>OV702280.1:175799432-180799432 GCA_916181665.1 Avena sativa | reverse complement strand
GAAGCCTTCCTTTAGACCAAATGGACGCGTTCCAACCTATCATCCCACTACCACCAACTATCCAAATGGCTAAGTTATTGCAACCTATGTGATCCAGGCAGAGCCCATATTGCCAAGTGGCTGCACTAGAAGCTTCTTAACATTTGGCCTCTCAAATCCCTTTGTTCCTGGGTGGCTTTCCACAAGTGAGATACACAAGGTAAACCATAGAAATGGGCCTTGTGTAACCACTCAACATAAACCATTCCTTCCATTCCACCCAGGTGTTTCATTCACTTAGTTGTTTTATTAAGTAAAAACACAAGTCCAAAGACTTAGAAATATTTTATCATAGCATGAATAATTCACCACCCTTGGTTGCTACTAGCTAGGCTAAGCATGGCATAGATAAGCATCTTAACTTAGAAATTTATAGCAATTCTACAACTACTAGGATTTCCCAAGCATAGCATATAAGCAAAATATAACCATGCAAAACTAGCAAAATATTTCTAATGCATAGTAGAAAACATAGGGATAAAAATATCATGAAGCACCACTTGCCTTGGTAGTTTGGAGAGTAGCTACACTCCTCACAATCACAATCACTATTGGCACCAAAATCTACACATAAAATCATTGCAACAAATCACATACAAAATAAATACACGCAAAAATATATGGATGCATGCAATATGATATGTGATGATTTTTAAACTCAACAAGACAAGTGCACAGTACTGGTTCATAAAAAAGTTCAAAAATTTTCCAAACAAAATTTATTTAAACACTAAAAAATTTCTCAAATAATTAATATACACAAAATAGGCCTACACATGTTTCTATAAATAAAAACATTTTAACAGAAACAAATCATTAAACACATTGCATATTTGGAAAGGGCTTGCTCTCCTGATTCCATTGATATAAAATTCATCAAATTTGGACGTGGGGATCAAAAGTTATGATTAAAACAAGTTTGAACATTCAATAGATGCAAATCCTGATTTTAAATCTAAACCCTAGACACGCGTCATGTTCTGATTGGTCTATACCGCTTCGCACGGATCGGTCGATGCAGACCATTGGATTAAAGTGACCGCGCACGGTCCAGATCTAAGCGTACCGTTTTGTTAAGTGATCTATTCCTATGCGCTTGATCTAGATCCAACGATCATCGATCAAGCGACCACGGATGGGCGGCGCTGGCGGTGGCAACTGGTGGCGGCGCGGCGCTACAGGGGGTTCTGGGGTCGTCGAAGACGCTTACCAGACTCGCGACGATGTACTGAAGCTCAACGTGGCGACGACTTGACAAGGGGCGCGCTGCAGTGGCCATGGGAGCTCGTCGGAGTTGATGACAGCGTCGGGCTCGGGTGGACGGCGACGTTGGCGACGTTCCTGGTCACCCTAGCACGAATCAATGGTATCAGTGGGTGCGCCAAGGCTACGGCGAACATGTTCGTGTGAGTCAGAAACGAAGGGGAACACGGGGCTCACCGAATTTAGTCACCGGAGTCGAAGACGTCGTCGGGAACTTGCAGTGCTTGACGAAGTCGACGACCTGGGGCAGTATAGGATGAACTAGAGGTGTCAGTAGGAGCGCAAGGAGGTTGCGAAGCTGTTCGTATGAACCAGAGAGGAAGGGGCGCACAGAGCTCACCGGGATTGGTCGCTGGAGTGGGCTCTGTCTGCGGCGGTGCAAGGGCGATTACGTGCAGCCTGGGGGCGCTCTGTGCTCGGGGTCTAGGGGAAATAGAGAGGGGACAGAGGGGGTTTAAGTAGCATGCTCGCGAGCGTGATTTACTCCGGCATTGATCGTGAATTGACACCGCGAATCAATACAGAGAACGGCCAGCGTAATTTGGGGATTGAGCTGGTCGTTGGGTGGAGACGATGACGCCGTGTGGGCCACGGTTGTCAGCGAGAGAAACAGAGAGGAGGTGGGGTCCTTGCGTCAGAGACTCTGGGGGTGTGTCTGCGGGTGAGAGAGAGAAGGGGAACCCGGGTGGGCTTAGTGGGCTGATTCTGTTGTTGGGCTAGAAAGGTGGCGCCGGCCCTTTTCTAATTCTTTTCTCCTTTTCTTTTTCTGTTTGCAATTTCAGGAATCAAATTCAAATGATTTCAAAAGCTGTTTGAATTCAAATCTTTTCAGGATTTTTGTAGAGTGTAACACTCACAAATCTGGAAACAAAAACAAGTGGTCACTTTGAATTGGCATGGTCACTTGGAATAAAATAAAATAAGAAGTGGCATAGCACTAGTTTAAATAGGTTTTGAAATTGGTTTTCAAATCATTTTGTTTTGAAACTTTGGTTTAAATCCTAGCAATCTAGCAACACAATCTGAGAGCAATAAGACAACAAGGTTTGGTTCAATGAACAACAATCTCTCATTGGAGAGTAGCATTTGTTTTAAATGCTGATCACATAAAATAATGAGCTCATATGCTCCTGTTTTTGAATTGGTTTGTTTGAAATGAACTCTACATGATCATGGATGCATGGATGATATGCATGAGTTTGAAACATGATTTTAGGGATGTTACAACTAGATACAAGCAACGGGTGGATATACATCCATAGAATACATACCCTCGAAGACCGAATAGCGTTAGCGAGTTTGTACTCGTGGATGATGTAGACGAACGCTTGGCGATCTCAAGATCGTGATGAAGTCCAGCCGGTCTAGCCGGTCCAGCACCATCAAGTCCATCACCGCAAAGCAGTGGTGCATCCGTGATTGCACACACGTACGGGTACCCCGACAACCTCCGCGCCCTTGCTCCAGCGAAGCAGCGGAAGAAATAAATCCTTCCAGAAAAAGCCACCGGGAACATGTATCTTGCTGATCTGAGACCATGGGGAAATTCTAAAGGGGGAGAGATATCCTTCGCGAGGAGGTGTGCTTTGAGAGGATGAGAGGGGGGCCTTTTATAGGGAGAATGGGGGCACCCCAAGGGGCATGGCGCCAGCCATGGTGGCTGCCCCCACCTATTCCACATTCATGTGGGTGGATCTCCCACTCAAAATGAAAAGCCTCCACTCCAATTAAAAACCCTCCACTCAAAAATCCACTCACATGCATTAAATTTCCACCAAATTTAATGCAAGCTCTCATTTAAATAAAACTCTTTTATTAATTTATTCAGAATTTTGTTAATTACTTTAATTAACAAACATTCACATAAAACCCCTTACAACATTTCAATTTCACATGCAGAACCAGTTTCAGAAATTTCAACCGAAACAGTTTCGGTATCTAGTGAAATAAATTCCTGCGCTTTCCTTTTTCTTTCTCTGGCATATTATTTTCTCCGAATAGTGTCGGTATCCCTTAAGTGTGTCACCCTACGGTTCGCGAATAATGTAGACATGATCGAGACCCCTCTCCGATCAATAATCAGCAGCGTGACCTGGAGATCCGTACTGACTCCCACATATTCAACGATCACTTCTGTGATTGTGTGAACCTTATACGCATGTAACTCAATCCCTTTGTCTCGTGATATATTACATGTCTGAGATTCGATCATCGGTATCTCCATACCTAGTTTGATCTCGTTACCGACATGTACTCTTTTCTCGTTCCCGTGATATAACATAGAGTATATCTATCCGTCATCGGGATGGACAAATTCCACTCTTTACCCATGAGCCTCAACATAACACCTTCGTAGCACTAAACCCATCTTTATAATCACCCTGTTACGGTGTGACGTTTGATGTTATCAAGATACTCTTCCGGTGTTAGTGTTTGACATGATCTCATGGTCTAAGGACTAAGATTACTTCGTATGATGTTATAGCAATAGAAACACAATGACCTTGGTCGTAATGCTATACTTCGGATGAATGTTCATCACATCATTCCAACAATGTTGTGACCTCGTTATTAACAACATCCAATGTCCATGATCAGGAAACCTTTGATCATCTTGTTAATCAACGAGCTAGTTTATAAGAGAGGCATAGCTAGGAACTTCCTTTTGTTTATTAAACACACATTGAAGGGATACGGGTAGGCTACACTAGCGCAAAACAAAATTTTCTACCGCATAAACAAGGAATATTGTTGTCATAGATCACGGGATTGCCACTAGACGCGCAGTTGCGGAATTGATGAAGCGCGTCGAGGCAGTGCAGACGTTACACGTCTCCTCCTTGTTCTCTTCCCACGAGCAAGTCCCCTTGCGCGGCTCGTCCAAGTGCCACAGATGCAGCACCTTCGAGGTATCCACACGTGCGTGGTGGAAGCGTCAGACGCCAGACTGCTAGGTCCACACGTGCGACACAGGTGTGAGGAGTGGCGGCTGGGTGGAATGGTATAACCCTGGTCAGCTCGCCCCACCCTCCCTTATACAGGCGTCCCTAGTGGGCTTCTACATTAGGAGCCCATTAGTAGCCTAAGCCTGGTCTAATTCGGATGCAAACCTCATTAGGCTTCCAGCCCCTTGTGTGACCCTATAGGTTCATATACGTATAGACATGACACGAATACACTTATTCTGCCAATAGTTGGTAGTGGCCTCTAGCAAGACGTGCCAACTCCTAAACGCATACAAAGATCATATCGGGCGAACCATCACAAGGTTTAGTACATGTCTTTCCCTTTGCCTCACGATATTTGGTCTAGCTCCAAGATAACCTCTCTTTCTCGATACCGTAACTCGGAATCCCTTTACTAGGTTAACTCTTAACCTTATGTAACACGGCCATGCATTTCTGGATCCGATCACTCGAGGGGCCCAGAGATATCTCTCTCAAGTAGAGAGGGGAAAATCCCATCTTGATTGACCATGCCTTAAAGCATGTTTCAGGACAAACCCGAAATCTACCTTTATAACTACCCAGTTACGGTGCAGCGTTTGATAGCCCCAAAGTAGGTCGATCCACATCTCAAGTACATGCGACAATCTCATGTCTAAGGACAAAACGTACACGATGTGTAGAGAGAGAGCTGCAACTAATTTCCAGCCTCAAGTTGGGTCAGTCCAACCCCATGTTCATAACATGTGTCCACATCATTGGTTTGACATCTCCATGTTTATGACTTGCGAAACATAGTCATCAACCAATCGATGTGCTAGTCTAATATTCACGTGTGTCCTCACATGAACTCCGACTAGGGACAACTCTTAAATAAACATACAAGTAAAGAGTTTCACAAACAATTCACATAATTGCCAATCAATACAAGTTGCCTGATATGGATATTCAAGGAACATTACAATAACTCATGGATACATAAGAAATATAATCATCTCTATGATTGCCTCTAGGGCATATTTCCTCAGTCTCCCACTTGCACTAGAGTCAATCTAAAATGTATCTAATACCAATTGCTCTTGTGTGCGCTTCATGCGCGGGCTGCGGGAGAGGCTTGGTCAAGGGATCAGCAACATTTGAGTCTGTATGTATTTTGCATATCATGACACTACCATCCTCAACAAACTCTCGAATCTGATGGTAACGCATGCGAATATGTTTGTTCTTCTGGTGCTGTCTAGGTTCCTTGGCTTGTGCAATAGCACCATTGTTGTCACAATAAATGTCCAAGGGATTGGACGGGCCCTGAACCACACCGAGAGCAATCAGGAAATTCCTAATACAAACAACTTCCTTTACAGCCTCTGAGGCAGCAATATATTCAGCTTTTGTTGAAGAGGAGGTCACCGTATCTTGCTTGGAACTTTTCCAGCACACAGCACCACCATTCAAGACAAACACATAACCTGATTGCGATTTCAATCATCTGAGTCGTTAAGGTAACTCGCATCTGTGTAACCCTTTACACTGAGTTCATCCTCACCTCCATAAACTAGGAAAACATCCTTAGTCCTTTTCAAGTACTTAAGGATGTTCTTTACCGCTGTCCAGTGACCTTCACCTGGATCAGCCTGGTATCTGCTCGTAACACTTGGAGCATAGGAAACATCTGGGCGAGTACATATCATTGCATACATGATGGATCCAATAGCCGAAGAATATGGAACCCTACTCATGCGCTCACGCTCATCAGTAGTCGAAGGACACCGAGTCTTGCTGAGTTTTATGCCATGAGACATGGGCAAGAACCCCTTCTTAGCCTCTTCCATGCTGAACCATTTCAACACTTTGTCAATGTATGTACTCTGGCTTAATCCAATTAGCCTCCTTGATCTATCTCTATAGATCTTGATGCCCAGAATATATGCTGCTTCTCCCAAGTCTTTCATCGAAATACTATTTTTCAACGAGGTCTTAACAGACTCGAGCATAGGAATGTCATTTCCAATCAGCAATATGTCATCTACATATAAGATTAGAAATACCAGCTCTCTCCCTCTTTCCTTCTTGTAAATACAAGGTTCTTGTTCGTTTTTGATGAAGCCAAACTCCTTTACAACTTCATCAAATCGAATGTTCCAACTCCGAGATGCTTGCTTCAGCCCATAAATGGACTTTAGAAGTTTGCATACCTTTCCAGCATTGTTTGGATAGACAAAACCTTCGGGCTACATCATATACACGTCCTCAGTTAGGATTCCATTTAGGAAAGCCGTCTTGACATCCATCTTCCATATTTCATAGTCGAAATGTGTAGCAATGGCTAGAATTATCCGTATAGATTTAAGAATCGCTACGGGCGATAAAGTCTCGTCGTAGTCAACTCCTTGAACTTGTCGAAAACCTTTTGCAACAAGTCGAGCTTTATGGATGTGAACATTTCCATCCATATAAATCTTCTTATTATAGATCCATTTGCACTCGATGGCTTTAAAACCATCAGGCAGGTCAACCAAGTTCCAAACTTGATTGTCTCCCATGGACTCTATCTTGGATCTCATGGCGATCAGCCATTTCTCAGAGTCTGGGTCCACCATCGCTTTTGTATAGGTCGCAGGCTCATCATTGTCTAACAATAATAATTCCCGCGCTTCACGGATCCTCGCGGACCTTCGTGGTTGTGGTGGTTCTATCGCCACGGGTTCCTCAACTTGTTCTGCTACAATAGCATCACTCTGTTGGAGATATGCCCTAGAGGCAATAATAAATATAGTTATTATTATATCTTTGTGTTTATGATAAATGTTTACATTCATGCTATAATAGTATTAACAAGGAAACATTAATACTTGTGTGATTTGTAAACTTAAATTGAAGTCCCTAGTAAAGCCTCTTCATAATACTAGCTTGTTGGTTAATAAATGATTGTGGTTTCCCAATCATGAACATTGAGATGTTATTAACAACGAGATCATATCGTTAGGAGAATGATATGATGGACATACTCCTATAGATAAGCGTAGCATAAAGATCAAGTCATTTTAATAGTTCAATTGCTATATGCTTTCTGATACATAGTAACCTAATTCCTTCGACCATGAGATCATGCATATCACCTTTACCGGATGGATGCTTTGATGACATAAAACACCACACCGTAACTGGGTGGTTATAACGGTGGCATTGAGTGTTCGGAAAGTATTGGTTGAGACACATGGATCAAGAGTGGGATTTGTCCATCCATATGACGGATAGATATACTCTGGGCCCTCTCGGTGAAATGTCATCCAATTAGCTTGCAAGCATGTGACTGGCTCACGAGGGATCACATATCACGGGAACGAGAAAAGAGTACTTATCGGTAACGAGGTTGAACTAGGTATGCAGAGATACAGACAATCATAACCTCGGATAAGTAAACTATCGTGAGACAAAGGGAAATTGGTATCGTATGTAAGTGGTTCATTCGATCGCAAAGTAATCGTAGAAATATGTGGGAGCCATATGAATTTCCAGATTCCTCTATTGGTTATTGTTCGGAGAAGTGTCTCGATCATGTCCGCATAATTCACGAATCGTAGGGAGACACACTTAAGGATTCGACGTTGTTTGAGTAGTTATGGAAAGATGAGAAAGAGACAGAATGTTGTTCGGAGTCTCGGATGGGATCCGGGATATCATGAGGAGATCCGGAATGGTCCGGAGAATAAGATTCATATAAGGAAAGTCCTGTTTCGGAGTTGGGGAATGGTTCCGGTGTTTTCATCGGGAATGTTCTAGAAGGTTCCGGAATGTCCGGCACTCCGGAGGGGAAGGGTACATGAATGTGTCATATCAAGTTGGTATGATTGCATCATGTACTAAGTGTCTTCGCTGAACAAAATAGAGGGTTTAATCAAATCCTTGTTTGAAAAGTCAAACGCCAATTTGAAAAGTCAAACGGTATTTTGGGAAGTGGAGGGAAGGTGGAAACCGAGTTGGGGAGGAGTTCCTCCCCTCCACCGCCGGCCCACCTCCAAGCCGAGTTGGGGAGGGACTCCCCTCCCCTGGCGCGCCTCCCTCCACCTATAAGAGGAGGGGCAGGGCTCCCCTCCTAGATACAGAAGATCCCCACCTCCAAACCCTAAGCCGCCGGCGCCGCCACCTGCTGCCGCCGCCGCCACCTAGCAACCCTAGCCGCCGGCCTTGCCCCCTCCTCGGCGTGTCTAAACCCTAGATCGTCTAGGAACTCTCTCATACTCCACCATACTCGCTCCGGCTTAAGGCGAAGCCCTGCGAGATCTCCCCTCTACTTCCGGTACCACACCGTTGTGCTGCCGGAATCGCGAGGAGAGTGCTACAACCTCCGCTGCCTGCTGGAACAAGGGAGAGGAAGGTCTTCGTCGAGTACCGAACGTGTGACCGACTGCGGGAGCGCTGCCGGAATGCAGCGCCGGAAGGATCGTCTACGCGATCTTGAGATCGGGAAGAGTACGACTACATCACCCACGAGAATCCGCTCTCGTTAAACACTTTGGAATCTTCGAGGGTAAGTTATTCCATCGACTCGTTGCTACAATCTAGTAGATAGATCTTGGCTTGTTTGTTTGTATGCGATAGAAATTTTTTGTTTTCCATGCTATGAAACCCTACACACTCGTAGAAGCATCCCCGACTGGCTCATCTTGAACTTCTTCAAGTCGCACCGACCTTCCACTCGTTCCCTCTGTGAAAAACTCTTTCTCTTGGAAAACACCGCTACGAGCGACAAACACTTTGTGTAACACCCTTGCCTGATGACGCTGAGTTCATGTGTATAGTGCCAATCCCTGGATCGGTTCACTGGCACACACAGTACAAAATGATACCAAATATAACTGTGCATCATAAATACAACGAATATGATCCAGAATTTACATTATTTATTCAAGTACACAGCAGAAAACGAATACAAGGTAGATCTCCATCCTTCAAATGTGCCACAGGCGAACAAATGTTGAGTGGAGTCTCGCGACCTATGAATGATCACTCAGATACGATATAACCTGCAACATGAAACGTTGCAGCCACGAATGGTCAATACATTGAATGTATGGCAAGTAGGATAAAGTGGTTAACAACATATCTATCAACTACATGCTTATTTGGCCAAGTGGAGTTCAGGCTCATTTGCATAAAGCAAGAGTTTTATCCTAACATTTGTAACAAAGTAGTTTTCCAATACGATAAATAGGACACTCTGGTTCACTCCCAGGTGCTCCTACCCAATTATGTTCACCCAACAAGTTTTAAGTAATTAATAAATAAGGATGAGTGAGAAATATCATAGCATCAGTATCAGGTCGCTCAAATTGTCCATAACCGGGGACACGGCTAAGAACTTAGTTTATACACCCTGCAAGGGTTAGTACACTTTACCCATGTGACTTGGCCAGCCCAGCTCGTACCACCACTCTCATATTGGGTGATGATAGGGAGAAGTCCAAGAAGGAACCGTTCGGGAAGTAGCTCCCCAATCCCGACGCGCACCGGTCCAACCTACACTATCTACATCTCTGGATACGCGGGTTTGAGTTACCACAACCTACTGAGTTCAGCCAACCGCCCATTTCATTATTGGCACATGGTTGCACACGAAAGCTTCCAAACAAAGAAACCAATCATTTCTCAGTGTCCTGGGCGGCATTCCCCACCATAAATACACTCGATGACCCAATCAATGCCATTCCGCCTAGGTGGTTCATTAAAACATGTTGGTTTGTCATTTAGCAAAACATAAGCCTTTCAAAACATATAACTTTTCATGATGTGATTCCCTTCCTCGTCTAAATAGCATAGCTAAGAAATCTACCAATACAATGGCTCAAAAACAAGGAATACTAGGGAATAATATGGGTCATAGCATAGCATATACACATCAATTCCTACATATGAAATTCTACAAAAATATCTACAATGCATAGGAAAACAGTAGGACATTTATGACCAAGATAGCACCACTTGCCTTTGTTGCAGATGTAGTCGATTAGATAATCCTCACCATTATAATGGCCTCTTTCGCAATAACCACAATACTTGCAATCATAGTAGTTGCAATCACAGTAGTTGCACTCCTCGCAATCTAACGTTTGAAGCAAACACAACAAACACCATTCAAAACATTGCAAACATGCAACAGTGCAACATTACAAGAAAACAATGATGAACAGATACATGCATGACAATTTAACGAGTCACAATGGTTGCATTTAGTGTTCTGAACATGGTTAGATTACATGATGCATGTGGAAGGTCATTTAATGCACTAAAGCTTTTATTACTAAAGTTGTATCGATTTAATATAGTGTATACCACTTTAATTGAACTAAAGATGTTTATGTCGTATTAAATTGTGAACTAGATGCTACTGGATAGATAATGCAATTTAGAGATAGTGGCAATTTGAATCACCTACAAAGGAGTTATAGATATTTTCCTATGATTAAAACACTATTTCAATGGGTTTAAATATTTCTGTATGAATTTCTGTTTTAACAGTACCAAATAATTTGTCATGCAATTTCTCTATATAGCTAATGTCAATACAAAACCTTAGCACTTAGATTCACCCTAATCGGAGTTATATATCTTTTTGTATGATTTAAATAGTGTTTAATGGTTTTAAATGATTCCTATAGTTTCTGTTGTCTAAAAATCATACTAAAATTATATCTGTAATCTCCAGGGAATTGTGATTTTAGGGACATATTATTTGTAATTTTCTGAATAGTATTTATTTTCTTATGAATTTATTACTCTAAATAGGCCATTAAACTATTTAAATCTTCACGGCAAAACCTTAAAGTAAAATGCTGAACTAATTGCATATTGATGATCTACATGGAACCAGCTTTCCAACAGTATATCATTTATATTTTTGTGACAAGCAATTAATTTTTAATGAATTTAATGATTTATAAAGCCATTAAAAATAACTAAAATGCTACGGGTTAAATAATCCGAAAAGGCTAGATCCAACCAGATATTATTAAACTACATTGCAGTAGCTTCAATTTGATATATTATTCATATTTTTCAGAGTTATAGATAATATCTTATGAATTTATTAACCTAAAAGACCATTAAAACTAATTAAATTACTGCAGTAACCACGTACAGTAAAAGTTGGATCTATTCTGATAAGATTATTATACGTGAAATTATCTTCAATTTGATATATTATACACAATTTTTGGACGTGATATGAATTTCTAATGAATTTTACAAGTTAGATCTATAATATGCAATTTTAAATTCGAACGGAATATTTCAGGGAATATTTTGCTGACTGGACAGGTTGACTTTGCATGCTGACTGGGACTAGATGTTGACCTTACGTTGACGTGGCGTTAATGAGGAAGATGACCGGAATGACGACATGGCACGCATCGGTTTGATTAGATCTCGACCGTCTGGATAGGATCCGGTGGCTAGATTGACCCGATTTTGGCTCAGAATAGACAAGAAATAGATCTGTGTTAGAGAGACAAATCCGTAGATCAAATCGAAAAACTCAGAACATGAAAGTTGTGGGGAATCATTATTCCTACCTTCTCACCAAAGGAATTTGGATTTGAAGAAACGAGCGCGAGTAGATCTTGGATTTACACCGTAAGATCTGAAATATTGCGATACGAAATTCTCCGGCTGTGGTGGATGAAAAGAGGTGAGGTTTGTCGGGATTGAAAGATTTTGACGCGATCTTCAACTTTCGTTTTTTGACCGAAGGGAAACGACGAAGTCTAGATGGGTTAAAAAGCGAAATAAGATTCAGGCATATGTAGATTCGGGATTTCGAGAAGAAAAACTCGTACAGCTGTGGCTCCACGAGTTTATATAGAGGTTTAGGATGGTTTAGAGATAGGCCTTGGAGTAGAGAACAAGTAGAAACAAACGGAAGTCGATTCGGAGTTGTAGATAAAAAGTTATAGCAGTTTGAATAGAGATAGGTTTAACAAAACAGATTTTGCACGCTTTTTGGAGCAACCCGATCGATCCCTGTACGCGCGCGTGGCCTGGTCCGGTCGGTCCCCTTGCTGGGCCGCCGGCTGGCTCGGCCGGCCCGTTTTTTTTTATATATACTTGTTTCCCTTATATCTTTTGCATACGAACTCCAAATGACACGATTCTTGTTTCTAAATTTTTCTAAAATCGAATAGGTCATTATAGAATCAAATTTGTAATCTTTTTACTAGTTTTGAAGTAGTGGGTTTATAAATCCTTGTATATCTCATTTTATTTATATCTTTATGTGTTTGTATTTGATACATAACTTTTTCATACTAGCTCCAAATGAGCTCAATTTTGTTTCTAAAATTTTGTAATATTAATTGGATTCTTTTAGGCTATAATTTAGCAATAATCGCTGTCTTAGCAATAGTGGGTTTTATAAAGTCAATTTAATTTCCTTTAGGAACATTTGGGTGAATCAACTATAGGATTTAGATACCAGGATTTGGTTTCAGTTTGTGAGAACCTTGCATGGATGTAATGAAATGCTTATGAATGCTTCATGATTTTCATTTTGAAATCTTGCACACCAATTCTACAATCCATAATCAATCCATGCCCTTTTTCCTATATGGCTACTTAGGTCTTAACAAAAGAATATAAGCTTTTGAATTCAAGGTTGAGAGGATTTTCTATTCAAAAAGTTTCTTCTCTTTGAGAATTTTCAACATAGTCAAACAATCAATCAAACTTATTTATTTATTTCACATTCCAAAATTAGGAGAATTTTGGGATGTGACAGACTACCACCCTTAAAAGAAATCTCGTCCCAAGATTTGGAAAGGCTAGAAAGAAAGAAAGGTTTGGGATCCATTAGGGCGCTACCACCCTTAAAAGAAAATTGACTAGGTCACTTCTCGAAGATTCACTTAGCTCGGATTGGTTCTCCTTTAGACTTTTATTGGCATAATGTCTCTAGCACATTCTAAACATCATGATCGATAGTTTCCGAGAAAGCACTTCTTAAACTAGCAAAACTCTCATGGTGGGCAAATAGGGAACGTTTACTTCACGGTGCCCATTAATCATGGTTGATATTCATTCTTACCGTATATTCCTACGCTAAGCAATGGATGTTTTTGTAGAGGTGGAACAATCTACCATTCTAAGGTTTAGGCTCAACGCCGGCTCTCTAATAAGGCTGAAAGGCACTCAAGATTCGCAAAGCCAACAGTACAAGAGCGAATAATAAGAGTAGTAGGAATGGTGATCAATCCATCCTGCACCCAAATCATTACCCTGTATGAGGATAGGTGAATCACGTTTTTTTCTATCACTCGGGCATTCTCACTTGCCTTGAAGAATGTTTCCATGGGCACGAACTAATGCTCTATGTATACTCCCATGTATTCAATCAACAAAGCTACTACTGAAACTAAACTATCGCTACTTCAACTTTCAGGTTGCGTAATCTACTACATAACATCATTTCAACACTTCATACTCCCACATCTTTTTTTTTCCATTAGACAAAGCATTCTCCTTCCTAAATGCATTGTGTTGTCAAACCTTCCGCTTAACAAATTATTATATCTCCAAGGGTTTAAGATAGGGAAGAATATATTCTATATGAAAGAAACGACTAAGAAAATAATCCTACTCATAACTATATGAAGCAATCAATGTCACAAATAAGGAAACAATCATAGGAGATCAACACACAATCAAACAATTGTATAATAACCTGACAGGGGTCTAAATATTGCAGTATATAACCACAAAATAGTTTGAGAGCATTGGGAACAATACTAGAGTAAAACATAGCAACATATAAGCACTAAACTAAATCTATCAAAACAGTACAGCAGGTTTCACGAATTTTTCTGACTAACTTAAACTCTCCAGCAATTTTAGCCAATTTTTGTGCGTGTACTACAGGTAATTACGCTCCAGATCCTATTTTTTTAGATTTTTCTGAGTTACCAATAAAATATGAAAAATCGCGCGGTACAACAGGTTAGGCAGAAAACTGCAGTAGTAATCCCACGAATTTCAATCAATTCACACCATTAAACTAGTTTAAAAACCTCATCACAATTTCAGAAACAATAGATTTCAAAACTAACTGATCCTAAACAAAGCATCACATAAAATATCTCAATACAACCAAGCAAACAACCTATATTGTCATACCACATAAGTTGGTAAGAACAATATGCTAACACGATAGCGATGATCTCCTAAAGAGATAACATATGGTGGTCCAGACCTAAACAAACTTGGTGAGATGTTCATTTATGCCATGTTATTTTTTCTTTACTTGTAGGCCAACTCTCATATAGTGATTTGCTTTACGGAAAACTACTAATAACATTTTCCAGTTCTTGTAGTTTTTATGATAGATCACTTCTACTAATCAAATGAATGGACATCTACAAGTTTGAACAAGGAGAGGTGTTGGAAAATGATAGACAAGGAATATAAGAACTCTAATAAGTATAAAATATGATAGTTCTCCTAATAAAGGTCTTCTATTGCTAATCCATTTCTAAGGTCACGATCCTACAGCCAACACACAGCTCTGATACCATCTTGTAACACCCTCGCCTGATGAGGCTGAGTTCATGTGTATAGTGCCAATCCCTGGATCGGTTCACTGGCACACACAGTACAAAATGATACCAAATATAATTGTGCATCATAAATACAACGAATATGATCTAGAATTTACATTATTTATTCAAGTACATAGCGGAAAACGAATACAAGGTAGATCTCCATCCTTCAAATGTGCCACAGGTGAACAAATGTTGAGTGGAGTCTCGCGACCTATGAACGATCACTCAGATACGATATAACCTTCAACATGAAACGTTGCATCCACGAATGTCAATACATTGAATGTATGGCAAGTAGGCTAAAGTGGTTAACAACAGATCTATCAACTACATGCTTATATGGCCAAGTGGAGTTCAGGCTCATTTGCATAAAGCAACAGTTTTATCCTAACATTTGTAACAAAGTAGTTTTCCAATACGATAAATAGGACACTCTAGTTCACTCCCAGGTGCTCCTACCCAATTATGTTCACCCAACAAGTTTTAAGTAATTAAGAAATAAGGATGAGTGAGAAATATCATAGCATCAGTATCAGGTCGCTCAAATTGTCCATAACCGGGGACACGGCTAAGCACTTAGTTTATACACCCTGCAGGGGTTAGTACACTTTACCCATGTGACTTGGCCAGCCCAGCTCGTACCACCACTCTCATATTGGGTGATGATAGGGAGAAGTCCAAGAAGGAACCGTTCGGGAAGTAGCTCCCCAATCCCGACGCGCACCGATCCAACCTACACTATCTACATCTCTGGATACGCGGGTTCGAGTTACCATAACCTACTGAGTTCAGCCAACCGCCCATTTCATTATTGGCACATGGTTGCACACGAAAGCTTCCAAACAAAGAAACCAATCATTTCTCAGTGTCCTGGGCAGCATTTCCCACCGTAAATACACTCGATGACCCAATCAATGCCATTCCGCCTAGGTGGTTCATTAAAACATGTTGGTTTGTCATTTAGCAAAACATAAGCCTTTCAAAACATATAACTTTTCATGATGTGATTCCCTTCCTCGTCTAAATAGCATAGCTAAGCAATCTACCAATATGATGGCTCATAAACAAGGAATACTAGGGAATAATATGGGTCATAGCATAGCATATACACATCAATTCCTACATATGCAATTCTACAAAAATATCTACAATGCATAGGAAAATAGTAGGACATTTATGACCAAGATAGCACCACTTGCCTTTGTTGTAGATGTAGTCGATTAGATAATCCTCACAATTATAATGGCCTCTTTCGCAATAACCACAATACTTGCAATCATAGTAGTTGAATCACAGTAGTTGCACTCCTGGCAATCTAACGTTTGAAGCAAACACAACAAACACCATTCAAAACATTGCAAACATGCAACAATGCAACATTACAAGAAAACAATGATGAACAGATACATGCATGACAATTTAACGAGTCACAATGGTTGCATTTAGTGTTCTGAACATGGTTAGATTACATGATGCATGTGGAAGGTCATTTAATGCACTAAAGCTTTTATTACTAAAGTTGTATCGATTTAATATAGTGTATACCACTTTAATTGAACTAAAGATGTTTATGTCGTATTAAATTGTGAACTAGATGCTACTGGATAGATAATGCAATTTAGAGATAGTGGCAATTTGAATCACCAACAAAGGAGTTATAGATATTTTCTTATGATTAAAACACTATTTCAATGGGTTTAAATATTTCTGTATGAATTTCTGTTTTAACAGTACCAAATAATTTGTCATGCAATTTCTCTGTATAGCTAATGTCAATACAAAACCTTAGCACTTGGATTCATCCTAATCGGAGTTATAGATCTTTTTGTATGATTTAAATAGTGTTTAATGGTTTTAAACGATTCCTATAGTTTCTGTTGTCTAAAAATCAAACTAAAATTACATCTGTAATCTCCACGGAATTGTGATTTCAGAGACATATTATTTGTAATTTTCTGAATAGTATTTTTTCTTTATGAATTTACTACTCTAAATAGGCCATTAAACTATTTAAATCTTCACGGAAAAACCTTATAGTAAAATGCTGAACTAATTGCATATTGATGATCTACATGGAACCAGCTTTCCAACGGTATATCATTTATATTTTTGTGACAAGCAATTAATTTTTAATGAATTTAATGGTTTATAAAGCCATTAAAACTAATTAAAATGCTACGGGTTAAATAATCCACAAAGGCTAGATCCAAAAAGATATTATTAAAATACATTACAGTAGCTTCAATTTGATATATTATTCATATTTTTTGGAGTTATAGATAATATCTTATGAATTTATTAACCTAAAAGACAATTAAAACTAATTAAATTACTGCAGTAACCACGTATAGTAAAAGTTGGATCTATTCTTATAAGATGATTCTACATGAAATTATCTTCAATTTGATATATTATACGCAATTTTTGGACGTGGTATGAATTTCCAATGAATTTTACAAGTTAGATCTATAATATGCAATTTTAAATTCGAACGGAATATTTCAGGGAAATATTCCGCTGACTGGACAGGTTGACTTTGCATGCTGACTGGGACTAGATGTTGACCTTACGTTGACGTGGCGTTGATGAGGAAGATGACCGGAATGACGACATGGCACGCACCGGTTTGATTGCATCTCGACCGTCTGGATAGGATCCGGTGGCTAGAAGAAGAGATTTACTCGATTTTGGCTCAGAATAGACAAGAAATAGATCTGTGTTAGAGAGACAAATCCGTAGATCAAATCGAAAAACTCAGAACATGAAAGTTGTGGGGAATCATTATTCCTACCTTCTCACCAAAGGAATTTGGATTTTAAGAAACGAGCGCGAGTAGATCTTGGATTTACACCGTAAGATCTGAAATATTGCGATACGAAATTCTCCGGCTGTGGTGGATGAAAAGAGGTGAGGTTTGTCGGGATTGAAAGATTTCGACGCGATCTTCAACTTTCGTTTTTTGACCGAAGGCAAACGACGAAGTCTAGATGGGTTAAAAAGCGAAATAAGATTCGGGCATATGTAGATTCGGGATTTCGAGAATAAAAACTCGTACAGCTGTGGCTCCACGAGTTTATATGGAGGTTTAGAGATAGGCCTTGGAGTAGAGAACAAGTAGAAACAAACAGAAGTCGATTCGGAGTTGTAGATAAAAAGTTATAGAAGTTTGAGTAGAGAGATTTTGCACGCTTTTTGGAGCAACCCGATCGATACCCGTACGCGCGCGTGGCCTGGTCCGGTCGGTCCCCTTGCTGGGGCGCCGGCTGGCTCGGCCGGCCCGATTTTTTTTTATTATACTTATTTCCCTCATATCTTTTGCATACGAACTCCAAATCACATGATTCTTGTTTCTAAATTTTTCTAAAATCGAATAGGTCATTATAGAATCAAATTTGTAATCTTTTTACTAGTTTGGAAGTAGTAGGTTTATAAATCCTTGTATATCTCATTTTATTTATATCTTTATGTGTTTGTATTTGATACATAACTTTACTTTCCTTTAGGAACATTTGGGTGAATCAACTATAGGATTTAGATACCAGGATTTGGTTTCAGTTTGTGAGAACCTTGCATGGATGTAATGAAATGCTTCATGATTTTCATTTTGAAATCTTGCACACTAATTCTACAATCCATAATCAATCCATGCCCTTTTGCCTATATGGCTACTTAGGTCTTAACAAAAGAATATAAGATTTTGAATTCATGGTTGAGAGGATTTTCTATTCAAAAAGTTTCTTCTCTTTGAGAATTTTCAACATAGTCAAACAATCAATCAAACTTATTTATTTATTTCACATTCCAAAATTAGGAGAATTTTGGGATGTGACACTTTGCCCTCTTCTCGGTTGTAGAAGTAATATCCTAAGGTTTCCCTCGGATATCTCACGAAAATGCACTTATCCGATTTGGGTGTTATCTTGTCCAACTGAAGGCGCTTGACAAATGCATCACAACCCCAAATATTTAGAAAAGACAAACTGGTATTCTTTCCAGTCCACATATCATATGGTGTATTAACTACGGATTTAGATGGTACCCTGTTAAGTGTGAAAGCTACCGTTTCTAGAGCGTAACCCCAAAATGACAATGGAAAATCCGACTGGCTCATCATCGATCAAACCATGTCCAACAAAGTACGATTACGCCATTCAGAGACCCTGTTTCTTTGAGGCGTTCTGGGCGGCGTAAGTTGTGGAACAATTCTGCAACTCTTAAGATGATCGCTAAACTCGTGACTCAAATATTCACCTCCATGATCATATCGCAAGGCCTTTATTTTCTTGCCACGTTGATTCTCTACTTCACTCTGAAACTCCTTGAACTTTTCAAAAGTTTCAGACTTATGCCTCATCAAGTAGACATAACCATATCTACTGAAATCATCAGTAAAAGTAATGAAGTAGTGATATCCTCCTCTGGCTGTCGTGCTCATTGGTCCACATACATCAGTATGTATGAGTTCCAACAAGTCTGTCGCTCTCTCGGGTAAACCCGAAAAAGTCGACTTGGTCATTTTTCCAAGTAAACAAGCTTGACATGTCTCGTATGATTCAAAATCAAACGAAGTTAGAAGACCATCACAATGGAGCTTCTTCATGCGCTTTTCACTTATATGCCCCAAACGACAATGCCATAAATAGGTAGTACTCAAATCATTAGGCCGAAGCCTTTTAGCACTAACATTGTAAACAGATGCATCATCAAGATTTAAAATGAATAACCCATTCACAATGGGAGCATTAGCCATAAACATATCATTCTTAGAGATTACACAACAATTGTTTGCACTTGCGAATGAATAACCATCCCTCATCAAACATGAAGGTGATAAAATATTTCGACCCATACTAGGAATGTAATAACAACTATTCAACTCCATAATAAATCCTGACGGAAGGTGAAGTTGCATGACGCCGACGAACAATGCCGCAACCCTTGCTTTATTTCTGACACGAAAATCCACTTTGCCTTTCTGCACTTCTCTAGTCCTTATTAGCCCCTGCATCGAATTGCAAATATGAGAAACCGATCCGGTATCAAATACCCAAGAGTTAACATAGGAATGAGCGAGAAGAATGTCCACAACATTTACAACAAGCATACCTGAGTGGGAAGTACTCTTACTTCCACTCTTCTTCAAAGAAGCCTGGTACTTGTTACAGTTTCTCTTCCAATGGCCATGTTCATGACAAAAGAAGCACTCAGTGTCTTCTACAGGTCCAGCCTTTTGCTTGGGTGCAGGCTTAGGGATCGTATCCTTAGCCTTGCCCTTCTTCTTCCAAGAAGTACCCTTTTTCTTGAAGCTAGGCTTGGTCTGCACAGCCATCACATGGCTATGCCCTGCACACTTCTTCATGTCACTTTCTTCTATTTTTAGCATCCCCATAACTCATTAAGGCCCTTCTCCACCCCATGCATATGGTAGTTCGAAATGAACTTCCCATAGCTAGATGGATGAGACGCCAAAATGAAGTTAGTGGCCAACTCTTGGCCTAGTGTAAAACCAAGATTTTCCAAAGTCTGACTATAACCAACCATTTTAAACACATGGGGGCCTACAGCTGCTCCCTCTGCTAGCTTGCATTCGACAAATGACTTGGCAACATAGTACCTCTCAGTCCTTGCCTGATCTTGGAACATGTCCTTAAGTGCAACGATCATATCGTACGCATCCTGATCCTCAAACTTCTTTTGAAGTTCAGGTTCCATGCATGTAAGCATAAGACATCTAACCTCAAGAGAATCCTCACATGCTCTCTTGTAGGCGTTCTTTAGGGCAGTAGATGCATTATTAGCAGGTTCATCGGGGATTGGGGTATCCAGAACCATTTCCTTTTTATCAGACCTGAGAACAATTCTCAGGTTACGGACCCAGTCCGTATAGTTTGTTCCATTTAGTTTATCTTTGTCAAGAATCGAACGCAAAGAAAAAGGTGATGTAGTGTTCGGTGCCATTGATCTACAACAGAAAACATGCAAAATACTAAGCCATGTAACCATGAAAGAGTAAAACATATTAAACAATTTAATAGCATATACTCCCACTTAAATCAATATCCCTCAATTGATATTAAGTGATTCAAGGTCCATAATTAACAAGTCGACTAGTGAGCTTTAGCATCACTGCTATAAGACAAGGTAAATCAGTAAGCAACACTTGCTAATCATATCACATATGACTCTTGTTGTTGGGTGACATCTCTATGTCAAAACTAGGCGCCCAACCTTTATGCCCCAAGGTCCTTAACTATTAAGATGACCTTGTCAAGCTCACCAACACTTATGCGTGTAGGTATCCGATACAAACCCATCCAGCCAAGGAAAACCGCGGCACCCTAATTTCATAGGCCCAACAATGATTGTACAGGGCATAGGATGGTGGAAGGTTTGGTTGGGAGGTCATGGTTAAACTTAAACTTTCTGAGGGATCGGTCTACTACTATCATCTAAGCATGCATAGTAGTAAAACACATAAGAATAGCATTCACATAGATGTGACACAGTATGGCCCATTTTCTCTGGTGATCTCCATTGCCATAGAACCTGTCCACCATGATGATCTCCATCTTCATGTTCCATGTGAGCCATCTTCCAAGTGATGAGTCCTCCAAGAACTAATACAAGCTATTACTCCTAACAGCTAGTCATCGAAATTACATAGTATTGGGATAATAACAAGTTGGCACGCATGCCATTACAATAACTGACAACACATATGGCTCCAGCCGGGTTGCCCTACTCATGACACGCAGGTCATGCAAATTTTCATACATGCATCACATACATATATGGGCCATACTGATCACATACATCCTGCAAAGAACAAGTTATGCATAGAATCGCATTCTACTGGATCATGTGACATCGCAGCACGTAGTTACCTTAACGAGATACTAAAGGGGCTACGATTACGGGGGGTCTAGGGGGTCTCCCCCTGCGGGGTTCGAAGGGGCAGCGCCCCTCGCGGTATCTAGGTTCACAATTTTCTTTAAGGATTTTGATCGCCAAATGAGAGATCGAATCTTCACAATTTTCTTTAAGGATTTTGATCGGCAAATCAAATTTACCATAAACCGACTCCTGTCCCGATTCAATCAAACTCCTTTGATCACGGTACATCGATTTTAGATCTAGGTTCCGATTCGATCAATCGTATTGATCTTCGCATGATTCAATAGGATTTATGTGTCACTGTCTACCCCGATGGCGGGAACCGACCGGTAGGGGTAAGTCGTTCGACAACCTCAGAATCACGATCACAAAAAGAAAGATCACATCATTCATATCAATCTGCATATCACCATATGCAAACATCCCGAACCTATAACTGAACAACATCGGCTCTGATACCACTGAAGGGATACGGGTAGGCTACACTAGCGCAAATCAAAATTTTCTACCGCGTAAACCAGGAATAATGTTGTCATGGATCACGGGATTACCACTAGACGCGCAGTTGCGGAATTGATGAAGCGCGTCGAGGCAGTTGAGACGTTCCACGTCTCCTCCTTATTCTCGTCCCACGAGCAAGTCCCCTTGCGCGGCTCGTCCAAGTGCCACAGATGCAGCACTTCCGAGGTATCCACACATGCGGGGTGGAAGCGTCAGACACCGGACTGACAGGTCCGCGCGTGCGACACAGGTGTGAGGAGTGGCGGCTGGGTGGAATGGTCTAACCCTTGTTATCTCGCCCCACCCTCCCTTATATAGGCGTCCATAGTGGGCTTCTACATTAGGAGCCCATTAGTAGCCTAAGCCTGGTCTAATTCGGATCCAATCCTCATTAGTCTTCCAACCCCTTAAGTGTGTGACCCTATAGGTTCATATATGTTTAGACATGACACGAATACACTTATTCTGCCAATAGTTGGTAGTGGCCTCTAGCAAGACGTGCCAACTCCTAAACGCATACAAAGATCATATCGGACGAACCATCACAAGGTTTAGTACATGTCGTTCCCTTTGCCTCACCATATTTGGTCTAGCTCCAAGCTGACCTCTCTTTCTCGATACCGTAACTCGGAATCCTTTTACTAGGTTAACTCTTAACCTTATGTAGCACGGCCATGCATTTCTGGATCCGATCACTCGAGGGGCTCAGAGATATCTCTCTCAAGTAGAGAGGGGCAAATCCCATCTTGATTGACCATGCCTTGCAGCATGTTTCAGGACAAACCCGAAAGCTACCTTTATAACTACCCAGTTACGGTGCAGCGTTTGATAGACCCAAAGTAGGTAGATCCACATCTCAAGTATATGCGACAATCTCAGGTCTAAGGACAAAACGTACATGATGTGTAGAGAGAGAGAGCTGCAACTAATTGCCAGTCTCAAGGTGGGTCAGTCCAACCCCATGTTCATAACATGTGTCCACATCATGGGTTTGACATCTCCATGTCTATGACTTGCGAAACATAGTCATTAACCAATCGATGTGCTAGTATAATATTCACGTGTGTCCTCTCATGAACTCCGACTAGGGACAACTCTTAAATAACCATACAAGTAAAGAGTTTCACAAACAATTCACATAATTGCCAATCAATACAAGTTGCCTGATATGGATATTCAAGGAACATTATAATAACTCATGGATACATAAGAAATATAATCATCTCTATGATTGCCTCTAGGGCATATTTCCTTCACACATGTATTAACGTTTCTGTATTAATACAATTATAGCATGTAAAATAAACATTTATCATAAATAAGGAATACGATAATAACCACTTTATTATTGCCTCTCGGGCGTATTCCCTTCAGTGACAGGCTACCACCCTTAAAATAAATCTCGTCCCTAGATTTGGGAAGGCTAGAGGGTAGAAGTTGGCTTCAAGGCAACTAGGGTACTACCACCCTTAACGTTTTTTCACTAGATTACATCTGGGCTTACTTGGGATCTTGATGTATCTTCTCTGGATACTTGTTTGCATAATGATCTAGCTCTTTGCATTTGAAACACATCACTTGGCTATTATCTTTCTTCTTCTTTGGTATCATTGCCTCTTGTTTGTTTCCTTGGTTCTTCTTCTTTTCTGGGCAATCACTGGCATAGTGTCCCATCTCTTCGCAATTGTAACATTGCAACTGGCTTATGTCCTTCTTCTTCTTTTTGGGTCTCTCCAAAGCTAGGAGTTCTTCTAGTTCATGCTCTTCATATCTCACCTCAAAGGTGGGAAATCTTTCTCTCTTCTTGGGGCAGTTACTAGAGATATGTCTTTCTTCTTCACAAGAGTAGCAACACGTTGTGGTCACTTTGGATTTGGCTTTCTGAGGCATGGTTCTAACTTTGCCTTCATCCTTCTTGGTAGAAGTTGTTCCTTTATGGAGATTTCCAAAAATTTGATGCATTCCATCTTGCTTCATTTGTTGGACTATAGGATAGATGGGGCATTGAATAGGGACATGATCATTTCCTTCACATAGGAAACAAGTCACTTGAGATGTGGGGCATTGATTAGTTGGATGTTTCTCTTCACAATTATGGCATTGATCCTCATGTTATTTAGAAGTGTGATCCATGTCTCCACAAATATTGCAAGCTTGAGTTCCTTCTATAATATCATCATTGATATCATTGTTGTCACAATCTCCTTGCGAAGAGTTGCTTATCATGTTGATCATTTGATTGGTCATCCTTTGCAAAAATTGGGATTGGATTTCCAAAAACTTTTGCATGGTTGGGTCTAACTCATTATTGTTGGCTACAAACTGAGTTGTCACTTGATTCAACTGTTCTTGGGTTGCTAGAAATTGTTCTCTCATGTGCATCTCTTGGTTGTTGTTGTCACCATTCTTGACATTCGAGTTTCTTGGAGAGGTCATCTGTTTGGGTTGGACTGGGATTAGAATAGGCAAAAGATTTATAAGGAAGAAGTCTAATCACACACAACAATTCACACAAGCAATGTGCAAGCAATCACAAACAAACATTCCACTCAAACAAAAAGTTCAAGCACATTTTTAGGCAACAAAATATTTTTGCTACACCACACAAGTTGGTGGGTTTTACTAATCACTAGTATGGTGGTCCAACTATGGTTCACTTTAGATCATTCCATTCTTCTTAGTTGCTTTCTTCATGAACAAGGTCATAGTTGCCTTGGAAAAATTCTCGCATCTTGGTCACAAAGCTTCAAAGGTGATGATGATTTCTTCTAAGTTGTGTTTCTTTAGTCTTCAAGTCTTGAGTAATATTTCTTGTCTCACTTGTATTCCTTAGTGATGTACAAGTTGAAGTCCTTGGTGAAACTATAGTTGAAGTCATTGGTGTTGTTGAAGTTGAAGTCATTTGAGTTGGTGAAGTCCTTTCTCATGTTGAAGTCTTTGCTCAAGTTGAGGTTTTGTCCATCAAGTTTGAAAAGGAAGAGATGTAGAATGAAAACCAAAAAGGTTTAGGAAAGAGTTTACAAGATTGTTTGTAAATAAGTTTTTGAACAAATACAACACCTATATTTCTAAGGGGTTTTGTCCAATCCTAGGGTTACAATCCTACAGGCAACACGGTGCTCTGATACCATCTGTAAGACCCCACCTTTATAAAGGTATAGGTCCCTGTGATTGCAATGCTAGTCCCTGTATCAATAGCTAGCATCCACAGTTAAGATGTAATATCAAGAAACAAATGTCATCATACAATTTTATAACTAGGAATAAAATAATTCATTACATCTTACATAGCTCATTTGGCTATTTCATTACAATGCAGCAGAAATAACTATATAGCATGGTGTCCTTCATCTTCAAAGTTCACAGGCAATCATGTTAAATGTAGACTTGTAATCCTAATCAACACACTTCACTAACATCAAACAAACCTGCAACATAATAAGTTACAGCCACAAGGGTCAATACATTTGAATTGTATTGGCAAGTGATACTATGGTAGTATAGTTCAGGCTAACATCTATATGCATTTGGCTAAGTGGAGATTAGGCTTGATTTGCTCAAAATAGATTTTCCTTATCATTTGAAAACACTAAGTTTTTGTTTGTCAAAAATCACCCAAGGCATCAACCAATAGACATTGGTGATCCTTTAACCCTTGTTCAACCACAAGTTTTTAACTTAGAAATTGGTATGAGGAGATTCTTGATAGCTTCCATGTCTTGATGCTCAAATTGTCCGTTGTCGGGGACACGGCTAAGTACTTAGATTTTACTCTCTTGAGAGGTGGTGCACTTTCCCCACAAGACTCGACATGCATCGAGACAAGATCTTTCAGAAGCCTTCCCTTAGAAGAAAATGGACTCGTTCCCAAACCTATCATCCCCTACCACCAACTGTCCATTTGGCTAAGTTATTGTAACCTATGTGATCTAGGCAGAGCCCATAATGCCAAGTGGCTGCACTTGAAGCTTCTCAACATTTGACATCTCAAATATCTTTGTTCCTCGGTGGCATTCCACAAGTGAGATACACAGGGTAAACCATTGAAAAATGGTCCCTGGTAACCACTCAACAAAAATCCAACCAAGCAATTACCATTCCACCTAGGTGTTTCATTCACTTAGTTGTTTTATTAAACAAAACATAAGTCCTTGACTTAGAAATATTCCATAGCATGAATATAATCCACCCTTGTTTTCTACTAGCTAGGCTAAGCATGATAGTAGTAGCAATCTTAACTTAGGGAAATTCCACTAAGGTTTCATCTACTAGGTTTTCCCATGGCATAGTTTACACTTAGAAAATTCCATGCAAGTCCTACTTAGAAATATCACTAATGCATAGTGAAAATAATGGGACAAAAGTATGAAGCACCACTTGCCTTTTTGGTATAGAATATAAGTTCACTCCTTGATCTTGCAATAGTCACACACTTCAAATTTCACTACAATTCAATCAAGGAACAAATTCAATCTACCATTCAAGCAATTCATCACATAGAATAATAAAAACAAAGCAATGCATGCAAGCATGCCAAAGATTATTTTATTTGGGAAAGTGGTTTCTAATAGGTTATAAACATTCTAAAAAATATATTGGTCATTTACACAAGTGGCAAAACCATTTTAAGTCAAGTTAGTGAAAATGACCACATTAAATCATTTTGATTTGCTAGAAATGATTTTATTCAAATAATAATTTCTAGTGTTAGCCAAATATATTTTTAAACACAATTGTTAGTGTTCATGGTCAAAGTGTTTAATATTAAATCATTTGCGAAAGGCTTCATCTAAAAACCATTTTTAAATCAAAGCAACATTTTATTTTGCTAGAAATGCCTTTAAACAAATTAATAATTTTCGGTTCACCAAATATATTTTTAAATCCTAACACTTGGTGTTTAGGGTCATAGATTTTAATTAAAATAATTTTCCAAAGGTTTTACTCAAAAAGCATTTTTAAAACATAAACAACATTTTTATTTAACTAGAAATGCTTTAATTCAAAGATTTATTCTTTAGCATCGCAAAGTAATCTTTTAATTCTACAAGTTGGTTTCTATGGTTAGTAGGTTCAAAAAAATCCATTTACAAAATAAGCCTAAACAAGTTTCTGCAAAAACAAATAAATTTTACAGAAGCAAATTACTAAAAAAACACGGCATGTCTGGTGACGATGGTTCGGTGAAACTAGGAAGCGAGAAGAGGAATGGAGGGGATCACCGGGTTCGCAGGGTGGCGGTGATGCTCAAGGTGGCCGTAGGATGGACAGGGGCGCACGGAGTCGATGCTGATTGCTCGCCGAAGATCCTCCTGGCGTCGGGAAGGCTCTGGCGTCGCCGAAAGTGAAGCTACGAGGCACATGAAGGCAAGCCGAGGGTGGCGTTAGACGCGCAAGAGAACGGTGGGTGTACGTCAACGGGAGGGAGAGGGGCGATCAGAACTCACCGGGGGTACTCGCCGGAGTAATGGCAGATGGTGGCGCGTGTAGTCGTTGAGGTTGCCGATGATGGGGAGTGCGCGCGGGTGAGCTGGTGTTACTGGGAGATGCGCAGGAGGGTGGGGAGCAAGCTCGAGTGGTCGAGGGGGCAAGGGGAGGTGAGGAGCGGCCGGAATCATCGCCGGAGTCCGTCGGAGGCCGCGATGGTGCAAGCAAAAATGGGGACATCCTGGGGGGCTCTCTAGTGGCGCTAGTTAGGGGGAAATGGAGAGGAGAGGGTGCTGGTTAAATGAGATTAATATAGGGGAGGAAATGATGGCGTGATTACCAAATTGAACCGAGGATTAGCGAGCAGAAACGGCCAAAGTCGAGGGCGAGGTCAGCGCGGGGTTAGGGAAGATGACTGGCAGGTGGGACAGCCTCGTCATCGAGAGAGGGGAAGTGCGCGTGGGGTCCGGTCGTCAGTGAGGGAGCGGGTGACAATCTGAGTGTGAATTGTTTTCCTGCGGGGAGGAGAAATGGGCTAGTTGGGCCAGACTGGGGTGGTTAGGCTGGGTTGGGTCCTTTCCATTTTTTTCTTCTCTGTTTATTTTTCTTTTTCTGTTTCTTTTATTCTGTTTTGAATTTGTTCAAACTATTCAAACAACCATTTGAATTCAAATCTTTACCAAACTTTCAGTAAGTTTTAACATTGTTTAAACATGTATTTTAAATACCATTTTAGAAATAATTATTTTATTCTTTTATGGTTTATATTTTATTTAAAATTGGCACTTGTCTTTTATTCAAATAAGATTTTGATTTTATTTTCAACCTTTATTTGAATTCTAAATTTTCACCAAACCTTATTCAGTAGGTTTTACTTATTCATTAGTGTAAATCTTTCACTTTGAATTATTAAAGTATTTCAATATGATTTATTAATCATTTAAATTGTGCGATTATCTTTATTCAAATAAAATCCAATATGGTTTTAAATCCATATAAATTTTATTTAAATGATTCTTTTATTACATTTAAGTTAATTAAATAACTTTTATTCCACTTGGGCATATTCCAATTATTATTTTCTCATGATTTAATTAATCATTTATCCTATATGTTTGTCTTTAGTTTCTCATGATTTAATTAATCAATATGGATTTTGTATTTATTCAATTTTAATTAGAATATGGTTTAATCCTATATGTTTTTATTTGGATAATCTTTATCCATTTATTTTATTTAGATCTGGATTATCTTTATTTCATTTGCTTATGGATTTGGCCAAGATTTAGTGGGGCTTTTAAATATTCCTTATTTAGTTATTTTCTTTCCTTGCCTTAAAAATCCATATATTTTTATTTATGGATCCAAACTTGGTGATTCCAATTTGTATATTTTTATTTAATATTTCATGGCTCCAAATTAAGTGAAACCAATTTCTATGGTCTTATAATATTTTTGTTTATCATTTCTGATTAATTATAAATGTTTGTTGATAGATTTTTATATGGATCAAATCCATAGTCTTAGAGAAATCTTTGGAATGATTTATTTCATTCGGGTTGTAGGGTTTTGGTTTATTTTTCCCAAGTTTGAATTTCAAGATACATTCTTTGATGAATGCATTTAAATTGATTTGAATTTTTGTTGGGTTCCATTTTATTCAAAGTTTTTTCAAGTTTGGTTTTGAAGTTTCCATTTAGAAACAAAAAGTTTCTTTTCACCCTAAATTTCAACACTTATTTATTTTGTTTATTTATTTTTCACATTTCAAAATTTGGAAAATTTTGGGATGTGACACTAAGAGAGGTCCTGACATAATCAAAGCAACGGTATCCACATCATCAAAAGCTAGCCTATGGAGTGTTCTTTGCATCCAGAAAGTTACGCCACTATTTTCAAGAGCACAAGATCACAGTAGTGACCACAGCTCCTCTGTGAGATATAATTAATAACGGCGATGCCACTGGACGTGTCGCAAAGTGGGGAATAGAGCTTGTAGCTTTTGACATTGAGTACAAACCACGTACAGCAATCAAGTCCCAAATTTTCGCCGACTTTGTTGTTGATTGGACAGAAACGGCAGAAAACTCAGGGCCTCCAGACTCGGAATTTTGGACCCTTCACTTTGACGGATCAAAAGCACGAGGAGGATCGGGGGCTGGCGTGGTGTTCAAATCACCCCAAGGAGATAAGATGTTCTATGTGTTGCAAATACACTTCACGGCAACCAATAATATTACCGAGTACGAAGCACTGCTACATGGAATACGCATGGCCAAAAACATTGGCATATCAAGACACATGTGTTACAGAGATTCGGATTTAGTTACTCAGCAAGTATCCGATATCTGCAACGCAAACAAATCATATCCGCACAGTATAATTACTGACAACGGGAGCAACTTTTCCATGGGTAAACTTGCCGAATTCTGCGAAGAACAACCGATTTGATATTGCATCAGTCGCACATCCATAAGCCAATGGACAAGTCGAAAGATCTAATGGCCTTATTCTACAAGGAATCCCACCTCGCCTCGAGGCACCGCTTCGTCGGGCCGCGAGGGCTTGGGCGGAAGAATTACCGTCTGTAATATGGAGATTACGTACAACTCCTAACAGATCAACCGGCTATACTCCTTTCTTCTTGGTCTACGGTGCAGAAGCAGTTCTTACAAGTGATCTGATTCATCAGGCTCCACGAGTCAAGGCATATATCAAAGAATATGTAGAAGTTTCTCGGCAAGATGATCTCGATATAATCGAAGAAGTACGCGTCATTGCTGAGCAAAGATCTATAGCATATCAGCAGAAGTTACGCAAGTATCATAGTTAGAGAGTGCAAAACCATTCTTTTAGAAAGGGCCATTTAGTTCTCCGACTTGTGCAAAAGAGAAAGCACAAACTTCCCCAATTTGGGAAGGACCTTTTATGGTTAGCAGATTTCTACATAATGGGTCATATTATTTAACCGACATGAGAACAATCAAGAAAAGACCTGATACTTGGGAAAGGAAGAGAGCTGGTGGCAGCACAGACCCGGATGAAATAGACCGTCCATGGAATATTGCACAGCTACGTCCCTTCTATTCTTAGTTATATTTCCTTATAATCATATATGTACATGTTCAAGGTGAAATAAAGTATTGGTTTCCTCATATTGTTATTTTTTAGACGCTTTTGCCATCTTATTTCCAAAAGAGCATGTAATGTTTTCTAAAATCCCAGAATGCTTGAAAGTACTTTATGCTCATGTTCGTTCTGGTTATGATTTTTGAACAATCTAAAAATGATGCCTTAGGGTAAAAAGTTTAAATTATTGTCTATACTTTGATTATTTATCTGATTGCTTAGACGCGGGCATTTTCTGAGTAATGAGTTGTTGGTACTAGAAGCTGGCTTTGTTTCCGAGATTAAACTGGTTTAGCCATTTCTCTCTGTTGCTCGGCAAAGTTTCTGTGCTAAAAGTTGGACGACCCATGAAAAGGACGAGGTAGAGAGACAGATAAACCGATAAGTATAGGCATAATATAAAAAAAGAGTTCTTCAGAAACTTTCAAGCACAAAGCATGAAAATATATAAACAAAAATGCTAAGATAGTAAAAGCATAGGTTTTTACAAACCAGCACAAAATAAACATTGTATCCATCATTACATTGCTATAAATTTAAGATAATGCATAGCAATTGTTTATGCTGCAGGCGGTGGTGATGCAGCAGGTGGAGCACTGGAATCAACAACAGTATCTCCCTCGATCTCAGACTCGAAAGCATTGCTGGATTCTGGGTCTTGGGGCGAGGGAGGAGCGGCGACGCATTCGAAGAATGGCTTCATGTAGTTGGTCATCTCCGCCACCCGACAAGGGTAACCTGCACAAGTTTCTTGTATGGCCTTGATATCTTGCGAGTTACCATCATCATCATCCTCGGCAATTCCCTTTGTGACGTGCCATATGGCCTTGATATCTTGCGGGTTACCATCATCACCATCCTCGGCAATGCCCTTGGTGATGTGCTCTTGCGGGTTACCATCATCACCATGGTCAGAGGTGTTTGCGCAGCAGTCCGAGCATAGGAGATCTTCCAGTCCTCGATCAACTTCGGAATCTCCTTAACTTTGTCCCTCACGTCATGCACTGACATTATGTGCAAGTCGGAAAGCTTGACAGCTTCTCTAGCCTCTTCTAGAGTTTGGTGAAAGTGGAACAAGACATCTCCGACGAGCTTAATGCGCTCGAGGCTAGGTTCAGAAGTGGAGGAGTCGGAAATATTCAGGAGGGCTAGGAAAGAACCAAAAAGTCAAGATTCGGCTTAAACGAAAGTCAAAAAATAAACAACACAAAGTCAAAAGATTCGGAAATCATACCAAGCACAAAGTGATTCCATTCAGTATGCTCCTTGCGGAGGCTGTCTAGTTCACTAGCTGAGGCCTAGGAAAGATCCCTCTGGATATCAAAGTCCTTTTTAAGATCAGCAAGTTCCTTGTCTCAGAGGGATAGGATCTTCTCGAGCGTCACGGTCTCGTGGTTGCTTGACTCTAGGACAGCGGCTACGGATTTCTCCGATTCCACGGTTAGCGTCTCAACCTTTTCCCAGAGTTCAGCATTCTCTGCCTGCAAGACCTTGAAGTTTTTGTCTTGCTCGACCATTGTGACACCCCCGGGATCATGGCTAAACAAATCCCAGACCTCCGTCTGACATAAGATTAACCTTGAGCTCGATAATATCCAGTGGAGAATCGGTAACACAACAGTGACCATAGGACACAAAATTTATTACAGCAAGCTCATAATTGAGCAAAGAACCAAATTATTACAAGCAGAGGTCACTGACTACAAACATCAAACAACGGAAGTCAAATTATGCTATTAAGTATAACAAACTTAACAAATGGCCTAAGAGGCCTGAAGCATAACTATGACGTCCCAGCCCATAGATTCCAGGTTGCCGGCCGGGAACCCCAACCTACTCGTCGATGTCCATGTAGTACGAACTCGTCTTCAGGGGAACACTAACTCTGTCAAAAGTATCAACAAAGCAAGGGTGAGTACAGGGTGTACGCCGCAAGACTTATGGCTGGTGGAGTTGTTTTGCATAAAGCTACTTTTATTCATAAAACAAGAGGGAGAAGAAGCTCTTCTAGACAGAGTATTTTAAAAGGGGATAAGAGAGCGACATCTCCGAAATATTGATCATCATCTTTGACATCCACCAAAACATCATCACCTGAACTAGGATCACCCCCTCGTACCCATGAGGAAGCATCCTTAAACACACGTTAATCTGCCAAGTTTTACGATTAGGTTATAGTTCTCTATGATCTAAGAATCTAAGCACCAAGCGTTCATAACCATGAACAAGGCTTTTCGAAAAGATTTAACCCTGCACGGGTGTACAACTTTACCCACACGTACCAACCGACTCTTAATGCCAGATCATTATCCATCTTCCTTGGAAGGCCGACAAAGGGTGTGGTTGCCACGACCTTTACCTTGCTTTCGTCGAGACCATGAGTCATGCAATAAGTATGGTTCTGTCGTAACGGGTCAAATCCTGAAGTCGGTACTTAAAGATGTGAGGCGAGGTTGGTTTACCAGGGGCGCCATCAACCCCAAGCAACCCGGTCCATGCTTCCCTACCTGTATGAATGCACCTCCTTCACCTCCTTCTTTCGAAAACGTTTTCAATGCGTATGTCGAATGGAATGCCCGAACTATTTGACTCATGGAATCTACTAGGCAAGTTAATCAGGCGAGGGGTTCCCAAGCCCCGTGTGGCTGTACGCTCATCTTGGTTCCAAAGGCAAGAACTCGGTTCCTAGTGGTGGCGAGCATGGGACTAGAAAAACCACATCCCACTGTGGCCTCCCATACAAGACTTAGCATGTTTATCTCATCTTATCACGTTCTCCTGTCATACTAGATTATCTGCATCTGATACATCATATGGATGGACCAGACTCAACAACTATGCGTGGCTAAGCAGGACATAGATATAAGCTCTAGCAGTGCACACAAGCCAAAACTAGTTATGCTAGGAGGAGTGGATCAGGTAATATAAGCTCAAAGGGAGTAATGCAATAGATAGGATACTTTATCTATCGATAAAAGACAATAGTAGAATTGTATGCATCATGGCAAGAATTGAAATGCTTTCGAAATCATAGGATTATATCATGGTGGGGCTATGCTTGCCTTTTCCAGTTGTTAACAGATAAGCAGAGCTTTGACATCTGGTACTTGACTTGATTACAGTTGGTCAAGTATTGTTCGTTGATATTCGAACTTCGACGGTGTTGATCTCTGGCAGCAATCTCGTATTCTATCGGGAAGAACCAAACACCAGAAAAAGAGGGAAAACAATCAACAATGGCATCGATGCAATGCTCAAACAAGGATGATGATATGACAAGTTAAATTGTATTGAAAAGTAACCCTAAAGCATGCTCGACAAATTAAAGGGGATTCCGAGGGGTACAAACCCTAACTCGGGAAAACCCCGGAGTATATGAGAGGGGTTGATTAGTTCTCTAATCAAACTTGTCTTTAAATTTGTTGAACAATGAATGATGATAGCTTAAAGAGGTAGGTTTCATTTTTCTGAACATTTTGATATATTATACAAATTTTTTTGACTTATAAATAAAAAGATATTTAATTTACAAGATTAAACTAATTTTTGGAATTATTAAAACTATTTAAAATTGAATTATTGTGTTAGTATGACATCAGTAAAGGGTTGGGTTTATTTTTACTGAGACAGAACCTAGCCACTGTGACTGACTGCTAGGCCCTTGGGCCACGTTAGCGTGACGCCAGGGTGACATCATCCCGGTGGACACCACCAGATGGTTGCCGGAGACAGCGGAGGAGAGCGCGCGGGGCCTCGATAAGGGGTGCATTGGATGCAGCTCTACGCAGGCGACCTCAAGGTGGCGGCGCCGCTCGGATTGTGCTACCGGAGCAGCGGCTACTGCGGGCGGCGGCGGTGCTTGCAGGTAATCGGCGCGGCATCGCTACAACAAGCATGCTAACTAGAGGAGGGTGCCATAGGCACCAGTGGCTCACCATGGTTGCTGAGGAGTGGTCGACGAGGCAGAAGGTCGACGGAATCGATGGCGAAGGCGGTGGAGGTCGTCGGAGACCGAGGTGCCAATTGGAGAGGCAGGGGTCTTTCAAGCTTTCGTGCGTCGACAAGCAGACCCAGGGGAGCATGGCGGTTCTAGGATTTTTCTCAGAACGGCGAGGGAACATCGGGGACGACGGTGACGGGAGCCTCTGGCCGGAGCTAGGGTTCGGTATGGCGCATGGAAGCGAGGGGGAGAAGGGATAAAGGCGTGCTAGGGCTTCTCCGCGACATCGTCGAGGTCCTTGGAGGCCTCCAGGGGCAGCGGCGCGCATCGTGGCGCCGAGCGGGCATCGCGACGCCGGCGAGCGGCGGTTGCTGCGCCAGGAAGCTGCTTGGCTGCGCGAGGAAGATGATAGGAGCGAACCGGTATGTTGGTTGGGCCGCTGTTGGGATCTTGCTGGGCCGTTGGCTGCTACACACGTGGGAGAGAGGGAAGGAGGAGGAAGATGGGCTGCAGCCCACTGGCTGCTCCTACTAATTTTTATTTCTAGAAATGTTTTCCTATTTCTGATTTCACTTTTGTTTTTGTATTTCCATATACAAATATGTTTTGAGTTATTTCAAAATACTAGAGGCTTTTATAAATTATATAAAATAATCCAATTGGGCTCCAATAATTTTGGTGGTTTTCAAAATTCAAACCATTTGAATGTGTTTCAAAGAGAGGGGAGAAAACTAGGGTTTATAGTTTGATTTTTTTTTCTCCAATGCACAATTTAAATGATGATGCAAATGATGCACAAAACAAACCCTAATATTGATTAAGTAAAACCGGGGTGTTACAGCTCTATCCCCCTTACGAGAATCTCGACCCAAGATTCCAAAGGTAGGAAGAGAGACAGAGATGGGAAGAAACAGGGCCACTCTAAATATAAGAGGGAAACACACTAAACAACACATAGAGTATCTCATGGTCAACTCATGGATGGAGTGTTCAGAAACAACTATGAGATGACAACATGAAACACGCCAAGGTAACAAAGGAAACAAGAGGAGAAGGTTTTCAAATTGTGAGATGGATGGTCTTCATAAGGATTGAGACCATGGATCTTACAGGAGATTTTGAAGATTCTGAAGAAGAAAGCTTCCAGCAGAAAGAACATGACCACAGACTTGATAGGGAACCTCTACTAAATGGCTTAAGTAGAGATTTCAGGTTGCATAGATGTGGATCAACAAAACCAAGTTGTTGAACTACTTTGACACAGACGGTTCATTCTTTCATTCAATAGAAGGCCAAGACAGAAAAGTGTTTTGTGGCGAGGACTCATAAGAGTCACAAGGAACATGTATCAAGAGAAACTTCTGATTAACAAAATCATAGTCACTCTTAAAACATGGTTTATAGAACAAAGGAAACTTTTTATCCATCCATATTTATCAGAATCTTTGCCAGAGATCATGATATCACTTTACTCCACTAGATGAAAAGTTACGAAGATTCCTAATGACACAAGAAGACAGAAACTTCATTCTCAGACTTCAATTATTTGTCACAAAAAAATGCTTGCCATCATAAAAAGGTCTGGAGGATCAACCGAGAGACATTTAGCAACACTACTTTAAATGTTCTCCTTGATGTTTGAGAAATCAAACATCAAGTAAAGGTCAGACATCGGATACAAGGAGACCATAAGCACAACTACTAGAATAGAATATAGAAGAAGCCTCATGAAGAGTGGTTGTTATTGCTAAATTAAGAGAATATGACGAATGGTTCTTTCCGGCTAAGTGTGTCAACCATTACATCAATCTTGCCAGATTTACAAAGAGACCAATGTCAAAACCTTGAGGAGCACCAACCATCATTGTTGCTTGAGATTCAGCTTTGGTTAGGTGAAATGCTACTTCAGACTCAGCATGTCCGAATAGAAGATATGTAACATTTACCACGAAGGCAAAGTTACCAGATTCTCAACATATGGACTACAGGGTAAAGATCCAGAAGATGGAGCTAGATTGCTAGACCCATGTATTAGCATCTTGTCGAAAGACAACTGCACACACATGAATTACTAACAATAAAACACAGATGCATCCTTAAGTAATGTAGATAACTCTTCTTGAGTCCACGGCGACATCTTTCAACAATTGCACGTGAACCAGAGAAGGTTACTTCTAACATCCAGAACACATACTTCGAGATGGCACGAAGTTGGTTCTCGATTTTTTCCAACATTAATGCCAAATGTTCCATATGAATCAAATCTATTATGGAGAAGATGAGGATATCATCAATGGCTCAACAACAAACTTATCAAGACACTCTAAGAAGATGAAATCATATGTCGCTTGAACAAGACAAAAATACTGGTCAGATCAAAGGACACGAAGATGTACTCAAGTGAAACACCACAAGTAGCAACATCAACAAGTTAGTCCTTGGAACTGAGTTTGATTTGACGATAACCCAAATAAAATCAAAGGTGGGGGAAGATAACATGTCCACAAATGAAATACAATCTTTCTTCAACACTAGCAAAACTAGACATCCCTTTAAGAAGGAACAGGGTTGGATAGAACTTTTGTCTTACAACTATCCAAGTTGTTGTTTAAGCTCAACCAACTAGTTCAGGGGTATCCAGTACGGATTCTTGGAGAAAGGAGCAGTTCAGAGAACTAACTTGATCAATAACTTGACAACACGGTCATGTGGCAACATGGCGATACTTCTAGTAGACATCTAGAATATCACGGACCACCGATATGTCACTTAGTTCGAGAGGAAACTTGCTTAGTAAGGCAATAACACACAATCTCATAGCTTCAGCATGAGCCTAACTCTTTGACCGAAAAGAGTGCACCAGAATAACAGACTTGGTAACACAATCAAACTTCGCTTAGTGATAGGTTTAACCAATCATGCTAAGAATGACACAAATGTCTTTAGAATTCAAAACAATAATAATTGCTAAGAATCTCAGATGGCCACATCATTACGCACACGCATCACTTACGAGCACGAAAGCTCGAGGAAGAGTGGGTAAATATGTGTAAGAGCATCACTTCATTAAGGGCCATGAAACTTAACACGACCTCTTAGTATAGAAGAGTGGGATACTTTAAGATAGAACAGATGGAAGACAATCAATGCCTCTTGATCTGCGGGTTACAACACTTTGACCTGGTCCTAGATATGACGAGGTATTGGAGTTTGTTTCTCCTAGACATTCTGAAATGATTTGTCTCGACGGACCACAAGAGTATCTTGCATCAGAAGACACTATGCACATTTACTACTTGGCTACCAACTGGTAGACAAAGGTCGGAACACAACAAGGGGAAACGAACATGCTCAGGATAGAATCCTGAGATGTGGGTGCATAAGTTAACAATCTTTCGAAAACCAATGCATATAAGAGGTAAGGTGTGGCAGAGTCACGAATATAGATGCGAGACTCTCGAGGAGTACTCTTATCGTGATCTATTTGGTTCCATTAAAGAACATCTGCCATAGCTAGTGATAGAGGAAGTACTTGGTTGTCACAATTCAATTGCGACAAAGACCACAAGCTTGAAGGCTAGAATTATAGTACCAACCATCCTGAGGTAATGTATGAACATTATCGGCAGGGGACAAAAGAAGGATCTTGGGTTAAAGGTCAGCTTCATGTATAAGATTCACAACATCAGAATCCAGCACAATCAGGGATCTTTGGTTCAAGTCCAAGGGTTAAAACCCAAAGAAAGGAGTAACTACTACTTGAGTGACATGTCGTACACTTCAAGTTAGTAATCACAAGGTAGCTTCCAAGATAAGAAATGACTTCTGAAGTACCCAAACAGAATATTGTGGAATCATCAACATGATGTTGTGGCCCATAAGATAGAGGGATCATGATAGAAAGGAATCTCTCGGATGAATAAGAACAAAGGTAACAAGGAATTCACAACACACACAACTCTAGAGAACTCAACACTGGGTCAAATGGCCGAGAAACGACATGCCCAAAAGGCACCTGAGCTTCGAAAGACTAATAGAGATATCAAAACTTTTCCAAAATAAACACAAGATAAGATGACCCAGAGTTAGAGCGAAACTGGATAAGGAGAAAAAGAAGCATACTAGAGTTTTTGCAAATACTTTTCATCTTTATAATAGTTTTCACAAACACTAGACTCAATATCGACCAATAGAAAGGTTTTCCTACGGTCGGTACTGCTCTGATACCAAAAACTATGACACCCCCGGGATCAGGGCTAAACAAATCCAAGACCTCCGTCTGACATAAGCTTAAACTTGAGCTCGAGAATATCTAGTTGAGAATCGGTAACACAACAGTGACCCTACGACACAAAATTTATTACAGCAAGCTCATAATTGAGCAAAGAACCAAATTATTACAAGCAGAGGTCACTGACCACAAACATCAAACAACGGAAGGAAAATTATGCTATTAAGTATAGCAAACTTACCAAATGGCCTAAGAGGCCTGAAGAATAACGATGACGTCCTAGCCCATATATTCCAGGCTGCCGGCCGGGAACCCCAAGCTACTCGTCGATGTCGATGTAGTACGGAACTTGTCTTTAGGGGAACACTTACTCTGTCAAAAGTATCAACAAAGAAAGGGTGAGTACAGGGTGTACTCCGCAAGACTTATGGCTGGTGGAGTTGTTTTGCATAAAGCTACTTTTGTTCATAAAACAAGAGGGAGAAGAAGCTTGTCTAGTCAGCATTTTTAAAAGGGGATAAGAGAGCGACATCTCTGAAATATTGATCATCATCTTTGACATCCACCAAAACATCATCACCTGAAATAGGATCACCCCCTCGTACCCATGAGGAAGCATCCTTAAACACATGTTAATATGCCAAGTTTTACGATTAGGTTATAGTTCTCTATGATCTTAGAATCTGGTCACCAAGCGTTCATAACAGTGAACACGGCTTTTCGAAATGATTTAACCCTGCAGGGGTGTACAACTTTACCCACACGTACCAACCGACTCTTAATGCCAGATCATTAGCCCTCTTCCTTGGAAGGCCGGCAGAGGGTGTGTTTTGCCACGACCTTTACCTTTCTTTCGCCAAGACCATGAGTCACGCAATAAGTATGGTTCCGCCGTAACGGGTCAAATCCCGAAGTCGGTACTTAAAGATGTGAGGCGAGGTTGGCTTACCAGGGGCGCCATCAACCCCAAGCAACCTGGTCCACGCTTCCCTACCTGTATGAATGCACCTCCTTCACCTCCTTCTTTGAAAAACGTTTTTAATGTGTATGTCGAATGGAACGCCTGAACTATGTGACTCATGGAATCTACTAGGCAAGTTAGTTTCTCGTGAGGTTTTCCAGGCCCCGTGTGGTTGCACGCTCGTCTTGGTTCCAAAGGCAAGAACTCGGTTCCTAGTGGTGGCGAGCATGGGACTAGAAAAACCACATCCCACCGTGGCCTCCCATATAAGCCTTAGAATGTTTAATCTCATCTCACAGATCTCATCTTATCACGTTCTCCTGTCATACTAGATTATCTGCATCTGGTACATCATCTGGATGGACCAGACTCAACAACTATGCATGGCTAAGCAGGACACATATATAAGCTCTAGTAGTGCACACAAGCCAAAACTAGTTATGCTAGGAGCAGTGGATTAGGTAATATAAGATCAAAGGGAGTAATGCAATAGATAGGATACTTTATCTATCGATAAAAGGCCACAGTAGAATCGTATGCATCATGGAAAGAATTGAAATGCTTTCGAAATCATAGGATTATATCATGGTGGGGCTATGCTTGCCTTTGCCAGTTGTTTACAGATAAGCAGAGCTTCGGCATCTAGTAGTTGAAGTGATTACAGTTGGTCAATTATTGTTCGTCGATCTTCGAACTTCGACGGTGTTGATCGCTGGCTGCGATCTCGATTCTCGATCTCGTATTCTACCGAGAAGAACCAAACACCGGAAAGAGGGGGAAAACAATCAAAATGGCATCGATGCAATGCTTAAACAAGGATGATGATATGATAAGTTAAATTGTATTGAAAAGTAACCCTAAAGCATGCTCGACAAATTAAACAGGATTCCGAGGGGTACAAAACCGAACTCGGGAAAACCCTAGAGTATATGAGAGGGGTTGATTAGTTCTCTAAGTAAACTTGTCTTGAAAGTTGTTGAACAATGCATGATGATAGCTTAAAGAGGTAGGTTTCATTTTTCTGAACATTTTGATATATTATACATATTTTTCTGACCTATAAATAAAAAGATATTGAATTTACAAGATTAAACCAATTTATGGAATTATTAAAACTATTTAAAATTGAATTATTCCGTCAATATGACATCAGTAAAGGGTTGGGTTTATTTTTACCGAGACACAACCTAGCCACTGTGACTGACTACTGGGCCCTAGGCCACATCAGCAAGCAACCGTGGCGGTCAAAGGTTAGCGGGCCCGTGGGCCACGTCAGCGTGACGCCAGGTTGACATCATCTCGGTGGCCACAGCCAGATGGTTGCCGGAGAAGGCGGAGGTGAGCGTGCAGGGCATCGAAGAGGGGTGCATTGGACGCATCTCTACGTGGGTGACCTCAAGGTGGCCGCGCCGCTCGGATTGGGCTGCCAGAGCAGCGGCTACTGCGGGCGGCGGCAGTGCTTGCAGGTCATCAGCGCGGCATCGCTATAGCAAGAACGCTAACTAGAGGAGGGTGCCATAGGCACCAGTGGCTCACCACGGTTGCTGAGGAGTGGTCGACGAGGCAGAAGGTCGCCAGAATCGATGGCAAAGGCGGCGGAGGTCGTCGGAGACCGAGGTGCCGATTAGAGTGAATGGGTCTTTCCAGCTTGCGTGCTTTGACAAGAAGACCCAGGGGAGCACGGCGGTTCTAGGCGCTTTATCAGAATGGCGAGGGAGCGTCGGGTACGAAGGCGACGGGAAGCTCTGGCCGGAGCTAGGTTTCGGTATGGCCCATGGAAGCGAGGGGGAGAAGGGATAGAGGCGTGCTAGGGCTTCTCCGCGACGGCATCGAGGTACTTGTAGGCCTCCAGGGGCGGCGACACGCATCATGGCGCCGAGCGGGCATCGCAACGCCGGCGAGCGGCGGTTTCTGCGCCAGGCAGCTGCTTGGCTGCGCGAGGAAGACGACATGAGCGAACCGGTATGCGGGCTGGGCTGCTGCTGGGCTCTTGCTGGGCCGCTAGCTACTGCACACGCGGGAGAGAGGGAAGGAGGAGGAAGATGGGCTGTGGCCCACTGGCTGCTGCTACTATTTTTTATTTCTTGAAATGTTTTCCTATTTTTGATTTCACTTTTGCTTTTGTATTTACATATACAAATCTGTTTTGAGTTATTTCAAAATACTAGAGGCTTTTATAAAGTATATAAAATATTTATGAACCCTTTTTAATCCATTTGGGATCCAATAATTTTGGTGGTTTTCAAAATTCAAACCATTCGAATGTGTTTCAAAGAGAGGGGAGAAAACTAGGGTTTAGAGTTTGATTTGTTTTCTCCAATGCACAATTTAAATGATGATGCTCATGATGCACAAAAGAAACCCTAATATTGATTAAGTAAAACTAGGGTGTTACAACCATATTGCTGGATTAACATAACAATTCTGCAAAGACAGAAATATTAGTCGGATAAAGCAAATTCGACTATGACAAAATAGATAACTGACAAAGAGGAAGCTGGAAAAATTTAAATTTTGCTTCATCTTTCTCAATTTTTAACTTTCAATTTTCAAGGCGCAAAGCTTTGATTTCTTTGCGCTTATTGGAAATATTATTGAGCAATTCATGGTTGGAAGATGCAATTTTCTGTAAGTTTAGAGATGGAATACCGTCAGACGGCTACTAAGACTCGGGCTGCAAGTTTAACTAAGTAAAATTACAGCACGATCCTTGGGGGCTACACTACATCGTTCTTTTGCAACCTAAAAGCATCAACCCGGATCCATCAATGTTTATCTGACTTTATGCTTGGGGATAAAGGATATGATAAATGCAAATAAGAATGGGAAACTTACAATGTGTTCGAGGTACAACTTTTAAAATCCGATCTTGGTGCTATGAAACACCTTCTTGGTAAGTGTAAGGGATGGAACATTCGTCGCTGGAAGTTCGCCTGATGCGACTTTAGCATCCCGGACCAAAATTTGGTCCAGGAGACTAACCAGCTTGACGTCTTCCTCCTCTTGGCTCGCTGCCTCTGGAGTCAAGGTTTGCTTCTCAAGACTGGATTGAGCCAGCTTGAGGAGCTCTTCCTTTTCTTTCCTCTTCAGGCCAGGGACAGCAGAGTCAACCACCTTATCCACCGTTCTTGTGGTCATTACCATGGGATCATTAGCCTTTACGGGTTCACCCTTGTTCATTGTCTGGTCATCAATGGTGACCAGGGCTTTAGAGATCTTGCCAGCATCAGGGGAAGCAGAAGATCCCTATGCTGACGGGGTAGTGGATGGGGTCGACGGCGACACAACATAGGAGATAAGAAGCTTCTGCTGACGCATCTTCTTGCTCAGCTTATTGTCCGTCTTTATCTTGATCTTCAACACTGTTTAGCTCTAGAACACGGAAATCCTAAAATTTAGGTGTGCTCTAAAAAGATAACAAAGGTACAGTGGTACTAAAAATGAAAGGTGAGGTGCTTAATTTTTAACTACTGGCAGCACTTGGCTACCATCGGCAACAACTTCCTCCGCCTTGCTCTTCTTGGAGGCAGGGGCAACAACTTCTTGCACCTCATCATCTTCCATTGCCTCCGGGTCATCTGAAGCATAGCCCTCTAGTGGAGCTAGCTCGTACTTGGAGAGTTTCTCGAGCTAACAAAGTCGAAAAGCATTGATGAAAATAGAGTCGGAGAAAGAACCGAAAAGAACGACAAAACGCAAAAAGTAGAGTTGAAATTTTTACCGGAGTAAGAGCACGGTTGGTCGTATGCATCTTCAGGGAAACTTCCAGAAATTTCCGTTCCACTCTTTCCTTGATCAAGTATTGCATGAGGGTCTTGTAATCCTTCGGCGCGAGCCGGCTAGAAATGACCCTCATCTTGTCCTTCTTGTCGCTCGTGATCTCGTGCATTAGGAGATCTCTGTGATGCTGGAGAGGCTAAATCCGGCGCTCCATCCAGCAGTGGATCAAGTCGGATCCACGAAGTCCCTCATGCTTCATCTAATACTCGATCCTCCTTTTGGCAAGGATCAAAATATCCGACAGCTCCGGCGCCTCCGCGTCCCATGAATCTTGATGGGGAGCGACGCCATTGACGAACGCCGGAAGACCTTCTGCCTTTCCAGGAGCCGGAATATACTTAGGATAGAAGAAAGTTCTGGCCCAGCGTTCGACAGACTTGCTAGCGTTAATCCTAGGATTGATTCGATTCCTCCTAAGGACTAAGCTAAGTGTGCTTGTGACATAGCACACCGGCACTGATGGAATTCTTCCGAGTACCATAGTAGTACCGAAAAAGGGTGAGAATTGTCCTAATGCCAAGAAACCCCTCGCACAGAGCTGCATGAGCACTAAGCTCGAGCATAGAGTTGGGAGGAAGATTATGGAGTTGCACACTGTAATGGTTGAGGACCTCGACGAAGAAGTCTCACGGTGGCAAGCTGAGGCCTCGGTCGTCGTGAGTGCCGAACAACACCCTCTCGCCATCGAGCGACGCGGGGATGGCGTGTCCTGAGGCGCTCCGCCACGCACCGGCGATGATGAACCCCTTATCCTCCATGACTTGGAGCTCCGCGGTATCCATGGCGCTGGGGATCCAAAGACTCCGCATCTTCTTCTCTTCCGTCGCCGACGAACCCGCCGCTGCCGCTCTAGAGGTTGAGGCAGATGCCATAGATCTTGGAGGAAGAAGGGCTGGTGGGGGGAAGGAGATATTTTTTCTCAACGGTGTGCAGATGGGAACTAGTGCAGAGAGCTCGAGGAGTACGGGGAAGCAATGAATGAATCAAAGGAGAAGTGAATCTGAGAAGAAGGGAACTTTGCGTCAAGATTCGTGCGGGGAGACGCGCGATTATCGCCACACATATAGGAGAGGGGGAGTTAGCTTCTAGCAACTCTTCCGCCCCCTCAATTTTCGCGCAGGCATTGAAATGACGTTCAGTTCCGTAAAGAACGGACCCACCAAAGGTCAAGCTGATGGAAATCCTATCAGTGATAGGACTTGGCCTGTAAAGTTGTCAGTCAGCACGCTGCTGAAAAATCCGGCTTATGTTTCAAATAAAGCAAGGAAAAGATCAAGGTCAGAGCAAAATATTTCCGACTCGATCGACTCGGAATCCTACATCAATGAAAGAAGTTTTCAGTAACCCTTCAAGATTCTCAAGACGAAGAAACCATCAAGCTAGATGATTTATCCAACTTCAGATCTTGGAGACTTCCGGGGGCTACTGTTGGGGATATACTTTCTGGGTATACCCACAAGACTCGCTGACCAGGGTGGCCCACCAGCGGGTTAGAGCTTTGCTTCATGGATGGCCCAGTCAGATAAAGAGGAGGAGCCAGTTCCAGCTACGACAAGGCCCAGAAGAGTTACCGACTTAGGCCTGTAGTATTACTTGTAGTCCAAGCTGTACATAGTTACCGACTCTATAACGTAGCCGGGTAGGTCTCTCCCTGTAATCCTAGGCCCCGGTGACTATAAACCGGCCCTATGTGAGACTTTAGGGCAACAACTCGATACACAACCACAACCAACTCGCACAGGCGAACCTCTCTTGTAACCCTCTATAACATCCGGCTTACGCTGATATATTACTAGATTGCTAGCAGGAGTAGGATCCGATCACCGCAGTCGGATCTGAACCTGGGTAAACTTGTGCTCACCGCTCCTGGAACATCCGACGTCTCGCACCCCATCATTCCAATGCCACTAGGACCCCCTATGGCGTACTTGTTGACAATCCGACAACACCTATGAGATTTGATTGGGCATTACAAAAATATACATAGACCGCCATCCAACTGCACCTATGACTAGTAATCCACCTTCAGGTTATCTTCCGAACCCCCTCCAGTATTAAGTTGCAAGCAACGGATAACTGCATTAAGCAATGTGTGTAAAGTAAACAATACAATTGTTCCATGAACAAAATATTGTTGTTTTCTCCCTTGTAGCATCATCACATCTACAACCTTAGAGATTTTTGTCACTTCCCCAGATTCAGTAGAGGCATGAACCCAGTATCGAGCATAAATACCCCCTCTTGGAGTCACTAGCATCTACTTGGCCAAGATATCTACTAGAAACGGAGAGCATGAAAGATCTCAAATAACACAAACATGATAGAATCAATAATCAATAAGACATGATAGAATCAATAATCAATCTGACATAGTAATCAAAATATCCATCGGATCCTTGCAAACACAACATGTATGATTACAAATAGATGATCTTGATCATGAACGGAGCTCACAAGATCTAAAAATGATAGCACAAATGAGGAGAAACAAACATCTGGCTATTGTATGGCCCATAGTCCTAGGGTGAACTACTCACGCATCATACCGGAGGCTGGCATGGTGATGAAGAAGTCCTTCGGGATGAACTCTCCCCTTCGGCAGGGTGCCTAGAAGAGCTTCAGATCCCCCCGATCTAGGGACGATGGTGGCGGCGGCTACAGACTGTTTCATGGAGATCTGATCAGGTACCTAGGGTTTTGGCATCGGGGGCTTATATAGGCGAAGAGGCGAGGAGGGAGGGCGGCCAGGGGGGCCACACCCTGCCCATACGCGGCCTAGAGTGGGCCCGTGCCTGGGGGTGTGCGGCCACCCTGTGGCACCCCTCCGGTCACCCTTTGGTCTCTGTGTTTGTCTCGGTGAAATATTGACTTTGGATTTTGTCCCATCCAATTCCGAGAATATTTCCTTACTAGATTTTCTGAAACCAAAAATAGCAGAAAACAGGCAACTGGCACTATGGCATCTTGTTAATAGGTTAGTCCCAGAAAATGTATAAAAATACCTCAAAGTGTAGACAAAGCATAGAAATGTGGATACTAAACAAGCATGGAACATAAAAAAATTATAGATACGTTTACGACGTATCAAGCATCCCCAAGTTTAACTCCTGCTTGTCGTCGAGTAGGTAAGTGATAAAAAGAATAATTTTTGAGGTGACATGCACCATCACAATCTAGATCAAACCATTTGCAAGCATTGAAATCTAGGATCAAATTACTTTAAACATGAGCATGAAATATGAAGTTCTTAACAATAAGACATAGTAACTATGTTGCAACATGAGAGGATACAAACAAAGATCATGAATAACTATGCATTGAAAGACGTTTTTTTGTTTCACATATAGAAAACATAGCAAAGTGGCATTCAGCTTGTCCCTCATGGAGTAGCAAAACATGAATGCATAGGACACCTTCAAAGTTCATAAGGGTGACTAGATACAAATAGTTCAAGAAGAAGCAATATCAACATTATGAATCAATCAATAAGTTTTGGGACAATGCACATATAACTAAGAATGACAACTATGCTCTCCTAGTTGGTGCATAAAGATAGAAGGTGGAGACTCAATATAAAAGTGGAAGAAAGGCCCTTCAAAGGGAAGCAGGGATTTCAAGTTTCATAAAGAGCTTCTAAAAATTATGGTACTTGTGAGCTTTCAGCTCTCATTGCCCCTATCATAAGCATCTTGAAGTGACTAAAGTTAAAGTGAACAAAATATGGAGTATATGCTTGACAAAGTATAAGTTGGCAATCTCATGTCCCTTGAGTATGTGGGTCGTTCCTCATGATACTCAACTTTATTCACTGGTAAGTTCTTGTCATAGTAAGTATATGTATCATAGAGAACCACCAACGGGGTACCCCTTGCCCCATGACACAGGAGCTATCACATATCAAAATGACAAGGCAACGGACAATGAGCATCTCAGCAATCTTCTTATTTACAATGGGAAAATGGTGCTTTTTTCTCTTCTCTTTTATATCTCTCATTTTTTAATAAGAAGAATGCTTCATAGAGTGCTCACTATGGTGATGCTGCAAGTTTCCACCATGATTAGGCATGGCTTAGGCTAGCGGCCCAGGCGTTTCTCTAAAACATATACATAACTCCTTGGACAACAGGAAGTCTATGACAAGAGGAAGTCTGTGACAACTAGGATCATCTCCCATCATCAGCATTACCTGTGACCATGAAGATGGAGCTTCGCCCATGCTACCATTACTACGTTATTTCACTGATTGATTGTACTAAGACAGGATCATGATATCCTTTATTTGTTGTAAGACCTTATGTATGGTTTTTAATGTATGATGTACTGTGATATCCAATATGTTATGTCTCACAAAAATGGTAATCATGGGATTGCGATGTATGGCATAACAGGCTTCTGGGATTAAAAATCCGGGTGTTGACAAGTTGGTATTAGAGCCATCCTGACCATAGGAGACCCTAGTTAGAATGGACGCTTGAATCAAAAACTTAGGTTCAAAACAAAAGAAGTGAGTATTTATGAAAACCTATTCTCATTCTTATCACTTAGATTATTTCATGAAAATTCATGTCCTTCAAAAATTCTTGCAAACTTACATAAAATTTGACACACTTGATCACTCTACTAACTTACTCATCATATATTCTTATAGATGGAGGTGAAGTATTGCAACTTCTACCAGTTGGGCAATGGAGGAAAACTCATCTTTGAGCGCGATTTGGACCAACTCTCCGAACTACTTGAGCACCCGCACCCCGAGTTCTTTGGAGCAGAGCTCAACGATCAGCAAGGAGGAGAACTACAATGGTTGATTGTTGCAAATCTTAGAGGCAATATGGAGGCACCCACCTCAGAGGGAATCCAATTCACCTTAAGAGAGAAAAACCGGCTGGATGGACTCGCTAGGGCTATGCAGGAAGCTCTTGCCCGTATGTGTGGAGCATCAATCAGATAAAGGGCACTCGCTTTGAGTACTACGCAAGGCGTGATGCTATGGGACAGCCATTGGAGGTTCCACAACACCCCGAGATGAAGCATCACGTGGATCATCTCAGCTTCATGATGTATGATAGGCAGAAAGAGTTGGACAACGCCCGCGCATACGCCAACCACAACTATGCCATTATCGTCAAGAAGGACCAGACCCTCGCCATCCTTGCGAAGGAGCGTAAGACCTTTCTTCGTCTTCGTGACAAGAAGGATCACATCAATTCTCGCCTTCATCACAAGGTGTCAGACTTGGAGGAGACCATCCATGAGCGGGACATGCAGATTTAGGAGAGGGAGAATGCAGGGGATGATATCTGTGGAGATCCCTACTCCACTACCTCAGCGGTGACGATGACTACCTAGAGGACCAAGCCCTGGACTTCCACACTAATGATGATGATTCCGCCTTCATTGATGATGATGACAAAGACACCGATTCCGATGAGTAGTAGCACTTGAGCACTATCGTAGGTGTGAGTTGTATCAGGTCCCACTATATCGTAGCTTCACAGAATGGTTCTTAAAACCATCTTTTACCTTAGTGTGGTGTATGTTTGTATTGGGTGCTATGAATGAATGAAAAACATGAGTCAAACTCAAAGTTTAAAAGATTTTCAAAAACAAATCCCTGAACCTTATAAATTTCCCTCTTGTCTCATGATCTATCTCAATCTTCAGATGCCTCACGGAGGAAGAAGTTCATCCCCGGACCCAATGCTGCAAATCTAGCAAATGTTGGTTTCAGACCGTGAAGCTGAAAGAGCCGAACGTCAAGCCAACTTAGCCACACTTCAACACATAGCTCAGATGGCCAATAATAATCAAGGTCATGGAAACCAGGACAACCATGGATCCAAGCTCAAGAACTTTTAGAACACCAATCCACCCATTTTTAGTAATTCTGAAGAGCCAGTAGATGCTGATGAATGGCTGCAGACCATGGAGAACAACTTAGAAGTCGCATGAGTAGAGGCCAATGAGAAAGTACTGTTTGCCACCCAATATCTAGCATGTGATGCAAGAGCTTGGTGGAATAGCATTCACACCATGAATGGAGGACAGATGATGACTTAGGATGAATTCAAACTAAAGTTCAGCCACTGGGTTTAATCAAGAGGATGAGAGATGAATTCAGAGAATTGAAGCAAGGGAGGATGACATTAGTTGAGTACCGTGACAAATTTCTGTCATTAGCTAGGTATGCACCAGATGAGATTGACACTGAAGCCAAGAAGAAGGAGAGATTCTTGAATGGTCTGCATGATGAGATGCAGACGATATTAGTCAAAATTACTTTCACTGACATTCAAGATTTAGTGTATTCTGCAATCTAGATGGAAGGCAAGATCAACCAGGCCAACTAGAATCGCAAGCGTCGAATGATGCATCAACCAGGAACCCACCATACCCAAAGTATCGTCCCAGCCCGTCTGCAAGATATGCCCCAAGAAACAATAGACCCCATATGTTCCGTCTGAACTATCCCAACCGTGGAGGAGGAAACCCAAGGCCTAGAGGAAACCACAACAACAACCCTGACAACTCCAACAATTTCAATCGTGCACCACCCAAGTTCAACAACAACACCAATACTGCCCCAAGGACTGGAAGCAATGTCGTTCCTGTTGCAGGAAAAGACAAGTCTCAGGTTACTTGTTATGAATGCAGAGTCAAGGGTCACTACTCCAGTGAGATCCCCAAGAAGCTTGCAGCAGCTACCAATGTGAATGCCCCAGCTCAGCAGCAGCACCATGTTCACCCTGGAAGGAGATTTGCCCCACGGAACTCGCTCAACCGCAAAGGTCGTGTGTTTCACATGAATGCTGAAGAAGCTCAGGAAGCGCCAGATGTCGTGTTGGGTATGTTTTCTGTTAACTCAGTACTTGCAAGAGTGTTGTTTGATTCTAGAGTATCACACTCGTTTATTACAGAAGAATTTGCATGCACTAGTAAGATTCAACCAACAAAACTGAAGCATTTTATGATAGTTCAAATACTTGGTTCAACCACCAAAGCTAGACAAATTCGCAAGGTCATACCTATTAGAATCCATGGAATATATTTTTATGCTAATATAATAGTACTTGGAACCAAAGGTTTGGAAGTAGTACTAGGAATGGATTGGATGTCGAAACATAAAGGATTAATCGATTGTGCCAAGAAAGCCATAACCATGACTAGTACCACTAGAGAATGTATCTGAGACCTTGCCCCATCAATTCAAGTGCAACAAGAGTCTAGCCCAACCAACAATTGAGGAAGTCAGAGTCGTCTATGAATACCTCGACGTATTCCCAGATGTATTGCCTGGTATGCCCCTAGATCGGGATATCGAGTTTATCATTGAACTAATCCCTAGAACTATAACATAGCTCAGAGACCTTATAGCATGAACCCGTCTGAATTAGTGGAGCTGAAGAAGCAACTAGATGCTATGCTGAAGATAGGTCTGATTTAGCCAAGTGCATCGCCATGGAGATCACCTGTTTTATTTGTGGATAAGAAAGATGGAGGTAACCGTTTGTGCACTGATAATCGGAAGCTGAATGATGTCACCATTAAGAACAAGTACCCACTACCGAAGATAGAAGATCTGTTTGACTAGTTGACTGGTGCCAAAGTGTTTTCTAAGATTGATCTTAGAACTGTTTATCATCAACTAAAGATTCACGCAGAGGATATTCCAAAGACTCCCTTTACCACCAGATATGGACTATATGAGTAGACTGTCATGTCTTTTGGATTGACCAATGCCCTCGCTTATTTCATGAACCTCATGAATAAGATTTTTGTGAACTTCCTGGATAAGTTTTTCGTTGTTTTCATCAATGACATTCTGATCTATTCCAAATCAGAAGAAGAACATGAGCTACACCTAAGGACCATCCTTGAAACCCTTAAGGTGCATCAGTTGTATGCCAAGTTTAGCAAATGTGAGTTCTGGTTACAGGAAGTAGGATTCCTCGGACATATCGTGTCGGCAGGAGGAATTGCTGTCGACCCTGCCAAGGTTATGGATGTTGAAGAATGGCAAGTCCCGACCACTCAAACCCAAGTTCGTGCATTTCTCGGATTAGCGGGATATTACCGCAAGTTCATAGAAGGATTATCGAGCATCGCAAGACCCATGACCCAATTGTTGAAGAAAGATAAGAAGTTTGAATGGATGGACAAATGTGAAGCAAGTTTTCAAGATCTCAAGAAGAGATTGATTTCAGCCCCAATCTTGATTATGCCGGATATTACGAAGCCTTTGGATGTGTATTGTGACGCATCCAAGATTGGTCTCGGAAGTGTGTTGATGCAAGAAGGCAAAGTCATATCCTATTTATCCCGACAACTGAAGCAACATGAGCAGAATTACCCTACCCATGACCTCGAACTAGCTGCCGTAGTTTTAGCCTTCAAGACATGGCGACATTACCTCATGGGTAACCGCTGCAAGATTTATTCGTATCACAAGAGTCTAAAGTATATTTTCACCCAGAAGGAGCTGAATATGAGGCAAAGGAGATGGATAGAGCTAATCAAGGACTATGACCTTGACATTCACTATCACCCCGGCAAAGCCAATGTGGTATCAGATGCTCTTAGCAGATTGCCATGTCGATTGAACACCATGATTCTAAATAAGCAACCAAGTTTACACAAGGAGTTGGAAGATTTCAGAATGGAGCTAGTAAGTGAATGATTTTTGGCCAGCGTAGAACTACAACCCACTTTGATCAGTCAGATCAAGGAGGCGCATAAAGGAAATGCTAGTATCGACGGAATCAAACGTCGTATCAGTACAGGAAAGGTACTCAAATTCACCGAAGATGAAGAAGGAGTTTTGTGGTACAAAGGACGTATCTGTGTACCAGCAGATTCAGAGTTGAAACAAGCTATTTTGAAAGAAGCCCATGACACTCTTTATTCTATCCACCCTGGAGGGACCAAGATGTATCAGGATTTGAAGGAGCAATTTTGGTGGCACAAGATGAAGAGAGAAATCGGAAGCTATATAGCCAAATATGATATCTGTTAGAGAGTCAAAGTGGGAAATCAGAGACCCGCGGGACTTTTGAAACCATTGCAAATTTTGGAATTGAAATGGGATTCTGTAGGAATGGATTTTATCACCAGTTTGCCTATCTCTAGTAGGGGAAATGACTCTATCTGGGTCATAGTGCATAATCTGTCCATAGTCGCTCATTTCTTACCAGTGAAGACCACTTATCAGAGTTCGAAGCTAGCCGAGTTGTACATTGCTAGGATAGTCAGTTTACATGGAGTCCCCAAGAACATTGTGTTGGATCGAGGAACCCAGTTTACCTCAAAGTTTTGGAAGAAAGTACAAGAAGGATTAGGAACCAGATTGGATTTCAGCATAGCTTATCACCCTCAGACTGATGGACAAATGGAGCGAGTAAACCAGATACTCAAAGATATGTTGAGAGCCTGTGTGTTGGAATATGGATCAAAATGGGAAGACTGTCTGCCTTTCACGGAATTTTCATATAACAACAGTTACCAAGCCAGTTTGCAAACGACCCCATTTGAATTTATATATGGATGGAAGTGTCGTACCCCGTTGAATTGGTCAGAAGTAGGAGAGAGTCAGATTTTCAGACCTGACATCCTACGAGAAGCCGAAGAGAAAGTTCACAAGAACCATGAGCACCTTAAGACCGCCCAATGCAGACAGAAGAGTTACACCGAGAAGAGACGTCGAGACCTAGCCTTCAATATCGGAGATTTTGTGTATCTGAACGTATCACCCTTGAAAGGAGGAACTGCAGGAGGAGATGTTAGCCATGCATAATGTGTTTCATATCTTGTTACTTCGCAAATTCCTAGAAGTCACGGAGACGACCAAAGTTTTCAAGAATATTGATCACAAAACCATAAAGATCAACGAGGACCTAACATATCTCTAAGTACCCATTCGTATTTTGGAGGAAGCCTTCAAAACCACTAGAACCCGGAGTATCAAGTTTCTCAAGATCCAGTGGAGTAACCACACTGAAGAAGAAGCTACCTGGGAGCGAGAAGATTACATTAGGACTAAGTTTCCAGATCTCTTTAAATCCTAGTTTGCTTTCTCTTAAATCTCGGGAAGATATTTTGTTTAAGTAGGGAAGGTTTGTAACATCCCAAAAATATTAACCAAGATTATCAAGTTCCAATCACCAAAGTTTAGGGTTAACAAAAAAACTTTTGTTAATAAAATTAATATGAATGCATGTGTGTGTGATGAATGCATGAATACTTGCAATGCCATGTTTGATTGCTATGAATGCTAAGGATTGGATTAAATATGAAAACAACATTATCTAAATCATTTCCAAGCAGAATCAAATAAAGAGAAATTCAAATATAAACATTATGAGCAAATGGTCATTTTGACCAAAGTTAACCACTAGACCACTTTGAGTGTTTCTAGTCCAAGTTTTCTACCAGAAACAAATCCAATTCTTTTCACCCCTTGCTAGACCAAGTAAAAGTGAACCCAAGCCCACCTTGCAAACACACAGAAACATTTTCCAAACCTATTCAAATGATAATTCAAAATTGAATCAAGTGTAGGTACTAAGATCATTTCTCAAAAACCACTCAAACCCGTTAACCTTGCCAAACCCAAGCAACCTGATACTACCAAGCATGTTACCAAATTACCCACCAAATTTCATTCAATTTTTTTAAAATGAACTCTTTCGGCCATTTCATCAAGCACCTAGAGACACATTTTAAACTCAGCCTAACTACACTATTTTGAGCAGTGATCATTCAAACCCTTGTCCCCAATTCTCTCCATTTGTCTCCCAGTGACTACCAGTGCAATTGTAACATCCCAAAAATATTGATCAAGTTCCAATCACCAAAATTAGGGTTAACAAAAACTTTTGTTAATTAAAATCATATAAATACATATGTGTATGTGATGAATGTATGAATGCATGAATGGACTTGTGTGATTGATGTAAATATCAAGGAATGGTTTAAATATGAAAACAACATCATCTAAAAAAAATCCAAGCAGAAACAAATAAAGAGAAATTCAAAAACAAACAAAATGAGCTAATGGTCATTTTTGCCAATCTTGCTCACTAGAACACTTTGAGTGTTTCTAGTCCAAGATTTCAAACATAAACAATTCCATTTCTTTTCACCCCTTGCTAGAACAAGTAAAATTGAATGCAATCCCACTTTGCAAACTAATAGAAACATTTAGCAACTTGATTCAAATGACAAGTCAAAATTGAATCTATATCATATGTCAAGATCACCAATTCTCAAAAACCAACCAAACCAGTGCACCTTGACAAAACCAACTAACCAGAGACTACCTAGTATGTGACTAGGACACTCACCAAGTTTCACTCAAAAATTCAAATTCAAATCTCTTTCGGCCATTTCATCAAACACCTTGCAAACACAAATCAAACAAAACATCAAACACTATAGTGAGCTGTGTTTGTGCCTAACTTGTCTCCCCTCTAGCTCACAGCACCCTCTCAGTAGATGATCAAACTAAATTAACTAGCTCTAGCTCACTGTAAGCTTGGAATTCTCATCAATGGTGAGCATGCCGAGCCCAACTTGCCACCCCATCGTCGATATCAAGCTAGAAGCTCCCCTAGCCTCGCCAATGTTGTCTGGACATTAACCACCGTCCACCGCCACCCCTTGTCCAAGGCCCAAGCGCTGCCAGCCCCTGGACCACCCTAGAAGCGACGCACCCTATGCCTCTGTGCCATGCCGAGAGCGCGCCAGAGCGCCGCACTCGACACGAGAGCATAGACCGCGCGCCGCCCTCGCCGCTTGTGTGCATGATCACCACCTCCCAGGAACTGCCAGGACATGCCCGTTCATCGTCGCGTGATGGGGGAATACAAATCGGGGTATACCCATGAAGCGGAGTCGCCAGATGGATCGAGCCGACTGAAACCTAGCCCTAAGCGGGTCGACTCACTCAGTACGGGGACTGGCGTATACTGGATCTAGGCGACTCGCCGTCTAGAGGCCCAAGACGGCGACTCCAATAGAAAGTCCACCAAAATACTTGTAAACCCTAACTAGCTGCATATATAAAGCCACCAGGGGCACCCCCACAGGGCATCCTCTCCCACAATAGATTAGATCTAATCTCCCTCCGCCTACGGTGGCTCCCTTGTAAACCAATCTATGATCACATACTGGACTGATAGCAGGACGTAGCGATCCTCCGCCGAGGGGACATGAACCTGGGTACATCGTGTGCCAATCTCGCTCCCGGATTCTCCTATGTAGCCTTGCTCCCTCTACGTAAGCTACCCCCAGTAGCATCTGCCGTGCAATACCACGACAGTTGGCGTCCACCGTGGGGCAAGCGGTGCTTGGAGGGTGGTAATCCGGGCGGGATCCAACAACATCTTTGTCGGCGATCTCGGCGACAGGGCGCGTGCAAATCTGGATCACCTCCGACAGTCCATGCGGTTCACATGGCTGAGCGGATTGGTCAAGATCGAAGTTCAATCGGATCGAGGCTGCCGCATGACCGTATCGCCTTCGGCTACAAAATCCTACCAGGAAAAACATGCACGCCTGATCGCTCGCACGCGACTAAGATCAACGGGTTATTTCTATTCTATTCCCTCTCTCTCTCATGTACTGATTGCTATATAAATATTTTATTTAGGTCTAATCACTTGTTTTGCAATCCATGCACCACAACGACTGGTGGGGTTGGTCTTTGATCAAGGCCTGGTGGATTGGTTGAACGCGCTTGATTCCTTGTGACCTTGATCGGATGATTTAATGCTCTTTTTCTATTCAATCTCACATATTAATTATAGATCCTTTGCATAATTACTTGATGCGAGTCGACAAATATGGTATGCCTCAGAATCGAGGAACCTAAAAGCTTTCTCTGCAATTAGCTCCGGACTCGGCGACTGTCAAGACTATCGTCTATACGCGGTCTACCGACAGGTACGTACGTGCCTCTACGACCGCGACGCCACCTAATCCAGCTACAGAAACATCAGAAGAACTGCACCGATAAACGTGCGAGCAAACGGCAAGGATTAATTTCTGACCACGTATCAAGTGTCATATTTCTAATTATTTCCATAGTCCTACGAATCTCAGTTTACAAATATTTTGTCCCATCAATACTATCTTTAGCGTGCAGATTAATCAATCCCGTTTGAGCCTCGCCCTCGCGGGCCCGTGGCGTTTGGAGACTCGTCCACCGCGAACTCGCCATGGTCGAACTCGCCTATCTCAACCGACTCCACCAAAGCAGCTCCGCCACGCGACTCCGTCGGATAAATGGTCTGATCGAGCTCGCTACCACTACGACCAATCCTTTTGGGTTAAACGCTGTGCTCGGGGGCTCGCCCAGCGCGGTTTCGCCTGCCGCGGGATCGCCATCGCGACCTCGCCCTCGCAACCTCGCCATCGTCGACTTCGCCATAGCATGATCCCCGTCCGCCGCGTCGACCCCGTGTCCGCCGTGTCGACTTTGCCAAAGAGCGACCGTACGTCCGCCGTGTCAACCCCGTGTCTGCCGCGTCGACTTCGCCAAAGCGCGACCATACATCCGCCGCGTCGACTCCGTGTCCGACGCGTCGACTTTTTCCGGCTAAACGTCATGCGACCCCGATCTCTACATCAAATGCGTATGCCGCGCCTACTAAGGGACCTTCATCGTCCGAGTCGCCAGAGAGGGTCGCATGCCACGCTGCATGGACTCACCACTGGGTGTCTCTTCCCCCCCGGAAAATATCTATTCGCCTTTGTCAACCTTTGAAAGAGCGACTCGCAATGGCCAAGTAGTGCGGATGAGGACTCGCAAACCGAGCCTCGGATCGTCCATGAAAAACGCTAACCGAGAGCCATCATTGGAGTCGCCTTGCTCGACTGGTCTTCCGGTCCAAGACAAATGGTTGTGCTACACAAACATCACCATGTCCTCCTCAACCTTAGACAGAGCGACTCGCACGGCCAAGTACTGCGGACGAGGACTCGCAAACCGAGCCTCGGATCGTCTAGGAAAAATGCTAAGCCGAGTGCCATCTTTGGAGTCGCCATGCGACTGGCCCCTCGGGCCAAGACGAGAGACTCGCTAACAAAAACAACGCAATCAACATCATCGCGGACTCGCTATTCGAGGACTCTCCCCTCGCGGACTCGCTCACCGCAAACTCTCCCCTCGTAGACTCGCTATCATCGCGGACTCGCAATCGTCGCGGACTCGCTCACCTCAAACTCTCCTCTCGCAAACTTGCTCAACGCAGACTCGCCGGTCGCTTGACCACGCCATTCGCCGCGCTCGGGGACTCGGCGCTCGCCGGCCACTCGACCTCGCCATTCGCCGTGTTTGGGAACTCGGCACTCGCCGGTCGCTCGACCTCGCCACTCGCCGCGCTCGGGGGCTCGGCGCTCGCCGGTCTCTCGACCTCGCCACTCGCCATGCTCGGCAGCAACCATTACTATTTTCAGAATATGCATCTCTAAAGAGCCTCAAGTCGCCTCTACAAGCCAACTCGAGCGTCGGGGACTACTCCTAGGAATGCTGCGTGTACGCATGGTTCCACGACCGCGGCTTGCCCTCGTCGACTCGCCACCGCTGACTCTCCACTCGCGTACTCTCCACGCCTGGGGACTCGCCGCCGCGGACTCACCCTCGCGTACTCAACACGCTCGGGGACTCGCCCTCGCGTACTCAACACGCTCGGGGATTCGCCGCCACGGACACTCGCCCTCGCGTACTCAACGCGCTCGGAGACTCGCCGCCGTGGACACTCGTCCTCGCACACTCAACACGCTTGGGGACTCACTACCGCGGACTCACCTTCGTGAACTCAACACGCTCGGGGACTCGCCGCCGCGGACACTCGCCCTCGCATACTCAACACGCTCGGGGACTCACCGCCGTGGACACTCGCCATCGCGTACTCAACGCGCTCGGGGACTCGCCACCGTGGACTCGCCCTCGCGTACTCAACACGCTCGGGGACTCACCACCGCGGTCTCGCCCTCGCGTACTCAACACGCTCGGGGACTCGCCGCCGCGGACACTCGCCCTCGCGTACTCAACACGCTCGGGGACTCGCCGCCGCGGACACTCTCCCTCGCGTACTCAACACGCTCGGGGACACGCCACCGTGGACTCGCCCTCGCGTACTCAACATGCTCGGGGACTCGGCACTCGCCGGACGCTCGACCTCGCCACTCGCCACACTCAGGGACTCGGCACGCTCCACGTACGGGGACTCGCCGCAACTGGCGGCTTCACCGACACCCCGCGTCTATCGCCAACTAGCCATCACCGACTGGCTCATGCCGACCCCCTCCCGCTTCACGGTTCTTTTCTCTGTTCAGGAGCTCGTCGCCAATTCGCCACGACCCATCGTCAAGACTCTCCGCGCTCTCTCTCAAGCCCGCGTCGAATCGATAACGCGCTCGGGGACTACTGATGGGGGAATAAAAATCGGGGTATACCCATGAAGCGGAGTCGCCAGATGGATCGAGCCGACTGAAACCTAGCCCTAAGCGGGTCGACTCACCCAATACGGCGACTGGCGTATACTGGATCTGGGCGACTCGCCGTCTGGAGGCCCAAGACGGCGACTCCAATAGAAAGCCCACCAAAATACTTGTAAACCCTAACTGGCTGCATATATAAAGCCACCAGGGGCACCCCCACGGGGCATCCTCTCCCACAATAGATTAGATCTAATCTTCCTCCGCCTACGGCGGCTCCCTTGTAAACCAATCTATGATCATATACTGGATTGATAGCATGACGTAGCGATCCTCCATCGAGGGGACGTGAACCTGGGTACATCGTGTGCCAATCTCGCTCCCGGATTCTCCTATGTCGCCTTGCTCCCTCTACGTAAGCTACCCTCAGTAGCATCTGCCGTGCAATACCACGTCATCGCGCGACAAGGAGAGCTCGTGCGCCATTAATTTTTCCGTGAGACCCGCCCAGAGCATCACAGCTTTCCGACCAAATGGCACCTCCCCGTGCCTCGCCACCATGTCGTTGAGTATCGACAAGGAACACATCATCGTCCCATATCCCTAGCCATGTCGTTAGCTCACTGTGATGACGACCACGATGAGATCCACCCGTTCCCTTCGGTCCCCTCGCTGAACAATAAATAGAGGCCACCCCTATTCTATTTCAGCACACCTTCACACTCTCCTCTCTCTTAGAACCACCCCTACTCATCCCCGGAGCAAGGCGAGCAGCAGGTCGCCAGAATTTCACCGGAGTCTGCTACGGAGGAGGAGAAGAGGAGCCATCGATTGGAGCCGCCCCAGGAGGAGCTGCCGGTACCAGGAGGTTCGTCGTCGTTGACTTTGTCGTTCGCCCCCATCGCTGACCCTCGCATGAACCCCGGTGAGCCCCCACAGACCTCCACAGACCGCGCTAGGGTTCAGTCTTGCCGGCGCTGCCCGACGGTGAAGACAAGCCCAGTCGTTAGATTAGATGTTAATCGCACGATCTAGATTGCCCCATACCCCTTTGCACCCCCTGTCTCGCTAACTGGCACTACTAGAGAAAAGGTTATAGGAGACATGTTTATAGGAGGCACATTTAGACCTTATGTGCCTCCTATAAAATAGGCGAGGCACACTCCTTCTCCATGCGCCTCTAGTATAAAAATAGCCAAGGCGCATATGATAAAAAATGCGCCTCCTATAATCCTTGTACGGGCGAAATCAAGCAGCCCCAGATTATGCGAGGCGCATTCTAGCATATGTGCCTCCTATATATCAGATAGGCGAGGAGCATATGGGTAGAATGCGCCTCGCATAATCTGTATGGGCCCGCGTGTTGGTAGGTGCTCGAATATGCGAGGCACATATAGTCATATGCGCCTCCTATATTTGATAATATGCGAGGCGCATATGGTCATATGTGCCTCAAGTAACTCCTGCGTGTCCGGGTGGAGGTAGGTGGCCGCATAGGCGAGGCGCATATTGCTATATGCGCATCCTATAGTTTGAATTATAGGAGGCACATATTGTGCAATATGCGCCTCCTATAACCTGGCACCACCTTTTTCCAACTTTTTGCACATGGAGCCAACTACCACCCCACTCACTTGTCTCACTTCTTCCTCCTCCACCAAGACAAATCTGGTCGCCCCCGTCCTCCTCCCCACCTCATTTCCCCCCATTGATTCACCATAGAAGCTCGCTCAATCTCCATTGGTTGACACTCATATCTAAGTGAAGTCTCTTGCTCCTCTAGACTGCGCCTCAAGTAACTCATGCAAGCCCGGGTGGAGGTAGGTGGCCGCATAGGCGAGGCGCATATGGTCATATGTGCCTCCTATAGTTCGAAGTATAGGAGGCACATATGGAGCAATATGTGCCTCCTATAGTTTGAAGTATAGGAGGCACATATGGAGCAATATGTGCCTCCTATAGTTTGAATTATAGGAGGCACATATGAGGCAATATGCGCCTCCTATAACCTGGCCAGATTCAAATTCGAAACAGCCACCTACCACACCTATATAACACCTACCACCTCTCCCTCTTCTACTTGTCCTTCTCCTCCACCTCTCCTCCTTCTCCTCCAACTCTCCTCCTTCTCCTCCTCCATATCTCTTTCTCCTCCATCTCTCCTTCGTCTCCCCTTCTCCTCCTCCTTCTCCACTCTCCTCCTCCTCTTCCTCCGGCGACCTTCTCCTCCTCCGGCAACCACTCCGGCCATGGCCTCCACAACCACACCGACCATCTCCTCCTCCACATCCGATGCCTCATCCTCCTCCACCATCTCCGGTGATCCCCATGGACATGGCCTTCCGCACATGCTTGCGGTGGTAGATTGTGGCCACGAGCATGGTCTCCCATGAGCTCCGACGAAATTCTAGCCAGATCTAGATCTAGATCTGGCCGCCTTTTTTTGAAATTCAAAAATAATATACGAGGCGCATTCGAATCAATATGTGCCTCGCATATGAACAATATAGGAGGCGCATATGCAAAGTATAGGATGCGCCTCGCATATGCAGAATATAGGAGGCGCATATCGATATGCGCCTCGCATATGTGAAGTATAGGAGGCATATGCGCCTCGCATAAAAAATAGGCGAGGCTCAAAGTTAGAGGCGCATATGATATGCGCCTCGCATATGCTTTTAGGTGCGCCTCGCATAAGGTTTTCTCTAGTAGTGTGGTGGGGACATCCACTTAAACCCACCCGCGCGTGCTGTGCGTCCTGGGCCGGCCCAGTTAACTTCCCGCGTGACCCAGTAGTTTGAATTTAGGTTTTTCCATTTAGTTTCAAACATAGTTCTATCTCTATTTTCAAAAATCAACCCAGATCGATTCACTAAACCAAATTGCATGAAATTAATTTTTCTAGAAAAGGTACTGGAATTATTAATCAAAGGCCATTGGATTCAATTCATTTGGACTTGTAGATCACCTCTAGTAAAAATAACAAGGCAGAAGCTTTTCTGCATTCAAACATTTTTCAAAATTCAACCACAAAAGCTTTTGAGTTTATTCCAATTCTAAAAAATCACATTTAACAAGACCTTTTTGAATATATAAAAATATCTAGGTTTACTTGCAGAAATAATGGACAAGTAATAAAATAATGTCCCATAGGCATTTCTAGCCACTTTATTTAATTTAAATAACAAGGTTAAACCTTATTAAATTGTGACACCACTTTAAATCATATTCCCAAGTACTGAAATATGTGGTGATGACATGTGTCAACATGATCCCATGTTTTAGTTGGAGAATATTAAATCTTAGTTAGTTTTTCAATGAGTAGAAATTACTTTTGTAAAATAAAATATATAAAACTATGTCTTAATCTTTGTGATAATAGTGATGATGCTAGATCATCTAGTGTGAGCCTTTGTGTGCTAAATAGAGTAGTTAAGAATTGTTTGGTGATTGTGTACCTCGTATTTATTTATAGACGCTAGTACAAACCAAGGATACGAGGATGAAGGAGGATACTACGAGGAAGAAGCATAGGAGAACTTCACCCACTACATTGCATAAGGAAAGCCTCACTATACAAGTTCACTTAGAAAGCTACTATCTTAGCAAGCTAATATAAACCATGCAAGTATTACTTGCAAGTTTACGCCTACAAGATAATCTATGCAATGCATTAGGCATGCTTTGATTATACTACTTGATGATACCCAATCCTAGTTTTACTTGCAAGCTTACTATTTTATTTCTTTATCAGAGCTTTTATTTGAACTTACTTAGTGAATTGTAGACTTTAGAAAGATTAGTAAAGGTAGCATAAAGAGGATAAACATTGGCCTAAGTTAGATAAATCTTGATGTCATCCTGAGGAACGAGATTGAACTTAGATAAGTCACACTTGATTACCACCCCTCATTATTATTTATCCCCCACCTGTATATGCTAGTCCTATGTACAAAACTTGATCACTTTAGATGGGAATACTTGGTGAAAAGGATTATGAAAACGTTAGTCATTCTACTGAAATGTTTTGACATGTGCTATGAGCACCAGATGATTTTGATGATGAAAATGTTGAGGCATGAGACTTAGCCCCTTTATAAAACTGATGGTTGTCTGGATGTCATACCATTCCAATTTTACCGTACAACCACAATACCCGAAATTTGGGTAGGGCTTGACTGGAAATTTATATACCTTTGTATGGGTTCCCTTGCGGCCAAGGTTTGAGCTGAGGCTACCTTGTGAAGATTGTCCACCTATGTAGTTCCCACGATGACTGGTGGTCATGGTTGGGAGGCTAAACTCATAGGAGAGGTGCCTATACTAGGGTGTGTAATTGAAAGGTTAGGATTGATTATCCACATACTGAGTATGGTGAATTTAGGATTGTTCCTGACGGATGTATTGTATATTGTGGTGAAAGTGTACCACCTCTACTGAGTGTCAAACTATTAGAATAGCCGCGTCCGTGGTTATGGATAGTTGGAGTGGCTATACTATTCCGTCGTCAGATGTTTTAAAAATTACTTGTGAAATGAATCATGACTTGGAATTGTAACTACCTCGGTGAATTACGCTCCTAGATACAAGCCTGGATGAACGGTAGTGGTTGAAATAGTACGGTGGGGCCCCAAAAGCCACTCACGGGTAGGCCTTTCGGCCGTCCCAACCACTTCCAATTCATCGGGACCTGTACGGGCGGCGTAATCGGCAGGCGAAGGGATCAACTACATACACAAATGAGTATGTATGCAAGCCACCATACAAAAGTACATCAGAGCCATTCCATCTAGAAAGAAAGGAAAATATAGCAACACCATACGACAAGATTCAAATGACCTAGATAGATATAATATTTTAGGATAATTCCTCATACATCACACATCAGAGTATCAAGCGGAAGCGGCAAAACAAGTCCGAGTACGGATAAGAAGCAATTCGGCATAAGATGCCACAGAAATAAGCACATCCCGCCCACAGATCTCACGGATCCCCGTTCCCGGAATCTCTACACCGAACGATCGTTGCCCACATCATCAGCCTCTTCCACCCAGTATCCGTCCTGCGAGGGTACCTGTTCATCTGAACCAATAATTTATCGTGTGAGACCCTAAGGGTACTCAGCAAGTCTTAATGCCTCTAAAGGGGACACAACCTGGGGTGACGCAATTGCAGCAAAAGATAAACCCTAACAGTTCTATAGATAATCGCTAACCATCCGCCTAACCAAAGATAGACGGATGTCCGTGAATTAAAGACAACAGTTATAACAGTAATATCACCAGATCCATCCTCCTCCTCGCTTACCGACGAGGAAGCGGACGAACAACCCCCCATCCGTTGGCCATTTTATTAACCATTCCATGAGTATTGCACTATTTACTAGTCAAATTACTTAGTCAGATTAAAGCGGTACTTTAGTTATGCTTGTCTATGATCGAGAAACTGTGCTCCAAGTCGTCCATAACCGCGGACACGGCTTTCAGAAAGTTTTACCCTGCAGGGGTGCACAAATAGCAACACACACTTGATCAACCTCAGAAAAACCAAATCAAAACCCAACGAGGCCTTCACGACAAAGCAATCACAGGATTCAGAAATATTTTAGGGGGCCACCCCTTGGAGTACACCCGCAACGAAGCTAGCTGACTCCGAGACGGACCCGAGGTTTGGGTGGACGGCTGTGAACGACTGGGAACCCAAAACTGAGCTTGTCGACACCGCGGAATCGTGTCCCGATCCTAAACAGTACAGTGTGCTCCTCGCACAATCTTAATAAGGCAGTAAAGCATGGCATAAGTACAGGATAGTAAATAAAACCTCAAACTAGTTTGTGGCCCCAAGAAATAAGAATGAATCAAGCTCTGGCTTAGGGGGGTCCCATAAGCCTCCCGGATGTGGATAGCGCGAATATTCAAGGAACAGGTTTCAAGTACTCGGGGTCCTACGGGACACAAGTGAGCAGGAAAAACCAAATAGCAGATATTGCCCACCGGTGCCACTTTCATTAGTTATCCCATTACTACTCAGGTTAAGTTGTTTAGGTACCTCGTTATCCATCAGACTCTCACATACCCTACACATGCTGTTCTACGACTCGCATGGCTCAAACAACTCCTGTAGTAATGGCTCATGGAATGGAGGAACAAGCTTGGTGGGGTTTAAAAGTAAAAGCTATGCAATACTTGGGATTCAGTTTAATGCAATCGCGACTCAATGATGCAAGAATAAGATAGAGGCAATAGGTATTGTATGTATGCAAGCATGTGGTAGTGCTTGCCTGGTAACTCAGTTGAAGCGAGAGACGGATCTGGGTAGTGCTCCTGGTTTTCTTGATATATGCCCTGCTCAGAGTCTATTCGAAGAAGAACCAAACAAACAAGGGCCAACATAAATAAAGAGCGCAAGCATATGAATAAAATGCGACAAGCAAACAATCATGCCATGATGAATGATGCACAAGTTGCATGGCAATAATGTAGCATGGCATGGGTGAGGTGTAGAATACAAGAGATAACATTTTAATTGAGTTTTGGTCCCCTTTTATTGTCATATTAGTTGTTGCATATTATATATTTACATGATGCATGCTGCAATTGAAGTCATGGATAACATAAACAGAAAGGTCTCGTCGAGCTGATCATTTTAGACATATCATTTGTTGAATTTGGAATTATAAATCAAAAGTTATTAAATATTTAAGAAAGGATGGCATTTATTGTAATTTCATCAACTTGGAAAAAAAGGTGTGCAAAATATAATTTGAATAGCATATTTGAAATCCTCACATTTTTCTGATTCAAAAACATATATTATATGTATTATTTGAGTTTGTATTTTAAAAGTTATATTAAAACAGAATTTGAGTTTGAATTCAAATAATTTGATTTAGATTTGAATTTAAACAGACAGCCAGCTAAAACTTTTTGCACCCAGGTTCAGTTAGCCCCAGTCGCCGACAGATGGGACCGGCGCTGACTGGACTCACACGCGCGCAGACGACGTTTAACACCACGGGCTTCTCTAGGCTCAGAGACAGACAGGTGGGACCCGCTGGCGCGCAGGCCCACTTGACAGCGAGATGCTGCGGGCTGACCACGTGGCTCAGGGGGGGACTGCGGGTTGAGTATTAGGATCTTCGGGAGCCTTTTCAGAAGAAAGCCACAGAGGCTGACAGGCGGGACCAGGAAGGGTCGCGGGTTGACGCAACAAAACGCGAGGGGGTTATCGGTAAAAAGACCCGCGCCACTGTGGATCTTCCTCTCGCGCGTCTGACAGAGCGTCAGAGAACGGCGCGGCGAGGCGGGATTCGAACGCGCGACCGCTGGCTCGCGCAGAGGGCGGCTGCCGCTGCGGCCGGGCTGGGTAGTTGCTAGGAGGGAGGGTAGGCGGCTAGCTAGGGTTTGGCGCGCACGGGAGCGAGACGACGACGACGTCCACGCCGTGCACCGAGGGCGCTCGTCGCCGTGACCCGCTCATCCAGGAAACGAACAAGTAGGGGAGGATGTCTGGGAGGTAGTTTGGCTCACCGCGGGTTCGTCGGGGTGGTCGGTACGGGCAGGGGCGCAGACGATCGCCGGCGCGGCTCGCGGATGGCGGTGTTAGGGTTTCGGCAGGACGGCGTCGGTTGCAGCTGGTTCGGGGGCTTCTCCTACTCGGCTCCGGGTACTGGGCAAAGTAGGCCAGCCTTCTGGTCCTCCTCGACAGCCTCGAGCACCTCGCCGCCGGCTGGTTTGATGGTCTCGTGAGGATGCCGACGGGTGGTGGTCGGGGTCGGTGTGGCCGTGGGCGAGGGAGAAGGGAGGAGAGAGGCAGGGCACTGAATAGATCTGGGGATGCAGGGGAAGGCTGTGGGGTGGATAGGACCGAAGGGAGGGAGGGGATGGCGTGTTGGAGAGGGGAGGTGGCTTCGGCCACCTTTATCCTCTCCCCTCACGTGCACGACATGGGGCCAGGGCAGGCACGGCTGGGGTGGCTAGAGCACGGGAGTGAGGCTGCCAAAGTGGGGCTAGCATGCAGAGAGAGAGAGAGAAAAGGGGGAGGGTAGGCTCGGGTGTCTAGGGTAGGGGGGAGCTCGGCTAGGGTTGGATAGGAGGGGGGGTAGCTCGGCATGGAGGTGGTGGCTAGGTGGGGTCCTCATACAGGGAGAGGGAGAGGCCGAGAGGGATAGGTGGCAGCTAGGTTTAGAGGCATGGGTGAGGTGAGAGGGGAGGTTAGGTTTAGGGTTTGGATTAGAGGGTTTGGTGGTTTTATTAGATCAAGCATGATCCACACAAGCTCAACAAGATGGCCAAAAGAGGAAAAGAAAAGAGGTGAACCATGTAAGCAAAACAATTAAAATTCAAATGGCAAGAGAAAGGTGGTACTTGCATGGCCCATGCAAACAATAATGCCATGTATTCATATTGTGAAAACAACATAAAATCATGTGGCATTATTCCATGCATTTCCAAAAGGTGGAAAAGGCCAAGCATAAGATTAGGAGTGGAATCCACCCAACCCACATGAGCTAGAGGTAAACTCAATTAAAATGCCAAGCTCATATTAGTTGGATGGTGGAATTATAAGGTGGTGAAGAAAAGGTGGTAGAGTCAATAAGAGATATGCCCCCAAATCAACTTGGGCATTTAACAATATATCAAGAACCAAATACCATATCAAGAGGCAAATACAAATATTAATGCATATGAGATAAGAACCAAAACAAAAGGGTTTTTGTATGATGCTCAAATGCAAGGTGGCATGATGACATGAACATGACATGATGATGATGCAACAATTATTTGTAGGAAGTGGCCCTTTTATTACTAGAACAAGTAGCATTACAGGTGTGTTATCGCCATATTTTTGCCAAAGGAGGAGATGGGCCGTAATGAAGATGGGCTTGGAAGATACATATATGCAACGTGTTGTTGAATCGGCCTTGTGCGTGGATTTGGGCTAAATTGCCCGTGTATCTTATGTTGTAGTAGGTTACGTTTCGGTTTAAGTAAAGAGATAGGATTGCTAGGTTTATTCCAAAGATAGAAAGTCTCCGGACTATAAATATGTACCTAAGGTTATTGAGAAAAAGAGGACGATCATGTTCACAACAAACACAATCTCGGCGCATCGCCACCCCTTGTTTCTAGGGTTTCTTTCGGGTAAGTGTCATGCTGCCTAGATCGCATCTTGCGATCTAGGCAGTATCTGCTTATGCGTTATTTGGTGTTACTCGTACTGAAGCCTTGTTGATGGCGAGTAATACTACTATCATAGATTTGTTTGGGCTAGCATCGGTACTTTTTGCTATGATTGTTTAGTTATGCTGCCTCTAGTTATCTCGCTGCCTTTGCACCTTTTCCCGGGTGTAAGGGTAGCATCTTGCTTGATCTTTATTCAGTCCATTTGATCCGTTATAGTTTTGCCTTGTTTTCCAAGGTTTAGTTTGATATCCACGTAGTCAGGCCTTGCAAACGGGTTGAACGATCCAGTAGTACGTAAAGATATGGTTTGCTAACTCGAGAGGAGTCGTTCCGGGAATTGACTTTACGTCGGTTGTTAGGCCTTCTCTAGGGTTAGTTTTCTATCATCTTTCGTATTTACCAGGCTCAATTACGTGTAGGATGTTCCAATTACGTGGTGAAAACATTAAACTGTCGTAGATCGATTTAACTTGTATTGATGAAGCAAAACCCCATGTTATCATAGATCTAATGCAGAACCATGGGATAATCGGCTCCAAGAGCCGATTCACAGGGAAACCTGGGAGCCGGTCGTGGCTCGAATTTTACGTATGTTTCTTTGCCATGCAGGAAACCAATCGAAGCAATCCATCACCTTCCTGATCAGGTATAGGTCAGGTGGCACGCCCTCGAACCAGCCAGGACGTGTGCCGGAGTTTTGCGGGCCGTTGCCCGAGGGACCAGGGCCCACCAGCAGTTCTGGGAGCCTCCCGGCTCTCCGTGTTGCCCGTCGCTGCTCGCCGGTGGGTTTTGGCAGGCAACACATTTTGGCACGCCCGGTGGGACATTCAACAACGTCTACATCAACATCCGACGCTGCGATGGAGAACAGACCGGTCACGTACGACGATCTGCCTGAGGAGCACAAGGCAAAGTATGATGATATCAAAGCTCTCTTCGAAGCCGATCTCATCGGCTCTTTTGAGAGGACCCGTAAGCATGGCATCAGATGGAAAGGGTTCTCACCCGAAGGTGCTCTTGACGAGGTGGATCTGTCTGTTCCTTCAGAAGAGCGCACCAGAGCTCTGCGACAGGAAGTCAATTACATGGTAGCTCATTCTCTTCACCGCCATTCTGAGAGCCTAGTGAACGCTTTCGAGCGCGTCGCGGTTCGCGTAGTTCAGGAGATCATGAAACATCAGTACTCTCCATCGGGGCCTACTCTAGGGACTCACCAGGGAGAAAGACCGCTCCAGACTAGGCCGCAGCTGCCATTCACGCTTGCAGCTCCGGAGCCACCAGGGGCACCGGCTTACGTCGTCTACAAGGTTGGAGGTGACCCTGGCGATTGCCAATTCCTGTTTGAACCACCTAAAGAAATCCCACATGGATATGTGTGCACCTACGTGCCGGACTGCAATAACATGACGCGCACGAACCAGGTGGCAACTGCAGGGATTTCTGGTTCAGGAGTTTCTGGAGCAGGGGCTTCGGGAGCAGGTATTCCTGGAGCAGGGATGTCTGGGATGGACGCTGATAAACAGGCATGGCTAGCCAAGTACGCCACCGGAGCGAGTTCTAAGAATTTAGCCCCTGCAGCTCAAACGGTGGAGCAAATCCGTACCATCTTGAGAGACCAGTTCGGCTTCGTGCCGAAGAGAAGGACAATCGGCTATTCTAAGCCGTACCCCAACGAGTTTGATCTAATTCCGCTGCCACCCAAGTATCAGCTCCCTGAGTTCTCAAGGTTTAGCGGGTCAGAAGGGTCGAGCTCGATCGAGCACGTGAGCTGATACCTGGCACAGTTAGGCATGATTTCAGCGTCGGATCAGTTGCGCGTAAGGTTCTTTGCGCAATCTCTGATAGGACCAGCTTTTGGGTGGTACACCTCGTTGCCACCGGATTCGATCCAGACCTGGAAGCAACTGGAAGAACAGTTCCACATTCAGTATCATTCAGAAGCTACCGAGGCTGGCATTGCAGATCTGGCGCAGGTACGGCAAAAGCGGGGAGAAACGGTAGCTGAGTACATTCAACGTTTCAGGACTATCAAGAACCGATGTTATTCAGCTCGTTTAACTGAGAAAGAAGCGGTCGAGCTGGCAGTGTTGGGTCTCTCAGCACCCATCAAGGATCTGGCTTTCCAAGTGGAGTACAATTCATTGGCGCACATGGCCCAGAAACTGACAATGTATGAACAGCGCCACCCTGAGTTGTACCAAGACAAGTTCAAACGTCCGATAGGCCTGGTCGATACAGAAGAAGAGGATCCTACGCAAGACCAGGAGGTGGCCGTGGCTGAATGGGCTCGGGGGGCAGATCCTGTGTCCTGCAAATGGGTAAAACAGCAAGGGCCCGCAAAAGGGTTCGACTTCGACGTGAGCAAAGCTGAGCAGATATTCGATTTACTGCTGAAAGAAAAGCAGCTGAAGTTACCCGAAGGCCACAAAATCCCTACGGCTCAAGAGATGAACGGGAGACCTTACTGCAAGTGGCATCACTCGTTCACCCACACCACCAATGACTGCAAAGAGCTACGTCGCCAGATCCAAACGGCGATAGAACAGGGCCGTCTGATCCTTGGGCAGTTCGCCATGAAAGTAGACACAAACCCATTTCCCGGCGTCAACATGGTAGAACACAGCCAGTCCACGAGGCGTCAGTTGGATTTCTCGTTCGATGTTAATATGGCAGGACCTGTGTACCACCATGGCACATATAAGGAGGAAGACGGTCGCTCTCGGGGCAGAGAAAGATAGGAGGCCGGTCCACGTGACCGGCCCTGTTATGATGACAGGCGGTATTTGACCGAGGAGCAAGTGAGAAGCGTGCGATATCAGAAGCCACACTCCACACATCTCCTTAACAAGTATGAGCATCAGTATGACCGACGTCGCCGGCACGATAGAGATGATGAAGGATATGGGCACCTCGCTAGTAAAAAGCCAAAGGAAAAAGAAGGAGTGGATAAACATTGGGATTGTCCTTTCTTCAAGTATTGCTGGGACGCGGGAATGAGCCGATTGCCTACAATCGACAACTGCCCAGAATGTGGACAGCAGAAGGACGACAAAGGTCCAGTCTCAGTGTTCAAGCGCCTAGGGCCTCTCCCTCCTCGAGCGAAAGACTTCGAGGAGCCAATGGGTGGAAAAGAAGAAGACAGATATCACCGGCCAAGGTGGTGCCCCGATGGACTCAGGCACACTCAAAAGCGTCGAGTTCAGCGGCTGCGTAACTTGGAGGAAGCCGAAGCGCAGTACCTCCACGCTTTAAGGAAGGCACGACCCGATCTGGCCGTGAAAGTGCGGCAGACCTTGGAAACGGAGGCTCGTCCGAAAAGAAAAGAATGGCGCCCCAAACCAGTAAAAGCCGATGCGAAGACATCGGCTGGCACAAACATGGTGTTCACACTTCCGTCAGAGTTCTGCGCTCCAAGAGCCAAAGAACTACCAGTGGCACAGTTTGACTGTGGCCCACGGCCGGTTATCTTTGAAAAGCCACAAGAGAAGGGCTATAAACATCTGAAAGCTCTGTACCTGCGAGGTTATATCAATGGGCAGCCTGTCCGCAAGATGTTGGTTGACACCGGAGCGGCAGTCAATATAATGCCATACTCCATGCTACGGCGTTTGGGACGCTCCAATGCAGATCTGATCAAAACCAACGTAACGTTAAGCGACTTCAACGGCCAAACTTCAGAGACGCAAGGCGTTCTGAATGTGGACCTGACCGTGGGCAGAAAAACCATCCCTACGTCATTCTTCATCGTTGACAGCAAAAGCACCTACGCTGTCTTGCTGGGGAGGGATTGGATTCACGCCAACTACTGCATTCCATCCACGATGCACCAGTGCCTGATACAGTGGGATGGAGATGAAGTGGAGGTCATTCATGCAGATGATTCGATCGAGATCTCCATAGCTGGCATGAACATCTGGGAGGCAGGAGACCAAGAGCCGATCTCTGGAGTCAGTCTAGACGGCTGTGAGCGCATTGAAGCTACAAAAAACGGGGTGAGGCTGGTCTTATCCACTGGCCTGACAGAGTAGCAAAGTCCACGATCATACGTGGTATGGCCGATCCCTGCGATCGGCCGCAAAAAATAAAAAGCAGTAAGCTTACGACAAACAGGTCATGCAGTCGTAGTAGGGAGATTCCCTGCTATTGTAGAGCACAGTTAAGTTGTAAACCTTCCTTGACTAATGCAATCGAAAAGGGGGCCGATTCCGGCAATCGGCCCAAATTATCTTTGTTATCCTCACCAACTGTTCGCCCCGTGTTTAGCATCGATTTAGCAGGTGACGGAAAGCTAGGGTATGGGTTTACATCCGCTGATGAGCTAGAGGAGATTGACATCGGTCCTGGGGATAAGCCACGACCAACATTTATCAGCAAGAAGTTAGATCCGAATCTGCGGGGTCCGATGATAGCTTTGTTGAAAGAGTATCCAGATTGCTTTGCCTAGGACTATACAGAGATGCCCGGGTTAGACAGGAGCATCATTGAGCATCGACTCCCGCTTAAAAAAGGGTTTCGGCCGTTCCAGCAGCGAGCACGACAGATGAAGGCCGAAATTTTGAAAGAAGTCAAGAAGGAGATCAATAAGTTGTGCCTCTGCCTGTTTTTCACCTGCACCAAGCTGCGCCACATCTTGCTCTCGGCAGAGATTATCATTATATGCAAATCAGATGTCATAAAGCACATGCTGTCGGCTCCTATGTTGAAAGGCCGACTCGGCAAATGGATGTTTGCATTATCGTAATTTGACATCCGGTACCAACCTGCGAAAGCGGTTAAGGGTCAGGCATTAGCCGACCTTATTGCTGAAAGGATCAACACTGATATAGCAGCGCTGTCTATACTAGCGTGGGCTATGTTTTTCGATGGATCGGTTTGTGATGATGGTTGCGGCATTGGCGTTCTACTCGTGTCGCCCCGGGGGGCAACATATTCCTTCTCCATCAGGCTAGCTACCCCGTGCACCAACAACGTCGCCGAGTACGAGGTGATACGCAAGGGAATGAAGTTGCTCATCGAAGCTGGAGCAGAGGCAGTGGAAATTTTTGGAGACTCCAAATTGGTGATTTCCCAACTCACGGAGGAATACAAGTGTGAGAGCGAGTCGCTCTTCCCATTATGGTTGCAATGCCGTGAGCTCATGGCACAGTTCCGGTACATAAACTTTAACTGGATCCCGCGATCGCAGAATGCAGAGGCGAATGATCTCGCACAAATGGCTTCAGGCTACAAGGACGTAGCAGAGGGAACTGATGTTCAAGTACAGTTCCTGGAGGCGGACGACTGGAGAGCCGATATCTTCAATTACTTGAAAGATTCGGCTCGGGGGGCACCTAAACGGATAAGGTACAAGGCCATGAAGTATGTGCTTATCGGGGACGACATGTTCTACAGGACTCTGGAAGGATTACTGCTCAAATGTCTGGGACCAACCGAGGCCAATCGGCTCCTACACGAGGTACACGAAGGCGCCTGTGGAACTCACCAATCGGCTCACAAGATGAAATGGTTGATCAGGCGATCAGGGTTTTATTGGCCCACCATGTTTGAGGGCTGCTTTAAGTACTACAAAGGGTGTCAAGCATGTCAGAAATTTGGAAAAATTCAGACGGTACCCGCGTCAGCAATGAACCCCATCATCAAGCCTTGGCCATTCCGAGGTTGGGGCATGGATATGATTGGCAAGATCAATCCTCCATCAAGCAAAGGCCACATGTGGATTTTGGCCATTACGGATTATTTCACTAAATGGGTGGAAGCCGTCCCTATGAAGTCAGTGAGCTCGAAGGATGTTGTCGATTTTGTGAAGGAACATGTCATTCATAGATTCGGGATTCCCCAAACGATCACGACCGATGGAGGTTCGGTCTTCACTTCTTACGAGTTTAGAGAGTTCTGTGAGGACACGGGAATTAAGCTGATCCGATCATCTCCGTACTATGCTCAAGCAAATGGGCAAGCTGAAGCGTCCAACCAGAGCCTTATCAAGCTGATCAAGAGGAAGATCGATGAGCACCCTAGGCGTTGGCGCGAGGTTTTGTCAGAGGCTTTATGGGCTTATCGCATGTCATGTCATGGAGCGATAAAAACCTCGCCATACCATCTAGTCTATGGACAAGAAGCCGTATTGCCCTGGGAAATTACGGCTGGATCGAGACGTGTCACCTTTCAGAACGATCTAACGACTGAAGAATATACGGCCCTGATGAGTGACAGTGTTGAGGATTTAACTGAGCTTAGGCTATGGTCGCTTGAGAAAATCAAAGAGAACAAGGCCAAGGTGGCTCGTGCATATAATAAGAAGGTGAGACCGAAGAAGTTCCACATTGGCGATCTGGTATGGGAAGCTGTGTTGCCACTGGGGACTAAGGATGCAGCATATGGTAAATGGTCTCCAAATTGGCACGGGCCATACAGGGTCGATCAAGTTTTAAGGGGAAAGGCGTACATGCTCGAGGAGCTGGATGGCGTAAAATTCCCAGTGGCTGTCAACGGTCAACACCTCAAGAAATATTTCCCAAGCATGTGGGTTGATGGACACTGAAATATGGGGGCCGATACATGAAATCGGCCAATAAAAAAAAATACAGCCGATGCACAGCCATCGACTCTAGAGGTTCAAACTGCTACTGTAGGAATGCCTCGAAGGCGTGGAGGGCGTCAGCACGGACACGATCCACCTCGGCGATCTCGGCTTCGTCGTCTTCGTCCTTGCCCGTCACTAGCTGCTTGTTCAGGGCACGTATTTCCGCCAGATCAGTCTTCAGTTGAGCTTTGAGGCCTTCTGCTTCGTCTTGGGAGCGGCGATGAATGCTTCTTTGTCACGGATGAGCTGTTTAGTCGCCCGGACCTTCTCTTCAAGATCTCCCAGTTCCTTTTTCAAGGATGCAAGCTCGGCGGTGCTGACAGAGGTGTCAGTTTTGGCATCCAGAGTCGCCTTTTTCTCGTTGAGCTGCTGACATTTGTCTGCAATGTTGGCCTTCAAGTGGGAGTTGGGCGCGGCGTAGATTAATCCTCTCGCGAGCCAACTTCACCCTTGACCCGTAGAAAGACAGAGTTACAACTGGCCAAAGCTTCACCTGCAGTGCTACTGGGAGTTGGTCCTTGATTTCAGCAAGAACACTCTTCACCTCTTCAGAGCCCTCGATCAACTTTTCGATTGGGGAGGACAGCAATGCTTTGAGACGCTGGAATTGAGGTAAAACAGCCCTTGCTCGTGGGTCATCGTCAGCAACAGGGAGAGTTGGTTCGATGGATTCAGGGTCGAACGTCAGCAGACCTGAGATATCACAACCCTGGCAGGTCGAAATGGCGTCAGTATGCGTCCAACATGAAAGGAAGAGCCGAACGAAGCGAACGTACCTCTCCTAAGGTCAAGGGGATAGCAGATGACGGGACCATCGGCTTGTGTGTTGTTGCTGGGGGCTTGGTCAAAGTGGTAGCCGTTTCAGTTACACCTTCAGGGATTACTAGATCCGGCCTTGCGACAGGCATCGGCGCTTCCCCGGCTTTCCCACTAGGAGTGTCAATCGCCTGCATGGAAGGTGCTTGCCGATGTAAATAGTGATGAATCGGCAGATAAAAAAAACAATTGGTAAGAGCATGGAGGGTGATGTTGCGAAACCTCCTGGCTTGACGAAGAAGTCTGCAGTTCCTTGCAAGCCCTTTTGGGGCTCACGACTGGCCCCGCCTCGACTGATGCTCGGGGGGCAGCAGGTTCAGGAACTGGCCTTTTCCTGGGAGCCGATTGTGGCAAATCTGGCTGGCTCGGGGTGATGGTCCTATCGGAGTCTGTTGGACCCAATTCTCCTCGATTGGATTGTGTGTCCTCGCTGGAGGTGTCTTCGACGGAAGCCTGTAAGAAAAAGGGGAGCTAGTAAACACAAGCATGTTTGCAAGGATGAAAGAGATCAACCAAGGCATGGATCAGCGTACATGCGAGCTTTCTGGAGAGGGACTCCGGCGCCTCAGGGTCTTCCTGGCAGCTACCTTCCTCACCACCGTTCTTGTTTTAGTTGGAACTCGAGAGGCGGCGGACCCAGAAGTGGCTTGGATCTTGGAAGCCGATTGTGGTGGTATCGGCTGGTTCTGCATCACGACCTTTTTAAACGGTGGCGAATTTTTGCAGAAAAGGACCACAGGAGCTGGTGGGAATAATTCGAAGGGGGAACCATCATCGTGTGTAGGTTCAGGACTATCTTGTTGCTGCAAGGAGACAGAGCGGGTTATTAGAAGGATCATTTGGGAGCTGCATCAAGAAAATTTACAAGTAATAGTACCTGTTCTACGGGGATATCATAGTCAGCATCGAGCTGTTCCAGCAACGGTCCCAGAGCTCTTCTGAAAGCATGAGTCTTCCACATCGCCCACCAGTTCTCAAAACCATCGGTTGATGAAGTGAAGATGAGGTTGTTGGGAATTGGGATGGTTAGAGCATCGAAGAAGGAGTAACACCTTTGACTGGTGAGAGGATCGGGCAGGTCAGCTCTGCTCTCTGTAAGATGGTGGAGAAAGAAATGGGGAGGTACTTGCCAAAGGCCAAATTGCCGAGCCACTACGACTGGCTGGTAGAATTCATATCCAGGCTTGATTATTCTATTGGATGTGCTCATGCCAACTGGAAGAAAGCAGGGACGGATCACAGTAGAAAACAGCTGCCGAGTGGTGGTGTCATCGGCAAAGTTGTCTAGCCTGAAAGAGAGTGGATTTTCAAAATGTTCCGATTCTTCCGTGTAGGGAAAGAAGATAGGATTATCCAGGCCTTGGAAGAAAATGCTGAACCATTTGGATGCTTCCTGAGGGATCAGTTTGCTACCTGGCAGTCTGTACAGAGCTTGGCCATAGCTGGTACATCGGATCTGCTTCCCTTTGACATTTGGAAAGGTGCAACTCGCCAAAAGGGGGAAGTTTGGGACATGGTTTTGAAAATACAGCTGGGCCCATAGCTGAATGAACCACCAAGGACCTCCTGTTTTGACTGCTAGGCCGGAGAATAATTTGACAGACATCAACTGGAGATATCAATAGACTTCTCCAAGGAACAGTTTGCCGATGCCAAGTTGAGTGCCTTTGGCAAGTTCGTGGGCCAAGGAGAGGTAATTCTTGGTTGGAGCCAGGGAAGGGCCACAGAATATGAAATGTTCCAGCCAGAAGTTGAGGAAAGCCGTGTGTTCTTTCTCTGTGACAGGGCCTTTAGTTTTCATGTGTTTTTGAAGATAGGCACCCCAGTTCGTGCAGTCTGTTTTGGAAGAAAGCTTGTAGGGGACCTTTGTCAACTTAAAAGCAGAGGGGCTGGGTGATGTAACGTCCAGACCAGTAATCATCACCACGTCTAACAGAGTTGGTGTCATGGGGCCATGACCAAACATGAAGCAGTTCAGAGCATCGGACCAGAAATAGCCGATGGTTTTTAGAAGATTTTCATGTTTCTCCAGGGGAGACAATGACAAATGCAAGGCGTCAGCTATTCCTGTGGTTTCCCATTGAGATTGGTAAGTTTTGGCTACCCTGATGAACCAAGAGACCCAATGTTCAGGAGGATTAGGCCAGGCTCGCAAGCAGTCGGCCCAAGAATTCAAATCTAGGTTTTGGCTTGCGAAGGGGATTCTGTTTGCCTCGCAAGAGATCAGATGGGCAGGACTAGATTCTGTCCGGGGGCCAAGACAGAGAGAATTTGGGAGAGAAGGATGCGGCAGCAGGATGTCTGAAACCTAAAAAATTTAACGGTGGAATAAAGCATTAATTCAGGTGTTTGCTATTAATTCTAGCGCCGTGTTCAGACTACGAGGAGCAGGCGTACCTTCAGACCAGAGACCGCTGTGTTGATATTGGACGATTCCGCCATCTTGTTTGCCGGCGGAGATGGATCTATGCGATTGGGGATCGAGGGTTCTTGTCGCGGTAAGCTCGATCTATGCGGTGAGGAAATTGGAGATCTGGTCTAGCCTTTTTGAAGAGGGTCGCAGGTTACCGTTTGAAGTTGGAGAGTGGCCGCTCAGATTTATCTAAATATGCGACCAAATTTGACCTTGTCAATGTTTGTGGGGAAAGTCGATGTGTTACCATCGGCTCGTTGGGCTTTGACTTGGTTGACCATATGAGCGTAGTATGGTGAAAGCCGATACATTGCTATCGGCTTCTGGAGCGTTGACTTATTTTGACTATCGGCAAAAGGCGAATTGGAAAAGCAATCTTTGTTGATTCAAAAGACGATTGTTTACAATGGAGCCGATTGCTTATAAAAGGAAATCTACTGCTAAGTACTACTACTACTAGTTCCTAATCTAGAGGCCGGTGTCGTCGCCGCTGTCCTCGCCGTCGTCGTCCTCACTGTCATCAGCGGTGCTGCCAGCGTCGTCTTCGTCGCTGCTGCTGAGGATGTCAGCGGGGGCCTCCTCGTCCTCGTCGTCGTCTTCGGTGTCCTTGCTGGACCCGGCGCGGAAGCGCTTCACCGGCGGGTATTCCTCGGAGGAGGTGTCCTCCTCCGCTTCCTCCTCCTCGTCGGAGGATTCGACGCCATCCCATGACCAGGCGTCGTCGGAGCTCTCCACCTCCAGTTCCCCGTCGACCAGGAACTGGAGGCCCTCCTCTCCGTCGGTCAGGGACTCGTCGTCCTCCGACCAGGCGGCGAAGTCCCAGCCCCTCTCGTCCCAACAATGTGGGGCGAGAGCCTCGTACGCCTCCATTGGCGGGTGCTCCGGCGTCGGCTCTCGGTCGCTCATCGTGTTGGAAGATTGGGAGGAAAGGGCGGATGATTCGGAGGAAGAAGAGGAGGCCATGGTGGAGGAAGAGGGTTTTTTCGGCGGAGGAAGATGTTTTTTTGGCTAAGGGAGGAAGATGGGGGCTGCAAACTACTCAGATGAATTTAAATAAGGGGAATAGTGGAAGACGGTTCAATGCCATAGCAGTTTCCATAATGTGGTGCCAAAACGGTCAAATCATGCACTGCGGAGGAGTTGAGAAGACAGGGCATCATGATGAGGGGGTGGCGTGACGATTCTGCTCTGCAACGCGTAACCCGATACAAAAAAAGGGAGAAGGGGAGAAGAAAAACATCAACGGAGTGGTTTTGGAATTATTATTGCCAAAACCAGGGGGCATGTGTTATCGCCATATTTTTGCCAAAGGAGGAGATGGGCCGTAATCAAGATGGGCTTGGAAGATACATATATGCAACGTGTTGTTGAATCGGCCTTGTGCGTGGATTTGGGCTAAATTGCCCGTGTATCTTATGTTGTAGTAGGTTACGTTTCGGTTTTAAGTAAAGAGATAGGATTGCTAGGTTTATTCCAAAGATAGAAAGTCTCCGGACTATAAATATGTACCTAAGGTTATTGAGAAAAAGAGGACGATCACGTTCACAACAAACACAATCTCGGTGCATCGCCACCCCTTGTTTCTAGGGTTTCTTTCGGGTAAGTGTCATGCTGCCTAGATCGCATCTTGCGATCTAGGCAGTATCTGCTTATGCGTTATTTGGTGTTACTCGTACTGAAGCCTTGTTGATGGTGAGTAATACTACTATCATAGATTTGTTTGGGCTAGCATCGGTAATTTTTGCTATGATTGTTTAGTTATGCTACCTCTAGTTATCTCGCTGCCTTTGCACCTTTTCCCGGGTGTAAGGGTAGCATCTTGCTTGATCTTTATTCAGTCGATTTGATCCGTTATAGTTTTGCCTTGTTTTCCAAGGTTTAGTTTGATATCCACGTAGTCAGGCCTTGCAAACGGGTTGAACGATCCAGTAGTACGTAAAGATATGGTTTGCTAACTCGAGAGGAGTCGTTCCGGGAATTGACTTTACGTCGGTTGTTAGGCCTTCTCTAGGGTTAGTTTTCTATCATCTTTCGTATTTACCAGACTCAATTACGTGTAGGATGTTCCAATTACGTGGTGAAAACATTAAACTGTCGTAGATCGATTTAACTTGTATTGATGAAGCAAAACCCCATGTTATCATAGATCTAATGCAGAACCATGGGATAATCGGCTCCAAGAGCCGATTCACAGGGAAACCTGGGAGCCGGTCGTGGCTCGAATTTTACGTATGTTTGTTTGCCATGCAGGAAACCAATCGAAGAAATCCATCACCTTCCTGATCAGGTATAGGTCAGGTGGCACGCCCTCGAACCAGCCAGGACGTGTGCCGGAGTTTTGCGGGCCGTTGCCCGAGGGACCAGGGCCCACCAGCAGTTCTGGGAGCCTCCCGGCTCTCCGTGTTGCCCGTCGCTGCTCGCCGGTGGGTTTTGGCAGGCAACAAGGTGTTAGACAACTGGGATGCTACAGGAATTGACCACAACAGGGTTGTGTTATGAAAATTCAAGTTCCCACTTAGGTGTTATCAAAGTTTCAACTAGCTTTCTTTGCTTCTAAACTCAGTTAAGGTAAATCTGGATTTTTGTAAAACCACCTAGAGCCTAGTATTTCCTACTCAAAACCACTTCACTTGTTAGTCTTAGTTTGCGAGTACTTAAAGAGTACTCATGGCTTTGTCCCGGCTATTACCGTGGCCAGACTATGAAGAGGACTATCAAGAGGATGGACTGCAGGAAGGTAACGATAACTAGGATCATCTACAATCGTTAGCATTGCCTGTGACCATGAAGATGGAGCTCCGCCCACGCTGCCGTTATTATTACATTATTCTGCTGTATGATTGTATTAAGACTGGATCATGTGATCCTTTATTTGTTGTGAGACCTTATATATGGTTTGTAATGGATGATGTACTGTGATATCCAATATGTTATGTCTCACAAAAATGGTAATCATGGGATTGCGATGTGTGGCATAGCAGGCATCTGGGATTAAAAATGCGGGTGCTAACAAGTTGGTATCAGAGCCATCCTGACCATAGGAGACCCTAGTTTAGAATGGACGTTTGAATCAAAAACTTAGTTTCAAAACCAAGGAAGTGAGTATTTATGAAAACTTATTCCCATTATTATCATCTAGATTCTTTCATGAAAATTCATGTTCCTCAAAAGTTCTTGCAAACTTACATAAAATATGACACACTTGATCACTCTACTAACTTACTCATCCTATATTCTAATAGATGGACATGAAGTATAGCAAGTTCTATCAGTTGGGAAATGGAGGAGATCTCATCTTTGAGCGTGACTTGGACCAGCTTTCGGAACTTCTGGAGCGCCCGCACCCAGAGTTCTTCGGAGCTCAGCTCAACGATCAGGAAGGACAGGAATTGCAATGGCTGATTGTTGCAAGTCTCCGAGGAAAGATTGAAGCCCCCACCTCAAAGGGAATTGATTTCACCATCAGAGAGAACAACTGGCTCGATGGACTTGCCAGGGCCATGCAGGAAGCTCTTGTCCGTCTATGTGGGCAAAGTATAAATCAGTTCAAGGGTAACCGCTTTGAGTTCTGCCCAAGGCGTGATGTTATGGGACAGCCACTGGAGGCACCATATCACCCTGAGCTGAAGAATCAAGTGGACCACCTCAGCTTCATGATGTATGAACCATAGAAGGAGTTAGACAATGCCCGCTCCTACGCCAACCACAACTATGCCATCACTGCCAAGAAGGATTAGACCATTTCCATGCTAGTGAAGGATTGCAGTCTCGTCGCCGTCAGCTCAACAAGAAGGAGCACATCATTACCCTCCTTCTCCATAGGATCAGAGACTTGTAGGAGACCATCCACTAGAGGGACATGCAGCTCGAGGAGAGGGAGAATGCAAGGGAGGATATCCGAGGAGACCCCTACTCCTATCTCAGTGATGATGATGACTTTATGGAGGATCGGACCATGGACTTGAGGATGACTTCGCCTTCATTGATGATGATGATGAGGATGATGAGGACACTGATTCCGAGGAATAGTGGCACTGGAGCACTAGCGTTAGTGAGTTCTATACGGTCCCATTGTATCATAGTTTCATAGAATGGTTCTTGAAAACCATCTGCTTCTTTGTTGTGGTGTGTGTTTGTATGGTGTGTTATGAATGAATGAAAAGCATGTTGCTAGAAAAAAACCTGAGTCAAACTTTAAAAGCTTTTTCAAAAACAAAACCCTGAACCTTAGAAATTTCCCTCTTTTCTCATGATCTATCTCAATCTTCAGATGCCTCGCGGAGGAAGCACTTCATCCCCGGACCCGATGTTGCAAATCTTGCAAATTTTGTTTCTGACCTCGAAGCTGAAAGAGCCAAACGTCAAGCCAACTTAGCCACCCTTCAGCACATAGCTTAGATGGACAACAACAACCAAGTCCATGGAAACTAGGACAACCATGGAACCAAGCTCAAGAACTTTTAGAACACCAACCCACCCATTTTCACTAAGTCTGAAGAGCCCCTAGATGCAGATGATTGGCTGCAAACCATGGAGAACAACTTAGAAGTTGCTGGAGTGGAAGCCAACAAGAAGGTACTGTTTGCCACCCACAATCTAGCCGGAGATGCAAGATCAGGGTGGAACATCGTTCGCGCCATGAATGGAGGACAAATGATGGCTTGGGAGGAATTCAAAATCAAGTTCAGCAGAACCCATGTGCCACCAGGTTTGATCAAGAGGATGAGAGATGAATTTAGGGAACTGAAGCAAGGAAGGATGATAGTAGTGCAGTACCGTGACAATTTTTTGTCATTGGCCAGGTATGCACCTGATGAGATTGACACTGAAGCTAAGAAGAAGGAGAGATTCTTGAATGGTCTACATAATGAGATGAAAATGGTGTTAGTCAATATACCATTAGCGGGAATTGAAGCCCTAGTGGATTCTGCCATTCAGATGGAAGGCAAGATCAACCAAGCCAATGAGAACCTCAAGCGTAGTATGATGCACCAACCAGGAACTCATCATACCCCAAAGTATCGCCCCAACCCATCTCCAGGATTTTCCCCAAGAACCAATAGACCCCCGATGAACCGTCAAACCTATACCAACCATGGAGGAGGAAACCCAAGGCCCGGAGGAAACCAAAAAGTACCTCGGCAACTCCAGCAATTTCAACCATGCATCACCCAAGTTCAACAACAACAATGTCGCCACCAACACCAATACTTCCCCAAGAACTGGAAGTAATGCCATGCCTACTGCAGCAAAGGACAAGTCCCACGTGACTTGTTATGAATGTGGAACCAAGGGTCACTATTCCAATGAGTACCCCAAGAAGATTGCCGCAGCCCCCAATGCAAATGCCCTAGCTCAGCAGCAATGTCATGTTTAGCTCGGAAGGAGATTCGCCCCAGGGAACTCGCTCAACCGCAACGGCCGCCTGTTCCTCATGAATGCTAAACCTAAGAAGCGCCAGATGTCGTGATGGGTATGTTTTCTGTTAACTCAGTACTTGAAAGAGTGTTGTTTGATTCTGGAGCATCGCACTCGTTTGTTACCCAAGAATTTGCATGCACTAGTAAGATTCAACCAACCAAATTGAAGCATGTTATGATAGTTCAAATATCTGGTTCAACCACCAAAGCTATACAAATTTGCAAGGTCGTACCTATCCGAATCCATGGCATAGATTTTTATGCTAATATAATAGTACTTGGACCTAAAGGTTTGGAAGTAGTACTAGGAATGGATTGGATGTCGAAACATAAAGGATTAATCTACTGTGCCAAGAAAGCCATAACCATGACCAGTACAGCTAGAATATCAGTAGAGCATGTATCCGAAACCTTTCCCCATCAATTCAAGTGCAACAAGAGTCTATCCCAACCAACCATTGACCAAGTCAGGATAGTCGGTGAATACCCCGATGTATTTCCAGATGTTTTGCCTGGTATGCCCCCAGATCGGGATATCGAGTTTATCATTGAACTAATCCCTGGAACTGGACCCATAGCCTAGAGACCGTATAGTATGAACCCGTCTGAATTAGTGGAGCCGAAGAAGCAAATGTATGCTATGCTTGAGATAGGATTGATCCAACCAAGTGATTCTCCATGGAGATCACCTATTTTTTTTGTGAACAAGAAAGATGGAGGTAACCGTTTGTGTACGGATTATCAGAAGCTGAATGATGTCACCATCAAAAACAAGTACCCACTGCCGAAAATAGAAGACTTGTTTGACCAGTTGACTGGTGCCAAAGTGTTTTCTAAGATTGATCTTAGAACTGGTTATCATCAGCTCAAAATTCGCGCAGAGGATATTCCAAAGACTGCCTTTACCACCAGATATGGATTGTATGAGTACACTGTCATGTATTTTGGATTAACCAATGCCCCCGCTTGTTTCATGAACCTCATGAATAAGATTTGTAGGGACTTCCTGGATAAGTTTGTCATTGTTTTCATCGATGACATTCTGATCTATTCCAAATCAGAAGAACAACATGAGCTACACCTGAGGACCATCCTTGGAACCCTTAGGTAGCATCAGCTGTATGCCAAGTTTAGCAAATGTGAATTCTGTTTACAGGAGGTAGGATTCCTCGGACATATCGTATCAGCAGGTGGAATGGCCATTGACCCTGCAAAGGTGAAGGATGTTGAAGATTGGCAAGCCCCAACCACTTAAATCCAAGTTCGCGCATTTCTCAGATTAGCGGGATATTACCGCAAATTCGTAGAAGGATTCTCGAGCATCGCAAGACCCATGACCCAATTGTTGAAGAAGGATAAGAAGTTTGAATGGACGGACAAAGGTGAAGCGAGTTTTCAAGAACTCAAGAAGAGATTGATTTCAGCCCCAATCTTGATCATGCTAGATATCACGAAGCCTTTTGATGTGTATTGTGATGCATCCAAGATCGTTCTCGGATGTGTGTTGAGGCAAGAAGGCAAAGTAATATCTTACCTATCCCGACAACTGAAGTAACACGAGAAGAGTTATCCTACCCATGACCTTGAACTAGCAGTGGTAGTTCTAGCCTTGAAGACATGGAGGCATTACCTTATGGGAAACCGTTCTGAGATTTATTCGGATCACAAGATCCTGAAGTACATTTTCCCTCAGAAGGAGCTGAATATGAGGCAAAGGAGATGGATAGAGCTAATCAAGTACTACGATATGGACATTCACTATCACCCCGGTAAAGCCAATGTGGCAGCAGATTCCCTAAGCATATTGTCGTGTCACTTGAACTCCAAGATTCTGAAGGAGCAACTAAGTTTGCACAAAGAGATGGAAGATTTTAGAATGGAACTAGTTAGTGAAGGATTCATGGCTAGCATAGAACTTCAACCCACTTTGATCAGCCAGATCAAGGAGGCACATAAAGGAAATGCTAGTATCGACGGAATCAAACATCGTATCGGTACAGGGAAGGTACCCGTATTCACCGAAGATGAACAAGGAGTTTTGTGGTACAAAGGACGTATCTATGTGCTAGCAGATTCGGAATTGAAGCAAGCTATTTTGAAAGAGGCCCATGACACTCTTTATTCTATCCACCCCGAAGGAACGAAGATGTATCAGGACTTGAAGGAGCAATTCTGGTGGCATAAGATGAAGAGAGAAATCAGAAGCTACATAGCCAAGTGTGATATCTGTTAGAGAGTCAAGGCGGGACATCAGAGACCCACAGGACTGTTGCAACCATTACAGATTCCATAATGGAAATGGGATTTAGTTGGAATGGATTTTATCACTGGTTTGCCTACTTCTAGTAGGGGAAATGACTCTCTTTGGGTCATAGTTGATAGATTGTCCAAAGTCGCCCATTTCTTACCTGTCAAGACCAATTACCAGAGTTCGAAGATAGCAGAGTTGTATATTGCTAGAATCATCAGTTTGCACGTAGTCCCCAAGAACATCGTGTCGGATCGAGGAACTCAGTTTACCTCGAGATTTTGGAAGAAATTCCAAGAAGGATTAGGAACCCGACTGGACTTAAGCACATCTTATCACCCTTAGACCGATGAACAAACGGAGCGAGTAAATCAAATACTCGAAGATATGTTGAGAGCTTGTGTGCTAGAGTATGGATCTAATATAAATCGGAAGATTGTCTTCCTTTCGCAGAATTTTCGCACAACAACAGTTATCAAGCTAGTTTGCAAATGGCCCCATTTGAATTCATGTATGGAAGGAAGTGTCGTACCCCTTTGAATTGTTCGGAAGTAGGAAAGAGTCAGATCTTCGGACTCGACATCCTACGTGAAGCAGAAGAGAAAGTTCACAAGATCCGTGAGCACCTCAAGACCGCCCAATCCAGATAGAAGAGTTATACCGAAAAGAGACGTCGAGACCTCGCTTTCAATACCGAAGATTTTGTGCATCTCAAAGTGTCGCTTTTGAAGGGAATGCAACATTTCCAGCTCAAAGGAAAGTTAGCCCCCAGATATATCAGGCCCTTCAATATTCTGAATCGTCGAGGAAAAGTATCGTATCAACTGGAACTGCCAGAGGAGATGTCATCACTGCATAATGTGTTCCATATATCGTTACTTCACATGCCTAGAAGTCCCAGAGAAGACTGAAGTTTTAAAGAACAGTGATCACCGAACCATAGAGATCAATGATGACCTGACGTATCCCGAAGTACCCTCCATATTTTGGAGGAAGCTTTCAGAACCACCAGGACCCGAAGCATCAAGTTTCTCAAGATCCAGTGGAGCAACCACACTGAAGAAGAAGCTACCTGGGAGCGAGAAGATTACATCAGGACGGAGTTTCCCGATCTCTTTAAGTACAAGTTTTATTTTTCTTCTTTCTCAAATCTCGGGATGAGATTTTCTTTAAGGAGGGAAGGTTTGTAACATCCCAAACATATTTATCAAGATTATCAAGTTCCAATCACCAAAATTAGGGTTAACAAAACTTTTGTTAATTAAAATCATATGAATTCATGTGTGTGTGTGATGAATGTATGAATGGACTTGTGTGATTGATGTAAATAGAAAGGAATGGTTTAAAGATGAAAACAACATCATCTAAAACAAATCCAAGCAGAAACAAATCAAGAGAAATTAAAAAAAAACAAAATGAGCTAATGGTCATTTTTGCCAATCTTGCTCACTAGACCACTTTGAGTGTTTCTAGTCCAAGATTTCAAACAGAAACAATTCCATTTCTTTTCACCCCTTGCTAGACCAAGTAAAAGTGAAACCAAGCCCACTTTGCAAACTCACAGAAACATTTGGAAACTTGATTCAAATGACAAGTCAAAATTGAATCTATATCATATGTCAAGATCACCAATTCTCAAAAACCAACCAAACCACTACACCTTGACAAAACCAACTAACCAGAGACTACCTAGTATGTTACTAGGACACTCACCAAGTTTCACTAAAAAATTCAAATTCAAATCTCTTTCGACCATTTCATCAAACACCTTGCAACCACAAATGAAACAAAACATCAAACACTATAATGAGCAGTGTTTGTGCCTAACTTGTCTCCCCTCTAGCTCATAACACCCTCTCAGTAGATGATCAAACTAAATTAACTAGCCCTAGCTCACTGTAAGCTTGGCATTGTCATAAATGGTGAGCATGCCGAGCCCAACTTGCCACCCCATCGTCGATAGCAAGCTAGAAGCTCCCCTAGCCTCTCCAACCTTGTTTGGGACACTGACCACCGTCCACCGCCACACCTAGTCTAAGGCCCAAGCGCTGCCAGCCCCTGGACCACCCTAGAACTGTCGTACCCTATGCCTCTGTGCCATGCCGATAGCTCGCCAGAGCGCCACACTCGACATGCAAGCATAGGCCGTGCGCCACCCTCGTCCCTTGCGTGCGTGATCACCACTGCCCCAGGAACCGCCAGGACATGCCCGTTCATCGCCGCGCGACCAGGAGAGCCCGTGCGCCATTAATTTTTCCGTCGGATTCGCTCAGAGCATCGCAGTGTTCCGACCAAATGGAACCGCCCCGTGCCTCGCCACCATGCCGTTGAGCATCTCCAGGGAACACAGCACCGTCCCCTACCCCCAGCCATGCTGTTAGCTCACTGTGACGACGACCATGACGAGCTCCACACGCGCCCTTTGGTCCCCTCGCTGCACTATAAATATAGGCCACCCCCGTTCGATTTCAGCACACCTTCACATTCTCCTCTATCTCAGAACCACCCCCACTCATCCCCGGAGCAAGGCGAGCGGCAGGTCGCTGGAATTTCATGAGAATCGGCCGCGGAGCAGGAGAAGAGGAGCCGTCGATTGGAGCCACCCTAGGAGGAGCTGCCGGTATAAGGAGGTTCGTTGTCGTCGACTTCGTCGTTCGCCCCCATCGCCGACCCTCGCCTGAACCTCGGTGAGCCCCTACAGACCCCCACTGACCGCGCTAGGGTTCAGTCTTGCCGGTGCTGCCCGACAGAGATGACAAGCCCCAGCCGTTAGATTAGATGTTGATCGCACAGTCTAGATTGCCCCTTACCCCTTCGCACCCCCCTGTCTCGCTGACTGGTGGGGACAGCCATTTAAACCCATCCGCACGCTGGGCGCTGTGGGCCGTCCCAGTTAACTTCCCGCGTGACCCAGTAGTTTGAATTTAGGTTTTTCCATTTAGTTTCAAACATAGTTTTGTCTCTAGATTAAAAAATCAACCAGATAGATTCACTAAACCAAATTGCATGAAATTAATTTTTCTATAAAGGTACTAAAATTCTTAATCCAAGCCCGTTGGATTCAAATCATTTGGAGTTGTAGAACACCTATAGTAAAAATAACAAGGCGAAAGCTTTTCTTTATTCAAACATTTGTCAAAATTCAACCCCAGAAGCTTTTGAGTTGATTCCAACTCTCAAAAATCACATTTAATAAAACCTTTCTGAATATATAAAAATATCTAGGTTTACTTGCATAAATAATGGACAAGTAATAAAAGAATGCCCCATAGGCATTTCTAACCACTTTATTTAATTTAAATAACAAGGTTAAAACTTATTAAATAGTGACACCACTTTAAATCATATTCCCATGTACTGAAATATGTGGTGATGACATGTGTCAACATGATCCCATGTTTTGGTTGGATAATATTAAATCTTAGGTAGTTTTTCAATGAGTAGAAATTACTTTTCTAAAATAAAATAAATAAACTATTGCCTTAATCTTTGTGATAATAGTGATGATGCTAGATCATCTAGTGTGAGCCTTTGTGTGCTAAGTAGAGTAGTTAAGAATTGTTTGGTGATTGTGTACCTCGTATTTATTTATAGACGCTGGTACCAACCAAGGATACGAGGAGGAAGGAGGATACTACGAGGAAGAAGCACAGGAGAACTTCAACCACTGCACTACACAAGGCAAGCCTCACTATACAAGTTCACTTAGCAAGCTAATATCTTAGCAAGATAATCTAAACCATGCAAGTCTTACTTGAAAGTTTACACTTACAAGATAATCTATGCAATGCATTAGGCATTCTTTGATTATAAAACTTGATGATACCAAATCCTAGTTTTACTTGCAAGCTTAGTATTTTTTTTATTTATCAGAGCTTTTATTTGAACTTACTTAGTGAACTGTAGACTTTAGGAAGATTATTAAAGGTACAATAAAGAGCATAAAACTTGGCCTAAGTTAGGTAAATCTTGATGTCATCCTGAGGCATGAGATTGAACTTAGATAAGTCACACCTGATTACCACCCCTCATTAGTATTTATCCCCCACCTGTAGATGCTAGTGCTAAGTATAAAACTTGATCACTTTAGATGGGAATACTTGGTGAAAATGATTATGAAACCTTAGAATGATGAGTCATTCTAATGAAATGATTTGACATGTGCTATGAGAACCAGATGATTTTGATGATGAAAATGTTGAGGCATGAGCCTTAGCCCCTTTATAAAACTGATGGTTGTATGCGTGCGATACCATTCCAATTTTACAATACAACCACAATACCTGAAATTTGGGTAGGGCTTGACTTGAAATTAATATAACTTCGTATGGGTTCCCTTGCAGCCAAGGTTTGAGCTAAGGCTACCTTGTGAAGATTCTCCACCTATGTAGTTCCCAAGATGACAGTTTGTCATGGTTGGGAGGCCAAACTCATAGGAGAGGTGCCTATACTAGGGCATGTAATTGAAAGGTTAGGATTGATTATCCGCATACCGAGTATGGTGAATTCAGGATTGTTCCTGATAGATGTATCGAATATTATGGTGAAAGTGTACCACCTTTGTAGAGTGTCAAACTATTTGAATATCCACGTCTGTGGTTATGGACAATTGGAGTGGCCATACTGTTCTGTCGTCAGATGTTTTCAACAGGGTTGTGTTATAAAAATTCAAGTTCCCACTTAGGTGTTATAAAACTTTCAACTAGGTTTCTCTGCTTCTGAACTCAGTTAAGGTAAATCTGGCTTTTTGCAAAACAACCTAGAGCCTAGTATTTCCTACTCAAAACTACTTCACTTGTTAGTCTTAGTTTGCGAGTACTTAAAGAGTACTCATGGCTTTGTCCCTGGGTATTCCCGTGGCCAGACTATGACGAGGACTATCAGGAGGATGGACCGCAGGAAGGTTACGACAACTAGGATCATCTCCCATCGTCAGCTTTTCCTGTGACAATGAAGATGGAGCTTCGCCCATGCTACCGTTATTATTACGTTATTCCGCTGCTATGATTGTATTAAGACTAGATCATGTGATCCTTTATTTGTTGTAAGACCTTATGTATGGTTTCTAATGGATGATGTACTGCGATATCAAATCTGTTATGTCTCGCAAAAATGGTAATCCTGGGATTGCGATGTATGACATAACAGGCATTTGGGATTAAAAATCCGGGTGTTGACAACAATTAAGCAGCTAGCCCTCTATCCCTTTTCACCATGTCGTGCCACCTGATCCCCCCAATTGCCAGCCGACCATGGCCAGCGCTCCGCACCCTACCAGCTCGCGTACGCCGCTCCTCGCGCTCATCGCACGTGCAGACACTTGCCTTAACCCCCGCTAGCTGCCAGACATCTCCGTTCGCCGCTGCGCGACCCGTAGACACTATGCATCGTCGAAATTGCCGTCGGTGCCGCACAGAGCATGGAACGTTCCCGACCAATCCCAACCGCCCCTTGACGCTCCATGAAGTCCTTGAGCATCACCAGGAGACCGCGCACCGGCCAATGACTTTCGCCATGCCGTTAGATCGTTGTACCGTCGACCCCGACGAGCTCTGCCCATGCCGCACTGCCTTGCTCGCTCGGTTATAAAAGGAGGCCACCCTAGCCTCAATTCGCCAGACCTTCTCACTCCCCACCTCTCACAAAACCTCCCACACATCTCCCTAGAGCACGGCGAGCTCCACATTGCCAGAATTTCACCGGAGTGCCGTGGAGGAGGAGAAGCGGAGCCGTTGATTGGAGCCGCCCTAGGAGCCGCCGCGACCACTGTTCGAACCGCCGTCGTCGAAAACGTCGTTCGCCCCCAACGCCGACCCTAGATGGAGCCCGGGTGAGCCTCACACGACCCCCACCGCAGCATTAGGGTTTAGTCTCGCCTGCGCTGTCCGACGGAGACGACCCCCACCATCGCATATTTCAAGTGATTCGAAATCAAGTGATTCAAGAAGTCCATCAGAATGGAGTTTCTTCATACGCTTCACTCTGATATGAACAAGATGATAGTGCCACATATAGGTTGAGTTATCGCTTAATTTCAAATGTTTAGCTTCAACGTTATTAACATGTGTATTACTACAGTCGAGATTCAACAAGAATAGACCATCTATCAAGGGTGCATGTGCCTAAAAAATATTAGTCATATAAATCAAACAACCATTATTCTCGGACTTAAACAAGTAACCATCTCGCAATAAACATGATCCGGATATGATGTTCATGCTCGACGCAGGAACCAAATAACAATTATTTAAGTATAAAACTAATCCCGATGGTAGATGAAGAGGTAGCGTGTCGACCACGATAACGTCAACCTTTGATCCATTTCCAACGCTCATCGTCACCTCGTTCTTCCCTAGTTTCCGTCTATTTTGGAGCACCTGTTTCGAGTTACAAATATGAGCAACCGAACCAGTATCAAATACCCAGGCACTACTACGACTACTAGTAAGATACACATCAATAACATGTATATCGGATATACCTTTCTTCTTGATGTTGTTGTTCTTCAGATCTGCCAAGTACTTAGGGAAATTCCGCGTCCAGTGACCTTCTCCCTTGCAGTAAAAGTACTCAGTATCAGGCTTAGGCCCAGCCTTAGTCTTCTTCGCCGGTGCAGTAGCTTTCTTACCGCCCTTTTTGAAGTTTCCCTTTTTCTTAGGCTTGCCTTGCTTCTTGAAATTCGTGGTCTTATTGACCATAAACACTTGGTGCTATTTCTTGATCTCATCTTCCGTAGACTTCAACATAGAGAAGATTTCTGGCAACATCTTATCCATGCGCTGCATGTTGTAGTTCATCACGAAGTTCTTGTAACTTGGTGGCTGTGATTGGAGGAAATGGTGAATCCCTAAGCATTAGGAATTATTATTCCCAAGCTCTGGAGCTTATTCGCATGCCTAGACATATTAAGCACATGCTCACTAACGGGGCTGCCCTCCTCCATCTTGTAGTTAAAGAACTTTTCAGAAGCTTCATAACTCTTAGCTGCTGCGTGAGCCTCAAATATCATTTTGAGTAGGACAATATCATGTGGGTCAAATTTATCAAACCTCTTTTGAAGCTCTGATTCCAAACCATACAAGATAGAATAGTGAACCGTGTAGTACTAATTCTTCTGAGTACTGAAAACATTTTTCTCATCATCAATAGCACCTTCTGCAGGTGGGTCACCTAGCGGTGCATCCAGCACATAGGTCAACTGACCAGCATTGAGGACAATCCTCAAATTGCGGAACCAATCCGCGAAGTTGCTTCCATTGTTTTTCAACTTTCTTTCTCTAGGAATGCATTAAAATTGATGGTAGGGGCCTCCATTGATCTACAACATATTTGCAATAGTTTAGACTAAGTTTATGACAAATTGAGTTCTAATTAATAGTTAAATTGAACTAGGTGAACTCCCACTCAAAACAACATCCCTCATATTTCGTGAGAGGGGTCATCTTATAATGCTACCATTGTAAACTAAGCAATACAAGATGCATAAATGGATTAACATCAAATGCAATTTAAAATATGTGATATGATATGGCCTTTCTTCTTGTGCTTCGGATGTCCATCTTCAAGCACGAACATGATCTCCATCATCACCGGCGTGGCATCAAGGTCAATGGCACCGCTCCATGGTTGTCATCCACCAGCATCAACTATTACAACTACTTTGAATAATAGACACACATGTCTTAACAAAATTAAAAGACAACCATAAGGCTCCTGCCGGTTGCTGACTTACAATAAGGAGCATTGCATACATCACATATAATCGCAATCATGGCCGTATCACATCACAACACACCCCTCCAAAACAAAGCTAGACACCTCTAATTTTATTTTCATATTATACGTGGCTTGGGGATTTCAATAAGTACCGTTCTAACTTACGAACAAGAACCACAACGTTGATGCTTGAACTATCAAGTGCCCGTTGTAAACTGAATCTTTACTATGTTGGAAGAGACAGACACCCGCAAAGCCACTTATGCAATACAAGTTTCATGTTGAGCGTGCAGAAAGTCTCATGAACGATGTCATGTAAGGTTAGCTCGTGCCGCTTCATCCCACCATACCGCAAGATGAAAAGTACACAAAAAGCAATTGATAAGAAAATCACCACCGCCCACAATGACCATTGTGTTCTACTCGTGCAACAGATCTACATATAGACACGGATCTGATACCACTCACTACTAGGAAAACAGCTATAGGTAATCCACACATCTGTGGCGCACGTGCTAGTAGTGCCCCATGGGTAAAGTAGGCGTGGCGCACTGCCCACAGGTGTCCTACGACTAACTGTCGTCAGCGTGGCGCACATGGGGGTGGTGCGCCACGGCTATGTGTGGGCCAGAGCACAGGTGGCCGCAACACACATACCCGTAGCGCACTAGGTTAAGGTGCGCGACGGATGTGAAACTTAGTCATAGCGCACCTTGACCTAGTGCGCTACGAGCATGTGTGCTGCAACAGCTGGGTCAACTTAGCCGTAGGGCACTCTATCCTAGTGCCCTACGGCTAAGTGGCCGGCACCAACTCCACTCCCCCCCATGGATCGCCTTTTTAGGCTTTTCAAAAAATAAAAGAAAATGATAAACACTTCAAAAAATAAAATTCTTTCATATGTAGGTAGGTAATGTGGTATAGTTTGTAGGAAAACTAACAAACAATAATTTTGACTTTTTTTGCAAAAAAAAGTCATGCCACGGTAAAATGGCCGTAACTTTTGTATATGATGTCGAAAAAAATCGTATAATATACCAAAATGACGAGAACGAGATTTCGCATCCGCTCGCAACCACCTCTGGTCGTTTAGAGATTATTTAGATTTTCAAAATTCCAAAATAGTAAAAATTTACGGTCAAAAGACTGTTTTTTTCCTGCAGAAAAAATAGAGGGCAACTTACCCGTAGCGCACCACCACCTAGTGCACCACGGATAAGCTTGGGCGGGATTCAAATTTGAATCACCACCCCTCCCACCTATCCGTCTCCTCCTTTTCATTCTCCTCCCTCCTCCTTTTCCTTCTCTCTTCTCCTCCTCCTTTTCCTTCTCCTCCTTCCCCTTCTCCTCTCTCTGGACAACTCCTCTCCTAGCACTGACGACGGCGACGGTGGCCTTCTCCTCCTCCTTCTCCGGCATCCTCCTCTCCTTGCAGTGGCGATGGCAACGACGACCCTCTCCTCCTCCTTGCAGTCATGACGAGCGACGACGAGGTCCTTCTTCTTGCGGCCTCCTCCTCCTTGCACTCATGACGAGCGACGATGAGCTCCTTCTCCTTGCGGCGACCTCCTCCCTTCTTCAGCCACACCTCCTTCTCCCTCTCCTCCTCGATGCCGGCGAGGACTAGCATGGCCACGGCCTCCTGCACCTCCATGCGGTGGTATGTCGTGGCCACAACCACCATGCTCCAGCGAGGCGACACGATGGCGGCGATGCGGACCCGATTGCTTTTGCAATTCAAAACGAGGGTGTTTTTTGCATTTTTTTGTTTTTTGAAAAACACATCCGTGGCGCACCTATACCCCTACCCGTGGCGCACCTGATAGTGCGCTACGCCTATCCCCATATAACCGTAGCGCACCAGGCTACGGGCACTTTTTAGCCGCAGCGTACGCTTAGTGGCGCACCACTAGTGCGCCACGGATGCCCTTTTCAGGTGTGCCACGAACGAACCTTTTCCTCGTAGTGACTGTAGGGGTTCGTAGCATGGAAAACAAAAACATTATACCGCATGAACACACACAATCCAAGATCTATCTACTAGATTGTACACCGAGTCGATTAGAGTACTCACCCTCAAAGATTCCAAAGCGGTTAATGAGAGTAGATTCTCGTGGGTGATGTAGTCGTTCACTTGCCGATCTCAAGATCGCGTAGACAATCCTCTCCTACTAGGCACGTGGTGGAGGGAGAGGAGGTTTCCTCTCCTCCCTCCACCAGGAAACATTGTCCCGGTTTAACTTTTCAAACTTGCCTTTTGACTTTCAATTTTGGAGTTTAATTTATTTCTTTCAAATGCCCATCCAAGTGACCTAGGACATGATGAAATCATTCCACTTATTCATGACACATTCATGTACCCTTCCCCTTTCGGTTCGATGAACCTTCTAGACCCTTCTAGATCATTCCGGTGAAAACACCGGAATCATTCCCGAACTCCGGAATTGGACTTTCCCTATATGAATCTTATTCTTTGGACCATTTTGGATCTCCTCGTGATATCCCGGATCCCATCCGAGACTCTGAAAAACATTCGGTCTTCCTACTCACATTCGATATCTACTAAACATCATTGAATCCTTAATGGTGTCTCCCTACGGTTCGTAAATTATGCAGACATGACCGAGACTCTTCTCCGATCAATAACCAATAGAGGAATCTGGAAATTCATATGGTTCCCACATATTTCTATGATTACTTTGCGATCGAATGAACCATTTACATACGATACCAATTTCCCTTTGTCTCATGATATTTTACTTATCCGAGGTCTGATCGTTGGTATCTCTGCATACCTAATTCAACCTCATTACTGATAAGTACTCTTTAGTCATTCATGTGATATGTGATCCCTTGTGAGCCAGTCACATACTTGTAAACTAATTGGATGACATTCCACCGAGAGGGCCCAGAGTATATATATCTTTCATATGGATGGACAAGCCCCACTCTTGATCCATATGCCTCAACACATACTTTCCGAACACTCAATGCCACCTTTATAACCACCCAGTTACGAAGTGGTGTTTGATGTCATCAAAGCATCCATCCTGTCATGGTGATTAGCATGATCTCATGGTCAAAGGAATCAGGTTACTATGTATCATAAATCTCATAACAAACGAACTAATGAAATGACTCGATCTTTATGCTACGCTTATCTATAGGAGTATGTCCATCACACCATTGTCCTAATGATATGATCGTGTTGTTAAGAACATCTCAATGTTCCTGATCATGAAACCATGATCATCTATCAACCAACAAGCTAGTATTATAAAGAGCCTTTATTAGGGACTCTAATAAGTTTACAAATCACACAAGTATTAATGTTTCCGGTTAATACTATTATAGCATCAATGCAAACATTTATCATAAACACAAAGATATAATAATAACTACTTTATTATTGCCTCTAGGACATATCTCCAACACCCGTGGGTTTTGCTGTCTTTGGGTCGCTCGACCATGAGTGTTGTGCTAACCACCAGATGCGTTGCCGCAATGTAGAATGGGTTCTCTGGCCACTAGTGTTACTAGTACGGGAGATGTTTACAACGGGCGCTTGAGGTGTTCGAATGCCTCATTTGCTTCAGTCGTCCACTCGAATTTGTCTGATTTGTGGAGCAGCTGGTATAAAGGGACAGCCTTTTCACCCATGCGGCTGATGAACCTGCTAAGCGCCGTGATTTGTCCAGCTAGTTGCTGGACTCCATTGACGTTCTTCGACTTCTCCATGGATAGTATAGCCTTGATTTTCTTCGGGTTGGCTTTGCTGCCTCTCTTAGAGATGAAGTACCCAAGCTATTGCCCAAATGGGATGTCGAAGGTGCATTTTTTCGGGTTTAGCTTGATCTTGTATCGATCAAGGTTATGGAACGTCTCGCGGAGATCATCGATCAGTGTTCCGCTTTCCTTGGTCTTGACTACTATGTCGCCTACATAGACTTGAATGTTGCGACCAATTTGGTTTTTGAGGCATGCCTGCATGCACCTTTGATAGGTCCCGCCTACGTTCTTGAGCCCGATGGGCATTGTGTTGTAGCATAAGACCCCGAACATCGTGATGAAGGCATTCTTCTATTGGTCCTCAACCTTCAGCCGAATCTGATTGTAGCCTGAGTAGGCATCGAGGAACGAGAGTCATTTGCATTCCTTGGTAGAATTGATGATTGGATCAATCCGCGGTAGGGGAAAGTGATCCTTTGTACAGTGCTTGTTAAGAGCCGTAAAATCCACGCACATCTGCAGGATGTCCGTGTCTTTCTTAAGGACCAGCACGGGGTTAGCTACTCAGGTGATTTCTTTGATCTCCCTTATGAAATTGGCATCGAGGAGTGTTGACTTTGATATGAATTTCTTCCGGTCTTTCCTCAGACAATCGATGCATCGTCTGCTTCACTGGATGCGCATTCGGGTACACATTGAGTGCGTGCTCGGCGAATTCTCTAGGAACTCCTGGCATGTCCGCAGGACACCATGCTAAGATTTCCCAGCACTCAAGGAAGAATTCGACAAGCGCCGAGTTCCTATGTGAAACTTAGGTTGTTGGCAATCAGGGCTGTCTTGGTGGGGTCCGTCGGGTGGACCTATACCGCATTGGTGTTGACTATAGAGTCAAATGACATATCGGGTGCATTTTGCTTGGTGACAGGGGCAGATTGTTGTCTATCGACTCCTTCAACCTTGCGAGCTCTTCCTTCATGCCGAAAGAATGGGAAATTCTGTTGAAGTCTCTGTTGCAGATGTCGGACTTTGTGAAGCTTCCTAGGACGGTGATGACACCGTTAGGTCCTGGCATTTTCAGTAAAAGGTACGTGTAGTGCAACACTGCCATGAATCTTGCGAATTCCACGTGCACAAGGATGGTGTGGTATTGCAAGGGAAAATCCAACACCTCAAACTCGAGGCGCTAATGCTAGAAGTTCTTAGGGGTGCCAAAGATGACATCGAGCCATATTTTTCCCGGGGGTATAGTCCTTTCCCTGAGAAGATGCCAAGGAAGGTCGTGTATGATGCTTCCAAGGTGCATAGCGGGATCCGCATAGCTGCGAGTGTGCCGGCAAACATCATATTGATGCTGTTGCCGCCATCCATGAAGATGTGACTCATTTTGAATCCGCCGACCTAAGCCTTCAGAACCAGGGCAAAGTGGCCTGGGCGAGGTTTGCCTAGGGTGATCCGAGCGGTTATCTTATCCAGTATTTGCGAAAACTCTACTATGCTTCTTTCTCTCCTTATCCAGTTTTGCTCTAACTCTGGGTTATATTATCTTGTGTTGGCTTTGAAAAGTTTTGATATCTCTTCTAATCTTTCAAAACTTAGGTGTCTTCTTGGCATGTCGTTTCTAATCCAGTTGACCTAGTGTTGAGTTCTCTAGATTTGTGTGTGTTGTGAATTCCTTGTTCCCCTTTGCTCTTGTTCATCTGAGAGATTCCTTTCTATCATGATCTCTCTATGTTTTGGGACCCACAATATTATATTGTTGGATCTGCAATGTTCTATTTTAGGCTTCAAGGTTTCCTTTCGCCTTGTGTCCCTCCTTTTCGTTTGTTCGGGTATTTCAGAAGGTGTTCCTTCTTTTGGAAGCTACCTCGTGAATACTATCTTGCAGTGTACACTATGTCACTCAAGTAGTAGTTACTCCTTTATTTGGGTTTTAACCCTTGAACTTGAACTTAAGATCCCTGATTATGCTGGATTCTGTTGTTGTGAATCTTGTACATGAAGCCGACCTTTAACCCAAGATCCATCCCTTTGACCCCGTTGTTAATGTTCACACATTACCTCAGGATGGCTGGTATTACCATTCTAGCCTTCAAGATTGTGGTTATTGTCGCGACTGAATTGTGACAATTAAGGACTTCCCCTACCATTAGCTATGGCAGATGTTCTTTAATGGAACCAAATAGATCACGACAAGAGTACTCCTCGAGAGTCTCGCATCTATACTCGTGACTCTGCCACACTTTACCAATTCTATGCATTGGTTTTCGGAAGATTGTTGACTTATGCATCCACATCTCGGGATGCTATCCTGAGCATGTTCCTTCTTCCCTTGTTGTTTTCCGATCTTTGTCTACCAGTTGGTAGCCAAGTAGTTATGTGCATCAGTGTCTTCCTATGCAAGATACTCTTGTGGTCCGTAAAGACAAATCATTTTGGTATGTCTAGGAGAAACAACCTCCAGTACCTTGTCATATCTAGGACCAGGTCAAAGTGTTGTAATCTGCAGATTAGGAGGCATTAATTAGCTTCTGTCTGTTTTACCTTAAAGTGTCACACTCTTCTATACTAAGAGGTTGTGTTAAGTTTCATGACCCCTTAATGAAGTGATGCTCCTACACATATTTACCCACCCTTCCTCGAGCTTTCGCACTCGTGAGTGATGCGTGTTCGTATTGATGTAGCCATCTAAGATTCTTAGCAATTATTATTGTTTTGAACTTCAAGGACATTTGAGTCATTCTTAGCGTGATTGGTTAACCCTATCACTAAGCAAAGGATGATTGTGCTACCGAGTCCGCTATTCTGGTACACTCTCTTCGGTCTAAGATTTAGGCTTGTGCCGAAGCTCCGAGACTATGTCTTCTTGCCTTACCAAGCAAGTTCCCTCTCGAACTAAGTGACATATCGGTGGTCCGTGATATTCTAGATGTATAATAGAAGTATCCCCATGTTGCCACATGACCTTGTTGTCAAGTTCTTGAGCAAGCAAGTTATCTGAACTGCTATTTTATCCAAGGATCCGTACTGGATACCCCTGAACTAGTTGGTTGAGCTTAAACAACAACTTGGAGAGTTGTAAGACAAAAGTTCTATCCGACTTAGTTCTTTCTTAAAGGGATGTCTAGTTTTGTTCGTGTTGAAGAAAGATATTATCTCTTTAGTGGATATGATATATTCCCCTCCTTTGATTTGATTTGGGCTATTGTCAAATCAAACTCAGTTCCAAGGACTATCTTGATGATGCTTATTCTTGTGATGTTTCACTTGAGTACATCGTCATGTCTTTGGTCTGACCAACAATTATGCTTTGTTCATGCCACATATGAGTTCATCTTCTTGGAGTGTCTCGATATTTGAGCCCATCGATGACATCCTTATCTCCTCCATGTTAGATTTGATTCATATGGAACATTTGGCATTAATGTTGGAAACTTTCGAGAACCATCTTTGAGTCATCTCGAAGTATGTGTTCTGGATGTTAGAAGTGACCTTCTCTGGTTCACGTGCAACTGATGAAAGATGTCGCCGTGGATTCGAGTAGAATTAACTCTATTCCTTAAGGACACATGCGTGTTTGATTATCGGTACTTTATGTATGCAATTGTCTTTTGACAAGTTGCTAAATACCTGGGTCTAGCAATCTAGCTCAGCCTCTTGGAGCTTGACACTATAGTCGATATCTTGAGAATTTAGTGACTTTACCTCTGAGGTAAATGTTGCAAACTTTCTATTCGGACATGATGAGTCTGAAGTATCATCTCACCTAACCAAATCTGAATCTCAAGCAGATATGATGGTTGGTGTTCCTCAAGGTTTTGACATAGGTCTCTTTTTAAATCTGGCAAGATTGATGTAATGGGTGACACACTTAGCCGAAAAGACCTTTTGTTATATTCCTGTGATTCAACAATATCACCCACTCTTCATGAGGCTTCTATGATTCATTATAGGAGTCATGTTCATGGTTTCCTTTGTACCCGAAGTCTGACCTTTACCTGATGTTTGTTTTCTCGAACATCGAGGAGAACATTTAAAGTAGCGTTGCTAAATGTCTCTCGGTCGATCCTCCAGACCCTCTTACGTTGGCAAGCATTTTGTTGTGCCAAGCAATTGAAGTCTGAGAAGAACTTTCTTTCTTCTCGTGTCATCAGTAATATTCTTAACTACTCATCCTAGCGGTGTAAAGTGATATCATGATCCTTGGCAAAGATTTTTGTATACCTGGATGAATAAAGAGTTTCCTTCATTTCTTTCAAACATGTCGAAGAGCGGCTATGATTTTGGTAATCTGTAGTTTCTCTTGTTACATGTTTCTTGTGACTCTTATGAGTCCTCTCCACAAAACACCTCTCTGTCTAAAGCCTTTTGTTGGATGAAGAAGTGACTATTTTGTTTCAAAAGTAGTTCAACAGCTTGGTTTTGTTGATCCATATCTCTGCAACCTAAAATCTCTACTTAAGTCCTCTAGTAGAGGTTTCCTATCAAATTCTATGGTTATGTTCATTCTTTTGGAAGGTTTCCTTTTCAGAAGCTTCAAAATCTCATGTAAGTTCCATGGTCTCAATCCTTATGAAGACCATCATCTAACAACTTTAAACCTTCTCCTCTTGTTCTTATGTTACCTTGACGTGTTTCATGTTTGTCATCTCAGAGTTGTTTCTAAACACTCCATCTATGAGTTGACCATGAGATACTCTATGAGTTGTTTAGTGTGTTCCCTCTTATCTTTAGAGTGGCCCTGTTCCTTTCTCTCTCTGTCTCTTTTCCTACCTTTGGAACCTCGGGTCGAGATTCTCGTAAGGGGGATAGAGCTGTAACACCCCAGTTTTAGTAAATAATTATTTAGGCTTGTTTGTGCATTCATGAGCATCATAATTTAAATTGTGCGTTACATAAACTAAAGCAAACCCTAAAACCCTAGTTTTCCCTCTTTCTTTGAAAGCATTCAAAAAGGTTTTGAATATTTGAAAGTTACCAAAAAAGTGGAGCCCAAATAGTGTCAAAGGGCCCCCATATTGTTATCAACATATTTACAAAACCCTGGTATTTTTGAAATACCTAAAAAAGTATTTGAATTCAAAATACAAAAGAGAAATGAAAAACAGAAAATGGAAAAGATTCTGATAAAAAAAATGAGCAGCCGCCGAACCAGGCCACGGCCCAGCTTCTCTCTCTCCCTCTCAGAACCTTTGCTGCAGCCCACTCTGGCCCATTCGCAGCCTAGCTCAGCCCAGGAGCAGCCCGTCCCTGGCCCGTACTGCTTCGGACTCGCTGTTTCCGTCGTCTTCGTTGACACGAAGGGAAGCAGCTCGGTAGTCGCCGTGATGCCGTCCGTCGCCACCGCTTGATCCTCGCCGGTCGCCGCTCTGGAGCGTGGATAAGACCGCGCCAACGCCTCTCTCCCTCACCCCTGGCCTTATACTCTCCCGCGCCCTCTCTCTCGCTCTCGGTGATGAACCCGAACCCTAGCTCGTCGGACCTCGCCGTCCCACGTCGTTCCTGGCCTCCTCTGTTCCATCTGAGGCCACCGCCATGACCTCCACCATCGACTTGGTCGTCTGCCCTAGGCACACAAGCCGACGCTTCTCCAGTCGCTCCAGTCAACCCTCCGTCCTCGACGAGCTCCGCCACCGTCGTCTTCAATCGCCGTCGTTTAGGATCTCCTCCGGTCTCGACAACGCCACCAACGCCTTCAGGGTGAGAATGCGGTGCTCCAGCACCACTTCATGTTCTCCCTCTCCCTCTAGGTCGCTCTGCCGCCGAGCACCTGCAAGCTCCGTCGTCGCTGCCGCTCGCTGCTGCGTCTCCGGCGACCTCCTGCTAGCGGCGCCGCCAATTTATTGCTCCCCGTGTCGCTCCGCTTCGAGCCATAGCAACCGCGCATCCCCACTCGCCCTCTATCGCCGTCCCCCGCCGCCGTCTGGCCGTTCTCCGGCGAGGCCGACGTGGCACCCGTGTGGCATCCACGTGGTGCCTGCGTGGCCAGGACCCAACAGTCAGCCTCTCTGGCTAGACCCAGCCACGGTGAAGAAAACCCCTGACCCCACTTCGCGTGTGTGTCTGCTGAGGTGGCCATGGGGCCCCTCTGTCAGTCACTATGGCTAGGTATGCCTGCGGTGTAAAAAGTTAAACCAGCTTTTAATAATTTCAGAAATTGTTTTGAATATTGTAAATTCAATAACTTTTAATTTATAAGTCAGAAAAATATGTATAATATAACAAAATGTTCATAAAACTGAGAAATATCTATCTATGCTATAATCATGCATTGTGAAACAACTTTTATAATAAGTTTAATTAGAAGAACATAGTAACCCCTCTCATATACATCCGGAGTTTTCTCGAATTAGGGTTTTCACCCCTCGGAACCCTGTTTAAATGGTCGAGCATGCATTAGAGTTTCAATTCAATGCCAATTAACTTGTCATATCATCATCCTTGCTTGAGCATTGCATCGATGCCATGTGTTGATTGTTTCCCCTCTCTTTCCGGTGTTCGATTCTTCGCGATAGAATACTATATCGAGATCGAGATCGAAGCCCGAGGTCAACACCGTCGAAGATCGAAGATCGACGAACAATACTTGACCAACTATAACCAAGTCAAGTTCAAGGCTCCCGAAGATCTGCTTATCTGCTATCAACTGGCAAAGGCAAGCATAGCCCCACCATGATATAATCCTATGATTTCGAAAGCAATTTCAATTCCTGCATGTTGCATATGATTCTACTGAGGTCTTTTATTTATAGATATAGTATACTATCTATTTCATACTCCCTTTGAGCTTATATTACCTGATCCATTGCTCCTAGAATAACTAGGTTTGGCTTGTGTGCACTGCTAGAGCTTTTATATGTGTCTTGCTTAGCCATGCATAGCTATCAGTACTGGTTCATCTAGATAATGTATCAGATGCGGATTAATCTAGTATGACAGGAGAACATGATGAGATGATATCAGAGGTGATATGAGTTAAACATGCTAAGGCTTGTATGGGAGGCCACGGTGGGATGTGGTTTTTCTAGTCCCATGCTCGCCACCACTAGGACCTGAGTTCTTGCCTTTGGAACCAAGACGAGCGTGCAACCACACGGGGCCTGGAAAACCTCACGAGCAACTAACTTGCCTAGTAGATTCCATGAGTCACATAGTTCGGGCGTTCCATTCGACATACGCATTGAAAATGTTGTCGAAAGAGGAGGTGAAGGAGGTGCATTCATACAGGTAGGGAAGCGTGGCCGCGGTTGCTTGGGGTTGATGGCGTCCCTGGTAAACCAACCTCGCCTCACATCTTTAAGTACCAGCTTCGGGATTTGACCCGTTACGGCGGAATCATACTTATTGCGTGACTCATGGTCTCGGCGAAAGCAAGGTAAAGGTTGTGTCTAACCACCTTCTGCCGGCCTTCCAAGGAAGAGGTCTATTACTAGTGGCATTAAGAGAAGGTTAGTACGTGTGGTAAAGTTGTACACCCCTGCAGGGTTAAATCTTTTCGAAAAGCCGTGTTTACGGTTATGAACGCTTGGTGACCTGATTCTAAGATCATAGAGAACTATAACCTAATCATAAAACTTGCCAGTCCAACGTGTGCTTAAGGATGCTTCCTCATGGGTACGAGAGGGTGATCCTTGTTAGGGTTCATATGATGATGACTTGGTGGATATCAAAAGATGATGATCAACATTTCGGAGATGTTGCTCTCTTATCCCCTTTTTAAAATCCTCTGAATAGACGAGCTTCTTCTCTCCCTCTTGTTTTATAAACAAAGATGGCTTTATGCAAAACAAATCCACAAGCCATAAGTCTTGCGGAGTACACCCTGTACTCACCCTTGATTTGTTGATACTTTTGGTAGAGTAAGTGTTCCCTAAAGACCAGTTTGGTACTACATCGACATCAACGAGTAGCTTGGGGTTCCCGGCCGGCAGCCTGGAATCTATGGGTTGGGACGTCATCATTATGCTTCTGGCCTCTTAGGCCATTTGTTAAGTTTGCTATACTTAATAGCATAATTTGCCTTCCATTGTTTGATGTTTGTGGTCAGTGACCTCTGCTTGTAATAATTTGGTTCTCTGCTCAGTTATGAGCTTGCTGTAATAAATTTTTGTGTCGTAGGGTCACTGCCGTGTTACCGATTCTTCACTAGATATTCTCGAGCTCAAGGTTAAGCTTATTTCAGATGGAGGTCTGGGATTTGTTTAGCCCCGATCCCGGGGGTGTCACACAGGAGTTGCCACTCGTGTCGGCCGGGGGCGGCCTCCACTGTTTCCGTGCATGCTGGGGGAGGCCGCCAGCTTCTCCGTGCCGGCCGAGGGGCACGGCACTGTACAAGACATCGGGGAGGCAGAATACTATACCAGAATAGTCGGCTGGGCCTGCCTGTGGGACCCGCCATTCGGTAGGATCTCTGCCCATGTCGCCTCGGCCTATATAAGAGGCGGCAAGGGCACCGTAGCAAAGGTCAGACTCTACGGACTCACTAGCCAGACCAGATACAGCTCGAGGATCCTTGTAGCCCCATGTGTTCATCCTTAGTCATATCGGCCGGAGCAGGAGTTTTACCTCAACCTGAGGGCTCAGAACCTGGGTATTTCTTGTGTCCCCGACGCTTGCTTGTAGCCAATCCCGGCTGTGGACACCGTCGCACGTTTCCCTGCTTGCTCCCACACCTATATCTATCCTTCTTAGGCTCTGCCGTTACCATAACAACGACAGTTGGCGCCCACCGTGGGGCAATGATGCGGCGACCGGAGTGACGTTCCGCACGGGACCCTTCACTTCGTCCCGGCGAGCGCGAGGCTTCCGGCCTCGTGCTCACGCTCGGAAAGTTCGACCGCGTTATCGATAACGCCTGCTGCTTCATCGGATTCAGCTTCCCGGCAGGCGGCTCCATCCTGATATTCGGCGATCTACCCGTCTATGTCGCCACCATGCCGGAGAGTTTCCCTCAGAAAATCGTCTCTTTCGCTGAGCCGCTGCCCTCAGCCGGCAACGCGCTCGTTGCGCCCGGCATCACAGAGGTGATGATGGCCGGCTCAAGCAACAGCCGTCGTCCTCCCCTCGAGGGCGGCGTCGACCAGGCCGGCCCGTCTATCCCGGTGCACGAAAAAGGCACGGTGGACGAAGTTATCGAGGAACTCCTTGAGCCAGTGCATTCCGGGGATGACGCGGAGATGGCCATGGCCAAGTTCGAGGTGGCCCGTGAGCGTCTGCTCCAACAGGCCCGAGGTTTAGCCTCCACCAAGTACCGGATGGAGAGCAACATCCACGAGTATAATCGCGCGCACGGCCTCACCCCGGCTAACGAGGATCCTAGCTGAATGGGCTCCGTGCAGCTCCGTGGGGGGGGAGCTGGGCACCCGCTTTGAGCACGATCTCGAACAGTCTTCCCGCACTTACTTCCCTCTGCCCGTCTATGACACCGCGGTCAAGAATGTCCGGGCGGCACGAGCCGTCTCGGAGGACCTAACTCACCTGGAGGGGGAGGAAATGCTGCGCAAGTTCCAGCGAGTGCAGCATCTGCTGCGCGTGGCCGACGAGCAGGCTGAGGCCGCTCGTGTCGCGCACGAGGCAGGATCTGTCCCCGTGGGAACCACCCGGCTGGAAACAGTCGGGGAGGACCCCGCCAGACCGAGTGCTCCGCATCCCCGGGTCAGCAACCCACGCGGTCCAAGCGTCGCGAATCCGGCAGCAGCCAGCCTCGCGGCGAGCAGGGCGCCACGACCCACCCGCAACCGGCTGGCCAACACCCACCTCCACCCCTCCACCATCCCGCCTCACTGGCCGGGCGGGGACGCCCAATCCGGTTGAGCCGGATGCGTGCGCCCGCATCGACCTCTTGATGGAGGCTCGCATCACTGAGGAAGAGGATGCAACCGGCCCGGTGTGCTTCGGGCCACGCATCCGGAAGGAGCCCTTCCCTGACAAATTCTCCGTACTTCGGGACACCCCCAAGTATGATAGCAAGCCGGAAGACTGGCTAACCGACCATGTCACCGCAGCCAGAATCGCCCATGGCAACAAGCGCGTGGCGGTTCGTTACATCCCGCTCATGCTGACCGCTCAATAGCCTCTCTCCCGACAGTATCAACGCTTGGTAGGACTTGGAAGGGGTGGTACAATGGCACATCTTTATCCGGAACTTCAATGGCACGTACAAGCGTCCCGGCAGGCCCCGTGATCTTTCCCTATGCATCTAGGGACACTGCAAGTCGGATCGCGCGTACCTCGCCCGGTGGACCGAGCTGCGCAACTCCTGCGAAGGGGTGGTGGAGAACCAAGAAATTGGTTTCTTCATCGAAGGGTTCTGCGAGGGAGTGATGTTGCGCCACCGGCTACTGTGCGATGAGCCCAAGACCATGGCGGAGCTGATGACCGTTGCCGACCAGTAGGCCACGACAGATGCGGCAATGAAGAAACCCCTCCAAGTAAACGCGGAGGGAAGGCCGGTTCCCACCGAGCCGGCTCGAGAGAAGCCAGCTGGCCAAAGCCAGGATGCCGGATCATCCCGGCGGCACGACAATGACAACCGCTACCAAGGCAAGCGCCCGGTTGAGCAGCAGAGCCCGCGCTACCACCATCGGCAAGTCAACAGGGTGCATGGCGCGCCGGACCACAATGACAAGATGCAGAGGAATGTCTTCATCTTCGAGAAAATGTTCGACAGGCCCTGCAAGTACCACAGCGGCACCAAGCCGTCTATCGACACCACTCGGCAGTGCAGCTGAACCCGCCAGATCAAGGAGCTCGTCGGATTGCCCCTCTCCCTCCACCCCCTCCCGGTGGCCCCCTACCACTGGTTGGGGCAGCCTGCAACAACCGCGGCAACGGAGGCTACCCCCAGCAGCACGAGAACTACCACATCTTTGAGGCCGAGACGATTGACAATCGCGGCCGAAAGCAGCACAACGCGGAGGTGAACGCCATCATCCCCCTAGCCCCTTTGCGTCTCAACTGGTCCGAGACCCCCCATCACCTGGAGCCAGGCGGACCAGCCGGATTTGCTCCCGAATCCCGGGGGCTACGCGATGGTGCTGGACCCCCTCATCATCTCCTACTCGCACACCTGCCGGTTCTCGCGCGTGCTGGTGGACGGTGGAAGCAGCCTCAACCTGATCTACCGGTCCTCCATGGAGAAGCTAGGTATCCAGGAATGTGACCTCCAACCTTCGACCACTGTGTTCCATGGTGTCGCGCCTGGGCCACCGTGTGTCCCGCTAGGCAAGATTCGGCTGAACGTCATTTTCGGTTCGGAAGAGAACTTCCAGTGCGAGCCAATCTGGTTCGAGGTGGTCAACCTCGCTTGCACCTACCATGTCCTTCTTCGGCGCCCTGCCCTCGCAAAGTTCATGGCGGTCCCCCAGTACGCATACCTCAAAATGAAGTTGCCGGGGCCGAATGGTGTGATCACTATGGCCGGCTGCTACAGACAGTCCATGTCCTGCGCGAAGGAAGGCGCCAAGATAGCTGAGGCCCTGCTAATCTCCGAGGAGATGAGCGAGATGCTGCGCAATGTTGCCATGTTACAACAGGATGTGTCGGCTGGCATGAAGCCGGTTGGGGACATGGTGTTCCAGCCATCCAAGGAAACCCGCCAGATCCCGCTCGACCCGGCTGACCCATCCAAGTGCATCACCATCGGTGCGGCTTGGACAACAAATAGGAAAGCGCGCTCGTCGACTTCCTCTGTGAGAATCGGGACATCTTCGCATGGTCTCCCAAAGACATGCCGGGTGTGCCGAGGGAGTTCGCTGAGCACTTGCTTCATGTGCGTCCGGATGCCAAGCCGGTCAAGCAGCCCCTCCGTCGCTTCGCGGAGGACAAGAGGTGGTCATTGGCGACGAGATCGCCTGGCTACTTGCTGCCGACTTCATCATGGAGGTTTACCACCCAGACTGGCTAGCCAACCCAGTCCTGGTGTTGAAGAAAAACAAGACCTGGCATATGTGTATCGACTACACGAGCCTGAACAAGGCCTGCCCGAAAGACCCTTTCTCTTTGCCCCGTATTGATCAACTGATTGACTCTACGGCCGGCTGCGACCTGCTTTCCTTCCTCGATTGTTATTCTGGCTATAATCAGATCCAGCTGAATCCGGCTGATCAATTGAAAACATTGTTCATCACCCCATACGGGGCTTTCTACTATGTAACCATGCCATTCGGCCTGAAGAATGCAGGTGCTACTTATCAGCGTTGCATGCAGAAATGCCCGCACTCGTAGATCGGACGGAACGTGCATGCGTTTGTGGACGATGTCGTCATCAAGACGAAGGAGAAGCAGACCCTGCTGGAAGATCTCGGTGAGACATTCGCGAACCTCCGCCGGTACCAGATGAAGCTGAACCCGAAGAAGTGCGTGTTCGGCGTGCCAGCCGGACACTCCTCGGTTTCCTCATATCGAGCCGGGGAATCAAGGCCAATCCGGAGAATATTATGTCCATCGAGAGGATGCAGCCACCCAAGAACTTGCTCGGTGTCCAGAAGTTCACCGGCTGCTTGGATTCCCCCAAAAGATTCGTCAGCCTGCTGGGAGAGAAGGCCCTGCCCGTGTACCAGCTGATGATGAAGACGGACAAGTTCACTTGGACGGCTCAGGCGGACACGGCCTTCCACAACCGTAAGCACATGTTGTCGACGGCACCGGTTCTCTCCACGCCGGCTGCGAAGGAGCCGATGCTGCTCTACATAGCCGCCACCAACCGGGTAATCAGCGTCGTCCTGGCGGTAGAGAGGCCGGAACCAGGCAAGGCCTAGCCGGTCCAGCGGCCCGTCTACTACCTCAGCGAGGTGCTCTCCCTCTCCAAGCAGAACTACCCCCACTACCAGAAGATGTGCTACGGGGTGTACCTGGCCTGTAAGAAGCTCAAGCACTACTTCTAGGAGCATCCGCTCACCATGGTGTCCACGGTGACATTAGGCGAAATCTTCGGCAACAAAGACGCCACGGGCCGACTAGCCAAGTGGGCCATCGATCTCGCCGCCTACTTCATCCGGTATGAGCCCCGGATCACCATCAAGTCTGAGGCGGTGGCGGACTTCTTCGTCGACTGGGCAGAAAACCAGTACCTGCCACCGGTTCCGGATTCCGACTACTGGAGGCTGCACTTCGACGGCTCGAAGATGCGTGGGGGCTTGGGAGCTGGCATCGTGCTCACCTCGCCCAAGGGAGACCGGCTGGATTACGTGCTGCAAATCCACTTCACCGCATCGAACAATGTCGCCGAGTACAAAGCTCTCGCGCACGTGCTCCGGCTCGCGAAAGACATCGGCATCCGCCAGATCCTTTGCTTCGGCGACTCGGATCTAGTGGTGCAGCAAGTATCCGGCGAGTGGGATGGTCGGGATGCCAACATGGCCTTTTACCGGTTCCACGTGCAGATGCTCAGCGCTGGCTTCGAGGGATACGAGTTCCACCATGTTCCCCGTGCTAACAATGAAGCAGCCGATGCGCTCGCATGAGTCGGATCCACCAGAGCAGCCATCCTGATCGGAGTATCCTTGGAGCACCTTCGCAAGCCCAGCATCACCCCCTCTCCAGAATCCGAGTCCATCATCTGGGTACGAGACCCGAGGGATCCCGGCTCGAAAGAGCCGGGCCCCGCTGTTGTGCCCTCTGGCTCGAAAGACCCGGGGGCTGCCTCCTCCTCAAGCAAGCCATCATCAAGCAAGGCAAAAGGCCCGGGGGCTGCCGACTCGGGCACCCTGCTCGGCGGCCCTCCGCATGAGCTACAGATCATGCCAGCTAGCGTCTTCACCATCCGGGAAGTTCCATCCTGGGCCCAGCCCTTCATTAACTACCTCCTCAACGATGAGATTCCGGATGACGAGGTGGAGGCAAGGCAGATCGGGCGCCGCGCGCATACGTACACCATCATCAACAAAGAGATGTACAAGCGCAGTGCCGCAGGCGTCTTCCAGCGGTGCATCAATGTGGATACCGACTACCGGCTACTGAAGGAGATACACCAGGGGAGTGCGGTCACCACGCCTCCTCGCAGGTCTTGGTGTCGGAAGCGATGCGTCACGGATTCTACTGAACGACTGCTTTGGAGGATGCGGACCAACTGGCTCGCGCGTGCAATGGGCGCCAGCGGTTCGGCCGGCTAAGGCACATGCCGTCTTCTGCGCTCAAAACAATACCGATCACTTGGCCATTCACGGTCTGGGGGTTGGACATGGTCGGTCCCTTCAAGAGAGCACGAGATGGCATGACCCACCTGCTGGTGGCGGTGGACAAGTTCACCAAATGGATCGAGGCGAAGGCGGTGCGGAAGCTGGCCGGGCCACAGTCATCACCTTCTTCCGCGACATCATCATCCGGTTTGGCTACCCCCATAGCATCATCATCGACAATGGCACGAACTTCCCAAAGGGGGCCTTCGCCCGATTCTGCCACAACAAAGTGATCACCCGGTTGCTGGATCGAGGAGCTGCCGGCTGTGCTGTGCAGCCTCCGCAACACCCCAAACAGATCAACCGGGTTCACCCCGTTCTTCCTCACCTACGGCTCAGGGGCAATTCTCGTGGCGGACATCGAGTTCGAGTCACCCCGCAAGCTCCTTTACACGGAGAACGAGAACCAGGAAGCAATGGAGGATAGCGTGGACGTCCTCGAGGAGGCCCGCGAGCTGGCCTTGTTTAGATCGGCCATCTACCAGCAAGGGCTGTGCCGGTATAACTCTAGTCGCATCCGCCAGTCGCGTTCCGGGAGGGCGACCAGGTGCTCCGGCTGATACAAGATACGAAGGGCATGCACAAGTTGTACCCTCCATGGGAGGGCCCCTTCATCAGCAGCAAATTGTTGCACAACAACTCCTACTACCTCATCGACGCGCAGCAGCCGCACAAGAATAATATGGACAAGTCAGATGAGGAGAACGAGTGGCCATGGAAAGCGGACCTTCTTCGACCATTTTACACCTAGTCGCAAAAATCAGTGTATGTATTCGGATCCCTGAATGAATGAAAGATGTGGAACCCTGGCTGATGCTCGGGGGCTCCTTGCCGGATAGTAAAATTGTCGTTCTTATCCGATTAAATTCCTGCAATGATTTTTTTGGCTTCCGTCGACCCCTACCAGCGGGCTCGCCGGTTAGCCCGCCCTGCCAATTCCGTAAACCGACTGAGTAGTGTGTGACGATGCCAGAGGCCGACTCTTCGTCTCAGCTACAGACTGCAACCCGGCTGTCTGGCTAGCAAGAGCAAAAGCCCGAGGGCATCACACACAACAAACGGAGAAGGATGCGTCAGATCGGGCATCTCCGGCCATGTGCCTAGTTGGTCTTTTTTGGCTACGAAGCCCCTAGTACCATGCGCGGTGTATTGTTATCTCCCTTCGGTTTTGGCTCCAGACCGCAACCCGGCCGTCCGGCAAGGTGCACCGTAAACAGCACCCCACACCAGAAAGTGACTAAGTGTCCAGAAAAGCACGAGCTAGTTTTCGAAAGAAAAAGAAAAACCCTAGTCGGGTGATAGAAATACATTTAACACAACAACGTATTGACAAGGAGTCATTTTTATGTATGTTTCTCTTTTACACGAATCACACCGAGTCAGAAATCAAAAATGGTGAAGATCTGAAGTACCTATCTGCGGTAGCCACTCCGAATCTCGGGGGCTACACCTAGTGGGTGCGCTGGCACGCCCCCACTGGAAGCATGCGGTGTCCGGCTGAAGGTTGCGTCAGTCGGACAAGGAGGGAGGACAAAGATAGGCAGAACGCAAAGGCACCACCCACCCAAGCCGACTAGGCGCAACTAGTCGGACGCGTCAGATAGACCTAGCGAGAAAGAGGAAAGAAAAGAAAGAGGAAAGAAAAGAAAGATAAAGATAGAAGAGAAAAGGAAGAAGTAAGATAAGGAAAGTAATAGATAAAGAGGTCCAAGAGAATGGTAGAGTGCGCACAGCCGGACTACGGGGCAGCTTCCCGGTCCGGCCACGCGAGCGCCAGACGGCGAAACAAGGACGTGAAAAGTCAGAGCGTAAGTAAAGGAATGCGAAAGTACAAGGCAAAGGCAAGTTATTGCCGGCTGGAGAGGACCAACAGGAAAAACCAGTCGAACTAGGCATAAAGATAATGGGTGCGCGAAGGCAACCCAGGCAGACAGATTAATTAAACGGCGGAGGACGAAGCCTCCGCACATCCAGTTTTTCACAAGCACAAGGTACCAAAAGCAAAAGTTCTTTACAGTATCACCCAGCATCTCAGGGTCTTCGTCTTCAAGCAGCCGGACCCTTGCCGTGAGGAGGAGCCGCGCTGATTCCGCCAGCCTGGGAAGACGCCTCCGTGCCATCTGCTCCCGCGCCGTCGGTCCCCGTGCTACGTTCGCCATCCGTGAGGACCTCGTCGATGTCGGCGCGGAGGAACTCCCGCCGCCCGGCTGTGCTTGGGGGACGGCTCCTCGGTCGCGGAGGCGCTGCCGGAGGTGCCTCCGTCGGTGCGCTTCCAGGCGGGCTCGGGCGCGGCGCTGCCATCGCTCTCCTCCGGCTTGGGGCCGTGCGGGTCCTCCACCGCCTCATCACCTCGGTTGGGGAAGAAGCCTTCCGCGCCATCGGAGCCCTCGCCGCTTGTCCGGTGTGGGTGCGGCCGGCTGTGAAGACCTGGAGGGGCGCATCGCCCTCCTCCCGGATGATGCAGGGGAAAATCTGCGTGGAAGGAGCCAAATCAGAATCGGATAAGTCAGCTTAGCCAGACAGCCCAAGAACGAAAAGAAAAGCAAGAAAGGAACAAGTATACTTACCTAGAGCGCGTAATTCTCGCGCATGTAAGGAGCAAGACCGAACTTCCAGTCGGAAGCGATCTTCTCCTTGGTCATCATCTAAACCCACTCATACAGGTTGGCGAAGGAGGGGTCGTGCTGGGAGAGCCGGGTCGGGCCAAGGAACCCCGAGTAGTAGCACATTTTGTGTGCTCACTGCTGCAGGGGCATCATCAGCCAGCTGGCCCAGCTCAGCGTCACGTCAATGACGGTTAGACCATCCGTCACCATCGCCCGCATCCGCTGGAGGAGCGCTTCCAACTCCACCTTGGCGCCGAATAACTTCTCCTCCCAGTTCGCCCGACTGGACTCGGTGTCCTGGAAGGCCGGGAGGTTCAGCCGGTCCTCCGACCCCAAGTTCCGTACATAGAAGTATGTCTGCTGCCACAGTTTGACTATGTCGTGCAGTTTGAACTTGGAGTAGCCGGTCTGCGACCGGCTATAGATCGAGGCGCCGCCGTAGGTCACCAGCGGACCCTTGGCGAACTGCACCTAGGGGCAGATCAGGAAGAGTCGGCAGAACAGCCCGAGATCTGGCTGGATCCCGAGATAGCACTCACAGAAAGCAACAAAGTGGGCCAAAATGCTGATTGCGTTTGGCCCGAGATGGTGGAGGCGGAGATCAAAGTGGGCGAGGAAAGACAAGAAAAAGGCGTTGGCCGGATAGGACAGGCCGCGCGCAACATGAGAAAGAAAAACGACTCGCTCGCCGGCTTGCGGAGCCGGCGAGAACTCATCAGCCGGGGCCAGACGGACCCCGACCTCGCCGGTGGTCGGCAGGAGGCGCGACCGCCGGTACTTCTCCACCTGAGCCTTTGTGATGGAGGAACCACACCAGGCTCCCCTGCTCTCTGCCATGGCATCAGCGGCGGGGTGTGGCGGAGACGAGGAAGAAGGAAGGAAGGACGAAGGCGGACCGGCGGAAGAGTGACGGTTGCCCGTCGCTCCGGCGAGCAAAGGGCTAGCGGCACTGGCGGACGGTGCAGAGGATGAGCGGAGGCAGAAGAGGGCGAGAGTTGCGGCGTTGAAGGCGAGAAGGATAGGGGCAGGTGACCAGTGGGGGGCAGCGCGGCGCCTCGGCCTCTACTTAAAGGGGCCGGGGAGGCAAACCATCGGCATGCCGCGTGGCGGCCCCCCTCGGCTCCAACGGCCCTCGGATCCTTTGCGGCGACCCATCACGCGCAGAAGATCCCAGCGCGGGAGGCGAGGCACCGGCGCTAGTTCACGAGGAGACAACCGACGCGACCCCACAACACACGTCCTCCCACGACCATCATCACGTGTGGCTGACGTCAATGATGACGCAGTCGGGCAGCTCAACCGCCAAATTCAACCGGGAAAATTTTCAAAAATCTAGCTTTTGTGCCCACGCACATTTCGCCTAAGGGAGGAATCTACGCACGCTCGGGGGCTAGTGTCGGGGGGATCACCCCTAGATAGGCCAACCAAACAAGATACAAAGAACCAACACGTCAGCCGGCTGCGGGCAGCCGGACGCAGAAACCCCAAGACAGATCATGAGGAAGAACAGACCAAGACCCGACTGGCAAACCAGCCAGCCGGACAAAAACCAACGGCAAGACGGCCAGCCGGCTGGATCAAGTCAACGAGCCGGAGTAAGATAGACTAGGAGTCAACTGGCAGAAAGACCAGCCGAATGAAACAAGCAAGAGCAGAAGAGTAGCCGGATGGATCAGACCAACCGGCCCAGGAAGGCCAGCCGGCTAGATCACCCAAGCCGGCCACTCAAGACAGACAGGGTACCGGTGACATAGGGCACAACACTACACAACCCTGGTAGACGGAAGGACAGACCCGGTGTCGGAGGAGCCGGGCCATACCCGTGGTGGGCAGGAACAGGAGTCGCCGCCCGTGTCGGCCAGGGACGGCCTCCACTGATTCCGTGTCGGCCAGGGGTTTGTACTATTAATCCTATTTTGCCTGAACCTTACGTTGAGAAAATCCCTTTTCCTGCTGAGGTAAAGGAACACTATATCATAGCTAATGTGATTAGCAAAAGTGCAAAGAAAACTGTGGATCCCTATGAGAAAATTAATATTGAGCCTGTGGTAGCTATTGTGAAAGATCTTGTCACAAGAAATAAAGAGGATGAGCACATTGTCTTCTGCGAAGACGCTTATCCTAGAAAAGCTAGAAAATCTAGTGTCCACGTGCTTTTTGTTAGAATTGGTGATCATTGCTATTATGGTTTATGTCATATTGGTGCTAGTTCTAGTGCTATTCCTTATGAGCTTTACAAGAAAATTCTGCATGAAATTGGTCCTTGTGAGCTGGAGGACATCGATGTGGTTATTCACCTTGCTAATAGAGACAGTCTATCCCATTGGCATTGTAAGAGATGTGGAGGTTCTCTGTGGTAAGATTAAATATCCTGCTGATTTTCTAGTACTTGGTAAGGAAGGTAGTAAAACCTATCCTATTATCTTTGGTAGACCCTTCTTGAATACTTGTGGGGCTATCATAGATTGCAGGAAGGAAAAAGTTTTGACTAAGTTTGATGGAGAATCTTATGAGTTTCAATTTTCTAGATTTGCTAAAACTCCTTATGAAAATGAACTACCTAATGATGATTTCAAGGTTGAACAACTTTCTGCTATTTCTCTTGCTCCTAACAATGCCTTGCAGCAATTTATGGAAGGTCATGAAAGCGATGTCTTCATGAAGGAAAGAAATGAGATTGACGAGGTTTTTCTTCGTCAGCTTGAGCAACTTAAGCATAATCTACTTGTGGAATATTTGGGTACCACACTACCACCTAAAGGGGGGCCCTGTTTTTGAATTTAAAACTTTACCTGATGATCTTAAGTATGCTTATATTGATGATAAGAAAGTATATCATGTTATTATTAGTTCTAAACATTCAGGAAAGGAAGAAGAGAGGTTATTGGAAATATAGAATAAACACCGAGGAGCTATGGGCTATACTCTTGATGATCTAAAAGGGATTTCTCCTACTATATGTTAGCATGCTATTAATATATAACCTGATGCAAAACCAGTTGTTGAGCACCAACGCCGTCTAAATCCTAAGATGAAGGATGTGGTAAGAAATGAGGTATTAAAACTCCTTGATGCTGGTATTATTTACCCTATTGCTGATTGACAATGGGTTAGCCCTGTTCATTATTTTCCCAAGAAAGGGGGAATAACTGTTGTGCCTAACGAAAATAATGAGCTTATACCCCAAAGAGTTGTGGTTGGGTATAGGATGTGCATTGATTTTATAAAGGTTAATAAAGTTACTAAGAAATATCATTATCCTTTGCCATTTATTGATCAAATGCTTGAGAGGTTGTCCAAAAAACTCACTTTTGTTTTCTTGATGGTTATTTTGGGTTTTCTCAAATTGCTGTGAAAGCACAAGACCAAGAGAAAACCACTTTCACTTGTCCTTATGGTACTTATGCTTATAGGCGTATGCCTTTGGGTTTATGTAATGCTCCTGCTACCTTTCAAAGATGTATGTCTGCTATTTTTCATGGTTTTTGTGAAGAAATTGTGGAGGTTTTCATGGACGATTTCTCCATCTATGGAACTTCTTTTGATTACTATTTTCACAACATTGATAAAGTTTTGCAGAGATGTGAAGAAACCAACCTTGTTCTTAATTGGGAGAAATGCCATTTCATGGTTAATTAAGGGATTGTTCTTGGACATAAAATTTCTGAAAGAGGTATTGAAGTTGACAGAGCTAAAATTGAAGCAATTGAGAAGATGCCTTGTCCGAGAGATATTAAAGGTATTCGTAGTATCCTTGCTGGTTTCTATAGGAGGTTTATTAAAGATTTCTCCAACATTTCAAAGCCCCTTACTAATCTTCTTCAAAAATATGTAACTTTTGTTTTTAATGATGATTGTAAGGAAGATTTTGAAACTTTGAAGAAAGCTTTGACTACTGCTCCTATTGTTCAACCACCTGATTGGAGTTTACCTTTTGAAATTATGTGTGATGCTAGTGATTTTTTTGTGGGTGTTGTCCTTGGACAACGTGTTGATAAGAAGTTGAATGTTATTCACTATGCTAGCAAGACTCTAGATGCTGCTCAAAATAATTATGCTACTACTGAAAAAGTGTTCTTAGTTGTAATCTTTGCATGTGATAAGTTTAGAACCTATATTGTTGATTCAAAGATCACTATGCATACTAATCATGCTTCTATTAAGTACCTTATGACAAAAAAGGATGCTAAGCCTAAGCTTATTATATGGTTTTTGCTTTTACAAGATTTTGATCTGCATATTTTGGGTAGGAAAGGTGCTGAAGATCATTTTGCTGACAATTTATCTTGTTTGGAAAACATTTCTTTTGACCCCTTTCCTATTAATGATAGTTTTCCAAATGAGCGGTTGGCTGCAATAAGGGTAAGTCCGCATGAGAGTCCTTGGTATACTGATTATGATAACTTTATTGTTTCCAAGTATTTGCCTCCGACCTTTACAGCCCAGCAAAGAAGAAGATTCTTTTATGATCTAAGGCATTACTTTTGGGATGACCAACATTTATATAAAAAAGGAGTAGATAGTATTATGCGAAGGTGTGTTCCATAATTTGAACAACAAGAGATATTGAGAAAATGTCATGGCAGTGCTTATGGAGGACATCATGCTGGGAATATGACTGCATAAAATGTTTTACAATCTGGATTTTATTGGCCTTCCCTCTTCAAGGATGGAAGGAAGTTTGTCTTGTCATTTGATGAATGTCAACGAGTTGGTAACATTTCCAGACACAATGAAATGCCTATGAATAATTATCTTGTTATTGAACCTTTTGATTGTTGGGGATTTGACTTCACGGGTCCTTTTCCTCCTTCAAAAGGGTATATTCATATTCTTGTTGATGTTTACTATGTTACAAAGTGGGTAGAAGCCATACCTACAAACAACGCTGATGGTAATACCTCTTTAAAAAATGCTTAAGGATGTTATTTTTCCTAGGTTTGGTGTGCCTAGATATCTCATGACTGATGGAGGCTCTCATTTTATTCATGGGGGTTTTAGAAAAACTCTCGCTAAGTATGATGTAAACCATAGAATTTCTTCATCTTATCACCCCCAAACCAGTGGGCAGGTAGAACTCTCCAATAGGGAGATTAAATCTATCTTGCAAAAGACTGCCAATAGATCTAGGAAAAATTGGGCTAAAAAGTTGAATGACGCTTTATGGGCTTATAGAACTACTTATAAAAATCCTATGGCAATGTCTCCTTACAAAATGGTTTATGGGAAATCTTGTCACTTGCCTTTAGAATTAGAATACAAAGCTTATTTCCTTTAGAAAAGATTGCTTGACATGAGTACCTTAGATGAGTGGAGAAGTGAAGCTTATGAAAATGCTAGACTCTTTATGGGAAAAGTAAAAAGATGGCATGATAGTAGAATTCTCAAAAGGGAATTCCATGTTGGTGAGAAAGTTCTTTTGTATAGGTCTCGTCTTAGATTTTTTGCAGGGAAGCTACTATCAAAATGGGAAGGACCTTTTGTTATTGAGGAAGTATATCGTCCAGGTGCTATCAAAATATCTTCTTTGAAGGATAACACTACACAGGTAGTGAATGGCCAAAGGCTCAAGAATTACATTTTTGGAGATTCATATAATGAAGACGTTGACATTATTCAAATGGTGACTCCGGAAGAATTTATTAGAAACCAAACACCAGAATCTGCAGACTTTTCCTTTGAATAGGTAAAAGTGGTGAAAACAGAAGGTTCGTGAAATCCTAATCGTTTTATATTTTTGATGTTTTTATTACATACGGGAGGATGTGAAACAAAACAGAGGAGGAAACGGAGGCCGGGGTGGCCAAACCCACCCCACGCGCGGGCCCTAGCTGCCGCGCCTAGAGGGGGTGTGAGCCCCCCGAGCTCCGTCTTCGCCTCGTTTTTGTACCAGTACCTTCCTTATGCATTGAAACTTCATAATATATAACCCCCCGGGATCCCCGAGGTTCTTGTATCGATTTCTCGTCGTGTTTTTGTTTCGATCTGTTTCTGTCAGGCAAATTCTCAGTTTTGGAGCCACAATTTCTTCCTCTGGATCACCCATGGAGGATTCCTCTGTGGATGTCATCAACTCGTACATGTATGAGTTGAGGATTCATCCCAAGGAGTTGATTCTCAAATATGGGAAGGTGAAGATGAAAGAAGTTCAAGGCCCTAAAGGAGAAGGCAGTCTGGAAGACAGGATGGAAGCATTGGAGCAGGAAGTTTTCAGGTACAAGAAGATGGCAGAATGCAAAGTGGATGTTATTCACAAGATAATTCGGAACTCATCTCCAAGCACGAGGAGGAGGTTGCTGAGCTCCAAGAAGAAATCTTCTCTCTCCGTCAGACCACCAACCAATTACAAGCACAACTCTACAACATACAAAATCAAAACTGTGAGTATGAGGCTAGATTTGATCGCATAAGCTTTGCTTCTAGTTTCAGGATTACAGAAACTAGGATGTCCTTTTTGGATGGGGAACCTTTGCCTTGGAAGTTTTATGATGAAAAGAGAACACCACCACCACCGAAGGAGTAATTCGTCATCAGGTTTGGCATCCCCTTGGCTTGTTCCAAGCTTGGGGGTGTGCCGCGGTATCACCATCACTATATTTTTATCTTTTACCTTTTTAGTTGATTCATATATTTGGTAGAGAGGTTATTATAGGTTGGTTTGCATGTGGAAGTATCTCTCCTTTAGTTGATTATCTATGTATCGCTTGGTGAGAGTGCCTTTATGGAATATTAATGAGAAGTCTCGTCTTTTACTTTTTGCACTTCTTATTTTAGTTTGCAATCTCTATTATATTATGGATCTTGTTGATCAGTATTGGCATCACTTTGGGAGCATCAAGTAAATCTAAATTGGTTTTGGCAAACCGAGCTTTGGTCAGTAGCAACACTTTTTGAGGTTTGAAAGGAAAAGAGAAAAAGCTTACAGGTATTTTGTATCATTTATTTTCTTTCTTGTTGGCTCATAAGCTTAGTATTCTATATTTAAGATATTTTGTGTCTTCAAGGAAGATTACATGTTTGGATTTATCACATGTAGGTTTTCTTGTTTCCTTCAACTCTTCTGCTTGCTACCCAGCCTTGCTAGCCAAAAACCTGTTTTGAGAAGGCATACTTATCATGCTTCCAACCCCTTTGAACCAAAACATGAGGCATTTGTGTCCGCCATATCTACTATTAGCATTTTCTATTCCAAGCAAATTCTCAAGCTTCATCTATCTTTCGAATTAAAAAGTATTTTGTTATGTGAAAACTAGTTAGTAAAGTTCTCACGAACTTGATGGCACACCTTATTTTCTTTCCCCTAATATACTTGAACCATTGTGTCATCGAAGTTGTATATGCTTACATCTATACATTGGAATTAGCAGAATCGTGATGTCATGGGGAACGCTTTCAACATTGCACTTGTATATTGTACACAGTTGATATCATGCTCTTTTGCTTGCGGATGTCGACGGTGTGAAATAAAGAGGGATCTTGTAAGTCCATGGAGTGATATATGTGTGTTAGAGAAACGCCTAGGCCGCTATCCTAAGCCATGCCTAATCATGGTGGAAACTTGTAGCATCACCATAATGAGCATTCTGTGAAGCATCCTCAATAAAAAGCTACGCACATAGTTGTCACATCCCAAGATTTTCCAAATCTTGTAATGTGAAAATAAATTAATAAAATAAAACTTTGTTTAATTTTCAGAGCCAGAAGAAACTTTTTGAATTCAAATGGGACTTCAAACCAATTTGAATCAAATAAATCCTAAAGAAGATTTAAAAAGATAAACTTTTATTAAAGGAAATTAAAAATGTTTTGGAATTGTTATTTTGGATCTTTTAATAAAAGATTTTGTTTTCAAATGAAAAGGTGGATTTACAAATAAAGATTATTTTATAAAGCCAAATTAAACCTTGGCCAAGCTTTGGAAATTAAAACATTTTATTTTAAATAAAGTAGCAAAGGTTATTTAAAAATAATAAAGATTTGCTTAAATAAAATAATAAGGAATTAATATCCAAACTCTTTTAAAATAAAAGGTTTCACCATATTAATTAAAACATCAAAACTTAATAAATTATTTTCCCAAGTAATTTATATTCTCTAATAAACCTATTAAAGTGTTTTTGACTTTATTTTAGATTCAAAATAAATATCTCAAATAAAATAAATCTTATTTGAAATAATAATGGAAGTCCATTATATTTAATAATGGACCCTAAAATAAAATGTTATTTTATTTTTAACAAATCTCCAAGTATTCTTATTTCCCAAATAAAACCCACTGATTGGTTTTGAAAATATTTAGGTTTCAAATAAAGATTTGATTAATAAAATCAAACTCTATTTTATTTAAATAACTAAGGCCATTTCATCCAATTATTAAAAGACCCTAAAATAAAAGGTTATTTTGTTTTGAACAAGATCTCCAAATAAGTTTTATTTTCAAATAAAACCTACTGAATTGATTTTGAAAATATTTGGATTTCAAATGAAGATTTTATTAACTAAACCAAACCCTATTTTATTAGTAAACTATGGTCCATTTTTAATTAATAAATAGAACCTAAAAAGAATTAAAATATTATTTTACCTTGGAAGTTGGTTTATACTATTAAACAGAACCAAGTTCAAATAATTGAAGTGTGGTGTTTGTTTGAATTTATATGGTTGATTGGATTGTTTATTTGAAATACAAATCAGGAAATAGAAATAGAAAAAGAAAAAGAATTAGACAGAAAAAAATAGAACAGCCCAACAAATCTGGCCCAACAGGCCCAGTAACCAGCCCAACTCCCCTCCTCCCCGAAGAAAACGGTTCACACCCAGTAACTGACCCGTAGAGAGGCTGACAAGTGGACCCAGTTCTTTCTTCTTTTCCCACTGACGCAACGGCCCCACTCCACTGTTCTTCGTCCTCACCCTCTGTGACCCGTTCTTTCCCCCGTTCTGCCGTTGAATTCCCAGCGTAATTCACCTTAATGCCACGAATTAAACCGGCAGTGATCACGCACGTTTAATCGTCTCCCTCTCCTCTACGTTTCCCCTCTTCCTTCTCCCCCGAGCATGCCTCCAGACCATTCCAATTTCTCCTCGACTCCCTCTGCCTCCGACGGCCGTTCTCACCGAATCCGGCCAACACACTCCACCTCTGGCCTCCTCGAGCACGCAGCGGTGATCAGCAACCCCCAGCGTACTCTTCTGCAGTCACAGTGCACCCGCGGGCACCCCTAAGCCTCGCCAACAACAAACTCTAGTACCGCCGCCGTCTGCCTCAACTCCGACGACACCCACAGGTTAATTCCGACCACCCCGTGCCCTCTGGATCACGCACACATCTTTGCCATGGTCCTATGCAGCTAACCCAACTCTCCGTTTGTCTTCTCGTGGACCACAGCGTCGTCCTCGACCTCGACAGCGCGCATCCGTCGCCAGACCGAACTCCGGTGAAGAATTCCTCTTGACCTCGTGCGCCCCTTCACCAGCCAGTGCCTCCTTGAGATCCCCCAAGCGTCTGCGAACACGGTGAACATCCTCTCCCTCCTTCTCGCTTCCTGTAACACCGGCGACACCACTGACCAGCCGCCGCCGCCGCGCGTCAGAGCCCAGCGCCGCCAGCTTATGGTCGGGGCACTGAGATCCGTCCGATTTTGATCCTTTGGATAAGATAGAAGGTAGAGCGAAGGGGTATGCATCGATCTGAGCCACTCGATCTAACTAGATCCAACGCACCAGAGCGTGATCCGCAGCGAACCGGTATCGCCCAATCAGAGTGTGCCGCGTGTCACCTGTCTGTTTAAAAACAGAAATTGAAATCAGATTGAAATGCCATTTTGAAAACCTTATAACTTTTGAACCACACGTCCAAATTTGACAAATTTTATATCAATGGATTCAGGAGAACAAGCCCTAGCCAACCATGCCCTTAGTTTGGCAAATAGTAACTGTTAGCTTGTTTGAATTTGCAGAAACATTTGTATGCTTGTTTAGAGTATAAAAATGGTTTAAAAATGATTTTTGAATTAAAACCTTTGCAAAATGGTTTGTTGTGACCCTACTGACCCTAGGAACCAACCCATGGTTTTGAAAGTGAATTTGGAAAAGATTAGAATGGATTAATTAGTTTAGTCCATTTCTAGCCAAAGAAAATAATAAATTTTGTAAAGAAAATGTTTTTGTAAAGAAAACTTTGAGAAAATGGTTTGATCAAACCTATTGACCCAAAACACCAAGTTTTGCAATAGCAACTCATTTGGTGAACAACTTAAGAGTTTTGCCTTAATAAAACATTTTCACCACATAAAATGATGAATGGATTTAAAAATAGATTTTGGACACATCCCTCTTGCTAATGACTTTGCCACTTTGGTAAATGACCAATTTGGATCTTACCAAGTTTAGAAACCTCATAGAGACCCTCTTTGCAAAATAAAACTATCTTGTGCATGCTCCCATGCATGACTTAGATCCCATTGTTTTGAGTGTGTGAAATTGTTTGTTTGATATTGGTTTGGAATATAAATTGAATTGGTGTTTGCTTGATTGACATGTAGTGAAGTGTGAGACTAGCAAGATCAAGGAGTAAACCACCATTCCCTACCAAAAAGGAAAGTGATGCTTCATACTTTCTATCCTATTACTTTCACTATGCATTAGTGATTTTACTAAGTAAAACTTGCATGGATTTTGCTAAGTATAGATCTTGCTATAGGAAAACCTAGTAAATGAATCCTTAGTAGGATTTTCATAAGTTAAGTTTCCTACTACTACCAAGCTTAGCCTAGCTAATAGAAAACATGGGTGGAATATATATTCACACTATGGAAAAAATATTCTAAGTCTAAGGACTTGTGATTTTGTCTAATAAAACAACTAAGTTAATGAATCACCTGGGTGGAATGGGCTTGCTTGGTGGAGAATGGTTGAGTGGTTCACAATTCCATAGGCTTGGATTGTGTATCTCACTTGTGGAATGCCACCCAGGAAACAAAGAGATTTGAGATGTCAAATGTTGAGAAGCTTCAAGTGCAACCACTTGGCAATATGGGCTCTGCCATGATCATATAGGTTGCAAGAACTTAGCCATATGGACAGTGGGTGGTAGTGTTTGATAGGTTGGAGCGCGTCCATTTTGGTCTAAGGGAAGGCTTCTGAAAGATTTTGTCTTGGGAAACCAAGTCTTGTGGGGAAAGTGCACCACCTCTGCAGAGTGTAAAATCTAAGTACTTAGCCATGTCCCTGGTAAAGGACAATTTGAGCATCAAGACATGGAAGCAATCAAGAATCTCATCATTCCAATTTCTAAATTAAAATCTTGTGGTTTGAACAAGGGATTGTTTGAATTCTTCAATCATTGATGGAGAGATGGCTTGGTACAAGGATCTTGAAATCTTTGATTGAGAAAAATGATTTTGTCAAGCAAAAACTTAGTATTTTCAAAATGATAAGAAAAATCTATTTTTGAGCAATGCAAGCCTCAACTCCACTTAGCCAAATGCATATAGATGATAGACTCCACTATACAAATATAGTATCACTTGCCAATACAATTCAAAATGTATTGACCCTTTGTGGCTGTAACTTGTATGTTGCAGGTTGATTGTTTTAGTGAAGATTGATTGATTAGGATTACAAAGTCTACAACCAACATCTGCCTGTGGCACTTTGAAGATGAAGGACCCATGACTATATTTATTCCGCTGCAATGTCATGTAATAGCCATATGAGCTATGAAAGATGTAATAAAATTATGTTATTCCTGGTTATAAAGTTATATTATGACCTTTGTTTCTTGATATTACATCTTAACTGTGGGTGCTAGCTATTGATCCAGGGACTAGCATTGTAAACACAGGAGGGATCAATCTTATCTAAGGTTGGGACCTCTACAATAGTAAATAAAAAGATCGCTTAGATGCTCATTGTCTACTTGCCTTGTCATTTTGGTTATGGGATAGCTCCTGTACCATGTGCAAGGGGTACCCCGTTGGCGGTTCTTTATCATACAAATGTACTTACAATGACAAGAACTTACCGGTGACCAAAGTTGAGTAGGATGAGGAGCGGCCCTCGTACTCAAGGGACATGAGATTGCCAACTTATATTTCGTCAAGCATATACTCCATCCTTGTTCACTTTAACCTTAATCATCTCAAGATGCCTATGATAGGGGCAATGAGGGCTCAAAGATAGTAAGTACCATAATCTTTTGGAAGCTCTTTATGACTTGAAATCCCTGCTTCCCTCTATGAAGGGACCTTTCTCCTATTTCCAAGTTGAGTCAGTAAACCTGCTTCCTCTCTATCTCCAGCAAGCATTTGAGTTGTTGTGTTTCAAGCATTCATATGGTGATTTATTCAATCATGTTCTTTATCTTCCTTGTTTGCACAAAACCCTTATCTATTGAGTATTACTTTGAAAGCCTTCTTTGTGAAAACCTTTTGAGCAAAGAGTGCTCCTGTTTTAAAGACTTGTACAAAAATCTTTTTGTGAAAGTGTTTGCCAGCTGATCTCTGACCAAGAACATTTTTTTCCAATTCCAATGATGATTTATATTTATGCATCTCTATTGTGACTCATGTACTTGTTGCAAGCTAAGTTATATAATGATGAGTTGCTTTCTTCTATGAGTTGTGTAATGGTAAGCGTGATGCTTCTTGTTTGTATTCTTTTATCGACACTTCACTCCATAAACCTGTGGACATGTTTACTGAGATCAGTTTTCGCTTGGGGACAAGCGAAGGTCTAAGCTTGGGGGAGTTGATACATCCAATTTGCATCACCATTCTATATCATAATTTGCATCTATTCATTTATATATTTCTTATTATGAGGTGTTACTTATGTCTTTTCCTTTGTTTTTGCAAGTTGGATGATTCTTCGAGGATGGACTGCAGGAGTGCGGTTTCTGATGGAAAAGGAGGTGTTTTGATGCACTTTCGCGAAGATCAGAAAAATACCAGAAAAATATTGGAAAATTATATTTTCTAGAAGACGAAGGAAGCCAGAAGGGGAGGCGTAGCTGGGTCATAGGGGGCCCACATGCCCCCTAGGCCGCGCCTAGGGCAGGTGTGGCCCACCTGGCCGGCCTCCGACTCCTCCCTCTTGCCTATAACTTCCTCTCGAAACCCTAACACCAGGGGAGCGACCATAGAAAAAATTCCTCTTCCTCTGCGGGGCAGAAAACACCGAGAGAGAAAGAGCTTCCGGCAGACAGATTTTTGCCGGGGAAATTCCTTCTCGGAGAGGGGATATTGTCGCCAGCAACACCATCATCAAGCTAGACTTCATTAGGATTATCATCATCATCCACACCATCATCTCCACCAGCACCACTCCATCTCGCTGTAACAATTGTGTTGGATCTTGCATTAGTTCTTAGCGGAAACTTTCCCAGTGTTGATTACTATTGTAGTTGATGCTTGTGAGTGGAACCATTGGATTATTGTTTATATTCAGATTGTTATCCATCACCATATCATCTTTGATCTTGATCCATATGATGTCTCGTGAGTAGTTCGTTTAGTTCTTGAGGACATGGGAGAAGTCATGTTGTTAGTAGTGGATTTGTGTTGAGTTATTATTCAATGGTTTAGTATTTAAGTTGTGGTTCTATTCTTCTAGTGGTGTCATGTGATCGTCGACTACATGATACTTCACCATTTATGGGCCTAGGGGAATGCATTGTGTATTTGGCTACTAATTGTGGAGTTGCCAGAGTGACAGAAACCTGAACCCCCGTTAGGACACCTTTGCACAAGGGAGCGTAGGATCTCAAAGTTTAAGGCTGTGGTTAGGTTTATATCTTAATTGCTTTCCTGTACTTGCGGATGCTTGCAGGAGATTTAATCACAAGTATGTATTAGTCCAAGTAAGGTCGGTACATTAGCACAGGTTCACCCACACAACACTTACAACACCAAAGAAGAGTACTCAGCTATTTGAAGCAAAAGCACTTGACAGAATTCCGATGTGTCCTCGAGAACGTTTGGTTTTTATAAGTATTTCCACCGGCTTGTCGTTTGCTAAGAAAGGATTGGGCCACTTGTTGCGTTTGTTCGTTGTCTTTATTACTTGCACTTTATTTTGTTGCTTTATCAGAAAACCCCTAAAAACCCGTTTGCTAAGTATTTACAAAGATTTCCTGCTCCATACCACTAGTCAACACCTTTTGCTCCTCATTAGGATCAACAATCCTATTTATCCAAAGTACTACGATACACCCCCTATACTTGTGGGTCATCACGCAGCTCGCGCTGCCTGCCGTTGTCGTGGCCGATTGGGCGGCGATTCCCACCTGACTCGTCGTCGGTTTCCTGGTTCGGATCTTCCTCCACGTACCTTTTGGCGATCTCGAGGAGGTCGGGGTTGTTGTCGAGCGTCCTGGACACCCGCTTGATCTTGGCGACTAGGGGCTCGTATCGGCACGAGTTCTTAAAGTAGTGGATCGCCGTGTCCGGGTGGATGCCGGCATCGTTGATCCATAGTTCTTGCCATCGTTGGACCCAATTGCGGGTTGACTCGTGGGGTCCCTGGACGCATCGCTCCAGGTCCTCGATGGTGGTGGCGCAGGTGTAGGATCTCTCAAAGTACCTGATGAAGGCCTCACGCATGTCCTCCCAGGAATCGATACAGTCCGCGGGGAGGGTGTTGATCCACTGCCGAGTCGCTCCCTCCATCATCAGGGGGAGTTAGCGAGCGGCGAGGAGGTCGGTGTGGTCGGCGATCCCCATCGCCATGAGGTATGTGTCCAGCCACACGGCCGGATCATATGTGGGATCGTATTTTTTGATCTCCTTCGGCGCTTTGTAGTTCACCGAATACTTCTCGCCTCGGATCATCGGTCCAAAGCACTGGGGGCCGACTCGACTGAGCAAGCCCCTTGGATCACCGTCGTTGCGGTTGGTGAGGGTGTGCCTCGGGTCATTGGGCTGGCGTGCAGGCCAGCTCTAGTTGTTGATGATGTGGGTCCACGCATCAATCGGCTGCCCGTTGGGGGCGACCGTATTGTTCAGAGGTCGCGGGTCGTTGGTGGAGAGCGCTAGGTGCGCGACCCATGGCTAGTGCTGCAGGGGCTCTGGGGAGGGCAGTTGAGGGTGTTTGCCATTGATGGGTGGCCACTCGAGGCCTCCCTTCTCCCGGAGGAGGGAGAGTACATGCGCCTCCGTGAGTCGGCTCCTGCGACTTGCTGCTCGACGGCCTTGGCGAATAGGGCCTTGGCATACTGGATTTGTAGCGCGCCCTCCCCTGTGACGTTGAGGTTGGCGACTGCTACCCGCCCTGTGATGAGGTTGTCCATCGGGGTGGAGTATAGCGGAAGGCAATTCACGTCCCGTTCTTGTAGAGAGATTAGGACTCTCAGCTGGTCAGGAGGGGTCGCGCGGCCTAGTGGCGGTGGGGGAGCTCCAATCGCTGGTGCTCCTGGTGGTGGACGGGCGCTGAAGCCCATCCGCGTGTTCTCGCAGATCACGCGATCAACCACGCGAGCAGGGTCGTTGTCGTCCTGAACGGTGGGGTTAAAGCGCGTCCTAATGCGGCGCTAGTGGTAGAGCGATAGCTCCTGCACCGTCGATTGCTCCAGGCGAAATTTTCCGTGCTCGGCTTCCTCCTTGTGCACTGTCTATTCCAGGCGCAGGAGCATCTCCTCGACTTCCCCCGCTGTCACGGTCGGCAGGATTGGTGTGGAGAAGCGGTCTGGCGGGGCGCTCACGCCGCTCGCCAAGTAGGTCGTGACCAAGTGACCGGATCCGGCATGGAGTTTGCCAGAATTCTATGACCCGGAGTCGGAATCGAAGATCCCGAGGATAGATCGATCCTCGAAATCCCCGCCGTTGGAGAATCGCGTGATAGAGCATTCCGGAGACGCGGCGATTATGGATCCGGCGACTGAGGCCGGGGTCGCCAAGTCGGCATCGTCGTGGAGGGCTGCATCGTCTGTGGCCATGTTGGTATCGTCCATGTCGTTATTGGCCGAGTCGTACTCAGAGGCGAGGAGGTGGATGGTAGCAGAGCTGGCTTTCCGAGAGCCGATCACGTGGCGGCGACTCACCGATGAGCGCGAGTCCTCCGAGACGATGACGATCGTGAAGCCAACGAAGAGGTTGATCATGCCGACTAGCAGGATCACGATTGTGTGACCGGGCGCGACACCGGGACGTAGATGCTGGGCAAGATCAGGAGGATCTCGCTGATGGCGATCATGCGGCCGGTGGCGATCGACCGGTTGATTGGCAAATAGGGTCTCGCCACAGAACTCGGGCTTGACCGACCAGGCCCAACATGGGCGCCACTATCGTGGGAATGGCCATGACACATGCTGCGAGTGGCAGCGAGTAGTACAACAAGGGGCAAGGGAGGTCAGTCATCTATGGTGTGAGATGAGGGCGGAGACACAAGGTTTTACCCAGGTTCGTCCCCCGGAGGGTAAATACCTACTCCTACTAGATTGTATTATCAAGAGATTATAGTGGGCGAGCTCGGCGGCTAGGCAGCGAGTCGATGGGGTGTATGATGGAACGTAAGTGCTATGCGTGCCCTAGGGAGTTTAATATAGGGGTACCTCACTAGGGTTTATAGATCTACAACCGAGTTGGATAAGGACTCGAAGGAGTTTTGACCTAATCCGACTAGGCCTAGCTACACTTCCGGGCCTTCAGCTTCCATTCGCCTGGTTCCTTCTTGGGTCGTGATCCAGTCGCCATCCTGCAGGCCCACTCGCTGAGAGTATGATCCAGTAGGGAACGTCCTGCTAGGTATACCCCATTCGGCATATCCCCATCAGGTCGTGTTCTCCAAGGAGTCACATCATTCATGGCCTTGGGTCACCCGAATCCTTCCTGGGCTTCGCCATCTGGAGTGGGATATTGTATGGCCTTCTGCCAGGCTAGACCGGGTAGGCTAACTTCAGACACCCATAGGGAATACCCTTGTCAACCATACTCCTTCTTATCTTCTCTCGATTGATGGGAAAGCCAAAGATTACAGGGGTGCTCAGATTGGATCTGGCGGCGATGTCCTTCTCGCCATGCCCTCCTCGACTTTATAGATAGTCCAGGTCTTAGGGATAGGCTGATTCGGTTATAGATTTAGGGTTTTTCCCTTTAAGTTTCTATCTAAATAAAACATGTCCTCTAAGGAGTCGAATCCTTCTTGGGCTTGGGCTACCCAAAATCCTTCCGGGCTTCGCCATTAGCGGTATGTTGTCTTCACGGGCTTCTGCTGGGCAGACGAGTAGGCTAACATTAGGCTCCCGTAGGGCATACCCATGTCAGCGGCGCTTTGGGAAAGGAAGCTCCCAGATCTCATGTTGGATGCCTGGCTTCAGACCACTAGGTGGACTGAGATATCGCGTGTTCGTTGATGGTTTTTTTGGGCGAAATATCAGTGCTCCAACGCCCGTGGTGGCGATGCCTGCAGTTGTCGAAACCCTCTTGGGGGCATAGTTCTGGCTACCTTCTTCAAGTATGGGCTCCGGGTGAAAACCTTTGATCATATCGGTCTTGACGACGGTGGCGTGTTGCGTAGCCGCCCTCTTGGGGTCATCATCGTGGAGTTCTGGTAGCCCAGTCTAGCTTCACTGCCATCACTGGGAAATTCAGTTTTCCGTATGCTTTTTTGTTTGTCTTGATCTGATGTATAAGAGGATTTCCTCATCACCTTGTATCAGCTAAGCCATTTGGCTTTATATATAAAATCAAGGCAAGAAGCTTAGCCACTACAAAATGAAGAGGCTCAAAATTTTACTAGCCCGACAACACCAAGGAGTGATTACACACAAACCTATTCTAGACATCATTCTACACTAAATTGGGTAGAAAACGCCATAGATCATAGGGCGGTAACATGCTATAAAAACAAGAGTAGAAGGACTCCCCCCCAAATAATTCCCTAACCTCTACTTCGTTCGGACATTATTTGATCCAGACGTCGACATATGACCATGAGCACATCTAAAAAGTATAAGAGCTTACCATGTGCGCCCCAGTAAATCCAGTGCGCTGCTGTTGAGTGCGAGATGCGGAGAGGGCAACGAGAGGAGGGTGTGGGTTCTTTCGGCACCAGAAAGGTCCAGGCGAGGGATGGGAGATCAACGACGGTGTGGTGAGGTTGCAGTTTCGCAGGAGGCGCGGAGGCCACGGTTGTCGCCCGTTCGGGAGGCGGCGGCGCTCGATCTGACGATTCAGCCGTGAAAGTAAGGATTTTTTTTGAAGTGGTGAAATTAAGGCTTGGTGTTGCGTGTCTTATGTGTTGATGATAGGATTCTGTCTAACTGACTGTTGCATTGTATAGCTAATAGACTCATGGCACTAGGCCATGTTCCCCTCTTTCTGTTGTACACGATCTCCACGATGGTATATATGCGTGAGCCAATGCATAGGGAGCACTCACGGAGTGCATTCAACCTCTCTCTCTCTCTCTCTCTCTCTCTCTCTCTCTCTCTCTCTCTCTCTCTCTCTTGTTCTAGAGTTCTACATGGTATCATATGCAACCTCGTTCCTCCTGTGATCCTACCTCTTCAAGGATTTCGCTTCCACCTCCACCATGACCAACCACTCGCGCTCCGCCGGTATCCTCTTCTCCAACACCGCTCCCTCGTCCTCTTCCATGCCCGTGATGATGTCGGAGCTTGCCGATATGCCGGCGGCACACCAGGCTGCAGGCCAACCCACACCTCTTTGTTGTGCCCCCTCCTCCACCATGCATCCTCGACGGTGTCTCTGCTGCTGGCGGCCCTGCTATTCCCTAGCCCGCCCCTGCCTCAGGTACACGCCTGGCCGCTTCCCGGATCGTGGCGCGGTATAATCTCCGCCACATGATCATCAAGCAATAGGTACAAGTCACACTTGATTTGCAGAGGCCCTCCTTCACCATGTGACGCATACTGTTAACTATTGCTCTTGGGAAATTCGATGCGCTCAATCACATCGATGGCGACGTTGATCTGCTTCACAATGATCCGGGGTGGGTCTAGGATGACTACACGATCATCGCGTGGCTGTACTCCATGGTCTCGGAGGAGATCCTCTCCATCATCATCACACCAGATGACACGGCATTCGCGGTGTGGAGGGGCATCAAGAACCTCTTCCTCGACAACACGGTGACTCGTGCTGTGTACCTCGACGACGAGTTCCACAGTCAGGGTCAGGGTAACATGACCATCTCCGTGTACTATGTGCGTCTCAAGTCTCTTGGCGATCGCCTCTGCGACCTCGGCCGCAACTTCACTAACGCCGACCTGGTCCATTGCGTTCTTGCTAGCCTCCGCTCCGACTTCCTCCACACCGTCACCATGCTCTCCCGCGAGGTCCTGGTGCTTGAGGAGTCCCGTGACGCCAACACGGGCACTACCCTCCACGCTGATGCAACCGCTCCTTCACCTGTAGTCGCCCCCACTCCACCACCACCACCCCCCCCCCCCCGCTACTCACCAACCACAACCACCTCAGCAGCCTCCTACGCAGCACAAGAACAAGAACGGTGGCTAGAACCGCAACGGTGGAAAGGGCAACAACACCGCCACCGTCACTATGCCTTCCGCGCCCGTGCCTATGGTATAGTACCATGGACCGGCATGGTCCAGGTGTGGCCCTACCAGTGGCGGACACACTACCACAGTGCCGGCATGCTCGGGCCCAGCCCAACACCACCCCGCCGCCTGCTCCCTTCACCGACGCGGCCCTACACATGCCGCTCGTGGCGCATGTGCACCATGGACCGCCCACTAGATGTGTTCCCTGCTGGGACCAGGCAGGTCTCGTGCATGCCCTCCAGCAGCTCTCTCTCTCCAGCAGCAGTACCCGACCAGCGGCGAGTGGGTGATGGACACCGGAGCCACCTCTCACATGACGTCCATCTCAGGTAACCTCTCTTCCATGCAAGCCTGTAATTCTTGTTCTCGCATCATTGTTGGCAATGGGAACTCGTTGCTGATTACACATACTGGGAACACCTCCATCCCCACCCCTTCTCTTTCTCTGCATCTTCACAATGTTCTTGTCTCCCTATCCCTAATTAAAAATCTCCTTTCCATTCGTGTTCTTATTCACACTAATCATGTTACTGTCGAATTTGATGCATCTGGTTTTCTATAAAGGATTGGTGCACCCACCAGGTCATCCTCCGATGTGATTCCACCGACGATCTCTACCGCGTCAACCCCACACCATCTGCCACCAGCCTCCTCACCACCATCGTCGCCGACCTGTGGCATCAACGCCTGCGCCACCCTGGACATGACAACCTAGCTTGCACCTTGAAGACAGTAGACATTCTGGATAAAATTCCTTCACATACTTGTACTTCTTATCAGTTGGGCAAGAACGTTAGATTTCCCTTTCCAAATTCTAGTACAGTTTTATTTGTCCCCTTCCAACTTGTACACTGTGACATGTGGACCTCTCCGGTACCCATTGTTTCATGCTTTAAACATTATTTGGTTTTGCTAGATGATCATAGTCACTTTGCATGGACATTCCCCCTTCGCCGAAAATCTAACACATTTGATGCAATCCATCGATTTATTTCCTTTGTCATTACGCAATTTTGTCTTTCCGTCGTAGCCATCCAATCTGACAATGAGCATGAGTTTGACAACACCACTTCCCGCAATTTTTTTGCCGACTATGGCATTGCCTTTCACCTCTCTTCCCCTACACGTCACCTCAAAACGGGTGTGCCGAGCGTATCATCCGAACCCTTAACGAGACAACCCGAACCCTTCTCTTTCATGCCCTCTGTTTTTTGGGTTGAAGCCCTAGACATGTACACGTTCCTCATCAATCGCCGTCCCTACCACCCACGCCAGCACGTCACACCTTTCCAACTCCTGTATGGCTCTCAACCTGACTACACTTGTTTACGAGTCTTTGGATTCCTCTGCTATCCTAACACAACACCAAGAGCCGGAAACAAACTTTCCCCATGATGTGTGCCCTGCGTATTTATCGGATACTCCCTGATCACAATGGGTACTGTTGTCTTGACCGTCAAACCAATCGCATCCTAATTTATCGGCATGTACACTTTGACGAAAGCAAGTTTCATTTTTCCCATATACCTCACCCCTCCTCACGAAACCCGCTCGATTTCCTCCTCGACTTACCTCCCACTCCCGATCACACGATCACCGCCAATCTGCCCTCTGCCATGCCAGCCCAACCCACCGAATCTTTGCCGCGGTAGCCTGCCGCGGCAGCTCCCACGACCATATCCTCACCACGGAAGCCTGCCGTCGCTCCCCCGACACCCAAAACTCTATCGCTGCACATCAACAACCACCTCTCCTGCACCGGCTACACCTTCCCCATCCCCGCCACCATCATTGGCACCTGATGGTCTGCCCACGGGCAACCCTCACCGCGCTCCACCATCGCCTATTCCCACTCATCCCATGCGCACCCGAGCTCATTCAGGCATCTTCCTCCCAAATTCACGATACGCCAATCTCGCCACCTCTGACTCCATCTCTCCTCTCCCCAAAAGTGTGCAATCGTCCTTTGGTGATCCTAATTGGTTAGCTGCAATGCTGGAGGAGTTTCGGGCCTTGCAGGTGAACCGAACCAGACGTGGACGCTCGTCCCTCGCCCACGCGGTGCCAATTTCATCAGAGGGAAGTGGGTCTTCCGGCACAAGTTTCGTGTTGATGGGACCTTGGAACTCTACAAGGCCAGGAGGGTTGTACGTGGCTTCTCGCAAAAGCTCAGCGTCAACTTCGACGAAACCTTCAGCCTCATCATCAAATCAGCCACAATTCACACTGTCCTCGCCATCGCTTCCAACAAGGACTGGACCATGCACCAAATTGATGTGAACAACGCCCTTTTGCACGGCCATATACTGGAGAAGGTGTACTGCTAGAAGCCTGCTGGCTTCGTCGATGCTGCTCGCGCCGGCGATGTGTGGATGTTGTCCATGTACTTGTACGGGCTAAAACAGGCACCGCGGGCCTGGTACGCCCGCTTCGCTGGCTTCCACATGTCGATCGGCTTCATCTGTTCCAAGAGCGACATGTTTCTGTTCGTTCTTCATAAACATGTTGGCACCGCCTACCTCCTTCTCTACATGGACAGTATCGTGCTAATGGCGTCGTCCACCCTGCTCCTCCATTGCATTGTCGACCAGCTCTAACAGGAATTATCCATCAAGGACCTGGGAGCGCTTCACTACTTCCTCGGCATCAGCGTCATGTGCTCGGTGACGGGCTTCTTCATCACCCAGAGCAAATATGACGAAGTACTTCTGGAGCAGGCTAACATGTCCTCCTGCCGCCTGTCATCCACGCCGATCGACACCAGCTCCAAGTTGTCAGCTTCCTCTAGCAAGCCTGTCGCTGACGCCTCTGACTATCGGAGCATTGTTGTCGGGCTTCATTAGCTGACCATGACATGGCCGGACATCACTTACACCGGAGTGCCTGCACATGCACGCGCCCAAGGACTACCACCTCGCCATCGTCAAGCGCGTCCTCCGGTACGTCAGTGGCACCATGGGCTACGGTCTCCATCTGCCTCGCTCACCAGCGTTGGACCTGGTCGCGTACTCTGACGCCGATTGGGCTGGTTGTCCCGACTCTCATCGATCCACCTCTGGCTATGCCATCTTCCTCAGCGACGCCCCCATCTCCTGGTCCTAGAAGCGCCAGCCGAATGTCTCCCGCTCTAGCACCGAGGCGGAATACTGCGGCGTTGCAAATGCTGTGGCAGAGAGTTGTTGGCTTTATCAGCTTCTCGACGAGCTCCACGTCCACATCCCAAAGGCCATCGTCGTGTCCTACGACAACGTCTCGACTGTGTACATGATGGCCAACCCTATGCATCACCATCGCACAAAGGACATCGAATTGGACATCCACTTCATCAGGGAGAAAGTGGCCTTAGGTCACCTGCTAGTTCTTCATTTTCCCACCTCGTAGTAGTATGCCAATATCATGATGAAAGGGCTGCCCACATTTGCATTTCAGGAGTTCCGCTCCAGTTCGTGCGTTTGGCCACCTAATGCTCAAACTGGTCGTTGCATTGTATAGCTAACAGACTCCTGGCACTAGGCCATGTTCCCCTCTTTCTGTTGTACATGATATCCACAATCGTTGAGCCATGTACTATATATGCTTGAGACAATGTATCGAGAGTACTCACGGAGTGCATTCAACCCCTCTCTCTCTCTCTCTCATTCTAGAGTTCTACATTATGGTCCAGGCCTTTTCAGACTAGTGGACTGGGCCGAACAAATCGGGCCAAACTGCCGGACTAGATCCAATTTTCGTACTCTGTGTCAAAGTTTGGATGTCACAGGAGCTGCTACGAGAACGTATCTAGTGAAATGCTCCAAATCATGCAACCGCTGCACTGGTAATTTATGGGCCTTTGGATGGAAAACGTACAGTCATGGTCTAGTTGCAAGACAGGATGATGGCACATTTGCAAAACTTTCCTCATTGAATAACTGAATTCAGCAAGCGCAGTGGACGGATCTCAGATCTTCGGATCTTCCGCAAACACAGACGTCTCGCTCTCATCATCTGGACCAGGCGAGATAAGGTTAGGCAATCTTGCTTGGTCTCTCTCTATCTTGTACCAATCGAGCTTCTTCTTTCTCCTGTGCAGATGTTTGCGTATTCTAAAGCTCTATCGGTCGCTCTATTATAAACTCTAAAGCAGTAGTGGCTGACGGCTCGACGTGAGTGCGCAAATGTATAGACGCCGCCGTCATCGCACAGCGGCAAGTGTAGTGACTCCGATGTCGGCATAACAGACCATCAGTAGCACCTAACACTACTAGGAAAACGCCTGTTCGTGGCGCACCTGAAAAGGCCATTTGTGGCGCACAGGTAACAGGAGTCTGAAGTCTAGGAATTCTTGAAATAAATCCTGAAAATAGAATTTCTAAATAAAGTTCTAAGTGACAAGATAAAATGCGAGTATTGTGTACAAAGGTGTTTTGGGGTTTTTTTTATAAGATAACAATGAGTAAAGTAAATAATATTGAATACAGAAAATAAGTATCGCGTATGTAAAAGAGATATGAAACTTCAGTGGGAAAAATCATTCTCAGGGATTAGCGGATACACCACTAGCATCATAAAAGGCTAAGGTAAAGATTATTATCATGAACACTATCAACTATGTATGTGTGGGAGGAACTCTGTATTTGGAGAAAGACGCAGCAACCAATGCTCAAATCATCCTCATAACAACAGCATACCGCAATCAACAACAATTGAATTACTGCGCTATTAAGGGACGTAATCCCGAAGGACGTATCCCATGGCATGGATAGTGTATTGTGAGTTTTCTCGATTTCCAAGTTGATACATAAGGGGTGACAACAGCTTTATAGTCACTGTATGAGTTAACATCCCTCCGTCTACCAACAAGTAGTTTCCTATATCAAGTCCCCACAAGAGGCAAATATTGGAGATGTCGACTTCTCCCAACATCAAGATGTAGACAATCTAACACATGGTCACAGTGATGAAGATCATAATAAACTTTATCTTATTTCAATCTCATGCTAGGGTTTCTCCATCTCCCCAAGAAATAATGATCTACTCAGACATGGAGCCAGCAGCATCATAGCAATGGTAATGGAAACGATTATCGATGAATAGTACTTGTATAAATCCACAACTAGTGCAAGAATTACAACAAGATCTAGATGGGATGGATGGAGGTGATGGTGGTGATAAAGATGCAGCGGTTCATGTAGATGGAGCTCGATGCCTTGGCCTCCCAGATCTGCGTAGGGCGAAGATGGATCCCTACGGCAAGTTTCCCCTCAGATGCCTTCCGGAGGTTAGGTTTTGGTGATTTCTGGGTATTATGTATGTCGTCTCCCCAAACCAGTTGCCCAGTGTGAAACTATTTGAGGAGGCGGAGGCGGCACCAACTATACGGCGGCAACTATACGGCGGCCGCCTGTTAGTTGTTCGTCAACTCTTCTATCTCCGTTTCTCTCTTCGGGCATTCTTCCGGTATTATTATTATTTTCCAAATAAGTGATTTACGTAGTTTTTGACTCCTTTTCTCTCCAGTACAACTTCTCCAAGAATTATGTCCATTGGATCCATCATATGATCTGATCCTGATGAAAATAAACATAAAAAGTGCGTGCGAACGCTGTAAAATACCAAAATCCTACATCTACAATACAAAATAATAATGTAAAACATGATTCAAATATGCACTCATCTACTTCCCCAAGCTTAGACTCTTGCTCGTCCCGAGCAAGTTTAGCTTAATGGATGTGATCCTCAAATTCATGAAGATGGGTCGATAAAATAAATGAGGCAGTTGTAGCATGTGTTGATCATAAAGGATACATATAAATAAGTTCATGAATAGTACCTTACTCGAACCATTCTGAATAATATTAGCAGGATTCCACACCTTAGCAATTAACAGTTCATAAAATATTATTCTCAACATGATGTAAAAGTATTCAGTTCAACCGAATGAGTTAGTGACGTAGTCCCAAGTGTTCTTAGGATTAATATATTCCCTTGGGATTCAAAATCTCAAACGTCTCTTTGTCTTACTACAATATAGTGGTGTATGCCTACTTGCTCTTTGCACATTCGCTCTTTTTCTTCATCTTTCCTTCTCTTCTTTTTCTATATATATTTGTGCTCACAAAAGAAAAGAAGCTAGCCATATAATCCACTTCATGTAGGAATTTCAAAGTTTAACGATCTCAATTACCAAATTCCAAATATATATGAAGCAATCTTTATAACTTGAGTATTCTACCTTAAACTTGTTCCCATTCTTTTTGGTAGCACTTTATAATTTCTCATTTGTTCAAGGTTTTTATCTTAATTAATTAGATCATCTCTCCTTTTTGTAAATCAAACATTGACCTACAATATATTGATCAAATTATCTTTTAAATGTTCCGTTAATACCAATGGTGTGGAAGACTACTATTGCTATCATCAAGTGCATGTAAAATCATAGTCAAGCAATTCATATATCTAATAAGACAAACTCAAATTCAATAATTATCCATATATTATAATACACTCAGAATTCTAATGATACAAACTTTATTTATGAGCTCGAACTAATGCAAAACTAGAATAGAAATAAAAACTTGTAAGATAGATTACAAGGTCTTAAAGATCTCCCCAAGCTTGGAATCAAGCTAATAGGGATCAAATAATCCCTCGCGATTATTTGATACCTTGTTTATTTGAAGGTCATTATGGTGCCATGGCGTGTAGAACCGCGGCGTGTAGCTTCTTGTGTAGGGTTTCGTAGCATGGAAAACAAAAAATTTCTATCGCATACAAACAAACAAGCCAAGATCTATCTACTAGATTGTAGCAACGAGTCGATGGAATAACTTACCCTTGAAGATTCCAAAGTGTTTAACGAGAGCGGATTCTCGTGGGTGATGTAGTCGTACTCTTTCCGATCTCAAGATCGCATAGACGATCCTTCCGGCGCTGCGTTCCGGCAGCGCTCCCACAGTCGTTCACACGTTCGGTACTCGACGAAGACCTTCCTATCCCTTGTTCCAGCAGGCAGTGGAGGTTGTAGCACTCTCCTCGCGATTCCGGCAGCACAACGGCTTGGTACCGGAAGTAGAGGGGAGATCTCGCAGGGCTTCGCCTTAAGCCGGAGCGAGTATGGTGGACTATGAGAGAGCCCTCGACGATCTAGGGTTTAGACACGCCGAGGAGGGGGCAATCCGGCGGCTAGGGTTAGCTTGGCGGCGGTGGTTTGCCCTAGGGCGGCGGCGGCAGTGGAGGTGGCGGCGCCGGCGGCTAGGGCTTAGAGGTGGAGGAGTTGTGTGTCTAGGAGGGGAGCCCTACCCCTCCTTATATAGGTGGAGGGGCCGGCCAAGGGGAGGGGAGTCCCTCCCCAACTCGGCATGGAGGTGGGCCGGCGGTGGAGGAGGGACACCTCCCCAACTCGGTTTCCACCTCCCTCTCCACTTCCCAAAAATAGCCGTTTGACTTTCAAATTGGCGTTTGACTTTTCAAACAAGGATTGGATTAAATCCTCTATTTTGTTCAGCGATGACACTTAGTACATGATGCAATCATACCAACTTGATATAACACATTCATGTACCCTTCCCCTCTGGAGTGCCGGACATTCCGGAACCTTCTAGAACATTCCCGATGAAAACACCGGAACCATTCCCCAACTCCGAAAAAGGACTTTCCTTATATGAATCTTATTCTCCGGACCATTCCGGATCTCCCAGTGATATCCCGAATCCCATCCGAGACTCCGAACAACATTCGGTCTCTTTCTCATCATTCCATAACTACTCAAACAACGTCGAATCCTTAAGTGTGTCTCCCTACGGTTCGTGAATTATGCGGACATGATCGAGACACTTCTCCGATCAATAACCAATAGAGGAATCTGGGAATTCATATGGCTCCCACATATTTCTACGATTACTTTGCGATCGAATGAACCACTTACATACGATACCAATTTCCCTTTGTCTCACGATAGTTTACTTATCCGAGGTTTTGATCGTCGGTATCTCTGCATACCTAGTTCATCCTCGTTACCGATAAGTACTCTTTTCTTGTTCCCGTGATATGTGATCCCTTGTGAGCTAGTCACATGCTTGCAAGCTAATTGGATGACATTTCACCGAGAGGGCCCAGAGTATATCTATCCGTCATATGGATGGACAAATCCCACTCTTGATCCATGTGTTTCAACCAATACTTTCCGAACACTCAATGCCACCTTTATAGCCACCCAGTTACGGTGTGGTGTTTTATGTCATCAAAGCATCCATCTGGTAAAGGTGATATGCATGATCTCATGGTTGAAGGAATTAGGTTACTATGTATCAGAAAGCATATAGCAATTGAACTATTAAAATGACTTGATCTTTATGCTACGCTTATCTATAGGAGTATGTCCACCATATCATTCTCCTAACGATATGAGCTTGTTGTTAATAACATCTCAATGTTCATGATAGGGAAACCACAATCATTTATTAACCAACAAGCTAGTATTATGAAGAGGCTTTTACTAGGGACTTCAATTTAAGTTTACAAATCACACAAGTATTAATGTTTCCTTGTTAATACTATTATAGCATGAATGTAAACATTTATCATAAACACAAAGATATAATAATAACTACATTTATTATTGCCTCTAGGGCATATCTCCAACAGTCTCCCACTTGCACTAGAGTCATCTAATCTAGATTACATGGTAATATACCGAACACCCATGGCAGTTTGGTGTTGGTCATGTTTTGCCCTCGGGAGAGGTTTAGTCAACGGATCCGCCACATTCAGATCTGTGTGTACTTTGCAAATCTTTATGTCCCCATCTTGGACATGTTCTCGAATAGCATGAAAATGTATCTTGATATGCTTCAGCTTCTTGTGTGACCTTGGTTCTTGCGCATTGGCTATGGCGCCCATGTTATCACAGTAGATAGACATTGGGTCCAGCGCACTAGGAACCACACCCAACTCTGTAATGAACTCTTTCATCCATATCGCTTCTTGTGAAGCCTCCGAAGCAGCCATGTATTCCGATTCAGTTGAAGACCTCGCCACAACACTTTGCTTTGCACTCCTCCAGCTAACTGCTGCACCATTCAAAATAAATACATATCCAGATTGTGATTTAGAATCATCCGGATCGGTGTTCCAACTAGCATCGGTGTAACCATTAACAACGAGCTGTTCATCACCTCCATAAGAAAGAACCATATCCTTAGTTCTTCTCAAGTACTTAAGGATGTTTTTGACCGATGTCCAATGATCCACTCCTGGATCACTTTGATATCTGCTAGTTAAACTAACAACATATGCAATGTCGGGTCTAGTACATAGCATGGCATACATTACAGATCCTATGGCTGAGGCATAGGGAGTCTTACTCATCCTTTCTCTATCTTCTGACGATGTCGGACTTTGAGTTTTACTCAAGGTCGTATTGGGCAACATGGGCAAGAACCCTTTCTTGCTATCTTCCATTCCAAACCTCTTTAGAACTTTGTCCAAATATGTACTTTGAGACAATGATATTAGGCATCTCGATCTATCTCTATAAATATTTATGCCTAATAAGTAAGCTACTTCGCCAAGATCCTTCATTGAAAAACTATTATTCGAATATTCCTTGACACTATTAAGAAGGTCTACATCATTCCCAATCAACAATATGTCATCTACATATAGTATTAAGAATGCTACAGAGCTCCCACTCACTTTCTTGTAAATACAAGCTTCTCCATAAGTTTGTACAAAACCAAAACTTTTGATTACCTTATCAAAACGTTGATTCCAACTTCGGGATGCTTGCTTCAATCCATAGATGGACCGTTGAAGTTTGCATACCTTGTTAGCATCTTTAGGATCGACAAAACCTTTGGGTTGCATCATATACAACTCTTCATCAATGTCTCCATTGAGGAATGCTATTTTGACATCCATCTGCCATATCTCATAATCATAATATGCAGCGATTGCTAACATAATCCTCACAGACTTTAGCTTCGCTACTGGTGAGAAAGTCTCATCATAGTCAACTCCTTGAATTTGTCGAAACCCTTTTGCGACAAGTCGAGCTTTATAGACAGTAACATTACCATCATCATCATCTGTTTTCTTCTTGAAAATCCATTTGTTCTCGACAGCCTTCCGGCCATCCGGTAAGTCCACCAAAGTCCATACTTTGTTTTCATACATGGATCCAATCTCGGATTTCATGGCTTCTTCCCATTTATTGGAATCTGGGCTCATCATCGCTTCCTCATATGACTCAGGGTCATCGGTGTTGTCCACCAACATGACACTCATAATGGGATCATACCAATCTGGAGTGGTACGAGTTCTCGTTGACCTGCGAGTCTCTGTAGCAACTACAACCGAAGTTTCATGATCATCATCATTAGCTTCCTCTCTTATTGGTGCAGGCACCACAGGAACTTCTTCCGGTGCTGCGCTACTCGCAATTTCGAGAGAAGGTTCGACAACCTCGTCGAGTTCTACTTTCCTTCCAGTCACTTCTTTCGAGAGAAATTCCTTCTCTAGAAAGGATCCATTCTTGGCAACGAAGATTTTGCCTTAGGATCTGTGATAGAAGGTATACCCAATAGTTTCCTTCGGGTATCCTATGAAGACGCATTTTTCCGCTTTGGGTTCAAGCTTGTCCGGCTGTAACTTCTTTACATAGGCTTCGCAACCCCAAACTTTAAGGAACGACAATTTAGGTTTCTTCCCAAACCATAATTCATACGGTGTCGTTTCAACGGATTTAGATGGTGCCCTATTTAAAGTGAATGCGGCTGTTTCTAATGCATAACCCCAAAATGATAGCGGTAAATTTGTAAGTGACATCATAGAACGAACCATATCTAAGAGAGTTCGATTACGACGTTCGGACACACCATTACGCTGTGGTGTTCCCGGCGGTGTCAATTGTGAAAGTATTCCACATTTCTTCAAATGCTCGCCAAACTCGTAACTTAGATATTCACCTCCACGATCAGAACGTAGAAATTTAATCTTCTTGTTACGTTGATTCTCTACTTCACTTTGAAATTCCTTAAACTTCTCGAAAGTTTCGGACTTATGTTTCATGAAATAGATATACCCATATCTAGTCAAATCATAAATGAAGGTAAGAACATAACGATAACCACCGCGCGATGCTACACTCATTGGACCACACACATTGGTATGTATGATTTCCAATAAGTCCGTAGCTCTCTCCATCATACCAGAAAATGGAGTCTTAGTCATTTTACCCATCAGACATGCTTCGCATCTTTCAAGTGATTCAAGAAGTCCATCGGAATGGAGTTTCTTCATACGCTTCACTCCAATGTGACCAAGACGACAGTGCCACATATAGGTCGAGTTATCGATCGATTTCAAACGTTTAGCCTCAATGTTGTTGATATGTGTATTTCCACTATCGAGATTCAATAAGAATAGACCATCTATCAAAGGTGCATGTGCATAAAACATATTACTCATATAAATCGAACAACCATTATTCTCGGATTTAAACAAGTAACTGTCTCGCAATAAACAAGATCCCGATATAATGTTCATGCTTAACGCAGGCACCAAATAACAATTATTTAAGTATAAAACTAATCCCGATGGTAGATGAAGGGGTAGCGTTCTGACCGCGATCACATCAACCTTTGATCCATTTCCCACGCGCATCGTCACCTCGTTCTTCGCTAGCTTCCGTTTATTCTGCAGCACCTGTTTCGAGTTACAAATATGAGCAACCGAACCAGTATCAAATACCCAGGCACTACTACGAGTACTAGTGAGATACACATCAATAACATGTATATCGGATATACCTTTCTTCTTGATGTTGCCGTTCTTCAAATCCGCCAAGTACTTTGGGCAATTCCGCTTCCAGTGACCTTCTCCCTTGCAGTAAAAGCACTCAGTATCAGGCTTAGGTCCAGCCTTGGTCTTCTTCGTCAGTGCGGTAACTTTCTTACCACCCTTCTTGAAGTGTCCCTTTTGCTTAGACTTTCCTTTCTTGAATTTGGTGGTCTTATTGACCATCAACACTTGGTGCTCTTTCTTGATCTCCACTTCTGCAGATTTCAACATAGCAAACAGTTCTGGCAACTGCTTGTTCATGTTCTGCATGTTGTAGTTCATCACAAAGTTCTTGTAACTTGGTGGTAGTGATTGGAGGACACGGTAAATCCCCAAAGAATTAGGAATCACTATACCCAAGCTTTGAAGTTTGCTTGCGTGCCCAGACATCTTAAGCACATGCTCACTGACGGAGCTGCCCTCTTCCATCTTGCAGTTAAAGAACTTTTCAGAAGCCTCATAGCTCTCAATTGCCGCGTGAGTCTCAAAGATCAATGTGAGTTCACGGACAATATCATGTGGGTCTGAATTCTCAAACCTTTTCTGAATCTCCGATTCTAAACCATACAAGATAGCACACTGAACTGTGGAGTACTGAGTCTTCCGAGCGAGGTAAACGTTCTTTACTTCGTCGGTAGCATCAGCTGCAGGCGGGTCACCCAGCGGTGCATCCAGCACATAGGTCAAATTACCAGCTGTGAGGACAATCCTCAAATTGCGGAACCAATCCGCGAAGTTGCTTCTATTGTTTTTCAACTTTTCTTTCTCTAGGAACGCATTAAAATTGATGGTAGGGGCTGCCATTGATCTACAACATATTTGCAATAGTTTAGACTAAGTTTATGACAAATTGATTTCAAATTAATAATAAAATTAATCCAAGTGAACTCCCACTCAAAACAATATCCCTCACATTGTTTTAGTGATCACACGAACCAAATCCACCACATCAACAGCGATCATCACGAGAGTTGATATAGTTTCAATGGCGAACAATCGACATGTTCATCATATCTACTATATGATTCATGCTTTACCTTTCGGTGATCCGTGTTCCGAGACCATGTCTGTACATGCTAGGCTCGTCAAGATCAAACCTTAGTTTCCGCATGAGCAAATCTGGCTTGCTCACGTTGTATACACTTGCGGAATCTAACACACCCGATCATCACGTGGTGCTTCGAAACAACAAGCTTTAGCAACGGTGCTAACTAAGGGTGAACACTTTATGACTTGAAATTCATGTGCATGAGGGATCATCTTATAATGCTACCGTCGTCTACTAAGCAATACAAGATGCATAAAGGATTAACATCACATGCAATTTATAATATGTGATATGATATGGCCTTTTCTTCTTTGTGCTTCCGATCTCCATCTTCAAGCACGAACATGATCTCCATCATCACCGGTATTGCATCAAGGTCAATGACGCTTCTCCATGGTTGTCGTCCACCGGCTTCAACTATTACAACTACTTTGAATAGACACGCGGGTCTTAACATAAATTAAAGACAACCATATGGCTCCTGCCGGTTGCCAACTTATAATAAGGAACATTGCATACATCAAATATAATCACAATCATGGCCATATCACATCACTGCACACCCCTGCAAAACAAAGTTAGACGCCTCTACTTCCTTTGCATGTTTTACGTGGTTTGAGGCTTTCAATAAGTGTCGTTCTAACTTACGAACAAGAACCACAACATTGATACTAGTATTGTCAATCACCCGTTGTAAATTGGATCTTAACTATGCTAGGAGAAACAGGAACCCGCAAAGCCACTTATGCAATACAAGTTGCATGTCAAGCGTGGAGCAAGTCTCATGAACGATGTCATGTAAGGTTAGCCCGGGCCGCTTCATCCCAACATCCCGCAAGATGCAAAGTACACAAGAAGCAATCGACAATAAAAGCATCAACGCCCACAATGACTATTGTGTTCTACTCGTGCAACAGATCTACATATAGACACGGCTCTGATACCACTGTAGGGTTTCGTAGCATGGAAAACAAAAAATTTCTATCGCATACAAACAAACAAGCCAAGATCTATCTACTAGATTGGATATAGCTAGTTTCGAAATAAATATATCGATCCCACAGGTAACAGGAGTCTGAAGTCTAGGAATTCTTGAAATAAATCTTGAAAATAGAATTTCTAAATAAAGTTCTAAGTGACAAGATAAAATGCGAGTATTGTGTACAAAGGTGTTTTGGGGGTTTTTGTATAAGATAACAATGAGTAAAGTAAATAATATTGAATACAGAAAATAAGTATCGCGTATGTAAAAGAGATATGAAACTTCAGTGGGAAAAATCATTCTCAAGGATTAGAGGATACAACACTAGCATCATAAAGGGCTAAGGTAAAGATTATTATCATGAACACTATCAACTATGTATGTGTGGGAGGAACTCTGTATTTGGAGAAAGACGCAGCAACCAATGCTCAAATCATCCTCATAACAACAGCAGACCGCAATCAACAACAATTGAATTACTGCACTATTAAGGGACGTAATCCCCAAGGACGTATCCCATGGCATGGATAGTGTATTGTGAGTTTTCTCGATTTCCAAGTTGATACATAAGGGGTGACAACAGCTTTATAGTCACTGTATGAGCTAACATCCCTCCGTCTACCAACAAGTAGTTTCCTATATCAAGTCCCCACAAGAGGCAAATATTGGAGAGGTCGACTTCTCCCAACATCAAGATGTAGACAATCTAACACATGGTCACAGTGATGAAGATCATAATAAACTTTATCTTATTTCAATCTCATGCTAGGGTTTCTCCATCTCCCCAAGAAATAATGATCTACTCAGACATGGAGCCAGCAGCATCATAGCAATGGTAATGGAAACGATTATCGATGAATAGTACTTGTATAAATCCACAACTAGTGCAAGAATTACAACAAGATCTAGATGGGATGGATGGAGGTGATGGTGGTGATAAAGATGCAGCGGTTCATGTAGATGGAGCTCGATGCCTTGGCCTCCCAGATCTGCGTAGGGCGAAGATGGATCCCTACGGCAAGTTTCCCCTCAGATGCCTTCCGGAGGTTAGGTTTTGGTGATTTCTGGGTATTATGTATGTCGTCTCCCCAAACCAGTTGCACAGTGTGAAACTATTTGAGGAGGCGGAGGCGGCACCAACTATACGGCGGCAACTATACGGCGGCCGCCTGTTAGTTGTTCGTCAACTCTTCTATCTCCGTTTCTCTCTTCGGGCCTTCTTCCGGTATTATTAGTATTTCCCAAATAAGTGATTTACGTAGTTTTTGACTCCTTTTCTCTCCAGTACAACTTCTCCAAGAATTATGTCCATTGGATCCATCATATGATCTGATCAGGGTGAAAATAAACATAAAAAGTGCGTGCGAACGCTGTAAAATACCAAAATCCTACATCTACAATACAAAATAATAATGTAAAACATGATTCAAATATGCACTCATCTACTTCCCCAAGCTTAGACTCTTGATCGTCCCGAGCAAGTTTAGCTTAATGGATGTGATCCTCAAATTCATGAAGATGGGTCGATAAAATAAATGAGGCAGTTGTAGCATGTGTTGATCATAAAGGATACATATAAATAAGTTCATGAATAGTACCTTACTCGAACCATTCTGAATAATATTAGCAGGATTCCACACCTTAGCAATTAACAGTTCATAAAATATTATTCTCAACATGATGTAAAAGTATTCAGTTCAACCGAATGAGTTAGTGACGTAGTCCCAAGTGTTCTTAGGATTAATATATTCCCTTGGGATTCAAAATCTCAAACGTCTCTTTGTCTTACTACAATATAGTGGTGTATGCCTACTTGCTCTTTGCACATTCGCTCTTTTTCTTCATCTTTCCTTCTCTTATTTTTCTATATATATTTGTGCTCACAAAAGAAAAGAAGCTAGCCATATAATCCACTTCATGTAGGAATTTCAAAGTTTAACGATCTCAATTACCAAATTCCAAATATATATGAAGCAATCTTTATAACTTGAGTATTCTACCTCAAACTTGTTCCCATTCTTTTTGGTAGCACTTTATAATTTCTCATTTGTTCAAGGTTTTTATCTTAATTAATTAGATCATCTCTCCTTTTTGTAAATCAAACATTGACCTACAATATATTGATCAAATTATCTTTAAAATGTTCCGTTAATACCAATGGTGTGGAAGACTACTATTGCTATCATCAAGTGCAAGTAAAATCATAGTCAAGCAATTCATATATCCAATAAGACAAACTCAAATTCAATAAGTATCCATATATTATAATACACTCAGAATTTCATAAGAGGGATCAACTATTCCTGAAGGGAATTCTAATGATACAAACTTTATTTATGAGCTCGAACTAATGCAAATCTAGAATAGAAATAAAAACTTGTAAGATAGATTACAAGGTCTTAAAGATCTCCCCAAGCTTGGAATCAAGCTAAGAGGGATCAAATAATCCCTCGCGATTATTTGATACCTTGTTTATTTGAAGGTCATTATGGTGCCATGGTGTGTAGAACCGCGGCGTGTAGCTTCTTGTGTAGGGTTTCGTAGCATGGAAAACAAAAAATTTCTATCGCATACAAACAAACAAGCCAAGATATATCTACTAGATTATAGCAACGAGTCGATGGAATAACTTACCCTCGAAGATTCCAAAGTGTTTAACGAGAGCGGATTCTCGTGGGTGATGTAGTCGTACTCTTTCCGATCTCAAGATCGCGTAGACGATCCTTCCGGTGCTGCGTTCCGGCAGCGCTCCCGCAGTCGGTCACACGTTCGGTACTCCACGAAGACCTTCCTCTCCCTTGTTCCAGCAGGCAGCGGAGGTTGTAGCACTCTCCTCGCGATTCCGGCAGCACAACGGCGTGGTACCGGAAGTAGAGGGGAGATCTCGCAGGGCTTCGCCTTAAGCCGGAGCGAGTATGGTGGACTATGAGAGAGCCCTCAACGATCTAGGGTTTAGACACGACGAGGAAGGGGCAAGCCGGCGGCTAGGGTTAGCTAGGCGGCGGCGGCGGTTTGCCCTAGGGCGGTGGCGGCGGTGGAGGTGGCGGCGCCGGCGGCTAGGGTTTAGAGGTGGAGGAGTTGTGTGTCTAGGACGGGAGCCCTACCCCTCCTTATATAGGTGGAGGGGCCGGCCAAGGGGAGGGGAGTCCCTCCCCAACTCGGCTTGGAGGTGGGCCAGCGGTGGAGGAGGGACTCCTCCCCAACTCGGTTTCCACCTCCCTCTCCACTTCCCAAAAATAGCCGTTTGACTTTCAAATTGGCGTTTGACTTTTCAAACAAGGATTTGATTAAATCCTCTATTTTGTTCAGCGATGACACTTAGTACATGATGCACTAATACCAACTTGATATAACACATTCATGTACCCTTCCCTTCCGGAGTGCCGGACATTCCAGAACCTTCTAGAACATTCCCGATGAAAACACCGGAACCATTCCCCAACTCCGAAACAGGACTTTCCTTATATGAATATTATTCTCCGGACCATTCCGGATCTTCCCGTGATATCCCAAATCCCATCCGAGACTCCGAACAACATTTGGTCTCTTTCTCATCATTCCATAACTACTCAAACAACATCGAATCCTTAAGTGTGTCTCCCTACGGTTCGTGAATTATGCGGACATGATCGAGACACTTCTCCGATCAATAACCAATAGAGGAATCTGGAAATTCATATGGCTCCCACATATTTCTATGATTACTTTGCGATCGAATGAACCACTTACATACGATACCAATTTCCCTTTGTCTCACGATAGTTTACTTATCCGAGGTTTTGATCGTCGGTATCTCTGCATACCTAGTTCAACCTCGTTACCGATAAGTACTCTTTTCTCGTTCCCGTGATATGTGATCCCTTGTGAGCCAGTCACATGCTTGCAAGCTAATTGGATGACATTTCACCGAGAGGGCCCAGAGTATATCTATCCGTCATATGGATGGACAAATCCCACTCTTGATCCATGTGTTTCAACCAATACTTTCCGAACACTCAATGCCACCTTTATAGCCACCCAGTTATGGTGTGGTGTTTGATGTCATCAAAGCATCCATCCGGTAAAGGTGATATGCATGATCTCATGGTCGAAGGAGTTAGGTTACTATGTATCAGAAAGCATATAGCAATTGAATTATTAAAATGACTTGATCTTTATGCTACGCTTATCTATAGGAGTATGTCCACCATATCATTCTCCTAACGATATGAGCTTGTTGTTAATAACATCTCAATGTTCATGATAGGGAAACCACAATCATTTATTAACCAACAAGCTAGTATTATGAAGAGGCTTTTACTAGGGAATTCAATTTAAGTTTACAAATCACACAAGTATTAATGTTTCCTTGTTAATACTATTATAGCATGAATGTAAACATTTATCATAAACACAAAGATATAATAATAACTACATTTATTATTGCCTCTACGGCATATCTCCAACATCTTGTTGGTATCCTCCAAGGCAGTGATGCGGCTAAAGCACCTGTGCAAATCAGATTGCAGGGTATCCACTCTATCAATGAGCTTGGTTATCATAGGGAGAAGATCACCCTTCTCCTCTATCTCCTTGAGGCGATGACGGACTTTGACGCGATGGAGTAGCTCCTTCTTCTGATATACCGCTAGTTCCCGCACGCGATCCTTTGTCCTAGGGAAAACTTCCTCTTCCTCATCCATTATTGATGGATCGGGGAAGTAGAAGCTGATCCTCCACTCCTCTTGAGGCTTCACCCTCATACGGGCGCCGGTGGTAGGCCTCGAGTAGGGCAATGCTGGTTCTTTGATAGCACCTGCGTCAAGGTTAGGTTTCTCCTTATGCTTCTGTGGTCTTGGATCTATAGTGATGAACTTGACCATCTCCACATGCCCTTTTCCATGCGGCTTGGGGCCTTCTCTCTCTTCTTGGTTTCTCTTCATCGCCGCCCATTCGACCTCCGGGGAGTCATAGACATTGCGGCAGATGTAAACGTCACTCCAGCCTTCATCAGGGTCGCTGTTGTAGAATCTTGGATCGACGTACTCTTTGTACCCCGGGATAAACCTCTCCGCCTCATAATTGCCATCCTCCATCGATGGGCTACTAGAAAGATCCATAGGAGCAATGAGACCCATAGGTTTTCCATGGCCTGGGACAGATAGCGCATAGCTGGATTTGTTCCTGGTGATTTCTGATTATAAAGAGACGCAAGGGAAGTATATAAGAGGGGTTAGAGGTCGGTAAATCTCGCGAAAAACATCAAATTGTCATCCAAGAAAACAATCCAAACCGACTAGAAAAAGAAATCGTGGATTTGGAGGAGTCTTGCGCCGTAACGACCAACTATACGGTCATGGCCCGTATAGTTGCATCCGTGTAGTTGGTTACAGGCAGATAATTCCAAATATCTCGATCCTAGGTCGGTTAGATGATCGACTAGGAACCGATAAAGAGTTTTTTTAGCAAAGAAAAATAACGAAAATGGGTCGAGAGTACTGAAGCTTTAACGACCAACTATATGGCGGGAGAATATTCTCCAGCCATATAGATGCGACCATATAGATACCGCACCTTGAGTAATTTTTATGTGAAGGGTTAGAGAACGTTTAACAACCAACTATACAGCGGGAGAGTTTTCTCCGGTCGTATAGTTACAGCACCCGAAAATTATTTTGCAAGAGGGATACAGACGTTTAACGACCAACTATATGGCAGGAGATTTTTCTTTGGCCTATAGATGCGGCCATATAGTTACAGAAACCCCTCAAAAACTTCAGTAAAACAAGAGGAATTCAAAGGCAAAATTCTTAATAGTAAAAACTGTGAAAACAAAGCACTTATTAGAGTTTGAAAACTTACCTTCCACTTACAGTTATTTTACTCGGGAGTGACAAGCTCCTCCAACAACAATGACTTCTTCTTCTTGGGAGGATTTTTCCTTAGCTCTTATATTAATTCTTGAAAACAAAAATCACTGAGACTAAAACTCCTCTTAATAAGATCGATGTCTTGCTGGGTAAATATAGATGATGCATGTACTACCTTTGCTTCTTGTCTCTGCATAATATGCAACTCAAATTCTTGAAGTAAAAGGATCCAACGGATTAGTCATGGCTTATGAAACTTTCTCTCGAGTAGTTCTTTTAAACCATCATGATCCGTATGAACTCTTACTTTTGCATCAACAATATAAGAATGAAACTTATCTCAAGAGAAAAATACAGCAAAGAGTTCTCTTTCTTCCTTAGGATAACTCTTTTGAGCACTATTGGGAGTTCTACTAGCATGATGTATAATATTAAATCTGCGACTTATGTGTTGTCCCAGAGTTACTCCTACAACATCATCACTAGCTTCACATATTAAATAAAAAGTCATATCCCATATAGGTGGTTTAATGACGGGAGCACGAGATAGAGCATATTTTAGTTTATCAAAGGCAATAAGGCACTTATCATCAAATTTGAATATTACTCCTTTTTGCAACAGATTAGTCAAAGGTTTAGAAATTCCAGAAAAATTCCTAATAAACCTTCTATAAAAGTCTACATGACCAAGAAAACTTCTTATAACTTTTATGTCCCTTGGTTGTGGCATTCTTTCTATCGCTTCAACTTTAGCCCTATCTACTCCAATTCTCTTCCCTGATACTTTATGTCCAAGGACTATGCCTTCTTTGACCATAAAGTGACACTTCTCCCTTTAGAACAAGATTAGTTACTTTGCAACGCTGCAAGATTCTATTGAGATTATCCAAGCATCTAGTAAACGAAGTTCCATAGACAGAAAAATCATCCATAAATACTTCCATTATTAGTTCTATAAAATCTGCAAATATAGAAGTCATGCATCTTTGAAAAGTAGTTGGACATTACATAACCCAAAAGGCATGTGTCAGTAAGCATGTAATCCATAACGACTAATGAAAGTTGTTTTAAGTTGGTCATCAGGATGAAAAACTATTTGGGAAAACCCAGAATATCCGTCCAAGTAACAAAAATTAGTGTGCTTTTCTAACCTCTCCAAAGTTTGATCTATGAACGATAAAGGACAGTGATCTTTCCGTATTTCCTTATTCAATTTCCTGAAATCTATGCACATCCTATGTCCAACAACAATTCTAGTAGGTATCAATTCATTGTTTTCATTTGGAACAACAGTAAATCTGCCTTTCTTAAGAACACAATGAACATGACTTACCCATTCTATGGGTGGTAATTCTTCATCCCCTCTCTTTTCTGGCTCTTCAAAAGCTTCGTCAGTTGGAGGTTCTTCCATGGTAAATGAATCAAATTCACTTTCTAATTCTTCTAGAGTTTTATCCTCCATAATTAATTCTTTACAATTTGGATCTTCATTTATTTCTTCATCTTGATTATTAAAGAAAAGAGCTACCATTTCCTCGATAGTCTTCTCTTTCTCTTCTTCTTGTATGAATAGAGGTTTGTCTTTAAATTTGGATAAGTGGAATTATTATTCCGCATTACCAAGATTAAGGGATACAACCTCGTTTTTGAGGTCAACTGTGGCACCTATATCACTCAAAAAGTTTCTTCCAAATATAATTGGGCAAAGAGTGTCAATTGGCATATCAATAACTACAAAATAAATAAGGAAATTTTTATTGTAAATTGTGACAGTTGCATCTTCAACTACTCCCATAGGAATTTTAAGATTTTTATTGTCTAACATGATTGTCATATCAGTATTTTCTATTGTAGCTGGTTCTATCTCTTGTTTTATTTCTAGATAAAAATCATAAGATATAACATTAACTTTGGTGCCAAGATCACATAAACCGTAATGCGATGTTTCTTTAAATATGCAGGAAGAATAGGCTTACCCACATATTTTACCTTAAACCAATATGGAAATCTCTTCATCAATTTCAACTATGTTACAATGTGCATACATAGCCATGATTGCTTCCTTGGTTACCTCTTCGTCTTTGGTTTCATCTAGATGTTCTTCAATTATTGGCACACTTTCCTCTTCTTTCTCCTCCTGTACTACCTTGACATGTTCATATTACAAAATATTATTTTGTTTAGTTGTAGGGAAAGGTATCTCATACATTGGTTCTAGGGAAGCCAATGTTATTTTAACTTCTCTTTTCTTCTCACATTCAGGTGGTGGATCAAACTTGACTGAACCTTCTTTTGGAGATTCGATGTGTTCTATAAAACCTTTAACAACTTGCAACACAAGATCTGTATCTAAATAAATCTCTTTAGATAATTCATTAACATGGCATTTTTATTATAGTGATGAATACATTCATGATCTTTTATGTGCCTTCTTCACTTTCTAGACCAAAATTCCTTGAAACTCTATGATTGTGAATTCTATTAAGTAAAGCCCAATCTTTAGTCATAGGTAAATCCATAAAAGCCCCTCTCACGCAAGAGTCTAGTTCAATTTTATTAGGTTCAGTTAAACTGCCATAAAAGATATGCAATAAATACCATTCAGGTAAATCATGATGAGGACAATGTCTAAGCAAATCTTTAAATATTATATAAGATCTTACTAATCTTTCAATGGGACGGTTCCTCCAAGTCATTATAAGACGCCTTATTCCAAAATATTTTGATAAAGGATAGTATTTAGATAGAAATTCGCAAAGTAAATTATCCCAAGTAGAAGTGGCTTATGAGGGTAGAGAACTATACCATGAGAGAAATATACTTGTCAAAGTTTGACTAAAAAGTTTAACCCTTACCTTATCAGCGGTATACCCCGTTAATTGGAACGTGCCAAAAATATCTTTGAAACATGCAATATGCTCATATGGATCAGGATCTTATTCATCTCCAGTAAATTTCTTCTTGTGTAAAATACCAAGTAGTAGAGGATTTATTTCAAACCCCCTTGTCTTCTCGTTGGAGTTTTCTCTTTTATAAATATCATAGGGCTTCTCAAAGTGGTTGAGTGTATTAGCACTAGTCATATGCTCAAACTCCATCATGTCGGTGGAAACTTGTAACTCAAAACAAAACTTAACAAAACTAAATTAAATAAGCAAAAACTAAAAGACCTACAAATTCTTAGCTCCCCGGCAATAGCGCCAAAAAATAGGTTGATGAATGCAAGTGCACAGATCGGATGTAGCTAGTTTCGAAATAAAGATATCGATCCCACAGGGAGCAGGAGTCTGAAGTCTAGGAATTCTTGAAATAAATACTGAAAATAGAATTGCTAAATAAAGTTCTAAGTGACAATATAAAATGCGAGTATTGTGTAAAAAAGTGATTTTGTGTTTTTGGTATAAGAGAACAATGAGTAAAGTAAATAAAACTGAATACAGAAAATAAGTATCGCGCATGTAAAAGAGAGTTGAAACTTTAGTGGGAAAAAGCGTTCTCAGGGATTAGCGGATACATAACTAGCATTATAAAGGGATAAGGTAAAGATTATTATCATGAACATTCTCTACTATGTATGTGTGGGAGGAACTCCGTATTTGGACAAATAGGCAGCAACCACTTCTCAAATCATCCTCATAACCTCAGCAGACAACAATCAACATCAATTGAATTACTATGCTATTAAGGGACGTAAACCCGCAGGATGTATCCCATTGGCATGGATAGTGTTTTATGAGTTTCCTCGATTCCCAAGTTGATACTTAAGGGGTGACAACAACTTTATAGTCATTGTAAGTGCTAACATCCATTCGTCTACCAACAAGTAGTTCCCTACATCAAGTCCCCACAAGAGGCAAATATTGGAGAGCTCGACTTCTCCCAACATCAAGATGTAGACAATCTAACACATGGTCACAGCGATGAATATCATAATAAACTCATCCTAGGGTTTCTCCATCTCCCCAATAACTAATGATCTAATTGCACATGGAGGCAGACAGCATCATAGCAATGGTAATGGAAACGATTATCGATGAATAGTACTTGTATGAATCCACAACTAGTGCAAGAATTACAACAAGATATAGTTGGGATGGATGGAGGTGATGGTGGTGATGAAGATGCAGCTGTTGATGAAGATGGAGATCGATGCCTTGGTCTCCCAGATCTATGTAGGGCGAAGATGGATCCTTAGGGCAAGTTCCCCCTCCAGATGCCTTCTAGAGGTTAGGTTTCGGCGATTTCTGGGTGTTCTGTATGTCATCTCCCCGAACTAGTTGCACGGGGTGAAACTATTTGAGGAGGCGGAGGCGGCGTCGACTATACAGCGGCAACTATATGGTGGCAGCCCGTATAGTTGGTCGTCAACTCTTTTGTATCTATTTCATGCTTAGAGCCTTCTTCTGGTATTATTAGTATTTCCCAAATAAGAGATTTACTTTGTTTTTGGCTCCTTTTCTCTCCAGTACAACTGCTCCAAGAATTGTGTCCATTGGATCCAACATCTGATCTGATCCTGGTGAAAATAAACATAAAAAGTGCGTGGGAACGTCGTAAAATACCAAAATCCTACATCTACAATGCAAAATAGTAATGTAAAACATGATGCAAATATGCACTCATCAATCTCCACCCCTAGCCACTAGAACTTGATGCCCTTTTGTAAATCAAGGGAGGAGACCTAGATCTAGATTTCCACCAAAGGGATTTGTGTTTCCCCACCATTTGTGTAAGAAGTTGTTGCTCTAGGGTTTGAGTAAACCCTAACTTGAATAAGTCGCCCTCCAAGATCGTCCTCACTTGTAATAGCTTTGAGTTCATGTTGGGACCCTACAATTTGGTTGTGGAGAAGTTCCTTGTAACACCCTCGGATCGGCCCTATTCAAGTTTTAGCGATTCCCGGCAAACCCGCATAGAAACGATTCAAAGGTGCCCACTAGCCACTTTCGTGCGGATGGAAAACAAAGTAATACCATTACATATTAGTCCTCGATGGAACCCGTAGAACATATATATACACCAACGACTCAAAGAGTCACGGATACAGATATACAATACAAAGAACAAAATCACCTGGAAAGCGATACAGCATCCTAGTATGGACAAGATGAAAATTGGCCTAAGAGCCCTAAAGAATAACCAATGGCATCCATAACCCTGCCCAGGCCAAGACGGAAGGGTAACCCTGCTAACAACATTGATCTCAAACCTGCTAAACAAAAGGGTGCCGACAAAGATCAAAGGAAAAAAGAGCATGGTCAGTACTGAGGCCAGTACACGGTGAGTCTTAGAATTTGGCATTCCTCGCCTATGTAAGTATGGTGGACTGAAGCGGCAGTGAAGCATGCACTAAAAAACCTATAGAGACTCGATACAACTGTCGGCTATTAGAGTGAGATGAGAAAGACCTATTCAAAACCAACCTGATACTAACACCAAACATACCCTTCCTGGTATTTCCCCTTCGAAAACAATCGAGGAAGTCCTGCCGAGGAAACTCACACAGTAGGCAGTTTTAGTCTTTCTTTTCATGGTGGTTATCCAACTTACTAGTCATATCAGATACAAGTCAAATTTATAACAGTAAACTTTAGTTATAGTTGTCTATGATCGAGATACTGTGCTCCAAGTCGTCCATAACCGTGGACACGGATTTTCGAAAAGATTTAACCCTGCAGGGGTGCACCAAAGTTTCCACACGCACTTCGACCCTTGTTGCCATATCAATTACCATACTTCCATCAGTATGTCTGTGGGGCCTAGGAAATGACGCTTTCCCAGACCAAAAGAAAGTACATGGGGGACACCCCAATAATATACCTGTAACAAAGTCGGCCGAGCTCCGAAGACGTGCCCGGAGGTTGCGAGATCAGCCAAGAGATCAGAGGCCATAGGTATAATCCTCATCATAACGACCCACATCCTAAACAGCACAATAGTAAATGCTCATCCAGCAACAGAAAATAAATATGGCATAACATGGCATACATGGCATGAAAATGCCAAACTAGTTAACATCTCCTAGTAGAGTACTTTGAAATCACGTACTAAGCCGATAGGGGTGCCCACACACCCCACATGTGGTTAGCGCGCTCACTCTCGGAACAGGTGTCAAGAAACTCGGGTCCTAGGTGGACATAAGTGGGCGATTAACAACCAAATCTCAACTATTACCTACCGGTGCCCCTTTATTAGTTATATCCATTTTAATATTTAAGTAACCAGCTATAATTAAAACCACGATCATCTCCACCTTTATGAATTGTAACATCCCTAAAATCATGTTTTCAAAGATTGCATATCATCCATGCATGCATATCATTTAGGGATCAAATATCAAACTCATTCCAATAAATCAGAAGCACTAAGTGCTATTATTTTATGTGAGCATGCATTAATCTAATGCCACTCTCAAATGAGAGTATAATTGTTTTAAACCAAGATTTCTTGCTCTCAGGTTGTTTTGGTTGAATGTTAGTGCTTGGACCAAAATTTACAAAACAAACATGGTTTTAAAACCATCTTCAAAACATATTCAAATCAAATGCTATGGCACTGTTTATTTTGATTTTTCCAATAAGACCAAGCAAGTCCAATGAGACAACAAGGTTTTATGTCTAATTTTATGAAGTTTATACTTTACAAAAATCCAGAAAAGGTTTGGTGTTGAAATTCTTTTGAATTGTTTCAAAATGAATCCTGAAATTCATTCTGGAAAAAGAAAAAGGATTTGAAAACCCAATTGGGCCTGGCGCCACCATTCTAGCCCAACAAACGAATCAGCCCACCCGGGTTCCCCCTTTCTTCTCTGTTTCTCACCGCGCCCGCGTGCACCCACCTGCTGACAACCAGACCCTACCATGCCCCGTCAGCATCGTCCCCAATCAATGTGCGGCCCAGGCGCTTTGCCGTTACCTCGCCGCAGTCACTGCCCGCGTTATTGCCATTGATGCAGCGCGTAATCGCCGCCCCCATCCTGGCTATTTAACCCCCTCTGCTCCGCGAGCATTTCCCCTCACCTAGCGCCACCACTCCACCACCAGGCTGCACGTATTCGAACTCACTCTGCCGCTGCACAGACGTACTCCGGCGGGTGATTCCGGTAAGCTCCGACTGCCCCTCTACTTCTGGCTCAAACGAGCGTGACCGCCACGTCCTTGTGCATCTGCTAACGTCCCTAGTTTTCCTGCTCGCGACCCAGTTCGCCGCCTTCGTTCTTGCTCGCAAACACCAGAACTGCCGCTCGACTCTGACGAGCAATAGCGGTAAGAATCGAGCGCCCCTTGACCCCGCGTGCATATTGTCAAGTTCGCCTTGTCCTTGTGCAGCTTTTGACACCACTGACTCGTGCTAGGGTGACACAGAGCCTCGGCAACATCGACGTCTGCAAGCACCCGACGCCGTGCACAACTCTGACGAGCTCCAGCGACATCCACGGTGCGCCCCTTCGCCAGCAACGACCACGTTGAGCTTCCTCGTGACCATGCGAGTCTGGTAAGCCACGCCACACACCCCAGCCCTCTCTGTATTCGCCGGAGCGTCGCTGACAGAGCTCCGCTGCCGCGCCACCGTCGTTAGCGCCGCCAAACTTTGGTCGCATGGTCCAGGACCGTTAGATCTAGATCCAACGAATCTGATAGAATCACTTATCGAAGGGGTACGGAGTAGATCTGACCGTGCGATTTCATTTAGATCGTGCGGTCCACGTTAGCCGATCCGCACGAATCAGTATCAACCAATCAGAACACGCCGCGTGTCTGTAGGTTTGATTTAAAATCAGAATTTAGATCTATTAGATGTTTAAACTTGTAAAATTCATAACTTTTGATTCCACGTCCAAATTTGACAAATTTAATATCATTGGAATCAGGAGAGAAAATCCTTTCCATTTATGCAATGTGTTTAAAGTTTTGCCTTTGTAAAAATGATTGTTTTTACAGAAACATTTGTAGGCATAATTTGTGTATAGTAATGGTATTCAAATAAAGTTTATTTGGCATATTTTGAACTTACTTATGATTCAGTACTGTGCACTTGTCTTGTTTGGTGTAATAAATCATCACATGGCATTTTGCATGCATTCATATATTTTTGCTTGTTTATATTTTGTATGTGATTTAGTGCCATTATTTTATGTGTAGATTTTGGTGCAAATAGTGATTGTGATTGTGAAGATTGTTGCTACTCCCCAAACTACCAAGGCAAGTGGTGCTTCATGATTTTATTCCTATGTTTTTCAACTATGCACTAGAAATATTTTGCTAGACTTGCATGAATATTTTGATATATATGCTATGCTTGGGAAATCCTAGTAGTTGTAGAATTCCTAGAAATTTCTAAGTTAAGATACTTATCAATGCCATGCTTAGCCTAGCTAGTAGCAACCAAGGGTGGTTATATATTCATGCTATGATAAAATATTTCTAAGTCTTTGGACTTGTGTTTTTGCTTAATAAAACAACTAAGTGAATGAATCACCTGGGTGGAATGGAAGGAATGGTTTGTGTTGAGTGATTACACAAGGCCCATTTCTATGGTTTACCTTGTGTATCTCACTTGTGGAAAGACACCCAGGAACAAAGGGATTTGAGATGCCAAATGTTAAGAAGCTTCTAGTGCAGCCGCATGGCATTATGGGCTCTGCCTGGATCATATAGGTTGCAATAACTTAGGCATTTGGACAGTTGGTGGTAATCGGATGATAGGTTGGAGCGCGTCCATTTAGTATAAGGGAAGGCTTCTGAAAGATCCTGTCTTGGTGAAAATCAAGTCTTGTGGGGAAAGTTCACAACCTCTGCAGATGGAAGAATCTAAGTACTTAGCCATGTCCCTGGTATTGGAAAACTTGAGCATCAATACATGGAAGCTATCAAGAATATCCTCATCCCAATTTCTAAGTAAAAACTTGTGGTTGAACAAGGGTGAAGGTTCACCAATTTTTATTGGTGATTCCTTGGGGAAAGTTTTGTCAAAGAAAAACTTAGTGTTTTGAACTGATAGGTAAAACCTATTTTGAGCAAAGCAAGCCTAAGCTACACTTAGCCAAAATGCATATAGTATCTAGACTACTAATATTCTACTAAGGTATCACTTGCCAATACTATTCCAATGTATTGGCCCACTGTGGTTGTAACTTGTGATGTTGCAGGTTATTTCTGATGATGATTAGGGGTTATGAGTCTACACTCAACATGCTTGCCTGTGGCACATGAAGATTAAGACTTATCTATCTTATTATATATTTGAACTCTTGTATTAGGCATGTGGCCATGGAGACCTTTGTTTCTATGTACTTCATCTTAAACTGTGGATGCTAGCATTGATCCAGGGACTAGCATTGCAATCACAGGGATCCTTACCTTTATAAAGGGAGGGATCTTACAGATGGTATCAGAGCACTGTGTTGCCTGTAGGATTATGACCCTAGGATTGGAAACCACTAAGGAAAAAATTTCAACAACTTCCACACTTGTCTTTTCTTCTTGTAAACTTTTCTAATATTCTTTCTCATCTCTATTTGTAGATGAACTCCATCAACAAAGCCGTGAGGAAGGGACCACTCATGACTATGACTTTGGAATGCAAGACAGAATTCCCCAAGGCTCTCAAGGACCTCATGGTTGCCATGGGAATAAATGGTGCAGTTGTGTACAAAGGTTTTCCTGTGATGGATGAAGGAGTTGAGTACTGGTGGGTGCAACTTCACTTGTATAAAAACAAGGAAGACAACCACAAGGAATCAGTATTCTGCATGGTCACCAACTCAGTGATGCACACCACATTCTTTGATTCAGCAAAGGATGCAGCTTGGAAGGCCATCAAGGAACTTGGTGATAGAATCAAGTGCAGAATGCTCAACACTCAGAATGACCTTAGGGAAGAGAACAAGCATACCCAGGAGTTAGAGGCTACCAACCAACATTTAATAGAGGACATCATAGACGTAGCAATGGATTCATGTGATCAGGATCGACAGATTGCCTCTAGGGATGCCCTGTTAGCCAACATGGCAAGTGAGATGGGATTGTAACGTACTTCGTTAGTTGGACCACCACACTTTCATTTTATTTTCCAAAAGTTGTTTAAAATAATTTGAACCTTGGATGCTTGTAATGGTTTTATGTATTCCATGACTTGTGTTTTGATTGTCAAAGATATGCATGTGATGCCTTGTCTTGTGATTTGTCTTTAGTTGTGTTGATTCTAACGTTTTCTATCTTATAAAATAGATGCCTAACGTCACTATCAGCACGGCTGAAGAGTTCAAGGGAACTTGTTTTGGCACTCGACTTATTGATCTCACTAGTCTGCTCAATCTTCCGCTTCCTAGCATCATGGTGCTTCCCCTCACCAAGTTTGAGAGGAAAGACCTTTGGGGCTTCAAGGTTAATCAGCCAGGATGCCAGACTGAGCCTACCATGGAGGCAATCATCTTCAAGTTCATGCATGATGACAGGGAGAGAGGCCTAGAGGTAGTCATGCAGGATTTACTTGCGCGTCTGTTAGGGAGACACTCTCGGGAGGTTAGAGGTACTCACTTCCATGCCTTCGGTAGACATGATGAGGATGGTGAGGCCATTGACTTCGAGGACACTGCTAGAGAGACGGCAGAGCCGATTCGTCTATACCTCCAGGACTTAGAGGTTCTTCTTAGGCTCCTAGATACTGATAGGACCAACGTCATGCTTAGCAATGACGAGCTCCTGGTGCAGCTTCGTGAGAAGGACAAGCTCTTCGCGGAGAAAGATGAGACAGTCAAGGAAATGGAGGCCAAGTTTGAGAGTCAAGATAGAAATTTCAAGAGTCAAGAGAAAAGAGTCCAAGACAGGAATAAGAGGATTCGAGAGATGACTGCAGAACTAGAGACCAAGGACTTCGAGCTCGAACATCAGCAGACTGTGATTGAGAGACTTCGTTCACAGAAGAGGGCTCTCAAGTCCAAGATAGAGGCCTTGACTACCAATGTCGAGGAATACAAGACCGCTATGGAGAATGCAGGTCTTACACTTGTTGATGAGGAGGTTGATGCAAAGGAGTAGTGATGACTACTCATTTACCTTTTATTTACCATGCTTTTGATTATTGAGTCGCAATGACCATCCAACATGTGGATGGCTTTCTATTGGTGTGTTTACCTTTCAAAACTTGTTGTTTATGTTGTTGAATTTTTGTTATTTTTATGCATGTTTGGTGATTGTTTATGTGATGTATTGTTCATGATAGCATCTATGGGTATCTCATTCTTAACTCTATTGAAAACCACAGATGCCTCCCCGACGTGCCAATCCCAACCCTAACAACAACAACAATATCACCCCCGAGACACAGCAGATGATGACAGCTCAGACACAGCTGATACAAATGATGACCACGTTCATACAGAATCACAACAACAACAACAACAACAACAACAACAACAACAACAACAACAACAACAACAACAACAACAACAACAACAACAACAACAACAACAACAACAACAACAACAACAACAACAACAACAACAACAACAACAACAACAACAACAACAACAACAACAACAACAACAACAAAAACAACAACAACAACAACAACAACAACAACAACAATCAGAACAACCCACCGGGTTTTGACATGCTTACCAGATTCTTAAGGCTGAGGCCAGCAAAGTTCTCAGGAACTACTGATCCTATTTGGCCAATGATTGGCTACGCTCCGTGAACAAGGACTTGGTAACTGTTGGCTGTACTGATGAAGAGAAGGTCAGATGCGCAGCACATTTTTTGGAAGGACCAGCAGCCAATTGGTGGGATAACTTCCAGATCACCACTCCCATTGCGGATGTGACATGGGCTATCTTTGAAGATGGTTTCCGTACTGCTCACATCTCATCCGGAGTGATGAGTTTGAAGAATAAAGAATTTCATAACTTGAAGCAGCGCCACCGCAGCGTAGCAGAGTATATTGAGGAGTTCAACAATCTGGCGCGTTATGCACCGGATGAGGTTGACACTGATGCTAACGGGAAGGAGAAGTTCCTCGAAGGATTGAACGATGAACTGAACCTGCAACTATCTGTGTCCTATGTCCCCACTTATCAGTCTCTTTGTGACAAGGCTGCTACTTTGGAGAGCAAAATAAAACAGGTTTGAAGCAGGAAGAGGAAGCACTCGGACAAGCACAGCTCGGGATCGTCTCACAAGCGTTCCCATTATGATGACAGTGGGAATTCTGGATCCCACAAGCATGGAAAGTACAACAAGAACCACAACCACAACCGTCATCATGACAACAAGCACCACCATAGTCATGACAATGACAAGTACAAGAATCACAAGAATGGATATAAGAGCCACCACAATGGAAGTGGAAGTGGTAGTGGAAGCCAGCCTGTCAAGAAGGATCTTAGTCAGGTTGAATGTTTCAAGTGCAAGAAGATGGGGCATTATGCAAATGAATGCCCAGAAAAGAAAGTTGAAGGACCCAACAAGCCCAACCCTTTCCAGAAGGGGCAAGTGAACCACATCAATGTGGAGGAAATCTATGAAGAGTCAGATGCTGTGGCTGGTAAGTTCAAACTCAACTCTATTCCAGCACTTGTTCTTTTTGATACTGGTGCATCACATTCATTCATATCAAAAGCATTTGTTGATAGAAATGGGTTTTCAACTGAAAACATTGGGTGTCCAATAAAAGTAAGTTCTCCAGGTGGAGATATGATAGTAAGTCTTGGATGCCGGGATCTAGTAATAGAGTTTGGAAAGCATAATTTTCCAGTGAGTCTGATAATCCTAGATTCCCAAGGACTGGATGTAATTTTGGGAATGGATTGGATGGCCAAGTATGAAGGAGTACTAGATTGTGATAATCGAACAGTTGCACTCACAACCCCGGAAAAGAAACGGATAAGATTCAAGTCTAACTTTGAGTCGAAAGGGACTAGGCTAAATTCTCTTAAGGGGGTTAGCATAGACAGTGTGACAATTGTGAGTGAGTATCCGGATGTGTTTCCGGAAGAATTGCCAGGAATGCCACCAGATAGAGATGTGGAGTTGCTTATTGATTTGCTACCAGGATCTAGACCAATAGCAAAGAGACCGTACAAGATGTCAGTAGACGAGTTGAAAGAACTCAAGAAACAACTTGGAGAACAGTTGCAGAAAGGATTTATTCAACCAAGTTCTTCATCTTGGGGAGCACCAGTCTTGTTTGTGGAAAAGAAGGATAGAAGTCAAAGGTTATGCATAGATTACCGTTCACTCAATGAGGTGACTATCAAGAACAAATACCCTATGCCTAGAATCAATGACTTGTTTGATCAGCTAGAAGGACCCTGTGTGTTCTCAAAAATTGATCTCCGATCGGGATATTTCCAGCTCAAAATAAGAGAACAAGACATACCTAAGACAACTTTCACCACTAGGTATGGATTGTATGAGTATACCGTGATGCCATTCGGTTTGACCAATGCACCGGCATACTTTATGAATATGATGAACAAGGTGTTCATGGAGTTCCTTGAAAAGTTTGTTGTCGTATTCATTGATGACATTTTGATCTACTCCAAGAACAAGGAAGAGCATGAAGGACATTTGCGTTTGATACTTGAGAAGCTTAGAGAGCATAAGCTATATGCCAAATTCAGCAAGTGTGAGTTTTGGTTGAAAGAAGTTGGATTTCTTGGACACGTTGTGTCAGGAGATTGTGTAGAAGTTGATCCTACTAAAGTTTCAACTGTAACTGAATGGGAATCTCCTAAGTCAGTGAAGGAGGTTCGTAGTTTCCTTGGCTTGGCAGGATACTACAGAAGGTTCATTGAGAATTTCTCCAAGATAGCTAAGCCAATGATAGAATTGTTAAAGAAAGACAAGAAGTTTGCTTGGTCCGAAGGATGTGAACTCAGTTTCCAAGAGTTGAAGAAGAGGCTAGTGACAGCACCAGTCTTATGTCTGCCAGATTTGGAGAAGGATTTCCAAATGTATTGTGATGCATCTCATCATGGATTAGGTGCAGTACTTATGCAAGAAGGGAAATTTGTGGCTTATGCCTCGAGACAACTCAAAACTCATGAGGTAAATTACCCTACTCATGATTTAGAGTTAGCCTCTGTTGTCCATGCACTCAAAACATGGAGACACTATCTTTTGGGAAAGCGATGTGAAGTGTTCATAGATCACAAAAGTTTGAAGTATATATTCACCCAGAAAGAAATTAACATGAGAGAAAGAAGATGGCTAGAACTCATTAAGGACTATGACTTGAGTTTGCAATACCACCCCGGTAAAGAAAATGTTGTAGCGGATGCTCTAAGCCTTAAGGTTTTTGTGAATGTCCTTACTAAGGGAGAATTGCCAGATGATCTATGTGCCCAATTTAGAGATCTCAGATTGGAGATTGTTCCTAAAGGACATCTCATGTCATTGGATGTTCAACCCACTTTGTTGGACAAAATCAAAGAAGCCCAAAAGACAGATAAGGAAATTGAAGAGATTAAGGAAAATGTTGGCAAGGGAAAGGCCAAAGGATTCCATGAATATGAACAGGGTACTTTATGGCATGGAAAACGTATCTGTGTTCCACAAGATCCGGAACTGATTTTACAAGAAGCACACAACTCACCGTATTCCATTCATCCGGGTAACACCAAAATGTACATGGATATGAAAGAAAGATTTTGGTGGAATAATCTCAAGAAGGACATCGCCGAACATATTGCTTTGTGTGATGTATGTAGTAGAGTGAAAGCGAAACATCAGAAACCAGCTAGATTGTTACAACCACTACCTATTCCTGATTGGAAGTGGGACAAGATTGACATGGATTTCATCACCGGATTGCCAAGGACCCGGTCACGATATGACTCTATTTGGGTAGTAGTGGATCTCTTAACTAAAGTGGCTCATTTTATACCCGTGAAGACAACCTATACAAGTGCTAAGTTGGCCAAGATCTTTATGAGTAGGACTGTATGTCTGCATGGAGTGCCCAAGAGTATTGTGTTAGATAGGGGAACTCAATTCACTTCTCATTTTTGGAGACAACTACATGAGTCATTGGGAACGAGGTTGGAATTTAGCACTGCTTTTCATCCTTAGACCGATGGACAAACAGAAAGGACCAACCAGATTCTTGAAGATATGTTGAGGGCATGTGCCCTAGACTATGGAGCCAGTTGGGATGGAAGTCTGCCTTACGCAGAATTCTCTTACAATAACAGCTATCAAGCTAGCATTGAGATGGCACCATTTGAATTTCTCTATGGGAGAAAGTGTACCACTCCATTGCTATGGAATGGTGTGGGAGAAAGAAGTTTGTTCGGACCAGAACTAATCAAGGAGGCTGAAGAGAAAGTCAAGCTAGTTAAGGACAGATTGAAGATAGCATAGTGCCGACAAAAGAGCTATGCAGATCCTAAGCGTAGAGAAGTCACCTATGAAGTGGGTGATAGAGCTTATCTTAGAGTGTCACCACTTCGTGGAGTGAAGAGATTTGGAGTCAAAGGAAAATTGGCCCCAAGATATGTTGGACCATTCAAGATTCTGAGTCATAAAGGAGAAGTAGCTTATGAGATTGAATTGCCAAAATCATTGTCTGCCGTTCACAATGTGTTTCATGTGAGTCAGCTTAAGAAATTCCATCCAGATATGGAAGAGACTTCTTTGAAGGTTACCATACCTTTGGAATAGGTCCAATTAGAGAGTGACCTCACTTATGAAGAAAAACCTATCAAGATTCTTGAGACTGCAGAAAGAGTTACTCGGGCTAAGACTATTAAATTCTGCAAAGTTCAATGGAACCATCATTCCGAAGAAGAAGCCACGTGTGAAAGAGAAGATGATATTCAGAAAGACCACCCTCTCCTATTTGCTAGCTAACCCGAATCTCGAGGGAGAGATTCACCATAAGGGGGTTAGATTTGTAACATCCCTAAAATCAGGTTTTCAAAGATTGCATATCATCCATGCATGGATATCATTTAGGGATCAAATATCAAACTCATTCCAAGAAATCAGAAGCACTAAGTGCTATTATTTTATGTGAGCATGCATTAATCTAATGCCACTCTCAAATGAGAGTATAATTGTTTTAAACCAAGCTGTGTTGCTCTTAGGTTGTTTTGGTTGAATGTTAGTGCTTGGACCAAAATTTACAAAACAAACATGGTTTTAAAACCATCTTCAAAACATATTCAAATCAAATGCTATGGCACTGTTTATTTTGATTTTTCCAATAAGACCAAGCAAGTCCAATGAGACAGCAAGGTTTTATGTCTAATTTTATGAAGTTTATACTTTACAAAAATCCAGAAAAGGTTTGGTTTTCAAATGCTTTTGAATTTTTTGAAAATGAATCCTGAAATTCATTCTGGAAAAAGAAAAAGGATTTGAAAACCCAATTGGGCCTGGCGCCACCATTCCAGCCCAGCAAACGAATCATCCCACCCGGGTTCCCCCTTTCTTCTCTGTTTCTCACCGCGCCCGCGTGCACCCACCCGCTGACAACCAGACCCCACCATGCCCCGTCAGCATCGTCCCCAATCAACGCGCGGCCAAGGCGCTCCGCCGTTACCTCGCCGGAGTCACTGCCCGCGTTATTGCCATTGATGCAGCGCGTAATCGACGCCCCCCTCCTGGATATTTAACCCCCTCTACACCGCGAGCATTTCCCCTCACCTAGCGCCACCACTCCGCCACCAGGCTGCGCGTATTCGAACTCACTCTGCCGCTGCACAGACGCACTCCGACGGGCGATTTCGGTAAGCTCCGACCGCCCCTCTGCTTCTGGCTCAAACGAGCGTGACCGCCATGTCCTTGTGCATCTGCTAACGTCCCTAGTTTGCCTGCTCGTGACCCAGGTCGCCGCCTTCATTCACGCCCGCAATCACCAGAACCACCGCTCGACTCCGACGAGCAATAGCGGTAAGAATCGAGCGCCCCTTGACCCCGCGTGCATACTGTCAAGTTCGCCTTGTCCTTGTGCAGCTTTTGACACCACTGAATCGTGCTAGGGAGACGCAGAGACTCGGCAACATCGACGTCTGCAAGCACTCGACGCCGCGCACAACTCCGACGAGCTCCAGCGACATCCACGGTGCGCCCCTTCGCCAGCAACGACCACGTTGAGCTTCCTCGTGACCGTGCGAGTCTGGTAAGCCACGCCACACATCCCAGACCTCTCTGTATTCGCCGGAGTCTGGTCGCATGGTCCCGGACCGTTAGATCTAGATCCAACAAATCTGATAGAATCACTTATCGAAGGGGTACAGAGTAGATCTGATCGTGCGATTTCATTTAGATCGTGCGATCCACGTTAGCCGATCTGCGCGAATCGGTATCAACCAATCAGAACACGCCGCGTGTCTGTAGGTTTGATTTAAAATCAGAATTTAGATCTATTAGATGTTTAAACTTGTAAAATTCATAACTTTTGATTCCCACGTCCAAATTTGACAAATTTTATATCATTGGAATCAGGAGAGAAAATCCTTTCCATTTATGCAATGTGTTTAAAGTTTTTCCTTTGTAAAAATGATTGTTTATACAGAAACATTTGTAGGCATAATTTGTGTATAGTAATTATTTGAAAAATGTTATGGTATTCAAATAAAGTTTATTTGGCATATTTTGAAATTACTTATGATTCAGTACTGTGGACTTGTCTTGTTTGGTGTAATAAATCATCACATGGCATTTTGCATGCATTCATATATTTTTGCTTGTTTATATTTTGCATGTGATTTGGTGCCATTATTTTATGTGTAGATTTTTGTGCAAATAGTGATTGTGATTGTGAAGATTGTTGCTACTCCCCAAACTACCAAGGAAAGTGGTGCTTCATGATTTTATTCCTATGTTTTTCAACTATGCACGAGAAATATTTTGCTAGACTTGCCTGAATATTTTGATATATATGCTATGCTTGGGAAATCCTAGTAGTTGTAGAATTGCTAGAAATTTCTAAGTTAAGATGCTTATCAATGCCATGCTTATCCTAGATAGTAGCAACCAAGGGTGGTTATATATTCATGCTATGATAAAATATTTCTTAGTCTTTGGACTTGTGTTTTCGCTTAATAAAACAACTAAGTGAATGAATCACCTGGGTGGAATGGAAAGAATGGTTTGTGTTGAGTGGTTACACAAGGCCCATTTCTATGGTTTACCTTGTGTATCTCACTTGTGGAAAGCCACCCAGGAACAAAGGGATTTGAGATGCCAAATGTTAAGAAGCTTCTAGTGCAGCCACATGGCATTATGGGCTCTGCCTGGATCATATAGGTTGCAATAACTTAGCCATTTGGACAGTTGGTGGTAGTGGGATGATAGGTTGGAGCGCGTCCATTTGGTCTAAGGGAAGGCTTCTGAAAGGTCCTGTCTTGGTGAAAATAAAGTCTTGTCGGGAAGTTCACAACCTCTGCAGATGGAAGAATCTTAGCCATGTCCCTGGTATTGGACAACTTGAGCATCAAGACATGGAAGCTATCAAGAATCTCCTCATCCCAATTTCTAAGTAAAAACTTATGGTTGAACAAGGGTGAAGGTTCACCAATTTCTATTGGTGATTCCTTGGGGAAAGTTTTGTCAAAGAAAAACTTAGTGTTTTCAACTGATAGGTAAAACCTATTTTGAGCAAAGCAAGCCTAAGCTACACTTAGCCAAAATGCATATAGTATCTAGACTACTAATATTCTACTAAGGTATCACTTTCCAATACTATTCCAATGTATTGACCCACTGTGGCTGTAACTTGTGATGTTGCAGGTTATTTCTGATGATGATTAGGGGTTATGAGTCTACACTCAAATGCTTGCCTGTGGCACATGAAGATGAAGACTTATCTATCTTATTATATATTTGAACTCTTGTATTAGGCTTGTGGCCATGGAGTTTGTAAAAGACTATGTTTGTATCTGGAATGATATGTAATAATGACCTTTGTTTCTGTGTACTTCATCTTAAACTGTGGATACTAGCATTGATCCAGGGACTAGCATTGCAATCACAGGGATCCTTACCTTTATAAAGGGAGGGATCTTTCATGAATATACCATCCCCCAACATCAGTGGAACATCCATGATGCTAAGCAGCACCTAAGCAAGCAACTATGACTCGCAAGGCCGACTGACTACCAAAAAACAGGTAATAGGAGGTGTGCAAGGCAATACAGAGGCTGCAAGGAATATAAAGTGTTACATAATGTAAAGCATCGCAACATGGATAGCAATAGATCAACAGGAGGAAGTAAAGACTAAAAATGTAAAATAGGTAGAAAGAGGGAGAATGCTCGCCTAGAAACACTATCGTAGGTTCAACTGAAGATCAGGTCGACACTCGCATCAACTCATCGGCCTAATCCGTGAAGAATCAAAGCACTAGAAGAAACACCGGATGCAGTATTTAATACTAAGGCAGAAGAACGGGCATGATGCATGACATGGCAAGGTGCGATGCAGTTAGGCAATATTAAGCAAAACTGGGGTCCCAACATTTACTTAGGTGGTTTATGTTGTTTAGATACCCCACATTTTAAATGTTGGCTTAACAAGGCAAAACATGTCGGTTCGCTACACAACTTTAAATAAAGCCAATATAGGACTAGATTCGCCCACATATGGTCTCCATATTTAATTTATATGAATCTTCGAAATACCCCCCCCAAACACCCAAAATATGTATGCAAATAGGATTAATTAGATGCAACAAGTATAATATGGCAATTATAAAACATAGGGGCTCGGATAGGGGTCACAAATGTGAAAGTTCGGCGATCATGGGGGCTTGGAGGGATTCGGGCTCGGCGAGAACGGTCTTGGAGTTCCGTGAAGGCGATCTTTTCAAATCGGTGTCATCGCCTCCGGTAAGAGTCCTTGCATCCGAGAAGAAGAACCCGGGTCGATTGTCGGGGCCAGACTTGGTTTTGGTTTGGTCTTCCGGTGATATCAAGCAATCTTCGTATGGTCGGCATTACCATTTTAGCACCACCATGATGTTATCACATCATATTCATAGCCACAAACACCAGCAACACACCACTTCATATCTCCTATATTCATAGGTCCATGCAGCTTCTAAACAACCTGACAGATACATGCACAGACATGTGCGGGAGGATACAAAGACGAAGAGGCCCAGGGCGGGCTTGCGATGCTTAGGAGAAGACTTGTGGACACGCGGACACGGGGACTCCGCTCTTGGGGTCGAGGCCAGAGGGTCGGTGCGGCGACTTGGACTTGGGCAGCATAGGTCGCAAGGCGCCTGGCCGTGGCGGTAGGGGCTCGCCAGGAGGATCCTAGGCGGCCCGCGCGCGGGGAGGCAGATGGGTGGAGGCGACCGGAGGCGTGGGCACCTGAGGAGGCTGGTGGCGGCGGAGGAGCTTTCGGGAAGGGGTAGGCCGGTGGGGAAGAAGCTCGTGGGGCGGTGGTTATGACCACAAGTATAGGGGATCGCAACAATCTTCGAGGGTAGTATTACCCAATTTATTGTTTCCACACAAGGGGATCCAAAGAATACTTAAAAGCCTTAACAACTGAGTTGTCAATTCAGCTGCACCTGGAAATAGTCTTTCTCACAGCAGTTTATCAGTAGCAACAGTTTTGTAGTAGCAACAGCAGCAGTAAAACAAGAGCAATAGTGACAATAGTAGGAAGCAGTAGGATATGAGTGTGGTAGGCATAGGGATGGATGGACGGGCGTTGCATGGACGAGTCTAAACATGTAACTTCAAGATCTAGGGAAATTGCATATAAATAAGATAAAGCATCCAAGTACTAAACAATCATAGGCATGCGCTCCATATATAGTCATACATGCTCGCAATGATAACTTGTACAACATATTTTGTCCAGCCAGCCCGTTGCAGCGGGGCCTCAAGGGAATCTACTATCAATTAAGGTTCTCCTTTTAATAGAGTACCGGAGCAAAGCATTAACACTCCGTGAACACATGTGATCCTCATATCACAACCATCCCCTCCGTCTGTCCCAATTTCTATCACTTAGGGGCCTTTGGATCCGGACAATGATATGTGTACACAACTTGCAGATAAGATCACAAACAATACTATCATCATGAATAATAATAAGTTCAGATCTGAGATCATGGCACTCTGGCCCTAGTGACAAGCATTAAGTACAACAAGTTCCAAGAAAGTCAAATATCACTAATAGAGATACTAGGCACCATGCCCTAACAATCTTATTCGATTACATGATAGAACTCATCCAATCCCTACCATCCCCATAGCCTATATAGGGGGATTACTCACTCATGGATATGGGAAACATGGATGGTTGATGGATAGTCATTGGTGATGATGATGGCGACGATCCCCTCCAAATTCCCCGTCCCGGCAAGGTGCCAAAACGAAGTTTCTGGTTCCGAATCGCGGTTTATGGTGGTGGCGGCATAGCGGAACTCTTTCTAGAAAAACATCAAACCCCCCTGAGTTTTTAGGTCAGAAGGCAACTTATAGGCTAAGAGGGAGGCCGAGGGGGAACCCGAGGCGGCCACACCCCCTCCAGGCGCGGCCTGGCCTGGCCCGCACGATAGGGGGTGTGGGCCCCTGTAACATCCCAAAAATATTGATCATGATTATCAAATTCTAATCACCAAAATTAGGGATAACAAAAACTTTTGTTAATTCAAAGCTTTATGAATACATATGTGTATGTGATGATTGTAGGAAAGCATGAATGAACTTGTGTGAATAACCTAAATAGCAAGAAGGGTTTAAACACGAAAATAACATCATCTAAAACATTTCCAAGCAGGATAAAATCAAAAACAAATCAAATAAGGAAAATGGTCATTTTTGCCAATCTTGCTCACTAGGTCACTTTGAGTGTTTCTAGTCCAAGATTCCAAACAAAAACTTTTCCTGTTCTTTTAACCCCTTGCTAGACCAAGTAAAAGTGAATCAAAGCCCACCTTTCAAACTTACATAAACATTTGGCAACCCCATTCAAATGACAATTTAAAATTGAATCTATAACACATGTGAAGATCACACATTTTCAAAACCCAACCAAACCAATGCCCCTTGACCAATCCAACTAACCCATGACTCCCTAGTATGTAACTAGCAAACCTACCAAGTTTGAATCCAAAATTCAAATTTGAATTTCTTGCAGCCATTTCATCAAACACCTTGTAATCAGCAGACAAACAAGCATCAAACACTATTAGTAGCAGTAATTTTGGCCAACCTTGTCCCCTCTATAGGTCACTCTACACTCTCAGTAGATGATCAAACTAATTTAACTAGCCTTAGCACCACTGTGAGCATGCATAGCCATCAATGGTGACCATGTCGAGAGCACCCTTGCCACCCCCATGTCGCTAGCGACCTACGAGAGGGTCTAACTTTGCCAACCTTGTCTAGGACACGCAGCACCGTCCACCGCCACCCCATGTCCAAGCTCCGAGCCTTGCCAGCCACTGGACCATACGACAATCTCGCGCCCAGTTTCTCTATGTGCGTGTCGAGAGCGCGCCTGTGCGCCATCAGCGACATGAGCCCACAGACCGCACGCCGCCCTCGCCGGTTGCGTGCGTGATCGCCAGCACCCTAGCAACCCACCAGACAACCCCGTTCGCCGCCACGCGGACTATGGATGTTGTGCGCCCTTAAACTTGACGTCGGACCCGCACAGAGCGCCACGACGTTCCGACCATTCCTCACCGCCCCACGCCACGCCATCAAGCCGTTGAGCTTCGCCAAGAGGCAGCGCACCGTCCCCTATCGCTGCCCATGCCATTAGCACGTTGTGCCGACGACCACGACAAGCTCCATCAGCGCCCGTCGGTCCCCTTCAGGCACTATAAAAGGAGGTCACCCCCGTTCGATTTGAGCCCACCATCTCACTACCCACCTCTCACTGATAACACCCACTCACCCCTAGAGCAAGGCGAGCACCAGGTGGCAGAAATTTCACCGGTGTTCGTCGCTGCAGAGGAGGAGAGGCGCCGTCGATTGGAGCCACCCAAGGAGGAGCTGCCGGTACCAGTAGGATCGTTGTCGCCGACTTCGTCGTTCGCCCGCATCACCGAACATCGTCGGAGCCCCGGTGAGCCCCCAATGACCCAAACTGGCTGCGCTAGGGTTCAGCCTCGCCGCGTCCTGTTCAGGCGTGGACGATAAACCACAGCCGTAGGATTAGAACTAGATCGCACGGCCTAGATCACCCCGTACCCCTTCGCCACTCGCTATCTCACTGACGAGTGGGGTCGTTCACTTAACCAGACCACGCGCATGCTATGCGTAGTGGGCCGGCCCAGTTAAACCTCTCGCGCGACCCAGCAATTCAAACTTAGGTTTATTCATTTAGTTTCAAAATCAGTTTTGTACCTAGATTCAAAAATCAACCCAGCTCGATTCACTAAACCAAAATGCATGAAACCAATTTTGTTAGAAAGGTACTGGAGTGCTGAATCCAAGCCCGTCGGATTCAAACCATTTAGATTTGTAGATCACCCATGGTAAAAAGAACAAGGCAGAAGGTTTTCTGCATTAAAACAATTTTCAAAATTCAACCATAAAAGTTTTTTAGTTGATTCCAACTCTCAAAAATCACATTTAACCATACCTTTCAATATATATAAAAATATATAGGGTTACTTGCAGAAATAATGATCAAGTAATAAAAGAATGCCCCATAAGCCATTCTAGTAATTTTATTTAATTAAAATAAAAGGTTAAACTTTATTAAATTGTGACACCACTTTAAATCACATTCCCATGTACTGAAATATGTGGTGATGATATGTCTCAACATGATCCCTTGTTTGAGTTGGAGAATATTAAATCTTAAGTAGTTTTTCAATGAGTAGAAATTACTTTTCTAAAATAAAATAAATAAGACAAGTGCTTTAATCTTTGTGATAATAGTGATGATAGTAGATCATCTAGTGTGAACCTTTGTGTGCTAGTACCGACCAAGGATACGAGGAGGAAGGAGGATACTACGAGGAGGAAGCCGAGGAGAACTTCAACCACTGCTTTGCACAAGGCAAGCTATTGACTTTGCAAGCTAACACTTGCAATTATGAAAGTTAGATAATCTATGCCATGCATTGAGCATGCTTGGTTAGATACATTTGATGATACCCCATCCTAGTTTTACTTACAATCTTAGTATTTTATTTCTTTATCAAAGGTTTCTCTTAGAGTTCACATAGTGATTTGTAGATATTAGAAGAATAATGGAAGGTGGCATAATGAGCATAAAACTTGGCCTAAGTTAGATAATCTTGATGTCATTCTGAGGCATGAGATTGACCTTAGCTAATTCACACTTGTTTACCACCCCTCATTAGTATTTACCCCCACTTGTAGATGCTAGTGCTAAGCATAAAACTTGATCAACTTTAGATGGGAATCCTTGGTGAAAATGGTTATGAAAATCCTAGAATGATGAGTCATTCTACTGAAATGTTTTGCCATGTGTTCTTGAACACCAGATGATTTTGATGATGAAAATGTTAAGGCATGAGCCTTAGCCCTTTATAAAACTGATGGTTGTCTGGATGCGATACCATTCCAATTTTACCGTACAACCACAATACCCGAAAATTGGGTAGGGCTTGACTGGAAATTTATATACCTTAGTATGGGTTCCTTTGCGGCCAAGGTTTGATCTGAGGCTACCTTGTGAAGATTGTCCACATGTGCAGTACCCAAGATGACGGTTGGTCATGGTTGGGAGGCCAAACTCACAGGAGAGGTGCCTATACTAGGGCCTGTAATTAAAAGGTTAGGATTGATTATCCGCATACTGAGTATGGTGAATTCAGGATTGTTCCTGACGGATGTATCAAATGTTGTGGTGAAAGTGTACCACCTCTGTATAGTGTCAAACTATTCGAATAGCCGCGTCTGCGGTTATGGACAGTTGGAGTGGCCACTGTTCTATCGTCAGATGTTTTCAAAATGACTTGTGAAATGATTCATGACTTTGACTTGACCACAATAGGGTTGTGATATGAAATTCAAGTTCCCACTTAGGTTTTATAAAACTTTCAACTAGCTTTATTCGCTTCTGAACTTAGTAGAGATAAATCTGGATTTTTGCAAAACAACCTAGATCTTAGTATCCTACTTAAAACCAATTCACTTGTTAGTATTAGTTTGCGAGTACTTAAAGAGTACTGATGGCTTTGTCCCTGGCTATTGCCGTAGCCAGACTATGAAGAGGAATATCAGGAGGAAGGACAGCAGGAAGGTTACGAGAACTAGGATCATCTCCCATCGTCAGCATTGCTTGTGACCATGAAGATGGAGCTTCGCCTACGCTACCATTATCATTACATTATTCCGCTGCTTGATTTGTATTAAGACTGGATCATGAGGTCCTTATTTGTGTAAGACCTTATGTATAGTTTGTAATGGATGATGTACCGTGATATCCAATCTGTTATGTCTCGCAAAAATGGTAATCCTGGGATTGCGATGTATGGCATAAAAGGCATCTAGGATTAAAAATCTGGGTGTTGACAAGTTGGTATCAGAGCTAGGTTGCCATAAGAGACCATAGTTTAGAATGGACGTTTGAATCAAAAACTTAGTTTCAAAACTAAGAAAGTGAGTATTTATGAAAACATATTCTTATCCTTATCACTTAGACGCTTTCATGAAAAGTCATGTTCCTCAAAGATTCTTGCAAAATTACATAAAATTTGACACACTTGATAACTCTACTAACTTACTCATCCTATATTCTTATAGATGGACGTGAAGTATAGAAAGTTTTATCAGTTGGGGAATGGAGGAGACCTCATCTTTGAGAGTGACTTAGACCAGCTTTCGGAGATGCTAGAGCGTTCGCACCCCGAGTTCTTTGGAGCTCAGCTCAATGGTCAGGAAGGAGAGGTTTTGCAGTGGCTAGTTGTTGCAAGTCTCCGGGGAAAGATTGAAGCCTCCACCTCACAGGGAATTCAGTTCACCTTGAGAGAGAACAACTGGCTCGATGGACTTGCCAGGGCCATGCAGGAAGCTCTTGCCCGTCTGTCTGGGCAGAGTATCAATCAGATCAAGGGTACCCGCTTTGAGTTCTACCCAAGGTGTGATGTTATGGGACAGCCACTGGAAGCCCCATATCACCATGAGCTGAAGAGTCAATTGGACCACCTCAACTTCATGATGTATGACCGTTAGAAGGAGTTGGACAATGCCCGCTCCTACGCCAATCACAAGTACGCCATTACCGCTAAGAAGGATCAGACCATTGCCATGCTAGTGAAGGATCACCAGTCTCGTCGCCGTCAGCTTGACAAGAAGGAGCGCATCATTGCCCGTCTTAGCCATTGGATCCCAGAGTTGGAGGAAACTGTCCACGAGAGAGACATGCAGTTGGAGGAGAGGGAGAATGCAGGGGAAGACCTTCGTGGAGACCCCTACTCCTATCTCAACAATGATGATGACTTTCTGGAGGATCAGGCCATGGACTTCTTCACCGATGAGGATGACTTCGCCTTCATCAATGATGATGATGAGGATTAGGAGGACACCAACTCCGAGTTGTAGTAGCACTTGAGCACTAGCGTTAGTGAGTTGTATTCGGTACCATTGTATCGTAGTTTCCTAGAATGGTTCTTAAAACCATCTGTTTTCCTTTGTTGTGGTGTGTGTTTGTATCATGTGCCATGAATGAATGAAAAGCAAGTTGCTAGAAGAATTTGAGTCCAACTTTGAAAACCTTTCAAACCCAAAACCCCGAACCTTAGAAATTTCCACCTTTTCTCATGATATATCTCAATCTTCAGATGCCTCGTGGAGGAAGCACTTCAGCGCCGGACCCCATGTTGCAAATGTTGGTTTCTGACCGTGAAGCCAAAAGATCCGAACGTCAAGCCAACTTAACCACCCTTCAACAGATAGCTCAGATGTCCAACAACAACCAAGGCCATGGAAATCAGGACAACCATGGATCTAAGCTCAAGAATTTCCAGAACACCAATCCACCCGTTTTCACTAAGTCTTAAGAGCCCCTAGATGTAGATGATTGGCTGCAAACCATGGAGAACAATCTAGAAGTTGCAGGAGTGGAAACTAACGAGAAAGTGTTGTTTGCTACCCACTACCTAGCCGGAGATGCAAGAGCATGGTGGAACAGTGTTCGCGCGATGGCAGGAGGTCAGATGATGACTTGGGAAGAGTTCAAAGTCAAGTTCAGCAGAACCCATGTGCCACTGGGTTTGATCAAGAGGATGAGGGATGAATTCAGAGAACTGAAGCAAGGAATAATGACCGTAGTGGAATACCGTGACAAATTCTTGTCATTGGCTAGGTATGCACCGAATGAGATAGATACCAAAGCCAAGAAGAAGGAGAGATTCCTGAATGGTCTGCATGATGAGATGCAGATAGTGTTAGTCAATATCCCATTTGCTAATATTGAAGCCCTAGTGGACTCTGCCATTCAGATGGAAGGCAAGATCAACCAAACTAATGAGAACCGCATGCGCCGCATGATGCATCAACCAGGAACCCATCATACACCAAAGTATCGCCCCAACCCATCTCTAGGATTTGCCCCAAGAACCCATCGACCCCCGATGAACCGTCCGACCTACCCGAACCGTGTAAACCCAAGGCCCGAAGGAAATCATAACAACCCCGGCAACCCCAGCAATTTCAACCGTGCACCACCTAAGTTCAACACTAATAATGCCGCCATCAACACCAACACTGCCCCAAGGACTGGAAGCAATGTTGTGCCTGTTGTAGCAAAGGAGAAGTCGCAAGTGACTTGTTACGAATGTGGAACCAAAGGTCACTACTCCAATGACTGCCCCAAGAAGATTGCCGCATACCCCAATGCAAATGCCCCAGCTTAGCAGCATCGTCGTGTTCAGCCCGGAAGAAGGTTTGCCCCAGGGAACTCGCTCAACCTCAACGGTCGTCTCTTTCTCATGTGTAACACCCTCGGATTGGCCCTATACAAGTTTCAGCGATTCCCGCCAAACCCGCATAGAAACGATTTAAATGTGCCCACCAGGCACTTTCGTGCGGGTGGAAAATGAAGTAATACCATTACACAATAGTCCATGATGGAACCCACAGAACAGATATATACAACAATGACTCAAAGAGTCAAGAATACAGGTATACAATACAAAGATCCAAATCACCTTTAAAATGATACAGCGTCCGAGTATGAACAAGATGCAAATTGATCTAAGAGCCCTGAAGAATAACCAATGGCGTCCATAACCTTGCCCAGGCCAAGCCGGAAGGGTAACCCTGCTAACGATGTCGATCTCAACACCTTCTTAAACAAAAGGGGTGACAACAAAGGGCAAAGGAAAAAGAGAGCGGTCAGTACTAAGGCTAGTACACGGCGAGACTAGAATTCGGCGGTCCTCACCTACATAGGTATGGTGGACTGAAGCAGCAGCGCAGCATGCACCAAAAAACCTGTAGAGACTCAATACAACTGGCGGACATCAGATAGGGATAAGAAATACCTATTCGGATCCAACCTGAAACTATCACCAAGCATACCCATCCTGGTATTTACCCCTAGAGACCAAACGAGGAAGTCAACTGAGGAACTCACATAGTTGGCAGTTTTATTCATTCTGTTATAGTTGCGGCGATTACTAGTCAGATATAGATAGCATGAGTCATCCTGATATTATAAATAGTAGGCAGTTTTAGTTAACCATTCCGTTGTAGTTGCAAAACTTACTATTCAGATACCTATACCATGAGACATTCAAACACCCAGCAGTTGTTGGTACTTTTATTTAGCCATTCCATTATAGTGAAGCTGATTACTAGTCATTCCAATGTCAAATTTATAGCACTACTTTAGTTATAGTTGTCTATAATCGAGATACTCTGCTCCAAGTAGTCCATAACCGCGGACACGGCTTTTAGAAAGATTTAACCCTGCAGGGGTGCACCAAAGTTTCTACACGCACCTACACCCTTGTTGTCAGATCAGGTAGGTACAAGATCACAAAACATACACCCAACGGTATGTCGACGGGGTTTCAGACACGACGTTTCTCAGACCCAAAGAATGTACATGGGGCCACCCCACTAAGCTACCCGCAACGAAGTCGGCTGTCTCTGATACGGACTCAGGGTGTGTGGCGACGGTTGTAAACGACTGGGAGCCCAAAAGTGTGACTGGGCTTGTCGATACAGCGAAAACATGGCATGGGGTTCCTAAACAGTATAGGCGCTCCACGCGCAATCGTAAATAAAGCAGTAAAATATGGCATAAGTACATGATAGTAATAAAGCCCCAAACTAGGTTGTGGCCCCAGTACAGTACTTTGAAATCAGGTACTAAATCGATGAGGGTGCCCACACACCCCACCTGTGGTTAGCGCGCTCGATCTCAGAACATGTGTCAGGAACTCGGGGTCCTACGGGACACAAGTGGCGGTTAAAAACCAAATATTGTCTATTGCCCACCGGTGCCTCTACATTATTTACCTACTTTCAATTTTAGTTATTAAACAGTAATTAAATCCATGATCATCTCCACCATTAAGAATATGTCGACCCCCAACATCAGTGGAACATCGACGACGCGAAGCAGGTACCTGAGCAAGCAACTATGAGTCACAAGGCCGACTGTCTATCAAACAACAGGTAATAGGAGGTGTCCATGTCAATATAGACGCTACATGGAAGTATAAAGGGGTACGGAATCTATATCATCGCAAAACAGATAGCAATAGATCAACAGGAGGAAATAAAAACTAAAAATGTAAAATAGGTAGAAAGAGGGAGAATGCTCTCCTGAAAAAATTGCCGAAGGTTCATCCGAAGATCATGTCGACACTCGCATCAACTCATCGGCCTAGTCCGCGAAGAAGCAAATCACTAGAATAAACACCGGATGCACTATTTAATACTACGGTAGAAGATCGGCATGATGCATTTATGATGTATGACATGGCAAAGATGTGATACAATTATGCAATATTAAGCGGAACCGGGGTCCCGAAAATTCATTAATAGGTTCATGTTGTCAATTTAAATGTTGTCTTAACAAGATAAAACATAGCATCGGTTCGCTACACAATTTAAATGGGGTCAATATAAGACTAGAAAAGCCCACAGATAGTCTCCATATTTAATTATTAGGTGATTCAACTAATTAACCAAAGAACATAACAGGTGATGCACAAATTAATGAATTTAATACGATAAGATATATTACATATACACACGGTTCGGCTAGATAGCAAACAAACCGTTGAATGGAATCAAAGGAGCTAGTTCGAACGAACAGACATAATACAGACCTTTGAGGAAACCGTGCAGATGGACGCATACACGGACAAGCTTGATAAGCAGAGCAGCTCATGCGTGGTAGCCTGCAGACAGGAGGGCCGGTGAAAGGTGGAGGATGATGAGGATGTTTAGACACACCGCGCGTGGCATGTGAGCGTCCTGGTCCAAACATTTGCGCAAAAAGCTTGTGTGCATCGGTGGCAACGCATGTAGATATCAAAGGGAGGAGACTGTCGGCGCTGGGTGATTGGATGGTAGCCTGCTTGTTGCATGCTACGGTCGAAGCCGGCTCTCCTGGAGCGGACCCGAGCGGATCAAGGCTTGGCCGGTGGTTGGATTGGCTCTTGCGCCAATCGAAGGGGTAGCGCACGCGCGGCTCTGCTGCTGCTGCTCGTGAGGTGGAGAATTAGTGATGGTTTGCTCGGATCCAGCAGAGTGGAGCTGATCCGGGCGCTAGAAACAAGACAACCATGTATTGCTCGGTCAACCGTAAAATTAAAGAATCTGGTGTTTGCGGAGATTTAGGGAAGGAATGGATTAGATTGGTTCTTGACGGGATGATCATGGAGTTGATTGATTGCTAGATGCTGAACACGAGACAAGGAACTACAAACAGAGAACTGATGAATACATCAATTGGGATTTTTTCTAGCTATAAAGAAAAAGAAAGGATCTGGTGGTACGGCTTGAAAAGAAATCCTTCATGTAGGGTGGCGCTGATTTTTAGATCAATTCAGACGTGAGGCTACACAGAATCATGCGCATACAGGAGAACAAGCTAGGATCTGGCTCTTTGCACGAGAGGGAATAGAGGTCGCAGGCGAAGAAATGGATCTGGAGTTTTTTGTAAGAAAAGAGTGCACAGGGAGGGGAAAAGGAGGTCATTCTAGCCAGATCTCGGGCCTAGGGTTTGGAGGAAAAGAAGAGGATTGTGATATTTATGTAGTCCAAAATAGACTAGATGAGGCTAGTTTTGGGCCAAAATTTTAGGTAGCCTTTTGGACCTAATTTTATTTATAAAATAAGAAAACCTTTTGCGGTCCAAAATATTATTTGCTTTAATTTTAAAAAATAAGAACAAGAGACAGGTTAATAAAACCACACAATTTTTTTAGTAAAACAAAATAGGGGTTTGATAAAATAATTTTAGGAACAAAATAATGAAATGCTACATGATGACACGATGATGCACAAAGTAGAAATAACAGGCGAATTTTTAGTAGTGGTTTTACCCGGGGTGCTACATCATGCATGCTGAAGAAGCCCAAGAAGCGCAAGATGTCGTGTTGGGTATGTTTTCTGTTAAATCAGTACTTGCAAGAGTGTTGTTTGATTCTAGAGCATCGCACTCGTTTGTTACAGAAGAATTTTCATGCACTAGTAAGATTCAACCCACCAAATTGAAGCATGTTATGATAGTTCAAATACCTGGTTCAACCACCAAAGCTAGACAAATTTGCAAAGCCGTAACTATCCAAATTCATGGCATAGATTTTTATGCTAATCTAATAGTACTCGGAACTAAAGGTTTGGAAGTAGTAGTAGGAATGGATTGGATATCCAAACATAAAGGATTAATTGACTGTGCCAAGAAAGCCATAACCATGACCAGTACAACCGGAATATCAGTCGGGCATATATCTAAAACCTTGCCCCGTAAATTCAAGTGCAACAAGAGTATAGCCTAGTCAACCCTTGACCAAGTCCGGATAGTCTGTGAATACCCCGATGTATTTCCAGATGTTTTGCCCGGTATGCCCCCAGATCGGGATATCGAGTTTATCATTGACCTAATCCCTGGAACCGGACCCATAGCCCAGAGACCATATATTATGAACCCGTCTAAACTATTGGAACTGAAGAAGCAACTAGATGCTATGTTGGAAATAGGATTGATCCAACCAAGTGCATCGCCATGGAGATCACCTGTATTATTGTGGACAAGAAAGATGGAGGTAACCGTTTGTGTACGGATTATCGGAAGTTGAATGATGTCACCATCAAGAACAAGTAACCATTGCCAAAGATAGAAAACATGTTTGACTACTTGACTGGTGCCAAGGTGTTTTCTGAGATTGATCTTAGGACTGGCTATCATCAACTCAAGATTCGCGCAGAGGATATTCCAAACACTGCCTTTACGACCAGATATGGATTATATGAGTATATTGTCATGTCTTTTGGATTAACCAATGCCCTCGCTTATTTCATGAACCTCATGAATAAGATTTTTAAGGACTTCCTGGATAAGTTTGTCGTTGTGTTCATCGATGACATTCTGATTTATTCCAAATCAGAAGAAGAACATGAGCTACACGTAAGGACCATCCTTGGAACCCTTAGAGAGCATCAGCTGTATGCCAAGTTTAGCAAATGTGAATTGTGGTTACAGGAGGTAGGATTCCTCGGACATATCGTATCAGCCGAAGGAATTGCCGTCGACCCTGCAAAGGTGAAGGATGTTGAAGATTGGCAAGCCCCGACCACCCAAACCCAAGTTCGTGAATTTCTTGGATTAGCGGGATATTACCGCAAGTTCGTAGAAGGATTCTCGAGTATCACAAGACCCATGACCCAATTGCTGAAAAGGACAAGAAGTTTGAATGGACAGACAAATGTGAAGAGAGTTTTCAGGAACTCAAGAGGAGATTGATTTTAGCCCCAATCTTGATCATGCCGGATATTACGAAGCCCTTTGATGTGTATTATGACGCATCCAAGATCGGTGTCGGATGTGTGTTGATGCAAGAAGGAAAAGTTATATCTTATCTATCCCGATAACTGAAGCAGCATGAACAGAATTATCCAACCCATGACCTTGAACTAGCAGCCGTAGTTCTAGCCCTGAAGACATGGAGGCATTATCTCATGGGAAACCGTTGTGAGATTTATTCAGATCACAAGATCTTGAACTATATATTCACTCAGATGGAGCTGAATATGAGGCAGAGAAGATGGATTGAGATAATCAAGGACTATGATCTAGACATTCACTATCACACTGGTAAAGCCAATGTGGTAGTAGATGTCCTTAGAAGATTGCCGTGCCGCTTGAGCTCCATGATTCTGAAGGAGCAACCAAGTTTGCACAAAGAGATGGAAGATTTCAGAATGGAATTAGTAAGTGAAGGATTTTTGGCTAGCATAAAACTTCAACCCACTTTGATCAGTCAGATCAAGGAGGCGCAGAAAGGAAATGCTAGTATCGACGGAATCAAACATCGTATCGATACAGGCAAAGTACCCGGATTCACCGAGGATGAAGAAGGAGTTATGTGGTACAAAGGACGTCTCTCTGTACCAGCAAATTCAGATTTGAAGGAAACTATTTTGAAAGAGGCCCATGATACTCTTTATTCTATCCACCCCGGAGGGACAAAGATGTATCATGATTTGAAGGAGCAATTTTGTTGGCATAAGATGAAGAGAGAAATCGGAAGCTACATAGCCAAGTGTGATATATGTCAGAGAGTCAAGGCGGGACATCAGAGACCCGCAGGACCGTTGCAACCCATATAGATTCTGGAATGGAAGTGGGATTCAGTTGGAATGGACTTTATCACTGGATTGCCTACTTCTAGTAGGGGAAATGACTCTACTTGGGTCATAGTTGACAGATTGTCCAAGGTAGACCATTTCTTACCAGTCAAGACCACCTACCAGAGTTAGAAGCTAGCGGAGTTGTATATCGCTAGAATCTTTAGTTTGCACGGAGTCCCCAATAACATTGTATCGGATCGAGGAACTCAGTTTACCTTGAGGTTTTGGAAGAAAGTACAAGAAGGACTAGGAACAAGACTGGATTTTAGCACAGCGTATCACCCTCAAACCGATGGACAAACGGAACGAGTAAATCAAATACTCAAAGATATGTTGAGAGCCTGTGTGCTAGAGTATGGATCTAAATGGCAAGACTGTCTGACTTTCGCCAAATTTTCTTATAACAACAGTTTTCAAGCTAGTTTGCAAATGGCCCCATTTGAATTCATGTATGGAAGGAAGTGCCGTACCCCTTTGAATTGGTCGGAAGTAGGAGAGAATCAGATCTTCGGACCAGACATCCTACGATAAACAGAAGACAAAGTTCACAAGATTCGTGAGCACCTCAAGACCGCCCAATCCAGACAGACGAGTTATGCCGACAAGAGACATCGAGACCTCGCTTTCAATATCGGAGATTTTGTGTATCTCAAAGTGTCTCCCTTGAAGGGAATGCAGCGTTTCCAGCTCAAAGGAACGTTAGACCCCAGATATATTGGACCTTTCAAGATTCTGAATCGTCGAGGAGAAGTATCGTATCAATTGGAACTGCTAGAGGAAATGTCAGCCGTGCAAAATGTGTTCCATATATCGTTACTTCGCAAGTGCCTAGAAGTTTCGGAAAAGACTGAAGTTTTCAAGAACATTGATCACCGCACCATAGAGATCAACGATGACCTAACATATCCCGAAGTACCCATCCATATTTTGGAGGCATCTTTCAGAACCACCAGAACCTGAAGAATTAATTTTCTCAAGATTCAGTGGAGTAACCACACTGAAGAGGAAGCAACCTGGGAGAGAGAAGATCACCTCAGGACGGAGTTTCCCGATCTCTTTAAATCCTAGGTAATATTTTTTCTTCTTTTTCAAATCTCGGGACGAGATTTTGTTTAAGGAGGGAAGGTTTGTAAGATCCCAAAAATATTTATCATGATTATCAAATTCTAATCACCAAAATTAGGGTTAACAAAAACTTTTGTTAATTCAAAGCTTTATGAATGCATATGTGTATTTGATGATTGTGGGAAAGAATGAATGAACTTGTGTGATTAACCTAAATATCAAGGAAGGGTTTAAATATGAAAATAACATCATCTAAAACATTTCCAAGGAGAAACAAATCAAGAGAAAATAAAAAACAAATCAAACAAGGAAAATGGTCATTTTTTCCAATCTTGCCCACTAGGTCACTTTGAGTGTTTCTAGTCGAAGATTCCGAACAGAAACTATTCCTTTTATTTTCACCCCTTGCTAGACCAAGTAAAATTAAATCAAAGCCCACCTTTCAAACTTAAAGAAACATTTGGCAACCCCATTCAAATGACAATTTAAAATTGAATCTATAACATATGTGAAGATCACACATTTTAAAAACCCAACCAAACCAGTGCCCCTTGACCAATCCAACTAACCCAAGACTCCCTAGTATGTAACCAGCAAACCAACCAAGTTTGAATCCAAAATTCGAATTTGAATTTCTTGCGGCCATTTCATCAAACACCTTGTAATCAGCAAACAAACAAACATCAAACATTATTAGTAGCAGTAATTTTGGCCAACCTTGTCCCCTCTCTAGGTCACTCTACACTCTCAGTATATGATCAAACTAATTTAACTAGCCTTAGCACCACTATGAGCATGCATAGCCATCAATGGTGACCATGCTGAGAGCACCCTTGCCACCCCCATGTCGCTAGCGAGATAGGAGAAGCTCTAGCTTCGCCAACCTTGTCTGTGACACACAACACCTTCCATCGCCACCCCCTGTCCAAGCCCCGAGCCTTGCCAACCACTGGACCACATGCCAAGCTCGTGCCTAGTTTCTCTATGTGCGTGCTGAGAGCACGCCAGTGCGCCATCAGTGACACGAGCCCACAGACCGCGCGCCTCCCTTGCTGCTTGCGTGCATGATTGCCAGCACCCGAGCAACCCGCCAGACAACCCTGTTCGCCGCCGCGCGGACCATGGACGCTGTGTGCCATTAAACTTGCCGTCAGACCCGCACAGAGAGCCGTGACGTTCCGACCGTTCCTCACCGCCCCACGCCACGCCATCAAGCCATTGAGCTTCGCCAGGAGGCAACGCAACATCCCCTATCGTCTCCCATGCCATTAGCACGATGTGCCGACGACCACGACGAGCTCCACCCGTGCCCGTCGGTCCCCTTCAGGCACCATAAAAGGAGGCCACCCCCGTTTGGTTTGAGCACACCATCTCACTCCCCACCTCTCACTGATAACACCCACTCACCCACGGAGCAAGACGAGCACCAGGTGGCCAGAATTTCACCGGATTTCACAGCTGCAGAGGAGGAGAGGCGCCGTCGATTGGAGCCGCCCCAGGAGGAGCTGCCGGTACCAGGCGGATCGCCGTCATCGACTTCGTCATTCGCCCCCATCACCGACCATCGCCGGAGCCCCCGTGAGCCCCCACTGACCCCCACTAGCCGCGCTAGGGTTCAGACTCGCCGTGTCCTGTTCAGGCGTGGACGATGAACCACAGCCATAGGATTAGATCTAGATCGCACGGCCTAGATCACCCTCTACCCCTTTGCCACTCGTTGTCTCACTAACGAGTGGGGTCATTCACTTAACCAGCCCGCGCGCGCGTTGTGCATAGTGGGCCGGCCAAGTTAAACCTCCCGCACGACCCAGTAATTCAAACTTAGGTTTATTCATTAATTTCAAAATCAGTTTTGTATCTAGATTCAAAAATCACCCCAGATCGATTCACTGAACCAAAATGCATGAAACCAATATTGTTAGAAAGGTACTAAAGTGCTTAATCCAAGCCTATTGGATTCAAACCATTTAGATTTGTAGATCAGCCATGGTAAAAATAACAAGGCAGAAGCTTTTCTGCATTCAAACATTTTTCAAAATTCATCCATAAAAGCTTTTGAGTTGATTCCAACTATCAAAAATCACATTTAACCATACATTTCATAATATATAAAAATATATAGGGTTACCTGCAGAAATAATGATCAAGTAATAAAAGAATGCCCCATAGGCCATTCTAGTCATTTTATTTAATTAAAGTAAGAGGTTAAACTTTATTAAATTTTGGAACCACTTTAAATCACATTCCGATATACTGAAATATGTGGTGATGACATGTGTCAACATGATCTCATGTTTGAGTTGGAGAATATTAAATCTTAAGTAGTTCTTTAATGAGTAGAAATTACTTTTCTAAATAAAATAAATAAGACAAGTGTTTTAATCTTTGTGATAATAGTGATGATGCTAGATCATCTTGTGTGAAACTTTGTGTGCTAAATAGAGTAGTTAAGAATTGTGTGGTGATTGTGTATCTCGTATTTATTTATAGACGCTAGTATCGACCAAGGATACGAGGAGGAAGGAGGATACTACGAGGAGGAAGCCGAGGAAAACTTCAACCACTGCTCTACACAAGGCAAGCTATTGACTTTGCAAGCTAACACTTGCAATTATGAAAGTTAGATAATCTATGCCATGCATTGATCATGCTTGGTTAGATACATTTGATGATACCCCATCCTATTTTTACTTACAACCTTAGTATTTTATTTCTTTATCAAAGCTTTCCCTTAGAGTTTACTTAGTGATTTGTAGTATTAGAAGAATAATGGAAGGTAGCATAAAGAGCATAAAACTTGGCCTAAGTTAGATAATCTTGATGTCATCCCGAGGCATGAGATTGAACTTAGATAATTCACACTTGTTTACCACCCCTCATTAGTATTTACCCCCACTTGTAGATGCTAGTGCTAAGCATAAAACTTGATCAAATTTAGACGGGAATACTTGGTGAAATGGTTATTAAAACCCTAGAATGATGAGTCATTCTACTGAAATATTTTGCCATGTGTTCTTGAACACCAAATGATTTTGATGATGAAAATTTTAAGGCATGAGACTTAGCCCTTTATAAAACTGATGGTTGTCTGGATGCGATACCATTCCAATTTTACCGTACAACCACAATACCCGAAAATTGGGTAGGGCTTGACTGGAAATTTATATACCTTAGTATGGGTTCCCTTGCGGCCAAGGTTTGAGATGAGGCTACCTTGTGAAGATTGTCCACCTGTGCAGTACCCAAGATGACAGTTAGTCATGGTTGGGAGGCCAAACTCACAAGAGAGGTGCCTATTCTAGGGCGTGTAATTGAAAGGTTAGGATTGATTATCCGCATACTGAGTATGGTGAATTCAGAATTGTTCCTGATGGATGTATCGAATGTTGTGGTGAAAGTGTACCACCTCTGCAGAGTGTCAAACTATTCGAATAGCCATGTCCGCGGTTATGGACAGTTGGAGTGGCAATACTGTTCTATCGTCTGATGTTTTCAAAATGACTTGTGAAATTATTCATGAATTTGACTTGACCACAACAGGGTTGTGATATGAAATTCAAGTTCCCACTTAGGTGTTATAAAACTTTAAACTAGATTTCTTTGCATCTGAACTTAGTAGAGGTAAATCTAGATTTTTGCAAAAAAACTAGATCTTAGTATCCTACTCGAAACCACTTCACTTGTTAGTATTAGTTTGCGAGTACTTAAAGAGTACTGATGGCTTTGTCCCTGGCTATTCCCGTGGCTAGACTATGAATAGGACTATCAGGAGGAAGGACAGTAGGAACGTTACGACAACTAGGATCATCTCCCATCGTCAGCATTGCCTGTGACCATTAAGATAGAGCTTCTCCTACGCTACCGTTATCATTATGTTATTCCGCTGCTTGATTTGTATTAAGACTAGATCATGAGATCCTTATTTGTGTAAGACCTTATGTATGGTTTGTAATGGATGATGTACTGTGATATCCAATCTGTTATGTCTCGCAAAAATGGTAATCTTGGGATTGCGATGTATGGCATAACAGGAATCTGGGATTAAAAATCTGGGTGTTGATAGCCCCTCAGGCTCCTACTCCGTCTCGTGTTCTAGCTCCCTGAGTCTTCTGGTGAAATATGATTTTTGGCAAATTTTTCGGGATTTTTCCTGATAGTTGATTTTCTGCACAAAAACTAGACACCAAGGTAATTCTGCTAAAAACAGCATCAGTTCGTGTTAGTTTTATCCAAATCACACAAGTTTAGAGGAGAAACAAGATCAAAAGTGTTCAGGAAAGTAGATACGTTTCGGACGTATCAACTCCCCCAAGCTTAGCTTATTGCTTGTCCTCAAGCAATTCTGTTGAAAATTGAGTGCGATAAAAGAACTTTCACGAACACATTTGCTTCATATGATGTATATATTCTCAGCACAGGAGTAGATACTTAGACAATTCATAATAAGGAGCATGCAACTAAGTATACTTAATAGTCATTGCAAGCTATGAAGGGATTCCAACTCAATAATAATAAGTAGCATGAAACATAAACATAAGCAACATTGCAATGCTCATAAAAAGGTATGATAGAGTGGTATCTCAGTTGCCTTTGTTTGTAGAGAACAAAATAAATGCCAAGGCACCTCTGAAGTTCAAGAGAAGACTAGAAGTAAAGATATCAGAGATACAAGCATCAAAGTTATGAAATAATGAACCAAGTTTTGAGACAAGCACATTATAGTAAGAATGACAACTATGGTCTCAACAAGGTTCTCATAGAATAAGTGGTGACTCAACAAGGAAGTGAAAAAGTTTTTGAAAAGTTTGAAAGGCTTCCACATGCTAAAAGTGTGGAACTCATTAGCTTTGAGCTCTCATTGCCATATCATAGGCATCTTTAGATGGTTAATGGTGAAAGTGAGGTCCAATATGAGTTATATGCTTGACAGACCATAAACTGAAAATCTCATGTCCCTTTAATACGAGGGATGCTCCTCATGCTACTCAACTTTAGTTACTAGCAAGTTCTTGTCATTGTAAATACATGCGTATCATAGAGAACCGCCAACAGGGTACCCCTTGCACATGATATAGGAGCTATCCCATAATCAAAATGACAAGGCAAGCAGACAATGAGCATCTTAGCGATATTTTTATTTGCTATTTGCATACGTTTTTATTGAGGATGCTTCACGGATTGCTCATTATGTTTATGCTGCAAGTTTCCACCATGATTAGGCATGGCTTAGGCTAGTGGCCCAGGCGTTTCTCTAGCACATATATATAACTCCATGAACTTACACGCTCCCCTTTTATTTCACACTGACGACATACATAAACAAAATAGCATGATATCAACTAGGTTCAAAGTACAGGTGCAATGTTGAAAGCGTTCCCCATGACAGCACGGTTCTGCTAATGCCCAGCCTATAATTTGCAAGCATATAACTTTCATGGACAGTCACAATGGTTCAGATTTATTAAGTGCAAGAAATAAAGTGTGCCATCAAGTTCGTGAGAGCTTTACTAACTAACTTTATCAAAACAAGCAAACATTTTATTTGGAAGAAAATAAGGCATAATGAATATGCATAGAATAGCAAATGATGCTAGTAGGTAGGTATGGTGGACACTTTTGGCAATGTTGGTTTTGGGGAGTTGGAAACACGATAAGTTCTCATACTCAGTTCAAGTGAAGGCTAGCAATAAAGAGGGAGCGACAAACGAGGGAGCAATAACTGTCATAATCATGCTTGCAACAAAACAGGACTAATTATGGCATGAGAGTGATACAAGAACTCTGAGGCAAAATAAATCATCGAGGCTTACTGACTATTGTTCAGTCATATGCATGCGTGAGCATGTGCCAAGTCGATTCAAATGAAACATTTAGAGGAGGATACCACAATATCAAACGAAGTTATGAATAGAACAATGCAAGCAAACATTCATATGACATTCTACGAACTATTAGCAAGATGGAGCTAATCATAAGAGACCAAGAACTACTAAGCATCCATAAATAACATACACCTTACATGAACAGACTAAGCATTCCCACAATGATGAGTATATGTACAAAAATGAAAACAAATAGAGTTCATTACCAGCCTCTTACCACACCTCAATTTGTCTTAATCTTCATTATTTACCTTCACTTGTGTGGCTTCAATAATAACATGAAACTAAACTCCACTGAGGACTGCTGAACCCTGCAAAGAACTTCACAAAACCAAAGAAGAACAACAAATATTTTTGGTGTTTTTGATTTTTAAAGAAAGCACACGAAGCAAAAACAAACAAAGAAAAATATTTTTGGATTTTTCTAAGGCAAACCAAAGCTAAAAAGAAACGAAACATCAAAATATTTTTGGTCTTTTTGTGTTTTGAGAAAGCAGAAACAAAGACCAAAAAGAAAGCGAAACATGGATATACAAAGAACTGACGAAACATGATATATAGATGAGTGTGATTTCGGTGTACCTCCCCCCAAGCTTAGGATTTTGGCCTAAGTGGGGCTCAACCCCATGGTGACCAAGAAGGTGCACCTCCGTAATGCGACGAAGAGGCCCCTTCGTCCTGGTACGAGCTCGAGGAAGCCCCTGTGCAGTGCACAGCGTGGTCATGAAAGGGCGCGTCCACCTGGTAGTGTCCGTGGAAACCACGAATGCGTAGATTCTCGTCCATCTCCTCCTTGGAGCGTGACCAAGGTCCCTGGCAAATACTAAACAAAGTGGTTTGGGGCAAAGGAATTTCTCTCTCTTCCCCGTCAGTAAACATCATCCTGTAAACCAAACTCTCAAGGGTAGAGATAGTAGTGACAAATAGATGCGCTTTCATGGAAGCTAAATCAAGCCTTTGAGGAGCCAAAATTGTATCATTTAGATCAACAGAAAGGTATAAGGTAGCAAAAACACGTACAATAATAAGACCCCCATAAATGGGTCCTCTACCGGCTAAGCAACGAGCAATGACAGAGCCAAGATTATACCTGGTTTCATTATTGAGTGCAGCAGCTAGAAAGGCCAAATGATAGTTGGAAATATTGCTAGTGTTCTCCCTACCAAGAATACTAGTGGCAAGATAATAAGAAAAATATCTGATAGCTGGGAGTAGAATATTTCTTATCTTTCCACACTGGGCTCTGTGGTCATCATCATTGGTTATCCCGCGGTAGAGCTCCAACAAATCAGCGGGTTGAGCTGGAATCTTCTTCACTGTCCCAGTCGTGCCAATACCCAAGATTTCGCAAAATTTCTTCATTGTCATGGTGAAGGGTCTATTATAGATATTGAATGACACCTCTGACCTGAAAGGGTTGTTGGTTATATAGAAACTCTCCACCAAAGCTTTGGTGAGCATAGCATATTGTAGGGTTCGCAACATAGAAAACAAAAAATTTCCTACGATGGGAACAACTATGTACCAAGATCTATCTATTAGATACAAAGAACAGGCGGATATACATCTATAGAGAACATACCCTTGAAGACTGACAAAGCTTAATGAGTCCAAACTCGTGGTTGATGTAGACGATCTCTTGCTGATCTCAAGATCGAGAGGAAGTCCTAGCGCCGCAAAATAGCAGTGCATTTGTGCTCGTAAACACACGTACAAGACACCGAGCAACCTCTGTCTCCTCGCTCCAGCGATGCAGCGGAAGCACAACCCTTTCTTGCTGAATAGCCACCGGGAACATGTATCTCGCTAGTCCGAGACCATGGGGGATAAATTCTAGAGGGGGAGAGAGATCCTTCACGAGGAGGTGTGCTTTGAGAGGAGGAGAGAGGGGCCTTTTATAGGGAGAGGGGGAACCCCAAGGGGCATGGTTCCAACCATGGTGGATGCCCCCACCTCTTCCATATTCATTCGGGTGGAGCTCCCACTAAAAATGAAAAGCCTCCACTCCCATAAAAGAGCCTCCACTCAAAAATCCACTCACATGCATTAAATTTCCACCAAATTTAATGCAAGCTCTCATTTAAATAAAACTCTTTTATTTATTCATTCAGAATTTTTTAATTACTTTAATTAACAAACATTCACATAAAACCCCTTGCTAGTATTCAATTTCACATGCAGAACCAGTTTCAGCAATTTCAACCAAAACAGTTTTGGTGTCTAGTGAAATAAATTTCTATGCTTATTATTCTTTCCAGCATGAAACTTTTGCTCCAATTGGATGTCGGTGTCTCTTAAGTGTGCCACCCTATGGTTCGCTAATAATTCGGACATGATTGAGACCCTTCTCCGATTAATAATCAGAACCGGGACCTGGAGATCCATACCGACTCCCACACATTCAACGATGACTTTCCTGTGATCGTCGGAACCTTTTACGATAGTATCTTAATCCCTTTGTTTCACAATATATTGTCCGAGATTCGATCATCGGTATCTCCATACCTAGTTTGATCTCGTTACCGACATGCACTCTTTTATCGTTCCCGTGATATAACATTCTAGTGATCAAATCACTTGCTTGCAAGCTAATAAATGTGATATCACCGAGAGGGCCTAGAGCATATCTATCCGTCATCGGGATGAACAAATTCCACTCTCAATCCATGGTCCTCAACATAACACTTTAGTAGTTCTGAAGCCATCTTTATAATCACCTAGTTACGATGTGACGTTTGATGTCATCAAGAAACTCTTCTGGTGTTAGTGATTGACATGATCTCAATGACTTTGATCGTAATGCTATACTTCAAATGAATGTTCATCACACCATTACACTAATGTTGTGACCTCATTATTAACAACATCCAATGTCCATGATCAGGAAACTTTGATCATCTTGTTAATCAACGAGCTAGTTTATAAGAGAGGCATAACTAGGAACTTCCTTTTTGTTTATGAAACATGCATGTATTAACGTTTCCGTATTAATACAATTATAGCATGCAAAATAAACATTTATCATAAACAAGGAATACGATAATAACCACTTTATTATTTCCTCTCGGGCATTTTCCCTTCAGTCTGCCACTTGCACTAGAGACAATAATCTAGTTTAGAAACTTTGCGTATTGAACACCTATGGCTTTATGGTGTTCCATATACACAATTGCAAGTGGTAACATAATCTATGGATCTGACACTTTCAGGTCGATGTGTATTTGCATGTCTTTGCGTCTTCACGCATCACTCATTCTCCAATGAGATGGCATTGTATAAATTTTGTCTTTTGGTGAGACCTTTAGTTCCTTGGGGTTAAAACATGTCGATACTATTGTCGTACAATATATCTTTAGTGTTAGCCCGTTGCAAACCACACCTTAGTTTGATAACAAACTACTTGACACAAATTCCCTCCTTTGCTACTACTATAGCAGTCATATACTTAGCCTTTTGTTGTAGTATCCGTCACAATGTCTTAACTTTGGAATTCATCCAAATCCATCATGGGAACTTTCTTTCCTTTTCATTGTGCCACCCATAGTTTAAATTGATATAAACTTAATTTGTATCTTGTGACAAAACTAGTATCAATTTAACGCTTTACAATGAACTATTTGTAATTGTTTGTCACCTCTATACAAATATATTCTTAGTTCTTCCAAAAGATTATAAGAATATCCTTACTATCATCCAATGATCATTTTATGATTCATTATGGTATATGCTCATAACACTTAGAGCATAGGACATATCTGGATGTGTACATATCAGGGTATGATTGATCAAAACATTCTCGTGATTTCACTCATCAAGTGTCAAAGCACTTGAATATTGTTTCACTTATCAAGTGTCGATACACTTGAATCTTGATTCAATTCCTTTCCATGCAACAATAACCTTTTCTTGTCGTTTCTATATTGAACTCCTTCAATATCTCATATATGTACGTTTGGCACAACCATATTAGCATCACAGTCTATCCACTATAGACATTCATGCTAAATATTCGGGTTTTTCCTAAGTCTTTCATCAAAATGAAATTCTTAACGTTTGTCAATAAAAATTACATCATTTCTAATCAACAAGATGTCCTCCACATAATGTATTAGAAATATTTCTCAACGCTCCCACTTAATTTCTTGCAAATGCAAGCATCTTCATCGTCTCCTGATGAAAACTCCTTTTCATCACGATGAAGATTCCAACTCTGTGATTCTTACTTCAACCATTGAAGTTTGCATGCCCTTTTAGCATCCTTTGAATTAACAAAACCCTTTGGACCATGTCATGTACACTTCCTAGGTAACCATTCTAATAGAAGAACTTTATTTTGTTTATTCATCTACCATATACCAAATTATATGTAGTGGTTGCTACTTTAATCCGTCCAGACTAAATATCGCTATGAAAGATCAAATCTTTTCATAGTCAACTCCTTGAACATTCTCGTAAAATACTTTACCGACATGTAGACTATTTCATAGATGTGAAACATCCATGTCTGTTTCTTTATAGATCCAAATACGACCGATAGGTTTCTACACCTTTCCGGAGGGTCTTCCAAGTTTAAAACTTGATTTCTCGTATATGGAAACTATCATGGATATTATGGCTTCAAGCCATTTGACGGAGTCAGGGCCCATCATCGCTTCTTTGCATGTATTCGGTTCATCATTGTCAAACAATAATGATTTACTCTCAAATCTTAGCATTTGATTGTTTAACTGGCCTACTTGGTTCAATAGGAACTTAGATCTCCGTGACCACAACCTTTTAGGCACGTGAGCCATGAGCATTCTGGCTGCCTCCAGAACATTTTCCGGCGTTGCGCAACTCAGCACATATAGCTAAGGTTCGTTAACTTTATCAAAGTTCTATTGTCCTCCCACTTAACTTTTTGCGAAAAATTCCTTTTTCAAGAAACTTCACATTTCAAGTGACAAACCCTTTTGTCCTTGGTATTATGGAGGAATAACCAATTGTTATTCGAAATAACCTACAAAGACATGCTCATCCGACTTCGGATGTAAACATCTTACTTATGTTTAGCATACCAAAATTTAATAAATGACAACTTGGGTTTTACCCCACAACATAACTCATATGGTGTCATTTCAGCGGATCAAGATGGAGCTCTTTTTGGTGTAAAAGTGGTAGTCTCTAAAGCTTTAATCTTTTAAAACATAATGGCAGTCTTATAAATAACACCTTTGATCCAACCATGTAAAACAAGGTTTCATTACAAATCTCAAACACTCCATACTCCTATGGTGTTTTGGGAGATCTAAATCTAGGTGTTTTGCTAAAGTTGCCACTCAAATAAATCCCTTTATGATAAATCATAATTCATTTATTTTTCTTGTTACACTTGTAACTCAAATAAATACCTTTATGATCAAATCATAAATCATTTATTTCCTTTTTACAATGATTTTCCACTTCAACTTGAAAGTCTTTGAAACGTTTTTCAAATATTTCATACTTCTTTCTCATTAAGTGAACATTCACTCAAATTTCCGGAGAAAGCATATGAAGTTGAAATCTATCGCTTACGACTATAAATAATGGACTACATACATCGATATGTATAAATTCCAATAATTTAGTCGTTCATTCTTCTTTGGCCTTTGAACGAAGTTTTAATTATCCCGAGGAAAGTCTCACAAGCGTCATTTGATCAAATCAAAGACTCCAAAAAATCCATGAAAATGGAGTTTCTTCATGTTTTATTTTCCATATAATTTAAACGGCGATGTCACTTCGTAAGTGATCTTCCAATCATTTGTCTTGCGACATTTTAGAATTAGGTTTTATGGATATGATTTCTCCAACTAGGTTTGTAAATCATCCATATTATATGGAATACGGTAATTATTTGAATAACCTTTGTTCTCATAATACCTGATTTGAATAACAATTAATAAAACAAATCTTGAAGTCAAGCTTTGATGTCAACGAGAAATACAAACAATGGTTTGTTTGTTTTCGATGAACATCATCACATATTTCTCTTACTAGTTACTTAGCCCATTGTGGTTTATGAATTGCGTCATTCCATATGAAATTTCATACCAACTAATTCGGTATCCAATACCCAAGAACCACATTGTCTAACAAGCAAAGAATACAACCATAACATGTATATCATCCATATACCTAAATTGGATATTTCCAATATTTTATTTTTTGCCAAATATATTTTATAAATTCTCTTTCAGCATTTCCTTTTCCTTTTAAAAGAATCTATCAACATCAAAAGTGGCGCCATATACATGACACATAGTCCAAAGCGTGTATATTCAAATAATAGTACCTTTGGACTTGCAGTTTGAAGTAGATCACCATCATCAAAATGATTGGCATTCTTTCAAAATACATTCTTTAGTAATCTTTTAGTGTAGTAAACACTTTACATACATCTTCTATTCATCCTTATCATGACGACTTTCATGATCAAGCTAATGTAGCTTATAAAGACGAATCGTGAGTATAATGTTACTTTCCAAAGCCCTTTTGGATGATTAGGATGTCTAGCATCTCCAACCTTTGTAAATTCTCATCCAGTATGAGAACATACATTATACTCTATCATATTGCAACCAAAACATTGTTTCTGATATCATTATATCTGTCACACATGATGGTTTCTAAAACAATTCTTTCATCTCCTAGATAAACTTGATATTAAAACAATCAAGAATCATGGAGGCAAACATGATACTAAAGATACTAACACTGGAATTATTACTCTCGATTTAATACCAATTATTAAATTTGATGGAGTAAACAGAGTTTGCTGAAAGTTTGCAATAGGACTTTAAACTTTTAGATTGACACTCAACACAATATGATACCATTTCGTAAAGTAAATATCCAGAATTCTATAGTTCTATTATCTCAATTACAACTATGCATAAGGTGGTGAACGAATGCCAATGACTACAACAAATTATGCAAATTCACTTTGATTTAATTTATGACAAATTGAGTTCTACTAATCCAAATTAGAAATAAACTCACACTCAAAAACGAGATCCCTCATGCCTTTTTGGTGATTACATGAACCAAATCCACTACACCAAGTACGATCATCACGTGAGTCGGTGTAGCTTCAAAGGCGAGCATCCATATGGTCATCATATAAAAACATATGACTCGTGCTTAAACTTTCGGTCCGTGTTCCGAGGCCATGTCTTCACATGCTAGGCTCGCCAAGTAAGAACCTTAGTATTTGCGTGTGTAACTGTCTTACACCCGAGATATGTTCGTGGATTCAAGTACACCCGATCATCACGTTATGTCTTGAAGCGATGAAACATTGTCGGTGCATACTTAAGGAAGAACACATTTTTATCTTGGTATCTAAATGAGGGATCATCTTATTATGCTAATAAAACGCCAAACAAGCAATATAAGATGCAATAAACATCACATGTTGATAAGTGAAATGATATGGTTCCCGCACTTGATCTCCATCATGTGCATTGTGGTATGATCTCTATCATACCTCTATGTGTACGGCCAAGGTCTATGGAACCTACACGTTGTGTGTGTTGTAAGAGTATCATCTTATACTTCTACTTAAAACATCACCATATTATAACACTAGCCCTGCAACAATCTAAACTAGACGCCTCTTAATTTATCCATTGCATGTTTTACGTGGCTTAGGGCTTTCGAAGATAGAACCGTTCTTACCTACGAACATGAACCACAAAGAGGATAACCAAATTGTTGACAAATCGTTGCAAATTAGATATTGACTATAGTAGGAGAGACAGACACCTGCTCGCCACTTATGCAAAACTAGTTGCATGTCAGGCGTGGAACAGGTCTCATGTGCGTGGACATGTAAAGTTTGTCCGGACCGCTTCATCCCACTATGCCACCAATAGCCAAAGTACAAATAAGAAGCAATAAAATGATCATCATCACCCACATACTCATATGTGTACTACCCGTGCAAAGCATCTATGCATAGTTCCGGCTCCGATACCACTGTAGGGTTCGCAACATAGAAAACAAAAAATTTCATATGATGGGAACAACTATGTACCATGATCTATCTACTAGATACAAGCAACGGGAAGATATACATTCATAGAGAACATACCCTTGAAGACCGACAAAGATTAACGAGTCCAAACTCGTGGTTGATGTAGACTATCTCTTGCTGATCTCAAGATCGAGAGGAAGTCCTAGCACCGCAAAATAGCAGCGCATCCGTGCTCGCACACACGTACAAGACACCGAGCAACCTCCACCTCCTCTCTCCAGTGATGCAGCGGAAGCACAACCCTTTCTTCCCGAATAGCCACCGGGAAAATGTATCTCACTAGTCCGAGACCATGGGGGATAAATTCTAGAGGGGGAGAGAGATCCTTCACGAGGAGGTGTGCTTTGAGAGGAGGAGAGGGGGCATTTTCTAGGGAGAGGGGGGCACCCCAAGGGGCATGGCGCCAGCCAAGGTGGCTGACCCCACCTCTTCCACATTCATGTGGGTGGAGCTCCCAGTAAAAATGAAAAGCCTCCACTCCCATAAAAGAGCCTCCACTCAAAAATCCACTCACATGCATTAAATTTGCACCAAATTTAATGCAAGCTCTCATTTAAATAAAACTCTTTTATTTATTTATTCAGAATTTTGTTAATTACTTTAATTAAAAAATATTCACATAAAACCCCTTGCTAGTATTCAATTTCACATGCAGAACCAGTTTCAGCAATTTCAACCGAAACAGTTTCGGTGTCTAGTGAAATAAATTCCTGCGCTTGTTATTCTTTCCGGCATGAAACTTTTGCTCCAATTGGATGTCGGTGTCTCTTAAGTGTGCCACCCTACGGTTCACGAATAATGCAGACATGATCGAGACCCTTCTCCTATCAATAATTAGAAGTGGAACCTGGAGATCCATACTGACTCCCACACATTCAATGATGACTTTCCTGTGATCGTCGGAACCTTTTACTCTAGTATCTTAATCCCTTTGTTTCATGATATATTACATGTCCGAGATTCGATCATCGGTATCTCCATACCTAGTTTGATATCGTTACTGACATGCACTCTTTTCTCGTTCCCATGATATAACATTCTAGTGATCAAATCACTTGCTTGCAAGCTATTCAATGTGATATCACCGAGTGGGCCCAGAGCATATCTATCCGTCATCAGGATGAACAAATTCCACTCTCAATCCATGGGCCTCAACATAACACTTTATTAGTTCTGAATCCATCTTTATAATCACCCTGTTACGGTGTGACGTTTGATGTTATCAAGAAACTCTTCCGGTGTTAGTGATTGACATGATCTCATGGTCTAAGGATTAGGATCACTTCGTAAGTTGTTATAGCAATATAAACTCAATGACTTTGATCGTAATGCTATACTTCGGATGAATGTTGATCACACCATTACACTAATGTTGTGACCTCGTTATTAACAACATCCAATGTCCATGATCAGGAAACTTTGATCATCTTGTTAATCAATGAGCTAGTTTATAAGAGAGTCATAACTAGGAACTTCCTTTTTGTTTATTAAACACACATGTATTAACGTTTCCATATTAATACAATTATAGCATGCAAAATAAACATTTATCATAAACAAGGAATACGATAATAACCACTTTATTATTGCCTCTCGGGCATATTCCCTTCACATATTGCTCACTCTCATCTTGCATATAACTAGTTAGTCCAACCCTCCGAACCAAGGTTAGTAAATCGTTGAGAATCCCTGCAGCCTGCAAAAAGGTAGGGCAAGGGAAGGTATAAGGGTGCACATCCCCCTCATCTCCCTCGTTGCCAAAACATGGTGTAATGAGATCCTCATTGTATGATGGCCTAGATCGGTAGGATGATCTTGAAGGCCTTGTTCTCCTAGGTGCATCACTCTCAAACACTTCTCCAAAGGTGTGGTTGTCCATGAACCTTTTTTGTGAAATTTTTAGACAAACATCAAACCAAGTAATTTCCAAGTTGATAAATGATGAGAAACGACTATAGGAACTTGCTAGAGGGCTAAACATGCATAAAAATGAAATCTCTAAGCATAGAACAATCATGCAAGCTCACACAACCTGACACCTATCATAGAAAAATACTCAAGATACAATCTACCAATCAAAAATCTAATGGGACAAGCGGAGGAGGCACATACCAAGGAGCAATCCCTCCAAAAATCAGCAGCAAAGATGGGATGAGCAAGGAGATCGAAAATCGGGAGAAAGAACAACAGGAACTCGAGATTGAGAATTTTTTCTGGTGTTTTTCGGGAGAGAGAAAGAAGTGGCTAGAAGGAGACACTTTGGAGGGCCACAGGTGGGTCCCACCCAGGGCAGGCGCGCCCTGGGGCTGGCCGCGCCACCAGGGGTGTGCTGGCCTGGTGGGTCCCCTGGGCCACTCCAGGTGTCCCTCTGCCCCTTTTTTCAAGGAAAAAATTAATATGATTTTTCTGGGATTTTTCGGGAAACTTTATTTTTGGCTAATTTTCAAGGTATGAAAATTGATTTTCTCGCAGAAAAATATTTTTTAGAAGAAGAAAAGGCAAACCAAAATCCAAACTACGGACGTTCTAAGACACTCTAACAAGCAAACAACTAACAAAACCAAAGCTAGCAAAATAAAAGGCAAAGACTAGTAAGGAGAAAAGTAAAAGAAGGCAAGTATAACCATAGTGAAAACATTATTTTGTCCATTAAAATCCTTTTGTTAACAAGGTTGATCAAGTCTTGTTACCAAAACAATATTATATGAAACAAAACTTTGCATTCCAAAAGGTGATTATGTTACCTCATGCTTTATACCAAAGCTCCCAATCATAATAGTTTCAAAATTTCCTTGTGGAAATGGACAATATATTTCTCCAACCTTGATGCTCTCATTATTTTCAATGGAATTCAGGCAAAAGCTCTTATCAATCTTCTTGGGGAAATATACAATATGCTCTTTGTCATTAATATTAGAAGTTACTTTTCCTTGATTACAATTGATGACAGCACCTGCAGTATTAAGAAAAGGTCTCCCAAGAATAATAGACATTTTATCATCTGCAAGCATCTCAAGCACAACAAAATCAGTTAAAACCAAGCAATTATGAGCCACTTGAACAAGAACATCCTCATATATACCAACAGAAATAGTAGTAGACTTATCAACCATTTGCAAAGATATATTAGTTGGTATCAACTTTCTAGATAGAGTCTCTTGTAGAGACAAAAAGGCATAACAATACTCCAGCTCCCAAATCACACAAAGCAATTCTAACAAAATTATTCTTAATAGAGCAAGGAATAGTTGGTATACCAAGATCACCAAGTTTCTTTGGAACCTTACCATTGAAGGAATAATTAGCAAGCAAAGTAGAAATTTCCTCATTACGAATCTTCCTTTTATTAGAGACAATATCCTTCATATAATTTGAATAAGGAAGCAACTTAATAGCATCAGTCAAAGGAACATCCACTCACAAAACTTTTTATAGTGTTCTTCCTCCTTTGACTTTTGTTTCTTATTAGGAAAAGGCATAGGTTTCTGCACCCAAGGTTCTCTCTCACTACCATGTTTATTAGCAATAAAATCTTCCTTAGTGTACCTAGTGTTCTTAGTGTGCTTCTCAGGTTCTTCCTCAACTTCTTCCTTATCAGGAGCATCATTCTTATCATTACCACTCCTAGTTTCAGCATCAGAGACAGATATACTATTAGGATCTATAGCAGGTTCAGGTGGTTCCTCAACTATTTTGTGTTTATTTCTCTTCTGAGGACTACCACTATTTTCACCTTGTTGAGAATCCTGATCAATTCTTTTAGGGTGTCCTTCATGGTATAAAGGATCTTGAGTAGCTATACCACTCCTAGTTCTAATAACATAAGCATGTTTATCTCCTAAGGCATTAACTAGCATATCTTTTTGTACCTTAGCAAGTTGATCAATTTGGGTTTGAACCATTTGGAAGTGTTTATGAAGCATTTTAACATCATTAGTAGTTCTTTCCACAATACCTTTCAACTCATTAGTAGCTCTAGAGTTTTCCAAAAAATAATTCTGAACTTGTTTATTAAAATTACCTTGTTTAACAATAAAAGTGTCATGTTCCTCTAAGCATTGATCAGGAGGTTTACCATAGGGAATATCACCTTCATTAAAGTGGAGAGAGTGCACCTCAATAGTGAATGAATGGGGAATTGGCTTACATAATTCTTCTATCAGAGGTAGATTCTTCACATCTTTAGCTCTAATACCTTTCTCCTTAAGACATTTCTTAGATTCTTTCATCACTTCATCATTTAATGCAATCACTCCCCTCTTCCTTGGTGTTGGTGTTTGTAACATCCCTAAAATCATGTTTCAAAACTCATGCATATCATCCATGCATCCATGATCATTTAGGATTCCTTTTCAAAACCAATTCAAAAACAAGAGCATCTGATGCTCATTATTTTATGTAAGTATGCTATAACCTTGTTGCTACCTTCTAATGAGAAAGGTACTTATTTTGATCAGTAAAGTTTTGAGCTTGAGCATGAGAGTTGGTTCTAAGGTTTGGTCAAGGTTTCAAAAACAAATTTATGATTTATAAACCATTTCTCTACTAAGTATGAACATTTTGCAAAGGTTGGTTTTAAATTTCTTTTTCAAACCCTTTTTGTTTTGAGCTTGATCAGATGTGTTGCACACCCCAGGATGCAAGAATCAGCAAACTTTGATTTGGAGAAAATTTCATTTGAAACAGAATTGATTTGAACCTTCAAATTCCAACCAGAAATCCATTCAGAAAAAGGAAAAAGATTAAAGGAGAAAAAAATAATCAGACCAACCAATCTGGCCCAACCCAAGCACTCAGCCCATTTAGCCCAGCAACTCTCTCCCGCGAAGAAAACTATTCGCACCACAGGAATAACCTGCAGAGTCTATGACAACTGGACCCCACCTCCTCTCTTTTTCTCTCGCTGACAACATTAGCCCACGATGTCGTCATCGTCTCCACCCAGCGACGAGTTCCTCCCCAAATCACTCCGGGCGTTTCCTGTTTAATTACGTGGCTTCAATTCTGTTGAATGCTCGAGTAATTCACGCCCATGTCCTCGCCTACTTAAGCACCATGCTCCCCTTCCCCTTTTCCCCCAAACCCCACCCCACCGGAGCCACCAGGCTGCTCGGATTTCTCTCTGGACGCCCCTCTGCTCCGACGAGCTCGTCGTCGAATTCCGGTAAGCACCGCATTCCCCTGTGCCTATGGATCAGACTAGCTGTTTCTGCATCCTCGTACGCACCTACTGACACCCTCCACTTGCTCGCACATGCTCTGTAGCCTCGGCAATGTCATCGACTGAGCTCCGCCACCGTCTGCTCGAACTCCGGCGACCGCTCTCCGTAAGCCCCAGCTTCCCCTCTCCCTCTGTTTGATACGCGTGTGATCCTTAGCATCCTACGCACCTAACGACACCCTTTTCTCGTCTTAGCGTGGCCCAGAACGTCGTCTCCGTCGCCAACCGAGGACAACCGACGCCGTCTCGATCTCCGACGAGCAATCGACATCGACCCCGAGTGCCCCTTCGTCAACTGAGGCATCGTTGAGCATCAGCACGTCGCGACGACCTTGGTGAGCCTTGCCACTACCCTTTTTGCTTCCTGTATCGCCGGCTCTACCGTTGACTGAGCACGCCGCCGCCTGCCGCCGCCGCTAGCGCCGCCAGTTTAGAGTTAGCTGCTTAGGGCCGTTGGATCTTGATCCACTGGACGCGATAGATTCAATCACCGAAGAGGTACAGTTAGATCTGAGCCGTTGGAGTTTAGTTAGATCTGACGATTCGCAAGCGTGATCCAGCGCGAAGCGGTACCAACCAACCAGAGGCTGCCGCGTGGCATGAGTTTCGTTTTAAAAATTTGAATTAGATCAATTAGATGGTTAAACTTGAATAATCCATAACTTTTGATTCCCACGTCCAAATTTGACAAATTTTATATCAATGGAATCAGGAGAGGAAATACTTTCCATTTATGCAATGTGTTTAATGTTTTGCTTCTGTTAAAATGATTGTTTTCACAGAATCATTTGTAGGCATAAATTGAGTATAGTAATTATTTGGAAAATGTTTTGTTATTCCAATAAAGTTTATTTAGATTGTTTTGTACTTGTTTATGATTCAGTATAGTGCACTTGTCTTGTTTGGTGTAGAAAATCATCACATGGCATATTGCATACATTCATGTATTTTTGCTTGTATTAATTGTGTATGTGATTTTGTGCCATTATTTTATGTGTAGATTTTGGTGCAAATAGTGATTGTGGTTGTGAGGATTGTAGCTACTCTCCAAACTACCAAGGCAAGTGGTGCTTCATGATTTTATACCTATGTTTTTCAACTATGCATTAGAAATATTTTGCTAGTCTTGCATGGATATTTTTGATCTATATGCTATGCTTCGGAAATCCTAGTAGTTGTAGAATTGCTAGAAATTTCTAAGTTAAGATTCTTATCAATACCATGCTTAGCCTAGATAGTAGCAACCAAGGGTGGTTATTTATTCATGCTATGAGAAAATATTTCTAACTCTTTGGACTTGTGTTTTGTTTAATAAAACAACCAAGTGAATGAAACACCTGGGTGGAATGGAAGGAATGGTTTATGTTGACTGGTTACACAAGGCCCATTTCTATGGTTTACTTTGTGTATCTCACTTGTGGAAAGCCACCCAGGAACAAAGGGATTTGAGATGCCATATGTTAAGAAGCTTCTAGTGCATCCACTTGGCAATATGGGCTCTGCCTGGATCACATAGGTTGCAATAACTTAGCCATTTGGACATTTGGTGGTAGTGGGATGATAGGTTGGAACGCGTCCATTTGTTCTAAGGGAAGGCTTCTGAAAGGTCCTGTCTTGGTGAAAATCAAGTCTTGTGGGGAAAGTGAACAACCTCTGCAGATGGAAGAATCTAAGTACTTAGCCATGTCCCTGGTATTGGACAACTTGAGCATCAAGACATGGAAGCTATCAAGAATCTCCTCATCCCAATTTCTAAGTAAAAACTTGTGGTTGAACAAGGGTGAAGGTTCACCAATTTCTATTGGTGATTCCTTGGGAAAGATTTGACAAAGAAAAACTTAGTGATTTCAACTGATAGGTAAAACCTATTTTGAGCAAAGCAAGCCTAAGCTACACTTAGCCAAAATGCATATAGTAACTAGTCTACCAATATTCTACTAAGGTATCACTTGCTAATACTATTCCAATGTATTGACCCACTGTGGCTGTAACTTGTGATGTTGCAGGTTATTCTGATGATGATTAGGGGTTATGAGTCTACACTCAACATGCTTGCCTGTGGCACATGAAGATGAAGACTTATTTATCTTATTATATATTTGAACTCTTGTATTAGGCATTTGGCCATGGAGTTTGTAAAAGACTATGTTTGTCTCTGGAATGATATGTAATAATGACCTTTGTTTCTGTGTACTTCATCTTAAACTGTGGATGCTAGCATTGATCCAGGGACTAGAATTGCAATCACAGGGATCCTTACCTTTATAAAGGGAGGGATCTTACAGATGGTATTAGAGCACTGTGTTGCATGTAGGATTATGACCCTAGGATTGGAAACCACTAAGTAAAAAACTTCAACAACTTCCACACTTGTCTTTTTCTTCTCGTAAACTTTTCTAATCTTCTTTCTCATCTCTATTTGTAGATGAACTCCATCAACGAAGCCGTGAGGAAGGGACCACTCATGACTATGACTTTGGAATGTGAGACAGAATTCCCCAAGGCTCTCAAGGACCTCATGGTTGCCATGGGAATACATGGTGCAGCTGTGTACAAAGGTTTTCCTGTGATGGATGAAGGAGTTGAGTACTGGTGGGTGCAGCTTCACTTGTATAAAAACAAGGAAGACAACCACAAGGACTCTGGATTCTGCATGGTCACCAACTCAGTGATGCACACCACATTCTTTGATTCAGCAAAGGATGCAGCTTGGAAGGCCATCAAAGAGCTTGGTGATAGAATCAAATGCAGAATGCTAAACACCCAGAATGACCTTAAGGAAGAAAAGAAGCATACCGAAGAGTTAGAGGCTACCAACCAAAATTTAAGGAAGGACATCATCGACTTAGCAATGGAGTCATTTGATATAGATAGACAGATTGCCTCTAGGGATGCCCTGTTAGCCAACTTGGCAAGTGATATGGGATTGTAACGTACTTTGTTAGTTGGACCACCACACTTATCATTTTATTTCCCAAATGTTGTTCAAAATAAGTTGAACCTTGGTTGTTTGTAATGAATCCATGTATGCCATGACTTGTGTGTTTTGATTTCCAAAGTTATGCATGTGATGCCTTGTCTTGTGATTTGTCTTAAATTGTGTTGATTCTAACTTTTTCTATCTTATTAAATAGATGCCTAATGTTACTATCAGCACGGCTGAAGAGTTCAAGGAAACTCGTTTTGGCACTCGTATTATTGATGTCACATCCCAAATTTTAGATTTGGTCTTGCATATCATTCATATCATTGCATCATGCTTTTCCATGCAAATCCGTCGAGTGAAAAGGTTCGGCGAAACGCCATTTGCAAAACCCTATTCTATTTTGCTACGAGGTTCCTGTGGGAAGCTTTAGTAGGACTTGCGACAACCACCCTTGTAGATTAGTGGTTTCGCTCAAACCTTGATGCTAGATTGTTCCCCTCAACAATACGAACCCGTAGGCGCAAGAATCGCTTGAATCGGAGCTCGTACGGAGAGGTTGTCGCCGTTTTAGTAAACCGCCGAAATCGGTCCGAAAATTTGGACCGATTTCCGAGTTCTAGTCTAACTCCGGACCGAATCTGAGTAGGATTTCCACGCGCAGGGCCACAAAAGGGGACCCCACCTGCCTCGGGATCCGCACCCGCACACCGCCGCCTCTGCCCACCCGCCCGTGCGATCCCCGCCTCGGGAACCGCGCCTACCGCCGCCATCGCCGCCTCCTGGCCGCCCTGTCGCCGCCGGCCGCCAACGCCGCCGCCGGCGCCCTCCATCCCCGCCGCCAGCAGGTCCGGCCGCCGCTGCCTCTCTCCTCTCCCTCTCTCTCTCTCGCTGCGCCACCGCCATCACCGCCGGCCACCGCGCCATCCCTGCCGCCGTGACGCGCCGACCCCGCCGCCCTGCACCCGCGCCACCCGCGGCCAGCGCCGCCACCCGCCCGCGTCGCTGCCGCCAGGCCGCCTCGGCCTGCGCTCCACCCCGCCTCGCCACCGCGCACCCCGCGAGCGCCGCGCACGCTGCGCGTGCTAGTTGCTGCTGCGCCGCTGCCGCTGCGTGCGCTGCGCGCTGCCGCTTGCGCGTTACCGCATGCGCTATTGCGCCTCCGCGCGCGCACACACATGCACGCATACACGCACGTACGCGCGCCGCCTTGCGCGCGCATTTATTTTCTCGACCCGTTCGTTGACCCTCTCCGTCCGTGCAGGAAGAACCCCGACGCCGGAACCGATCGACACCGCCGTCCGGAACTCGCCGCACCATCCGGAGTCCGTTTCGTCGCTTGTTTCCGGTAAGACAGCAGCCACCGTCAGATCTCAGATCAGCAGCTCAGATCGTTAGTTGACCGGTCAGACTCAGGCGTTGACTAGTCAGACGCCCAGTCAGCGCCCAGTCAGCAGACGCTTTGACCAGTCAACAGACACAATTGACTGGTCAATTTCGTTAATCCTTTTAGTTGGCAGATTTTGGTAGAATCTTGTAAATTGCGTAGAAATTAAACCGCTTGGCCAAAAATTGTAAATAAAATATGTGTAGATTCAGTGAGTCGTATAGAATCTTGCTGTAACTTTGGTTCAGGCTTTTTTAGCAAGGTTTAGTACAGTTTAATCAAACTAGTTAATGGCCTTTTCGGAGTAATAAATTCGTAGAAAAAGATCCGTAGCTCCAAAAATCGCGTATGATATGTCCCTGGATTCAGTGGAACAAGGGGAATCTCATCGTGAATTAAAAAGATAGGCTTACAGTAGAAACTTATGCAGAAATTGTCTAGTGGCTTTCTGCAGTGTTTTAATTACTCGGGGAGTTTTATAATCCCTTTTTGAGTAATTCCAGTTGGTACTGTTTCTAATCAGCAATGCCCATACTGTAGAATTTTCCCAAGATTTTACAAACAGTATACTACCAGTAGTGAATTATTTGAGTTCTAGCTCTAGTTGTGAGCATTACTTTTACTTAATAGTTTTCCTAGCGCTAAAACTATTTTCCATGCATGCAATCGGTAGTATTATGGTATAGGATGTTGTGGTGCAGCTGTAGCACCAATTCACTTGTCGTTCTTGCATTCATGCATCATCTTTGTTGCATATGCTTGTGGATTGTTTGTTTATGATTGCAATTGTATCGTGTAGATTGTGACGAGTGTAACGCTTGCTCGTGTGTGGATTGTTCTTCCGACCGCTACAACCAAGGCAAGTAGATGCTACTTTGTTCATGATATCGTCCTACTATTTTCTATGCATTGTCGTGTATTTTGTAGATGCATGTGTAGGATGATACTATCGCTATGCTATGTCCTATTATGTGGTAGGACCCTCTTTGTAGTTGAACCACCGTTGGTAGATGTGCTTAGCCATGCTATGTTGAACGAGGGCTGGGTTACATCATTGAGACTTGTTTCTAAAAGTAGTGGTTTGTGAAAACTAAAACAACTTAATCAATGAATCCCCTGGGTGTGATGGTATTGATATTTTTTGGTGGTTTCATTGCGGAAAGGCACCCAGGTATCAAGAGAGAATGATTGGCTTCTTTATTGTGTAGCTTACGTGTACAACCATGTGCCAATAATGGAATGGGCGGTTGGTTGGACTTAGTAGGTTGTGGTAACTCGAACCCGCGTATCCAGAGATGTAGAATTTTGGTAGGTTGGACCGGTGCGCGTCGGGATTGAGGAGCTACTTCCCGAACAGTTTCAACTTGGACTTCTCCCTATCATCAACCAAAATGAGAGTGATGGTACGAGCTGGGCTGGCCAAGTCACATGGGTAAAGTGTACAAACCTCTGAAGAGTGTATAATCTAATCGATTAGTCGTGTCCCCGGTTATGGACATCTGAGTTGCTTGATATTGATTCCATGACATGTTTCTCGCTCATTCTAATTTATTAATTGCTTTAATATTGTTGGGTAACTTAATTGGGATCTTTTCAAAGAAAATCAAAAACTGTTTATGAAAGTAGGACAAATGTATTTGCAAATGCAAGCCAGACACAGCTCCAATTGCCAAATATGCATGTAGATGTTAGTACTATTGTCTCCTTTACTAGCTCTACTTGCCATACATTCCATGTATTGACCCTTCGGGGCTGCTACATTTCATGTTGCAGGTTATTCTGATTCTGATTGATCGTTATAGGCCACAGTACTCCACTCGGCACTTGTTCACTTGTGGGCAATTTGAAGAATGGAGGATTTACTTGTTTATGTTGCTACCTGAATAATTTGAGCTAGCTTTGTGTTAAGCTTTTATTGTAATAATGGTACTCTAGATCATCGGTCTTCATGATACACGGATATTTTGCTATGTTACCTATCTTACTCTATTGTGGGCCAATGAACCGATCCAGGGATTGGCATGTCACATAGAGGCCACGGTCTTTTCAGAACTGGGGTGTTACAGGATGGTATCAGAGCCAGGTTGTCGACTGTAGGATCGTGACCTAGGATTGGATTAGGAAGCCATAGAATTATTAAATCCTATATTAACTCTGTCTTTCATCTTATGCCTTTCACCCTCGTAAATTCTTACCATATGCTATTCTCACAATTTCCTCTTTTACTTGATAGATGGGAGAAGTCAGGACTGAGTATGCCACCATGGAGTCACCAAGGCCCTTTGCAAGGCAGTTAGCTCAGCTCTCGCAGTCATTGGGATTGCCACTGCCCATGTTCAAGGCAAGAAGACTGTACACCTATGGATATGGAGAGGATGCATGGGAGATCACTACCTTCATCTTCAGGGATGCCGCCTTGCCAAACCCCGTGCACTTGATCTACACCAAGACATACTGCAACTGGGGACTTGGTATCAACTTGGCCATACATGAAGCCCTGTCTCGCCAGTGCCATAATGTCCGACACCTACTGCCTGCAGATTCACCCTACCGTGATTATGGAAGGCGTGATGAAGATGGGAACATTGTGGTTACCCCGGGCGACAGGAACAACATGCCGCCCCGTCGGAGGCACATAGAGGACATGGAAAGGGAGAATGGAGCTCTAGCAGAGAAGGTGAGGATGATAAAGGAGATTGCAGATTTTACTAGCAATGGTATGGTGGTCCAAGGATAGGAGATTGACACCTTGCATGAAGCTGTGGGGGTTCTGGAGAATGCCCTGATAGCCAGAGATGCAACCATAGCTCATCTTCATGGTACGGTGCAGGAGAACACCCAGAACATACAACAGTTGCAAGGGACCGTCCAGGAAAGGGATCAAACTATTGAAACTATGACAGCCCAGATTGCCGCTCTCCAAGCACAGCTGAATCCACCCTCTGATGATGACAATGGAGATGATGGCAACAATGGGGATGATGATGACAGTGGAGACGATGATGATGATGAGGACGAGTATGATGATGATGGAGACGATGATGGTGGAGGAGATGAAGATGTTGCAGTTGCAGCTGAGAGTGAAGAAGAGGAGGATCCAGAAGAGGTGGAGTTTGAGATCTCAAGTGATGATTCAGGAGAGGTGTACACTCCGCCGCCATGGTTGTACCGCGAACCGAAGCGCCAACGCATGACAGCAAGGACCTACTGCAACCTCTTCAAGAAGTAGATAGAAGTCCACCAATTAGTCCACGTTAGGCAAATTCGTTAGGATTAGTCTCGATCAATGTGAATCTTAGTTCGTGTTAGTTTAAGAGTGTTTAGTTGCTTATTTGTGTACTCCAATATCCTAGGAATTATTTGTGCGAATTTTATGAAAGAGTTATGGCAATTTGGTTATCATATGTGTTATTTTCGCTGCAGTTTTTCTGCTGATACAGCAGTACTGCGCGATTTTTCATATTTTTCTGGTAACTCGGAAAAATCTGAAAACAATGGGGCTGATGCGAAACTCTCTGTACTATATGTACAAAAATCAGCTAAATTTTCTGACGAGTTTAAGTCAGGCGGAAAAATTCGTGAACGCTGCTGGACTGTTCTGGCAGATTGCTGTTTTTGCTGTTTAGTTGATCAACTATTTAGTTAACCATTGCCAACTCTTGTAAAACTATTTCAGTAGTTATATACTGCTAGGGTAACCCCTGGGATGTTGCTGGATCGCTTGTTTGTTGATGTGTTGCTTGCTTGTGATTGTCTGCTATTGTTTGTTGTTGTTTGATCATATGCATGGGTAGAATCCTATTGTCGTAGTTGATTCTTTATAAACTTACCTGTGCTGAACCGCAGATGCCTCCCCGCTGCCAACCCACTGAGTTGGAGCAGCTCATGGCAGCTCAGGCACAGCTGACCCAAGTGATGACCCAGTTCATGGCAAATCAGAACAACAACAACAACAATGGAAACAATCAGCCTCAGGGAGATGCTCTCACCAGATTTCTGAGGTTAAGGCCAGCTAAGTTCTCTACTGCAACGGAACCAATGGTTGCTCTCGACTGGTTGCATTCAGTCAACAAGGATCTAGTAACTGTCGGATGCACTGATGCTGAGAAGGTGAGGTTTGCCACTCACCTACTAGAGGGACCATCCGCTTCTTGGTGGGACACATTTCAGATCACCCACCCGCTGGATACCGTGACTTGGGCAATGTTTGAGGAAGGTTTCAGGACCAACCACGTGTCTTCAGGAGTTCTGAGCCTGAAGAGGAAGGAGTTCCGCAACTTGCGCCAAACCAATCGGACCGTGGCCGAGTACATTGAGGAGTTCAACAACCTGTCCCGTTATGCACCTGAGGATGTTGACACTGATGCCAAAAGGAGGGAGAGATTCCTGGATGGCCTCAGTGATGAGCTTTCAGTACAGCTACTTGTGGTTTATTGCCCCACTTTCCAGGAGCTTATGGACAAGGCCAGGATCTTGGAAGGGAAGCACAAGCAAGTAGAAAGCCGCAAGAGAAAGAGCAACAATCACCACTCTGGTTCACATCACAAGTCTCGCACTTCGTATGATGGATACTCCAAGCATGGAGGAAGTGACCATGGGAGCCATGACCGCCACCACCATGGAGGCGATGGACATCGTCATGACAACCATAGGAGCAGCCACCACAACCACAAGGGAGGACACTCTCACCACTCCGGTGGACATGACCGCAACCGTGATCGCAGCTTCGTGAAGAAGGATCTGAGTGAGGTGACGTGCTTCAAGTGCAAGCAGAAGGGACACTATGCTGACAACTGTCCAGAGAGGAAAGGACTGAAGCCAACCAACAGCGAGAAGGCCACAGTGAACCACATGAATGTGGAGGAGATTCCAGATGAGCCTGACCTTGTGATTGGTAAGTTCCCAATCAACACTTACCCTGCACTTATACTTTTTTGATACTGGTGCATCGCATTCATTCATATCAAGGGCATTTATGGATAAGTATAAGTTACCTACTGAGTCTATGAAAAGGTCTATTAAAGTGAGTTCACCTGGAGGAGATATGATAGCTAGCGCGGGATGCCGCGATTTGACTGTGAGGATTGGAACACACAACTTCATTGCACATTTGGTAGTGTTGGACTCACAGGGATTAGACGTTATTCTGGGTATGGATTGGATGTCTATGCATGGGGGACACATAGATTGTGCACAGCGAGCTGTTTCACTCAAAACCCCGGATGGTAAGAGGATTAGATTCAAGTCGGCTGCACGACCGAGAAGGTGTAAGTTGAATTCTCTTAAGGGGGTTAGCATGGATACTGTGCCAGTGATTAGGGATTACCCCGACGTGTTTCCGGAAGAGCTGCCAGGGATGCCACCTGACAGGGATGTAGAGTTTCTTATCGACCTGATGCCGGGAACAGGAACAATAGCAAAGAAACCATATAAGATGGATGTGGATGAGCTGAAGGAATTGAAGAAGCAGTTGAAGGAGCAGCTGGAAAAGGGATTCATTTAGCCTAGTTCGTCGTCATGGGGAGCACCTGTTCTGTTTGTGGAGAAGAAAGACAGCAGCAAGAGATTAGTGGTGGACTATCGCTCGCTGAATGAAGTAACTATCAAGAACAAGTACCCACTACCGAACATAAATGATTTGTTTGACCAACTAGAAGGAGCAAAGGTGTTCAGCAAGATTGATCTGCGATCAGGCTACTTCCAATTGAAGATCCGAGAGGACGATGTACCAAAAACCGCCTTCACCACTAGGTATGGTTTATATGAGTATACAGTTATGTCTTTTGGACTAACGAATGCCCCGGCGTATTTCATGACCATGATGAACAAGGTATTTATGGAGTACTTGGACAAGTTCATGGTGGTGTTTATTGATGAATACTGATATATTCCAAGGATGATGCTGAGCATGAGAAGCATCTGAGACTGATTATGGAGAAGCTGAGGGAACACAAGCTGTATGCCAAATTCAGCAAGTGTGAATTCTGGCTTAACACCGTTGGGTTTCTTGGACACGTAGTGTCAGGAGAAGGAATTGCTGTTGATCCAAGCAAAGTGACCGTAGTAACTGAATGGGAAGCACCCAAGAATGCGGGAGAGATACGAAGCTTTTTGGGACTTGCTGGATATTACAGGAGGTTCATTGAAAACTTTTCCAATATTGCTAAGCCGATGACAGAACTTCTGAAGAAGGAGAGGAAGTTTGAGTGGTCAGACGTATGTGAAGCCAGCTTTCAGGAACTGAAGCGTCGACTAGTGACCGCGCCTGTTCTGTGTTTACCAAATCTTCAGAAGGATTTCCAAGTGTACTGTGATGCTTCTCGACAGGGACTTGGGAGTGTGCTGATGCAAGATGGGAGAGTAGTGTCTTATGCATCACGACAACTCAAGCACCATGAGCGGAATTACCCCACACATGACTTGGAGTTAGCGTCCGTGGTTCATGCGCTCAAGGTATGGAGGCATTACTTAATGGGAAAACACTGTGATGTGTACACCGACCACAAGAGCCTGAAGTACATATTCACGCAGAAGGAACTGAACATGAGACAAAGGAGATGGTTGGAACTTATCAAGGATTACGATATGAATCTACAATACCACCTAGGAAAGGCCAATGTAGTAGCAGATGCTCTGAGCCGGAAGGTTTATGCCAATGGATTGACAATTGGTGAATTGCCTGAGGATTTGTGCAAGCAATTCAAGGACCTTAGACTGGAAGTAGTGTCTGAAGGATACTTGGCAACAATGGAAGTCCAACCAACGCTACAGGACAGAATTAAGAAGGCTCAGATAGGAGACAAGGAAATAGAGGAGATAAAGGAAAAGATGAAGGAGAATCGGGAAAAGGATATCCGCGAGGACGAGCATGGTACCTTGTGGTATGGAGATCGTTTGTGTGTGCCCAGCGACCCGGAGATAAGGGAGTTGATTCTGCAAGAGGCCCATAACTCGCCATACTCCATGCATCCGGGCAACACAAAGATGTATATGGATTTGAAGAGCAGATTTTGGTGGAACAACATGAAGGGAGATATCGCCAAGCATATTGCTCTATGTGATGTATGTAGCCGAGTGAAGGCAGAACACCAGAAGCCAGCAGGACTGCTACAGCCATTGCCTGTGCCGGATTGGAAGTGGGATAGAGTGGGAATGGACTTTATCACAGGATTGCCCAGGACCAGGTCAGGATATGACTCTATTTGGGTAGTGGTCGACCATTTGACCAAGGTAGCCCACTTTATACCGGTGAAGACGACCTATACGAGTGCAAAGTTGGCCAAGATTTACATGGACAGGATTGTGTGCCTACATGGAGTTCCTAAGAGTATCGTATCTGATAGAGGCACCCAATTTACCTCACACTTCTGGCGCCAGCTACACGAATCACTTGGTACTAGATTGGAGTTTAGCACAGCGTTTCACCCACAGACTGATGGACAGACCGAGAGGGTGAATCAGATTTTGGAAGACATGCTGAGAGCTTGCGCCTTGGCTCATGGCTCTAGTTGGGATGAGAATTTGCCGTATGCGGAGTTTTCCTACAACAACAGCTATCAAACCAGCATCAAGACTTCACCGTTCGATGTTCTATATGGGAAACGGTGCCGGACACCATTGCTATGGGATGGAGTAGCAGAACGTCAATTGTTTGGGCCTGATTTGATCAAGGATGCTGAGGAGAAGGTCGCCTTGATTAGGGACAGGCTGAAGGTAGCACAATCAAGGCAGAAGAGCTACGCTGACGCCAAGCGCAAGGAAGTGGTGTATGAGATAGGTGATAGAGCATACCTCAGAGTGTCGCCACTTCGTGGAATCAAGAGATTTGGAATTAAGGGTAAGCTGGCACCTCGGTTTATTGGACCGTATCGGGTCTTAGCACGCAAAGGAGAAGTTGCCTATCAGTTGGAGTTGCCAGAGGCTCTGTCCGCTGTTCACAACATGTTCCACGTGTCCCAGCTGAAGAAGTGCCATCCGGAAATGGTGGATACACCATTGAGAGACACTGTGCCACTAGAGGAGGTTCAGCTCGAGAATGACTTGACCTATGAGGAGAAGCCGGTCAAGATTCTGGAGACAGCGGAGAGGATTACCCGAACCAAGATGATCAAGTTTTGCAAGGTACAGTGGAGTCACCACACCGAAGAGGAACCCACTTGGGAGCGTGAGGATGACATCCGAGAGGACTACCCACACCTATTTGCTAGCCGCGCCGAATCTCGAGGACGAGATTCATCTTAAGGGGGTTAGTCTTGTCACATCCCAAATTTTAGATTTGGTCTTGCATATCATTCATATCATTGCATCATGCTTTTCCATGCAAATCCGTCGAGTGAAAAGGTTCGGCGAAACGCCATTTGAAAACCCTATTCTATTTTGCTACGAGGTTCCTGTGGGAAGCTTTAGTAGGACTTGCGATAACCACCCTTGTAGATTAGTGGTTTCGCTCAAACCTTGATGCTAGATTGTTCCCCTCGATAATACGAACCCGTAGCCGCAAGAATCGCTCGAATCGGAGCTCGTACGGAGAGGTTGTCGCCGTTTTAGTAAACCGCCGGAAAACGGTCCGAAAATTTGGACCGATTTCCGAGTTCTAGTCTAACTCCGTACCGAATCTGAGTAGGATTTCCGTGCGCAGGGCCACAAAAGGGGACCCCACCTGCCTCGGGATCCGCACCCGCACACCGCCGCCTCTGCCCACCCGCCCGCGCGATCCCCGCCTCGGGAACCGCGCCTACCGCCGCCATCGCCGCCTCCTGGCCGCCCCGTCGCCGCCGGCCGCCAACGCTGCCGCCGTCGCCCTCCATCCTCGCCGCCCGCAGGTCCGGCCGCCGCCGCCTCTCTCCTCTCCCTCTCTCTCTCTCTCGCTGCGCCGCCGCCATCGCCGCCGGCCACCGCGCCATCCCCGCCGCCACGACGCCCCGACCCCGCCGCCTGCACCCGCGCCACCCGCGGCCAGCGCCGCCACCCCGCCTCGCCGCCTCGGCCTGCGCGCCACCCCGCCTCGCCGCCTCGCCACCGCGCACCCCGCGAGCGCCGCGCGCGCTGCGCGTGCTAGTTGCTGCTGCGCCGCTGCCGCTTGCGCGTTACCGCATGCGCTATTGCGCCTCCGCACGCACACACACGTGCACGCATACACGCACGTACGCGCGCCGCCTTGCGCGCGCATTTATTTTCTCGACCCGTTCGTTGACCCTCTCCGTCCGTGCAGGAAGAACCCCGACGCCGGAACCGATCGACACCGCCGTCCGAAACTCGCCGCACCGTCCGGAGTCCGTTTCGTCGCTTGTTTCCGGTAAGACAGCAGCCACCGTCAGATCTCAGATCAGCGGCTCAGATCGTTAGTTGACCGGTCAGACTCAGGCGTTGACTAGTCAGACGCCCAGTCAGCGCCCAGTCAGCAGACGCTTTGACCAGTTAACAGACACAATTGACTGGTTAATTTCGTTAATCCTTTTAGTTGGCAGATTTCGGTAGAATCTTGTAAATTGCGTAGAAATTAAACCGCTTGGCCAATAATTTCAAATAAAATATCTGTAGATTCAGTGAGTCGTATAGAATCTCTCTGTAACTTTGGTTCAGGATTTTGCAGCAAGGTTTAGTACAGTTTAATCAAACTAGTTAATGGCCTTTTCGGAGTAATAAATTCGTAGAAAAAGATCCGTAGCTCCAGAAATCGCGTATGATATGTCCCTGGATTCAGTAGTACGAGGGGAATCTCATCGTGAATTAAAAAGATAGACTTACAGTAAAAACTTCTGCAGAAATTGTCTAGTGGCTTTCTGTAGTGTTTTAATTACTCGGGGAGTTTTATAATTCCTTTTTGAGTAATTCCAGTTGGTACTGTTTCTAATCAGCGATGCCCATACTGTAGAATTTTCCCAAGATTTTACAAACAGTATACTACCGGTAGTGAATTATTTGAGTTCTAGCTCTAGTTGTGAGCATTACTTTTACTTAATAGTTTTCCTAGCGCTAAAACTATTTTCCATGCATGCAATCGGTAGTATTATGGTATAGGATGTTGTGGTGCAGCTGTAGCACCAATTCACTTGTCGTTCTTGCATTCATGCATCATCTTTGTTGCATATGCTTGTGGATTGTTTGTTTATGATTGCAATTGTATCGTGTAGATTGTGACGAGTGCAACGCTTGCTCGTGTGTGGATTGTTCTTCCGACCGCTACAACCAAGGCAAGTAGATGCTACTTTGTTCATGATATCGTCCTACTATTTTCTATGCATTGCCGTGTATTTTGTAGATGCATGTGTAGGATGATACTATCGCTATGCTATGTCCTATTATGTGGTAGGACCCTCTTTGTAGTTGAACCACCGTTGGTAGATGTGCTTAGCCATGCTATGTTGAACGAGGGCTGGGTTACATCATTGAGACTTGTTTCTAAAAGTAGTGGTTTGTGAAAACTAAAACAACTTAATCAATGAATCCCCTGGGTGTGATGGTATTGATATTTTTTGGTGGTTTCATTGCGGAAAGGCACCCAGGTATCAAGAGAGAATGATTGGCTTCTTTATTGTGTAGCTTACGTGTACAACCAAGTGCCAATAATGGAATGGGCGGTTGGTTGGACTTAGTAGGTTGTGGTAACTCGAACCCGCGTATCCAGAGATGTAGAATTTTGGTAGATTGGACCGGTGCGCGTCGGGATTGAGGAGCTACTTCCCGAACAGTCTCAACTTGGACTTCTCCCTATCATCACCCAAAATGAGAGTGATGGTACGAGCTGGGCTGGCCAAGTCACATGGGTAAAGTGTACAAACCTCTGAAGAGTGTATAATCTAATCGATTAGCCGTGTCCCCGGCTATGGACATCTGAGTTGCTTGATATTGATTCCATGACATGTTTCTCGCTCATTCTAATTTCTTAATTGCTTTAATATTGTTGGGTTAACTTAATTGGGATCTTTTCAAAGAAAATCAAAAACTGTTTATGAAAGTAGGACAAATGTATTTGCAAATGCAAGACAGACACAGCTCCAATTGCCAAATATGCATGTAGATGTTAGTACTATTGTCTCCTTTACTAGCTCTACTTGCCATACATTCCATGTATTGACCCTTCAGGGCTGCTACGTTTCATGTTGCAGGTTATTCCGATTCTGATTGATCGTTATAGGCCACGGTACTCCACTCGGCACTTGTTCACTTGTGGGCAATTTGAAGAATGGAGGATTTACTTGTTTATGTTGCTACCTGAATAATTTGAGCTAGCTTTGTGCTAAGCTTTTATTGTAATAATGGTACTCTGGATCATCGGTATTCATGATACACGGATATTTTGCTATGTTACCTATCTTACTCTATTGTGGGCCAATGAACCGATCCAGGGATTGGCATGTCACATAGAGGCCACGGTCTTTTCAGAACTGGGGTGTTACAATTGAGCTCACTAGTTTGCTCAATCTCCCACTTCCTACCATCATGATGCTTCCCCTCACCAAGTTTGAGAGGAAAGACCTTTGGGGCTTCAAGGTTAATCAGCCAGGACGCCAGACTGAGCCTACCACGGAGGCAATCATCTTCAAGCTCATGCATGATGACAAGGAGAGAGGCCTAGAGGTAGTCATGCAGGATTTGCTTGGGCGTTTACTAGGGAGACACTCTCGAGAGATTAGAGGTACTCATTTACACGCCTTCGGTAGACGTGATGAGGATGGTGAGGCCATTGACTTCGAGGACACTTCTAGAGAGACGGCAGAGCCGATTCGTCTATACCTCCAGGACTTAAAGGTTCTTCTTAGGCACCTAGACACTGATATGACCAACGTCATGCTCAGCAATGACGAACTCCAGGTGCAGCTTCATGAGAAGGACAAGCTCTTCGCGGAGCAAGATGAGATAGTCAAAGAAATGGAGGCCAAGTTTGAGAGTCAGAAAGTTCAAGAGTCAAGAGAAGAGAGTCCAAGATAGGAACAAGAGGATTCGAGACATGACTGCAGAACTAGAGGCCAAGGACTTCGAGCTCGAGCATCAACAAGGTGTGATTGAGAGGCTTCGTGCACAGAAGAGGGCTCTCAAAGCCAAAGTAGAGACCTTGACCACCAATGTCGAGGAATACAAGACCGCTATGGATAATACAGGTCTTACACTTGTTGATGAGGAGGTTGATGCAGAGGAGTAGTGATGGGTACTCATTTACCATTTATTTACCATGCTTTTGATTATTGAGTCGCAATGACCATCCAACATGTGGATGGCTTGCTATTGGTGTGTTTACTTTTTCAAAAACTTGTTGTCTGTGTTGTTGAACATTTTACTATTATGATGCATGTTTGGTGATTGTTTATGTGATGTATTGTGCATGTTAGCATCTATGGGTATCTCATTCTTATCTCTACTGAACAACCACAGATGCCTCCCCGACGTGCCAATCCCAACCCCAACAACAACAACATCACCCCTGAGATGCAGCAGATGATGACAACTCAGACTCAGTTGATGCAAATGATGACCACGTTCATCCAGAATCAGAACAACAACAACAACAACAACAACAACAACAACAACAACAACAACAACAACAACAACAACAACAACAACAACAACAACAACAACAACAACAATAATAATAACAACAACAACAATCAGAACAACCCACCGGGTTTTGACATGCTTACCAGGTTCTTAAGGCTGAGGCCAGCAAAGTTCTCAGGAACTACTGATCCTATGGTGGCCAATGATTGTCTACGCTCTGTGAACAAAGATTTAGTAACTGTTGGCTGTACTGATGAAGATAAAGTCAGGTTTGCAGCACACTTGTTGGAAGGACCAGCAGCCACTTGGTGGGATAACTTCTAGATCACCACTCCCATTGCGGATGTGACATGGGATATCTTTGAAGATGGTTTCCTTACTGCTCACATCTCATCCGGAGTGATGAGTTTGAAGAAGAAAGAGTTCCATAACTTGAAGCAGCGCACCGCAGCGTGGCTGAATATATTGAGGAGTTCAACAATCTGGCGTGATATGCACCGGATGAAGTTGACACTGATGCTAAGAGTAAGGAAAAGTTTCTTGAAGGGTTGAATGATGAATTGAACCTAAATTTAGCTGTGGCCTATGTTCCCACAAACCAGTCTCTTTGTGACAAGGCTGCTATTTTGGAGATCAAGATGAAACAAGTTGAAAGCAGGAAGAGAAAGCACTCTGACAAGCACAGCTCGGGATCGTCTCACAAGCGTTCCCATTATGATGACAGTGGGATTTCTAGATCCCACAAGCATGGGAAGTTCAACAAGCACCACAACCACAACCGTTATCATGACAACAAGCACCACCATAGTCATGACAACGATAAGTACAAGAATCACAAGGGTGGATATAAGAGCCACCACAATGGAAGTGGAAGTGGCAGTGGAAGCCAGCCTGTCAAGAAGGATCTTAGTCAGGTTGAATGTTTCAAGTGCAAGAAGATGGGGCATTATGCAAATGAATGCCCAGAAAAGAAAGTTGAAGGACCCAACAAGCCCAACCCTTTTCAAAAGGGACAAGTGAACCACATTAATGTGGAGGAAATCTATGAGGAACCTGATGCTGTTGCTGGTAAGTTCAAACTCAATTCTTTCCCAGCATTTGTTCTCTTTGATACTAGTGCATCCCATTCATTCATATCAAGAGCATTTGTTGAAAGAAATGAACTACCGGTAGAAACTATTGGGTGTCCTATAAAAGTAAGTTCTCCTGGCGGAGAAATGGTAGTGAATTCAGGATGTCATGATCTAGTCATAGAGTTTGGGAAGTATAAGTTTCCCGTTAACCTAATAATCCTAAACTCCCAAGGATTTGATGTTATTTTGGGAATGGACTAGATGACTAAGCACAAGGGAGTGATAGATTGTGCCAACCATACTGTCTCACTCACAACTCCATAAAACAAAAGGATCAGATTCAAGACCAACTTTGAAGCAAAAAGGAGTAAGCTAAATTCTCTTAAGGGGGTTAGCATAGACAGTGTGCCTATTGTGTGTGAATATCCAGATGTATTTCCGGAAGAATTGCCGGGAATGCCACCAGATAGAGATGTAGAGTTTCTCATCGATTTGCTTCCAGGATCTGGACCTATAGCAAAAAGACCATACAAGATGCCAGTTGATGAGTTGAAAGAACTCAAGAAGAAACTTGGAGAACAGTTGCAGAAAGGATTTATCCAACCAAGTTCTTCATCTTGGGGAGCACCAGTTTTGTTTGTGGAAAAGAAAGATAGAAGTCAAAGGTTATGCATAGATTATCGTTCACTCAATGAGGTGACCATCAAGAACAAATACCCTTTGCCTAGAATCAATGACTTGTTTGATCAGTTAGAAGGAGCTTGTGTGTTCTCAAAAATTGATTTCCGGTCAGGTTATTTCTAGCTCAAGATAAGGGAACAAGACATACCTAAGACAGCTTTCACCACAAGGTATGGATTGTATGAGTATACCGTGATGCCATTTGGTTTGACCAATGCACCCGCTTATTTCATGAATATGATGAACAAGGTGTTCATGGAATTCCTTGACAAATTTGTTGTCGTTTTCATTGATGACATTTTGATCTATTCCAAGAGCAAAGAAGAGCATGAAGGACATTTGTGTTTGATACTTGAGAAGCTTAGAGAGCATAAGCAGTATGCCAAATTCAGCAAGTGTGAATTTTGGTTAAATGAGTTGGCTTTCTTGGACACATTGTGTCAGGAGATGGTGTAGCAGTTGATCCTGCTAAAGTTTCAGCTGTAACTGAATGGGAATCTCCTAAGTCAGTGAAAGAGGTTCGTAGTTTCCTTGGCTTGGCAGGATACTACAGAAGGTTCATTGAGAATTTCTCCAAGGTAGCTAAGCCAATGACAGAATTGCTAAAGAAAGACAAGAAATTTGCTTGGTCTGAAGGATGTGAACTCAGTTTCCAAGAGTTGAAGAAGAGGCTAGTGTCAGCACCAGTCTTATGTCTGCTAGATTTGGAGAAGGATTTCCAAGTGTATTGTGATGCATCTCATCATGTATTAGGTGCAGTACTTATGCAAGAAGGGAAAGTTGTGGCTTATGCCTCGAGACAACTCAAAACTCATGAGTTAAACTACCCTACTCATGATTTAGAGTTAGCCTCTGTTGTCCATGCACTCAAAACATGGAGACACTATCTTTTGGGAAAGCGATGTGAAGTGTTCACAGATCACAAAAGTTTGAATTATATCTTCACCCAGAAAGAAATTAACATGAGACAAAGAAGATGGCTAGAACTCATCAAGGACTATGATTTGAGTCTGCAACACCACCCCGGTAAAGCAAATGTTGTAGCGGATGCTCTAAGCCGTAAAGTTTTTGTGAATGGCCTTACTAGGGGAGAATTGCCAGATGATCTGTGTGCCCAATTTAGAGATCTCATATTGGAGATTGTGCCTGAAGGACATCTCATGTCATTGGATGTTCAACCCACTTTGTTGGACAAACTCAAAGAAGCCCAAAAGACGAATAAGGAAATTGAAGAGATTAAGGAAAAGATTGGCAAGGGAAAAGCCAAAGGATTCCATGAAGATGAACAGGGTACTTTATGGCATGGAAAACGTATCTGTGTTCCGCAAGATCCGGAGCTTCGGAAACTGATTTTACAAGAAGCCCACAACTCACCATATTCCATTCATCCGGGTAACACCAAAATGTACATGGATATGAAGGAAAGATTTTGGTGGAATAATCTCAAGAAGGACATCGCCGAACATATTGATTTGTGTGATGTATGTAGTAGAGTTAAAGCGGAGCACCAGAAACCAGCAGGATTGTTACAACCACTACCTATTCCTGATTGGAAGTGGGACAAGATTGGTATGGATTTCATTACCAGATTGCCAAGGACCCGGTCAGGATATGATTCTATTTGGGTAGTAGTGGATCGCTTGACTAAAGTGGCTCATTTCATACCCGTGAAGACAACTTATACAAGTGCTAAGTTAGCCAAAATTTATATGAGTAGAATTGTATGTCTACATGGAGTACCCAAGAGTATTGTGTCTGATAGGGGAACCCAATTTACTTCTCATTTTTGGAGGCAACTACATGAGTCATTGGGAACGAGGTTGGAATTCAGCACTGCTTTTCACCCTCAAACTGATGGACAAACAGAAAGGACCAATCAGATTCTTGAAGATATGTTGAGAGCATGTGCTCTAGACTATGGAGCCTGTTGGGATGAAAGTCTACCTTACGCAGAATTCTCTTACAATAACAGCTATCAAGCCAGTATTGAGATGGCACCATTTGAGTTTCTCTATGGGAGAAAGTGTACCACCCCATTGCTATGGAATGGTGTGGGAGAAAGAAGTTTGTTCGGACCAGAACTAATCAAAGAGGCCGAAGAGAAAGTCAAGCTAGTTAAGGACAGATTGAAGATAGCATAGTCCCGACAGAAGAGTTACGCAGATCCTAAGCATAGAGAAGTCACCTATGTAGTGGGTGATAGAGCTTATCTTAGAGTGTCACCACTTCGTGGAGTGAAGAGATTTGGTGTCAAAGGCAAATTATCAAGATTCTGAGTCGTAAAGGAGAAGTAGCTTATGAGATTGAACTGCCAGAATCATTGTCTGCCGTTCACAATGTGTTTCATGTGAGTCAGCTTAAGAAATGCCATCCAGAAATGGATGAGACTTCTTTGAAGGATACCATACCTTTGGACGAGGTCTAATTGGAAAGTGATCTCACTTATGAGGAGAAACCTATCAAGATTCTTGAGACTGCAGAAAGAGTTACTCGGACTAAGACTATCAAATTCTGCAAAGTTCAATGGAACCATCATTCTGAAGAAGAAGCAACATGGGAAAGAGAAGATGATCTTCGGAAAGACCACCCTCACCTATTTGCTAGCCAACCCGAATCTCGAGGGCGAGATTCACCTTAAGGGGGTTAGATTTGTAACATCCCTAAAATCATGTTTCAAAACTCATGCATATCATCCATGCATCCATGATCATTTAGGGTTCCTTTTCAAAACCAATTCAAAAACAGGAGCATCTGATGCTCATTATTTTATGTAAGTATGCTATAACCTTGTTGCTACCTTCTAATGAGAAAGGTACTTATTTTGATCAGTAAAGTTTTGAGCTTGAGCATGAGAGTTGGTTCTAAGGTTTGGTCAAGGTTTCAAAAACAAATTTATGATTTATAAACCATTTCTCTACTAAGTATAAACATTTTGCAAAGGTTGGTTTTAAATTTCTTTTTGAAACCCTTTTTGTTTTGAGCTTGATCAGATGTGTTGCACACCCCAGGATGCAAGAATCAGCAAACTTTGATTTGGAGAAAATTTCATTTGAAATAGAATTGATTTGAACCTTCAAATTCAAACCAGAAATCCATTCAGAAAAAGGAAAAAGATTAAAGGAGAAAAAAAATCAGACCAACCAATCTGGCCCAACCCAACCACTCAGCCCATTTAGCCCAGCAACTCTCTCCCGCGAAGAAAACGATTCGCACCACAGGAATAACCTGCAGAGTCTATGACAACTGGACCCCACCTCCTCTCTTTTTATCGTGCTGACAACATTGGCCCACGAGATCGTCATCGTCTCCACCCAGCGACGAGTTCCTCCCCAAATCACTCCGGGCATTTCCTGTTTAATTCCGCGGCTTCAATTCCGTTGAATGCTCGATTAATTCACGCCCACGTCCTCGCCTACTTAAGAACCATGCTCCCCTTCCCCTTTTCCCCCAAACCCACCCCACCGGAGCCACCAGGCTGCTCGGATTTCTCTCTGGACGCCCCTCTGCTCCGACGAGCTCGTCGTCGATTTCCGGCAAGCACCGCATTCCCCTCTGCCTATGGATCAGACTAGCTATTTCTGCATCCTCGTATGCACCTACTGACACCCTCCACTTTCTCGCGCATGCTCTGTAGCCTCGGCAACGTCATCGACTGAGCTCCGCCACCGTCTTCTCGAAATCCGGCGACCGTTCTCCGTAAGCCCCAGCTTCCCCTCTCCCTCTGTTTGATACGCGTGTGATCCCCAACATCCTATGCACCTAACGGCACCCTTTTCTCGTCTTAGCGTGGCCCAGAACATCGTCTTCGTCGCCAACCGAGGACAATCGACGCCGTCTCGATCTCCGACGAGCAATCGACATCGACCCTGAGTGCCCCTTCGTCAACTGAGGCATCGTTGAGCATCAGCACGTCGCGACGACCTCGGTGAGCCTTGCCACTACCCTTTTTGCTTCCTGTATCGCCGGCTCCGCCGCTGATTGAGCACGCCGCCGCCTGTCGCCACCGCTAGCGCCGCCAGTTTAGAGTTAGCTGCTTAGGGCCGTTGGATCTTGATCCACTGGACGCGATAGATTCAATCACCGAAGAGGTATGGTTAGATCCGAGCCGTTGGAGTTTAGTTCGATGTGACGGTTCGCAAGCGTCATCCAGCGCGAAGCGGTACCAACCAACCAGAGGCTGCCGCGTGGCATGAGTTTCGTTTTAAAAATTTGAATTAGATCAATTAGATGGTTAAACTTGAATAATTCATAACTTTTGATTCCCACGTACAAATTTGACAAATTTTATATCAATGGAATCAGGAGAGAAAATCCTTTCCATTTATGCAATGTGTTTAATGTTTTGCTTTTGTTAAAATGATTGTTTTCACAGAATCATTTGTAGGCATAAATTGAGTATAGTAATTATTTGGAAAATGTTTTGTTATTCAAATAAAGTTTATTTAGCCTGTTTTGTACTTGTTTATGATTCAGTATAGTCCACTTGTCTTGTTTGGTGTAGAAAATCATCACATGGCATATTGCATACATTCATGTATTTTTGCTTGTATTAATTGTGTATGTGATTTTGTGCCATTATTTTATGTGTAGATTTTGGTGCAAATAGTGATTGTGATTGTGAGGATTGTAGCTACTCTCCAAACTACCAAGGAAAGTGGTGATTCATGATTTTATACCTATGTTTTTCAACTATGCATTAGAAATATTTTGCTAGTCTTGCATGGATATTTTTGATCTATATGCTATGCTTGGGAAATCCTAGTAGTTGTAGAATTGCTAGAAATTTCTAAGTTAAGATTCTTATCAATACCATGCTTAGCCTAGCTAGTAGCAACCAAGGGTGGTTATTTATTCATGCTATGAGAAAATATTTCTAAGTCTTTGGACTTGTGTTTTGTTTAATAAAACAACCAAGTGAATGAAACACCTGGGTGGAATGGAAGGAATGGTTTATGTTGACTGGTTACACAAGGCCCATTTCTATGGTTTACTTTGTGTATCTCACTTGTGGAAAGCCACCCAGGAACAAAGAGATTTGAGATGCCATATGTTAAGAAGCTTCTAGTGCATCCACTTGGCAATATGGGCTCTGCCTGGATCACATATGTTGCAATAACTTAGCCATTTGGACAGTTGGTGGTAGTGGGATGATAGGTTGGAACGCGTCCATTTGTTCTAAGGGAAGGCTTCTGAAAGGTCCTGTCTTGGTGAAAATCAAGTCTTGTGGGGAAAGTGCACAACCTCTGCAGATGGAAGAATCTAAGTACTTAGCCATGTCCCTGGTATTGGACAACTTGAGCATCAAGACATGGAAGCTATCAAGAATCTCCTCATCCCAATTTCTAAGTAAAAACTTGTGGTTGAACAAGGGTGAAGGTTCACCAATTTCTATTGGTGATTCCTTGGGAAAGATTTGACAAAGAAAAACTTAGTGATTTCAACTGATAGGTAAAACCTATTTTGAGCAAAGCAAGCCTAAGCTACACTTAGCCAAAATTCATATAGTAACTAGTCTACAAAAATTATACTAAGGTATCACTTGCCAATACTATTCCAATGTATTGACCCACTGTGGCTGTAACTTGTGATGTTGCAGGTTATTCTGATGATGATTAGGGGTTATGAGTCTACACTCAACATGCTTGCCTGTGGCACATGAAGATGAAGACTTATTTATCTTATTATATATTTGAACTCTTGTATTAGGCATTTGGCCATGGAGTTTGTAAAAGACTATGTTTGTCTCTGGAATGATATGTAATAATGACCTTTGTTTCTGTGTACTTCATCTTAAATTGTGGATGCTAGCATTGATCCAGGGACTAGCATTGCAATCACAGGGATCCTTACCTTTATAAAGGGAGGGATCTTACAGTGTTGGAGCTGGTTCAGGCACAATTGGTTCAGGAGTAATAGGCTCGGGTGTATTCAGCTCAGTTGAAGTCCAATCATCATAATTCTTGCTTATTGTAGCCATTAATTTTTCAGCATCTGTAGGAGTTCTTTTCCTGAAAACACAATCAGCAAAACTATCTAGGTATGTCCTAGAATCATCAATTAGTCCATTATAATAAATATCAAGAAGCTCATTTTTAGGTAATGGACATCTAGGATGTGCATGAATCAAGGCACAAAACCTTGTCCATGACTCAGGTAATTTATCTTCTTCTCCCTGTTTAAAATCAAAAAGTTTCTGCAAACCAGCATGTCTAGAACTGGGAGGAAAATATTTCTGGAAGAAATAAGCAATCAAGCAATCAGGGCTATCAATAGATCTAGGAGGTAAACTATTAGACAAATATTTAGCTTCTCCTTTTCGTGAAAAAGGGAAGATCTTTGTAACAAAGTACTTGTGCATGTTAAAATCATCAGAGAATAAAGCACTCGTAGTGGAAAGTTCATTCATATGTGCCACAACACTCTCATTTTCAGTCCCATAAAAAGTTTCTTCATCAGCAATGTCTAAGTAGGATAAATCAAGAGAGAAATCATAATCTTTATCTTTAATATCTATGGGAGAAGTGGCAAACTTAGGATCAGAAGACAATTCAGGAATAATGGTACCTCTCTCAAGGAGGCTTCTAATAGACTAGAACCATGTGTGTTTTGGTACTCTTCAATAAATTCATCAGTCATTTCAATGTAACCATCAATAATATCATATCTCTCTCTAGACTCAGTTGAGATAACCGGTGTAATAGTGTCTTCACTAGGAGTTTCAGTGTTTCCCCAAATAGTTCTAGCAATAATAGCATCTAGGAAAGGACCTAATGAACCACTCGCATCAAGCACAGTATAAGTAACATCATGAGTATCAGAAGCAATTTTAGATTCAGCAGTAGTAGCAGTGTGTGTAGCATGTGTATGTGGTGGTGGTGTAACAAGCTTATTATAAAAGATGGTGAATCAAGAACAGCAGAGGTGTTTAGAACTGTACCTCTTCTTGTAGTGGATGGTAAAATAGGAAACTTTCCATCACGAGACTTCCCCATGATGAAAGGAATAGCAGTGAACAATAATAAATCCAAGTGAACTTATAAATAAAGTTATGCTCCCCGGCAATGGCGCTATAAAATAGTCTTGATGACCTACAAGTATAGGGGATCGCAATAGTCTTCGAGGGTAGTATTACCCAATTTATTGATTCGACAAAATGGGAGCCAAAGAATACTTATAAGCCTTAACAACTGAGTTGTCAATTTAGCTGCACCTGGAAATAGTCTTGCTCATAGCAGTTTATCATTAGCAACAGTTTTGTAGTAGCAGCAACAGCAGTAAAACAAGAGAAATAGTAACAACAGTAGCAAACAATAGGATATGAGTGTGGTAGGCATAGGGATGGATGGACGGGCGTTGCATGGATGATTCTAAACATGTAACTTCAAGATCTAGGGAAATTGCAGATAAATTAGATAAAGCATCCAAGTACTAAACAATCATAGGCATGTGCTCCATATATAGTCATGCGTGCTTGCAATGACAACTTGCACAACATCTTTTGTCCTGCCATCCCGTTGCAGCGAGGCCTCAAGGGAATCTACTGGAAATTAAGGTACTCTTTTTAATAGAGTACCAGACTAAAGCATTAACACTCTGTGAACATATGTGATCCTCATATCACAGCCATCCCCTCCGGCTATCCCAATTTCTGTCACTTCGGGGCCTTTGGATCCGGACAATGATATGTGTACACAACTTGCAGATAATATCACAAACGATACTATGATCATGAATCAATAATAAGTTCAGATCTGAGATCATGGCAGTCGGGCCCTAGTGACAAGCATTAAGCACAACAAGTTGCAAGAAAGTCAAATAGCACTAATAGAGATACTAGGCACCATGCCCTAATAATCTTATTCAATTACATGATAGAACTCATCCAATCCCTACCATCCCCATATCCTACAGCGGGGGATTACTCACTCATGGATGGGGGAAACATGGATGGTTGATGGAGAGGCGTTGGTGATGATGATGGCGATGATCCCCTCCAAATTCCCCGTCTCGGCCGGGTGCCAAATAACGGAGTTTCTGGTTCCGAATTGTGGTTTCTGGTGGTGGCGGTGCAGTGAAACTGTTTCTGGAAAAATGTCGAACCCCCTGAGTTTTTAGGTCAGAAAGCAACTTATGGCGAAGAAGGAGGCCGAGGGGGTGGCCGAGGCGGCCACACCCCGTCTAGGCTCGGCCAGGCCTGGCCCGCGCAGCAGGGGGTGTGTGCCCCTCAGGCCCCTACTCCGTCTCGTGTTCTGGCTCCGTGAGTCTTCTAGTGAAATAGGATTTTTGGCATATTTTATGGGATTTTTCCTGATAGTTGATTTTCTGCACAAAAACTAGACACCAAGGTAATTCTGCTGAAAAGAGCGTCAGTCCATGTTAGTTGTATCCAAATCACACAAGTTTAGAAGAGAAACAACAGTAAAAGTATTTGGGAAAGTAGATACGTTCCGAACGTATGAGGCGGCGATTGGGAGGTGCTCTGCGGGAGGAAGGAGTCCACGCGGGGAGGGGTCCGCGATGGTCATTGGGGAAGGGAGAGGCCAGGGAGAACGGCGGCGGGGATGCATTGGAGGATGTCTAGCGGTGAGAGGAAGGTGCTGTTGGGGTGACGGGGTACTGCGGCCATGCAGGCGGGGACAAGAAGCAGAGGCGGTGACAACCCTGAGATGCGAGCGAGGAGAGGAGCAGAGAAACGGCGGCGGTTCCTGGATGCTATCGGGGTTGGGAGGGAGGAGAAGGTGGGATGCGTTCGTTGTTATTGTGGGAGGTCCACACGGGAATTGCGGGGTGGGGCCTGCCGACGCGGGTCGGAAGAGACAACAAGAGGAGCGGGCGACGTGGTCTCAATGCGGGTAGGGCCACGCGCGAGTGCAAGGGAGAGGGTTTGCAGGTTGTTCGGTAACATGGGCCGTGGGGTCGTCATGTGGTGTGTGTGTCGTGTGGGGGTTAGTGGCAGCGGGGTGGAGGTAGTCGGGTGTGCGCGCTGCTGCGGGTGGGTTGGCGGCGGCAGGGAATTATGGTTAGGTTGGGGTAGGGTTTAGCTAGATTAGGGTTTGGTTGAAACGGGCTGGGCCAGCCGGGATAGTAGGTGGCCTGGCCTATAGGCTAGATTTCCTCCTCCGGTGTTGGTGCGATGACTCTAGGTAGGGTAAAGGTAAGTAAAAAGAGAGAGGAATATTCATGGTCAAGGCCGGATCATATCCCGATCTGGCTGAGTCTTGTAGGAGTCGGCCGAATGAGGTCCCACTAACCCCGAGTCAAGTAGTTAAGACTTGGCTCGGCCGACATATGAGGTATGTCGGTGTAACACTATCTCGCATCTTAAGTGCAGGTTAAGGTCAAGCCGAATCATGCGAGGCAGGGCCGTGTCAAGGGAAGCTTGTCCAAGAAAGAGGGGGCAAACCCCAAAGTCAACACTAGCTAGTATCTCTCTCTCTGGAATCTGTACGGTGCCAAGCGCTACAGACAAGAAGCAGAGCAGCAGAGGAGCAAAGGAAGGTCACAGAGGTGAAAGTCCTCAGGCCTGAGGCTCACATGTGGTGGGTTCTGTGTCTTTGCCATCGATAGAAGGGGACATGGAAAGAGGCCCGCCGAGTTACCGCTTTGCGACAAGCATATTCCACGAATATGCATGTCCACGTTAGCCCTAGAAGGCATCAAACCACTCCTTTATAAGGAGGGACTGGGTGTCTAGAGAAGGGGATCGATTCATTTTTCTCATTAGGAACTAGTGGTAGCTTCTTCTTCCTCTCTCTCATACAGCTCGAGGAGCAGGTGTAGCTCCTTTGGCGTTGAATAAAGATTGAGTTCTAGCATTCTGAGTGTAGAAACCACTGCATCTTCCCTCCCTGGATCCCACTAGCATCTATTGGCCCCCAACTTAAGCCTACCCATGGCATCTACCGTGCCACCACCACGAAAATTGGCGCCCACCTTGGGGCCAACAGCGGTGCTAGTTGGAGTCAAGATCCGGACGGGAAACTTCATCGATGCAGGCGAGTGCGTCGTCTTCGGCTTAGTCCAGTGATTTCACATCTGGGACTACGTCAGCGACAATGTTGGCAGCTTCGGAGCAAGACCACCCCTGTGCAACGGCGTCTTCATCAACTTGGGCGCTCACAAGATCTACATCGGCATCGACACATCTTGCGTCTACCCGCGCCGAGTCGTCCTCGCCAGAGATCCTCCCCTCAGCGCTACGAGCGGTCAGCGTAACGCTTGCCCCGCAGGCAGTGTTGAGGTGATGATGACGGCACTGGCACCAGCAGCAGGAACAGGAGCCAGACCAAGCAAGAACCCGACGACGTCGGACCCTGCAGCGGCTAAGCCAGGAGACGCAAAGCAGGCAGCAGCAGATCAGTCAACGGCAAAGGCACCCGAGGTGCAGGAGGTAACCCCCAAGGCACCAAGAGTAAGATGGCCAGCTCTGGAGAGGCCAGAGAATATCTTGCAAGAAGCCATAGAAAACCTAACAACACTTGTAGCACCAATAGTTAACCAGGCAAATGCACATGCAGAATTAGAAGAGACTAGGTTAAGAATGTTAGAAGAGGCCAAGAAAGTATCTGCACTGCGGGAGTCCTTTAATAGAACCTTGAGAGAGTATACTAGGGCAAACAAGCTAGATACGGCCCCCGCACGAATAGATGACCTAAGGATGAAAGGAAAGAATCTCCTTAGTGACATTAACAAGGAGCATGAGTCTCAACAGGGCGATTTGGCTGACCTAGGGTTGTCAAGGTATAGTACCCCGGCGAAGAATCTCATGGCGATGAATGCAGCAGCCTTGGAGTTGGAAGGATTGACCGGGGAAGCCCGGCAAAGGCAACAAGAAAGAGTAAATGAGCTGGTACGCATCGCGAACCAGCAAAATGAGGAGATACTTAGAGCTAACCCAGCAAAACCAGGAGCTTCGCGCATGGTTCATTCGGCTGGGGCTGCCCCGACATTATCAGCTACCGCGGTATCCTCACCCGTAAATGGTATGAGTTAAGATAAAGCAGTAACCTCGGGAAAAAGAAACAAACAGATTGTTCCATATGACCCGGAAGTGGCCGGAAAAGTTAATGAAAATAAAGGCAATGGAAGTCGAGGTAACAGCGGTGAAAGAGACCCCGGCCACGACAATAGAGAGCATGGGAATCTCGGAAGGGGGAACCCGAGAATAATAACCTGGTTGAAGGGAGACGGTATCACCCGCAAGATCATCAGCCGAGGCATGAACCTCGGCAGGGGAGAGATGCAGGACATGTTCCACATAACCCGACACATGACAGGTATAATGATGGTCATTCAGAAATGGAAAATGCTAGATTTGTTGGGCAAAACCACTATGGAGTGGAAGAAAGAGCTGTGTATAGAAATTTGTCGTTAAATGACGCAAGATTAAAACTTGATAGACTATATCGGTCGAGCTATTGGAAGAACCAGGTCCTCCTGGTCCGGCGTGTTTTGGACCCCGGATTATGGGCGAGCCACATGTCCCAAACTTCCAGTTGTCAAGAGGCACAAAAACATATAACGTAAGTACTAAACCACAAGATTGGTTGATTGACTATGCCACTGCAGTGAAAATAGCAGGGGGAAATTTGAGATTGGCTGTGAGATATGTGCCCCAGATGTTGGAGGGGCCGGCCAGGTCTGGTTGAATAACTTACCAGCCGGTAGTATCAATTGTTGGTTGGACTTTGAGGAGATGTTTGTAAGTAACTTCACCAGTACTTACAAGAGGCTGAATAGGCCTTAACTGCTGGCGATGTGCAAGCAGAAATCGAATGAGACTGATAGAGAGTTCCTGACATGATGGTGCAACCGCAAAAGCTCCCGCGAAGGAGTAATTGAATCACAAGCGATTGCTTGGGTTGCACAAGGATGCAGATACGGAAGTGTGTTGTGTCAAAGGTTACAAAGAGATATGCCAACTATGTTGGCAGAGACAATCAGAAGAGCAGATTCATATGCACTGGGTGATCCAAATCAACCCGAGCTTATGTCGGCAGAACACTTTGAGCAGCATGACCATCACACTCGTGATGGCGCAGGATCATCCCGGCGGAATGAATTCCGAGGTAGAAGAGGAGTTGACATGATGGATTATAGATACGGTTCGAATCAGGTTGCTGTAGTTACTCAGGAACAGCCGGGTGCAGGAAGCAATCAGCGATAGAAGAACGGTCCTCAACAATGGACACCGAGGAATTATGGGAAGAAACAATGGACTCCCGAACAGAAAAATCAATGGCAGGAGAGGCCGAAATACACGTTTGAGTCAATGTTGGATCATCCGTGTAAGTTTCACATGCCTAACCCGGCAAAACCGGCCAACCATACAACTCGTTAGTGTGCGTGGATGAAGAGCGCAATGGGAAACCCGGCAGCAATGCAGTCACCACCGCAGCAGTCACATCATTCACAGCAGCCGCAGCTTACAGGAGGAAACGCATAGCAATTGATGTTACCACCACCTCCGAGGTATGAGAATCATGACCGGAGGGAGGCAATTCACCATTTGGCGAACCAAGGCCAAGATGGAAGAGGAAACCCCGAAATTAATGGACGCAATGAGTACAGGGAGCACCATAAGTCATATTGTGTATTCACCACAGTACAGCAAGACAGGCAGAGCATACAGCGCCGGCACATGGAAGTAAATGCAGTCATGCCAGCAATTCCGAGGTATATTCCATGGTCAGGTCAAGAGATAACTTGGAGTATTAGAGATCACCCCAAGATCATGCCAAATCCTAGGTATGCTTTGGTGCTAGACATGACGTTTGTGGGACCTAGCATTAATGTGAAATTTTCAAAGGTACTGATAGATAATGGAAGCAACATCAACATTATGTACAAGGATACGATGCATAAACTCGACATCTCTCTGAATATGTTGTAGTCGACCAAGACAACTTTCCATGGGATAGTTCCAGGATTGTCCTAAGAGCCCATTGGGAAGGTCCGAGTAGACATCTTATTCGGCACAAGGGAGAATTGCAGAGCAGAGAATTTGGAATTTGAGGTGGTAGATCTAGAAAGTTTCTATCATGCATACTCAGACGGCCCACTTTGTCTAAGTTTATGACCAGCTGCCACATTGGTTACTTAAAAATGAAAATGCCAGGACCACAAGGGGTAATAACAATAGCTGGAGACTACGGAAAGTCGATGGAATGTGCTTCGACTGGATCAAATCTGGCCGAATATTTGGTGATCACAAGGGAGAAAAAGTGAATTCAGGAGGTCATAGCTCTAGCTCAGTTGGCACAGCTTAACATGCCAGCACTTGCTACCCTGCATGGAAGTGTGTCCTTCCATGGAGACAAAGAAAATTCAGATTGATTATCAATTCCCAGAGCGCACCATCACCCTTGGTGCCGACCTAAATGATAAATAGGAAAGCGAGCTCACCAACTTCCTCCGTGAGAATCGGGATATCTTTGCATGGTCTACACAATATCTGCAAGGAGTATCGAGGGAGTTGGCTAAGCACTCTTTGCATGTAAGGCCAGGAGCAAGGCCGGTGAAGCAACCTCTCTGCCGCTTCGCCGAAAACAGGAGAAAAATCATAGGGGATGAGATAGCTCGGATCCTTGCGGTCGGGTTTATTATGGAAGTACTTCATCCGGACTGGCTGTCTAACCCGGTGTTGGTAGAGAAGAAAAAGGATGACCCGAACGTAGCTGTCGTTCGACGCATGTGCATCGATTACACGAACCTTAACAAGGCGTGTCCTAAATATCATTTTCCCTTACCTAGGATAGACTAGTTTATTGATTCAACCGCAGATTGTGAACTATTATCATTTATTGAAGCGTAATCCGGTTTCCACCAGATACCGTTAAACCCGGCTGATCAAATAAAATCTATGTTTATCACCCCATATGGGGCTTATTGTTATCGCACCATGCCATTCGGCCTGCGCAATGCAGGAGCCACGTACCAAAGGTGTATGCAAAAATGTTTGCATGATCAGATTGGGAAAAATGTGCAAGAATATGTTGATGATGTGGTTATAAAGACCAAAGAGAGCCATACACTCCAAGAAGATATCCGGCAGACGTTCGCGAATCTGAAGAGATTCCGAATGAAGCTTAACCCGGAAAAATGCACCTTCGGTGTACCGGCTGGAAAATTACTCAGTTTCCTTGTGTCTAGCCGAGGCATAGAGGCAAATCCGACTAAAATTCGGGCAGTTGAAAGGAAGGAACTGCCGAAGTGCCTCAATGATGTTCAGAAATTTACAGGATGTCTTGCATCTTTAAGTCGGTTTGTCAGTCGGCTACTTTGTATCAGTTGATGAAAAATCTGATAAGTTCACCTGGACACCTCAGGCTGATAACGCTTTTCATGAGTTAAAAAAGATGTTGGCCATAGATCCAATTTTAGCTTCGCCACTGTAAAAAGAGTCTATGCTGCTCTATGTAGCGACAACGAATCGAGTTGTTAGAGATGTAATAGTTGTAGAGCATAATAAGGAAGGTCAGTCGGTACAAAGGCCGGTTTATTACCTAAAGGAGGTATTATCAGCCTAAAAACAAAACTGTCAACATTACCAAAAAATGGCTTATGGATTGTATATGTCAGCAAAAAAGCTCAAGAATTATTTTGACGAGCACCCCATAAATGTGATTTGCGAGGCTCTAATAGCCGAGATAATGAGCAACAAAGATGCAAGCGGTTGAATAGAAAAATGGGCAATTGAGTTATCCCCTTATGCCCCACTATTTGATAGAGGAGATGCAATAAAATCTTAGGCAGTGGCCGATTTTTTTGTCGATTGGGACGAGATACAGTATGAACCCCCATTTCCTGATCCGAACTATTGGATGATGCATTTTGATGGATCCAAATTAAGGAATGGGTTAGGAGAAGGAATAGTATTAACCTCTCCAAAGAAGGATCAACTGAAATATGTATTGCAGGTATACTTTGCTACATCAAACAACATAGCCGAGTATGAGGCACTTGTCCATGGCCTAAACATGGCAAAAGAGATTGGCATACATCGGATTCTATGTTTCGGAGATTCGAACCTTGTAGTGCAGCAAGTATCAGGAAATTCGGACGCATTGGATGCAAACATGGCCTTATATCGGTTTCATGTACAGAAAATTAGTGGCTATTTCGACGGGTGTGAATTTCATCACATACCTCGAGAAAAAAATGACGCTGCAGATACCCTGTCAAATCTCGGATCGACCAGACAGTCAATTCCACCTGGTATTGCTTTAGAACACCAGAAAAATCCATCGATGATACCTTCCCTAGATTCTGAATCAATTCATCTCTCATCAGATCAGAAATCTGATTGTGTCCCAATGGAAATTGATAAGGGAAATGAGCCGAATAACCCGGGGACTGATTCAGCTAACCAGAGAGTTGATTGGGAAAGTTCGGCAAACATTATGTCGGGATAAGTAATGGAAATTGATAAGACAGTTACCCCGGAGAAGGACATACCGGAATGGGCACAACCAATATTCTTATTCCTCAAAAATGAGACCCTGCCGAATAATCAGGTCCTTGCTAGGCAGATAGTAAGAAGGGCGAAGGCTTACACAATAATAAATAATGAGCTTTATAAGAGAAGTGTAAAAAACGTGCTGCAACGATGTGTTAGCCCAGCAAAAGGACAAGAGATCCGCTTGGACATACATCAAGGGGAATGTGGACACCATGCCTCATTCAGAGCCCTTGTGGCCAAAGCATTCCGATACAGATTTTATTGGCCGAGTGCACTAAAGGAAGCAAAAGAATTGGTAGCAAGGTGCAACGGCTGCCAGAGATATGCCTTCGTCCGAGTTAAAAACAATACCAATCACTTGGCCTTTTTTGTATGGTGCTTGGATATGGTAGGAACATTTAAGCCGGCTTGCGGAGGCATGACTCACATTTTGGTCATGGTGGACAAGTTCACAAAATGGATAGAGGTAAAGCCAATAATAAATTGTGACGGGCCCACAACAGTGAAGTTTCTCAAAGACATCATTCTAAGATATGGATACCCACACAGTATCATTACGGACAATGTCACAAATTTTGCTGAAGGAGCCTTCGCTCGATTCTGCCAAGAAAAGCGCATAAGACTTGATGTTGCTTCGGTAGCACATCCGGCATCAAATGGACAAGTGGAAAGGTCAAATGGACTCGTGTTATCCGAAATAAAACCTCGGATTATAGAACCACTCCAAAGGTTGGCAGGTTGTTGGATTGAATAACTCCCAGCAGTGCTATGGAGTTTAAGAACTACCCCAAATAGATCAACGGGGTACACTCCATTCTTTCTCGTATATGGGGCAGAAGCGGTGCTCCTAGTAGATATAGTGCATGATTCTCCTAGAGTCACCCAATACACAAACACCGAAGTAAATGAAATATCTCGGCAAGATGATGTAGATCTATTAGAAGAAGCAAGAGAATTGGCATTTTCCAGATCAACCATTTACCAACAAGACCTCAGACGCTATCATACCAAGAAGGTAAATCCCTGAATCTTAAAGGAAGGAGATCTGGTCCTCCGGCAAGTGCAACGCACGGCCGGCATGCATAAGCTGTCGCCTCCATGGGAAGGCCCATTCATCATAAGCAAAGCACTACACAATAATGCATATTACCTCATAGATGATTAAGCGTCAGAAAGGAATAAGGCGGACAAATTCGGAGACGAGTCAAAAAGACCATGGAATGTAGCATTACTTCGTCCATTCTACACTTAGAGAAAGTGTACTATATCTAGTATTATTATATGTCAGTTTTATATGTCAGGCATGAATGAATGAAACCTCGGCAACTCGAGAAGTGACTCGGGGACTGCCGCATGTTGTTTATCACTATGATTGTGTATTTGATATGAATGAAACCTTGGCGACTCGAGAAGTGACTTGGGGACTGCCCCATGTTATTTATCACTAAGATTATGTATTTGGTATGAATGAGACCTCGGTAACTCGAGCAATGACTCGGGGACTTCCCCATGTCATTTATTACTATGATTATATATTTGATCTATCGAAAATAAATCAGTAAATGAGACCTCAGCTACGCGAGCAGTAACTCGGGACTACCCCATGCTATTTGTCTTGCTATTATATATTTGATATGTCGGAAGATTTATATATCCATCAATCCAAATTAGTAACGTGTAGACATCAGAAGCAAAATCTCTGACCAATCGCGGTCTGAAGAGAGACCTTATAATAAATGAGGTAAGAGCCAACGGAAAATCAAACACATGAAAAGTGACTACGGAAGGAACTATACGCTAGTCGACGCACATTATATTATCTTTTGTATGACCGCTATGATGTATTAACCAAAGTGCTCATTTTCAAACATCACTCATAAGCTCTAAAAACATTAATAATCAAACATGTTTAAATCAAACCTACGGATTAAAATTCGCAAAAATAATACCCCGAATAACTCAACCAGAACGGTAAAAACTTAACGATTACCATAGCATATGAAAGATTCCGAACTTATACAGATTAAATAGTACCAAAAGAGGCAAAAGAGGCAGAATGTCTTAAAACAACATACACCGGGCATACCAGGGACTTAGCAAATAAAAAATTTACAGCTCGGGCATTAACGATAGCCGAATCGTCGGCAGGAGGACTGATGGAAGTGGCAGGAGTTTCCAAAGTAGGTACCTCGGCTACGACCGAAGGTACCTCGGCTTCTGTAGAAGCAATAGTTTCGGGAGCAGGAATCTCCGAAGTTGCCTGAACCTCCGCGGAGGTTACCTTGGCATCGACTGAAGTAACCAGGGCATCTTGAGTATTGTCCGTTTGATGCGAAGCTCCACCTTGGTCTTGGGAATATTCAGTCCCCTTGGAGGAAGACCGAGCTTCAGCATTTCTTCCCGAACTGCCACTTGACTCATCAGAACTTCCAGAGTTTTCATCTGAGTCATGTTCATCACCAGAATCTCCGTCAAAATCATCATCATCAGAAGCTTCAACATTCTCTTCGCCTAGTCTAGGAGAAAACTCGGCCCCTCATTCCATTGATGCACATTTGCATACTCGATGAGTTGATAGGCACGGGCTTGGCAGTGAGCAACGTAATCCGGATTCTCGACCCAAGGAGAGCCGGTACACAAATTCATCAATATGTCAAGGGAGATGTCCTTGTACCATGATAGAACGGCAGTAAGAGCCATGTTAGCCCCAGCTTGCTGATGACCCACAAGTATAGGGGATCGCAACAGTCTTCACGGGTAGTATTACCCAATTTATTGATTCGACACAAGGGTAGCCAAAGAATACTTGCAAGACTTAAAAACTGAGTTGTCAATTCAGCCGCATCTAGAAATAGTCCTTGCTCACAGAAATTTATCAGTAGCAATAGTTTGTAGTAGTAACAGCAAAGCAACAGCAGCAGCGAAATAGGAGCAATAGTAACAGTAGCAGCAAACAGTAGGATATGAGTAGGGATGGATGGACGGGTGTTGCATGGACGAATCTAAACATGTAACTTCAAGATCTAGGGCATTGCAGATAAATAAGAATAAGCATCCAGGTACTAAACAATCATAGGCATGTGCTCCATATATAGTCATGCGTGCTTGCAATGAGAACTTACACAACATATTTTGTCCTGCTAGCGCGTGGCAGCGGGGCCTCTAGGGAACTACTGGCAATTAAGGTTCTCCATTTAATAGAGCACCGGATTAAAGCATTAACACTCCGTGAACACATGTGATCCTCACACCACAGCCATCCCCTCCGGTTGTCCCAATTTCTGTCACTTCGGGGCCTTTGGATCCAGACAATGATATGTATACACAACTTGCAGATAAGATCACAAACAATACTATCATAATGATTCAATAATAAGTTCAGATCTGAGATCATGGCACTCGGGACCCAGTGACAAGCATTAAGCACAACAAGTTGCAAAAAAGTTAAATAGCACTAATAGAGATACTAGGCACTATGCCCTAACAATCTTATTTGATTACATGATAGAACTCATCCAATCCCTACGATCCCCATAGCCTACAGAGGGGGATTACTCACTCATGGATGAGGGAAACATTGATGGTTGATGGAGAGGCGTTGGTGACGACGATGGCGATGATCCTCCCTAAATTCCCTGTCTCGGTTGGGTGCTAGAACGGAGTTTCTGGATCCGAATCGCGGCTTCTGGTGGTGGCGGCATAGCAGAACTCTTTCCAGAAAAACATAGAACCCCCCTCGGTTTTTAGGTTAAGGGGTAACTTATAGGCGAAGAGGGAGCCTGAGGGGGTCCCTAGGGTGGCCGCACCCCCCCTAGGCGCGAGCTAGGCCCACCTACACCTGGCAGGGGTGTGGGCCCCCCAGGCCCCCACTCCGTCTCGTCTTCTAGCTCCATGGATCTTCTGGCGAAATAGGATTTTTGGCATATTTTTTGGGATTTTTCCTGATAGTTGATTTTCTGCACAAAAACTAGACACCAAGGTAATTCTTTTAAAAACAGAGTCAGTCCGTGTTAGTTGTATCCAAATCACACAAGTTTAGAGGAGAAACAATAGCAGAAGTGTTCGGGAAAGTAGATAGGTATGGACGTATCAACTCCCCCCGAATCTTAGCTTATTACTTGTCCTCAAGCAATTCAGTTGAAAACTGAGTGCGATAAAAGAACTTTCACGAACACATTTGCTTCATATGATGTATATATTCTCAGGACAGGAGTAGATACTTAAACCATTCATAATAAAAAGTATGCAACTAAATATACTCAATTGTCATTGCAAGCTATGATGAGAAACCAACTCAATAATAATAAGTAGCATGGAACATAAACATAAGCAACATTGCAATGCTCATAAAAGGTATGATGGAGTGGTATCTCGCTTGGCTTTGTTTGCGGAGCACAATATAAATGCCAAGGCACCTCTGAAGTTCAAGTGAAGACTAGAGGTAAAAATATCAGAGATACAAGCATCAAAGCCATGACATAATTAATCAAGTTTTGAGACAAACACAAGAATTAAAATTATGCTCTCAAGAAGGTGCTCATAGAATAAGTGGTGACTCAACATGGAAGTGAACAGGTTTTGAAAAGTTTGAAAGGCTTCCTAATGCTGAAAGGAAGGTACTCATTAGCTTTGACTCTCATTGCCCCTATCACAGGCATCTTCATGTGGTTAAAGTGAAAGTGAGGTCCAATATGAGTTATATGCTTGACAGACCATAAACTGGAAATCCCAAGTCCCTTGAGTACAAGGGCCGCTCCGCATGCTACTCAACGTTGGTTACATGTAAGTTCTTGTTGTTGTACATACATACATATCATAGAGAACCGCCAACGGGGTACCCCTTGAACATGATACAGGAGCTATCCCATGATCAAAATGACAAGACAAGCAGACAATGAACATCTAAAGAGATCTTTTTATTTATTATGTGCATAGCTTTTTATTGAGGATGCTTCATAGATGCTCATTATGGTGATGTTGCAAGTTTCAACCATGATTAGGCATGGCTTAGGCTAGCGTCCCAGGTGTTTCTCTAACACATATATATACTCCATGAACTCACAAGCACCCCTTTTATTTCACACCGTCGACATCCGCAAAGAAAAGAGCAAGGTACCAACTGGATATGTATCCATAAGTGTTGAAAACGTTCCCCGTGACAGCACGGTTCTGCTAACTCCCAGCCTATAATTTGCAAGCATATAACTTTCATGGATAAGTCACAAAGGTTCAGGATTATTAAGTGCAAGGAATAAAGTGTGTCATCAAGTTCGTGAGAGATTTACTAACTAACTTTCTCAAAACAGATAAACATTTTATTTGGAAGAAAACAAGGCATATAGAATATGCACTGAAATTGCAAGTGATGCTAATAGGTAGGTATGGTGGACACTGTTGGCAATATTGGTTTTGGGGAGTCGGAAGCACAAGTAGATCTCATACTCGGTGCAAGTGAAATATAGCAAAAGAGAGGGAGCGACAAAAGAGAGAGCAATAACTTTCATAATCATGCTTGCAACAAAACATGACTAATTATGGCATGAAAGTGATACAAGAACTCTGAGGCAAAATAAATCATCAAGGCTTACTGACTATTGTTTAGTTATATGCATGCGCTAGCATGTGCCAAGTCAATTCACATGAACCATTCAAAGGAGGATACCACAATATCATACCAAAATATGAATAAAACAATGCAAGCAAACATTCATATGACATGCTACAAACTATTATTAAGGTGGAGTTAATCACAGACAAGCAAGAACTACTAAGCATCCATCAGTAACATACTCCTTACAATGAACAGACTAAGCATGCTCACCATGATGAGTATATGTACAAAAATGAAAAACAAATAGAGTTTGTTACCAGCCTCTTACCACACCTCAAGTTGTCTTAATCTTCATTATTGCCCTTCACTTGTGTGACTTGAATAATAACATGAAACCAAAATCCACTAAGGACGACTAAACCCTGCAAAGAACTCACAAAAGCAAAGAATAATAACAAATATTTTTGGTGTTTTCGATTTTTCAAACAAGCCAACAAAGCAAAAACAAACAAAGCAAAAACAAACCAAACAAAGCAAAAAAAAATTTGGATTTTTTAAGGCAAACCAAAGCAAAGAAACAAACAAAGAGAAACAACGAAAATATTTTTGGTATTTTTGTGTTTTTGAGAAAGCGGCAGCAAGAACCAAAAAGAAAGCGAACCAATGGATATATAAAGAACCGACCGAACATGACATATAGATGAGTGTGTTGTCGGTATACCTCCCCCAAGCTTAGGCTTTTGGCCTAAGTGGGGCTCAACCCCATGGTGACCAAGTAGGTGCACCTCCATAGTACGACGAGGAAGCTCCCTTGTCCTGGTACGAGCTCGAGGAATCCCCTGTTTAGTATACAGAGGGGTCGTATGAGGGCGCGTCCCCCTGATAGTGTCCATGGAAGCTAAGAATGTGTAGCTTGTCATCCATCTCCTCCTTGGAGCACGACAAAGGTCCTTGAGAAATACTGAATAAATTGGTTTGGGGGAGAGGGATCTCTCTATCTCTCTCTTCCCCGTCAATAAACAGCATTCTATAAACCAAGCTCTCAAGGGTAGAAACAAACAAAGAGAGAAACTATACCTCAAGGCGCAATTGGTACGCGGCGTTTCTCTGCCCATCTCCCACTTCTTCCTGTCCGTCTTGAATCACTTCAAGGTCCAACCCCACAAGCTCTCCCCCAATAGAATCTTAGTGCTTAGCAACTTCGCGGCACTTTGTGAGGGTTACCTGGGATTAGGCCTAGGTTAGATTTGTTTGTCTACTTCTTCACCGTCAAACGTGAAGCCGGACACAGTAAGGAGGAGCTTAGAAACTGCGGCACCATAAGCTTCAAGATCCGTCTTGGCCGGCGGTTCCCCGACATCGTCGGCCACGAGTCATGCAAAAATTGGCAGCGGACGTACTTCTACGGACCCGACATTCCTTTGGCATGCCGACAAGTAACGTATCCGGACTTCGTGGATGGAGCCTCCGCTGAAGTCCCCACATGGAGGTCCCATGCCTCCCTTCCCTCCGACCTCAATGCTTCTCACGTAATAAGGCAGATTGAGTGGTTCGTAGAGACGGGTCTGACCGGCTTGGACCTAGCCATGTGTTGGTTCATCAGGCGGATCCAACCTCTACAGCACCGTACGAAGCTTATGCACGAGTACACCGGCGACCGAAGGGATACCCTCCGGATCTCCGAGGACAACTTCTCGAGCGACTCCATCAAGTTCCGCCTTAAGGACATCCTCAAGGTGAAGGACAAGAAGCGTGGCTTCACCCTCACCTACGACATGTTCGTAGACGGAAAGTGCCCAAAGGTAGGTATTTATTTTCCGTGTATGACATTACTCCAGTTTTTCCGTCTTGCCAATATCATCTTGTCTAACATGATGATTTCTCACTTAACAGCTTAGCGATCTAGAGGAGGGCAACCTGGCCGCCCAAATCTACGATCCCAAGATGAAGGAAGTCATGGTCGTGTCCGACGATGATGCCCCGTTGGCGCGAAAGCGAAAGAGCTCCACCTCTGACGCTGCCGACGGAGGCAAGAAAAAGAAGACGGAGGGTGGATCCTCCAAAAAGAGCACTACCGCCCTGGAGGCAGAAAATAAGAAAGCCACCGGGATGTTTGCCAAATCTCCCCCCCTAGTGTAAGCTTCTTATTCTCCGACATTGCCTTGTTTATCTGTCTTATTTCTGTACTTATGCATTTTGCACGTTTCAGGAAGAAAGCCACAACCAGCCTCAAGAAGTCCTCCAAGACTCTTGGGGCTTCTAGAAATATCAAAGATATGCTGCATCACGACTCTTCCCCCGCCATCGCCCCTGCTACTCCTGCCGTCAAGCCCTCCTCCGCTCTGACAAGCTCCCAAGCCCAGGAGGCACCAGGCCCTTCCGCCATGGAAGTGGATTCTGGCGCCTCTACCAAACTCGCAGTTGTCGGCGAGCAGGCGATGCAGGAGAGCGCTGCTCTTCAAATGGCTGAAGCTCCGACTAAGGATGCCATCGAGAGCGGCAAGGCGGTGATGGGTGCTGGTACTTCTGCCGAAGGCGGCGCCTCTACTCCCCAGAAACCCTTCAAATTGCCGAAGATTATTTTCCCGGTGCTTACGCCGGGTAGCACAACTATGGTTCCTGGAGGAGTGTCGTCATCTCCGACGTGCGGTCTTGAGGAGCTACTCCGTCAAGCAGACATCTTGCGATGCAACAACATTTCCTTTGGCAAGCTGCTGGCCGAGAGTGCTACAAACCTCAAGATCATCGCACTTGTAAGTTTTACTTTACCTTTTGCATTTCATATGAGTATCACATTGTAGCCCCCGAGCATGTAGACGGAAAACCATTGGTTTTGCATCTATATGCTCTAAGAGTGACTAAGTTAGAAAAACTCTCACTGCAGCCCCCAAGCGTTTAGATGGAATGAATTATTCCGACTAGATGCTTTAAGAGTAGCATACACAGTGTTCATAATTAAGTGATGTAGCCCCCAAGCCTCTAGTTGTAACTGAATTAGTTCCGACTAGATGCTTACAGAAAAGCTAAGCATTTTCTGAGTTAAAACTTTATACTGTAGCCCCCAAGCTTCTAGTTGCGAACTGAATTAGCTCCGACTAGATGCTTAAAGAAAAGCTAAGCATATTGCTAAGTTAAAATCTCTCGCTGTAGCCCCCGAGCATCTAAGTGGAAAACTTCTGACTAGAAGCTCCAAGCAGACTAAACAATGACTTAACTTTGTATTTGCTTCCATAGAACGAGAATGATCAGGGAGGCATGGCCAATGACAAGTACCAGAAGATGTGCGCGGACCTTGAAGCTGAAAAGGGTAAAACCGCCATCTTGAAGGAACAGATCATCAAAAACAAGAGTCTGTTTTCTTTTTTGCGCATTTCCATCTTTCTTTTGTGCCTTCCTTCTTCGGGTACTCACTGTGTACTTTGTTTTCTCCGACTTGCAGAGCATGTCGCCAAGGCCAAGGATATTGTCGAGCAGTCCAAGCACATCCAGCAGCTGGACAGCGAGAACAAGATCCTTAAGAAGGAGAGGGAAGAAATGCTGAAGATGCACGAGGATTCCATGAAATCCCTGCAGGAATCCGCCTCCACTGAGATCAATCGCTTGAAGGAGGAGCTTGCGATCCTAAAGGATCAGAAGCAAGCTGCCGATGAGCAAAACCTTCGCCATAGCGAGGCGTTTAAGCTCCTCCAACAAGAGAAGGAATCTTTGGCGGACGTCGTATGGCAGGCTAAGGCCAGCATCTTCAGTAAGTGTCCTCCGCCTTGTAGCTATGTAGTTTGGATACTTAGAATTTTTGAACTCATGCAATCGTTGTCGGAATTTTCAGCGCCCATGGGTTTAACCCGCTCGCCTCCTTCGGACAAAGAATGCATGCTTCTTGCCGGCAACTTCATCAACACCGCCATCGCCCAAGCCAAGGAGATTGCCAAGCCCCTCCAAATTTATATCAAGGCCTCCGACTCCGTGGTGAAGTACTCGGAGATTCTGCGCCGAGCCCCCGAGCGTGTCGCAAGCTGGAAAGCTTCACGTGCACGGGCTGGCGCTAGGATGGCGTTGTCCATGGTGAAGGCGCACTATGAAGGTGCCGACATCGACACGGTGACATCTGGTATCCCCGACGTGGATGATGACGGCAAGGAGATCGATCACGAAGCCATCCTGTCATCACTCGCGGGCTATGACACCAGGGTTGCCGAGTTGGTGGATGTCGACGTCTTCGTGCCCAGGAACTTCATTGACAATGCCAACCCTGAATCCTCCGAGTCTCCTCACAGTGGTGACGCTGAGGGTGAATCTCTAGCTGGTGATGATGCGGCCTCCAAGTCCCCTGCACCCAAGGAGTGAAATAACAATTTGTAATTCTTGTTTCACCTCTGGAGTGTGCATTGAAAAAACTTGGTGATGTAATCTTAAGGCGGAAAATAGTGGTTGTCGTATCCTGCTACTTAAGAATTAATGCCCAGTATGTATATATTTTTTAAGCAAGTGATGGCTTATCCATTACTTTGGTTTTTATGCTTGACTTTTCGTGAGTCGGAAGACTCGTTGTCGGAACCATGCGTTTAGGTGATGATGCCCAATGGCACCTTCTATAACCTGAGCAAAAAATCGCCGACAATAAGTGCCGAAAGTCACTACTCCAGAATCCACATAAAAACAACAAAGAACGTGTAGACCAGAAAACTTAAGCTAACGCCCGTAGGCGGAATTTTCACAAGTGCAATCGCAAAGCTTGTGCATAAAGGTTTATATGATCCAAAAATGAACACTAAAGGAGGTAAAAGACTCAGCAATATGAGTGAACCAAAGAGCTTTATTTCATTGATCATATAAGAGGTACATGATTAGATAAAAAATGCTAAGTGTATAAAGGACTTAGTTGTGTTATGTTCCATGGCCGATCAAGCTCCGGGTAGTCATCATCTGGGTCACGTCGCTTACGCTTATGATCCTCGCTGGGTCTATCCTTGAGCTCACGATTGTCGACAAGGTAGTAAGACCCATTGAGCAGCGCCTTACTTATGATGAACGGTCCTTCCCATGGCGGGGATAGTTTGTGTGACTTCTTCTGCTTAAGTCGGAGCACTAAATCCCTCTCTTTAAACGAGCGATGCCGTACGCGGCGACTATGGTAGCTGCGTAGCTTCTGCTGGTAGATGGCGGATCTTTGGCATGCCAAAACGCGCTCCTCCTCGAGAAGGTCCACATCAAGGCGTCTGGATTCTTCAGCGTCATCTTCGTCGTAGGCGGCAACTCTTGGTGCATCGTGGAGGATGTTAGAAGGTAGGATGGCTTCTGCTCCATATACCATGAAGTAAGGGGTGTAGCCGGTGGATCTGTTAGGTGTAGTTCGTAAACTCCACAGCACAGACGGCAATTCTTTCGCCCAGGCTCCAGCTGCTCTATGTAGTGGTGCCTCAAGACGTGGCTTGATTCCCTGCAGAATTAATCCGTTGGCTCGCTCAACTTGACCATTGGATTGTGGGTGTGCCACAGACGCAAGGTCAAGTCGGATGCCTTTGTCCCAGCAGTAGTCCTCCACTTCTCCGAGTGACAAGTTGCTTCCATTGTCGGTGATGATGCTATGTGGGAGACCAAATCTCACCACTAGATCCCGGACAAACCTGAGGGCAGTTGCCCCGTCAAGCTTTCTAATAGTTTTAGCTTCTATCCATTTAGTGAATTTGTCAACTGCTACAAGCATATGCGTAAATCCACACGGTGCCGTTTGTAACGGTCCCACCATGTCTAGCCCCCAGACTGCAAACGGCCAAGTTATAGGTATTGTTCGCAATTCTTCAGCAGGGACATGTGGTTGTCGGGCATAATACTGGCATCCGGTGCATGTTTCAACCAGCTTCTCGGCGTCCGCCTTCGCGGTCAGCCAGTAGAATCCTTGCCGGAAGGCTTTCGCGACCAATGATCGAGGAGCAGTGTGATGCCCGCAATCTCCGAGATGGATTTCGCGTAGGATTTCCATACCTTCTAGCTGGGAAACACACTTTAGGTATACACCAGTAGTGCTCCTTTTGTAGAGTTTCCCATTGATTATGGTATAACCCTTTGCTCGTCGTACTATCTGCCGTCTTTCGACCTCGTCGTCGGGCAAAGTTCCGTGTTCGAGATATTCCATGAACGGTTTTGTCCAAGCCGGAGGGGTCTTTGTCACCATGTTGACGAAAGAATCCGCTCTATCCGGGTTGTCGATGTCGGCACCCTTCACGGATGGTGTGCATAGATGCTCTAGGAAAACTCCTAGCGGAATTTGCTTGCGCCCTGATCCAAGTTTAGACAATAGATCAGCCGCCTCGTTTTGCTCCCTAGGCACATACTTGACTTCGTAGCCCAAGAAGCTCTTGGCTATCTCTTCCACTTCGTCGCGATATGCCGCCATCATAGGGTTCCGCGCATTCCAAGTGCCAGCCACCTGCTGGGCAACCAAGTCGGAATCTCCACAGCAAACTATGCGCTTGATGCCAATATCCTTGGCTACACGCAATCCGTGAATGAGTGCTTAATACTCCGCCATGTTGTTTGTAGCCTCGAAGTGGATCTGCAGAACGTAGTGTAGCTTGTCTCCTTTTGGTGACTGCAGCAATACACCAGCCCCCGAGCCGTTGAGAAGCTTTGATCCATCAAAGTGCATCACCCAGTACTCTCCGTCCAGTCTACAATAAAACCGCCAAGGCTTGTGACTTGATAGCGTCGCGTCTCTTGTAGGTGATCTCGAAGGCGGCAAGTTCAATGCCCCACTTCGCGACCCTTCCTGTAGCGTCAATGTTGTTGATAATGTCGGACAGTGGAGTCTTGCTCACTACTGTGATTGAGTGCTCCTAAAAGTAATGCCTCAGCTTCCGTGAAGCGAGGAATACTCCATAAGCTATCTTTTGGTAGTGCGGGTAACGCTGCTTGGACTTCGTCAAGACCTCGCTTACATAGTAAACGGGTCGTTGAACTCCGTGCTCATAGCCTGGTTCCTTCTGCTCTGCCACGACGACGATGCTAATAACCCGGTTGGTTGCCGCCATGTAAATTAACAGGGGCTCGCCAGGCTCGGGTGCTGCAAGGATAGGTGCTGAGGAAAGAATCTCCTTGAGCTTCTTCAATCCTGCATCTGCCTCGTCCGTCCATGTGAATTTTTCCGCCTTCTTTAGCAACTTGTACAGCGGCAGAGCCTTCTCTCCAAGTCGGCTGATGAACCGACTAACTGCTGCCACACAACCTGTTAGTCGTTGGATGTCCTTTAGGCATGTCGGACGGTTTATGTTTAATATGGCCTTGATTTTCTTCGGGTTGACCTCGATTCCGCGCTGGGAAACGATGAAGCCCAACAGTTTGCCGGCTGGAACCCCGAAGACGCACTTCTTAGGGTTGAGCATCATGTTGTATTTCCGGAGGTTATCAAAGGTTTCTTTTAAGTCGGAGATTAAGTCATTTGACTTTTTAGACATCATCGCGATATCGTCCACATAGGCGTGAATGTTCCGACCAATTTGGTCGTGAAGGCAACATTGCATTGTCCGCTGGTAGGTAGCACCTGCGTATTTCAGCCCAAAGGGCATCGTGACATAGCAAAACGTGCCGTATGGAGTAGTGAACGAAGTTGCCAATTGGTCCGACTTCCTCATCTTGATCTGGTGGTATCCTGAGTATGCATCGAGAAAACACAAAAGTTCCGAGCCAGCCGTCGAGTCAATGACTTGGTCAATGCAAGGCAAAGCAAATGGATCTTTGGGACATGCTTTGTTCAAGCCGGTGTAATCAACGCACATTCTTAATTCATTTGTTCCCTTTTTGGGGACAAGTACAGGATTGGCCACCCATCGGGTGTGAAGGACTTCTCGGATAAACTCAGCCTTAAGTAACCTAGCTATCTCTTTGCCAATGGCGCGTCTCTTCTCATCTCCGAAGCGTCGTAGAGGTTGTTTCACTGGTTTACATTTTGGATCTATGTTTAAGCTGTGCTCGGCAAGTTCCCTAGGTACACGTTTCATGTCGGCAGGTTGCCAGGCAAAGATGTCCCTATTCTCACGAGGGAACTCGACGAGCGCGCTTTCCTATTTGGGATCCAGGTTCGTCCCAATGGCGACGGTCTTGGAGGCATCCCCTACCACAAGTTCCACCGGCTTGGTCTCTATGGCGGCCTTGAACGCAGTAGCGGAGTCGGAGATCTGCTTCTTCGACGCGGGCATCTCTGAGTCTTTGACCTTGCTCTGGATCTCCTTGAATTCTTCGCTGTAGAGGACAGCTTCTGCAACGGCTGCTTCATTGATCTCGCAGTCCCTTGCCTTAGTAAAGCTTCCGGATACGGTGATGACACCGTTTGGTCCGCGTATCTTGAGTTTGTTGTAGACGAAGCATGGCTTGGCCATGAACGTGTGGAATATGTCGCGGCTGAATATGACGTGGTACACGCTCTTGAAGGGGACCACCTCAAAGGTCATGCGCTCTTGGCGGTAATTATTAACGTTGCCAAAGGCTACCTGAAATGTAATGCACCCAAGGGACAGAGCCTCCCGTCCAGGAACTACGCCATGGAACACGGTGTTGGTCCGCCTTAGGTTTTCCTCCGACAAGTTCATCTTCTGCAGTGTATCCAGGTACATGATGTTGATGCTGCTTCCACTATCCACCATGCACTTGGTGAACTCCATGCCGTCAATCAATGGGTTGATGACCATGGCGTATTGGTTCTCCGTCGGCACAAGGTCTGGGTGGTCCGTCCTGTCCCAAGTGATTGGAACCTCCGACCAGCGCAGGTATTGGGGGACTGGGGGAGAGTGGCCATCAGGATCCTTAGAGAGGTCTTCTGTTGTCGTACGGTGGGGGTTCCAAGGAAAGTGTGGTAGACTGGGGCCTTCTTTGCGAAGGGGTTCTTGCCCTTGCCGTCGCTCTTGGCGGCGTGCTTGGGGTCAACGTCCTCGTCCATGTCACTTGAATCCTTGGACTCCTCCTCCTTCTTCTTCCCCTTGCCCTTGCCTCGCGGTCTGTTCTTCCGACTTTGCTTGTAGCTGGACTCCGGGTCTTCCTTGAGGTCATTGACGAACTTGCAGTGTCGATTGGTATGGGTGGCCTTGCCGTTTACATCGAGGTGTACGAGGCACGGCATATCGCGGTACTCTTCGTACGTTTGGGGGATGCGGAGCGGCGCCGAGTTGGTTTCACCTCCTCGTTGCTGTCCATGGCCTGCTCCCCTTCCTCGGCCACGTTGTCCGCCTTCTCCTCGTCCTGTAAAAGTCATGGCGACCATGTCGGTAGATTGCTTTTCTTCTGGAGCGGTTTTCCGCTTTGTACTGCTATTCCTCCGAGCTTGGGTTGGAACGGCCGTTGCCGGCAAAGAGCCACGAGCATCGTCGTCGGCAATTGCGAACTCACTAGCTAACTGAATCATCTGATTCAAGTCAAGCTGATGATTGTCCTGCAAGCGCTTTAGCTTATGTCGGAGTAACGTGCCCCTTTCCAATCCATCGATGAAGGCGGCCATGGCGGTCTGGGCGTGCACTCCTGCGCAGGAATTCTTCATGTCCAGCCAGCGGGAGAGGTAGGCGCGAGATGTCTCGTCTTTCTCTTGCACGCGCCGTTGTAGATCGCCCATAGTGCAGGGACGCTTGTATGTACCCTCAAAGTTTTTGGTGAACGCTTCTTGCATGTCCAAACAGTTGTAGATAGATTTCTCCGGCAAGTCGTCGATCCATTGATGGGCCATACCCTCCAACATTAACGGGAGGTACTTGACGGCGACGTTGGGGTTGCATCCAGCAATCTCCACCGCGTTGCCGTAGTCCTGCAACCATGTGGCAGGCTTGGCGGTGCCTGGTCTTGTCAATCCGGAAACCTTTGGGGTAAGTTGCGGACTGTATTGCAGGTCCAAAGCAACGTGGTCCCAGGTATGGTCCTTCCCGGGCCTCGTGGATCTTATCGATCCGTGAACGTGCATCGTATCGCTCCGGGTTCTTCTTCTTGTTGTCAACAGGGGATGGGCTGCCTGAACGACGCAGGCCTCTTCCGTCATGGTGACTGCTTGGTGGTGACGGAGGCGGAGGTGGCAGTGGGTTAGCCTTCTTGCTGTTACCCTCCTGCGACGCCCCACGCCTGTCACGGTTGCTTGCCGGATGCGGAGGGTCATGGTGTGACCTGCTCTTATGTCCCTGGTGGCGCTCTCCATCATGACAGGTCTGTGCCGCGTTGTCGCGGATGACGATGCCGCGCTGCTTTGGAGGGGGCATATCCGTACAATGGTGAGTCTTGTAATCTTCCTGACGTCGGGGGGATCGGGGTGGTGGCGATGGGCGGCGAGGTTGGGCTCTTTCTCCGTGGTCGGAGGATATGGGGATAGCATCCTTCCTGTTGCGCACATCCCTCCGTCTTCGTTCTGATGAACCCGTCCGTGATCCGACATCCTGAGGAGATCTGTCCCTTGGCGGTTTGTACTGGCTAGATCGGCAGAGTGCTGTGTCAGACTCAAGACTCTGAGAGGTGGCCTTTTCCTGCTTCTTTACCACCTTGGCCACTAGGTCATAGACCTGTTCTACTGCCTCAGGCGATCTATCCTGCTCCAGAAGGGTCTTGGCGACCACGAGGTTAAGGAGTGGGGTGGGCCTCACCTGCTTGCCTTCACTGTCAATGTATGGCTTGTCCTGTGCCGGCTTCGAGGGAGCCCATCCTAGGTTGCGCCATACACCAGGATCATTGATGACGCGAGCCGGAGCTTTCTTAGCCTTCTCCTACTGCAGCAGAGTCTTGTACTCGGCCTCCATTGCTCTTGCTTTCTCTATGGACTTCTGCGCGTTGACCAGATCTCGATCTAGTTTAGCGCCTTGCTCCGCGATGGCTTGTGCCTCCTCCAGCAGCTGCTGGCACTTCTCGTCAAGCTGAGTCACGTTCCGGATATGATCAACGGTTAGAGGCTCAACGAGGAGATTGTCGTACATTACTCTATCAGCTGGAGTAACATGGGTTGCTGCCGACATGGATGCTGGGGGCGGCAAGTTCGCGGTGTTGTTGTTGCTCGGACCGGTGCCGAGTTCCTGCGGATACTGCACTGGGTTAGGCGTAGGCGGCATGACCTTTGCACGATCAATGTCGTCAGCAATTAGCGGCCCCTTCCCCTTATCCAGTGCCGTAGGCGGAGCTTGCCCGGGCTGGTCTTCGTCCATTGTTGTCCCGATGGTGACAAACACCCCTCGAGACATGACGGTGTTATTAGCTTGCTCGTCGTGCGAGTACTCCTCCTCCATCTCCTGCATAGCGGAGTCTAGCTCTTCTGGACGGAAGTCTATTTCCTCTGAATCTGCACTGAAATCAGCATAAAGCGCGTCAATGATAGAGTCGGAGGGTACCAGGACTTCCTCGATGACGGGCGGTGGAGGTGCAACGGCCTCGACAATGACTGGAAGTGGTGGTGCTGCTGCGACGATGGCGGCCGAAGGCGGTGGTGGAGGTGGCTGAATTGGAGGGGCTCCGTCGATGAGCGCAAGCGCTGTCTGAGCTGCCGCTTCAGCCTCCGCGTAGTTGTTGACGGTGTTCACCATGCCTTCGAAGGTTAGGCATCCTGATGCCTATTGCCGTATTAGAGAATGTCGGAGAAGCGTCCCATGGTCCAGTCCTTCCACAAATTGATAGATGGCATCATCATTGGGGTAGTGGGCCAGATCGGCTCGTATACGGAGCCACCTGGCCAGGTAATCGCGGGGGTTTTCGCCCTCTATCTGAACGCAGTGCGCCAGATCGAAGATGGTAACCACGCCGACGAACTTGGATCTCTGTTGTCCAGACGCACGGACAAAGCCGGCGGATTTGCAGTGATCTTCCACCTTTATATCCTGCTCAGGGGCGGTTTGGGTGTGTCTTGAATTCTTTCGATCTTTGCCGGCAAACTCCGAGGAGAGATCCGACATCGATCCTTCCGTGAACGTATCCTGCTCGTAGGCGGTCCGTGCGGGTCTTGATGCTCCTCCGACTCCCAGGGAACTAGTGCCCGAGTCGGTTTCGCCAATGAAGAGGTGGATGTCTCCGATAGGAACGATCGAACACTGCGTAGGGTTAGGGAGGGACGATCGGAACGTTGCCGGAGAAGAGAACGCGACCGATGGCCACGGTTTCGCCGATTCCCGCGAAGATCTTGGTCCTCGCCCGCTGAAGAGCCTGAAGCGCCTCTGGCCCCATGGTGGGCGCCAACTGTCGTGGTATTGCCGACGAGTATGCCATGGAGGGTCCTCACAGTGCGTGTTTAGAGACGTGGGGTAAGGCGGGCGGTTGACGGGTACGAGGTAACACAGCTTACCCAGGTTCAGATCCCACAACGGTGGCGGAATCCTACTCCTGCTATAAATCACTATAATGGCAACACGCCGAGTTACAGAGATTAGGTTCGTTGTGCGAGGTGTGTGTAAAAACGATGCCCTAAAGGCTCCCATAGGCCCGACTTATATAGTCGCCAGGTCCTAGGGTTACAGGGAAAAGTCCTAGCCGGACAGGTTACAGAGTTCTACACCGTCTATTACTAGTCTTGTGTATCTTGCACTCCAAGGCTCCGGGTACGCTGGTGACTCCACCGTAGCCTTCCTTTATCCGGCATGGGCCTCCCTTCTGGATCCACCTAACTGGGCCGCCCAGCAGGCCATAGGCCATGCTACCGACTATGGGCCACCCGGGTTAGTCGGATAAGAGACATGCTATGAGGATACCCATATAGCATATCCCCAACACTTATACTTCCCAAACTCTATGACTAGATCATGACATCCTGAGTTCACTATCATTTCTCTGCCAGGAGAACTTACTTTTATAGGACACCCAAGAGTTTCTACTGGTAGTTCATTTCTTTCAACAAATGCTCTTGATATGAATGAATGAGATGCACCAGTATCAAAGAGAACAAATGCTGGAACAGAATTAAGTTTGAACTTACCAGCAACAGCATCAGGTTCCTCATAGATTTCTTCCACATTGATGTGGTTCACCTGTCCGTTTTGGAAAGGGTTGGGCTTGTTGGATCCTTCAACTTTCTTTTTTGGGCATTCATTTGCATAATGCCCCATCTTATTGCACTTGAAACATTCAACCTGACTAAGATCCTTCTTGACAGGCTGGCTTCCACTACCACTTCCACTTCCATTGTGGTGGTTCTTGTACCCACTCTTGTGATTCTTGTACTTGTCATTGTCATGACTACGGTAATGCTTGTTGTCATGATGACGGTTGTGGTTGTGGTGTTTGTTGTACTTTCCATGCTTGTGGGATCCAGAATTCCCACTATCATCATAATGGGAACGCTTGTGAGACGATCCCGAGCTGTGCTTGTCAGAGTGCTTCCTCTTCATGCTTTCAACTTGTTTCATCTTGCTCTCCAAGATGGCAGCCTTGTCACATAGATATTGATAAGTGGGGACATAGGCCACAGCTAACTACAGGTTCAGTTCATCGTTCAATCTTTCAAGGAACTTCTCCTTCCTCTTGGCATCAGTGTCAACTTCATCCGGTGCATAACACGCCAGATTGTTGAACTCCTCAATATATTCAGCCACGCTGTGGTGGCACTGCTTCAAGTTGTGAAATTCCTTTTTCTTCAAACTCATCACTCCGGATGAGATGTCAGCAGTGCGGAAACCATCTTCAAAGATAGCCCATGTCACATCCGCAATGGGAGTGGTGATCTGGAAGTTATCCCACCAAGTAGTTGCTGGTCCTTCCAACAAATGTGCTGCAAACCTGACTTTCTCTTCATCAGTACAGCCAACAGTTACCAAGTCCTTGTTCACTGAGCTTATCCAATCATTGGCCACCATGGGATCAGTAGTTCCTAAGAACTTTGCTAGACTTAGTCTTAAGAATCTGGTAAGCATGTCAAAACCCGGTGGGTTATTCTGATTGTTGTTGTTGTTATTGTTGTTATTATTGTTGTTGTTGTTGTTCTGATTTTGTATGAACGTGGTCATCATCTCCATCAGTTGCGTCTGAGCTGTCATCATCTGCTGCATCTCAGGGGTGATATTGTTGTTGTTAGGGTTGGGATTGGCACGTCAGGGAGGCATCTGTGGTTTTAAATAAGGATAAGAATGAGATACCCATATATGCTTAACATGCACAATACATCACATAGACAATCACCAATCATGCATCAAAATAACAAAAGTTCAACAACATAAACAACAAGTTTTGAAAAGTAAACACACCAATAGCATGCCATCCACATGTTGGATGGTCATTGCGACTCAATAATCAAAAGCATGGTAAATAAAAGGTAAATGAGTAGTCATCACTACTCCTCTATATCAACCTCCTCATCAACAAGTGTAAGACCTGCATTCTCCATAACGGTCTTGTATTCCTCGACATTGGTAGTCAAGGCCTCTATCTTGTCTTTGAGAGCCGTCTTCTATGAACGAAGTCTCTCAATCACCACCTGCTGATGCTCGAGCTCAAAGTCCTTGGCCTATAGTTCTGCACTCATGTCTCGAATCCTCTTGTTCCTATCTTAGACTCTTTTCTCTTGACTCTTGAACTTTCTATCCTGACTCTCAAACTTGGCCTCCATTTCCTTGACTATCTCATCTTTCTCTGCGAAGATCTTGTCCTTCTCACGGAGCTGCACCTAGAGTTTGTCATTGCTAAGCATGACGTTGGTCCTATCAGTATCTAGGTGCCTAAGAAGAACCTCTAAGTCCTGGAGGTATAGACGAATCGGCTATGCCATCTCTCTAGCAGTGTCCTCGAAGTCAATGGCCTCACCATCCTCGTCACGTCTACCGAAGGCATGGAAGTGAGTACCTCTAATCTCCCGAGAGTGTCTCCCTAGCAAACGTCCAAGAAAATCCTGCATGACTACCTCTACGCCTCTCTCCTTGTCATCATGCATGAGCTTGAAGGTGATAGCTTCTGTGGCTGGCTCAGTCTGGCGTCCTGGCTGAGTAACCTTGAAGCCCCAAAGGTCCTTCATCTCGAACTTGGTGAGGGGAAGCATCATGATGGTAGGAAGTGGGAGATTGAGCAAACTAGTGAGCTCAATAAGACGAGTGCCAAAACGAGTTCCCTTGAACTCTTCAGCCGTGCTGATAGTAACATTAGGCATCTTTTTTATAAGATAGAAAAAGTTAGAATCAACATACATAGAGATGAATCACAAGACAAGGCATCACAGGCATATCAAAACACACAAGTCATGGCATACATAAATCCATTACAAGCATCCAAGGTTCAACTTATTTTAGACAACATTTGGAAAATAAAAATGATAAGTGTTGTGGTCCAACTAACGAAGTACATTATAATCCAATCTCACTTGCCAAGTTGGCTAACTGGGCATCCCTAGAGGCAATCTGTCTATCTATATCACATGACTCCATTGCTAAGTCGATGATGTCCTTCCTTAAATTTTGGTTGGTAGCCTCTAACTCTTGGGTATGCTTCTTTTCTTCCTTAAGGTCATTCTGGGTGTTTAGCATTCTGCATTTGATTCTATCACCAAGCTCTTTGATGGCCTTCCAAGCTGCATCCTTTGCTGAATCAAAGAATGTGGTGTGCATCACTGAGTTGGTGACCATGCAGAATCCTGAGTCCTTGTGGTTGTCTTCCTTGTTTTTATACAAGTGAAGCTGCACCCACCAGTACTCAACTCCTTCATCCATCACAGGAAAACCTTTGTGCAGCTGCACCATGTATTCCCATGGCAACCATGAGGTCCTTGAGAGCCTTGGGGAATTCTGTCTCACATTCCAAAGTCATAGTCATGAGTGGTCCCTTCCTCACGAATACCATCTGTAAATAGAGATGAGAAAGAAGATTAGAAAAGTTTACGAGAAGAAAAAGACAAGTGTGGAAGTTGTTGAAGTTTTTTCCTTAGTGGTTTCCAATCCTAGGGTCATAATCCTACATGCAACACAGTGCTCTAATACCATCTGTAAGATCCCTCCCTTTATAAAGGTAAGGATCCCTGTGATTGCAATGCTAGTCCCTGGATCAATGCTAGCATCCACAGTTTAAGATGAAGTACACAGAAACAAAGGTCATTATTACATATCATTCCAGAGACAAACATAGTCTTTTACAAACTCCATGGCCACAGGCCTAATACAAGAGTTCAAATATATAATAAGATAAATAAGTCTTCATCTTCATGTGCCACAGGCAAGCATGTTGAGTGTAGACTCATAACCCCTAATCACCATCAGAATAACCTGCAACATCACAAGTTACAGCCACAGTGGGTAAATACATTGGAATAGTATTGGCAAGTGATACCTTAGTATAATATTAGCATCTAGATACTATATGCATTTGGCTAAGTGTAGTTTAGGCTTGCTTTGCTCAAAATAGGTTTTGCCTGTTAGTTGAAAAACACTAAGTTTTTCTTTGACAAAACTTTCCCAAGGAACTACCAATAGAAATTGGTGAACCTTTACCCTTGTTCAACCACAAGTTTTAACTTAGAAATTGGTATGAGGAGATTCTTGATAGCTTCCATGTATTGATGCTCAAGTTGTCCAATACCAGGGACAAGGCTAAGTACTTAGATTCTTCCATCTGTAGAGGTTGTGCACTTTCCCCACAAGACTTGATTTTCACCAAGACAGGACCTTTCAGAAGCCTTCCCTTAGACCAAATGGACGCGCTCCAACCTATCATCCCACTACCACCAACTGTCCAAATGGCTAAGTTATTGCAACCTATGTGATCCAGGCAGAGCCCATATTGCCATGTGGCTGCACTAGAAGCTTCTTAACATTTGGCATCTCAAATCCCTTTGTTCCTAGGTGGCTTTCCACAAGTGAGATACACAAGGTAAACCATAGAAATGGGCCTTGTGTAATCACTCAACACAAACCATTCTTTCCCTTCCACCCGGGTGTTTCATTTACTTAGTTGTTTTATTAAGCAAAAACTCAAGTCCAATGACTTAGAAATATTTTCTCATAGCACGAATATATAACCACCCTTGGTTGCTACTAGCTAGGCTAAGCATGGCATTGATAAGCATCTTAACTTAGAAATTTCTAGCAATTCTACAACTACTAGGATTTCCCAAGCATAGCATATAGATCAAAATATTCATGCAAGTCTAGCAAAATATTTCTAGTGCATAGTTGAAAAACATAGGAATAAAATCATGAAGCACCACTTGCCTTGGTAGTTTGGGGAGTAGCAACAATCTTCACAATCACAATCACTATTTGCACCAAAATCTACACATAAAATAATGGCACAAAATCACATACACAATATATACAAACAAAAATACATGAATGCATGCAAAAATGCCATGTGATGATTTTCTAGACCAAACAAGACAAGTACATAGTACTGAATCATAACAAGTCCAACACATGCCAAATAAACCTTATTTGAACAACAAAACATTTTTCAAATAATTACTATACACAAATTATGCCTACAAATGTTTCTGTAGAAACAACCATTTTTACTGAGGCAAACATTAAAAACATTGCATAAATGGAAAGGATTTTCTCTCATGATTCTAATGATATAAAATTTGTCAAATCTGGACGTGGAAATCAAAAGTTATGAATTTTACAAGTTTAAACATCTAATAGATCTAAATTCTATTTTTAAAACAAAGGACTGGCCACGCGGCGCCCTCTGATTGGTTGATACCGATTCGCACCGGATCACACTCACGGGCCGTTAGATCTATCTTAACACGCACGGCCCAGATCTGCTCGTACCGCTTCGCTACAGATCTATTTCTAATCGCTGGATCTAAATCCTACGGCCACGGATCAAACGACCACAGACGGGCAGCGCTAGCAGCGGTGATGCGGCGGTGCGGCTCTGTTAGAGATGTTGCCGGCGATTCAAATCGCGCGGGGAGGGTGGAGGTGGTTACCGTGTTCGCGGGGCTGCAGTGAAGCTTAAGGTGGTCGAGGGAGGAACAGGGGCGCTCGGATCTGGCTGCTATTGCTCGCCGGAGTGGAGCCTGTCGTCGGGCAAGCTCTGGCGTCGTCGGGGGCGAGGTTCTGGTGCGCGCTAAGAAAAACCAGAGACGCTGTTAGATGCGCACAAGCCTGTCGAACAAGTGAGTATCCAGAAGAGAGGAAGGGGTGGTCGGGAACTACCAGGAGGGGTCGCCGGAGTTGTGCTGAGCTTCGGTTGCTTCCAGAGGTGGACGGTGACGACGCTCTAGGATGATACAGAGAAAAAGGAAGGCATGATAAGATGCGCAAGGACATGTTGATCATGCTCGCATGAAACAGAGACAGGGGGCGGACGGTGCTCACCGAAATCGGTCGCCGGAGGTCGTCGGTGATGCGGGGTTCTGAGCTCGAATGCGCGCAGCCTGGTGGCGGAGTGAGCGTACCGAGCGAGGGGAAAGGTGCGGGGTGAGGAGAGGGTCTTATATCCGGAGCAGGGGCGAGGATCACGCGAGGAAACGCCGGAAATTAATCCTGCATCAATCGCGGTAGTAATGGAGTTAACGGTGGCGTCGACGAGGTCGTGGGGGGTGCGTGGTTTGGGACGATGCTCGCGTGGCATTGGGTCCACCAGTCAGCGAGCGCGGGGTAAGTCTGCGCTGCGTGAGAGAGAGAGAGAGAAGAACCCCAGGTGGGCTTAGTGGGCTAGGTCTGCTGCTGGGCTAAAAGTCTGGCGCCGGCCCTTTTCCATTTCTTATCTCTTTTTCTTTTTCTAATTTGATTTTCAGGAAACCTTTTTCATATGAATTCAAAATCATTTGAATTCCAAACCTTTCTGTCCTTTTATAAAATGAACCTTGTATAATTTTGAGTATAAAATCATGTTGTCTTGTTGGACTAGCATGGTCCTTTGAAGATTTTAAAAAAATAACAGTGCCTTAGCATATGGTTTGCTGAAGATTTGAAAATGGTTTTAAAACCATATTTGTTTTGGAAATTTTTGTCCAAGCTTTAACACTTAACCAATCCAACCTAAGGGCAAACAAAACTTGGTTTAAAACAATTATTCTCTCACTTGAGAGTGGCATTGGATCAAAGCTTGCTCACATGAAATAATAGCACTCAAAGTTTCTGTTTATTTCAAAAGAGTTTGAAATTGATCCCTAAAATGATATGCATGCATGAATGATATGCAATCTTTGAAAACATGATTTTAGGGATGTTACACTCTTGGTGTTGGAGTTGAATCCAAGCCCACTCTTGTCACTTGGGGGACGTCGCACACTCAATATCTTCTTGAGTGTGGTCTTCTCTTTATGACACCTTTTCAAGTCATTCTTCAAAGAAGCGACTTGAGCCTTGAGCTCTTTGACTTCCTCTACATGGTTAGTATCAACAACAATACTAGAGGAAGTATAAGCTTCATTGTTAGAGCAACAAGGCAAGGAATTCAATTCATCACAAGATATAACATGGTTATGAGTGGATGAATTACAAGGACTAGCACATGGCAATATAGCATTAGGAGTAGATGTAGTGCTAATGTCCACATGAGGACCACTATATGATACCTTTGACATAATGGCCTCATGAGCTAACCTTAGCCTACCATGGGATACTAAAAGATCCTCATGCGAGCTTGAGAGCTTTGCATGGCTTTCTTCTAATTTCCCATAGTTGCTAGTTAGCAAAGCAAGTTGAGCCTTTAGCTCAAGATTCTCCTTCAAGATAGATGCTTCACAAGAAATAGAGTTAGTAGCACAAGCATCATCATTTAATGCAAGAGGTGAGGTCAACTTGGAAAGCTCTTTAGAATAAGAAGCTTTAAGTCGCTCATGTGACTCGGTGAGTTTGATGAGCTCACCCTTGATGACCCTAGAGCCATTGTTGAGGTGCTCAAAATCCTCAAGGAGTTTGGCATAAGCAACTTCAAGTTCATCATTTTTAATTTGAAGGGCACTTGCCACCTCAAAATCTCTATCATGAGATTTCTTCACTCTAGATAGCTCTAGAGCAAAGGTCTCAAGAGATTCCCTAGTGGTGTGTTCCTCTTCAAGAGCTTCATTTAAGTTAGCAATTTCGTTAGCATACTCACGCTCAAGACTACTTATTTTATCTATTTTTTCCTCATGCTCATATATTAGTTGCCTAATTTCAATAGCACAAGTCAAGATTTCAATAAAAGTAGAGCAAGCATTTTTATTAGGATGAAGAGCACGAAGGACTAGACCCCCCTTCTCTTTTAAAGAAGCAACATCATCATCTACTTCATGATCAACATTCACATCATCATGAGATATATTGGGATCCAAAGGAGAGGTTACCTTTGAACCCTTAGCCATGAGGCACAGGTGAACATTGGGAGAAGATGATGATGGGGGAACACATGAAGCTCCAATGGAAACCTTGCCTTGGCCCACACATTCTTCAATTTCCTCTACATGGTTAGCAACACAAGAACTAGAGGAAATGGAAGCACATTTATCATGGCAACAAGGCAAAGCAAGCATATCATCATGAGATATATCCAATTCATTTCTACAAGATATGCAAGGGCAATCAACACTAGGATGTAAATCACATATGGTCCTACAAGTGTTCATGCCCAAAGATACAACATTGCAATGAGATAGAGACAAAGAATCATGAATGGAAATCTCACAATTGCAAGTTCTATCACCACTCAACATATCATTACCTTGTGACAACTCACATGTTGGTGTAGTGGAAGAAGATGAGAACTCATCGCGGCCGGAGGTGGATGGAACACAATCATCCTCATTAAACTTGGACACATCATATTTTGCTTGAAGCTTTGTCCATATATCATGAGCATTCCGGAAAGGCGTGATTGAGGAAAGAACTACAAAGCTCAGAACATTAACAAGCACATTAGATGCTTGAGCTTCGAGATAAGAGTTTGTCTTCTCCTCCAAAGATAGATTTTGGGGATCCTTAGGAGGAGACAAGCCCATATCTAGAATGCGCTCAATGTTTGGGTCAATGGCCCGGAAATGACTAAGCATGCGAGTACGCCAAACATCATAATGTGTGCCATCAAAAGTAAATGTGTGAGAGTGCACTAAACCCCTAGGAGACATCTTTACTCTCGAGGTGGTGAAGCCTAAAAGCAAGAGACCTCGCTCTGATACCAATTGAAAGTACAAAGGAAGTCGCCTAGAGGGGGGTGAATAGGCTTTTAAAAATATTATGGTTTAGGCTCAAGTAAATGCGGAATAAAACTAACGTTTAATTTATTGATCACAAAACCTAGCCACTAAGTTCACCTAAGTGCACCAACAACCTATGCTAAGCAATACAAGCAACAAGGTGATATCAAGGTATAAATACTTCAAGCACGATGGCTATCACAATGTAAAGTGCATAAGTAAATGGCTCGGTTGAGAGATAACCGATGGACGCGGAGACGAAGATTTGTTTCCCGAAGTTCACTTCCAAAGAAGCTACGTCTCCGAGGTGCGATGGTGCAATGCTCTCCGAACGCCACAAATGGCTCACCTCGAGGTGTGGTGGCTCGATGCTCACCCAACGCCACACAAGGCCTCACCCCGGATGTGGAAGCACGCAACTCACCGACGCCACAAAAGGCTCACCCTATTCTCCCGAATGCGCACCACAAAAGGCGGGCACTCGCTCCACTATGGGACTCTTGAGGGCGGTCACCGAACCCGTACAAGATTGGGGCTATCTCCACAACTCAATTGGAGACTCCCAACAACAAAGCCACAAAAGGCTACAATGCCACAAAAGGCCAACAAAGCCACAAAAGGCTACAAGACCACAAAAGGTCAACAAGACCACAAAAGGTCAACAACCCAACCACACAACCGTCTAGGGTTCCAAGAACCCAAGATAAACAAGCCCACAAGCTTGAACTCACCGAATCTCCTAGGAGAACTCAAACCTATGCACCAAATGCAAGGGTCCTTCTCTCCCAAATTCCAACAAAGCTACAAAAGCTATTGGGGGAATAAGGGAGGAAGAACACAAGAGGATAACTCAAACCTATGCACCAAATGCAAGGGCAAGTCCTTCTCTCCCAAATTCCAACAAATCTACAAAAGCTATTGGGGGAATAAGGGAGTAAGAACACAAGAGGAGAGCTCAAAACTCTTCAAGATCTAGATTCCAATGATTCCTTCACAAAGAAGGGATTTGACTTGGGGGATTGTAGATCTAGATCTCCTCTCACTTTTCCCTCAAAAATATGTAGGAATCATGGGAGGGAGAGGGAGTAAGAAAGCTCAAATAGGTCAACAGTGGTGGGCAAAAACAAGCTCAAAAGATGGGGAGCCATTGGGAAAGAAGCCCCCCTTAAATAGGACAAGGAAAAACTGACCGTTTGGGCCAGATTCGCGCCCCACCGGAACTTCCGGCCCTCCACCGGAACTTCCGGCAAATAGAAACACAAGTTACTGAACCTGACCGGAACTTGGATCGGAACTTGGGCCAGAACTTCCGCTCAAGCAAAAACACAGGACAACATTGCACGGAAACTTCAATAACTTTTGATCCTGGACTCCGTTTTTGATGATCTTGGGCTCGTTTTGAAGAGAACAAAAAGTTTTACAAGATTAAGCAAAGAAACATCATAGTCCAGCATGGAAGGATAAAACCAAATTGAGAAATATATGACCTCTCTAGAAGCGATGAACTGGTAAAACCTCCAAAATCCAAAACACAAGAAGTTGAGCTTGGAAACTCCGATTGGGATGAAACCAATTTTGTTGGAAAGATAAAACCAAGCAAAACCCAGCAAAATGTGAAATATTGGATACCACCAAGGGAGAAAATATCAAGTATATATATGTGATGTATCTCCAAGGTGTGGAGCCGGAAAACTCGCTAGATCAAAAATCGCAATAAGATATGCAAGTGAAATCCTTATTTGATGAACTAGAGATTGTTATGATGATGACCACAAGCTCTAGATCCTCTCATGGAAAATAACCAAATAACAACCCAGAAAGATGATGCTATGAATGCAAAGGTTTGAGCTCTCTCTGAACGATGCGATCGAGACACCCGCTTGAGAGCCCCTCTTGATAGAACGGCTATCTATCCTAAACCTGGTCTCCCAACTAACAACACGAGACCGGAAAAAGAGAAGCCCTATCAAAATCATACCTTTGCCTTGAGCATTCCACTTGAACTTGATGTAGACCGTCTTGTTCTTCTCAAGTGGGAACACCTTTCTTGTTTTCTCTTGCTCGCTCTTGCTTCATGAAGACTTGCAAATTGCTCCCCCATACTCCATGGGGAAACCTCTTCTTGAACTTGTCTTCATCACTCGATGATCACGAGGATGGAAAGCTTCAAGCATGCCATCTACTAGATATGGCGCATCTTGAGCTTGCCCTTCTTCATCCCTTCTTGAGGTTGATCCATCTTGATGCAACTCTTTGAACTTGTCTTGATCAACCTTCAATCTCCTTCTTTCTTCATGAATCCAATGGCACAAATCCCTTGGACATTTCTTCATATTTCAACCTTGAGACCAACACATGGCCCAAGTGATGCCAATGGACAAACCAACAAGTGAAACTCAATTTACACATTAGTCCATAGAGATTGTCATTAATTATCAAAACCACACATAGGGGCATACATGCCCTTTCAGGTGGCCTTGGCCATGAATCACTTTTGGTTGGAGGAGATGACATTTTCATTTTGTGAGTCGAAGAGGGATAGACGTGGAGTTGAGGTAGTGGAAATAGCAGCAACTTCCACAATCTCTCCACCATGAACTTCATCATCATCTTCATCCGTTCCCAAAAGGTATTCTTCATGGACCACTATTGCTCGTTCCTTATTGGCAATGTTCTTGACGGTGTAGTTCTTGTTCAAGGGATGAGGAGGTCTTGACTTGATCTTGTGAATGAGACGACCACCATTGTCTTCATGGTTCTCAAAGGGACACTTGGCCACGAAGTGACTCTTGTCGTTGCAATTGTAGCACGACCTTGCCTTGGGAGACTTGTTGGGTGAGTTGAATCTTGAGTTGTCCCTTGATCTTGACTTGAAACCGGACTTGTTCCAAAAGGCCCTTGAAGCGAGAGCAAGATGTTTGTTGAAGGCACACTTGAGATCCTCTTGAGACCAGTCACTTGATGTATCATCATCATCAACTTCAATAGCCTTGGCCTTCAAAGCAAGATTCACTTTGGTTGACCCAATGGCCCTAGCACGAGCGGACTCCGCATTCTTCTTGGCAATAGTCATGGCAATTACTTCGCTCAAGACTTCTTGGGAGGTCATTAGGTGAAAGTTGTTTCTTCCCTTGATAGAGTTGAGCTTTTGTTCTTCAAACGGAAGGAGATCTTGAATGAACTTCCTCTTCATAAACTTGTCGTCAACATAGGTGGCCCCAAGGTCCCTCATAGTGGAACAAAGGACTTTGAGGCGCCTATACATGTCTTCGGGGGTCTCATCATCTTGCATTGCGAAACCATCGCACTCGTTGTTGATTTCATCAAACTTGGAGCTTTGGATGCTTGCATTCCCAACAAAGAGCTCGGTGAGTTGATCCCAAGCTCCCTTGGCAGTGTCGAATTGGCGAATGTGAGCAAAGTCCTTTGGAGTCAAAGCCTTTTGAATCATCCCCAAAGCTGTGGCATTGAGTTGCTTGTCCACCACTTCACCTCGTGTCAACTTCTTTGGGTCATATGGAGAGAATCCATCCTCCACAATCCTCATTGACTCAATAGAAGAGCTGGAAATATGTGAGCGCATTAGATATTGCTAATTGGCGAAATTTGAAGTATCTAGCATGGGTGGTGCTCCTTTAGGAATGATGTGTGGCATGGGAATGAGTGGATCCGGAGTGTACTTAGGCGGTGGTGGCACCGCCGAGTAGTCCTTTCCTCCATTTTCCTCTTTGGAAGTTGGGTTCTCGGGCTCCTCGGTGTTCTCACTTGGAACCTTGGTAGAGGTTTGAGCAACAAAACCAAGTCCCAAGTGAGTGGTGACGGCCGCGGGAGTCACCCCGGGGGGCGGTCACCGTAATGGTGGGAGGAAGCTCGGTGGTTTGGGGTGTGTCAAGAGCAACCATGGGGTTTGGCTTGAGGGACTGCAAGATAGTCATCATTTCCTCGAACTTGGACATCATGGATGACTCCAATTGCTTGAGGTAATCCGTAGTGGCCAAGTTCTTGGGGTTTTTGGTTTCACTACTCCCATCGTCGGCCATAGTCTCTTAGGCGGTATATCCCAAAATAAGAGCCTTGGCTCTGATACCAAATGAAAGTACCGACTTGATACGACTAGAGGGGGATGAATAGGAGTCTACCCAATTTTAATTTTTTTCTCACTTTTAGGCGCAACGAGAAGGAAAGTTATTTAGATGTGCAACTAAGTGAACAACCTAAATGCAAGATAACTAACAACAACCACAAGAACGGTAAGTAGCGAGAAGTAAAGGAAGGGAACGAAGTAACCGGAGTAGGGACATGGAGATATAATTCTCGTAGTTCACTCCCAAGGAGCTACGTCTATGTTGGAGAGATGTCGGGGCCACACAAGGTCACCCGAGCGCCACAAAGGCCTCACCTTCTTCTCCGGTGAGCTCCCCCACAAAGGAGGCCTCACAATCCACTAACCGGTGACCTTGAAGGCGCCAACCGAAACCTTTACACCAAGGTTGAGGGGGAAGATCTACAACTCAATTGGAGTCCCTCAACGACACTTCGAAGCTTCACAACACAAGCCTTAGCTCCGAGGATGCCCTATACCGTCTAGGGTTTCAAGAAACCCAAGAGCAACAAGATCCACAAAGGATGGGTGGGAGAAATCAAATCTTCTTTGGTGGAAGTGTACATCTCGGTCACCTCCCTCACCTCTCAAAAGATCAAGTCATTTGAGTGGCTAGAGAGAGAGATCTAGTAAGGTGAAGCTCAAGCATTAATGGAGAAGGGAGAAAATTTTCGAAGTGGGTGGGAGGAAGAAGAGGGGCGCCTTAAATAGGCCCCCTCCGCACTGAACCGTTACAGCCCCCGAGACATCACCGGAACTTCCGATGAGAGGCCGGAAGTTCCGCCTGGCACGGTTCCAACGGTCATCAGACCGTTGACGCCCACTCCAAAAGCTCGACCGGAAGTTCCGGTCATAACATACCGGAAGTTCCGGCGAACTTCCGATGCAAGTTCCAGCCCAAGTTCCGGCAAATAGAACACTTCAAACAGAAGGTTACTGATCCTTCAGCGGAACTTGGAGCGGAACTAGGGGCGGAAGTTCTGGGTCGAACCAAGTCTGGCCGGAAGTTCCGGTGGCTGGGCGGAAGTTCCGCTCAGGACCTTTCTGGCAGGACAAGTTCCGATGGAAGTTCCGGTCCAAGTTCCGGCAAATAGAACACTTCAAACAGAAGGTTACTGATCCTTCAGCGGAACTTGAAGCGGAACTAGGATCGGAACAAAGCTCAGATTATCTCGCAGAAAAAGCCTGAGCGGAACTACCGGGCCAGGCCGGAAGTTCCGGTGAGACAAAGAAGGCTTCAACAGATCAGAAACACACTCTCTCACGGAATAGTAGGATGGATGTGGCGGTGCATATAGGTTTGTGCAAGAACAAGTGATTTCCCACAGCCTTCCGAGATGGACCCCCTCTTAATAGTACGGTGACCTAAAACAACAAAAGGAGAGAAACTAGGAGGAAACTACAGGCCACCGTCTTCATGAGATCCCAAGAGAGCATCCACACAGTTATAAGGAAACATCAACAGCATTTTTCCTGAAACATAAGCGCACAATTAGATCACAAATGGGATTGTCATTATCACCAAAAACGGCATAGGAAGATATAGTCCTTTCAACAACCAAATCTCAACTATTACCCACCGGTGCCTCTTCATTATTTATATCCATTTTAATATTTAAGTAACCAGTTGTAATTAAAACCACGATCAAATCCACCTTTATGAATATACCAACCCCCAACATCAGTGGAACATCAACGATGCTAAGCAGCACCTAAGCAAGCAACTACGACTCGCAAGGCTGACTGACTATCAAACAATAGGTAATAGGAGGTGTCCAAGGAAATATAGAGGATGCAAGGAATATAAAGTGGTACGGAATCTAAATCATCACAACACGGATAACAATAGATCAACAGGAGGAAGTAAATACTATAAATGTAAAATAGGTAGAAAGAGGGAGAATGCTCGCCTCGAAACACTGTCGATGGTTCAACCGAAGATCGGGTCGACACAACCAACTCATCGGCATAATCCGTGAAGAATCAAAGCACTAGAAGAAACACCGGATGCACTATTTAATACTAAGGCAGAAGATCGGGCATGATGCATGCATGATGCATGACATGGCAAGGTGCGATGCAATTAGGAAATATTAAGCAAAACCGAGGTCCCGGCATTTACTTAGGTAGTTTATGTTGTTTAGATACCCCGGATTTTAAATGTTGGCTTAACAAGGCAAAACATGCCAGCTCGCTACACAAATTTAAATAAAGCCAATATAAGACTAGATTCGCCCACATATGGTCTCAATATTTAATTTAGATGAATCGTTGAAATACCCCCCCCCCCAAACACCCACAATATCTATGCAAATATGATTAATTAGATGCAACAAGTATAATATGGCAATTATAAAACATCAGGGCTCGGATAGGATCACACATGTCGGAGTTCGGCGATCTTGGGGGCTCGGAGGGATTCCGGCTCGGCGAGAACGGTCTTGGCGTTCCGTGAAGGCGGCCTTGTCGAACCAGTGTCTTCGCCTCCAGTAAAAGTCCTTGCGTCCGAGAAGAAGAACCCGGGTCGATTGTCGGGGTCGGACTTTGTTTTGGTACGGTCTTTCGGTGATATCAAGCAATCTTCGTATGGTCGGCATTACCATTTTAGCACCACCATGATGTTATCACATCATCTTCATAGCCACAAACACCAGCAACACACCACTTCATATCTCCTATATTCATAGGTAAATGCAACTTCTAAACAACCCGACAGATACAGGCACAAACATGTGCGGGAGGATACAGAGACGAAGCAGCCCAGGGCGGTCTTGCATGTGTGCATGGAGGGCGACGGGTCGCGAAAACTTGCGATGCTCGGGAGAAGACTTGTGGACACGGGGACGCCATGCATTGGGGTCGAGGCCAGAGGGTCGGTGTGGTGAATTGGGCTCAGCCGGCAGAGGTTGCAGGGCGCCTGGCCGTGCTGGCAGGGGCTCGCCGGGAGGAGCCTAGGGGAGGCAGAGGTGTGGGGGAGACCGGAGGCATGGGCGCCTAAGGAGGCTGGCGGCGGAGGAGGAGCTTGCGGGAAGGGGGAAGGCTGGAGGGGAGGAAGCTCGTGGGGCAGCGGCGATTGGGAGGTTCTCTGCAGGTGGAAGGAGTCGATGCGCCGAAGATCAATGTAGTGCTTTGTTGGGAGACCCCAAGAGGAAGGTATGATGAGCACAGCAGCAAGTCTTACCTTAGAAAGAAACCAAGTTTATCGAACTAGTAGGAGAAAGGAAACGACCCAAAGGTGTTGTTAGCAACTTGAAAAACTGCACTACACAAACTCAAGACTTAGCCCCAACGAACAGTGAGGTTGTCGATCTCACCGGTTTGCTGAAAAACAAAGGATTAACTGTATGGTGTGAAAGGTAATGGTGGTTTGCAGAAAGTAAACAGTAACAATGGAAGATGTATCAATGGTAAAGATTGAACCCGGGTCCATAGTTAGAGGTGTTCTCCTTAAGATAAACAACATGGCATGCTGGTTAAACAAATTACAGCGGGGCAATTAATAGCACAGAGCAAGGCATAATAATGCAATACTAGACATTCATGATACTATGAGATTTGTTTGGGCAATATAACAAGATACATAGACCGCCATCCAACTGCATCTATGACTAGTAATCCACCTTCAGGTTATCATCCGAACCCCCTCCAGTATTAAGTTGCAAGCAACAAATAACTGCGTTAAGCAAAGTATGTAAGGTAAACAATCCACTTGTTCCATGAACAAGAGACCGTTGTTTTCTCCCTGGTAGCAAAAGCACATCTACAACCTTAGAGATTTCTATCACTTCCTCAGATTAAATAGAGGCATGAACCCACTATCGATCATAAATACTCCCTCTTGGAGTCACTAGAATCTACTTGGCCAGGATAGCTACTAGAAACGGAGAGCATGCAAGATCACAAACAACACAGACATGATAGAATCAATAAGATAGAACCATTAATAAAACTGACATAGTAATCTCAATATCCATCGGATGCTCGCAAACACAACATGCATGATTACAAATAGATGATCTTGAGCATGAACGGAGCTCACAAGATCTAAACATGGTAGCACAGAGGAGGAAAGGCAACCATCTAGATACTACATGGACCCGTAGTCCAAGGTGGAACTACTCACGCATCATATCGAAGGGTGGCATGGTGATGAAGAAGGCCTCCAGGATGATCTCCCCTCTGGTAGGGTGTCGGGAAGAACTTCAAGTCCCCCCGGTCTAGGGACGATGGTGGTGGCGGCTACGGACTGTTTCATGGAATATTGATTGGGTACTTAGGATTTTGGTATCGGGGGCTTCATATAGGCGAAGTGGCGAGGCAGGGGGCACCCAGGGTGGCCGCACCCCCCTAGGCGCGGGCCAGGCCAGGCCGTGCGGCCAGGGGGTGTGGCCCAATGGTGGCTCCCCTCCGTCTCGTATACTGGCTCCATGTTCCCCACGGTAAAATATTTACTTTGGCTTTTGTCCTGTCCAATTCCGAGAATATAGATTTTCTGCCTTTTCTGGAACCAAAAACAGAAGAAAACATGCAACTGGCACTATGGAATCTTGTTAATAGGTTAGTACCAGAAAACATATAAAAATACCTCAAAGTGAAGACAAAGCAAAGAAAAGTAGATACTAAACAAACATGGAACATCAAAAATTATTGATGACGTTTCCGATGTATCAAGCATCCCCAAGCTTAACTCCTAATCGTCCTCGAGTAGGTAAGAGATAAAAAGAATAATTTTTGAGGTGACATGCACCATGCAAATCAAGATCAAACCATTTGCAAGCATTGAAAGCTGGGATCAAAGAACTCTAAACATGAGCATGAAAGAAGAAGTTCTAACAATAAGACAAAGTAACTATGCATGCAACATGACAGGATACAAACAAAGATCATGAATAACAATGCATGGAAATATGTTTGTTTGTTTTACATATAGAAAACATAGCATAGTGGCATTCAGCTTGTCCCTCATGGAGTAGCAAATAAATGCATAGGACACCTTCAAAGTTCATAAGAGTGACTAGATACAAATAGTTCAAGAGCAAGCAATATCAACAATATGCATCAATCAATAAGTTTTGGGACAATGCACATAGAACTAAGAATGGCAACTATGCTCTCTTAATTGGTGCCTAAGCATAGAAGGTGGAGACTCAATATAATAGTGGAAGAAAGGTCCTTCAAAGGGAAGCAGGGATTTCAAGTCTCATAAAGAGCTTACAAAAATTATGGTACTTGTTAGATTTCAGCTCTCATTTACCCTATCATAAGAATCTTGAAGTGATTAAGGTTAAAGTGAATAAACTATGGAGTATATGCTTGACAAAGTATAAGTTGGCAATCTCATGTCCCTTGAATACAAGGGCCGCTCCTCATGCTTCTCAACTTTAGTCACATGTAAGTTCTTGACATAGTAAGTACATGTGTATCATAGAGAACCGCCAACTGGGTACCCCTTGCACATGATACAGGAGCTATCCCATAATTAAAATGACAAGGCAAGCAGACAATGAACATCTCAGCAATCTTCTTATTTACCATGGAAAATGGTGCTTTTTTCTCTCTTTCCTCTTTTCAATATGTCTCTTTTTTTATAAGAAGAAAGCTTCATAGATTGCTCACTATGGTGATGCTGCAAGTTTCCACCATGATTAGGCATTGCTTAGGCTAGCGGCCTAGGCATTTCTCTAACACACATACATAACTCCATGGACTAACAAGCTCCCCTTTTATTTCACAGCGACGACATACATAAACAAAAGAGCATGATATCAACTGTGTATAATGTACAAGTGCAATGTTGGAAGCGTTCCCATGACAGCATGGTTTTGCTAATTCCAATGTATAAGTGCAAGCATATACAACATAGATGACACAATTGTTCAAGTTTATTTCGGGGCAATAAAAATAAAGTGTTCCATCAAGTTTGTGAGAGCTTTAATCACTAAGTTTTCACATATCAAAATAACTTTTTAATTAGAAGATAGATAAAACAATAATATACTTGGAATGGTGTAACACACCATGCATAGGAATTTATAGTGGACACTTTGGAATAACTTGGTTTCTTGGGAGTTGGATGCATGAGTAGAGCTTACTCATACAAGTGGAGGCTAGCAAAAGACTAGGAGAGACCAACTAAGAGAGCAATAATGGCCATAATCATGCAGAGCGACAAAACATTAATAATCAAATCATAAAGTGGTACCACAAGTCAAAAACTAAATGATCATAGAGGCTATGGTGACTGGTTCATAGTCATAACATGGTGTGAGCATGTGCCAAGTCAACCCAAACAAAGCATCAAAGGAGAATACCACAATACTATGCTTTTATATGCTAAAACAACGCATGATTCCTTCAAGGCACATTAAGCAATCCCAATTGTTTGGAACAAGTCATGCTACAACAATAATCACTAAGGATAAGGTTAAAACAACATCTAGCATGACATGATAAAGTCTAAGTCACAGTCAAAGCAAGATCCGCTTGAACTATTCAAGCAAGAACTGTCTACTCCTTTCCAACACCAATCAACTTATTTGAAGCAACACTACGAGAATGGGGGTCCAAACTACTTCATTCAAGCAAACTAAGCAAACAAAAACCAAAAACAAAAGATAAGACGCTCTAAGAACAACACAATTTGTGCATGAAACGATAAAAATGAAGTGTCTAGAAAGACCAGAGATTTTATTGATGAAGAAGGGGATCCCTTGGGCATCCCCAAGCTTTGACGCTTGTACCTCTTGGATATTTCTTAGGGTGACTCCGGGGTGGCATCCCCAAGCTTGAGCTTTTGTCCATTCTTCATCTCATTACATCATTCTCTCTCTACACCTGAATTTTTTTCCTTCATACAAAACTTCACACAATCTTCATTAGCAACATTAGTGTATTCAAAAGATAATATACCTTCGGGTTTAGTTTCAAAAAAGCAAAACTTTCACTAAAGACACAAGCTACTGTAGCAATTCCCTAAAAAGCTCAATTTCCCAAAAGTAAGCCAAAAAGGAATCAATAAGAAGCAAATGCAAATAATGGCAGAAATTTGTCAAAACAGACCAGCAGGTAGAAACCGATTTTTTCAAGACCTTATGTTGCTCAAATCAAATAGTGTTGAACTAACGAAAGTTAGCTAATAACCTGGGGAATTTATTCAGAAAATTACAGCTCAATCCGACTAACAGAGATTTTACACGAATTTTTATAGTGGAGAATAAAAATCTATTTCGGGACAGCAACTCCCCAAATCTTACTTTCCTCTCATTAGAGGTTATTCTTGGCACAAAAAGAAAATAAAAAAGATAAGGAGAGGTCATTACTGAAGTAATAACTTCCAAGACTCAAGAAAACTATTGGGTTATCTCCCAAGAAGTACTTTTCTTTAACTCCTTTAAGTTAGGCACAAGAAGCAAGAATCAAGTATTTTCAAATAAAGAAGCATTAACACCAACTTTCTTACTCCTACCTTTCTTACCTCTCTTCTTCTCTTTAGGAAATATGTTATAGAAATCTTTCATAGCAACTGTACTAGTCTCAAGAGTGTTCAACCTAGCATAAATGTTTATAAAGGAAGAATCAGACTTGCCAGGCATATTATAAATTATAATCAACTTATTTATAGCATCCAAAGCTTCATTCAAAAATATATTTCCCAGCTACAGCATCCAAAGAATATCTATAACAAAGAGCAAGACCATGGTAGAAACTATTAATAACCAAGCTAAGACACATCTTAGACTTAGTTTTCCCTTGTAAATCAGAGATTCTAGACCAAGCTTCTTTGAAACTCTCTTCACTTCCTTGCTTGAAAGTAAAGATCCTTTCCATAGGTGACACAGTGATTGGAACAAAACCATACATGGTAGCAACCAAAGTAGGAACTAATTTTTTTGTGTTTTTGATAAGAGAAAGCAAACCAAACCAAACTAATTTTTTGGAGTTTTCGATAAAAAGAGGCAAACAAAACCAAGCAAAATAAACTAAGCAAAACAAAAACAAAGTAAAGAGAAAGGTTGTGAAGCACTCCCCTGGTGAAGCCGTCCTTAGCCTCCCTAGCAACGGCGCCAGAAAATAGCATGATGCGCTCATATCAATGTAGACCTTCGTTGGGAGACCCCAAGAGGAAGGTATGATGAGCACAATAGCAAGTCTTCCCTCAGAAAGAAACCAAGGTTATCGAACCAGTAGGAGAAAGGAAACAACCCAAAGGTGTTGTTAGCAACTTGGAAACCTGCACAACACAAACTCAAGACTTTGCCCCAACGAACAGTGAGGTTGTCAATCTCACCGGTTTGCTGAAAAACAAAGGATTAATTGTATGGTGTGGAAGGTAATGGTGGTTTGCAGAAAGTAAACAGTAACAATGGAAGATGTATTAATGGTAAAGATTGGACCGGGGTCCATAGTTCACTAGATGTGTTCTCCTTAAGATAAACAAACATGGCATGCTGGTTAAAAAAATTACAGCGGGGCAATTAACAGGACAGATCAAGGCATAATAATGCAATACTAGACATTCATGATCCTATGATATTTGATTGGTAAATACAACAAGATACATAGACCGCCATCCAACTGCATCTATGACTATTAATCCACTTTCAGGTTATCATCTGAACCGCCTCCAGTATTAAGTTGCAAGCAACGGATAACTGCTTTAAGCAAAGTGTGTATGGTAAACAATCCACTTGTTCCATGAACAAGAGACCGTTGTTTTCTCCCTAGTAGCAACAGCACATCTACAACCTTAGAGATTTCTGTCACTTCCCCAGATTAAATAGAGGCATGAACCCACTATCGAGCATAAATACTCCCTCTTAGAGTCACTAGCATCTACTTGGCAAAGATAGCTACTAGAAACGGAGAGCATGCAATATCACAAACCACATAGACATGATAGAATCAATAAGATAGAACCATTAATCAATCTGACATAGTAATCTCAATATCCACCAGATACCCGCAAACACAACATGCATGATTACAAATAGATGATGCTGAGCATGAATGGAGCTCACAAGATCTAAACATGGTAGCACAAAGGAGGAGAGACAACCATCTAGCTACTACATGGACCCGTAGTCCAAGGTGGAACTACTCACGCATCATACCGAAGGCTGGCATGGTGATGAAGAAGGCCTCCGGGATGATCTCCCCTCTGGCAGGGTGCCGGGAAGAACTTCAGATCCCCCCGATCTAGGGACGATGGTGGCGGCAGCTATGTACTGTTTCATGAAAGATTGATTGGGTACTTAGAGTTTTTGTATCGGGGGCTTCTTATAGGCGAAGAGGCGAGGCAGGGGGTACCCAGAGTGCCCCCTCCCAGGCGTAGGCCAGGCCAGGCCGCGCGGCCAGGGGTGTGGCCCCCTGGTGGCTCCCCTACGTCTCGTATTCTGGCTCCTTTTTCCCCACGGTAAAATATTCACTTTGGCTTTTGTCCCGTACAATTCCGAGAATATTGATTTTCTGCCTCTTCTGGAACAAAAAACAGAAGAAAACAAGCAACTGGCACTATGGCATCTTGTTAATAGGCCAGTACCAGAAAACATATAAAAATACCTCAAAGTGAAGACAAAGAAAAGCAAAGTAGATACTAAACAAGCATGGAACATCAAAAATTATAGCGTTTACGACGTATCAGGGTGCGCGCTGGTCGTCGGGGAAGGGCGAGGCCCGAGATAACAGCGGCGGGGACGCACAAGAGGATGTCGAGCAGGGTGAGGAAGGCGCTATCAGGGCAACGAGGTACTGCGGCCATGCGGGCGGGAAGGAGAAGAGGCGGCGACGACCCTGAGAAGCGAGTGAGGAAAGGAGCAGAGAAACTGCGGCGGTGGCTGGATGCTATTGGGGTTGGGAGGGAGGAGAAGGTGGGGCGCGGTCACTATTATTGAGAGCGGTTCACTCGGGGATTGGGGGTGGGGCGTGTCGACGCGGGTCGAAAGCGATAAGAAGGGGAACGGGTCACACGGTCTCGATGCGGGTAGGGCCACTCACGAGTGCGAGGGAGGGGGTTTGCGGTTTGTTTGGTAATGTGGGCCGTGGGGTCATGATGTGGTGTGTGTGTCGTGTAGGGGTAGTGGCGGCGGGGTGGAGGTAGCCGGGTGTGCGCGTTGTTGTGGGTGGTTTGGCGGTGGTAGGGAATTAGGGTTAAGTTGGGGTAGGGTTTAGGTACATTAGGGTTTGGTTGAAACGGGCTGGGCCAGCCGGGATAGTAGGTGGCCTGGCCTATGGGCTAGACTGCCTCCTCCGGTGGTTCAAAGAGTTTTGTTTTATTTACTTTATTTTTAATAGGCTTATGCAAAATAGTTTTGACAAACAAGATATCACAGAAAAGCCTAGATTTTTAATTTGAAATAACAGAGAGAAGTATTGTTAAACAAAAACAGGGTTTTCGCAAAATAGTTTTATGAACAAACATGCATGATGATGTCATGATGATGCACAAAGATAAAATAACAAGCGATTCTAGTAGTGGTTTTACGCGGGGTGCTACATGCCCCAAGTGTTGTGAGAGCTTTCGTGTGCCACCGACAAGCGCACCGTATAGAGGAACAAGCACCTACCACTTGTTCTTCGTGCTTGGGAGAATAAGGTGTTGCCTTCATGGCGTTGGTGGTTTTAATACCGCTGACCTCTCCAACGGAGACATACTTTCCTTTACAAGGAAAGAACTTCGGGAATCACATCATCGTGTCCACCATTGCGGTTATATCTTTCCCTCTCTTTTATTGTTGTTTATCTTATTTCTATGCTTGCTTGTCCTCTAGAAAAATTCATTTAGTTGCATATCTAGAGAATTTAGTTTCTGTCAAGCCTCGTTGTTAGAAAGAACATAAAAAGTGATAGCTCCTATTCACCCCCTCTAGTCGCTCATATTGGTCTTTTCACTCTCCCACCACTTGTGAAAACAAAATCAGTACACAACCCCCTCTTCCCTTTCCTTTTGTGGTGAGGTATATACACATTTAGTCCCACATCTTGCACCGCAAGAGCGTTTTAGTCCTATATCTTGCAAAGTGAGCAATAATAGTCCCATAGCTTGTAACCCAGGAGCATTTTAGTCCAATTCAATCAAAATTCTGTGATTTTAACCAAATTAATCGAAATTCATTCTAAAGATGAAATGTAGAATAACTTTTGCAAAATTGCCCCTTTTTATACCTGACTGGCGGGCCCAGCATGTCACTGGTTTAACAAATAAAAAAATGAAGACTCGGAATTAAGGAATAGAAATAGAACGCACTACCTGCACAACTAGAGAAATCAACCTTGCCACTACCGCGCAGTGAGCAATATGACTAAATTAAAAGCGCCTGTTTATTATACATTACTTTTCGCCTGATGTGTCCTAGCGTGCCTGCGCGCACAGCAGATGTATTCTTTATTCTGAAACATTTAAAAATGTGTGTTTTAAAATTGTGAAAAATCTAAAAAAAATTGTAAATTTTCAATCCGAAATAATTTGTGTTTTAAGCTACAAATATAACTCAAGTTTATTCCTTTTTTTTAATAAGAAAAAACTCAAGTTTATTCTAAACACTAGAGCTTTTTTTAGGGAAACAGTGGGACTATGTCCCTTGTTAGCTTTATTGATGATCAGACATGCTGGACATAGATACTAGGTTAACGACTAAACTATACAGTAGATACTCTGGACCATGCCAACACGCAGATGATGAGATGTTTTGGTACAGATGATACGATTATACTAGCAGTTGACGTGAACATTTTTACGTGTATGTACTTTTTTTATATATAAAATAATTACATCCTTATAAATAACAAATAGCATCTACCAGCTTAGTGGCTTCTGTCGCTGTGTTGTTGTCAAAATGTACTAAGCTCAAATTCTCTTCCTTGCTACAGATTTAATTATTTTATTGGTATACGTCAATTGATATGTGCTCCACCTGTCAGTCTGTACCAAGAACATAAATGATAGAGAAAATATAGAGGGGTTATTTAAAAAAATCAAAGTTATTTGTGGATGAATTTAGTCAAACTTACTAGCATTCGATTAAATTGGACTAAAATGCTCTCGGGATGCAAGTTGTGGGATTGTATTGCTCATTTTGCAAGATGTAAGACTAAAACGTTCTTGTGATGCAAGATGTGGACTTAACGTGTATATAGCTCTTTTGTGGTGACAAAGTTATCTATGAAAAAAAAAGAAACACGATCCCTCGGATTAATGCCGCTAATTCCTCTTACTATCATCATAGGCCACGAGAGCTCCTCATCTGCAATCCTATCGAGGCCAATGTAATGACCATGATTTTTTTTACTATTAAATGAGATTTGGTGTTCGTGGGTCGTCGCTCGACACCAAATATCGAGAGAATCTGCATCATCAAATCGTCCTAAAAAAACACCCACCAAACATTAGAAGAATCGTAACCGTCCAATTTCCCGATGGTCCAAGAAATCCATGCACTTCAAAAACCAATTATGGGAGTATATTACATAGCAACAATTTATGGGGATTGCTAGAATTTAAACAAACATAGAAGGAAACTAATCTTTAAACATATGTCTCTCCCACCGCTGGTGAAAACAAAATTAGTACACAATCCCCTCTTCCCTTTCTTTTCATGGTGATGAAGTTATCTTAAAAAAAACCTAAACACGGTACCTGGGACCGCTAATTCCTCTTACTATCATCTTTTGGCATGGGAGCTCTTTGTTTCCAATCCTATCGAGGCCAATATAATGACCAAAAATTTCTATATAATGAGAAAGATCTGAGGGCATACCAAGGCGAATACAATCGGAATAAGAACAATGGAAGAAGTATTACCACCATCAGGCATAACTCACTGTTGAAAAACTCCTTAATCGCACATGTTACTAAGCATCTCCCGGTTCCGTTGAAAGAATCTTGCAGAAAAGCCATCCGGACCAGGCGCGTTGTGGTCCAATATGGAATAGTGCATCAGATATCTCCTTATCATAAAAAATTCACCACACAAGTGAGTATTATTCTCATCAGATATGCAATGATCAATAAGATCCACCACTAGCATCTGTTCTAGGCTACAAGGTGTTGTATATATATGCTGGAAATATTCGGTGACCATCTTATGAAGGGTATCAACATCCATATGCTCCATTTCATGATCATCAATAAGCTTCTGAATATTATTTTTATTGGCTCTCCAAAAAGATTTTCTATGGAAATATTTAGTATTCATATCCCCCTCCTTAATCCAAGTGAGTCTCGATCTTTGAATCCACGTCATGTCTTTGCTGTTGGATTATTAGGCATAATTTTCAAGATTAATTCCAAAATATAGATCATGGCAACAGCAGCTATAATCACGTGAACCTCTAACATACTATATGTATTGATCAACATGAACAGTAGCAGATTGTACGCACTAACAACCATAGTAAAACAACAGATCTGAAAACGGTGTACGTACTGAACGGTTGTCGATGTAGTCGCCGTTGGTGCAGTAGCCTGTCGAAGAAGTCTGCGTTGAAGACGACGTGCACGAGGTCCGACTTGACGACCGGGAAAACGCTTCGTGATGACGAACTTGAGCAGTCGCGCGGAGCGCTTTCAAAAAACCTTATTTTCCCTCTCCCGTACAGGATCACAAAGGCGAGTGGTTCCGGAGACCTGCTCTCCTGACCGCCGGTGCACGCCGGCAAGCGGGATGGAGTAGACTACGATGGCGGCGCAAGCAGAGAGGATGGTCAAACCCTAAATTGGTTTTGTGTCGTACGTTGTCAAAGCCGCACGGGCGTTTATATAGAGTGGCTCGAAAATCCCGTACAGGACACGAAGTGGACCAAACCCACGTTGCGCACGTTCGGATCGGTTACAGATAGCCCACGATCTGGGAGAAATCCGAATCCGCTAACTGTTGACACGTCTGTCTAACCGCATATATTTTCCTGAGCAGCAAAATAAAGCTCGGGTCGGCGAGATTCCCACAACCCGCGGCGCGCGCGCGTCATGATGAGGTGAGCGTGCAAGCGGCGGCGTCATCGGAGGAGGAGCGCACGTGTAGCTCTCTTATTATTGCCGCTTTTTAAATACAGATCCGGGGGCGGTATTCTTATTAATTGGCTCGCCACTTATGAAATAAACTCACTTGCAAAGTCGTGCAACACTCCACCTTATAAGGTGGTGCAACTCTCCTTCAACTTCCCATGTGGGAGTAGACTTTAGCTCCCACAGCTCTTGCCACACACATGTGAGTTGCCACCAACTTGGGTCAAATCACATATGGGCTTTCACATACATGGGCTTTGAGATTTAGGGAAAATCTGAAATCATACATGGGTCTAATGATTTAGCCCATTATTTCTAACAATCACCCACCAAATCTCAAATGCCCATTTGAAGATTTGCTAATCCTTACTACTTGTTTATATACTAGTGTTTCAGCAGAGACTGTTAAGTTGAACTTCCGCCTAGAATCTTGAACTACGTCTATCAACAACTTGAACAATGGACGAGCCTTGAATTGCAAGTTTGGTGCCAATTGATTTCACTCAAAATCATAACTAGTACCTGGATGCCAGTAGCCTACCCCGCGGATTGGAGCATATGCGTCATACTCCGTGGTCTCTTCATGAATTTACTAGAGATTACCCAAGTCTCATTGTCCATGACGTTTACAGTTGAGCTCATATAGGTGTGTTATTTCAAGAATGCCTTGTAGGACAGCATCGTTGCTAGTTAAAGCCAACAGAAACACATTAAGGCGTGTTGGAAACTTGCCTTATAGATTATGAGAGTTATGCATCTTCACATAGAGAGGGTTACCAACTACTCTCCTCAGTCAAACCACTAGCTTGTTCTTCCCAGTTCCTAATTCACAGGATCTCCGAACACATAGATTGGGTTACCACTAGGTGTAACATCCATGGGTATCAACACCATCTCCCTCGATGCACTTTCTATCACATTTCGTGATAGTCCCTTTGTAAAGGGATTTGCCAGGTTTTTGTCTGTTTGAATATACGTAACAGTTATTACTCCGGAGTTTCTCAATTTCCTGACAGACTTCAAACGTCTATTCACGTGTCTTGATGACTTCGCGTTATCCTTAGAATTGTTCACTTTAACAATAACAGTTTGGTAGTCACAATTCAAAAGGATTGTCGGCACAGGTTTCTCAACCATAGGCAAGTCCATCAAGAGCTCACGCAGCCATTCTGACTCAATAGTGGCGGTGTCTAAAGCAGTAAGCTCTGCTTCCATAGTTCACCTCGTCAATATGGTCTGTCTACGGGATCTCCATGACACCGCACCACCTCCAAGGGTAAAAACATACCCGCTCGTGGCGTAGAGTTCATCAACGTCAGAGATCCAGTTCGAATCACTATATCCTTCAAGCACAGCAGGATGCCCTGAAAAGTGAATCCCATACCTCCTTGTACCACATAGATAGTGCATGACCCTTTCAAGTGCATGCCAATGATCAATACCCAGGTTAGACATGAAGCCACTCAACTTGTTCACAGCAAAAGAGATATCAGGTCTTGTAGCGCTTGCTAAGTACATGAGAGAACCAACATCTTGTGAATATTTTAGCTGATCTGTTGGTTCCTTCTTATTCTTTCATAATGTCAAACTAGGATCATAAGGTGTTGGAGAAGTCCTGCCAACAATAAAGCCAAATCGGCTCAAGACCTTCTCAACATAATGAGATTGCATTAAAGTAATCCCATTCTCGTTCTTAATAAGCCTTATATTCAGAATCACATCAGCCTCTCCCAGATCTTTCATATCAAAACTCTTTGACAGGAACGACTAGACTTCATTTATCACTTTCATGTTTGTACCAAAGATCAGAATGTCATCCACGTACAAATCTTCTATATCTAAATAGGAGTCCTCCACTAACTTGATTTTCCTGCATTTTCGTGCCTCCACGTCATCGTTATTTGCCGGCTGTGCTGCGTCGCGTGAGTGTCTCCATCCCGCTCTGTCCGGTTACGTTCAGTTTTGTTTGGTCCAGTCTATTCACCGTACACAAACGGTCCAGCCCGTAACTGAAGCCCATCGCTTGATGCTCCTGATGGAACGACTCAAGTCACCCCAACCTAATAAAAATCACTCCACGTTATCCCTTCCAAAAAATACTCCTCCGCCGCCGCTGAAACCTTTCGTCGTCCTCGCGAACACCTCTCAATTACTCAATCGCTATCAATAATTCCTTCCAGCCGAAACCTTCCTTCCTCCTCACAAATGCTAAAAGAAACGCCTGATTAATACTTATCATTCATTGACTGGAAACTGCTCTATGGAGCTCATGAGCCGCCGCTGCCTCCATGATAAAAATCAGCCCATCATTCGTGCCAGATTCCTCTCCTCACAAGCTCCGCCACCAAACTCCACCGTGCTGCTACATGTCCGCTTCCTATTTCCCTATTCTAATCATCCATCTTTATTAGATTGGTTGGATTCTATACTCATGACTCACCATATTGTCCCAATCTGACAGGTTGACACAGGGCTGGATTTCATTGGATTCTTTCCATGTGCCGATTTGATTGCATACAGGTTCATTTCTTTCGATTGTTGCTTTATCTGATCTGTCCTGGCACCTCATATGGTTCGGATTTGCTTTAATTGATTGTGCGTACAAGTTCAGATTCGGCTGGAGATTTAGTTTCTTTGTATTTATTTACTTTTGGATCTACACGCTCAAGAGACCATCACTTTTCATCACATGTATTGACTGCACAATTCCATCGATCCACAAGCTCCATTGGTACGTCAGTTATAATGACTTCCTTTAAATTTTAATTTACACTGCTTCAGCTCATGCGCCTACTGTTTTTAGTAAATCCCGTTGTACTAATTTATTTTTTACCTTCAGATGTTCTACTATTTTTAGTAAATCCCGCTGTAGTAATTTCTTTGTTACCTTCTAATGTCCCCTAGATTAATTAGTTATATTGAAATTTATCAAAAATTATTGGATACAGACCATAACAACATATGAGATCATCACTGACCTCTATTCCTAAGCTGCGCACGACGAGGACGGTTATCAGTCATTATAAGAACATATGTGGAGCTTGGGGGGCCAACTCACTCATATGTTTTTAACATGCTCTTGCAGGGATCTTTCAGAAATGGAATACAGTGGAGCACTTTAGAGCGTCACTCTGGGACAACAGAACTGCAAGGTTGTTGGACGTCTCTTACGGCTATGGGATGCGGTCAACGTGAAATCCAAGTTTGCAGATCCTCTCATCAGCATTGACGGAGTCCTTTTAGATGAACATGTAAATACAATATTTTTTACCTGGCCATGTACGTATAATATTGTAACTTAATTTATGTTTTTAAAACACTTAGTTTGAACTACCTAAACTAATGTGTGCTACTGAAGGGTACTACGGCGCAGCTCAGTGTGCCGAAGAGGTTTCAAAAACAATTCCGCCACTTACTCAAAGAAGGACATGTCTACATGATTACTGATGTTGCAGCTGTTGACATAAAAAACAAAACTCATGTATACCACTACCAGAACTATATGCTACAGTTTAAACAAAACACCAAGGTTGACCGACTTGAAACCAGAGGAGCAGGAATACCGAAATTTTCGTTCAATTACTGTCCATTTGATAAGCTGCCAGAAATGGATATTATGTCAAGGCCTCTACAAGGTAACATTTTCTTATCTTTTCTTTTTTTGACTGAAAAAAAAATATCACAGCATCAAAATTTTATGCACATTTTCTTTCTCCAGATGTAATTGGAGTCATTAGCCACGTGGGGCCATTTGATTATGCAAGCCCAACATCTCAAACTAAACTCAGGAAAATCAAAATTCGCAACCTAGAGTATTTTCTCTTACTACAAAACTTAGTTCAAAATTTTCCTTTAAAAACGTTTCCAGTGTGTGTCAACACATAGTATTCCATATGTGCAGTGAACAGACACAAGAAATTCGTCTTTGGGGCAATCATGGTGAAACCTTTGATGAAGACGCAGTACTTAAGAAGTCACAAGAAGTTGCCAGTTAAGACATAATTTATCACTTGAAGGTTCCAGCAGAAAATAAGTATCTTTGTTGTTCTTCTATGAAAAAATGTTGCCAGTTAAGACATAAAATACCTAATCAATACAAATTTATTTAATGAATGATAACTCTCTCAGTTAATTTTTACTGTTTCTACATAGATGACAGATACAAATATTAAAACATTACTAATGTTTATCAGTTTCTATAAATTATAGCACAATTAATTGTTGTTAAAAACTGTCTTACGGTTAAACACATTCTCTTTCAGAAAAACTATATAAACACCACCACCCCACCCAAACTCAGACACACCCAAACATTGTATTCCTTACAAATTCATCTAATCTTCCTGCAAATACTTTTGTTTATTGCCAACACCTGGACAATCTGCAGGAAGGCAATAGGTATCATCACAACATCAAATATTATTAGTTTTGTCTACTTCGTGTGCTTACCCTTTTTTACACTACACAACCATTTTTACAGGACTCGGGCTGATGCATCAACAAAAAACTTGCCCCCATCATTTCTTCATTCATCTAGACAAACTAACAAGAAGTACATGGAAGCTATTGCAGAGATGAAGAATACTGCAAACCCACCAAATTACATTAATTTCAAAAGCACCACAAAGCTTCTCGAGGATCAGCGATTCAACTCGGCCAAATACATCTTGCAGTACATGAAGAAAGCAAAACCACATGTCCAAGTTTTCAGCGACCAAGAAGGAAACCACCCCATCAACTCTAAATAATTTTTCCAAATTTTTGTCTACGAGGAAGGCAATAACCCAATAATTCTAAATAAATTTTACTACCATAATATTTATGTTTAATGAATAATTTATAATGATATAATTAGCAAATTTTATCAAAGAAACGCATTCCAATTTTGAGTGCTCATGTTCACGCATTCATTTTATTCCTTCATTTATATTTGGTTTTAAAAGTAATTTTTAAATCCAAATATCATAGTACATAATATATTTCATACAATTTCCGCAGCAACGCGCGGGGAATCATCTAGTATAATATAACGCTATCGCCCCCACCATGGCGATAGTAAATACACATATCAGCCTCATTAATGACAAAGCCAGCAGAAATTAGAGTTCTGTCAAACTTCTCATGCCATTGTTTAAGTGCTTGTTTCAGGCCATATAAAGATTTTAATAACTTACACACCTTTGTCTCTTCACCTTTTACCACAAACCCATCCGGCTGATCCATATAGATCTCCTCTTCCAACTCTCTATTAAGGAAAGTTGTCTTCACGTCCATTTGATGAACGAGAAGACCATAAGAGGCACCCAGGGATAGTAGTACTCAAATGATGGTCAGTCTAGCGACAAGTGAATATGTGTCAAAGTAATCTTCTCCTTCTTTCTTTGTGTAGCACTTGGCTACAAGCCGCTCCTTGTACTTCTCAATAGTACCATCAAGCCTTAGCTTCTTCTTTGACACCCATTTACAGCCCATAGGTTTACAACCATAGGGTCGTTCTGATAATTCCCAAGTTCCATTAGAAAGAATCGAGTCCATCTCATTTTGGACAGCTTCTTTCCAATCATATGCATCAGGAGATACATATGCCTCTGCAATGGATCTGGGAGTATCGTCCACAATGTACACGATGAAATCATTACCAAAGGATTTTGCAATCCTCTGTCTCTTACTCCTCGTGAGAGGTTCATCGTCATCCTTCTCAAGGACTTCCTCATGTGGTTGTTCAGAATTCTCAATAGATGCACTAGATTCAGGAAGTATTTCAGAAGAAATTCTACCAGTGCTATGCATATCTTTAATAGGAAAAATATTCTCAAAGAATGTTGCATCACGAGATTCCATTATAGTATCAACATGCATATCAGGTACCTCAGATTTAACCACTAGAAATCTATAGCCTACACTCCGTGGAGCATATCCTAGAAAGATACAATCCACTGCCTTGGGTCCGAGCTTGCGTTTCTTCGGGATCGGTATGTTGACCTTTGCCAAACACCCCCAAGTGCGCAGATACAAAAGTGACGGTTTTCTCACAACCCACTCCTAATAAGGGGTCTTTTCTTTATTCTTGTTAGGAACCCTATTCAGGACATGACATGAAGTCAACAAAGCCTCCCCCCACCATGCCTTTGATAAACCAACAGTGGCTAACATGGAATTCACCAAGTCAGTCAGCTTGCGGTTTTTCCTCTCGACAACCCCGTTTGATTGGGGCGAGTAGGGAGGCGTCCTCTCATGAATAATTCTGTGTTCCTGACAGAATTCGTCAAATATTTTGGGAAAATACTCACCACCACGATCCGACCTAAGACGCTTGATCTTCCTCTCTAGTTGATTTTCAACTTTGGCCTTATAGATTTAAAAGTAGTCTAAAGCATCATCTTTAGTTTGCAACAAGTAAACATAGCAGAATTCAGTAGCATCATCTATCAACATCATGAAATATCTCTTTTCACCTTTTGTCAACACACCATTCATCTCGCATAGATCAGAATGTTTGCGTGTTTCTCTCCTCGGCAGCCTTGTGAGGCTTTCGAGGTTGCTTTGATTTCACACAACTATGGCACTTAGAACCTTTGGCAATAGTGAAATTTAGAATTAAACTCATACTTGACATCCGAGACATCAAACAAAAATTAATGTGACATAAACGAGAATGCCAAACACCGGTATCATCATTAACATCACCACAAATATGATTCGTGGATTTATTACAAAACTCTGAAAGTGAAAATCGAAACAAGCCTCCGAACTCATAACCTTTACAAATAAATTGTCCATGTCTCAAAACAACAACTTTATTGGACTCTAACACAACCTTAAACCCATCTCTGCATAGAAGGGATCCACTAACGAGATTCTTGTTCATAGTAGGGCATGCTGCACGTTCCTCAGCTGCACGATCTTTCCGGAAGTAAACTTCAGATCCATTGTGTCAACACCACGAACAGAAGCATGTGATCCATTCCCCATTAGGACGGATGAATCCCGAGCGACCTGATAAGAAGTGAACATAGATATGTCAGCACACACATGAACATTAGCACATGTATCAATCCACCAACATGGTGATTGAAATACTGAAAGAACAGTAAATAAATTACCATACCCATCAGTGTTGCTAGCGGTCATGACGTTGACAGTATTCCCACCTTTCCCTCTGCGATCTGCACGTTCTGGGCAGTCCTTGGAAGAGTGGCCGAGCTCTCCACATGAGTAACAATATAGCTCGGCCTTGTTCGGCTTCTTCTTCTTGAAGGTTGTAGTATTTTCAGGCTTGTTGAAAGAGGGCTTATAGTTCCCTTTGTTCTTTCCAAAGGTCTTCTTCTGCGCCATGTAGGCGCTAGACTAACTCTCGCCTCCTCTCTCAGCAGTGTCCTTAGCGCGAGCCTTCTCCTCAACATCAAGAGATGCTATCAGGTTTTCAACTGATATCTCCTGTCTCTTGTGTTTGAGAGTAGTGGTGAAGTTCCTCCACGAAGAAGGCAACTTTGCAATAATGCACCCAGCCACAAACTTGTCAGGTAATATACACTTAAGGATTTCAAGCTCCTTGGCAAAGCATTGTATCTCATGAGCTTGCTCAACTACAAAACGGTTGTTAACCATCATGTAATCATGAAATTTCTCCATGATGTACAGCTCACTGCCAGCATCTGCTACACCGAACTTAGCGTTTATTGCCTCCTAGAGCTCTTTTCCATCTTTGATGTGCATATACACATCAAACAGCTTGTTGTGAAGAACACTTAGAACGCATCCCACAAAGGCAAGATTGGTTTCCTTGAACTTGTTCTGAACCTCGTCAGATGTAGTTCCTTGAGGTAAACTCTCACTAGCCTCGAATACTTTCAGAGCTTGCAGCCACAAAGTGGTATTATATTGCCACCTCTTAAAATGAACACAGGTAAACTTTTCCGGCATCATAACATCGGCCAAGTGTCCCATGTTTAATTCAGGAAATTGCCTATAGTAAGGTTTTTGGATTGTTGGATTATTAGGAATAATTTCCATGATTAATTCCGGAATATAGATCATGACAACAGCAGCTAGAATCACGTGAACCTATAAAATACTAGATGTATTGATCAACATGAACTGTAGCAGATTATACGCACTAACAGCCATAGTAAAACAACATATCTGATGACGGTATACGTACTGATCGGTTGTCGATGTAGTCGCCGTTGGTGTAGTAGCCTATCGAAGAAGTCTGCGTTGAGTACGACATGCACGAGGTCCGGCTTGAAGAACGGGAAGACGCGCCATGATGACAAACTTGAGCAGTCGCGCGGAGCGCTTCCCAAAAACATTATTCGCCCTCTCCCATACAGGATCACAAAGGCGAGTGGTTCCGGAGACCTGCTCTCCCGACCACCGGTGCACGCCGTCAAGCAGGATGGAGTAGACTACGGTGGCGGCGCAAGTAGAGAGGATAGCAAAACCCTAGATTGGTTTTGTGTCGTACGTTGTGGAAGCTGCACATGTGTTTATATAGAGCGGCTCGAAAATCCCGTACATGACACGAAGTGGACCAAGCCCACGTTGCGCATGTTCGGGCGGTTACAGATAGCCCACGATCCTTGAGCAACCCGAATCCTCTAACTGTTGACACGTCTGTCTAACCGCACACATTTTCCTGAGCAACAAAATAAAGCTCGGCTTGGCGAGATTCCCGCAACCTGCGGCGCGCGCGTCATGATGAGACGAGACGAGCATGCGTGCGTGCGTGCGTGCGAGCGGCGGCGTCGTCGGAGGAGGAGCGCGCGTGCAGCTCTCTTATTGTCACTCACTTATAAAATGGTGCAACACTCCACCTTATAAGGTGGTGCAACTCTCCACATACATGGGCTTTGAGATTTAGGGAAAATCTGAAATCACACATGGGTCTAATGATTTAGCCCATTATTTCTAACAATCCCCCACCAAATCTCAAATGCCCATTTGAAGATTTGCCAATCCTTACTACTTGTTTATATACTAGTGTTTCAGCAGAGACTGTTAAGTTGAACTTCCGCCTAGAATCTTGAACTACGTCTATCAACAACTTGAACAATGGACGAGCCTTGAATTGCAAGTTTGGTGCCAATTGATTTCACTCAAAATCATAACTAGTACCTGGCTTCCAGTAGCCTACCCTGCGGGTTGGATCATATGCGTCATACTCTGTGGTCTCTTCATGAGTTTACTAGAGATCACCAAAGTCTCATAGACCGCGACATTTACAGTCGAGCTGATATAGGTGTGGTCCTTCAAGAATGCCTTGTAGGACAGCATCTTTGCTAGTTAAATCAGAAAGAAATACATTAAGGCATGTTGCCAACCTGCCTTACAGATTATGAGAGTTATGCATCTTCACATAGAGAGGGTTACCAACTACTCTCCTTAGTCAAACCACTAGCTTGTTCTTCCTAGGTCCTAATTCACGGGATCTGCGATCACATAGGTTGGGTTACCACTAGGTGTGACATCCATGGGTCTCAACCCCATCTCCCTCGATGCACTTTCTATCACATTCGTGATAGTCCCTTTGTAAAGGGATCTTCCAGGTTTTTGTCTGTTTGAATATACATAACAGTTATTACTTCGGAGTTTCTCAATTTCCTGACAGACTTCAAACATCTCTTCACGTGTCTTGATGACTTCGCGTTATCCTTAGAATTGTTCACTTTGACAATAACAGTTTGGTTGTTACAATTCAAAAGGATTGCCGACACAGGTTTCTCAACTATAGACAAGTCCATCAAGAGCTCACGCAGCCATTCTGACTCAATATTGGTTGTGTCTAAAGAAGTAAGCTCTGCTTCTATAGTTGACCTCGTCAATATGGTCTGTCTACGGGATCTCCATGACACCGCACCACCTCCAAGGGTAAACACATACCCGACCGTGGCTTAGAGTACATCAACGTTATAGATCCAGTTCGAATCACTATATCCTTCAAGCACAGCAGGGTGCCCTCAATAGTGAATCTCATAGCTCATTGTACCACATAGATAGCGCATGACCCTTTCAAGTGCATGCCAATGGTCAATACACGGGTTAGACATGAAGCTACTCAACTTGCTCATAGCAAAAGAGATATCAGGTCTTGTAGCGCTTGCTAAGTACATGAGAGAACCAACAACTTGTGAATATTTTACCTGATCTATTGGTTCCTTCTTATTCTTAAGTAATGTCAAACTGGGATCATAAGGTGTTGGAGAAGTCCTGTCATCAATAAAGCCAAATCGGCTCAAGACCTTCTCAACATAATGAGATTGCGTTAAAGTAATCCCATTCTCGTTCTTAATAAGCTTGATGTTCAGAATCATATCAGCCTCTCCCAGATCTTTCATATCAAAACTGTTTGACACGAAAGACTTGACTTCATTTATCACTTTCATGTTTGTACCAAAGATCAGAATGTCATCCATGTACAAACATAATATAACGCTATCGCCCCCACCATGGTGATAGTAAACACACCTATTAGCCTCATTAATGACAAAGCCAGCAGAAAGTAGAGTTCTGTCAAACTTCTCATGCCATTGCTTAGGTGCTTGTTTCAGGCCATATAAAGATTTTAATAACTTACACACCTTTGTCTCTTCACATTTTACCACAAACCCATCTGGCGAATCCATATAGATATCCTCTTCCAACTCTCCATTAAGGAAAGATGTCTTCACGTCCATTTGATGAACGAGAAGACCATAAGAGGCAGCCAGGGATAGTAGTACTCGAATGGTGGTCAGTCTAGCGATAGGTGAATATGTGTCAAAGTAAGCTTCACCTTCTTTCTGTGTGTAGCCCTTAGCTACAAGTCGCGCCTTGTACTTCTCAATAGTACCATCAGTCCTTAGCTTCTTCTTGAATACCCATTTACTGCCCACAGGTTTACAACCATAGGGTCGTTCTGATAATTCCCATGTTCCATTAGAAAGAATCGAGTCCATCTCATTTTGGACAGCTTCTTTCCAATCATCTGTATCAGGAGATGCATATGCCTCTGCAATGGATCTGGGAGTATCGTCCACCAGGTACACGATGAAATGATTACCAAAGGATTTTGCAATCCTCTGTCTCTTACTCCTCGTGAGAGGTTCATCGTCATCCTTCTCAAGGACTTCCTCATGTGGTTGTTCAGAATTCTCAATAGATGCACTAGATTCAGGAAGTATTTCAGAAGAAATTCTACCAGTGCTATGCATATCTTTCATAGGAAAAATATTCTCAAAGAATGTTGCATCACGAGATTCCATTATATTATCAACATGCATATCAGGTACCTCAGATTTAACCACTAGACATCTATAGCCTACACTCCGTGGAGCATATCCTAGAAAGATACAATCCACTGTCTTGGGTCCGAGCTTGCGTTTCTTGGGGATCGGTATGTTGATATTCGCCAAACACCCCCAAGTGCGCAGATACGAAAGTGACGGTTTTCTCCCAACGCACTCCTCATAAGGGGTCTTTTCTTTATTCTTGTTAGGAACACTATTCAGGACATCACATGAAGTCAACAAAGCCTCCCCCCACCATGCCTTTGATAAACCAGCAGTGGCTAACATGGAATTCACCAAGTCAGTCAGCATGCAGGTTTTCCTCTCGACAGCCCCATTTGATTGGGGCAAGTAGGGAGGTGTCCTCTCATGAATAATTCCATGTTCCTGACAAAATTCATCAAATATTTTGGGAAAATACTCACCACCACGATCCGACCTAAGACGCTTGATCTTCCTCTCTAGTTGATTTTCAACTTCGGCCTTATAGATTTTAAAGTAGTCTAAAGCCTCATCTTTAGTTTGCAACAAGTAAACATAGCAGAATTTAGTAGCATCATCTATCAACGTCATGAAATATCTCTTTTCACCTTTTGACAACACACCATTCATCTCGCATAGATCAGAATGTATGAGTTCTAGAGGTGCCAAGTTTCTATCCTTGGCAGCCTTGTGAGGCTTTCAAGGTTTCTTTGATTGCACACACCTATGGCACTAGAACCTTTGGCAATAGTTAATTTTGGAATTAAACTCATACTAGACATCCGAGACATCAAACAAAAATTAATGTGACATAAACGAGAATGCCAAACACTGGTATCATCATTAACATCACCACAAATATGATTCACGAATTTATTACAAAAATCTGAAAGTGAAAATCGGAACAAGCCTCCGAACTCATAACCTTTACAAATAAATTGTCCATGTTTCGAAACAACAACTTTATTGGACTCTAACACAACCTTAAACCCATCTCTTCATAGAAGGGAGCCACTAACGATATTCTTGTTCATAGTAGGGACATGTTGCACATTCCTCAGCTTCACGATCTTTCCGGAAGTAAACTTCAGATCCAGTGTGCCAACACCATGAATAGAAGCACGTGATCCATTCCCCATTAGGACGGATGAATCCCGAGCGACCTGATAAGAAGTGAACATAGAGATGTCAACACACATATGAACATTAGCACATGTATCAATCCACCAACATGGTGATTGAAATACTGAAAGAACAGTAAATAAATTACCATACCCATCAGTGTTGCTAGCGGTCATGACGTTGATAGTATTCCCACCTTTCCCTCTGCGATCTGCACGTTCTGGGCAGTCCTTGGAAAAGTGGCCGAGCTCTCCACATGAGTAACAATACCGCTCGGCCTTGTTCGGCTTCTTCTTCTTCTTCTTGAAGGTTGTAGTATTTTCAGGCTTGTTGAACGAGGGCTTATAGTTCCCTTTGTTCTTTCCAAAGGTCTTCTTCTGTGCCATGTAGGCGCTAGATTGACCCTCTCCTCCTCTCTTAGCAGTGTCCTTTAAGGATTTCAAGCTCCTTGGCAAAGCACTGTATCTCATGAGCTTGGTCAACTACAGAACGGTTGTTAACCATCCTGTAATCATGAAAGTTCTCCGTGATGTACAGCTCACTATCAGCATCTTCTACACCGAACTTAGTGTTCAGTGCCTCCCAGAGCTCTTTTCCATCTTTGATGTGCATATACACATCAAACAGCTTGTTTTCAAGAACACTTAGAACGCATCCCACAAAGGCAACATTGGTTTTCTTGAACTTGTTCTAAACCTCGTCAAATGTAGTTCCTTGAGGTAAACCCTCACTAGCCTCGAATACTTTCAGAGCTTGCAGCCACAAAGTGGTATTATACTGCCACCTCTTAAAATGAACACCGGTAAACTTTTCCGACTTCATAACATCGGCCAAGTGTCCCATGTTTAATTCAGGAAACTGCCTATAGCAAGGTTTTTGGATTTTTGGATTATTAGGCATAATTTTCATGATTAATTCCAGAATATAGATCATGACAACAGCAGCTACAATCACGTGAACCTCTAACATACTAGATGTATTGATCAACATGAATAGTAGCAGATTATACGCACTAACAGCCATAGTAAAATAATAGATCTGATGATGGTGTACATACTGATCGGTTGTCGATGTAGTCATCGTTGGTGCAGTAGCCTATGGAAGAAGTCTACGTTGAAGACGACGTGCATGAGGTCCGGCTTGATGACCAGGAAGATGCACCGGGATGACGAACTTGAGCAGTCTTACGGAGCGCTTCCCAAAAACCTTATTTGCCCTCTCCCGTACAGGATCACAAAGGCGAGTGGTTCCGGAGACTTTCTCTCCCACCGCCGGTGCACGCCAGCAAGCGGGATGGAGTAGACTACGGTGGCGGCGCAATCAGAGAGGATGGTAAAACCCTAGATTGGTTTTGTGTTGTACATTGTGGAAGCCGCATAGGCGTTTATATAGAGCGGCTCAGAAATCCCGTACAGGACACGAAGTGGACCAAGGCCATGTCGCGCACTTTCGGGTCGGTTATAGATAGCCCATGATCCGGGAGCGACCCGAATCCTGAATCCGCTAACTGTTGAACCGCACACATTTCCTAAGCAGCAAAATAAACACTTGTGGAAACAGGGCCTCTAGTCCCGGTCTGTAAGGGCCTTTAGTCCCGGTTTTGGAACCAGGACTAACCAAGCGGGAATAGAGGCCCACCACTAGTCTCGGCCCAGTTACCAGCCGGGACTAGTGGATGTCCACGTGGCTGCCCCGGCACGCTCAGGGTGCACCCCCACTAGTCCCTGTTGGTGTTAAGGATCGAGACTAGTGGGTCTCTGTCGTGGTAGCAATTTGCATCTCTTCTCTGCCATGGCAGTGCATTACCTTGGACTAGTGGTTCTCTGCCGCAACAGCATTTTGTGCCCTTTCTCTGTCGTGGCAGAGATTTCATTTTTTATTGTTTTATTTACTTATTTTTCGTTTTGTAGTGACCTCGGATCAAGTAAAATCCTAAGTCCCTGTGATTAACATGCTAGTCCCTGGATCAATAGCTAGCACTCACAGTCGATGAAATATCATGTAAAACACGTCTTTATTACATGAATCAAATAATCCAAAGTTTACATTATTACAACAGAAGCGATATAAATACAACTTGGAGTCTCATCAATGCCACAGGCAGGTTGAGTGAAGACCCGCGATCCTAGCGCACCTTTCAACGATCTCCGAAATTCTGCACATAAAACGTGCAGCCAACAAGTTGGTTCAATACTTTGAATGTATTGGCAAATTACACCAAGGAAGGAAATACTAACTCTACATACAAGGCTAGTTTAGGCTTTGGAGTTCATTTGCACAAAGCTAATTTTCTTAAGTAGAGAGAAGAAGAGAGGATTGTCCTACTTTGTAAACATTTGCTTAGATAAAATAAGGTCGAGTGGCACATGAGGATATTACGCACCAAGTGTCCAAACAACCAAACACTTGGATATTATGCACCAAGCGTCACTTGGATATTACACACCAAGTTCCCAAATTCCCACCCATTAGCGATATTACGCACGCCATGGGGTTTCAAAACTTTGTTTTAGAAAAGAGAGAGGAAGATCCTTCATAGGCTTCATTTTTCAGACGCTCATTGTTGTTCTGTTACCGTGAACACGGCTGATCGATCAGATTGCAATACTCTCGAGAGTTTGTGCACTTTACCCACAATCCACGATCAAGTCCTTTTACAGACAAGACCATGGCGAGGCTTTCCCTTAGTAGCCCCTCTACCTTCCGGATCCAACTGTGCCAAGAACCTCCAAATGTTGGTACCCAGGTGAGGTTTGTCGGGATTGAAAGATTTCGACGATTCCTACAACTTTCGTTTTTTGACCGAAGGCAAACGACGAAGTCTAGATGGGTTAAAAAGCGAAATAAGATTCGGGCATATGTAGATTCGGGATTTCGAGAATAGAAACTCGTACAGCCGTGGCTCCACGAGTTTATATGGAGGTTTAGGATGGTTTAGAGATAGGCCTTGGAGTAGAGAACAAGTAGAAACAAACGGAAGTCGATTCGGAGTTGTAGATAAAAAGTTATAGCAGTTTGAGTAGAGATAGGTTTAACAAAACAGATTTTGCACGCTTTTTGGAGCAACCCGATCGATCTCGTATGCGTGGCCTGCCCGGCTGGCTCGGTGCGGTCTGACCAGGTGGGCCGGCCCGTTTTTTTTTTACTTGTTTCCCTCATATCTTTTGCATACGAACTCCAAATGACATGATTCTTGTTTCTAAATTTTTCTAAAATCAAATAGATCATTATAGGATCAAATTTGTAATCTTTTTACTAGTTTGGAAGTAGTGGATTTATAAATCCTTGTATATTTCATTTTATTTATATCTTTATGTGTTTGTATTTGTTCCATAACTTTTTCATACTAGCTCCAAATGAGCTCAATTTTGTTTCTAAAATTTTGTAATATTAATTGGATCCTTTTAGGCTATAATTTAGCAATAATCGATGTCTTAGCAATAGTGGGTTTTAAAAAGTCAATTTAGTTACCCTTAGAAACATTTGGGCGAATCAACTATAGAATTTAGATACCAGGATTTGGATTCAGTTTGTGAGAACTTTGCATGGATGTAATGAAATGCTTATGAATGCTTCATGATTTTCATTTTGAAATCTTGCACACCAATTATACAATCCATAATCAATCCATGCCCTTTTTGCCTATATGGCTACTTAGGTCTTAACAAAAGAATATAAGATTTTGAATTCATGGTTGAGAGGATTTTCTATTCAAAAAGGTTCTTCTCTTTGAGAATTTTCGACATAGTCAAACAATTAATCAAACTTATTTATTTATTTCACATTCCAAAATTAGGAGAATTTTGGGATGTGACAGACTACCACCCTTAAAAGAAATATCGTCCCGAGATTTGGGAAGGCTAGAAAGAAAGAAAGGTTCGGGATCCTTTAGGATGCTACCACCCTTAAAAGAAATTGACTAGGTCACTTCTCGAGGATTCACTTAGCTCAGATTGGTTCTCCTTGAGACTTTTATTGGCACAATGTCTCTAGCACATTCTAAACATCATGATTGATAGTTTCCGAGAAAGCACTTCTTAAACTAGCAAAACTCTCATGGTGGGCAAATAGGGAATGTTTACTTCACGGTGCCCATAATTCACGGTTGGGATTCATCCTTACCGTACATCCTATGCTTAGCAATGGATGCTTTTAGAAGGGTGTAACAATATACCATTCTAGGGTTTAGGCTCAACGTCGACTCTCTGCTAAGGTTGAAAAGGGCACTCAAGATTCGCAAAGCCAACAGTACAAGAGCGAATAATAAGAGTAGTAGGAATGGTGATCAATCCATCCTGCACCCAAATCATTACCCTGTATGAGGATAGGTGAATCACGTTTTTCTATCACTCGGGCATTCTTACTTGCCTTGAAGAATGTTTCCATGGGCATGAACTAATGCTCTATGTATACTCCCATGTATTCAATCAACAAAGCCACTACTAAAACTAAGCTATCGATACTTCAACTTTCAGGTTGGGTAATCTACTACATAACATCATGTGCAACACTTCATACTTCCACATCCTTTTTTTCTATTAGGTGGAGCATTCCCTTCCTAAATGCATTGTGTTGTCAAACCTTCCACTTAACACATCATTATATCTCCAAGGGTTCAAGATAGGAAAGGATAGATTCTACAGGAAAGAAACGACTAAGAAAAGAATCCTACCCATAACTATATGAAGCAATCAATGTCACAAACAAGGAAACAATCATAAGAAATCAACACACAAGCAAGCACCTATATAATAACATTACATGTGTATAAACTTAGTAGTATATAACCACAAAATAGTTTGAAAGCATTGGGAACAATACTAGAGTAAAATAGAGCAACATATAAGCAATAAACAAAATCTGTCAAAACGGTACAGAAGACTTCACGAATTTTTCTGACCGACTTAAACTCGTCACAAATTTTAGCCAATTTTTGTGCATGTACTACAGGTAATTACGCTCCAGATCCTATTTTTGTAGATTTTTCTGAGTTACCAATAAAATATGTAAAATCGCGCGGTACAACAGGTCAGGCAGAAAACTGCAGCAGTAATCCACGAATTTCAATCAATTCACACCATTAAAATAATTTTAAAACCACACGAAAGTTCCAGCAACTTTAGAGTTTCAAAACAACAGATCCTAAACAAGGCATCACACGATATGATTCAGTACAAACCAGCAAGCAACCTATATTGTCATACCACATAAGTTGGTAAAAACAATATGCTAACACGATAGCGATGATCTCCTAAAGAGATAAAATATGGTGGTCCAGACCTAACCAAACTTGATGAGATGTTTATTTATGTCATACTATTTGTTCTTTTACTTAGCTAACTCTCGTATAGGTATCATAAGAATGGACAACTACAAATTTGAACAAGAAGAGGTTATAGAAAATATAGACAAGAAATATAAGAACATCTAATAAGTATAAAATATGATAGTTCTCCTAATAGAGGTCTTCTATTGCTATTACCATCGTCGTTTTTATCCTTTCCATCTACATTCACATGTTTTGGACAATTATCAGCATAATGCCTAGGATTGTGACACTGGAAGCATAGGACTTTTGCTTAGATCCTTCCTCCTTTTTGGCAAGGACATCCCATCTTGTGGTTCTTCATGCTCTACCTCAACATTTGGAAGCCTTGATCGTTTCCTTGATCCAGTTTGGGGAAAATGGGCATTCCTTTCATATGTCGAGTATTGCGAAGTGATGACTTTGGGTGCGGTGTCTAGAGTCTTGAATCCATCCCTTGTATTTGTCGTGTCCTCGCGGAGCTTCATGAGGTCTTGGCGCATTCCGTCTCTGACTTGTTGATTCAGTTGATGTACCACCGGGTAGAGGTGCATTGAGCGGGGTTGATTGGTCCCTTCACACAGGAAGAATGTAACTTGAGAGGTGGGACATTCTTCTGATGGGTGCCTTCCTTCACAGTAGGGGCGCTGATCATGATGCTCCTTGGTGATATGCCCTATTTCTCCATAGATCGTGCAAGCTAATGTTTCGGGACTTCAACTTCTTGGATTTTTGGTATACGAGACGAGATTGAAGTAGAACCACTTTAAATTCTTCCTAAGATATCACCCCTCGATGATCATCAATGGTGTGTTGCATCTCCCACCAAGTTGGAGCGTCGTCCTTTAGGAATTGGGTGGCATAATGAAGCATTTTGTTGACTTCAATGTTGGCATCCTTCATTCTTTCTTCAACCTGGATCATCCACTTCTTTGCATCAGCGTGGCTCTTACGCTTGGTGGAGTTGAGTTCCTTGTCCTCCTTATTGATATGGTCCATCCGTCGAGTTGACCAAGGTTTAGAGTAGGAACGAATGGAGTATGGAAGAAGAAGAATAACCCATACAAGAAATTTTATTTAGAAAACAGGTTTTCATTAGCTAAGGTAATAAACCATACAAGATAGCAAACAATTTGTCGCATCTATATTTAGCGAAATCTTATTCGGGTTTGGTTCCTAATAGGTCACTTGGAATCTTCGAGGCTTCGAGTCTCCAAAAGTCTTCGTGCTCTTGATAGTCTTCATGTTCTTCATAATCTTCAATCTTTCGAGTTCTTTAGTTAATAACATTGACTTAAGGCCTTTGAAGTCTTTAATCTTGTATCATCAGTCTTGGAACATCTTTCATGGAGTTCTTCAAAAGTCCCGACTTAATCGAAACATTGAGATGATCTTCTTTGAAAAGGTAATCTTGAGAAAAGTTTCTTCTTGAAGTGTGTAGTGGTCATATTCTAATGTTGAAAGGAAGAGACTTAAGAAATTTTAAAACCCCAAAGGTAGATGATGAGAAGTATGAGAGTTTTCTGAAATAACTTAGAAAATATTTTTCCTAAGGTTTTTTCATGTCTAGGGTCACGATCTACATTCAACTTATGCTCTGATACCATCTGTAGTGACCTCGAATCAAGTAAGATCCTAAGTCCCTGTGATTAACATGCTAGTCCCTGGATCGATAGCTAGCACTCACAGTCGATGAAATATCATGTAAAACACAAGTCTTTATTACATGAATCGAATAATCCAGAGTTTACATTATTACAACATAAGCGATATAAATACAACTTGGAGTCCCATCAATGCCACAGGCAGGTTGAGTGAAGACCCGCGATCCTAGCGCACCTTTCAACGATCTCCGAAATTCTGCACATAAAACGTGCAGCCAACAAGTTGGGTCAATACTTTGAATGTATTGGCAAATTACACCAAGGAAGGAAACACTAACTCTACATGCAAGGCTAGTTTAGGCTTTGGAGTTCATTTGCATAAAGCTAATTTTCTTAAGTAGAGAGAAGAAGAGAGGATTGTCCTACTTTGTAAACATTTGCTTAGATAAAATAAGGTCGAGTGGCACACGAGGATATTACGCACCAAGTGTCCAAACAACCAAACACTTGGATATTACGCACCAAGCGTCACTTGGATATTACACACCAAGTAGGACAAAGTAGGACAATCCTCTCTTCTTCTCTCTACTTAAGAAAATTAGCTTTATGAAAATGAACTCCAAAGCCTAAACTAGCCTTGCATGTAGAGTTAGTGTTTCCTTCCTTGGTGTAATTTGCCAATATATTCAAAGTATTGACCCAACTTGTTGGCTGCACGTTTTATGTGCAGAATTTCGGAGATCGTTGAAAGGTGCGCTAGGATCGCGGGTCTTCACTCAACCTGCCTGTGGCATTGATGGGACTCCAAGTTGTATTTATATCGCTTCTGTTGTAATAATGTAAAATCTGGATTATTCGATTCATGTAATAAAGACTTGTGTTTTATATGATATTTCATCGACTGTGAGTGCTAGCTATTGATCCAGGGACTAGCATGTTAATCACAGGAACTTAGGATCTTACTTGATCCGAGGTCACTACACATTTCAACATAGTTTTTAAATATTTCTACGCCACCACATATCGTACACATTCGTGCATATATACGATAACTTATATTACGATATCAAGCATACAAATATATACAATTTACATAGTTACATGGAGATCACAAAATACTAGGACTAGAGCCCGTCTGTTCGATTACATGGAGATCAGTAGCTCCTATTCACACTAAATTCTCTGGCAGCGTCTATGAAAATAAATCCTGCCAGCTCCTCCGCAATTGCTAGTACGCGTTGCGCTGGTAGTAATTGATCCCGCATTCTCTCGAACTATATATAAGAAAAAGGAGATCAATATGAATATCAATCATGATAACAAAAGGTGACGGCAATACAATGATGGTGTGAATTCATTGCTTATGTCGACTCTATAATCATTGTGTTCAGTGGTGAACGTGCGAATGAACTTGCAAACATAGAATCCACATAGATTCGACCCCTGTGGCTGCCTCGCGCACTTTACGATAATAGTATTCAATCAAAATAAAGTCTAGCATCATTATTGTATTGAAACTAGAAGTAAAGAGATGCGCGAACATATCACGTGCTACTTACCGAGACGACCTTAAACGTCAGCTTCTCACTAAATACACCCATAACCTCGCGCTTGAACCAGATCCAAACCCTGCACAGTGAAGAAAATGAATAAATGAGTTATTCATTACCTTATATCTCAGGAAATCAATGAAAGAGACCGATATAGCGTGAAACTTACTTCTGGAGCATGTCCTGCATGCTGCGGAAATCTTCCAGATTTATCTTTAATGGGTCCATGACATCAACTCTTCCCTTATCAAGTTGAATGTCTAGCAGAACCCAGTGGAAGTTGCAAACATTTATATATACATCAGTAACTCATCAGTTACACTTAGCATCGACTAATCAAAAGTGAATGTGTACAACAGAGTAAGACCCTCACCTAAAATTGTAAGGAAACAGTATGTGGTCAGAGAAATTTTGCTCCATTAGAAACCTTACAATGTTTTCATCCGTCTCCTCAGGGTTATCCGTTAGTGTGGTTATATGCACTTTATCTGGGTCAATGAACCCAACATTATATATTCTTTTTCTTTTACATTCCAGGATCTTCATTCTGCATAATAAGGATAATTACATGTTCTGAACTGAACAATTGAAAAACCGAACATGTAGACAATGAATTCAACAACTTACAGACAATAGCAGCTGAGGATGGATTTGTCCAGGGCGTCGAGATGGTATAACTGGAACAGTTCTGGAAACTCAATATGGACCTCTTCGGGTCTGAAGTAGTACTCACGTGGGACTTTGGCTATGATCAATATTCTCCCCTGCTTTATGACCGTCGAGTACCATTGATGGAGATTCCGTATTTGTGTTGGCAGTTCTTTCAGCCTCTCTTTGCTGACCAAATCGTCACCTGCGACATATCTACGGGCTACACTAGCCTTGGGTAGAAGGTCGAGTTGGGGCCTAACAGTTCATCAAGACTAATTTTCATGCTGGCCGGCAACTCCGCAGCTACTGACATATCTAGTGGCTGTTGTGTGAGAAGGGGAACGTTTTCTGAAAACACCTTGAGGGGTACGATCGTTTGTTTGGCCTGTTGTCCGAGAAGGGGAACGTCTGATTTTTACTGATTGCAGTTTTGGTCCCTCTTGCACCTGTGCTTGCTGATTTTTTACCGCTTGCACTTGATTTGCTTGATTTGCTCTTCGCCACTTCTTTCTGAAGTGTGCGTAGATAGTCATCTGGCTTATGGTGCAACTCATATTGCGATTTTGTTTTCATAAAATCAATTGCATATGCCTTTTGCTTCTCGGTGTAGATCGGAGTGGGCTCGGGTTTCTTCTTCTCAAAATGCACCGCCACTTCGGACTTTGCTATCACTACAGTTTCTGCATCAATACGATCTTAAGGTCTGATGGGAAGATTCTGATGAGGCACTATTGGGAGGGGCGGCATTTTCTGTTTTGGGATGCCGCGTCCTTTAGTGCTCACTGACGGAGCACGCTTCCGCTTATTGTCCTTAGCGGGCGGCGAAGACTGCTGAGCTTGCGGCAGAGATCGAGATGGACTCGGGATGTGGTGGTCGTAGTCATCATGGGGTGGGCTTCTTGGAGGTGAAGGAGACCTGCGACGACTTGGAGGCGGTAGTGTTGGCCTTGGGGCCGAGCCTGGAAACCGTATGTTGTTCTTGTCCCATAGAATGATACCACCATGTACTTCTCCGAGTGTGCTCTCACCTTCAGGTCCAGGGATGTCAAGCTCCATTGACTCCCACTCCTTTACAATTTAATCCACCCTGACTTTAGCATATCCAGGTGGAATCTCACGGCCATGCCAACTTGCGTCAGGCGGACAAGGCAAAGTAGATCCGACCGCCACCTTCATAGATACGTTCTTCAGTTTATGATGGAGCTCAGAACATATCTGCTCCTTAATTCCATCCATGGGATAGCCGGGACCGCCACCTGTATATAGAGTGCATCATCAGACGGGACCTCCAATTCAGCCACGCTGCTTCTCCGCTGAGATGGGTTGGCGGTAATATCGAGTGGAGGATCTTGCAAGCGCGCTACTCCTCTAAGTTCGTTGATCTGCTGCTGCTGCTTGTCAAGTCTTGCTAGCAGCTGGTTGAACTTGTATCCCTCCTCCTCTCGTTGCTTCTTTCCTCTAGCTCGGCTTCTATAGGTACCTTGGTCCTTAGGAAACCCAGTCTCCCAAGTGAACTCCCATCAAGGCCTCGGACTCATCCTCCATGTTCGTGATTCCCGAGGACCAAGGTCGGGAAGTCTTTCTCTCTATCGGGATGAAACTGTTTTATTCCATCTTTAATATCTTGCACCACTTTTAGCCATGCACTCTTGGGTACTTTTATCCTTTCACTGCAAACAAGGTCCCTTGTAAGTTCTTCATACGTACTCCCATGCCCAAGGAACCAATTTCTTGCCCTCAAATCCCATTCTTCGCGAATTGGTTCTGGAATGATCCCTTTATCATGAATCTCTTTCTCTTTTGCATCCCACTTAGGCATGGCAGCCGCGTAGCCCCCTGGCCCCATGTTATGGTGATATTTCTTCTTCGCAGCATTTATCTTGTTTTTTCAGACTTTTCCTCTACAACTCCTAACTTCCTATACTCCACAAATGCATCCCAGTAAGGCTGTTGCTTCGATAAATAGCCTTCGAATAATGGAGTTTTCTTGTCCTTATGATACTTTAGCCATAATGATTTCTTCCAGTTCTTGAATAGTTCGTCCATCTTCTTAAGAGCAAACTGCTTGACTTTCTTTCTCATTTCAGCCGTCTCGTCATCAGTCTCACATTCTGGCAGCTTGAAATATGCCATGAGGTCAGTAAATAGTTTCTCTTTGAACCTATCGTCGATATACACATCACTCCATTCCGCCTCTTTGGGCTTATTCCACTCTCGAACAGTGATCGGGGTGCGATCTCTAGAAACAACTCCGCATTATTGTACAAATGCTTGTTTTGCTTTAACCGGAAGGAATGGTTCGCCCTCTCCTGAGACCTCTGTTATTTCAAAAACAGTACCCTGAGGCAACTTTTTGGCTGGGCCACGCTTGGTTTTTTTGCTCGATGTAGAGGCCTAAGAGAAGAAACATTCGTCAACATAATATATATACACTAGGTACATCTAGTGACGATCATCGGACATCATATATATACCTCGTCGGTCTGCGTTACGCGTCCATGGGCTTCTACCTCTTGTCTGTTGATTTCCTCTCCATCACCGGATGAGTTCAGATACCTCAAGGGAGATCCCTCATCGTCATCATGAATCATATCCTTGAGAAAGTGTTCTGGATCTAGGTCTCTGCGGATTGGACTAGGCGGATCTATACTTCCTACAAAATGCACACAATATTTATTTGAACTTAACAAATAAACCGTAAACCCGAAGGTGCGGTGGCGGTGGCCGGTGATGGTGGCTGCGAGATAGGCGGGTGACTACGCGGCTTCCCACGAGAACCACCACCCTCACCCTAACTCCGGTCACCACCGAGAACCAACACCCTAACCCTAACCCTAACTCCGATTACACTATATATAAAAAATAATATATCTCATACCCTAAAAAAATAATCGTACACTATATAAAAAATAATCCTACACTATATAAAAAATCCTACACTATATCATAAATCCTAAAATCCTACACTAAAAAATCCTAAACACTAACGAATCCTAATTAAACACTAACAAAATCCTAAACACTAACAAATCCTAATTAAACACTAACGAATCCTAAACAAACCTAAACACTAACAAAATCCTAAAAACTAACAAATCCTAATTAAACATTAACAAAATCACTAACAAATCCTAAACAAACCTAAACACTAACAAATCCTAACAAAATCACTAACAAATCCTAAATTTACAAACCCTACTCGTACCTGGCGGCGGCGCTGGCGACGTGGCCGGAGGTGCTGGCGCCGGTGGCCAGAGATCGGGGCGTGGCGAGGTGCGGCACTAGTGCGAGGGCACGCGCGGGTCGGCGGGGGCATGGGGGCGGCGCAGGCACAGGCGCGGCGGGCTCGGCGGTGGCGCAGCATGCGTGGGCGTGGGTGGCAGGTCGGCGCGGAGGGAGGTGCGAGCGCGACGGTGTACGTGCTGCTCGTCGCCAGAGTAGGGCAGCCTAGCGGCGTGCTGCTCGTCGTCTGGCTCCAAATCTCCCGGTGCGTGGAACGCACCGGGAGAGAAGGGCTAGTTTTATACCCCCCCCCCCCCTCTAGTCCCGCTACGTGGCACCAGCCGAGACTAAAGGGGGGTCTCTAGTCCCGGCCGGTGCCACGCAGCAGGACTAGAGGGGGGGGTGTTTCATTTCACGTGCTGGGCCAGACCCTTTAGTCCCGGCTGGTTACCTTGACTGGGACTAAAGGCCCAAATTTGCGCGCGCTGGGCCACGCTATGCTTTTTTCAAATTTTCGAATATATCATTTAAAATATTAAAAAATTATACTTTTTTGCATACTTATGAATTTGAGAAAACTTTCAACATGAAAAGGGCTTGAATTCAAATAATTAATCCAAATCCATTTTATGTTTTATAAAATAATTATTTTAAATAGTCAAATTATTAACCATTTTGCCATTATCAATTTAAAAATGCATTAACTATTATTTTTTGCATAATTTTGAATCTGACTAAACTTTCAACATGAAAAGTGCTTGAATTTGAATAATTAATCCAAATCCATTTTCTGTATTATAAAATAATTATTTTAAATAATCAAATTATTAACCATTTTGCCATTATCAATTTAAAAATGCATTAACTATTTTTTTGCATAATTTGAATCTCACTAAACTTTCAACATGAAAAGTGCTTGAATTTGAATAATTAATCCAAATCCATTTTCTGTATTATAAAATAATTATTTTAAATAGTCAAATTATTAACCATTTTGCCATTATCAATTTAAAAATGCATTTACTATTTATTTTTTTCATAATTTGAATCTCACTAAACTTTCAACATGAAAAGTGCTTGAATTTGAATAATTAATCCAAATCCATTTTATGTTTTATAAAATAATTATTTTAAATAGTCAAATTATTAACCATTTTGCCATTATCAATTTAAAAATGCATTAACTATTATTTTTTGCATAATTTTGAATCTCACTAAACTTTCAAAATGGAAAGTGCTTAAATCCATTTTCTGAATAAGCTTTAGTCCCGGTAGTATCGACTAACAGGGACTAAAGATATTTCCCGCCAATTCCCACCGCTTCTTGCCATGTTTTCCCGCCCTTTCCTCTGAACCGAGCTTTTAGTCCCAGTTGTAGCCACTAACCGGGACTAAAGATATTTCCCGCCATTTCCCACCGCTTTCCGCCATGTTTTCCTGCTCTTTCCATGTATATATAGGCCGACCACGCCATGGTTATGCACACATCCACACCTTCCTCTCTCACAAAAATGGACAACGCCTACTGGGCCATTCTGACCCTCGGGAGACCGAGGCGCTATGCGCCTCCAACTACCCTTGCCCACCAGGATACAGACTGCCCGCTGGCTGGATGCTGAGCGCTGGAGGGGTTCATGTCCCTCCTATGCCTCAAGGCTCCGCCCGACAGGAGGCCATCACGAAACAGTTCTACCACGAGCTCACGCCGGAGCAGCGGATGGATCCCCAGTGGGATCTCGACAACTACAACACCTGGAATGCCTTCTTCGCTAACCGGCGGGAAAGGGAGCTCGCCAGGTACGAGGGTGATGGAAAGCATGGTCGACGATACCTGGCAGATTCTTCAGGGATCTCACCCGAGCTATGCTCGTGTGATGTTTCCGTCTCTTTGGGTTTTCACCTCCTGCGGCTTAGGCACTGGGAGTCGTCGTCCAGTTTGATTGAGCAACATGAACAATGTTGCATGCATGTGGATCTGGGTAAAATGTTTGACTCACAATATGATTACATAAAAGGTTTAATATATTACATAGATCACCAACATCCTATCTAGTGTTGTTGTTTTCTTCTGCGCCATAGCCATGGAGAATCTTCATCATTTAACAGGAGGCTTGGGTCAGTTTTCACTTTGAAGGGCGGTATTTCATGAAACTTATTATAATATTCTGACATATCTATCTTGTCATCCACTCCCATGATGTTTCTTTTCCCTAAAAGAACTATGTGGCGCTTTGGCTCATCGGACGATACATTCTTTTGCTGATTTCTTTTTCTCAGTTTCGTAGACATGTCCTTCACATAGAAAACCTGAGCCACATCATTGGCTAGGACGAATGGTTCGTCCATGTACGCAAGATTGTTGAGATCCACTGTTGTCATGCCATACTTTTCGTCTACATGTACCCCGCCTCCTATCATCTTGACCCATTTCCACCGAAACAAAGGGACCTTAAAAGTAGGTCCATACTCAAGTTCCCATATCTCCTCTATGTACCCATAATATGTGTCCTTCTGTCCATTGTCATCTGTTGCATCAAAGCAAACACCACTATTTTGGTTGGTGCTCTTCTTATCTTGCGCAATCGTGTAAAATGTATTACCATTTATATTGTACCCTTGGAAAGTACATATAGTCGAAGATGGTAACCGTGCCAACAAGTACAGCTGATCTTCAATAGTGTTGTTATTCATGAGATGTTTCTGCAACCAACTGTCAAAAGTGTCCTTGTGTTCCACTTTAATCGAGGAGTCAGGCTTCCCGGGGTTTTCCGAGCGTACAATAATCTTGTGTTTCTCGATATACGGAGCCACCAAGGTGGAGTTGTGTAGAACTATGTAGTGTGCTTTATTGAAAGAATCCCTGTCTATACATGCCATTTTTTTCCTTCCTAGTGTGCCTTTTCCAGCCAGCCTCCCCTCATACCGAGATTCAGGAACACCAATCGACTTAAGGTCAGGAAGAAAGTCAACACAAAACTCAATGACCTCCTCTGTTCCATAGCCCTTGCAGATGCTTCCTTATGGCCTAGCACGGTTATGAACATATTTCTTTAGGACTCCCATGAACCTTTCAAAGGGGAACATATTGTGTAGAAACACAGGATCGACTCTTCGACTAGCTGAAGTAGGAGGTGTGTCATAATATTCAAGAAAGATGGAGGGTACAACAACTCGAAGCTGACCAGACATTGGACCACATCAATCTGTAACCCTGATAGACTTTCTGGATCGATTACCTTCTGATAAATTGCATTGAGGAATGCACATATCTTCACAATGGCCAGTCGAACATTTTCCGGTAGAATCCCCCTCAATGCAACCGGAAGCAATTGCGTCATAAGCACGTGGCAGTCATGGGACTTTAGGTTTTGAAATTTTTTCTCTTTCATATTTACTATTCCCTTTATGTTAGACGAGAATCCAGACGAGACCTTGATACTGAAAAGGACTTCAAAAAAGATTTCCTTCTCTTCCTTCATAATAGCGTAGCTGGCAAGCCCTTGAAACTGCCCTGGATGCTTGCTGTCTCGTCCTTTATGACGTTGCTGGTCCTCCCGTGCTTCCGGTGTATCTTTTGACTTCCCATACAATCCCAAGAAGCCTAGAATATTCACGCAAAGATTCTTCGTCAGGTGCATCACGTCGATTGCAGAGCGGACCTCATGGACTTCCCAATAGGGTAGCTCCCAAAATATAGATTTCTTCTTCCACATGGGTGCGCGTCCGTCAGCATCTTTCGGAACAGGTTTTCCTCCGGGACCCTTTCCAAATATTACATTTAAATCCTTGACCATACCAAATACATCAACACCAGTACGGGGGCAGGCTTCTTCTGGTGATCTGCCTCGCCATCGAAGTGCTTGCCTTTTTTCCTTACGGGATGTATGGGCAGAAGAAAACGACGATTGTACGGGTATACATTCTTCCTAGATTTATCCAGATATATACTTTATGTCTCATCTAAACAGTGTGTGCATGCATTATACCCCTTGCTCGTCTGCCCTGAGATGTTACTAAGAGCAGGCCAATCATTGATGGTTATGAATAGCAATGCTCGTAGGTCGAATGGCTCCTGTTTGTGCTCATCCCACACACGTAAACTTGGTTCGGCCCACAACTATAAAATTTCATCAACTAATGTCCTTAGGTACACATCAATATCGTTGCCGGGTTGCTTCGGTTTTTGGATGAGCACTGGCATCATAATGAAATTCCGCTTCATGCACAACCAAGGAGGAAGGTTGTAGATACATAGAGTCATGGGCCTGGTGTTGTGACTGCAGCTCTGCTCCCAAAAAGGATTCATGCCATCTGTACTTAGAACAAACCATAAGTTTCTTGTGTGACCAGCAAAGTCCGGGAAGTCTCTCTCGATTTGTCCACTGCCGACCATCAGCGGGGTGCCTCAACATCCCGACTTTCTTACGTTCTTCCATGTGCCATGGCAACAACTTGGCATGCACTTTGTTTCTGAACAAACGATTCAATCGTGGTATTATAGGAGCATACCACATCACCTTGGTAGGAACCCTCTTCCTGGGTGTGATACGTTGGAAACGTATCTATAATTTTTAATGCTCCATGCTTGTTTAGTATCTACTTTGCTTTACTTGTCTACACTTTGAGGTGCTTTTTACATGTTTTCTGGTACTAACCTATTAACAAGTTGCAACAGTGCCAGATGCCTATTTTCTGCTGTTTTTTGTTACAGAAAAGTTAGTAAAGAAATATTTTCGGAATTGGACGGGACAAAGGACAAAGTCAATAACTTTCCGTGGGGAACAAGAAGTCCAGAGGAGAGCCGGAGGGGCTGGCCAGGGGGGCCAGACCCACCCCAGGCACGGGGGCAGGTAGGCCCGCGCCTGGCTAGGGTTTGGCGACCCTGGTCGCCTCCCGGACTCGCCCCTTCACCTATAAGAAGCCCCCGATACAGAAACTCTCAGGACCCGATCAGAAATCCACGAAACCGTTTGTAGCCGTCGTCGCCATCGTCCCTAGATCGGGGGGATTTGAAGCTCTTCCCGGCACCCTGCCGGAGGGGAGATCATCCCAGAGGCATTCTCTCCGGTATGATTCGTGAGTAGTTCCACCTTGGACTATGGGTCCATGTAGTAGCTAGATGGTTGTATCTCCTCCTTTGTGCTTTCATGTATAGATCTTGTGAGCTCCGTTCATTATCAAGATCTAATCTATTTTTAATCATGCATGTTGTTTTTGCGGGGATCCAATGGATATTGAGATTATTATGTTAGTTTGATTAATGGTTCTATCTTTATGATTCTATCATGTCTGTGTTGTATATGATCTTGCATGCTCTCCGTTGCTAGTGGTTATCTTGGCCAAGTAGTTGCTAGTGACTCCAAGAGGGAGTATTTATGCTCGATAGTGGTTTCATGCCTCTAGTTTCCAAGGGAAGTGACAAAAATCTCTTCGGCTGTAGATGTTATGTTGCTACTAGGGAGAAAACAATGGTCTCTTGTTCATGGAACATGTGGACTGTTTACCTTACACACTTTGCTTAAAGCAGTTGTCTGTTGCTTGCAACTTAATACTGGAGGGGTTTCGGATGATAACCTGAAGGTGGACTTCTAGTCATAGATGCAGTTGGATTACGGTCTATGTATATTGTTGTATTGCCCAATCAACCTCATAGGATCTTTCTAGCTAGTAATTGCATTGTTCGGCCTTGCTCAGTTCCTGTCAATTGCCCCGCTATAATTTGTTTACCCTTCATGCCATGTTGTTTATCTAAGGAGAGCACCTCTAGTGAACTATGGACCCCGGTCCAATCTTTACCATTGATACATCTTTCACTGTTACTTGTTTACTTGCTGCAAACCATTACCTTCCACACCATACGTTTAATCCTTTGTTACAGCAAACCGGTGAGCTTGACAACCTCACTGATTCGTTGGGGCAAAGTCTTGAGTTTGTGTTGTGTAGGTCTCCACGTTCTCATAAACACCTGTGTGATGTTTCCTTCCTCCTACTGGTTCGAGAACCTCGGTTTCTTACTAAGGGAAACTTGCTGCTGTGTTGCTTCATACCTTGCTCTTGGGGTTTCCAACGAAGCGTTCCACGACAAGTATTGGGCGCCATCAAGCTAATTTCTGGCGCTGTTGCCGGGGAGGCTAAGGACGTCTTCACTAGGGGAGTCCTTCGCTTCCTTTCTCTTTACTTTGTTTTTAGTTTGATTTGTTTCTTTTGCTTGGTTTTGTTTGCCTCTTTTAAAAAAACCCAAAAAAATAGTCTAGTTTGGTTTGCTTGCTTTATTCAAAAACACAAAAAAATTAGTTCCTGCTCTAGCTGTTGTTTTTGGCTTGCCCACCTTTGCCAAAATGAACTCTGCTGAGAACACCAAGTTGTGCGACTTCACTAGCACCAACAACAATAATTTCCTAAGCACACCTATTGCTCCACCTTCTCCTGATGTTGTCTTTAATGAAATTAAGCCTGCTTTGTTGAATCTTGTGATGAGAGAGCAATTTCTGGTGCTGGTTCTAATGATCCTGCTGCCCATCTTAATAGCTTTGTTGAACTTTGTGAGATGCAAAAGTATAAGGATGTAGATGGAGATATTATTAAGCTCAGCCTTTTTCCTTTATCCTTGAGGGGAAAAGCTAAAGAATGGTTGCTATCCTTGCCTAAAAATAGTATTGATTCTTGGACTAAGTGCAAAGATGCTTTTATTGGAAAGTACTATCCTCCTGCTAAGATTATTGCTATGAGAAGTGATATTATGAAATTTAAACAGCTTGATAGTTAACATGTTGCTCCTGCTTGGGAAAGAATGAAATCTTTCATTAAAAATTGCCCTACTCGTGGACTCACTGCTTGGATGATTATCCAGACTTTTTATGCAGGTTTGAACTTCTCCTCAAGAAACCTGTTGGATTCTGCTGCTGGAGGTACTTTTATGGGACTCACCTTGGGTGCTGCAACAAGGCTCCTTGATAATATGATGGTTAACTACTCTGAATGTCATGTTGAGAGAACTCCACATGGTAAGAAGGTAAATTCTGTTGAGGAAACTTCCTCTTTGAGTGAAAAGATTGATGTTATTATGGCTATGCTTGTTAATGGGAAAGCTCCTCTAGATCCTAATAGTGTTCCCTTAGCCTCTGTGGTTGCTCAAGAAGAGCAAGTTGATGTGAACTTCATTAGAAACAACAATTTCAACAATAATGCCTATAGGAATAATTTTGGTAGCAACAACAATTATAGGCCATATCCTCCTAATAATGGCAATTCCTATGGAAGCTCTTACAATAATGCTAGAAGTGCCCCCTTTGAACTTGAATTCATGCTTAAGGACTTTATTAGTAAACAAACCACTTTCAATAATACTATAGAGGAAAAGCTTTTAAATGTTGAGAAAAATATATCCTCTTTGTCTGAAGCTCAAACTTCCTTGGTTAATAAAATGGCTGCTAAACCTGAAACTATGGAAAACACCTTTGCTACTGCTCATGCCATACAGGTTACAATTGATGAAAATGTTAGGCTTTTAGCTCAACTTCATGCTAGGTGGTAAAGGGAAGCTGAAATTGATAGAAACAATAGTGTGTGCACTATCACCACTAAACCACAAGTAGCCCCTATTCATCCTCCTACTATGCCTAAGCTTATTGATCCTACTACTAGTGATGCTAAGTTTGATTTTGATATTGATGGTTCAATATTTATGAAGTGATTATGCTCCTACAAAAGTTTGCTAGAAGTCCTGATGCTAGTGATATGCATGTTGCCTTTACGAAACACATTACAGATGCTCTTGTAAAGATTAAGGAAGAGAAGCTAAAATACAAAGCTTCTATTCCTAGGAAAGTAGACGATAGTTGGGAACCCATTATTAATATGCAAGTGAATAACTTTGATCTCAAAGCTTCATGTGATCTTGGTTCTAGTGTCTCTATTATGCCTAGGAAGATTTATGAAATGCTTGATTTGCCACCATTAGAAGATTGTTATTTGAATGTCCCACTCAATGATAATGCTAAGAATAAACTCATGGGGAGTATTAATGATGTTCTCATTATGGTTAACAATGCTTATGTCCATGTTGATTTCTATGTTTTGGATGTTGAATACAATGCTTCTTGTCCTATTACTTTGGGAAGACCTTTTCTTAGAACAGTTGGTGCCATCATTGATATGAAAGAAGGCACCATCAAATATTATTTTCTATTCAAGAAATGTATTGAAAACTTCCCTATGAGAAGAGATAAGTTGCTTTTTGCTCCTCCTTTGAAAGCAAGATTTGATGTTAATGTTTCTTCATTTGAAAATACTTGATTCTTCTTGCTTCTTGTGCCTAACTTAAAGGCGTTAAAGAAAACTACTTGTTGGGAGATAACCCAAGAGTTTCCTTAAGTCTGGAAAGTTATTACTACTGTAATGACCTCTCCTTATCCTTTTTGTTTGCTTTTTGTGCCAAGAATGACCTCTAATGAGAGGGAACTAAGATTTGGGGAGTTGCTGTTCCGAAACAGATTTCTGACCTCCATAAAATAAATTCGTGAGGAGGATCTGTAACTCGGATTGAGCTCAAAATGTACGAATAAATCCCTCAGTATGTTTGATAACTTTCGTTAGTTCAACACTTTTTGATTTGAGCAATATAAGATGTTCGAAAAAATTCGTTTCTACCTGCTGGTCTGTTTTGACAGATTTCTGCCATTATTTGCATTTGCTTCTTATTGATTCCTTTTTGATCTCTTTTCAGGTAAATTGACTTTCTTTGAAGGATTTGCTTCAGTAGCTTGTGTTCTTAGTGAAAAGACTTGCTGTTCCAAAGCTTTTCCAAGCGGTCTAATATCTTTTGAATAAGCTAATGTTGCTAATGAAGATTGTGTGAAGTTTTATATGAAGGAAAAATTTCAGGTGTACAGAGAGAATTATGCAATGAGATGAAGAATGGACAAAAGCTCAAGCTTGGAGATGCCACCATGGTGTCACCCCAAGAAATATCCAAGAGGTACAAGCGTCAAAGCTTCGGGATGCCCAAGGCATCCCCTTCTTCATCAATAAAAAGCTCAGGTCTGTCTAGACACTTCACTTTTATTGTTTCATGCACAGTTGTGTTGTTCTTGGAGCGTCTTAGTTTTAGTTTTCTTTTCTTAGTTTGTTTAGTTTGCTTTAGTAGTTTGGACCCCCGCTCTCTCTTTGTTGTTTTACAAATAAGTTTGCTTGGTGTTTGGAAAGGAGTAGTAAGTTCTTGCTGGAAGTGCGAGAGGAGCTTGCATTGACTGTGACTTAGACTTTAGCATGACATGCTAGGTGTTGTTTTAGCATTATGCTTAGTTATTATTGATGTAGCATGTCTTGTTCCAAACAATTGGGATTGCTTAGTGTGCCTTGAAGAAATTATGCGTTGTTTTAGCATGCAAAAGCATAGTATTGTGGTATTATCCTTGGATGTTTTGCTTGGGTTGACTTGGCACATGCTCACACCATGTTATGACTATGACAAGTCACCATTAGCCTCTATGATCATTTAGTCCTTGACTTGTAGTACCACTCTTTGCTTTGATTAGTTTGCTTTGTTGCATTGCATAATTATGGACATTATTGCTCTCTTAGTTGGTTGCTCCCAGTCTTTTGCTAGCCTCCACCTGTATGATTAAGTTCTACTCATGCTTCCAACTCCCAAAAAACCAAGTTATTCCAAAGTGTCCACTATAAACTCCTATGCATGGTGTTTTACACCATTCAGAGTATATTCTTGTTTTCAACTATCTTCCAATTAAAAACTATTTTTTATGTGAAAACTTAGTGATTAAAGCCCTCACGAACTTGATATCACACTTTATATTCTTTGCCCCTAATAAACTTGACCATTGAGGCAACTTTGTTGTATATGCTTGCACTTATAAGTTGGGATTAGCAGAACCGTGCTGTCACAGGGAATGTTTTCAACATTGCACTTGTACTTTTTGTACTCCATTGATATCATGCTCTTTTGTCTATGGATATTACCGGTGTGAAATGAAGTGGGAACTTGTAAGTCTAGCGTTTGTATTCTGTGTTAGAGAAACGCCTGGGCCGCTAGCCTAAGCCATGCCTAATCATGGTGGAAACTTGTAGCATCACCATAGTGAGCTATCTATGAAGCATCCTCAATAAAAAGCTATGCATATGGTAAATAAAAAGATTGTTGAGATGCTCATTGTCTGCTTGCCTTGTCATTTTGGTTATGGGAAAGATAATGTACCATGTGCAAGGTGTACCCCGTTGGCGGTTCTCAATGATATGCAAATACTTACAGTGACAAGAACTTGCATGGTCCCTAAGTTGAGTATCCATGAGGTGTAGCCCTCATAGTCAAGGGACTTGAGATTGCCAACTTATACTTTGTCAAGAATATACGCCTGCTTTGCCACTTTAACCTTAACCACTTCAAGATGTTTATGATAGGGGCAATGAGGGCTGAAAGCTAATAAGTACCATAATTTTTGGAAGCTCTTTTTGTAACTTGTAATCCCTGCTTCCTTTACAAAAAGGCCTTTCTTCCACCATTATTGAGTCTCCACCTTCTACCTTTAGGCACCATTAACAGAGCATAGTTGTCATTCTGTGTGCAATGTTCCAAATCTTATTAATTGATGCATATTGTGTTATTACTTGTTCATGTGCTATTTGTTTCTAGTCACCCTTGTGAACTTTGAAGGTGTCCTATGCATCTATTTGCTACTCTATGAGGGACAAGCTGATTGCCACTATGCTAGCCATGTTGCATGCATAGTTCCTATGTCCTACTGCTAGAACTCCATCTATCATGCACATGTTTAGAGTTCTTTGATCCCATCTTTCAATGTTTGCAAATTGTTGGATCCTTATTGTGAGGGTGCATGTCACCTCAAAAATTGTTCTTTTTATCACTTACCTACTCGAGAACGAGCAGGAGTTAAGCTTGGGGATACTGATACGTTGGAAACGTATCTATAATTTTTGATGCTTCATGCTTGTTTAGTATCTACTTTGCTTTCCTTTTCTACACTTTGAGCTGCTTTTTACATTTTTTCTGGTACTAACCTATTAACAAGTTGCAACAGTGCCAGATGCCTGTTTTCTGCTGTTTTTGGTTTCAGAAAAGTTAGTAAAGAAATATTCTCGGAATTGGACGAGACAAAGGACAAAGTCAATAACTTTCTGTGGGGAACAAGAAGTCCAGAGGAGAGCCGGAGGGGCTGGCCAGGGAGGCCAGACCCACCCTAGGCACAGGGGTAGGTGGGCCCGCGCCTGGCTAGGGTTTGGCGACCCTGGTCGCCTCCCGGACTCGCCCCTTCGCCTATAAGAAGCCCCCGATACAGAAACTCTCAGAACCCGATCAAAAATCCACGAACCATCTGTAGCCGCTGTCACCATCGTCCCTAGATCGGGGGATTTGAAGCTCTTCCCGGCACCCTGCCGGAGGGGAGATCATCCCGAAGGCCTTCTCTCCGGTATGATTCGTGAGTAGTTCCACCTTGGACTATGGGTCCATGTAGTAGCTAGATGGTTGTATCTCCTCCTTTGTGCTTTCATGTATAGATCTTGTGAGCTCTGTTCATGATCAAGATCTAATCTATTTGTAATCATGCATGTTGTGTTTGCGGGGATCCGATGGATATTGAGATTATTATGTTAGTTTGATTAATGGTTCTATCTTTATGATTCTATCATGTCTGTGTTGTTTGTGATCTTGCATGCTCTCCGTTGCTAGTGGTTATCTTGGCCAAGTAGTTGCTAGTGACTCCAACAGGGAGTATTTATGCTCGATAGTGGGTTCATGCCTCTAGTTTCCAAGGGAAGTGACAGAAATCTCTTCGGTTGTAGATGTGATGTTGCTACTAGGGAGAAAACAATGGTCTCTTGTTCATGGAACATGTGGACTGTTTACCTTACACACTTTTCTTAAAGCAGTTGTCTGTTGCTTGCAACTTAATACTGGAGGGGGTTCGGATGATAACCTGAAGGTGGACTTCTAGTCATAGATGCAGTTGGATTACGGTCTATGTATATTGTTGTATTTCCCAATCAACCTCATAGGATCTTTCTAGCTAGTAATTGCATTGGTATGCCTTGCTTAGTTCCTGTCAATTGCCCCGCTGTAATTTGTTTACCCTTCATGCCATGTTGTTTATCTAAGGAGAGCACCTCTAGTGAACTATGGACCCCGGTCCAATCTTTACCATTGATACATCGTCCACTGTTACTTGTTTACTTGCTGCAAACCATTACCTTCCACACCATACGTTTAATCCTTTGTTACAGCAAACCGGTGAGCTTGACAACCTCACTGATTCGTTGGGGCAAAGTCTTGAGTTTGTGTTGTGCAGGTCTCCACGTTGCCAGCAACACCTGTGTGACGTTTCCTTCCTCCGACTGGTTCGATAACCTCGGTTTCTTACTGAGGGAAACTTGCTGACGTGCTGCTTCATACCTTGCTCTTGGGGTTTCCAACGAAGCGTTCCACGACAAGTATTGGGTTCCATCAGGGTGGCTCGCGATCAACATCACCAGGGTCATCTGTTCTGATCTTATACCGCAATGCAGTGCATACCGGGCATTTATCCAAATTCTCGTACTTCTCACCGTGGTAGAGGATGTTGTCATTAGGGCACGCATGTATCTTCTGCACATCTAATCCTAGAGGGCAGACGAGCTTCTTTGCTTCATATGTACTGGCGGGCAATTCGTTATTTCTTGGAAGCAACTTCTTCATGAGTACCAGCAACTTCTCAAATCCCGAGTCAGTCACACCGGTCTCTGCCTTCCACTTCAGCAATTCCAGTGTGCTACCCAGCTTCTTCTGGCCATATTCACAACTTGGGTACAACAATTTGTTGTGGTCCTGTAACATCTGCTCAAACTGTAACCTCTCATTTTTATGTGTCATAGTCTCGCTTTGTATCAGAAATGACCCGACCAAGATCATCAGCGGGCTGGTCTAGTTCCCGTTCTTCACCTCCTTCTTCTTCATTGTCTTCCATTGCGGTATCAGCGTATGCAGGGAACATAGGTCGATATTTGTCATCATCGTTCTCTTCTTCATCGCCGTATTCCATCATAACCCCTCTTTCTCCGTATTTGGTCCAAACATTATAGCCGGACATAAAACCAGACCGAAGCAGGTGGCTCTGGATGACTCTTGCGGAAGTGTGAGCCTTCTCATTCCTACAGTCAACACATGGACAACACATAAAACCATCCCGCCGCTTGTTCTCCTCGGCCACAATTCGAAAAGAACGCACGCCTTCTCTGAAAGCGGCAGAGCGTCGGTCACCGTACATCCATGGATGGCTCAGCTGTATCATACAAATATATATCAAACGCAGTCACGATGCTAAAATTAGTACCGCGCGGTCTAAACGAGAAAATAGTTGCTAACCTTTAATTACACTTGGAAACAAAGATGAGAAAACTTAAGTGTGACTCGGGCACCTCATATCATGTTTGTCTTGTGTGAACTAAAGTCGCATCGCTCTAATGGACATTTCGCCGAACACCTCTAGTGCATATGAACAAGAAAAATAGAGCACGACACCACCGCTCCCACCAGGAAAAAGATAGTTGAGAGGGGGAGGGGGTTGTGCCCTATATACAGGTCCAGACCACTAGTCCCGGTTTGAGATACAAACCGAGACTAAAGGGGGTGCCCGTAGCGAGCGGCAGGCCCCAGACCCTTTAGTCCCGATTTGTGTCTCAAAACGAGACTAATGGGGTCTAACGGGCCGGGACCTATGGTTTGGGGTGGCTCGGGCCGTTCGGCGCGGGCCATTAGTCCCGGCCCCAACCACAACCAGGACTAATGGCCTGGATGAAAGACCTGTTTTCTACTAGTGAAAGTTCGGCTCGGCGAGATTCCCGCAACCCGCGGCGCGCGCGTCGTGACGAGGCGAGCGTGCGTGCGTGCGAGCGGCAGTGTCGGAGGAGGAGGAGCGTGCATGTAGCTCTCTTATTGTCACTCACTTACAAAGTGGTGCAACACTCCACCTTATAAGGTGGTGCAACTCTCCTTCAACTTCACATGTGGGACTAAACTTTAGCTCCCACAGCTCTTGCCACACACATGTGAGCTGCCACCAACTTAGGCCAAATCACATATGGGATTCCACATACATGGGCTTTGAGATTTAGGAAAAATCTGAAATCACACATGGGTCTAATGATTTAGCCCATTATTTCTAACATTCACGATAAAGTAACTTGTTCATTCTATATGTTACCCCCTTATCTCCTATCTATCGGCATTTATATTCATTAACTCTTCAAGTTTGAGTTCTTTACTTATGCAACTCCTTATTAAAATTACCAAATTTTACCTTACTTCACGCTTGTAACCTTGATATTGTACTGCCTAGGGCTCTCTCAGTATCACCCAAATCATGGACGCCATCAATGGACTCCCACGATTGCTTGATTATCTCAGGATATGCATGTTCTCTTTCCCACATGATTTCAAACTCCTTGCACCGTTTAGACTACACCAAGCATTGATGGAGCTACCGCCGTCCATCAGTGTCTTGGGGAGCCAGTAGTGGCCAACCTTGGGCTTGACCACCAAGGCGACTCGTCCTGGGTACTCGATGCGCGACGAGTGGTCTTGGCGGCTCCAGGTGATAGGCTGCTCCGACCAGTTCAGGAACTGGGGGACGTCTATTTGGGCCACCGCGTTGACGGCGACGGCGCGGGCGATGACCTTCTTCTCGCGCTTCGTGTTGAAGCCTGTGAAGGTGTGGAGCGAGCCGGCTACTTTGCCGAATTTTCCGCCATTTGGCGGGTCGTTGTCGGGGTCCTCCCGTGCTTGCCGTGCCTTCCCTGAGGGTGTGGCAGTCGGCGGTGGTGTGCGTTGCGGGCTTCCCTTCCCTGCTATGGAACGCACATGGTTGATTAAGGAGGGCCGCGGGGTCGAACCTTGGCTTGTTCTTGTAGTTGCCGCCGTCGCGGCGTTGCCCTCCGTCGCGGCGAAAGCTCTTGGGCTCGCGCTGCGCGTGCCCAGCGTTGGCGACGAAGTCGACTCGCCCGTCACTGCGGCGCTTGCCAGTGAGGCGAGTGCCGCTGTAGCGTAGGTCGTTTCGGCGTCCGCCGTCGTTGCCGCCTGCGCGGCGTTGACCTCCTGACTCGTCGTCAGTTTCCTGGTTTGGGTCTTCCTCGGCGTACCGTTTGTCGATCTCGAGGAGGTCGGGGATGTTGTCGAGTGTGCGGGAGTGTCGCTTGAGCTTGGCGACTAGGGGCTCGTAGCGGCACGAGGTCTTGAAGCAATGGATCGCGGTGTCCGGGTGGATGCCGACCGCGTTGTACCAAAGCTCTTGCCACCGTTGGACCCAGTTGCGGGTCGACTCGCGGGGTCCCTGGACGCACCGTTCCAGGTCCTCAATAGTGGTGGCGCGGGTGTAGGAGCACTCGAAGTGCCTGACGAAGGCGTCGCGCATTTCCTCCCAGGAGTCGATACTGTCCTGGGGGAGAGTGTTGATCCACTGCCTGCACGTCCCCTCCATCATCAGGGGGAGGTAACGGGCGGCGAGCAGGTCAGTGTGACCCGCGATCCCCAACGCCATGAGGTATGTGTCGAGCCAGACGGCGGGGTCGTACGAGGAGTCGTACTTTTCTATCTCTTTTGGCGCCTTGAAGTTTGGCGGGTATTTCTCGCCTCGGATCATTGGTCCGAAGCACTTGGGTCCGAGTCGACTGAGCGACCCCATAGGCTCGCCGTCGCGGCGATTAGTTAGGGTGTGCCGCAAGTCGTCGGGCTGGCGTGCGCGCCAGCTTTGGTTGTTGATGATGTGGGTGCGGGCGTCGATGGGTTGCCCATTGGCGGCGACAAGGTGGGTTGCCGGCCTGGGGTCGTTGGTGGAGAGTGCTGCGTTCGCGGGTCGGTGTTGGAGCTGCAGCGGCTCTGGTGGCGGGCAGTTGAGGGTGTTTGCCGCCGCTGGGCGGCCGCTGGAGGACGCTCTGCTTCCCGAGGAACGCGAGTATACTCGACCTGCCGAGTCGGCGCCCGCTTTTTGCTGCTCGACGGCCTTTGCGAGCAGGGCCCTGACGTATTGGATCTGTAGGGCGCCGTCGCCCGTGGCTGTGATGCTGTCGGCTGCTGCTCGTCCTGCCACGAGGTTGTCCATTGGGGTGGAGAACAGTGGGAGGCCGTTTGCGTCTCGCTCCCGTGAGGAGACTACTATCCGCGGCTGGTCCCTGGGAGGGGTGCGGTTGGGTGGTGGTGGGGCGCCCCTCGCCGTTGATCCTGGCGGGGGCCAGGCGCTTCCTCCTGGTGGCGCGTTCTCGCAGATCGCGCGTTCGGCCACGCGGGCCGGGTCGTTTTCGTCGTCGAAGTTCAGGGCACGCCCTTGAACGGTGGGGTCCAGGCGTGACCTGATCCGCTGCTGGTGGTAGCGTGATAGCTCCTGCGCCGTCACCTGCTCGAGGCGAAATTTTTCGCGCTCGGCTTGCTCCTTGCGCACCGCCTCCGCTAGTTTCAGGCGGAGTTCCTCGACCTCCGTTGCCATGGCGTTAGGAGGGATTGGGGTGGAGAAAGGATCCTCCGGCGGATCGGCGCCGGTGGCCATGTAGGTTGCGGCGTGGCGACCGGTTCCGTCGCGGAGGTCGGCGGAGTTCTCCGACCCGGAGTCGAATTCGAAGATCCCGAGGATGGAGGGGTCCTCGAAGTCTTCCGCGTTGGAGACCTGGGCGATGGAGCCCGCGGACGAGGCCGCGGTGATGGATCTGGCGAGTGACGCCGGGGTCGCCGAGTCGGCGTCGTCGGTGAGGGCCGCATCCTCTGCGGCCGTTGAATTCCCGGCCACGTTGCTGTGGGCCGAGTTGTACTCGGAGGCGAGGCGATGGATCATGCGGATCTGGATCTCAGAGAGCCGATCGCGTGGCGGCGACTCGCGGATGCGAGCCGAGTCCTCCGAGACGATGACGTTGGTGAGGCCGACGAAGAGGCTGATCGTGCCGATAGGCAGGATCACGCTGTGCGTGACGGGTCGCGCCGCCGGGACGTAGCTGCTCGGCAAGATCTGGAGCATCTCGCCGATTGCTATCATGCGGCCGGTGGCGACCGTCTCGTTGATGGGCAGATTGGATCTCGCCGCAGAACACCGGCCAGACCGGCCAGGCCCCACGGTGGGCGCCACTGTCGTGGGAATGGTCACGGCAGATGCTGCAATCGGCAGCGAGTAGTAGAACGAGGGGCAAGGGCGGCCAGCCATCTGCGGTGCGAGATGAGGGCAAAGACACAGGGTTTTACCCAGGTTCGGCCCCTCGGAGGGTAAATACCTACTCCTGCTAGATTGTATTATGGAGGTGTTACAATGGGCGAGCTCGGCGGCTAGGCGGCGAGTCGCTGGGGTGTATGAGGGAACGTGTCTCTACTCACCCCATAGGGAGGTTTATATAGGCTCACCTCCCCTAGGGTTTACATATCTCAACCGATTCAGTTACAGCTTCAGTAGTCGTTTAACCTAGTCCGACTGGGCCTATCTACTCGCCTGGGCCTTCAGCTTCCAGTCGCTCGGTACCTTGCTGGGCTTCAATCCACTCGTCGTTCTGCAGGCCCACTCGCCAGCTCACGGGCCAGTCGGAAACGCCCTGCTGGGTATACCCCAGTAGGCATATCCCCATCAGTAGTCCCCGAGGCCGTCGTCTATTAGGCGTAAGTGGCTGCTGGCAGTCAGAGTATACGGCTTCAGAGTAGGCATCTAGTCGAATCGTCGGCGGGCTCCTGTATAAAGGAGGAAATCCGGTGAACCAAGTCGCGGCTTGGGCGAGTCGAGTCGGCGAGATGCGGTCATAGTGACTGACTTGGCGAGCCGAATGGCTGGAGTTGGACCGTCAGGCGCGGTCAAACTAGCCGTTGAGGTAATCCAACGGTAACTTTCGGCGTAATCATCGCGCGGTAACGGCCTCCTGATTTGGCGGGTAACTCCCGCTATATAAGAGGAATGACAGGCAATCGTAGAGCCAACTGCTCACCACTTCTTCCGAGTGCGCGCATTTTCCTTCCTTCGCTCCGCGATTCAATCGACCCGAAATCCTCCGATCCGCAACCAACCTCTCGGCCATGGCCCTTTCCACCGAACCGTGGGGTAGGTCCAAGTGCACGAGGGCGCAGCTGGCCTCTTTCGAGGAGGCCGGGATCCTGCGAGCCGGCTGTTGGCGTATTCCCGCAGCCGGAGAAACGACCCCAAACCCGCGAGAGAGGGAATTCGTCTGTTTCACCAGTCATCTCGAGCGGGGGCTAGGGTTTCCCATGTCTTTGTTCTTCCGGCGCTTTTGCGCCTACTACGGGATCCAGCCTTCAGATCTGGGTCCCCACAGCATCGAGCAGCTCGCCATCTTCGTGGCGTTCTGCGAGTGCTACTTGGGCTGCCGGCCCTACTTTCCCTTGTGGCAAGATCTGTTCCACGGACGGATCAGCCGCGAGGAGGCAGGCGGCCCAATGCTAGCCGCGGGCGGCTTGACGTTCCAGCTCAAGTCCAAAGCTTCTTTCTTTGATCTGATGCTACCCGCCAAGGCAGCGAGCGACTGGAAGAAGTCGTGGTTCTACGTGGCCGAGGCGACCCCGGAGGACGAGGTGGCGATCCCGCGGTACTCGGCCAATCGTTCCGAGCCGCGCCATCTCCAAGTCGGCAAGCTCCCCGACGACCAGCGGATGGTCGTTGACGAGATGCTCCAGACCATCCGTGGTCTGAAAAAGAAGGGCCTTCAGACGATAAATTTGTACAATTGCTGGCTTGGGCGACGGCTCGTTCCACTCGCCCAACGCGACCACTATATGTACCAGTACACGGGCCGGGGAGACTCGACGAAGGCCTGCCTCGACGAATGGAAGCTGGAGGATTATCTCCCAGCGTTGAAGAAGATCACCCAGGCGGTGTACCTGGATGCGCAGGCTGGGGTCGCCCCCTACACCGCGAAGCGTCCGGCTCCAACGGTAATTTCTTTACCTTGTTCGCAGTCGCAGTGTATGCAGTCGCGGTAATTCTGATTCTGTTTTGTATTCATCGCAGCTATTCCAAGTGGTGGAAGGGTGGCTCCCACCTTCGGATGATGAGAGCCCGGGGCCATCCGCCCAGGACATAGGCGAATCGCCACCCGCGAGGGGCAACGAGGACGACGAGGACGAGTCCGAAGAGGAAGTCGCCCCGCTGGTCCGAAAGACCCGCGGGCAACGTCAGCGCGAGATCGAGGCGAGCAGAAGCCTCGAGCGTCATGATGACGACGACGACGAGCTCCCAGAGACCACCTCGCGCCGTCAAGCCACTCCGTCGAAGAAGAAGAAGAAGGAGAGGGAGGCGAGGGCCCCCCCGAAGAAGAAAACGAAGCCGTCGAGGACGGCCTCACCGCCGCACTCGGTGAGCAGCTCCGATGCTCCCAGCCCAGCTGGTGACGGCGCGCCACCAGCGACAACCGCGCTGGATACGGCGACCGTGGAAGTGCCACTGGCCTCAATGCGTCCGCCATTCGCCCCAGTCTCTGGGCTGGGGGAGGCTCCGGCTGTGGCGGCTTCGCCTTGCAAGGAGGCTCCGGCTGCGGCGGCTTCGCCCCGCAAGGAAGCTCCGGCTGTAGCGGCTCCAACTCGCGAGGAAGCTCCCGCCGAGGATGTCCCAGAGGCGCCAGCCGCGGCCTCAACGACGAAGAAACCGTCCGTGTCTTGGGCACGCGACGTCCTGGAACTGGGGCTCAGTCGCCGACTGGGCCCTGAACTGGAAAAACCGGCCAGCCTTCGTACGGGGCTACGTTTCATCCCAGTCGCCAAGTGAGTGCGCTCACCCTTCCTTATTTTCCATAACTATTTCAATTGTCTTTGTTGATTCGATTAATGCGCAGGACCAGAGTGAAAAGGATGGGCCATCCGACCGTGGCCAAGGTACCCTCCGCCGCTAGCGAGGAGGATCCTTCCCGCAAGAGGAAGGCGGACGAGGTCGTCGCCTCAGCGGATGGCAGTAAGAAGGCCAAGGGCAACGACATCGTCACTATCTCTGACGACACGGCGGCCGCGCCAGCCGGGCCCGCGGTGGAGGCAGCCGCGTCTACGAAGGAGGGCACTTCCTTGCCTGGAACGGCGGAGGCGACTTCCCTTGGAGCGGGTGCCTCTATCGCTACCTTTCCCCGCTTCGTGACCAAGGCGGCCACGGCGAGCGGGGCTGCGCCCTCGAGCCACGCTCCGGGGACCGCCGATGCTGAAGTCGACCAGCGTCGTGGGCACACGCCAGCGTTACTCGCGTCCGTGGACGCGATACAACTCCATGGCATGCTTGGCGCAGCCATCCAGGTACATCCAGTCCCCGAGGATCAGGTCGGTGCTTTGCAGCGGCTTGATTCTTATAATTTCTCGTCTCTTATTTTCGTATCCAGTCCCCGAGTGCGCACGCGCTAAATTTTAGCGGGTGGGCACTTAGGAATTTCTTGATCGCCAGTCCCCGAGTGCGCACTCGCTGAATTTCAGTGGGTGGGCACTTAGGAATTTCTTGATCGCCAGTCCCCGAGTGCGCACTCGCTGAATTTCAGCGGGTGGGCACTTAGGAAGTTCGTTTTAACTAACTTTTTCGGTGATGTGCAGGGTCTGCAGCTTGAGTCGGCGGACAGATTGGCCGCAAAACAGCGCGCGGAGAAGGAGCTGGCCATCGTCCAAGAGGCGAACAAAGGGCTTCAGGCTGTTGCTGCGAAGGCAGAGGAAGCTCGCCAGGGGCTTGTCCCCGCTGGTGAGTTGGTGGCGGCGCGATCTGCTCTGGGTGCCGCTGAACAACAGATCGCCGACCTCGAGCGCGAACTGCGGGAGGCGAGAGAAGAAGCGAGCTCGGCGGACGGGCGAGCTAAGGCCGCCATTGCGGCCGCAGAGGAGGATCGCAAGGTGTCGGAAGTCCTTATTGCTGGGCTTCAGGACGACCACACGTCGCTTCAGTGCTTCATCACGGGACTCGCCCGCCCGTTGCTTGGTGAGTGCATCTTCCCTTTCTAATAGTTGTGATTTTTGTGGTGTCCGTTGTACTCATCATTGTCTTCTTCTCGCAGGTCGCATCATTGATAGCGAAGAAGAAGCGAGCTCGCTTGACGCGAGGCAGTGCGTAAGCATGCTCGTCGACTCGGCGACGCTGTCGGCGACGTGCATCCGCGCCTACCTCCAAGAAATATCGCCCACGGAGGTGATTCCCAGCGACCTCGTTGAGGTGTGGAAATATTTGGAGAAGGCGCCCGCGGTCGTTGAGTTCATGACGCGGTCGGCGTTTCGGCGTGGAGCGTCGACGGCACTGAGCCTTGGACTCGCCCACTTCCCCGAAGATTTCGACGTTGACGATGTGACGAGTGGGTATCCATCGTCGACTGGCGCGGTGGAGCTGTCCGAGGTCCTCAAGTTGCAAGAACGTGCCGCCACGTACTCGGAACGTGTCTGGGCAATGGGCGACCTCCTGCCGTACCAGGAGACGATTGTCGCGCCGAACGACCCCGAGCCGCCGCATCGTGACTTCAAGGTCGAGCAGCCTTTTCGCGCGGCAATGGCGGGTGAACTGACGACGTATCCATCAAACCCGTACACGGCGTTCATCCGTAATCGCCGGGATGCTGGCGAGTCGTCATCGAAGCCTGCAGAGTAGGGTAGTTTGCCTTGAAGCGTTAGCAGCAGTTCTGCCACGCGGGCATATTTTGTAACATAAAACAATGCAATATGCGATTGAATGAGACGTCGTGTCTATTTTGGTATTTGTTTGTGTGCTTTTGATTGGTGTTGGACGAGTCCCCGAGCGCGTCCGCCCTTTTGTGGGGTTTATCTCGTGTATGATGTATGTGTTGTTGTTATGTGTTTTGATGTTTTAGTCGACTCGCCCGAGCTCGAAGAGCCAGCCGCTAGGCGACTCCCTTGAGTGCTCTATACTTTACCGTTTTCCCGTGCGCGAACGAGGTCGGGTGGCCGAGTCCCCGAGCGTGGTACTTGGTAGTTCTAGGCGCGACTCGAGGGTGGTTGAGGACTTAGCGCGTTGGTGTGAGCGCGTCACTCCTGCCTGGCCTGTGGGGTCAGTCGCGTGGCGAGTCCTGGGCATGCTCTCTTACTTGGTGTTTTCCCGGACCGCTCGCAACGAACTGGTCTTCAGTCCCCGAGCGTGGTACTTAGCCGTTCGAGTCGCTATGCCGAGGATGCGGAGGACCAAGGTCGCTGTGAGAAGCGAGGGCAGTTGTCTTGGCTCGTAGAACCAGTCGAGCTAGGCGACTCCAGTGGGGCTCCGGGTTGGCGTTATTCATGGACGATGCAAGACCTGAAGTGATTCAGTGCTCTTACACCGCACTACTTAGCCGTGCCAATCGCTGTACCAAAGGTTGACTTCTGCATTTAGCATAACGCTGTTATTACGAGTGCGAGTGGCACAAGTCATGGAGAGTAGGCGCAATTTGCGGTAACCGTTTCTTTTATTTCATAGCGACTGGAGAGTACATGTGTGAGGTTCTAGGAGTAGAACTTCCGGAGGAGGTTTACATTCCATGGTCGCTTGACGTCGAGTTCGCCGTCCCCGCGGACGTCGCTGAGGTAGTAGGCGTCGTTGCCGAGTACGCGCCCGATAGCGAATGGGCCTTCCCACGGAGGGGAAAGCTTGTGCATGCCCTTCTTGTCCTGGATGAGGCGTAACACCAGGTCGTCTTCCTGGAAGGTGCGAGCTTTCACCCACCGGCTGTGGTAGCGGCGGAGTCCTTGCTGGTAGATGGCGGTGCGTGACCGAGCGAGGTCGCGTGCTTCGTCGAGTTGGTCGACCCCATCTTGGCGGGCCAGCTCGTTTGCAGCCTCCATATAGTGGACGACTCGCGGCGAGTCGTGTTCGAGGTCGGTGGGCATGACTTCTTCGGCACCGTAGACCATGAAGAAGGGAGTGAATCCCGTCGATCTGTTGACTGAGGTGCGGATCCCCCAGATGACGGAGGGCGACTCCTCGACCCAGCACCCGGCGGTGCGCTCGAGTGGTACTTGGAGTCGCGGCTTCAGGCCGTGGAGGATGCTTTGGTTGGCCCGTTCCGCCTGGCCATTGGATTCCGGGTGGGCGACTGACGCGAGGTCAAGCCGGATATGGTGCTCTTCGCAGAATTCGGCCATGGCTCCCTTGGCGAAGTTGGTTCCGTTGTCCGTGATGATGCTGTTGGGGAACCCGTAGCGATATATGAGCTCGCGTAAGAACTTAGTGGCGGTCTTCCCGTCGCATTTCCGGACTGGCTTGGCCTCCACCCACTTCGTGAATTTGTCGACGGCGACTAGCAGGTGGGTGTAGCCAGAGGGGGCCTTCTTGAAGGGGCCTACCATGTCCATGCCCCACACAGCGAATGGCCAGGTGATGGGGATTGTTTTGAGCGCCGAGCTCGGTACGTGCGTCTGATTGGCGTACTTCTGGCACCCGGCGCATCGCTGGACGATGTCGACAGCGTCGGCGTGTGCGGTGGGCCAGTAGAAGCCGTGTCGCATAGCCTTGGCGACCAGGGAGCGAGCGGCGGCGTGGTGGCCGCAGTCACCTGAGTGAATGTCGTGGAGGATTTTGCGTCCTTCAGCTGGTTGGACACAGCGTTGGAACACGCCGGTGACGCTGCGCTTGTGGAGCTCGCCGTCGATGATGGTGTAGGACTTGCATCGACGAGCGATCATTCGAGCGTCTGTCTCGTCTGCTGGCAGGGTGCCGGCTTCCAGGTAGGCGATGTAGGGCTTGGTCCAGTCGTCTGGCTCGTTGACGAGTGCGACCAAGGCTGCCTCTGGTTGGAGTGGGACTCCGATGTCGATCTCCCTCGGGGGAGAGACTGATGGCTTGGAGATAGTGTCGAGGAAAACGCCGGCGGGTGGTGCAAGTCGAGCCGACCCAATGCGAGAGAGGGCGTCGGCCTCCTTGTTTTTCCGCCTGTCGATCCACTCGACAGAGTAGCCGGTGAAGTGGCCGCCCAGCTTGTCCACCGCTTGGCGGTACGCCGCCATGGTAGGGGAGACGGCATCGCAGGTGCCGACGACTTGCCCCGCGACAAGGTCGGAATCTCCGTAGCAGCGGAGGCGATTGACGTTCATCTCCTTGGCGGCTCGCATGCCGTGGAGTAGGGCCTCGTATTCAGCCATGTTGTTGGTGCAGGGCGTGAAGTCGAGGCAGAGGATGTAGTGGAGCTTGTCGCCCTTTGGTGAAGTCAACACTATCCCTGCGCCTGCACCGCCCGCGTTCTTGGAGCCGTCGAAGTGCAGGCTCCAGTAGTGGAGGTACGGCAGCTTCTCTGGCTGCTGGGCTTCCTCCCAGTCGGCGATGAAGTCTGCCAGTGCCTGCGACTTGATCGCCTTTCGTGGCTCGTATTTGATGTTGTGGACGCCGATCTCGACGGCCCACTTGGCGACCCGCCCGGTCGCCTCGCGATTGCGGATGATGTCTTGCAGTGGTGCTGAGGAGACGACCGTGATCGGGTGCTCCTGGAAGTAGTGCGGCAGGCGCCGCTGAGCCCTGAAGACCGCGTATACTAGCTTTTGGTACTGTGGGTACCGCTGGCGCGACTCGGTGAGGACCTCGCTGATGTAGTACACCGGCCGCTGAATCGGGCGCTCCTTTCCTTCCTCTGGTCGTTCGACGACCATCACGGCGCTGACGACGCGCTCGGATGCCGCGACGTAAACCAGCATGGGTTCTTTGTCGGCGGGGGCGGCGAGTAGTGGTGCGGCGAGTAGCACCTTTTTGAGGTCGCGGAGCGCGTCGTCCGCCTCCTTGTCCCACTGGAAGGTGGGGTTCTTGCGCATCAGGCGGTATAGGGCATCGCCTTTTCCCCCAGGCGGGGGATGAAGCGACTGAGAGCCGCTACTCGCCCGGCCAGCTTCTGGATGTCGCGCAGGCACTCGGGTTTGCCGAGCCGGGCGATCGTGTCGATCTTTGTTGGGTTCGCCTCGATCCCTCGTTTGGAGACGACGTACCCCAGTAGTTGTCCGGCGGGTACACCGAAGGTGCACTTGCCTGGGTTGAGCTTTATCTTGTATCTTCGCAGGTTGGCGAAGGTTTCCGCCAGGTCGGCGAGTAGGTCGCCTTGGCGAGCGGACTTCATGACCACATCGTCGATGTAGACGTGGATGTTGCGGCCAATTTGGCTCGCGAGGCATTCTTGCATGCACCGCTGGTAGGTCGCCCCGGCGTTCTTGAGGCCGAAGGTCATGGCGGTGTAGCAGAAGGCTCCGAATGGCTTGATGAACACCGTCTTCTCCTCGTCTTCGACAGCCATTTTGATCTGGTTATACCCAGAGTAGGCGTCGAGGAAACATAGCGACTCCGAGCCCGCGGTTGAATCGATTATCTGGTCGATCCGCGGGAGGACGAACTGCTCCTTTGGGCAGGCGTTGTTCAGGTTTGTGTAGTCGATACACATTCTCCAGGTCCCGTTTTTCTTCTCGACCAGGACTGGGTTTGCCAGCCACTTGGAGTACTTGATTGGCCGGATGAAGCCGGCAGCGAGTAGACGCTGCACTTCCTCGGCGATTGCTCGACGGCGTTCTTCATTGAAGGGTCGTAGAGACTGCTTGACAGGTCGCACTTTGGGGTCGGCGTTCAGCTTGTGCTCAGCGAGCTCCCTAGGGACACCGGGCATGTCGGAGGGTTTCCATGCGAAGATGTCCCTGTTCTCACGGAGGAACTCGATGAGCGCGCCTTCCTATGCTGGGCTCATGCCTGTCCCGATCGTCACCGTCTGGCTGGAGTCGCCTGGGACCAGCTCGACGGTGTGAGTGTGCGTCGTGGCCTCAAAGGTTGAGGTGTTTGCGCCCTCTGAGTTGGGCTTCTTGAGTATTGTGGGGTCGTCATTGTTGACCCCGCTCGCGTACTTGGCAAGCTCATCGGCGTGATTAGTCTCCGCCGCGATGACTGCGTCGGCGAGCTCGGCTCCTTTGGCCTCGCACTCGGCGGCCATGTCGGGGTCGCCGTTGATGGTGATGACGCCGCACGGCCCGGGGAGCTTCATCGCGTTGTACGCGTAGTGGGGCGCTGCCATGAATTTAGCGAACGCCTGGCGCCCCAGGAAGCAGTGGTAGGGGCTGTCGAAGGGCACCAGCTCGAAGACGATCCGCTCGGTGCGGAAGTTTGCCAGTGTGCCGAAGGTGACTGGCAGCGTGACCTTGCCGATCGGGTACGCCTTCCGACCGGGGACGATGCCGTGGAACGTGGTGTGGGTCGTCTCGATCATCGACTGCGGGAGCCGCAGCCGCCTGAAGGTGTCGAGGTAGAGGATGTTGATGGAGCTACCGCCGTCCATCAGTGTCTTGGGGAGCAAGTAGTCGCCAACCTTGGGCTTGACCACCAAGGCGACTCGTCCTGGGTACTCGATGCGCGGCGAGTGGTCTTGGCGGCTCCAGGTGATGGGCTGCTCCGACCAGTTCAGGAACTGGGGGACGTCTATTTGGGCCACCGCGTTGACGGCGACAGCGCGGGCGATGACCTTCTTCTCGCGCTTCGTGTTGAAGCCTGTGAAGGTGTGGAGCGAGCCGGCTACTTTGCCGAATTTTCCGCCATTTGGCGGGTCGTTGTCGGGGTCCTCCCGCGCTTGCCGTGCCTTCTCGATTTCCCTGAGGGTGTGGAAGTCGGCGGTGGTGTGCGTTGCGGGCTTCCCTTCCCTGCTATGGAACGCACATGGTTGATTAAGGAGGGCCGCGGGGTCGAACCTTGGCTTGTTCTTGTAGTTTCCGCCGTCGCGGCGTTGCCCTCCGTCGCGGCGAAAGCTCTTGGGCTCGCGCTGCGCGTGCCCAGCGTTGGCGACGAAGTCGACTCGCCCGTCACTGTGGCGCTTGCCAGTGAGGCGAGTGCCGCTGTAGCGTAGGTCGGTTCGGCGTCCGCGTCGTTGCCGCCTGCGTGGCGTTGACCTCCTGACTCGTCGTCAGTTTCCTGGTTTGGGTCTTCCTCGGCGTACCGTTTGGCGATCTCGAGGAGGTCGGGGATGTTGTCGAGTGTGCGGGAGTGTCGCTTGAGCTTGGCGACTAGGGGCTCGTAGCGGCACGAGGTATTGAAGCAATGGATCGCGGTGTCCGGGTGGATGCCGACCGCGTTGTACCAAAGCTCTTGCCACCGTTGGACCCAGTTGCGGGTCGACTCGCGGGGTCCCTGGACGCACCGTTCCAGGTCCTCAATAGTGGTGGCGCGGGTGTAGGAGCACTCGAAGTGCCTGACGAAGGCGTCGCGCATTTCCTCCCAGGAGTCGATACTGTCCTGGGGGGGAGTGTTGATCCACTGCCTGCACGTCCCCTCCATCTTCAGAGGGAGGTAACGGGCGGCAAGCAGGTCAGTGTGACCCGCGATCCCCATCGCCATGAGGTATGTGTCGAGCCAGACGGCGGGGTCGTACGAGGAGTCGTACTTTTCTATCTCTTTTGGCGCCTTGAAGTTTGGCGGGTATTTCTCGCCTCGGATCATTGGTCCGAAGCACTTGGGTCCGAGTCGACTGAGCGACCCCATAGGCTCGCCGTCGCGGCAATTAGTTAGGGTGTGCCGCAAGTCGTCGGGCTGGCGTGCGCGCCAGCTTTGGTTGTTGATGATGTGGGTGCGGGCTTCGATGGGTTGCCCGTTGGTGGCGACAAGGTGGGTTGCCGGCCTGGGGTCGTTGGTGGAGAGTGCTGCGTTCGCGGGTCGGTGTTGGAGCTGCAGCGGCTCTGGTGGCGGGCAGTTGAGGGTGTTTGCCGCCGCTGGGCGGCCGCTGGAGGCCGCTCTGCTTCCCGAGGAACGCGAGTATACTCGACCTGCCGAGTCGGCGCCCGCTTTTTGCTGCTCGAAGGCCTTTGCGAGTAGGGCCCTGACGTATTAGATCTGTAGGGCGCCGTCGCCCGTGGCTGTGATGCTGTCGGCTGTTGCTCGTCCTGCCACGAGGTTGTCCATTGGGTTGGAGAACAGTGGGAGGCCGTTTGCGTCTCGCTCCCGTGAGGAGACTACTATCAGCGGCTGGTCCCTGGGAGGGGTGCGGTTGGGTGGTGGTGGGGCGCCCCTCGTCGTTGATCCTGGCGGGGGCCGAGCGCTTCCTCCTGGTGGCGCGTTCTCGCAGATCGCGCGTTCGGCCACGCGGGCCGGGTCGTTTTCGTCGTCGAAGTTCAGGGCACGCCTTTGAACGGTGGGGTTCAGGCGTGACCTGATCCGCTGGTGGTGGTAGCGTGATAGCTCCTGCGCCGTCACCTGCTCGAGGCGAAATTTTTCGCGCTCGGCTTGCTCCTTGCGCACCGCCTCCGCCAGTTTCAGGCGGAGTTCCTCGACCTCCGTTGCCGTGGCGTTAGGAGGGATTGGGGTGGAGAAAGGATCCTCCGGCGGATCGGCGCCGGTGGCCATGTAGGTCGTGGCGTGGCGACCGGTTCCGTCGCGGAGGTCGGCGGAGTTCTCCGACCCGGAGTTGAATTCGAAGATCCCGAGGATGGAGGGGTCCTCGAAGTCTTCCGCGTTGGAGACCTGGGCGATGGAGCCCGCGGACGAGGCCGCGGTGATGGATCCGGCGAGTGACGCCGGGGTCGCCGAGTCGGCGTCGTCGGTGAGGGCCGCATCCTCTGCGGCCGCTGAATTCCCGGCCACGTTGCTGTGGGCCGAGTTGTACTCGGAGGCGAGGCGATGGATCGTGCGGATCTGGCTCTCAGAGAGCCGATCGCGTGGCGGCGACTCGCGGATGCGAGCCGAGTCCTGCAAGACGATGACGTCGGTGAGGCCGACGAAGAGGTTGATCGTGCCGATAGGCAGGATCACGCTGTGCGTGACGGGTCGCGCCGCCGGGACGTAGCTGCTCGGCAAGATCTGGAGCATCTCGCCGATTGCTATCATGCGGCCGGTGGCGACCGTCTTGTTGATGGGCAGATTGGATCTCGCCGCAGAACACCGGCCAGGCCCCACGGTGGGCGCCACTGTCGTGGGAATGGTCACGGCAGATGCTGCAATCGGCAGCGAGTAGTAGAACGAGGGGCAAGGGCGGCCAGCCATCTGCGGTGCGAGATGAGGGCAAAGACACAGGGTTTTACCCAGGTTCGGCCCCCCAGAGGGTAAAGACCTACTCCTGCTAGATTGTATTATGGAGGTGTTACAATGGGCGAGCTCGGCGGCTAGGCGGCGAGTCGCTGGGGTGTATGAGGGAACGTGTCTCTACTCACCCCATAGGGAGGTTTATATAGGCTCACCTCCCCTAGGGTTTACATATCTCAACCGATTCAGTTACATCTTCAGTAGTCGTTTAACCTAGTCCGACTAGGCCTATCTACTCGCCTAGGCCTTCAGCTTCCAGTCGCTCGGTACCTTGCTGGGCTTCAATCCACTCGCCGTTCTGCAGGCCCACTCGCCAGCTCACGGGCCAGTCGGAAACGCCCTGCTGGGTATACCCCAGTAGGCATATCCCCATCACACATGATTTCAAACTCCTTGCACCGTTTAGACGTTTGTTTGTTGTGGTAATTCAAACTAGCCTTTAATAATCAGAGCTACATGATCATAGCAAGGTGTTACTACGTGCTTAACTGAATTACACAAGAATGTTAGATGTATATTTGTATATTGTATGTCCCCACTTGTTAGGGAGTTTTCCTGCATATTTCCACCTGTACATGTACTATATATTGTGGCCTTTGGCCCCTGAGGAATACAAGTTGCCTATTACTAACATGGTATCAGAGCCAAGTTAGCCTCCTCCTACTCGCAACTTCGTCGCTGCAGCCTCCACCGTCCCTATCGCTGACGGCCTTGCCGTCGTCGCCGCCGCCGGTCGCCGCCCGTTCAGTTCCTCTTCGGATCGGTCTCCTCCAGATCGATATACTCAGGAACGAGGGTCCTCTCCAGATCGAGCACCCGTCGATCCCGTCGATCCCGTTCCTGCTCTGCTTCACCCGAGCCTCTCTAGATCGAGCACACATGCCGGCCACCCGCCACCTCCAGATCGAGCACACGCGCGGGCCTGGGATCCCGTTCCTCCTCTGCTTCACCGAGTGGTCCTCTCCAGATCGAGAACACGCGCGGGCCACCCGCCACCTTCAGATCGAGCACACACGCGGGCCGATCTCCACCCGCCACCCCCTCCTGCCTCCACCCGACGGACCCCACCCACCGTCGATCTCCCTGGGCCTCGGTCTCATCCCGCCTTCGCCCAGCCACCCGCCGTCGTTCTCCTCTTCGTCTGATCTCTATCGCCACCGGTCGTCACCGCTGCCGGCAATCGATCACCGGCGGCCGGAATTGGCCTCCCCCGGCCTTTAGGCACCGCCCCTTGTCTTGGTTAGCCGGAATTTGGCTGCTCTCTTCCTGTAGGTGCGGGTTGACCAGAGATGTTCCCAGAAAAAATGAGAGAGAGATGTCTTCTGCATCGGGCTATGTTGCGATTCCTCGCTACCCGGTGATCTTCGATGGCGCGAATTATCCTGATTTCACTGCTTTTATGCGTGTTCACGTGCACGGTCTCCGTTTATGGGGTGTGCTCTCTGGCGAGGTATCCCTTCCGCCGTGCCCCACTGCTCCTCTGGCTGCTCTTCCGTCGCCGCCGATTGTTCTTGGCGGTGATGCTTCTCAGGAGGCCAAGGATGCTGCTCAGATTGCCGATGATATTGTTGTTGCTGCATATGAGCTTAAGCTCAAACAGTACTCTGCTGATCTCGAGATCTATCGCCTCGATCTGACGGCCTACACTCAATGGGTAGATGAGGATGCTCGTGCTGCTGCTGTTCTCACCTCCAGTGTTCTGCCCCAGTTTGCCGCTGAGTTTATGAGTCTTTCTACTATTGTGCTCAGTGGGCACATCTCCGTCAGCACTATCAGCCGTCTGGGGATGCTCTTTACTTGTATGTGGTTCGCCAGGAGCATGCTCTTCAGCAGGGTGATTCCACTATTGATGAGTTCTATACTCAGAGTGATGCTATTTGGCGATAGCTTGATTCTCTCAGTACTGTTGTTTGTGGCACATGTCCGTGTTGCCAGATTGTGCGCTCGGATTTGGAGTTCCGCCGCATCTATGAGTTTATGTCTCGGCTCTGCCAGGAGTTCGAGCTCCGCCGTGATCAGTTGAATGCTCGTGGTCGTGTTCCGCTCTCTGAGGTGTTGTCTGAGCTTCGGGCTGAGGAGACTCGTCTCCGTGGTGCTGGTCTTATTGCGGTTCCGTCTATGCTTGCTACTCGTGGTCCTCCTCTGCCGTCTGCTCCCTTGACTCAGCCACGGTCCTCTGTGCCACCGCTGATACTACCCACTCCTCCAGGTCAGGGTCAGAGTCAGCACCAGCAGTCTCAGGGTCAGAGTCAGCACCAGCAGGCTCGTGGTCAGGGTCGCCGTGGTTCTCTTCGTCACTGCACTTACTGTAGCAGGGATGGACACACTTGGGCCACCTGTTATACACGGGATCCCATCTTACGTCAGCAGCACCAGGCTCGTGGGAAGTCGGCTCCTTCCGGATCTTCAGCAGTTGCTCTCTCTGATCAGGACATTATTAGGAGTCTTTACGGTCTGCTTGCTGCTACAGGCTCTTCTTCGATGGGCACTGCTGGTTCTATGACTGATTCTTCAGGCACTACGCGACCACCACCTTCTACACAGTCAGGTACGTCCCCGTGGTATCTGGATTCTGGAGCTTATTTTCATATGACCTCTGAGTCTTCTCTTCCGTCCGCTATTCGTTCTCTTACTTCTCCTGTCCGTGTTCTCATGGACGAATGTACCACTCTTCCTGTTTCTAGTCGGGGCACTCTTTCTACTTCTTCTTTTTCTGTTCCTGATATTTCTCATGTTCCCCGTCTTAAGATGAATCTGTTCTCTGCTAGCCAGCTTACTGACTCTGGTTGTTGCGGCATCCTTGATGCTGATTCTTGTGTTGTCCAGGACCGTCGCACATAGGCCCTGGTTGGAGCTGGCCCTCGCAGCCGTGACTCTTCAGGACTTTGGGAGTTAGACTGGCTTCGTGTTCCTTCCGCTGCCAGTTCTTCTCCGGTCGTCGCCTCTACTACCAGCTCCTTTCAGCAGTGGCATCGTCGTCTTGGTCACCTTTGTGACTCTCGCCTGTCGTCATTAGTTCATCGTGGTCTTCTGGGGTCTGTCTCAGGAGATGGGTCTTTACATTGTCTAGGCTGTAGGTTGGGCAAACAGATTCAGCTTCCCTATCCTACTAGCACGTCTGTATCTCAGAGACCTTTTGATTTAGTTCATTCTGATGTTTGGGGTCCGGCTCCTTTCGCTTCGAAAGGGGGCCATCGCTACTATATTTTATTCATAGATGATTTTTCTCGGTACACTTGGTTGTATTTTATGCGCTCTCGCAGTGAAGTGCTCTCCATATATCAGCATTTTGCGGCCATGGTCCGTACTCAATATTCTACCCCCATTCATGTGTTTCGTGCCGATTCTGCTGGTGAGTATATCTCCTAGATGTTGCGAGGTGTTCTTGCTGAGCAGGGTACCCTCGCTCAGTTCTCCTGTCCCGGCGCACATGCCCAGAATGGTGTTGCTGAGCGTAAGCACCACCATCTTCTTGAGACCACTCGTGCCATGATGATTGCTTCTTCCTTTCCGCCGCATTTCTGGGCTGAGGCTGTATCTACGTCGGCTTACCTCATCAATATTCAGCCTTCTGCCGCTCTACAGGGTGGTATCCCTCTTGAGTGTCTATCTGGTCATTCTGCAGACTACTCTATGCTTCGCTTGTTTAGTTGTGTTTGCTATGTTCTCCTTGCCCCTCGCGAACGCACCAAACTGACCGCTCAATCTGTTGAGTGTATCTTCCTTGGATACAGTGATGAGCATAAGGGCTATTGCTGTTGGGACCCTGTTGGTCGTCGGATGCGTATCACTCGCGACGTTACTTTTGATGAGACGCGCCCTTTCTATCCTCGTCCCACCGCTGGTACCTACCCGGTGGAAGATATCTCTTTTCTTCTTTTTCCTGACACACCTCCTACTCCTGTTGTGTCTTCTTTAGGACCCACTCTCCCTGATGTCTCTTCTTCGACACCATCCTCCTCTACTCCGTCTAGTTCCCCTAGTTCTCCTTGTTCTCCGGAGCCTTCCTCTGCTATTCCCTCTTCTTCTTTGTCGTCTCCTGAGTCGTCTTCTTCTGATGAGCCTCCCTCTACTCGTCCTGCTCGTCAGCTTCGTGCCCCCAACCATTACTCTCCTAGTCAGTATGGTCTTTCTGTTGCCTCTGAGCTGACTTCTTATCGGGATGTTGAGCATCATCCTGAATGGCAGCTGGCCACGGCTTTGGAGATTGCTGCGCTTGAGCGCACTGGCACCTGGGATCTTGTTTCTCTCCCTCCCGGTGTTCGTCCTGTCACGTGTAAGTGGGTCTATAAAATTAATACCCGCTCTGATGGATCTCTTGAGCGCTATAAAGCGCGTCTTGTGACTCGTGGTTTTCAGCAGGAGCACGGTCGTGACTATGATGAGACCTTTGCTCCTGTGGCTCATATGACCACTGTGCGCATTCTTCTTGATGTCGCTTCTGTTCGTCACTGGTCTGTGTCCCAACTTGATGTTCAGAACGCATTTCTCAATGGTGAGTTGAGTGAGGAGGTTTATATGAAGCCTCCTCCTGGGTATTTTGTTCCCGCTGGGATGGTTTGTCGTCTTCGGTGTTCACTTTATGGCCTGAAACAGGCCCCACGTGCCTGGTTTGAGCGCTTTGCCTCTGTGGTGACCGCTGCTGGTTTCTCTCCTAGTGCTCATGATCCAGCGCTGTTTGTTCACACTTCTTCTCGTGGACGCACTCTTCTCCTTCTCTATGTTGATGATATGATCATTACTGGTGATGATCCTGAGTATATCGCCTTTGTTAAGGCTCGTCTTCATGATCAGTTTCCTATGACTGATCTTGGTCCTCTTCGATATTTTCTTGGGATTGAGGTTTCATCCACTTCTGATGGCTTTTTCATCTCTCAGGAAAAGTATATTCAGGATCTTCTTGCTCGTGCTGCTCTTGGGGATGAGCGCACTATTGAGACCCCTATGGAGCTTAATGTCATGCTTCGTCCTACTGATGGTGATCCTCTTCCTAATCCAACGCGTTATCGCCATCTTGTTGGGAGTCTTGTTTATCTTGCTATCACTCGTCCTGACATATCTTATCCTGTTCATATTCTGAGTCAGTTTGTTTCCGCTCCTACCACTGTTCACTATAGTCATCTTCTCCGTGTTCTTTGTTATCTTCGTGGCACGATCACTCGTCCTCTTTTCTTTCCTCGTTCCAGCTCCCTCTAGCTCTAGTTCTATTCGGATGCTACGTGGGCGAGTGATCCTACGGATCGCTGTTCACTTTCTGCTTAATGTGTGTTTCTTGGTGGTTTTCTCATTGCTTGGAAGACGAAGAAACAGACAGCGATTTTCCGTTCGAGTGTTGAGGCTGAGTTGCGTGCTATGGCCTTGTTGACTGCTGAGGTGACCTGATTACAGTGGTTGCTTGCGGATTTTGGGGTCTCTATTACCACACCCACTCTGGTTTTGTCTGATAGTACAGGTGCTATCAGTATTGCACGTGATCCGGTCAAGCATGAGCTTAGCAAGCATATTGATGTTGATGCTTTCTATACACGTGCTTAGGTGCAGGCTCAGGTTGTTGCACTTCAGTATATGCCTTCAGACTTACAGTTGTCGGATTTCTTTACGAAGGCACAAACCATTGCGCAGCATACTTTCTTTCTCTCCAAACTCAGTGTTGTGGAGCCACCATGAGTCTGAGGGGGGTGTTAGATGTATATTTGTATATTGTATGTCCCCACTTGTTAGGGGGTTTTCCTGCATATTTCCACATGTACATGTACTATATATTGTGGCCTTTGGCCCATGAGGAATACAAGTTTCCTATTCCTAACAGAGAACACATTCCTCTATGTATTAGAAGCCACCGCCCGAACTAATCGGACTTTAACATTTGCATTCCTTGATCTTCTATTATCATATGTGAAGGGTATCACTGAGAATTCTAGATCTGCCAGGACCCACACGTCAAGGGTATCATGAAATGTAACATTTTTAGCACATAGTGTCGTAAAAAAATGTTCGAATCCCCACAAGCATTCATTAAAATCTCCTGTCAATAGCCATGAAAGATCATGCAATCTCTTCAATTTTGGAATTCTCACTTGTTTGACAATCTTCCTGAGAAGGAACTCTACGTCTCTTTCCTCGAGGATTCTATTGAGTTGGTGATTCGGGCTAACGGGAAAAACCGGATTTGCGTGCACGCACATGTGCGTGTGCGTGTGTGTGTGCGCATGCTACCAAAATTTCAAATGAACTAGAAGCGAGACTTTTCCAGAATCCTGCTAGTATGCATCGCGCATGCACATGTGCGTGTGTATGCGCGTGCTACCAAAATTTCAAATGAATTAGAAGCAAGACTTTTCCGGGATCCCGCTAACAACCATAGCATGCATCATTTCTACTTGCAGATTGGCCATCCTTGCAGCCTTGACCAAATGAGTCGACTCAATAATCTTTTTTCAGGCTGCCCTTCTCCACTTTTTGGTTAATGTGGTCAATAAAATTATATTTTCTCTTACTGTCCATTGCTCACATATGCCATGAGAATTGTTTTATATGGATTATAAACGAGAGTCCAGAAAACCTTTCATTTTCATTAATACTAGAAAACATAATAAGGGGTGTGAATATATACACAGCAGTGGTTTCCCCTCGCGGGGCTGCGGGACCGTGAGCACCTAGACGACATTTTGTGGGCTTTGAGTGCGGCTATGCATCCCTTCTTGGCTCCCGCTCAGACATGACCCAGGCTCTCGTCTTTTTTTCTCTTTCTTTGGACCATGTTGTGCTGAAGCCGCAGCGAGCTATCCTTACTTTGTTTCTTTGACTCCGGCCGGCCGCACTTGCGATGAATCTTGATGTATCTGAATGTTGCTTTATTTATAAAGCGGGGTGTATGTCAGTTTCGAGAAGTATTATAGAAAAATAAATAGCCTTCACTATACCTGCAAAAAAAATATCCTACACTGAATTTATTACATGAATGGACAACAATTCTTAATGTTCTCAAGAGAAACTTTATTTCCTAACTTTTGTAGGTCAATTTCTTGCTACAAATTTCTTCAGCAACCTAGAGAATATCATCAGCCGCAAGAACTGACATTTTGCTTGTGATCAACGCTTTGTTTAATCAAGAGGGAGTGTAAGAGCATGTACAATGCAAGGTGCTTAGAATAGTGCTTACAAAAATAAACCGGTTTTTCTTTAAGTACTGGTGCTTATTTATACTAGGTAAATGCCTAACTAGGCACCTCTTCTATAGAAATAAGCACCAATACTTAGCAAAATGATTGGTTTATTTTTATAAGCACTCCTCTAAACACCTCTAATTATACATGCTCAAATAGATCAGGATACAGGTGGACGAGCCGCCGGCGCGTCCGCTTTAGCCGCTTCATCCGCAAGAGTTAAATGACAGGACGCCGCTAATTGGTATGTCCATTGTATCCGGCGGCATGCGCATGCCAGCCGCCACCTCTAGCACAAGTAGCTTTCAACAAATCTTTTCACAACAGCTAGGCGTTTGGTTCAATGTGTAAATCAAGAATTTTGTTGCAAAAGGATCAAACTAAAATTAGTACTTTCTCCGTCCTAAAAAGAATGTCATAAATTGTTTGTTTATTTTGCACCCTCAAATGAGCTTCCCAATTAGCCAATGGATTATCAATCTCCTGAAACTCATCAACTTCAACTTCTTTCGAAAGATCTGGAAAAGAATCTCCCATTTTATGGGATATTCTTCAAAGAGACTCTTCATAATCATTGCCACCTTTTTAAGGTGCTCTCTTGCACTTCCTCCAAATTTTTGCTTGATCCGAAATTTAACAAACTCATATTTGTACCTTGGATCGAGGACCACTGGTATGTGCCCATTATTTCTAACAGTATGTAGTTCGCTATGTACGACTCCTTTCAGTACTTGTTAATTTTTTTTAGCATTTCGCTCACCATGCTTGCGATGTCTTTGTTTTTATTCTTTGCTTATTTTCCTAACAACAGCTTAACGCTCCACATTTCATGAAAATAGCGGTTTGCCGTTGGATAGCTAGAGCCTAAAACTACTTTTGTAGCTTCATAGAATATTTTCAACAATGAGCGGATCACTTCGGCCATTTTCCAATCTTCTTCTAAAGGAGCATACTTAAATTGTGGATCTTGCTTAGCTAACTCTTCAAATTCTTCCCTGTACAGCAATACCGAGTCAATCATAAGGTATGTTGAGTTTCATCGTGTAGGAACGTTAAGTGAATGTTCTTTATCACAGATGATGCTAAGTTGCTTCAGTATCTCTTCAAACAACTCTTCTCGAGTTTGCGAACTCTTAACATACTTGACACCATCTCTAATATTGTCAACGAAACCTTTCTTTACAAATGGATCATCTTGTACAATAAGATTCAATACATGTGCACCACAACGGATGTGGAATAGTTCACCTTCACAAATCAACGTTTGTTTCTTCGTCAAGTTTTCTCTTAAATGCGCCATTATTTTTCCATTGATTGATGCATTATCTAATGTAATGCTACAGATTTTGTCTTCAATATTCCAGTATTGCAAACTATTCAGCATGACATTATATATTCGGAAGCCATTATGTGGTGTTTCCATCATACAGAATGTCAGAATTCTCTTTTGCATCTTCTATGTCTTATCAATGAAGTGGCAAGTGATACATAAGTAACCCGACCTTTGATTTAAAGTCCACATATCAGCAGTCAATGAGACACGAACACCATAGTTTTTCAACATTTCCTGTAGCAATGATCTTTGCTCTTTGTAGGAGTCCAGGAAATCCTCTTTTATTGTTGTCCTTGAAACCATCTTGAACATAGGATTCAAGCTTTTGATAAATTTTATGAAGCCACTATACTCTAGAGAATGGTAGCCCATGTTGGACTAGCATGTTTGCAAGGGCTCTCCTAGATTATTTTTGGCTAAAATTCCAATTATCCAAAGAAGAGATTTGGGGAGATGTAGAGGCACGCATTTTTGTAACCTCCTCATGCATGCTACTTCTTGTCAGACATTTCTTTAGATGCCTATGAATGTGATTGGTTTCAAAAGCCTTTGAGGTGGGACAGACTTCATTGCAATGCTTGCACCATGTATGAATTCATGTATGAATTCTTTCCAAATCCTGGTTTCCATGGTCAACGCCAGGTGAAGTTAGCCTCAGCACGTGGACCATTTGGAGATGGAAAATGTGTAGTAACATTTGATACCATTTAGGAATTACTAATAGAGTAGCTAAGAGGATTGCCATGCCGCAGTTTTTTATTACCCCTGCGCATGCCTATACCCAGTCTTTTCTTCATGTGAGCAATGACTCTTTGGATCAGAGAATGCCCAGCCAGGAATAACACTTCAAAATTAATTAACCCACTTGATCAATTTTTTTGAGAAAACCCAAAAAGAGTATGCTTTCATTTAAATTGCACAAGAAGTATAATATCTGAAAAAAGATATTTTCCCCTCCAGAAAAATTAGAAACAAGCTATTCAGCAACTTCATTCAAGCTCGGCGCAGATGATTAATACTGAATTTTGTTGGATTGATTATCCAGAGTATGGGAACAATGTCACCCAGAACCAATGGTAACTGGTTTTGATGAAGCCAAACTGAGTCTCACGCTAAATTGATAAATTGACCAAGAGTACGACAGTGCAAAGTACTCCCTCTGTTTCAAAATATAAGATGTTTTAGGTTTGTCTAGAAAATGTATCTAGACTATTTTTAGTGTCTAGATTCACTTTAAACCTGAGTGAACCTACGTGCTAAAAGTAGTCTAGATACATTTGCTTCACAAAGCTAAAACATCTTAAATTTTAAAACGGAGGGAGTACCATACATGAAATACAAGCACACGGGGTCACAACTATGTATACTTGTATACACAGAAAAAGATGCCAAGCAGGTTACAAGGCTTGTCAATGAACAATGGCATATTGTAGTATCAAGTAAAAACTGGATGAGATAGCACCATTTGCTCGATCTGGAAAGGAGGAAGCAACAAAGTAGCCCATACATCATAAACACAAATGCTCAGCCTGGAAGAACAATGAACAAATATATCAGATATCACACACAGAGGCAGCAAAGACATTATTTCCAAACCTTGTGCTTAGGGATAATACTTTTCAGGGATATAGAGTTAAGACAATGCAAACTAGGCTTCACTAAATTCTTAATTCACATGAAAGCATGAAAATAGCCTTAAGAATTTATGGAATACCAGAAAAAAATACTATCAGAGAGATGCATATTCCCCATATTATGTACTCTTTTCCCTTAAGATGCCACAACTTCTCTTTCGATATTCCCTCCCCACTACTTTCATGAGGTGATGACCAGGAGCCATTATATCAGAAATCTATAGTATTAATCCTAGACTAATGTCTAACATTAATCATCATTTGCTATCTTCCACAGGCTGGCCCAATAGCTGTCAAATATAAAGTTGCATGTAGCATTACAAAAGTTAAGTTTAATCACATAAGATGAAATGGTATGGGTATCAAATATTATTATGATGTACTTCTGCCCCTTTATGTGTAGCATAGTCAGACTACAATACAGCCCGTTTAACCGACCAGGAAATCTTCATACATGGAGTATGATCAATTGGTTGCGGACCATTACATTACTGCTGGCACAATAACTTCACAAGGACAGATGCCCTTAACTCAGTGGCCTGGGGCCAGGGGCATAAGCGCAGTTACCTTGCAGCATAAATTAGGAATCGTTTCCCTAATGAACCTAGCCACCTATGTATTTACAATATGTTGAGTTTGAAATAGGAAAGAGACGGTTTAAACAAGTTCATGTGAGGGAAGGTTTGTGACTCAGTACAATTCTATCTTGAATTGTAATTCCTATATAAGGAAGAATTATGCTTCCCTCCCTCCCATGCATCTACTACCTCCATTCCGTAAAAGGCGTATAATTTTTTCTAAAGTCAAAGGATGCAAAGTTTGACCACACTTGTAGAAAAATCTATCAAAAATTATGATACTATATTGGTATAACATGAAAATATGTCATGATATATCTAATGGCATTGATTTGGCATTGTAGATGTTGGTAGTTTTTTCTTAAAACTTTGTCAAAGTATACATCATTTGACTATTGGAAAAATTATACGCCTTGTTTTACAGAACGGAGACAGTACAATTTACTAGACCCAACGATTGGGAATCTGCCATGACAATGTGTCGTCTGGTTCAAAAGCACAATAGAATAAGGGAATATCAGGACAAAGCATGGAAATTTTGTCAAGGATTTTTATTTATATTAAGACTGAAATTAGTAGGTTTGATTTCGAGATGTATATCTTTTCTCTAGAGCTTCAGGCATTGTGAACATAGTCAACATATGAATAAATAGTGCAAAATGGTTAATACATTCGGAGCTGATCCTTCACCTAAAAGTGCATAAATTTACTACTGTTCCACTCAGGATAATCAGCTATCACAATGATACCTGAAAAATATATATAAACGTATAATACTAACCTCATCAATGAAATCCACACTCTTTAACTCAGCAGACTTCCTGTGTAAATACCAATGGACCTGTAATCTTGCAGGTGGAACATATCTGTGTAAGTGTCTGTTTTTGGATCATAACTTATAAGTGTATCCTTTGATTGCATTATGAATATTATCCTCTCATCATCCAACAACAGCAAAGGATAAGCACGACGATAGTCACTGCGATATCTTATGCTGTACTTCTTATCCCAGAGACCTTTCTCAACATCCATCAGAAACCATAGGTCCATAGAAATACGATGCACAAGATGCACTATCACTAAGAACCCATTCAAATTGGTTATCGAGAGATGCTCCACAGCTTCAGGGCTCCGAGAGATAGTTATCTTATTGCCACCAAGATAATAACTGCTCACCGATTCCGGACCACTGAGGGTTGGCATCCACTCCTCTGTCTTGAGGTTAAACGGAGCTATGCTGCCTGGTTTGATCATCCCCTTCAAATATTTGTAAGGGTCAAAAAACCCGAACAAGAAATAAACAACCCCATCAATGACCACACTTGTGATCTTGTTGTTCGAACAAACAGGGAGTGGAGGACCTCGCTTTGGCCTCCACCGTGCAAGGTTGCTGCCGTCGAGGGTCATGACCTCGCATAGCTGTTGTGAACCAACAGGTGAGCCAACATTGAGTAATCGTAGTGCCTTGTACTCTCCAGTTGAGGATACCTTACCAAAAGCACAAGAATCCATGGAGACGTATCTTCTCTCCAGTAAATCCTCATACTCCACCGAGATGTCACGGGAGGGGGCGAGAGTAGCGCCGGTAGCCGGGTCAAGGGCAGTGACAGCCAAGGGGTGGCGTCCTCCAACCATGCAGACGCGGTCAAGGTAGGTGCGCTGCAACCTGACGTCCTTGTCGCGGGTGTGTATCCGCTTTACGACGTCGCCGGAGGACACGTCAACGATGCTGACGCCGCAGGACACGTCCTCTCCGTGGTCAACGAAGGTAGATGCGAGGAACGGGCGCGTGTGGCGTCCCGCGTGATCCTTGATGAAGAGTGGGTCAGAAGTGAGCGAGCGCCACGAGCGGCAGACGCCGCGGAGGCGGCAGAGGTCCTTGGCCGGCAGCCGCAGCAGGATCTCGTACAGCCCGTCGGGGGGCAGCGCGCCGGCACCGGATGCGTCGGAGGGATCCTTCCCTGACCGCTTGCTCGGCGTTGGCAACGCCATAGCTGAGGCCGCCGATGCTCGATCTGCTGAAAAATGAAAAGACGGTACCCAAATTCGATTATTGCAACCTGGTGGACTCGAATAGAGGCCCGCGGGGTAGATGGCGTGACAAGAGATGAATGGGTGGTGGAGTGAGCGTACCGCGGCAGCGCCGTCGCCGGCGCCGGGGTGCGAGCGTACGGGCGGCGGCGAGGTCAACTAGGATAAGACTGGATCACTGGAGCCTTGAAGGTGAAGGAGGCGTGAAGCGGTGGACAGTGGGCTAGTGATAGCGTCCGGAGGCTAGGGGCATGTGCAATGCTAGAAAGACATGTCTTTTCTTACCTCTCCACATCATTTAGAGAAGACGCAATATATAACTTGTACAATGCATTATCTCTTATTGCTATCTTTAGCAATTAATAGAATTAACTATTTTTAGTAAAAAATTGGTTGACTAAGAGAAGGCATATGGTACAATGGAGAAAAATAGTCTTCTCTTATTGCTAAAAGATCATCCCTTAGCTAAGGGAAGACAACCCTCTCTCTTGTTTCACTCTCCTCTAACTAAGCAAAAATCCAACGTAGCAAGCATAAAGAAAGGCTGACGTCACCGCATTGTACGTGCCCTAACTGGGCTAGGCCAGCGGAAGACAAACGGAGCAACTTCCGAAACGAACCGACGCCACACCTACAACACGGCGCGGACCTACAATCCTGCAAAAGAGTCCGTGCATTGTGATAGGAGAGACAAAACAAATATGCAAACATGGCCGGAAGAACTATGCGACAGAACTTACGAAATCCTGCATGTTTTGTTTTGCAGATCATACACCGACTGTTCTCATTCTTCTTAAGAAAAATTGGTTCTAGAACGATTTTGCACATATAAATCACATTGAGTATTTCTAATAGTCCACCTTCTGCCTTAACTCACGGGATAAACTTGAGTTTTTCTGTCTCCCATCCCAATAATCATTCTACATATAACTTGCTATCCATCTCAAAAAGATGTACGCATCCAATACAACTAATTATTCTATAACTTACGCTGAGCAAAAGTCAGCGTTCTCAGGCCATCTGCCCGCACGTGGGATGGCCTTTTTTTTTCTCTATTGGCGTTTTTTACTTTCATCCCTGCAAAACCGGGTAACTTATCGAGCTCCGATCTTATCTGAACCGCACCCACGCGCCAATCCTGGATCAACATGGTCGCTGCGCCCCCATCGACTCCAGACGGAGCTGCTACCTGCGTCGACGGAGGCCTACGCCGCACCGAGGCTCGCGGGGAGACGAAGGAGGACAGGCCGGAGAGCTCGGTTGTTCCCACCGCGCATGAGGCTCGCGGGGAGACGAAGGAGGACTGGCCGGAGAGCTCGGTTGTTTCCACCACGCATGAGACGGAGGGCTCTGCTCCTCCCTTGCAGGATCTGGGCAGGGATGATTCTGGATCGCGTGGTGGCCCCTGCTGGCTTGGGACGCGACTCAAGGGCGGGGCAGCGTCGGGAGGACGAACGTGTAGAATTTCTTATCCATGGCACAAGCCCCCGGTGTACGGGTCTGGTAGCGGCTGGGCTCAGCCCCTTCTTGCCACACGCCTCCACCTCCTGCCCCAACATCCTCCCCTCGGTGCCATACCTCCAGCCTCTGGCCCTCTTCCTTGCCGGACACATCCTAGATCGCCGGCGGCCTCAACCCCTCTTCTCTGCTAGAGTCCACAGTCCTATACTGGACCTCAACCTCACCCGTGGTGACCTGAGCCTACCTTGCCGCCGACCTCAGCCTGGCCTATCCACCTGCATCCGCACGATGGCAGCAAACTTAATCCCATGTATTTTCCACTGGAACCACTCAATTCCCTTTTTCGCCGTGGTGACTAGATTTCAGATTTAGTGCCAATTAATCCTATCCAATATAGGTAAGCTATCGAGCTCCCTAGATTTTAGATTTAATGCCAATTAATCCTCTCCAACGTGTGTAAGTTGTCAAGCTCCCTGGAATAATTGCATGATTACCGATGGTCTAATTAGTCATGACTTCATTCTATGTACTCTATAGTCTATACATATGTCGTCTTAGGTGTTCTTGCAGCAATATTGGCTTGGTGCATTCACGAGCTCCCCATCGTCATTGGTGACTACGGTCAGGATTCCATAAGCCTCTCTTCCCTTCCATCAAGTAATTCTCTTCTTTCAGCACTTCTCCTTCAGATTTCATCCATCTGAGAGTCCTCTGATTAATATTCTGTCCAAGTATATATGGTGTTTTTTTTTTCTAAAAGGAGGTTCAATCTTTGGTCTCCTATTTTTTAACCTCGATCGAGGAGTTTAATAAGATATCTGGACATTATGAATTAAATTAATTGTGGTACTGAAATTCAGTTCTACCCTCTCTGGTTCTGTATCATCTTATATGTATATTCAACTATGGATGTCAAGGTTTCATTACTCATTCAATATCCTAAACTCTTGAGAGACAAGGAGATGCAACTTTTTACTGGATAACACATGGATTTATTGATGGAGCTTTGAATAGTGGATTTGCACACCTTTGGTTTGCTATGGCTCCATCAAGTTGAGTTTGTATATATCAGGTGCCATCTTCAGTTGAGATATCAAATTGGTATCGGTTCTACACAACTCTTTTTCGTACTCATCAAACAACATGTATTTTCGTTTCCTGGTACACTCACATTCCTTTTCTGTTGTTTCCATTTTGCACCATAATCATTCACTTTGTTGGAGGTTGTATTGTTGCTTCTTAGGCATGTTGGAGATGATTGTGATCGGGTTTTCTCTCAACAAGCATAGCTCAAGCCTTACCGTACTGATGTACTCCCTCCATCCTAAAATAGATGTCTCAAATTTGTCAAAATTTGGATGAATCTAGACACTATTTAGTATATACATTTATCTAAATTTTAAAAAATCTAAGACATTTATTTTAGGACGGAGGGAGTACTACTATGCATCTTTAACTCTAGCGTGCAACTACAACCTCTGATTTCTTTATTACATAGAAGCCTGCGAATATCTTTATTTGTATCCTTAATAATGTTCGTTTCTTATTGACATATGTAGTGCGCGTTCTTCTGATTTGGGATCATAGACTGTTGTGCACATATTTTAAATAGGATAAAATGATCTAGAAAGAAAACGTGCAAGTAAGATTGTTTTTTCTCTGCATGCATTATCTGTTTTATAATTTTGAATTCAAGCGTCACATAAACACTTTCACGTGCACAAAGTCTTATAATTTTCCAAGACACAACATGACACCATTTTAGTTGGGTTTAGGATGTGTTTCATCAACCATTGTATTATTCCACTTTTTGCCTGTGTGAGTAGTAGATAATTTTTGTTTTGCTCATCACAAAAAAATGATCTTTGTGTATAGGTACCTCTATCTGATCTTCAATAATATCTTTGTGGAAACAAGGAAAACTCTTACAAAACATTAAAACAAATATATTTCACTCTACACCTGTTGTACTATATATCATGTGAATTGTCCTTCCTCTTTCAACTCAGAATTAAGTAAAAGCTTAAGCGTGGAGAGCTGCGGCTGCTCTGAGGCTACTTGCATCGTTTCGTGTTGGCGTTTTGACACTGTCACGTGGGCCCTAGGTGGATGTGCGCGTGGAGGCTGGCGCTGATGTGTGGGTGGCAAGGAAGGTGGTCTTCTCGTGTCTCCGGCTCCTAAGTAAAAAACGACCAATACATTGTTTTCCGCGACGACTCTCTCCTACAGTTCTCTTGAAGAGCTAGGGTTCTGTCTCCGCCGTTGTCCCTGTGCCTGCCCCAGCCCCCGCCACTCCTCAAACCGCTCGCCCCGCCGCCACCTTTCACCAAGCCGCCGCAGCTCACCCTGGCTCAAGTCGCGGCCAGCCTCCACACGGAGCAACCCCCGGTGTTGATGACCAAGTCTGTCTCTCCAAGTGCAGCAGTGACCAGCGTCGACCACTGCGCTCCATCACCTGCATGGTATACTCCCCTTCCTCACCTGCTTCTCGCTTCTGTCGCCGCCCACCTAGGGAACCACCGCTCTGGATGGACAAGCACCATCATTTTCGCCTCCGAAGAGGAGGTAGGTGATGGGTCTGCCCCCATGATGAGCAGGCGACGATGATGCAGTTGCGAATCTTGCGGAGGAAACCCTACATCCATCGTATTTGGACGTATTAATACCTGCTCTGTATTTGCCACTCCTTATCTCATTATCTGCACTTTTGGTGCTCTTTATTTGGTTTCATGTGGTGCTTATTGTCTAGGAACGAAGGGGCGACCTCCATGGCCGGGAAGGGCTGGACATGGTCTATGAGTTTTCAGGATCTCCGCAAGGTAATTGATTGAATGTATCAGGAACTTATTCTGTGGTTATGCTATTTATAGTTATTATGTTTAAACATGGGATCTGATCTGAAGCTGCATGGAAAAGCACAGAAAAAAATGAGGGATGAAGTGCTACTTTCTTCTCATTTTTTCCTTGTATATTTTTGTGGGATGGAACATCCTGAAGTTTTTCCTGATCTTTTAGAAAGAGTTTACTTATTCCCAAAAAGAAAAACAAGGGGAACATGTAAGCCATTTGTCCCAAAATTGTACTCTATTATAGCGTCTATTAACTGAGAAGAAGTAGATATGAGGTATCCGGAGATCAAGGTCTTTGAAATGCTACTTGTAGTTCTTTGTGTATGATGTATAAAATCTGACGAGAAGCAAGTTCTTGAGATTGTTCATATGTTACTCTATCTGGACCAGTTTAGAGTTCATTTTGTTTAAAAGAGATACTTCTGGGGTTGATTGTGCACAATCATTAGTGCTATTTTGAAAAGTTTGTAGCATTGTATTTACGTGTAACCGTTAATTTTTACTTTTGATACTTTATTTTGAAATAAATTTGGTTTGGTTGTGTGTTAACCTTTTCAGTTGCAGGCTCTAAGTAGTGAATATGCAGCTTGACTATATAACAATGAAAGTTTCATGCTTATTTTCTGTAACCATCGAATGAACACTCATCAAGTTCTTGAGGGTTTTCATATTATCTATGAATCCTCAATTTGATTAGTTTGTAAACTAAGAGGTCTGGAGCAGTCTGCAGCCTTGAAGCGACAAACAGTAACAAACCCAAGCATTTTTTTCTTTAAATAAATCTGGAACATCACTGTTTTATGGTATGTCATTCCATTTTTTCTTGGTTAATCTGTATTATTTTCTTGGTCAGATATTAAGAAATACAACCATTCGGTTCTCTCCGGTGCCGGTGCTTGATCACATCTAGCAATAGTTCAGTTTTCTCGGGAGCTGGTGCTCGATCATGTATAGCTATTATATCAACATGGCGGAGCATGCATACCAACCTATTTAATTGTTGTCATTAGCTGTTGTTATTGCTCTGATCCATGAACTGTAATACTCTTGTGCTACGTTATGAACTTAATAAGGCTGTGTGCATCCTAGGATGTAGAGGCCGGGCTTTTTCCCTATTTCAAAAAAAAAAACTATTTAATTTGAAGGGCACTAAAACGAAAACCAATAACACTAAATGTGTTACAATCATTGGTGATGCCGCTAAAAATAGCTGCAATCACACAATGTCTGCCAATAAGTGTCCAAACGCTTTGTAGGCGGCGCGGCGAAGCGTGCTTCTCCCTCTAGTATGTATTGAAATTTCATCAAGTACCAATGCAAGTGAACAGACCTATAAACATGGACAGAGTTCAGATCTTTGAGCTATATATCCTCCCTTTATGTGTGTAAGAATAACTAAAATCATATTTGTCGTAATCCGGCTAGCTGGATTGCTTTCTTAGCAGGGATTGACGATTAGGCTTATGCAGACGCCTTCCTTCTTCTGCTTGTTTGTCCTGTGATTTTTGCCTGATTATAGAAGAATAATTCAGAAAATTAAGCTGTAAGAATCAGAGGAGCCAGAACATTGATGATATAGCTATTTGAATAATCAAGATTGGCGTTGCCATATAGGGATTTCTGCAATGCACCTTATCTGGGAGATGTGTTCGGCAAGCGGGTGTACAGGAGCCATATCTTTACACGATCATGGCCAGGGCAAGACATCGCTTAGCCTTGAACACGAATTATAGGGATCAATCTAGTCGTTTGTAGCACATTAGATTCCACATACCTCTACTCTTCGAAGCACTTCTTCAACTTTTTGATCCGGCCTCGACAGTGTCAGCAACAGTGTAAACTGATATGCATGCGTGTGCATTATATCTGTCAACAATTCAGTTGTGGCCGATTGTGGCCGCGCAACTAATTAATATAGGCTCGTCCCCACCTAACCTCATCGCCATCCCCTTCCCCTCCCATCGTCGGCGCCGCCCAGCTCACCCCCACGACCCTAGTCGTCTCCGGCGATGGCCTCGTGTGGAAAGGGGATACAGGTGACCTCCGCCTCCGCGTGTGCTCCTCTAGATGGCCTCCTCCTGACCGCGCACCACTGCATGCCGTGAAGAAAGATGAGCGTCGTCGCGTCGTTCAGGTCGTGACCGCAAGGAGGGGCGGCGGCGGGACATCCATGGATGGAGGTGAGGCGTACACATGAAGTCACCGGATCAGAGTTTGCAACCTCTCGCGTCTTAATCAGCGGTAGAGCCTTCTTCTGCTTGATCTGGATCTTGGGCTGGATTCCGTCTCAAGAACGACTCGCTGGAGGTCGTTGGATTCCGGCCAAAACCGAATCCCTTGAGGTGGATCTCGGCGCGGCCACGCGCCCAGCTCCAACTCGGCCATCTCCTTCTCCCACGGCCGATAGGACCTCCGTACCTCCTCCACGTTTGTTCCCCTGGCCGCGTGCGCACGTATCAAAGTAGGAGGTGATGCGGAGGGAGTATGGAGGGGTGGAGGACCTCGAAGGAAAGCTCAATTTCGATCTTCCATGGCAAGCAAACTCCGGCGAGTTTATGCAATCGATTTGGTTTGACTTTTTCTATGATTTCCATGGGAATCGTCTTTAGAGGAGAGGACTATACATGAACGGATCGTCTGCGGAGGAGAGGGCTATATATGGGTGGATTTTCGTGGACCATGGCAAGAAATCTGGAATCGATTTGGCAAGATTCAGTTCCTTACGAACTCCGGTTTGTGTGCAAGGCCGGGATGTTAGCGCGAGTTTTTTTCTGTCAAAACAAACGAAGCGGTAACTTCAGGTGGCATAGACGGATAAGTTTTTTCAACACCAGGGGCAAAAAAGTCCAGAACGGAATGTGTTAGATATAGATATGTGGTAGGCTTGAAGGGCATGCATGTGTGTTGTGTTGTTCGTGGATAAAGGGCGTTAACACGGTGCATATAAATGTGTTTTGTTTGTGTCATTATACCAAGCCAGCATGTGTTTTTATCTGAGTTTTTGGGAGTACTGGTTGGTTCCCTATATGTTCTTGGTTCACAGTATATAGATAGACATCAGCATTCGGTTGTACCTAAATTTGTTGTGATGATCTAGTAATTACATCTTCACCAAGAATGCATTTATAGCATGCTGACTGGTTTAATACATTGAGAAGGCCACAAATACCAAGGTTTCTAATACGTTGATTGGTGTATTTTGTCACCTAAGGAAAATATATCGTCCACCGGAGAGGTTATTATGTTCACCCGTTCAATCGAAAAGCATAACATCATCAATTGACAAACTATTTTCTCCTCGATGAAACAATTTCACAAACACTTGGACCAAACATGAACACACGTCTGAATGGTGTGGGTACACCATACATAGCATGTGATAAATATACATAAATTTTAAGAAGAAAGCACGAAACATGAGCCAATACCCTTGATTCAAATGTTCCTCTAGAAAGAGCTAAAGAGAGTGCCTTTAAACAATGGGTAGATCTGCAGGGGAGGTGAAGTATGTTCTCAATGTTACATTATATCAAGAATACTTGAGATTCATACTTAATACCATTGAGCTAATCTAGTGGAAAAAATCCAATTGAGACATCCATGTGATGATATTCACATATAATTACCAAACAAATGACACGCACAATGAAGCCACTGCACAAAATATGAAATGATGTATAGTACTTATCGATTACTAATAGTAAAACAAAAAAAAGTAGTTTTACAAAAAAACTTTGAAATGAATCATCTATTGAAACACCTAAACAATGTTATCAGAACTGATAGTCCGATCAAGGACATGAACATCTCTTACGTGGTAAAAGGGTGTTAAAAATGAAGGATGGCTCTCAAATTACCAAGGGGGCAAGAGTTTCGTAATATGTGATTCCATGGATATGAACATACAGTTGAAATAAGATATTGGCATGATCGTGTTTCTACGCAGAGTGGCTAATGCATTGTTCAGTAACTAACTTAGAGCACGATAAAAAGGAAAAAACAATGATTCTTTTAAAGACGGATAACATGATAAGAATTAATACATGGGCATAAACCAGAACCTCGGTACAATGTGGAAGTTCAGTAGCATTCTATTAACAAATCGATCAATGAAAGGAACGATGTTATCATTTATCACTCAATTATCGCGAGGCTGAAAATTATCTATATATACTGTATAGCATATCTCCAATGCAGACACCTAGATTGAGCTGATTAGTTTTTAGATACCTCTTCAATGATTTCTCAAGCCAAATATTTGTATAAGTCTTCTTGTTCGAATGACACATGATAGCAGAAATGAAAACAAAAATGATGCCATCATGCAGAAAAATGGATAGAACAAACATTGACGTAACATCATAAAATATTTGATGATCATGTTGGAGTATGAACTGCAGCAAAGAGCGCCCAACGACACATCATAATTGAAATGAAAACAAAAATGGAACCATCATGAAGAAAAGTGGATAGAACGAACATTGATGAAACATCATACATTATTTGATGATCGTGTTGGTGTATGGACTACAGCAGAGGGAGCCTAGGAGGGCACATTTAGGTTAAAGTCATCGAAGAGAATGCAGGGGTATGGGAGACCTTGAGCTAGAAGAGCAACTAAGGGTCATAGTGTTTGACTCATTTGTATGCTTTTACATTATCATGAAGAATAATTGTCCTTTTGAGAACAGCAACATACTCTTAAGATGTAGCTTAGCTTCACTAAAGAATATCAAGCATACATGTGCGGCAATGATGTAGTTGTGTTATCCATCCCACATGATGGAGAATCAGATCATATAAGCGGGATAATTTTTAATTATTGAACCATTGTTGATTTCACAGAAGTCTAGAATCATGGTACATATACAAGGATGCACAAGACACAAAATCATCAGTTTAGATCTCCGATTTTATCCCAAGCTAGGAAGAGGATAAAATTTTCATGCATCCACTTAAACTGACCAGAAAGGCACTTAAAATTTGTAAATTAGCACCACAACTCAATTCACACAACTGAAATAAAAATTGTTTAATTAGCACCACCATTTAATTGATAAAAATTATTTAGCATTAATGCTAGTGAGCATGGACACATAATTGCTCCTCACACAATCATGGCTAAATACCAAACTTCAAATGGAACTAACATATGAACTTAATTTGATCCAGACACATGTTAGTTGGTAAGGTAAGTAACCTGAACATTTTAAGCAACATATTAATCCATGAAGTTGAAGGTAACAGTATATAGTATACAATGATTAGCAACACTAATGGAGACAGGGCCTCTAGTCCCGGGCCGTAAGGGCCTCTAGTCCGGGACTAACCAAGCGAGACTAGACCCAACCACTAGTCCTGATGCAGTCACCAACCGGGACTAATGGCTGTCCATGTGGCCGCCGTGGCGCACTACGGGTGTAACCCACTAGTCCCGGTTGGTGTTAAGGACCGGGACTAGTGGTTCTCTGCTGCGGCAGGATTTTATGCCCTTTCTCTACCGTGGCAGAGCATTCATTTTGTATTATTTTATTTATTTATTTTTCATTTCAACATAGTTTTTTAAATATTTCTACGCCACCACGTATCGTACACGTTCGTGCATATATAAGATAACTTGTATTACGATATCGAGCATACAAGTACATACAATTTTGATAGTTACATGGAGATCACAATTACCGGGACTAGAGCCCATATGTTCGATTACATGGAGATCAGTAGCGCCTATTCACACTAAATTCTTCGGCATCGTCTATGATCTTTTTAAAAATAAATCCCACCAGCTCCTCCGCAATTCATAGTACGCGTTGCTCTGGTAGGAGTTGATCCCGCATTCTCTCGAACTATATAAGAAAAAGGAGATCGATATGAATATCAATCATGGTAACAAAAGGTGACGGCAATAAAATGATGGTGTGAATGCATTGCTTATGTCGACTCTATAATCATTGTGTTCAGTGGTAAACGTGCGAATGAACTCGAAAACATAGAATCCACATAGATTCGACCCCTATGGCTGCATCGCGCACTTTACGAGAATAGAATTCAATCAAAATAATAATCTAGCATCATTATTGTATTGAAACTAGAAGTAAAGAGATGCGCGGACATATCACGTGCTACTTACCGAGACCGCCTTAAACGTCAGCTTCTGACTAAATACACCCATAACCTCGCGCTTGAACCGGATCCAAACCATGTCCGGCGAAGAAAATGAATGAATGAGTTATTCATTAGCTGATATCTTAATAAATCAACGAAAGAGACCGATATAGCGCGAAACTTACTTCTGGAGCATGTCCTGCATGCTGCGGAAATCTTTCAGGTTTCTCTTTGATGTGTCCATGACATCAACTCTTCCCTTATCAAGTTGAATGTCTATGAGAATCAAGTGGAAGCTACAAACATTTATATATACATCAGTAACTCATGAATTACACTTAGCATCGAATCAAAAGTGAATGTGTATAACAAAGTAAGATCCTCACTTGAAATTGAAAGGAAACAGTATGTGGTCAGAGAAATTTTGCTCCATTAAAAACCTTAGAATGTTTTCCCCCGTCTCCTCGAGGTTTAATGTTAGCGTGTTTATATGCACTTTATCTGGGTCAATGAACCCAACATTATAGATTCTTCTTCTTTTACATTCTAGGATCTTCATTCTCCATAATAATAGAGTAGAGTACAAAAGGATATAATAAGGATAATTACATGTACTGAACTGAACAACTAAAAAACTGAACATGTAGACAATGAATTCAACAACTTACATACAATAGCAGCTGAGGATGGATTTGTCTAGGGCGTCGAGATGGTATAACTGGAGAAGTTCTAGAAACTCAATATGGACCTCTTCGGGTCTGAAGTAGTACTCACGTGGGAATTTGGCTATGAGCATTGTTCTCCCTTGCTTTATGACCGTCGAGTACCATTGATGGAGATTCCGCATTTGTGTTGGTAGTTCTTTCAGCCTCTCTTTGCTGACCAAATCCTCACCTTCGACATATCTACGGGCTACAACAGCCTTGGGTAGAAGGTCGTATTGGGAGCCTAACAGTTTAGCAATACTAACTTTCATACTGGCCACCAACTCTGCAACTTCTTCCATATCTAGTGGCTGGGGATCATTTTCGTCAAACACCTTGACGGGTGCGATCGTTTAATTGGCCTGTTGTCTGATGTAGCGCTGAGTTGATGTAGGAGCACTTCGTTGGAAACCCCAAGAGAAAGGTGTGAAGCAACACATCAATAAGTTTTCCCTCAGTAAGAAACCGAGGTTATCGAACCAGTAGGAGGAAGGAAACGTCACACATGTGTTGCAAGCAACGCGGAGACCTGCACAACACAAACTCAAGACTTTGCCCCAACGAATCAGTGAGGTTGTCAAGCTCACCGGTTTGTTGTAACAAAGGATTAAACGTATGGTGTGGAAGGTAATGGTTTGCAGCAAGTAAACAGGTAACAGTGGAATATGTATCAATGGTAAAGATTGGACCGGGGTCCATAGTTCACTAGAGGTGCTCTCCTTAGATAAAAACATGGCATGAAGGGTAAACAAATTACAACAGGGCAATTGATAGAAAATGAGCAAGGAAAAACAATGCAATACCAGACAAAAATATCCTATGAGATTCGATTGGGCAATACAACAATATACATAGACTGCCATCCAACTGCATCTATGACTAGAAGTCCACCTTCAGGTTATCATCTGAACCCCCTCCAGTATTAAGTTGCAAATAACAGACAACTGCTTTAAGCAAAGTGTGTAAGGTAAACAATCCACTTGTTCCATGAACAAGAGACCGTCGTTTTCTCCCTAGTGGCAACATCACATCTACAACCGAAGATATTTTTGTCAATTGCCCTTAAGTACTTTTATTTAATGCATTTAAGTTAGGCTTGATAATTTCAAAGATGCTCACATAGGAGAAATATATTTGAATTGAAAGAGAGCATCAAGAAGCAAATATCCAACACATTTGAGTCTAACCCACTTCCTATGCAAGGGGGTCTCATGAGAAAACAAATTATTGGAACAAAAAGCACTAGCATAGGAAGACAAAACAAATGCAACTTCAAAGCTTTCAACATAAAATAGGGAAACTTAATATTATTGAGGTGCATAAAATCATGTTTCCCTCTATCATAATAACTTTCAGTAGCACTTTGAATAAAGTTGACAATATAACTGTCATAGGAAACAACTTTATGATCAGAGTGAGCATACTTACAATCATCAAAAAGAGGTCCAAGGTCATAAACTGGGTCAATAGAAGCAAGTTGTTCCATCCTCAAATCTTCATTAGGCAAGATATTTCCACAAGGAGCTTTAGCAAATTTGGAAAAGTTAAACTCATAAGAATCTCCATCAAACTTAGTTAAAACTTTCTCCTTTTAAAAATCTATAATAGCTCCACAATTGTTCAAGAAAGGTCTACCAAAGATAATAGGACAAGTTTTACTAGCTCCTGAACTAAGCACTAGAAAATCAACATGATACTTAATCTTACCGCAGAGAACCTCCACATTTCTTACAATACCAATAGGGAAGACAGTCTCTCTATTAGCAAGGTGAATAACCACACCAATGTCCTCAAGCTCAGAAGGACCAATTTCATGCATAATTTCCCTGTAATGCTCATAAGGAATAACACTAGAACTAGCACCAATATCACATAAACTATAATAGCAATGATCACAAATTCTCACAGAAAGCACATGGACACTAGCTTATCTAGCTTTACTAGGATGAGAGATAATATTAGAAGCGTCTTCACAGAAGACAATGTGCTCATCCTCTACATTTCTAGTGACAAGATCTTTCACAATAGCTACCACATGTTCATTGTTTATTTGCTCATCAGGTTCCACGGATTTCTTTGTACCTTTGTTATTCGCACTAATTATCAAAGAATACTCCTTTACCTTAGCTGGAAAAGATGTTTTCTCAACATAAGTTTTAGGAAAAATATGATTAGTAGTACAAACTTCAGTATTTCTAGCAGGAACATGACTAACAACATATTTATAAGGTGCATGGTACTTATTCCACTTCTTTTGGGAAATTTATATGTAAGAGGCAAAGGCCTTGAAACAATTGGCAATACTTTGAGAATCAAGACCATACTCAGTACTAATATCACCGAAGTCATCAGTTCCCATAAAGGTTTTAATGCATTCATAATCATAGTTTATACCTGACTTTCTTCCTTTGTCATTCTCCCATGCTTCAGTGTTCTCTTGAATACGGTCTAGGAGATCCCATTTAACTTCTTCCTTCATAGTGTGAATGATCCAGCACAAGAAGCATCTAGTAAATCTTTATCATGAAGAGAAAGCCTAGCATAAAAGTTATTGATAATAATATTGTTAGGGAGTTCATGAATAGGACATTTAAGCATTAGTAACTTCAATCTCCCCCAAGCTTGAGGTGTACTCTCTCCATCACGAGGCCAAAAGTTATATATCAGATTCTTATCCTTATGAATCTCACTAGGAGGATAGAATTTAGAATAAAAGATTGGTACTATTTCCTCTCATTCCATGGATTGTCCATTCTTCAGAAGCTTATACCATTCTTCAGCTCTTCCTTTCAACGATATAGAGAGTAACTTATTCTTCACCTGTTTAGTTTTGATACCTGCACACTTAAACAAACCGCATAATTCATGGATAAAAAGCAAGTGATCACCAGGGTGGACAGTTCCATCTCCTAAATAATAATTATCCATAACACGATCAACAATACTTGTATGTATCTTAAAAGGATCTATCTCAACAGGTGGTGGTTCATATACTACCCTAACAGTGGTAGTAGTTTTCCCAAACAGAAAACCAAGTGGGTTATCCATATTGGAAACAAAGTAACAAACAGAAATAAAAAGCAATACTCATAGTAGAAGCTTCCTTTACCAGTTCCACTCTTCAATAGCGCTTCACTCCCCGGAAACGGCGCCAGAAAATAGTCTTGATGACCCACAAATATAGGGGGTGTATCGTAGCACTTCCTATAAATAGGAGTGTCAATCCCAACGAGGAGAAGAAGGTGTTGACTAGTGGTATGGAGCAGGAAATCTCTGTAAATACTTAGCAAACATATTTTTAGGGGTTTTCTGATAAAGCAAAGAAATAAAGTGCAAGTAAATGAAACAACAAAAAATTTCAGCAAGTGGCCCAATCCTTTCTTAGCAAAGGACAAGCCAGTGGAAATACCAATAAGGACCAAACGTTCTCGAGGACACATGGGAATTCTATCAAGTGCTTTCGCTTCAAATAGCTAAGTAGTCTTCTTTGGTTTTGTAAGTGTTGTGTTGGTGAACCTATGCTAATGTACCGACCTTACTTGGACTAATACATACTTGTGATTAAACCCCTTGCAAGCATTCGCAACTACAAGAAATCAATTAAGATATAAACCTAACCACAGCCTTAAACTCTGAGATTCTACACTCCCTTGTGAAAATGGTGTCCTAACGGGCGTTCAGGTTTCTATCACTCCGGAAACCCCACAATTAGTAGCCAAATACACAATGCATTCCCCTAGGCCCATAAATGGTGAAGTATCATGTAGTAGACGTTCACATGACACCACTAGAAGCATAGCACCACAACTTAAATACTAAACCATTGACTAATATCTCAACACAAATCTACTACTAACAACATGACTTCTCCCATGTCCTCAAGAACTAAACGAACTACTCACGAGACATCATATGGATAAAAATCAAAGATGATATGGTAATGAATAACAATCTGAACATAAACAATAATCCAATGGTTCCACTCACAAGCATCAACTACAATAGTAATCAACACCGGAAAAGTTTCCCCTAAGAACTATGCAAGATTCAACATAATTGTTACAGCGGGATGGAGTGATGATGATGGTGCTGGTGTAGATGATGGTGTGGATGATGATGATGATCCCGATGAATTCTAGCTTGATGATGGTGTTGATGGCGATGATCTCCCCTCTCCGGGAAGGAATTTCCCTGGCAGAAATCCGGAGAGCTCTTTCTCTCTCGGTGTTTTTCGCCCCGCACAGGCGGCGGAATCTTTCTATGGTCGCCCCGTGTATTTTCGAGGAGAATATATAGGCGAGAGGGCAGAGCCAGAGGTGGGCCACACCCCCTATAGGCGCGGCCTAGGGGTGGCCCGTGCCTGGGAGGGGGGGTGTAGGCCCCTATGGCCCATCTCCGCCTCCCCTTCTGGCATTCTTCATCTTCTGGGAAAATAGGTTTTTGTGTAGTTTTTTTGGTATTTTTCCGATCTTCACGAAATTGCATAAAACACCTCTTTTTCCATCAGAATCCTGAGTCCGGCAGTTCATTCTCCAAGAATCATCCAACATGCAAAATCAGATGAAAAGACATAAGAAACACCTCTTAATATGAAATATATCAATGAATAGAGGAAAATTATGATATAGAATGGTGATGCAAATTGGACATATCACCCGGGACCCTTTCGGAGGGGAGAGATCATCCCAGAGGCCTTCTTCATCACCATGCTAGCCTCCGGTATGATGCGTGAGTAGTTCACCCTTGGACTATGGGTCCATACAATAGCAAGATGGTTGTTTCTCCTCCTTTGTGCTATCATGTTTAGATCTTGTGAGTTCCGTTCATGATCAAGATCATATATTTGTAATCATACATGTTGTGTTTGCGGGGATCCAATGGATATTGAGATACTATGTCATATTGATTATTGATTCTATCATCTTTTATTGATTATTGATTCTATCATGTCTGTGTTGTTTGAGATCTTGCATGCTCTCTGTTTCTAGTAGCTATCTTTGCCAAGTAGATGCTAGTGACTCCAAGAGGGAGTATTTATGCTCGATAGTGGGTTCATGCCTCTGTTGAATCTGGGGAAGTGACAGAAATCTCTAAGGTTATAGATGTGATGTTGCTACTAGGGAGAAAACAACAATCTTTTGTTCATGGAATAATTGTATTGTTTACTTTACACACATTGCTTAATGCAATTATCCGTTGCTTGCAACTTAATACTGGAGGGGGTTCGGACGATAACCTGAAGGTGGATTATTAGTCATAGATGTAGTTGGATGGCGGTCTATGTATATTGTTGTAATGCCCAATCAAATATCATAGGAATCATGAATGTCTAGTATTTGCATTGTTATGCATTGCTCAGTTCCTGTCAATTGCCGCGTTGTAATTTGTTCACCCAGCATGATATGTTATTTATCTTAAGGAGAACACCTCTAGTGAACTGTGGACCCCGGTCCAATCTTTACCATTGTTACATTATCCATTGTTACCGTTTACTTTCTGCAACAAATCATTACCTTCCACACTATACGTTTAATCCTTTGTTTTCAGCAAACTAGTGATATTGACAACTTCACTATAAGTTGGGGCAATGTCTTGAGTTTGTGTTGTGTAGGATTCCAAGGTTATAGCAACACATTAGAGTTGTTTCCTTGCTCCTACTGGTTCAATAACCTTGGTTTCATAACCGAGGGAAAATTTGCCGCTGTGCTCATCATACCTTCCTCTTGGGGTCTCCCAAATGAAGCTCTACAACTGAGCCGCGTCAAGGATCTAGGCGCGTGCGCCTAGCAACAACCACGATGATGACGACAATGAAGAAGACGAAGACGACCCTGAAGCTGAGTACTATAGGGCTAGATATGAGCATGACTAAAGGGGAGTGTTTAGTCCCGATTCCGTAGTCTTGGATTTTTAATATTAATAAATGTATTGAGTGTTAGTCCCGGTTTGTGGCTAGACCGGGACTGCATAGTGTTGTCCGCAAACCATCTTGAGTGTGTTAGTCTCGTTTTGTGGCTGGACCGAGAATAAAGGGGGCCTTTAGTCCCGATTCGTTGAACGACTTTCCCGAACTATGAAGATGTTGTCCCAATTCGTACTTACCATTAAGATCTGATCTCCAAATGCGCGTGGTCACATATTAGGGAGTGCCTCTATGAACAAGTTTAGGGACATGCCGGAGGACTAGGCTCCGGCGGCATATCCCTAAAGCTGTCCGTAGTGGTGTCCCTGCTCTCGCACACCATCTTGCATCTTGTAACTTCTCTAACTAGATCAATACGCTTGGGAGCTAACTAATTTCACATATTAGGGAGTTCTTCTATGACCAGTTTGTTGGAGATACCGAAGGACTGGGCTACGTCGGCATCTCCCTCTAACTAGCCGTAGTGGTGTCCCTTCTCTTGCACACCATCTTGTAGCTTCCTCAAAATAGCTGGAGCACTAGACTCACAAGGCTGCCTATTTATAGTACAAGCAACATGGCAAAGTGTCGACACTCACGATATAATGTCGACACTCACCCCTATTATAAGTGTTGACTCATGTTTTGTCCCGGTTGGTGTCTCCAACCGAGACTAAAGGTTCATCTTTAGTCCCGGTTGGCGACACCATCCCCGACAAGGTACAAGCCGCACAACATAATGTCGACACTCACCCCTATCATTAGTGCTGCCTGGCCCAGCCTGCCGCCCTCTATTTATAGGCTGCCCGACCCAACCTGCCTGCCCTTTCCCTCTATTTATAGTCTGACCGTCATGGCCACCCACACATACACACATTCCTCGCCGCCTACTTTAGGATGCCCATCCCGCATCCTCGTAGTTGACTCAGCGGCAACGATGGAGTACTGGGCTCCGCCGGACATGTCCGAGACTGGTGTCATGGGAATAGTCACGGCAGATGCTGCAATCGGCAGCGTGTAGTAGAACGAGGGGCAAGGGCGGCCAGCCATCTGTGGTGCGAGATGAGGGCAAAGACACAGGGTTTTACCCAGGTTCGGCCCCCCGGAGGGTAAAGACCTACTCCTGCTAGATTGTATTATGGAGGTGTTACAATGGGCGAGCTCGGCGGCGAGTCGCTTGGGTGTATGAGGGAACGTATCTCTACTCGCCCCATAGGGAGGTTTATATAGGCTCACCTCCCCTAGGGTTTACATATCTCAACCGATTCAGTTAAAGCTTCGGTAGTCGTTTAACCTAATCCGACTGGGCCTATCTACTCGCCTGGGCCTTCAGCTTCCAGTCGCTCGGTTCCTCGCTGGGCTTCAATCCACTCGCCGTTCTGCAGGCCCACTCGCCGGTTCTTGGGCTAGTCGAAAACGTCCTGCTGGGTATACCCCGGTAGGCATATCCCCATCAGTAGTCCCCGAGGCCGCCGTCGATTAGGCGTAGGTGGCTGCTGGCAGTCGAAGTATACGGCTTCAGAGTAGGCATCCAGTCGAATCGTCGGCGGACTCCTGTATAAAGGAGGAAACCAGTGATCCAGGTCGCAGCTTTGGCGAGTCGAGTCGGCGAAACACTGTCATAGTGATTGGGTCGGCGAGCCGAGTGGCCGTAGTTGGACCGTCAATCGTGGTCAAACTAGCCGTTGGGGTAATCCAACGGTAACTTTTGGCGTAATCATCGCGCGGTAACGGCTCCCTGATTTGGCGGGTAACACCCACTATATAAGGGGAATGGCAGGCGATCGAAGAGCCAACTTCTCACCACTTCTTCCGACTGCACGCATTTTCCTTCCCTCGCATCGCAATCCAGCCGACCCGAAATCCTTCGACCCCCAACAAACCTCTCGGCCATGGCCCTTTCCACCGAACCATGGGGTAGATCCAAATGCACGAGGGCGCAGCTGGCCTCTTTCGAGGAGGCCGGGATCCTGCGAGCCGGCTGTTGGTGTATTCCCGCAGCCGGAGAAACGACCCCGAACCAGCGAGAGAGGGAATTCATCTGTTTCACCAGTCATCTCGAGCGGGGGCTAGGGTTTCCTACGTCCCTGTTCTTCCGGCGCTTCTGCGCCTACTACGGGATCCAGCCTTCAGATCTGGGTCCCCACAGCATCGAGCAGCTCGCCATCTTCGTGGCGTTCTGCGAATGCTACTTGGGCTGCCGGCCCTACTTCCCCTTGTGGCAAGATCTGTTCCACGGACGGATCAGCCGCGAGGAAGCAGGCGGCCCAATGCTAGCCGCGGGAGGCCTGACGTTCCAGCTCAAGTCAAAAGCTTCTTTCTTCGATCTGATGCTGCCCGCCAAGGCAGTGAGCGACTGGAAGAAGTCGTGGTTCTATGTGGCCGAGGCGACCCCGGAGGACGAGGCGGCGATCCCGCGGTATTCCGCCAATCGGTCCGAGCCACGCCATCTCCAAGTCGGCAAGCTCCCCAACGATCAGCGGATGGTCGTCGACGAGATGCTCCAGACCATCCGCGGTCTGAAAAAGAAGGGTCTCCAGACGATAAACCTGTACAACTGTTGGCTCGGGTGGCGGCTCGTCCCGCTCGCCTAGCGCGACCACTACATGTACCAGTACACCGGCCGGGGAGACTCGACGAAGGCCTGCCTCGACGAGTGGAAGCTGGAGGACTATCTCCCAGCACTGAAGAAGATTACCCAGGCGGTGTACCTAGACGCGCAGGCTGGGGTCGCCCCCTATACCGCAAAACGTCCGGCTCCAACGGTAATCACTTTACTTCGCTCGCAGTCGCAGTTTATGCAGTCGCGGTAATTCTGATTCCATTTTGTATTCGTCGCAGCTATTCCAAGTGGTGGAAGGGTGGCTCCCACCGTTGGACGACGAGAACTCGAGCTCGTCCGCCCAGGAAGTAGGCGAGTCGCCGCCCGCTAAGGGCGACGAGGACGACGACGACGAGTCCGAGGAGGAGGTCGCCCCGCTGGTCCGAAAGACCCGCGGGCAACGACAGCGCGAGCTCGAGGCAAGCAGAAGCCTCGAGCGTCATGATGACGACGACGAGCTCCTAGAGACCACCTCACGCCGTCAAGCCACTCCGTCGAAGAAGAAGAAGAAAGAAAGGGAGGCAAGGGACCCCCCGAAGAAGAAGACGAAGCCGTCGAAGCCGGCCTCGCCGCCGCACTCGGCGAGTAGCTCTGATGCTCCCAGCCCGACCGGTGACGACGCGCCACCAGCGACAGCCGTGCTGTACGCGGCGACCGTGGAAGTGCCGCTGGCTTCAATACCTCCACCATTCGCCCCAGTCCCTGGGCTGGGGGAGGCTCCGGCTGCAGCGGCTTCGCCTCGCAAGGAGGCTCCGGCTACAGCGGCTTCACCTCGCAAGGATGCTCCTGCCGAAGATATCCCAGAGGCTCCAGCTGCGGCCTCCACGACGAAGAAGCCGTCCGTGTCTTGGGCACGCGACGTCCTGGAGATGGGGCTCAGTCGCCGACTGGGCCCTAAACTAGAAAAACCAGCCGGCCTCCGTACGGGGCTACGTTTTATCCTAGTCGCCAAGTGAGTGCACTCACCCTTCCTTGTTTTTTATAATTACTTCAATTATTCTTGCTTATTCGATTGATGCACAGGACCGGAGTGAAGAGGATGGGCCATCCGACCGTGGCTAAGGTGCCGCCCGCTGTTAGCGAGGAGGATCCTTCCCGCAAGAGGAAGGCAGACGAGGTCGTCGTCTCGGCGGATGGCAGCAAGAAGGCCAAGGGTGGCGACACCGTCACTATCTCTGATGACACGGCGGTTGCACCAGCCGGGCCCGTGATGGAGGCAGCCGCGTCTACGAAGGAGGGCGCTCCCTTGCCTGGAACGGCGGAGCCGACCTCTCTTGGAGCGGGTGCCTCTATCGCTACCTTCCCACGCTTCGTGACCAAGGCGGCCGCGGCGAGTGGGACTTCGCTCTCAAGCCACGCTCCTGGGACCGCCGACGCTGAAGTCGAGCAACGTCGTGGGCACACGCCGGCACTCCTCGCGTCCGTGGACACGATACAACTCCACGGCATGCTTGGCACAGCCATCCAGGTACATCCAGTCCCCGAGGATCAGGTCGGTGCTTTGCAGCGGCCTGATTCGTATAATTTCTCAACTTTTTATTTTTCGCATCCAGTCCCCGAGTGCGCACTCGCTGAATTTCAGCGGGTGGGCACTTAGGAATTTCTTGATCGCCAGTCCCCGAGTGCGCACTCGCTGAATTTCAGCGGGTGGGCACTTAGGAATTTCTTGATCGCCAGTCCCCGAGTGCGCACTCGCTGAATTTCAGCGGGTGGGCACTTAGGAATTTTGCTTTGATTAACCTTTTTGGTGATGTGCAGGGTCTGCAGCTTGAGTCGGCTGACCGATTGGCCGCGAAGCAGCGCGCGGAGAGGGAGCTGGCCATCGTCCAGTAAGCGAACAAAGGGCTTCAGGCTGTTGCCGCGAAGGCAGAGGAAGCTCGCCAGGGGCTTGTCCCCGCTGGTGAATTGGCGGCGGCGCAATCGGCTTTGAGTGCTGCTGAACAGCGGATCGCCAACCTGGAGCGCGAGCTGCGGGAGGCGAAGGAAGAAGCGAGCTCGGCTGACGGGCGAGCTAGGGCCGCCATTGCAGCCGCTGAGGAGGATCGCAAAGTGTAGGAAGTCCTTATTGCTGGGCTTCAGGACGACCATACATCGCTTCAGTGCTTCATCACGGAACTCGCCCGCCCGCTGCTTGGTGAGTACATCTGCCCCTTCCGGTGGTTGTTTCTTTTGTGGTGTCCGTCGTACTCATTATTGTCTTCTACTCGCAGGTCGCATCATCGATAGCGAGGAAGAGGCGAGCTCGTTCGACGCGAGGCAATGTGTAAGCATGCTTGTCGATTTAGCAACGTTGTCGGCGACGTGCATCTGCGCCTATCTCCAAGAGATATCTCCCACGGAGGTGATTCCCAGCGACCTCGTTGAGGTGTGGAAGTATTTGGAGAAAGCACCCGCGGTCGTTGAGTTCATGACGCGGTCGGCGTTTCGGCGCGGAGCGTCGACGACACTTAGTCTTGGACTTGCCCACTTCCCCGAAGACTTCGACATCGACGATGTGACGAGTGGGTATCCATCGTCGACTGGCGCGGTGGAGCTGTCCGAGGTTCTCAAGTTGCAGGACCGCGTCGCCACGTACTCAGAACGTGTCTGGGCAATGGGCGACCTCCTTCCGTACCAGGAGACTGTCGTCGCGCCGAACGACCCCGAGCCGCCGCATCGTGACTTCAAGGTCGAGCAACCTTTTCGCGCGGCAATGGCGGGTGAACTGACGACGTATCCGTCGAACCCGTACATGCCGTTCATCCGCAATCGCCGGGATGTTGGCGAGTCGTCATCAAAGCCTGCAGAGTAGGATAGTTTGCCTTGTGGCGTTAGCATCAGGTCTGCCATGCGGGCATATTTTGTAGCATGAAACAATGCGATATGCAATTGAATGAGACATCGTGTCTATTTTGGTATTTGTTGTGTGTTTGTGATTGATTTTTGAAGAATCCCCGAGCGCGTCCGCCCTTTTTGTGGGGTTTGCCTCGTATATGATATATGTGTTGTTGTCATGTGTTTTGTTGTTTTGGTCGACTCGCCCGAGCTCGAAGAGCCAGTCGCTAGGCGACTCCCTTGAGTGCTCTGTACTTTACCGTTTTCCCTTGCGCGAACGAGGTCTGGTGGCCGAGTCCCCGAGCGTGGTACTTGGTTTTTCTAGGCGCGACTCGAGGGTAGTTGAGGACTTAGCGCGTTGGTTTGAGCGCATCACTCCTGCCTGGCCCGTGGGGTCAGTCGCGTGGCGAGTCCTGGGCATGCTCTCTTACTTGGCGTTTTCCCTGACCGCTCGCGACGAACTGTTCTTCAGTCCCCGAGCGTGGTACTTAGCCGTTCGAGTCGCTATGCCGAGGATGCGGAGGACGAAGGTCGCTGTGAGAAGCGAGGGCAGTTGTCTTGGCTCGTAGAACCAGTCGAGCTAGGCGACTCCAATGGGGCTCCGGGTGGGCGTTTTTCATGGACGATGCAAGACCTGAGGTGATTCAGTGCTCTTACACCGCACTACTTAGCCGTGCCGATCGCCATACCAAAGGTTGACTTCTGCGGTTAGCGTAACGCTGTTATTACGAGTGCGAGTGGCACAAGTCATGGAGAGTAGGCGCAATTTGCGGTAACCGTTTCTTTTTATTTCATAGCGACTGGAGAGTACATGTGTGGGGTTCTAGGAATAGAACTTCCGTAGGAGGTTTACATTCCATGGTCGCTTGACGTCAAGTTCGCCGTCCCCGCGGACGTCGATGAGGTAGTAGGCGTCGTTGCCGAGTACGCGCCTGATGGCGAATGGCCCTTCCCACGGAGGGGAGAGCTTGTGCATGCCCTTCTTGTCCTGGATGAGGCGTAACACCAGGTCGCCTTCTTGGAAGGTGCAAGCTTTCACCCGCCGGCTGTGGTAGCGGCGGAGTCCCTGCTGGTAGATAGCGGTGCGTGACCGAGCAAGGTCACGTGCTTCGTCGAGTTGGTCGATCCCGTCTTGGCGGGCAAGCTCGTTTGCAGCCTCCGTATAGTGGACGACCCGCGGCGAGTCGTGCTCGAGGTCGGTGGGCATGACTGCCTCGGCGCCGTAGACCATGAAGAAGGGGGTGAACCCTGTCGATCTGTTGACTGAGGTGCGGATCCCCCAGATGATAGAGGGCAACTCCTCGACCCAGCACCCGGCGGTGCGCTCGAGTGGTACTTGGAGTCGCGGCTTCAAGCCGTGGAGGATGCTTTGGTTGGCCCGTTCCGCCTGGCCGTTGGATTCCGGGTGGGCGACTGACGCGAGGTCGAGCCGGATGTGGTGCTCTTCGCAGAATTCGGCCATGGCTCCCTTGGCGAAGTTGGTGCCGTTGTCCGTGATGATGCTGTTTGGGAACCCGTAGCGATATATGAGCTCGCGTAGGAATTTAGTGGTGGTCTTCCCGTCGCATTTCCGGACTGGCTTGGCCTCCACCCATTTCGTGAATTTGTCGACGGCGACTAGCAGGTGGGTGTAGCCGGAGGAGGCCTTCTTGAAGGGTCCTACCATATCCATGCCCCACACAGCGAATGGCTAGGTGATGGGGATTATTTTGAGCGCCGAGCTCGGCACGTGCGTCTGGTTGGCGTACTTCTGGCACCCGGCGCACCGCTGGACGATATTGACAGCATCGGCGTGTGCGATGGGCCAGAAAAAGCCATGTCGCATAGCCTTGGCGACCAGGGAACGAGCGGCGGCGTGGTGGCCGCAGTCACCGGAGTGGATGTCGTGGAGGATCTTGCGTCCTTCAGCTGGTTGGACGCAGCGTTGGAACACGCCGGTGATGCTGCGCTTGTGGAGCTTGCCGTCGATGATGGTGTAGGACTTGCATCGACGAGCGATCATTCGAGCGTCTGTCTCGTCTGCCGGTAGGGTGCCGGCTTCCAGATAGGCGATGTAGGGCTTGGTCCAATCGTCTAGCTCGTTGACGAGTGCGACCAAGGCTTCTCTGGTTGGAGTGGGACTCCGATGTCGATCTCCCTCGGGGGAGAGACTGATGGCTTGGTGATCGTGTCGAGGAAAACGCCGGCGGGTGGTGCGAGTCGAGCCGACCCGATGCGAGAGAGTGCGTCGGCCTCCTCGTTCTTCCTCCTGTCGATCCACTCGACGGAGTAGCCTGTGAAGTGTCCGCCCAACTTGTCCACTGCTTGGCGGTACGCCGCCATGGTAGGGGAGACGGCATCGCAGGTGCCAGCGACTTGCCCCGCGACGAGGTCAGAATCTCCGTAGCAGCGGAGGCGATTGACGTTCATTTCCTTGGCAGCTCGCATGCCGTGGAGTAGGGCCTCGTACTCAGCCATGTTGTTGTTACAGGGCGTGAAGTCGAGGCAGAGGATGTAGCGGAGCTTGTCGCCCTTTGGTGAAGTCAGCACTATCCCTGCGCCTGCACCGTCCGCGTTCTTGGAGCCGTCAAAGTGCAGGCTCCAGTAATGGAGGTACGGCAGCTTCTCTGGTTGTTGGGCCTCTTCCCAGTCGGCGATGAAGTCTGCCAGTGCCTGCGACTTGATCGCTTTTCGTGGCTCGTATTTGATGTTGTGGACGCCGATCTCGACGGCCCACTTGGCGACCCGCCCGGTCGCCTCGCGATTGCGGATGATGTCTTGCAGTGGTGCTGAGGAGACGACCGTGATCGGGTGCTCCTGGAAGTAGTGCGGCAGGCGCCGCTGAGCTCTGAAGACCGCGTATACTAGCTTTTGGTACTATGGGTACCGCTGGCGCGACTCGGTGAGGACCTCGCTGATGTAGTACACCGGCCGCTGGACTGGGCGCTCCTTTCCTTCTTCTGGTCGCTCGACGACCATCACGGCGCTGACGACGCGCTCGGAAGCCGCGACGTAAACCAGCATGGGTTCTTTGTCGGCGGGGGCGGCGAGTAATGGTGCGGCGAGTAGCACCTTTTTGAGGTTGCGGAGCGCGTCGTCCGCCTCCTTGTCCCACTGGAAGGTGGGGTTCTTGCGCATCAGGCGGTATAGGGGCATCGCCTTTTCGCCCAGGCGGGGGATGAAGCGACTGAGAGCCGTTACTCGCCCGGCCAGCTTCTGGACGTCGCGCAGGCACTCGGGTTTTCCGAGCCGGGCGATCGTGTCGATCTTCGTGTGGTTCGCCTCGATCCCTCGTTTGGAGACGACGTACCCCAGTAGTTGTCCGGCGGGTACACCGAAGGTGCATTTGCCTGGGTTGAGCTTTATCTTATATCTTCGCAGGTTGGCGAATGTTTCCACCAGGTCGGCGAGTAGGTCGCCTTGGCGAGCGGATTTTACAACCACGTCGTCGATGTAGACGTGGATGTTGCGGCCAATTTGGCTCGCGAGGCATTCTTGCATGCACCACTGGTAGGTCGCCCCGGCGTTCTTGAGGCCGAAGGTCATGGCGGTGTAGAAGAAGGCTCCGAATGGCGTGATGAACGCCGTCTTCTTATCGTCTTCGACAGCCATTTTGATCTGGTTGTACCCAGAGTAGGCGTCAAGGAAACATAGCGACTCCGAGCCCGCGGTTGAATCGATTATCTGGTCGATCCGCGGGAGGACGAACCGCTCCTTTGGGCAGGCGCCGTTCAGGTTTGTGTAGTCGATACACATTCTCTAGGTCCCGTTCTTCTTCTCGACCAGGACAGGGTTTGCCAGCCACTTGGAGTACTTGATTGGCCGGATGAAGCCGGCAGCGAGTAGACGCTGCACCTCCTCGGCGATTGCTCGACGGTGTTCTTCATTGAAGGGCCGCAGCGACTGCTTGACAGGTCGCACTTTGGGGTCGGCGTTTAGCTTGTGCTCAGCGAGCTCCCTAGGGACACCGGGCATGTCAGAGGGTTTCCATGCGAAGATGTCCCTGTTCTCACGGAGGAACTCGATGAGCGCGCCTTCCTATGCTGGGCTCATGCCCGTCCCGATCGTCACCGTCTGGCTGGAGTCGCCTGGGACCAGCTCGACGGTGCGGGTGTGCGTCGTGGCCTCAAAGGTTGAGGTGTTTGCGCCCTCTGAGTTGGGCTTCTTGAGTATGGTGGGGTCGTCGTTGTTGACCCTGCTCGCGTACTTGGCGAGCTCATCGGTGTGGTTGGTCTCCGCCGCGATGACAGCGTCAGCGAGCTCGGCTCCTTTGGCCTCGCACTCGGCGGCCATGTCGGGGTCGCCGTGAATGGTGATGACGCCGCACGGCCCGGGGAGCTTCATTGCGTTGTACGCGTAATGGGGCGCTGCCATGAATTTAGCGAACGCCTGGCGCCCCAGGACGCAGTGGTAGGGGCTGTCGAAGGGCACCAGCTCGAAGACGATCCGCTCGGTGCGGAAATTTGCCGGTGTGCCGAAGGTGACTGGCAGCGTGACCTTGCCGATCGGGTACGCCTTCCGACCGGGGACGATGCCGTGGAATGTGGTGTGGGTCGTCTCGATCATCGACTGCGGGAGCCGCAGCCGCCTGAAGGTGTCGAGGTATAGGATGTTGATGGAGCTGCCACCGTCCATCAATGTCTTGGGGAGCCAGTAGTCGCCGACCTTGGGCTTGACCACCAGGGCGACTCGTCCTGGGATACTCGATGCGTGGCGAGTGGTCTTGGCGGCTCCAGGTGATGGGCTGCTCTGACCAGTTTAGGAACTGGGGAACGTCCACCTGGGCCACCACGTTGACGGCGATAGCGCGGGCGATGACCTTCTTCTCGCGCTTCGTGTTGAAGCCTGTGAAGGTGTGGAGCGAGCCGGCCACTTTGCCGAATTTTCCGCCGTTTGGCGGGTCGTTGTCGGGGTCCTCCCGCGCTCGCCGTGCCTTCTCGATTTCCCTGAGGGTGTGGCAGTCGGCGGTGGTGTGCGTTGCGGGCTTCCCTTCCCTGCTATGAAACGCACATGGTTGGTTAAGGAGAGCCGTGGGGTCGAACCTTGGCTTGGCCTTGTAGTTGCCGCCGTCGCGGCGTTGTCCTCCGTCACGGCGGAAGCTCTTGGGCTCGCGTTGCACGTGCCCGGCGTTGGCGACGAAGTCGACTCGCCCGTCATTGCGGCGCTTGCCGGTGAGGCGAGTGCTGCTGTAGCGTAGGTCGGACCGTTGTCCGCTGTCGTTGCCGCTCGTGCGGCGTTGACCTCCTGACTCATCGTCAGTTTCCTGGTTTGGATCTTCCTCGGCGTACCGTTTGACGATCTCGAGGAGGTCGGGGATGTTGTCGAGTGTGCGGGAGTGTCGCTTGAGCTTGGCGACCAGGGGCTCGTAGCGGCAGGAGGTCTTGAAGCAATGGATCGCGGTGTCCGGGTGGATGCCGACCGCGTTGTACCAAAGTTCTTGCCACCGTTGGACCCAGTTGCGGGTCGACTCGCGGGGTCCCTGGACGCATCGCTCCAGGTCCTCGATAGTGGTGGCGCGGGTGTAGGAGCACTCAAAGTGCCTGACGAAGACATCGCGCATCTCCTCCCAGGAGTCGATACTGTCCTGGGGGAGGGTGTTGATCCACTGCCTGCACGTCCCCTCCATCATCAGGGGGAGGTAACGGGTGGCTAGCAGGTCAGTGTGGCCTCCGATCCCCATCGCCATGAGGTATGTGTCGAGCCAGACGGCGGGGTCGTACGAGGAGTCGTACTTTTCTATCTCTTTCGGCACCTTGAAGTTTGGAGGGTACTTCTCGCCTCGGATCATTGGTCCGAAGCACTTGGGTCCGAGTCGACTGAGCGACCCCATGGGCTCGCCGTCGCGGCGATTGGTTAGGGTATGTCGCAGGTCGTCGGGCTGGCGTGCGCGCCAACTTTGGTTGTTGATGATGTGGGTGCGGGCGTCGATGGGTTGCCCGTTGGCGGCGACAAGGTTGGTTGCCGGCCTGGTGTAACACCCTCAGAATCGGCCCTATGCAAGTTTTAGCGAAACTCGCCAAACCCGCATAGAAACGATTCAAAGGTGCCCACCAGGCACTTTCGTGCGGGTGGAAAACGAAGTAATAACATTACACAACAGTCCTCGATGGGACCCATAGAACAGATATATATACAACAGCGACTCAAAGAGTCAAGAATACAGATATAACATACAAAGATCCAAATCACCTTGAAAATGATAGAGCGTCCGACTACGGACAAGATGCAAATGGGGCTAAGAGCCCTGAAGAATAACCAATGGCGTCCATAACCCTGCCCAGGCCAAGCCGGAAGGGTAACCCTGCTAACGACGTCGATCTCAAAACCTGCTAAAACAAAGGGGTGCCGACAAAGGGCAAAGGAAAAAGAGGAGCGTCAGTACTGAGGCCAGTACACGGCGAGGCTAGAATTCGGCGGTCCTCGCCTACACAGGTATGGTGGACTGCAGCGGCAGCGCAGCATGCACTAAACAACCTATAGAGACTCGATATAACTGGCGGCTATCAGAGAGGGGTAAGAAAGACCTATTCGGAACCAACCTGAATCCAGCACCAAACAAACCCATCCTGGTATTCCCCTTCGATACCAACCGATAAAGTCAACCGAGGAACTCACACAGTTGGCAGTTTTATTTATTCAGTTATCGTTGCAGCAATTACTAGTCAGGTATAGATGGTTATCCTGATAAAATAAGCAGTGGGCACTTTTAGTTAACCATTCCGTTGTAGTTGCAACACTTACTAGTCAAATATACGATTAGCATGAGATATCCCAAAACCCAGCAGTGGTTGGTACTTTTATTTAGCCATTCCGTTGCAGTGAAGCTGATTACTAGTCATATCAGATACAAGTCAAATTATAGCAGTAAACTTTAGTTATAGTTGTCTATGATCGAGACCTGTGCTCCAAGTCGTCCATAACCGCGGACATGGCTTCTCGAAAAGATTTAACCCTGCAGGGGTGCACCAAAGTATCCACACGCACTTCGACCCTTTTTGCCAGATCAATTAACATACACCCATCGGTATGTCGGCGGGGCCTAAGTCATGACGTTTCCCAGACCCAAAGCAAGCACGGGGGGCCACCCCACTAAGTCTACCCGCAACGAAGTCGGCCGGTCTCCGAGACGGACTCAGGGTTTGCGCCAGTGGCTGTAAACGACTGGGAACCCGAAAACTCGGGATTGTCGATACCGCGAAAACACTCCGCTTCCAAAACAGTACAGTGTTCTCCTTGCACAATCGTAAATAAAGCAGTAAAGCATGGCATAAGTACAGAATAGTAATAAAGCCCCAAACTACTTGTGGCCCCCAGTACAGTACTTTGAAATCAGGTACTAAATCGATGGGGTGCCCATACATCCCACATGTGGTTAGCGCGCTCGATCTCGGAACAGGTGTCAAGAACTCGGGGTCCTACGGGACACAAGTGGACGGTTAACAACCAAATAACATCTATTGCCCACCTGTGCCTCTGCTTACCTACTTCAATTTTAGTTATTAAACAATAATTAAAGTGAACGATAATTGAAGCCATGATCATCTCCAACCTTAAACATACGGCAATACTCCAACAACTGTGGTACTGGACGACACACGACAGCACTTGAGCAAGCGACTACGACACGCAAGTCCAACTATCTACCAAACAACAGGTAATAGGAGGTGTCCAAGGCAACATAAGGCTGCAAGGGATATCACGGGTATGAAAACTAGAGCATCGCAACACAGATAGCAATAGATCAACAGGAGGGAATAAATACTATAAAAGTAAGATAGGTAGAAAGGGGGAGATGCTCGCCTGAAAACATTGTCTAAGGTTCATCCAAAGGTCGGGTCGACACTCGCATCAACTCAACGGCCTTATCCGCGAAGAAGCAAAACACTAGAAGAAACACCGGATGCACTATTTAATACTACGGCAAAAGATCGGCATGATGCATGTATGATGTATGACATGGCAAAGGATGCGATGCAATTAGGTCATATTAAACGGAACCGGGGTCCCGACAAATATTAGATGGTTCATGTTATTTATCTACCCCGCAAATTAAATGTTGTAATAACAGGGTGAAACAAGGCATCGATTCGCTACACCAATTTAAATGGAGTCCGGAATAAGACGAAGATATCCCGCATATAGACTCCATATTTAATTAGATGAATCATCTAGTTAACCCCAAACACCCACAATATGTATGCAACATGTTCATTAATATGCAACAAGATCAATATTATATATTATAAAAATAGGAGGGGTCTTAGGTAGGGGTCACACATTAGGGTTTGGCAGATCTTGGGTTCGATGTGGTTCGGGGTCGGGGCTCAGGGTCCGGATCTGGGGTTCGGTCTCGGCGGAATCGTTCTCGGATAACAGAGTAGATCTTGGCGTTCCGCGAAGAAGGGCTTGGGTCGGTGTCGGGGCGCATCGGATTCGCCCTGGTCGATGTCGTTCTTGTCGTCGTGAAGACCTTGTCGGGTCCGCGGGTCGGGTCGGACTTGGCGTCCGGGGTGAAGTGCTTGTCGTTCCACGGCGATCTTGGCGGCTTCGGATCCGGAAAGGAGCACTCGACGTTTTGGGTTCTCGACGAGCTCGGCGTCCGGGAAGGAGTACTTGTCGCACCGGGGTCTCGATGTCCTCGGACCCGACTGAAGATCTTGGCGTTCGGCGGGACCAGTCTTCGGGTTATCTTGCATTGGTTGTTCCTGGTGTACTAGTTATTGTTCTTGTCGATGTAGATGCATACATGCAGTAGCTTCACACGCACACTGCCATCCAATCTTCACCAACAAAACACAATACCACCTTGCTGCAACAGCTCCCCAAAGGAACACACTGAAGGTAACAGGGAACAGGGAGCCAGCGGTAACCGCAAGCAAACACGTGCTAGGCACCAACGACGCACATGACGAGGACGATGGGGCGGCTCCCTGGCGAAGAGGACGGCAGACGGCGGCTGCAGACCGACGGCGGCTCAGGGCGGCCCCAACGGCGATGCGGGCTAGACGCGAGGCGAGCGGAAGGACGCGGCCAGACGTGGGGTCGACGGGGCGGTGGCGTGCTGCTGGCGGCGAGGTCGGGCTTGGGCGACGCGTGGGGCTGGGCCCGGGACGCTGGCGGCGGAGGGGCGCAGGGGGGAGGGGGGCGGAGAGAGGAGAGGTCGTCGGGGGAGGGGCGGAGGACGGGTCCGGCGAGGGGACTGGCGGTGGAGCAGGGCGGCACGAGGCGCGGCGACGAGCTCGGGGTGGAGGCCGCGGGCGGCGGTCGTGGCTCAGGGAGGCGGGGCGCGAGCGGAGGCGGGCTCGCCGGCGGTGGCGCGCAGAGGCGGGAGGAGAGGGCGCAGGTCGCGGAGGGGGCGCCGATGGCGGCGGACGGAGGGCGGGGCGACGACCGGCGAGGCGAGCAGGGCGGGGCGCGCTCGGCCGCGGGCTAGAGGAGGAGGCGGGGCAGGCGCGGGACGAGGAGAGAGGGGAGGAGCTGGGTGCGCCGCGGGTAGGGCCAGGGGCAGTGCTTCGCTGGGGATTGGTGGTGGAGGTGCGGCCGGCGAGGGAGGCGGGGAGGAGGAGCAGAGGGCGGTGGTCGGAGGGGAGGAAGAAGGGCGAGCGCGTGGTGGGGGAAGCGGGTCGGGGTGGGGCTCGCGTGGGGGACTGAGCGAGGGGAGAGAGGAGCGGGAGGTGGGGAGGTGGGACCGGGGTGGTCGGGTCCAGGGGGTGGCCGCGGGTGTGCGTGTGTGGGTCTCGGTGGGGTCAGGAGGTGGCCCAGGTGGGGAGGTGGCGCCGGCAGGGTGAGGGAGATGGAGAGGGGTGGGGTGAGGATGTGTGTGGGTGTGGGGCAGAGGAGAGAGGGAGTGAGGCTGCAGGGTGGGACCAGATGCAGGAGGTGGGGCCGGGGTGTAAGGGAGAGGGGGAAAAGAAGGGGATTGGTGAGGTGGTGGAGCTGAGGGTGAGGTGGAGGGAACGGTGAGGTGGAGGGAGGGGATTGGTGGGTAGACTAGGATTGGGTAGATTAGGGATTTTGGGTAGGCTGGTTTTGTACTGGGGGTGGCCAACTGGGTCGGATCGGCCCGGTTCGGCTGCCCCCTAAAATAATTAAACAATTTATTTATTTAGAACGGGACTTTTGCAAACCACTGGTAGACAAAACAAACTAATCCGGAGACCCGGGTTTTGTGTTTGAACAAGGACGGGGCGTTTAGAAAACAAAAATAGGTTTTTCTGCAAATAGTTTTATGCAAGCAAATGCAAGATGATGACGATGCTTAAATGCAATGTGGCATGATGACATGAGCATGCGGTCATGATGATGCAATGCACAAAAACAACGCGATTTTCTAGTAGTGGTTTTGCGGGATGCCACACCTGGGGTCGTTGGTGGAGAGTGCCGCGTTCGCGGGTCGGTATTGGAGCTGCAGTGGCTCTGGTGGCGGGCAGTTGAGGGTGTTTGCCGCCGCTGGGCGGCCGCTGGAGGCCGCTCTGCTTCCCGAGGAACGTGAGTATACTCGACCTTGCGAGTCGGCGCCCGCTCTTTGCTGCTCGACGGCCTTCGCGAGCAGGGCCTTGACGTATTGGATCTGTAGGGCGCCGTTGCCGGTGGCCGTGATGCTGTCGGCTGCTGCTCGGCCTGCCACGAGGTTGTCCATCGGGGTGGAGAACAGTGGGAGGCCGTTTGCGTCTCGCTCCCGTGAGGAGACAACTATCCGCGGCTGGTCCCTGGGAGGGGTGCGGTTGGGTGGTGGTGGGGCGCCCATTGCCGTTGATCCTGGCGGGGGCTGGGCGCTTCCTCCTGGTGGCGCGTTCTCGCAGATCGCGCGCTCGGCCACGCGGGCCGGGTCGTTTTCGTCGTCGAAGTTCAGGGCACGCCCCTGAACGGTGGGGTTCAGGCATGACCTGATCCGCTACTGGTGGTAGCGTGATAGCTCCTGCGCCGTCACCTGCTCGAGGCGAAATTTTTCGCGCTCGGCTTGCTCCTTGCGTATCGCCTCCGCCAGTTTCAGGCGGAGTTCGTCGACCTCCGTTCCCGTGGCGTTAGGAGGGATTGGGGTGGAGAACGGATCCTCCGGCGGATCGGTGCCGGTCGCCATGTAGGTCGCGGTGTGGCGACCGGTTCCGTCGCGGAGGTCGGCGGAGTTCTCCGACCCGGAGTCAAATTCGAAGATCCCGAGGATGGAGGGGTCTTCGAAGTCTCCCATGTTGGAGACCTGGGCGATGGAGCCCGCGGACGAAGCCACGGTGATGGATCCGGCGAGTGACGCCGGGGTCGCCGAGTCGGCGTCGTCGTTGAGGGCCGCGTCCTCTGCGGCCGCTGAGTTCTCGGCCACGTTGCTGTGGGCAGAATTGTACTCGGAGGCGAGGCGATGGATCGTGCGGATCTGGCTCTCGGAGAGCCGATCGCGTGGCGGCGACTCGCGGATGCGAGCCGAATCCTCCGAGACGATGACGTCGGTGAGACCGACGAAGAGGCTGATCGTGCCGATCGGCAGGATCACGCTGTGCGTGACAGGTCGCACCGCCGGGACGTAGCTGCTCGGCAAGATTTGGAGCATCTCGCCGACCGCTATCATGCGGACGGTGGCGACCGTCTCGTTGATGGGAAGATTGGATCTCGCCGCAGAACACCGGCCAGACCAGCCATGCCCCACGGTGGGCGCCACTGTCGTGGGAATAGTCACGGCAGATGCTGCAATCGGCAGCGTGTAGTAGAACGAGGGGCAAGGGCGGCCAGCCATCTGCGGTGCGAGATGAGGGCAAAGACACAGGGTTTTACCCAGGTTCGGCCCCCCGGAGGGTAAAGACCTACTCCTGCTAGATTGTATTATGGAGGTGTTACAATGGGCGAGCTCGGCGGCTGGGCGGCGAGTCGCTTGGGTGTATGAGGGAACGTATCTCTACTCGCACTATAGGGAGGTTTATATAGGCTCACCTCCCCTAGGGTTTACATATCTCAACCGATTCAGTTAAAGCTTCGGTAGTCGTTTAACCTAATCCGACTGGGCCTATCTACTCGCCTGGGCCTTCAGCTTCCAGTCGCTCAATTCCTCGCTGGGCTTCAATCCACTCGCCGTTCTGTAGGCCCACTCGCCGGTTCTTGGGCCAGTCGAAAACGTCCTGCTGGGTATACCCCGGTAGGCATATCCCCATCAACTAGGCTCCACCGGGCTGGCACTGGATGGTTCTACCTTCCGGGACACGTAGCTTGGTGAGGAATTCGGGTGTCTCGTCGACCTGGAGCTTCTTTGGTGGAGGTCGCCTGGTCTAGGAAGGGTGTAGAGGGAGCCGACCACAGAGGAGGTGGTACGGCGTCGTGTCAGGGAGGAGGACGAGCATGTCCGTCGCTATATGGCTGTGTTGGACACCAACGTCGATGATACCTGGCAGATTCTTTATTGATCTCACCCGAGCTATGCTCGTGTGATGGTTCCGTCTCTTTGGGTTTTCACCTCCCGCTGCTCAGGCACCGGGAGTCATCGTCCAGTTTGATTGAGCAAGATGTATTAGTTTTCATGGCCTTCGGTCAAAATGACCAATGTTGCATGCATGTGGACCCAGGTAAAATGTTTGACTCACAATATGACTCACAATATGATATTACATAAAAGGTTTAATATATTACATAGATCACCAACATCCCTAGTGTTGTGGTTTTCTTCTACGCCGTAGCCATGGAGACTCTTCATCATTTAACAGGAGGCTTGGGTCAGTTTTCACTTTGAAAGGTGGGATTACATGAAACTTATTATAATGTTCTGACATATCTGTCTTGTCATCCACTCCCACGATGTTTCTTTTCTTTGAAAGAACTATGTGGCGCTTTGGCTCATCGGACGATGTATTCTTTTGCTGATTTCTTTTTCTTGGTTTCGTAGACATGTCCTTCACATAGAAAACCTAAGCAACATCCTTGGCTAGGAAGAATGGTTCGTCCATGTACGCAAGATTATTGGGATCCACTGTTGTCATGCCGTACTGTTCGTCTACATGTACCCCGCCTCCTGTCATCTTGACCCATTTTCACCAAAAAAGGGACCTTAAAAGTAGGTCCATACTCAGGTTCTCATATCTCCTCTATGTACCCATAATATATGAACTTCTGCCCATTTTCATCTGTTGCATCAAAGCGGACACCACTGTTTTGGTTGGTGCTCTTTTTATCTTGGGCAATCGTGTAAAATGTATTACCATTTATCTCATACCCTTGGAAAGTACATATAGTCGAAGATGGTAATAGTGCCAACAAGTACAACTGATCTCCAACAACGATGTTATTCATGAGATGTGTGTGCAACCAACGGCCGAAAATAGCCTCGTGTTCCACTTGAATCCAAGAGTCAGGCTTCCCCGGGTTTTCCGAGCGTAGAATAATCTTGTGTTTCTCGATATACTGAGCCACCAAGGTGGAATCATGTAGAACTGTGTAGTGTGCTTTACTGAAAGAATCCCCGTCCATACATACCATTGCTTTCCTTCCTAGTGTGGCTTTTCCAGTCAGCCTCCCCTTATACCAAGGTTCAGGAACACCAATCGGCTTAAGGTCAGGAAGAAAGTCAACACAAAAATCAATGACCTCCTCTGTTCCATAGCCCTTGGCGATGCTTTCTTCTGGCCTAGCACGGTTATGAATATATTTCTTTAATACTCCCATGAACTTCTTGAAGGGGAACATATTGTGTAGAAACACAGGACCGAGAATTCTAATCTCTTCGACTAGGTGAACTAGGAGGTGCGTCATAATATTGAAGAAGGATGGAGGGTATAACAACTCGAAGCTGACCAGACGTTGGACCACATCAATCTGTAACCCTCATAGACTTTCTGGATCGATTACCTTCTGAGAAATTGCATTGATGTCACATCCCAAATTTTAGATTTAGTTCTGCATATCATTCATATCATCGCATCATGCTTTTCCATACAAAACCGACGATCGATGTGAATCGGCGGAACGTTATTTTCGAAACCCTATTCTATTTTGCTACGAGGCTCCTGTGGGAGGCTTTATAAGAACTAGTGTTGCCACCCTTGTAGCATAGTGGTTTCGCCCAACCCTTAACCCTAGATTGTTCCCCTCGACTTTACAAAGCCGTAGGAGCAAGAATCGCTCGATTCGGAGCTCGTACGGAGAAGTTACGGCCGTTTGTTTAATAGATCGGAAAACGGTCCGAATTTCCGGGCCGATTTCCGAGTCCGCGTCTAACTCTGCGCCGAATCAGTTTAGGACTCGCGCAAGGGGCCCACAAATAGGACCCACACGGCCGAGCCCCTGCCCGCCTCGTAAACCGCGCCGACCCCGCCCTCGGGAATCGATCTCGCCCCGCGCCGCCTCTCCTTCTCGACTTCCGCGCGGCCGCCTCGAAGGCCGAGCCGCCGGCCGCCAGCTCCCGCGACCGCCACCGCCTCGTCGCTGACCCCGCCCCCAGGTACACGCCGCCTGGCCGCGAGCCGCCCCCGCCTCCGCGCCATCCCCGCCGCCCAGCCTCGCAGCGAGCCCGCGCCCGCGACGCCGATCGCCGCCGCCCGTCGCTCGCCCCGCCTCCGCGCGTCCTGCCTCGGCCCCGCCCCGCAGCGCACTCACAGCCACCAGCGCCAGCGCCACCCGTCCCAAGCCGCCGCTGCCCCGCGCTGCGCCTGCAGCCGCTGCTGCTGCGCGCCCCGCCGCCAGCACGCGCGCGCGCTGCTGCGCGTGCTGCTGCTGCGCTGCATCGCCGCTGCGCCGCGCTAGCTGCTGCTTGCTGCCGCTGCGCCGCGCGCCATGCAGCCGCGTGCCATGCTGCTGCCGCTGCGCTAGCTGCTGCACGCACATACGCGCGCACACGCGCACACACACATTTACGCTTGCACACACACACGCGCGCACACACGCATGCACGCGTGCCGCACGCACGCGCGCCGTCTTGCGCGCGCATTGATTTTCTTGACCGGTGCGCTGATCGTCTCCCTCTCGCGCAGGTAGCACCATCGCCGGAATCGATCGCCGCACCGTCCAGGACTCGCCGCCGTCCGTTTCGCCGTTCGTTCCCGGTAAGCCTGCAGCCACCGTCAGATTTCAGATCAACGGCTTAGATCGTTCGTTGACCGGTCAGACCCAGGCGTTGACTAGTCAGACGCCCAGTCAGCGCCCAGTCAGCAGATGCATTGACCAGTCAACAGACACAATTGACTGGTTAATTTCGTTAATCCTTTTAGTTGGCAGATTTCGGTAGAATCTTGTAAATTGTATAAAAATTAAACCGCTTGGCCAAAAATTGCAAATAAAATATGTGTAGATTCAGTGAGTCGTGTAGAATCTCGCTGTACCTTTGGTTCAGACTTTTGCACCAAGGTTTAGTACAGTTTAATCAAACTAGTTAGTGGCCTTTTCGGAGTAATAAATTCGTAGAAAAAGATCTGTAGCTCCAAAAATCGCATATGATATGTCCTGGATTCAGTGGAACGAGGGGAATCTCATCGTGAATTAAAAAGATAGGCTTACGGTGAAAACGTCTGCAGAAACTGTCTAGTGGATTTCTGCAGTGTTTTAATTACTCGGGGAGTTTTATAATTCCTTTTTGAGTAATTCCAATTGGTACTGTTTCTAATCATCGATGCCTATGCGGTAGAATTTTCCCAAGATTTTACAAACAGTATACTACCGGTAGTGAATTATTTGAGTTCTAGCTCTAGTTTTGAGCATTACTTTTTGCATAATAGTTTTCCTTGCGCTAAAACTAATTTCCATGCATGCAATCAGTACCTCTACTGATTTCTATTATGTGGTGCAGCTGTAGCACCAATTCACTTATCTTGCATACCTTCATGCATCATATTTGTTGCATATGCTTGTGCATTGTTTGTTTATGATTGCAATTGTATCGTGTAGATTGTGACGAGTGCAACGCTTGCTCGTGTGTGGATTGTTCTTCCGACAGGTACAACCAAGGCAAGTAGATGCTACTTTGTTCATGATATCGTCCTACTATTTTCTATGCATTGTCGTGTATTTTGTAGATGCATGTGTAGGATGATACTATCGCTATGCTATGTCCTATTATGTGGTAGGGCTTTCCTTGTAGATGAACCACCGTTGGTAGATGTGCTTAGCCATGCTATGAACGAGGGCTGGGTTACATCATTGAGACTTGTTTCTAAAAGTATTGGTTTGTGAAAAATAAAACAACTTAATCAATGAATCTCCTGGGTGTGATGGTATTGATAATTTTTGGTGGTTTCATTGCGGAAAGACACCCAGGTATCAAGAGAGAATGATTGGCTTCTTTATTGTGTAGCTTACGTGTACAACCATATGCCAATAATGGAATGGGCAGTTGGTTGGACTTAGTAGGTTGTGGTAACTCGAACCCGCGTATCCAGAGATGTAGAATTTTGGTAGGTTGGACCGGTGCGCGTCGGGATTGAGGAGCTACTTCCCGAACAGTATCTTCTTGGACTTCTCCCTATCATCACCCAAAATGAGAGTGATGGTACGAGCTGGGCTGGCCAAGTCACATGGGTAAAGTGTACAAACCTCTGCAGGGTGTATAATCTAATCGATTAGCCGTGTCCCCGGTTATGGACATCTGAGTTGCTTGATATTGATTCCATGACATGTTTCTCGCTCATTCTAATTTCTTAATTGTTTTAATATTGTTGGGTTAACTTAATTGGGATCTTTTCAAAGAAAATCAAAAACTGTTTATGAAAGTAGGACAAATGTATTTGCAAATGCAAGCCAGACACAGCTCCACTTGCCAAATATGCATGTAGTTGTTAGTACTATTGTCTCCATTACTAGCTCTACTTGCCATACATTCCATGTATTGACCCTTCGGGGCTGCTACGTTTCATGTTGCAGGTTATTCCGATTCTGATTAATCGATATAGGCCACGGTACTCCACTCGGCACTTGTTCACTTGTGGGAAATTTGAAGAATGGAGATTTACCTTATTTATGTTGCTACCTGAATAATTTGAGCTAGCCTTGGGCTAAGCTTTTATTGTAATAATGGTACTCTGGATCATCGTTATTCATGATACACGGATATTTTGCTATGTTATTCATCTTATTCTATTGTGGGCCAATGAACCGATCCAGGGATTGGCATGTCACATAGAAGCCTCGGTCTTTTCAGAACCGGGGTGTTACAATTGAGGAATGCACATACCTTCACAATGGCCAGTCGAACATTTTCCGGTAGAATTCCTCTTAATGCAACCAGAAGCAATTGCGTCTTAAGCACGTGGCAGTCATGAGACTTTAGGTTTTGGAATTTTTCTCTTTCATATTTACTATTCCCTTTATGTTAGACGAAAATCCAGACAGGACCTTGATACTAAAAAGGACTTCAAAAATATTTTCCTTCTCTTCCTTGGTAAGAGCGTAGCTTCCAGGCCCTTGAAACTGCCCTGGATGGTTGTCGTCTCGTACTTTATGACGTTGATAGTCCTCCCGTGCTTCTGGTGTGTATTTTGACTTCCCATACAAGCCCAGGAATCCTAGAATATTCACGCAAAGATTCTTTGTCAGGTGCATCACGTCGATTATAGAGCGGACCTCATGGATTTCCTAATAGGGTAGCTCCCAAAATATAGATTTATTCTTCCACATGGGTGCGTGTCCGTCGGCTTCTTTCGGAACAGGTTGTCCTCCAGGATCTTTTCCAAATATTACATGTAAATTCTTGACCATACCAAATACATCAGCACCAGTACGGGGGTCAGGCTTCTTCCGGTGATCTTCCTCGCCATCGAAATGCTTGCCTTTTTTTCCTTAAGGGATGTATGGGCAGAAGAAAAAGACGATTGTACGGGTACACATTCTTCCTAGATTTATCTAGATATATACTTTCAGTCTCATCTAAATAGTGTGTGCATGCATTGTATCCCTTGTTCGTCTGTCCTGAGGTGTTACTAAGAGCAGGCCAATCATTGATGGTTACGAACAACAACGCTCATAGCTCGAATGGCTCCTGTTTCTGCTTATCCCACACACGTAAACCTGGTTTGGCCCACAACTGTAGAAGTTCATCAACTAATGGCCTTAGGTACACATCAATTTCATTGCCGGGTTGCTTCGGGCCTTGGATGAGCACTGGTATCATAATGAACTTCTGCTTCATGCACAACAAAGGAGGAAGGCTGTAGATACATAGAGTCACGGGCTAGGTACTATGACTGCAGCTCTCCTCCCCAAAAGGATTCATGCCATCTGTACTTAGACAAAACCATAAGTTCCTCACGTCACCAAAAAAGTCCGGGACGCCTCTCTCGATTTTTCTCCACTGCCGACCATCAGCGGGGTGCCTCAACATCCCGTCTTTCTTATGTTCTTCCATGTGCCATCGCAACAAATTGGCATGCTCTTTGTTTCTGAACAAATGATTCAACCGTGGTATTATAGGAGCATACCACATCACCTTGGAAGGAACCTTCTTCCTGGGTGGCTCGCCACCAACATTACCAGGGTCATCTTTTCTGATCTTATACCGCAATGCAGTGCATACCGGACATTTATCCATATTCTCGTACTTCTCACCGCGGTAGAGGATGCAGTCATTAGGGTAGACATGTATCTTCTACACATCTAATCCTAGAGGGCAGACGAGCTTCTTGGCTTCGTACATACTAGCGAGAAATTTGTTATTTCTTGGAAGCAAATTCTTCATGAGTACCACCAACTTTTCAAATCCCGAGTCAGTCACACGGTGTGTCTCTGCCTTCCACTTCAACAATTCCAGTGTGCTACCTAGCTTCTTCTGGCCATCTTCACAAGTTGGGTACAACAATTTGATGTGGTCTTGTAACATCTGCTCGAACTGCAACCTCTCCTTTTATGTGTCGCAATCTCGCTTTGCATCAGAAATGACCCATCGAAGATCATCAGTGGGCTCATCTGGTTCCCGTTCTTCACCTCCTTCTTCTTCATTGTCTTCCATTACGTTATCAGCGTATTCAGTGAGCATATATCGGTAGTTGTCATTATTGTTCTCTTCTTCATCGCCGTCTTCCATTGCAACCCCTCTTTCTCCATGCTTGGTCCAAACATTATAGCCGAACATAAAACCAGACCGAAGCAGGTGGCTCTGAATGATTCTTGCGGAAGTGTGAGCCTTCTCATTTCTACAGTCAATACATGGACAACACATAAAACCATCCCGCCACTTGTTCATCTCGGCCACAAGACGAAACGAACGCACGCCTTCTCTGAAAGCGTCGGTCACCATACATCCATGGATGGCTCATATTATACAAATATATATCAAATGCAATCACGATGCTAAAATAAGTACCGTGCGGTCTAAATGAGAAAAAAGTTGCTAACCTTTTAGCACACCTGGAAACAAAGATGAGAAAACTTAAGTGTGGCTCGGGCACCTCATATCATGTCTGTCTTGTGTGATCTAAAGTCGTATCGCTCTAACGGACATTTCATCGAACACCTCTAGTGCATATGAACAATAAAAAAATAGCACAAACCCACCACCTCTCCCACCACGTAAAAAACAGATGAGAGGGGGAGGAGCTGTACCATATATATATAGGGTCAGACCACTAGTCCCGGTTTGAGATACAAACCGGGACTAAAGGTGGTGCCCGCAGCGAGTGGGAGGCTCCAGACCCTTTAGTCCCGGTTTGTATCTCAAATCGGGACTAGTGGTGTCTAACGGGCCGGGACCTAAGGTGCCGTAAACCTGGGCCGTACGGTCCGGACCATTATGCCTGGCCCCAGCCATAGCCGGGACTAACGGCCTGAACGAAAGGGCCGTTTTCTACTAGTGCAAAGTAAAGACAAATCCAAGTATGAAACGTTAGAGGAAGATGCACGAAATGTATAATAGTAATAAGACTATGAAAGTAAATTAATAAACATCTGTGTTAATCTTTCGGTGATATCAAACCTTTAGATGAGATGGTAAATGAAATACTGACGTATTGCAATAGTTAAGTGAAAAACGTATCCATATTATAGATGACCAGCGGCGAACACATAAATATATATGAAGTTTGAGATATGTAGAAAAAACGCAAATAAGAGAGTGAACTTTTTGTGAAATTGCTGGAATGCAAATGATGGGTCAATAAAATATGTAAAAGAATGGGATGCAAGATTGCTTCTTTAACATACCATGAGGAATAATGATAATAAGTAAGATCTAGAAAACTACTTACAAATTCCAAGGTAACCAATCTTTGTCTAGCAAAAGGAAAATGGTAAGAATACATAAACTGCTCTAGAGTGGATGCCTTATATTATTATACATTGTTTCTCTTTCTCAGTTTAAAGACCAAGCGCCTTCATATTTTGAACAGAACAGTACATATGAGACATTCCTAATAGTCATTGAAGCATATTGTATACTCATACCACAATGCTCAACAAAAAAGCAACAAATATTTCCTTAATTTATAGAATGTTCAGAAATAAGATCATGCGCCTTCACGTTTTTAACACCGAACCATACATATTCCGAAATTCCTAATGATTAGTGAATTATATGCTATACTGCAATGCCCCACAAAAAATCTTTCTTGGGAAGAAATCAGATCCAAGTTATACGGCGTCATCGTGCAAATCTATAAGACATGGTTAGGGTGTTACCTATCTTTTTTTTGTCCGAGTACTTTCAACAAGCTTGAAAACTCCCATTCCTATCCATTGTAGACTCCCAAAAATATGTGCTCACTTTGGTCATTATACAAAGAAGATAGGCAACCATGGTAATCCTACTGTAAAGTGTAGTAAATCACTTCGGAGAAGAATTTTTTTACCACATAATCATGCTAAGTTGAACTTATAACATGCACATATGAATAACTTAAATATCAAGAAAAAATACCCTAAAAACCAAGAAAGAAAGGAAAATTATAAGCATAGCCTCAGGCACTAAGCCCAGCCAATACAAAATTGAGTATTATTTGGACGTAAATAAGTAACTATAACAGATTAACAGGATGTTCATCAACTGATAATTTTTCTCATACTTCTAGAAAAACCCTGAAGAGGTAGGGCAATATGAGAAATATTATCTAGTAAAGAAAGCCAATATGATGGATCTATAATGCTCTACAGAATAGTGGCAATTCATTATTCTACGATGTCAAATAGAGCTAATTTTAAATTATATAAGAGAACATAAAGAAATACAACACAATATTGAAATTTGGGTGACGTAAAATGTATGAAAGGATGAAAATTGATCCATAATCACGAAACGACATCCATAATCATACGATAGAACCAAGTTTACTCCTCAAAATAAATATTCCTATATTGCACTATGTATTAAAAACATAAAATAATTTACCTTGACAGTCCACTGAACAAAAAATACTCTCCTAAATCAGAGAGCTCTCTGGCCTCTTCATCCAGATATGCACAATATGCATTATAATGGTGTGGCCATAGTGCAGATTTCTTCCCTGCAGGCTGATGAAAAAAGGGACAGAAGAAGCACGTACACTTCCTAGGATGAATAGTTTTGGGCAGGGGTCACTATAACTTCTCAAATATTACTCAACGAAGGAAGTTAGTCTTGCCTCAGATTTCTAGTCAATGATGGCATGCCAAACTTTGGTGCTTGGTGAGGTCGAGTGATGCAAATGACGGTAGAGACAAATTTGCCGTAATTTTTGGGTGTCGCGGGTGCACGGCGATTTCCATTGATTACAAGGGGTTACAAAAAATGGGACCAATATTATCTATGTCAAAATGAAAACGATTCAGTGAGTATGCATGTATTGTTTTAGCAACTTATAAATAGAAGCGTTAGGGTCCTGAACGGAATTTGTAGTCTTCTACCTTTAGTTTATTCATTTGGTTAGTTGAAGTAGAAATTTCCATCTATATAATTTCATATTTATTTAGCCATATTATGTAGAGTATATGAATTTTGGCCCTTCAATGATATCATGCCGCATCTCGTGATTATGCCAAAATTAGCTTTCTTGATGAAATAATTAAACCAAATAGTACTGTTCCAAATTATCCCGTTAGCTCCTGATCATGTAATGAGAAAAAGGAATCACCTTTAACTCTTTAGTTACACCAATTCTGCATATATTGGAAAGCCTGTACAAAAACTCGTAGTAGAACGCCTTATTTCCTTCAAAACGATCTACCCCAAAACTATGGGGGCGTATGGACAGTAACCATAGGCGATGCATGCTAGTAAATTAAAAGTATTATATTAGACAATCTTCCATGGGCAGTAAGCATGGATGATAGTATTAAAAGAAATACCTAGAAGGTTAGGAAAAAATCACCATCCCCAAGCAAACATACAGAGCTAGAGAAAAAATACCAAACACAGAGAAGACGTCCACTGTATTATCGATCCAGTGCAGAAAACTTAGAGAACAAAATGCACAATCACCGTATGTTGCAATCTGATGTTGATCTGCAGAAGGGGCGGATTGAGAGATCCCATGTGATAAGAACATAGGAGATGCTAGTGGTGAGGGGCACGCATAAGAAGGAGGTGATGACATGAGTTCGATCTGCATCGGAGATGGGTGAATCCGGCAAGAGCTGAGTCGAGATGGGGAGCAAGCATGGTTGGGCACGGGAGAGGGGGGTTTCTTGATCTATAGTTGTACACAACTGCGGTAGCAAGAAACCCTAGAGCTCCACGCTCAGGGACGAAGAGGAGAGGAAAATTAGAGAAGATAAAATGATGGAAGAGCTAGGCTCGGTGCTAGGTTTAGGGGTATGATACCTTCGATCCGGATTACAGATGTAGTATAGCTCTTTTTCCCTAGTAGACCTAAGTTATCGAATCCTCGGGAAGCATAAATCAAAGTGAGATTACTTAAACGGACCTTCGAGAGTTTTAGAATTCCTATTAAGTTTTCACCGGACCAAGATTTTGTGATCTTTTTGTTGTTGTTCATGGAGAGAGAGAGGGCCTAGGGTCTTCATTTTTCACCAATAGCTGCGCAAAACATCTGATGGTAATAATAGATAATAATAAAGTATGCATGTAATTGTTAGAGCAAGATAATTATATGCGGGCAGTGCATCCATAATTGTTATCGCCTCCGCAACCGCTTATAGCAATAACCTACTAGTCTCATCCATAGAAGAAAGAGAACTAATGATATGAATCGTGATGTCACCATCAATCCCAAGTAAATTCCTCACATATAGCCGTACTACCCTTTCTGTCACTGGGGTTCCTATCCTGTAGACCAGTCATTACTCACACTCTCTTTACCTAAATCAATCCTCGGGGTCTTGGGTACCTGACAAGTACTTAGATTGAGGCAAGAGAGGGTACTACAATCATCATGTCATACAAACTAATACATGATCCCATCTATGATAAAGAACATGCACAAAAAGCTACATGACCGACCAGAAGCTAGACAGAAGAATGGCCTTATTTTCATTTACTCTCCATTTGGCCTTCGCTATTTGATTATTCTCTATGGTCTCCGTTCTTGGAAAAGGAATAGGTTTACCTTTTCTTTTATGCCTACTACGTACAGGGATATTTCAGATTATTACAGGGCTGCTAGGACGAAGCCCTTAGCCCAAGGAGAATTACTCATACATAGAGATGAAATCGACAATCATAAACATTGTAATAGAGATCATAAGGTTGATAGATAATAGTCTTACAATGTCGCCAATTGGAGAAGTGATCTACTATTACAAGTGGTGGAAGATGGCTATGGTGGTGGAGAAGGGTTTACAGGTTTAGATCTAGATCTATTCCTCCGGTGTGGTGGATTCTGGTGGCAGGGAGATTTGAGGTCAAAAAGAAGAAGATGTTTCCCGTCGCCTGAAGCCTCTTTATATAGGGGTCCCTTCACAAAAGTTGTTCTATTTGACCTAATGAAGTCGATGCCAACTATACGGCCAGAACTATACGACCGAAATAAAATGCCTGCTGTATAGTTGGTCATTAAAGCTTCAGTATTAACTTCACGGCTCCTGGTTTCTTTGATGTGTTGGAATATCGTATCGTTGGCATTTATGTAGTGATTCCCATCATCATACGTCATTATCTGCGTAGGAAAAAATAGCAAGAAAGGATTGCATAACCCTTTGATCATTAGGCATTAGTGGCAGGTTTGAGAGAGATATTTCATCAAATATATGAATAATATCTAGTTTAAATGCGGACGTGGATGGCTATATTTCACAGCCATCAACCTCCCCAAGCTTAAAGTTTATCGTCCTCGAGCAAGAAAACCAAAATCAAAAGGGAACTCAACATTTAAACTAAAATAACAAGATGATGATCTTACTCATGGTTGATAGTATCATGTTTCCTCCACTTTATTAATCTGAAAAACTTCAGCATAGATAGGGTAATGGCAAGCATATCATACGGGTTTCATGAATCCTTATAGTGCAGCAAAATTATTGTAAGGATGGATGATTCAAAAGAGTAAACTTTATTCCATGTCATGTAATCAACTCATAAGCTTGCCTTTGAACAATAAAGTGTAATCATGTAGAATTAAGAGTGTGAGATTTTTTCATGAAAAGCATATACACTAAAGTATCTCAATTCTCCCACATCAATAAATTAAGACTTTTCAAGCACTACTTCTCTATTCATTGTCCTTCAAGAATTTTAGTTCTTAAGTAATTGAGAGCATGCCAAAAAAATTCATTAGTTTACCGGGCTGTGATGGACACTCGTGGCATCACTAAGTTTTCTGTTCCTTTTGCATAATGATTACTGATGACCCACAAGTATAAGGGGTGTATTATAGTACTTTTGATAAATAGGAGTGTCAATCCCAACGAGGAGCAGAAGGTGTTTACTAGTGGTTTGGATCAGGAAGTCTCTGTAAATACTTAGCAAACGGATTTTTAGGGGTTTTGATAATGCAAAAAAATAAAGTGCAAGTAAATAAAAGGAAACAAGAATAATTGCAGCAAGTGGCCAAATACTTTCTTCAGCAAAGGACAAGCTGGTTGTATTACTTATGAGGACCAAACGTTCTCGAGGACACATGGGAATACTGTCAAGTGTTTTCGCTTCTTATAGTTGATTAATCTTCTTTGGTTGAATAAGTTTTGTATGGGTGAACATATGCTAATATACCGACCTTACTTGGACTAATACATACTTGTGATTAAATCCCTTGCAAGCATTCACAACTACAAGAAAGTAATTAAGATAAAAACCTAACCACAACATTAAACTCTGAGATCCTACACTCCCTTGTGCAAAGGTTTCCTAACGGGGGTTTAGGTTTCTGTCACTCCGACAACCTCACAATTAGTATCCAAATACACAATGCTTTCCCCTAGGCCCATAAATGGTAAAGTATCATGTAGTCGATGTTCACATGACACCACTGGAAGAATAGCAACACAACTTAAATATCAAACTGTTGAATATTACTCAACACAATTCCACTACTAACAACATGACTTCTCCCATGTCCTCAAGAACTAAACGAACTACTCACGAGACATCATATGGATCAAGATAAGAGATGATATGACGATGAATAAAAATCTGAACATAAACAATAATTCAATGGTTCCACTCACAAGCATCAACTACAAAAGTAATTAACACCGAGAAAGTTCCCCCTAAGAACTATGCAAGATTCAACCCAATTGTTACAGCGGGATGAAGTGGTGATGATGGTGCTGGTGGAGATGGTGGTGAGGATGATGATGATCCCGACGAAGTCTAGCTTGATGACGGTGTTGATGGCGATGATCTCCCCTCTCCGGGAAGGAATTTCCCTGGCAGAAATCTGCGTGCCGGAGAGCTCTTTCTCTCTCTATAGTTTCTGCCCCGCAGAGGCAGCAAAATCTTTCTGTGGTCGCCCCCATGGTATTAGGGTTTCGAGGAGAAGATATAGGCGAAAGGGCGAAGCAGGAGCTGGGCCAGGGTGGCCTCACCACCTGCTGGCGTGGCCCGAGGGGGGGGGATGCCAGGGGGTGGTGTGCGCCCCCTGTGGCCCATCTCTTCCTCCCCTTCTGGCTTCCTTCATCTTATGAAAAAATAGGATTTTCTGTATATTTTCTGGAATTTTCTGATCTTCGCGAATATTGTATCTGGACACCGCTTTTTCCATGAGAATCCTGACTCTGGCAGTTCATCCTCCAAAAGTCATCCAACATGTAAATATAGATGAATAACATAAGTAACACCTCTTAATAAGAAATATATCAATGACTAACAGTAAATTATGATATAGAATAGTTATGCAAAATGGACGTATCAACTCCCCCAAGCTTAGACCTCGCTTGTCCCCAAGCGAAAACTGAGCTCAGTAAACATGACCACATGTTTATGGAGTGAAGTGTCGATAAAAAGAATACGGACAAGAAGCATCACATTCACCAATACACAACTCATAATAGAAAGCAACTCACTATTATATAACCTAAGTTGCAACAAGCATGAGAGTCACAATAAGGATGCATAAAGACAATTCATAATTGGTAATGGCAAACTTTGTTATTGGTCAGAGAATAGTTGACAAATCATACTTAGTTTTCAAGCAAAGCTTTTGTAATGAAGTTTATAATAGGAGTCCTTTTGCTCAAACATAAAAGTTTTTCTCAAAGATAGCTTTCAAAGTAATATTTATTCAGATAAGAGTTTTGTGCAAAACAAAGAAGATAAGAAACATGATTGAAACACAACAACTCAAATGCTTGCTGGAGATAAGAAGGAATAGGTTTACTGACTCAACAAAAAAGTAAAAGAAAGCCCCTTTCGCAAAGGGAAGCATGGATTTCAAGTTTCATAAAGAGCTTCCAAAAGATTATGGTACTTACTAGATTTGAGCTCTCATTTCCCCTATCATAAGCATCTTGAGGTGGTTAGAGTTAAAGTGAACAAATATGGAGTATATGCTTGACAAATCATAAGTTGGCAATCTCATGTCCCTTGAGTACGAGGGTCGTTCCTCATGCTACTCAACTTTACTTACGGGTAAGTTCTTACCATTGTAAGTATATGTGTATCATAGAGAACCGCCAATGCAGTACCCCTTGCCCCATGACACAGGAGCTATCCCATATCAAAATGACAAGGCAACAGACAATGAGCATCTCAGCAATCCTTTATTTACCATGAGAATGGTGCATATTTTTTTTTCTCTTCTCTCTTTTTCTGTATATTATTTTCTGAGGATGCTTCATGGATTGCTCACTATGGTTATGCTGCAAGTTTCCACCATGATTAGGCATGGCTTAGGCTAGCGAACCAGGCGTTTCTCTAACACATATAGATAACTCCATGGACTTACAAGCTCCCCTTCTATTTCACACCGCCGACATCTCTAAACAAAAGATCATGATATCAAATAGGTAGATATTTACAGATATTGAAAGCGTTCCCCATGATAGCACGATTCTGCTAATTCCCAATTTATAAGTGCAAGCATATACAATTTAGATGACACAATGGTTCAAGTTTATCAAGGGCAGGAAAATAAGGTGTGCCATCAAGTTCGTGTGAGCTTTACTAACTAGTTTTCACATAACAAAATAATTTTTAATTTGAAATATAGATGAAAATCGAGAATTTACTTGGAATAGCAATAATGCTAATAGGTAGATATGGTGGACACAAATGGTAAGGGTTTTAAGTTCAAGGATTGGATGCACGAGAAGCATTCCCTCTCAGTACAGGTTTTTGGCTAGCAAGGCTGGGTAGCAAGCAAAAGAGTTTCAGGAAACAAGCAAACATACAAGTGATAGAAACAAACATGCAATCTTACTTGAAAACACAAAAGATCTTAAATAAAGAATACTAAGCTTATGAGCCAATCAAGGAAGAAAGAAAATTCATATAAAATACCTGTAAGTGCTTTTTTTCTTCTTCTAAACCTCAAAAAGTGTTGCTACTGACCAGAGCTAGGTTTGCCAAAACCAATTTAGATTTAGTTGATGCTCCCAAAGTGATACAAATATAATCAACAGGATCAATCATATAATAAAAGTTGCAAACTAAGATAAAGTGTGCAAAAAGTAAAAGATGAAACTTCTCATTAATATTCCATAAAGGCACTCACACCAAGGGATACATAGATAACCAACTAGAGGAGAGATACTTCCACAATGCAAACCATACTATATGACAACTTCTCTATTCATGATATGACTCTAATAAAAAGGTAAAAAGATGAAAGATAATGATGTGATACCGCGGCACTCCCCCAAGCATGGAACAAGCCAAGGGGATGCCAAAACCTGATGACGAATTACTCCTTCGGTGGTGGTGGTGTTCCCTTGTCATCGTCAGACTTCCAAGGTAAAGACTCCCCATCCACAAAGGATGTCTTGGTTTCCACAATCCTGAAACTAGCAGCAGAGCTTATGTGTTTAAACCTAGCCTCATACTCACAGTTTTGATTTTGCATGTCGTAGAGATGTGCTTGTAATTGGTTGGTGGTCTGATGGAGCGAGAGGATATCGTCCCAAAGCGTGGCAGTCTCCTTCTTGTGTTCGGCGACGATTTCTGAACTTATCTTATGGACGACGTCCACTTCCCATTCCGCCATCTTCTTGTACCTAAAAACTTCCTGCTCCAATGCTTCCATCCTATCCTCCAGACTTCCTTCTCGTTTAGGGCCCTGAACTTCTTTTATCTGTACCTTCCCATCCTTGAATAACAACTCCTTGGGATGAATCTTCAACTCATACATGTATGGGTTGATGATGTCCTCGGAGGAATCCTCCTTAGGTGATCCAGAGGAAGACATTGTGGCTCCAAAACTGAGAATCTGCCTTACGGAAACATATCAAAACGAAAATATGAAGAGAACATGACATTCGGACAACGGGGGATCCGGGTGATTATATATTACGAAGTTTTATGACATAAGGAAGGTACTGGGTGAAAACGGGACGGAGACGGGCTCCGGGATGGTCACACCTCCTGGTGGCGCGACCAGGTGGGGCTCGTGCCACTGGGTGGTGTGGGCCAACCGGGCTCCGTTTCCTTCCCTGTTTCGACTTATTATCTTCCATATGGAATATAAACTGCACAAATATAAAAAGAAAAGTTTTCGCGAACCTTTTATTTTCAACACTTTTACCTATTCGCAAACAGACTCTGCAGGTTCCTGAGTTTGGTCTCTAATAAATTCTTCCGGAGTCACCATTTTAATAATATCAACATATTCATTATAAGAATCTCCAGAAATTTAATGTTTGAGCCCTTGACCTTTCTTCATCTCCTTACATCATTCTCTCCCAATATTTGAAAATCTCTTTCATACAAATCTCCACACAATCTTCATTAGCAACATTAGTTTATGCAAGATAATAAACCTTTGGGTTCAAATTTCAACTGAAATACATCAAAACATAAGCTACTGTAGCAACTCCTTTCAAAATCCTAAAAATAATTTAAAATAAAATCGATTCAAGAGGCAAATGCAAATAATGGCAGAAATCTGTCAAAACAGACCATCGGGTAAAGATTGATTTTTTTTGAAAATCTTCTGTTGTTGAAATAAAAAAGTGCAAAACTAATGAAAGTTGGATAACAAAATGGGGCACAAGCACATAAAGTTACAGCTCAATCCAACATACTGGGATTTTTCATGAATTTTTAGTGAAGCACAAAAATCTGTCTCAGGACAGCAACTTTCCACAACTCTCCTACTTCTCAAAAGAGGCAAATCTTGACACAAAAACCAAACAAAAAGGATAAGTAGAGGTTATTACAGAGGTAATAGCTTCCAAAACTAAAACCGAAAGCAAACTAAAATGGGTCATCTCCCAAAATCTCTTTCTTTATAGCCATTAAGATAGGCTTGATAATTTCAATGATGTTCTCGTAGGAGATATGTATTTGAAGTGAAAGAGAGCATCAAGAAGAAAATATCCAACACATTTAAGTCTAATCCACTTCCAATGCAAGGGAGTTTTGTGAGAAAAAAATATTGAAACAAAAGGCTACTAGAATAGGAAGACAAAACAAGTGCAACTTCAAAGCTTTCAACATAAAGCAGGGAAACTTAATATTATTGAGATGCATAAAACCATGTTTCCCTCTCTCATAATAACTTTAAGTAGCACTTTGAATAAAGTTAACAATATAAATGTCACAAGAAACATTCTTATCATCAGAATGAGTATACTTAAAATCATCAAAAAGAGGTTTAAGGTCAAAAACTGGATCAACAAGTTGTTCAACTTTAGAGTCCTCATTAGGCAATTCATTTTCATAAGGAGTTCTAGAAAATTTGGAAAAGTTAAACTCATAAGATTCTCCATCAAATTTAGTTAAAACTTTCTCCTTCTTACAATCTATAATATCTCCACAAGTGTTTAAGAAAGGTCTACCAAAAATGATGGGACAAGTTTTACTAGCTGCTGAACCAGGCACTAGAAAATCAGTAGGATGTTTAATCTTACCACAAAGAACTTCCACATCTTACAATACCCATTGGAAAGATGGTTTCTTTATTAGCTAGGTGAATAACCACATCAATGTCCTCAAGTTTACAAGGACCAATTTCATGCATAATTTCTTTGTAAAGCTCATAAGGAATAGCACTAGAACTAGCACCAATATCACATAAACCATAATAGTAATGATCACCAATTCTAACAGAAAACATAGGGACACTAGCTTTCCTAGCTTTACTAGGATGAGAGACAATATTAGAAGCATCTTCATAAAATATAATGTGCCCATCTTCTACATTCTTAGTGACAAGATCTTTCACAATGGCTACTACTGTTTCAATAATTATTTGTTCATCAGGTTCTACAGCTCTCTTTTTACTTTTGATAACCACATTAGCTATAATAGAATGTTCCTTTACCTTAGCAGGAAAAGGTATTTTCTCCATATAGGGTTCAGGCAAAATATGATCAATAGTACAAACTTCATTATTTCTAACAGGAACATGATTAACAATATCTTTATAAGGTGCATGGTACTTGTTCCACTTCTTTTTGGGAATTTCAATATAAGAGGAAAAAGCCTTAAAAAAATTGGCAATACTTTGAGAGTCAAGACCATACTTAGTACTAATATTATGAAAGTCATCAGTTCCCATAAAAGATTTAATGCATTCATAATCATAATTTATACCTGACTTTCTTCCTTTGTCATTCTCCCATTTTATCTTGTTTCTAACCTCAATTTATTAGTTTCCTCTTTATTTGTAACAGTTCTCTACTTAGGTGGGTGGAATTTATCTATTCCCTATATATCCTTTTTTGATTTTTTCCAAATGAATAACCCAATTGGAATTTTGGAAATAACAATAGGTATCTTTATTACATTAACTAAAGCTTATTTATTTCTCTTCATTTCTATCACAATAAGATGGACTTTACCCAGGATGAGAATGGATCAGTTATTAAATCTTGGATGGAAATTTCTTTTACCTATTTCTTTGGGCAATCTCTTATTAAAAACCTCTTCCCAACTTGTTTCACTATAAAAAAGATAATACAATAATAGTAAGACTATTTTCAACACAAAGGCTCTCTCAAATAAGAGAAAGAAACATATATTTTCATAGATATTTAGAGTGAATATGTTCCCTATGGTAACTGGATTCACTACGCTTACTTCAGTATTTTCTTGAATACGGTCTAGAAGATCCCATTTAGCTTCTTCTTTCATACGTGTGAATGATCCAGCACAAGAAGGATTTAATAAATCTTTATCATGAAGATAAAGCCTTGCATAAAATTTATTAATAATAATATTTTTAGGGAGCTCATGAATAGGACATTTAAGCATTAGTAACTTCAATCTCCCCCAAGCTTGGGATGTACTCTCTCCATCACGATGCCAATAGTTAAATATTTGATTCCGGTCTTTATGAATCTCACTAGGAGGATATAATTTAGAATAAAAGAGAGGTAAACTTTCCTCCCATTCCATAGATTGTCCATTCTTCAACAACTTATACCATTCTTCATCTCTTCCTTTCAATGATATATAGAGTAACTTTTTCTTAACTTGTTCCATTGTGATACCTGCACACTTAAACAACCCACATAATTCATGGATAAAAAGCAAGTGATTATCAGGATGGATAGTTCCATCCCCAAAATCATAGTTATCCATAACACGATAAACGATTCTTGTAGGTATATTAAAAGGATCTATCTCAGCAGGTGGCGGTTCATCTACTACCCTAACATTGGTAGTAGATTTCCCAAATAGGAAACCAAGTGGGTTATCCATATTGGAAACAAAGTATCAAACAGAAACAAAAGCAATACTCATAGTAGAAGTTTCCTTTACTAGTTCCACTCTTCAATAGAGCTTCACTCCCCGGCAACGGCGCCATAAAATAGTCTTGATGACCCACAAGTATAGGGGGTGTATCGTAGTACTTTTTATAAATAGGAGTGTCGATCCCAACGAGGAGCAAAAGGTCTTGACTAGTGGTTTGGATCAGGAAGTCTCTGTAAATACTCAGCAAACGAATTTTTAGGGTTTTTTGACAATGCAAAGAAATAAAGTGCAAGAAAATAAAAAGAAACAATAATAATTGCAGCAAGTGGCCCAATCCTTTACTCAGCAAAGGACATGCCGGTTGTATTACTTATGAGGACCAAACTTTCTTGAGGACACATGGGAATACTGTCAAGTGTTTTCTCTTCATATAGTTGATTAATCTTCTTTGGTTGAATACGTGTTGTGTGGTTGAACCTATGCTAATGTGCTAACCTTACTTGGACTAATACATACTTGTGATTAAACCCCTTGCAAGCATCCGCAACTATAAGAAATTAATTAAGATCAAAACCTAACCATAGCATTAAACTCTGAGATCCTACAGTACCTTGTGGAAAGGTTTCCTAACAGGGGTTCTGGTTTCTGTCACTCCGGCAACCCCACAATTAGTAGCCAAATACACAATGCATTACCCTAGTCCCATAAATGGTGAAGTATCATGTAGTCGATGTTCACATGACACCACTAGAAAAATAGCACCACAACTTAAATATCAAACCGTTGAATATTACTCAACACAATTCCACTACTAACAACATGACTTCTCCCATGTCCTCAAGAACTAAATGAACTACTCATGAGATATCATATGGATTAAGATCAGAGATGATATGATGATGAATAACAATATGAACATAAACAATAATTCAAGGGTTCCACTCACAAGCATCAACTACAAAAGTAATTAACATCAGGAAAGTTTCCCCTAAGAACTATGCAAGATTCAACCCAATTGTTACAACGGGATGGAGTGGTGATGATGGTGCTGGTGGAGATGGTGGTGAGGACGATGATGATCCCGAAGAAGTATGCTTGATGACGGTGTTGATGGCGATGATCTCCCCTGTTCGGGAAGGAATTTTCCTGGCAGAAATCTGCCTGCCGGAGAGATCTTTCTCTCTCTGTAGTTTCTGCTCCATAGAGGCGGCAGAATCTTTCTGTGGTCGTCCCCTTGTATTAGGGTTTCGAGGAGAAGATATAGTCGAAAGGGCGAAGCAGGAGGTGGGCCAGGGTGGCTTCACCACCTGCTGGGGTGGCCCAGGGGGGCCGCGCCAGGGGGTGGTGTGGGCCCCCTGTGGTCCATATCTTCCTCCCCTTTTGGCTTCCTTCGTCTTCTAGAAAAATAGGATTTTCTGTATATTTTATGGAATTTTCTGATCTTCGCGAATATTGCATCTGGACACCACTTTTTTCCATCAGAATCCTGACTGCGGCAGTTCATCCTACAGAAGTCATCCAACATGCAAAAATATATGAAATAACATAAGTAACACCTCTTAATAAGAAATATATCAATGAATAACAGTAAATTATGATATAGAATAGTGATGCAAAATGGACGTATCAATTACTCATATCATCCAGAGGAGTGATTCCATCATGTTTACAATTACCCAGGAGTGCCAAGAATCTTACCCATTATAGCATTGCTACTACATATGTTTAATCAACTCATAGCTGAAATCTAGGAGTTTCCTCCATGAAGATCGCTCGTAGGCTAGAAGAGTTGTTGGCATCCCACACAGTTTGACAGGCATACAGCTATATCATTCTTATGATTTACAAGTCAAACCTTGGCATGCTCACAAAAACCGCTAAACATTAATTCAATTGAACAAATCTTTTCAAAGAGAGCTATCAAGTCAATCATTATTTTCTGTGGTGCTGAGTGTTTCTAGGAATAAGCTTTCAAGACTAAATACTACAACACCCAAGTCTTCAATTTATGAGACTTTTTCTTATTTCAATTGTTTAGCAAATTTTTAGGCAAGACTTTGGTTAACTACAGGAGCTGGCACAAAACATACCCAATTAAATACCCATGCAAACAAAATTTTACTACGATATAGAGACTCACTCTTACCGATATAACATCTTAACATTACTGCTAACTAGCATGGGTTTCTCAAACTTCGAAAGTGGGGAGTCATAAAGCATACCTCTCATGTTTGATTCCACTTCTCTCTTACCTTTTTATTTGTTTCTTGGAAACTCAACGTCAATCACTCTCATGCAAATTAACCATTACTTTGATGCGAAAAGAAAAAGAGAGAGGGAAAATAAAGATAAACGTCATTTTTGAGAAGGGGAATTACAGAATAGAAAATTAGCGGCAAATCTAGGCTTGAAAATCTCAAACAAAATAAAATAACTAAGATAAAGTGTTGGGGAAACCAACACGAGTGCTTATAAACTCAAATAAAATCAAAACCTCGAAAATAAACTAAAGCAAATGAAATACAAATAGAAATAGATAGAAAACACCCCCAAGCTTAGGCTTTTGAAAGACCTTCAAATCACTGTGGTTGGGTGAAAAGTTGTAACTCCAGTCCGCAAATTGAGTTTAGAGGTTACTTGTTGTTTCTCGGAGGTTCAGGGCAATATTATGCATTCCCTCCATAGTTCCTCCAAGTTCTTGGAAATCTTGATATGTAGCAAACCTACTTGGTTGCTGCTGCTCCTGATAAGGTACCTCCTGCTCCTCCTCTTGGTCCTCATCCTCTTCCAGAATCTCCTCCTGGGTTGGTGTTGCTCAACCTGCAAGTCATAAAACAAGCATCCTTCCTCGATAGAGAAAATAGCATTAGGAAAAGGAGCGGGATAAGGACGCCCGACTCCAACAATATGCAGATAATAAACACCACCTCTCCTAGTGGGCATTCCACAAGCCCTCAAAGTAGATAAACCAACACGTCGCTCACCTAGTACTGGTTGTAACTCACCTAGGTCAATGCCTAGGACATTGGTGAGCACGGTGATGACACCTCCACAAGTGATTTGTCCTTTGCTTTGGTTGGATTGGTACTCCAAGTAGCGCACAAGAATTGCGCCCAAGTTAAGTGACAAGTTGTCATAGTTGAAAGCAGCTTTTGCAAGGACTAAGATGTCCTCCTCATTGAGTATTGTAAACCGATTATGTGCCTACAAGGTGTTAGCAATAACATATAAGAAATAACGAATAGAAGAATGTTGAATATTTTTCCCTTTGCTGACTCTAGAAGTAAAGCTTATTCTATTATCGCAGAGTTTTAGGGAAGGTTCTATGCTGGTAAAAGATGCACGCAGAGCATTAGGATCATTGTTGGGTAAACCAAAACAATTGCACCATTCATCAAGTGATAATGAATAATTATTTTTCATGAGACAGAAAGAAATTCTATCCTCCCCATGCCATGCTTTAATGGTGCTTTCCAAAGAACTAAGAAATTCAATGGTTAACCGGCGATAGGTTGGTGCATCATGAAATACAATGTTTTGCAGGCCAACTCTATTGCAAAGTAAATTAAAGTCATCAGAAATACTGAGTTGGTTCAATGTGATGGGGCAAGCCCACTTGGTTGCCTTGACTTCTCGGTTTTTGATCCTGTCGAAACGTTCACGGTGAGACTCATTCTTGAATCGAATCACCATGCGTTCCTGAGCTACAGCCCGAGAAGAACTAGCGGCGGCAAGAGCACATTTCTGGCTCCTCGTGTTCATCTTCTAAAAATAAATAAGAAAGACAAATATAAAACTTTTTGATCCAACTGTAATAGTCATAGAATAATCCTCATCATAGCACACTAAAGAATCTCGTCAACATAATAATTTAGGAAAGATAATCATGGCAACTAGTTCAAAATAAGTCTCACCCTAGATTGATAATGACAATAGATCAGATATGAATTCGCGAAAAGTAATTGGAGGATCGGGGGATAAACATACCGTAGATCACCTGTGTGAGAGAAAATCGAACGAAATTGAGTAGGGGTGAAGATCCCTTGAGGTTTTGAGAGAGTTTGGAGGTAGAAGAGAGAAAAAGGATTGATGTTTTTGGTACCTCCCCGTGCGTTGAAGTGGTCAGACGCAACTATATGGACGAAACACCTGTTCCCGCCATATAGTTGGTCTGACGGCAAAATTTTAGGGTTTCTAGGATTTCTTTCCTGGCGGCTATAACTATAGGCCGGAACTTTTGTTCTCGCCGTATAGTTGGTCATCAAACCTTCTATATCCTGGCATGAAAAATTGTCGATGGGTCAAATAACTATATGGCCGGATTCCCGCCATATAGTTGGTCGTTAAAGCTTCTGTACACATCAAAAAATTTCTAATTCTTCAAGAATTACTTTTTAGACTAAAAATTAGAAAAACACCTTATTTTGACAGAAAAATGATAGACTAAATTGTCGACCAACTTTGGCATATATAAAACAAGAATTTTTAGTACTGCTGAATCTCTCCTTCTCACTGGAGTTTTCTAGCACTCTTTATTCTATATAAAACTTAAACTAAAACTTAAAAACTTTACTCAAACCTTTATTTCACATGGGTTTCCTCCCATGCAGCGCTCTTTTATGCTCAATATCTTGACCTTGATGTTGCTCACTTAGGCCATATAGTGGAACACCCACTCCAAAGTAGTTTGCCTTCAAAGTGATGGCCTCCTTATCATCTTGCTTGGCTTTCTTTTTCTTGGGGAAATGAATAACAAAAGGATGTCGCGAAGGCAATTGGAGCTTCACGTTCCCTTCATGCAAATTAATTAAATCCTTAATAGTTCTTAAGAAAGGATGGCCTAATATAATAGGGGAAGTAGCATCTTCAGGCATGTCAATAATAACAAAATCAATAAGAGCAGGACAACCTTTAATATATACTAAGGTATTTTCTATAATGCCTACTACTTGTTTGTAAGTAGAATCTGGTAGATGTAATTTTAGTTCGGTAATTTCAAAAGACCCAAGATTTAACTTGTTAAAGAGACTCTTTGGAATTGTTGAAACACTTTTACCTAGATCACAGAGTGTAGATATTTCATTATTCCCAATTTTAATCTTAGTAGTAGGCTCAAATATATCATCTAGCTTAACAGGAATTTTTTCAGTAATTTTCTTATATTCTTCTTCAAGATCACGTACCTTTATTGCTACCTGATTAATGAAGTGTTGATACATGGCTTCCTCATTTTCTTCACTTACCGAACTCTTGACATTGATCCTTTTTACAAGATCTTCAACCGTGTAGTTCGGTGAAGGAGCATTGCTATAATCAAGTTCTTTGGGCTCCTCCCTTTGGATTCTTATCATCTTATTGTCTTCAACTGGATTGGGCTCAGCTTTACCTGCAATTTTAGCTAGAATGAGAGTTTGACTCTCGGTTATCTTATCTAGATGTACCTCAACAATCATTTTCTTTCTTGGAGGGCCTGCAAATCATTTCTCAAACTAACAGCTTGGTTAGATAATTTACCAAGCATAGAATCATGATTCTCCGTAATTTTGACATGAATATTGTTTTGCTCATTTTGTGAGTCCGTAAAAGATTTAAGAGTTTCTTGGAGACTACTATTACTTCATGCCATATTATTATTAGAGTTACCAGCAGGACTAGAATAATGTTTTTGAAAGTTTGGATTATAATTCTTTTTCCAAGCAGGGTTATAATCATTACGAGCTATGCAGTCTATTTCTTCAATAGTTGGTTTGGGAGTAGCTCTTACCGGAGTTTCCTTACCTTTAATGGCTAATATGAGCTCATCCAACTTAGCATTGAGTTCTTTATTTTCTTGATGTGTGACAGAGTTCACCTTCTTTGTTTTTGATCTTTCCACATGCCATTGGGCATGGTTGTCTTGCATATTGTCTACCAGCTGCTCTGCTTCGGTAATTTGCATACCCATTAATGTTCCTCCAGCTGCAGTATCTAGCATAGACTTATACACATGGTTAAGAGCATTATAAAATAAATGGAGAATTAACCAATCTTCCATCCCATGGCTGGGATAGTTTCTCATGCATTCTTTCATTCTCTCCCATGCAAGCGCTAGTGGCTCACGCACTTCCTGTCTAAAACCAGTAATATTAGATCTGAGTTGCATAGTCTTTGCAGGTGGAAATAATTTAGTCATAAATAAAGAAGTACATTCCACCCATGATGCAATAGTATTTCTAGGCAAACATAACAACCATTCTTTTGCTCTTCCTCTAAGAGAGAAAGGAAATAAGTGCAACTTGATCGCGTCGGAGTCAACATCTTTAATGCGCATCATATCATATATTTCAGTGAAAGTATTTAAGTGCATACCTGCATCTTCTACAACAGAGCCTCCAAATTGATTCCGTTGAACTAAACTTAAATAGTGGGGCTTAATTTCATAATATTCAGCAACAATTGCTGGCTAAGTAATAGGAGTACGCAAATAATCATTGTTAGGAGTTGCAAACTCACCAAGCTTCTTTTCAGCCATACTTCCTATGTTTTTGTATTTTCTTAAAAAAGTACTAATGATGATAAAACAAGAATTAAAAGACTAATTAATTTTTTGGTTTTTCAAATAAGGAGTGTGAGCAAACCAACAAAATTAAAAACAAGAATTAAAACTAGCAAGATTCCTACTAACCTCACCAGGGTAGCTATTGCTTCCCCGGCAACGGTGCCAGGAAAATGGTTGATACCTTCGATCCGTATTACGGATGTAGTATAAGTCTTTTTTCCTAGTAGACCTAGATTTATCGAATCCTCGGGAAGCAGAAAGCAAAGTGAGATTACTTAAACAGACCATCGAGAGTTTTAGAATTCCTATTGCGTTTTCACCGGACCAAGTGTTTCTGATATTTTTGTTATTGTTGATGGTGGAGAGAGAGAGGGCCTATGGTCTTCAATTTTCACCAGTAGCTGTGCAAAACATCTGATGGGAATAATAGATAATAATAAAGTATGCATGTAATTGTTAGAGCAAGATAATTATATGTTGGCAATGTATCCATAATTGTTATCGCCTCCGCAACCGCTTATAGCAATAACCTACTAGTCTCATCCATAGAAGAAAGAGAACTAATGATATGCATCGTGATGTCACTGTTAATCCCAAGTAAATTCCTCACATATAGCCGTACTACCCTTTCTGTCATTGGGGTTCCTATCCTGCCGATTAGTCATTACTCACACTCCCTTTACCTGGATCAATCCTCAAGGTATTGGGTACCTATCAAGTCCTTAGATTGAGGCAAGAGAGGGTACTACAATCATCATGTTATACAAACTAATATATGATCCCATATATGATAAATAACTTGCACAAAAAGCTACATGGCTAGGCCGAAGTTGGTCGTTAAAGCTTCAGTATTAACTTCACGGCTCCTGGTTTCTTTGACGTGTTGGAAATATTTTATCACATTTATGTAGTGATTCCCATCATCATACGTCATTATCTGCGTAGGGAAAAATAGCAAGAAAGGATTGCATACCACTTTGATCATTAGGCATTAGTGGCAGGTTTTAGAGATATTTCATCAAATATATAAATAATATCTAATTTAAATGCAGATGTAGATGGCTATATTTCACAGCCATCAGGGCGCGAGTGCCGATGGCGCGTAGTGGCTCTTGTAAAGTTACCCGGCTCACGATCACTCTTACTGCTGCAGCGTGGTACCAGTAATATGCATGTCTAGTGTAAACCATGAAACATACAAATGTGATGGTAACAAAAGATTCACCCAGCTAGCTCAATTGGACATCATTAGAGTTGTCCATGTGCGTATCGAATGGCCAAGAAGCTGTCAGGCGGGAAGCCCTCAACAGGCGGGTCAATCACCACTCTTAAGCTATAGATAAATTTGCCCCCGGAAAGGATATCTATCTAGGGAAAATATAATAAGGGCATGTTCAATGGTATCCGCTAAGCTAGCCGCTTAGGTTAAATAAATTAATTCCAAAAAGTTGGGATTATGTTCTAAGCACCCTAGCTCATAATGCTAGATGTTAATTACGGATGCCAAACCATCAAGCGCTGGCCGTCGTCTTCACTCCGCGCTACCTCATTCAGGGAAAAGGAAAGCTAAGTGTTCACTGCAACTTCTTAGTCAACGCTTCGTTTGAAGCTAGGATTTGAGAGTTCAACTGTCGTACTGTCAGGAAATCAATCCTGACGTCTGCATTAGCGCCACGCACTGTACATCTCCTAACAAGGTTAAAGATAACAGGTAGCGCCCGTGCGACGGCTCGTCAAGATTTGTGTGTGTGGTTCGCTCACTGTGCCTGGAACTGCTGCCCACGCGCCCTGCTCACTCTGTATGTGAGCACACGGTGGGACCTATATGTCGGTCTAACATGTTTGAAATTTGTAAGTTGTGCTACCTAAAAATAATTTCAGATTTTTTTGCCAGAACCGCTCATTATCGGCTCTCCTTTATCTCTCCTAACGCTCAGCCGAGATCGGCGATTCTGAGGCAGAGGTGCTCCGCCTTCATAGTTTTGTTTCTTGTTCACTGCCCACCGTCAGAACCTGTCGGACCACATCCTCAGGTGAGTTTCCCTCCCAGTTCAGTCGAGTTTTGTGGTAGTTGTCGCATTTCCATGGGGCGTGGCGGCCATTGTTCCGTCTCAATCGCCTTGTCGTCCGGGGTCACCACCCCATCATCCCTGGCCTGAGGTCATAGCGCTATGCTCGTCCTCTCCATGCATATTGTTCGTGTTTTCCAGACAGCTGTCACACTACCATCAAAAAATCTGTCGCTACGATCTCCGGTGTGGAGTTCCACCCGTAGTGGGACACGAACCCGCCTAGGGTAGGGTGGCTCAGGATTTCTACCTGCAAGGCCCAAAACTGCACGGCGATCCTGAAGCCTTGGTTCCTCTCCCCGAACCCTTCAGGGAGGTAGTTCACCGGGTTGTCCCTCTCCCTGCCAGTTCAATCCAGTTCCACCCACAGTGGGACACGAACCCGCCTAGGATGGGGTGGCTCAGGATCTACACATGCGAGGACCAAAACTACATGGCGAGCCCGGAGCCTTGGTTCCTCTCCACAAATCCTCCGGGGAGGTAGTTCACCGGGTTGTCCTTGTCCCCCGTCGAGTGGGTTGTAAGCGATTTTTCAGTGATTCAAGGCGGATTTGTGCGCATCGTGTCTCTATCGAGGTGATTTTGGGTAGAGATTCGCTCTGGTGTGGTGGCCGCAGTACTTTCATGGGAGGATATGTGGGTTTCTCATGTGTTTTTTCGAGCACTTCCGTGGGGTGTCCTTTGGTTTCATTGGGGGATAAACACGCGCCGCTTCTACTATTGTACTAGTTAGAGATGAAGACTGGAATTTTTGCTCATTTTTTTGGTGAGCACGGATTGAGGTTGTGGTACCGATGATAGATTTTGTTAATCTGTTGGGTTTTGATTTATTTTTGTTATGTTCAGAATAGTGTATTTTTAGTTCATGTGTGTGTTGTTGTTGGTAAAATGTATATATAAGTAATGTATGCGTGATCTATTCCGTGCGACAGCTTTTTTGCGATTCCGTGTTTAAATATGGCAACCACATGTACTTTGTCTAGCAGCCCTGTCAAGTTTACATGGCAGCTGCACATTTTTTGTTGTGGTTTTCAAATTGGTAGCACCGTTAGTTTATCTGAACAACTTTGTATCACATCCATGTTAGTTTATATGGCAGCTGCATTTTTTTGTTATGTTTTTCAATTTGGTAGCCATGCTAGTTTATCAGAACACCTTTGTCTAGTTTATGTTATAACCATATATTTAGTTCTTCCAGTAACATAGTTGATCTAAATTTGGTTGTTACATATTTTATCTAGCAAGCATGTATAATTTACAAGATAGCCATGCATTTATAATATTGCAGTTATGCCTAATTTATATTGCCATGTTTACTCTAGATGGTAAGCAATATACTATGGTGTGGGTTTTTTGTAGCCATGCATTTTTGATCTGGTAAGCATGTCTAGTGGTCACATATCCACCATGCTATTTTCAATTTTGGTTTAAATCTGGCAGTCATGTATACTTTATGTGGCAATCGTGCTTAAATTTTTAGGGTAACTATGCATATTCAGTGTGATCCAGATCTAAAATCCATGCATAGTTTCCTAGCAATGCGTGGCTTTGTTGATAGTTTTGTGTACCTTTTTTTTGAATATTCAGACCTGACATCCATGCATATTCAGTGTGATGCTTGTTTAATGATGCTTGCTTATTTGATCACCCTTGTTTAATGATGCTTTATTTTTTATTTGATTACAATGGCGAGGTTGTTCTTTATGCAATGGATCGGAGGAAGGTTCATCAAGCTGTTATTGAGCATAAAGGAAAGGTTGCATGGAAGAAGAACAATGTAAGTTTGGATTTTGTAGATAAACAGAGTTTTCCCTTGTTGTTGTACATAGTTTTTCTGTGATTATCCTAGTATTTGTTTGTTATTAATATGGTATCTATGAATTCTTATCCTGATAATAATTGTTCATCAAATAATTCTTCCTTATTAATTTTGAATGTCCTTTTTTGTCATCGTATAGTTTCTTTTGAACCTCAGCAATAATATTTTCCTGTGAAATGTTCTATTCCACTCGTTGGGGAATTAACATGACAATTTACTTTTTCAAACTAGGTTTTAGTGGAGATTGGAACATGGCCTCACCAACACCAATAATAAAGTTGTACAAGTTTTTATCTGAATCACATTGCAATCTCATTGTATCTATGGGCCATGATAGTCTTCTTGATATCAAGTGTGAGAACCTCATAATCCAGTTATTTACTAGTTTGCAAAGTGTTATGATCTGGCAAGGCGTGATTTTGTAATCATTTTCCATGGGGCTACCCCTTCGACTGAAGAATATATTCATGTTATGACGGGGCTACCATGCTAACCGAAGTATGTGAAGTACTTTGTAGATGATGAGTTGGAAGTTGAGATTGATTAGAGGAAGGATTTTTCCTGGTGAAAACAATAGGACAAAGATTTATGAGATTGGTTTAAAGATAGCTAAGCACACAAATATAGATATGACATTCCGACAGCTTTGGTTGTTGTTCATAACCTCTACAGTTGTTGCCCCCATGACCGACACTAGAATGATCAACAAGTGTTATCCTATACCGGTATGCCCTTTCTTGATACATTTCAACTCATCTTTTTTTCTGTTCAGTTTTATGTGTTGTGGTTTTTAATACATGAGATGATATGTTTTTTCATGATTTTGGCAATATTATGGAGATGATGAGCAAGCACATGAGTTTAATATGTGCAAGTTTATTGTTGATGAACTTCACAAGCACCTTTTAGTAGGGAAGTATAGAAAGGGGTGCATGCTGTATTGATGGTGAGTTCTTATTTTTGTTTGTGTTTTTTAAACTTGTGCTTTTACTAATTTGTTCTATAGTAAAAACTGGAAGCTATATGCAAGTTACTTATTAATTATCTATATATATCCTGGCAGGTGTATCTTGTTTTAAAATGAACCTGTGTAGTCTTATTTTATAATTTTGAACTTTTTCCTGTATAAGAAACTAGTAATTGTATGCTATTAAACCTGATAACTAAGTTTACAGTATATGGTAACTAAGTTTCTTATGTTTGTTTTGCACCATAGATGGTAACTAAGTTTGTATATCCTGCCAGCTGCGGTACCTTTCTGCTGTTGATACCAGTCACATGGATCTTGGTTTTGAGAATACACAATTCGCTATTAATTTTTTGACTAAGGATGCCATCGGCGTGCTTGGTGACTTGGATGCCCATGAGTTTGATTCAACCATATTTGGTTCCATGAAGGTTTGCAATGTTTTGTACATCATACTTTTTAAAATGTTTTATATATACTCCCCCTTTTTGTATCCTTCTCTTTTTGTTGTGATTTTTTGTATATAGTCTCACACTTGTTTTTTGATGTTTTTTACTTTACTCACAAAATGCAGCTAAGGGACGAGTTCAAGAATGAATTTGGTAGGGAATTTGGTCTTTTTGGGGGGAGCAAATGGTTTTGATGCCTAGATGAAGCTCAACACTCATCCTACATGTACTGAGAAGGTATTGTTCTTTTTTCCTTTTTTAACTTTTTGTAACTTTTATTCATACTATGCAAGGATTTGCATGTTATATAAGTTTTGTTCAACCAAAACCCTTTTTTGCAACAATGGATAAAAGCTTTCACCCTCACGCATACTGTTACATCTGGTCTTAATACTTCGCTGACCAAGTTTGTTCTAGGCATGACTGAATCAGCAGGAGTGGAAGAAAATGAAGAAGCAAATGAAGAAGGAAATGAAAAAGGTGAAGATGATGTGGATGAAGGAGGAAATATAAATGAAGGCATGGATCCTTGTTCATCTGAATTAGAGGATGAGCTTGATAACACTGCAGTTGGAACACCATCCAACAAGGATGAAGGAGGTGGCCCAGCAAGGCACACTACAAACACAGAGCTTGATAATAGTGCAGTTGGAACACCATCCAAATCACGAGCTAAAGTAAGCACACTTGTGTCTCCCATTGCTATGCACTACAAAATTGCAGTGCCATCTTTCAGCGACAACGAACCATCTGCTTGGAATGAGCCTTTTGCTGATATTGCTTCCGATTCCCGAATGGAGTGCACCCAACAAACTGAAGTGCAAATAAAGGGGAACACAGCTTTTCTTGTAACAAGGTTAAGTAACAAAAAACAGCAGATAGCAAAACCAAGAGCAAGTGAATTGGAGATGCACAACAAGATACATGTTATAGTCGCAAAAGAGCTTGGAATTCGAGCCAACCAGTGTGATGCAGTAACAAACCTAGTAGAGATGAACAATGAAGCAACATATTTTGAAGATAACTTTTCTGATAATACAAAAAGGAGGTAAGTAATAATGGTTCTTATTTTTATCTGAGATCCATGCCTAGTTTATATGTAAACTATGTATAGTTTTTATGGCAGCCATGACTACTTTATCTGGCAGTTTTTGTGTATATATTATATGACTATCATGCATACTATTGTATGCATTTCAAATATCTGACACTTTTGATATATCTATCATTCCTAATTAATTAGAAATTATATGTTTTAACCCTTTCTTAACAACTTCTCTGGGGTTAAAACCTAGAAACCAAGTGTAATATAATTTGGAGGTCATTCCTAGATAATCTAGCAATCATATGTTTTGATATTTTCTTAATGAATCCACCTTGGTAAAAACCTAGAAATTATGTTTAATTTATCTGGGAGTCATTCCTAGTTAATATGGAAAGCATATATTCACAATTTCTTTGATGACTTCATATTGGTTTAGACTTGGAAGCCAAGTGCATTTTATCTGGCAATCATCTTTTAGATGTGCTTTTTCTCTTGTCTTGTTTCTCTACAAGAGTTCTGAACATGCGATGGTGTCTATGAAAAAGGTATCTCCACGTATAAAATATCTTTGCAAAGAGACACAAACATTTATACTGCTTTAAAGCATGGCAATATTATTTCTAGAAACTGTATCCACCATTTTTAATGGAAGATGCAGACACAGTTTCCTATTCAAGTCATTGCATGCACTTCCAGCTCATGGTGACCTTTTATGTGATTCCATAGATACTTGTGGTGCTAGCTTAAAAACAACCCTGCCAGACTTGTCGGCCTGCCAAATTGTGCTTTTTCTCTCGTCTTTGTTTTGCTAGCTGGTTCGGCATCCTTCGCACGGAAGGGCTATGCGTGTGCTGCCGCTACGTAGTCTTGTCTTTTGTTTATTTGACTATCATGCATTCTGTTCTATAGATAGAATCTGGTAGCCTTTTGCAGTTAACATATACATTATATGTAGCATTTTTCGTATCTAAAATATGTCTCATGTGACTCACATACCTGCTACCTTTTATATGCAGGAAACACCGCAGTTTCTTAAGATCAACACCATCTAGCAAGTCTCCTCATTTCAAAAATAGGAGTTCTCCTAGTATAAATCAGAGGCATTTATAAATGGAAAGAGTTCAAATACCAAGCCACCATCATCAACCAAAGGTCACATTACTAGCAGGAACTCAAAACGTGCATCATCTACTGATGGAAAATCAAATACCACTGCAATTTCCATTTCTCCCATAGCTAGCAAGGTTCCTTTGACAAGTAACATCGCAAGACTTGGTGAAGGAAGCAAGTGTGCTGAATGTACAGATGGAAAAAGCAAGAATACTGAAGGGAATATGCCTAAGAGGTAATAATAAAGTGGTTATTATCGTATTCCTTATTTATGATAAATGTTTATTTTACTTGCTCTAATTGTATTAATACGGAAACGTTAATACATGTGTGTTTAATAAACAAAAAGGAAGTTCCTAGTTATGCCTCTCTTATAAACTAGCTCGTTGATTAACAATATGACCAAAGGTTTCCTAATCATGGACATTGGATGTTGTTAATAATGAGGTCACAACATTAGTGTAATGGTGTGATGAAAATTCATCCGAAGTATAGCATTACGATCAAGGTCATTGTGTTTATATTGTTATAACATCATACGAAGTAATCTTAGTCCTTAGACCATGAGATCATGTCAATCACTAACACCGGAAGAGTATCTTGATAACATCAAACGTCACACCGTAACAGGGTGACTATAAAGATGGGTTGAGTGCTACGAAGGTGTTATGTTGAGGCTCATGGATCAAGAGTGGAATTTTTCCATCCCGATGATGGATATATATATATACTCTGGGCCCTCTCAATGATATCACATTAGTTAGCTTGCAAGCAAGTGATTTGATCACTAGAATGTTATATCACGGGAACGAGAAAACAGTACATGTCGGCAACGAGATCAAACTAGGTATGGAGATACCAATGATCGAATCTCGGACATGTAATATATCGCGAGACAAAGGGATTGAGTTACATGCGTATAAGGTTCACACGATCATAGAAGTCACCGTTGAATATGTGGGAGTCAGTACGGATCTCCAGGTCCCGCTGCTGATTATTGATCGGAGAAGGGTCTCGATCATGTCTACATTATTGGCGAACCGTAGGGTGACACACTTAAGGGATACCGACACCATTCGGAGCAAATAATTTTCCAGAGAAAGAAAAAGGAAAGCGCAGGAATTTATTTCACTAGACACCGAAACTGTTTCGGTTGAAATTGCTGAAACTGGTTCTGCGTGTGAAATTGAAATGTTCTAAGGGGTTTTATGTTAATGTTTGTTAATTAAAGTAGTTAACAAAATTCTGAATAAATAAACAAAAGAGTTTTATTTAAATGAGAGCTTTCATTAAATTTGGTGGAAATTTAATGCATGTGAGTGGATTTTTGAGTGGAAGCTCTTTTATGGGAGTGGAGGCTTCTCATTTTGAGTGGGATCTCCATCCACATGAATGTGGAAGAGGTGGGGGCGGCCACCATGTCTGGCGCCATTCTCCTTGGGGTGCCCCCTCTCCCTATAAAAGCCCCCCTCTCATCCTCTCAAAGCACACCTCCTCGTGAAGGATCTCTCTCCCCCCTTTAGAATTCCCCATGGTCCCGGATCAGCGAGATACATGTTCCCGGTGGCTTTTTCTGGAAGGAGTTGTTGCTTCCGCTGCTTCGCTGGAGCGAGGACGCGGAGGTTGTCGTGGTACCCGGACGTGTGTGCGATCACGAATGCGCCACTACTTTACGGTCCTGGACGTGATGGTGCTGGACCGGCTGGACCAGATGGACTTCATCACGATCTTGAGATCGGCAAGCGTTCAACTACATCATCCACGAGTACAACCTCGTTAACGCTACACGGTCTTCGAGGGTATGTATTCTATGGATGTATATCCACCCGTTGCTTGTATCTAGTAGATAGATCTTGGTACATAGTTGTTCCCATCGTAGGAATTTTTTTGTTTTTTATGCTGCTAACCCTACAGTGGTATCAGAGCCGGATCTATGCGTAGATGCTTTGCATGGGTAGTACACATATGTATATGTGGGCGATGATGATCATTTTATTGCTTCTTGGTTGTACTTTGGAAATTGGTGGTATAGTAGGATGAAGCTGTAAGATCCCTCCTTTATAAAGGAAGAGGATCCCTGTGATTGCAATGCTAGTCCCTGGATCATTGCTAGCATCCACAGTTTAAGATGAAGTACATAGATACAAAGGTCATTATTACAGGCATTCCAGAGACAAACATAGTCTTTACAACTCCAAGTCCACATGCCTAATACAAGAGTTTGAATAAGTAAATAAATAAAAGTCTTCATCTTCATGTGCCAAAGGAAAACATGTTGAGTGTAGACTCATGACTCCTAATCCTCATCAGAGTATCCTGCAACATCACAAGTTACAGCCACAGTGGGTCAATACATTGGAATAGTATTGGCAAGTGATACCTTAGTATAATTTAGGTGGACTATATTACTATATGCAATTTGGCTAAGTGTAGCTTGGCTTGCTTTGCTCGAAATAGATTATTGCCTATTAGTTGAAATCACTATGTTTTTCTTTGTCAAAACTTTTCCCAAGGATCCACCAATAGACATTAAGGTCCTTCACCCTTGTTCACCCACAAGTTTTACTTAGAAAATTGGGATGACGAGATTCTTGATAGCTTCCATGTCTTGATGCTCAAGTTGTCCTTTTCCAGGGACATGGCTAAGTACTTAGATTTTTCCATCTGCAGAGGTTGTGCACTTTCCCCACCAGACATGATTTTCACCAAGACAAGACCTTTCAGAAGCCTTCCCTTAGACCAAATGGACGCGCTCCAACCTATCATTCCCACTACCACCAACTGTCCAAATGGCTAAGTTCTAGCAACCTATGTGATCCAGGCAGAGCCCATATTGCCAAGTGGCTGCACTAGAAGCTTCTTAACACTTGGCCTCTAAAAATCTCTTTGTTCCTGGGTGGCTTTCCACAAGTGAGATACACAAGGTTCACCAGTCCCCTGGCCTTGTGTAACCACTCAACATAAACCCTTACTTCCATTCCACCCAGGTGTTTCATTAACTTAGTTGTTTTATTAGGCAAAACACAAGTCCAAAGACTTAGAAATATTTTCATCATAGAATGTATATTTCACCAACCCTTGTTTGCTACTAGCTAGGCTAAGCATGGCATAGATAGTAACTTTAACTTAGAAATTCCCTAGCAATTCTACAACTACTAGGATTTCCCAACATGGCATATAAGCAAAATAATAACATGCAAGACTTAGCAAAATATTTCTAATGCTTAGCATAAAACATGGATAAAAATATTCATGAAGTACCACTTGCCTTGGTAGTTTGGAGCGTAGTTACACTCTTCACAATCACAATCACTAGCACCAAAATCTACACAAAGAATCATAGCAACAAATTACATACAAAACATATACAACCAAAAATATATGCATGCATGCAAGATGGTATGTGATGATTTTTAAAACTCAACCAAGCAAGTAAACAGTACTGGTTCACTAACAAGTTAAAAACTTGTCAACAACATTTATTTAAACCCTAAATCATTTCCTAAACATTCCATATACTCAATTTAGTCCTACACAAGTTTCTGCAAATAAATTTTTTTTAACAGAAGCAAAACATTAAACACATTGCATATTTATAAAGAGCTTGCTCTCCTGATTCCAACGATATAAAATTTGTCAAATTCTAACGTGGGGATCAAAAGTTATAGCTAAATCAAATTCAAACAACAATCAGATTCAAATCCCGTCTGAAATCTAAACTCCAGCCACGCGTCATGTTCTGATTGGTGCGTACCGGTTCGGGCGGATCGATCAACGAGATCCACACGATTTAAGTGAAGATGCACGGCCAGATCTAACGCGTACCTCTTCGACACATATCTAATCTTACTCGTTAGATCTAAATCCTACGGCCCTAATCTAATTGACCACAGACGGGCGGCGCTAGCGGCGGCTACTGGCGGCGGCGAGCTCTGCCTACGGCGGCGCGGCGCTACAGGTGGCTAGGGGGTCATTGGAGGCGCTTACCAGAGACGCGACGACGTGCTGATGCTCAACCTGGCGGCGGCTTGGCAAGGGGCGCACGGACACGGTCGCTGGGGCTCGTCAGAGTTGCGGGCGGCGTCTGTAGCTTGCTGTCAAGGTCATTGTCGAGGCTCTGCGTCGTCCTAGCACAAGTCAGAGGGTTTAGGAGATGCGCAAGTGTCTAGCGAACAAGATGGTACCAATGGGAAGGCAAGGGGCGCTCAGTTCTTACCGCTATTGCTCGTCGGAGTCGAGCGGCGGCGCTGGTGGTTGCGGGCGTGAACGAGAACGACGACCTGGGTCACGAGCAGGCAAACCAGGGGCGTTAGTAGATGCACAAGGACATGGCGGTCACGCTCGTTTGAACCAGAGACGGCGGGGCGGTCGGAGCTTACCGGAATCGCCTGCCGGAGTTGCTCTGTCTGCGGCGGTGTAGAGGCAAGGGCGTAGAGGTGGCGCTAGGTGAGGGGAAATGGCCGCGGTGCAGAGGGGATCTTATAGCCAGAGCGGGGGCGAGGATTGCACAGCGAATCAATGGCAATTAAGCGCGCAGTAACAACGGCGATGTAACGGAGGAGCGAGCGACACTGGCGCGCGTGATTGACGACGAAGGCGACGTGGTCGCAGGGTCCCCTCGTCAGCGGGTTTAAACAGCGAGGGGGTGGGGTCGTGCGGTCAGTGACTCTGGGGGTGTGTCTGCGGGTGAGCGAGAGAAAGAAGGACCCCGGGTGGGCTTAGTGGGCTGGATTAGTAGTTGGGCCAGATAGGTAGCGCTGGCCCTTTTCTATTTCTTTTCTTCTTTTCTTTTTCTGTTATGATTTTTGAAATGTATTTCAAATCTAAATCAAATGAGTTTGAATTCAAATCTTCCCCAGGTTTTTTTATACTGTAAACCTTGCACTCAAATGTGTGCCAAACACTATTGTCCAAACCAAACATTTTGATCAGATGAAAATAAAAATAAAACCAAGCCTTTATGATATATATTCAATAGGCATAATATTGGTTTTATTATTCATTTTGTTTTGAAATTTGTTCAAACTTTTGGTGGTGCCTAAGTTTGAATAAACAAACTTTACTGAATCAAAAACAAGTATTCTTCTCATTGGAAGATAGCACTAAGGCTTGAGCAAACTTACATAAAATAATAAGCACAAATGTTTCTGTTTTGAATTGATTTATTTTAAATGAAATTCATATGCTCATGGATGCATGGATGATATGCATAAGTTTGAAACATGATTTTGAGGATGTTACAGAAGCGGCCCGGACAAACTTTACATGTCCTCGCACATGAGACCTGTTCCACGCTTGACATGCAACTAGTTTTGCATAAGTGGCTAGCGGGTGTTTGTCTCTCCTACTATAGTCAATATCTAATTTGCAATGAGTTATCAACAATTTGGTTATCCTCGTTGTGGTTCATGTTCGTAGGTAAGAACGGTTTTATCTTCGAAAGTCCTAAGCCACGTAAAACTTGCAATGGATAAATTAGAGGCGTCTAGTTTAGATTGTTGCTGGGCTAATGTCATGATATGGTGATGTTGTAAGTAGAAGTATAAGTCGATACTCTTACAACACACATAACGTGTAAGTTCCATAGACCTTGGCCTTACACATATAGGTATGATAGCGATCATACCACGATGCACATGATGGAGATCAAATGCAAGAACCATATCATTTCACTTACAAACGTGTGATATTTGATTGCATCTTATATTGCTTGTTTCGCGTTTTATTAGCATAATAAGATGATCCCTCATTTAGATATCAAGATAAAAATATGTTCTTCCTTAAGTATGCACCGACAATGTTTCGTCGCTTCAAGACATCACGTGATGATCGGGTGTACTTGAATCCACGAGCATATCTCGGGTGTAAGACAGTTACACACGCGAATACTAAGGTTCTTACTTGGCGAGCCTAGCATGTATAGACATGGCCTCGGAATACAGACCGAAAGGTTAAGCATGAGTCATATGTTTTGATATGATGACCATATGGATGCTCGCGTTTGAAGCTACACCGACTCACGTGATGATCGGACTTGGTGTAGACGATTTGGTTCATGTAATCACCAAAAAGACACGAGGGGTGTCGTTTTTGAGTGGGAGTTCATTTCTAATTTGGATTAGAAGAACTCAATTTATCATAAATTAAATCAAAGTGATTTTTCATAATTTTTTGTAGTTATTGGCATTCGTTCACCACCTTATGCTTAGTTGTAATTGAGGTAATATAACTATAGAATTCTAGATACTTACTTTACGAACTGGTATCGTATTATGTTGAGTGTCAATCAAAGTTTAAAGTCCTATTGCAAACTTTCCGCAAACTCTGTTTACTCCGTGAAATTTAATAATTGGTATTAAATCGAGAGTAACAATTCCAGTGTTAGTATCTTAAGTATCATGTTTGCCTCCATGATTCTTGATTGTTTTAATATCAAGTTTATCTAGGAGCTGAAAGAATTGTTTCAGAAACCATCATGTGTGGCAGATATAACGATATCTGAAACAATGTTTTTGGTTGCAATATGATAGCGTATAATATATGTTCTCATATTGGATGAGAATTTACAAAGGTTGGAAATACTAGACATCCTAATCATCCAAAAGGGTTTTGGAAAGTAATGTTATACTCATGATTCTCCTTTATAAGCTACATTAGCTTGATCATGAAAGTTGTCATGATAAGGGTGAATAGAAGATGTATGTAAAGTGTTTACTACACTAAAAAGATTACTAAAGAATGGATTTTGAAAGAATACCGATCATTTGATGATGGTGATCTACTTCAAAGTGCAAGACCAAAGGTATTATTATTTGAATATAGACGCTTTGGACTATGTGTCATGTATATGGCGCCACTGTTGATGTTGATAGATTCTTTTAAAAATAAAGAGCAAATGCTGAAAGAGAATCTATAAAATATATTTGGCAGAAAAGAAAAGATTAGAAATATCCAATTTAGCTATATAGATGATATACATGTTATGGATGTATTCTTTGCTTGTTAAACAATGTGGTTCTTGAGTATTGGATACCGAATTGGTTGGTATAAAATTTCATACGGAACGACGCAATTCATGAACTACAATGGCCTCAGTAACTAGCAAGAGAATATGTGATGATGTTCATCGAAAACAAACAAACTGTTGTTTGTATTTCTCGTTGACATTGAAGCTTGCCTTCAAGATTTGTTTTAATAATAGTTATTTAAATCAGGTATTATGAGAACAAAGGTTGTTCAAATAATTACCGTATTCCATATAAGATGGATGATTTACAAATCTTGTTGGAGAAATCACATCCATAAAACCTAATGCTAAAATGTCGCAAGACAAATGATTGAAAGATCACTTACAAAGTGACATCGCCGTTTAAATTATATTGGAAATAAAATATGAAGACCCTCCATATTCATGGATTTTTGGAGTCTTTGATTTGATCAAGTGACGCTTGTGAGACTTTCCTCGGGATAATTAAAACTTCATTCAAAGTCCAAAGAAGAACGATCGACTAAATTATTGGAATTTATACATATCGATGTATGTAGTCCATTATGTATAGTCGTAAGCGATGGATTTCAACTTCATATGCTTTCTCCGGAAATTTGAGTGAATGTTCACTTAATGAGAAAGAAGTATGAAATATTTGAAAATGTTCAAAGACTTTCAAGATGAAGTGGAAAATCATTGTAACAAGAAAATAAATGGTTTATGATTTTATCATAAGGGATTTATTTTAGTTGCAAGTGTAACAAGAAAATAAATGATTTATGATTTTATCATAAAGGGGTTTATTTGAGTTACAGGTTTAGCAAAAACACCTAGATTTGCATCTCCCGAAACACCATAGGAGTATGGAGTGTTTGAGATTTGTAATGAAACCTTGTTTTGACATGGTTGGATCAAAGGTGTTATTTATAAAACTGCCATTAAGTTTTAAAAGATTAATGCCTTAGAGACTACCGCTTTTACACTGAAAAGAGCTCCATCTTGATCCGTTGAAATGACACCATGGAATTTATGGTTTTGGGTAAAACCCAAGTTGTCATTTCTTAAATTTTCGTATGCTAAACATGAGTAAGATGTTTACAACCGAAGTCGGATGAGCATGTCTTTGTAGGTTATTTCGAATAACAATTGGTTATTCCTCCGTAACACCAAGGACAAAAGGATTTGTCGCTTGAAATGTGAAGTTTCTTGGAGAAGGAATTTTTCATAAATGTTAAGTGGGAGGAAAATAGAACTTTGATAAGGTTAACGAACCTTAGCTATATGTGCTGAGTTGCGCAGCGCCAGGAATCGTTCCGGAGGCTGCCATAATGCTCATAGCTTATGTGCCTCAAAGGTTGTGGTCATGGAGATCTAAGTTCTTATTGAACCAAGAAGGTCTGATAAACAATCAAATGATTGAGATTTGAGAGTAAATCATTATTGTTTGACAATGATGAACCGACTACAAAGAAGCGACGATGGGCCCTAACTCCGTCAAATGGCTTGAAGCCATAAAATCCATGATAGTTCCATACACAAGAAATCAAGTTTTGAACTTGGAAGACCCTCCGAAAAGGTTTAAAAATCTATTGGTCGTTTTTGGATCTATAGAGAAACAGACATGGATGTTTCACATCTATGAAATAGTCGAGATGTCGTAAAGTATTTTACGACTATGTTCAAGGAGTTGACTATGACAAGATTTGATCTTTCATAGCGATATTTAGTCTGGAAGGATTAATGTAGAAACCACTACATATAATTTGGTATATGGTAGATGAATAAACAAAACAAAATTCTTCGAATAGAATGGTTACCTAGGACGTGTACAAGACACGGTCCAAAGGGTTTTGTTAAATTCAAAGGATGCTAAAAGGGCATGCAAACTTTAATGGTTGAAGTAAGCATCGCGGAGTTGGAATCTTTACCGTGATGAAAAATGAGTTTTTTTTATCAGAAGACGATGAAGATGCTTGCATTTGCAAGAAATTAAGTGGGAGCGCTGAGACATATTTCTAATACATTATGTGGAGGACATCTTGTTGATTAGAAATGATGTATCTTTTATTGACAAAGGTTAAGAATTTCATTTTGATGAAAGACTTAGGCAAAACCCGAATATTTAGCATGGATGTCTATAGTGGATAGACTGTGATGCTAATATGGTTGTGCCAAACATACATATATGAGATATTGAAGGAGTTCAATATAGAAACGACAAGAAACGGTTCTTGTCGCATGGAAAGGAATTTAATCAAGATTAAAGTGCATCAACACTTCATAAGTGAAACAAGATTCAAGTGCTTTGACACTTGATGAGTGAAATCACAAGGATGTTTTGATTAATCATACCATGATATGTACACATCCAGATATGTCCTATGCTCTAACTGTTATGAGCATATACCAGAATGATCATAAAATGATCATTGGACGATAGTGAGGATATTCTTATGATCTTTTGGAAGAACTAAGAATATATTTATATAGAGGTGACAAATAATTACAAATATTTCATTGTAAAGCGTTACATTGATACTAGTTTTGTCACAAGATACAAAATTAAGTTTATCTCAATTTAAACTATGGGTGGCACAATGAAATGGAAAGGAGTTTCCATGATGGATTTGGATGAATTCCAAAGTTAAGACATTGTGACGGATACTACAACAAAAGGCTAAGTATATGACTACTATAGTAGCAGCAAAGGAGGGCATTTGTGTCAAGTAGTTTGTTATCAAACTAAGGTGTGGTTCGCAACGGGCTAACACTAAAGATATATTGTACGACAATAGTATCGACATGATTTAACCCCAAGGAACTAAAGGTCTCAACAAAAGACCAAATTTATACAATGCCATCTCATTAGAGAATAAGTGATGCGTGGAGACGCAAAGACATGCAAATACACAAGGACCTGAAGCATCAGATCCGTAGATTATGTTAACCACTTGCAATTGCGTATATGGAATACCAGAAAGCCATATGTGTTCAATACGCAAAGTTTTCAAACTAGATTATTATCTCTAGTGCAAGTGGGAGACTGAAGGGAATATGCCCGAGAGGCAATAATAAAGTGGTTATTATCGTATATTTATGATAACTGTTTATTTTACATGCTCTAATTGTATTAATACGGAAACGTTAATACATGTGTGTTTAATAAACAAAAAAGGAAGTTCCTAGTTATGCCTCTCTTATAAACTAGCTCGTTGATTAACAAGATGATCAAAGGTTTCCTGATCATGGACATTGGATGTTGTTAATAAAGAGGTCACAACATTAGTGTAATGGTGTGATGAACATTCATCCTAAGTATAGCATTACGATCAAGGTCATTGTGTTTATATTGGTATAACATCATACAAAGTAATCTTAGTCCTTAGACCATGAGATCAAACGTCACACCGTAACAGGGTGACTATAAAGATGGGTTCAGTGCTACGAAGGTGTTATGTTGAGGCTCATAGATCAAGAGTGGAATTTGTCCATCCCGATGAAGGATAGATATACTCTAGGCCCTCTCGGTGATATCACATTAGTTAGCTTGCAAGCAAGTGATTTGATCACTATAATGTTATATCACGGGAACGAGAAAAGAGTACATGTCGGCAACGAGATCAAACTAGGTATGGAGATACCAATGATAGAATCTCGGACATGTAATATATCGCGAGACAAAGGGATTGAGTTACATGCGTATAAGGTTCACACGATCACAGAAGTCATCGTTGAATATGTGGGAGTCAGTACGGATCTCCAGGTCCCGCTGCTGATTATTGATCGGAGAAGGGTCTCGATCATGTATACATTATTCGCGGACCATAGGGTGACACACTTAAGGGATACTGACACCATTCGGAGCAAATAATATGCCAGAGAAAGAAAAAGGAAAGCGCAGGAATTTATTTCACTAGACACCGAAACTGTTTTGGTTGAAATTGCTGAAACTGGTTCTGCATGTGAAATTGAAATGTTGTAAGGGGTTTTATGTGAATTTTTGTTAATTAACGTAATTAACAACATTCTAAATAAATAAATAAAATAGTTTTATTTAAATGAGAGCTTGCATTAAATTTGGTGGAAATTTAATGCATGTGAGTGGATTTTTGAGTGGAGGCTCTTTTATGGGAGTGGAGGCTTTTCATTTTGAGTTGGAGCTCCACCCACATGAATGTGGAAGAGGTGGGGGAATCCACCATGGCCGATGCCATGCCCCTTGGGGTGCCCCCTCTCCCTATAAAAGCCCCCCTCTCATCCTCTCAAAGCACACCTCCTCGTGAAGGATCTCTCTCCCCCCTTTAGAATTTCCCCATGGTCTCGGATCAGCGAGATACATGTTCCCGGAGGCTTTTTATGAAAGGATTTGTTGCTTCCGCTACTTTGCTGGAAAGAGGGCGCGGAGGTTTTCGGGGTACCCGGACATATGTGCGAACATGGATGCACCACTGCTTTGCGGTGCTGGACGTGATGGTGCTAGACCGGCTAGACCAGATGGACTTCATCACGATCTTGAGATCGACAAGCGTTCGACTACATCATCCATGAGTACAACCTTGTTAACGCTATACGGTCTTCGAGGGTATGTATTCTATGGATGTATATCCACCCGTTGCTTGTATCTAGTAGATAGATCTTGGTACATAGTTGTTCCCATCGTAGGAAATTTTTTGTTTTCTGTGCTGCGAACCCTACAAATACAACAATCCAAATTTCTCCTACAGCTAGAAAATTCCTTTGGGAAGTAATGTCGGAAGCCTGAACGAAGGAAACCACAATGTTATATATTCAGATGGAAAAACAAAAAACACAGCAATACCAATTACTCCGATAGCATGGGTATGTCTACACCGCCACCATTTGACTTTGGGATTAGTTCTCGGGGAAGTTCACGCTGTGATTCTCCAATGGAAGCCACTTTTTCACATGAATATGCATGTCCCAAATTTTTATTGGATGTTGCACAAATATCTTGGACACCATCGCAAGGTATATTACCATAGTCCAAGATTTTTACATGGCAAGTAGGCACTATGATCTTGGCAAGTAGTTAAAATTAACCTGGTAATTAGGCAACACTAAACTCATAATGTTAAAATATGCTAACTAAGTGTACTTTATCTGGTAACTAATTAGGAAATCAGGCTCTATGAACTTGGCAAGCATGTATAATTAACCTGTCAATTAGACAACACTAAAGTAATAATGTTAAAATATGATAACTAACTTTATTGCAAATATTTCTAGGGGAGTTGTGTGGCAGTTGTATAATTCCCTGATATTTTCCTTATTTTTCATCTATGCCTACTTTATGGTATATTAAGGTTTTATGGAAGATGTATAATTCCCTAACACTTTTCATGTACAAATGCAGAGCCAACTGGAGATGATGCCAATTCAGTCAGCAAATATGACATGGAAGTGTTCACTTTATCTGAAGAAGTGCGGGACTTCATTGCAGAGAAAATTGACCGTCTTAGCGAGAAGGGTGAAGCTGAACTGAATATGTATGAGGAGTTCTCCAAAGCATTTATAGCTAGGTAACGATCATTCCAAGTAGCTGTCGTACCTACAAAATCTCGGATTGGAACTACTATTCATATCACTACTCCAAATGTACAACCGCACAAAGTCAAGTGAAGAAGCCTTCACAGTTTATGCAGTCACCTTTTGAGAGCTTGATTAAAGTTACTTCTGATTAATAAGAAGTGTACCAAAAAATTATGTTGAGCAGTCAACACCTGAGTCCATCCAAATCAAACTTGAAGAAGTAATTTTCTATAAGCATATTTACTTTTTTTGCACATTTCTACCTCTATTCATCTTTAGGGGGGATTTTTCTCTCTTTGCTTACATGATGTTCTTTTTTTTTGTTGTGTGTTTCTTTTTTGGGTTTAAATAGGTACCAAATCATAAAGTACACAGATAGCTGGGCTATCATAAGCGATCTGGCTGGCTCTATACATGGTAGAGGTGAACTATCGAACAACCGTATGGAAGTTGGCCTTTAGTACCTATGGCGTATAAATAAAGTTGATAGTGCCATACCAGATCTCTAGTTTCTTGATGGGCAGGCTGTTCACAAAAGATGTTGTATCACTTTTCAAAAGGAGCCCTGTTTATTCACTTAGCATGATGAAACAAGTAAGATTTTTTTCATGAACCTATTCTTCATTAAAATATTGTGCCGTCAATGTTGTTTTTTCTCAAATTTTACGGTTCTTATATTTTCAGTTCCAATGGAATTACCATTTTATTTGTAAATAGTCTCATATTTATATCATGTAGTTATCATATTTCTTTTATTATTATCTTCTTTGTTTGCCTTTTACCTTTTTTTCAATCCTAATGTACAATTTCCACTTTAATATCTTGTAGTTACCTATTTTATAATCATGTACTTACTAGGCTTTGTTAGCACTTTGTTTTGTTTTATACAGATTGTGTTCGCTGTTCTTGAAGAAATGGGAAAAGGTACTAAGGAAGGCAATCATAGGTATTGCTTGTCTATGAACTTTCAAGCCAAAAGGTTCGAAGCTCTTGACTCAATGCGGGGTGAAGGAAATCAAACTCTGTTGGAGCATGCATATGCTCTAATGAATAGTATCAAGGATATTTGGATTATTCACTATTCAGGCTCAAAAGTTCAGATTCAAGATTGGGAACTCAAGATCATTGATCTCCCAATTCAGGATAATTTGTATGTTAAAATTTTTCTTGCCTACTCTTATTTAAAATCCTATATTATAAATGCTCCTTGTTCCATCTTGTTCTTGTTATATTTTTCTGTAGTAATGTAATTACCAGTTTAATTGTAATTAATCTCCATTTAATATCATGTAGTTACCATGTTTCTTTGCTTATCTATTTTTCTCTGCAACTTTATATGCTTGGCAGATTCAACTATGGGTATCATACCCTATACAACATTGAAAAGTGGGATGGAAAGAATGTTCCTGAATTGTGCAAAGATGATATATTCAAATTAAGAAGGGTGATACTGTAACATCCCAATTTCAGCAACCCTGATTAAATGTCCAAAAGGCAAAAATCAGGGGGAACAAAAACTTTTTCCTGCTATGCTTTCTTACTTGTTTGCTTGTGCTCTAGCACCTGTTTGTGTATTAGTTGTGTACTCCCCATCTCAACCCTAGTTTACAAAACTATTTTTACAAAAGAGATGTCTTGGCTCATCTTTCATATTCTCAAATGTTCTAGCATTTCAAAACCGAAGCCAAGATGACTTTGACACAACCAAATACTTGACTAGTTTCTATTGCCAAAACAGGGGAGACATATATGTACTCTCCTTATGCTTTCAAGACAGAACCTTCAACTACTCTTATCTCTAGGTTTTCCAAAACTTATTAAAACCTTTTCATCTCAATCTTGGTAGAGATACCAAGATGGTACTTATCTTACTTCAAAGCAAAACCCCTTTCAACATGCCCATCCTTACCTCAAGCTAGGCTTGATGGTAACCCTAGTAGTAGTTAGATGAATTTCCTTGATCTGCTGATTGCCTTGTTTGCTTAGGAACTAGAGTGAGCTAATCTAGTAGCTCACCACTTAGGCCCCAATCTAGGCTTGTGATCATCAATCTCAAAGCAAGCATCCAAGTCTGGATCTATCCTAAGCCACTCAAGTGATCATCTCATCTCCTGCTTACCTCAAACCAAGGATAACCCTTCTGGATGGTTTCCAACTCAGTGAACACCCAATCCAAGCAGGCATAATATCTACTTATCCCTCACATCAACATCCTCCATATGATCATGAGCTTGGAACCTAGAACCCTCTCAAAATCATCTACACTTGCACTCTAGTTAAATCTCCAAAACTGCCAAAATGGCTAAGTCTGGATTTCTTATCTAGATTCGCTCTTTGGAGCTCTACCTTTTCCAACCCCTCCTTCGGCTCCCCTCGCTAACCCTAAGATGGAAAGACCGCGTCTTTCCACTCAACTCCAACGAACCGCCCACTCTCTACTTTGAGATTCGTCCGAAGAAAACCAAACCATGACTCCGTTTAAAAATAACTGTGTACCTAGATAAATCTGCACCCCTCTGTTTTGTCTCACCCCTGAACCACAAACCCTCCGCTGTGCAGATGGAGCCCGTTGATGAGACATGGCTAAGCGCAGGATACCCCGTGCTCCTATGGGATTCCTTGTAGCTCTGCGGATACACCCAACCTCCCACCTACCAACTCCACAAAGGACTGGAGACCAGACTATATCTGGGTCAAGTGATCATTCAACCAAAGTATGGAGTTCCCGGAGAACCAATTCATGCCACATGATTCTATATGCCAACCCCAGTACTGGTGTTACAAATGGCTGCAAGAGAAGCCCTGTTCCGCATTCGAGATGTCCTTCCCGAGATGAGGCAACCCACGACCTTCTTTCTGCCTATCAAAGGAAGCGTGGATTCGTCCGGTCAATCCCAAGACCCTCGCTTGACCTACCCCGCCTTGCAGCTTCAAGCCCTGCTAGCTATGCTGGAAATGAGCTCCTCACCACAGTAGTCGATGAATACCTCCGCACCCAGATGGAACTTCATCGCGTGCAAGCTATCCTGGATCGCAAAGAAGCTCTAGAAGTCCAGCAAAGGAATCAAGCCATAATCAAGGACCCAGAAGAAGCCCCCGGAAGCCACATCCTCGAAGGAATAAAGAAATGTGTCACCGCTCGGCAGTATCTCAAGAGGTTCAAGCCACCCCAAGACCTCCAAGGATTCTCCACCCACCTCCCTGAAGGTGAAGAGGAAGCCAAAGAGGATTTTCCTGGATCATCCGCAAGCGGAAACTAGCCTACGTAGTATCTATGTATCGCCCCAAGACCTGTTTTGAAAAAACTCTAAGTGCCTTGTCGCCACGCGGCACATACCCGTTTTGTAACCCTTAAGTACCTCCGCCACCGACCGGCTTGAACTTGCTAAAAGTGTTCATGTTATGCAAGTGTGATATCCTTCTTTGCATGTTTTACCCACGACGTTGCATCAGACCAAACCCGGAACGACCCCCTTCCAAAGGACCTCGTTTACTAGACCGCCAAAACTCCAATGGCATCCCCCAACCCGTCGGACCCGTAACCCCGCGCAAAACTAACTACCCAGAAGCTGGTAGATTCCCTTTCCAATAGACCTAACTCCTGAAGTGGTTCCGACGACGTCGACAGAAGATAACTACCCCGAAGGAAAGATGTATCGCCATACCCCAACATCAGCATACGACCCCAATCAAGAACATCGACGACTTCACCAACAACCCCTAGTTTTTCTCTAAGGGGGAAAGACTGCGTCTTTCCCGCCCAAAGGCCCGATAGACCCCTGAGTCGACCACTAGCCATCATTAAGCAATAACCACCCCTCCAAGCCCGAATCATCGACCCTGTACGAAGAACAACGTCCAACACTTCTCCCGACTCAGAAAATACCTCAAGAAAGTCCTCCACTCCAAGGTCGACCGCCCAGCCAACATCCCGATGAATCAAGACCCTGAAGAAAGAAACATCGACCACGAGATGAAGGAATGAGAAGATTCAACTCATCGTCCCGACTCAAGAAGGAAATACCTCATCAACGTTAAACCTACCTAGACTTGTCATAAGGGGAAAAGACTGCGTCTTTTCCATTTGTTTAAAGCTAAACAGCCCGACCCAAAGCCCCTCAGCTCCAACCCGTGACTAACCATGTTGGGTCTTTGCAAAACTTATTAGCGCCTAATAATTCCCATCGCTGAAATTGTTAAGCGGATGTTATCACCCCAACCCTACTCCTCCCTAATCTTGGGACAAGATTATTTTAAGGGGGAAATGTCTGTAACATCCCAATTTCAGCAACCCTGATTAAATGTCCAAAAGGCAAAAATCAAGGGAAACAAAAACTTTTTCCTGCTATGCTTGCTTACTTGTTTGCTTGTGCTCAAGCACCTGTTTGTGTATTAGTTGTGTACTCCCCATCTCAATCCTAGTTTACAAAAACTATTTTTACAAAAGTGATGTCTTGGCTCATCTTTCATATTCTCAAATGTTCTGGCATTTCAAAACCTGAGCCAAGATGACTATGACAGAACCAAATACTTTACTAGTTTCTATTGCCAAAACCAGGGAGACATATATGTACTCTCCTTATGCTTTCAAGACAGAACCTTCAACTACTCTTATCTCTAGGTTTTCCAAAACCTTATTAAAACCTTTACATCTCAATCTTGGTAGAGATACCAAGATGGTAATTATCTTACTTCAAAGCAAAACCCCTTTCAACATGCCCATCCTTACCTCAAGCTAGGCTTGATGGTAACCCTAGTAGTAGTTAGATGAATTGCCTTGATATGCTGATTGCCTTGTTTGCTTAGGAACTAGAGTGAGCTAATCTAGTAGCTCACCACTTAGGACCCAATCTAGGCTTGTGATCATCAATCTCAAAGCAAGAATCCAATTCTGGATCTATCCTAAGCCACTCAAGTGATCATCTCATCTCCTGCTTACCTCAAACCAAGGATAACCCTTCTGGATGGTTTCCAACTCAGTGAAGACCCAATCCAAGCAGGGATAATATCTACTTATCCCTCACATCAACATCCTCCATATGATCATGAGCTTGTAACCTAGAACCCTCTCAAAATCATCTACACTTGCACTCTAGTTAAAATCTCCAAAACTGCCAAAATGGCAAAGTCTGGATTTCTTATCTAGATTCACTCTTTGGAGCTCTACCTTTTCCAACCTATGTGCATTCTTGAGAATGTACTTGAACCATCTTGTAGTAAATCTTTAGTACTACCAAGGACCACTCTTGCCCATGGCTAATCCCTTCTATCTCCCGCTCATCCATGATGGTTTTGTAGTCAAGATAATAATCTTTTATGCAAATCTTATCATCTTGCCTACTTTGGCACAAGCTCACTTCTATATGTTACCTCCCCTTGACCAAATCTTTGCATGTTTATGTTCTACCAATCATGTACTATCAACCCCCACTTCACTTACTTCCATTGGATCCTTGTGCCTCTTAAACCCAGATGGTTTAGGAGGCTACCTCATGTACCTTCTATGGCAGCCTTATTTTCAACAAAATTTGCCATCTCTCCTAGATCACCTCAAATGCAACTAAGCCCGACTATCGCATCCATGATCATCTATATGGCATGTACTATCCATACATATATCCATTGTACCAAGGTTAGCTTTGAGCTCCCTAATCCAACCCTGTTTAGGTAGCATCAGAGTAACCAAACCCTAGATCCTCCAGAATCTAGTTTCCATCATTTTCACCACTTTTCTTCAAAACCAAGGTGAACTTTGATGCCTGAATCATGTTTACACCATCTACCTTGGATATAAGCATTCCCAAATAATTATCCCAATTATTGGGATTATTAAACTAATTTATTTCCCTTAGTCACCAAATTCTTAAAACCCTTGTCCACAAAGGCAAGTTTGTTTTTCTCAAAATAAATTTGCCAACTCAATGCATAATTGAGTTCTCCATATCATATCCCATCCTTCAAACTCAAAAATAAATATTTTTGAGATTCTTTATTATTTATTTTTGCCCTTTTACTTAAATGGCAGAAAAAAGAAATAATTCCCCAAAAATACTTTCCCACATCAATAAATCCCAATAAAATTATCCAATGTGTGTTATGGTATTTAGGACCATATCACATAAAAAATCAAGCTTGTCCAATGTAAAAGTATAATCTTAGATTCCATAATCTATTTCTGCACTTTTTGAAGATAATCATCAGAAAAATCCCATTTAAATCATGGAGCGATTATTTGACCCCATATATCTACCAGTACCATTTCCATACCTTGTCCAGTGCAAGTTTTTCAACTTCCTTCACAAGACTCCAATTAATCAATTTTGCCAAAACCAACAAACATTGATTCAAATCAAAACCACACCAGCTCAAATCTTCTTCATCACTCCTCCCTAACACCAGCACTCTCCCCTAGTCGACCAACACTGTAGCATGGCCCCACACTCCATGTCCCACATGGTTATTTAGGAGGAAGACAAAGGAAATGTCTTGTCCAACCCTTTTCTGTACTCATTGCAGCACCCCACTCCCTCTCTGCTCTGTGCACAACCCTAAGAACACCCCACAATCTCCCCACCGCCCCTGGCCACCAATGAGAAGCCCATAGACCAAGCCCTAGCTCCTCCATGAGCTATGACCACCATGGACCTCCCCCTCTCAGTATATAATGCCCAAAGGCCACCCAGCACCATCTCTTCAGCGCATTTGCCCCTAGCACACCTTCCTCACCTCCCTAGAGCCCCCTCTTCTCTTCCCCTGCCCTGTCTTGACCAGAAGAAGAAGATAAAGAGCTCTCGTCTCAATCCCAAAAATCAAGCGTATCTCCTGCTCCCCTGCCTCCCGCTTTATGCATGCTAACTTGCCGGAATCCCCTCGTCACCAGGAATCTGACCCACCCCTTTTTCTTGTTCAGGAAGGTCGGCAGCGAGCTCCCCCAGCAAGGACACCGCGAGCTCCTCTCGGTCGACCTCACGCGGGCGCCCTCCAGACAACGAAACCTGACGTGCCTCCCCTCCTCCGGCTCCCCTCCACACGCCGCTTCGCCCCGTGGCTTCCCCGACGCTCCTCAGAGCCCCGGTGATCCTCCCCGCCCTCCTCTGACGCCCCTAGGGTTTCGTCTCTGTTGCCTCTGTCTCAGCGAGGAAGACGACGTCGGACCGTCCGATGCGTCTAGATCCAACAACCATCCTCCCCTAGTACCCCTTCGCTCCCCCGCAGCCGCTGACAGGCCGGCCCCGCTTGTCAGCGCTTCAAACGTGCCTCCCGCGCGCGTTGCTGCCTGGATGGGCCGAATCCTCCCTCGCGGCCCATATGCTTCCCCAGATCTAGCCCGCAAACTCCCTCCCCTCTTTTTTTTCTGTTGGAATAGACACAGAAAAATACTCAGTTACTTTAAATCTAAATAAAAATGTAAAATCCTTCAAAACCTCGAGATATAAATTTTATCACGTGCCTGGATGTTTTCCCCAACATGCAGACTCAGATCTGGACCAAAATATTGTCTAAAATAAAAATTATAAATCATTTCCTAAGACCTATCATTTTCACTAAAGAATTTCTTCAGAACGATTTACCACTCCAAATGGAGTAAATTCAATTTGTACAGAAAGGTATCACCCATATCTTTCATACCCCACTGGCCCCACCTTATTTTGCTTCTTATTCACTGGTAGCAAAAATAACAAAAGCAGATACTTTCTGCCTTTAGGAAATTCTCTAGGCCAAACTAATGAGGTTTGGAACTAATTACAACTCTCAGTTGACACAACTAACCATATACTACTAAATCCAGCAGCTCATAATTTTATGAGTCTCTGTCGATTTTTAGTGAATTAAACCCTTCTATGCATGCTTTATTCCCTAATAAAAACATTATAGTAGCTCTGCAAATCCAAACAGGTTGATTCCAATTTCTACAGAAAGGTATTATCAGTACCTAACATGTGTCCTTGGAATCAACTACAAAGCTTCTGTAAAACAAATCTGATGAAAAAGACAAATCCCATCTAGTACTGTCTTTGGGAATTTCTCAAGGGAATTCTGGTAATTGTTTTGAGGTGAATCCAACTCCTCTTGATTCAGTCCATCAAATAACACCTAATTACCCAAGGAAATAACTTTTGCAACTCCAGATAATTTCAGGTGAATTATTTCCTAAAACTAGAGATTTATCCACTATAAAATCCATTATAAATCCTAGGAAATTGATAAAATAGTGAAACAACTTTTGTTGGCTTCATTTTATAAATACCTATCTGATGGTATAATTTTTACACAATGTTATCATATAGATCAAGTCCTTGATCAAAAACCCCTCTCTTAGGTAGTTCCTAGATTATAAATAAAAAGGGATCCTTCACCTCGTGTCTCCAAATCTTCTCCCAATCCAATCAAATCCAACCTCCAACATCCTATTGATGTATATCATGTAATCATATTTTTTTGCTATATGGTTTGATTCTTGTATGCCTTGTATTGATTGGTGTATTGTTTGCTTGCATGTATCCTCGATAACGGCGATAGTTGCGATTGTGTGACGCCGAGAAGAAGGAAGCATCTGGGGTTATCTTTATTATTTTTATTATTGGAATTTTGGTATTCTAACAAAGTCAAGGGACAAATCACTGGTCACAGGCAAGCCACCATTCCTGAACTCCTTTATTCACCTACTTCTGTTTATCAACTGTTTTATATCTCGTTTATAAATTGCATGATCAAAGGCATGCTTTGATTCAAATAAACAGACGTGAGTAACTTGGCTCCTCCAAGTTATGAATGAGTTCCCATTGGACACCTACCCTATTTACACCTACTTTTACCCCTTAGAACGAGGCTAATATGATTAGCATCTTCCCTCTTGGAAACCCACGGATTTTCAAAGATAAAACTATTTTGGGTTCTTACCCCACTACACAGTTTTCAAAATAAAACCCTTGGAAAGAGGCATCGTTTCTGAGTGGAAGTTTTACTAAAGAAAATATGATGTGGATGAAGAGAAAGGTAATGGAGAGGAAGATAAGTAAAGGGAAGTTAAGTAAGAGAAAGGAAGGGATGTTCTACGCTGATGTACGAAACAATTTATCCGTGCAACCACATTACCCCAGACGCTGGGGCTTAGCCCATTAATCCTTAGCCGGGGCTTCTTGTACTTTCTTAACGGGAGCAATCCCTGGAAGCCCGAGTGGACTCTACCTCTGGTCTGCGGATCTGAGGCCTCCATCGCCCGCTACGGCGGAAGTGTCGGTGCAACAATTGGGTCTCCCGCAGACGGTATGTTTTAGCTGGAAGGAAGGAAGTGGAGTCAACAATTTTATATTGCCAAGCCGAGGCTTTGGGTATACGGAATTGCTGCAGGGAGGACTAAGGCCATAGTGCCGCATACTTGTTCCGGGGAGAACAAACCCAAAAGGAAAAGCCGCCTTTGCTAGGGATGGACAAATGAAAAGCTAGGTTTGATTATCCGAACCCCTGTCTACAGTGTGTAGCGGGCCGTGGTTAAATCCTGGCGGATGTATTGATTCTTGTGGGTAAAGTGCGCAAACTCTGCAGAGTTTAATCTATTCGAATAGCCGTGTCCACGGTCAAGGACGGTTGGAATGGCAAGAGCTAGGAGGACCTTTCGGATAAGTTATGTTGTGATGAATTAAAGGATGTGACTTGGTCACAAGGAAAGATAAGAAGGAGTTTGGTTTTGACCAGAGATGGTTGATAAGGTTTTAAAAAGGGTTTTACAACAAAACGTTTTCTAAATCTTTTTTTTAACAAGGATGTGGAGATGTCCTGATTTTCAAAAAGGAGGCATATTTTATAAAAACTCTTTTTGAACAAAGATATAGAGATGCCAAGGTTAGGTATTTTCAAAAATAACTATAGTGTAGAGCTATCTCGCCACAGCCAGATATGGATTATCTTATTACCTTGTATCGGTGGTTTGCGAGTACATTCAAAGTACTCACTGGCATTGTCCCTGGCTATTTACCTGGCCAGCTTGCAGATGTTAAGAATGAATGAAGGTGCTGACGTCTATGCGAGCTAGGCCATCTTCCTAGTTAGTTGCCTGTAGGTTAAGGCACGGGCTCTGCGCTGAAGACTTCCGCTATTTATGTTGTAATCTCCATAATGGCCACTTTGTAAGTTATGTAATCGTTACTTTATGGATGTTGTAATGATACTAGTCGGTTATGCTCATGGCTCACTGATCATGGGAACATGAATTGTATGCATAACAGGTATGCTCGGACCGTAAATACGGGGTGCCACAGATACCATACAATTGGATCACCACAGACTTCAATGAAGAAAAAGATAAATAGAGGTTCAATATGTTCAACAACACGATAAGGTAATCTGAACCAAATGCAATACAACAATAGTTTTATTCTCTCTTGTATGGATAATAAGAAATTTTTGGAAAAATAGATAGTACAAGGGTCTTCCAACTTGTATATGCTCTATTCATGTACTTATCCTCTCTGATGAGATGTCTGGAATTCATGTTCATTGGACCCACATTGCTTGCAAGAGTGGGTTTCTTTTCTTCTTAGGTTTATTGGGTTGTCGAACGCATGCTTCCGCTTCCTCCCCTTTGTCATTGACATGCCTGGGTCACATATATTAGGAACTTTGGATGATTTCGGGGATGCAGCATTGTTGGCAGCAACATCTGGATATGAACTCGTGGTTTGAGTGTTGTTACTTGTCCTAGGATCTTGCGTGGGAGCTATTGTAGTTTCAACAACTTTTTTGTTTTTTTGTTTAACTAACTTGGGGACCTGAGACCACACACTGTGGAGGCACACCTGATGTTTGACCCTCAGGTTGTGGTGTTTTAGTTGGATTAGGAGGATCTGCTGTAGGAGGTGAAGTGGTATCAACTCTTTGGCTCCTTTTCTATTTCTCTTTTTAATGAAGCCAAGTCTCTCTTTAAAGGTTTAAAATGCGTGTGAACAAGCTTCTTTCCATATTCCGTTTCATTTGCATGAATTGTCAGCCCCTTAAACTTGTTGCAAATTACTAACAAAGCCATCTTCTTTCTAGATTCTTCTGGCATCACAGCAGGCTATCCTGGTAATTTCTCTACTAAATTATCTCCGACACTCCATGTCCATCTTCTTAGCACATATGCATGAGGCATCTTTGTTACACCTAATTGGACCATGGTCTGCATCCAAAACAACAATAAGGAAGACATCATTACTTATGATATTACAAGTAATTTTATTTGGTAGTTATGTATTCATGTACCGATAACTGTGATTAGGTAAACTGGCATTTATTTTTTGTGAAACAACAAAACTTTTAAAATACATCCAATATGGTATTATAAAATAAGTAAACCTGGTAGGAGAAACACTAAACCTGGCAGGTGAAAACACATATTATTGAAACAACACATATTTAACATGGTAAGAACACTAAACATAATCTATCAATCAAGGAAAAAATTTACCTTAAGAATGTGACAGCACACAATCCCATCCCTTTCAAACTTGCAGCAAGCACATTGTATTGGCCAATGTTAGGATATGGATATACTTGGTAAGTTCTATTGTGGTAGTCTGGTACGAATTTTGCTATGTAATCAACCAAATATGTATTTGGAGCAATCTGTTGAATGTTATATGATATTATTGCTTGCATCTCGTGCTAAAAACTATGGTAAATGTTTCGTGTGTAGACCTTTTTCATTTTTTGTTCAATTGGATGCCAGCACCAGGACCTAGCTATAGTTAGCGCTAAGTCTGCTTCTTGCTCATGTTCTGCCCTCATGAATTTTAATTGGATAGCAGAATATTGGTGACCAAACTCTAGAATAGAGTTGGAAGGGCTTACATACATTTTTAGGATAACATTAGATCCCTCACTTTGCTGAGTTGTTTGCAAGAATGGATAGAAGTCACGCATGAAGTATGCATGAACCCAATAGCTCCTTTTATCATACAATGCTTTGAACTTCACATGATTTTGCACACCAAACTTATGTACCATTGCGTTCCACCTTGTTTGAAACTCAGCTGGTGTCAAGCTGTTGTTGACAATGTGACTAAATTTTGACGCAATGCTTTGTTTCTAGCCAGGACAGGCCAAGCTCTTCTGTGACTTTAACAATTATATGCCAACGATAGTTGCGGTGCCTCGAGTTTTTGAATTTTCTATCTATGCCTGACTTTATTGATGAATCTTGGTGAGTTATGATGTTTATTGGAGCTAGCACATCCATAGCAATTAGGAAAGTTTCAAATATCCAGTCATAGCTAGTTGTGAACTCATTACGGAGAAACCCGCAATCAAACTGGATAGACTAACCATGGCTATTTATGCCAATGAAAGGGGCATAGGGCATTTTGTATCTATTTGTCATGTATGTATCATCGAATGATACACAATCATTGTAGTACTTATAAGATATTCTTGCTGCTCTATCTACCCAACAAAATTTCACAACTCTATCATCATATATCCAGCTCAAACCTATAATATAAATCCTTGTCTCTAGCCTTCATCACCTCAAAGTATGCCATTGTGTCCTGCATATCAGTGTACTTGTTCTCAGCCCAAAGACTTTCCCTGAAGTTTGCCATATCCTTTGGAGTGTAAGGCACCCATTCGAGTGACTCATATAGTGCAGCCATTATCTGCATCATCCTTATCATCTCCATATTCATAGAGTGCAGTACCTTAAAGAATTCTTGGTAATCTTATGGTATTTCCTGGTGTGAACATAGGAAACCTGTCAGCGACTACTTTTTTATAAGTGGATGGTTTTGCTGATCCACAAACTCTGTTACAAGCCATGTGCCATCCTTTAACTACACTACCATGCACGCTTGGTAGTCTGTTCTCTCATGTGTGCTTTTGTTTCTCTCTTCCACCAATGATTTAATATTCTGCAGGTCTTCCTTCACCTTGTGCCCTGCCTTGCTGTAGATAATGGATGTTCTAATAAATGCTCCAGTTACTTCTGATTTTTCTATAATTATACCTTATGCCAAATCATTTCAAGCGAGCATACGCTTTGTAATGCCTCTCTTCTTGTTCCAAAGTTTCAAACCTCATTTCAACATAAGGTGGCTGCGGTATGGAAAGAACCTCCGCATTCCTATCACTGTCGTTGTTCTGCCCAGCTGTAGGTGTGTGAGCACAACTTGACTTTGGTAGTGTCAACTTTGCATGTGCAATGTCCAATTGTTCAGACATGGTAGTTTCCTCATTGCATTACCTCGAAACCATAACTGTAGTTTTTTCAGATACTATGTGTATGTTAGTATTAAATATGTGATCAAAATGTGATGTTTGTGTTGTTAACAAACCAAACAACCTGTCAAGTAGGTTAAAATAAATTGGCAACCATCATGTAGTAAGCTGGTAGTTTGTATGTATTATACTTTATCATTTATCATTTTACACAAATTGGTAACTACTTGGAAAGAAATTGGGAAGTATTTGCTCTACCAGTTTTGTAGAACATGACATTTTTTCCATTTTGTACTATTTCTTTGTCCTTTTTGATTTTCATAACCTGACAAATACTGGAAAATAATCTGATAACCATTATGAAATAAAATGGTAAGTTTTACGGAACATGGCATATCCTGATTACCTTTTCCATTGTAATTTTACATATCCCGTTAACTAATAGGAAAGAATCTATTAGTGATTTGAAGAAATCTGGTAGTTTTTTCTCTCACCTATGTCATGGGATGCTACATTAGTTGGTAATGAAGTATTAGATCCATTAATGGATAGAATTTGATCAATATCCATGTTGTAGCCTATAGTAAGAACAAATGTCAGTTCCCAAATTTCAAGTATTTTTTTATGAAGGAATAATAAGATGAAAGGCAAGGGGAAGATGTAGATGATCTCCAGGATTTATGAAGTTAATCCTAAGTTCCTGAAGATTTCTGATGCTGCATGTTCTATATAGATCTCATGTGGAAGATGAGATCCAGATGGGACAGGAAACAAGAGGATTAGGTGGGGATGGGGGACCCTTTTGTTGGGAACATACATGCTTTATGTCGTTTCCGTGTCCCTCTCTTTTTGTTGCATCTACTCTTGTGAACTCATACACAGATCATGCAACATTATAGAAGAAGTTTGTTACTTGTTCTTTCCCAGTGTGTTGTTTTCCCCCTTATATTGTTATAGCCAGATCTATATCTGATGTTTTCTTGAGGAAGAAGAAGATGGTAACACGAGTGCCTCGCGCTAGACCAGATACCTTTTTGTGTTGGTGCGGCTTGGACAGCGGGTGACTGTAGTTATTGGGTATAACATCTCAAAAATATTAATGAGGATATCAATTTCTAATTAACAAAAATTAGGGTTAACAAAAATTTTAATATTAAAAAGCATATTAATGCATGTTTGGCTATGAATGTGTATGAATGCTTGCAATGCCATGTTTGTTTGTTGTAAATGATAAGGTTTGGTTTAAAGATCAAAACCATATCATCTAGGTCAAATCCAAACCAGATCAAAACAAAAGAAAATCAATATATGAAGCATATGACCTAATGGTCATTTTTTCCAAAGTAACACTTAGATCACTTTGAGCATCTCTAGCCAATGATTTCCAACAGAAACAATCTCATTTCTTTTCTCCCCTTTCTAGACCAAGTGACATTGAACACAAGTGTGTTTTCAAAACTTACAGAAAGAAATTCAAATCCATTTGGTAGGCAATTCAAAATTGAATCTATCTTATGCATCAAGATAGTCATTTTTGGAAAACCATCAAAACCTTCGCCCCTTACCAAACCCTTGCACCCAGAGACTACCAAGCTTATGACAAGCATATCCACCAAAAAGATTTGGAAAATTTAAAGATTTAATTCTTGCGGCCATTTAATCAAACACTTGGTGATCACAGTACAACCTTACCAACTATTCACTGTTTTGATCAATTTTGTGATCATCTTGTGTAACTACCTCGGTGAATTACGCTCCTAGATACAAGCCTGGATGAGCGGTAGTGGTTGAAATAGTACGGTGGGGCCCCAAAAGCCACTCACGGGTAGACCTTTCGGCCGTCCCAACCACTTCCAACTCAACGGGACCTGTACGGGCGGCGTAATCGGCAGGCGAAGGGATCAACTACATACACAAGTGGGTATGTATGCAAGCCACCATACAAGAGTACATCAGAGCCATACCATCTAGAAAGAAAGGAAATATAGCAACGCCATACGGCAAGATTCAAATGACCTAAATAGATATAATATTTTAGGATAATTCCTCATACAACACACATCAGAGTATCAAGCGGAAGCGGCAAACAAAGTCCGAGTACGGATACGAAGCAAATCGGCATAAGATGCCATAGAAAGAAGCACATCCCGCCCACAGATCTCACGGATCCCCGTTCCCGGAATCTCTACACCGAACGATCGTTGCCCGCATCATCAGCCTCTTCCACCCAGTATCCGTCCTGCGAGGGTACCTATTCATCTGAACCAATAATTTATCGTGTGAGACCCTAAGGGTACTCAGCAAGTCTTAATGCCTCTAAATGGGACACAACCTGGGGTGACGCAATTGCAGCGAAAGATAAACCCTAGCAGTTCTACAGATAAACGCTAACCATCCGCCTAACCAGTGATAGACGGATGTCCGTGAATTAATGACCACAGTTATAACAGTAATACCATCAGATCCATCCTCCTCCTCGCTTACCAACGAGGAAGCGGACGAACAACCCCCCCATCCGTTGGCAATTTTATTAACCATTCCATGAGTATTGCACTATTTACTAGTCATTTACTTAGTCAGATTAAAGCGGTACTTTAGTTATGCTTGTCTATGATCGAGAAACTGTGCTCCAAGTCGTCCATAACCGCGGACACGGCTTTCAGAAAGTTTTACCCTGCAGGGGTGCACAAATAGCAACACACACTCGATCAACCTCGGAAAAACCAAAACAAAACCCAACGAGGCCTTCACGACAAAGCAATCACAAGATTCAGAAATATTTCAGGGGGCCACCCCTTAAAGTAGACCCGCAACGAAGTTAGCTGACTTCGAGACGGACTCAAGGTTTGTGGGGCCGGCTGTAAACGACTGGGAACCCGAAAGTGTGACTGGGCTTGTCGATACCGCGAAAACGGGTCACAATTCCTAAACAGTACAGTGTGCTCCTCGCACAATCGTAAATAAACAGTAGCATAGCATAAGTACAGGATAGTAAATAAAACCTCAAACTAGTTTGTGGCCCCAAGAAATAAGACAGAATCAAGCTCTGGCTCAGGGGGGTCCCATATACCTCCCGGATGTGGATAGCGCGATAAATCTTGGAACAGGAATCAAGTACTCGGGGTCTTACGGGACACAAGTGAGCAGGAAAAACCAAATAGCAGATATTGCCCACCGGTGCCACTTTCATTAGTTGTCCCATTACTACTCAGGTTAAGTTGTTTAGGTACCTCGTTATCCATCAGACACTCACAAACCCTACACATGCTGTTCTACGACTCGCATGGCTCAAACAACTCCTGTAGTAATGGCTCATGGGATGGAGGTACAGGCTTGGTGGGGTTTATAAGTAAAGGCTATGCAATACTTGGGATTCAGTTTAATGCAATCGCGACTCAATGATGCAAGAATAAGATAGAGGCAATAGGTACTGTATGTTTGCAAGCATGTGGTAGTGCTTGCCTGGCAACTCAGTTGAAGCGAGAGACGGATCTGGGTAGTGCTCCTGGTTCTCTTGATATATCCCCTGCTCAGCGTCTATTCGAAAGAAGAACCAAACAAGCAAGGGCCAACATGAATATAGAGCACAAGCATATGAATAAGATGCGTCAAGCAAACAATCATGCCATGATGAATGATGCACAAATTGCATGGCATTAAAGTAGCATGGCATGGGTGAGGTGTGGAAGACAAGAAATAGCATTTTAATGGGGTTTTGGATCATATTTGTTGCCATAAAAGTTGCTGTACACTATATTTTTATATGATGCATGCTGCAATTGAAGTCATGGATAGCATAATCAGAAAGGTCTCGTCGAGCTGATCATTTTAGACATATCATTTGTTAAATTTGGAATTATAAATCAAAAGTTATTAATTATTTAAGTTCTAGTGGCATTTGTGGTAATTTAATTCAACTTGGAATTTTAAATGTGCAAAAGGCAATTTGAATGGCATATTTGAAAACCTTGCATTTTTCTGGTTCAGAAACATATATTATTTGCTTTATTTGGATTTATAATTGAAAAGTTATTTAAGATCAGATTTGAATTTGAATTAAAAACTATATTTGAAAGTTTGAATTTAAACTGAAAACAGAAAACATTTTCCTACTCAGACGGAACTAGCCGCAGTCGCTGACGAGTGGGGTCACAAGGCTGACTGGGCCACACAACAGAGCGCGCGGCCAGGGTCTGACAGGTGGGGAGGGGCCTGGACCGCGGGTTGGTTTGGGAAAAAGAGAGGAGCCTTTTTAGAAATGTTCACTGACGCTGACAGGTGGGGGCCCGAGGGACGGCGGGTTTAGGCGGGAGAAACTGCGAGGGCTTATGCGCGAAACGCCAAATCCTGTCGGAACAGCTGCGGCGCGCCGCTCTGCCGGCAACTGCGATCGGCCGGCGATCAGACGACGATGACGACGCCGTCGCTGATCTAAACGACACGACCCCAAAACGTAAAAGGAAGAGGGAGCCACGGCCTACAACATTGGTTTGGGATGCTAGCGCGGGGAAGGACCACAGAGCGCGGGGCAGGGCGTTGAACAGCGCCGGATCTCACTGCTGCAGCGGCTGCTGTCGGTCGGCGCGACGCGCGGCACGCACGCAGAGCGCTCGACGAAGCGCGGCGGAGCTACGGCGCGCGAGAGGGGGGGTGATCTTGTCTGGGGAGAAGCGGAGCTCACCAGCAGCTCGTCGACGCGGTTGGCGAGGCTCGGGGAGGTACGGATCTGCCGGCGGGCTCGTGGCGAGCAGCGTCAGATCTCTCCGGCCATGGCGACGGCGGCGGTGCTCGGTGGCTTCCCAGCTGCCTCCTCTTGTACTAGCCGCCTGGGGAGGTGCAGGGGGACTTGTCGGCGCTTCCGTGGGTCTCGGGGAACAGCAGGCGCGCAGATCGCAGCCGGTTGAGGCGTCTAGGGTTTTGGGCTACGGTGGAGAGGGAAGATCCGTCGGGGAAGGAAGGAAGAAGGAAGGGAAGGCGAGGTAGGGCTCTGGGGAAGGGTTATGGCGAGGCAGAGAGGGGGGTGAGGCCGAAGATAAGGACGGGGCAGGTATATGGCGAGGGGGGAGGGGAGGTGGCTTCGGCCACTTTTGCACCCTCCCTCACGTGCATGGTGCGGCCAGGAGGGGAGCTGGGCACGGGCTAGCAGCCAGGTGGGGTAGGCGAGGCAGGTGTGGCGGGGCCCCTTGGCCAGGGAGAGAAAAGAGGGAGAGGGAGAGAGGACCGGCTCGGGCTAGGGTTAGGCGAGAGGAGTGGCTCGGCTAGAGAGGAGAGAAAGAGGGAGCACCTTGGGTTGGGATTAGAATAGGTGTGGTTTAGGGTTTTTAGCTAGGATGGTTATGGGGCATGGGGTAGATAGGGAGGACTAGGATAGATGATTAGAAAGAGAGGTGGATTGGGTTTGCTTTGAATCATGCATGCTTCAAATAAAGACCAAGCAAGATCAAAAGAAAACGAGGTAGGGAGAGGAAGATGGGGTTTAGGCTTATGCACACCCACATGGTCACATGTGCATGCATGGATGTGGATGGAGAAAAGGATAGGGTTTAGATTAAGAGGAGGGTTTAGAGAAAAAGAGAGCCACACAAAACAAAGAAAGCCAAAAGACATGCAAAAAGGTGGCAATTGCATGGGCCATGCAGAAACATGAAATGCCATGGATCATACTTGTGTAAACAAAGATAATAATCATGGCACCAGGTATTTGCATCCTCACAAGATGGAGTAGGCCCAAGCAAAAGAAAGAAGGAAAAGTCCATGTGGAGTGAATGGGAAGATGATCACACTGGAACATATTTGGGACTTGCTAGTGTGTATATGCCACTAGATATTTAATAAGCCCACAAAATATCCCCACATGATGATAACCCCAACAACACACATGTGGAAGCTAGGGAGAAAAGGTCCCACTCACAAGGCATGCAAAGGTGGCCATGTGGCTCTCATGCATCCATAATGTGAAAACAAAATGATGCCAAGATGAGAACATGTGGAAAAGAAAAGGATCCATCCCAACCCACATGAGCTAGAAGTAAACTCAATTAAAATGCCAAGCTCATATTAATTGGATGGTGGAATTATAAGGTGGTGAAAGAAAAGGTGGTGGAGTTAATAAGAGATATGCCCCCAACTCAACTTGGGCATTTAACAATATATCAAGAACCAAATACAATATCAAGAGGCAACTACAATTAATAATGCACATGAGATAAGAACCAAACAAGAAGGGGTTTTTATATGATGCCCAAATGCAAGGTGACATGATGACATGAGCATGATATGATGATGATGCAATGATTATATGTTGGAAGTGGCCCTTTTATTACTAGAACAAGTAGCATTACAGGTGTTAGACAACTGGGATGCTACAACTCTCCCCCACTAAACAGGAATCTCGCCCCGAGATTCTAGGAAGAAGAAGAAGACACAAAGAGAGAAGGATGGTTGGCACGGAGTTCATCTTCACGCTCCCATGTGGCTTCATCAACAGAATGGTGTGACCACTGCACCTTGCAGAACTTGATGGACTTGTTGCGAGTCCTTCTTTCTGCGGTCTCAAGGATTTTGGTGGGGAGTTCTTGATAAGACAGGTCTTCTTGGAGATCGATTAGCTCATGATCCACGGTCCTGCCGGGATCTTTGAAGCACTTCTTGAGCTGAGAGATGTGGAAAACATCATGGACTTTGAGTTTTTCCGGGAGCTCGAGGGCATAAGCGACTTCTCCTCTTCTACCACGAATCTTGAAAGGACCGATGTATCTAGGAGCCAGCTTTCCTTTGATGCCAAAATGGTGTGTGCCTTTCATGGGAGTGACACGAAGGTACACGAGATCACCAGGGGCATACACCATGTCCGTGTGCTTCCTGTCATAATTGCTCTTCTGACGACTTTGAGCAATCTTCAGGTTCTCGAGAATGATATGCACCTTCTCCTCCGCTTGAGTTACAATGTCAGGGCCAAACCAGATTCTTTCTCCTGCACCTGACCAACCAATCGGAGTTCTGCACTTGCGACCATAGAGAGCCTCAAATGGTGCCATCTTCAGACTCTTCTGGAAGCTGTTGTTGTAAGAGAATTCAGCATATGGAAGACATTCCTCCCACTTCATGCCAAAAGAGATGACGCAAGCACGAAGCATATCCTCCAGAATCTGATTGATCCTTTCAACTTGTCCTTGCGACTGAGGGTGGTAAGCAGTGCTGAAGTTCAACTTTGTCCCCAAAGCATTTTGGAAACTCTCCCAGAACTTGGAAGTGAAGATGCTCCCACGGTCTGAACTGATCTCAAGCGGAACCCCATACAGAGAGACAATTCTGTTGATATAGAGCTCAGCCAACTGAATTCCAGAAATTGTTTCCTTGACGGGGAAGAAATGAGCCACTTTAGAAAGCCTGTCGATGACAACAAAGATTGCATTGTTGCCCTTCTGTGACCTTGGAAAGCCAGTGATGAAGTCCATCTCTACTTTCTCCCATTTCCATTCCGGAGGTTTCAATGGCTGTAGAAGACCAAAAGGTTTCTGATGGACAGCTTTCACTCTACGGCAGACATCACACTCCGAGACATACTTGGCACAATATCTTTTCAACCCAGGCCACCAATACTGTGTTTTCAAGTCCATGTACATCTTTGTGCTGCCAGGATGGATAGAAAGAACCGAATCATGCGCCTCCTTGAGAACTTGGTCTCTCAAACCTGGGTAGTTTGGAACAAACATTCGGTGGTCGAAGAAAAGCGTGCCTTGATCATCAACGTGGAAGGACTCATACTTCGGAAGCTCAAGTTTAGGGATGATGTTTCTTGTGTGCGGATCACCCAGCTGACGAGAGCGAATCTTTTCTTCCAAGAGAGGAGTAGCCAGAAGGTTCAGGAGATGCCCTTGTTCCACAACTTCCAGGTTGAGCTGACGGAATTCCTTGCACAAAAGAGGTTGCTGTTCTTCCATCATGAGGTTGTTGACATAAGCTTTACGGCTGAGAGCATCTGCCATGACATTAGCTTTGCCCGGTGTGTAGTTGATGGTCACATCAAAGTCATTGATTGCTTCAATCCATCTCCTCTGCCGAAGGTTGAGATCAGGCTGAGTGAAGATATACTTCAAACTTTTGTGGTCAGAAAAGATCTCACAACGGTTGCCAAGCAAGTAGTGCCTCCATAGCTTCAAAGCAAAGACAACTGCTGCTAGCTCGAGGTCATGTGTGGGATAGTTGATCTCATGCGTCTTCAACTGTCGAGAGGCATAAGCAACCACTTGTTTCTCTTGCATAAGGACCGCACCCAATCCTTGCAAAGAGGCGTCGCAGAATATCTGGAAAGGCTTAGATGTATCCGGAGGAACCAAGACTGGTGTGGAAGTGAGCTTCTCTTTGAGTGTCTCAAAGCTTGCTTGACACGCAGGAGTCCACAGGTATTTCTTGCCTTTCTTGAGGAGATCGGTAAGAGGCTTCGCTATCTTCGAGAAGTTCTGAACGAAGCGACGGCAATAACTAGCCAAACCAAGAAAACTCCGCACTTCTTTGACATTAACAGGAGGAAGCCATTCAACAATTGTCTTCACAGTTTCTGGGTTGACTGCAATGCCCTTGGCAGAGATAACATGACCAAGATAGGTTACTTCAGGCAGCCAAAACTCATACTTTGAGAACTTTGCATACAAGCGGTTCTCGCGCAGCTTGTTTAGGACACACCGCAGGTGTTCTTCATGCTCTTCCTTCGACTTGGAATAGACCAGAATGTCATCCAGATAGACCACAACGAACTTATCCAGGTACTCCATGAAGACCGAGTTCATAAGCCTCGAGAAGGTAGCAGGAGCGTTGGTGAGACCGAAAGACATCACCGTGTACTCATACAGGCCATAGCGGGTGGTGAAAGCTGTTTTAGGCACATCTTCCTTGCGAATCTTGATTTGGTGATAACCACTCCTCAAATCCAGCTTAGAGAATACCACAGCTCCAGCTAGCTGGTCAAAGAGATCATTAATCCGCGGAAGGGGATATTTGTTCTTGATGGTTTTAGCATTGAGAGCCCGGTAGTCAACACAAAGTCTATCAGTCCTGTCACGCTTCTTCACAAAGATTGTTGGGCTACCCCAAGAAGAAGTACTGTGTTGAATGAAACCCAATTTCTCTTGTTCATCAAGCTGTCGTTTGAGTTCAGCCAACTCAGCAGGACCCATTTTATAAGGCCGCTTGGAGATAGGAGCCGTTCCAGGTTCAAGCTCAATTACGAACTCAACCTCACGATCCGGAGGCATACCCGGCAACTCTTCAGGAAAAACATCCGGAAACTCACAGACCACTGGGACTCTCTGAATAGCTTCCATAGCATCATCATTCAGAGCCGCCAGAGAGAAAAGCTGGACAGCAGGCGTCAGACTTGGAGAAAAGACTATATGGCCTTCAGGAATCTTCAGAGAAACTGAGCGTTCAGCACAATCAATCACAGCTGCATTTGCCGTCAACCAATCCATGCCCAAGATGACATCAATGTCAGAATTGCCCAGGAGAATTAAGGAAGCCGAGAACAAAGAGCCACCAATCTCAACTTGATTTCCATGGCTGATATGAGCAGCCCTCATGTTTGAACCAGGAGATAGCACCACCAGACGACATGATAAAGGAACCCTATCCAGGTCATGCTCTTGTGCAAACTTATGCGAAACAAAAGAATGTGATGCACCAGAATCGAACAAAACTCGTGCAGGGACTGAGTTAACGGATAGCGTACCCATCACCACTCCAGGTGCATGCTCAGCTTGAGCGGCGTTGACACAATTGGCACGAGCAACCGTAGACCCGGGCTTGGTGTTGATGTTGAGAGCCCGAGGTGGTGGTGCACGAACCGCAGGAGAGCTTGCTGCAGATCTTGGCGGGGGTGGAGGGAGAGCTTTGTTCTTCAACGGGCAGTTCCAGTTGGGATGTCCATGATCTCCACATGTGAAACAAGCACCATGTGGACGTGGAGCAACATAGCCAGGGACTCCGCCAGGCGCTCCAGGGTAGTGGTTGTTGTAGCCCCTGGGAGCCGCAGTGGTGAAGTTTGGTGGCCTTGACGCGTAGCTTGCAGGTCTTGGTGAAGCCGGGAGCGACGGTGGGGTGTTAGGAACCCAGACACGCCGCTTAGAAGGAGCTGCCATAAACGAAGAGCTTGATGCATCCCTGTTGTGTTTCTTGGACTCCTCGAACACTTGCCTGCTTGCTTCCTCTTGCAAAGCTGTGTGCTGTAGTTCCAGAAAAGATGCCGGCCTTGCATGTGTGATTGCATACTTGATCGATGCATTGAGCCCTTGCCTGAACCTCTTCTGCTTCTTCTTGTCATCAGATACCTCATCGCCACCATAACGAGAAAGATTCATGAAGTTCCTGATGTAGGTGTTGACGTTATCATTTCCTTGCTTCAGGTTGAGAAAAGCTTCCTTCATCCTATCCATCACAATCTCTGACAGGAATTGCTCTTTGAACGCTCCAGAGAACTGTCCCCAGGTAGGCTGAAAACCAGTGCAGCTTGCCTTCAAGTAATTTTCCCACCAGAGAGCTGCATCTCCCTTTAGAAGGTGAGTAGCACACTTTACCCACTCCTGCTCAGGAACATCAGCAGTCTCAAGAAGCCTTGACGTCTCACGTAACCAATCATCCGCATCCAGTGGGCGATCTGAAACATCAAACTGGCGAGGGTTGAATTTCAGGAAGCTCTTGATGTCGCCCCGCTTGGGAGGTGGAGGGAGTGGAGCAAACTCATTTCTTCTGACACTTTCTTCCAAGCGCTGCTGGTTCTGCTGCATCGCTGCCAAGGCATTAGCTATGTTTGACAATGCGGCCCCCAACTCTGGTGGTATGTCCTCATCTTAACGGCGTGGAGGAGCCATCCTGTCATTGATATAAAACTCAAGTCAGTACTATAATGGAGAATAATAATAATCCAAAATAGTACCAAAATGGAATTAACCAAGATTAAAGGATACGATTTACTGAGGTGATATTAAAATATCAACAAAGTTCAAAGCACCTAAAAGATATTAAGCATATCGAACACGACTGAAAAGGAGTGTGGTACACAAATATATCAAAGAAAAAAAAAATTCCACAAATTTCGGCATTAAAATACCAATAGATGCGCAAAATTACTTAACGAATCAAGATTAGTGACTCTACCGATTCAATATACAAAAGCGAATGATAAAAGTAGTGGTATGGTCGCGACTCCATCCCGCACTCAAATCATTACTCCGCACATGAACAAGTGGAACACATATCCTAACCCCTTCTTCTCACGTTGAACCTACAGATTGGTAACTACGGAAACGAACAACCCAAACAAGATAACGTCGGTTAACAAAGAGTAAGACAGATCGCGTCGGTTTGCAAAAGCCTGTCGGTATGGAATGTACCAACAGTTGATAACCAAAAGCTGATTAGATAAAAACTTGGATGCAACAGATAGACAAGGGATTACACACACACACACACAACCTATGGTACTACGGAAACCCAGAACACGTGAATCCTAGTTTGAAATTTTAAGAAGAGGATTGAAAACGTTGCACTTCCTTACCAGAAAAGGGTGGGTGGGTGGGTAAGAAGAAAAGTGGAAGCAGTCCTACTCTCGCGTTTTGTTTTTCCCTAGTATACATAACTACCAAAATATTTGCTAAACTGACAACGACCGTTTGGCTGAAACCCTGAAGGTCGGGATGGCTCTGATACCAATTGTAACTACCTCGGTGAATTACGCTCCTAGATACAAGCCTGGATGAGCGGTAGTGGTTGAAATAGTACGGTGGGGCCCCAAAAGCCACTCACGGGTAGACCTTTCGGCCGTCCCAACCACTTCCAACTCAACGGGACCTTTACGGGCGGTGTAATCGGCAGGCGAAGGGATCAACTACATACACAAGTGGGTATGTATGCAAGCCACCATACAAGAGTACATCAGAGCCATACCATCTAGAAAGAAAGGAAATATAGCAACACCATACGGCAAGATTCAAATGACCTAAATAGATATAATATTTTAGGATAATTCCTCATACAACACACATCAGAGTATCAAGCGGAAGCGGCAAACAAAGTCCGAGTACGGATAAGAAGAAAATCGGCATAAGATGCCATAGAAAGAAGCACATCCCGCCCACAGATCTCACGGATCCCCGTTCCCGGAATCTCTACACCAAACGATCGTTGCCCGCATCATCAGCCTCTTCCACCCAGTATCCGTCCTGCGAGGGTACCTGTTCATCTGAACCAATAATTTATCGTGTGAGACCCTAAGGGTACTCAGCAAGTCTTAATGCCTCTAAAGGGGACACAACCTGGGGTGACGCAATTGCAGCGAAAGATAAACCCTAGCAGTTCTACAGATAAACGCTAACCATCCGCCTAACCAGTGATAGACGGATGTCCGTGAATTAATGACCACAGTTATAACAGTAATACCATCAGATCCATCCTCCTCCTCGCTTACCAACGAGGAAGCGGACGAACAACCCCCCCATCCGTTGGCAATTTTATTAACCATTCCATGAGTATTGCACTATTTACTAGTCATTTACTTAGTCAGATTAAAGCGATACTTTAGTTATGCTTGTCTATGATCGAGAAACTGTGCTCCAAGTCGTCCATAACCGCGGACACGGCTTTCAGAAAGTTTTACCCTGCAGGGGTGCACAAATAGCAACACACACTCGATCAACCTCGGAAAAACCAAAACAAAACCCAACGAGGCCTTCACGACAAAGCAATCACAAGATTCAGAAATATTTCAGGGGGCCACCCCTTAAAGTAGACCCGCAACGAAGTTAGCTGACTTCGAGATGGACTCAAGGTTTGTGGGGCCGGCTGTAAACGACTGGGAACCCGAAAGTGTGACTGGGCTTGTCGATACCGCGAAAACGGGTCACAATTCCTAAACAGTACAGTGTGCTCCTCGCACAATCGTAAATAAACAGTAGCATGGCATAAGTACAGGATAGTAAATAAAACCTCAAACTAGTTTGTGGCCCCAAGAAATAAGACGGAATCAAGCTCTGGCTCAGGGGGGTCCCATATACCTCCCGGATGTGGATAGCGCGATAAATCTTGGAACAGGAATCAAGTACTCGGGGTCTTACGGGACACAAGTGAGCAGGAAAAACCAAATAGCAGATATTGCCCACCGGTGCCACTTTCATTAGTTGTCCCATTACTACTCAGGTTAAGTTGTTTAGGTACCTCGTTATCCATCAGACACTCACAAACCCTACACATGCTGTTCTACGACTCGCATGGCTCAAACAACTCCTGTAGTAATGGCTCATGGGATGGAGGTACAGGCTTGGTGGGGTTTATAAGTAAAGGCTATGCAATACTTGGGATTCAGTTTAATGCAATCGCGACTCAATGATGCAAGAATAAGATAGAGGCAATAGGTACTGTATGTTTGCAAGCATGTGGTAGTGCTTGCCTGGCAACTCAGTTGAAGCGAGAGACGGATCTGGGTAGTGCTCCTGGTTCTCTTGATATATCCCCTGCTCAGCGTCTATTCGAAAGAAGAACCAAACAAGCAAGGGCCAACATGAATATAGAGCACAAGCATATGAATAAGATGCGTCAAGCAAACAATCATGCCATGATGAATGATGCACAAATTGCATGGCATTAAAGTAGCATGGCATGGGTGAGGTGTGGAAGACAAGAAATAGCATTTTAATGGGGTTTTGGATCATATTTGTTGCCATAAAAGTTGCTGTACACTATATTTTTATATGATGCATGCTGCAATTGAAGTCATGGATAGCATAATCAGAAAGGTCTCGTCGAGCTGATCATTTTAGACATATCATTTGTTAAATTTGGAATTATAAATCAAAAGTTATTAATTATTTAAGTTCTAGTGGCATTTGTGGTAATTTAATTCAACTTGGAATTTTAAATGTGCAAAAGGCAATTTGAATGGCATATTTGAAAACCTTGCATTTTTCTGGTTCAGAAACATATATTATTTGCTTTATTTGGATTTATAATTGAAAAGTTATTTAAGATCAGATTTGAATTTGAATTAAAAACTATATTTGAAAGTTTGAATTTAAACTGAAAACAGAAAACATTTTCCTACTCAGACGGAACTAGCCGCAGTCGCTGACGAGTGGGGTCACAAGGCTGACTGGGCCACACAACAGAGCGCGCGGCCAGGGTCTGACAGGTGGGGAGGGGCCTGGACCGCGGGTTGGTTTGGGAAAAAGAGAGGAGCCTTTTTAGAAATGTTCACTGACGCTGACAGGTGGGGGCCCGAGGGACGGCGGGTTTAGGCGGGAGAAACTGCGAGGGCTTATGCGCGAAACGCCAAATCCTGTCGGAACAGCTGCGGCGCGCCGCTCTGCCGGCAACTGCGATCGGCCGGCGATCAGACGACGATGACGACGCCGTCGCTGATCTAAACGACACGACCCCAAAACGTAAAAGGAAGAGGGAGCCACGGCCTACACCTTTGGTTCGGGATGCTAGCGCGGGGAAGGACCACAGAGCGCGGGGCAGGGCGTTGAACAGCGCCGGATCTCACTGCTGCAGCGGCTGCTGTCGGTCGGCGCGAAGCGCGGCACGCACGCAGAGCGCTCGACGAAGCGCGGCGGAGCTACGGCGCGCGAGAGGGGGGTGATCTTGTCTGGGGAGAAGCGGAGCTCACCAGCAGCTCGTCGACGCGGTTGGCGAGGCTCGGGGAGGTACGGATCTGCCGGCGGGCTCGTGGCGAGCAGCGTCAGATCTCTCCGGCCATGGCGACGGCGGCGATGCTCGGTGGCTTCCCAGCTGCCTCCTCTGGTACTAGCCGCCTGGGGAGGTGCAGGGGGACTTGTCGGCGCCTCCGTGGGTCTCGGGGAACAGCAGGCGCGCATATCGCAGCCGGTTGAGGCGTCTAGCGTTTTGGGCTACGGTGGAGAGGGAAGATCCGTCGGGGAAGGAAGGAAGAAGGAAGGGGAGGCGAGGTAGGGCTCTGGGGAAGGGTTATGGCGAGGCAGAGAGGGGGGTGAGGCCGAAGATAAGGACGGGGCAGGTATATGGCGAGGGGGGAGGGGAGGTGGCTTCGGCCACTTTTGCACCCTCCCTCACGTGCATGGTGCGGCCAGGAGGGGAGCTGGGCACGGGCTAGCAGCCAGGTGGGGTAGGCGAGGAAGGTGTGGCGGGGCCCCTTGGCCAGGGAGAGAAAAGAGGGAGAGGGAGAGAGGACCAGCTCGGGCTAGGGTTAGGCGAGAGGAGTGGCTCGGCTAGAGAGGAGAGAAAGAGGGAGCACCTTGGGTTGGGATTAGAATAGGTGTGGTTTAGGGTTTTTAGCTAGGATGGTTATGGGGCATGGGGTAGATAGGGAGGACTAGGATAGATGATTAGAAAGAGAGGTGGATTGGGTTTGCTTTGAATCATGCATGCTTCAAATAAAGACCAAGCAAGATCAAAAGAAAACGAGGTAGGGAGAGGAAGATGGGGTTTAGGCTTATGCACACCCACATGGTCACATGTGCATGCATGGATGTGGATGGAGAAAAGGATAGGGTTTAGATTAAGAGGAGGGTTTAGAGAAAAAGAGAGCCACACAAAACAAAGAAAGCCAAAAGACATGCAAAAAGGTGGCAATTGCATGGGCCATGCAGAAACATGAAATGCCATGGATCATACTTGTGTAAACAAAGATAATAATCATGGCACCAGGTATTTGCATCCTCACAAGATGGAGTAGGCCCAAGCAAAAGAAAGAAGGAAAAGTCCATGTGGAGTGAATGGGAAGATGATCACACTGGAACATATTTGGGACTTGCTAGTGTGTATATGCCACTAGATATTTAATAAGCCCACAAAATATCCCCACATGATGATAACCCCAACAACACACATGTGGAAGCTAGGGAGAAAAGGTCCCACTCACAAGGCATGCAAAGGTGGCCATGTGGCTCTCATGCATCCATAATGTGAAAACAAAATGATGCCAAGATGAGAACATGTGGAAAAGAAAAGGATCCATCCCAACCCACATGATCTAGAAGTAAACTCAATTAAAATGCCAAGCTCATATTAATTGGATGGTGGAATTATAAGGTGGTGAAAGAAAAGGTGGTGAAGTTAATAAGAGATATGCCCCCAACTCAACTTGGGCATTTAACAATATATCAAGAACCAAATACAATATCAAGAGGCAACTACAATTAATAATGCACATGAGATAAGAACCAAACAAGAAGGGGTTTTTATATGATGCCCAAATGCAAGGTGACATGATGACATGAGCATGATATGATGATGATGCAATGATTATATGTTGGAAGTGGCCCTTTTATTACTAGAACAAGTAGCATTACAGGTGTTAGACAACTGGGATGCTACATCTTGTGACCTCACCGAGCCTCCACTACTCGCCCTTAACTAACCCTGTACCCACCCGTGCGATTGAGCCTCTCTCACTTGCCATTGTGACCAGTAGAATTTGTACCCGAGCTCACCTATGTCACCCGACGCGGACACATTGCCACACGCCGCGCCGCCCTCACCCATGATGTCTAGGAGGTAGCCGTGAACTCACCGCCACTACCCGTGCACGCCTCAACCAACGACCGCCCACGGAGACGCCAACGTAGCCGCTCCCATTTAACACTCGACCATGCCGATCGCCGCGCAAGAGCACCGAACCGCCCCATGCAACCACGTCGCGCCTCACTCTCTCCTTGCGCCAATAAGTTCGTCGTGACGCCAGCAATGTCCCAGACAAGAACGTTTGACCCCGTGCGCTCCATGACCACCGTACGCTGTGACAAACGCCGAAGGTACCGCTGCAGAGCATGGAAGTTCCCAACTGATTGAGAGTGCACCTTGCCGTGCCACTGTGCGCATGACGATCTCCCTGAAGCACCGCGTCGACCTACGCCCTCATCCATGCCTATAGCTTCCTATAACGACGTCGCCGAAGAGCCCGAACCATGCCGCCCTGCTCCCTTCGTGAGTGTATAAATAGGGCCCTCCCTTTGCCTCAAAATACACACCATTACACTACCCTCTCTCATAGCAATCTCTCTTACCCGTCCCCGGAGCAAGGCGAGCACCACATCGTCGGAATTTCACCAGAGCCCGCCGCTGCAGTGGAGAAGAGGAACCATCGCTAGGATCCACCCCAGGAGCTGCCGTGACCGCCGTTCGAACCTCCATCATCGACAAGCTCGATCGGCCACCTCACCGTACCTAGCTGGAGCCCTGCTAAGCCCCTGACGACCCCCGCCGTAGCGCTAGGGTTAGCTTCTCACGCTCACCGTGCGCTGGAGACGACGACACAGAGTCGTCGATCGTGATATAATCGTGCGGTCTAGATTGAAGGATACCCATTCGTGTTATATGAGACGCTGACGTGTGGGACCAACCCAGTGCAGCCCGCTGCGCATGTGCCACGTAGTTGGGCCAGCCCGTTAGCATTCCCGCACGAGCCCGCGGATTCAAATTTAGATTTTTCTTTTATTTCAAAACCCTATGCTTAATCATGCTTCATCAATGCGTTCCATTTCAACAAAGGAGGGTTTTCGGTTTAGGGGTGAGGTTACACAGGTAGATGAAGATTTATCAAGGTATACGGTTAGTATTAAGCGCAGGTATAGTTTTGGTTTCCTCTGACGAATCTCGAAGTGGGGCGTGGTACAGATTTTTGGATTGGAGATCTTCCTGGTTTATTTTCTCGTAGACGGCCTTCTAGAGTTGAGTGGAAAGATGTAGTCTTTCCACCTTAGAGATTTATTTGGGGTTGTCGAGGCTTTCTATTTGTGGCCATCCTGCTGAGGAGGGGTTTCCGGCTATGGGTTTGCAAGGGTCAGCGTAGGGATACGTCAACAAGTCGGTCAAAGCTTTAGTATCAGATGATTTTAGGTAGACAAGCAACACATTCCAAGCATAATATAAGCACATGACAAGCAAACAAGGAGTACCATAGGTACTAAAGGGTGACTACACGCCATAAGGGGAATCCTAGTTTAGGGATGCTAATTCCTAAGTACAGACGTTACGGGGGTCTTGACTTTTGTCTTGCCATTTGTTGTTGTCGGTGCCATACTTGATCGATTTAGGGGCAATGAAGGACTCCGTTGGTAGGGCGATCTTGTAGTGTCTTTCGTCATTGGTAGCTCCTTTGGTTTGCTTGCCTTGGTGTCTCTTCTTCCCGGGATCTCCATCTCATAGTCTCCAATTCGGACTTTGTTTTGAAAATAGAACTTTTGAAGTAGACGAGATACAGAGTAATCCATTTTCAATTTGTTTAAGCCAGAGAAGATGAGATAAGAAATCCTTCGAAAAGCTTTTTCGAAAATAGTTTTTGAAGGCGGGGTGTTTTTTTTCCAAAATAGTGGTTATCCTGTCTAACGTCCATGCTAACTAAGGTCTCCTACAGTCAGGATGGCTCTGATACCTAGACTGTGGCACCCCGGATTTACGGTCCAAGAATGCCTGTTATGCCTGCAATTCACGTTCCCATGATCGGTGAGCCATGAGCATAACCGACAAGTATCATTACAACATCCATAATGAACAAATACAAGTACTTACATTAAGCCATTATGGCGATACAACATCAGTAGCGGAAGTCTTCAAGCGTAGAGCCCATGTCATGCCTTAACCTACGGGCAACTGACTGGGAATACGGCCTAGCTCGCATAGACATCACCAATCTCCATCATTCCTCTTGCTTATGAAAATCTAGCCAAGTAAATAGCCAGGTACAATGCCGGTGTGTACTTCGAATGTACTCGCAAAGCACCGAGATAAGGTAACAAACAAAATGCATATTGGGCTGTGGCGAGATAGCTCTACACTACAGTTGTTTTTAAAAGTCCTAACATTGGCATCTCTATATATTTTTTGAAAAAGAGATTTTGGAAAATTTGTCTCCTTTTAGAAGGTCCGAATATCTCCAAAACCTTGTTGAAAATAGTTTTACAGTAAAACCCTTTTTGAAACAACTTCGACCATCTCTGGTCAAAACCAATCTCGTTCTTATCTTTCCTCGTGACCAAGTCACATCCTTATTATTTTCCCAAAACCATCTCAAGGGTACTACTAGCAATCACCTTTCCAACCATCCTTGACTATGGACACGACTACTCGAATAGATTAGACTCTGCAAAGTATGTGCATTTTACCCTTAAGAATCAATACATCCGCCGGGATACAACCATGGCCCGCTACACACGGTAGACGGGGGTTCGGATAATCAAACCTAACCTTTCATTTGTCATCCCTAGCAACAACGGCTTTTACTTTTGGGTTTGTTCTCCCTGACAACGAGTATGTGGCACGACGTCCATAGTCCTTCCTTCCGTACCCGCGTATACCCAAGCTGCAGTCTGGCATATAACTTAAATTGTGACTTAACTCCCTTCCGTACAAAACATGGCATACCGTCAGTGGGAGACCCAATTGTTGCACCGGTACCTTGTCCACGGCAGTCCGGATTTCAGGAGATTTCTCCCCTTTAGTGAGTTTGAGCTGCCCCGGCTAAAGACAAAATATTACGAGCTAAGCCCTAGCGACTGCAGTAGTGTGGTTGCACAGATAAATTGGTCCGGTCAAGGTGTAGAACATCCCTTCTCTTTTTCTTGCTCAACTTTCTTCTTCTCCACTTCATATTTTCTTTTGTAAAACTTCCACCTAGAAACGATGCCTCTTTCCAAGGGTTTTATTTTGAAAGCTTCATAATATGGTAAAAAACCCAAAATAGTTTTATCATCGAGAAAATGTAATTTCCAAGGAGGGAGGATGCCAAGCATCCTAACCTCTATCTGAAGGGTAAAGATGGGTTTCAATAGTATAGGTGTCCTAATGGACACTCATCCCTAACTTGGAGGAGCCAAGTTACTCACCCCTTTTATTTGAAAGAAACCATGCATTTAATCGTTAAGTTCATACACAAGATATAAAACAATTGATAAAAAAGGAGTAGGTCAATATAGGAGTTCAGGAATGGTGGCTTGCTTGTGACCAGCGAGATGTCCCTTGATGGCGTTATAAAACCAGAATACCAAGAACAATAATAATAATAGAAAACCCGATGCTTCCTTCTTCTTGATGGCACACAGTCACAACTTAACGATGTACATCAAGATAGGGTAAAAGACTTGGAGTCATTAGAAGGTGATCCTTTAGGATTTATAGTCTAGGGACTATCTAAGAGAGGGGTGTTTGACCAAGGGCTTGCTCTGTATGATAACATTGTATAAAAATGGTACCATCAGATAGGTATTGATAAAATGAATCCAACGAAAGTGGTTTCACTATTTTATCAGTTTCAATTGATTTATAATGATTTTTATAGTGGATAAAACTTTAGTTTTAGGAAATAATTCACCAGACATATTCTGGAGCTCCAAAAATTATTTCCTTGGGTGATTAGGTAATATTTGGTGGACTAATTCAAGAGGAGTTGGAATCAACTTAAAATAATTAACAGAATGCCCTCAGGTAATTCCCAAAGGCAGTTCTGGATCATATTTGTCTTTTTCATCATATTTAATCTGCAGAATCTTTTGACGTAGTTACAAGGAAACATGTTAGGTATTTAGAGTATCTTTCTGTAGAAATTGGAATCAACCTTTTTGGATTAGCAAACATACCTTAGTGATTTTATTAGTGAATAAACCATGCACAGAATAGTTTATTCATCAAAATTCATTAGTTGCCTAATAAATTTTGGGCTCCGAGGGTTTGATATATATGGGTATGTAGATGTATAGATTGTTGTAACTAGGTAAAAACACTTTGTGGTTTTGCCTAGAGAATTTTATAAAGGCATAATTGCCCTGTTTTTGTTATTTTTACTATAGTTAAACCATGCTTCACCTTGTCTTGAGGCAAGGGCCCAAAAATGTGTACTTCAATTACCTATTTGATGAAACTTGATTCAACCCATTTGGATAAGGAAAACTTCCTTTGGGTTTTATATAATATTTTAGATACATACCAGTAGATTAAAGGCCACTAAATAATGATAAATAATTTTGGCAAAGGATTTGTTCTGCATGTTGCACATAACCTTCAGGAACATAGTCAAACTTAGATATGGTGGGTCTAGACTATTTTCCATTTTTATTTTGATTTAAACTAAACTGCATTTGAACATATATGGAAATAAAATTAGGAAAAAGAGGGCAATGGGATGGGATCTGCTGGCTACTGGGCCGCTCCAAGAACATACAGCCCACCCTGAGGAGTGTTGCGCGCTGGAGGGGGAAATCGAACGGGTCACAGCGGGGCCCGCTCGTCAGCAAGGGACGACGGATGAATCAGTATGGTTCGATCCGGACCGTCGGCTTAAGTAGGATCGGACAGCGCGGGGCCGTCTTCAACCTTATCTCGCGAAACAACAGGGGAAACCCTAGGTGGCAGAGGAGAGGGTCCAGGGGAAGGCGGACCTCGCTGGAGACCCCGACGATGGGCGGCACGGGCGGTTTCGCCACCGGGAGGGAGCTCACACGAGAGTGGACGGAAGGAGGCTTCAGGGCTCGCCGGAGCTGCTGCTGGTTCTGTTCCGGCACGAGGGAAACCAAAGGGGGAGGTTTAGAGAGAGTATAGGAGGGCAGGAGAGTGACATGCAGAAGGAGAGGAGCTCGGGGAGAGGAGCTGTGCTTGCAAAGAGAGAGGAGGCCAAATCTTCCTTGTTCTTCTTCTCACGGGCAAGGAAGGGCCAGGGGGAGAGGGAGTGGAGTGCCGAGGAAGTGAGTGAGTAGAATATGGGGCAAATGAGAGGCAGAGGAGTTCTGGGGGTGACCTCTTGACTTTAAACCGAAGGGGGAGGCTCGTGGTGGACTATGTGTAGGAGGGCAAGAGAGAGGAGGTGAGGGCCAGCAATTGGGAAGCTGGGGAGGTGGAGAGGTGAGACAGAGGACTCTGGTTGTGGTAGGGGACAAAGAAGGGGGTGGGGGAGCTGCTGCACTTTAATGTTTGGCTTTTGTTAAATGGGCATGTCTCTCTCCCTGCAAGCATGTGAGGACAAGCGTGGGTGCTACAATTTTGCTATAGTGACCCCACTAAAGCACACGACCAGGAAAGTATTGGGTGCTATTGAGAAATGCTGGACAAGATTTGGGGATGGTTGGTTTTGGTTTAGTTCATGAGTTTGAAAGATTTCAAATATTGACCAACTAGAGGCTTGTGAAGCAACTCTAGGTTTTGGAGTTAGACAAGATGATACAAAGGTACTGGTTGGAAGATATGGTCAAGAGAACACTCCTAGCTTTATTTGAGATTTTTCAGAAGATTCTAGATGCATTTTTTCCATTAAACAAATAGAGAATAAGTAGTTTCTAGAGGATTATTTGGTATTTTTACATTGGACAAGGTTGATTGTTGATGTGATATGGTCATAAATACCATATCACTCCTTGGAGAATTTTATGGGAATTTATTTGGGTAGAAAAGTATTTTTAAAGAATTATTTCTTGTTTCTGCCATTTAAGAAAAAGGACAAAAACAAATAATTAGGAAGCTCAAGGATATTTAATTTTGAGATGGGAAGGTGGGGTATGATGTATATAACTCAAATGTGCATTGGGTTGGCAAATTGGGTTGGATAAAAACAAACTTTCCCTTGAAGACAAGGTTTGGAGGATTTGGCCTAAAATGGAATTTAAGTAGTTTTAGGCTCCAACTAATTATGGGAATTATTTGGGGAAATACCATAATCAATGTAGATGATGTAAACTTGATTTATACATCATTACCAACTTGAGTTTTGGAGAATTAGGTTGAAATTGGAGGAGTCTAGGTTTTTAGGGAATCTAGGGTTTTGATATTTTTATGCCACTTAAACAAAGTTGGATTATTGATCTCAAAGCTCACCTTGATATAAAGTATATATGGGTGATTAGACCAATTTGTATATATGATCATGGCCTCAAGAGTTGGCCTTGGATGTATTTGAGGTGGTCTAGAAGAGATGGCAAACTTTGTTGAAAATAAGGCTGCCATAACAGATACATCATGATGCCTCATAAACCTCGTGGGTTTAAGAAGCACAAAGCTCCAATGGAAATAAGTGAAGTGGGGATTGATTATCCATGATCAGTACAGAATAATCATACAAATATTTGGTCAAGGGGAGGTATCATATATATGTGAGCTTCTGCCAAAGTAGGCAAGATGATAAGATTAGCAGAAAAGATTATTATCTTGATTACAATACCATCATGGATGAGTGGGAACTAGAATGACTTAGCCAAGGTAAAGAGTGGGATTTGTTAGTACCAATGATGTACTACAAGATGGTTCAATTACATTATCAAAATGCACATAGGTTGGAAAAGGTAGAGATCCAAAAATTGAATCTAGATAAGAAATCCAGACTTAGCCATTTTGGCAGTTTTAGGGTTTTAGACTAGATTACAAGAGGGAAAACATTTGAGAGGGTGGAAATGGTTCATCATATTCATCAAGTGGTTTATATTGAGGTATATATTGAATGTAGGGGATCCATGCTTGGATTGGATCTTCATTGAGTTGGGAGCTATCAAAAGGGATTATCCCTGGATTAAGCTAATTAGGAGATGAGATGGTCACCTTAGTTTCTTAGGATAGATGCAGATTTGCATGCTTGGTTTGAGATTAATGATCACAAACATTGATTGGGTCCTAAGAGATGAGCTATTAGAATAGCTCACTATGGTTCCTAGGAAAACAAGGCAATCAAGAGATCAAGGCAATTCATCAGACAACAGATCAAGGCAATTCATCTTATCAAACTTATCCAACTGCTAGTAGGGTTACCATTAGGAATAGCTTGAGTTAAGGATGGGTATTTTTAATTGGTTGTGCTTTGAAGTATGATAAGGACCCCTTGGTATTTCTACCAAGATTGGAATGAAGAGTTCTTCATAAAGGTTTTGGAAAACCTAGGGATAAGAGTAGCTGGGAGTTCTATCTTGAAAACATAAGGAGAATATATATAGGTTTCCATAGTTTTGTTAATAGAAACTAGTAAAGTATTTTGTTGTGTCGAAGTCATCTTGGCTCAGGTTTTGAAATGCTAGAACATTTGAGAATATGAAAGATGAGCCAAGACATTTCCATTGTAAGATAGCCCTCGTCAAATAGAGTTAAGATAAGAAGTAAAGTACGTAATACACAATCAGTTGCATGAACTCAATCAAACAAGTAATCAAACATTGCAACACTGCTAAGAGAAAGTTTTTGATCCCCTATTTTTGCCAGAAGATCTGGGTTGCTGAAATTGGGATGTTACAGGCCTTTCCCCCTTAAAATAATCTCTTCCCAAGATTAGTGAGGAGTAGGGTGAGGTCATAACATCCACTTAACAATTTCAGCGGTGGAGATTATTAGGTGCTAAAAAGTTTTACAACTAACTGATGTGGTTAGTTACAGATTAAAGCCGAGGGGCTTCGAAGTGGATGGTTGAGATGAAACAAGTGGAAAAGACGCAATATTTTCCCCTTAGGACAAGTCGAGGTAGGTTTAGCGTCGAAAGGGTCCTTTCTTCTTGCGACGAGTCACTGAGTTGAGCCTTCTTCATTCCTTCATCACGATAGTCAGCTTTTCTATCTTCAAGGTCTTGATACACCGGGGTGTTGACTGGACGATCGACCTTGGAGTGGAGGACTTTCCTAAAGTATCTTCTGATTCTAGAGAAGTGCCGATTGCCGTCAATCTTGCAGGGTCGATGATTCGGATTTGGAGGGGTGGTCATCACTTAACGCTAACTAGAGTTCACCTCTAAGGGTCTATCGGGTTATGGGGCGGGAAAGACGCAGTCTTTCCCCCTTAGAGCGACACTAGGGGTTTTTGGTGGAGTTGCTGACTTTCTTGATTGGAGTCATATGCTGATGTTGTGGGATGGCGCTGCACCTTTCGTCCGGAGGTGGTAATCTCCTGTCGACCTTGTATAAGCCACTTCGTGAGAGACGTCGATACCACTTCTTGGGGTAGTAGTCGTAGCGGGAAGGGCATTTAACTAGCTTCCTACTAGTTAGTTATGGGTAGGTTAGGGGTCCGATGGGTTGAAGGATGTCGTTGGAGGTTGGAGGTCTAGGAACATGGTCCTTTTGGAATGAGGTCGTTCCGGGTTTGGTCTGATGCAACGTCGTGGGTAAAACACGCAAAGAAGGACATCACACTTGCATATCACCCAGAAATTTAGCAGGTTCGTGCCGATCGGTGGCGGAGGTACATAGGGTGTTACAAAACAGGTTTGTGTAGCAGGGCGTCGAAGCACTTAGGGTTTTACAAAACAGGTTCTAGGACGATACTTAGTTCTACCGTAGGCTAGTAGCCGCTTATGGACTACTCAGGGGAATCCTATTTGGCTTCATATTCGCCTTTGGGGAGGCGGGTGGAGGATCCTTCTATATCTTGGGGTGGCTTGAACCACCTGAGATACTGCCGAGTGGGGACACACTTCTTTCTTCCCTTGAGGATGAGGCTTCAAGAGGTTTCTTCTGGTTTCTTGATCATGGCTTCATTCCTTTGGTGGACTTCCAGATTTTCCTTGCGATTTAGGATGGCTTTCAAACGATGAAGCACTCCATTTGGGTGTGGCGGTATTCATCGACAACTGTGGTGATGATCTTATTTCCAGCATAGCTATATCGGGCTTGCAGCTGCAGGGCGGGGTAGGTCAAGCGAGGTTCTTGAGATTGTCCGGATGAGTCAACGCTTCCTTTGAGGGGTAGATAGAAGGTTGTGGGTTGCCTCATTTCAGGAAGAACATCACGAATGCGAAATAGTGCTTCTCTTGCAACCATATCGAGAGCCAGCACTGGGGTTGGCATTCGAAGTCCTGTGGCATAAATGGGTTCTCCTGGTACTTCATACTTTGGAGGAAAGGTAACTTGTCCCAGATATAGCCCGGTTTCTAGTCCTTTGTGAAGAGTATAAGTGGGAGGTTGAGTGTATCCGCAAAGCTGTAGTGAGTCCCAGAGGAGCACGGGGAACCCTACGCTTAAACATGCTTCATTAATGGGTTCCATTTGCACAAAGGAGGGTTTTCGGTTTAGGGGTGAGGTTAAACAGATAAATGTATATTTATCAAGGTATACAGTTAGTATTAAGCGCAGGTATAGTTTGGGTTTCCTCTGACGAATCTCGAAGTGGGGCGTGGTAAATATTTTTGGATTGGAGATCTTCCTGGTTTATTTTCTCATAGTCAGTCTTCTGGAGTTGAGTGGAAAGACGCAGTCTTTCCACCTTAGAACTTTATTTGGGGTTGGCGAGGCTTTTTGTATGTGGCCATCCTGCTGAGGAGAGGTTTCCGGCTATGGGTTTGCGAGGGTCATCGTCGGGATACGCCAGCAAGTCGGTCAAAGCTTTAGTATTAGATGATTCCAGGTAGACAAGCAACACATTCCAAGCATCATATAAGAACATGACAAGCAAACAAGGCCTACCATAGGTACTAAGGGGTGACTACACGCCATAAGGGGAATCCTATTTTAGGGATTCTAATTCCTAAGTACGGACGTTACGGGGGTCTTTAATTCTGTCTTGCCATTTGTTGTCGTCGGTGCCGTACTTGATTGATTTAGGGGCGATGAAGGACTCCGTTGGTAGGGCGATCTTTAAGTGTCTTTCGTCATTGGTAGCTCCTTTGGTTTTGTTGTCTCGGTGTCTCTTCTTCCCGGGATCTCCGTCTCATAGTCTCCAAGTCGAACTTTGTTTTTGAAAACGTAACTTTTGAAGTAGACGAGATACAGAGTAATCCATTTTCAATTTGTTTAAGTCGGAGAAGATGAGATAAGAAATCCTTCAAAAAGCTTTTGAGAAAATAGTTTTCGAAGGCCGGGTGTTTTTTTCCAAAATAGTGGTTGTCCTGTCTAACGTCCATGCTAACTAAGGTCTCCTACAATTAGGATGGCTCTGATACCAAGTCTTTGGCACCCCGTATTTACGGTCCGAGAATGCCTGTTATGCCTGCAATTCACGTTCCCATGATTAGTGAGCCGTGAGCATAACCCACAAGTATCATCACAACATCCATAATGAACGAATACAAGTACTTACATTAATGCCATTATGGCGATACAACATCAATAGCGGAAGTCTTCAAGTGTAGAGCCCATGTCATTCCTTAACCTATAGGTGACTGACTGGGAAGACGGCCTAGGTCGCATAGACGTCAGCAATCTCCATCATTCCTCTTGCTTCTAAAAATCTGGACAAGTAAATAGCCAGGGACAATGTTGGTGAGTACTTCGAATGTACTCGCAAACCACCGAGATAAGGTAACAAAGATAATCTATATTGGGCTTTGGCGAGATAGCTCTACACTATAGTTGTTTCTGAAAGGCCTAACATTGGCATCTCTACAACTTTGTTGAAAAAGAGCTTTTGGAAAACATGTCTCCTTTTAGAAGGTCCGGATATCTCCAAAACCTTGTTAAAAGCCTTGTTGAAAACAGTTTTACCATAAAACCCTTTTTGAAACTTCTTCGACCATCTCTGGTCAAAACCAATCTCGTTCTTATCTTTCCTCATGACCAAGTCACATCCTTATTATTTTCCCAAAACCATCTCAAGGGTACTCCTAGCAATCACCTTTCCAACCTTCCTTGACTATGGACACAACTATTTGAATAGATTAGACTCTATAGAGTTTGTCCACTTTACCCACAAGAATCAATACATCCACCGGGATACAAGCACGACCCACTACACACGCTAGATGGGGTTTTGGATAATCAAATCCAACCTTTCATTTGTCATCCCTAGCAACGGTGGCTTTTCCTTTTGGGTTTGTTCTCCCTAGTAACGAGTATATGGCACGATAGCCATTATCCTTCCTTCCGTACACGCGTATACCCAAGCTGCAGCCTGGCCTATACCTTAAATTGTGACTTAACTCCATTTCATACAAAATATGGCATACCGTCCGCGAGAGACCCAATTGTTGCACCGATACCTTGTCCACGACAGTCTAGATTTTAGGGGATTTCTACCCTTTAGCGAGTACGAGTAGCCCCGGCTGAAGATAAAATACTACGAGCTAAGCCCCAACGACTGCGGTAGTGTGGTTGCACGGATAAATTGTTCCGGTAAAGGCGTAGAACATCCCTTCTCTTTTTCTTGCTCAAATTCCTTCTTCTCCTCTTCATATTTTCTTTTGTAAAACTTCCACTCAGAAATAATGCCTCTTTCTAAGGGTTTTATTTTTAAAGCTTCGTAATAGGGTAAAAACCCAAAATAGTTTTATCATCGAGAAACCGTAATTTCCAAGGAGGGAGGATGATAAGCATCCTAACCTCTATCTAAAGTGTAAATATGGGTTTAAATAGTATAGGTGTCCTAATGGGCACTCATCCATAACTTGGAGGAGCCAAGTTACTCATGCCTTTTATTTGAAACAAACTATGCATTTAATCGTTAAGTTCATACATGAGATATAAAAAAATTGATAAAAAGGAGAAGGTCAATATAGGAGTTCAGGAATGGTGGCTTGCCCGTGACCAGCGAGATGTCCCTTGAAGAAGTTAGAAAACCAGAATACCGAGTACAATAATAATAATAAGAGAAAACCCGATGCTTCCTTCTTCTTGACGGCACACAATCGCATCTATCGCCATTATCGAGCATACATGCACACAAACAACACCATAATCAATACAAGGCAAACAAGCATCAATATGTACAGAAATAAATCATACCACACATGAAATAAATTATTAGGGTGCTGGATGGTTAGTTTGATGAGATTGGTAAAAGACTTGGAGTCATTGGAAGGTGATCCTTTAGGATTTATAGTCTAGGGACTATCTAAGAGAGGGGTTTTTGACCAAGGGCTTGCTCCGTATGCTAACACTGTATAAAAATGATACCATCAGATAGGTATTGATAAAATAAATCCAACAAAAGTGGTTTCACTATTTTATCAATTTCCACTGATTTATAATGATTTTTATAGTGGATAAAACTCTAGTTTTAGGAAATAATTCACCAGACAAATTCTGGAGCTCCAAAAATTATTTCCTTGGGTGATTAGGTAGTATTTGGTGGAATGATTCAAGAGGACTTTGAATCAACTTAAAATAATTACCAAAATGCCCTCAGGAAATTCCCAAATGCAGTTCTGGATGAGATTTGTCGTTTTCATAATATTTAATCTACGGAAGATTTTAATGTGGTTCCAAGTAAAAATGTTAGGTATTTAGAGTACCTTTATTTAGAAATTGGAATCAACCTTTTTGGATTAGCATACATACTATAGTGATTTTATTAGTGAATAAACCATGCACAAAATAGTTTAATTCATCAAAATTTATTAGATGCTTAATAAATTTTTGGCTCCTAGGGTTTGATATATATGGGTATATAGATGTTCAGAGAGTTGGAACTAGGTCAAAATACTTTCTGGTTTTGCCTAGAGAATTTTATAGAGGCAGAAATGCCCTGTTTTTGTTATTTTTTACTATAGTCAAACCATGGTTCACCTTGTCTTGAGGCAAGGGCCCAAAAATGGGTACTTAAATTACCTATTATATGAAACTTGATTTAACCCATTTCGATAAGCAACAATTTCTAGAGGTTTTATTTAATATGTTAGATACATGCTAGTAGATTAAAGGCCACTAAATAATGATAAATAATTTTGTCCAAGGACTTGTTCTGCATGTTTCACAGAATATTCAGGAACATAGACACATTTATATCTGGTGGATCTAGAATGTTTTCCATTTTTATTTTGATTTAAACTAAACTGCATTTGAACAGATCTGGAAATAAAATTAGCAATGGGCTAGGATCTGCTGGCTACTAGGCCGCTCCAAGGACATTCGTCCCACCCCGGGGAGTGCTGCGTGCAGGAGGGAGAATTCGAATGGGCCACATCGGGGCCCGCTTGTCAGCGAGGGATGACGGCCGAACCAGTATAGTTCGATCCGGACCGTTGGATTAAGGAGGATCGTACGGCACGGGGCCGTCTTCAACCTTAGGTCGTGAAACAATAGGGGAAATCCAAGGCGGAAGAGGATAGGGCTCGGGATGGCTCACTTGTGGGAAGCTAGGTGCCGGAGAGGGTCCAGGGGAAGGCGGAGCTCGCTGGCGACCCCGACGATGGGCAGCACAGGCGGTTTCGCCACCGGGAGGGAGCTTACGCGAGAGCGACTAGAAGGAGGCTTCAGGGCTTGCCGGAGCTGCTACTGGTTCTGTTCCTGCATGAGGGAAGCCAAAGGGGGAGGGTTAGAGAGATAATAGGAGGGCAGGAGAGCGACATGCAGAAGGAGAGGAGATCGGGGGAGAGAAGCTGTTCTTGCAAAGAGAGAGGAGGCCGAGTCTTCCTTGTTCTTCTTCTCACGGGCAAGGCAGGGCAAGGGGAGAGGGAGTGGAGTGCTAGGGAGGTGAGTGAGTAGAAGAGGGGGCAAATGAGAGGAAGAGGCGTGCTTGGGTGACCTCTTGCATTTCAACTGATGGGGGAGGCTCATGGTGGACTATGTGTAGGAGGGCAAGAGAGAGGATGTGAGGGCCAGCCATTGGGAAGCAGGGGCGGTGGAGAGGTTAGAGAGAGGATTGTGGTCGTGGTAGGGGACAGAGAGGGGGGATGGGGGAGCTACTACTCTTTAATGTTTGGCTTTTGTTAAATGGGCATGTCTTTGTCCCTCCAAGCATGTGAGGACAAGGGTGGGTGCCAGGGTTTTGCTACAGTGACCCCACTAAAGCACACGACCAGGGAAGTATTGGGTGCTATTGAGAAATGCTAGACAAGATTTGGGGATGGTTGGTTTTGTATTTGTTCATGAGTTTGAAAGATTTCAAATATTGACCAACTAGAGGCATGTGAAGCAACTCTAGGTTTTTGAGTTAAACAAGATGATACAAAGGTACTGGTTGGAAGATATGGTCAAGAGAACACTCCTGGATTTATTTGAGATTTTTCAGAAGATTCTAGATGCATTTATTTGCATTTAAACAAATAGGGAAGAAGGAGTTTCTAGATGATTATTTGGTATTTTTACATTGTACAAGGTTGGTTGTTGATGTGATATGGTCTTAAATACCATATCACTCCTTGGAGAATTTTATGGGAATTTATTTGGGTAGAAAAAGATTTTTAAGGAATTATTTCTTGTTTTTTCCATTTAAAAAAAGGGCAAAAATAAATAATAAAGAAGCTCAAGGATATTTATTTTTGAGATGGGAAGGTGGGGTATGATGTATAGAACTCAAATGTGCATTGGGTTCGCAAAGTGGGTTGGAGAAAAAAACTTGCCCTTGAAGACAAGGTTTGGAGGATTTTGCCTAAAATGGAATTTATGTAGTTTTAGGCTCCAACTAATTATGGGAATTATTTGGGGAAATACCATAACCAATGTATATGATGTAAACTTGATAGATCCATCATTCCCAACTTGATTTTTGGAGAATTATGTTGAAATTGGAGGAGTCTAGATTTTTAGGGAATCTAGGGGTTTGATATTTTTATGCTGCCTAAACATGGTTGGATTATTGGTCTCAAAACTCACCTTGATACAAAGGATAGATGGGTGATTAGACCAAGTTGTATAGATGATCATGGACACAATAGTTGGTCTTGGATGCATTTTAGTTGGTCTATAAGAGATGGAAAACTTGGTTGAAAATAAGGCTGCCATAACAGATACATCAGGATGCCTCATAAACCTTGTGGGTTGAAGAAGCACAAAGCTACGATGGAAATAAGTGAAGTGGGGATTGATTGGACATTATTAGTAGAGCATACTCATGCAAAGATTTGTTCAAGGGGAGGTATCATATAGATGTGAGATTCTTCCAAAGTAGGTAAGATGATAAGATTAGCAGAAAAGATTATTATCTTGATTACAAAACCATCATGGATGAGTGGGAACTAGAATGGCTTAGCCAAGGGAAAGAGGGGACTTTGGTAGTACTAATGATGTACTAAAAGATGTTTCAATTACATTAGAAAGAATGCACATACGTTTGAAAAGGTAGATCTCAAAAACCGAATCTAGATAAGAAATCTAGACTTAGCCATTTTGGCAGTTTTAGGGTTTCAGACTACATTACAAGAGGGAAAACATTTGAGAGGGTGGCAAGGGTTCATACTATTCATCAAGTGGTTTATATTGAGGTATATATTGAATGGAGGGGATCGATTCTTGGATTGGATCTTCATTTAGTTGGGAGCTATCAAAAGGGATTATCCCTGGATTAAGCTGATTAGGAGATTAGATGGTCACCTTAGTGGCTTAGGATAGATCCAGATTTGCATGTTTGGTTTGAGATTGATGATCACAAACATTGATTGGGTCCTAAGGGCTGATCTATTAGATTAGCTCACTATGGTTCCTAAGAAAATAAGGCAATCAGCAGATCAAGGCAGTTCATCAGACAATAGATCAAGGTAATTCATCTTATCAAACTTATCCAATTGGTACTAGGGCTACCATTAGGAATAGCTTGAGGTAAGGATGGGTATTTTTAATTGGTTGTTCTTTGTAGTATGAGAAGGACCTCTTGGTATTTCTACCAAGATTGGAATGAAGAGTTTTTAATAAAGGTTTTGGAAAACCTAGGGATAAGAGTAGATGGGAGTTCTGTCTTGAAAACATAAGGAGATTATACATAGGTCTCCATATTTTTGATAATAGAAACTAGTAAAGTATTTTGTTGTGTCAAAGTCATCTTGGCTCAGGTTTTGAAATGCCAGAACATTTGAGAATATGAAATATGAGCCAAGACATTTCCATTGTAAGATAGCCCTTGTCAAATAGAGTTGAGATAAGAAGTAAAGTACCTAATACATAATCAGTTGCATGAACTCAAGTAAACAAGTAAGAAAACATTGCAACACTGCTAGGAAATTTTTTTCCCCCCAAATTTTTGCCTTTTTGTCAAAAGATCAAGGATGCAAAAATTGGGATGTTACAGACCTTTCCGCCTTAAAATAATCTCTTCCTAAGATTAGGGAGGAGTAGGGTGAGCTGATAACATCCGCTTAACAATTTTAGCGGTGGAGATTAGTAGGCGCTAACAAGTTTTACAACTAACCAGTGTTCAAAAAACCGTCCGAATCAGCGATTAATAGGCCGATTAATCGCTACTAGGGACCTGACCGTGTCGATTACCACTAATCATTTGTGTTATTCGTTTATCCCGATTAATAGCTTTGACACTCCGATTACTAGGTATGTTTCCGATTAATTATTACACTTGGTCAAAAAAGTTGCAAAATTATCAACACATATAGCCCATCCATCCGCTATCCTTCCCTAATGTGGCATCCCGCAAAAACCACTACTAGAAAACCGCGTTGTTTTTGTGCATTGCATCATCATGACCGCATGCTCATGTCATCATGCCACATTGCATTTGTGCATCGACATGTCATCATGCATGTGTTTGTCTGAAACTATTTTCGTAAAGCCTGATTTTGTTTTCTAAACGCCCCGTCTTGATTTCAAATTAAAACCCGGGTCTCCGGATATTTTATTTGTCTACGACATAGTTGCAACTGTTTCAATTTGAACAAAGCAAAATAAATATATTATAATATAAAAACCCTATTTTATAAACCCCGGAGGAGACCGCCGCCCGCCAGGCCCAACGGCCCAGCTAGCAGCAGTCTACAACTCCGACAGGCCCAAAAACCCAACCCTAGACCAACCTTTTCCTACCTACATCTAATCCTACCCAGCCCCTCCACATCATCCCCACCAATCCCCTCCCTCCACCTCACCGTTCCCTCCACCTCATCACCCCACACAGCCACCTCACCAATCCCAGCCTCCACCCCACCCCCTGGTCAACTCCCTCTGCCCCACACGCACACCACGCACGCGTCCCACCCCACCTCGCACGCTCCTCTCTCCCTCCGGCCCCACCTCCCACCTGCTGGCCCACCTGATCCTACCACCCACCGCCATGCACACAAGCCACACACCCCACCAACCCCAGGCCCCACCTGTCTGCCTCCCACTCCCCACCGACGCGTCCTCCCACCTCGCCCCGTCGCCCCGCTCCCTCTCTCTCCCTCAGCTCCGTTCCCCACCAACCCCGCCACCTCGCCCCGCCTCTCCGGCGCCCGCCACCGCCTCGGCGTCCCCCTCTCGCCCTCCCGCCTGCGCGACCAGCGCCTGTCGCCGCCCAGGAGCCCCCGCCTCCGGCCGCGCCTCCTCCGCGTCTCCTCCCGTCGCTCGGGCGCCGCCTCCTCTAGCTCCGCCGCCGCCCGCAGAGCTTCGCGCCGGCCTCCGTCCTCGACCGCGACCGGCCGCTCCCCCGCCGCCCTCTGCTCCTCCTCCTCAGCGCCGCCGTGGGCGTCCTTCACCACCCCACCTCCCGAGCCCGCGGGCGTCCTCTCTGCTCGTAGCACCACCGCCACCCCTGTAGCGCTCCGCCGCCCCTCCTCGCCTCTCTGCATCTCCACCGCCTGGGCTCCCTCCTCTGTTTCGCCCCGCATCAGCTCTCTCTGGCCGCGGCCGAGCCCTGCTCCGGCGCCCCCACGCTGCCGATCGGACCCGACGCCGCCCCGGCGCCTTGGCCCCGTCCGCCGCCGAGCCGCCAATCGAGCGCTGCTGCCTGCGCCTTCCTTTGCCGTGGCGCCACCGCCTCCTCCTGCACCCGCCGTCGCCATGGGACCCCGTCATCGGCCACCTCCTCCGCCATGCTGAGTCCCCTGCGAGCCCTGGCGCGCGCGCGTCCGCTTGCCGGTTGCACCACCCTACACAACGCAAGCTCGACCTCCGTCTTCATCACGTGTACCTCATCGCCACCATCGGGTTGCCCATGTGCCATTTCCGGGAGGTGTTTGATGTTGCCGATGGGCCGTTTTTCTGTTTTAGAGGTGATGGTGTGGTGTGTAGCCTGTGGTGGATATGGTGTGTGGTAACATGGAGGATGCGACTACTCTAGCGCCGTATAAGCCGACACCGCCTTCTTTCAAGGAACCGTGCACTCGCGCATCCGGCAAGGCCTCCAACATGGAACCCTGAAGACCCCGGTGTCGAGCCCCAAGTTCGCCACCGATGATCAAGATGGTACCCAAGGTCGACGACATGAATCTCAAGATCTTCGTTATAGAACATCATGACCTCCTTCACGGAAACCCGAGGCCGAACCCCGCCGAACCCCAAGATCGTCGACATGGGACTGACAAGGTCTACTACATGGATTCGAAGACCGATCCTGGCGCGCCCGAACCCCGTCGAACACCAAGACCCTCGGAATCGCCAAGTTCTTCCTCTCGGATCCGAAGACGCCGAGACCCGGGGCACCAAGATCTCCGCCGTGAAACGACAAGACCGACTTGATGGCGCGGACCCGACAAGATCTTCGTGACGACAAGAACGACACCGACCAGGGCGAGTCCGATGCGCCCCGACGCCGAACCAAGTCCTTCTACGCGGAACGCCAAGATCTACTCTGTTATCCGAGAACGATCCCCCGGAGACCGAGCCTGAACCCCATCGAACCCCCAACCCAAGATCGCCGATACCCGATGTGTGACCCTAAGCCCTTATTTTTATTAAATGATATATACCTTGTTGCATATTAAATGGTTCATGTCGCACGCATATCATGTGGTTTGGGAGGCCTTATGCCGATTCACCTTATAATTAAATATGGGGCCCATATGCGGGCTTATCTAGTCTAATATTGGCCTCATTTGAATTTGTGTAGCGAACCGGTGATATAATTTTGCCTTGTTAATACAACATTTAAATTGCGGGGTACCTAAACAACACGGACCTATTAATTAATTGTCGGGGCCTCGGTTCCGCTTAATATGACCTAATTGCATCGCATATTTGCCATGCCATGCATCATACATGCATCATGCCCGATCTTTTGCCGTAGTATTAAATAGTGCATCCGGTGTTTATTCTAGTGTTTTGCTTCTTCGCGGATAAGGCCGTTGAGTTGATGCGAGTGTCGACCCGATCTTCGGATGAACCTTCGACAATGTTTTCAGGCGAGCATCTCCCCCTTTCTACCTATCTTATTTTTATAGTATTTATTCCCTCCTGTTGATCTATTGCTATCTATGTTGCGATGCTCTAGTTTTCGTACCCGTGATATCCCTTGCAGCCTTATATTGCCTTGGACACCTCCTATTACCTGTTGTTTGGTAGATAGATGGACCTGCGCGTCGTAGTCGCTTGCTCAAGTGCTGTTGCGTGTCGTCAAGTACCACAGTTGTTGGAGTATTGCCGTGTGTTTATTGTTGGAGATGATCATAACTTTAATTATTGTTTAATAACTAAAATTGAAGTAGGTGAACGCAGAGGCACCGGTGGGTGATAGATAATATTTGGTTTCCGACCGCTCACTGGTGTCCCGTAGGACCCCGAGTTCTTGACACCTGTTCCGAGATCGAGCGCGCTAACCACATGTGGGATGTATGGGCACCCCTTCGATTTAGTACCTGATTTCAAAGTACTGTACTGGGGGCCACAAGTAGTTTGGGGCTTTATTACTATTCCGTACTTATGCCATGCTTTACTGCTTTATTTAAATTGTGCGAGGTACTGCACACTGTACTGTTTAGGAAAGCGGAGTGTTTTCGCGGTATCGACAAGCCCAGTTTTTGGGTTCCCCGTCGTTTACAGCCACTGGCGCAAACCCTGAGTCCGTCTCGGAGATCGGCCGACTTTGTTGCGGGTAGACTTATGTGGCATCCCGCAAAACCACTACTATAAAAATCGCGTTGAATTTGTGCATTGCATCGTCATCATCATATGTTGTTTGTCAAAAACTATATTCGCAAAGCCCGATTTGTTTTCCAAACGCCCCATCTTAATTCAAATGCAAAGCCCGGTTCTCCGGAGTAATTATTTTGGCCGCTATCGGTTTGCACACGGCCCGTTTAAATCAAATAATTTAATTAATTATTTTAGCGGGGGCAGTCGAACGGGCCGTTTCGACCCGAACGACCACCCCCAGGATTTTACAAACGGCCACCTAATCGGCCCCTTCTAAATCCTAAAGCTACCTATTAAACTACCCAACCCGCTGGCCACATCACTCCCTCCAATAACCATGTGCCACCTCACTCTCACCCTCTCCTCTACCCAATCCCAGCTTGCCACGTGGCCTCCCTCTCCCTCACCCAACACACACCACCCTGCCCACACACTCTCACACGCACACACAGCACACCACACGAACCCACCCACGCACTCCACCCCTCCCTGCCACCGGGCCCCATCCCGCGTGGGCCCCACCCCTGACGCCCACCCACCTGCCCGCTCTCTCTCTTCCTTCTCTCCTTCCCGCACGCGCCTCGTCCCCGCCTGCAGCCCCGTCGCCGCTCCACCACGGTCCCCCTCTCGCCTTCCTCCCCGCTTCCCCCAACCTCGCCTCCAGCGACCGCCGCCACCACCATCCGCCCTCCGCCGCGCGGCCCCGCCTCGCCCTCATCTGGCCGTCTCCACCGCTCCCGTCCGCCGCCGCCTGGCCCGGGCACGCCGCCGGCGCGACCCCGCTCCCTCTGCAGCGGCCGCGCTCCACCAGCCTCCGGCCGTCCCGCGCCCCACCTCTGCGCCGCTGCCCCCGGTTGTCTCCGGCCGCGCCCAGCCCGCCGGCGAGCTCCGCCTCACCGTTCGCCCCCGAGCCGCCGCCTGCTCCTCTCTCCCCGCCGGCGCCAGCAGCCACCACCTCCGCCATGCGCCCGCCGCCGCCGAGCTCCGCTCCGTCCACCCTGGCCGTTCGCGCGCCTCCCCGGGACCCTCTGCGGCAGCCGTTCGTCGCCAGGCCGCCTCGCTGTCTTCGGTGCGCGCGTCCGTCCGGCGTCCTCCTGCGAGGCCGCCTCGCCGCGCCGCCCCGGCCCCCGCAGCTCCGTCCTCTGCACCCGCCGGCCCCGCGCCTTCCTCCTCGCCGCGGCCGCCCGTGCCGTCTCCGGCTTCCCGGCCCCGAGCTCATGAGCGGACTCCGGTTGCGGTTCCTCTGTCTCCTTGCTTGGTTGCAGTTTCGCGCGTGCACCTAATCAGCCACATCCAGCAACGCGCCTTGTCCCTTTGGTTGCATTTGGTTATGCTAGTTATGTGTTCTCCATGACATACGAGTGCTCCTTCCCGGCTTCGAAGCCCGACCCTGCGGACCAACCCGATCTTCTACACGGAGCACCAAGGTCCCCTTCATGGACGCCAAGGCCCAAACCAAGCCCATCGCAAGCGACCGAAGAAGGAGATGCCGATGAGGTCGAAGGACTCTGTACCGCATCGCCTTGGTCTTCGACAAGGATCCGACAAGTTCGCCTACCAAACCCCGGTACCGGACAAGTTCGCCATCGACCTCGAGAACGCCAACACGGATACGACAGGTTCTCCTTCCCGGATGTCGAGCTCGCCGAGAACCCGGATGCGACAAGACCCTAACCCCCGGAGTCCGAGAACGATCCGTCGAACCCTGGACCCCGAACCCCCGGAACCCCAAGATCTGCCGAACCCTAAATGTGTGACCCCTTTTTCCCGAGCCCTATTTTATAAATGCTAAATATAAAACCTGTTGCACTTTAATCATTCATCTTGCATGCATATTTGTGTGGTTTGGGGGCCTTATGCCGATTCACCTCATAATTAAATATGGGGCCATATGCGGGCAAATCTAGTCTCATATTGGCCTCATTTAAACTTGTGTAGCGAACCGGTACCATATTTTGCCATGTTAAAACAACATTTAATTTGCAGGGTAGGTAAATGACTTGAACCGATTAATTAATTGTCGGAACCCCGGTTCCGCTTAATATGACCTAATTGCATCGCACCTTGCCATGTCATCCATCATACATGCATCATGCCGATCTTCTGCCGTGTATTAAATATTGCATCCGGTGTTTCTTCTAGTGTTTTGCTTCTTCGCGGATAAGGCCGTTGAGTTGATGCGAGTGTCGACCCGATCTTCGGTTGAACCTTCGGCAATGTTTTTCAGGCGAGCATCTCCCCTTTTCTACCTATCTTACTTTTATAGTATTTATTCCCTCCTGTTGATCTATTGCTATCTGTGTTGCGATGCTCTAGTTTCCGTACGCTTGATATTACTTGCAGCCTTATATTGCCTTGGACACATCCTATTACCTGTTGATTGGTAGATAGTTGGACTTGCGCGTCGTAGTCGCTTGCTCAAGTGCCGTTGCGTGTCGTCAAGTGCCACAGTTGTTGATGTATTGCCGCATGTTGCTGTTGGAGATGATCATAGCTTTACTTACCGTCCACTTTAATTTCTGTTTAACAACTAAAATTGAAATAAGCAGAGGCATCGGTGGGTGATAGAAAATATTTGGTTTCCAAACGCCCACTTGTGTCCCGTAGGACCCCGAGTACTTGATACATGTTCCTTGATTTATCGCGCTATCCACATCCGGGAGGTATATGGGACCCCCCTGAGCCAGAGCTTGATTCAGTCTTATTTCTTGGGGCCACAAACTAGTTTGAGGTTTTATTACTATCCTGTACTTATGCCATGCTACTGCTTTATTTACGATTGTGCGAGGAGCACACTGTACTGTTTAGGATCGTGGCACGATTCCGCGGTGTCGACAAGCCCAGCCACACTTTCGGGTTCCCAGTCGTTCACAGCCGTCCCCACAACCTTAAGTCCGTCTCGGAGCCGGCCGGCTTCGTTGCGGGTTCTACTTTAAGGGGTGGCCCCCTGAAATATTTCTGAATCCTGTGATTGCTTTGTCGTGAAAGCCTCGTTGGGTTTTGTTTTGGTTTTTCCGAGGTTGATCGAGTGTGTGTTGCTATTGGTGCACCCCGGCCGGGTAAAACTTTCTGAAAGCCGTGTCCGCGGTTATGGACGACTTGGAGCACAGTATCTCGACCATAGACAAGCATAACTAAAGTTTATTGCTATAAATTTGACTTATAATGACTAGTAATCAGCTTCACTATAATGGAATGGCTAACTAAAATTGCCCACAACTGCTTGCTTTGAGTGTCGCTTGCGACCATTGTACCTGACTAGTAAGTATTGCAACTACAACGGAATGGCTAAATAAAAGTACCAACAACTGCTGGGTTTTGGGTTATCTCATGTTAATTGTATCTGACTAGTAAGTGATGCCACTACAATGGAATGATTAACTAAAAGTGCCCACTGCTTATTTTCTCAGGATGATTATCTATACCTGACTAGTAATTGCTGCTACGATAACTGAATAAATAAAACTGCCAACTGTGTGAGTTCCTCGGTTGACTTTCTCGATTGGTCTCGAGGGGGAAACACCAGGATGGGTTTGTTTGGTGGTAGTATCAGGTTGGTTCCGAATAGGTCATTCTTACCCCTCTCTGATAACCGTTAGTTGTATCGAGTCTCTATAGGTTGTTTAGTGCATGCTGCCGCTGCCGCTCAGTCCACCATACCTATGTAGGCGAGGACCGCCGAATTCTAGTCTCGCCGTGTACTGGCCTCAGTACTGACGCTCCTCCTTTTCCTTTGCCCTTTGTCGGCACCCCTTTTTGTTTAAGCAGGTTTTGAGATGCGACGCCGTTAGCAGGGTTACCCCTTCCGGCTTGGCCTGGGCAGGGTTGTGGACGCCATTGGTTATTCTTCAGGGCTCTTAGCCCCATTTGCATCTTGTCCGTAGCTGGACGCTCTATCGTTTTCAAGGTGATTTGGATCTTTGTATATTATATCTGTATTCTTGACTCTTTGACTCGCTGTTGTATATGTATCTGTTCTGTGGGTCCCATCGAGGACTGTTGTGTAATGTTATTACTCGTTTTCCACCCGCACGAAAGTGCCTGGTGGGCACCTTTGAATCGTTTCTATGCGGGTTTGGCGGGTTTCGCTACAACTTGCATAGGTCCGATTCTGAGGGTGTTACAGAGTGGTATCAGAGCGCAGCAGTTGCGATACCCCACAAGTCCAGCCTGTAGGATAACCTAGCTAACGGCCGACGTAGAGTGTCAAAACTATTTTTGCAAAATCGGTTGGATAGTTCTGATTAGGTCTGATTTTACTCCTTACCCTTCTGCTATCCTCCTCTTACCTCTACGTGTTTTGAATCCGCTCTCTTCTTTCTCTTCGAGTCCAGGATTTCTCGTGGTTGGGTTCCGTCGTACCTTCAGGGTTTCGCTTCCTCCTTGGTAACGGTGTTGCTACGTCTGGTCTTCATGCTATCCGAGGAATCCTTCGTCTGTGGTACCATTCTTTGTTCCTTGTTTGTGCCTTCCGGTGTTTTCCGACGCGACGACATCATCTACGCCAGATCCGATGCCGAGTCTGCATCACTCCTTTGTTTCCGAACCCCGATTGTCGAGATCTTCAGTCTGATTCCGAGAATGGTTGCACTCCCTTCTACTGATTGTGCGGAGTAATAGTTTGGGTGCGTGATGGATTGGCCCCCATGCCGACTACCCCTTCTATTCGCTTTTGTACAGTGAAGTGGATGAGAATGCATCGGTTCCCTCTTTCTACCGGAGTTAGAGGTGGCTTTATTTGTTGATACCTCTACCTTCGCCCTTTTGTCCCCGGAGTGTTCTCTCGACGATCACGGACAACGACCTCTTGTTAGTGGTGTCGCGAGGATCTACACGAAGCGAGAAGACGCAGATCGCCGACCTTTCCTTCCGGTACCATGAGGCGGATCTCGAGGGCGATATCCCTTGTTAGTGGTGTCGAATTGTGGCATCCCGCAAAACCACTACTAGAAAATCGCGTTGAATTTGTGCATTGCATCGTCATCATCATATGTTGTTTGTCAAAAACTATATTCGCAAAGCCCGATTTGTTTTCCAAACGCCCCATCTTAATTCAAATGCAAAGCCCGGTTCTCCGGAGTAATTATTTTGGCCGCTATCGGTTTGCACACGGCCCGTTTAAATCAAATAATTTAATTAATTATTTTAGCGGGGGCAGTCGAACGGGCCGTTTCGACCCGAACGACCACCCCCAGGATTTTACAAACGGCCACCTAATCGGCCCCTTCTAAATCCTAAAGCTACCTATTAAACTACCCAACCCGCTGGCCACATCACTCCCTCCAATAACCATGTGCCACCTCACTCTCACCCTCTCCTCTACCCGATCCCAGCTTGCCACGTGGCCTCCCTCTCTCTCACCCAACACACACCACCCTGCCCACACACTCTCACACGCACACACAGCACACCACACGAACCCACCCACGCACTCCACCCCTCCCTGCCACCGGGCCCCATCCCGCGTGGGCCCCACCCCTGACGCCCACCCACCTGCCCGCTCTCTCTCTTCCTTCTCTCCTTCCCGCACGCGCCTCGTCCCCGCCTGCAGCCCCGTCGCCGCTCCACCACAGTCCCCCTCTCGCCTTCCTCCCCGCTTCCCCCAACCTCGCCTCCAGCGACCGCCGCCACCACCATCCGCCCTCCGCCGCGCGGCCCCGCCTCGCCCTCATCTGGCCGTCTCCACCGCTCCCGTCCGCCGCCGCCTGGCCCGGGCACGCCGCCGGCGCGACCCCGCTCCCTCTGCAGCGGCCGCGCTCCACCAGCCTCCGGCCGTCCCGCGCCCCACCTCTGCGCCGCTGCCCCCGGTTGTCTCCGGCCGCGCCCAGCCCGGCGGCGAGCTCCGCCTCACCGTTCGCCCCCCGAGCCGCCGCCTGCTCCTCTCTCCCCGCCGGCGCCAGCAGCCACCGCCTCCGCCATGCGCCCGCCGCCGCCGAGCTCCGCTCCGTCCACCCTGGCCGTTCGTCGCCAGGCCGCCTCGCTGTCTTCGGTGCGCGCGTCCGTCCGGCGTCCTCCTGCGAGGCCGCCTCGCCGCGCCGCCCCGGCCCCCGCAGCTCCGTCCTCTGCACCCGCCGGCCCCGCGCCTTCCTCCTCGCCGCGGCCGCCCGTGCCGTCTCCGGCTTCCCGGCCCCGAGCTCATGAGCGGACTCCGGTTGCGGTTCCTCTGTCTCCTTGCTTGGTTGCAGTTTCGCGCGTGCCTAATCAGCCACATCCAGCAACGCGCCTTGTCCCTTTGGTTGCATCTGGTTATGCTAGTTATGTGTTCTCCATGACATACGAGTGCTCCTTCCCGGCTTCGAAGCCCGACCCTGCGGACCAACCCGATCTTCTACATGGAGCACCAAGGTCCCCTTCATGGACGCCAAGGCCCAAATCAAGCCCATCGCAAGCGACCGAAGAAGGAGATGCCGATGAGGTCGAAGGACTCTGTACCGCATCGCCTTGGTCTTCGACAAGGATCCGACAAGTTCGCCTACCAAACCCCGGTACCGGACAAGTTCGCCATCGACCTCGAGAACGCCAACACGGATACGACAAGTTCTCCTTCCCGGACGCCGAGCTCGCCGAGAACCCGGATGCGACAAGACCCTAACCCCCGGAGTCCGAGAACGATCCGTCGAACCCTGGACCCCGAACCCCTGGAACCCCAAGATCTGCCGAACCCTAAATGTGTGACCCCTTTTTCCCGAGCCCTATTTTATAAATGCTAAATATAAAACCTGTTGCACTTTAATCATTCATCTTGCATGCATATTTGTGTGGTTTGGGGGCCTTATGCCGATTCACCTCATAATTAAATATGGGGCCATATGCGGGCAAATCTAGTCTCATATTGGCCTCATTTAAACTTGTGTAGCGAACCGGTACCATATTTTGCCATGTTAAAACAACATTTAATTTGCGGGGTAGGTAAATGACTTGAACCGATTAATTAATTGTCGGAACCCCGGTTCCGCTTAATATGACCTAATTGCATCGCACCTTGCCATGTCATCCATCATACATGCATCATGCCGATCTTCTGCCGTGTATTAAATATTGCATCCGGTGTTTCTTCTAGTGTTTTGCTTCTTCGCGGATAAGGCCGTTGAGTTGATGCGAGTGTCGACCCGATCTTCGGTTGAACCTTCGGCAATGTTTTTCAGGCGAGCATCTCCCCCTTTCTACCTATCTTACTTTTATAGTATTTATTCCCTCCTGTTGATCTATTGCTATCTGTGTTGCGATGCTCTAGTTTCCGTACCCTTGATATTACTTGCAGCCTTATATTGCCTTGGACACATCCTATTACCTGTTGATTGGTAGATAGTTAGACTTGCGCGTCGTAGTCGCTTGCTCAAGTGCCGTTGCGTGTCGTCAAGTGCCACAGTTGTTGATGTATTGCCGCATGTTGCTGTTGGAGATGATCATAGCTTTACTTACCGTCCACTTTAATTTCTGTTTAACAACTAAAATTGAAATAAGCAGAGGCATCGGTGGGTGATAGAAAATATTTGGTTTCCAAACGCCCACTTGTGTCCCGTAGGACCCCGAGTACTTGATACATGTTCCTTGATTTATCGCGCTATCCACATCCGGGAGGTATATGGGACCCCCCTGAGCCAGAGCTTGATTCAGTCTTATTTCTTGGGGCCACAAACTAGTTTGAGGTTTTATTACTATCCTGTACTTATGCCATGCTACTGCTTTATTTACGATTGTGCGAGGAGCACACTGTACTGTTTAGGATCGTGGCACGATTCCGCGGTGTCGACAAGCCCAGCCACACTTTCGGGTTCCCAGTCGTTCACAGCCGTCCCCACAACCTTAAGTCCGTCTCGGAGACGGCCGGCTTCGTTGCGGGTTCTACTTTAAGGGGTGGCCCCCTGAAATATTTCTGAATCCTGTGATTGCTTTGTCGTGAAAGCCTCGTTGGGTTTTGTTTTGGTTTTTCCGAGGTTGATCGAGTGTGTGTTGCTATTGGTGCACCCCGGCCGGGTAAAACTTTCTGAAAGTCGTGTCCGCGGTTATGGACGACTTGGAGCACAGTATCTCGACCATAGACAAGCATAACTAAAGTTTATTGCTATAAATTTGACTTATAATGACTAGTAATCAGCTTCACTATAATGGAATGGCTAACTCAAATTGCCCACAACTGCTTGCTTTGAGTGTCGCTTGCGACCATTGTACCTGACTAGTAAGTATTGCAACTACAACGGAATGGCTAAATAAAAGTACCAACAACTGCTGGGTTTTGGGTTATCTCATGTTAATTGTATCTGACTAGTAAGTGATGCCACTACAACGGAATGATTAACTAAAAGTGCCCACTGCTTATTTTCTCAGGATGATTATCTATACCTGACTAGTAATTGCTGCTACGATAACTGAATAAATAAAACTGCCAACTGTGTGAGTTCCTCGGTTGACTTCCTCGATTGGTCTCGAGGGGGAAACACCAGGATGGGTTTGTTTGGTGGTAGTATCAGGTTGGTTCCGAATAGGTCATTCTTACCCCTCTCTGATAACCGTCAGTTGTATCGAGTCTCTATAGGTTGTTTAGTGCATGCTGCCGCTGCCGCTCAGTCCACCATACCTATGTAGGCGAGGACCGCCGAATTCTAGTCTCGCCGTGTACTGGCCTCAGTACTGACGCTCCTCCTTTTCCTTTGCCCTTTGTCGGCACCCCTTTTTGTTTAAGCAGGTTTTGAGATGCGATGCCGTTAGCAGGGTTACCCCTTCCGGCTTGGCCTGGGCAGGGTTGTGGACGCCATTGGTTATTCTTCAGGGCTCTTAGCCCCATTTGCATCTTGTCCGTAGCTAGACGCTCTATCGTTTTCAAGGTGATTTGGATCTTTGTATATTATATCTGTATTCTTGACTCTTTGAGTCGCTGTTGTATATGTATCTGTTCTGTGGGTCCCATCGAGGACTGTTGTGTAATGTTATTACTTCGTTTTCCACCCACACGAAAGTGCCTGGTGGGCACCTTTGAATCGTTTCTATGCGGGTTTGGCGGGTTTCGCTACAACTTGCATAGGTCCGATTCTGAGGGTGTTACAACTTAGTGGGGTGGCCCCCCGTGCTTGCTTTGGGTCTGGGAAACGTCATGACTTAGGCCCCGCCGACATACCGATGGGTGTATGTTATTTGATCTGGCAAAAAGGGTCGAAGTGCGTGTGGATACTTTGGTGCACCCCTGCAGGGTTAAATCTTTTCGAGAAGCCGTGTCCGCGGTTATGGACGACTTGGAGCACAGTGCTTGATCATAGACAACTATAACTAAAGTTTACTGTTATAACTTGACTTGTATCCGATATGACTAGTAATCAGCTTCACTACAACGGAATGGCTAAATAAAAGTACCAACAACTGCTGGGTTTTGGGGTTATCTCATGCTAACTGTATCTGACTAGTAAGTGTTGCAACTATAACGGAATGGTTAACTATAACTGCCCACTGCTTATTATATCAGGATGATTATCTATACCTGACTAGTAATTGCTGCAACGATAACTGAATAAATAAAAATGCCAACGGTGTGAGTTCCTCGGTTGCCTTCCTCGTTTGGTCTCGAGGGGGAAACCAGGATGGGTGTGTTTGGTGGTAGCATCAGGTTGTTTTCCGAATAGGTCTTTCTTATCCCTCTCTGATAGCCGACAGTTATATCGAGTCTCCATAGGTTGTTTAGTGCATGCTGCGCTGCCGCTCAGTCCACCATACCTATGTAGGGGAGGACCGCCGAATTCTAGTCTCGCCGTGTACTGGCCTCAGTACTGACCGCTCTCTCTTTTTCCTTTGCCCTTTGTCGGCACCCCTTTTGTTTAAGCAGGTTTTGAGATCGACGTCGTTAGCAGGGTTACCCTTCCGGCTTGGCCTGGGCAGGGTTATGGACGCCATTGGTTATTCTTCAGGGCTCTTAGCCCCATTTGCATCTTGTCCGTAGTCGGGCGCTCTATCGTTTTCAAGGTGATTTGGGTCTTTGTTCTGTATATCTGTATTCTTGACTCATGGAGTCGTGCTGTATATATATCTGTTCTGTGGGTCCCATCGAGGACTGTTGTGTAATGTTATTACTTCGTTTTCCACCCGCACGAAAGTGCCTGGTGGGCACCTTTGAATCGTTCCTATGCGGGTTTGGCGGGTTTCGCTAAAACTTGCATAGGGCCGATTCTGAGGGTGTTACAGAGTGGTATCAGAGCTCAGCAGTTACGATACCCCACAAGTCCAGCCTGTAGGATAACCTAGCTAACGACCGAAGTAGAGTGTCGAAACTATTTTGCAAAATCGGTTGGATAGTTCTGATTAGGTCTGATTTTACTCCTTACCCCTCTGCTGCTCTCCTCTCACCTCTGCGTGTTTTGAATCCGCTCTCTTCTCTCTCTTCGAGTCCAGGATTTCTCGCGGTTGGGTTTTCTGTCGTACCTTCAGGGTTTCGCTTCCTCCTTTGGTAACGGTGTTGCTACATCTGGTCTTCATGCTATCCGAGGAACCCTTCGTCTGGTGGACTTCTCTTTGTTCCTTCTCGTGCCTTCCGGTGTTTTCCGACGCGACGACATCATCTACGCCAGGTCCGATGCAGAGTCTGCATCACTCCTTTGTTTCTGAACCTCGATTGTCGAGATCTCCAGTCTGATTCCGAGAATGTTTGCACGCTTTTCTACTGATTGTGCAGAGTAATAGTTTGGGTGCGTGATGGATTGGCCCCCATGCCGACTACTCATTCTATTCGCTTGTGTACATTGAAGTGGATGAGAATGCATCGGTTCCCTCTTTCCATCGCAGCTAGAGGTGGCTTTATTTGTGGATACCTCTACCTTCGCCTTTTGCTCCCGGAGTGTTCTCTGACGATCACGGACAATGACCTCTTGTTAGTGGTGTCGCGAGGATCTACACGAAGCGAGAAGACGCAGATCGCCGACCTTCCTTCCGGTACCATGAGGCGGATCTCGAGGGCGAGATCCATTGTTAGTGGTGTCGAATTGTTGCATCCCGCAAAAACCACTACTAGAAAACCGCGTTGTTTTTGTGCATTGCATCATCATGACCGCATGCTCATGTCATCATGCCACATTGAATTTGTGCATCGACATGTCATCATGCATGTGTTTGTCTGAAACTATTTTCTTAAAGCCTGATTTTGTTTTCTAAACGCCCCGTCTTGATTTCAAATTAAAACCCGGGTCTCCGGATATTTTATTTGTCTACGACATAGTTGCAACTATTTCAATTTGAACAAAGCAAAATAAATATATTATAATATAAAAACCCTATTTTATAAACCCCGGAGGAGACCGCCGCCCGCCAGGCCCAACGGCCCAGCTAGCAGCAGTCTACAACTCCGACAGGCCCAAAAACCCAACCCTAGACCAACCTTTTCCTACCTACATCTAATCCTACCCAGCCCCCCCCACATCATCCCCACCAATCCCCTCCCTCCACCTCACCGTTCCCTCCACCTCATCACCCCACACAGCCACCTCACCAATCCCAGCCTCCACCCCACCCCCTGGTCAACTCCCTCTGCCCCACACGCACACCACGCACGCGTCCCACCCCACCTCGCACGCTCCTCTCTCCCTCCGGCCCCACCTCCCACCTGCTGGCCCACCTGATCCTACCACCCACCGCCCTGCACACAAGCCACACACCCCACCAACCCCAGGCCCCACCTGTCTGCCTCCCACTCCCCACCGACGCGTCCTCCCACCTCGCCCCGTCGCCCCGCTCCCTTTCTCTCCCTCAGCTCCGTTCCCCACCAACCCCGCCACCTCGCCCCGCCTCTCCGGCGCCCGCCACCGCCTCGGCGTCCCCCTCTCGCCCTCCCGCCTGCGCGACCAGCGCCTGCCGCCGCCCAGGAGCCCCCGCCTCCGGCCGCGCCTCCTCCGCGTCTCCTCCCGCCGCTCGGGCGCTGCCTCCTCTAGCTCCGCCGCTGCCCGCAGAGCTTCGCGCCGGCCTCCGTCCTCGGCCGCGACCGGCCGCTCCCCCGCCGCCCTCTGCTCCTCCTCCTCAGCGCCGCCGTGGGCGTCCTTCACCACCCCACCTCCCGAGCCCGCGGGCGTCCTCTCTGCTCGTAGCACCACCGCCACCCCTGTAGCGCTCCGCCGCCCCTCCTCGCCTCTCTGCATCTCCACCGCCTGGGCTCCCTCCTCCGTTTCGCCCCGCATCAGCTCTCTCTGGCCACGGCCGAGCCCTGCTCCGGCGCCCCCACGCCGCCGATCAGACCCGACGCCGCCCCGGCGCCTTGGCCCCGTCCGCCGCCGAGCCGCCAATCGAGCGCTGCTGCCTGCGCCTTCCTTTGCCGTGGCGCCATCGCCTCCTCCTGCGCCCGCCGTCGCCGTGGGACCCCGTCATCGGCCACCTCCTCCGCCATGCTGAGTCCCTTGCGAGCCCTGGCGCGCGCGCGTCCGCTTGCCGGTTGTACCACCCTACACAACGCAAGCTCGACCTCCGTCTTCGTCACGTGTACCTCATCGCCACCATCGGGTTGCCCATGTGCCATTTCCGGGAGGTGTTTGATGTTGCCGATGGGCCGTTTTTCTGTTTTAGAGGTGATGGTGTGGTGTGTAGCCTGTGGTGGATATGGTGTGTGGTAACATGGAGGATGCGACTACTCTAGCGCCGGATAAGCCGACACCGCCTTCTTTCAAGGAACCGTGCACTCGCGCATCCGGCAAGGCCTCCGACATGGAACCCTGAAGACCCCGGTGTCGAGCCCCAAGTTCGCCACCGATGATCAAGATGGTACCCAAGGTCGACGACATGAATCTCAAGATCTTCGTTATAGAACATCATGACCTCCTTCACGGAAACCCGAGGCCGAACCCCGCCGAACCCCAAGATCGTCGACATGGGACTGACAAGGTCTACTACATGGATTCGAAGACCGATCCCGGCGCGCCCGAACCCCGTCGAACACCAAGACCCTCGGAATCGCCAAGTTCTTCCTCTCGGATCCGAAGACGCCGAGACCCGGGGCACCAAGATCTCCGCCGTGAAACGACTAGACCAACTTGATGGCGCGGACCCGACAAGATCTTCGTGACGACAAGAACGGCACCGACCAGGGCGAGTCCGATGCGCCCCGACGCCGAACCAAGTCCTTCTACGCGAACGCCAAGATCTACTCTGTTATCCGAGACCGAGCCTGAACCCCATCGAACCCCCAACCCAAGATCGCTGATACCCGATGTGTGACCCTAAGCCCTTATTTTTATTAAATGATATATACCTTGTTGCATATTAACTGGTTCATGTCGCACGCATATCATGTGGTTTGGGAGGCCTTATGCCGATTCACCTTATAATTAAATATGGGGCCCATATGCGGGCTTATCTAGTCTAATATTGGCCTCATTTGAATTTGTGTAGCGAACCGGTGATATAATTTTGCCTTGTTAATACAACATTTAAATTGCGGGGTACCTAAACAACACGAACCTATTAATTAATTGTCGGGGCCTCAGTTCCGCTTAATATGACCTAATTGCATCGCATATTTGCCATGCCATGCATCATACATGCATCATGCCCGATCTTTTGCCGTAGTATTAAATAGTGCATCCGGTGTTTGCGGGGATCCGATGGATATTGAGATTATTATGTTGGTTTGATTAATGGTTTTGTCTTTATGATTCTATCATGTCTGTGTTGTTTGTGATCTTGCATGCTCTCCGTTGTTAGTAGCTATCTTCGCTAAGTAGTTGCTAGTGACTCCAAGAGGGGGTATTTATGCTCGATAGTGGATTCATGCCTCTAGTTTCCAAGGGAAGTGACAATAATCTCTTCGGTTGTAGATGTGTTGTTGCTACTAGGGAGAAAACAACGGTCTCTTGTTCATGGAACATGTGGACTATTTACCTTACACACTTTGCTTAAAGCAGTTGTCTGTTGCTTGCAACTTAATACTGGAGGGGGTTCGGATGATAACCTGAAGGTGGACTTCTAGTCATAGATGCAGTTGGATGGCGGTATATGTATCTTGTTATATTGCCCAATCTAATCTCATAGGATCTTTCTGAATAGTAATTGCATTGTTATGCCTTGCTCAGTTCCTATCAATTGCCCTGCTGTAATTTGTTTACCCTTCATGCCATGTTGTTTATCTAAGGAGAGCACCTCTAGTGAACTATGGACCCCGGTCCAATCTTTACCACTGATACATCTTCCACTGTTACTTGTTTACTTGCTGCAAACCATTACCTTCCACACCATACATTTAATCCTTTGTTACAGCAAACCGGTGAGCTTTACAACCTCACTGATTCGTTGGGACAAAGTCTTGAGTTTGTGTTGTGCAGGTCTCCACGTTGCTTGCAACACCTTTGAGACGTTTCCTTCCTCCTTCAGGTTCGATAACCTCGGTCTCTACTGAGGGAAACTTGCTATTATGCTCAACACACCTTGCTCCTGAAGTTCCAACGAAGTGTCCCACGTCAACATTGGGTGCATGCATCAACCGCCACCGAGGGAAATACCGCGGCCGTCACCACTCACTTGGGACTTGGTTTTGTTGAACAAACATCTACCAAGGTTCCAAGCGAGAATACCTAGGAGCCCGAAGATTCAACTTCCAAAGAGGAAAGTGGAGGAAAGGACTACTCGGCGGTGCCCCCACCGCCGAAGTACACTCCAGATCCACCCATTCCCATGCCACACATCATTCCTCAAGGAGCACCACCTATGCTAGATACTTCAAATTTTGCCAATTGGCAATATCTAATGCGCTCACATATTTCCAGCTCTTCGATTGAGTTAATGAGGATTGTGGAGGATGGGTTCTCTCCATATGACCCAAAGAAATTGACTCGAGGTGAAGTGGTGGACAAGCAACTCAATGCCACGGCTTTGCGGATGATTCAAAAGGCTTTGACTCCCAGGGACTTTGCTCACATTCGCCAATTCAACACCGCGAAGGAAGCATGGGATCAACTCACCGAGCTATTTGTTGGTAATGCAAGCATCCAAAGCTCCAAGTTTGATGAAGTCAACAACGAGTGCGATGGTTTCTGTATGCAAGATGATGAGACCCCCGAAGACATGTATAGGAGGCTCAAGGTCCTTTGTTGCACTATGAGGGATCTTGGTGCTACCTATGTTGATGACAAGTTCATGAAGGGGAAGTTCATTCAAGCTCTCCTTCCGTTTGAAGAACAAATGCTCAACTCTATCAAGGGAAGAACCAACTTTCACCTAATGACCTCCCAAGAAGTCTTGAGTGAAGTGAGTGCCATGACCATTGCCAAGAAGAATGAGGAGTCCGCCCATGCTAGGTCCATTGGATCAACAAAAGTGAATCTTGCTTTGAAGGACAAGGCTATTGAAGTTGATGATGATGATAAATCAAGTGAGTGGTCCCAAGAGAACCTCAAGTGTGCCTTCAACGAACTTCTTACTCTCGCTTCAAGGGCCTTTTGGAACAAGTCCAGGCTCAAGTCATGTTCAAGGGACAAATCAAGATTCAACTCACCCAACAAGTCTCCCAAGGCAAGGTCATCCTACAATTGCAATGACAAGAGTCACTTTGTGGCCAAGTGTCCCTTTGAGAACCGTGAAGACAAAGGTGGTCGTCTCATTTGCAAGATAAAGTCAAGGCCCCCTCATCCTTTGAACAAGAACTACACCATCAAGAATGTCTCCAACAAGGAAAGAGCTATAGTGGTCCATGAAGAATACCTTTTGGGCATGGATGATGATGATGAAGTCCAAGGTGGAGAGATTGTGGGAGTTGCTTCTATTGCTACTACCTCTATTCCATGATTGTCCCTCTTCGACTCACATAATGAGAACTTCATCTCCTCTAACCAAAGGTGTATCATGGACAAGGCCACCGAGGTAACATCTAAACCCACTCCTCAACCCATCTCTAGTGAGCCTTCTTCTCTTGATCTTGTTGGTCTAGAATTAAAGAACAAGATGATAGACATGTGTGAGTTTATTGCTACCTTGGATGAAGAAACTAAAACTTGCTTTTATTCCTTGCTTGCACAACTTGACAATGCTACGGACGCTTTAGATGAAAAGGAAGAACTTCTTGACTTGTTAAGTAAAAATGAAAGAGATGTCGCCGATGAAATTGCTTATCTCACTCATTGAGGATGAACAAAATATGAGAATTAATCTTGAGGAAAGTGTGTCTAAACTTGTTGATGACCATAACAACACCATTTCCTCCCTAATTAAAGAACATGATCATGCTCTTGCTTTGGTTAAGGTTCTTAAGAAAGAAAAAGTTGAGTTTGGGGTTGGTCATGATAGGACTCAAGAAGATCTTGAGAAACTCAAAGAGGAACATAAAGCCTTGGAGAGCAAATTCTAAAGTCTTTTTGAATCCCTTGAACAACTTCAAACTCAACTAACTAGTGAACATGCTAAGTCTTCCGCTGTGCAAATTATAGACATGTCTAGCACTCCTAACCCTTGTTGCAAGCATGAGCATCGCATTGAGGAGAACAATGCATTGAATGATCAACTTGCCAAGGCTAAGAAGAAGAAGAATAAGAACAAGAAGAAGAATAAGAACAAGGGCATGACTCAAGGACCTTCTCGTGGTCTAACCATCTTGCAAAGTGACAACTTTGCCGAAAAGAACAATCCCTCTTATATTCTTTGGAAATCTTATGATGGTCATGTATATGCTAGATATGTTGGAACTTATTACACGCATGATTATCATTGGGCCATTTGGGTGCCAAAGACTCTTGTTACTAACAAAAGGGGACCCATTGCAAAATGGGTACCTAAAACCAAAGCTTGATTTTCTTGTAGGACTATGCTTCTGGTGGTTCAAAATGGGTGCTTGATAGTGGTGCCACAAGTCATATGATCGGAAGCAAGTCTATCATGATGGAGATAAGGAAAAATATTGCCAACACCATGGTCTCCTACGGTGATAAAACAAGTTCTCAGGTATTGGGTTTTGGCGAAGTGGTGGTGACCCCGGATATATCCTTGGTTGATGTCATTCTTGTCAAAACTCTTGGTTACAATTTACTTTCAGTTCGTGCCCTTGCACTTATGGGTCTTTCTTCTTTCTTAAATGTGCATTACGTGGTCCTCATGTGGAGAAAGTATCTCAAGGTGGCTTTCGTAGGGTATGTAGAGGACGACTTGTATGTGGTAGACTTTTCGGGGACCACTACTCCTCATGCTCTATGTCTCTATGCTAAAGCTGACAAGGGCTAGTTGTGGCATTGCCGCCTACCCCATGTTAACATGAGAACTTGCAAAGACTTCACTCCGAGGGCCACATCCTTGGACTTAACGATGTTTCTTTTGCCAAAGATCGTGTTTGTAGGGCTTGTATTGAAGGGAAGATGCATGAAACTCCTCATAAAGTGCTCAATCAAATCACCATGGAGAGATATTTGGAGCTCTTGCATATGTAACTTTTTGGTCCTCCTTCTCATGATAGTCTTGGAGGCAAGAAGTATTGTTTTGGTTATTGTGGAATATTTCTCAAGATACACTTGGATGTTCTTCATCAAGTACAAGAGTGAGACTCAACAAAACGTCATCGATTTTGCCAATGAAGTTCAACGGAAACACAATGCAACCATTCTCTCCATTCGAAGTTACAATAGCACCGAGTTCAAGAACTATACCTTGGATGAGTTTCTTAGTGATGAAGGAATCAAGCATCAATACTCCACTCCCTATACCCCTCAACAAAATGGTGTTGCTGAAAGGAAGAATCGCACTTTGATGGATGCGGCTCGGTCTATGTTAGCTAAATTCAAGTCTCCATACAACTTTTGGGCCGAGGCCATCTCCACCGCTTGCCATGCAACCAACCGCCTCTACCTTTTCAAGAAAAAGAGCAAGACCCCCTATGAGCTGCTCACCGGGAAAAGCCAAATGTTAGCTACTTTCGAGTGTTTGGTTGCAAGTGATATATTCTCAAGAAAGGAGTTCGTTTGTCCAAGTTTGAATCCAAGGCTCAAGAAGGAATTTTTGTTGGTTACTCAAATTAGTCCCATGCTTATAGAGTCTACAACAAAGCCAATGGAAGGGTTGAAGAGACGAGCAATGTGAAGTCTGATGAACACCATGAGTCCCTTGTTAGGCAAGACGGTGTTTGTGATCCAAGTGATGAAATTCCTCCTAAGGCCATAAGAATAATGGGTGTAGGTTTCCACCTCCCCATTGAGGATCCCCTTGTGGACGAACGAGAAGGACCAAGCTCTACTCAAGTGGAGCCCTCACTCTCACAAGACCATCTTGCCTCTCAAGGACCTACTATTTTGGCACAAGCTCCCTCAAGCTCTTCCGAAGCTTCTCATGCTCATGACTCTCCAAGCCCCGAAGGTCAAGATCTTCATCAACAACATCAACATCCCCAAGATGGGGCTCCTCCTCAAGGCACCTACCAAGGTCAAGATCTTCATCAACAACATCAACCTCCCCAAGATGGGGATCCTCCTACTCAAGGCTCTTCTCAAGGTCAAGCTCATCAAGATCAAGGGAAAGCCAATGATAATCAAAGCTCTACTCCAAATGATGACTCCCCCGAAGTGGAAATTGATGAAGATGATCCTCGTGTTCGTGCTTATAGTCAAGGCGGGAACTCCAATGGTGTCAATGACCAAGTGGTTGCTCAAGAATCTCGTGTTGAAGCACAAGCCCGCCGTCAAGCCTATCGTCTCGCCAAGCTCGTTCGAGATGGCCATATCCGTGATAATGTTTATGGAGATTTCAATAAAGGTTCCACTACTAGGAGGCAACTAGCCTCCTTTAGCACTCACCATGCTTTTATCTCTCTTGTGGAAGCACAGAAAGTCTTCTAGGCTCTTGAAGATAATGATTGGCTTGACTCCATGAAAGAAGAACTTCACAACTTCAAGAGGAACAATGTATGGACATTGGTTGAGCGGCCCAAAGATTGTCAAAACTTCAACGGTACCAAATGGGTTTTCAAGAACAAGTGTGATGCGAATGGAATAGTTGTGCACAACAAGGCAAGGTTAGTTGCCCAAGGATACTCAAAAGTTGAGGGCATCGACTACGGTGAGACTTATGCCCTATTGCTCGCCTTGAATCCATCCGTGTGCTTCTTGCTTTTTCTACTCATCATAACTTCAAGTTGCATCAAATGGATGTTAAGAGTGATTTTCTTAATGGTCCTTTGAAAGAGTTGGTATACGTCAAGCAACCTCCAGGCTTTGAGGATCCACTTTTCCTGAACCATGTCTACAAGATCAATAAGGCACTCTATGGCCTCAAACAAGCCCCACGTATGTGGTATGATTGCCTTAGAGAGATCTTGTTAGACCGTGGCTTCGAAGTGGGCCTCATTGATCCCACTATTTTTTACTAAGAAAGTTGGAGGCCACTTGTTCGTATGCCAAATCTATGTTGATGATATTATCTTTGGGTCTATTAACAAAGCTTTTAATGAGGATTTTGCAAAGCTCATGACCGATCACTTCGAGATGTCCATGATAGGGAGTTAAAGTTTTTCCTTGGGTTTGAAGTCAAGCAATTGAGGAAAGGGACTTTCATCAACCAAGCCAAATACATCCAATACATGCTCAAGAAGTTCAAGTTTGATCAATTCAAAGGTGCCAAGACTCCCATGCCAACTAAGGTTAATCTTGATCTCGATCCCAAGGGTAAGGATGTGGATCAAAAACTCTATCGCTCTATGATTGGCTCTTTGCTCTATCTTTGTGCATCCCGACCGGATATTATGTTGAGTGTGGGTATGTGTGCAAGATTCCAAGACGCACCAAAAGAAATCCACCGAGAATCTTTTGATATTTGGTTCATACCCCAAACTTTGGGTTGTGGTACCCCAAGGAAGCCAGCTTTGACCTCATTGGATACACGGACTCGGATTGGTCTGGTGACAAAGTGGGAAGAAATTCAACCTCCAGAGATTGTCAGTTTCTTGAAAGATCATTGGTTTGTTGGTCCTCAAAGAAGCAAAAATGTGTGTCTATGTCCACTGCCGAAGCTGAGTACATCTCCCCCGCAAGTTGTTGTGCTCAATTGCTATGGATGAAGCAAACTTTGAAGGATCTTGGACTATATTTTGACAAGGTGCCCCTTCTTTGTGACAATGAGAGTGACATTGATATTGCTCACAACCCCGTGCAACACAACCAGACTAAGCACATTGAGATTCGTCATCATTTCATTCGGGACCATGTTGCTAGAGGAGACATTTCTTTGGAGTATGTTCCCACCAAGGCAAATCTTGGGGATCTTTTCATGAAGCCTCTTGATGAAGCAAGGTTCCGAGAGTTAAGGCATGAGCTAAATATCATTGATTTAAGCAATGTGGCTTGAGTATCTTGCACACCTACCCGTGTCTCAATGTGTATCTTGTTTGGATGTAGGCATGGATTTAGGGGGAGTGTAGTTCCTCTTATGAACAAACACTATCCCTATTATGCGCACATTAAAGTTTTCATACTCTATAGTCTCTAAAGGAGACCATTTGAGCTTCATGATGAGTGTTGGTAATGAACCGAAGATATATCTTCGGGGTATCAAGCCATTTACTCTTATATAAGGTGGCCTCGGACACCAACCCTTTTGTGTCTCTTGTTTTGGTTTTCCTTGTGTTTATTATGATTGGTTGTTTTTGTGTTTTGTTGGTCTTTGTTGGTTTTGGTTCTTCATAGTTTGAGATCTCTATCCTAAGCCTTTCCTTTCCGCATGCCCTTTCTATTCCCTACATATGTTCTTCCTTGTTATCTTCCTATCCTGAAAAGTTTTTCTGGCGTCAACGGAACTTCTGGCCAGCTGCCGGAACTTCCGGTCAGCACGTTGTTCTTAGGAACCACCTGCTGACCTGGACAGTTTCTGCCTGGCCCGGAATTTCCGGTTCACCGGAACTTCCGGTGAGGCTCTCTATCTTATATAAAGTGGGCCCTAGGGAAAACGGGATCTTCTTCCTCTTTTCTGCAAGACCCACCTCTTATTTGGAGCAGCCCCGGTGAAGACGACCCCGTGAAGGTGCTCCGGCCCCTTAATCTCTGGCCACCCTTCCTCAGATATCCTCCGTGGCAACCTTCCCCACCTCGATCTCCCGCCATGGACTCCGGTATTTGCCCTCAACTCCCTCCATTAATGGAGATCTTGCTCTCTCACCATTGCTTGAGTTAGGGCTCACCTTGTCTAGGCTAGTTCTTTGGCTAGAACGCGTTGGGAGATCTTAGTAGGCCTAGAGATACATGCTAGGGTAGATTAGTACAATACATTCATGGAAATTTGTACTTGTGCATTGTAGATCTAGATCTATGGATCTTCCTGTTTGAACCGCCCAGTTCGTGGTCTCACCGGAACTTCCGGTGAGCCACGACCGGAATTTCCGGTGGACCATTTACACTGGAAGTTCCGGCACTTCAGCGGAAGTTCCGGCGCTAGTAAATTTTTTCCCTGACTGTATTTTTCCAATCTCCTTTTGTATCTTCTTTCGAACTTGTGTACTTACCCCACCTTCCCTCCCTACTATTTTGCTTTATTCTTAGGTCAAGGTGGTATCCGCAAAGGCAAGTGCACCCGTCGACCATCCTCCGATATTCCTCCTGAGATTCATGAAGATGATGTTGAGGTTGTGCGTCCATCCACTCAGACCAACTGTCAGAGGTCTGATGCTGCTCGTCGTGCTGCTGCTGCTGAGGGAAAGCGGCATGTTCTTGCCTCTTAGAAGGTCACTGCCACTGGGCCTGACAAATCCAAGGCCAAGATCTCGAAGTGGACTCGGAAGGCCTACTCTGAATTTAGGCGTGTAGATCCTTACCTTGTTCCTCGTGACCGTCACTGCTTGGATCCTCTCTTCCACAACTGTCGTCAAGAACAGATCTTTGCTGAAATTTATGCTACCAAGACAAAGTTTGTGGTTGCTCCTCAGAAATACATCAACGTGGTTCACATGGAAGAAACTCATGCATACTTTGGCGAAGCTCTTGACATTTGCAGAAAGTTTGGGCTGATTCCCCTCATGGAGCATCGTCAGAACTACGATGAGAATGCTATTGCTCAGTTCTACACTACTCTTCACTTGAATATGAGTTCTTCTACTGAAGGGGTTATGAAGTGGATGACTATTGGCGTGCTGCTTACCGCCCAATGGTCCGAGTTTACTAAACTCCTTGGCTATACCATTCTGCCTGGCAAAGGGGCAAATGGATGGCGTGTCCATACCGCTCAAGCTGCTGATCCCGAAGTCTTGGAGCCTCTTTACATTGAAGGATGGGGTACTTTTGGTTATGTGAATCATCTTCAGCCTGTCTATGACCTTATGTGTAGGGTGTACTTGAACACCATCTCTCCAAAGGATGGCAACTTTGATCAGTTTCATGCCTATCAAGTTGATCTCATGCATCAGACTTACCTTCGCCGTGACTTTGACAGGAAGATGGATGTCATGCATTTCCTCTACACTGAGATGTGGCAAGCCATCATAGACAAGCGCTCCTGCCCTTATGCTCCATATGTTCAGACTCTCATCAATTACAAGGGGCTTGAGGTGACTGGTACACGCTTCTCTAAGGACGCCATCACCATTCATGAGGAGAAAAAGCTCCGTGTGAGCAAACACAACAAGCCTCGGTCCCAAGAAGAAAAGGAAGAAGCTCTCCGAAAGGCTCATGCTAAAGCTAGTGGTCCCTCTTCTGATCATGGTGGCTCTAGTGCTGGTGGTCCTTCTCTTCAGAGGCAGCCATCTTGGGCCAAGAAGCCGCTCGGAAAAGTGAAGAAGACTTTTTGCTTTATTCAGAATCATGAGTATCAGTCTTATGTCGATCAACAACATAGTGTTCGGCGCCAGAAGGCTATCATGACATATCTGAACATTCCCTGCTCTCCTGTCACTATCTTCGTCACTACTCCCAGGGATGATTGGATTCACGACAACTGCCATTGGTCTGAGGATGAGTCTAAGGAGGAGGTCACCGGTCCCCCGCCTGCGTGGGATTCTTGGGTCCCTGAGCTCTCTCCTCCTCCCTTTCATGGTTGGGGCGATTAGAGTGATCTTTTCTTCCTTTTTGGTTTCTCGATGCCAAAGGGGGAGAAAGATGTCTATTAGGTTGCTCACGGGATTTGCATGTGCTGAGCCATGAGCTCGTTCTTGTCTTTGATATTTTCTAGATGGTGAACTCTCTAGTTTATTTGTGTGTGCTTGTGGACCTCTTTGTGCTTGTGAACCTATGTGTGCTAGTGGACCATGTTATTTCTATGAGACTATGTGGTATGTTATGCTATGTTATGCCTAGTGTTTGGTATTATTGTTGTTGGCTTATGGGCATATGTATATGGTGGTGGAGCATTTTTAGTCTCCCTTGATATTTCCTCTATTGTCTCCACAACATTTGGTTGGTGCAACGATATGATCTCTATCTTACCTTTCCCTTGCACTTGTGCTATCTTTGCAATAGAAAGGGGGAGCCTCCTTGTATGTGTGCTAGTCTTGTCCTTAGAGCTTTATCTCTACCTTGCACCCATATAGGGGGAGCTTGGTCCATCCATTGCAAAGATTGCTTCTATCTTATGCAAATCTTTGGGATTGTCATCAAACACCAAAAAGGGGGAGATTGAAAGGACTATATTTCCCATGCTATTTTGGTGATGATGACAATCCCACTTGTGATCTAACCGTGTGCTTGAGTTTCAGGGAAAATGCTTCTAATGTTTCCTATGAATTGTGTGGATGCTCTCTTTGGGATCTCGTGAAGACGGCGGCCTTTAGTTTTTCTATTTCTCTCTTTTTATTGCTTTAGGTCGTCGTACTATTAAGAGGGGGTCCATCTCGGAAGGCTGTGGGAAATCACTTGTTCTTGCACAAACCCCATATGAACCACCATAGCCATCCTAATCATCTGCGAGAGAGCAAGGTTCTGATCTGCTGGAGCTTTTTCTGTCTGATCGGATCTTCCGGCCAGGCGCCGGAAGTTCCGCTCAGGGCTTCTCTGTGGGAAGATCTAGAACTTTTTTCCGATCCAACTTCCGCTGGAAGTTCCGGCCAGCTCCCAGTACCCTCTATTTGGGTATGTTCTATTTGCTGGAACATCCACCGGAAGTTCCGGTGAGGAATTTCGGTTGCTTCTTCCAGAGAGTTCCTAAGCGGAACTTCCGCCCAGACGCGGGAACTTCCGGTCAGACATGTTTCGCGACCCAGATGTTCTGCCCCTAGTTCCTCTCCAAGTTCCGCTGAGAATCAGTATGCTTTTGTTCGAAGTGTTCTATTTGACGGAACTTGGGTCGGAACTTGCATCGGAAGTTTCACCGAAACTTCTGGTCAGGCTTTTGGAGCATGCGTCAACGGGCTGATGACAGTTGAAGCTATGTTGGGCGGAACTTCCGGCCGCTCACCGGAAGTTCTGGTGAGGTCGCGAAGGCTCCAACGGTTCAGTTTGGAGGGAGCCTATTTGAGGCGCCCTCCTTCATCCTCCTACCAAACTCTTCAATTTTCTCTCTCCTCAATTAATACTCGAGCTTCACCTCAATAGATCTTTCTCCCTAGCCACTCAAATCACTTGATCTTTTTAGAGGTGAGGGAGGTGACCTAGATCAACACTTCCACCCAAGAAGATTTGATTTCCCCCCACCTATCCTTTGTGGATCTTGTTGCTCTTGGGTTTCTTGAAACCCTAGACGGTGTAGGGCATCCCTCGGAGCTAAGGGCTTGTGTTGTAAATCTCCGTGGTGTCGTTGAGGGCCTCCAATTGAGTTGTGGAGCTTACCCCTCAACCTTGTTGTAAAGGTTTCGGTTGCCGCCTTCAAGGTCACCGGATAGTGGATTGTGTGGCCTCCTTTGTGGGGGATCTCACCGGCGAAGAAGGTGAGGCCTTTGTGGGACCTTGTGTGACCCCGACACCTCTCCAACATAGACATAGATCCTTTGGGAGTGAACTACGGGAATTACTTCTCCATGTCCCTGCTCCGGTTATCTCGTTACCTACCTTAATTCTTGCTCTTTACCGTTCTTGTGGTTGTTGTAAGTTATCTTGCATATAGGTTGTTCACCTAGTTGCACATCTAGATAACTTACTTTCTCGCTAAGCCTAAAAGTGTGAAACAAATTAAAAATTGGTAGTCGCCTATTAACCCCCCATTAGTCGATTCAAAGTCGGTACTTTCACTCTTGTTGTGGACATGCAACCACTCCTGAAGCCGCACCGGCGAGCTCCGGAGAGCCCTCCTCGGCCACCCTCGCACGAGCCTCGTTCTGGAAGCAAACGGAGCCGTGCCGCCCATCACCGGAGTGGTCATCATCGACCGCGTCGCCTCCACGACCACCCTCGAGCCCCTGGTGAGCCTCCCCGCATCCACCTCGAGCTCCTCTAGGGTTTCCTCCCTCGCACGTCGTCGCTGGGAAGGAGATGACATCCGGTCGTCAGATCTCCTCTAATCTAACGACCACCCTGCGCCCTTACCCCTTCGCCCCAGTCGGGCCAGCTTAGCCGCAGCCCTCCCACAGGACTTCTCATCTAGCTGGGCTAGAACCCCTTCCCCGGCCCATTTCCGGTGCAGATCTGGCCCGCGCCCTCTCTCCCTCCTTTTTCTTTTGTGTCTTTTCAGATCTGTAAATAGCTGCTCAGTTTAAATCCAATAAAAATGTAAAATGCTTCAAAATATTGAGATCTAAATTTTCTCAAGTACCTGGATGTATTACCCAACATGCATGCCCAGTTTTGTACCCAAATAATGTCTAGATTAAAGATGATAAATCACCTACCCAGATCTGTCGAGTTCACTAATGTTTTTCTCCAGAGATCTTGGTATCTCCAAAAAGAATAAATCCAACTGGTGCTGGAAGGTATAAACCATACCTTTCATGTCCCACTTTCTCCACCTTATTTTGCTTCCTAGTTTGCCCCTGGTAAAAATAATAAAAACAAGGAATTTCTAACTTCGGAAAATTCCCTATGTCAAACCAAGTGAGATTTTGAGCTAATTACAACTCCCATTTGATACACAAAACCATATCTTTCATAATCCAGCAGCCCATAATTGTATGAGCCATTGTTGAAGTTTAGTGAATAAAACTATTATGTGCATGGTTTATTCACTAATAAAATCACTATGGTAGCTCTGTAATTCCGAAAAGGTTGATTCCAATTTCTATAGAAAGGTATTCGAAGTACCTAACATGTGTCCTTGGAATCACACCAAAATCTTTTGCAGATTAAATAGGATGAAAAAGACAAATTTTGTCCAGTATTGTCTTTGAGAATTTTTTAAGGGCATTCTGGTACTTTTTTGAGGTGATTCCAACTCCTCTTGAATCAGTCCGTCAAATACTACTTAATCACTCAAGGAAATAAGTTTTGGAACTCCAGAACAGTCCTGGTGAATTATTTCCTAAAACTATAGTTTTAATCACTATAAAATCCACTATAAATTTAGGGAAATTGATAAAATATTGAAACCACTTTTTTGGGTTCATTTTATCAATACCTATCTGATGGTATTATTTTATACAATGGTATCCTACAGATCAAGCCCTTGGACAAAAACCCCTCTCTTAGGTAGTTCCTAGACTATCAATCCAAAGGGATCCTTTCCCTAATGCCTACAAATCTTTTCGCTAGTCTTATCCACCAACCATCCAACATCCTACTGTTGTATATCATGTATTTATCCTTTGCTTGTTGTATGGTTTGATGCTTGTATGCCTCGTAATGATTGTTGTGTTGTTTGTGTGCATGTATGCTCGACGACGGTGATAGTTGTGATTGTGTGACGCCAAGAAGAAGGAAGGATTGGGTTATTCTTATTATTGTTATTATTGGTATTCTAGTTATATAACGCCGTCAAGGGACATCTCGGTGGTCACAGGCAAGCCACCATTCCTGAACTCCTAGGTTAACCTACTCCTTTGTTTAAATTGTTTTATATCTCGTTTATGAATTTCATGATTATATGCATGGTTTGTTTAAAATAAAAGGCGTGAATAACTTGGCTCCTGCAAGTTATGGATAAATGTCCATTAGGACACCTACCCTATGGACACCCACTTTTACCCCTTTAGAATCGAGGATAAGATGATTAGCATCTTCCCTCTTGGAACCCATAGATTTTAAATGATAAAAGGTATTTTGGGTTTTACCCTACTACAAGTTTTTCAAAATAAATCCCTTGGGAAAAGGCATCAATCCCGAGTGGAAGTTTTACGAAAAGGATAAATGAGGAGGATGAAGAGAAAGTCAAGTAAAAGAAAGAGAAGGGATGTTCTACGCCAATGTCCGAAATAATTTATCCGTGAAACCACATTACCCCAGGCACTAGGCTTAGCTCATAGCAGTTGTCCTTAGCCGGGTCTGCTTGTACTTGCCTAACGGGAGCAATCCCTGGAAGCCCGAGTGGACTTTACTCCAGGTCTGTGGATCTGGGGCCTCCATCGCCCGCTACGGTTGAAGAGTCGGTGCAACAATTGGGTCTCCCGCGAACAATTGAGTCGGTGCAACAATTGAGTAGGGAAGGAAGTGGAGTCAGCAATTATATATTGCCAAGCCGAGGGTTTGGGTATATGGAAGTGTTGTAGGGAGGACTAAGGCCATATTGCTGCATACTCCTGCTGGGGAGAACAAACCCAAAAGGAAAAGCCTCCTTTGCTAGGGATGAACAAATGAAAAGCTAGGTTTGATTATCCGAACCCCCGTCTACCGTGTGTGGCGGGCCGTGGTTGTAATCCCGGCAGATGTATTGATTCTTGTGGGTAAAGTGCGCAAACTCTATAGAGTCTAATCTATTCGAATAGCCGTGTCCACGGGAAAGGACGATTGGAATGACAAGTGCTAGGAGGACCCTTCGATTATGCTGAGATGAATAAGATGATGTGACTTGGTCACGAGGAAAAGATAAGAATGAGTTTGGTTTTGACCAGAGATGGTTGAAGATGTTCTAAAGGGTTTTACTATAAAACTATTTCCAAAGTTTTTAACAAGGATATGGGGATATCCAGACTTTCGAAAAGGAGGCATATTTTCCATAAACTCTTTTTCAACAAAGATAAAGAGATGCCATTGTTAGACCCTTTTTAGAAATAACTATAGTATAGAGCTATCTCGTCACAGCCAAACATGCTTTATCTTATTACCTTGTTTCGGTGGTTTGCGAGTACATTCAAAGTACTCACCGGCATTGTCCATGGCTATTTACTTGGCCAGATTGCAGATGTTAAGAAATGACGAAGGTGCTGACGTCTATGCGAGCTAGGCCGTCTTCCCAGTAAATTTCTTGTAGGTTAAGGCATGACATGGGCTCTGCGCTTGAAGACTTCCGCTACTTGTGTTGTATTCGCCCTAATTGCCCCTTTATAAGTTTGTACTCTATATTGTATGGATGTTGTAATGATACTAGTCGGTTATGCTCATGGCTCACTGATCATGGGAACGTGAATTGTATGCATAATGGGTATTCTCGCACCATAAATCTGGGGTGCCACAGGCATGGTATCAGAGCCATCCTGACTGTAGGAGACCTTAGTTAGCATGGACGTTAGACAGGACAACCACTATTTCGGAAAAACACCCGGCTTTCAAAAAAAACTATTTCTCAAAAACTTTTGAAGGAATTCTTATCTCTTCTTCTCGGACTTAAACAATTTGAAAATGGATTACTCTATATCTCATCTACCTCAAAGGTTCTATTTCAAAAACAAAGTCTAACTCGGAGACTATGAAGACGGAGATCGCCCTACCAACGGAGTCCTTCACCGCCCCCAAATCAATCAAGTACGGCACCGTCAACCAAAGACGGCAGGACAAAAGATAAGACCCCCGTATCTTCCGTACTTAGGATTAGCATCCCTAAAAATAGGATTCCCCTCTTATGGCGTGTAGTCACCTCCTTAGTACCTATGCTAGGCCTTGTTTGCTTGTCATGTGCATGTATGATGCTTGGAATGTGTTGCTTTTCTACCAAAAATCATCCGACCCTAAAAGTTTTGACCACCTGGCTGGTGTATCCCGATGCTAACTCTCGCAACCCCTTAGCTGGAAACCTCTCCTTAGCAAGATGTCCACATAAGAAAACCTTGACAACCACAAGTAAAACTGTAAGGTGGAAAGACAACGTCTTTCCACTCAACTCCAATAAACCCCGACTGACCTATCATCGTCAACCATAGCATTCCACCCAATATTATACCTCACTAACTCCTCCATCCTCGAACTCGGAAGACTAACTCCATCACACCGTTTCCTTCTTCAGCCGGAGACTTTATCTCCACCCTAAAAAATTGCAGATGGCTCCTACCCGTTTAGAAAGCATCATCGTCAGAGAAAGATTTTGGCCCTTTGAAGAGCAACTGCATGATCTACTGAAGATCATCCGTCGTCCCCCACCTAATATCGAAGGGACAGAGACTCCTCGCAGCAATTCAAGCATAACTCAGTGGGTCATCAAGGCTACCATTCCAGAACGTGAGAACGACCCGAGCCCATCATCTTCACCTTCATTGACCACAACTGGGTAGATGGAGTCGTGCGAGCGATACAACAAATCATGGCACGCCTTTGCAAGATCCATGAAGAGGAGAGATACCCCTTACCACCTATTTGGGAAGCGCGACAAGGATTGTATCCCCACTGAATCCTTCCTCACCTGCTGCATTGGAAACAAGCTAGAGAATATTGAATACCTCCTGCAACGCCATCAAGAATATCTCGACAAGACCCGTCATCAGAACATCCTCCTGCGTATGGATCTCGCCATACTTTGTACCCGGGAGAAAAGTCTACAAGATGCCAACGCTCGTCTGGAAAGGAGAGTGGCCGCTCTAGCTTCTCCAACCTCTGAAGCTATCAACTTCGAGACTGAGAATGAAGAGCTGTCCTTCTATGAGTATCACCCTGTCTTCCAGTCAACCCCACCAGAAGACCCACCTGCCGAAGCAACTCTAGAAGAAGACATGACCCTCACCCTCTCTACCGAAGAGTTGAATATTCCCCACACCCCTGAGGAATTGCAGAAGCCGAAGTCAATGCAACAACTCAAGAAGAATCAACTAGAGTCAAGCGATACCCATGGAGTATTTTTCCTCTCTCGACTCACCCCTTGTGGCGTAGTGTAGCACCTATGTACCATCCCAGAACCTGTTTTGTAAAACTATAAGTGCATTCTCGCCCTGCGGAACAGACCTGTTTTGTAACCCCTTATGTACCTCCGCCACCAACCGGCTTGAACCTGCTAAATGTATGGATGATATGCAAGTATGATATCCTTCTTTGCATGTTTTACCCACGATGTTGCATCAGACCAAACCGGAATGATCCCTTTCCAAAGGACCTCGTTTCCTAGACCGCCAAACCCCGATGGTCACCTCCAACCCGTCGAAGCCCTAACTGGCTCAGGACTAACTACCCGTAAGCCACTAGGCGCCCTTTTCCGGTAGACATTCTAATGCATGAAGCTGTTCCGATGACGTCGACAGAAGATAACCACCCCGGAGGAAGGGTGAAGTGCCCTCCCCCAGCATCAGCATACGACTCCAACCAAGAAAGTCCGTGACTCCACCGAGCACCCCTAGTTTTGCTCTAAGGGGGAAAGACCGTGTCTTTCTCGCCCAAAACCCTATAGACCTCGGGAGTCCGACACTAGTTAGCGTTAAGTGATGACCAACCCTCCAAATACGAATAATCGACCCGGCAAGAAGGACGACAGACGACACTTCTCCAAAAATCAGATGATACTTCGGGAAAGTCCTCCACTCCAAGGTTGACCTCCCAGTCAACACCCTGTATATCAAGACCTAGAAGAGAGAAACGTCAACCATGAGGCAATGGAATAGAGAAGACTCAACTCGCCTTCTCCCCTTAGGAAGGAATACGCCATCTATGCTAAACCTACCTAGACTTGTCCTAAGGGAAAAATACTTTGTCTTTTCCACTTGTTTCTGTTGGAGATATGCCCTAGAGGCAATAATAAAAGTGGTTATTATTATATCTTTGTGTTTATGATAAATGTTTACATTCATGCTATAACAGTATTAACCGGAAACATTAATACTTGTGTGATTTGTAAACTAAATTAGAGTCCCTAGTAAAGCCTCTGTGTAATACTAGTTTTTTGGTTAATAGATGATCGTGGTTTACCGATCATGAGCATTGAGATGTTGTTGACAATAAGATCATATCATTAGGAGAATGGTATGATGGACATACTCCTATAGATAAGCGTAGCATTAAGATCAAGTCATTTCAATAGTTCATTTGCTATAAGCTTTCTGATACATAGTAACCTAATTCCTTCGACCATGAGATCATGCTAATCACCATCACCGGAAGGATGCTTTGATGACGTTAAACACCACACCGTAACTGGGTGGCTATAAAGGTGGCATTGAGTGTTCGTAAAGTATGTGTTGAGGCACATGGATCAAGAGTGGGATTTGTCCATCCATATGACGGATAGATATACTCTGGGTTCTCTCGGTGGAATATCATACAATTTTCTTGCAAGCATGTGACTGGCTGTAGCACCCCGGGAAAATCCACTACTAGAAAATCGCGTGTTAAATAATATTTTATGCATCATCATAACATCATGCATCTATTTGCTTAAAAACTATTTTCCCAAAACCCTATTTTTGCTTTCTACATTACCCCCTATTATTTCAAAGTTTAAGGTTCGGCCTATCCAGATCTTTTATTTGCCTAAAAATTATTTATAAAAGCGTTTACAAAATATAAATTAAATACAACTGTTTTGATCGGGGAGGAAGCCCGGCCCGAAAGCCAGGCCACCTACCACCCTGATCGGCCCAACCTAATCCCTACCCCAAACCCTAACCAGACCTATCTCTAACCCAAACCCTAGCTCTACCCCTAATCCCACTCCCTCACCCGTTCCCAGCCGCCGCTAGCACACCACCACGCACGCCCAACCCACACAGCTGCCAGGAACCCAACCCACACATGCCTCACGCACACACCCCCGGCTGGCCCCTGTCCTCTCTCATGCACCCAGCCCCACCAGACCCACCCCGTGTCCCATCCTCGCCCCGCTCCCCTGGACGCGTACGACTCACGCGAACCACCCATCGCCTCGCCCCCACCTCGCGACCTACCCCGCGACTCCTCCCGCATCGCAAGCCCCATCGCTGCTGCACCTCTTCTTCCCGCCGCCCTACTCTCCTTCCCCCGGCCGAGCGCCCGCCGCCACGGCCCTTCTCTGACCCCGGCCTCTGCGAGAGCCGCCGCCCAACTCCCCACCTCGCTTGGGTCCACGTCCCCGTCGTCCGGCCGCCGCCCATGGCCTCTCTCCTCGCGCCGGCCCCGTCGTCCGTAGCCCCGTCCCCAGCGCCTCGGCTGCGCCTCTGCGAGCCGGACAAGCCTCTGCCTCTCCTTCCTAGGGCCCACCTCCTCTGCTGCGGTCGTCCCCGCCGAGCCTGTCGACCCTGTGAGCACCGACCGGCCCTGCTGCTCGCCGCTCGCCCGTCCTCGAGCCTTGGCACCTCGCGACCGCACCTCTCCTTCCTAGAACCCTCGCCTGCTCCCCGTCGAAGTCTCGACCTCGCCTTGGCTGCTCGTGAGCCCGCGTGTGCGCACGTCTGATGGCCATCTGCCCCGTGAGTGGATGTCTCTGTGGTTAAGATCGTGTCCTATGATCAAATTTTGTGTTAGTCTGTAATGTGCTTGTTGGTTCCTGTACATGCGACCAAGAAGATCCGAAGTGAGACCGTGGCGACGCATGTACTCCGGTATTCTCATCGACCGATGCCATTTACGCAATGCCAGGATCTACCATCGACATGAACTTCTTCATGGAATGCGTAGCTCTTCCTTCTCGGACCCCGAAGACTGATCCCGGCATGCCCAAACCGAACCCCTTCGAACCCCAAGATCTTCGAACCCTAATGTGTGACCCTTTCTCTCGAGCCCTATTTTATAAATTGACATCTATATAAATTGTTGCAAATCAATTGTTCATACTTGCATACAATGTGTGGTTTGGGGGCATTATGCCGATTCACCTCATAATTAAATATGGGGCCCATATGCGGGCAAATCTAGTCTTATATTGGCCTCATTTAAATTTGTGTAGCGAACCGGTAACTTATCTTGCCCTGTTAATACAACATTTAAATTGCGGGGTTTCTAAACAACATAAGTCACCTAATTAATTGTCGGGGCCTCGGTTCCACTTAATATGATATAATTGCATCGCACCTTTGCCATGTCATACATTATACATGCATCATGCCCGATTTTCTACTGTAGTATTAAATAGTCCATCCGGTGTTTCTTCTAGTGCTTTGCTTCTTCACGGATTAGGCCGATGAGTTGATGCGAGTGTCGACCCGATCTTCGGATGAACCTTCAACAATGTTTTCAGGCGAGCACCTCCCCCTCTCTACCTATCTTACTTTTATAGTATTTATTCCCTCTTGTTGATCTATTGCTATCTGTGTTGCGTTGCTCTGGTTTTCGTACCCGTGATATCCCTTGCAGCCTTATATTGCCTTGGACACATCCTATTACTTGTTGTTTGGTAGATAGTTGGACTTGCACGTCGTAGTCGCTTGCTCAAGTGATGTTGCGTGTCGTCAAGTACCACAGTTGTTGGAGTTTTGCCGCATGTTTAATGTTGGAGATGATCAAGACTTTAATTATCGTTTAATAACTAAAATTGAAGTAGGTAAATGCAGAGGCACCGGTGGGTAATAGACAATATTTGGATTTTAACCGCTCACTTGTGTCCCGTACGACCCCGAGTTCTTGACACCTGTTCCGAGATCGAGCGCGCTAACCACAGGTGGGGTGTATGGGCACCCCCATCGATTTAGTACCTAATTCCAAGTACTGTACTGGGGGCCACAAAGTAGTTTGGGGCTTTATTACTATTCTGTACTTATGCCATGCTTTACTGCTTTATTTAAAATTGTGCGAAGTACTGTACCTGTACTGTTTTGGAAGCGGAGTGTTTTCGCGGTATCGACAAGCCCAGTCACACTTTCGGTTTCCCAGTCGTTTACAGCCACTGACGCAAACCCTGGGTCCGTTTCGGAGCCGGCCAACTTCGTTGCGGGTAGCTTAGTGGGGTGCCCCCCCGTGCTTGCTTTGGGTCTGGGAAACGTCGTGTCCGAAACCCCGTCGACATACCGTTGGGTGAATGTTTTGTGATCTTGTACCTACCTGATCTGACAACAAGGGTGTAGGTGCGTGTGGAAACTTTGGTGCACCCCTGCAGGGTTAAATCTTTTCGAGAAGCCGTGTCCGCGGTTATGGACGACTTGGAGCACAGGTCTCGATCATAGACAACTATAACTAAAGTTTACTGTTATAATTTGACGTGTATCCGATATGACTAGTAATCAGCTTCACTGCAACAGAATGGCTAAATAAAAGTACCAACAACTGCTGGGTTTGGGATATCTCATGCTAATCGTATCTGACTAGTAAGTGTTGCAACTACAACGGAATGTTTAACTAAAACTGCCCACTGCTTATTATATCAGGATGACTCATACTATCTATATTTGACTAGTAATTGCCGCCACTATAACGGAATGAATAAAACTGCCAACGGTGTGAGATCCGCGGTTGACTTCCTCGTTTGGTCTCGAGGGGGAAACACCAGGATGGGTATGTTTGGTGGTAGTATCAGGTTGGTTTCGAATAGGTCTTTCTTATCTCTCTCTGATAGCCGACAGTTGTATCGAGTCTCTATAGGTTGTTTAGTGCATGCTGCCGCTGCCGCTTCAGTCCACCATACCTATGTAGGCGAGGACCGCCGAATTCTAGCCTCGCCGTGTACTGGCCTCAGTACTGACCGCTCTCTCTTTTTCCTTTGCCCTTTGTCGGCACCCCTTTTGTTTAAGCAGGTTTTGAGATCGACGTCGTTAGCAGGGTTACCCTTCCGGCTTGGCCTGGGCAGGGTTATGGACGCCATTGGTTATTCTTCAGGGCTCTTAGCTCAATTTGCATCTTGTCCGTACTCGGACGCTGTACCGTTTTCCAGGTGATTTGGATCTTTGTATTGTATATCTGGATTCTTGACTCATTGAGTCGCTGTTGTATATATATGTTTTGTGGGTTCCATCGAGGACTATTGTGTAATGGTATTACTTCGTTTTCCACCCGCACGCAAGTGCCTGGTGGGCACCTTTGAATCGTTTCTATGCGGGTTTTGGCGGGAAGCGCTGAAACTTGCATAGGGCTGATTCCGAGGGTGTTACAGAGTGGTATCAGAGCTCAGCAGTTACGATACCCCACTGGTCCAGCATGTAGGATAACCTAGCTAACGGACGTTATAGAGTATCAAAACTATTTTGGAAAAACCGGTTGGATAGATCTGATTAGGTCTGCTTTTACTCCGTACCCCTCTTCTATTCTCTTCTTACCTCTGCGTGTTTTGAATCTACTCTCTTATCTTTCTTCGAGTCCAGGATTTCTCGCGGTTGGGTTTCCGTCGTACCTTCAGGATTTCGCTTTCTCCCTTTAATAACGGTGGTGCTACGATCATCAAATCTGCATCTTGTCTGTTGTACCCTTCATCCAATCTTTTGTTCTTGAACTCTTTATCTATATGTGTACCTTGCTGGATATCCGTATCGTTGAAAAACATATGAGAAGGACGAGCATTGGTGAAGTTGGAGTATACCTTGAGCATGTGTTGTTCATGCCAATGGAACCATTGCGAAACCTAATCATTATGTATTTTCATAAAAATTTCTTTTGTATCTTTCGGTGTTTTCCAACGTGATGACCTCCTCTACATCAGATCCAAGGCAGAGCTTGCATCATCCCTTTGTTCCGAATACCGCTTATGAAGATCTTCATTCTAAATATTGAGAGTTGTGTTGCATGATTTTCCTATTCATGTATAGAGTTAATAGTTCGGGTACGGGATGGACTGATCACCCTACCGGACTCTTACTGTTCACTCTTGTACATCGAACTGGTGGGTCAATGTAACTTTTCCTCTTCTCATGGAAGTTAGAGGTGGCCTTAACTTTTGATACCTCTACCTTCGACCTTTGTCTATCCGTAGTGTTCCCTCGACGAACGGGAGCATCAACCCTTGTTGGTGGTGTCGACGATCTCAAGACAAAGAAAAATTCTTGTTAGTGGTGTCGCGAGGATCTACATGAAGCGAGAAGACTCGGATTGTCGGCCTTCTTCCCGGTACCATGAGGCGGATCTCGAGGGCGAGATCCATTGTTAGTGGTGTCGAATTGTAGCACCCCGGGAAAATCCACTACTAGAAAATCGCGTGTTAAATAATATTTTATGCATCATCATAACATCATGCATCTATTTGCTTAAAAACTATTTTCCCAAAACCCTATTTTTGCTTTCTACATTACCCCCTATTATTTCAAAGTTTAAGGTTCGGCCTGTCCAGATCTTTTATTTGCCTAAAAATTATTTATAAAAGCGTTTACAAAATATAAATTAAATACAACTGTTTTGATCGGGGAGGCAGCCCGGCCCGAAAGCCAGGCCACCTACCACCCTGATCGGCCCAACCTAATCCCTACCCCAAACCCTAACCAGACCTATCTCTAACCCAAACCCTAGCTCTACCCCTAATCCCACTCCCTCACCCGTTCCCAGCCGCCGCTAGCACACCACCACGCACGCCCAACCCACACAGCTGCCAGGAACCCAACCCACACATGCCTCACGCACACACCCCCGGCTGGCCCCTGTCCTCTGTCACGCACCCAGCCCCACCAGACCCACCCCGTGTCCCATCCTCGCCCCGCTCCCCTGGACGCGTACGACTCACGCGAACCACCCATCGCCTCGCCCCCACCTCGCGACCTACCCCGCGACTCCTCCCGCATCGCGAGCCCCATCACCGCTGCACCTCTTCTCCCCGCTGCCCTACTCTCCTTCCCCTGGCCGAGCGCCCGCCTCCACGGCCCTTCTGCGACCCCGGCCTCTGCGAGAGCCGCCGCCCAACTCCCCACCTCGCTTGGGTCCACGTCCCCGTCGTCCGGCCACCGCCCATGGCCTCTCTCCTCGCGCCGGCCCCGTCGTCCGCAGCCCCGTCCCCAGCGCCTCGGCCGCGCCTCTGCGAGCCGGACGAGCCTCTGCCTCTCCTTCCTAGGGCCCACCTCCTCTGCTGCGGTCGTCCCCGCCGAGCCTGTCGACCCTGTGAGCACCGACCGGCCCTGCTGCTCGCCGCTCGCCCGTCCTCGAGCCTTGGCACCTCGCGACCGCACCTCTCCTTCCTAGCACCCTCGCCTGCTCCCCGTCGAAGTCTCGACCTCGCCTTGGCTGCTCGTGAGCCCGCGTGTGCGCACGTCTGATGGCCATCTGCCCCGTGAGTGGATGTCTCTGTGGTTAAGATCGTGTCCTATGATCAAATTTTGTGTTAGTCTGTAATGTGCTTGTTGGTTCCTGTACATGCGACCAAGAAGATCCGAAGTGAGACCGTGGCGATGCATGTACTCCGGTATTCTCATCGACCGATGCCATTTACGCAATGCCAGGATCTACCATCGACATGAACTTCTTCATGGAATGCGTAGCTCTTCCTTCTCGGACCCCGAAGACTGATCCCGGCGCGCCCAAACCGAACCCCTTCGAACCCCAAGATCTTCGAACCCTAATGTGTGACCCTTTCTCTCGAGCCCTATTTTATAAATTGACATCTATATAAATTGTTGCAAATCAATTGTTCATACTTGCATACAATGTGTGGTTTGGGGGCATTATGCCGATTCACCTCATAATTTAATATGGGGCCCATATGCGGGCAAATCTAGTCTTATATTGGCCTCATTTAAATTTGTCTAGCGAACCGGTAACTTATCTTGCCCTGTTAATACAACATTTAAATTGCGGGGTTTCTAAACAACATAAGTCACCTAATTAATTGTCGGGGCCTCGGTTCCACTTAATATGATCTAATTGCATCGCACCTTTGCCATGTCATACATTATACATGCATCATGCCCGATTTTCTACCGTAATATTAAATAGTCCATCCGGTGTTTCTTCTAGTGCTTTGCTTCTTCACGGATTAGGCCGATGAGTTGATGCGAGTGTCGACCCGATCTTCGGATGAACCTTCAACAATGTTTTCAGGCGAGCACCTCCCCCTCTCTACCTATCTTACTTTTATAGTATTTATTCCCTCCTGTTGATCTATTGCTATCTGTGTTGCGTTGCTCTAGTTTTCGTACGCGTGATATCCCTTGCAGCCTTAAATTGCCTTGGACACATCCTATTACCTGTTGTTTGGTAGATAGTTGGACTTGCGCGTCGTAGTCGCTTGCTCAAGTGCTGTTGCGTGTCGTCAAGTACCACAGTTGTTGGAGTTTTGCCGCATGTTTAATGTTGCAGATGATCAAGACTTTAATTATCGTTTAATAACTAAAATTGAAGTAGGTAAATTGCAGAGGCACCGGTGGGTAATAGACAATATTTGGATTTTAACCGCTCACTGGTGTCCCGTACGACCCCGAGTTCTTGACACCTGTTCCGAGATCGAGCGCGCTAACCACAGGTGGGGTGTATGGGCACCCCCATCGATTTAGTACCTAATTCCAAGTACTGTACTGGGGGCCACAAAGTAGTTTGGGGCTTTATTACTATTCTGTACTTATGCCATGCTTTACTGCTTTATTTAAAATTGTGCGAAGTACTGTACCTGTACTGTTTTGGAAGCGGAGTGTTTTCGCGGTATCGACAAGCCCAGTCACACTTTCGGTTTCCCAGTCGTTTACAGCCACTGACGCAAACCCTGGGTCCGTTTCGGAGCCGGCCAACTTCGTTGCGGGTAGCTTAGTGGGGTGCCCCCCCGTGCTTGCTTTGGGTCTGGGAAACGTCGTGTCCGAAACCCCGTCGACATACCGTTGGGTGTATGTTTTGTGATCTTGTACCTACCTGATCTGACAACAAGGGTGTAGGTGCGTGTGGAAACTTTGGTGCACCCCTGCAGGGTTAAATCTTTTCGAGAAGCCGTGTCCGCGGTTATGGACGACTTGGAGCACAGGTCTCGATCATAGACAACTATAACTAAAGTTTACTGTTATAATTTGACTTGTATCCGATATGACTAGTAATCAGCTTCACTGCAACGGAATGGCTAAATAAAAGTACCAACAACTGCTGGGTTTGGGATATCTCATGCTAATCGTATCTGACTAGTAAGTGTTGCAACTAAAACGTGTTTAACTAAAACTGCCCACTGCTTATTATATCAGGATGACTCATGCTATCTATATTTGACTAGTAATTGCCGCCACTATAACGTAATGAATAAAACTGCCAACGGTGTGAGATCCGCGGTTGACTTCCTCGTTTGGTCTCGAGGGGGAAACACCAGGATGGGTATGTTTGGTGGTAGTATCAGGTTGGTTTCGAATAGGTCTTTCTTATCTCTCTCTGATAGCCGACAGTTGTATCGAGTCTCTATAGGTTGTTTAGTGCATGCTGCCGCTTTAGTCCACCATACCTATGTAGGCGAGGACCGCCGAATTCTAGCCTCTCCGTGTACTGGCCTCAGTACTGACCGCTCTCTCTTTTTCCTTTGCCCTTTGTCGGCACCCCTTTTGTTTAAGCAGGTTTTGAGATCGACGTCGTTAGCAGGGTTACCCTTCCGGCTTGGCCTAGGCAGGGTTATGGACGCCATTGGTTATTCTTCAGGGCTCTTAGCTCAATTTGCATCTTGTCCGTACTCGGACGCTGTATCGTTTTCCAGGTGATTTGGATCTTTGTATTGTATATCTGTATTCTTGACTCATTGAGTCGCTGTTGTATATATATGTTTTGTGGGTTCCATCGAGGACTATTGTGTAATGGTATTACTTCGTTTTCCACCCGCACGCAAGTGCCTGGTGGGCACCTTTGAATCGTTTCTATGCGGGTTTTGGCGGGAAGCGTTGAAACTTGCATAGGGCCGATTCCGAGGGTGTTACACTGGCTCACAAGGGATCACATATCACGGGAACGAGAAAAAAGTACTTATCGGTAACGAGGTTGAACTAGGTATGCAGATATACCGATGATCAAAACCTCGGATAAGTAAACTATCGTGAGACAAAGGGAAATTTGTATCGTATGTAAGTGTTTCATTCGATCGCAAAGTAATCGTAGAAATATGTGGGAGCCATATGAATTTCCAGATTCCTCTATTGGTTATTGATCGGAGAAGTGTCTTGGTCATGTCCGCATAATTCACGAACCGTAGGGAGACACACTTAAGGGTTCGATGTTGTTTAGTAGATATGGAATGTTAGTAGGGATACCGAATGTTGTTCGGAATCTCGGATGGGATCCGGGATATCACGAGGAGATCCGGAATGGTTCGGATAATAAGATTCATATAAGGAAAGTCTGATTCCGGAGTTCGGGAATGATTTCGATGTTTTCATCGGAGAGGTTGTAGAAGGGTATAGAAGGTTCACCGGACCGGAAGGGGAATGGACCATGAATGTGTCATGGGTAAGTGGAATGATTGGATCATATCCTAGGTTCCTTGGTTTAGGCATTTGCAAGAGAGAATTAAAGCTCTAAATTGAAAGTCAAACGGGAAGTTTGAAAAGTCAAACTGGAACAAAGGTTTCTTAGTGGAAGAACAACTTGGGTTTGGGTTTGGATTCAAACCCACCCCTCTCAAGGCTGCCCCCCCTCTCATAAATAGAGGGGGAGGGTTGCCCCAAACAACCAATCCCTATCCCTCTCCACACCCGTGCGCCGCCGCCGCACGCCGCCGCTGCCTCGCGTCATCACCGCCGCCCTAGCCGCCGCCAACACCTCCTCCTCCCGGTCTTCTAAACCCTAGATCACCGGGAAACCATAGATCCACCATAACTCGCACCGGCTTAGGCAAAGCCTTGCGGGTTTTTCCTCTACTTCTGTCACCATGCAGTCGTGCTGCCGAAATCGCGAGGGGAGAACTACAACCTCCGCTACCTGCTGGAACAAGGGAGAGGAAGGTCTTCATCGAGTACCGAATGTGTGATCGACTGCGGAAGCGCTGCCGGAACGCAGCGCCGGAAGGATCGTCTACGCGATCTTGAGATCGACAAGTGTACAACTACATCAACCACGAGAATCTGCTCTCGTTAACCGCTTTGGAATCTTCGAGGGTGAGTGCTTCTATCGACTCGTTGATACAATCTAAGAGATAAATCTTGGCTTGTTTGTGTGCATGCGGTAGAATTTTTTGTTTTCCATGCTATGAACCCCTATAGTGGTATCAAACTCGTGTCTATATGTAGATCTGTTGCACGAGTAGAACACAATGGTCATTGTGGGCGGTGGTGCTTTTATTATCAATTTCTTTTTGTGTACTTTGCATCTTGCGGTATGATGGGATGAAGCGTCCCGGGCTAACCTTACATGACATCATTCATGGGACTTGCTCCACGCTCAACATGCAACTTGTATTGCATAGGCTTTGCGAGTGTCTGTCTCTCCCATCATAGTATAGATTTAATTTACAACGGGCACTTGATAGTTCAAACATCAACGTTGTGGTTCTTGTTCGTAAGTTAGAACGACACTTATTGAAATCCCTAAACCACGTAAAATATGCAAACAAAATTAGAGGCGTCTAACTTTGTTTTGCAGGGTGTGCTGTGATGTGATATGGCCATGATTGTGAGTATATATGATGTATGCAATGTACCTTATTGTAAGTCGGCAACCGGCAGGAGCCATATGGTTGTCTTTTAAATTCCGTTAAGACCTGCGTGTCTATTCAAAGTAGTTGTAATAGTTGATGCTGGTGGATGACAACCATGAAGCGGCACCATTGACCTTGACGCCATACCGGTGATGATGGAGATCTTGTTCGTGCTTGAAGATGGAGATCGGAAGCACAAGAAGAAAGGCCATATCATATCACATATTATGAATTGCATGTGATGTTAATCCTTTTATGCATCTTGTATTGCTTAGTTCGTGATGGTAGCATTATAAGATGATCCCTCAAGCACAAAAATTTCAAGTTATAAAGTGTTCGTCCTTAGTCAGCACCGTTGATAAAGCTCGTTGTTTTGAAGCACAACGTGATATCGGGTGTGTTAGATTCTGCAAGTGTATACAACGTGGGCAAGCCATATTTGCTCATGCGGAAGCTAAGGTTTGATCTTGATGAGCCTAGAATGTACATACATGGTCTCGGAACACGGATCACCGAAAGGTAAAGCATGAGTCATATAGCAGATATGATGAACATGTTGATTGTTCGCCATTGAAGCTACATCAACTCTCGTGATGATTGGTTTTGATGTGGTGGATTTGGTTCGTGTGATCACTAAAGCAATGTGAGGTATATTGTTTTGAGTGGGAGTTCACCTAGATTAATTTAACTATTAATTAGAACTCAATTTGTCATAAACTTAGTATAAACTATTGCAAATATGTTGTAGATCAATGGCGGCCCCTACCATCAATTTTAATACGTTCCTAGAGAAAGAAAAGTTGAAAAACAATGGAAGCAACTTCGCGGATTGGTTCCGCAATTTGAGGATTGTCCCCAATGCTGGTAATTTGACCTATGTGCTTGTCACATCCCAAGATTTTCCAAATCTTGTTATGTGAAAAATAAATGAATAAAATAAAACTTTGTTGATTTTCAAGGTGAGAAGAAACTTTTTGATTCCAATTGGAAACCTTCAAACCTATTTGATCAAACAAATCCTAAAGGGATTTGAAAAGTTAAACAATTAATAAAGAAAATTTTGAATAAGTAGAATTACTATTTTTGGATCTTTTAATAAGAAGATTTGGTTTTCAAATGAAAAGGTAGAAATTTAAATAAGGGCTATCTTTATAGAGCCAAATTAAATCTTGGCCAAGCCTCTGAAATAAAATATTTCTATTTGACAAAATTAGTAAAGGTTTATTTAAATAAAATAATGGGGATTTATTAATATCCAATTTTATTAAAGTAAAGACTTGTCCCATTATAATTAAACACTAAAACTTGTTATTTTATTTTAATTGAGTTTTACAAGTGTTTTATATTTTCAAATAAAACCTACTGAAATGATTTTGATAATATTTAGATTTCAAATGGAGTTTTAAATAAATCAAATCCTATTTGATTTAATAACTAAGGACTATTTTATTTAATTAATAAATAGATCCTAAAAGAATAAAAGTATTATTTTGTTTTGGACTTTGATTTGTGTTGTTAAACAGAACTAAACACAATACAAAGTTTGTGGAAGTTTGATTTGATTTGCTTGTTTCAATTGTTGTTTGAAATTCAAAACAGGAAATCAATTAGAAAAAGAAAAAGACATTCAGAACAAAAAAAATGCTAAAGGACTCAACCCAACCCATCTGGCCCAACAGCCCAGTCGTAGCCCAGTTTTTTCCCCCTCTCTGCGAAACGTTTTCCACCGAAAAACCCACCCGTAGAGCCACTGAACGCTCGGCCCCACTCCCTCTTCCTCTCTCTCGCAGACAGCGCGGCCCCACGCCAGCTCAGCGTCGTCTTCCCCGCGACGACCGCGCCGGCCGTTTCCTGCCGTTGAATGCTCGCGATCAATTCTCCTAAATGCCGCGCTTAATCCTCGCCGTGACCCTGCGGTATTAATCGCCACGCTCTCCTCTTCTTTTCCCCTCAGATCCCACTCGACCAGAGCCACTAGGCTGCCCAAATTGCAACCTCGACTGCCACTGTCCCCGACAAACTCCGGAGACGATTTCGGCCTAACCCTGCCGCCCCTTGCCTCCTCGAGCACACAGCCGTGATCTCCACCTCCAGGCGCACCTGCCAGTGCCTCCTGTTCGCCCGCGCTCGCCCCAGAGCCTCAGCTTCGACAAACATCTGAGCGCCACCCTCACTTGCTGACACTCCGGCGACCTCCCCCTGGTAAGACAGACCGCCCCGAGCCCTCTCAGTCATGCTCACGTGAATCCCACACTCGCCCGCGTCTAACCATGTCCTTGTTTCCCTCGGAGTGCACCACAGCATCGCCCCGACGACCTCCAGAACCGCCTGACGCCACCATCGTCTCCGGCGAGCAATCCCCTCCACTCCAGTGCGCCCCTCGACGAACCGACCATGCCTCGAGCTTCACCGCAACCCTGCAAACACGGTGAGAACCTCCAATTCTCTCCTTGCTTCCTGTATCGCCGGCTCCACCATAGACAGAGCGTGCGCCGCCGCCAGCCGCTGCTAGCGCCGCCAGCTCGTGGTCAAACACACAGAGCCCATCAGATCCAATCCTGTGGCTATGATTAGATTAGATCGAAGGGGTAAGTTTGATTCAGAGCCGTAGGATTTCATTTAGATCTAACGCACCGCATCAGTCGATCCACCCGAAGCGGTACCGACGAATAGGAAAGCGCCACGTGGACTGGTTTCGATTTAAAACAAAACTTTGAATCTGATTTAGATACAAACTTGTAAATTGCATAACTTTAAATCTACACGTCCAAATTTTGCAAACTTTATATCAATGGATTAAGAAAAACAAGCCCTAGCCAACCATGCCATTTGTTTAGTAAAAAGCTTCTGTTAAATTGTTTGTTTTTGCAGAAACTTGTGTATGCTTGTTTAGGTTATAAAAATTATTACAAAAAGTTTTTGAGGATGAAATCTTTGCAAATTGGTTTGTTGTGAACCTACTGACCCTAGGAACCAACTTATGGATTTAAAAATGTATTTTGTGAAGATTAGGATTGAAAAATTGAATTAACTCATTTCTAGTCAAATAAAAATATTGATTTTGATAGGGAAATGATTTTTGAGTAAAACCTTTGGGAAATGTTTTGATTCAAACCTACTGACCCTAAACACCAAGTTTTGTGAATTAGTAACTTATTTGGTGAAAAACATAAAATTGTTGCTTTGCTAAAAACATTTTCCACCACATGAAATAATGATTGATTTAAAAATGGTTTATAGATAAAACCCTTTTGCAAATGACTTTGACACTTTAGTAAAATGACCACTTTGAACCTTAAAATGTTTAGAGCCTAGTAGAAACCACCTTTGCAAATAAAACTACCTTTTTCATGCTTGCATGCATGACTTTGTTTCTATTATTTTATGTGTGTTAAATTGTTTGAATATTGTTTGGAATGCTAGTTGAACCTATGTTTGCTTGATTGATTTGTAGTGAAGATAGAAGAGTGTGATATTAGAAAGATCAAGAAGTGAACCAACATTCTCTACCAAAAAGGCAAGTGACACTATCATCCAAAGTCCTACTATTTTTTATTACACTTAGTGGATTTTGAAACATGCATGAGAAGGACTACTATATTTTGCTATGCTAAATCCTATTAGGATACCCTTATATATTCCTTAGTGAAAACAATGTAGTTGTAAAATGCTTAGCCATGCTATATATTTTGAGAAGAGATACATGTTGAGATTTTATGAAGTTGAGAAAAGACTTATGTTTTATATAATAAAACAAGTACTCAATGAACCACCTGGGTGGACAAGGATACTCAAGTTTTGGATAAGGTGGCAACAAGAGGAACCATGTTTATATGGCAATCTCTTTTTGTTGTGCACTAAAAGAAAACCACCCAGGGACTTAGAGATTGAACATGTTTCTCGTATAGTGGCTTCCGTGTACAGCCACATGCTAAATGGGCACTGGCTTAGTCAATTACATTGTGGAAGACCCATGCATTGGCCTCTTCAGGTTAACTAAATGAGGGAACTCGGAACCCTACATTGGTGCCTGGTAGACAAGCTAGCATTGTGTATTGGGAGGACCCTATGGAAAGACTTCGTCACATTCTCAATCTGCCAGTACTCCATCTTGGTGAGTACTTATCCAGCGGCCACTGGTGTCAACAAGATGAGAGTGTGTCATGTGGGTAAAGTGTACAACTTCTGCAGAAGATAAAAATCTAAGTACTTAGCCGTGTCCCCGGTTATGGACAATACTGAGCAACTAAGGCCTGAAGCTATGGGAAATCTCGACATTCCAATTTCTAAAAGTAAAACTTGAAAGCGACAACAAAATACTTGAAGCACTTGGGGTGTACCAAGGAGCTCAAAAGATTTTGACAAAGACTTGAAGCACTTGGGGTGTACCAAGGAGTTCAGAAAGTTTTTGACAAAAGATCAAAACTATTTTGAAAAGATAGGATAAATTATTGCTTTATGCATAGTAATGATAGGATCCACTTATTTCTACATAGTAGTGAAACTTGCCAATACAACTCAAATGTATTGACCCTTGTGGCTGTAACTTGTTATGTTGCAGGTTTGTGTGATATTAGTGAAGTTGATTGATTAGGATTACAAGTCTACAACATGTTTGCTTGTGGCACTTTGAAGATGAAGGACCCCATGCTTATAGATATTCTGCTGCAATGTAATGTAATAGCCAAATGAGCTATGAAGATGTAATAAATTATTTTATTCCTGGTTATAAAGTTGTATTATGACCTTTGTTTCTTGATATTACATCTTAACTGTGGATGCTAGCTATTGATCTAGGGACTAGCATTGTAAACATAGGGGACTCTACCTTATTAAAGGTTGGGACCTCTACAGTGCTGGATGAGGTAAAGAATGTTTTCCTTGCTCGGAAGAATCAGTACTCCACAGTTCAGTGTGCTATCTTGTATGGTTTGGAATCGGAGCTTCAGAAAAGGTTTGAGAACCATGACCCACATGATATTGTCCGTGAACTCAAAATGATATTTGAGGCTCACGCGTCAGTTGAGAGTTATGAGGCTTCTGAAAAGTTCTTTAACTGCAAGATGGAAGAGGGCAGCTCCGTTAGTGAGCACGTGCTTAAGATGTCTGGGCATGCAAGCAAGCTTCAAAGCTTAGGTATAGTTATTCCTAATGCTTTGGGGATTCATCGTGTCCTCTAATCACTACCACCAAGTTACAAGAACTTTGTGATGAACTACAATATGCAAAACATGGACAAGTCGTTGACCGAACTCTTCTCCATGTTAAAGTCTGCAGAAGTGGAGATCAAGAAAGATCACCAAGTGTTGTTGGTCAATAAGACCACCAAATTCAGGAAGCACGGCAAGTCTAAGAAAAAGGGAAACTTCAAGAAGGGCGGTAAGAAAGTTACCGCGCCGGCGAAGAAGACCAAGGCTGGGCCTAAGCCTGATACTGAGTGCTTTTACTATAAGGGAGAAGGTCACTGGAAACGGAATTTCCCTAAGTACTTGGCGTATTTGAAGAACGGCAACATCAAGAAGAAAGGTATATCCGATATACATGTTATTGATGTGTATCTCACTAGTACTCGTAGTAGTGCCTGGGTATTTGATACTGGTTCGGTTGCTCATATTTGTAACTCGAAACAGGTGTTGTAGAATAGACGGAAGCTAGAGAAGAACGAGGTGACGATGCGCGTTGTAAATGGATCAAAGGTTGATGTGATCGCGGTCGGCATGCTACCTCTTCATCTACCATTGGGATTAGTTTTATACTTAAATAATTGTTATTTGGTGTCTGCGTTGAGCATGAACATTATATCAGGATCATGTTTATTGCGAGACGGTTACTTGTCTATGTCCGAGAATAATGGTTGTTTGATTTATATGAGTAATATGTTTTATGCACATGCACCTTTGATAGATGGTCTATTCTCATTGAATCTCGATTGTGGAAATACACACATTAATAACATTGAAGCTAAACGTTTGAAATTGAGCGATAACTCGACCTATATGAGGAATTGTTGTCTTCGTCACATTGGAGTGAAGCGTATAAAGAAACTCCATTCCGATGGAATTCTTGAATCACTTGATTTCGAATCACTTGACAGATGCGAAGCATGTCTGCTGGGTAAAATGACTAAGACTCCATTTTCTGGTATGATGGAGCGAGCTACGGACTTATTGGAAATCATACATACCGATGTGTGTGGCCCAATGAGTGTAGCATCTGGTGGTGGTTATCGTTATGTTCTTACCTTCACAGATGATTTGAGTAGATATGGCTATATCTATTTCATGAAACATAAGTACAAAATTTTCGAGAAGTTTAATGAATTTGAAAGTGAGGTAGATAATCAACATAACAAGAAGATTAAATTTCTACGATCGGATCGTGGAGGTGAATATTAAAGTTACGAGTTTGGCGGGCATTTGAAGAAATGCGGAATACTTTCACAATTGACACCGCCGGGAACTCCACAACATAATGGTGTGTCCGAACGTCGTAATCGAACTCTCTTAGATATGGTTCGTTCTATGATGTCACTTACAGATTTACCGCTATCATTTTGGGGTTATGCATTAGAAACAGCCGCATTCACTTTAGGGCACCATCTAAATCCGTTGAAACGACACCGTATGAATTATGGTTTGGGAAGATACCTAAATTGTCGTTCCTTAAAGTTTGGGGTTGCGAAGCTTATGTAAAGAAGTTACAGCCCGACAAGCTTGAACCCAAAGCGGAAAAATGCGTCTTCATAGGATACCCGAAGGAAACTATTGGGTATACCTTCTATCATAGATCCGAGGGCAAAATCTTTGTTGCCAAGAATGGATCCTTTCTAGAGAAGGAGTTTTTCTCGAAAGAAGTGACTGGAAGGAAAGTAGAACTCGACGAGTTTGTTGAACCTTCTCTCGAACTTGCAAGTAGCGCAGCACCGTAAGTAGTTCATGTGGCGCCTACACCAATAAGATAGGAAGCTAATGATGTTGATCATGAAACTATGGTTGAAGTTACTACGGAACCTCGCAGGTCAACGAGAACTCGTACCACTCCTGATTGGTATGATCCCGTTATGAGTGTCATGTTGGTGGACAACACCGATGACCCTGTGACATATGAGGAAGCGATGATGAGCCCAGATTCCAATAAATGGCAAGAAGCCATGAAATCCGAGATTGGATCCATGTACGAAAACCAAGTATGGACTTTGGTGGACTTACTGGATGGCCGGAAGGCTGTCGAGAACAAATGGATTTTCAAGAAGAAAACAGATGCTGATGGTTATGTTACTGTCTATAAAGCTCGACTTGTTGCAAAAGGGTTTCGACAAATTCAAGGAGTTGACTACGATGAGACTTTCTCACCAGTAGCGAAGCTAAAGTCTGTAAGGATTATGTTAGCAATCGCTGCATATTATGATTATGAGATATGGCAGATGGATGTCAAAACAGCGTTCCTCAATGGAGACATTGATGAAGAGTTGTATATGATGCAACCGAAAGGTTTTGTCGATCCTAAAGATGCTAACAAGGTATGCAAAATTCAACGGTCCATATATGGATTGAAGCAAGCATCCCGAAGTTGGAATCACCGTTTTGATAAGGTAATCAAAATCTTTGGTTTTATACAAACTTATGGAGAAGCTTGTATTTACAAGAAAGTGAGTGGGAGCTCTGTAGCATTCTTAATATTATATGTAGATGACATATTGTTGATTGGGAATGATGTAGACCTTCTTAATAGTGTCAAAGATTATTTGAATAATAGTTTTTCAATGAAAGATCTCGGCGAAGCAGCTTACATATTAGGCATAAATATTTATAGAGATAGATCGAGACGCCTAATATCATTGTCACAGAGTACATATTTGGACAAAGTTTTAAAGAGGCTTGGAATGGAAGATACCAAGAAAGGGTTCTTGCCCATGTTGCCCAATACGACATTGAGTAAAACTCAAAGTCCTGCAACGGCAGAAGATAGAGAAAGGATGAGTAAGACTCCCTATGCCTCAGCGATAGGATCTCTCATGTATGCCATGCTATGTACTAGACCCGACATTGCATATGCTGTTAGTTTGACTAGCAGATATCAAAGTGATCCAGGAGTGGATCATTGGACAGCGTTCAAAAACATCCTTAAGTACTTAATAAGAACTAAGGATATGGTTCTTTCTTATGGAGGTGATGAACATCTCGTTGTTAATGGTTACACCAATGAAAGTAGGAACACCGATCCGGATGATTCTAAATGTCAATCTGGATACGTATTTACTTTGAATGGTGCAACAGTTAGCTAGAGGAGTGCAAATCAAAGAGTTATGGCGAGATCTTCAACTGAATCGGAATACATAGCTGCTTCGGAGGATTCACAAGAGGCGATATGGATGAAGGAGTTCATTACAGAGCTCGGTGTGGTTCCAAGTGCGCTGTACCCAATGTCTATCTACTGTGATAAAATGGGCGCCATAGCCAATGCGCAAGAACAAAGGTCAGACAAGAAGTTGAAGCACATCAAGCTACATTTTCATGCTATTCGAGAGCATGTCCAAGATGGTGACATAAATATTTGCAAAGTACACACAGATCTGAATATGGCAGATCCGTTGACTAAACCTCTCCCGAGGGCAAAACATGACCAGCACCAAACTGCCATGGGTGTTCGGTATATTACCATGTAATCTAGATTAGTTGACTCTAGTGCAAGTGGGAGACTATTGGAGATGTGCCCTAGAGGCAATAATAAAAGTGGTTATTATTATATCTTTTTGTTTATGATAAATGTTTACATTAATTCTATAACAGTATTTACCGGAAACATTAATACTTGTGTGATTTGTAAACTAAATTAGAGTCCCTAGTAAAGCCTCTGTGTAATACTAGCTTGTTGGTTAATAGATGATCGTGGTTTACTGATCATGAGCATTGAGATGTTGTTGACAACAAGATCATATCATTAGGATAATGGTATGATGGACATACTCCTATAGATAAGCGTAGCATTAAGATCAAGTCATTCAATAGTTCATTTGCTATAAGCTTTCTGATACATAGTAACCTAATTCCTTCGACCATGATATCATGCTAATCACCATCACCGGAAGGATGCTTTGATGACATCAAAAACCACACCATAACTGGGTGGCTATAAAGGTGGCATTGAGTGTTCGTAAAGTATGTGTTGAGGCACGTGGATCAAGAGTGGGATTTGTCCATCCATATGATGGATAGATATACTCTGGGCCCTCTCGGTGGAATGTCATCCAATTGGCTTGCAAGCATGTGACTAGCTCACAAGGGATCACATATCACTGGAACGAGAACAGAGTACTTATCGGTAACGAGGTTGAACTAGGTATGCAGAGATACCGATGATCAAAACCTCAGATACCTAAACTATCACGAGACAAAGGGAAATTGGTATCATATGTAAGTGGTTCATTCGATCGCAAAGTAATCGTGGAAATATGTGGGAGCCATATGAATTTCCAGATTCCTCTATTGGTTATTGATAGGAAAAGTGTCTTGGTCATGTCCGCATAATTCACGAACCGTAGGGAGACACACTTAAGGATTCGATGTTGTTTAGTAGATATGGAATGTTAGTAAGGATACCGAATGTTGTTCAGAGTCTTGGATGGAATCCGGGATATCACGAGGAGATCCGGAGAATAAGATTCATATAAGGAAAGTCTGATTCCGGAGTTCGGGAATGATTTCGATGTTTTCATCGGAGAGGTTCTAGAAGGGTCTAGAAGGTTCACCGGACCGGAAGGGGAATGGACCATGAATGTGTCATGGTTAAGTGTAATGATTGGATCATATCCCAGGTCACTTGGTTTGAGCATTTGCAAGAGAGAATTAAAGCTCTAAATTGAAAATCAAACGGGAAGTTTGAAAAGTCAAACTGGAACAATGGTTTCCTAGTGGAAGAAGGAAAGAGTCCTTTTCTTAATCCAACTTGGGTTTGGGTTTGGATTCAAACCCACCCCTCCCAAGGCTGCCCCCCCTCATAAATAGAGGGGGAGGGCTGCCCCAAACAACAAAGCCCTAGCCCTCTTCACACCCGTGCGCCGTCACCGCCGCCGCACCGCCGCCGCCACACGCCGCCTAGCGCCGCCGCGCCGCCGCCGCCTCATGTCGTCGCCGCCGCGTTCACGCCGCCTCGTCGCCGCCGCCCTAGCCGCCACCAACACCTCCTCCTTCCGGTCTTCTAAACCCTAGATCACCGGGAAACCCTAGATTGACCATAACTCGCACCGGCTTAGGCGAAGCCCTGCGGGATCTTCCCTCTACTTCCGTCACCACACTGTCGTGTTGCCGGAATCGCGGGCGAAGAACTACAACCTCCGCTGCTTGTTAGAACAAGGGAGAGGAAGGTCTTCATCGAGTACCGAATGTGTGACCGACTGCGGAAGCGCTGCTGGAACGCAGCGCCGGAAGGATCGTCTACGCGATATTGAGATCGGCAAGTGTACAACTACATCACCCACGAGAATCTGCTCTCGTTAACCGCTTTGGAATCTTCGAGGGTGAGTGCTTCTATCGACTCGTTGCTACAATCTAGTAGATAGATCTTGGCTTGTTTGTGTGCATGCGGTAGAATTTTTTTGTTTTCCATGCTACGAACCCGTATAGTTTCATCTAAACCACCCGATCCGAAGACACTTAGCCCCGAAGCGTAGTTGACCCTGTCGGTTCTTTAGAAGACCTGTAAACACCTCTTGTTTTCCACCACAAAAATTGTTACGCGGATGTTATCACCCTAACCCTACTCCTCCCTAATCTCGGGACGAGATTATTTTAAGGGGGAAAGGTCTGTAACATCCCAATTTTAGCAACCCTCATTAACTGTCCAAAAGAAAAAAATCAGGGGGAACAAAAACTTTTTATTGCAATTGTTTGCTTACTTGTCTGCTTGTGCTCATGCAACAGTTGGAGCACTATGTAATATACTCCTCATCTGAACACTAGTTTAGAAAAAGCTAATTTACAAAAGAGATGTCTTGGCTCATCTTTCATATTCTCAAATGTTCAGGCATATCAAAAACCTGAGCCAAGATGACTTTGACACAACCAAATACTTTACTAGTCTCTATTAACAAAACTATGGAGACATATATATAGTCTCCTTTTGTTTTCAAGATAGAACCTTCAACTACTCTTATCTCTAGGTTTTCCAAAACCTTTATTAAAACCTTTTTATTCCAATCTTGGTACGAAAACTAAGATGACCCTTATTTCCCTTTCAAAGCACAACCAACTCAAAATACCCACCCTTACCTCAAGCTAGGCTTGATGGTAACCCTAGTAGTAGTTAGATAAGCTTGATAAGATGAATTGTTTTGATCTGTTGTCTGATGAATTACCTTGATCTGCTGTCTGATGAATTTCCTTGATCTGCTGATTGCCTTGTTTGCTTAGGAACTAGAGTGAGCTAATCTAGTAGCTCATCTCCTAGGACCCAATCCTTGCTTGTGATCATCAAGCACATATCAAGCATACAAGTTTGGATCCCCTCTTATCAATCTATACCTCAACATCAACCACTTGATGGAAAGGATAAACCCTTGCCACCCTCTCAAATGTTTCCCTCTTACATACTAGTCAAAATCCCAAATCTGCCAAAACGGCCAAGTTTGGATTTCTTATCTAGATTCAATATTTGGAGCTCTACCTTTCCCAACCTTTGTGCATTTTTTAGAATGTACTTGAACCATCCTGTAGTACATATGTAGTACTACCAAGGCCCCACTCTCTCCCTTGGCTATGCCATTCTAATTTCCACTCATCCATGATGGTTTTGTAGTCAAGATAATAATCTTTTCTACAAATCTTATCATCTTGCCTACTTTGGCAGAAGCTCACTTCTATATGCTACCTCCCCTTGACCAACTCTTTGCATGGTTATGATCTAATAATCATGGCCTATCAATCCCCACTTCACTTGTTTCCATTGGAGCCTTGTGCTTCTTAAACCCACATGGTTTAGGAGGCTACCTGATGTATCTGTTATGGCAGCTTTATTTTCAACAAAGTTTGCCATCTCATCTAGATCATCTCAAATGCAACCAAGCCCAACCCTTGCTTGTATGATCAACTATATAACTTTGTCTATCCATCCATATTCCCCTTGTATCAAGGTGAGCTCTAAGCTCCCTAAACCAACCCTGTTTAGGTGGCATCAAAATAACCAAACCCTAGATCCTCAAATCAATCTCTTCTTCCAAGAATACCTCTTGTTTGTCAATACCCAAGGTGATATTGTTATAAGTTCAGAGTATACATCATCTACCTTGTATATAAGCATCCCCCAATAATTTCCCATAATTATTTGGATTATTAAACTATTTATTTTCCTTTACTTAAAAAATCCTCAAAATCCTTGTCTATAAAGGCAAGTTTGTTTTTCTCCAAATCACCTTGCCAACTCAAGGCTCATTTGATGCCTATATATAATATCCCATCTTTCCAACTAAAAAATAAATATTTTTGAGATTCCTTATTATTTCTTTTTGCCCTTTTTCTTAAATGGTAGAAACAAGAAATAATTCCCTAAAAATACTTGTGCACATCAATAAATCCCAATAAAATTCTCCAATGTGTGTTATGGTATTTAGGACCATATCACAAGCTTGTCCAATGTAAAAATATCATCTTAGCTTCCATAATCTACTTCTGCACTTTTTGAATAAGTGCATTTAAATGGGATTATAATCTCTAAAAAAATCCCTTTAAATCATGAAGAGATCATTTGACCTCCTCTCTCCACCAGTACCATTTCGACACTTTGCCCAAGGAAAATTTATCAACTTCCTTCACAAGCCTCCCTCTAATCAATTTTGCTAAAACAATGCGAACTTGATTCAAACTAAAACCAAACCAGCTCCAAACTTGTCAAGAACTCCTCCACAACAGCACACACCCCTCTAGACGAGCCACACTGTAGCTGACCACTGTAGCACCTCCCATCCTTGTCCCTTGTGCTTGTAAGAGAGAGGGAGGAGCATGACTTGTTTATACTTGTAATAAAGGAGTAGGTAGCACCCCCACCCCCTCTCTGTCCCCTAGCACGACCAGAGCCCCCTCTATCACCTCCCCACCGCCCTCCTTGCGCAATGCCTGGCTAGCACCCCTCCTCCCAAGCTCCCCATGCACATGGTGCACCATGGGCCCATCTAGCTCGGGTTAAAAGCCCACAGTCCACCCCAGCTCTCCCCCTCGCCCTCATTTGCCACCAACAACCCCCAGTCACACCCCTTAAGCTCCCTCTCCCCTCCCCAGCTCTGCCTTGCTCGAGCAAAGTAGAGAAAGAAGCTCTCGGCCTCTTCCCTCTCCTCGAGCTAGGCTCCTCCCTCATCCCTCCTCTCCCTCTACATGTCATGCCACTGGACTCTCCTTGCTCCTCTGGTGCTAACCATGTTCTTGTTGTTGACATGCAGTCACTCCTGAAGCTGCACCGGCGAGCTCCAGCGAACCCTCCTCGGCCACCCTCGCACGAGCCTCGTTCTAGAAGCAACCGGAGCTGTGCCGCCCATCACCGGAGTCGTCGTAGTCGACCGCGTCGCCCCGTCACCTCCACGACCGCCCTCGAGCCCCTGGTGAGCCTTCCCGCGTCCGTCCCGACCTCCTCTAGGGTTTATTCCCTCGCACGCCGTCGCTGGGAAGGAGATGACGCCGGGCCGTCAGATCTCCTCTAATCCAACGGCCACCCCGCGCCCTTACCCCTTCGCCCTGGCTGGGCCAGCTGAACTGTGGCCCTCCCATGGTCCTGCCCCTCTAGTCGGGCCAGAACCCCTTCCCCGGCCCATTTCCGGTGCAGATATGGCCCGCGACATCTCTCCCTCCTTTTTCTTTTCCGACTTTTCAGATCTGTAAATAGCTGCTTAGTTTAAATCCAAATAAAAATGTAAAATTCTTCAAAATATTCAGATATAAAATTTCTCAATTACCTGGATGTATTACCCAACATGCAGGTCCAGTTTTGTACCCAAATAATGTATAGATTGAAGATGATAAACCATCTACCCAGATCAGTCGAGTTCACTAATGTTTTTATCTAGAGAGCTTGGTATCTCCAAACAGAATATATCCAAATGGTACTCGAAGGTATAAATCATACCTTTCATGTCCAACTGGCCCCACCTTATTTTTCTTCCTATTTTGCCCCTGGTAAAAATAATAATAACAGGGCATTTCTATATTTAGAAAATTCCCTGGGTCAAACCAAGTGAGGTTTTGATCTAATTCCAACTCCCGTTGGATACAAATAAGCATATATTTCATAATGCAGCAGCCCATAATTTTATGAGCCATTGTTGAATTTTAGTCAATAAAACTATTCTGTGCATGGTTTATTCACTAATAAAATCACTGCAGTAGCTCCATAATTCTAAAAAGGTTGATTCCAATTTCTACAAAAAGGTATTCTCAGTACCTAACTTGTGCCCTTGTAGCTTCTACAGATTAAATAGGATGAAAAGGACAAATCTTTTCTAGTATTGTATTTGAGAATTTTTCAAGGGAATTCTTTTACTTGTTTTGAGGTGATTCTAACTCCCCTTGAGTCAATCCATAAAATAATACCTAATCACCCAAGGAAATAATTTTTGGAGCTCCAGAATAGTTCTGGTGAATTATTTCCTAAAACTAGAGTTTTAATCACTATAAAATCCACTATAAATCAAGGGAAATTGATAAAATAGTGAAACCACTTTTGTTGGGTTCATTTTATCAATACCTATCTAATGTATCATTTTTATACAATGGTATCCTACAGATCAAGACCTTGGACAAAAACCCCTCTCTTAGGTAGTTCCTAGACTATCAGTCCAAAGGGATCCTTTCCCTAATGCCTCCAAATCTTTTCGCTAATCTTATCCACCAACCATCCAACATCCTTCTATTGTATATCATGTATTTATCCTTTTCTTGTTGTATGGTTTGATGCTTGTATGGCTCGTAATGATTGTGGTGTTATTTGTCTGCATGTATGCTCGACAACAGCGATAGTTGCGATTGTGTGACGCCGAGAAGAAAGAAGAAGCGGGTTATTCTTATTATTGTTATTATTGGTATTCTGGTTATCTAACGCTATCAAGGGACATCTCGCTGGTCACAGGAAAGCCACCATTCCTGAACTCCTAGGTTAACCTACTCCTTTGTTTAAATTGTTTTATATCTCGTTTATGAATCTCATGATTATATGCATGGTTTGTTTAAAATAAAAGGTGTGAGTAACTTGGCTCCTCCAAGTTATGGATGAATGTCCAGTAGGAAACCTACCCTTATGGACACCCACTTTTACCCCTTTAGAATTGAGGCTAAGATTATTAGCACCTTCCCTCTTGGAACCCACGTATTTTTAAATGATAAACCTATTTTGGGTTTCAACCTACTACAATGTTTTCGAAATAAAACCCTTGGGAAAAGGCATCGATCCCGAGTGGAAGTTTTAATAAAATGAGAAATAAGGAGGGTGAAGATAAAGTCAAGTAAAAGAAAGAGAAGGGATGTTCTACGCCAATGTCTGGAACAATTTATCCGTGCAACCACATTACCCCAGGCGTTGGGGATTAGCTCGTAGTTGTTGTCCTCGGTAGGGGCTGCTTGTACTTGCTTAACGGGAGCAATCCCTAGAAGCCCGAGTGGACTCTACTCCAGGTCTGCAGATCTGGGGCCTCCATCGCTTCGCTCGCTATGGAGAAAGAGTCGGTGCAACAATTGGGTCTCCCACGAACGGTATGTTTTAGGAGTAGGGAAGGAAGTGGAGTCAACAATTGTATATTGCCCAGCCGGGGGTTTGGGTATACGGAAGTGATGCAGGGAGGACTAAGGCCATAGTCCCGCATACTCGTGCCGGGGAGAACAAACCAAAAAGGAAAAGCCTCCTTTGCTAGGGATGGACAAATGAAAAGCTAGGTTTGATTATCCGAACCCCCGTCTACCGTGTGTAGCGGGCCGTGGTTGGAATCCCGGTGGATGTATTGATTCTTGTGGGTAAAGTGCGCAAACTCTGCAGAGTCTAATCTATTTGAATAGCCGTGTCCACGGTCAAGGACGGTTGGAATGGAAAGTGCTACGAGGACCCTTCGATTACGCTGAGATGAATAAGAGGATGTGAATTGGTCACGAGGAAAAGATAAGAATGAGTTTGGTTTTGACCAGAGATGGTCGAAGATGTTCTAAAGGGTTTTACTATAAAACTGTTTCCAAAGTTTTTAACAAGGATATGGGGATATCCGGACTTTCTAAAAGGAGGTATATTTTCCATAAACTTTTTTTCAACAAAGATATAGAGATGCCATTGTTAGACCCTTTTGAGAAATAACTATAGTATAAAGCTATCTCGCCACAGCCAAACATGCTTTATCTTATTACCTTGTTTTGGTGTTTTGCGAGTACATTCAAAGTACTCACCGGCATTGTCCCTGGCTATTTACTTGGCCAGATTGCAGATGTTAAGAAATGACGAAGGTGCTGACGTCTATGCGATCTAGTCCGCCTTCCTAGTCAGTTGCCTGTAGGTTAAGGCATGACATGGGCTCTGCACTTAAAGACTTCCGCTAGTTGTGTTGTATTCTCCCTAATGGCCCCTTTGTAAGTTTGTACTCGATACTGTATGGATGTTGTAATTATACTAGTCGGTTATGCTCACGGCTCACTGATCATGTGATTGTATGCATAACGGGTATTCTAGCACCGTAAATCCGGGGTGCCATATATCGGGTACTTAGGGTTTTGGTATCGGGAGCTTCTTATAGGCGAAGAGGCGAGGCACAGGACACCCAGGGTGGATGCACACCCCAGGCGCGGGCCCAGCCTGGCCACGCGTCAAGGGGTGTGGCCCCCTCGTGTCTCCCCTTCGTCTCGTATTATGGCTCCGTGTTCCCCACGGTAAAATATTGACTTTGGCTTTTGTCCCATCTAATTCAGAGAATATTTATTTTCTGCCTTTTTTGGAACCAAAAACAGAAGAAAACATGCAACTAGCACTATGGCATCTTGTTAATAGATTAGTCCTATAAAACATATAAAAACACCTCAAAGTGTAGAAAAATCAAAGCAAAGTAGAAACTAAACAAGCATGGAACATCAAAAATTATAGATACGTTTACGACGTATCAAGCATCCCCAAGCTTAACTCCTGCTCATCCTCGAGTAGGTAAGTGATAAAAAGACTAATTTTTGAGGTGACATGCACCACCAAAATCAAGATCAATCCATTTGCAAGCATTGAAAGCTGGGATCAAAGAATTGTAAACATGAGCATGCAAGAAGAAGTTATAACAATAAGACATAGTAACTATGTACGCAACATGAAAGATTACAAAGAAAGATCATGAATAACAATGCATTAAAAGACGTTTGTTTGTTTCACATATAGAAAACATAGCATAGTGGCATTCAGCTTATCCCTCATGGAGTAGAAAATAGATGCATAGGATACCTTCAAAGTTCATAAGAGTGTACTAGATACAAATAGTTCAAGAACAGGCAATATCAACAATATGCATCAATCAATAAGTTTTGGGACAATGCACATAGAACTAAGAATGACAACTATGCTCTCTTCATTGGTGCCTATGGATAGAAGGTGAATGCTAAACATAATGGTGGAAGAAAGGCCCTTCATAAAATGGAAGCAGGGATTTCAAGTCTCATAAAGAGCTTCCAAAAATTATGGTACTTGTTAGCTTTCAACTCTCATTGCCCCTATCATAAGCATCTCATAGTGATTAAGGTTAAAGTGAACAAACTGTGGTGTATATGCTTGACAAATTATAAGTTGGAAATCTCATGTCCCTTGAATACGAGGGCCGCTCCTCATGCTGCTCAACTTTAGTCACCTGTAAGTTCTTGTCATAGTAAGTACATGTGTATCATAGAGAAAACGCCAACGGGGTACCCCTTGCACATGATACAAGAGCTACCCCATAATCAAAATGACAAGGCAAGCAGACAATGAGCATCTCAGCAATCTTCTTATTTACCATGGGAAAATGGTGCTTTTTTTCTCTCTTTCCTCTTTTCAACATTTCTCTTTTTTTATAACAAGAAAGCTTCATAGATTGCTCACTATGGTGATGCTGCAAGTCTCCACCATGATTAGGCATGGCTTAGTCTAGCGGCCCAGGCGTTTCTCTAACACATATACATAACTCCATGGACTTACAAGCTCCCCTTTTATTTCACACCGACGAGATCCAGAAACAAAAGAGCATGATATCAACTATGTACAATGTACAAGTGCAATGTTGAAAGCGTTCCTCGTGACAACACGGTTCTGCTAATTCCAACGTATAAGTGCGTGTATATACAACATAGATGACACAATGGTTCAATTTTATTAGGGGCAAGAAAAATAAAGTGTGCTATCAAGTTCGTGAGAGTTTTAATCACTAAGTTTTCACATAACAAAATAACTTTTTAATTGGAAGATAGATAAAACAAGAATATACTTGGAATGGTGTAACACACCATGCATAGGAATTTAAAGTGGACACTTTGGAATAACTTGGTTTATTGGGAGTTGGATGTATGAGTAGAGATTACTCATAGAAATGGAGGCTAGCAAAAGACTGGGAGCGACCAACTAAGAGAGTAATAATGGCCATAATCATGCAGAGCGACAAAACATTACTAATGAAAGCATAAAGTGGCACTACAAGTCAAAAATTAAATGATCATAGAGGCTATGGTGACTGGTTCATAATCATAACATGGTGTGAGCATGTGCCAAGTCAACCCAAATTGTTTGGAACAAGTCATCAAGCTAAAATAATGCATGATTCCTTCGAGGCACATTAAGAAATCCTAATTGTTTGGAACAAGTCATTCTACAACAATAATCACTAATCATAAGGTCAAAACAACATCTAGCATGACATGATAAAGTCTATCACAGTCAAAGCAAGCTCCTCTTGTACTATTTAAGCAAGAAATTTCTACTCCTTTCCAACACCAATCAAATTATTTTCAACAACACGGCGAGAACAGGGGTCCAAACTACTTTATTCAAGCAAACTAAACAACCTAAGCAAAACAAACAAAAACTAAGACGCTCCAAGAACAACACAACTGAGCATGAAACAATAAAAACGAAGTGTCTAGACAGACCTGAGCTTTTTATTGATGAAGAAGGGGATGCCTTGGGCATCCCCAATCTTTGACGCTTGTACCTCTTCGATATTTCTTGGGGTGACACCATGGTGGCATCCCCAAGCTTGAGCTTTTGTCCATTCTTCATCTCATTGCATCATTCTCTCTCTACACCTAAATTTTTTCCTTCATACAAAACTTCACACAATCTTCATTAGCAACATTAGTTATTCAAAAGATATTAGACCTCTGGCAAAGCTCAATTCACCTAAAGAGAACTCAAAAAGGAATCAATAAGAAGCAAATGCAAATAATGGCAGAAATCTGTCAAAACAGACCAGCAGGTAGAAACCGATTTTTTCGAATATCTTCTGTTGCTCAAATCAAAAGGTGTTGAACTAACAAAAGTTAGCTAACATATTGGGGGATTTATTCGTGAATTATTTGCTCAATCCGATTTACAGAGACTCCTCACGATTGTTTTTGGTGGAGGACAGAAATCTGTTTTGGGACAGCAACTCCCCAAATCTTACTTCCCTCTCATTAGAGGTCATTCTTGGCACAAAAAGCAAACAAAAAGGATAAGGAGAGGTCATTACTGAAGTAATAACTTTCAATTCTCAAGGAAACTATTGGGTTATATCCCAAGAAGTACTTTTCTTTAACTCCTTTGAGTTAGGCAGAAGAAGCAAGAATCAAGTATTTTCAAATAAAGAAGCATTAACACCAACTTTCTTGCTCCTACCTTTCTTACCTCTATTCTTCTCTTTAGGGAATATATGATTGCTTATTGGAGAAGAAAAATGCATAATTCCTTTTCCCATGTCTATTATTGCTCCAAGGTGTTTCAACAGGGATCTTCCAAGTGTAATTTGTCCTTTTCCTACACATTCAATAACAATATAATCAGTAGACACCACTTTCCCTGAGATTTTTCTAAACACACCTTTAGCTATTCCAACGGGTAATAAAGTTGCATTATTGGTAAGAGATATTTCTTCTCTAGACTCATAGATATCTTTAGGCATAAGGCAAAATTCAAACATGATATCACAACGAGCATCAAACGTTTCACTATTTATAGCAACTTTTATTGTAGGAAACCAATTTGAAGGCTCCGAATTTATTGGAACATAATCATGATGCTCTCTAAGCATGTTATAGCAATTTTTCAAAGCAAATGTACTGGTATCAAGAGTGTTCAACCTAGCATAGATGTTTATAAAGGAAGAATCAGACTTGCTAGGCATATTATAAATTATAATCAACTTCTTTATAGCATCCAAAGCTTCATTCTTAGTACATCGAAAAATATCTTTCCCAGCTATAGCATCCAAAGCATATCTATAACAAAGAGCAACACCATGGTAACTATTAATAACAAAGCTAAAACACATCTTAGGCTTAGTTTTCCCTTGTAAACCAGAGATTCTAGACCAAGCTTCTTTGAAACTCTCTTCACTTTCTTGCCTGAAAGTAAAGATCCTTTCCATGGGTGACACAGTGATTGGACCAAAAACAGACATGGTAGCAACTAAAGTAGGAACTATTTTTTTGTGTTTTTGATAAGAGAAAGCAAACCAAACGAAACTATTTTTTTTGGAGTTTTTGATAAAAAGAGGCAAAAAAACAAGGAAAAAGAAACTAAGAAAAACAAAAACAAAGTAAAGAGAAAGGTTGTGGAGGACTCCCCTTGTGAAGCCGTCCTTAGCCTCCCCAACAACAGCGCCAAAAAACAGCTTGACGCGCTCAGATCAATGTAGAGCTTCGTTGGGTGACCCCAAGAGGAAGGTATGATGAGCACAGCAGCAAGTGTTCCCTCAGAAATAAACCAATGTTATCGAACCAGTAGGAGGAAGGAAACGACCCAAAGGTGTTGCAAGCAACTTGGAAACCTGCACAACACAAACTCAAGACTTTTCCCCAACTAACAGTGAGGTTGTCAATCTCACCGGTTTGCTGAAAACAAAGGATTAACTGTATGGTGTGGAAACTACTAGTGGTTTGTAGAAAGTAAATAGGAACAGTGGAAGATGTCTCAATGGTAAATATTGGACCGGGGTCCATATTTCACTAGAGGTGTTCTCCTTAAGACAAACAACATGGCATGCTGGGTAAACAAATTACAGCGGGGCAATTGACAGGACATAGCAAGGCATAACAATGCAACACTAGACATTCATGATCCTATGAGATTTGATTGGGCAATACAACAAGATACATAGACCACCGTCCAACTGCATCTATCACTAGTAATCCACCTTCAGGTTATCATCTGAACCCCCTCTAGTATTAAGTTTGAAGCAACAGATTACTGCTTTAAGCAATTTTTTTAAGGTAAACAATCCACTTGTTCCATGAACAAGAGACCTTTGTTTTCTCCCTAGTAGCAACAACACATCTACAACCTTAGAGATTTTTGTCACTTCCCTAGATTAAATAGAGTCATGAACCCGCTATCGAGCATAAATACTCCCTCTTGGAGTCACTAGCATCTACTTGGCCAAGATAGCTAGCATGCAAGATCACAAACAACACAGACATGATAGAATCAATAAGATAAAACCATTAACCAATCTGACATAGTAATGTCAATATCCATCGGATCCCCACAAACACAACATGCATGATTACAAATAGATGATCTTGATCATGAACGGAGATCACAAGATCTAAACATGGTAGCACAAAGGAGGAGAAACAACCATCTACCTACTACATGCCCCGGTAGTCCAAGGTGGAACTACTCACGCTTCATACCGGAGGCTGGCATGATGAAGAAGAAGGCCTCCTGAATGATCTCCCCTCCGGCAGGGTGCCGGGAAGAACTTCAGACCCCCCCCCCCCCGATCTAGGGACGATGGTGGAGGCCGCTACAGACTGTTTCGTGGAAGATTGATCGGGTACTTACGATTTTGGTATTGGGGGCTTCTTATAGGCGAAGAGGAGATGAATGGGGCACCCAGGGTGGCTGCACCCCCCAGGCGCGGGCCCAGCCTGGCCGCGCGGCCAGGGGGTGTGCCCCCCTGGTGGATCCCCTCGGTCTTGTATTCCAGCTCCATGTTCCCCACGATAAAATATTGACTTTGGCTTTTGTCCTGTCCAATTCCGAGAATATTGATTTTATGCCTTTTCTAGAACCAAAAACAGAAGAAAACAGGCAACTGGCACTGTGGTATCTTGTTAATAGGTTAGTCCCAGAAAACATATAAAAACACCTCAAAGTTTAGAAAAAGCAAAGCAAAGTAGATACTAAACAAGCATGGAACATCAAAAATTATAGATACGTTTAGGACCTATCAGTCAGCTTTTATATCTTCAAGGTCTTGATACTCAGGGGTGTTGGCTCGATGGTCGACCTTGGAGTGGAGGACTTTCCTGAAGTACCTTATGATTCTGGAGAAGTGCCGATTGTCATCCTTCTTGCAGGGTCGATGATTTGGATTTGGAGGGGTGGTCATCCCTTAATGATAACTTGTGTTCGCCTCCATTGGTCTATTGGGTTTTGGGGCGGGAAAGACGCAGTCTTTCACCCTTAGAGCGACACTAGGGGTTTTTGGTGGAGTCGCCGACTTTCTTGATTGGAGTCATATGATGATGTTGGGGGATGGCGCTACACCTTTCATCCGAGTGGTTATCTCCTGTCGACCTTGTATAAGCCGCTTCATGAGAGATGTCGATACCGCTTACTAGTAGTTAGTTCTAGGCTAGTTAGGGTTCCGATGGGTTGAAGGATGTCGTTGGAGTTTGGCGGTATAGGAACGTGGTCCTTTGGAATGAGGTTGTTCTGTGTTTGGTCTGATGCACCGTCGTGGGTAAAACACACAAAGACGGACATCACAGTTGCATATCACCCAGAATTTTAGCAGGTTCGTGTCGGTCGGTGGCAGAGGTACTTAGGGTGTTACAAAATAGATATGTTCTGCAGGGCGTCGAAGCACTTAGGGTTTTACAAAACAGGTTCTCGGACGATACATAGTTCTACCCTAGGATAGTAGGCGCTTGCGGACTACTCAGGGGAATCCTCTTTGGCTTCATCTTCACCTTCGGGGAGGCGGGTGGAGGATCCTTGTATATCTTGGGGTGGCTTGAACCTCCTGAGATACTACCGAGTGGGGACGCACTTCTTTCTTCCCTCTAGAGGTTTCTTCCGGTTTCTTGATCATGGCTTGATTCCTTTGCTGGACTTCTAGAGGTTACTTGCGATTCAGGATGGCTTGCACACGATGAAGCTACATTCGGGTGTGGCGGTATTCATCGGCAACGGTGGCGAGGAGATCATTTCCAGCATAGCTATATCAGGCTTGCAGCTATAGGGCGGGGTAGGTCAAGAGAGGGTCTTGGGATTGTCTGATGAGTCAACGCTTCCTTTGAGGGGTAGATAGAAGGTTATGGGTTGCCTCATTTCAGGAAGAACATCACGAATGCGAAATAGTGCTTCTCTTGCAGCCATATCAAGAACCAGCACTGGGGTTGACATTCGAAGTCCTATGGCATAAATGTGTTCTCCTGGTACTTCATACATTGGAGGAAAGGCAACTTGTCCCGGATATAGGCCGGTTTACAATCCTTTGTGAAGATTATAAGTTGGAGGTTGAGTGTATCTGCAAAGATGTAGGGAGTCCCATAGGAGCACGGGGAACCCTACGCTTAACCATGCTTCATCAATGGGTTCCATCTGCACAAAGGAGGGTTTTCGGTTTAGGGGTGAGGTTAAATAGATAGATGCAGATTTATCAAGGTATACAGTTAGTATTAAGCGCGGGAATAGTTTGGGTTTCCTCTTATGAATCTCGAAGTGGGGCGTGGTACAGATTTTTGGATTGTAGATCTTCCTGGTTTATTTTCTCGTAGACAGTCTTCTGGAGTTGAGTGGAAAGATGCAGTCTTTCCACCTTAGAGCTTTATTTCGGGTTGTCGAAGCTTTCTGTATGTGGCCATCTTGCTAAGGAGAGGTTTCCAGCTATGGGTTTGTGAGGGTCAGCGTCGGGATATGCCAGCAAGTCGGTCAAAGCTTTAGTATCGGATGATTCCAGGAAGACAAGCAACACATTCCATGCATCATATAAGCACATGACAAGAAAACAAGGAGCACCATAGGTACTAAGGGGTGACTACTGTAGGGTTCGCAGCATAGAAACCAAAAATTTTCCTACGATGTGAACTATGTACCAAGATCTATCTATTAGATACAAACAACGGGAGGATGTATATCCATAGATAACATACCCTTGAAGACCGACAAAGCTTAACGGGTTCAACTCGTGGTTAGTGTAGACGATCTCTTGCCAATCTCAAGATCGAGGGAAAGTCCTAGCGCCGCAAATTAGCAGCGCATCCGTGCTCGCACACATGTTCGAGGCACCGAGCAACCTCCGCCTCCTTGCTCCAGCGATGTAGCGGAACCACAACTCTTTCTTGCCGAATAGCCACCGGGAACATGTATCTCGCTAGTCCGAGACCATGGGGGATAAATTCTAGAGGGGGAGAGAGATCCTTCACGAGGAGGTGTGAGAGACAAGTGAGAGGAGGGGATCCTTTTATAGGAGGAGGGGGGAACCCAAGGGGTTGGCCGCCGGCCATGGGGGCTTCCCCCTCCCCTCCTTCATTCATGTGGGTGGACACTCCACTCACAAAATGGCCCTTCAATTTTCTCCACAAAAAAATCCACTCAAATTCCCATTAAATTTCCACCAAATTTAATGCAAACTCTCATTAAATAAAACTCTTTTATTTTATTCAGAATTTTGTCAATTACTTTAATGACAAACATTCACAAATAACCCCTTTCTAGAATTCTATTTCACATGCATAACCACTTTATGCTATTTCACACGAAAACATGTTTCGGTATCTAGTGAAATAAATTCCTGCGCTTGTTTATTCTTTAGGAATGAAACTTTTGCTCCAATTGGATGTCGGTGTCTCTTAAGTGTGTCACCCTACGGTTCGTGAATAATGCGGACATGATCGAGACCCCTCCCGGATCAATAATCAGAAGCGGGATCTAGAGACCCATACTGACTCCCACACATTCAACGATGACTTTCTTGTGATCGTCGGAACCTTTTACGCTAGTATCTTAATCCCTTTGTTTCACGATATATTACATGTCCGATATTCGATCATCGGTATCTCCATACCTAGTTTGATCTCGTTACTGACATGCACTCTTTTCTCGTTCCTGTGATATAACATTGTAGTGATCAAATCACTTGCTTGCAAGCTAATCAATGTGATATCACCGAGAGGGCCCAGAGTATATCTATCCGTCATCGGGATGAACAAATTCCACTCTCGATCCATGAGCCTCAACATAACACTTTATTAGTTCTGAATCCATCTTTATAATCACCCTGTTACGGTGTGACGTTTGATGTTATCAAAAAACTCTTTCGGTGTTAGTGATTGACATGATCTCATGGTGTAAGGATTAGGATCACTTCGTAAGTTGTTATAGCAATATAAACTCAATGACTTTGATCATAATGCTATACTTCGGATGAATGTTCATCACAGCATTACACTAATGTTGTGATCCCGTTATTAACAACATCCAATGTCCATGATCAGGAAACCTTGATCATCTTGTTAATCAACGAGCTAGTTTATGAGAGAGGCATAAGTAGGAACTTTCTGTTTGTTTATTAAACACACATGTATTAATGTTTCTGTATTAATACAATTATAGCATGCAAAATAAACATCTATCATATACTTGGAATACATATAATAAACACTTTATTATTGCCTCTCAGGGCATATTCCCTTCAGTCTCCCACTTGCACTAGAGACAATAATCTAGTTACATAGTGATAAATCTAACACCCATTGAGTTCTGGTGTTGATCATGTTTTTCTCTAGGGAGAGTTTTAGTCAACGGATCTGCTACATTGAGATCCATATGTACTTTACAAATCTTTATATCTCCATCCTTGACATGCTCGCGGATGGAGTGAAACCGGCGCTTAATATGCTTGGAATGCTTGTGAGACCTTGGTTCTTTGGCATTGGCAATGGCACCATTGTTGTCACAATAGATCACCATTGGGTCCAACGCATTTGCAACCACTCCTAGTTCGGATATGAACTCCTTCATCCAAACTGCTTCCTGAGCCGCTTCTGAAGCAGCAACATATTCGGCCTCCGTTGTTGATCCCGCTACCACAGGTTGTTTGGAGCTCCTCCAACTAACCGCTCCGCCATTCATGAGAAATACGTATCCGGATTGAGACTTAGAGTCATCCAGATCGGTGTCAAATCTAGCGTCAACATAACACTTAGCGACGAGCTCTTCTTCACCTTCGTATACAAGAAACATATCCTTAGTTCTTCGTAAGTACTTAAGGATATTCTTGACCGCTATCCAGTGGTCCGAACCTGGATCCGATTGGTACCTACTAGTCAAACTAATAGCATGTGCCACATCCGGTCTTGTACATAGCATGGCGTACATTATAGAGCCTATGGCTGAAGCATAGGGGACTTTGTACATTATCTCTCTTTCTTCCGCCGAAGCCGGACTTTGAGTCTTACTCAATGTCTTGCCTTGCAACATAGGTAAGAACCCCTTCTTACTTCCGTCCATTTTAAACTTTTTTAAAATCTTATCAAGGTATGTACTTTGCGATAGCCCTATTAGGCGCCTAGATATATCTCTATAGATCTTTATGCCTAATATGTCTGACGCTTCACCTAGGTCCTTCATTTAAAATTTGCTGTTTAGATAACTTTTAACACTGTTTAAAAGATCTATATCATTTCCGATCAATAATATGTCATCCACATATAATGTCAGAAATGCCACATTGCTCCCACTCACTTTCTTGTAAATACAAGATTCTCCATAAGTTTGGAAAAATCCAAACTCTTTGATCACCTCATCAAAGTGGAGATTCCAACTTCTTGATGCTTGCTTCAATCCATAGATGGATCGCTGAAGCTTGCACACCTTGTTAGCATCCTTTGGATCGACAAAACCCTTTGGTTGTATCATATACAACTCTTCTTCAATATTACCATTGAGAAACGCGGTTTTGACATCCATCTGCCATATCTCATAATCGAAATATGCAGCAATTGCTAACATAATCCTAACTGACTTTAGCATCGCTACGGGAGATAATGTCTCATCGTAGTCAACTCCTTGAATTTGTCGAAACCCCTTTGCGACAAGTCGAGCTTTATAGACGGTCACATTACCATCAGCATCAGTTTTCCTTTTGAAAATCCATTTGTTCTCCACGGCCTTTCGGTCGTGAGGTAATTCCACCAAGTTCCAAACTTGATTTTCATACATGGATTTTTTTCAGGGTAAAACAGTAGGGCAAAAAACCCCACTGCAATTTTTATAAATTAAATTTTCATACATGGATTCCATCTCGGATTTCATGGCGTCTAACCATTTGTTGGAATCCGGGCTCATCATCGCTTCTTCATACGTCGCAGGGTCATCATTTTCATCAACCATGAAATTCATGACAGGATTTCCGTACAGCTCGGGAGCTGCACACGTCCTGCTTGACCTGCGAGGTTCGGTTTCATGATCATTATCATTAGTTCCCTCTTCAACAGGTGGAGCCAACTCCGGAACAACTTCCGGCGCTGCGCTACTCGCCATACTTTGAAGAGAAGGTTCAATAACCTCTTCGAGTTCTACCTTCCAACTACTCACACCTTTCGCGAGAAACTCTTTCTCTAGAAAGGATCCATTCTTGGCAACAAAAACCTTGCCCTCGGATCTGTGATAGAAGGAATACCCAATAGTTTCCTTAGGGTATCCTATGAAGACGCATTTTTCCGCTTTGGGTTCGAGTTTATCCGGTTGAAATTTCTTCACATAAACATCGCATCCCCAAACTTTAAGAAATGACAGCTTAGGTTTGTTTCCAAACCACAATTCATACGGTGTCTTTTCAACGGATTTAGATGGTGCCCGATTTAAAGTGAATGCAGCAGTTTCTAGTGCATAACCCCAAAATGACAACGACAAGTCCGTCAGAGACAACATAGATCGAACCATATATAATAAAGTACGATTACGACGTTCCGACACACCATTTCTCTGCGGTGTTCCGGCAGGCGTGAGTTGTGAAACAATTCCACACTCTTTCATGTGAGTGCTAAACTCGTAACTTAGATACTCACCTCCACGGTCGGACCGTAGAAATTTGATCTTTCTATTACAATGATTTTCCACTTCATTCTGAAATTCCTTGAACTTTTCAAAGGTTTCAGACTTGTGTTTCATCAAGTAGATATAACCGTATCTACCAAATTATCCGTGAAAGTAACAAAATAACGATATCCACCTTGCGCCGACACACTCATTGGACCACATACATCAGAATGTATGATTTCCAATAAATCTGTCGCCCGTTCCATTGAACCGGAAAGCGGCGTTCTAGTCATCTTTCCCATAAGGCATGGCTCACATGTATCAAATGATTCAAAATCAAGTGATTCCAAATGTTCATCCGAATGGAGCTTCTTCATGCGTTTAACGCCAGTATGACCTAGACGGAAGTGCCACATATATGCAGATATATCATCATTTAGTTTAATCCTTTTAGCATCAACATTATGAATATGTGTAACATTATTATCGAGATCCAAAAGAAATAAACCATTCATCATCGGTGCATGACCATACAAGATTTCTTTCATATAAATGGAAAAACCATAGTTCTCGGATTTAAACGAATAACCACTTTGCATCAAACACAATCCAGATACAATGTTCATGCTCAGTGCAGGCACCAGATAACAATTATTCAAGTTTATAACTAATCCAGACGGCAAATGGAGAGGCAGCATTCCAATGGCGATCACATCAACGCTTGATCCATTGCCGACACGCATCTTGACCTCACCCCTTGCTAGCGGTCGCTTGTTCCGCAGCCCCTGATTCGAGTTACAAAATTAGCAACTGAACCGGTATCAAATACCCAGGTGCTACTGCAAGCACTAATCAAGTACACATCAATAACATGTATATCATATATACCTTTGTTTGCCTTGCCGGCCTTCTTGTCTGCCAAATACTTGGGGCAGTTGTGCTTCCAGTGGCCAGTCCCCTTACAATAGTAGCACCCGGTATCAGACTTAGGTACAACTCGGGGTTTCTTTTCAGGCACGGCAACAGGCTTGCCGCCCTTACTTCCCTTCCGTTTTCCCTTCTTGTCTTTCTTGAAACCAGTGTTCCTATTGATCATCAACACTTGATGTTCCTTTTTGATCTCCACTTCTACAGTTTTAAGCATTGACAGAACCTCGGGGAGAGACTTCTTCATGCCTTGCATATTATATTTCATCACAAAGCTCTTATAGCTAGGTGGCAGAGACTGCAGAAAACGATGGATGCCTAAGTCAATGGGAATCGTTATTCCCAAGGACACAAGCTTATCGGCGTAACCCGACATCTTGAGTACATGCTCACTAACGGAGTTGTGCTCTTCCATCATGCAGCTAAAGAACTTTTCTGAAGCGTTGTAGCTCTTTACAGCAGCATGTGTGTCGAAAATCATTTTCAACTCACCCATTGTATCAAATGCATTGCCGTTTTCGAAACGCTTTCGAAGTTCCGGCTCTAGCCCATACAATATGCCGCAATGAACTAAGTTGTGGTCCTCCTGACGAGTCTGATAGACATTCTTCTCCTTGTCAGGGGCATCCTCAAAAGGTGGGGGGCCTAGTGGCGCTTCTAGCACGTATTTCTTTTGTGCAGCAGAGAGAAGAATCCTCAAATTCATGGCCCATTCGGTAAAGTTGCTACCGTTCGTTGCTAGTTTCTCTTTCTCCATGAACACATTGAAATTAAAAGCAGGTGGTGCCATCTACAACAGAATTTGTAAATTTTAGACTAAGGTATGATAGATTGAGTTCAACTAATCCATATTACGAATGAACTCCCACTCAAAAATGACATCCCTCGTGCCTTTTTGGTGATTACATGAACCAAATCCACTATACCAAGTCCGATCATCACGTGAGTCGGTATAGCTTCAAAGGCGAGCATCAAATGGGCATCATATCAACTAATGACTCATGCTTAACCTTTCGGTCCGTGTTCTGAGGCCATGTCTGTACATGCTAGGCTTGCCAAGTTAGAACCTTAGTATTCGCGTGTGTAACTGTTTTACACCCGAAATATGGTCGTGGATCCAAGAACACCCGATCATCACGTGATGTCTTGGAGCGACGAAACATAATCAGTGCATACTAAAGGAAGAACACATTCTTATCTTGATATTTAAATGAGGGATCATCTTATTATGCTAACAAAGCGCTAAACAAGCAATATAAGATGCTATCAAACATCACATGTTTATTAGTGAAATGCTATGGTTCCCGCAGATGATCTCTATCATGTGTATCGTGGTATGATCACTATCATACCTATATGTGTAAATCCAAGGTCTGAGTTTACACGCTATGTGTGTTGTAAGAGTATCATCTCATACTTCTACTTACAACACTACCATATCATAACACTAGCCCAGCAACAATCTAAACTAGACGCCTCTAATTTATCCATTGCAAGTTTTACGTGGCTTAGGGATTTCGAGATAGAACCGTTCTTACCTACGAACATGAACCACAACGAGGATAACCAAATTGTTGACAACTCGTTGCAAAATAGATATTGACTATAGTAGGAGAGACACACACCCGCTAGCCACTTATGCAAACTAGTTGCATGTCAAGCGTGGAACAGGTCTCATGTGCGAGGACATGTAAAGTTTGTCCGGGCCGCTTCATCCCACTATGCCACCAATATCCAAAATTACAACATAGGAGCAACAACATGATCATCATCGCCCACATACTCATATGTGTACTACCCGTGTAAAGCATCTACGCATAGATCCGGCTCTGATACCACTGTAGGGTTCGCAGCATAGAAAACAAAAAATTTCCTACGATGTGAACTACGTACCAAGATCTATCTATTAGATACAAACTACGGGCGGATGTATATCCGTAGAAAACATACCCTTGAAGGCCGACAAAGCTTAACGAGTTCAACTCGTGGTTGGTGTAGACGATCTCTTGCCGATCTCAAGATCGAGAGGAAGTCCTAGCGCCGCAAATCAGTAGCGCATCCGTGCTCGCACACACGTTCGAGGAACCGAGCAACCTCCGCCTCCTCGCTCCAGCGATGCAGCGGAAGCACAACTCTTTGTTGCCGAATAGCCACCGGGAACATGTATCTCGCTAGTCCGAGACCATGGGGGATAAATTCTAGAGGGGGAGAGGGATCCTTCACGAGGAGGTGTGAGAGACAAGTGAGAGGAGGGGCTCCTTTTATAGGAGGAGGGGGGCACCCAAGGGGTTGGCCGCCAGCCATGGGGGCTGCCCCTCCCCTCCTTCATTCATGTGGGTGGACACTCCACTCACAAAATGTCCCTTCAATTTTCTCCACTCAAAAATCCACTCAAATTCCCATTAAATTTCCACCAAATTTAATGCAAACTCTTATTAAATAAAACTCTTTTATTTTATTCAGAATTTTGTCAATTAATTTAATGACAAACATTCACAAATAACCCCTTGCTAGAATTCTATTTCACATGCATAACCACTTTATGCAATTTCACCCGAAAACCTGTTTCGGTATCTAGTGAAATAAATTCCTGCGCTTGTTTATTCTTTCGGCATGAAACTTTTGCTCCAATTGGATGTCGGTGTCTCTTAAGTGTGTCACCCTACGGTTCGTGAATAATGCGGACATGATCGAGACCCCTCTCGGATCAATAATCAGAAGCGGGATCTGGATACCCATACTGACTCCCACACATTCAACGATGACTTTCTTGTGATCGTCGGAACCTTTTACCCTAGTATCTTAATCCCTTTGTTTCACGATATATTACATGTCTGAGATTCGATCATCGGTATCTCCATACCTAGTTTGATCTCGTTACTGACATGCACTCTTTTCTCGTTCCCGTGATATAACATTCTAGTGATCAAATCACTTGCTTGCAAGCTAATAAATGTGGTATCACTGAGAGGGCCCAGAGTATATCTATCCGTTATCGGGATGAACAAATTCCACTCTCGATCCATGAGCCTCAACATACCACTTTATTAGTTCTGAATCCATCTTTATAATCACCCTGTTATGGTGTGACGTTTGATGTTATCAAGAAACTCTTCCGGTGTTAGTGATTGACATGATCTCATGGTGTAAGGATTAGGATCACTTCGTAAGTTGTTATAGCAATATAAACTCAATGACTTTGATCGTAATGCTATACTTTGGATGAATGTTCATCACACCATTACACTAATGTTGTGATCCCGTTATTAACAACATCCAATGTCCATGATCAGGAAACCTTGATCATCTTGTTAATCAACGAGCTAGTTTATGAGAGAGGCATAACTAGGAACTTTCTGTTTGTTTATTAAACACACATGTATTAATGTTTCCGTATTAATACAATTATAGCATGCAAAATAAACATCTATCATATACTTGGAATACACATAATAAACACTTTATTATTGCCTCTCAGGGCATATTCCCTTCAACTACACACCATAAGGGGAATCCTATTTTAGGGATGATAATTCCTAAGTACGGACGTTACGGGGGTCTTTACTTCTATCTTTCCATTTGTTGTCGTCGGTGCCGTACTAGATTGATTTAGGGGCGATGAAGGACTCCGTTGGTAGGGCGATCTTGTAGCGTCTTTCATTGTTGGTAGCTCCTTTGGTTTTCTTGTCTCGGAGTCTCTTCTTCCCGAGATCTCCGTATCATAATCTCCAAGTCGGACTTTTTTTTTGAAAACGGAACTTTTGAAGTAGACGAGATACAGAGTAATCCATTTTCAATTCGCTTAAGTCAGAGAAGATGAGATAAGAAATCCTTCAAAAAACTTTTGAGAAAAATAGTTTTTGAAGGTCGGGTGTTTTTTTTCCAAAATAGTGGTTGTCCTGTCTAACATCCATGCTAACTAAGGTCTCCTACAGTCAGGATGGCTATGATACCAAGTCTGTGGCACCCCGGATTTACGGTCTGAGAATGCCCGTTATGCCTGCAATTCACGTTCCCATGACTAGTGAGCCATGAGCATAACTCACAAGTATCATTACAACATCCATAATGAACGAATACAAGTACTTACATTAATGCCATTATGGTGATACAACACCAATAGAGGAAGTCTTCAAGCGTAGAGCCCATGTCATGCCTTAACCTACAGGCGACTGACTGGGAAGACGGCCTAGCTCGCATAGACGTCAGCAATCTCCATTGCTCCTCTTGCTTCTGAAAATCTGGCCAAGTAAATAGACAGGGACAATGCCAGTGAGTACTTCGAATGTACTCACAAACCACCGAGATAAGGTAACAAAGATAATGCATATTGGGCTGTGGCGAGATAGCTCTACACTATAGTTGTTTCTAAAAGGCCTAACATTGGTATCTCTATATCTTTGTTGAAAAAGAGCTTTTGGAAAACATGACTCCTTTTAGAAGGTTCGGATATCTCCAAAACCTTGTTAAAAACCTTGTGGAAAATAGTTTTATAGTAAAACCCTTTTTGAAACATGTTCGACGATCTCTGGTCAAAACCAATCTCGTTCTTATCTTTCCTCGTGACCAAGTCACATCCTTCTTATTTTCCCAAAACCATCTCAAGGGTACTCCTAGAAATCACCTTTCCAACCGTCCTTGACCATGGACATGGCTACTCGATTAGATTAGACTCTGTAGAGTTTGTGCACTTTACCCACAAAAATCAATATATCCACCACGATACATCAACGGCCCGCTACACACGGTAGACGGGGGTTCGAATAATCAAACCTAACCTTTCATTTGTCAACCCTAGCAACAACGGCTTTTACTTTTGGGTTTGTTCTCCCCGGCAACGAGTATGTGGAACGGAGGCCATAGTCCTTCCTTCCGTACCCGCGTATACCCAAGCCGCAGCATGGCCTATACCTTAAATTGTGACTTAACTCCCTTCCGTACAAAACATGGCATACCGTTTGCGGGAGACCCAATTGTTGTACCGGTACCTTGTCCATGACAGTCTGAATTTCAGGGGATTTCTCCCCTTTAGCGAGTATGAGCAGCCCTGGCTAAACACATAATACTACAAGCTAAGACCTAGCGACTGCGGTAGTGTGGTTGCACAGATAAATTGTTCTGGTAAAGGCGTATAACATTCCTTCTATTTTTCTTGCTCAACTTTTGAAAGGATCGTATGGGCACCTAGAGGGGGGGGTGAATAGGTGCTACTTCAAATTTTCTTCTTTTTCAAATTAAGGTTTGACAATAAGGTAAATTCTCTAGATAATGCAACTACGGTGAATTTACCTATATGACAAAATGCAAGAGCTACCACAACACAAAGAAGTAACAAGTAAGTAAGGTGCGGTAAAGGATAGAGGTAACCAAAAAGTGGACACGGAGACAAAAGGATTTTTTTCCCGTAGTTCCTTCCTTTTGAGGGGAAGTACGTCTACGTTTGGAGAGGGGGTGGTTTCAAACCACCAATGCCACAAGAGGCCTCCCTTGTTCTCCGATGAATCTCACCCCAATGGGATCGATCCGCCTTCCACTATATCGGCAACCTTCAAGGTGGAAGCCGGCACCGTTACAAGTTTGGGGCACACATCCACAACTTAATCGGAGGCTCCCAAATACAAGCAAGCTGTCAAAGCAATCAAAGACATGCTTGTAAGAACAACAACTCGAGCTAGGGTTTCCAACAAAACACTAGAGCAAAGGGGGCCTCAATGAAATGAGGGGGAAAAGAAGATCTATTTTGGTGAAGTAGTAGATCGGGGACTCCTCCTTCAAATCCCAAAAGATCAAGGACTTTGGGTGGTTGGATGATGAGATCTTGCGAATTTGAGTGGCTCCAATGGACTCCAATGGTGGGCAATGACTTTAATGTGCTGAGCAATTTGTCCCAAGGTATACCCCTCCACGAAATAGGTGGCCGTTGGAGCATTAAATGACCGGTAGTACCGGTACTCAAGCGGTAGTACCGCTTGCAAGCGGTACTACCGGTCCAGTACCGGACCAAGTACCGGTGGAGACCTTGTCCTTGCAGAAATCTTCAGTCTTGGGCGGTACCCCCTTGCGGTACTACCCCCAAGCGGTAGTACCGGACATTGTCAGCGGTACTACCGGTTCGAGCGGTAGTACCGGTCCCAAGTACCGCTTGGTACTGACCAAAATAGAGAGGGCAGGGTGCTAGTCAGTATGCAGCGGTACCGATGAGCGATACGACCGCCTCAAGCAGTAGTACCGCTTGTACCAAGCGGTACTACCGGTTGGGCCGGTAGTGCCGCTCCGTGGTACCGGTGGGTACTGACTAGTACTCACCCTTCTCTCTTTTGATCGGTGCCAACCGGTACTAGAACCGGTAGTACCGGTGTCAAGCGGTAGTACCGGTTGCAGGTCCGGTACTACCGGTTGACACAGAAGTTTTGCAAGGGGAAAACTGCTATGCCATGACTTGTGCCTTCTTTTGTCAATCCTGTGATAAACTTAGTACACGGTTAAATCGATAAATGTATTGTTATCAAACATCAAAATCAGAGGGATTAGAAAAATGCTCTTTCAATCTCCCCCTTTTTGGTGTTTGATGACAATACACTTTTGCAGGATGATTTTAACAATAGGCAACTGAGATTTGTAAACTAGAGAAGATACTCCCGCTAGATGTGTAGAGACAAATCTCCCCCTCTATTTTACAAACCCAACATGGGTGCACAAGTATGGAAACTAGCATTTGAAGACTTACCTTTGCCCAAAACATGTGATGAGGAATAAATAGACAATAGGTATTGCATAACATCACAAGATGGATCCACAGAAATAAATCACATAGTCGCATAAGATGGATCCAACCACAAAGTTTCACACACGACATAAACACATAGTAGTCTCACACATAGAATAGAGAGAAATCGAAGTTCACAAGCAATAAAACGGATCAAAGAGAAGAGCGAGCTTGTGACTTCCCATGCAACACCCGTGCCTAAAGTGCAACTTCTCCCCCTTTGGCATCAAGACGCCAAAAAGGGACAAGTGCAAAGCTAACGCCCCAAAGATCAATCATCATACTCCTCCTCCTCCTCCTCATCCTCAAGATCCTCCTCATCGTCATATGTAGGTGGGGCGCGGTGCGAGGAAGAGACATCATCGTCCCAACGGCTGTGCTGAGAAATCCACTGATCCTCTGGAGTGATATTGTTCTCGGATCCCTCGGAGATGGTCAACCCTTGAGCAGACATGAGCTCCTTCTGACGAGAACAGGCTTTCTTTGCAGACACGTGCGCCTCATACATACGCTTCTGGTTGTCAACCTGGAAGCAGAAGATCTTCTTGAGCTTGACCTCCATCCTTTTGGCCCAAGAGGGCTTGGCGTGCTTGCGGCGAGAGATCTCAAAGTCATTGTCATGACCACTGTCAGCATGCTCAGAGTCATCCTCATCCTCATCCTCCTCACCTGGTGCAGCACGAGGTTTGGCATGAACCTTGATCTTGAGTGCCTTTGGCTTGTGCACAACAAGAGAGCGAGTGGGGAGCGTCCGAGCAACGACGGGGCACTTGGACACAATGAGGGCCATAATGTAAGGCGCAAAAGGTGGAACCCTCCGAGTGTGAGCAGCGGCAACCATCTCATTCCAAATGTAGTCTGTCACATCAAGAGGTTGACCGGTTTCTCTGTTGAGGAAGGTGTTGAACAGCAAGTCAACGGAGAAGCCATGTATCTCGTCCTTGTTGCCCGCACGAGCAGCCACAGTCTCACGGAAAATGCGATGGAGAATGTCATAAGTGGGGAGGAGATCCTTGATTTTACCAGCAATCCCACGGCCACGAATATACAAAGGTCGGAGAACATCCTTTTTGGAGGGATTCTCCCGCATGTGGCAGCGGAAACCACAAGGGACGTCCCGACCGCGATCCTCATACCCCAATATGGCAGCAAACTCCGCAAGCGTAGCCTCCTTGACAGCACCTTGAGTCATCCATGTAATCTTCCGATTGCGGACAGTGTGGAAGTGAGCAGTGGCATAAAACTGGCAGATGAGCAGGGGATCATAGTCATGCTGAAACTGCATGATGGGGAGCATACCAAGGTTTGAGCAGATTTCCTTAGCTTCACCAAAGTAGTCAGAGTTCTTGTCAATGTGGCCCAAGTCAATCCACTGATAAGGCACCACCAGCTGGGTATTGGTCATAAGAACCTCATGGTACACACGCTCTTGGAAGTCATCATAGAAAAGACTGTCCGCCCTTAACGCGCTCCTGCTGTGAGAGTATGCATTGTCCAGACGGAGAGCCCTAAACTCTGCCTCAGAGATGTCAGAGAGTGTCTTTGGCCCAGATGGCCCAGAGCTGAGACTCTTGGTACGCCCAGTGGAAGGGGGGCGAGGGGGAGGGGCTCTGCCACGCCCAGCTGAGCGCTTGGTAGCCCCTTCGACCCCCACGACCACCTCGAGTGGTAGGCAGCTTGGAACGGCGTCTAGGCTGAGGCATAACTTCTTCCTCAGACTCAGTCTCTTCCTCAACAATCTCACGGTCAGACTTGGAGCGCTTCTGTGCACCCCGAGAACCACCTGCATCTGTGAAAGCACGAGGGAGGAAAGCACGAAGATAAGGACACAAGAATCAGGAAGGCAATACCGAGAGAATCTACAAGTTTGAGCAGAACATAGTGGTCAGAGTGGACCGGTACTACCGGACCTGACAACCGGTAGTACCGCTTGCAAGCGGTAGTACCGGAAAAAGTTCCGGTACTACCGGTTGAGCGGCACACAGGTGGTCAGATCTGAAGGAACGGCCCAAATTGACAATATATACTGTTAAATTGAAGATTCTACGCGGTAACAAGGAATAATATGGCAGTACAACCTTGCAAGTAGTCAATTTCTCCACGGATCTAAGCCAAAACCTAGATCTAATGGGGAAATCAAACAAGAAGAGGAGGGGCGGTTGTACCGGGATCCATGGCGGTGGAAAGGAGTGGGAGCTTGCCCAGAGGCCGAATCCAAGAGGAATCCGGAGGGAGGAGGGCACGGCAGAGCTCCGGGGCTTTCAAGATCTCCGGTGGCGGCGCAGGTAAGACAGGGGGACGTGGGAAATAATGAGGCACTAAGGGGTGCCTCTCCCCACGCGCCCCTTATATACCTGGAACCGTCAACCGGTAGTACCGGTAGTTGGAGCGGTACTACCGCTTGGAAGCGGTAGTACCGGTTCTACGACCGGTAGTACCGGTTACCGGTAGGGCCGGACACGTGGGCGGTAGTACCGTTCCTGGAGAAGTTTGCCAGGAGTTGACCTGGGAACTTCCCAGGTGCGGTAGTACCGCTCACACATCCGGTAGTACCGGTTCCATCTGAGTCCAAAGCCAGGGATCAAGGGTGATTCTTGTGCGGGAAGAGAGAGGGTTTTCATGAGGGAGTACAGAGGCTTGGGTTAAGACAAGAGAGCTGAGAAGCACATGCACTCTAAAACCAAATGGAGGAAACAACTAAATACCAAACTAGAGTGCACGAGACTAAGAAGGACGAAGACACTTCAAATAGATGGAAAATAAGAGTGAAGACCAAAACAACCAAGTGACAAACATGAGTAAGCACATCCAACCTCTCGATTGAGAGGGGGCGGTGGCCTAGGCCACCATATTTGAGTATACTCGGCTTGGCACCACGAAGATATATCTTGGGTCCATTACCGAAACTCATCATTAAGCTCACATATCACAAAATGATATTAAGAGGAATGATTTTGTTTACTTTGCGCATAATGGGGGGAGGGATGGTCCAATCAATTAGGACCGCACTCCCCCTATGTCCATGCCTACACCTAAACCAAATATGGGTCGAGTATTAGGTGAGAGTGCAAGATAGTCAAGTCAAGCTCCTTGAATCTACGATATTTAGTTCATTCCTCAAGTAGCAGAACCTTGCTTCATAAAGTGGCTTCGTGAAGATATCGGCAAGTTGATCTTTGGTTGATACATAGGATAGATCAATATCACCTCTAGCAACATGATCTCTAATAAAGTGATGTCGAATCTCAATATGCTTTGTCCTTGTGTGATCCACCGGGTTGTATGCAATCTTGATGGCACTTTCATTGTCACATAGAAGAGGCACTTTGTCACAATGGACACCGTATTCCTTTAAAGTTTGCCTCATCCATAGCAATTGGGTGCACGCACTAGCAGCAGCAACATACTCGGCTTCGGCGGTGGAGAGAGAAATACAATTTTGCTTCTTAGAAGACCAACATACCAAGGACCTACCAAGGAATTGGCAAGCTCCGGATGTTGATTTTTATCATCCTTGTCTCCCGCCCAATCCGAGTCCGTGTATCCACAAAGAGCGAATGTTGAGCCTTGAGGGTACCAAAGACCATAAAATGCGGTATGAACTAAATATCGAAAGATTCTCTTGACCGCCATTAAATGGCTTTCCTTAGGAGCCGCTTGATATCTTGCACACACACCTACACTCAACACAATATCGGGTCTAGATGCACAAAGGTAAAGCAAAGAACCAATCATAGACCGGTATACCTTTTGATCCACATCTTTACCATTTGGATTTTGTTCTAGATGAGTCTTTGTTGCCATGGGAGTTGGGGCTCCATTCAAATCTTGCAATTTGAATCTCTTGAGCATATCTTGGGTATACTTGGCTTGATTGAAGAAAGTTCCTCCTCTAACTTGCTTTATCTCAAACCCAAGGAATACTTTCAACTCCCCCATCAAGGACATCCGGAACCTACTAGTAACAAGCTTTGAGAATTCATCATTAAAAGCTTTGTTAGAAGAGCCAAAGATAATATCATCAACATAGATTTGGCATACGAAAAGCTCCCCATTAACTCTCTTAGTAAAAAGAGTGGGATCGATTTTCCCAACCTCAAAGCCACGGTCAAACAATAACTCTCTAAGGTGCTCATACCACGTGCGTGGGGCTTGCTTGAGCCCATAGAGCGCCTTATCAAGTTTGTAGACGTGGTTTGGGAAGTTGGGGTCCTCAAATCCCGGGGGTTGCTTGACATATACCAATTCATTCAAGGGACCATAAAGGAATGCACTTTCTACATCCATTTGTTATAACTTAAAGTTATGATGTGCCGCATAAGCAAGAAGGATACGTATGGACTCAAGACGAGCCACGGGTGCATTAGTCTCTCCATAATCAATGCCTTCAATTTGGGAATAACCTTGTGCAACAAATCTAGCCTTGTTCCTTAAAATAATCCCATGCTCATCTTGCTTGTTCTTGAATATCCACTTTGTTCCAATAACATTGCGGCAATCTTTTGGATTCTCAACTAACTTCCACACTTTGTTTCTCTCAAAATTGTTGAGCTCTTTGTGCATAGCTTCTAACCAATCCGAATCTTCAAGAGCTTCCCACACTTTCTTTGGTTCAATCATGGAAATATGAGCTTGATGTTCACTGAACCTCTTCAATTGTGCTCGTGTGGAAACACCTTTCCTTAAATCTCCAACAACATTTTGGAGGGAGTGGTCTCTTATTTCCAACATTCTTTCCTTTCTAGATTCGCGACGAGCGTGGATCTCCTTGTTGTTTCTTGGAGGACCCTCTTCATCATTTTGATCCTCGTCTTGACCATCAACTTGACCTTGATCATTATTGGATTCATCCTCTATATTGGGAGGCACGGATTGACCTTGGTCTTGATCAAGTGTTCTTCTAGCCTCAACTTGAGCATCCCTCAAAATAGCTTGGATGGATCTTCCTTGGAAAATTGACTTGACTCCACTTGACACCCCATCAAATGGATCAAGTTCCCTTTGACTAGAGTTCACACATTGATCACAATGTTGAGGGTCCACATCTTGTCTTTGGCTTGAGTCAACGTCCTCCTCGGTAGATGGAACACGTTGAGGTTGTGAAGATGAGGGCTCCACTCGAGTGGAGCATAGTTCTTCTCGATCCGCCATAAGGGGTTCCTCAATGGGGCGGATATAACCCACACCCATTCTTCCTATGGCATCCTGAGGCATTTCAACATCTGCATCACAAGCATCAACACGCCCCCCTTGGGGACCATCATATTCTTCAAAGGTCACACTACAAGATTCTATGACGGCTCCGGAGAGCTTGTCATAGATTCTATAAGTGTGAGATTCGAGACCATAGCCAACAAAAATACCCTCTAATGCTTTAGATTCGAATTTGGACAAACGAACACCTTTGATGAGATAGAAACACTTACAACCGAACACCCGGAAATAAGATATGTTGGGCTTGTTACCGGTAAGTATCTCATATGGAGTCTTGTTGATTTTCTTGCGGAGGTAGAGCCGGTTTGAAGCATGGCAAGCGGTGGAGACGGCTTCGGCCCAGAAGTTGTATGGAGATTTAAACTCCACCAACATGGTCCTAGCCATCTCAATAAGAGTCCGGTTCTTCCTTTCGGCCACACCATTTTGTTGAGGGGTGTATGCGGCGGAATATTGATGCTTAATCCCCTCATCACTAATAAAGTCATTCAAGGTGTAGTTTTTGAACTCGGTGCCGTTGTCACTTCTTATAATCAACACGGGAAACTTGTGTTCCGTTGAACCAAGTTGATGAAGTCGATAAAAGTCCTTTGAGTTTCACTCTTCAACTTGAAGAAATAAACCCAAGAGTATCTTGAAAAGTCGTCAACAATCACCAAACAATATTTCTTCCCACCAAGGCTTGCATGAGATGGAGGACCAAATAGGTCCACATGAAGAAGTTCCAAGATCTTGTTAGACTTGATTTGGTTCGTGGGCTTATGAGGAGCGTCATGCATCTTCCCTAGAACACATGCCCTGCAAACACGATCTTTGGCAAAGGAAACATATTCTTTTAGTCCAACAATATGGCCCTCTTTATGGAGACTTTGCAAAGTTCTCATATTGACATGGGCTAGTCGGCGGTGCCATAGCCAGCCCACATCAGCCTTTCCGTATAAGCACATCGGACCTGCAGTGGCTTGCCCCGAAAAGTCCACCACATACAAGTCATTTTCGACGTACCCAACGAAAGCGACCTTGAGAGACTTGCTCCACAAGAGGACCACAATATCATTATCAATAAAGACGGCAAAGCCCATCTTTCCAAGTGCACGGACAGAAAGTAAATTGTAACCAAGGGTTTCAACAAGCATGACGTTCACGAGTGTAATGTCGTGAGCCACCACTACCTTGCCGAAACCCATTACCGTAGATTTTGACTTGTCGGCATATGTGACGGTGATTTGATCTTCATTTGACACCAAGTCTTTGACAATAGACGAGATTCCGGTCATATGACAAGTGCAGCCACTATCAAGCACCCATTTTGAACCTCCGGAAGCATAGGTCTACAAAAGATCAAGCTAGTTTTTAGGTACCCATTTTTCAATGGGTCCTCTTTTGTTAGCAACAAGGGTCTTGGGAACCCAAATAGACCAAGAAATATAACCATCATACGGACCAACATATTGTGCATACACATCACCATAGTAATCACGCATTAGAACATAGTGAGGGTTAGCACTTCCCGCAAAATCGTCATGAGACATAGTTTTGCCAATTGTGGTCTTACTTCCCACAATGGTCTTGTTGGTCTCTTGTGCGGGCTTGTCCTTCTTCTTCTTTGTTTTGGAGACAAAACCAATGCCCCCTTTATCTCCACTATGCCTTTGCTTGCTCAAAAGATCATCAATAGACTTGTTACCTTGTGGAAATGTGGTCTTTGCAAGCACCCCCTTCAACCTAGCATTCTCTTCAAGGATAGTCGTGCTACTCGATGGAATGAAGTTACTAGGTGAAGGAATATTGGCCAATTGAGTTTGAAGCGTTTCATGGGACTTTGTGAGAGACAAGAGTTCACTCTCCAAGGCTTTGTGGGCCTTGTTAAGCAAGCTAAAGTCCTCGGCAAGTTTTTCATGAACCACACCAAACTCAACCTTGTCCTTTTTAGCTCTTTTGTATTTAGCAATAGCATGATCACGCTCTTTAATGAGTTTGTTAACAATAATGTCATTGGCCTCATCAAGCCCTTCAAGTTTTGACTCAAGGGACAACCTAGTCTCTTGTTCTTCTTCTAGAGCATTGCTTAACGCCTCTAGTTCAATCATATGTTCATGCCCAAGTTTACATCTAACATATAGAAGCTCTTGAGTGTGGGAGAGTTGATCTAAGATGTTCCCAAAATGTAGTTTAGCATCACCTTCTAGGTTAGTCATGAACTCATCAAAGGCAATTAATTCCTTTTTAACATCAAGAGACATTTCATCATCAATTTCATCATTATCTAATTGAGTAGAGTGGGATGATGAGGATACCTCCGTTCCTCTTGCCATAAGGCAAGTGACGTCCTTGGAGGAAGAGTTCTCATTTGGAGAGTCGAAGAGTGAGAGTGTCGTAGTAGAGGTGGTGGCTAGAGCAGCCATACCATGTGAGGTTTCTTCTTCTTCCTCATCTTCATCATCGTCAATATCGGAGGAGTATTCTTCATGAGTGATCAAGACAATTTCTCTCGATTTCTTGTTGATGGGGTTCTTTTTGACGAAAGGTTTCTTGTAAGGTGCCTTGAGAGTATTCTTCAACACAAGATTCCCACCATTATCTTCTCTCTTCTCATAGGGGCAGCTTGCCACAAAGTGGTAGCGGTCACCACAATTGAAGCAAGTTCTCAATCTAGTGGCATTCTCTCTTTTCCCATTTGGATTGCTTCTCCGTTGCATTTCCATCTTGGCCTTGGCGGGATTCTTCCAAAAGTTCTTTGCATAGAAAGCCATATATTGACTATGAGCAATCTTGACATCATCGGGATGGTCCAAGGAGAGGCCTTCATCACTATCATCTTCATCTTCAAAGTTCACAACTTTGGCCTTTAAAGCAACATTGACCACATTGCTCATACCGAGGGCACGAGCACGTGCATCTTTGGCGTTCTTGGCGGCTACCTTGAAAGAGGCCATCTCTTGCATAACTTCATTTGAGGTCATGAGATGGTAGTTGTGTCTTCCTTGTAGGCTCTTCAAGTCGGTGGGCTCAAAAGGCATGAGTGCACTCACATATTTCCTTTTTATCCATGCATCATCCACATGTGAGGCACCCACATTTCTAAAAGCGGTGGCGGTGGTCTTGAGCCTTCGATACATGTCTTCGTGATCTTCACCTTCTTTCATGTAGAAACCTTCGGCTTCATTGCTTAGAGCATCATATCTGTTCCTCCTCATACTCTCATTTCCAACAAACAACACAGTGAGAGCATCCCAAGCTTCCTTGGCAATGCTAAAGTGCTCAATGTGTGGATAATCCTTTGTTCCCAATCCTTGTTGAATCATATGCAAAGCAGTGGCATTGAGTTGACTGTTGACAACCTCTCTTCTTGTCAAGTTGTTTGGATCCCCAATAAAGAGTCCATGCTCGATGATGTTCCATAGTTCAATGCAAGAGCTGCGCATATGAGTTCTCATTAGTGATTGCCATTGAGCAAAAGTAGCAGACTCTTCAAGCTTAGGTGGGTCACCTCTATTGTACACATGAGGGTGAGGGATGGGAGGATCGGGAGAGTACCAAGGGTCACGGTGCTCGCCCTTCCCCCCATCAGGTCGTGTGGAGGAAATAGTAGTGTCTAGTTTATCCCCTACCACCATACCTTCGGGGGATACCGGAGTATTACCTTTAGGTGCGGATGGTAGTTCCTCTTGAGGGGAAGGGGGTGATGAGCCATCTTTGTCTTTAAGAAGTTGCTCAAGCATCTTCTTGACTTCGTTGACCAAGGAAGAGCTCAATCTTGTTTCCAAGTTTCTGAGATCTTCCATGGTCACCGGAGTTGACTCACTACCACCTTCCCCTTCTTGGCTACCCATATTATCTTAGGCGGTAAAGCCCGAATAAAGAGCCGAGGCTCTGATACCAATTGAAAGGATCGTATGGGCACCTAGAGGGGGGGGGGTGAATAGGTGCTACTTCAAATTTTCTTCTTTTTCAAATTAAGGTTTGACAATAAGGTAAATTCTCTAGATAATGCAACTACGGTGAATTTACCTATATGACAAAATGCAAGAGCTACCACAACACAAAGAAGTAACAAGTAAGTAAGGTGCGGTAAAGGATAGAGGTAACCGAAAAGTGGACACGGAGACACAAGGATTTGTTTCCCGTAGTTCCTTCCTTTTGAGGGGAAGTACGTCTACGTTTGGAGAGGGGGTGGTTTCAAACGACCAACGCCACAAGAGGCCTCCCTTGTTCTCCGATGAATCTCACCCCAATGGGATCGATCCACCTTCCACTATATCGGCAACCTTCAAGGTGGAAGCCGGCACCGTTACAAGTTTGGGGCACACATCCACAACTTAATCGGAGGCTCCCAAATACAAGCAAGCTGTCAAAGCAATCAAAGACAAGCTTGTAAGAACAACAACTCGAGCTAGGGTTTCCAACAAAACACTAGAGCAAAGGGGGCCTCAATGAAATGAGGGGGAAAAGAAGATCTCTTTTGGTGAAGTAGTAGATCGGGGACTCCTCCTTCAAATCCCAAAAGATCAAGGACTTTGGGTGGTTGGATGATGAGATCTTGCGAATTTGAGTGGCTCCAATGGACTCCAATGGTGGGCAATGACTTTAATGTGCTGAGCAATTTGTCCCAAGGTAGGTGGAGGGGTATTTATACCCCTCCACGAAATAGGTGGCCGTTGGAGCATTAAATGATCGGTAGTACCGGTACTCAAGCGGTAGTACCGCTTGCAAGCGGTACTACCGGTCCAGTACCGGACCAAGTACCGGTGGAGACCTTGTCCTTGCAGAAATCTTCAGTCTTGGGCGGTACCCCCTTGCGGTACTACCCCCAAGCGGTAGTACCGGACATTGTCAGCGGTACTACCGGTTCGAGCGGTAGTACCGGTCCCAAGTACCGCTTGGTACTGACCAAAATAGAGAGGGGAGGGTGCTAGTCAGTATGCAGTAGTACCGATGAGCGGTACGACCGCCTCAAGCGGTAGTACCGCTTGTACCAAGCGGTACTACCGGTTGGGCCGGTAGTGCCGCTCCGTGGTACCGGTGGGTAATGACTAGTACTCACCCTTCTCTCGTTTGATCGGTGCCAACCGAGACTAGAACCGGTAGTACCGGTGTCAAGCGGTAGTACCGGTTGCAGGTCCGGTACTACCGGTTGACACAGAAGTTTTGCAAGGGGAAAACTGCTATGCCATGACTTGTGCCTTCTTTTGTCAATCCTGTGATAAACTTAGTACACGGTTAAATCGATAAATGTATTGTTATCAAACATCAAAATCAGAGGGATTAGAAAAATGCTCTTTCAACTTTCTTCTTCTCCTCTTCATATTTTCTTTACTAAAACTTCCACTCAAAAACGATGCCTCTTTCCAAGGTTTTTTTTGAAAGCTTCGTAAAAGGGTAAAAACACAAAATAGTTTTATCATCGAGAAACCGTAATTTCCAAGGAGGGAGTATGCTAAGCATCCTAACCTCTATCTAAATGGTAAATATGGGTTTCAATAGTATAGGTGTCCTAATGGACACTCATGCATAACTTGGAGGAGCCAAGTTACTCAGGCCTTTTATTTGAAACAAACCATGCATTTAATCGTTAAGTCCATACACGAGATATAAAACAATTGATAAAAATGAGTAGGTCAATATATGAGTTTAGGAATGGTGTATTTCCTATGACCATCGAGATGTCCCTTGAGGGCGTTAGAAAACAAGAATACCAGGTACAATAATAGTAAGAGAAAAACCGATGCTTCCTTCTTCTTGACGGCACACAATCGCAACTATCGCCGTTATCGAGCATACATGGACACAAACAACACCACAGTCAATACAAGGGATACAAGCATCAATATGTACAACAAGAAATCATATCACACTTGAAATAAATCAGTAGGGTGCTGGATGGTTAGTTTGATGAGATTGGTAAAAGACTTGGAGTCATTAGAAGGTGATCCTTTAGGATTTATAGTCTAGGGACTATCTAAGAGAGGGGTTTTTTACCAAGTTCTTTCTCTGTATGATACCACTATATTAAAATGATACTATCAGATAGGTATTGATAAAATGAATCCAACAAAAGTGGTTTCACTATTTTATCAATTTTCATTGATTTATAATGATTTTTATAGTGGATAAAACTCTAGTTTTAGGAAATAATTCACCAGACAAATTCTGGAGCTTCAAATTTTTTTCCTTGGGTGATTAGGTAGTATTTGGTGGACTGATTCAAGAGGAGTTTGAATAAACTTAAAATAATTAACATAATGCCCTCAGGAAATTCCCAAAGGCAGTTCTGGATGAGATTTGTTCTTTTCATCATATTTAATCTACGGAATATTTTGATGTGGTTCCAAGGACACATGTTAGTTATTTAGAGTCCCTTTCTGTCGAAATTGGATTAGCACACATACTATAGTGGTTTTATTAGTGAATAGACCATGCACAAAATAGTTTGATTCATCAAAATTCATTAGATGCTTAATAAATTTTGGGCTCCTAGGGTTTGATATATATGGGTATGTAGATGTACAGAGAGTTGGAACTAGGTCAAAATACTTTGTGGTTTTGCCTAGAAAATTTTACAAAAGAAGAAATGCATTGTTTTTGTTATTTTTACTACAGTCAAACCATGGTTTGCCTTGTCTTGAGGCAAGGGCCCAATAATGGGTACTTCAATTACCTATTAGATGAAACTTGATTCAACCCATTTGGATAAGCAAATATTTCTAGGGGTTTTATTTAATATTTTAGATACATGCTAGTAGATTAAAGGCCACTAAATAATGATAAATAATTTTGGCCAAGGACTTGTTCTGCATGTTGCACAGAACATTCTGGAACATAGTCAAATTTAGATCTGGTGGATCTAGACTATTTTCCATTTTTATTTTGATTTAAACTAAACTGCATTTGAACAGATCTAGAAATAAAATTAGGAAAAATAGGGGCAATGGGCTGGGATCTGTTGGCTACTAGTCCACGCCAGAAACATTCGGCCCACCCCGGGGAGTGCTGCGCGCGGCAGGGATAATTCGAACAGGCCGCAGCGGGACCCGCTCGTTAGCGAGGGACGGCGGCCAAACTGGTATGGTTCGATCCGGACCATCGGCTTAAGGTGGATCAGACGGCGCGGGGCCGTCTTCAACCTCAGCTCGCAAAACAATAGGGGAAACCCTAGGCAGCAGAGGAGAGGTCTCAGGGCGGCTCACCTACGGGCAACTAGCTGTCAGAGATGGTCCAGGGGAAGGCGGAGCTCGCTGGCAACCCCTACTATGGGCGGCACAGGCGGTTTCGCGACCGGGAGGGAGCTCACGCGAGAGCGGTCGGAAGGAGGCTTCGGGGGCTCGCCGGAGCTGCTGCTGGTTCTGTTCTTGCACGAGGGAAACCAAAGGGGAGGGTTATAGATAGTATAGGAGGGCAGGAGAGCGACATGCAGAAGGAGATGAGCTCGGGGGAGAGGAGTTGTGCTTGTAGAGAGAGAGGAGGCCGAATCTTTCTTATTCTTTTTTCTCACGGGAAAGGCAGGGCCAGGGGAGAGGGAGTGGAATGCTAGGGAGGTGAGTGAGTAGAAGAGGGGGCAAATGAGAGGCAGAGGTGTGCTGGCGGTGGCCTCTTGCCTTTAAACCGAAGGGGGAGGCTTATGGTGGACTATGTGTAGGAGGGCAAGAGAGTGGAGGAGAGGGACAGCCATTGGGAAGCAGGGGCGATGGAGAGGCGAGAGACAGGACGCTGGTCGTGGTAGGGGACAGATAGGGGGTGGGGGGAGCTGCTGCACTTTAATGTTTGGCTTTTGTTAAATGGGCATGTCTCTTTCCCTCCAATCATGTTAGGACAAGGGTGGGTTCTAGTGTTTTTCTACAGTGACCCCACTGTAGCACACAACCAAGGAAGTATTGGGTGCTATTGATAAATGCTGGACAAGATTTAAGGATGGTTGGTTTTGGTTTAGTTCATGAGTTTGAAAGATTTCAAATATTGACCAACTAGAGGCTTGTGAAGCAAATCTAGGTTTTTGAGTTAGACAAGACGATACGAAGGTACTGGTTGGAAGATATGGTCAAGAGAACACTCCTGGATTTATTTGAGATTTTTTAGAAGATTCTAGATGCATTTATTTCCATTTAAACAGATAGGGAAGAAGTAGTTTCGAGACGATTATTTGGTATTTTTACATTGGACAATATTGGTTGTTGATGTCATATGGTATTAAATACCATATCACTCCTTGGAGAATTTTATGGGCATTTATTTTGGTAGAAAAGTATTTTTAAGGAATTATTTCTTGTTTCTGCCATTTAAGAAAATGGGCAAAAAGAAATAATAAAGAAGCTCAAGGATATTTATTTTTGAGAAGGGAATGTGGGGTATGATGTATAGAACTCAAATGTTCATTGGGTTGGCAAAGTGGGTTGGAGAAAAACAAACTTTCCCTTGAAGACAAGGTTTGGAGGATTTTGCCTAAAATGGAATCTGAGTAGTTTTAGGCTCCAACTAATTATGGGAATTATTTGGGGAAATACCATAACCAATGTAGATGATGTAAACTTGATTTATACATCATTGCCAACTTGAGTTTTGGATAATTAGGTTTAAATTGGAGGAGTCTATATTTTTAGGGAATCTACGGTTTTGATATTTTTATGCCACCTAAACATGGTTGGATTATTGATCTCAAATCTCACCTTGATACAAAGGATAGATGGGTGATTAGACCAAGTCGTATAGATTATCATAGCCACAAGAGTTGGGCTTGGATGTATTTGAGGTGGTCTAGAAGAGATGGCAAACTTTGTTGAAAATAAGGCTGCCATAACAAATACACCAGGATGCCTCATAAACCTTGTGGGTTTAAGAGACACAAAGCTCCAATGGAAACAAGTGAAGTGGGGATTGATAGGCCATGATTAGTAGAGGATAATCATGCAAAAAGGTGGTCAAGGGGAGGTATCATATAGATGTGAGCTTCTGCCAAAGTAGGCAAGATGGTAAGATTTGCCGAAAAGATTATTATCTTGATTACAAAACCATCATGGATGTGTGGGAACTATAATGGCTTAGCAAAGGGAAAGAGTGGGATTTCGTAGTACTAATGATTTAATACAACATGGTTCAAGTACATTATGAAGAATGCACATAGGTTGCAAAAGGTAGAGCTCCAAAAATTGAATCTAGATAAGAAATCCAGACTTAGCAATTTTGGCAGTTTTAGGGTTTTAGCCTAGATTACAAGAGGGAAAACATTTGAGAGGGTGGAAAGGGTTCATCCTATTCATCAAGTAGTTTATATTGAGTTATAGATGGAATGGAGGGGATCCATGCTTGTATTTGATCTTCATTGAGTTGGGAGCTATCAAAAGGTATTATCCCTGGATTAAGCTGATTAGGAGATGAGATGGTCACCATAGTGGCTTATGATAGATCCAGATTTGCATGCTTGGTTGCAATTGATGATCGCAAACATTGATTGGGTCCTAAGGTATGAGCTATTATATTAGATCAGTATGGTTCCTAAGCAAACAAGGCAATCAGCAGATCAAGGCAATTCATCAGACAACAGATCAAGACAATTCAACTTATCAAACTTATCCAACTACTACTAGGGTTCCCATTAGGCCTATCTTGAGTTAAGGATGGGTATTTTGAATTTCTTATGCTTTGAAGTATGATAAGGACCTCTTGGTGTTTCTACCTTGATTTGAATGAAGAGTTTTTAATAAAGGTTTTGGAAAACCTAGGGATAAGAGTAGCTAGGAGTTCTGTCTTGAAAACATAAGGAGATTATATATAGGTCTCCATAGTGTTGTTAATAGAAACTAGTAAAGTATTTTGTTGTGTCAAAGTCATCTTGGCTTAGGTTTTGAAATGCCAGAACACTTGAGAATATGAAAGATGAGCCAAGACATTTCCATTGTAAGATAGCCCTTGTCAAGTAGAGTTGAGATAAGAAGTAAAGTACCTAATACACAATCAGTTGCATGAACTCAAGAACACAAGTAAGCAAACATTGCAACACTACTAAGAAAAAGTTTTTATTCCCCCTAATTGTTGCATTTTTCACAAAAGATTAGGGTTGCTAAAATTGGGATGTTACAACCCATAGTAAAAATAACAAGACAGTAGCTTTTACAACTTCACATTTTTCTAAAATTAACCATAAATGATTTTGAGTTGATTCAAACTCTCAAAAATCATATTGGTCATGACCTATCTGAATATGTAAAAATATATAGTTTTACATGCAGTAGCCCTAGACCAAAAATTAAAGAATGGCTTTATAGTCATTTCTAGTCACATAAATATTATTAAATGGCAACGTTAAACTTTGCAATTTAGGCCAATCACTTTAAATCACATTCCCCAAGTATTGGAATATGTGGTGATGACATGTGTCAATATGATCCCATATTTTAAGTTGGAGGATATTAAATCTTAAGTAACTTTTCAAGGAGTAGAAATTACTTTTCTAAAATAAGATAAATAAAATCTTATCACCTCTTTTCCTTGTAATGATAGAGATGATGCTAGATCATCTAGTGTGACTCTTGGTGTGTTAAATAGATGTAGTTAAGTATTGTTTGGTGATTGTGTACCTCGTATTTATTTATAGACGCTAGTAGCAATCCGGGCTACGAGGAGGATGAATTCTACAAAGAAGAAGAATAGAACTACGACCACCTTACCAACCAAGGCAAGCTATTCTATTCAAGCAAGATAAACTAAAACAATGCAAGCCTCACTATGCAAGCAATTGTGATACCACCTTGATTATACCCATCCAAAATTTTACTTGCAAGCTTTATCGTTTCCCCCTTCTATTAAACTTGCTCTTGTAGTTAATTAATTTGTGATTAGTGGAAAAGTAGGAAAGATGCCATCAAGAGCATAGAACTAGTTGTAGATAGTTACACTTGATTAGTACCCCTCAAATAGTGACACTCTCAATGATAGATGCTAATGCTAAATTAATCTTGATCACTATAGATGGGAACACTTGGAGAAAATGATTATGAAAACCTTGGAATGATGAGTCATTCTATTGAAATATTTTGACATGTGTTATGGAACACAATGAGTTGAAGATGACACTGAATGAAGTATGAGCCCTGACTTTGATAATGTAACATCCAAAAAATCATGAATTGTAAAAGCATGCATTGCATTCATATTGTCATAGCATTTAGGTTTGGCACAAAAAATTTCAGGGTTTGAAATAAAAAAAACCATTTATATGCCCATTTTACTATTCAGATGAGGCATGGTTTTGTTCTTATTTTTAAAGGACCAAAGTGTATTTGTGTAAACAGATATGTTTGACACACTTTTGAGTACAAGAATCACTTTACAAAAATCTAGAAAAGATTTGAATTCAAACAAGTTTGGAAAGGGATTCAAAGTCATTCCTGAAAAATCAAACAGAAAAAGAAAAAGTTAAAAGAAAAAAATAAACACAGCGCCAGCCTTTTGGCCCAGCACCACTAACAGCCCACGAGCCCACCCGGGAACTCTCCCCCTCTCTCGTCTGTTTCCTACCCCATGCGCGCGCACCCACTCGCTGACAATTAGGCCCCGCAGCCACGTCACTCCTTCGTCCTCAATCAGCACCGACGACCACCTCGCCGCTGTCGTTTTTCCCCATTCACTATCGTTGATGCCGCGCTTAATTACGATTGATTTGGTGAGTTATTTCCTCCCCCGATCCCCTCTACTTAACCCCTTCCCCCTTCTGCTCTTTTTCCCCCATGTCACACCCACAGAGAGCCCCCAGGCTGCCCACACACGAGCTCACACTGCCGCGGTACCGAGCCTCTCCGGCGATCGATTCCGGTGAGAACTGCCCGCCCGTCGCCCTCTGGTTCTTACTAACATGTTCTCCACCCTCCCCCGCATCTAATACTGCTTTCTGTTTTCCTTCTGGTGGCTTGTAGCGTCGCCTCCGTCATCACCCGCGCGTACCCGACGACGAGACGAACTCCGGCTAGCGATTCTGTCCATGTCCATGCGCACCAGCCTCCACCGCGACCATGTTGAGCATCGCCGCGTCCTCGCAACCTTGGTAAGTTCGAGCATCCCCTCCTTTTCCCTCTGGTATCACTGGAGCCTCACCGTTAGAGACGCCACTGCCGCGGTGGCCATTTGCGCCGCTCGCGTTTGGTCAGGGCATTAGGCTCCGCTGGATGTAGATCCAGCGGTCGAGATTAGAATTAGATGCGAGGGGGTATGCTCAGATCTGGACCGCACATCGCCACTTAGATCCCGCGGTTCTCGCGCATGATCCACCCGAACCGGTATGCGCCAATCAGGAGACGCCGCGTGGCAGAGAATTTGATTTAAAATCCAGGATTTTATCTATTAGTTGTTTAAACTTGTAAATTGCATATCTTTTGTTCATTTTATCCAAAAAATAAAAATAACAGATCAATGGATTCACAAAATTAAGCCTACACTACTGTGGGCTTGAAGTTGTATTTTTCTTCTGGAAAATGTGTTTATTAGTAGAACTAAATGTATGCTTATTTTGACTATATAAAATGTTTATAAAATGATTTTAAAGCAAATTTAAGTTTTTTTAGACTTTAAATAGATGGCTTTGTGTTCAGTACTGTTTGGTAAGACTTGCTAGTATAGAAAAATCGTTTCATTGCATTTGCATACATTCATATTATTTTTGCTTGAATATTTGAATGTGAATTTAGTGTTATCATTTTATGTGTAGATTTTGGTGCTAGTGGTTATTGTGAGTGTGAGGATTGTTGCTACTCCCCAAACTACCAAGGAAAGTGGTGTTTCATATATTTTTTCCTATTATTTTTACTATACACTAGTGATATTTTGAATAGGGCTACATGGAAAATTTTCTAAGTTATATACTATGCTATGCCTTGGAAAATCCTAGTAGTTGTAGTCTTGGTAGAGTTTTATCTAAGTTAAGATACTTGTTATGTTATCATGCTTAGCCTAGCTAGTAGAAAACAAGGGTGGAATATATTCATGATATGGAAATTTTTCTAAGTCTTTGACTTGTGTTTTGTTGAATAAAACAACTAAGTGAATGAATCACCTGGGTGGAATGGTTTGATGGTTTATGTTGAGTGGTTACACAAGACCAATGTCTATGGTTTACCTTGCGTATCTCACTTGTGGAAATCCACCCAGGAACAAAAGGATTTGAGATATTTAGTGTTGAGAAGCTTCTAGTGCAACCAGATGGCATATGGGCTCTGTCGTGATCATATAGGTTGCAATAACTTAGCCAGATGGACAGCTGGTGGTAGGGTGATAGGATGGAACGCTTCCATGGTGGTCTAAGGGAAGTCTTCTGAAAGATCTCGTCTCGATGCATGTTGAATCTTGTGGGGAAAGTGCACCACCTCTCGAGAGGGTAAAACCTAAGTACTTAGCCGTGTACCCAGCAACGGACAATTTGAGCATCAAAGACATTGAAGCTATCAAGGAATCTTCTCATCCCAATTAGAGAAAACACTAAATTTTTGTTTAACAAAAACTCCCAAGGAACCACCAATAGACATTGGTGAACCTTAACCCTGGTTCAACCACAAGTTTTTAACTTAGAAATTGGGATGAGGAGATCCTTGATAGCTTCAATGTCTTGATGCTCAAATTGTCTGTTGCTGGGGACACGGCTAATTACTTAGGTTTTTCCTTCTCGAGAGGTGGTGCACTTTACCCAAAATACTCGACATGCATCGAGACGAGATCTTTCAGAAGCCTTCCCTTAGACCAAATGGACGCGTTCCATCCTATCACCCTACCACCATCTGTCCATCTGGCTAAGTTATTGCAACCTATATGATCAAGGCAGAGCCCATATGCCATGTGGTTGCACTAGAAGCTTATAAACACTAAGTATCTCAAATCCCTTTGTTACTGGGTCACTTTCCACAAGTGTGATACACAAGGTAGACCATATATTTGGTCCTTGTGTAACCACTCAACATAACCCAATCATACCATTCCACCTAGGTGATTCATTCACTTAGTTGTTTTATTAAGAAAAAACATAAGTCAAAGACTTAGTAAAATTTTCCATAGCATGATTTTATTCCACCCATGTTTACTACTTGCTAGGCTAAGCATGATAACATATCAAGTATCTTAAATTAGAGAAAATCCTATCAAGACTACAACTACTAGGATTTCCCATGACATAGCATATAGATACTTAGCAAAGATTTCATGCAAGCCCTATACAAAATATCACTAGAGCATATTCAAAATAATGGGACAAATACATGAAGCAACACTTGCCTTCATAGTTGGGGGAGTAGCAACAATCTTCACAATAACAATCACCACTAGCACCAAAATCTACAAATAAAATGATAGCACCAAATTTACATTCAAAATAATCAAGCAAAAATATATGAATGCATGCAAATGCAATGAAATGAATTTTCTACACTAAACTATTCAAACCAAACAATATTTAACACAAAACTAACTATTTATAGTCTAAATAAACATAAATTTGCTTTAAAAACATTTTCTACATGATTTATATAGTCAAAATAAGCCTATAATTGTCTCTGCACAAAAACCCATTTTTACAGAAGCAAAATACAACATTAAGCCCACAGTAGTGTAGGATTTATTTTTCTGAATCCATTGAAATCTTATTTTAAGTTTTTGGATAAACAGAACTCAAGGTATGAATTTCCTAAGTTTGAATAAAATTCTGGTTTTTAAAACAAAAATCGAGCCACAAGGCAGCGTCTGATTGGACGATACCGCTTCGGGGTGGATCGTGCTTCCGCGCCGTTGGATCTAATCATATCCAACGCACCAGATCGCAACTTACCTCTTCACTGACAATCTAATTTACACTGCCAGATCTAAATCCTATGGCTCAGATCTACGCGTACCCTTTCGCTACTGGTTCTAATCTTGACCACTAGATCTAGATCCAGCGGATATAATCGCTTTGACCACACGCGGGCAGCGCAAATGGCCACCGCGGTGGCTGCGCGTCGGATGGCGATGTTCCGGCAAGGCCAGAGGGTAAGGGTGGGGGTATAGGTTATTATCGAGGTCGTGGAGACACGGTGAAGCTCAACGTGCTCGTGTACGGGACTAGGGCGCACGGACACGGCGACGATTCCTCGTCGGAGTTGGCGTCAGCGTCGGGCACGCTCGGGAGTTGTCGTAGACAACGCTACAAGGCACGGAAAGGAAAGCCAGAGGTGGCGTTAGACACGTACTTACACAACGAATACATGAGCGTTAACCAGAGAGAAGGGGGGCTTGGGTTTACCGAATTCGTTCGCCGGAGTTGCTCGGGACGGCGGCGGTGCGAGCTTAATTGTGGACATCCTAGCGGCGCTCAGAGGGTGGTGAGTGAGGGGAAAAGAGCGGAGTGGAAGGGGTTTAAGTAGAGGGGGTCTAGGCGTGGAATCACTACGTGGTTAACACGAATTGATTCGCGAATCAATCGGCCAGAAACGGGCGGCGACGGCGAGTCCGCGATGCTGATTGAGAAAGAAGGTTACGTCGCTGCGGGGCCAGCGTGTCAGTGAGAGGGGGTGAACGGGTGCGGGTGAGAAATAGGGGTTTCCCGGGTGGGCTCGTGTTGGGCTGTGGGGGTGGGCCGAGCCATTTGGCTGGTCTGCTCCTATTTTTTATGTTCTTTCATTTTCTTTTTCTGAATTGATTTTCTAAACATGATTTGAATGCTCAAAACAACTCCAAATCAATTCAAACTTCTTCCAAAAATTTATGAGACCAAGCTAGTGTCCAAGAGTGTGTAAAACACATAAATTTACTCAGAACCACTTTGGCCCTTTGAAAAAAATAAATCAAAACCATGCCTCATATGATAGATAAAATAGGCATTTGAAATGGTTCTGTTTGAATTCAAACTTTTAAATTTTTTGTGCTAGCTCTAAATGCTTTGACAATATTAATGCAATGCATGATTTTACAAATCATGATTTTTGGGATGTTACAAATCTAACTCCCTTAAGGTGAATCTCGCCCTCGAGATTCGGATTGGCTAGCAAATAGGTGAGGGTGATCTTTCCGAAGGTCATCTTCTCTTTCCCAAGTTGCTTCTTCTTCGGAATGGTGGTTCCACTGAACTTTGCAGAATTTGATTGTCTTGGTACGAGTAACTCTTTCTGCAGTCTCAAGAATCTTGATAGGTTTCTCCTCATAGGTGAGATCACTCTCTAACAGAACCTCTTCCAAAGGTATAGTATCCTTCAAAGAAGTTTCTTCCATCTCTGGATGACATTTCTTCAACTGACTCACGTGAAACACATTGTGAACTGCAGACAGTGATTCAGGCAATTCAATTTCATAAGCCACTTCTCCTTTGCGACTCAAAATCTTGAATGGTCCAACATACCTTGGAGCCAGCTTTCCTTTGACACCAAATCTCTTCACACCACGAAGTGGTGAGACTCTAAGATGAGCTCTATCACCTACCTCATAGGTGACTTCTCTATGCTTTGGATCTGCTTAGCTCTTCTGTCGAGACTGTGCTATCTTCAATTTGTCCTTTACCAATTTTACTTTCTCTTCAGCTTCCTTTATTAATTCTAGCTCGAACAAATTTCTTTCACCAACACCACTCCATAGAAATGGTGTAGTACACTTTCTTCCATAGAGAAATTCAAACGGTGCCATCTCGATAGTGTCTCGATAGCTATTATTGTAAGATAATTATGCGTAAGGCAGCCTTTCATCCGAACTAGGACCATAGTGTAGGGCACATGGCCTCAACATATCCTCCAAAATCTGATTGGTTTTTTCTGTCTGTCCATTAGTCTGGGGATGAAAAGTTGTACCAAACTCTAATCTCGTTCCCAATGACTCATGTAGTTGTCGCCAAAAATGCAAGGTGAACTGAGTTCCTCCATCAGACACAATACTCTTGGATGCTCCATGCAGACATACAATCCTGTTCATATAGATTTTGGCTAACTTAGCGCTTGTATGGGTTGTCTTCACGGGTATGAAATGAGCCACTTTAGTTAGGCGATCTACCACAACCCAAATGGAATCATATCCCGATCTAGTCCTTGGTAGTCCGGTGATGAAATCCATACCAATCTTATCCCACTTCCAATCAGGAATGGGTAGTGGTTGGAATAACCCTGCCGGTTTTTCATGTTCCGCGTTTACTCGACTACATACATCACACAAGGCAATATGCTCCGCAATGTCTTTCTTGTGGTTGTTCCACCAAAATATTTCCTTCACATCCATGTACATTTTGGTGTTACTTGGATGAATGGAATATGGTGAGTGTGTGCTTCTTGCAGAATCAGTTTCTGAAGCTCCGGATCTTACGGAACGCAGATACGTTTCCCATACCATAAAGTACCCTGTTCGTCTTCATGGAACCCTTTAGCTTTCCCTTTGCTAATTTTTCCTTTAATCTCTTCAATTTATTTGTCCAACTTTTGGGCTTGTTTGATCTTGTCCCACAATGTGGGTTGAACATCTAATGACATGAGATGTCCTTCAAGTACTATCTCCAATCTAAGATCTTTGAACTGGGCACACAAATCATCTGGCAATTCTCCCTTAGTAAGGCCATTTACATAAACTTTACAGCTTAAAGCATCTTCTACAACATTTGCTTTACCGGGGTGGTAAACTCAAGTCATAGTCATTGATGAGTTCTAGCCATCTTCTTTGTCTCATATTGATTTCTTTCTGGATGAAGATATACTTCAAACTATTCTGATCCGTGAACACTTCACAAAGCTTTCCCAAAAGATAATGTCTCCATGTTTTGAGTGCATGGACAACAGAGGCTAACTCCAAGTCATGAGTAGGGTAATTCACTTCATGAGTTTTGAGTTGTCTCGAGGCATAAGCCACAACTTTCCCTTGCATCAAAACTCCACCCAATCCTTGGTGAGATGCATCACAATAAACTTGGAAATCCTTCTCCAAATCTAGAAGACATAAGACCGGTGTTGTCACTAGTCTCTTCTTCAATTCCTGGGAACTGAGTTCACATCCTTCAGTCTAGTCAAACTTCTTTTCTTTCTTGACTAACTCCATCATTGGCTTAGCTACCTTTGAGAAATTCTCAATGAACCTTCTATAGTATCCTGCCAATCCAAGGAAACTACGAACTTATTTCACTGACTGGGAGATTCCCACTCTGTTACAGCTGACACCTTTGTGGGATCGACAGCTATACCGTCTCCTGACACAATATGTCCAAAAATCCAACTTCATTCAGCCAGAATTCACACTTACTAAATCTGGCATACAGCTTGTGCTCCCTGAGCTTCTCAAGTATCAAACGCAAATGTTCTTCATGTTCTTCTTTGCTCTTGGAATAGATCAAATGTTATCGATAAATACGACAACAAACTTGTCAATAAATTCCATGAACACCTTGTTCATCATAGTCATGAAATAGGCTGGTGCATTTGTCAAACCAAATGGCATCACGGTGTACTCATACTGTCACATCCCAAAATTTTCCAAATTATGAAATGTGAAAAATAAATAAACAAAATAAAAATTTGTTGAAATTTAGGGTGAGAAGAAACTTTTTGATTCCAAATGGAAACATCAAAACCTATTTTGATCCAATAAAATCCTAAAGGTATTTAAAAAGATAAATAAACAATAAAGTTAAAATAGTTGGAATCACTATTTTTAGATCTTTTAATAAAAAGATTTGGTTTTCAAAAGAAAAGGTAGAATTATAAATAAGGATTATTTTATAGAGCCAAATTAAATCTTGGCCAACAAAATGTAATAAAATGTTTTGTTTGATAAAAATAGTAAAGGTTTATTTAAATAAAATAATAAGGATTTATTAATATCCAAATTTTATTTAAGTAAAGAGTTTTCCATTTTAAATAAACACTAAAACTTGTTAAAGTATTTTAAATAAGAATTCTAAGTGTTTTATGTTTTCAAACAAAACCTACTGAAATGGTTTTGATATTATTTAGATTTCAAATAGAGTTTTTAAATAAATTAAATCCTATTTGAATTAATGACTAAGGTCTATTTATTTAATTATTAATGGATCCTAAAAAGAATAAAAAATATTTTGTTTTGGACTTTGGAATATGTTGTTAAACAGAATTAAAATCAACACAAAGTTTGGTGGTGATTTGATTTGATTTGTTGGTTTGAAAATCAAAACAGAAATTCATATTAGCAAAAGAAAAAGCTTTCTGTATAAAAAAGTGAAGCAAACTCAGCCCAGCTAACAGGCCTAGTCCAGCCCACTCGCAGCCCAACTTTCCCCCCCTCAGCGAAACGTTTTTCACCCACGCGCGCACCCGCTGAGACACTGACTGCTGGCCCCATCTTTCCCTCCCTCACACTCGCTGACAGACGGACCGTTCCTCCCGAACGTTTCCGTGATGAATTTGCGGTGTTAAATTCACGTTGAATGCTCAGTTAATCCCGCCCGCGATCACGCTCGATTAATAGCCTGCTTCCCCTCTCCATTTCCCCCCAACCAACGCCACCAGAGAGCCACAGGGCTTCCCCGATTTCCTCTTGCACCGCCGCGGACTCCGACGAGCTTCGCGAGCGATTCCGACCACACCTCGCCGTGCCTCGCCTCCCACTACACTCAGCCTTGCTCCCCACCTCCTGGCGCATCTCCCCGTGCCACTCGTTCGCCCACGCTTACCCCAGAGTGTCGGCAAGGACAACGTCAACACGCCGCTGTCGTCTGTCTTTGCTCCGGCGAACTCCCCGGTAAGCTCCGACCACACCGAGCCTTTTCGTTGATGCTCCTATCATCTACGCGCTCGCCTGCATCTAACCGTCTGCTCCGCTTACCTTAGGGCGACCTGCAGCCTCGCCCCTGTCGTCAAACAGAGCCACCCGACGCCAACGCCGTCTCCGATGAGCAATTCCCTCCGTTCCTGAGCGCCCCTCGCCAAGCCGACCACGCGTTGAGCTTCAGCATCTCCCTGCAAGCACGGTGAGTTGCTTCCCTTCTTCCCTTGCTTCCTGTAATCGCCACGACGCCACCTCCCGAGCGTGCGCCGCCAGCCGCCGCTAGCGCCGCCAGGCAATGGTCAGAGGCACAGTGCCCGTTAGATCTTGATCTTACGGCTAGGATTAGATCCAACCGAAGGGGCACAAGTTGATCAGTGCCGCTCCATCTTAGTTAAATCCTACGGTCCAGAGAGGCTGATTTGCACGAAGCGGTACCGGCCAATAAGAAGGAGCCACGTGGACAAGGTTTTGTTAAAAACAAAAAATAGAATGTGTTTGAATTGCAAACTTGTAAAATTCATAACTTTAATTCTACACGTCCAAATTTTGCAAATTTTATATCAATGGATTCAGCAGAACAAGTACTTTGCAACCATGCATTTTTTAATGTTTTGCTTCTGGAAAATTGGTTGAACTTGCAGAAACATGTGTAGGCTTATTTTGTATATAAAAATTGTTTTAGATATGTTTTTGAGATGAAATCTTTGCAAAATGGATTGTTGTGAACCTACTGACCATAGGAACCAACTTATGGATTTGAAAATGTATTTTGTGATGTTTAAGAGTAAATATTTGAAGTAGCACATTTCTAGTCAAATAAAAATATTGTTTTTGGTTTAGAAATGATTTTTATGTAAAACCTTTGGGAAATGATTTGATTCAAACCTTCTGACCCTAAACACCAAGTTTTGAGGATTAAAATATATTTGGTGAACCCTTTAAAGAATATTGCTTTGCTAAAAGCATTTTCAACCACATAAAATATTGATTTGATTTAAAACTGGTTTATAGGTAAAACCTTTTGCAAATGGTTTTAGCACTTTTGTAAATGACCAATGTGAGCTTGAAAATGTTTAGAGCCTAATAGAAACCACTTTTCTAAATAAAACTATCTTTTGCATGCTTGCATGCATGACCTTGTTTCTATTATTTTATGTGTGATAAATTGGTTGGAATGCTAGTTGAATCTATGTTTGCTTGATGTAATTGTAGTGGAATTAGAAGAGTGGGATATTTGCAAGATCAATAAGTGAACCATCATTCTCTACTAAAAAGGCAAGTGACACTATCATCCATGTCCTACTATTTTCATTACACTTAGTGGATTTTGTAACATGCATGGAAAGGACTACTATATTTTATGCTATGCTAAATCCTAATAGGATACCCTTATATATTCCTTAGTGAAAACATTGTAGTTGTAGTAGGCTTAGCCCTTCTATATATTTGGGATGGGATACATGTTATGATTATATGAAGAGTTGAAAAGATATAAGTTTTATATAATAAAACAAGTACTCAATGAACCACCTGGGTGTAAAAGGATACTCAAGGTTGGACAAGGTGGCAACAAAAGGAACCATGTTTATATGGCTATCTTTTTGTGTGTGCACTAGAAGAAAACCACCCAGGGACTTAGAGATTGAACATGTTTCTCGTACAGTGGCTTCCGTGTACAGCCACATGCTAAATGGGCTCTAGCTTAGTCAACTACATAGTGGAAGACCCATGCATTGGCATCTTCAGGTTAACTAGAATTGTGTAAGGGAAATTTAACCCTACATTGGTGCCTGGTTGACAAGCTAGCATTGTGTATTGGGAGGACTTCTATGGAAAGACTTTGTCACATTCTCGATCTGCCAGTACTCCATATTGGTGAGTACTTATCCAGCGGCCAATGGTGGCATCAAGACGAGATTGTGTCATGTGGGGAAAGTGTACAACTTCTGCAAAAGATCAAATTCTAAGTACTTAGCCGTGTCCCCGGTTACGGACAACTTCTGAGCAACTAAGGCCTGAAGCTATGGAAGATCTCGACATTCCAATTTCTCAAAGTAAAACTTGATGGTGACAACAAGGGATTTGAAGCACTTGGAGTTTTCCAAGGGGTTCAGAAAGATTTGACAAAAGATCAAAGCTATTTTTAAAAGATAGGATAAAACTATATTGCTTTCTGCAAATGAGACAAAACCCTACTTAGCCAAATATGCATGTATTGATAGGATCCACTTATTTCTACATAGAAGTGAAACTTGCCAATACAATTCAAATGTATTGACCCTTGTGGCTGCAACTTATTATGTTGCAGGTTTGTTTGATGTTAGTGAAGTGTGTTGAATAGGATTACAAGTTCTTGCCTGTGGCACTTTGAAAATGAAGGACTCCATGCTATATAGATATTCTGCTACATTGTAATGTGATAGCCAAATGAGCTATGTAAGATGTAATGAATTATTTTATTCCTGGTTATAAAGTTGTATTATGACCTTTGTTTCTTGATATTACATCTTAACTATGGATGCTAGCTATTGATCCATGGGACTAGCATTGTAAACACAGGGATATCTACCTTATTAAAGGTTGGGAACCTTACACATACAATCCATACCTAGTGGTGAAAGCGGTCTTAGGTATGTCTTGCTCTCTAATCTTAAGCTCAAAATAGCCTGATCAGAGATCGATCTTCGAGAACACACGGGCTCCTTCTAGCTGATCAAACAGGTCATTGATTCTAGGCAAAGGATATTTGTTCTTGATATTCACTTCATTGAGTGAACGGTAATCTATGCATAACCTTTGGCTTCTATCCTTATTCTCAACAAACAGAACTAGTGCACCCGAAGATGAAGAACTTGGTTGAATAAATCCCTTCTACAATTATTCTCCAAGTTGTTTCTTGAGTTCTTTCAACTCATCCACTGACATCTTGTAGGGTCTCTTTGCTATTGGTCCTGATCCTGGCAGTAAGTCAATCAAAAACTCTACATCTCTATCTGGTGGCATTCCAGGAAATTCCTCCGGAAACACATCCGGATACTCTCTCACAATTAGCACATTGTCTATGTTAACCCCTTAAGAGAATTTAGCTTACTTCCTTTAGATTCAAAGTTAGACTTGAACCTAATTCGTTTCTTATCTGGGGTTGTGAGTATGACAGTACGATTGGCACAATCTAGTACTCCATCATACTTAGTCATCCAATCCATTCCCAAAATTACATCCAATCCTTGGGAATCTAGGATTATCAAACTCTTTCTTCTTTAAATTCATCACTCCTGATGAGATGTGGGCAGTGCAGAAACCATCTTCAAAGATAGCCCATGTCACATCCTCAAGGGGAGTGGTGATCTGAAAGTTATCCCACCAGGTAGCTGCTAGTCCTTCGAGCATATCTGCTGCGAATCTGACATTTTCTTCATCAGTGCAGCCCACAATGACTAAGTTCTTGTTCACGGAACATAACCAGTCATTGGCTACCATTGGATCAGTTGTTCCTGAGAACTTGGCTGGCCTCAACCTCAAAAATCTGGTAAGCATGTCAACTGCTGGTGGATTGTTTGGATTGTTGTTGTTGTTGTTGTTGTTGTTGTTGTTGTTGTTGTTGTTGTTGTTGTTGTTGTTGTTGTTGTTGTTGTTGTTGTTGTTGTTGTTGTTGTTGTTGTTGTTGTTGTTGTTCTGATTTTGATTTTGATTTTGGTTCTGGATGAACTGAGTCATCATCTGCATCAGTTGATCTTGAGCTGTCATCAACTGCTGCATCTCGGGGGTGACATTATTGTTGTTGTTTGGGTTGGGGTTGGCACGACGGGGAGGCATCTGTGGTTTCAATAAGGATAAGGAATGAGATATAACCCATAGATGCTTAACATGCACATTACATCAAAAATCAACCATCACAATAACCAAGCTCAAAATAACATAGAGTTTGAACAAAGTAAACAAGTTTTTGGAAAAGTAAACACACCATAGCAAGCCATCCACATGTTAGATGGTCATTGCGACTCAATAAACAAAGTATGATAGATAAAAGATCGTCCAGTAGTCTACACTACTCCATGTCAACCTCGACGTCAACAAGTGTAAGTCCGACTGCCTCCATGGTTGTCTTCTAATCCTCGACACTATATAAGGGGTAGCTGGGCATACATAGCAAGGGTTTTACTCTGATAGTTAGATCACACCGATACAGCTCGAGGAGCCCTTGTAGATCTTTGTGTTCATCCTCATAGTCAGATTATCAAGAGTAGGGGCTTTACCTCACATAAAGGGCCCTGAATCTGGGTACTTCCTATATCTCACCGAGCCGACTTGTATCCAATGCCGCCCACGGACACCGTCGCTAGCCTTACTGCTTGCTCCCACTCTATCTAACCTTCTCAGGTGATGCCGTTTCCATAGCAATGATAGTGGGGTCATCCTCTAGCTTGGTGATAAATCTGCTGAAGGTCCTCCTCCTCGGGCTCCTTCTCTTCCTCTTAAGGATCATCATCCTTGGACTCACTCTCTTCCTCTACATCCATCTCAGCGGTGGCTGTGTCATCATCAGCCATAAGAGTCTTGTTCTCCTTGCGGAGCTCCTTACCTTCTTCCTCGAGCTCTTCTACATGAGATTTGGCCTGAGAGAACAGAGCCTTGAGGTCCGTCATCTTCTCCTTGAGGCGAGTAATCTAAGCCTTCATAGTGCTCTCGTTCCTCTCAAGAGGAGAATAGTCCACCTCACACAGGGCCAGCTTGCTCTTGACCTATGACAACTCTAACCCCTAAAGATCACCACGCATACGAGTGCGGTCTAGGTGAGTCTGAGTGTGATGCAATAGGTAACCCATGTTCTATTGGTGCCTCCCAAACTAGTAGTGATTCTCCACCTCAGCTAGAACTCTACTGACGTTATGCCGGCCAAAATACCTGAAGGGTGAAGTATCCAACTAGTAATGGTGGTAGTGGGATAGACGATCAATATGTGCTTGCATTGATTGGATCAAGCCCTTCTCCTAGGTGTCTTCCACTACATCGACAACCAACTCCTATGAGAGGGGCGATACTACACCTCCATGGAGAGTACACACCATGAGCCAAGTCATCCGGGTCTCTATCTCTCAATGGATCTTGGCACCCTTTAGCTCCGGCATAGGGTGACCCACAACTCGAGAAAGATCCATCAGCTCCCTCTAGGACACAAAGAAAGTGGAGGATTGGGCTCCTACCTGGTGAAACTTGGTGAATGATAGGTCGTAAATGTATCTATAATTTTTATGCTCCATGCTTGTTTTATATCAACTTTATTATGTTTTTTCTACACTTTGAGGTATTTTCATACATTTTCCGGAACTAACCTATTGACAAGATGCCACGGTGCTAGTTGCCTGTTTTCTTCTTGTGGCGCCCCGCAATTACCACTACTAGAAAATCGCGTGTCAAAAATACTTGTGCATCATCATGACATCAGCATGCATCTAATTGATTAAAACTATTTTGCTAAAAGACCTACTTTGTTTTCTATATTAATATCCTCCCCTCTTTGTTCAAACCAAAACCGTCGGTCCAGCCGTATCTTCTATTTATCTAAAACTATTTACAAAAATTTATTTTAAAATGAAAGAAATAACAAAAACTATTTTCTTTGGAGAGGCAGTCCAGTCGGCCGGCCCAAAGGCCCAACCAGCCAGACCACCTACTACCCCATATAAATTCCTAAGCCTAACCCTAACCCTAGAACCGCCCTAGCCCAACCACATCCCTCCCACCATGCCGCCGCCACTCCCTCAACACAAGCAACACGGCACACGCTCCCTTCCCACGACAAAGTCCCCCAGGTCCCACACCTCTCCCCATCGCGACCAACGCGGACCCCCGCTCCCTGCTGTATGCCACCCCGGCCCCGCTCCTGGCCCACCCCGCACGCGACCGAACAGCCCAGGTCGCCCACCCTCTCCCCTCGCGATGCCTCTCTCGCCTCCATCCCCAATCCACGCAGCAACCGCCGCCGCCGACCTCATTGTGCGCCGCCGCCAGACCCCACCTCGTTGAGCTCTGCCGCAGACCCCGCCGCTGCCACCCTTTCACGCCACCTCCAGTCGACCGCCTCCGCGCGTTCCCCGCTACCTCTGGTCGCGAGCACCGCGGCTCCGTCTACCTCTGCCGCACCGTCGTCCGCCACCTCTGCCCTCCACCTCGCGCCGCGAACTTCCGTCACTCGAGCCCGTCGGCCGCGCAAGCTCTGTCGTCCTCCAGCGCCTGTCCCTGAGGCCTCCTGCTCGTGGCCGCATCCACCGCTGCCGTCCTCTTCCCGGCCCTTCCCATCCTCTCCTCGTTGTCGGGATTTCCCGCTGAAGGCCTGGCCGCCACCGCCCTGTACCGCCTCGCCGGCCATGGCCGCTGCTCGACCTCTGCCCCGTCCCCGCCTCCCTCGCCGTGAGTGCGCTGTCGCGAGTGAGCCCCTGCAGGTCGCCTCTTCCCGGTTCCCTGCCACTCGGCTCGGCCCCAAGGTGTCGGCCCCACCCTCCTCTTCGCCTCAGCGGCTGCAGAGCGCCTCCTCCTTGGTTCCCCTGCTGCCTCCTTCCATGCGGGTGGCCGTCCTCACCGTCATCTGGCCATGTATGCCTCGTGCCTGATCTTCCCAGATGCCGTTCCAGTTGAAGATAGAGGCAGCATGTCCAGGTGTTGGGCTTGTTGGGGACTGCTCTAAATGTTCCTGCACATCTATGTGAGCATCTGTCTATGACTATGTGTTTGCGTGTCGGGAGCATACCACCTATGTAATATTGACCCCGATTTCTGTTATCCTGTTGCAAGACCGCAATATCTCGAAGACACACGATGTGGCAAGACACCCAACAATTTCTTCATGAACCCTCGGCGAACCCAAGATCGTCGATCCCCCATGTGTGACCCCTATCCGAGACACTTATATTTTTATAACATACGACTTGTCGCTTGTTGCATATAAATTGATCATATTGCATACATCTTGTGTGGTTTGGGGGCCTTATGACGATTCACCTCATAATTAAATATGGAGACCATATGCGGCATCTAGCCTTATATTGCCCCCATTTAAATTTGCGTAGCGAATCGATGCTATAATTTGCCTTGTTAAGACAACATTTAAATTGCGGGGTAGCTAAACAACACGAACCACATAATTAATTGTCGGAACCCCGGTTCCGCTTAATATGGCCCAAATGCATCGCATCTTTGCCATGCCATACATCATACATGCATCATGCCCGATCTTTTGCCGTAGTATTAAATGGTGCATCCGGTGTTTCTTCTAGCCCTTTGCTTCTTCACGGATTAGGCCGATGAGTTGATGCGAGTGTCGACCCGATCTTCGGATGAACCTTCGGCAATGTTTTCAGGCGAGCATCTCCCCCTTTCTACCTATCTTACTTTTATAGTATTTATTCCCTCCTGTTGATCTATTGCTATCTGTGTTGCGATGCTCTAGTTTTCGTGCCCGTGATATCCCTTGCAGCCTTATATTGCCTTGGACACATCCTATTACCTGTTGTTTGGTAGATAGTTGGACTTGCGCGTCTTAGTCGCTTGCTCAAGTGCTGTTGCGTGTCGTCAAGTACCACGGTTGTTGGAGTATTGCCGCATGTTTAATGTTGGAGATGATCATGGCTTTAATTATCGTTTACTTAAATTATCGTTTAATAACTAAAAATTGAAGTAGGTAAATGCAGAGGCACAGGTGGGCAATAGATGTTATTTGGTTGTTAACCGCTCACTGGTGTCCCGTAGGACCCCGAGTTCTTGACACCTGTTCCGAGATCGAGCGCACTAACCACAGGTGGGGTGTATGGGCACACCCATCGATTTAGTACCTGATTCCAAGTACTGTACTGGGGGCCACAAGTAGTTTGGGGCTTTATTACTATTCTGTACTTATGCCATGCTTTACTGCTTAATTTAAAATTGTGCGAAGTACTGCACCTGTACTGTTTTGGAAGCGGAGTGTTTTCGCGGTATCGACAAGCCCAGTCACATTTTCGGGTTCCCAGTCGTTTACAGCCACTGACGCAAACCCTGAGTCCGTCTCGGAGACCGGCCGACTTCGTTGCGGGTAGCTTAGTGGGGTGGCCCCCATGTACTTGCTTTGGGTCTGGGAAACGTCATGACTTAGGCCCCGCCGACATACCGATGGGTGTATGTTAACTGATCTGGCAAAAAGGGTCGAAGTGCGTGTGGATACTTTGGTGCACCCCTGCAGGGTTAAATCTTTTCGAAAAGCCGTGTCCGCGGTTATGGACGACTTGGAGCACAGTTCTCGATCATAGACAACTATAACTGAAGTTTACTGCTATAATTTGACTTGTATCCGATATGACTAGTAATCAGCTTCACTGCAACGGAATGGCTAAATAAAAGTACCAACAACTGCTGGGTTTTGGGATATCTCATGCCAATTGCATCTGACTAGTAAGTGTTGCAACTACAACAGAATGGTTAACTAAAAGTGCCCACTGCTTATTATATCAGGATGACCATCTATACCTGAATAGTAATTGCTGCAACGATAACTGAATAAATAAAACTGCCAACTGTGTGAGTTCCTCGGTTGACTTCCTCGTTTGGTCTCGAGGGGGAAATACCAGGATGGGTATGTTTGGTGGTAGTATCAGGATGGTTCCGAATAGGACTTTCTTATCCCTCTCTGGTAGCCGACAGTTATATCGAGTCTCTATAGGTTGTTTAGTGCATGCTGCCGCTGCCGCTTCAGTCCACCATACCTATGTAGGCGAGGACCGCCGAATTCTAGTCTCGCCGTGTACTGGCCTCAGTACTGACCGCTCTCTTTTTCCTTTGCCCTTTGTCGGCACCCCTTTTTGTTTAAGCAGGTTTTGAGATCGACGTCGTTAGCAGGGTTACCCTTCCGGCTTGGCCTGGGCAGGGTTATGGACGTCATTGGTTATTCTTCAGGGCTCTTATCTCAATTTGCATCTTGTCCGTACTCGGACGCTATATCGTTTTAAAGGTGATTTGGATCTTTGTACTGTATATCTGTATTCTTGACTCTTTGAGTCGCTGTTGTATATATATGTTTTGTGGGTTCCATCGAGGACTATTGTGTAATGATATTACTTCGTTTTCCACCCGCACGCAAGTGCCTAGTGGGCACCTTTGAATCGTTTCTATGCGGGTTTGGCGGGAAGCGCTGAAACTTGCATAGGGCCGATTCCGAGGGTGTTACACTTCTGTTTTTGGTTTCCGAAAAGCTAGTAAGGAAATATTCTCGGAATTGGATGAAACAAAAGCCAAAATTACTATTTTCTCGACACGACACGGAGCTCGAAGGAGAGATGGAGGAGGGCACCAGGGCGGCCATACCATACGGTGGCGCGGCCCCCCTGGCCATGTGGTCACATGGTGTGGGCCCCCTGGCGCTCCACCGACCTTGCCCTGTCGCCTACATATATGTCTCCCCAAAACGTAAACCCTACACGGATCAGATCTCCACAAAAAGTTCGGCTGCGCCACCGCCACCCAAGAGGAGATTTGGGGGACAGAAGTATCTATTCAGGCACCCTGCCGGGACGGGGAATTGCCCTCGGAGCCATCTCCATCGATCTCCACCACCATCTCCATCGCCGTTACTGACTCCCATGATGAGGAGGGAGTAGTTCTCCCTCGATGCTAAGGTCTCTACCGGTAGCTATGTGTTCATCTCTCTCTCTATGCGTGAACTTATTATGATCATGAGCTTCGTAATCAAGTAGATATACTCTACTACTCAAGTGCTTTAATTAATCTCCGGCTATCCCCGCGTGTGTGAAGGTGACAGTGTGCACACCGTGTGGCACTTAGGCTAAAGATTACATAAATACTTATCATGAGTTATATTTTGAGTTGCTTGTCTCTATGAAATTGTGGTGTTTGTTGGAACCATCTAGCGCTCACGGTGACAGTGTGGGGTTATTTAGATGGGGAATGCGAAATTTCAGGTGTGCTGTTATAGCCCTACCGTGGATTAGAGTTGTCCAACGGGAGAGTAGTTCAGAGTAGTATCATGAAGAGAAGATATTTAAATGAGAGTGTCCACTAGTGAAAATATGATCCCTAGGCCTTGTTTCTAAGCATTGAAACACCGTTTACAACTAGACGTGGTGCCGTTGCCGGGGACTATAGGTCCTTTAGTCTCTACCTCCCTGTCAAGCTCTTTTCTGGCGCCGTTGCTTGCTGTCATTTTTATTTCAGATTGCAATTACCACTTATAATCATTCATATTACATGTATTTCACTATCTCTTCGCCTAACTAGTGCAGCTATACACATGACAAGTGTATTGGGTGTGTTGGGTACACAAGAGACTTCTTGTATCTTGATTGCAGGGTTGCTTAGGAGGGATACCTTTGACCACTTCCTCCCTGAGTTCGATAAACCTTGGGTAATCCACTGAAGGGAAACTTGATGTTGTTCTACAAACCTCTGCACTTGGAGGCCTAACAACTGTTTACAATAATAGAAGCGTGCATAGACATCAGTGAACTAGATGGCCATCTACAAAATTTTAGTGTAAGGTTAAGTTAGTGAAGAGTGTGCATAGTTTTTAGTAGGCAAAGTTATAATTAAAGCAATAAATTTTCCTAAAATAGAGGGGAGGAGATGTAAGCATTATTTTTTCAAATACCAATTCTCATGCCTTTTGTTGAAAATAGTTTTTAGCTCCTTAACTAAGATCCCGGCTAACTAGGGGCTTCTACAGTCAGGATGGCTCTGATACCAAGTATGTGGGGACCCTGGATTCGATATCCATAGTACCCTTTTATGCATGATACCATGATCCCAAGATCACATCACATCGTGTAGCATAAACGACTTAGTACCAAAGTGCCACATCCATTACAATATCGATTACAAGTTCTTCCATAAATAAGTCTTACATAAGTGGCACATCGGGCATTACACAGAATAGCAGTGGAACATCAAACACAGAAGACCCGAGTCATACCATAGCCCTATAGGTGTCTGACTCGGATAACGCCCTAGTTTGCGATGTCTTCATTGTATCCTGCATCTTCTCCTCCATTGTGTTTGTAGTATAACCAGGTAGATTACCTAGGGACAATGCCAGTGAGTACTTTTGAATGTACTCGCAAACCACCAAGCTAACAAGAAGTAAAAAAGGAATATGCAACTTTGGCTAGAGTGGTAGGTAATTTCAAGCGGGGCTCTTTTCAAAGCTTGCTAATCGGGTAGACGAGGAGGCTACCCTACGTTGCTTGGATAGGTTCTATAGAGGTAGTTTGATAGATTATCTTTGGAAAACTAGGATAGGGTAACCCATTTTCTCATATTTTTATCATCAATAAACCATTTTCTCCTCTTTCGGGATCCTCCCAGATCAATGGAATTCTCCACTTAAATCTATTTCTCTTTTTCAGAAAAACATTTTTAAAACCAAAACCAACACCATTAGGCAGCAGCCTTCCCAACTGTACATAACCGTGGACACGACTATTCGAATAGTTCGACACTCTGTAGAGGTTGTACACTTTACCCACAAGATTTGATACATCTTTCGTGACAACCATGGATCTCCATGCAACAGTATGCGGGGTTCTGATAATCAATCATAACCCTAGGAGAGTCCAATCCGACACGAGACCAACTCTATGGGTTGTTCCTCTCAAAACCGGGATGTCGGGTACCAAGCAGACCAACTAGAGCATCACTTACTACTTCAGAAGTGGTGTGCTTTCAATGAGAGGCCCATAGTATCGCCCGACCACTCGCATGGGCAGATCTACTTCCCCCAGGTCATTGTGACTACATATGACCATTTTTATAAGGGAAGCCCAGCATTCGAGGGAGGTGATCCCTTACATTAGTTATGAAGTAACTCAGGTCAGAGCAAACTAACTTCAGGCTAGGCCCCTTCCCATTTCGGGCTAACGTGGTTGCACAAGTTAAATTGTTTGTGAAAACTACATTGAAAGAAGTGTGTTTTCATAAACATTTCTCCTCCTCCTGTCTTCACCATTTTTTAAACAAAACACTTTTTCCTTTTTAAACCCTCTTGGTAGGACAAATCCTACCAAGGTTTTCACATAACCCCTTTTTGTAAAACAAACTTCTGGGGGGGTCTTCCCATCCTATAGTTTCGAAATTGGTTTGAAGAGGGTTTCCAAGGTTCTCAGTGTTATACACCGATGGCATTAACAAGGGGTTGTACCCAACGGTACAATGGGTAGTGGGGTGGAGGATCCACACCCATGCCATCGGATAGTAATACTTTACAAGTAGTAAAACGATGCACAAACCTTAATATATAGGTGTAGGTCATGCATAGTACAATAGTAGGTCAAAGTGTATGAATCACTGAGGTAAAACTAGAATTCCTAAACATGCAAACCAAGTTGTTCTGGAAAGATCTAATGAAATATAATCCATACCAATTGGTTTTACATTTTTAGGACTAAAATAATAATTATTAGGCATCTCTTAGTGAAAACAGTACTTTTTTGGAGATAAATCTCACATATATTCTACAAAAATAAAATGGCAAAACTACCAGTGCCATATGACAGGGAACTTCCTATGATATCAAACAAAATTTGAATTAGGCAGAAAGGTTAAGCCATTTATTTTTGGTGCATTTAAAGCTAACAACCATAGATTTATGGAATAATTTAATTAAAAACAAAAAGAAATACGGCGGGATATTTCTCTCGTGGTCGAGCCAGCACCGTGCTGGGCCGGCCCAAATCAACGTCGACCACTGCGGGAGCGCGGGATTTGCATCTCGGGCTTAGTCCCACATGGCAGTTATAGCACCCGGGTAAAACCAATACTATAAAATCGCTTGGTGTTTGTTTTTTGCATCATCATGACCGCATGCTCATGTGATCATGCCACATTGCATTTGAGCATCGTCATGTCATCATGTATGGTTTTCCTAAAACTATTTTTGAAAAGCACCTCTTTGTTTACTAGATATCCACTATCTATTGTTTCAAATAAAAACCCTGGACTTGTCTAGAATGTATCGTTTGAAAACCTATTTGGAAAATGTTTTGTTTTAAAAAGAAATAAGTAATTAAGAAAAACTATTTCTAAAACCGAGAGAGGTAGCCCTTCCGGCCATGCCCAAAGGCCCAGCAGGCCACCTACCACCCCATGCGTAAACCCTAAACCATACCTACCTAACCCTAACCATAAATCCCACTGCCCCAAAGATAAACCCTAGCCCCACCCAAAACCAACCCTAAACCAAACGCTCCCCACCGCCGCAGAGCACGCAACACATGCACCCACATTACCTAAACCCACCACACACCCACGCCTCAGCCAACGACCAACCTGCCCCACCTAGCACTACCCAACATGTGTAGCGCGCGCAATGCGAGCAAGCAGCACCACCGTACGCGACCGAACCACCACCCCGTATCACGCACACTCTCCTGGAATCGGCCCCACCTCCCCACTCAATAGGATAACCACGCCCACCTACCGGCGCTCTGCCTTGCGTGCACTGGCCCCACCTCCCCGCAAGCCTGAGACCCCGCTCACGTACTCCTCAGTCCTCACTCCTCACACGCCCACCCCGCGATTCTCACTGCCGCTGCCAGGAATCCTTCGCGCCCCGGTTTCCGCCGTGCTCCGCGCCTCCGGCCCCTTCCTCCTCAGCCTGCCCCGCCTCCTATCCGGGCATCGCCGTTGCTCGAGTGGGCAACCTCGCCGAGTGCGAGCCAGCCGCCTATTCCCGCTCGTCTCCGGCCAGCAACCGTTGTCCATCGCCTTCTCTCCGTTGTCCTCGCTCGTCCCACGATCCTTCCACCTCTCGATCCCCTTCTGGCCACTCAGCTCACCCTTTGCGCTGACGTCCTTCCTCCATGGTGCCCTTCGGTTGTTTGCAGGACAAGGCCAACCTCCCCATGTGCGCCTCCTAGCAAACATGGACACGTCGTTGTGTGCCTCCTCTAAATCCGATGATGGTCACCGCTTGGCCATGTTCGTTGCCCTGCTGCATCCAGTAGCACGACACACCTTGGCGTGCTTCCATGTGTTTTTCTCGTTGACCAAGCCCCGGGCTCTCCTCCGCTGCCGTCTATTGGCCTCCTTTGTTGCTTGGTCATGTCATACGACCACCAATAGTCAGGTTTTCCACAAGAGGAAGGTGATGCCATGATCCTTGTGGTGTTTCGCTGGTGCATGTCCCGCTTTTTCTGCCCACACAAGATCCGCGTCTCATGATTCCCGCCTCTTCCTGATGCCAAGATCTTCCCATCGACAAGATCTTCAACAAGGTTGTCGCGTCGTTACAATGTTGGACACAACATGGATCCCATTGACAAGATCGACTCTATTGAGTATCCACCTACCGCGAGATCTTCCGAATTCTTTGTTGCCCGAAGGCCACCGACGCAAGTTCTAGTTCATGGAACGCTAAGGCCTTCTCCCCCGGACGCCAAGACCGCCCGCATGGAAACCGAAGGCCCCAATCCGAAGAACAATCTTGTAGTCCCAAGACCGAGACCCAAACCCCTTGGAGCCCAAGATCGTTGATCCGATGTGTGACCTATATCTGAAACCCCTATATTTTATAATATATGACATTGTCACTTGTTGCATATAAATTGATCATATTGGATACATCTTGTGTGGTTTGGGGGCATTATGTCAATTCATCTCATAATTAAATATGGAGACCATATGCGGGTTTTTCTAGTCTTATCTTGGCTCCATATAACTTTGCATAGCGAAACAATGCCATGTTTTGCCTTGTAAACACAACATTTAAATTACGGGGTATCTAAATAACATGAACCTACTAATTAATTGTCGGAACCCCGGTTCCGCTTAATATTGCCTAATTGCATCGCACCTTTGACATGTCATGCATCATGCCCGATCTTCTTCTATTGTATTAAATAGTGCATCCGATGTTTCTTTTAGTGCTTTTCTTCTTGATGGATTAGGTCGATGAGTTGATGCGAGTGTCAACCCGATTTTCGGGGGATTTCAACATGCGGGGTCTGACTTCCCATGCGAGTGCAACGCGGGGTCCAAGTTCTGTGTAATCGCCGGGGTTTCACAAACTTGGGATGCCAATCACTAAGAAGGCCCGTTTCGAGCCAAATTTGTCCCACCCCTGCCAAATACAAACTTTCTGTAAACTGCCCGTGAAGGAGACATTTGGGACCTCCATTTCAATGATCTGTCCGTGACGCGAGCACCAAGTCGGAAACCACATAGGCAAAACGAGGAACTAGATCCCACGCCTTAGAACATTGAAGATATTCACAAATTCACTCCCTCCTTCGCATGAACACTAGCACTGGCGGCGGTGAAATCCACCCTCCACCAGAATGATCCCTTGGGACATTTTCCTTATGGTGCCAAGTTGTTGAGCCCTCTCGTTGATCCCGAGCTCTAATGCCGCATGTTGTGCCCACCATTCTGAGGATCTAGCCCGCCTCCGCCATCGAACAAGCTGAGCAGCATGGAGGATGGCAGATCATCGTACCCTGAAAGAAGTGTTGGATACATGCAAGTGGGCTACCATTCTCTTTGCTTTTCGCACTAACTATAACTTCAAGCTGTATATTGACCTGAAAGAGATAGATCGAACCTAGAATTGTTTGCTGGCCGGATGCTGACAGACAAGTTCTTATTTTTTGTCCCCAAATTTCTCTCAACTACGGTTCCCCAAGAGACCTCTTACGTGGTTTCGGTACGCGTTGGTTGATACCAACCGTAATTCGCAAATGTGAAGGACAAGTGGAATTATGGTACTTGTGTCACGATTAAAGAAGCACCGACACAGATTTGCACTATCCCTGGTATGGTTGCTGCTCTGCCTAAACATATTGAAATGGGGCCAATGCAGACTGCACGGTTCAACTTCATGGATGAACAAGGCAGAAAGGTTACTATAAAGCGTGACAGTGAGATGTCCGAGTTGTTGAAACGGTGTCGAAGAGCTAGAATGTTTCCCCTAGAATGTAGAATAGTGGATGAGGAAGGTGTGTCCACTCCTAGTGGCCCTGCTATATAAGCTCAGGGTGGTCTGACTCGAATCCCCACCGATGTTAAGAAAAATGTGGTTCCTCATCTACGACATGTTTCTGCAGTGCAATCTCCTCGTAGAAGTGCCCGTTTTGCCGTGGTGCAAAACCTATTGTGGATGCATGCCATACTTCTGTTGTGGAATCTGCTGGTGTTCTTGCTCAGCCTGCTGCTGACCAATCCCTACTGCTGTTGTGCAAACTAAGGATTCGGGAGGCTGCTGAAAGGATCGTATGGGCACCTAGAGGGGGGGGGGTGAATAGGCGCTACTTCAAATTTTCTTCTTTTCAAATTAAGGTTTGACAATAAGGTAAATTCTCTAGATAATGCAATTATGGTGAATTTACCTATATGACAATTATGCAAGAGCTACCACAACACAAATTAGTAACGAGAAAGTAAGGTGCGGTAAAGGATAGAAGTAACCGAAAAGTGGACGCGGAGACACAAGGATTTGTTTCCCGTAGTTCCTTCCTTTTGAGGGAAAGTACGTCTACATTTGGAGAGGGGGTGGTTTCAAACCACCAATGCCACGAAAGGCCTCCCTTGTTCTCCGATGAATGTCACCCCAACGGGATCGATTCACCTTCCACTATATCGGCAACCTTCAAGGTGGAAGCCGACACCGTTACAAGTCTGGGGCACACATCCACAACTTAACCGGAGGCTCCCAAATACAAGCAAGCTGTCAAAGCAATCAAAGACAAGCTTGTAAGAACCAAAACAAGAACTAGGGTTTCCAAGAAAACACTAGAGCAAAGGGGCCCTCAATGAAATGAGGGGGAAATGAAAATCTCTTTTGGTGAAGTAGTAGATCGGGGCCTCCTCCTTCGATTCTCCAAAGATCAAGGACTTTGGGTGGTGGAATGAGGAGATCTTGAAGATTTGAGTGGCTCCAATGGTGGTCTTGACTTTAATGTGTTTGAGAAACTTGTCCCAAGGTAGGTGGAGGGGTATTTATACCCCTCCACAAAATCTGGCCGTTGGAGCATTTATTGAAGCGGTAGTACCGGAAGTTCAAGCAGTACTACCGGAGAACTCTGTTACTACCGGACCACCCTTTTTCAAACTTCATCAAGTCCTTCCCACAGCGGTACTACTATTTATGCTACCGGGAAGCGGTAGTACCGCAAGTGGCAACCGGTACTACCGGACATAGAGGAATCAGCAGTTTTCAGACGAAAAAACTCTCTGTCACGCCAGGTAGTAAAATGCGGTACTACCGCATTTTGCTACCTAGGCAGACAAAAGCTTTTTGCCAATATACAAAAGTCTCTGCCTCGAGCGGTAGTAAAATGCGGTACTACCGCATTTTAGTACCGGAGCAGGCAGAAGCTTTTGACAACATCCAAAAAGTCTCTGCATGGTGCGTTACTAAAATGCGGTAGTACCGCATTTTAGTACCGGGGCAGGCATAAGCTTTTTGACAGTTAGTCACAACCTTCTGTCGCATCCGGTAGCAAATTGGTACCGCGCTAGGAAGACAGTTTTTGAACATTGCAAATCCTTCTTAATGCACCTGCGACACACTTAGCAAATCATTAGTCCGATATGTGAGTTGTTATCAAACACCAAAATCACCGGGGATAGCAAATGTTCTTTCAATCCCCCCCTTTTTAGTGTTAGATGACAACACACATTTTGCAGGGAAATCTAGTGATGACAAGATATAGATGGGGCTCCCCCTAAATATGTAGAAACAAGCCCCATACACACTAATAAGCTACCTGGGAGTAGAAGTCGCACATAGAGCACATACCTTTGCTAAATAACATGTGATGACCAATATTGATTAGGAATGGGGAAGGTCGTCACATAGGATGGATCCAAACAAGAATAGCCACATTACACACAAGATGGATCCATACGATAACCACATAGTCTTACCATACATAGCACAAATAGTTAGTTCACACATAGTAAGTCACACATAATAAGAGGCAAACAAATAAAGTTCACAAGCGAATAAAATCAATGGCAAGAACGAGCTTGTGACTTTTCCCTCGCAAATCCCGCATGCCTAATGTGCAACTTCTCCCCCTTTGGCATCAAGACACCAAAAAGGGACAAGAGCAACACTAACGTCCCGGAGATCACTCGTCATCATCATCAACCCAGTCTTCCCATGCATCATCTTGAGGTGGCGGGGCACGGAAAGAGGAGGTGACATCATCTTCCCAGTTGCTGTGCTTGGAGATCCATTGGTCTTCTGGGGTAATGTTGTTCTCGGAGGCCTTGGAAACGGTCAAGCCTTGAGCCTCCATCATTTCCTTCTGACGAGCGCATGACTTCTTGGCATAGACATGGGCCTCGTACATGCATTTCTGATTGTCTACTTGGAAGCAGAATATCTTCTTGAGTTTGGCCTCAAACCTCTTAGCCTAAGATGGCTGAGCGGAATGGTGACGTGAGACCACAAATGAAGCATCCTGCTGTGCATCAGCTGCATCACCTGATTCCTCCTCAACCGGGTTCCCATCCTCATCAACAATCTAACCATCCGCATTGCGTGGTTTGAGATGAGTCTTGATCAACAGATTCTTGTGGCGGTGAGTGGCAAGACGAAGAGAAGGCAAGTCACGGGCAATCACATGGAACTTGCTAATGATGAGAGCCATGATGTATGGAGAAAAAGGAGGCACCCTCCTCTAAAAAGTGGCGCAGACCATTTCATTCCAAATAACATCCATCACATCCATAGGTAGGCCAGAGTCACGGTGGTGATAGGTGGCCATCATAATATGTACCATGAAAGCATGTATCTCATCAACATTCCCAGCACGAGGGGCGACGGTCTCACGAAAGATGCGATGCAAGATGTCATATGTAGGGAGGAGCCCTTTGATCTTTCCAGGGATTCCGCGCCCTCGGATGTACAGTGGGGCAAGCACATCTTTCTTCATGGGACGATCATTGGCGTGGCACCGAAAGCCAACGGGAATGTCCTTGCCACGGTCTTCGTACCCGAGGATAGCCCCAAACTCAGCCAACGTTGCTTGCTTGACAACACCCTCGGTCATCCAGGTGAGAGTCCAAGTATCATTCTTGGCAAAGTGAACGGTTGCATAGAATTGAGCAATGAGCATTAGATCATAGTTGCACCGGAACTCCATAATGGGAAGCAAGCCAATGTTGGTGCAAATGTCAAGGGCCTCACCAAAGTAGTTCAGATTCTTCCTCACATGATTCATCTCAATCCATTTTTGAGGAACCACAATTTTGTCATCTTTCATGAGAATCTCATGGAACACCCGCTCCTCAAAATCCGTAAAGAAGAGGCTATTTTCTCGAGCATGAGAGCGAGCTGTCCCATATGGACTGACCACCCGCAGGGCATGAAATTCTGTCTCAGATAAATCAGACAGCAGCTTTGGCCTAGATGGCCCGAAACTATGGCTCTTGCGAGGACTAGAGGGAGGAGGAGGTGGAGGAGCTTTACCATGACCAGAACTTTGCTTGACCCCCCCACCCCGACGACCACGAGTTGTTGGCAGTTTCAGACATGCACTAGGTTGAGGCATGACCTCCTCTTCCGACTCAGTCTCTGATTCTGACTCATAGTCCTCGATCTCATAGTGAGCTTTGGAGCGCTTGCGCGATCCCCGGGAACCCCCTGCACCTGTGAAAGAATGAGGGAGATAGCATAGGGGTAAGGGCACAAGAACCTGAGACAAACAGAGGATGGAACTTGGTGTTTTAAAAAAATTGCTGCCAGTACAGGGCGGTAGTACCGGATATGCACGGGCGGTAGTACCGGAAAAAGATTCCAGGTACTACCGGCCTGCGACCACAGTGCAGATCTAGACTAGAAATCCATGTACGGGTAGTAAATTTGTTGTAAAACACGATTTCCATCGGACAAAGTGGTAGATCTGGTAGATAGCACATGATACAACCTCAAGAATGCGAGTTTTAACCAAGAATCAAAATTACTCTAGATTCAATGGAGAAAACAAGTGAGAAGATGAGGAGGGCATTAGTACCGGTGTCCATGACGGTGGGGAAGAAGGAGGAGCCCGCAAGGAGGCCGGATCTAGTGTGGATCCGGGAGAAGGAGGGAAGGGCTGGGCTCCTGCGGTGTCCTCTCGCCCCGGCGGTGGCGCTGGTGAGGAGTGGAGACGAGGGATGAATGAGGCACTGAGGGGTGCCTCTCCCCCGTCTCCAGTCTTAACAGACACGCACAAGCGGTAGTACCGGTTCCATGGGCGGTAGTACCGGAGATACCAACCGGTAGTACCGCACCTAGGAAGTTTCCAGGGAGGACCCTGGAAACAAAACCAGAGGCGGTAGTACCACTAGCAACGTCCGGTAGTACCGTGACCATCAGGACAGAGAGCCAAGATACATAAAATGGAAGGTTCTTGTGCAGAGTAGATGGGTTTTGTTGGGGGATAAGAATGGTATGGGTTTAGAGAGTCACACTGATATGGGCCAATGCACTCAAAAATTACTAAAAACATATGGAGAGCCAAATGTGAGTGCATGACCAAAAGAACAACACCAACTAGAGGATGACAAACATGAGTAAGAACCAATTCAAAGAGTGACAAACACGAGTAAGCACATCAACCTCTCGATTGAGAGGGGGCGGTGGCCTAGGCCACCATATTTGAGTATACTCGGCTTGGCACCACGAAGATATATCTTGGGTCCATTACCGAAACTCATCATTAAGCTCACATATCACAAAATGATATTAAGAGGAATGATTTTGTTTACTTTGTGCATAATGTGGGGAGGGATGGTCCAATCAATTAGGACCGCATCCCCCCTATGTCCATGCCTACACCTAAACCAAATATGGGTCGAGTATTAGGTGAGAGTGCAAGATAGTCAAGCCAAGCTCCTTGAATCTACGATATTTAGTTCATTCCTCAAGTAGCAAAACCTTGCTTCATCAAGTGGCTTCATGAAGATATCGGCAAGTTGATCTTTGGTAGAAACATAGGATAGATCAATATCACCTCGAACAACATGATCTCTAATGAAGTGGTGACGAATCTCAATATGCTTTGTCCTTGTGTGATCCACCGGGTTGTATGCAATTTTGATGGCACTTTCATTGTCACATAGAAGAGGCACTTTGTCACAATGGACACCGTATTCCTTTAAAGTTTGCCTCATACATAGCAATTGAGTGCAAGCACTAGCGGCAGCAACATACTCGGCTTTGGCGGTGGAGAGAGATATACAATTTTGCTTCTTAGAAGACCAACATACCAAGGACCTACCAAGGAATTGGCACGCCCCGGATGTTGATTTTCTATCATCCTTGTCCCCCGCCCAATCCGAATCCGTGTATCCACAAAGAGCAAATGTTGAACCTCGAGGATACCAAAGACCATAAAATGGGGTATGAACTAAATATCAAAAGATTCTCTTGACCGCCATTAAATGGCTTTCCTTAGGAGCCGCTTGATATCTTGCACACACACCTACACTCAACACAATATCGGGTCTAGATGCACAATGTTAAAGCAAAGAACCAATCATAGACCGGTATACCTTTTGATCCACATCTTTACCATTTGGATTTTGTTCTAGATGAGTCTTTGTAGCCATGGGAGTAGGAGCTCCATTCAAATCTTGCATTTTGAATATCTTGAGCATATCTTGAGTATACTTGGCTTGGTTGAAGAATGTTCCTCCTCTAACTTGCTTGATCTCAAAGCCAAGAAATACTTTCAACTCCCCCATCAAAGACATCCGGAACCTACTAGTCATAATCTTTGAGAATTCATCATTAAAAGCTTTGTTAGATGAGCCAAATATAATATCATCAACATATATTTGGCATACAAAAAGCTCCCCATTGACCCTCTTAGTAAAAATAGTGGGATCGATTTTCCCAACCTCAAAGCCATGGTCAAACAATAACTCTCTAAGGTGCTCATACCACGTGCGTGGGCTTGCTTGAGCCCATAGAGAACCTTATCAAGTTTGTAGACATGGTTTGGGAAGTTGGGGTCCTCAAATCCTGGGGGTTGCTTAACATATACCAATTCATTTAAAGGACCATAAAGGAATGCACTTTCTACATCCATTTGTTGCAACTTAAAGTTATGATGTGCCGCATAAGCAAGAAGGATACGGATGGACTCAAGGCGAGCCACGGGTGCATAAGTCTCTCCATAATCAATGCCTTAAATTTGAGAATACCCTTGTGCAACCAATCTAGCCTTATTCTTGAATATCCACTTTGTTCCAATAACATTGCGGCAATCCTTTGGCTTCTCAACTAACTTCCACACTTTTTTTCTCTCAAAGTTGTTGAGCTCTTTGTGCATAGCTTCTAACCAATCCGAATCTTCAAGAGCTTCCCACACCTTCTTTGGTTCAATCATGGAGATGTGTGCTTGGTGTTCACTGAACCTCTTCAATTGTGCTCTTGTGGAAATGCCTTTCCTTAGATCTCCAACAACATTTTGGAGGGTGTGGTCTCTTATTTCCAACATTCCTTCCTTTCTAGCTTCGCGACGAGCGTGGATCTCCTCATTGTTTCTTGGAGGACCCTCTTCATCATTTTGATCCTCGTCTTGGCCATCAACTTGACCTTGATCATCATTGGAGTCATCCTCTACATTGGGAGGCAAGGGTTGACCTTGGTCTTGATCAAGTGCTCTTCTAGCATCAATTTGAGATTGTCTCAAAACAGTTTGGATGGATATTCCTTGACAAATTGACTTGGCACCACTTGACAACCCATCGAATGGACCAAGCTCCCTTTGAATAGAGTTCACACATTGATCACTATGTTGAGGGTCCACATCTTGTCTTTGGCTTGAGTCAATGTCCTCTTCGGTAGATGGAGCATGTTGAGGTTGTGAAGATGAGGGCTCCACTCGAGTGGAGCATAATTCTTCTCGATCCGCCATAAGGGGTTCCTCAACGGGGCAGATATAACCCACACCCATTCTTCCTATGGCATCCTGAGGCATTTCATCATCTACATCACAAGCATCAACACGCCCCCCTTGGGGACCATCATATTCTTCGAAGGTCACACTACAAGATTCTATGACGGCTCCGGAGAGCTTGTCATAGACTCTATAAGTGTGAGATTCGAGACCATAGCCAACAAAAATACCCTCTAATGCTTTAGAATTGAATTTAGACAAACGAACACCTTTGATGAGATAGAAACACTTACAACCGAACACCCAGAAATAAGATATGTTGGGCTTGTTACCGATAAGTATCTCATATGGAGTCTTGTTGATTTTCTTGCGGAGGTAGAGTCGGTTTGAAGCATGGCAAGCGGTGGAGATGTCTTCGGCCCAGAAGTTGTATGGAGATTTAAAATCCGCCAACATGGTCCTAGCCATCTCAATAAGAGTCCGGTTCTTCCTTTTGGCCACACCATTTTGTTGAGGGGTGTATGCAGCGGAATATTAATGTTTAATCCCCTCATCACTAAGGAAATCATTCAAGGTGTAGTTCTTGAACTCGGTGCCGTTGTCACTTCTTATAATCAACACGGTAACATTGTGTTGCCGTTGAACCAAGTTGATGAAGTCGATAAAAATCCTTTGAGTTTCACTCTTCAACTTGAAGAAATAAACCCAAGAGTATCTTGAAAAGTCGCCAACAATCACCAAACAATATTTCTTCCCTCCAAGACTTGCATGAGATGGAGGACCAAATAGGTCCACATGGAGGAGTTCCAAGATCTTGTTAGACTTGATTTGGTTCGTGGGCTTGTCAGGAGCGTCATGCATCTTCCCTAGAACACATGCCCTGCAAACACGACCTTTGGCAAAGGAAACATTTTCTTTTAGTCCAACTATGTGGCCCTCTTTATGGAGACTTTGCAAAGTTCTCATATTGACATGGGCTAGTCGGCGGTGCCATAGACAACCCACATCGGCCTTTCCGTATAAGCACATCGGACCTGCAGTGGCTTGCCCCGAAAAGTCTACCACATACAAGTCATTTTCGACGTACCCAACGAAAGCGACCTTGAGAGACTTGCTCCACATGAGGACCACAATATCATCATCAACAAAGACGGCAAAGCCCATCTTTCCAAGAGCACGGACTGAAAGTAAATTGTATCCAAGGGTTTCAACAAGCATGACGTTCACGAGTGTAATGTCGTAAGCCACCACTACCTTGCCGAAACCCATTACCTTAGACTTTGTCTTGTCGGCATATGTGACAGTGATTTGATCTTCATTTGGCACCAAGTCCTTGACAATAGACGAGCTTCCAGTCATATGACTTGTGCAACCACTATCGATCACCCATTTTGACCCTCCGGAAGCATAAGTCTACAGAAGATCAAGCTAGTTTTTAGGTACCCATTTTTCAATGGGTCCTATTTTGTTAGAAACAAGGGTCTTGGGAACCCAAATAGACCAAGCAATATAACCATCATAAGGGCCAACATATTGTGCATACACATCACCATAATAATCACGCATTAGAACATAGTGAGGGTTAGCACTTCCCGCAAAATCATCATGAGACATAGTTTTACCATTAGTGGTCTTACTCTCCACAATGGTCTTGTTGGTCTCTTGTGCGGGCTTGTCCTTATTCTTCTTATTGTTCTTCTTCTTTGTTTTGGAAACAAAACCAATGCCCCCTTTATCACCACTACGCCTTTGCTTGCTCAAAAGATCATCAATAGAATTGTTGCCTTGTGGAAATGTGGCCTTAGCAAGCTCCCCCTTCAACCTAGCATTCTCTTCAAGAATAGTTGTGCTACTAGATGGAATGAAGTTACTAGGTGAAGGAATATTGGCCAATTGAGTTTGAAGCGTTTCATGGGACTTTGTGAGTGACAAGAATTCACTCTCCAAGTCCTTGTGGGCCTTGTTAAGCAAGCTAAAGTCCTCGGCAAGTTTTCCATGAACCACACCAAACTCAATATTGTCCTTTTTAGCTTTTTTATATTTAGCAATAGCATGATCACGCTCTTTGATGAGTTTGTTAACAATAATGTCATTGGCCTCATCAAGCCCTTCAATTTTTAATTCAAGTGACAACCTAGTTTCTTGTTCTTCTTCTAGAGCATTGTTTAGGGCCTCTAGCTCAATCATATGTTCATGCCCAAGTTTACATCTTACATCTAGAAGCTCTTGAGTATGTGATAGTTGATCTAAGATGTTTCCAAAATGTAGCTTTGCATCACCTTCTAGGTTAGTCATAAACTCATCAAAGGCAATTAATTCCTTTTTAACATCAAGAGACATCTCATCATCAATTTCATCATTATCTAAGTGAGTAGAGCGGGATGATGAAGATACCTCCGTTCCTCTTGCCATAAGGCAAGTGGCGTTCTTGGTGGAAGAGTTATCATTTGGAGAATCGAAGAGTGAGAATGTCGGAGTAGAGGTGGTGGCAAGAGCAGCCACACCATGAGAAGTTTCCTCTTCGTCATCTTCATTGTCGGAGGAGTACTCTTCATGAGTGATCAAGAAAATTTCTCCCGGCTTCTTGTTGATGGGATTCTTTTTGATGAAAGGTTTCTTGTACGGTCCCTTGAGAGTCTTCTTCAACACAAGCTTTCCACCATGATCTTCTCTCTTCTCATAGGGGCAACTAGCCACAAAGTGATAGCGGTCACCACAATTGAAGCAAGTTCTCAATCTTGTGGTATTCTCTCTTTTCCCATTTGGATTGCTTCTCCGTTCCATTTCCATCTTGGCCTTGGCGGGGTTCTTCCAAAAGTTCTTTGCATAGAAAGCCATATATTGACCATGAGCAATCTTGACTTCATCGGGATGGTCCATGGAAAGCCCTTCATCACTATCATCTTCGTCCCCATAGTCCACAACTTTGGCCTTCAAAGCAACATTGACAACATTGCTCATACCAAGGGCACGAGCACGGGCATCTTTGGCATTCTTGGTGGCAACCTTGAAGGCAGCCATCTCTTGCATAACTTCATTTGAGGTCATGAGATGGTAGTTGTGTGTTCCTTGTAGGCTCTTCAAGTCGGTGGGCTCAAAAGGCATGAGTGCACTCACATATTTCCTTTTTATCCATGCATCATCTACATGTGAGGCACCCACATTCCTAAAAGCAGTGGCGGTGGTCTTAAGCCTTTGGTACATATCTTCGTGATCTTCACCTTCTTTCATGTAGAAGCCTTCGGCTTCATTGCTTAGAGCATCATATCGGTTCCTCCTCATACTCTCATTTCCAATAAACAACACAGTGAGAGCATCCCAAGCTTCCTTGGCAATGCTAAAGTGCTCAATGTGTGGATAATCCTTTGTCCCCAAACCTTGTTGAATCATATGCAAAGCAGTGGCATTGAGTTGACTATTAACAACCTCTCTTCTTGTCAAGTTGTTTGGATCCCCAATAAAGAGTCCATGCTCGATGACGTTCCATAGTTCAATGCAAGATCTGCGCATATGAGTCCTCATTAGTGATTGCCGTTGAGCAAAAGTAGCAGATTCTTCAAGCTTAGATGGGTCACCTCTATTGTAAACATGAGGGTGAGGGATTGGAGGGTCGGGAGAGTACCATGAGTCACGGTGCTCACCCTTCCCACCATCATTGTGTGTCGAGGAATTAACGTTGTCAAGTTTACCCCCCACCACCATACCCTCGGGGGATACCGGTGTATTCCCTTTAGGTAAAATGGATGGTTGATCCTCTTTAGGAGATGGAGGTGATGAGCTTTCTTTGTCTTTAAGAAGTTGCTCGAGCATCTTCTTAACTTCGTTGACCAAGGAAGAGCTCAATCTTGTTTCCAAGTTTTTGAGATCTTCCATGGTCACCGGTGTCGACTCACTACCACCATCCCCATCGTTGCTACCCATATTCTCTTAGGCGGTAAAGCCCGAATAAAGAGCCGAGCCTCTGATACCAATTGAAAGGATCGTATGGGCACCTAGAGGGGGAGGGTGAATAGGTGCTACTTCAATTTTTCTTATTTTTCAAATTAAGGTTTGACAATAAGGTAAATTCTCTAGATAATGCAACTATGGTGAATTTACCTATATGACAATTATGCAAGAGCTACCACAACACAAAGTAGTAACGAGTAAGTAAGGTGCGGTAAAGGATAGAAGTAACCGAAAAGTGGACACGGAGACACAAGGATTTGTTTCCCGTAGTTCCTTCCTTTTGAGGGGAAGTATGTCTACGTTTGGAGAGGGGGTGGTTTCAAACCACCAACGCCACGAAAGGCCTCCCTTGTTCTCCGATGAATCTCACCCCAACGGGATCGATTCACCTTCCACTATATAGGCAACCTTCAAGGTGGAAGCCGACACTGTTACAAGTTTGGGGCACACATCCACAACCTAATCGGAGGCTCCAAAATACAAGCAAGCTGTCAAAGCAATCAAAGACAAGCTTGTACGAACCAAAACAAGAACTAGGGTTTCCAAGAAAACACTAGAGCAAAGGGGCCCTCAATGAAATGAGGGGGAAATGAAAATCTCTTTTGGTGAAGTAGTAGATCGGGGCCTCCTCCTTCGATTCTCCAAAGATCAAGGACTTTGGGTGGTGGAATGAGGAGATCTTGAAGATTTGAGTGGCTCCAATGGTGGTCTTGACTTTAATGTGTTTGAGCAACTTGTCCCAAGGTAGGTGGAGGGGTATTTATACCCCTCCACAAAATCTGGCCGTTGGAGCATTTATTGAAGCGGTAGTACCGGAAGTTCAAGCGGTACTACCGGAGAACTCCGGTACTACCGGACCACCCTTTTTCAAACTTCATCAAGTCCTGCCCACAGCGGTACTACTATTGATGCTACCGGGAAGCGGTAGTACCGCAAGTGGCAACCGGTACTACCAGACATAGAGGAATCAGCAGTTTTCAGACGAAAAAACTCTCTGTCACGCCAGGTAGTAAAATGCAGTACTACCGCATTTTGCCACCTAGGCAGACAGAAGCTTTTTGCCAATATACAAAAGTCTCTGCCTCGAGCAGTACTAAAATGCGGTACTACCGCATTTTAGTACCGGAGCAGGCAGAAGCTTTTGACAACATCCAAAAAGTCTCTGCATGGTGCGGTACTAAAATGCGGTAGTACCGGAGCAGGCAGAAGCTTTTTGACAGTTAGTGACAGCCTTCTTTCGCATCCGGTAGCAAAAAGCGGTACTACCGCTTTTTGGTACCGCGCCAGGCAGACAGTTTTTGAACATTGCAAATCCTTTTTAATGCACCTGCGACACACTTAGCAAATCATTAGTCCGATATGTGAGTTGTTATCAAACACCAAAATCACTGGGGATAGCAAATGTTCTTTCAGCTGCCCTGCTGTTGTGGAATCTGCTGGTGTTGTTGCTCAGCCTGCTACTCACCAAATCCCTGCTACTGTTGTGCAAACTAAGGCTTCAGGAGGCCGCCCCGCTGTTGTGGAATCTATTGGTTTTGTTGCTTAGCCTTCTACTGACCCAATCCCTTCTGCTATTGCGCAAACTAAGGCTTCGGGAGGCTGCCCCGCTATTGCCAGATCTTCTAGTGTTGTTGCTCAGCCTGCTACTGACCCAATACCTGCTGCTGTTGCACAAACTAAGGCTTCGCGAGGATGCACCACTATTGCTATTGCAAGAATTGCTATCTTCGGCGCTGGTCCTCCTCGACCCCGTGGTAAAGTTCAGCGTGCTGCTGTTGCATCTACTCGAAGACCTGTTGTTGAGGAGTAATCCCATGGTCTGGACTCTGATACTGTCATCGAATCTCTTGGTAGTTTCATTCCTGAGGAAACTTGTAATGGCAAGGTACAATTTCGTATCGATGTCGAGAAATTTACTGCAAAATTAGACGATGGCACAGAAAAATTCGTCGACGACACTAATGTAATCGTTGGCACATACGATCCTGAAGTGGTATAGATATCTGAACTAATAGCATCGTTACATGAGAATGTGGAGTGGGTGGTCCTCCCAGTAAGCACATTTGGCATTTTTTGCTTACAATAGCAAAATTGCTATAGAAGTGAAATTTTCCAATGATTAGCTATATCGTTAAGTAGGATGAGTCGAACTAGATAGGAAGTGTACCTGTTCACGCACCTGTTAATGGTTGGACAAGAATTTGAGGTCGGCAATGATAAAGATGAACGTGTAGAAAACTTGATTGAACTGAGGAATAACCTTGCTCGTGGTTGTTTGAGTGATAGTAGCTTCGACCAGAGGAGATACTTACAGGGGAGCAACATAAAGAGGAGCAGGAAGAGCATCCCTAGAAAGAACACCCAGAAGAAGGCCATCACCAAGCAGACCACTCCAGAGAAGAGGACACCCAAGAGTTGCATGAAAAAAGGCACCACACCACAGAGTACACCCCTGAGATCCGGTCATAATTCAATGCCGAATAGTAGCAGAAAAAAAGATAAGAGGGCCATACCGGTGTTGAACAAGGTGGTTAACACACACAGGAGTAGCAGGAAAAAGGCTAAGGTGGCTCACACAGAGGATACCACACCCAATAGTGGCGGAAAAATGCTATATTGAAGAGGAACACGTCGTAGAGGTCTGGCAATAATGCCGACGCGAAGGAGAATACACTTAATAGTGGCGGAAAAATTCTAGCTTGAAGAGGATCACGCCGTAGAGGTTCGGCAATAATGCCGGTGCGAAGGAGAATACACCCAATAGTGGCAGATAGGGATAGTTTGAAGAGGAACATGCTGTAGAGTTCAGGCAATGATGTCGGCACGTAGTAGACAAAACCCTTGAGGTCAAACAGGAAGCAGATAACATCGAGGAGTAGGAGAAAAAAGGCTAGTTCGATGAGGAACACAACGCAGAGGTCAAGCCCTAATGGGGCTCCATCACGAATGATACCATCAGGAAGGGTTCCATCAGGAAGGAGGATGTACACAAGAAGAGCAAGAGGGTTCTATACAATCGAGATGAAATAGAATCTGATTACTGTTTGTCTGCGGACGAACATGTGATGCATGACAGTGTAAGACCACCCCCTGTGGTTGCAGCAGCACCAACAGAGCGTCTAGGAGAAAACCAAGTTGTTGGGGAGGTAGATTGGGCCGATGTCCGGTCCATGTAGGTGCAAATGATGGTACATCCCCACCCCTAGGAGTCAATACGATGTGTGCAGTACTAGGCATTGGTGAGGATGGTGAAGATTCTGAATTAGTGTAGAAGATGGCACTGTGGAGCATCAAGAATTTGGTGATGATGAGTTCTACAAGACACTTAAGGATGGGGCTAGCATTCCAGTTGATGAATTGGGTCCCGACATAGAAGAGATGATACATGATCACAAGGATCCTTTAATTTCGGTTGGCACTGAGTTCAGCCGCATGCATGAGTTCAGGATGTCAATCTGGCATTTTTCTATCAAGGGGAGTTTGATGTTCATAGACTGAAGAACACTGCCCAGAGCTATGAGGCCGTTTGTAGGTTAAAGTGGAAGAATGTACATGTGGTGATACCTTTTCCGTGGAGGATCATAGCTAGAGCCCTACCCGTGTCAAAGGAAATTAGGGTATCCATGCAATGAATGGAGCAAACCATTTCAAATTTATCATTTTTCACTCTATAATATAAGTAAAGTTGATGTACTGATCTATCTAGAAAATCTGCTTATGTTATAAATTAATTTGTGTTGCAGGTGAACAAATTGGGCCCTCCCCACATGTGTGCGACTGGGAGCATGTTGAAATCCTTGATGGCTGATACGGAGTGGTTGTCTTTCCATGCTATGTCCATTCTAAAGCATAACCCTAGGGAGACTGCGAAGAATATTCAGAATAAAATCGTTGCTCAGTACAACATTGTCCTACCGTATTACACAGTTTGGAAAGGTAAGGAGAAAGCTCTAAAAATCTTGCATGGGGATTAGACTAATAGCTTCAGGATGTCGTACAACTTCAAGGCTGAGGTATAGGCTAGGTGTCTAGGGAGTGTTGTGGAGATCGACACTAAAACAAAAGGTGGTAAAATTTATTTCAACAGATTTTTCATGGCACTTAAACATTGCATCTAGGGATTCAAGGATGGTTGTAGGCCATATTTGAGTGTAGACAGTAGTGTCTTAACTGGTAAATGGAAAGGCTGCCTGGCATATGCGACAGCATTGGATGGTCACAACTGGATGTTCCCAGTGGCTCGGTATGTTTGATATAGAGACATAGGAAAACTGGGTCTGGTTTATGAGGTAGCTCAGGAGATCAATAGGAAAAATGGATACATTGGCTGTATCCACAGATGCATGCAAAGGGCTAACGAATGCAGTAAGGAGGTGTTCCCACGAGCTGAGGGTAGATAATTCCATGCCCACCTAATGCTCAACCTAGACAGGCACTACGCAGGCAACGTATTTGGTTGCATGTTCGCTGCTGCTAGATCTTACAGAGCTGGTTGCTGTGAATATTTCGGGAGCAAGATTTTGGCGGAAGCTCTAGATCTTCCCTAGTACTTGACCACACATCATTCGCAACTATGGAAGAGGAGTCAGTTCAACCCTGACATAAATTTTGATTACATAAACAACAACCTAGCTAAATGGCTGAATAACTAGATGAAGGACATAAAAGTCCGCCCGGTTCATATGTTGATGGACGCCATACGGGGTATGATCATGAAGCTATTAAATATAAGGAGAGAGATTGTTCGGAGACTTAGAGGCCATATGCTACCACCTATTGTACATCAAATGCATAAGATAAGCCAAGGGCTTGGTCATCTTAGGGTTCTCCCTTCAAATAGTAGCAACTCCAAGGTGGTCAATATGTCCAAAAATGACCACAGGGATGTTGTGAACATCGAGCAGCGGGAATGCACCTGATTAGAGTGGCAGCATACCGGGAAATCATGCAACCACACATAGATCTTCTTGGTGAATAAAATAACTCTACCACATTTGGATCAATATTTGTCTGCTTACTTATCATTGGAAAATTTCAGAGCTCTCTATGCTGGTTCTATAGAGCCCTATATAGACCCATCTCATTGGCTTCAAGTCCAACTTATTTTTGAGATGTCCCAGCCAGTAACAAAAAGGGGAAGAGGAATATCACATGTGAAGAGGTTTAAGAACTTTCTAGAGAGGGCGGGTTTGGCTTTTAGTGGTAGCAAGAAGGAAAAAAAACGATGGAAGACCTGCCGTCTTATAGGCCATAGAGCAGCGGGGTCTCCTCTTAATGTTCCCAAACCTAGGTATGATATGGTACCTATACAAATATTTTTGGTCGTACTCTATAGATATTAGGTGCTTAACTGTGTCCTTTTTTACAAGAAGTGCAAGGTAAGAAACATGACTGCAGACTCAGTGATTTTGCTGTAGGAAGAAAATCAAAATGAGTGGAGTGATGATGCTGAACACGATTCTAATGTTGTTTGGCCTGACTTCCCTTAAGCCAGAGATGCAGAGTACATGAAGGTAAGAAAGTTGGCACCCAGGAAGAGGAGGAAGGCGATCAATGAAGAAGCCAGAGGACACCGAGGCAAAGCAATTGGCACCCAGGAAGGGTAAGAAGGCTGTCTAAGAAGAATCATAATAATGTGTTGATCTCGAACCTGTCTATGTATTCGGTAAATTCTGGAGCTGTGTTCATGGGAATTGTCGGTGTAAACAAGCGTGTAGTGGTGTCTAAGACAATATGAGTTATTTCACGTTCTCGTACTTGTCTGTTCGTTGACTATGTCATCCTGCTCTCATAGCGACTTGAGGTTTGGTTATGGCTGAAGTCACTTGTTGAAGCCGAAATTGTGAATGTGCCACTACTATCTATACAATCATAGCACCCGAGCCGAGGGGGATTGCTTCTCTAGTTCGATGGATGGTAGTGGCACATATATAATTTACATAAGCGCTTATTGGTTGCGCCAGTCAGATTAAATCCCGCCTTTTTGCATTACACTTATTAAAAGGTTCTGAGCTGAAAAACAAGTTCTAAGATGCTACAATCCCACGAAGCAGCAATTTATTTCAGCTGTTGGAAAATTCCTTGGCAACATAAACAGCAAAGGAAACAGATAATTCCTAGATAATGAGGAAATTGGTTCCACTTTTTGTCCTAATCTTTAGCTCTTCTATCTCACCAGCTTGCTTCTGCAACTTAGCCGGCACACCTCCTCCCTGCTCGTGCTTCCCCTTCATCTGTCGAAGCTCCCGGATCTCTCGCTCCAGCGCATGAATCTCCTCTTTCTTGTCCCACACATTATCACGATGATCCTGAACAAGCTCTTTGTGAAAACCTGTAAGGGATTTTCGATCCACACAAACTTGTCACATCTCGGTCCCCTCCCTTCCTGCGAACAAGCAAAGAAAACAAAGACAAAATTACATAACGCTACCCGGATCGGGGTTACCAAGTGCGCATAACATACGAGGTTACCACTTTGATGTCGTAGTTGCTGAATTTTCCTGCAGTATTTTTTGGTCCAATATATCCATCTCGACATCTTCTCACCGCACAAACATAGCATCTCGGGGTAGTAATCATAGGGCGTCTTCCGGTACCTTATGGGGGCACCCGCCTGGCGGTGTCGAGCCGACCCTGATTCCGCCCGAGACAAACTGCATGAGCCGCGAGCCATCGGCTAGGGGGAGCAAGGGCAGCGGAAAGAGGGGACATGATAGGAGCCTTGGATGTCAAAGCAGGGGAACAATGAAGTGTGATTTATCCCACCCAGTAACTCGACGAGAATCCTACCGTCCACTTTGGGATGACAGGTGGGGCTCCTCCAAAGCTCACCCCTTTATTGTTCAAAGGCCCTTTCGCACTCATTGACCAAAATTTTTTGGCCTCATGCTCGCCTACATATCGCTGGGAGGCCTTGCCGAGTAGACAGACACGCCTGGTCCCACAGTTTTCCACCATCCCTGTACACCCTAGATCAGAAAAATCTTCCTAAGCTTTTTTTTGGCTCGCGGTGGTAGATCCATCTACTCCAACGCTCGTGGTCGGGCTCGCCGCAGCGGATCCACCCCTAGATCCTATCATCGCAGTATAAAATGGCCATGGTTTCTTGAGCCAAACGGCTGCACTGCGTCTCCGAGCTTGTCCCCTCCTATCTGCAGAAGCACTACTACAGGGTCAAGAACGAGCAGAAGAAGCCAGGAGCGATAGGCTTGATCGTTGCCATACCCATCCCCTTCATCGTTGTTGATTCCGACAAGGAGGAGGACAACGACAAAGCAATGTAGAACGCCATTGAACGCTATTGAATGCCATTGAAGCCATGGCGTGAGTGGATGTCGCTAGGAAGGGTCACAAATCGAGGTGGACTCCGATGACAGTGGCGTGACCTGGGTCTAGATGTTGTTTATGTTGGTTGCAATTCCGGTTCTTTTTAATGCGTGTACAATTATTGCAATGGGTTTGGAAAGTTGCAATGGGAATTATGGATAGCTGTTTTCAGCGCAATAACAGGTGATCGTGCTTCCACAATATAAATTGTGTATGTGCCCTTTGCATACAGCAGAATCCACGTAGATTATGTTTAAAAAACCCAGCAAAGTCAGATTACAACTATCGGACAAAATGAAGAAAGAAAGGTATAAGATAGACGAACATATGCCCAATTTGTTCCGATCAAACCCAACTAGTTCAAACTTCAGACTACTTTATCGACAAATATACTGTTACATTTTGTTCCGAGCATTCCCACACACGACTGAAAATCCACGGACATGCTTCAGCTTGGGTTCCTACTAGTTCAGACTTCAAACCACTTGGTCGACAAATAATATTACAATTAATAGTTGGGAGATCAATCTAAACAAACCTAGTTTTCACACACGTCCATTATCTTCCTATCCTTAGCCTGATGCCCTTCATTTTGTGGCTCCAGGGTTTGAATCATCAGCGCCATCTTTTTGGCGTCCTCCTTGCACTTGGTCAGTTCTTTCTCTGCCTTGATCCTTAGGAACCTGTCCATATTGGTAGTTCTGACATTCTAGACTTTCTTCTCGTGCAATTCAATCCTTGATGTAGTCAGATCTTTCTCTTCTTTAGCCTTTAGGGCCATCGCCACATCTCTCTCCTTCATGACTTTGCTAACCTTATCTTCCAACCTACAGATATCACTGCGAAGGATTGGTGTGTCATCAAGGCCCATTAACTTCAACTCAGCACTCTCAAGAAGTGAGTTGACTAAGGCTTCTTTCAACTCAGCATTCTTCTCCCATAGTTTTTTTTAGCGATTTCTGCATAGAAAGTGGCCACTAAGGATCTACCCATTTGACAATGCCGCAACTTTTGGTTGGACACGCTTCACCCTCCCCTTGACACCCTAAAAACCTCCTTCATGTGTCGCGTCCCTCGAATGCTACAAATTTTGCGGCCACAAGCTCATGTTTTTACCATGGGGAGGACTCTCTCCCTCCGCTAAACCCTGATAATCGGAGTCATACAATGTCGCAACAGCCTAGCACACCAGATGTACATGAGTAATCAGAGTAGATCTAGATCAAAATAAATAAATTCCCATAAAATGTAAGGTATGAGACGACTCACATTGCTTTCACTGTCTCTATGGTCTTCACGCGTTTCCTCGCCATCTCCCTGCGAAGCCATGACGAGAAGGAGGTGGAGGAGCGGTGTGGCGGCAAGAGAGGTTGCTGTTGTTGTCGTGGTGGTGGGATGGCATATGCCATGGGTAGGCTTAAGTTGGGGGCCGAATGGGTGCTTGTGGTCACCGGGGAGGGAGTACACGGTCAAGCCATGCATGAAGAACAAGAAGAACTCTCCAGACTTGGCAATTCCATTGATACCGCAAAGATTACAAGTGCTCCTTGAGCTGTTTTGGTTTGTGAACACAGCACTAGTTCCCTACTTGGTCCAACCTCCTTCTACTACTTCTATGCCCTCCTTTATATAGGAAGTGCTAGCTATCTAATACCCCTTTGGGTTCTAGGGTTTACTGTTTGGATCTTGGTCCCTAAAAAATGGACCGGGTTATGGGCTTGCCCTAAGCAAGAGGCCCGATCCATAAAGCTTGACATCTAACGGTCTTCTGGTACGCTGCTTCTTGTTCTTTTTGACGTCACGCTGTTACTTTGTACGTCAGCGCGTGCTTTGGGCGTCACCCGGCTCCTTTTGTGTCACTCGACATCGCCCTTCTCTTTTGACCATGCTTTACCATGGTCCCTCCTGAACCTTACTCGGAAAGGTGCCACGTGTCCTCCTTGACTCAACCCTTCCTCGCTTGAGTCGGCTTTTTGAGACCTGCAAGGGTTACAACTTTGTCCTATGCGGGATGACATAGTTTATATGTCGGCTTTCTTTTTTATCCTACCCGGCCATTCTTACCCGGACGGGTTCTTTCTTTACCCGGAGCCAACCCAGCTGCGCTATGTTTCCCCTCTCGTGACCCTACCGGGGGTTATCCCCCTGACATTAGTCCCCGAAGCTGGTGAGGTCTAGCAGTTCAAGCTGTTAGGCGTCTCCAGGTTCCTTTTGTGTAAATGGAACTTAGGTTTTGTCTTTATCTGTTGCAACTTCGCATGTTGCCGGGTTATTCTGACAATTCTGGGTCAATTCTTGGACTTCTTAGCTTGTTCTTGCCTTGAGCCGAGTTACTTTGGCCAATTCTGGGTCATTTTCGGCGCGCTTCAGTCACTGACAGCTGGTAATCATGATTACTAGCCTCAATTTTTGTTCCAAGCTCTGGCGACACAGTGACGGCTGTGTAGTTATTCCCCGTCACTGTGGCAGTCCCATCGACCTGCGCCTCTTGTCCTTCTAGCCGTGACGTGACATTGGATTTTTCGTGTATCCTTGGCTACGTGGCGCTTGCTGATTGGCTCTCTCGGCCTGGTACACGGCCACACGCTAGCCGCACGACACAGATAGATCCCACGACAGGGGTTTTTACTGCCCTTAAGTAGGGGTTGGGGGTTTCCACTTCCCCCACGCCTGTTTAGTTTTCCCTTAGCCTTTCTTCTTGCTTGCGCCCGCAAAATCGAACTGCCCCTTTGCGGTTATTTCTTCCTCTTTGCCCTTGTGCTGCGATTGTCCCTATCCTCTTTCCATTCCAGTACGGGTCCTCGCTATTCCAAGCCTCTCCTTACCGAGGAGGAGACAGACTCTGACGATCTCATGGACGCTCACGACGGTGCTGATGGTGCCGAGGAGCAGGAGATCACCACCGATCTCATGGAAGGCTCGGAGGTCTCAATCGAAGAGGTGGAGTGGCTCCGCTCCACCAGACACATCCCACTGCAAGTGGATTTCCGTCTCCCCACCGGTGAGATTTCTCCCAAACCTCAAGCTGGCGAGCGGGTGGTTTTCCTTTCCCACTTCGAACGTGGTTTTGCTCTTCCTGTGAGTACCTTCTTTTCCTCATTTCTTTCTACCTTTCGTCTGCAGACCCACCATCTTCCTGCCAATGCGATTGGCTCTCTTTCTTGCTTCATCTCTGCCTGCGAGGCCTATCTTGGAATTTGGCCTACAGTTCTTCTGTGGGCCAAGTATTTTCGCTTCAAAGTTTAGGTTGTTCCCCAACCTGAAGTTCCCCGTGCCGAGAAGAAGCCTACTCCGTGCGGTGCTGCCAGCATCACGCCTAGGAGGGATTCCATCTTTCCTCGGGTTGCTTGTATTGATTCTTGCAAGAAGTGGCATAGAACCTTTTTTATGTCAAAAACAGCGGGTCCACTGATAAAATCCGGCTTCCCCTTTCTCGGACGAGGTCCCCCACAAGAAGCACTGGCAGCTTGACCCGCACGACCAAGATGCTGCGGTGAACGAAGCCAACGCTATCCTGGAGAGGTTGCTGTTGCCGAATGAAAACTTTCATCTCGCCGACTCTAACCTCATGTGCGCCTTCATCTTATGCCGGGTAAGCCCCATCCAAGCCAGGAGCCACAAAATGTGCTTCATGAGCGGGTCCCATGATCCCACTCGGCATTCCACTAAGGAGCTCACCCATGACTCCATTGCCCGCCAAGTAAGCTCAAACTTTAAATTGAACTTGGTGGATGATTGGGCTTGGAGTTGCCCACCGTTTAGCCGGGTCAGGCCTGTCCCCTGGGTAAGTTTTCCGACTTACTTTATCGCCGAGTAGGCTTTAGCTCTTTTGCCACTCTTATTTTAGTTTTTAGTTTCTCATTCTGTTTGTCCTTCATAGAATCTCCTTCACCAGGTTGATGACAGTAATGTCCCTCCTGCCGGCTATAACCGGGATCGCTCTGACTCAGATGAGTTCGAGTATGACCTGGAGTGCTTCATGCCCATCCCGCACACTGCGGCTGCTTTAGCTTCGGGTAAGAGTCAATCTAGTAATCCCTTACAAGATTGGTCTGACGATGATGAGGATGATGATTGTACGCTTTTGGAGGTATATGCCTTGTGAGCATGATCTCGTTGCTTATTCGAGTAAGCCCGTTATTTAATTTTGCAGCTGGCCAGGTACATGACATTCCTCCTCTCGCCGTGGGCGGAGTTGGCAAGATCCCCGTCGCTAAGCCGAAGCGACGCGGAACCTCCTCCAGCACTCAGCCGGCCAAGAAGAACAACCCCAGTCCGGCAGCTCCTGCTGCCAGCCTGAGTGAGACTCGCCAAGCTGCTGGGCACCGAGTCACGCGCAGAGTCGCCCGTGACCCGGTCGTCACCGGGTAAGTTTTTATACCTTGCCTTCTCTGTTCTTTTCTTTTTTCATCACTGCTGTTCTCTTATATATTTCTTGTTGTTTTCAGTGTTGCACCTTTGACGGCAAATCAGGCTGCTTCTAGCATTGCCTCGCCGCTTAGGCCCGCACCTCCTCCAGCTGAATCGGCGTCGCCGAGTCCCGTCCGGGTTGAGGCTCGCACTGTTGAGGCTCACGCTTCTCAGTGTCAGTTAGACCAGGTGGGTCATTCGGCTAGCGCCCCTGGCGCTGGCCAGGAAAAACTTCCTGATCTTCTTGCCCACAAGTCTGGCGCCGAGAAACCCTCTGCCGCCTGTTCCTCTGGTATCAGCCCTCAAGCTGATGTGAATGGACAACTTCCTGATCTTGGAGCCAGCAAAACTGCTGAGCCCAGCCAGGAGGCTCCACGTTCTTCTTCACATCCTTCTGCTCGCTCTCCAATTCTGTCAAAGGGCCAGACCCAGCCTAAGGCTTCTGGCTCTACTCGCCCCTCATCTAGCAAATCCACCTCTTCCAAGCAAACAACTCTAGTCTGCGCTCCGGGTTCTGCTCCTCAGATCCGGCCTCCGACGTTGGCGACAAAGTTCGCTTCAACGGGTAAGGGGGACGAATCTGCGGCTGCCGGGTCAGGTGACGACTCCAGGGCTGTTACCCTCCATACACTTCTGCCGCTGCGACCCGTGCCACTTTGGGAACCTCCCTGAAAATGGGTCGATTTCTCACTCGCACGCTCAGTGGCAAGAGCCTTGGTTCGGCTGAGCCTTACACCGTGCCATGGAATGCAGCAGGCGAGCATGAGGTCAACACTCGTGTCGGCAAGAAGCTGAAGCTTGGCCCCAAGGCCGTCTCCGACATGACCCAGCAGGCCATTGCTTTGATGGCCCGCGCCGACGAAGTGAACGAGGTAAATTAACTTCCTTTATACATATCACCTAGTCCCCGAGGTTGCAGGCGAGTAAGAAACTTACTCGGCTGCAAGCTCTTCAATAGTCACTTAGCCTTTAAATCCTTTACTCCAAGATTGCACGTTAGAACTTCGATCCCTAGCCCTCGAGGTTACTGCCGAGTAAGGAACTTACTCGGCTGTAAGCTCTTAAGCCCTTCGATTCCTTTGTGCCAAAATCATGTTAGAGCTTTAATCCCTAGCCCTCGAGGTTACTGCCGAGTAAGGAACTTACCCGGCTGTAAGCTCTTAAGATCTTTGATTCCTTTATGCTGAACTCATGTTAGAGCTTCAATCCCTAGCCCTCAAGGTTACTGCCGAGTAAGGAACTTACTCGGCTGTATAGTCTTAAGATTTTTATTCGGTAGGTCGCCTGACCTGACTTTTTATTACTGTCTGTTCTTTGATTAGCTCACGCATAACGAGCGCACCAAGGTGCACCAAGCTCTCGTCTTGGCGCATCGCAAGCTCGAACTTGCGTATGAGAAGCTACAGACTGACACCTACGGCCAAGGTAATATCTTTGCTCTTCCTCTTTTCTATTTGGTGTAATTTTCCTTGGTTCATCTTCTCACTTTTCCTCTTTCTCTTGTTCCACAACCACTGCTCAGTCTACGATCAACGATCTTCACTCGCAAATCAGCGAGGCCGAGAGTAAATTTCTTGCCTCCCTAAGACAATAGCTGAAATTTTTCTGTTGGTACTGACAAATGTTTGTTCTGAATAAGCAGAGAAGCACCAAGCTGAACTCCATAAGGAGCGAGATGAGGTGGATCGGCTAAAGAAACTGATGGCCGAGACGGATCAGAAGCACTTGGCCAAGGTGAAAGGGCTAAAGGAAAAGCTTGCTGAGAAAAGCGAGCAACATGCTGCCAGCACCGAGAAGACCAAGAGTTTGCTCGACGAGGCCGAGTCATCGGTTGAGTCAGCAAACCAGAACTTTGACGCCCTTCAAGCCAAGACCAAGGCTTGGCATAACAAACTCGCCGCCATCAACTTCTTTCTCAGTAGTGAGTTCTTACTCTTTACGCACTGTATGAGTCCTTCTTGGATTTTTCCATCTGCCCTTGCTATTTGCTAACTTTCTCTTTTTGCTCGCAGAGAACTTTCCTGAGGCCAACATGTTTGCCATCCGAGCCATGAAGAAAGTGAGAGCCGAAGCTGGTGCTGCTGCTGACGGTGAGGTGTACATTGAGGAGATCCTTGCAGCGGTGTCTGAATGGGTCAAGACCCTCAGATCTTGCAGTGTGGACTTGCTCAAGTCATCTATCCATGCGTTTCGCATGCTCTGGCCGGATGAAGACTCACCCGAACTCATCGAGCCACTCGCCGACAGATTACTTCTTACTAGACCGGCTGGATCAATGGCGTGAGTCGGTCGGCCGAGCTGAAGCGGATAAGGCTCTCTCCTTCGTGCTTTCATGGTACGAGGACATCAACCTCGACGTTCTTCTTGCATAAGGGGAGATGGCAAATGGCTGAATGACCTGGAGCTGATCAAGAAGGTCCAGGAGCGAGCTTATGCCATGATCGAGTACACCATGGTGCATGCTTGGTGTGAAGGGCCCAACTTCCTCGACCTTGGCGACCCGCTCGTCGAAGTTGCTGATGAAGAAGGTGGCGACAAGGAGGCAACCGAGTCAGATGATCCAGATGACCCGGCCGCAAATGCCCTCACTCGGCCGATGCTCCAAGCACTGCTCCTGGCTCCGAGAGTTCTCCTCCGAGTTCCTCTGCTCCTTAGGCAAACAAATACTCGAACTTTTATTAGATCCCCGGTATGCCGGGTACATATGTAACATACATTGCACTTGAAGTTTGACTGTATGCCTTTTGATAGGCTTTATGTGGTTGCGTTATGCTCTAAGTGCGAATCATTCAAGGGCAAGTACCCGAGTTTCATTTTGCAGTGTCACCTTTCCTTGCCTCTGGCCCTTGTCTACCTTTTTTGGTGTTCGACATTAGGATCTCAAAGTACGAAGGATATAGTTAGCGGGTATGAAACTTGGATAACTTGTCCGAGATTAATCAACACGTAGTATAACACGACCTGTAGAGAGTCAGGAAAAAATTAAAGCCGACTCGCGTTTCTCCCTTGTATTTTATCCGGCGTTCGTGTTTACCCGTCTTACATCTTTTTCTCTTGCTTGCCATGAAGCCGTGTTTTTGGACAACAACATAGTTAAAGAGTTTATTTCTTCCGAGTAAACACTACTTGTTCCGAGATAAATTTCGGGTATCACGCCAGCCGACGTAAAATAACTGAAGTGGAATACTTAAGGGGTAGTCCCGAGTCAGTTTTTCGAATCATACCATTTTATTATTAGCACATAGCCGGCAAACATGTCCGACCTATGAGAGTTCGAGTGATACATGCACTTCTTCTCCTAAGTGTAGAAGGGACGAAGCAGTGCCACATTCCATGGCCTTTTGGTTTCATCTCCTGACATTTCCGCGTTGTTCTTTTGCGCTTCCCGAGCGTCTATGAGATAGTAGGAATCATTGTGCAATGCTTTGCTTACAATGAAAGGACCTTCCCATGGAGGTGATAATTTATGCATTCCTGATGTGCGCTGCACCAGCCTTAGCACCATATCTCCTCGAAAAACACGAGGTTGCACTTTCCGGCTATGGTAGCGTCGGAGATTTTGTTGATATATAGCGGATCTGGAGAATGCCAGTTCCCTTACTTCTTCGAGTAAGTCTACTCCATCTTCTCGGGCCTCTTTTACCTCGGCTTCTAAGTATTGCCTTATTCTTGGCGAGTCATATTCTATGTCGGCAGGCAAAATTGCTTCAGCCCCATATACAAGGAAAAATGGTGTATACCCAGTTGATCGATTCAGAGTTGTTCTTAGGCTCCACAGTACTGAGGGTAGTTCCTCTATCCAACAACTAGGTGATCTCTGGAGTGGTTCCATTAAGCGGGTTTTTATCCCGGACAGAACTAAGCCATTAGCCCTTTCAACTTGTCCATTTGATTCTGGATGGGCGACTGATGCTACATCAAGTCTTATTCGGTGTTTCCCACAGAAGCGAGCAAAATCTCCTTCGGCAAAGTTCGTGCCATTGTCAGTGATCACACTGTGCGGGTAACCGTATCTGAGGATTATATCCCTTAAGAATGTAACAACTGTTTTACCATCCAATTTCTTGATTGGCTTCACTTCTATCCACTTGGTGAACTTATCGATCATGACCAAGATATGAGTCATGCCTCCCCTTGCTGGTTTGAATGGTCCTACCATATCTAGGCACCACACTGCAAAAGGCCAAGTGATTGGTATAGTCTTCAATTCAGACGCTGGTAAATGTGACTTGGACGGATAGTGTTGACAACCACTGCATTTTCCGACTAACTCTTGCGCTTGTGCCAATGCGCTTGGCTAGTAGAATCCATGTCGAAATGCCTTGGCTACCAAAGCTCTTGATGGCGCATGGTGCCCGCACTCTCCTTGATGGATATCCAATAATATCTCCTGGCCTTTCTCTGAGCTGATACAACGCTCCAGTACACTTGTCACACTTCACTTGTAGAGCTCCTTGTTGATTATGATGTACGCTTTTGCCCTTCGTGCTATTTTCCTTGCCAGTGTTTCATCACTCGGCAAGGTTCCATCTTTCAAATAACTGAATATTGGCTGTGCCCACGTTGGTATTAATGGTTCCGGTCTGCTTCAACATCAATGTCCATCGGTTCCACCGACATATGCTCTGCCAACATAACCCGAGGAGTCCCCGAGTGTGATTCTGCGATCCCTAAATTGAATGGACCAGTCCCCGAGTGACTCGAACCTACCCCTGAGTCGATGTCCATTGGCATTGCCTCTGATTCCTGACTCGCCGGGATAATCCTCATTGATTCAGACTCCGGTGATGGCTTGATCGATGGCTTCCTGAGATGCTCCAATGCTACCCCTGGTGGTATTGCTTGCCTGGAGGATCCTAGTTTGGACAGTACATCTGCTGCCTCATTTTCTGCTATAGGAATGTGATGAAATTTACAACCGTCAAAATATCCCGAAATTTGTTGCACGTGGAAGCGATATAATGCCATGTTTGCGTCCAGCGCATCCCAATGTCCAGACACTTGCTGAATCACCAAATCCGAATCGCCAAAACACATGATCCTTTTGATATCAATTTCCTTGGCTACTTTAATGCCATGGACAAGTGCTTCATACACGGCAACGTTGTTAGAAGCAGCAAAATGAATCTGCAACACATACCTCAATTGATCTCTCTTTGGAGATGTGAGCACTATCCCGGCGCCCAGACCCATTTTCGTCTTGGACCCATCAAAATGCATTTTTCCAGTAATTCGGATCTAGTAGTGGCGGTGCGTACTGCATTTCCATCCATTCTACAAAGAATCTGCAACAGCTTGAGATTTTATTGCATCCCGCCTATCATATTGTAGAGTGTATGGTGCCAGTTCGATGTCCCATTTGGCGACTCGGCCGCTGGCATCTTTGCTACCCAATATGTCCGAGATAGGTGCCTCGCATATTACCCAGATTGGGTGTTCTTGAAAATAATGTTTCAGCTTCTTTGCTGCCATATATACCCCATATGTCATCTTCTGATAATGCGGGTAATTCTGTTTCGAGACAGAGAGCACTTTGCTCAAGTAATACATTGGTCCTTGGACTGATTTTCCCCCTTCACGTTCAACCACTATTACTGCACTTACAACTCTGTTGGTTGCGGCGACATAGAGCAGCATTGGCTCCTTGGATAGTGGTGACGCTAATATTGGTGCGGTTGCCAACATTTTCGTTAATTCATGGAAAGCGCTATCAGCTTGCTGTGTCCATGTGAATTTGTCTAATTTCTTCATCAACTGATATAGTGGTAGGGATTTTTCGCCTAGCCGACTAATAAACCTGCTCAATGAGTCCAGGCATCCAGTAAACTTCTGGACATCATTGAGGGTTTTTGGAAATTCCATTCTTTCGATGGCCCTGATCTTTGTCGGGTTAGCTTCGATTCCTCGGCTGGATACAAGGAATCCGAGTAACTTGCCAACCGGGACACCAAATGTACATTTTTCCGGGTTAAGTTTCATTCGGAATCTTCTCAAGTTCATGAATGTTTGACGCAAGTCCTCAATTAGAGTATGAATTTGTTTGGTTTTTATTACCATGTCATTAATGTATACTTGAACATTTTTTTCCAATTTATCTTGCAAGCATTTTTGCATGAATCTTTGATATGTTGCTCCTGCATTTCTCAATCCGAATGGCATGGTGCGATAGAAATAAGCCCCGTACGGGGTGATAAAAGCTGTCTTTATTTGATCATTTGGATTTAGTGGAATCTGATGGAATCCTGAATATGCATCCACAAACGACAATAACTCACACCCAGCAGTAGAATCTATGACCTGATCGATCCGAGGCAGAGGAAATGGATCTTTTGGACATGCCTTATTAAGGTTCGTGTAATCAATACACATGCGCCATACCACTGCCACGTTCGGGTCATCTTTTTTTCTTCTCGACCAAGACTGGATTTGACAACCAGTCCGGGTTCAGTACTTCCATGATGAATCCAGTAGCTAAAAGTCTTGCAATCTCGGCAGCTATTACTTTCCTCCTATCCTCGGCGAAGCGGCGGTTGGGTTGCTTCACCGGCTTTGCATCTGGTCTTACATGAAGAGAATGCTCAGCCAGCTCCCTCGGAACTCCTTGCAGATCTTGAGTGGACCATGCAAAGATGTCCCGATTCTCAAAGAGGACGTTGGTGAGCTCGCTTTCCTATTTGTCTGTAAGGCCATCCCCAATGGTAACTGTGCGCTCTGGGAAAGTTTCATCCACCTGCACCTCCTTGGTTTCCTTGGTAGCTTGAAATGACACACTGCCATGTGGGTTGGTGAGTGCCAGCATGGACATCTGTGCTACTTTGGCCAATGCTGCCACTTCTAACATCTGACTTTTCTCTTGCGCTATGATGAGTGACTCGGCCAGTGAAGATCCGGACGAGGCACAAGCAATAGATCTTTTGTAATCTCCTTCCACTTTGATCACCCCACATGGGCCTGGCAGCTTCATTTTTAGGTAAGCCATATGGGTAGTAGCCATGAATCTTGCCATAGCCAGTCTGCTGAGTAAGCCATGGTATGAGCTGACCAGATCTACTACCTCGAACTCTATAGCTTCAGTGCGACAATTCTCTCTGTTGCCGAATAAGACGTCGAACTAGATCTTTCCAATTGGCTCACAGGACAATCCCGGCACAATACCATGGAAAGTGGTCTTAGTCGGCTCTAGCATGTTCATGGTAATGCCTAACTTGAGCATTGTATCCTTGTACATAATGTTGATGCTACTGCCACCGTCAATCAACACTTTTGAAAACTTCACATTGATATCTGGGCCCATGAATGTTGGATCCAAAACCAGAGCGTATCCTCTAGGGGTTGGCATGATCTTGGGGTGATATTTTATACTCCAAGTTATCTCTTGCTCATACCAATGCATGTACTTGGGAATTGCCGGCATCGTGGCATTCACTTCCATCATTCGTCGATGCTGGCTCTTCTTGTCATTTGGCTCTGTGACAAAGACAACATAGCTCTGGTGATGTTCTATGTACTCATTTCTGGTTCCGTGGCCGACATGAGAATCGTCACCTCTTAGATTGTGCACCTGGTGCACAGCTTCTCTTCTTTCCTGATTCTGACATCTCGGCTGCCTGTTTTCATATCTGTTATCTGCTCCTACTGCTTGAGCATTTCCTCCTGTAAGTGGTGGAGGGGGAGGTGGTGGAAGCTGTTTATTCGACGAGTCCACTCTATCTCCTTTCAGAAACCAGGTGCATTGCCTCGTTGAGTGATTGGCTGGTTTACTCAGACTAGGCGTGTGAAACTTACATGGCTGATCCAGCATCATCACATAGGTGTATTTTTTTGTCGGTCCTGATACTGCTTTCTCTGATCGTATGGCCTTTTGCCGTCATTCTTTGGCACCGATTGTTGTTGACCATTTGTCCTTTGATGCTGACTGCTTCCAGCATCTGGGTGGTCCTGACTCACGGCCGCAACCTGAGTCGAACCATACCTGTAATCCGGCCTCTCGTCTCTTCTCTTGCTTCTGTATTCGGATCTTTCCTGGCGCCTTTGCGACCAGGCAGCATCATAGATCTGAGTCTCAGTCATCCCGTCTGCCGACATGAGCATCGGCTGAGTCGGATCTCCTAACGCATACGATTCGGCGATTCTTATCGTCTCTGCCAGGCTTGCCGGCATATCTCTTTGTAACCTTTGCCACAACACACTTCCATATCTACATCCTTGTGCAAACCATGCGATTGCTTGTGACTCGATTACCCCTTCACAAGAGTTACGCATCGTACACCAACTTCTGAGGAATTCCCTGTCTGTCTCATTCGGTCTTTGCTTGCACATTGGTAGTTGTTGTGGGCAATTCGGCCTCTTGTAAGTGCTTGTGAAATTCTCACGAAAGCGTCGTGAAAATCGATCCAACTGTTGATGCTTCCGGGTGGCAAATTGTTCAACCATACCCGAGCTGGTCCTTCCAGCATCTGCGGCACGTTACATACTGCCCATCTCAAATTTCCCTGTGCGATCTTCACAGTGGTTCCATAATCTATGAGCCAGTCCTCTGGCTTTGTGCTTTCATCATATTTTTTGTCCCTCTGGCCAGCTAGAAATTTGGCACCGGTGGCTCCTTCATGATCCTTGGGCCAAAGCACGATGGACCCTGCGGACCTTGTGATTCAATTATCTCTGCCATTTTTATGCGGTCAAGCTTCAACCTGGCATCATCCGGCTAAAGGTTCCTGCCTCCAAATCTTGCTCCCATTGCCTGATATGCATGATCCGGCAGTTCATACCCGTCATTTACCATAGCCGAGTAACCGTCATTATACTTATTCGCGTTCGGATCAGCAGGCTATTGAACTGCTTTTCCCGCGCTTTGCTGTCTTCTTTCTGGCTGAGCTGGTGCATTATTCGGAGCTGGATTTCCTCCTCCTGCTGAGTGAGTTCCGCGCCTAGCATGAGGTGCAAAATTTTTCCCTCCGTTGTCATTTCTCTGCCCAACTTTTTCCTGGTTTTCATTTTCTCGGGGATTATTTCTTTTTGCCCCTTGCGCATGCGCCGGCTTTCCTTGAACCACTGCAGGATCATAGGCGACCATCTTCTTGTTTCTTCCTGAATCTACACTTTTTTCTTTTCTTGGCCTAGGCGTCGCTCCGGGTGAGGATGCTGTGTCCCCTGCCGATCTTGCCGGGACAGGATTCACCGAGTGAACCAGCTGTGACCTCCATGCTATACCCGGATTTGCTCTGTAATATGCCTCATTCAGCATGCTGGCTGCTTTTACTAACTCATTGACTCGTTCTTGCTGCCTTTTCTTTGCTTCCCCCTCCAAGTGGGGTAATTCTGCCATTGCTGCTTCTGCCGCTCGCAGCTTAGCTGCTGCTGTGTTATACGTTGGACGCATGGCCGTCTCATTGCTGTTCTCTGGTGTTATCTTTGATGTCGCATCTGCCAGCTCTTCATTGAGGTTCCTTCCTCTCAATCTCGTTGCATCAAGCCGGGTCTTTGCGCCCTTGACTCGATTTGCTGAGTTAAGCTCTCAGATAGTGATATCCATGTCTTGTTGTAACTGTGCTATCTCCTTGGCTTTCTCCAGGACTTTTATCCTAGCTTCTTCCAACTCGGCTTGCACACGCGCTGGGTCGGTTGCTTGTGCCACTGGCTCTGCCAACTTGTCTATCGCTTCCTGCAGCTCCTTAGCTCTTTTGCTCCTAGCTATGTTCTCTGGTTTTTCCAGCGGCGCCTTTGCTGTTCTTGCAGCCCTTGGCGTTTCCTCGTGATTTCCTCCCTCTGCGTTCTCATTCACTACTGGAGCTACTGGGGGAGCCGTGGGTTTGGGGTTGTCATCATTACCTCCATCGTGACGAGTTGGTGAGGTTCCCCAGCGACAGGACGACGTGCTCAGGATATGCGCGCTCCACACGCACCGCGACATAGACCTGGTGCTCGCCGAACTCGATGAAGCGACCGCCCCTAGGGAACGGCTTGGTCCCGAAGCAGCCCGTGTTGTCGCTGACAAAGTTGAGCGCTCCAAACCTCTGGATGAGGCCATAGTAGACACGCTCGCTAGTCTTAGCGATGATGTTTCCCGTCCGGATGAAGACTCCATCAAGCACCTTCTTTTGCCCCACGGTGGGCGCCAACTGTCGTGGTGGTGGCACGGCAGATGCCATGGGTAGGCTTAAGTTGGGGGCCGAATGGGTGCTTGTGGTCACCGGGGAGGGATTACACGGTCGAGCCAAGCACGAAGAACAAGAAGAACTCTCCAGACTTGGCAATTCGATTGATGCCACAAGATTTACAAGTGCTCCTTGAGCTGTTTTGGTTTGTGAACATAGCACTAGTTCCCTACTTGGTCCAACCTCCTTCTACTAATTCTATGCCCTCCTTTATATAGGAAGTGGTAGCAAGCTAATACCCCTTTGGGTTCTAGGGTTTACTATTTGGATCTTGGTCCCTACAATATGGGCCTGGTTATGGGCTTGCCCTAAGCCCAGAGGCCCGGTCCACAAAGCTTGACAGCTCACGGTCTTCTGGTACACTGCTTCTTGTTCTTTTTGACGTCATGCTGTTACTTTGTATGTCAGCGCGTGATTTGGGCGTCACCCGACTCCTTTTGTGTCACTCGGCATCGCCCTTCTCTTTTGACCATGCTTTACCATGGTCCCTCCTAAACCTTACTCGGAAAGGTGCCACGTGTCCTACTTGACTCGACCCTTCCTCGCTTGACTCAGCTTGTTGAGACCTACAAGGGTTACAACTTTGTCCGATGCGGGCCGGCATAGTTTATATGTCGGCTTTCTTGTTTATCCTACCTGGCCATTCTTACCCGGCCGGGTTCTTTCTTTACTCGGAGCCAACCCAGCTGCGCTACGTTTTCCCTCTCATGACCCTACCGAGGGTTATCCCTCTGACAATTGTGGGGGCACACCGCCTGCTAGCGGCTAAAGGAGTATAGTGGAGTGGAGTGAGGACAGTGGCTTCAAGGAGAAGGAAGAGAATTAAAGAACGCCAACCCTACCAAAAAAATCCAACAGCTGTTATAACACGAACACATCTAATGTCTTCTATACACGGCACACGGAAAGTGTGACACTTATAGGTGGGAGAACGCACGAATATTAAGGAATATTACAGAACTGCGACTACTATACATTCGCCTGACAAGTATGCTCTCCACACCGGACTAGTATTGATTACAGCTTACATTTAAGAACAACATAAGTTCAACAACTCCCTCTCGGTGTTCTTGATGCGAATACAAAAATTGATCTGCTTGGCTAGTCCAGCATCGACAAGGTACTTTGATGGCACACAAAGGACTGACCTCAGGTCCGTAAACTCCACCTCGCTCGGCGGTTAGAAGCTCGGCGCCACGACTTTCACATGCATTGCATCAGACGACGGCAACTGGGCGTGCGACCACATACTCATAGTGTACGATGGCCAGGCGCACGAGACCGACCCGACGCATACCAAAGACACGAAGGTGGGCCGATGGACGGTTCCCGAAACGCCAGAGGTGATGGTGAGCCCAGTGATGGTTCCTTGAACGCTAGTGGTGATGGTCAAGACAAAAATAGAGCCCCCCCTGCAAAATGAGCCGGAGGCGTGCCAACTCAGGGAAAGACACCTGCCCTTAGAGAAGAATGGCATAGCCATAAGGGAGACTAATCACTTCGATCGGCTAATCCATTGCAAGGTGGACCACGAGCTTTGCCGGTGGTCCGGTGTAGTTGCAGCCGTGCAGCCGCACGCGCCGTGCCAAAACACGAGCTCGTAGCCTGGGAGAACGTAGTAGGGATAACATAGAGAGCATCCATGGTGGGAGCACACAAATCACGTACGTCGCCAAGATGTTGCGCGTGACGATCTCCTCCAGATTCAAGGGCTAGCGATCTGAGTACTCCTTGTCGCGTGGCTCCCACATCTGAAATTCGTCCAGAAATCAGAGAATAGATGTGTAGTTAGTTAAGCCGACAGCAGGAATTTTTAAGTACAATTCAAACGTTAGTCAAATGATTTCCTACCCTACGGTTCAAGTAAGTTGCTGTCACCCAGGAAAGGCACGCGGAAGCCAGTGGCGTCATCCCGCACAGCGAGTTGGGGTGGAGAAGGGGGTATGGTTGTGAAAGATACGTGCTCTGTCACAATATCTATTGATATATGGTAGAAGAAATTGCAAATAGTAATATATTTCAATATTATAAGAACGGGGAAACATGTCGCAGAACAGCCTACTCGTGGATTGGCCTTGCAAAGAAACATCATAGCGTCCATGCAGCCCGATCGAACGGTCTGTAACCATCGGCACGTAGAACTAGTGCCCCGGGAAGGGGGAAGGTGGCCGGGTCTTCTAGAAGACATGATCTAACAGTAGCCTTTGGGCAATAGGGTTACGATCGGGCGGCTACTATTGGTCGTTACGGTTAGGTTAGATTGTACCCTAGAAATTCAAGCCAGTCAACAGGGTTATCCGGCACTACTAGGAAAAGGGCTATAGGTAATCCAAACTTTCGTGGCTCACGTGGTTGATGTGCCCCACAGATAAAATAGGCGTGGCTCACCTGTGGGCAATGCCCTACTAGTAACTACAACAACCGTGGCGCACATGGTGATAGTGCGCCACAGATATGTGTGGGCCAGGGCCCTGCTGGCCGCATGCCGCATACCCGTAGTGCACTATGGTTGTTAGGGTTAACCGTGGCGCACATGGAGGGGGTGCGCTACGCCTAAGTGAAGGCCCCTCTGTTTTGTAAATGGGCAGACACATCCGTGGCGCACTAGGGCCATGTGCACCACGGTTGTGTTTAGTTCCTGTGGCGCACTAGGGCAATGTGCGCCACGGATGTGTCGACTATTTTTTTGGCAGCTCCACTTTGTGAACATGTGTGATCATCCACCACCCACACTTCACTTTCCCCTTCTTCTTCCTCCTTAGATCTAGTCGGGATCCTTCTCCTTCCCACCTAAATTTCTCCACTCATTCACCATTTTTAGCATGTAGAACTTGCCTTGGATGTTACATACGTAATAGAGCAAGCTCTCCGGTCTCTCATCTCCTTCTCCGGTCTCACGTGCACCTCTCCTTTCCATCTTCTCACGATCGGTCTCTCATCTCGGTAAGTTATCCATGTAAGGATGTGTTCATGTGTATATGGATGATGTGCTCATATGTATGTAGATGATCGATGCTCATGATGTGTGTATGGAGAGGATCGATGGTCATGTGTGTGTATATGGAGAGGATCGATGCTCATGCATGTGTGTATGGAGAGGATGATATGTTCATGTGTGTATGGATCGGTCTCTCTCTATTGTGTTTGTGTGTTAACAAGTTGCCATTTGTTTTGCCAACATGTTGATTCATTTCCATTTTGGCAAGACTTTAGCATTTCGCAAAGGTCCTTATTTTAGGATAGGTCATGCCGAAATTTTCTATCGACCATTGCATGCATGCATTGATTATGTGGTTCTAATAGACTTCTAATTGTACCGTGTACACCGTGCAGGCAAAAATGGTGCTCATAATGAGCGAAGGCATTGTGGCTAGATTTTTGAAATGTGCGACGGCCGATATGATACGAAATAACAAGACGGAGATAAGATGTCCGTGCAGAAGATGCAAACTCAACTGGGTGATCGACCCAGATTCTGGGAATCTGCAGGCGCACCTGCTCTGCCATGGTTTCATGGATGGATACACTCGTTGGATAAGCGATGACGAAGATGATGGAGACGGTGAAGGTGGGCAACATGACGATGATCATCACGGCGAGAACGGGTGAGATGCTGATGAGTCTCCTGGAGATGGTGAAGGTGCGGAAGCAGACCGGGATGATGATGATCTAGATGCCGTAGGAGCAGATGACGATGGAACAACGTCAGGCTGGGTGCAGGACCCTTATGTGCAAGAGATACTTCTCAAGCAGACGAGTAATGCCAGGGGTGCCGCTAGAGAGAAAGACAAGCTTGCGCAACTTGAGAAAGACGCGGTTACTTCATTGTATGAAGGATGCAGGCCCGATGATACCCGGTTGAATGTAACGCTCAAGGCTATGGAGATGAAGGCAAAACACAAATTGAGCGACGCAAGCTTCGACGATATGATGGCATTCTGGCACGATCGTCTCCCGGAGGGGAACACGTGTCCAACTAGTATCGAGGACGCCAAGAAAATCGTCTATCCTCTCGATCTACCGCACATTAGATATCATGTATGCATAAACGATTGCATCATTTATCGGGGCGAGGACGCGGAGAAAACCACATGTCCAGTGTGCGGCGTGAGTCGATACAAGAAAGGTAAGAAAGCACCTCGAAAAGTGGTATGGTACTTTCCTATCACTCCTCGTCTGCAGCGCTATTTTGTGGACCCTAAGGAAGCGAAGCTCATGCGATGGAATGCGGAAAGGAAGAAGCCAGGAGATGAAGATGACCCCAAAAAGGATGAGCTGCTGACGCACCCTTCAGATCCTAGCCAGTGGAAAGCATTGGACCTCAAATTCCCAGAATTCGGTGGAGATTCGAGGAACATCAGGCTTGGTGCGAGCACCGATGGACTCAATCCATTCGGTATCCAGAGAAGCAGACACAACACTTGGCCCGTGTTTGTATGGATGTACAACCTCCCTCCATGGTTGTGCATGAAGAAGTACATACAAATGAGTATGCTAATTCAAGGGCCGAAACAACCTGGTACCGACATCAATCTGTATCTCGAGCTGTTGAAAGAGGAGCTAGCCACATTATGGGAATCTGGAGCAAATACTTACGACGCCGTCGCACAAGATTATTTCACTATGAGATCCGCGTTGGTCACTATGGTGCAAGACTATCCAGGTTGTGGGTATATGTCGAGGCAGGTTATCCAAGGATTCTGCGCATGCGTTAGGTGCATGGATAACACAAGCTATCTCCAACTAGAGAAACATCCAGGGTCTTCGAAAATCGTGTTCATGGCGCACCAAAGGTGGCTCGGCAAGAATGATCCATGGAGAAAACGTGGAGACCTGTTCGATGCATTATCCGAGAACCGAGGAATCCCAGAGAGGAGGAGCAGCGAAGAAGTGGAAGAGTTGTTGAAAAACTGGAAAGATTGTCCTAAGCCTAGAAAGAATCAAAATAGGCAGCAAGACAAGCCGGTGATGAAGGTATGGAAAACAAGGTCTGTTTTTTGGGAGTTGCCATACTGGAAGTTTCTCCGCACGCCTCATAGCCTTGAAATCATTCATATCACGAAAAACGTGTGCGAGAGTCTGGTCGCCACCATCATCAACATGCCAGATAGGACGAAAGATGGTCCAAAAGCAAAGCATGACCTGATATTCATGGGTATCCGGAAGGAGCTTCACGGAGGACGCACTACTCCTGATGATCAGGAAGATGACGATGATCATGATTCGGAGATGACACAAGGTCGTCGGAAGGGTAAAAAGTTCAAGAAGAACGAATATTACTGCCCTCCTTCTTGCTTCACTCTAAGCCAGGATGAGATCAAACAGTTTTTCAAGTGCCTTCTAGGAGTCAAATATCTTTACGGCTACGCGGGCAAGATAAGCAGATACCTAGACGAGGAGAAGCAGAGGTTCAGTGGCATGAAGTCTCACGACTGTGTCGTGCTAATGACGCAGGTACTTCCGGTTGCACTAAGAGGGATAATGGATGAGCACGTCCGTGAAACGTTATTTGGCCTCTTCAAGTTTTTCTACGTCATCTCTAGGAAGTCGATTGGTGTGAATCAGCTCGGGAGGCTACAGGAGGAGATCGTGGTGATACTGTAGCACCCCGGGAAATCCACTACTAGAAAACCGTGTGCTAACAATATTTTGTGCATCATCATGACATCATGCATATATTTTGCATAAAACTATTTTCGTAAAAGCCTATATTGTTTTCTAATTAGCCCTCTCCTTTAATCTCAAACTAAAATCTCGGCCTGTTCAGATCTTTTATTTGTCTAAAAAGTATTTACAAAAATATTTCAAAAATAAATAAATAATAAAATGTTTTGTCCGGGGGAGCCGACCCAGCCCGTAGGCCAGGCCACCTACCACCCCGGCAGCCCGGCCCAACACACCCAGCAAAACCTAGACCTAATCCTAGCCCCACATCTAACTAAACCCTAGACTCTACACCCACCCCACTTCCCCAGCCGCCAACACACACAGCAACACACCCTGAACGCACACCACCACGCACACACGCGACGCGCGCCAGCAGCACGCACACAACACGCCTCCACACCCCATCCGTCCCAGGTGGACCCCACCCCGCGGGTCCCTCTCTCTCCCCCCTTCACCCTGCAACCCTATCTTCCCGATGCCCACCTCGCCCGCACAGCGCCGCCGCCTCCCTCCTCTGAAACCACCCTGCACCGCCAGGGCTCCCTCTCTCCCTTGCACCGTCGAGATCTGCGGACCCCGCCACCCAAGAACGCCTCTGCCTCGCCAGAATCCGCCCTCTCCCGCGGTTGCTTGTCCAGCGTCGCCCAGAGTCGGCCCTGACTCCTCTACACCGCCAGTCCCGCGTCGGCCTGCCTCTCCCCACCGTCCGCGGAGCCCTCCACCGCCGCCAACAGCGACCGCATCGTCAGTCGCCCTCCCGTCGAGCTGCGCGCCACCGCGCTTGGTTCTTTCCGCCCGCATCCTGGCCGCACCTCCTATGCGCCTTGCCACCCCACCGTCTCCTCTGTCTCAGGTGATGCCCCGGTCGCCGCTCCTCCCCGCGCCTGGCAGCGCGCCCTCGCCGTCCATGACGCCACGCGAGACGTTCCCTGCTCACATAGACCACGTTCTCCTGCAATGTCCTGTCGTCGGTGTGTCCGGCACCTCCTTGTGCTTTGCTCTATGTGGGAATAAGTCGAAGGCAGTGACCCTTCTTTTGTTTAGCTAACACTAGTTTCCTCTCGGTAAGGTGAATATGGAGTGGTAATATGGTGCTGCAGCGTAGAAGACCACCCGAGGGTGATGACGTCCAACCGGAGAGTCCTCGGCAAGGACCGTTGGATGAGAAGAACTTCATCATGGTACACCAAGAACTACCTCACGGATCTGATGGTGTGAAGCTCTCCCTCCCGAGGATCCGAAGACCTTTCTGGAGCCCAAACCCGAACCCCGACCCCCAAAGGATCACCTTCTCGGATGCCATGACCGTTTACACGGAACCGAAGGCGCCGAGATCCTCGAGCCTGATCCTGAAGAACGATTCCATCGAACTCCCTCGAAAAACCTCAAGATTTCCAATACCCTAATGTGTGCGACCCCTATTTTTATAATATGATATTTGACTTGTTGCATATAAAATTGTCATGCTTGCATTCATATCATGTGGTTTAGGGCATTATACCGATTCGCCTTATAATTAAATATGGAGACCGTATGCGGGCGAATCTAGTCTTATATTGGCCTCATTTAAATTGTGTAGCGAACCGATTATATCATTTTGCCTTGTTAATACAACATTAAATTGTGGGGTATCTAGACAATATAAACCACCTAATTAATTATTGGGACCCCGGTTCCGCTTAATATTGCCTAATTGCATCGCATCTTTGCCTTGTCATACATCATACATGCATCATGCCCGATCTTCTGCCGTAGTATTAAATAGTGCATCCGGTGTTTCTTCTAGTGCTTTGCTTCTTCACGGATTAGGCCGATGAGTTGATGCGAGTGTCGACCCAATCTTGGGATGAACCTTCGGCAATGTTTTCAGGCGAGCATTCTCCCCCTTTCTACCTATCTTACTTTTATAGTCTTTACTTCCTCCTGTTGATCTATTTCTATCTGTGTTGTGATGCTTTAGATTCCGTACCCTTTTATATATCCCAGCAACCTTTATATTGCCTTGGACACATCCTATTGCCTTGTTTGGGTAGACAGTTATCCTTGCTAGTCGTAGTCGCTTGCTCAGGTGCTGCTTCATGTCGTCGATGTTTCACTGATGTTAGGGGGTTGGCATATTCATAAAGGTGGAGTTGATCATGGGTTTAATTACAGTTTGTTACTTAAATATTAAAAATTGATATAACTAATGAAGAGGCACCGGTGGGTAATAGTTGAGATTTGGTTGTTAACCGCCCACTTGTGTCCACATAGGACCCAAGTTCTTGACACCTGTTCCGAGACTGAGCGCGCTAACCACATGTGGGGTGTGTGGGCACCCCTATCGGCTTAGTACCTGATTTCAAAGTACTGTATTGGGGGCCACAAACTAGTTTGAAGTTTTCATGCCACGTTATGCCATGTATGCCATGTTTTGCCATGTTTATTACCTGTTGCTCGATGAGCGTTTATTACTGTTGCGTAGGTGCGGCACTCTGTCACAGTAATATTTTGTCCATGACCTCTGCTCCCGTGCAAGTGTACGCAACCCTAGAGTCCGTACGAGGAGGATTAGCTATACCTCGTACCGGTAGCTCTTTCGGGTGGCCCCTATGTACTTGCTTTGGGTTTGGGAAAGTGTCGTTTCCTAGGCCCCGCCGACATACCTATGGAAGTATGTTAATTGATCTGGCAACAAGGGTCGAAGTGCGTGTGGAAACTTTGGTGCACCCCTGCAGGGTTAAATCTTTTCAAAAATCCGTGTCCGCGGTTATGGACAACTTGGAGCACAGTATCTCGATTATAGAAAACTATAACTAAAGCTTACTGTTATAAATTTGAGTTGTATCTGATATGACTAGTAAGTTGGATAACCATCATGGAAAGAATGAATAAAACTGCCAACCGTGTGAGTTTCCTCGGTTTGACTTCCTTGTTTGGTCTCGAGGGGGAAGTACCAGGATGGGTATGTTTGGTGGTAGTATCAGGTTGGATTCGAATAGGTCTTTCTCATCTCTCTCTGATAGCCGACAAATATATATTGAGTCTCTATAGGTTGTTTAGCGCATGCTTCGTTGCCGCATTAGTCCACCAAACATATGTAGGCGAGGACCGCCGAATTCTAGTCTCGCCGTGTACTAACCTGAGTACAGACCGCTCTCTTGTTTTCATTTTCCCTTTGTCGGCACCCCTTTTTGTTTAGCAGGTTTAAGATCAACGTCGTTAGTAGGGTTACCCTTCTGGCTTGTCCTGGGCAGGGTTATGGACGCCATTGGTTATTCTTCAGGGCTCTTAGCCCGATTTGCATATTGTTCGTACTCGGACGTTGTATCGTTTTCAAGGTGATTTGGATCTTTGTACTGTATATCTGTATTCTTGGCTCTTGGAGTCGTTGTTGTATATATCTGTTCTATGGGTTCCATCGAGGACTATTGTGTAATGATATTACTTCGTTTTCCACCTGCACACAAGTCCCTGGTGGGCACCTTTGAATCGTTTCTATGCGGGTTTGGCGGGAATCGCTAAGACTTGCATAGGGCCGATCTGAGGGTGTTACAGATACTATGCGATCTTGAGGTCTACTTCCCGCCCGCATTCTTCGATATTATGGTGCATCTGCTGGTCCATGTCGTGGAGGACATCGTCCAACTCGGGTCGATGTTCCTCCGCAGCATGATGGCGTTCGAAAGGATGAACGGACACATCAAAGGATACGTTCGCAATAGGTCCCGTCCAGATGGAAGCATAGCCAAGGGCTTTCTGGCCGAAGAGTGCATCTCTTTCTGCACGAATTATCTAGACATCGAGAACCCTGTCGGTCTTGCCGTCAATAGGAATCTTGGCAAGCTCGACGGATCTGGTCACCGAGAGGGTCATCGCATACTGCATGCAGACTTCGATTTTCGACGCGCAGACTTTGATCGAGCAAACCACGTCGCGCTACATCATTTATCACTAGTCGATCCTTGGGTACAGAAACAAAAAAGTTTTATCGAGAAGAAGTACAGTGACCGGGGCATATAGAGGACGTAGGGAGAAATAATCAAAGAGCACAACTCAGATTTCACTCGTTGGTTTAGGCAGACGCTCCTTGATAATCCCCCGCGATCGCATTATTCTGACACGGAAAATATCATATTCACCTTGTCGCAGGGACCGATGCAAAACCTGGTGACCTATCAGGCATATGATATCAACGTCTACACATTCTACACGGAGGAAAAGGACAACAAGTGTGATTATCAGAACTCAGGCGTAACATCGGAATTCTATACCGATGTCAACGTGAAGGAAAGATTCTACGGAAGGATCGAGGAGATCTGGGAGATCGACTACTATGGAGAAAAGGTGCCGACGTTTCGTGTCAGATGGGCAAAGAGCGTTGAAAGAGAAGACTGGTATTTCACAACCATGGTTATACCCGAAGCAACCAAATCCAATGCCGCAGGTGCAAACGTGGCCGCGAAAAATGAACCGTGGGTACTGGCTACCAAAGTGGACCAATGTTTTTCCATTACCGACCCGACAAAGCCTAGCCGTGTTGTCGTGAGGAGAGGAAAAAGAAACATCATCGGAATGGATGGAGTCACCAACGAGCAAGAATTCGCCGGGTACTGGCTACCAGTACGACGATCCAAAGATTGAAGATGACGACGACTACGATGCATCAACATACATCAGAAGAAGAAAAAGGAAAACCCTACCCAAAAAAGGTAGCCCGTTTGAAAGAAGAAACACTAAAGTGCCGGGGCTAAATTATTCAACCGCGACAAAGAAGGGAAAAAAGATTATAAAACGCTAGCTCAAAAAATATTGTAAAATACGTGGTCGAAAAAGATTGTAATATTCATGGACAAATTATTATGGCATATTTGTATCGTGGACAAATTATTATGACATATTTGAATCATATTTGTACCACTTTTATGACATATATTATCACTTTTGGGCATTTTTGGAATATTTAAAAGTATTTTAAAAACAAAACAAAACTTTTATGGCATATATCACACTTTTGGCATTTTTTGGAACATTTAAAAATATTTTTAAAATAAAAATAAAAAAGGTGGGCACCAAGATTCGAACCTGGGTGATCAAAGGTTTAGAATAGAGCAGTGGGCAGAACCAGTGGGATAAGGAAGTGCTAGTGCTACCTAGAGGGGTGGCAGCCCTCTTATCTGACTAGTCCTACCCACATAGGCGTAGCGCACCCTGGCCAAGTGTGCTACGGATAACCGTAGCGCACTTGGCCAGGGTGCGCTACGCCTAAATGGGTACGACTAGTCAACCGTGAGCCATGCCCTCCCCATCCTTAGACACAGATCGTCTAAGTCCCCATCGTCCCCATCCCCATCGACGCGCCGCATCCCAGGAGGAGGAGGCCGCCACGCCAGGAGGAGGAGTTCGCCACGCCAGGAGGAGGAGGAGGCCGCCTTGCCCGCACGCTCGTTCCATGGAGGAGGAGGTCGGTGGAGGCGAGGTTCGTGTAGAGTCGGCTCCGCTCCTCCGGCCGCAAGGTGCTCCGCCGCTCCCTCCCCCTTGCTACCTCGTCCGCCAGCCCTCGTCGTCCTCATCTCAGAGGTGAGCGCTTCCCCTCCCCTCTCTCCTTGGATTTCTCTCTTGTCGTAGTTGAGACCTATAGTTCATACGGGAGAGGAAGAGCTAGAGTTGGCGCAGCGAAGAGCTCATGAGACAATGGTCAGATGACTCTCGGGCCGTGCAGGAGGCAGATGAGCGACGTGAAGGACACCATTGTCTCTGAAATGATATCAAAACTGCCTGAAGTGAGTTTTTGTCTGAATCTGCTCCTTGTCCAAATAAAAAGTTCTGGCTTTGGTGTCTATTTACATTTCATGTTTCTTGAATTCTTTCTTGTGCTAATACATGTAGAAATTCTAGTTGATGCAATTTTAATGCAGCATGGATCTCTTCACAATGTTTATGGTTTGTCGTGAAAAAGTCACAGTCACTTTGATTTATTAATGGTCACCTGTACGTGCTCTATATGTTTATGGTTTGTTCTACTATCTATTTTGGCCAGCTACTTTCATTAGTTTAGCCATGTTTTAAGGTGATGAACCGATGATGATATCTGCTACATGGTAGCTGCACTGATTTACTTGACCTATTTGTGATATGTACCCATCAAATTACGACTTAAATCTCAAGCTTTGCCATTTACATTCAGATCTTCTCTGCAGAGATAGTGCAGCATCTCCTAGGGTCTAGAGTAGACTATTAGAGTATTTGCTACTCCAGTTTTCATCTTGCACAATGTTTGTTGTGCCATTGCCTTGTTTTAAATTGTTTAGCTTCCTGGCCTTTTGCGTTTCCAGGATTTCTTCATGTGGTACTGTTTGTGAATGTTCATAGTGTTCTTTACTAGCCAGCACTCTCTCTTTTCACTAAAACACGAGAGACAATGCTTAACTCTAAATGTTCATAGTATTCATATATATTCATATAAAAGAAGTTGGTTTTACATTTGAGTCCAAAAATATGTGTCTACAAATTAATAAACCAGGCAACATTGGGTTTGAAATAAAATGTTTCAACCAAACCGTTTCTCCCCTCTCGTCGTAGTTCTTGATTTTTAGCAAACAGAGAGCTTGTAGGTTATATATGTGTATATACTGATCTTAGTAATGAATATGTGTACTGAATATATATGTGTATATACTGATCCTGGTCCTGATCCTGGTCATGGTACTGATCCTGGTACTGGTATTGAATATATATGTGTATATACTGATCCTGGTACTGATCATGGTCCTGATCCTGGTCCTGGTACTGGTAGTGAATATATTTGTATATATAATGAATATGTGCAGTGAATATTCTGATCCTGGTACTGATCCTGGTCATTATATGTGTATATACTACTGCAAGCAATATGTTGCAGTGAATATATAAAATGAATATGTGTTGAACCAAATGTGTGAATATATAAAATGAATATGTGCTGAACCAAATATCATGGTGATGGTTTTAGTGATGAAATGCTCATGAAACTACATGGTTAAAACTTGCTTATTTTCTTATTTTCTTTAGTGATGAAATGCTCCTGTTGTTGAATGCTATAATCTACATGTATATTATATAATGACAGGTGCTTATTTGCTTGTTGTCATATTTGCTTGCTGCATATAATGACAGGTGCTTATTCTTTGCTAATTGTGCTTGTGCTTGTATGAAGCACTTTCTTATATCGTATATGCAGGTTCTTGTATGAAATGAGTCCTGATTTTTGCCGGAATGTTGATTAACTTTCGTTTCGGCAGAAATCGGGCACTCCTAGTTTAAGAAAATTAGCAAAGGTCATGTCGGATTTTTCCATGCATTTAACCAATTATTTGTTTTTTATTAGTGCAAAGATGTGTGACAACGACGAGGCTGGATGTTCTAAGCGCATCAGCGCTGAAGGAGAACTCAGACCTCTGAATAAACAATTGACATGCTGGAAGGCGGCCCAGCGGCTAGAAGGCGATGGAGAATACCATCCTTCGGAGAGCAAGGATGATGAGATGGAAGACGCAGAGGAAGAAGCCGAAGGAATGGCGGATGATGAAACCACTGATGGTGGCATGGGCACAGGGAGTGATAGCAATCCTCCTACGAAGAAGAAGAAGCAGAAGGAACGGCGTCCAAACATGGTCGGCACCGTTAGGGAGGAAATTACCGAAGTGAGCCCAACAGGGGTTCCTTTGGAGCCCGACCTTGTCGTCAGAGGGTACGGTGGGCAAGTGGCGGCGATCACTCGGACAACCATCTCGATCAACACCAAGAATCTCCGGCATAAAGATAATGGCCACTTGCGCACACTCCTCTTCGAGAAGCTGCACGCAAGATACAAGTTCCCCGCTGAGTATCGGAACACAAATTATCATGGGAACGAAGTAAACAAATCCGCCATCACAAAGATGAGCACCGCCCTGGCCAGCTGGAGAACCCGGATAAAGAAGATGATCTATAAAGAAGGCAAAAGTCTCGAGGAGATCCAGAAGATTGACCCGCAGATCACCGAAGATCAGTTCCGGGAGTTCAAGGAGAGGTGTGAATCCGAAAGAGCCCTGGCCAATAGTAATCGGGGAAAGGTGCTGCAGGCGATGAATATAGGTTCATCACCATCTCGGATCTGGTGGATACAGAACCCTGGAGGCCAAATGGAATAAGGAGGACGAAGAGTATAGATCTAAGGGGATAGAAAACCCCTTTGCGAAATTTGAACCCGGGCATGTTCGAAAGTTCAGCAGGGCCCGTTACCATGTGGACCCAAAAACCAAACAACTCACCGCGGATCCTGCGATGAAAGAATTCGAGGAAATTGTGATAAGTAATTTAATTACCGCGGATCAACTCGATTGCATTCTAATCGATGAAGTCTGGTTTCTAAACGGTTTACTGTTACTTCTTCTGCAGGAGGTGGAAATTGTTGCTAGTCATGGATCCCAGGGTTCCTCATCCCAGGGGTCGACGGCGGCCACCCGGTGGGAGAACCCTTTTAACAGGGCGATGAACCGGGCCAAGAAAATAGAGCCGGTTACGAAGAATCCGTCGTCGGCTGGCCGTCTGGCCGGCCTCAGGGGTAAGAATTGGGTGGATCATTTTGGTCCACCGCCGAGGACACATGTGGCGCCGTCGGGAAGGAGCGAGGAGGAAAACCGCGAGGTTCAAGAACTTAAGGAACAAGTGGCGCGGATCCCGCAGATCGTCCAAGACAACCTGGCAATCACCCTCACGTCCTTCCTTCCTACCTTGGTGGAGTCAATAGCGAACTGGAGTGTGGGTGGTCGACAAGGGCCATGCCCGATTCCAAGCATGTTCAGCAGCCACTCGAACAACGTGGCACCGACGAATCAGGCGAACTATGTGTTCGTGACTCCGCCTGCTAGCACCGCGGCGCCGAAAGTGTTGGTGACTTCCCCTGCCATCACCGCGCCGCCGGACATGTTGGTGACCCCCCTACCATCATCGCGGAGGCACCGGAGCTCCAAGCACCTGGTAGGGAGAATACACCGGCGGCCAGCACCGCGCAATCGAGCAGCGCCTCCGTCTCTTGCACGCCCGTCGTTGTATGCGGTGCCTCGACATTAGCCGATCTCGACGCGATCACGGTAAACAAATCGCTTTACCGCCTTTCATGCCATCTATTACTCTTATGGCATCTATGACGACGTCATACATGCTTTCCGCAGACGAATGTTCCTTGCACTCTCTTATGCTACGTGAACAATGAGCTGAGGGATGTTGCCAAGGGTACCATCATTCAACCCTTGCAGCGCACGTTGCACTCAAGGCTGATGCCAGATAGCGTGCACAGGGTTAAAATTAGTCGGGTGCTAAGGGGCTGCGATGACCTAGAACCTCCCATTCAACCCCCGGGAGCGGATGAAGAAGGTCTGGCTGTCCTTAGAAGTTGCTTCGGCTTATTCTTTCAATAGCCAAAGAGCATGATCTGTTTGGGGACGGAGGGGGCCAACACGCCACAGACAACAGCACCGCCTGTCGTGCCAGTGACAAGCAGTGGCAAGGCCCCCTTACCTCCCTCGCCGTCACCTCCACGCGGTGGGTCGGATGATCATGTTGATGATATGCACATGGCGCAGGATCCGGCCAAGGACAACGAAGACTGGAATGATCACTTCTTCAACACTTAGTTTAGCAACAAAGACCTAGCGGGTGGCCCCACAGAGAAACCCACTATCACCAAGCGTCTGTTTGGTTCTTAGGAGACGCCTCCAGCTTGCGCCTTTATAGAGCTAGCTGATACAACCAACCGGCCCTTTATTGTAAGCCCTGACACACTACATAGGGCGGCCGGTGCTCAGATTGCGGTGCCTGCCCACTCTCTAAAAGGAAAAATGGGCAGGAAAAGAAAATCTAGCAGCTCGAGCCAACCGGTGGCGTCAACTGCGAATCCGATCAGGTTTCGGGACGGGCCACCAAGACCCGAGGGTATTATGTGGAGGATTCATGTGGCGGGTGAGACCATGCTACCTAAGAATTTGCGGAGGCTCGCCAGGTTGGAACTGCAGAGTGTGCATGACGGTGTGCTGACGATAGACGCCTTCTGGCGGATAAAGATCCCTCGCACCCGGTATTCGTGGTTAAGGTGCCACCAGGCTTGGGCTTCGTTGACAATGCCCCTGCGGATCTGTTCTTCCTGTGGTTTGACGACATCTTCAATATGTTCCACTTATACCCGCTGCACTATACCATGGTCCGCCTGTTTTCTCTCAGCCTGGCCGTGTAGATCATTAGAGAGAACACACCGGGCATCGCTAAAGTGGACCCCTACTACATGCGTGATGGCTTCTTGGGTTTGCCCGGTGCACGACGTATCGTGGCCTCGTACCTAAAAAGAATATTCGTGGCGAACAAGACAAAGGAATACATTCTCGTGCCTTACTTTCCTGAGTAAGTTGTTATTCACTCGCCACCATCGATTGGCTTTATTAGATTATCATCATTATTTTTCCAACACATTCCATTTGAATTTTTTGCGCAGAGATGAACACTGCCCGCTCATATCCTTATCGCCGAAGCATTCGCATGCCACCTATTTCTACTCGGGAAGTCTAGAAAAGAAGAAAAACTGCGACAAGATCAAGGAAGTTCTGGATGATGCTCTCACTGGCTATGCCTCGACGGAAGGCACCACCTTTGTGCGTACGAAGGTCAAGTTCGGCAGGAACGTCTTCAACAAGTAATGGAGTTCCCCTACGTGAATCAGCCGGAAAGCAGTAACAAGGAATCCTACTATGCACTCCATCACATGAGGGCGTTCCTACTAGACCAGCAGAATTCTATGCTGCTATATCATCTCAAATAGTGGGCCGAACCCAAGGCCAAGATCACTGATTCAGATATTAGACAAGAGATGTATCGCATCCAGCAGCAGTTTGGGGCAATCATCTTTCGTGATGTCATGACTTCGGGGGGGGGGGGGGGATCTTCTACGGAGGAAATATCCCGAATAACCGTGACATAGAAGATCGCCTAGAGATGCAGGGTGACTATAGGAAGTTCTTGACGAGACAAGGCGTCCTCCCGTTCCCTAAGCCGAGCCAGAAGGCTTGATGTTGGCCTAGTTGTAGTTCCAAACTATAGATGGCCTTTATGTGTGTGTGGACAAGTGTACATGCTACTACTTATCTTATTAGGTTTATAAATCATCGCTTACTTATTTTGCTTCTTATTATTATATATCAATCAATGCTTGTTTTTTTTGCTTACTCTTTGGTCCTTTTCTCACTTTTGTCCTTCTTTTTTCCTTACTTTATTAGTATTTTTTTGAGAATAATGACGATGATTGAAATGTCGTGGCACACTATATATGTGAATGTGCTACGACGGGATTGTGAGCCTTGTGATATGCACAAGTCCTGGTCTTGTGCATCCTACTTGGCTCACGGTTCCATCGTAGCATATTCTTGTGTCCAACGACCTATGTATGTATATGAGGCATTCTTTTTGATTTACTTTGGTCGTTTTCGAGAATAATGCCGATGATTGGAATGTCGTGGCACACGATATATATGAATGTGCTACGACGGGATTGTGAGCCTTGTGATATGCACAAGTCCAGGTGTTCTGCATCCTACTTGGCTTACAGTTCCATCGTAGCATATTCTTGTGTCCAACGACCTATGCATATATATTTGAGGCATTCATTTTGAGTTACTTTGGTATTTTTCGAGAATAATGCCGATGATTGAAATGTGGTGGCACACTATATATGTGAATGTGCTACGGCGGGATAGTTAGCCTTGTGATATGCATAAGTCCAGGTGTTGTGCATCCTACTTGGCTAACTGTCCCGAGGTAGCATATTCCTGTGTCCAACGACCTATGTATATACATATGAGGCATTCTTTTCGAGTTACTTTGGTCTTTTTTGAGAATAATGCCAATGATTGAAATGTCTTGGCACAATAGATATGTGAATGTGTTGTGATGGGATTGTAAGCCTTGTGTTATGCATAAGTCCAGATATTGTGCATCCTACTTGGCTTCTAGTTCCATCATAGCATATTCCTGTGTCCAACGACCTAGCTAGTTATATATGAGGCATGATTTTTGAGTTAATTTGGTCTTTTTCGAGAATGCCGATGATTTAAATGTCGTGGCATACTATATATGTGAATGTGCTGCGACGGGATTGTACGCCTTGTGCTATGAACAAGTCCAGGTGTTGTGCATCCTACTTGGCGTACAGTTCCATCGTAGCATATTCCTGTGTCAACCAACCTAGTTATATATGAGGCATGATTTATGAGTTACTTTCGTCTTTTTGAGTTGAGAGTACTTTTTATAAGTGTATCTTCATATGCGACTTTAATTATACATGTTTTTTTAATCACCGGTTAATTATTATTGTCAACTTGTAGATGACGTGATACGTTGTGTACAAGGGACGGGTTCTCGCAGTCTACGATGATTGGGAAGACTGTCAGAGACAGGTGCATCGTTTCAGCGGCAATAGCTACAAAGGGTACACTATGGCGGAGGCGGAAGATACATACACGTGCTATCTAGCGGGAGTTAGGATGAGGAACCGGATGAAGACCTACACTTCGTCACGGTGATGCTTATTGTCTTTGGTTGTTTATCCCACGTTTGTGTCTAGCTAGTTTAGATGTCTAGGCGAGCTTCCGAGCTCTAACTTGTTCGAGACATATGTATTCGCATGTCACCAACTACTTTGTAACTTGATCAAAACAATGTAACCTATACTATGTATTCCTATATGAGACTTATCTATATGTATTTGTTTCAATCTTGTTTTTCAAATTGTGTATTTATATATATAATTGTATATCTTGTATCTATGTGTGTATATCTTCCTGTAATATTGTATATAATTTGTATTGTATATCATCTGGCTCTGAAATAAAAAAAAACAAAAAAACGCTCGTGGCGCACATGACATAGCTTTTGTGGCACACTACAGCTAAAGCGCACCTGCACAGCTTCGTGGCGCACTGCAACGTGCGCCACAGAAGATCCTACACGTAGAGCACCTGACCTCCTAGCCGTGGTGCACTAGAAGGTGCGCTAAGCCTATCTCGACACAACCGTGGCGCACCAGGCAGTGCGCCACGGCAAGGAGATAGCCGCAGCGCGAGGCTAGTGGCGCACTGCTAGTGCGCCACAGATGGCCTTTTCATGTGCGCCACAAACAGGCGTTTTCCTAATAGTGTTGCGTTTGACTAGATTTTTTCATGGTCCCGGGATGGGCGGTCCGCCACGACGTATCATGCACGTAAATTTCCTCCAGGAATAGGGCACGCTCAATTCTTGCACCTAGTTTGCAAAATCTCCGGTCTTTTGGAGTCAGTAAATGGAAACCTTGGATTTCTTCATGGAACCCTAAAATATATAGTTACGGAACTTGCTTAGAATGCCGAGAGGGAGCTAGGTGTCAGGTTTGGGCTCAATCGGTATAGTGGATCCATGTTTTGAATGCCATGTTAACTCCTACTCGATATCTATCCGTGGGGTGCACCATGTGACAAAAGTCTCAGTTTGTCTTGTTTATGATTTTATGATGGTAGTGGGTGACATATAGGGGCTAGTCGAGCTAGTTCAATATTCTTTGGATTTTTTATGAATTTCCTATTACCAGGGTTCGAGGGTGGGCAAAATCGTCTTCCTGCAGGCGCGTGCATGCGCACGAGGTCTAGTGCAACCATGAACCTAGGAACATGCCCAGCCTAGGTACCCCACGGGGTACCCTAAAACATTTTTTCACAAAAATTGAGGGGCCTTTCTGGCGTTTCTATAGTTAGAAACCGCCATTACCGTGGCGTAACTCAGGAAAAATACAGTATATGCTTCAACCACGAGATAAATACCAACCTCCTGGGAATGCCGGTCCGCCATGACGTAGCATGTTTGTAAATTGCCTCGGGGCCTAGGGAGCTCTCAATTGTTGCACCTCCTTTGCAAAATCGCTGGTTTTTCGGAGTCGGTAAATGGAAACCTTGGATTTGTTCATGGAACCTGAAATCTATAGTTGGAGAAGTTGCTTAGAATGCCAAGAGGGAGCTATGTGTCTGGTTTGGTCTCAATAGGCATAGTGGATCCATGTTCTAGGCAGTGTGGGGGAGGTCTAGGGTTGAAAGCCATGTTAACTCCTACTCGATAGCCATCTGGGGTGCACCGTGCTCCAAAAGTATCAGTTTGTCTTGTTTATGATTAAATGATGGTAGTGGGTGATGAAGGGTTTCACGGCATAGTAAATCAAAATTTTCTACGGATGCGAACGGGGAAGCCAAGATCTAATCTAGGAGATGCAAACATCGAGGGGGGATAGATGAGATTTATACCCTTGAAGAAATCGCACAGCGGAACGTTCAACGGAACATGGTTGATGTAGTCGTACTAGCCTTCTCCTCCTCGCGATCCGATCCGATCCAACGCCGCAATTGGCGACACCTCCGAGAGATGCACACATACGGCACCTCGACATATCCTCCTTCCTCGGTCCAGCAAGTGGTGTGGAGAGATAGATTGGATCTACAACACGACGGCATGGTGCAAAGGTGGAGAGTTTCTGCGGCAGGGCTTCGCCTACGCGTAGTCGGGAGAGAGAGAGAGAGGAGGGCAGCGGGTAGGTAGCTAGGGTTGGAGGAGGTGTGGGGGGAGGGTGTGCCCCTGCCCTCTTTATATAGAGGGCTGGCCGGCTGCCCTTGCCCCTCCTCCAAACCCTAGGGCCGGCGGCCACATGGGGTGGAGTAGGGGCAAGTTTCCCCCCTTCTAGAAGCTCTCCCTAGGGTTTCCCCTAGGGCTTGACCGACTGGGCCTATGGGGCCTTGTGCCCCTGGCCCAATGCTCCAGGGCACTCCCTCGTAGGCCCACGCCCCCTCCCTACAAGTGGGGCCATGTTGGTCCCACTCCGGAAGGTTCTAGAAGCTTCTGGTACAATACCGAACATTCCGAAACAATTCTGAAATCCAAAAACTGCTTTCCCTTATATGAATCTTATTCTCCAGACCATTCCGGAACCTCTCATGATGTCCTGGATCTCATCCGAGACTCCAAACAAAAACTCATAAACCAATTATCCATTCTATCCTAGCGTCGAGACACGTTAAGTGTGTGACCCTACGTGTTCGATAATATGTAGACATGATCTTATATCAATAATCAACAGCGGGGTCTAGAAACCCATATTGACTCCCACATATTCATCGATGATCATATCAGATGAACCATGATGCCAGGATTCAATTAATCCCATATATATATTCCCTTCGTCACGCGATATTTTACTTGCCCGAGATTCGATCGTTGGCATCGGAATTCCTAGTTCAATCTCGTTCACAGCAAGTACTTTACTCGTTCCGTAATCCGATATCACTTTGTGATTAACTCCTTAACCACTTGCTTGCAAGAGGTGTTGATATCGATTACCGAGTGGGCCCAAAGTATATCTCTCCGACTTGGGAGGGACAAATCCCATCTCGATACATACAACCCAACAAGTACTTTCCGATCACCTGAGAGACACCTTTATGATCACCCTATCATAGGATGACGTTTGATGACCTCAAAGCTTTCTTCCGATACCAGGGAGTTGCATTATCTCATGGTCTAAGGAATACAATATTTGACATAAGAAAAAGCTTCGCAAAGATGAACACGATGACACGATCTAATTGCTTCGCTTAATTTGGCTCTGTCCATCACATCATTCTCCCAATGACATGATCTCATTATTAATTGACAACTCATGTCTATGGTTAGGAAACCTTAACCATCATTAATCAATGAGCTAGTCCATAACGGCATACTAGGGACCGGTGTTGTTCATAAACCCCACAAGTATCAAAGTTTCCGCTTAATACAATTCTAGCATGGACTATAAACTTTATCATGAACAAGAATTATAATAATAACATCTTTATTATTGCCTCTAGGGCATAATTCCAACATGTGACATATAAGGGCTACTCGAGATGGTATCATATTTTTTTGACTTTTTATGAATTTCCTATTGCCGAGGTTGGGGGGGTGGGCAAAATCGGAAAACTTGCCAACGCGCGCAGGCACGCGAGGTCCAGTGCAACCTTAAACCTGGGAATGTTCCCAACCTAGGTACCCTATGGGGCACCCCAAAACATTTTTTTCCGCAAATTGAGGGGCCTTTATAGGGTACCTATAGTTAGAAACCGCCATTACCTAGGCATAACTCAGGAAAAATAAAGTATATGCTTGCACTAGGAGATAAATGCCAACCTCACGAGAACGGCGGTCTGCCATGTCGTAGCATGTGTGCCAATTTCCTCGAGGCCTAGGGAGCGCTCAATTCTTGAACCTCCTTTTTAAAATCGCCTTTTTTTGAAGTCAGTAAATGGAAAAAATGGATTTATTCATGGAACCCTGAAATCCCTAGTTGGAGAAGTTTCATAGAATGCCGAGAGGGAGCTAGGTGCTGGGTTTTGGCTCAATCCGCATAGTGGATCCATGTTTTGGGTAGTGAGGGGGCGGTCTAGGGTTGAAAGCCATGTTAACTCCTACTCGATAGCCATCTGGGGGATGCACCGTGTGCAAAAGTCTCGATTTGTCTTGTTTATGATTTTATGATGGTAGTGGGTGACATACAAGGGCTAGTCGAGCTGGTTCAATATTATTTGGAGTTTTTATGAATTTCCTATTAACGGGGTTCGAGGGTGGGCAAAATCGGAAAACCCGCAAGCGCGTGCATGCACATGAGGTATAGTGCAACCTTGAACCTAGGAACATGCCCAGCCTAGGTAGGTACCCTAAAACATTTTTTCCTGAAAATTGAGGGGCCTATATAGGGTACTTATTGTTAGAAACCGCCATTACCGGGGCGTAACTTAGGAAAAATACAGTATATGCTTGAACCACAAGATAAATACCAACCTTCTGGGAATGTCGGTCCGCCATGACCTAGCATGTTTGTAAATTTCCTCGGGGCCTAGGGAGCGCTCAATTGTTGCACCTCCTTTGAAAAATCGCTGGTTTTTCAAAGTCGGTAAATGGAAACCTTGGATTTGTTCATGGAACCCTGAAATATCTAGTTGGAGAAGTTGCTTAGAATGCCGAGACAGAGCTATGTGTCGAGTTTGGTCTCAATCGGCATAGTGGATCCATGTTCTAGGAAGTGTGGGGGAGGTCTAGGGTTGAAAGCCATGTTAATGCCTACTTGATAGCCATCTGGGGGGTGCACCGTGTGCGAAAAGTCTCAGTTCATCTTCTTTATGTTTTATGATGGTAGTGAGTGACATACAAGGGATGCTCGAGCTGGTTTAATTTTTTTGATTTTTGATAAATTCCTATTGCCGGGGTTCGGGGGGGGGGGGGGGGCAGAATCGGCAAACCCGCTGGCGCACGTAGGCAAGCGAGGTCAGTGCAACCTTGAACCTAGGCACGTGCCTAGCCTAGGTACCCCATGGGGCACCCCAAAACATTTTTTCCCGAATATTGAGGGACCTTTCTATGTTACTGTTGGGGATATACTTTCCGGGTATACCCACACGACTCGCTGACCAGGGTGGCCCACCAACGGGTTAGAGCTTTTCTTCACGGGCGGCCCAGTCAGAGAAAGAGGAGGAGCCAGTTCCGGCTACGACAAGGCCCAGAAGAGTTACCGACTTAGGCTTGTAGTATTACTTGTATTCCAAGCTGTACATAGTTACTGACTCTGTAACGTAGCCGGATAGGTCTCTCCTGTAACCATAGGCCCCGGTGACTATATAAACTGGCCCTATGGGAGCCTTTAGGGCACAACTCAATACACACAACCACAACCAACTCGCACAGGCGAACCTCTATTGTAATCCGCTGCAACATCTGTCTTACGCCGATATATTACTGGGTTGCTAGCAGGAGTAGGATCCAATCACCGAAGTCGGATCTGAACCTGTGTAAATTTGTGCTCACCGCTCCTGGAACATTCGACGTCTCACACCCCATCCTTCCAACGCCACTAGGACCCGATATGTCGTACTTGTCGATAATCCGACGACAGTTGGCACCCACCATGGGGCAGGTGACCTTTGGAGCATCGTTCCAGGCGGAATCTATGCGTGTAGGAATCGGCAAAACAATCGCCATGGGTCGCGTGGTCTACGCCAGTGATGTCCCTCTCATCCTTCTTGATGAGACCTAGATTGTTGGGAATATGCCCTAGAGGGAATCATGTATGATGAGATTTCCCATTGTATTCATAAATATATATAGTTGTCCTGGTATAAACATCTGATATGTATCATTGAATATGTGATTCGGTTGTGGAACTATGCATTCATGTTGCTTGTACTAAATGTCCTTGGTCATTGAGGTTGTGCTGGACACACAATTTAGACCAATGTGAAAGTCGGCTTGATGACTCGGTTCCACTTGTCATGGGCATGGTGATGCCATTCCGACTTACACAGTTTCGGCTAAAGAGTTTAGCGATTTGGATTGACCCATTTTGAGGTACAACGAACAAGTTGTCATTTGTATATCTCAATCAATGTAATCCTTAGACCTGAGGTTATTGCATAATCCGAGTTGAGGATCACCGACTTAGGTTCTGTCAAACGCTGATCCGTAACTGGGCAGTTATAAAGGCAGAGTTTGGGTCGACTGAGAATCAAGCTGCGTGATGTGAATAACCAAGATGGGATTTTGCCCCTCCACTCGGAGAGATATTATCTAGGCCCTCTTGGAAGATATGATTTAGATCATGGCCATGCACGAGTTAGTTAAGTGTTAACCGAGGTAATCGACTAAGAGTTAGTCAGGTGAATCACTTATCTCGGATCGAGAAGAGAGTCGGACTATTTAAGAGATGACATATATTCGCTTATAGTCTAACAAGGTATATCGTGAGGCAAAAGGGACTCGGACGCAAGTCACATTGGAAAGGCAATTCGTCATGACTCTTTGGTACATGGGAGTCGGCATGTTGTTCTAGGAGCCGCTACCGACTGATCAATTTAGAGTCAGACTCTAATCGTGTTCAGGTAGCCATGAGCCTGCGGGGTCACACACTTAAGAGCGGGAGAAAGTTTGGATTGGATCTTTTTGGCGATATGCCCAAGAAGCAATAATAAAGTGGTTATTATCATATCTTCATGCTTATGATAAATGTTTACATACCATTCTATAATTGTATTAACCGGAAAGATTAATACTTGTGTGATTTGTAAACATAAAAGAGTCCCTAGTAAAGCCTCTTATTAAACTAGCTTGTTGGTTAATATATGATCATGGTTTCATGATCATGAACATAGAGATGTTATTAACAATAGGGTCATCTCATTAGAAGAATGATATGATGGACATACTCCTATAGTTAAGCGTAGCATAAAGATCTAGTCATTTAATATAGTTCATTTTCTATAAGCTTTCTGATACATAGTATCCTAATTCCTTCGACCATGAGATCATGTTAATCACCATCACCAGAAGGATGCTTTGATGACATCAAACACCACACCGTAACTGGGTGGCTATGAAGGTGGCATTGAGTGTTCGGAAAGTATGGGTTGAGGTACATGGATCAAGAGTGGGATTTGTCCATCCATATGACGGATAGATATACTCTGGGCCCTCTCGGTGGAATGTCATCCAATTAGATTGCAGGCATGTGAATGGCTCACAAGGGATCACATATCACGGGAACAAGAAAAAAAGTACTTATCTGTAATGAGGTTGAACTAGGTATGCAGAGATACCGACGATCAAAACCTCGGATAAGTAAACTATCGTGAGACAAAGGGAAATTGGTATCGTATGTAAGTGGTTCATTCGATCGCAAAGTAATCGTAGAAATATGTGGGAGCCATATGAATTTCCAGATTCCTCTATTGGTTATTGATCGGAGAAGTGTCTCGGTCATGTCTGCATAATTCACGAACCGTAGGGAGACACACTTAAGGAGTCGATGTTGTTGAGTAGTTATGGAATGGTGAGTAAGAGACCGAATGTTGTTCGGAGTCTCGAATGGGATCCGGGATATCACGAGGAGATCCGAAATGGTCTGGAGAATAAGATTCTGATAAGGAATGTCATGTTTCTGAGTTCAGGAATGATTCCGGTGTTTACACCAGGAATGTTCTAGAAGGGTCTGGAAGGTCCGACACTCCGGAGGGGAAGGGTACATGGATGTGTCATGACAATGTGGAATGGTTGCATCATGTACTAGGTCACTTGGCTAGGAAAAATAAAGAGAAGAAATCAAATCAAAGTTTGAAAGTCAAACGCCAATTTGAAAAAGTCAAATCTCAAGTTTGTTTGGTAGAGGGAGAGTAGGAAACCTACTTGGGGAGGAAGTCCCACTCCCTCCCACCCGCCGACCATGAGGAGGAGTTGGAGGAGGACTCCCTCCTCCCCAAACCGCCTCTCCCCTCCTATATAAGGAGGGGTAGGGCGCCCCCTCTCCCTACACCTAAAACCCTAGCCCCAGGCGCCACCACCTTCCGCTGCTGCCGCCGCCCAGGGCCTCCTCCCAAGTCGCCGACTAGGGTTTCCCCAAACCCTAGCCGCCGGCTACACCTCTCCCCTTGGTGCTTCTAAACCCTAGATCGCCAAGGCACCTCTCTCCGGCTTAAGGCGAAGCCCTGCGAGATCTCCCCTCTACTTCTGACACCACGTCGTCGTGCTGCCAGAATCGCGAGGAGAGTGCTACAACCTCCGCTGCCTGCTGGAACAAGGGAGAGGAAGGTCTTCATCGAGTACCGAACGTGTGACCGACTGCGGAAGAGCTGCCGGAACGCAGCGCTGGAAGGATCGTCTAAGCGATCTTGAGATCGGAAGTGTACGACGACATCATCCACGAGAATCTGCTCTCGTTAACCGCTTTGGATCTTCGTGGGTTAGTACTCTATCGACTCGTTGCTGCAATCTAGTAGATAGATCTTGGCTTGTGTGTGTTCATGCGATAGAAATTTTTGTTTCCATGCTACGAAGCCCTACAGTGGTATCAAAGCCATGTCTATATGTAGATCTGTTGCACGAGTAGAACACAATGGTCATTGTGGGTGTTGATGTTTTTGTTGTCGATTGCTTCTTGTGTACTTTGCATCTTGCGGGATGGTGGGATGAAGCGGCCCAGGCTAACCTTACATGACATCGTTCATGAGACTTGCTCCACGCTTGACATGCAACTTGTATTGCATAAGTGGCTTTGCGGGTGCCTGTTTCTCCCAACATAGTTAAGATTCAATTTACAATGGGTGATTGAAAATACTAGTATCAACGTTGTGGTTCTTGTTCGTAAGTTAGAACGACACTTATTGAAAGCCCCAAACCACGTAAAAAATGCAAAGAAAATTAGAGGCGTCTAACTTTTTTTGCAAGGGTGTGTTGTGATGTGATATGGCCATGATTATGATTATATATGATGTATGCAATGTTCCTTATTGTAAGTTGGCAATCGGCAGGAGCATATGGTTGTCTTTTAAATTCCGTTAAGACCTGCGTGTCTATTCAAAGTAGTTGTAATAGTTGATGCTGGTGGATGACAACCATGAAACGGTGCCATTGACCTTGACGCCACACCGGTGATGATGGAGATCATGTCCGTGCTTGAAGATGGAGATCGGAAGCACAAGAAAAAGGCCATATCATATAACATATTATGAATTGCATGTGATGTTAATCCTTCTATGCATCTTATATTGCTTAGTTCACGACGGTAGCATTATAAGATGATCCCTCAAGCACACAATTTCAAGTTTTAAAGTGTTCATCCTTAGTAAGCACCGTTGCTAAAGCTCATTGTTTCGAAGCATCACGTGATGATCGGGTGTGTTATATTCTGCGAGTGTATACAACGTGAGCAAGCTAGATTTTCTCATGCGGAAGCTAAGGTTTGATCTTGACGAGCCTAGCATGTACAGACATGGTCTCGGAACACGGATCACCGAAAGGTAAAGCATGAATCATATAGTAGATATGATGAACATGTTGATTGTTCGCCATTGAAGCTACATCAACTCTCGTGATGATCGGTTTTGAGGTGGTCGATTTGGTTCGTGTGATCACTAAAACAATGTGAGGGATATTGTTTTGAGTGGGAGTTCAACAACAATATGATTAAAAGTTGAACACTATTTATCATAAATTAAATCAAAGTGAATTTGCATAGTTGTTGTAGTCATTGGCATCAGTTTACCACCTTGCGCTTAGTTATAATTGAGATGATAGAACTATAGAATTCTGGTTATTTACTTTACGAACTGGTATTGTATTGCTTTGAAGTGTTAATCTAAAGTTTAAAAGTCCCATTACAAACTTTCAGTAAGTTTCTATTACTCCGTGAAGTTTAATAGTTGGTATTAAATCAAGAGTAACAATTCCAGTGTTAGTATATAAGTATCATGTTTATCTCCATGATTCTTGATATTCGAAAGATAGTTTCAATATAAAGGTAATCTAGGAGTTGAAAGAGTTGTTTCAGAAACCATCATGTACGGAAGATATTGCGATATCTGAAATGATGTTTTGGTTACAACATGATGGGGTATAATATGGCAAAGTTTATGTTCTCATATTTGATGAGAATTTACAAAAGTTTTTGGAGAGCAATATTATACTCGTGATTCACTTTTATAAGCTAAAAGTAGCTTGATCATGGATTATTCCATGATAAGGGTGAATATTTGATGTAGGTAAAATGTTTACTACACCAAGAGATTACTAAAGAAAGGAATTTGAAAGAACACCAAACATTTGATGATGGTGATCTACTTCAAAGTGCAAATCTAAAGACATTGGTATTTAACTATACATGCTTTGGAATATGTGTCATGTATATGGCTCCACTATTGATGTTGATAGATTCTTTCAAACAGAAAAGAAATACTGAAAGAGAATCTCATAAATATATGGCAGAAAAGAAAAGACTAGAATTGTTCAGCTTAGGTATATAGAGGATATATGTGTTATGGTTGTATTCTTTGCTTGTTAAATAATGTGGTTCTTAAGTATTGGATACTGAATTTGTTGGTATGAATCGTCATACGAAACAATAAGATTCATGAACTACAATGGCCTAAGTAACTAGCGAAAGAATATGTGATGATGTTCATCGAGAACAAATAAAGGGTTATTGTGTTGCTCGTTAAACATTAAAGCTTTCCTTCAAGATTTTTTTTATCAGGTATTATGAGAACAAAAGGGTTGTTCAAATAATTGTCGTAATCTAGAAAAGATGGATGATTTACAAATCTCGTTGGAGAAATCACATCCATAAAACTAGTGCTAAAAATGTCGAAAGACAAATTGATTGAAAGATCACTTAGGAAGTGACATCGCCGTCTAAATTATATTGGAAAGAAAACATGAAGAAACTCCATATGGATGGAATTTTGGAGTCTTTTGATTTTGATCAAATGACGCTTGTGAAACTTTCCTAGAGATAATTAAAACTTCGTTCATAGACCAAAAGGGAACGAATGACTAGCTTATTGGAACTTGTACATATTGTTGTATGAAGTCCATTATGTGTAGTCAAGAGCGATGGATTTCAACTTCATATGCTTTCTCCGAAAATTTGAGTGAATATATGAATATTTACTTAATAAGGATGAAGTATGAAACATTTGAAAAGTTCAAAGACTTTCAAGATGAAGTACAAAATCATTGTAACAAGAATATAAATAGTTTATGATAAGATCATAAAGGAAGATATTTGAGTTACAAGTTTAGCATAATACCTAAGATTCAAGGAATCATTCCGTGGATTTACATTTCCCGAAACACCATAAGAGTATGGAGCGTTTGAGATATGTAATTAAACCTTGTTTGACATGGTAAGATCAAAGGTATAATTCATAGAACTGCCATGATATTTTAAAGATTAAAAGCTTTAGAGACTACTGTTTTTCCACTAAAAAGAGCTCCATCATAATCCGTTGAAATGACACCATATAAAGTTATGGTTTGGGATAAAACCCAAGTTATCCTTTCTTAAACATTGGTATTTTATGCATAAGAAAGATGTTTACAACCAAAGTCGGATGAACCTATCTTTGTATGTTATTTCGAATAACTGTTAAGTGTTCCACCATAACATCGGAGATAAAAGTGTTTGTCGCTTAGAACATCAAGTTTCTTTGAGAAGGAATTTTTCGTGAAAAGATAAGTGGGAGGACAATAGAACTTTGATAAGGTTAAAAGAACCTTAGCTGTATGTGCAAAGTTGTGCATCACCGAAAAGTGTTCCGGAGGCAGCAACAATGCTCATGGATCACGTGCCTCAAAGGTTGTGGTTACGGAGGTCAAAGTTTCTATTGAACCAAGTAGGTCGGGTAAACAATCAAATACCAAGATTTGAGGGTTGAATCATTATTTGAGAATAATGAACGGACTACATGCAAAGAAGCAATGATGGGCCCTGACTCCATAAAATGGCTTGAAGCCATAAAATCCGTGATAGTTCCATACATGAGAAATCAAGTTTTGACCTTGAAGGACCCTCGAGAAAGGTGTAAGACCTTACAGTTGTGTTTGGATCTATAAAGAAATAGACATGAATGTTTCACATCTATGAAATAGTTGACATGTTGGGAAAGAGTTCACAACAATGTTCAAAGGTTTTATATGACAAGATTTGATCTTTCATAGCGATATTTAGTCTAGACGGATTAATGTAGCAACCACTACATATAATTTTGTTATGTGGTAGTTGAATAAACAAAACAAGTTCTTCTAATAGAATTGTTACCTAGGACGTGTGCATAACACGGTCCATAGGGATTTGTTAATTCAAAGGATGCTAAAAACGTATGCAAACTACAATGGTTGAAGTGAGCATCGCGGAGTTGGAATCTTCACTATGATGAAACTGTTAAAAGAGTTTAAATTCGTCGGAGGCGATGAAGATGCTTGCATTTGCAAGAAATTAAGTGGGAGCGCTAAGACATGTTTCTAATACATTACGTGGTTGAAATATTGTTGATTGGAAATGATGTATATTTTATTGACACATATTAAGAATTTCATGCCGATGAAAGACTTAGGCAAAACCCAAATATTTGGCATCAATAGACGCTAATATGGTTGTGCCGAAAGTACATACATGATATATTGAATGAGTTCAATATAGAAACTACAAGAAAGGTTCTTGTCGCACAGAAAGGATTGAATGAGTTTAATATATATGATATATTCAAGTGTGTTGACACTTGGTAAATGAAACAAAGATTCAAGTATAGATTGATACGTGATGTTTGAAATCACAAAGAATATTTATATCAATCATACTGTGATATGTACAAATCCAGATATGTCCTATGCTCTAAATATTATGAGCATATACCAGAATGATTCATAAGATGATCATTGGACGATAGTAAGGATATTCTTATGATCTTTTGGAAGAACTAAGAGTATATTATTTTGTAGAAGTGACAAATAGATGGTTCGTTGATTGTAGGAGTGCTACATTGATACTAGTTTTGTCGCAAAGTACAAATTAAGTTTATCTCAATCTAAACTAAGGGTGGCACAATATGATGGAAAGTAAGTTCCATAATGAATTTGGATGAGTTCCAAAGTTAAGACATTGTGACAGATACTACAACAAAGGCTAAGTATATGAATGCTATAATAGCAGCAAAAGAGGGCATTTGTGTCAAGTAGTTTGTTATCAAACTAGGTGTAGTTCACAGCGGGATAATACTATGAATATATATTGTACGACAATATTATCAACATGTTTTAACCCCAAAGAACTAAAAGTCTCACCAAAGGACCAAATTTATACAAAGCCATCTCATTAGAGAATGACTGATGCGTAGAGACGCAAAGACATGCAATTACACACGGACCTGGAAGTGTCAGATCCGAAGATCAGTTTACCACTAGCAATCGTGTACATACAACATCGGAAAGCCATAGGTGTTGAATACACAAAGGTTTGAAACTAGATTATTGACTCTAGTGCAAGTGGGAGACTGTTGGAGATATGCCCAAGAGGCAATAATAAAGTGGTTATTATCATATCTTCATGCTTATGATAAATGTTTACATACCATGCTATAATTGTATTAACAGGAAATATTAATACTTGTGTGATTTGTAAACATAAAAGAGTCCCTAGTAAAGCCTCTTGTTAAACTAGCTTGTTGGTTAATATATGATCATGGTTTCCTGATCATGAACATAGAGATGTTATTAACAATAGGGTCATATGATTAGAAGAATGATATGATGGACATACTCCTATAGTTAAGCGTAGCATAAATATCAAGTCATTTAATATGGTTCATTTGCTATAAGCTTTCTGATACTTAGTAACCTAATTCCTTCGACCATGAGATTATGTTAATCACCATCACCGGAAGGATGCTTTGATGACATCAAACACCACGCCGTAACTGGGTGGCTATGAAGGTGGCATTGAGTGTTCGGAAAGTACAGGTTGAGGCACATGGATCAAGAGTGGGATTTGTCCATCCATATGACGGATAGATATACTCTGGGCCCTCTCAGTGGAATGTCATCCAATTAGCTTGCAGGCATGTGACTGGCTCACAAGGGATCACATATCACGGGAACGAGAAAAGAGTACTTATCTGTAATGTGGTTGAACTAGGTATGCAGAGATACCGACTATCAAAACCTCGGATAAGTAAACTATCGTGAGACAAAGGGAAATTGGTATCGCATGTAAGTGGTTCATTCGATCGCAAAGTAATCGTAGAAATATGTGGGATCCATATGAATTTCCATATTCCTATATTGGTTATTGATCGGAGAAGTGTCTCGGTCATGTCCGCATAATTCACGAACCGTAGGGAGACACACTTAAGGATTCGATGTTGTTGAGTAGTTATGGAATGATGAGTAAGAGACCGAATGTTGTTCGGAGTCTCGAATGTGATCCGGGATATCACGAGGAGATCCGTAATGGTCCGGAGAATAAGATTCAGATAAGGAATGTCATGTTTCGGAGTTCGGGAATGATTCCGGTGTTTTCACCAGGAATGTTCTAGAAGGGTCTGGAAGGCCCGGCACTCCGGAGGGGAAGGGTACGTGGATGTGTCATGACAATGTGGAATGGTTGCATCATGTACTAGGTCACTTGGCTGGGCAAAATAAAGAGAAGAAATCAAATCGAAGTTTGAAAGTCAAACGGAATTTGAAAAAGTCAAATCTCAAGTTTGTTTGGTGGAGGGAGAGTAGGAAACCTACTTGGGGAGGAAGTCCCACTCCCTCCCACCCGCCGACCATGAGGAGGAGTTGGACGAGGACTCCCTCCTCCCCAAACCGCCCCCCTCCTATATAAGGAGGGGTAGGGAACCCCCTCTCCGTACACCTAAAACCCTAGCCCCAGGCGCCACCACCTGTTGCTGCTGCCGCCGCCTAGGGCCTCCTCCCAAGTCGCCGACTAGGGTTTCCCAAAACCCTAGCCACAGGCTACACCTCTCCCCTTGGAGCTTCTAAACACTAGATCGCCAAGGCACCTCTCTTGCTCCACCATACTCGCTCCGGCTTAAGGTGAAGCCCTGCGAGATCTCCCCTCTACTTCCGACACCACACCGTCGTGCTACCGGAATCGCGAGGACAGTGCTACAACCTCCGCTGCATGCTGGAACATGGGAGACGAAGGTCTTCATCGAGTACCGAACGAGTGACCGACTGCGGAAGCGCTGCCGGAACGCAGCGCTGGAAGGATCGTCTAAGCGATCTTGAGATCGGAAGTGTACGACGACATCATCTACGAGAATCTTCTCTCGTTAACCGCTTTGGAACTTCGAGGGTTAGTACTCTATCGACTCGTTGCTGCAATCTAGTAGATAGATCTTGGCTTGTGTGTGTTCATGCGATAGAAATTTTTTGTTTTTCATGCTACGAACCCCTACAGTGGTATCAGAGACGTGTCTATATGTAGATCTGTTGCACGAGTAGAACACAATGGTCATTGTGGGCGTTGATGTTTTTGTTGTCGATTGCTTCTTATGTACTTTGCATCTTGCGGGATGGTGGGATGAAGCGGCCCGGGCTAACCTTACATGACATCGTTCATGAGACTTGCTCCACGCTAGACATGCAACTTGTATTGCATAAGTGGCTTTGCGGGTGCCTGTTTCTCCCAACATAGTTAAGATTCAATTTACAATGGGTGATTGACAATACTAGTATCAACATTGTGGTTCTTGTTCGTAATTTAGAACGACACTTATTGAAAGCCCCAAACCACGTAAAATATGCAAAGAAAATTAGAGGCGTCTAACTTTGTTTTGCAGGGGTGTGCTGTGATGTGATATGGCCATGATTATGATTATATATGATGTATGCAATGTTCCTTATTGTAATTTGGCAACCGGCAGGAGCCATATGGTTGTCTTTTAAATTCTGTTAAGACCTGCGTGTCTATTCAAAGTAGCTATAATAGTTGATGCTAGTGGATGACAACCATGAAACGGCGCCATTGACCTTGATGCCACACCGGTGATGATGCAGATCATGTTCGTGCTTGAAGATGGAGATCGGAAGCACAAGAAAAAGGCCATATCATATAACATATTATGAATTGCATGTGATGTTAATCCTTTTTATGCATCTTGTATTGCTTAGTTCACGACGGTTGCATTATAAGATGATCCCTCAAGCACACAATTTCAAGTTTTAAAGTGTTCATCCTTAGTAAGCACCGTTGCTAAAGCTCGTTGTTTCGAAGCATCACGTGATGATCGGGTGTGTTAGATTCTGCGAGTGTATACAACGTGAGCAAGCCAGATTTGCTCATGCGGAAGCTAAGGTTTGATCTTGACGAGCCTAGAATGTACAGACATGGTCTCAGAACACGGATCACCGAAAGGTAAAGCAGGAGTCATATAGTAGATATGATGAACATGTTGATTGTTCGCCATTGAAGCTACATCAACTCTCGTGATGATCGGTTTTGATGTCGTGGATTTGGTTCGTGTGATCACTAAAACAATGTGAGGGATATTGTTTTGAGTGGGAGTTCAACAGCAATATGATTAAAAGTTGAACACTATTTATCATAAATTAAATCAAAGTGAATTTGCATAGTTGTTGTAGTCATTGGCATCCGTTTACCACATTGCGCTTAGTTATAATTGAGATGATAGAACTATAGAATTTTGGTTAGTTACTTTACGAACTGGTATCGTATTGTTTTGAAGTGTTAATCTAAAGTTTAAAAGTCCCATTACAAACTTTCAGTAAGTTTCTATTACTCCGTGAGGTTTAATAGTTGGTATTAAATCAAGAGTAACAATTCTAGTGTTAGTATATAAGTATCATGTTGATCTGCATGATTCTTGATATTCGAAGATAGTTTCAATATCAAGGTAATCTAGGAGTTGAAAGAGTTGTTTCAGAAACCATCATGTACGGAAGATATTGCGATATCTGAAATGATGTTTTGGTTACAACATGATGGAGTATAATATGGCAAAGTTTATGTTCTCATATTTGATGAGAATTTACAAAAGGTTTTGGAGAGCAATATTATACTCGCGATTCACTGTTATAAGTTAAAAGTAGCTTGATCATGGATTATTCCATGATAAGGGTGAATATTTGATGTAGGTAAAATGTTTACTACACCAAGAGATTACTAAAGAAAGGAATTTGAAAGAACACCAAACATTTGATGATGGTGATCTACTTCAAAGTGCAAATCTAAAGACATTGGTATTTAACTATACATGCTTTGGAATATGTGTCATGTATATGGCTCCACTATTGATGTTGATAGATTCTTTCAAACAGAAAAGAAATACTGAAAGAGAATCTCATAAATATATGGCAGAAAAGAAAAGACTAGAATTGTTCAGCTTAGGTATATAGAGGATATACGTGTTATGGTTGTATTCTTTGCTTGTTAAATAATGTGGTTCTTAAGTATTGGATACTGAATTTGTTGGTATGAATCGTCATACGAAACAATAAGATTCATGAACTACAATGGCCTAAGTAACTAGCGAAAGAATATGTGATGATGTTCATCGAGAACAAATAAAGGGTTATTGTGTTGCTCGTTAAACATTAAAGCTTGCCTTCAAGATTTTTTTTATCAGGTATTATGAGAACAAAAGGGTTGTTCAAATAATTGTCGTAATCCATAAAAGATGGATGATTTACAAATCTCGTTGGAGAAATCACATCCATAAAACTAGTGCTAAAAATGTCGAAAGACAAATTGATTGAAAGATCACTTAGGAAGTGACATCACCGTCTAAATTATATTGGAAAGAAAACATGAAGAAACTCCATATGGATGGAATTTTGGAGTCTTTTGATTTTGATCAAATGACGCTTGTGAAACTTTCCTAGAGATAATTAAAACTTCGTTCATAGACCAAAAGGGAACGAATGACTAGCTTATTGGAACTTGTACATATTGTTGTATGAAGTCCATTATGTGTAGTCAAGAGCGATGGATTTCAACTTCATATGCTTTCTCCGAAAATTTGAGTGAATATATGAATATTTACTTAATAAGGATGAAGTATGAAACATTTGAAAAGTTCAAAGACTTTCAAGATGAAGTACAAAATCATTGTAACAAGAATATAAATAGTTTATGATAAGATCATAAAGGAAGATATTTGAGTTACAAGTTTAGCATAATACCTAAGATTTAAGGAATCATTCCGTGGATATACATTTCCCGAAACACCATAAGAGTATGGAGCGTTTGAGATATGTAATTAAACCTTGTTTGACATGGTAAGATCAAAGGTATAATTCATAGAACTGCCATTATATTTTAGAGATTAAAAGCTTTAGAGACTACTGTTTTTCCACTGAAAAGAGCTCCATCATAATCCGTTGAAATGGCACCATATAAAGTTATGGTTTGGGATAAAACCCAAGTTGTCCTTTCTTAAACATTGGTATGCTATGCATAAGAAAGATGTTTACAACCAAAGTCGGATGAACCAGTCTGTGTATGTTATTTTGAATAACTGTTAAGTGTTCCTCCATAACATCGAAGACAAAAGTGTTTGTCGCTTAGAACATCAAGTTTCTTTGATATGGAATTTTTCATGAAAAGATAAGTGGGAGGACAATAGAACTTTGATAAGGTTAAAATAACCTTAGATGTATGTGCAATGTTGCGCAGCGCCGAAAAGTGTTCTGGAGGAAGCAACAATGCTCATGGCTCACGTGCCTCAAAGGTTGTGGTTACGGAGGTCAAAGTTTCTATTGAACCAAGTAGGTCGGGTAAACAATCAAATACCAAGATTTGAGGGTTGAATCATTATTTGAGAATAATGAACGGACTACATGCAAAGAAGCGATGATGGGCCCTGACTCCATAAAATGGCTTGAAGCCATAAAATCCGTGATAGTTCCATACATGAGAAATCAAGTTTTGAACTTGAAGGACCCTCGAGAAAGGTGTAAGACCTTACAGTTGTGTTTGGATCTATAAAGAAATAGACATGGATGTTTCACATCTATGAAATAGTCGAGATGTTGGGAAAGAGTTCACAACAATGTTCAAAGGTTGTATATGACAAGATTTGATCTTTCATAGCGATATTTAGTTTAGACGGATTAATGTAGCAACCACTACATATAATTTTGTTATGTGGTAGTTGAATAAACAAAACAAGTTCTTCTAATATAATTGTTACCTAGGACGTGTGCATAACACGGTCCATAGGGATTTGTTAATTCAAAGGATGCTAAAAATGTATGCAAACTACAATGGTTGAAGTGAGCATCGCGGAGTTGGAATCTTCACTATGATGAAACTGTTAAAGGAGTTTAAATTCGTCAGAGACGATGAAGATGCTTGCATTTGCAAGAAATTAAGTGGGAGCGCTAAGACATGTTTCTAATACATTATTTGGTAGACATATTGTTGATTGGCAATGATGTATATTTTATTGACACATATTAAGAATTTCATCCCGATGAAAGACTTAGGAAAAACCCAAATATTTGGCATCAATAGACGCTAATATGGTTGTGCCGAAAGTACATACATGATATATTGAATGAGTTCAATATAGAAACTACAAGAAAGGTTCTTGTCGCACAGAAAGGATTGAATGAGTTCAATATATATTATATATTCAAGTGTGTTGACACTTGGTAAGTGAAACAAATATTCAAGTATAGATTGATACGTTATGTTTGAAATCACAAAGAATATTTATATCAATCATACTGTGATATGTACAAATCCAGATATGTCCTATGCTCTAAATATTATGAGCATATACCAGAATGATTCATAAGATGATCATTGGACGATAGTAAGGATATTCTTATGATCTTTTGGAAGAACTAAGAGTATATTATTTTGTAGAAGTGACAAATAGATGGTTAGTTGATTGTAAAAGTGCTACATTGATACTAGTTTTGTCCCAAAGTACAAATTAAGTCTATCTCAAGCTAAACTAAGGGTGGCACAATATGATGGAAAGTAAGTTCCATAATAAATTTGGATGAGTTCCAAAGTTAAGACATTGTGAGAGATACTACAACAAAAGGCTAAGTATATGACTGCTATAATAGCAGCAAAAGAGGGCATTTGTGTCAAGTAGTTTGTTATCAAACTAGGTGTAGTTCACAGCGGGATAATACTATGAAGATATATTGTACGACAATATTATCAACATGTTTTAACCCCAAAGAACTAAAAGTCTCACCAAAGGACCAAATTTATACAAAGCCATCTCATTAGAGAATGAGTGATGCGTAGAGACGCAAAGACATGCAATTACACACGGACCTGGAAGTGTCAGATCCGGAGATCAGTTTACCACTAGCAATCGTGTACATACAACACCGGAAAGCCATCGGTGTTGAATACACAAAGGTTTGAAACTAGATTATTGACTCTAGTGCAAGTGGGAGACTGTTGGAGATATGCCCAAGAGGCAATAATAAAGTGGTTATTATCATATCTTCATGCTTATGATAAATGTTTACATACCATGCTATAATTGTATTAACAGGAAAGATTAATACTTGTGTGATTTGTAAACATAAAAGAGTACCTAGTAAAGCCTCTTGTTAAACTAGCTTGTTGGTTAATATATGATCATGGTTTCCTGATCATGAACATAGAGATGTTATTAACAATAGGGTCATATCATTAGAATAATGATATGATGGACATACTCCTATAGTTAAGCGTAGCATAAAGATCAAGCCATTTAATATGGTTCATTTGCTATAAGCTTTCTGATACATAGTAACCTAATTCCTTCGACCATGAGATATGGTTAATCACCATCACCGGAAGGATGCTTTGATGATATCAAACACCACACCGTAACTGGGTGGCTATGAAGGTGGCATTGAGTGTTCGGAAAGTATCGGTTGAGGCACATGGATCAAGAGTGGGATTTGTCCATCCATATGACGGATAGATATACTCTGGGCCCTCTCGGTGGAATGTCATCCAATTAGCTTGCAGGCATGTGAATGTCTCACAAGGGATCACATATCACGGGAACGAGAAAAGAGTACTTATCTGTAACGAGGTTGAACTAGGTATGCAGAGATACCGACGATCAAAACCTCGGATAAGTAAACTATCGTGAGACAAAGGGAAATTGGTATCGTATGTACGTGGCTCATTCGATCGCAAAGTAATCGTAGAAATATGTGGGAGCCATATGAATTTCCAGATTCCTCTATTGGTTATTGATCGGAGAAGTGTCTCGGTCATGTCCGCATAATTCACGAACTGTAGGGAGACACACTTAAGGATTCGATGTTGTTGAGTAGTTATGGATTGATGAGTAAGAGACCTAATGTTGTTCGGAGTCTCGGATGTGATCCGGGATATCAAGAGGAGATTCAGAATGGTCCGGAGAATAAGATTCATATAAGGAATGTCCTGTTTCGGAGTTCGGGAATGATTCCGGTGTTCTCACCAGGAATGTTCTAGAAGGGTCCGGAAGGTCCGGCACTCCAGAGGGGAAGGGTACATGGATGTGTCATGACAATGTGGAATGGTTGCATCATGTACTAGGTCACTTGGCTGGGCAAAATAAAGAGAAGAAATCAAATCGAAGTTTGAAAGTCAAACGCCAATTTGAAAAAGTCAAATCTCAAGTTTGTTTGGTGGAGGGAGAGTAGGAAACCAAATTGGGGAGGAAGTCCCACTCCCTCCCACCTGCTGGCCATGAGGAGGACTCCCTCCTTCCCAAAACGCCTCTCCCCTCCTATATAAAGAGGGGTAGGGCGCCCCCTCTCCCTACACCTAAAACCCTAGCCCCAGGCGCCACCACCTACTGCTGCCGCCGCCTAGGGCCTCCTCCCAAGTCGCCGACTAGGGTTTCCACAAACCCTAGCCGCCGGCTACACCTCTCCACTTGGTGCTTCTAAACCCGCCAGTGTTTGCACTATCACAAGTCGGACATTTTTGGTAGTGGGCTCATAAAATTGAGGTGCTGCCAATTCTTTCTAACTAGGTGGGTTCGAGTCGGACTCTTACTGCGGAAACACTCGGTAAGTTAGACGGGTCTATCACAACGGTTGTGGGGCTCGAGGAAAGGTCGGATGGGAGCTGGGGCATGTGATGCCACCCGTCCAACATGAGTCGTATGACATGTGATTGACAAGGAGTTGTCTACCTAGATCACTTGGCGCCTAGCGGTGATGCGAAAGCTCACTAGCCGACTTGTTTATTTAGGATCCTGAATCACTAAGTAACCACCGGAGTTGTGTTGGTTCTAGTGGGAGCATAAAATATTAAAATGTTTAAATGCTTGCTCTTTTATGAATACATGTCTTAAGTGTTTTGCATATTTTCTGTTGTAGATCATGGCACAAGGTAGCAGTCACTCTCAGATATCTGGTTTTTCATTGAGAACTATCCTTGAGAAAGATAAACTGAATGACACTAATTTTACCAACTGGTATCGAAATATGAGAATTGTTCTCAAACAAGAAAAGAAGGACCATGTCCTAGACAACCCACTTCTAGATGAGCCGAATGAGAATGCGACTACCGCTGCCACCAATGCCTACCGTCGGGCTAAGGATGAGTCCATGCATATTAGCTGTCTTATGCTTTCTCACATGGAACCGGACTTGCAAAAGCAGTTCGAGAATGTTGAGGCCTACGATATGATCGAAAGCCTCAAAAGTATGTTCCAGGCTCAAGCGAAGACTGAGAGGTATCAAGTCTCTCAGGCTTTGCTGAGTTGCAAGCTTAAGGATGGTGATCCACTGAGTCCGCATGTGATCAAAATGGTTGGTTATGTGCAGTCTCTGGAGAGGCTTGGCTACCCCATTAGCGAAGAGTTCGCTACGGATATAATTCTGAACTCTCTTCCTAGTGCATATGGGCAGTTCATTTCGAACTACCACATGCATGGTATGGATAAGAAGCTCACTGAATTGCATGGGATGCTCAAGTAGGCAGAGGCAGATCTCAAAAACGGCGCCAGTCAAGTGTTGATGGTGCAGAATAAGGCTAAGTTCAAGAAGAGTTCTTGGACTAAGAAGAAGGCTAAGTCAGGAGGAAAGCAGGCTCAGGACCCAGACCCAAGCGCTTCCTCAGGGACTAAGCCATCTCCTTCAGCCGGATCCACTTGCTTCTACTGCAAGGCGGATGGCCACTGGAAGAGGAACTGCAGCAAGTATTTGGCCGACAAAGCCAAGAGTGGAGGTATGACTTCCGACTCAGGTACACTTGTTTGCAATGTTATAGACATATATCTTGTCGATGCACCTAATAGTTCTTGGGTATATGATACCGGATCAGTTATTCACATCTGCAACTCATTGCAGGGACTGGTAAGAACGAGGAGCGTAGCAAGAGGCGAGGTTGATATTCGAGTCGGCAACAAAGCAAGAGTTGCTGCGTTGGAAGTCGGCACGATGCAACTTCATTTACCTTTCGGATTCATTATGGAACTGAATAATTGTTATTATGTTCCAGTGCTCAGTCGAAACATTATTTCTGCTTCATGTTTGATGAGGCAAGGCTATGGGTAGAATATCAAGAATAATGGTTGTTCTTTGTATTTGAATTATATGTTTCACGGCTTTGCACCCGTCCAGGACGGGTTATTTATTTTGAATATTGATGGTGAGTCGGTTTATAACATAAATTTTAAAAGGTTGAAACCAAATAATCTGAATATGACTTACTTTTGGCACTGTCGGCTTGGTCATATAAGTTGGAAACGCATGAAGAATCTCCATGATGATGGACTCCTAACTTTGTTCGACTTTGAGTCATTCGAGACATGCGAATCCTGCCAACTCAGCAAAATGACCAAGACACCTTTTGCAAAGAGTTGCGAAAGGGCGTCCGACTTGTTGGGACTAATACATACTGATGTATGTGGACCAATGAGAACGATAGCCTGGGGTGGTTATGAGTACTTCATTACCTTCACTGATGATTTGAGTAGGTATGGATATATCTACTTGATGAAACATAAGTCGGAAGCCTTTGACAAGTTCAAAGAATTCCAGAATGAAGCACAGAATCAACTCGGTAACAAAATAAAGTTTCTTCGGTTGGACCGAGGAGGCGAGTACATGAGCCATGAGTTTGATGACCATCTGAAAAGTTGTTGAATAGTTCCTCAACTTACTCTGCCAGGAACGCCACAAAGGAATGGTGTTTTGGAAAGGCAGAATCGAACCTTGTTGGACATGGTACGGTCAATGATGAGTCGGACAGATCTGCCTTTATCATTTTGGGGTTATTGTCTAGAAACAGCGGCGTTCACACTAAACAGAGTACCATCAAAATTGGTAGAGAAGACACTGCATGAGATGTGGACAGGAAATAAGCCGAGTTTGTCTTTTCTTAAGATTTGGGGTTGTGAAGCATTTGTCAAGCGACTCTAGTCGGACAAGCTTACGGCCAAGTCGGATAAGTGTATTTTTGTGGGGTATCAGAGGGAAACCTTGGGTTACTACTTCTACAACCGAGAAGATGGAAAAGTGATTGTCGCTCGGAACGGTGTCTTCCTTGAGAAAGAGTTTCTTAGTCAGGGAGTAAGTGGGAGCACGGTGGAGCTCGAAGAAATTAGTGAGGAACCGGCTAGCAGCGAGTCGGCAATAACCTTGGAGGTTGAGCCGGTCGTGGTAGCTGAGCCGGCAGCAGCACCTATACTACGAAGATCGGCTAGATTACGAAGTGTTCGTGATGTGTTACTGTTAGACAGTGATGAGCCGGCAAATTATTTGGAAGCGATGGTGGGATCTGATTCCGTGTCATGGCTTGGAGCCATGAGATCCGAGTTAAAGTCCATGGATGAAAATCAAGTTTGGAACTTGGTTGATCTGCCAGACGGTGGAAGACCCATCGAGTGCAAATCGGTCTTTAAGAAGAAAACTGATATGGATGGAAATGTTTCCGTCTATAAAGCACGTCTTGTCGCGAAGGGGTTCCGACAAGTTCAAGGAGTTGATTACGACGAGACTTTCTCGCCCGTAGCGATGCTTAAATCAGTTCGGATCATGTTAGCTATAGCAGCCTATTTCGACTATGAGATATGGCAGATGGATGTCAAAACGACTTTCCTTGACGAAAATTTAACCAAGGACGTGTATATGATACAGCCCGAGGGTTTTGTTGATCCGGCTAATGCTGACAAGGTGTGCAAACTTCAGAAATCCATTTATGGGTTGAAGCAAGCATCTCGGAGTTGGTTTCATCAAGAGTGATCATGATTCTTGTTTATACAAGAAGTTTAGTGGGAGCAAAGTAAACTTTCTAATCTTATATGTGGATGGCATATTACAGATTGGAAATGATGTCCAGATGTTGCAAGAAACCAAGGAATCATTGGAAAGCAGTTTATCAATGAAAGACTTGGGTGAGGCAACATACATCCTCGGAATCCGGATCTATAGAGATAGATCAAGTCAGACTTGGGCTCATTGGATTGAGTCAGAGTACTTATTTGGACAAAGTGTTGAAGAAGTTCAACATGGAATCGTCTAAGAAGGGGTTCTTACCGATGTCCCATGGTGTAAAACTTAGCAAGACTCAGTGTCCTTCGACAACTGATGAGCGAAGTCGGATGAGTGCGATTCCGTATGCTTCTACAGTCGGATCCATCATGTATGCCATGATTTGTACTAGGCCGGATGTTTCATATGCTCTAAGTGTTGTGAGCAGATACCAGGCTGATCTTGGAGAAATCCACTGGACAACGGCTAAAAATATCCTAAAGTACTTGAGAAGGACTAAGGATATGTTCTTGGTTTATGGTGGTGAAGATGAACTCGGTGTAAAGGGTTACACGGATGCAAGTTATCTTACCGACTCTGATGATTCTCGTTCGCAATCCGGATACGTGTTTATTATAAACGGAGGTGCTTTGAGCTGGAAGAGTTCCAAGCAAGAGACTATGTCTGCATCTACAACAGAGGCTGAGTATATTGCCGCCTCGGAGGCAGCAAAGGAAGTTGTTTGGATGAGGAATTTCCTCATGGATCTTGGTGTGGTTTAGGGCTCGTCCAATCCGTTAGACATGTATTGTGACAACAATGGTGCTATTGCACAAGCCAAGGAACCTAGACAACACCAGAAGAACAAGCACATACTCATGTGGTACCACCTGATTCGCTAGTTCGTGGATCAGGGTGATATCAAGTTATGCAAGGTACACACGGATGCAAATATTGCAGATCCGTTGACAAAGCCGTTACCCCAGCAAAAGCATGAGGCGCACCTGAGAGCCATGGGCATTAGATGCTTAGACATGTGATGTCGGAAGATTGACTCTAGTGCAAGTGGGAGACTGTTGGGAATATGCCCTAGATGCAATCATGTATGATGAGATTTCCCATTGTATTCATAAAGATATAAAGTTGTCCTTGTATAAACATCTGATGTGTATCATTGAATATGTGATTCGATTGTGGAACTATGCATTCATGTTGTTTGTACTAAATGTCCTTGGTCATTGAGGTTGTGCTGTACACACAACTTAGACCAATGTGAAAGTCGGCTTGATGACTCGGTTCCACTTGTCATGGGCATGGTGATGCCATTCCGACTTACACAGTTTCGGCTAAAGAGTTTAGCGATTCGGATTGACCCATATTGAGGTACAACGAACAAGTTGTCATTTGTATATCTCAATCAATGTAATCCTTAGACCTAAGGTTATTGCATAATCCGAGTTGAGGATCACCGACCTAGGTTCTGTCAAATGTTGATCTGTAACTGGGCAATTATAAAGGCAGAGTTCGGGTCGACTGAGAATCAAGCTGCGTGATGTGAATAACCAAGATGGGATTTTGCCCCTCCACTCGGAGAGATATTCTCTGGGCCCTCTCGAAAGATATGATTCGGAAAGCATGGCCATGCACGACTCGGTTAAGTGTTAACCGAGGCGATTGACTATGAGTTAGTCGAGTGAATCACTTATCTCAGATCGAGAAGAGAGTTAGACTATTTAAGGGATGACATATATTCGCCTATAGTCTGACAAGGTATATCGTGAGGCAAAAGGTACTCAGACGAAAGTCACATTAGAAAGGCAAGTCGTCATGACTCTTTGGTACTTGGGAGTCGGCACGTTCTGCTAGGAGCCGCTACCGACTGATCGATTTAGAGTCGGACTCTACTCGTGTTCAAGTAGCCATGAGCCTGCGGGGTCACACACTTAAGAGCGGGAGCAAGTTTGGATTGGATCTGAACTAGAAATCTGGTTGGGTTGGACCCGAGCCTGATTTGGAATGAGTCAGTGAGTTGGACTCGCAAGGACTAACATTATATGGGTTTTAGTGAATGGGCCGCACGAGCAGAGCCAATGTTCACTCCATATATATAGTAGAGCACCGTAACCCAGAAAGGTTAATCGTTGATCGGTTAGGTCATTCCATGTGTTGGTAACCCTAGCTCCACAGCAGTCCTGCCGTCGTACCGAACCTAGCAGTTCGCCGCCGGTGCTCCTCCTTGCACGTGTGGATACCAGTAGAGGTGTTGTATGATCAACACCAGGACGATCGGATCGCAAAGGACTGCACTGCATCAACTGACGCGCTTCATCAGTAATCCGCAACTGCGCGTCTAGTGGTAAACCTCGTGGCCTTCTACCTCAGCTGGATCTTGGGATCACCATGTTAGAGGAAATTTTTTGTTTTATTTCCACGTGGCCCAACATAGATTCCATCTTCGAAGCCCGTGACGACCTACACAATCATGTCTATCGGTGAGATCGATATCTATCTCGGTTTCAAGAGCCCGTGACGACCCACCCTAGAGGTGATGACCATGGCGGAAAAAAATCCGGATCTACTGTAACATCCCAACTTTTCTTCCCTGAATTGTTTAAATATGAAATCCAAAAATTCAGGGGGAAATAAAACTTTTAAGTAACATAACCCCTATCTGTACTCACTTACTTGTCTGGTCTTTAGCCTTGTCTAGTTTAAAATCTTCTGCTTGCTTTGTTGTGTGTGACTTAGTAGATCTTGCAGTAATATTAACTTTGATTAAAACCCTAGCACCACTATGAGGAGAGCACAAAAATCCCTAGACCCTAAAAACCCTGTACCTCTTTTATTTTTGTCACGACCCCCAAACCAATACACAAGGAACATCCCCAACCTGGTCCCATTGTCATATTGAAGCCATGATCACATGTGACCACTTCATCAAATGGTCACCTTAATTATTGCCCACTTTGGTGGATCATTTCAAACTCTTCGGGAGGATCCAGGAGGCAACCAGGGTCTGGTTTCACTCACCCCACCTATCTCTACACCCCCATGCCCCTACTCCTACAATTAGTGGTTTGTGCTCGACTAGCACATCGATCAAAATTGACCCCGAGCGTGTGCCGCCCTAGATCATCCTAAACCCTCTCGCACTCTCCAAACCCGATCGTCACGCGCGCTGGCCCGTGTCACGTATCCAACCCTGCAACGCAACCCTCTCCCTCACCCTGCCCGACCCTGATCACCCATGCGAGAGAGACAGGGAGTGGTCGGGCGGCTGATCGGCAAGATCTTGCCATGATCACCCTAGCCCCACTAACCCCTGCAACGTCTTGTCCCTGGGCCCGCGCAACCCGCGTCTTCCCCAGGCACCGCCCACCCCTTCCTCCCTCACTCACCAAACGCCCCTTCTAGCCCCAACCCTCGCCGGCCACATCGCGCGCCCCCGCACCCCTCTGCTCCGCGGTGCAGAAACACGGCGCACTCGCAAAGAGGGCACGGCCCACTGCCACCTCCCCCACCCGACGTCTAAACCTAGCTAGCCCGCTCCTAGCCCGACCAGGACAAGACCTGGCGTCGAACACCTGTCGGGCAGAGGCGCCGTTGGACCTAGTCGCGCTATCCCGAGGCCGTGCACCCGCTCTCACGCCTCTACTATCCAAATCCCGACCCCAGTGACACACTCCCCCTCTCCCTAGTCCACCCACACTCCCCGAGCTTGCCCTAGATGGCCCCTACACGCGGAGCATGATGACCTGGTCCTTCTCGGCTTAAAAGCCTAGTCGCCACCTACCTCCCTCGATCCCCGTTCATTTCCACCCCAAACCCCTCCCCTCTCCACCTCTGGGAGGACCCGAGCTCGCTCAGCTCCTCTCTCCCTATCCATCCACCGCACCTCCGCGGCACCGACGTGGGAAGGTGAAGGTTGAGGAAGCCACGGCTCTCCCCTTTCTTCCCCATTGTCTCTGCATGCATGCACAAGCCTAACCGCACTCTCCCCTCCCCCGTGTCTCTCTCTCACAGGCACCCTGGGAGCTTCGCCGGAGAAGAACCGAGGACGTCGAGTCAGCGAGCTGGTCCCTGGCGTCTCCAGAGCCCAAGGTGGTTGCTGTCGCCCCTCGTTAGAACCAGCACCGTCGTCTGCATCAAGCCACGCCCTTACCGACGCCGCTACGCACGTAGGTGAGCCTCCTAGAGCCTCTCCCGTAGCCGCTAGGGTTTACCACCAGTGACGTCACCCTCGCGAGGAAGAAAGGCCTGGGGCCATCGAATCTGTTTAGATCTGACGACCCACGGCGCTGGGTACCCCTTCGCCAGCCGCAGACGCTGACGCGTGGGGCCCTGCCGGGGGTTTGAATCCCTAGCTCCCGCGCGTGCTGTCGTGCTGTTGGGCCGGCCCAGCTGCTGCGCAGGCCTTAGCCAGGCTCAGATCTGCCCAGCAACTTTCTACTTTTTCCTTTTTAATTAAATCCCAGAAAGTGGTGCTGTAGTTTTAAATCCACCAAAAATCACTAAGACAACTTTTTGACCTGATTCAAGTTCTAGAGGATAGCCTATGTAAATCCCTACCACCTCACACCAACAGCTGACAAAACTCATGATTGTAGTTTCCCGAGTAAATTCTAGCAAAAGACTAGGCAGTTCTCACTGTTTTAATTTTTATAATTTTTCTGCATGTCAGAAAAATATGAAACCAACTCCCAGGCCTTCCTTTTCAAACAACATAGACAGGAAAATTATAATCAACCCGTTTGCAATAATTTGGCACATGTGGTAATTATTACAAGTTTGGGCCAGAAGCGTTTTGCATAAATTCTAGAGGCTTCCGTGAAACTCCTTTTTGAGTAATTCCAACTCCTGGAGTTGAGCACCATCTACACCTACCTAATCCGAGAAGGGTATATTTTTAGGATGATTATTTATGAACTGAGATTTTATTGAGTGATTCTAGCCTTTGCTGCAGTATTAAAAATGCCATAAATCAACCTTATAAGCTAAATTTATGAATCCAATTTTGTTAGATTAGTTTCTTTGTTACCTACCCAGCAATATTACCTTGGATCCTTGTTCCCTTGTAGAACATTGGTGAGGCACTATTTTGCTCACTAGGTTAAGGCTCACTTTTAAATTCACCATTATTTCTGGGAGTATCCAAATTAGTTGATTCCAAGGACTTTGGCTTGATAATTTCACTAGCTACAAGTATGTGATTTGGCTGGCCTAGCTGAATACTTGTTCTGTACTGTTTGATTGTTTGCTCCTTGTTTGATGTATGGTGTCTTGCTTGATTTGTTTATCTATCTTTACGACGTTAGATACGAACAAGGAAGGGTACGAGGAGGGTGATTGGGAGTATCTTGAAGAAGAAGACCAGGGACAAGTTGCCAACGAAGGCAAGCCACCTTCTTACTCATATGCCTTGTCCCACTATTTTACTTATGCATGTTTTGTCTACTTATTTCTGCCAATTGCATTGTTTTACTATACTATGTATTATATGGGGAATGTTTGGCTCCTCCAAATGTTACCCCTTAGTACCATTAGGTACAAAACCTTTGTATAATACCTACCTTCCTTTAGTATGGTAGATGGTGTTTAACACCATAACCCCTTGGAGATTCCATTTTAAGCCTAAGCAAAACTGTAGGATGGGAAGACCCCGGGAAAATACTTTCAAAAATGTTTTATGAGAAAACCTTGGTGAGGCTTGGCCTATCAAGTGATTTGGAAAATGAGAAAGGTTTTGTTTTACAAAATGATGGAGGGAAAATGATTACAAAAACACGCTGGGCTGTACAGTTTACTATGCTGGAACAATTAACCCATGCAACCACATTACTCTGGAATGGGACGGGGCTGGGCTCGAAGTTTGTCAGATCCGGTATAGGGGCCCAACACTACTACAAGGGCAAACAATCCCCGAAGGGTGGGCCTTCTCTATCTAACGGTCCATGCGTATCATCGACGGGAGAAGGAACGAAGGGTCTAAGGGCCTCCGCGCGACACTATGAGCCCCTCATTGAAAGCGCACACCCGTTGAGGTGCAAAATATGCTCCGGTTGGCTGGTTACTATATAGGGCGTCCCAATGTTGAGGGGGTTAACCTCATAGGGTAGGCACCTATATCGGAGAGGGCATTCGGAAGGTCTTGACCGGTTAGTCGACCCACGATCGGTGAAGATCAGGGACGGGTAATCAGATGGTGTGGGTAAAGTGTACAACCTCTGCAGAGTGTAAATCTATTCGAATAGCCGAGTCCTCGGTCATGGACGGTTGTGCTGGCGGTTGTACGGCGGGTGATGGTTTTAGTTTTCAAAAAGGACTTCGGAAAAGAAATGACTCTAAAATGTTTTGGCCATGGGATGGTCTGAAAAAGGAGGAAGGAGTTTGGTCATGAGATGACCGGAAGGAAAACAAAGGGTGACCCAATCCTAGTGTTTTCTTAAAACTTTTCAAAAAGGTTTCCACATTGTTTTGCAGCAGTTTTCAATAAAGATATGTAGACATACTATATCTACAAGAGGAACTGGTTTACAAAAGAACCCCTTATGGAGCTATCCTACCCCAGCCATATTGCATACCCATTCTTATTGTTATCTTAAGGTGGTTTGTGAGTACATTCAAAGTACTCACCAGCATTGTCCCTAGCTATCTACTTGGCCAGATTATGAGCAGGATGATGGGAATAATGAAGGTTACGACAACTACTTCGCAAACTAGGGCGTTGCTCCGAGTCAGGAACCCTATGGGCTATGGCGTGACTCGAGCCTTCTGCGTTTAAGTTTTTCCGCTGCTACTATCTATTTGTGCCCAGGTGGCCCCTTTGTAAGACAATCTATGTAAGACTTGGTGTTCCGGTAGTGTAATGGATGTGTATTTTGATATTATGTCGGTTATGCTCCACGAGTCACTGATCATGGGATCGTGGTGGTTAAGCATAATTGGCATCCCGGACCGTAAATCTGGGGTGCCACAGACTTGGTATCAGAGCCATACTGACTGTAGGATCCCCTAGATAGCTTGGACGTTAGTCGAGGACCTAAAAACTATTTTCATTATAAAAAGGGAAGAACATGGATACTTGCAAAAATACTGCTTAGGTCTCCCCTTCTCTAATTTTCAAAGCCACTTACATTAAAACTTCCATCTTTAAATTATCTAAAACTTTGCACACTTTGCACTAACCCCAACCACTCTAAAATTTTGTAGATGTCTATGGTGTTCACCAAGTTCCGCCAAGTAGGACTAGAGCTGCCACTTCAGCTATTTGAGGTCGAGCTGGGAGAGTTGGCCTATGTGGTAGGATGCCCTACTCCAGAGATCAAGGGCGCCCACATCCCCACTCTTATCGAGGGGGAGCTTTCCTGGATTGTGGTGTGCACCTTTCGAGGCGGAATATTGCCCCCACTCTCCAAGGAATTTGAGGTCAGCATGATCGAAAAGGAGTGGCATATCACCATCGCCAGCAGCTGGAGGGTTCCCGTTTCTTCGGGAGGCGGCATGAGGAGGGTTACGTGCTTCACGCACCCCCTCATCCTGACTTTGGGGCGTATATCCAAAACATGGAGTACACCCTGAAGAAGACTCAGACTCAGACCCACTTGGATCTCAAGGCTACCCAGTTGCTTGCCACCGAGGAGAGCTTAGACGAGGCAAAGGCAGGTCGTGCTCTAGCTCTACTAGAGAAGAAAGCCATGGTCGCTAGGAATAAACGCCTCATGAAGAAGATGAAAGATCAGAATGAGCTGCTGGTGACTATGGAAGCCAAGATTGAGGAGCTAGAGGAGGAGTGCGCCGACCTCCGCAAGGACAACAACGATCTGCTAGATGAGACCGACAATGATGCTACCCACAAGGAGGATTTCGACATGGACCACCAAAGCAAACCCGAGGATGATGACCACATGGAGGAGGAGGATCCGGAGGAGCTTGTCTTTCAGCCTGAGGAGGGCGATGAGGTGATCATCGAGGAGGATACCACCGCACGTCAGACCGAGGAGTAGGTCCTGCGATGAGAGTACTAGAAACTACCGACGTGTCCCCCTTTTGAGTGGCGAGTTGATTGTCTCTATTTGTTTTGTAATATTGAATCTCTAGTACCCCCATATTGTGATGTTTGGTTATGTTAAAACTTGTGCTTGCTATTCTCTCTGTTATGTATTACTTGTCTTTAGGCATGATGTTGTCTTGATGCTCCTTCTTCGATTTAATTCTTGTTAAGGCAACCATCACGTTCCAACCGTACCTAACCCCTAAACAACCTTCAGGATGGTGCGTCCCCGTGGTCCGCCACCCCCTCCACCCGAGCCAACCATGGCTCAACTCCTGCGCATGTTCATGGAACACTACTAGGAAAATGGCTATAGGTAATCAGCACATCCGTGGCTCACATGGTTGAAGTTCCCCATGGCTAAAACAGGCGTGGCTCACCTATGGGTAGTGCCCTACTAGTAACTAGAACAACCATGGCGCACATGACCATAGTGCACCACAGATATGTGTGGGCCAGGGCCCTATTGGCCGCACGCCAGACATCCGTAGCGCACGTAGGGTAGGTGCGCTACGCCTGTTGGTGTTATCCATGGCGCATGTCGGGGGGGTGCGCTACGCCTAAGCGCATGCCCCTCTGTGCTGTAAAACGACCAGACACATCCGTGGCGCACTACGGCATGTGCGCCACAAATGTTACTAATCCCTGTGGCGCACTTGGGCCGAGTGCGCCACGGATGTGGTGATTTTTTGGCAGCTGCACTTTATGTGCACATGTGTGATCATCCACCACCCCACACTTCACTTTCCCCTTCTTCTTCCTCCTTAGATCTAGTCGGGATCTTCTCCTTCCCACCTCAATTTCTCCACCCATTCACCATTTTTAGCATGTAGAACTTGCCTTGGATGTTACATAAGTAATAGAGGAAGGTCTCCGGTCTCTCATCTCCTTCTCCGGTCTTGCGCGCACCTCTCCTTTCCATATTTCTCGCGATTGGTCTCTCATCTCGGTAAGTTGTCCATGTAAGGATGTGTTCATGTGTATATGGATGATATGCTCATATGTATGTAGATGATCGATGCTCATGATGTGTGTATGAGAGGATCGATGGTCAGATGTGTGTGTATATGGAGAGTATCGATGATGCTCATGCATGTGTGTATGGAGAGGATAATGATATGTTCATGTGTGTATGGATCAGTCTCTCTCTCTCTCTCTTGTGTTTGTATGTGAACAAGTTGCCATTTGTTTTGCCAAAATGTTGATTCATTTCCATTTTGGCAAGACTTTGGCATTTCGCAAAGGTCCTAATTTTAGGATAGGTCATGCCGAAATTTTCTATCGACCATTGCATGCATGCATTGATTATGTGGTTCTAATAGACTTATAATTCTACCGTGTACACCGTGCAGGCAAAAATGGTGCTCGTAATGAGCGAAGACATTGTGGCTAGATTTTTGAAATGTGCGACGGATGACATGATACGAAATAACAAGACGGAGATAAGATGTCCGTGCAGAAGATGCAAACTCAACTGGGTGATCGACCCAGATTCCGGGAATCTGCAGGCGCACCTGCTCCGCCATGGTTTCATGGATGGATACACTCGTTGGATAAGCGATGACGAAGACGATGGAGACGGTGAAGCTGGGCAACATGACGATGCTCATCATCACGGCGAGAACGGGTGAGATGATGAAGAGTCTCCTGGAGATGGTGAAGGTGCGGAAGCAGACCGGGATGATGATGATCTAGATGCCGGAGGAGGAGACGACGATGGAACAACGTCGGGCTGGGTGCGGGACCCTTATTTGCAAGAGCTGCTTCTCAAGCAGACGAGTAACGCCAGGGCTGCCGCTAGAGAGAAAGCCAAGCTTGCGCAACTTGAGAAAGACGCGGTTACTCCATTGTATGAAGGATGCAGGCCCGATGATACCCGGTTGAATGTAACGCTCAAGGCTATGGAGATGAAGGCAAAACACAAATTGAGCGACGCAAGCTTCGACGATATGATGTCATTCTGGCACGATCGTCTCCCGGAGGGGAACACATGTCCAACTAGTATCGAGGACGCCAAGAAAATCGTCTGTCCTCTCGATCTACCTCACGTTAGATATCACGTATGCATCAACGATTGCATCATTTATCGGGGCGAGGACACGGAGAAAACCACATGTCCGGTGTGCGGCGTGAGTCGATACAAGAAAGGTAAGAAAGCACCTCGAAAAGTGGTATGGTACTTTCCTATCACTCCTCGTCTGCAGCGCTATTTCACGGACCCTAAGGAACCGAAGCTCATGCGATGACATGCGGAAAGGAAGAAGCCAAGATATGATGATGATGACCCTGAAAAGGATGAGCTGCTGACGCACCCTTTAGATGCTAGCCAGTGGAAAGCATTGGACCTCGAATTCCCAGAATTCGATAGAGATTCAAGGAACATTAGGCTTGGTGCAAGCATCGATGGACTCAATCCGTTTGGTAGCCAGAGCAGCACGCACAGCACTTGGCCCGTGTTTGTATGGATGTACAACATCCCTCCGATAGGCTTAGCGCACTAGCCCAGAGTGTGCTACAGATATCTGTAGTGCACTATGCCCAAGTGCGCTACGCCTAAATGGCTTTATCCACACGTGCGCTCGACCCCCCTCTCTCATCCCCATCTCTCCATCTCAGCCCGAGCACGATCCCCCCCCTCGCGCCGCCGCCGCTCTCGTTCCGCCGCCTCGCCAGCTCTACCAGCAGTCGCCACGTCTGAGGAGGAGGAGGCCTGCCCGCGTCCGAGGAGGAAGAGGTCCGCCCGTGTCCGAGGAGGAGGAGGCCCACGCGCATCTCAGGAGGTGGAGGCCGCCGTCGTCCGCCCGTCGTCGTCCGCCCGCCATCGTCGTCCTTGTCTCATAGGTGAGTGTCGCCCCTCCCCTCTCTCCCTCTCTCTCCCTCTATCCCTCTCTCCCCTCTCTCTGCAGGCCATGGTTAGGGTTCAGAGAAGTGAACTATTATTGTAGCATTTGCTCCTATTCAGATTAGGGTTTAGATTAGGGTTCATCTGTAACATTTTGTGTTCATGTGTAACATTTCCATCGATCTATGAATACAAATGTAGAGTGTCAGTTTCAGTTAACTTTTTAGAGGAAGGAAATGCCCATTTGGTGTACAGAATGATCTCTCCTGCTCCTGGAAAATGCCCATGTTTACAACATATTTTATGTGTATTTTCATGAACAAAAATGCTAGATTTATGGACACTATCTTGCTATCTAAAATTTACTGACTGACATGCAACCACCTACTCCCTCTGTTTCAGAAATAGAGTAGTTGACAGTGACAGTGATAGTTAGTAGTTGACAGAATGTTCTGTCTGAATCATTAGTTGTGGATTATGTTTCCTATGTTATACTGTGTTTTATGAGTACTTGAAACAATACTGTGAAACAGAGCATGATATGAGTACTTGAAACAATACTGTGAAAATATATATTGCTTCGTCATATTGTTTTATTTGATCAAATCTATCTGGCTTGCATTGCATTGTCAGATAGGCTTGTCCAGTGAGGTTTGTGTATTTCAATTTAAAGTAGTTAGAATGGTGTAGTTGTCTGAAATACAAGTTGTTCAGGTGTTATTTCAATCTGATGCTGATGGCTCCATTTGTCCTCTCCTGGGGCACATTATTAGTAGCTTGTCCTTTTGCAAGCCCCTTATTTTGTTCAAGTGTCCTGTTCCAGCCAGCTAACATCTCCTAAACAAACACCTGAAACATATATACTACAGACCCTAGTAACCCTACCAGAGTACCAGTACTACTACTCACAATATACTACCTGAACAATATATACTGCAGTGCATCTTATATTGTTACTGCAATGCTAGTTATGATGAAACAATGTGTATATAATGATGAAATGCTCCTGCTGAAATCCTAGTTATGATGTATATACTGATAAAACAATGTGTATATACTGATGAAATGCTCATGCTGAAATCCTAGTTATGTTGTATGGTGTTAGTACTGATCCTGGTGATGGTTTAGTACTGGTTTGCTTGCAGGTGATGGTCTAGTAGTACTGATCTGTGGTGATATAATTGTAGCACTTGAAATTGTGCTTGTGCTTGTATATGAAGCACTTTAATATGTCGTGTATGCAGGTTCTTGTATGAAATGAGTCCCGATTTTTGCCGGAATGTTGATTAACTTCCGTTGCGGCAGAAATCGGGCACTCCTAGTTTAAGAAAATTAGCAAAGGTCATGCCGGATTTTTCCGTGCATTTAACCAATTATTTGTTTTTTATTAGTGCAAAGATGTGTGACAACGACGAGGCTGGATGTTCTAAGCGCATCAGCGCTGAAGGAGAACTCAGACCTCCGAATAAACAATTGACATTCTGGGAGGCAGCCCAGCGGCTAGAAGACGATGAAGAATACCATCCTTCGGAGAGCGAGGATGATGAGATGGAAGACGCGGAGGAAGAAGCCGAAGGAACGGCGGATGATAAAACCACTGATGGCGGCGAGGGCACAGGGAGTGGTAGCAATCCTCCTAAGAAGAAGAAGAAGAAGAAGCCGAAGGAACGGCGCCCGAACACGGTCGGCACCGTCAGGGAGGAAATTACCGAAGTGAGCCTATCAGTGGTTCCTTTGGAGCCCACCCTTGTCGTCAAAGGGTACAGTGGGCAAGTGGCGGCGATCACCCGGACAACCATCTCGATCAACACCGAGAATCTCCGGCATAAAGATAATGGCCACTTGCGCACACTCCTCTTCGAGAAGCTGCACGCAAGATACAAGTTCCCCGCTAAGTATCAGAACACAAATTATCATCGGAACAAAGTAAACAAATCCGCCCTCACAAAGACGAGCACCGCCCTGGCCAGCTGGAGAACCCGGATAAAGAAGAAGATTATAAAGAAGGAAAAAGTCTCGAGGAGATCCAGAAGATTGACCCGCAGATCACCGAAGATCAGTTCCGGGAGTTCAAGGAGAGGTGTGAATCCGAAAGAGCCCTGGCCAATAGTAATCGAGGAAAGGTGCTGCAGGCGATTAATATAGGTCATCACCATCTCAGATCTGGTGGATACAGAACCGCGGAGGCCAAATGGAATAAGGAGGACAAAGAGTATAGATCCATGGGGATAGAAAACCCCTTTGCGAAATTCGAACCCAGGCAGGTTCGAAACTTCATCAGGGCCCGTTACCATGTGGACCCAAAAACGAACAACTCACCGCGGATCCTGCACAGGGTTAAAATTAGTCAGATTCTAAGGGGCTACGACGACCTGGAACCTCCCATTCAACCCCCAGGAGCAGATGAAGAAGAGCCGGCTGTCCTCAGAACTTGCTTCAGCTTATTCATGCAATGGCCAAAGAGCATGATCCGTTTGGGGACGTCGGGGGCCATCACGCCACAGACAACAACACCGCCTGTCGTGCCAGCGACAAGCGGTGGCAAGGCCCCCTTACCGCCCTCGCCGTCACCTCCACGCGGTGGGTCGGATGATCATGTTGATGATATGCACATGGCGTAGGATCCGGCCGAGGACGAGGAAGACTAGAATGATCACTTCTTCAACACTCAGTTTAGCAACAAATACCTAGCTGGTGGCCCCACAGAGAAAGCCACTATCACCAAGCGTCTGTTGGTTCTCAGGAGATGCCTCTAGCTTGTGCCTTTACAGAACCAGCTGATACAACCAACTGGCCCTTTATTCTAAGCCCTGACACACTACATAGGGCGGGCGGTGCTCAGATTGCGGTGCCTGCCCGCTCTCCAAAAGGAAAAAAGGGCAGGAAAAGAAAATCTAGCAGCTCGAGCCAGCAAGTGGCGTCAACAACTGCGAATCCGATCAGGTTTCGGGACGGGCCACCAAGACCCGAGGGTATTATGTGGAGGATTCATGTGGCGGGTGAGCCCATGCTACCTAAGAATTTGCGGAAGCTCGGCAGTTCGGAACTGCAGAGTGTGCATGATGGCGTGCTGATGATAGAGAGACGCCTTCTATCAGAGAAAGATCCCTCGCACCCGGTATTCGTGGTTAAGGTGCCACCAGGCTTGGGCTTCGTCGACAATGCCCCTGCGGATCTGTTCTTCCTAAGGTTCGACGACATCTTCAATATGTTCCACCTATACCCGCTGCACTATACCATGGTCCGTCTGTTTTCTCTCAGCCTGGCCATGCAGATCATTAGAGAGAACACACCGGTCATCGCTATAGTGGACCCCTACTACATGCGAGAGGGATGCTTGGGTTCCCCCGCCGAACGACGTATCGTGGCCTCGTACCTAAAAAGAATCCTCATGGCGAACAAGACAAAGGAATACATTCTTGTGCCTTACTTTCCCGAGTAAGTCGTTATTCACTCGCCACCGTCGATTGGCTTTATTAGATTATCATCATTCTTTTTCCAACACATTCCATTTGAATTTTTTGCGCAGAGATGAACACTGCACGCTCATCTCCTTATCGCCGAAGCATTCCCACGCCACGTATTTCGACTCAGGGAGTCTAGAAAAGAAGAAAAACTATGACAAGATCAAGGAAGTTCTGGATGATGCTCTCACTGGCTTTGCCTCGACGGAAGGCACCACCTTCGTGCGTACGAAGGTCAAGTTCGGCAGGCACGTCTTCAACCACGTAATGGAGTTCCCCTGCGTGAAGCAGCCGGAAAACAGTAATAAGGAAGCCTACTACGCACTCCATCAGATGAGGGTGTTCCTACTTGACCAGCAGAATTCTACGCTGCCAGATCATCTCAAACAGTGGGCCGAAGCAAAGGCCAAGATCACTGATTCAGATATTAGACAAGAGATGTATCGCATCCAGCAGAAGTTTGGGGCAATCATCTTTCGTGATGTCATGACTTCGGGGGGGGGGGATCTTCTACGGAGGAAATATCCCGAATAACTGTGACATAGAAGATCGCCTAGAGATGCAGGGTGACTATAGGAAGTTCATGACGAGACAAGGCGTCCTCCCGTTCCCTAAGCCGAGCTAGAAGGCCTGATGTTGGCCTAGTTTTAGTTACAAACTATAGATGACCTTTGTGTGTGTGTGGACAAGTGTACATGCTACTATACTTATCTTATTAGGTTTATGAATCATCGCTTACTTCTTTTGCTTATTATTATTATATATCAATCAATGCTTGGTTTTTTTTGCTTACTCTTTGGTCCTTTGCTCACTTTGGTCCTTCTTTTTTTCCTTACTCTTTTTTCGAGAATAATGCCGATGATTGAAATGTCGTGGCACACTATATATGTGAATGTGCTACGATGGGATTGTGAGCCTTGTGATATGCACAAGTCCAGGTCTTGTGCATCCTACTTGGCTCACGGTTCCATCGTAGCATATTCCTGTGTCCAACGACCTATGTATATATATGAGGCATTCTTTTCGAGTTATTTTTGTCTTTTTCAAGAATAATGCCGATGATTGAAATGTCGTGGCACAATATATATATGAATGTGCTACGACGGGATAGTTAGCCTTGTGATATGCACAAGTCCAGGAATCGTGCATCCTACTTGGCTAACCGTTCCGTCGTAGCATATTCCTGTGTCCAACAACCTAGCTAGTTATATATGAGGCATTCTTTTCGAGTTACTTTGGTCTTTTTCGAGAATAATGCCGATGATTGAAAAGTCTTGGCACAATATATATGTGAATGTGCTACGACGGGACTGTAAGCCTTGTGTTATGCACAAGTCTAGATGTTGTGCATCCTACTTGGCTTACGGTTCCATCGTAGCATATTTCTGTGTCCAACGACCTATGTATATATATGAGGCATTCTTTTTGATTTACTTTGGTCTTTTTCGAGAATAATGCCGATGATTGAAATGTCTTGGCACAATATATATGTGAATGTGCTACGACGGGATTGTGAGCCTTGTGATACGCACAAGTCCACGTCTTGTGCATCCTACTTGCCTCACAGTTCCATCGTAGCATATTCCTGTGTCGAACAACCTAGTTATATATGAGGCATGCTTTTTGAGTTTGGTCTTTTTGATTTAGGAGTACTTTCTATAAGTGTATCTTCATATGCGATTTTAATTATATATGTTTTTTTTTCAATCATCGGTTAATTATTATTGTCAACTTATAGATGACGTGGTACGTCGTGTACAAGGGACGGGTTCCCGGAGTCTACGATGATTGGGAAGACTGCCAGAGACAGGTGTACCGTTTCAGCGGCAATAGCTACAAAGGGTACAACACTATGGCGGAGGCGGAAGCTAGATACACGCGCTATCTAGCGGGAGTTAGGACAAGGAACCGGATGAAGACCTACACCTTCGTCGCGGCGGTGATCATGCTTATCTTCTTTGGTTGTTTATCCCGCGTTTGTGTCTAGCTAGTTTAGATGTCTAGGAGAGCTTCCGAGCTCTAACTTGTCCGATCGACACATGTATTCGCATGTCACCAACTACTTTGTAACTTGATCGAAACAATGTAACTTATACTATGTATTCATGTATGAGACGTATCTATATGTATTTGTTTCAATCTTGTTTTTCAAATTGTGTATTTATATATATAATTGTATATATTGTATCTGTGTGTGTATATCTGCCTGTAATATTGTATATAATCTGTATTGTATATAATCTGGCTCTGAAATTAAAAAAACAAAAAAACACCAGTGGCGCACATGACCTAGCTCTTGTGGCGCACTACGTCTAAAGCGCACCTCAGCAGCTTAGTGGTGCACTGGGACGTACGCCACAGAAGATCCAACGCATAACGCACCTACCCACATAGCCGTGGCGCACTAGCAGGTGCGCTACGCCTATCTCGACACAACCGTGGCGCACTAGGCAGTGCACCACGGCTAGGAGTTAGCCGCAGCGCGCGGATAGTGGCGCACGGCTAGTGCGCCACGGATGGCCATTCCATGTGCGCCACAAACAGGCATTTTCCTAGTAGTGGAGGATCGTCAAGCTGCCAACACCGAGCGTCAAGCCAACCTAGCAGCACTTCAGTAGCTTGTCCAAGCCGCAGTAGGAAATGCACATGATAACGAGGGTGAAGGAGGGAACGGAGAAGCCTGATCTCATCTCAAGGATTCCAGAGTACCAACCCACCCGAGTTTACCAAGTGCACTAACTCATTGGATGCCGACGATTGGCTCCGTACCATCAAGAACAATCTGGAGGTAGACCGAGTGGGCAATGAAGAGAAAATACTCCTAGCCACCCATTTCCTCGCATGCCAGGCCAGGGAATGGTGGATCAGCGTTAAGGAGATCATGTCGGCCGGGCAAGAGATTGCTTGGGAGAACTTCAAGGAGAGGTTTCGCAAGTGCCATATTCCCCCTGGTTTGATCAAGATGATGAGAGATCAGTTCCGAGCCTTGAAGCAAGGAGGAATGTGCGTTGTCCAGTACTTGGAGAAATACACTGATCTGGCTAGGTATGCCCGCGAAGACACCAACACTAAAGAAAAGAAGGTGGATACCTTTCTAAACGGACTACATGATGAGCTGCAATGTCACCTAGTAGCCCAGAGATTCCAGGAACTTGATGCTCTGGTTGACGCGGCGATCATGGTTGAGAGCAAGCGTAAAGGAATGATTGAAAATCGCAAGCGTCGAATGATGCAGCAAGGAGGATCCAGTGGAATCAGGTCACGAAGCATGCCCCCATCCCACCCTGCATCCCCACCACAGAGGGCCCCAACCTATGCTCCGTGCCCCAACAACCCCAATCGCAACTACAACAACCCCTGCCCCAGAAGTGGGAACCCAAGACCCGCTCGCCGAGGACCTGTCAACCCCAATGTCCACCCAACACCTCTGGATGCTACACTTGTGGAGAAGCGGGGCACTACTCCCGTGAATGCCGTGTAAAGAAAGGAGGAAGCTTACCCCGTCCCAATGCGGCCCCTACGAATGTCGGTGGAGCTCCGGCAAGGGGCACTGCCCCAAAGAGGGCCGCTAATGCAGCCAGAGGACACCTGAACCACATTACTGCTGAGGAAGCTCAGGCATCTCCGGATATTGTCTTGGGTATGTTTCTCGTCAACTCAATTCCCACTACATTACTTTTTGACTCAGGAGCATCACACTATTTTTGTTACGGAGCCCTTTGTTGAGAAAAGTGGGATGAAACCTAGTCAGATGGGTAGACTCATGCTAGTACAGATCCTAGGCTCGACGGCCAAAACACAATCCGTCTGCCGCAATATCCCCATAGTTATTCAGGGCATAAACTTTCAGGCTGATCTAATTGTCCTAGGAACCCAAGGTTTGGACGTAATATTAGGGATGGATTAGATGTCCCGCTACCAGGGCATAATAGATTGCGCCCGAAAGATCATCTCCCTGAAAAGTACCGAAGGAGAGCCTGTCCAGTACCAAGCGACAAACCCCTCGTCCCGGTTCTATTGCCAAAAAGGTGTTGTAGGACCCACCCTAGATCAAGTACCAGTGGTCTGTGAGTATCCGGATGTTTTCCCTGATGAGTTGCCCAGTATGCCCCCTGACAGGGATATTGAGTTCATCATCGAGTTAATCCCTAAAACGGCCCCCGTAGCCCAGAGACCTTACCGTATGAACCCTGAGGAGTTGGTAGAGCTAAAGAAGCAGCTAGATGCCATGGAACGCAAGGGCCATATCCATCAAAGTGCCTCCCCCTGGGGATCGCAAGTTCTGTTTGTGGATAAGCGGGATGGAACCACCCGCCTAGTCACCGACTACCGCAAGCTCAATGAGGTCACCATCAAGAACAAATATCCCTTACCAAAGATCGATGACTTGTTCGACCAGTTAAATGGAGCTCAGGTGTTCTCCAAGATAGACCTCCGCATAGGATAGCACCAACTAAAAATCTGAGAATCCGACATCCCCAAGACCGCCTTCACCACCCTATATGGAGTGTATGAGTATGCAGTCATGTCCTTTGGGCTAACCAACGCTCCTTCCTATTTCATGAATCTTATGAACAAGGTATTCATGCCATATCTGGATAAGTTTGTGGTGTTCTTTATAGATGATATCTTGATCTATTCCAAAGCAGAAGAGGATCATGAGAACCATCTGAGGCTAGTACTAGACACCCTCGAGGAACATCAACTCTACGCCAAGTTCATTAAGTATGAGTTCTGGCTAAAAGAAGTGGGATTCCTTGGCCACATATTGTCTGCCGGAGGAGTATCATTAGACCCCGCCAAGATTCACTCAGTACTGGAATGGAAGGCACCCACCAATCCTTTGGAAATTCGAAGTTTCCTGGGTCTAGCGGGATATTACCATAAATTTGTTGAGGGATTCTCCAGTATTGCCAAACCAATGAACCAACTACTTAAAAAGGATAAGAAATTCGAGTGGACAGAAAAGTGCGAAGAGAGTTTCCAGGAACTCAAAAAGAGATTAGTCTCAGCCCCCATCCTGACAATGCCCGACATAACCAAAAGCTTTGACGTCTACTGCGACGCCTCCAAGCTGGGATTGGGGAGCGTATTAATGCAGGAAGGAAAAGTCATTGCTTACCTATCCTGATAGCTGAAGCCTCATGAGATGAATTATCTCACCCATGACCTCGAATTGGCCGTCGTTGTGCATGCCCTAAAAACTTGGCGCCACTACCTAATGGGAAACCGCTGTGAGATCTATACCGACCACAAGAGTCTAAAGTACATCTTCACCTAGAGGGAGCTAAACATGAGGCAGATAAGATGGATAGAACTGATCAAGGATTATGATCTAGGTATCCACTACCACCCCGGAAAAGCGAATGTAGTAGCCGATGCCCTCAGTCGAGAACCATGCTCCCTAAACATCATGATTGCACAAGAACAACCTAGCCTAGCCCAAGAGTTCGAAAGGTTCAGGTTAGAGCTAGTCAGCTCAGGATTCCTAGCCCACCTTGAGTTAAATCCGACCTTAATAGACCAGATAAAAGAAGCCCAGAAGGGTCACCCCAGCATAGAAGGAATCAAGCGGCGTATGGTGAGAGAGAATGTTCCCGGATTCAAGGTGGATGATAAGAACGTCCTGTGGTACAAAGGACGCATCTGCGTGCCAAGTCAGCATGATCTGAAGCAAACCATTATGAAGGAAGACCATGAGACTCTCTATTCATCCACCCAGGGAGTACCAAAATGTATCAAGATCTGAAGGATCAATTCTGGTGGCATGGAATGAAAAGAGAGATCGCTCTGTTCGTAGCCAAGTGTGATGTCTGCCAAAGAGTCAAGGCAGAACACCAATGCCCCGCAGGATTACTGCAACCAATGAAGATTCCCGAATGGAAGTGGGAAAAAGTAGGAATGGATTTTATTACTGGACTACCCACGTCCAGCAGAGGACATGACTCCATCTGGGTGATTGTGGACTACTTGTCCAAAGTTGCGCATTTCCTTCCCGTGAGAATGAACTATAATAGAAAGCAACTTGCAGAACTCTACATCTCAAGGATTGTTAGCCTCCATGGGGTACCCAAGGAAATCGTATCCGATCGTGGACCTCAATTCACCTCTCACTTTTGGAAAATCCTGCACAAATATTTAGGTACAAAACCATCATTCAGTACTGCCTATCATCCCTCCACGGGAGGACAAACCGAAAGAGTCAATCAAGTACTGGAGGATATGATTCGTTCGTGTGTTCTGGCCTACGGAACAAAGTGGGAGGATTGTTTTCCATTTGCCGAATTCTCCTATAATAACAGCTACCAAGCTAGCCTCAAGATGGCGCCATTTCAGTGCCTTATGGGAGAAAGTGCCGAACACCCCTCAATTGGGCCGAAACCGGAGAAACCCAAATCTTTGGTCCAGATGTAATCAAGGACACATAAGAACAAGTACAGCTAGCCCGTGACCGTCTGAAGGCTGCACAATCTCGCCAGAAGAGCTACGCCGACACCAAGCGCCGGGAAGTGACCTTCAACAAAGGAGAATTCGCGTACCTTCGCGTCTCTCCCCTTAAGGGAATGCAGTGTTTCCATGACAAGGGTAAACTCGCTCCCCATTATATTGGGCCCTTCAAAATCCTGGCCCAATGGGGTCGAGTCTCATATTAATTAGAGCTGCCAACCGAACTATCTGACTTCCACGACGTCTTTCACGTGTCCCAAATCAGGAAGTGCCTCCAAGTGCCCACAAGCCGGAAGTCTTCAAAAAGATCGATTTCTAGGCGATTGATCCCAACCAAGACCTGACCTACAGAGAGGTCCCTATCAAGATCCTAGAGAAGGCAAAATGTTTGACCCGACATCGTAATATACCCCTCTACAAGGTTCAATGGAGCAACCACTCCGAAGACGAAGCTACCTGGGAACACAAAGACTACCTTTGAAAGGAATACCCCACCCTCTTCACTCCTGAACTTGCAAATCTCGGGACGAGATTTATTTAAGGGGGGAAGGTCTGTAACATCCCAACTTTTCTTCCCTGGATTGTTTAAATATGAAATCCAAAATTCAGGGGGCAATAAAACTTTTCAGTAACATAACCCCTATCTGTACTCACTTACTTGTCTGGTCTTTAGCCTTGTCTAGTTTAAAATCTTGTGCTTGCTTTGTTGTATGTGACTTAGAAGATCTTGCAGTAATATTAACTTTGCTTAAAACCCTAGCACCACTATGAGGAGAGCACAAAAACCCCTAGGACCTAAAAACCCTGTACCTTTTTTATTTTTGTCATGAACCCCAAACCAGCACACAAGGAACAAGGATTAAATCCCCAACCTGGTCCCATTATCATATTGAAGCCATGATCACATGTGACCACTTCATCAAATGGTCACCTTAATTATTGCCCACTTTGGTGGATCATTTCAAACTCTTGGAGAGGATCCAGGAGGAAAACGGGGTCTGGTTTCACTCACCCCACCTCTCTCTACACCCCCATGCCCCTACTCCTGCCATTAGTGGTTTGTGCTCGACTAGGGCATCGATCAACATCGACCCTGAGCGTGTGCCGCCCTAGATCAGCCTAAACCCCCCTACTCTCCAAACCCGATCGTCATGCACGCTGGGCCCTATCACGTATCCAACCCTACAACGCAACCCTCTCCCTCACCCTGCCCGACCCTGATCACCCATGCGAGAGAGAGAGGGAGTGGCCGGGCGGTAGATCGGCAAGATCTTGCCATGATCACCCCAGCCCCACTAACCCCTGAAACGTCTTGTCCCTGGGCCCACGCAACCCGCGTCTTCCCCAGGCACCGCCCACCACTTCCTCCCTCACTCACCAAACGCCCCCTCTACCCCCAACCCTCGCCGGCCACGTCACCATGGCCACGTCGCGCGCCCCCGCACCCCTCTGCTCCGTGGTGCAGAAAGACGGCACGCTCGCAAAGAGGGCACCGCCCACTGCGACCTTCCCCCACCCCACGTCTAAACCTAGCCACCCCTAGCCCTCTCCTAGCCCGACCAGGACAAGACCTGGCATCGAACACCTGCCGGGTAGAGGCGCCGTTGTACCTAGCCACGCTGTCCCGAGGCCGTGCACCCTCTCTCACGCCTCCACTGTCCATACGCCGACCCCAGTGACACACTCCCACTCTCCCCTAGTCCACCCACACTCCCTGAGCTCACCCTAGACGGCCCCTGCACGCGGTGCATGATGAGCCAATCCTTCTCGTCTTAAAATCCTAGTCGCCACCTACTGCCCTTGCTCCCCGTTCATTTCCACCCCAAGCCCCTTCCCTATCCACCTCTGGGAGGACCCGAGCTCGCTTGGCTCCTCTCTCCCTCTCCATCCACCGCACCGCCATGGCACCGACGTGGGAAGGTGAAGGTATCACTGTGGTGACTCATCACCATAGTGAGGGCGGTATGTGCAGCAGTCCGAGTGTAGGAAATATTATAATCCTCGATAAGCTTCGGAATCTCCTTCACTTTATCCCTCACCTCAAGCACTGGCATGTTGTGCAAGTCAGAAAGTCTTCAAGAGTCTGGTGGAAGTCGAAAAGAACATCTCCGACAAGTTTTATGCGCTCAAGGCTGGGTTCAGAGGAAGAAGAGTCGGAAAGATGTAGAGGATCTAGGAAAGAACCAAAAATTAAAATTTGACTCAAAGAGATTCAGAAATCAAGAGAAGAGTGAAAGTCGGAAATCTTACCTAGCACAAAGTGGATCCACTGAGAATGCTCGATTTGGAGATTCCTCAAATCTTCATCTGTGGCCTTGGCTAGATCTTGCTGAATCTTTCGAAATCCTTCTTGAGATCATCAAGCTACTTATCTTAGAGGGCCAATAGCCTCTCAACCCTCTCGGTCTCCATGTTGCTTGATTCTAGGATGGCATTCACGGATTACTCCGATTCAGTTTTTAGCTTCTCAAGCTCGTCCCGGAGTTCAGCATTTTCTATCTTTAAGACCTTGATGTTCTCGGCCTCCCCCACCATCTTGCTGGATTCAGTCAGCAATTCTGCAAAGGTAAAATTATCAGTCAGCTAAAAAGTATGACTATGAAAAATATTTAAAGATAATGGTCAGAAAAGATTACCTTCCACTTGCAACTTCGAATTCTCAAGATGCAGAGCCTTAATATCCTTGCTCTTGTTATAGATATTCTTGAGAAATTCCTATTTGGAAGATGCAATTTTCTGTAAGTTAAAGATGGAATAGCATCATACGGCTACTAAGAATCGGGTTGCAACTTTAACTAAGTCCAAATACAGCATGAGCCTTGGGGGCTACACTATATCGTTCTTTTGCATCCTATAAGCATCAAATCTGATTTAACGTTATGATGTTTATCTGACTTTATGCTTGGGGATAGAGGATATGATAATAAATACTGCAAATGAGATTTGGAAAACTTACAATGTACTCCAAGTGCAGCTTCTTGAATCCGAGTTTTGTGTTGTGGAACACTCTCTCGGCAAGGGAGAGGGGAGAAACGCTTATTGCTGGAAGCTCGCCAGACTCGATTTTGGCATCCCGGACCAAAATTTGTTCTAGGAGGTTCACCAACTTCACGTCCTCTGTCTCCTAGCTCGCTGCCTCTGGAGTAAGGGTTTGCTTCTCGAGAGTGGACTATGCCAGCTTGAGAATCTCTTCCGTCTTCTTCCGCTTCAGCCCGAAGGAAGTAGAGACGGCCATTTTTATCTACCTCTCCTGTTGATATTATCATGGGGTCATTACCCTTGGCGAGTTCACCCTTGTCATATGCTTGGCTACCAACGGTAACCAGGGCTTTCAAGGTGGTGCTGGCATCAGGAGTGGCAGAACCCGCATTTGGAGAGTCGAAAACCTCCGGTGCTGATGTCTGGGTATAGCTTGGAGTCCGAGGTGGCATGGCTCGAGATATGACAAGCTTCTACTGGCGCAGTTGCTTGCCTGTGTTGCTTTCTGGATTCGGCTTACTCTTTAAAATAGACTTAGCACTGAAACACATAAAACCAAATATCAGGTGTTCTTCGGAAAGAAAGAAATGTACAAAGTACTACAAGATTGATAAGGTGCTTACCTTTTAACTACTGGCAACACTTGTGTGCCAGCAGTAATAATGGTTTCCTGGGTCTTTCGGTTCTTGGAAGCTGAGGCAGGAACTTCTTTCACCTCGTCATCCTCCGTCACTTCCGAGTCGTAACCCTCGACAGGGGAAAGCTTGGACTCGGGAAGTTCCTCGAGCTAATAAGTATTTAGCACATCAGTAAGAGAAAAGTCGGACTATGAGGCAGAACAGAGTGAATAAGCTTGAAACAAAGTCGAAATATTTACCGGGATCAGAGGGTGGTTGGCGATGAAATTTTCATGGAAACTCCGGGGACCTTCTTCTAACCCGCTCCTTGATCAAATACTTCATTCGGGTGTTGTAGTCCTACACAGGGATGCGACTCGGACTGACCCTCAGGCTGTCTTTCCGGTCTCCGGTGACCATGTGCATCAAGCGGTCTCCGTGAAACTGCAATGGCTGAATCCGGCGATCCAGCCAGCAGTGGATCAAGTTGTATCCATTGTGCCCCTCGTGCTTCATCAAGAACTCGATCTGCCTCTTGGCAAGGATCAAGTCCTCGGACAATTCTAGCGCTTTTGCATCCCATGATTCTTGGTGGGAGGCGGCACCGTCGACGGAGGCCCGAACACCTTACGCCTTGTCTCGAGCCAGAATATCCTTATGATAGAAGAAAGTCCTGGCCTATCTTTTTACAGATTATCTAGCATTAATACTAGGATAAACTCGGTTTATCCTAAGGACTAAGCAATGGGTGCCGGTGGTGTAAGGAACACCGGCACTGATTGAGTTCTTCTAGGTATCGTAGTAGTATCGAAAAAGGGTGAGACTTGGCCTAATGCTAAGAAACCCCTCACTAAGAGATGCGTGAGCACTAAGCTCAAGCGAGGAGTAGGGGGAAGGTTATGAAGTTGTGCACCATAGTATTGGAGAACTTCGGTGAAGAACTTCGATGGTGTCAGACTGAGGCTGCGGTCAACGTACATGCCAAAGAGAACGGTCGCCGTCGCGTGGTGCGGGGACGGCCTCTTCAGCGCCGCTCCTCCACGCGCCGACGACGATGTAGTCCTCATCCTCCATAACTTGGAGCTCGACGCTGTCCATGGCGCTAGGAACCCAAAGGCCCTGCAACTTCCTCTCGTTCGCCACCGCGCCCGTCGCCGCTGCCACTTTGGAGCTGGATGGTGCCTCCATATCACTGGAGAAGGTCAGAGATTGGTGGCGCTGCGGGTTTTGTGGTGTTAGATGAGAAAAGGTGCGGAGTGCTCGAGGAGTACTAGGAGACAATGAATATGCAGCGAAGAATGAATCTGGGGGAGAGAAATTCCCTCTCTCTTATTAACCTCTACGTCAATATTCGCGTTAAAACCACGCGATCCACGCGTGTAGGAGAGATGGAGGTAGCTTCCTCGCAACACATGTGCCCCCTCGATTCTCACGCGGTATTGAAATGGTGTTCTATTCTATAAGGAACGGACCCACCAACGATCGTGCTGATGGGACTCTTGTCAGTGATAAGCCTTCGTCTGAAAAGTTGTTAGACAACACGCCACTATTTAAAATCCGGCTCATGATTTGAATCGAGCAAGTAAAAGACTGAAGTCAAAGAAAATATATCTAACTCAAATGACTCGGAATCCTACATTGTTAAAAGAAGTTTTCGGGAACCCTTCAAGATTCTCAAGACGAAGAACCAATCAAGCTAGACGATTTATCCGACTTTGGATCTTGGAGACTTCCGGGGCTACTGTTGGGGATATACTTTCCGGGTATACCCACAGGACTCACTGACCAGGGTGTCCCAGCAACTGTTTAGAGGTTTGCTTCACGGGAGGCCTAGTCAGGGAAAGAAGAAGGAGTCCAATCCGGCTATGACAAGGCCCACAAGAGTTACCGACTTAGGCCTGTAGTATTACTTGTAGTGCAAGCTGTATCTAGTAACCGACTCTGTAATGTAACCGGATAAGTCTATCCTGTAATCCTAGGCCCCGGTGACTATATAAACCGGCCCTATGGGAGCCTTTAGGGCACAACCAATCTTACAAAACCACAACCTACTCGCACATGCTAACCTCTCTTGTAATCTGCTCAAACATCCGGCTCTCGCCGATATATTACTAGGTTGCTAGCAGGAGTAGGATCCGATCACCACAGTCAGATCTAAACCTTGGTAAACTTGTGCTCACTGCTCCCGGAACACTGTACGTCTGACACCCCATCTTCTCAACGCCGTTGGGAACCCTTATGGCATACTTGTTGACAATCCGACGACACATAGGGTAGGTCCTATACTAGAGTGGCATCTAGAGAGTCTTGACCGGTTTTTCGACCCACGATCGTTGTAGATCAGGGCATGGTACTGAGATGGTGTGGGTAAAGTGTACAACCTCTATAGAGTGTAAATCTATTCGAATAGTCATGTCCACGGTCATGGACAATTGGGAAGGTTGCTATAGAGAGATGCTGGATTTGATTTCAAAAGGAACTTCAGAAAAGAAATGGCTTTGGAAATGTTTTGACCATGGGTGGTCGGAATGAAAGGAAAGGAGTTTGGTCATGGGATGACCAGAAGGAAGAAACGAATGGGTGACCTAATCCTAGTGTTTTCCACAACTTTTCAAAAGGACTTCCAAATGTTTTACAAAAATTTTCAAGAAAGATATAGAAATGTTATATCTACAAGAGAAAACTACTTTATAAAAGAAACTATTATGGAGCCCTCCTACTACCACATCCATATTGCATATTCTTTATTATTTGTTCCTTTAAGGTGGTTTACGAGTACATTGAAAGTACTCATCGACATTGTCCCTAGCCATTTACTTGGCCAGACTTTTAGTGGATCAAGGAACGATGGAGATTCTGATGTCTACTCGAGCTAGGCCGTGTTTCCAGTCATTTGCCTGTAGGTTAAGGCTTGACATGGGCTCTGCGAGTGAAGACCTCTACTATTGATGATTGTAATCGCCATAATGGCAATACTGTATGTTTTGTACTCGTTACTTTCTGGATGTTGTAATGATACTCGTTGGTTATGCTCATGGCTCACTGTGTATGGTAACGTGAATTGCAGGCATAACGGGGATTCTCGGACTGTAAATCCCAGGTCTCACATTCTCCTTGTTCGTCGTCTATCCAGATAAAAACCAAACACACATGGGCCAAAGTAAATACATTGCGCAATCACATAAATCATATGCAACAAGCAAAGAAGGGATGCCATGATGGGATAATGCACAATTACATGATATAACATAGCATGGCTTGGGTGAGGTGTGGGGTACAAGAATAAAGCATTTTATTAAGTTTTATTCATGTTTTGCATGCATAAACCTTGCTTCCCCTTTAATAATTATATGATGCATGCTTCTATTTATATCATGGAATGCATAGTTAGAACGCGCTCGTCGTGCTGATCGATTTAGACATATCATTTGTCGAATTCGGATTTACGGAATTAAAGTTATGCAATTATGAAGAAATGGCATTTATTAGCATTTAAATTATTTCGAAATTATAAATTTCCCAAATGATATTTTAAATCGCATAAACATATTCCTCATGTTTTTATGATTCAAAAACAGATATTATTTACATTAGTTGGATTTATGAATTTAAAACCATATCAAAGTCAAATTATATTTAAATGGGTCAAATTCAAAGGTTTGACTAGATAGAGTCTACTCTGGCCAGATTTGAAACTATGTTTTAATTCATCTCTGCAAAATATTTACTCTTCATTTTGGAAACATTTTCGAATTTCCAACATATTTTTATTTATTTGTGAAATTGAATTATAAAAGGATTTAGGATTAGGAAAAAGAAAAAGGGAAAGAGATAGAGGCCCATGGAAGAGGGATTGGGCTCCGGTTTGGCTACACGACGCTCTCTGGCGATGGACAGAACATGGGCCGGCCAAACTGGTGCTAGAACAGGGACCGCGGGTCTAGGAAAAGGAAAACCTAGAATTTTATTTAAAAAACCGACATGAATTGTTGGTGACGAATTGAATCTCGATAGGAACGATTAGCGCAAAAACTGCTAGCTCGGCTAAACTTTGGACGAAGATGGCAACATATTGAGCAAGAATTAGACCATGCTGTAAATAAGAGAAATGAAGAGAGGACAATGGGCCACAAAGTTTGTTTAGAGAGTTTCGTGAGAGGAGGAATACAGCACCCAGAAATCTTCGAGGAACATAGGATAAAAGAAGGATGTGTGAAACTGAAACAATTTTTGGGGCGTCAATGAAATTTCCCAAACTTCAGATGTCGTTTTTGAGCAGCTCAGAGCATGAAGATGGGCGAGATTTGAAGCTGGATGAAGCTGGATATACCGATTGTATGTGCGTGTGAAGGTGAACACCCGAGGTCGGAGTGGAAGGAAGGAACCGAGAGGTAAACAAAGGAGAAATGAACATTGACAGCGAATCTCAAGTGCCAACTTTTACAATGTCGCAGCGAGGTTCTTCCAAGTTCATTGGATGTTTTTGAGTTGCATAGGATCTCGTTTTAGGTGCGGTTGGTTGCGTGACGTAGATGGGTGTACTGAGTAAGCGTGCGGGTGAAAAACTTCGCTAGAAGAAACATGGGGTGGCCTTGAGATGACAATAAAAAAGCGGTAGGTAGAGGTGTTTGTCCGTGCATGAGGCAGATAGTGCATGCGTAGCGGCTGCTAACTGCGGAACGGCGAGCAGCGGCAACTGCAGCGAGGGTGTGGGACCCCGGATTTATGGTCCTAGAATCCCCGTTATGCCTACAATTCAAGTTCCCATGATCAGTGATCCATGAACATAACCGGCTAGTATCATTACATCATCCATAAGTAGCGAGTACAAAACTTACATTATTGCCATAATGGCGATTACAATATTAATAGCAGAAGTCTTCAAGCGCAGAGCCCATGTCATTCCTTAACCTACATGCGACTGACTGGGAAGATGGTCTAGCTCGCATAGACGTCAGCATCTCCATCATTCCTTACTATCTCCAATCTAGCCAAGTAAATAGCCAGGGACAAATCCATGAGTACTTTTGAATATACTCGCAAGACCACCGTGACAAGTTAAACAAGTATAATGCATATTTGGCAGTGGCGAGGTAGCTCTACACTACGGTTGTTTTTGAAGAGCCTAAACTGGCATCTCTATATCTTTGTTCAAAAAGAGTTTTTAGAAAACATGCCTCCTTTTTAAAAATTGGGATACCACCATATCCTTTATAAAACATTTTTATAAGAAAACCCTTTTTAAATTCTCCTGGACCATTTAAAGTCAAAACCAAACATTCTACTCATGTTCTCTCATGACCAAGTCACATCCTTTTTATCCATCTCAAAAACATGCCAAGGGTACTCCTAGCAATCTCCTTTCCAACCGTCCTTGACCGTGGACACATCTATTCGAATAGGTTATATTCTACAGAATTTGTGAACTTTACCCACAAGAATCAATACATCCGCCGGGATACAATCACGACCCACTACACACGGTAGACGGGGGTTCTTATAATCAAACCTAACTTTTTATTTGTCATCCCTAGAAACGTCGGCTTTCCTTTTGGCTTTGTTCTCCCAGGAAACGAGTATGTGGCTCGACGTCCATATTCCTTCCTCCCGTACACGCATATACCCAAGCCGCAGCTTGGGATATACCTTAAATTGTGACTTACTCCCTTTCCTACAAACTTTGCATATCGTCCGCGGGAGACCCAATTGTTGCACCCGTACCTTGTCTAGGACAGTCCGGATTTTAGGGGATTTCTCCCCTTTAGCGAGTATGAGCAGCCCCGGCTAAAAAAATAAACTATGAGCTAAGCCCCATCAACTGGGTAGTGTAGCTGCACATATAAATTGTTCCGGTAAAGGTGTAGAACATATCTTCTCTATCTCTTGCTCGACTTTCTCCTTCTCCACTTCATATTTTCTTTTGTAAAACATCCACTCGGAAATGATGCCTCTTTCTAAGGGTTTTATTTTGAAAACTTTGTAGTAGGGTCAAACCCAAAATAGTTTATCATCGAAATATTGTAGTCTCCAAGGAGGGAAGATGCTAATCATCTTAACCTCGATCTAAAGGGGGTAAAGATGGGTGTCAACAAGCGTAAGATGGGTGTCAACTCACGTATTTTATTTGAAACAAACCATGAATTTAACCATGAAGTTCATAAACGAGATACAAAAAAATTGATAAAAGGAGTAGGTCAATAGACGAGTTTAGGAATGGTGGCTTGCCTGTGACCAGCGAGATGTCCCTTGACTTGCTTGGAATACCAGAATACTGAGAATACCTGATGAGTGCATATTTTCATGATGTTTTATGTTATTATTTTGCACTGTAGTTGTAGGATTTTGGTATTTTACGGCGTTCACGTGCATCTTTTATGTCCATTTTCACCAGGATCAGGACACGATGGGCACAATTGTTGGACTAGTTGTATTGGGGCGAAAAGGAGTAAAAAACAATATAAATCGCTAATTTGGGAAATATCAATAACACCAGAAGAAAACCTAAAGCAATTGAAGCATATAGACTCTTTAATGACCAACTATACGGTGGGAATAAATTCTACGGTCGTATAGTTCCCATAGTATAGTTGGCGCCTCCACCGCCTCCTTAAATAGTTTTACCCCGTGCAACTGGATCGGGGAGACGACATACAGAACGACTAGAAATCACAGAAACCTCACCTCCAGAAGGGATGTGGAGGGGGAACTCATCCACCGGGGATCCATCTTCACCTTACGCAGATCCAGGAGGCTAAGGCATCGATCCTCATCAACAACCGCTGCATTACCACCATATGCATCCATCCCATCTACATCTTGTCTAGATTTTGTTATGATTTCCATACTCGTTGTGGATTTATACAAGTACTATTCATTTATGATAGATTCCACTGTTTTTGCCATGATGTTGATTGCATTCATGTCTAAGTAGATCAATAGTTCTTGGGTAGATGGAGAAACCCTAGCATGAGATTGAAATAAGATAAAGTTTATTATGATATTCATCGCTATGACCATGTGTTAGATTGTCTTCATCTTGATGTTGGGAGAAGTTGACCTCTCATTATTTGCCTCTTGTGGGGACTTGATGGAGGGAACTACTTGTTGGTAGACAGAGGTGTGATAACACTTACAGTGAATATAAAGTTGTTGGCACTCCTTATGTATCAACTTGGGAACCAAGAAAACTCACGGAACACTATCCATGCCATGGGATACATCCTACGGGATAAATTCCCTTAATAGCATAGTAATTCGATTGATGTCGATTGCTTGTCTGCTGTGGTTATGAGGACGATGTGAGCAGTGGTTGCTACCTATTTGTCCAAATACGGAGTTCCTCTCACACATACATTGTTGAGAATGTTCATGATAATAATCTTTACCTTAAACCTTTATAATGCTAGAGGTGTATCCGCTACTCCCTGAAAATGCTTTTCCCATTGCAGTTTCAAATGTATTTTACATACACAATATTTACTTTATGTATTCAGTTTGCTTTATTTTACTTATTGTTCTCTTATACCAAAAACCCAAAAACACCTTTTCACACAACACTCGCATTTTTATCTTGTTACTTAAAACATTATTTAGCATTACTATTTCAGTATTTAATTCAAGAGTTATTAGACTTCACAACTCCTGCTTCTTGTGGGATCGATATCTTTATTTTGAAACTAGCTAGAAACGAGCAGTGCACTTGCAGTCATCAAGCTATTTTCTAGCACCGTTGCCGGGTAGCTAAGCACTGTAGGTCTTTTAGTTTTTGCTTATTTATTTTAGACTTGCTAAGTTTTGTTTTGAGTTATAGGTTTCCACCAACATGATGGAGTTTGAGCATTTGACTAGTGCGAACCCACTCAACCACTTTGGGAAGCCCTATGATATTAATAAAAGATACAACTCCAACGATAAGACAAGGGGGTTTGAAATAAATCCTCTGTTACTTCGTATTCTACACAAGAAGCAATTTACTAGAGATGAAGAAGATCTTGATCCATATGAGCATATTGAATGCTTCAAAGATATATGTGGCACTTTCCAATTACCGGGGTATACTTCTAATGAGGTAAGGCCTAAACTATTTATTCTACTTTGACTAGCACAGCTCTCTCATGGTATAGATCTTTACCCCAGAAGCCACTACTAAGGAAAATTTAGATTCTAAGTTTCTAGCCAAGTATTACCCTTTATCAAAATATTTTGGGATCAGGCGTATTATAATGACTTGGAGGAACCGTACTAATGAAGTACTAGTAAGAGCTTATATAATATTTAAAGATTTACTTAATCAATGTCTTCATCATGATTTTACTGAATGGTATTTATTGTATATCTTCTATGGCGGTTTAATTAAACCTAATAAATTGGAGCTAGACTCTTTCGCAAGCGGAGCTTTTATAAACCTTCCCATAAATAAAGCTTGGGCTTTACTTAATAGAATTCACGATCATAGAGTTTCTTGGAATTTTGTCTAGGAAGCGAAGGAGGCATGGAATAGATTATGATTGTATTCATGACTATAATAAAAAGGGCAATGTTAATGAATTACCTAAAGAACTTTATTTGGATTCGGATCTTGTGTTGCATGTTGTTAAAGCTTTTACAGAACACATCAAAGCTCCAAAAGAGGGTTCGGTCAAGTATGATCCACCACCCGAACCTGAGAAGAAAAGAGAAGTTAAAGCAAGACTAGCCTCCCTAGGACAAATGTATGATATACCTTTCCCTAACACTACGCAGAATCATATTTTGGAATATGAACAGGTTAAAGAAGTACATGAGAAGAAGGAAGATGAAAGTGTGCCAGAATTTGAAGAACATTTGGATAAAACCAAAGATGAATAGGTAACCAAGGAAGAAATTATGGCTATGTATGCACATTGCAACATAGTTGAACTTGATAAAGAGACTTCTGTACTGGTTGAAGGTAAAATTCAGGTAAAAGATGTGGGTAACCCTATTCTTCCCTGCATATTTAAAGAAATCTCACATTATGGTTTATGGGATATTGGCACCAAAGTTAAAGTTCTTTTGGAGAGAGACACACTCTGTTTTATTGCCTAGAACACTCTAGTTTTCATTCTTATTGCTTTGTGAGTGTTCTCTTTTTTAGCACTGTATTTAGCCTTAGTTTTATTATGCTTTTTACTTAGAACTTTTTAGTTCTTCTTTGTGTATTTGTGAGACATGTTCATTGATCTTTATTTATTATTATCTTTGTGAGTTGTTTCAAATAAGTCGATTGGTGTTGGAAAAGAGTAGGAAGCTTCATGTTTAAGTGGTACAAAGGAAGATTGTTTTGACTATGGCTTAGACTTTATCATGTCATGTTAGATGTTGCTTTGACCTTATGCTTAGTGATTATTGTTGTAGCATGACTTGTTTCAAACAATTGAGATTTCTTAATGTGCCTTGAAAGAATCATGCGTTGTTTTAGCATACAAAAGCATATTATTGTGGTATTCTCCTTTGATGCTTTGTTTGGGTTGACTTGGCACATGCTCACACCATGATATGACTATGAACCAGTCACCTTAGCCTCTATGATCATTTAGTTTTTGACTTGTGATATCACTTTATGCTTTAATTAATAATGTTTTGTCTCTTTGCATGATTATGGCCATTGTTGCTCTCTTAGTTGGTCGCTCCTAGTCTTTTGCTAGCCTCCACTTGTACTGAGTGAGCTCTACTCGTGCATCCAACTCCCAATAAACCAAGTTATTCCAAAGAGCCCACTATAAATTCCTACGCATGGTGTGTTACACCATTCCAAGTATATTCATGTTTATCTATCTTCCAAATTAAACATGTTATGAGAAAATTAGTGATTAAAGCTCTCACAAACTTGATGGCACACTTTAATTTCTTGCACCTAATAATCTTGAACCATCATGTCATATATGTTGAATATGCTTGCACTTATAAGTTGGCAATTAGCAGAACCATGCTGTCATGGGGAACGCTTTCAACACTTGTACATATTACCTAGTTGATATCATGATCTTTTGTTTGCGGATGTTGGCGGTGTGAAATAAAAGGGGAGCTTGTAAGTGCATGGAGTATTGTATATGTGTTAGAGAAACGCTTGGGCGGCTAGCCTAAGCCATGCCTAATCATGGTGGAAACTTGCAACATAACCATAGTAAGCAATATGTGAAGCATCCTCAATAAAAACCTATGCAAATAGCAAATAAAAAGATCGCTGAGATGCTCATTATCTGTTGCCTTGTCATTTTGATATGTGATAGATCCTATGTCATGGGGCAAGGGTACCCCGTTGGCGATTCTCTATGATACACATGTACTTATAATGACAAGAACTTGCTTGTGACTAAAGTTGAGTAGCATGAGGAACGACCCTCGTACTCAAGGGACATGAGATTGCCAACTTATGATCTGTCAATCATATACTCCATATTTATTTCACTTTATCCTTAATCACTTCAAGATGCTTATGACACGGGAAATGAGATATGAAAGCTAACAAGTACCATAATTTTTGGAAGCTCTTTATGAAACTTGAAATCCCTGCTTCCCTCTGTGAAGGGACTTTCTTCTTACTTTTATATTGAGTCTCCACCTTCCATCTTTATGCACCAATTAAGAGAGAATAGTTTTCATTCTTAGTTCTATGTGCATTGTCCCAAAACTTATTGATTTATTGATAATGTTTATATTTCTTGTTCTTGAAATATTTGTATCTAGTCACCCTTATGAACTTTGAAGGTGTCTTATGCATTTACGTTTTGCTACTCCATGAGGGACAAGCTGAATACCGCATATGATATGTTTTCTATATGTGAAACAAACAAACGTCTTTCAATGCATTGTTATTCATGATCCTTTGTTTGTACCTTGCATGTTACAACATTGTTACTATGTCCTATTGTTAGAACTACATATTTCATGCTCATGTTTAGAGTTTTTTGATCCCAGATATCAATGCTTTGCAAATGGTTTGTTCAAGATTGTGATTGTCCATGTCACCTCAAAAATTATTCTTTTTATCACTTACCTACTCGAGGATGAGCAGGAATGAAGCTTGGGGATGCTTGATACGTTGTAAACGTATATATAATTTTTGATGCTCCATGCTTGTTTAGGATCAACTTTGCTATGTTTTGTCTACACTTTGAGGTATTTTTATACATTTTCTGGGACTAACCTATTAACAAGATGTCGCAGTGCCAGTTGCATGTTTTCTATTGTTTCTAGTTTCAGAAAAGCTATTAAGGAAATATTCTTAGAATTGGACAGGACAAAAGCCAAAGTTAATATTTTACCAGAAGGAACACGGAGTCTGAAGGGTAGCCTAAGAGGGGTCACGAGGTGGCCACACCCTAGGGCCACGCGGGTCCACCCCAGGGCGCGCCGCCCTATGGTGTGGGTCCCTCGGGCGCCCTCCGACCTTGCCATTTCGCCTATAAAAACCCTTGATGCAGAAAACCCTAAAGGCCTCAGCCTCCATCCACGAAAAGTTCCGCAGCGCTGCCGCCACGGAAGAGGAGATTTGGGGGACAAAAGTCTCTGTTCCGGAATCCTACCGGAACAGGAAATTGCCCCCGGAGCTATCTCCACCACCATCTCCATCGCCGTTGTTGACTCCCATGATGAGGAGGGAGTAGTTCTCCCTCGAGGCTAAGCGCTCTACCAGTAGCTATGTCTTCATCTCTCTCTCTATGCGTAATCTTATTGTGGTCATGATCTTTGTAATCAAGTAGATCTACTCTGTTACTCAAGTGCTTTAATTATAATCTCCGGTTATCCCCACCTGTGTGAAGTTGACAGTGTGCACACCGTGTGGCACTTAGGCTAAATATTACAGAAATACTGATCATGAGTATATTTTGAGTTGGATATCTCTATGAAATTGTGGTGTTTGTTGGAACCATCTAGCGCTCAAGGTGACAGTGTAGGGTTATTTAGCTGGGGAATGCGAAATTTAAGGAGAGCTTTTGTAGTCCTACCGTGGATTTGAGTTATCCAACCGGAGAGTAGTTTAGAGTAGCCGAATGAAGAGAAGATATTTATACGTGTCACATCCCAAGATTTTGGAAATTGGGACCAGATTTTTTTTGCAGCGTGACATTCATCAGCATTGCATTGCATATTTGCATCAAGAAAAAATACCTAAATAGAAATAAAGGACTAAAACCTAAATAGTATATGGCACTTTGTTTCTAAAGGGAATTAAATTGGCTTTATAAAAACCCATTGTTGCTAAGGAAGCAATTATTGCTAAATTATAGCCTAAAAAGATCCAATGAATATTACAAAATTTTAGAAAGAAAATTGAGCTTGTTTGGATCTATTATGAAAAAGTTATGGAATAAATACAAACAAATAAAGATATAAATAAAATGGAATATACAAGGATTTATAAATCCACTATTTACAAACTAGTAAAAAGATTATAGATATGATCATACAATGATCTATGAGGGAAAATTTTAGAAACAAGAATCGTGTCATTTGGAGTTCGTATGCAAAAGTTATGAGGGAAACACATAAATAGACAATAGAAAAAAAGAAAAAGAAAAAGAAAAAATCCTAAGTGTGCCGGGCCCATTCAGCCACCGGAGAGCTACACACGCGTACGGGAGAAGGCATTGATGCCTTGTTTGCTTTAATTTCCGTGCAAATCAAATTTTCTCAAACCTTTCTCTATTCAAACTCTTATATCTTTTTATCTATAACTTCGAATCGACATCCGTTTGTTTCTACTTGTTCCCTACTCCAAGACCTATCTATACCCCGTCCTAAACATCCATATAAACCCGTGGAGCCACAGCTCTATGAGTTTCCCTTCTCGAAATCCCGAATCTACACATATCCGAATCTTATTTCGTTTATTCACCCATCTAGACTTCGTCATTTGCCTTCGGCTAAAACACGAAAGTTGTAGATCTCGTTGAAATCTTTAGATCCTGACAAACCTCACCACTTTTCATCCACCACAGCAGGAGAATTTCGCACCGCCATATTTCAGATATGATAGTGTAAATCCAAGATATACTCGCGCTCGTTTCTTCAAATCCAAATTCCTTTGGTGAGAAGGTAGGACTAATGATTCTTCACAACTTTCATGTTGTAAGTTTTTCAATTTGACCTACGGATTTGTCTCTCTAACACAGATCTATTTCTTGTCTATTCTGAGCCCGGGTCAATCTCCTCTCCTAGTGACTGGATCTCATCCTGACGGTCAAGATTATAGCTTATCAATAAAGGGGTACGAGCCAACCAGATCTCGCCACGTGTCAAGCCAGGTCAGCCCAGCATCCTAGTCAACGTAGAATATTCCCTGTAGATTTAAAATTGAATTTAAATTGTAGGAAATTGTGTAAATTTGCAAAAATCATATAAAAAGATTAGTAGACCCAAAGATGGCAAATAATATATCAATGGATTCACAAAAACATGTAGAATATTAATATGACATTAGATCTAACATTTACAGTGTGCGTTTACTGTAGTAATTTAATTAGTTTTAATGGTCTTTTAGGTTAATAAATTCATAGGAAATTATCTGTAACTCTGAAAAATATGAACAATATATCAAATTGAAGCTACTATAATGTAGATTAATATTATCTGGTTGGATCCAGCCTTTGCGGATTATACACCCCGTAGTGATTTAATTAGTTTTAATGTCTTTAGAAATCATTAAATTCATAGTAAATTATTTGCATATCACAAAAATATAAATAATATACCGATGGAAAGATGGTTCCATGTAGATCATCAATATGCAAATGGTTCAGGCAAATACTGTAAGGTTTTGCAGCAATTAAATAAATAGTTTAATGGCTTATTTATAGAATTAAAATCATAGTAATTCGATTACTGCTCAGAAAATTACAAATATTATGTCCCTGGAATCACAATTATGTGGAGATTACAAATATAATTTTAGTTTGATATTTAGGCAAAAAACTATATAAATGATTTAAAATCCATTAAACACTATTTAAATCATAGAAAAAGATTTACAACTCCGATTGAGGTGAATCCAATTGCTACTGGTTCGTATTAATGCCCTCTATCCAGTACACTTTAGATGAAAATTTAATTCGACAATGAGGACAGAATTTACAACGGATCTGTTAAAACACCAATAATGGCAAGTAATTATTAATAACAAATACCCTATTGCATTAAATGATTTGCCACATGCATCATATCATCTAGTAATGTTCAGAGAACTAATTACAGCCTTTGTGACATATTAAATAATTATGCATGCATTTTTTCATCATTGTTTTGTTGTATTATGCATAATTGCATTGTTTTGAATGGTGTGTTTGTTGTGCACTTGTTTTGATTGATAGATTGCGAGGAGTGCAACGCTTGTGATTGTGACGAATGCAATCTTCTCTATTGTGAGGATTATCTGAACGACTACGTCTACAACAAAGGCAAGTAGAGCTATCATAAATGTCCTATTATTTTTTCTATGCATGTAGTATGATTTTTAGTAGTAATGCATGTGTAGGTGTTTTACTACTATGCTATTATATGACACCCAGGCATGATTGCCATATCTCCATGACTTGGTCCCTTTGAGCCATCGTATTGTAGTTGCTTAGACATGCTTATTAGATGCGCAAAAGGGAATTCATGATTGATTATGTTATGGAAAAGTTATGTTTTGTTATAATGAAAACAACTGGAATTTAATGAATCTCCTACGTGTGATGGATTGATGTTTTTTGGATGATTTATTGCGGAAAGCACACCTAGGCTTCAGAGATTGGACAAGTTTCTTGTGTAGTAGCTTCCAATACAGCCGTATGTCATTATTTGTCTTGACTTAGTAAGTTATGGGAACCTGACCCGACGTGACTAGCGGATGAAGGGGATGTAGGTTGGTATGGGTCCGTCCTGAGGGCTTAGGTTCTACTTCTTAAAGGTTTCGTCTTGGTTTTCTCCCTACCATGGCACAAAATGAGTGTAGTGGTAAGAGCAGGCTGACTGGGTCATGCGGGTAAAGTGTACAACCCCTGCAGGGTTTCTAAACTAAGTATTTAGCCGTGTCCCCGGTTATGGACAACTATGAGCAACTGGGCCTGGAACTGTTTGAAAAATCTCACTCATCCCAATTTCTTAATTACTAAAACTTGATGGGTGAACATGGGTTTAGGAGCATACGAAATCTGAACTGTCTTGTTTATACATGGGTTTATGCTGGTATGTCCTTAGAAGATTGTTTTTGAAGAAAGAAAAGTATTTTGAAAGTAGGGAAAAGTTGTACTGCTTTTAGAAAATGAGCCTGAACTCCTCCTAGCCAAATATGCATGTAGTTGATAGATCCTTTGTACTGATTAGTTCTACTTGCCAATACATTCAAATTATTGACCATTCATGGGTGCAGCATTTCATGTTGCAGGTTGTTCTGTTCTGAGTGATCGTTCATAGGTCGCGAGGCTCCACTCAACAATTGTTCGCCTGTGGCACATTTGATGAATGGAGATCTACCTTGTTATTGTTTCGGCTGGGTACTTGTGTAATATAATGTAAATTATGGATCATATTCGTTATATTTATGATGTACAGTTTTATTTGGTATCATTTTGTACTGTGTGTGCTAGTTAACCAATCTAGGGATTGACACTATACACATGAACTCAGCCTTATCAGGCGAGGGTGTTACAAGATGGTATCAGAGCTGTGCGTTGACTGTAGGATCGTGACCTTAGAAATGGATTAGTAATGGAATACCTTTATTAGGAGAACTATCATATTTTCTATTTATTAGAGTTCTTATATTTCTTGTCTATCTTTTTCAGAACCTCTCCTTATTCAAAAAAATTGTAATTGTCCATTCGTTTGATACATGTATGAGTGTTGCCTACAAGTAAAATAAGAAATAGGATGACACAAGTGAGCATCTCATCATGTTTGGTTAGATTTGGACCACCATACTATATCTCTTTAGGAGATCATCGTTATCGTGTTAGCATATTGATCTTATCAACTTATGTGGTATGACAATATAGGTTGTTTCCTTGGTTGTATTGAGCTATTTTGTGTGATGCTTTGTTTAGGATCAGTTAGTTTTGAAATCTAACATTTCTGAAATTTTGATGAGGTTTTTAAATTAGTTTAATGGTGTGAATTGATTGAAATTCGTTATTTTACTGCTGCAGTTTTCTGCCTGACCTGTTGTACCGCGCGATTTTTCATATTTTAGTGTTAACTCAGAAAATCGGAAAAAATAGGATCTAAAGCGTAATTACCTGTACTACATGAAAAAAAATTGGCTAAAATTCTTGACGAGTTTAAGGTGCCCAGAAAAATTCGTGAAACCAGCTGTACTATTTTGATAGATTTTGTTTATTGCTTATTTGTTGCTCTATTCTACTCTAGTATTGTCCCCAACCTTTTCAAACTATTTTGTGACCATATACTGCCTAGTTTTAAACCCATGTAACGTTGTTATGCAAGTGCTCATTTGTGTGTTGATTGCTTAAGATTGTTTGCTTGTTTATGACATTGATTTCTTCATATAGTTATGGGTAGAATTACTTCCCTTAGTCATCTTCTATCTATACTCATCTATGCTATCCCAAACAGATGCCGCCTCGATGCCAACCCACTGAGATGGAGCAGCTTATAGCGTCCCAGGCACATCTAGCTCAGGTGATGACACAATTCATGGCTGCCCAGAACAACAACAAAAATAACAAGAACAACGGCAACAACCAGCCCCAAGAGGATGCTCTCACCAGGTTTCTGAAACTGAGGCCTGCAAAATTCTCAAGCGCACCTGAGCCTATGATAGCACTTGATTGGCTGCGCTAGGTGAATAAGGACTTAGTAACAGTTGGATACACAAACGAAGAAAAAGTGAGGTTTGCTGCTCACTTACTTGAAAGACAGGCAGCTACTTGGTGGGTACCTTTCAGATTACCCACCCCATCGATACAATCACTTGGGAGATGTTCTAGGAAGGATTTAAGACAAACCACGTCTCGTCTAGAGTCATGAGCCTAAAGAGAAAGGGATTCCGTGATCTACACCTGTAAAATCGCTCAGTGTCGGAGTATATAGAATAATTCACCAATTTGTCTCGCTATGCTCCGGAGGATGTCGACACTGATGATAAAAGTTTTTTGGATGTACTGAGTGATGAGCTCTTTGTTTAGCTATCAGTAGTGTACACTCCCACATTCTAGGATCTAATGGACAAAGCGAGAATTCTTGAAGAAAAACAGAGTCAAGTTGAGAAACGCAAGAGAAAACACAAGAACAACTACAACTCAAGACCGCATCGAAAGTTTTGTGCTCTCCATGATGGGAATGGAGGTTCTGAACATCACATGCAGGAAGGCAATGGATACGAAGACCATGATGGTAATGGACATCAGCACCGCGAAGGAAATGGACGCCACCATAATGTACACATGAGTCACAACCACAATTCTGAAGGAGGGAATGATCACAACCATGAAGACAACAATGTTGAGCTGCACAATACCAATCTCTTTAGGAAGGACCTAAGCAAGGTTGGATGTTTCAAATGCAAGCAGAAAGGACACTATTCAAGAGACTGCCCTAATAAGAAAAAGAACAAGATTGATGGCTACAAGCCAAACCCATTTCAGGAGGGACGTGTCAACCATGTTAGTGTGGAGGAAGTTCAAGAAGACCCTGATACCGTGACTGGTACATTTTGGCTCAATACCTTTCTAGCACTCGTTCTATTTGATGATGGAGCATCACATTCATCCATATCAAGGGAATTTGTGGATAGAAACAGAATTCCAACTGAAACCATTAACAAGCCCATTAAAATAAGCTCTCCTAGTGGAGAAGAGGTAGCAGCTTTTGGATGTCATCAACTGAATCTAAGGATTGGGTTACACGACTTTCCCACAAGCTTGAATGTGTTGGAATCACAAGGATTGGATGTTACCCTAGGCAAGGATTGGATGTCTAAGTATGAAGGCCAGATAGATCATGCACGACGAGCAATTTCACTTACAATCCCAGAGGGAAGAAGAATCAGATATTGCACAGTAAATGAAGTTGGAGAGGCCAACTTAAATTCTCTTAGGAGGGTTAGCTCGGAAATCTTACCCATGGTGAAGAAGATCTACACCGGAAAAGAGGATATCCTACGCCTATTTGCTAGCCACTCCGAATCTCGAGGACGAGATTCATCTTAAGGGGGTTATTCTTTCACATCCCAAGATTTTGGAAATTGGGACCAGATTTTTTTTGCATTTGCGTGACATTCACGAGCATTGCATTGCATATTTGCATCAAGAAAAAATTCCTAAATAGAAATAAAGGACTAAAACCCTAAATAGTATATGCCACTTTGTTCCTAAAGGGAATTAAATTGGATTTATAAAAACCCATTGTTGCTAAGGCAGCAATTATTGCTAAATTATAGCCTAAAAAGATCCAATGAATATTACAAAATTTTAGAAACAAAATTGAGCTCGTTTGGAGCTATTATGAAAAAGTTATGGAATAAATACAAACAAATAAAGATATAAATAAAATGGAATATACAAGGATTTATAAATACACTATTTTCAAACTAGTAAAAAGAATATAAATATGATCCTACAATGATCTATTCGATTTTAGAAAATTTTAGAAACAAGAATCGTGTCATTTGGAGTTCGTATGCAAAAGTTATGAGGGCAACACATAAATAAAAAATAGAAAAAAAAGAAAAAGAAAAGGAAAAAAAATCCTAAGTGGGCCGGCCCATTCAGCCACCGGAGAGCTACATGCGCGTACGGGAGAAGTATCGATGCCTTGTTTGCTTTAATTTTCGTGGAAATTAGTTTTTCTCAAACCTATCTCTATTCAAACTCTTAGATATTTTTATCTATAACTCCGAATAGACTTCCGTTTGTTTCTACTTGTTCCCTACTCAAAGACCTATCTATACACTGTCCTAAACATCCATATAAACCCGTGGAGCCACAGCTCTATGAGTTTCCCTTCTTAAAATCCTGAATCTACACATATCCGAATCTTATTTCGTTTATTCACCCATCTAGACTTTGTTGTTTGCCTTCGTCCAAAACATGAAAGTTGTAGATCTCGTCGAAATCTTTCACTCCCGACAAACTCACCTCTTTTCATCCACCACAGCCGGAGAATTTCGCACCGCAATATTTCAGATATGATAGTGCAAATCCAAGATGTACTCGCGCTCGTTTCTTAAAATCCAAATTCCTTTGGTGAGAAGGTAGGACTAATGATTCCTCACAACTTTCATGTTATAAGTTTTTCTATTTGACCTACGGATTTGTCTCTCTAACACAGATCTATTTCTTGTCTATTCTGAGCCAAAATCGGGTCAATCTCCTCTCCTAGCCACTGGATCTCATCCCGACGATCAAGATTAGAGCTTATCAACGAAGGGGTACGAGCCAACCAGATCTCGCCATGTGTCAAGCCAGGTCAGCCCAGCGTCCTGGTTAACGTAGAATATTCTCAGGGAATATTCCCTATAGATTTGAAATTGAATTTAAATTGCAGGAAATTGTGTAAATTTGCAAAAATCATATAAAAAGATTCGTAGATCCAAAAATAGAAAATAATAAATCAATGGATTCATAAAAACGTGTAGAATAATAATATGACATTATATCTAACCTTTACAGTATGCATTTACTGTAGTAATTTAATTAGTTTTAATAGTCTTTTAGGTTAATAAATTCATAGGAAATTATCTGTAACTCCGAAACATATGAACAGTATATCAAATTTAAGCTACTATAATGTAGATTAATATTATCTGGTTGGATCCAGCCTTTGCGGATTATTCACCCCGTAGTGATTTAATTAGTTCTAATGACTTTAGAAATCATTAAATTTATAGTAAATTATTTGCATATCACAAAAATATAAATAATATACTGATGGAAAGCTGGTTCCATGGAGGTCATCAATATGCAAATGGTTCAGGAAAATACTGTAAGGTTTTGCAGCAATTAAATAAATAGTATAATGTCTTATTTAGAGTATTACAATCATAGTAATTCGATTACTGCTCAGAAAATTACAAATAATATGTCACTAGAATCACAATTCCGTGGAGATTACAGATATAATTTTAGTTTGATTTTGAGGCAACAGAAACTATATAAATGATTTAAAATCCATTAAACACTCTTTAAATCATAGAAAAAGATTTGCAACTCCGATTAAGGTGAATCCAATTGCTACTGGTTCATATTAATGCCCTCTATCCAGTACACTTTAGATGAAAATTTAATTCGACAATGAGGACAGAAGTTACAATGGATCTGTTAAAACACCAATAATGGAACGTAATTATTAATAACAAATACCCTATTGCATTAAATGATTTGCCACATGCATCATATGATCTAGTAATGTTCAGAGAACTTATTACAACCTTTGTGACATATTAAATCATTATCCATGCATTTGTTCATCATTGTTTTGTTGTATTGTGCATAATTGCATTGTTTTGAATGGTGTGTTTGTTGTGCACTTGTTTTGATCGATAGATTGTGAGGAGTGCAACGCTTGTGATTGTGACGAATGCAATCTTCTCTATTGCGAGGATTATCCGAATTACTACGTCTACAACAAAGGCAAGTAGAGCTATCATAAATGTCCTATTATTTTTCCTATGCATGTAGTATGATTTTTAGTAGTAATGCATGTGTAGGTGTTTTACTACTATGCTATTCTATGACACCCAGGCATGATTCCCATATCTCCATGACTTGATTCCTTTGAGCCATCGTATTGTAGTTGCTTAGCCATGCTTCTTAGATGCGCAAAAGGGAATTTATGATTGATTATGTTATGGAAAAGTTATGTTTTGTTATTATGAAAACAACTGGAATTTAATGAATCTCCTGTGTGTGATGGACTGATGTTTTTTGGATGGTTTATTGCGGAAAGCACACCTAGGCTTCAGAGATTGGACATGTTTCTTGTGTTGTAGCTCCCAGTACAGCCGCATGTCATTATTTATCTTGACTTAGTAAGTTGTGGGAACTTGACCCGACGTGACTAGCGGATATAGGGGATGTAGGTTCGTATGGGTCCATCCAGAGGGCTCAGGGTTCTACTTCTGAAAGGTTTCGTCTTGGTTTTCTCCCTACCATGGCACAAAATGAGTGTAGTGGTAAGAGCGGGCTGACTGGGTCGTGCGGGTAAAGTGTACAACCCCTGCAGGGTGTCTAAACTAAGTACTTCGCCGTGTCCCCGGTTATGGACAACTATGAGCAACTGTTTGGAAGATCTCACTTATCCCAATTTCTTAATTACTAAAACTTGATGGGTGAACATGGTTTTAGGAGCATACGAAAGCTGAACTATCTTGTTTCTACATGGGTTTATGCTGGTGTGTCCTTAGAAGATTGTTTTAGAAGAAAGAGAAGTATTTTGAAAGTAGGGAAAACTTGTATTGCTTTTAGCAAATGAGCCTGAACTCCACCTAGCCAAATATGCATGTAGTTGATAGATCCTTTGTACTCATTAGTTCTACTTGCCAATACATTGAAAGTATTGATCATTCGTGGATGCAACGTTTCATGTTGCAGGTTGTTCTGTTCTGAGTGTCGTTCATAGGTCGCGAGGCTCCACTCAACGATTGTTCGCCTGTGGCACATTTGATGAATGGAGATCTACCTTGTTATTGTTTCCGCTGTGTACTTGTGTAATATAATGTAAATTCTGGATCATATTCGTTATATTTATGATGTACATTTATATTTGGTATCATTTTGTACTGTGTGTGCCAGTGAACCGATCTAGGGATTGGCACTATACACATGAACTCAGCCTTATCAGGCGTGGGGGTTACAATATGAGAGTCTCCACTAGTGAAAGTATGATCCCTAGGCCTTGTTTCTAAGCATTGAAACACAGTTTACAACCAGCCTGTTTACATGTTTGCTTGCTTCCATATTTATTTCATATTGCAATTACCACTTATAATCATCCATATCACTTCTATTTCACTATATCTTCGCCAAACTAGTGCACCTATACACCTGACAAGTGTATTGGATGTGTTGGAGACACATGAGACTTCTTGTATCTTGATTGCAGGGTTGCTTGAGAGGGATACCTTTGACCACTTCCTCCCTGAGTTCGTTAAACTTTGGGTAATACACTTAAGGGAAACTTGCTGCTGTTCTACAAACCTCTACACTTGGAGGCCCAATACTGTCTACAAGAGTACAAGCGTGCATAAACATCAGGATGTTCAATAAGCAAAGCAAGAGGGAAAGGGGGAGATCAGGGTCGATCGCCAGCTCGACGATTCTAGGTAGACTGAGAAGGGTGATCCTCTTTCTCCATGGAGAGGGAGAGTTAGAGGACGGGATCTAGAGATTTGGGGAGGGACGTAGGGGAGGAGGGAGTGAATGAGCCAGATAGAGGGGGCTTCCTGGCCTCTGTCCTTTTTATTTCGAGAGAAGGGGTCCATGGTGGAAAAATATCATGGAGGAGGCATGGGAGGGGTGGATATTGCTGGTTGGGTCTTATGGGCGATGGAGTGATCATGTGGGACCCAATAGTGTCATGTAGAGGGTAGAGAGGACAGGGAGGACGGTGCTGCAAGTTTTCAAAGCTATGCCATGTGGTGCTTCTCTCTCTCTTATCTCCATACAAGGACAAAGGACAAGAATGGAAGGTGTTGATATAGTCCAACTACAGTGTGGCTCGACCAGAGTTGATAATGGTGCTGAGGAGTAGTGTTTGACAAGATAAGAAAGGATTAAGATGGTTTTGGGGAGTGTTTCTTATATAATGTTCAAAACAACCATATATGATGATTATGAGGCAATCCTCATATTTTGATCATGATAAGATGGTTTGATGATTCTATTAGATGGGTGTGGTCAAGAGACACCTCCTATGAATATTTGAAATTTTTCTAAGGAGTTTTAGTCCTCTTATTATTATTTATTCAAAAAGTGCTTTAAATGGTTTCTTGATGCTTATTTGGTATTTTTACATTGGAAAAGATTCGTTTTTGGGTATGATATGGTCCTAAATACCATATTACACACTAGAGAATTTTATTGGAATTTATTTAGATATAAAAGTATTTTTAAGTAATTATTTATTTTTTCTGCCATTTAAGAAAAAAGGGCAAAAATAAATAATAAAGAATCCCAAAAATATTTATTTTTGAGTTGGGGATATAGGATATGATATATAGGTCTCAAATTTTCCTTGAGTTGGCCAAGTGATTTGGAGAAAAACAAACTTAACTTTATAGAGAAGGTTTTGAGGATTTTGTAAATGGGGGTATTTAAATGGTTTTAGGATCCAAATAATTATGGAAATTATTTGGAAAAGAATTATATCCAAGGTATATGATGTCAACTTGAAGTATCTATCATTATCAGCCTTGGGTATTGCAAGACAAGATGGATTTTGAAAGAAGGCAAGGATTTGAGGATCTAGGACATTGCTATTTTTATACCTTCTAAACATGGTTGGATTAGGTAGCTTATAGCTCATCTTGACACATGGGATAGATGGATAGTTATACCAAGTTATATAGAGTACTATGTCATCAATAGTTGGCCTTGGTTTCAATTGGGGTGATCTGGGAGTGATGGCAAACTTTGTTGAAATTAAGGCAGCCATAATATATGCATCATGATGCCTCATAAACCATGTGGGTTTAAGAAGCACAAAGCTCCAATGGAAACAAGTGAAGGGGTTATTTATTGTAACACCCCAAAAATATTAATCAAGGTTATCAAGTTCTAATCACCCAAGTTTAGGGCCAACAAAAACTTTTGTTATTTAAAATCAATATGAATGCATGTGTGTATGTGATGAATGCATGAATTCTTGCAATGACTTGTGTTATGGTTATGAATAGCAAGTATTGGTTTAAAGATGAAAATGATATCATCTAAATCATTTCCAAGAAGAATCAAATCAACAGAAATTCAAATATAAACAATATGAGCTAATGGTCATTTTGACCGAAGTTAACCATTAGACCACTTTGAGTGTTTCTAGTCCAAGATTTCTATCAGAAACAAATCCAATTCTTTTCACCCCTTGATAGACCAGGTAAAAGTGAACCCAAGCCCACCTTGCAAACCCACAGAAACATTTTGCAAATCTATGCCAAGGACAATTCAAAATTGAATCTAGTTCATATGGTAAGATCACCATTACTCAAAACCCAACCAAACCAGTTCACCTTGACAAATCCAAGCAACCAGAGACTACCAAGTATGTGCCCAGTACACTCACCAAATTTCATCTAAAAATTCAAATATAAACTTCTTTCGGCCATTTCATCAAACACTTGGCAGACACAAATCAAATTGCCAAACTTTCACTGTTTAAGTAGTGATCATTCAAACCATTGTCTCCAGTTCTTAACCCTTGTACCCTAGTGAAAACCATTGCATTGACACAGCTAGCAAGATACCCTCTACACCATGTCGTGCATGCCCGACCACCCGCTTGTCCATCTCAACATCGACAGCACGATGCACGCGTTGCCAGCCTCGCCAACCATGTCTGGCATGCTGCCCGTGCCTCACAGCCCCCTCCAGACCAACCCTAGATCATGGACAAAGAGAGGAGACGCAGGGAACACCGTGCCCGCGCCCCTGTCGACCATGCCGATGTGTACCATAGTTCCCACAGCGTTCCCACTCGACCCGACCACCTCGATATCTCGCCGCCCGCCAACACGATCACCACCATCCCAGGAGACCACCAGACATGCCCGTTCCCTCGATCGTGCCCCGTAGCCACCGCACACCGCGAAGTTCGCTGTTAGTACAGTGCAGACCACCACCCTGTTCTGACCACTATAGACCACCATTTACTAAGCCACGATCACTGTGATAACCACCAGGCGACCGCCCATCGTCCTAGCCCCCTAACCATGTTGTCGTCGGATTCTCGACAAGTACGCCATAGGGGGTCCTAGTGCCATTGGAAGGATGGGGTGTGAGACGTCGGATGTTCTAGGAGCAGTGTGCACAAGTTTACCCAGATTTAGATCCGACTGCGGTGATCGGATCTTACTCCTGCTAGCAACCCAGTAATATATCGGCGTAAGCCGGATGTTCTAATGGATTACAAGAGAGGTTCGCCTGTGCGAGTTGATTGTGGTTGTCTATCGAGTTGTGTTGCCCTAAAGGCTCCCATAGTGCCGGTTTATATAGCCACCGGGGCCTAGGGTTACAGTGAGAGACATATCTGGCTATGTTATAGAGTCTCTAACTATGTACAACTTGGACTACAAGTAATACTATAGGCCTAAGTCAGTAACTCTTCTGGGCCTTGTCGTAGCCGGAAGTGGCTCCTCCTCTTTCTCTGACTGGGCCGCCCGTGAAGCAAAGCTCTAACCCGTTGGTGGGCCACCCTGGTCAGCAAGTCCTGTGGGTATACTCGGAAAGCATATCCCTAACAGTATCCCCGGGAAGTCTCCAAGAACTGAAGTCGGATAATATATCTAGATTGATGTTTTCTTCATCTTGAGAATCTTTAAGGGTTCCCGAAAAACTTCTTTCATTGATGTAAGATTTCGAGTCAATTGAGTCGGATATATTCTGCTCTGACCTTGATCTTTCCGTTGCTTGATTTGAAACATAAGCCGGATTTTACGGCGGTGTGCTGACTGGCAACTTTACAGGATAGGTCCAATCACTGACAGGATTTCCATCAGCACGACCGTTTGTGGGTCTATTCCTAATGGAACGGAACGCTGTTTCAATGCGTGCATGAAAATCGAAGGGGCGGAAGAGTTGCGAGGAAGCTAACTGCCCCTTTCCTTTACGCGTGGCTATAATTGCGCGTCTCACCGCACGAATCTTGACACAAAGGTAAATAATAGGAGAGAAAACCCTTCTTCTCAGATTCACTTCTCCGTCGATTCATTCATTTCTTCCTCGTACTCCTCGAGCTCTCCGCACCAGTTCCCATCTACCACCCATTGAGAAAAAATCTCTCCTTCCCCCACCAGCCCATCTTCCTCCAAAACTTATGGCGTCTGCCTCGTCCTCTAGAGCAGCGGCGGCGGGTTCGTCAGCGGCGGGCGAGAAAAAGATGCGGGGTCTATGGATCCCCAGCGCCATGGACACTGTGGAGCTCCAAGTCATGGAGGATGAGGGGTTCATTGTTGTCGGCGTTGGTGAAGCGCTACTGGACACGCCATCCCCGCGCCGAAAGATGGCGAGAGGGTGCTGTTCAACACTCACGTCGACCGCGGCCTCAGTTTGTCACCTTCGGACTTCTTCGTCGAGGTCCTCAACCATTATGGTGTGAAACTCCACAATCTTCCTCCCAACTCTCTGCTTGAGCTTAGAGCTCAAGCAGCTCTGTGCGAGGGGTTTCTTAGCATTAGGCCAAATCTCACCCTTTTCCGGTACTACTATGGTACTCGGAAGAATTCCATTAGTTCCGGTTGATACATCAGAAACGTATCTATAATTGTTTATGCTCCATGCTTATTTTGTATCATTTGTCTTATGTTTTGTCTACACTTTGAGGTGTTTTTATATCTTTTCTGGAACTAACCTAGTAACAAGATGCCACAGTGCCAGTTGCCTGTTTTCTTCTGTTTTTAGTTCCAGAAAGGCAGAAAATCAATATTCTCGGAATTGGAGGGGACAAAAGCCAAAGTCAATAACTTTCTGTGAGGGACACAAATCCAGAAGGAGGGACGGAGAGGCACCAAAGGGTGGCTAGACCCTCCTGGGCGCGGCCAAGCCTGGCCCACACCTGGGGAGGGTGTGGGCCCTCTGGCCGCCTCCTCGGCCTCCCCCTTCGGCTATAAGAAGCCCCCGATGGGAAAACCCTAAACAATCTAGAAGAAATGCACGAAAACCTCCGTAGCTCCGCCGCCACTGAAGGGAAAATTCTGGGGACGGAAAATCTTTGTTCCGGCACCCTGCCGGGACGGGGTAGTGCCCCCGGAGCCATCTCCATCGGTCTTCATCGCCATCTTCATCACCATTGCTGATTCCCATGATGAGGAGGGAGTAGTTCTCCATCAGGGCTAAGGGATCTACCGGTAGCTATGTGTTCATCTCTCTCTATGCATAATCTTGTGGTCATGAGCTTTCTAATCAAGTAGATCTACCTTGCTACTCAAGTGCTTCATTAGATCTCTGCTCTCCCCATGTGTGTGAAAGTGACAGCGTGCACGCCATGGTGGCACTTAGGTTTGAGTCTACATAAATACTCTATGTGCTTTAATAGATCTATGCTTTTCCCCACGTGTGTGAAAGTGACAGCGTGCATACCGTGTGTGGCACTTTGGCTAGATTGAATATTTGTTATATTTGGAGTTGGATGTCTCTATGAAATTGTGGTGTTTTTTGGAACCATCTAACGCTCAAGGTGACAGTGTGGGGTTATCTTGATTGGGGAAGGCCCTGCCGTGGATTAGAGTGTCCAACTGGAGAGTAGTTAAGAGTAGTATCATGAAGAGAGGATATTTATATGAGAGAGTGTTCACTAGTGAAAGTATGATCCCTAGGCCTTGTTTCTAAGCATTGAAACACCATTTGCTACTAGATCTGTTGCATGTTTGCTTTCTTCCATCTTTGTTCCATTTGCCGGGGAGGTTTTGGGCTTTTACCTTTCCTCCATGGCATTAGCTCTTTTTTGGCACCGTTACCACTTGTATTTCACTATCTCTTCGCCGAACTAGTGCACCTATATTGGGTGTGTTGGGTACACAAGAGACTTCTTGTATATTGATTGCAGGATTGCTTGAGAGGGAATACCTTTGACCACTTCCTCCCTGAGTTCGATAAACCTTGGGTAATCCACTTAAGGGAAACTTGATGCTGTTCTACAAACCTCAGGACTAGGAGGCCCAACAACTGTCTACAAGAATAGGAGTGCGTAGACATCACGGTGTGCCTTACGTCACCGACACTCTTAGCTTAGTCCTTAGGAGGAATCGGATTTATCCTAGGATTAATGCTAGTGAGTCCGTCAAACGTTGGGCCGGAACTTTCTTTTATCATAAGGATATTCCGGCTCCGGGTAAGTCAGAAGGTCTTCCGGCGTTCGCCAATGGCGCCGCTACCCAGCAAGATTCATGGGACACGGAGGCACCGGAGTTGTCCTATATTTTGATCCTTGCCAAGAGGCAGATCGAATTTTTGATGAAGCATGAGGGGCTTCATGGATCCGACTTGATCCACTGCTGGCTGGAACACCGAATTCAGCCTCTCCATCACCACGGAGACAGCCTCATGCACCAAATAACCGTCGACAAAAAGGACAACATGAAGGTTAGCCCGAACCGGATCTCGCCGAAGGACTACAGGACCCTCATGCAATATTTGGTCAAGGAAAGAGTGGAACAAAAAGTTCCGGAAGTTTCCATGAAGATGTATACATCCAGTAGTCCTCTGACTCTGGTAAATATTTCGACTCAGCTTTCGCGTTTCGTCTTTTTATTTGGTTCTTTCTTCGACTCTAGTTTCATCGATGCTTTTCTGATTCTATCCGCTCGAGAAACTCTTCGAGTACGAGCTAGCTCCACTAGAGGGCTATGCTTCAGACGACCCGGAAGCGACGGAGGATGATGAGGTGCAAGAAGTTGCCGCCTCCGCCTCCAAGAAGCGTAAGGAGAATGAAGTTGTCGCTGCTGGTAGCCAAGTGCTGCCAGTTGTTAAAAAGTAAGCATCTCACATTTCGTTTTTAGTACTCTTGTACCTTTGTTATCTTCCCAGAGCACACCTAATATTTAGGATTTATGTGTTCTAGAGTTAAATCATCGTTGAAGAGCAAGATTAAGCCGGAAAGCAAGACAGGCAAGCAGTTGCGTTAGCAGAAGCTTGTTGTTTCTCCAGCTGTGCTGCCGTCAACTGCATCCACTGCTCCATCAGCACAGGGAGCTTCTGCATCCCCTAATGCTGGTAAAATCTCGAAAGCCCTGGTCACCGTTGATGACCAGGCAACTAACAAGGGTGAACCCGTAAAGGGTAATGATCCCATGGTTATGACCATAAGCACTATGGATAAGGTGATTGAATTAGCTGTCCCTGGCCTCAAGAGGAAAGAGAAGGAAGAGATCCTCAGACTAGCTCAAACCAGTATTGAGAAGCAAACCTTGACTCTAGAGGCAGCGAGCCAAGAGGAGGAAGACGTCAAGCTGGTTAGCCTCCTACACCTGATTTTGGTGCGGGACGCTAAAGTCGAATCTGGCAAACTTCCAGCGTCGGATGTTCCGTCCCTTACCCTTACCGAGAAGGTGTTTCACAGCACCAGGCTCATATTTTAAAAGTTGCATATGGAACACATTGTAAGTTTCCGATTCATATTTTCATTTATTATCATATCCTCTAGCCCCCAAGCATAAAGTTGGATAAACATCATTGGATCTGGGTTGATGTTTTTAGGTTGCAAAAGAACGATGTAGTGTAGCCGCCAAGGCTCGTGCTGTAATTTTACTTAGTTAAATTTGTAGCCCGAGTCTTAGTAGCCGTCTGACGGTATTCCATCTCTAAACTTATAGAAAATTGCATCTTCCATCCAGGAATTGCTCAAGAATATTTCAAACAAGCTCAAAGAAATCAAAGCTTTGCGCTTTGAAAATTTAAAGTTAAAAGTTGAAAAAGATGAAGCAGAAGGTAAACTTTTCTGGCTTCCTCTTTATCAGTTAAATGTTTTTGTCATAGTCGGATGTCCTTTATACGACTAATATTTTTGCCTTTGCAGAATTATTGTGCCAATCCAGTAAGATGGTGGAGCAGGCCAAAAAATTCAAGGTTTTGGAGGCAGAGAACACTGAATTCCAGGAAAATCTTGAGACCCTAACTATGGAGTCGGAGAAATCCGTAGCTGCAGTTTTGGGATCAAGCAACCACGAGACCGTGAGGCTCGAGAAGCTCCTAGCCCTCCGAGATAAACAACTTGCTGATCTCAAGAAGGAGTTTGATATCCAGAAGGATCTTGCCCAGGCCTCAGCAAGTGAACTAGACAGCCTCCGCAAGGACCATACTGAATGGAATCACTCTATGCTTGGTAAGATTTCCGAATCTTTTCTTTGCGTTGTTCATTTTTCGACTTTTGTTTTAGTCGGAATTTTGACTTTTGGTTATTTCCCAGCGCCCTAGAACCTTTCCGACTCCTCCACTTTCGAACCTCGCCTCAAGCGCATTAAGCTCGTCGGAGATGTCTTGTTCGAATGTCAGTGCACGAGGTGAGGGACAAAGTGAAGGAGATTCTGAAGTTGATTGAGGACTAGAAGATCTCCTACGCTCAGACTGCTGCACAAACAGCTCTGACCATGGTGATGACTCACCATAGAAAAATGGAAATCTGGCACGTCACCAAGGGCATTGCCGAGGAGGATGATGAGGGTAACCAGCAAGATATCAAGGCCATCCAAGAATCTTGTGCAGGTTACACTTGTCAGGTGGTGGAGATGACCAACTATACGACGCCATTCTTCGAATTCGTCGCCGCGCCTCCTTCGCCTCAAGAGCCATAAATTAGCAACGCTTCCGAGTCTGAGATCGAGGGCGACACTGCTGATAATTCCAATGTTCCGCCTGATTCATCACTGTCGCCTTCATCATAAACATTTTCTATGCATTATCTGGAACTTATGGCAATGTAATGATGGGTACAATATTTATTTTGTACTGGTCTGTAAGAACTGATGCTTTTACTTTCTTAGCACTTTTTGTTTATATATTTTTATACTTTGCGCTCCGAAGCACTATTTTTTTATGTCTATACTTATCGGTTTATCTGGCTCTATGCCTCGTCCCTTTCATGGGTCGGCTAACCTTTAGCACGGAAACTTTGCCGAGCAACAGAGCGCAATTGCTAAACCAGTTTAAACTCGGAAACAAAGCCGACCTCCAGTAGCAACAACTCATTACTCGGAAAATGCCCGCGTCTAAGCAATCAGATAAAGAATCAAAGTATAGATAATAATTTAAATTTTGTACCCTAAGGTAACATTTTTTTAGATTGTTCAAAAATCGTAACCAGAACAAACATGAGCATAAAGTACTTTGAAGTATTCTTGGATTTTTGAAAAAGTTACATGCTCTTTTGGAAATAAGATGGCAAAAGCGTCTCAAAAATAACAATATGAGGAAACCAATACATTATTTCACTTTGAACATGTACATGTATGATTACAAGGAAATATAACTACAAATAGAAGGGACGTAGTTGTGCAATATTCCATGGACGGTCTATTTCATCCGGTTATGTGCTTCCACCGGCTCTCTTCCTTTTCTGAGTATCAGGTCTTTCCTTGACTGGTCTCATGTCGGTTAAATAATATGACCCATTATTTAGAACTCTGCTAACCATAAAATGTCCTTCCCAAATTGGGAAAAGTTAGTGCCTTCTCTTTTGCACAAGTCGGAGAACTAAATCGCCTTTTCTGAAACAACGGTTTTGCACTCTCTGACTATGATACTTGCGTAACTTCTACTGATAGGCCGTAGATCTCTGTTCAGCAACGGCGCGTACTTATTCGATTATATCGAGATCATCTTGCCGAGAAACTTCTGCATCTTCTTCGATATATGCTTTGACTCGTGGAGCTTGATGGATCAGATCACTTGGAAGAACTGCCTCTGCACCATATACCAAGACGAAAGGAGTATAGCCGGTTGACCTGTTAGGAGTTGTACGCAAGTTCCATATCACAGACGGTAATTCTTCCGCCCAAGCCCCCGCAGCCTGATGAAGCGGTGCCTCGAGGCGAGGTCGGATTCCTTGTAGAATAAGGCCATTAGTTCTTTCGACTTGTCCATTGGCTTGTGGATGTGCGACTGATGCAATATCAAGTCGGATCCCTTGCTCTTTGCAGAAATCGGCAAATTCCTCCATGGAAAAGTTGCTCCCGTTGTCAGTAATTATACTGTGCGGATATTCGAATCTGATAATTACGTCCTCGACGAATCTTCTGGCTGTGGCTCCATCGCAACTTGTTAAGGGTTTAACCTCAATCGATTTTGTGAACTTATCCACCATCACTAGTAGGTGAGTGAATCCACATTTTGCCGTACGAAACGGCCCTACCATATCAAGCCCCCAGACCGCTAACGTCCAAGTAATAGGGATTGTTCACAACTGTTCAGCTGGAACGTGTGCCTGATGAGCGTACTTTTGGCAGCCCTTGCACGTTTTGACTAGTTTATCGGCATCTGCCTTAGTTGTAAGCCAAAATATTCCGTGCCGAAAAGCTTTTGGTGTCCACACTCGCCTTCATAGATTTCTCTTAAGATTTCCACTCCTTCTTCCGAAGAAATACATCTTTGAAACACGCCAGAAAACTCTGTTTATAGAGCTCACAATTTATTATAGTGTATGCTTTTGCTTGTCGGAAAATCTACCGGCTCAAGACTTCGTCTTCGGGTAATTTTCCGTCTATCAGGAAATCCAGATAGGGTTTTGTCCAGCTGGGAATTACAGGTAGAACTGCTATTAAAGGTGAGTCGGATTTTGTCGGATAGTCCTTATCAACTCCGACTATGGAGGGGTCCCTTAAATGCTCTAGAAAAGATCCATCCGGTACTTGTTTCCGCGTAGAGCCTATCCTTGATAGGGCATCTGCTTCTTCATTTTCTGTTCGAGGGATGTGTTGAACCCAAACCCTCGAATGATTTGGATAATTCATCCACAATAGCTTTGTATGCTGCCATGTGTTTGTTTCTGAGCAACTAAATCCGAGTCTACAATGTCGGATACTTGCTGCCATGTGTTTGTTTGCGTTACAAATGTCGGATAACACATGAGTCTTGATATGCCAATGTTTTTGGCCATGCATATTCCATGCAGCAGTTCTTCATACTCGGCAATATTATTGGTTGCCGTGAAGTGTATTTGCAAGACATAGAACAGCTTATCACCTTGGGGTGATTTGAGTACCACGCCATGCCCCAAGCCTCCTCGTGCTTTTGATCCGTCAAAGTGAAGGGTCCAAAATTCCGAGTCTGGAGGGCCTGTGTTTTCTGCCGTTTCTGTCCAATCAACGACAAAGTCGGCATGAATTTGAGACTTGATTGCTATACGTGGTTTGTACTCAATGTCGAAAGCTGCAAGCTCTATTCCCCACTTTGCAACATGTCATCTGGCGTCGCGGTTGTTGATTATATCTAGCAGAGGAGCCATGCTCACTACTGTGATTTTGTGCTCTTGAAAATAGTGGCGTAGCTTTCTGGATGCAAACAACACTCCATAAGCTAGATTTTGATGATGTGGATAACGTTGTTTTGATTCTGTCAGGACCTCACTTAGATAATAAGTCGGCCGCTGCATCTTATGCTCGTGGCCTTCTTCCTCGCGCTCAACTACTGTTACCACGCTTATGACCTTGTTGGTCGCTGCAATGTAGAGTAACATTGGTTCCTGAAGTTCTAGCGCTACGAGAACTGGCGGATTTGAAAGCAGATCTTTCAAACTTTGCAGGGAAGTTTGGCGTCTGGGATCTAGAAAAATTTGTCGGTTTTCTTCAAGAGTTTGTATAAAGGTGCGGCTCTTTCGCCAAGTCGGCTAACGAACCAACTCACCGCTGTAATGCAACTAGTGAGGCGCTATACGTCCTTTAGAAGAGTTGACCTGGTAATGCTTAAGATTGCCTTGATTTTGTCCCGGTTCACCTCGATGCCTCGCTCAGAGACGATGTGTAACATCCCAAAAATATCAAGCTTGGATCATCAAATTCTAATCATCAAAATTAGGGTTAACAAAAACTTTTCTAAATAAATTTATGAATGCATGCCTATGTGTATGCATTAATTTTTAATTCTTTTAAACCACCTTGTTTGATTGCTTCATTGCTTGTAAAATGTTTCTTAGGTGAAATAAATATCATCTAAAACATTTCCCACACTTTTCCTAAAGACAAGTAAATCAAAACAAATATATAAAAGGAATGGTCACTTTGACCAATTTAACTCCCATGCCTACTTTGGCTGTCTCAAACTTTCAGAACTTAACAGAAACATTGTTGGATCTTTGCACCCCTTGATTGTACTCATAACAAAGTATCAAGACCCACTTTGTGATCATCCAGAAACTTTCAAATGCATAGTTTAAATGCCAATTCAAAATTGAATCTTCTTCATATGGGAAGATCCCACTTTTTCAAAAACCCCTCAAACAAGCTCAACTTTCAAAACCCAAGCATCTGCAGACTCACCAGCACCAATCTAGCAAACCCACCAAAAATCAATTCAAAATTCAGAACTTGATTTCATGCGGCCATTTCATCAAACAGATTGCAGACACAAATCAAACAAAACATTAAACACTATAGTGTGCAGTGATTCTTGCCTAACTTGTTCCCTAGTTAGCTCACACACAGCTCAGTAGGTCATCTAGAAATATTAGCCCAACACTAGCACCCCTGTGAGCTTGCCATTACCATCAATGGTGAATAGCCGAGCTCCCCAATGTCACCCCATTGTGGACAGAAGGCTAGAGGAAGAACTAGCCGTGCCAACCTTGTCTAGGAGGCAGCCCACCGTCCACCGCCACTGCCTGTCCCAGCCACGAGCGTTGCCAAGCCCCGGACCACGCGCACAAGCCGCGCCCAGACCATGCCGAGCGTGCGCCAGAGCGCCACCCTCGACCAGCACCCACCGACCGCGCACCGCCCTTGCCGCGTGCATACGCGATCGCCATCAACCCAGGAGACCGCCAGAGATCCCCGTTTTCCACCCCGTGCCGCACAGCCACCGCCCGCCGTCGAAGACGCCGCCTCTGCCGCGCAGAGCACCGCCCGTTCCAGACCAACCCACACCGCCCCATGCCTCAAGACCATGTCGTTGAGCATCGACAGGAGACACCGCATCGTCCCCTACCCTTGCCCATGCCTTTAGCCGCCTGTAACCTCGCCCCCGACGAGCTCACCGTGCGCCCCGACGGTCCCCTCGCTCGACTATAAATAGAGGCCACCCCCGCACGAATTCTTCACACCATCTCACTCCCCTCTCTTCACTGATCGTGCCACACCATTCTTAGATCAACGCGAGCACCACCTCGCCGGAATTTCACCGGAGCCTGCCGCTGCCGGAGAAGAAGGGAGCCCTCGATTTCGTCCACCCCAGGAGCTGCCGCGACCACCCCTGAGTTCGCCGTCGTCAACTGCGTCGTTCGCCCGCCTCGTCAACCCTCGCCAGTACCCGGGTGAGCCCCTAGCAACCCTCACTGGCCGCGCTAGGTTTCGTTCTCGCCGGAGCTGTCTCGCGTCGACGATGACTCCCAGCCGTTAGATTAGAACTAGATCGAACGATCCACGTTGCCCCATACCGCTTCGCCCAGCCCCGTGTCACTGACGAGTGGGGACACCCACTTAAGCAGCCCGCGGGAGCACTACGCTTAGCAGGCCGGCCCAGTAACTTTTCCCGCGCAGCCCAGTTATTCAAATTAAACCTTTTTCTATTTCTTTTCAAATACACTTCTGTACCCAACTTCAAAAATCAACCCAGATCGATTCAGTGCACCAATTTGAATGAAACCAATTTTGTTGGAAAGTTCTGTGAATGCTGAATCCAAGCCCGTTGGATTCAAGTCATTTTGATCTATATATCACCCATGGTAAAAATAACAAGGCAGAAGCTTTTCGGCATTCAAACATTTTTCAAATTTAAACCAAAAAAGCTTTTGAGTTGATTCCAACTCTCAAAAATCACATCTAACCATACCTTTCAGAATATATAAAAATATATAGGTTTACTTGCAGAAATATTGTTCAAGTAATAAAAGAATGCTACATAAGCATTTCTAGCCACTTTAATTAATTAAAATAAAAGGATAAAACCTTATTAAATTTTGACACCACTTTAAATCACATTCCCATGGACTACAATATGTGGTGATGACATGTGTCAACATGATCCCATGTTTAGTTTGGAGAATATTAAATCTCAAGTAGTGTTTCAATGAGTAGAAATTACTTTTCTAAAAATAAAAAGGGATTAAATAAAGCCTTAACCTTGTAATGTTAGAGATGATGCTAGATCATCTATAGGACCCTTGTGTGTAATGATTGCAAGTAGTTAAGTATTGTTTGGTGGTTGTGTACCTCGTATTTATTCATAGACGCTAGTACCGACCAAGGATACGAGGAAGAAGGAGGATACTACGAAGAAGAAGCCGAGGAGAACTTCAACCACTGCTCTGCACAAGGCAAGCCGATACTATACCAATGCAAGCCTAATACTACTAGTGAATGTGCAAGCTAGTAACCTTGCAAGTTAACACTTGCAATTTAGCAAGCTTATATTGACATTGATGCAAGCTAACACTTGTAGGATACCCTACTGATGCAACAAACCCCTACTTGTTACCATGCCTACTATATGCCTTAAGCATATGTGATCATACCCACTTGATAAACCAATCCTAGTTTTATGGCAAGCTTCTTACTTTATTTCTTTATCAAAGCTTACTTAGAGTCTACCTAAGAGTTTGGTAGATACTAGACAGTTGTGCTGAAGGTTGCATAAAGAGCATAAAATTTGGCCTAGGTTAGAAACCTTTATATCAGCCTAAGATATAAGGTTGTACTTAGTTGAAACTCCACTAGTTACCACCCCTCATCACTACTACCCCCACCTGTAGATGCTAGTGCTAAGCATAAAACTTGATCAACTTTAGATGGGAACACTTGGTGGAAAAATAGTTATGAAAACCTTGGAATGATGGATCATTCTATTGAAATGTTTTGGACATGTGTTTCCAAACACTTGATGATTTTGGTGATGAAAATGTTGAGGCATGAGCCTTAGCCCTTTATAAAACTGATGGTTGTCTGGATGCGATACCATTCCAATTTTATCGTACAACCACAATACCCGAATATTGGGTAGGGCTTGACTGGAAACTTATATTCCTTAGTATTAGTTCCCTCACAGCCAAGGTCTGAGCTGAGGCTACCTTGTGAAGATTGTCCACCTGTGCAGTACCCAAGATGACAGTTGGTCATGGTTGGGAGGCCAAACTCACAGGAGAGGTGCTTATACTAGGGTGTGTAATCGAAAGGTTAGGATTGATTATCCGCATACTGAGTATGGCGAATTCAGGATTTGTTCCTGACGGATGTATCGAATATTGTGGTGAAAGTGTATAATCTCTGCAGAGTGTCAAACTATTCGAATAGCCGCGTCCGCGGTTATGGACAGTTGGAGTGGCCATACTGTTCCCCCGTCAGACTTGTCAAAATGACTTGTGAAATGAATTGAGACTTTGACTTGACCACAACAGGGTTGTGAACTAAATTACAAGATCCCAGTTAGAAGTTATAAAATTGTGACTAGCTTTAGAACTTAGTAGAGATAAATCTGGCTTTTGCAAAATAACCCTAGAGCCTAGTGTCCTATTATCCAAAAAAAAACCCCTTTACTTGTTAGTATTAGTTTGCGAGTACTTAAAGAGTACTCATGGCTTTGTCCCTGGCTATTCCCATGGCCAGACTATGAAGAGGTGTACCTGGAAGATGGACCCAGGAAGGTTACGACAACTAGGATCATCTCCCATCGTCAGCATTGCCTGTGACCCCGAAGGTGGAGCTTCGCCTACGCTACCGTTACTATTACGTATTCCGCTGCTTGAAGTTGTATTAAGAACTGGATCATGAGATCCCTATTTGTGTAAGAACTTATGTATCGTTTGTAATGGATGATGTACTATGGTATCCAATTCTGTTATGTCTCGCAAAAATGGTAATCCTGGGATTGCGATGTATGGCATAACAGGCATCTAGGATTGAAAAATCCGGGTGTTGACAAGTTGGTATCAGAACCATCCTGACCATAGGAGACCCTAGTTAGAATGGACGTTTGAACCAAAAACTTAGTTTCAAAACCAAAGAAAATAAATATTTACAAAAACTTATTCTCATCCTTATCTCGTTGATTCTTTCATAAAAACTCATGTTCCTCAAAAACTCTTGTAAAATACATAAAATTTTGACACACTTGATCACTCTGCTAATCTACTCATCCTCTATTTTTATAGATGGACGTGAAGTACAGCAAGTTTTATCAGTTGGGGAATGGAGGAGACCTTATCTTTGAGAGGGATCTGGATCAGCTTTCGGAACTTCTGGAGCGTCCGCACCCCGAGTTCTTCGGAGCTCAGCTCAATGATCAAGGAGGAGAAGACCTGCAGTGGCTAATTGTTGCAAGTCTCCGAGGAAAGATTGAACCTCCCACTGCGGAGGGAATTCAGTTTACCATAAGTGAAAACAACTGGCTCGATGGACTTGCCACAGCAATGCAGGAAGCTCTTTCCCGTCTGTGTGGGCAGAGCATCAATCAGATCAAGGGAACCCGCTTTGAGTTTTTCCCAAGGAGTGATGCAAATGGACAACCCCTGGAAGCCCCATACCACCCCGAACTGAAGACTCAATTGGACCACCTTAGCTTCATGATGTATGATCGTCAGCAGGAGTTGGATAACTACCGTGACTATTGCAACCACAAGTCTGCCATCATCAAGACGAAGGATCAGACCATAGCCATGTTAGCAAAGGATCGCAAGTCTCGTCGCCGTCAGCTCGACAAGAAGGAGTGCATTATTGCCCGTCTTCGCCACCGCATCTCATCTCTGGAGGACCATCCACGAGAGAGACATGCAGTTGGAGGAAAGGGAGAATGCAGGAGAGGATCTTCGTGGAGACCCTTACTCCTATCTCAGCGATGACGATGATTTTCTGGAGGATCAGGCCATGGACTTCTTCACCGATGAGGATGATTTCGCCTTCATCGATGATGATGAAGATGATGCAGCCACAGACTCTGATGAGCAGTAGCACTTGAGCACTAGCGTAGTGAGTAGTATTCGGTCCCACTGTATCGTAGTCTCCAGAATGGATCTTAAAACCATCTTTTTTTGTTTGTTGTGGTGTGTGTTGTACTGTGTGCTATGAATGAATGAAAAAGCAAGTTGCTAGAAAAATCTGAGTCAAACATTTAAAAACTTTTCAAAGACCCAAAACCTTAGGAATTTCCCTCTTTTCTCATGATCTATATCAATCTTCAGATGCCACGTAGAGGAAGTGGTTCAGCCCCGGACCCGATGTTGCAGATTCTGCAAATGTTGACTTCTGACCGCGAAGCTGAAAGAGCGGAACGTCAAGCCAACCTAGCCACTCTGCAACAGATAGCCCAGCTAGCCCACAACAACCAAGGCCACGGAAATCAGGACAACCATGGATCTAAGCTGAAGAATTTCCAGAATACTAACCCACCCGTTTTCACCAAGTCAGAAGAACCCCTAGACGCCGATGATTGGCTGCAAACCATGGAAAACAACCTAGAAGTCGCTAGAGTGGAAGCCAACGAGAAAGTCATGTTTTCCACCCATTATCTAGCCGGAGATGCCAGGGCATGGTGGAACAGTGTTCGTGCAATGACCGGAGGCCAGATGATGACCTAGGAGGAATTCAAGGTCAAGTTTAGCAGAACCCGTGTGCCACCAGGTTTGATCAAGAGAATGAGAGACGAGTTCAGAGAGTTGAAACAAGGAAGGATGACTGTAGTGGAATACCGTGAAATTTTTTTGTCATTAGCTAGGTATGCCCCGGACGAGATAGACACCGAAGCCAAGAAGAAAGAAAGATTCCTAAATGGTCTGCATGACGAGATGCAGACGGTGTTAGTCAATATCCCCTTTGCTGATATTGAAGCTCTTGTCGACTCTGCTATCCAGATGGAAGGGAAGATCAACCAAGCCAATGAGAATCGCAAGCGTCGCATGATGCATCAACCAGGAACCCATCAGACCCAAGTATCGCCCCAACCCATCTCCAGGATTTGCCCCAAGAACCATCAGACCCCCTATGACCCGTCCGACCTACCCCAACCGTGGAAACCCTAGACCCGGAGGGAATCACAACAACCCCGGTAACTCTAGCAATTTCACCCGTGCCCCACCCAAGTTCAACACCAACAATGCTACCGCCAACACCAACACTACCCCGAGGACTGGAAGCAATGCTGTGCCTGTCGCAGCCAAGGACAAGTCACAAGTGACCTGTTATGACTGTGGAAATAAAGGCCACTATTCCAACGAGTGCCCCAACAAGAAGAATGCTACAGCCCCTAATGCCAATGCCCCAACTCAGCAACAGCGTCGTGTCCAGCCAGGAAGAAGATTTGCCCCAGGGAATTCACTCAACCGCAATGGCCGTCTTTTTCTCATGCATGCTGAAGAATCTCAGGAAGCGCCAGACGTCGTGCTGGGTATGTTTTCTGTTAATTCAGTACTTGCAAGAGTGTTGTTTGACTCTGGTGCCTCGCATTCATTTGTCACCGAAGAATTTGCCTGCACTAGTACAATTCAACCAACCAAACTGAAGCATGTTATGATTGTGCAAATTCCCGGATCAACCACCAAGGCTAGGAAAATTTGCAAAGCCGTCCCTATCCGAATCCATGGCATAGATTTTTATGCTAATCTAATAGTACTCGGAACTAAAGGTTTGGAAGTAGTACTAGGAATGGATTGGATGTCCAAACATAAAGGATTGATTGACTGTGCTAAGAAAGCCATCACCATGACCAGTACCGCCGGAATATCAGTCGAGCATATATCTTAAACTTTACCTCGCCAATTCAAGTGTAACAAGAGTATAGCCCAACCTACCATTGACCAAGTCCGGATAGTCTGTGAATACCCCGATGTATTTCCAGATGTTTTGCCTGGTATGCCCCTAGATCGGGATATCGAGTTTATCATCGAACTAATCCCCGGAACAGGACCAATAGCCCAGATACCCTATAGTATGAACCCGTGAGAACTAGAAGAACTGAAGAAGCAACTGGATTCCATGCTAGAAATTGGACTGATACAACCAAGTGCGTCGCCATGGAGATCACCTGTCCTATTTGTGGACAAGAAATATGGAGGTAACCGTTTGTGTACGGATTATCGGAAGTTGAATGATGTCACCATCAAGAACAAGTACCCCTTGCCCAAGATAGAGGATTTGTTTGATCAGTTGACCGGTGCCCAGGTGTTTTCTAAGATTGATCTTAGAACTGGTTATCATCAACTCAAGATTCGTGCAGAGGATATTCCAAAGACTGCCTTTACCACCAGATATGGGTTGTATGAGTATACAGTCATGTCTTTTGGATTAACCAATGCCCCCGCTTATTTCATGAATCTCATGAATAAGATTTTTATGGACTTCCTGGATAAGTTTGTCGTTGTTTTCATCGATGACATTCTGATTTATTCCAAATCAGAAGAAGAACATGAGCTACACCTAAGGACCATTCTGGGAACCCTTAGAGAGCATCAGCTGTATGCAAAGTTTAGCAAATGTGAATTCTGGTTACAGGAGGTAGGATTCCTCGGTCACATTGTATCAGCCGGAGGAATTGCCGTTGACCCTGCCAAAGTGAAAGATGTAGAAGATTGGCAAGCCCCAACCACTCAAACCCAAGTTCATGATTTTCTCGGATTGGCGGGATATTACCGCAAATTCGTAGAAGGATTCTCGAGTATCGCCCGACCCATGACCCAATTGCTGAAGAAGGACAAGAAGTGTGAATGGACAGACAAGTGTTAAGCGAGTTTTCAAGAACTCAAGAGGAGATTGATATCAGCCGCAATCTTAATCATGTCGGATATCACGAAGCCCTTCGATGTGTATTGTGACGCATCCAAGATTGGTCTCGGATGTGTGCTAATGCAAGAAGGCAAAGTTATATCTTATCTATCTCGGCAACTGAAGCAACATGAGCAAAACAACCCAACCCATGACCTCGAACTCGCTGCCGTAGTTCTAGCCCTGAAAACATGGAGACATTACCTGATGGGAAATCGTTGTGAGATTTATTCGGATCACAAGAGCCTAAAGTATATATTCACTCAGAAGGAGCTGAATATGAGGCAGAGAAGATGGATTGAGCTAATCAAGGATTATGACCTAGACATTCACTATCACCCTGGTAAAGCCAATGTGGTAGCAGATGCCCTTAGCAGATTGCCGTGTCGCTTGAACTCCATGATTTTGAAGGAGCAACCAAGTATGCACAAAGAGATGGAAGATTTTTGAATGGAATTAGTGAGTGAAGGATTTTTGGCTAGCATAAAACTCCAGCCCACTTTGATCAGTCAGATTAAAGCAGCGCAGAAGGGAAATGCTAGTATTGACGGAATCAAGCGTCGTATCGGTACAGGCAAGGTACCCGGATTCACCGAGGACGAAGAAGGAGTTCTGTGGTACAAAGGACGCCTTTGTGTACCAGCAGATTCGTAGTTGAAAGAAGTTATCTTGAAGGAGGCTCATGATACTCTTTATTCTATCCATCCCGGAGGAACTAAGATGTATCAAGATTTGAAAGAGCAATTTTGGTGGCATAAGATGAAGAGAGAAATCGGAAGCTATATCGCCAAGTGTGATATATGTCAGCGAGTCAAGGGAGGACATCAAAGACCCGCTGGATTGCTGCAACCTTTGCAAATTCCGGAATGGAAATGGGATTCTGTAGGAATGGACTTTATCACTGGACTACCTACTTCTAGTAGGGGAAATGACTCTATCTGGGTCATAGTGGACAGGTTGTCCAAAGTCGCCCATTTCTTGCCCGTCAAAACCACATATCAGAGTTCGAAGCTAGCGGAGTTGTACATCGCTAGAATAGTTAGTTTGCACGGAGTCCCCAAGAACATAGTATCGGATCGAGGAACTCAGTTTACCTCGAGATTCTGGAAGAAAGTCCAAGAAGGTTTAGGAACCCGCCTAGATTTCAGTACCACGTATCACCTCAGACCGATGGACAAACGGAGCGGGTAAATCAAATACTCGAAGATATGCTTAGAGCATGTGTGCTAGAATATGGATCCAAGTGGGAAGACTGTCTGCCGTTTGCAGAATTTTCCTACAACAATAGTTACCAAGCCAGTTTGCAAATGGCCCCATTTGAATTCATGTACGGAAGAAAGTGTCGCACCCCTTTGAACTGGTCGGAAGTAGGAGAGAGTCAGATTTTCGGACCCGACATCCTACGAGAGGCAGAAGAGAAGGTTCACAAGATTCGTGAGCACCTCAAGACCGCCCATTCCCGACAAAAGAGTTATGCCGACAAGAGACGTCGAGACCTCGCCTTCAATATAGGAGATTTTTTTTATCTGAAAGTGTCGCCATTGAAGGGAATGTAGCGTTTCCAACTCAAAGGAAAGTGAGCCCCCAGATATATCGGACCTTTCAAAATTTTGAACCGTCGAGGAGAAGTATCGTATCAATTGGAACTACCTGAAGAAATGTCAGCTGTGCACAATGTGTTCCATATCTCATTACTTCGCAAGTGTCTCGAAGTCCCCGAGAAAACTGAAGTGTTCAAGAATATCGATCATCGGACCATAGAGATCAACGATGACCTTACCTATCCCGAAGTGCCCATACGCATTTTGGAAGAAGCTTTTCGAACTACCCGAACCCGAATCATCAAGTTTCTCAAGATTCAGTGGAGCAACCACACAGAAGAGGAAGCTACCTAGGAACGCGAAGATCACATCAGGACGGAGTTTCCCGATCTCTTCAAATCCTAGGTAATCTTTTCGTCCTTTTTCAAATCTCGGGACGAGATTTTGTTTAAGGGGGAAGGGTTGTAACATCCCAAAAATATCAAGCTTGGATCATCAAATTCTAATCATCAAAATTAGGGTTAACAAAAATTTTTCTAAATAAATTTATGAATGCATGCCTATGTGTATGCATTGATTTTTAATTCTTTTAAACCACCTTGTTTGATTGCTTCATTGCTTGTAAAATGTTTCTTAGGTGAAATAAACATCATCTAAAACATTTCCCACACTTTTCCTAAAGACAAGTAAATCAAAACAAATATATAAAAGGAATGGTCACTTTGACCAATTTAACTCCCATGCGTACTTTGGCTGTCTCAAACTTTCAGAACTTAACAAAAACTTTGCTGGATCTTTGCACCCCTTGATTGTACTCATAACAAAGTATCAAGGCCCACTTTGTGATCATCCACAAACTTTCAAATGCATAGTTTAAATGCCAATTCAAAATTGAATCTTCTTCATATGGGAAGATCCCACTTTTTCAAAAACCCCTCAAACAAGCTCAACTTTCAAAACCCAAGCATCTGCAGACTCACCAGCACCAATCTAGCAAACCCACCAAAAATCAATTCAAAATTCAAAACTTGATTTCATGTGGCCATTTCATCAAACAGATTGCAGACACAAATCAAACAAAACATTAAACACTATAGTGTGCAGTCATTCTTGCCTAACTTGTTCCCTAGTTAGCTCACACACAACTCAGTAGGTCATCTAGAAAGATTACCCCAACACTAGCACCCCTGTGAGCTTGCCATTGCCATCAATGGTGAACAGCCGAGCACCCCAATGTCACCCCATTGTGGACAGAAGGCTAGAGGAAGAACTAGCCGTGCCAACCTTGTCTAGGAGGCAGCCCACCGTCCATCTCCACTGCCTGTCCCAGCCACGAGCGTTGCCAAGCCCTGTACCACGCGCACAAGCCGCGCCCAGACCATGCGAGCGTGCGCCAGAGCGCCACCCTCGACCAGCACCCACAGACCGCGCGCCATCCTCGCCGCGTGCATACACGATCGCCATCAACCCAGGAGACCGCCAGACATCCCCGTTTGCCGCCCCGTGCCGCACAGCCACCACCCGCCGTCGAAGACGCCGCCTCTTCCGCGCAGAGCACCGCCCGTTCTAGACCAACCCACACCGCCCCATGCCTCGAGACCATGTCGTTGAGCATCGCTAGGATACACCACACCGTCCCCTACCCTTGCCCATGCCTTTAGCCGCCTGTAACCTCGCCCTCGACGAGCTCACCGTGCGCCCCGACGGTCCCCTCGCTCGACTATAAATAGAGGCCACCCCCGCACGAATTCTTCACACCATCTCACTCCCCTCTCCTCACTGATCGTGCCACACCATTCTCAGAACAAGGCGATCACCACCTCGCCGGAATTTCACCGGAGCCTGCCGCTGCCGGAGAAGAAGGGAGCCATCGATTTCGTCCACCCCAGGAGCTGCCGCGACCACCCCTGAGTTAGCCGTCGTCGACTGCGTCGTTCACCCGCCTCGCCGACCCTCGCCAGTACCCCGGTGAGCCCCTAGCAACCCTCACTGGCCGCGCTAGGTTTCTTTCTCGCCGGCGTTGTCTCGCGTCGACGATGTCTCCCAGCCGTTGGATTAGAATCAGATCGAACGACCCAAGTTGCCCCGTACCGCTTCTCCCCTCCCTGTCTCACTGACGAGTGGGGACACCCACTTAAGCAGCCCACGGGAGCACTGCACTTAGCAGGCCGGCCCGTTAACTTTTCCCGCGCAGCCCAGTTATTCAAATTAAACCTTTTCTATTTTATTTCAAACTCACTTCTGTACCCAACTTCAAAATTCAACCCAGATCGATTCAGTGCACCAAATTGAATGAAACCAATTTTGTTAGAAAGGTCTGGGAATGTGGAATCCAAGCCCGTTGGATTCAAGTCATTTGGATCTATATATCACCCATGGTAAAAATAACAAGGAAGAAGCTTTTCTGCATTCAAACATTTTTCAAATTTAAACCAAAAAAGCTTTTGAGTTGATTCCAACTCTCAAAAATCACATTTAACCATACCTTTCAGAATATATAAAAATATATAGGTTTAATTGCAGAAATATTGTTCAAGCAATAAAAGAATGCTACATAAGCATTTCTAGCCACTTTAATTAATTAAAATAAAAGGATAAAACCTTATTAAATTGTGACACCACTTTAAATCACATTCCCATGGACTACAATATGTGGTGATGACATGTGTCAACATGATCCCATGTTTAGTTTGGAGAATATTAAATCTTAAGTAGTGTTTCAATGAGTAGAAATTACTTTTCTAAAAATAAAAAAGGGATTAAATAAAGCCTTAACCTTGTAATGTTAGAGATGATGCTAGATCATCTATAGGACCCTTGTGTGTAATGATTGCAAGTAGTTAAGTATTGTTTGGTGATTGTGTACCTCGTATTTATTCATAGACGTTAGTACCGACCAAGGATACGAGGAAGAAGGAGGATACTATGAAGAAGAAGCCGAGGAGAACTTCAACCACTTCTCTGCACAAGGCAAGCTGATACTATACCAATGCACGACTAATACTACAAGTGAATGTGCAAGCTAGTAACCTTGCAAGTTAACACTTGCAATTTAGCAAGATTATATTGACATTGATGAAAGCTAACACTTGTAGGATACCCTACTGATGCAACAAACCCCTACTTGTTACCATGCCTACTATATGCCTTAAGCATATGTGATCATACCTACTTGATAAACCAATCCTAGTTTTATGGCAAGCTTCTTACTTTATTTCTTTATCAAAGCTTACTTAGAGTCTACCTAAGAGTTTGGTAGATACTAGACAGTTGTGCTGAAGGTTGCATAAAGAGCATAAAATTTGGCCTAGGTTAGAAACCTTGATATCAGCCTAAGATATAAGGTTGTACTTAGTTGAAACTCCACTAGTTACCACCCCTCATCATTACTACCCCCACCTGTAGATGCTAGTGCTAAGCATAAAACTTGAACAACTTTAGATGGGAACACTTGGTGGAAAAATGGTTATGAAAACCTTGGAATGATGGATCATTCTATTGAAATGTTTTGGACATGTGTTTCCAAACACTTGATGATTTTGGTGATCAAAATGTTGAGGAATGAGCCTTAGCCCTTTATAAAATTGATGGTTGTCTGGATGCGATACCATTCCAATTTTATCGTACAACCACAATACCCGAATATTGGGTAGGTCTTGACTGGAAACTTATATTACTTAGTATTAGTTCCCTCACGGCCAAGGTCTGAGCTGAGGCTAGCTTGTGAAGATTGTCCACCTGTGCAGTACCCAAGATGACAGTTGGTCATGGTTGGGAGGCCAAACTCACAGGAGAGGTGCTTATACTAGGGTGTGTAATCGAAAGTTTAGGATTGATTATCCGCATACTGAGTATGGCGAATTCAGGATTTGTTCCTGACGGATGTATCGAATATTGTGGTGAAAGTGTACAATCTCTGCAGAGTGTCGAACTATTCGAATAGTCGCATCCGCGGTTATGGACAGTTGGAGTGGCCATACTGTTCCCCTGTCAGACTTGTCAAAATGACTTGTGAAATGAATTGAGACTTTGACTTGACCACAACAGGTTTGTGACCTGAATTACAAGATCCCAGTTAGAAGTTATAAAATTGTGACTAGCTTTAGAACTTAGTAGAGATAAATCTGGCTTTTGCAAAATAACCCTAGAACCTAGTGTCCTATTATCCAAAAAAAAACCCTTTACTTGTTAGTATTAGTTTGCGAGTACTTAAAGAGTACTCATGGCTTTGTCCCTGGCTATTCTCTTGGCCAGACTATGAAGAGGAGTACCTGTAAGATGGACCCCAGGAAGGTTACGACAACTAGGATCATCTCCCATCGTCAGCATTGCCTGTGACCCCGAAGATGGAGCTTCCCCTACGCTACCGTTACTATTACGTATTCCGCTGCTTGAAGTTGTATTAAGAACTGGATCATGAGATCCCTATTTGTGTAAGAACTTATGTATCGTTTGTAATGGATGATGTACTATGGTATCCAATTCTGTTATGTCTCGCAAAAATGGTAATCCTGGGATTGCGATGTATGGCATAACAGGCATCTAGGATTGAAAAATCCGGGTGTTGAACCGATGAAACCTAACAATTTCTCGGCTGGAATTCCAAAGAAACACTTCTTTGGATTTAGCATCATGTTGAATTTTCGTAGACTAGCAAACGTTTCATCCAAGTTGGAAACTAAAGTTTCCCTCTTTTTGGACATAACTACTATGTCGTCTACGTATACGTGGATGTTGCGTCCGATTTGGTCGTTGAGACAACATTGCATGGTACGTTGATATGTTGCTCATGCATTCTTTAAGCCAAAAGGCATAGTTTTGTAGCAGAAGGTTCCAAAAGGAGTGACGAAAGACGTCTTAATTTGATCCGACTTTTTCATCGGTATTTGGTGATATTCAGAATATGCGTCAAGAAAACAGAGTAATTCCGACCCTGCCGTTGAGTCGATAACTTGATCGATTCTTGGCAAAGGAAACGGATCTTTTGGGAATGCCTTGTTCAAAGAGGTATAATCAACACACATCCTTAAATCAATGGTGTCCTTTTTAGGGACGAGTACAGGATTTGCCACCCAATCTGTACGGATGACCTCTGTTATGAAATCTGCTAGCTCTAAGCGGGCTAATTCCTTGGCTATTGCTTTGCGCTTTTCATCACCAAACCATCGTAAGGATAGTTTGATTGGTTTAGCGTCTGGGTACACATTAAGAGAGTGATCGGCAAGTTCCCTAGGTACTCCGGTCATGTCAGATGGCTGCCATGCGAAGATATCACTATTAGCTTTGAGGAACTCGACGAGCGCGCTTTCCAATGCGTGGCCTAAGCCTACCCCTATGTTCGTCGTCTTCGAGAGATCGTCTTCCTTCAACGACATCTTCTTCGTCTCTTCTGATGCCTTAAACAACAAACTTGGCTTCAGCACCTTGTTCTTCATAGCGGGCATCTCAGACGGATTAATGGTCTTCTTGATCTCCTGGTACTCCTGGGCATGCAACAGAGCTTCGGTGAAGGCAGCAGATCCTTCGTCGCACTTTCGCAACTTCCTCGGATTTCCTCGTACGGTGATTACGCCCTTTGGACCTGGAACTTTAATCATGTTATAGATGTAACAGGGACGGGCCATGAACGCCCAGTAAGCCGGACGCCCGAAGATGGCGTCGTAAGCACTTTTGAACAGTACCCCTCAAAGGAGAGTAGCTTGTTCCGGTAATTATCTCGGGTTCCGATTGTCACGTCCAGAGTAATCTCACCCAGAGAATTTGCCTTTCTCCCTGGTACAATGCCATGTAAAGTTACACTGCTGTAACTCAACTAGCTCTCGTGAAGCTTCATGCGGTGGAGTGTTTCAATGTAGAGGATATTGATACTGCTCCCACCGTCCATGGGTGTTTTTGAGAACTCATAGCCATCAATAAGAGGATTGATGACCAGAGGGTACTTGCTCCGACGATGTGTTTTCCTCAGGTGATCTGAACGATCAAAGGAGATAGTCACCTCTGACAAGTCCAGGAATTGGGGGACAGCCAGAACCGTGGCATTGAGCTCACACGAATAACCGCCTTTTTTCCTTAGTTGGTTGGGATCCAAGGAAGCAGATGTATGCATCTTTTTTAGTCGGAAAAGTCTTTTTTCCATCTGGCTTGGGTTCTGCGGCAAATTCCGCCTCTTCCATGTCAGAATCTTCCTTGGGCTCCTTTCCTTTCTCGGAATTTTTCTTTCCTTTTCGTCTCTTGGCTCTGTAGCCATTGAAACGACAATCGGCATTTGTACGGGTAGATCCTCTGTCACTATCCAAGTGGTGGACACAGCGATTATTGGCAATTGCAGCCCAGGTATAGGTTCTTCCGGGTTGTTGGTCTCCTCTGCCCTGGATTCGGGAAGTTCCTCATCCTCTACCACTGCCGCCTCCGCGCCCTCCTCGTCCTCCAGATCCGAACGTTGTGTTGATAGCTGCGTTATCCGGAGCCAGCTTGTCGTCTGAGGTGTTCTTGTGCTTCTGAGTTTGCTTTGGCTGTTTGGCCGCATTGGGATTGGCCAGAATATTTAGCAGCCCTTCTGAATCATCATCGGTTTCAGCATACTTGCTTGCCGTCTCTATCATTTCTCCGAAATCAGTGACATGGTCATGCTTCAGCCTGTGACGTAAAAGTCCGACTGGAAGTCCTGCAATAAAATATTCTATCGCAGTTTGCTCATTTACTCCTTCGTAGGAGTTCTTCGTATCAATCCATTGTCCGAGGTAATCCCGACAGGTTTCTCTGGGTCTTTGGGTGCAACGCTGCAAGTCTCCGACAGTGCAGGGCCTCCTGTATGTTCCCTCGAAGTTTGAAAAGAACGCACTTTGCATATCATACCAGTTATGAATTGAGTTCTCTAGCAGTTCATTGAGCCATGATCGAGCCGTCTTCCTCAACATCTGTGGGAGATATCAGACTGTAACCAGGCTGTTTCCTCTTTTGGCGATGCAGCAAGCCTAGAAAAAATCTTGGATCCAAGTATCTGGCCAAGCTGCGCCGTCATAGGGCTGGATGTGCTTGGCGATGCCAAAGTCAACCAGTAATTTTGTCTAACGTATACGTGGACCAAAGCACTTAGGTACCACATACACATCTTCTTCCTCGTACCACTGCGCTTCTATGTTTGATTCGATGTGACGGCGAGCTTCGTTTGGCGAGAGTGATCTACGCCTTGGAGGCTTGCGGCTCCTTCATGGTGGAGTCGGATTTCTGCTTCTTCTTTCACCGTTGCCACCTCCGCCCCTGCGGCTTCCATGGCTACGATGTGATCCTTCATGGTCGCTGCTAGGAGGCCATGGTGGCCCTGGTGGATTATTTCCTGCTGGGTTCCTTGGTGGTGGCGGTGGAGCCTCATTCTGCTGACTCCGATGCCTGTTTCTTCGGGTACAGTCCCTACTAGATTCAAGATGAGCCGGATCATCTCTTCGTCCGGCGTTAGCAGCCAGACGGCTCGGTGGTGGCATCCTTAGACAATCTTGCTCCTCTCACTAGCGGCGTATTTCCGGGTCTTCTCTGTAGCGATTATTTTGCTGACAATGGTCCTGATGAGGAACCATTTGCCCTGATGGCGTCTTCGGCCGCAGCCGGAATAACTCTTGCCTAGTCACGCGCCGGCCAGCGAGAGTGGCTGTTGGATCCAGTCCTGGAATTTTCTTCTTCTCCACGGGGACAGTAGCGCTGAGCCGTATCCCTGCGGAGCCTTACGTCAGTGCTTTGGTCAGCACCAGTGTGGAAAAACTCGGATTTTGAGGCTGGTTTGCCACTAAATGACGCGTACGTCTTCTGTTTCTTTAATCCGTTGTCCAGCAATGCAACACACTGCTGGACCTACTGTGGAGACGGATTTTTGACGAGGATGGCTCGAGATGTAGCAGCGTTTTCCACCGGTGTGCTGTAGACTCGGATCTTCCCTCCATCTTTTCCGTCGAATAGATCTTTGTGGATATCCGGATTCTTGTTTGCAAGAAATGGACCTCCCCTTGTTTTGTTTGGATGTCGCTTGAAATCTGACTGATATCTGGCAGGATCACTGTCTAACTGCTGTCTCATCTTGACGAGGCGTGCGGTCTCTTCAAGTAGAAACAAGCGGTGCTTTTCCAGGTCCTCAACCCTTTTCTCCAGCGCCTCCAGCGTAAGATCCAAAGCTGTTGGGATTGTAATTGTGAGAGCATCTCCGTAGATCTCGTGTGCACCCTTGGTGACAACGTGTCCATCCATAGGGGGATCGATCGGGGTGGGATTAATCGGATCTCCATTATGATTCGCCATCTCGATCTCTTCGTCAACTTTTTCTTCGTTCATTTCCTCGACGTTCGGCTCTGCCGGAGTTGGATTCTTGTTCTTCTTCTTATTCTTTGACCGCCTAGTAGCTTTAACATGTGTTTCAGTGGTAAAGACGTCTTTTGGTCTGGTACTGGGGGATAAGCTTCCGTCGGTACTTTCCATCATGGTTGGCTTGTAGACCTCGGTGGAATCTCTGGTGTCCATGTTATCCTGCGAGGTGTAGCTTTGATCCATGCTATCATATGGACTAGGAGGAGTTTCCGGATACCTGGCGTTTGTCTGGAGACGTGTTGTTGATCGTAGTCCTCTATCTCCTTGTCGAAGTCTCGAAGTTCCTGCGACGTGATTGACTCCGTTGGGGAGCCGGGTAAGTTGGCGTTTTCTTTGATTGCATCTAGGACCGAGTCGCTACCAGCTCCAGCATCGACGGAGTTGGATCCAGTGCTTATGTGGTACACGTAACAGTGCTTCTTCTTGTTCATGTTCTTGAGGTACTTGTATAACTTGGTTTCCGTTTCGACGTCAGCAAAGCTGGATCCATAGCGGATGTACTCCTTGCCTGTGTATCCGATCTATGTGGAGAGATCGGATCTTACTTCATCTTCCACCTCTTCTTCCACTACAGGAGTGGGTTGCATGGGTTTGATTTTTTTCCGGGATCGTGAACTCTGCTACCTCTGCAGACAAAGTAGATCCGGATTTTTCTTCCGCCATGGTCATGACCTCTAGGGTGGGTTGGCCGGGTTCAGCAAAACCGAAACAAATATAGATCTCGCCAATTGACATGATTGTGTAGGTCGTCACGGGCTTCGAAGCCGGAATCCAGGTCTCATCGAGGAGGATGAGAGGGACATTACTAGCGTAGACCACGCGACACATGGCGATTGTTTTGCCGATCCCTGCACGCGCAGATTCATCCTGGAACGATGCTCCAAAGGTCACCTGCCCCACGGTGGGCACCAACTGTCGTTGGATTGTCGACAAGTACACCATAGGGGGTCCTAGTGGCATTGGAAAGATGGGGTGTGAGACGTCGGATGTTCCTGGAGCGGTGATCACAAGTTTACCCAGGTTCAGATCTGACTGCAGTGATCGGATCTTACTCCTGCTAGCAACCCAGTAATATATCGGCGTAAGCTAAATGTTACAATGGATTACAAGAGAGGTCCGCCTATGGGAGTTGATTGTGGTTGTGTATCGAGTTGTGTTGCCCTAAAGGCTCTCATAGGGCCGGTTTATATAGTCACCGGGGCCTAGGGTTATAGGGACAGACATATCTGGCTACGTTACATAGTTGGTAACTATGTACATCTTGGACTACAAGTAATACTACATGCCTAAGTCGGTAACTCTTCTGGGCCTTGTCGTAGCCGGAACTGGCCCCTCCTCTTTCTCTGACTGGGACACCCGTGAAGCAAAGATCTAACCCGTTGGTGTGCCACCCTGGTCAGCGAGTTCTGTGGGTATACCCGGAAAGTATATCCCCAACACATGTCGTTAGCTCGCTGTGCCATCTCCTCCGACGACCTCTGCCCACGCCGCGCTGCCCCTCTCGCCCCGCTATAAAAAGAGAGCTCCCCCGCATCATTTATCCACACTCCAACACTTACCACTTCTCACTGATCCTCCCCCACTTCTTCCTATCGAAAGGCGAGCTCTCCCTTGCCAGAATTTGGCCAGAGCCCGCCGCTACTGGAGGATAAGGGCGTCGTCAATTCAGGCCACCGCAGGAGAAGCCACCAGTACCAGGAGAACCGCCATCGTCAATAACCCCATTCGCCCCCATCGCTGACCCTCGCCAGAGCTCCGGTGAGCCTCCCCCAACCCTCACTGGCCGTGTTAGGGTTTCACCCCGTCGTGTCCTGTTCTGATGAGGACGATGGCCGTGAGCCATTGATCTTGAAACTAATCCTACGGTCAAAACCATCCCATTCCCCTTCGGCACCCCTTGTCTCACTGACATGTGGGGAAACCACTTAAACCAGCCCGCGCGCGCTGTGCGTAGTGGGCCGGCACAGTTTAGTTCCCGCGCTCAGCCCAGTAGATTCAAATTTAGATTTTTCAATTTTAATTCAAAACCTAGTTTTGGCAGTAGATTCAAAAATCAATTCAGAAAGTTTTACTGAACCAAATTGCATGAAACTAATTTTGTTAGAAAGGTATGGAAATTGTTAATCCAATCCCATTGGATTCAAACCATTTTAATTTATAGATCACCTATGGTAAAAATAACAAGTCAGATACTTTTCTGCATTCAAACATTTTTCAAAAATCAACCATAAATGCTTTTGAGTTGATTCCAACTTTCAAAAATCACATTTGATAAGACCTTTCTGAATATATAGAAGTATCTAGGTTTACTTCCAGTAATAATAGACAAGTATTAAAAGAATGCCCCATAGGCATTTCTAGTCACTTTAATTAATTAAAATAATAATGTTAAACCTGATTAAATTGTGACACCACTTTAAATCACATTCCCAAGTATTAAAATATGTGGTGATGACATGTGCCAACATGATACCATATTTTAATTGGAGAATATTAAATCTTAAGTAGTTTTTAAAGAGTAGAAATTACTTTTGTAAAATAAAATAAATAAGACTAAGTCTTTATTTCATGTGATGATTGTGATGATGCTAGATCATCTAGTGTGAACCTTTGTGTGCTAAAAAGAAGTAGTTAAGTTTTGTTTGGTGATTGTGTACCTCGTATTTATTTATAGATGCTAGAACCGACCAAGGATACGAAGAGGAAGGAGACTACTACGAGGAAGAAGCAGAGGAGAACTTCAACCACTGCACTACTCAAGGCAAGCTATATAATGGAAGCCTAACACTACAAGTTGACTATGCAAGCTATCTAATGCAAGCCTAACACTACAAGTTTACTATGCAAGCTAATACTTGCAAGCCCCACAATACCAATTAACCTACGCAATGCATTAGGCATGCTTTGGTTATACCACTTGATTATACCAAAATCCAATTTTACTTGCAAGCTTTATTATTTTATTTCTTTATCAAAGTTCTTTATTACTTCTAGTTAGTGTGTTGTGAGTTTTGGAAAGATATTAGAGGTAGCATAAAGATCATAAAACTTGGCCTACGTTAGATAAACGAGATGTCATGCTAAGGCATGAGATTAGATTTATATAAGTCACACTGGATTATCACCCCTCATTAGTGTTTACCCTCAACTTTAGTGGCTAGTGCCGAGGTTTGAGCTAAGGCTAGTGCCGAGTGTCATTCTAATGAAATGTTTTGACATGTGTTATGAACACCAGTTTGGGTAGGGCTTGACTGAAAGTTTATATATCATAGTATGGGTTCCCTTGCGGCCGAGGTTTGAGCTAAGGCTACCTCATGATGATTGTCCACCTGTGCAGTTCCCAAGAAGACAGATGGTCATGGTTGGGAGGCCAAACTCATAGGGGAGGTGCCTATACTATGGTGTTTAATTGAAAGGTTAGGATTGATTATCCACATACTAAGTATGGGGATTCAGGATTGTTCCTGATGGATGTATCGAATATTGTGGTGGAAGTGTACCACCTTTGCAGAGTGTCAAACTATTCGAATAGCCACATCCGTGGTTATGGACAGTTGGAGTGGCCATACTGTTCCGTCGTCAGATGTTTTCAAAATGACTTGTGAAATGAATCATGACTTTGACTTGACCACAACAGGGTTGTGAAAGTGAAAGCTAAGTTACCACTTAGGTGTTGTAAAACCTTACACTAGTTTTCTTTACTTCTAAACTCAGTTAGGGATAAATCTGCCAGTTTGCAAGTACTTAAAGAGTACTCATGGCTTTGTCCCTGGCTATTCCTATGGCCATACTATGAGGAGGACTACCAGGATAATGGACAACAGGAAGTCTACGACAACTAGGATCATCTCCCATCATCAGCATTGCTTGTGACCCTAAAGATGGAGCTTCGCCCATGCTACCATTATTATTATTACGCTGCGTTGATTGTATTAAGACTGGATCATGAGATCCATTATTTGTAAGACCTTTATTATCGTTTGTAATGGATGATGAACTCTGGTACCAATCGGTTATGTCTCTCAAAAATGGTAATCATGGGATTGCGATGTATGGCATAACAAGCATCTGGGATTAAAATCCGGGTGTTCACATTTGTAGGCCATGGTTATTAGATCTTAATCATGCAAAGAGTTGGTCAAGGGGAGGTAGCATATTTATGTGAGCTTCTGCCAAGGTAGGCAAGATGATAAGATTTGCAGAAAAGATTATTTTCTTAACTATAAAAACATCATAGAGGAGTGGGAACAAGAATGGTTTAGCCAAGTGCAAGAGTGGGATTTGGTAGTACTAATGTTATACTACAAGATGGTTCAGATACATTCTAAAAAATGCACAATAATTAGAAAAGGTGGAGTTCCAAAGATTGAATATAGCTAAGTACTCTAGACTTAGCCAAATTGGTAGATTTGGGGATTTGGACTAGTATGAAAAAGGGAGAATCTAGCTAAGGATTCCAGACTTAGCCAAATGGGCAGATTTGGGGATTTGGACTAGTAAGAAAAAGGGAAACATTTGGAGAAGACGCAAGGGTTTAGTTTTATCATCAAGTGGTTGATGTTTAAGGATAGCTTATGTAGAGGAGATTCATGCTTGTATTTGTTCTTTGATGAGTTGGATGCTAATACATAGGATTAGCTCAGGATGGATCTGGTTGAGTAGATTAGGTGGTCACTTGAGGGGCTTATGATAGATCCAGCTTAGGAGGCTTGGTTTAAGATTTGGGGATCTTAACCATTCGTGTGATCCTAAGTGATGAGCTACTAGATTATCTCACTCTAGTTCCTAAGTAAACAAAGAAATCATCAGATCATGGCAGAACATCAGACAGCAGATCAAGACAATTCATCTTGCCAACTTATCCAGCTACTACTAAGGTTACCATCAAGCCTAGCTTGAGCTAATCATGGTTGTTTGGAAGAAGTTCTAATTTGTATTAAGATAAGGTCCTCTTGGTATTTCCACCAAGATTGGAATGAAAAGGTTTAGGTAAACGTGTTGGAAAAACATGGAGATAAGAGTAGTTGAATGTTCTATCTTGAATACATAAGGAGATTATATATAGGTCTCCATAGTTTTGGTAATAGAAACTAATAAAAAAATTGTTGTATCAATGTCATTTTGTCCCAAGTTTGAAATATTAGAACATTTGAGAAAATGGAAGGTGAGCCAAGACATCTCTTTTGTAAAATAATTTTTGTTAACAAGTGTTGAGGTAAGGAGTATAGCATCTAATACTCAAACAGTTGCATCAACACAAGCAAACAAATAAGACGGCATTGCAACATGTAACAAGAAAAGTTTTTGTTCCCCCTGATTTTTGCCTTTTTAACAATAAATGAGGGTTGCTAAAATTGGGATGTTATAGACCTTTCCCCCTTAAAATAATCTCATCCCGAGATTTGGGAGGAGGTGTATTAGGTAAGAACATCGACTTAACAATTTTCAGGAGTGGAATATTTAGGTGATAAAAGGTTTTACAACAAATAGTCTTGGTCACCTATGCGTCGGAGCCGAGTGGCTTCGGATTGGGAAGTTTAGATTAAACAAGTGGAAAATACGTAGTATTTTCCCCTTAGGATTATTCTAGCTAAGTTTAGCGTCGACAGGTGATACCTTCGATCCGGATTACGGATGTAGTATAGCTCTTTTTCCCTAGTATACCTAGGTTTATCGAATCCTCGGAAAGCAAAAAGCAAAGTTAGATTACTTAAACGGACCATAGAGAGTTTTAGAATTCCTATTGCATTTTCACCGGACCAAGAGTTTGCGATCTTCTTGTTGTTGTTGACGATGGAGAGAGAGGGCCTAGGTTCTTTGGTTTTCACCAGTAGATGTGCAAAAAGATCTTATGGTAATAACAGATAATAATAAAGTACTCATGTAATTGTTAAAGCAAGATAATTATATGTGGGCAGTGCATCCACAAATGTTATCCCCTCCACAACCGCTTATGTAAATAACCTACTAGTCTCCTCCATAGAATAAAGAGAACTAATGATATGCATAGTGATGTCACCATTAATCTCAAGTAAGTTCCTCATATACAGCCATACTACCCTTTCTGTCAATGGGGTTCCTATCCTACAGATCAGTCGTTACTCACACTCCCTTTACCTAGATCAATCCTCGGGGTCTTGGGTACCTAACAAGTCCTTAGATTGAGGCAAGAGAGGGTACTACAATCATCATGTCATACAAACTAATACATGATCCCATCTATGATAAATAACATGCACAAAAGCTACATGGCTAGGCCGAAGCCCTTAGCCCAAAGAGAATTACTCACACATAGAGATGAAATCGACAATCATAAACATTGTAATAGAGATCATAGAGTTGATAGAAAATAGTCTTACAATGTCGCCAATTGGAGATGAGATCTACTATTACAAGTGGTGGAATATGGCTATGGTGGTGGAGAAGGGTTTAGAGGTTTAGATTAACATCTATTCCTCTGGCGTGGCGTTAGGGAGATTTTAGGGTGAAAGAAGCGATTTTGTGGAGTCGGGGGCTTGTTTCTCGTTGCCTGAAGCCTCTTTATATAGGGGTCCATTCACGAAAGTTGTTCTTTTTGACCTAAGGAGGTCAGTGCAAACTATACTACGGCAACTATACGGCGGCAGCCCGTATAGTTGGCCGTTAAACTTGCAGAGATCTCGTCATGGCTCCAGGTTTCTTTGGCGTGTTGAGAATCTCACATCTTTGGCATTTATGTAGTGATTCCCATCATCATACGTCATTATGTGCATAGGAAAAAATAGCAAGAAAGGATTGCATATCCCTTTGATCATTAGGCATTAGTGGCAGGTTTTAGAGAGATATTTTATCAAATATATGAATAATATCTAGTTCAAATGCAGACATGGATGGCTATATTTCACATCCATCAATCTCCCCAAGCTTAAACTTGATCGTCCTCGAGCAAGAAAACCAAAATCAAAAGGGAACTCAACATTTAAACTTAAATAACAAGATGATGATCTTACTCATGATTGATAGTCACATGTTTCCTCCACTTTAATAATCTGAAAAACTTCAGCATAGATAGAGTAATGTCAAGCATATCATATGGGTTTCATGAATCCTTATAGCGTAGGAAAATTATTGTAAGCATGGATGATTCAAAAGAGTGAACTTTATTCCATGGCATGTAATTAACTCATAGGATTGACTTTGAACAATAAAGTGTAATAATGTAGAATTAAGAGTGTGAGAGTTTGTCATGAAAAGCATATATACTCAAGTATCTCAATTCTCCCACATCAATAAATCAAGACTTTTCAAGCCCTACTTTTATATCATTGTCCTTCAAGAATTTTTAGTTCTTAAGTAATGGAGAGCATGCCCAAAAAATCATTAGTTTATCTGGATATGATAGACACTCATGGAATCACTAAGATTTTTGTTCCTTTTGCATAATGATTACTCATATCAGCCAGAGGAGTGATTCCATCATGTTACAGCTACCCGGGAGTGCCAAGAATCTTACCCATTATAGCATTGCTGCTACATATGTTTAATCAACTCATAGCCAAAATCTAGGAGTTCCTCCATGAAGATCGTCCGTAGGCCAGCGGAGTTGTTCAAATCCCATGAAGTTTGACACACATAAAGCTATATCATTCTTATGATTTACAAGTCAAACTTTGCATGCTCAAAAAATCGCTAAACATTAATTCAATTGAATAAATCTTTTCAAAGATAGCTATCAAGTCAATCATTATTTTCTATGGTGTCGAGTGTCTCTAGGAATTTCAAGACTAAACACTACAACACCCAAGTCATCAATTTGTTAGACTTTTTCTTCTTTCAATTGTTTAGCAAATTTTTAGGAAAGACTTGGTTAACTACAAGAGCCAGAACAAAACCTAACCAATTAAATACTTATGCAAACAAAATTTTACTACAATATAGAGACTCACTCCACCGATATAACATCTTAACATTACTAATAACTAGCATGGGTTTCTCAAACTTAAAAAGTGGGGAGTCATAAGGCATACCTCTCATTTTTTGTTCCACTTCTCTCTTCCCTTTTTATTTGTTTCGTGGAAACTCGAAGTCAATCACTCTCCTGCAAATCAACGAGAACTTCGAGGCGGGAATAAAAAGAGAGAGGGAAAATAAATATAAACGAAGAAATGTTTTTGTGGTTTTTGGAAGGGGGATTAAAGAATAGAAAATTGGCGGCAAAGCTCGTCTTGAAAATCTCAAAAAATTAAAATAACTAAGATAAAGTCTTGGGGAAACCAACATGAGTGCTTATAAACTCAAATAAAAGCTTAACCTCGAAAATAAGATAAAGCAAATAAAAACTAAAATATAAAATAGGTAGAAAACCTCCGCAAGCTTAGACTTTTGCAAGCCCTTCAAATCACTATGGTGGGGGAAAAAGTTGTAACTCCAGTCTGCAAATTGAGTTGAAAGGTTACTTGTTGTTTCTCAGAGGTTCAGGCCGAGATTGTGCAATACATCCACAGTTCCTCCAAGTTCTTGGAAATATTGATATGTAGCAAACTGGTTTGGTGGTTGTTGCTCCTGATGGTGGACTTATTGCTCCTCCTCTTAGTCCTCATACTCCTCCAGAATCTCCTCATCGGTTTGGTGTTGCTCAACCTGCAAGTCATAAAGCACATGTCCTTCCACGATAGAGAAAAGACCATTAGGCAAAGGAGTGGGGTAGATACGCCCAGCTCCAGCAATATGCAGATAATAAACTCCACCTCTCCTAGTAAGAATTCCACAAGCCTTCAAAGTACAGAAACCAACACGTCGCTCACCTAGCACCGACTGTAACTCACCTAGGTCGATGGTCAATGCATTGGCAAGCATGGTGATGACGCCTCCACAAGTGATTAGTCCTTGGATTTCGTGGGATTGGTACTCCAAGTAGTGCACAAGAATTATGCCCAACTGAATTGACAAGTTGTCATAGTTGAAAGAAGCTTTTGCAAGGACAAGGATGTCCTCCTCATTGAGTCTTCTGAACTCATTACGCGCCTGCAAGGTGTTAGCAATAACATAGAACAAATAACGAATAGCAGGGTGTTGAATATTCTTCCCTCTGCTGACTCTAGAAGTAAAGTTCATTCTATTATAGCAGATTTCTGGGGAAGGTTCCATGTTGGTAAAAGCTACGTGTAGAGCATTAGGATCATTGTTGGGTAAACCAAAACAATTGCACCATTCATCAAGTGATAGAGAATAATTATTGTTCATGAGTCGTAAAAGAAATTCTATCCTCCCCATGCCATGCTTTGACGGTGCTACTCGAAGATCTAAGAAATTCAATGGTTTACCGGCGATAGGTTGGTGCATCATGAAATACAAAGGTTTGCAAGCCAACTCTATTTCAAAGTAAATTAAAGTCATTAGAAATACCAAGTTGGTTTAAAGTGACGGGGCAAGCCTACTTAGTTGCCTTGACTTCTCGGTTTTTGATCCTGTCGAAACGATCACGGTGGGCTTCGTTCTTGAATCGAATCCCCATGCGTTCCTGAGTTGCAGCCCGAGAAGAACTAGCTGCGGAAAGATCATGTTTCTGGCTCCTTGTGTTCATCTTCTAGAAATAAATAAGAAAGACAAATATAGAACTTTTTGATCCAACAGTAATAGTCATAGCATAATCCTCATCATAGCACACTAAAGAATCTCCTCAACGTATTAATCTAGGCAAGGTAATTAGGGAAAATAGTTCAAAACAAGTCTCACCCTAGATTGATAATGACAATAGGTCAGAGATGAATTTGCAAAAAGTAATTGGAGGATCGGAGGAGAAACATACCGTATATCACTTGTGTGCAAGGAATTCAAACGAAATTAAGAAGGGGTGAAGATCCCTTGAGGTTTTGCGAGAGTTTGGAGGTGGAAGAGAGAAAAAGTATTGTGTTTTTGATGTTTTGTATACCTCCCCGAGCGTTTAAGTGGTCGGATGCAACTATACGGCAGGAACTATATGGCGGGAACAAGGTGTTCCGGTTGTATAGTTGGTTTGATGGCAAAAAATTTAGGGTTTCTACGGTTTTTGTCTGGCGGTTGTAACTATATGGAGACAACTATACGACCGGAACTTTTGTTCCTGCCATATAGTTGGTCGCCAAACCTTCTGTATCCTGGGATGAAAAATTGTTGATGGGTAACATAACTATATAGCGGCAACTATACGGCGGGAATTTTTATTCTCGCCATATAGTTGGTCGTTAACCTTTTTTTACACATCAAAAAATTCATATTTCTTCGATGATTACTTTTTAGACTAAAACTTAGAGAAACACCTTGTTTTGAAAAAAATGACAAACTAAAATTTCCACCAACTATAGCATATATAAAACAAGAATTTTTAGTACCGCTGTATATCTTCTTCTCACTTGAATTTTCTAGCACTCTTTATAAAACAAAAACTTAAAAAATTAACTCAAACGTTTATTTCACATGGGTTGCTTCCCATGCAACGCTTTTTTATGGTCAATAGCTTGACCTTGATATTGCTCACTTAGGCCATATGACTGGAACATCCACTTCAAAGTAATTGGCCTTCAAAGTGATGGTCTCCTTATCGTCTTGCTTGGCTTTCTTTTTCCTAGGGAAATGAATAACAAAAGGATCCCGCAAAGGCAATTGAATCTTCACATTCCCTTCTTGCATATTGATTAAAGCCTTAATAGTTCTTAAGAAAGGACGGCCTAATATGATAGGGGAAGTATCATCTTTAGGCATGTCAACAATAACAAAATCAGTATGAGCAGGACAACCTTTAATGTTAACTAAAGTATTTTCATTTATGCCTACTGCTTGTTTATAGGTAGAATCTGCTAGATGTAATTTTAGTTCGTGATTTCAAAAGAGCCAAGTTTCAACTTGTTAAAAAGTCTCTTTGGAATTGTTGAAACACTTGCACCTAGATCACATAGTGCAGCTATTTCATTAGTCCCATTTTTAATCTTAATGGTATGCTCAAATATATCATCTAGCTTAACAGGCAATTTTTCAGCAATTTTCTTATATTCTTCTTTAAGCTCACGTACCTTTATTGCTAACTGATTAACGAACTGTTGATACATGGCTTCTTCATTTACTTCACTTACCAGAATCTTGACATTGATCCTTTTTACAAGATCTTCAACTGTGTAGTTTGGTGAAAGAGCATTGCTATAATCAAGTTTTTTGGGATCCTCCCTTTGGATTCTTATCATCTTGAGGTCTTCAACTAGATTGGGCTCAGCTTTACCTCCAAATTTAGCTAGAATGAGAGTTTGACTCTCGGTTATCTTACCTAGCTGTGCCTCAATGATCCTTGTTCTTTCTTGGAGGGGCTACAAATCATTTCTCAAATTAACATCTTGTTTAGATAATTTACCAAACATAGCATCATGATTCTCCGACTAGAATATTTTTTTGCTCATTTTGCAAGTCCATAAAAGATTTAAGAGTTTCTTGGAGACTAGTATTACTTGATGCCATATTATTATTAGAGCTACCTGTTGGAGTAGAGTAATGTTTCTAAAAGTTTGGATTGTAATTCTTCTTCCAAGCAGGATTATAATCATTACGAGCTATGAAGTCTACTTCTTCAATAGTTGGTTCAGGAGTAGTTCTTACCAGAGTTTACTTACCTTTAACAGCTAATATGAGCTCATCCAACTAAGTATTGAGGTCTTCATTCTCTTGAGGTGTGATGGAGTTCACCTTTTTTGTATTTGATCTTTCCACATGCCATTGGGCATGGTTGTCTTGCATGTTGTCTAGCAGCTGCTTTGCTTCAGTAATTTTCTTACACATAAATGTCCCTCCAGCTGCAGTATCTAGCATAGACTTAGAAATAGGGTTAAGAGCATTATAAAATAAATGCAGAATTAACCAATCTTCCATCCCATGGCTAGGATAGTTTCTCATGCATTCTTTCATTCTCTCCCAAGCAAGTTCTAGTGGCTCACGCTCTTCCTGTCTAAAACATGTAATATTAGATCTGACTTGTATAATCTTTGCAGGTGGAAAGAATTTAGTAATAAATAAAGAAGTACATTCCACCCATGATTCAATAGTATATCTAGGCAAAGATAGCAACCATTCTTTTGATCTTCCTCTAAGAGAGAAAGGAAATAAATGGAACTTGACCGCATCGGGGTCAACATCTTTAATGTGCATCATATCACATATTTTAGTGAAAGTATTTAAGTGCATACCTACATCTTCTATATCATAGCCCCAAATTGATTCTCTTAAACCAGACTTAAATAGTGGGGCTTAATTTCATAATCTTCAGCAGCAATTGCTGGCTGAGTAATAGGAGTACGCAAATAATCATTGTTACGAGTTGCAAACTCCCCAATCTTCTTTTCAGCCATACTTCCTATGTTTTTGTATTTTCTTAAACAAGTATTAATGATGATAAAGCAAGAATTAAAATACTAAGTGATTTTTTTGGTTTTACAAATAAAAAATGAAAGCAAACTAACAAAATTTAAAACGAGAATTAAAACTAGAAAGGTTCCTACTAACCTCACCAGGGTAGCTATTGCTTCCCTGGCAACGGCGCCAGAAAAAGAGTTGATACCTTTGATCCGGATTAGGGATGTAGTATAGCTCTTTTTCCATAGTAGACCTCGGTTTATCGAATCCTTAGGAAGCAGAAAGCAAAGTGAGATTACTTAAACGGACCTTCGAGAGTTTTAGAATTCCTATTGCGTTTTCACCGGACCAAGAGTTTGCGATCTTGTTGTTGTTGACGATGGAGAGAGAGAGAGGTCCTAGTGTCTTCGGTTTTCACCAGTAGTTATGCAAAAAGAACTGATGGTAATAACAAATAATAAGAAAGTACTCATGTAATTATTAGAGCAAGATAATTATATGTGGGCAGTGCATCCATAAATGTTATCACCTCCGCAACCACTTATGGAAATAACCTACTAGTCTCATTCATAGAAGAAAGAGACTAATGATATGCATAGTGATGTCACCGTTAATCCCATGTAAGTTCTTCACATACAACCGTACTACCCTTTCTGTCACCGGGTTCCTATCCTGCAGATCAGTCGTTACTCACACTCCCTTTACCTGGATCAATCCTTGGGGTCTTGGGTACCTAACAAGTCCTTAGATTGAGGCAAGAGAGGGTACTACAATAATCATGTCATACAAACTAATACATGATCCCATCTATGATAAATAACATGCACAAAAGCTACATGGCTAGGCCGAAGCCCTTAGCCCAAGGAGAATTAGTCAGACATAGAGATGAAATTGACAATCATAAACATTGTAATAGAGATCATAGAGTTGATAGCAAATAGTCTTACAATGTCAGCAATTGGAGATGAGATCTAGTATTACAAGTGGTGGAAGATGGCTATGGTGGTGGAGAAGGGTTTAGAGTTTTAGATCTAGATATATTCCTCCGGCGTGGTAGCAGGGAGAGTTTAGGGTGAAAGAAGCGATGTTGTGGAGTCGGGGGCTTGTTTTCGTAACCTGAAGCCTCTTTATATAGGTTTACCTTCACGAAAGTTGTTCTGTTTGACCTAAGGAGGTCGGTGTAAACTATACGGTGGCAACTATACGGCGGCGGCCTGTATAGTTGGTCGTTAAACTTGGAGAGATCTCTTCATGGCTCCTGGTTTCTTTGGCGTGTTGGGAATCTCGTATCTTTGGCATTTATGTAGTGATTCCCATCATCATACGTCATTATCTTTGTGGGCAAAAATAGCATGAAAGGAGTGCATACCCTTTTGAATATTAGGCATTAGTGGCAGGTTTTAGAGATATATTTTATAAAATATATGAATAATATCTAGTTTAAATGCGGACGTGGATGGCTATATTTCACAGCCATCAGCAGGGTCCTTTATTCTTGAGGAGGCGACAATTTGATCCTTCTTCGATCCTTTACTACTGGAGTCCGCTCTTCTGCCTTCTTGGTCTTGAATCGCCGGGATTGTTGGCTGGACGGTCGACCTTGGAGTGGAAGACTTTCCCGGAGTATCTTTTGATTCTGTAGAAAGTCCGATTGTTGTCCTTCTTGCGGGGTCCATGCTCTTGTTTTAGGGGAGGGTCATCTCCTAACGATGACTATGGTTAGACTCTCGGGGCTATTCTGGTTTTGCGGGAAAGACGCAGTATTTGCCCCTTAGAGCAAGGATAAGGGTGCTTGGTGAAATCGCAAACCTTCTTTATTGGAGTTGAAGGATGAATTTGGAAGAATCTGGTACTTCTCGTCCAGGATTGGCGATCTTCAGTCGACCTGGTAGATGCTGCTTCTTGAAAGGCGTCTGAGCTGGCTAGAGATGTATCTAGCTGGAAGGATGCCGGTTTTTGGTTGGCGGTCTAGGAACGCGGTCCTATAGGATGGGCCATTCCGTTTTCAGTCTTCTGCAATGCCTTGGGTAAAACACGGAAGATGGAGCCTCATACTAGCATATCATCAAAAGAAGTTCATACATGAATTAACAAGTCTGCGCAGGCTAGCAGCGAGGGTACTTAAAGCATTACAGAATAGGTCTATGCTACCGAGCCTCAGGAACTTTAGGGTTTTACAAAGCAGGTTCCGGGGGCGATACATAGCTCTACCCTAGGCTGGTTGGGGGAGCCTTTAATAACGCCGACTGATCAGAGGGTCCTTCTTTGTCTTCATCATGGTTTTCTAGGGTTTGAGTTGCAGGGTTTCTGGGCGCTAGTTGGATTTATTCCTGGATGTGAAGAACTTGGCGCACATGGGTTTTAATTGCGTTGAGGCGAGTAAACAGTCCTGGCCTCATGGTTATTTCCGAGTTTTCTCCCCGATTTCGCCGAGTAGCTCTCTGGATCTAAGTGGAAAGACATCGACTTTCCACCTTGGGACTTCACTAAGTTCGTTGAGGAGGGTGTATATCTTCTGTCTTGGAGTGTTGGCGTGATGCTATAGGGAAGCCATATTTCCCTAGGTCTTGAGTTGAGGTCTTCGGGTGATGCCCTCTTGGAAAGAAATCTTATCTGGGATGGTTTCCCAAAGAAGCCATACAGAGCTAGCTAAAGGAGGTTAGCGGTTAGCGACACTTTGTGCTAGTCTTCCATCTGAGTAGGGATATCTAGTTTCTGGAGGGGTAGACTTGATGTCTTGTTGCATCCGCATTTTGAGGATTTGCTGGAGAGTTGGAGCTTTCTGGAGAGGATTGTCCCATTGTCCTTGGGTAGAGGAGTCGGCTAACACAACCAAGGTGTTCTAAGCATTAGGGTAGAAGGATCCTAGGCGGACAAGCAACACAGTTCAAGCATCAGGTAAAAACATGACAAACAAACAAAGTGTACCATATGTACCAAGGAAGGACTTGTCGCCATAAGGGGAATCCTATATTCAGGATACTTATCCTAAGTATGGACGTTACAGGGATCGTGGCTTATGTCTTGCCATCTAGTCTCGTTAGTGCGGTACTTGATCCATTTGGGGCGATGGAAGGACTCCATTGGTAGGGCGATATTGTTAGTGTCGGTCGTTGGTAGCTCCTTTGGTTTTCTTGTCATCTCGGGATCTTCGTCTTCGGGGTTTCGAAGTCGGTCTTGCTTTTGAAAATGAAACATTTGAAAGTAGACCAGATATAGAGTAATCCATTTTCAAAAGTTTATGTTAGAGAAGATAAGATAGGGAATATTTTGAAAAGCTTTTGAGAAAATAGTTTTCGAAAGCCGAGGTTTTCAGAAATAGTGTTGTCCTGTCTAACATCCATGCCAACTAAGGTCTCCTACATGCAGGCTTGCTCTGATACCATGTATGTGGGACCCTAGATTTATGGTCCGAGAATCCCTGTTATGCCTACAATTCATGTTCCAATGATCAGTGAGCCGTGTGCATAACCGACTAGTATCATTACACCATCCATAAGTAGCAAGTAAAAACTTACATTATTGCCATTATGGTGCGTACAACATTAATAGTGGAAGTCTTCAAGCGCAGAGCCCATGTCATGCCTTAACCTACAGGCGACTAACTGGGAAAATGGCCTAGCTCGCATAGACGTCAGCATCTCAATCATTCCTTTGTAGGGGTTCGTAGCATGGAAAACAAAAAATTTCTACTACATGCAAACAAACAAGACAAGATCTATCTACTAGATTGTAGCAACGAGTCGATAGAGGAACTCACCCTCGAAGATTCCAAACCGGTTAAGGAGAGCAGATTCTCGTGGGTGATGTAGTCATACTTTTGCCGATCTCAAGATCGCGTAGACGATCCTTCCGGCGCTGCGTTCCGGCAGCGCTCCCGCAGTTGGTCACACGTTCGGTACTCGATGAAGACCTTCCTCTCCCTTGTTCCAGCAGGCAGCGGAGGTTGTAGCACTCTCCTCGAGATTCCGGCAGCACGACGGCGTGGTATCGGAAGTAGAGGGGAGATCTCGCAGGGCTTCGCCTTAAGCCGGAGCGAGTATGGTGGACTATGAGAGAGCCTCGGTGATCTAGGGTTTAGACACACCAAGGAGGAGGATCTAGAGCCGGCGGCTAGGGCTTGGAGCAGCCCAAGTCGGCGGCTAGGGTTTCCCTAGGCGGTGGCGGCAGCAGGAGGTGGCAGCGCCGGCGAGTGGGAGCTAGGGTTTGCGGGGTGCTTGGTGTAGATTTTGGAGGGGCAGCCCTGCCCATCCTTATATAGGTGGAGGGGCGCGCCAGGGGAGGGGAGTCGCTCCCCAACTCGGATCCCACTTGAGCCGGCGGTGGAGGGAGGGAACTCCCCCCAAGTAGGTTTCCTACTTCCCCTCCACCTTCCAAAACAGCCTTTTGACTTTTCAAATTGGCGTTTGACTTTTCAAACTAGGATTTGATTAAACCCTTTATTTTGTTCAGCGATGACACCTAGTACATGAGGCAATCATTCCAACTTGATATGACACGTTCATGTACCCTTCCCCACCGGAGTGTCGGACATTCCGGAACCTTCTAGAACATTCCCGATAAAAACACCGGAACCATTCTCCAACCCCGAAACAGGACTTTCCTTATATGAATCTTATTCTCCGGAGCATTCCGGATCTCCTCGTGATATCCCGGATCTCATCCGAGACTCCGAACAACATTTGGTCTCTTACTCATCATTCCATAACTACTCAACAACATCGAATCCTTAAGTGTGTCTCCCTACGGTTCGTGAATTATGCGGACATGACCGAGACACTTCTCCGATCAATAACCAATAGAGGAATCTGGAAATTCATATGGCTCCCACATATTTACATTGCGATCGAATGAACCACTTACATGCGATACCAATTTCTCTTTGTCTCACGATAGTTTACTTATCCGAGGTTTTGATCGTCGGTATCTCTGCATACCTAGTTCAACCTCGTTACCGATAAGTACTCTTTTCTCGTTCCCGTGATATGTGATCCCTTGTGAGCCAGTCACATGCTTGCAAGCTAATTGGATGACATTCCACCGAGAGGGCCCAGAGTATATCTATCCGTCATATGGATGGACAAATCCCACTCTTGATCCATGTGCCTCAACCCATACTTTCCGAACACTCAATGCCACCTTTATAGCCACCCAGTTACGGTGTGGTGTTTGATGTCATCAAAGTATCCTTCCAGTGATGGTGATTAACATGATGTCATGGTCGAAGGAATTAGGTTACTATGTATCAGAAAGCTTATAGCAAATGAACTATATTAAATGCCTTGATCTTTATGCTACGCTTAACTATAGGAGTATGTCCATCACATCATTCTTCTAATGATATGACCCTGTTGTTAATAACATCCCTATGTTCATGATCAGGAAACCATGATCATATATTAACCAACAAGCTAGTTTAACAAGAGGCTTTACTAGGGACTCTTTTATGTTTACAAATCACACAAGTATTAATGTTTCCGGTTAATACAATTTTAGAATGGTATGTAAACATTTATCATAAGTATGAAGATATGATAATAACCACTTTATTATTGCCTCTTGGGCATATCTCCAATAGTCTCCCACTTGCACTAGAGTCAATAATCTAGTTTCAAACCATTGTGTATTCAACACCTATGGCTTTCCGGTGTTGTAAGTACACGTTTGCTAGTGGTCAACTGATCTCCGGATCTGACACTTCCAGGTCCGTGTGTAATTGCATGTCTTTGCGTCTCTACGCATCACTCATTCTCTAATGAGATGGCTTCGTACAAATTTGGTCCTTTGGTGTGACCTTTAGTTCTTTGGGGTTAAAACATGTTGATAATATTGTCGTACAATATATCTTCATAGTACTATCCCATTGTGAACTACACCTAGTTTGATAACAAACTACTTGACACAAATGCCCTCTTTTGCTGCTATAATAGGAGTCATATACTTAGCCTTTTGTTGTAGTATCTGTCACAATGTCTTAACTTTGGAACTCATCCAAATCCATTATGGAACTTACTTTCCATTATATTGTGCCACCCTTAGTTTATATTGAGATAAACTTAATTTGTACTTTGTGACAAATGTAGTACTTTTACAATGAACTAACCATCTATTTGTCACTTCTACAAATAATATACTCTTAGTTCTTCCAAAAGATCATAAGAATATCCTTACTATTGTCCAATGATCATCTTATGAACCATTCTGGTATATGCTCATAACATTTAGAGTATAGGCCATATCTGGATTTGTACATATCATAGTATGATTGATATAAATACTCTTTGTGATTTCATACATCAAGTATCAATCTATACTTGAATCTTTGTTTCACTTACCAAGTGTCAATACACTTGAATATATCATCAATATTGAACTCATTCAATCCTTTCTGTGCGACAAGAACCTTTCTTGTAGTTTCTATATTGAACTCAATCAATACATCATCTATGTACTTTCGGCACAACCATATTAGCGTCTATTGATGCCAAATATTTGGGTTTTGCCTAAGTCTTTCATCGGGATGAAATTCTTAATATGTGTTAATAAAATATACATCATTTCTAATCAACAATATGTCTTCCACATAATGTATTAGAAACATGTCTTAGCGCTCCCACTTAATTTCTTGCAAATGCAAGCATCTTCATTGTCTCTGATGAAATTAAACTCCTTTAACAGTTTCATCATGGTGAAGATTCCAACTCCGCAATGCTTACTTCAACCATTGAAGTTTGCATATGCTTTTAACATCCTTTGAATTAACAAAACCCTATGGACCGCGTTATGCACATGTCCTAGGTAACAATTCTATTAGAAGAACTTGGTTTTGTTTATTCAACTACCACATAACAAATTTACATGTAGTGGTTTCTACATTAATCCGTCTAGACTAAATATCGCTATGAAAGATCAAATCTTGTCATAGTCACCCTTTGAATATTGTTGTGAACTCTTTCCCAACATGTCGACTATTTCCTAGATGTACAACATCCATGTCTATTTCTTTATAGATCCAAACACAACTATAAAGTCTTACACCTTTCTCGAGGGTCCTTCAAGTTCAAAACTTGACTTCTCGTGTATGGAACTATCACGGATTTTATGGATTCAAGCCATTTTATGGAGTCAGGGCTCATCATCGCTTCTTTGCATGTAGTCCGTTCATTATTCTCAAATAATGATTCAACCCTCAAATCTTGGTATTTGATTGTTTACTCGACCTACTTGGTTCAATAGAAACTTTGACCTTCGTAACCACAACCTTTGAGGCACGTGAGCCATGAACATTGTTGCTGCCTCCGGAACACTTTTCGGTGCTGCGCAACTTTGCACATATAGCTAAGGTTCTTTTAACCTTATCAAAGTTCTATTGTCCTCCCACTTATCTTTTCACGAAAAATTCCTTCTCAAAGAAACTTGACGTTCTAAGCGACAAACACTTTTGTCTCTGGTGTTATGGAGGAATACTTAACAGATATACAAAGACAGGTTCATCCGACTTTGGTTGCAAACATCTATCTTATGCATAGCATACCAATGTTTAAGAAAGGACTACTTGGGTTTTATCCCAAACCATAACTTTATATGGTGTCATTTCAACAGATTATGATGAGGCTCTTTTCAGTGGAAAAACGGTAATCTCTAAAGCTTTTAATCTTTAAAATATAATGGCAGTTTTATGAATTACACCTTCGATCTTACCATGTCAAACAAGGTTTAATTACATATCTCGAACGCTCCATACTCTTATGGTGTTTCGGGAAATGCAAATCCACGGAATGATTCCTTAAATCTTAGGTATTATGCTAAATTTGTAACTCAAATATCTTCCTTTATGATCTTATCATAAACTATTTATATTCTTGTTACAATGATTTTGCACTTCATCTTGAAAGTCTTTGAACTTTTCAAATGTTTCATACTTCATCCTTATTAAGTAAATATTCATATATTCACTCAAATTTTCGGAGAAAGCATATGAAGTTGAAATCCATTGCTCTTGACTACACATAATGGACTTCGTACAACAAATATGTACAAATTCCAATAAGCTAGTCATTCGTTCCCTTTTGGCCTATGAACGAAGTTTTAATTATCTCTAGGAAAGTTTCGCAAGCGTCATTTGATCAAAAATCAAAAGACTCCAAAATTCCATACACATGGAGTTTCTTCATGTTTTCTTTCCAATATAATTTATACGGTGATGTCACTTCCTAAGTGATCTTTCAATCAATTTGTCTTTCGACATTTTTAGCACTAGTCTTATGGATGTGATTTTTCCAACGAGATTTGTAAATCATCCATCTTTTATGGATTACGGCAATTATTTGAACAACCCTTTTGTTCTCATAATGCCTGATAAAACAAATCTTGAAGGCAAGCTTTGATGTTTAACGAGCAACACAATAACCCTTTATTTGTCCTCGATGAACATCATCACATATTCTTTTGCTAGTTACTTAGGCCATTGTAGTTCATGAATTGTGTTGTTTCGTATGACGATTCACAGCAACAAATTCAGTATCAAATACTTAAGAACCACATTGTTTAATAAGCAAAGAATATATCCATAACATGTATATCATCTATATACTTAAGCTGAACAATTCTAGTCTTTTCTTTTCTGCCATATACTTATGAGATTCTCTTTCAGTATTTCCTTTTCTTTTTTGAAAGAATCTATCAATATCAATAGTGGAGCCATATACATGACATATAGTCCAAAGCATGTATAGTAAAATACCAGTGTCTTTGGACTTGCACTTTGAAGTAGATCACCATCATCAAATTTTTGGTGTTCTTTCAAATTCCTTTCTTTAGTAATCTCTTGGTGTGGTAAATATTTTACCTACATCAAATATTCACCCTTATCATGGAATTATTCATGATCAAGCTACTTTTAGCTTCTAAAGATGCATCGCGAGTATAATGTTGCTCTCCAAAACCTTTTGGTGGATTAGGACAACTAGTGTCTCCAACCTTTTGCAAATTCTCATCAAATACGAGAACATGACTTTTGCCATATTATACTCTATCATGTTGTAACCAAAACTTCGTTTCAGATATCACAATATCTTCCACACATCATGGTTTCTGAAACAACTCTTTCAGATCCTAGATAACCTTGATATTAAGACAATCCTTTGAATATCAAGAATCATGGAGACAAACATGATACTCATACACTATCTCTTGGAATTGTCACTCTTGATTTAATACCAATTATTAAACTTCATGGAGTAACCGAAACTTACTAAAAGTTTGCAATAGGACTTTTAAACTTTAGATTAACACTTCAAAAACAATACGATACCAGTTCGTAAAGTAACTAACCAGAATTCTATAGTTCTATCATCTCAATTATAACTAAGCGCAAGGTGGTAAACGGATGCCAATGACTACAACAATTATGCAAATTCACTTTGATTTAATTTATGATAAATAGTGTTCAACTTTTAATCATATTGCCGTTGAACTCCCACTCAATAAAATATCCCTCACATTGTTTTAGTGATCACACGAACCAAATCCACCATATCAAAACCGATCATCACGAGAGTTGATGTAGCTTCAATGGCGAACAATCAACATGTTCATCATATCTACTATATGACTCATGCTTTACCTTTCGGTGATCCGTGTTCCGAGACAATGTTTGTACATGCTAGGCTCGTCAAGATCAAACCTTAGCTTCCGCATGAGCAAATTTGGCTTGCTCACGTTGTATACACTCGTAGAATCTAACACACCCGATCATCACGTGGTGCTTCGAAACAACGAGCTTTAGCAACGGTGCTTACTAAGGATGAACACTTTAAAACTTGAAATTGTGTGCTTGAGGGATCATCTTATAATGCTACCGTCGTGAACTAAGCAATACAAGATGCATAAAAGGATTAACAACACATGCAATTCATAATATGTGATATGATATGGCCTTTCTTCTTTGTGCTTCCGATCTCCATCTTCAAGCACTAACATGATCTCCATCATCACCGGCATTGCATCAAGGTCAATGACGCCGCTCCATGGTTGTCGTCCACCAGCTTCAACTATTACAACTACTTTGAATAGACACGCGGGTATTAACAGAATTTAAAGACAACCATATGGCTCCTGCCGGTTGCCAACTTACAATAAGGAACATTGCATACATCATATATAATCACAATCATGGCCATATCACATCACAGCACACCCCTGCCAAAACAAAGTTAGACGCCTCTAATTTTCTTTGCATATTTTACGTGGTTTGGGGCTTTCAATAAGTGTCGTTCAAACTTACGAACAAGAACCACAATATTGATACTAGTATTGTCAATCACCCGTTGTAAATTGAATCTTAACTATGTTGGGAGAAACAGGCACCCGCAAAGCCACTTATGCAATACAAGTTACATGTCAAGCGTGGAGCAAGTCTCATGAACGATGTCATGTAAGGTGAGCCCGGGCCGCTTCATCCCACCATCCCGCAAGATGCAAAGTACACAAGAAGCAATCGACAACAAAAGCATCAACGCACACAATGACCATTGTGTTCTACTCGTGCAACAGATCTACATATAGACACGACTCTGATACCACTGTAGGGGTTCGTAGCATGGAAAACAAAAAAATTCTACCGCATGCAAACAAACAAGCCAAGATCTATTTACTAGATTGTAGCAACGAGTCGATAGAGGAACTCACCCTCGAAGATTCCAAAGCGGTTAACGAGAGCAGATTCTCGTGGGTGATGTAGTCATACTCTTGCCGATCTCAAGATCGCGTAGACGATCCTTCGGGCGCTGCGTTCCGGCAGCGCTCCCGCAGTCGGTCACATGTTCGGTACTCGATGAAGACCTTCCTCTCCCTTGTTCCAGCAGGCAGCGGAGGTTGTAGCACTCTCCTCGAGATTCCGGCAGCACAACGGCGTGGTATCGGAAGTAGAGGGGAGATCTCGCAGGGCTTCGCCTTAAGCCGGAGCGAGTATGGTGGACTATGAGAGAGCCTCGGTGATCTAGGGTTTATACACACCAAGGAGGAGGATCTAGAGCCGGCGACTACGGCTTGGAGCAGCCCAAGTCGGCGGCTAGGGTTTCCCTAGGCGGCGGCGGCAGCAGGAGGTGGCGGCGCCGGCGACTGGGAGCTAGGGTTTGCGGGGTGCTTGGTGTAGATTTTGGAGGGGCAGCCCTGCCCCTCCTTATATAGGTGGAGGGGCGCGCCAGGGGAGGGGAGTCCCTCCCCAACTCAGATCCCACTTGAGCCGGCAGTGGAGGGAGGGAACTCCCCCCCAAGTAGGTTTCCTACTTCCCCTCCACCTTCCAAAACAGCCGTTTGACTTTTCAAATTGGCGTTTGAATTTTCAAACTAGGATTTGATTAAACCTTTTATTTTGTTCAGCGATGACACCTAGTACATGATGCAAACATTCCAAACTGATATGACACATTCATGTACCCTTCCCCACCGGAGTGCCGGACATTCCGGAACCTTCTAAAACATTCCCGATAAAAACATCGGAACCATTCTCCAACCCCGAAACAGGACTTTCCTTATATGAATCTTATTCTCCGGACCATTCCGGATCTCCTCGTGATATCCCGGATCTCATCCGAGACTCCGAACAACATTTGGTCTCTTACTCATCATTCCATAACTACTCAACAACATCGAATCCTTAAGTGTGTCTCCCTACGGTTCGTGAATTATGCTGACATGACCGAGACACTTCTCCGATCAATAACCAATAGAGGAATCTGGAAATTCATATGCCTCCCACATATTTCTACGATTACTTTGCGATCAAATGAACCACTTACATACGATACCAATTTCCCTTTGTCTCATGATAGTTTACTTATCCGAGGTTTTGATCGTCGGGATCTCTCCATACCTAGTTCAACCTCGTTACGGATAAGTACTCTTTTCTCGTTCCCGTGATATGTGATCCCTTGTGAGCCAGTCACATGCTTGCAAGATGATTGGATGACATTCCACCGAGAGGGCCTAGAGTATATCTATCCGTCATATGGATGGACAAATCCCACTCTTGATCCATGTGCCTCAAACCATACTTTCCGAACACTCAATGCCACCTTTATAGCCACCCAGTTACGGTGTGGTGTTTGATGTCATCAAAGTATCCTTCCAGTGATGGTGATTAACATGATGTCATGGTCGAAGAAATTAGGTTACTATGTATTAGAAAGCTTATGGAAAATGAACTATATTAAATGACTTGATCTTTATGCTACGCTTAACTATAGGAGTATGTCCATCACATCATTCTTCTAATGATATGACCCTGTTGTTAATAACATCCCTATGTTCATGATCAGGAAACCATGATCATATATTAACCAACAAGCTAGTTTAACAAGAGGCTTTACTAGGGACTCTTTTATGTTTACAAATCACACAAGTATTAATGTTTCCGGTTAATACAATTTTAGCATGGTATGTAAACATTTATCATAAGTATGAAGATATGATAATAACCACTTTATTATTGCCTCTTGGGCATATCTCCAACATCCTTAGCATATGCAATCTGGCCAAGTCAATAGCCAGGGAAAAAGCTGTGAGTACTTTTGAATGTACTCGCAAGACCACCGAGATAAGGTAAACAAGGATAATGCATATTTGGTCGTGGAGAGGTAGATCTACACTATGGTTGTTTTTGAAGATCCTAAACTAACATCTCTATATCTTTGTTGAAAAAGATTTTTTGGAACACATGCCTCCTTTTTGAAAATTGAGATACCACCATATCCTTTATAAAACATTTTTATAATAAAAGCCTTTTTAAATTCTCTTGGACCATTTAAAGTCAATACCAAACATTTTACTCATGTTCTCTCATGACCAAGTCACATCCTTTTTCTCTATCTCAAAACCATCCCAAGGGTACTCCTAGAAATCACCTTTCCAACCGTCCTTGACCGTGGACATGGCTATTCAAATAGGTTATACTCTGTATAGTATGTGCACTTTACCCATAAGAATCATTACATCCACCGGGATACAACCACGGCCCGCTATGCACGATAGACGGGGGTTCGGATAATCAAACCTAGCTTTTCATTTGTCATCCCTAGCAACGGCAGCTTTTCCTTTTGGGTTTGTTCTCCCCGGCAATGAGTATGTGGCTCGACAACCATAGTTCTTCCTCCCGTACATGTGTATACCCAAGCTGCAGCTTGGACTATACCTAAAATTGTGACTTACTCCCTTTCGTATAAACGTTGCATACCATCCATGGGAGCCCCAATTGTTTCACCGGCTAAAAATAAGCAGGTTCAAGCAGCCTCGTCTAAAAACAACAAACTATGAGCTAAGCCCCATCAATTAGGGTAGTGTGGCTGCACGGATAAATTGTTCCAGTAAAGCCGTAGAACATCCCATCTCTTTCTCTTGCTCAACTTTCTCCTTCTCCTCTTCATATTTTCTTTTGTAAAACATCCACTCGGAAACGATGCCTCTTTCCAAGGGTTTTATTTTGAAAAAATTGTACTAGGGTAAAATCCAAAATAGTTTATCATCGAAAGACCGTAGTCTCCAAGGAGGGAAGATGCTAATCATCTTAACCTCGATCTAAAGGGGGTAAATATGGGTGTCAACAAGGTTAAGTGTCCTAATGGACACTCCATCATAACTTGGAGGAGCCAAGTTACTCACGTATTTTATTTGAAACAAACCATGCATTTAACCATGAAGTTCATAAATGAGATACAAAACAATTGATAAAAGGAGTAGGTCAATAGAGGAGTTCAGGAATCATGGCTTGCCTATGCCCAGTGAGATGTCCCTTGACTTCTTGGAATACCAGAATACCCAATAATAATAAAAAGACATCTTCTCTTCATCAAACAATCACAACTATCACCGTCGCCGAGTATACATGCAAACAAGACGATACCAAATTCAACCAATACATACAAGCATCAATACATACAACAAGCAATGGACAAAACAAGTTTACGAATTAGTTGGTTTCGAGTTGTTGGATTTAAGGAAAATGGAAAGTCTTGGAAAGTATTTGTGGATTTACTTTAATGATTTGGAGTCTAGAAGCTACTTAGTTTAGGGGTTTTCGAACAATTCCATATTTTGTATGATAACATTGTATAAAAATGATGTCATCAGATAGGTATTGATAAAATAAAACCAAGAAAAGTGGTTTCACTATTTTATCAAATTCCATTGATTTACTATGAATTTTCTATTGATCAAAACTCAAGTTTTAGGAAATAATTCACCAATAAAGTTTTTTAGTCCAAAAATTATTTTCTTGGACGATTTGGTAGAGTTTGGTGGACTGGTTCACTGAGAGTTGGAATCACTTCAAAATATTTACCATAAAACCCTTAGGAAATTCCTAAAGGCAGTTTTGGAAGTTTTTTCTTTTTAACCAGAATTAACCAACAGTAGATTTTGATGTTATTCGAAGAACACATGTTAGGTATCTAGAATACCTTCCTGTAAAAATTGGAATCAACCTTTTTCGATTTACAGAATTACTATGGTGATTTTACTAGTGATTAAGCTATGCATAGAACAGTTTAATTCATAGTAATTCATCAAGGGATTAATAAATTATGGTCTTCTTGGGTTTGAAGGATAATGATATGCAGGTATAATGAGAGTTGGAATTAGGTCAATACCAATTTTGGTTTGAGCTCAAGAATTTTCTAAAGGCAGATTAGAGTTGTTTTTGTTATTTTTTACGGTCAATATATTGTTCCAATTTGCATGAGGCCAAGGCCACGCCATAGGTACATGGAAAGACTACCATAGGCAATTGGTTCTATTCCATTTAGGTCTGTACAACTCCCTGCAAGAGTTTATTAATAGAACATATACTTCTTAGCATTTTAAATACTAGAAAATATCGTGTAAACTTTATTGTGTGAAATTGGTTCTGAATATTAGAGGATTTATCACGGAACTTGCACAAAAATAGATCTAGTCGATTTCATATGGTTTCCATTTTGGTTTCGAATTAAACCTAGCATCATAGAATAGCCGGTCTGGAAAATAAGTAAAATATAGATGGGAAACGAGCCAGATCTAAAGGGGAGATGGGCTGCAGTGAGGAAATTGGAACTCGAGACGAGCTACGCGCGGGGGGGGGGGGCTTGAACCCGGCCAGGGGGCCGACGGTCAGCCCCAGTGGCCGACGAAGGGGTATTGCGCCCCTGGCCATTGGATCAAGTCGCGATCAACACTCGGGGTGCGTCTTCCACCTCCAGCTCGACACGGTTGGGGGAAATCCTAGAGGACGGTGGGGAGGCAAAGGAGCTCCTCTTGGGTATAGGGAGGCGATGGGAAGCGGTGGAGGTGATGCGGGACTCACCGGCGATCAAATTGATGGTCGGCGATGGTACATTTTCTCTTGCGCGGGGGTCGCATGCATCTGGACCGGAGGGCACGGTTGGGAGTGAATTGGGGAAACTCATTGGGGGAGTGCATGTCGGTGTAGGGGGAACCAGGGGAACGAGGTAGGTCTCGGAGGTTGTGCACTGAGGATTGGTGAGGCGGGTGAAGCTCAGGACGGTCGTCTCCGCCGATGAAGTTTTACTCCGGTCATGAACCATAGAGGTGGTCTCTAGTGTTCCTGTGGCAAAAGGAGAACATGGGAGGATAGATTATAGGTAGGGGTGTTCAATAAGCCATGAAAGAGGGAAAGGGGAGATCAGGCTCGATGGCCAGCTCAACCTTTCGAGGTAGACTTAGAAGGGAGCTCCTCTTTCTCCATGCCGAGGGAGAGTGAGAGGACGGGATCTAGAGCTCTAGGGGAGGGAGGTAGGGGAGGAGAGAGTGGATGAGGCAGATAGAGGGTACTTCCTGGCCTCTGGCCTTTTTATTTCGAGGGACAGGGTCCATGGTGGACAAAGCTCATGGAGGGGGCATGGGAGGGGTGGAGCTTGCTGGTTGGACCTTATGGGCCATGGAGTGGTCATGTGGGACCCACTAGTGTCATGTAGAGGGCAGATTGAACAGGGAGGCTGCTTCTATAAGTTTGCAAAGTTATGCCATGTGGTGCTTATATCTCTCTTCTCTCCATACAAGCACAAAGGACAAGAAGGAAAGGTGTTGCTACAGTCCAGATGCAGTGTGGCTTGACCAGAGTTGATAATGGTGCCGAGGAGTAGTGTTTGACAAGATTTGAAGGTAGTGAGATGGGTTTGGAGAGTGGTTCTTGCATAATGTTCAAAATAACCATATATGATGATCATGAGTCAATACTCATATTTTGATCATGATAAGATTGTTACATGATGCTAGTAGATGGGTGTGGTCAAGATACACCTCCTATGAATATTTGAAATTTTTCTAAGGAGTTTTAATCCTCTTATTGTTATTTAATCAAAAAGTGCTGAAATGGTTTATCGATGCTCATTTTGTATTTTTACATTGGATAAAATTGGTTTTTGTGCGTGAGATGATCCTAAATACCATATTACCCATTCGGGAATTTTATTGGAATTTATTTATATATAAAAGTATTTTTAAGCAATTATTTCTTGTTTCCACCATTTAAGAAAAAGGGCAAAAAGAAATAATAAAGAATCCCAAAAATATTTATTTTTGAGTTGGGATATAGGATATGATATATAGGTCTCAAATGTGCCTTGAGTTGGCCAAGTGATTTGGAAAAAACAAACTTGACTTTATAAAGAAGGTTTTGAGGATTTTGTAAATGGGGGTATTTAAATGGTTTTAGGATCCAATTTATGGAAATTATTTGGCATATAATTATATCCAAGGTACATGATATAAACATGAACTATCTATCATTAGTAACATTAGGTATTGCAAGACAAGATGGATTTTGAAAGAAGCCAAGGATTTGAGGATCTAGGGCATTGATATTTTTATACCTTCTAAACATGGTTGGATTTGGGAGCTCAGAGCTCACCTTGATACATGGGATAGGTGGATAGTTATAACAAGTTATATAGATTATTATGTCAGCACGAGATGGGATTGGTTGCCATTGGGGTGATCTGGGAGTGATGGCAAACTTTGTTGAAATTAAGGCTGCCATAACAGATGCATCATGATGCCTCATAAAACATGTGGGTTTAAGAAGCTAAAAGCTCCAATGGGAACAAGTGAATGGGGGATTGATAGGCCATGGTTAGTAGATCTTAACCATGCAAAGAGTTGGTCAAGGGGAGGTAGCATATGGATGTGAGCTTCTGCCAAGGTAGGTAAGATGATAAGATATGCAGAAAAGATTATTTTCTTGACTATAAAACCATCATAGAGGAGTGGGTACAAGAATGGTTTAGCCAAGTTCAAGAGTGGGATTTGGTAGTACTAAAGTTGTACTACAAGATGGTTCAGATAAATTCTCAAAAATGTACACTGATTGGAAAAGGTGGAGTTCCAAAGATTGTATCTAGCTAAGGATTCCAGACTTAGCCAAATTGGCAGATTTGGGGATTTGGACTAGTATGAAAAAGGGAAACATTTGGAGAATATGCAAGGGTTTATTTTTATCATCAAGTGGTTGATGTTGAAGGATAGCTTGTGTAGAGGAGATTCATGCTTGTATTTGGTCTTTGATGAGTTAGATGCTAATACATAGGATCAGCTCAGGATTGATCTAGTTAAGTAGATTAGGTGATCACTTGTGGGGCTTATGATAGATCCATCTTAGGAGGCTTGGTTCAAGATTTGGGGATCTTAACCATTGGTGTGATCCTAAGTGATGAGCTACTAGATTAGCTCACTCTAGTTCCTAAGCAAATAAAGAAATCAGCGTATCAAGGCAAAACATCAGACAGCAGATCAAGACAATTCATCTTGCCAACTTATCCAGCTACTACTAAGGTTACCATCAAGCCTAGCTTGAGGTAAGCATGGGTGTTTGGAAGAGTTTGTGATTTGAAGTAAGATAATGTCCTCTTTGTATTTCCACCAGGATTGAAATGAAAAGTTTTAGGTTAATGTTTTGGAAAAACCTGGAGATAAGAGTAGTTGAATGTTCTGTCTTGAAAACATAAGGAGATTATATATAGGTCTCCATAGTTTTGGTAATAGAAACTAATGAAACATTTTGTTGTATCAAAGTCATCTTGGGTCAAGTTTGAAATATCAGAACATTTGAGAAAATGGAAGGTGAGCCAAGACATATCTTTTGTAAAATAGTTTTTGTCAACCAGTGTTGAGGTAAGGAGTATCGCATCTAATACTCAAACAGTTGCATGAACACAAGCAAATAAATAATCATTCATTGCAACATGTAACAAGAAAAAGTTTTTGTTCCCCTTGATTTTTTCCTTTTTGAAAATAAATCAGGGTTGCTGAAATTGGGATGTTAAAGTTTCGGCGCTGATGCAAGGCGTGGCCAGATAGATAGGGTTACTTGGAGGCTTATCGTGAGGGGCTAATGATGGCGGTTGCCTGCCGGAGATGCGACGGGGGCGATGGCGAGCATCGGCAGAACACTAGGTGGATGCAGACGACGTTGATGTTTTGTCTTGTCTCCTCCTTCCTCCATGAAACGGGAGGCTCCAGGAGCACCCTGCATGCTCCAGGACATGGTGGCTAGGCTCCTAACGCACGCGATCAACGATTGGGCATGGTGAACCGGCGCAGGTGACATGGACACGGTGGGGGTTTTGTGGCTTGCTTGGGGAGGAACAAGGTTAGCAGCAGGATCTCGATCCAGATGATTGGAGGGGGTGGTTGAGGTGATGTCATGCGTTACCTTGCTTGTTGAAGCATAGAAAGAAAGGGGAAGGGATCACGTGGTTGAGATGAAAATGAGAAGAGAGGGAGTGTACTCAGTCAGGTTGTTGCTTGGCATCTTCTCTTCTCTCTTTCTTTATTTCTTTCTTGGTCCATATCAGAAGTAGAGAGACGACCTAGGGAGAGACTTTCTTGCTTTATGGCAGAGAGAGGATAGCGAAAAAACGTGAGGAGGATCACACGAGGGCCATGTCATAGTGCACATGGACTTGGCATGAGGGGTGGTGGTTGCTAGCTCGATGCCTCCCTAACCACGCTTCCTTGATGGCTATGATGCAACAAAGGAGAGAGATAGGAAGGGAGCAGTGATTGTTTGTGGTGATTGTTTGATCAAAGGGACCAAGTGCGGTGACCCAGCATACCACTGCATGATGTTGTACACTTTAGACATTGCCATAACACCAATGAAACACTGTTCACTAGTATTAGATCCCTCAGAGTTGTACAACAGAAACACAACAGGTCCAAGACATAAGTATAGGTTACAACTCGACTCTTTACAAAAGATCCACAGAACACTCTAGGTTAAATATAGAGAAAGAACTTCTTACAAAGAAGAACCAGAAATAACAACTCATAACTATTATACTAAAAAACTAGCATCTAAACTATTCGTCTTTCATTGCTGCTATTCTAATACTATACAGAAGTAGTGAAAGGGCATGTATGCCGCCATGTGTGGTTTTGGTAATTAATGACAATCTCTATGGACTAATGTATAATTTGAGTTTCACTTGTAGGTTTGTCCATTGGCATCGCTTGGTCCATGTGTTGTCTCAAGGTTGAAAGTTGAAGAAATGTCCAAGGGCTTTGTGCTCATTGGTATCATGAGGAAAGAAGGAGCTTGAAGGTTGATCAAGACAAGTGCAAAGAGTTGCATCAAGATGGATCAACCTCAAGAAAGGATGAAGAAGGGAAATCTCAAGATGCGCCATCTCTAGAAGATCTCATGCTTGAAGCTTTCCATCCTCATGATCATGGATTGATGAAGACAAGCTCAAAGAAGAGGTTTCCCCATGGATTATGGGTTAGCAATTTGCAAGGCTTCATCGAGCAAGAGAAAACAAGAAAGGTGTTCCCACTTTAAAAGAACAAGACGGTCTACATCAAGTTCAAGTAGGATGCACAAGGGAAAGGTATGATCTTGATAGGGCTTCTTTGGTCTCGTGTTGTTAGTTGGGAGACCGGGTTTGGGATAGATAGCCGTACTATCAAGAGGAGCTCTCAAGCGGGTGTCTCGATCACATTGTTAGGAGAGAGCTCAAACCTTTGCATGCATAGCATTATATTTCTTGGTTGTTATTTGGTTCTTGTCCATGAGAGGATCTAGAGCGTGTGGTCATCATCATAAAAATCTCTAATTCATCATCTAAGGATTTCCCTTGCATATCTTATTGTGGCTATTGATCTTGCGAGTTTTTTGGCTCCACACCTTGGGAGATACATCACATATATATTCATGGTATTTTATGCCTAGGTGATACCCAATATTTTGATTGGTTTCATCTCGTTTGGAGTTCAGATGCGAAAGTTATTGCGGTTTTGGTTTCTAGAATTTCCCTGACCGGAAGTTCCGGCCAGCCATCGATAGTACCACTAGGGCAATTTACCGTCGGTAGTACCGGTGGAAGTTCCGGTTGTTCTTCCGCTCATGTTCTGTATCCTCTCTATCTACTTTGGTGTTTTGGCGGAATTTGGATTGGAAGTTTCGGTGGTAATACCGCCCCCGTTAGAATTTTCGTCCAAGGACCGGAAGTACCGCTCTGGCATAAATGCCACCGGTAGTACCGGGTGAATTTCCGGTTCTTGTTCTGCCCATTTTCTATAACCTCAGTATTTTGTATGCTCTATTTATCGGAACTTCAGTCGGAATTTCCACCGGTAATTCTGCTCCCACCGGAAGTTCCAGTGGACCGGCAGAAGTTCCGGCTAGGCTCGTGTTTTTAGTCCCTCGCTTTGCAGTTTTCTGACCGTAGGCTGTGTGCCATCGAAATTTCCGGCCTCCCACCGGAAGTTCCGGCCAGGGTCGCGAATGCCCATAACAGGCAGATCTAGGAGCCCGTTAAAAGGGGCTCCTCCTCCCCTTCGTGTGGACTAGCTCTTTTCTTGGTTCTTGGCTTTCTCTCTCTCCTCCATTGTTGACCTTGAAGAGATTTTCATCTCCCCTTTCCCTTCCTATGATTCTTACATATTTTTGAGGGATTTGAGAGAGGAGATCTATAACTACAATCCCCCAAGACAAATCCCTTCTTTGTGAAGGAATCATTGTGATCTAGATCTTGTAGAGTTCTGTGTTCTCATCTTGCGTTCTTCCTCCCTTATACCCCCAATAGCTTTTGTAGCTTTGTTGGAATTTGGGACAGAAGGACTTTCCCCTTGCATTTTTTGCATAGGTTTCAGTTCTCCTCGGAGATTCGGCGAGTTCAAGCTTGTGGCCTTGTTTCTCTTGGGTTCTTGGAACTCTAGACGGTTGTGTAGTCTGGTTGTTGACTTCTTGTAACCTTTTATGGTCTTGTAGCCTTTTGTGGCTTTGTTGGCCTTTTTGTGGCATTGTAGCCTTTTGTGGGTTTGTTGTTGGGAGCCTCCAATTGACTTGTGGAGATAGCCCCAATCTTGTACGTGTTTTGGTGACCTCCCTCAAGTGTCCCTAGTGGATCGTGAGTAGGCCTTTGTGGCGAGATCACGTGAGAATAGGGTGAGACTTTTGTGGCGCTGGTGAGTTGCGTGCCTTCGCATCCGGGGTGAGGCCTTGTGTGGCGTTGGGTCAGCATCGAGAAACCACACCCCGTGGTGAGCCATTTGTGGCGTTATTAGAGCATTGCACCATCGCACCACTCCAACGAAGACGTAGCTTCTTTGGAAGTGAACTTCGGGATAAAAATCTTCGTCTCCACGTCCATCGATTATCTCTCAACCGATCCCTTTACTTATGCACTTTACATTGTGATAGCCTTAGTGCTTGAAGTATTATATCTTGCTATCACCTTGTTGCTTGTATTGCTTAGCATAGGTTGTTGGTGCACTTAGGTTAACCTAGTGGTTAGGTTTTGTGCTCAATAAATTAAACGCTAGTTTTATTCCGCATTTATTTGAGCCTAAACCATAATAATATTAAAAGCCTATTCACCCCCCTCTAGGCGACATCCATTGCACTTTCAAGTAGGTTCTATGGCTAGAGATTATAAACTTTGTATTCACTTTGATTGATGTATATGTTGATTTCATTTACTTCATTGAAGAAGTTGAGCTTTGATGACGATTCCCTTGAGCATAATCTGATGTAGACTTCGTCTTGATTGGCTTCAGAATCTAGCAAGGGTTAAGAAGATAAGTTGAGTATGCACATACTCAGCAATTTCACTAAAAAGTAGTGTTTGATGCAGTATCTACAGCCACAGACCGTAGGTCGTAGGCAATGCAGGTTTTCGTAAACATTTCTTCAAAGGTTGCTTTTATTCTGAAAAACTATGTCCATAAGCATTCACAGGTTTACCATAACTTTTGTGGAGTTCCTTTTCTACCGCGTTCGTAGCTCCTTCTCGGAACAGGGAGTAGAAAGTTACAGTTCTTACACTCTGCAGAGGTGCGTTACTTTACCCATGAGAGATCAAACCCTTGTTGCACAACCGGGCGATCTTTCCCGTCACACTTCCTATGGTGCGGGTCCCAGTAGATGATCCAAGATAATCACTGTACTTCTCCGTGACCCCATATGTCTGCATGATCCTTCAGACCAAGCTACATATCTGTTAAGCCCCCTTTCGGGCAAGCTATAACCGTGATGAGTTCCACACGACTCTATGAGCAGGTTATGCCCCTAGAAAGCTCCATAAAGGTCTGACTATACCTCCGGTAGCCGCTCACAGATAATCTAGACACCAAAATCTTGAGGCCTAAGGGTGCCCACCCATATGCTGGATCCGCACAAGGAATCACACGTCACGTTAAGGTCATCTTGCCTACATACGAAAGGAAGAAGATTCCAGATGACTTCTCCGTCCCATTCAAAAAAATCTCATGGTTAACGCGTGATATACGACGCAAGAATCACTAGCGACATTGGTTGTTAAGTACTAGATATTATGTTCCTTTACCATCGAAACTGCAATAGTAGGTTATTACCATATGGTAAATAACCCATAATCATATTATTATGAAAATAGTGTTTTCTGACCTTTTTGAAATGCAGGTGATGACAACACTAGATTTGAAAATACTTGATAGTAAATAACCAAATGACATGAGCAAGTGTGAACTTTCCTTTTGTGATTGCAAGATTATGCGCTCACGGTCTTCGAGACAATATAAGATCCAATATCTAAAAACATCATCATTGGTCCGTTAGGGACTAATGTTTAAAGAAGCAAGATGCCATTGTGCATAAGTAATGTAATGCAATTCGTTAAACTCCAATTCCCTGGAATAAATGTTGGTGCTCTAGAGTTTCGGCTTGTGATGATTTCTTTGGAGTGTATTGCACCTTATATTTGGTTCACACTTGTGCTTCTTATTAAGGCATGTGAGTGTATGTGAAAAAAACATGTGATTATAATAAAGTACACACAATAATAAGAACTCAAGTGTGGAATGGTATCTAAAGACTTTTTATATAAGGATTGTTCATCATTTGGAGCCTTTATTGGGATGCTTATGTCTTGCTTTATAATGTATATTAAAATTATAACTTTTGAGGAAAATCTTACTTGTAACACCCCAGTTTTAGTTAATTACTAATTAGGGTTTTGTTTGTGAATCATTAGAATCATTCTTAAAAATGCATGCAAGGAGAAATACATAAAACCCTAAACCCTACTTTTTCTCCGTCTATTTGAAATCAATTCAAAATGGTTTGAATTTGAAATCACAAAATTAAAGGAGCCCAAATTGATTAAAAGGGTCCCTCAGTATTTTATATATTATAAAGCCTTTCGTATTTTAGAAATGATACAAAACATATTTGAAAGTGAAATTACAAAAGAGAGAAATCAAAACAGAAAAAGAAAACTGTTTCTGAAAATAAAACAGAGCCAACAGCCAAATAGGCCGCAGCCCAGTTGGCCCAAATTCCCTCTTTTCCCTCCCTGCCGCCCACCCGCGCAGCAGCCAGCACCCGCCACGGCCCAGCAGAAGCCCACTCGGCCCATACCCTTTCTCCCTTCGCTCCTGTCATCTTCCTTGATGATGAGGAAGCAGCTCGGTGTCCCGAGCGCCGCCGTCGATCTCTGCCGCTCGCTTGCTGCCGTCCGTCGCGCTCTGGGTGAGGATAAGAACCACGTCGACTCCCTGGCCGTCTTCATCCACTTTTCCCCTCCCCATAGACCTCCCTCTCTTGTTCCTCTCCTCGGGCCGAAACCCTAGATCCAGCTCGCCGTCGTTCTACGCCTCCCCATGCCCGTCTGATCAAGCCACCCGCACCGCCACGGTCCCCTGATTCGACCTGCAGAAGGAATCGAGCCACGACGCTCTGAATCGTTGCCCTCGATGCCATCTTATTCATCACCGACGACCACCACCGCCGACCTTGCCGTCGTTCCAGTCCTTCTCAGCCCACGTCGTCATCGTCAACACCCTCTCGGTGAGCCTCTGGTGCTCATAGTGCCTTCTGACGCCTCGTTTGCTTGTTAGATTCGCCACGCACCGTTGACCCGTCAGCCTTGCCGACGCTCGCCGTCGTAACCCGTGCTCCGCTGACCCAGATCGAGCGGCACCTCCCTCTTTAGGTTCGTAGTGAAGCCCCAGTTCGATTAGGCCTAGTCGCAAGCCCTAGCTCGTCCTTCTCCGTCGCCCCTGGTGCCATCCCAACGCGGTCTCCGGCGGGCCTATGTGGCGCTTGCGTGTCGCCGACGTGGCTCCTATGTGGTGTCCATGTGGTTCCTGCGTGGCCCATACCCCACCCGTCAGCCTCTCTGGCTAGAGACAGCCCCGGTTAAAACAACCCCAACCCCCCTCTGGTGACGTCATGCTAGCGTGGCCCGTGGGTTCGCTAACCGCCAGCGTGGCTAGCTGATGTGGTCCTAGCCCACCGGTCAGCCATAGAGGCTAGCACATTCCCCAGTGACAAAAATTTTAAGCCATGCGCTGATGTCATCCTGACGCATTAAATCAATTTAAATTGGTTTAATATTTTCAGAAAATGAATAAAACTTGTAAATACAATATCGAATTATTTGTAAGTTAGAAAAAAATACAAATAATATATCAAAATGTTAAGAAAATGAAACCTATCTATCTAAAGCTATAATCATGCATTGTTCAACAACTTTCATGACAAGTTTAACTAGAAGAACAGACCAACCCCTCTCATATACATCTAGAGTTTTCCTGAGTTAGGGTTTTCAACCCTCGGAACCCCGATTAAGTTGTCGAGCATGGTTTAGGGTTTCAATTCAATGCAATTTAACTTGTCATATCATCATACTTCCTTGAGCATTTCACCAATGCCCTGTGTTGATTGTTTCCCCCTCTCTTTCTGATGTTTGCTTCTTCTTGGTAGAATACGATATCGAGATCGAGATCCAGATCGAAGACCGAGATCAACAGCAACAAAGATTGAAGATCAACGAACATTACTTGACCAACTATACCCAAGTCAAGTATAAGGCTTTTGAAGATCTGCTTATCTGTTATCAACGGGCAAAGGCAAGCATATCCCCACCATGATATAATCCTATGATTTCGAAAGCATTTCAATTCCTGCCATAATGCATATGATTCTACTGTGGTCCTTTATCGATAGATAGAGTATCTTATCGGTTGCATACTCCCTTTGAGCTTATATTACCTGATCCACTGCTCCTAGCATAACTAGGTTTGGCATCTGTGCACTGCTAGAGCTTATATCTGTGTCTTGCTTAGCCATGCATAGATGTCAGTGCTGGTTCATCTAGATGATGTATCATATGTAGATAATCTAGTATGATAGGAGAACGTGATGTGATGATATCATAGGTGATATGAGTTAAACATGCTAAGGCTTGTATGGGAGGCCACAGTGGGATGTGGTTTTTATAGTCCCATGCTCGCCACCACTAGGAACCGAGTTCTTGCCTTTGGAACCAAGACGAGCGTACAACCACACGGGGCCTGGAAAAACTCATGAGTAACTAACTTGCCTAGTAGATTCCATGAGTCACATAGTTCGGGCGTTCCATTCGACATATTCATAGAAAACCTTTTGAAAGATTTGCCGGGTGAAGAAGGTGCATTCATAACAGGTAGGTAAGCGTGGTCGGGGTTGCTTGGGGTCGATGGAGCCCCTGGTAAACTAACCTCGCCTCAGATCTTTATGTTCCGGCTTCGGGATTTGACCCGTTACGACGGAACCATACTTATTGCGTGACTCATGGTCTCGGCGAAAGCAAGGTAAAGGTCATGTATAACCACCCTCTACCGGACTTCCATGGAAGAGGGCTATTACTAGTGGCATTAAGAGAAGGTTAGTACGTGTGGGTAAAGTTGTACACCCCTGCAGGGTTAAATCTTTTCGAAAAGCCATGTTCACGGTTATGAACGACTTGGCGACCGGACTCAAGATCATAGAGAACTATAACCTAATCGTAAAACTTGGCAGATCAACATGTGCTTAAGGATGCTTCCTCATGGGTACGAGTGGGTGATCCTAGTTAGGGTTGAGATGATGATGATTTGGTGGATATCACAAGATGATGATCAATACTTCGGAGATGGCGCTCTCTTATTCCCTTTTAAAATACTTTGAGGAGACGAGATTATTCTCTCTCTTGTTTTACAAAGAAAGATGGCTTTATGCAAAACAACTCCACCAGCCATATGTCTTGCGGAGCACCATGTACTCACCCTTGATTTATTGATACTTTTGGCAGAGTAAGTGCTCCCTTGAAGACGAGTTCTGTACTACATCGACATCGACGAGTATCTTGGGGTTCCCGGCCGGTAGCCTAGAATCTATGGGCTGGGACGTCATCGTTATTCTTCATGCCTCTTAGGCCACTTGTTAAGTTTGCTATACTTAATAGCATAATTTTCCGTTCGTTGTTTGATGTTTGTAGTTAGTGACCTCTGCTTGTAATAATTTGGTTCTCTGCTCAGTTTTGAGCTTGCTGTAATAAATTTTGTGTCGTAGGGCCACTGTCGTGTTACTGATTCTTCACTGGATATCCTCGAGCTAAAGGTTAAGCTTATGTAACAGCCCAAGCTTGTAAAATATGTAATTAGTAACTAAGCATTGCATGCATGTGTTAAACTCAATAAAATATTGCATGTGATAAAGTGTATGGTTTAAGAATACAATCACCAAACCCTAAACCCTACCTTTTCTCCCCCTATTTGAAATCAATTCGAAATGGTTTGAGTTTCAAAAAGTACAAAAACAATTGGAGCCCAAAATGCATTACAAGGGCTCATAAATACTTTACATGTTTTATAAAATCTACTGATATTTCTGAATGATTCAAAACGGAATTTGAAATGGAATTACAAAACAGATTTTGAAATCAGAAAAAGAAAAGTTTTTTCCAAGAAAAAAATAGAGCAGGAGCAAGCCAGGCCGCAGCCCAGCAAGCATCCTCCCCTTTCTCCCTCTCCCGTGGCCCAGCTAAGGCCCAAGTGAGGCCCGTACCTCTTTGCCCCGCTCCCCTATCGTCTTCCTCGACAACGGTGAGCACCACTGCCTGCATCCGGCCGTCCGCCGCCGCGTGGAGGAGGATAAGGTCCTCGCAGGGTCGCCCTGGCCATCCTCGTCCATTCCCCCTCGTCTCAGAGACCTCTCTCTTCTCTACTGCGCGAGGTCCCGAAACCCTAGCTCTGAGGACCCCGACGTCTCCGGCCTCCCCGTGCTCTGTAGACGACGCTTTGAGCTCCGCCGCGCTCTGAGGATCCTTCCCGCCGAAGGAATCAAGGGGGGGCGTAGTAAATCGTCGCCCTCGACTCGGTCTTCTTCGTCACCGACGACCACCGCCGCCGTGGATTCCATCACCTCCGTCCTCCCCAGGCCTCACCGTCACCGTCAACACCCTCCTGGTGAGATAATGGTCCCAGTGGACCTCTCCAACCTTTTCCTCCCCCTCTGGTTCGACCCTGCACCGTGCCCTGCCGTCCGCCGTCGTCGGGCAGCACCACCACCACGCCTCTGGTGACCATTTAGCAGCGGCGCCGCCGTAGTTTGGTTCGTCTCCGTGTGCTGATTCGAACGAGCCGTAGCACGCACCTCCTAGAGCCCTATAGCGCCGCCAGTCGCCGCCATATGGCCTCTTTGCCGGCGAGCCAACGTGGCTCCCGCGTGGCGCCTGTGTGGCCTGTCGACGTGGCCTCGGCCCCAGCATCATTCTCTGGGGTTAGGTTTTGCCCGGGTAACAAAATTAAACCACCCTGGCACCGACCCCACCTGTCCAACGTGGCTGCACATGTGGCCTTGGGCCCAGCAGTCAGTGACTGGGTCTCGCCTCTGCCTCGGTAAGAAATGTATAGGCTTAGGTCTCTGACGTCATATGATGCAGTAAATCAATTTAAAACCCTTTAAATATTTCAGAAAATGATTTAAATATTGTAAATTCAATAACTTTTAATCTGTAATTTAGAAAAATACAAATAATATATCAAAATGTTCAGAAAAATTAGAACTATCTAACTAACCTATAATCATGCATTGTTCAACAACTTTAATGACAAGTTTAATTAGAACAACATAGTAACCCCTCTCATGTGTTTCCGGAGTTTTCTGAGTTAGGGTTTTCAACCCTCGGAACCCCGTTTAAGTTGTCAAGGATGTCTTAGGGTTTCATTTCAACGCAAGTTAACTTGTCATATCATCCATATTGATTGAGCATTGCACAGGCCATGTATTGAATGTTGTTTCTCCCTTTCTGGTATTTGGTTCTTCGCGATAGGATCCGAACCCGAAGTTGAAGTCAACAACACCGAAGATCCGTACCTGTCTACTGACGGATAAGGCAAGCGTAGCCTCTCATTCTGAACCTACTTTTTCAAAGTATATTACTTTCTCGCTATGATGCACACGATTCCAATGTGGTCTTTTGTCAGTAGTTAGGGTTACCTATCTGCTGCATAGTTTCCCTGTTGTAGCCTTATACTCCTGATCCACTGCTCCTAGCATACCTAGGTTTGGCATCTGAGCGTTGCTAGAGCTTTTGAGATCGACAACTTAGCCATGCATAGTATCAACGTCTGATCTATCCGTACGATGAATTAGAGGTGCCGAAGAATCTAGAAAGGTAGGAGTTGGTGACATTCTCGAAGGAGTTAACTAAATATGCTAAGGATTGTATGGGAGGCCACGTTGGGTGTGGTTTTTGTAGTCCCATGATCGCCACCACTAGGAACTGAGTTCTTACCTTTGGAACCAAGATGAGTGTGCAACCACACTAGGCCTGGACAATCTCATGACTGACTAACTTGCCTTGTAGATTCCATGAGTCACATAGTTCGGGCGTTCCATTCGACATATGCATAGAAAATCTTTTGAAAGATTTGCCGGGTGACGTTGGTGCATTCATAATAGGAATTTAAGCGTGTCCGAGGTTGCTTGGGGTAGATAGCGCCCCTGGTAAACCAACCTCGCCTCACATCTTTAAGTACCGGCTTCGGGATTTTACCCGTTACGGCGGAATCATACTTATTGCATGACTCATGGTCTCGGCGTAGGCAAGGTAAAGGTCGTGGTCAACCACCCTCCGTCGGCCTTCCAAGGAAGAGGGCTAATAATTTGGCATTAAGAGTCGGTTGGTACGTGTGGGTAAAGTTGTACACCCCAGCAGGGTTAAATCTTTTCAAAAAGCCGTGTTCACGGTTATGAACGACCTGGCAACCGGACTTAAGGTCATAGATAACATTAACCACTATATAACTTGTTGATCCACGTATGCTTAAGGATGCTTCCTCTAGGTCGAGGGGGTGATCCTAGATAGGAGGTTCTGATGAAGCGGATGGTTGTCAAGAGGTGATGACCAAGATGAAGAAGTCGCTATCTTATCCCTTTTAAAATATTCTGTGTAGAAGAGCCTCTTCTCTCTCTTGTTTACAAATAAAGATTGCTTTCCGCAAAAGAAAATCCATAGAAAGCCTTTCTAGCTAGAGCATGTAGATACTAGGTTATCTAAGTCTTGCGGAGTACATTCTCGTACTCAGCCTTGCGCCATTGTTCTTTTTCTACAGAGGATCTGGTTGCAACTGAAGGTGGCTGCTACGTTCACATCGACGAGTAGTTGGGGGTCCCAGGTAGCAGCCTGAGGACTATGGGATGGACGTCACTTTTGTTTATGGCCTCTTAGGCCTTTTGCTAAGTTGTTGTGTAGAACAACATAATTTTCTTTAGCTATGTGATGTAATGTTGGGTCTTTGACCTCTGGTTTGTAATAACTCTAATATCTTACTCTGTTAAGAGTTTAAACTTATGATGTTGAATCCCTGTGTTCTGTAATGTTACCGAATCATACTGTGATCTTCCGTGTTTGGAGTTGAACTTATCTTAGATGATGATCTGAGGTTAGTTTAACCCTAACCCCGGGGGGTGCTACAGGTTTTGGTATCAGAGCAGGACTGCCTGTAGGAAACCCTTTTATTGGTCAATGTTAAGTCTAGAAGTTAACGAAACTATTTGGAAGTTAAAAACTATTTGCAGAAACTCTGACTAGGATTCTTTTTACTCCTTCTCTGGTGTGTTTCTGATGCTGGAGTTTTCTTACCTTACTTGGTTTGAAAAGGTTTTCATTCCTTACCTCATATCTCAAAATTTTAGGATCGTGGTTTTGGGGTTGTTTTTCTAAAAGTACTCCGTACTTGGTTGCTATTCTCAGAGTTCTAAAATATCTCAGTTTTTCTTGGTGTGTAACATCTTAGAATTCCATTGTCATGGTTTGTAAGTCAGCTGGTTAGTGTATACATTAGTATGCTTTGATACTACCATGCTTGATAAGATGATACATTTATATCAAGGACTCTTCGTTCATCTTTCTGTCTTGTTTCTTTGAATCCCTTGTCTAACCTTTTCTTTGCTCTTTCAGGATGGGTGATACCTCGCGTGCCCGTACGCGTGCTCATGCACGTGGTGCCGCAAATGAGGGTGAATCTTCCAACCTTCCTCCACCGCCGTCCATGGTTCAACTCATGGCCATGTACGAAACCAACCGTGCTGACAACATGAGGCTCCTTGAAAGGATTGAGCGCAACACTGCTCAACGCTGAAAACAATCAAGTAGGTATCAAGGACTTCACACGTCTCACTCCGCCAGTTTTCAGCTATTCCACTGAGCCACTTGATGCGGACTACTGGCTTCGCACCATGGAGCGCAAACTTTAGGTTGGTCATGTTGCTCAAGCTGATTGGGTGACTTTTGCTGTTTATCATCTGGAGGGAGCAGCCAACTCGTGGTGGTAAAATTTCGTTGCTATGCAAGAAGCTCAACATTTTGTTTCATGGCAAGAGTTCACTGAAGCCTTTCGAGCTTATCATATTCCGGAGGGTTTGATGGATCAGAAGAGGGAGGAGTTCCTCAAGCTTAAGAAGGGCACTGGTTCCGTGTGTGATTACCAGCGCAACTTCAATCGTCTTGCCTGCTATGCTACTGCAGAGGTCTCCACTGATGTTAAGAAGCAAGCTCTGTTCCGCAAGGGACTGGATCTTGAGGTTCGTCGTGATCTCCATCTCATGGAATTTGTTAACATCCAAGGTCTTGTTAACAAGGCTATGAAAGCCGATAGTGGAAAGGTGGAGTATGAAGAAACTCGTAAGCGTCCTCGGGAGGGGTACAACAAGGCTGGTTCTGGTAATAAGAAGCGTCGTGTCTTCGTGCCTTACAGTGTTGTGCCATGTGCTCCTTATACTCCAAGGACTTCTGGATATGCTCCTCGTTCGAATGCTACTCCAAGCAATACTGGTGGATCAAATTATCCTGCTGCTGGTACTGGATCAGGCCTTATATGTTTCAATTATCACCTGCCTGGCCACTATGCAAGAGACTCTCCTCAAAAGAGTGCTGCTGATAAGGCACAACCCCCAAAGAAGAATGATAAGTATCCAGGTGCTGGAAAAGGATGCCTGAACCACATCTCTACTGAGGAGGCTCAGGAAGATCCAAGCGGCATCATGGGTACGCTTTGTATCAATCAAATTCCAGCTAAAGTTTTGTTTGATTTTGGAGCATCGCATTCATTCCTATCACAAGCTTTTGCTAAAATGCATGGGATAAACTTTGAGGGGTTATCTGTTCCTCTGCTAGCTCAGTCTCCTGGTTCTAGTCGGCGTTCCACCATGGTTAGTCATGGGAATTTAATCGAAGTTGCATTTCAACTTTTCCCCACTTCTTTGATCGCCCTCAAGTTAACTGGCATTGACATCATTTTGGGCATGGACTGGTTGACCCATTATCAAGCCATTGTCGATTGTACAACCAAGTTTATGAACCTGACTAGTCCTACTGGCATAACAGTCAAGTACTGGACCGTAGGGTCACTATCTCCTTCAGATGTTTCTATTCCTGAAGCAGAGTTGTATGCTCTTGAAGTTCTACCTCCGTTAGAGATCCAAGATGTTTCCGTGGTCTGTGAATTCCCGGATGTCTTCCCTGAGGAGTTGCCTAGCATGCCACCTGATCAAAATGTGGAGTTTGTCATAGAGTTAGTTCCTGGAACTGCTCCTGTTTCTAAAAGACCCTATCGTATGCCTCCTCATGAGCTTTTGGAGTTGAAGAAGCAATTAGAGGAGTTATAAGGAAAAGAATACATTCATCCCAGCACATCTTCTTGGGGATGTCCTACCATCTTTGTCAAGAAGCGGGATACCAATATACCACGTCTGGTCGTCTATTATCGCCCTCTCAATGCTGTGACTATCAAGAACAAGTATCCTCTTCCTAGGATCAATGATCTCTTTGATCAGTTAAGTGGTGCCACTGTCTTTTACAAAATCGACTTAAGGTCAGGGTATCACCAAATAAAGATCCGTAAGCAAGATATTCCAAAGACTGCTTTCACCACTCGTTATGGTCTTTACGAGTATACAGTCATGTCCTTTGGTCTTACCAATGCTCCAGCCACTTTCATGCGGCTCATGAAATCTGTCTTCATGGAGTATCTTGACAAGTTCGTGGTGGTTTACATCGATGATATTCTAGTCTATTCCAAGACTGAAGAAGAGCACGCTAAACATCTTCGTTTGGTGTTAACCAAACTCCGAGAACATCGTCGCTATGCCAAGTTTTCCAAATGTGAGTTCTGGTTACAAGAGCTCGTATTCCTTGGTCATGTTGTTTCCGCCAAAGGGGTTGCTGTTATTCCGATAAGGTCCAAACTATCCTTGACTGAGAATATCCTAAATCCGTTAAGGATGTCCGAAGTTTGCTCGGGATGGCTGGTTATTACCGTCGATTCATCGAGAACTTCTCTAGAATTGCAAAGCTGATGACTGATCTTCTTAAGAAGGATAAGAAATTTGAATGGTCTGATAAGGCTGAAGAGAGCTTCCAGATGTTGAAAACCAAGTTAACCACTGCACCCGTGTTGGTTCTTCCGGACACTAGCAAAGACTTTGTTGTCTTCTGTGATGCTTCCCACCAAGGTCTCGGATGTGTGTTGATGCAAGATGGGCATGTGGTGGCTTATGCTTCCCGTCAGCTAAAACCACATGAGAACAACTACCCAACTCATGATCTTGAGCTCATAGCTGTTGTTCATGATCTTAAGCAATGGCGACATTACCTTCTTGGTAGCCGTTGCGAGTTATACTCGGATCATCAGAGTCTGAAGTACCTTTTCACACAACCTGATCTAAATCTCAGGCAAAGAAGATGGTTGGAACTCAACAAGGACTATGATTTGGGTCTCAACTATCAACCTGGGAAAGCCAATGTCATTGCTGATGCGTTGAGCCGTAAAACTTATTGCAACACCCTGCTGATCAAACAAGCACGACCTTCTCTTCATGGGTAATTTGCTCGACTGAATCTTGAAGTAGTTCCTCGTGGATTCCTTTCTACTCTTGAAGTGAAGTATTCTTTAGAGGATGAAATCAAGCTTGCTTAGAAACATGATTCTGAAATTGCTGAGATCAAAGGGAACGTTGCTAGCGGAGTTGCTAAGTGTTTCTCTATTGATAAGCAAGGTACTGTTTACTTTGGTAACCGTCTGGTAGTGTTGAAGAGAACAAAATTGAGGGATCTAATTTTCCAAGAGGCTCATGAATCACCTCTTTCTATCCACCCTGGAGGTACCAAGATGTATCGGGATCTTCTTCAAAGATTCTGGTTGTCTGGTATGAAGAAGGATATCGCTCATTTCGTTGCTGAATGTCATGTTTGTCGTCGCATCAAAGCTGAGCACCAAAGACCCGCTGGTCTCCTGCAACCATATAAAATACCTGAGTGGAAATGGGATGAAGTTGGTATGGATTTCATCACTGGTGTTCCTAAGACTCGGAAAGGAAATGATGCCATCTGGGTAATCGTTGACTATCTTTCCAAGGTTGCTCACTTTCTACCTGTTCGTGAGAGTATCAATGCTATCAGTTAGCGGATCTATACATCTCTCGAATAGTTGTTCTTCATGGGAATCCGAAGAAAATCGTCTTTGACCGAGGGAGTTTGTTCACCTCAAGGTTCTGGACAACCTTCCAAGATGCTATGGGAACTCGCCTCTCCATCAGCACAGCCTATCATCCTAGTACCGGTGGTCAAACCAAAAGAGTGAATCAAATTCTTGAAGACATGCTAAGAGCGTGTCTCATATATTTTGGCAAGAACTAGGAGAAATGCCTCCCTTTTGCTGAATTCTCCTACAACAACAGTTATCAGTCCAGTATTGGTATGGCATCTTTCCAATTCTTATATGGCAGAACGTGTCATAGTCATTTGAACTGGTCAGAAACCGGCAAAAGAAAGTTCTTTGGTACAAATATCATCCAGGTAGCAGAAGATCAAGTTAGAATCATTCGAGATTGTTTGAAAACTGCTCAGTCTCGCCAGAAAAGCTATCATGATCGTCACCATCAACTTATTGAATATAAAGTCGATGATCAAGCTTATATCCGGGTCACTCCTTTGAAGGGTGTCCATTGTTTTGGTATCAAAGGCAAACTGGATCCTTGTTATGTTGGTTCTTTTCATGTTCTATCCAGGCAAGATAACCTCGCATACAAGTTGGAGCTGTCTGCAAGCTTCCCTGAGGTGCATGACATCTTTCATGTGTCTCAACTCAAGCATTGCTTCAAAGATCCTGTCCATGGTGTTGATCACCAAACTCTTGATCTCCAGAGGGATCTGACTTATCGTGAGTATCCTGTTCGTATCCTTGATAAAGCCGAGCGCAAGTCGTCAAACCATCAAGTTCCTGAAAGTTCAGTGGTCTCATCACTCTGAGGATGAAGCAACCTGGGAACCAGAAGATCGTCTTAGATCTGAGTACCCTGCCTTCTTTTCTAAAACTTAGGAATCTCGGGACGAGATTATTGTATGGGGGTAGAGCTGTAACATCCCAATCTTGTAAAATATGTAATTAGTAACTAAGCATTGCATGCATGTGTTAAACTCAATAAAATATTGCATGTGATCAAGTGTATGGTTTAAGAATACAATTACCAAACCCTAAACCCTACTTTTTCTCCCCCTATTTGAAATCAATTCGAAATGGTTTGAGTTTCAAAAAGTACAAACAATTGGAGCCCAAAATGGATTACAAGGACTCATAAATACTTTACATATTTTATAAAAGCTAATGATATTTTTGAATGATTCAAAACGGAATTTGAAATGGAATTACAAAACAGATTTTGAAATCAGAAAAAGAAAAGGTTTTTCCAAGAAAAAATAGAGCAAGAGCAAGACTCCTCCCCTTTCTCCCTCTCTCGTGGCCCAGCTAAGGCCCAAGTGAGGCCCGTACCTCTTCGCCCCGCTCCCCTGTCGTCTTCCTCGACAATGGAGAGCAGCTCGCTGTCGCCGCCCACGCCATCGATCACCACCGCATACATCCGGCCGTCCGCCGCCGCGTGGAGGAGGATAAGGTCCTCGCAGCGTCGCCCTGGCCATCCTCGTCCATTCCCCCTTGTCTCAGACACCTCTCTCTTCTCTCCCGACCGAGGTCCCGAAACCCTAGCTCCGATGACCCCGACGTCTCCGGCCTCCCCCGTGCTCTATAGACGACGCATTGAGCTCCGCCGCGCTCTGAGGATCCTTCCCGCCGAAGGAATCGTGGGGGGGCGCAGTAAATCATCGCCCTCGACACGTCACCGATGACCACCGCCGCCATGGATTCCATCACCTCCATCCTCCCTAGGCATCACCGTCACCTTCAACACCCTCTTGGTGAGCTAACGGTCCCAGTGGACCTCTCCAACCTTTTCCTCCCCCTCTGGTTTCGACCTCGCTCCGTGCCCCACCGCTATCGTTGGGAACCGCCACCACCATGCCTCCGGTGACCATTTAGCAGCGGCGCCGCCGTAGTTTGGTTCGTCTCTGTGCGCTAATTCGAACAAGACGTAGCACGCCCCTCCCCGAGCCTTGTAGCGCCGCCAGTCGCCGCCATCTGGCTCGTTGTCCGGCGAGCCAACGTGGCTCCCGCGTGGCACCTGTGTGGCCTGTCGACGTGGCCTCAACCCTATCGTCAGTCTCTGGGGTTAGGTTTTGCCCGGGTAACAAAATTAAACCACCCTAGCGCCGACCACACCTGTCCAACGTGGCTGCACATGTGGCCTTGGGCCCAGGAGTCAGTGACTGGGTCTGGCCTCTACCTCGGTAAGAAATGTATAGGGTTAGGTCTCTGACGTCATATGATGCAGTAAATCAATTTAAAATCCTTTAAATATTTCAGAAAATGATTTAAATATTGTAAATTCAATAACTTTTAATGGTCAAAAAATGAGAACTATCTAACTAACCTATAATCATGCATTGTTCAACAACTTTAATGACAAGTTTAATTAGAACAACATAGTAACCCCTCTGATGTGTTTCCAGAGTTTTCCGAGTTAGGGTTTTCAACCCTCGGAGCCCCGTTTAAGTTGTCAAGCATGCCTTAGGCTTTCATTTCAACGCAAGTTAACTTGTCATATCATCCATATTGATTGAGCATTTCACATGCCATGTATTGAATGTTGTTTCTCCCTTTCTGGTATTTGGTTCTTCGTGATAGGATCTGAACCCGAAGTTGAAGTCAACAACACCGAAGATTCGTACCTGTCTACTGACGGACAAGGCAAGCGTAGCCTCTCATTCTGAACCTACTTTTACAAAGTATATTACTTTCTCGCTATGATGCACACGATTCCAATGTGGTCTTTTGTCAGTAGTTAGGGTTACCTATCTGCTGCATAGTTTCCCTATTGTAGCCTTATACTCCTGATCCACTGCTGCTAGCTTACCTAGGTTTGGCATATGAGCGTTGCTAGAGCTGCTGAGATCGACAACTTAGCCATGCATAGTATCAACGTCTCATCTATCCGAACGATGAATTAGAGGTGCCGGAGAATCTAGAAAGGTAGGAGTTGGTGACATTCTCGAAGGAGTGAACTAAATATGCTAAGGCTTGTATGGGAGGCCACGTTGGGTGTGGTTTTTGTTGTCCCATGATCGCCACCACTAGGAACTGAGTTCTTACCTTTGGAACAAAGACGAGCGTGCAACCACACGGGGCCTGGACAACCTCATGACTGACTAACATTCCTAGTAGATTCCATGAGTCACATAGTTCGGGCATTCCATTCGACATATGCATAGAAAATAAATTGAAAGATTTGCCGGGTGAAGTTGGTGCATTCATAACAGGTAGGTAAGTGTGGCCGAGGTTGCTTGGGGTAGATAGCGCCCCCTGGTAAACCAACCTCGCCTCACATCTTTAAGTACAGGCTTCGGGATTTGACCCGTTATGGCGGAATCATACTTATTGCGTGACTCATGTTCTCGGCAAAAGCAAGGTAAAGGTCGTGGTCAACCACCCTCTGTCGGCCTTCCAAGGAAGAGGGCTAATAATTTGGCATTAAGTTGTACACCCCTGCAGGGTTAAATCTTTTCTAAAAGACATGTTCACGGTTATGAACGACTTGGCGACCGGACTTAAGATCATAGATAACATTAACCACTATATAACTTGCTGATCCACGTATGCTTAAGGATGCTTCCTCTGGGTCGAGGGGGTGATCCTAGATAGGAGGTTCTGATGAAGCGGATGGTTGTCAAGAGGTGATGAACAAGATGAATAAGTCGCTATCTTATCCCTTTTAAAAGATTCTGTGTATACGAGCCTCTTCTCTCTCTTGTTTACAAATAAAGATTGCTTTCCGTAAAAGAAAATCCAGAGAAAGCCTTTCTAGACAAAGCATGTAGATACTAGGTTATCTATGTCTTGCGGAGTACATTCTCATACTCATCCTTGCGTCATTGTTGTTTTTCTAGAGAGGATCTGGTTGCAACTGAAGGTGGCTTCTATGTTGACATCGACGAGTAGTTGGGGGTCCCAGGTAGCAGCCTTAGGACTATGGGATGGACGACGCTTTTGTATATGGCCTCTTAGGCCTTTTGCTAAGTTGTTGTGTAGAACAACATAATTTGCTTTCGCTGTGTGATGTAGTGTTGTGTCTTTGACCTCTGGTTTGTAATAAATCTAATATATTACTCTTTTAAGAGTTTAAACATATGCTGTTGAGTCCCTGTGTTCTGTAATGTTACCGAATCATACTGTGATCTTACATGTTTGGAGTTGAACTTATCTTAGATGATGATCTGAGGTTAGTTTAACCCTAACACCGGGGGGTGCTACATCTTATAACAGACGGAGGTCTAGGATTTGTTTATCCCTGATCCCAAGGGTGTCACATTACTCAAGTAAACAAAAGCATTTAAACTTTAAATTAATTCTCTTAGGGTTTTTTACTAACTATTGGTCTCAAGGAATAAAGAACTACTTCATTTGAATAATGACCACACTAGTAGTTGAGACTTATCTATCTTGGTCATTAGATAGTATTATAATTTGTTCACTGCATAATGTTTCTTAGAGGTTAATTAAGAGTGGTAATACTTCTATTTGAGTAATGGTTTCTTAACATTATGATTGAATAGAATCATTTATATTCTTACAAATGAATGGTTATAATTAAACATGGAAACAACATTACTTAACTACTTATGGATTATATTTGGATTTATAATATATTTATAAACTTGTGGTTGAAGGAATGGTAAAAGGTTTTATTAACTCAAAATATCATTCTAGAGGATTTTATATTTGATAATAATCCTTTTGGAAAATAATATATATTTATTTGTGAATGACAATTCAACAAAATTGTATCTAAAATGTTTTGTAATATTTTTAGTTTTTTTCAATATTTAAAACTAACACTATTTCTAGACTTCAAATGGCTAATTATAGAATTATTAGTAAATTTTTATTTACTCTTTTATGAACTAATAGTTAAAGAATTAGTTTTAAATTCAAGTTATTAGATTATTAAATTTTTATTTAGTTCCAAAGTGGAATGTTATATTTTTAATATGTACATATTTTTTTTGCGATCATTTTGATATATTATTTGTTTTTTATGAATTTTAAATATTAAGATATGAATTTTTCAAGATTTATTACTATATAAACACTTAATAAATAATAAATATTTAGTTAAGTGATATAATATTTTATGTTTATAGTTTTACATTATAGTTCTTATTTTCTTAGAATTTTAGTATATCATTTATATTTTTCTCATTTACCAATATTAAAATATGGATTTTCCAAGTTTTATTACTTATAAAATCTTTATTAAATAACAATTATTTAAATAGTTAACAAAATAATGTATGATAACAAATTTAAATTTTAGATTTTATTTTTCTATAAATTTTCATATATTAAACATATTTTTCTTAATTATAGAACAAAAGTTATTGAATTATTAATGTTTAACCATTTTCTAATTAAATTTTAAATAGATAAATACTTTTAATACTATGACTAAATCTACCCCAGGTCACAGACAAGTGGGGTCAGTACACGTCACATGCCACATGGGCATGGACTGAGTCAAAATCGTTGACTGGGCTGGGGGTGATGTAAGCGTGACATCACGCTGATGTCATCCGGACATGATCATCACCGGATGATTGATTTGTCGAGTCAATGCGCGTGCGGCTGTGGTTAGGTTTATTGGAAAGAGGACATGACGAGGAACCTAATAGTGGCTGCGCTGCCCGAAAATGGTCATCGGAGCCTCGTCGGCGACGAGCTTGCACTACAACGCTTGTAGGCGATTATGGAGGAAGCGATACAGGAAGCAATAAAAGTAGTGGAGCATACTGGAAGACTCAGTGGCTCACTAGGAACGCGACAATGCGGTCGTTGCAATGAATCATGGTCGGAATTGAGGTGGATGGCGGTGGCCGGACCTCGGGAAGATGAGATCGTGGAGCTCGATTATGGGAACGAGCGGCCGATTCCTTCCACGAGGTGAACCTGGGCAACACAGCGGTTCCGTCGGTGGCCTCAGAGGTGCGAGGGGCGATCGGAAATGGCCGGAACTACGACCACCGTCGAGCTAGGATTTCAGGTGAGGAAGTGTCAACACCCGTATTTTTAAACCCAAATGCCTGTTATGCCATACATCGCAATCCCAGGGTTACATTTTTGAGAGACATAACAGATTGGATATCACATTACATCATCCATTACAAACCATACATAAGGTCTTACAATAAATAATGGATCTCATGATCCAGTCTTAGTACAATCAAGGAGCAGAATAAAATAATAACGGTAGCATGAGCGAGTCTCCATATTCATGGTCACAGGCAATGCTGACGATGGGAGATGATCCTAGTTGTCGTAACCTTCCTGCGGTCCATCCTCCTGATAGTCCTCTTCATAGTCTGGCCATGGGAATAGCCAAGGACAAAGCCATGACTACTCTTTAAGTACTCGCAAACTATCACTAAACAAGTAAGTGGTTTAAATATGAATACTAAGCTCTAGGTTATTTTGCAAAAAGTCAGGTTTATCTCTAAGTGAGTTTAGAAGCAAAGAAAGCTTGTTTAAAGTTTTATAACACCTAAGTGGGAACTTAAGTTTTCATCCCACAACCATGTTGTGGTCAAGTCAAAGTCATGATTCATTTCACAAGTCATTTTGAAAACATCTGACGACGGAACAGTATGGCCACTCCAACTGTCCATAACCGCGGACGTGGCTATTCAAATAGTTTGACACTCTGTAGAGGTAGTACACTTTCACCACAACATTTGATACAGCTATAAGGAACAATCCTGAATTCACCATACTCAGTATGCGGATAATCAATCCTAACTTTTCAATTACATGCCCTAGTATAGGCACCTATCCTATGACTTTGGCCTCCCAACCATGACCATCTATCATCTTGGGAACTGCACAGGTGGTCAATCTTCACAAGGTAGCCTTAGCTCAAACCTCAGCCGCAAGGGAACCCATACTAATGTATATAAACTTCCAGTCAAGCCCTACCCAAATTCGGGTATTGTGGTTGTACGGTAAAATTGGAATGGTATCGCATCTAAACAACCATCAGTTTTATAAAGGGCTAAGGCTCATGCCTCAACATCTTCATCATCAAAATCATCTGGTGTTCAAGAACACATGTCAAAATATTTCATTAGAATGACTCATCATTCAAAGGTTTTCGTAATCATTTTCACCAAGTATTCCCATCTAAAGTGATCAAGTTTTATGCTTAGCACTAGCAACTAAACTTGGGGGTAAACACTAGTGAGGGGTGATAATCAAGTGTGACTTATCTAAGTTCAATCTCATGCCTCAGGATGACATCAAGATCTATCTAACTTAGGTCAAGTTTTATGCTCTCTATGCTACCTTTCATATCTTTCCTAAACTTACAAGTCACTAAGTAAACATAACTAAGGAGCTTTGATAAAGAAATAAAAATAAACAAGCTTACAAATAAAACTGGGATTGGGTACAATCAAAGGGGTGTAATCACATATGCCTAAGGCATCTAGTTTGCATAGTTATTATGCAAGTGTTAGCTTGCAAAGTTAACTTGTGTTGTGAATCTTGCTTAGATAGCTTGCCTTGTGCAGAGTAGTGGTTGAAGTTCTCCTTGGTTTCTTCCTCGTAGTAATCTCCTTCCTCTTTGTATCCTTGGTCGGTACTAGTGTCTATAAATAAATACAAGGTACAAAATCACAAAACAATACTTAACTAATTATATTTATCACACCAGGGTTTTCACTAGATGACCTAGCACCATCACAAACATCACAAAGATTAAGGCACTACTTTCATTTATTTTATTTTAGAAAAGTAATTTCTACTCATTTAAAAACTACTTAAGATTTAATATTCTCCAACTAAAACAAGGGATCATGTTGACACATGTCATCACCACATATTTCAGTACTTGGGAATGTGATTTAAAGTGGTTTCACAATTTAATAAGGTTTAACCCTTTTATTTTAATTAAATAAAGTGACTAGAAATTCCTATGGGGCATTCTTTTGTTACTTGTCCATTATTTATGTATGTAAACCTAGATATTTTTATATATTCATAAAGGTCCTATCAAATGTGATTTTTGAGAGTTGGAATCATCTCAAAAGCTTTTATGGTTGAATTTTAAAAAATGTTTGAATGTAGAAAAGTCTCTGCCTTGTTATTTTTACTATAGGTGATCTATAATTCCAAATGGCTTGAATCCAACGCGCTTGGATTAAGAATTTCCATACCATTCTAACAAAATTGGTTTCATGCAATTCGGTTTAGTGAAAATCTCTGTATTGAATTTTGAATCTATTGACAGAACTAGGTTTGAAACTAAAATGAAGAATCTAAATCTAAACTACTCGGTCGCGCGGGAGTGCTAACTGGGACGTCCCACTACGCGCAGCGCACGTGGGTGGTTGAAGTGATTGTCCCCACTCGTCAGTGAGACGGAGAGTGGTGAAGGGGTACGAGGCGATTATAACTGTAGGATTAGAAGTAAGATCTATGGCTAAGGGTCGTCGTCCATGTTTGAATAGAACGCGACGAGAACGAACCCTAGCGCAGCCAGTGGGGGTCAGTGGCGGCTCACAAGGGATCCGGCGATGGTTGGCGATGGGGGAAAACGACGAAGTCGATGACGGCGATCCTCCTGGTACTGGAGGCTCCTCCTGGGGTGGCTCCAATCAGCGGCGCCCTTCTCCTCCAGCAGCAGTAAGCTCCGGCGAAATTCCAGCAACCTGGTGCTCGCCTTGCTCCGGCGAAGCAGTGGGGTGGTTCTGAGAGAGAGGGGAGTGGAATGGTGTACTGAATTCGAACGGGGGAGGCCTCTATTTATAGTGCAACAAGGGAACTGAAGGTTGCGGGCTGAGCTCGTTGGGGTCGGCTTCACAATGAGCTAATAGCATGGCCGAAGGTAGGGGACGGTCTGCTGCCTCCTGGCGAAGCTCAACATCTTCATGGCGAGGCGCGGGGCGGTGCGGTTCGGTCGGAACACGTCAATGCTCTGGTCGGCACTGACGGCAGTTTTAATGGCACATAGAGGCTACGGGTCGCGCGATAGCGAACGGGGTTGTCTAGTGGTCTCCTAGGATGGTGGTGATCACAGGCACAGGCGGAGAAGGCGAGACGCGGTCTGTGTGAGCGTGTCGAGCGCGGCACTCTGGTGCACTCTCGGCATGGTCACAGAGAAAGTGGTCTCATGCATTCCGTGTGGTCCAGTGGCTTGTAGGGCTCGATGGCTGGATAGGGTGTGGCGATGGACGGTGGCATTCTTGCTAGACAAGGTTGGTGAAGCTAGTTAGGCTTGTAGCATGTTGTCAACATTGGGGGTGGCAAGTGTGCTCGGCCATGGTGACCATTGATGGCATGGTCGAGTTCACAGTGAGCTAGGGCGGCTTAGGAAAGTTTAATGATCTACTCGGAGTGTAGTGAGAGCTAGAGAGGGAACAAGGTTGGCACATACACTGCTCACAATAGTGTTTATTGTTTAATTAGATTTGTGCTCAGAAGGTGTTTGATGAAATGGCAACAAGAGATTTAAATTTGAATTTTTGGATGAAACTTGGTGGGTGCAATGGTCACATACTAGGTAGTCTCTGGTTGCTTGGATTTGTCAAGGTGCACTGGATTGGTTGGGGTTTGAGAAATGTTGATCTTCCCATATGATATAGATTCAATTTTGAATTGTCATTTGAATCAGGTTGCCAAATGTTGCTGTGGGTTTGCAAGGTGGGCTTGGGTTCACTTTCACTTGTTCTAGGAAGGGGTGGAAATAAATGGATGTGTTTCTGTTTGAAATCTTGGACTAGAAACACTCAAAGTGGTCTAGTAAGCAAGATTGGAAAAAATGAACATTTGCTTGTTTTGTTTGTTTTTGAATTTCTATTGATTTGATTCTGCTTGGATTTGGTTTAGATGATGTTGTTTTGATATTTAAACCAATCCTTTCCATTCACATCAATAAAACAATTCCATTCATGCATTCATACATTCATCATATACACACATGCATTCATATGGATTTTATTAATAAAAGTTTTTGTTAACCCTAATTTTGGGTGATTGGAAATGATAACCTTGGTTAATATTTTTGGGATGTTACAGGAAGGGATATGGTGCTAGAGAGCACGAGAGAGGATAATATTGTTATAGGAAGATAGAATAGCTCACGGCCAATCTTATCAACATGGTCGGGGTGGCGGCGAGCATCATGGCGGTTGAATTTTGCTGATGACGGCGGACGGCATCGAGTGAACGCATTCAGGTTCCTATGTGCGTGAGGATGACGACGACAAGTACTTTGCAACCCCCCCAAACTTTCCTAGAAACAAACCCGTGGTCCCTCCTTCGGTCCCACCTGGCAGCGACTAATGAAATGGTGCATTAGATGCTTCTAGGTTGCTGTTGGGACATCGACGAGTGAGCGGAAAGGAAGTTGTTATTGCATGTGAGAGCCAGGTAGAGGGGTGAGGTAATGGGCCTAGGGCCAGAAACTGGTTTCTCCTATTTTTCCCTTTTTCTTTATCCTTTTCTCTTTTCGGTTTTTATAGAACCTTTTAAAACTTGTTTATTTCAGTATTTAAAATTTCCTAAACTTTTGTAAGACATTAAAATATCCTAGATTTATTATAACTAATCAAATTTTATATTCTTTTTTATATTCATACCTTATATTTACTTAAAAGGTTTTTTTATCAAATATTATTATTAAAAATTAGGATTTTAGGGTGTTTGGTTTATTACTTAGGAATGATCCAAATATGTTTTTATTTTATTTCGATTAGTGGAACTTTTAATGGTTTGGGAAGACTAAAGTTAGACCTAATGTCTATTTGATACTTGGTATTCTACTATAATGACTTTAAATATTGGAGTTGTTTAATATTAGAATCCATATATTTAAATCGCTCTTGGTTTTTAAGGTTTACAATTATTCTTGTAGGATTTCTCTAGTGACTCACTAGAGATAGTAAATGATTTCAATATCAAAGATGTATTAGTTATAGGGTTTTAATATGGTTTCATATATATATATATATATATATATATATATATTCTTGCTAATATGTTAATCATAACAATCATACTAGACGACTTAGTGTGATTCAAAGTTAACATTCAACCTTAGTAACTCACTACCTTTGTAGGTCTGGTGGATTTCTTGGTAGAAATTTATCATATAAGGATTTTTAGCAAGAATTAATTAAGTGATCAAGATGATTTATTGTCATGTATTAATCCATGGTTTTGATCTAAAATACTTACCATAAGTGTTATAGGATTTAATATAGTTATCTTCTTTAATGAATACGGTTAAAGATCAAGGCTAAGGGCACATTTCCTCCAAGTTTGTGATAATGGATGAGATCTCAATCTATAGTAAGATGGTAGGATTGTTTTATAAAGTGACTTATGAGGAAGAGATTATTATTTCTAAGAACATATTATTTTGATGTTTTGAAGTGACAAAGATGAGCTTAAGTGATTTGGCTATAGAAAAATATCCTTAGAAAAATTATGAACTTAGACAGTTGATTAAGAATCTAGAATAGATATCAAACTTAATTTTAAGCTATGGTTGAATGTTTCTAAAAAACTCCTATATTTCCATGCATCATAATCATTCACTTCTAATTAAGGAATTCCTTTCCTAGATATACTACTTCTTCATATCCAACATCATGTATTAACATGATGAGCTTTACTTCATAATTATACTCTTATCAATAATTTCCTTCTCCAAAATCCATTCGTGAATCAATGAGCTTGACACTAAATATCTATATGATCTCCTCATAGAGATAACTCTCATCTCTAGAATATTTCTAAAGAATCCAAGTTCCACTTAAATGATTACTCTCTTACTTCAAAAATTACTTTGTAATCTCACTGATAAATCTCAGCAACTTGTCACTTAAGCCTTTCATAAACTTCCCATATCTACACTTGATTATATCATATCATTAATGATAACCATCAAACAACTCCTTCTAGATTTACTCACCTTCTCCTTTATCATTCATCACCACATCATTCTAATATTGTATACTTACTTTATTTTGATACCTTAAATGGTTACTATTCTCTTAGAGGAATGATACTGTTTCTATATCTCAATGTTTTTCTAGTATGATCTTGGTTATACTATCTTAACTTTAGTTACCTTAGTAAATCACACTTCCACTTCATCTTACATCAGTATAACTTGTCATGGCTAATCTTAAGATAATATCTCTGTACTAGGGTTTAATCATGTTCTATCGACCAATGTCACCTATACATCATATAATCATTCACTCTTAGTGACTTAACCTTGTTCATTATAATCCTTTGATCATTTATGGCTTAGGTTTCTAGTTGGTTTATCAAGGCTTTCATCAATACAACATTACAGTTGTAATATAATGATCTTCTTAGTATTTCCATTTGACTAAGAGATATTATTCATTGTCTATGCCTACTTGATCTAATAAGATTACTCCTTGGTAACTATCTTTAACATTCATCCTTATAATCCACTTGTTACCAACATATATCTTCATTTAAGATAACTCTTTTATTCCATTCAGGAGTGAGTTAGCTCCATCAATTATCATATTGATTTCATTCTCTTTAAACATTTTCATCCTATAGATGATATCTAAAACTAGCATTCATATTTACCTCTTCTTACTTCTTTCTCTAAAGGCTTTAAAGTGAATGCTATGACAAGTACAAGAGTTGATAGTTTAAAGTATGATAGGTTAGGAATTGATAAATCAATATTTGATTACTCAACATGGATGTTCAACAGATATTAGAACAAGGTTCAAAAGAGATGATAATAATTGATATGGAAAGAAAGATATGTGGTGAAGGTTCTTGACTTGATTTCCTTCCTACTCAATAAGTGATAAGGACTTAGTGTTTAAGAACTACCATGATGCTCATGGTAGGAATGTATAAGAATAAGATAGATCAATATTTAGTTATTGTATTCTTATTATTGGGTTCTATACTTATCTTGGTATCCAAAAGTTGTTGTAATGAATACTATGATATGATCTCTTAAGGATCTGGTATTAATCATTAAGCAATGTGTTTGTGGTTTTGTTTTATTACATTTGATATACCCTTAGATCAAATCATCTTTAACCAAAATAAGGTTTTAGCAAAGGTTATATTGAAACTTATCGTAGTGAACTTGATGATCTACTTCAGTTCCATCAAGTTGAGAGAAGCTTCAACCACTTTGAAAAGTTTTGTTCAGAAGGGCGAAAATTATTCAGATTTTTTATGCATGAATGCAATGCACACATCTGAGCTCAGCTTATTTCTAAGCTATAATGCTGAGATGTTATAGTATCTGCCCCTTAAAATAAACTTTGTCCCCGAAGTTCGCACTCTCTTACGTTTTGGAATGAGGAATTGACTTGTATTGATCACGATAGTTCTAAACTCCATGGTAATCTCAAATGGGAATAATTGTGGTATCCCATATCCAATTCTTTTCCTTGAATCCTTTTCATACTCGACAATATCCAACTATCATCTCCAATTTTTCATGTAGTTCCTTTTACTATAACTCCTCAGGGGTATGTCCTTATTATAAAATCCTTAAATTGGAGTCTCTTCTTTGATTAATTTACTTGACTAGTTATCCTAATCCAACTACTTTACTGTAACATCCCAAAAATACTAAACTTGTATCATCAAACTCTAATCATCAAATTTAGGGTTAACAAAAACTTTGCTAAATAAAAATATGAAAGCATGCATGTGAGTATGCATTTCATTTTGAATTCTTTTGAACCAACTTGTTTGTGTGTTCCCTTGCTTGTAAATGGATGCTTAGGTGAAATAAACATCATCGAAACAATTCCCAAACTTTTCTCAAAGACAAGTAAATCAAAACAAATAAAATAAGGGAATGGTCATTTTGACCAATTTAACTCCCATGCCTACTTTGGCTATCTCAAACTTTCAGGACTTAACAGAAACTTTTCTGGATCTTTGCACCCCTTGATTATACTCATAACAAAGTATCAAGGCCCACTTTGTGATCATCCAGAAACATTCAAATGCATAATTTAAAGGACAGTTCAAAATTGAATCTTTATCATATGGGAAGATCCCACTTTTTCAAAAACCACTCAAACAAGCTCAACTTTCAAAACCCAAGCATCTGCAGACTCACCAGCACCAACCTAGCACACCCACCAAAAATCTTTTCAAAATTCAAAACTTGAATTCTTGCGGCCATTTCATCAAACACATTGGAGACACAAATTATCAAAATCTTAAAAACTATTGTGAGCAGTGATTGAAGCCTAACTTGTTCCCTCTCTAGCTCATAACCATCTCAGTAGATCGTCTAGCAAGTTAAACCAAACACTAGACTCACTGTAAGCTGGGCAATGACATCAATGGTGAACAGCCGAAACTCACCATGCCACCCCAGTGGAGACAGCAAGCTAGGAGGAGATTTAGCCATGCCAACCTTGTCTAGGAGGCAGCCCACCGTCCACTGCCACTCCCTGTCCCAGCTGCGCGCGTTGCCAAACCTTGGACCACACGCACGAACCGCGCCCAGCTCGCCAGCAACCATGCCGAGCATGCGCCAGAGCGCCACACTCGACCGACGCCCATAGACCGCGCGCCACCCTCGCCGCGTGCATACATGATCGCCACCGACCCAGGAGACTGCCAGACATCACCGTTCGCCGCCCCATGACGCACATCCACCGCTCACCGTCGAAGACGCCGCCTCTGCCGTGCAGAGCATCGCGCGTTCCAGACCAAACCGCACCGCCCCTACGCGTGCATTAAAGCCGTAGAGCATCGCCAGGAGACCACTAAGCGATCACCATCGCCGGCCATGCCTCTAGCCGCCCGTAGCCATGTCGTCACCGTCGCCTGCCCATCCCGTTCGGTCTCGTCGTCGCGACTATAAATAGAGGCCACCCCCAGCCGAATTGAGCACACCATCTCACTCCCCTCTCCTCACTGATCGTGCCACCCCATTTCCAGAGCAAGGCGAGCAGCACTTTGTCGGAATTTCACCAGAGTCTGCCGCTGCTGGAGAAGAAGGGGGCCAGCGATTGGAGCCGCCCCAGGAGAAGCTGCCGGTACCAGGAGGTTCGTCGTCGTCGACTTCGTCGTTCCCCCGCCTCGCCGACCCTCGCCTGAACCCCGGTGAGCCCCCAACCACCCCCACTGGTCGCGCTAGGTTTCTGTCTCGCCGGCGTTGCCCAACGTCGACGATGAACCTCAACCGTTGGATTAGAACCAGATCGAACGCACTACATCGCCCCATACCGCTTCGCACCCCCTCGTCTCAGTGACGCATGGGGACAACCACTTAACCAGACCGCGTAAGCACTGTGCTTAGCAGGCCGGCCCAATATCACTTCCCGCGCAGCCTAGTTATTTGATTTGACCTTTTCCATTTTATTTCAAACACACTTCTGTACCTAGTTTCAAAAATCAACCCAGGTCGATTCAGTGAACCAAATTGAATGAAACCAATTTTGTTAGGAAGGGCTGGGAATGCTGAATCCAAGCCCGTTGGATTCAAGTCATTTGGATCTGTAGATCATCCTTGGTAAAAATAACAAGGCAGAAGCTTTTCTGCATTCAAACATTTTTCAAATTAAAACCATAATAGCTTTTGAGTTGATTCCAACTCTCAAAAATCACATTTAACCATACCTTTCAGAATATATAAAAATATATAGGTTTACTTACAAAAATAATGTTCAAGTAATAAAATAATGCTACATAGGCATTTCTAGTCACTTTATTTAATTAAAAATAAAAGATTAAACCTTATTAAATTGTGACACCACTTTAAATCACATTCCCAAGGACTAAAATATGTGGTGATGACATGTGTCAACATGATCCCATGTTTGGTTTGGAGAATATTAAATCTTAAGTAGTTTTTCAGTGAGTAGAAATTAATTTTCTAAAAATAAAAGGAATTAAACCAAGCTTTAATCTTGTAATGTTAGTGATGATAGTAGATCATCTATAGGACCCTTTTTTTATGATTTCAAGTAGTTAAGTATTGTTTGGTGATTGTGTACATCGTATTTATTTATAGACGCTAGTACCGACCAAGGATACGAGGAAGAAGGAGGATTCTACGAAGAAGAAGCCGAGGAGAACTTCAACCACTGCTCTGCACAAGGCAAGCCAATACTTGCAATGTATTAACTTAGCAAGCCTTACTAATCAAGTTGACCTATGCAAGATAACACTTGCAATTTAGCAAGTTTATACTGATACTGTCCAAGCCAATACTTGCTTGTCGCCATGCCAACTATATGCCTTAAGCATAGATGATCCTACCCACTTGATAAACCAATCCTAGTTTTTACTTACAAGCTTATTACTTTATTTCTTTATCAAAGCTATTACTTAGAGTTTACTTCAGTGAATTTTAGATACTAGAAATATATTTGAAGGTTGCATAAAGAGCATAAAAGTTGGCCTAAGCTAGATAATCTTGATGCCATCCTAAGGCATGAGATTGAACTTAGTTGAAACTCCACTAGTTTACCACCCCTCATTAGTACTTACCCCCACTTGTAGATGCTAGTGCTAAGCATAAAACTTGATCAACTTTAGATGGGAATACTTGGTAAAAATGGTTATGAAAACCTTAGAATGATGAGTCATTCTACTGAGATGTTTTGACATGTGTTTCCAAACACCAGATGATTTTGGTGATGAAAATGTTGAGGCATGAGCCTTAGCCCTTTATAAAACTGATGGTTTTCTGGATGCGATACCATTCCAATTTTTACCGTACAACCACAATACCCGAAGATTGGGTAGGGCTTGACTGGAAACTTATATACCTTAGTATTAGTTCCCTCACGGCCAAGGTCTGAGCTGAGGCTACCTTGTGAAGATTTTCCACCTGTGCAGTACCCAAGATGACAGTTGGTCATGGTTGGGAGGCCAAACTCACATGAGAGGTGCTTATACTAGGGCGTGTAATTGAAAGGTTAGGATTGATTATCCGCATACTGGGTATGGTGAATTCAGGTTTTGTTCCAGACAGATGTATCAAATGTTGTGGTGAAAGTGTACAATCTCTGCAGAGTGTCAAACTATTCAAATAGCCGCGTCCGCGGTTATGGACAGTTGGAGTGGCCATACTGTTCCCCGTCAGACTTTTCAAAATGATTTGTGAAAGGAAGTGAGACTTTGACTTGACCACAACAGAGTTGTGACATGAGTTACAAGATCCCATTTAGGTGTTATAAAAATGTGACTAGCTTCACTTATTTCTGAACTTAGTAGAGGTAAATCTGGCTTCTTGCAAAAGAACCCTAGAGCCTAGTGTCCTATTATCAAAAACCCCTTCCACTTGTTAGTATTAGTTTGCGAGTACTTAAAGAGTACTCATGGCTTTGTCCCTGGCTATTCCCGTGGCCAGACTATGAAGAGGAGTACCTGGAGGATGGACCCCAGGAAGGTTACGACAACTAGGATCATCTCCTATCGTCAGCATTGCCTGTGACCCCAAAGATGGAGCTTCGCCTACGCTACCGTTATTATTACGTATTCCGCTGCTTGAAGTTGTATTAAGAACTGGATCATGAGATCCCTATTTGTGTAAGAACTTATGTATGGTTTGTAATGGATGATGTACTGTGGTATCCAATTATGTTATGTCTCGCAAAAATGGTAATCCTGGGATTGCGATGTATGGCATAACAGGCATCTAGATTAAAAATCCGGGTGTTGACAAGTTGATATCAGAGCCATCCTGACTATAGGAGACCCTAGTTAGACTGGATGTTTGGAATCAAAAACTTAGTTTCAAAACCAAAGAAAGCAAATAGTTACAAAAACTTATTCCCATTCTTATCCCTTTGATTCTTTCATGAAAATTCATGTTCCTCAAAAACTCTTGCAAAATACATAAAATTTGACACACTTGATCACTCTACTAACTTACTCATCCTATATTCTTATAGATGGACGTGATGTACAGCAAGTTTTATCAGTTGGGGAATGGAGGAGACCTTATCTTTGAGAGGGATTTGGACCAGCTTTCAGAACTTCTGGAGCGTCCGCACCCCGAGTTCTTCGGAGCTCAGCTCAATGATCAAGGAGGAGAAGATCTGCAGTGGCTAATTGTTGCAAGTCTCCGAGGAAAGATTGAACCTCCCACTGCTGAGGTAATTCAGTTTAACTTAAGAGAGAACAACTGGCTCGACGGACTTGCCAGGGCCATGCAGGAAGCTCTTTCCCATCTGTGTGGGCAAAGTATCAACCAGATCATGGGTACTCGCTTTGAGTTTTGCCCAAGGGGTGATGCTAATGGACAACCACTGGAAGCCCCATACCACCCCGAGCTGAAGACCCAATTGGACCACCTCAGCTTCATGATGTACGATCGCCAGCAGGAGTTGGATAACTGTCGTTACTACTCCAACCACAAGTCTGCCATCATTAATACGAAGGACCAAACCATCGCCATGCTGGCAAAAGATCGCAAGTCTCGCCGACGTCAGCTCGACAAGAAGGAGCGCATTATTGCCCGTCTTCGCCACTGTATCTCATCTTTGGAGGAGACCATCCACGAGAGAGACATGCAGTTGGAGGAAAGGGAAAATGACGGAGAGGATTTTCGTGGAGACCCCTACTCCTATCTTAGCGATGACGATGATTTTCTGGAGGATTAGGCTATGGACTTCTTCACCGATGAGGATGATTTCGCCTTCATCGATGATGATGAGGATGATGAAGCCACGGATTCCAAGGAGTAGTACCACTTGAGCACTAGCGTAGTGAGTAGTATTCGGTCCCACTGTATCGTAGTTTTCAGAATGGTTCTTAAAACCATATGTTTTTCGTTGTTGTGGTGTGTTGTACTGTGTGCTATGAATGAATGAATGAAAAGCAAGTTACTCGAAAATCTGAGTCAAACTTTGAAAACTTTTCAAAATACCAGAACCTTAGAAATTTCCCTCTTTTCTCATGATCTATCTCAATCTTCAGATGCCACGCGGAGGAAGTGGTTCATCCCCGGACCCGATGTTGCAGATCCTGCAAATGTTAACTTCTGACCGTGAAGCTGAAAGAGCCGAACGTCAAGCCAACCTAGCCACCCTGCAACAAATAGCTCAGCTAGCCCACAACAACCAAGGCCACGGAAATCAGGACAACCATGGATCTAAGATCAAGAACTTCCAGAATACCAACCCACCTGTTTTCACTAAGTCAGAAGAACCCCTAGATGCCGATGATTGGCTGCAGACCATGGAAAATAACCTAGAATTCGCTAGAGTGGAAGCCAACGAGAAAGTTCTGTTCGCCACCCACTATCTATCCGGAGATGCCAGGGCATGGTGGAACAGTGTTCGCGCAATGACCGGAGGCCAGATGATGACCTGGGAGGAATTCAAGGTCAAGTTCAGCAGAACCCATGTGCCACCGGGTTTGATCAAGAGGATGAGAGACGAGTTCAGATAACTGAAGCAAGGAAGGATGACCGTAGTGGAATACCATGACAAATTTTTGTCATTAGCTAGGTATGCCCCGGATGAGATTGACACCGAAGCCAAGAAGAAAGATTCCTGAATGGATGCATGATGAGATGCAGACATTGTTAGTCAATATCCCCTTTGCTGATATTGAAGCCCTTGTCGACTCTGCCATCCAGATGGAAGGAAAGATCAACCAAGCCAATGAGAACCGCAAGCGTCGCATGATGCATCAGCCAGGAACCCATTAGACCCCAAAGTATCGCCCTAACCCATCTCCAGGATTTGCCCCTAGAACCAACAGACCCCCGATGAACCGTCCGACCTACCCCAACCGTGGAAACCCTAGGCCCGGAGGAAATCACAACAACCCCGGCAACTCTAGCAATTTCAACCGTGCCCCACCCAAGTTCAACAACAACAATGCTACCTCCAACACCAACACTGCCCCGAGGACTGGAACCAATGTTGTGCCTGTAGCAGCAAAGGACAAGTCGCAGGTGACTTGTTATGACTGTGGAAATAAGGGTCACTACTCCAACGAGTGCCCCAACAAGAAGAATGCCGCAGCACCCAATGCCAATGTCCCAGCTCAGCAACAGCGTCGTGTTCAGCCAGGAAGAAGGTTTGCCCCAGGGAATTCGCTCAACCGCAATGGCCGTCTTTTTCTCATGCATGCTGAAGAAGCTCAGGAAGCGCCAGACGTCGTGCTGGGTATGTTTTCTTTTAATTTAGTACTTGCATGAGTGTTGTTTGATTCTGGTGCATCACACTCATTTGTCACCGAAGAATTTGCATGCACTAGTAAAATTCAACCAACCAAACTGAAGCATGTTATGATTGTTCAAATTCCCGGATCAACCACCAAGGCTAGGCAAATTTGCAAAGCCGTCCCTATCCGAATCCATGGGCATAGATTTTTATGCAAATATGATAGTACTCGGAACTAAAGGTTTGGAAGTAGTACTAGGAATGGATTGGATGTCCAAACATAAAGGATTGATTGACTGTGCCAAGAAAGCCATAACCATGACCAGTATAGCCGGAATATCAGTCGAGCATATATCTGAAACCTTACCTCGTCAATTCAAGTGCAACAAGAGTATAACCCAACCCCAAGTCCGGATAGTCTGTGAATACCCCGATGTATTTCCAGATGTTTTGCCCGGTATGCCCCCAGATCGGGATATCGAGTTTATCATCGAACTAATCCCCGGAACCGGACCCATAGCCTAGAGACCATATAGTATGAACCCGTCTAAGCTAGCAGAACTAAAGAAGCAACTGGATGCCATGCTGGAAATTGGATTGTTTCAACCAAGTGCGTCACCATGGAGATCACCTGTCTTGTTTGTGGACAAGAAAGATGGAGGTAACCGTTTGTGTACGGATTATCGGAAGTTGAATGATGTCACCATCAAGAACAAATACCCCTTGCCCAAGATAGAAGATTTGTTTGATCAGTTGACCGATGCCAAAGTGTTTTCTAAGATTGATCTTAGAACTGGCTATCATCAACTCAAGATTCGCGTAGAGGATATTCCAAAGACTGCCTTTACCACCAGATATGGATTGTACGAGTATACAGTCATGTCTTTTGGATTAACCAATGCCCCCTCTTATTTCATGAATCTCATGAATAAGATTTTTATGGACTTTCTGGATAAGTTTGTCGTTGTTTTCATCGATGACATTCTGATTTATTCCAAATCAGAAGAAGAACATGAGCTACACCTAAGGACCATTCTTGGAACCCTTAGAGAGCATCAGCTGTATGCAAAGTTTAGCAAATGTGAATTATGGTTACAGGAGGTAGGATTCCTCGGTCACATTGTATCAGCCGGAGGAATTTCAGTTGACCCTGCCAAAGTGAAAGATGTAGAGGATTGGCAAGCCCCAACCACTCAAACCCAAGTTCATGCATTTCTCGGATTGGCGGGATATTAACGCAAATTCGTAGAAGGATTCTCGAGTATCGCCAGACCCATGACCAAATTTCTGAAGAAGGACAAGAAGTTTGAATGGACCGACAAATGTAAAGCGAGTTTTCAAGAACTCAAGAGGAGATTGATTTCAGCCCTAATCTTGATCATGCCGGATATCACGAAGCCCTTCGATGTGTATTGTGACGCATCCAAGATCGGTCTCGGATGTGTGCTAATGCAAGAATGCAAAGTTATATATTATCTATCTCGACAACTGAAGCAACATGAGCAAAATTACCCAACCCTTGACCTCAAACTCACAGACGTAGTTCTAGCCCTGAAGACATGGAGGCATTACCAGATGGGAAACCGTTGTGAGATTTATTCGGATCACAAGATCCTGAAGTATATATTCACTCAGAAGGAGCTAAATATGAGACAGAGAAGGTGGATTGAGCTAATCAAGGATTACGACCTGGACATTCACTATCACCCTGGTAAAGCCAATGTGGTAGTCGATGCCCTTAGCATATTGCCGTGCCGCTTGAACTCCATGATTTTAAAGGAGCAACCAAGCTTGCACAAAGAGATGGAAGATTTTCGAATGGAATTAGTAAGTGAAGGATTTTTGGCAAGCATAGAACTCCAGCCCACTTTGATCAGTCAGATTAAAGAGGCGCAGAAGGGAAATGCTAGTATCGACGGAATCAAGCGTCGTATTGGTAGAGGAAAAGTACCTGGATTCACCGAAGACGAAGGAGTTATGTGGTACAAATGACGCCTTTCTGTACCATCAGATTCTGAGTTGAAAGAAGTTATTTTGAAGGAGGCTCATGATACTCTTTATTCTATCCATCCCAGAGGAACTAAGATGTATCAATATTTGAGAGAGCAATTTTGGTGGCATAAGATGAAGAGAGAAATCGGAAGCTATATCGCCAAGTGTGATATATGTCAGCGAGTCAAGGCAGGACATCAAAGACCCACTGGATTGTTGCAACCATTGCAGATTCCAGAATGGAAATGGGATTCCGTTGGAATGGACTTTATCACCGGAATTCCTACTTCTAGTAGGGGAAATGACTCTATCTGGGTCATAGTGGACCTATTGTCCAAAGTCGCCCATTTCTTGCCCGTCAAGACCACATATCAGAGTTCGAAGCTAGCGGAGTTATACATCGCTAGAATAGTTAGTTTGCATGGAGTCCCCAAGAACATCGTATCAGATCGAGGAACTCAGTTTACCTCGAGATTCTGGAAGAAAGTCCAAGAAGGTTTAGGAACCCGCCTAGATTTCAGAACCGCGTATAACCCTCAGACCGATGGACAAACGAAGCGAGTAAACCAAATACTCGAAGATATGCTGAGAGCATGTGTGCTAGAATATGGATCCAAGTGGGAAGACTGTCTGCTGTTTGCAGAATTCTCATACAATAACAGTTATCAAGCCAATTTGCAAATGGCCCCATTTGAATTCATGTACGGAAGGAAGTGTCGAACCTCTTTGAACTTGTCGGAAGTAGGAGAGAGTCAGATTTTCGAACCCGACATCCTACGAGAAGCAGAAGAGAAGGTTCACAAGATTCGTTAGCACCTCAAGACCGCCCAGTCCAGATAGAAGAGTTACGCCGACAAGATACGTCGAGAGCTCCTTCAACATAGGAGATTTTGTGTATCTGAAGGTGTCGCCATTGAAGGGAATGCAGCGTTTCCAACTCAAGGGAAAGTTAGCCCCCAGATATATCGGACCCTTCAAGATTCTGAACCGTCGAGGAGAGGTGTCGTATCAATTGGAACTACCCGAAGAGATGTCAGCTGTGCAGAATGTGTTCCATATCTCATTACTTCGCAAGTGTCTCGAAGTCCCAGAGAAGACCGAAGTGTTCAAGAATATCGATCACCGGACCATAGAGATCAACAATGACCTGACCTATCCTGAAGTACCCATCCGTATTTTGGAAGAAGCTTTCAGAACTACCCGAACCCGAAGCATCAAGTTTCTCAAGATTCAGTGGAGCAACCACACAGAAGAGGAAGCTACCTGGGAGCGTGAAGATCACATCAGGACGTAGTTTCCCGATCTCTTCAAATCCTAGGTAATCTTTTTCATCCTTTTTCAAATCTCGGGACGAGATTTTGTTGAAGGGGGGAAGGTTCGTAACATCCCAAAAATACTAAACTTGGATAATCAAACTCTAATCATCAAATTTAGGGTTAACAAAAACTTTGCTAAATAAAAATATGAAAGCATGCATGTGAGTATGCATTTCATTTGGAATTCTTTTGAACCAACTTGTTTGTGTGTTCCTTTGCTTGTAAATGGATGCTTAGGTGAAATAAACATCATCTAAACAATTCCCAAACTTTTCTCAAAGACATGTAAATCAAAACAAATAAAATAAGGGAATGGTCATTTTGACCAATTTAACTCCCATGCCTACTTTGGCTGTCTCAAACTTTCAGAACTTAACAGAAACTTTTCTGGATCTTTGCACCCCTTGATTGTACTCATAACAAAGTATCAAGGCCCACTTTGTGATCATTCAGAAACATTCAAATGCATAGTTTAAAGGACAATTCAAAATTGAATCTTTATCATATGGGAAGATCCCACTTTTTCAAAAACCACTCAAACAAGCTCAACTTTCAAAACCCAAGCATCTGCAGACTCACCCGCACCAACCTAGCACACCCACCAAAAATCTTTTCAAAATTCAAAACTTGAATTCTTGCGACCATTTCATGAAACACATTGCATACACAAATCATCAAAAGCTTAAACACTATTGTGAGTAGTGATTGAAGCCTAACTTGTTCCCTCTCTAGCTCACAACCATCTCAGTAGATCGTCTAGCAAGTTAAACCAAACACTAGACTCACTGTAAGCTGGGCAATGACATCAATGGTGAACAACCGAAGCTCACCATGCCACCCCAGTGGAGACAGCAAGCTAGGAGGAGATTTAGCCATGCCAACCTTGTCTAGGAGGCAGCCCACTGTCCACCGCCACTCCCTGTCCCAGCCACGAGCGTTGCCAAACCTTGGACCACACGCACGAACCGCGCCCAGCTCGCCAGCAACCATGCCGAGCATGCGCCAGAGCGCCACACTCGACCGACGCCCACAGACCGCACGCCGCCCTCGCCGCATGCATACATGATCGCCACCGACCCAGGAGACCGCCAGACATCACCGTTCGCCACCCCATGATGCACAACCACCGCTCACCGTCAAAGACGCCGCCTCTGCCGTGCAGAGCATCGCGCGTTCCAGACCAAACCGCACCGCCCCTACGCGCGCATTAAAGCCGTTGAGCATCGCCAGGAGACCACCAAGCGATCGCCACCCCCGGCCATGCCTCTAGCCGCCCATAGCCATGTCGCCACCGTCGCCTTCCCATCCCGTTCAGTCTCATCGTCGCGACTATAAATAGAGGCCACCCCCAGCCGAATTGAGCACACCATCTCACTCCCCTCTCCTCACTGATCATGCCACCCCGTTCCCGGAGCAAGAAGAGCAGCACTTCGCCGGAATTTCACCGGAGTGTGCCGCTGCTGGAGAAGAAGGGGGCCAGCGATTGGAGCCGCCCCAGGAGAAGCTGCCGGTACCAGGAGGTTCGCCATCGTCGACTTCGTCGTTCGCCCGCCTCGCCGACCCTCGCCTGAACCCCGGTGAGCCCCCAACCACCCCCACTGGCCGCCCTAGGTTTCTGTCTCGCCGGCGTTGCCCAACATCGACGATGACCCTCAGCCATTGGATTAGAACCAGATCCAACACACCACATCGCCCCATACCGCTTCGCACCCCCTCGTCTCAGTGACGCGTGGGGACAGCCACTTAACCAGCCCGCGTAAGCACTGTGCTTAGCAGGCCGGCCCAGTATCACTTCCCGCGCAGCCCAGTTATTTGAATTTGACCTTTTCCATTTTATTTCAAACACACTTCTGTACCTAGTTTCAAAAATCAACCCAGGTCGATTCAGTGAACCAAATTGAATGAAACCAATTTTGGTAGAAAGGCCTGGGAATGCTGAATCCAAGCCCGTTGGATTCAAGTCATTTGGATCTGTAGATCATCCTTGGTAAAAATAACAAGGGAGAAGATTTTCTGAATTCAAACATTTTTCCAATTAAAACCATAATAGCTTTTGAGTTGATTCCAACTCTAAAAAATCACATTTAACCATACCTTTCAGAATATATAAAAATATATAGGTTTACTTACAGAAATAATGTTCAAGTAATAAAATAATGCTACATAGGCATTTCTAGTCACTTTATTTAATTAAAAATAAAAGATTAAACCTTATTAAATTGTGACACCACTTTAAATCACATTCCCATGGACTAAAATATGTGGTGATGACATGTGTCAACTTGATCCCATGTTTGGTTTGGAGAATATTAAATCTTAAGTAGTTTTTCAATGAGTAGAAATTACTTTTCTAAAAATAAAAGGAATTAAACCAAGCTTTAATCTTGTAATGTTAGTGATGATACTAGATCATCTATAGGACCCTTTTTTTATGGTTGCAAGTAGTTAAGTATTGTTTGGTGATTGTGTACATCGTATTTATTTATAGACGCTAGTACCAACCAAGGATACGAGGAAGAAGGAGGATTCTACGAAGAAGAAGCCGAGGAGAACTTCAACCACTGCTCTGCACAAGGCAAGCCAATACTTGCAAGCTATTAAATTAGCGAGCCTTACTAATCAATTTGAACTATACTTATACTGTGCAATTTAGCAAGCTTATCTCATGCCTTACTGACACAAGCCTTAAATTAGCAAGCCAACACTTGCAATTTAGCAAGCTTATACTGATACTGTGCAAGCCAATACTTGCTTGTCACCATGCCAACTATATGCCTTAAGCATAGATGATCCTACCCACTTGATAAACTAATCCTAGTTTTTACTTACAAGATTATTACTTTATTTCTTTATCAAAGCTATTACTTAGAGTTTACTTCAGTGAATTGTAGATACTAGAAAGATATTTGAAGGTTGCATAAAGAGCATAAAATTTGGCCTAAGCTAGATAATCTTGATGTCATCCTAAGGCATGAGATTGAACTTAGTTGAAACTCCGCTAGTTTACCACCCTCATTAGTACTTACCCCCACTTGTAGATGCTAGTGCTAAGCATAAAACTTGATCAACTTTAAATGGGAATACTTGGTAAAAATGGTTATGAAAACCTTAGAATGATGAGTCATTCTACTGAGATGTTTTGACATGTGTTTCCAAACACCAGATGAAAATGTTCAGGCATGAGCCTTAGCCCTTTATAAAACTGATGGTTGTCTGGATGCGATACCATTCCAATTTTTACCGTACAACCACAATACCCGAAGATTGGGTAGGTCTTGACTGGAAACTTATATACCTTAGTATTAGTTCCCTCACGGCCAAGGTCTGAGCTGAGGCTACCTTGTGAAGATTGTGCACCTGTGCAGTACCCAAGATTACAGTTGGTCATGGTTGGAAGGCCAAACTCATAGGAGAGGTGCTTATACTAGGGCGTGTAATTGAAAGGTTAGGATTGATTATCCGCATACTGAGTATGGTGAATTTAGGATTTGTTCCTGACGGATGTATCGAATGTTGTGGTGAAAGTGTACAATCTCTGCAGAGTGTCAAACTATTAGAATAGCCGCGTCCGCGGTTATGGACAGTTGGAGTGGCCATACTGTTCCACCGTCAGACTTTTCAAAATGATTTGTGAAAGGAAGTGAGACTTTGACTTGACCACAACAGAGTTGTGACATGAGTTACAAGATCCCATTTAGGTCTTATAAAAATGTGACTATCTTCTCTTATTTCTGAACTTAGTAGAGGTAAATCTGGCTTCTTGCAAAATAACCCTAAAGCCTAGTGTCCTATTATCAAAAACCCCTTCCACTTGTTAGTATTAGTTTGCGAGTACTTAAAGAGTACTCATGGCTTTGTCCCTGGCTATTCCCGTGGCCAGACTATGAAGAGGAGTACCTGGATGATGGACCCCAGGAAGGTTACGACAACTAGGATCATCTCCCATCATCAGCATTGCCTGTGACCCCGAAGATGGAGCTTCGCCTACGCTACCGTTATTATTACGTATTCCGCTGCTTGAAGTTGTATTAAGAACTGGATCATGAGATCCCTATTTGTGTAAGAACTTATGTATGGTTTGTAATGGATGATGTACTGTGGTATCCAATTCTGTTATGTCTCGCAAAAATGGTAATCCTGGGATTGCGATGTATGGCATAACAGGCATCTGGGATTAAAAATCCAGGTGTTGACATTTACTTAATGATTGACCTTCCTTTCTATACTAACTAGGGTCTAGGAAGTCTCACTAGAATATGGTCTTAAATTAACCTTAACCATAACTATGGTAATAATACTATATTTTGATTAGCTACAACATGGTTTCCTTAGTGGTCTTTCTTGAGATTGGTTTTGGATTCATTTGACCCAATCCAATCAAAGTTTCCTATTCCACTACACATGACCAATTGGATATGCTCTATTCCCTCTTAAAGACAACTTGAGAGTTGTTTCCTCTAGAATTAGTCTGTTTGGTGAACCTGTTTTATCTCCTTCGATTCACAATCCAGATATACTCCCAAAAGTACTTTTATAATGATGACTTCACATAACCTTATGAAAATAAGGTTTAATGTTGTCCTAGTCTAGTACTTCTTCTCCAAGCTTTACTCGATTGGTCAAATCTTAGTACTTCCATTTTACTGCTTACTCTCTCCCTTGGGAATTTATAATGGTCTCTAAACATTATACATGATAACCATTAACTCTATAACTTGGATGTTGGTCTCTGTCCATCTTATACTTGACCTATTTAAGGTTTCATGGAAGAACTTACGGTATACCCACACAATTGTGGATTTTCGAATTGAATCTTCCAACATTATTCACCTTACATATTATTTAGACATTCTGTCTTTGGTAGGTCTGATTTCACGAAGCATCTCGAAGGACAGTCGCTTTAAGTTGATAATCCTTTATGTCTTACTTAACTTAGGCCAAGTTTTATGCTCTTTATGACATACTAAGATGACTTGGTTAACTAAATCAACCAAATACCAGCTGCGGACCATCCTAGGGTGTATGAATTACCCTAAAGTTCTCAACTTGCTACTGGTATTCTCTCTAAGATTTCAGATCTTGAGTACCATTTTCTATTTCAATACTTCTCCTTTGTACCTATTCATGATTCTTCCATGAGCCTAGTGCAACTACTTCATCAGCTTCTTAGCAACATCACCTTTTTTGGGTGAACTTAGGTTCATCAATTCTTGTTGCTCCATACATTTTCTACACTAATCTTCCTTCATATTGCTGACTAATTATGATATGAACTTGATCCATTCTTCAAATTGTGTTGATACTCCTTATACTTGGCTTCATTCTTCATGTAATTCTTTAGCTTGGTCTTTGGAACTCGTCACCCCTTACACGAATTCCCTTCTCTCTCTAGGTCTATAACATCAAGTAACAACTTGATGATGCAACATGCATTTGTACACCAAGTCAAACTTGATGTAAAGATCCAGTCAATCAAGAAGAAGAAAGAAAAACTAATAAATCCAAATGTGGTACATATAACACACAATATTCTAAGCCCTAAATATAGTAGTTTATATACCATCTCTAGAATTCATGCTTAGTTATGTAGTATATGACACCTCCTAGTATAGTTTTACATCGTGATACTTACACTTAAATGGTCAAACTATTCATGCCTCATAATTTACCCAAATTTCCCAGTTGCAATAGGATACTTAGAAAAGTGACCTCAAAATTGTTACACCATCTTATTATTTTCCTTTTGGAATCACTAACAATAACCAGCCTTTAATTAATTAGCAAACTAACCTCACATGATCTCTCTAAACGACTAATAATTTTCTCTTTAACACTTGAAATTAAAGATTATTAGAAATTTATGACACTTATGACTTCTATCATAGTTCTACCATGTTATTTTCTTACTTCTACTTCAAGATGATTTACGAATTACTTGTAATATTTACACCTACATCATGGTTTCATAGCTAATCTCACCCTGATATTATTATGTTTTACCTATTCATCATGATTTAAGAGCTAATATCACCATGATGATTGTTCTTATAATCTTAATATTGTTGATTCTTAACAAAGTTCCACTTCACCACATAGAATTCTCAAGTGAATCCCACATGATTTACTTCCCATTGCAACTATGCATCCTCTAATGGTCTTCATTATATTTCCTACCTAACAGGGATTCCATGGATAGGCTACACCATTTAAACTACTCCATAAGATATCCTACACTTAGTCAAAATCCACCTTGATATTTTAACTCACTTAAAACATCTTAATTGTGTTCTACCTTCTTGGAACTAGCACTATACCGGGAAAAGATGGATAACTACTCCTAAGAAAGAATTACTTAAGTATCTGGTGACAGAGTTATCCTCAAGTGGATACTCATCACAAGTCATAATAACATTTGGTTAAGATAGATGGCTTCCTATAGTCACTATCCAACCTACAGATCTCCTAAAAGAGTTTTAATCCTAAGGTCAACGCATATGCTCTGATACCAGCTGCGGTGACCCAGCATACCACTTCATATATAGTACACTATAGTCGTTGACATAACACCAATGAAACACCATTCACTAGTATTACATCCCTTAGAGTGGTACAGCAGACACATAGTAGGTCCAAGACATAACTATATGTTACAATTCGACTCTTTACAAAAGTTCCAGAGAACACTCTAGGTTAAAGAGAGAGAGAAAGAAACTTCTGACAAAGAAGAATCAGAAATAACAACTCATAACTTTTATACTAAGAAAAACTAGCATCTAAACTATTCGGCTTGCATTGATGCTATTGCAATACTCTACAAAACTAGGTTCTATGGCTAGAGATTATACTCCTATCTAATCAGCAAATTCGTCTTCACTTTGATTGATGTATATGTTTCCTTCCTTCACTTTATTGAAGAACTTGATCTTTGATGACAATTCCCTTGAGCATAATTTGATGTAGACTTCGTCTTGATTGGCTTCAGAAGCCAGCAAGGGTTCAGAATATACGTTGATTACGACCATACTCAGCAAGTTCACTAAAAAGGAGTGTTTGATGCACTATCTACAGCCACAGATCGTAGGTCATAGGAAATGCAGGTTTCAAAGGGTGCTTTTATTCTAAAAAGCTATGTCCGTCAGCCATCACAGGTTTACCGGAACTTTAATGGAGTTCCTTTCCTACTGCGTTCGTAGCTCCTACCCGGAACAGGGAGTAACAAGTTACAGTTCTTACACTCTACAGAGGTGTGTTACTTTACCCATGAGAGATAAAATCCTTGTTGCACAACCAGGATCTTTCCCGTCCACACTTCTCTGCGACCCCATATGTCTGCACGATCCTTAGGGCCGAGCTACATCTCCGTTAAGCCCCCTTCCGGGCAAGCTATAACCCTGATGAGTTCCCGAAGACTCTATGTGTAACATCCCAAAATTCATGACTCACAAAAGCATGCATTGCATTAATGTATTTGACTTGCACAAAAATTTCCAAATCAAAACTCCAAATAAAACCAATTGTATGCCTATTATTTATATATCAATAAGGCATGGTTTTATTTTATTTTCAAGGGATCAAAGTGTATTTGAGTAAACAAAAGTGTTTGGTACACATTTGAGTACAATTTCACTGTATAAAAATCCAGAGAAAATTTGAAATCAAACTTGTTTGAAAAGGGATTGAAATGATTCCTGAAAAATCAAATAGAAAAAGACAAGGCAAAAAGGAAAAAAAACAAACAGGCGCTGCACTTTTGGCCCAGCCCTAGAACTAGCCAAACAGCCCACCCGGCCTTTTGCCCTCCCCCTCTCTCTCTCTCACCCGCACTCACTCTACCCCGCAGACACTTCCAGTGGCCTAGCGCCAGCTCAGCTCCTTCTCCCCCAAACCTCGCGCGCAGACCCCGTCCGCCACCGCCGTTTCCACCATCAACGCCGCGTTGATTCTGGGCGTAATTGTCATTGATTCCCTGAGTAATCACCTTTCCGCCGCTGGCTACTTAACCCCCTCTCTACCGCGGTGATTTACCCTCAACCACCAGCACCAGAGCGCCCCCAGGATGGCTGTATTTTCGCTTGCATCGCCGCTGCCCGAGCATCTCCGGTGAGATATTCCGGTGAGCCTCGAGCGCCCCCTTGCCCCTCGTTCATTCGGTGTTGTTCCTCTGCCCCTTGCGCATCCTCTAACACCACTGGTTCGTCCTGTACTGGCCCAGGTCGTCGACTCCATCGAGCATTGCGAGCACCCGACGCCGCCCTCACCTCCGACGAGAAATCCCGGTAAGATGCCACCGCCCCTTCGCCTCCGAATCAAACGAACTTGTTCACCTGAACATTGTGCATGTCCTGATATTAAGGTGATCCAGAGTGTCGCCTCCGTCTCCGCCAACTCGTGCCTGACGCCAGTCAAAATTCCGTCGAGCTTTTCCGGCCTCAGTAGCACGCCCGTGTCCAAGCCGAAGCCAACTTGAGCTTCCTCGTGACCCTGCGACGCTGGTAAGCTGCTGTACCGCCCCTACCCCCTCTAGAATCACCGGAGCATTGCTGTCAGTAGTGCCGCCGCCAGCACCCATTAGCGCCGCCATACTTTGGTCGCATGCGTCGTAGCCGTTAGATCCAGATCTAGTGGATCTAATTAGATCACTTAACGAAGGGGTATCTGATTAGATCTAGTGGATCTGATTAGATCACTTAATGATTTTAAAGAAAATTTAAGTTTATTTAGACTATAAATAGTTGGTTTTTTGTTCAGTACTGTTTGACTTCACATGTTTAATATAGAAAAGTCATTTCATTGCATTTGCATGCATTCATAATATTTTTGCTTGAATATTGGAATGTGAATTTGGTGCTATTATTTTATGTGTAGATTTTGATGCTAGTGGTGATTGTGATTGTGAAGATTGTTGCTACTCCCCCAACTACCAAGGAAAGTGGTGCTTCATGTATTTGTCCTATTATTTTTGACTATTCACTAGTGATATTTTGAATAGAGCTTGCATGAAATTTTGCTAAGTATCTTTATGCTATGCTTGGCAAAGCCTAGTAGTTGTAGTCTTAGTACAATTTTCCCTAAGTTAAGATACTTGTTATGTTATCATGCTTACTTAGCTAGTAGAAAAGAAGGGTGGATTATATTCATGCTATGGAAAGTTTTGCTAAGTCTTTTAACTTGTGTTTTACTTAATAAAACAACTAAGTAAATGAATCACCTAGGTGGAATGGTATGATGGTTTGTGTTGACTGGTTACACAAGGCCCATTTCTATGGTTTACCTTGTGTATCACACTTGTGGAAATCCACCCAGAACAAAGGGATTTGAGATACTTAGTGTTTAGAAGATTCTAGTGCAACCACATGGAATATGGGCTCTGCCTTGATCATATATGTTGCAATAACTTAGCCAGATGGACAGTTGGTGGTAGGGTGATAGGATAGAATGCGTCCATGATGGTCTAAGGGAAGGCTTCAAAAAGATCTCTTTTTGATGCATGTCGAGTCTTGTGGGGAAAGTGCACCACCTCTCGAGAGGGTAAACCTAAGTACTTAGCCGTGTCGCCAGCAACGGACAATTTGAGCATCAAGACATTGAAGCTATCAAGGATCTCCTCATCCCAATTTATAAGTTAAAACTTGTGGTTGAACAAGGGTAAAGGTTCACCAATGTCTATTGGTGGTTCCTTGGGAGTTTTTGTCAAACGTAGTGTTTTTCAAACTGATAGGAAAAACCTATTTTAAACAAAGCAAGCCTAAGCTACACTTAGCCAAATTCATATAGATGTTAGATACTACTATTCTACTATGGTATCACTTGCCAATACAATTCCAAATGTATTGACCCACTGTGGCTGTAACTTATGATGTTGCAGGTTATTCTGATGAGGATTAGGGTTATGAGTCTACACTCAACATGCTTGCCCGTGGCACATGAAGATGAAGACTTTACTTTATTTACTAATGTTATGAACTCTTGTACTAGCCTTTGGCTATGGAGTTGTAAAATACTATGTTTATATCTGGATTGACGATGTAATAAAGACCTTTGTATCTGGGTACTTCATCTTAAATTGTGGATGCTAGCATTTGATACAGGGACTAGCATTGCAATCACAGGGACCTTTACCTTATAAAGGTGGGGTCTTACAGATGGTATCAGAGCACTGTGTTGCCTATAGAATTATGACCCTATGTTGGATTAGACTAAGGAAACCACTAAGGAAAAATGCAACTCTTTGCAAAAATACACACTTATATTTTTCTTCTCGTAAACCTTTTCTAATCTTATTTATCATCTCAATTTGTAGATGGACACCATCAACGAAGCCTTCAAGAAGGGACCACTCGTGACCATGACTTTAGAATGTGAGACGGAGTTTCCCAAAGCATTCAAAACCCTTATGGTTAGCTTGGGGATACATGGTGAGGCCGTGTACAAGGGATTTCTAGTAATGGATGAAGGAGAAGAATATTGGTGGGTGCAACTTCACTTGTACAAAAACAAGGGAGACAACCACAAAGAGTCGGGATTCTACATGGGCACCAACTCAGAAATGTATACGCCATTCTTTGACTCTGCAAGAAATGCAGCTTGGAATGCTATCAAGGAGCTCGGTGAAAGACTCAAGTGTAGAATGCTAAACACTAAAAATGACCTTGAGGAGGAGAAGAAGTATACCCAAGACTTAGAGACCGCCATAAAATGTCTAAGGGAAGATATCATAGACTTAGCATATGAGTGAGAATTGTAACGTACCTCGCTAGTTGGACCACCACACTTGTCGTTTTCTCGCAAAAATTGTCTAAGTTATGTTTGAACCTTAGTGTTTGTGGTAGAATTTGTATGCCATGACTTGTATGTTTTATGGATGATGTATGCTTTTTTATTTCATTTTACTGTCTTGTTTTTCTCTTACTTGTGTTGTTATAATATTTCTCTATCTTACATTAGATGCCTAGCTTTGTGATCAGCACTGCCGAGGAGTTCAATGGAACTTGTTTTGGTTCACGCATCATGCAGTGTACTAGTGTGATCAACCTCCCGCTTCCTAGTATCAAGGCACTCTAGTATCAAGGCACTCCAGCTCACCATGTCCAGGGACCCCGCGAGTCGACCCGCAACTGGGTCCAACGGTGGCAAGAACTCTGGTACAACGCGGTTGGTATCCACTCGGACACCGCGATCCACTGCTTGAAGACCTCTTGCCGCTACGAGCCCCTAGTCGCCAAGGTCAAGCGACACTCTCGCACACTCGACAACATCCCGGACCTCCTCGAGATCGCAAACGGTACGCGGAGGAAGATCCAAACCAGGAAACTGACGACGAGTCAGGAGGTCAATGCCGCACGAGCGGCAACGACAGTGGACGACGGTCCGACCTACGCTACAGCAACACTCGCCTCACCGGCAAGCGCCGCAGTGACGGGCGAGTCGACTTTGTCGCCAAGGCCGGGCACACACAACGCGAGCCCAAGAGCTTCTGCCGCGACGGAGGACAACACCGCAACGACGGCAACTACAAGGCCAAGCCAAGGTTCGACCCCGCAGCCCTCCTTAACCAACCGTGTGCGTTTCATAGCAGGGAAGGGAAGCCCGCAACGCACACCACCGCCGACTGCCACACCCTCAGGGAGATCGAGAAGGCACGGCGAGCACGGGAGGACCCCGACAACGACCCGCCAAACGGCGGAAAATTCGGCAAAGTGGCCGGCTCGCTCCATACCTTCACGGGCTTCAACACGAAGCGCGAGAAGAAGGTCATCGCCCGCGCCGTCGCCGTCAACGCGGTGGCCCAGGTGGACGTTCCCCAGTTCCTCAACTGGTCGGAGCAGCCCATCACCTGGAGTCGACAAGACCACTCGCCACGCATCGAGTACCCAGGTCGAGTCGCCCTGGTGGTCAAGCGTAAGGTCGGCGACTACTGGCTCCCCAAGACATTGATGGACGGCGGCAGCTCCATCAACATCCTGTACCTGGACACCTTCAGGCGGCTGCGGCTCCCGCAGTCGATGATCTGTGTACCCAGTTCAAAGATCTTAGATTGGAGATAGTACCTGAATGACATCTCATGTCCTTGGATGTTCAACCCACATTTTTGGACAAGATCAAAGAAGCCCAAAAATTGGACAAGGAAATTGAAGAGATAAAGGGTAAAATTAGCAAAGGGAAAGCTAAAGGATTCCATGAAGACGAATAGGGTACTTTATGGTATGGAAAACGTATCGGCATTCCGCAAGATCCGGAGCTTCGAAAACTGATTCTGCAAGAAGCACACAACTCACCATATTCCATTCATCCAAGTAACACCAAAATGTACATGGATGTGAAGGAATAATCTCAAGAAGGACATCGCAGAACATATTTCCTTATGTGATGTGTGTGGTCTTGTGAAAGCGGAACATCAGAAACCACTACCTATTCCTGATTGGAAGTGGGACAAGATTGGTATGAATTTCATCACCGGACAGCCAAGGACTAGATCTGGATATGATTCCATTTGGGTTGTTGTAGATCGCCTAACTAAAGTGGCTCATTTCATACCCGTGAAGACTACTTATACAAGTTCTAAGTTAGCTAAGATCTATATGACCGAATTGTATGTCTGCATGGAGTACCTAAGAGTATTGTGTCTGATAGAGGAACTCAGTTCACTTCGCATTTTTGGCGACAACTGCATGAGTCATTGGGAACGAGATTGGAATTCAGCATAGCTTTTCACCCCCATACTGATGGACAGACAGAAAGGACCAATCAGATTTTGGAGGATATATTAAGGGCATGTGCCCTGGACTATGGTGCTAGTTGGGATGAAAGTCTGCCTTACGCAAAATGCTCTTACAATAACAGCTATCAAGCCAGGATTGATATGGAACCGTTCGAATTCCTCTACGGAAGGAAGTGTACTACGCCGCTACTATGGAGTGGTGTTGGAGAAAGAAATTTGTTCGGACCAGAACTAATTAAGGAAGCTGAAGAGAAAGTTAAATTGGTAAAGGACAGATTGAAGATAGCCAGTCCCGACAGAAGAGCTACTCGGATCCAAAGCGTATATAAGTCACCTATGAGGTAGGTGATAGAGCCTATCTTAGAGTCTCACCACTTCGTGGTGTGAAGAGATTTGGAGTCAAAGGAAAATTAGCACCAAGATACGTTGGACCATTCAAGATTTTTAGTTGCAAAGGAGAAGTGGCTTATGAGATTGAATTGCCTAAATCACTGTTAGCAGTTCACAATGTATTTCATGTGAGTCAGTTGAAGAAGTGCCATCTGGAGATGGAAGAAACTTCTTTGAAGGATACTATACCTTTGGAAGTGGTTCAGTTGGAGAGTGATCTCACCTATGAGGAGAAGCCTATCAAAATCCTCGATACTGCGGAAAGAGTTACTCGTACCAAGAGTATGAAATTGTGCAAAGTTCAGTGGAACCACCATTCCGAGGAAGAAGCAACTTGGGAAAGAGAAGATGACCTTCAGAAAGATCACCCTCACCTATTTCCTAGCCAATCCGAATCTTGAGGGCAAGATACATCTTAAGTGGGTTAGATTTGTAACATCCCAAAATTCATGAATTACAAAAGCATGCATTGCATTAATGTATTCATAGCATTCTTGACTTGCACAAAAATTTCCAAATCAAAACTCCAAATAAAACCAATTGTATGCCTATTACTTATATATCAATAAGACATGGTTTTATTTTATTTTATTTTCAAGGGATCAAAGTGTATTTGAGTAAATAGAAGTGTTTGGCACACATTTGAGTACAATGTTCATTGTATAAAAATCTAGTGAAATTTTGAAATTAGACTTGTTTGAAAAGGGTTTGAAATGATTCCTGAAAAATCAAATAGAAAAAGAAAAGGAAAAAAATAAACAGGCACTACACTTTTGGCCCAGACCCAGAACCAGCCCAATATCCCACCCGGCCGTTTCCCCCTCCCCCTCTCTCTCTCACACGCACTCACACCACCCCGCAGACACTGCTAGTGGCCCCGCGCCAGCTCAGCTCCTTCTCCCCCAAACCTCGTGCGCAGACCCCATCGCCACCGTTGTTTCCTCCATCAACGCCGCATTGATTCTGGGCATAATTGCCATTGATTCCCTGAGTAATCACCTCTCCCCGCTGGCTACTTAAACCCCTCGCTATTGCGGTCATTTCCCCTGAACCACCAGCACCATAGAACCCCCAGGCTGGCCGTATTTGCGCTTGCGTCACCGCTGCCGAGCATCTACGGTGAGCTATTCCGGTGAGCCTCGAGCGCCCCCTTGCCCCTCGTTCATTCGGTGTTGTTCCTCTGCCCCTTGCGCATCCTCTAACACCATTGGTTCGTCCTATACTGGCCCAGGTCGTCGACACCATCGAGCACTGCGAGCACCCGACGCCGCCCTCACCTCCGACGAGAAATCCCGGTAATATGCCACCGCCCCTTGGCCTCTGAATCAAACGAACTTGTTCGCCTGAACCTTGCGCATGTCTTGATACATTTGGTTTGTGCCTCCGTCTCCACCAACTCGTGCCCGACGCCAGTGAAGATTCCGTCGAGCTTTTCCGACCTCAGCAGCACACCCCTGTCCAAGCCGAACCCAACTTGAGCTTCCTCGCGACCCTGCGACGCTGGTAAGCTGCTGCACTGCCCCTAGCCCCCTCTAGAATCACTGGAGCATCGTTGTCAGTAGCGCCGCCGCCGCCAGCACCCATTAGCGCTGCTAGACTTTGGTCGCATGTGTCATAGCCGTTAGATCCAAATCTAGTGGATCTGATTAGATCACTTAACGAAGGGGTATCGATAGATTTGGCCTGTGCGATTTTATTTTAATCTTGCGGCTCTCGTTGATCGATCTAACCGAACCGGTATGGGCCAATCAGACACAGCCACGTGTCGGTGATTTTGTTTTAAAATCTGTTTTTATATCTATTAGAGATTCAAACTTGTAAAATTCATATCTCGAGTTCTGTTTATCCAAAAATTGCAAATAAGATATCATTGGATTTAGAAAAATGAGGCCTACACTACTGCGGGAATAAATATGTATTTTTATTCTGTAAAATTAGGTTTATTTGGAGAATCAAATATAGACTTATTTTGGCTATATAAATTATTTAGAAAATGATTTTAAAGCAAATTTAAATTTATTTAGACTATAAATAGTTGGTTTTTTGTTCAGTACTGTTTGACTTGACATGTTTAGTATAGAAAAGTCATTTAATTGCATTTGCATGCATTCATAATATTTTTGCTTGAATATTGGAATGTGAATTTGGTGCTATTATTTTATGTGTAGATTTTGGTGCTAGTGGTGATTGTGATTGTGATTGTGAAGATTGTTGCTACTCCCCCAACTACCAAGGCAAGTGGTGCTTCATGTATTTGTCCTATTATTTTTGACTATTCACTAGTGATATTTTGAATAGATCTTGTATGAAATTTTTCTAAGTATCTTTATGCTATGCTTGGGAAATCCTAGTAGTTGTAGTCTTAGTAGAATTTTCCCTAAGTTAAGATACTTGTTATGTTATCATGCTTAATTAGCAAGTAGCAAATAAGGGTGGATTATATTCATGCTATGGAAAGTTTTGCTAAGTCTTTTGACTTGTGTTTTACTTAAAAAACAACTAAGTAAATGAATCACCTAGGTGGAATGGTATGATGGTTTTCGTTGAGTGGTTACACAAGGCCCATGTGTATGGTTTACCGTGTGTATCGCACTTGTGGAAAGCCACCCAAGAACAAAGGGATTTGAGATACTTAGTGTTTAGAAGCTTCTAGTGCAACCACATGGCATATGGGCTCTGCCTTGATCATATAGGTTGCAATAACTTAGCCAGATGGACAGTTGGTGGTAGGGTGATAGGATAGAACACGTCCATGATGGTCTAAGGGAAGGATTCTGAAAGATCTCGTCTCGATACATGTCGAGTCTTGTGGGGAAAGTGCACCACCTATCGAGAGGGTAAAACCTAACTACTTAGTCGTGTCCCCGGCAACGTACAATTCGATCATCAAGATATTGAAGCTATCAAGGATCTCCTCATCCCAATTTCTAAGTTAAAACTTGTGGTTAAACAAGGGAAAAGGTTCACCAATGTATATTGGTGGTTCCTTGGGAGTTTTTGTCAAACAAAAACTTAGTGTTTTTCAAACTGATAGGAAAAACCTATTTTGAGCAAAGCAAGCCTAAGCTACACTTAGCCAAATTCATATAGATGTTAGATACTACTATTATACGATAGTATAACTTACCAATACAATTCCAAATGTATTGACCCACTTTGGCTGTAACTTATTATGTTGCAGGTTATTCTGATGAGGATTAGGGTTATGAGTCTACACTAAACATGCTTGTCTGTGGCACATGAAGATGAAGACTTTACTTTATTTACTTATGTTATGAACTCTTGTACTAGACTTTGGCTATGGAGTTGTAAAAGACTATGTTTATATCTGGAATGATGATGTAATAAAGACCTTTGTATCTTTGTACTTCATCTTAAACTGTGGATGCTAGCATTTGATCCAGGGACTAGCATTGTAATCACAGGGACCTTTACCTTATAAAGGTGGGGTCTGACTATGAGCCGGTTATGCCCCTGGCAAGCTCCATAAAGGTCTGACTATACCTCCGATAGCCGCTCATAGATAATCTAGACACCAAATTCGTGGGGCCTACGGGTGACCATCCATATGCTGCAGCGTCACGTTAAGGTCATCTTGCTTACATAAGAAAGGAAGAAGATCTAGTTGACTTCTCCATCCCATTCCAAAAAATCTCATGGTTAACGTAGGATATACGGCGCAATAATCACTAGGGACATTGGTTGTTAAGTCCTAGATAATATGTTCCTTTACCACCAGAACTGTAATAGTAGGTTATTACCATATGGTAAATAACCCATAATCATATTATTATGAAAATAGTGTTTTCTGAACTTTTTGAAATGCAGGTGATGACAACACTAGATTTGCAAATAAATGATAGTAAATAACCAAAGGACATGATCATGTGTGAACTTTCCTTTTGTGATTGCAAGATTATGCGCTCACGGTCTTCGAGATAATAGAAGATCCCATATCTGAAAAAAACATCATTGGTCCGGTAAGGAGTAGTGTTTAAAGAAGCAAGATGCCATATTGTATAAGTAAGGTAATGAAATTTGTTAAACTAGAAATCCCTGGAACAAACGTTGATGCTCTATAGTTTGGGCTTGTGATGATTTCTTTGCAATGTGTTTCCCTTTTATATTTGCGTCACACTTGTGCTTCTTATTAAGGCATGTGAGTGTGTGAGAAATAACATGTGAGTATAAGAAAGTACACACAATAATAAAGCACTCAAGTGTGGAATGGTATCTAAAGACTTTTTATATAAGGATTGTTCATCATTTAGAGCCTTTATAGGGATGCTTATGTCTTTCTTTATAATGTATCTTAAAATAATAACCTTTCAGGAAAATCTTACTCAAGTAAATAAAAGCATTTAAACTTTAAATTAATTCTCTTAGGGTTTTTTACTAACTATATTTCTCAAGGAAGAAAGAATTACTTCATTTGAATAATGACTACACTAGTAGTTGAGACTTACTGTCAACACCCGGATTTTTAATCCCAGATGCCTGTTATGCCATACACCGCAATCCCAGGATTACCATTTTTGCGAGACATAACAGAATTGGATACCATAGTACATCATCCATTACAAACCATACATAAGTTCTTACACAAATAGGGATCTCATGATCCAGTTTTTAATACAACTTCAAGCAACGGAATACGTAATAATAACGGTAGCGTAGGCGGAGCTCCATCTTCGGTGTCACAGGCAATCCTGACAATGGGAGATGATCCTAGTTGTCGTAACCTTCTTGGGGTCCATCCTCCAGGTACTCCTCTTCATAGTCTGGCCACGGTAATAGCCAGGGACAAAGCCATGAGTACTCTTTAAGTACTCGCAAACTAATACTAACAAGTGGAAGGGTTTTTTGATAATATGACACTAGGATCTAGGGTTGTTTTGCAACAAGCCAGATTTAGATCTACTAAGTTTAGAAGCAACGAATGCTAGTTGAAGTTTTATAACACCTAAGTGGGAACTTGTATATCATGTAACCACTCTGTTGTGGTCAAGTCAAAGTCTCACTTCCTTTCACAAATCATTTTGAAAAGTCTGACGGGGGAACAGTATGGCCACTCCAACTGTCCATAACCGCGAACGCGACTATTCGAATAGTTTGACACTCTGCAGAGATTGTACACTTTCACCACAACATTCGATACATCCGTCAGGAACAAATCCTGAATTCACCATACTCAGTATGCGGATAATCAATCCTAACCTTTCAATTAAACGCTCTAGTATAAGCACCTCTCCTGTGAGTTTGGCCTCCCAACCATGACCAACTGTCATCTTGGGTACTGCACAGGTGGACAATCTTCACAAGGTAGCCTCAGCTCAGAACTTGGCCGTGAGGGAACTAATACTAAGGTATATAAGTTTCCAGTCAAGCCCTACCCAATTCTCGGGTATTGTGGTTGTACGATAAAATTGGAATGGTATCGCATCCAGACAACCATCAGTTTTATAAAAGGGCTAAGGCTCATGCCTCAACATTTTCATCACCATAAATCATCTGGTGTTCGGAAACACATGTCCAAAATATTTCAAAAGAATGATCCATCATTCCAAGGTTTTCATAACCATTTTTCCACCAAGTATCCCCATCTAAAGTTGATGAAGTTTTATGCTTAGCACTAGCATCTACAAGTGGGGGTAAGTACTAATGAGGGGTGGTAAACAAGTGGAGTTTCAACTAAGTTCAGTCTCATGTCTTAGGATGACATCAAGATTATCTAGCTTAGGCAAAATTTTATGCTCTTTATGCAACCTTCCAATATCTATCTAGTATCTACAATTCACTGAAGTAAACTCTCGGTAATAGCTTTGATAAAGAGATAAAGTGATAAGCTTGTAAGTAAAAACTAGGATTGGTTTATCAAGTGGGTAGGATCATATATGTTCATTTTTCCACCAAGTATCCCCATCTAAAGTTGATCAAGTTTTATGCTTAGCATTAGCATCTACAAGTGGGGGTAAGTACTAATGAGGGGTGGTAAACAAGTGGAGTTTCAACTAAGTTCAATCTCATGTCTTAGGATGACATCAGGATTATCTAGCTTAGGCAAAATTTTATGCAACCTTCCAATATCTGTCTAGTATCTACAATTCACTGAAGTAAACTCTTGGTAATAGCTTTGATAAAGAAATAAAGTGATAAGCTTGTAAGTAAAAACTAGGATTGGTTTATCAAGTGGGTAGGATCATATATGTTTAAGGCATATAGTTGGCATGGTGACAAGCAAGTATTGGCTTGCAAAGTATCAGTATAAGCTTGCTAAATTGCAAGTGTTAGCTTGCACATTCAACTAGTAGCATTAGGCTTGCCTTGTGCAGAGCAGTGGTTGAAGTTCTCCTCGGCTTCTTCTTCGTAGAATCCTCCTTCCTCCTCGTATACTTGGTCGGTACTAGCGTCTATAAATAAATACGATGTACACAATCACCAAACAATACTTAACTACTTGCAATCACACCAAAGGGTCCTATAGATGATCTAGCATCATCACTAACATTACAAGATTAAAGCTTGGTTTAATTCCTTTTATTTTTAGAAAAGTAATTTCTACTCATTGAAAAACTACTTAAGATTTAATATTCTCCAAACCAATCATGGGATCATGTTGACACATGTCATCACCATATATTTTAGTCCATGGGCATGTGATTTAGAGTGGTGTCACAATTTAATAAGGTTTTACCCTTTTATTTTTAATTAAATAAAGTGACTAGAAATGCCTATGTAGCATTATTTTATTACTTGAACATTATTTCTGTAAGTAAACCTATATATTTTTATATATTTTGAAAGGTATGGTTAAATGTGATTTTTGAGAGTTGGAATCAACTCAAAAGCTATTATGGTTTTAATTTAAAAAATGTTTGAATGCAGAAAAGCTTCTGCCTTGTTATTTTTACCAAGGATGATCTACAAATCCAAATGACTTGAATCCAACGGGCTTGGATTCAGCATTCCTAGTCCTTTCTAAGAAAATTGGTTTCATTCAATTTGGTTCACTGAATCGATATGGGTTGATTTTTGAATCTAGGTGCAGAAGTGTGTTTGAAATAAAATGGAAAAGGTTAATTTCAAATGACTGGGCTGCGCGGGAAGCGATACTGGGCCGGTCTGCTAAGCACAGCGCTTATGCGGTATGGTTAAGTGGCTGTCCCCACACGTCAGTGAGACGAGGGGGTGCGAAGCGGTATGGGGCAATGTGGGGCGTTCGATCTGGTTCTAATCCAACGGCTGAGGGTCATCGTCGATGTTGGGCAACGCCGGCGAGACAGAAACCTAGCGCGGCCAGTGGGGGTCATTGGGGCTCACCGGGGTTCAGGCGAGGGTCGGCGAGGCGGGCGAAGGACGAAGTCGACGACGGCGAACCTCCTGGTACCGGCAGCTTCTCCTGGGCAGCTCCAATCGCTGCCCCCCTTCTTCTCCAGCAGCGGCAGACTCCGGTGAAATTCTGGCGAAGTGCCGCTCGCCTTGCTTCGGGAACGGGGTGGCACGATCAGTGAGGAGAGGGGAGTGAGATGGTGTGCTCAATTCGGCTGGGGGTGGCCTCTATTTATAGTCGCGACGATGAGACCGAACGGGATGGGCAGGCAACGGTGGCTACATGGCTACGGGCGGCTAGAGGCATGGCCGGCGGTGGCAATCGCTTGGTGGTCTCCTGGCGATGCTCTACGGCTTTAATGCGTGCGTAGGGGCGGTGTTGTTTGGTCTGGAACGCGCGGTGCTCTGCGCGGCAGAGGCGACGTCTTCGACGGCGAACGGTGATGTCTGGTGGTCTCCTGGGTCAGTCGCGATCATGTATGCACGCGGCGAGGGCGGCACGCGGTCTGTGGGCGTCGGTCGAGTGTGGCGCTTTGGCGCATGCTCAGCATGGTTACTGGCGAGCTGGGCGCGGTTCGTGCGTGTGGTCTAGGGCTTGGCAACGCTCGCGGATAGGACAGGGAGTGGCGGTGGATGGTGGGCTGCCTCCTAGACAAGGTTGGCACGGCTAAATCTCCTCCTAGCTTGCTGTCTCCACTAGGGTGGTATGGTGAGCTTCGGCTGTTGACCATTGATGTCATTGCCTAGCTGACAGTGAGTCTAGTGCTTGGTTTAACTTGCTAGATGATCTACTGAGATGGTTGTGAGATAGAGAGGGAACAAGTTAGGCTTCAATCACTGCTCACAATAGTGTTTAAGATTTTGATGATTTGTGTCTGCAATGTGTTTGATGAAATGGCCGCAAGAATTCAAGTTTTCAATTTTGAAAAGATTTTTGGTTGGTGTGCTAGATTGGTGCTGGTGAGTCTGCAGATGCTTGGGTTTTGAAAGTTGAGCTTGTTTGAGTGGTTTTTGAAAAAGTGGGATCTTCCCATATGATAAAGATTCAATTTTGAACTATCCTTTAAACTATGCATTTGAATGTTTCTGGATGATCACAAATTGGGCATTGATACTTTGTTATGAGTACTATCAAGGGGTGCAAAGATCCAGAAAAGTTTCTGTTAAGTTCTGAAAGGTTGAGACAGCCAAAGTAGGCATGGGAGTTAAATTGGTCAAAATGACCATTCCCTTATTTTATTTGTTTTGATTTACTTGTCTTTGAGAAAAGTTTAGGAACTGTTTAGATGAAGTTTATTTCACCTAAGCATCCATTTACGAGCAAAGGAACACACAAACAAGTTGGTTCAAAAGGATTCAAAATGAAATGCATACTCACATGCATGCATTCATATTTTTATTTAACAAAGTTTTTGTTAACCCTAAATTTGATGATTAGAGTTTGATGATCCAAGTTTAGTATTTTTGGGATGTTACAAATCTTCCCCGCTTAAACAAAATCTCGTCCCGAGATTTGAAAAAGGACGAAAAAGATTACCTAGGATTTGAAGAGATCGGGAAACTTCGTCCTGATGTGATCTTCGCGCTCCCAGGTAGCTTCCTCTTCTGTGTGGTTGCTCCACTAAATCTTGAGAAACTTGATGCTTCAGGTTCGGGTAGTTCTGAAAGCTTCTTCCAAAATACGGATGGGTACTTCAGGATAGGTCAGGTCATCGTTGATCTCTATGGTCCGGTGATCGATATTCTTGAACACTTCAGTCTTCTCGGGGACTTCGAGACACTTGCGAAGTAATGAGATATGGAACACATTGTGCACAGCTGGCATCTCTTCGGGTAGTTCCAATTGATACGACACTTCTCCTCGACGGTTCAGAATCTTGAAGGGTCCGATATATCTGGGGCTAACTTTCCCTTGAGTTGTAAATGCTGCATTCCCTTCAATGGCTACACCTTCAGATACACAAAATCTCCTATGTTGAAAGCGAGGTCTCGACGTCTCTTGTCGGCATAACTCTTCTGTCTGGACTGGGCGGTCTTGAGGTGCTCACGAATCTTGTGAACCTTCTCTTTTGCTTCTCGTAGGATGTCGAGTCCGAAAATCTGACTCTCTCCTACTTCCGACCAGTTCAAAGGGGTGCGACACTTCCTTCCATACATAAATTCAAATGGGGCCATTTGCAAACTGGCTTGATAACTGTTATTATATGAGAATTCTGCAAACGGCAAACAGTCTTCCCACTTGGATCCATATTCTAGCACACATGCTCGTAGCATATCTTCGAGTATTTGGTTTTCTCGCTCCGTTTGTCCATCGGTCTGAGGGTGATACGCGGTGCTGAAATCTAGGCGGGTTCCTAAACCTTCTTGAACTTTCTTCCAGAATCTCGAGGTAAACTGAGTTCCTCGATCCGATACGATGTTCTTGGGGACTCCATGCAAACTAACTATTCTAGCGATGTACAACTCCGCTAGCTTCGAACTCTGATATGTGGTCTTGACGGGCAAGAAATGGGCGACTTTGGACAATCGGTCCACTATGACCCAGATAGAGTCATTTCCCCTACTAGAAGTAGGCAATCCGGTGAGAAAGTCCATTCCAACGGAATCCCATTTCCATTCCGGAATCTGCAATGGTTGCAACAATCCAGCGGGTCTTTGATGTCCTGCCTTGACTCGCTGACATATATCACACTTGGCGATATAGCTTCCGATTTCTCTCTTCATCTTATGCCACCAAAATTGCTCTTTCAAATCTTGATACATCTTAGTTCCTCCGGGATGGATGGAATAAAGAGTATCATGAGCTTCTTTCAGAATCACTTGTTTCAACTCAGAATTTGCGGGTACACAAAAGCGTCCTTTGTACCACAGAACTCCTTCTTAGTCTTCGGTGAATCCGGGTACTTTGCCTGTACCGATACGACGCTTGATTCCGTCAATACTAGCATTTCCTTTCTGCGCCTCTTTGATCTGGCTGATCAAAGTGGGCTGGAGTTCTAGGCTAGCCAAAAATCCTTCACTCACTAATTCTATTCAAAAATCTTCCATATCTTTGTGCAAACTTGGTTGCTCCTTCAAGATCATGGAGTTCAAGCAGCACGGCAATCTGCTAAGGGCATCTGCTACCACATTGGCTTTACCAGGGTGATAGTGAATATCCAGGTCGTAATCCTTGATTAGCTCAATCCATCTCCTCTGTCTCATATTCAGCTCCTTCTGAGTGAATATATACTTCAGGCTCTTGTGATCCGAATAAATCTCACAATGGTTTCCCATCAGGTAATGTCTCCATGTCTTCAGGGCTAGAACTACGGCTGCGAGTTCGAGGTCATGGGTTGGGTAATTTTTCTCATGTTGCTTCAATTGTCGAGATAGATAAGATATAAATTTGCCTTCTTGCATTAGCACACATCCGAGACCGATGTTGGATGCGTCACAATACACATCGAAGGGCTTCGTGATATCCGGCATGATCAAGATTGGGGATGAAATCAATCTCCTCTTGAGTTATTGAAAACTCGCTTAACATTTGTCCGTCCATTCAAACTTCTTGTCTTTCTTCAGCAATTGGGTCATGGGTCTGGCGATACTCGAGAATCCTTCTACGAACTTGCGGTAATATCCTGCCAATCCGAGAAATGCACGAACTTGGGTTTGAGTGGTTGGGGCTTGCCAATCTTCTACATCTTTCACTTTTGCAGGGTCCACGGCAATTCCTCTGGCTGATACAATGTGGCCGAGGAATCCTACCTCCTGTAACCAGAATTCACATTTGCTAAACTTGGCATACAACTGATGCTCTCTAAGGTTTCCAAGAATGGTCCTTAGGTGGAGCTCATGTTCTTCTTCCAATTTGGAATAAATCAGAATGTCATCGATGAAAACAACGACAAACTTATCCAGGAAGTCCATAAAAATATTATTCATGAGATTCATGAAATAAGCGGGGTCATTGGTTAGTCCAAAAGACATGACTGTATACTCGTACAATCCATATCTGGTGGTAAAGGCAGTCTTTGGGATATCCTCTGCACGAATCTTGAGTTGATGATAGGGCTGTTCTAAGATCAATCTTAGAAAACACTTTGGCACTGGTCAACTGATGAAACAGATCTTATATCTTGGGCAAGGGATATTTGTTCTTGATGGTGACATCATTCAACTTCCGATAATCCGTACACAAACGGTTACCTCCATCCTTCTTGTCCACGAACAAGACAGGTGATCTCCATGGTGACGCACTTGGTTGAATCAATCCAATTTCTAGCATGGCATCGAGTTGCTTCTTCAGTTCTGCTAGCTCAGACAGGTTCATACTATATGGTCTCTAGGCTATGGGTCCGGTTCCGGGGATTAGTTCGATGATAAACTCGATATCCCGATCTGGGGGCATACCGGGCAAAACATCTGGAAATACATCGGGGTATTCACAGACTATCCGGACTTGGTCAATGGTAGGTTGGGCTATACTCTTGTTGCACTTGAATTGACGAGGTAAGGTTTCAGATATGTGCTCGACTGATATTCTGGCTGTACTGGTCATGGTTATGGATTTCTTGGAACAGTCAATCTATCCTTTATGTTTGGACATCCAATCCATTCCTAGTACTACTTCAAAACCTTTTGTTCCGAGTACTATCAGATTTGCATAAAAATCTATGCCATGGATTCGGATAGGGACGGCTTTGCAAATTTGCCTAGCTTTGGTGGTTGAACCGGGAATTTGAACGATCATTCCGTGCTTCAGTTTTATTGGTTGAATCTTACTAGTGCATGCAAATTCTTCGGTGACAAATGAATGTGATGCACCAGAATCAAACAACACTCTTGCAAGTACTAAATTAACAGAAAACATAGACAACACGACGTCTGGCGCTTCCTGAGCTTCTTCAGCATGCATGAGGAAAAGACGGCCATTGCGGTTGAGCGAAATCCCTGGGGCAAACCTTCTTCCGGGCTGAACACGACGTTGTTGCTGAGCTGGAACATTGGCATTGGGTGCTGCAGCATTCTTCTTGTTAGGGCACTCATTGGAGTAGTGACCCTTAGTTCCACAGTCATAACAAGTCACCTGCGACTTGTCCTTTGCTGCTACAGGCACAGCATTGCTTCCAGTCCTCGGGGCAGTGTTGGTGTTGGCGGTAGCATTGTTGTTGTTGAACTTGGGTGGGGCACGGTTGAAATTGCTACAGTTGCCGGGGTTGTTGTGATTTCCTCCGGGCCTAGGGTTTACACGGTTGGGATAGGTCGGACGGTTCATCGGGGGTATGTTGGTTCTTGGGGCAAATCCTGGAGATGGGTTAGGGCGATACTTTGGGGTCTGATGGGTTCCTGGCTGATGCATCATGTGACGCTTGCAGTTCTCATTGGCTTGGTTGATCTTTCCATCCATCTGGATGGCAGAGTCGACAAGGGCTTCAATATCAGCAAAGGGGATATTGACTAACATTGTCTGCATCTCATCATGCAGACCATTCAGGAATCTTTCTTTCTTCTTGGCTTCAGTGTCGATCTCATCCGGGGCATACCTAGCTAATGACAAAAATTGTCACGGTATTCCACTACGGTCATCCTTCATTTCTTCAGTTCTCTGAACTCGTCTCTCATCCTCTTGATCAAACCCGGTGGCACATGGGTTCTGCTAAACTTGACCTTAAATTCCTCCCAGGTCATCATCTGGCCTCCGGTCATTGCACGAACACTGTTCCACCATGCCCTGGCATCTCCGGCTAGGTAGTGGGTGGCGAACAGAACTTTCTCGTTAGCTTCCACTCCAGCGACTTCTAGGTTATTTTCCATGGTCTGCAGCCAATCATCGGCGTCTAGGGGTTCTTCTGACTTAGTGAAAATAGGCGGGTTGGTATTCTGGAAATTCTTAAGCTTAGATCCATGGTTGTCCTGATTTCCGTGGCCTTGGTTGTTGTGGGCTAGGTGAGCTATCTGTTGCAGGGTGGCTAGGTTGGCTTGACGTTCCGCTCTTTCAGCTTCGCGGTTAGAGGTCAACATTTGCAGGATCTGCAACATCGGGTCCAGGAATGAACCACTTCCTCTGCGTGGCATCTGAAGATTGAGATAGATCATGAGAAAAGAGGGAAATTTCTAAGGTTCGGGGATTTTGAAAAGTTTTCAAAGTTTGACTCAGATTTTCTAGTAACTTGCTTTTCATTCATTCATTCATAGCACACGGTACAAGACACACCACAACAAGAAAAACATATGGTTTTAAGAACCATTCTGAAAACTACGATACGGTGGGCCCGAATACTACTCACTACGCTAGTTCTCAAGTGGTACTACTCCTCGGAATCTGTGGCTTCATCATCCTCATCATCATCGATGAAGGCGAAATCATCCTCATCGGTGAAGAAGTCCATACCCTGATTCTCCAGAAAATCATCGTCATCGCTGAGATAGGAGTAGGGGTCTCCACAAAGATCCTCTCCGGCATTCTCCCTTTCCTCCAACTGCTTGTCTCTCTCGTGGATGTTCTCCTCCAAAGATGAGATATGGTGGCGAAGACGGGCAATGATGCGCTCCTTCTTGTCGAGCCGACGGCGCGAGACTTGCGATCCTTTGCCAGCATGGCGATGGTTTGGTCCTTCGTCTTGATGAGGGCAGACTTATGGTTGGAGTAGTCACAACAGTTATCCAACTCCTGCTGACGATCGTACATCATGAAGCTGAGGTGGTACAATTGGGTCTTCATCTTGTGGTGGTATGGGGCTTCCAGTGGTTGTCCATTTGCATCACGCCTTGGGCAAAACTCAAAGCGGGTTCCCTTGATCTGATTGATGCTCTGCCCACACAGACGAGAAAGAGCTTCCTGCATGGCCCTGGCAAGTCCATCGAACCAGTTTTTCTCTCTTAAGGTAAACTGAATTCCCTCAGCAGTGGGAGGTTCAATCTTTCCTCGGAGACTTGCAACAATTATCCACTTCAGATCTTCTCCTCCTTGATCATTGAGCTGAGCTCCGAAGAACTCGGGGTGCGGACGCTCCAGAAGTTTCGAAAGTTGGTCCAAATCCCTCTCAAAGATAAGGTCTCCTCCATTCCCCAACTGATAAAACTTGTTGTACTTCACGTCCATCTATAAGAATATAGGATGAGTAAGTTAGTAGAGTGATTAAGTGTGTCAATATTTTGTGTATTTTGCAAGAGTTTTTGAGGAACATGAATTTTCATGAAAGAATCAAAGGGATAAGAATGAGAATAAGTTTTTGTAAATATTTGTTTTCTTTGGTTTTGAAACTAAGTTTTTGATTCAACGTTCAGTCTAACTAGGGTCTCCTATGGTCAGGATGGCTCTGATACCAACTTGTCAACACCCGGATTTTTAATCCCAGATGCCTGTTATGCCATACATCGCAATCCCAGGATTACCATTTTTGTGAGACATAACAGAATTGGATACCATAGTACATCATCCATTACAAACCATACATAAGTTATTACACAAATAGGGATCTCATGATCAAGTTCTTAATACAACTTCAAGCAGCGGAATACGTAATAATAACGGTAGCGTAGGCTGAGCTCCATCTTCGGGGTCATAGGCAATGCTGACGATGGAGATGATCCTAGTTGTCGTAACCTTCCTGGGGTCCATCCTCCAGGTACTCCTCTTCATAGTCTGGCCATGGGAATAGCCAGGGAAAAAGCCATGAGTACTCTTTAAGTACTCGCAAACTAATACTAACAAGTGGAAGGGGTTTTTGATAATAGGACACTAGGCTCTAGGGTTGTTTTGCAAGAAGCCAGATTTACATCTACTAAGTTTAGAAGCAACGAATGCTAGTTGAAGTTTTATAACACCTAAGTGGGAACTTGTATCTCATGTAACAACTCTGTTGTGGTCAAGTCAAAGTCTCACTTCCTTTCACAAATCATTTTGAAAAGTCTGACGGGGGAACAGTATGGCCACTCCAACTGTCCATAACCGCGGACGCGGCTATTTGAATAGTTTGACACTCTACAGAGATTGTACACTTTCACCACAACATTCGATACATCTGTCAGGAACAAATCCTGAATTCACCATACTCAGTATACGGATAATCAATCCTAACCTTTCAATTACACGCCCTAGTATAAGCACCTCTTCTGTGAGTTTGGCCTCCCAACCATGACCAACTGTCATCTTGGGTACTGCACAGGTGGACAATCTTCACAAGGTAGCCTCAGCTTAGACCTTGGCCGTGATGGAACTAATACTAAGGTATATAAGTTTCCAGTCAAGCCCTACCCAATTCTCGGGTATTGTGGTTGTACGATAAAATTAGAATGGTATCGCATCCAGACAACCATCAGTTTTATAAAAGGGCTAAGGCTCATGCCTCAACATTTTCATCACCATAAATCATTTGGTATTCGGAAACACATGTCCAAAACATTTCAACATAATGATCCATCATTCCAAGGTTTTCATAACCATTTTTCCACCAAGTATTCCCATCTAAAGTTGATCAAGTTTTATGCTTAGCACTAGCATCTACAAGTGGTGGTAAGTACTAATGAGGGGTGGTAAACAAGTGGGGTTTCAACTAAGTTCAATCTCATGTCTTAGGATGACATCAGGATTATCTAGCTTAGGCCAAATTTTATGCTCTTTATGCAACCTTCCAATATCTTTCTAGTATCTACAATTCACTGAAGTAAACTCTAGGTAATAGCTTTGATAAAAAATAAAGTGATAAGCTTTTTAGTAAAAACTAGGATTGTTTTATCAAGTGGGTAGGATCATCTATGTTTAAGGCATATAGTTGGCATGGTGACAAGCAAGTATTGGCTTGCACAGTATCAGTATGAGCTTGCTAAATTGCAAGTTTTAGCTTGCACATTCAACTAGTAGCATTAGTCTTTCCTTGTGTAGAGAAGTGGTTGAAGTTCTCCTCGGCTTCTTCTTCGTAGAATCCTCCTTCCTCCTCGTATCCTTGGTCGGTATTAGTGTCTATAAATAAATATGATGTACACAATCACCAAACAATACTTAACTAATTGCAATCACACCAAAGGGCCCTATAGATGATCTAGCATCATCACTAACATTACAAGATTAAAGCTTGGTTTAATTCCTTTTATTTTTAGAAAAGTAATTTCTACTCATTGAAAAACTACTTAAGATTTAATATTCTCCAAACCAAACATGGGATCATGTTGACACATGTCATCACCACATATTTTAGTCCGTGGGAATGTGATTTAGAGTGGTGTCACAAATTAATAAGGTTTTACCCTTTTATTTTTAATTAAATAAAGTGACTAGAAATGCCTATGTAGCATTCTTTTATTACTTGAACATTATTTCTGTAAGTAAACCTATATATTTTTATATATTCTGAAAGGTATGGTTAAATGTGATTTTTGAGAGTTGGAATCAACTCAAAAGCTATTATGGTTTTCATTTAAAAAATGTTTGAATGCAGAAAAGCTTCTGCCTTGTTATTTTTACCAAGGATGATCTACAGATCCACATGAATTGAATCCAATGGGCTTGGATTCAGCATTCCCAAACCTTTCTAACAAAATTGGTTTCATTCAATTTGGTTCACAGAATCGATCTGGGTTGATTTTTGAATCTAGGTGCAGAAGTGTGTTTGAAATAAAATAGAAAAGGTTAATTTCAAATGACTGGGCTGCGCGGGAAGCAATATTGGGCCGGCCTGCTAAGCACAGCGCTTACGCGGGCTGGTTAAGTGGTTGTCCCCACGCGTCAGTGAGACGAGGGGGTGCGAAGCGGTATGGGGCGATGTGGGGCGTTCGATCTGGTTCTAATCCAACGGCTGAGGGTCATCGTCGACGTTGGGCAACGCCGGCGAGACAGAAACCTAGCGCGGCCAGTGGGGGTCATTGGGGCTCACCGGGGTTCAGGCGAGGGTCGGCGAGGCGGGCGAACAACGAAGTCGACGACGGTGAACCTCCTGGTACCGGCAGCTTCTCCTGGGGCGGCTCCAATCGCTGGCCCCCTTCATCTCCAGCAGCGGCAGACTCCGGTGAAATTCCGGCGAAGTGCTGCTCGCCTTGTTTCGGGAACGGGGTGGCACGATTACTGAGGAGAGGGGAGTGAGATGGTGTGCTCAATTCGGCTGGGGGTGGCCTCTATTTATAGTCGCAACGATGAGACCGAACGGGATGGGCAGGCAACGGTGGTGACATGGCTACGGGCGGCTAGAGGCATGGCCGGTGGTGGCAATCGCTTGGTGGTCTCCTGGCGATGCTCTACTGCTTTAATGCGCGCGTAGGGGCGGTGCGGTTTGGTCTGGAACGCGCGGTTCTCTGCGCGGCAAAGGCGGCGTCTTCGATGGTGAGCGGTGGCTGTGCGTCATGGGGCGGCGAACGGTGATGTCTGGCGGTCTCCTGGGTCACTGGCGATCATGTATGCACACGGCGAGGGCGGCGTGCGGTCTGTGGGCGTCGGTCGAGTGTGGCGCTCTGGCGCATGCTCGGCATGGTTGCTGGCGAGCTGGGCGCGGTTCGTGCGTGTGGTCCAGGGCTTGGCTACGCTCGCGGCTGGGACAGGGAGTGGCAGTGGACGGTGGGCTGTCTCCTAGACAAGGTTGGCATGGCTAAATCTCCTCCTAGCTTGCTGTCTCCACTGGGGTGGCATGGTGAGCTTCGGCTGTACACCATTGATGTCATTGCCCAACTTACAGTGAGTCTAATGCTTGGTTTAACTTGCTAGATGATCTACTGAGATGGTTGTGAGCTAGAGAGGGAACAAGTTAGGCTTCAATCACTGCTCACAATAGTGTTTAAGATTTTGATGATTTGTGTCTGCAATGTGTTTGATGAAATGGCCGCAAGAATTCAAGTTTTCAATTTTGAAAAGATTTTTGGTGGGTGTGCTAGATTGGTGCTAGTGAGTCTGCAGATGCTTGGGTTTTGAAAGTTGAGCTTGTTTGAGTGGTTTTTGAAAAAGTGGGATCTTCCCATATGATAAAGATTCAATTTTGAACTGTCCTTTAAACTATGCATTTCAATGTTTCTGGATGATCACAAAGTGTTCCTTGATACTTTGTTATGAGTACAATCAAGGGGTGCAAAGATCCAGAAAAGTTTCTGTTAAGTTCTGAAAGTTTGAGACAGCCAAAGTAGGCATGGGAGTTAAATTGGTCAAAATGACCATTCCATTATTTTATTTGTTTTGATTTACTTGTCTTTGAGAAAAGTTTGGGAATTTTTTAGATGATGTTTATTTCACCTAAGCGTCCATTTACAAGCAAAGGAACACACAAACAAGTTGGTTCAAAAGGTTTCAAAATGAAATTCATACTCACATGCATGCATTCATATTTTTATTTAGCAAAGTTTTTGTTAACCCTAAATTTTATGATTAGAGTTTGATGATCCAAGTTTATTATTTTTGGGATGTTACACTTACCTATCTTGGTCATTAGATAGTATTATAATTTGTTCACTTCATAATTTTTCTTAGAGGTTAATTAAGAGTGGTAATACTTCTATTTGAGTAGTGGTTTCTAAACATTATGATTGAAAGGAATCATTTATATTCTTACAAATGAATGGTTATACTTAAACATGGAAACAACATTTCTTAACTACTTATGAATTATATTCGGATTTATAAAATATTTATAAACTTGTGGTTGAAGGAATGATAAAAGGTTTTATTAAGTCAAAATATCATTCTAGAGGATTTTATATTTTATAAGAATCCTTTTGGAAAACAATATATACTTATTGGTGAATGAAAATTCAACAAAATTGTGTCTAAATTGTTTTGTAATATTTTTAATTTTTTAATAGTTAAAACTAACACTATTTCTAGACTTCAAATGGATAATTATAGAATTATTAGTAAATTTTTATTTACTCTTTTATGAACTAATAGTTAAATAATTAGGTTTAAATTCAAGTTATTAGAGTATTAAATTTTTATTTAGTTCCAAAGTGGAATGTTATATTTTTAACATGTAGAAATTATTTTTGCGATCATTTTGATATATTATATGTTTTTTATGATTTTAAATATTAAGATATGATTTTTTCAAGATTTATTACTATATAAACACTTAATAAATAATAAATATTTAGTTAAGTAATATAATATTTTATTTTGATAGTTTTACAATGTGGTCTTATTTTTCTAAGAATTTTAGTATATCATTTATATTTTTCTCATTTACCAATATTAAAATATGAATTTTCAAAGTTTTATTACTTATAAAAACTTTATTAAATAACAATTATTTAAATAGTTAACATAATAATGTATGATAAACAAATTTAAATTGTTGATTTTATTTTTCTATAAATTTTCATATATTAAACATATTTTTCTAAATTATAGAACAAAAGTTATTGAATTATTAATGTTTAATCATTTTCTAATTAGATTTTAAATAGAGAAATACTTTTAATACCAGGACTAAATCCACCCCAGGTCACAGACAAGTGGGGTCAGTACACGTCACATACCACATGGGCATGGACTGAATCAAAATCATTGACTGGGCTAGGGGGTGAAGTAACCGTGACATCATGCTGATGTCATCCGAAGATGATCGATCTGTCGATTCGGTGCGCGTGCATGGCTGTGGTTGGGTTTGTTGGAAAGAGGGCACAATGGGGAACCTAATAGTGGTCGCGCTTCCTGAAAATAGTAATCGGAACCTCATCGGCGATGAGCTTGCACGACGGAGCTTGCAGGCGACTATGGAGGCGGCGATACATGAAGAAATCAAAGTAGTAGAGCGTACATGAAGACTTAGTGGCTCACCAAGAACCTATGGAGCTCGATTACAGGCACGCGCAGCCGATTCCTTCCACGAGCTAAACCAGGGTAACACAACGGTTCCGTCGATGGGCTCAGAGGTGCAAGGGACGATCGGAAACGTCCAGAACGATAACCACCGGTGATCTAGCATTTCGGGTGAGGAAGGGAGATGGTGCTAGAGATCACGAGAGAGGATAAGATTGGTATAGGAAGATAGAGTAGCTCGTGGACGATCTTATCAACATGGTAGGGGTGGCGACGAGCATCACCGCGGTTGAATTTTGCTGACGATGGCGGACGGCATCGGGTGAATGCAGGCAGGTGCATGTGTGCATGAGAATGACGACGATAGCTAGTTTGCAGAAAACACCCTAAGTTTCCTAGAAACAAACCCACGGTCCCTCCTTCAGTCCCACCTGCCAGTGACTAATGAATCGGTGCGTGGGATTCTATTGGGTTGCTGTCGGGCCGTGGACGAGTGAGGGGAAAGGAAGCCGTTGTTGCACACGAGCGTCAGGTAGAGGGGTGAGGTAATGGGCCTCGGGCCAGAAACTGGCTTCTCTTGTTTTTCCCTTATTCTTTATCCTTTTCTATTTTTTAATAAAACATTTTCAAAATTCTTTATTTCAGTATTTAAAATGTCCTAAACTTTTGTAAGACATTAAAATATCCTAGGTTTATTATAACTAATCAACTTTTATATTCTTTGTTATATTCATACCTTATATTTATTTAAAAGGTTCTTTTTATCAAATAGTATTATTAAAAATTAGGATTCTAGGGTGTTTGGTTTATTACTTAGGATTGATCCATATATGTTTTTATTTTATTTGGATTAGTGAAACTTTAAATGGTTTGGGAAGACTAAAGTTATACTTGAAATATATTTGATACTTGGCGTTCTACTATAAAGACTTTAAATATTGGAGTTGTTTAATGTTAGAATCCATCTATTTAAATCCCTCTTGCTATTTAAGGATAACAATTATTCTTGTAGGAGTGCTCTAGTGACTCACTAGAGATAGGAAACGATTTCACTATCAAAGATGTATTACTTATAGGGTTTTAATAAGGTTTCATATATATATATATATATTCTTTCTAATATGTTAATCATAACAATCATACTAGACAACTTAACATTCAACATTAGTAACTTACTACCTTTTTAGGTCTGGTGGATTTCTTGGTAGAAATTTATCATATAAGTATTTGTAGCAAGAATTACTTAAGGGATCAAGATGATTTAGTGTCATGTATTAACCTAGGGTTTTGAGCTACAAGTACTTACCATAAGTGTCATACCGTCACATCCCAAGATTTTAGAAATTGGGACTAGAAAAAAATTGCATTTGCATTCATTGGCATGGCATTTTGCATTCATGAGAGTTTTGGATTGCAAAACACTAGTTTCAAACCTCTATTTTGAATTAATAAAATGAATATACAAAGGTTATATAAGCATTTTTAAATCCACTATTTGATAACTAGTGGAAAATATTAAAAATGGATCCTAAAATGATCCCCTAGTTTTTAGAAAAATTTAGAGACAAAAATGAGCTCATTTGGAGCTATATTCAAAAAGATATTAAATAAAGCAAAAAATGAAAAAGGAAAAAGAATAACAAAGAAAACCTAAACTACCCGCACCAGCCTAGCCAGCCCGCCCTACCGCGCGCATGCAATGCAGTGTGCAGTGGCTAACCAGCAGGCCGGCCCACAGCAGCCCACCCGGAGCACCCCTCTCCCCTCTCTATTTTTTCCCTCACGATGCTGACACCCCGGCCCCACATGTCATCCCCCTCGTCTCGTTGGTGTCCAGGATAAACATGATGAACATCACCGTGGATTCTCTCAGATTTCCTCACAAATCCGTTTGATCTCTTACCCCCTCGCGCACGAATCCCCCTCCCATAAATACATTGTCGTCGCCGCTTTTTCTGCTCTTTCCCAACCCGCGAAACCCTAGCCCCAAACTCGATTTCGATCTGCATCGCCTCCATCGCCATTGCCAAGCTCCAGAGGTCCACGCCGCTGCCAATTATATCTCCCCCTCTCCTTGTACTCCGTCTAGATCCTTCCCTAGCCGCGTCGGCTCACCTCCTTTTTCCGTTCCAAAGATCACCACGACAGCCACCGAACGATCTCCATATGTCCGTGGACGCCACCCTTGGAACTACAACACACCGCCGAGCCCTCCATCGACCACTCCACCCTTGGTTGGTCGTCGTCCGCCACCTCCCCTCTCTAAGAAATCGCCGGAGCCTCTGCCACCATCGCCACCTAAGCACGATCGCCGCCTGCCACTGTCCATGTCACCAGCCTCGCCACGATCAACACCAACCGTTGGATCACCTTAAGATCTAACGGCTTCTATTATAATCCACATTGAACCCGTATTGGCCACTCGAACCGTGCGGCGCAGCGCGCGCGTCAGCAACGCGTCAGCGTTGACCGTTCTGTTAATAATAAAAGGATTTAGAAATGCAGAAAATGCTTTAACTTTGTAAAATTCATATAAAATGATACATAGATCCAAAAATAGAAAATAATATATCAATGGATTCAGAAAATTGAGTACAATATTAATATCTAATTGTATCTAACTTTTACTGTACGTATTTACTGTAATAATTTAAATGGTTTAAAATGCATTTTGGTATATTAAATTCTTAATAAATTATTTATAGGTCAGAAAAATATGAATAATATGTCGAAAGGAAGCTACTGTAATGTAGATTAATAATATCAGATTAGATCTAATCTGTGATATACATATTTACGAAAATGATTTAATTAGTTTTAAATGCTCTTTTAGGTTAATAAATTCATAGTAAATTCATACCTGGTCCAAAAATTATGAATAATATATACAATTGAAGCTAATTTTGTGAAAATTAAGATTATCTGGCTGGATCTAGATTTGCAAATTAGTTACCCTATAGCAATTTAATTAGTTTTAATTGCTTTATTAGTCATTAAAATCATATTAAATTATTTATCTATCACAAAAATATAAACAATATGTTCCTGGTATCAAAATCCCGTGAAGATTACATATCTGATTTTACTTTGGTTTTTAGACAACAGAACCTATATAAATGATTTAAAATACATTAAGCACTATTTAAATCATAAGAAAAGATTTATAACTCCGACTAGGGTGAAACCAATTGCTACTGGTTCGTATTAATGCCCTCTATCCAGTATACTTTGGATCCAATTTTAACTCGACAATAAGAATAGGCGTTATAATAAAACTATTAAAACCCCTATGCTTGCAATCAATGATTATTAATAAATACACCATTGCATTAATTGATCTCCTGCATAATCATATATCTTAGTAATGCATGCATGCATTTGTTTATGATTGTGGCATATTAAATTGTCATGCATGCATTTGTTTATGATTGTATGGTTGTTTATGTAGTATGCAATTGTTTGATTCGATAGATTGTGAGGAGTGCAACGTGTGTGATTGCTATGAGTGCTTGAACGACTCCAACAACTATCAAGGCAAGTAGTTGCTATTTTGTTCATAAATCTGTCCTACTATTTTCTCTTGTGCATCTGTAGTACATTTTTGTAGCTACATGTGTAGGTATTACTATGCTATGTTATATCCTATGTATTGTGGTAGGGAAATCCCTTGTAGTTGAGTGTCAGTATGGTAGATGTGCCTATATATGATGTAGATACGGGGAGGAGATCATGTTATGGTGAAGTATACGTTTTTGTTCAACTAAAACAACATAATATCAATGAACTACCTGGGCGGATTGGTTGGATTAGTCATCAAAGTGTGAATAATGGTGGGGAATGTCGTCCAGGGAACTGAGAAGGATTAGTTTTCTTTATTACAGTAGCTTACGTATGCAACCATGTGCCAGTAAGAAATGGGTGGCTGGTTGGACTCAGTAGGTCGTCGTGACCTTAACCCAACGTAGCCAGAGATGTAGTGAATGGTAGGTTAGGACCGATGCGCAGTGGGGTTTGGGTATCTACTTACTGAACAGTCTCTTCTTGGGCTTCTCTCTATCATCGCACAATATGATTGTGGTCATATGAGCTGGTCTGACCAAGTCACATGGGTAAAGTGTACAACTACTACAGGGTGTAAAAACTAACTGCTTAGCCGTGTCTCCTTATTTCTTGATTACAAAACCTTGATTAAAAACCAAGTCACATGGACAAATTAGTTGCTTGATATCGTTGCTATGACATATTACCGCTCATCCTTATTTCTTGATTACAAAAACTTGATGGGTGAACTTAATGGGTTGTTGTGAATCAAATTGGTTTTATAAAGTAGGACAAAATGATTGAAAAATACAAGCTAGACAAAGCTCCACCAGCCAAATAAGCATGTAGTTGCTAGGTGTATTATCTCGCTACTTAGTGCTACTTGCCATACATTTCATGTATTGACCCTTCGGGGCTGCTATGTTTTATGTTGCAAGATATTATGATTCCGAGTGATCGACTAGGTTGCGGTACTCCACTCAATATTTGTTCACTTGTGGGCAATTGAAGATGGAGTTTATTATATACTTATGCTTCTGTTTGCTATTGAACTGTTTGAGCTAGCCTGCGTGCTAAGCATTATTGTAATCATTGAATACTATGGATCATTTCATTATTTATAATGCATGGATATTTATTTTGTTATTCATCTTTAATATCTATGTAATTCAATGAACCGGTCTAGGGATAGACGTGTTGCATAGAGCTATGGCCTTTTCAGGATGTAGTATTACAGATGGTATCAGAGCACGTGTGTTGACTGTAGGATCGTGACCTAGAAATTGATTAGAATTTTTTTTAGATATGGGGATTGGAGCCCTGGCCTCTGCATCAATAGATGCACATAGACTTTATTAAAAATTCAGTAGGTTCAGTTTATTACAATCATGGATCATCGAGGGTTGAGACAAGTATCAACCATCGTAAAACTAAAAGAAGCATAAAACTACCCATTCTACAATCTACTAGTATGCCGCTAGCCAGTAGCTAGGAAATAGAAGTCCTGAGCGACAGTTAGCAGACAGTTGCATCTAGAGGCCATGGATTCCCGCTGGTCCGCTCGGATGTCAACACCTGGATTTTTAATCCTAGATGCCTGTTATGCCATACATCGCAATCTCAGGATTACCATTTTTGCGAGACATAACAGAATTGGATACCATAGCACATCATCCATTACAAACCATACATAAGGTCTTACACAAATAAGGATCTCATGATCCAGTTCTTAATACAACTTCAAGCAGCGGAATACGTAATAATAACGGAAGCGTAGGCGGATCTTCATCTTCGGGGTCACAGGCAATGCTGACAATGGGATATGATCCTAGTTGTCGTAACCTTCTTGGGGTCCATCCTCCAGGTACTCCTCTTCATAGTCTGGCCACGGGAATAGCCAGGGAAAAAGCCATGAGTACTCTTTAAGTACTCGCAAACTAATACTAACAAGTGGAAGGGGTTTTTGATAATAGGACACTAGGCTCTAGGGTTGTTTTGCAAGAAGCCAGATTTACATCTACTAAGTTTAGAAGCAACGAATGCTAGTTGAAGTTTTATAACACCTAAGTGGGAACTTGTATCTCATGTAACAACTCTGTTGTGGTCAAGTCAAAGTCTCATTTCATTTCATAAGTCATTTTGAGGGGTTTTTTTGTAGTAGAACACTAAGCTCTAGGGTTGTTTTGCAAAAAGCCAGATTTACCTCTACTCAGTTCAGAAGCAAAGAAAGCTAGTTGAAGTTTTATAACACCTAAGTGGGAACTTGAATTTTATATCACAACCCTGTTATGGTCAAGTCAAAGTCTCAATTCATTTCATAAGTCATTTTGAAAACATCTGACGGGGGAACTGTATGGCCACTCCAACTATCCATAACCGCGGACGTGGCTATTCGAATAGTTTGACACTCTGCAGAGATTGTACACTTTCACCACAACATTCGATACATCCATCAGGAACAAATCTTGAATTCACCATACTCAGTATGCGGATAATCAATCCTAACCTTTCAATTACAAGCCCTAGTATAAGCACCTCTCCTGTGAGTTTGGCCTCCCAACCATGACCAACTGTCATCTTGGGTACTGCACAGGTGGACAATCTTCACAAGGTAGCCTCAGCTCAGACCTTGGCCGCGAGGGTACCCATACTAAGGTATGTAAGTTTCCAATTAAGCCCTACCCAATTTTCAGGTATTGTGGTTGTACGGTAAAATTGGAATGGTATCGCATCCAGACAACCATCGGTTTTATCAAGGGCCAAGGCTCATGCCTCAACATTTTCATTATCAAAATCATCTGGTGTTCGAGAACACATGTCAAAACATTTCAGTAGAATGACTCATCATTCTAAGGTTTTCATAACCATTTCCACCAAGTATTCCCATCTAAAGTTGATCAAGTTTTATGCTTAGCAGTAGCATCTACAAGTGGGGGTAAGTACTAATGAGGGGTGGTAAACAGGTGGAGATTAATTAAGTTCAATCCCATGCCTTAGGATGGCATCAAGATTATCTAACTTAGGCCAAATTTAATGCTCTTTATGCTACCTTCCAGCATCCTTCTAGTATCTACAATTTACTATGTAAACTCTAAGAGAAAGCTTTGATAAAGAAATAAAGTATAGAGCTTGTAAGTAAAAACTAGGATTGGGTACCATCAAATGTGTCTAACTAAGCATGCTTAATGCATTGCCTAGGTTATCTAACTTTCATAGTTGCAAGTGTTAGCTTGCAAGGTTTCAAGTATTGGCTTGCATAAGTATCAGTATAAGCTTGCATAGGTGAAGTATCTTGCAAGTGTTAGCTTGCCTTGAGAAGAGCAGTGGTTGAAGTTCTCCTCGGCTTCCTCCTCGTAGTATCCTCCTTCCTCCTCGTATCCTTGGTCGGTACTAGCATCTATAAATAAATACGAGGTACACAATTACGAAACAATACTTAACTATTTTCAATCATCACACAAAGGTGTGCTATAGATGATATAGCATCATCACTTAACATTACAAGATTAAAGGATTTGTCTTATTTATTTTAATTTGAGAAAAGTAATTTCTACTCATTGAAAAACTACTTAAGATTTAATATTCTCCAACTCAAACATGGGATCATGTTGACACATGTCATCACCACATATTTCAGTACATGGGAATGTGATTTATAGTGGTGTCACAATTTAATAAGGTTTAACCTTTTTATTTTAAATAAATAAAGTGACTAGAAATGCCTATGTGGCATTCTTTTATTACTTGAACAATATTGTTGTAAGTAAACCCATATGTTTTTATATATTCTGAAAGGTATGATCATATGTGATTTTTGAGAGTTGGAATCAACTCAAAAGCTCTTATGGTTGAATTTTGAAAAATGGTTGAATGCAAAAAAGATTCTGACTTGTTATTTTTACCAAGGTTGATCTACAGATCTAAATGATTTGAATCCAACGGGCTTGGGTTAAGCATTTCAGTACCTTTCTAACAAAATTGATTTCATGCAATTTGGTTCATTCAATCGAGCTGGGTTGATTTTTGAATCTATGTACACAACTGTGTTTGAATTAAAATGGAAAAATCTAAATTCAAACTGCTGGGTTGCGCGGGAGACGCTAATGGGCTGGCCCTGTGTCACTCCGCAGTGCGAGGCTCAGCTGACAGGGGGTATACCAGTCAGCGGCTTATAACGCGCGAAGGGGTACGGGGCTGTGTGGGTCGTTGGATTAGAGTGGGGATCGATGGCTAGGGATCGTCGTCGATGACGGACCTGTCGCCGGCGAGATCTAACCCTAGCGGCTCAGTGGGGGTGCATAGGGGGCGTACCTGGGCTCCAGCGACGACAGCGAGGCCTGCAAATGAACGGGTGGTCGACGGCGAGCTCAGGGACGGTCGAGGCAGCTTCGGGGGTGGTCGCAATAAGTGGCGCCCTTCTCCTCCAGAGGCGGCCTGCTCTGGTGCAATTCCGGCGAGCTGCTGCTCCCCGTGCTCCGGATAGAGTTGTGGGACGATCAGTGAGGTGAGGGGAGTGGAATGGTGTGCTGCAAACGTATGGGGGTGGCCTCCTTTTATAGGCTCGATGGCGAGACCGAGAAGGATGGGCAGGCGACGGTGACGACATGGCTACGGGCTGCTAGAGGCATGGCTGAGGGTGGCGATCGACGCATGGTCTCCTATCGATGCTCTAGGAATTCAATGCGGGCTTAGGGGCGGTGGGATTTGGTCTCGAACGCACGGTGCTCTGCGCGGTACCGACGGCGAGCTTCGCGGCGTGCGGTGGCTACGGGGTATGGGCGAGGAAACGAGCATGTCTAGTGGTCTCCTGGGACGGTGGGGTTCATGCTGGCGTGCGGCAAGGGCTCGAGGTGGTCGGGTTGAGTGGGAACGGCGAGTGCACGGTGGTGCGCGTCAGCATGGTCGACAGCAGCGTGGGAACGGCGTTTCCGGTGGTTCCTGTCTCTGTCTTCGATCTAGGACTGGTCTGGAGGGTCGGTGAGGCATGTGTAGCATGGTGGACAAGGTGGGTGCAGCTAGTTCTTCTTCTAGCTTGCTATCCACATTGCGGTGGCAAGGTGAGTCTCGGCTTGCTCACCATTGATGGCAAGGAAAGCTCATAGTGGTGATAGAGGTTGCTAACTAAGCTGGATTATCTAATAAATGTTTGCTGTGAGCTATAGAGGGAACAAGTTAGGCCAATTTTACTTCTCATAATAGTGTTTGATGTTTGTTTGATTTGAATCTGCAAGGTGTTTGATGAAATGGCTGAAAGAACTTAAATTTTGAATTTTGAAAAGATTTTTGGTGGGTGTGCTAGGCATAAGATGGAGACTCTGTGGTTTCTTGGGTTTTAAAAATTGAGTTGGTTTGGGTGGTTTTTGAAATAGTGGGATCTTCCCATATGAGATAGTTTCAATTTTAAATTGTCATTTAAACTTAGCATTTGAATGTTTTTGGAAGATCACAAAGTGGTCCTTGGTACCTTATTATGTGTACTAACAAGAGGTGAAAATATCCACAATTGTTTCTATTAAGTTTTGAGTGCTAGAAATAGCCAAAGTAGGCATGATAGTTAATTTGGCAAAAATGACCATTCACTTCATTTATTCATTTTGAGTTGTTTCTCTTTGGGAAAAATTTGGGAATGATTTAGATGATGTTTATTTCACCTAATAATCATTTTAAAAGCAATGAATCACATAACCATGGCAATTAAAAAGAACTCCTAATTTAAATACACATACATATGAATGTTTTCATATTTTGAGATGGGAAAGTTTTTGTTAACCCTAAATTTGATGATTAGAGTTTGATGACCCATGTTTAATATTTTTGGGATGTTACACCTGAGGAGGCCCATAGTTGTATCCCGCTGGGAGTAATTGATTAGAATTATCAAACATTTTCAGTTCTCATACTCTTCTCTTCTAAACTTGTAGATGATGTCCACCATATAGTCTATGAGAGGAACTTGTTTAGTTTTAGCTTCCGATCAAACCAAACACTATAATGGTTAGTTTATTTTTCTTAGTATATGTTATTTTGATACCTAAAGACTCAGGAGTTTTCAAGAGATATGATAATGAATTAATGGAAGTTATGTATCAAAATTCATGGTAATTTTTGTTGTAGTTTTCTGCTTGACAGATTTTACTGCGCGATTTTTCAATTTTAATTGGTAACTCGGATTAAGCTCAAATTTTAGGATCTGGTCCGAAACTTTCTAATCTACCAGCACCAAAACTGACTAAAGTTCCTGATGAGTTTAAGGTGTCCAGAAAAATTCGTGAACATTGCTGCAGTTTCAGGACAGAATCTGTCAATTGCTTTTATGATTGCAAGCCCCCCAAATGAATATTAGTCAAAGGAAAACTATATTGTGGATGGTATGCCACTAAAACAAAACTTCTGTTACATAAACAAAACTATTTTTGCTTGAGTGTTGTTTGTGTTAATTGTTTGCTTGTTTGCTAATTGTTTGTTCCATATAGTTATGGGTAGTAATACTTCTCTAGTCTTTCTTTCTATCTATAACTTATCTATGTTTTCCCAAACAAATTCCGCCTCGCGCCAACTCACTGAGACGGAGCAGCTGATAGCAGCACAGACATAGCTAGCACATGTGATGACCCAATTCATGGCTGCCCACATGTGATGACCCAATTCATGGCTGCCCACAACAACAACAACAACAATAGAGCAACAGCAACAACAACAACAACAACAACAACAACAACAACAACAACAACAACAACAACAACAACAGCAGCAACAACAACAACAACAACAACAACAACAACAACAACAACAACAACAACACCAACAACAACAACAATGGAAACAACCAGCCCTAGGAGGATTCTCTCACCAGGTTTCTGAAACTAAGGCTAGCTAAGTTCTCCACTGCACCTGAACCTATGATTGCTCTTGACTGGTTGTGCTCGGTGAACAAAGATTTAGTGACTGTTGGATGCACTGATGCTGAGAAGGTGAGGTTTGCTGCCCACCTACTAGAGGGACCAGCTGCTTCGTGGTGAGATACTTTCCAGATCACCCACCCACTGGACCAGTTACTTGGGCCATGTTTGAGGAAGGTTTCAAGACCAACCATGTTTCTTCAGGGTTCCTGAGTCTGAAGAGGAAGGAGTTTCACGACTTGCATCAAACCAATCGCATAGTGGAAGATTACATAGAGGAGTTCAACAATTTGTCATGCTATGCTCCTGAAGATGTTGACACTGATGCCAAGATAGAGAGAGGTTCCTGGATGGTCTCGGCGATGAGATCTCATTGCAACTGTCTGTGGTCTACTACCCCACTTTCCAAGAGCTGGTGTACAAAGCTAGAATTCTTGAAGGGAAGCACAAGCAAGTGGAATGATGCAAGAGGAAGTATAATTATCACAATTCAGGATCACACCATAAGCGTACCTACCATGATGGTAATGGGAATTATGGACAACACAAGCATGGAGGCAATGGACACAACCATAATGGAGGAAATGAACACAATTCTAGAGGAAATAATGGTCATAAACACAACTATCGGAAGGAGGATATTATCCAAGTGATATGCTTCAAGTGCAACCAGAATGGACACTATGCTGATAACTACCTAGAGAGGAAGATTGAAGTTGGAGCCAAGCCGGATTCACCCCCGAAGGCAACTAAGAACCATGTGAACATGGGGAAAGCACTAAATAAGCCATGTCGTGTGACTAGTAAGTTCCCTCTAATTCATGCATCACACTCTTAATATATCAATACTGGTGCATCGTGTCCATTCATATTGAGGCATTCATGGATATGAATAGTTACATATGGAGTTACTTAGAGGATAGCTTAAATGGAACCCACTAGAAAGGATTGATAGCTAGCACAAGATTTGACAATTAAGTATTAGATGTTGGAGATACCAAGTTTAGTTTTCTTAAGGGGGTTAGCCTCGACAACAACACCCATACCCTTGCTAGCCATTCTGAATCTCGGAACGAGATTCATCTTAAGGGGGTTAATCTGTCACATCCCAAGATTTTAGAAATTGGGACTAGAAAAAAATTGCATTTGCATTCATTGGCATGGCATTTTGCATTCATGAGAGTTTTGGATTGCAAAACACTATTTTCAAACCTCTATTTTGAATTACTAAAATGAATATACAAAGGGTTATATAAGCATTTTTAAATCCACTATTTGATAACTAGTGGAAAAGATTAAAATGGATCCTAAAATGATCCCCTGTTTTTTAGAAAACTTTAGAGACAAAAATGAGCTCATTTGGAGCTATATTCAAAAAGATATTAAAGAAAGCAAAAAATGAAAAAGGAAAAAGAATAACAAAAAAACTAAACTACCCGCACTAGCCCAACCAGCCCGCCATACCACGTGCGCAACGGCTAACCAGCAGGCCGACCCGCGGCAGCCCACCCGGAGCACCCCTCTTCCCTCTCTATTTTTTACCCTCGCATTGCTGACACCCTAGCCCCACATGTCATCCCCCTCGTCTCGTCGGTGTCCAGGATGAACACGACGTACCCCGCCGTGGATTCGCCTAGATTTCCTCGTGAATCCGTTTGATCTCCTGCCCCTCACGCACGAATCCCCCTCCCATAAATACGCCGCCTCGCCACTTTTTTCTGCTCTTTCCCAACTCGCGAAACCCTAGCCCCATACTCGATTACCATCTGCACTGCCGCCATTGCCAAGCTCTAGTGGTCCACGCCTCTGCCAATTCTGTCGCCCCCTCTCCCTGTACTCCCTCTAGATCCTTCCCTCTCACTTAGCCGCATCGGCTCACCTCCTTTTCCCCTTCGCAGATCACCACGACAGCCACCCTACCTTATCGGAGTTCCCCGCCACCCGACGATCTCCATACGTCCGTGGACGTCGCGCCTGGAAGCAGAACATGTTGCCGAGCCCTCCATGTCGCCCTTTCCCGGTGAAATTCCGCCACCTCCCCTTGCCGAGAACTCGTCGGAGCTGCTTCCACCATTGCCACCTGAGCACGACCGCCGCCTGCCACCGTCCATGTCGCCAAGTCTGGTGAGCCTCGCCACGATCAACACCAACTATTGGATCGCATTAAGATCTAACGGCTTCTATTCTAATCCACATAGAACCGTTATTAGCCACTCGTATCGTGCCGCGTGGTGCACGCGTTAATAATAAAAGGATTTAGAATTTCAGAAAATGCTTGAACTTTGTAAAATTCATATAAAAAGATTCGTAGATCCAAAAATAGCATATAATATATCAATGGATTCAGAAAATTTAGAAGAATATTAATATATAATTGGAACTAACTTTTACACTACGTATTTACTGTAATAATTTAAATAGCTTAAAAGGTATTTTTAGTGTATTAAATTCTTAATAAATTATTTATAGGTCAGAAAAATATGAATAATATGTCAAAAGGAAGCTACTCTATTGTAGATTAATAATATCATATAAGATCTAATATGTGCAGTACATATTTATTGTAATGATTTAATTTGTTTTAAATGCTCTTTTAGGTTAATAAATTCATAGTAAATTCATACCTAGTCCAAAAATTATGAATAATATATAAAATTAAAGCTAATTTCGCGAAGATTAAGAATATCTCGCTAGATCTAGATTTTGCAGATTAGTTACCCCGTAGAAATTTAGTTAGTTTTAATGGCTTTATAAATCATTAAATTCATATTAAATTATTTATCTAACACAAAAATATAAATAATATGTTCCTGGAATCACAATCCCATGAAGATTGTAGATCAGATTTTAGTTTGATTTTTATATAACAGAAACTATATAAATGATTTAAAATCCACTAAACACTATTTAAATCATAAGAAAAGGTTTTTAACTCCAATTAGGGTGAAACCAATTGCTATTGGTTCGTATTAATTCCCTCTATCCAGTACAATTCAGATCCACTTTTAACTCAACAATAAGAAAAGGCGTTGCAACAGAACTATTAAAACCCCTATACTTGCATTCAATCATTAATAATAAATACACCATTACATTAATTGATCTCCTGCATACAACATATAATTCAGTAATGTTTAGATAAATAAATACAACCATTGAGGCATATTAAATTGTCATGCATGCATTTGTGCATTTGTTTATGATTGTATGGTTGTTTATGTTGCATGCAATTGTTTGATTCGATAGATTGCGAGCAGTGCAACGTGTGTGATTTCTACGAGTGCTTCAATGACTCCAACAATTATCAAGACAAGTAGTTGCTATTTTGTTCATGAATTTCTCCTACTATTTATCATGTGCATGTGTAGTGTATTTTTGTAGCTACATGCGTACGTTTACCATGCTATGCTATATCATATGTATTGTGGTAGGGAAATCCCTTATAGTTGAGTGTCCGTATGGTTGATGTGCCTAGATATGATGTAGATACGGGGAGGGAATCATGTTATGGTGAAGTATATGTTTTTCTTCAATTAAGACAACATAATATCAATAAACTACCTGTGCGGAGTGGTTGGATTAGTCATCGGAGTGTGAATAACTGTAGGGAATGTCGCCCAAGGCACTAAGAAGGATTAGTTTTCTTTATTACAGTATCATACATGTGCAACCATGTGCCAGTAAGAAATGGGTGGTTGGTTGGACTCAGTAGGTCGTGGTGACCCGAACCCAACATAGCCAGAGATGTATTGAATGGTAGGTTGGGACTGGTGCGCAGTGGGGTTTGGGGATCTACTTTCCGAACGGTCTCTTCTTGGGCTTCTCCCTATCATCACACAATATGAGTGTGGTGGTACGAGTTGGCTGACCAAGTCACATGGATAAAGTGTATAACACCTGCAGGGTGTAAAACTGAGTGCTTAGCCATGTCTTCGGTTACAGAGAAATGAGTTGCTTAATATCGATGCTATGACATTTTATCGCTCATCCTTATTTCTTGATTATTAAAACTTGATGGGTGAACATAATGGTTTGTTGTGAATCAAATTGGTTTAATAAAGTACAACAAAGTGTTTGAAAAAAACAAGCTAGCCAAAGCTCCACCAGCCAAATAAGCATGTAGTTGATAGGTGTATTGTCTCCCTACTTAGCGCTACTTTCCCTACATTCCATGTATTGACCCTTCAAGGCTGTTACATTTTATGTTGCAGGATATTCTCATTCCGAGTGGTAGACTAGGTTGCGGTACTTAAATCAAAATTTGTTCGCTTGTGGGTAATTGAAGATGGAGCCTATTATATACTTATGCTTTTGTTTGCTATTGAACTATTTGATCTAGCCTGCGTGCTAAGCATTATTGTAATAATTGAATCCTCTAGATCATTTGTTATTTATAATGCACGGATATTTGCTTTGTTATTCATCTTTAAGATCTATGTAAGCCAATGAACCGATCCAAGGATTGGCGTGTTGCATAGAGCTACGGCCTTTTCAAGCTGTAGTGTTACACATACATTGCCTCCAAATTTTTGATAATGGATGAGATATCAATCTATAGTAAGATGGTAGGATTGTTTTCTGAAGTGACCTATGAGGAAGAGATATTAATTATTATTTCTAAGCTCATATGATTTTGATGTTTTGAAGTGACAAAGATGAGCTTAAGTGATCTGGCTATAGAAAAATATCCTTAGACACAATTATGAAATTGGATAGTTGGTCAAGCATATGGAATATATATCAAACTTAATTTTAAGATATGGTTGAATGTTTCTCAAAAACTCCTATATTAACATGCCTCATAAGCATTGACTTGTAACTAAGGAATTCCTTTCCTAGATATACTACTTCTTCATATCCATCATCATGTATTAACATGATGATCTTTACTTCATAATTATAATCTTATTAACAATTTACTTTTCCATTTGTGAATCCAATGAGCTTGACACTAAATCTCTATATGATATCCTCATAGAGATAACTCTCATATCTAGAATATTTCTAATGAATCCAAGTTCCACTTGAATGATTACTCTCTTACTTCACAAATTACTTTGTAATATCGCTTATAAATCTTAGAATCTTGTCACTGAAGCCTTTCATACACTTCCCATATCTACACTTGATTATATCATATCATTAATGATAACCATCAAACAACTCCTTTTAGATTTACTCACCTTCTCCTTTATCATTCATCACCACATCATTCTAATATTGTATACTTCCTTTATTTCGAACCTCAAATGGTTACTATTCTCTTATAGGAATGATACTACTTCTATAGCTCAATGTTTCTCTAGTATGAGCTTGGTTATACTATCTTAACTTTAGTTACCTTAGTAACTCACACTTCCACTTCATCTTATATCACTATAACTTGTCATGGTTAATCTTAAGATAATATATTTGTACTAGGCTTTAATCATGTTCTATCCACCAATGTCACTTATAGATCATATAATCATTCACTCTTAGTGACTTAAGCTTGGTCATTACACTCCTTTGATCATTTATGGCTTAGGTTTCCAGTTGGTTAATCAAGGCTTTCATCAATACAACATTACAATTGTATTATAATGATATTCTTAGTATTTCCATTTGACTAAGAGATACTATTCATTATCTATTCCTACTCGATATAATAAGATTACTCCTTGGAGGAGTGAGTTAACATATATCTTCATTTAAGATAACTCTTCTATTCCATTGAGGAGTGAGTTAACTCCATCAATTATAATATTGATTTGATTCTCTTCAAACATTCTCATCCTATAGATGATATCTAAAACGAGCATTCCTACTTACCTCTTCTTACTTATTTCTCTAAAGGCTTTAAATTGAATGTTATGACAAGGAGAAGAGTTGATAGATTAAAGTATGGTAGGTTAAGAATTGATAAATCAATGATGTTCAACAGATAATAGAACCAGGTTCAAAAGAGATGATAAGAATTGATATGGAAAGAAATATATGTGGTGAAGGTACTTGACTTGATTTCTTTCCTACTCAATAAGTGATAATTACTTAGTTTTTAAGAACTACCATGATGCTCATGGTAGGAATGGATAAGAATAAGATAGATGTCGTGGTATTGCCGACGAGTACGCCATGGAGGGGTCCTCACAGAGCATGTTTTGAGACCTGGGGTAAGGCGGTAGGTTGGCGGCTACAAGGTAACACAGCTTACCCAGGTTCAGGTTCCACGACGGTGGCGGAACCCTAATCCTGCTATAAATGACTATAACGGCAATACGCCAAGATACAGGGATTGGTTCACTGTGCGCGATATGAGTTGTGTCGTTCTCTATGAGTCTTGCCCTAAAGGCTCCTGTAGGTCCAGCTTATAAAGACGCCAGGTCCTAGGGTTACAAGGAAGAGTCCTAGCCGGACAGGTTACAGAGTTCTACACTAGATATAGCTAGTCTACGTGTCTTCCACTCCAAGGCTCTGAGTATGTCGGTGACTCCATCGTAGCCTCCTTTATCTAGCATGGACCTCCCTTCTGGATCCATCTAACTGGGACGCCCAGTAGGCCATGAGCCTTACTACCAATTGTGGGCCATTCGGGTTATTCAGATTAGAGACATGCTATGGTGATACCCATTTAGCATATCCCCAACAGTATCCCCCGGTGAACTCCGGGACCTTTGTCTTCTTGCCTCTTTAGGTTGAATTCTCTGTCTAGGTGATGTCAGCAAATCGACAAGCAATATCTTGTAGTCCTCCAAAGAAACCCGAAATATTCCCCATCTTTGATACGTAAGTCGGAGAAGCTCTGAGTCTTCCATCATACTCTTCTCGTATCGGGACAGGATCCGTTCTTGCCAGAATCTTCAGATGGGACTATTCGTCTGCACATGTCAGTGAGATGATGCAGGCCATAGGTCAGTGACGCCTCGTAACTCACACATGAAGAAAACACAATCATAGCAGTTTTCCCGTGCGAGCGATCCGAAACGTTGGCGGCGGCGGTGGGAACGTGGCGAAATTTCCACACATGTTCTCGCATGCGCTATCCACACATCAACCGTTAGATCATCTTGCACGAATCTGTTTTGATTTTGTTTAAACTTTTCAAATAACAATTTGATTTCAAACTTCAACCAATCTTTCGGTATATTCAAATACTGTTTAATAGTTCATTTTAGAGTCAAATTTAGAATATTTCTTTTATTCTTTTTAGGGTCTTTTAATTATTTAAAATAGGCCCTTGCATTTATTCAATAAGTTTTAATAATGTTTTCAACTCCATTTGAAATCTAAATCTTTTCAGTAGGTTTTACTTATTTATTAGGGTGTCAAATAATTCACCTTGAATTACTTGGAATAATTTTAATATGATTTATAAGTCATTTAAATTGGGTATTTGTTTTTATTCCAATGAAATCAATTATGGTTTTAATCCCATAATTTTTTATTTAGTTGATTTCTTTGATCCCATTTAAGTTAATTAAATAACCTTTATTCCACTTGGGTAAATTCCAAATTATATTTTCCCATGATTTAATTAATCATTCTTATTAGAGATTTGTCTTTATTCAAATGGAAATAGAATTTGGTTAATGCCATTTTACTTTATTTGAAAATTCTTTACCCATTATTTTATTAGGATTTGGGTTATATTTATTCCATTTGCTTATGGATTAGGCCAAGATTTAATTTGGTCTTAAATATTCCTTATTTAATATTTCCTTCTTTATCTTATAAAATCCATATCTTTTTATTTCCAGATCCAAACTTGGTGATTCCAATTTTTATATTTTTCTTTAATATTTATTTATCCTTTTAAATATCTTTAGGATTATTTGCTCACCATTTGGTATGGATTTATAGAAGGGTGCTTTATTAACTTTGGAAATTCAATTCCCTTATCTTATTAAATTCATAAGATTTTATTTATGGCTCCAAATTGAATGAAATCAATTTCTATGGTTTTATAATATTTCTATTTGTAATTCTTGATCATTTATAAATGTTTGTTTGACAAAATTTTATATGGATCAAAACCATGGTCTTAGAGATATCTTGGAAATGATTTTATTCCATTGGGGTTTTAGAGTTTTGGTTTATTTTCCAAGTGTTTAAATTTTCAAGATGCTTTTAAGAAGGAAGCATTCCACTTCATTTGAATTTAGTTGGATTCAAACATTAATCAAAGTTTGTTCAAGATGGGATTTTAAGTTTACATTTGGAATCAAAAAGTTTCTTTTCACCCTAAATTTCAACAATTATTTATTTTGTTTATTTATTTTTCACATTACAAAATTTGGAAAATTTTGGGATGTGATAGGCTACCACCCTTAAAATAAATCTCGTCCCGAGATTTGGGAAAGATAGGGGCTACAAGTTGGCTCAAAGCAGCTAGGGTACTACCACCCTTAAAAAATTTCCAACTAGATTATATCTTGGTTTGCTTGGGGTCTTGATGATACTTTTCTGGGCAAACATCTGCATAATGGCCTAGCTCTTTGCATTTGAAACACATCACTTGGCTATTATCCTTCTTCTTCTTTGGTATCAATTCCTCTTGTTCATTTCCTTGGTTCTTCTTCTTTTCTGGGCAATCACTAGCATAGTGTCCCATTTCTTCGCAATTGTAACATTGCAACTGGCTTATGTCCTTCTTCTTCTTCTTGGGTCTCTCCAAAGCTAGGAGTTCTTATATTTCATGCTCTTCATACTTTACCACAAAGGTGGGAAATCTTTCTCTCTTCTTGGGGCAGTTACTAGAGATATGACCTTCTTCTCCACAAGAGTACCAACACTTTGTGGTCACTTTGGATTTGGCCTTATGATGCATAGTTTTGACTTTGCCTTCATCCTTCTTGGTAGAAGTGGTTCCTTCATGAGGGTTTACAAACTATTGTTGCACTCCATCTTGTTTCCTTTGTTGAACTATGGAATAGATGGGGCATTGGATAGGGACATGATTATTTCCTTCACATAGGAAACAAGTAGCTTGAGATGTGGGGCATTGATTAGTTGGACGTTTCTCTTCACAATTAGGGCACTGATCTTCATGCTCTTTGGAAGTGTGATCCTTGTCTCCACAAACATTGCAAGCTTGAGTTCCTTCTATATTATCATCCTTGACATCCTTGTTGTCATAAACTTCTTGGGAAGGGTTGTCTCCCATGTTCATTATTTGACTTGTCATCCTATGCAACAGTTGGGTCTGGGTTTCCAAAAACCTTTGCATGGTTGGGTCTAAATCATTGTTGTTGGCCCAAAATTGAGTTGTCACTTGGTTCAACTGGGTTTGGGTTACTATGAGTTCTCTCATGTTGACCTCTTGGTTGTTATTGTTGTCACCATCCTTGATGTTGGAGTTTATTGGAGTAGTCATCTGTTCGGGTTGGATTGGGATTAGAATAGGCAAAAGATTTCTAAGGAAATAGTTCTAATCACACACAACACAATTCACACAAGCAATGTGCAGGCAATCACAAACAATCATTCCACTCCAAACAACAAGTTTCAAGCACAATTATAGGCAACAAAATATTTTTGTTACACCACATAAGTTGGTGTGTTTGATTTAATATTAATATGGTGGTCCAACTATATGGTTCACTTGAGAGCATTCCATTCTTCTTGGTTGGTTCTTCTTGAACAAGATCTTTGTATCCTTGGAGAATTTCTGGAATCTTGGTCACAAAACTTCAAAGGTGATGATGATTCCTTCTAAGTTGTCTTTCCTTAGTCTTGAATTCTTGAGTAACATTTCTTGTCTCACTTGTAGTCCTTAGTGATATCCAAGGTGAAGTCTTTGTTGAAATCACTTGAGTTGGTGAAGTCCTTTGCTCATGTTGAAGTCTTTGCTCATGGAGGAGGCTTTGTCCATCAAGTTTGAAATAGACAAGATGTAGAATCAAAACCAAAATGGTTGAGGAAAGAGTTTACAAGATTGTTGGTACATAAGTTTTGGAACAAATACAACTCCTATTTTTCTAAGGGGTTTTGTACAATCCTAGTGTTACAAATCCTACAGGCAACACAATGCTCTGATACCATCTGTAGAGGTCCCAACCTTTAATAAGGTAGAGATCCCTGTGTTTACAATGCTAGTCCCTGGATCAATAGCTAGCATCCACAGTTAAGATGTAATATCAAGAAACAAAGGTCATAATACAACTTTATAACCAGGAATAAAATAATTTATTACATCTTACATAGCACATTTGGATAACTCATTACAATGCAGCAGAATATAATAATAACATGGGGTCCTTCATCTCCAAAGTGCCACAGGCAGTTATGTTGGTTGTAGACTTGTGATCCTAATCAATAAACTTCACTAACATCAAACAAACCTGCAACATAATAAGTTACAGCCACAAGGGTCAATACATTTGAATTGTATTGGCAAGTGATACTATGGTAGTATAGTGGAGTCTATCATCTATATGCATTTGGCTAAGTGGAGCTTAGGCTTGCTTTGCTCAAAATAGATTTTCCTTATCATTTGAAAATACTAAGTTTTTTTTTGCTTGACAAAATCACCCAAGGCATCTCCCAATAGAAATTGGTGATCCTTCATCCCTTGTTCAACCACAAAGTTTTAACTTAGAAATTTGGATGAGGAGATTCTTGATAGCTTCCATGTCTTGATGCTCAAATTGTCCTTTCCCAGGGACATGGCTAAGTACTTAGATTTTACACTCTAAAGAGGTGGTGCACTTTCCCCACAAGACTTGGTTTCACCAAGACAAGATCTTTCAGAAGCCTTGCCTTAGACCATAATGGACGCGCTCCAACCTATCAATCCCCTACCACCAACTGTCCATTTGGCTAAGTTATTGCAACCTATATGATCCAGGCAGAGCCCATAATGCCAAGTGGCTGCACTTGAAGCTTCTCAACATTTGACATCTCAAATCTCTTTGTTCCTGGGTGGCCATCCACAAGTGACATACACAAGGTAAACCATAGAAATGGGCCTTGTATAACCACTCAACACAAACCATTCCTTCCATTCCACCCAGGTGATTCATTCACTTAGTTGTTTTATTAAACAAAACACAAGTCCTTGACTTAGAAATATTCCATAGTATGAATATATTCCACCCTTATTTTCTACTAGCTAAGCTAAGCATGATAGTAGTAGGAATCTTAACCTAAGAAAATTCTACTTAGGTTTCATCTACTAGGATTTCCTATGGTATAGTTATACTTAGCAAAAATTCCATGCAAGTCCTACTTCAGAAATATCACTAATGCATAGTGAAAATAATGGGACAAAAGTATGAAGCATCACTTGCCTTTTTGGGTAGAGAGTAAATTTCACTCCTTGATCTTGCAATATTCACACTCTTCAAATTCCACTACAATTCAATCAAGCAAGCAAAAATTCAATCTACCATTCAAGCAAAACATCACATAAAATAATAGAAACCAAGCAATGCATGCAATCCTGCTAAAGATTGTTTTATTTGGATAAGTGGTTTCTAATAGGTTATAAACATTTGAAAACACCTATTGGTCTTTTCATAAAAGTGGCATAACCATTTGCAAAAGATTTCACCTATAAACCAATTTTATACCAAATCAATATTTTATGTGGTTGAAAATGCCTTTAGCAATGTAATGATTTTTATGAGGTCCACCAAATATGTTTTTTAATTCATAAAACCTTGTGTTTAGGATCAAAGGTTTTAAATTAAAACATTTTCCAAAGGGTTTCCTCAAAAAGCATTTTTAATAAATAAACATTATTTTTATTTGACTAGAAATGTTCTAAATCAAAGAGTTATTCTTTTTCTTCACAAAATATGTTTTTGAAACAACAAGTTGGTTTATATGGTCAGTAGGTTCAAACAATCCATTTGCCCAAAGGTTTTATCAAAAAAATAATTTTAGAAAGAATTTTATATTCAAATTATGCCTACACAAGTTTCTGCACAAACAACCATTTTACCAGAAGCAATTTACTAAACAAAGGGCATGATTTGAAAGTACTTGTCTTGCTGATTCCATTGATATAAAATTTGCAAAATTTGGACGTGTGGTTTGAAAGTTATGAATTTTGCAAGTTTGAGTATCTAATAGAATAGTTTCTATTTTTAAAACAAAAGGCTGGCCACGTGGCTGCTTCCTATTGGGCAAAAACGGTTCGCGTGGATCAACAGATATAGGCCGTAGGATCTAACTTAATCGCACGGCACAGATCGCAGGATACCTCTTCGACTAAGGTTCTATCGCGTCACTCGGATCCAGATCGGACGGCTCCTATTGCTTTACCAATAACTGGTGGCGCGACGACGGTGGCGCGCGGCGGTGGCGCTTTGCTGGCGGTGCTGCGACGGCTACAGGAATCGAGGGAGAGGAAGGATATGCTCACCGGGTTCACCGTGGAATGCTGGTGCTCAACGAGCTTCTGGCGACGGGTGCTCTCGGATGCTGACGAAGGAGACTCTACGGGTCACTCTAGAGATAAAGGAAGGTGTGGTTAGACGCGTAAGGTTGTGGTGAGTGCTCGTATGCGAAAGAGGGGAAGAGGGGCGGTCAGACACTACCTGGGGGACTCGCCGGAGGAGGAGCAGACGGTGGCGATGCTCTGTTGTGGACGATGCTGATGCTGTGGGTCAAGCGCGAGCAAGCCGAGGGTGCAGAGAGAAGCGCCAGGGAATGGGGAGCATTCTCGTGTGGTCGAGGGGGCAAGGCGCGGTGAGGTGTGGTCGGAATTACTGGCGAAGCTCGTCGGAGGCCGCAGCAGTGCGAGATGAAATTGGAGCAGCCCGGTGGCTCTCTGGTGGTGTTGGTTGCGGGGAAAGGAAGAGGGGGGCATGGTGATTCAGTACGCATGGTCGCGGCGAGGTTTAAGTGAGACGTTTAAGCGAATTTAACCGTGACATCAAGGGCAGGAAACGGCCGGCACGGACATCCGGGTGAGGAAGACGGCGACGTGGCTGGTGGGGTCTATCTGTCTGTGAGAGAGAGTGAGGTGAGGTGGGGTCCAGTAATCAGTGACGCAGCAGGTTCCTTCTGCGGTGAAAATGGTTCGCGCGTAGAGAGAGGGGGAAGTGGGCTGATGCTGGGCCAGTGGGCTTTGCTAGGCTGGACTGGTTTTGTATCATTTTTTTGTCCTGATTGTTTTTCCGTTTTCTTTTTCTATTAATCTGTTTTGATTTTGTTTAAACTTTTCAAATAACAATTTGATTTCAAACTTCAACCAATCTTTATGTATATTCAAATACTGTTTAATAGTTCATTTTAGAGTCAAATTTAGAATATTTCTTTTATTCTTTTTAGGGTCTTTTAATTATTTAAAATAGGCCCTTGCATTTATTCAATAAGTTTTAATAAGGTTTTCAACTCCATTTGAAATCTAAATCTTTCCAAATATTTTCAGTAGGTTTTACTTATTTATTAGGGTGTCAAATAATTCACCTTGAATTACTTGGAATAATTTTAATATGATTTATAAGTCATTTAAATTGGGTGTTTGTTTTTATTCCAATGAAATCAATTATGGTTTTAATTCCATAATTTTTTTATTTAGTTGATTTCTTTGATCCCATTGAAGTTAATTAAATAACTTTTATTCCACTTGGGTAAATTCCAAATTCTATTTTCCCATGGTTTAATTAATCATTCTTATTAGGGATTTGTCTTTATTCAAATGGAAATAGAATTTGGTTAATGCCATTTTAATTTATTTGAAAATTCTTTACCCATTATTTTATTAGGATTCGGGTTATATTTATTCCATTTTCTTATGGATTAGGCCAAGATTTAATTTGGTCTTAAATATTCCTTATTTAATATTTCCTTCTTTATCTTATACAATCCATATCTTTTTATTTCCAGATCCAAACTTGGTGATTCCAATTTGTATATTTTTATTTAATATTTATTTATCCTTTTAAATATCTTTAGGATTATTTGCTCATAATTTGGTATGGATTTCTAGATGGGTGCTTTATTAACTTTGGAAATTCAATTCCCTTATCTTATTAAATTCATAAGATTTTATTTATGGCTCCAAATTGAATGAAATCAATTTCTATGGTTTTATAATATTTCTATTTGTCATTCTTGATCATTTATAAATGTTTGTTTGACAAAATTTTATATGGATCAAAACCATGGTCTTAGAGATATCTTGGAAATGATTTTATTCCATTGGGGTTTTAGAGTTTTGGTTTATTTTCCAAGTGTTTAAATTTTCAAGATGCTTTTAAGAAGGAAGCATTCCACTTGATTTGAATTTTTTTTGAGGGTAAAACAGTAGGGCAAAAAAACCCACTGCAATTTTTATATATCATAGAGTGTTACAAAGAATATTTACAATCTCAATCCACCTCAAAAAGAGGGATAACATTCTAAGCAACTATCTCCTGTCTAAATTATTTTCAATCCAAACTTTGAGGCCCTGATAATACTTCTTCTTAATTCTATACAGGACCCATCTTAATTCCTGAGCTACAATAGCTCTCCATTCCTCAAGCGAAGCATGCTTGTTGTTGAAGATTTCATTGTTTCTACAAATCCAAATGCCCCAAGCTCCAAGTATAAGAATTTCCATTGCAAAAGGGACATTAATATCTTTTTTAATACTGGCTAAAGCTTCAAAAAGATTTTGACCAGCCACTTGGACATGCGAGATTTCAGCCCAGTAGGCTCTTGCAAAAGGGCAATCACAAAATAAATGTAGAATTGTTTCTTCACTGATGCAGCCATGGAACACACAGTCATAAGATGCTAGAGAAAAACATTTCTTTTTCAGAAGGTTTCTTGTGTTTAGCCTATCAAGCAGTAAGAGCCAGAAGAAGAATTTGTGCTTTTGCTGACAAGAGGATTTCCACAACCAAGAGAAATGTGGCTGTACAGGTTGGCAACCAGATAAGGAACAATAAGCCTCTTTGACCGAAAAATTACTGCCCCAAATGTAACTCCAATTATCAGCTTCCCCCTGCCTGTCAGTGCTAAGAATTTGCTCGAGACTTTGATATTCCTGGTAAGCTTGATGTGACATAGGGAGGAAAAAAAGATCCTGAGTATTATCTGCCTGCAGGAACTCACTGACAGAGATGTGAGGGTTTTTTGCATAGGAGAGGAGATGAGGAAGCTTATGTTGAAGACACCTATCATTCCACATATCAGTCCAGAGAAGTGTGGATTTTCCATCTCCCACCAAGCACTTTGCAATTTCTTTAAAAATGTCAATCAATTTCAGATGATCTTTCCACCAAAAGGATCCCTCAAGACTTCTTCCAGGGAGTTTACCATTACAGTAATAAGTGTTCCATATAAGGTGAACCCAAGGGATATCCTTGTGATTATAAAATTTATCCAAATTCTTCAAAAGAAGTGCAGAGTTTTGGATATTAAGGTCAAGAACTCCCAATCCCCCCTGGTTCTTGGGTCGGCAAACTTTCTTCCATGCTACAAGAGCATTACCTCTAGCTTGCACATCAGATGTTTTCTTTCTCCACAGACATTGTCTCATATATTTAATCAACTATTCCTTAATAGTGACAGGAAGATCAAAACAGCTCATGTAATATATGGGAAGGGAAGACAAAACAAATTTAACTAGCTGCAGCTTCCCCCCATAATTAAGAAAATCAGCTATCCCACACAACCTTCTCTCAACTCTCTGCACAATAGGTAGGAAATGTTCCACTGCAGGTTTATTTAAACTTAGAGGCAAACCAAGGTAGGTGAAAGGCAAAGAGCCAGTGAGGCAAGAAAGAGTATTAGCAAAGTGTCCCAGCCTCTCAGAGTCCATGTTAATTGGCATCATGCTGGATTTGGAGTAATTAACTTTGAGTCCAGTTGAGAGAGCAAAAGTATGAAGAATGGCCTTAAGGCACAAAAGTTGCACAGAATCAGCTTTAAGGATTAATAAAGTGTCATCTGCATACTAAACCACAGGGAAATCAGGACAGAACACATTTTCAGTGGGAAGAGAAAGAATACCAAGATTCATTGCCTTATTGAGGATACTTTGAAGGAGATCAGCAGCCAAGACAAACAGTAGGGGAGATAAAGGATCCCCCTGTCTAACACCTCTTCTGCAATACAATTTTTTCCCAGGCACTCCATTTAAAAGCACAAAGGAAGAAGCAGAACAAAAGATCAATTGAATCCAAGAAATCCATTTATCACCAAAACCTTTGGCTTTAAGGATATTGATAATTGCAGAGTGCTCAATTCTGTCAAAAGCCTTTTCAAAGTCAAGCTTAAGAATTAAAATTTCTTCTTTGGACTTGTGACATTGATCAAGGAATTCAAATGCCCAACCTAAACAATCTTGGATAGATCTTTGTTTGAGGAAACGATATTGATTCTTGTGAACAAGCTTAAGGATGACCTTCTGCAGTCTATTAGCCAGAATTTTGGTGATAATCTTAAAGACACTATTGAGCAGAGAAATAGGCCTAAAATCAGCAGGAGTCAAAGGAGCTGCAATTTTTGGAATGAGGGTGATAAAAGAGGCATTAATGCTTTCCAAGGAAGTTTGCCCCTCATAGAAATCCACAAGGAGTTGTTTCACATCATCCTTAATAATAGGCCAGCAATGTTTCATGAATTCATTATTAAAACCATCAGGCCAGGGGATTTATCATTTGGCAGATCTTTAATGACCTCATCAATCTCCTCATCAGAGAAAGGTTTTTCCAAAGCATCCCTTTCCTCATGTCGTAAGCATTCCCCAGCCAAGTCATTAAGATTGAAGTGCATTTCAGGCTTATCAGAAGTACCCATTCTATCTTTAAAGGAATTCCAAAGGAGATTTTCTTTGCCATCATGATCATAAATATCAAGATCAGAAACATCCTTTAGCATGGAAATGTAGTTATGCCAAAAGCTTATGGTGGCTCTGGAGTGAAAGAATTTTGTGTTTTCATCACCCAGCTTAACCCATTTGATTTCCCCCCTCTGTTTCCAATAAGTATTTTGATCTGTAACAGAGAGATTATGAGATTTTTCAGGAGGTCCCTGAGATTCCATTCTTGAACAGTAAGGGTTCTCATTTCCTCCATGATATCCAGAAAATCAATGGTGGCATTAACATTACAGATTTGTGATTTCAGGCAAGGCAGATTTTTGGCCCAGATCTTCAGCCCCCTTCTCACATTTTTGAATTTAGCATTAATTTTTTTTGAAGAATCCTGAAAACCCATAGGAATATTCCAAGCATTTTGAACAATAGCTTTAAATTCCTTATGATGCATCCAATGATTTTCAAATCTGAACACCTGGGCTTTGGGAATTACTGTGCCAATGGAAATGACACAAGGAAGATGGTCAGAGGTAGGCTTTGCAAGAGGAGCAACAAAGGTTGAGGGATAACTCTAAGTCCAGGAAGCAGAAGAAAAAAACCAGTCCAACCTTTCCAAAAGGGGATCTTTTTGCATATTACTCCAAGTGAACTTTCTACCTTTAAGTGGTAACTCTATGAGACCCAAATTATTAATGGCTTCATTAAAGAGAAGCATACCATTCACATCTCCACCCAGTTTGTTTCTATCAGAAGGCTGTCTACAGAAGTTGAAGTCTCCCACAATGAGCCAGTCCAAATTATCAGGCATATCAATGTTTCCAAACCAATCCAAAAATTCAGCCTTTTTTTCAGGTAAACATGGCCCATAAATATTTGTAAGGATCCAGGATTCATTGTACAAGAGAGATGTCAAGGTGATGGAGATGGAAAACTCATTGTTGAAAGAAAGATGCCCAGAGAACAGGGAACTATTCCAAATGGTGATCAAACCTCCAGATGCTCCTCTGGAGGGAAGAAATTCAAAATTTGTAAATTTGGTGGGGCAGAATTTTTTGATGAAAGAGCTGTCAAAATCCTCTGTCTTAGTTTCTTGAAGACAAAAAATGTCACAGCCAGACTCCTCAATTTTATTTCTGAGAGCAAACCATTTTTTTCAGAATTAATTCCCCTGATATTCCAATTCAAGATCTTCCTAATTCTTTTGTTATTCATTAAGAAACCAAAGGAGAGTATAGATATGGGGTGATATAAATAGTGTAATCACCCAATAGTGGAAACAACAATCACATAGGCAAAAGGCAATCCATATCAAGGTACCACAGACATATTCCACAACAAGTACCAAACACATGACAAGATCACAAGAACTGACCACATGACAGGGAGTCAACAAGACTCCATCAAAAGACTTAGTTTGATACATTTAAACACTTAAGAGGAGGGCTTCTTCTTGGCTTGTTGTCCACAGGTTCCAGTAGACCCAGGTTTCTTCTTTCCACCAATGCCCAAGCTAGAGGAAGCACTCCCTTTAATGCTGCCTTTTGGAGGAGCCTTAACTGCCACTTCATTGGCCTTCCCTTTCTTGAGCAACCTCTTCTCCAGGTCCCCATCCTTAACCTTGCAGAAGGAGGCAGCGAGATTTTTAACCACTTTAGAATTCAGGCAAGGAGGAACAGCATTACAAACCAGACAATCAGCAATTAGACAATTTATGTGACTTTTAAAGCCCCCATTCAGCTCAGCAATTCTAGGGATTCTTCTCACCTCAGTGTCAACAAGAGGTTCCTTGCCCTTTCTCTTTCTGGCAGGGGTAGAGGGAGAGCAGGAAGATTTATTAGCTTCAATGCCCAGACAAGAAGGAGCCATCTGGGAAAAGCTCTCATTAGGGATGATGAAGGAAATGGAATTCTCCTCAGCAATAGGTTCTTTAATAATTTCCCATAAAGGAGAAGTAAGGAAGCCCTTGACCCAATTAAACTTCTCAGGGGTAGCAAGCATGAGAGTAATAAAGTTAAACCAACTTACAGGGATATCACACTTGAGAGAGCCCATTGAAGAAGTGTCCTTCTGAATATGGGGAGCAAAATAATTCTCCCAGAGTTCCAATCCTTGTTGGGAAAATCCCTGCTTAGCAATGTGCACATCAGGAATGGAGACAAAAGTTCTCACCATTCCAACCTGAAGATGAGCCTCATTTGGAGAAAGAAGATGCTGATCCTCCAACATCCAATCATCATTGTCAGGAGCCACAGAACTTGAGTCCATAGGGCTTCCCACCCCCTCCTCAGCATCAGAGTTTGCCTCATCATCATCAGCCAAATAGTTCTAAAAAATATTCTGCAGGCCTTCACCAATGCCAACTCCTTGTGGTTCAACAGCCACACCCTGCTCCTCAGCAGCTCAGGCTCATTGACAGACTCATCATCATCAGACTCCCAGTCTTGGACAATGATAGCACCTGTAACTCCACTGTTAACATCTTGAGGTGGCAGATGCTGATTGTCAACAGGCATATCTTCACCAGGAGCAATGACAGGGCCTTGAACAGGAGCAGCAGCAGCTTCCCAGGGACCCCAACCATCATCATTACCACCATCATTCCCAGGGGCAGGATCTTGCACAGGGGCCAACCACTGTCCCCAACCACCCCTAGGGGCAGGTGGGGGAGGGGGGAGGTGGAATTTGGGGCCCAAAGACAGGGCCATGAACAGGAACAGGATGTGGGTCCTCATTGTCATCTGGAAGTGGGTCCTCATCAGGTGGGCCCCGCCAAGCAAGTCACTTTGCAGCACTTCAACAGAAAACGTCCAAGATTCAGACTCCACCAAGTCACCAATGGTAAACCTTACACTCTTGGGATGTCTACCAGGTCAGTGTCACGAATCTTTGCAATAATCCTACCCTTTTGGTCTGGGTCCCTCTCCATCACAGAACCTTCCCAATATCAACAAAGACAGCATTCAGATCCTCCGTATGCCAGTGGTCAAGAGGAGGTCCAACTAGCATCACCCAACACTCATTATTAAACTGAGCCCTCCTCCAGTTATCTCCCTCATTATGCTTAACAAAAGAAACATGCACATCTTGAAACGGAATCAGGCTAGCCGCAATGAGCCTATCTCGATCACTGACATGATGAAACTGCACATAAGCAGACCCAAAGGGACAAGCCTGGACATCTCTAAAGTGAACTCTAACCTTGGATTCAAACATTAATCAAAGTTTGTTCAAGATGGGATTTTAAGTTTCCATTTGGAATCAAAAAGTTTCTTTTCACCCTAAATTTCAACAATTATTTATTTTGTTTATTTATTTTTTACATTACAAAATTTGGAAAATTTTGGGATGTGACAGGTGTGATGTTTGATGTCATCAAGAAACTCTTCCGGTGTTAGTGATTGACATGATCTCATGGTCTAAGGATTAGGATCACTTCGTAAGTTGTTTATAGCAATATAAACTCAATGACTTTGATCGTAATGCTATACTTCAGATGAATGTTCATCACATCATTACACTAATGTTGTGATCTCATTATTAACAACATCCAATGTCTATGATCAGGAAACTGTTATCATCTTGTTAATCAACGAGCTAGTTTATGAGAGAGGCATAACTAGGAACTTTCTGTTTGTTTATTAAACACACATGTATTAACGTTTCCGTATTAATACAATTATAGTACTTTACAAATCTTTATATCTCCATCCTTGACATGCTCGCGGATGGAGTGAAACCGGCGCTTAATATGCTTGGAATGCTTGTGAGACCTTGGTTCTTTGGCATTGGCAATGGCACCATTGTTGTCACAATAGATCACCATTGGGTCCAACGCATTTGCAACCACACCTAGTTCGGATATGAACTCCTTCATCCAAACTGCTTCCTGTGCCGCTTCCGAAGCAACAACATATTCGGCTTCCATTGTTGATCCCGCCACCATAGGTTGTTTGGAGCTCCTCCAACTAACCGCTCCGCCTTTCATGAGAAATACGTATCCGGATTGAGACTTAGAGTCATCTGGATCGGTGTCAAAGCTAGCATCAACATAACACTTAGTGACGAGCTCTTCTTCACCTCCGTACACAAGAAACATATCCTTAGTTCTTCGTAAGTACTTCAGGATATTCTTGACCGCTATACAGTGTTCCAAACCTGGATCCAATTGGTACCTACTAGTCAAACTAATAGCATGTGCCACATCCGGTCTTGTACATAGCATGGCGTACATTATAGAGCCTATGGCTAAAGCATAGGGGACTTTTTCCATTATCTCTCTTTCTTCCGCCGTAGCCGGACTTTGTGTCTTACTCAGTGTCGTGCCTTGTGTCATAGGTAAGAACCCCTTCTTACTTTCGTCCATTTTAAACTTCTTTAAAATCTTATCAAGGTATTACTTTGCGATAGCCCTATTAGGCGCCTAGATCTATCTCTATAGATCTTTATGCCTAATATGTATGACGCTTCACCTAGGTCCTTCATTGAAAATTTGCTGTTTAGATAACTTTTAACACTGTTTCAAAGATCTATATCATTTCCTATCAATAATATGTCATCCACATATAGTATCAGAAATTCCACATTGCTCCCACTCACTTTCTTGTAAATACAAGCTTCTCCATAAGTTTGGACAAATCCAAACTCTGTGATCACCTCATCAAAGCAAAGATTCCAACTTCGTGATGCTTGCTTCAATCCATAGATGGATCGCTAAAGCTTGCACACCTTGTTAGAATCCTTAGAATTGACAAAACCCTTTGGTTGTATCATATACAACTCTTCTTCAATATTACCATTGAGAAACGCGGTTTTGACATCCATCTGCCATATCTCATAATCGAAATATGCAGTAATTGCTAACATAATCCTAACTGATTTTAGCATTGCTACGGGAGAGAATGTCTCATCATAGTCAACTCCTTGAATTTGTCGAAACCCCTTTGCGACAAGTCGAGCTTTATAGACGGTCACATTACCATCAGCATCAGTTTTCCTTTTGAAAATCCATTTATTCTCCACGGCCTTTCGGTCGTGAGGTAAGTCCACCAAGTTCCAAACTTGATTTTCATACATGGATTCCATCTCGGATTTAATGGCTTCTAACCATTTGTTGGAATCCGGGCTCATCATCGCTTCTTCATACGTCATAGGGTCATCATTTTCATCAACCACGAAATTCATGACAGGATTTCCATACAGCTCGGGAGCTGCACGTGTCCTGCTAGACCTGCAAGGTTCGGTAGTATTCTCTTTTGGAGTTTCATGATCATTATCATTAGTTCCCTCTTCAACTGGTGAAGCCAACTCCGGAACGACTTTCGGTGCTATGCTACTCGCCATACTTTGAAGAGAAGGTTCAATAACCTCTTCGAGTTCTACCTTCCGACTACTCACACCTTTCGTGAGAAACTCTTTCTCTAGAAAGGGTCCATTCTTGGCAAAAAAAACCTTGCCCTCGGATCTGTGATAGAAGGAATACCCAATAGTTTCCTTAGGGTATCCTATGAAGATGCATTTTTCCGCTTTGGGTTCGAGTTTATCCGGTTGAAGTTTCTTCACATAAACATCGCATCCCCACACTTTAAGAAATGACAGCTTAGGTTTGTTTCCAAACCATAATTCATACGGCGTCTTTTCAATAGATTTAGATGGTGCCCGATTTAAAGTGAATGCAGTAGTTTCTAGTGCATAACCCCAAAATGACAACGGCAAGTCCGTCAGAGACATCATAGATCGAACCATATCCAATAAAGTACGATTACGATGTTCCAACACACCATTTCGCTGTGGTGTTCCGGCAGGTGTGAGTTGTGAAACAATTCCACACTCTTTCATGTGAGTGCTAAAATCGTAACTTAGATACTCACCTCCACGGTAGGACCGTAGAAATTTGATATTTCTATTACGATGATTTTCCACTTCATTCTGAAATTCCTTGAACTTTTCAAAGGTTTCATACTTGTGTTTCATCAAGTAGATATAATCGTATCTACTCAAATCATCTGTGAAAGTAACAAAATAACGATATCCACCTCGCGCCGACACACTCATTGGACCACATACATCAGAATGTATGATTTCCAATAAATCTGTCGCCCTTATCCATTGAACTGGAAAACGACGTTCTAGTCATCTTGCCCATAAGGCATGGCTCACATGTATCAAATGATTCAAAATCAAGTGATTCCAAAAGTCCATCCGAATAGAGCTTCTTCATGCGTTTAACGCCAATATGACCTAGACGGCAGTGCCACATATATGCGGATATATCATCATTAAGTTTAATCCTTTTAGCATCAACATTACGTATATGTGTAACATTATTATCGAGATCCAATAGAAATAAACCATTCATCATCGGTGCATGACCATAAAAGATTTCATTCATATAAATAGAACAACCATTGTTCTCGGATTTAAATGAATAACCACTTCGCATCAAACACAATCCAGATAGAATGTTCATGCTCAGTGCTGGCACCAGATAACAATTATTCAAGTTTATTACTAATCCCGACGGCAAGTGGAGAGGTAGCGTTCCGACGGCGATCACATCAATGCTTGATCCATTGCCGACACGCATCTTGACCTCACCCCTTGCTAGAGGTCGCTTGTTCCGCAGACCCTGATTCGAGTTACAGATATTAGCAACTGAACCGGTATCAAATACCCAGGTGCTACTGCGAGCACTAGTCAAGTACACATAAATAACATGTATATCATATATACCTTTCTTTGCCTTGCTGGCCTTCATCTCTGCCAAATACTTGGGGCAGTTGTGCTTCTAGTGGCCAGTCCTCTTACAATAGTAGCACTCGGTATCAGACTTAGGGCCAACTCGGGGTTTCTTTTCAGGCACGGCAACCGGCTTGCCGCCCTTACTTCCCTTCCGTTCTCCCTTCTTGTCTTTCTTGAAACCAGTGTTCTTATTGATCATCAACACTTGATGTTCCTTCTTGATCTCCACTTCTACAGTTTTAAGCATTGACAGAAGCTCGGGGACAGTCTTCTTCATGCCTTGCATATTATAGTTCATCACGAAGCTCTTATAGCTAGGTGGCAGAGACTGCAGAACACGATGGATGCCTAAGTCAATGGGAATCGTTATTCCCAAGGACACAAGCTTATCGGTGTAACCCGACATCTTGAGTACATGCTCACTAACGGAGCTATGCTCTTCCATCATGCAGCTAAAGAACTTTTCTGAAGCATTGTAGCTCTCTACAGCAGCATGTGTGTCAAAAAACATTTTCAACTCACCCATTGTATCAAATGCATTGCCGTTTTCGAAACGCTTTCGAAGTTCCATCTCTGGCCCATACAATATGCCGCAATGAACTAAGTTGTGGTCCTCTTGACGAGTCTGATAGATATTCTTCTCTTCGTCAGGAGCATCCTCAAAAGGTAGGGGGCCTAGCGGCGCTTCTAAAACATATTGCTATGTGCAGCAGAGAGGAGAATCCTCAAATTCATGGCCCATTCGGTAAAGTTGCTACCGTTTGTTGCAAGTTTCTCTTTCTCCATGAACACATTGAAATTAAAAGCAGGTGGTGCCATCTACAACAGAAATTAAGTTTACACAAAGTTTATGATAGATTGAGTTCAACTAATCCACAGTACGAATGAACTCCCACTCAAAAACGACATCCCTCTTGCCTTTTTGGTGATTGCATGAACCAAATCCACTACACCAAGTCCGATCATCACGTGAGTCGGTGTAGCTTCAAAGCATCAAATGGGCATCATATCTACCATATGACTCATGCTTAACCTTTCAGTACGTGTTCCGATGCCATGTTTGTACATGCTAGGCTCATCAAGTTAGAACCTTAGTGATCACGTGTGTAACTGTCTTACACCCGAAATATGGTCGTGGATCCAAGAACACCCGATCATCACGTGATGTCTTGGAGCGACGAAAACATAATCAGTGCATACTAAAGGAAGAACACATACTTATCTTGATATTTAAACGAGGGATCATCTTATTATGCTAATAAAGCGCTAAACAAGCAATATAAGATGCTATCAAACATCACATGTTTAATAGTGAAATGATATGGTTCCCGCATAAGATCTCTATCATGTGCATCGTGGTATGATCACTATCATACCTTTATGTGTAAGGCCAAGGTCTATGGAACTTACACGTTATGTGTGTTGTAAGAGTATTATCTCATACTTCTACTTACAACAACACCATATCATAACACTAGCCCAGCAACAATCTAAACTAGACGCCTCTAATTTATCCATTGCAAGTTTTACGTGGCTTAGGGCTTTCGAAGATAGAACCGTTATTACCTACGAACATGATCCACAACGAGGATAACCAAATTGTTGACAACTCATTGCAAAATAGATATTGACTATAGTAGGAGAGACAAACACCCGCTAGCCACTTATGCAAACTAGTTGCATGTCAAGTGTGGAACATGTCTCATGTGCGAGGACATGTAAAGTTTGTCCGGGCCGCTTCATCCCACTATGCCACCAATATCCAAAATTACAACTAAGAAGAAACAAAATAATCATCATCGCCCATGTACTACCCGTGTAAAGCATCTACGCATAGATCCGGCTCTGATACCACTGTAGGGGTTCGCAACATAGAAAACAAAAAATTTCCTACGATGGGAACTAAGTACTAATATCTATCTACTAGATACAAACAACGGGCGGATGTATATCCGTAGAGAACGTACCCTTGAAGACCGACAAAGCTTAACGAGTTGAACTCGTGGTTGATGTAGACGATCTCTTGCCGATCTCAATATCGGGAGGAAGTCCTAGCGCCTCAAAGCAGCAACGCATCCATGCTCGCACACACGTACAAGACACCGAGCAACCTCCGCCTCCTCGCTCCAGCGATACAGCGGAAGCACAACCCTTTCTTGCCGAATAGCCACCGGAAACATGTATCTCGGTAGTCCGAGACCATGGGGAATAAATGCTAGAGGGGAAGAGAGATCCTTCACGAGGAGGTGTGAGTGAGAGAGAGGAGGGGGTTGCCTTTTATAGGAGGAGGGGGGCACCCAAGGGGGTGGCCGCCAGCCATGGGGGCTGCCCCCTCCCCTCCTTCATTTATGTGAGTGGACACTCCACTCACAAAAATCTCTTCAATTCCCTCCACTCAAAATCCCACTCAAAATTGTTATTAAATTTCCACCAAATTTAATGCAAACTATCATTAAATAAAACTCCTTTTATTTATTCAGAATTTTGTCAATTAATTTAATGACAAACATTCACATATAAACCGTTGCTAGAATTCCATTTCACATGCAAAAACACTTTCTACAATTTCACCCAAAAACCTGTTTCGGTATCTAGTGAAATAAATTCCTGCGCTTGTTATTCTTTCCGGCATAAAACTTTTGCTCCAATTGGATTTCAGTGTCCCTTAAGTGTGTCACCCTATGGTTCGTGAATAATGCGTACATGATCGAGACCCTTCTCCGATCAATAATCAGAAGCGGGACCTGGAGATCCATACTGACTCCAACACATTCAACGATTACTTTCCTGTGATCGTCGGAACCTTTTACGCTAGTATCTTAATCCCTTTGTTTCACGATATATTACATGTACGAGATTCGATCATCGGTATCTCCATACCTAGTTTGATCTCATTACCGACATGCACTCTTTTCTCGTTCCCGTGATATAACATTCTAGTGATCAAATCACTTGCTTGCAAGCTAACCAATGTGATATCACCGAGAGGGGCCAGAGTATATCTATCCGTCATTGGGATGAACAAATTCCACTCTTGAGCCATGAGCCTCAACATAACACTTTAGTAGTTTTGAAGCCATCTTTATAATCACCCTGTTAGGGTGTGACATTTGATGTCATCAAGAAACTATTCCGGTGTTAGTGATTGACATGATCTCATGGTCTAAGGATTTGGATCATTTCGTAAGTTGTTTATAGCAATATAAACTCAATGACTTTGATCGTAATGCTATACTTCGGATGAATGTTCATCATATCATTACACTAATGTTGTGATCTCGTTATTAACAACATCCAATGTCTATGATCAGGAAACTGTGATCATCTTGTTAATCAACGAGCTAGTTTATGAGAGAGGCATAACTAGGAACTTTCTGTCTGTTATTAAACACACAAGTATAAACGTTTCCATATTAATACAACTATAGCATGCAAAATAAACATCTATCATATACTTGGAATACACATAATAAACACTTTATTATTGCCTCTCAGGGCATATTCCCTTCAAACTAAAGGTGGTTTCTACATCGATGTTGACGAGTAGTGGGTTCCCGGGCAATAGCCTAGGACTATGGAAGGGTCGTTACTTCTGTTAATTCCTCCTAGGCCCTTTGCTAAGTTTGTTGTTTAGAACAACTTGTTTGCTTCCGTTGTTTGTTGTAATCATGGGCCTTTGACCCCTGGCTGTATGACTGGTTTGTAACTCTCTTAACAGTATACCTTATTAATGTATGGTTTGTATGTACTATAATGTTACCGATCATTCCCTGCGCACTTTGGAATTTAGGTTAGGCTTATGTCAGATGAAGATCTGGTATTTGTCTAGCCCTAATCCCAAGTCGTGATAGATTTTCGTATCAAAGCAGGACTGCCTGTAGGAAACCCTTCTTGCTGGTCGATGTTGAGTCTAGAGTTTGATAAAACTATTTGAAAGCTAAAAATTATTTGCAAAACTCTGAATAGGACTATTTTTACTCCTTATCTAGGGTTGTTCTATTGCTAAGTTATCTTACCTCGTTTTTTGGCAAAGTTTTCATTTCTTGTCTATCATTTCAAACTTTTAGGATATACGAGTTTGGGTTGTTTTCCTAGTACCCTATACTCGGTTGCAAGGCTCAGAGTTTCCAAGATACATCCGTGCAACTGAAGCACTGATTTTCAACTTTTCTAAGGATGCTTATAATCCTACTCTCTATTCTTTTGTGATGTGTTGGTATCATATCATGCTTGCATTCCATTGTTATGGTTTGTAGCTAAGTTGGTAGCATATACGTTCTGTACGCTTGTTCTACTGCCATACTTAATGCATTGATATAATCTTCATCCACATGTTTATTTCCACCATGATCTTATGATATGGTTCCTGTCACCTTTTGATGTATCTTTTTGGTGAATCCATTCTCATGGTTTCTGTTCTCTCCGCCCGATGTCGTCTGGTACTCGTGGTTCTGTTGGCCGTCGAGGGAACAATAATGCTGAACTAGAACTTCCACCACCTCCCACAATGGCCGAGGTTCTCAACAACATTGAGACCAACCGTCTGAGGAATGAACGCCTACTTGAGCGTGTGGTGCAGACACTGAACATCGTCCCGACGACTGTGTCACACTTGGATATTTAATCCGATCTTTTCCTCCAATCTTCACCCATCCCAAGGAGCCCCTTGATGCTGATGATTGGCTTCGCACTATAGACCACAATTTCAGTGCTCACCGTGTCCGTCTAGATGACCGTGTCAACTTCTCCACCTATCAACTGGAAGGTGAGGCTGGTGTTTGGTGGGAAGGTTTTCTGAACCTGCAAGCTTAGGGACATGTTATTACTTGGGAAGATTTTTTTGCAGCATTCCATACCTCTTATATCCCTAAGCCCATCATGGATCACAAAAGGAGGGAGTTTCTGGACCTGACTCAGGGGCGCAGGGATATTGAAACATATGGGCGTGAGTTTACTCGCCTGGCTCATTATGCAACCAGGGATGTGACTATTGATGATGATAAGTAAGAGCTATTCCATAAGGGACTTAACCCTGCACTTCAGAATGAGTTGCTACCCTTCAAGTTCCAGTCTTTCCAAGAACTGCATAATCATGCTCTCACTTTAGAGCATGGAAGGAAGGATATGGAGGTCTCTCAGAAGCGTGAAGACAGAAATTCTCGTGCTTCTTCCTCTAGTAACAAGAAGCATCGTGTCTTTGTTCCATACAGTGATGTGCCTCGTCCTCCTTATGCACCCAAATCCTCTAACAATGCTTCTTGTTAGCCACAGTCAAATACTGGTGGAGCAAATTATCGTCCTCCTGCTGGTTCTTACACTGGAGTTACCTGCTACTCATGTGGTCAGCCTATTCACTACTCAAGGTAGTGTCCCCAAAGGGCTGTCGGTCGTAATAATCAACCGACAAAGAAGAATGATAAATCTCAAGGTGCTAGTCGTGGTCGTCTAAACCATGTCATTGTTGAAGAAGCCCAGGAAGATCCACGCGTCATCCTGGGTATGCTCTGTGTCAATTCAATTCTAGCAATAGTCTTGTTTGATTCTAGAGCATCGCATATATTTATGTCAAATTTGTTTGCTCAAGATCATGGGATAAATTTTGAACCTCTGTCTACCCCTTTGACCATCCATTCTCTAGGTTCTAGCTGGTTTACCACTATGGTTAGTCGCGGAAATGAGATTGACATAACCTACCAGAAGTTTCCCACTTCTTGTTGCACTTACGTGAAGTGACATTGATGTCATTCTGGGCATGGACTAGTTAACCAAGTATCAAGCCGTCATTGACTGTTAACTTAGAATAGTTAATGTGACCTATCCTGCTAGCATAATTGTCAAGTACTGGACTGATGGTTCAAAATCTCCATCGTTAGTTCTTAAACCTTTCTTGGAGTTGTATGCCATGGATGTCCTACCTACTCTCGAGGTCCAAGATGTCCATGTAGTATGTGATTTTCCAGATGTCTTTTCTGAAGAGTTCCTGGAACTGCTCTTATCTACAAAAGACCTTACCGCATGCCTCCTCATGAGTTGGTGGAGTTGAAGAAGCAACTTGAAGATCTATAAGGACTAGGTTACATCCAACCTAGCACATCCTATTGGGGTTGCCCTACCATTTTTGTCAAGAAGCGGGATACAAATATTCCAAGATTGGTTGTTGATTACCGTCCACTCAACATGGTGACAATAAAAAATGAGTACCCTCTTCCCCGGATAAATGACCTCTTTGATAAATTAAGTGGTGCCACTGTCTTCTCCAAAATGGACTTAAGATCAGGGTATCATCAAATCAAGATCAGGAAGGAGGATATCCCAAAGACAGCATTCACAACTCGTTATGGTCTTTACGAGTATACAGTGATGTCCTCCGGGTTAGCCAATGCCCCTACCATTTTTATGAGGCTCATGAATTCTCCGTTCATGGAGTATCTCGACAAGTTTGTCGTGGTATACATTGACGATATTCTAATCTACTCCAAGACCGAAAAAGAGCATGCCGAACATGTATGTTTGGTGTTGACATGTAAGGTTCCCAACCTTTAATAAGGTAGAGATCCATGTGTTTACAATGCTAGTCCCTGGATCAATCAGCTATAGTTAAGATGTAATATCAAGAAACAAAGGTCATAATACAACTTTATAACCAGGAATAAAATAATTTATTACATCTTACATAGCTCCTTTGGCTATCTCATTACAATGCAGCAGAATTAACTATAGCATGGGGTCCTTCATCTTCAAAGTGCCACAGGAAATCATGTTGGTTGTAGACTTGTAATCCTATTCAACACACTTCACTAACATCAAACAAACCTGCAACATAATAAGTTGCAGCCACAAGGGTCAATACATTTGAATTGTATTGGCAAGTTTCACTACTATGTAGAAATAAGTGGATCCTATCATTACATGCATATCTGGCTAAGTAGGGTTTAGGCTCTTTTGCAGAAAGCAATATAGTTTTATCCTATCTTTTCAAAATAGTTTTGATCTTTTGTCAAATCTTTCTGAACTCCTTGGAAAACTCCAAGTGCTTATAATCCCTTGTTTTCACCATCAAGTTTTACTTTGAGAAATTGGAATGTCGAGATCTTCCATAGCTTCAGGCCTTAGTTGCTCAGAATTGTCCATAACCGGGGACACAGCTAAGTACTTAGAATTTGATCTTCTGCAGAAGTTGCAAACTTTACCCACATGACACAATCTCGTCTTGACGCCACCAGTGGCCGCTGGATAAGTACACACCAAATGGAGTACCGGCAGATCGAGAATGTGACAAAGTCTTTCCATAGAAGTCCTCCCAATACACAATGCTAGCTTGTCTACCAGGCACCAATGTAAGGATATATTTCCAGTACACAATTCTATTTAACCTGAAGATGCCAATGCAAGGGTCTTCCACTATGTAGTTGACTAAGCCAGAGCCCATTTAGCATGTGGCTGTACACGGAAGCCACTGTACGAGAAACATGTTCAATCTCTAAGTCCCTGGGTGGTTTTCTTCTAGTGCACATACAAAAAGATAGCCATATAAACATGGTTCCCTTTGTTGCCACCTTATCCAAATCTTGAGTATCCTTTTCCACCCAGGTGGTTCATTGAGTACTGGTTTTATTATATAAAACATATATCTTTCCAACACTTCATATAATCATATCATGTATCCCATCCCAAATATATAGCAGGGCTAAGCTTACTATAACTACAATGTTTTCACTAAGGAAGATATAAGGGTATCCTATTAGGATTTAGCATAGCATAAAATATAGTAGACCTTATCATGCATGTTACAAAAATCCACTAAGTGTAATGAAAATAGTAGGACATAGATGATAGTGTCACTTGCCTTTTTGGTAGAGAATATTGATTCACTTCTTGATCTTGCAAATATCACACTCCTCTAACTTCACTACAATTCAATCAAGCAAACACATTTTCAAACCAATATTCAAACAATTTATCACACATAAAATAATAGAAACAAGGCAATGCATGCATGCAAAAGATGATTTCATTTAGAAAAGTGGTTTCTATTAGGCTCTAAACATTTTAAAGCTCAAAGTGGTCATTTACTAAAGTGTTAAAACCATTTGCAAAAGGTTTTATCTCATAAACCAAATATTATGCTAAGGTGATATTTTATGTTGTTGAAAATATCTTTTAGCAAAGTAATAACTTTATATGGTTCATCAAATACGTTCTTAATTCACAAAACTTGGTGTTTAGAGTCAGAAGGTTTGAATCACATCATTTCCCAAAGGCTTTACTCAAAAATCAATTCTAAACCATAAACAATATTTTTATTTGACTAGAAATGTGCTAATTCAAATATTTATTCCTTAACTTCACAAAATACATTTTTAAATCCATAAGTTGGTTCCTATGGTCAGTAGGTTCAAAACAATCCATTTAGTAAAGATTTCACCTTAAAAATGTATCTAGAACTAATGTTATATTCAAATTATGCCTACACAAGTTTCTGCAATTTCAACCAATTTTCCAGATACAAAACAATAAACAAAGTGCATGGTTGCAAAGTACTTGTCCTGCTGATTCCATTGATATAAAATTTGCAAAATTTGGACGTGTAGAATTAAAGTTATGAATTTTACAAGTTTGCAAATCTAATAGATCAAATTTCTGTTTTTAAATCAATCTCTGGACACGTGTCTAATTCTTACTGGCGCGTACCGGTTCGTGCGGATTGCGCTCTATGGATCGTTGGATCTAAATAAGATCGTGCGGCATAGAGCACACGATACCCCTTCGATTAAATCTAATCTTAGCCAGACGTTTTGTATCCTACGGATCACATCGGCCAGACCATATCTGGGCGGCGCTAGCGGCGGCTGGCGGCGGCGCACGTTCGGGCGGTGAGCTTGCCGATGATTCAGGAAGCAAGGGAGAGGGAGTAGTAGCTCACCGTGCTCGTGGGAGTGCGGAGAAGCTCGAGGTGTGGTCGGCTTGGTGAGGGGCGCACCGAAGCAGGATGGATTGCTCGCCGGAGTCAGTGGCGGCGGCGGGTGTCTCTGGTTGTCGTCGGGGGCAAAGCTTGAGAGCGCGCTAAGACAAACGGATCATGCGGTTAGATGCCTACACGGCTGGGGATCCTGGGAGCATCAACGAGAAGGTTCGGGCGGTCTATGCTTACCAGGGGAGCTCGTCGGAGAAACGGCAGAGGATGGTGGCGCTCAGTTGTCGAGGTTGCCGAGCCTAGGGATCGCGCGCAGTTGAGTGGAACACACTGGCAGATGCGCACGGGACTGGGGAGTAAGCTTGCGTGCTCTGGGAGGCGAGGAGAGGTTGCGGTTCACCGGAATCGGACGGAGAAGCTCATCGGGGACAGCGAGTTCAAGCAAACGATTCCCGCAGCCTGGAGGCAGAGAGGAGGTGTGGTTTGGGGGAAATGAGAGAGGAGGGCAAGGCGTATAAGTGTGCATGGTCACTGGCGAGTTAAATCTATCCATCAACGCGAATTTATCGCCGTATTCAATGGCAGAAACGGCGAGGGGGATGTGGTCGCGGTGGAGACTACGACTGACGATGTGGGACCGCGCTGTCTGCAAGAGAGGGGGAGAGGGAGTAGGGTCCGCAGCTCAGCGACTCAGCGGGTGCTCTTCTGGGTGAAAAACGTTTCACTGCGGGGTTTAGTTGGGCTGCGCTGTTGGGCTTGCTGGGCTGGGCCAGATGGGTTGGGTTAGTTTCGTTTTTTTATATTGAATGCTTTTCTTTTTCTGTTTTGATTTTATTTCAAACAATTCAAACTCCATTTGAATTCAAACCACCATCAAACTTTTGGGTAAAATTCAATTCTGTTTATCAACATAATCCAAAGTCCAAAATAGAACAATTATTTTTAGGGTTTATTATTTATTAAGAATAAATAAATAGGCTTTAGTCTTTATTTCAAATAGGATTCAAATATGTTTAAAACTCTATTTGACTTGATAAATTCCTACAAAAATCTTTTCAGTAGGTTTTATTTGAAAACTAAAACACCTTTAAATATAATTTAAAATATTTTAATAAGTTTTTAATGATCATTCAAAATAGGAAAATGTCTATACTTGAATGAAATTTGTATATAAATAAATCCTCATGGTTTTATTTAAATAAACCTTTACTATTTTTATCAAACAAAATATTTTATTTTAAATGCTTGGCCAAGATTAATATGGCACTTTTTTAAAAATAGTCCTTATCCATTATTTCTACCTTTGCTTATAAAAACCATATCTTTTTATTTAAAGATCCAAAAATGGTGATTCCAACTAATATAACTTTATTTATTATTTGTTTATCTTTTTAAATACCTTTAGGATTTTATTTGATCAAAATAGGTTTTGATGTTTCCAATTGGAATGAAAAAGTTTCTTCTCACCCTAAATTTCAACAATTATTTATTTTGTTTATTTATTTTTCACATTTCAAAATTTGGAAAATTTTGGGATGTGACATGACAAAACTTGGTGAACATCGTCTCTACGCCAAGATTTCCAAATGTGAGTTCCGATTACAAGAGTTAATATTCCTTGGTCATGTGGTGTCTACGAGTGGTGTTGTTGTCATACCGGATGAAGTTCAAACCATTCTGGAATGGAAGTCACCTACTTAAGTCAAGGAAGTCCGAAGTTTTCTTGGAATGGCTGGATATTAATGCCGATTCATCGAGAACTTCTCCAAGATAGCCAACCTATGACTGATCTTCTTAAGAAATATAAGAAGTTTGAATGGTCAGAAAAGGTAGAAGAAAGCTTTGAAGCTTTGAAAACCAAGCTAACCACCACTCCTATGCTTGTCCTTCCGGACACGAGCAAGGATTTCGTCATCTATTGTGATGCTTCTCTTCAAGGGCTTGGCTGTGTGTTGATACAAGATGGTCATGTAGTGGCTTATGATTCTCGGCATTTGAAGCCACGTGAGAACAATTATCCAACCCATAATCTCGAACTCGTTGCTGTTGTTCATGGTCTTAAGCATTGACAACATTACCTCATCGGTAACCATTGAAAACTTTACTCGGATCATCAAAGCCTAAAGTATCTCTTTACTCAGCCAGATCTGAATCTCAGGCAAAGATGATGGTTGGAACTCATCAAAGATTATGATTTGGGTCTCAACTATCAACCCGCCAAAACCAATGTCGTTGCTGATGCGCTAAGTCGGAAGTCTTATTGCAAAAATCTGATGATTTCACAAGCCCAAACTGCTCTCTATGAGGAAATCAAGCGTATTAACCTTGAAGTAGCTCCTTGTGGATTCCTTGATAACCTTGAAATAAAATCTTCCCTGGAGGACCAAATCAAGGAAGCTCAAAAAAGAGACGGTGAGGTCACCGAGATTAAGGAACGTATTGCAAGTGGTGAAGCTAAATGTTTCTACATCAATGAACAAGGTACCCTCTATTTCGGTAACAGGATAGTGGTCCCAAATAGTCAGAAATCAAAGATCTAATCCTACTAGAAGCTCATGAATCTCCTCTATCAATCAATCCTCGTGGTACCAAGATGTACCGAGATCTCCGACAAAGTTCTGGTGGAGTGGAATGAAACCAGAGATCGCTTGGTTTGTTGCAGAGTGCGATGTTTGTCGTCGCGTGAAGGCTGAACATCAAAGACCTGCTAGACTACTGCAGCAATTGAAAATCCCTGAGTGGAAATGGGATGAAATTGGTATGGATTTCATCACTAGACTCCCAAGGACACAAGCAGGAAATGATGCCATATGGGTAATAGTTGATCGGTTATCAAAAGTTGCTCATTTTCTTCCGGTTCGAGAAAATATCCGTGCTAGTTAAATGGCTGACCTCTATATCTCTCGGATCGTTGTTCTTCATGGTGTTCCCAAGAAGATCATCTCTGATCGTGGAAGTTTGTTTACTTCCAAATTCTGGCAAATTTTGTAAGAAGCAATGGGAACTCATGTCTCTTTCAGCACAGCCTATCATCCTAAAACCGATGGTCAAACCGAAAGAGTAAATCAAATTCTTGAAGACATATGCTCAGAGTGTGTGTCATATCTTGTGAAAACAACTGGGAGAAATGTCTTCCTTTTGTGGAGTTCTCTTACAACAACAATTTTCAATCTAGTTGGACATGGCACCTTTCCAATTCCTATATGGGAGAACAACTCGAACACCGCTGAACTGGACAAAAACCAGTGAAAGACAATTCTTTGGTCCGGACATGATCCAATAAGTAGAAGATCAAGGCCGCATAATTCGAGAGCGTCAGAAGGCCTCTCAATCTCGTCAGAAGGCCAACTATGATTGTCATCATCTCGATGTTCATTATGAAGTTGGTGATCAAGTTTACCTCTGGGTCACTCCTCTGAAGGGTGTCCATTGATTCGGTATCAAAAGCAAATTAGTTCCTCGCTACCTTGGTCCTTTTCGCATTCTCTCCAAGCGGGGTGAGATTGCCTACCAATTGGATATACCTTCAACCTTTCCAGAAGTTCATGATGTCTTTCATGTGTTTCAACTTTGGTGTTTCTTCAAAGGTCCCATTCATGGTGTCGACCATGAAACTTTGGATCTCCAAGATGATCTAACCTACCGAGAATACCCTGTTTGTATTCTAGATGAAACCGAGCGCAAGACTCGTAGTCAAACCATCAAGTTCCTGAAAGTTCTATGGTCTTATCACTCCGAGTCAGAAGCAACCTGGGAATGCAAAGATCGTCTTCGATCTGAGTACCCTGCTTTCTTTTCTAATACCTAGGAATCTCGGGTCAAGATTCTTGTAAGTGGGGTAGATCTATAACATACCACCTTTTGTGTAATATAAATAAAGACATGTTTGAGCATTGCATGCATGCATTACACATGCACATTGCTTTAATCAAAATAAACACAAACAAAACCCTAAATTTCTTCCTCTCAAAACCATTAAAATGGTTTTTGTATTTTCAAAACTACCAAATGAGTGGATCCTAGCTTGAAAAAAAAGGTCCCACAACATCTTTATAGTTTTATAAAAGTCTCTGGTAATTTTAAAAATATTCAAAACAAATTAAAAATGAAAAATTCAAAAAGAAAAAGAGAAAACATAAAAAAAGGTTTTAACAGAAAAAATATAGAACCCTAACAGAAAAAAGGTTAAAAGTCTCTCTCTCTCTCTCGCGCGCGTGCAGCCACAGCCAGAGCCGGCCACCCGGGGCCCAATCGCAGCCCACGACCGGTCCATACCTCTTTGGCCTCTCTTCCTCCTCGCATTGTCTTCGACGACGACGAGCAAGAAGCTCGATGTCGCTGGCGATGCCGTCCACCGCCGCGCTGCGCCAAGATTTGTGTCGCCGTCGCCGCGGAGGAAACCCTAGCACGCCAGTTCCCCCTCTCTCCCTTATCTTTTCGCCATGGCCTACGAACCCTAGCTCGTAGCCGCCATCGTCCTCGTGCTCGACTCACTATCCCTAGCCCCTCATCTCTCGCACGCGTGACCACGATCAACGAAATCGAGACCTCCTGCCGTCGTCGGTCGTTGTCGATCCTCGCCATTTTGGGGCTCGCCTCGCCACCAAGATCGTCGTGCTCACGGTGGGCTTCTCGTTCGTGTGGTGCTCTCTGTTCTCCCTCTCGCTCTCTGTATCGCCCTCCCCGCGCGAGCCCGCCGCCGCCGCTGCTAGAGCTCGTCGAAGACGATGCTCTGGTGACCATTAAGGAGTGGCGCTGCCACTAGCGTGATCAGCGTGCCAGCCCGCGTCGAACACGCCCTCTCCCGCAGCCCCGTGAGCCTCCTAGCGCCATTCCCGCTCTCAATCTGAGAGCTCTTCCATTGCTGACGTCATGCTGGCGTTAGCATGATGCAGTAATACCCTTTTTCTTTTATTTAAATGTTTTCTGGAAATATTATTATGATATGTGGGCCCTACCTTTAGGAAATTTAATATTTTCCAATAATGTTTTCTGAAATTGAATAAACTTATGACATGTGGGCCCAAGTTGGAAAATAATTTAAATATTCCATAAATGAATTAAAAATGGAAAAATTCATAACTAATTCATTTTTTATCAGAAAAATACAAATAATATATCAAAATGTTCAAAAAAATAAGATCTATACAATAGCAATATAATCATACATTGATAACCAACTTTCATGATAAGTTTAATTAGAAGAACCAATTGAACCCCGTAGGTGATTTCGAGGATCCCCCTGTTATAGGGTTTGGACTTCTCGGACCCCGTTTAAAATGACCAAGCATGTTCTAGGGTTCATTTCAACACTACTTAACATGTCATATCATCCATATTGTATGAGCATTGCACATGACATGTGTTGAATGTTGCCTTTCTTTTCTGGTGCTTGGTTGTTCGCGAATAGGAACCGAACTTGAGGCTGAAGTCAACGCCACTGGTGAGCAGTAAAAGTACAACGATGGACAAGGCAAGCAAAGACCCACTCATACATAAGAATCCTATGTTTACAAAGTTGTTCATTCTCGCCATAGGAATTCGGTTCAATAGTCTTTTATCAGTATATAGAGTAATCCTATCTGATGCATGTTTCCCTTTGTGAACTATCATACCTAATCCACTGCTCCTAGCATAACTAGGGTTTGGCTTATGAGCATCGCTAGTGTCACAATTATGTCAAGCTTAGCCATGCTTAGTGGTCCAATACGGATCATCCAGATGATGCACTGGAGTTGCGAATGAACCTAGTATGGTAGGATGTTGTGATATGATCAGAGATGGATAATAAAGATTGAAAGGATTGCATGAGAGGCCACGTGGGTTGTGGTTTTTGCAGTCCCATACTTGTCACCCTTAGGAACCAAAGTTCTTTCCTCTAGAACCAAGGCGGGCGTATGACCACACGGGGGCCTGGAAACCCCCTCGACTCACTAACTTGCCTAGTAGATTCCATGAGTCACATAGTTTGGGCGTTCCATTCGACATACGCATTCTGGTTCTTCTCAAAGGAGGTGAAGGAGGTGCATTCATATAGGTAGGTAAGCGTGGCAGGGAATGGGAGAGGCCCGGCCTCCGTAATCTCAAACCCTGTTCACATCGCTAGGGACCGTCTTCGGGACTCGACCCGTTACAGCGGAATATCCTTAGTGCGTGACTCATGGTCTTGGCAAAAGCAAGGTAAAGGTCATGGTCAACCACTCTCTGCCGGCCTTCCAAGGAAGAGGGCTAATACTTTGGCATTAAGAATCGGTTGGTACGTGTGGGTAAGTTGTGCACCCATGTAGGGTTATAATCTTTTCGAAAAGCCATGTCCACGATTATGGACAACTTGGGAACGGACGTGATGATCATAGAGAACTATAACCGAATGATAAAACATGGCCAACTAACGAGTGTTCCGGAATACTTCCTCGGGGTTGTTTGAGGGGGTAGTCTGGGAAGAGAGGTTTAGTTGATGATGGTTCTTGATGGATATCAAAGATGATTCAAAGAGTTAGAGTTGTACTCTTCTTATCCCCTTTGAAAATGATCTAACTAGACGATCTTCTTTTCCTTCTTGTTTTGAAAACAAAAGATGGCTTTATCCAAAACAACTCCACTAGCCATAGGTCTTGCAGAGTACACCCTGTTTTCAGCCTTGCCTCGTTGATGTTTTTCTACAGATGAAGCTGTGCCAACTAAAGGTGGTTTCTACATCGATGTTGATGTGTAGTCGGGGTTCCCAAGCAACAGCCTAGGATCTATGGAAGGGTCGCTACTTCTGTTAGTGCCTCTTAGGCCCTTTGCTAAGTTTGTTGTTTAAAACAACTTATTTGTTTCCGTTGTTTGTTGTAATGATGGGTCTATGACCCCTAGCTTGTATGACTGGTTTGTAACTCTCTTAAGAGTTTAACTTATTAATGTATGGTTTGTATGTTCTGTAATGTTATCGATCATTCCCTGCACGCTTCGGAATTTAGGTTAGGCTTATGTCAGATGAAGATATGGTATTTATCTAGCCCTGATCCCGGGTCATGACAAGTAGCAGTACTCCAGCGATGGCGGCATCCGGCGAGGCTTCCGCCAAGCTGTCCAGCACTGTCCATGTCCCGCCGGAGGGCGTGGTGGTTCCGCGCTCCGTCATGGTCGAATCCACTGATGATGACCATTTTCTAGTGGCGCTAGAGATATTGGAGGAGGAGGCTGACTCCCACAAGGGATAATGGCAAGGCTCGGACATCTCCGATGGAGCCATCAAGGAGATGCTTGCTGAGGGGTAACTCCCTGCGACGGAGGCCTGGTCTAGCGGGAGGTGTCGGCTGGCGAGGTCATCCTTTCTCCCTAACTCGGAGAAAAGGTATACCTCAAAGCTCATTTCAGACATGGCGTTTCCCTCAAGCACTTCCGGGTTCAACTTCGGAACCTGTCCCCCAATAGTATTCTTGCACTTAGAAAGTGCGCGGCTCGGTGCGAGGGATACCTAGGGATTAGGCCTAGGTTAGATCTATTCATATATTTCTTCACCGTGAAGAGGGAAGTCGGAGTGAGCAAATAGGATCTTGGGAATTGTGGGACTATTAGCTTCAAGATCCGGCCTAGCCGGCATTCCCCGAAATTTTATGACATGAGTCCTGCAAGAACTGGCAACATACATACTTCTACGTCCCCCGACATTCCTCGAGTCGGTCGAGAAGCATCATACCCGGACTTTATCAACGGGGCCACCGTTGAAGCCTCGACATGGCGATCACAAGCCATCCTCGCCTCTGACGACGAAGCCTCCCGCGCCGTAAGGCGGATCGACTAGTTCGTAGAAACGATTGAAGGATCGCAAGTGTGGCTTCTCCATCACCTATGACATGTTCGAGAACGGGAAGTTCTCAAAGGTAAATTTTATTTATTGTCTTGACATATACTCCAATTCTTCTGACTTGAATATATACTTCCGTCTAACACCTTGAGTTCACTTAACAAATGGGGGACTTGGAGCAGACCTGCATGGCTTCCCAAGTTTATGACCCCAAGATGAAGGAAGTCACTATCGTTTCCCATGATAAAGTCCCACTGGCACAAAAGCGGAAGATATCCCTCTCTGATGCTGCCGGCAGAGGCAAGAAGAAGAAGATGGAGGGTGGAGCCTGCAAGAAGTCCACCGCCTCCCTGGAGGCGGAGAAAATAAGATTAACTAGCATCCCTTTGACCAGGGCGCCCAGTGTTGTGTAAGCCTATCTTCCTCCGACATTGTCATTGTAATCCTCTTATTCCTGTACTTATACATTATTTCAGGAAAAGTCTAGCTTGAGTTTAAAGAAGACCTCCAAGTCATCGAGGGCTTCTAAAAACATTAAAGATATGGTTGTCCAAGCCTCTCCTGCCATCGCTCCTCCAAACCCTGCCATACAACCATCTGTCGCGCATGTCAGATCTCCTACTACGGTAGCATCTGATCCTTCTATCATGGAAGTGGACAACACTCCTTCAAACGAGGTCCCAGATGCTGTCACGGTGAACCTTGTTGCCGATGAGTAGGCGACGCAAGAAAGCACCTCCTCCAAAGTTACTGAAGCTCCGGCTAAGGATGCCACTAGAAGAGGTAAGGAGTTGGCGGTGGGAGGCAGACCTGCGATGACCACGAGACGAACAAAGGCTCCTAAGAATATTTTGATAGTGCTTACTCCAAGCACCTCTGCCGTGGCTCCTGGCACAGTGCCGACTTCTCCTACATGAGGACTTGAGGAACTGCTCAAACAGGCGGAAATCCTCCGAGTTAACACAGCTGCCTTTGGTAAACTGTTTGCTGAGAGCGCCAGCAACCTCAAGATCATTGCATATGTATGTTTTATGCATTTCATATATAATATCCCACTATAGCCCCCGAGGATTTAGACGGAAAACCATAAGTCTTTTGGTCTGGATGCTCTAAGAGTGACTAAGTAAAAAACTTTGTACTGTAGCCCCCAAGTATATAGTTTGAATAAATTATTCTGACTAGATACTTTTAGAGTAGCATACGCAGTGTTCGTAAATTTCAATACTATAGCCCCAAAGCCTCTAGTTGGAACAAAACTAGTTCCGACTAGATGCTTAAAGAAAGACTAAGCATATTGCCGAGTTAAAAACTCTCACTATAGCCCCCGAGCCTCTAGGTGGTAATTCCGACTAGATGCTCTAAGTATACTAAGTAATCTTTTTATATTTGCAGAATGAGAATGCTCAGAGGGTGACCCACTACAATAAATGTTTCGTTCTGCAACGACTGGGCCTGTCGGTCGTCGTAGAAGGCGCGTCTTCCGTGACGAAAATATCGGCTCGACCGTGGCCAATTTAAAACTTTTTTTCTGGTTTCGCGCCCCTCTACTATGACGAAACCGCTAAAAACATGGAGAAAACTTGACAGGCGCGTGGCAGAAGTAAGATTTCCGCTTCCTCATGAGATGTTGACTCGCCAAAGTATATTTTTGCGTGTGGGTCCCGGACGTCAGTGACTCTAGCGGACCAAACTTTTCGGTCGCGCCTCCTTGATTTGAACTCGATAACGTAGTTCGATGCCTCTTACATTTAGTCAGGCTGATGGGTCCCGCAAGTCTGCCTCACATTAGAGGAATCGTGTGTATGATGGAATTTTTTTCATTTTCCTGTTCTGAACTTGATAGCGTTGCTCGATGCATCTACGTTTAATCAGGCTACTGGGTCCCACGTGTCATCCTCACACTAGAAGAAATGTGTGCATGATAGATTTTTTCCTTGGCTCGTGCCTCCCTGATATGAACATGATAATGTTGCTTGATCTATCTGCCGTTAATCACGCTGTTGGGTCCCACATGCGAGCCTCTCATTACAAGAATCGTGTGTATGATGGAAATGTTTCTTTGATCCCGCTACCCTGTTCCGAACTTGATAGAGCGGCTAGATGCATCTATATTTTAATCAAGCAGCTGGGCCCCACATGTCATCCTCTCATTAGAAGAAACGTGTGCATGATAAAAAATCCTTGGCTTGTGCCTCCCTAATTTGAACTCGATAACGTTGCTCAAACTATCTGTCGTTAATCACGATGCTAGGTCCCACATGCCAGCCTCTCATTAGAAGAATCGTTTGTATGATGGATTTTTTCCTTCGCTCCCGCTACCCTGTTCCGAACTTGATTGTGTTGCCATTTAATCATGCATCTGGGCCCACATGTCATCCTCTCATTAGAAGAAATGTGTGTATGATGGATTTTTTTCCTCGGTCGCACTAGCCTGTTCCGAACTTGATAGCGCTGCCAGATGCATAATCACGCAGCTGGGCCCCACATGTCATACTCTCATTAGAAGAAACATGTGTATGATGGAAATTTTTTCCCTTGGTCGCGCTTCTGTGTTAACTTAGTAGCGTTGCTCGCTCAGCAATTTATTTAGGCTGGTGGGTCCCATATGCCAGCCTCATATTAGAAGAATCGTGCCTTCTCTAGCGCTACCCTGTTCTAACTAGATAGCATTGCTCGACGAATCTGTAGTTTGGTCATGCTCCGGGTCCCACATGTCAGCATTTCATTAGAAGAACGTGTGCATGTTGGACTTTTTTTCTCGCTCGCGCCTCCGTATTTCGAACTTGGTAATGTTGCTCGATACATCAGTCGTTTATACAGGCTGCTGGGTCCCCGTGTCAGCCTCTCATTAGAAGAAATGTGTGCATGCTAGAATTTTTTCATGCTCGCGCCTCCGTGTTTCGAACTTGGCAACATTGCTCGTTGCATCAGCCGTTTATCTAGGCTGGTGGGTCCCTTATGTCAGCCTGTCATTGGAAGATACATGTGCATGCTAGACTTTTTTCTCGCTCGCGCCTCCCTCCTTGGAACTTGGAAATATTGCTCGATGTGGCACCACGTGTATAAGGTCTCGCTGGTGGGTCCCACATGTCAATATCTTTTTTTTGAAATGACATGTCAATATATCTGTAAATGAAACGTGTGTATGACGGACTTTCTTTCGGCTGCGTCTGCTGTTTTGACCTTGGCAATGTAGCTAGATGTGGCAGTCTTGTATGGTCTTGCTGATGGAGCCCACATATCAGCCTCTCTGGTATGTCCTAGTTAGTGGGTCCCTGATGGCAGCCTCTCTATACAAGTATTTAACTTCGTTTTTCAAACCCGCGCATTAAGAGGGACGATGCAGGCTGGTGGGTCTGCCATGTCAGCCTCTCTGAAAGAAATACTTGCTACAGGAAAATTAACAGGGATGCTGCAGGCTGGTGGGTCTGCCATATCAGCATTTCCGAAAAGCAATGTTGCTAGAAGAAAATTAAAAGGGACGTTGCAGGCTGGTGGATCCGCCATGTCAGCCTCTCTGCAAAGAAATATTGCTAGAAGAAAACTAAGAGGAACGATGTAGGCTGGTGGGTCCGCCATGTCAGCCTCTTCATAAAGCAATATTGCTAGAAGAAAACTAAGAGGGACATTGCAGGCTGGTGGATCCGCCGTGTTAGCCTCTCCGCAAATAAATTTTGCTAGAAGAAAATTAAGGCTGATGCTGTAGGCTGGTGGGTCCGCCATATCAGTCTCTCCGTAAAGCAATATTGCTAGAAGAAAATTAGGAGCGACATTGCAGACTGATGGGTCCGCCGTGTTAGCCTCTTTGAAAAGCACTATTGCTAGAAGAAAATAATGTAAACCCCAAAAAATATTTGTCAAGCATAGAGGATTCGAACTCAAGATATCACACATATAACCGTGTGCATTGCCACTACAACAAAGAAATCAAAATATACTAGCTTTCATCTTGTCGTTACAAAACTTTGTATTCTGTTATGGATCCACCGGATTCAGAACAAAGACCTCACCGATGGAAGGGGAAAAGATATAATTATTTTGACAGATATATTCACGTAAAAATATCAAAAGAACTAGAGTCGCACACCGTGTGCGCCAGAACTGGTATCCAATGACTTCACTTGGTGAAATTACACTCGTCATTGTCCAAAACACAACCAACGATTCTGAGAAAACACAAGCAAAAGCTCTAGGACAAATATCCCAGCACAGCAACAGAACTTTTCACAAATTCAGTAGAATTTGAATGATCCAGCAGTACAGAATAAGATAGAGAAAATAGATAGATTCCTAGTTCATATTCAGCAGCACTTGACCAATTCAGCATCATTTCAAAATGACTAACTCATTCATACAGACTCTAAAATTCAATAGCAGTACAGAGGGAACCAGACCTCCTCGACGGAGTGGGAAAGGCGATAATTCTTTTGTTTTGACAGATATATTCATGTAAAATACCTAAAGAACTATAGACACACACACCGCAGGCACCAAAACTGCATTGGTATCCAATGAATTCACTTGGTGAAATCACGATGTATCTTTACCCTCTCTGCCTCTCATCACTCTCCAAAACACCACCAACGGTTCTGATGAAACACAGGAAAAAGCTCTAGTGCAAGCAGCCCAGCAGCAGTGACAGAACTTTTCACAAATTTAGTAGCATTTGAATGATTCAGCAGTACAGAACTAGATAGAGAAAATATCAAAATATTTCTAGCTCATATTTAGCAGCACTTGACCAATTCAGCAACATTTCAAAATGACTGATTCGGCAATACAGACACTGAAATTCAATAGGAATATAGAGGGAACCAGTTCTAGCTTCAGCTCTAAAAACCATGCCAATAATCAGTTTGCCCCTTTCTCCAAACACGCTCAAATCACTGGAGCAAGCAAAACTGACGATCAATTCTTCTTTTGTGTGCAACCTCCCCCTCACATATTAAGATGGAACACAATCATAGTCATAATATTTGGTCTTGGTCATATAGGGAAACATCATATAGATACAAATATACCATACCACTACATACTAGCCATAGCTCCAATCCAGCAAAAGGTTATCATAGTTTTACCACCCATATATGATCAGTGGAGATAAGACAACCACATAATTAATTACGATAGCATGCGACCAAAGAGCTAAACAACTAGGAACTGCATGACCAGACAGCTGCATTTAGGGCAGCGAGATACATCGACCTTGACCATTCTTCCAATGGTAAGTTTGGCAGCTTTTCGGAACTTGGTCCACCTAGAAGTAGCTGCCAAGCGCCCATCAATACAGTTAATGGCGTAGCATCCCTCGACTTGCACTCCTTCGATGTGCATCATGAAGATTATTGAGCCCTTTCGTATGGCCTCGAGTTCTTGGCCCTTTGGTCAACAGGTGTATGATGGTTTGCATGTATCTTCCCAGGCTTGCTAAAATCAAGTGCTACCTCATCCCCCTGCTTCAGACCATTCTCACAGACATACTTGGACCAACCCCGGCCACCCAAATAGGTGGTGGCCATCGTCAGGAAGACATCCACATCATATAGTTGTCGCAAGCCTTTTGGGTCCTCGGTATACAGAGTTATAAACTTGTCGTTTCCGAACATCTTGTTTATAATGGGGTGAGCGACACAAGGGACAAACTTCATGAGAAAATTGATATACAAGTAAGACAACAACAATAAAAGTGACATACAAGATATTAGATCAAGTCGTTCTAAACCGCTTGGAATCCATACATGATACCATTGGTACCCTTCGCGAAGGGTGGCCATGCACCATTTTTCTTCCATCTGCCTTTGGAAGGGCATACAGGGGCCCCCTTTAAATCCACAAGCTTGATAAGAGGACGACAGGAGAAAGGGTTGAGAAGCTGGTGCGTAGTACTGAATGAAATTAAGTGGAAAGGTTAAATTATGTAAATATCATGTAAATCTAATAATATCAGAAAACATCATTGCCTGAAAAGCAAACAACTTTGATGTTTGTGAACTTCTAATGAGCGTAAAGATAAGTATAGCTGATAACAATAACACGAAAAATCATAACATGTGAAATTGTGGATTTCCAAATTATACCCACTTCTTAGAGAGGTCAGTGCCAACCTGGGTACTGTGTTTGCACTTCCTTGTCGTGTAGACAATGTCCGTTTTTTGTGGGGGCATGAGCAAAGTACTAGCCTCTACAGCAGCCTCAGCATCCCGCATCAGCACCTTCAATCTGAGTAAATAGAAAAAGAGATCAAAAATTCAATACAGTACATAGTGGTCATATATATGACTGTGTATGAGACAGTTAGACAGATCCAGATCTGGATTCACATAAACATAGTGCCAGACTTAATAAAATCAGACATGTTTCTAAACATCTGATAAGCATGCATGACACCAAGCGGATAATAATTAAATCAGACTGCACCATGGTAAGTGGATTAAGAAAAAACACCCTTCTATTTAAGCTGGGCCCTCCCAGCTGGGCAGTGGCCTTGCGCTTTTTTGGTGAGTAGTGGTACCGGCCGGATCCTCCGGCATGTGGAGGTATAATGTTGTTTGCAGCACCTGGAGCACCGCAAGTTCGCAGGTATGTACCACCGTGCTACAGTAAATAAAGAACAAGATGGCGTCACAAAGGCTTCCACAAAAACAGGATGCAGACAGAGACAACATTGAGCATAGGGATACATCCAGGTTGCAGACAACTACTTTTAGCATGGGAAAGAATGGAAGAACACAATGAATATGCTGCTCCGTTACCTTTTTAGGCAACTTTTAAGGGAACTGATGGGACCATCACTATCCGTAGTGGCCGTGCACGCCACTGACCCATAGTTCTCCATACATAATTTGACGCAAATCCATTGCACATTAGTAGAAATTAAAGGTTACAAAGTGAAGAACACTGACTTGGAACCCGACCAAATGCCCCAATCAGAACAGCGATGACCATGCCCTGATCCCGAATCCAAAGGAAATTAGTAACCCCCGCCCCCACCCCACCTACCTGCACCCCCACGCCCACCCCAATGGCCCAATCGATTAGAGCAGAGGAGGGAAAATACCCTGATTAGATGAACAGATCCTGATTAGGTGACACTTGCTTGCTTGCCTGATGATGGGAGCTAGCGATTGGAGGTTGCTGGTCGGAAGAGAAAAGTATGGGCAGGGGGAGTAGTAGTACTACTATAGTACTAGTAGTAGGGGCAGAAGTACTACACTTTTTCTACAGTGTGAAGGGAGCGGCGGGAAGAGATTATCGGTTTTTTGCAAAATTTTCAACACGTCGTGGCGTGGGATAATAAATTATGCGGGACCCATATCCAACCTCCTCCTTTTTTCCCTTGGTGTCCCATGTTCCTCTCCCAGGAACGAGAAAATCATCCCGTGTTCCTCTCCTAGGACCGAGAAAATCGTCCAGTATCGAGTCAAACTGATTCGTCTCACGGAGATATTTTTTTGAATGGAAGAGCTAATATATTAATATCAGAAACAAAGTACATTATATCTCAGACAACATATACTCTGAAGATCAGAATTTGAGAGAGGGGAAGGGCTGGCAGAGGTGTAACATCCCAAAAATATTAATCAAGATTATCAAGTTCTAATCACCCAAGTTTAGGGCTAACAAAAACTTTTGCTAATAAAATTAGTATGAATGCATGTGTGTGTGTGATGAATGCATGAATACTTGCAATGCCATGTTGGATTGATATGAATGACAAGGATTGGTTTAAATATGAAAACAACATCATCTAAATAATTTCCCAGCAGAATCAAATGAAAGGAAAATCAAATATAAACAGAATAAGCAAATGGTTATTTTTACCAAAGTTACCCACTAGACCACTTTGAGTGTTCCTAGTCCAAGTTTTATAACAGAAACAAATCCAATTATTTTCACCCCTTGCTATACCAAGTAAAAGTGAACCCAGGCCCACTTTGCAAACCAATAGAAATATATTTCAAATCTATTCAAATGACAATTCAAAATTGAATCAAGTGTAGGTACTAAGATGACCATTTCTCAAAACCCAACCAACCCAGTTCACCATGACAAACCCAAGCAACCATATACTACCAAGCATGTGACCAGAGAACTCACCAAAATTCATCCAAAAATTCAAATGTAAAGATCATGCGGCCATTTCATAAAACACTTGGTGAGCACAGTAAACACTGCCTAACATATCTGTTCTTGATCAATGCATTGTCCAATTCTTGTCCCCAATTCTCTCCCTTTGTCTCCCTAGTGACCACACTCACATTGAACAAACTATCCAATACCCTTTTGCACCAGTGCCATGCCACTCGAGCCCCCTCTTGCCAGCCGACCATGGCTAGCCCACAGGAGCAAATGCCACGCCCGTCCACGATGTCCAGGAGGCAGCTCACCGTCCACCTCCACCCCCTGTCCAGCCCGCAAACACAGCCAGGCCCTGTACCACAGAGAAAATGCCGTGCCCATTTCTTCTCTGCCATGCCGAGAGCGCGCCATAGCGTCGCAGCCGACACGCGCATACACGTTGTGCCTCGCCCTCACCGCGCGTGTCTGCACTCACCACGACACCAGCTACCCCTAGACATGCCCGTTCTCCGCCGCGTGACCAGCAACCACTATGAGCCGTTGAAAATGCCGTTGGTGCCGCGTAGAGCGTCGACCCGTTCCAACCAACCTCAACCGCCCCTTGCCACGCCATTAAGCCCTTGAGGATCGCCAGGAGACACCACACCGGCCTACGCCCTTCGCCATGCCGTTAGCTCACTGCATCATCGTCACCGACGAGCTCTGACCATGCCGCACTTCCCCTCTCGCTCGGCTATAAAAGGAGGCCACCCCCGTCTCAATTCTCCACACCATCTCACTACCCACTCCTCACAGACACCCCTAACCCTTCCTCGGAGCAAGGTGAGCTCCGCATCGCCGGAATTTCACCAGACACCGCCGATGCCGAGGAGGAGCGGAGCCGTTGATTGGAGCCACCCGAGGAGCTGCCATGACCACCGTTCAAACCGCCATCATCTACAACGTCGTTCGCCCCCATCGCCGACCCTAGATGGAGCCCTGGTAATCCATCGCGTACCCCCACCGTCGCCGTTAGGGTTTTGTCTCGCCGGAGCTGTTCGGCGGAGACGACGAACGTGAATCGTAGATCCTAGTCTAATCGCATGGCCCAGATTGAAACTTACCGCTTCACATACTTAGAGCCTCTAACACATGGGACCTTTCTGTTAGCAGCCCACTGCGCACGCGCTGTGCAGTTGGGCCCGCCTAGTAACATTCCCGCTCTCAACCCAGAGATTCAAATTGATATTTTCCAATTTATTTCAAACCTAGTTCTATCAGTAGATTCAAAAATCAATTCAGAGAATTTTACTGAACCAAATTGCATGAAACCAATTTTGTTAGAAATGTATTGGAATTATCAATCCAAGCTCGTAGGATTCAAACCATTTGAACTTATAGATCACCTATACCAAAAATAACAGGACAGAGACTTTTCTACATTCAAACATTTTTCAAAAATCAACCATGAATGCTTTTTAGTTGATTCCAACTCTCAAAAATCACTTTTGACAAGATCTTTCGCAATACGTAAACATATTTAGGTTTACCTGAAGTAATCTTGGACAAGTACTAAAAGAATGCTACATAGGCATTTCTAGTCACTTTAATTAATTAAAATATTAATGTTAAACCTTATTAAATTGTGACACCACTTTAATTCACATTCCCAAGTATTAAAATATGTGGTGATGACATGTGTCAACATGATCCCAAATTTTAATTGGAGAATATTAAATCTTAAGTAGTTTTCAATGAGTAGAAATTACTTTTCCAAAATAAAATAAATAAGACTAAGTCTTTATTTCATGTTATGATTGTGATGATGCTAAATCATCTAGTGTGAACCTTTGTGTGCCTAATAGAGGTAGTTAAGTATTGTTTGGTGATTGTGTACCTCGTATTTATTTATAGACGCTAGTACCGACCAAGGCTACGAAGAGGAGGGGTACTACGAAGAAGAAGAAGAAGAAGAAGTAGAAGAAGAGAACTTCAATCATTGCACTACTCAAGGCAAGCTACAACTTGCAAGTTTCTTAACCATGCAACCTAAGCTAAACCATGCAAGCCATCCTTGCAAGCCTAAACCTACCAGTTAACCTATGAAATGCATTAGGCATTCTTTGGTTATGCAACCTTGATTATACCAAATCCCAGTTTTACTTGCAAGGTTTATTCTTTTATTTCTTTATCAAAGTTCTTTACTACTTATTGTTAGTGTTTTGTGAGTTTTGGAAAGATATTATAGGTAGCATAAAGAGCATAAAACTTGGCCTAAGTTAGTTAGAACTAGATGTCATATTTAGGAATGAGATCTAGATTTGGTTAGTCACACTTGATTAGCACCCCTCATTAGTGATTGCCCTCAATTTTAGTGGCTAGTGCTAAGCATAAAAGTTGATCACTTTAGATGGGAATACTTGGTGAAAATGATTATGAAAACCTTGGAATGATGAGTCATTCTAATGAAATGTTTTGACATGTATTTTGAACACCAGATGATTTGATAATGAAAATTTTGAGGCATGATCCTTAGCCCTTTATAAAACTGATGGTTGGGTTCAGATGCGATACCATTCCAATTTTACCGTACAACCACAATACCCGAATTTGGGTAGGGATTAACTGATAGTTCATATATCTTAGTATGGGTTCCCTTGCGGAAGAGGTTTGAGCTGAGGCTACATCATGATGATTGTCCACCTATGCAGTTCCCAAGATGACATATGGTCATGGTTGGGAGGCCAAACTCATAGGGGAGGTGCCTATACTAGGGTAATTGAAAGTTTAGGATTGATTATCCGCATACTAAGTATGGTGATTCTAGATTGTTCCTAACGGATGTATCGTATGTTGTGGTGAAAGTGTACCACCTCTGCAAAATGTCAAACTATTCGAATAGCCGCGTCCGCGGTTATGGACCGTTGGAGTGGCCATACTATTCCGTCATCAGATGTTTTCAAAATGACTTGTGAAATGAACTATGACTTTGACTTGACCACAACAGGGTTGTGAATATGAAAACTAAGTTCCCACTTAGGTGTTTTAGAACATTAAACTAGTTTTGTTTACTTCTAAACTCAGTTAGAGATAAACCTGGCCTTTTTCAAATAAACCTAGAGCTTAGTATTCCTACTCGAACTACTTACTTGTTAGAGATAGTTTGCGAGTACTTAAAGAGTACTCATGGCTTTGTCCCTGGCTATTCCTATGGCCAGACTATGAGGAGGACTACCAGGATGAGTCTATGACAACTAGGATCATCTCCCATCGTCAGCATTGCCTGTGACCCTGAAGATGGAGCTGTGACCACGCTACCGTTATTATATTATTCCGCTGCGTTGATTGTATTAAGACTGGATCATGAGATCCTTTATTTGTAAGACCTTTATTATGAAATGGATGATGAACTATGGTACCAATCTGTTATGTCAGGCAAAAATGGTAATCCTAGGATTGCGATGTATGGCATAACAGGCATCTGGGATTAAAAATCCGGGTGTTTACAAGTTGGTATTAGATCCATCTTGACCATAGGAGACCCTGGTTAGAATGGACGCTTGAATCAAAAACTTAGTTTCAAAACAAAACAAGTGAGTATTTATGAAAACCTATTCTCATCCTTATCACTTAGAGTCTTTCAAAAAAAATCACGTTCCTAAAAAATTCTTGCAAATCTTACATAAAATTTGACACACTTGATCACTCTACTAACTTACTCATCCTACATTCTTGTACATGAACATCCAGTATAGAAAGTTCTACCAGTTGGGAAATGGAGGATATCTCATCTTTGAGAGCAATTTAGACCAACTCTCGAAACTTCTTGAGCACCCGCACCCCGAGTTCTTCGGAGCACAGCTCAATGATCAGCAAGGAGGAGAATTACAATGGCTGATTGTTGCCAATCTCAGAGGCAAGATGGAGGCACCCACCTCAGAGGGGATCCAATTCAGCTTGAGGGAGAACAACTGGCTAGACGGACTTGCCAGGGCTATGCAGGAAGCTCTTGCCCGTCTATGTGGGCAAAGCATAAATCAAATCAAGGGCACCCGCTTTGAGTACTACACAAGGCGTGATGCTATTGGTCAGCCGTTGGAGGTGCCACAACATCTAGAGCTGAAGTATCACGCGGATCATCTTAGCTTCATGTTGTATGATAGGCAGAAGGAGTTGGACAATGCTCGTGCCTACGCCAACCACAACCATGACATTACAGTCAAGAAGTTACAGACCCTCGCCATCCTTGCAAAGGAGCGCAAGTCATTTCGCCGTCTGCATGACAAGAAGGATCGCATCATTGCTCGCCTTCGTCACAAAGTGTCAGATTTGGAGGAGACCGTCCATGAGCGGGACATGCATCTTGAGGAGAGGGAGAATGCAGGGGAAGATATCCATGGAGATCCCTACTCCTACCTCAATGATGATGATGACTACCTAGAGGACCAAGCCATGGACTTCCACACTGATGATGTTCCGCCTTCATTGATGATGATGAAGACACCGATTCTGATGAGTATTAGCACTTGAGCACTATCGTAGGTGTGAGTTGTATCCGGTCCCAATGTATTGTAGCTTCACAGAATGGTTCTTAAAACCAACTATTACCTTAGTGTGGTGTGTGTTTGTATTGGGTTCTATGAATGAATGAATGAAAAGCAAGTTGCTAGTGGCAAAACTAGAGTCAAACTCAAAGTTTAAAAACTTTTCAAAAACAAATCCATGAACCTTAGAAATTTCCCTCTTGTCTCATGATTTATCTCAATCTTCAGATGCCTCGCGGAGGGAGCAGCTCATCTTATGACCCAATGTTGCAAATCTTGCAAATGTTGGTTTTAGACCGTGAAGCTGAAAGAGCTAAACGTCAAGCCAACTTAGCCACCCTTCAACGGATAGCTCATATGGCCAATAATAATCAAGGCCATGGAAACTAGGACAACCATGGATCCAAGCTCAAGAACTTTCAGAACACCAACCCCCCATATTTAGTAAGTCTAAAGAGCCCTTAGATGCTGATGACTGGCTGCAGACTATGGAGAACAACTTAGAAGTCATAGGAGTGGAGGCCAGTGAGAAAGTACTGTTTGCCACCCATTATCTGGCAGGAGATGCAAGAGATTGCTAGAATAGCATTCGCACCATGAATGGAGGACAGATGATGACTTGGGATGAATTCAAACTCAAGTTCAGCAGAACCAATGTGCCATCGGGTTTAGTCAAGAGGATGAGAGATGAGTTCAGAGAATTGAAGCAAGGGAGGATGACAGTAGTTGAGTACCATGACAAATTTCTGTCATTATCTAGGTATGCACGAGATGAGATTGACACTGAATCCAAGAAGAAGGAGAGATTCTTGAATGGTCTCCATGATGAGATGCAGACGGTATTAGTCAACATTCCTTTCACTGACATTGAAGCCTTAGTGGATTCTACAATCCAGATGGAAGGCAAGATCAACCAAGCCAATGAGAATCACAAGAGTCGAATGATGCATCAACCAGGATCCCACCATACCCCCAAAGTATCGCCCCAACCAGTCTGCAAAATATGCCCCGAGAAACAATAGACCCCTAATGACCCGTATGAACTATCCCAACCGTGGAGGAGGAAACCCAAGGCCCGGAGGAAACCACCACAACAACCCCGGCAACAAACCCAAGGACTGGAAGCAATGTTGTGCCTAATGCAGGAAAAGACAAGTCTCAGGTTACTTGTTTTGAATGCGGAGTCAAGGGTCACTACTCCAGTGAGTGCCCCAAGAAGCTTGCAACAACCACCAATGTGAAATCTCCAGCTCAGCAGCAGCGCCGTGTTCAGCCTGGAAGAAGATTTTCCCAGTGAACTCACTCAACCGCAACGGTCGTCTATTTACATGAATGCTGAAGAAGCCCAGGAAGCGCCAGATGTCGTGCTGGGTATGTTTTCTATTAACTCAGTACTTGCAAGAGTGTTGTTTGATTCTAGAGCATCGCACTCATTTGTTACAGAAGAATTTTCATGCACTAGTAATATTCAACCAACAAAAATTAAGCATGTTATGATACTTCAAATACCTGGTTCAACCACCAAAGCTAGACAAATTTGCAAGGTCGTACCTATCAGAATCCATGGAATAGATTTTTATGCTAATCTAGTAGTACTTGGAACCAAAGGTTTGGAAGTAGTACTAGGAATGGATTGGATGTCGAAACAAAAAGGATTAATCGACTGTGCCAAGAAATCCATCACCATGACTAGTACCATTGGAGTATCAATAGAGCCTGTATCTGAAACCTTGCCCTGTCAATTCAAGTGCAACAAGACTCTAGCCCAACCAACCATTGACCAAGTCAGAGTAGTACGTGCATACCCCGACGTATTCCCATATGTATTGCCCGGTATGCCCCTAGATCGGGATATCGAGTTTATCGTTGAACTAATCCCTGGAATGGGACCCATAGCTCAGAGACCTTATAGTATGAACCCGTCTGAATTAGTGGAGCTAAAGAAGCAACTGGATGCTATGCTGGAGATAGGTCTGATTCATCCAAGCGCGTCGCCATGGAGATCACCTATTTTGTTTGTGGATAAGAAAGATGGAGGTAACCGTTTGTGCACGGATTATCGGAAGCTGAATGATGTCACCATTAAGAACAAGTACCCACTTCCGAAGATAGAAGAACTGTTTGGCCAGTTGACCGGTGCCAAAGTGTTTTCTAAGATTGATCTTAGAATTGGTTATCATAGACTCAAGATTCACGCCGAGGATATTCCAAAGACTGCTTTTACCACTAGATATGGATTGCATGAGTACACTGTCATGTCTTTCGGATTAACCAATGCCCCCGCTTATTTCATGAACCTCATGAATAAGATTTTTATGAACTTCCTCGATAAGTTTGTCATTGTTTTCATTGATGATATTATGATATATTCCAAATCAGAAGAAGAAGATGAGCTACACCTAAGGACCATCCTTGAAACCCTTAGGGAGCATCAGTTGTATGCCAAGTTTAGAAAATGTGAGTTCTGGTTAAAGGTAGTAGGATTCCAAGGACATATCGTGTTGGCAGGAGGAATTGCTGTCGATCCTGCCAAGCTTAACGATGTTGAAGAATGGCAAGCCCCAACCACCCAAACCCAAGTTCGCACATTTCTCGGATTAGAGAGATATTACCGCAAGTTCGTAGAAGGCTTCTCGAGCATCGCAAGACCCATGACCCAATTGTTGAAGAAAGATAAGAAGTTTGAATGCACGGAAAAATGTGAAGCAAGTTTTCAAGAACTCAAGAAGAGATTGATCTCAGCCCCAATCTTGATTTGCCGGATATTACGAAACCTTTTGATGTGTATCGTGACGCATCCAAGATTGGTCTCGGATGTGTGCTAATGCAAGAAGGCAAAGTCATATCCTAGTTATCCCGACAACTAAAGCAACATGAGCAGAATTACCTTACCCATGACCTTGAACTAGCAGCCGTAGTTGTAGCCTTGAAGACATGGCAGCATTATCTCATGTGTAACCGTTGTGAGATTTCTTCGGATCACAAGAGTCTGAAGTATATTTTCAACCAGAAGGAGCTAAATATGATGCAAAGGAGATGGATAGAGTTAATCAAGGACTATGACCTTGACATTCACTATCACCCTGGCAAAGCCAATGTGGTAGCAGATTGCCGTGTCGATTAAACACAATGATTCTGAAGAAGCAACCAAGTTTGCACAAGGAGTTGGAAGATTTCCGAATGGAATTAGTTAGTGAAGGATTTTTGTCTAGCATAGAACTTCAACCCACTTTGATCAGTCAGATCAAGGAGGCACAGAAAGGAAATGCTGGAATCAAACATCGTATCGATACAGGGAAGGTACCCGGATTCCCCGAAGATAAAGGAGTTTTGTGGTACAAAGGACATATCTGTGTACCAGCAGATTCATAGTTGAAACAAGCTATTTTGCAAGAAGCCCATAATACTCTTTATTCTATCCACCCTGGAGGAACGAAGATGTATCAAGATTTGAAGGAGCAATTTGGTGGCATAAGATGAAGAGAGAAATCAGAAGCTACATATACAAATGTGATATCTGTCAGAGAGTCAAAGCGGGACATCAGAGACCCGCAGGACTTTTGCAACCATTGCAGATTCCAAAATGGAAATGGGATTCAGTTGGAATGGATTTTATCACTGGTTTGCCTACATATAGTAGGGGAAATGACTCTATCTGGGTCATAGTGGATAGACTGTCCAAAGTCGTTCATTTCTTAATAGTCAAGACCACTTATCAGAGTTCGAAGCTAGAAGAGTTATACCTTGCTAGGATAGTAAGTTTGCATGGAGTCCCAAAGAATATTGTATCGGATCAAGGAACCTGTAGTGACCTCAGATCCGTAAGGATCCTAAGTCCCTGTGATTAACATGCTAGTCCCTGGATCAAAAGCTAGCACTCACAGTCGATGAAATATCATGTAAAACACAAAGTCTTTATTACACGAAGAATCCAGAGTATGAAATTATTACAGAAATTGCTTAGCATTACGCTAGCTCAAATAACAGCGGAAACATAAAAGCAGCATGAGTCCATCAACGCCCAGGCTTGTTGAGTGTAGACCCGCGATCCTTACGCAACTCTCAATCTTCGGATTCTGCACATAAGACGTGCAGCCAACAAGTTGGGTCAATACTTTGAATGTATTGGCAAATTACACCAAGGAGAGAAAAGACTATCTCTACATGCAAGGCTGGTATAGGCTGTAGAGTTCATTTGCTCAAAGATAATTTTTCTTCAGTAGAGAGAAGAAGAGAGGATTGTCCTACTTTGTAAACATTTGCTTAGATAAAATAAGGTCGAGTGGCACACGAGGATATTACGCACCAAGTGTCCAAACAACCAAACACTTGGATATTACGCACCAAGCGTCACTTGGATATTACACACCAAGTCCCCAAATTCCCACCCATTAGCGATATTACGCACGCCATGGGGTTTCAAAACTTTGTTTTAGAAAAGAGAGAGGAAGATCCTTCAGAGGCTCCATCCTTCAGACGCTCATTGTTGTTCTGTTACCGTGAACACGGCTGATCGATCAGATTGCAATACTCTCGAGAGTTTGTGCACTTTACCCACAATCCACGATCAAGTCCTTTTACAGACAAGATCATGGCGAGGCTTTCCCTTAGTAGCCCCTCTACCTTCTGGATCCAACCGTGCCAAGAATCCTCCAAATGTTGGTACCCAGGTGAGGTTTCCCACTAAGTACTAGGCCAAGACAGAGCCCATAATGTATTGTGGTTGCACTGGAAGCTTCTGAATTTTGAAACATGGCAGAGTTCTTTGATTCCTGGGCGGCCGTCCTTCACCAAAATCTCACTCGTTGACCCGACAACCATTCCGCCCAGAAGAAAACTTAGTTTTATTTTGAAGTGGATTTGAGAAGAAAAGTTTGCTCTAGAGAGCCTTTATACTTAGAAAAATTCTTTGTCTTTCGAACCCCCCAACGGTACTTTGTATATATAGCATAGCAAGCAATACTCAGCAAAAACAGTGGTAACCTATTAGGATGGGAAATCCTAAGTATAGAGCTACTCATGGCATACTACAAAATCATCGCACTTGCAAAATAATACTAAGGGGAAAATCTACTAGAACATCCTACACATGCATACTACAGAATTTTGAAGATCACATGCATAGAATCAAAACTGGGACAAAATTATGAACAAGTGGTGTAACTTGCCTTGATCTGAGCAGCACTCTACACAATAGCACTCCTTAGCGCACTCCGAGCAATCTAACGAATCATAAACATAGATTTGATCACAACTCAAAGCATACACAAAGGAAAACATGCATGCATGCAACATGGCAGTTTATGCAAGGTTGGTTAAATTGGTCGAGGTAGCAAGTTTGTGTTGTGATAGTGTAGGGGTGTCACTAGGATTATTTTTCCAAAGGTTTAGATCTACTATAGTGTCACTAAACAAATCCTAGGATTATAAGGAGATCAACCAACTAGTTAGCCCCAAGATAGATCTAATGATCCTAAGCAAAGTTTAATGATTTTGTTCAGTAGGTATTGTGGAAACAAAGTTATTGCAACATGAATCAACTAAAACAGAATTTTAATTATTTTTCTATAGGATAAACACTCTAATCTAATGATTAAATTCTACACCTAAAACCTTTCAGTAAACTTAGATTTTTATTGCAGATCTGGATTCTACATAAAATTATGAATCCAATGGTATATTATAAGCTAAATTTGGCCGAATATTCAATTTTATATGATTTTCTCAATGTTTAGATCAAATCTGCCAAATTCAAACCAAACTATCTTAACCCTAACTCGAGACGCGCCAAGTGGCAGCGCCTGGTTGGTCCACTTGGCCAGGCGGGTGACGCGGCGTGGGGACGACGCGCTCGCCATGCAGTTTGCCACGCGGCGCAACGTGGTTGGCCGATACCCCTTCGCCCTCTCTTCTAATCTGGTCCACAAGATTATAATCGGATGGCCGAGCGGCTCTACTGACCTGTGGTGGTGGCGGCGATGGAGACGACGGCGGCGGCGGCGGAGTCGACGGTGGTCGGAGGTCCTGGCGGCCCTAGTGGAGGCGACGTAGATGGCCCCCGATGCGCCCGTCGACGGCGAATCTCCCACGACCTCAATGCGGTCCCTCTCCTCCTCCTTCTCCCGCGGTTGGCCGTTCCTCCTCTCGGACCCGACGGGCTCCGACGAGCAATTGTCGGTGACCCCCTGCGATTCGGAAGGAACGAGTTAGGTGGGAGGGTAGAGTAAGTCGAGGCGAGTAGCATGGGGGGTAGAACAAGGCTCGAGGTGCTCTGGTGGGTCGCCAACCTCGAGCTCCGTTAGCGGGTCTCTCCGGTGAGATCGGAAGCTTGCAAATATCAGGGCTAGGGCTTGAGAAAAACGAGGGCAACGAGGGGGGCCGATGCGGCGGTATAAGAGGAAGGATTTCGTGTCGTAGGGGGAACATATTCGAACGCAGAACGGATCGACGCGCGGATTTTGAATTCAGAACCGTGTTCTTCATGGATTCTGGATAGAGATGGGGGATGACAGCGCGGCCCCACCTGTCGGTGGCAGCAGCGGTGCGGGCTGGCCGAAGCAGCTTGCTGCGCTGGGCGGTAGACAGGCAGTTGGGCCTGGTTCGCTGGCTCGGCAGGTTAGGCTGTTAGTTTTTTTTTATTCTTTTTCTTTTTTTCCAATTCTGTTTTACTAATTCACTTGTAACTTTTGCATACTAAGTCAAAACTTGACGAAATTTGTTTCTAAATTTTCATAAAATTGAGGTGGTCAACATGGGGCCATGTTTTAATGTTTTACAAGATTTTTGGAAGGGTCAAACTAATACATCAAGGGTGCTCACTTATGAGAATATTAAATAGGGTTTTTAAATGGGTTTATGTGTTAGGATTTTTGTAGTTGCAATGTTTTCAAATGTAGGATGCAAATGATGCAGGGATGATGCATGACACTAATAACATCCAAACACAGAATCTGGGATGTTACAAACCTACCCCCCTTAAGAAGAATCTCGTCCTCGAGATTCGGGTTGGCTAGCAAATAGGTGTGGGTGCTCCGTTCTCATGTCGTCTTCACGTTCCCACGTAGCTTCTTCTTCGGAGTGGTGGTTCCATTGTACCTTGCAGAATCTTATAGTCTTAGTGCGGGTAACCCTTTCGGCTGTTTCCAGTATTTTGATGGGTTTTTCCTCGTAGGTAAGGTCATTCTCCAATTGCACCTCGTCTAGGGAAACAGTGTCTCTTAGCGGTGTTTCAGCCATCTCCGGGTGACACTTCTTTAGTTGTGACACATGAAACACATCATGAACAGTCAGTCCTTCCGGTAGCTCCAACTGATAAGCAACTTCTCCTCTACGGGCCAGAACCTTATATGGTCCTATGAATCGTGGGGCTAACTTGCCCTTGATTCCGAACCTCTTAACTCCACGTAGGGGTGAAACTCGGAGATACGCACGGTCCCATCTCTGCGTTTGGAATCAGCGTAGCTCTTCTGTCGGGATTGGGCTATCTTTAGACTATCCTGAATCTGTCGCACCTTTTCTTCGGCATCCTTTATCAAGTCCGGTCCAAAAAGACTGCGTTCTCCAACTCCATTCCATAGCAATGGAGTCCTACACTTCCTGCCGTATAGAACTTCAAACGGAGCCATCTTGATACTTGTCTGGTAGCTGTTGTTGTATGAGAACTCCGCATATGGCAGGTTATCGTCCCAACTAGACCCATAGTCTAGTGCGCAAGCTCTCAACATATCTTCCAAAATTTGATTCACCCTTTCTGTTTGGCCGTCTGTTTGAGGGTGGAAAGCAGTACTGAATTCTAGTCGGGTTCCCAGAGACTCATGTACTTGTCGCCAAAACTTTGAAGTAAATTGGGTGGCTCTATCTGACACAGTTCCCTTGGGAACACCATGCAGGCTTACAATTCTTGACATGTATATCTTAGCAAGTTTAGCACTTGTATATCTGGTCTTTACGGGGATGAAGTGAGCCACCTTGGTGAAGTGGTCCACCACTACCCAGATAGAATCAAATCCAGAACGAGTCCGGGGTAATCCCGTGATGAAATCCATGCCTACCTTGTCCCACTTCCAGTCGGGTATAGGTAGTGGTTGTAGTAATCCTGCTGGTTTCTGATGCTCGGCTTTTACCCTGTTGCACACATCACACAGAGAAATATACTCTGCAATATCTCTCTTTAGGTTATTCCACCAGAATCTATCCTTCACATCCATGTACATCTTTGTGTTGCCTGAATGAATTGAGTATGGCGAATCATGAGCTTCTTGTAGAATCATCTTCCTGATATCAGGGTCATTGGGAACGCATAAACGCTTCCCATACCAGAGGGTTCCCTGTTCGTCCAGATGAAAATCTTTAGTCTTTCCTTCACTTATCCTGACTCTTATTTCTTCCAACTCTTTATCCCCCTTTTGTGCTTCTTGGATCCTTTCTTGGAAAGTGGACACTATTTCCATAGTCGCTACGTGTCCTTTTGGGACTATCTCCAACCTGAGATCCCTGAATTGCTTGCATAAATCCTCTGGAAGTTCCCCTGTGGTCAGTCCATTCACATACACCTTACGACTTAAGGCATCAGCCACCACGTTTGCCTTTCCGGGATGGTATTGTAAATCCAAGTCATAATCCTTAATTAACTCAAGACATCTTCTTTGTCTCATATTCAACTCCTTTTGGGTGAAGATATACTTCAAACTCTTATGATCTGTGAACACATCACAATGTTTGCCCATGAGGTAGTGTCTCCATACCTTGAGTGCATGAACCACGGATGCAAGTTCCAAATCATGTGTGGGATAATTGTGTTCGTGGTTCTTAAGTTGTCGGGAGGCATAGGATACCACTTTCCCATCCTGCATTAACACACTTCCAAGTCCTTGTCGTGAAGCGTCACAATAGACTTGAAAATCCTTCTGGATATCTGGCAGACACAGAACTGGTGCTGTTACAAGGCGTTTCTTCAACTCTTGAAAGCTTGCTTCACATGCCTCGGTCCATAGGAATTTATTTTCCTTCTTTAGTAGTTCCCTCATGGGTTTTGCTATCTTGGAAAAGTTTTCGATGAACCTCCGGTAGTATCCTGCGAGGCCCAAGAAACTTCTAATATCTCCCACATTCTTGGGTGACTCCCATTCCGTCACGGAAGCTACCTTGCTAGGATCTACGGCAACTCCTTTAGCTGACACAACATGACCAAGGAATCCCACTTCCTTTAACCAGAACTCGCACTTGCTGAATTTGGCATACAACTTGTGTTCTCTTAGCTTCTCCATAATAAGGCGCAGATGTTTCTCATGTTCCTTCTCATCCTTTGAGTATATGAGTATATCATCTATGAATACTACGATAAACTTGTCCAAGTATTCCATGAACACCTTGTTCATCATGGTCATGAAGTATGTTGGGGCATTGGTTAGACCAAAAGACATCACGGTGTACTCATACAATCCGTATCTTGTGGTGAATGTTGTCTTGGGCACATCCTGTTCTCGAATCTTTAGCTAAAAATAGCCTGATCGTAGATCGATCTTGGAGAACACACTGGCTCCTTTTAGCTGGTCAAACAGGTCGTTGATGTTGGGCAGAGGATACTTATTCTTAATCGTCACTTCGTTCAACGAGCGGTAGTCCACAACCAGCCTCTTGGTCTTATCTTTCTTTTCCACAAATAGGACGGGTGCTCCCCAAGACGACGCGCTGGGTTGAATGAACCCCTTGTCCAACTGTTCCCTAAGCTGTTTCTTGAGTTCCTTTAACTCGTCCACATCCATCTTGTATGGTCTCTTAGCTATCGGCCCCGTGCCTGGCATTAAGTCAATGAGAAACTCGATATCACGGTCGGGTGGCATTCCGGGTAGCTCTTCTGGGAAGACATCTGGGTATTCCTTTACAATAGGTACCTCCTCCAAGATAACCGCCTTAAGAGAGTTCACCATGACTTCTTTAGGTGCGAAATTTGACTTGATACGAATCATCTTCCCTTCCGGTGTTGTGAGCATGACAGTCCTCTTGGCACAATCTATGACTCCTTCATATTCGGTCATCCAATTCATGCCCAAGATTATGTCTAATCCTTGTGATTCTAGAACTACTAGACTGGTGGGAAAAATGTGTGTCCCAATCCTTAGTTCTAAATCCCGGCAACCGGAGTTTGCCACTATTTCTCCCCCAGGAGAACTTACCCTTAGAGGAAAGTTTATAGTTTCCGTTGGTATCTTGCCTCTATCCACAAATACCCTTGATATGAATGAATGCGATGCACTGGTATCAAAAAGAACAACTGCAGGAATAGAATTGAGTTTGAACTTACCAATCACAGAGTCTGGCGCATCACAAGCATCCTCCATAGAAACATGATTCACCGTGGCTTTGACAAACGGATTTGGCTTCTTCCCGTTCCCATTGCCATGGTTGTGTCCATTACTATTCCCATTGCCATTGCCATTGCCATTCTTCCTCTCGGGGCAAGAGGTTGCATAGTGCCCTGTCTTGTTGCACTTAAAGCATGTCACCTCACTAAGATCCTTTCCATTGCCGCCATTGCCATTGCGGGTTTTGTGCCCATTGTGTTTGTGGACACCATGGTTATGACCGTTATGGTTGTGGCCATTATTGTTATAAGGTGGTGGTGAGGAATTGCGCTGCTTCTGGTACGGAACGGAGTGTTTGTGAGGGTTGGATTTCCTCTTGCGATTTTCTATGCTCTTCCTCTTTGATTCAACCACAATGGCTCTATCCAAGAGTTCCTGAAAGTTGTCAAATTTCTGAGCCACAAGCTGAATGGATATCTCATCATTGAGCCCTCTTAAGAACTCCTCCTGTCTCTTGGCATCAGTGGAAACATCATCGGGTGCATAACGGGCTATCTTATTGAAAAGCTCACCATACTCGGTGACAGAACGGTGCAGCTGGTGTAGGTCGCGAAACTCGCGCCTCTTTAGAGCCATGACACCAGCAGCCACTTGATCAGTGCGAAAAGCTAACTCAAACTGTTCCCAAGTGATAGCATCAATATCCGGGTGGGTGACTTGGTAGTTATCCCACCATTCTGCAGCAGGTCCTTCAAGCTGGTCTGCGGCATAACGCACCCTGTCGGCTCCGACAGCTTGCACGGTGTCTAGCTTCTTGTTGATCGTACGCAGCTAGTCATCAGCGATGATTGGTTCAGTGCTGCTAGTGAAGGTAGGTGGGTTCAGCCTCAAAAACCGAGTCAAGCGATCCTGTTGAGGAGGTGGCGGAGGTGGTGGTGGTGGCGGGTTGTTGTTGTTGTTTTGCATGTTCTGAGTGAGCAGTTGGATCAGCTGGTTCTGAGTGGCCAAAAGTTCTGCTATTTCTGGCGGGATTTCGGGGTTCGCACGTCTTGGCGGCATCTGTGGGGTTTAGGAGAATAGTTAAGAAATAGACAGAAAGACTAAGTAGTAAACTCCTACCCTTATGAAAACACACCAAGGACACAAGGCACACAAGGCATAACAACACAAATCATAACACAGGGAACAACCAAGTATAACTAAACCAAGCTTATCTTGGTATTTATTACATTTGCGAATAACGTTCTACTATAGAATTAAAGGTGGTCCAACTACTACACATCCTCCACGCCTTCCTCTTCCTTGAACGAGTAGCCTTCTTGCTCTAGAGTTGTCTTGTACAACTCCATCTCCTTTGTGGTGGCTTCAAGCTTCTCTTGGAGGTCCTTTATCTCATCTTGTAGCTTCTTGGTAGTGGCTTCCAGCTGCTCCTAAAGTCCCTCCTTCTCACTTTGCAGCTCCTCTAATAAACTTGTCTTCATTGCGGCTTCAAGTTGCTTTGCCAAGTCCCTCTTGGAAGCACGCACATCATTGATTATCTTGCAAAGGCCTTCTCTTGTTTTTATTTATCACCCTCTTCTCTTGATTAGCGAACTTCTTCTCTTGGTCCTAAAATTTTATCTCTTGGAGCTTCATTGCCTCTTCATGCTGCTTGATCATTTCTTCCTTCTGCTTGATGAGGGCACATAGCTCGTCGTTCTTCAACATCTCGAGGAAGGTACCCTTTTCAAGGTCATGGATGTGGCACTCCAAGTCTTGATATTGTGTTCTTCGGCGTTTGGTAGAAGTTCTTTCCTCAAAGGTTAACTCCATGGGAATTCCTTCCTCATCTCTTCTTCCAAAGAGGCCGCCGCAGTGTCCTTGGAGAGCTTCATGATGACGTCCACATAGGAGACCAATGAGTTGCTGCAAGCTAATGCTAAGGGCCTTCTCCTTGGAATCGCTAACAAATGTGGATTGCTATGTCTTCCTCCGGGTTCTTGCCTCGCTCTTTTCCTGGCTGGATGACCTTGATCTCCCAACAGCCGTCTTTGTGGAGTTTCTTCATTGTGCTCCCCTGGATTGTTGGGAGGGGAAGGTCCAAACGTGTGAGTAGATCCATGAGGCATCCTCCAAAGCGAAGAGGCTCGATGTCCGCGACGGTGTCGTAGAGGAAGCTCGTCATCTTTGAGTTAGAAGAATGAGGGTTAGATACTTAAACAAGTAGAGGAAAGCAGATACTAGTTGTGCGGAAAATAACTTAGTAGACAACATGTAAGGAACTAAAGTTAGAGGTGGTTCCAATCCTAGGGTCACGTCCTAAAGGCAACGATGTGCTCTGATACCATCTGTAGTGACCTCAGATCCGTAAGGATCCTAAGTCCCTGTGATTAGCATGCTAGTCCCTGGATCAAAAGCTAGCACTCACAGTCGATAAAATATCATGTAAAACACAAAGTCTTTATTACACGAAGAATCCAGAGTATGAAATTATTACAGAAATTGCTTAGCATTACGCTAGCTCAAGTAACAGCGGAACATAAAAGCAGCATGAGTCCATCAACGCCCAGGCTTGTCGAGTGTAGACCCGCGATCCCTACGCACCTTTCAATCTTCGGATTCTGCACATAAGACGTGCAGCCAACAAGTTGGGTCAATACTTTGAATGTATTGGCAAATTACACCAAGGAGAGAAAAGACTATCTCTACATGCAAGGCTGGTATAGGCTGTAGAGTTCATTTGCTCAAAGCTAATTTTTCTTAAGTAGAGAGAAGAAGAGAGGATTGTCCTACTTTGTAAACATTTGCTTAGATAAAATAAGGTCGAGTGGCACACGAGGATATTACGCACCAAGTGTCCAAACAACCAAACACTTGGATATTACGCACCAAGCGTCACTTGGATATTACACACCAAGTCCCCAAATTCCCACCCATTAGCGATATTACGCATGCCATGGGGTTTCAAAACTTTGTTTTAGAAAAGAGAGAGGAATATCCTTCAGAGGCTCCATCCTTCAGACGCTCATTGTTGTTCTGTTACCGTGAACATGGCTGATCGATCAGATTGCAATACTCTCGAGAGTTTGTGCACTTTACCCACAATCCACGATCAAGTCCTTTTACAGACAAGACCATGGCGAGGCTTTCCCTTAGTAGCCCCTCTACCTTCTGGATCCAACCGTGCCAAGAATCCTCCAAATGTTGGTACCCAGGTGAGGTTTCCCACTAAGTACTAGGCCAAGACAGAGCCCATAATGTATTGTGGTTGCACTGGAAGCTTCTGAATTTTGAAACATGGCAGACTTCTTTGATTCCTGGGCGGCCGTCCTCCACCAAAATCTCACTCGTTGACCCGACAACCATTCCGCCTAGAAGAAAACTTAGTTTTATTTTGAAGTGGATTTGAGAAGAAAAGTTTGCTCTAGAGAGCCTTTATACTTAGAAAAATTCTTTGTCTTTCGAACCCCCCAACGGTACTTTGTATATATAGCATAGCAAGCAATACTTAGCAAAAACAGTGGTAACCTATTAGGATGGGAAATCCTAAGTATAGAGCTACTCATGGCATACTACAAAATCATCGCACTTGCAAAATAATACTAAGGGGAAAATCTACTAGAACATCCTACACATGCATACTACAGAATTTTGAAGACCACATGCATAGAATCAAAACTGGGAAAAAATTATGAACAAGTGGTGTAACTTGCCTTGATCCGAGCAGCACTCTACACAATAGCACTCCTTAGCGCACTCCGAGCAATCTAACGAATCATAAACATATATTTGATCACAACTCAAAGCATACACAAAGGAAAACATGCATGCATGCAACATGGCAGTTTATGCAAGGTTGGTTAAATTGGTCGAGGTAGCAAGTTTGTGTTGTGATAGTGTAGGGGTGTCACTAGGATTATTTTTCCAAAGGTTTAGATCTACTATAGTGTCACTAAACAAATCCTAGGATTATAAGGAGATCAACCAACTAGTTAGCCCCAAGATAGATCTAATGATCCTAAGCAAAGTTTAATGATTTTTTCAGTAGGTATTGTGGAAAGTTATTGCAACATGAATCAACTAAAACAGAATTTTAATTATTTTTCTATAGGATAAACACTCTAATCTAATGATTAAATTCTACACCTAAAACCTTTCAGTAAACTTAGATTTTTATTGCAGATCTGGATTCTACATAAAATTATGAATCCAACGGTATATTATAAGCTAAATTTGGCCGAATATTCAATTTTATATGATTTTCGCAATGTTTAGATCAAATCTGCCAAATTCAAACCAAACTATCTTAACCCTAACTCGAGACGCGCCAAGTGGCAGCGCCTGGTTGGTCCACTTGGCCAGGCGGGTGACGCGGCGTGGGGACGACGCGCTCGCCATGCGGTTTGCCACGCGGCGCAACGTGGTTGGCCGATACCCCTTCGCCCTCTCTTCTAATCTGGTCCACAAGATTACAATCGGATGGCCGAGCGGCTCTACTGACCTGTGGTGGTGGCGGCGATGGAGACGACGGCGGCGGCGGCGGAGTCGACGGTGGTCGGAGGTCCTGGCGGCCCTAGTGGAGGCGACGTAGATGGCCCCCGATGCGCCCGTCGACGGCGAATCTCCCACGACCTCAACGCGGTCCCTCTCCTCCTCCTTCTCCCGCGGTTGGCCGTTCCTCCTCTCGGACCCGACGGGCTCCGGCGAGCAATTGCCGGTGACCCCTTGCGATTCGGAAGGAACGAGTTAGGTGGGAGGGTAGAGTAGGTCGAGGCGAGTAGCGTGGGGGGTAGAACAAGGCTCGAGGTGCTCTGGTGGGTCGCCAACCTCGAGCTCCGTTAGCGGGTCTCTCCGGCGAGATCGGAAGCTTGCGAAAATCGGGGCTAGGGCTTGAGAAAAACGAGGGCAACGAGGGGGGCCGATGCGGCGGTATAAGAGGAAGGATTTCGTGTCGTAGGGGGCACAGATTCGAACGCAGAACGGATCGACGTGCGTATTTTGAATTCAGAATCGTGTTCTTCATGGATTCTGGTTAGAGGTGGGGGATGACAGCGCGGCCCCACCTGTCGGTGGCAGCAGCGGTGCGGGCTGGCCGAAGCAGCTTGCTGCGCTGGGCGGTAGACAGGCAGTTGGGCCTGGTTCGCTGGCCCGGCAGGTTAGGCTGTTAGTTTTTTTTATTCTTTTTCTTTTTTTCTAATTCTGTTTTACTAATTCACTTCTAACTTTTGCATACTAAGTCAAAACTTGACGAAATTTGTTTCTAAATTTTCATAAAATTGAGGTGGTCAACATGGGGCCATGTTTTAATGTTTTACAAGATTTTTGGAAGGGTCAAACTAATACATCAAGGGTGCTCACTTATGAGAATATTAAATAGGGTTTTTAAATGGGTTTATGTGTTAGGATTTTTGTAGTTGCAATGTTTTCAAATGTAGGATGCAAATGATGCAGGGATGATGCATGACACTAATAACATCCAAACACAGAATCTGGGATGTTACAGAACCTAGTTTACCTCGAGATTTTGGAAGAAAGTCCAAGAAGGATTAGGAACAAGACTGGATTTCAGCACATCTTATCACCCGCAGACTGATGGACAAACGGAGCGAGTAAACTAGATACTCGAAGATATGTTGAGATCTTGTGTGTTGGAATATGGATCTAAATGGGAGGACTATCTGCCTTTCGCAGAATTCTCATAAAACAACATTTACCAAGCCAGTTTGCAAAAGGCCCCATTTGAATTTATGTATGGAAGGAAGTGTTGTACCCCGTTGAATTAGTCGGAAGTAGGAGGGAGTCAGATTTTCGGACCCTACATCCTACGAGAAGCCGAAGAGAAAGTTCAAAACATCCGTGAGCACCTTAAGACCGCCCAATCCAGACAGAAGAGTTATGCCAACAAGAGACATCGAGACCTAGCCTTCGCTATCGGAGATTTTGTGTATCTGAAAGTATCACCCTTGAAAGGAATGCAACGTTTCCAACTCAAAGGAAAGTTACCCCCCAGATATATCGGACCCTAGTCTCATATCAACTGGAACTGCCAGAGGAAATGTCAGTCGTGCATGATGTCTTTCATATCTCGTTACTTCACAAATGCCTAGAAGTCCAGGAGAAGACCGAAGTTTTCAAGAATATTGATCTCGGGACCATAGAGCTCAACAATGACCTAACTTATCATGAAGTACCCATTTGTATTTTGGAATAAGCCTTCAGAACCACCAGAACCTAGAGTATCAAGTTTCTCAAGATCCAGTGGAGTAACCACACTGAAGAAGAAGCTACCTGGGAACAAGAAGATTACATTAGGACTGAGTTTCCAGATCTCTTTAATTCCTAGTTTTATTTTTCTTAAATCTCGGTACGAGATTTTGTTTAAGGAGGGAAGGTTTGTAGCATCCCAAAAATATTAATCAAGATTATCAAGTTCTAATCACCCAAGTTTAGGGCTAACAAAAACTCTTGCTAATAAAATTAATATGAATGCATGTGTGTGTGTGTGTGATGAATGCAAGAATGGTTGCAATTCCATTTTTGAATGATATGAATGGCAAGGATTGGTTTAAAGATGAAAACAACATCATCAAAATCATTTCCAAGCAGAATCAAATGAAAGTAAAATCAAATATAAACATAATAAGCAAATGGTCATTTTGACCAAAGTTAACCACTAGACCACTTTGAGTGTTCCTAGTCCAAGTTTTCTAACATAAACAAATCCAATTCTTTTCACCCCTTGCTAGACCAAGTAAAAGTGAACCCAAGCCCACTTTGCAAACCAACAGAAACAGATTTCAAATCTATTCAAATGACAATTCAAAATTGAATCAAGTGTATGTACTAAGATCACCATTTCTCAAAACCCAACCATACCAGTTCACCATGACAAACCCAAGCAACCATATACTACCAAGCATGTGACCAGAGCACTCACCAAAATTCATCCAAAAATTCAAATGTAAAGTTCATGCGGCCATTTCATCAAACACTTGGTGAGCATAGTAATCACTGCCTAACTTCTACTGTTCTTGATCAATGCATTGTCCAATTCTTTTCCCCAATTCTCTCCCTTTGTCTCCCCTAGTGACCACACTCGCATTGAACAATCTAGCCTCTACCGTTTTGCACCAGTGCCATGCCAACCGAGCCTCCCTTGCCAGTCGACCATGGCTAGCCTGCAGGAGCAAACACCACGCCCGTCCACGATGTCCAGGAGGCAGCTCACCGTCCACCGCCACCCCCTGTCCAACCATCGAGCACAGCCAGGCCCTGGACCGTAGAGAAAATGCCTCGCACATTTCTTCTCTGCCATGCCGAGAACGCGCCAGAGCACCACAGCCAACACGCGCATACACGCTGCGCCTCTCCCTCACTGCGCGTGCCTGCACTCACCACGACACCAGCTACCCCCCTAGACATGCCCATTCGCCGCCACACGACAGCAGCCATTGTGCATCGTCGAAAATGTCGTCAGTGTCGCGCAGAGCGTTGACCTGTTCTGACTAACCTCGACTGCCCCTTTCCGCGCCATTAAGCCCTTGAGGATCGCCAGGAGACACCGCATCGGCCTACGCCCTTCGCCATGTCGTTAGTTCAGTGCATCATCGTCACCGACGAGCTCTGACCATGCCGCACTTCCCCTCTCGCTCGGCTATAAAAGGAGGCCACCCCCGTCTCAATTCGCCACACCATCTCACTCCCCACTCCTTACATACCACCCCTGACCCTTCCCCGGAGCAAGGTGAGATCCTCATCGCCGGAATTTCACCGGAGTCCGCCGCTGCAGAGGAGGAGCGGAGCCGTTGATTGGAGCCACCCAGGAGCCGCCACGACCACCGTTTGAACCACCGTCATTGACAACGTCATTCTCCCCCATCACCGACCCTAGCTAGAGCCTTGGTAAGCCGCCGCGTACCCCTACCGTCACCGTTAGTGTTTGATCTCGTCGGAGTTGTTCGGCGGAGACGACGAACGTGAACCGTAGATCCTAGTCTAATCGCACGGCCCAGATTGAAACCCATGTTAGCCGCTGACGCTAATGCGTGGGACCTCTCTGTTAGCAGCCCCTACACGCGCACTGTGCAGTTGGGCCGGCCCAATAACATTCCCGTGCTCAACCTAGAGATTCAAATTGATATTTTCCAATTGAGTTCAAACCTAGTTCTGTCAGTAGATTCAAAAATCAATTCAGAGAGTTTTACTGAAGCAAATTGCATGAAACCAATTTTTTACAAAGGTATTGGAATTATCAATCCAAGACCATTGGATTCAAACCATTTGAAATTATAGATCACCTTTACCAAAAATAACAAGATAGAGACTTTTCTACATTCAAACATTTTTCAAAAATCAACCATAAATGATTTTGAGTTGATTCCAACTCTCAAAAATCACATTTGATAAGATATTTTTGAATATGTAAAAATATTTAGGTTTACCTGCAGTATTCTTGGACAAGTACTAAAAGAATGCTACATAGGCATTTCTAGTCACTTTAATTAATTAAAATATAAACGTTAAACCTTATTAAATTGTGACACCACTTTAAATCACATTCCCAAGTATTAAAATATGTGGTGTTGACATGTGTCAACATGATCCCATATTTTAATTGGATAATATTAAATCTTAAGTAGTTTTCAGTGAGTAGAAAATACTTTTCCAAAATAAATAAGACTAAGTCTTAATTTCATGTGATGATTGTGATGATGTCAGTATTGTTTGGTGATTGTGTACCTCGTATTAATTTTAGACACTAGTACCGACCAAGGTTACGAAGAGGAGGAGTACTACGATCAAGAAGAACAAGAAGAAGAGAACTTCAATCACTGCACTAATCAAGGCAAGCTACCACTTGCAAGTTTATTAACCATGCAAGCCATCATTGCAAGCCTAAAACTACCAGTTAACCTATGCAATGCATTAGGCATTCTTTGGTTATGCAACCTTGATTATACCAAATCCTAGTTTTACTTTTAAGCTTTATTCTTTTATTTCTTTATCAAAGTTCTTTATCACTTCTATTTAGTGTTTTGTGAGTTTTGGAAAGATATTATAGGTAGAATAAAGAGCATAAAACTTGGCCTAAGTTGGTTAGAACTAGCTGTCATACTGAGGCATGAGATCTGGATTTGGATAGTCACACTTGATTAGCACCCCTCATTAGTGATTACCCTCAATTTTAGTGGCTAGTGCTAAGCATAAAAGTTTATCACTTTAGATGGGAATACTTGGTGAAAATGATTATGAAAACCTTGGAATGATGAGTCATTCTAATGAAATGTTTTGACATGTGTTATGAACACCAGATGAATTGATACTGAAAATGTTGAGGCATGAGCCTTAGCCCTTTATAAAACTGATGGTTGGGTTAGGATGTGATACCATTCCAATTTTACCGTACAACCACAATACCCAAATTTGGGTAGGGCTTAACTGGAAGTTTATATATCTTAGTATGGGTTCCCTTGCGTAAGAGGTTTGAGCTGAGGCTACCTCGTGATGATTGTCCACCTGTGCAGCTCCCAAGATGACAGATCGTCATGGTTGGGAGGCCAAACTCATAGGGGAGGTGCCTATACTAGGGTGTGTAATTGAAAGGTTAGGATTGATTATCCGAATACTGAGTATGGTGATTCGGGATTGTTCCTGACGGATGTATCGAATGTTGTGGTGAAAGTGTACCACCTCTTCATAGTGTCAAACTATTCGAATAGCCGCGTCCGTGGTTATGGACAGTTGGAGTGACCATATTGTTCCGTCATCAGATGTTTTCAAAATGACTTGTGAAATGAACTATGACTTTGACTTGACCACAACAGGGTTGTGAATATGAAAACTAAGTTCCCACTTAGGTGTTTTAGAACATTAAACTAGTTTTCTTTACTTCTAAACTGAGTTAGAGATAAACCTGGATTTTTGAAAATAAACCTAGAGCTTAGGATTCCTACTCGAACTACTTACTTGTTAGCGATAGTTTGCGAGTACTTAAAGAGTACTCATGGCTTTGTCCCTGGCTATTCCTATGGCCATACTATGAGGAGTACTACTAGGATGATGGACAGCAGGAAGTCTATGACAAGTAGGATCATCTCCCATCGTCAGCATTGCCAGTGACCCTAAAGATGGAGCCGTGACCACGCTACCGTTATTATATTATTCCGCTGCGTTGATTGTATTAAGACTGGATCATGAGATCCTTCATTTGTAAGACCTTTATTATGGTTTGTAATGGATGATGAACTATGGTACCAATATGTTATGTCTCGCAAAAATGGTAATCCTGGGATTGCGATGTATTAACAGGCATCTGGGATTAAAAATTCGGGTCTTGACAAGAAGAAAATACGGCGTTTGTTCCAGCATAGGGCACTAGCTCGATGCCTCGAAATCCGCTTGGGAAGCCTCAAAAGAAGGAAACAGACATAGACACACATATATACTACTCTACTAATGTACGGAATAGTTTCTAGTTACAGATCTGCTAACAAAGGCCTAAAAATCATAAGGTAGATCCATATTACACTACTACGACAGTAGCAGACCAATCATGGGATAGCTCTACATATATTTAGAGCGATCTTAGGTGCACCCCAAGAGTTTTGCAGCAGGGCTAGTGGTCATGAGACTGCACATACGACACCAAAACTACACCCCTTATGATCAGCAACCCTGTATCGAATCCATCCAGAAGCAGAATAGGTCATCGTCATTACCATCAATGTCCACTTTAGTTGTATGCTTCTGCGATTAGTAGATTAACAGATACATTTAAAAAGAAACATCAAAGACACACAACCTGAAAAATTGTTGTTCTATGGATATAGTACCTTGTCATCTGGCATAGCGTAAGTACCTGAAATGAAACCTGTTTCATGCAGCTTGCGCTTTTTCTCTCTTCCCCCTTCTACAAGGTGATCTAGATACTGAGGAACTGCCTCTGTCAGTTTATACAAATGATCAACATCTGCTTCCCCTACTTGATTTGGATGATAAAGATGTTCTTACCCCGGTTCATATGCTTGACCAAATATATAAGTATGGTCTTCCACTATACTAAAAGGCAGCACCCTCTGATTCACACACATGCGGCAGGGGAAATGTACTTCTTAATTTTCACAATGAGATCTAACAAACTCAATAAATCGTACAACACCAAAGATATGTTTAGGGTTTCCTAATGGAGCAACCTGCATCCCAAATATCTCCATCTGTTTAACTATGACATACAAGAATGGTTCTTAATTAGTAAAAGAAAAGTAGGAAACAAATAGATGGTGTACATAAACTATATATGCCCATGCATTTCAACAAACATATTGACAGCAATAATCGGAGAAGGTACTTAAGAACATAGATCAAGCCTAGAATCAACAATGACCATGTAGAGTGAGAACAAATTAAATACGTATTTGAGGAGGCGGATCGTGTGAAATGGAAATAAATTGCCAACCAGATCGAGCTAGATATAGAAGGACTACCGTGGGATCCACGTGACCACTAGTGCGTCTCAAGAACACCGACGGGTAGGGAAAGCTTCTTCGGGCGCACAGTGTTGAGATGAGGAACGGCAGTGAGCGTGTCTGTTTTGTGGGCTTCCAAGGGGGTGAGGGTCTAGGCGGCGGAAGGTGGATGTTAACATAGCGCGAAGGGGTGGGGAGGGATAAATTAACAATTTTGGCTAAACCGAGATGAACTAGTTAACGTGGCAAAATCAGCACGGAAACTTGAAAATTCATGAAACTCGTGAATTGTCCGTTAAATTAGTAATTTGTGTGAAATTATGGAAGGTGGAATTTTGAGCCATATCTTATCTCATCTTACCACTTCGAATATTGACCGTTGGATCAAGACTCGCGAATCCCAACATTGCTAGCCGTCGGATCTTCTTTTCCATTCTATTAGCATCTAATGCTAGAAGATACTATTGATAGTCTTTAGCACAATAAACACTATGCATAAACCTCAAAACACACGTATCCATCGTTCTAGAGTCTTATCCATCATTTCTCTAGACCATGTTACCAAAATTGACATGTTTTTAGTAAACTATCATATTGTCAATTTATCGCGAAAATTTAGCCAATTGATTGATAGGGTTTATCCATTAAACAGGGCATTTTGTGTGACAATTGGCACGATGTCATATTGAGCCATAATCTTTGAAGTTGCTTCACAAGCAAAAACAATGTTGTCACTTGGAAAAATAAAAATAGGATTTTCCCTTTGGAAGAAAAGCTTGATTTGCCAAGATGCATCCAATGTACAGAGTACAAAACATGGAAACTGTATTAGCAACTATGGTTGTGCAGGTCAAGAAAAAGTAAATATGGTTACGACCTTAGTCATCTTGTTTGAAAGACGGCAGATGTCTATCAACTCATTAAATGCTCGAAAGTGTACAGGCATCTAGGTCTATCCGACGGGGACAGCATCCCCCAAGTGGGAGTGGGAGTAGCGTACCTTAGAAGCTTCAGATTCAAAATTTTGAGAGAGCGCCGAAATATCCCGCCCATCCATTCAACCATCCAGCCCCAAACATACTTCACCTTTTTTTAGAATGAAAATTCCTCTTCTATCCCTTCTCTGGAAACAAGAACCCGAGGAGCAATGTAATAATAGAGGGATATAGGTGGTAATTTTGCGTTCTCCCACGTGCATCACCCCATCGACCTGGTTCATGTCCTTCTTAAATAAGTGTATTTACCTTCCCGCTCCCTGGCCTTACACTAACGTTGTGGACCCACAATGCAAGTGACCCACTTGTCAGTGACCTAGAATTACGGGAAGTAGAGATTCCCAACGTTTGCAGTTCAAAATTCTAACATTTTTCGCTAGACCGAGATAAACTCGCTAAACTCGGCGAAACTAGCTCGGGAACTTGAAAAATTTAAGAAACTTGGGATTATTCATCAAATAATTCATACTCTGTGATAAAATTGGTGCGGTGAGACTTTGAACCATATATAGTCTTTGAACCATAAAATTGGTGCGGTGATAAAATTAGTTACGCCATTGTATTCCACGAACATAACCATAAAGTTTGAACATTATTGAAAGTTCCTGAAACACTAAACCCCTGAACCCTATAACCCTAAACACTAATAAAACCCTAAACCCTAACCAAGAAGGTATCATGCACTTGTAGATCAAATTTGAGATACTTCCATTGAATTGGGCAACGCCATTCTATTCGACGAATATATGCTTAAAGCTTGAACATTACTAAAAAATCCCTAAACCCTAAACAACCCCTAAAACCTAACCCTCAGCCCCTAGATACTAAAACCCTAAACGCTAAATCCCTCAACCCATAATTAAACCCTAACCAAGTAGGTTTCATACACTCATAGATCAAAATCTGAGATAATTTCATTAAATTGCAGTAACGCCATTCTATTCCACAAATATAATCATAAACCTTGATCATTGTTGAAAATTCCCTAAACCCCTAAACGACCCTGAGCAAGCAGGTATATCATCCACTTATAGATCAACATTTGAGATATATTTTCATTAAATTATGCTAACGCCATTCCTTTCCACAAATCTAACCATAAAGCTTGAACATTATTGAAAATGCCCTAAAACCTAAACCTTAAACCCCTAAACTACCATGACCAAGGAGATATATCATCCACTTTCAGATCAACATTTGAGATATACTTTCATTAAATTATGCTAAAGCCATTACACTCCATGAATCTAAGCATAAAGGTTGAACATTATTGAAAAAGCCCTAAAACCTAAACCTTAAACCCCTAAACCCTAGACCCTTTGACCCTAAACCCGAACCAAGCAGGCATCATGAACTTATATATCAAAATTTGATATACATCCATTAAATTGCGCTAACGCCTTTCTATTTCACGAATATAGGCATATAGCTAGAACATTATTGAAAATTTACTAAACCCTAAGCCCCTAAAACCTAAACCCTAAGCCCTATCCACCTAAGCCCTAAAAACCGTAAAAACTCATCACCTAACCCTGCCCAAGCAGGTATCATGCACTTATAGATCAAAAATTGAGAAGCTTTCATTGTTAAATTGTTGCCAAGTCACCCTATTCCACGAATATAAGCATAAAGCTCAAACTTTATTGAAAATTCCTGAAACCTTAAACCCCTAAATCCCTAAATAAACCTAGATAATCCCTAAAACCCGAAACACAAAACCCATAAACCCTAAACACTAAAACCTTAAACCCCTAAACCCTTTGACCTAAACCCGTACCAAGCAGGAATCATACACTTATATATCAAAAATTGAGATACTTCCATTAAATTGCGCTAACGCATTTCCATTTCACGAATATAAGCATATAGCTCGAACATTATTGAAAATTCACTAAACCCTAAGCCCCCTAAAACCTAAACCATAACCCCTATGCCCCTAAACACTAAAAACCGTAAAACCTCAGCACCTAACCCTGACCAAGCAGGTGTCATGCACTTATAGATCAAAAATTCAGATGCTTTCATTGTTAAATTGTTGCCAAGTCACTTTATTCCACGAATATAAGCATCAAGCTCGAACTTTATTGAAAATTTCCGAAACCCTAAACCCCTAAATCCCTAAATAAACCTAGTTAAACCCTAAAACCTGAAACACAAACCCCTAAACCCTAAACACTAAACCCCTAAACCCTGACCAAGCAGCTATCATATGCACACTTATAGATCAAATTTTCACATACTTTTATTAATTTTGGTAACGCCATTCTATAAGACGAATATAAGCATAAAGCTTGAACATTATTGAAAATTCCCCAAACCCTAAACCGTAAACAACCCCTAAAACTTAAACCCTCCACCCACATACACCCTAACCAAGTAGGTATCAGGCACTTATAGATCAAAATCTTAGATGCTTTTATTAAATTGCGGTAACGCCATTCGGTTCCATCAATTTAAGCATAAAGCTTGAACATTGTTGAAAATTACGTAAACACCTAAACAACCCTGACCAAGCAGGTATATCATCCACTTATAGATCGAAATTTCAGATATATTTTCATTAAATTAAGCTAACGCCATTCCATTCCACGAATTTAAGCATAAAGCTTGAACATTATTGAAAATGCCCTAAAACTTAAACCTGAAAACCCTAACCAACCATGACCAAGCAGGTATATCATCCACTTTTAGATCAATATTTGAGATATACTTTCATTAAATTATGCTAAAGCCATTATATTCCACGAATCTAAGCATCAAGCTTGAACATTATTGAAAAATCCCTAAAACCTAAACCTTAAACCCCTAAACCTTTTGACCCTAAACCCGAACCAAGCAGGAATCATACACTTATATATCAAAAATTGAGATACTTCCATTAAATTGCGCTAACGCATTTCTATTTCACGAATATAAACATATAGCTCGAACATTATTGAAAATTTACTAAAGCCTAAGCCCCCTAAAACCTAAACCATAAGCCCTATCCCCATAAACACTAAGATCCATAAAACCTCAACACCTAACCCTGACCAAGCAGGTATCATGCACTTATAGATCAAAAATTCAGATGCTTTCATTGTTAAATTGTTGCCAAGTCACTCTATTCCACGAATATAAGCATAAAGCTCGAACTTTATTGAAAATTCCTAAAACCTTAAATCCCTAAATAAACCTAGTTAAACCCTAAAACCTAAAACACAAACCCCTAAACCCTAAACACTAAACCCCTAAACCTTGACCAAGCAGCTATATATGCACACTTATAGATCAAATTTTCACATACTTTTATTAATTTTGGTAACGCCATTCTATAAGACGAACATAAGCATAACGCTTGAACATTATTGAAAATTCCCCAAACCCTGAACCGTAAACAACCCCTAAAATTTAAAACCTTAACCCACATACACCCTAACTAAGCAGGTATCATGCACTTATAGATCAAAATCTTAGATGCTTTCATTAAATTGCGGTAACGCCATTCTGTTCCATCAATTTAAGCATAAAGCTTGAACATTGTGGAAAATTACCTAAACACCTAAACAACCTTGACCTAGAAGGTATATCATCCACTTATAGATCAACATTTCAGATATATTTTCATTAAATTATGCTAACGCCATTCCATTCCACGAATCTAAGCATAAAGCTTGAACATTATTGAAAATGCCCTAAAACTTAAACCTGAAAACCCTAACCAACCATCACCAAGCAGGTATATCATCCAATTTTAGATCAACATTTGAGATATACTTTCATTAAATTATGCTAAAGCCATTATATTCCACGAATCTAAGCATAAAGGTTGAACATTATTGAAAAATCCCTAAAACCTAAACCTTAAACCCCTAAAGCTTTTGACCCTAAAACTGAACCAAGCAGGAACCATAAACATATATATCAATATTTGAGATACTTCCATTAAATTGCGCTAACGCATTTCTATTTCACGAATATAAGAATATAGCTCGAACATTATTGAAAATTCACTAAACCCTAAGACCCCTAAAACCTAAACCATAAGCCCTATCCCCCTAAACACTAAAAACCGTAAAACCTCGGCACCTAACCCTGACCAAGCAGGTATCATGCACTTATAGATCAAAAATTTAGATGATTTCATTGTTAAATTGTTGCCAAGTCACTCTATTCCACGAATATAAGCATAAATCTCGAACTTTATTGAAAATTCCCGAAATCCTAAACCCCTAAATCCCTAAATAAACCTAGTTAAACCCTAAAACCTGAAACACAAACCCATAAATCCTAAACACTAAACCCCTAAACCCTTACCAAGCAGCTATCATATGCACACTTATAGATCAAATTTTCACATACTTTTATTAATTTTGGTAACGCCATTCTATAAGACGAACATAACCATAAAGCTTGAACATTATTGAAAATTCCCCAAACCATGAACCCTAAACAACCCCTAAAACATAAACCCTCAACCCACATACACCCTAACCAAGCAGGTATCATGCACTTATAGATCAAAATCTTAGATGCTTTTATTAAATTGCGGTAACGCCATTCGGTTCCATCAATTTAAGCATAAAGCTTGAACATTGTTGAAAATTACGTAAACACCTAAACAACCCTGAACAAGCAGGTATATCATCCACTTATAGATCAAAATTTCAGATATATTTTCATTAAATTACGCTAACGTCATTCCATTCCACGAATCTAAGCATAAAGCTTGAACATTATTGAAAATGCCCTAAAACTTAAACCTGAAAACCCTAACCGACCATGACCAAGCAGGTATATCATCCACTTTTAGATCAACATTTGAGATATACTTTCATTAAATTATGCTAAAGCCATTATATTCCACGAATCTAAGCATAAATCTTGAACATTATTGAAAAATCCCTAAAACCTAAACATTAAACCCATAAACATTTTGACCCTAAACCCGAACCAAGCAGGAATCATACACTTATATATATCAAAATTTAACATACTTCCATTAAATTGCGCTAACGCATTTCTATTTCACGAATATAAGCATATAGCTCGAACATTATTGAAAATTCACTAAACCCTAAGACCCCTAAAACCTAAACCATAAGCCCTATCCCCCTAAACACTAAAAACCAAAAAACCTCAGCACCTAACCCTGACCAAGCAGGTATCATGCACTTATAGATCAAAAATATAGATGATTTCATTGTTAAATTGTTGCCAAGTCACTCTATCCCACGAATATAAGCATAAATCTCGAACTTTATTGAAAATTCCCGAAACCCTAAACCCCTAAATCCCTAAATAAACCTAGTTACACCCTAAAACCTGAAACACAAACCCCTAAATCCTAAACACTAAACCCCTAAACCCTGACCAAGCAGCTATCATATGCACACTGATAGATCAAATTTTCACATACTTTTATTAATTTTGGTAACGCAATTCTATAAGACGAACATAAGCATAAATCTTGAACATTATTGAAAATTTCCCAAACCCTGAACCATAAACAACCCCTAAAACTTAAAACCTCAACCCACATACACCCTAACCAAGCAGGTATCATGCACTTATAGATAAAAATCTTAGATGCTTTCATTAAATTGCGGTAACGCCATTCTATTCCATAAATTTAAGCATAAAGCTTGAACATTGTTGAAAATTACCTAAACACCTAAACAACCCTGACCAAGAAGGTATATCATCCACTTATAGATAAACATTTCAGATTTATTTTCATTAAATTACGCTAACGTCATTCCATTCCACGAATCTAAGCATAAAGCTTGAACATTATTGAAAATGCCCTAAAACATAAACCTGAAAACCCTAACCGACCATGACCAAGCAGGTATATCATCCACTTTTAGATCAACATTTGAGAAATACTTTCATGAAATTATGCTAAAGCCATTATATTCCACGAATCTAAGCATAAAGGTTGAACATTATTGAAAAATCCCTAAAACTTAAACCTTCAACCCCTAAACCCTTTGACCCTAAACCCGAACCAAGCAGCAATCATACACTTATATATCAAAATTTTACATACTTCCATTGAATTGCGCTAACGCATTTCTATTTCACGAAAATAAGCATATAGCTCGAACATTATTGAAAATTCACTAAACCCTAAGCCCCCTAAAACCTAAACCATAAGCCCTATCCCCATAAAAACTAAGATCCATAAAACCTCAACACCTAACCCTGACCAAGCAGGTATGATGCACTTATAGATCAAAAATTCAGATGCTTTCATTGTTAAATTGTTGCCAAGTCACTCTATTCCACGAATATAAGCATAAAAGCTCGAACTTTATTGAAAATTCCCGAAACCTTAAAACCCTAAATAAACCTAGTTAAACCCTAAAACCTGAAACACAAACCCCTAAACCCTAAACACTAAACCCCTAAACCCTGACCAAGCAGCTATCATATGCACACTTATAGATCAAATTTTCACATACTTTTATTAATTTTGGTAACGCCATTCTATAAGACGAACATAACCATAAAGCTTGAACATTATGGAAAATTCCCCAAACCCTGAACCCTAAACAACCCATAAAACTTAAACCCTTAACCCACATACATCCTAATGCTTTTATTAAATTGCGGTAACGCCATTCGGTTCCATCAATTTAAGCATAATGCTTGAATATTGTTGAAAATTACCTAAACAACTAAACAACCCTGACCAAGCAGGTATATCATCCACTTATAGATCAAAATTTCGGATATATTTTCATTAAATTACGCTAATGCCATTGCATTCCACGAATCTAAGCATAAAGCTTGAACATTATTGAAAATGCCCTAAGACTTAAACCTGAAAACCCTAACCGACCATGACCAAGTAGGTATATCATCCACTTTTAGATCAACATTTGAGATATACTTTCATTAAATTATGCTAAAGACTTTATATTCCACGAATCTAAGCATAAATCTTGAACATTATTGAAAAATCCCTAAAACTTAAACCTTAAACCCCTAAACCTTTTGACCCTAAACCCGAACCAAGCAGGAATCATACACTTATATATCAAAAATTGAGATACTTCCATTCAATTGCGCTAATGCATTTCTATTTCACGAATATAAGCATATAGCTCGAACATTATTAAAAAATCACTAAACCCTAAGACCTCTAAAACCTAAACCATAAGCCCTATCCCCATAAACACTAAAAACCGTAAAACCACAGCACCTAACCCTGACCAAGCAGGTATCATGCACTTAGAGATCAAAAATTTAGATGCTTTCATTGTTAAATTGTTGCCAAGTCACTCTATTACACGAATATAAGCATAAATCTCGAACTTTATTGAAAATTCCCGAAATCCTAAACCCCTAAATCCCTAAATAAACCTAGTTAAACCCTAAAACCTGAAACACAAACCCCTAAATCCTAAACACTAAACCCCTAAACCCTGACCAAGCAGCTATCATATGCACACTTATAGATCAAATTTTCACATACTTTTATTAATTTTGGTAATGCCATTCTATAAGACAAAGATAAACATAAAGCTTGAACATTATTGAAAATTCCCCAAACCCTGATCCCTAAACAACCCCTTAAACTTAAACCCTCAACCCACATACACCCTAACCAAGCAGGTACCATGCACTTATAGATCAAAATCTTAGATCCTTTTATTAAATTGAGGTAACGCCATTCTGTTCCATAAATTTAAGCATAAAGCTTGAACATTGTTGAAAATTACCTAAACACCTAAACAGCCCTGACCAAGCAGGTATATCATCCACTTATAGATCAACATTTCAGATATATTTTCATTACATTACACTAATGCCATTCCATTCCATGAATCTAAGCATAAAGCATGAACACTATTGAAAATGCCCTAAAACCTAAACCTTACACCCCTAAACGACCATGACCAAGCAGGTATATTATCCACTTTTAGATCAACATTTTAGATATACTTTTATTAAATTATGCTAAATCCATTTCATTCCATGAATCTAAGCATAAAGTTTAAACATTATTGAAAAAACCCTAAAACCTAAACCTTAAACCCCTAAACCCTTTGACCCTAAACCCGAACCAAGAAGGAATCATGCACTTATATATCAAAATTTGAGATACTTCCATTAAATTGCGCTAATGTCTTTTTATTTCACGAATATAGGCATATATCTCGAACATTATTGAAAATTCACTAAACCCTAAGCCCTCTAAAACCTAAAACCTAAGCCCTATCCCCCTAAAACCTAAAAACCTAAAAACCTTAGCAGCTAACCCTGACCAAGCAGGTGTCATGCAGTTATAGATAAAAAATTGAGATGCTTTCATTGTTAAATTGTTGCCAAGTCACTCCATTCCAAGAATATAAGCATAAAGCTCGAACTTTATTGAAAATTCCCGAAACCCTAAACCCTAAACCACTAAATCCCGAAATAAACCTAGCTAAACCATAAAACCCGAAAAACAAAACGCCTAAAACCTAAACCCGAAACCCCTAAACCCTGACCAAGCAGCTATCATATACAGACTTATAGATCAAATTTTCACATACTTTTATTAATTTGGGTAATGCCATTATATTCGACGAACATAAGCATAAAGCTTAAACATTATTGAAAATTCCCCAAACCTTCAACCCTAAACAACCCATAAAACTTAAACCCTCAACCAACATACACCCTAAGCAAGCAGGTATCATTCACTTATAGATCCAAATTTGAGATACATTCATTAAATTGCGGTAGCACTATTCTATTCCCTGAATATAAGCATAAAAGCTTGAACATTGTTGAAAATTCCCTAAACCCTAAACCCCTAAAACATAAACCATAATCCCCTATCTTATCTTATATTATCTTACCACTATATAGTGTACGAATAACTTTGAATATTGACCGTTGGATCAAGACTCGCAAAGCCCAACATTGACAGCCATCGGATCTTCTTTTCCATTATATTAGCATCTAATGCTAGAAGATACCATTGATAGTATTTAGCACAATAAAAACTATGCATAAACCTCAAAACACACTTTTACATCGTTCAAGAGTCTTCTCCATCATTTCTCTGGACCATGTTACCAAAATTGACATGTTTTCAGTAAACTGCCATATTGTCAATTTATCGCAAAAAATTAGCTAGTAAGATTGATAGGGTTTATCCATTAAACAGGGTACTTTGTGTGAAAATTGGCACGATGTCATATTGAGCCATAATCTTTGAAGTTGCTTCACAACCAAAAACAATGTTGTCACTTGGAAAAATAAAATTGGATTTTCCCTTTGTAAGCAAATCTTGATTGGCCAAGATGCATCCAATGTACAGAGTACAAAATATCAACACGGTATCAACAACTATGGTTGTGCGGGTCAAAAAAAGCAAATATGGTTACGGTCTTGGTCATCTTGTTTGAAAGACGGCAGATGTCTATCAACTCATTAAATGCTCGAAAGCGTAGAGGTGTCTGGGTCTATCTGACGGGGACAACATCCCCCAAGTGGGAGTTGGAGTAGCGGACCTTAGAAGCTTCAGCTTCAAAATTTCGAGAGAGCCCCAAAATATCCCGCCCATGCATTCAAACGTCCATCCCCAAACATACTTCGCCTTTTTTTAGAATGAAAATTCATATTCTATCCCTGCTCTAGAAACAAGAACCCGAGGAGCAATGTAATAATAGAGGGATATATGTGGTAATTTTGCATTCTCCCATGTGCATCACCCCATTGACCCGGTTCCCTTCCCTTCTTCAATAAGTATATTTACCTGCCCGTCCCCTCCAGCCTTACACTAAATTTGTGGACCCACAATGCAAGTGACCCACTTGTCAGTGACCCATAATTAGGAGAAGTAGAGATTCCCATCGTTTGCAGTTCAAAATTCAAATTTTTTTTGCTAAACCGAGAAAAACTCGTTAAACTCGGCGAAACTGGCTCGGGAACTTGAAAATTTTAAGAAACTTGGGCATTATTCGTCAAATAATTCATACTTTGTGATAAAATTGGTGTGGTGAGACTTTGGACCATATATTGTCTTTGAACCATAAAATTGGTGCGGTGATAAAATTAGTTAGACCATTGTATTCCACGAATATAACCATAAAGTTTGAACATTATTGAAATTTTCTGAAACACTAAAGCCCTAAAACCCTAAACACTAATAATACACTATCCCTTACCAAGCAGGTATCATGCACTTGTATATCAAATTTGAGATACTTTTATCAAATTGGGCAACACCATTCTATTCGCCGAATATATGCATAAAGCTTGAACATTGTAGAAAATTCCCGAAACAATAAATAACCCATAAAACCTAAAGCCTCTACCCCAAAATACTAAAACTCTAAACCCCTCAACCCATAATCAAAACCTAACCAAGTAGGTATCATGCATTTATAGATCAAAATTTGAGATACGTTCATTAAATTGCGCTAATGCCTTTCTATCTCACTAATATCGGCATATAGCTTGAACATTGTGGAAAATTCACTAAACCCTAACCCCCTAAAACCTAAACACTAAGCCATATACCCCTCAACACTAAAAACCCTAAACCCTCAACCCCTAACCCTGACTAAGAATGTATCATGCACTTATAGGTAAAATTTGAGATACTTTCATTATTAAATTATTGCTAAGTCATTCTATTCCACGAATAGAAGCATAAAGCTCAAACTTCATTGAAAATTCCCAAAACCCTAAAACAACCCCGAAAACCTAAACCCTCAACCCCTAAAGTTCCTACACCACAAATAACCCCCTAGCCTAAACCCTTGACTCCTAAATACTAAAACCATAAACCCTAAACCCCTCAACCCACAATTAAACCCTAACCAAGTAGATTTCATGCACTTATATATCCAAATTCGAGATACTTTCATTAAATTGCGGTAACGCCATTCTGTTCCACAAATATAAGCATAAATCTTAAAAATTATTAAAAATTTCCTAAACCATAAACCCCTAAAACCTAAACCCCTAAACGGCACTGACTAATTAAGCAGGCATATTATCCAAATTTGAGATACTTTCATTAAATTGCGGTAAAAACATTATGTTCCACAAATATAAGCATAAAGCTTAAACATTATTCAAAATTCCCTAAACCCTAAACCCCTAAACCCCTAATTAAATGACCCTGACTAATTAAGAAGGTATATTATCATCCACTTATATATTAACATTTGAGATATACTTCAACTAAATTACGCTAACGCCATTCCATTTCAGGAATCTAAGAATAAAGCATGAACATTATTATTGAAAATGCACTAAAACTTAAACCTTAAACCTTAAACCTTATAACCCTAAACCCCTAAACAACCCTAACCAAGCCGGTATATATCATCCACTTATAGATAAACATTTGATATATACTTTTACTAAATTATGCTAAAGCCATTCATTTCCACGAATCTAAGCATAAAGCCCCTAAACATTATTGAAAATGCCATAAAACCTAAACCTTAAACCCCTAAACCGTTTAACCCTAAACCCTCACAAACCCGGCTAGGTATCATGCATTTATAGATCAAAATTTGAGATACTTTCATTAAATTTCCCTAACGCCTTTCTATTTCACGAATATCGGCATATAGCTCAAACATTATTGAAAATTTACTAAACCCTACCCTCACAAAAATGTAAACACTAAGCCATATACCCCTAAACACTAATAACCCTAAACCCTCAACCCCTAACCCTGACTAAGAAGGTATCATGCACTTATAGATAAAATTTGAGATACTTTCATTAATAAATTGTCGCGAAGTCATTCTATTCCACAAATATAAGCATAAAGCTCAAACTTCATTGAAAAATTGCCGAAACCCTAAAACAACAACGAAAATCTAAACCCTCGACTCCTAAATTCCCTAAAACCCCCACATAACCCCACAACCTAAACCCTCAACCCCTAAATACTAAAACCCTATACCCCTCAACCCATAATTATACCCTAACCACGTAGGTATCATGCACTTATAGATCCAAATTCGAGATACTTTCATTCAATTGCGGTAAAAAACATTTTGTTCCAAAAATATAAGCATAAATCTTGAACATTATTCAAAATTCCCTAAACCTTACACCCCTAAACCCATAATTAAATAACCCTGACTAATTAAGAAGGTATATCATGCACTTATATATCAACATACGAGATATACTTTCATTAAGTTACGCTAATGCCATTCCATTCCATGAATCTAAGCATAAAGCTTGAACATTATTATTGAAAATGCCCTAAAACCAAAACCTTAAACCCTATAACCCTAAACCCCAAAATGACCCTGACCAAGACGGTATATATCAGAATTTGAGATATAATTTTATTAAATTATGATAAATCCATTCATTTTCATTAATCTAAGCATAAAGCCTAAACATTATTGAAAATGCCATAAAACCTAAACCTTAAACCCCTAAACCCTTACAAAGCAAGCTAGGTATCATGCATTTATAGATCAAAATTTGAGATACTTTCATTAAATTTCCCTAATGCCTTTCAATTTCACGAATATCGGCATATAGCTCAAACATTATTGAAAATTCACTAAAACCTACCCTCCCAAAAACGTAAATACTAAGCCATATACCCCTAAACACTAAAAACCCTAAACCCTTAACCCCTAACCCTGACTAAGCAGGTATCATTTACTACTTATAGATAAAATTTGAGATACTTTCATTATTAAATTGTCGCTAAGTCATTCTATTACACGAATATAAGCATAAAGCTTGAGCTTCATTGAAATTTCCCGAAACCCTAAAACAACCCCAAAAACCTAAAACCTCAACTCCTAAATTCCCTAAATCCCAAACAACCCCCAACCTAAGCCCTCGACCCATAAATACTAAAACCCTAAAACCCTAAACCCCTTAACCCATAATTAAACCCTAACCAAGTAGGTATAATATGCACTTATAGATCCAAATTAGAGATGATTTCATTAAACTGCGGTAAAAACATTATGTTCCAAAAATATAAGCATAAAGCTTGAACATTATTCAAAATTACCTAAATCCTAAACCCCTAATTACGCTAACACCATTTCATTCCACGAATCTAAGCATAAAGCCTAAACATTATTACTGAAAATGCCATAAAACCTAAACCTTAAACCCTATTAACCCTAAACCCTGACAAAGCAGGTATCATGCGCTTTAAGATTAAAATTTGAGATACCTTCATCAAATTGCGCTAACACCATTCTAATTCACGACATGTCGAACATTATTGAAAATTCCCTCTATACCCTTAAAAACCCTAAACCCGACATAACCCTGAATGCTAAACTACCCCTAAAAAATGAGAACCCTAAACCCGCAATACTAAAGACCTAAACCCTCAACCCATAAACCCTAACCAACCACGTATCATGCACTTATAGATCAAAAATTTAGATATTTCCATTATTAAATTGTTGCTAAGTCATTGTATTCCATGAATATATGCATAAAGCTCTGTATTGAAAATTCTCGAAGCCCTAAATACCTAAACCCTAAAACCAGAAATACTAAACCCCGAAACCCTAAAACCCGAAACCCTAAACAATCATGACCAGGAAGGGTATCATCATAAGCATAAAGCCTGCACAGTGTTGAAAATTCCCTAAACTCTTAAACCCTAAACCCCTAAACGACCCTGACCAGGCATAGGTATCATCCACTTGTAGATCAACGTTTGATATATACTTTCATTAAATTATGATAACACCATTATATTCCTTGAATATAAGCCTAAATCCTAAACATTATTGAAAATGCCCCAAAACCTAAACTCTAAACCCCTAAACCCTAGAACCGTAAACCCTAAATTGTCAACCCCTAAACACTGACCAAGCAGGTATCATGTATTTATAGACACGTTATCATAAACTATGTAGATATATGGCCATGACCTTGGCCATCTTGTTTGAAAGCTTTCAAAATATAATGCTTATAAATTTGGGCAAATGTGTGGAAACTCATTTAAATGTTGGTAAGCATGATGTCGCTGCCATGTGGGTCCAGACAGGGCCAGCACGTGAGGAGCGACTACATTGGAGTAGTGTATGTCAGAAGCTTCAACCTCAAAATTTACGCACAGCGCCGAAACATCCCGCACATCTATTCAAAAATCCTGCCCCATTTTTTGCGATGCAAAATTCCTCTTCTATCCCTGGACTGGAAACAAGGACCAGAGGAGCACTACAATAATATAGGGTATAGGTGGTAAATTTGCGTCATCCCACCTATATCCCCCCATCTCCTCTTTGCCTCCCACCCCCCCTCTGACCTCCACCTTCCTCCAGCCGCTTCACCGTCAGCCCTCTCTACCACACCGGAGCGCCTTCATCGCCGGTGCTCTCTTCTACACGGGAGCAACTTCACCGTCGGTGCTCTCTTACGCACCGGAGCTCCTTCCCCGCTAGCGCTCTTTTCCACTCCGAAACATCTTCACCGCCCAACGCACTGGATCCATCTCAAAATGCCTAGCCGACACCCCGCCCCCCGTCGCCGTCATACGCGTCCCACCTGCCCCTCGTCACACGAATGTAATTTCTCTTGCCCGTTTGCTATTTCTTTGGTACTCGTAAGCTATGAAAGGGTTAGAATGTTGCTCAATATCCTGGATGCTATTGCAATTTCATTTGCGCGCACATATGGTAGTTCTTATACACATCATAAGCTTGTCACTATTATTTTGTTTCTTACATTCTCACACTATCGGTGTATTTCTGCAACACTAACACGTAGATGTTATTCTTTCTGAGAGCTCGAATGGGTCATGGGAATAGCTCATAAAGGATCCAACACTGATAATATGACGCCAAGCAAGGCTGAAGTGCGAGGTTTGTGTGTGTTACTTATGCCAGTTTCTTTTCATGTTAATAAGTTATATTGCATGTATGCATATTATGTTAATAAGTCATTCTACCTAAAAACTGCCATGACATTTCCATTCATGTTTTGTTGTGTTTCTATCTGCTAATGCTTAATTCATAAAATGCCCATCTTGTCATTTTTAATAATATCTTTTTGGTGTTTTCAACAGCTTTCATCCATCCAAACCAGCTAGCTAGTTTGGATCATACATCTGGTTATTTTTAATGCTATCTTTTTGGTGTTTTCCAAGTGCTTTCATCCTTCCAAACCAACTAACTCGGTTTTAAATGTTATAACTTAATGCAGAGAAAGGACAATGGAGTACAAGGACCAAAATTCTAGTTGCTGGACTCACATACTACTGGCAGATTGACTAGGAATTGAACCCTCTTGAGAAGGAGCAACTATCAGCCTGAACGAGCTACTGTAAGTTCATACTTACTTAAAGTTTATGCGTCACCCTTAAGCTTTTTGGCTTGTGGACAAGGTCCACTATGTATATAGATAGTAGCTCTTAAGTTGCACTTTTTGGCTTATGGTGTGGTTTATTCATACATAGTGGATGTCCAGCATGTGCAGCGTTGGAGATATGTGGTGTCTAGAGTCTTTTTCACTAGTGAGGGTGAGTCTAGCAAGTATTTGTGGACCCTAGGTCTAGTACAAGACCCATGCATTTATTGTTTCTTTCTACTCGGATGAGTGGGTCCCCTATCTGGTGAAACGGTGGAGCGGATTTTATTTTCTTAGACGTGAGCCTAGTAAATTTCTTAGCCACGTCTAGTATGCTTGCTCTTAAATGATCTCTAATTTATATAATATTATTTTTTACCCTTGTTCTTTGTTTTAACCCCTTTCACCTTATTGTACACATTGCAGTTAAAACAAAGAAGGAGTCCTCATAAGGCAAGACTGAAAGTTATGATCCATATTCTCATTCATACTCCCATTGTATTTCTGAAGCAAACAACATACTTACGAGTCCACCTAGTACATCTCCTGCAGGTGATATATATACGAAGGATGTGTTTCTTGTAGAAATAAAGGGTGTAGATGCTCTTAGATCTGTAGCTGAAATGTTGAAGAAGAGGACAGATGATACATTGAAGCGAATTGTCATGTACCATTCTCTTATTGAGGATACCAACACTCTGTAATTTTTAGAATGCAGATCTTGTTTAATGATGTGTTGTAATAAACTTTTATTGTTGTAATAAGTAGTTTAAATTTTTGCATGTGTATTAATTGCATCTTGGCATTCGTGTGCTGTTCTACAAAATAAGTCGATGGTTCCAAAAAAAGGCCAAAACAGTAACAAGCTGGAACAAAACGATCAATGAATCGACGCATGGATGTGAACATGAACAGTAATGGCAGTAACAGTTAAAGGCCGGAATAATGACAGGCCTGAATAATAATAGTACCAAACAATAATAGGCTAGATTTTCAACAGGCCAGAACAATAAAAGGCCAGAATCGTAGCAGGCTAGAATAGTAAAAGGCTAGATTTCTAGTAGGTTGGAACAGTAAATCGCCAGATTTATAGCAGGCCAGAACAGTAAATGGCCAGATACACAGCAGGCCAAATAAGTGAAAGGCTAGATTGTCAACATGCCGGAACAGTAAAAGGCTAGATTTCTAGTAGGCTGAAACAGTAAATGGCTAGATTTATAGCAGGTCGAAATAGTAAATGGCCAGATACACAGCAGGCCAGAATAGTGAAAGGCTAGATTGTCAACAGGCTGTAATAGTAAATGGCTAGATTTTCAGCACGCCGGAACAATAAATGGCTAGATTCACAACAGTCCAGAATAGTAAAAGGCCAGATTCACAGAAGGCCGGAACATTAGATGGCTAGATTGTCAGTAGGCCGGAACAATAAATGGCCAGATATACAGTAGGCCGGTAATAGTAAAAGGCCGGATTCACAATAGGCCTTAAGAGTAGAAGGCCGGATATGCAGCATGCCAGAACAGTAAAAGGCCAGATGCATATCAGGTCGGAACAGTGGAAGGCCAAAATAACAGCGGCCGAAATAGTACAGGGCCTGGATATATGACGGACCAACTTGTGGGCCCATTTCAAACAGTGCTACTCTAAATAGTAATGGGCTGACTTACTATTGGGATTTCATAATGGGTCGGTCCACTTAATAATTGCCAGGCCTTGGATGGGCTTAGCTTTCTACCATGGTTTCCATGACAGTTAACAGCGCCGTTAATAGCGTTTGCCATGTGGTAGTTTGAATGACATCAGCAGTCAACACGGCTGGCGAACAGATCTAAGACGAAACAAACTTTTGTGGCTGAAGGGTGTGATCCGCCACAGTCAAAAAAACCGTGGTTGATTTATTTATGAAGGGGCTTTTACCACGAAGGGAATCCGTCATAGAAAACTCTTCAGCGACGAAAAACGGGCCTTCAACCACGAAAATCGTCCGTTGTAGAAGGACATTTTTCTTGTACTGATTGTCGTGGGAATGACCACGGCAGATGCTGCAATCGGCAGCGAGTAGTAGAACATGGGGCAAGGGCGGCCTGCCATCTGCGCTGCGAGATGAGGGCGGAGACACAAGGGTTTACCCAGGTTCAGCCCCCGGAGGGTAAAGACCTACTCCTGCTAGATTGTATTATGGAGAGAGTACAAGGGCGAGCTCGATGACTAGGCGGCGAGTCGCTAGGGTGTATGATGGAACGTGTCCTCTATGCGTACCCTAGGGAGGTTTTTATGGGCACACCTCGCTAGGGTTTACAGATCTACAACCGAATTGGTTAAGGATTCGGAGGGTCTTTGACCTAATCCGACTGGGCCGAGCTACGCTTCTAGGCCTCCGGCTTCCAGTCGCCTAGGTTCTCGCCAAGTCTCGATCCAGGCGTCGTCCTGCGGGCCCACTCGCAGGAAGCTTGGCACAATAGGAAACGTCCTGCTGGGCATACCCTAGTAGGCATATCCCCATCAGTAGTCCCCGAGGCGGTCGTTGATTCGTCGCAGGTGTTCGTTAGCAGTCGGAGTATGCGGGTCCAATTCGGATGCCCAGTCGAATCGGCGGTGGACTCCTGAACAACGGAAAGAACTAGTCATTTGAATCGCAATAATGGCAATTAATCAGATCGCAGCTTGGTGAACGGGTCGGCGAATAATTTAGTCACTGTCGTAGTGATCAGGTTGGCAAATCGTCAAGTCGCTGAAGACAGCGAGTCGAGCGGATGAAGTTGGACTATCAGCTTGGGCAAACTAGCCGTTGGGTAATCCAACGGTAATATTGGCGTAATTACCACGTGGTAACGGCTCCCTGAATATGGCGGGTAACAACCACTATATAAGGAGAGTGACGGGTGAGGGGAAACACTTCCCTCACTTCCTTTGATCTCGTGCATTCTGAATCCTCCATTCCATGCATCGACCAGAGCGACCTAGAGCAATTTGCAGCCCTAGACCCCCCAATCGATGGCCCCTCCTACGGAACCATGGGGCAGATCCAAGTGTACGAAGGCGCTGCTGAGATCATTCGAGGAGGCAGGGATCCTCCGCACCGGGAAATGGAGCATTCCCACGGCAGGAGAGGTGATCCCAGATCCGCGTGAGGGGGAGTTCGTCTGCTTCACCAGCCATCTGGAGCGGGGGCTCGGATTCCCCACCTCCCTCTTCTTCCGCCGCTTCTGCGCCTACTACGACATCCAACCGTCAGACCTAGGACCGCACAGCATCGAGCAGCTTGCCATCTTCGTGGCGTTCTGCGAGTGCTACCTGGGCTGTCGACCATACTTCCCCTATGGCAAGATCTGTTCCATGGGAGGATCAGCCGCAAAGAGGCAGGCGGCCCGATGTTAGCTGCGAGCGGCCTGACCTTCCAGCTGAAGTCGAAGGAGTCGTTCTTCGATCTGATGCTTCCCGCCAAAGCAGCGAATGAATGGAAGAAGAGCTGGTTCTATGTGACCGAGTCACCGCCGGACGACGAGGTGGCACTTCCGAGGTACTCCGCCGACCGGACCGAGCCGCATTGGCTCCAAGTCACCAAGCTTCCGCTGGACCAGCGGATGGTCATTGACGAGATGTTGCAGACCATCCGCAACCTGAAGAAGAAGGGACTCCAAACCATTCACCTCTACAACTGCTAGCCCGGGCGACGGCTCGTGCCTCTGGCTAGCTGTGCCCACTATATGTACGAGTATACAGGCAAGGATGACCCGACGAAGTCCTATCATGTCGAGTGGAGACTCAATGACTACACCCTGGCCCTGAAGATGATCACCCAGGCGATGTATCTCGATGCAAAGGCCGTGGTTGCACCTTACACCGCGAAGTGCCAAGCCCCAATGTTGAGTTTTTATTTCCCATGCACTTGCAGTCGCAGTTTTGCATTCGCGGTCGTGCTAATGTTGCTTGGTTGTTGCAGCTATTCCAAGTGGTGGAAGGTTGGCTTCCACCCACAGATGACGAGAACTCGAACTCGTCCGCTGAAGACGAGAGCGAGTTATCGCCTGATAAGGGCGATGTCAGAAGTGACGGGGGCAGCAGTGATGACGATGCCGACGATGGCGACGTAGCCGTGGAGGTCGGTGCACCCACGGCCCGCAAGACCCGTGGGCAACATTAACTTGAACTTGAGGCCAACAAAAGCCTCTAGGCCCACCACGACGACGATGACGAGCTCCCCGAGCATACCTCGCTGCGTGAAGCCACACCATCAAAGAAGAAGAAGCCGCTGTCACCAAAGAAGAAGTCGAAGCCGGCTAAGCCGGTTTCTCCGCCTCGGTTTGCGAGTAGCTCCGATGCTACCAGCATAGCTGAAGAAGCAGCGGCACACGCAACCGCGGAGACTGGTGCGACCGTCGTGGAATACGATGCGCCGTTGGCATCACTACCGCCATTGTTCGTCCCAGTTATCAGGCTGGTGGCCGCTCCAGCTGCAGGGGCCGCGCCGCCGAGAGGAGCTCCCGCGGCGATCGCCACCGAACCTCCTGCCGCAGCCTCGTCCTCGAAGAACCCGTCGGTGTCTTGGGCGCAGAGCCTGTTCGAGATGGGCCTCAGTCAGAAACTGGGGCCAGAACTGGAGAAGCAGCCAGTATTCATACTGGCCTATGATTTATATCAGTCGCCAAGTGAGTATTCCTCAAACCTTTCATTTGTCTGCTTGATTCATGTTCGACTGGCGAGTGTTATTGACAGAGTTGTTCCGCAGGACTGGAGTGAAGAAGATAGGTCACCCTTCGGTGGCCAAGGTTCCATTAGGCGTCACAGAGGCACCAGCTGATCCCTCGAAGAAGAGGAAGGGCGACGAGGTTGAGGCTCCCGCCGAAGGCGCCAAGAGAACAAAAGGGGATAAGGTCGTCACGATCTTGGACGAGCCAGTGGTTTCCCTGAGCGAAACCCTGATTGCGGTGGATGTAGCTCCGAAGGCCATGGAGGACGCGGAGTCGCAGCGGGCAGGCCCCACGGCCTCGGTTGAGGCGACCGGGCCGCCTTCGGGTAGCACTGGAACCGCGGTGGCGACGTTCCCTCGCTTTCTAGTGAGGGCCGCCACGGCGAGTGCCTCGGTGCCGTCGAGCCAACTGCCTGGGGCCACCGGTACGGAGGTCGAACAACGTCGCAAGCATACTCCACTCGTGCTCTCGTCAATGGACGCAATGGAGCTTCACGACATGCTAGGTGCCGCCATCCAGGTATGTCCATTCCCCAAGGGTCGGGCCACTGAATTTCAGTGGTTAGATTCTTACTGTTTTTCGCCATCCAGTTCCCGAGTGGCTAGTTGCTGAATTTCAGCGGCTAGGCACTTTGGAAGTTTTGTTGCCCAGTCCCCGAGTGGCTAGTCGCTGAATTTCAGCGGCAAGGCACTGAGGAAGTTTTGTTGTCCAGTCCCCTAGTGGCTAGTCGCTGAATTTCAGCGGCTAGGCACTTAGGAAGTTTTGTCGCCCAGTCCCCGAGTGGCTAGTCGCTGAATTTCAGCAGCTAGGCACTAAGGAAGTTTTGTTGCTGACGCTGTATTGATTGCACAAGGCCTGCAGCGCGAGTCGGCCGAGCGGCTTGATGCCAAGAACCGCGTGGAAAGGGAGCTCCTCGTTGTTCAGAATGCGAACGAGAAGCTTCGAGCGACAGCGGGTGTGTGTTTGTCGTCTTTTAGCACTAGTCTCAAACTTGTCACGTTTGTAACCTTTTTGTTGTGGAAGCAGAGGATAGCGCGGCCACGGTGAAGGAGGCTCGCCAGGGCCTCGTGTCAGCGAGTGAGTTGACGGTTGCCCAGTCGTCCTTGAGCGTCACAGAGAAGCGAATCGCCAAACTAGAGCGTGAGCTCAAGGAGGCGAAGGCGGAAGCGATCTCGGCGGATGGACGGGCCAAGGCGGCCGTTACTTCTGCTACTGAGGTGCGGAAGGTGTCGGACACGCTCGTCGCTGGGCTACAGAATGACCTCCCAGCTCTTCAAAATTTCATCACGGAACTCTGTCGCCCTCTAATTGGTGAGTGTTCCTTCTACGAATCCCTGGGCGCGCACCTCGCATTGTCTTGCTAGTACTTCCCTTACTATTTGCTTGTGTGCTGCAGGTCTGATCACTGATAACACCGAAGAGGCGCAATGCGTCACCACTCTGGTTGATTCTGTCGCGCTGTCAGCGACCTGCCTCCGGGCGTATCTTCAGGAGATCTCGCCCACGGAGGTGATCCCCAGCGACCTCGTCGAAGTTTGGCGCTATCTGGAGAAGTCTCCGACAGTTGTGGAGTTCATGACGCGGTCGGCCTTCCGTCATGGAGCGGCAACTGCGCCGAGCCTTGGGCTCGCGCATTTTCCTGACGATTTCGACCTTGATGACGTCACGAGTGGGTACCCTTCATTGACGGGCTCAGTTGAGATTGCCGAGGTGCTGAAGCTGACGGAGCGAGCCGCGGTGTACTCCGACCGCGTGTGGGCGATGGGCGACCTTATTCCTTATCAGGAAACGGTCGTCGCCGCCAATGACCCCGAGCCGGCGCACCGCGACTTCAAGGTGGAGCAACCATTTCGTGTGTCCATGGCGGGTGAGCTCACGACGTACCCATCGAATCCTTGGGTTCCCTTTATCCGCAATCGCAAGGATGGTGGCGCCTCCTCGTCGAAGCCCGTGGAATAGAGTATTTTGCCACTCGGTGTTAGCTTAAGATAAACATGTAATTATCCTTGTAGGCGAACAAATTTTGCTTCTATGAAGGAATGCAGGGGTTTCTTTGTCATGGTGTTTGTGGTTTGGTTGTTTGTTGTGCGAGTCCCCGAGCGCGTCTGCCCTTTTTATGGGGTTGACCTCATTTTTATATGTTGTGTGAACTGTTAGTGAGTTAGGGTCGACTCGCCATGGCTCGGGGAGCCAGTTGCATGGCGACTCCAAGGGGTGCTCTTTACTTGGATGTTTTCCCGGGCGCGAACGGGGTCGGGTCGCCGAGTCCCCGAGCATGGTACTTGGCCGTTCTAGTCGCATGCCCGAGGTAGGTGAGGACTAGGCGCTTTATGTTAGGCGCGTCACTCCACCTGATCCGTGAGACCAGTCGTGTGGCGAGTCCAGGGCGTGCTCTTCTACTTGGCGTCTTTCCCTAGCCACTCTTCTGTGGGCTGGCGTCAGTCCCCGAGCGTGGTACTTTGTCGTTCGAGTCGCTGCACCAAGGATGTGGAGGACTGGGTCGCTGTGGGAAACGAATGCAGTTGTCTTGTATCGGGAATCCAGTCGAGCGGGGCGACTCCAATGGGGCTCCGGGATAGATTTTTTCGTGGACGGTACGAGGCCTGAAGTTTTCCAGTTCCCTCGTACCGCACTACTTGGCTATGCCGGTCGCATCACCAAAGGTTGACTTCTGCGAGTAGCGTAACGCACAAATCTTGGCATAGAGGTAAATAAAAGAGAGGAGAAAACCCTTATATTAGATTTATCTCTCCACCGCTTCATGCATGGTCTCCTTGTACTCCTCGAGCGCTCCCCAACCATTCCCATCTACACTCCGCGAGAAAATATTCTCCCCCGCCAGTCCTTTTCCTCCAAGATCAATGGCATCTACCTTGACCTCAGGAGTGGCGGCGGGTTCATCGACAGCAGATGAAAAGAAGATGCGGGTCCTTTGGATCCCCAGCACCATGGACAACACCAAACTCCAAGTCATGGAGGACGAAGGACTCATCGTCGTCGGCGCGTGGCGGAGCACTTCAGGGAACGCCGTTCCCGCCCCGCATGACGGCGAGCGGGTGATGTTCGGCATGCACATCGACCGTGGCCTTAGCTTGCCACCGTCGGACTTCTTCGTCATGGTCCTCAATTATTACGGTGTGCAGCTTCATAACCTTCCTCCCAACTCTCTGCTCGAGCTTCGTACTCATGCAGCTCTATGCGAGGGGTTTCTTGGCATTAGGCCAAGTCTCACCCTTTTCCGGTACTACTATGGTACCCAGAAGAATTCTATTAGCATCGGTGTGCCTTACACCACCGGCACCCTTAGCTTAGTCCTTAGGAGAAACCGAGTTTATCCTAGGATTAACGCTAGTGAATCCGTAAAACGCTGGGTCGGAACCTTCTTTTATCATAAGGATATTTTGGCTCCTAGAAAGGCGGAGGGTCTTCCGGCCTTCGTCGACGGTGCCGCCCTCCACCAGAACTCATGGGACGCGGAAGCACCAGAATTGTCGGATATCTTGATCCTCGCCAAGAGGCGGATTGAGATTCTGATGAAGCACATGGGGCTCCATGGATCTCATTTGATACACTGCTGGTTGGAGCGCCGGATTCAGCCTCTGCAGCACCATGGAGACCGCCTCATGTACCAGATCACCGGCGATAAGAAGGACAGCATGCGGGTCAGCCTGAACCGGATTCTGGTGAAGGATTATAGGACCCTCATGCAGTATTTGATCAAGGAGAGAGTGGAATGAAAAGTTCCGGAAGTCTCCATGAAGATGTTTACGTCCAACTGTCCTTTGACTTCGGTAAATTTTTTGACTCTGCTTTTGCATTTCGTCGTTCTTTTTTGTTCTTTCTCCGACTCTATTTTCATCGATGCCTTTCTACTTTATTAGCTCGAGAAACTCTCCGAGTCTGAGCTAGCTCCACCAGAGGGCTATCTTTCAGACGATTCGGAGGCGATGGAGGATGACAAGGTGCAAGAAGTTACCGCCTCCGCCTCCAAGAAACGCGAAGGAAGTTGTTTTTATTGTTGGTAGCCAAGTGCTGCCAGTAGTTAAAAGTAAGCACCCTGTCTTTTGTTTTCAGTACCTTGTACCTTTCTTTCTCTCCAGAGCACACCTAATATTCGTATTTTTCGTGTTCTAGAGCTAAAGTAGTTTTGAAGAGCAAGACCAAGCCGGACAGCAAGCTGGGCAAGCAAATGCGTCAGTAGAAGCTTGTTATTTCCCCTACCATGCCGCCACCAACTCCATCCAATACTCCATCAGCACAAGAAGCTTCTGCCTCCCGTGATGCTGGCAACATCTTGAAAGCCCTGGTCACCATTGATGATCAGGCAACTAACAAGGTTGAATCCATTAAGGGTAATGATCCCATGGTAATATGTACAGGGATATTGGATAAAGTGGTCGGCTCTGCTGTCTCTGGCTTGAAGAGGAAAAAGAAGGAAGAGATCCTCAAGCTGGCTCCATCCAGCCTTGAGAAGCAAACCTTAACCGTAGAGGCAGCAAGCCAGGAGTAGGAGGACGTCAAGCTGTTTGTAAGGTTCCCAACCTTTAATAAGGTAGAGATCCCTGTGTTTACAATGCTCTCCCCTGGATCAATAGCTAGCATCCACAGTTAAGATGTAATATCAAGAAACAAAGGTCATAATACAAATTTATAACCAGGAATAAAATAAATTATTACATCTTACATAGCTCATTTGTCTATCTTATTACAATGAAGCAGAATATAACAATAGCATGGGGTCCTTCATCTTCATAGTGCCACATGCAATCATGTTGGTTGTAGACTTGTAATCCTATTCAACACACTTCACTAACATCAAACAAACCTGCAACATAATAAGTTGCAGCCACAAGGGTCAATACATTTTAATTGTATTGGCAAGTTTCACTATTATGTAGAAGTAAGTGGATCCTATCATTACATGCATATTTGGCTAGGTAGGGTTTAGGCTCATTTGCAGAAAGCAATATAGTTTTGTCCTATCTTTTCAAAATAGTTTTGATCTTTTGAAAATCTTTCCGAACTCCTTGGAAAACTCCAAGTGCTTCAAAACCCTTGTTGTCACCATCAAGTTTTACTTTGAGAAATTGGAATATTGAGATCTTCCATAGCTTTAGGCCTTAGTTGCTCAGAGTTGTCCATAACCGGGGACACGGCTAAGTACTTAGAATTTGATCTTCTGTAGAAGTTGTACACTTTACCCACATGACACAATCTCGTCTTGATGCCACCAGTGGCCGCTGGATAAGTACTCACCAATATGGAGTACTGGCAGATCGAGAATGTGACAAAGTCTTTCCATAGAAGTCCTCCCAATACACAATGCTAGCTTGTCAACCAGGCACCAATGTAGGGTTAAATTTCCCTTACACAATTCTAGTTAACCTGAAGATGCCAATGCATGGGTCTTCCACTATGTAGTTGACTAAGCAGAGCCCATTTAGCATGTGGCTGTACACGGAAGCCACTGTACGAGAAACATGTTCAATCTCTAAGTCCCTGGGTGGTTTTCTTCTAGTGCACATACAAAAAGAGATAGCCATATAAACATGGTTCCTTTTGTTGCCACCTTGTCCAATCTTGTGTATCCATGTCCACCCAGGTGGTTCATTGAGTACTTGTTTTATTACATAAAACTTATATCTTTTCAACTCTTCATATAATCATAACATGTATCCCATCCCAAATATATAGCAGGGCTAAGCATACTACAACTACAATGTTTTCACTAAGGAATATATAAGGGTATCCTATTAGGATTTAGCATAGCATAAAATATAGTAGTCCTTTCCATGCATGTTACAAAATCCACTAAGTGTAATGAAAATAGTAGGACATGGATGATAGTGTCACTTGATTTTTTAGTAGAGAATGATGGTTCACTTCTTGATCTTGCAAATATCACACTCTTCTAATTCCACTACAATTCAATCAAGCAAACATAGATTCAACTAGCATTCCAACCAATTTATCACACATAAAATAATAGAAACAAGGTCATGCATGCAAGCATGCAAAAGATAGTTTTACTTGCAAAAGTGGTTTCTACTAGTCTCTAAACATTATAAAGTTCAAAAGTGGTCATTTACTCAAGTGGTAAAACCATTTGCAAAAGGTTTTATCTATAAACCATTTCTAAATCAAATCAATATTTTATGTGGTTGAAAATGCTTTTAGTAAAGCAATATTCTTTAAAGAGTTCACCAATTATATTTTAATTCTCAAAACTTGGTGTTTAGGGTCAGAAGGTTTGAATCAAATCATTTCCCAAAGGTTTTACTCAAAAATCATTTCTAAATCATAATCAATATTTTTATTTGACTAGAAATGGGCTAATTCAAATATTTATTTATTATCTTCACAAAATACATTTTTAAATCCATAAGTTGGTTCCTAGGGTCAGTAGGTTCACAACAATCCATTTTGCAAAGATTTCATCTCAAAAACATATCTAGAACAATTTTTATATTCAAAAAAAGCCTACACATGTTTCTGCAAATTCAACCAATTTTCCAGAAGCAAAACATTAAACAAAATGAATGGTTGCAAAGTAATTGTTCTGCTGAATCCATTGATATAAAATTTGCAAAATTTGGACGTGTAGAATTAAAGTTATGAATTTTACAAGTTTGCAATTCAAACAGATTCTATTTTCTGATTTTAACAAAACCTTGTCTACGTGGCTCGTTCTTATTAGCCGGTACCACTTCGTGCGGATCAGCCTCTCTGGACCGTAGGATTTAACTAAGATCGAGCGGCACTGATCAACTCGTACCCCTTCGGTTGGATCTAATCCTAGCCGTAAGATCAAGATCTAACGGGCACTATGCCTCTGACCATTGCCTGGCGGCGCTAGCGGCGGTGCACGCTCGGGCGGTGGCGTCGCGGCGATTACAGGAAGCAAGGGAAGCAGCTCACCGTGCTCGCAGGGAGATGCTGAGGCTCAACGCGTGGTCGGCTTGGCGAGGGGCGCTCAGGAACAGAGGGAATTGCTCGTCGGAGACGGCGTTGGCGTCGGGTGGCTCTGTTTGACGACGGGGGCGAGGCTGCAGGTCGCCCTAAGGTAAGCGGAGCATACGGTTAGATGCGGGCGAGCGAGTAGATGATAGGAGCATCAACGGAAAGGCTCGGGGTGGTCGGAGCTTACCGGGGAGTTCGCCGAAGCAAAGACAGACGACGGCGGCATGTTGAGGTTGTCCTTGCCGACGCTCTGGGGCAAGCGCGGGCGAACAAGTGGCACGGGGAGATGCGCCAGGAGGTGGGGAGCAAGGCTAAGTGCAATGGGAGGCGAGGCGCGACGAGGTGTGGTCGGAATCGCTCGCGAAGCTCGTCGGAGTCCGCGGCGGTGCAAGAGGAAATCGGGGCACCCTGTGGCTCTCTGGTGGCGTTGGTTGGGGGAAATGGAGAGGGGAAGCAGGCTATTAATCGAGTGTGATCACGGGCGGGATTAACTGAGCATTCAACGCGAATTTAACACCGCAAATTCATCACAGAAACGTTCGGGAGGAACGGTCGTGAGGTTGAAGATGACTGCGTGGCAGTGGGGTCCGTCTGTCAGCGAGAGTGAGGGAGGGAAAGATGGGGTCATCAGTCAGTGTCTCAGCGGGTGCACGCGTGGGTAAAAACGTTTCGCTGAGGGGGGGGAAGTTGGGCTGCGAGTGGGCTGGACTGGGCCTGTTAGCTGGGCTGAGTTTGCTTCACTTTTTTTTATACAAAAAGCTTTTTCTTTTTCTAATATGAATTTCTGTTTTGATTTTCAAACCAATAATTCAAACAACAAATCAAATCAAATCACCACCAAACTTTGTGTTGATTTTAATTCTGTTTAACAACATAATCCAAAGTCCAAAACAAAATAATTTTTATTCTTTTTAGGATCCATTAATAATTAAATAAATAGACCTTAGTCATTAATTCAAATAGGATTTAATTTATTTAAAAACTCTATTTAAAATCTAAATAATATCAAAACCATTTCAGTAGGTTTTATTTGAAAACATAAAACACTTAGAATTCTTATTTAAAATACTTTAACAAGTTTTAGTGTTTATTTAAAATGGAAAACTCTTTACTTAAATAAAATTTGGATATTAATAAATCCTTATTATTTTATTTAAATAAACCTTTACTATTTTTATCAAACAAAACATTTTATTACATTTGCTTAGCCAAGATTTAATTTGGCTCTATAAAATAATCCTTATTTATAATTCTACCTTTTCTTTTGAAAACCAAATCTTTTTATTAAAAGGTCTAAAATAGTAATTCCAACTATCATAACTTTATTTATTATTTGTTTATCTTTTTAAATCCCTTTAGGATTTTATTTGATCAAAATAGGTTTTGATGTTTCCATTTGGAATCAAAAAGTTTCTTCTCACCCTAAATTTCAACAAATTTTTACTTTGTTTATTTATTTTTCATATTTAAAAATTTGGAAATTTTTGGGATGTGATAGGCTACCACCCTTAAAAGAAATCTCGTCCCGAGATTTGGGAAGGCTAGGGTTACAAGTTGGCTTCAAGGCAACTAGGGTACTACCACCCTTAAAATAAAGTCTCATAGGGTTACATTGATGGTTCACTTGACTATGGGTTCAACACTTGATATCCAGACAAGGAATTCTTATTTGACTCTTCTGAGTTAACTAGTTCCTGACATCCACTTCTTCTATCTCTTCAAAGTTTCCATCCATGTTAATGTGGTTCACATGTCCTTTCTGGGTCACATTGGAGTCATTTCCATTGGAGTTTCTAGCATCTTTTTTCTTTTTCTTCTCAGGACAGTCTGATGCATAGTGTCCAAGCTCCATACAATTATAGCACTACAACTCGCTAATGTCTTTCTTCCTGAAAGTGTCATGTTGGTTCTGACCAAGGTCATCTCCATTGTCAGTATCATTTCCATTATTATCACTTCCATTGCTATTTTGGTGATACTGATGTGGTTCAGAATCTTCCTTGCTCTTTTTGAATGAATGCTTCTTTTGTGATGATCCAGAGTGATTCTTGAGTTTATGCTTCCTCTTTCTGTTCTCAACTTGATTCATCTTGTTTTCCAAAATGGTGGCTTTGTCACAGAGTGATTGATAAGTTGGGACATAGGCAACAGCTAGCTTCAGGTTCAACTCATCCTTAAGTCCTTCAAAAATTTCTCCTTTCTCTTAGCATCTATTTCAACTTCATCCGGTGCATAGTGTGCCAGATTATTGAATTCTTCAATGTACTCAGCCACACTGAGGTGACGCTGTTTCAGATTGTGGAATTCCCTTTTCTTCAAGTGCATCACTCCAGGTGAGATGTGAGCTGTACGGAAACCATCCTCAAAAATAGCCCAAGTTACATCTTCAAGGGGAGTGGTGATCTGAAAGTTGTCCCACCATGTTGTTGTTGGTCCTTCAAGCAGGTGTGATGCAAACCTAACTTTTTCTTCATCGGTGTAGCCAACAGTCACTAGGTCCTTATTCACCGAACGTAACCAGTCATTGGCTTCCATTGGATCAGTTGTTCCAGAGAATCTTGCAGGCCTAAGTTTCAGAAACTTGGTGAGCATATCAAGTGCTGGAGGATTATTCTGATTGTTGTTGTTGTTGTTGTTGTTGTTGTTGTTTTTGTTCTGATTCTATATGAATGTGGTCATCTCCTGCATCAGTTGTGTCTGAGTTGTCATCATCTGCTGCATCTCAGGAGTGATATTGTTTTTTTGGTTGGGGTTGGCACGACGGGGAGGCATCTGTTGGTTTGATAGGGATAAGTAATGATGGATAGGTTTTAAGAAGTTCTAACACACAACTCAAAACAACAAAGTTCAATCAAACAATCAAACAATCAACAAGCAACTATTCACTTAACTACTTATGAGCTTAACTCATGAGTTGAAGGAAACAAAAAGTTTTCTTGAAATAATCAACTTGGTATGATCATACCTCATAGGTCAATATGATCCATACACTAACATGATATCAATGTTTTTGGTAGGATATCTAATGTCTCTTGGTTCTCACTTGTAGTCCTTAGTGATGCCTAGGTTGAAATCTTTGGTGAGACTAAAGTTGATGTCAATGGTCATGGTGAAGGCTTTGTCCATCAAGTTGAAAAGGAAGAGGTGTAGAATCAAAACCAAAAGGTTGAGGAAAGAGTTTACAAGATTGTTTGTAAATAAGTTTTGGAACAAAAACATCTCCTATTTTTCTGAGGGGTTTTATCCAATCCTAGGGTTACAATCCTACAGGCAACACAGTGCTCTGATACCATCTGTAAGGTTCCCAACCTTTAATAAGGTAGAGATCCCTGTGTTTACAATGCTAGTCCCTGGATCAATAGCTAGCATCCACAGTTAAGATGTAATATCAAGAAACAAAGGTCATAATACAACTTTATAACCAGGAATAAAATAAATTATTACATCTTACATAGCTCATTTGGCTATCTTATTACAATGCAGTAGAATATAACAATAGCATGGGGTCCTTCATCTTCATAGTGCCACAAGCAATCATGTTGGTTGTAGACTTGTAATCCTATTCAACACACTTCACTAACATCAAACAAACCTGCAACATAATAAGTTGCAGCCACAAGGGTCAATACATTTGAATTGTATTGGCAAGTTTCACTATTATGTAGAAGTAAGTGGATCCTATCATTACATGCATATTTGGCTAAGTAGGGTTTAGGATCATTTGCAGAAAGCAATATAGTTTTGTCCTATCTTTTCAAAATAGTTTTGATCTTTTGAAAATCTTTCCTAACTCCTTGGAAAACTCCAAGTGCTTCAAAACCCTTGTTGTCACCATCAAGTTTTACTTTGAGAAATTGGAATGTCGAGATCTTCCATAGCTTCAGGCCTTAGTTTCTCAGAGTTGTCCATAACCGGGGACACGGCTAAGTACTTAGAATTTGATCTTCTGCAGAAGCTGTACACATTACCCACATGACACAATCTCGTCTTGATGCCACCAGTGGCCGCTGGATAAGTACTCACCAATATGGAGTACTGTCAGATCGAGAATGTGACAAAGTCTTTCCATAGAAGTCCTCCCAATACACAATGCTATCTTGTCAACCAGGCACCAATGTAGGGTTAAATTTCCCTTACACAATTCTAGTTAACCTGAAGATGCCAATGCATGGGTCTTCCACTATGTAGTTGACTAAGCCAGAGCCCATTTAGCATCTGGCTGTACACGGAAGCCACTGTACGAGAAACATGTTCAATCTCTAAGTCCCTGGGTGGTTTTCTTCTAGTGCACATACAAAAAAGAGATAGCCATATAAACATGGTTCCTTTTGTTGCCACCTTGTCCAATCTTGAGTATCCTTGTCCAACCAGGTGGTTCATTGAGTACTTGTTTTATTATATAGAACTTATATCTTTTCAACTCTTCATATAATCATAACATGTATCTCATCCCAAATATATAGCAGGGCTAAGCATACTACAACTACAATGTTTTCACTAAGGAATATATAAGGGTATCCTATTAGGATTTAGCATAGCATAGAATATAGTAGTCCTTTCCATGCATGTTACAAAATCCACTAAGTGTAATGAAATAGTAGTACATGGATGATAGTGTCACTTGCCTTTTTAGTAGAGAATGATGGTTCACTTCTTGATCTTGCAAATATCACACCCAATTTATCACACATAAAATAATAGAAACAAGGTCATGCATGCAAGCATGCAAAAGATAGTTTTACTTGCAAAAGTGGTTTCTACTAGGCTCTAAACATTATAAAGTTCAAAAGTGGTCATTTACTCAAGTGGTAAAACCATTTGCAAAAGGTTTTATCTATAAACCATTTCTAAATCAAATCAATATTTTATGTGGTTGAAAATGCTTTTAGTAAAGCAATATTCTTTAAAGAGTTCACCAATTATATTTTAATTCTCAAAACTTGGTGTTTAGGGTCAGAAGATTTGAATCAAATCATTTCCCAAAGGTTTTACTCAAAAATCATTTCTAAATCATAATCAATATTTTTATTTGACTAGAAATAGGCTAATTCAAATATTTATTTCTTATCTTCACAAAATATATTTTTAAATCCATAAGTTGGTTCCTAGGGTAAGTAGGTACACAACAATCCATTTTGCAAAGATTTCATCTCAAAAACATATCTAGAACAATTTTTATATTCAAAATAAGCCTACACATGTTTCTGCAAATTCAACCAATTTTCCAGAAGCAAAACATTAAACAAAATGCATGGTTGCAAAGTACTTGTTCTACTGAATCCATTGATATAAAATTTGCAAAATTTGGACGTGTAGAATTAAAGTTATGAATTTTACAAGTTTGCAATTCAAACAGATTCTATTTTCTGTTTTTAACAAAACCTTGTCCACGTGGCTCGTTCTTATTGGGCGGTACCGCTTCGTGCGAATCAGCCTCTCTGGACCGTAGGATTTAACTCAGATCGAGCAGCACTGATCAACTCATACCCCTTCGGTTGGATCTAATCCTAGCCGTAATATCAAGATCTAACGGGCACTGTGCCTCTGACCATTGCCTGGCGGCGCTAGCGGCGGCTGGCGGCGGTGCACGCTCGGGCGGTGGCGTCGTGGAGATTACAGGAAGCAAGGGAAGAAGGGAAGCAGCTCACCGTGCTCGCAGGGAGATGCTGAAGCTCAACGCGTGGTCGGCTTGGCGAGGGGCGCTCAGGAACGGAGGGAATTGCTCGTCGGAGACGGCGTTGGCGTCAGGTGGCTCTGTTTGACGACGGGGGCGAGGCTGCAGGTCGCCCTAAGGTAAGCGGAGCATTCGGTTAGATGCGGGCAAGCGCGTAGATGACAGGACCATCAACGGAAAGGCTCGGGGTGGTCGGAGCTTACCGGGGAGTTCGCCGGAGAAAAGACAGACGACGGCGGCGTGTTAATGTTGTCCTTGCCGATGCTCTGGGGCAAGCGCGGGCGAACGAGTGGCACGGGGAGATGCGCCACGAGGTGGGGAGCAAGGCTGAGTGCAGTGGGAGGCGAGGCGCGGCGAGGTGTGGTCGGAATTGCTCGCGAAGCTCGTCGGAGTCCGCGGCGGTGCAAGAGGAAATCGGGGCAGCCTTGTGGCTCTCTAGTGGCGTTGGTTGGGGGAAATGGAGAGGGGAAGCAGGCTATTAATCGAGCGTGATCGCGGGCGGGATTAACTGAGCATTCAACGCGAATTTAACACCACAAATTCATCAGAGAAACGTTCGGGAGGAACGGTCGTGAGGTTGAAGATGACTGCGTGGCAGTGGGGTCCGTCTGTCAGCGAGAGTGAGGGAGGGAAAGATGGGGCCAACAGTCAGTGTCTCAACGGGTGCGCGCATGGGTGACAAACGTTTCGCTGAGGGGGAGAAAGTTGGGCTGCGAGTGGGCTGGACTGGGCCTGTTAGCTGGGCTGAGTTTGCTTCACTTTTTTTATACAGAAAGCTTTTTCTTTTTCTAATATGAATTTCTGTTTTGATTTTCAAACCAATAATTGAAACAACAAATCAAATCAAATCAAATCACCACCAAACTTTGTGTTGATTTTAATTCTGTTTAACAACATAATCCAAAGTCCAAAACAAAATAATTTTTATTCTTTTTAGGATCCATTAATAATTAAATAAATAGACCTTAGTCATTAATTCAAATAGGATTTAATTTATTTAAAAACTCTATTTGAAATCTAAATAATATCAAAACCATTTCAGTAGGTTTTATTTGAAAACATAAAACACTTAGAATTCTTATTTAAAATACTTTAACAAGTTTTAGTGTTTATTTAAAATGGAAAACTCTTTACTTAAATAAAATTTGGATATTAATAAATCCTTATTATTTTATTTAAATAAACCTTTACTATTTTTATCAAACAAAACATTTTATTACATTTGCTTGGCCAAGATTTAATTTGGCTCTATAAAATAATCCTTATTCATAATTCTACCTTTTCTTTTGAAAACCAAATCTTTTTATTAAAAGATCTAAAAATAGTAATTCCAACTATCATAACTTTATTTATTATTTGTTTTTCTTTTTAAATCCCTTTAGGATTTTTTTTGATAAAAATAGGTTTTGATGTTTCCATTTGGAATCAAAAAGTTTCTTCTCACCGTAAATTTCAACAAATTTTTATTTTGTTTATTTATTTTTCACATTTCAAAATTTGGAAAATTTTGGGATGTGACACTTTTCAACCTCCTGGACCAAATTTTGGTCCGAGATGCTAAAATATAGTCTAGCGAACTCCCAGCAATAGATGTTCCCTCCCTCTCCCTTGCCGAGAAGGTGTTTCACAGCACCAAACTCGGATTTGAGAAGTTGCACTTGGAACACATTGTAAGTTTCTGATTCTTACTTGCATTTATTATCATATCTTCTAGCCCCCAAGAATAAAGATGGATAAACATCATTGGATCTGAGTTGATTCTTTTAGGCTTGCAAAAGAACGATGTATTGTAGCCCCCAAGGCTCGTGTTGTCTTTTTACTTAGTTAAATTTACAGCCCGAGTCTTAGTAGCTGTCTGACGGTATTCCGTCTTCTAAACTTACATAAAATTGCATCTTCCAACCAAGAATTTGTCAAGAATATTTGTAATAAACGCAAGGAGATCAAAGACTTGCGCCTTGAGAATTCAAAGTTATAAGTTGAGAAAAATGAAGCACAAGTTAATTATTTTCGGCTTCCTTTTTGTCAATTAGCTATTGTCATAGTCAAACTTGTTTTGTCCGACTGGTAATTTTCCCTTTGCAGAACTGTTGTGCGAGTCCAGCAAGATGGTGGAGCAATCCGAGAACTTCAAGGTCTTAGAACTGGAGAATGCTGAGCTTCGGGACAAGCTTCAGAAGCTCACAATTGAGTCGGAGAAATACGTAGCTGTTGTCCTAGAGTCAAGCAATCATGAGACCGTGAGGCTCGAGAAGTTGCTAGCCCTCCGAGATAAACAACTAGATGATCTCAAGAAGGACTTCGATAGTCAGAAGGATCTAGCCCAGGTCGGAGAGAGTGAATTGAATAGCCTCCGCGAGGAGCATGCTCAATGGAATCGTTCTATGCTAGGTAAGATTTCCGACCTTCATTTTGATTTTTCAAATTTCTTTTCAGTCGAATTTTGACCTTTTGGTTCTTTCCTAGCCCCCTGAATCTTTCCGACTCTCCTACCTCCGAACCTCTCCTCGAGCGCATCAAGCTATTTTGAGATATCTTGTACGACTTCCTCAAGACTCTTGAAGAGGCTGGCGAGACGGTAAAGCTTTCCGACTTGCACACAATGTCAATGCAAGAGGTGAGGGACAAGGCCAAGGAGATTTCGAAGCTTATTGAAGAATGGAAGATCTCCTACGCTAGGACTGCTGCTTAGACTCCTCTTACCATGGTGATGAGCCACCACAGCGAGATGGAAATCTGGCATGTCACCAAAGGTATCGCCGAGGAGGATGATGAGGGCAACCCACAGGACATCAAGGCAATCCAAGATTCCTGTGCAGGATATGCTTGTCGTGTGGCGGAGATGACCAACTATAAGACGCCGTTTTACGAATCCGTCACCGTGCCTCCCTTGCCTCAAGAGCCAGAAGACATCCTTGCAGCTTCTGAGCCTAAGATCCAGGGTGACAATATTGTCGACTCCAGCGCTCCATCTTCTTCATCACCACCACCTGGCTCTGCAGCATAAAACAGTTTTTTATACATTATTCTAAACTTCTGGCAATGTAATGATGGAAACAATTATTTTGGTTGTGCTGGTCTATAAAAACTAATTCTTTTACTATCATAGCACTTATTGTATATATGTTTTATGCGTGTGCTTTTAAAAGTTCTGAAGCACGTTTGTTTTATGCTTATACTTGTCGTTTTATCTGGCTCTCTGCCTCGTCCCTTTCATGGGCCGGCCAACCTTTAGCACGCAAACTTTGCCGAGCAATGGAGCGCAATTGCTAAACCAGTTTAAACTTGGAAACAAAGTCGGCTTCTAGTACCACCAACTCATTACTCGGAAAATACCCACGTCTAAGCAATCAGATAAAAAACCAAAGTATAGACAATAAATTGAATTTTTTACCCTAAGGTAACATTTTAGATATTCAAAAATCATAACCAAAATGAACAAGAGCATAAAGTACTTTCAAGCATTCTAGGATTTTTGAAAAAATGACGTGCTCTTTTGGAAATAAGATGGCAAAAAACTTCTCAACAATAACATATGAGGAAACCAATACTTTATTTCACTTTGAACATGTACATATATGATTACAAGGAAATATACCTAAGAATAGAAGGGACGTAGTTGTGCAATATTCCATGGGTGGTCTATTTCATCCGGGTCTGTGCTACCGCTAGCTCTCTTTCTCTTCCGAGTATCCAGTCTTTCCTTGATTGGTCTCATATCTGTTAAATAATACGACCCATTATGCAGAACTCTACTAATCATAAAAGGTCATTCCCAAATTGGGGAAAGTTTGTGCTTTCTTTTTTGCACTAGTCGGGGAACCAAATCGCCTTTACTGAAAGAACGGTTTTGAACTCTCTGACTATGATACTTGCGCAACTTATGCTGATAGGCTGTAGATCTCTGCTTAGCAACAACGCGTACTCCTTCGATTATATTGAGATCATCTTGTGGAGAAACTTCTGCATCTTCTCCGATATACGCTTTGACTCGTGGAGATTGATGAATTAGATCACTTGGAAGAACTCCTTCTGCACCATAGACCAAGAAGAAAGGAGTATAGCCGGTTGACTTGTTAGGAGTTGTACGTAAACTCCATATCACAGATGGTAATTCTTCTGCCCAAGCCCCCGCGGCCCAACGAAGCGGTGCCTCGAGATGAGGTCGGAGTCCTTGCAAAATGAGGCTGTTAGTTCTTTCGACTTGTCCATTAGCTTGTGGATGTGTGAATGATGCAATATCAAGTCGGATCCCTTGTTCTTCGCAGAATTCGGCAAGCTCCCCCATGGAAAAATTGCACCCATTGTCAGTAATTATACTGTGCGGATATCCGAATCGAATGATTATGTCCTCGACGAACTTTCTGGTTGTGGCTCCATCGCAACTTGTTATGGGTTTAGCCTCAATCCACTTTGTGAATTTATCCACCATTACTAGTAGGTGGGTAAATCCACATTTTTCCTTGTGAAACGGCCCTACCATATCAAGCCCCCAGACCGCAAAGGTCCATGTAATAGGGATTGTTCGCAACTGTTCAGTCGGAACGTGTGCCTGATGGGCGTACTTTTGGCAGCCTCTGCATGTTTTGACCAGTTTGTCGGCATCCACCTTAGCTGTAAGCCAAAAGAATCCGTGTCGAAAAGCTTATGGTACAAAGGATCTGGCTGCAGCATGGTGACCACACTCGCCCTCGTGGATTTCTCTTAAGATTTCCACTCCTTCCGAATAAATACATCGCTGGAACACGCCAGAAACACTCCTCTTATAGAGGTCACCATTTATTATAGTATTGGCTTTTGCTCGTCGGACGATCTGCCAGCTCAAGACTTCGTCTTCGGGTAATTTTCCGTCTATTAGGAAATCCAGATAGGGTTTTGTCCAGCTGGGAATTACATCCAGAACTTCTATTAAAGGTGATTCGGATTTCATCAGATAATCCTCATCAACTCCGACGATGGAGGGGACCCTTAAAAGCTCTAAGAAAGCGCCATCTGGTACTTGTTTCCGCATAGAGCCTATCCTTGATAGAGTATCTGCTTCCTCATTTTCTCCTCGAGGGATGTGTTGAACCTCAAAACCCTCAAACGATTTAGATACTTCATCCATAATAGCTTTGTATGCTGCCATGTGCTTGTTTGCGTTGCAAATATCGGATACTTGCTGAGCAACTAAATCCGAGTCTCCGTAACACATGAGTCTTGTTATGCCAATGTTTTTGGTCATGTGTGTTCCATGCAGCAATTCTTCACACCCGGAAATACTATTGGTTATCGTGAAGTGTATTTGCAACACATAGAACCACTTATCTCCTTGGGGTGATTTGAGCACCACGCCAGCCCCCGAGCCTCCTCATGATTTTGATCCGTCAAAATGAAGGGTCCAAAATTCCGAGTCTAGAGGACTTGTGTTTTTTGCCATCTATGTCCAATCAACAACAAAGTCGGCAAGTATTTGGGACTTGATTGTTGTGCGCGACTTATACTCAATGTCAAAAGCTGCAAGCTCTATTCCCCACTTTGCGACACGTCATGTGGCGTCGCGGTTATTTATTATATCTTGTAGGGGAGCGGTGCTCACCATTGTGATCTTGTTCTCTTGAAAATAGTGGCGTAGCTTTCTATATGCAAAGAACACTCCAAAGGCTAGCTTTTGATGGTGTGGATACCGTTGTTTTGATTCTGTCAAGACCTCACTCAGGTAATAAGTTGGTTGTTGCACCTTATGCTTGTGGCCCACTTCCTCGCGATCTACTACTATTACCACACTTATGACCTTGTTGGTCGCTGCAATGTAAAGTAACATAGGCTCTTGAGGTTCTGGCGCTGCGAGAACTGGTGGGTTTAAAAGTAGGTCTTTCAAACTTTCAGGGAATTTTCGGCTTCCTGGGTCTAGACAAATTTGACGGTTTTCTTCAAGAGTTTGTATAGAGGTGCGGCTCTTTCGCCGAGCCGGCTGACGAACCGACTCACTGCTTCAATGCAACCAATGATATGTTGTACGTCCTTCAGGCGAGTTGGCCTGGTAATGTTGAGTATAGCCTTGATTTTGTCACGGTTCACCTCTATGCCTCGCTCAGAGACGATGAAACCTAACAATTTTTCGGCTGGAATTCCAAAGAGACACTTCTTCAGATTTAGCATCATATTGAATTTTCGTAGACTAGCAAATGTTTCCTCCAAGTCGGCAATTAAAGTTCCCTTCTTTTTGGACATAACTGTTATGTCGTCTACGTATACATGGGCGTTGCTTCCGATTTGGTCGTTGAGATAACGTTGCATAGTACGTTGATATATTGCTCCTGCATTCTTTAAGCTGAAAGGCATAGTTTTGTAGCAGAAGGTTCCAAAAGGAGTGACGAAAGACGTCTTGATTTGATCTGACTCTTTCATCGGTATTTGGTGATATCCGGAATATGTGTCGAGAAATAAGAGTAGTTCCGACCCTGCCCTTGAGTTGATAACTTGATCGATTATTGGCAAAGGGAACGGATCTTTTGGGCATGCCTTGTTCAAAGCGGTATAATCAACACACATCCTTAAATCAGTGGTGTCCTTTTTAGGGACGAGTACAGGATTTGCCACCCAATCTATATGGATGACCTCTGTTATGAATCTGGCTATCTCTAGTCGGGCCAATTCCTTGGCTATCGCTTTGCGCTTTTCATCACCAAACCATCATAAGGATTGTTTAACGGGTTTAGCGTTAGGGTACACATTAAGAGAGTGCTTGGCAAGTTCCCTAGGTACTCCAGTCATGTCAGAAGGCTGCCATGCGAAGATATCACTATTAGCTTTGAGGAACTCGATGAGCGCGCTTTCCTATGCGTGGTCTAAGCCTACCCTATGTTCATCATCTTGGAGGGATCATCTTCCTTCAACGATGTTTTCTACGTCTCTTCCGACACCTTGAACTACAAACTTGGCTTCAGCACCTCGTTCTTCATAGCGGGCATCTCGGACGGATTGATGGTCTTCTTGATCTTCTGGTACTCCTGGGCATGCAGCACGGCTTCGGCGAAGGCAGCAGATCCTTCATCGCATTCTCGCGCCTTCCTCGGATTTCCCGTATGGTGATTACGCCCTTTGGACCTGGAAGTTTAATCATGTTGTAGATGTAACATGGACGAGCCATGAACGCCCAGTAAGCCGGATGTCCGAATATGGCGTGGTAAGCACTTTTGAACGGTACCACCTCAAAAGAGAGTGGCTCGGTCCGGTAATTGTCTCGGGTTCCGAATGTCACGTCCAGAGTAATCTCACCCAGAGAATCCTCCTATCTTCCTGGTAAAATTCCATGGAAAGTTACACTGTTGTAACTCAACTGGCTCTCGTGTAGCTTCATGCGATGGAGCGTCTCGATGTAGAGGATGTTAATGTTGCTTCCACCGTCCATGAGTGTTTTAGAGAACTCATAGCAATCAATAAGAGGATTAATGACCAGAGGGTACTTTCACATACGATGTGTTTTCCTCGGGTGATCTGAGTGATCAAAGGTGATGGTTACATTCGACCAATCCAGAAACTGTGGAACTGTCAGAACCGTGGCATTGAGCTCACGGAGAAGCTCCTTCTTTTCCTTGGTAGGTTGGGATCCAAGGAAGCATATGTATGCATCTTTCTTAGTAGGAAAAGACTTCTTTCCATTCGACTTGGGCTCTACGACGGTATCTGCTTTTCCTTGGGCTCCTTTCCTCTCTCGGAATTCTTCTTTCCTTTTCGTCGCTTGGCTCTGTAGCCAGCGGATTCGTCTTTCTTGATGTCGTCCGTGAAACGACACTTGTCATTTGTGTGGGTAGATCCTCTGTTACTATGCAAGTGGTGGACACAGGGATTATTGGCAATGTCAGCCCAGGTATAGGTTCTTCCGGGTTGCTGATCTCCTCTGCCCTGGATTCGGGAAGTTCCACGGCCTCTACCCCAGCCCCCTCCGCGCCCTCCTCGACCTCCAGATCTGAATGTTGCGTTGACAGCTGTGTTATCCGGAGCTGGTTTATTTTCCGAGGTGTTCTTGCGCTTCTGAGCTTATTGTTTTGGCTATTTGGCCGCATTGGGATTGGCCAGAATGTTTAGCAGCCCTTCTGAATCATCATCGGCATCAGCGTATTTGCTTGATGTCTCTATCATTTCTCCCAAATATGTGACGTGATCACACTTTAGTCTGTGATGCAAAAGTCCGACTGGAAGTCCCGCGATGAAAGCTTCTATCGCAGTTTGTTCGTTTACTTCCTCGCACGAGTTCTTCGTGTCAATCCAGTGTCCGAGGTAATCTCGGCAGGTTTCTCCGGGTCTTTGCGTGCAACACTGCAAGTATCCGACTGTGTAGAGACTCATGTATGTTCCCTCGAAGTTTGAAAAGAATGCACTTTGCATATCATACCAGTTATGAATTGAATTCTCTGGCAGTTCATTGAGCCATGATCGAGCCGTCTTCCTCAGCATGAGTGGGAGATATCGTACTGCGACCAGGCTATTTCCTCCTTTGGCGATGCAGCAGGCCTGGAAAAAATCCTGGAGCCAGGTATCTGGCCGAGCTGCGCCGTCGTAGGGCTGAATGTGTTTGGCAATACCAAAGTCAACTGGAAATTTGGTCTGACGTATGCGTGGTCCAAAGCACTTGGGTCCTACATACATATCTTCTTCCTCCTACCGTCGTGCCTCTATGTTTGATTCAATGCGATGGCGAGCGTCGTTTGGCGAGAGAGATTTGCGCCTTGGAGGCTCACGGCTTCTGCACGGTGGAGTCGTATTTCTGCTTCTCCTCTCACCATTGCCGCCTCTGCCCCTGCTGCTTCCATGGCTACGTCGGGATCCTTCATGGTCGCTGCCAGGAGGCGATGGTGGCCCTGGTGGATTATTTCCGGCTGGGTTATGCGGTGGTGGCGGTGGAGCCTCATTATGCTGACTCTGATGCATGTTTCTTTGGGCGCTGTCCCTACTTGATTAAGGACGATCCAGATCATCTCTTCATCCGGCATTGCCATCCATATGGCTCGGTGGTGGCATCCTTATCCGATCTTGCTCTTCTCCCTGGCGACATGTTTCCGGGTCTTCTCTACACCGGTTGTTTTGCTGATGAGGGACCATTGCTCTGATGGCATCTTCAGGCGCAGCCGGAATAACTCTTGCCCATTCACGCGTCAGCCGGCGAGAGTGGTCGTTTGAACCTGTTCTTGAATTCTCTTCTTCTCCACGGGGACGATAGCGTTGATTCGTATCCCTGCAGAGCCTTACATCAGCGCTTTGGTCAGCGCCAGTGTGGCAAAACTCAGACTTTGATGCCAGCTTGCCACTGAATGACGCTGTCGTTTTCTGCTGTTTTCATCCTTTGTCCAGCAATGTGACGCACTACTGGACCTACTATGGAGACGGATTGTTGGCGAGGATGGTGATGGCACTGCGTCAACGTGGAGCGCTTCGTCGGGAAACCCCCAGAGCAAGGTATGATGCAGCACAGCAGCAAGTTTTCCCTTAGTAAGAAACCGAGGTTATAGAACCAGTAGGAGGAAGGAAACGTCTCAAAGGTGTTGTGAGCAATGTGGAAACCTGCACAACACAAACTCAAGACTTTGCCCCAACTAACAATGAGGTTGTCAATCTCACCAGTTGCTGCAACAAGGGATTAACTGTATGGTGTGGAAGGTGAAAGAGGTTTGCGGCAAGTAAACAGTAACATTGGAAGATGTATCAATGGTAAAGATTGGACCGGGGTCCATAGTTTACTAGAGGTGTTCTCCTTATATAAACAAACATGGCATGCTGGGTAAACAAATTACAGCAGGGCAATTGACATGACTGAGCAAGGCATAACAATGCAATACTAGACATAAAGATCTTATGAGATTCGATTGGGCAATACAACAAGATACATAGACCGCCATCCAACTGCATCTATGACTAGAAGTCCACCTTTGGGTTATCATCCGAACCCCCTCTAGTATTAAGTTGTAAGCAACAGACAACTGCTTTAAGCAAAGTATGTAAGGTAAACAATCCACTTGCTCCATGAAGAAGAGACCGTTCTTTTCTCCCTAGTGGCAACAGCACATCTACAATCTTAGATATTTCTTCCCTTAATTAAATAGAGGCATGAACCCACTATCGAGCATAATACCCCCTCTTGGAGTCACTAGCAACTACTTGGCCAAGATAGCTACTAACAACGGAGAGCATGCAAGATCACAAAAAACACATACATGATACAATCAATAAGACAAAACCATTGATCAATCTGACATAGTAATCTCAATATCCATCGGATCCCTACAAACACAACATGCATGATTACAAATAGATGAGATCTTGATCATGAACGGAGCTCACAAGATCTAGCTACTACATGGACCCGTATTCCAAGGTGGAACTACTCACGCTTCATACCGGAGGCTGGCCTGATGAAGAAGAAGGCCTCCGGGATGATCTCCCTTCCGGCAGGGTGCCAGGAAGAGCTTGAGAGACCCCCCCCCCCACCGATCTAGGGACGATGGTGGCGGCGGCTATAGAAGGTTTTGTGGAATAATTATTGGGTGCTTAGGGTTTAGGCATCGGGGACTTCTTATAGGAGAAGAGGTGAGGCTGGGAGGCCGCGCCTGAGGGTGCAGTCGCCATGTGGCGCCCCTCCATCTCTCCTCTGGACTCCGTGTTCTCCTCAGTGAAATATTGACTTTGGCTTTTGTCCCGTCCAATTCCAAGAATATTTCCTTACTAGCTTTTCTGGAACCTAAAATAGCAGAAAACAGGAAACTAGCACTATGGAGGTTAGTACGAGAAAACATATGAAAAGTACCTGAAAGTGTGGGCAAAGCAAAGCAAAGTAGATACTAAACAAGCTTGGAACATCAAAAATTATAGATATGTTTCCGACGTATCAAGCATCCCCAAGCTTAACTCCTGCTCGTCCTTGAGTAGGTAAGTGATAAAAAGAATAATTTTTGAGGTGACATGCACCATCAAAACCAAGATCAAACCATTTGCAAGCATTGAAAGCTGGGATCAAAGAACTCTAAACATGTGCATGAAAGATGGAGTTCTAACAATAATACAAAGTAACTATGCATGCAACATGAAAGGCTACAAACAAAGATCATGAATAACATGCATTGAAAAATGTTTGTTTGTTTCACATACAGAAAACATGGCATAGTGGCATTCACCTTGTCCCTCATGGAGTAGCAAATAGATGCATAGGACACCTTCAAAGTTCATAAGAGTGACTAGATACAAATAGCACAAAAACAAGCAATATCAACAATATGCATCAATCAGTCAGTTTTGGGACACTACACATAGAACTAAGAATGGCAACTATGCTCTCTTAACTATGGCCTAAAGGTGGAAGGTGGAGACTCAATATAATAGTGGAAAAGGGCCCTTCATAGTGGGAAGCAGGGATTTAAAGTTTCAAAAAGATCTTCCAAAAATTATGGTACTTGTTAGCTTTCATCCCTCATTGCCCTTATCATAAGCATCTTGAAGTGATTAAGGTTAAAGTGAAGAAACTATGGAGTATATGCTTGAAAAAGTATAAGTTGGCAATCTCATGTCCCTTGAATACAAGGGCCGCACCTCATGATACAAGAGCTATCCCATAACCAAAATGACAAGTCAAGCAGACAATGAGCATCTCAGCGATCTTTTTATTTGCTATTTGCATAGATTTTATTGAGGATGCTTCACAGATTGCTCATTATGGTGATGCTGCAAGTATCCACCATGATTAGGCATGGCTTAGGCTAGCAGCCCAGGCGTTTCTCTAACACAAAATACATAACTCCATGGACTTACAAGCTCCCTTTTTATTTCACACAGGCGACATCCATAGACAAAAGAGCGTGATATCAATTGTGTACAAGGTACAAGTGCAATGTTGAAAACGTTACCCATGACAACATGGTTCTGCTAATTCCAACGTATAAGTGCAAGCATATAAAACATAGATGACACAATGGTTCAAGTTTATTAGGGGCAAGGAATATAAAGTGTGCCATCAAGTTCGTGAGGGCTTTAATCACTAAGTTTTCACATAACAAAATACTTTTTAAATTGGAAGATAGCTGAAAATAAGAATATACTTGGAATTGTGTAACACACCATGCATAGGAATTTATAGTGAACACTTTGGAATAACTTGGTTTCTTGGGAGTTGGAAGCATGAGTAGAGCTTACTCATAAAAGTGGAGGCTAGCAAAAGACTGGGAGCAACCAACTAAGAGAGCAATAATGGCCATAATCATGCAGAGCGACAAAACATTACTAATCAAAGCATAGAGTGGTACTACAAGTCAAGGACTAAATGATCATATAGGGTATGGTGATTTTTTCATAGTCATAACATGGTGTGATTATGTGCCAAGTCAACCCAAACAAAACATCAAAGGAGAATACCACAATACTATGCTTTTGCATGCTAAAACAACGCATGATTTTTTCAAGGCACACTAAGCAATCCCAATTGTTTGGAACAAGTCATGCTACAGCAATAATCACTAAGCATAAGGTCAAAACAACACCTAGCATGACATTCTAAAATCTAAGCCATAGTCAAAGCAAGCCCCTCTTGAACTTTCAAGCAAGAACTTTCTACTCCTTTCCAACACCAATCAACTTATTTGAAACAACACGGCGCGAACGGGGGTCAAAACTACTTTATTCAAGAAAAATAAACAAACTAAGCAAAGCAAACAAAAACTAAGACGCTCCAAGAACAACACAACAGTGCATGAAACAATAAAAACAAAGTGTCTAGAAAGACCTGAGCTTTTTATTGATGAAGAAGGGGATGCCTTGGGCATCCCCAAGATTTGACGTTTGTACTTCTTGGATATTTCTTGGGGTGACATCGGGGTGGCATTCACAAGCTTGATCTTATGTCCATTCTTCATCTCATTACATCATTCTCTCTCTACACCTAAAATTTTTCCTTCATACAAAACTTCACACAATCTTCATAAGCAACATTAGTGTATTCAAAAGATAATAGACCCTTGGGTTTAGCTTTAGAACAGCAAAACTTTCACTAAAAACATAATCTACTATAGCAACTCCTTCAAAAGGTTTAATTTCCCAAAGAGAACCCAAAAAGGAATCAATAAGAAGCAAATGCAAATAATGGCAGAAATCTGTCAAAACAGACCAGCAGGTGGAAACTGATTTATTCGAAGACCTTATGTTGCTCAAATCAAAAAGTGTTGAACTAACGAAAGTTATCTAACATACTGGGGGATTTATGCGTAAAGTTTTAGCTTAATCCGTCTTACAGAGACTCCTTACGAAATTTTATGGTAGAGGACAGAAATCTGTTTCGGGACAGCAACTCCCCAAATCTTACTTCCCTCTCATTAGAGGTCATTCTTGGCACAAAAATCAAAAAAAGGATAAGGAGAGGTCATTACTGTAGTAATAACCTCCAAGACTCAAGGAAACTCTTGGGTTATCTCCCAACAATTACTTTTCTTTAACGCCTTTAAGTTAGGCACAAGAAGCAAGAAATCAAGTATTTTCAAATGAAGAAGCATTAACATCAAACCTTTCTTTCAAGGAGGAGCAAAAAGCAACTTCTCTCTCCTCATAGGGAAGTATTCAATACCTTTCTTGAATGGAAATTGATATTTAATGGTGCCTTCTTTCATATCAATGATGGCACCAGCAGTTCTAAGAAAAGGTCTTCCCAAAGTAATAGGACAAGAAGCATTGTATTCAACATCCAAAACATAGAAATCAATAGGGACATAAGCATTGTTAACCATAATGAGAACATCATTAATACTCCCCATGAGTTTCTTCTTAGCATTATCATTAAGTGGGACATCCAAATAACAATCTTCCAAAGGTGGCAAATCAAGCATTTCATAAATCTTCCTAGGCATAATAGAGACACTACAACCAAGATCACATGAAGCTTTGAGATCAAAGTCATTAACTTGCATATTAATAATGGGTTCTCAACTATCTTATACTTTCCTAGGAATGGAAGCTTTGTGTTTTAACTTCTCTTCCTTAATCTTAACAAGAGCATCTGTAATGTGTTTGGTGAAAGCAACATGCATATCACTAGCATCAGGACTTCTAGCAAGTCTTTGCAGGACCATAATCACTTCAGAAATATTGCAACCATCAAGATCAAAATCAAACTTAGAATCACTAGTAGTAGACTCATTGGCCTTAGGCATTATTGGAGGAGGAATAGGGACTTCTTGTGGTTTAGTGGCATCCATATAGGTGGTGATGGTGCACACTCTATTGTTTCTATCAATTTCAGCTTCCCTTTCCCACTTAGCATGAACTTGGGCTAACAGTCTAACATTTTAATCAATAGTAACTTGTATGGCATGAGTAGCAGCAAAGGTACTTTCCATGGTTTTAGGTTTAGCAGCCATTTTATTAATCAAAGAGGATTGTGCTTCAGACAAATAGGAAATATTTTTCTCAACATTTAAAAGCTTTTCCTCCACAGTCTTGTTGAAAGTGGTTTGTTTACTAATAAAGCATTTGAGCATGACTTCAAGTTTAGAGGGGGCACTTCTAGCATTGTTGTAGGAGTTTCCATAGGTACTGCCATTATTAGGAGGATAGGGCCTATAATTGTTGTTACTACCAAAGTTATTCCTATAGGCATTGTTGTTGAAATTATTGTTTCTCATGAAGTTCACATCAACTTGCTCTTCTTGAGCAACCAAAGAGGCTAAGGGAACATTATTTGGATCTAAAGGAGCTTTCCCATTAACAAGCATAGCCAAGATAACATCAATGTTATAACTCAAAGAGGAGGTTTCTTCAACAGAATTTACCTTCTTACCATGTGGAGCTCTCTCAGTGTACCATTCAGAATAATTAACCATCATATTATCAAGGAGTTTTATTGCAGCACCCAAGGTGATGGTCATAAAGGTACCTCCAGTAGCTGAATCCAACGGGTTTCTTGAAGATAAGTTCAAACCTGTATAAAAAGTCTGGATAATCATCCAAGTATTAAGTCCATGAGTGGGGCAATTCTTAACCAAAGATTTCATTCTTTCCCAAGCATGAGCAACATGTTCATTATCAAGTTGTTTAAATTTCATAATATCACTTCTCATAGATATAATCTTAGCAAGAGGGTAGTACTTTCCAATAAAAGCATCTTTGCACTTAATCCAAGAATCAATACTATTTCTAGGCAAAGATAGCAACCATTCTTTAGCTTTTCCTCTCAAGGAGAAAGGAAACAACTTGAGCTTAATAATATCTCCATCTACATCCTTATACTTTTGCATCTCACAAAGTTCAACAAAGTTATTGAGATGGGCAGTAACATCATCAGAATTAGCACCAGAAAATTGCTCTCTCATCACAAGATTCAACAAAGTAGGCTTAATTTCATAAAAGGTAGCATCAGGAGAAGGTGGAGCAATAGGAGCACTAAGGAAATCATTGTTGTTTGTGCTAGTGAAGTCACACAACTTGGTGTTCTCAGCAGAGTTCATTTTGGCAAAAGTGGAGCAAGCCAAAAACAGCAGTAGCAGCTAGAGCATGAACTAATTTTTTTGTGTTTTTTATAAGAGAAAGAAAAGCAAACTAAACTATTTTTTTGGATTTTTTGATAGAAAGAGGCAAACAAAACCAACCAAAAGAAACTATGCAAACCAAACAAAAGTAAAGAGAAAGGTTGAGGAGGAATCCCCTTCTGAAGACGTCCTTAGCCTCCCCGTCAACAGCGCCAGAAAGTATTGATGGCGCTGCATCAATGTGGAGCGCTTCGTCGGAAAACCCCAAGAGCAAGGTATGATGCAACACAACAGCAAGTTTTCCCTCAGTAAGAAACCGAGGTTATCGAACCAGTAGGAGGAAGGAAACTTCTCAAAGGTGTTGCAAGCAACGTGGAAACCTGCACAACACAAACTCAATACTTTGCCTCAACTAACAGTGAGGTTGTCATTCTCACCGGTTGCTGTAACAAAGGATTAACTGTATGGTGTGGAAGGTGAAAGAGGTTTGCAGCAAGTAAAAAGTAACAGTGGAAGATGTATCAATGGTAAATATTGGACCGGGGTCCATAGTTCACTAGAGGTATTCTCCTTAGATAAACAAACATGGCATGCTGGGTAAACAAATTACAGCAGGGCAATTGACAAGACTGAGCAAGGGATAACAATGCAATACTAGACATAAAGATCCTATGAGATTCGATTGGGAAATACAATAAGATACATAGACTGCCATCCAACTGCATCTATGACTAGAAGTCCACCTTTGGGTTATCATCTGAACCCCCTCCAGTATTAAGTTGTAAGCAACAGACAACTTCTTTAAGAAAAGTGTGTAAGGTAAACAATCCACTTGTTCCATGAAGAAGAGACCGTTGTTTTCTCCCTAGTGGCAACAACACATCTACAACCTTAGAGATTTCTTCCCTTGATTAAATAGAGGCATGAACCCACTATCGAGCATAAATACCCCCTCTTGGAGTCACTAGCAACTACTTGGCCAAGATAGCTACTACCAACGGAGAGCATGAAAGATCACAAACAACACAGACATGATAGAATCAATAAGACAAAACCATTAATCAATCTGACATAGTAATCTCAATATCCATCGGATCCCCGCAAACACAACATGCATGATTACAAATAGATGAGATCTTGATCATGAACGGAGCTCACAAGATCTAGACATGAAAGCACAAGGAGGAGATACAACCATCTAGCTACTACATGGACCCGTAGTACAAGGTGGAATTACTCATGCTTCATACCGGAGGTTGGCATGATTAAGAAGAAGGCGTCTGGGTTGATCTCCCCTTTGGCAGGGTGTTGAGAAGAGCTTAAGATCCCCCTGATCTAGGGACGATGGTGGCAGCGGCTATAGACGGTTTCGTGGAATATTGATCAGGTGCTTTGGGTTTAGGCATCGGGGGCTTATTATAGGAGAACAGGCGAGGCTGGGAGGCGGCCAGGGGGGCCACACCCTGCCCAGGCGCGGGCCCACCCTAGGTCGTGCCTGGGGGGTGCAGCCGCCCTGTGGCGCCCCTGCATTTCTCCTCTGGACTTCGTGTTCTCCTCGGTGAAATATTGACTTTGTCTTTTGTCTAGTCCAATTCCGAGAATATTTCCTTACTAGCTCTTCTAGAACCAAAAACAGCAGAAAAACAGGCAACTAGCACTGTGGCAACTTGTTAATTGGTTAGTACCAGAAAACGTATGAAAAAGCACCTCAAAGTGTGGACAAAGCAAAGCAAAGTAGATACTAAACAAGCATGGAACATCGAAAGTTATAAATATGTTTCCGACGTATCAGATGGCTCGAGATGCAGTAGCGTTTTCCAATGGCGTGCTGTAGACTCGGATCTTCTCTCCGTCCTTTCCGTCGAATAGATCTTTGTGGATATCCGGGTTCTTGTTGGCAATAAACAGAACTCTCCTTGTCTTGTTTGGGTATCTGTCATGGTATTGCCGACGAGTACGCCATGGAGGGGTCCTCATAGTGCGTGTTTAGAGACGTGGGGGAAGGCGGGCGGTTGACGGGTACGAGGTAACACAACTTACCCAATTTCAGATCCCACAACGGTGGCGGAATCCTACTCTCGCTATAAATCACTATAAGGGCAATACGCTGAGTTACAGAGATCGGTTCGTTGTGCGAGGTTGTCTGATATTATCTGCCCTAAAGGCTCCCATAGGCCCGACTTATATAGTCGCCAGGTCTAGGGTTACAGGGAAAAGTCCTAGCCGGACAGGTTACAGTCCTGTACCGTCTATTACTAGTCTTGCGTGTCTTGTACTCCAAGGCTCCGGGTACGTCGGTGACTCCACCGTAGCCTTCCTTTATCCGGCATGGGCCTCCCTTTTGGATCCATCTTACTAGGCCGCCCAGCAGGCCATGGGCCATGCTACCAACTGTGGGCTACCCGGGTTATCCGGATAGGAGACATGCTATGAGGATACCCATATAGCATATCCCCAACAGTAGCCCCCAGAGAACTCCGAGATCTTGCGCCGTCTTGCCTCTTCACGTGGAATGCTCCATCTAGATGGATGTCGGCAAATCGTCAAGCAATATCTTGTAGTCCTCCCAAAAATCCCTGTAAGGTTTTCTCCGTCTTCAATTTGTAAGTCGGAGAATTGCTGAATCTTCCATCGTACTCTTCCATAGACGGATTGGATCCATCCATGCCGGAATCTTCTAATGTGATGGTTCATCTGCCTATGTCAGCTAGGGCGACGTAGACGTAGGTCAGCAACGCCTCGTAACTCACAAATGCAGAGAACGCAATCATTTCCACTTTTCCCACGCGAGCGATACGAACCATTGGTGGCGAGGGTTGTGATGTTGCAAAATTTCCGCGCACGTCCGCACACACGTCGTCTACATGGCAACTGTCCGATCAAGATGCACGAATCTCGATGCTGGAGATCATAAATAGTAACTGCGGTGGAAAATTTACTTTTCACCTCATTCTCTCGTCGGATCATCTTCTTCCTCCAGTGAGCGGCCCTCGAGCTCTCCGCGCAACTTGTGAAAAACCCGAACTCCCAATCTCGCCAGTCACCTCCAAGCACTCACAATGGCCAGCAGCAGTTCTTCTCCCTCGATGGCGGTGTCGGGCGAAGCCGCGGTGAATCCGGCAAGCTCCGTCGTCGTGCCCCTAGAGGGCCTGGTCATCCCCGTCTCTGCGGTGGTCAATACCACCGGCGGAGACCACAATCCAGCGACATTAGAGCTGTTGGAGGAGGAAAACGACTCCCACAAAGGCGACTAGTGCGGTTCAGATATCATGGACTGCGACATCGAGGAGTTGATCATCGAAGGCTACCTCCCTGCGACAGAGGGGCTCGCCTGGCGGGCGGCGCCGGCCGGCGAGGTCACACCTTCTCCCCAAGCCGGAGAAAAGTTGTACCTAAAAGCACAGATGGTACGCGGCGTCTCCCTGCGCATCTCTAACTTCTTCCTTGCCGTCTTGACCATTACCGGGTCCAGCCCGAAAACCTCTCTCCCAATAGTATCCTAGCGCTTAGCAATTACGCGGCACTTTATGAGGGTTACTTACGGATTAAGCCTAGGCTAGACCTCTTTATATATTTCTTCACCGTCAAGCGCGAATCCGGAGCCAGCAAGCATGAACTTAGAAATTGTGGCACTATTAGCTTTAAGATCCGACCTGGTCGGCGCTTCCCCGACATCGTCGGCCACGAGTCCTGCAAGAACTGGCAGCGTACTTACTTCTACGGCTCGGATATCCCTCTGGCCGACCGATAAGTAACGTACCCGGACTTCGTCGATGGAGCTGCCGCTAAAACCTCGACATGGAGATCCCAAGCCTCCCTTCCCTCCGACACCGACGCTTCCCGTGCTATAAGGCGGATAGAGTGGTTCATAGAGACAGGTTTGACCGGATTGGACCTAGCCATGTGTTGGTTCATCAGGCAAATCCAACCTCTGCAGCACCGCTCGAAGCTAATGCATGAGTATACCAACGATAGAAAGGATAGCCTCCGCATCTCCGTGGACAACTTCTCGAGCGACTCCGTCAAGCTTCGCCTCAAGGACATCGTCAAGGTGAAGGACAAGAAGCGTGGCTTCGCCATCACCTACGACATGTTCGTAGAGAGCAAGTGCCCAAAGGTAACTGCTTATTTTCCGTGCATGACATATACTCCAGTTCTTCCGTCTTAACCCTTTTCATCTCATCTAACACGGTGACCTCTCACTTAACACCTTAGCGATCTAGAGGAGGATAGCTTGGCTGCCCAAATCTATGATCCAAAGATGAAGGAAGTCACGGTCGTGTCCGACGACGATGTTCCGTTGTCGCGAAAGCGGAAGAGCTCCACCTCTGATGCTGGCAACAGAGGCAAGAAGAAGAAGACGGAGGGTGGAGCCTCCAAGAAGACTACCTCCGCCCTGGAGGCGGAGAAAAGAAAGACTACCAGGATCCCCTTTGCCAAAGAACCCCCTCTTGTGTAAGCTTCTTTCTCTCCGACATTATCCATTTATCTGTTTTGTTCCTGTACTTATGCATTTTGCACGTTTTAGGAAGAAATCCACGACCAGCTTGAAGAAGACCTCCAAAACAACGGGGGCTTCTAGAACCATCAAGGACATGCTGCATCGCGATGCGTCTCCCGCCATTGCCCCTGTCACTCCCACCGTCAAGCCATCGTCCGCTCCGACAAGCTCTCAAACCAAGGAAGCCGCTGGCCCTTCCGCCATGGAAGTGGACTCAGGTGCCTCTACCGAGCTTGCTGTTGTCGGTGAACAAGCGACGCTGGAGAGTGCCACACACCAAATGGCTGAAGCTCCGGCTAAGGATGCCATCGGTTGCGGTAAGGCGATGGTGGAAGCTGGTACTTCTGCCGAAGGCGGCGCCCCCGCACCCAAGAAAACCATAGAGTATCCAAAGATAGTCTATCTGGTACTTACACCGGGTAGCACTGCTCTGGTTCCTGGTGCGGCGCCGACATCTCCGACGTGCGGTCTACATGAGCTTCTTCGGCAAGTAGAGATCTTGCAAGAAAATAGTGCATCCTTCGGCAAGCTGTTGGCTAAGAGTGCTACCAACCTCAACATCATTGCACTTGTACGTTTTGTTTGCCTTTTGCTTTTCATATGAATATCCCACTGTAGCCCCCGACGATGTAGACGGAAAACCATAGGTCTTTGCGTCTAGATACTCTAAGAGTGACTAAGCTAGAAAACTTCTCATTGTAGCCCCCAAGCATATAGATGGAATGAATTATTCCGACTAGATGCTTTAAGAGTAGCATACGCAGTGTTTATAAATTTCAATACTGTAGCCCCCAAGCCTCTAGTTGTAACTGAATTAGTTCCGACTAGATTCTTAAAGAAAAGCTAAGCATACATTCGAGTTAAAAAAATTATACTGTAGCCCCCAAGCTTCTAATCGAAAACTTAATTAGTTCTGATTAGATGCTTAAAGAAAGACTAAGCATATTGCTAAGTTAAAAACTCTCGCTGTAGCCCCCGAGCGTCTAGGTGGAAAATTTTCCGGCTAGATGCTCCAAGTAGACCAAACAATGTTTAACTTTTTTCTTTTCTCCATAGAACAAGAATGCTCGGAGGGGCATGGCCAACGACAAGTACCAGAAGATGCGCGCTGACTTGGAAGCCGAAAAGGGTAAAACTGCCTTCTTGAAGGAACATATCATCAAGAGCAAGTGTCTGTTGTCGTGGGAATGACCACGGCAGATGCTGCAATCGGCAGCGAGTAGTAGAACATGGGGCAAGGGCGGCCAGCCATCTGCGGTGCGAGATGAGGGCTGAGACACAAGGATTAACCCAGGTTCGGCCCCCGGAGGGTAAAGACCTACTCCCGCTAGATTGTATTATGGTGAGAGTACAATGGGGCGAGCTCGGCGGCTAGGCAGCGAGTCTTGTGGGTGTATGATGGAATGTATCCTCAATGCGTCCTCTAGGGAGGTTTATATAGACTCACCTCCCTAGGGTTTACAGATCTCAACCGAATCAGTTAAGGTTTCAGCGATTCTTTAACCTAATCCGACTGGGTCTATCTACGCTTATGGGCCTTCAGCTTCCAGTCGCTTGAGTCCACGCCAGATCTTGATCCAGTCGCCGTCCTGCAGGCCCACTCGCTGGTACCTGGTACAATAGGAAACGTCCTGCTGGGTATACCCCGATAGGCCTATCCCCATCAGTAGTCCCCGAGGCCGTCGTTGATTGGTCGCAGGCGTTCGCTGGCAGTCGGAGTATACGGGTCCAGTGCGGACGCCCAGTCGAATCGGCGGCGGACTCCTGAATAAAGGAAAAACTAGTTATCCCAGTCGCAATAACGACGACCAATCGGGTCGCAGCTCGGCGATCGGGTCGGCGAGTACTCAGTCACTGTTATAGTGGTCGGGTCGGCGAATCGTCTAGTCGGACGGAGCGACGAGTTGAATGGATGAAGTTGGACCATCAAGTGAGGTCAAAACTAGCCGTTGGGGTAATCCAACGGTAACTTCGGCGTAATTACCGCGTAGTAACAGCTCCCGAAATTGGCGGGTAGCAACCGCTATATAAGGAGAATGACAGGCGGACGGGGAAAGACTCCTTCGTCCTTCCTCCGATCTCGCCTAGCTTCGTTTTCCACTCCTCATCGCGATCCAACCAATCCAGAGAGCCCCGACCTCCGCGAACTTCCAACCAATGGCCCCCTCCACCGAACCATGGGGAAGATCCAAGTGTACCAGGGCACTACTGGCGTCCTTCGAGGAGGCCGGGATCCTGCGCCGGCAGATGGCGCATCCCCGTGGCCGGAGAAGTGACTCTGGACCCGCGCGAGGGAGAATTCATCTGCTTCACCAGCCACCTGGAGCGGGGGCTGGGGTTTCCCACTTCTCTCTTCTTCCGGCGTTTCTGCGCCTACTATGGGATCTAGCCGTCGAACCTAGGCCCGCACAGCATTGAGCAGCTCGCCATTTTTGTGGCGTTCTGTGAGTGCTATCTGGGCTACAGGCCCTACTTCCCCTTGTGGCAAGATCTGTTTCATGGGAGGATCAGCCGCGAAGAATCAGGCGGCCCGATGTTGGCTGCGGGTGGCCTGACATTTCAGCTGAAGTCGAAGGCGTCGTTCTTCGACCTGATGCTGCCTGCCAAGGCGGCAAACGAATGGAAGAAATCCTGGTTCTACGTCACCGAGTCGACTCTAGACGGCGAGGTGGCGCTTCCAAGGTACTCCGCCGACCGGCCCGAACCGCGTCGGCTCCAGGTCGGCAAGCTCCCGCTGGATCAGCGGATGGTTGTCGACGAAATGTTGCAAACCATCCGCGGTCTGAAGACAAAGGGCCTCCAAACCATTAACCTCTACAATTGCTGGTTCGGGCGGCGGCTTGTGCCTTTGGCCTGCCGTGACCATTACATGTACGAGTTTACGGGTAAGGACGACCTGACGAAGTCCTGCCTCGTTGAGTGGAGACTCGAATACTACACCCTGGCCCTGAAGAAGATTACCCAGGCGGCGTACCTGGACGCAAAGGCCGGGGTCACCCCCTATACCGCAAGGCGCCCAGCTCCGACGGTAAGTCGCCATTTTCTCCTTCATTCACAGTCGCAGATGATGCATTCGCGGTTATGCTGGTGTTGTCTTATGCTTATTGTAGTTATTCCAAGTGGTGGAAGGGTGGCTCCCACCCGCAGACGATGAGAACTCGAGCTCGTCCTTCCAGGACGGGAACGAGTCGCCACCCGCCAAAGGCGACATCGGGAGCGACGAGGGTGATGACGACGACGACAAAGACGAGCCCGTGGAAGATGCTGCCCCGATAGTTCGCAAGACTCGCGGGCAACATCAGCGGGAGCTCGAGGCGAGTAGAAGCCTCGAACCTCACGATGACGATGACGACGAGCTTCCTGAGCACACCTCACATCATGAGGCCATGCCGTCGAAGAAGAAGAAGAAGAAGAAGAAGAAAGAGGTGAAGGCTCTGTCGAGAAAGAAGACGAAGCCGGCGAAGCCGACGTCTCCGCCCCGATCTGCGACCAGCTCTGACGCCACCAGCTCGGCTAAGGGCGAAGCGGCACGCACGACCGTAGCACCGGATGCTTCCGCTCCTCTGGATGAGGTGCCTCTGGCATCGCTTCCACCCCCATTCGCCCCGGTCTCTGGGTTGGGGGCTACTCCGGCCACAGCAGCTTCGCCTCCCAGGAAAGCTCCCGCAGCTGTCATCACGGAGGCTCCTGCCGCGGCCTCGTCTTCGAAGAGGCCCTCTGTGTCTTGGGCACACGGTGTGTTCGAAATGGGCCTCAGTCGGAAGTTGGGGCCCGAGCTGGAAAAGTCGGCCAGCATCCGCACCGGTCTGCGGTTCATACCAGTCGCCAAGTAAGTCTTGTTCACCTTCTTGCCTTCCATTGTAATCGGATAGTTTTACTCATATCGTTGTTTCACAGTACTGGAGTTAAAAAGATCGGCCATCCTTCTGTGGCCAAGGATCTGCCATTCATCACCGAGGAGGACCCCTCATGGAAGAGGAAAACTGACGAAGTCGCTGCTCCCGCAGACGGTGCCAAGAGGGCGAAAGGCGACGACGTCGTCACGGTCTCTGATGACACCGCAGTTGCTCCGAGCGAACCTCCGACTGCGGCGGAAGTGACCTCGAAGACCAAGGAGGCTATTTCCTCGCCCGAAGTGGCCGAGCCGGCTCCTAGTGGCGCTGCGGCGTCCGCTGTGACTTCCCCCGCTTCATGGCCAAGGCGGCCACAGCGAGTGGCGCGGCGCCAATGAGCCAGATGCCTGGGGTCGCCGAGACGGAGGTCGAGCAGCGTCGCGGACACACTCCGGTCATGCTTGTGTCTGTGGACGCGCTGCAGCTTCACGGCATGCTAGGCGCAGCCATCCAGGTATGTCCAGTCCCCGAGGATCGGGCCACTGAATTTCAGTGGTCGGATTCTTAGTGTTTTTGTAGCGTCCAGTCCCCGAGTGCCTAGTCGATGAATTTCAGCGGGTGGGCATTTAGGATTTTTGATCTCCAGTACCCGAGTGCCTAGTCACTGAATTTCAGCGGGTGGGCACTTAGGATTTTTGATCTCCAGTCCCCGAGTGCCTAGTCGCTGAATTTCAGCGGGTGGGCACTTAGGATTTTCGATGTTGTTGACGGTTTAGTTTGTGCGCAGGGCCTACAGCACGAATCGGCCGATCGTCTTGCAGCAAAGTGTCGCATGGAGAAGGAACTCGTTGCCGTCCAGGAGACGAACAAGGGACTCCAAGCAATTGCAGCCGAGGTGGAGGAGGTCCGCCGGGGCCTTGTCCCGGCGGGTGACCTGACGGCGGCTTAATCTGCTATGGGCACGGCCGAGAATCGGATCGCTGATCTGGAGCGTGAGCTCAAGGAAGCGAAGGCGGAGGCGAGCTCGGCGGAGGGGCGAGCGAAAGCTCCGGTTACGGCTGCCGCTGAAGAGCGGAAAATGTCTGACGCACTCGTTGTTGGGCTGCAGAACGACTTCTCCTCGCTTCAAAGCTTCATCATGGGCCTCTGCCGTCCGCTAATTGGTAAACTTATCTTCCTCTGCCTGCAATAGCCGTGTTGTGGAATCGCTGGTGTACTCACTGCCTACCTCTGTCCACAGGCCGGATTATTGACAGCTCGGAGGAGGCGCAGTCATACGACGGGCGGTAGTGTGTGACCACTCTGGTCGACTCGGCCGTGTTGTCCGCGACTTGCATTCGAGCATATCTTCAGGAGATATCGCCCACGGAAGTGATTCCCAGCGACCTCGTCAAGGTATGGCGTTATCTGGAGAAGGCTCCGTCAGTCGTCGACTTCATGACGCGGTCGGCCTTCCGGCACGGGGCGGCAACGGCGCTCAGCCTTGGGCTTGCCCATTTCCCGGAGGACTTCGACCTTGATGATGTGACGAGTGGCTACCCCTCGTCGACGAGCTGTGTGGAGATTGTCGAAGTGCTAAAGCTGACGGACCGGGCCGCGGTGTATTCCGATCGTGTTTGGGCGATGGGCGACCTTCTCCCCTATTAGGAGACGACTGTCGCCCCCAACGATCCCGAACCGAAGCATCTGGACTTCAAAGTCGAGCAGCCATTCCGTGCGGCGATGGCGGGTGCGTTGACGACGTACCCGTCGAACCCGTATGTGCCCTTCGTTCGCAACCGCAGGGGTGGCGGCGAGTCGGTGTCGAAACCTGCAGAGTAGAAGCATTGTGCCCTGGGGCGTTAGTAACAAATAGCCATTGGACTTATCTTGTATTTTGGAACGACTTTGTTCTGCTGTAACGGGAATTCGTGTTGTTTTGTGAATTGTTTCGCGATTTTGAATGTTGATTGGACGAGTCCCCGAGCGCGTCCGCCCTTTTTATGGGGTTTACCTTGTTTGTTATGTGTTTGCAATTTTGAATGTTTTGTCAATTGTTTCGCAACTGAGGTCGACTCGCCAGAGCTCGGAGAGCCAGTCGCGGGGCGACTCCCATGGGTGCTCTGTACTTGACCGTTTTCCCGGGCGCGAACGAGGTCGGGTAGTCGAGTCCCCGAGCGTGGTACTTGGTGGTTCTAGTCGCAGCTCCAAGGTAGGTGAGGACTAAGCGCGTTAGGGTAAGCGCGTCACTCCTGCCTGACCCGAAGGATCAGTCGCATGGCGAGTCCTGGGCACGCTCTCATACAGGGCATTTTTCCCTAGCCGCTCATATTTGATTGGACGTCAGTCCCCGAGCGTGGTACTTGGCCGTTCAAGTCGCTGTGCCGAGGATGCGGATGACTTTGGTTGCTGTGAGGAGCGAGGGAAGTTGTCTTGGCTCGGTAAGACAGTCGGGCTAGGCGACTCCAATGGGGCTCCGGGTTGGCGTTTTTCGTGGATGTTACAAGGCCTGGGGTCTCCTAGTGCCCTTGTACCGCACTACTTGGCCGTGTCGGTCGCTTTACCAAAGGTTGACTTCTGCGAATAGCTTAATGCTGTTATTACGAGTGCGAGTGGCACAAGACATGGAGAGTAGACGCAATTTGCGGTAACCGGTCTGTTTTATTTCATAGCAGGTGGAGGGTACATGTATTGAGAACTTCCGTAGGAGGTTTACATTCCACGGTCGCTTGACGTCGAGTTTCCCGTCTTCTCGGACGTCGGTGAGGTAGTAGGCATCGTTGCTTAGGACTCGCCCGATGGCGAATGTACCCTCCCAGGGGGGGAGAGCTTGTGCATGCCCTTCTTGTCCTGGATGAGGCGTAGTACCAGGTCGCCTTCCTGGAAAGTGCGAGTCCTTACTCGCCGGCTATGGTAGCGGCGGAGCCCTTGCTGGTATATGGCGGTGCGGGAGCGAGCTAGGTCGCGTGCCTCGTCGAGCTGGTCGACTCCGTCTTGTCGTGCGAGTTCATTTGTAGCCTCCGTGTAGTTGACCACCCTTGGCGAGTCATGCTCGAGGTCGGTGGGCATGACTGCCTCGGCGCCGTACACCATGAAGAAGGGTGTAAATCCTGTCGACCTGTTGACGGAGGTGCGAATGCCCCAAATGACGGAGGGTAGCTCCTCGACCCAGCACCCAGCGGTGCGCTCGAGTGGTACTTGTAGCCGTGGCTTCAGGCCATGGAGGATGCTCTGGTTGGCTCGTTCCACCTGGCCGTTGGACTCCGGGTGGGCGACGGAGGCGAGGTCGAGTCGGATGTTATGTTCTTCGCAAAACTCGGCCATGGCTCCTTTGGCGAAGTTGGTGCCATTGTCCGTAATGATGCTGTTTCGGAACCCGTAGCAATAGATGAGCTCGCGTAGGAACTTGGTGGCGGTCTTCCCGTCGCACTTGCGGACTGGCTTGGCCTCCACCCATTTTGTGAATTTCTCGACTTCGACCAGGAGGTGGGTGAAGCCGGAGGGGGCCTTCTTTAAAGGGCCTACCATGTCCATGCCCCACACGGTGAACGGCCAGGTGATGGGGATTGTCTTGAGCGCCGAGCTCGGCACGTGGGTCTGGTTGGCATACTTCTGGCGTCCGACGCACCACTGGACAATGTCGACAGCGTCTGCGTGCGCGGTGGGCCAGTATAAGCCGTGACACATAGCCTTGGCGAACAGAGAGCGGCCGCCTGCATGGTGTCCGCAGTCGCCGGAGTGAATGTCTTGGAGGATTTTGCGTCCTTCAGTGGGTTGAACACAGCGTTGGAACACGCGGTCACGCTGCGCTTGTGGAGCTCGCAATTGATGATGACGAAGGATTTGCAGCGGCGTGATATCATCCGGGCATCCGTTTCATCCGCTGGCAGGGTGCCTCCCTCCAAGTAGGCAGTGTACGGCGCGGTCCAGTCGTCTGGCTAGGCGATAAGTGCGACCAGGACTGCCTCTAGTTGCAGCGGGATTCCGATGTCGACCTCGCTTGGGAGAGAGACGGAAGGCTTGGTGATGGTGTCGAGGAAGACGCCGGTGGGTGGTGCGAGTCGATCCGAGCCGATGCGAGAGAGTGCGTCGGCCTCCTCATTCTTCCGCGTGTCAATCCACTCGACGGAGTAGCCTGCGAAGTGTCCACCCAGCTTGTCAACTGCTTGGCGGTATGCCGCCATGGTGCGGGAGACGGCGTCGCAGGTGCCAGCGACTTGCCCGGCGACAAGGTCGGAGTCTTCGTAGCAGCGCAGGCGGTTGACGTTCATTTCCTTGGCAGCTCGCATGCCGTGGAGTAGCGCCTCGTACTCGGCCATGTTGTTAGTGCAGGGGGTGAAGTCGAGGCAGAGGACGTAGAGGAACATGTCGCCCTTTGGAGAAGTTAGCACGATCCCTGCTCCTGCGCCGTTTGCGTTCTTGGAGCCGTCAAGTGTAAGCTCCAGTAATGGAGGTATGACAGCTTTTCTGGCTGCTGGGCCTCTTCCCAGTCGGAGATGAAGTCTGTGAGAGCCTGCGACTTAATCGCTTTGCACGGCTCGTACTTGATGTTGTGGACGCCGATCTCGACGGCCCACTTGGCGACTCGCCCGGTCGCCTCACGGTTGCGGATGATGTCCTGCAACGGTGCTGAGGAGACGGCCGTTATCGGGTGCTCCTGGAAGTAGTGTGGCAGTCGCCGCTGTGCTCTGAAGACCACGTATACCAGTTTCTGGTATTGCGGGTAGCGCTGGCGCGACTCGGTGAGGACTTCGCTGATGTAGTACACCGGTCGCTGCACCGGGCGCTCCTTTCCTTCCTCTGGTCGCTCGACGACCATGATGGCGCTGACGATGCGCTCGGAAGCCGTGACATAGACCATCATGGGTTCCTTGTCGACGGGGGCGGCGAGTAGCGGTGCTGCGAGTAGCACCTTCTTGAGGTCGCGGAGCGCATCGTCCGCCTCCTTGTCCCACTGGAAGGTGGGATTCTTGCGCATCAGGCGATAGAGGGGCATTGCCCTTTCGCCCAATCGGGGGATGAAGCGACTGAGAGCCGCGAATCGCCCGGCCATCTTCTGGACATCGCGCAGGCACTCGGGTTTGCCGAGTCAAGCGATCGTGTCAATCTTGGTGGGGTTTGCCTCAATCACGCGCTTGGAGACGATGTATCCCAGTAGCTGCCCTGCTGGTACACCGAAGGTATATTTGCCTGGGTTTAGCTTTATCTTGTATTTCCGCAGGTTGGCAAATGTTTCCGCCAGGTCAGCGAGTAGGTCGCTCTGGCGAGCGGACTTCACCACCATGTCTTCGATGTGGACGTGGATATTGCGGTTAATTTGGCTCGCAAGGCACTCCTGCATACACCGCTGGTAGGTCGCCCCGGCGTTCTTGAGGCCGAAGGGCATGGCAGTGTAGGAGAAAGCTCTGAATGGCGTGATGAACGCCATCTTCTCTTCGTCCTCAACGGCCATTTTGATCTGGTTGTACCCAGAGTAGGTGTCGAGGAAGCACAGCGACTCCGAGCCCGCGGTGGAATCGATTATTTGGTCGATCCGTGGGAGGACGAATTGCTCCTTCGGGCAGGCGCTGTTTAAGTTTGTGTAATCGATACACATCCTCCAGGTCCCATTTTTCTTCTCGACCAGAACTGGGTTTTCCAGCCACTTGGAGTACTTGATTGGCCCGATGAAGCTTGCAGCGAGTATACTCTGCACCTCTTCAGCGATGGCTCGGCGGCGCTCTTCATTGAAGGGCCGCAGCGACTGCTTCACAGGTCACACTTTGGGGTCGGCGTTGAGTTTGTGCTTAGCGAGTTCCCTAGGGACACCAGGCATGTCAGAGGGCTTCCATGCGAAGATGTCCCTGTTCTCACGGAGGAACTCGATGAGCACGCCTTCCTATGTTGGGCTCATGCCCGTCCCGATCGTCACCATCTGGCTAGAGTCGCCTGGGACCAGCTCGAGGGTGCGGGTATGCGTCGTTGCCTCGAAGGCTGAGGTGTTGCCGCCCTCCGAGTTGGGCTTCTTGAGTATGGTGGGGTCGTCGTTGTTTACCCCACTCGCGTACTGTGGCATCCCGCAAAACCACTACTAGAAAATCGCGTTGTTTTTGTGCATTGCATCATCATGACCGCATGCTCATGTCATCATGCCACATTGCATTTGAGCATCGTCATCATCATGCATGGTTTTTATCTAAACTATTTTCGAAACGCCTAGTTTTGTTTTCTAAATACTCCCGTCTTTATTCAAATTAAAACCCGGGTCTTCGGATTATTTTGTTTCGTCTACCAACGGATTTCAAACGCCCCGTTTTAAATAATAAAATACTTATTTTATTTTTAGGGGGCGGCCAGACCGGGCCGATCCGACCCAGTCGGCCACCCCAGTACAAAACCAGCCCCCCCTAAACCCTTTTCCTACCCAGTCCTATTCTACCCAGCCTCCCTCCACCTCACCCTAACCAATCCCCTCCCTCCACCTCACCTCTCCCTTTCCCTCCAACCAACCACCATGTGCCACCTCATCCTTTCTCTCCCCCACCCTGCCACCTCACCAACCCCTCCCTCATCCCCACTCCCTCACCCACGCGCACACGCAACCCCCCACTCACCCGCTGCCACCACGGGCCCACTCCCCACCGCCTGCACCCTGGCCCCACCTCCTGCCCCACCCGACCGCGTCCTCCCCTCCTTCCCCACGTCTCTCTCTCCTCCCAACTCCCCCGCTCCCCTCGTCCTCCCGCACGCGACCTCCCCTGCTTCCTCGATTCCCCACGCCGTCCCCTTCCTCTCGCTAACCTCCACCGCCGCCGCCTGCTCCCTTGGTCGCCCGCTCCTCTCGCTCTACCCTCATATGCCTCGCGTCTTCCCTTCCGAGCGAGTCGAGCGCCGCCTCCCTCGTTTCTCTGCCAACCGCCGCCATGTGCCGGCCCCTCCTCCAGAACGCCTCCCCGCCTCGAGCCACCGCCGGCCGTCTGGATCCTGTGCCCGCCGCCACTGCGGGAACCCCGCCGCCTCTCCCCTGCATCATCCCGGTCGCCCTCCGTCGTCCACCGCCGGCCCGTCCCCGTCGGGCTTCGCCCCTCTCTACACCCGAGCAGCCGCGGCCACCCAAGGCCTCCTCAACCCCGCCTCCTCCTGCACCTGCCTCCTTCCGCTCTTCCCCGAGCCACCTCAGGTGCCCCACCTCCCGCGCCTTACGTCGCCGCCCCACCTCCACTTCCCCCTCCGGCTGCATCACGTGCCTCTGCCTCGCCTCTGGCCTCCCTCCACGTGGACGCACCCTTGCCTCCTCTTCGCCAGACGCCCTCCTGCCTAGACGGCGCTCGTGTCCTCCACCTCGCCGGATCCGCTCGAGCTCCGGCCTCCTCTTCTCCGCCAAGCCCAGGAACCGTCACCGGTCGCCGCCTCTGATCTATGTAGCTCCGACCGGCCTCCTCCTTGCCTCTGGTTGACCTGACCGTGCGTCCTCGAGGAGTACCGGCTTCTAGCCTCCATTGTCCCAAGTGTGACCATGTTTTACCGCAGGAAAGACCAGTACAAGAGCCGGCTTCTGCCAAGCTTCGATGCCATTCTCGTGTGCCTGGATGTGGTAGCAGTGTGGTGTGGTGGGCTACCTCTGCTAATTCAATCAGAAGAATCACCGTGCCTATCCGAACACCATGAGGCCCATGTATGCATTGATCCTTTTTTTCAAGATCTACTTCTGTTCACGTCAACCGGCGCCACAACCGATGATCGAGGAGAAAACCCAAAGAATACCGATTTTGGAATCCAAGATCGCCTTCGCCAATTGAAGTCGGGACCACAAGATCGCCTTCACGGACACCGATACGGAATGGCAAGACCTCCTTCCCGCATCGATGCCGACGACGTCGCAAGCCAAGATCTTCATCCCGAACGACAAGACCGATGACATGGCCCGACGACCGCGGATTCGACAAGACCTTCGTGACGACAAGATCGGCACCGACCCGGGCGAATCCAATGCGCCCCCGACACCAAACCAGGTCCTTCTTCCCGGATGCGACAAGATCTACTCCGTTATCCGAGAACGATCCCGCCGAGACCGAACCCTAGATCCGGACCCTGAGACCCGACCCCGAACCCCCGAAATCAAGATCTTCCGAACCCAGATGTGTGACCCTGATCCGAGCCCCTATTTTATAAATGCCATCTATATAAATTGTTGCATATTAAATTGTCATACTCGCATGCATATTGTCATGTGATTTGGGGGCCTTATGCCGATTCACCTAAATTAAATATGGGATCCATATGCGGGCAAATCTAGTCGTATACTGGTCCCATTTAAATTGGTGTAGCAAACCGGTGCTATCTTTTGCCATGTTAAGACAACATTTAAATTGCGGGGTAGTTAAACAACTTGAACCACTTAAATATTTGTCGGGACCCCGGTTCCGCTTAATATGACCTAAATTCATCGCACCTTTGCCATGTCATACATCATACATGCATCATGCCCGATCTTTTGCCGTAGTATTAAATAGTCCATCCGGTGTTTCTTCTAGTGCTTTGCTTCTTCACGGATTAGGCCGATGAGTTGATGCGAGTGTCGACCCGACCTTCGGATGAATCTTCGGCAATGTTTTCAGGCGAGCATCTCCCCCTTTCTACCTATCTTACTTTTATAGTATTTATTCCCTCCTGTTGATCTATTGCTATCTGTGTTGCGATGCTCTAGTTTTCGTACCCGTGATATCCCTTGCAGCCTTATATTGCCTTGGACACCTCCTATTACCTGTTGCTTGGTAGATAGTTGGACCTGCGCGTCGTAGTCGCTTGCTCAAGTGCTGTTGCGTGTCGTCAAGTACCACAGTTGTTGGAGTATTGCCGTGTGTTTATTGTTGGAGATGATCAAGACTTTAATTACTGTTTAACAACTAAAATTGAAGTAGGTAAATGCAGAGGCACAGGTGGGCAATAGATGTTATTTGGTTGTTAACCGTCCACTTGTGTCCCGTAGGACCCCGATTACTTGATACCTGTTCCTTGAATATTCGCGCTATCCACATCCGGGAGGATTATGGGACCCCCCTGAGCTAGAGCTTGATTCATTCTTATTTCTTGGGGCCACAAACTAGTTTGAGGTTTTATTTACTATCCTGTACTTATGCCATGCTTTACTGCTTTATTTAAAATTGTGCGAGGTACTGCACACTATACTGTTTAGGAAAGCGGAGTGTTTTCGCGGTATCGACAAGCCCAGTTTTTGGGTTCCCAGTCGTTTACAGCCACTGGCGCAAACCTTGAGTCCATCTCGGAGTCGGCTAACTTCTTTGCGGGTGTACGCAATGGGGTGGCCCCCTGAAATATTTCTGAATCTTGTGATTGCTTTGTCGTGAAGGCCTCGTTGGTTTTTGATTTGATTTTTCCGAGGTTGATCGAGTGTGTGTTGCTATTTGTGCACCCCTGCAGGGTAAAACTTTCTGACAGCCGTGTCCGCGGTTATGGACGACTTGGAGCACAGTATCTCGATCATAGACAACTATAACTAAAGTAGTGCTATAAATTTGACTTTATAATGACTAGTAACCAGCTTCACTATAATGGAATGGCTAAATAAAACTGCCAACAATTGCTTGATTGGGTTGTCGCTTGCTACCATTGTACCTGACTAGTAAGTATTGCAACTATAACGGAATGGCTAAATAAAAGTACCAACAACTGCTGGGTTTTGGGGATATCTCATGCTAACTGTATCTGACTAGTAAGTGTTGCAACTACAACGGAATGTTTAACTAAAACTGCCCACTGCTTATTCTATCAGGATGACTATCTATACCTAACTAGTAATTGCTACAACGATAACCAAATAAATAAAACTGCCAACTGTGTGAGTTCCTCGGTTGACTTCCTCGTTTGGTCTCGAGGGGGAAACACCAGGATGGGTATGTTTGGTGGTAGTATCAGGTTGGTTCCGAATAGGTCTTTCTTGCCCCTCTCTGATAGCCGCCAGTTGTATCGAGTCTCTATAGGTTGTTTAGTGCATGCTGCGCGGCCGCTTTAGTCCACCACACCTATGTAGGCGAGGACCGCCGAATTCTAGCCTCGCCGTGTACTGGCCTCAGTACTGACCGCTCTCTCTTTTTCCTTTGCCCTTTGTCGGCACCCCTTTTGTTTAAGCAGGTTTTGAGATCGACGTCGTTAGCAGGGTTACCCTTCCGGCTTGGCCTGGGCAGGGTTATGGACGCCATTGGTTATTCTTCAGGGCTCTTAGCTCAAATTGCATCTTGTCCGTACTCGGACGCTATATCGTTTTAAAGGTGATTTGGATCTTTGTGTTGTATATCTGTATTCTTGACTCATTGAGTCGCTGTTGTATATATATGTTTTGTGGGTTCCATCGAGGACTATGGTGTAATGATATTACTTCGTTTTCCACCCACACGCAAGTGCCTGGTGGGCACCTTCGAATCGTTTCTATGCGGGTTTGGCGGGAAGCGCTGAAACTTGCATAGGGCCGATTCTGAGGGTGTTACAGAGTGGTATCAGAGCTCAGCAGTTGCGATACCCCACAAGTCCAGCCTGTAGGATAACCTAGCTAACGGCCGAAGTAGAGTGTCAAAACTATTTTTGCAAAATCGGTTGGAAAGTTCTGATTAGGTCTGATTTTTTACTCCTTACCCCTCTGCTGCTCTCCTCTCACCTCTGCGTGTTTTGGATCCACTCTCTTCTCTCTCTTCGAGTCCAGGATTTCTCGTAGTTGGGTTCCATCGTACCTTCACGGTTTCGCTTCCTCTTTTGGTAACGGTGTTTCTATATCCGGTCCTCCTGCTATCTGAGTGGTCCTTTATCTGTGGTACTATCCTTTGTTCCTTGTTTGTGCCTCCCAGTGTTTTCCGACGTTACAACATCATCTACACCAGATCCGATGCAGAGTCTGCATCACTCCTTTGTTTCTGAACCTCGTTTGTCGAGATCTACAATCTGAATTCTGAGAGTTGGTTGCATAATTTCCTATTCATGTGAAGAGTAATGCTTTGGGTGCGCGATGGACTGATCACCATCCGACTACTCTTATCATTCGCTCTTGCACATTGAATGGTGAATCATTGCAGTTATACTCCTTCCGCGGAAGTTAGATTTGGCCTTACCCTTTTGACACCTTTACATCCATCTTTGTTTCTCCGGAGTGTTCTCTCGACGAATGGGGAACAATCCTTGTTAGTGGTGTCGCGAGGATCTACACAAAGCGCGAAGGATCAGATCGTCGGCCTTCTTCCCTGTACCATGAGGCGGATCTTGAGGGCGAGATCCATTGTTAGTGGTGTCGAATTGTGGCATCCCGCAAAACCACTACTAGAAAATCGCGTTGTTTTTGTGCATTGCATCATCATGACCGCATGCTCATGTCATCATGCCACATTGCATTTGAGCATTGTCATCATCATGCATGGTTTTTGTCTAAACTATTTTCGAAACGCCTAGTTTTGTTTTCTAAATACTCCCGTCTTTATTCAAATTAAAACCCGGGTCTTCGGATTATTTTGTTTCGTCTACCAACGGATTTCAAACGCCCCGTTTTAAATAATAAAATACTTATTTTATTTTTAGGGGGCAGCCAGACCGGGCCGATCCGACCCAGTCGGCCACCCCAGTACAAAACCAGCCCCCCTAAACCCTTTTCCTACCCAGACCTATTCTACCCAGCCTCCCTCCACCTCACCCTAACCAATCCCCTCCCTCCACCTCACCTCTCCCTTTCCCTCCAGCCAACCACCATCTGCCACCTCATCCTTTCTCTCCCCCACCCTGCCACCTCACCAACCCCTCCCTCATCCCCACTCCCTCACCCACGCGCACACGCAACCCCCCACTCACCCGCTGCCACCATGGGCCCACTCCCCACCGCCTGCACCCTGGCCCCACCTCCTGCCCCACCCGACCGCGTCCTCCCCCTCCTGCCCCGCGTCTCTCTCTCCTCCCAACTCCGCCGCTCCTCTCGTCCCCCCGCACGCGACCTCCCCTGCTCCCTCGATTCCCCACGCCGTCCCCTTCCTCTCGCTAACCTCCACCGCCGCCGCCTGCCCCCTTGGTCGCCCGCTCCTCTCGCTCTACCCTCATATGCCTCGCGTCTTCCCTTCCGAGCGAGTCGAGCGCCGCCTCCCTCGTTTCTCTGCCAACCGCCGCCATGTGCTGGCCCCTCCTCCAGAACGCCTCCCCGCCTCGAGCCACCGCCGGCCGTCTGGATCCTGCGCCCGCCGCCACTGCGGGAACCCCGCCGCCTCTCCCCTGCATCATCCGGCCGCCCTCCGTCGTCCACCGCCGGCCCGTCCCCGTCGGGCTTCGCCCCTCTCTACACCCGAGCAGCCTCCGCCACCCAAGGCCTCCTCAACCCTGCCTCCTCCTGCACCTGCCTCCTTCCGCTCTTCCCCGAGCCACCTCAGGTGCCCCACCTCCCGCGCCTTACGCCGCCGCCCCACCTCCACTTCCCCCTCCGGCTGCATCGCGTGCCTCTGCCTCGCCTCTGGCCTCCCTCCACGTGGACGCACCCTTTCCTCCTCTTCGCCAGACGCCCTCCTGCCTAGACGGCGCTCGTGTCCTCCACCTCGCCGGATCCGCTCGAGCTCCGGCCTCCTCTTCTCCGCCAAGCCCAGGAACCGTCACCGGTCGCCGCCTCTGATCTCTGTAGCTCCGACCGGCCTCCTCCTTGCCTCTGGTTGACCTGACCGTGCGTCCTCGAGGAGTACCGGCTTCTAGCCTCCATTGTCCCAAGTGTGACCATGTTTTACCGCAGGAAAGACCAGTACAAGAGCCGGCTTCTGCCAAGCTTCGATGCCATTCTCGTGTGCCTGGATGTGGTAGCAGTCTGGTGTGGTGGGCTACCTCTGCTAATTCAATCAGAAGAATCACCGTGCCTATCCGAAGACCATGAGGCCCATGTATGCATTGATCCTTTTTTTCAAGATCTACTTCTATTCACGTCAACCGGCGCCACAACCGATGATCGAGGAGAAAACCCAAAGAATACCGATTTTGGAATCCAAGTTCGCCTTCGCCAATTGAAGTCGGGACCACAAGATCGCCTTCACGGACACCGATACGGAACGGCAAGACCTCCTTCCCGCATCGATGCCGACGATGTCGCACGCCAAGATCTTCATCCCGAACGACAAGACCGATGACATGGCCCGACGACCGCGGATTCGACAAGACCTTCGTGACGACAAGATCGGCACCGACCCGGGCGAATCCAATGCGCCCCCGACACCAAACCAGGTCCTTCTTCCCGGATGCGACAAGATCTACTCCGTTATCCGAGAACGATCCCGCCGAGACCGAACCCTAGATCCGGACCCTGAGACCCGACCCCGAACCCCCGGAACCAAGATCTTCCGAACCCAGATGTGTGACCCTGATCCGAGCCCCTATTTTATAAATGCCATCTATATAAATTGTTGCATATTAAATTGTCATACTCGCATGCATATTGTCATGTGATTTGGGGGCCTTATGCCGATTCACCTAAATTAAATATGGGATCCATATGCGGGCAAATCTAGTCGTATACTGGTCCCATTTAAATTGGTGTAGCAAACCGGTGCTATCTTTTGCCATGTTAAGACAACATTTAAATTGCGGGGTAGTTAAACAACTTGAACCACTTAAATATTTGTTGGGACCCCGGTTCCGCTTAATATGACCTAAATTCATCGCACCTTTGCCATGTCATACATCATACATGCATCATGCCCGATCTTTTGCCGTAGTATTAAATAGTCCATCCGGTGTTTCTTCTAGTGCTTTGCTTCTTCACGGATTAGGCCGATGAGTTGATGCGAGTGTCGACCCGACCTTCGGATGAATCTTCGGCAATGTTTTCAGGCGAGCATCTCCCCCTTTCTACCTATCTTACTTTTATAGTATTTATTCCCTCATGTTGATCTATTGCTATCTGTGTTGCGATGCTCTAGTTTTCGTACCCGTGATATCCCTTGCAGCCTTATATTGCCTTGGACACCTCCTATTACCTATTGCTTGGTAGATAGTTGGACCTGCGCGTCGTAGTCGCTTGCTCAAGTGTTGTTGCGTGTCGTCAAGTACCACAGTTGTTGGAGTATTGCCGTGTGTTTATTGTTGGAGATGATCAAGACTTTAATTACTGTTTAACAACTAAAATTGAAGTAGGTAAATGCAGAGGCACAGGTGGGCAATAGATGTTATTTGGTTGTTAACCGTCCACTTGTGTCCCGTAGGACCCCGAGTACTTGATACCTGTTCCTTGAATATTCGCGCTATCCACATCCGGGAGGATTATGGGACCCCCCGAGCCAGAGCTTGATTCATTCTTATTTTTTGGGCCACAAACTAGTTTGAGGTTTTATTTACTATCCTGTACTTATGCCATGCTTTACTGCTTTATTTAAAATTGTGCGAGGTACTGCACACTATACTGTTTAGGAAAGTGGAGTGTTTTCGCGGTATCGACAAGCCCAGTTTTTGGGTTCCCAGTCGTTTACAGCCACTGGCGCAAACCTTGAGTCCGTCTTGGAGTCGGCTAACTTCGTTGCGGGTGTACTCAATGGGGTGGCCCCCTGAAATATTTCTGAATCTTGTGATTGCTTTGTCGTGAAGGCCTCGTTGGGTTTTGATTTGGTTTTTCCGAGGTTGATCGAGTGTGTGTTGCTATTTGTGCACCCCTGCAGGGTAAAACTTTCTGAAAGCCGTGTCCGCGGTTATGGACGACTTGGAGCACAGTATCTCGATCATAGACAACTATAACTAAAGTAGTGCTATAAATTTGACTTTATAATGACTAGTAACCAGCTTCACTATAATGGAATGGCTAAATAAAACTTCCAACAATTGCTTGATTGGGTTGTCGCTTGCTACCATTGTACATGACTAGTAAGTATTGGAACTATAACGGAATGGCTAAATAAAAGTACCAACAACTGCTGGGTTTTGGGGATATCTCATGCTAACTGTATCTGACTAGTAAGTGTTGCAACTACAACGGAATGTTTAACTAAAACTGCCCATTGCGTATTCTATCAGGATGACTATCTATACCTGACTAGTAATTACTACAACGATAACCGAATAAATAAAACTGCCAACTGTGTGAGTTCCTCGGTTGACTTCCTCGTTTGGTCTCGAGGGGGAAACACCAGGATGGGTATGTTTGGTGGTAGTATCAGGTTGGTTCCGAATAGGTCTTTCTTGCCCCTCTCTGATAGCCGCCAGTTGTATCGAGTCTCTATAGGTTGTTTAGTGCATGCTGCGCGGCCGCTTCAGTCCACCACACCTATGTAGGCGAGGACCGCCGAATTCTAGCCTCGCCGTGTACTGGCCTCAGTACTGACCGCTCTCTCTCTTTCCTTTGCCCTTTGTCGGCACCCCTTTTGTTTAAGAAGGTTTTGAGATCGACGTCGTTAGCAGGGTTACCCTTCCGGCTTGGCCTGGGCAGGGTTATGGACGCCATTGGTTATTCTTCAGGGCTCTTAGCTCAAATTGCATCTTGTCCGTACTCGGACGCTATATCGTTTTAAAGGTGATTTGGATCTTTGTATTGTATATCTGTATTCTTGACTCATTGAGTCGCTGTTGTATATATATGTTTTGTGGGTTCCATCGAGGACTATGGTGTAATGATATTACTTCGTTTTCCACCCGCACGCAAGTGCCTGGTGGGCACCTTCGAATCGTTTCTATGCGGGTTTGGCGGGAAGCGCTGAAACTTGCATAGGGCCGATTCTGAGGGTGTTACACGTACTTGGTGAGCTCGTCGGCGTGGTTGGCCTCTGCCGCGATGACGGCGTCGGCGAGTTCAGCTCCTTTGGTCTCGCACTTGGCGGCCATGTCGGGGTCGCCGTGGATGGTGATGACGCCACGCGGTCCGGGGAGCTTCATCGTGTTGTACGCGTAGTGGGGCGCCGCCATGAACTTGGCAAACGCCTGGCGCCCTAGGACGCAGTGATAGGGGCTGTCGAAGGGCACCAGCTCGAAGACGATCTACTCGGTGCGGAAGTTTGCCGGTGTGCCGAAGGTGACTGGTAGCGTGACCTTGCCGATCGGGTACGCCTTCCGACCGGGGACGATGCCGTGGAATGTGGTGTAGGTCGTCTCGACCATCGACTGCGGGAGCCGCAGTCGCCTGAAGGTGTCCAGGTACAGGATGTGGATGGAGCTGCCGCCGTCCATCAATGTCTTGGGGAGCCAGTAGTCTCCCACCTTGGGCTGGACCACCAGGGAGACTCGCCCTGGGTACTCGATTCGTGGCGAGTGGTCCTGGCGTCTCCAAGTGATTGGTTGCTCAGACTAGTTGAGGAACTGGGGGTACTCCACCTGGGCCACCGCGTTGATGGCGACAGCGCGGGCGATGACCTTCTTCTCGCGCTTCGTGTTGAAGCCTGTGAAGGTGTGGAGCGATCCGGCCACGCTGACGAATTTTCCGCCATTTGGCGGGTTGTTGTCGGGGTCTTCCCGCGTGCGCCGTGCCTTCTCGATCTCCTTGAGAGAATGGCAGTTGGTGGTCATGTGCGTAGCGGGCTTTCCTTCCCTGCTATGAAATACACAATGTTGGTTAAGAAGGGCCGCGGGGTCGAACCTTGGCTTCGCCTTGTAGTTGCCACCGTCGCGGCGTTGACCCCCGTCGCGGCGGAAGCTCTTGGGCTCGCGCTGCGCATATCCAGCGTTGGCGACGAAGTCGACTCGCCCGTCACTGCGGCGCTTGCCGGTGAGGCGAGTGTTGCTGTAGCGTAGATCGGATCGTCTTCCGTTGTCGTTGTCGCTCGTGCGGCGTTGTCCTCCCGACACGTCGTCAGTTTCTTAGTTTGGGTCTTCCTCCGCGTACCTTTTGGCGATCTCCAGGAGATCCGGTATGTTGTCGAGTGTGCGGTACGCTCATTTGAGCTTGGCGACCAGGGGCTCATAGCGGCACGAGGTCTTGAAGCAGTGGATCGCTGTGTCTGGGTGGATACCGACCGCCTTGTACCACAGGTCTTGCCACTGTTGGACCCAGCTGCGGGTCGACTCGCGAGGCCCCTGGACGCATCGTTCCAGGTCCTCGATGGTGGTGGCGCGGGTGTAAGAACCCTCAAAGTGCCTGACGAAGGCATCGCGCATCTCTTCCCAGGAGTCGATGCTATCCGCGGGAAGAGTGTTGATCCACTGCCTACACGCTCCCTCTATCATCAGGGGAAGGTAGCGGGCGGCTAGTAGATCGGTGTGGCCGGCGATTCCCATCGCCATGAGGTAGGTATCCAGCCACACGGAGGGATTGTACGAGGGGTCGTACTTCTATATTTCCTTCGGCGCTTTGAAGTTCGCCGGGTATCTCTCGCCTCGGATCATCGGTCCGAAGAACCGGGGCCCAAGTCGGCTTAGCGACCCCCTCGGCTCGCCGTCGCGGCAGTTGGTGAGGGTATGCCACAGGTCGTCGGGCTGGCGTGCACGCCAGCTCTGGTTGTTGATGATGTGGGTGCAGGCGTCGACGGGTTGACCGTTGGCGGCGACGAAGTTAGTCGTCGGCCAGGGGTCGTTGGTGGAGAGTGCCGCGTTCGCGGGTCGGTGTTGGAGCTGTAGTGGTTCGGGTGGCGGGCAGTTGAGGGTGTTTGCCGCCACGAGGCGGCCTCTTGAGGCCGCTCTGCTGCCCGATGAACGCGAGTACATCCGACCCTGTGAGTCGACGCCTGCGTTTTGTTGCTCGACCGCTTTTGCGAGCACGGCCTTGGCGTACTGGATCTTCAAGGCGCCTTCACCAGTGGCTGCGATGTTGTCGATGCTGCTCGGCCCGCGACGAGGTTGTCCATTGGGGTGGAGAATAGCGGTAGGCCGTTCGCGTCTCGCTCCCGTGAGGAGACCACGATCCGCGGCTGGTCCCTGGGGGTGCGCGGTTGGGTGGTGGCGGGGCGCCATTGGCCGTTGACCCTGGTGGGGGCCGAGTGCTTCCTCCAGGTGGCGCATTCTCGCAGATCGCGCGCTCGGCCGCGCGGGCCGGGTCGTTCTCGTTGTAGAAATTCAGGGCGCGCCCCTGGACAGTGGGGTTCAGGCGCGACCTGATTGGGAGCTGGTGGTAGCGCGACTGCTCCTGCGCTGTTACCTGCTCGAGGCGAAATTTTTCGCGCTCGGCTTGTTCCTTGCGGACTGCTTCCGCCAGTTTCAGGCGGAGTTCCTCGACCTCCGTTGCTGTCGCATTGGGGGGATCGGCGTGGACAATGGATCTTCTGGCGGGTCGGCGCTAGTCGCAATGTAGGTCGCGGCGTGGCGGCCGGTTCGGTCGCGGAGGTCGGCGGAGTTCTCCGACCCGGAGTCGAAGTCGAAGATCCCAAGGATAGAGGGATCCTCGAAGTCTCCGACGTTGGAGACCTGGGTGATGGAGCCCGCGGGTGACGCGGCGACAATGGACCCGGCGAGTTACGCGGGGGTCGCCGAATCGGTGTCGTCGTTGAGGGCCGCGTTTTCCGCGGCCGCGGTGGTTTCGGCCGCGTTGCTATGGGCCGAGTCGTACTCGGAGGCGAGGTGGTGGATCGTGCGGACCTGGCTCTCAGAGAGCCAGTCGCGTGGCGGCGACTCGCGGATGCGAGCCGAGTCCTTTGAGGCGATGACGTCGGTGAGGCCGACAAAGAGGCTGATCGTGCCGACCGGCGGGATCATGCTGCGTGTGACGGGTCGTGCCGCCGGGACGTAGCTTCTTGGAAAGATCTAGAGCATCTCGCCGATCGTAATCATGCGGCCGGTGGCGATCGTCTCGTTGATGGGAAGATTGGATCTCGCTGCAAAACACCGGCCTGACCGGCCAGGCCCCACGATGGGCGCCACTGTCGTGGGAATGACCACGGCAGATGCTGCAATCGGCAGCGAGTAGTAGAACATGGGGCAAGGGCGGCCAGACATCTGCGGTGCGAGATGAGGGATGAGACACAAGGATTTACCCAGGTTTGGCCCCCCGGAGGGTAAAGACCTACTCCTGCTAGATTGTATTATGGTGAGAGTACAATGGGGCGATCTCGGCGGCTAGGCAGCGAGTCGCTTGGGTGTATGATGGAATGTATCCTCTATGCGTCCTCTAGGGAGGTTTATATAGACTCACCTCCCTAGGGTTTACAGATCTCAACCGAATCAGTTAAGGTTTTAGCAATTCTTTAACCTAATCCGACTGGGCCTATCTACGCTTCTGGGCCTTTAGCTTCCAGTCCCTTCAGTCCACGCCAGATCTTGATCCAGTCGCCGTCCTGCAGGCCCACTCGCTGGTACTTGGGCCAATAGGAAACGTCCTGCTGGGTATACCCCGGTAGGCATATCCCCATCATCTGTTTTTCCTTTCTTTTTCGTATTCCGACTTAAACTTGTGTATTCTCCGAGTACTCACTGTGTACTTTGCTTTCTCTGACTTGCAGAAACCATTGCCAAGGCTAAGGACATTGTCGAGCAATCCAAGCACATTCAAGAGCTGGATAGCGAGAACAAGATCCTTAAGCAGGAGAGGAAGGACATGCTGAAGATGCATGAGGAATCAGTGAAAGCCTTGCAAGACTCTGCAACCGAGGAGATGAACCGCTTGAAGGAGGAAATCGCTATCTTGAAAGAGCAGAAGAGAGCTGCTCATGAGAAAAATCAACGCCATCATGAAGCGTACAAACTCCTCGAACAAGAACGGGACTCCATGGCGGATACTCTCTGGCAAGCTGAGGCCAGCATCTTCAGTAAGTGATTCTCCGTTTTGGATTTCTATAAGGTGGATACTTTGAATTTTTGAACTCATGTTCTCCTTGTCGGAATTTGCAGCTCCTATGGATTTAACCCGGTCACCTCCTCCGTCAAAGGAATGCATGGTTCTTGCCGGCAACTTCATCAACACCGCCATCGCACAGGCCAGAGAGATTGCCAAGCCCCTCCAGATCAACATCAAGGCATCAAACTCTATGGCGAAGTTCTCGGAGATCCTGCGCCGAGCCCCCGAGCGTATCACAAGCTGGAAAGCTTCATGTGCACGGGCCGGTGCAAGGATGGTGTTGTCCATGGTTAAGGCACATTACGAGGATGCCGACATCGACAAGGTAACCTCTGGCATTCCCGACGATGATGGCAATCCATGAGTCCATCTTGTCGTCACTCGCGGGTTATGACACCAGAGTTGCGGAGTTAGTCAATGTCAACGTCTTTGTGCCAATGAATACCATCGATGGCGGCGACCAAAGCTCCTCCGAGTTTCTTCAGACTGCCGACTTCGAGGGTGACTCTCATGCTGCCGATGACGCTGTTTCCAAGTCGCCTGCGCCAAAGGAATGAAAAACAATTTGTAATATTTGTTTCCTTTGTGATGCATATGCGGAAAAAACTATGTATTAACTTAAGGAGTAAAACAATGATGTATGTACTACTACTTCAGCACTAGTTCCAGCATGTATATTTTTTAAGCAAGTGCTGGCTTATCCATTACTTTGGTTCTTATGCTTGACTTTTCGTGAGTCGGAAGACTCGTTGTCGGAACCATGCACTTAGGTGATGATGCCCAATGGCACCGTCAATAACCTAAGCACAAAATCGCCGACAGTAAGTGCCAAAAGTCACTACTCCAGAGTCCACATAAAAATGACAAAGAACGTGTAGACCAGAAAACTTAAGCTAACGCCCGTAGGCAGAATTTTCACAAGTGCAATCACAAAACTTGTGCATAAAGGTTTTATATGATCCAAAAATGAACACTAAAGGAGGTAAAAGACTCAGAAATATGAGTGAACCAGAGAGCTTTATTTCATTGATCATATAAGAGGTACACAATTAGATAAAAAATGCTTAGTGTAAAAAGGACGTAGCTGTGCTATGTTCCATGGCCAATCACGCTCCGGGTAGTCATCATCCGGGTCACGTCACTTACGCTTATGATCCTCGTTGGGTCCATCCTTCAGTTCATGATTGTCAACGAGGTAGTAAGACCCATTGATTAGCTCCTTGCTTATGATGAACGGTCCTTCCCATGGAGGGGATAATTTGTGTGACTTCTTCTTCTTAAGTCGAAGCACCAAATCCCCTTCTTTAAACGAGTGATTCCGAACGCGGCGAATATGGTAGATGCGTAGCTTCTACTGGTAGATGGCGGATCTTTGGCATGCCAAAACGCGCTCCTCCTCGAGATGGTCCACATCTAGGTGTCTGGATTCTTCAGCGTCATCTTCATCGTAGGCGGCGACTCTTGGTGCATCGTGAAGTATGTCGGAAGGTAGGATGGCTTCTGCTCCATATACCATGAATTAAGGGGTGTAGCCGGTGGATTTGTTGGGTGTAGTTTGTAAACTCCACAGCACAGATGGCAATTCTTCCGCCCAGGCTCCAGCTGCTCTATGTAGCGGTGCTTAAAGACGTGGCTTTATTCCTTGCAGAATTAATCCATTGGCTCGCTCAACCTGACCATTGGATTGTGGATGTCCCACAGATGCAAGGTCAAGTCGGATGCCCTTATCCAAACAATAAGCCTCCACTTCTCCGAGTGACAAGTTACTGCCGTTGTCGGTGATAATGCTATGTGGGAGATCAAATCTCACCACTAGATCCCGGACAAACCTGAGGGCAGTTGCCCCATCAAGCTTTCTAATGGGTTTAGCTTCTATCCATTTAGTAAATTTATCAACTGCTACTAGCAGATGAATAAACCCACATGGTGCCGTTTGTAACGGTCCCACCATTTCTAGCCCCCAGACTGCAAACGGCCAAGTTATTGGTATTGTTCGCAATTCTTCAGCAGAAACATGTGGTTGTCGGGCATAATACTGGCATCCCATGCATGTCTCAACCTGCTTGTCGGTGTCCGCCTTCACGGTCAGCCAGTAGAATCCTTGCCGGAAGGCTTTCGCGACCAACGATCGAGGAGCGGTGTGATGCCCGCAATCTCCGAGATGGATTTCGCATAGGATTTCAATACCTTCTAGCTGGGAAACACACTTAAGGTATACACCAGTAGTGCTCCTTTTGTAGAGTTGTCCATTGATTATGGTATAACCCTTTGCTCGTTGTACTATTTGCCGTCTTTCGACCTCGTTGTCTGGCAAAGTTTTGTGTTCGAGATATTCCATGAACGGTTTTGTCCAAGGTGGAGGCACCTTTGCCACCATGTGGACGAAATATTTAGCTCTATCCGGGTTATCGATGTCGGCTCCCTTCACGGATGGTGTTCGTAGATTCTCTAGGAAAAATCCTGATGGAATTCGTTTGCACCCTGATCCAAGCTTGGACAGAAGATCAGCTGCCTCGTTTTGCTCCCTAGGCACATACTTGACTTCGTAGCCCAAGAAGCTCTTGGCTATCTTGTCCACTTCGTCTCGATATGCCGCCATCATAGGGTTCCGCGCATTCCAGGTGCCAGCCACCTGCTGGGCAACCAAGTCGGAATCTCCACAGCAAACTATGCGCTTGATGCCAATATCCTTGGCTACGCGTAATCCGTGAATGAGTGCTTCATACTCTGCCATGTTTTTCGTAGCCTCGAAGTGGATCTGCAGAACATAGTGTAGCTTGTCGCCAGTTGGTGACTGTAGCAATACACCAGCCCCCGAGCCGTTGAGCAGCTTTGATCCTTCAAAGTGCATCACCCAGTACTCTGGTTCCGGCAACAGAGTAGCATCTGGCATCTCCGTCCAATCTGCGATAAAATCCTCCAAGGCTTGTGACTTGATAGCATCGCGTCTCTTGTAGGTGATCTCGTAGGCGGCAAGTTCAATGCCTGTAACACCCCAGTTTTAGGTAAATATCAATTAGGGTTTGATTGTGCATCATGATCATCATCTAATAAAAATGCATGCAAGAAAATAAGGACCAAATCCTAAAACCCTAATCCTCCCCTCTCTTTGATATCCATTCAAATGGTTTGGAATATTTTGAAAATTACCAAAGTGTAGGGAACCCAAATTGTTATAAGGGTCCTTGCAATATTTTAATATTTACAAAGTTTCTGGTATTCTTTTAAATGGATCAAAACAGATTTGAATTGGAGAAATACAAAGAGAAAAAGAAAAACAGAAATGGAAAAAGATTTCTAAAAAAATAGGCAGACTAGATAACCAGGCCGGCCCAGCCAGCCACCTTCCTCTCCTCTCCTCCCTTTCTCCCGTGTAGTGCGGAACCCCGCAGCCCAGCACGGCCCATCCCAGGCCCGTACCGCTTCAGTCTTCATTCCGTCGTCGTCTTCGTCAACGACGCGCAGACGCCAAGCTGCTGCGTGTCGTCACCCTCACTGTCGATCCTCGTCGGTGTTATGATGTGTGCCGCCGCTCCAGGAGATGAAGATAAGAACGTCCACGCCATGCTCTCTCTCCCCATCCCCATTTCCCTCTCTCTCTCTCTCTCTCTCGCTCTATGTCCCACGAGCGCAGAAGCCGAAACCCTAACCGCCCCAGTCACTCGTGAGCCCCATCGTCCCCGACCTCCCCTCGGTCCGCTGAGCAGCCCAGGAGAAGCGCCGCGACTTCCTCTTCCTCATCCGTGAAGCGTGCAAGCAGGGAAGGCCCCGTCTCGCCGGAATCGAGTTCGTTCCCGATGCCGGCCGTCGCAGTTGATGCTTCGATTCGCTGTCGTCCGGCCTCGCCTCGCCTCCCCGACCACCCTAGCGCGTTCCTGGTGAGCTCAGGAGCATGCTCGCGCTCTCCAATCCCTCCCTCCTCCTCTCTATCTTCTCCGCCACGAGCACCTGTGCGTGCCGCCGTCGGAGCTTGTCGGAGCCGAGGCTCCGGTGACCTTCTTCGAGCGGCGCTGCCACTTTATTGCTTACCTCACCGTGCTGGTTCGAACAAGCCTAACCCCGCAGGCTCACTCGCCGCCGTTCGCCGTCCCCGTCACCATCATGCAGGCCACCGCCGGCGTGATGTCACCCTGACGTCACCGTGATGCCAGCCGCGGGTCAGCACCTGGTCAACCATCTCGGGCCCCACCTTTATGTGTCTGTAGCTAGGCCACCCCATGGTGTAAAACGTTTTCCAGATTCTTTTATTTCCAGGAAAGTGTAATAAGGCTTTTATAATTCCAAAAAATGATTTGAATATTGTAAATTCAATATCTAATTATTTATAATTCAGAAAAATACAAATAATATATCAAAATGTTCAGAAAAATGAGAACTATCTAATTAAGCTATAATCATGCATTGTTCAACAACTTTCAAGACAAGTTTAATTAGAAGAACTTAGTAACCCCTCTCATATACATCCGGAGTTTCCCTGATTAGGGTTTTCACCCCTCGGAACCCTGATTAAGTTGTCAAGCATGCTTTAGGGTTACATTTCAATACTAATCAACTTGTCATATCATCATTCTTGTTTGAGCATTGCATATATGCCATGTGTTGATTGTTTCCCTTTCTGTCTAGTGTTTGCTTCTCTCCGATAGAATACGATATAGAGATCGAGATCGAGATCAAAGACCGAGATCAAGACCATCGAAGATCGACGAATAATATTTGACCAACTATAACCAAGTCAAGTACAAGATTCCCGAAGATGTGCTTATCGGTTATCAATTGGCAAAGGCAAGCATAACCCCACCATGATATAATCCTACGATTTCGGAAGCATTTCAATTTCTGCCATGATGCATACGATTCTACGGTGGTCTTTTATCGATAGATAGAGTATCCTATCTATTGCATTACTCCCTTTGAGCTTATATTACCCGATCCACTGCTCCTAGCATAACTAGGTTTGGCTTTTGTGCACTGCTAGAGCTTATATTTGTGTCCTGCTTAGCCATGCATAGCTGTTGAGACTAGTTCATCCAGATGATGTATCATATGCAGATAATATAGTATGACAGGGGAATGTGATTAGATGATATCAGAGGTGATATGAGAATAAACATGCTAAGGCTTGTATGGGAGGCCATGGTGGGATGTGGTTTTTCTAGTCCCATGCTCGCCACCACTAGGACATGAGTTCTTGCCTTTGGAACCGAGATGAGCGTACAGCCACACGGGGCTTGGGAACCCCTCGCCTGATTAACTTGCCTAGTAGATTCCATGAGTCACATAGTTCAGGCGTTCCATTCGACATACGCATTGAAAACGTTTTCGAAAGAAGGAGCTGAAGGAGGTGCATTCATACAGGTAGGAAAGCGTGGACCGGGTTGCTCCTGGTAAACCAACCTCGCCTCTCATATTTAAGTACCTACTTCGGGATTTGACCCGTTACGGTGGAACCATACTTATTGCATGACTCAGGGTCTCGACGAAAGCAAGGTAAAGGTCGTGGCCAACCACACCCTCTACCGGCCATCCAAGGAAGAGGTCTAATGATCTGGCATTAAGAGTCGGTTGGTACGTGTGGGTAAGGTTGTACACCCCTGCAGGGTTAAATATTTTCAAAAACCCGTGTTCACGGTTATGAACGCTTGGTGACCAGATTCTAAGATCATAGAGAACTTTAACCTAATCATAAAACTTGGCAGAACAACGTGTGCTTAAGGATGATTCCTCATGGGTACGAGGGGGTGATCCTAGTTGGTAGATGATGATGATCCGGTGGATATCAAAAGATGATGATCAATGTTTCGGAGACATCGCTCCCTTATCCCCTTTTAAAATACTCTGATTAGACAAGATTCTTATCTATCTCTCTTGTTTTATAAACAAAGATGTCTTTATGCAAAACAACTCCACCAGCCATAAGTCTTGCAGAGTACACCCTGTACTCACCCTTGCTTTGTTGATACTTTTGGCAGAGTAAGTGTTCCCTGAAGATCAGTTTGGTACTACATCGACATCGACGAGTAGCTTTAGGTTCCCGGCCGGCAACCTGTAATCTATGGGTTTGGACATCATCGTTATGCTTCAGGCCTCTTAGGACATTTGTTAAGTTTTCTATACTTAATAGCATAATTTGCCTTTCGTTGTTTGATGTTTGTGGTCAGTGACCTCTGCTTGTAATAATTTGGTTCTCTGCTCAGTTATGAGCTTGCTGTAATAAATTTCGTGTTGTAGGGTCACTACTGCGTTACCGATTCTTCACTGGATATTCTCGAGCTCAAGGTTAAGCTTATGCCAGACAGAGGTCTAGGATTTGTTTAGCCCTAATCCTGGGGCTGTCACAGGTTTTGGTATCAGAGCAGTACCGACCGTAGGAAAACCTTGATATTGGTCGATGTTGAGTCTAGTGCTTGTGAAAACTATTTTAAAAGCTGAAAAGTATTTGCGAAAACTCTAGTATGCTTCTTTTTCTCCTTATCCAGTTTCTCTCTAACTCTGGTTATCTTATCTGGTGTTGATTTTGGAAAAAATTTGATATCTCTTCTTGTCTTTCAAAATGTAGGTGCCTCCTTGGCATGTCGTTTCTAAGCCAGTTGACCTAGTGTTGAGATCTCTATAGTTGTGTGTGTTGTGAATTCCTTGTTCCCTTTGCTCTTGTTCATCTGAGAGATTTCTTTCCATCATGATCTCTCTATCTTTCGGACCCGCAATATTATATTGTTGGTTCCACAATGTTCTGTTCAAGGCTTCGAGGTTTCCATTCGCTTCGACTGCCTCCTTTTTGTTTGATAGGTACTTCAAAAGTTGTTTCTTCTCTTGGAAGCAACCTTGTGATTACTAAATTTCAGTTTACACTGTGTCACTCAAATAGTAGTTACTCCTTTCTCGGGTTTTAACCCTTGGACTTGAACCTAAGATCCCGGATTGTGCTGGATTCTAGTGTTGTGAATCTTGTACATGAAGCTGACCTTTAACCCAAGATCCAGTCCTTTGACCCCTATCGATAGTGTTTACACATTACCTCAGGATGGCTTGTAATAAAAATTCTAGCCTTCAAGCTTGTGGCCTTTGTCGCGATTTAATTGTGACAATTAAGGACTTCCCCTACCACATGCTATGGCAGATGTTCTTTAATGAAACCAAATAGATCACGATAAGAGTACTCTTCGATAGTGTCACATCTATACCGTGACTCTACCACATCTTACCCCTTCTCTGCATTGGTTTTCGGGAGATTGTTGACTTATGCATCCACATCTCGGGATTTTGTCCTGAGCATGTTCCTTTTTCCCTTGTTGTTTTCCGACCTTTTTCTATCAGTTGGTAGCCAAGTAGTAAATGTGCATCGCTGTCTTTCGATGTAAGATACTCTTGTGGTCCGTCATGACAAACCATTTCGGGATGTCTAGGAGAAACAAACTCCAGTACCTCGTCATATCTAGGACCAGGTCAAAGTGTTGTAATCCATAGATCAAGAGGCATTGATTAGCTTCTTCATGTTCTATCTTGAAGTATCACACTCTTATATACTAAGAGGTTGTGCTAAGTTTCATGAACCCTTAACAAAGTGATACTCTTACACATCTTTACCCACCCTTCCTCGAGCTTTCGCGCTCGTGAGTGATGCGTGTGCGTAATAAATGTGGTCATCTGAGATTCTTAGCAATTATTATTGTTTTGAACTCTAAGGACATTCAAGTCATTCTTAGCGTGATTGGTTAACCTTATCACTAAGCAAAGGATGATTGTGCTACCAAGTCCGCTATTCTGGTACATCTCCTCGGTCAAAGAGTTAGGCTTGTGCCAAAGCTCTAAGACTGTGTCTTCTTACCTTACCAAGCAAGTTTCCTCTCGAACAAAGTGACATATTGGTGGTTCGTGATATTCTAGATGTCTACTAGAAGTATCCCCATGTTGCCACATGACCGTGTTGTCAAGTTCTTGAGCAAGTAAATTCTCTGAACTGTTCCTATCTCCGAGGATCCGTACTGGATACCCCTGAACTAGTTGGTTGAACTTAAACAACAACTTGGAGAGTTGTAAGATAAAAGTTCTATCCAACCAGTTCCTCTTTAAAGGGATGTCTAGTTTTGTTCGTGTTGAAGAATGATAATGTTTCCTTTGAGGACATGTTATCTTCCCCTATATTTGATTTGATTTGGGTTATCGCCAAATCTAACTCAGTTCCAAGGACTATCTTGATAATGTTTCTTCTTGTGATGTTTCACTGGGATATTATCCTCATGTCCTTTGGTCTGACCAGTATTTTTGTCTTGTTCACGCAACATATGAGTCCATCTTCTTGGAGTGTCTCGATAAGTTTGTTGTTGAGCCCATCGATGACATCCTTATCTTCTCCATGCTAGATTTGATTCATATGGAACATTTGGCATTAATGTTGGAAACTTTCGAGAACCATCTTCGAGTTATCTCAAAGTATGAGTTCTGGATGTTAGAAGCAACCTCCTCCAGGTCACACACAAATGCTGAAAGATGTCGCCGTGGATTCGAGAAGAATTATCTCTGTTACTTAAGGACACATGTGTGGGTTATTGTTAGTACTTTATGTATGAGCAGTTGTCCTTCGACAAGTTCCTAATGCATAGGTCTAGCAACCTAGCTCGTCTTTCGGAGCTTGACAGTGTAGTCCCTGTCTTGAGAATCTAGTAACTTTACCTTTGCGGTAAATGTTGCAAACTTTCTATTCGGACATGCTGAGTCTGAAATATCATCCCACCTAACCAAAGCTGAATCTCAAGCAGCAATGATGGATGGTGTTCCTCAAGGTTTTGACATAGGTCTCTTTGAAGTTTGGCAAGATTGATGTAATGGTTGACACACTTAGCCAGAAAGACCTATTGTCATATCATTTTGAATCAGCAGTAACAACCACTCCTCATAAGGCTTCCTCTATGATTTATTATAAGAGTCGTGCTTATGGTTCCTTTGTATCCGAAGTCCGACCTATACTTGATATTTGCTTTCTCGAATATCAAGGAGAACATGTAAGATCCCTCCTTTATAAAGGAAAAGGATCCCTATGATTGCAATGCTAGTCCCTGGATCAATGTTATATGCAATTTGGCTAAGTATAGCTTAGGCTTGCTTTGCTCAAAATAGGTTTTGCCTATTAGTTGAAATCACTAAGTTTTTCTTTGTCAAAAACTTTTCCCAAGGAACCACCAATAGACATTGGGGTCCTTCACCCTTGTTCAACCACAAGTTTTACTTAGAAATTGGGATGAGGAGATTCTTGATAGCTTCCATGTCTTGATGCTCAAATTGTCCAATACCAGGGACATGGCTAAGTACTTAGATTCTTCCATCTGCAGAGGTTGTGCACTTTCCCCACAAGACTTGATTTTCACCAAGACAGGACCTTTCAGAAGCCTTCCCTTAGACCAAATGGACGCGTTCCAACCTATCATCCCACTACCACCAACTGTCCAAATGGCTAAGTTATTGCAACCTATGTGATCCAGGCAGAGCCCATATTGCCAAGTGGCTGCACTAGAAGCTTCTTAACATTTGGCCTCTCAAATCCCTTTGTTCCTGGGTGGCTTTCCACAAGTGAGATACACAAGGTAAACCATAGAAATGGGCCTTGTGTAACCACTCAACATAAACCATTCCTTCCATTCCACCCAGGTGTTTCATTCACTTAGTTGTTTTATTAAGTAAAAACACAAGTCCAAAGACTTAGAAATATTTTATCATAGCATGAATAATTCACAACCCTTGGTTGCTACTATCTAGGCTAAGCATGGCATAGATAAGCATCTTAACTTAGAAATTTCTAGCAATTCTACAACTACTAGGATTTCCCAAGCATAGCATATAACCAAAATATAACCATGCAAGACTAGCAAAATATTTCTCATGCATAGTAGAAAACATAGGGATAAAAATATCATGAAGCACCACTTGCCTTGGTAGTTTGGAGAGTAGCTACACTCCTCACAATCACAATCACTATTGGCACCAAAATCTACACATAAAATCATTGCAACAAATCACATACAAAATAAATACAAGCAAAAATATATGGATGCATGCAATATGATATGTGATTATTTTTAAACTCAACAAGACAAGTCCACAGTACTAGTTCATAAACAAGTTCAAAAATTTGCCAAACAACATTTATTTAAACACTAAAACATTTCTCAAATAATTAATATACACAAAATAGGCCTACACATGTTTATGTAAATAAAACCATTTTAACAGAAACAAATCATTAAACACATTGCATATTTGGAAAGGGCTTGCTCTCCTGATTCCATTGATATAAAATTCATCAAATTTGGACGTGGGGATCAAAAGTTATGATTAAAACAAGTTTGAACATTCAATAGATTCAAATCCTGATTTTAAATCTAAACCCTAGCCACGCGTCATGTTGTGATTGGTCTATACCGCTTCGCACGGATCGGTCGATGTAGGCCGTTGGATTAAAGTGACCATGCACGGTCCAGATCTAAGTGTACCGTTTCGTTAAGTGATCTATTCCTATGCGCTGGATCTAGATCCAACGGTCATCGATCAAGCGACCAAGGATGGGCGGCGCTGGCGGTGGCAACTGGTGGCGGCGTGCTCTGCCTACGGCGGCGCGGCGCTACAGGGGGTTCTGGGGTCGTCGAAGATGCTTACCAGACTTGCGACGATGTACTGAAGCTCAACGTGGCGACGACTTGACAAGGGGCGCGCTGCAGTGGCCGTGGGAGCTCATCGGAGTTGATGACAGCGTCGGGCTCGGGTGGACGGCAACGTTGGTGATGTTCCTGGTCACCCTAGCACGAATCAATGGTATCAGGGGGTGCGCAAGGCTACAGCAAACATGTTCGTGTGAGTCAGAAACGAAGGGGAACACGGGGCTCACCAAATTTAGTCGCCGGAGTCGAAGACGTTGTCGGGAACTTGCAGTGCTTGACGAAGTCGACGACCTGGGGCAGTATAGGATGAACTAGAGGTGTCAGTAGGAGCGCAAGGAGGTTCCGAAGCTGTTTGTATGAACCAGAGAGGAAGGGGCGCACGGAGCTCACCGGGATTGGTCGCCGGAGTGGGCTCTGTCTGCGGCGGTGCAAGGGCGATTACGTGCAGCCTGGGGGCGATCTGTGCTCGGGGTCTGGGGGAAAATGGAGAGGGGCAGAGGGGGTTTAAGTAGCATGGTCGCGAGCGTGATTTACTCCGTAATTGATCGTGAATTGACGGCGCGAATCAATACAGAGAACGGTCGGCGTAATTTGGGGATTGAGCTGGTCGTTGGGTGGAGACGATTACGCCGTGTGGGCCGCGGTTGTCAGTGAAAGAAAGAGAGAGGAGGTGGGGTCCTTGCGTCAGCGACTCTGGGGGTGTGTCTGTGGGTGAGAGAGAGAGAAGGGGAACCCGGGTGGGCTTAGTGGGCTGATTCTGTTGTTGGGCTAGAAAGGTGGCGCCGACCCTTTTCTAATTCTTTTCTCCTTTTCTTTTTCTGTTTGCAATTTCAGGAATCAAATTCAAATGATTTCAAAAGCTGTTTGAATTCAAATCTTTTCAGGATTTTTGTAGAGTGTAACACTCACAAATCTGGACACAAAAACAAGTGGTCACTTTGAATTGGCCTGGTCACTTGGAATAAAATAAAATAAGCAGTGGCATAGCACTAGTTTAAATAGGTTTTGAAATTCGTTTTCAAATCATATTTGTTTTGAAACTTTGGTTTAAATCCTAGAAATCTAGCAACACAATCTGAGAGCAATAAGACAACAAGGTTTGGTTCAATGAACAACAATCTCTCATTGGAGAGTAGCATTTGTTTTAAATGTTGATCACATAAAATAATGAGCTCATATGCTCCTGTTTTTTAATTGGTTTATCATGGATGATATGCATGAGTTTGAAACATGATTTTAGGGATGTTAAAAATCTAACCCCCTTAAGGTGAATCTCGCCCTCGAGATTCGGATTGGCTAGCAAATAGGTGAGGGTGGTCTTTCCGAAGATCATCTTCTCTTTCCCATGTTGCTTCTTCTTCGGAATGATGGTTCCATTGAACTTTGCAGAACTTGATAGTCTTAGTCCGTGTGACTCTTTCTGCAGTCTCAAGAATCTTGATAGGTTTCTCTTCATAAGTGAGATCACTTTCCAATTGGACTTCTTCCAAAGGTATGGTATCCTTCAAAGAAGTCTCTTCCATTTCCGGATGACATTTCTTAAGCTGACTCACATGAAACACATTATGAACAACTGACAGAGACTCCGGCAATTCAATCTCATAAGCAACTTCTCCTTTATGACTCAGAATCTTGAATGGTCCAACATATCTTGGGGCCAATTTACCTTTGACACCAAACCTCTTCACTCCACGAAGTGGTGATATTCTAAGATAGGCTCTATCACCAACTTCATAGGTGACTTCTCTACGCTTAGGATCTGCGTTGCTTTTCTGTCGGGACTGTGCTATCTTCAATCTGTCCTTAACCAACTTGACTTTCTCTTCGGCTTGTTTGATTAGTTCTGGTCCGAACAAACTTCTTTCTCCCACACCATTCCATAGTAATGGGGTGGTACACTTTCTCCCATAGAGAAACTCAAATGGTTCCATCTCAATACTGGCTTGATAGCTGTTGTTATAAGAAAATTCCGCGTAAGGTAGACTTTCATCCCAACTGGCTCCATAGTCTAGGGCACATGCCCTCAACATATCTTCAAGAATCTGATTAGTCCTTTCTGTCTGTCCATCAGTCTGAGGATTAAAAGCGGTGCTGAATTCCAACCTCGTTCCCAATGACTCATGTAATTGCATCCAAAAATGAGAAGTTAATTGGGTTCCTCTATCTGATACAATACTCTTGGTTACTCCATGTATACATACAATTCTACTCATATAGATCTTGGCTAACTTAGCACTTGTATAGGTTGTCTTCACGGGTATGAAATGAGCCACTTTAGTTAGGCGATCCACTACTACCCAAATAGAATCATATCCTGACCGGGTCCTTGGCAATCCGGTAATGAAATCCATGCCAATCTTGTCCCACTTCCAATCAGGAATAGGTAGTGGTTGAAGCAAACCTGCTGGTTTCTGATGTTCCGCTTTCACTCTACTACATACATCACACAAAGCAATATGTTCGGCGATGTCCTTCTTGAGATTATTCCACCAAAATCTTTCCTTCATATCCATGTACATTTTTGTGTTACCCGGATGAATGGAATACGGTGAGTTGTGTGCTTCTTGTAAAATCAGTTTCCGAAGCTACGTATCTTGTGGAACACAGATACGTTTCCCATGCCATAAAGTACCTTGTTCGTCTTCATAGAATCCTTTGGCTTTTCCCTTGCCAATATTTTCCTTGATCCCTTCAATTTCCTTATCAGTCTTCTGGGCTTCTTTAATCTTGTCCAACAAAGTGGGTTGAACGTCCAAAGACATGAGATGTCCTTCAGGCACAATCTCCAATCCGAGGTCTCTAAATTGGGCACACAGATCATCTGGCAATTCTCCCTTAGTAAGGCCATTCACAAAAACTTTACGGCTTAGAGCATCCTCTACAACATTTGCTTTACCGGGTGGTATTGCAAACTTAAGTCATAGTCCTTGATAAGTTCTAGCCATCTTCTTTGTCTCATATTAATTTCTTTCTGGGTGAAGATATACTTCAAACTCTTGTGATCTATGAACACTTCACATCGCTTTCCCAAAACATAGTGTCTCCATGTTTTGAGTGCATGGACAACACAGGCTAACTCTAAATCATGAGTACGATAGTTCACTTCATGAGTTTTGAGTTGTCTCGAGGCATAAGCCACAACTTTTCCTTCTTGCATAAGTATTGCACCCAAACCATGATGAGATGCATCACAATAAACTTGGAAATCCTTCTCCAAATCTGGTAAACACAAGACTGGTGCTGTCACAAGTCTCTTCTTCAACTCTTGAAAGCTGAGTTCACAACCTTCAGACCAAGCAAATTTCTTGTCTTTCTTTAGTAATTCTGTCATAGGTTTTGCCACCTTGGAGAAATTCTCAATGAATCTTCTGTAGTATCCTGCCAAGCCAAGGAAACTACGAACTTCTTTTACTGACTTAGGTGATTCCCATTCAGTCACAGCTGAAACTTTAGCAGGATCAACTGCTACTCCATCTACTGACACAACGTGTCCATGAAATCCAACTTCATTCAACCAGAATTCACACTTGCTGAATTTGGCATACAGTTTATGCTCTCTAAGCTTCTCAAGTATCAAACGTAGATGTCCTTCATGCTCTTCCTTACTCTTGGAGTAGATCAAAATGTCATCGATGAAAACGACAACAAATTTATCAAGAAATTCCATGAACACCTTGTTCATCATATTCATGAAGTATGCTGGTGCATTGGTCAAACCAAATGGCATCACGGTATACTCATACAATCCATACCTTGTGGTAAAAGTTGTCTTAGGTATGTCTTGTTCTCTTATCTTGAGTTGGAAATAACCTGACCGGAGATCAATCTTTGATAACACACAGGCTCCTTCTAACTGATCAAACAAATCATTTATTCTAGGCAAAGGGTATTTGTTTTTTATAGTCACTTCATTGAGTGAACGGTAATCTATGCATAACCTTTGACTTCTATCTTTATTTTCCACAAACAAAACTGGTGCTCCCCAAGATGAGGAACTTGGTTGAATAAATCCTTTCTGCAACTGTTCTCCAAGTTGTTTCTTGAGTTCTTTCAGTTCATCAACTGACATCTTGTACGGTCTCTTTGCTATTGGTCTAGATCCTGGTAGCAAATCAATAAGAAATTCCACATCTCTATCTGGTGGAATTCCCGGTAATTCTTCCGGAAACACATCCGGATATTCACTCACAATTGGCACACTGTCCATGCTAACCCCCTTAAGAGAATTTAGCTTACTCCTTTTTGCTTCAAAATTGGTCTTGAATCTGATCCTTTTATTTTCTGGAGTTGTGAGTGAGACAGTATGGTTGGCACAATCTATCCCTCCCTTGTGTTTGGTCATCCAGTCCATTCCCAAAATGACATCTAATCCTTGGGAGTTTAGGATTATCAAGTTAACGGGAAACTTATACTTCCCAAACTCTATGACTAGATCATGACACCCTGAATTTACTGTCATTTCTCCGCCAGGAGAACTTACTTTTATAGGACACCCAATAGTTTCTACCGGTAGTTCATTTCTTTCAACAAATGATCTTGATATGAATGAATTAGATGCACCAGTATCAAAGAGAACAAATGCTGGAACAGAATTGAGTTTGAACTTACCAGCAACAGCATCAGGCTCCTCATAAATTTCCTCCACATTGATGTGGTTCACTTGTCCCTTTTGAAAAGGGTTGGGCTTGTTAGGTCCTTCAACTTTCTTTTCTGGGCATTCATTTGCATAATGCCCCATCTTCTTGCACTTGAAACACTCAACCTGACTAATATCCTTCTTGACATGCTGGCTTCCACTGCCACTTCCACTACCACTGTGGTGGCTCTTGTATCCACCCTTGTGATTCTTGTACTTGTCATTGTCATGACTACGGTGACCCTTGTTGTCATGATGACGGTTGTGGTTGTGGTGCTTGTTTAATTTCCCATGCTTGTGGGATCCTGAGCTTCCACTATCATCATAATGGGAACGTTTGTGAGACGATCCCGAGTTGTGCTTGTCCGAGTGCTTTCTCTTCCTACTCTCAACTTGCTTCATTTTGTTCACCAAACTGGCAGCCTTATCACACAGAGACTGATAAGTGGGAACATAGGCCACTGATAGCTGCAGGTTCAGTTCATCATTCAACCCTTCAAGGAACTTTTCCTTTCTCTTAGCATCAGTGTCAACTTCATCCGGTGCATAACGTGCCAGATTGTTGAACTCTTCAATATATTCAGCCACGCGGTGGTGGCGCTGCTTCAGATTATGGAACTCTTTCTTCTTCAAACTCATCACTCCGGATGAGATGTGAGCAGTACGGAAACCATCTTCAAAGATAGCCCATGTCACATCTGCAATGGGAGTGGTGATCTGGAAGTTATCCCACCAAGTGGATGCCGGTCCTTCCAACAGGTGAGCTGCAAACCTGACTTTTTCTTCATCAGTACAGCCAACATTTACCAAGTCTTTGTTCACAGAGTGTAGCCAATCATTGGCCACCATAGGATCAGTTGTTCCTGAGAACTTTGCTGGCCTCAATCTCAAAAACCTGGTAATCATGTCAAAACCCGGTGGGTTGTTGTTGTTGTTATTGTTGTTGTTGTTGTTGTTGTTGTTCTGGTTCTGGATGAACATAGTCATCATCTGCATCAGTTGAGTCTGAGCTGTCATCATTTGCTGCATCTCAGGGGTGATGTTGTTGTTGGAGTTGGGATTGGCACGACGGGGAGGCATCTGTGGTTTGTTCAATAGAGATAAGAATGAGATACCCATAAATGCTAACATGCACATTACATCACATAAACAATCACCAAACATGCATCACAATAATAAAGGTTCAACAACAAGGTAGCAAGTTTGCAAAGTAAACACACCAATAGCAAGCCATGCACATGTTGGATGGTCATTGCGACTCAAATAAAAGCATGATAAATAAATGATAAATGAGTAGTCAACACTACTCCTCGGCATCAACCTCCTCCTCAACAAAGGTAAGACTTGCATTATCCATAGCGGTCTTGTATTCCTCAACATTGGTGGTCAAGGTCTCTACTTTGGCTTTGAGAGCCCTCTTCTGAGAACGAAGCCTCTCAATCACAGTCTGTTGATGCTCGAGCTCGAAGTCCTTGGCCTCCAGTTCTGCAGTCATGTCTTGAATCCTCTTGTTCCTATCTTGGACTCGCTTCTCTTGACTCTTGAACTTTCTGTCCTGACTCTCGAACTTTGCCTCCATCTCCTTGACTATCTCATCTTGCTCCGCGAAGAGCTTGTCCTTCTCACGAAGCTGCACCTGGAGTTCGTCATTGCTGAGCATGACGTTGGTCCTGTCAGTGTCCACGTGCCTAAGAAGAACCTCTAAGTCCTGGAGGTATAGACGTATCGGCTCTGATGTCTCCCTCGAAGTGTCCTCGAAGTCGATGGCCTCTCCATCCTCATCACGTATACCGAAGGCGTGGAAGTGAGTACCTCTAACCTGTCGAGAGTGTCTCCCTAACAGACATCCAATCAAGTCCTGCATGACTACCTCAAGGCCTCTCTCCTTGTCATAGTGCATGAGCTTGAAGATGATAGCCTCCGTGGTAGGCTCAGTCTGGCGTCCGGGTTGATTGACCTTGAAGCCCCAAAGGTCTTTCCTCTCAAACTTGGTGAGGGGAAGCACCATGATGGTAGGAAGAGGGAGATTGAGCAAAGTAGTGAGCTCAATAATACGAGGGCCAAAACGAGTTCCTTGGAACTCTTCAACAGTGCTGATGGTAACATTAGGCATCTATTTAATAAGATAGAACAAGTTAGAATCAACACAATTTTAAGACAAGTCACAAGACAAGGCATCACATGCATAACTTTGAAAATCAAACACACAAGTCATGGCATACATGGATCCATTACAAACAACCAAGGTTCAAGTTATTTTAAACAACATTTTGGAAAATAAAATGATAAGTGTGGTGGTCCAACTAACGAAGTACGCTTACAATTCCATCTCTAGCTAAAAGGGCATCCCTAGAGGCAATCTGTTTGTCTAGATCACCCATTGCTAAGTCTATGATGTCTTTCCTTAGGCTTTGGTTGGTAGCCTCTAACTCTTGGGCATGCTTCTTTTCTTCCCTAAGATCATTCTGAGTGTTGAGCATTCTGCACTTGATTCTATCACCAAGTTCTTTGATGGCTCTCCAAGCTGTATCCCTTGCTGAATCAAAGAATGTAGTGTGCATCATTGTGTTGGTGACCATGCAGAATCCTGAGTCCTTGTGGTTGTCTTCCCTATTTTTATACAAGTGAAGTTGCACCCACCAGTACTCAACTCCTTCATCCATCACAGGAAAACCTTTGTACACAGCTGCACCATGTATTCCCATTGCAACCATGAGGTCCTTGAGAGCATTGCGGAATTCTGTCTCACATTCCAAAGTCATTTTCATGAGTGGTCCCTTCCTTACGGCTTCGTTGATGGAGTTCATCTACAAATAGAGATGAGAAAGAAGATTAGAAAAGTTTACGAGAAGAATAGACAAGTCTGGAAGTTATTCAAAAAAATTCCTTAGTGGTTTCCAATCCTAGGGTCATAATCCTACAGGCAACACAGTGCTCTGATACCATCTGTAAGATCCCACCTTTATAAAGGAAAAGGATCCATGTGATTGCAATTCTAGTCCCTGGATCAATGCTAGCATCCACAGTTTAAGATGAAGTACACAGAAACAAAGGTCATTATTACAGTCATTCTAGAGACAAACATAGTCTTTACATCTCCAAGGCCACAGGCCTAATACAAGAGCTTAAATAATTAAATAAATAAAAGTCTTCATCTTCATGTGCCACAGGCAAACATGTTGAGTGTAGACTCATGACTCCTAATCATCATCAGAGTAACCTGCAACATCACAAGTTATAGCCACAGTGGGTCAATACATTGGAATAGTATTGGCAAGTGATACCTTAGTATAATTTTGGTGGACTAGATACTATATGCAATTTGGCTAAGTGTAGCTTAGGCTTTCTTTGCTCAAAATAGGTTTTGCCTATTAGTTGAAATCACTAAGTTTTTCTTTGTCAAAAACTTTTCCCAAGGAACCACCAATAGACATTGGGGTCCTTCACCCTTGTTCAACCACAAGTTTTACTTAGAAATTGGTATGAGGAGATTCTTGATAGCTTCCATGTCTTGATGCTCAAATTGTCCAATACCAGGGACATGGCTAAGTACTTAGATTCTTCCATCTGCAGAGGTTGTGCACTTTCCCCACAAGACTTGATTTTCACCAAGATAGGACCTTTCAGAAGCCTTCCCTTAGACCAAATGGACGCGTTCCAACCTATCATCCCACTACCACCAACTGTCCAAATGGCTAAGTTATTGCAACCTATGTGATCCAGGCAGATCCCATATTGCCAAGTGGCTGCACTAGAAGCTTCTTAACATTTGGCCTCTCAAATCCCTTTGTTCCTGGGTGGCTTTCCACAATTGAGATACACAAGGTAAACATAGAAATGTGCCTTGTGTAACCACTCAACATAAACCATTCCTTCCATTCCACCCAGGTGTTTCATTCACTTAGTTGTTTTATTAAGTAAAAACACAAGTCCAAAGACTTAGAAATATTTTATCATAGCATGAATAATTCACCACCCTTGGTTGCTACTAGCTAGGCTAAGCATGGCATAGATAAGCATCTTAACTTAGAAATTTCTAGCAATTCTACAACTACTAGGATTTCCCAAGCATAGCATATAAGCAAAATATAACCATGCAAGACTAGCAAAATATTTCTCATGCATAGTAGAAAACATAGGGATAAAAATATCATGAAGCACCACTTTCCTTGGTAGTTTGGAGAGTAGCTACACTCCTCACAATCACAATCACTATTGGCACCAAAATCTACACATAAAATCATTGCAACAAATCACATACAAAATAAATACAAGCAAAAATATATGGATGCATGCAATATGATATGTGATGATTTTTAAACTCAACAAGACAAGTGCACAGTACTGGTTCATAAACAAGTTCAAAATTTGCCAAACAACATTTATTTAAACACTAAAACATTTCTCAAATAATTAATATACACAAAATAGGCCTACACATGTTTCTGTAAATAAAACCATTTTCACAGAAACAAATCATTAAACACATTGCATATTTGTAAAGGGCTTGCTCTCCTGATTCCATTGATATAAAATTCATCAAATTTGGACGTGGGGATCAAAAGTTATGATTAAAACAAGTTTGAACATTCAATAGATTCAAATCCTGATTTTAAATCTAAACCCTAGCCACGCGTCATGTTCTGGTTGGTCTATACCGCTTCGCACGGATCGGTCGATGCAGGTCGTTGGATTAAAGTGACCACGCATGGTCCAGATCTAAGCGTACCGTTTCGTTAAGTGATCTATTCCTATGCGTTGGATCTAGATCCAACGATCATCGATCAAGCGACCACGGATGGGCGGCGCTGGCGGTGGCAACTGGTGGCGGCGTGCTCTGCCTACGGCAGCGCGGCGCTACAGGGGGTTCTGGGGTCATCGAAGACGCTTACCAGACTCGCGACGATGTACTGAAGCTCAACGTGGTGACGGCTTGACAAGGGGCGCGCTGCAGTGGCCGTGGGAGCTCGTCGGAGTTGATGACAGCGTCGGGCTCGGGTGGACAGCGACGTTGGCGATGTTCCTGGTCACCCTAGCACGAATCAATGGTATTAGGGGGTGCGCAAGGCTACGGCAAACATGTTCGTGTGAGTCAAAAACGAAGGGGAACACGGGGCTCATCGAATTTAGTCGACGGTCGAAGACGTCGTCGGGAACTTGCAGTGCTTGACGAAGTCGACGACCTGAGGCAGTATAGGATGAACTAGAGGTGTCAGTAGGAGCGCAAGGAGGTTGCGAAGCTGTTCGTATGAACCAGAGAGGAAGGGGCGCACGGAGCTCACCGGGATTGGTCGCCGGAGTGGGCTCTGTCTGTGGCGGTGCAAGGGCGATTACGTGCAGCCTGGGGGCGCTCTGTGCTCGGGGTCTGGGGGAAAATGGATAGGGGGCAGAGGGGGTTTAAGTATCATGGTCGCGAGCGTGATTTACTCCGGCATTGATCGTGAATTGACGCCGCGAATCAATACAGAGAACAGCCGTCATAATTGGGGATTGAGCTGGTCGTTGGGTGGAGACGATGACGCCGTGTGGGCCGCGGTTGTCAGCGAGAGAAAGAGAGAGGAGACGGGGTCCTTGCGTCAGCGACTCTGGGGTGTGTCTGCGGGTGAGAGAGAGAGAAGGGGAACCCGGGTGGGCTTAGTGGGCTGATTCTGTTGTTGGGCTAGAAAGGTGGCGCCGGCCCTTTTCTAATTATTTTCTCCTTTTCTTTTTCTGTTTGCAATTTCAGGAATCAAATTCAAATGATTTCAAAAGCTGTTTGAATTCAAATCTTTTCCAGATTTTTGTAGAGTGTAACACTCACAAATCTGGACACAAAAACAAGTGGTCACTTTGAATTGGCCTGGTCACTTGGAATAAAATAAAATAAGCAGTGGCATAGCACTAGTTTAAATAGGTTTTGAAATTGGTTTTCAAATCATATTTGTTTTGAAACTTTGGTTTAAATCCTAGCAATCTAGCAACACAATCTGAGAGCAATAAGACAACAAGGTTTGGTTCAATGAACAAAAATCTCTCATTGGAGAGTAGCATTTGTTTTAAATGCTGATCACATAAAATAATGAGCTCATATGCTCCTGTTTTTGAATTGGTTTGTTTGAAATGAACTCTACATGATCATGGATGCATGGATGATATGCGTGAGTTTGAAACATGATTTTAGGGATGTTACAGAACATTTAAAGCAGTGTTGCTAAATGTATCTCGGTTGATCCTCCAGACCCTTTTATGATGGCAAGCATTTTGTTGTGCCAAGTAATTGAAGTCTGTGAATGAAGTTTGTTTCTTCTCGTGTCATCAGGAATCTTCTTAACTATTCATCTTGGTGGTGTAAAGGGATATCATAATCTTTGGCGAAGATTCTGATAAACCTGGATGAATAAAGAGTTTCCTTCGTTTTCTCAAACATGTTTAAGAGTGGCTATGATTTTGATAATCAGAAATTTCTCTTGTTACATGTTCCCTGTGGCTCTTATGAGTCTTCCCCACCAAAACACCTTTCTGTCTCGGCCTTCTGTTGAATGAAAGAATGAACCTTTTGTGCCAAAAGTAGTTCAACAGCTTGGTTTTGCTGATCCGCATCTCTACACCTTGAATCTCTACTTAAGCTTTTTAGTAGAGGTTCACCTCTAGAAGTCTGTTGTTATGTTTTTTCTGCTGGAAGCTTTCTTCTTCAGAAGCTTCAAAACCTCCTGTAAGTTCCATGGTCTCAATCCTTATGAAGACCATCCATTTCAAAATTTCAAAACCTTCTCCTCTTGTTTCCTCTGTTACCTTGATGTGTTTCATTTTCATCATCTCAGAGTTGTTTCTGAACACTCTATCCCTGAGTTGACCATGAGATACTCTGTGTGTTGTCTAGTGTGTTCCCTCTTATCTTTAGAGTGGCCTTGCTTCTTTCTCTCTCTGTCTCTTTTCCTACCTATGGAATCTCGGGTCGAGATTCTCGTAAGGGGGATAGAGCTGTAACACCCCAGTTTTACGTAAATATCAATTAGGGTTTGATTGTGCATCATGATCATCATCTAATAAAAATGCATGCAAGAAAATAAGGACCAAATCCTAAAACCCTAACCCTTCCCTCTCTTTGAAATCCATTCAAATGGTTTGGAATATTTTGAAAATTACCAAAGTGTAGGGAACCCAAATTGTTATAAGGGTCCTTGCAATATTTTTAATATTTACAAAGTTTCTGGTATTCTTTTAAATGGATCAAAACAGATTTGAATTGGAGAAATACAAAGAGAAAAAGGAAAACAGAAATGGAAAAAGATTTCTAAAAAAAATAGGCAGACTAGCTAACCAGGCCGGCCCAGCCAGCCACCTTCCTCTCCTCTCCTCCCTTTCTCCCGCGCAGTGCGGAACCCCGCAGCCCAGCACGGCCCATCCCTGGCCCGTACCGCTTCAGTCTTCATTCCGTAGTCGTCTTCGTCAACGACGCGCAGACGCCAAGCTGTTGTGTGCCGGTGCCCTCTCCATCGATCCTCATCGGCGTTATGATGCGCACCGCCGCCCTAGGAGATGAAGATAAGAACGTCCACGCCACGCTCTCTCTCCCCATCCCCATTTCCCTCTCTCTCTCTCTCTCTCTCGCTCTGTGTCCCACGAGCGCAGAAGCCGAAACCCTAACCGCCCCAGTCACCGGCGAGCCCCGTCGTCCCCGACCTTCCCTCGCTCCGCTGAGCAGCCCAGGAGAAGCGCCGCGTCTTCGTCTTCCTCATCTTTGAAGCGTGCAAGCTGGGAAGGCCCCGTCTCGCCGGAAACGAGTTCTGTCCCGATGCCGGCCGTCGCAGTTGACGCTTCGATTCGCAGGCGTCCGGCCTCGCCTCCCCGACCACCCTAGCGCATTCCTGGTGAGCTCAGGATCACGCTCGTGCTCTCCAATCCCTCCCTCCTCCTCTCTATCGTGTCCGCCACGAGCACCTGTGCGTGCCACCGTCGGAGCTCGTCAGAGCCGAGGCTCCGGTGACCTTCTTCGAGCGGCGCTGCCACTTTATTTCTTACCTCGCCACGCTGGTTCGAACAAGCCTAACCCCGCAGCCTCGCTCGCCGCCGTCCCCGTCACCATCATGCAGGCCACCGCTGGCGTGATGTCACCCTGACGTCACTGTGACGCCTGCCGCGGGTCAGCACCTGGTCAACCATTTCGGGCCCCACCTATCTGTGTCTGTGGCTAGGCCACCCCATGGTGTAAAACGTTTTCCAGTTTCTTTTATTTCCCGGAAAGTGTAATAAGGCTTTTATAATTCTAGAAAATGATTTAAATATTGTAAATTCAATATCTAATTATTTATAAGTCAGAAAAATACAAATAATATATCAAAATGTTCAGAAAAATGAGAACTATATAATTAAGCTATAATCATGCATTTTTCAACAACTTTCAAGACAAGTTTAATTAGAATAACTTAGTAACCCCTCTCATATACATCCGGAGTTTCCCCGATTATGATTTTCACCCCTCGGAACCCCGATTAAGTTGTCAAGCATGCTTTAGGGTTACATTTCAATACTAATCAACTTGTCATATCATCATTCTTGTTTGAGCATTGCATCGATGCCATGTGTTCATTTTTTCCGGTGTTTGCTTCTCAACGGTAGAATACGATATCGAGATCGAGATCGAGACCGAAGACCGAGATCAATACCATCAAAGATCAACGAACAATACTTGACCAGTTGTAACCAAGTCAAGTACAAGATTCCCGAAGATCTTCTTATCGGTTATCAACTGGCAAAGGCAAGCATAACCCCACCATGATACAATCCTACGATTTCGAAAGCATTTCAATTCCTGTCATGATGCATACGATTCTACTGTGGTCTTTTATCGATAGATAGAGTATCCTATCTGTTGCATTACTCCCTTTGAGCTTATATTACCTGATCCACTGCTCCTAGCATAACTAGGTTTGGCTTGTGTGCACTGCTAGAGCTTATCCTGCTTAGCCATGCATAGCTATTGAGTCTGGTTCATCCAGATGATGTATCAGATGCAGATAATCTAGTATGACAGGAGAACGTGATGAGATGATATCAGAGGTGATATGAGAATAAACATGCTAAGGCTTGTATGGGAGGCCACGGTGGGATGTGGTTTTTCTAGTCCCATGCTCGCCACCACTAGGACATGAGTTCTTGCCTTTGGAACCGAGATGAGCGTACAGCCACACGGGGCTTGGGAACTCCTCACCTGATTAACTTGCCTAGTAGATTCCATGAGTCATATAGTTCGGGCGTTCCATTCGACATACGCATTGAAAACGTTTTCGAAAGAAGGAGGTGAAGGAGGTGCATTCATACAGGTAGGGAAGCGTGGACCGGGTTGCTTGGGGTTAATGGCGCCCCTGGTAAACCAACCTCGCCTCACATCTTTAAGTACCGACTTCGGGATTTGACCCATTATGGTGGAACCATACTTATTGCGTGACTCATGGTCTCGGCGAAAGCAAGGTAAAGGTAGTGGCCAACCACACCCTCTGCCGGCCTTCCAAGGAAGAGGGCTAATGATCTGGCATTAAGAGTCGGTTGGTACGTGTGGGTAAGGTTGTACACCCCTGCAGGGTTAAATCTTTTCGAAAAGCCGTGTTCACAGTTATGAACGCTTGGTGACCGGATTCTAAGATCATAGAGAACTTTAACCTAATCGTAAAACTTGGTAGAACAACGTGTGCTTAAGGATGCTTCCTCATGGGTACGAGGGGGTGATCCTAGTGGGTAGATGATGATGATTCGGTGGATATCAAAAGATGATGATCAATGTTTCGGAGACGTCGCTCTCTTATCCCCTTTTAAAATAATCTGATTAGACGAGATTCTTATCTCTCTCTCTTGTTTTATAAACAAAGATGGCTTTATGCAAAACAACTCCACCATCCATAAGTCTTGCGGAGTACACCCTGTACTCACCCTTGCTTTGTTGATACTTCTGGCAGAGTAAGTGTTCCCTGAAGATCAGTTTGGTACTACATCGACATCAACGAGTAGCTTGGGGTTCCCTGCCGGCAGCCTGGAATCTTTGGGTTGGGACGTCATCGTTATGCTTCAGGCCTCTTAGGCGCTTTGTTAAGTTTGCTATACTTAAGAGCATAATTTGCCTTCCGTTGTTTGATGTTTGTGGTCAGTGACCTCTGCTTGTGATAGTTTGGTTCTCTGCTCAGTTATGAGCTTGCTGTAATAATTTTCGTGTCGTAGGGTCACTACTGTTTTACCGATTCTTCACTGGATATTCTCTAGCTCAAGGTTAATCTTATGTCATACAGAGGTCTAGGATTTGTTTAGCCCTGATCCCGGGGGTGTCACAATGTCCCACTTCACGACCCTTCCCATAGCGTCGTTGTTGTTGATAATGTCGGACAGTGGAGTCTTGCTCACCACTGTGATTGGGTGCTCCTGAAAGTAGTGCCTCAGCTTCCGAAAAGCAAGGAATACTCCATAAGCTATCTTCTGGTAGTGCGGGTAACGCTTCTTGGACTCCGTCAAGACCTCGATCACATAGTAAACTGGTCATTTAACTCCATACTCATAGCCTGGTTCCTTCCGCTCTACCACGACGACGATGCTGATTACCCGGTTGGTTGCCGCCATGTAGATTAACATGGGCTCTCCAGGCTCGGGTGCTACAAGGATGGGCGTTGAGGAAAGAATCTCCTTGTGTTGCTTCAATGCTTCATCTGCTTCGTCCGTCCACGTAAATTTGTCCGCCTTCCTTAGCAACTTGTACAGCGGCAGGGCCTTCTCTCCAAGTCGGCTGACGAACCGACTAACTGCTGCAATACAACCTGTTAGTCGTTGAATATCCTTTAGGCATGTCGGACGGTTTATGTTTAAGATGGCCTTGATTTTCTCCGGGTTAACCTCGATTCCACGCTGGCAAATGACGAAACCCAACAATTTGCTGGCTGGAACCCCGAAGACGCACTACTTAGGGTTAAGCATCATGTTGTATTTCCGGAGATTATCAAAGGTTTCTTTGAAGTCAGAGATTAAGTCATTGGACTTTTTAGACATCACCACGATATCATCCACATAGGCGTGAACGTTCCGACCAATTTGATCATGAAGGCAACATTGCATTGTCCACTGGTACGTAGCACCTGCGTTTTTCAGCCCAAAGGGCATCGTAACATAGCAAAACGTGTTGTATGGGGTAGTGAACAAAGTGGCCTATTGGTCCGACTTCCTCATATTGATCTGGTGGTAAGATGAGTATGCATCGAGAAAACATAAAAGTTCCGAGCCAGTCGTCGAGTCAATGACTTGGTCAATGCGAGGCAAAGCAAACGGATCTTTGGGGCATGCCTTGTTCAAGTCGGTGTAATCAACGCACATTCTTAATTCTTTGGTTCCCTTTTTGGGGACAAGTACAGGATTGGCCACCCATTGGGTGTGAAGGACTTCTCGGATAAAACTAGCCTTAAGTAAACTAGCTATCTCTTTGCCTATGGCGCGTCTCTTCTCATATCCAAAGCATCATAGAGGTTGCTTCACTGGTTTGCATTTTGGATCAATGTTTAAGCTGTGCTCGGCAAGTTCCCTAGGTACACCTTTCATGTCGTCAGGTTGCCAGGCAAAGATGTCCCTATTCTCATGGAGGAACTCGACAAGCGCTCTTTCCTATTTGGGATCCACGTGCGTCCCAATGGCGGTGGTCTTGGAGGCATCGCCTACCACAAGTTCCACCGGCTTGGTCTCGATGGCGGCCTTGAATGCAGGAGCGGAGTCAGAAATCTGTTTCTTCGACGCGGGCATCTCTGAGTCATCGACCTTGCTCTGGATCTCTTTGAATTCTTCGCTGTAGAGGACAGCTTCCGCGAAGGCTGCTTCATTAATCTCGCAGTACCTTGCCTTGGTAAAGCTTCCGGATACGGTGATGACACCGTTTGGTCCGGGTATCTTGAGTTTGTTGTATACGAAGCATGGCTTGGCCATGAAGGTGTGGAATATGTCGCGGCCGAATATGACGTGGTACACGCTCTTGAAGGGGACCACCTCAAAGGTCATGTGCTCTTGGCGGTAATTATTAACATCGCCAAAGGCAACCTGAAGTGTCATGCACCCAAGGGACTGAGCCTCCCGACCAGTAACTACGCCGTGGAAGATGGTGTTGGTCCGCCTTAGGTTTGCCTCCGTCAAGTTCATCTTCTGCAGTATATCCAGGTACATGATGTTGATGTTGCTTCCACTATCCACCATACACTTGGTGAACTCCACGCCGTCAATCAAGGGGTTGATGACCATGGCGTATTGGTTCTCCATAGGGATGAGGTCTGGGTGATCCTTCCTGTCCCAAGTAATTGGAACCTCCGACCAACAGGTACTGAGGAACTGGGGGTAGAGTGGCCATCAGTATCCTCATAGAGGTCTTCTGTTGTCGGACGGTGGGGGTGCCAAGGAAAGTGTGGTAGACTGGCGCCTTCTTCACAAAGGGATTCTTGCCTTTGTCGTCTCTCTCGGCGGCGAGCTTGGGGTCAACATCCTCGTCCATGTCACTTGAATCCTTGGACTCCTCCTTCTTCTTCCCCTTGCCCTTGCCTCGCGGTCTGTTCTTCCGACTTTGCTTGTAGCCTGACTCTGGGTCTTCCTTGAGGTCATTGACGAACTTGAAGTGTCGATTGGTATGGGTGGCCTTACCGTTGACATCGAGGTCTATGAGGCACGGCATATCGCGGTACTCTTCGTAGGTTTGGGGAACGCGGAGCGGTGCCGAGGTAGTTTCACTTCCTCGCTGCTGCCCACGACCAGCTCCCCGTCCTCGGCCACGTTGTCCACCATCACCTCGTCCTGCAAAGGTCATGGCGACCATGTCGGGAGTTTGCTTTTATTCTGGAGCGGTTTTCCGCTTTGTGTTGTTGTTCCTCCGAGCTTGAGTTGGAATGGCCGTTGCTGGCAGAGAGCCGCGAGCATCGTCGTCGGCAGCTGCGAACTCACTAGCCAACTGAATCATCTGGTTCAAGTAAAGCTGGTGATTGTCATGCAAGCGCTTCAGCTTATGTCGGAGCAATGTGCCCCTTTCCAACCCATCGATGAAGGCGGCCATGGTGGTCTGAGCATGCACTCCTGCGCAGTAATTCTTCATATCTAGCCAGCGGGAGAGGTAGGCGCGAGATGTCTCGTCTTTCTCTTGCACGCACCGCTGTAGATCGCCAACAGTGCGGGGACGTTTGTACGTACCCTCGAAGTTCTTGGTGAACGCTTCTTGCATGTCCAACCAATTGCAGATGGATTTCTCTGGCAAGTCGTCAATCCACTGACGGGATGTGCCCGCCAACATCAATGGAAGGTACTTGACGGCAACGTTGGGGTTACCCCCGGCAATCTCTACCACGTTGTCATAATCCTACAACCATGTAGCTGGCTTAGCGGTGCCGTCATAGGGCTTGATGGTCTTGTCAATCCGGAAACCTTTGGGGTAAGTTGCGGACCGTATCGCAGGTCCAAAGCAATGTGGTCCTAGGTATGGTCCTTCCTGGGCCTCGTGGATCTTATCGATCCGCGAACGTGCGTCGTATGGCTCCGGGTTTTTCTTCTTCTTGTCGACAGGGGATGGGCTGCATGAACGACGCGGGCCTCCCCCGCCATGGTGACTGCTAGGTGGCGACGGAGGCGGAGGTGGCGGTGGGTTAGCATTCTTGCTATTACCCTCCTGCGACGCCTCACTCTTGTCGCGATTGCTTGCCAGACGCAGAGGGTCATGGCGCGACCTGCTCTTGTGCCCTTGTTTAAACTCTCCGACATGATGGGTCTGCCCCGTGTTGTCGCGGATGACGATGCCGCTCTGCCTTGGCGGGGGCATATCCATACGATGGTGAGCGTTGGGGTCTTTGCGATGTCGGGGGGATCGGGGAGGTGGCGATGGGAGATGAGGTCAGGCCTTTTCTCCGTGGTCGGAGGATATGGGGATAGCATCCTTCCTATTGTGCGCATCCCTCTGTCTTTGTTCTGATGAACCCGTCTGAGACCCGACGTCAAGAGGAGATCTATCCCTTGGAGGCTTATGTCGGCTAGACTGGCAAAACGCTGGGTCAGACTCAAGCCTCTGAGAGGTGGCCTTTTCCTGCTGCTTCACCGCCTTGGCCACTAGGTCATAGACTTGGTCCACTGCCTCGGGCGATCTATCCTGCTCCAGAAGGGTCTTGGCGACGACGAGGTTGAGGAGTGGAGTGGGCATCACCTGTCTGCCTTCATTGTCAATGTATGGCTTGGCTTGTGCCCGCTTCGAGGGAGCCCATCCTAGGTTTCGCCATACACCAGGATCGTTGATGACGCGAGACGGAGCTTTCTTGGCCTTCTACTGCTGCAGCAGAGTCTTGTACTCAGCCTCCATTGCTCTGGCTTTCTCTATGGATTTCTGCGTGTTGACCATATCTCGATCTAGCTTAGCGCCTTGCTCCGCGATGGCCTGCGCTTCCTCCAGCAGCTGCTGGCGCTTCTCGTCAAGCTGGGTCACGTTCCGGATATGAGCTACGGTCAGTGCTTAACGAGGAGATTGTCGTACATCACTCTATCAGCTGGAGTAACTTGGACAGTAGCAGACGTAGATGATGGAGGCGGCAAGTTTGTGGTGTTATTGTTGCTTGGGCCGGTGCCGAGTTCCTGCGGCTGCTGCACTGGGTTAGGCGGAGGGGGAATGACCTTTGTGCGATCATCGTCGGTAGCAACAGGTGGTCCCTTCCCCTTGTCCAGCGCTGTAGGCGGATCTCGTCCGGGTTGATCTTCATCCATCACCGTCCCAATGGTGACAAACACCTCTCTAGACGTGACGGCGTTGTTGGCTTGCTCGTCGCGCGTGTACTCCTCCTCCATCTCCTGCATGGCGGAGTCTAGTTCCTCTGGACTAAAATCTGTCTTCTCTGAATCTGCACTGAAGTCAGCGTATAGCACGTCAATCATAGAGTCGGAGGGTGCCAGGACTTCCTCGATGATGGTCGGTGGAGGTGCAACAGCAGCGACGATGACTGGGGGTGGCGGCGCGACTACGGCGATGGCAGCCAGAGGCGGTGGTGGCGGTGGCTGAATCGGAGGGGCTCCGTCGATGAGCGCAAGCGCTGTCTGTGCTGCCGCTTCGGCCTCCGCGTAGTTGTTGACGGTGTTCACCATGCCTTCGAAGGTAAGGCGTCCGTCTTAGAGAGTGTCGGAGGAGCGTGACATGGTCCAGTCCTTCCAAGTGATACATGGAATCATCATTGGGGTAGTGGGCCAGATCGGCTCGTATACGGAGCCACCTGTCCAGGTAGTCGCGGGGGTTTTCGCCCTGTCTCTGAACGTATGCGCCAGATCAAAAATGGTAACCACGCCGACGAACTTGGATCTCTGCTATCCAGACGCACAGGCGAAGCCGGCGGACTTGCAGCGATCTTCCACCGTTATATCCTGCACACGGGCGGTTTGGGTGGGCCTTGAATTTTTCCGATCTTTGCTGGCAAACTCCAAAGAGAGATCTGACTTTGATCCTTCCGCGAACGTATCCTGCCCGTAGGCGGTCCGTACGGGTCTTGACGATCCTCTGACTCCCAGGGAACTAGTGCCCGAGTCAGTTTCGCCAATGAAGAGGTGGATGTCTCCGATAGGAATGATCGAACACCGCGTAGGGTTCGTCTTTGGCGGGATCCAGAACTCATCGGGAGGGACGATCGGAACGTTGCCGGAGAAGAGAACGCGACCGATGGCTACGGTTTCGCCGACTCCCGTGAAGATCTTGGTCCTCGCCCGCTGAAGAGCCTGAAGCGCCTCTTGCCCCACGGTGGGCGCCAACTCTCATGGTATTGCCGATGAGTACGCCATGGAGGGGTCCTCACAGTGCGTGTTTAGAGACGTGGGGGAAGGCGGACGATTGACGGGTACGAGGTAACACATCTTACCCAGGTTCAGATCCCACAACGGTGGTGGAATCCTACTCCTGCTATAAATCACTATAAGGGCAATATGGCGAGTTACAGAGATCGGTTCGCTGTGCGAGGTTGTCTGAGATTTTCTGCCCTAAAGGCTCCCATAGGCCCGACTTATATAGTCGCCAGGTCTAGGGTTACAGGGAAAAGTCCTAGCCGGACAGGTTATAGAGTCCTACACCGTCTATTACTAGTCTTGTGTGTCTTGTACTCCAAGGCTCCGGGTACGTCGGTGACTCCACCGTAGCCTTCCTTTACCCGGCATGGGCCTCCCTTATGGATCCATCTAACTGGGCCGTGCAGCAGGCCATGGGCCATGCTACCAACTATGGGCCACCCGGCTTATCCGGATAGGAGACATGCTATGAGGATACCCATATAGCATATCCCCAATAGTGTCGCTTGAAATCTAACTGATATTTGGCAGGATCACTGTCTAACTGTTGTCTAAGCTCGACGATGCGTGCGGCCTCTTCGAGCAGAAACAGACGGTGATTTTCCAGGTCCTCAGCCCTTTTCTCCAGCGCCTCCGGCGTAAGATCCGAAGCCGTTGGGATTGGAATCGTGAGAGCATCTCCGAAAATTTCACGTGCACCTTTGGTGACAACATGTCCATCCACAGGTGGGTCGATCGGTGTGGTATTAATCGGATCTCCGTCTTGATTCTCCATCTCGATCCTTTCATCAAATTTTTCCTCATTGGTTTCCACGACGTCCGGCTCTTTCGGCGTCAGATTCTTGTTCTTCTTCTTTGATCGCCCAGTAGCCTTGACGTGTGTACTAGTGGAAAAGACGGCTTTTGGTCCGGTACCGGGGGATAAAATTCCGATGGTACTTTCCGTCATGGTTGGTTTGTGGACCTTGGAGGAATCTCTGGTATCCATATCATCCTGCGAGGTGTAGCTTTCATCCATGCTATCATATGGACTAGGAGAATTTTCCGGCTCACCTTGCGTTGGCTTGGAGGCGTGCTCTTGCTCGTACTCCTCCATATTATCGTTGAAGTCTCGAAGTTACCACGACGTTATTGACTCCTGAGTGGAGCCAGGTAAGTCGGTGTTTTCTTCAATTCCATCTAGGACTGAATCGCTGCCGGCTCCAGCATCGACAGAGTTGGATCCAGAGCTTATGTGGTACACGAAACAGTGATTCTTCTTTTTTATGTTCTTGAGGTAGTGGTATAACTTGGTTTCCACCTCAACATCGGCAGAGCTGGATCCATAGCGGATGTACTCCTCATCCGTATATCCAATCTCGTGAGAGAGATCGAATCTAGATTCTTCTTCCACCTCTTCTTCCACTACAGGAGTGGGCTGGGTGGGTTTGATTTTCTCCGAGATCTTAAACTCTTCCGCCTCTGAGGACAAAGTAGATCCGGAATTTTCTTCCGCCATGGTCATCACCTCAAGGGTGGGTTGGGCGGGTTCAGCGAAACCGAGATAAATATCGATCTCGCTGATAGACATGATCGTGTAGGTCGTCATGTGTTTTGAAGCCGGAATCCAGATCTCGTCGAGAAGGACGAGAGTGACATCACTGGCGTAGACCACGCGACCCATGGCGATAGTTTTGCTGATTCCTGCACGCGCAGATTCTGCCTAGAACGAAGCTCCAAAGGTCACCTGCCCCACAGTGGGCGCCAACTATCATCGGATTGTCAACAAGTACGCCATACGCGGTCCTAGTAGCGTTTGAAAGATGGGGTGTGAGACGTCGGATGTTCCAGGAGCGGTGAGCACAAGTTTACCCAGGTTTAGATCCGACTGCGGTGATCGGATCCTACTCCTGCTAGCAACCCAGTAATATATCGGCATAAGCCGGATGTTACAGCGGATTACAAGAGAGGTTCGTCTGTGCGAGTTGATTGTGGTGTTACGATTGGTTATGTTGCGTTATGCCCTAAAGGCTCCCATAGGGCCGGTTTATATAGTCACCGGGGCCTAGGGTTACAGGAGAGACCTATCTGGCTACGTTACAGAGTTGGTAACTAGATACAGCTTGGACTACAAGTAATACTATAGGCCTAAGTAGGTAACTCTTATGGGCCTTGTTGTAGCCGGAACTGGCTCCTCCTCTTTCTCTGACTGGGCCGCCCGTGAAGCAAAGCTCTAACCCGTTGGTGGGCCACCCCGGTCAGTGAGTCCTGTGGGTATACCCGGAAAGTATATCCCCAACAAAATCCAAAAGTGTGAATGGGCTTGTCGATACCTCGAAAACATTCCACATTGCTAAGCATTACAGTAGTAAACGCTCTCCACGAGCAACAATAGTAAATAAAGAATTAAACATGGCATAATCATGGCATAATTACAGGATAGTAATAAAATCCCAAACTAGTTTGTGGCCCCAAGAAATAAGATATGACTCAAACTCTGGCTAAGGGGATTCATGGTCCCACATGTGGATAGTGCGATAGTCAAGGAATAGGTATCAAGTACTCTGGGTCCTACGGGACATAAGTGGACGGTTAAAAACCAAATAACATCTATTGCCCACCGGTTCCTATACATTACTTACCTACTTTCAATATTAGTTCTTAAACTGTAATTAAATCCATGATCTTCTCCACCATAAGCATATGGCAACCTTCCAACAACTATTGTACTTGACGACATCGAAACAACACCTGATCAAGCAACTACGACTCGCAAGTCCGACCATCTACGAAACAACAAGTATAGGAGGTGTCCAAGGCAATATAGGGGCTGCAATAGATATCACGGGTTCGAAAACTAGATCATCGCAACATAGATAGCAATAGACCAATAGGAGGAAATAAAGACTATACATCTAAGATAGGTAGAAAGGGGAGAATGCTCGCCTGGAAACACTTCTGAAGGTTCATCTGAAGATCGGGTCAACACTCGCATCAACTCATCATCCTAATCCATGAATAAGCAAAACACTAAAAGAAACACCGGATGCACTATTTAATACTACAGTAGAAGATCGTCCATGATGCATGTATGATTCATGACATGGCAAGGTGTGATGCAATTTAGGCAATATTAAGTGGAACCGGGGTCCTGACTATTATGGTTCATGTTGTTTAGATAACCCTCAATTTAAATATTGTCTTAACAAGACAAACTATGTCACCAGTTCTCTACACAAATTTAAATGGAGCCAATATAAGACTAGATTTGCCCACATATGGTCTCCATATTTAATTATGAGGTGAATGGACTATACAACCCGGACCCGCGAAATATGTATGCAAGCATGTACAAATTGATATGCAACAATTCATATAGATGTCAATTTATAAAATAGGGCTCGGATAAAGGGGTCACACATTAGAGGGGGTTCGGCAAACTTGGGGGCTCGGAGTTCGACGGGGATCAGTCTTAGGGGTCTCAAGGTCAGGTTTGGAAGGTGATTGTGGCATTCCGAGCATCTTCTGGTCTGCGAGGGGAGCTTGGTTCCATGACGCGGTTCCTAGTGGACCATCTTGGATATCATGTCGTTAGTCTCTTTGTCCATGGCGAGCTTGGCGATGGCCTTCAGGTGGACAACAACAAGCAGCACCAACGGAAGGAGAAGCTCTGATGGCGAATCAATAGTGTGCACTTGCATGGCTGGTGTAGTGGAGGCCCAGGTCGGCATACGCTCAAACACCTGGAAGGCGTGTCCTGGCAGGCATCAAAGTATCCACTAAGGAAAAAAACTGCCCAAGCCACAAACAAACCCCACGGATTCAAGCCAGAGACGGTCAATGCGAGGTTGCCGGGTGGAGGCGTAGATAGGGGACCGTTCTCTCGCCGGAAGGGATCATGGCGGTGCAGTGGCGGAGACGTGCTCGCAGGGGTGGCGGGGCGAGGCGGAGGAGGCCGATGGGGCGGCGTTGTGAGGCGCAGCACGACCGGATGCTGGCGAGGAGGCACATGGGCCGGGCTATAGCGGGGCAGAGGGTGCAGAGGCGAGCACGGGGAGGTGGAGGCAGCTCCAGTTGATTAAGCAGACGACGGGGGAGGGGAGGAGGCGGCAGAGCCGGGTGCACTGGCGATGGAGGCGAGGGACGGCGTGGTGACGGCATGTTGGAGCTCGGTAGAGAGGTGGTGGCGGTGCGATCGAGCGAAGAGGCGAGCACAACTCACGATTGGCGGCGGGGATGCAGGGATCGAGGAAAAGGCAAGCGCATCCCGGGGGAATCGCGGGGACAAAGAGAAGGTGGTGGGGCCGAAAAGAAGGTGGGGCCCGGGTAGGATCGCTATGTGGGCAGGATTGGCATGGGCGAACGCTTTGAGTTCACACGGTTCCCGTCGAGGTGGGTGGTTTGCGTGAGAGACCGCGAGGAGGGGCGCGGGGCCAGGGCGATGCATGGTGGTGTGGTCAACATGGGATGGGGTTTCTGGGGCGCGTCGGTAGCGATGGTTGGGGTGGACTGAGTGGCTGCGGCAGGGATGGGTGGATGGTGTGTGGTTTTGGTCTTAGGGTTTGGGTGGAGGCTAGAGTTAGATTTAGGATTTTTATCTGGGTAGTAGGCTGCTGCCAGTTGGGCCTTTCGGTCTGGCCGATGGCGGCCTCCCCAGGTAAAAATAGTTTTATATTTTTTTAAAACAAAACATTTGCAAAAAGGTTTTAGACAAATAAAAGATCCAGACAGATCTAGGGTTTTCAATTTGAACAAAGAGGGGAATATCTAGAAAACAAAATAGGTTTTTAGAAAATAGTTTTAGGCAAAAAATTGCATATAGACATGATGATGCTCAATGCAATGTGGCATGATGACATAGCATGCCGTCATGATGATGCACAAACACATGCGATTTTCTGATAGTGGTTTTACCCAGGGTGCTACAATTCAACACCACTAACAATGGATCTCGCCCTCATGATCCGCCTCATGGCACGGGGAAGAAGTCTGTCAGTCTGAATCTTCTAGCTTCGTGTAGATCCTCATGACAGCACTAACAAGGGTTCTTTCTTCATCTTGAAATCAGTGACACTACCAACAAGGGGTGTTGCTCACGTTCATTGTGAGAACACTTCGGAGAACAAAAGACGAAGGTAAAAGCATCAAAAGATAAGGCCACCTCTAACTTCTGGGGAAGGAGTAAAACTTCTTGATCCACCGATTCAATGTACAAGAGCGAATGATAAGAGTAGTCGGATGGTGATCAGTCCATCATGCACCCAATGCATTACTCGGCACATGAATAGGAGAATTATGAAACCAACTCGTAGAATTCAGACTAAAGATCTTAATAAACGATGTTTGGAAACAAAGGAGTGAGGCATGCTCTTCATAGGATCTGATGCAGACGATGACATTGAGTTGGAAAACACTGGAAGATACAAAGAAAAACTTTAGTGAACATTTGGTCCACTGAAAGGTACAACAGATGAAAGATTCATCAGATATCATGAAGGTCGGATGTCGAAGCACCGTTACAAGAGGAGGAAGCGAAACCCTGAAGGTATGATGGAAACCCAACCATGAGAATGCCTGGACTCAAAGAAAATATAAGGGGTAGATTCAAAACACGCAAAGGTAAGAGGAGAAGAGAAGAGGGGTAAGGAGTAAAAACAAATCTAATCAGATCTATCCAACCGATTTTCCAAAATAGTTTTGACACTCTACAACGTCTGTTAGCTAGGTTATCCTACAGGCTAGACCAGTGGGGTATCATAACTGCTAGGCTCTGATACCACTCTATAACACCCTCGGATCGGCCCTATGCAAGTTTTAGCGATTCCCGCCAAACCTGCATAGAAATGACTCAAAGGTGCCCACCAGGCACTTTCGTGTGGATGGAAAACGAAGTAATACCATTACACATTAGTCCATGATGGAACCCACGGAACAGATATATATATACAACATGACTCCATGAGTCAAGAATATAGATATACAGTACAAAGATCTAAATCACCTTGAAAACGATATAGCATCCAAGTACGGACAAGATGCAAATGGGGATAAGAGCCCTGAAGAATAACCAATGGCGTCCATAACCCTGCCCAGGCCAAGCCGGAAGGGTAACCCTACTAACGACGTCGATCTCAAACCTGCTAAACAAAAGGGGCGCCAGCAATGGGCAAAGGAAAAAGAGAGCGGTCAGTACTGAGGCCAATACACAACGAGACTTAGAATTCGGCGGCTCTCGCCTACAAAGGTATGGTGGACTGAAGTGGCAGGGCAGCATGGGCTAAACAACCTATAGAGACTCGATATATCTGGCGGCTATTAGAGAGGGATAAGAAAGAACTAACCGGATCCAACCTGATACTAACACCAAACTACCCATCCTGGTATTTTCTCCCTCGAGGCCAAACGAGGAAGTCATACCAAGGAAACTCACACAGTTGGCAATTTTATTCATTCCATTATAGTTGCATTACTTACTAGTCACATATAGATAACATGAGTCATCCTGATATCATAAGCAGTGGGCAGTTTTAGTTAACCATTTCATTGTAGTTGCAATACTTACTAGTCATATATAAATAGCATGAGACATCCCAAATCCTGTAGTTGTTGGTACTTTTATTTAGCCATTCTATTGTAGTGAAATTGATTACTAGTCATTCCAAAGTAAAATTTATAGCACTACTTTACTTATAGTTGTCTATGATCAAGATACTGTGCTCCAAGTTGTCCATAACCGTGGACACGGATTTCAGAAAGATTTACCCTACAGGGGGAACAAATATCAACACACGCATGATGAACCTTGGAAAAAACAAATGAAAACACAACGAGGCATCACGACAAAGAAATTGCAAGATTCATATAATATTTCAGGGGGCCACCGCACTAAGCTACCCGCGACGAAGTTGTCCGGCTTCGAAACGGACCCAGAGGTTTGTGATAATGGTTGTAAACGACTGGAAACCCGAAAGTGTGACTGGGCTTGTCGATACCGCGAAAACATTACACATTCCTAAACAGTACAGTAGCAAACGCTCTCCACGAGCAGCAATAGTAAATAAAGTGGTAAACATGGGATAAGCATGGCATAAGTACATGATAGTAATAAAACCCCAAATTAGTTTGTGGCCCTACGAAATAATATATGACTAAAACTTTGGCTAAGGGGATTCATGGTCCCACATGCGGATAGTGCGATCGTCAAGGAACAGGCATCAAGTACTCGGGATCCTACGGGACACAAGTGGATGGTTAAAAACCAAATAACATATATTGCCCACCAGTTCCTCTGCATTATTTACCTACTTTCAATATTAGTTATTAAACTGTAATTAAATCCATGATCTTCTCCACCATAAGCATATGGCAACCTTCCAACAACTGTGGTACTTGACGACATCGAAACAACACCCGAGCAAGCAACTATGACTCGCAAGGCCGACTATCTACCAAACAACAGGTAATAGGAGGTGTCCAAGGCAATATAGGGGCTGCAATAGATATCACGGGTTCGAAAACTTGAGCATCGCAACACAGATAGCAATAGATCAATAGGAGGAAATAAATACTATAAATGTAAGATAGTTAGAAAGGGGGGAATACTCTCCTGGAAACACTGCCGAAGGTTCATCTGAAGATCAGTTCAACACTCGCATCAACTCATCGGCCTAATCCGTGAAGAAGTAAAGCAATAAAAGAAACACTGGATGCACTATTTAATACTATGGTAGAAGATTGGGCATGATGCATGTATGATTCGTGACATGACGAGGTGTGATGCAATTTAGGCAATATTAAGCAGAACCGAGGTCCCGACTATTATGGTTCATGTTGTTCAGATAACCCTCAATTTAAATGTTGTCTTAACAAGGAAAAATATGTCACCGGTTCGCTACACAAATTTAAATGGAGCCAATATAAGACTAGATTTGCCCACATATGATCTACATATTTAATTATGAGGTGAATCGACTATACAACACGGACCCACGAAATATGTATGCAAGCATGTACAAATTGATATGCAACAATTCATATAGATGTCAATTTATAAAATAGGGCTCGGATAAAGGGGTCACACATTAGAGGGGGTTCGGTGAACTTGGGGGCTCGGAGTTCAACGGGGATCCGTCTTCAGGGTCTCAACGTCAGGTCCGGAAGGCGATCGTGGCGTTCCAGGCATCTTTGGGTCCTTGAGGGGAGCTTGATTCCATGACACGGTTCCTAGAGGACCGTCTTGGAGATCATGTCGTTAGTCTCTTCGTCTGTGGTGAACTTGTTCGATGGCCTTCGGGTGGACAACAACAAGCAGCACCAACGGAAGGCGAAGCTCCGATGGCGAAGCATGAGTGTGCGCTTGCATGGCTGGTGTAGCGGAGGCCCAGGTCGGCATATGGTCCAACACCTGGAAGGCATGTCTTGGCAGGCATCAAAGTACCACTAAGGAAAAAATTGCCCGAGCCACAAACAAACCACACGGACGCAGGCTAGAGACAGAAAATGCGAGGCTGCCGGGTGGAGGCGCAAACAGGGGACGATGCTCTCGTGGGAAGGGATCATGGCGGTGTGGTGGCGGAGACGTGCTCGCAGGGGCGGCGGGACAAGGCAGAGGAGGCCGATGGGGCGATGCTGTGATGCGCAGCACAGACTGACGCGAGCGAGGAGGCTCTCGGGCCAGGCTGTAGAGGGGCAGAGGGAGCAGAGGCGAGCATGGGGAGGTAGCGGCGGCTCCGGTTGATGAAAAAGGCGACGGGGGAGGGAAGGAAGCAGCGGTGACGGGTGCGCTGGTGACGGAGGCGAGGGACGTCATGGTGATGGCAAGGTAGTGCTCGGCAGAGAGGTGGTGGCGGTGCAATCGAGCAGAGAGGCGAGCCCGTCGCGCGCTTGGCGACGAGGATGCAAGGATTGAGGAAAAGGTGAGCACATTGCGGGCGAATCGCGGGGACAGAGAGAAGGTTGTGGGGCCGAAAGGAAAGTGGGGCCTAGGTAGGATTGCGATGCAAACAGGATTGGCATGGGAGAACGCGTCGAGTTCACGTGGTTCCCGTCGGGGTGGGTCATTTGCGGGAGAGACCGCGAGAAGGAACGCGGGGCCAGGGCGCTGCAGGGTGGCATGGTAACACGGGATGGGTTGGACGGGGCACGTGGGTAGTGATGGTTGGGATGGAGTGAGTGGCAGCGGCAGGGAAGGGTGGATGGGGTGTGGTTTTGGTTTTAGGGTTTGGGTGGAGGCTAGGGTTAGGTTTAGGGTTTTTATCTGGGTAGTAGGCTGCTGCTAGCTTGGCCTTTGAGTCTGGTCGGTGGGGGCCTCCCCACGTAAAAATAGTTTATATTTTTTTAAAACAAAACATTTGCAAAAAGGTTTTAGACAAATAAAAGATCAAGATGAATCTAGGGTTTCGATTTGAACAAAGAGGGGAATCTATAAAACAAAATAGGCTTTTATAAAATATTTTTGGGCGAACAATTGCATACAGACATGATGATGCCCAATGCAATGTAGCCTGATGACATGAACATGACGTCATGATGATGCACAAAGACAAGCGATTTTCTGATAGTGGTTTTACCTGGGATGCTACAATGTCGGAAGGTAGGACTGCTTCTGCTCCATATACCATGAAGAAAGGGGTGTAGCCGGTGGATCTGTTGGGAGTAGTTCGTAAACTCCACAAATAGATGGCAATTCCTCCGCCCAAGCTCTAGCTGCTCTGTGCAGCGGTACTTCTAAACGTGGCTTTATTCCTTGCAGAATTAGTCCATTGGCCCTTTCTACTTGACCATTAGATTGCGGGTGAGCCACAGATGCTAGGTCAAGGCGGATGCCTTTTTCCCAACAGTAAGCCTCCACTTATCCGAGTGTGAAGTTACTGCCGTTTTCGGTGATGATGCTATGTGGGAGACCAAATCTCACCACTAGATCCCGAACAAACCTAAGGATAGTTGACCCATCAAGCTTTCTAATGGGTTTAGCTTCTATCCATTTTGTGAATTTGTCAACTTCTACTAGCAGATGCATAAACCCACAAGGTTCCGTCTGCAACGATCCAACCATGTCAAGCCCCCAGACTGCAAATGACCAAGTTCTTGGTATGGTTCGCAATTCTTGAGCTAGTACATGTGGTTGGCGAGCATAATACTGACACCCAACGCATGTCTCAACCATCTTGTCGGCATCCGACTTCGCGACCAGCCAGTAGAATCCTTGTCGGAAGGCTTTGGAGACCAAGGATCGAGGAGCGGTGTGATGTCCGCAATCTCCAAGATGAATCTCACGAAGGATATCAATACCTTCCTGCTAGGAAACACATTTTAGGGTATACACCTGTAGTGCTTATTTTGTAGAGCTGCCCATTAATTATGGTATAGCCCTTTTCTCGATGTACTATTTGCCGACTTTTGACCTTGTTTATGGGCAAAGTTTCATGTTCAAGATATTCCATGAACGGTTTTCTCCAAGATGAGTCCCACCCCCACCCCGCCGACGCGTCCCCCACGCGTGGCCCGCTCCCCACCTGCCCCGCTCCTCCCTCCTCTCTCTCCCCTCACCTCTCTCCCCCGACCACAAGCGCGCCGGCCTCCACCGCCCTCGCCTCGCCTCCCTCCCGTCTCTGGCGCCCACCGCCCGGCCTCCACCCTCCGGCCTCCACCGTCGTTCCCCGCTTCCCCTGGCGCCCCTTCCCTCCTGCATCCGCCCCGCCACCGGCCTCCCTCTGCGCCGGCGTCCCCTTCCGCGCCGCCAACCCCGGCACCGGCCCCGCCACCGAGCCCGCGTCTCCGCCGCCTCCCGCAAACCCGGCCGCCACCCCGGTCCACCCTTCCCCTCCATCGCTCCCCGGCCCGAGCTGCCGCGGCCGTGTAGGCCGGCCAGCTCCTCCACCGGCGTGTCGCCGCCCTTGGCCGCGTCCCCGAGCACCGCCGTCGCCTTCCGCCGCCAGGGAGCCGCCCGCTTCCCTCGCGATGCGTCCTCTCCTCTGGGCCACGGCCGAGCTCGCCGCCGGAGCCTCCCGTCGCCGCGCCGGCCGCCATCGCCGCAGGAGCTCTTCCCGTTCCTCTTCCTCGCCGCCGCTGGCCTCGCCGTCGCCCTCCTCCTCGGCCGCGGCTCCGCCAGCGCCTCCCCGGAGCTCCTCCGCCGCCGGCGGCAGGCCGACCTCGCCGCGCGTCCTCGCCGCCTCTGCTGCTTCGGGCCCCGCGCCGTCGCCACGTCGTCGGCGCCGTCCGCATGCCTCTGCCGCCTGCCCCCTCTGCACGCGCGTCTCCCGCCTCCGAGCGGCCCTGCCTGCAAGCCGCCTCCGCCAGGGGCCCCCCTGTCGTCTTCTCCGCGCGGACCCGCCGAGCTGCCTCAGCGAGCTCTCCAACCACCCCCTTGTGGGCCGTCCTGTCCGCACGCCATGTGTTTGGTAGTGTGCGCACATGTGTTATGGTGGTGATGTTTGTGGCGGTTCTGTGATGTAACGGTAAAGACCGTGTGAAGATGGACCCATGGCGATGCTTCGCTCCCGACAACCCTCCTTCCTACGACTTAGACGAGCACCTCACCAAGATCGACAAGACCATCGCGACGCCAAAACCCAGTCCGCCGAGGATCATCAAGACGAATGACAAGTTCTTCATCACGGTACACTGAACCCCGTCGGACACCAAGACCCTCGGAATCGCCAAGTACTTCCACGCGGATTCCAAGACGCCGAGACCCGGAACGCCAAGTTCTCCACTTGGAACGCCATGGCCGTCTACGCGGACCCGAAGACCACGAAAGCGACAAGATCGACACCGACCAGGGCGAGACCGATGCGCCCCGACGCCAACCAAGTCCTGCTTTCCGGTTGCGACAAGACCTTCTTCCCGTACCGAACCCGATCTCGTCGAGCCGTTCCCCGTCGAACCCTGAGACCGAACCCCGAACCCCGGAACCCCAAGATCGTCGAACCCTAATGTGTGACCCTTTCTCGAGCCCTATTTTATAAATGTAAAATATCAAATTGTTGCATATTATTAATCATTCCTCTCGCATGCATATTTGTGTGGGTTGGAGGCACTATGCCGATTCACCTTATAATTAAATATGGGGCCCATATGCGGGCAAATCTAGTCTCATATTGGCCTCATTTAAATTTGTGTAGCGAACCGGTGCTATCTTTTGTCTTGATAATGCAACATTTAAATTGCGGGGTATCTAAACAACATAGACCACCTAATTAATTGTCGGGACCCCGGTTCCGCTTAATATGACCTAATTGCATCGCATCTTTGCCATGTCAAGCATCATACATGCATCATGCCCGATCTTTTGCCGTAGCATTAAATAGTGCATCCGGTGTTTCTTCTAGTGTTTTGCTTCTTCGCGGATAAGGCCGTTGAGTTGATGTGAGCTTCACCCCGATCTTCGGTTGGATCTTCGGCAATGTTTTCAGGCGAGCATCTCCCCCTTTCTACCTATCTTACTTTTATAGTATTTATTCCCTCCTGTTGATCTATTGCTATCTGTGTTGCGATGCTCTAGTTTCCGTATCCGTGATATCCCTTGCAGCCCTATATTGCCTTGGACACATCCAATTACCTGTGGTTTGGTAGCTAGTTGGACCTGCGCGTCGTAGTCGCTTGCTCAAGTGCTGTTGCGTGTCGTCATGTACCACAGTTGTTGGAGTATTGCCGCATGTCTGATGTTGGCGATGATCATGGTTTTACTTATCGTTCACTTTAATTCCTGTTTAACAACTAAAATTGAAGTAAGTAAGCAGAGGCACAGGTGGGCAATAGATGTTATTTGGTTGTTAACCGTCCACTTGTGTCCCGTAGGACACCGAGTACTTCATACCTGTTCCTTGAATATTCGTGCTATCCACATCCGGGAGGATTATGGGACCCCCCTGAGCCAGATCTTGATTCATTCTTATTTCTTGGGGCCACAAACTAGTTTGAGGTTTATTACTATCCTGTACTTATGCCATGCTTTACCGCTTTATTTAAATTGTGCGAGGAGCACACTGTACTGTTTAGGATCGGGACACGTTTTCACGGTGTCGACAAGCCCAGTTTTGGGTTCCCAGTCGTTCACAGCCGTCCACCCAAACCTCGGGTCCGTCTCGGAGTCAGCTAACTTCGTTGCGGGTGTACTCCAAGGGGTGGCCCCCTGAAATATTTTTGAATCCTGTGATTGCTTTGTCGTGAAGGCCTCGTTGGGTTTTGATTTGGTTTTTCCGAGGTTGATCAAGTGTGTGTTGCTATTTGTGCCCCCCGACCGGGTAAAACTTTCTGAAAGCCGTGTCCGCGGTTATGGACGACTTGGAGCACAGTATCTCGATCATAGAAAACTATAACTAAAGTAGTGCTATAAATTTGACTTTGCAATGACTAGTAATCAGCTTCACTATAATGGAATGGCTAAATAAAACTGCCAACAATTGCTTGTTTGAGATGTCGCTTGCGACCATTGTATCTGACTAGTAAGTATTGCAACTATAACGGAATGGCTAAATAAAAGTACCAACAACTGCTGGGTTTTGGGTTATCTCATGCTAATTGAATTTGACTAGTAAGTGTCGCAACTACAACGGAATGGTCAACTAAAAGTGCCCACTGCTTATTTTATCAGGATGATTATCTACACTTGACTAGTAATTGCTGCAACGATAACTGAATAAATAAAACTGCCAACTGTGTGAGTTCCTCGGTTGACTTCCTCGGTTGGTCTCGAGGGGGAAATACCAGGGTGGGTTTGTTTGGCGTTAGAATCAGGTTGGTTCCGAATAGGTCTTTCTTACCCCTCTCTGACAGCCGCCAGTTGTATCGAGTCTCTATAGGTTGTTTAGTGCATGCTGCCGCAGCCGCTTCAGTCCACCATACCTACATAGGCGAGGACCGCCGAATTCTAGTCTCGCCGTGTACTGGCCTCAGTACTGACCGCTCTCTCTTTTCCTTTGCCCTTTGTCGGCACCCCTTTTGTTTAAGCAGGTTTTGAGATCGACGTCGTTAGCAGGGTTACCCTTCCGGCTTGGCCTGGGCAGGGTTATGGACGCCATTGGTTATTCTTCAGGGCTCTTAGCCCCATTTGCATCTTGTCCGTAGTCGGACGCTCCATCTTTTCAAGGTGATTTGGATCTTTGTACCGTATATCTGTATTCTTGACTCATGGAGTCGTGTTGTATATATATCTGTTCGGTGGGTCCCATCGAGGACTGTTGTGTAATGTTATTACTTCGTTTTCCACCCGCACGAAAGTGCCTGGTGGGCACCTTTGAATCGTTTCTATGCGGGTTTGGCGGGAATCGCTGAAACTTGCATATGGTCGATTCTGAGGGTGTTACAACTTTGTAGCCTTAGAATCACTTGGCTATCTCCTCTACTTCGCTCGATATGCCGCCATCATAGGGTTTCGCGCGTTCCAGGTGCCAGCCACCTGCTGGGCAACTAAGTCGGAATCTCAACAGCAAACTATGCGCTTTATGCCAATATCCTTGGCTACGCGAAGTCCGTGAATGAGTGATTCATATTCCGCCATGTTGTTCGTAGCCTCAAAGTGCATTTGTAGGACATAGTGAAGTTTTTCTCCTGTTGGTGACTATAGTAGTAGACCAGCCCCCGAGCCATTGAGAAGCTTTGATCCGTCAAAGTGCATCACCCAATACTCTGGTTCTGGTACAGGAGTATCATCTGGCATCTCCATCCTTTCCATAATGAAATCCGCCAAAGCTTGATATTTGATAGCATCGCGTCTCTTGTAGGTGATCTCGAAGGCGGCAAGCTCAATGCCCCCTTCGCGACCCTTCCTATAGCGTCGCTGCTGTTGATGATGTCGGACAGTGGAGCCTTGCTCACTAATGTGAGAGGGTGCTCCTGTAAGTAGTGCCTTAGTTTCCGAGAAGCAAGGAACACTCCATAAACTAACTTCTAGTAGTGCGGGTAACGCTGCTTGGACTCCGTCAAGACCTCGGTTACATAGTAAACTGGTCGTTGTACTCCATACTCATGATTTGGTTCCTTCCGCTCCACCACGACGGGATGCTGATAACCCGGTTGGTGGCCTCCATGTAGATCAACATAGGCTCCATTGGCTCAGGTGCTTCAAGTATAGGTGCAGAAGAAAGTATCCTTTTAGCTCCTTAAGAGCAGCATCCGCCTCATCTATCCATACGAACTTGTCTGCCTTCTTCAGCAACTTGTATATCAGTAGAGCCTTCTCTCCAAGTCGGCTGACGAACTGACTTACTACTGCAACGTAGCATGTGAGTCGTTGGATGTCCTTTAGGCATGTCGGACGATTAATGTTGAGGATGGCCTTGATCTTCTCCGAGTTTACTTTGATTACATGCTGGGAAATGATGAATCCCAACAATTTGCCGGCTGGAACCCTGAAGATACACTTCTTGGGATTAAGCATCATGTTGTATTTCCACAGGTTATCAAAGGTTTCCTTTAAGTCAGAGATTGAGTCATTTGAATTTTTAGACATCACCATGATATCTTCCACATAAGCATGAACATTCCGACAAATTTGGTCATATAGGCAATGCTACATAGTCCACTGGTATGAAGCACCTACGTTTTTCAGCCCAAAGGGCATCATGACATAGCAAAAACGTGCCATAAGGTGTGGTGAATAAAGTGGCCAATTGGTTCGACTTCCTCATCTTGATATGGTGGTATCCTCAGTATGCATATAGAAAACACAGAAGTTCTGATCCAGCTGTCGAGTCAATGAATTGGTCAATGAGAGGAAAATCAAACGGATCCTTCGGACATGCTTTGTTCAAGCCGGTGTAATCAATGCACATTCTTAATTATTTGGTCCCTTTTTGGGCACAAGTACAGGACTGGCCACCCATTGGGTGTGAAGGACTTCTCGAATAAAATTAGCCTTAAGTAACCTAGCTATCTCTTTGCCTATGGCGTGTCTCTTCTCGTCCCCAAATAATCGTAGAGGTTATTTTACCGGTTTGCATTTTGGATCAATATTCAAGCTATGCTCGGAGAGTTCCCTAGGTACACCTTTCATGTTGGCAGGTTGCCAGGCAAAGATGTCCCTATTCTCATGGAGGAACTCGACAGGCGTGCTTTCCTATTTGGGATCCAGGTTCGTCCCAATGGCGGTGGTCTTGGAGGCATCGCCTCCCACAAGTTTCACTGGCTTGGTCTCGATGGCGACCTTGAAGGCGGGATCGGAATCAGAAATATGCTTCTTCGATGTCGACATCTCCAATGCGTCGACCTTGCTCTGGACCTCCGGAAATTCTTTGCTTTAGAGAACATCTTCTGCAAAGGCTGCTTCTCCAATCTCATAGTCCCTTGCATTTGAAAAGCTTCCGGATACGGTGATGACACCATTTTGTCCGGGTATCTTGAGCTTGTTGTAGACGAAGCATGGCTTGGCATGAAGGAGTGGAAGATGTCGCGTCCGAATATGATGTGGTACACACTCTTGAAGGGGAACACTTCAAAGGTCATGTGTTCTTGGCGGTAATTGTTAACATCGCCAAAATTGACCAGAATCGTAATGCACCCAAGGGACCGAGCTTCTCGGCTAGGAACTATGCCATGAAACACGGTGTTAGTTAGCCTGAGGTTGGTCTCCGTCGAGTTCATCTTGTGCAGTGTATCCAGGTACATGATGTTGATGCTACTTCCACTATCCACCATGCATTTGGTGAACTCGCAGTCGTCAATCAGGGGGTTGATGACCATGGCATAGTGGTTCTTTGTGGGAACAAGGTCAGGGTGATCCTTCCTGTCCCATGTGATTGGAACTTTCGACCAGCACAGGAATTGGGGAACTGAGGGAGGGTGGCCATCAGTATCCTCAGAGAGGTCTTCTGTGCCTGGACAGTTGGGCTGCAAGGAAAGTGTGGTAGACGGGGGCCTTATTCTCGAAGGGGTTCTTGCCTTTCACATCACTCTTGTCGGCGTGCTTGGGATCAATGTCCTCGTCCATGTCACTTGCATCCATGGACTCCTCTTCCTTCTTATTCCCCTTGCCCTTTCGTCGCGGTCGGTTCTTCCGGCTTTGTTTGTAGCCAGACTCTGGGTCTTCCTTGAAATTGTTGACGAACTTGCAATGGCGGTTGGTATGAGTGGCTTTGCCATTGGTTTCAAGGTGTACGAGGCACAGCATAACGCAGTACTCCTCGTATGTTTGGGGAATGCAGGGCGCTGCCGGGATAGTATCACTACCGCGCTGCTGCCCACGACCAGCTCCCCGGCCTCGACCATGATGTCCGCCATCATGATATGAACATCCCATCTATTGATACAACCGTTGTACCTACAGCTACACACATACAAGGACCTATCACAAGATCTCGTGCCAAACAACTTAACTATCAGGTACTTTCGTTTCTTGGAACTATTCCTCACATACATGAGAATATGATGCTACCTAAATCAGATGTATTTATTACTCTTAGGAATGATGGACCAAGCATGGATGAGAGGGACAAGCATTGGAGCATGGCCATGCATGGATATGGCAGCAAGCATGTGATCATTCAAGAGAAGGCCACGGATGAATATTTTAGAACTTTGAGGCCACCATAAGGAAGAAAGAAGGCTTGGACGAAATATTCAAGATTAATACTTCACAAATTCGTTCATAGCTTAATATGGTGCTGCGACACCTTTATTTTGGGCCAGGCCCATGTAATTTTCGCAGGATTTTAATTAGCCACTTTTTAGAGTCCGTATTTTAGGAGAAAAGGACTTCTAGGGTTGGATTCGGCCACCACTTCTATGGCTGGCCGAAACCCCACCTTTTCCTCCTTAAATACTCCCCATAGCCGTCACCGTAGACTCGGATTTTGTTTAGACATTAAGTTAGCCATCATAGCAACTTCGCCAAGGCTCGAACGTCGCAGAGGCCTCTTGTACTTTGCACCTATACAGGATCCCACCTTTTTAATAAAGCTTTCATCTTAATCCGCAATATCTTGATTGCAATATTAGTTCTTACTTGTTCTCGATTTCAGGTAGGAATTAAGACCCTCGCTGGTCAGGCTGATCGTGTTCCCGCAGGATCAATAACCTCTAGGAGATTGGCCTAGCGATTGCATTGGCGCTCGTGCTCGCACGTGTAGTCGGATCGTCAAGCCTGAACTCCACCAAATCGACTATCTCCATCTCATCGAAAGATCGGACACCTTTGCCCTATCAAGTGGTATCAGATTTCAGGTTGCTCGGTGAGATTTTACTGTTTTTGTAGATTAGATCTGTTTTACCTATAACCCACAAAAAAGCCAAAAACACAGTTAGAGTTTAGATCCATCCCATCACCAATCTACGCCTTGCATTATCTTTTCAGTTTTGCATTGTTGAATTTGTGTCTGCATCGTCGCGTCGAGTTGCTGGTCTTAGTGTCTCGTCCCTTAGAGTTTCGAGTTCTGATCACAGTAGTCACCGCCACCCTCGCAGATCACCGCCACCATATGCCGCCGCCATACACCCAACCACCATAAACCCTAATACTCCGCCACCGCCTTCCTACCGCGACACGGATCCGATCACCTTTCCTGCCGTGGAACGAGTCCGAGTTGAGTTATTGTTTCCTAGTTAATTCGTTTTACTCTCCTTTCTTGTTGTTCCCGTATTGAGATAAAGTCTGTGTCGAGTTAGAAGTTCAGTCGTAAGTCCAGAAGGAGAGCAAAAAAAAGTCTGGAACCACCTCCGAAAAAAATTTCTGGCTATACTGATTTTCGGCCCCGGGGATCACTTTTCTCCATCGGCCGTTATAGCGATATTTTTTTGGCGCCTGCGCGCTTTCCGGAGCATAATACAAAAATTTCGAGAAATTTTTTTTGGGGCTAACCTGTTTTTAGACCCCGTAGATCATTTCTAGACACTCGCCATCATAGTGATTTTCAACATCTCGGTTCGCTTTTCAGGGTGCCATATCCTCATACATTGCTTATTGTGTCGCGTCGTGACATCGTTGGTGATCTAGGCTCGTGTCTCTAGTACGGTCTAGCCTAGGACCAGCACAGTACCGTGGTTGAGCATTCTTTCAACATTTGCATTGTTGTTTTGATAATTGCTAACCCTTTTCTAAGCCTTCCCAGAGCTCCACAGATTTCTCCATGTGCGGTGTCTCGACTCCTGGTAATCGCTAGGTTCAATCTCTGGACCCACTGCTCCTCGCGGTTGCACATCGCCTTTTTCCTGCTGTTTGGTAAGAACTTGTAAGAGCTTCGTATATTGCTTGACGGATTACGCGTGCCTTCCACCATATTTCCGTAGTTATAGGCATATATACCTATGCTTTTTAAAGGACCAACCATGACAGATACTTTGCGGAACCCTGCCACAATGACGAACCAAGAACTACATGCCCACTTCTCCGAGCTCTTGGTCGGTCGCGCTGAGGATGTGGATGCATGACTAGAGGAGTTTGACACCAAGCTCACCCACGCCATGGACAAGATCGATGGACTCGAGAAATCTTTCAACGACAAGCTTAACGCTCGGTTTAAGGAGGTTTTGGACAGATTGCCGGCACCCGCTCCCGCACCCGCCCCATTGGCACCTCGGCATGGCGCACGGCGCATTCCGATCACGGGTCGTACTGCTGGTTCGGCTGCCGGGGCACCTCCGCCGGATACCGCTGCAGCTGAGTCACCTCAGACTTCCACCGCGGCTACTGCTGCGACATTGGGGACAGACGACGGGTACTACTACGACCCCGACGACGATGATCTGTTTGACGAGGAGGTTGACCAACCTCCACATCCTGATGGCCGTCCCCGACATTACCACCGCAACGCTCGACCACCGGTACGTGATGATGATCATGTTGCAAAGCTTAAATTAAATATTCCATATTTTGAGGGTAAATATAATCCTGATGCATATCTTACATGGGAGATGGAAGTAGAACAACGTTTTGCATGTTTAAAATATCCTGAAAATATGCGTGTTAGTGCTGTTACATGTGAATTTACTAAATTTGCTTCCCTTTGGTGGTCTGATTATTGTCATTTAAATCCTACTACTATTCCTCGTACTTGGACTGCTTTAAAAACTGCTATGCGTGTTCGTTTTGTGCCTCCCACTTATCAACGTGATTTACTAAAGAATCTGACACGTTTGGAACAAGGGAAAAATTCTGTACAAGAGTATTATCAGGAATTGCAAACGGGGATGGTTCGGTGTGGTCTTGTTGAATCTACTGAACAAATGCTTGCACGTTTCTTTGGTGGATTAAACAAGGACATTCAACACATATTAGACTATAAGGAATATAATTCCATCACTCGTTTATTTCATCTTGCTTGCAAAGCTGAACGTGAAGTGCAGGATCGCCAAACACCATGGAGGAGGACTAACAATTCTGCAGGTCGCACATCCACTTGGACATCCCGATAATCAGTGCCTCCTCGTGATTCTCCACCAGCTACTACCACATCCAAGGCCACCACAAGATTTCCGCCAGCTGCTCCTCCACCATCATCCAATGCTCCTGCTCGTAGTGCATCTTCTATGGCTTCCACGTGTAAAACAAAGGATATACAATGCCGCAAGTTCTGGGGTTTTGGTCATATTGAGAGATAGTGCACAACACAACGTGTTATGATGGTGCATGATGATGGTCAATATGATTCAGCAAGTGACTTTGATGAAGATACATTAGCCCTTATTTCTGCTCGAGATGGAGACAATTGTGATTCTGATGAAGAGACAGAGGTAATGGGAGCTGAAACTACTGATCAATACAAGAGCTTAATTACACAACAAGTGTTGAGTGTGCAATTGAGCAAATATGAGCAAGATCAACGCCACAACCTGTTCCAAACACGTGGTGTTGTCAAGGAAAGAGCTATAAGGATCATCATTGATGGAGGGAGTTGTAATAATCTGGCTAGTGTTGACATGGTAGAGAAGCTTGAACTTCCAACAAGACAACGCACACATTCATATCACATCCAATGGTTTGAGAGTTCTCGCAAGATCAAGGTAACAAGAACGGTACGCGTGCATTTTACTATTGGTACATATTCTGATTTTGTTGATTGTGATGTTGTACCTATGCAATCTTGTTCTTTGTTACTTGGTAGACCATGGCAATTTGATAGAGAATCTGTTCATAATGGCAAAACTAATCACTATTCTCTTATGCATGATGGAAATAAAATTGGTCTAAAACCTATGACTCCCGAAAAGATTTTAAAAAATGATCTTGCTAGAGCTAGTAGAGTTAAAACTGAGGAGAAAAATAAAAGTGAGAATCAGATTGTTGCTGCAGATTTTGTGCCACCAAAAAACACTAAATCTGATTCTAAACATGCTACTGAAATTCGTTTGAAGAGTCCATGTATGCTTGAAAATAAAATTGATATTGCTGAACTAGATGTAAACACTAGTCAACGTTATGCAATTATCTGCAAATAGGTTTTGTTTTCATTTGAGGATATGCCTCCTTCTTTGCCACCCGTTGTTGCTAACCTTTTGCAGGAATATGAGGACGTTTTTCCCGCTGAGCTGCCACCAGGACTACCTCCTATTAGAGGAATTGAGCACCAAATTGATCTAATTCCTGGTGCTACGTTGCCCAACCGCGCGCCATATAGAACCAATCCAGAGGAGACAAAGGAGATACAACGTCAAATTCAGGAACTACTCGACAGAGATCATATTCGTGAGTCCCTTAGCCCCTGTGTTGTTCCTATTATTTTGGTATCTAAGAAAGATGGTTCTTCGCGCATGTGTACTGATTGTAGAGCTATCAATAATATTACTATTCGATATCGTCATCCTATTCCACGTTTGGATGACATGCTTGATGAATTGAGTGGCTCTACCATGTTTTCTAAAGTTTATTTGCGTAGTGGTTACCACCAGATTCGTATGAAATTGGGAGATGAATGGAAAACAGCATTTAAGACTAAGTTCAGTTTATATGAGTGGTTAGTGATGCCGTTTGGTTTAACTAATGCACCCAGCACTTTCATGAGATTAATGACTGAAGTTTTACGTGCTTTCATTGGACGTTTTGTGGTAGTCTACTTTGATGATATTCTAATTTATAGCAAATCTTTAGAGGATCATTTGGACCATTTACGTGCTGTTTTCAATGCTTTACGTGATGCACGTTTGTTTGGTAATCTTGAGAAGTGCACCTTTTGCACCAATCGAGTTGCGTTTCTTGGCTATGTTGTTACATCACAGGGTATTGAAGTGGATCCAGCCAAGATTGAAGCTATTGAGAATTGGCCGCAGCCCAAGACGGTCACACAAGTGAGGAGTTTTCTTGGCCTCGCTGGTTTTTATAGGCGCTTTGTCAAAGACTTTGGATCAATTGTCGCGCCGCTGAATGAACTTACCAAGAAGGATGTGCCCTTTGTTTGGGGTGATGCACAACAACATGCCTTCGTCATATTGAAAGATAAGATAACACATGCTCCCTTACACCAACTTCCTGATTTTAATAAGACTTTTGAGCTTGAATGTGATGCTAGTGGAATTGGTTTGGGAGGTGTGTTATTACAAGAGGGAAAACCTGTTGCATATTTTAGTGAAAAATTGAGTGGGGCTAGTCTGAACTATTCTACTTATGATAAAGAATTATATGCGTTGGTTCGGACATTAGAAACTTGGCAATATTATCTATGGTCTAAAGAATTTGTTATACATTCTGATCATCAATCTTTGAAGCATATTCGTAGTCAAGCTAAGTTGAATCGTCGTCATGCAAAGTGGGTTGAATTTATTGAGTCTTTTCCTTATGTTATCAAACACAAAAAGGGTAAAGATAATATTATTGCTGATGCTTTGTCGCGTCGTTATACTTTGTTATCTCAACTTGACTTCAAAATATTTGGATTGGAAACTATTAAGGAACAATATGTGCATGATGCTGAAGTTAAAGATGTGTTGCAGAATTGTACAGATGGTAGAACATGGAACAAGTTCGTCTTCTATTATGGATTTGTGTTCCGTGCTAAAAAACCCAGATAGTTCTGTTCGTCTTTTGTTGTTACAGGAGGCGCATGGAGGAGGATTGGTGGGACACTTTGGTGTCAAGAAAACGGAGGATGTTCTTGCTGCACACTTCTTTTGGCCACGTATGCGTCGAGATGTTGAGAGATTTGTGGCACGCTGCACTACTTGTCAAAAAGCTAAGTCTCGCCTTAATCCACATGGTTTATATATGCCTCTTCCTGTTCCTAGTGTTCCTTGGGAGGATATTTCTATGGACTTTGTTTTGGGATTGCGACGTACACAGAAGGGGCGGGATAGTATTTTTGTTGTTGTGGATCGGTTTTCTAAAATGGCACACTTTATTCCTTATCATAAAACGGATGATGTTGCGCATATTGCTGATTTGTTCTTTCGTGAAATTGTTCGTTTACATGGTGTGCCAAATACTATTGTTTCTGGTCGTGATACTAAATTTCTTAGCCACTTTTGGAGATGTTTATGGGCTAAGTTGGGTACTAAATTGCTGTTTAGTACTACGTGTCATCCCCAAACTGATGGACAAACTGAAGTAGTAAATAGAACTTTGTCTACTATGTTGCGGGCTGTTTTAAAGAAGAACTTAAAATTGTGGGAAGAGTGTTGACCTCATATAGAATTTTCTTATAATCGTTCGCTGCATTCTACCACAAAGATGTGCCCGTTTGAGAAAATAAACGCTAATGCATATAAACTTGAGTTGTCTGCAGACTTTGGTACGGTTAGTCCTACGTTTAACATTGCAGATTTGAAGCCTTACTTTGGTGAGGAAGATGAGATTGCGTCGAGGACGACTTCAATTCAAGAAGGGGAGCATGATGTGGACATCCCATCTATTGATACAACCGTTGTACCTACAGCTACACACATACAAGGACCTATCACAAGATCTCATGCCAAACAACTTAACTATCAGGTACTTTCGTTTCTTGGAACTATTCCTCACATACATGAGAATATGATGTTGCCTAAATCAGATGTATTTATTACTCTTAGGAATGATGGACCAAGCATGGATGAGAGGGACAAGCATTGGAGCATGGCCATGCATGGAGATGGCAGCAAGCATGTGGTGATTCAAGAGAAGGCCACGGATGAAGATTTCAGAACTTTGAGGCCACCATAAGGAAGAAAGAAGGCTTGAACAAAATATTCAAGATTAATACTTCACAAATTCGTCCATAGCTTAATATGGTGCTGCGACACCTTTATTTTGGGCCAGGCCCATGTAACTTTTGTAGGATTTTAATTAGCCACTTTTTAGAGTCGGTATTTGAGGAGAAAAGGACTTCTAGGGTTGGATTCGGCCACCACTTCTATGGCTGGCCGAAACCCCACCTTTTTCTCCTTAAATACTCCCCATAGCCGTCACCGTAGACTCGGATTTTGTTTAGACATTAAGTTAGCCATCATAGCAACTTCGCCAAGGCTCGAGCGTCGCAGAGGCCTCTTGTACTTCGCACCTATACAGGATCCCACCTTTTCAATAAAGCTTTCGTCTTAATCCGCAATATCTTGATTGCAATATTAGTTCTTACTTGTTCTCTATTTCAGGTAGGAATTAAGACCCTAGCTGGTCAGGCTGATCGTGTTCCCGCAGGATCGGTAACCTCTGGAGATTGGCCTAGCGATTGCATTGGCGCTCGTGCTCGCACGTGTAGTCGGATCGTCAAGCCTGAACTCCACCAAATCGACTATCTCCATCTCATCGAAAGATCGGACACCTTTGCCCTATCACATCACCTCTGCCTGCAAACGTCATTGCGACCATGTCGGAGGCTAGCTTTTCTTCTGGCGGATTCTTCCGCTTAGTGTTGTTGTTCCTCTTGGCTTGGGTTGGAATGGTGATTGCCGGCAGGGAGCCGCGAGCGTCTTCGTTGGTGGCCGTGAACTCACTAACCAAGGATATCATCTGATTGAGATGTAGCCTATGATTGTCCTGCAGGCGCTTCAACTTATGTCAAAGCAAGGTGCCCTTTTCCAAACCATCAATGTAGGCGGCCATAGCGGTCTGATCGTGCACTCCTGCGCAGGAGTTTTTCATATCCAGACAGCGGGAGAGGTAGGCTCGAGATGTCTCGTCCTTCTCCTGGACGCACCGTTGTAGATCGCCGATGGTGTAGGGAAGTTTGTACGTACCCTCGAAATTCTTGGTGAACGCTTCTTGCATGTCACACCAATTGCATATGGACTTCTCCGGCAAGTCGTTGATCCATTGGTGGGTCGTGCCCGTCAACATTAGTGGGAGGTACTTGACGGCAACGTTGGGGCTTCCCAGCATTCTCGATCGTGTTGTCATAATCTTGCAACCATGTAGCTGGCTTGGTGGTGCCATCATAGTGCTTGATCATCTTGTCAATCCGGAAACCCTTGGGGTAAGTTGTGGTCTGTATCACAGGTCCAAAGCAACATGGTCCAAAGTATTGTCCTTCCCGGGCCTCCTGAATCTTGTCCAAGCATGAACGTGCATCGTATGGCTCCGGGCATGCTTTCTTCTTGTCGCCACCATGGGAAGGACTGCATGAACGACGCGGTCCTCCCCTGCCATGGTGGCTGCTAGGGGGTGACGGAGGTGGAGGTGGAGGTGGGTTAGCCTTCTTGATGTTGCCCTCCTGCGACTCATCACTCCTGTCATGGTTGCTTGTCGGACACTGAGGGTCATGGCGTGACCTGCTCTTGTGTCTGTAGTTTCCACTGCGCTCCCTACCATGACGAGGTTGCTCCATGTTGTCACGAATGACGATGCCGCCCTGGGGGCGTCTAGGCGGACGCATGCTCGTACGGTGGTGAGCCTTTGGGTCTTCGTGATGCCGTGAAGATCAGGCGGTGGCGGCGAGCGACGAGGGTGGGCCTTAAATCCATGGTCGGAAGATATGGGGATGTCATCCTCCCTGTTGCGTGCGCCCCTCCATCTTCTTTCTGATGAACCCGTCTGCAATCCGACATCGTGAGGAGATCTTTCCCTCTGCTGTTTAGGAGCGCTAGACTGGCAATATGATGGGTCATAGGATCGTTCCAATCGGGCAGGATTCAGTCGGTTTCACTGATGAAGAGGTGGATGCCCCCGATTGGAACGATCAAGCAGTGGGTGGGGTTCGTCTCTGTAACACCCTCGCCTGATAAGGCTGAGTTCATGTGTATAGTGCCAATCCCTGGATCGGTTCACTGGCACACACAATACTAAATGATACCAAATATAACTGTGCATCATAAATACAACGAATATGATCCAGAATTTACATTATTTATTCAAGTACACAGCGGAAAACGAATACAAGGTAGATCTCCATCCTTCAAATGTGCCACAGGCGAACAATTGTTGAGTGGAGTCTCGCGACCTATGAACGATCACTCGGATACGATATAACCTGCAACATGAAACGTTGCAGCCACGAATGGTCAATACATTGAATGTATGGCAAGTAGGCTAAAGTGGTTAACAACAGATCTATCAACTACATGCTTATTTGGCCAAGTGGAGTTCAGGCTCATTTGCATAAAGCAACAGTTTTATCCTAACATTTGTAACAAAGTAGTTTTCCAATAAGATAAATAGGACACTCGGTCACTCCCAGGTGCTCCTACCCAATTATGTTCACCCAACAAGTTTTAAGTAATTAAGAAATAAGGATGAGTGAGAAATATCATAGCATCAGTATCAGGTCGCTCAAATTGTCCATAACCGGGGACAAGGCTAAGCACTTAGTTTATACACCCTGCAGGGGTTAGTACACTTTACCCATGTGACTTGGCCAGCCCAGCTCGTACCACCACTCTCATATTGGGTGATGATAGGGAGAAGTCCAAGAAGGAACCGTTCGGGAAGTAGCTCCCCAATCCCGACGCGCACCGGTCCAACCTACCCTATCTACATCTCTGGATACGCGGGTTCGAGTTACCACAACCTACTGAGTTCAACCAACGCCCATTTCATTATTGGCACATGGTTGCACACGAAAGCTTCCAAACAAAGAAACCAATCATTTCTCAGTGTCCTGGGCGGCATTCTCCACCAAAATCCACACTCGATGACCCAATCAATGCCATTCCGCCCAGGTGGTTCATTAAAACATGTTGGTTTGTCATTTAGCAAAACATAAGCCTTTCAAAACATATAAATTTCATGATGTGATTCCCTTCCTCGTCTAAATAGCATAGCTAAGCAATCCACCAATATGATGGCTCATAAACAAGGAATACTATGGAATAATATGGGATATAGCATAGCATATACACATCAATTCCTACAGATGCAATTCTACAAAAGCATCTACAATGCATAGGAAAACAATAGGACATTTATGACCAAGATAGCACCACTTGCTTTTGTTGTAGATGTAGTCGATTAGATATTCCTCACAATTCTCATAGATATAATGGTTGCTCTCGTCATAACCATAATGCTTGCAATCATAGTAGTTGCAATCACACACGTTGCACCGCTCGCAATCTATCGATCAAACAATTGCATACAACATAAAAAATAGCACATAGAGATCAAACAAATGCAACAAATGCATGCATGACAATTTAATAAGTCACAATGGTTGTTACTTTAGTTCTCTAAACAATATTGAAGTATATGATGCATGCAAGAGACCAATTAATGCAATGGAGTACTTGTTATTAATAATTACTTGTCAATATAGGGTTTTTAATAGTTCTGTTGTAACGCCTGTCCTAACTGTAGAATTAAATTTGTTTCTTAGGTTTACTGGATAGAGGACGTTAATACGAACCAGTAGGTGTTGGATTCACCCTAATCGGAGTTATAAATCTTTTTGTATGATTTAAATAGTGTTGGTTTTAAATGATTCATATAGTTTCTGTTGTCTAAAAATCAAACTAAAATTATATCTGTAATCTCCACGGAATTTTGATTTCAGGGACATATTATTTGTAATTTTCTGAATAGTATTTATTTTCTTATGAATTTATTACTCTAGATAGGCCATTAAACTATTTAAATCTTCACGGAAAAACCTTACAGTCAAAGGCTGAACTAATTGCATATTGATGATCTACATGGAACCAGCTTTCCATCAGTATATCATTTATATTTTTGTGACAAGCAATTAATTTACTATGAATTTAATGATTTATAAAGCCATTAAAACTAATTAAATTGATACGGTTTAAATAGTCCACAAATGCTAGATCCAACCAGATATTATTAAAGTACATTACAGTAGCTTCAATTTGATATATTATTCATACTTTTCGGAGTTACAGATAATTTCTTATGAATTTATTAACCTAAAAGACCATTAAAACTAATTAAATTACTGCAGTAACCACGTACAGTAAAAGTTGGATCTATTCTGATAATATGATTCTACGTAAAATTATCTTCAATTTGATATATTATACGCAATTTTTGGACGTGTTATGAATTTCTAATGAATTTTACAAGTTAGATCTATAATATGCAATTTTAAATTCGAATGGAATATTCTAGGGAATATTCCGCTGACTGGACAGGTTGACTTTGCATGCTGACTGGGACTAGATGTTGACCTTAAGTTGACGTGGCGTTGATGAGGAAGATGACCGGGATGACGACATGGCACGTATCGATTTGATTGGATCTTGACCGTCTGGATAGGATCCGGTGGCTAGAAAAAGAGATTGGCCCGATTTTGGCTCAAAATAGACAAGAAATAGATCTGTGTTGGAGAGACAAATCCGTAGGTCAAATTGAAAAACTCAGAACATGAAAGTTGTGGGGAATCATTATTCCTACCTTCTCACCAAATGAATTTGGATTTGAAGAAATGAGCGCGAGTAGATCTTGGATTTACACCGTAAGATCTGAAATATTGCGATACGAAATTCTCCGGCTGTGGTGGATGAAAAGAGGTGAGGTTTGTCGGGATTGAAAGATTTCGACGATCCCTACAACTTTCGTTTTTTGACCGAAGGCAAACAAGGAAGTCTAGATGGGTTAAAAAGCGAAATAAGATTCGGACATATGTAGATTCGGGATTTCGAGAAGAAAAACTCATACAGCTATGGCTCCATGAGATTATATGGAGGTTTGGGACGTTGTAGAGATAGGTACTGAAGTAGGGAACAAGTAGAAACAAACGAAAGTCGATTCGGAGTTGTAGATAAAAAGTTATAAGAGTATGAGTAGAGATAGGTCTAGAAAACGTATTGTCGCACGGTTTTTAAAGCAACACACATGTATGCGCGTGCGCTCCGATCGCTGGCTCGGTCGGTGGGCCGGCGGCCCGCCTAGTTTTTTTTTCTATTTACTTGTTTTCCTTATATCTTTTGCATACGAACTCCAAATGACATGATTCTTGTTTCTACATTTTTATAAAATCGAATATATCATTGTAGGATCAAATTTGTAATCTTTTTACTAGTTTGCAAGTAGTGGATTTACAAATCCATGTATATTCCATTTTATTTATATCTTTATGTGTTTGTATTTATTTCATAACTTTTTCATACTAGCTCCAAATGAGCTCAATTTTGTTTCTAAAATTTTGTAATATTAATTGGATTCTTTTAGGCTATAATTTAGCAATAATCGCTGTCTTAGCAATAGTGGGTTTTATAAAGTCAATTTAATTTCCTTTAGGAACATTTGGGCGAATCAACTATAGGATTTAGATACCAGGATTTGGATTCAGTTTGTGAGAATCTTGCATGGATGTAATGAAATGCTTATGAATGCTTCATGATTTTCATTTTGAAATCTTGCACACCAATTCTACAATCCAAAATCAATCCATGCCCTTTTGCCTATATGGCTACTTAGGTCATAACAAAAGAATATAAGATTTTGAATTCAAGGTTGAGAGGATTTTCTATTCAAAAAGTTTCTTCTCTTTGAGAATTTTCAACATAGTCAAACAATCAATCAATCTTATTTATTTATTTCACATTCCAAAATTAGGAGAAGTTTTGGATGTGACAGACTACCACCCTTAAAAGAAATCTCGTCCCGAGATTTGGGAAGGCTAGAAAGAAAGAAAGGTTCGAGATCCATTAGGATGCTACCACCCTTTAAAAGAAAATTGACTAGGTCATTTCTCGAGGATTCACTTAGCTCAGATTGGTTCTCCTTTAGACATTTATTGGCACAATGTCTCTAGCACATTCTAAACATCATGATTGATAGTTTCCGATAAAGCACTTCTTAAACTAGAAAAACTCTCATGGTGGTCAATTAGGGGATGTTTAATTCACGGTGCCCATTAATAATGGTTGGAATTCATCCTTACCGTATATTCCTACTGTTGCCTGCCAAAACCCACCGGCGAGCAGCGACGGGCAACACGGAGAGCCGGGAGGCTCCCAGAACTGCTGGTGGGCCCTGGTCCCTTGGGCAACGGCCCGCAAAACTCCGGCACACGTCCTGGCTGGTTCGAGGGCGTGCCACCTGACCTATACCTGATCAGGAAGGTGATGGATTGCTTCGATTGGTTTCCTGCATGGCAAACAAACATACGTAAAATTCGAGCCGCGACCGGCTCCCAGGTTTCCCTGTGAATCGGCTCTTGGAGCCGATTATCCCATGGTTCTGCATTAGATCTATGATAACATGGGGTTTTGCTTCATCAATACAAGTTAAATCGATCTACGACAGTTTAATGTTTTCACCACGTAATTGGAACATCCTACACGTAATTGAGCCTGGTAAATACGAAAGATGATAGAAAACTAACCCTAGAGAAGGCCTAACAACCGACGTAAAGTCAATTCCCGGAACGACTCCTCTCGAGTTAGCAAACCATATCTTTACGTACTACTGGATCGTTCAACCCGTTTGCAAGGCCTGACTACGTGGATATCAAACTAAAACTTGGAAAACAAGGCAAAACTATAACGGATCAAATCGACTGAATAAAGATCAAGCAAGATGCTACCCTTACATCCGGGAAAAGGTGCAAAGGCAGCGAGATAACTAGAGGCAGCATAACTAAACAATCATAGCAAAAAGTACCGATGCTAGCCCAAACAAATCTATGATAGTAGTATTACTCGCCATCAACAAGGCTTCAGTACGAGTAACACCAAATAACGCATAAGCAGATACTGCCTAGATCGCAACATGCGATCTAGGCAGCATGACACTTACCCGAAAGAAACCCTAGAAACAAGGGGTGGCGATGCGCCGAGATTGTGTTTGTTGTGAACGTGATCGTCCTCTTTTTCTCAATAACCTTAGGTACATATTTATAGTCCGGAGACTTTCTATCTTTGGAATAAACCTAGCAATCCTATCTCTTTACTTAAACCGAAACGTAACCTACTACAACATAAGATACACGGGCAATTTAGCCCAAATCCACGCACAAGGCCGATTCAACAACACGTTGCATATATGTATCTTCCAAGCCCATCTTGATTACGGCCCATCTCCTCCTTTGGAAAAATATGGCGATAACACATGCCCCCCTGGTTTTGGCAATAATAATTCCAAAACCACTCCGTTGATGTTTTTCTTCTCCCCTTCTCCCTTTTTTTGTATCGGGTTACGCGTTGCAGAGCAGAATCGTCACGCCACCCCCTCATCATGATGCCCTGTCTTCTCAACTCCTCCGCAGTGCATGATTTGACCGTTTTGGCACCACATTATGGAAACTGCTATGGCATTGAACCGTCTTCCACTATTCCCCTTATTTAAATTCATCTGAGCATTTTGCAGCCCCCATCTTCCTCCCTTAGCCAAAAAACCCTCTTCCTCCGCCGAAAAAACCCTCTTCCTCCACCATGGCCTCCTCTTCTTCCTCCGAATCATCCGCCCTTTCCTCCCAATCTTCCAACACGATGAGCGACCGAGAGCCGACGCCAGAGCACCCGCCAATGGCGGCGTACGAGGCTCTCGCCCCACATTGGTGGGATGAGAGGGGCTGGGACTTCGCCGCCTGGTCGGAGGACGACGAGTCCCTGACCGACGGCGAGGAGGGCCTCCAGTTCCTGGTCGACGGGGAACTGGAGGTGGAGAGCTCCGACGACGCCTGGTCATGGGATGGCGTCGAATCCTCCGACGAGGAGGAGGAAGCGGAGGAGGACACCTCCTCCGAGGAATACCCGCCGGTGAAGCGCTTCCGCGCTGGGTCCAGCGAGGACACCGAAGACGACGACGAGGACGAGGAGGCCCCCGCTGACATCCTCAGCAGCAGCGACGAAGACGACGCTGGCAGCAGCGCTGATGACAGCGAGGACGACGACGGCGAGGACAGCGGCGACGACACCGGCCTCTAGATTAGGAACTAGTAGTAGTAGTACATAGCAGTAGATTTCCTTTTGTAAGCAATCGGCTCCATTGTAAACAATCGTCTTTTGAATCAACAAAGATTGCTTTTCCAATTCGCCTTTTGCCGATAGTCAAAATAAGTCAACGCTCCAGAAGCCGATAGCAATGTATCGGCTTTCACCATACTACGCTCATATGGTCAACCAAGTCAAAGCCCAACGAGCCGATGGTAACACATCGACTTTCCCCACAAACATTGACAAGGTCAAATTTGGTCGCATATTTAGATAAATCTGAGCGGCCACTCTCCAACTTCAAACGGTAACCTGCGACCCTCTTCAAAAAGGCTAGACCAGATCTCCAATTTCCTCACCGCATAGATCGAGCTTACCGCGACAAGAACCCTCGATCCCCAATCGCATAGATCCATCTCCGCCGGCAAACAAGATGGCGGAATCGTCCAATATCAACACAGCGGTCTCTGGTCTGAAGGTACGCCTGCTCCTCGTAGTCTGAACACGGCGCTAGAATTAATAGCAAACACCTGAATTAATGCTTTATTCCACCGTTAAAATTTTTTAGGTTTCAGACATCCTGCTGCCGCATCCTTCTCTCCCAAATTCTCTCTGTCTTGGCCCCCGGACAGAATCTAGTCCTGCCCATCTGATCTCTTGCGAGGCAAACAGAATCCCCTTCGCAAGCCAAAACCTAGATTTGAATTCTTGGGCCGACTGCTTGCGAGCCTGGCCTAATCCTCCTGAACATTGGGTCTCTTGGTTCATCAGGGTAGCCAAAACTTACCAATCTCAATGGGAAACCACAGGAATAGCTGACGCCTTGCATTTGTCATTGTCTCCCCTGGAGAAACATGAAAATCTTCTAAAAACCATCGGCTATTTCTGGTCCGATGCTCTGAACTGCTTCATGTTTGGTCATGGCCCCATGACACCAACTCTGTTAGACGTGGTGATGATTACTGGTCTGGACGTTACATCACCCAGCCCCTCTGCTTTTAAGTTGACAAAGGCCCCCTACAAGCTTTCTTCCAAAACAGACTGCACGAACTGGGGTGCCTATCTTCAAAAACACATGAAAACTAAAGGCCCTGTCACAGAGAAAGAACACACGGCTTTCCTCAACTTCTGGCTGGAACATTTCATATTCTGTGGCCCTTCCCTGGCTCCAACCAAGAATTACCTCTCCTTGGCCCACGAACTTGCCAAAGGCACTCAACTTGGCATCGGCAAACTGTTCCTTGGAGAAGTCTATCGATATCTCCAGTTGATGTCTGTCAAATTATTCTCCGGCCTAGCAGTCAAAACAGGAGGTCCTTGGTGGTTCATTCAGCTATGGGCCCAGCTGTATTTTCAAAACCATGTCCCAAACTTCCCCCTTTTGGCGAGTTGCACCTTTCCAAATGTCAAAGGGAAGCAGATCCGATGTACCAGCTATGGCCAAGCTCTGTACAGACTGCCAGGTAGCAAACTGATCCCTCAGGAAGCATCCAAATGGTTCAGCATTTTCTTCCAAGGCCTGGATAATCCTATCTTCTTTCCCTACACGGAAGAATCGGAACATTTTGAAAATACACTCTCTTTCAGGCTAGACAACTTTGCCGATGACACCAGCACTCGGCAGCTGTTTTCTACTGTGATCCGTCCCTGCTTTCTTCCAGTTGGCATGAGCACATCCAATAGAATAATCAAGCCTGGATATGAATTCTACTAGCCAGTCGTAGTGGCTCGGCAATTTGGCCTTGGGCAAGTACCTCCCCATTTCTTTCTCCACCATCTTACAGAGAGCAGAGCTGACCTGCCCGATCCTCTCACCAGTCAAAGGTGTTACTCCTTCTTCGATGCTCTAACCATCCCAATTCCCAACAACCTCATCTTCACTTCATCAACTGATGGTTTTGAGAACTAGTGGGCGATGTGGAAGACTCATGCTTTCAGAAGAGCTCTGGGACCGTTGCTGGAACAGCTCGATGCTGACTATGATATCCCCGTAGAACAGGTACTATTACTTGTAAATTTTCTTGATGCATCTCCCAAATGATCCTTCTAATAACCCGCTCTGTCTCCTTGCAGCAACAAGATAGTCCTGAACCTACACACGATGATGGTTCCCCCTTGGAATTCTTCCCACCAGCTCCTGTGGTCCTTTTCTGCAAAAATTCGCCACCGTTTAAAAAGGTCGTGATGCAGAACCAACCGATACCACCACAATCGGCTTCCAAGATCCAAGCCACTTCTGGGTTCGCCGCCTCTCGAGTTCCAACTAAAACAAGAACGGTGGTGAGGAAGGTAGCTGCCAGGAAGACCCTGAGGCGCCGGAGTCCCTCTCCAGAAAGCTCGCATGTACGCTGATCCATGCCTTGGTTGATCTCTTTCATCCTTGCAAACATGCTTGTGTTTACTAGCTCCCCTTTTTCTTACAGGCTTCCGTCGAAGACACCTCCAGCGAGGACACACAATCCAATCGAGGAGAATTGGGTCCAACAGACTCCGATAGGACCATCACCCCGAGCCAGCCAGATTTGCCACAATCGGCTCCCAGGAAAAGGCCAGTTCCTGAACCTGCTGCCCCCCGAGCATCAGTCGAGGCGGGGCCAGTCGTGAGCCCCAAAAGGGCTTGCAAGGAACTGCAGACTTCTTCCTCAAGCCAGGAGGTTTCGCAACATCACCCTCCATGCTCTTACCAATTGTTTTTTTTATCTGCCGATTCATCACTATTTACATCGGCAAGCACCTTCCATGCAGGCGATTGACACTCCTAGTGGGAAAGTCGGGGAAGCGCCGATGCCTGTCGCAAGGCCGGATCTAGTAATCCCTGAAGGTGTAACTGAAACGGCTACCACTTTGGCCAAGCCCCCAGCAACAACACACAAGCCGATGGTCCCGTCATCTGCTATCCCCTTGACCTTAGGAGAGGTACGTTCGCTTCGTTCGGCTCTTCCTTTCATGTTGGACGCATACTGACGCCATTTCGACCTGCCAGGGTTGTGATATCTCAGGTCTGCTGACGTTCGACCGTGAATCCATCGAACCAACTCTCCCTGTTGCTGACGATGACCCACGAGCAAGGGCTGTTTTACCTCAATTCCAGCGTCTCAAAGCATTGCTGTCCTCCCCGATCGAAAAGTTGATCGAGGGCTCTGAAGAGGTGAAGAGTGTTCTTGCTGAAATCAAGGACCAACTCCCAGTAGCACTGCAGGTGAAGCTTTGGCCAGTTGTAACTCTGTCTTTCTACGGGTCAAGGGTGAAGTTGGCTCGCGAGAGGATTAATCTGCGCCGCGCCCAACTCCCACTTGAAGGCCAACATTGCAGACAAATGTCAGCAGCTCAACGAGAAAAAGGCGACTCTGGATGCCAAAACTGACACCTCTGTCAGCATCGCCGAGCTTGCATCCTTGAAAAAGGAACTGGGAGATCTTGAAGAGAAGGTCCGGGCGACTAAACAGCTCATCCGTGACAAAGAAGCATTCATCGCCCGCTCCCAAGACGAAGCAGAAGGCCTCAAAGCTCAACTGAAGACTGATCTGGCGGAAATACGTGCCCTGAACAAGCAGCTAGTGACGGGCAAGGACGAAGACGACGAAGCCGAGATCGCCGAGGTGGATCGTGTCCGTGCTGACGCCCTCCACGCCTTCGAGGCATTCCTTCAGTAGCAGTTTCAACCTCTAGAGTCGATGGCTGTGCATCGGCTGTATTTTTTTTATTGGCCGATTTCATGTATCGGCCCCCATATTTCAGTGTCCATCATCCCACATGCTTGGGAAATATTTCTTGAGGTGTTGACCGTTGACAGCCACTGGGAATTTTACGCCATCCAGCTCCTCGAGCATGTACGTGTTTCCCCTTAAAACTTGATCGACCCTGTATGGCCCGTGCCAATTTGGAGACCATTTACCATATGCTGCATCCTTAGTCCCCAGTGGCAACACAGCTTCCCATACCAGATCGCCAACGTGGAACTCCTTCGGTCTCACCTTCTTATTATATGCACGAGCCACCTTGGTCTTGTTCTCTTTGATTTTCTCAAGCGACCACAGCCTAAGCTCAGTTAAATCCTCAACACTGTCACTCATCAGGGCCGTATATTCTTCAGTCGTTAGATCGTTCTGAAAGGTGACACGTCTAGATCCAGCCATAATTTCCCAGGGCAATACGGCTTCTTGTCCATAGACTAGATGGTATGGCGAGGTTTTTATCGCTCCATGACATGACATGCGATAAGCCCATAAAGCCTCTGACAAAACCTCGTGCCAACGCCTAGGGTGCTCATCGATCTTCCTCTTGATCATCTTGATAAGGCTCTGGTTGGACGCTTCAGCTTGCCCATTTGCTTGAGCATAGTACGGAGATGATCAGATCAGCTTAATTCCCGTGTCCTCACAGAACTCTCTAAACTCGTAAGAAGTGAAGACCGAACCTCCATCGGTCGTGATCGTTTGGGGAATCCCGAATCTATGAATGACATGTTCCTTCACAAAATCGACAACATCCTTCGAGCTCACTGACTTCATAGGGACGGCTTCCACCCATTTAGTGAAATAATCCGTAATGGCCAAAATCCACATGTTGCCTTTGCTTGATGGAGGATTGATCTTGCCAATCATATCCATGCCCCAACCTCGGAATGGCCAAGGCTTGATGATGGGGTTCATTGCTGACGCGGGTACCGTCTGAATTTTTCCAAATTTCTGACATGCTTGACACCCTTTGTAGTACTTAAAGCAGTCCTCAAGCATGGTGGGCCAATAAAACCCTGATCGCCTGATCAACCATTTCATCTTGTGAGCCGATTGGTGATTTCCACAGGCGCCTTCGTGTACCTCGTGTAGGAGCCGATTGGCCTCGGTTGGTCCCAGACATTTGAGCAGTAATCCTTCCAGAGTCCTGTAGAACATGTCGTCCCCGATAAGCACATACTTCATGGCCTTGTACCTTATCCGTTTAGGTGCCCCCCGAGCCGAATCTTTCAAGTAATTGAAGATATCGGCTCTCCAGTCGTCCGCCTCCAGGAACTGTACTTGAACATCAGTTCCCTCTGCTACGTCCTTGTAGCCTGAAGCCATTTGTGCGAGATCATTCGCCTCTGCATTCTGCGATCGCGGGATCCAGTTAAAGTTTATGTACCGGAACTGTGCCATGAGCTCACGGCATTGCAACCATAATGGGAAGAGCGACTCGCTCTCACACTTGTATTCCTCCGTGAGTTGGGAAATCACCAATTTGGAGTCTCCAAAAATTTCCACTGCCTCTGCTCCAGCTTCGATGAGCAACTTCATTCCCTTGCGTATCGCCTCGTACTCGGCGACGTTGTTGGTGCATGGGGTAGCTAGCCTGATGGAGAAGGAATATGTTGCCCCCCGGGGCGACACGAGTAGAATGCCAATGCCGCAACCATCATCACAAACCGATCCATCGAAAAACATAGCCCACGCTCGTATAGACAGCGCTGCTATATCAGTGTTGATCCTTTCAGCAATAAGGTCGGCTAATGCCTGACCCTTAACCGCTTTCGCAGGTTGGTACCGGATGTCAAATTCCGATAATGCAAACATCCATTTGCCGAGTCGGCCTTTCAACATAGGAGCCGACAGCATGTGCTTTATGACATCTGATTTGCATATAATGATAATCTCTGCCGAGAGCAAGATGTGGCGCAGCTTGGTGCAGGTGAAAAACAGGCAGAGGCACAACTTATCGATCTCCTTCTTGACTTCTTTCAAAATTCCGGCCTTCATCTATCGTGCTCGCTGCTGGAACGGCCGAAACCCTTTTTTAAGCGGGAGTCGATGCTCAATGATGCTCCTGTCTAACCCGGGCATCTCTGTATAGTCCCAGGCAAAGCAATCTGGATACTCTTTCAACAAAGCTATCATCGGACCCCGCAGATTCGGATCTAACTTCTTGCTGATAAATGTTGGTCGTGGCTTATCCCCAGGACCGATGTCAATCTCCTCTAGCTCATCAGCGGATGTAAACCCATACCCTAGCTTTCCGTCACCTGCTAAATCGATGCTAAACACGGGGCGAACAGTTGGTGAGGATAACAAAGATAATTTGGGCCGATTGCCGGAATCGGCCCCCTTTTCGATTGCATTAGTCAAGGAAGGTTTACAACTTAACTGTGCTCTACAATAGCAGGGAATCTCCCTACTACGACTGCATGACCTGTTTGTCGTAAGCTTACTGCTTTTTATTTTTTGCGGCCGATCGCAGGGATCGGCCATACCACGTATGATCGTGGACTTTGCTACTCTGTCAGGCCAGTGGATAAGACCAGCCTCACCCTGTTTTTTGTAGCTTCAATGCGCTCACAGCCGTCTAGACTGACTCCAGAGATCGGCTCTTGGTCTCCTGCCTCCCAGATGTTCATGCCAGCTATGGAGATCACGATCGAATCATCTACATGAATGACCTCCACTTCATCTCCATCCCACTGTATCAGGCACTGGTGCATCGTGGATGGAATGTAGCAGTTGGCGTGAATCCAATCCCTCCCCAGCAAGACAGCGTAGGTGCTTTTGCTGTCAACGATGAAGAATGACGTAGGGATGGTTTTTCTACCCACGGTCAGGTCCACATTCAGAACGCCTTGCGTCTCTGAAGTTTGGCCGTTGAAGTCGCTTAACGTTACGTTGGTTTTGATCAGATCTGCAGTGGAGCGTCCCAAACGCCATAGCATGGAGTATGGCATTATATTGACTGCCGCTCCGGTGTCAACCAACATCTTGCGGACAGGCTGCCCATTGATATAACCTCGCAGGTACAGAGCTTTCAGATGTTTGTAGCCCTTCTCTTGTGGCTTTTCAAAGCTAACCGGCCGTGGGCCGCAGTCAAACTGTGCCACTGGTAGTTCTTTGGCTCTTGGAGCGCAGAACTCTGACGGAAGTGTGAACACCATGTTTGTGCCAGCCGATGTCTTCGCATCGGCTTTTACTGGTTTGGGGCGCCATTCTTTTCTTTTCGGACGAGCCTCCGTTTCCAAGGTCTGCCGCACTTTCACGGCCAGATCGGGTCATGCCTTCCTTAAAGCGTGGAGGTACTGCGCTTCGGCTTCCTCCAAGTTACGCAGCCGCTGAACTCGACGCTTTTGAGTGTGCCTGAGTCCATCGGGGCACCACCTTGGCCGGTGATATCTGTCTTCTTCTTTTCCACCCATTGGCTCCTCGAAGTCTTTCGCTCGAGGAGGGAGAGGCCCTAGGCGCTTGAACACTGAGACTGGACCTGTGTCGTCCTTCTGCTGTCCACATTCTGGGCAGTTGTCGATTGTAGGCAATCGTCTCATTCCCGCGTCCCAGCAATACTTGAAGAAAGGACAATCCCAATGTTTATCCACTCCTTCTTTTTCCTTTGGCTTTTTACTAGCGAGGTGCCCATATCCTTCATCATCTCTATCGTGCCGGTGACGTCGGTCATACTGATGCTCATACTTGTTAAGGAGATGTGTGGAGTGTGGCTTCTGATATCGCACGCTTCTCACTTGCTCCTCGGTCAAATACCGCCTGTCATCATAACGGGGCCGGTCACGTGGACCGGCCTCCTCTCTTTCTCTGCCCCGAGAGCGACCGTCTTCCTCCTTATATGTGCCATGGTGGTACACAGGTCCTGCCATATTAACATCGAACGAGAAATCCAACTGACGCCTCGTGGACTGGCTGTGTTCTACCATGTTGACGCCGGGAAATGGGTTTGTGTCTACTTTCATGGCGAACTGCCCAAGGATCAGACGGCCCTGTTCTATCGCCGTTTGGATCTGGCGACGTAGCTCTTTGCAGTCATTGGTGGTGTGGGTGAACGAGTGATGCCACTTGCAGTAAGGTCTCCCGTTCATCTCTTGAGCCGTAGGGATTTTGTGGCCTTCGGGTAACTTCAGCTGCTTTTCTTTCAGCAGTAAATCGAATATCTGCTCAGCTTTGCTCACGTCGAAGTCGAACCCTTTTGCGGGCCCTTGCTGTTTTACCCATTTGCAGGAGACAGGATCTGCCCCCCGAGCCCATTCAGCCACGGCCACCTCCTGGTCTTGCGTAGGATCCTCTTCTTCTGTATCGACCAGGCCTATCGGACGTTTGAACTTGTCTTGGTACAACTCAGGGTGGCGCTGTTCATACATTGTCAGTTTCTGGGCCATGTGCGCCAATGAATTGTACTCCACTTGGAAAGCCAGATCCTTGATGGGTGCTGAGAGACCCAACACTGCCAGCTCGACCGCTTCTTTCTCAGTTAAACGAGCCGAATAACATCGGTTCTTGATAGTCCTGAAACGTTGAATGTACTCAGCTACCGTTTCTCTCCGCTTTTGCCGTACCTGCGCCAGATCTGCAATGCCAGCCTCGGTAGCTTCTGAATGATACTGAATGTGGAACTGTTCTTCCAGTTGCTTCCAGGTCTGGATCGAATCCGGTGGCAACGAGGTGTACCACCCAAAAGCTGGTCCTGTCAGAGATTGCGCAAAGAACCTTACGCGCAACTGATCCGACGCTGAAATCATGCCTAACTGTGCCAGGTATCGGCTCACGTGCTCGATCGAGCTCGACCCTTCTGACCCGCTAAACCTTGAGAACTCAGGGAGCCGATACTTGGGTGGCAGCGGAATTAGATCAAACTCGTTGGGGTACGGCTTAGAATAGCTGATTGTCCTTCTCTTCGGCACGAAGCCGAACTGGTTTCTCAAGATGGTACGGATTTGCTCCACCGTTTGAGCTGCAGGGGCTAAATTCTCAGAACTCGCTCCGGTGGCGTACTTGGCTAGCCATGCCTGTTTATCAGCGTCCATCCCAGACATCCCTGCTCCAGGAATACCTGCTCCCGAAGCCCCTGCTCCAGAAACTCCTGAACCAGAAATCCCTGCAGTTGCCACCTGGTTCGTGCGCGTCATGTTATTGCAGTCCGGCACGTAGGTGCACACATATCCATGTGGGATTTCTTTAGGTGGTTCAAACAGGAATTGGCAATCGCCAGGGTCACCTCCAACCTTGTAGACGACGTAAGCCGGTGCCCCTGGTGGCTCCGGAGCTGCAAGCGTGAATGGCAGCTGCGGCCTAGTCTGGAGCGGTCTTTCTCCCTGGTGAGTCCCTAGAGTAGGCCCCGACGGAGAGTACTGATGTTTCATGATCTCCTGAACTACGCGAACCGCGACGCGCTCGAAAGCGTTCACTAGGCTCTCAGAATGGCGGTGAAGAGAATGAGCTACCATGTAATTGACTTCCTGTCGCAGAGCTCTGGTGCGCTCTTCTGAAGGAACAGACAGATCCACCTCGTCAAGAGCACCTTCGGGTGAGAACCCTTTCCATCTGATGCCATGCTTACGGGTCCTCTCAAAAGAGCCGATGAGATCGGCTTCGAAGAGAGCTTTGATATCATCATACTTCACCTTGTGCTCCTCAGGCAGATCGTCGTACGTGACCGGTCTGTTCTCCATCGCAGCGTCGGATGTTGATGTAGACGTTGTTGAATGTCCCACCGGGCGTGCCAGAATGTGTTGCCTGCCAAAACCCACCGGCGAGCAGCGACGGGCAACACGGAGAGCCGGGAGGCTCCCAGAACTGCTGGTGGGCCCTGGTCCCTCGGGCAACGGCCCGCAAAACTCCGGCACACGTCCTGGCTGGTTCGAGGGCGTGCCACCTGACCTATACCTGATCAGGAAGGTGATGGATTGCTTCGATTGGTTTCCTGCATGGCAAACAAACATACGTAAAATTCGAGCCGCGACCGGCTCCCAGGTTTCCCTGTGAATCGGCTCTTGGAGCCGATTATCCCATGGTTCTGCATTAGATCTATGATAACATGCGGTTTTGCTTCATCAATACAAGTTAAATCGATCTACGACAGTTTAATGTTTTTACCACGTAATTGGAACATCCTACACGTAATTGAGCCTGGTAAATACGAAAGATGATAGAAAACTAACCCTAGAGAAGGCCTAACAACCGACGTAAAGTCAATTCCCGGAACGACTCCTCTCGAGTTAGCAAACCATATCTTTACGTACTACTGGATCGTTCAACCCGTTTGCAAGGCCTGACTACGTGGATATCAAACTAAACCTTGGAAAACAAGGCAAAACTATAACGGATCAAATCGACTGAATAAAGATCAAGCAAGATGCTACCCTTACACCCGGGAAAAGGTGCAAAGGCAGCGAGATAACTAGAGGCAGCATAACTAAACAATCATAGCAAAAAGTACCGATGCTAGCCCAAACAAATCTATGATAGTAGTATTACTCGCCATCAACAAGGCTTCAGTACGAGTAACACCAAATAACGCATAAGCAGATACTGCCTAGATCGCAAGATGCGATCTAGGCAGCATGACACTTACCCGAAAGAAACCCTAGAAACAAGGGGTGGCGATGCGCCGAGATTGTGTTTGTTGTGAACGTGATCGTCCTCTTTTTCTCAATAACCTTAGGTACATATTTATAGTCCGGAGACTTTCTATCTTTGGAATAAACCTAGCAATCCTATCTCTTTACTTAAACCAAAACGTAACCTACTACAACATAAGATACACGGGCAATTTAGCCCAAATCCACGCACAAGGCCGATTCAACAACACGTTGCATATATGTATCTTCAAGCCCATCTTGATTACGGCCCATCTCCTCCTTTGGCAAAAATATGGCGATAACACCTACGCTTAGCAATGAATGCTTTTATAGAGGTGGAACAATCTACCATTCTAAGGTTTAGGCTCAATGCCGGCTCTCTGCTAAGGCTGAAAGGCACTCAAGATTCGCAAAGCCAACAATACAAGAGCGAATAATAATAGTAGGAATGGTGATCAATCCATCCTGCACCCAAATCATTACCCTGTATGAGGATAGGCGAATCACGTTTTTCTATCACTCGGGAATTCTCACTTGCCTTGAAGAATGTTTCCATGGGCATGAACTAATGCTCTATGTAGACTCCCATGTATTCAATCAACAAGCTACTACTAAAACTAAGCTATAGATACTTCAACTTTCAGGTCGGGTAATCTACTACATAACATCATTTCAACACTTCATACTCCCACATCTTTTTTTTCATTAGATAAAGCATTCTCCTTCCTAAATGCATTGTGTTGTCAAACCTTCCACTTACCACATCATTATATCTCCAAGGGTTCAATATAAGGAAGAATAGATTCTATAGGAAAGAAACGACTAAGGAAATAATCCTATCCATAACTATATGAAGCAATCAATAGCACAAACAAGGAAACAATCATAGGAGATCAACACACAATCAAACACTTGTATAATAACATTACAGGGGTATAAACTTAGTAGTATATAACCAAAAAATAGTTTGAAAGCATTGGAAACAATACTAGAGTAAAATAGAGTAACGTATAAGCAATAAACTAAATTTGTCAAAACGGTACAGCAGATTTAACGAATTTTTCTGGGCACCTTAAACTCGTCAGAGATTTTAGCCAATTTTTGTGCATGTACTACAGGTAATTACGCTTCAGATCCTATTTTTTTGGATTTTTCTGAGTTACCAGTAAAATATAAAATATCGCACGGTACTACAGGTCATGCAGGAAACTGCAGCAGTAAAATCACGAATTTCAATCAATTCACACCATTAAACTAATTTAAAAACCTCATCACAATATCAGAAACATTAGAGTTCAAAAATAACTGATCCTAAACAAAGCATCACACAAAATAGCTCAATACAACCAAGCAAACAACCTATATTGTCATACCACGTAAGTTGGTAAGAACAATATGCTAACACGATAGCGATGATCTCCTAAAGAGATAAAATATGGTGGTCCAGACCTACCCAAACTTGGTGAGATGTTAATTTATGTCATCTTATTTGTTCTTTACTTGTAGGCCAACTCTCATATAAGTATGATAAGAATGGAGAACCATAAATGTTTGAATAGGAAGAGGTTCTAGAAAAGATAGATGAGGAATATAAGAACTCTAATAAGTAGAAAATATGATTGTTGTCCTAATAGAGGTCTTCTATTGCTAATCCATTTCTAAGGTCACGATCCTACAGTCAACACACAGCTCTGATACCATCTTGTAACACCCTCGCCTGATAAGGCTGAGTTCATGTGTATAGTGCCAATCCCTGGATCGGTTCACTGGCACACACAATACTAAATGATACCAAATATAACTGTGCATCATAAATACAACGAATATGATCCAGAATTTACATTATTTATTCAAGTACACAGCGGAAAACGAATACAAGGTAGATCTCCATCCTTCAAATGTGCCACAGGCGAACAATTGTTGAGTGGAGTCTCGCGACCTATGAACGATCACTCGGATACGATATAACCTGCAACATGAAAGTTGCAGCCACGAATGGTCAATACATTGAATGTATGGCAAGTAGGCTAAAGTGGTTAACAACAGATCTATCAACTATATGCTTATTTGGCCAAGTGGAGTTCAGGCTCATTTGCATAAAGCAACAGTTTTATCCTAACATTTGTAACAAAGTAGTTTTCCAATAAGATAAATAGGACACTCGGTTCACTCCCAGGTGCTCCTACCCAATTATGTTCACCCAACAAGTTTTAAGTAATTAAGAAATAAGGATGAGTGAGAAATATCATAGCATCAGTATCAGGTCGCTCAAATTGTCCATAACCGGGGACACGGCTAAGCACTTAGTTTATACACCCTGCAGGGGTTAGTACACTTTACCCATGTGATTGGCCAGCCCGGCTCGTACCACCACTCTCATATTGGGTGATGATATGGAGAAGTCCAAGAAGGAACCGTTCAGGAAGTAGCTCCCCAATCCCGACACGCACCGGTCCAACCTACCCTATCTACATCTCTGGATACGCGGGTTTGAGTTACCACAACCTACTGAGTTCAACCAACCGCCCATTTCATTATTGGCACATGGTTGCACACGAAAGCTTCCAAACAAAGAAACCAATCATTTCTCAGTGTCCTGGGCGGCATTCCCCACCAAAATCCACACTCGATGACCCAATCAATGCCATTCCGCCCAGGTGGTTCATTAAAACATGTTGGTTTTTCATTTAGCAAAACATAAGCCTTTCAAAACTTATAACTTTTCATGATGTGATTCCCTTCCTCGTCTAAATAGCATAGCTAAGCAATCTACCAATACGATGGCTCATAAACAAGGAATATTATGGAATAATATGGGATATAGCATAGCATATACACATCAATTCCTACAGATGCAGTTCTACAAAAGCATCTACAATGCATAGGAAAACAATAGGACATTTATGACCAAGATAGCACCACTTTCCCTTGTTGTAGATGTAGTCGATTAGATAATCCTCACAATTCTCATAGATATAATGGTTGCTCTCGTCATAACCATAATGCTTGCAATCATAGTAGTTGCAATCACACACGTTGCACCCCTCGCAATCTATCGATCAAACAATTGCATACAACATAAACAATAGCACATAGAGATCAAACAAATGCAACAAATGCATGCATGACAATTTAATAAGTCACAATGGTTGTTACTTTAGTTCTCTAAACAATATTGAAGTATATGATGCATGCAAGAGACCAATTAATGCAATGGAGTACTTGTTATTAATAATTACTTGTCAATATAGGGTTTTTAATAGTTCTGTTGTAACGCCTGTCCTAACTTTAGAATTAAATTTGTTTCTTAGGTTTACTGGATATACGACGTTAATATGAACCAGTAGGCGTTGGATTCACCCTAATCGGAGTTATAAATCTTTTTGTATGATTTAAATAGTGTTTAATGGTTTTAAATGATTCATATAGTTTCTGTTGTCTAAAAATCAAACTAAAATTATATCTGTAATCTCCACGGAATTTTGATTTCAGGGACATATTATTTGTAATTTTCTGAATAGTATTTATTTTCTTATGAATTTATTACTCTAGATAGGCCATTAAACTATTTAAATCTTCACGGCAAAACCTTACAGTCAAAGGCTGAACTAATTGCATATTGATGATCTACATGGAACCAGCTTTCCATCGGTATATCATTTATATTTTTGTGACAAGCAATTAATTTACTATGAATTTAATGATTTATAAAGCCATTAAAACTAATTAAATTGCTACGGGTTAAATAGTCCGCAAATGCTAGATCCAACAAGATATTATTAAAGTACATTACAGTAGCTTCAATTTGATATATTATTCATATTTTTCGGAGTTACAGATAATTTCTTATGAATTTATTAACCTAAAAGACCATTAAAACTAATTAAATTACTGCAGTAACCACGTACAGTAAAAGTTGGATCTATTCTGATAAGATGATTCTACGTAAAATTATCTTCAATTTGATATATTATACGCAATTTTTGGACGTGTTATGATTTCTAATGAATTTTACAAGTTAGATCTATAATATGCAATTTTAAATTCGAACGGAATATTCCAGGGAATATTCCGCTGACTGGACAGGTTGACTTTGCATGCTGACTGGGACTAGATGTTGACCTTAAGTTGACGTGGCGTTGATGAGGAAGATGACCGGGATGACGACATGACACGCACCGGTTTGATTGGATCTCGACCGTCTGGATAGGATCCGGTGGCTAGAAGAAGAGATTGACCCGATTTTGGCTCAAAATAGACAAGAAATAGATCTGTATTAGAGAGACAAATCCGTAGGTCAAATCGAAAAACTCAGAACATGAAAGTTGTGGGGAATCATTATTCCTACCTTCTCACCAAATGAATTTGGATTTGAAGAAACGAGCGCGAGTAGATCTTGGATTTACACCGTAAGATCTAAATATTGCGATACAAAATTCTCCGGCTGTGGTGGATGAAAAGAGGTGAGGTTTTCGGGATTGAAATATTTCGACGATCCCTACAACTTTCGTTTTTTGACCGAAGGCAAACGACGAAGTCTAGATGGGTTAAAAAGCGAAATAAGATTCGGGCATATGTAGATTCGGGATTTCGAGAAGAAAAACTCGTACTGCTATGGCTCCATGAGATTATATGGAGGTTTGGGACATTGTAGAGATAGGTATTGAAGTAGGAAACAAGTAGAAACAAACGGAAGTCGATTCGGAGTTGTAGATAAAAAGTTATAAGAGTATGAGTAGAGATAGGTCTAGAAAACGTATTGTCGCACGGTTTTTAAAGCAACACACATGTATGCGCGTGCGCCTGGTGCTCCGATCGCTGGCTCGGTCGGTGGGCCGGCGGCCCGCCAATTTTTTTTTTTCTTTTTCTTTTTCTATTTACTTGTTTTCCTTATATCTTTTGCATACGAACTCCAAATGACATGATTCTTGTTTCTAAATTTTTATAAAATCGAATAGATCATTATAGGATCAAATTTGTAATCTTTTTACTAGTTTGGAAGTAGTGGATTTACAAATTCTTGTATATTCCATTTTATTTATATCTTTATGTGTTTGTATTTATTTCATAACTTTTTCATACTAGCTCCAAATGAGATAAATTTTGTTTCTAAAATTTTGTAATATTAATTCGACTCTTTTAGGCTATAATTTAGCAATAATCATTGTCTTAGCAATAGTGGGTTTTATAAAGTCAATTTAATTTCCTTTAGGAACATTTGGGCGAATCAACTATAGGATTTAGATACCAGGATTTGGATTCAGTTTCTGAAAACATTGCATGGATGTAATGAAATGCTTATGAATGCTTCATGATTTTCATTTTGAAATCTTGCACACCAATTCTACAATCCAAAATCAATCCATGCCCTTTTGCCTATATGGCTACTTAGGTCATAACAAAAGAATATAAGATTTTGAATTCAAGGTTGAGAGGATTTTCTATTCAAAAAGTTTCTTCTCTTTGAGAATTTTCAACATAGTCAAAAAATCAATCAATCTTATTTATTTATTTCACATTCCAAAATTAGGAGAATTTTGGGATGTGACAGACTACCACCCTTAAAAAAAATCTCGTCCCGAGATTTGGGAAGGCTAGAAAGAAAGAAAGGTTCGAGATCCATTAGGATGCTACCACCCTTTAAAAGAAAATTGACTAGGTCATTTCTCGAGGATTCACTTAGCACAGATTGGTTCTCCTTTAGACTTTTATTGGCACAATGTCTCTAGCACATTCTAAACATCATGATTGATAGTTTCCGATAAAGCACTTCTTAAACTAGCAAAACTCTCATGGTGGTCAATTAGGGTATGTTTACTTCACGGTGCCCATTAATAATGGTTGGAATTCATCCTTACCGTATATTCCTACGCTTAGCAATGAATGCTTTTATAGAGGTGGAACAATCTACCATTCTAAGGTTTAGGCTCAACGCCGGCTCTCTGCTAAGGCTGAAAGGCACTCAAGATTCGCAAAGCCAACAATACAAGAGCGAATAATAAGAGTAGTAGGAATGGTGATCAATCCATCCTGCACCCAAATCATTACCCTGTATGAGGATAGGCGAATCACGTTTTTCTATCACTCGGGCATTCTCACTTGCCTTGAAGAATGTTTCCATGGGCATGAACTAATGCTCTATGTAGACTCCCATGTATTCAATCAACAAGCTACTACTAAAACTAAGCTATAGATACTTCAACTTTCAGGTTGGGTAATATACTACATAACATTATTTCAACACTTCATACTCCCACATCTTTTTTTTCCATTAGATAAAGCATTCTCCTTCCTAAATGCATTGTGTTGTCAAACCTTCCACTTACCACATCATTATATCTCCAAGGGTTCAAGATAGGGAAGAATGGATCTATAGGAAAGAAACGACTAAGGAAATAATCCTATCCATAACTATATGAAGCAATCAATGTCACAAACAAGGAAACAATCATAGGCGATCAACACACAATCAAACACTTGTATAATAACATTACAGGGGTATAAACTTAGTAGTATATAACCAAAAAAATAGTTTGAAAGCATTGGGAACAATACTAGAGTAAAATAGAGTAACGTATAAGCAATAAACTAAATCTGTCAAAACGGTACAGCAGATTTAACGAATTTTTCTGGGCACCTTAAACTCGTCAGAGATTTTAGCCAATTTTTGTGCATGTACTACAGGTAATTACGCTCCAGATCCTATTTTTTTGGATTTTTCTGAGTTACTAGTAAAATATGAAAAATCGCGCGGTACTACAGTTCATGCAGGAAACTGCAGCAGTAAAATCACGAATTTCAATCAATTCACACCATTAAACTAATTTAAAAACCTCATCACAATATCATAAACATTAGAGTTCAAAACTAACTGATCCTAAACAAAGCATCACACAAAATAGCTCAATACAACCAAGCAAACAACCTATATTGTCATACCACGTAAGTTGGTAAGAACAATATGCTAACACGATAGAGATGATCTCCTAAAGAGATAAAATATGGTGGTCCAGACCTACCCAAACTTGGTGAGATATAATTTATGTCATCTTATTTGTTCTTTACTTGTAGGCCAACTCTCATATAAGTATCATAAGAATGGACAACTATAAATGTTTGAATAGGAAGAGGTTCTAGAAAAGATAGATGAGGAATATAAGAACTCTAATAAGTAGAAAATATGATTGTTGTCCTAATAGTGGTCTTCTATTGCTAATCCATTTCTAAGGTCACGATCCTACAGTCAACACACAGCTCTGATACCATCTTGTAACACCCTCGCCTGATAAGGCTGAGTTCATGTGTATAGTGCCAATCCCTGGATCGGTTCACTGGCACACACAGTACAAAATGATACCAAATATAACTGTGCATCATAAATACAACGAATATGATCCAGAATTTACATTATTTATTCAAGTACACAGCGGAAAACGAATACAAGGTAGATCTCCATCCTTCAAATGTGCCATAGGCGAACAATTGTTGAATGGAGTCTCGCGACCTATGAACGATCACTCGGATACGATATAACCTGCAACATGAAAGTTGCAGCCACGAATGGTCAATACATTGAATGTATGGCAAGTAGGCTAAAGTGGTTAACAACAGATCTATCAACTACATGCTTATTTGGCCAAGTGGAGTTCAGGCTCATTTGCATAAAGCAACAGTTTTATCCTAACATTTGTAATAAAGTAGTTTTCCAATAAGATAAATAGGACACTCGGTTCACTCCCAGGTGCTCCTACCCAATTATGTTCACCCAACAAGTTTTAAGTAATTAAAAAATAAGGATGAGTGAGAAATATCATAGCATCAGTATCAGGTCGCTCAAATTGTCCATAACTGGGGACACGGCTAAGCACTTAGTTTATACACCCTGCAGGGGTTAGTACACTTTACCCATGTGACTTGGCCAGCCCGGCTCGTACCACCACTCTCATATTGGGTGATGATAGGGAGAAGTCCAAGAAGGAACCGTTCAGGAAGTAGCTCCCCAATCCCGACACGCACCGGTCCAACCTACCCTATCTACATCTCTGGATACGCGGGTTTGAGTTACCACAACCTACTGAGTTCAACCAACCGCCCATTTCATTATTGGCACATGGTTGCACATGAAAGCTTCCAAACAAAGAAACCAATCATTTCTCAGTGTCCTGGGCGGCATTCCCCACCAAAATCCACACTCGATGACCCAATCAATGCCATTCCGCCCAGGTGGTTCATTAAAACATGTTGGTTTTTCATTTAGCAAAACATAAGCCTTTCAAAACATATAACTTTTCATGATGTGATTCCCTTCCTCGTCTAAATAGCATAGCTAAGCAATCTACCAATACGATGGCTCATAAACAAGGAATACTATGGAATAATATGGGATATATCATAGCATATACACATCAATTCCTACAGATGCAGTTCTACAAAAGCATCTACAATGCATAGGAAAACAATAGGACATTTATGACCAAGATAGCACCACTTGCCCTTGTTGTAGATGTAGTCGATTAGATAATCCTCACAATTCTCATAGATATAATGGTTGCTCTCGTCATAACCATAATGCTTGCAATCATAGTAGTTGCAATCACACACGTTGCACCCCTCGCAATCTATCGATCAAACAATTGCATACAACATAAACAATAGCACATAGAGATCAAACAAATGCAACAAATGCATGCATGACAATTTAATAAGTCACAATGGTTGTTACTTTAGTTCTCTAAACAATATTAAAGTATATGATGCATGCAAGAGACCAATTAATGCAATGGAGTACTTGTTATTAATAATTACTTGTCAATATAGGGTTTTTAATAGTTATGTTGTAACGCCTATCCTAACTGTAGAATTAAATTTGTTTCTTAGGTTTACTGGATAGAGGACGTTAATACGAACCAGTAGGCGTTGGATTCACCCTAATCGGAGTTATAAATCTTTTTGTATGATTTAAATAGTGTTTAATGGTTTTAAATGATTCATATAGTTTCTGTTGTCTAAAAATCAAATTAAAATTATATCTGTAATCTCCACGGAATTTTGATTTCAGGGACATATTATTTGTAATTTTCTGAATAGTATTTATTTTCTTATGAATTTATTACTCTAGATAGGCCATTAAAATATTTAAATCTTCACGGCAAAACCTTACAGTCAAAGGCTGAACTAATTGCATATTGATGATCTACATGGAACCAGCTTTCCATCGGTATATCATTTATATTTTTGTGACAAGCAATTAATTTACTATGAATTTAATGATTTATAAAGCCATTAAACCTAATTAAATTTCTACGGGTTAAATATTCCGCAAATGCTAGATCCAACCAGATATTATTAAAGTACATTACAGTAGCTTAAATTTGATATATTATTCATATTTTTCGGAGTTACAGATAATTTCTTATGAATTTATTAACCTAAAAGACCATTAAAACTAATTAAATTACTGCAGTAACCACGTACAGTAAAAGTTGGATCTATTCTGATAAGATGATTCTACGTAAAATTATCTTCAATTTGATATATTATACGCAATTTTTGGACGTGTTATGAATTTCTAATGAATTTTACAAGTTAGATCTATAATATGCAATTTTAAATTCGAACGGAATATTCCAGGGAATATTCCACTGACTGGACAGGTTGACTTTGCATGCTGACTGGGACTAGATGTTGACCTTAAGTTGATGTGGCGTTGATGAGGAAGATGACCGGGATGACGACATGGCACGCACCGGTTTGATTGGATCTCGACCGTCTGGATAGGATCCGGTGGCTAGAAGAAGATATTGACCCGATTTTGGCTCAAAATAGACAAGAAATAGATCTGTGTTAGAGAGACAAATCCGTATGTCAAATCGAAAAACTCAGAACATGAAAGTTGTGGGGAATCATTATTCCTACCTTCTCACCAAATGAATTTGGATTTGAAGAAACGAGCGCGAGTAGATCTTGGATTTACACCGTAAGATCTGAAATATTGCGATACGAAATTCTCCGGCTGTGGTGGTTGAAAAGAGGTGAGGTTTGTCAGGATTGAAATATTTCGACGATCCCTACAACTTTCGTTTTTGACCGAAGGCAAACAACGAAGTCTAGATGGGTTAAAAAGCGAAATAAGATTCGGGCATATGTAGATTCGGGATTTTGAGAAGAAAAACTCGTACAGCTATGGCTCCATGAGATTATATGGAGCTTTGGGATGTTGTAGAGATAGGTATTGAAGTAGGGAACAAGTAGAAACAAACGGAAGTCAATTCGGAGTTGTAGATAAAAAGTTATAAGAGTATGAGTAGAGATAGGTATAGAAAACGTATTGTCGCACGGTTTTTAAAGCAACACACATGTATGCGCGTGCGCCTGGTGCTCCGATCGCTGGCTCGGTCGGTGGGCCGGCGTCCCGCCTAGTTTTTTTTCTATTTACTTGTTTTCCTTATATCTTTTGCATACGAACTCCAAATGACATGATTCTTGTTTCTAAATTTTTATAAAATCGAATAGATCATTATAGGATCAAATTTGTAATCTTTTTACTAGTTTGGAAGTAGTGGTTTTAAAAATCCTTGTATATTCCATTTTATTTATATCTTTATGTGTTTGTATTTATTTCATAACTTTTTCATACTAGCTCCAAATGAGCTCAATTTTGTTTCTAAAATTTTGTAATATTAATTGGATTCTTTTAGGCTATAATTTAGCAATAATCACTGTCTTAGCAATAGTGGGTTTTATAAAGTCAATTTAATTTCCTTTAGGAACATTTGGGCGAATCAACTATAGGATTTAGATACCAGGATTTGGATTCAGTTTGTGAGAACCTTGCATGGATGTAATGAAATGCTTATGAATGCTTCATGATTTTCATTTTGAAATCTTGCACACCAATTCTACAATACAAAATCAATCCATGCCCTTTTGCCTATATGGCTACTTAGGTCATAACAAAAGAATATAAGATTTTGAATTCAAGGTTGAGAGGATTTTCTATTCAAAAAGTTTCTTCTCTTTGAGAATTTTCAACATAGTCAAACAATCAATAAATCTTATTTATTTATTTCACATTCCAAAATTAGGAGAATTTTGGGATGTGACAGTCTTCGCCGGGATCCAGAATTCGTCAGGAAGGATGATAGGAATGTTTCCGGAGAAGAGAACATGACCGATGGCTACGGTTTTGTCGATTCCCGCAAAGAGCTTAGACCTCGCCCATTGTAGAGCCTGAAGCGCCTCTTGCCCCACGGTGGGCGCCAACTGTCGTGGTAGTGCCGACGAGTATGCCATGGAGGGGTCCTCATAGAGCGTGTTTAGAGACGTGTGATAAGGCGGTAGGTTGGCGGGTACGATGTAACATAGCTTACCCAGGTTCAGGTTCCACGATGGTGGCGGAACCCTAATCCTGCTATAAATCACTATAAGGGCAATATGCCGAGTTACAGGGATTGGTTCGCTGTGCATGATATTAGTTTTGTTGTTCTCTATGAGTCATGCTCTAAAGGCTCCTATAGGTCCGGCTTATAAAGACGCCAGGTCCTAGGGTTATAGGGAGGATTCCTAGCCGGACAGGTTACAGAGTTCTACACTGGATACAGCTAGTCTACGTGTCTTGCACTCCAAGGCTCCGAGTATGTCGGCGACTCCATCGTAGCCTTCCTTTATTCGGCATGGGCCTCCCTTCTGGATCCATCTAACTAGGACGCCCAGCAGGCCATGGGCCTTACTACCAATTGTGGGCCACCCGGGTTATCCAGATTAGAGACATGTTATTGTGATACCCATTTAGCATATCCCCAATAATAGATCAAGATTTAGTTATTGGATTATTATTACTTGGGTTATATACTTATCTTGGTATCCAAGAGTTGTTGTAATGAATACTATGATATGATCTCTTAAGGATCTGGTATTAATCATTAAGCAATGTGTTTGTGGTTTAGTTTTATTACATTTGATCTACCCTTAGATCAAATCATCTTTACCCAAAATAAGGTTTTAGCAAAGGTTATATTGAAACTTACCGCAGTCAACTTGATGATCTACTTCAGTTCCATCAAGTTGAGAGAAGCTTCAATCCTTTTAACAAGTTTTGTTTAGAAGCGCAAAAATTATTTAGATTTTATATGCATGAATGCAATGCATACATCTGAGATCAACTTATTTCTAAGCTCTAATGACGGGATGACACCAAGAGAGGTAGGGAGGAAGCACATGGCACGCTCCCATGCATGTGATGCCCACGGCTAAATCTAAGAAGGTGGTGGTATTAGGGATATATGGGTTGATTTAGGTGTGATGAGGTAGGTTATATTGGGTCATGGTGGTAGCTGATTGAAAAATTGATTCAAAGCCAAAAGGAAAGAATTTGATTAGGCACAAAGACACAGATTCAAAAGATAAGTACATGGTGATTGCAAGTACCATGCATGCACAAAGACACAAATTCGACTATTACATGTACCATGCATGCAAGTAAAGCATGATTTAGTTTGTGAAAACAACTAGATCACATGAGCATTTAAATGAGCAATCACTCCCTTACATTCACAAAAGTTTAGAGGAATCTCTCTCTTTTTACATGGATTACTCAAATTGATGGCATGTGTGAATTCATATGGGGCTTGCTAGTGTGGGTGAGCCGCTAGTTCGTCCTTGTGCCCCATATAAATTCAAACAACCCACAATTAAAATGGAGCCATATAAGAAGAAAGAAGTGGGCTCTAATCCACATTGTCATGCAAAGGTGTACATGAAGGATTCCATAACAAATATTATGAGAACAATATGAGAACATGTATAGAAGCATTAGAATAGAATTGGATCCACCCAAAGATACCTGAGATCGACTGAAATACTAAAAGAAATGCAAAGGCCCATATATAGTTTGGATGGCGGAATTATTAACTACTAGGAAAACGGCTATAGGTAATCAGCACATCTGTGGCTCACATGGTTGAAGTGCCCCATGGCTAAAATAGGTGTGGCTCACCTGTGGGCAGTGCCCTACTAGTAACTAGAACAACCAAGGCGCACATGGTCATAGTGCGCCACAAATATGTGTGGGCCAGGGCCCTACTGGCCGCATGCCGCATACCCATAGCGCACATGGGGGAGGTGCGCTATGGTTGTTAGGGATAGCCGTAGCGAACATGTGGCAAGTGCGCTACGCCTATGTGAAGCCTCCTCTGCTCCTTAAATGGCAGAAACATCTGTGGCGCACTCTGGCATGTGCGCCATGGATGTGATTTTTCCCTGTGGCGCACTGGGGCCATGTGCGCCATGGATGTGTCGACCTGCACAAACATATGTGAACATGTGATCATCTCCACCACCCCACACTTCACTTTCCCCTTCTTCTTCCTCCTTAGATCTAGTCGGGATCCTTCTCCTTCCCACCTCAATTTCTCCACTCATTCACCATTTTTAGCATGTGGAACTTGCCTTGGATGTTACATACATAATAGAGGAAGATCTTCGGTCTCTCATCTCCTTCTCCGGTCTCGCGCGCACCTCTCCTTTCCATCTTCTCGCGATCTCGGTCTCTCATCTCGGTAAGTTGTCCATGTAAGGATGTGTTCACATGTGTATATGGATGATATGCTCATATGTATGTAGATGATTGATGCTCATGATGTGTGTATGGAGAGGATCGATGGTCATGTGTGTGTATATATATGGAGAGTATCGATGCTCATATGCATGCATGTGTGTATGGAGAGGATAATGATATGTTCATGTGTGTATGGATCGGTCTCTCTCTTGTGTTTGTGTGTGAACAAGTTGCCATTTGTTTTGCCAAAATGTTGATTCATTTCCATTTTGGCAAGACTTTGGCATTTCGCAAAGGTCCTAATTTTAGGATAGGTCATGCCGAAATTTTCTATCGACCATTGCATGCATGCATTGATTATGTGGTTCTAATAGACTTCTAATTGTACCGTGTACACAGTGTAGGGAAAAATTGTGCTCATAATGAGCGAAGACATTGTGGCTATATTTTTGAAATGTACGAAATAACAAGACGGAGATAAGATGTCCGTGTAGAAGATGCAAACTCAACTGGGTGATCGACCCAGATTCCGGGAATCTGCAGGCGCACCTGCTCCGCCATGGTTTCATGGATGGATACACTCGTTGGATAAGCGATGACGAAGACGATGGAGACGGTGAAGGTGGGTAACATGTTGATGATCATCACGGCGACAACGGGCGAGATGATCAAGAGTCTCATGGAGATGGTGAAGGTGCGGAAGTAGACCGGTATGATGATGATCTAGATGCCAGAGGAGCAAACGACGATGGAACAACGTCAGGCTGGGTGCAGGACCCTTATGTGCAAGAGCTGCTTCTCAAGCAGACGAGTAACGCTAGGGCTGCCGCTAGAGAGAAAGCCAAGCTTGCGCAACTTGAGAAAGACGCGGTTACTCCATTGTATGAAGGATGCAGGCCCGATGATACCCGGTTGAATGTAACACTCAAGGCTATGGTGATGAAGGCAAAACACAAATTGAGCGACGCAAGCTTCGATGATATGATGGCATTCTGGCACGATCGTCTCCCGGAGGGGAACACATGTCCAACTAGTATCGAGGACGCTAAGAAAATCGTCTGTCCTCTCGATCTACCGCACGTTAGATATCACGTATGCATCAACGATTGCATCATTTATCGGGGCGAGGACGCGGAGAAAACCACATGTCCGGTGTGCGGCGTGAGTCGATACAAGAAAGGGAAGAAAGCACCTCGAAAAGTGGTATGGTACTTTCCTATCACTCCTTGTCTGCAGCGCTATTTTGCGGACCCTAACGAAGCGAAGCTCATGCGATGGCATGCGGAAAGGAAGAAGCCAGGAGATGACGATGACACAGAAAAGGATGAGCTGCTGACGCAACCTTCAGATGCTAGCCAGTGGAAAGCATTGGACCTCGAATTCCCAGAATTCTGTGGAGATTCGAGGAACATCGGGCTTGGTGCGAGCACCGATGGACTCAATCCGTTCGGTAGCCAGAGCAGCACGCACAGCACTTGGCCCGTGTTTGTATGGATGTACAACCTCCCTCCATGGTTGTGCATGAAGAACAAGTACATACAAATGAGTATGCTTATTCAAGGGCCGAAACAACCTGGTACCAACATCAATCTGTATCTCGGGTTGTTGAAAGAGGAGCTAGCCATGTTATGGGAATCTGGAGCCAATACTTACGACGTCGTCGCACAAGATTATTTCACTATGAGAGCCGCGTTGGTCACTACGGTCCAAGACTATACAGGTTGCAGGTATATCTCGGGGCAGGTTATCCAAGGATTCTGCGCATGCGTTAGGTGCATGGATAACACAAGCTATCTCCAACTAGAGAAAGATCCAGGGTCTTCGAAAACCGTGTTCATGGCACACCGGAGGTGGCTCGGCAAGAATTATCCATGGAGAAAATGTGGAGACCTGTTCGATGGAAAATCCGAGACCCGGGGAATCCTAGAGCGTAGGAGCAGCGAAGAAGTAGAAGAGTTGCTGAAAAACTAGAAAGATTGTCCTAAGCCTAGAAAGAAGCGAAAGAGGCAGCAAGACAAGCCGCTGATGAAGGTATGGAAAACAAGGTCTGTTTTCTAGGAGTTGCCATACTGGAAGTTTCTCCGCACGCCTCATAGCCTTGACATCATGCATATCACGAAAAACGTGTGTGAGAGTCTGGTCGCCACCATAATCAACATGCTAGATAGGACGAAAGATGGTCCGAAAGCAAGGCACAACCTGGTATTCATGGGTATCCGGAAGGAGCTTCACGGAGGACGCACTACTCCTGATGATCAGGAATATGACGTTGATCATGAGTCAGAGACGACACAAGGTCGTCGGAAGGGTAAAAAGTTCAAGAAGAACGAATATTACTGCCCTCCTTCTTGCTTCACTCTAAGCCAGGATGAGATCAAACAGTTTTTCAAGTGCCTTCTAGGAGTCAAATTTCTGCTACGCGGGCAAGATAAGCAGATACCTAGACGAGGCGAAGCAGAGGTTCAGTGGCATGAAGTCTCACAACTGTGTCGTTCTAATGACGCAGGTACTTTTGGTTGCACTAAGAGGGATAATGGACGAGCACATCCGTGAAACGTTATTTGTCCTCTGCAAGATTTTCGACGTCATCTCTAGGAAGTCGATTGGCGTGAATCAGCTCGAGAGGCTACATGAGGAGATGGTGGTGATACTATGCGAGCTTGAGGTCTACTTCCCACCCGCATTCTTCGAAATTATGGTGCATCTGCTGGTCCATGTCTTGGAGTACATCGTCCAACTCGGGCCGATGTTCCTCCGCAGCATGATGGCGTTCGAAAGGATAAACGGACACATCAAACGATACGTTCGCAACAGGTCCTGTCCAGATGGAAGCATAGCCAAGGGCTTTCTGGCCGAAGAGTGCATCTATTTCTGCACGAATTATCTAGATATCGAGAACCCTGTCGGTCTTCCCGTCAACAGGCACCTTGGCAAGCTTGACGGATATGGTCACCGAGAGGGTCGTCGCATACTGCATGCAGACTTCGATTTTCGACGCGCAGACTTTTATCGAGCAAACCTCGTCACGCTATAGCATTTAGAACTGGTCGATCCTTGGGTACAGAAGCACAAAAGGTTAATCGAGAAGAAGTACAGTGACCGGGGCATATAGAGGACGCAGGGAGAAATAATCAAAGAGCACAACTCAGATTTCACGCGTTGGTTCAGGCAGACGCTCCTTGATAATCCCCCGCGATCGCACTCTTCTGACATGGAAAATATCATATTCACCTTGTCGCAGGGACTGATGCAAAACCTGGTGACCTATCAGGCGTATGATATCAACGGCTACACGTTCTACATGGAGGAAAAGGACAACAAGTGTGATTATCAGAACTCAGGCGTAACGTCGGAATTCTACACCGATGACAACGTGAAGGAAAGATTCTACGGAAGAATCGAGGAGATCTGGGAGCTCGACTACTATGGAGAAAAGGTGCCGATGTTCCGTGTCAGATGGGCAAAGAGCGTCGAAAGAGAAGACCGGTATTTCACAACCATGGTTATACCCGAAGCAGCCAAATCCAAGGCTGCCGGTGCGAACGTGGCTGCGAAAAATGAACCATGGGTACTGGCTACCAAAATGGACCAATGTTTTTTCATTACCGACCCGACAAAGCCTAGCCGTGTTGTCGTGAGGAGAGGAAAAAGAAACATCATCGGAATGGATGGATTCGCCAACGAGCAAGACTTCGACCAGTACGGCGATCCAAAGATTGAAGATGATGATGACTACGATGCAGCAACATACATCACAAGAAGAAAATGGACAACCCTACCCAAAAAACGTAGCCCGTTCAAAAGAACAAACATTAAAGTGCTGGGGCTAAATTATTCAACCGTGACAAAGAAAGGAAAAAGATTGTAAAACGCTAGCTCAAAAAATATTGTAAAACACGTGGTCGAAAAATATTGTAATATTCATGGACAAATTATTATGAAATTTAGTTATACTTTGAATCATATTTGTACCACTTTTATGACATATATTATCACTTTTGGGCATTTTTGGAATATTTAAAAGTATTTTAAAAACAAAACAAAACTTCTATGGCATATATCACCACTTTTGGGCATTTTTTGGAACATTTAAAAGTATTTTTGAAATAAAATTAAAAAACATGGGCACCAGGATTCGAACCTGGGTGCTCATAGATTGAGAATAGAGCTAAGGGCGGAACCAGTGGGATAGGATAGTGTAGTTGTTAGATAGTGGAGCTACAGCCATCTTATACAGTCGATAAATGCTGATAGGCGTAGCGCACTATGCCCAAGTGTGCTACAGATATCCGTAGCGCACTATGCCCAAGTGCGCTACGCCTATCTGGGCACGGCTGGTCAACGGCGCCACGTCCGCCTCCATCTCTCAGACACCATCTCAATCAAGCCCGATCCCGAGCCCTGTGCCGCCGCGCTCTCGATCTGTCGTCGTGCTCTCGATCTGCCGCCTCGCCAGCCACCGCCGCTCGAGGAGGAGGTCGTGGAGCAGGAGGAGGCCGTGGAGCAGGAGCAGGAGGAGGCCCGCCACCGCTCGAGCAGGAGGCGCGCGTGCCAGCCATCGTCGTCCTCCCGCCCGCCCGCCATCGTCGTCCTCATCTCAGAGGTGAGAGTCGCCCCTCCCCTCTCTCCCTCTCTCTCCCTCTCTCCCCTCTCTCTGCTCAGATTAGAGGTTAGGGTTCAGATTAGAGGTTAGGGTTCAGAGAAGGACATTAGAGGTTAGGGTTCAGATTAGAGATTAGAGGTTAGGGTTCAGTGAAGTTCAGAACTTGCTGTTTTGCACAAACAGCAAGTTCAGAAGTTTTGCTGTTTTGCATATATCACAATACAAACTTGCTGTTTTGCATATATCAGAAGTTCAAAACGCTTAGGTCCTATTGATTATGTTCCAGATTTTCCAACGGGACTAGAGGAGCTCAAAATTATCAGACCAGAGAAAAGTAAATAGTAATAACAAGCAAAATGTCATAACTGCCGATGATATGTTGGTCATCTTCTACCTCTAAACCTCTTCAGTGTCATAATTGCCGATGCAATCGATTCACAAGCAGTGTACAAGAAAAGTAGTTTCAGTCCACTATGTGGTCATATTCACATATGATATGATGATAGCAAGGTTTAGTGTAGCTTGGTTGATAGTAAATTTAGTGTAGCTTGGTTGATAGCAAGGTTCAGAGTAAGCTTGGTTCATAGCTTAGGGTTCAGAGTACGCTTGGTAGATAGCTTAGGGTTTAGAGTAGCAAGGGTTCAGAGTAAGCTTAGGGTTCAGAGTAGCAAGGTTCAGAGAAAGCTTGGTAGATAGCAAGGTTCAGAGTAGCTTAGGGTTCATAGTAAGCTTGGTAGCAAGGTTCAGAGTAGCTTAGGGTTCAGAGTAAGGTTCAAAGTAGCTTAGAGTAAGGTTCAGAGTAGCTTAGGCTTAGAGTAAGGTTCAGAGTAGCTTGTCGTCCTTGAAATGTTGATTGCATTTGCTAGCAGTACCTATGTTCAGGGCTTGGGGTTGTGAAATTCTCTATAGCAGAGCATGATATGTGTTTGTATCCAAGCTTCTTTAGTTGTGGATTATGTTTCCTATTTTATACTGTGTTTTATGAGTACTTGAAACAATACTGTGAAACAGGGCATGAAATGAGTACTTGAAACAATACTGTGAAAATATATCTTGCTTTGTCATATTGTTTTATTTGATCAAATCTATCTGTCTTGCATTGCATTGTCAGATAAGCTTATTTATTACCTTGTGATGTTCTTTAATGTGTAGATTGTATGTATGTGCAAGGTAGTAAGATCCTTCTTTCAAGTAGATGTCCATTTCTGGCTTAGATATTACAAAAGTTTGCAATGATTGTTTATATAAATGATTAGACAAGATAAAATCATCTCATGGACAGTCTATGTACAAGAAGCTAGCAAGGGTTAGCAAATTTAGCTTGTTAAAAAACATCTGGTTTTGCACTCCTAGGTGGACACTCCTGGGTGCACCCCCTAGCTTCGGGTTTATCCAAATTTAGCTTGTAACAGAGGTGCACCCCCTAGCATCTTGTTTTGCACTCCTGGGTGCACCCCCTAGTTTGTGGTTGATCCAGCAACTACAAACAATGTGTATATACTGATGAACTTGTTATTTGCTGCCATATACTTGTTGTCATATAATCCATACTTGTTGTCATATTTGTTGTCATAAACAATGTGTACAAACAATGTGTACAAACAATGTGTACACATTTATTGATGATCCATACTATCATATAATGACAGGTGCTATAATCTGCATGTATTTGCTTGCTGTCATCACTGACAGTTGATATAATCTGTGGTGATATAATTGTAGCACTTGAAATTGTGCTTGTTCTTGTATATGAAGCACTTTATTATGTTGTGTATGCAGGTTCTTGTATGAAATGAGTCCTGATTTTTTCCGGAATGTTGATTAACTTCCGTTTCGGCAGAAATCGGGCACTCCTAGTTTAAGAAAATTAGCAGAGGTCATGCCGGATTTTTCCGTGCATTTAACCAATTATTTGTTTTTTATTAGTGCAAAGATGTGTGGTAACGAGGCTGGATGTTCTAAGCGCATCAGCGCTGAAGGAGAACTCATACCTCCGAATAAACAATTGACATTTTGGGAGGCGGCCCAGCGGCTAGAAGATGATGAAGAATACCATCCTTCGGAGAGCGAGGATGATGAGATGGAATACACGGAGGAAGAAGCTGAAGGAACGATGGTTGATGAAACCACTGATGGTGGCGAGGGCACAGGGAGTGGTAGCAATCCTCCTAAGAAGAAGAAGCCTAAGGAACGGTGCCCAAACACGGTCGGCACGGTCAGGGAGGAAATTACCGAAGTGAGCCCAATAGGGGTTCCTTTGGAGCCCAACCTTGTCGTCAGAGGGTACGGTGGGCAAGTGGTGGCGATCACCCGGACAACCATCTCGATCAACACCGAGAATCTCCGGCATAAAGATAATGGCCACTTGCGCACACTCCTCTTCGAGAAGCTGCACGCAAGATACAAGTTCCCCGCTAAGTATGATGTGGACATCCCATCTATTGATACAACCGTTGTACCTACAGCTACACACATACAAGGACCTATCACAAGATCTTGTGCCAAACAACTTAACTACCAGGTACTTTCGTTTCTTGGAACTATTCCTCACATACATGAGAATATGATGCTGCCTAAATCAGATGTGTTTATTACTCTTAGGAATGATGGACCAAGCATGGATGAGAGGGACAAGCATTGGAGCATGGCCATGCATGGAGATGGCAGCAAGCATGTGATGATTCAAGAGAAGGCCACGGATGAAGATTTCAGAACTTTGAGGCCACCATAATGAAGAAAGAAGGCTTGGACGAAATATTCAAGATCAATACTTCACAAATTCGTCCATAGCTTAATATGGTGCTGCGACACCTTTATTTTGGGCCAGGCCCATGTAATTTTCGGAGGATTTTAATTAGCCACTTTTTAGAGTCCGTATTTGAGGAGAAAAGGACTTCTAGGGTTGGATTCGGCCACCACTTCTATGGTTGGCCGAAACCCCACCTTTTCCTCCTTAAATACTCCCCATAGCCGTCACCGTAGACTCGGATTTTGTTTAGACATTAAGTTAGCCATCATAGCAACTTCGACAAGGCTCGAGCATCGCAGAGGCCTCTTGTACTTCGCACCTATACAGGATCCCACCTTTTCAATAAAGCTTTCATCTTAATCCGCAATATCTTGATTGCAATATTAGTTCTTACTTGTTCTTGATTTCAGGTAGGAATTAAGACCCTCGCTGGTCAGGCTGATCGTGTTCCCGCAGGATCAATAACCTCTAGGAGATTGGCCTAGCGATTGCATTGGCGCTCGTGCTCGCACGTGTAGTCGTATCGTCATGCCCGAACTCCACCTAATCAACTATCACCATCTCATCGAAAGATCGGACACCTTTGCCCTATCAAGTTGTATCACATTTCAGGTTGCTCGGTGAGATTTTACTGTTTTCGTAGATTAGATCTGTTTTTTACCTATAACCCACGAAAAAGCCAAAAACACAGTTAGAGTTTAGATCCATCCCATCACCAATCTACGCCTTGCATTATCTTTTTAGTTTTGCATTGTTGAATTTGTGTCTGCGTCATCGCGTCGAGTTGCTGGTCTTAGTGTCTCGTCCCTTAGAGTTTCGAGTTCTGATCACAGTAGTCACCGCCACCCTCGCAGATCACCGCCACCATATTCCGCCACCAATTTCCACCAAGATACCCAGCCACCATAAACCCTAAAACTCCGCCACCGCCTTCCTACTGCGACACGGATCCGATCACCTTTCCTGCCGCGGCACGAGTCCGAGTTGAGTTATTGTTTTCTAGTTATTTCTTTTTACTTTCCTTCTTTGTTGTTTCCCTGTTGAGATAAAGTCCGTGGCGAGTTAAAAGTTCCGTCGCAAGTCCAGAAGGAGAGCAAAAAAAGTCTGGAACCGCCTCCGAAAAAAAATTCTGGCTATACTGATTTTCGACCCCGGGGATCACTTTTCTCCACCGGCCGTTATAGTGATATTTTTTTGGCGCCTGCGCGCTTTCTGGAGCATAATAAAAAAAATTCGAAAAACAATTTTGGGGCTAACCTGTTTTTAGACCCCGTAGATCAGTCCTAGACACTCGCCATCATCGTGATTTTCAACATCTCGGTTCACTTTTTAGGGTGCCATATCATCATATATTGCTTGTTGTGTCGTGTCGTGACATCGTTGGTGATCTAGGCTCGCGTCTCTAGTACGGTCTAGCCTAGGACCAGCACAGTACCGTCGTTGAGCATTCTTTCAACATTTGCATTGCTGTTTTGATAATTTCTAACCCCTTTGTTAAGCCTTCCCAGAGCTCCACAGATTTCTCCACGTGCGGTGTCTCGAATCCTGGTAATCGCTCGGTTCAATCTCTGGACCCACTGCTCCTCGCAGTTGCACATCGCCTTTTCCTGTTGTTTGGTAAGAACTTGTAAGAGCTTTGTATATTGCTTGACGGATTGCGCGTGTCTTCCACCATATTTCCGTAGTTATAGGCATATATACCTGTGCTTTTTAAAGGACTAACCATGACAGATACTTCGCGGAACCCTGCCATAATGACGAACCAAGAACTACATGCCCACTTCTCCGAGCTCTTGGTCGGTCGCGCTGAAGATGTGGATGCACGACTAGGGGAGTTTACCACCAAGCTCACCAACGCCATGGACAAGATCGATGGACTCGAGAAATCCTTCAACGACAAACTTGACGCTCGGTTCAAGGAGGTTTTGGACAGATTACCGGCACCCGCACCCGCACCCTCCCCATTGGCACCTCTGCTTGGCGCACGGCGCATTCCGATCACGGGTCGTACTGCTGGTGCAACATTGGGTACCCTCAAACAGACCGCACCTTAGGCGGCTACTACTGCAGCTGAGGCACCTCAGACTTCCACTGTGGCTGCTGTTGCGACATTGGGGACAGACGACGGGTACTACTACGACCCCGACAACGACGATCTGTTTGACGAGTAGGTTGAACAACCTCCACACCCTGCTGGACGTCCCCGACATTACCACCGCAACGCTCGACCACCGGTACGTGATGATGATCATGTTGCAAAGCTTAAATTAAATATTCCATCTTTTGAGGGTAAATATAATCCTGATGCATATCTTACATCGGAGATGGAAGTAGAACAACGTTTTGCATGCTTAAAATATCCTGAGAATATACGTGTTAGTGCTGCTACATGTGAATTTACTAAATTTGCTTCCCTTTGGTGGTCTGAGTATTGTCGTTTAAATCCTACTACTATTCCTAGTACTTGGACTGCTTTAAAAACTACTATGCGTGTTTGTTTTGTGCCTCCCACTTATCAACGTGATTTACTAAAGAATCTGACACGTTTGGAATAAGGAAAAAATTCTGTAGAAGAGTATTATCAGGAATTGCAAACAGGGATGGTTCGATGTGGTCTTGTTGAATCTACTAAACAAATGCTTGCACGTTTCTTTGGTGGATTAAACAAGGACATTCAACACATATTAGACTATAAGGAATATAATTCTATCACTCGTTTGTTTCATCTTGCTTGCAAAGCTGAACGTGAAGTGCAGGATCGCCAAACACCATGGAGGAGGACTAATAATTCTGCAGGTCGCACATCCACTTGGACATCCCGACAATCAGCGCCTCCTTCTCGTGATTCTCCACCAGCTACTACCACATCCAAGGCCACCACAAGATTTCCAGCTGCTCCTCCATCGTCATCCAATGCTCCTGCTCGTAGTGCATCTTCTATGTCTTCCACGGGTAAAACAAAGGATATACAATGCCGCAAGTGCTGGGGTTTTGGTCATATTGAGAGACAGTGCACAACACAACGTGTTATGATGGTGCGTGATGATGGTCAATATGATTCAGCGAGTGACTTTGATGAAGATACATTAGCCCTTATTTCTGCTCGAGATGGAGACAATTGTGATTCTTATGACGAGACAGAGGTAATGGGAGCTGAAACTGCTGATCAATACAAGAGCTTAATTACACAACGTGTGTTGAGTGTGCAATTGAGCAAATCTGATTAAGATCAACGCCACAACCTGTTCCAAACACGTGGTGTTGTCAAGGAAAGATCTATAAGGATCATCATTGATGGAGGGAGTTGTAATAATCTGGCTAGTGTTGACATGGTAGAGAAGCTTGCACTTCCAACAAGACAACGCACACATTCATATTACATCCAATGGTTTGAGAGTTCTCGCAAGATCAAGGTAACAAGAATGGTACGCGTGCATTTTACTATTGGTACATATTCTGATTTTGTTGATTATGATGTTGTACCTATGCAAGCTTGTTCTTTGTTACTTGGTAGACCATGGCAATTTGATAGAGAATCTGTTCATAATGGCAAAACTAATCACTATTCTCTTATGCATGATGGAAAGAAAATTGGACTAAAACCTATGACTCCCGAACAGATTTTAAAAGATGATCTTGCTAGAGCTAGTAGAGCTAAAACTAAGGAGAAAAATAAAAGTGAGAATCAGATTGTTGCTGCAGATTTTGTACCACCACAGAACACTAAATCTGATTCTAAACATGCTACTGAAATTCGTTTGAAGAATCCATGTATGCTTGCAAATAAAATTGATATTGCTGAACTAGATGTAAACAATACTCAATGTTATGCAATTGTCTGCAAAGAGGTTTTATTTTCATTTGAGGATATGCCTCCATCTTTACCACTCGCTATTGCTAACCTTTTGCAGGAATATGAGGACGTCTTCCCCGCTGAGCTGCCACCAGGACTACCTCCTATTAGAGGAATTGAGCACCAAATTGATCTAATTCCTGGTGCTATGTTGCCCAACCGCGCGCCATATAGAACCAATCCAGAGGAGACAAAGGAGATACAACGCCAAATTCAGGAACTACTCGACAGAGATCATATTCGTGAGTCCCTTAGCCCCTGTGATGTTCTTATTATCTTGGTACCTAAGAAAGATGGTTCTTCGCGCATGTGTACTGATTGTAGAGCTATCAATAATATTACTATTCGATATCGTCATCCTATTCCACGTTTGGATGACATGCTTGATGAATTGAGTGGCTCTACCATGTTTTCTAAAGTTGATTTGCGTAGTGGTTACCACCAGATTGGTATGAAATTGGGAGATGAATGGAAAACGGCATTTAGAACTAAGCTCGGTTTGTATGAGTGGTTAGTGATGCCGTTTGGTTTAACTAATGCATCCAGCACTTTCATGAGATTAATGAACGAAGTTTTACGTACTTTCATTGGACGTTTTGTGGTAGTCTACTTTGATGATATTCTGATTTATAGCAAATCCTTAGAGGATCATTTGGACCATTTACGTGTTGTTTTCAATGCTTTACGTGATGCACGTTTGTTTGGTAATCTTGAGAAGTGCACCTTTTGCACCAATCGAGTTGCGTTTCTTGGTTGTGTTGTTACATCACAGGGTATTGAAGTGGATCCAGCCAAGATTGAAGCTATTAAGAATTGGCCGCAGCCCAAGACGGTCACACAAGTGAGGAGTTTTCTTGGCCTCGCTGGTTTTTATAGGCGCTTTGTCAAAGACTTTGGATCAATTGCCGCGCCACTGAATGAACTTACCAAGAAGGATGTGCCCTTTGTTTGGGGTGATGCACAACAACAGGCCTTCGTCATATTGAAAGATAAGCTAACACATGCTCCCTTACTCCAACTTCCTGATTTTACTAAGACTTTTGAGCTTGAATGTGATTCTAGTGGAATTGGTTTGGGAGGTGTGTTATTACAAGAGGGAAAACTTGTTGCATATTTTAGTGAAAAATTGAGTGGGGCTAGTCTGAACTATTCTACTTATGATAAAGAATTATATGCGTTGGTTCGGACATTAGAAACTTGGCAACATTATCTATGGCCTAAAGAATTTGTTATACATTCTGATCATGAATCTTTGAAGCATATTCGTAGTCAAGCTAAGTTGAATCGTCGTCATGCAAAGTGGGTTGAATTTATTGAGTCTTTTCCTTATGTTATCAAAGAAAAAAAGGGTAAAGATAATATTATTGCTGATGCTTTGTCGCGCCGTTATACTTTGTTATCTCAACTTGACTTCAAAATATTTGGATTAGAAACTATTAAGGAACAATATGTGCATGATGCTGAATTTCAAGATGTGTTGCAGAATTGTAGAGATGGTAGAACATGGAACAAGTTCGTCTTCAATGATGGATTTGTGTTCCGTGCTAACAAACTATGCATTCCAGATAGTTCTGTTTGTCTTTTGTTGTTACAGGAGGCGCATGGAGGAGGATTGATGGGACACTTTGGTGTCAAGAAAACGGAGGATGTTCTTGCTGCACACTTCTTTTGGCCACGTATGCGTCGAGATGTTGAGAGATTTGTGGCACGCGGCACTACTTGTCAAAAAGCTAAGTCTCGCCTTAATACACATGGTTTATATATGCCTCTTCCTGTTCCTAGTGTTCCTTGGGAGGATATTTTTATGGACTTTGTTTTGGGATTACCACGTACACAGAAGGGGAGGGATAGTATTTTTGTTGTTGTGGATCGGTTTTCTAAGATGGCACACTTTATTCCTTGTCATAAAACGGATGATGATGCGCATATTGCTGATTTGTTCTTTCGTGAAATTGTTCGTTTACATGGTGTGCCAAATACTATTGTTTCTGATCGTGATACTAAATTTCTTAGACACTTTTGGAGATGTTTATGGGCTAAGTTGGGGACTAAATTGTTGTTTAGTACTACATGTCATCCCCAAACCGATGGACAAACTGAAGTAGTAAATAGAACTTTGTCTACTATGTTGCAGGCTGTTTTAAAGAAGAACTTAAAATTGTGGGAAGAGTGTTTACCTCATATAGAATTTGCTTATAATCGTTCGCTGCATTCTACCACAAAGATGTGCCCGTTTAAGATCGTGTATGGTTTTGTTCCTCGTGCACCTATTGATTTATTGCCTTTACCTACTTCGGTGCAAAATAATTTAGATGCTACACAACGCGCTGAAATGATATTAAACTTGCATAAGACTACTAAAGATAACATAGAACACATGAATGTTAATTATAAAATTGTTGATAAAGGGAGAAAGCATGTTGTGTTTGATGTTGGAGATCTTGTTTGGTTACATTTGCGTAAGGATCGTTTTCCTGATTTACGCAAGTCTAAGTTTGTAACATCCCTAAAATAATGTTTTCAAATATTTCATATCATGCATGCATGCATATCATTTAGGGATCAAAACTCAAACTCATTTGAAAGAAAACAGAATTTGAGAGCTATGATTTTATGTGATCAACATTAAATCAAATACTACTTTCCAAGGAGGGGGTATTTGTTCAAGAACCAAACCTTGTTGCTCTCAGATTGTTTTGCTTGATTCCTAGTGCTTAAACCAAAATTTACAAAATAAATATGGATTTAAAACCAATTTCAAAACTTGATCAAATCAAGTGCTATGTCACTGTTTATTTTATTTGATCAAAAGGACCAAGCTAGTACAGAGAAACCACATGGTTTTATGCCCAGAATTATGAGTGTTACACTCTTCAAAAATTCAGAAAAAGGTTTGAATTCAAATGGTTTTGAAATCATTTGAAAATGTTTCCTGAAAATCAATTTAGAAAAAGAAAAGGCATTAGAAAACAGCACTGGGCCTGGCGCCACCTTTCCAGTCCAACAGCAGAAACGGCCCAAAAGCAAGCCCACCCGGGTTTTCCCCTTCTCTCTCTCTCACCTGCACCCGCTCTGCCCCGCTGACACTGCCACTGGGCCCGATGCAGGTCAGCACCTTCTTCTCCACCCCCGCGCGTGCAGACCCCGTTGCCACCGCCGTTTCCTCCAGAAACGCCGCGTTGATTCCTCGCTTAATTGGCATTGATCCACTGCGTAATTCCCTCGCCCCTCCTGGCTACTTAATCACCTCGCCACCGCGGTCAATTCCCCCCCCCCCCCCACACAGCACGCTCCCCTCGCCACCAGGCTGCCAGTATTTGCTCCTACACCACCGCAGACAGAGCCAACTCCGGCGATGTATTCCGGTAAGCCTAGTGCTCGCGCCTACTCCTTGTTCACCCTGGAATGATCCTCTGATCTTTGTGCACCTCCTGGTCCTTTTTGTTCATCCGCTTGTGATCTAGAGCGTCGACTTTGACGAGTACCGTGGGCATCCGACGCCGTCTCCAACTACGGCGAGAGATTGAGGTAAAAGCCGACCGCCCCGCGCCTTCTACTTGACCCTGTCAGGTTCACCTAAGCGTTGTGCACTCGCTGATACCCTTGGTTTGTGCTAGGGTGGCCAGTAACGTCGCCTTCGTCGCCGTCCGTGCAAACCCGACGCTGTCTCCAACTCCGACGAGCCCCAACAGCCTCTGCAGCACACCCCCGCCCACACCAGCAACACCTTGAGCTTCTTCGTGATTCCGTGAGTTCGATAAGCCACTGCTCGACCCTTATCCCCCTCTAGAATCACCGGTGCATCGCCGGCAGAAGCGCCGCCGCCGCCAGCGACCATTCGCGTCGCCACTCCTTGGTCAAAGCATCGGCCTCCGTTAGATCTGTATCGTAGGGTGTAGATTAGAACGGGAGCGAACCGTTTTCTTTAGATCTGGCACGTTGGATCTAACTTGATCCGACGGTGCGGAAGCATGATCCTGAGTGAAGCGGTATTGTCCAATCAGGAGACGCCGCGTGGCTAGGATTTGAATTTAAAAACTGGATTAGATCTATTAGATATTAAAACTTGTTTAATTCATAACTTTTGATTCCCACGTCCAAATTTGACAAATTTTATATTAATGGAATTAGGAGAGAAAGCCCTTTCCATATATGCAATGTGTTTAATGTTTTGTTTCTGTTAAAATGCTTATTTTTACAGAAACATGTGTAGGCCTATTTTGTGTATATTAATTATTTGAGAAATGTTTTAATGTTCAAATAAAGGTTGTTTGGCAAGTTTTGAACTTGTTTATGAATCAGTACTGTGCACTTGTCTTGTTGAGTATAGAAAATCATCACATATCATATTGCATGCATCCATATATTTTTGCTTGTATTTATTTTGTATGTGATTTGGTGCTATCATTTTATGTGTAGATTTTGGTGCAAATAGTGATTGTGATTGTGAGGATTGTAGCTACTCTCCAAACTACCAAGGCAAGTGGTGCTTCATGATTTTATTCCTATGTTTTCAAATATGCATTAGAAATATTTTGCTAGTCTTGCATGGATATTTGGATCTATATGCTATGCTTGGGAAATCCTAGTGGTTGTAGAATTGCTAGAAATATTTCTAAGTCTTAACAATGCCATGCTTAGCCTAGCTAGTAGCAACCAAGGGTGGTTATATATTCATGGTATGAATAAATATTTCTAAGTCTTTGGACTATGTTTTTGGTGTAATAAAACAACTAAGTGAATGAAACACCTGGGTGGAATGGAAGGAATGGGTTATGTTGAGTGGTTACACAAGGCCCATTTATATGGTTTACCTTGTGTATCTCACTTGTGGAAAGCCACCCAGGAACAAAGGGATTTGAGAGGCCAAATGTTAAGAAGCTTCTAGTGCAGCCACTTGGCAATATGGGCTCTGCCTGGATCATATAGGTTGCAATAACTTAGCCATCTGGACAGTTGGTGGTAGTGGGATGATAGGTTGGAACGCGTCCATTTGGTCTAAGGGAAGGCTTCTGAAAGGTCCTGTCTTGGTGAAAATCAAGTCTTGTGGGGAAAGTGCACAACCTCTGCAGATAGAAGAATCTAAGTACTTAGCCATGTCCCTGGTATTGGACAACTTGAGCATCAGGACATGGAAGCTATCAAGAATCTCCTCATCCCAATTTCTAAGTACAAACTTGTGGTTGAACAAGGGTGAAGGACCCCAATGTCTATTGGTGGTTCCTTGGGAAAGATTTTCATCAAAGAAAACTTAGTGTTTTCAACTGATAGGCAAAACCTATTTTGAGCAAAGCAAGCCTAAGCTACACTTAGCCAAAATGCATATAGTATTTAGTCCACCAATATTCTACTAAGGTATCACTTGCCAATACTATTCCAAATGTATTGACCCACTGTGGCTGTAACTTGTGATGTTGCAGGATATTCTGATGATGATTAGGAGTCATGAGTCTACACTCAACATGCTTGCCTGTGGCACATGAAGATGAAGACTTATTTATCTTATTATATATTTGAACTCTTGTATTAGGCCTGTGGCCATAAAGTTGTAAAAGACTATGTTTGTCTCTGGAATGATATGTAATAATGACCTTTGTTTCTGTGTACTTCATCTTAAACTGTGGATGCTAGCATTGATCCAGGGACTAGCATTGCAATCACAGGGATCCTTTCCTTTACAAAGGAGGGATCTAACAAAGTTAATGCCGCGTGCTGCTGGTCCCTTTAAGGTGTTAGAGAAAATAAACGATAATGCATATAAACTTGAGTTGCCTGCAGACTTTGGTACGGTTAGTCCTACGTTTAACATTGCAAATTTGAAGCCTTACTTTGGTGAGGAAGATGAGATTGCGTCGAGGATGACTTCAATTCAAGAAGGGGAGCATGATGTGGACATCCCATCTATTGACACAACCGTTGTACCTACAGCTACACACATACAAGGACCTATCACAAGATCTCGTGCCAAACAACTTAACTATCAGGTACTTTCGTTTCTTGGAACTATTCCTCACATACATGAGAATATGATGCTGCCTAAATCAGATGTGTTTATTACTCTTAGGAATGATGGACCAAGCATGGATGAGAGGGACAAGCATTGGAGCATGGCCATGCATGGAGATGGCAGCAAGCATGTGATGATTCAAGAGAAGGCCACGGATGTATATTTCAGAACTTTGAGGCCACCATAATGAAGAAAGAAGGCTTGGACGAAATATTCAAGATCAATACTTCACAAATTCGTCCATAGCTTAATATGGTGCTGCGACACCTTTATTTTGGGCCAGGCCCATGTAATTTTCGCAGGATTTTAATTAGCCACTTTTTAGAGTCCGTATTTGAGGAGAACGGGACTTCTAGGGTTGGATTCGTCCACCACTTCTATGGCTGGCCGAAACCCCACCTTTTCCTCCTTAAATACTCCCCATAGCCGTCACCGTAGACTCGGATTTTGTTTAGACATTAAGTTAGCCATCATAGCAACTTCGCCAAGGCTCGAGCGTCGCAGAGGCCTCTTGTACTTCGCACCTATACAGGATCCCACCTTTTCAATAAAGCTTTCATCTTAATCCGCAATATCTTGATTGCAATATTAGTTCTTACTTGTTATCTATTTTAGGTAGGAATTAAGACCCTCGCTGGTCAGGCTGATCGTGTTCCCGCAGGATCGGTAACCTCCAGGAGATTGGCCTAGCGATTGCATTGGCGCTCGTGCTCGCACGTGTAGTCGGATCGTCAAGCCCGAACTCCACCAAATCGACTATCACCATCTCATCGAAAGATCGGACACCTTTGCCCTATCAAAGTATCAGAACACAAATTATCATGGGAATCAAGTAAACAAATCCGCTCTCACAACGATGAGCACCGCCCTGGCCAGGTGGAGAACCCGGATAAAGAAAAAGATCTATAAAGAAGGCAAAAGTCTCGAGGAGATCCAGAAGATTGACCCGCAGATCACCGAAGATCAGTTCCGGGAGTTCAAGGAGAGGTGTGAATCCGAAAGAGCCCTGGCCAATAGTAATCGGGGAAAGTGCTGCAGGCGATGAATATAGGTCATCACCATCTCGGATCTGGTGGATACAGAACCGCGGAGGCCAAATGGAATAAGGAGGACGAAGAGTATAGATCTAAGGGGATAGAAAACCCCTTTGCGAAATTCGAACCCGGGCAGGTTCGAAACTTCATCAGGGCCTGTTACCATGTGGACCCAAAAACCAAACAACTCACCGCGGATCCTGCGGTGAAGGAATTCGAGGAAATTGTGGTAGGTAATCTAATTACCGTGGATCAACTCGATTGCATTCTAATCGATGAAGTCTAGTTTCTAAACGATTCACTGTTACTTCTTCTGTGGGAGGAGGAAATTGTTGCTAGTCATGGATCCCAGGGTTCCTCATCCCAGGGGTCGACGGTGGCCACCCGGTGGGAGAACCCTTTTAACAGGGCGATGAACCGGGCCAAGAAAATAGAGCCGGTTACGAAGAAGCCGTCGTCGGCTGGCCGGCCTCGGGGGGTAAGAATTGGGTGGATCATTTTGGTCCACCGCCGAGGACGCGTGTGGCACCGTCGGGAAGGAGCGAGGAGGAAAACCGCGAGGTTCAAGAACTTAAGGAACAAGTGGCGCGGATCCCGCAGATCGTCCAAGACAACCTGGCAATCACCCTCTCGTCCATCCTGCCTACCTTGGTGGAGTCAATAGTGAACTGGAGTGTGGGTGGTCGAGTAGGGCCGTGCCCGATTCCAAGCATGGTCAGCAGCCACTCGAACAACGCGAGCCGACGAATCAGGCGAACTACATGTTCGTGACTCTGCCCGCTAGCACCGCGGCGCCACAAGTGTTGGTGACTCCCCCTGCCATCACCGCGGTGCCGGACATGTTGGTGGCCCCCTGCCATCGTCGCGGCGGCACCGGAGCTCCAAGCACCCGGTAGGGAGAATACACCGGCGGCCAGCACCGCGCCATCAAGCAGCCCTTCCGTCTCTTGCATGCTCATCGACGTATGCGGTGCCTCGACATTACCGATCTCGACGCCATCACGGTAAACAAATTGCTTTACCGCCTTTCACGCCATCTATTACTCTTATGGCATCTCTGATGACGTCGTACATGTTTTTCGTAGACGGATGTTCCTTGCACTCTCTTATGCTACGTGAACAACAAGCTGAGGGATGTTGCCAAGGGTACCATCGTTCAACCCTTGTAGCGCACGTTCCACTCAAGGCCGATGCCAGATAGCGTGCACAGGGTTAAAATTAGTCGGGTGCTAAGGGGCTGCGACGACCTAGAACCTCCCATTCAACCCCCAGGAGCGGATGAAGAAGAGCCGGCTGTCCTCAGAAGTTGCTTCGGCTTATTCTTGCAATGGACAAAGAGCATGATCCATTTGGGGACGGCAGGGGCAATCACGCCATAGACAACAGCACCGCCTGTCGTGCCAGCGACAAGCGGTGGCAAGGCCCCCTTACCGCCCTCGCCGTCACCTCCACGCGGTGGGTCGGATGATCATGTTGATGATATGCACATGGCACGGGATCCAGCCGAGGACGACGAAGACTGGAATGATCACTTCTTCAACACTCAGTTTAGCAATGAAGACCTAGTTGGTGGCCCCACAGAGAAAGCCTCTATCACCAAGCGTCTATTTTGTTCTCAGGAGACGCCTCTAGCTTGCGCCTTTATAGAGCCAGCTGATACAACCAACCGGCCCTTTATTCTAAGCCCTAACACACTACATAGGGTGGCCGGTGCTCAGATTGCGGTGCCTGCCCGCTCTCCAAATGGAAAAAAGGGCAGGAAAAGAAAATCTAGCAGCTCGAGCCAGCTAGTGGCGTCAACTGCAAATCCGATCAGGTTTCGGGACGGGCCACCAAGACCCGATGGTATTATGTGGAGGATTCATGTGGCGGGTGAGCCCATGCTACCTAAGAATTTGTGGAGGCTCGCCAGTTCGGAACTACAGAGTGTGCATGACGGCATGCTGACGATAGAGAGACGCATTCTGGCAGAGAAAGATCCCTCGCACCCGGTATTCGTGGTTAAGATTCCACCAGGCTTGGGCTTCATCGGCAATGCCCCTGCGGATCTATTCTTCCTACGGTTCGACGACATCTTCAATATGGTCCACCTATACCCGCTGCACTATACCATGGTTCGCCTGTTTTCTCTCAGCCTGGCAATGCAGATCATTAGAGAGAACACATCGGGCATCGCTATAGTGGACCCCTACTACATGCGTGACGGCTGCTTGGGTTCCCCCGCTGAACGACGTATCGTGGCCTCATACCTAAAAAAATCCTCGTGGAGAACAAGACAAAGGAATACAGTCTCGTGCCTTACTTTCCCGAGTAAGTCGTTATTCACTCGCCACCGTCGATTGGCTTATTAGATTATCATCATTCTTTTTCCAACACATTCCATTTGAATTTTTTGCACAGAGATGAACACTGGACTCTCATCTCCTTATCTCCAAAGCATTCCCACGCCACGTATTTTGACTCGGGGAGTCTAGGAAAGAAGAAAAACTACGACAAGATAAAGGAAGTTCTGGATGATGCTCTCACTGGCTATGCCTCGACGGAAGGCACCAACTTCGTGTGTACGAAGGTCAAGTTCGGCAGGCACGTCTTCAACCACGTAACTAAGTTCCCCTGCATGAAGCAGCCGGAAAACATAAGAAGGAAGCCTACTACGCACTCCATCACATGAGGGCGTTCCTACTAGACCAGCAGAATTCTACGCTGCCAGATCATCTCAAACAGAGGGCCGAAGCAAAGGCCAAGATCACTGATTCAGATATTAGACAAGAGATGTATCGCATCCAGCAGCAGTTTGGGGCAATCATCTTTCGTGATGTCATGACTTCGGGGGGATCTTCTACGGAGGAAATATCCCGAATAACCGTGACATAGAAGATCGCCTAGAGATGTAGGGTGACTATAGGAAGTTCATGATGAGACAAGGCGTCCTCCCGTTCCCTAAGCCGAGCCAGAAGGCTTGATGTTGGCCTAGTTGTAGTTACAAACTATAGATGGCCTTTGTGTGTGTGGACAAGTGTACATGCTACTACTTATCTTATTAGGTTTATGAATCATCGCTTACTTCTTTTGATTATTATTATTATATATCAATCAATGCTTGGTTTTTTTGCTTACTCTTTGGTCCTTTGCTCACTTTGGTCCTTCTTTTTTCCTTACTCTTTTTTAGAGAATAATGTCGATGATTGAAATGTCGTGGCACACTATATATGTGAATGTTCTACGACGGGATTGTGAGCCTTGTGATATGCACAAGTCCAGGTCTTGTGCATCCTACTTGGCTCACGGTTCCGTCGTAGCATATTCCGGTGTCCAACGACCTATGTATATATATGAGGCGGTCTTTTTGATTTACTTTGGTCTTTTTCGAGAATAATGCCAATGATTGAAATGTCGTGGCACAATATATATGTGAATGTGCTACGACGGGATTGTGAGCCTTGTGATATGCACAATTCCAGGTCTTGTGCATCCTACTTGGCTCATAGTTCCATCGTAGCATATTCCTGTGTCCAACGACCTATGTATATATATATGAGGCATTCTTTTCGAGTTACTTTAGTCTTTTTAGAGAATAATGCCGATGATTGAAATGTCGTGGCACACTATATATGTGAATGTGCTGCGATGGGATTGTCCGCCTTGTGCTATGGACAGGTCCAGGTGTTGTGCATCCTACTTGGCGGACGGTTCCATCGTAGCATATTCCTGTGTCAAACAACCTAGTTATATATGAGACATGCTTTTTGAGTTTGGTATTTTCGATTTAGGAGTACTTTCTATAAGTGTATCTTCATATGCGACTTTAATTATACATGTTTTTTTTAATCACCGGTTAATTATTATTGTCAACTTGTAGATGACGTGGTACGTCGTGTACAAGGGACGGGTTCCCGGAGTCTACGATGATTGGGAAGACTACCGGAGACAGGTGCACCGTTTTAGCGGCAATAGCTACAAAGGGTACAACACTATGGCGGAGGCGGAATCTAGATACACGCGCTATCTAGCGGGAGTTAGGACGAGGAACCGGATGAAGACCTACACCTTCGTCGCGGTGATCATGCTTATCTTCTTTGGTTGTTTATCCCGCGTTTGTGTCTAGCTAGTTTAGATGTCTAGGCGAGCTTCCGAGCTCTAACTTGTTCGAGACACATGTATTCGCATGTCACCAGCTACTTTGTAACTTGATCGAAACAATGTATAACTTATGTATTCATGTATGGGACTTATCTATATGTATTTGTTTCAATCTTGTTTTGCGAATTGTGTATTTATATATATAATTATATATCTTATATCTGTGTGTATATATGCCTGTAATATTGTATATAATCTGTATTGTATATCATCTGGCTCTGAAATTAAAAAAAAATCACCTGTGGCGCACATGGCACAGCTTCTGTGGCGCACAGTGTCTAAAGCGCACCTGCGCAGGCTAGTGGCGCACTACCTCATGCGCCACAGAAGATAAGTTTTGTAGCGCACCTGGACAGCTATCCGTGGCGCACTAGCATGTGCGCCACGCCTATCTCGGCACAACCGTGGCGCACCAGGCAGTGCGCCACGGCTAGGAGATAGCCGCAGCGCAAGCCTACTGGCGCACGGGCAGTGCGCCACGGATTGCTTTTCCACGTGCGCCACTAACGAGCATTTTCCTAGTAGTGATACGGTGGTGGAGTTTGAAAAGATATGCCCCCAACTCAACTTGGGCATTAAGCAATATATCAAGAACCAACTACAAATTTATCAAGAGGCAAATACAAGTACTACAATATATATGCATATGGGATAAGAACCAAATAAAAGGGGTTTTATATGATGCTCAAATGCAAGGTGGCATGGTGACATGAGCATGATATAATGATGATGCAATATATGACATGTAGGAAGTAGAAATATATGATAGGAAAGTAGCATTACAATTGTTAGACAATTGGGATGCTACAACTCTCCCCCACTAAACAAGAATCTCGCCCGAGATTCCTAGGAAAAGAGAAAGACCAAGGAGAGGGGGGTGCTCGGAACGAAGGTGATCCTCATGTTCCCAAGATGATTAACAACATAATGGTGCAACCAATATGCCTTGCAGAAGTTGCTAGACTTGTTGCGAGTCTTGCGTTTTGCTTCTCTGAAACAAGAACTTGAAGAAATTCAAAAGAAGTGAGCTTCTTACTTCGAGCTGGATGGCGATACACATCTCTAAGATTAAATATTGAAACTACATGTGAAGATTATTCTTTCTCCCATCGGAAGAAAAGATAAATTTTGGAGAATTTTTTAACCACTATTAGCATTGTTTTGTTCCCTTAGATTTAAGAAATGAAGTCCGCACACAATATTGCCTTCAAACAATAAGGTTCCTTGATATCGATAGAAAGATTGGGGTTCCTTAATTCTCGTAGCTGGTTCTTCTTGCGCTGGTGAGGACCAAAAGATCACATGATTAAGGTGCGCGGGTTTATCTTCATGAGAAAGAGTTACACGAGTTTATGGTGGAATCCTAAAATAAATTGAATTTATAATATCTGAAGTTTATTGTAGGGATACTTATTGCTTCCCTTAACCATGAGGTTATTGCAATAGATTTTGCGATTGATGGCATTGACCATAATTTACTTTACCAAAGAAAGTAATTTGACAACTTGAAGTAACAGATATCTTCCCTCCGTATTGTATGATGATGTTGAACGCCAGTAGAATGAAGATGATGGAGAATATTTTGCATTTTCTACCACCTAATTATTAAAGATTTTGCTCCATCTTGAAATAGGAAAGACCACCAACAAGAGATTATTGATTTTGTTCTTGAGAGAACACTCGAGAAAACAAGGACGGAAGTAAAAGTCTCGAGGGATAAAGGCCACTTCTGACTTCCATGGAATGAGTGAAATCACATTAATCCACCAATTCATGTACAACAGCGAATGATAAGAGTAGTGGTATGGTAGCTATTCCATCCCGCACACAAAGAATTACTCCACACATGAATAAGAAAATCATGCAACCTAACTCCCCAAAACAGGCTGAAGATCTTGAAAAACAGAATCATGAAGCTTCGTAAGAAAACAAAGATTTGATGCAAACACTTTGCCTGATCCAAATTAGATACGCATGATAATGTTGTCATCGTGTAGGAAGTCATAAGCCGTCAGAAAGATAAGAATGAAGATCATGGAATAGATCAAAGGTTCAACAGCTAGATTAAGGGTAGCACCCCAAAAATTAATAGAAGACTTGCGCAAGATCTAGAAAATATTCGTGGCATCCGGCAGATGGAGGATAAAAGATAAAGCGAGAGTGTTTCAAAGGTTTCTTGATGGGTGGAAGACCAAAAGAATTTCTTGTCCTTCTTGAGAATATCTAAGAGAGATTTAACCATCTTGAGGAAGTCTTCAATAAAGTTGTCAAACCGAGGATAGATACCGCTCCAGAGTTGTATGAAATCTAATGATGGGTGAGGATTAACAATTGATTTGATGTTTTCAGAATTGTAGCAATGTCTTTAGCCAAAGTACATGATCCATATAGGTGAATTTACACTGATGTAGTGTTCTTGAAGCTTAAGAGGATAAAAATAGGATGGTCTTCATGTTCTTCCATTGATGTAGAATAGGCGAGGATATCGACAACATATACCACCATGAAAGATCAACATAAAGATCAAGGATTGGTGTTTAGAAAGATGCATTGAAATAATATATTATATGTCCCTTCGGATAAGAAAAGAGATACTGAATTGTTCGCCTTGTTGATCAAAACACCGGTTAAAAGGAGGAAAACTTTGGATAAGAATCGATGATAACTCCTACATTTAAGCAAAGCTATCATAGATAAAAGAATGAGGTTCTCTCATATCAAAGGGAACTTTGCATATATGGAGTTCAAAAGATGTGAAGCATGATAACCAGATAATAATCCACCCTAGTGCCTTAGGAAACCTCCAGATTGCCAAATATACTTGAATATGATATAGATATGATCATGGTATAACTCAAAATCACAAGAGATAACCTCCATCATTAGGAGGATTAGATTGAAAGCATTGACCATATTCCACTCATGATAAGTGTCATATAGCTATACTAAGAACCAAATTACAATCACAAGCATCGGATCGACACACGTTATATATTTAGCCCAAAAGAATTTGCAGACGAAGTAAAACTGTAGATTGAAGCGCAGGTAGCAAAAGATTGAGTTAGCATGGACATGTCCACAAAAATAAGGTGAAACATGTATCACACACGACTGAAAAGGAGTGTGGAAAGACAGATGTATCAAAGAAAAAATTCCGCATTTTCGACATTAAAATACCAAAAAAAATATTAGATGTGAAAAACAACTTAACGGATAGAGATTAGCAACTCCATATTCTATGAAAGCATGTAGGAAGGACGACCACCCTTAACAAGACCGCGTCAGTTTACAAAGAGTCGGATAAATCGTGTCAGTTTACAAAAATCCTATCGGTGTGGAATATACCAACAATTGATAACCAAAGGTAGATTGTGACACAAGGTTGGATGTAACAAATAGACAAAGGATTTAACACACATCTTATGGTACTACTGAAACCATAAACACGTGAATCCTAGTTTGAATTTTAGAAGAGGATTGATAAACGTTACACTTCCTTACTAGAAAAAGGGTGGGTGGGAAGGTAAGAAGTATAATGGAAGTAGTCCTACTCTCACGTTTAGTTTTTCCCTAATATATATAACTACCAAAAATATTTTATAGACTGATACAACCATCTTGGCTAAGACCCTGAAGGGCGGAATGGCTCTGATACCAGATGTAATCCCCTGGACCCTATGCTCTAAATCATAAGCCAGTATAACCCAAAAGTGCATAAGGTTTCCTACCGAGGAGGCCCGAGGGACACCCACGTGTAGGTCCCGTCTGAGCGGAACAATGCACGGTACCGACCAACCATCATATCTACTTCTTATGGTTATATCTTCATGTGTGAGAGACATAGCCGGCTGGACAGCGAATCAAGCATACAAAATGAGTATGTATGCCAACGACATACAAGACTATATTAGAGTCAAACCATCTAAAAGAAATAGAAATATTCAACGCTATACGGCAAGATTCAAATATCCTCGATAGAGATAATAGTTTAGGATACATCCTCATACATCACACATCAGAGTATCAAGCGAAAGCAGAAAACAAGATCCGAGTATGCATAATAAGCAAATTGGCATAAGATTCCCTGAAAATAAGCATATACCACCCACAGATCTCACGGATCTCCATCCTCGGAATCTCTACAGTTGACGGTCGTTGCCACCATTATCGATCTCCTAGACCCAGTAGCCTTCCCGTGGATATACCTATCCATTTGAACCAACATTTTATCATGTGAGACCCTAAGGGACTCAACAAGTCTTTATGCATCTAAAGGGAAGAACCTGAGGGTGATGCAATTGCAGCGAAAATAAAGCCTAGCAGTTCTATAGAGACATGCTATGACATCCGCCTAACCAATGATAGACGAACGCTTGTTAAATAACCAACAGTGAATTACCCAACAGATATATTTCAACATAAATAAACATCGCTCTCCCACCTCCACTTTCCCCAAACGAGAAGCCGGAACAACATCCCATTCGTTGGCAGTTTTATTAATCATTCCATGAATATTGCACTATTACTAGTCAAGTTTTAGTCAATTTAAAAGCGGTATTTTAGTTATGCTTGTCTATGATCGAGAAACTGTGCCCCAAGTCATCCATAACCGCGGACACTACTTCCAAAAAGATTTACCCTGAAGGGATGCACAAATAGCAACACACGCATGATCAACCTCGAAAAAACCAAATAAAGACCCAACGAGGCATCACGACACAGCATCACAAGATTCACAGATGAATTCAGGGGGCACCCCACTAAGCACCCCGCAACGAAGTTGGCTAGCTCCGAGACGGACCCAGGGTTTGCGTTAGTGGTTGTAAACGACTAGGAACCCGAAAGTGTGATTGGGCTTGTCGATACCACGAAAACACTCTACAATCCAAAATAGTATAGTAGTAAACGCTCCTCGAGCAATAGTAATAAATAAAGCATTAAAGCATGGCATAAGTACAGGATAGTAATAACACCCCAAACTAATTGTGACCCTAAGAAATTAAATGTGACTCGAGCTAGGACTAAGGGGATTCATGGTCCCACATGTGGATAGTGCGATAGTCAAGGAACATGTATCAAGTACTCAGGGTCCTATGGGACAAAGTGAGCATAAAGAACCAAATAGCAGATATTGCCGACTGGTGCCTCTTTCTTTAGTTATCCCATTACTACTCAATTAAGTTGTTTAGGTACCTCATCATTCGAAGACTCTCACAAACCCTACACGTGCATTTCTACGACTCATATGGCGCAATCAACTCCTATAGTAGTGGCTCATGGGATTGAGGGAACAAGCTTCGGTGGGGTTTAAAAGTAAAGGCTATGCAATACATGGGATTCAATTTTATTCATGACACGATCCATGATGCAAGAATAAGACAAATGCAATAGGTAATATATGTAGTGCAAGCATGGGGAATTGCTTTCCTGGAAGCTCAATGGAAGAGTAAGATGGATCCGGGTAAAACTCCTGAGGCTCCCTATATTCTCTTTTCTCTGAATCTATCTAGATAAAAACCAAACACACATGGGGCCAAAGGAAATACATTGCACAATCATATAAATCATATGCAACAAGCAAACAAGGGATGCCATGATGGGATGATGCACAATTATATGATATAACATAGCATGGCTTTGGTGAGGTGTGGGGTACAAGAATAAAGCATTTTATTAAGTTTTAAGTCATGTTTTGCTTGCATAAACCTTGCTGCCCCTTTAATAATTATATGATGCATTCTTCAATTTATATCATGAAATGCATAGTTAGAACGGGCTCATTGCGCTGATCGATTTAGACATATCATTTGTCGAATTCGGAGTTACGGAATTAAAGTTATGCAATTATGAAGAAATGACATTTATTAGCATTTAAATTATTTCAAAATTATAAATTTCCCAAATGATATTTTAAATAGCATAAACAGATTCCTCATGTTTTTCTGATTAAAAAACATATATTTTTTACATTCTTTGGATTTAAGAATTTAAAACCATATCAAAGTCAAATTATATTAAAATGGGTCCAAGTCAAAAGTTTGACTAGATAGAGTCAACTCTGGTCAGATTTGAAACAATGTTTGAATTCATCTCTGCAAAATATTTACAATTCATTTTGGAATCATTTTCAAATTTCCAACAGATTTGTATTTGTCGGAGCCCTGACAATCGGGGTGCCACGTCCCCGCGCTGAGCGGGCCCCGAGCTAGGGGGATCACCACTTTCAAGAGGCAAGGCGCCTCCGGAGGAGACTCGTCCAAGCGGATCTCGCGAGGGGATAGAGCTTCCAGTGCAAGCCTACCACGATCTTGCACATTGTCTTCGGCCCTTTAATACCGTGGAGCACCTCAGGGGCAAGACAGTAATTTCGTCAGGCAGAGTTCGAACCTTGGTCCCGATAGGAAGAGCTGCATCCATGCGATGCTAGCTTCCTCAGTAAAATAAGACTCGGTCCACTGCCCCTTTTGCAGGGAAAGGGCGATCGATCTCGTGGTGGGAGACGCCTTTGTTGCCATTCTAGTGATAGAAGGTGTAAAGTAGAGAGCACCGGATGAAGACAAGCCGTGTCAGGGAAGGGTGCTTTACAGGAGGACGGAGCAGAGCAGGGCAAACTAGACCAAGTCCACGCAAAGTAGCCTCCTAGACCGAGTACTCTAGGGGCGGCACTATGGACGCCCTTCCTGCCCATAGTCTAGGGAAAAGGCCTGACGCCGCCCTATAAAAATTCTCCTCGTACCTTAGAAGAGATCGATCCTTAGCGATCTAAACCCTAGAGATCTCATCTCCATTGTACCCTTGCGAAGCCAAGTGAGCAAAACAACAAAGCAGGAGTAAGGGATTTACCTCCTCACGAGGGTCCCGAACCTGGGTAGAAAACACCGTGTCACCTCTCTGCGACGATTCTAGCTTCGCCGTCACCACCGTCGACGAGGCCCCTTGAGAACGCTGTTCAGTCCCCTCTTAAACCTAGGGATCGTTGGACCCTAGTTCCTTCACAGGACAAATCTCTGACATTTGGCGCGCCAGGTAGGGGGCTGAGGCGCGCTTTCAAGTTCTCCGCTAACCTCAACCACATGTCGGCTCACACCGAGACCTGCGCCGAGCGCGCGCTCTACCGTGCGGCTACCAGGGCCCAGACTGAGCCATCCTTGCGACACGCACACTCCGACCAAGACCAGTGGACCGAGGATGACGGAGGTTCCACCTACCTCCAGTTGCATGAGTCCTCATCCTCCTCGCGCGGCTCCACCTCACTCTCCCTCACCTCGTCCACGTGCGGCAACCCCGAGCGTCTCACGCCCGAGGCGGCCTGGCGCATGGTCCAGGAACTCTTGGACCACTCGCGGGATGCCCGGGCGAGGAGAAGCGGTGGGATAGGATCACCGAGCTCCTTCACATTGCCACGCCCTCCCCTCGGGGGAAGAGGGCCTAGGGAGAAGCCCTGGCACCAAGGACTGGGGGCTCGCCGCAGGCCCAACGCCACGATGATGCCCCCAAGTCTGGCCAGGCACCTCCACCAGCGACCAACAGTTGCCAGATTGTCTCGGCCACCACGATCGCGGCACCACCGTGTGGACGCGAAGACTGAATCAGCGAGGAAATCACTGCGATAGGCCAGCAAAACCGCATGGCTTTCGCCAGCAACAAGGCGGTGCAGGACAACGTCTGCCTCGCCCTCACAAAGGCGCTCTGCCATGTGGTATGGCTGTAAAGTTCAGGGCCGTAGACGCCAGCTCATTATGACGGAACGACCAACTTGTGCGAGTTCTTGGAGCTCTACACCACGAGCATCAAGGTTCCGGGGGCGACGACCGCATCATGGCAAACTGGCTGCCCCTGTGCCTAAAGGACACAGCCAGCACTTGGATGATGAACCTTCCAGAGGAGTCCATCGACTCATGGGCCGATCTCAGCTCCCTCTTCATCGCCAACTTCAAGGGAAGCTACGAGCGCCCGCTCACATACTTCGACCTCCGCTAGGTGCGGCAGGAGCCTAGAGAGACACTCTTCAAGTTCCTACAGAGGTTCAGCCGAGTCCGCAACAAGATCCTGAAGATCTCAGACTCCAACGTCATCCCTGCCTTCTTTGAGGGCGTCAAGGACGTCAAGATGAGGGAGAAGATCGGAATCTGGGAGAGAGCCTCACCTCGACTGCCGAGCTCTTCCTCATGGCTGAGAAGTGCGCCAAGGCTGAGGCTAGGCGAATGTTCGGCCTCGCCGAGGCGGAAATCAACCCAAATTCCTTGGGCTCGTCCAACAGAAAAGACAAGGACTCCAAGCGCAAAATCACCGTCATCCTCACCGCCGAGCTGGACCGGAAGAGTCCTCTCTAGGAGCGCGACGGAGGAGAAAGGGATAGCAAAGCATACTGCCACTTCCACAAGAGGAATGGGCACCCCACTGACGACTGATACGAGCTTCAGAAACTCTGCGACATGTGCAATAATCAGAGGAAGGTAAAACCTGGTGGAGAGCGTGGTGGGGCTAGGGGTGGCCACAACGGAGGCGTGCATTGGAATAGCAACTCTGGAGGCCACGACGCCCCGCAGATGGGCCAGCAAGCCAACATCGTGTAGCACCCTCCACAGGTGGAGAAGGGTCCAGGACCCTGGGAGGCTATCAAGTGCCACAAGGAGTTGTCGCTTGCATCCTTGGTGACTCCCAGGCTCTGGTCTCCGGCCGGCACTTCAAGCTGCTCGCTCGCGAGGTCTCCGTCGCCAGGCCAGGAGTCCTGTTCCAGAAGATCAAGTGGTCTCAGTGCCCAATCACCTTCGACGACCGTGACCACCCCATCTCCACCAGGCCCGTGGGAACGCTCCCTATAATTTGCACCCCCTACCAAAAACAACATTGTGGTCGCGAAAAATCTCATCGACGGGGGCGATGGACTAAGCGTGATCTCCACCGAGACGTTTGCCCAGCTACAGGTGCCCTACGAGAGGCTGGCGCCGACCATTCCATTCTCCGGGGTGACAGACGGAACCACTACCCCCATCGGGAAGGTGCGTCTCCCCATCACATTCGGGACACCCGACAATTACCACACCGAGCTCGTTGACTTTGATGTGGCCAGCATCAAGCTCCCGTACAACGTCATCCTCGGTTACCCTGCACTGGCCAAGTTCATGGCGGCCACTCACCATGCTTACAACGTCCTCAAGATGCTCGGAGGCAACGGCGGGATCATTACGGTCCGCTATGATGAAGTCGAGGCCCTGCGCTCCCTCGATCACGCCTACAAAGTAGCAGCCGCCGCCTACCTCGAGGACATGGATGCGCTGGGTTATGGCATGGGCTCCTCTAGGAGGAAGCAGATGTCCACACAAGAGAGCGCCATGGCCAAGGGGGCAGCCGCGGCGCTATTTCCACCTCGTGAGGGTCGGACCCCGGTCGGTACACGAACCCTCCGGAGTGGCCATGCCTTGCCACCGCCTACCCTCATGAACACCATGGAGGCCCCAGAAGACTGCCTCGACCCAGGGGATCCCAACTTCCCAATGGATTGCACCCAGCGTGCGGACAACATCGGCAGCCCTCCAGAGGCCAGCTAGTCTACAGGCCGAGCAGGATCTCAAGGCGGCGGGAAGGCATACAAACTGAAGGGAATATGCCCGAGAGGCAATAATAAAGTGGTTATTATCGTATTCCTTATTTATGATAAATGTTTACTTTGCATGCTATAATTGTATTAATATGGAAATGTTAATACATGTGTGTTTAATGAACAAAAAGAAAGTTCCTAGTTATGCCTCTTTTATAAACTAGCTCGTTGGTTAACAAGATGATCAAAGGTTTCCTGATCATGGACATTGGATGTTGTTAATAACAAGGTCACAACATTGTTGGAATGATGTGATGAACATTCATCCGAAGTATAGCATTACGATCAAGGTCATTGTGTTTATATTGCTATAACATCATACGAAGTAATCTTAGTCCTTAGACCATGAGATCATGTCAATCACTAACATCGGAAGAGTATCTTGATAACATCAAACATCACACCGTAACAGGGTGATTATAAAGATGGGTTTGGTTCTACGAAGGTGTTATGTTGAGGCTCATGGATCAAGAGTGGACTTGTCCATCCCGATGACGGAAATATATACTCTAGGCCTTCTCGGTGATATCACATTAGTTAGCTTACAAGCAAGTGATTTGATCACTAGAATGTTATATCACGGGAACAAAAAAGAGTGCATGTCGGTAATGAGATCAAACTAGGCATGGAGATACCGATGATCGAATCTCGGACATGTAATATATCACGAGACAAAGGGATTGAGTTACATTCATATAAGGTTCACACGATCACAGAAGTCATCATTAAATGTGTGGGAGTCAGTACGGATCTCCAGGTCCTGCTGCTGATTATTGATCGGAGAAGGTTCTCGATCATGTCTACATTATTCGCGAATCGTAGGGTGACACGCTTAAGGGATACCGACACCATTTGGAGCAAATAAGATGCTAGAGAAAAAAACTAATTCTGCATGTGAAATTATTTCACTAGACACCGGAACTATTTCGGTTGAAATTGCTGAAACTGGTTCTGCATGTGAAATTGAAATGTTGTAAGTGGTTTTATGTGAATGTTTGTTAATTCAAGTAATTAACAAAATTCTGAATAAATAAATAAAAGAATTTTATTTAATGAGAGATTGCATTAAATTTGGTGGGAATTTATGGGATTTGAGTGGAGGAAATGGAGGGGCATTTGTGTGAGTGGGAGCTCCACTCACATGAATGGAGGAAGAGGTGGGGGGAACCACCTTGTCCGCTGGCCATGGCTAGTGGGCTGCCCCTTCCTCCTATAAAAGGAGCCCCTGCTCTCACTTTTCACTCACACCTCCTCATGAAGGATCTCTCTCCCCCTTTAGAATTTCCCCATGGTCTCGGATCAGCGAGATACATGTTCCCAGTGGCTTTTTCTAGAAGGATTTGTTGCTTCCGCTGCTTCGCTGGAGTAAGGGCACGGAGGTTTTCGGGGTTACCGGATGTGTGTGCAATCATGGATGCACCACTGCTTTGCGGTGCTGGACTTGATGGTGCTGGACTGGCTGGACCAGATGGACTTCATCATGATCTTGAGATCGGCAAGCGTTCGACTACATCATTCACGAGTATAACCTCATTAACACTATTCGGTCTTCGACGGTATGTATTCTATGGCTGTATATCCACCTGTTGCTTTTATCTAGTATATAGATCTTGGTACTTAGTTGTTCCCATCGTAGGAAAACATTTGTTTTCTATGTTGTGAACCCTTCAGTGGTATCAGAGCCGGATCTATGCGTAGATGCTTTGCACGGGTAGTACACATATGAATATGTGGGTGCTGATGGTCATGTTATTACTTCTTCCTTGTACTTTAGATATTGGTGGCATAGTGGGATGAAGCGGCCCGGACAAACTTTACATGTCCTCGCAATGAGACCTGTTCCACGCTTGACATGCAACTAGTTTTTCATAAGTGACTTGCGGGTGTCTGTCTCTCCTACTATAGTCAATATCTAATTTACAACAAGTTGTCAATAATTTAATTATCATTGTTGTGGTTCCATGTTCGTAGGTAAGAACGGTTCTATCTCCGAAAGCCCTCAGCCACGTAAAACTTGCAATGGATAAATTAGAAGCGTCTAGTTTAGATTGTTGCTAGGCTAGTGTCATGATATGGTGATCTTGTAAGTAAAAGTATAAGTCGATACTCTTACAACACACATAACGTGTAAGTTACATAGACCTTGGCCTTACACATAAAGGAATGATGGAGATCATACCATGATGCACATGATAACGATCAAGTGCAAGGACCATATAATTTCATTTTTAACATGTGATGTTTGTTGCATCTTATATTGCTTGTTTGGCATTTTATTAGCATAATAAGATGATCCCTCATTTAGATATCAAGATAAAAATGTGTTCTTCCTTAAGTATGCATCGACAATGTTTCGCCGCTTCAAGACATCACGTGATGATCGGGTGTACTTGAATCCACGAACATATCTCGGGTGTAAGACAGTTTTACACACGCGAATACTAAGGTTCTTACTTGGTGAGCCTAGCATGTGCAGACATGGCCTCGAAAAACAGACCAAAAGGTTAAGCATGAGTCATATGTTTTATATGATAACCATTTAGATGCTCGCCTTTGAAGCTACACCGACTCACGTGATGATCGGACTTGGTGTAGTGGATTTGGTTCATGTAATCACCAAAAAGACACGAGGGATGTCATTTTTGAGTGGGAGTTCATTTCTAATCTGGATTAGTAGAACTCAATTTATCATAAATTAAATCAAAGTAAATTTGCATAATTTGTTGTAGTTATTGGCATTCGTTCACCACCTTATGCTTAGTTGTAATTGAGATATAAAACTATAGAATTCTGGATATTTACTTTATGAACTGGTATCGTATTGTGTTGAGTGTCAATCTAAAGTTTAAAGTCCTATTGCAAACTTTCAGCAAACTCTGTTTACTCCGTGAAGTTTAATAATTAGTATTAAATCGAGAGTAACAATTCCAGTGTTAGTATCTGAAGTATCATGTTTGGCTCCATGATTCTTGATTTAAATATCGAGATTATCTAGGAGCTGGAAGAATTGTTTCAGAAACCATCATGTGTGGCAGATATAATGATATCTGAAACAATTTTTTGGTTGCAATATGATAGAGTATAATGTATGTTCTCATATTGGATGAGAATTTGCGAAGGTTGGAGATGCTAGACATCCTAATCATCCAAAAGGGTTTTGGAAAGTAACATTATACTCACGATTCACCTTTATAAGCTACATTAGCTTGATCATGAAAGTCTTCATGATAAAGATGAATAGAAGATGTATGCAAATTGTTTACTACACTAAAATATTACTAAAGAATGGATTTTGAAAGAACGCCATTCATTTGATGATGGTGATCTACTTCAAAGTGAAAGTCCAAAGGTATTAGTATTTGAATATACACGCTTTGGAATATATGTCATGTATATGGCGCCATTGTTGATGTTGATAGATTCTTTTAAAAAGGAAAAGGAAATGCTGAAAGAGAATCTATAAAACATATTTGGCAGAAAAGAAAAGACTGGAAATATCTAGTTTAGGTATATAGATGATATACATGTTATGGTTGTATTCTTTGCTTGTTGAATGTGGTTCTTGGGTGTTGAATACCGAATTGGTTGGTATGAAATTTCATACAGAACGACGCAATTCATGAACCACAATGGCCTAAGTAACTAGCAAGAGAATATGTGATGATGTTCATCGAAAACAAACAAACTGTTGTTTGTATTTCTCGTTGACATCAAAGCTTACCTTCCAGATTTGTTTTAATAATAGTTATTTAAATCAGGTATTATGAGAACAAAGATTGTTTAAAATAATTACCGTATTCGATATAAGATGGATGATTTACATATCTAGTTGGAGAAATCACATCCATAAAACCTAATGCTAAAATGTCACAAGACAAATGATTGAAAGATCACTTATGAAGTAACATCGTCGTTTAAATTATATTGGAAAGAAAACATGAAGAAACTCCATTTTCATGGATTTTTGGAGTCTTTGATTTGATCAAATGACGCTTGTGAGACTTTCCTCGAGATAATTAAAATTTCGTTCAAAGGCCAAAGAAGAACGAACGACTAAAATATTGGAATTTATACATATCGATGTATGTAGTCCATTATGTATAGTCGAAAGCGATGGACTTCAACTTCATATGCTTTCTCCAGAAATTTGAGTGAATATTCACTTAATGAGAAAGAAGTATGAAATATTTGAAAACGTTCAAAGACTTTCAAGATGAAGTGGAAAATCATTATAACAAGGAAATAAATAATTTATGATTTTATCATAAAGGGATTTATTTGAGTTGCAAGTTTAGAAAAACACCTAGATTTGCATCTCCCGAAACACCATAGGAATATGGAGTGTTTGAGATTTGTAATGAAACCTTTTTTAACATGGTTGGATCAAATGTGTTATTTATAAAACCGTCATTATGTTTTAAAAGATTAAAGCTTTAGAGACTACCGCTTTTACACTGAAAAGAGCTCCATCTTGATCTGTTGAAATGACACCATGTAAGTTATGGTTTGGGGTAAAACCCAAGTTGTCCTTTCTTAAATTTTGGTATGCTAAGCACAAGTAAGATGTTTACAACCAAAGTCGGATGAGCATGTCTTTGTAGGTTATTTCGAATAACCATTGGGTATTCCTCCATAACACCGAGGACAAAAGGGTTTGTCGCTTGAAACATGAAGTTTCTTGAAAAAGTAATTTTTTGCAAAAGTTAAGTGGGAGGACAATAGAACTTTGATAAGGTTAACGAACCTTATCTATATGTGCTGAGTTGCGCAGCGCCGGAAAATTATCAGAGGCAGCCAAAATGCTCATGGCTCACGTGCCTCAAAGGTTGTGGTCACGAAGATCTAAGTTCCTATTGAACCAAGTATGTTGGATAAACAATCAAATGCTAAGATTTGAGAGTAAACCATTGTTGTTTGACAATGATGAACCGACTACATGCAAAGAAGTTGATGGGCCCTAACTCCGTCGAATGGCTTGAATCCATATAATCCGTGATAGTTCCATACACGAGAAATCAAGTTTTTCGAACTTGGAAGACCCTCCGGAAAGGTGTAAAAACCTAGCGGTCGTATTTGGATCTATAAAGAAACAGACATGGATGTTTCACATCTATGAAATAGTCGACATGTCGATAAAGTTTTTACGACAATGTTCAAGGAGTTGACTACAATAAGATTTGATCTTTGATAGCGATATTTAGTCTGGACGGATTAATGTAGCAACCACTACATATAATTTTGGTATATGATAGATGAATAAACAAAAGAAAGTTCTAATAGAATGGTTGTCTAGAACATGTGCATGACACGATCCAAAGGGTTTTTATTAATTCAAAGGATGCTAAAAATGGCATTCAAACTTCATTGGTTGAAGTAAGCATCGCGGAGTTGGAATCATCACCGTGATGAAACTGTTAAAGGAGTTTTTCATTAAGAGACGATGAAGATGCTTGCATTTGCAAGAAATTAAGTGGGAGCGCTAAGACATATTTCTAATACATTATGTAGAGGACAACTTGTTGATTGGAAATGATGTATCTTTTATTGACAAAGGTTAAGAATTTCATTTCGATGAAAGACTTAGGCAAAACCCGAATATTTAGAATGAATGTCTACATGCATAAACAGTGATGCTAATATGGTGGTGCAAAATTTACATATATGAGATATTGAAGGGGTTCAATATAGAAACAACGAGAAAAGGATCTTTTCGCATGGAAAGAATTGAATCAAGATTCAAGTGTATGGACACTTGATAAGTGAAACAAGATTCAAGTGCTTTGACACTTGATGAGTGAAATCACAAGAATGTTTTGATCAATCATACCATGATATGTACACATCCAGATATGTCCTATGCTCTAAGTGTTATGAGCATATACCAGAATGAATCATAAAATGATCATTGGATGATAGTAAGGATATTCTTATAAACTTTTGGAAGAATTAAGAATATATTCCATTTGTATAAGAGACAAATAGTTCATTGAAAAATGATACTAGTTTTGTCACAAGATACAAATTAAGTTTATCTCAATTTAAACTATGGGTGGCACAATGAAAGATTTTCAAAGTACACACAGATCTGAATGTGGCGGATCCGTTGACTAAACCTCTCCCGAGGGCAAAACATGACCAGCACCAAACTGCCATGGGTGTTAGGTATATTACCATGTAATATAGATTAGATGACTCTAGTGCAAGTGGGAGACTGTTGGAGATATGCCCTAGAGGCAATAATAAATGTGGTTATTATTATATCTTTGTGTTTATGATAAATGTTTACATTCATGCTATAATAGTATTAACAAGGAAACATTGATACTTGTGTGATTTGTAAACTTAATTTGAAGTCCCTAGTATAGCCTCTATACATCACTAGCTTGTTGGTTGATAAATGATTGTGGTTTCCCTATCATGAACATTGAGATGTTATCAACAACAAGATCATATCGTTAGGAGAATGATATGGTGGATATACTCCTATAGATAAGCATAGCATAAAGATCAAGTCATTTCAATAGTTCAATTGCTATATGTTTTCTGATACATAGTAACCTAATTCCTTCGACCATGAGATCATGCATATCATCTTTACCGGATGGATGCTTTGATGACATCAAACACCACACCGTAACTGGGTGGCTATAAAGGTGGCATTGAGTGTTCGGAAAGTATTGGTTGAGACACATGGATCAAGAGTGGGATTTGTCCATCCATATGACGGATAGATATACTCTGGGCCCTCTCGGTGGAATGTCATCCAATTAGCTTGCAAGCATGTGACTGGCTCACAAGGGATCACATATCACGGGAACGAGAAAAGAGTACTTATCGGTAACGAGGTTGAACTAGGTATGCAGAGATACCGACGATCATAACCTCGGATAAGTAAACTATCGTGAGACAAAGGGAAATTGGTATCGTATGTAAGTGGTTCATTCGATCGCAAAGTAATCGTAGAAATATGTGGGAGCCATATGAATTTCCAGATTCCTCTATTGGTTATTGTTCGGAGAAGTGTCTCGATCATGTCCGCATAATTCACGAACCGTAGGGAGACACACTTAAGGATTCGACGTTGTTTGAGTAGTTATGGAAGTATGAGAAAGAGACCGAATGTTGTTCGGAGTCTCGGATGGGATCCGGGATATCACGAGGTGATCCGGAATGGTCCGGAGAATAAGATTCATATAAGGAAAGTCCCGTTTCGGAGTTCGGGAATGATTCCGGTGTTTTCATCGGGAATGTTCTAGAAGGTTCCGGAATGTCCGGCACTCCGGAGGGGAAGGGGTACATGAATTTTTCATTGCATGTTGGAATTATTGCATCATGTACTAAGTGTCATCGCTGTTCCAAATAAAGGATTAATTCAAATCCTAGTTTGAAAAGTCAAATAGCTAGTTTGAAAAGTCAAACGGCTAAAATTGGAAAGAGGAAAAGAGGAGGAAGAGGGAAACCGAGTTGGGGAGGAGTTCCCTCCTCCAACCGGCGGCCCACCTCCAAGCCGAGTTGGGGAGGGACTCCTCTCCCTCCCCTTGGCGCGGCTGGCCCCTCCACCTATATAAGGAGGGGCAGGGCTCCCTCCTCTAAACACACAAGTCCCTCACCTCAAACCCTAGAAGTTGCAGCCCTCCATAGCCGCCGCCACCCCCTAGGGTTTTGCCCTAGCCGCCGACTTGGGGGTCCCCGAAACCCTAGCCGCCGGCTCTAGCCCCTCCTCCTAGGTGTGTCTAAACCCTAGATCGCCGAGGAGCTCTCTCATACTCCACCATACTCGCTCCGGCTTAAGGCGAAGCCCTGCGAGATCTCCCCTCTACTTCCGGTACCACGCCGTTGTGCTGCCGGAATCGCGAGGAGAGTGCTACAACCTCCGCTGCCTGCTGGAACAAGGGAGAGGAAGGTCTTCGTCGAGTACCGAACGTGTGACCGACTGCGGGAGCGCTGCCGGAACGCAGCGCCGGAAGGATCGTCTACGCGATCTTGAGATCGGGAAGAGTACGACTACATCACCCACGAGAATCCGCTCTCGTTAAACACTTTGGAATCTTCGAGGGTAAGTTATTCCATCGACTCGTTGCTACAATCTAGTAGATAGATCTTGGCTTGTTTGTTTGTATGCGATAGAAATTTTTTGTTTTCCATGCTACGAAACCCTACAGTGGTATCAGAGTCGTGTCTATATGTAGATCTGTTGCACGAGTAGAACACAATGGTCATTGTGGGCGTTGATGCTTTTATTGTCGATTGCTTCTTGTGTACTTTGCATCTTGCGGTATGTTGGGATGAAGCGGCCCGGGCTAACCTTACATGACATCGTTCATGAGACTTGCTCCACGCTTGACATGCAACTTGTATTGCATAAGTGGCTTTGCGGGTGCCTGTTTCTCCTAGCATAGTTAAGATCCAATTTACAACGGGTGATTAACAATACTAGTATCAATGTTGTGGTTCATGTTCTTAAGTTAGAGCGACACTTATTGAAAGCCCCAAACCACGTAAAATATGCAAAGAAAGTAGAGGCGTCTAACTTTGTTTTGCAGGCGTGTGCAGTGATGTGATATGGCCATGATTGTGATTATATTTGATGTATGCAATGTTCCTTATTGTAAGTTGGCAACCGGCAGGAGCCATATGGTTGTCTTTAATTTATGTTAAGACCCGCATGTCTATTCAAAGTAGTTGTAATAGTTGAAGCCGGTGGACGACAACCATGGAGAAGCGTCATTGACCTTGATGCAATGCCGGTGATGATGGAGATCATGTTCGTGCTAGAAGATGGAGATCGGAAGCACAAAGAAGAAAGGCCATATCATATCACATATTATGAATTGCATGTGATGTTAATCCTTTATGCATCTTGTATTCCTTAGTAGACGATGGTAGCATTATAAGATGATCCCTCATGCACATGAATTTCAAGTCATAAAGTGTTCACCCTTAGTTAGCACCGTTGCTAAAGCTTGTTGTTTCGAAGCACCACGTGATGATCGGGTGTGTTAGATTCTGCAAGTGTATACAACGTGAGCAAGCCAGATTTGCTCATGCGGAAACTAAGGTTTGATCTTGACGAGCCTAGCATGTACAGACATGGTCTCGGAACACGGATCACCGAAAGGTAAAGCATGAATCATATAGTAGATATGATGAACATGACGATTGTTCGCCATTGAAACTATATCAACTCTCGTGATGATCGGTGTTGATGTAGTGGATTTGGTTCGTGTGATCACTAAAACAATGTGAGGGATGTTGTTTTGAGTGGGAGTTCACCTAGATTAACTTTATTATTAATTTGAACTCAATTTGTCATAAACTTAGTCTAAACTGTTGCAAATATGTTGTAGATCAATGGCAGCCCCTACCATCAATTTTAATGCGTTCCTAGAGAAAGAAAAGTTGAAAAACAATGGAAGCAACTTCGCGGATTGGTTCCGCAATTTGAGGATTGTCCTCACAGCTGGTAATTTGACCTATGTGCTGGATGCACCGCTGGGTGACCCACCTGCAACTGATGCTTCCGATGAAGTAAAGAATGTTTACCTCGCTCGGAAGAATCAGTACTCCATAGTTCAGTGTGCTATCTTGTATGGTTTGGAATCGGAGCTTCAGAAAAGGTTTGAGAATTCAGACCCATATGATATTGTCGAGGATCTCAAATTGATCTTTGAGACTCATGCGGCAATTGAAAGTTATGAGGCTTCTGAAAAGTTCTTTAACTGCAAGATGGAAGAGGGCAGCTCCGTCAGTGAGCATGTGCTTAAGATGTCTGGGCACACAAACAAACTTCAAAGCTTGGGTATAGTGATTCCTAATGCTTTGGGGATTTACCGTGTCCTCCAATCACTACCACCAAGTTACAAGAACTTTGTGATGAACTACAACATGCAGAACATGAACAAGCAGTTGCCAGAACTGTTTGCTATGTTAAAGTCTGCAGAAGTGGAGATCAAGAAAGAGCACCAAGTGTTGTTGGTCAATAAGACCACCAAATTCAAGAAAGGCAAGTCTAAGCAGAAGGGACACTTCAAGAAGGGTGGTAAGAAAGTTACCACGCCAGCGAAGAAGACCAAGGCTGGACCTAAGCCTGAAACTGAGTGCTTTTACTGCAAGGGAGAAGGTCACTGGAAGCGGAATTGCCCAAAGTACTTGGCGGATCTGAAGAACGGCAACATCAAGAAGAAAGGTATATCTGATATACATGTTATTGATGTGTATCTCACTAGTACTCGTAGTAGTGCCTGGGTATTTGATACTGGTTCGGTTGCTCATATTTGTAACTCGAAACAGGTGCTGCAGAATAAACGGAAGCTAGCGAAGAACGAGGTGACGATGCGCGTGGGAAACGGATCAAAGGTTGATTTGATCGCGGTCGGCACGCTACCCCTTCATCTACCATCGGGATTAGTTTTATACTTAAATAATTGTTATTTGGTGCCTGCGTTGAGCATGAACATTATATCGGGATCTTGTTTATTGCGAGACGGTTACTTGTTTAAGTCCGAGAATAATGGTTGTTCGATTTATATGAGTAATATGTTTTATGCACATGCACCTTTGATAGATGGTCTATTCTTATTGAATCTCGATAGTGGAAATACACATATCAACAACATTGAGGCTAAACGTTTGAAATCAAGCGATAATTCGACCTATATGTGGCACTGTCGTTTTGGTCACATTGGAGTGAAACGTATGAAGAAACTCTATTCCGATGGACTTCTTGAATCACTTGATTTTGAATCACTTGAAAGATGCGAAGCATGTCTGATGGGTAAAATGACTAAGACTCTATTTTCTGGTATGATGGAGCGAGCTACAGACTTATTGGAAATCATACATACCGATGTATGTGGTCCAATGAGTGTAGCATCGCGCAGTGGTTATCGTTATATTCTTACCTTCACGGATGACTTGAGTAGATATGGGTATATCTATTTCATGAAACATAAGTCCAAAACTTTCGAGAAGTTTAAGGAGTTTCAAAGTGAGGTAGAGAATCAACGTAACAAGAAGATTAAATTTCTGCGTTCTGATCGTGGAGGTGAATATCTAAGTTACGAGTTTGGCGAGCATTTGAAGAAATGCGGAATACTTTCACGGTTGACACCGCCGGGAACACCACAGCGTAATGGTGTGTCCGAACGTCGTAATTGAACTCTCTTAGATATGGTTCGTTCTATGATGTCACTTACAGATTTACCGCTATCATTTTGGGGTTATGCATTAGAAACAGCCGCATTCACTTTAAATAGGGCACCGTCTAAATCCGTTGAAACGACACCGTATGAATTATGGTTTGGGAAGAAACCTAGATTGTCGTTCCTTAAAGTTTGGGGATGCGAAGCCTATGTAAAGAAGTTACAGCCTGACAAGCTTGAACCCAAGGCGGAAAAATGCGTCTTCATAGGATACCCGAAGGAAACTATTGGGTATACCTTCTATCATAGATCCGAAGGCAAAATCTTCATTGCCAAGAATGGATCCTTTCTAGAGAAGGAATTTCTCTCGAAAGAAGTGACTGGAAGGAAAGTAGAACTTGACGAGGTTGTTGAACCTTCTCTCGAAATTGCGAGTAGCGCAGCACCGGAAGAAGTTCCTGTGGTGCCTGCACCAATAAGAGAGGAAGCTAATGATGGTGATCATGAAACTTCGGTTGAAGTTGCTACAGAGCCTCGCAGGTCAACGAGAACTCGTACCACTCCAGATTGGTATGATCCCGTTATGAGTGTCATGTTGGTGGACAACACCGATGACCCTGAGACATATGAGGAAGCGATGATGAGCCCAGATTCCAATAAATGGCAAGAAGCCATGAAATCCGAGATTGGATCCATGTACGAAAACCAAGTATGGACTTTGGTGGACTTACCGGATGGCCGAAAGGCTGTCGAGAACAAATGGATTTTCAAGAAGAAAACAGATGCTGATGGTAATGTTACTGTCTATAAAGCTCGAATTGTCGCAAAAGGGTTTCGACAAATTCAAGGAGTTGACTACGATGAGACTTTCTCACCAGTAGCGAAGCTAAAGTCTGTGAGGATTATGTTAGCAATCGCTGCATATTATGATTATGAGATATGGCAGATGGATGCCAAAACAGCATTCCTCAATGGAGACATTGATGAAGAGTTGTATATGATGCAACCCAAAGGTTTTGTCGATCCTAAAGATGCTAACAAGGTATGCAAACTTCAACGGTCCATCTATGGATTGAAGCAAGCATCCCGAAGTTGGAATCAACGTTTTGATAAGGTGATCAAAAGTTTTGGTTTTATACAAACTTATGGAGAAGCTTGTATTTACAAGAAAGTGAGTGGGAGCTCTGTAGCATTCTTAATACTATATGTGGATGACATATTGTTGATTGGGAATGATGTGGACCTTCTTAATAGTGTCAAGGAATATTTGAATAATAGTTTTTCAATGAAGGATCTTGGCGAAGCAGCTTACATATTAGGCATAAAGATTTATAGAGATAGATCGAAACGCCAAATATCATTATCACAGAGTACATATTTGGACAAAGTTCTAAAGATATTTGGAATGGAAGATAGCAAGAAAGGGTTCTTGCCCATGTTGCCCAATACGACCTTGAGTAAAACTCCAAGTCCGACATCGGCAAAAGATAGAGAAAGGATGAGTAAGACTCCCTATGCCTCAGCCATAGGATCTCTAATGTATGCCATGCTATGTACTAGACCCAACATTGCATATGCTGTTAGTTTAACTAGCAGATATCAAAGTGATCCAGGAGTGGATCATTGGACAACGGTCAAAAACATCCTGAAGTACTTGAGAAGAACTAAGGATATGGTTCTTTCTTATGGAGGTGATGAACAGCTCGTTGTTAATGGTTACACCGATGCTAGTTGGAACACCGATCCGGATGATTCTAAACCACAATCTGGATACGTATTTATTTTGAATGGTGCAGCAGTTAGCTGGAGGAGTGCAAAGCAAAGCATTGTGGCGATATCTTCAACTGAATCGGAATACATGGCTGCTTCGGAGGCTTCACAAGAAGCGATATGGATGAAAGAGTTCATTACAGAGCTGGGTGTGGTTCCTAGTGCGCTGGACCAAATGTCTATCTACTGTGATAACATGGGCGCCATAGCCAATGCGCAAGAACCAAGGTCACACAAGAAGCTGAAGCATATCAAGCTACGTTTTCACGCTATTCGAGAACATATTCAAGATGGGGATATAAAGATTTGCAAAGTACACACAGATCTGAATGTGGCGGATCCGTTGACTAAACCTCTCCCGAGGGCAAAACATGACCAGCACCAAACTGCCATGGGTGTTAGGTATATTACCATGTAATCTAGATTAGATGACTCTAGTGCAAGTGGGAGACTGTTGGAGATATGCCCTAGAGGCAATAATAAATGTGGTTATTATTATATCTTTGTGTTTATGATAAATGTTTACATTCATGCTATAATAGTATTAACAAGGAAACATTGATACTTGTGTAATTTGTAAACTTAATTTGAAGTCCCTAGTATAGCCTCTATACATCACTAGCTTGTTGGTTGATAAATGATTGTGGTTTCCCTATCATGAACATTGAGATGTTATCAACAACAAGATCATATCGTTAGGAGAATGATATGGTGCACATACTCCTATAGATAAGCGTAGCATAAAGATCAAGTCATTTCAATAGTTCAATTGCTATATGCTTTCTGATACATAGTAACCTAATTCCTTCGACCATGAGATCATGCATATCACCTTTACCGGATGGATGCTTTGATGACATCAAACACCACACCGTAACTGGGTGGCTATAAAGGTGGCATTGAGTGTTCGGAAAGTATTGGTTGAGACACAAGGATCAAGAGTGGGATTTGTCCATCCATATGACGGATAGATATACTCTGGGCCCTCTCGGTGGAATGTCATCCAATTAGCTTGCAAGCATGTGACTGGCTCACAAGGGATCACATATCACGGGAACGAGAAAAGAGTACTTATCGGTAACGAGGTTGAACTAGGTATGCAGAGATACCGACGATCATAACCTCGGATAAGTAAACTATCGTGAGACAAAGGGAAATTGGTATCGTATGTAAGTGGTTCATTCGATCGCAAAGTAATCGTAGAAATATGTGGGAGCCATATGAATTTCCAGATTCCTCTATTGGTTATTGTTCGGAGAAGTGTCTCGATCATGTCCGCATAATTCACGAACCGTAGGGAGACACACTTAAGGATTCGACGTTGTTTGAGTAGTTATGGAAGTATGAGAAAGAGACCGAATGTTGTTCGGAGTCTCGGATGGGATCCGGGATATCACGAGGTGATCCGGAATGGTCCGGAGAATAAGATTCATATAAGGAAAGTCCCGTTTTGGAGTTCGGGAATGATTCCGGTGTTTTCATCGGGAATGTTCTAGAAGGTTCCGGAATGTCCGGCACTCCGGAGGGGAAGGGGTACATGAATGTGTCATTGCATGTTGGAATGATTGCATCATGTACTAAGTGTCATCGCTGTTCCAAATAAAGGATTAATTCAAATCCTAGTTTGAAAAGTCAAATAGCTAGTTTGAAAAGTCAAACGGCTAAAATTGGAAAGAGGAAAAGAGGAGGAAGAGGGAAACCGAGTTGGGGAGGAGTTCCCTCCTCCAACCGGCGGCCCACCTCCAAGCCGAGTTGGGGAGGGACTCCTCTCCCTCCCCTTGGCGCGGCCGGCCCCTCCACCTATATAAGGAGGGGCAGGGCTCCCTCCTCTAAACACACAAGTCCCTCACCTCAAACCCTAGAAGCTGCAGCCCTCCATAGCCGCCGCCACCCCCTAGGGTTTTGCCCTAGCCGCCGACTTGGGGGTCCCCGAAACCCTAGCCGCCGGCTCTAGCCCCTCCTCCTTGGTGTGTCTAAACCCTAGATCGCCGAGGAGCTCTCTCATACTCCACCATACTCGCTCTGGCTTAAGGCGAAGCCCTGCGAGATCTCCCCTCTACTTCCGGTACCACGCCGTTGTGCTGCCGGAATCGCGAGGAGAGTGCTACAACCTCTGCTGCCTGCTGGAACAAGGGAGAGGAAGGTCTTCGTCGAGTACCGAACGTGTGACCGACTGCGGGAGCGCTGCTGGAACGCAGCGCCGGAAGGATCGTCTACGCGATCTTGAGATCGGGAAGAGTACGACTACATCACCCACGAGAATCCGCTCTCGTTAAACACTTTGGAATCTTCGAGGGTAAGTTATTCCATCGACTCGTTGCTACAATCTAGTAGATAGATCTTGGCTTGTTTGTTTGTATGCGATAGAAATTTTTTGTTTTCCATGCTACGAAACCCTACAAGAAAGCCATAGGTGTTCAATACGCAAAGTTTCTAAACTAGATTATTGTCTATAGGCAAGTGGGAGACTGAAGGGAATATGCCCGAGAGGCAATAATAAAGTGGTTATTATCATATTCCTTATTTATGATAAATGTTTATTTTGCATGCTAGAATTGTATTAATACGAAAACGTTAATACATGTGTGTTTAATAAACAAAAAGAAAGTTCCTAGTTATGCCTCTCATATAAAATAGCTCGTTGATTAACAAGATGATCAAAGGTTTCCTGATCATGGACATTAGATGTTGTTAATAACGAGGTCACAACATTGTTGGAATGATGTGATGAACATTCATCCTAAGTATAGCATTACGGTAAAGGTCATTGTGTTTATATTTCTATAACATCATACGAAGTAATCTTAGTCCTTAGACCATGAGATCATGTCAATCACTAACACCAGAAGAGTATCTTGATAACATCAAACGTCACCGTAACAGGGTGATTATAAAGATGGGTTCAGTGCTACGAAGGTGTTATGTTGAGGTTCATGGATCAAGAGTGGAATTTGTCCATCCCGATGACGGAAAGATATACTCTGGGCCCTCTCGGTGATATCACATTAGTTAGCTTGCAAGCAAGTGATTTGATCACTAGAATGTTATATCACGGGAACAAGAAAAGAGTGCATGTCGATAACGAGATCAAACTAGGTATGGAGATACCGATATCAAATCTCGGACATGTAATATATCACGATACAAAGGGATTGAGTTACATGCGTATAAGGTTCACATGATCACAGAAGTCATCGTTGAATGTGTGGGAGTTAGTATGGATCTCTAGGTCCCGCTGCTGATTATTGATTAGAGAGGGGTCTCGATCAAGTCTACATTATTCGTGAACTGTAGGGTGACACACTTAAGAGATACCGACACCATTTGGAGCAAATAAGATGCCAGAGAAAAAAACAAAGCACAGGAATTATTTCACTAGACACCGGAACTGTTTCGGTTGAAATTGCTGAAACTGGTTCTGGATGTGAAATTGAAATGTTGTAAGGGGTTTTATGTGAATGTTTGTTAATTCAAGTAACTAACAAAATTCTGAATAAATAAAAGAGTTTTATTTAATGAGAGATTGCATTAAATTTGTGGAAATTTAATGGGATTTGAGTGGAGGAAATGGAGAGGCATTTGTGTGAGTGGGAGCTCCACTCACATGAATGGAGGAAGAGGTGGGGGCACCACCTTGGCCGCTGGCCATGGCTAGTGGGCTGCCCCCTCCTCCTATAAAAGGAGCCTCTCCTCACACTTTTCACTCACACATCCTAGTGAAGGATCTCTCTCCCCCCTTTAGAATTTCCCCATGGTCTCGGATCAGCGAGATACATGTTCCTGGTGGCTTTTTCGGGAAGGATTTGTTGCTTCCGCTGCTTCGCTGGAGTGAGAGCACGGAGGTTGTTGTGGTACTCGGACGTGTGTGCAATCACAGATGCACCACTGCTTTGCGGTGTTGGACTTGATGGTGCTAGACCGGCTGGACCAGATGGACTTCATCACGATCTTGAGATCAGCAAGCGTTCGACTACATCATCCACGAGTAAAACCTCGTTAACGCTATTCGGTCTTCGAGGGTATGTATTCTATGGATGTATATCCACATGTTGCTTATATCTAGTAGATAGATCTTGGTACTTAGTTGTTACCATCGTAGAAATTTTTTTGTTTTCTATGCTGCGAACCCTTCACAAACCTCTCCAAGCAACGCGCCTGACTCCACAACTTTTTGAAGGTGACCCTAGAAAAACACTCATCCTTCGCAACCTTATATTCAGTAAGACCCCGTGAGAGCCACGGCTATGCTGTAATAAGCTTGAACTTTCAGCGGCTTTTTGGATCTTGTGTCTTGCACACCCTGTTGTTTGGTTTTTCCCTTGGAAAAGTTTCCTTTGAAAACCATACCAACACGATTTCCCTCACATACACCACGCGAGCGGGGGGGCTAGGCATGGTCCCTGACACCGGTCACTCCCCTGCATCACCATAACCTAAAGCGTCGAGCTCTGAACTTACGGACCATTCCTTGGCTGCAAGTTACCTCACCCACAGTCTTTGGTTCTTGTGTTCCTCGCGCAGTGCATGTATAGAGACACAGTGGTATGTGTGTTTTGCCCTACGGCCCTCTCCTTGAATGGCGTACGGGGTGGCTTGTGAGGGATCATTCCCTTCCGTTCACTGTCCAGGATCTAAAGTATGAGCTCTGAACTTACGGACTGGATCCGGCTATGAGTTACCTCACCCACGCTCCTGCACCCCAAAATGTTTTCGAAAATGGCTCGCAAGGCCTGTTCCTCCACCAGCTTGTTCAGGCATCAAAGCGTGAGCTCTGAACTTACGGACTAGGTCCGGCGACGAGTTACCTCACCTACAGGTCCTTATATTTGAAAAAAAATGGCTTGCGAGGCCTGTTCCTCTACCAACTTGCTCAGGCCCCAAAGCATGAGCTCTGAACTTATGGAGTGGGTCCGGCGATGAGTTACCTCACCTACGAGTCCTGATATTTCAGAAAACGGCTGCGAGGCATGTTCCTTCGCCAGCTTGTCCAGGCCCTAAAGAGTGAGCTCTGAACTTACAGACTAGGCCCGGCTACGAGTTACCTCACCCACGATTCTTCATACTTAAAACCCCTTTTAAGCAATGGATCGCGAGGCTCTGCTCCTCCGAGTTCTCCCAAAACCTAAGCGTCGAGCTCTGAACTCACGGCCTATCCTTCGGCTGCAAGTTACCTCACCTACGGTTCATGGCTCTTCAAAAACAAAAATAAACTTTCACGAGGGCCGCTGGACCCCTCCTGAGAGGCCAGCTGGCCCTAATGCTTGCCCCACGGTCTTCTCCTCAAGAAGCTTACGGGACGACCCTGGAGATACACTCACCAGTGGGTAGCATCGCAGGCCCTAGAGTGTGAGCTCTGAATTTGCAGGCCTAGACGGGATCAAGTTACCTCACCTGCAGGACCTAGTGTTCAAAACGCTCCACAAGAGCACCTTCTCAGGTCCCCAACATCAGGTGTCCTCACGCAGCGGCCATCCCCTCGGGAGGCCCCCCTTGGCGAGGCACACGAGGCAAAGTATCTCTGCATCGCAGCCACTCCCTGGGCGGTACCGGGCACCGGCCATGCAGCACCCCACCAGAAGACTAGCGAGCGGCTCAGCCCCACTAGCAGGCCCATGCCAGGGTGGCCATGACTACGCTTGCTTCCTTTCCTTCGAGAAGTGTGCAACACCTTTCCCTGCACAATTGGGACACAAGGGAGCTCCCGAACCTTGTGAGGGCGCATCCTTGCCTAAGAGCGCGGGCTAAACTAAATCACCCCAAAGGAGTGTGCGCGGAAGTCCCTCTTCTAGCGAATTGTTCAGTTACGCTACCATGGACAGGCTACGGCAGATTCGCCTAGGCCACCTAAGGTCCAAGGGCCGGATTCATCCCCTTCGACGGCCGAGAGCAACCCTCCTAAAGCACTAAAAGACTCACACAAGCCGCTCTGGAGGATTTCGTGGCGTAACCCCTTGGTCCTTCGTCCAAGAGGCGCGCCGCCAGCAGCGCCTCGTGAGCGTCACCTCCTCAAGCGGCAGGCCCATGACCTCGCCTCGCGAGGGTGCAGGCCCGGGGTGACTCAGCCCCCGGCGAAGGCGTTTGACGACTTCGGAGAACCGACCCTGCAAATAGAAATCGTGAACCGCCATCGCCGGCCTTATCGAACAAGCACCACGCCGCTAACAAACAAGGGCTTCAGACATCACACGAGAATATACGATAGAAGGCAAATGGAATAATCACCCATAAGGGGAGATTCATCTTGAAAGTCCTGGTTACAGGGCGAAAGGGGATCGACGGCCGTTCTGGCACCGCCCCTCTAAGGGCCAAGATCCGCACCCCGAGCGACACCATGGAAACTATACCTACCGAGTTGCCTGAAGGTGAGGCGGATAGTCAATACAGCACAACTGAGTATCGAACAGCGAGATGGAGAATTTCCCTTCGCCAGCATACCTAAACTGCAGGGTAAAGCCGTGATGGAGGAAGTGCTCGGAGAGGAAGCGATGCCAGCCATCGGTGATGAACTTTTCGCCTCCCGATAAGGTGTCAACGCACACCTCCCACTTCTCATGCCCCCTAGAGCTGCAACTCATCGGGAAGTTCACGGACGGTCCTAAGCACGAACCGCTCGGGGAGCTTCACCCTCACGAACCAGTCCAAGTCGTTTAGGATGATGATGATGATGAAGTCGATGACCCTCTCTGGTTTAGGGTCATCCTCAATCTTGATAACCGTGGGTGTCGGTGCCTCGACTGCGGAAGGTGTGGATGGCTCGAGCCCAACCCCGGACCTACCACCACGCCCCCTGCGACGACCCCGACCCCAAGCACGCCTGATGGAAGCCTCCCTGGCGGACACTCCCGCCTCGGGGGATGCAACCGCAACAAGGGCCGCGCCGCAGCCACTGCATATCCCTCGGTCGCTTCCACGTGGCCGCCCACGATTGCACTTCACCAGCGGGGCCTCCACCGCCTCAGTCATCACCGTCTTGCTCTTCTCCTCTGCCAAGAAATGGTTGGGGGCCATAGAGGGGGCGAAAGGGTTCGGCCCAGCAGGAAAACCAAGGGAGTGAAGGTAGTGGTGGCATGGAAGTGAAGGATTCCTTCCGGCCTCCTTAATTTAACCGCGCTAGTTGAAAATACGCATCACTGTGCCGCGCACGCAAAATTAATCGCCGGGCTCCACGCATCGTCGCATCGTGGGAACATCTCCCAAGGCGGGAGAGGTGCGCGGCCGTTTGGACTTCACATCCAAGATTCGGGTGCGCTGGGTCTTTGTTGACCCAATGGGCACGGGGGCCCGCCCACCTACAAGGGCCGCTTACCCTTTTGAGCCCATAGAAGGACACGTTTAGGTCAAGAGCCCTGGCAACCAAGGTGCCACGTTCCCACGCTGAGCGGGCCCTGTGCCTAGGGGAACCCCACTTTAAAGAGGCAAGGCGCCTCCGGAGGAGACTCGTCCAAGCAGACCTCGTGAGGTTTCCGCCTCACGAGGGGATAGAGCTTCCAGGGAAAGTCTACCACGATCTTGCACATTGTCTTTGGCCCTTGGATACTATGGAGCACCTCAGGGGCAAGACAGTAATTTCGTCGGACGGAGTTCGAACCACGGTCCCGACAGGAAGAGCTACGTCCCTGCGATGCTAGCTGCCTCAGTAAAAGAAGACTCGGTCCATGACCCCTTTTGTAGGGAAAGGGCGATCGACCTCGTGGCGGGAGAGGCCTTTGTTGCCATTCTGGTGATAGAAGGTGTAAAGTAGAGAGCGTCGGATGAAGACAAACCATGTCAGGGAAGGGCGCTTTACGGGAGGACGGAGCGGAGCAGGGCGAACTAGACCAAGTCCATGCAAAGTAGCCTCCTAGACCGAGTCCTCCAGGGGCGGAACTGTGGACACCCTTCCCGCCCATAGGCTAGGGAAGAGGCCTGATGCCATCCTATAAAAAGGCTCCTCCTCCTACCTTAGAAGGGATCGATCCTTAGCGATCTAAACCCTAGAGATATCATATCCATTGTACCCACATGAAGCCAAGCAAGCAATACAACAAAGCAGGAGTAGGGGCTTTACCTCCTCTGGAGGGTCCAAACTTGGGTAAAAAACACTGTGTTACCTCTTTGCCGTGATTCTAGCTTCGCCATTGCCACCGTCGCTGAGGCCCCTTGAGAACGCGTGTTCAGCCCCTCTCGAACCTAGGGATCGTTGGACCCTAGTTTCTTCATAGGAAAAAACTCCGATAGTATTTATTTGTGAAATTAAATTATAAAAGGATTTAGGATTAGGAAAAATAAAAAGGAAAAGAGATAGAGGCCCACGGAAGAGGGATTGGGCTTCGGTTTGTCTACGCGACGCTAGCGGCAGACAGAACATGGGTGGGTCCAACTGGTGCCAGCACCGGGACCGCGGGTCTAGGAAAAGGAAAACCCACGGTTTTATTTACAAAACTGACATGAACAGGTGGTGATGAACTGAATCTCGATAGTAACGATCAGCGCAAAAACTGCTAATCTTTGAACGAAGATGGCGACGGATTGAGCAAGAATTAGGCCATGCTAAAAAAAACCCAAGAAATGAAGAGAGGACAACAGGCTACAAATTTTGTTCAGAGAGTTTCGTGAGAGGAGGACTGCAGCGCCCGGAAATATTGAACAAACAGAGGATAAAGGAAGGATGTGTGAAACTGAAAGAACTGTTGGGGTGTCAATGAAATTGCTCAAACTTCAGACATCGTTTTTGAGCAGCTCAGAGCACGAAGATGGGCGAGATTTGAAGCTGGACAAAGCTGGATATACCTATTATACATGTGTGTGAAGGAGAACACCTGAGGTTGGCGTGGAAGGTTGGAACCGAGAGGTAAACAGAGGAGAAAGAAACACTGACAGCGAATGCCAACTTTGACAGTGTTGCAGTGAGGTTCGTCCAAGTTCATTGGATGTTTTCGAGCTGCACGGGATCTCATTTGAGGGGCGGTTGGTTGCGTGATGTAGATGGATGTACCGAGTAAGCGTGCGTGCAAAAAACTGCGCCAGAGGAAACCTGGGGCGACCGTGAGCTGACAAGAAACAGGCGGTAGCTATAGGTGTTTGCGTGCACGTGAGGCAGATGGTTCACGGGCACGGCGGCTGCTGACTGCGTAACGGTGAGCAGCGGCGACTGCAGCGAGGCGGCGTCGATGCAAGGCGTGGCCAGAGAGATGGTGCTACGTCGAGGCTTACCGGGAGGGGGCTGATGATGGTGGTTGCCTGCCGGAGATGCGACGGGGGCGAAGACGAGCTTCAGCGGAATGCGGGGTGTGCGGGGACGACGTTGATGTTCCGCCGTGTCTCCTCCTCGCTCCATGAAATGGGAGGCTCCGGGAGCACCCTGCACGCTCCAGGACACGGCGGCTAGGCTCCGGAGGCACGCGATCAACGGCAGAGCATGGTGAACCAACACAGGTGACATGGACACGGTGGGGTTTTGGTGGCTGTCTTGGGGAGGAAGAAGGTTGGAATCAAGATCTCGATCCAGATGGTTGGATGAGGTGGTTGAGGTGTTGTCCTGCGGTACCTTGCTTTCTTTAAGCATAGATAGAGAGAGAGGGGAAGGGCTCACGTGGTGGAGGTGAAAAGCAGAAGAGAGGCGGTGGACTCGGGTCAGGTTGTTGCTTGGCATCTTCTCTTCTCTCTTTCTTTCTTGGTCTAGATCAGCAGCAAAGAGAAGACCCAGGGAGGGACTGGCTTGCTTTGTGGCAGAGAGAGGGTAGCCAAAAATGTGAGGAGGAGAGGGAAAGGAGCACGCGAGGGGCATGTTGTAGTGCACATGGACTTGGCGTGAAGGGGTGGTGGTTGCTAGCTCGATGCCTCCCTGTCCACCCTTCCTTGATGGCTATGATGCAACGAAAGAGAGAGATAGGAAGGGAGCAGCGATGGTTGGTGGTGGTTGTTTGATCAAAGGGACCAAGAGAGGGAGGGAGGAAGCACATGCATGCTCCCATACATGTGATGCCCATGGCTAAAGCTAAGAAGGTGGTGGTATTAGGGATAGATGGGTTTATTTAGGTGTGATGAGGTAGGTTAGATTGGGTCGTGGTGGTAGCTGATTGAAAATTTGATTCAAAGCCAAAAGGAAAGAATTCGACTAGGCACAAAGACACAAATTCAAAAGATAAGTAGATGGCGCTTGTTATTGCATGTACCATGCATGCAAGTAAAGCATAATTTAGTTTGTGAAAACAACTAGATCACATGAGCATTTGAAATGAGCAAGCACTCCCTTACATTCACAAAAGTTTAGATGAATCTCTCTCTTTTACATGGATTATTTAAATTTATGGCATGTGTGAATTCAGATGGGGCTTACTAGTGTGGGTGAGCCACTAGTTCATCCTTGTGCCCCATGTAAATTCAAACAATCCACAATTCAAATGGAGCTATATAAGAAGAAAGAAGTGGGCTCTACTCTACATTGTCATGCAAAGGTGGCCATGAATGATTCCATAACAAATATTGTGAGAACAATATGAGAACATGTATGGAAGCATTAGAATAGAATTGGATCCACCCAAAGATACCTAAGCTCGACTGAAATACCAAAATAAATGCGAAGGCCCATATATAGTTTGGATCGCAGAATTATAAGGTGGTGACAAAGAAAGGTGGTGGAGTTTGAAAAGATATGCCCCCAACTCAACTTGGGCATTACGCAATATATCAAGAACCAACTACAATATATCAAGAGATAAATACAAGTACTACAATATATATGCATATGGGATAAGAACCAAATAAAAGGGGTTTTATATGATGCTCAAATGCAAGGTGGCATGAGCATGACATAATGATGATGCAATAAGTGACATGTAGGAAGTAGAAATATATGATAGGCAAGTAGCATTACAATTTTTAGACAATTGGGATTCTATAGCACGCCGATTGGTGGTATCCACAAGGCAGGTGCGATCGCCGGTGGCGTCACCCGCTCAGGAAGGCTGAGTGTGCCGATCTGGCCGACCTGGAAGCATAGGATACCAAGAATCATGTTGAATCCTCTCCTACGAAAACGAAGGCCGGGCGAGTTTCCGCCGAGTGGATGGTGAAGTCGATGGTGCAGAAGAGGAGATGATTCTCTGTTGGAGAAGAATTGTAGATCGCAGATGATGGAGCCATCATGATTGCAACATCAGCATCCCCAGTTCCCATAGAAGGCGCCAATTGACGAGGTTTCGACTCGTTAATGCCCATTGTTATGGGCTTGTATTTTGGAGAAGAGGGGAATACTGGATATTGGGGAACGACTAATAAACAAGCAATGCAGGACACAAGATTTACCCAGGTTCGGGCCCCTGGAGGGAAACCTTACTCATGCTTGTATGTTCTTGATTGATGGTGAAACTGATGGTTACATGAGGTGCACAGATGAGATCTGGTGGGTGTGTATGCCAGGTTTGCGAATTTTCCTCCCCACCGTGCCCTCCTAGCCTTTATATATGGGGACGTCAGCTCTCGGGGTTTAGGTCGAGTCGGTTATATATTAGGGTTTTCCCTTTAACTTTCTATCTAGAAATAGTCTTGTTATCCATGGAGTCGCATCCTTCATGGGCCTGGGCCACCCGGATTGCTCCTAGGCTTCATCATCAGGGGTGCATCGTCGCATGGGCTTTTGTTGGGCCGGACAGGATAGGCTAATGGTAGGCACCCGTAGGGCATACCCATGTCACTATGGTTCGTGAACTAAGTGGACATGGTCGAGACTCTCTCATCAATAATCATCAGCGGGATCTGGAGATCCATAACCACTCCCACTTACTCAACGTTGAACTAGTGATCATGTGAATCTTTTTCTTAGTAACCAATTCCTTTTGTCTCACGGTATTTTACTTGTCCGAGATCCGATCATTTGGTATCATCCATACTTAGTTCGATCTCGTTACCGACAAGTACTCTTTTACTCGTTCCATGATATAACATTCCTTGTGATCAACTCACCTACTTGCAAGCTATTATAAATGTGATATCACCGAGAGGGCCCAGAATATATATATCTCCATCATCGGGATGGACAGATCACACTCTTGATCCATGAGCCTCAACTAACACTTTCTAAGTACTCAACGACATCTTTATAATCATCCTGTTACGGTGTGACGTTTGATGGAATCAAAATAATCTTCCAATGTTAGTGATTGACGTGATCTCATGGTCTAAGGATTAGTGTTACTTCGAGTAAGATTACAATATAATCTTTGAAGACATGATCGTATTGCTAAACCTATTATTGGTGAATGATCATCACATCATTATTCAATGACACGACCTTGTTAAACAACATCCAATGTTTATGATCAGGAAACCTTGATCATCTGTTAATCAATAAGCTAGTGTATTGAGAGACATTACTGGGAACCTTTTTGTTTATTAACCACACATGTATTAACGTTTCCAGTTAACACAATTATAGCATGAGAAATAAACATTTATCATGAATATGGAATAGGATAATAGCCATTTTATTATTGCCTCTCGGGCATATTCCCTTCACACCATACCTAGTTCAATCTCGTTACTGACAAGATCTCTTTCCTCGTTCCGTGATACAATATCCCCATGAATAAAATCATTAGTCACATGCTTACAAGCTACTTAGGATGTTGTGTTACCGAGAGGGTCCCGAGATATCTCTCTGTCACATGGAGTGAAAAATCCAAGTCTTGATCCATGCAACCCAATAAGTATCTTCCAAGATACCTGAAGATCACCTTTATGATCACCCAATAACAAAGTGACGGTTAATGCCCACAAAGTATTCGACCGATACTAGGGAGTAACATGATCTCATGGTCTAAGGAAATTATACTTGATATCTAGAAAGCTACAACAATAAAACTTAGTGACGCGATCAAATTTCTATGCTTAGATTGGGTTTGTCCATCACATCATTCTACTAATGATATGCCTCATTATCAAATTTCTTAATTACTTAAGCGTGAGATGCAGGGAGCTCTATCGGCCCTCCTACGGTGCACCATGCCCTTTTAGGTCGTTGCTGCTGGCCCCAGGCTCAGTCTCATCCCACTTAGTTGGCAATGAAAAAAATCGTCGTTCCCCTCCACCCTGTCTCCCCTTCTTCCGTGTCTCTTCCCCAAAGCACCAAACCCTAGGTCACGGCAGTCATCTACGGCGCCTGCTTTCTCTGCCCACCTCTTCCTCCATGGTGGCGCCACCTCGCCTTCCCTTTTCTTCTCCCCTCCCTCCACCTCTATCCCCTCCAGTCCTACCTCCTTCCCTTCAGTGCGTCTCCATCGCTGGCATTCTCACAACCGGCGGCATATAGATCATCACGTCTGGCACTTCGGTGTGGTGCGAGATCGGTGTGGCTATCACAACATTCGGTTGGATGGAGGTTAGTCCCCGTTTTTCTACAACTATTGATTTCATGGTGTCCGCCCGATGGCTCGGGCCGGAGTATTGCAGTTCCTCTGTCGTTTTGTTGCCATCGTGGGAGCTCGTGTGGGCAGTTCTGCGTTTGGCTGCAACCTGTAGCTAAAGTGCTAGCGGCTTGTACGTGCAGGTGACGGCTCTTAATCCTGTCAGGACCTAAGATGGTTGTTTGCCCTGGCGTTTTGGCTCGATGGAGACACACGGCTACAGGTGAGCGATTCCCATTCCCCTTATTTTTTTGCATATATATAATTTATGTAGTGCTAATCTGAGATGTGATCAATTAGTGACTAGGTGTGGTCATTTGGTTTGGATGGTACTATATTTTTATTGGTTAAATCGATCTGTCTAATTCAGTGTGATTTGTAGGATTTATGCAGTCATTTACTTTTCTCATTTCAGTATGTAATGGTCTACTATAGAAATCCATGTTTGCCTAAGGATGATGTGTTCGTCACTATAGGTGGGAAAATGGTTGTATGACTAAACCGTTGCTTCCACCATAATGTCCCTGTTCTAGGGCAGTACCCTATGAAGATATTTGCATAATAGTCTATACAAATACATAAAGAATGCTACAATGGACAGAGGAGTAGAGAACCCAGGTAAACCATAACTATAGAGCACTCTTTTCAATACATTATGTATAGACTGCCACTAATATGCTTCATGAAAAAATGCTTTGGTACTTTTTTTTCATAATGTGTTCTCTCCGTTGTCGTTATGGCACTCAACACTATATTATCTTAATATGTTGGTTACAAGTTGTATTATACTTTTCTTCACCTATGGGAACTGAATTAATAAAACCACACATTTACTATTCTCATGAATAGTTAGAGAAGTTACTAATTGATTAAAACTAGAATGGAACATTTCATGTATTTGTTGTAGAAATCTATGGAAGAGGTGTGAATGGAAGATACATTGCAAGGTTACATTCATGGTTATAAAGGCATTAAGGCGTCTTATAGAGGTTTGGGGGGCACTCTGACACCTAAACTGGCGGGTTTAGATGCCTAGGAACCTGAAGCGGTTTTCCAAGGCGGAGGTTGGGGCGCCTTGATGCCTAGGCGATGACTCTAAAACCATGGTTACATTATTTCCTTTGGCACCGCCTATTTTATTCTTAATTCAGCTCATGAAAAGAAGCAGGTTATTGTCCCTTTGTGTGTCAGTCCTTATTGATAGTTTTAAAGAACCTATTGTGACGGTATCTAGATTTAAGGTTGATATTGATGAATGCTACTGCAAACACGGAATTGATCTCAAGCTATTTTGGAGAGCACCAAGCCACCAACTATCTACATTCCACTGAGTTGATGTTCTCTTAAATTTGTACCTTTTTCTTCGGCAAAAAAACATATGATTAGTCTATATAAATAACTTTATAATATCATGTATATCTTTTGTTGAACATCTTATTATGACATGAGAAACTTTGGTGCGGCACATACTACTGATATCATGCCTATCTTTGTTGAGCATCTTATTATGACATGAGAACAACTTATTATGACTAAAAAGCATATGATTACTCTGTACACATAACTTTATTATATCATGCCTATCTTTATTGAACATCTTATTATCACGGCTGTTTTCAGACCTTTAGAGATTGATGTTGGTGCTCAACTTGCTTTATTTAGGAAGCATGGTAGATTAGTAATGAAAAGGGATATAATTAGGCAAAGCCAGCAACCATATAAAGGAGGTATTTCATTACTTAATGTATGATGTATGGTTAATTATAGCTTCTGAATGCAAAATTATGGTTATTTTTTTATAAAGTGAATTAATACCATTTGTGTGTTCTAGGAGATTGGTAACATGCTGGCATTGCAATAAAATGATACATGGGGCAAATAAGGTTGTCACTGCACTTAATTAGACATTGATCATCTCTCTTTCTTTTCATTATCACCTTGAGGTAATGCAAATGACAAAATAATTATGAGACATTTACTTGTTTTTATTCTCTTCTTTCAGTTATGGGATGTCGTCGATGGCAAGTCATGTGATTTCTAACCAAACATGGAAGGCACTGTGTGATAAAGGTGTTGCCTAAAATCCGTGTGTTCTGCTGGCGTGCGTTAAAAATTTACTGCCAAGCTTCGGTGAATTGAAAAGACGACAGATCACGTAGGTAGTCCAAACATTAGTTTATAATCTTAAGCATGCTGACTGCCCCGACTGCTGAGGCTATCCCCACATGTGGTTTATGTCAGTAGGATCTTGAGTAGAGGTCATCAAGGCCGTCAATTGCTCTCATTGGACTCGCTTTTTGTATCCAAGATGCCTTTTAACGATAGATTTGTAACCGGAACTGGCCCGCTGCTGGCCCCTCTCCAGTCTCACCCCTTCTCGACTGCTTCCTAAGAAAATTTCACCACTCCTTGTGCTTCCTCTTTCTCCTCCACCACTTCCCCACCTCCAAACCCTAGGTCGTGGCCACTGCCTTCTACAGCTACTTTATCTCTCTCCTTTTCCTCGCAAGAGCACCTCTCATTCTCCGGCGGCCACCATCAATATCTTCCCCCTCAGGTCGTCGGCCTCCCCGCCACATCCATCTGGTCTGCCCCGCTAGTGCGGTACAAGAGCAACTACACCAATGACTGCGGAGGGTGGCGCGTTGCGAGCCTTAAATCATGCGCCTCTTTTCATCCTAGCCATGCCGGCTCTCTTGGTGGAGAGGATTCGATCCATGTCGGCAGTGATTATAGGCAGCTCCTCACCTCCTCAATGAGCCGAACTCGGTGGGATTAATTTCGTATGCTGGTTGTCCTATATCGGTCGCGCTCGCCAGATGTCTTACTACGCCTTCACAGGCTTCGTGCCCATATCATTTCCCTCATGGGGTTTGTGCCATAGCCATCGAGTTGTGTATGCTTCTACCATCACCTCTCTAATCTGGTCTTGGTCAAAGGTGAGATTAGGTGATTTTTATCAGTTTTATTGAGCCTACAAAAATTATGGATGCAGGTACAGGTGGTGTAAGAGGTAAAATTAATTTCAGAGACACTGGTTGGTGGCACTTTTTGTTTAAGATGAATTGAAGGAAAGTATTTCTATATACAGACATTATTAGTAGCAATTTTCTCTTCTTATTTTGTCTTCAGGCAACAAAGAGTTTCATATATGCCTAAGGGATATAAATACAGAATAAGAATAATGAATAATCAGTAATGATGTGTGAAGTTGTACCGGCATGTCTGTAAGAACTACAACTAACATTATGATTTGGCTTAGTTCCGTCTCGCTTCATTTTTAGAAGGCTCGATTTGTGAAAAAAATCATGAAAAAACTGAGCATACGTACTCAAATTTTAAGCAATTTTTGAATTTAAGGGGTAAAATCTTTTGCCATCGGAGGCTCATAAAATAATACAGTTACAGTAGTATCCATTGTTTCTATAACTTAATTCACATGGAGTATGATTAGTCTTTTTTGGATATCTTGTGACAAGTTGCTGTCATTTTCATATAGGTCAAGCATGAGCAGCAAAAAAGTTAATTGGAAGATAATTATATCTCTGCTTTGCCGATTCAACTTATCTTAGTTTTCTTGCCATGGAGCCAGGATTGACAGTTGCACATTGCAGTGGGCTGCAGCCAAATCAGTTGAAGGTGAGTTTCCAAACGAGGTGCCACCATTTTCTTTAACAAGTTATATGTTGGAACAGTGGCATGCATTCTCCTTTGCTGGTTTAGCTTATGTTCATATGAACTTTGTGTTAGCGACTGATTAGAGTGTCTTTCTTTTGGTCGAATAATATTTTCAAGTATCTAATATATATATTACTCACTAACGGTGGCAAACAAATATTCCCTTTTACCCTTAAATGGGAAGATAAAAATTATAGCTATATTTAATGCTGATTGTATGAATGTGCTGCTGCACAAAAGAGGAGCCTAATGTCCTGAGCATCAGTGTACCAATGATTCTTCTCTTAGCTATGCATATGTGAAACTGAGCATTTTCATATCCCACAATTCACAGATGATGTCGCAGGGGAGGCGTGTAGAGAACCAAGGTGGAGCAACCTCGGTCCGGTGGTGGTTTTGAAGATGCCTCTTCCGCAGCCACAATGTTGCAAGAAGAAGAGCGGCAACAACAATCGAGCAGAGGAAGGCCAGCTCCCCCATAATCACGACAAGTAGCAGCGGGAGCATGAAAAGGTCTTGCACCGATTTCGCGAGAACCATCAATTGTTTATTATGTGCATGTGCGTGCCGTACATATCTTTCCCATATATACCATCTGTGCAGCTTCTAACAGGCTGTGTTTTCTATTCAGTGTGCTCAACTAATTCTTCTCAGTTTTGTATAAATACTAATTCTTATCACTTTATTTTAGGAAACCCTCTTGAGTATTGATTTGGTCATACCAACACAAGTAATCCTCTTAAGAATAAGAGGATGTATCAGCGGTGCATGAGGCCGATGTTGGTTTTATCACCTCAAGATTGAGTGATGTCATCACAATTGATATCAATATGTTTTCCAGATGAAATCAACTTATGTTTTGTGCTAAAATATTTGGCTTAGAAAGCAAGAGAGCTTTATAAAACATTGCTCGGGAAGTAGGAGAGCTTAACATAGAAGAAAAAAAGGAAAAAAGAAAATTTATATTAGAGTTTGAAGAATTTATGGTTGAGAATAAGTACGCAGAACTTCGGCTAAGACACAAGGAGCTGGAGCTAGATTTACTCATGGAGAGAAAGGACAATGCTAATCATACATGATGTGCATTTGATCGAAGCTTCACGTTGCAATATGGTAAGAAAATAAACGAGTTTCTCTGACTATTTTTTCTAGAAAAAATCTTCATATTATTTTGAATTAACTTTGCTCTGTAGTTTTTGTACCGGCGCTGCTACTCACTAATTTACATGATACATGATCAACATGATCTATTTGGGCTACTTATGGATGTAATCTCTACTTCATCATTTCTTCAAACCTCTGTAAATGTTTGACATTTCTATAGAGAACTATATGCAAGCTACCTACCGCCCTGATATAAAAATATTGTGGTTTAGCTTATGTTTTAATGGATGACTTTGGATGCTTTTTTGTCTATGGTAGTTACATACATATCTTAGAAGATGTTTGTTAGCTTCAAATAAAGTCAATGGATCAACTCTGTTAGACGTGTTTGTTCTGGTAGGGACCGCCACAATCACTATCAACAAGAGTCAAGCTTGTGAACTATTTGTCATGTACTCCCCCGGTTCCATAATACAAGACGTTTTTGCAAGCTGTTTGTCGTGGTATTGCCGACAAGTACGCCATGGAGGGGTCCTCACAGTGCGTGTTTAGAGACGTGGGGGAAGGCGGATGGTTGACGGGTACGAGGTAACACAGATTACCTAGGTTCAGATCCCACGACGGTGGCGGAATCCTACTCCTGCTATAAATCACTATAAGGGCAATACACCGAGTTACAGAGATTGGTTCGCTGTGCGAGGTTGTCTGAAGTTGTCTATGAACGTCTGAGATTGTGCCCTAAAGGCTCCCGTAGGCCCGACTTATATAGTCGCCAGGTCCTAGGGTTACAGGGAAAAGTCCTAGCCGGACAGGTCACAGAGTCCTACACCGTCTATTACTAGTCTTGTGTATCTTGCACTCCAAGGCTCCGGGTACGTCGGTGACTCCAACCGTAGCCTTCCTTTATCCGGCATGGGCCTCCCTTCTGGATCCATCTAACTAGGCCGCCCAGCAGGCCATGGGCCATGTTACCAACTGTGGGCCATCCGGGTTATCCGGATAGGAGACATGCTATGAGGATACCCATATAGCATATCCCCAACAGTAGCCCCCGGAGAACTCCGAGATCTTGCACCGTCTTGCCTCTTCGTGTGGAATGCTCCATCTAGATGAATGTCGGCAAATCGTCAAGCAATATCTTGTAGTCCTCCCAAAGAACCATGCAAGGTTTTCTCCGTCTTCAATATGTAAGTCGGAGAAATGTAGAATCTTCCATCGTACTCTTCCGTAGCCAGATTCGACCCGTCCATGCCGGAATCTTCTGATGTGACGGCTCATCTGCATATGTCAGCTAGGACGGCGTAGGCTTAGGTCAGCGACGCCTCGTAACTCACACATGCAGAGAACGCAATCATGTCCGATTTTCCCGCGCGAGCGATACGAACCGTTGGCGGCGACGGTTGTAGACGTGGCCAAATTTCCGCGCACGTTCGCGAACACGTTGTCTACGCGGCAACCGCCCGATCAAGCTACACCAATCTTGACGCTGGAGATGATAAATAGTAACCGTGGTGGAATTTCCACTTTTTACCTCATTCTCTCCTTGCATCATCTTCTTCCTCCAGCACGTGCCTCCTCGAGCTCTCCGTGCCAAACTTGCGAAAAAACCTAGCCTCAATCCGCACCAGTCACATCCAATCTCTCTCCACGGCTATCAGCAGCACCTCCCCCTCCATGGCGACATCGAGCGAAGCTGTGGCGAAGCCGGCGAGCTCCATCGTCACCTCTAGAGGGCTTGGTCATCCCTGCCTCGGCGGTGATTGAGTCCACCGGCAGCGACCACAATCTGGCGGCGCTGGAGCCGCTAGAGGAGGAGCTAGATTCGCAGAAGGGCGACTGGCGCGGCTCAGATATCACCGACCATGACATCCAAGAGCTTATCGCCGAGGGCTACCTCCCTGCGACAGAGGGGCTCGCCTGGTGGGCGGCGCTGGCCGGCGAGGTGACACCTTCTCCCCAAGCCGGAGAAAAGGCGTACCTCAAAGCCCAACTGGTACGCGGCGTCTCCCTACCCATCTCCAACTTCTTCCTCTCTGTCTTAAACCATTACAAAGTCCAGCTCCAGAATCTTTCTCCCAATAGTATCTTAGCGCTTAGCAACTACGCGGTGCTCTGCGAGGGTTACTTAGGGATAAAGCCTAGGATAGATCTCTTACTTCTTCACCGTCAAACGTGAAGCCGGAGCTAGTAAGGAAGAACTTAGGAACTGCGGCACCATAAGCTTCAAGATGCGACCTGGCCGGCGGTTCCCCAACATCATCGGCCACGAGTCCTGCAAAAATTGGCAACGGACGTACTTCTACATCCCAGACATTCCTTTAGCTGGCCGACAAGTAACGTACCTGGACTTCATTGACGGAGCCGCCGCTGAAGCCTCGTCATGGAGATCCTAGGCCTCCCTTCCCTCCGACCTTGATGCTTCCCGCGCCATAAGGCGGATATAATGGTTCGTAGAGACGGGTTTGACCGGCTTGGACCTAGCCATGTGCTGGTTCATCAGGCAAATCCAACCTCTGCAGCACCGCGCGAAGCTCATGCACGAGTATACCAGCGATAGAAGGGATAGCCTCCGCATCTCCGTGGACAACTTCTCGAGCGACTCCGTCAAGCTCCGCCTTAAGGACATCGTCAAGGTGAAGGACAAGAAGCGTGGCTTCACCATCACCTACGACATGTTCGTAGACGGCAAGTGCCCAAAGGTAGGTATTTATTTTTCGTGTATGACATATACTCCAGTTCTTCCGTCTTGCAAATGTCATCTCATCTAACACGGTGACTTCTCACTTAACAGCTTAGCGATCTAGAGGAGGACAACCTGGCTGCCCAAATCTACGATCCAAAGATGAAGGAAGTCACGGTTGTGTCCGACGACGATGCTCCGTTGGCGCGAAAGCGGAAGAGCTCCACCTCTGACGCTGCCGACGGACGCAAGAAGAAGAAGACGGAGGGTGGAGCCTCCAAGAAGACTACTGTCGCCCTGGAGGCGGAGAAGAGAAAATTTATCGGGATCCCCTTTGCCAAAGCACCCCCACTTGTGTAAGCTTATCTTCCTCCGACATTGTCTATTTATCTGTCTTGCTCCTGTACTTATGCATTTTGCACGTTTCAGGAAGAAAGCCACGACCAGCCTCAAGAAGACCTCCAAACTAGGGGCTTCTAGAACCATCAAGGACATGCTGCATCGTGACGCATCTCCCGCCATCGCCCCTACCACTCCCTCCATCAAGCCTTCGTCTGCCCCGACAAGCTCACAAGCTAAGAAGGCATCTGGCCCTTCCGCCATGGAAGTGGACTCAGGTGCCTCTACCAAGGTTGCTATCGTCGGCGAGCAGGCGACGCAGGAGAGTGCCGCCCACCAAATGGCTGAAGCTCCGGTGGTGGAAGTAGGTACCTCTGTCGTTGGCGGCGCTCCCGCACCCAAGAAAACCATAGCCTATCCAAAGATACTCTATCAGGTACTTACACCGGGTAGCACTGCTTTGGTCCCTGGTGCGGCACTGACATCTCCGACGTGCGGTCTAGAGGAGCTCCGCCGGCAAGCAGAAATCTTGCAAGGAAACAGCGAATCCTTTGGCAAGCTGCTGGACGAGAGTGCTACAAACCTCAAGATCATCGCACTTGTAAGTTTTATTTGCCTTTTGCATTTCATATGAGTATCCCACTGTAGCCCCCGAGGACGGAAAAAACCATAGGTTTTTTGCATCTATATGCTCTAAGAGTGACTAAGTTAGAAAACCTCTCACTGTAGCCCCCAAGCATGTAGTTGGAATGAAATGTTCCGACTAGATGCTTTAAGAGTAGCATACGCAGTGTTTATAAATTTCCATACTTTAGCCCCCAAGCCTCTAGTTATAACTGAATTAGTTCCGACTAGATGCTTAAAGAAAAGCTAAGCATATATCCGAGTTAAAAACTTTATACTGTGGCCCCCAAGCCTCTAATCTAAAACTATATTAGTTCCGATTAGATGCTTAAAGAAAAGCTAAGCATAATGCTAAGTCCAAAATTCTTGTTGTAACCCCCGAGCGTCTAGGTGGAAAATTTCCGGCTAGATGCTCCAAGCAGACCAAACAACGTTTTAACTTTGACCTTTTTTCCACAGAGCGAGAGTGCTAGGAGGGGCATGGCCAATGACAAGTACCAAAAGATGCGCGTAGACCTGGAAGCTGAAAAGGGTAAAACTGCCTTCTTGAAGGAACAAATCACCAAGAGCAAGTGTATGTTTTCTTTTTCGCATTCCGCCTTGGTATTGTGTCCATATTCTCCGATTACTCACTGTTTACTTTGCTTTCTCCGACTTGCAGAAACCATCGCCAAGGCCAAGAATATTGTCGAGCAATCCAAGCCCATTCAAGAGCTGGATAGCGAGAACAAAATTCTTAAGCAGGAGAGGAAGGACATGTTGAAAATGCATGAGGAGTCAATGAAGGTCCTACAGGACTCCGCCACCGAGGAAATCAATCGCTTGAAGGAGGAGATTGCGATCTTAAAAGATTAGAAGCAAGCTGCCGATGAGTAGAATCAACGCCATAGCGAGGCGTATAAGCTCCTCCAACAAGAGAATCCTTGGCGGACACCCTCTGGCAAGCTGAGGCCAGCATCTTCAGTAAGTTTTCTCCGTCTTGGATTTCTGTAGTCTGGGTACTTTGAATTGTTGAACTCATGCGCTCCTTGTCGGAATTTGCACCTATGGGTTTAACCCGATCGCCCCCTCCAGCCAAGGAATGCATGGTTCTTGCCGGTAACTTTATCAACACCGCCATCACTCAAGCCAAGGATATCGCCAAGCCTCTCCGGATAAACATCAAGGCATCGGACTTCGTGGTAAAGTACTCGGAGATTCTGCGCCGAGCCCCCGAGCGTATCACAAGCTGGAAAGCTTCATGTGCACGGGCTGGCGCAAGGATGGCGCTGTCAATGGTGAAGGAACACTATGAAGATGCCGACATCGACACGGTGACCTCTGGCATTCCCGACGTAGACGACGATGGCAAAGAGATTAACCATGAATCTATCTTGTCGTCGCTCGCGGGCTATGACACCAGAGTTGTCGAGTTGGTGGATGTCAACGTCTTTGTGCCAATGAACACCATCAACAGCGGCAACCAAGGTTCCTCTGAGTCCCACCATAGCGCCGACTTCGAGGGTGGTTCTCCGGCTGGTGATGATGCTGCTTCCAAGTCACCTGCGCCAAAGGAATGAAGAACAACTTTGTAATATTTGTTTCACCTTTGGTGCATATGCGGAAAAAACTTGTTTATGTAACTTAAGGCGAAAAACAATGGTTGTTATTTCCTGCTGCTCAAGAACTAGTTTCCAACATGTATATATTTTTAAGCAAGTGATGGCTTATCCATTACTTTGGTTCTTATGCTTGACTTTTCGTGAGTCGGAAGACTCGTTGTCGGAACCATGTACTCAGGTGATGATGCCCAATGGCACCGTCAATAACCTAAGCACAAAATCGCCGACAATAAGTGCCGAAAGTCACTACTCCAGAATCCACGTAAAAACAACAAAGAACGTGTAGACCAGAAAACTTAAGCTAATGCCCGTAGGCGGAATTTTCACAAGTGCAATCGCAAAGCTTGCGCATAAAAGGTTTTACATGATCAAAAATGAACACTTAAAGGAGGTAAAAGACTCAGAAATATGAGTGAACCAAAGAGCTTTATTTCATTGATCATATAAGAGGTACACAATTAGATAGAAAATTCTAAGTGTAAAAAGGACGTAGCCGTGCTATGTTCCATGGCCGATCAAGCTCCGGGTAATCATCATCCAGGTCATGTCGCTTACGCTTATGATCCTTGTTGGGTCTATCCTTCAGTTCACGATTGTCAACAAGGTAGTAAGACCCATTGAGTAGCGCCTTGCTTATGATGAACGGTCCTTCCCATGGCAGGGATAATTTGTGTGACTTCTTCTGCTTAAGTCGGAGCACCAAATCCCCCTCTTTAAACGAGCGATGCCGAACGCGATGACTATGGTAGCTGCGTAGCTTCTGCTGGTAGATGGCGGATCTTTAGCATGCCAAAACGCGCTCCTCCTTGAGAAGGTCCACATCGAGGCATCTGGATTCTTCAGCGTCATCTTTGTCGTATGCGGCAACTCTTGGTGCATCGTGGAGGATGTCGTAAGGTAGGATGGCTTCTGCTCCATATACCATGAAGTAAGGGGTGTAGCCAGTGGATCTGTTGGGTGTAGTTCGTAAACTCCACATCAGATATGGCAATTCTTCCGCCCAGACTCCAGCTGCTCTATGTAGCGGTGCCTCAAGACGTGGCTTGATTCCCTGCAGAATTAATCCATTAGCTCGCTCAACCTGACCATTGGACTGTGGGTGTGCCACAGATGCAAGGTCAAGTCGGATGCCTTTCTCCCAACAATAAGCCTCCACTTCTCCGAGTGACAAGTTACTGTTGTTGTCGGTGATAATGCTATGTGGGAGACCAAATCTCACCACTAGATCCCGGACAAACCTGAGGGCAGTTGCCCCATCAAGCTTTCTAATGGGTTTAGCTTCTATCCACTTAGTGAATTTATCAACTGCTACAAGCAGATGCGTAAACCCACAAGGTGCCGTTTGTAACGGTCCCACCATGTCTAGCCCCCAGACTGCAAACGGCCAAGTTATTGGTATTGTTCGCAATTCTTCAGCAGGAACATGTGGTTGTCGAGCATAATACTGGCATCCCATGCATGTCTCAACCATCTTGTCGGTGTCCGCCTTCGCGGTCAGCCAGTAGAATCCTTGCCAGAAGGCTTTCGCGACCAACGATCGAGGAGCGGCGTGATACCCGCAATCTCCGAGATGGATTTCGCGTAGGATTTCCATGCCTTCTAGCTAGGAAACACACTTTAGGTATACACTAGTAGTGCTCCTTTTGTAGAGTTGCCCATTGATTATGGTATAACCCTTTGCTCATTGTACTATTTGCCGTCTTTCGACTTCGTCGTCGGGCAAAGTTTCGTGTTCGAGATATTCCATGAACGATTTTGTCCAAGACGGAGGGACCTTGGTCACTATGTTGACGAAAGAGTCAACTCTGTACGGGTTGTCGATGTTGGCTCCCTTCACAGATGGTGTGCGCAGGTGCTCTAGGAAAACTCCTGGCGGAATTTTCTTGCGCCCTGATCCAAGCTTAGACAGCAGATCAGCCGCCTCATTTTGTTCCCTAGGCACATACTTGACTCTGTAGCCCAAGAAGCACTTGGTTATCTCGTCCACTTCGTCTCGATATGCCGCCATCATAGGGTTTCGTGCATTCCAGGTGCCAGCCACCTGTTGGGCAACCAAGTCAGAATCTCCACAGCAAACTATGTGCTTGATGCCAATATACTTGGCTACACGTAGCCCGTGAATGAGTGCTTCATACTCTGCCATGTTGTTTGTAGCCTCGAAGTGGATCTGCACAACGTAGTGTAGCTTGTCTCCTGTTGGTGATTGTAGCAATACACTAGCCCCCGAGCCGTTGAGCAGCTTTGATCCGTCAAAGTGCATCACCCAGTACGCTGGTTCCGGCAACGGAGTAGCATCTGGCATCTCCGTCCAATCTGCAACAAAATACTCCAAGGCTTGTGATTTTATAGCGTCGCGTCTCTTGTAAGTGATCTCGGAGGCGGCAAGTTCAATGCCCCACTTCGCGACCCTTCATGTAGCGTCGATGTTGTTGATTATGTCGGACAGTGGAGTCTTGCTCACCACTATGATTGGGTGCTCCTGAAAGTAATGCCTCAGCTTCCGATAAGCAAGGAATACTCCATAACCTATTTTCTGGTAGTGCGGGTAACGCTGCTTGGACTTCGTCAAGACCTCTCTCACATAGTAAACTGGTCGTTGAACTCCGTGCTCATAGTCTGGTTCCTTCCGCTCTACTACGACGACGATGTTGATTACCCGGTTGGTTGCCGCCATGTAGATTAATAGGGGCTCACCAGGCTCGGGTGCTGCAAGGATAGGCGCTGAGGAAAGAATCTCCTTGAGCTGCTTCAATGTTGCATCTGCTTCGTCCGTCCACATGAATTTGTCCGCCTTCTTCAGCAACTTGTATAGCGGCAGAGCCTTCTCACCAAGTCGGCTAACGAACCGACTAACTGCTGCAACACAACATGTTAGTCGTTGAATGTCCTTTAGGCATGCCGGACGGTTTATGTTTAAGATGGCCTTGATTTTCTCCGGGTTGACCTCGATTCCGCGATGGGAAACGATGAAACCCAACAATTTGCCGGCTGGAACCCCGAAGACGCATTTCTTAGGGTTAAGCATCATGTTGTATTTCCGGAGATTATCAAAGGTTTCTTTTAAGTGGGAGATTAAGTCTTTTGACTTTTGGACATCACCATGATATCGTCCACATAGGCGTGAACGTTCCGACCAATTTGGTCGTGAAGGCAATGTTACATTGTCCGCTGGTACGTAGCACCTGCGTTTTTCAGCCCAAAGGGCATCGTAACATAGCAAAACGTGTTGTATGGAGTAGTGAACGAAGTGGCCAATTGGTCCGACTTCCTCATCTTGATCTGGTGGTATCCTGAGTATGCATCGAGAAAACACAAAAGTTCCGAGCCAGCCGTCGAGTCAATGACTTGGTCAATGCGAGGCAAAGCAAACGGATCTTTGGGACATGCTTTGTTCAAGCCGGTGTAATCAACGCACATTCTTAATTCATTGGTTCCCTTTTTGGGGACAAGTACAGGATTGGCCACCCATTGGGTGTGAAGGACTTCTCGGATAAATCTAGCCTTAAGTAACCTAGCTATCTCTTTGCCAATGGCGCGTCTCTTCTCATCTCCATAGCGTCGTAGAGGTTGTTTCACTGGTTTGGATTTTGGATCAATGTTTAGGCTATGCTCGGCAAGTTCCCTAGGTACACCTTTCATGTCGGCAGGTTGCCAGGCAAAGATGTCCCTATTCTCATGGAGGAACTTGACGAGCGCGCTTTCCTATTTGGGATCCAGGTTCGTCCCAATGGCGGTGATCTTGGAGGCATCGCCTACCACAAGTTCCACCGGCTTGGTCTCGATGGCGGCCTTGAACGCAGGAGCGGAGTCAGAGATCTGCTTCTTCGATGCGGGCATCTCTGAGTCATCGACCTTGCTCTGGATCTCTTTGAATTCTTCGCTGTAGAGGACAGCTTCTGCAACGGCTGCTTCATTGATCTCGCAGTCCCTTTCCTTGGTAAAGCTTCCGGATACGGTGATGACACCGTTTGGTCCGGGTATCTTGAGTTTGTTGTAGACAAAGCATGGCTTGGCCATGAACGTGTGGAATATGTCGCGGCCGAATATGACGTGGTACACGCTCTTGAAGGGGACCACCTCAAAGGTCATGCGCTCTTGGCGGTAATTGTTAACATCGCCAAAGGCAACTAAGGGACCGAGCCTCCCGACCAGGAACTACGTCGTGGAAGATGGTGTTTGTCTGCCTTAGGTTTGCAGACGTCAAGTTCATCTTCTGCAGTGTATCTATGTACATGATGTTGATGCTGCTTCCACTATCCACCATGCACTTGGTGAACTCTAAGCCGTCAATCAAGGGGTTGATGACCATGGCGTACTGGTTCTCCATAGGTATAAGGTCTGGGTGGTCCGTCCTGTCCCAAGTGATCGGAACCTCCGACCAGCGTAGGTACTGTGGAACTGGGGGGAGAGTAGCCATCAGGATCCTTAGAGAGGTCTTTTGTTGTCGGACGGTGGGGGTGCCAAGGAAAGTGTGGTAGACTAGAGTCTTCTTCACGAAGGGGTTCTTGCCCTTGTCTTCACTCTTGGCGGCGTGCTTGGGGTCAACGTCCTCGTCCATGTCACTTGAATCCTTGGACTCCTCCTCCTTCTTCTTCCCCTTGCCCTTGCCTCGCGGTCTGTTCTTCCGACTTCGCTTGTAGCCTGACTCCGGGTCTTTCTTGAGGTCATTGACAAACTTGCAGTGTCGATTGGTATGGGTGGCCTTGCCGTTGACGTCGAGGTGTAAAAGGCACGGCATATCGCGGTACTCCTCGTAGGTTTGGGGAATGCGGAGCGGTGCCGAGGTAGTTTCACTTCCTCGTTGCTGCCCACGACCAGCTCCCCTTCCTCGGCCACATTGTCCGCCATCACCTCGTCCTGCAAAAATCATAGCGACCATGTCGGTAGATTGCTTTTCTTCTGGAGCGGTTTTCCGCTTTGTACTGCTGTTCCTCCGAGCTTGAGTTGGAACGGACGTTGCCGGCAAGGAGCCGCGAGCATCGTTGTCGGCAGCTGCGAACTCACTGTCCAACTGGATCATCTGATTCAAGTCAAGCTGGTGATTGTCCTGCAAGCGCTTCAGCTTATGTCGGAGCAACGTGCCCCTTTCCAACCCATCGATGAAGGCGGCCATGGCGGTCTGAGCGTGCACTCCTGCGCAAGAATTTTTCATGTCCAGCCAGCGGGAGAGGTAGGCGCGAGATGTCTCGTCTTTCTCTTGCATGCACCGCTGTAGATCGCCAACAGTGTAGGGACGTTTGTATGTACCCTCAAAGTTCTTGGTGAACGCTTCATGCATGTCCAACCAGTTATAGATAGATTTCTCCGGCAAGTCGTCGATCCATTGACGGGTCGTGCCCGCCAACATTAATGGGAGGTACTTGACGGCGACGTTGGGGTTGCCTCCGGCAATCTCCACCGCGTGGCCGTAGTCCTGCAACCATGTGGCTGGCTTGGCGGTGCCGTCATAGGGCTTGATGATATTGTCAATCCGGAGACCTTTGGGGTAAGTTGCGGACCGTATTGCAGGTCCAAAGCAACGTGGTCCCAGGTATGGTCCTTCCCGGGCCTCGTGGATCTTATCGATCCGCGAACGTGCATCGTACGGCTCTGGGTTCTCCTTCTTCTTGTCAACAAGGGATGGGCTACGTGAACGACGCGGGCCTCCTCCGCCATGGTGACTGCTTGGTGGTGACGGAGGCGGAGGTGGCGGTGGGTTAGCCTTCTTGCTGCTACCCTCCTGCGACGCCTCACGCCTGTCACGGTTGCTTGTCGGACGCGGAGGGTCATGGTGTGACCTTCTCCTGTGTCCTTGGTTGCACCCTTCGTCATGACGGGTCTGCTCCGCGTTGTCGCGGATGACGATGCCACACTGCTTTGGTGGGGGCATATCCGTACGATGGTGAGCCTTGTAATCTTCGCGATGTCGGGGGGACCGGGGCGATGGCGATGGGCGATGAGGTCGGGCCTTTTCTCCGTGGTTGGAGGATATGGGATGGCATCCTTCCTGTTGCGTGCATCCCTCCGTCTTCGTTCTGAAGAACCCGTCTGGGACCCGACATCAAGAGGAGATCTGTCCCTTGGCGGTTTATACTGGCTAGACTGGCAAAGCGCTGGGTCGGACTCAAGCCTCTGATAGGTGGCCTTTTCCTGCTGCTTCACCGCCTTGGCCACTAGGTCATAGACCTGTTCCACTGCCTCGGGCGATCTATCCTGCTCCAGAAGGGTCTTGGCGACGGCGAGGTTAAGGAGTGGGTTGGGCATCACCTGCTTGCCTTCACTGTCAATGTATGGCTTGGCTTGTGTCGGCTTCGAGGGAGCCCATCCTAGGTTGCACCGTACACCAGGATCGTTGATGACGCGAGCGGAGCTTTCTTGGCATTTTGCTGCTGCAACAAAGTCTTGTACTCAGCCTCCATTGCTCTAGCTTTCTCTATGGACTTCTGCGCGTTGACCAGATCTCGATCTAGCTTAGCTCCTTGCTCCGCGATGGCCTGCGCTTCCTCTAGCAGCTGCTGGTGCTTCTCGTCAAGCTGGGTCACGTTCCGGATATGAGCAATGGTTAGTGGCTCGATGAGGAGATTGTCGTACATTACTCTATCAGCTGGAGTAACTTGGGCTGCTGCAGACATAGATGCTGGAGGCGGCAAGTTTGCGGTGTTGTTGTTGCTCGGGCCGGTGCCGAGTTCCTGCGACTGCTGCACTCGGTTAGGCGGAGGAGGCATGACCTTTGCGCGATCATCGTCAGCAGCAATAAGTGGCCCCTTCCCCTTTTCCAGCGCTGTAGGCGGAGCTGGTCCGGGTTGATCTTCATCCATCACCGTCCCTGTTGGAGATATGCCCTAGAGGCAACAATAAATGTAGTTATTGTTATATCTTTGTGTTTATGATAAATGTTTACATTCATGCTATAATAGTATTAACAAGGAAACATTAATACTTGTGTGATTTGTAAACTTAATTTGAAGTCCCTAGTAAAGCCTCTATATAATACTAGCTTGTTGGTTAATAGATGATTGTGGTTTACATATCATGAACATTGAGATGTTATTAACAACAAGATCATATCGTTAGGAGAATGATATGGTGGACATACTCCTATAGATAAGCGTAGCATAAAGATCAAGTCATTTTAATAGTTCAATTGCAATATGCTTTCTGATACATAGTAATCTAATTCCTTCGACCATGAGATCATGCATATCACCTTTACCGGATGGATGCTTTGATGACATCAAACACCACACCGTAACTGGGTGGCTATAAAGGTGGCATTGAGTGTTCAGAAAGTATTGGTTGAAACACATGGATCAAGAGTGGGATTTGTCCATCCATATGACGGATAGATATACTCTGGGCCCTCTCGGTGAAATGTCATCCAATTAGCTTGCAAGCATGTGACTGGCTCACAAGGGATCACATATCACGGGAACGAGAAAAGAGTACTTATCGGTAACGAGGTTGAACTAGGTATGCAGAGATACCGACGATCATAACCTCGGATAAGTAAAGTATCGTGAGACAAAGGGAAATTGATACCGTATGTAAGTGGTTCATTCGATCGCAAAGTAATCGTAGAAATATGTGGGAGCCATATGAATTTCCAGATTCCTCTATTGGTTATTGTTCGGAGAAGTGTCTCGATCATGTCCGCATAATTCACGAACCGTAGGGAGACACACTTAAGGATTCGACGTTGTTTGAGTAGTTATGGAATGACGAGAAAGAGACTGAATGTTGTTCGGAGTCTCGGATGAGATTCGAGATATCACGAGGAGATCCGGAATGGTCCGGAGAATAAGATTCATATAAGGAAAGTCCCGTTTCGTAGTTGGGGAATGGTTCCGGTGTTTTCGTCGGGAATGTTCTAGAAGGTTCCGGAATGTCCGGCACTCCGGGGGGGGGAAGGGTACATGAATGTGTTATATCAAGTTGGTATGATTGCATCATGTACTAAGTGTATTCGCTGTCCAAAATAAAGGGTTTATTCAAATCCTAGTTTGAAAAGTCAAACGGCTAGTTTGAAAGTCAAACGGCAAGTTTCGGAAAGAGGAGGAGGAGTGGGAAACCGAGTTGGGGAGGGTTTCCCTCCTCCAACCGGCGGCGCACCCTCCAAGCCGAGTTGGGGAGGGACTCCCCTCCCTCCCCTTGGCCGGCCGGCCCCTCCACCTATATAAGGAGGGGCAGGGCTCCCTCCTAGAGACACACAAGATCCTCTCCTCTAAACCCTAGCCGCCGGCGCCGCCACCTCCACTGCCGCCGCCGCCGACCTAGGTCAAGCCGCCGCCACCGCCGCCTAGCAACCCTAGCCGCCGGCCAAGCTTCCTCCTCGGCGTGTCTAAACCCTAGATCGTCGAGGGACTCTCTCATAATCCACCATACTCGCTCCGGCTTAAGGCGAAGCCCTGCGAGATCTCCCCTCTACTTCCGGTACCACGCCGTTGTGCTGCCGGAATCGCGAGGAGAGTGCTACAACCTCCGTTGCCTGCTGGAACAAGGGAGAGGAAGGTCTTCGTCGAGTACCGAACGTGTGACCGACTGTGGGAGCGCTGCCTGAACGCAGCGCCGGAAGGATCGTCTACGCGATCTTGAGATCGGGAAGAGTACGACTACATCACCCACGAGAATCTGATCTCGTTAAACACTTTGGAATCTTCGAGGGTGAGTTATTATATCGACTCGTTGCTACAATCTAGTAGATAGATCTTGGCTTGTTTGTTTGTATGCGGTAGAAATTTTTTGTTTTCCATGCTACGAAACCCTATAGTGGTATCAGAGCCGTGTCTATATGTAGATCTGTTGCACGAGTAGAACACAATGGTCATTGTGGGCGTTGATGCTTTTATTGTCGATTGCTTCTTGTGTACTTTGCATCTTGCGGTATGTTGGGATGAAGCGGCCCGGGCTAACCTTACATGACATCGTTCATGAGACTTGCTCCACGCTTGACATGCAACTTGTATTGCATAAGTGGCTTTGCGGGTGCCTGTTTCTCCTAGCATAGTTAAGATCCAATTTACAACGGGTGATTAACAATACTAGTATCAATGTTGTGGTTCTTGTTCGTAAGTTAGAACGACACTTATTGAAAGCCCCAAACCACGTAAAACATGCAAAGAAAGTAGAGGCGTCTAACTTTGTTTTGCAGGGGTGTGCAGTGATGTGATATGGCCATGATTGTGATTATATTTGATGTATGCAATGATCCTTATTGTAAGTTGGCAACCGGCAGGAGCCATATGGTTGTCTTTAATTTCTGTTAAGACCCGCGTGTCTATTCAAAGTAGTTGTAATAGTTGAAGCTGGTGGACGACAACCATGGAGAAGCGTCATTGATCTTGATGCAATGCCGGTGATGATGGAGATCATGTTCGTGCTTGAAGATGGAGATCGGAAGCACAAAGAAGAAAGGCCATATCATATCACATATTATGAATTGCATGTGATGTTAATCCTTTATGCATCTTGTATTGCTTAGTAGACGACGGTAGCATTATAAGATGATCCCTCATGCACATGAATTTCAAGTCATAAAGTGTTCACCCTTAGTTAGCACCGTTGCTAAAGCTTGTTGTTTCGAAGCACCACGTGATGATCGGGTGTGTTAGAGTCTGCAAGTGTATACAACGTGAACAAGCCAGATTTGCTCATGCGGAAACTAAGGTTTGATCTTGACGAGCCTAGCATGTACAGACATGGTCTCGGAACACGGATCACCGAAAGGTAAAGCATGAATCATATAGTAGATATGATGAACATGTCGATTGTTCGCTATTGAAACTATATCAACTCTCGTGATGATCGGTGTTGATGTAGTGGATTTGGTTCGTGTGATCACTAAAACAATGTGAGGGATGTTGTTTTGAGTGGGAGTTCACCTAGTTTAATTTTATTATTAATTTGAACTCAATTTGTCATAAACTTAGTCTAAACTATTGCAAATATGTTGTAGATCAATGGCAGCCCCTACCATCAATTTTAATGCGTTCCTAGAGAAAGAAAAGTTGAAAAACAAAGGAAGCAACTTCGCGGATTCGTTCCGCAATTTGAGGATTGTCCTCACAGCTGGTAATTTGACCTATGTGCTGGATGCACCGCTGGGTGACCCACCTGCAGCTGATGCTTCCGATGAAGTAAAGAATGTTTACCTCGCTCGGAAGAATCAGTACTCCATAGTTCAGTGTGCTATCTTGTATGGTTTAGAATCGGAGCTTCAGAAAAGGTTTGAGAATTCAGACCCATATGATATTGTCGAAGATCTCAAATTGATTTTTGAGACTCACGCGGCAATTGAAAGTTATGAGGCTTCTGAAAAGTTCTTTAACTGCAAGATGGAAGAGGGCAGCTCCGTCAGTGAGCATGTGCTTAAGATGTCTGGGCATGCAAACAAACTTCAAAGCTTGGGTATAGTGATTCCTAATGCTTTGGGGATTTACCGTGTCCTCCAATCACTACCACCAAGTTACAAGAACTTTGTGATGAACTACAACATGCAGAACATGAACAAGCAGTTGCCAGAACTGTTTGCTATGTTAAAGTCTGCAGAAGTGGAGATCAAGAAAGAGCACCAAGTGTTGTTGGTCAATAAGACCACCAAATTCAAGAAAGGCAAGTCTAAGCAGAAGGGACACTTCAAGAAGGGTGGTAAGAAAGTTACCGCGCCAACGAAGAAGACCAAGGCTGGACCTAAGCCTGATACTGAGTGCTTTTACTGCAAGGGAGAAGGTCACTGGAAGCGGAATTGCCCAAAGTACTTGGCGGATTTAAAGAACGGCAACATCAAGAAGAAAGGTATATCTGATATACATGTTATTGATGTGTATCTCACTAGTACTCGTAGTAGTGCCTGGGTATTTGATACTGGTTCGGTTGCTCATATTTGTAACTCGAAACAGGTGCTGCAGAATAAACGAAAGCTAGCGAAGAACGAGGTGACGATGCGCGTGGGAAACGGATCAAAGGTTGATGTGATCGCGGTCGGCACGCTACCCCTTCATCTACCATCGGGATTAGTTTTATACTTAAATAATTGTTATTTGGTGCCTGCGTTGAGCATGAACATTATATCGGGATCTTGTTTATTGCAAGACGGTTACTTGTTTAAGTCCGAGAATAATGGTTGTTCGATTTATATGAGTAATATGTTTTATGCACATGCACCTTTGATAGATGGTCTATTCTTATTGAATCTCGATAGTGGAAATACACATATCAACAACATTGAGGCTAAACGTTTGAAATCAAGCGATAATTCGACCTATATGTGGCACTGTCGTCTTGGTCACATTGGAGTGAAACGTATGAAGAAACTCCATTCCGATGGACTTCTTGAATCACTTGATTTTGAATCACTTGAAAGATGTGAAGCATGTCTGATGGGTAAAATGACTAAGACTCCATTTTCTGGTATGATGGAGCGAGCTACAAACTTATTGGAAATCATACATACAGATGTGTGTGGTCCAATGAGTGTAGCATCGCGCGGTGGTTATCGTTATGTTCTTACCTTCACGGATGACTTGAGTAGATATGGGTATATCTATTTCATGAAACATAAGTCCGAAACTTTCGAGAAGTTTAAGGAATTTCAAAGTGAGGTAGAGAATCAACGTAACAAGAAGATTAAATTTCTACGTTCTGATCGTGGAGGTGAATATCTAAGTTACGAGTTTGGCGAGCATTTGAAGAAATGCGGAATACTTTCACAATTGACACCGCCGGGAACACCACAGCGTAATGGTGTGTCCGAACGTCGTAATCGAACTTTCTTAGATATGGTTCGTTCTATGATGTCACTTACAGATTTACCGCTATCATTTTGGGGTTATGCATTAGAAACAGCCGCATTCACTTTAAATAGGGCACCGTCTAAATCCGTTGAAACGACACCGTAAGAATTATGGTTTGGGAAGAAACCTAAATTGTCGTTCCTTAAAGTTTGGGGTTGCGAAGCCTATGTAAAGAAGTTACAGCCAGACAAGCTTGAACCCAAAGCGGAAAAATGCGTCTTCATAGGATACCCGAAGGAAACTATTGGGTATACCTTCTATCATAGATCCGAAGGCAAAATCTTCGTTGCCAAGAATGGATCCTTTCTAGAGAAGGAATTTCTCTCGAAAGAAGTGACTGGAAGGAAAGTAGAACTCGACGAGGTTGTCGAACCTTCTCTCGAAATTGCGAGTAGCACAGCACCGGAAGAAGTTCCTGTGGTGCCTGCACCAATAAGAGAGGAAGCTAATGATGATGATCATGAAACTTCGGTTGAAGTTGCTACAGAGCCTCGCAGGTCAACGAGAACTCGTACCACTCCAGATTGGTATGATCCCGTTATGAGTGTCATGTTGGTGGACAACACCGATGACCCTGAGACATATGAGGAAGCGATGATGAGCCCAGATTCCAATAAATGGCAAGAAGCCATGAAATCCGAGATTGGATCCATGTACGAAAACCAAGTATGGACTTTGGTGGACTTACCAGATGGCCGGAAGGCTGTCGAGAACAAATGGATTTTCAAGAAGAAAACATATGCTGATGGTAATGTTACTGTCTATAAAGCTCGACTTGTCGCAAAAGGGTTTCGACAAATTCAAGGAGTTGACTACGATGAGACTTTCTCACCAGTAGCGAAGCTAAAGTCTGTGAGGATTATGTTAGCAATCGCTGCATATTATGATTATGAGATATGGCAGATGGATGTCAAAACAGCATTCCTCAATGGAGACATTGATGAAGAGTTGTATATGATGCAACCCAAAGGTTTTGTCGATCCTAAAGATGCTAACAAGGTATGCAAACTTCAACGGTCCATCTATGGATTGAAGCAAGCATCCCGAAGTTGGAATCAACGTTTTGATAAGGTGATCAAAAGTTTTGGTTTTATACAAACTTATGGAGAAGCTTGTATTTACAAGAAAGTGAGTGGGAGCTCTGTAGCATTCTTAATACTATATGTGGATGACATATTGTTGATTGGGAATGATGTAGACCTTCTTAATAGTGTCAAAGAATATTTGAATAATAGTTTTTCAATGAAGGATCTTGGCGAAGCAGCTTACATATTAGGCATAAAGATTTATAGAGATAGATCGAGACGCTTAATATCATTGTCACAAAGTACGTATTTGGACAAGGTTCTAAAGAGGTTTGGAATGGAAGATAGCAAGAAAGGGTTCTTGCCCATGTTGCCCAATACGACCTTGAGTAAAACACAAAGTCCGACATCGGCAGAAGATAGAGAAAGGATGAGTAAGACTCCCTATGCCTCAGCCATAGGATCTCTAATGTATGCCATGCTATGTACTAGACCCAACATTGCATATGCTGTTAGTTTAACTAGCAGATATCAAAGTGATCCAGGAGTGGATCATTGGACAGCGGTCAAAAACATCCTTAAGTACTTGAGAAGAACTAAGGATATGGTTCTTTCTTATGGAGGTGATGAACAACTCGTTGTTAATGGTTACACCGATGCTAGTTGGAACACCAATCCGGATGATTCTAAATCACAATCTGGATACGTATTTATTCTGAATGGTGCAGCAGTTAGCTGGAGGAGTGCAAAGCAAAGCGTTGTGGCAAGATCTTCAACTAAATCGGAATACATGGCTGCTTCGGAGGCTTCACAAGAAGCGATATGGATGAAAGAGTTCATTACAGAGCTGGGTGTGGTTCCTAGTGCGCTGGACCCAATGTCTATCTACTGTGATAACATGGGCGCCATAGCCAATGCGCAAGAACCAAGGTCACACAAGAAGCTGAAGCACATCAAGCTGCGTTTTCACGCTATTCGAGAACATATCCACAAATCTGAATGTGGCGGATCCGTTGACTAAACCTCTCCCGAGGGCAAAACATGACCAGCACCAAACTGCCATGGGTGTTCGGTATATTACCATGTAATCTAGATTAGTTGAGTCTAGTGCAAGTGGGAGACTGTTGGAGATATGCCCTAGAGGCAATAATAAATATAGTTATTGTTATATCTTTGTGTTTATGATAAATGTTTACATTCATGCTATAATAGTATTAACAAGGAAACATTAATACTTGTGTGATTTGTAAACTTAATTTGAAGTCCCTAGTAAATCCTCTATATAATACTAGCTTGTTGGTTAATAGATGATTGTGGTTTCCATATCATGAACATTGAGATGTTATTAACAACAAGATCATATCGTTAGGAGAATGATATGGTGGACATACTCCTATAGATAAGCGTAGCATAAAGATCAAGTCATTTTAATAGTTCAATTGCAATATGCTTTCTGATACATAGTAATCTAATTCCTTCGACCATGAGATCATGCATATCACCTTTACCGGATGGATGCTTTGATGACATCAAACACCACACCGTAACTGGGTGGCTATAAAGGTGGCATTGAGTGTTCAGAAAGTATTGGTTGAAACACATGGATCAAGAGTGGGATTTGTCCATCCATATGACGGATAGATATACTCTGGGCCCTCTCGGTGAAATGTCATCCAATTAGCTTGCAAGCATGTGACTGGCTCACAAGGGATCACATATCACGGGAACGAGAAAAGAGTACTTATCGGTAACGAGGTTGAACTAGGTATGCAGAGATACCGACGATCATAACCTCGGATAAGTAAACTATCGTGAGACAAAGGGAAATTGATATCGTATGTAAGTGGTTCATTCGATCGCAAAGTAATCGTAGAAATATGTGGGAGCCATATGAATTTCTAGATTCCTCTATTGGTTATTGTTCGGAGAAGTGTCTCGATCATGTCCGCATAATTCACGAACCGTAGGGAGACACACTTAAGGATTCGACGTTGTTTGAGTAGTTATGGAATGATGAGAAAGAGATGAATGTTGTTCGGAGTCTCGGATGAGATTCGGGATATCACGAGGAGATCCAAAATGGTCCGGAGAATAAGATTCATATAAGGAAAGTCCCGTTTCGGAGTTGGGGAATGGTTCCGGTGTTTTCGTCGGGAATGTTCTAGAAGGTTCCGGAATGTCCGGCACTCCGGGGGGAAGGGTACATGAATGTGTTATATCAAGTTGGTATGATTGCATCATGTACTAAGTGTCTTCGCTGTCCAAAATAAAGGGTTTATTCAAATCCTAGTTTGAAAAGTCAAACGGCTAGTTTGAAAGTCAAACGGCAAGTTTTGGAAAGAGGAGGAGCAGTGGGAAACCGAGTTGGGGAGGGTTTCCCTCCTCCAACCGGCGGCGCACCCTCCAAGCCGAGTTGGGGAGGGACTCCCCTCCCTTCCCTTGGCCGGCCGTCCCCTCCACCTATATAAGGTGGGGCAGGGATCCCTCCTAGAGACACACAAGATCCTCTCCTCTAAACCCTAGCTGCCGGCGCCGCCACCTCCACTGCCGCCGCCGCCGACCTAGGTCAAGCCGCCGCCGCCTAGCAACCCTAGCCGCCGGCCAAGCTTCCTCCTCGGCGTGTCTAAACCCTAGATCATCGAGGGACTCTCTCATAATCCACCATACTCGCTCCGGCTTAAGGCGAAGCCCTGCGAGATCTCCCCTCTACTTCCGGTACCATGCCGTTGTGCTGCCGGAATCGCGAGGAGAGTGCTACAACCTCCGCTGCCTGCTGGAACAAGGGAGAGGAAGGTCTTCGTCGAGTACCGAACGTGTGACCGACTGCGGGAGCGCTGCCGGAACGCAGCGCCGGAAGGATCGTCTACGCGATCTTGAGATCGGGAAGAGTACGACTACATCACCCACAAGAATCTCCTCTCGTTAAACACTTTGGAATCTTCGAGGGTGAGTTATTCTATCGACTCGTTGCTACAATCTAGTAGATAGATCTTGGCTTGTTTGTTTGTATGCGGTAGAAATTTTTTGTTTTCCATGCTACGAAACCCTACAGTCCCAATGGTGACGAACACCCCTCGAGACGTGGCGGCATTGTTGGCTTGCTTGTCGCGCGTGTACTCCTCCTCCATCTCCTGCATAGCGGAGTCTAGCTCTTCTGGACTAAAATCTATCTCCTCTGAATCTGCACTGAAGTCAGCATAAATCACGTCAATGACAGAGTCGGAGGGTGCTAGGACTTCCTCGACGACGGGCGGTGGAGGTGCAATAGCAGCGATGATGACTGGAGGTGGCGGTGCAGCTGCGATGATGGCGGCCGGAGGCGGTGGTGGCGGTGGCTGAATCAGAGGTTCTCCGTCGATGAGTGCAAGCGCTTTCTGGGCTGCTGCGTCAGCCTCCGCGTAGTTGTTGACGGTGCTCACCATCTGTTCAAGGGTAAGGCGTCATGTTGCCTGCTGTCGTCTTAAAGAATGTCGGAGAAGCACGCCACGGTCCAGTCCTTCCACGAAGTGATACAAAGCGTTATCATCGGGGTAGTGGGCCAGATCGGCTCGTATACGGAGCCACCTGGACAGGTAATCGTGGGGGTTTTCGCCTTCTCTCTGAACGTAGCGCGCCAGATTGAAGATGGTAACCACTCCGACGAACTTGGATCTCTGCTGTCCAGACGCATGGGCGAAGCCAGCGGATTTGCAGTGATCTTCCACCTTTATATCCTGCACAGGGGCGGTTTGGGTGGGCCTTGAATTTTTCCGATCTTTGCCGGCAAACTTCGAAGAGAGATCCGACATCGATCCTTCCGCGAACGTATCCTACCCGTAGGCGGTCCGTGCGAGCCTTGATGCTCCTCCGGCTCCCAGGGAACTAGTGCCCGAGTCGGTTTCGCCAATGAAGAGGTGGATGTCTCCGATAAGAACGATCGAACACCGTGTAGGGTTCGTATTTGTCGGGATCCAGAACTCGTCGGGAGGGACGATCGGGACGTTGCCGAAGAAGAGAACGCGACCGATGGCTACGGTTTTGCCGATTCCCGCGAAGATCTTGGTCCTCGCCCGCTGGAGAGCCTGAAGCGCCTCTTGCCCCACGGTGGGCGCCAACTGTCGTGGTATTGCCGGCGAGTACGCCATGGAGGGGTCCTCACAGTACGTGCTTAGAGACATGGGGGAAGGCGGACGGTTGATGGGTACGAGGTAACATAGCTTACCCAGGTTCAGATCCCATGACGGTGGCGGAATCCTACTCCTGCTATAAATCACTATAAGGGAAATACGCCGAGTTACAGAGATTGGTTCGTTGTGCAAGGTTGTCTGAAGTTTTCTATGAACGTCTGAGATTGTGTCCTAAAGGCTCCCATAGGCCCGACTAATATAGTCGCCAGGTCCTAGGGTTACAGGGAAAAGTCCTAGCCGGACAGGTCATAGAGTCCTACACCGTCTATTACTAGTCTTGTGTATCTTGCACTCCAAGGCTCCGGGTACGTCGGTGACTCCAACCGTAGCCTTCCTTTATCCGGCATGGGCCTCCCTTCTGAATCCATCTAACTGGGCCGCCCAGCAGGCCATGGGCCATGCTACCAACTGTGAGTCACCCGGGTTATCTGGATAGGAGACATGCTATGAGGATACCCATATAGCATATCCCCAACACTGTTTTAGCTTGCCGAAACATTTTATATTATGTATGGAACGAAAGAAGTATTTGAGAAGCTTAGTTTCTACTCATGGCCACTATGGTGTAGTAGTTTCATGTGTGGCGGCTTCATGCGTCGCAACACCCAACCGTTTAAAAGTGTTAATAAAGAGGACGATATATCATGTGGCTAAATGACTAAAAGTATTGTCTGTCGCACAAGTGCCTGATGCACATAATTTTGCATTTGGTTATGTATAGTGGCTCTATAGTTCTGTTTGTGCCTATAGTCTCACTGTTTTCCTACCCTTTGTTTTGGCTTTTGCGTCTAAATGCATATTTGTTCCAGATTATCATTTTTTGCTTTATGATATGCAGTTTCTTCCTTTACCCCTTACCAGAATATTCATTGTACTTGAATTTCCAGGTTTCACTCTTTGTAGGTTTCACTCTTTGCGTGTGTCAGATGGCAAATAGATTATATTCTTTCTTGGAAGATGTCAACTCTAATGAACATACCAATGTGAATATCCTGTGTTCGGTAGCATTACGACTTGAAGAAGGGTGATCTTAACCACCAGGTTGTAGTGGTGGGTGAGATGTTGGTTTTTTAATGATCCTCTTGAGAAGTGATATGAAGAAGAGTTATGTTATTGTATTCTAGATATTATTGTAATCACCTGGACAAGAAACTATGAAGTGTACTTATCTAGAAATTTAAGCATTCATTTGACTGCCATTTTGGAGTGGAATCCTTGTTTCATATACTCATGTACTCATTATAGAGGTTGTTTAAGAAATATGATGTTCTCACCAAACTTTAGGCGACTGACTTTAAGGATAAAAGGGAGGTGAACATTCTTCTATTTCTTTGTCTTGATCTCACTTTTATTGCTCTAAACGGCATGGTTAATGTTTTTGTAGTTTCGTGTTGACAACATTATTCATATAATCAGTCCATTTTAACATAAAGACTATAGTTAAGATATCGTTTAGTAATATTTGTTTAGTGTATAGTACTAATATTTGTTTAGTGTATAGTACCTGATAATTTCTTATGTTCTTCTCCTATCCCTGACCTACAGTTTATGTGGTTAGGCCATAAGTCCACCACGTATATCATGGAATGCCAAAACGGACTATAGGCGGCTCAGTGAAGGGCGTTTTTTCGTCTAGTAACATTACATGTCCATAGTTATCCTTAATCATCATTTAATCAACGAGTTAGTCTAGTAGAGACTTACTAGGGATAAATGTTGTTTATATATCCACACATGTATTTAGTTTTCGGTTAATACAATTATAGTATGAAGAATAAACACTTATCGTGAACACGGAAATGTGATAATAAAAAATTTGCTATTGCCTCTAGGGCATATTTACAACAGTCTCTCACTTCTACTGGAGTCAATAATCTCTACCTCCGGTCCAGTTTATTAGGCACACACGTAATTTAAGAAAATCTTTGACCAATGAAATATGCAATATATGTCCCAAAAATATACTATTGGAAACTACTTTTGTAGATGAATCCAATGGTATAATTTTTGTGACATATTATGTAAAATTTGTTGATCAAAATTATTGGTCAAAATTGTTCTTAAATTACGTGCGTGCTTAATAAACCGGATCAGTGGGAGTAGTTAAAGTTTGCGCATTTACCACATATGGCATTTCAGTGTTATTCATATGCGTTGCACATGGTAAACATAATATCTGGCCTGACACTTTCAGGTCCATGTAAATTTGCATATATTTGCGTCTCTATGCATCACTCGTTCTCAGATAAGATGGTATTGTATAAATTTGATCTTCTAGTAAGACCTTAGTTTCTTAACCGACACTATTATAATACAATAGATCTTCATAATATAGTTCGCTTGAAACTATACCTAGTTTGTTAATAAACTTTTTGGCACAGATGTTCTCTTTCTGCTGAAGCAGTCATGTACTCAGTTTTTATTATAGTATTCTTTATAATATTTTAACTTTAGAGATTATCCAAATTTTTCACGAAACTTTTTTCTATTTCACCGTGCCACCTTTTACTAAAAACACATATCCTAAATTTGATATAAAATTTGTTTGTACATGTGATAACACAAGTAACACCATAGCACTTTACGAGGACCATTTATCACTTCCATATATAGAAGACAAATTGTTAATTCTTCTAGAGCTGATAAGAATATTTTTGCTAATTTTTTAAATAACTAGTTGAATGTCCGTGCGTTGCCACGGGTATTTAAATTTTCATGTCACGCTTTATTTAGTTGTTATGGTGCATTTTCATTTTTTAATTTATCAAATATCTCCGATATGGTTCACTTGCTATTTTTTTAAATTCACCCTTTGGTTAAACCGACAACATAAGATGTTATCATTCTCTGTCTCTTCCTCTTTGCTATAGTGAAAGAGAGGCAAAAGGGAAGAACTCCACTTTCCCTGCTCCGTAGCTAGACAGACCGTCGGTCCCTCCCTCTCCATCATCCACTTCATTGGTGGGTGAGTAGAGGGACCACAGATCGTGTCTCCTGCGTCTAGGTAGTGGTAGGGTTAAGGTTGTCATTTTTCGGGTGGTGGTGACAATGACGGTGAGGAATAATCTACTGCAGCTCCAACCCCACATTGACGGCTACGTTAAGTACCTGGAAGCAGTGTCTTCATGCTTTCTCTTGGAGGGAGCGATATTTGGTGCGCTAGGTGTGGGTATCGCGGTTACGATGTCACCCACACAACAATTTTTTCTCCAAATCCGTCGTGGCGACGGCGCATCCTTCGGTGTCGTGGAGTGTGTGAGACCTTGTACATGAGGTAGTCACAAGGCGCCAATTTTGCCTCCTTTTTATGATGTAGGAGTGGGAGGGGAGGACCTTGCGCTGGTGGTTCTTCAACTTGATGTTGCTTTCTAGTGTTGGTATGGAGATACAGAAGTTGTAAACTTTGTGACAACGGAGATCCCATCTGCAGATACAAAGTTCACGATGACTCGGAGTGGGAGTGGAAGCGACAACGGTAAAGTGGACCTCTACAGATACAAAGTTCACGGCGACTCTAGGTGGGAGTGGCAGCGACAGGGCAGCACGGTGGACCTCGTGTTGAGTTGTATCCCAGGGACTTGGGAGTAGTATTTTATTTTTTAGTATGGTGTTGTGTACCACTTGTCCTCCTTAAAATAAATTATACTGCTTGTAGATGTATAAATTTATTTTATAAAATACCTTATTTCAATCACAAATCAACCTTACAAAAAATTGTCTTCACAGTACTGTACATACATTAGAACTCCATGTTGACTTGTTGAGATAACAAATAAAGTTAGCACGGACAAAAGCCTATGTGGTTTAGTGTTAGGGTCTCATGGAGGTCAAGGATTTATTTTATTTCCAAGGTAAAATAGAAAATAAGTATAACTATGAGAAAATCAAGTGCCATTCACAACACTGGGAGATCTTCTTCGGGAATCCAGCTGAGAATATGTTTTTTTAGAAATGAGACCATCAGACCCAGCTTTATTACTCCCTCAGAACCATATTAATGTTCTCAGATTTGTCTAGATTCGGATGTATATCTACATACATCCGAATCTAGACAAATGTGAGAACATTAATTTGGAAGGAAGTAAGGGTGCGGTGTCAACCACCCTCATCGGCATTCAGTAGAGGCGATGATTGTTGTATCGATCTCGTCGCCGCAAACCTTGGTTGCATACCTGTGGCGTCCGTCCGTAGAGATGATCGCCTCCGACACGATGACCACCACAATGATGGTCTTGATCTCATCGTTGTTGGACGTTCTTGTGCACCACCCACTCGCACTCCATTGGTGCTCTGATCCTGGGGCGACGCGCCTCCTGGAGGTCGACGGAGACTGCGGGAGGACTGCGAGGGCGTGGAGAAGTCGCCCGAAATCGCGCACCTCCCGCCGGCACTCCATTGGCGCTATGATTCTGGGGCAGCCACGCGTCCTGGAGCTTGACGGAGACCGAGCCTCGTGACAGCGAGGGTGTAGAGAAGTCGCCTGAAATCGTGCACCTTTCGCCGACACTCCATTGGTGTTCTGATCCTGGACCGGCCACGCGTTTTGGAGCTCGATAGAGACCGCAACCGGGACAACAAGGGCGTGGATCGCGCCTGCTACACGGGTGAAACCGAACTCCATTATTGTGGAGACGGTCGACACCCCGACGATGAAGGGAAACCGGCGCCGACGGAAGGAGAGATCCCCTCTGCGGCGGCAGAGGTGGGAGGAGTGGGTGGGGTGGAAGATCGGGTGGACCGGGCAGGGTGCCTGATGTTGGGCTTAGCCATTAGGTGCGTGCGGGGCGAGTGGAGCGACACGCGAGAAAAGAATCGACGTAGTGTGGAACGGCAGAAAACAGAACACCTTTTTTTAGATAATAGAGATAGATAAGATAAAGTTTGTTAGTCTTGTTAGATAAGATTTTTTAGTCTTTTTTATAGAGCTTAGGCAATTTGTTAGTGGTGGAATTTTCTGTAATTTTTGCATGTGTGACAACAGGCATTCACCGCGCTTTTGAAATTAATAGTAAATATATTTTGCATCTATAACTTTCCTCCAGGGAGTTCCCTCTCACTGGATATATCTCTTCACCCAAGAGCCCAGCATAGTTGAATGCCCGTGCGTTCCTACGGCTTGACAATTTGTTTTTGCCACACATGTAATAAACATAATACACCTGAAAGTTTCACGTGTGTAGCAAATTCAAACATAATATTTCAGAAAAAATATAGTTATACTTTATTTAAAATGTAACTTGATAATAACTATAATTTAACAACATATGCTTGGAAACAAACAACCTATCTAATAATCTTAATGTCAAGTTTGGTGACCATTGCTACGGAATAGCACAACAAAATGTACCTGTACAATTAAAATGTTGCTTAGGTCGTATGGGAAAAATAAGAAATGATGAGCTATTATCATGGCGAAGTTCTTTTTGTTTGGAGATAATGTTGCACTTTGTGAACTGAAAGGTAGTATCAATAGCACTATTTTTTGGCCAAGATCATAAAGTTAACATGTTGTTGCTAGATTAATGAATTAAGAAAAATAGACATGGTAATTTTTGCAAGGTGAAACTAATCACAACCATGAAATCTATTTAATAGTAGAGAAAATAAAGCATTTTATTCATTAGCTATTTAAAGCTTTAAATTCCACCTAGGATCAAAAACTAAAAAGCATCCACCGATGCACATTCCCAGGATTTGCCGGACTTGGATCCTAGGTAAACCAATATTGTTGCTTGTGGCAAACCGATATCAAAACCTACAAAAGTGCTAAAAATCAGTACTACTACAAAGTTAAACCGACATCATTGCTTGTAGTTGTTCGACATTGTACAGTTACATATGTGAACTTTGCAAAACCTCAAGACTCTTACAATAATAATTATTATACACAAAAGATACGCTACAAAAGCTATTGGTCCATATACAATAATGAGTAATATGCATATTGTATCAATGTTTTGGAAAACTCATGGTCACTTGTACTTTTATAGGAGCTTTCTCTTTCTCCCTTGAATGGCTCTCCTTCAGAACCATTTTTATTGAGACATGTGCGCAAGATAAACACGAAGATCAAAATATAATCTAGCAATATGTATGCTCAAATTTCCGTAGAAAGGAGCATCTGTTGTTTTGTAAGACAATATTATATCCTTAAGTTTCCCAAGAATAGCTTTGAACTTTAATCCCAATCACAGCGATGAGATAGATGAATACATCAAAACTGACATTGATACTCTGGAGCAGATTTTTCAAAAAATAATCTACAAGGCTCCAAAAAGGTTTAGAACCTGATAAAATAAATAAAAAAACTAAATCAAGAAATTCAAAAGAAATAAAGTCACATAGAAAAAATACTTCTCCAAGCATATACACAACAAATAATCATATCACAATACTTTGTATTTTTCTAACATTTACCTAGTTCTCCTTTCCTTCATCTTCATGGCTTTGAAGAACATGCAAAGGTATGTAGGATAAAATCAAGCACTAAGCTATGTTCTAAATTGAGATTCATTTTAGAGGCTAGTGTAATAAATTTGTTCTCGAAGAGTCTTGCAAGCTGAAATATATTTTCCCCAAAATATACCACTTCCCCTGACGTGTACATAGACTTGTGGTGTCCATATCCTCTCTCTATTCTCAAAAAAATCCTCTCTCTATCACTTGTAGTTTAAATAAATGCAATCTAACTCTGTCACTCTCAACATATCCTCTCTCTGCACATCTCTTATAACATCTTCCTTTAGAATCCCCTAGTTCCGCTGCAAGAAACGAGTCGGGAACCCGTCTGGACCAGGTGCTTTGAGAGGACCGATTTGAAATAGTGCATCACTAATATCTTCTTCGGAAAAAGTTGCACACATCGTTGTCCACACGGGGAACCAATCGATCAAGAATGAAGTTCGGTTGTAGTCCCTCTTCACAGCTGTACAGATTTTGGAACAAGGCAGTAGCCATGCCCTCTAACTCGTCAGGTTTAGTTACCCAAGTGTCGTCACCATGTTTTAGCTTACTAATACAGTTCTTCTTGTGTTGCCAAGATGCGTTCCAGTGAAAGTACTTAGTATTGCGATCTCCGTCTCGCAGCCAGGCAATCCGAGACCTCTGCAACCACATGAGATCTTCCTGGTACAACTGGTCATCCATCTCTTCGAGGATCCGTTTCTGTTCAGCAACATTGTCTGTGTCCGATAAAAGACTCAGCTCATTCATTTTTTTCCTACACTTTTCAAGATGTTGTGGCACAGATCCAAAATACTTCTTCCAGTCATGTAGGGACGTCATCACATAACGGAAGCTGGCTATGGTGTCCCCTAGATTCTGTGTGGGTACTCTCCTTGACCATGCATCCTCCACCACAAAAGCCAATGATAGTTCTCGCTCCCACATTATCTCATACCAACATGCTTGGCTAATGTGCCGCTGGTCGCGTTCCTGTTTTACTGTCAACAACAGAGGTCAATGATCAGATCGAGAGGATATTAAATGGTGAACACGTATCTCCGGTGAAAGAACATGTGGGCCCCCATGTGTGGTTTTGGTAATTAATGACAATCTTTATGGACTAATGTGTGTATTAAGTTGTACTTGTAGGAATTGTCCATTGGCATCGCTTGGAGCATGTGTTGGCTTCAATGTCGATGAAATAAGAAGAAGATATGTTGTGCAAGCTCAAAATGCGTCATCTATAGAAGATCTCATGTTTGATGCTTGCCATCCTTGGTGATCATGGATCGATGATGAGGGATCAAGAAAGGCGTTCCATCTTGAGGCGGTCAAGTTCGTCTACATCGAGCTCAAGTGGAATGCTCAAGGCAAATGTATAATCTTGATAGGTTTTCCCTTTTGCCGATCTCATGTTGTTAGTGGGAGACCAGGTTTAGGATAGATAACCGTACTATCAAGAGGGGTTCTCGAATGAGTAATTCAGTCGCATTGTTCGGAGAGAGCTCAAACCTTTGCATACTTGCATCATCGTATTTGGTTGTTATTTGGTCTTATTCATGTGAGGATATAGAGATTGTGATAATCTCCATAACAAGCTCTTGTTCATCAAAATCAGATATTCCGTTTGTATCTTGTTACGATTTTGATCTATAGGATTTTTCGGTTTCTCACCAAGTGAGGTATCTCACATTATAATACATGATACATTCTCACTTGGTGATAACCAATATTTTACGATAGCTCATGTTGTCCTCTTTCCAACGCAATTGGAATCGGGTCAATCGGAGCTACCGTTCAAAAGTTATGACCGTTTGAATATTTGCCTATTTGGTTTGAAAAAGAAAAAGGAAAAAATCTGTTTTGGGCCCAACCGGTACTACCGCCCACTGTACCGGCCGCACCAGAGCGCTGTGGTCTATGTGCTGCCTAGCCCGGTTGCAGCGTTTGGTCGTACCAGACCAGCCTGATAGTACCGTCGGGTGGGCTAGTACTACCGGCTGGCCCAGGTAGGTCAGCCCCGCTCTAGCCCAGGTTACTTGCTCCCGCTCGCTAGCCCACTCCCGCATAGTGTCGTGCCGCTGCTGGCTTGCATCGCGCGCGCAGCCGCCTCTCACGCTCGCGCGCCTTCCGCGTTGACCAGCGGCAGCTCCCGCTGGCCCCACTCCCGCCGCTCGCTCGCTACAGCGTCGCGCGCGCATGCCCTGCCAGCTGCCGCTGCTCGCATGCGCTGCCTCCTGCTGGCCCCGCGCCGGCCGCGCTGCCGCCTGGCTAGCCCGCTCGCTGCGCGCATGTAGCCACTGGCTCGCGCGCTGCCTCGCTGCTGCTTGCCTGCTGCTTTGCTTATGCTGCGATGGCTGGCCAGCTGCTCGCGTTGACCTGCCCTTTTCCCCTGCTCGTTGCGCTGGCGCGTGTGGTAGTACCGGTCTACTACCGGTACGTTCTGAAAAACGTCCCAACGGGTAGATTTTGTCTAGCCCTATATATACCTTTTGTCCGTTTTTAGTTTAGTTAGCTTCTTCCTCTTCTATTATGCTAAGCTTTATCCACACTTGGTCTAGATTTTGAAGCTTTCCTAATCTCTTTCCCTCCGATGATTCTTGCTCAAATTTGAGTGGAAGAGAGAGGAGATCTAGCGTTTTGACCTAACCGATTCATCTCTTTGTGAGTGTATCTTTGGGAATCTTGATTTTGGGGGATTTTGTGTCCCTCTTTGATTCCTCCTCTCTTGTTCCCCCAATAGCTTTAGCAGCTTTCATGGAACTTGAGAGTGAGGGATTGGAGCATCTTTGTGGTGTTGTTTCCATTTGCATTCGGTGCATCGGTTTGAGTTCTCCTCGGAGGATTTGGTTTGAGTTACTCATTGGAGCTTGTCCCTCTTGGGTTCTTGGAACCCTAGACGGCTTTGTGGCCTTGGTGGCGTTGTGGACTTGGTGGCGTTTGTTGAGGCCTTAGTGGCGTTTGTTGGGAGCCTCCAATTAAGTTGTGGAGAAGTGCCCCAACCTTGTGAGAGGTTCCGGTTGCCACCGACAAGTGCACCGATAGTGGAAGCGTGGATCGATCCCATTGGGGTGAGATTCACCGGAGAATAAGGGAGGCCTTTTGTGATGTAGGTGGTTAGATACCACCCCCTCTCCAAACGAGACGTACTCCATGTTGGGAGGAACTCGGTAAAATATCGTCGTCCCCGCGTGTCTCAGTTATCTCTATACCCGAGCTCTTTACTTATGCACTTTACATTGTGATAGCCTTCGTGCTTGAAGTAATATATATCTTGCTATCACATTGTTGCTTGTATTGTTTAGCATAAGTTGTTGGTGCACATAGGTGAACCATAGTTGTTCTAGGTTGTGCTTGACAAAGTAAACGCTAGTTTAATTCCGCCTTTATCGAGCCACTCTCGGAAAAGTTTTAATCGCCTATTCATCCCCCCTCTAGGCGACATCTGTATCCTTTCATCCGGGAACAAAACAGACCATGCCGGGATGGCCACCGCACGGTCCAGTCGAACTTTTGCATTCCTTTCGCCAACCCATTTGTTGTCATACGTCCATGGGGTGCCCACAAAGCCGAGATCATGTGCATCTCAATACAAAAAAGTTCTCACGAAAGTCTAACATGAGTCGCTCAGACCGTCGTGACCTTGAGAAATGCTCTGACTGCCACATAGCTTTGTTAGAATCCCCCAAAAGCAGCCATAGATCCGATGAGCGCAACTTGAGATCTCGTAGAAGGTTCCACATGTTGTGCCTATTAGTCGGCTTTGGTTCACCATAGACGAAAGTGCCACGCCAGCGCCTGCTATAGGGCCCTCCCTTCACATGTACGTCAATGTGTCTCTGGCTGCACGAGAGTAGCTCCACATCAATCCATTCCTGCCAATATAATGCAATACCTCCTTTCCATCACCATCTACTTGACAAGATCCTTTCATGTCAATACGGAATCACAGATTTCTAACTCGATCCTTTTGCCGTCTAGTCTCACTGAGGAACACCATTGCGGGTTTGTGAACTTGCACAAGGCAAGAGAGTTCTTGAACTGTCCGAGTTTGCCCTGCCCCTTGGAGGTTCCAACCTAAAAGAGTCGTTGCTCATGTCGGGCCTCACGGTGAGAGCCCGACATGTTTATGTTATTCGCTGTTAAAACTTCCTCAGACCTGAGACGCTTTGGTCCCAGCAAAACCTCAAAGTTGTACTCTTCTTCCTCATGACTCACCACCATTCTTGCCAAGCAGACTGTTGGCTTGCTCATGTTGTTTCCTTTTTTTCAGCGGCCTGCCTAAGTTGCTCTGTACCCCCGCATCTCTTAATGATAACAATAACCTCAAGCTTGGGACTCTTTCCATATGATTCCATCACATCTTCATTTTTCTTCACATGATGGCGACCAATGTGCTACAGCTGTCATGCAAGTTTGAGCGCTTCTGTCATTACCTTGAGCCTGAAGCAGTGATTTGCCAGGATCATCAGGTGGCTTATCATCACCACGAAGGATCAGGCCACCAATACATATTAAATCATCAAGCAGAGTGCACGTAGAATTAACCACAACACAATCCATACCTGGTTTAGTGACCATGTACTCTGCATCTGCGATCCCAGTTACCAAGGTTTGCTTCCCGGTCACCGTTTGAATACTGATCGATCCTACCTCCCCGGTCACAAGCGTTACCTCCACCATCTATGTTCCGCTGTTATCATCCTCAGTTACCTCGTCCTCTGTCAGAGTCATCTCCACCGGTACGGGCGTCGATTCCTTAATGTGGACAGCCATCGAAAGAGGGGACAAAATTTCTGGACAGGAGTCAGATTCATGCCCGCTCTCCATTAAAATCTCCTTACGGACAACACCCAGGCCACCGGCCTCGAGAACCACCGCCGCCTTAGCCCGCATTAGCTGCAGGCATCACGCCAGATCCCATGACGATTTGGAGGGCCCTATCTTCAATCCTTGAAATTCCAACGGAAGGAAACCAGGGCGCCCGAGCGCCATCCGCGGGGACACATATAGGTCCCGGGAGCACCGCCGTCATCGAGAACCCCGAATCTACACCACCAGGAGGTCGCCCTAGAATCGCCGCAGGGTACTAAGACACGAAACGCCTCCCTCTGGGGTGTGATATCGGTCGTGCTATACGTACGACATAGCGTGTCCAATATCTGTACGATCCCACGCGGCTGTGAGTATTCCTCACGCGGGAAAACGGGAATAGCTACACACACGGTTTGGCCGTCGGAGTCTAGTGTCTCAAGACAAACCTCATTGTTAGACTTGAACCAGCTCTCATGTTTGAACAGACTGTTATACTCCGGATGCTAGCTCTACGTCTGGTTGATCAGGTGGAATCTGTCAAAGGTTGATTTGCAGTACGGAAAGAGCCACAGCGACCACTGGTATTATGCTCCCGGCAACCTCCAAGATGAGGCACTGCTTTTGGGTTTGGGTTTGGGTTTGTGCTAGGCGAAGGACACGAGCACAGGGAAATGCTTGCTTGGCGTTGGTGGCCAACTGAACAAACGGGAGCTGCGGAGCAAGTAGTATCGTACAAAAATCGGATGCAACTTGTCGTACGTGAAGCAATTTCGGTATGATATTGTGTTGTCAGGTTTTAGTAGTATTGAGATAAGGTTGTTATGAAATTTGTTAGGATAAGTTAAGTTTGTTGGGACTACTGTAGCATGTCGAGATATTTTTGGAGAAGGGGTTGCGGTGGCATATTTCTTGTAATTTCTTAAAGTGTGACATCAGGCACTCGCAGCTTTGTAAATAATAGTAAAGATACATTTTAAAAAATCAATTTTACAAATAATATACAAAATTGGTAATTTTGAAAACTAGCACGGCCTCGGAGACCCGTGCCCCGACAAGGACCTTTCGGGTTTGAGCCCCCGACCAGCACAATCGGGTTTGAGCTCCCGACTAGTTGGTATGCACAACACTAAAAACTAGTTTTCGAAAGGTACTCGTCGGGGCTTTATATATCGACTGGACTGGTTGGGGGCTCACACCCCGAAAGGTACTTGTCAGGGTACGGGTCTTCGAAGCCGCGCTAGTTTTTAAAATTACTAATTTCATGTATTATTCATAAAATTGATTTAAAAAATATATTATTTTTAAAAAATTAACAATATTTTTTCTATTGTCCAATGATCATGATCGTATAACTCACTCTGATATATGCCCATAATATATTACTACCTCTGTTTCAAAGTTTAAGATATTTTTTTGAAAATCAAGCCATATAACTTTTGACCAAACTTTTTAAAAAAACTATGATATTATATAGATATCATGTGAAAATAAGTTTTATGATATATCAAAGGGTGTAATTTTATATACCTAATAATAAAGGATGGAGTGTTTTTTGTAGTACCTATACTTTTTTGGACCTGTTTGCTCTTCCACCAAACCATGTATTATAATCAACGCCACCTATAAGTCTATACCTAATAATAAAGGAAGAAGTGTTTTTTATAGTACATATACTTTTTTGGACCGGTTTGCCCTTCCACCAAACCATGTATTACAACCAACGCCACCTATAAGTAAAAAAAAATAGTCAAAAAAAAACTATACAAAACGTATGCCTGATTATTACAACCAACAACCAACAACCAACGTCACCTAAAAATCGGAAAAAACAGTCCAAAAAAACTACATAGAATGTATTGCGTGAAAGAGGCACCGTGAAAGGCCACGTGAGTCGTTTTCTCCTAGGTCTCTCCTGTTTCACGTCGACAAGAACAGAGAAGAAAAAACAACATTGTCTTCGATCGATCTTCCTGCGAGAGGTTGTTCCTCAATCTACAATGCTATTGTTAGCTAACGCCCATGTGAACTTTTTGAATAATAAAAGAATGAGTGTTTCTTGTAGTACCTACATTTTTTTGGACCGGTTTGCCCTTGCACCAAACCATGTATTACAACCAACGCCACCTATAAGTCTATATCTAATAATAAAGGAATGAGTGTTTTTATAGTACCTACACTTTTTTGGACCAGTTTGCCCTTCCATCAAACCATGTATTACAACCAACGCCACCTATAAGTAAAAAAAATAGTCAAAAAAAACTATACAAAACGTATGACTGATTATTACAACCAACAACCAACAACCAACGTCACATGTAAATTAGAAAAAACAGTCCAAAAAAACTACACAAAATGTATGCCTGATTGCGTGAAAGAGGCACTGTAAAAGGCCACGTGAGTCGTTCTCTCCTATTTCACGTTGACAAAAACAGAGAAGAAAAAACAACATTGTCTCCGATCAATCTTCCTGCGAGAGGTTGTTCCTCAATCTACAATGCTATTTCAGCTAACGCCCATGTGAACTGATTTTTCTTGGCATGACGATGCAAGTCACCTCCAACTTTAAGACTGGATGACGTGATTGTGATTGAGGCTGACGTAGTTCTTCACTGCTTCTCTACCAAAGGAGACATGCGGGCTTCTAGACTCTTGCTTTTCTCCATAGGAGATATGCTTGCTACTCAGGATACCTCTTCCGTTGCAATGCACGGGCTTTTTGCTAGATACCGGTTCGTTAGATCATGACGCCGGTCCTCTGCATGCTCTGGTTAAACGTTGCCGTACGTCGATGGACTGTCCCCGGCCGTATTCACTTGGCTGCCAGCTGTGATGCCGGTCCCTGCATGATCTGGTTAAATGTTGTCGGTACGTCGATGGACTATCCCCGGTCGTATTCACTTGGCTGCCAGCTGGCTACTAGGGATTTGGGAGTGCAGAACCGCAGGTAGTAGATGACAAACAATAAAATAGACATATCCTTAACATGACAAGGATTTGGGACTTTGATGGAGGGGTTAACCTCTTGGGTGCCCGATCTTCACGGATCTCGTGGTCAAATCGATGGGAAAGCGAGGGGAAAGGGAGAAGGTAGCGGAAGCGAACACACACCTCGCGAAGAACACGATGAACACACGCAAAACTCACACGATACAAGGCCGATTGCTCCCGAACGGCGGCCACCGGTCCGATAGAATCCTCGCAAGGAAAGATCGGTCAACGTGCTCCCTCAAATCCACATCAGAGAGGGAAGAACACCTTGAGGAGGGTCTTGACGACTTGGGGGCGAGAAACCGAGAACCCAAGGCCTTGTTCAACGATAGATGCGTGATGCAAAGTCCAATCGAGGTTGGTGACGATAGTCGGTCCCCTTGGTAAAGGGGATGAGGCAAAACTAGAGATTCCACAATGGGGGTTTTCTTTAGTCTATCATCTATGCCTAAGGGATACATGAGGGGTGGGGGCTCTATTTATAGGCCAACCATAAAACAAGGGTAGTTTGGGAATAAAACTAGGGTTTGGTAAGTAAAGGGGGATACATGGGCTGTGGCCCAACTAGTGCGCGCAGGCACTGCCAGGAGCGGTAGTACCGGACTTGGGACCGGTAGTACCGCTTGGTCCGGTAGTACCGCTCGGGGACCGGTAGTACCGCTTGCGGTCCTGGAGCGTCAGCTGGAGCCGTCTGTTGGTGGCGGTAGCAGGGGGCGGTAGTGCCGTGGCCCGGTAGTACCGGATCCTGGGCCGGTAGTACCGCCGGTGACAGAGAGCATTTGGCTTGCGCTGGTGTCGTCTGTTGCTGGCGGTAGCATAAGGCGGTAGTGCCGCCGAGCGGTAGTACCGGTCGCCAGGTCCGGTAGTACCGCTGGCGACAGAGAGCATTTGGCGGTCTGTCTTCTTCCGCCTCCTCTTCCAAGCCTCCGTCTTGTCGGGCTTGATGTTCCGGGCTTCCTCCCTTGCCTCCGTACTTGTCAATGTGAACCTATCATGCATATGCGACGGAGTATGAAGTAGCATACCATTCAATGGGGTAGGAAGTGAGCTTTCATAGAGGAACGGATTCACCTTTGGGGTCCATGGCGACTTGGCGTAAGTTGGAGACCTTGATGTAGTAACGACCGTAGGTCGGGCTGCATCATCTCCCCCCCTTCAAAAAGAGTCGTCCTCGACTCTACATGCTCATCACCAAGTTGAAGCGGTCGAGAGACCTTCTTGATCCTGGGGTTCACCATATAGTCGTCCTCGGGAAGATTGACTTGACAACACTTCAATGTTCCTTCACCTTCCTTGAAGCCTACAAAGCTCACAACAAAAGCGAAGCAACACTCAAAGCGTAGCCAATTCATGAAGGTTATTGCATGAGTCCTCAAGTAGAAGGAAGTCACCTTAGCTTGTAGAGATAGCTCGATGAAGGGTAGCCATAGGTAACTCTCTTCGGTTCTTCTTGTCAACATATAGTCCATAGAGGTTGACGTGTATGCACTTGTACCTTCACCCAAAAAAGACCAAGCAACATATTTTCGTGCGTGATAGAGGAGCATGTCAAATGTAGCATGTCCATTCTTGTTCACAACACGATTAGCACAACTCAAGTATAGCAAACGGGATGCATATGCATGGTCAATGTGCATGGAAATCGGTTGAACATCATCCAAATGTGGAAACTCAAAAACTCCATATAACATAGAAGTGGGGCACTCAAAGCATTGGATCCAAATTTCAAACAACATCTTTGATGCAAGAATAGGAGAATTTGGCAAAAACACACAAGGAAGCATATCCAAAACAAAAGTATTATGTTTGCAAACAAACCAAATGAAATAGCAAGTGGTCCTTATGTTTGTTGCAACAACAAGACGAGATTCTTGGAAGCTCTCATGACAATACATGTTCTTAAGGGAATTGTGGTTGCACACAAAACATCGAGAAGGTAAATTGTTCAACATTTTTGTTGCAACACACAAAGCATCATTATCTAAAAGCGAAGAAACATGAATGTCACAAGGGGAGATAATACCATCAACATGCTTGTAATCAAACCATATGAAAGAGCAATTTGCCAACATGAAAGATGCAAAGCATGCAAAAGGTATCAGAGCTGGGTTCGATCTTGAACTCACTTGTGGGATGCTCTCTAGAGCTCTTTTTGTCAACTCGTGCTCAACCGAGGTTGACATTATAATGCGGGTACCTACACACATCATATGTAAAAGGAAGAACGTGTGTGCATGGTAGAGATACACATCATCCATCATGACGTATCTCTTTTTGTGCACATCACCATTAATGTCAATCAAGTATGAAATAGGTGCATGGTGAGTATGCAAGTGGGGAACATGCTTATCATTGCAATCATCAAAATCTCCAAAAATTGAGAAAGCTATGGGGGCCATCTCATTATAACGCATGTGGTCAACATTGTTGCAAGCATTCATCTTATGGCAAGCAACGGGAAAAATTGAATGACTAGCATGACAAAGCATGTCCATAGCAATTGGAGGATACATACAAGATGCATAGCATGGCATGTTTATGGCAATGATATCGCAATCAAACAATTCCACATGATCAATAGTATGCAAAGGCAAAGCATCACATGGGAATGTGGATGAAGCATATGTAATGTCACAAGTATCATCCATAGCATGCATATCCTCACAATTCATCATGTCCACTATTGGGATCATGGCATCATCAACACCCTTATTGTTACCTTGTTCATACCTCTCATATGAAGTGGGTGTTGTGGAAGTAGTGGCCTCCTTGTGGACGACTTCGTCTTCTTCATGTAGCCATGGCGTCGCATCATCTTCGTGCACCATGTACATCTTCTCCATTCGAGGCATCATTGCTTCATAGCTTCGGGCGTCTTCCTCCATGGAACCTAGCACAACACAAGAGAACACACTAGAGGTAGAGGGTAAGTTGTTAGAAATCGAAATGGTCTCACTTGACCTATCAACTACCACTCTCAACTCACTAGGAGTATCACTCATGCCCTCCAAGTGGAAGCACTCAATCTCACATAAGGTGGAGTCACTCATGTCACTCTTGTTCTCACTCAAGTGGGCTAAGTGGCTCTCATACTCACATGGGATTGGTACCACATCATCACTCAAGCATATGGGGGTAGGCTCGGTTTCCTCAACTCCATGCGCCTCCTTTGGTGAAGGGAAAATCCCATGCTCACCATTCTTGACCTTGTCGCCTCCAAGGTTGGATGCCATAAGATGGGCATCATTGCTCTCCTCCATGGTCGAAGGGAAAATCCCATGCTCGACCGTCTTGTGGCCATCTCGTAGTAGTGGTGGAGGTAGGCTCATGCTATCCAACTTGGCGAAGTAGAGGTCTTCATTTTCCTCGGTCATGAGGTCTTCAAATGCAAGCGTAGTCGTTGAAGCTTGATGGCGTGGACGAAGGCTTGCTCTTGGTGCCATTTTGGTGGTGGCACAAGAAGTTGAAGGTGCCTTGTGATGGTGTCGACGAAGGTCATTGGCGTGCCTTGACGATGGTTGATGTAGGTGGCGCACTTGGTCATCCATATGACGCTCACGACGATGGCCCTTGACCTTGGCACTCTTCCTTGTAAGTTTTTCTAATGAGCGCAAAGCATCATTAGTCTTGGCGACCATCCTCATGTTTTTGTCGAAGTCATTGTCCATGTCCTTCTTGAAGTTGTGGAGGTCGCTTTGGAACTTGTCCATTTGGTGATGGACCTTGGCGCACTCGAGTTGGAGGCTCCGTCTTGGTCGGTGCGACGTGAGGAGCTTCGCGTTGTCGTTCTTGAAGTCGTCCATGCTTGGGGAGTCATTGTTGTTGTAGAACTCCATGTCACCCAAGCATGTGGAGCCATTGTCGGTGTAGTGCTCCATCATGTTGTCCATGCTTGTGGAGACATATGCATGGTGGCTCATCATGGATTCTTCATGGAAATCATTCTCGGTCCCGGAGTCCCTAGACATGCTTCACAAGACCAAGTGTTGTATATGGAAGTGGTAGAGGGTGTTAGGGATACAACGTCAAACCTTACTTTACCTTGGAAGATCGTATCGTGCAAGTGGCCACACTTGAGAGCAATAAACCAAGCAAAGTGAAGTTCACGCGGAACACCAAAACCAACTACCAACAAAAAACACACACACAAGGCCTATGGTGGATAGGTATGGAAAATGGCATGTCAAGAACCAATCCGAAATCAAGATGTTGTAATGGCAAGTAAAGAACCACAATGATCACAAAGCAAACAAGTTAATCCACAAGATAGGAAATATGTACAAGGAAACACACACGGTGGGATAAAAGGGACTTGTGCGACGGAGAAAGTGAGCTAAGAACCACAAGATTACCTAGCGAAGACTATAAGCTCGTGTCACACAAGTACAAGGAGAGACGCTAGTTCGATTGCATAAGATTGGTGGGCTACAAGATATGCACAATAAGTACCACCTATTTGATGTTCATCGAGCTTGCGCTTCCTATTCTATGAGGCACTTGTATATCTCTTTCTTTTTCTTTTCTTTTCCTTTTTCTATTTTTTTTCTTTTTGTATCACTCTTTTTCTTTTTATTTCTTTTTCACTCACCTCTTCCTTGTGCCAACAACTATACAAGATAACTATATGAGATAGCGCTCACAATGTTTGCTCGGAATCTACAAGGTATCAAATGTGCATAGCCCAAGCAATCATAAGAGGAACTAGTCTCAATAGGTGTTTGTTGCTCGCAAAGATAGTGGGGTTCACAAAGGAATGCAAGTGGGGAGAAGTCGCGGAATGTTTATACCTTTCGTCGACGATCTTCACCCTTTCTTGTTGGATTCCGCCTTGCTCATGGAATTTGGATGGAGTAGATAGCATGAACAACATGGATGATGATGTAGAGCTCCTTCTCCTCTTCGAAACGAGCTAAAGAACACCAAAATCCGAGTTCGAATGCAAAAGATATGCTCAAAACGGTGAGAGGCTGAAATCTGGAATCTGCTGTTTTCTTTCTGTCTCGGGCGGTAGTACCGGATTTTGGTACCGCTGGGCGGTAGTACCGTAGATTTGGGGCGGTAGTACCGCTCGGGACAGAGAAATCCAGATCTGACGCGATTTCGCGAGCTTTGTGCGATTTGGGCGGAAAATCTTCAAGAAAAACACCAAATCGGCGGGGGAAAACAAGGAATTAGGCCATGGGAACGCAAAGGAAGGTAGATCAACAAGTTTAGCAAGTAATCCACGGATCAAAACCTACCAAAATGCACTCAAATCACAGATCGATCCAAAACACGAATTGGGGCTATTTTTGGTGGAAATTTCGAATTTATGGGGAAAAGACCAAATCGATGAGAAATCTGTGGCAACCAAAAGCTGCTGATACCAGATGATGGAGGGGTTAACCTCTTGGGTGCCCGATCTTCACGGATCTCGTGGTCAAATCGATGGGAAAGCGAGGGGAAAGGGAGAAGGTAGCGGAAGCGAACACACACCTCGCGAAGAACACGATGAACACACGCAAAACTCACACGATACAAGGCTGATTGCTCCCGAACGGCGGCCACCGGTCCGATAGAATCCTCGCAAGGAAAGATCGGTCAACGTGCTCCCTCAAATCCACATCGGAGAGGGAAGAACACCTTGAGGAGGGTCTTGACGACTTGGGGGCGAGAAACCGAGAACCCAAGGCCTTGTTCAACGATGGATGCGTGATGCAAAGTCCAATCGAGGTTGGTGACGATAGTCGGTCCCCTTGGTAAAGGGGATGAGGCAAAACTAGAGATTCCACAATGGGGGTTTTCTTTAGTCTATCATCTATGCCTAAGGGATACATGAGGGATGGGGGCTCTATTTATAGGCCAACCACAAAACAAGGATAGTTTGGGAATAAAACTAGGGTTTGGTAAGTAAAGGGGGATACATGGGCTGTGGCCCAACTAGTGCGCGCAGGCACTGCCAGGAGCGGTAGTACCGGACTTGGGACCGGTAGTACCGCTTGGTCCGGTAATACCGCTCGGGGACCGGTAGTACCGCTTGCGGTCCTGGAGCGTCAGCTGGAGCCGTCTGTTGGTGGCGGTAGCAGGGGGCGGTAGTGCCGTGGCCCGGTAGTACCGGATCCTGGGCCGGTAGTACCGCCGGTGACAGAGAGCATTTGGCTTGCGCTGGTGTCGTCTGTTGCTGGCGGTAGCATAAGGCGGTAGTGCCGCCGAGCGGTAGTACCGGTCGCCAGGTCCGGTAGTACCGCTGGCGACAGAGAGCATTTGGCGGTCTGTCTTCTTCCGCCTCCTCTTCCAAGCCTCCGTCTTGTCGGGCTTGATGTTCCGGGCTTTCTCCCTTGCCTCCGTACTTGTCAATGTGAACCTATCATGCATATGCGACGGAGTATGAAGTAGCATACCATTCAATGGGGTAGGAAGTGAGCTTTCATAGAGGAACGGATTCACCTTTGGGGTCCATGGCGACTTGGCGTAAGTTGGAGACCTTGATGTAGTAACGACCGTAGGTCGGGCTGCATCAGACTTGCTCCTTATTGTGTGCATAGTAGATCTTTTTACCAGAGCGATCGAGGACATGAAGTTAATCGAAACAAGGCCAACCACGGCGTGCATCATGAGTCCCATATGCAAGGAGCCACCCTTCCCCAAGAAAGGCAGCTGAAGGGAACGGCTACATGCGGGGCAACGTCAGCTAGCTACTACAGAATAAGCTAGACAGATAAATTCCGCGACGATAAAGATTTAAACCCAGTGTAAAAGCGTCTCAAGCGACCGAGCCCCGAGGACAACGGCTCGAATAGAACCGCACCAAGCTGAGCGACCGGCAGCAATGCTGACGGGCTACACGCACGCACGCACGCACACACACACACTGCAGTCAATGCAACATGCCAACCTCCAGGCTGAGATTTTCGATCATGGCAGCTTCGACAATTTCCAACCTCCGGATCGATCAGCAGGTGAGGTGCGCTTAGATCCAAGCATGAATTTCTTTCTAACGTATATAAAAACGGCTTTTCTATCTCTACGTCACATTTTATTTTTAAACCACGTTAGATGTTAGCTTGCACGAAACTTTTTTTTCTAACCTACATATCTCTTTCTTTTCTCTAACTTGTTCTTGAATTGTGATTAGCTTTTCCAAAGTAGAATACTAAAGTTCTCATATCATCTCATTAGCAATCTATGGATCTAAAAAATGATTCAACATAGAGAATTCAAATTAAGTTTTATTTTTTCTACATTGTCACTCCATCGCCACTTAAAGACCACGAGGTCACAACCATGGTGATCTAAAGGTCATCGCAGGTGACCGCTGATGGCGCAAAGAGTAGCAAATGGAGTATGTCCTGGCTATCATGGTGGCAATCCAAAGGTCATCTCGAAGGTGGCCGCTGACTGCACACTTATCAACTCCTTATGGCCGACGAACTATGCTAGGGGAAGAAGGTATGTAGGCAATTTTTCTTTCTCTCATGTTGCAACGCACGGCCTGTTTTCTAGTATTTAAAAAAAACTTGATCAAACTTTTTGACTTTTGATGAGAAAAAATATAAACGTCAAGCTTTAAAACGGGATAGTATTTATCACCGGCTAAACGGTCGGCGTTAAGTTTGCTCCCGCCGCTGGGATGGCCTAAGGTGCGCCGCACCGTCTGAATAGATCGAACCAGGTCGCGGTTCGGAACCACTTGCACGACGCAAGGGGCGCAAGGCACAAGCAACATCGACCCGAACCCCATCTCGGCGACGTTCGCCGTTACGTCCCCTCTTCCCATCTCTCGGCTAAATCCTCTGAAGCCACCGCCGCCGCAGCTCGCTCGCTCGCTCCGCCGCCGGAGGGCGAGGGCGAGGGTGTAAAGATGAAGACGACCAAGGGTGGTAAGGTCATGAACCCCACCGACGCCTTCCGCAAGGAGCAGCGGAGGAAGGAGCTCAAGCGGGTGAGTCTCCAACCCTAGGGTTTCTGCCCCACGGACGGCGGGGTCGTGAGGTCCGTGAGGCAAGCTGAACAGGCCTACGTACGTCGCGATGGCGGCGGTAGTTCCATTCGTTTGGTTTGTTGTTCTGTTCTGCGGGTGAGGGCTATTGAGATGGAAACTCGACTGGATCGGTTTAACGCGAAATCTGGATCCTATTGTCCTCGTTACGATCGATTGAGATGCTATCACGTAGTAAAATAGTCGTTATTTTGGTACAGTTGAGCAATTGGATGTGGCACTTCTGCATGCAACAAGCGTGTTTTGATGAACATTACTAGATATTTCAGTCGGAAGAGTTTGAATGCTGTAGATAACCAAAACAACTGCTTAGATTTGCGGTGCTATGCACACCAAATGGATAGTTATAATTTGTGATCATACCAGTAGTTTTATTTGTTGGAAAATCTTGACCAGAAACTGTCGGTTGCTCTGGTGTGTGCTGTAAACTCGGCTGGTCTCTGTTATTTTGGGTGGATTTGGATAATCATCTCAGGTTGTAGCTTGATTCTCTTGAATAGTTTGATTTACTTCTTTTTGCTATGTCACCCACACGGCCATACTAATGCTATCGCCTAGCCTTTTGGTTGTACATCTTTGTTACATTTCTTCTTTGCGGAGCACACAAGTCTTTGTAAGATGATTTTTCATTAGATGATCACTTCAGGAGCAATGTAGTTTTGTCAAAGTGATCTAGCTAGTTGCTGCAATTGGTCTTGTGCAGTTAGACTCAGATGTCACAGTTTTTGGTTCTCACATCATTCTGGCCTGGAAATGTATCTCTCTTCGTGTATTCTTAGCAGTTTTGTCGATTATTTTGTCTTTTTAACCTCAGTTTTGCATCAGAGTAATGCTACAAATGTTTTATCTGTTACCAATATATTTAATCCATCTTTATTTCTCTCAGATTTTATCTTTTTCTTGCCTCTGCAGAACAAAAAGGAAAGGAAGAAGGTACGGGAGGTTGGTATTCTGAAAAAGGACCCAGATGCAATAAAGGATCAGATTGACAAATTGGAAAAGATGAGTAAGTATATTGCATTATAATTTTAGGTTAATGCAGACCTGGATTTAGATCAATGCAGAAACGGGTCATTTTTTAAACGCTACTATCTTGAATAATAGATTTCTTAGACTTTGTTTCTGATTTTTTATGTATAACTATGATGATCATTTACTTACACAATTAGCTTTGTTTGTTGGAGGCCTCATAGAATAGTAAATGCAAGCTGTGTATTCTTGAGCACTTGGCTTGACGTTTGTCAAATATATATCAATTGCCCTTGTCACATTATCAGGCCAGTTTTTTAATTACCTGATATCAATTTTAAGTTTGATAATAGGGCTCTCACATCTTTTGGTTGTGCTGTAGGTGTAATTAAAAGATTGTTGTCTGCTTTAGCTAGTTTGTGTTTCTGAGTGACTAAATTAGTATTTGGTTGATGCAGAAGCCGATGGTGCTCTGGATAAGGCAAGGAAGCATAAGAAAAGACAGCTTGAGGATACTTATAATCTTGTTGTGAAGAAAAGGAAGGTATTTTAATTTCTTCAGATATGTTGAACCTTTTATTTTGGAAGACTGTGTTCACTATTTAATGTAATTTGAATATCTTTTTAGTCCATCTGACACGTAAGGTTTTAATTGTTTCCTTAATTATCTCCAATTGGTGGCAACCTTAGGCATGACATTAGGTTTTGCTATCTACTTTTGGATGTGTTTTCTTCTCTACAATCTTTAGTACAGTATTTTTAAGAGGAAAGGCCCGTGTCTGCCCAATGAATTAAACCAGAAGGAAAGAAAAACAGTACAGAGTTCATCAGCATTTAGGAACATGATATTTGGTTAAATGTCCGATGTTTAGTAAACTATGATGCTGTATTGTTATTTTTTCACCAAAAACTTTTGGTTTTGATAGCAATCAGAGAGTTAGAACTAGAAAGCATCATACCTTATGGAATCATTTGTGTCAACTATGTTGGCTAATCTTACTGAAGACTATTATTAGCTTATTGATGAGTACTAGCAATAGTATTTTTTGTAACGTATTAGTAAATCTTTTTGGATCTTTAAATTGATATTTTCCTATGTAACTTCTCGATGGGATATGGTATCATTAGTTTATGGTCACATGGTAGCTCATTCCTTTTTCCTCATCTCTGCCAGGAATATGAAGACAAAATGAAAGAAAAGGGCGAGCAGCCAGTTATGTTCAGGTCAGATCTCTTATTTGGTTTTGGGTTCATTTTGTTAAACTTGCATGCAGTAATTCTTGTTTATTGAATTTGTATTTCATTTCCTGTCAGCCATCTTGGACCACCAAAGAGGCGACCTGCAGCAGACGAAGATGACAGAGCGAAAAACCCTATGCCTGAGGTATGGCATTTTCAGATCTTTATAACACTATTGATATATGTTACAGAACGTTAGAATATATACTAACTATGCTTTCATCGCAGGATTCTGTTTACTATCATCCAACCTTGAACCCATCTGGGGCACCACCACCTGGCAAACCTCCTATGTACAAATCATCTATAGGTCAGCATAACTTCTACTGGCATATTTTTGTTAGACATTTCATTTTTTGCTGAAAACGGATCCCCTTGCATTTCTCAGTGTTTTGTTTCTTGATTGACCATAGGACCAAGGATTCCACTGCCTCCCTTGTCTGGTGCTGGGCCTTCATCTTCGACGACAGAATCTGAAGAAGCAGGTCCTTCCACCATGCCCCCTCCGCCGCCGCCCCCTCCACTGCCAGCCTCTTCAGAACTTACAGATCCATCTGCTCCTTCTTTACCTTTACCCCCACCGCCACCACCGCCCCCTCCCCCACCTATGCCTGCTGGTGATGCAACAGCACAAGGCTTACCTCCGCCACCTCCACCTCCTCCTGGCGCACCTCCTGTGTTAGGTCATACATTACTGCCACCACCTCCACCTCCGCCACTAAGGCCATCGCAACCACCACCTCTACCTGGTGCAAATGAGCTTACTAATAAACAATCTGTTGGAGAGGGTGCAAGCTCGGCAGATTCTGCACAGGTGCTACTTACAGTTTTCTTCACTGATTTCTGTTTTTAATATGTTACTATTTATGTATTCTCTTGAAGTCCTTACTGTTAATGTTTCAGTTACCAAATTGCTCTTCATGTTTGGACATTAGTTCCTGTTACGACTTTTTCTGAATGATCTCTTTTTGCAGACCCCAGTTGTGCTACCTCCACCGCCACCTCCCCCTAGGTTGCCATCAAACTCAAGTGAAATGCAGGCTGCTGATAATAATGCCAGGGATGCTCCTGTAGTGAAAGAAGATGACAAAATTTCAAGGGTATTGCCACCACCTCCACCGCATCCATCGCAGTTGCCACCTTTGCCTCCAAGGCCTCCAATGATGCCTCCAATACAACCTGATATGCTAACTCCAGGAATGGTCAGATTTCCTCCACCTCCACCACCACCAGATTCAAGGCCACCATTTATGCCTCCTGGTGTTGCTGCCAGGCCTCCTCCACCTCCTCCTCCAGGATTACCTCCAGCTCAAATGCCGATGGCACCCTTTGGTGTACTTCCTGGTCCGCCACCAATGCTTAGGCCTCCATTTTATCCAGGACCCCCTATTCAATCAGAAGAATTTGCTGCCTTTGGTCCAAGGCCACAGTTACCTCCGCAGCCATCGTATGTCAAATCGGCTGCTTCAACAGTTGTGAAGCGACCATTAGCACAACATACTCCTGAGCTAACAGCTATGGTGAGTTCTTTACTCTGGTTACTAACTTACTGCGCTTGATTATTGCCTTAAAAGTAGTATTAAACTGTGTACCATGCAATTGTTAACTAAGGCTTGGGTATGTCGTTCCAAGGAAGCACAGATTAACATAGCAACACTGACCTCATGCTGCAAATAATATATTTTCCCTTTCCAATTTTTGATTTTTTTTATCCACACCATTTACAAAAGGGTAGCGGCACACTAAAAGAAAGCACAGATAGCATAGGAGCAGCTGAATCATGCAACAAATAATTTGTGTTGCCTTCTCGATTTTGATTTTTGATCATTGTAGTACTCGCCATTTACAACAGGTTTGGGGAACAGCTCTCCAAGAAAGAAACAATTTAGAATTTGTTGTATTCAAATAATAGGACTAATTTCAGACTACCACTTTATGATCAAGCATATATGGTCCGCATAACATTCTGTTGCTTTAGATGCCCAAGTTTTCTCATGGTATCAGTGTGCCGCCACCAACTCTTATGTACCACACTGCCCTCCCCCTCCACCATATTTCATTCATCTTATGCCTCTAATTAAGACTGCTTCTATGCATATTGCCTTTTGTACTACCCCCTCTGTCTCAAAATAGATGTTGCAAGTTTGTCAAAATCTGGATGAATCCATATACTAAATAATGTCTAGATTCATCCAAATTTTGACAAATCTAAGACATCTATTTTGAGACGGAGGGAGTACTATTTTTGCAGCATCCAGCCATCCACATTCCTGAATTGATCAATATACAGAAAATGCTTGTTGCCTTTCTTGGTCATTTCAAATGATGATTATCATGGTGTCCCACGACAAGAATTGTGGAATTGAGGGAGTAATAACTACTCCCTCCATTTCAAAATATAAGATGTTTTAGCTTTGTGAAAGGAGTGTATCTAGACCTTTTTAGTGTTTAGATTCGGAGTGAGCCTACACACTAAAAGTGTTTAGATTCAGAGTGAACCTACACCTTTTTTATGGAACTACACTCAAATTATTTTTTGTGAAAAGATACTCTTTTCACAAAGCTAAAACATCTTATATTTTAAAACAGAGGGAGTAGTTCCATAAACTCAAATTAATTTTTGTTACAGGTTCCTGCATCACTGCGAGTTAAGAGAGAATCTGCTCTCCCCAAACCAAAACCAAAGGCGCAGCAGCAGTCATCAGCACCAACATATTCAGCTCTGAAGCCTTCAGTAACCCCCATAAAATCTGTGGCCCAACCTTCGCCCTCAGCTTCTAAGCCACAAAGTATTGATGACTCCTACATGGCGTTCCTGGAAGATATGAAACAACTGGGTGCTCTCGATGATTAGGTCAGCATCAAGTCGCTTTCCCCGCACCCAGCAGCCGAGTCATAAACCTGAACCTGAAGGCGAGCCTATTCTTTGCATTGTGGCTCATGAATAGGTCCCTGCTACAATCTTGGAAACCATTTATGTTTTCCCATTTCAGATCTATTCCAGTTAGAACGGGGGGAAACAGTCATGATCAACAAATCTTTTTATTCTTGTTGTTGCGCAATACAACTGTATCGAACCCATTGAAGCACTTAAAACACTTGATTGGCCGCTCTAGCAATAGAGCAACAATATCTTCCCAGCTAATGATTGCCTTGTAGGCCTGGACAGATATTCAGATAAGGCAGTCGTGGGAGACACTATTTGGATGAATTACAAAAGCAACTTGATCTTATGCAACCAGATTTATTTCGTATCATATAATATGGAAAAAGATCATTAGCTGTTTGTAAGCATGTAACAACTTCGTGCGTGGCTTACCTTTTGCTTTAATGTACTATGGAAATGCTACATGCCTGAAGTTGTAGTCCTCTTTTATTTGTAGGATTCTAAGATGCATGAATTAAGTTCAAAAAGATAATGCATGAATAAGATTTTGGTAATGTTGTATCGGGTCATAGGAAAAGAAATCAAGGTTGTTAAGTGGGTCAATTTTTTTGCATGAAATTTGGTGTATATGAATTCTTCGGGGAAATCATGCGGGAAATAGTTCAGCGGATCAAACACCAGCATAGAAAAACATTCAGTAATTCTAAAAAATTCTGAGTGTTTAGGATCGGAGTTTTGAACTATAAAACTATGACACTTATTTTGGGATCGGAGGTAGTATTAAAAATCCTTTGAATCGACAAGGCCCTGAGTGTTTAATCATTTGTGAAGAAACTATGCTGAATGTTGTAGTAATATATGTTTGAAATTGAGAAGATAATGATTCATGCGTCCCACGACGAAGCCTCCAGATTGTTGCCATGTCAGTGGGCCCGTTGTTTCTTTTGACGTCGTGCAAAGCTATCCGCTTACACTTAATCAATACTACAACTGGGCCTTTGGAATCTGAGAAAAATGCTCATCATTAAGCTGTACTGGTTGACCAAAACAGTGCTTGGTGATTTACTGCCTACGCAATTTTTCTCAGATTGGGTACGGACAGTAGTACCGGACAGCAAAAAAAACCGCAATTTAATTTGGTTGACGTTGTCGAAATAGGTTATGCAGCTGAGTGGTTGACTTCTCATGCTAGAATTGCACATCCCCATTGGCCTTATTTTTTATATGCATTATTTCAGTCTGGATTATTTAAACTTAACGCACATTTTGTAAAACACTTTGACTTTAGTTCATCCACCCGTAACAGAAATATTTCTTGGTAACCTTGAGCAACAAGATACTGGAACTCCCCTACGAGGCTAGTGGCCACTTAAGTGACGATTAGTTTAAGAGTGATTGAACTCCCATATGAACTGAACTTAGTCATGTCAACCAAATAATTTTCTGGTCCAAACATTACTTTACGAGATCATTAGGAGAATTGCCTACAAACATGAAGTGCTTGAAATCTCTTCCATTTTGGCAAATTGTTCTAGCAACCAAGGAATTCTTATTTGCGGCCATAGAAGTTTCTCTTTTTCCCCGAGAAAGTGAAGAAATTCCCATAATGCATAGATTAAAAAGTATCACTAGAAGAATCATGTTAACAGATAGAAAAATATACAATTTCATCCTTTATTTTAGAGTATATCACGGTTAGATATTAGAGTAGATCAGGTTAGACTATATGGGCGGTTCTCTACTAAGCTTCTTGCTGTCCAAGTTTTGTACTCCTATATAAACAACTCAAGAGACTCAATATAATCAATCTAGAATCAATACAACAATTATTGCCTTCATGGTATCAGAGTGTTTTGTTCCTTAGCATAGGGTTTAGCTCACCCACCGCTTCCGCGGCGCCGCCCCTAGGAGATCGATCTCCATCGAGGTCCGCGCAACTCGTTGATTAGATCCAATAGTCTCAAAGTTTTTTGATGGTCGCATATTTGCTATTTCTTCTTCTTTTGCCGACCATTGATCGGATTGAGTCGTCCATCGCGGCATGCCGCCATCACACGCCTCTAGTCCTACCTCGGTGTCGACTCAGCTCCGCCAAATCCTCACCAACGACCATGCAAAGTACGCTCTACATGGTGTCCCAAGGGACGCCATCACACGACTTTGCCAACTTCTCCGCCGGCACATCGCCACCCCATTGACTCGTCTTCGCCAAATCATTTGGGACATCACGCTAGTCCCTAAATATGCGCATTGCTATCAACATAAGGCTACACCTGCATCGTCACTGGTCATCACCGCTGACAACCATCTACACAAACAACTCAGAGGCACATACGGCGTCGTCATTGCCACCACCAATCAAGGTCTTCATCAACGCCAATGGTTCTGCGTCGTTTGTCGCGCTCCTACGTGTAGATGAATAAAATTGGTTCGATTCCCGATATCTACTACGTCACCTTTAACACATTGAAAGAGCTCCTGCATGTGGATGAATAAAACGGGTTCGATCACGGACATCTACTATCGCTATAGTTCAATCGCTATCGACAACCACCTTGCCATCTTCGACCACAACTACCTCGCCGCCAGAGTTGCAACCTAATTTTTATTCTCACCGCATATGCTCATTTTTCTTCTTGCATCCACTTTGTCTACTCTGGTGCATACGGCTCGCAACTGACCGTACACGAAGGTCTCCTTCGCTGCTTCCTCCGGCTGTGGATCTCATGTTTTGGGATGGTCCCTATCTGCACACATTTGGTATTGGAAGCACCGATGCGTGCCTTCGTCCCGATGCGCTCCTGAGTTCATCGAGAATCCTTTCAAGCATTTGGCTGCCAAGCTCACTGCTACTGCCTATCTGAATCATTTAAAGTGTCTGGCGACAAAGCTCACCACTACTGCCAAGGCCCTCAATAGTTGTAGCGATGCTTTATTGGCAACAACAAGCTGCAAACCCTTTTGTCCAAAGAGACCATTCTTAGGCTTGATGTGGCTATGGATTCTAGGGATCTTACTCCCGCAGAGCGTGGTTTGCAGAGGTTGCTTAAACGCAAACTCCTCGGTCTCACTTCTCTTGAGAGAATGATGGCAAGACATCGTTCTTGGCTCCTGTGTCTTAAGGAGGGTTGTCACACCCCGGGATCAGGGCTAGACAAAACCCAGACCTCATTCTGAATTAAGCCTAACCTTGAGCTCGAGGATATCCAGTGAAGAATTGGTAACATAACAATGACTCTACAACATAAAATTATTACAGCAAGCTCATAACTGAGCAGAGAACCAAATTATTACAAGAAGAGGTCACTGACCATAAACATCAAACAACGGAAGGCAAATTATGCTATTAAGTATAGCAAACTTAACAAATGGCCTAAGAGACCTGAAGGATAACGATAACGTCCCAACCCATAGATTCCAGGCTATCAGCCGGGAACCCCAAGCTACTCGTCGGTGTTAATGTCATACGAAACACGTCTTCAGGTGAACACTTACTCTGCTACAAAAGTATAAACAAAGCAAGGGTGAGCACAAGATGTACTCTGCAAGATCTATGGCTGGTGGAGTTATTTTGTATAAAGCCATCTTTATTTATAAAACAAGAGGGAGAAGAAGCTCATCTAATTAGAGTATTTTAAAAGGGGATAAGAGATCGATATCTCCGGAATATTGATCATCATCTTTTGATATCCACCAAATCATCATCATCGAACCCCTACTTGGATCACCCCTCGTACCCATGAGGAAGCATCCTTAAGCACACATTGATCTGCCAAGTTTTACGATTAGGTTATAGTTCTCTATGATCTTAGAATTCGGTCACCAAGCGTTCATAACCGTGAACACGACTTTTTGAAAAGATTTAACCCTGCAGGGGTGTACAACTTTACCCACATGTACTAACCTTCTCTTAGTGCCAGTACATTAGTCCTCTTCCTTGGAAGGACGACAGAGGGTGGTTAGACATGACCTTTACCTTGCTTTCGCCGAGACCATGAATCATGCCCTAAGGATGGTTCCGCCGTAACGGGTCAAATCCCGAAGTCGGTCCCTAGAGATGTGAGGCAAGGTTGGTTCACCAGGGCCTCCATCGACCCCAAGCAACCCCGGGTATGCTTACCTACCTGTTATGAATGCACACAAGCCTTTGAGAAGACACATAATGCATGTCAAATGGAACGTCTGAACTATGTGACTCATGGAATCTACTAGGCAAGTTAGTTGCTCGTGAGGTTTTCCAGGCCCCGTGTGGTTGTACTCTCGTCTCAGTTCTAAAGGCAAGAACTCGGTTCCTAGTGGTGGCGAGCATGGGACTACAAAAACCACATCCCACCGTGTCCTCCCATACAAGCCTTAGCATGTTTAACCTCATATCACTGATCTCATCTCATCACCTTCTCCTGTCATACTAGATTCTATGCATCTGATACATCATCTGGATGAACCAGCACTGACAGGTATGCATGGCTAAGGAAGACATAGATATAAGCTCTAACAGTGCACACAAGCCAAACCTAGTAGAATCGTATGCATCATATAATATAAGCTCAAAGGGAGTAATACAGCAGATAGGATACTCTATCTATCGATAAAAGTCCATAGTAGAATCGTATGCATCATGGTAAGAATTGAAACACTTTCGAAAACATAGGATTGTATAATGGTGGGGCTATGATTGCCTTGCCTGTTGATAACCAGAGAGCAGAGCTTCGGACATCTGGTACTTGACTCGATTATAGTTGGTCAAGTATTGTTCATCGATCTTTGATGGTCTTGATCTTGGTCTTCAATCTCGATCTCGTTCTCGATATCGTATTCTACCGGAGAAGAACCAAACACCGGAAAGAAAGAGAAACCATCAACACATGGCATCGATGCAATGCTCAGACAAGGATGATGACATGACAAGTTAAATAGTATTAAAAAGTAACCCTAAGGCATGCTCGACAATTTAAACGGGGTTTCCGAGGGGTCCAAACCCTAATTCGGGAAAACCTCGGAGGCATATGTGAGAGTTACTTTGTTATCCTAATTATACTTTCAATGGAAGTTGTTGAACAATACATGATTATAGATTAAATAGGTAGATCTCATTTTTCTGAACATTTTGATATATTATTCATATTTTTCTGACTTATGAATCAAAAGTTATTGCTTTTACAAGTTCATAACAATTTTTGGAATTATTTAAATCAATTAAAATGATTTACTGCGTCAGCATAGAAGCAGGCTAACGTCACCAGATGGGGGTGGGGCGTTTCTCACCGAGGCAGATCCACCCCATGTCACTGATCAGTGGGCCATATGCCCACGTCAGCATCCACGGCGGCGGACAGCGGGTCAACTAGGTCCATAGCCACGTCAGCGCCACATTGGCACGACTGTCACCGTGACGTCACGTCGCCGGCTACCTGCAGATGGTCATCGGCACCGGCATTTTTTAGCACGCGCACGTGAGTTGGGTATGTGGTTTGAACCGGGGCTGCAAGGCGAGCTAGCTAGTGGCGGCGCTGCCCGAAAATAGGTCAGCAGAGTGAGGTCTACGTCATTGTCTAGCGGAGGAGCACGGGGAGCTGCGACGATAGTGCAGTACAAAGCGATAGGGAGAGGGAGAAAGGGTCGGGGAGAAACGTGTGCTCACTATGAACACTGCAAGCTTGTTGGTGAGGCCGGAGGAGGTCGAGGTCGACAGTAATGGCGACGGTGGTGGTAGTCGGTGGCGGGGAGGCAGAGCTCGAGGGTGTGTCGGCTAGGTCTGGGGCGGCCGAAGACGACAGCGATTCGAGTCGACGGTGGGCTAGGGTTTCAGCTCAAAGGGGATTCGCAGAAGAGAGAGCTCGATCGAGAGAGGAAGCAGATAAGGGAGGAAGAGACGTGCAGCACGGGGTCTGATCGGCCTCCAAAGCGGCGGCGGGCATCTCAACGGCGGGCGGGCATCACGACGATAGCGAGCGGCCGAGACAGCGACACGGAGAAGCTTCCCTTGTGAGGAAGACGATAGTGAAGAGGTACCGGGCCAAATGGGCCAGCTGCGGGCTGTGGCTGCTGCTCGCGGCGACATGCAGAGGGAAGAAGAGAGATGGGCTGACCTGGCTTGCTTGCTGGCTCTAGTTTTATTTACAAAAGCTTTTCTTTTTCTGTTTTCACTTTTGTGTTTGTATTTTTAAATTCTTTGGTGTTTTGAGTTGTTTGAAAATACTAGAGGCTTTATAAAATATATGAAAATATTGCAGGGTCCCTTTTAGTCCATTTGGGCTCCAAACATTTGGATTTTTGAAATATTTTCAAAACCACATTTTGAATAGGTTTCAGAGAGGGAGGAAAGGATTAGGGTTTTAGGTATTTTTGTTTTATTTTCATTGCATACATTTTAAGAGATGATGTTTATGATGCACAACAAACCCTAATATAATAATAACTAAAACCGGGGTGTTGCAGCTCTATCCCCCTTACGATAATCTCGACCCGAGATTCCAAAGGTAGGAAATAGACATAGAGAGAAAGAAACAGGGTCACTCTAAGGATAAGAGGAAACCCACTAAACAACACACAGAGTATCTCATGGTCAACTCATGAAGGAGTGTTTAAGAACAACTCTGAGATGACAAACATGAAACACATCAAGGTAACGGAGAAAACAAAAGGAGAAGGTTTCAAGTTGTTAGATAGATGGTCTTCATAAGGGTTGAGACCATGGAGCTCAGAAGAGTTTAAGCTTCTGAGAAGGAAGGCTTACAACAGAAAGAACATGACTACAGACTTCGATAGGGAACCTGTACTAAACGGCTTAAGTAGAGATTTTAGATTACAGAGATGTGGATCAACAAAACCAACCTGTTGAACTACTTTTGAAACAGAAGGGTCACTCTTTCATTCAACAGAAGGCTAAGACGGAAAGGTGTTTTGGTGGAGAGGACTCATAAGAGTCACAAGGAGCATGTAATAAGAAGAACTTCTGATTACCAAAATCATCGTCACTCTTGAACATGGTAGAGGTATGAAGGGAACCCTTTATTCATCCAGGATTATCAAAATCTTTGCCGAAGATCGTGATATCACTTTACAGCACTAGATAAATAATGAAGAGAATTCCTGATGACACGAGAAGAAAGAAACTTCATTCTCAGACTTCTATTACTTGGCACAACAAAATTCTTGCCATCATAAAAGGGTCTGGAGGATCGACCGAGAGACATTTAGCAACACTACTTTAAATGTTCTCCTTGATGTTCGAGACACGAGACACCAAGTAAAGGTCGGACTTTGGATACAAAGGAAACCATAAGAACAACTCCTTTAATAAGTCGTAGAAGAATCCTCATGAGAAGTGGTTGTTATTATTGATTCAAGGAATATAGCAATAGGCCTTCTCGCTAATTGTGTCAACCATTACATTAATCTTGCCAGATTTATGAAGATACCTATGTCAAAACCTTGGGGAACACCAACCATCATTGCTGCTTGAGATTCAGCTTTGGTTAGATGAAATGATACTTCAGACTCAACATGTCCGAATAGAAAGTTTGAAACATTTACCGTGAAGGTAAAGTCACTAGATTCTCAAGACATGGACTATAGGGTAAAGCTCCAAACGACTGAGCTAGATTGCTAGACCCATGTATTTAGCATCTTGTCGAAAGACAACTGCATACATATAAAGTACTAACAATAAAACATACATATGTCCTTAAGGAAAGAAAGATAAATCTTCTCGAATCCACGGCGACATCTTTTAGCATTTGCACGTGAATCAGAGAAGGTCACTTCTAACATCCAGAACTCATACTTCGAAATGACCAGAAGACGGTTCTCGAAGGTTTCCAACATAATTTCCAATTGTTCCATATGAATCTAATCTAGCATGGAAAGGGTAAGGATATTACCAATGGGATCAACAACAAACTTATCGATACACTCCAATAAGATGGACTCATATGTTACATGAACAAGGCGTACATATTGGCCAGATCAAAGACATGAAGATGTACTCAAGTGAAACATCACAAGTAGAAACACCATCAAGGTAGTTTATGGAACTGAGTTTGATTTGACGATAACCCAAATCAAATCAAAGACGAGGGACGATAACATATCCACGAAGGAGATACTATCTTTCTTTAGCACGAACAAAACTAGATATCCCTTTAAGAAGGAATAAAGTTGGATAAAACTTTTGTCTTACAAATCTCTAAGTTGTTGTTTAAGCTCAACCAACTAGTTCAGGGGTATCCGGTAAGGATCCTTGGAGAAAGGAGAAGTTCATAGAACTAGCTTGATCAAGAACTTGGAAACACGGTCATGTGGCAACATGGCAATATTTCTAGTAGACATCTAGAATATCACGAACCACCAATATGTCACTTAGTTCGAGAGGAAACTTGCTTTACAAGGCAAGAGGACATAGTCTTAGAGCTTCGGCACAAGCCTAACTCTTTGATCGAAGAGAGTGCACCAGAATAACGTACTTGGTAGCACAATCAAACTTCGCTTAGTGATAGGATTAACCAATCACGCTAAGAATGATACAAATGTCCTTAGAGTTCAAAACAATGATAATTGCTAAGAATCTTAGATGGACACATTATTATGCACACCCATCACTCAAGAGCGCGAAAGCTCGAGGGAGGGTGAGTAAAGATGTGAGGGAGTATCACTTCATTAAGGGGTCATAAAACTCGGCATGACCTCTTAGTATAATAGAGTGTGAAACTTTAAGGTAGAACATATAGAAGCTAATCAATGCCTCTTAATCTGTGGATTACAACACTTTGACCTGGTCCTAGATATGACGAGGTACTGGAGTTTGTTTCTCCTGACATCCCGAAATGGTTTGTCTTGACGGACCACAAGAGTATCTTGCATCGGAAGTCATCGATGCACATTTACTACTTGGCTACCAACTGGTGGACAAAGGTCGGAAACAACAAGGGGAAGGAAGAACATGCTCAGGATAGAATCTCGAGATGTGGATGCATAAGTCAACAATCTTCCGGAAACCAATGCATAGAAGGGAAGGGTGTGGCAGAGTCACGAGTATAGATGTGAGACTCTCGAGGAGTACTCTTGTCGTGATCTATTTGGTTTCATTAAAGAACATCTGCCATAGCTAGTGGTAGGGGAAGTCCTTAGTTGTCACAATTCAATCACGACAACAACCACAAGAATGAAGGCTAGAATTGTAGTACCAGCCATCCTGGGGTAATGTATGAACATTAATGACAGGGATCAAAGGATTGGATCTTTGGTTAAAGGTCAGCTTCATGTACAAGATTCACAATACCAGAATCCAACATAATCAGGAATCTTCAGTTCAAGTCCAAGGGTTGAAACCCAAAGAAAGGAGTAACTACTACTTGAGTGACACATCACACAATGCAAGGTAGTAATCACGAGGTGACTTCCAAAAGAAGAAACGACTTCTGAAGTACCCAACAAACAAAAAGGAGGCACGCAATGTGTGTCCAAGAGATAGAGAGATCATGATGGAAAGGAATCTCTCAGATGAAACAGAGAAAATGGAAACAAGGAATTCACAACACTCACAACTCTGGAGAACTCAACACTAGGTCAACTGGTTGAGAAACGACATGCCCAGGAGGCACCTAAGATTTGAAAGCCTAGAAGAGATATCAGAACTTTTCCAAAATCAACACCAAATAGGATGACCCAGAGTCAGAGCGAACCAGATAAGGAGAAAAATAAGCATACTAGAGTTTTCGCAAATATTTTTCAGCTTTGAAATAGTTTTCGCAAGCACTAGACTCAACATCGACCAATAGAAAGGTTTTCCTATGGTCGGTACTGCTCTGATACCAAAACTTGTGACATCCCCGGGATCAGTGCTAGACAAAACCTAGACCTTATTCTAAATTAAGCCTAACCTTGAGCTCGAGGATATCTAGTGAAGAATCGGTAACACAACAGTGAACCTACGACACAAAAATTATTACAGCAAGCTCATAACTGAGCAGGAAACCAAATTATTACAAGAAGAGGTCACTGACCACAAACATCAAACAACAGAAGGCAAATTATGCTATTAAGTGTAGCAAACTTAACAAATGGCCTAAGAGGCATGAAGCATAACGATGACGTCCCATCCCATAGATTTCAGGCTACAGGCCGGAAAATCCAAGCTACTTGTCAGTGTCGATGTTGTATGAAACTCGTCTTCAGGTGAACACTTACTCTGCTACAAAAGTATAAACAAAGAATGGGTGAGTATAGGGTGCACTCCGTAAGATTTATGGCTGGTGGAGTTGCTTTGCATAAAGCTATTTTTGTGGAGACGACTAGCGCGAGCGCACTCTTTAGGAAGCGCGCGTTTCGGCCGCAGCGTGCGCGTTTCGGCCGCAGCTTGCGCGTTTCCGGCCGCTCGGCAGTGCGTGTATTCCCGGCCGCACATCAGCCCGACACGTGGCGTGTGGAAGTTCACCCGTGCTGGCTAGCTGCTCGCTCGTGTGTTCTTTTTTTTTGATCTTTTTCGAGCGCGACTAGCAGAGAAAAAGAGAAAAATACAACGAGGCAGTACACCGCCTGCACGGGAAGTGTACTGCGAACTAAGGCAGTGCAACACAATACAATGAGGCAGTACACCGTCTGCACGGGCAGTACACTGCAAGGACACGCAGTGCACTGCGAACTAAGGCAGTGCAACACAATACAATGAGCCAGTACACCGTCTGCATAAGCAGTACACTGTAAGGACACCGCGCAGTGCACTACAAACTAAGACAGTGCAACACAATACAACGAGGCAGTACACTGCCAAGACACCGCGCAGTGCACTACGAACTAATGCATTGCAACACAGTACAATGAGGCAGTACACCGTCTGTACGAGCAGTGCAGTACCAGGACACCGCGCAGTGCACTGCGACCTAAGTGAGTGCAAATCAGTACAACGGGGTAGTACACAGCCTGCATGGACAGTGCACTGCCAGGACATCACGCAGCGCACTGCAGCCTTAGACAGTGCAAAATAGTACAACAGGGCAGTACACAGCCTGCACAGGCAGTGCACTGCTAGGACATCGCGGAGTGCAATGCGGCCTTAGGCAGTGCAACACATTACAACATGAGAGTGCACGGGCGGTGCACTGTTAGGACAATGTGTCGTGTATTGCAACCGAAGACACCGTGCACTATACCAAAAGGCAGTGCAACATACGCATCAAAGGTAGTACAAGAAAAAAGTTCGTCGAAACATATCAACAATGGATCTAGTTTTGAAGATCTGGACAAGACTAGCAAGGCCGTGAAAACGAATATCGATTTGGACTCTCCGTTTGAAAGATATCGCAGTTTTCGCGTTCAAATCTACCAAAAGAAAGAGTACATGCGACCCTCTCCGCATCCACCACGTGTCGCACGGGAGAAGGCCGGGACATTGGATGAGACACTCCGCGCCCGCCACGTGCAGCCAACAGAAGCGACGCGCGCGCGACCTCCCAGAAGCACGCCCTTTTTCTAGCCTTTTCACATCTTTGTTTATAAAACAAGAGGGAGAAGAAGCTCGTCTAATCAGAGTATTTTAAAAGGGGATAAAAGAGCGACATCTCTGAAATATTAATCATCATCTTTTGATATCCACCAAATCATCATCATCGAACCCCTACTTGGATCACCCCTCGTATCCATGAGGAAGCATCCTTAAGCACATATTGATCTACCAAGTTTTACGATTAGGTTATAATTCTCTATGATTTTATAATTCGGTCACCAAGCGTTCATAACCGTGAACACGACTTATCAAAAAGATTTAACCCTGCAGGGGTGTACAACTTTACCCAGACGTACTAACCTTCTCTTAATGCCAGTACATTAGCCCTCTTCCTTGAAAGGCCCGCAGAGGGTAGTTAGACACGACCTTTACCTTGCTTTCGCCAAGGCCATGAGTCACGCCCTAAGGATGGTTCCGCCGTAACGGGTCTAAGGAGAAGAAGACCTTATTTCTAACTATTGCAACGATGAACTTTGTGACTTGATCGTGTCGTAATATTTGAGAAATTTCCATCACATCATTCACCAATAATATGACCTCGTTGTCAACCAACGCTATCACTTCATGATCAGGAAACCTTGATCATCATGTTATCCAACGAACTAGTATCAATAGAGGCTACATGGACTTATGTTTCAGATCACACCTGTATCAATGTTTCCACTTGATACAGTTATAGCACAATATAAAACTACTACGAACTTATTGGGATATGAAAATAATAAACCTTTTATTATTATCCTCCAGGGCATATTCCCTTAAGTACCTAGAAATGACGAATCTATATTCATTTCCTTGTTGAAGGTATTGTGTGGAGTTTATTTGGCCTTTTCAGGGTAAAAACTCATGATCCGTTGATTAGACGATGACAATGTTATACACTATTTCCTTCATGGCGGCGTCGTTTATTGGAGAAACTTTTATGTAGTCTTGGTGTGACCATTGAAGGTGGTAGTTCATGCTACTTCGCTGATCAGTTCGGCAGGGTTTTTCTTTTAGCCTTTTCCGTTTTTTTGTTGTGTGCATCTTTTATGTATCTTGACATTTTGTAGTTATTGCTGTCGGGTGTAATTGATATCTACTTGGTATTAATATATTATCTTTATAGAAAATATGATTAATACACCTTTAAAGCTGTATTCTAGAAAAAATAAAATAAGTTATCTTTATTAGAAAATAACTACGAAACGTTTACCTGAGGCGGCAAATTTGCAGTGTCGAATCGACTATTTTTATTGTGATACACCTAAAAAATGACTCGAATATACCTTATACCTTAGTAGGCATTGATTGTGACTTGGTGATATAAGAAACATTAAGATATAACATACTAGTGTCGTTGTCATCTGTGAACCCTATATCGGACCACTATCATCTATAATAGATCAGTTAAACTTCACTTAAACCCCTTCCAAGTGATCAAAGCTGGTTTCTGCTGACTTTGGAAGTCCAAAGTTCAGAAGGATCTCGTTGCAGGCGTGCAGCTAGACAACACCATCTGTTCTGGGTTCTCACCAAAAAAAAGGATGCCACATTCCCCTCTGTTTAACTATATGTTTGGCATTACTGGGGATACTACCAGTAGTACAATTTTCCTAGACAATCAACAAGTAAAATTAAGCATGAGAGTTTCTTCAAACTCCATGCTGATAGTCAAGTCTCCATTTTATCCATGTATAGCCAAAAAAATATCTTATTCTAATCCTCTTTGACTTCAGCATCACCCTGGGGATCTACATTTCCATGCAAACAAGAAGAACCCCTAAAAGTTGGCAAATCACGAGGTACTCTCTCCGTTTCTAAATATAAGATGTAGCTTCTTTCCGAAACAAATGTATCTAAACACATTTTAGTGTGTAGGTTCACTCATTTTGTCTCGAACCTATAAACTAAAAGGCGTCCAAATACATACGTTTAAAGGGAGTATATCTTAACCAATCGTCGTTCCTGTTTCTCTACTTAAGGTCAACCCTTCCAGACAGATAAATCACTTTGTAAGATTTGGAACCCTTACTGACAGATAAATCACTTTGAGAGATTTGGCCGTTTATAAGTACTCGTATTCTATTAACACCTCAAAATGGGCATGGTTACTACATTTCCATATAAAGGAAAACAGTTGCCTGGTTACTTAGGAGAACAACTCATAAACAATGAATTGAAATCCCCGCTGTATGTGTGGAAGCGATGGAATCACAAACAAGCACACAAACTAGCACTACGACACATCACTACCTATCTAGAGAGGGACATGGAAATCATGACTCCTGAAGCAGCACTGAAGACGCTTGGCGACGCACTACACGGCCGCACCACAAGCACCTCCATCACCGAGGGGAGGAAATCCAAAGCTAGGATGGGCCTTCATCGCCGATTTGGATTGGGTCGTCCCGTTGGTGGCGAAGAGCCACATCATCGTCCAAGCATCGTCTGCATCACCCAACACACCGACAACCACCAAAGTTTGGGGTCGTTGCCCTGGCCTCCGTCTTCTTTTTTTTAGAACAAGCGTTGCGATTATATTAATTCACGGAAGCATCCAGAGCTAGTCTGTTTACAATGCAGCCTGGTGGACACCAAGCCAAGTTTTACACAGCTTATTATCGCAGCCCTCTTTAACTAGTCGATGTGCAGCATCATTTGCTGACCTCCGCACTGCTTACACCGAGAAATCATCAAAGTCTTCAAGGAGGGATTTTATTTCACCAACCAGTTGACCGTGCAAAGACCGGTCCAACCTCTCGTTCGTCAACTTCGTCGCTATCCCGACACTGTCAGTCTCTAAGATTACCTTCTGAATCCCAACTTATTTTGAGAGGAGTAAAGCTCGACGGCAAGCCAGCAGCTCAGCCCCTTCGGCGTCCTGGACATGGGAGAAGAAATGGCTAGCTCCCGCCACAAAGCTACCATCATGATTTCGAATTACCACCCCTCCCCCGCTCAGACCTGAGCCTACATGAAAGGCTCCATCTGCATTTGCTTTGTGCCATTGGAATTCCGGAGGAAGCCAGTGCTCCTGTGGTTTTATGGCTGCACCTATCACCGGCCTATGTAGGTTCTGCCATTCCTCGACACCAGCGATGGTTCTCATTGCCACAGATTTTGGGTCACCCAGAAAATTAGTTTCTCGAGCATCATTCCTCTCCTGCCACATATTATACACCATGAAGATCATCCAAGAACGCTTGGCTGCATTGGTTTTTCCAATCCAGTCCAACAGCCAACCTCTTAATTCAGCATGATTTCTCAAGTGCATTGGGGGCCTCTCAATATATGTTCCTGCTAGCTGCATCAAATGCATCCACGCCAGAGTAGAGTGCAGACAGTCCGAGAAACGGTGGATCGGACTTTCGTCTTTGCCGCATGCGAGACAGACTACACCACCTTTTATCTTCCTTCGATGCAACTCTGCACCCACCGCGAGACCATTCTCAATCAATCTCTAGAAATGGACTTTGAATTTATTTGGTACTTGGGCCGCCCACAACTCCAGCCAGCCTTTGTGACCATCACAAGATTTCGACGATTCAGCTTGCATTCTTTCTCTGAATCGCCAGATGATAGGCCGACTTCACTGAGAAAACTCCATTTTTCGTAAAATTCCATGCGTGAAAATCATCAGACCTAACCTTCACGATTGGGATTTTCAAGATATCATCCACATCCGGATCATGGAAATGCAGTCTGAGCTTCTCTTCATTCCAAGTTCCTCCTCCCTCCACAATCAGATCGTGGACTATATTTGGGCATGTTTCTAGTTTATGCCCCAGTGGACGTTTTAAACTGGTGCGTGGTATCCAATTGCTTTCCATCACTGAGATCGCTTCACCATTGCCCACTCGCCAAATCAGCCCCTCTTTCAGGAGGTTCCTTCCATGGACTGTACTCCTCCAGGTGTAAGAGGCATGCTTTGGGCATGTAGCTGACAGGAATTCGCTGTTTTTGTAATATCTCGCTTTCAGCACCCGAGCACACAACGAGTCTGGCTCAGTCAGCAGCCTCCATCCTTGTTTGGCGAGAAAAGCTTGGTTAAAATCTTCATAATCTCTAGAACCCAAACCTCCCCTTTGTCTGCTTTTGCACATTCGCTCCCAGGCAATCCAGTTTACTTTGCGTTGTCCATCTTTGTCACCCCACCAAAAATCTGAAGATATGGAGCTTAGTTGCTTACACATTTTCTTAGAAAGTTGGAAACAACTCATTGCATATGCTAGCACTGCCTGAATCACTGATTTAATCAGGACTCCCTTTCCAGCTTTCGACATGCCTTGTCCCTTAATTCTTTTATTTTCCCCCATGATCTCTCTCTAAGGTGTTGGAAGCATCCATCTTTTGATCTACCTATCACCGTGGGCAGTCCCAGATAGCGTTCAGAGAGAGCCTCACATGAGACCCCAATGTCAGCTTTGAGGCTGTCTTTCACCTCATCCGAACAACCATCCCCAAAGAAGATTGATGATTTTTGCAGGTTGACTCGCTGTCCAGAGCTAACCTCATAATCATGGAGCACCCTTTTCAGCGTATTCAAACTTCTTTGTGTGGCTTCTAAGAACACAATGCTATCATCGGCAAAAAGAAGGTGTGTAATGTGAGGCCCTCCTGTGCCAAACCTCACTCCGCACAACAGCTTCTCCTCTTGAGCTTCCTTTAGCAAGGCCGAAAAGCCCTCCACAGAGAAGATAAAGAGATAAGGGGACAAGGGGTCCCCTTGCCTCAGTCCTCTAGATGGAATGTATCTGTCCAAGATGCCACCATTAAGCTTCACCGAGAATCTCGCCGTTGAGAGGCATATCATGATCATGTCAACCCATCCACTAACGAAACCCATCTGCAAGAGCATTTTTTCTAAGAAAATCCACTCCACTCTATCGTACGCTTTAACCATATCCAGCTTAACCGCACAGAGTGGTGTTTTCCTCCTCCTTGTTCTGAGTGCGTGAGTGCACTCATAGGCAATAAATACATTATCCGTAATGAGTCTTCCAGGGACAAACGCACTTTGCTCTTCCGATATCAGTATGGATAGAAAAATCTTCAATCTATTCGCCAAGACTTTAGATGCAATTTTGTAGAGTACATTACATAGGCTGATAGGGCGAAATTGGGTAAGATTCTCCGGTGAGTTAACCTTAGGAATCAGCACAAGAATTGTGTCATTGAAATCATCTGGGCAATTCCTTCCTGCTAGGAAATCCTTCACAGCCGAACATATCCTCTTTCACAACGGCCCAGTGGCGTTGGAAAAAAAGAGCTGGGAGCCCATCCAGCCCTGATGATTTAGTCGGCCCCATTTGGAAAAGGGCTCGCTCTATCTCCCTGTCCGATACTGCTTCAGTCAGCCCCTTGTTCATTTCCTCATCCACAAAAGGGTTAATTCTAGCCAGAATTCTGTCCAGATTTTGGAATCCTTCCGAGGAATAAAGGCTGCTATAAAACTCCCTAGCCAACTGACGCATATCGTCATTTGTATCATGGATCTTTCCATTTGCATCTTTTAGAAATCTCACTGTGTTTTTGCGTCGCCTGTGCGAGGCACGGTTCTGAAAAAACCTAGTGTTCCTATCACCAGTTTTAAGCCATTCTTGCCTAGACCTTTGTCTATACATTACTTCTTCTCATTCATAAAGCTCATGTAGTTTTTTTTTCAATTTCCTTCACCTCAGACGATGAGTTTGACACCAGCGATTGGATTTTGGCCTCTTCCAGAGCTGCCCTTAATGTTTTAATCTCTTGCTGGACTGATCCAAAAGTGTCAAAACTCCACCGTTTCATTTTACTTGACACATCCTTTAACCTATGCCACAGTCCATTAATTCCAGATCCGTGAATATATGAGTCGTTCCACGCTTCATGCACCAATTCATCATATGATTCATGTCTTGTCCATATTTCTTCAAACATGAAACCCCTCGTTGTCTAAGGGCTTCGTTGTGCATCCTCAGCAATCTTAATCCACAGCGCCATGTGGTATGATTCTTCGGTCACAATGTGCTCCACCCTAGTCAGTGGGAACATATCGAGGAAACTGTCCGTCGCTGTAGCTCTATCAAGTCTAGCATGGACGTTTGCAGCTCCCTCTCTTTTATTATCCCAAGTATAAGCATACCTACTGTATCCTATATCTGCAAGGCGGCAGTCCGCCATGGCATTCCCTAAAAGCTGCCATGTGAGCATCACTTCTAGGATTCTGTACCACTTGCTCAGACTGACTCAAAATCTCATTGAAATCCCCAGCACAAATCCACGGCAAATCATCCTGCGCCTTTAGATACCTCAGTACCTCCCACGTTTTGGTGCGTTGTGCTGACTTTGGATCTCCGCTGATTCCAGTGAATTGCCACGAGCCTTCTTCCGTGGTTATTTTTGCATCGATATAATATTGGCACCATGGTCGGATCGTCACATCCACCCCATCTCTCCACCACAAGACCATCCCCCCAAATTTCCCTTTCCCTTCGACACAAACTCCATGTCGAAACCCAAGACTCCATTGCAACCTCTCCATTGCCTTTTGTTTTTGCTTAGTTTCACATAGAAAAACGACCGCCGGGTTGTAGGACCTAACCATGTCACGGAGTTCTCCCACAGCCGCGTCCAACCCCAATCCGCGACTGTTAAGGGCCAAACAATTCATTGGTCTCGGCGGCCCTACGTCGCAGGGTCCGCTGATAACATTGGGTTCTGCTCAATCCGATCAAACACTAAACCAGTTCGCTGCCTCTTCCCATTAGCACCCGGGGTTCCAGAGACTCCCTCGTGTCCTCCCTCACCCCTGACTCGCCAGACCAAGTTCGGTTGGCCACTATAGTCTCTCCTCTTACGTGATTGAGGGCTCCTGGCACCTCTGGTTTCAGCAGCAGTCTGCTTATTACCCGAGTCTCTGATCCTATGCGTAGGTGCGGTTATACCTTATGTTGCTCCCACTCTGATTCTGCTCCCTTCTCCTGGTGTCCTGCATTCTGTGCTGCCTGCCTGGGCTGTGATTCTCCCTTGCCATACTCTGATTGTTCCCGCCTGTGCTGGAACTCACAGAGTCCTCTTTGTCAAAAAATAGACTCCTTCGTGGAAGGATGATGTGGACATCCCATCTATTGATACAACCGTTGTACCTACAGCTACACACATACAAGGACCTATCACTCAATCTCGTGCTAAACAACTTAACTATCAGGTACTTTCGTTTCTTGGAAATATTCCTCACATACATGAGAATATGATGCTGCCTAAATCAGATGTATTTCTTACTCTTAGGAATGATGGACCAAGCATGGATGAGAGGGACAAGCATTGGAGCATGGTCATGCATGGAGATGGCAGCAAGCATGTGATGATCTAAGAGAAGGTCACGGATGAAGATTTCAGAACTTTGAGGCCACCATAATGAAGAAAGAAGGCTTGGACGAAATATTCAAGATTAATACTTCACAAATTCGTCCATAGCTTAATATGGTGTTGCGACGCCTTTATTTTGGGCCAGACCCATGTAATTTTCGCAGGATTTTAAATAGCCACTTTTTAGAGTCCGTATTTGAGGAGAAAAGGACTTCTAGGGTTGGACTGATGGGGGAATACCAATCGGGGTATACCCACGAAGCGGATTCGCCAGCTGGATCAAGCCGACTGGAACCTAGCCCTCAGCGGGTCGACTCGCCCAATACAGCGACTGGCGCATGCTGCACTCAGGCGACTGGCGCCGACTGGAGGCCCAAGACGATGACTCGTATACAAAGCCCACTAGCACTTGTAAACCATAACTGGCTGCATATATAAATCCACCAGGGACACCCCCACGGGGCATCTTCTCCCACATCTCTCATTAGATCTAGACTCTCCTCCGCCTACGGTGGCTCCCTTGTAAACCAATCTATAATAATATACTGGATTGACAGCAGGACGTAGCGATCCTCCACCGAGGGGACGTGAACCTGAGTACATCGTGCCAATCTCGCTCCCGGATTCTCCTACGTCGCCTTGCTCCCTCTACGTAAGCTACCCCCAGTAGCATCTGCCGTGCAATACCACGACAGTTGGCGCCCACCGTGGGGCAAGCGGTGCTTGGAGGGTGATAATCCGGGCGAGATCCCTCACCGTCAGGACGCATCAAGCTGGTTCCATCCGATCGCTGTCCGACGCAGCGCGCTGATGAAGCTCGATCATACGTACACGCCCAATCGGATGCATATAGCAGCTAAGTTTTAATTCAGCCCCGTCTCACATTGACTGCCTTATTAGTTGGTTATTTTATTTAGATCTAATTTCTGTATATATTTTAGTATATGCAATGAGCGAATTTGATCCATTTCTAGCGACTGCGACATGGCCACTTCGCACGGGCCAACACAGCCGGACGGATCAACAACTATAAAGAATTTGGATCGGAGATGCAAGAGCTATTGAGATAACTTCTATTCGGCTGGGAGCCGATCAGCTGGGCGTCCGCGAATGCTTGAGAAACTTCACGTGGGATCGTGCAGGATCAGTTCCGCGCGACAGCCGAGTTCTTAATTCAGTCTCATCCTGCGTTCATTACATTGCCAAGTGATATTTTATTTTAATCTAATCATGCATACATCTGATGCATAGTTGGAAGATTTATCATAAACGCAGGATCAGATAATTTTTATGGAACAATCCGTTCTGCTGTGTGGCATCCCGCAAAACCACTTCTAGAAAATCGCGTTGTTTTTGTGCATTACATCGTCATCATCATGCATTGTTTGTCTGAAACTATTTCGAAACGCCTAGTTTTGTTTTCTAAATAACCCCCGTCTTTATTTCAAATTAAAACATCGGTCTGTTCAGATCTTTTATTTGTCTAAAAAGTATTTTCAAAAATGTTTTACAAATAAAATAAATATAGTATAATAAAGACATATTTTTCCCCGGGGAAGGCAGACACCGGTCAGGCCCAATCGGCCCAACCAGAGTCCACCTACTACCCCATATAAAACCTAAAACCTAGACCTACCCTTTCTATACCCTAATCCCCAAACCACCCAACTCCCTCACCCCGCCGCCACTCACCTGGCGCGCGCGTCGGCGACCCACCCCACACTCCCCTGGTACCAGCGCACACCACACACGCACTCACACGCGACCCACGCGCACGCCACCCGACCGGACCCACCCCACCCCCGTCTGCCCCGCTCCTTCCACGTTCCTTTCCCCCACCTCCCTCCTCTGGCCCTCCTGCGCCGCCCACCACCACGCTCCCCGCTCTCTCTCTCCCTGTACCGCAAGCCTCGGCCGCGAGTCCCTCCCCCGAGATTCTCTGCGCCAACCATCGCCGTCGCCCTCCGCCGCCTGGTGCTTCCCTCCCCGTGAACCCCTGTTTCTGCTCCCCTCTCCTCTGGCTGTGCCGCCGGCCTCTCGGCTGCCTCGCAGCCGCCTCACCCCTCTCTCCGCGGGACCCTGCAGCCGTGCGGCCCCTGACGTCACCGGCGGCATCCAGCACCTCGCCCGCTCCTTCCCCGACGTGACCCTCCTGGCCTGCCCCGCTGCCATCCGCGTCATCTCCAGCCGCCGCGCCGCTGCGAGCTTCTCTCCGCCTGGGTCCCCTCCTTCCCGTCACCGTTCTCCCTCTTGGCCAGCTCGAACTCGAGCTTGTTCTCCCCGTGTCTGGAAGCTCGTCGCCGGCCTGGAGATCCCCATCGCCATGTAGACCCTCCTGCAGTGCCTCGTCCCCGCATCCGTGGCTTCCTCGAGGCGCCGCCAGGCCCCTCGCCGTCCCTCTGCTCCAACCTTCGCCGCTGTCGGGCTCCACCGCCTCCACGGCCCTCACTAGCCCGTGTCCCCGTCTGCTCTGCCTCGTTGATGTCTGCCGTCGCCCACCTGCAAGCGAGCACCTTAACACCTGCCGCTGCCGTCTTGTGCTTGTGATGCTGTACAGAGGCATCCGGTTCTGTTTAGTGCATCGCGAGCACCGGGTGTTTGTAATTGGTGATATCCCTATCTCGGCCCAAAAACTGTTGATGTGATGATGTTGCTGTCAAAGACCAACGCAAGTCTGATGCGACAAGATCTTTCCGTTGACAAGGCCACCGACAAGATCTTCGACATGCGTCGCCATACTCGAAGCCCACTTCGCGGATCTGGCGACCACACATGCGACAAGACCTTCGTCCCGGATGCGAAGTCGAGAACCCGAACGCCAAGATCGCCGATGCGAATACGCCAAGTTCGCCTACCCCGAACACCGTGCGACAAGATCTACTTTACGGAAACCGAAGATCTCCGACACGGAACGGCAAGACCTTCTTCCCGCACCGATGCCGACGACATCGCACGCCAAGTCCTTCTTCCCGGAACGCCAAGCTCTTCATCTTGTATCCGACCTTCGAAGACCGATCCCGCCGAACCCTGAACCCTGAGACCGAACCCCCGAACCCCCGGAACCAAGATCGCCGAACCCAATGTGTGACCCCTTTTCCGAGCCCCTATTTTATAAATTGCCAACTATATAAATTGTTGCATATTAATTGTTCATGCATGCATATTTGTCATGTGGGTTGGGGGCACTATGCCGATTCACCTTATAATTAAATATGGGGCCCATATGCGGGCAAATCTAGTCGTATATTGGTCCCATTTAAATTTGTGTAGCGAACCGGTGTTATCTTTTGCCTTGTTAAGACAACCTTTAATTTGCGGGATAGATAAACAACATGAACCTATTAATTAATTGCCGGGACCCCGGTTCCGCTTAATATTGCCTAATTGCATCGCACCTTGCCATGTCATACACCATACATGCATCATGCTCGATCTTTTGCCGTAGTATTAAATAGTGCATCCGGTGTTTCTTCTAGTGTTTTGCTTCTTCGCGGACTAGGCCGATGAGTGGATGCGAGTGTCGACCCGATCTTCGGATGAACCTTCGGCAATGTTTTCAGGCGAGCATCTCCCCTTTCTACCTATCTTACTTTTATAGTATTTATTCCCTCCTGTTGATCTATTGCTATCTGTGTTGCGATGCTCTAGTTTTCGTACCCGTGATATCCCTTGCAACCTTATATCGCCTTGGACACATCCTATTACCTGTTGTTTGGTAGATAGTTGGGCCTGCGCGTCGTAGTCGCTTGCTCAAGCGCTGTTGCGTGTCGTCATGTACCACAGTTGTTGGAGTATTGCCGCATGTCTGATGTTGGCGATGATCATGGTTTTACTTATCGTTCACTTTAATTCCTGTTTAACAACTAAAATTGAAGTAAGTAAGCAGAGGCACAGGTGGGCAATAGATGTTATTTGGTTGTTAACCGTCCACTTGTGTCCCGTAGGACCCCGAGTACTTGATACCTGTTCCTTGAATATTCGTGCTATCCACATCCGGGAGGATTATGGGACCCCCCTGAGCCAGAGCTTGATTCCGTCTTATTTCTTGGGGCCACAAACTAGTTTGAGGTTTTATTTACTATACTGTACTTATGCCATGCTTTACTGCTTTATTTACGATTGTGCGAGGAGCACCTGTACTGTTTAGGATCGGGACACGTTTTCGTGGTATCGACAAGCCCAGTTTTGGGTTCCCAGTCGTTTACAGCCGTCCACCCAAACCTTGCGTCCGTCTCGGAGTCAGCTAACTTCGTTGCGGGTGTACTCAATGGGGTGGCCCCCTGAAATATTTCTGAATCCTGTGATTGCTTTGTCGTGAAAGCCTCGTTGGGTTTTGATTTGGTTTTTCCGAGGTTGATCGAGTGTGTGTTGCTATTTGTGCACCCCTGGAGGGTAAAACTTTCTGAAAGCCGTGTCCGCGCTTATGGACGACTTGGAGCACAGTATCTCGATCATAGACAACTATAACTAAAGTAGTGCTATAAATTTGACTTTATAATGACTAGTAATCAGCTTTACTATAATGGAATGGCTAAATAAAACTGCCAACAATTGCTTGTTTGGGTTGTCGCTTGCGACCATTGTATCTGACTAGTAAGTATTGCAACTATAACAGAATGGCTAAATAAAAGTGCCAACAACTGCTGGGTTTTTGGGATATCTCATGCTAATTGTATTTGACTAGTAAGTGTCGCAACTACAACGGAATGGTTAACTAAAAGTGCCCACTGCTTATTATATCAGGATGACTATCTATACCGGACTAGTAATTGCTGCAACGATAACTGAATAAATAAAACTGCCAACGGTGTGAGTTCCTCGGTTGACTTCCTCGTTTGGTCTCGAGGGGGAAACACCAGGATGGGTTTGTCTGATGGTAGCATCAGGTTGGTTCCGAATAGGTCTTTCTTACCCCTCTCTGATAGCCGCTAGTTGTATCGAGTCTCTATAGGTTGTTTAGTGCATGCTGCGCTGCCGCTTCAGTCCACCATACCTATGTAGGCGAGGACCACCGAATTCTAGCCTCGCCGTGTACTGGCCTCAGTACTGACGCTCCTCTTTTTCCTTTGCCCTTTGTCGGCACCCCTTTTGTTTAAGCAGGTTTGAGATCGACGTTGTTAGCAGGGTTACCCTTCCGGCTTGGCCTGGGCAGGGTTATGGACGCCATTGGTTATTCTTCAGGGCTCTTAGCTCAATTTGCATCTTGTCCGTACTCGGACGCTGTATCATTTTCAAGGTGATTTGGATCTTTGTTCTGTAGATCTGTATTCTTGACTCTTTGAGTCGCTGTTGTATATATCTGTTCTGTGGGTCCCATCGAGGACTGTTGTGTAATGTTATTACTTCGTTTTCCACCCGCACGAAAGTGCCTGGTGGGCACCTTTGAATCGTTTCTATGCGGGTTTGGCGGGAAGCGCTGAAACTTGCATAGGGCCGATTCTGAGGGTGTTACAGAGTGGTATCAGAGCTCAGCAGTTGCGATACCCCACAAGTCCAGCCTGTAGGATAACCTAGCTAACGGCCGAAGTAGAGTATCAAAACTATTTTGAAAATCGGTTGGATAGTTCTGATTAGGTCTGATTTTACTCCTTACCCCTCTGCTGCTCTCCTCTCACCTTTGCGAGTTTTGAAATCTACCTCTTATCTTTTCTTCGAGTCCAGGATTTCTCGTGGTGGGGTTTCCGTCGTACCTTCAGGGTTCCGCTTTCTCCCTTTTATAACGGCGGTGCTACGATCATCAAATCTGCAACTTGTCTGTTGTACCCTTCATCCAATCTTTTGTTCTTGAACTCTTTATCTATATGTGTACCTTGCTGAATATCCGTATCGTTGAAAAACATATGAGAAGGACGAGCATTGGTGAAGTTGGAGTATACCTTGAGCATGTGTTGTTCATGCCAATGGAACCATCGCGGAACCTAATCATTGTGTCTTTCATACGATTTCTGTTGTATCTTCCGGTGTTTTCCGATGTGATGACCTCATCTACATCAGATCCAATGCAGAGCTGGCATCACCCCTTTGCTCCGAATACCGCTTATGAAGATCTTCATTCTAAATTTCGGGAGTTGAGTTGCCTGATTTTCCTATTCATGTATAGAGTTGATAGTTTGGGTACGGGATGGACTGATCACCCTACCCAACTCTTAATGTTCACTCTTGTACATCGAACTGGTGGATCAATGTAACTTTTCCTCTTCTCATGGAAGTTAGAGGTGGCCTTATTTTTCGATACCTCTACCTTCGTCCTTTGTTTCTCCGGAGTGCCCTCGTAACGAGCGTGAGCGCCGACCTTTTTGGTGGTGTCGCCGATTTCAAGATGGAGAAGGAATCATTGTTGGTGGTGTCGCGATGATCTACCCGAAGCGAGAAGACGCAGATCGCCGACCTTCCTTCCGGTACCATGAGGCGGATCTCGAGGGCGAGATCCATTGTTAGTGGTGTCGAATTGTGGCATCCCGCAAAACCACTTCTAGAAAATCGCGTTGTTTTTGTGCATTGCATCGTCATCATCATGCATTGTTTGTCTGAAACTATTTCGAAACGCCTAGTTTTGTTTTCTAAATAACCCCCGTCTTTATTTCAAATTAAAACATCGGTCTGTTCAGATCTTTTATTTGTCTAAAAAGTATTTTCAAAAATGTTTTACAAATAAAATAAATATAGTATAATAAAGACATATTTTTCCCCGGGGAAGGCAGACACCGGTCAGGCCCAATCGGCCCAACCAGAGTCCACCTACTACCCCATATAAAACCTAAAACCTAGACCTACCCTTTCTATACCCTAATCCCCAAACCACCCAACTCCCTCACCCCGCCGCCACTCACCTGGCGCGCGCGTCGGCGACCCACCCCACACTCCCCTGGTACCAGCGCACACCACACACGCACTCACACGCGACCCACGCGCACGCCACCCGACCGGACCCACCCCACCCCCGTCTGCCCCGCTCCTTCCACGTTCCTTTCCCCCACCTCCCTCCTCTGGCCCTCCTGCGCCGCCCACCACCACGCTCCCCGCTCTCTCTCTCCCTGTACCGCAAGCCTCGGCCGCGAGTCCCTCCCCCGAGATTCTCTGCGCCAACCATCGCCGTCGCCCTTCGCCGCCTGGTGCTTCCCTCCCCGTGAACCCCTGTTTCTGCTCCCCTCTCCTCTGGCTGTGCCGCCGGCCTCTCGGCTGCCTCGCAGCCGCCTCACCCCTCTCTCCGCGGGACCCTGCAGCCGTGCGGCCCCTGACGTCACCGGCGGCATCCAGCACCTCGCCCGCTCCTTCCCCGACGTGACCCTCCTGGCCTGCCCCGCTGCCATCCGCGTCATCTCCAGCCGCCGCGCCGCTGCGAGCTTCTCTCCGCCTGGGTCCCCTCCTTCCCGTCACCGTTCTCCCTCTTGGCCAGCTCGAACTCGAGCTTGTTCTCCCCGTGTCTGGAAGCTCGTCGCCGGCCTGGAGATCCCCATCGCCATGTAGACCCTCCTGCAGTGCCTCGTCCCCGCATCCGTGGCTTCCTCGAGGCGCCGCCAGGCCCCTCGCCGTCCCTCTGCTCCAACCTTCGCCGCTGTCGGGCTCCACCGCCTCCACGGCCCTCACTAGCCCGTGTCCCCGTCTGCTCTGCCTCGTTGATGTCTGCCGTCGTCCACCTGCAAGCGAGCACCTTAACACCTGCCGCTGCCGTCTTGTGCTTGTGATGCTGTACAGAGGCATCCGGTTCTGTTTAGTGCATCGCGAGCACCGGGTGTTTGTAATTGGTGATATCCCTATCTCGGCCCAAAAACTGTTGATGTGATGATGTTGCTGTCAAAGACCAACGCAAGTCTGATGCGACAAGATCTTTCCGTTGACAAGGCCACCGACAAGATCTTCGACATGCGTCGCCATACTCGAAGCCCACTTCGCGGATCTGGCGACCACACATGCGACAAGACCTTCGTCCCGGATGCGAAGTCGAGAACCCGAACGCCAAGGTCGCCGATGCGAATACGCCAAGTTCGCCTACCCCGGACACCGTGCGACAAGATCTACTTTACGGAAACCGAAGATCTCCGACACGGAACGACAAGACCTTCTTCCCGCACCGATGCCGACGACATCGCACGCCAAGTCCTTCTTCCCGGAACGCCAAGCTCTTCATCTTGTATCCGACCTTCGAAGACCGATCCCGTCGAACCCTGAACCCTGAGACCGAACCCCCGAACCCCCGGAACCAAGATCGCCGAACCCAATGTGTGACCCCTTTTCCGAGCCCCTATTTTATAAATTGCCAACTATATAAATTGTTGCATATTAATTGTTCATGCATGCATATTTGTCATGTGGGTTGGGGGCACTATGCCGATTCACCTTATAATTAAATATGGGGCCATATGCGGGCAAATATAGTCGTATATTGGTCCCATTTAAATTTGTGTAGCGAACCGGTGTTATCTTTTGCCTTGTTAAGACAACCTTTAATTTGCGGGATAGATAAACAACATGAACCTATTAATTAATTGTCGGGACCCCGGTTCCGCTTAATAATGCCTAATTGCATCGCACCTTTCCATGTCATACACCATACATGCATCGTGCTCGATCTTTTGCCGTAGTATTAAATAGTGCATCCGGTGTTTCTTCTAGTGTTTTGCTTCTTCGCGGACTAGGCCGATGAGTGGATGCGAGTGTCGACCCGATCTTCGGATGAACCTTCGGCAATGTTTTCAGGCGAGCATCTCCCCTTTCTACCTATCTTACTTTTATAGTATTTATTCCCTCCTGTTGATCTATTGCTATCTGTGTTGCGATGCTCTAGTTTTCGTACCCTTGATATCCCTTGCAGCCTTATATCGCCTTGGACACATCCTATTACCTGTTGTTTGGTAGATAGTTGGGCCTGCGCGTCGTAGTCGCTTGCTCAAGCGCTGTTGCATGTCGTCAAGTACCACAGTTGTTGGAGTATTGCCGCATGTTTATTGTTGGAGATGATCAAGACTTTAATTACTGTTTAACAACTAAAATTGAAGTAGGTAAATGCAGAGGCACAGGTGGGCAATAGATGTTATTTGGTTGTTAACCGTCCACTTGTGTCCCGTAGGACCCCGAGTACTTGATACCTGTTCCTTGAATATTCGCGCTATCCACATCCGGGAGGATTATGGGACCCCCCTGAGCCAGAGCTTGATTCCGTCTTATTTCTTGGGGCCACAAACTAGTTTGAGGTTTTATTTACTATACTGTACTTATGCCATGCTTTACTGCTTTACTTACGATTGTGCGAGGAGCACCTGTACTGTTTAGGATCGGGACACGTTTTCGCGGTATCGACAAGCCCAGTTGTGGGTTCCTAGTCGTTTACAGCCGTCCACCCAAACCTTGGGTCCGTCTCGGAGTCAGCTAACTTCGTTGCGGGTGTACTCAATGGGGTGCCCCCCTAAAATATTTCTGAATCCTGTGATTGCTTTGTCGTGAAAGCCTCGTTGGGTTTTGATTTGGTTTTTCCGAGGTTGATCGAGTGTGTGTTGCTATTTGTGCACCCCTGCAGGGTAAAACTTTCTGAAAGCCGTGTCCGCGGTTATGGACGACTTGGAGCACAGTATCTCGATCATAGACAACTATAACTAAAGTAGTGCTATAAATTTGACTTTATAATGACTAGTAATCAGCTTTACTATAATGGAATGGCTAAATAAAACTGCCAACAATTGCTTGTTTGGGTTGTCGCTTGCGACCATTGTATCTGACTAGTAAGTATTGCAACTATAACGGAATGGCTAAATAAAAGTGCCAACAACTGCTGGGTTTTTGGGATATCTCATGCTAATTGTATTTGACTAGTAAGTGTCGCAACTACAACGGAATGGTTAACTAAAAGTGCCCACTGCTTATTATATCAGGATGACTATCTATACCGGACTAGTAATTGCTGCAACGATAACTGAATAAATAAAACTGCCAACGGTGTGAGTTCCTCGGTTGACTTCCTCGTTTGGTCTCGAGGGGGAAACACCAGGATGGGTTTGTCTGATGGTAGCATCAGGTTGGTTCCGAATAGGTCTTTCTTACCCCTCTCTGATAGCCGCTAGTTGTATCGAGTCTCTATAGGTTATTTAGTGCATGCTGCGCTGCCGTTTCAGTCCACCATACCTATGTAGGCGAGGACCACTGTGGCATCCCGCTAAAACCACTACTAGAAAATCGCGTTGAATTTGTGCATTGCATCGTCATCATCATGCATTGGTTGCATAAAACTATTTTCGCAAAGCCCGTTTTGTTCTCTAAAACGCCCCATCTTTATTCAAACATCAAAACCGGGTCCCCGGATTATTTTGTTTTATCTGCTATCGGTTTGCAAAAGCCTTGTTTTAAACAAACAAAATATTTAATTATTTTAGTGGGGCAGTCGAACGGGCCGATTCGACCCGAACGACCACCCCGAAATAAAATCGGTCCACCACACCAGCCCACCCGAATCCTTTTTATACCCAGACCTATCCTACCACCCTGCCTCCACCTCACCCCCTCCAATCATCGCTCGCCACCTCATCTCCCCTCACCACTCCCTCCATTCAACCGCTGACACCTCACCCCTCCTCCTCTCCTCACACAACCAACCCACCCAGTCCACACACTCAGCACACCCACTGCCGCCCCCGACCCTACCCTGGCCCCACCACCTGCCAGCCCCCTCTTCCCACGCCCTCTCTCCTTCCCCCGCGCTCTCCTCCGCCGCTCGCCATCTCCTCTGGCTCGCCTCCCCGCTCCGGTCCGCGCCGCCGCCGGAGGCCACCTCCCGCGACCCTGCCGGCCCCCTCCCGAGCCTCCCCGCCGCGCGGCCCCCGCCTCTCCCCTCGCCGGCGTCCTCTCCTTCCCCTTCCTCTCCGGCGCGCCCTCCCCGCCCTCCGACGAGCGCGCCTGCGCCTCCCTCGCCCTCGTTGGTCGGTTCTGCAAACGTGTTTCCTTCTTAATCTCCATCGAGAACCATCTTTCCCTGTGCAGCGCCGTCGGCCCCTTGACACATCCCCAAGCCCGGACCTGACCTGCATGCCAGACGCAAGTATCATCTCCAGGGGATCCACGTTGATTTCCTGGTGTGTGTACGTGTACCTGTCCTGAGTCGCGAAGCTGGCCATCCTGTGTCAGCTGGCCAAGGCCTTTGTCAAGATCTTCATGACCGAAGAACGAGATGCATCGCAGAGGTGTGACTCCAACCACGATTCTTCATCTCGGAGCGCGACGCTGTTCTCCCCCGGATCCAAACGCCGCGGCCCGGATATTGGACCCGGAGGCCCAAGCTCTTCCTCACGGATCACCGAGCACCTCTACACGGAATTGGAGGCGCCGAGACCCGAAGACCTTCCCAAAGACCGATCCCCGGGACCGAACCCTGACACGCCAAGCTCTTCTTCACGGAGGCCGAAGGCCGTTGTCTAAGACCCCGAAACAGATCCCCAGAACAACAAGACCGCCACACGGACGCGAACCCCAAGACCCTGAGGCCCCGAACCGAAGACCGATCCGAAGCACCAAGACCTCTGACATGGAATCGACCAGTTCGACGAGCTCTTCTACCCGGACCCGAAGACCATATGTGCGACAAGTACTCCTTCTCGGATGCGATGCTCGAGAACACTGACGGTACGGACATCGACGCGAACGCCAAGTTCTCCCTCCCGGACCCCGAAGGCCGGACCCGGCCCGACAAGTTCTTTCGCTCGGATCCGAGGACACCGAGACGCTGGACCCTCAAGTTCTCCTTCACGGACGCCAAGTACTGCCTCGGACGCCAAGACCCGAACCGAAAGGAACGCCAAGTCCGACCCGACCCGCGGACCCGACAAGTTCTCGCAACGACAAGATCGACACCGACTCCGGGGAATCCGATGCGCCCCGACGCCGAACCAAGACCTCCTCCCGGAACGCCAAGATCTACCTCCGTTATCCGAGAACGCTCCCGCCGGGACCGAACCCCAGATCCGAACCCCGAGACCCGACCCCGAACCCCGGAACCCCAAGATCGTCGAACCCTAATGTGTGACCCTTTCTCGAGCCTATTTTATAAAAGTAATATCAAATTGTTGCATATTAAATTGTTCATGCATGCATGCTTGTCTGTGGTTTGGGGGCCTTATGCCGATTCACTTTCTAATTAAATATGGGGCCCATATGCGGGCAAATCTAGCCTTATATTGGCCTCATCTAAATTTGTGTAGCGAACCGGTGCTATCTTTTGCCATGCTAAAACCACATTTAAATTTGCGGGGTAGATAAACAACTTGAACCATCTAAATAATTGTCGGGACCCTGGTTCCACTTAATATAACCTAATCGCATCGCATCTTTGCCATGCCATACATCATACATGCATCATGCCCGATCTTTTGCCGTAGTATTAAATATTGCATCCGGTGTTTATTCTAGTGTTTTGCTTCTTCGCGGATAAGGCCGTTGAGTTGATGCGAGTGCCGCCTCGATCTTCGGATGAACCTTCGACAATGTTTTCAGGCGAGCATCTCCCCCTTTCTACCTATCTTACTTTATAGTATTTCTTCCCTCCTGTTGATCTATTGCTATCTGTGTTGCGATGCTCTAGTTTCCGTACCCGTGAAGTCCCTTGCAGCCCTATATTGCCTTGGACACATCCTATTACCTGATGTTTGGTAGATAGTTGGACTTGCGCGTCGTAGTCGTTTGCTCAAGTGCTGTTGCGTGTCGTCAAGTACCTCAGTTGTTGGAAGGCTACCATATGCTTATGTTGGAGATGATCCTGGCTTTATTTATCGTTCATTTTATTTTCCTGTTTAACAACTAAAATTGAAGTAAGTAAGCAGAGGCATCGGTGGGTGATAGATAATATTTGGTTTCCGACCGCCCACTTGTGTCCCGTAGGACCCCGAGTACTTGATACCTGTTCCTTGTTTTATCGCGCTATCCACATCCGGGAGGCTTATGGGACCCCCCTTAGCCAGAGCTTGATTCAGTCTTATTTCTTGGGGCCACAAACTAGTTTGAGGTTTTATTTACGATCCTGTACTTATGCCATGCTACTGCTTTATTTACGATTGTGCGAGGAGCACACTGTACTGTTTAGGAATTGTGACCCGTTTTCGCGGTATCGACACCCCGAGTTTTCGGGTTCCCAGTCGTTTACAGCCGGCCCCACAAACCTTGAGTCCGTCTCGGAGCCGGCCAGTTTCGTTGCGGGTGTACTCCAAGGGGTGGCCCCCTGAAATATTTCTGAATCCTGTGATTGCTTTGTCGTGAAGGCCTCGTTGGGTTTTGATTTGGTTTTTCCGAGGTTGATCGAGTGTGTGTTGCTATTGATGCACCCCGGCCGGGTAAAACTTTCTGAAAGCCGTGTCCGCGGTTATGGACGACTTGGAGCACAGTATCTCGATCATAGACAACTATAACTAAAGTAGTGCTATAAACTTGACTTTATAATGACTAGTAAGCAGCTTCACTATAATGGAATGGCTAAATAAAACTGCCAACAATTGCTTGTTTGGAAGTCGCTTGCGACCATTGTACCTGACTAGTAATTATGGCAACTACAACGGAATGGCTGAATAAAAGTACCAACAACTGCTGGGTTTTGGGTTATCTCATGCTAATTGTATCTGATTAGTAAGTGTTGCAACTATAACGGAATGGTTAAATAAAAGTGCCCACTGCTTATCTTTATCAGGATGACTATCTATGCCTGACTAGTAATTGCTGCAACAATAACTGAATAAATAAAACTGCCAACTGTGTGAGTTCCTCGGTGGACTTCCTCGTTTGGTCTCGAGGGGGAAACACCAGGATGGGTTTGTTTGGTGTTAGCTTCAGGTTGGTTCCGGATAGGTCATTCTTATCCCTCTCTGATAACCGCCAGTTGTATCGAGTCTCTATAGGTTGTTTAGTGCATGCTGCCGCTGCCGCTCAGTCCACCATACCTATGTAGGCGAGGACCGCCGAATTCTAGTCTCGCCGTGTACTGGCCTCAGTACTGACGCTCCTTCTTTTTTCCTTTGCCCTTTGTCGGCACCCCTTTTGTTTAAGCAGGTTTTGAGATCGACGTCGTTAGCAGGGTTACCCTTCCGGCTTGGCCTGGGCAGGGTTATGGACGCCATTGGTTATTCTTCAGGGCTCTTAGCCCCATTTGCATCTTGTCCGTAGTCGGACGCTCTATCATTTTCAAGGTGATTTGGATCTTTGTATATTATATCTGTATTCTTGACTCATTGAGTCGCTGTTGTATATATCTGTTCTGTGGTTCCCATCGAGGACTGTTGTGTAATGTTATTACTTCGTTTTCCACCCGCACGAAAGTGCCTGGTGGGCACCTTTGAATCGTTTCTATGCGGGTTTGGCGGGTTTCGCTAAAACTTGCATAGGGTCGATTCTGAGGGTGTTACAACCACCGAATTCTAGCCTCGCCGTGTACTGGGCTCAGTACTGACACTCCTCTTTTTCCTTTGTCCTTTGTCGGCACCCCTTTTGTTTAAGCAGGTTTGAGATCGACGTCGTTAGCAGGGTTACCCTTCCGGCTTGGCCTGGGCAGGGTTATGGACGCCATTGGTTATTCTTCAGGGCTCTTAGCTCAATTTGCATCTTGTCCGTACTCGGACGCTGTATCATTTTCAAGGTGATTTGGATCTTTGTTCTGTAGATCTGTATTCTTGACTCTTTGAGTCGCTGTTGTATATATCTGTTCTGTGGGTCCCATCGAGGACTGTTGTGTAATGTTATTACTTCGTTTTCCACCCGCACGAAAGTGCCTGGTGGGCACCTTTGAATCGTTTCTATGCGGGTTTGGCGGGAAGCGCTGAAACTTGCATAGGGCCGATTCTGAGGGTGTTACATGCTGGCTGGCAGTTGCACCGAGTCCTGCAGCTGTGGACATCCAATTGTCTACATGCCAGCATAGCCCGGCCATGGTCAAAGTGATCGAGGCTGCTCTGGTCTAGCTACGGAAAACTTGACATACCGCCGAGCAGCATCAAGGATTAGCCTCTATCACATCTTACGTGGCTGATTTATCGATCAGTACAAACCCAATACGAAAGAGGTGGAGATTAGTCCGTGTCCACCGCCCCTCCGCGAACTCACCATGGCCACAGACTCGCCATGTCGCCGACTCACCATGTTAGGCGACTCGCCCATCACCAACTCGCCACACTTGCAGACTCGCCATCATGGAATAGCTAAGTTTCATTACATTCGTACATGCTATAAGCTCAAAATATATATGCATCTTTATTCATTCTCCAAAGCTGACCATGCAGTCGCATATGACCCTTTCATGGACCAAAATCATACTTGGGATCGGTTTCAGTTTTGTCTGCTGTTTATTCGCGTTCGTCGAAGTAGTGAGGCTGGGTACCAAAAGGCCGACCTTGTCACCGGGTTCAACAGTCTGGCATCACGTCCCTGTTACCCGGCAAGCGTTTGATGCTGGAGGTCTGCCTACTCATGAAAAGACACGCATAAACCTTACATACTAGCCATCGATCCACATAACAAAAGTGCATTTTCTTCAACATCTACAATTCGCACGTCTTATAATTGTTCAATATATTATGCAAGTACACCTTAATGCAATTGTATCTTTTCTCCTTCTCAGCAAAATGGTGTCTTTCTCGCCACTCGCCGCGCTCGGGGACTCGGCGCTCGCTGGTCACTCGACCTCGCCACTCGCCGCGCTCGGGGGTTCGGCGCTCGCCGGTCGCTTGACCTCGCCACTCGCCATGCTCGGGGACTCGACGCTCGCCGGTCGCTCGACCTCGCCACTCGCCGCGCTCGGGGGCTCGGCGCTCGCCGGTCGCTCGACCTCGCCACTCGCCGCGCTCGGGGGATCGGCGCTCGCCGGTCGCTCGACCTCGCCACTTGCCACGCTCGGGGACTCGGTGCTCGCCGGTCGCTCGACCTCGCCACTCGCCATGCTCGGTAGCAACGACTACTATTTTGAGAATATGCATCTCTAAAGAGCCTCAAGTCGCCTCTACAAGCCAACTCGAGCCTCAGTGACTACTCCTAGGCATGCTGCGTGTACGCGTGGTTCCACGATCGCGGCTCGTCCTCGTCGACTCGCCACCACGGACTCTCCACTCGCGTACTCTCCACGCTCGGGGACTCGCCGCCGCGCGGACACTCGCCCTCGAGTACTCAACGCGCTCGGGGACTCGCCACCACGGACTCGCCCTCGTGTACTCAACGCGCTTGGGAACTCGGCGCGCTATAGACAGGGCCACTCGCCGGTCGCCCAACCTCGCCACTCGGCGCGCTTAGGGAATCAGCACTCGCCGGTCGCTCGACCTCGCCACTCGCCACGCTCGGGGACTCGGCACGCTCCACATTCGGGGACTCGCCGCAACTGGCGGCTTCACCGACACCCTGCGTCTTTCGCCAACTGGCCATCACCGACTGGCTCACACCGACTGCCTCCCACTTCACTGTTCTTTTCTCTGTTCAGGAGCTCGTCGCCGATTCTCCACGACCCATCGTCAAGAATCTCCGCGCCCTGCCTCAAGCCCGCGTCGAATCGACAACGCGCTCGGGGACTATTGATGGGGGAATACCAATCGGGGTATACCCACGAAGCTGATTCGCCAGCTGGATCGAGCCGACTGGAACCTAGCCCTGAGCGGGTCGACTCGCCCAATACGGCGACTGGCGCATGCTGCACCCAGGCGACTGGCACCGACTGGAGGCCCAAGACGGCGATTCGTATACAAATCCCACTATCACTTGTAAACCCTAACTGGCTGCATATATAAATCCACCAGGGGCACCCCCACGGGGCATCTTCTCCCACATCTCTCATTAGATCTAGACTCTCCTCCGCCTACGGTGGCTCCCTTGTAAACCAATCTATAATCATATACTGGATTGACAGCAGGACGTAGCGATCCTCCACCGAGGGGACGTGAACCTGGGTACATCGTGCCAATCTTGCTCCCGGATTCTCCTACGTCGCCTTGCTCCTTCTACGTAAGCTACCCCCAGTAGCATCTGCCGTGCAATACCATGACAGATTCGGCCACCACTTCTATGGCTAGCCGAAACCCTACCTTTTCCTCCTTAAATACTCGCCTTAGCCATCACCATAGACTCGGATTTTGTTTAGACATTAAGTTAGCCATCATAGCAACTTCGCCAAGACTCGAGCGTCGCAGAGGCCTCTTGTACTTCGCACCTATACAGGATCCCACCTTTTCAATAAAGCTTTTATCTTAATCCGCAATATCTTGATTGCAATATTAGTTCTTACTTGTTCTTGATTTCAGGTAGGAATTAAGACCCTCGCTGGTCAGGCTGATCGTGTTTCCGCAGGATCGGTAACCTCCAGAAGATTGGCCTAGCGATTGCATTGGCGCTCGTGCTCACACGTGTAGTCGGATCATCAAGCCCAAACTCCACCAAATCGACTATCACCATCTCATCGAAAGATCGGACACCTTTGCCCTATCAAGTGGTATCAGATTTCAGGTTGCTCGGTGAGATTTTACTGTTTTCGTAGATTAGATCTATTTTACCTATAACCCACGAAAAAAGCCAAAAACACAGTTAGAGTTTAGATCCATCCCATCACCAATCTACGCCTTGCATTATCTTTTCAGTTTTGCATTGTTGAATTTGTGTCTGCATCGTCGCGTCGAGTTGCTGGTCTTAATGCCTCGTCCCTTAGAGTTTCGAGTTCTGATCACAGTAGTCACCGCCACACTCATAGATCACCGCCACCATATTTCTCCGCCATACACCCAGCCACCATAAACCCTAAAACTCCGCCACCACCTTCCTACCGCGACACGGATCCGATCACCTTTCCTGCCGCGGCACGAGTCCGAGTTGAGTTATTGTTTCCTAGTTTTTCTTTTTACTTTCCTTCCTTGTTGTTTCCGTGTTGAGCTACAGTCCGTGTCGAGTTAGAAGTTCAGCCGTAAGTCTGGAACCGCCTCTGAAATTTTTTTCTGGCTATACTGATTTTCGGCTCCGGGATCACTTTTCTCCATCGGCCGTTATAGCGATATTTTTTTGGTGCCTACGGACTTTCCGGAGCATAATACAAAAATTTCGAATTTTTTTTGGGCGCTAACCTGTTTCTAGACCCCGTCGATCAGTTATAGACACTCGCCATCATAGTGATTTTCGACATCTCGGTTCGCTTTTTAGGGTGCCATATCATCCTACATTGCTTGTTGTGTCGCGTCGTGACATCGTTGGTGATCTAGGCTCGCGTCTCTAGTACGGTCTAGCCTAGGACCAGCACAGTACCGTCGTTGAGCATTCTTTCAACATTTGTATTGCTGTTTTGATAATTGCTAACCCCTTTGCTAAGCCTTCCCAGAGCTCCACATATTTCTCCACATGCGGTGTCTCGAATCCTGGTAATCACTCGGTTCAATCTCTGGACCCACTGCTCCTCGCGGTTGCACATCGCCTTTTCCTGCTGTTTGGTAAGAACTTGTAAGAGCTTTGTATATTGCTTGACGGATCACGCATGCCTTCCACCATATTTCCGTAGTTATAGGCATATATACCTGTGCTTTTTAAAGGACTAACCATGACAGATACTTCGCGTAACCCTGCCACAATGACAAACCAAGAACTACATGCCCACTTCTCCGAGCTCTTGGTCGGTCACGCTGAAGATGTGGATGTACGACTAGGGGAATTTTACACCAAGCTAACCAACGCCATGGACAAGATCGATGGACTCGAGAAATCCTTCAACGACAAGCTTGACGCTCGGTTCAAGGAGGTTTTGGACAGACTGCCGGCACCCGCACCCGCACCCGCCCCATTGGCACCTCGATATGGCGCACGGCGCATTCCGATCACGGGTCATACTGCTGGTTCAGCGGCCGCCGCACCTCAGCCGGCTACCGCTGCAGCTGAGGCACCTCAGGCTTCCACCGCGGCTGCTGCTGCGACATTAGGGGCAGACGACGGATACTAGTATGACCTCGACAACGATGATCTGTTTGACGAGGAGGTTGAACAACCTCCACACCCTGCTGGCCAACCCCGACATTACCACCGCAACGCTCGACCACAGGTACGTGATGATGATCATGTTGCAAAGCTTAAATTAAATATTCCATCTTTTGAGGGTAAATATAATCCTGATGCATATCTTACATGGGAGATAGAAGTAGAACAACGTTTTGCATGTTTAAAATATCCCGAGAATATGCGTGTTAGTGCTGCTACATGTGAATTTACTAAATTTGCTTCCCTTTGGTGGTCTGAGTATTGTCGTTTAAATCCTACTACTATTCCTCGTACTTGGACTGCTTTAAAAACTGCTATGCGTGTTCGTTTTGTGCCTCCCACTTATCAACGTGATTTACTAAAGAATCTGACACGTTTGGAACAAGGAAAAAATTATGTAGAAGAGTATTATCAGGAATTGCAAACGGGGATGGTTCGGTGTGGTCTTGTTGAATCTACTGAACAAATGCTTGCACGTTTCTTTGGTGGATTAAACAAGGCATTCAACACATATTATACTATAAGGAATATAATTCCATTACTCGTTTGTTTCATCTTGCTTGTAAAGCTGAACGTGAAGTGCAGGATCGCCAAACACCATGGAGGAGGACTAATAATTCTGCAGGTCGCACATCTACTTTGACATCCCGACAATCAGCGCCTCCTTCTCTTGATTCTCCATCAGCTATTACCACATCCAAGGCCACCACAAGATTTCCGTCAGCTGCTCCTCCACTGTCATCGAATGCTCCTGCTCGTAGTGCGTCTTCTATGGCTTCCACGGGTAAAACAAAGGATATACAATGCCGCAAGTGCTGGGGTTTTGGTCATATTGAGAGACAGTGCACAACACAACGTGTTATGATGGTGCGTGATGATGGTCAATATAATTCAGCGAGTGACTTTGATGAAGATACATTAGCCCTTATTTCTGCTCGAGATGGAGATAATTGTGATTCTGATGAAGAGACAGAGGTAATGGGAGCTGAAACTGCTGATCAATACAAGAGCTTAATTACACAACGTGTGTTGAGTGTATAATTGAGCAAATCTGAGCAAGATCAACGCCACAACCTATTCCAAACACGTGGTGTTGTCAAGGAAAGAGCTATAAGGATCATCATTGATGGAGGGAGTTGTAATAATCTGGATAGTGTTGACATGGTAGAGAAGATTGCACTTCCAACAAGACAACGCACACATTCATATTACATCCAATGGTTTGAGAGTTCTCGCAAGATCAAGGTAACAAGAACGGTACGCGTGCATTTTACTATTGGTACGTATTCTGATTTTGTTGATTGTGATGTTGTACCTATGCAAGCTTGTTCTTTGTTACTTGGTAGACCATGGCAATTTGATAGAGAATCTGTTCATAATGGCAAAACTAATCACTATTCTCTTATGCATGATGGAAAGAAAATTGGTCTAAAAACTATGACTCCCGAACAGATTTTAAAAGATGATCTTGCTAGAGCTAGTAGAGCTAAAACTGAGGAGAAAAATAAAAGTGAGAATCAGATTGTTGCTGCAGATTTTGTACCACCAAAAAACACTAAATCTGATTTTAAGCATGCTACTGAAATTCGTTTGAAGAGTCCATGTATGCTTGCAAATAAAATTGATATTGCTGAACTAGATGTAAACAATACTCAATGTTATGCAATTATCTGCAAAGAGTTTCATTTGAGGATATTCCTCCTTCTTTGCCACCCGCTATTGCTAACCTTTTGCAGGAATATGAGGACATCTTTCCCGCTGAGCTGCCACCAGGACTACCTCCTATTAGAGGAATTGAGCACCAAATTGATCTAATTCCTGGTGCTACATTGCCCAACCACGCGCCATATAGAACCAATCCATAGGAGACAAAGGAGATACAACGCCAAATTCAGGAACTACTCGACAGAGATCATATTCGTGAGTCCCTTAGCCCCTGTGTTGTTCCTATTATTTTGGTACCTAAGAAAGATGATTCTTCGCGCATGTGTACTGATTGTAGAGCTATCAATAATATTACTATTCGATATCGTCATCCTATTCCACGTTTGGATTACATGCTTGATGAATTGAGTGGCTCTACCATGTTTTTTAAAGTTGATTTGCGTAGTGGTTACCACCAGATTCATATGAAATTGGGAGATGAATGGAAAACAATATTTAAAACTAAGTTCGGTTTGTATGAGTGGTTAGTAATGCTGTTTGGTTTAACTAATGCACCCAGCACTTTCATGAGATTAATGAACGAAGTTTTACGTGCTTTCATTGGACGTTTTGTGGTAGTCTACTTTGATGATATTCTTATTTATAGCAAATCTTTAGAGGATCATTTGGACCATTTACGTGTTGTTTTCAATGTTTTACGTGATGCACGTTTGTTTGGTAATCTTGATAAGTGCACCTTTTGCACCAATCGAGTTGCGTTTCTTGGCTATGTTGTTACATCACAGGGTATTGAAGTGGATCCAGCCAAGATTGAAGCTATTGAGAATTGGCCGCAGCCCAAGACGGTCACACAAGTGATGAGTTTTCTTGGCCTCGCTGGTTTTTATAGGCGCTTTGTCAAAGACTTTGGATCAATTGCCGCGCCATTGAATGAACTTACCAAGAAGGATGTGCCCTTTGTTTGGGGCGATGCACAACAACAGGCCTTCGTCATATTGAAAGATAAGCTAACACATGCTCCCTTACTCCAACTTCCTGATTTTAATAAGACTTTTGAGCTTGAATGTGATGCTAGTGGAATTGGTTTGGGAGGTGTGTTATTACAAGAGGGAAAACCTGTTGCATATTTTAGTGAAAAATTGAGTGGGGATAGTCTGAACTATTCTACTTATGATAAAGAATTATATGCGTTGGTTTGGACATTAGAAACTTGGCAACATTATCTATGGCCTAAAGAATTTGTTATACATTCTGATCATGAATCTTTGAAGCATATTCGTAGTCAAGATAAGTTGAATCGTCGTCATGTAAAGTGGGTTAAATTTATTGAGTCTTTTCCTTATGTTATCAAACACAAAAGGGGTAAAGATAATATTATTGCTAATGATTTGTCGCGCCGTTATACTTTATTATCTCAACTTGACTTTAAAATATTTGGATTGGAAACTATTAAGGAACAATATGTGCATGATGCTGAATTTAAAGATGTGTTGCAGAATTGTAGAGATGGTAGAAGATGGAACAAGTTCGTCTTCAATGATGGATTTGTGTTCCGTCCTAACAAACTATGCATTCCAGATAGTTCTGTTCGTCTTTTGTTGTTACAGGAGGCGCATGGAGGAGGATTGATGGGACACTTTGGTGTCAAGAAAACGGAGGATGTTCTTGCTGCACACTTCTTTTGGCCACGTATGCGTCGAGATGTTGAGAGATTTGTGGCACGCTGCACTACTTGTCAAAAAGCTAAGTCTCGCCTTAATCCACATTGTTTATATATGCCTCTCCCTGTTCCTAGTGTTTCTTGGGAGGATATTTCTATGGACTTTGTTTTGGGATTGCCACGTACACAGAAGGGGAGGGATAGTATTTTTATTGTTGTGGATCGGTTTTCTAAGATGGCACACTTTATTCCTTGTCATAAAACGGATGATGCTGCGCATATTACTGATTTGTTCTTTCGTGAAATTGTTCGTTTACATGGTGTACCAAATACTATTGTTTCTGATCGTGATGCTAAATTTCTTAGCCACTTTTGAAGATGTTTATGGGCTAAGTTGGGGACTAAATTGCTGTTTAGTACTACATGTCATCCCCAAACTGATGGACAAACTGAAGTAGTAAATAGAACTTTGTGTACTATGTTGCGGACTGTTTTAAAGAAGAACTTAAAATTGTGGGAAGAGTGTTTACCTCATATAGAATTTGATTATAATCGTTCGCTGTATTCTACCACAAAGATGTGTCCGTTTGAGATTGTGTATGGTTTTGTTCCTCGTGCACCTATTGATTTATTGCCTTTACCTTCTTCGGTGCAAAATAATTTGGATGCTACACAACACGCTGAAATGATATTGAACTTGCATAAGACTACTAAAGATAACATAGAACACATGAATCCTAAGTATAAACTTACTGGGGATAAAGGGAGAAAGCATGTTGTGTTTGATATTGGAGATCTTGTTTGGTTACATTTGCGTAAAGATTGTTTTCCTGATTTACGCAAGTCTAAGTTAATGCCGCGTGCTGCTGGTCCCTTTAAGGTGTTAGAGAAAATAAATGATAATGCATATAAACTTGAGTTGCCTGCAGACTTTGGTACGATTAGTTCTACGTTTAACATTGCAGATTTGAAGCCTTACTTTGGTGAGGAAGATGAGATTGCATCGAGGACGACTTCAATTCAAGAAGGGGAGCATGATGTGGACATCCCATCTATTGATACAACCGTTGTACCTACAACTACACACATACAAGGACCTATCACTCGATAGAATGCTAAACAACTTAAATATCAGGTACTTTCGTTTCTTGGAACTATTCCTCACATACATGAGAATATGATGCTGCCTAAATCAGATGTATTTCTTACTCTTAGGAATGATGGACCAAGCATAGATGAGAGGGACAAGCATTGGATCATGGTCATGCATGGAGATGGCAGCATGCATGTGATGATCCAAGAGAAGGTCACGGATGAAGATTTCAGAACTTTGAGGCTATCATAATGAAGAAAGAAGGCTTGGACGAAATATTCAAGATTAATACTTCACAAATTTGTCTATAGCTTAATATGGTGCTGCGACACCTTTATTTTGGGCCAGGCCCATATAATTTTCGCAGGATTTTAAATAGCCACTTTTTAGAGTCCGTATTTGAGGAGAAAAGGACTTCTAGGGTTGAATTCGGCCACCACTTCTATGGCTGGCCGAAACCCTACCTTTTCCTCCTTAAATACTCGCCTTAGACGTCACCATAGATTCGGATTTTATTTAGACATTAAGTTAGCCATCATAGCAACTTCGCCAAGACTCGAGCGTCGCGGAGGCCCCTTGTACTTCGCACCTATACATGATTCCACCTTTTCAACAAATATTTCATCTTAATCCGCAATATCTTGATTGCAATATTAGTTCTTACTTGTTCTCGATTTCAGGTAGGAATTAAGACCCTCGCTGGTTAGGCTGATCGTGTTTCCGCAGGATCGGGTAACCTCCAGGAGATTGGCCTAGCGATTGTATTAGCGCTCGTGCTCGCACGTGTAGTCGGATCGTCAAGCCCGAACTCCACCAAATCGACTATCACCATCTCATCGAAAGATCGGACACCTTTGCCCTATCAAGGGAGATCTCTTACGGTCGCATGCCCACGAGAGAATGATTCTGAACCCGATTGCATGCTCCCCATGCTGTCAGAGGAAAAGGAAAAGGAGGGGCGTTGTGCCGGGATAGAGGTGCGTTCAGATCGTCGTGGTTTTCCCGGCGAGGCCCTGAGCCACTCGCCCCATTGTTTGACAGCCACATTCTTATCTCCCGTGCAAATATTATCCTCGTGTGAAAACAAACCGCAATCGAAACAGAAATGCGGAATCCTCTCATATTTGATATCAAACCATTTTCCTTCTGCATCATCTGTCGATGGCCGGATCAGAATACCCCTTGTCAGCGGTTCATCAACAGGAATCGTCACCCTAATCCTCAGGAATTCCCCCCAGGCCATATCATCCTTGTCGACATCCACTTTCACCATCTTCATACCCAGCCATTTACCAATCCTTTCTCCAAACGCCTTGTTCATCATGCCTAGCGTTGGCTTCACAACTCTCACCCATATATCCATGGAGGAGAAACTCACCTTTTCTGGGCTCTTCTTCCCATCGTACTCCTGGAGGAGTACAACATGGAAATTGAACTGCCATGGCCCGTTCTTCATGACATGGTTCCAGTCTCCTTCCGAACCAAATTTAACCACAAATCTGTTTCTTCCAACCTCATGGAATTTTGCTGTGTGATGCAGACCCCAGGCTCGATGCATAGCACGATCCAGGGCTACGATGCTACAGTTTCTCGGAGCACATACCTTCCCGATCGCCACCCACTTGAGATTTGAGACCAAGATCGGATCCTTGTCATCCACAATCAGCCCCGCCGCCTCCTTTTCCGTGAGAACCAGACCACCCAACTTGGCCGAAATGCCAGGCGATGCCTCCTCCAGACCCCCACCGGCTCTTGCCGGCGTCCTCGGTGAGTCCCTACTAGAGGACCCCTTCTCCTGCGATGATGACTTCTGGGAGACCATCTTCCACCCCTCCCGCACTACTCAGCAGTGCACGAGATCGAAGAAAACTTGGTGCCCTAGCAAGGAACGATCGCGCCGTCGCAATCTCCCCGCCGGCACGAAGCAAACACCACCCACGCGACGGAAAACCCTAGCCTCTCACGATCGCCTCCCCGATCGCCCTAGCGTAACTTCCTCTCGTGGTGGACCCTAGAATCTGGCCTCCGTCTTCGACCACGACCTATGTAGCCCTCTCTCACTAAAACTTCTACTGTATGTACCCATGTCCTACCTAGACGAAATACAATCATATATAAATGGACATGCCAACATGCCCAAATCATTTAAAATTACGCTTTAATTTCTCAATGGACGTGGGGGCCTAGGACTCCATGCTTCGTGTTGGGCATCACTGTGGACAATTAGCGATGGGTTTCACCTTGTCGCTTTCACAATCCAAACCGGTACATTTATCTCTTCCGCTCCGAGCGATTTCTGAATTTGTTTAATCCCTTGTTATGTTCCCAGATAACTTTCTGCGTGCGATGTTTTCGCCAAGGATCCTGTCAGATGATCGAAATTTAGTGGCGTCAGCGATCTTACGAACCACCCACGAAAAAGACATTATGTGTGTGATGGTGGTCTCAATAGCTCTGAGCTGTACCAGTGTAATTGGCATTTTTTATTTGTGCGGATACTCTGCAGCAGATTGTAAACTAAGTTTTAGTTTGGGAAAAGGCTAATATTATTGAAACATCGAGCGGGTACAAATAAAACTAATTAAATGCAACGGAATTCATCAACTAGAATATTTGTAAACCATCAGTCACAATTTTTGTATACCGTCAACAACTAAAAGTTAAGTCTCGGAGTTTCTTCAAACTTCATATTGATGGCCAACCCCCATTTCATCCATGTAAAACCAAAAGAAAACTACCTTCTTCTGATCCTTTTTGACTTCACAATCACCTCAGGGCCCTACATCTTCCGTGTAAACTAGCATAACTCCCTAAAGAAGCAAAACAAGATGTATATCTTAAGTAAGTGCCCTTTCTGTTCTTTTACTCAATGTCAACTCTTCCTATATCAATCGACCATTCATAATGAACGACATCATGTTCGGTTTTTTTTTCTGAATAGCGCCCTAGAAGGGTAGGTTATCACATTTCCATATAGAACAAAAGAGGTGTACAGTAAAAACTATAATTATAAAGCCCTTGTCCGTCGTCTAAGTCATAAATGATGGGCGATGCGCAGAGCCAGGCCAAAAAAAAGATTTCGCTCTAGCGAAACTCCGGCAAGCCACCCAAGATCCGGCTAAGATCAGAGGCAATAGTTCGTAACTCTCGACACGCAGTTGCAGAAGTTGAGGAAGTGTGTCGCTGTGGTGTCGTACGTTCCCCTTTTCTCATCCGGCTCTAGAGAACTACTCGATCCTGGGACCACCACGTCACCGACTCCGGTGCTCCTCCTCCTTCTCACTCCAACGCTGCCGACGAGCACCGTAGCTGCAGTACCTCTGCTGTCTCACACGCGTACAAACTGGAAAAGCAACAAGTGAGGTGCTAGCCTCTGTCTTGCCGCCGCAGGACAGGAAGGTGGGATTTGCCAAGTCTAGCAAAACCCTAAGGAAGCAGCACTGGATCTCTGTCTGTCACCACCCACCTTCCTTTATATAGGAGAGTATGTGAGGGCACACAACACTTGTGTCCCTAGGTCCTAAACCCTAACCCTAGTCAAAGTGGGTCTAACCCATTGACACCTGTCCGAGCAAGTCCAACTTGTCGGCTTGTGATAGTCGGATCTTATCCGCCTAGTTCAACTCTCTTAAGTGTGCGATCTCGCAGGCTTACGGTAAGCCGAACACAACTCAGTAATCATTCAATCTAAGCCGTGGCTTAGTGATTTTCCGACTAGAGCCGATAATCGGTAGCGACCTCTAGTAAGACTTGCCGACTCCTAGTACCCGCAAGTGCCCTCAACGTGACGATCTGTCCGAGTCCCTTTGCCTCACAATATTGGTGATAAACCACATGGGAGATTCCATCATCCCAATATCGGTTTAACTCTCTTCTCGTTGCAGTGATAACTGATTCCCTCCGGCTTCACTAAGTCGGACTACCTCGATCAACACTTGATCGAGTAACGCTTGTCCATGCTTCTAAATCATATCACACGAGAGGGCCCATAGAATATCTCCCCTAGTCGGAGGGGGAAATCCTGTCTTGGCTGATCCACGTCACGCTGCTTGCTTCGAAGTCGGCCCAAGTCCACCCTTATGACTCCCATTTGCGGTGAGTGAAAGATGGAGTCAAAGGCAGCTCTTTCACAACTCGGATCGTGTGATTCCCTCAGGTCTAAGGATTCCATTGTGTTAGTCGGAGCGTATGATGGTGTGCTCACATTCTACTAACCTTTAGATCGGGCCGGCTATCGTACCTCTTTCGACTAGCCAATGCAAGGCGGATAGCATCTCCATGCTCATGACACGTGAAACATTGTCATCTTATGACTTGCAAATTAGTCTCGATACTGGGTTTCCATCCCAACCTCAAACAACTAAGAACAAACTGGATAGAGCTAGATACAAGTATATGGTTCCACACCTGCAACAATTACAGTGACATATTCAACTTTCTCTATGCCGGATATCGGATTTACAAATAAAGGAAAAATGTGAGCCTCTAGGGCATCATTCCTAACAGTCTCCCACTTGCACTAGAGTCGAACACTCATGCTCTCCAGGCCTTAGGCATCTCATGCCCATGGCTCTAACATGCACCTCAAACTTGGTTTGTAGAACCGTTTTGGTCAACGAGTCTACAACATTTGCATCTGTGTGTACCTTGCATTGCTTAATTTCTTCTTGTTCTACGAACTGCCGAATTAGGTGAAATTCCGAAGTATGTTCTTATTCTTCTGGTGTGCTCGTGGCTCCTTAGCTTGTCCAATAGCATAAGTATTGTCAAAGTACACGTCTAACAGACTGGACGAGCCAGGTACAACTCCGAGTTCCATCAGAAAATTGCTTATCCAAACTCCTTCTTTTGCCGCCTTTGAGGAAGCAACATTGACATGGTTATATCCTACGGGTACACGACATTAGCATACCTGGTCCAGCCCAAGCAAGGCCCACAAGATTATACGCGGCCCATGGAGATTTTCGGGTGGCCCAAGCCAATGACGTCTTCGGATCCTTGGAGAGCAAGACTAGAATAGATAGAATATTCAAAGGGGCAAACCCTAAAACTGTAACCGACTCGATCTGTGCCCGAGACCTGCCTACCTCTATATAAAGGCTAGGAGGGCACGACAAGGAGGAGATCTCTCTCATACCACCGCATACACACCTCCACGCCAGATTGCATCTGCGCACCCCTGTAACTTTTGGTTCCGCCGTTATCAAGAGCACACAAGCAGAAGTAGGGTTTTCCCTCCGGGGGCCTGAACCTGGGTAAATCTCGTGTCCCCTGGTTGCTTGTCTGTTAACCGTTCCGCGATCTCTAGCACCCCCATCTTCTCCAAAACCCAAGCTCATAACAATGGGCATTGACGAGAATAAACCTCGTCAAACATACTCAGCTTCCGTAGTAGAGTCGGCTACCATCTCTTGCTTGGAACTCTTCCAGCTCACTGCACCTCCATTCACTATGCACACATAGCCGGACTGCGAAAGTGAGTCATCCAGGTCGGTCTGAAATCTAGCATCTGTGTAACCCTTTACACCCATCTCTTCCTCACCACCATAAACTAGGAATACATCTTTAGAACGTCTCAGGTACTTAAATATATTCTTTACTACTATCCAGTGGCCTTCACCAGAATTCGACTGATATATGATCATTACAGTTAGAGCATAGGAAATATCTAGCCTAGTCCATATCATCGCATGGATGATCGATCCTAATGCCAAAGCATTAGGAATCCTTTCCATCTAACTCCGCCCATCAGCTAACGCTGGGCATTGAGTCTTGCTAAGTCGGATTCCATGCGCCATCGGCAAGAACCCTTTCTTATCCGAATCTATATTTAATCTCTTCAATATCTTATCCAGACATGTGCTCTGGCTCAAACCTATGAGACGACTCGATCTATCACTATAGCTCTTGATTCCTAGTATAAATGCTGCCTCAACCAAGTCCTTCATTTGGAAACACCTTTCCAAAAAATCCTTGGTTTCTTCCAACATTGGAATGTTGTTTTTGACTAACAACATGTCATATACATATAGTAGTAGAAATGCAACTGAGCTTTCACTAAACTTCTTGTATACACAAGAATCTTGTTCGCTTTTGATGAATCCAAATGATTTGACCACTTCATCAAAACGAATGTTCCCACTCCGACTTGCTTGCTTCAATCCATAGATAGATTTCTAAACCTTGCAAACCTTGTTAGGGTATCCAGATCAACAAAACCCTCGGGCTATATCATATACACATCCTCGGTTAAATTTCCATTAAGGAGAGCCATTTTGACATCCATCTGCCATATTCCCAATCAAAATATGCAGCTAGTGCTAACATGATCCTAACCGACTTAAGCATCGCTTCCGACAACAAAGTCTCATAGTAGTCAACTCCTTGAACTTGTCGAAACCGTTTCGTGACAAGCCGTTCTTTTACATAAACATTTCCGTCTTAGTCAGTTTTCTTCTTAAAGACCCATTTGCACTCGATGGATCTTGCACCATTGGGCAAGTCAACCAAGTTCCAAACTTGATTGTCATCCATGGAATTTAACTCTAATATCATGGCTCCAAGCCATGACTCAGAATTAGTACTTCCCATCGCATCCTGATAAGTAGGCGCAGTCCAGCAGAAGCATGTATCCATGTAATCTTGCCGATCTTCATGGCTCTGTTGCATTTTCTGGCTTAGGTACAACGTCCGTCTCAACCTTTAAGGTTGCCGACTTGACCTGAGTTGGTGAATCCCAAATTTCTTCAAGATGCACCCTATTCCCACTGTCTTTCCGGCTTAGAAACTCTTTCTCCAAGAATACACCATTTTGAGCGATAAAAACTTTGCCTTCTTGTTGGTTGTAGAAATAGTAACCCAAGGTTTCCCTAGGATAGCCTATGAATAGTACTTTATCTGACTTGGGGCTAAGCTTATCGGATTGCAATCTCTTGACAAAAGCTTCACATCCCCAAATCTTGAGAAAATTCAAGGCTGGCTTCTTGCTTGTCCACATCTCATGTGGTGTCTTTTTAATCGACTTAGATGGTACTATGTTTAGTGTAAATCTTGCCATCTCTAGAAAAAACCCCAAAATGATAAAGGTAGATCCGTCTTACTCATCATCGACCTCACCATGTCTAACAAGGTTCTATTCCAATTTCTGACACACCATTTCTCTGAGGTGTTCCTGATGGAGTGAGCTGTGGAACTATTCCACAACTCTTGAGATGGTCGTCAAACTCATGGCTCATATATTCTCCTCCAAGATCTGATCGTAGAAACTTGATATTCTTGCCAATTTGGTTTTGCACTTCACTCTGAAACTCCTTGAACTTTTCAAAGGTTTCCAACTTGGATTTCATCAGGTAGACATAGCCATATCTACGGAAATCATTCGTGAATGTGACAAAATACTCATAAACACCTCTGGTTGTCGTTCTCATTCAACCACATACATCTCTATGTATCAGCTCCAGCAAGCCGGACGCCCTTTCAAAACTCTTTGCGAAAGGTGTCTTGGTCATTTTACCCATCAAACAGGATTCACATGTTTTGAACGGCTCCAAGCCAGAGGAATCTAGGAGTCCATTACCATGGAGCTTCTGCATACGTCTCCAGCTGATGTGACCAAGGCGACAATGCCAAAAATAAGTAGAACTAAGATCATTCGGCTTCAACCATTTAGCATTCAAATTATAGACTGATTTACATTCAAGATCAAGCACAAAAAGTTTGTCTTGGATAGGTTCATAGCCATGAAGCACATTATTCAAATAGAAGGAACAACCATGGATCTTAATATTTGACTCATAATATTTCTCCATCAAACATGAGGCAGAATATGATGTTTCAGCTTAGTACATGAACATAATAACATTTATCCAGTTCTAGTACAAATCCTGAAGGTAAATGGAGCTCCATCGTCCCTAAGGATAACGCAACAACTCTTGCTTTGTCTCCAACTCTGATGTCAATGTCCCCTCTTGCCACGCTCCTATGCCTTATTAGTCCCTGCATCGAGTTTCACACATGAACAACCGATCTAGTATTGACGTATCGTATACCCAGGTACTGCTAGGGGTGTCGGCAAGATATAACATTCACAACAAGTGTACTCGAGTCGGAAGTCATACTTCCTCTCCCGGCGTTATCCGCCTTGTACTTGTCATAGTTCCACTTCTAGTGACCCTCTCCTTTACAGTAAAAGCATACTGTTCCCGGAGGTTTTGCTGAATTGCCAGTCACTAAGACGACGATGGGACTTGGATACATCGTGCCATCTCCCTTTGGCTTGGCTTTCTTAGACCAAGAATTCTTCTTGATCTTTGAAGCATTCTACACCATCAACACTTGATTGGTTCCACCTCTCCTGATGTTCGCTTCTGCTGACTTGAGCATCCCTTGTAGTTCTGCCAGTTTCTTATCCATGCCGTGCATATGGTAGTTCGAAATGAACAGACCATAGGCACTAGGAAGAGAATTCAGGAGAATGTCGGTGGCAAACTCTTTACTCAAGGGAAAACCCAGACGATCCAAGGAATATACATATTTGACCATCTTTATCATATGCAGTGTAGCACCCCGGGTAAAACCAATACTAGAAAATCACATGTCTTATCCCTATGCATCATCATGACATCAAAATGCATGTTTTGTCTAAAACTATTTTCCCCAAAAGCCTGTCTTCGTTTTCTAAATATTCCTTTTCTTAATTTCAAATCATAAAATCCAGGCTCATCCGGATATTTTATTTTGTCTTAAAACTATTTTATAAAATATATCAAACAAATATATAAATAAAATAAAACTATTTTATAAAACCCTGGAGGAGGCCGCCACCGACCAGGCCTAAAGGCCCAGCTGGCAGCAACCTACAACCCCACCTACCCCAAACCCTAGTTTCTACAAACCCTAACCCTAACCTAGAATCAACCCTACCCTACCCCAGTCCCCACCTCCACCACCACCCGCTCACCCCACATCCCCACCGAACCCACACACACTACACCGGTAACACATGCAACACCACGTCGATCAACGCGCGCACACAGCCATTGACTACACCCAACCTCCCGTACCAACCGGACCCAACCCGCGCGCGGCCTCGCTCCCGGTCCACCCGCCTGATCCCACCCCACTGACGCGTTCCTTGGTTGCCAACAACCTCCTCGCTCCTTGACCCTGCTTCCTTCTCCCTGACCCCAACGCTGCTGCATCCCGATTCCGCCCCGCCTCCTCTCTGCTCAGACACCGCCGTCTCCCTTGCCTTGTCTATGGGCGACACCGGCGACCGCATCCCTACCTCCTGCGCCTGGCCATCTCCGCCACCAGCCTTAGGCCCTGCCGTCGCCAGTGACCCGGGCCCGCCCCCGCGCGCCGCCTACCTGAGCTCCTCCACTCACCTTACTGTTGCCGAACTTGCTGGAGACCTCCTTCCGCCGCCTTTGCAACCCCCTTCCTGTTGCGGCCTCCTGTCGTCCTCTGCGCATCCTCGCTCGCTGTCACTCGCGCGTGCGAAGCCGCCGCCATCCCCGACCTTGTCCGCCCTCTGGCCGCCCATCCTCACTGCCTTGTTGCGAGCCGCCATCGTTGTCCGCCGTCGCTCGTGTCTTCCATCGCCCCAGCCACGCTGGAGCACCGCCGGCAACCCCTGTCGCGGCGGATGCCCATCCCCTCGGCCTCCTTCCTGCAGCGCAGCCGGACGCCGGTAGACTTCCTCCACAGAGGTGCCTCATCCCTGTCACTTTTGCCTTGTCGAATCCTGCTCGAGCGGTGGCCCTACACTACCCGGCCTGGCCTGCAGTATGTTCTCCTGTTGCAGATGATTATGCCTTTTTGTGTGGTTCACATTAGAGAATGGTGGTTCCTTAGCCTCTGCTTATTGCTTTGCCTAGGTCACCATATTCTGCTGGTGGTGCCGCTGAATGCCAACCTTCGGTGTTTTGGCCACCTTGTCGAAGTTCTATGGTGATAGAATTATGGTAAAGCTGCTGAGTAACAACCCTACTTTTATTAAATAGTAAATAGGAATTGGTTGTGCATTCATGAGCATGATTTAAAATGCATGCAACAAAAAGGTTCTCCAAATCCCAAACCCTAATCCTTCCCCCTCTTTCTTGAAATCCATTCAAAAGGGTTTTGAATATTTTGAAAACTACAAAAACAATAGAGCCCAAATTGACTAAAGGGCTCCCTGTATTATTTTATATATCCTATAAACCCTCTGGTATTTTTGAGATGTTCAAAACAGGTTTGTATTTGAAAATATAAAGAGAAAAGTGAGAAAACAGAAATAAAAAAGAATTTCAGAAAAGAAAACAGTCTCTCCCTGGGCCGAGCCCATCTCTCCTCTCACATGTGAAGCTCTACTTAAGCTGTCTAGTAGAGGTTCACTTCCCGAAGTGTGTGTTCCTTTTCCATCTGTCGGAAGTTTCCTTCCCTCAGAAGTCGAAACTCTTCTGCAAGCTCCATGGTCTCAATTCTTATGAAGACTAATTACCTTTCACCTTGAAACCATCTCCTCTTGTTTCCTCCTTTACCTTGGCATGTTTCATGTCGTTATCTCTAGAGATGTTCGTCAAGCATGTATCCATGAGTTAACCATGAGATACTCTGTTGTGGTTCTATGTCATTCTCTCTCCTCCTTACTGTGAGCAGCCACCTCGAAGATTATGAAGCGCTTCGTCCACTCGTAATGGTGGCATGGATCAACCTCTTCGAGAAGATCGTTGAAGCTTAGTGTGACTCTGTTCCTTCTATCTTCCTACCTAGGAATCTCGGGTCAAGATTCTTTTAAGGAGGATAGAATTTTAACAACCCTAGTTTTATTAAATAGTAAATAGGAATTGCTTGTGCATTCATGAGCATCATTTAAAATGCATGCAACAAAAAGGTTCTCCAAATCCCAAACCCTAATCCTTCCCCCTCTTTCTTGAAATCCATTCAAAAGGGTTTTGAATATTTTAAAAACTACAAAAACAATAGAGACCAAATTGACTAAAGGGCTCCCTGTATTATTTTATATATCTTGTAAACCCTCTGGTATTTTTGAGATGTTCAAAACAGGTTTGTATTTGAAAATATAAAGAGAAAAGTGAGAAAATAGAAATAGAAAAGAATTTATGAAAATAAAAACAGTCTCTCTCTCTAGGCCGAGCCCATCTCTCCTCTCCTCTCTCTCTCTTTGTCGCTAGTGCAGCGCGCAGCAGCCCACAGACAACCCATTCCCGGCCCAAGTGCTGCCCAATCCGGCACCGTACCGGTTCGGCCACCTGTCTGCGTTGTCGTCTTTGTTCCCGATGAGGAAGCAGCTCCGTGGCGTGCCCGCTGCCGTTCGCCGCCGTAGCTGCGCGCCAAGATATGCGCCACCAATGGTCCCGACGCCTACAAGATCCCCCCTGTCTGCCACCGACGAACCCTAGCCCCAGTTCCCCTCTCTCCTCCTATCCAGTGTGCAAACCCTAACCCTAGCTCTTGCAGACGCCGGTGAGCTTCATCGCCTCCGGTGGCCCCGGACCAAGATGAGGCTACACCCGTGACCGCCTCGTCGTCCTCGTTCGCCTGGCCAAAGGAATCGAGCCCGCTCGCCTCAAATCGAGCTCACGGTCATCATCCTCTTCAACGCCGGCCATCGTCGAATCCTTGTCGTACGGCCACCCCTTGCCTCACTGACACCGGCACCGTGTTCTTGGTGAGCTACTGGTGCTCTGGCGCCTCTCTGTTGCCTCCCTCTCTTCCTCTGTTGAGTTTGCGCCTAGCAACTGCCGCCGCCGCCGATGTTCGTCGTCACTGGCCATGCTCCGATGGTCAAACCGAGGCGGCGCCGCCACTTTCTGGTTGCTTGTGTCACCCTCTCTCGAAGACCCCCAGCCCCGCTCGCTCCCGTGCCCCCAATCGCCAGCACCACCATCGATCTGAGGCTCAAGCTCTGGCTGACGTCAGCATTGCGACATGCTGATGCAATATTTATTTTCTTTTCTTTTAATGTTTTCTGAAATAATTTCTGTAATTATTTTCAGTAAATAACAAATACCTGGCATGGCCCTATCTGTAAGTAATTTAAATATGTTCACAAATATTTTCTGATTAAATAAAATGTATAAGTATTTCCAAAATTTAAATTATTTTATAATATTCTAAAAATGATTTAAAAATGGAGAAATTCATAACTAATTCATTTTAAATCAGAAAATACAAATAATATATAAAAATGTTTAGAAAAATAAGATCTAAACAATAGCATAAAAATAATGCTTTGTTCAACAAATTTCAAGACAAGTTTAAGTAGAAGAACATAGTAACCTCTCACAAGTGATTCCGGAGTTTCTCTGAGTTAGGGTTTGTACCCCTCGGAACCCCGATTAAACTGCCGAGCATGTTCTAGGGTTTCAATTCAATACAAATTAACTTGTCATATCATCATCCTTGTTTGAGAATTGCATAGATGCCATGTGTTGATTGTTTCCCCTTCTTTCCGGTATTTGGTTCTTATCCGGTAGAATACGATATCGGAATCGAGATCGAGTCCAAGACTGAAGATCGAGGTTGAAGACCGAGATCAACATCGTTGAAGCTCAAAGACCAATACTTGAACAACTATAATCAAGTCAAGTACCCGGTGTCCGAAGATCTACTTATTGGTTATCAACAGGCAAAGGCAAGCAAAGTCCCACACATACATATGAATCCTATGCTTTCAAAGTATTTCATTCTTGCCATGTGCATACGATTCCAAAGTCTTTTATCGATAGATGGAGTAATCCTATCTGATGCATGTTACCATTGAAGCCTATATTTCCTGATCTAGTGCGCCTAGCATAACTAGGGTTTGAGCTTGTGAAGCATTGCTAGAGCTATTATATCTTTTGTGCTTAGCCATGCCTAGATGTTATCGCTGGTCCATACGGTTGATGAATCAGAGCTGCGAATGAACCTAGTTTGACAGGATGATGTGGTAAGATTAGAGATGAAAGTTGAACATGCTAAGGCTTGTATGGGAGGCCATGGTGGGTTGTGGTTTTTGAAGTCCCATACTTGCCACTACTAGGACCTGAGTTCTTGCCAATGGTCCAAGATGAGTGTACAGCCACACGGGGGCCTGGAAACCCCCTTGACCAACTAACTTGCCTAGTAGATTCAATGAGTCACATAGTTCGGGCGTTCCATTCAACATACGCATTCTGGTTCTTTTCGATGGAGGTGAAGGAGGTGGGTAGGTAAGCATGGCCGGGAACAAGAGATGCCCGAGAACGTAATCTTGAACCCTGTGCACATCATTAGGGACCGGCTTCGGGACTCGACCCATTACGGCGACATCTCCCTAGTGCGTGACTCATGGTCTCGGCGAAGCAAGGTAAAGGTCGTGGTCAATGGTCCAAGGAAGAGGGCTAATAATTTTGGCATTAAGAATCGGTTGGTACGTGTGGGTAAAGTTGTACACCCCTGCAGGGTTAAATCTTTTCAAAAATCCGTGTCCACGGTTATGGACGAACTTGGAGACCAGATTCTAAGATCACAGAGAACTTTAACCTAATCGTAAAACTTGGCAGATCAACGTGTGCTTAAGGACGCTTCCTCATGGGTACGAGGGGTGATCCTAGGTAGGTTCAGCTGATGATGATTCAGTGGATATCAAAAGATGATCAAAGCTAATGTTATCGCTCTCTTACCCCCTTTTAAAATATTCTGTTTAGTCGAGATTCTTCTCCCTCTTGTTTTACAAAACAAAGATGGCTTTATGCAAAATAACTCCACCATCCATAAGTCTTGCGGAGTACACCCTGTACTCACCCTTTCTTCGTTGATACTTTTGCAGCAGCTTGGGGTTCCCATAAATCTTATGGCATCGATATCGACGAGTAGCTTGGGGTTCCCAGTTGGCAGTCTGGGATCTATGGATTGGACGTAATCGTTATGCTTCAGGCCTCTTAGGTCATTTGTTAAGTTTTCTATACTTAATAGCATAATTTGCCTTCCGTTGTTTGATGTTTATGGTCAGTGAACTCTGCTTGTAATATTTTGGTTCTTCGCTCAGTTATGAGCTTGCCGTAATAAATTTTGTGTCGTAGGGTCACTGTTGTGTTACCGATTCTCCCTCTGTACACTTTCAAGATTAGGTTAGGATTATGTTCAGACGAAGGTCTGGGATTTGTCTAGCCTTAATCCCGGGGGTGTCACAGGTTTTGGTACCAGAGCAGTATCGACTATAGGAAACCCTTTCTATTGGTCGATGTTGAGTCTAGTGTTTGTGAAAACTATTTTCAAAGATGAAAATTATGTGTGAAAACTCTGGTATGCTTCTTTTCTCCTTGTCTAGTTACGCTAACTCTGGGTCATCTTATCCTGTGTTGATTTGGAAAAGTTTTGCTATCTCGTCTCTTCCTTCAAAGCTTAGGTGCCTTTTTAGGCATGTCGGTTCTCAACCATTTGACCTAGTGTTGAGTTCTCTAGAGTCAGTTGTGTGTGTTCCTTGTTTCCCTTGTTCTATTTCAACCGAGAGATTTCTTTCCATCATGATCTCTCTGTCTTTTGGACCCACAATATTATATTGTAGGATCCATAAAGTTCTATTCTAGGCTTCGAGGTTTCCTTTCGCCTCGAGTGCCTCCTTTTTGTTTGTTTGGGTACTTTAGAAGTTGTATCTTCTCCTGGAAGATACCTCATGATCACTATCTTGTAGTGTACTCTTTGTCACTCAACTAGTAGTTATTCCTTTCTTTGGGTTTTAACCCTCGTACTTGAACCTAAGATCCCCGATTGTGCTGGATTCTGGTGTTGTGAATCTTGTACATGACGCTGACCTTTAACCCAAGATCCATTTACTTGACCCCTGTGGTTAATGTTTACACATTACCTGATAATGGCTAGTTACTCCTAGTATAGCCTTCAAGCTTGTGGATATTGTCGCTATTGAACAATGACGATAAAGGACTTCCCCTACCACTAGCTATGGCATATGTTCTTTAATGGAACCAAATAGATCACTACAAGAGTGCTCCTCGTGAGTCTCACTTCTATACTTGTGACTCTGCCACACCTTAACTCTTCCTGCATTGGTCCTCGGAAGATTGTTGACTTATGAATCCACATCTCGGGATTCTATTCTGAGCATGTTCCTTTTTCCTTGTTGTTTTTCGACCTTTGTCTACTAGTTGGTAGCCAAGTAGTAAATGTGCATTGGTGTCCTCCGATGCAATATACTCTTGTGGTCCATCAAGACAAAACATTTTGGGTTGTCAGGAGAAACAAACTCCAATACCTCGTCATTTCTAAGACCAGGTCAAAGTGTTGTAATACGCAGATCAATAAGCATTGATTAGTTTATGTTCTGTTCCACCTTAATGTATCACACCCTTTTTTATACCAAGAGGTCAAGCTGAGTTTAATGGCTCTCTTAATGAAGTGATGCTCTTACACATATTTACCCACCTTTCCTCTGAGTTGTTCGCACTCATCAATGTTGTGCGTGCATAATGATGCAGCCGTCTAAGATTCCTAGCAATTCTGATTGCTTTGAACTCAACGGACATTTGTATCATTCTTAGCGTGATGGTTAACCCTATCACTAAGCAAAGTTTGACTGTGCTACCAAGTCCGCTATTCTAGTGCACTCTCTACGGTCAAAGAGTTAGGCTTGTGCCGAAACTCCGAGACTATGTCTTCTTGCCTTACCAAGTAAGTCTCCCTCCTGAGCTCTGTGACATATCGGTGGTCCGTGATATTCTGGATGTCTACTAGAAGTATCAACATGTTGCCACATGACCGTGTTGTCAAGGTCTTGAGCAAGCAAGTTCTCTGAACTGCACCTTTATCCAAGGATCTGTACTGGATAACCCTGAACTAGCTGGTTGAGCATAAACAAAAACTTAGAGAGTTGTAAGACAAAAGTTTTATCCAACTCTGTTCCTCCTTAAAGGGATGTCTAGTTTTGTTTGTGTTGAAGTAAGATAGTATGTCCCTTGTGGATATGATATCTTTCCACGCCTTTGATTTGATTTGGGAAATCGTCAAATCAAACTCAGTTCCAAGGACAATCCTGATGGTGTATCTATTTGTGATGTCTCACTTAGGTACATCTTCATGTTCTCTGGTCTGACCAATGTCTATGCCCTGTTCATACAACATATGACTCCGTCTTATTGGAGTGTATAGAAAAGTTTGTTATTGAGCCCATCAATGACATCCTTACCTTCTCCATTCCAGAAAAGATTCATGTGAAACAGTTGGCATTAATGTTGGAAACCATTGAGAACCATCTTCGTGTTACCTCGAAGTGTGTGTTCTGGATGTTAGAAGTAACCTTCTCCGATTCATGTGCAAATGTTGAAAGATGTCCACGTGGATCTGAGTAGCATTGTCTTTGTTACTTCGGGAATCATTTCAAATTAGTCAAGCATGTGTGAGGTATTCCTGATATGGTAGGTTGATACCTTCACATCTCAAGATGATCCTCCAGGCACACCAAGCCACTGATTGATTCGTCATGGAAGATAAGAAGTCCCACAAAACTTCTATATCCTCCTAAATATTTACTAACAAGGATTCCGTTGTCTTTCGTTGCAAACAATTCATGTAGATGCAATTATCTTCTGATAACTTGTTATCACATGGGTTCTGCAATCCAGCTCATCCTTTGGAGCTTGACATTGAAGTCCATGTCTTGAGAATCTAGTGACTTTACCTCCGTGGTAAATGTTGCACACTTTCTATTCGGACATGCTGAGTCTGAAGTATCTCTCCACTTAATCAACGCTGAATCTCAAGCAGCAATAATGATTGGTGTTCCTCAAGGTCACGACGTAGGTCTATTGTAACTCTGGCAAGATTGATGTAATGGTTGGCACAATCAGTCGGAAGACCTATTGTCATATTCTCTCGAATCAGCGATAACAACCACTCTTCATGAGGCTTCTTCTATGATTTATTATAGGAGTTGTGCTTGTGGTTTCCTTTGTATTCGAAGTCCAACCTTTACTTGATGACTGGTTAAAGGCTTATCAGTAGCCTGCTATCGGTGTTTCAAACATCAAGGAGAACATTTAAAGTAGTGTTGCTAAATGTCTCTCAGTTGATTTTCCAGACCCTTTTATGATGGCAAGCGTCTTGTTATGCCAAGTATTCAGAGTCTAAGAATGAAGTTTCTTTCTTCTCGTGTCATCAGGAATCTTATCAACTATTCATCTTGGTGGTGTAAAGTGATATCATGATCTTTGGCAAGGATTTTGATAGTCCTGGATGAATTAAGAGTTTCCTTTCCGCTTTCTTAAACGTGTTTGAAGAGCGACTATGATTTTGGTAATCAATAGTTTCTCTTGTTACATGTTCCTTGTGGCTCTTACGAGTCCTCCCCACAAAACACCTTCCTGTCTTGGCCTTCTGTTGAACCAAAGAATGACCCTTCGGTGTCAAAAGTAGTTCAACAACTTGGTTTTGTTGGTATCTATCTGTCTCACATGTGAAGCTCTACTTAAGCTGTCTAGTAGAGGTTCACTTCCCGAAGTGTGTGTTCCTTTTCCATCTGTCGGAAGTTTCCTTCCCTCAGAAGTCGAAACTCTTCTGCAAGCTCCATGGTCTCAATTCTTATGAAGACTAATTACCTTTCACCTTGAAACTATCTCCTCTTGTTTCCTCCTTTACCTTGGCATGTTTCATGTCGTTATCTCTAGAGATGTTCGTCAAGCATGTATCCATGAGTTAACCATGAGATACTCTGTTGTGGTTCTATGTCATTCTCTCTCCTCCTTACTGTGAGCAGCCACCTCGAATATTATGAAGCGCTTCGTCCACTCGTCATGGTGGCATGGATCAACCTCTTCGAGAAGATCGTTGAAGCTTAGTGTGACTCTGTTCCTTCTATCTTCCTACCTAGGAATCTCGGGTCAAGATTCTTTTAAGGAGGATAGAATTTTAACAACCCTAGTTTTATTAAATAGTAAATAGGAATTGCTTGTGCATTCATGAGCATCATTTAAAATGCATGCAACAAAAAGGTTCTCCAAATCCCAAATCCTAATCCTTCCCCCTCTTTCTTGAAATCCATTCAAAAGGGTTTTGAATATTTTAAAAACTACAAAAACAATAGAGACCAAATTGACTAAAGGGCTCCCTGTATTATTTTATATATCTTGTAAACCCTCTGGTATTTTTGAGATGTTCAAAACAGGTTTGTATTTGAAAATATAAAGAGAAAAGTGAGAAAATAGAAATAGAAAAGAATTTATGAAAAGAAAAACAGTCTCTCTCTCTGGGCCGAGCCCATCTCTCCTCTCCTCTCTCTCTCTTTGTCGCTAGTGCAGCGCGCAGCAGCCCACAGACAACCCATTCCCGGCCCAAGTGCTGCCCAATCCGGCACCGTACCGGTTCGGCCACCTGTCTGCGTTGTCGTCTTTGTTCCCGATGAGGAAGCAGCTCCGTGGCGTGCCCGCTGCCGTTCGCCGCCATAGCTGCGCGCCAAGATATGCGCCACCAATGGTCCCGACGCCTACAAGATCCCCCCTGTCTGCCACCGACGAACCCTAGCCCCAGTTCCCCTCTCTCCTCCTATCAAGTGTGCAAACCCTAACCCTAGCTCTTGCAGACGCCGGTGAGCTTCACCGTCACCGATCGCCCTAGACCAAGCTGAGGCCCCCGTGACCGCCTCGTCGTCCTCGTTTGCCTGGCCAAAGGAATCGAGCCCCCTCGCCTCAAATCGAGATCACGGTCGTCATCCTCTTCAACGCCGGCCAGCGTCGAATCCTCATCGTCCGGCCACCCCTTGCCTCACCGACACCGGCACCATGTTCTTGGTGAGCTACTGTTGCTCTGGCGCCTCTCTATTACCTCCCTCTCTTCCTCTGTTGAGCTCGCGCCTAGCAACTGCCACCGCCGCCGATGTTCGTCGTCACCGGCCATGCTCCGGTGGTCAACCAAGGTGGCGCCGCCACTTTCTGGTTGTTTGTGTCGCCCTCTCTCGAACGCCCCCAGCCCCGCTCGCTCCCGTTCCTAATCGCCAGCATCACCATCAATCTGAGGCTCAAGCTCTGGCTGGCGTCAGCATTGCGACATGCTGATGCAGTATTTCTTTTCTTTTCTTTTAATGTTTTCTTAAATAATTTCTGTAATTGTTTTCAGTAAATAACAAATACCTGACATGTGGGCCCTATCTGTATGTCATTTAAATATTTTCAGAAATGTTTTTTGATTAAATAAAATGTATAAGTATTTCCAAAATGTAAATTATTTTATAATATTCTAAAAATGATTTAAAATGAATTAAAAATGGAGAAATTCATAACTAATTCATTTTAAATCAGAAAATACAAATAATATATCAAAATGTTCAGAAAAATAAGATCTAAACAATAGCATAAAAATAATGCATTGTTCAACAAATTTCAAGACAAGTTTAATTAGAAGAACATAGTAACCTCTCACAGGTGATTCCGGAGTTTCTCCGAGTTAGGGCTTGTACCCTCGGAACCCCGATTAAACTGCCGAGCATGTTCTAGGGTTTCAATTCAATACAAATTAACTTGTCATATCATCATCCTTGTTTGAGAATTGCATAGATGCCATGTGTTGATTGTTTCCCCTTCTTTCCGGTATTTGGTTCTTATCCGATAGAATACGATATCGGAATCGAGATCGAGTCCAAGACTGAAGATAGAGATTGAAGACCGAGATCAACATCGTTGAATCTCAAAGACCAATACTTGAACAACTATAATCAAGTCAAGTACCCGGTGTCCGAAGATCTACTTATTGGTTATCAACAGGCAAAGGCAAGTGAAGTCCCACACATACATATGAATCCTATGCTTTCAAAGTATTTCATTCTTGCCATGTGCATACGATTCCAAAGTCTTTTATCGATAGATGGAGTAATCCTATCTGATGCATGTTACCATTGAAGCCTATATTCCCTGATCCAGTGCGCCTAGCATAACTAGGGTTTGAGCTTGTGAAGCATTGCTAGAGCTATTATATCTTTTGTGCTTAGCGATGCTTAGCTGTTATCGCTGGTCCATCAGGTTGATGAATCAGAGCTGCGAATGAACCTAGTTTGACAGGATGATGTGGTAAGATTAGAGATGAAAGTTGAACATGCTAAGGCTTGTATGGGAGGCCTGGGTTGTGGTTTTTGAAGTCCCATACTTGCCACTACTAGGAACTGAGTTCTTGTCTATGGTCCAAGATGAGCCTACAGCCACACGGGGGCCTGGAAACCCCCTTGACCAACTAACTTGCCTAGTAGATTCCATGAGTCACATAGTTCAGGTGTTCCATTCAACATACACATTCTGGTTCTTCTCGATGGAGGTGAAGGAGGTGCGTTCATAATAGGTAGGTAAGCGTGGCCGGGAACAAGAGATGCCTGGCATCTGTAATCTTGAACCCTGCGCACATCATTAGGGACCGGCTTTGGGACTCGACCCGTTACGGCGGCATATCCCTAGTGCGTGACTCATGGTCTCGGCGAAGCAAGGTAAAGGTCGTGGTCAACCACTCTCTGCCGTCCTCCCAAGGAAGAGGGCTCATAACGTTGGCTTTAAGAATCGGTTGGTACGTGTGGGTAAAGTTGTACACCCCTGCAGGGTTAAATCTTTTCGAAAAGCCGTGTCGACGGTGATGGACGAACTTGGAGACCAGATTCTAAGATCATAGAGAACTTTAACCTAATCGTAAAACTTGGCAGATCAATGTGTGCTTAAGGACGCTTCCTTATGGGTACGAGGGGGTGATCCTAGGTAGGTTCAGCTGATGATGATTCGGTGGATATCAAAATATGATCAAATCTAATGATATCCCTCTCTTACCCCCTTTTAAAATATTCTGTTTAGTTGAGATTCTTCTCCCTCTTGTTTTACAAAACAAAGATGGATTCATGCAAAATAAATTCACCAGCCATAAGTCTTGCGGAGTACACCCTATACTCACCCTTGCTTCATTGATACTTTTGCAGTAGAGTAAGTGTTACCATAAGATGATGAGTTCTTTATGGCATCGACATCAACGAGTAGCTTGGGGTTCCTAGTTGGTAGTCTGGGATCTATGGATTGGACGTCATCGTTATGCTTCAGGCCTCTTAGGTCATTTGTTAAGTTTGCTATACTTAATAGTATAATTTGCCTTCCGTTGTTTGATGTTTGTGGTCAGTGACCTCTGCTTGTAATATTTTGGTTCTTCGCTCAGTTATGAGCTTGCTGTAAAAATTTCGTCTCGTAGGGTCACTGTTGTGTTACCGATTCTCCCTCTGTACGCTTTCGAGATTAGGTTAGGCTTATGTTCAAACGAAGGTCTGGGATTTGTCTAGCCTTAATCCCGGGGGTGTCACATGCTGCCACTTCTTCACTTGGCCAAGGCCTAAACCTAGAGACCTTCTTCCCTGATGCCAAGACCGCCCGCGTGGAAACCGAAGACCCCGATCCTCGATCTGAAGCCCAATCCTGCCAAGACCTCCGAACCTAAACCCGAAGGGCTTCTTCATGGAACCTGGATCCGAAGCCCCGTTCCCGGATTTCGAAGACCGTTTGTAACCAAGATCTTCAGAACTAAAATATGACCCCTTTTTGAGACCCGTATTTTTTATAATAAATGATATCCACCTTGTTGCATATAAATTGTACATACTTGCATACATGTTGTGTTTGGGAGAATTATGCTGATTCACCTCATAATTAAATATGGAGACCATATACGGGCTTTTCTAGTCTTATATTGGCCCCATTTAAATTTGTGTAGATAACCACCATGATTTGCCATGTTAAGCCAATATTTAAATTGTGGGGTATCTAACATAAACCACTTAATTAATTGTCGTGACCCTGGTTCCACTTAATATTGTCTAATTGCATCGCATCTTTGCCATGTCATGCATCATACCTGATCTTCTGCCGTAGTATTAAATAGTGCATCTGGTGTTTCTTCTAGTGCTTTGCTTCTTCTCGGATTAGGCCGATCAGTTGATGCGAGTGTCGACCTATTCTTTGGATGAACCTTCGGCAGTGTTTTCAGGCAAGCAATCTCCCCCTTTCTACCTATTTTACTTTATAGTCTTTATTTCCTCCTGTTGATCTATTGCTATCTGTGTTGCAATGCTTTTGATTCTGTATCAATTATATTCCTTGCAGCCCTATATTGCCTTGGACACCTCCTATTACCTGTTGTTTGGTAGATAGTTGGCCCCGCGAGTCGTAATTTCTTTCTCAGGTGTTTCTTTGCACCGTCAATGTTCCACAGTTGTTGGAGGAATGCCTCATGTTTAATGTCGAAGACGATCATGACTTTAATTACAACTTGATATTAAATTGTTGGGAATAGATATAACTAATGCAGAGGCATCGGTGGGCAATAGATGCCATTTGGTTTTTAACCGCCCACTTGTGTCCCGTAGGACCCCGAGTACTTGATACTTGTTCCTTGACTTGATGGGGATATGCCTACCGGGGTATGCCTAGCAGGACGTTTCCTATTGGCCCAAGCTGCCAGCGAGTGGGCCTGCAGGACGACGACTGGATCGAGACTTGGCGAGGACTCAGGCGACTGGAAACTGGAGGCCCAGAAGCGTAGTTAGGCCCAGTCAGACTAGGTCAAAGATCCTCCGAATCCTTAACTAATTCGGTTGTAATCTGTAAACCCTAGGGAGGTGAGCCTATATAAACCTCCCTAGGGTACTCATAGGGGACACGTTCCATCATACACCCAAGCGACTCGCCGCCTAGTCGTCAAGCTCGCCCCTTTGTACTCTCTCCATAATACAATCTAGCAGGAGTAGGTCTTTACCCTTCGGGGGGCCGAACCTGGGTAAAACCATGTGTCTCCGCCCTCATCTCGCACCGCAGATGGCTGGCCGCCTTGCCCCATGTTCTACTACTCGCTGCCGATTGCAGCATCTGCCATGGCCATTCCCACGACAGTGGCGCCCACCGTGGGGCCTGGCAGGTCAGGCCGGTGTTCTGCGGCGAGATCCAATCTGCCCATCAACGAGTCGGTCGCCACCGGCCGCATGATCGCGATCGGCGAGATGCTCCAGATCTTGCCGAGCAGCTACGTCCCGGCGGCACGCCCCGTCACTGACAGCGTGATTTTGCCGGTCGGCACGATCGTCCTCTTCGTCGGCCTCACCGACGTCATCGTCTCAGAGGACTCGGCTCGCATCCGCGAGTTGCTGCCACGCGACCAGCTCTCTGAGAGCCAGGTCCGCACGATCCACCGCCTTGCTTCCGAGTACGACTCGGCCCACAACAACATGGCCGAAACCACCGTGGCCGCGAACGACGCGGCCCTCAACGACGACGCCGATTCGGCGACCCCGGCGTGGGCGGCCGGATCCATCGTCGCCGCGTCGCCCGCGGGCTCCATCACCCAGGTCTCCAACGTCGGAGACTTCGACGATCCCTCCATCCTTGGGATCTTCGACTTTGACTCCGGGTCGGAGAACTCCGCCGACCTCCACGACGGGACCGGTCGCCACGTCGCAACCTAGATGGCGACTGGCGCCGACCCCCTGCAAGACCCCTTCTCCATGCCAATCCCTCCGAACACAACGACAACGGAGGTCGAGGAACTCCGCCTATGGCTGGCACAGGCGGTCCGCAAAGAACAAGCCGAGCGCGAAAAATTTCGCGTTGAGCAGGTGATAGCGCAGGAGCTTTCGCGCTACCACCAACTCTGAATCAGGTCGCGCCTAAACCGCACCATTCAGGGGCGCGCCCTGAACTTCGACGATGAGAACGACCCGGCTCGCGCGGCCGAGCGCGCGATCTGCGAGAACGCGCCGCCAGGAGGGAGCTCCCCGACCCCCACCAGGCGCGACGGCCAACGGTGCACCACCACCACCCAACCGCGCGCCCCCAGGGATTAACCAAGGATCGTGGTCTCCTCACGGGAGCGAGAAGCGAACGGCCTCCCGCTGTTCTCCACTCCAATGGACAATGTCGTCGCGAGCCGAGCAGCAGTCGACAACATAAACGTCACCGGGGAAGGCGCCCTGCAGATCCAGTACGCCAAGGCTCTCCTCGCTAAAGCAGTCGAGCAACAAAACGCGGGCGCCGACTCACAGGGTCGGATGTACTCGCGTTCATCAGGCAACAGGGCAGCCTCGAGCGGCCGCCCAATGGTGGCGAACACCCTCAACTGCCCACCACCCGAGCCCCTGCAGCTCCAACACTGACCCGCGCATGCGCCACTCTCCACCAACGACCCGCGGCCGGCGAACAACTTCGTCGCCACCAACGGGCAGCCAATCGACGCGCGCACACACATCATCAACAACCAGAGCTAGCGTGCACGCCAGCCCAACGACCTGCGGCATACCCTCACCAACCGCCGCGATGGTGAACCAAGGGGATCGCTAAGTTGAGTCGGACCCCAGTGCTTCGGACCAATGATCCGAGGCGAGAAATACCCGTCGAACTTCAAAGCGCCGAAGGAGATCGAGAAGTACAATCCCTCCTACGACCCGTCCGTGTGGCTAGATACCTACCTCATGGCAATAGGGATCGCTGGCCACACCGACCTGCTTGCCGCACGCTACCTCCCCCTAAGGGCGTGTGTAGACAATGGATCAACACCCTCCCTGCGGACAGCATCGACTCTTGGGAGGAAATGTGCGACGCCTTTGTCAGGCACTTCGAGGGTTCCTACACCTACGCCACCACCATCGAGGACCTGGAGCGATGCGTCCAGGGACCCCATGAGTCGACCCGCAGTTGGGTCCAACGGTGGCAAGACCTGTGGTACAACGCGGCCGGAATCCACCCGGACACCGCGATCCACTACTTCAAGACCTCGTGCCTCTACGAGCCCCTGGTCGCCAAGCTCAAGCGAGTGTACCGAACACTCGACAACATACCGAACCTCCTGGAGATCGCCAAGAGGTACGCGGAGGAGGACCCAAACCAAGAAACCGACGACGAGTCGGGAGGGAATCGCCGCATGAGCGGTCACGACAACAGGAGGCGCCCCGAGCTACGCTACAGCAACACTCGCCTCACCGGCAAGCGCCGCGGTGACGGGGAGTTGACTTCGTCGCCAACGCCTGATACGCACCACGCGAACCCAAGAGCTTCCGCCGCGACGGAGGCCAGCGCCGCGACGGTGGCAACTACAAGGCAAAACTGAGGTTCGATCCTATGGCTCTCCTCAACCAACCCTCTGTGTTTCATAGAAGGGAAGGGAAGCCCGCCACGCACACGACCGCCGACTGCCACTCTCTCAAGGAGATCAAGAAGGCACGACACGCGCGGGAAGACCCCGACAACAACCCGCCAAATGGCGGAAAATTCGGCAGCGTCGCCGGCTCGCTCCACACCTTCACAGGCTTCAATACGAAGCGCGAGAAGAAGGTCATTTCCCGCGCCGTCGCCGTCAACGCGGTGTCCTAGATAGACATACCCCAGTTCCTCAACTGGTCTGAGAAACCAATCACCTGGAGCCGCGAGGACCACTCGCCATGGATCGAATATCCGGGCCGAGTCTCCTTGGTGGTCAAGACAAAGGTCGGGGACTACTGGCTCCCAAAAACGCTGATGGACGGCGGCAGCTCCATCAACATCCTATACCTAGACACATTCAGGCGATTGCGGCTCCCGTAGTCGATGGTTGAGAGGACCTACACCACCTTCCACGGCATCGTCCCCGGTCGGAAGGCGTACCCAATCGGCAAGGTGACGCTGCCAGTCACCTTTGGCACACCAGCAAACTTCCGCACTGAGCAGATCGTCTTCGAGCTGGTGCTGTTCAACAGCCCCTACCACTGCGTCCTGGGGCACCAGGCGTTCGCCAAATTCATGGCAGCGCCCCACTACGCGTACAAAACGATGAAGCTACCCGGGCCATGTGGCATCATCACTGTCCATGGCGACCCCGACATGGCCGTAGAATGCGAGGCCAAAGGCGCCGAACTCGCTGACGCCATCATCGCGGCGGAGGCCAACCACACCGAGGAGCTCGCCAAGTACGCAAGCAGGGTCAACAACGACGACCCCACCATTCTCAAGAAGCCCAATTCGGAGGGTGGAAACTCCACCGCCTTCGAGGCAACGACACACACCCGCACCGTCGAGCTGGTCCCAGGCGACTCCGTCCAGACGGTGACGATCGGGACGGGCATGATCCCAGCATAGGAAGGCGCGCTCATCAAGTTCCTACATGAGAATCGGGACATCTTCGCATGGAAGCCATCCGACATGCCTAGTGTCCCGAGGGAACTCGCTGAGCACAAACTCAACGCCGATCCCAAAGTGCGACCTGTCAAGAAGTCGCTGTGGCCCTTCAATGAAGATCACCACCGAGTAATCGCCGAGGAGGTGCAGCGTCTACTCGCTGCAGGCTTCATCCGACCAATCAAATACTCCAAGTGGCTGGCAAACCCAGTCCTGGTCGAGAAGAAAAAGGGACCTGGAGTATGTGTATCTATTACACAAACTTAAATAGCGCCTGCCCGAAGGAGCAATTCGTCCTCCCGCGGATCGACCAAATCATTGATTCAACCGTGGGCTCGGAGTCGCTATGCTTCCTCGACGCCTACTCTGGGTACAACCAGATCAAAATGACCGTCGAGGACGAAGAGAAGACGGTGTTCATCATGCCATCCGGATCCTTCTGCTACACCGCCATGACCTTCGGCCTCAAGAACGCCGGGGCGACCTACCAGAGGTGCATGCAGGAGTGCCTTGCGAGCCAAATTGTCCGCAATATCCACGTCTACATCAACGACGTGGTGGTAAAATCCACTCGCCAGGGAAATTTACTCGCCGACCTGGCGGAAACCTTCGCCAACCTGCGATAGTACAAGATAAAGCTAAACCCAGGAAAGTGCACCTTCGGTATACCTACTGGACAGCTACTAGGATATGTCGTCTCCAATCGCGGGATCGAGGCGAACCCCGCCAAGATCAACACGATCGCCCGACTTGGCAGACCCGAGTGCCTGCACGACGTCCAGAAGCTGGCCGGGCGAGTCACGGCTCTTAGTCTCTTCATCCCCCGACTAAGCGAGAAGGCGATGCCCCTTTATCGCCTAATGCGCAAGAACCCCACCTTCCAGTGGGACAAGGAGGCAGACGACGCACTCCATGCTCTCAAGGAGGTGCTGCTCGCAGCACCGCTACTCGCCGCCCCCGTCGACAAGCAGCCCATGCTGGTCTACGTCGCGGCTTCCGAGCGCGTCGTCAGCGCCATCATGGTCATTGAACGGCCAGAGGAAGGGAAGGAACACCCTGTGCAGCAACCCGTATACTACATCAGCAAAGTCCTTACCGAGTCACGTCGGCGCTACCTGCAGTACCAGAAACTGGTATACGCGGTCTTCAGAGCACAGTGGCGACTGCCGCACTACTTCCAGGAGCACCCAATAACGGTCGTCTCCTCAGCACCGTTGCAGGACATCATCCGCAACTGTGAGGCGACCGGGCGAGTCGCCAAGTGGGCCGTCGATATCGGCGTCCACAACATCAAGTACGAGCCACGCAAGGTGATCAAATCACAGGCTCTCGCGGGCTTCCTTGCCGACTGGGAGGAGGCCCAGCAGCCAGAGAAGCTGCCGTACCTCCATTACTGGAGCATACACTTTGATGGCTCCAAGAACGCAGACGGTACATGAGCGGGGATCGTGCTAACATCTCCGAAGGGCGACAAGCTCCGCTACGTCCTCTACCTCGACTTCACCCCCTGTACCAACAACATGGCTAAGTACGAGGCGCTACTCCATGGCATGAGGGCAGCCAAGGAGATGAACATCAATCGCCTGCGCTGCTACGGAGACTCCGACCTTGTCGCCGGGCAAGTCGCCGGCACCTGCGACACAGTCTCCCCCACCATGGCGGCATACCGTCAAGCAGTGGACCATCTGGGAGGACACTTCGCCAGCTACTTCGTCGAATGGATCGACAGGCGGAAGAACGAGGAGGCCGACGCTCTCTCTCGCATCGGGTCGTCTCGACTCGCACCACCCGCCGGTGTCTTCCTCGACACCATCACCAAGCCCTCCGTCTCTCCGCCAAGGGAGATCGACATCAGAATTCCGCTGCAACCAGAAGCAGCCCTGGTCGCACTAATCACCGAGCCAAGCGACTGGACCACGCCATACGTCGCTTACCTGGAGGGAGGCACCCTACCCGCAGACGAAATGGAGGCCCGGATGATAGAACGCCGCTGCAAATCCTTCGTCATCATCAACGACGAGCTCCACAAGCGCAGCATGACCGGCGTGTTCCAACGCTGCGTCCAACCTGCTGAAGGACGCAAGATCCTCCTGGACATCCACTCCGGCGACTGCGGCCACCATGCCAGCGCCCACTCTCTGGTCGCCAAGGCCATGCGACATGGCTTCTACTGGCTCACCGCACATGCCGACACAGTCGACATCGTCTAGTGATGCATCGGGTGCCAGAAATATGCCAACTAGACTCACGTACCGAGCTTGGCGCTCAAGACAATCCCCATCACCTGGTCATTCGCCGTATGGGGCATGGATATGGTAGGCCCCTTCAAGAAGTCCCCCTACGGCTTCACCCACCTCCTAGTCGCAGTCGACAAATTCACAAAATGGGTGGAGGCCAAGCCAGTCCGCAAGTGCGACGGGAAGACCGCTACAAAGTTCCTAAGCGAGCTCATCTATCGCTACGGGTTCCCAAACAGCATCATCACGGACAACGGAACCAACTTCACCAAGGGAGCCATGGCCGAGTTCTGCAAGGAGCACAACATCCGACTTGACCTCGCCTCAGTCTCCCACCTGGAGTCCAATGGCCAGGCGGAACGCTCCAATCAGAGCATCCTCCATGGCCTGAAGCCACGGCTACAAGTCCCACTCGAGCGTACCGCCGAATGTTGGGTCGAAGAACTCCCCTCTGTCATCAGGGGCATCCGCACCTCCGTCAACAGGTCGACAGGGTTCACCCCTTCTTCATGGTGTACGGTGCCGAGGCAGTCATGCCAACCGACCTCGAGCACGACTCACCTAGGGTGGTCAACTACACGGAGGCCGACAACGAGCTCGCACGCCAAGACGGAGTCGACCAGTTCGACGAAGCACGCGACCTAGCTCGCTCCCGCACCGCCATCTACCAGCAAGGGCTCCGCCGCTACCACAGCCGACGAGTACGGACTCGCACTTTCCAGGAAGGCGACCTGGTACTGCGTCTAATCCAGGACAAGAAAGGCATGCACAAGCTCTCCCCCTTGGGAGGGACCATTCGCCATCGGGCGAGTCCTGGGCAACGACGCCTACTACCTCACCGACGTTCGAGGCGACGGAAAACTCGACGTCAAGCGGCCATGGAATGTAAACCTCCTACAGAAGTTCTACTCTTAGAACTCCAGACATGTACCCCCTACCCGCTATGAAATAAAAAAGCTTGGTTACCGCAAACTGCGTCTACTCTCCATGCCTTGTGCCACTCACACTCGTAATAACAGCGTTACGCTATTCGCAGAAGTCAACCTTTGGTAAAGCGACCGGCACAGCCAAGTAGTGCGGTACGAGGGCACTAGAAAAATTCAGGCCTCGTACCGTCCACGAAAAAAGCTAACCCGGAGCCCCATTGGAGTCGCCTAGCTCGACTGGCTCCCCGAGCCAAGACGACTACACTCACTTCCTACAGCGACTAAGTCCTCCGCATCCTCGGCGCAGCGACTCGAACGACAAAGTACCACACTCGGGGATTGATACCAGACCAAAGGCGAGCGGCTAGGTAAAAACGCCAAGTACGAGAGCGCGCCCAGGACTTGCCATGTGACTGGTCTTACGGATCAGGCGGAGTGACGCGCCCAACACAACGCGCTTAGTCCTCACCTACCTTGGGCATGCGACTAGAACGGCCAAGTACCATGCTCGGGGACTCGGCGACCCGACCCCGTTCGCGCTCGGGAAAACGGCCAAGTAAAGAGCACCCCTGGGAGTCGCCATGCGACTGGCTTCCCCGAGCCATGGCGAGTCGACCTTAACTCACTAACAGTTCACACAACATATAAAAACAAGGTAAACCCCATAAAAAGGGCGGACGCGCTCGGGGACTCGTACAACCAACAATCAAATCACAAAGCAGTGACAAAATAACCCGAGCATTCCTTCATAGCAGCAAAATTTGTTTCGCGTACAAGGGGAATTACATGGTTATCATATACTAACGCCGAAAGGCACAACATCTTATTCCACAGGCTTTGATGAAGACGCGCCACCATCCTTGCGGCTGCGGATAAAAGGCACATAGGGATTCGACGGGTACGTCGTCAACTCGCCCGCCATCTCCGCACAGAAAGGTTGCTCCACCTTGAAATCACGGTGCTTCGGCTCAGGGTCATTGGGGGCAACGACCGTCTCCTGGTAGGGGATAAGGTCGCCCATCGCCCAAATGCGGTCGGAGTACACCGCAGCTCGATCCGTCAGCTTCAACACCCCGACAATCTCGACCGAGCTCGTAGACGAAGGGTAACCGCTCGTGACGTCGTCGAGGTCGAAGTCGTCCAGAAAGTGTGCGAGCCCAAGGCTCAGCGCAGTTGCCGCCCCACGACAGAAGGATGACCGCGTCATGAAAACGACTGACGGGGCCTTCTCTAGGTAGCGCCATACCTCGACGAGGTCGCTGGGTATCACCTCCATTGGCGAGATCTCCTGAAGATATGTCCGGAGACAAATCGCTGACAGCGCGGCTGAGTCGACCAGGGTGGTCACGCACTGCCGCACGTCGTATGACTGCGCCTCTTCCGCATTATCAGTGATTCGGCCTGCAGCACACAAGCAAATAGTAAGCAAAGCACCAAAACCACAATGCGGTACGTGCAATCGGAAATCGACTGAAGGAAAGCTTACCAATCAGCGGGCGACAGAGGTCCGTGATGAAACTCTGAAGAGAAGAGAAATCATTCTGCAACCCGGCAACGAGCGCATCAGACACCTTCCGTTCCTCAGTGGCAGAAGTGACCGCGGCCTTGGCTCGTCCTTCCGCCAAGCTCGCTTCTGCCTTAGCCTCCTTGAGCTCACGCTCCAGTTCGGCGATTCGCTTCTCCGCCACGCTCAAAGCGGACTGAGCCGCTGTCAAATCACCCACCGGGACAAGGCCTTGGCGAGCCTCCTTCACCTTAGCCGCACTACTCTCTGTTTCCAAAACAAAACGGTTAACACCGCAAAAAGTCAGCGACAAGCGCCAAATAAGGTAAATACTCACCCGCAGCCGCTCGAAGCTCCTCGTTCGTCTCCTGGACGGCGATAATCTCCTTCGCAATGCGACACTTCGCAGAAAGCCGCTCGGCCAATTCGCGTTGCAGGCCCTGTGCAACAATCACAGCGTCAGCAACCAAAACTTCCTAAGTGCCCAGCCGCTGAAATTCAGCGACTAGGCACTCGGGGACTGGATGTCACAATTCCTAAGTGCCCATCCGCTGAAATTCAGCGACTGGGCACTCGGGGACTGGATGTTAAAAGTCCTAAGTGCCCATCCGCTGAAATTCAGCGACTATGCTCTCGGGGATTGGATACCGCAAAAATATTAAGAATCCGACCACTGAAATTCAGTGGCCAGATCCTCGAGGACTGGACATACCTAGATGGCGGCACCTAGCATGCCGTGAAGCTCCATCGCGTCCACCGACGCAAGAACGAGCGGAGTATGACCGCGACGCTGCTCAACCTCCATTCCAGAGGCACCAGGAAACCGGCTCGATGGCACCGAGGCACTTGCCGTGGCGGCCTTCGCCATAAAGCGAGGGAACGTCGCCACCGCAGCCGCCACGCCACTCGAGGGCCGCTCGTTCGCCTCGGTCGAACCCACGGGTACCGCATGCTGCGACCCTGCATCCTCCTTGGCTTTCAGAGCTACGTCCATCGCGGTCGGAGGTTTGCTCGCGGCAGCCGCTGACTCGTCAGAGATCGTGACGACACCATCGCCCTTTAATCTTTTAGTGTCTTCGGCGGGGGCAACGACTTCGTCGCCCTTCCTCTTCTTCAAGGGATCAGTTGGCGTCTCTGTGGTGGTTGGTGGAACCTTGGCCACCGAAGGGTGTCCTATCTTCTTAACTCCAGACCTGCGAAACAATTCTTTTAATAACACTTTCGGATCGAAACACTAAGCAAGCAAACGAATATAAGGTCAAAGAGTACTCACTTGGCGACTGGAATAAATCATAGGCCGGTGCGGATGCTGGACGGCTTCTCCAATTCTGGCCCCAGTTTCCGACTGAGGCCCGTCTCAAACACATTATGTGCCCAAGACACTGACGGTTTCTTTGAGGATGACGCCGCGGTGGGAGCCTCTGTGGCAATCGTTGCGGGAGCTCCTCTCGATGGCGAGTCCCCTGCGGCTGGAGCGGCCGCTAACCCGGCGACTGGGGCGAATGGCAGCGGCAATGACGCCAGCGGCGCCTCGTCCTCTATGACAGTAGCGCCAATTGCCGCGGTCGCGTGCGCCGTTGTTTCTTCGGCCGTGCTGGTAGCATCGGAGCCACTCGCGTACCGAGGCGGAGACACCGACTTGGTCGGCTTCACCTTCGATGGCGTAGCCTCACGGTGTGAGGTATGCTCAGGGAGCTCATAGTCGTTGCCATGGACCTCGAGGCTCTTGCTGGCCTCGAGTTCGTGCTGGTGCTGCCCGCGAGTCTTGCGGACCGTGGGGGCAGCAACCTCCACGGGTTCGTCGTCATCATCGTCGCCATTGCCACCCCATCACTCTCGACATCGCCCTTGTCGGGCAATGACTCGCTCCCGTCCTGGGTGGACGAGCTCGAGTTCTCGTCGTCTGCGGGCGAAAGCCACCCTTCCACCACTTGAAACAACTGCACCAATCAAACAACATTAGCACAAACGCGAATGCACAAACTGCGACTGCGAGTGCAAAGGGAATAACAACTTACCGTTGGATCTGGGCGCCTTGCGGTGTAAGGCGCGACCCCGGCCTTCGCGTCGAGATACACCGCCTGGGTGATCTTCTTCAGGGCCAGGGTGTATTCGTTGAGTCTCCACTCGACGAGGCAGGACTTCGTCGGGTCATCCTTGCCCGTATACTCGTACATATAGTGGGCACGGCTGGCCAGGGGCACGAGCCGTCGCCCGAGCCAGCAGTTGTAGAGGTTGATGGTTTGGAGGCCTTTCTTCTTCAAATTGCGGATGGTCTGCAACATCTCGTCGACGACCATCCGCTGTTCCAGCGGGAGCTTGGTAACTTGGAGCCGGCGCGGCTCGGGCCGGTCGGCGGAGTACCTTGGAAGCGCCACTTCGTGGCCTGGAGTCGACTCGGTAACATAGAACCAGCTCTTCTTCCACTCTTTCGCTGCTTTGGCGGGCAACATCAGATCGAAGAATGATGCCTTCGACTTCATCTGGAAAGTCAAGCCGCCCGCGGCTAGCATTAGGCCGCCTGCCTCTTCGCGGCTAATTCTCCCTTGGAATAGATCTTGCCATAGGGGAAAATAGGGCCTGCAGCCCAGGTAGCACTCGCAGAACGCCACGAAAATGGCGAGCTGCTCGATGCTATGCGGACCCAGGTCCGACGGCTGGATATCATAATAAGCGCAGAAACGCCGGAACAAGAGGGAGGTTGGGAAGCCGAGCCCCCGCTCTAGGTGACTGGTGAGCAGATGAATTCCCCTTCGCGTGGATCTGGAATTACTTCTCCGGCTGCAGGGATGCGCCATCTCCCGGCACGGAGGATCCCCGCCTCCTCGAATGATTTTAGCAGTGCCTTCATGCACTTGGATCTGCCCCATGGTTCGGTAGGAGGAGCCATCGGCTGGAGGATCGTGGGATGCGGATCGCTCTGAGTCGTTCTGGTCACTGCGCAGAATGGGGAAACGAGGATGCGCAAGATCGGAGGAAGTGAGGGAGGCGTTTCCCCCTTCACCCGTCACTCTCCTTATATAGTGGTTGTTACCCGCCATTTTCGGGAGCCGTTACTGCGCGGTAATCACGCCAATATTACCATTGGATTACCCAACGGCTAGTTTGACCAACCTGACGGTCCAACTTCGTCTACTCAACTCGTTGCCCTCAGCGACTCGACGATTCGCCGACCCGGTCACTATGACAGTGACTAATTATTCGCCGACCCACTCGCCAAGCTGCGACATGATTGGTCGTTGTTATTGCGACTAAAATGACTAGTTCTTTCCTTTGTTCAGGAGTCCGCCGCCGATTCGACTGGACGTCCGCATTGGACCCGCATACTCTGACTGCAAACAAACGCCTACGACAAATCAACGATGGCCTCGGGGAGTACTGATGGGGATATGCCTACCAGGGTATGCCCAACAAGATGTTTCCTATTGGCCCAAGCCGCCAGCGAGTGGGCCTGCAGGACGGCGACTGGATCGAGACTTGGCGAGGACTCAGGCGACTGGAAGCTGGAGGCCCAGAAGCATAGTTAGGCCCAGTCGGACTAGGTCAAATACCCTCCGAATCCTTAACTAATTCGGTTGTAATCTGTAAACCCTAGCGAGGTGAGCCTATATAAACCTCCCTAGGGTACTCATAGGGGACACGTTCCATCATACACCCAAGCGACTCGCCGCCTAGTCGTCGAGCTCGTCCCTTTGTACTCTCTCCATAATACAATCTAGCAGGAGTAGGTCTTTACCCTCCAGGGGGCCGAACCTGGGTAAAACCTTGTGTCTCCGCCCTCATCTCGCACCACAGATGGCTGGCCGCCCTTGCCCCATGTTCTAATACATGCTGTCGATTGCAGCATCTGTCGTGGCCATTCCCACGACATGAGTATCGCACTATACGCATGTGGGACCATGAATCCCCTTAGCCAGAGCTTGAATCATATATTATTTCTCGGGGCCACAAACTAGTTTGGGGCTTTATTACTATCCTGTACTTATTCCACACTACTGCTTTATTTACTACTGTTGCTCGTGGAGAGCGTTTACTATTGTATTGTTTAGGAACCCCGTGCCACGTTTCCGCTATATCGACAAGCCCATCCACACTTTCGGGTTCCTAGTCGTTTACAGCCATCGCCACACACCCTGGGTCCATCTCGGAGCCGGCCAACTTCGTAGCAGGTAGCTTAGTGGGGTTCCCCCCTAAAATATTTTATGAATCTTGTGATTTCTTTGTCGTGATGCCTCATTGGGATTTCATTTGGTTTTTTCGAGGTTTACCGTGCTTGTGTTGCTATTTGTGCACCCCTATAGGGTAAATCTTTATGAAAGCCATGTCCGCGGTTATGGAATACTTGGAGCACAGTATCTCGATCATAGAAAACTATAACTAAAGTAGTGCTATAAGTTTGACTTTGGAATGACTAGTGATTAGCTTCACTACAATGGAATGAGCAAAATAAAAGTGCCAACAACTGCTGGACTTGGGATGTCTCATGCTATTTGTATATGACTAGTAAGTATTGCAACTACAACAGAATGGTTAACTAAAAATGCCGACTGCTTATGATATCAGGAGGACTCATGCTATCTATATCTGACTAGTAAGTGCTACAACTATAATGGAACGAATAAAACCGCCAACCGTGTGATTTCCTTGGTTTGACTTCCTTGTTTGGTCTCGAGGGGGAAATACCATGATGGGTATGATTGATGTTAGTCTCAGGTTGGGTCCAAATAGGTCTTTATTATCCCTCTCTAATAGCCGATAGTTATATCGAGTCTCTATAGGTTATTTAGGACATGCTTCGCTGCCGCATCAGTCCACCATACCTATGTAGGAGAGGACCACCGAATTTTAAGTCTCACCTTGTATTGGCTATAGTACTAACTGCTCTCTTTTTCCTTTGCCCTTTGTCGGCACCCCTTTTGTTTAGTAGGTTTGAGATCGACATTGTTAGTAGAGTTACCCTTCCGGCTTGGCCTGGGCAGGGTTATGGATGCCATTGGTTATTATTCAGGGCTCTTAGCCCCATTTGCTTCTTGTCCAAACTCAGATGTTGTACTATTTTTCGAAGGTGATTTGGATCTTTGTACTGTATATCTGTATTCTGACTCTTGGATTTGTTGTTGTATATATCTGTTCTATGGATTCCATCATGGAATAATGTGTAATGGTATTACTTCATTTTCCACCCGCACGAAAGTGCCTGGTGGGCACCTTTGAATCGTTTCTATGCGGGTTTGGCGGTAATCGCTAAAACTTGCATATGGCCGATCTGTGGGTGTTACATGCGGTCCCAGTGGATTTCCATCTTTTAGCTTGCAACGAAGCAAGGCTCTAGAGATGTCGTACCTCTCTGTCTTGGCCTGCATCTCAAACATGCTCTTGAGGTCAACGATCATATCGTGCGCCTCAACATTCTCGAACTACTGCTGCAGTTTTGGCTCCATGTGAGCGAGCATGAGGCAGCTGACTTCAGTCGACTCATCCTGAGCCCGACGAAACGCGGTTCTCACAACAGTAGGCTCATGACTGCCCGGATCTTCTAGAATTGAATTGTCTAGGACATGTTCCTTTTCTCCTACTTGAGAAAAATTCTCAAGTTACGATACTAGTTGGTAAAGTTGATTCCATTCTGCTTGTCCTTCTCAAGGATCGTAAGCAAAGATGGAAATATGAACGGTGCTGGTAGGTGCAATCTACAAACGAAAGATGCAAAACACCTAAGGCATTGTATCCATAAAAGGAGAAGGGCGATTAAACTCTTCAATCATGCACACTCCTACTGAGACTGATATCCCTCCAACAGTCGATAGTGATTCAAAATCCCAGTAAATTGTCTGACTAGTGAGCCTTTGCGTCACTGCTAGCTGAAGAACCTTCCGAGTAGGCAACACCTTTACCAAATCGGATTCCTATTGGATCGTCCAACAACCCTCTTTACTCTGAAGCCCACAACTATTGTGATAGCTTCATCTAGCTACCAAGTGCCATGTAGAGAGAGTCCGAATCTCTCACACTTTATCGAAGAGAATTGACAGTGCCTTGATGGCAACAATCGTGGCCACTTTTCATCGGGACTCCAAGTGCAGAGTGTTGTAGCAAGTATCTTTTCCACACAAGGGTGACTCGAGGGTTTATATCGAACTCTTGGGGAATTTGTTATGGAAGTTTATTCGTCTTCTTGTCAAGCAACCTGTAAATCAAAATAATTTTCTTGTGTCCACAACTCCACCAAGTAGTTGTCAAGCACAAGGTTTCATATTAGTAATATGAAATATAATATAAAATAAACTGAAATAAATAAAGTAAAGTAATGCAAACTATATGAGATATGTGAGTGTAAAGTTGCTATTGGGTTTTTATGAGTAATTGTAAGTAGGAAAAGTATTTTTGTATTTTAGAAATAATAACTTGCATACAATATAAAAGGTAGTAATTGCAATGGAAAGGTGTTTCTTATGATTAAAATTGGACCGGGGTTCATGGGTTCACTTGTCTACTATCTTTTTAAGTTGTGGTGATCATAAAATAATTAATCAATGATAAATATTTATGGAACTTCTATATGTGTATGATAATCATACATATGGGCATCACATTCTAATATAGAGATGAAACACATCTCTCTTATACTCCTTAAGAAAGGGAAACTCCATGCAATCTTTAATTAAGAACAAATCAGAGTATAGCTTTAAGTAATATGACATGATGTTTGAAATACAAATATGCTACCTTGATCTAACAAGATTATCTCACTGTCACAAGATAATTATAGCACATGATTTTACTTTATCCCTAGTGAGGCAGCAAAAGAAAGGTAAAAAACAAAGTAGATCTTGAATATTGTTGTCACAATGAAATCACTACCACCATGTTACTCCATCTAATACACACTTCCACATACAAGTTCTTGCATACAAGTTGGATCAAAACAAGCAATTACGAACGGGATACATGATATGCATGTACCAATACATCTTACACAATATAGGTTCCAATCTCACATATCAAATCACAGAATAAAGATCCACCACATAGGAATTACATATATGGCCATAATCATCTTGGGCAGCTCATATGGTACTAGATCTATGCAGAATAATAGAGAAATAGATCAGGCTACTGCCACAAACCCATAGTCCAGAGGTGGACTACTCCCTCTTCATCATGGTGATGATGCTGGAGATGTTGGAGAGGGTGGAGATCCATCCGGAGGCGGCTCCAGTGGATTTCCCCCCTCCAATATCCACTAGATCTAACTCTGTTTGGTGGTGTTTTCGTCTTTGGTGTGCTCCGTCTTGAGGTCTCCTGGGGGGTTCTTATATAGGGATTTTTAGGTCAAGAGAACTCCGTGGGTGCAAGAATCAAGGCGATCGGACGACCGAGGAGGAAAAGAGCACAAGTGGCGCGCCCCTGGGCTAGGCATGCCACCTGGGATCTTTTGGGCCTCTTGGCCCTCTATGTGAGGTTCTTGTGCTCCAGATGCTTCTCGTGGATAAATATTGACATCCCCAAAAGATCAGGTCCATTTGAGTCCGTATAGGTCCCGAAACATCAAAAACATTGAAAATAGGGGTTTTTCTGCCCTGGAGGGTTATAACCAAAATAAAGGGGATCATTAGTAAATCCCCAAAAATCAATGTAAAACATGGATATAACATTATATATGATGCAAATATGTGGATAAACATGTTAACAAACTACAAAGTTCATATATGCATTTTACATGCATCAACATCCCCAAGATTAACCTATTCTCATCCTCGAGCATAAAGGTGATAAAAATAAACATGGACTTTGGAGTTTGTTACTTTTGCTTCTTTCATTATCATGTAAAGTTCATAGGTTCAAATCCTTTCAATGAAACATAATGTGCAAGTGTACTATCAAGTTGTATATTTTGCACATATATAAACATGTTAAACAATAAGTAATGGAGTGCTAAAACAAATGAGGGACAAAACAAACCTTCAAGCACACTTTGATGAACCTATAGAATAAGAGACTCTTCCTATAATCGACATTGGTATTTTATGCCTCTACTTTTTTGGGCTACTTCCTAGTTTAATGCCCGACTAGAAGACCCACTTCTTAGTTTCATGTCTTCCCTTGAGATGTTTTGCATCTCGTACCGAAAGTAAGCATTGAATACATATGTTAACCCTCCATAAAGAATGTAAAATAAAGTTTTGAGCTATGTAATTCATGTCAACCATACTAATAAGGATACAGTTCCAAGTAGATTTTGTTTCAAAAGTTAACATTTTACAAGTTGAATGTCTCATGCACCTTTATCAATGAACTGATGCTAAACCTATCATTGTATGGCATAGATTGTCATAAAAATTGCATCAGTGATATACCTCTTGCCCCTGTGTGACTATATGCCCAAGATACGTTTGGTATCTAGGAAGCATGCTTCTTTTGTGTTATTTTCATAAGGGGCATATCTCCACATTTCAGAAGACAAGACAAACATACATATGAGTCCTCTCGACAAATTTCTTTTGAAAAGAGTGTCATCAGTTGTCATGTTGTAAGTTTCCACCATGTCATGCATGGGTTTTGCTAGCAGCCCAGGAGCATTTTCTCTTTCCTTATGCCTACTCTAGTGTGTAGTGCAAGACAAAGCAAGAACAAACATAATATTTAAATAACGGATATTGTAAGCTTATGCCATGACAACATGGTTTTTCTAACAAACAACTTATAATATGGAAAGAACATACAGTTCCAAAGTGGTATCACCCCAAACCTTACTTTATTATGAGATTTAAATTACACAGAAGAGATGATTTAAAATATTTTGGAGGATAAACATGTCAGGAATTTTATCCAATTTTTTTGCATACAGAGGATGCGAAGTTGTAAATTCTGTCTAAATATGAGCGTAATCGGAGTTACATAAAAAATTAGAAAATTCTTGCACTAAAAACTGTTCTATAGAAATTTGCTACTCCATATTTTTAACAACTTTATAACATCCAAAATGGGTTCCACTTGGTACTTTATTAAAAATTATAGAAAGAAAACCAAAATAAAACTCTCTTGCTACAGCAAGAGTTCAACACAAAAATACAAAATAAAATAAACGGGTTGCCTCCCACAAAGCGCTTTCTTTATAGCCATATAGCTAGGCTTTACTTACTTGGTTTAAGTGATATGGAATTCATGGGGTAGCTTGTGTTTCTTTGCTACCTCCTTATTCCTTGGAAAGTGTTCCATACATTTCTTATGAGGAAACTGAAACTTCACATTTCCTTCTTTTGTATCATGATTGCACATGTGGTTCTCAAGAAAGGTCTACCAAGTATTATAGGACTTGAGGTATTGCTCCCCATGTCCATGAAAATAAAATCAACATGTAAAAATGTCATATGTAATTCAACCATGATATCTTTAACTTTTCCTAAAGCATGTTTGTTTGAATCATTAGCAAGTAAAAGATCTATAGAGCATTTTTCCATTGGTTCCAAATCATGTAAATCATATAGACCTTTGGATAAAACCAAGACACTAGATGCTAAATCTAGAATAGCATGATGTGTCTCTTTTCCAATAGTGATTAATATCTTGGGGAGCCAAGAATCCCCAAGCTTAGATGGTATCATAGCTTCATTATTATATCTTTGAATCTTTTCTTTTATAACATAATTTGCTATGTAGGAACTAAATCCTGCTTGATGAACATTAAAATATGGATCATTAGCAAACTTTTGCAATATGTTAATGAGTTCATGCAAGCTACATTTATCAAGATCAAGTAGAGGTTCTTTTGTTTCACTTAGAATTTTGACTTATTCTGCTTGTTTATCATTTTGACCACTTTCTCCCATGTTTGTAAATAAAAAGTTGATACTAATTTTTATGTGTTTTTCTATTTTAAGGAAAACTTAAAAAATACTAAAAACAAGACAAAGTAAAATAATTTAAAAATATAAAAGGAGAACAAAAATCTCATAGTGGTGCAACATCCCCAAGCTTGGATTATTACACAAGTTGATGAAGATGACGATGCCAGAAAATACTTGCAAGTGCCGTGGGAACTACTTTGCTCTTCAAACTTGGTAAGGATGCAGTTCTGAGGTAACTTCGCCAATTCCCTGGCAACGGTGCCAAAAAATACTTCTTGATGGCAACAATCGTGGCCACATTTCATTGGGACTCCAAGTGCAGAGTGTTGTAGCAAGCTTCTTTTCCCCACAAGGGTGATTCGAGGGTTTATATCGAACTCTCGGGGATTTGGTTATGGAAGTTTATTCGTCTTCTCCTTGTCAAGCAACCTGTAAAGCAAAATAATTTGTCTTGTGTCCCCAACTCCACCAAGTGGTTGTAAAGCACAAGGTTTCATATTAGTAATATGAAATATAATATAAAGTAAACTGAAATAAATAAAGTAATGCAAACTATATAAGATATGTGAAGATAAAGTTGTTTTGGTTTTTTATGAGTGATTGCAAGTAGGAAAAGTATTTTTGTATTTTCGAAATAATAAATTGCAGAAAATAAAGGTAGTAATTGCAATAGAAAGGTGTTTCATATGTTTAAAATTGGACGGGTGATCATTGGTTTACTTGTCTACTCTCTTTTTAAGTTGTGGTGATCATAAAACAATTCATCAATGATAAATATTCATGGAACTTCTATATGTGTGTGATAAACATTCATATGGGCCTCACATCCTACCATAGAGATGAAACACATCTCTCTTATACTCCTCAAGAAAGGGAAACTCCATACAATCTTGAATTAAGAACAAATTAGAGTATAGCTTTAAGTAATATGACATGATGTTTGAAATTCAAATATGCTACCTTGATCCAACAAGATTATCTCATTGTCACATGATAATTATAGCACATGATTTCACTTTATCACTAGTGAGGCAGCAAAAGAAAGGTAAACACCAAAGTAGATCTCTAATCTTGTTGTCACAATCAATCACTACAACCATGCTACTACATCTAATACACACTTCTCCCCATACAAGTTCTTGCATACAAGTTGGATCAAACCAAGCAATTTAGAACGGGGTACATGATATGCATCTACTAATACATCTTACACAATATAGGTTCCAATCTCATATATCAAATCATAAAATAAAGATCCACCATATAGGAATTGCATATATTACCATAATCATGTTGGGAAGCTCATACGGTACTAGATCTATGAAGAGAGAAATATATAAAGCTACTGCCACAAACCCATAGTACAGAGGTGGACTACTCCCTCTTCATCATGGTGATGATGCTGGAGATGATGGAGAGGGTGGAGATCCCTCTGGAGGGGGCTCTGGCGGAGTTTCCCCCCTCCAATCTTCGCTACATCTGACTCTTTTTGTGGTGTTTTCGTCTCTGGTATGCTCCATCTCAAGGACTCCCGGGGGGTCCTTATATATGTATTTTTAGGTCAATAGAACTCCATGGGCGAAAGTATAAAGTTGATCGGACGGACGAGGAGGAAAAGAGTGCAGGTGGCGCCCCCCTAAGCTGGGCGAGCCACCTGGGCTCTTTTGGGCCTCCTGGCCCTCCAGGTGAGGTTCTTGTGCTCCAGATGCTTCTCGTGGATAAATATTGACATCCCCAAAAGATCAGGTCCATTTGACTCCGTATAGGTCCTGAAACATCAAAAACATTGAAAACAAGTTTTTTCTGCCCTGGAGGGTTATAACAAAAATAAAGGGGATCATTAGTAAATCCCCAAAAATCAATGTAAAACATGGATATAACATTATATATGATGCAAATATGTGGATAAACATGTTAACAAACTAAAAGTTCATGTATGCATTTTACATGCATCATTCCTCAACAATATGAGCCCATTAACAAAAATTGTCCGAGTTATAGTGTTGCATCAAATGGCGGCGTAATCCGACTAGACGTTTCCAGTTTACACCAACTAACTTTTAGCTGTAACTTTTGACAGGGTACAGCTATCCTATTCCTGCCCAACAAGAAAAGCAACTTTAGTGGTTGATTGTGGATTTTAGTCAGTTTTGACCAACTTCTTGGCCAAGACAAACCAGATCCTACCACTGCCCTAGATCAAAATAGATCAAAAAGGAAAACAAGAACTGCAAAAAATATCCAATCGTTACCACTAGCGCATCACATGCGCAAGAACTAGGCAAAAACCTAGATCTGATGCTCTCATACCATTGATGGGCGATGCGCAGGGTGAGGCCGAAAACAAAAATTTCTTCTCCGAAGAAACTCCTATAAACCACACAAGATACGGCCAAGGTTAGAGGCAATATTTCATACCTCTCGATGCGCAGTTGTGGAAGTTGAGGAAGCACGTCATGGTGGTGTCGTATGTTCCCCTCGTCTTGTCCGGCTCCGGCGAACTGCACGATCCTGGGACCACCATGTCGCCGGCTCCACTACTCCTCCTCCTTCTGCCTCCAACATCGCTGACAAGTGCTGCAGTTGTAGTGTCTCTGCTATATCACGCACGTACAAGGTGGAATAGCAGCAAATGAGTTGCTAGACTCTTTCTTGGCGCCGTGGGATAGTAATGTGGGTTTTTCCAAGTCTAGTAAAACCCTAAGGAAGAAGCACTACATCTCTGTCCACCGCCACCCACCTTCCTTTATATAGGCGAGTAGGTGAGGGCACACAACACTTGTGTCCCTTGGTACTAAACCCTAACCCTAGTTAAACTGGGTCCAACCCATTGACATGTGTCCCTGTCCGAGCAAGTCCAACTTGTTAGCTTGTGATAGTCGGATCTTATCCGCCTAGTTCCACTCTCTTAAGTGTGCGATTCCACAGGCTTATGGTAAGCCGAAAACAACTAAGTAATCATTTAATTAGAGCCATGGCTCAATGATTTACTGACTAGAGCTAATAATCGATAGCGGCCTCTAGCAATACTTGTAGACTCCCAGTAGCCGCAAGGGCCCTCAATGTGACGATCTGTCCAAGTTCCTTTTCCTGATGATATTGGTGATAAACCACATCGGAGATTCCGTCATCCTAGTGCCGGTTTAACTCTCTTCTTGTTGAAGTGATAACTGATTCCCGCCGGCCTCACTAAGTCGTACTACCTGATGGCTGTGAAATACCACCTCTTTTAGCCATATAAAATGTGCCATTTATCTTGCATATCATGTTTCTTATTGCTATAGCTATGCCTTATATGAATGACTTCTAGTTCTCATTTACATTCATATGAGCTTTGAAAATTTAGCAGTTTAGGTAGAATTTTATCACTTTCCTTGTCTATGACATGTGTGTAGGTGTTGGTGGAGATTACAGATAAAAAGGAACAAAGAGAGCATAGTATGGAGGAGCTGTAGGGACCAGACTTAGCCATTTGAGAGGTTGGAAAAGTGAAATTTTCTAACTTCTCAAAATAAATATCAAAGATCATGGGGTTGTATCCCTCGACAAGGAATCCAACGAGCCCAATAACACCCAAAACTGAGTTCGTATGAATAAATGGCGGCCAAAACACTTTGGAGCCCGAAAGTTTGACGACCAACTTTACGGCTGGAGCGGAAAATTCCCGCCGTATAGTTTGTCCATATAGTTGGTAAAAAGGTCGCAAACGACGAGATTTTTCCCCAGAGAAGCTCCAGAACCTTCCCTCAGTCATATGACGGTATTGAGGGGGCGCGAGTACCCTAGGGCACCCCCAAGGCCTATATAAAGAGGGGAGGGGCCAAGAGAGAGCCACCGATCCATATTCTCACCCATGGCGGAGCCCTGCCGCCGTGTCACCGCCATAGCCTCCTCCAATCAGATCTACACCATCACCATCACACAAGAGGGGAAGGGACTAGGATCTTGAAGGCCTCCAGATTGATCTACATCTACGTCTTCATCAACAACGTCTCCATCACCGATCCCCTTTGCTTACTTGTTGTAATTCTATATTGAATCTTGGATTTGCACTTGTTCTCAATTGTATCATCATACTTCATCCATATTAAATCCATGATGTTGATTGCCTTCATGTGTGAGTAGTTTCCTTTGTTCTTGGGGAGATAGAGAAACCCTAGTATGTGATTGAATTGAGATAAAGATTATTATGTGATATTGTTCATTATGTGTCTATGTTAATTGTCTTCATCTTGATTTTGGGAGTTGTGCACCTCCTTAATATTTGCTTCTTGCGGGGACTTGATGAAGGGGATTACTTGTTGGTAGACGGAAGGATGATAGCACTTATTGTGACTATAAAGTAGTTGTCGTTCTTTGCGTACTAACTTGGGGAATCAAGGAGAACTCATTAATCCATGCCCATGCCACGGGAGAAATCCCTTAATAGCGTAGTAATTCGATTGATGTCGATTGCTGTCTGCTGTGGTTATGATGGATGATGTGAGCAGTGGTTGCTGCCTATTCGTCCATATATGGAGCTCCTCCCACGCATATCATAAATGGTCTTATTCATTATAATAATTTTGATTACTCTTTCTAATTACTAGCGGTGGATCCACTACTCCCTAAGAACTCTTTCCATCATCTTGCAAACCTTCGTAATCATAATCGCATGCTGTTGTTTACTTAAACCTTTATTTACTTATTGTTCACCTATTTGAAAACCCAAAAATATCTTTTACACAAAACTCGCATTTTATCTTGTTACTTAGAATGTTATTTAGTATTACTATTTCATTATTTAGTTCAAGATTTATTTAGAATTCAGACTCCTGCTCCCTGTGCAGTCATCAAGCTATTTTCTGGCGTCGTTGCCGGGGAGCTAAGCGATGTAGGTATTTTAGCTTTTTTTATTTATTTTAATTTTGCTAGATTTTGTTTTATGCTTTCTTTATTTGCTGCATTTGTCTTTTTGCTTGTGTTTACAAAAAAAACCTATAAAAATATTTGTTACTAATCTTGTCGTCCGAGATGACTACCTTTGAACAGGAAAAGCTCACAAGGGAGGAGGAGAATCTATTAAAGAAGCGAGAAATAGTGAATCAATGGCTGATAAGGGTGAATGATTATTCATCCATACTATGTGCCTCATACAAGTTTGTTTGTAGATTCTATGGATCCAAAGATCATATCGCTTACCAATATAAGTATAACATTGATCCCGCATTAGAATCTTACAATAGAGATGAGTTTAAAGGCTTAGTTGATATGAATGTTCTAGAATTTTTGGTTTTTACTGGTTCTTTAGAGTTGCTTTCTTCTATAAAAAATATTCGAGAAAGATGCGAAGAGCTTGATGACATCTATGAAGACGTTCATCTCATGTATTCATTTTGCTATAAGAACTTTATGGATAATGATTTATTGATCACTGTTCATAAGCGGATTTCAGCCCGCATGGAAAAGCCTAGCCTTTTGCCGGATCAAAAAGCTAAAGATAAGGAAACATCATATGAAGAACCTCCACCAAAATTGTCTGAACATGTTTCTAATGAAGAGGTGGCGCTTGACGTTTCACCCTCTCAACTAGTGGAAGGTAAGCCTGAAGGTAATACTATCGTTGAGCTACTCGTGAATTATCTTAGTAAGAATGAAGAGGAGCAACTTGATCAACCACTTGAATCTCCTACTTCTAAAAAAAAATTCCACACACAAATGCATGCCAATGATATATCATTCTCTAGTAATGATTTCTATAAGTCCCAAACTTATGATGATTGTTCTGAGGAGGGTTCATGCCTAGATAGTGATTTTGGGGACTTTGGTGATGAACAAGAAAATGAAAATTTTCATGAATATTGTGATACTACTAACATGTCACAAGAAATACCATTGGATAAGGATGAAGTTCCTTCCCAAGAAGAGGATGAACACGAAGAAGAACTGCTAATCCTTGAGGACAAGCAACTACTGGACATGTGGAAGCAGGTGGATTACTGTTCTGGTGATTTGTTAAGTTTATTCGAAGGGATGATGCGATATAATGGTAAGCCTAACAAGATTTATGATTATGAATGCATTTCCTCTCTTTAAAGAATTTTTATCAACCAATACTCACATCAACGGTAATAATATAAAACTCTTGTAATACATAGTTTATGAAGGATCTCATGAGCTGCTTAGAAAAATTGATATTATTATGAAAAGTAGTGATAATGAGGATTTAGCAAGGTATCATAATATTATTTATTATATTGTCAATTATTGTCAAGAACATTTTAGTGGGAATGCACTTGTGATAAATAGTAAGGAGCTATGTAAAACAATAGTTCTCGAAAATAATATTTTGCAGGAGCCACTGTATAACGATGAGGAACACCAAAAAGGTGAGAATGAAGACAAACATCATTCTACTAATAATAAGTTTGTTTATGATGCCTTAGTCTCTAGTAATGATTCTTATTGTGTTGAAACTGAAGATAATTTATCCGCGGTGCCTAGATACTCATTTGGAGAACACTAATAATGATGAACTGGAGATAAATCCTTGTATTATTAATGAGCGGGTTTTGGGAGAGCACATCTTTGATGAAATATTTGTTGATGATGCTTCTTTTTGTGAGTGGATTGATAACTCTAGAACTGATGACCTTGTTAGCAAGGGTGATGAACTAGAGGATAGAGACACTTTTGAATTTTTCCCTGCTGCTAAAGATGAGTATTATGAAGTGTTCCCTCATGATAGTGTAGCCCAAGAAGAGTACTATGAATTGCATCTGGATGATGCTACTAAAGGTAAAATGTTTGAATTTACATGTAAATATCTAATCCTTTTGTTGAAGCTATCTAGGGAGGTATGCTCACCACACATGGCTCATCAATCATCACTTGTGAGCAATAACACATTTATCTACATGACTCCGATGCACCTCAAGCGGGTGACACTTCGACCAGGCTATAATAGTAAGTTCTCCAAACCTCTTTTGGAGGTAAGAATAAATAATTCTCTAGCTCCTATCTATTGAAATAATAATGGAGAAAAGCCTGGCTATTTAAGAAAGCGCTTTCCGGGAGGCAACCCAGAAGTCATTAGGTGTATTTCTTAGTTTTGTGTCTTGAGTATAGATGCATTAATGTTGCATTGACATTTTTATTCTTTGCATGATTTGCTATAAGAGTTATCTTGTTGTAGTTTTCAAAAGGTAGAATTTATTGTTACTATGTGTTGCATAAATCGGTTGTACTTAAATCCCGTTTATACATGCTAATGTTGGTCAACATTTTAGTCTGTTATTTTTCTATCAAAACATGGTGTTTTGCTAAGTTTCAGGTTAAAAAAGAATTCTCAAAGAAACATAATTTTTTGGCGAGTATAGAAGGTTTAACGACGAACTATACGGCAAGAATAAAACTTTTAGCCGTATAGTTGAGTCCGTATAGTTATCGATGCCATCGTAAAATTTCATCCCAGGTACAGAAGGTTTAATGAGCAACTATACATCAGGGATAAAACTTCCGGCCGTATAGTTATTGATGCCTTCGAAAATTTTCTTTTGCAGGGTATAGTAACTTTAACGACCAACTATACAGCAGAAAAAAATCCCGGCAATATAGTTTCGGCTGTATAGTTTCTGCCGCCGGAAAGAAACCCTATCGACCAACTATACGGCGGGAATAAAAATTCCGGTCGTATAGTTCCGGCCGTATAGTTGCTACGAACACGATTTCAAGGTCTGGATAAGGTAACTAAAGGTCAGAAATCCTTCTATTTTTATTTCTTCTTCCTCTAAAACCTCGAAACACCACTTAGGAGCTTCTCCCATGTTCTATAGAAGCTGAGCATATGTAAACAATAAAGTTTTACCTCAGAAACTTCCTAGACTGTAATTCTTTATAGAAGTTCATGTTTTCCTTTTACTTTCTTTTTGTTGGTTGGGTGAACGAACTTCGTTCATACACCAAACCGATGTCTTTTATTTTGTGTGTTAATTTCACAGGGACTTCAAACCTTGTGTGACGACATGTATGGTAGTGCCAACCATGCAAACACTCACATGAGTCACTTGGTTGCTTCAATTCGATATGCCTACCTATTAATGTCTGGTAAAAAATTTCTACTCGAACCTCTTTTAATAAGCATATAGGGGCTGCACACTCGTGTTTCATATTTTGTTTCACTTGAACTTCATCAAACTCTGGGAGTATGTAAAACTCTTCGACCTAGATTGTTGACTTAAGCATGGTGATTAGGTTGATGAACCGACTCCCAGTGGGACTTGTATTTTTATCACTTGTGAGCTAATCCCCGTGTTTTCAAAAGCACAAAATGTTTTATTTTCTTCTTAGTTTCCAAGAAGGTTCTCAAGGAAGGTAGCCACAAGGCTATATCAAGAAATATATGTTAAAGCAAAGGTTCTTTGTCCATCAAAAGAGATATTACTTGTACCTCAACAGTAAAGTGTGTCACCCTTATTTTTAACTAATCTTGGGGAGGTAACGACTTATCACACTCTCTTTTGGAAACTGTATTTTCTCTTTTCTTTTGGTGATATACTCAAGTTTGGTCCTTGCAAAGTTCTAATCTTGGGGAGGTTACTTCTGCATGTGTAGAGTCTTGTGCAACGTTCATATTCTATGAAAGTTTAATGCAATCATGTATCCCGCTATTTTTGAATGCTTGCTTAAGTGAGTTTAGTTTTGTATTTATATGGGGATACACTTGCTCATGATATGCACCATAGGAGTTGACTTAGAGCTTGTATGCATCTTGCCAAATTAATTATCAAGCTTGTGACACTATTTGTGATCCTCTAAAAAACATTGCCATAATCTCTACACTTGGAAAGAATGAGTACTTTATCAAGATCTTTTAAATTTGTTGGATGCCACATAATAGCTTTGTCTTAAATAAATAAGTTATGCTCGACCCCATAGTGTCAAAACAATAGACTTGATAGTTTGCTTACAGAAGGAGTTGTCAATTGGAAATGACATTTCAAAGTTTTGAGTTATATGCTAAATATGGTGTTGTTTAATTGTCTTAAGAGTTTAGCCTTAAATATACTCAACACCATAGATGTGATGATCGACTTGATAGCACTCTTTGAAAGGATTTGTTTGAATAAACTAATATTTAGCGGTAATTGAGATGCATGCCAAATCTTGACCTATTGATTAAAATATGGTATTGCTTTATGCATGTATGCACCACTGTCGCACAACATGGGATGATAACAACTCCGCTGGCCTTTGAAAAATCCAAAAGGAGGAACTCTAGGAGTTTGGCTATGAGTTGCCCAACATATGTAGCAGAAATGCTATATTTGGATATGCATTGGTATTCTCATGGGCCTGCATTCAAAGCAAAAAAGGGAATACTCCTCTGACCGTTATGAGAAATCATTATACCAAAAAGGGAAACCTTGGTAATGGTCACGAGTATCCATTCTTAGCCTGTACAGTCTAATTAAACACACTAAGTTTTGGCATGATCTCATTACTAATGAACTGAAGTTTTAGAAAGACAAAGAATATAAAATAAGTGTTTGATAGCCATGATTCATTGATGTGGATTACTAAATGAGACACTCTAATGCTATGCTTATTTTGACATGTTCTCGCATTTGCTTTTGGCATAAATCTCGTTACTAAGAGATAAACTTTCTAAAAGCTCAATAACTAATGTTTGCACTTGAGAGCCTTAACTGAATGACATGATTGGGTAGAATCGATAAACTTTATTCATATTTATGCTTGACATCTATTTGTGAGTAAGTTTTGTCTCATAAAAAGAATGATATGAAAAGTTATACAAAAGATGCAATAAGAGGATCACAAGTTTGTTTGCAAGTTAGATTCACTGTTGACATGGAGCATATAAGTTTTGATGAATCTTTAGTGATTTTATAACCGAGCCTGTGTTGACTTGTATGAATACATGTTTTCTCTCTTCGAGCTTGTAGAAGAAATAAGGATGCAAGACATTGATTTCTAGTGATAAGCTACTTCACAACCATTAATTTATTATCGACCCTTCCTGCTCGAGGACGAGCAAGGTATAGCTTGGGGAAGTTGATGGCTGTGAAATACCACTTCTTTTAGCCATATAAAATGTGCCATTAATCTTTCATATCATGTTTCTTCTAGCTATACCTATGCCTTATATGCATGACTTCTAGTTCTCATTTACTTTCATATGAGCTTTGCACATTTAGTAGTTTTGGTAGGATTTCATCACTTTCCTTGTCTATGACATGTGTGTAGGTGTTGTTGAAGATTATAGATAAAAAGGAACAAAGAGAGCATAGTATGGAGGAGCTGCAGGGACTAGACTTAGCCATTTGAGAGGTTGTAGCTCTCGACGAGACGAATCCAAAGAGCCCAAGAACACCCAAAATAGAGCTCATATGAAAAAATGACAGCTAAAACACCGTGGAGCCCGAAAGTTGGACGACCAACTATACGGCCGGAACGTAAATTCCCGCTGTATAGTTGGTAAAAAGGTCGCAAACGACAGGATTTCTCCCCATAGAAGCTCCAGAGCCTTCCCTAAGTCATATGACGGTATTGGGGGGGTACCCTAGGGCACCCCAAGGCCTATATAAAGAGGGGATGAGCCAAGAGAGAGCCACCAATCCATATTCTCACCCACGACGGAGCCCTGCCGCCGTGCCACCACCATAGCCTCCTCCAATCAGATCTACACCATCACCATCACACAAGAGGAGAAGGGACTAGGATTTTGAAGACCTCCACATCGATCTACATCATCATCTTCATCAACAACGTATCTATCTCCGATCCCCTTTGGTTACTTGTTGTAATTCTAGATTGAATCTTGGATTTGCACTTGTTCTCAATTGTATCATCATACTTCATCCATGTTTAATCCATGATGTTGATTGCCTTCATGTGTGAGTAGTTTCCTTTGTTCTTGGGGAGATGGAAAAACCCTAATATGTGATTGAACTGAGATAAAGATTATTATGTGATATTGTTCATTATGCGTCTGTGTTAATTGTCTTCATCTTGATGTTGGAAGTTGTGCACCTCCTTAATATTTGCCTCTTGCGGGGACTTGATGAAGGGGATTACATGTTCGTAGACAGAAGGATGATAACACTTATTGTGACTATAAAGTAGTTGTCGTTCTTTACGTACTAACTTGGGGAATCAAGGAGAACTCATCAAGCCATGTCCATGCCACAGGAGAAATCCCTTAATAGCGCAGTAATTCGATTGATGTCGATTGCTATTTGCTGTGGTTATGACAGATGATGTGAGCAGTGGTTACTGCCTATTCGTCCATATATGGAGCTCCTCCCACACATATCATAAATGGTATTATTCATTATAATAATTTTGATCACTCTTTCTAATTACTAGCATTGGATCCACTACTCCCTGAGAACTCTTTCCATCATCTTGCAAACCTTCATAATCATAATCGTATGCTTTTGTTTACTTACACCTTTATTTACTTATTGTTCTCCTATTTGAAAACCCAAAAATATCTTTTACACAGAACTCGCATTTTATCTTATTACTTAGAACGTTATTTAGCATTACTATTTCAGTATTTAGTTCAAGAGTTATTTAGATTTCAGACTCCTGCTCCCTGTGGGATCGATATCTTCATTTAGAAACTAGCTACAAACGATCTGTGCACTTACAGTGATCACTACCTCAATCAACACTTGATCAAGTAGCGCATGGCCATTCTTCTGAATCATATCACACGAGAGGTCCCAGAGAATATCTCTCCGAGCCAGAGGGGCAAATTCTGTCTTGGATAATCAACGTCACGCAGCTTGCTTCGAAGTCATCCTAAGACCACCCTTATGACCCCCAGTTACGGTGAGTGAAAGATGGAGTCAAAGCCGGCTCTTTCACAACTCAGATCGTGCGATCCCCTTAGGTCTAAGAATTCCATTGTGTTAGTCGGAGCGTACAACAGTGTGCTCAAGTCCTAATAACCTTTGGATCGGTCTGGCTATCGTACCTCTTCCGACTAGCCAATGCAAGGCAAACAACATCTCATGATCATGGCATGTGAAACATTGTCATCTTTCGACTTACAAATTATTCTCGGTAGTGGGTTTCCCTCCCAACCTCAAATGACTAAGAAAAACTGGATAGCGCTAGATAGAAGTATATGGTTCCACACCTCCAACAATTGAAGTGACATATACAACTATCTCTACGCCAGATACCAGGTTTACAAATACAAGGCGTAATGTGAGCCTCTGATGTGGACATCCCATCTATTGATACAACCATTGTACCTATAGCGACACACATATAAGGACCTATCACAAGATCTCGTGCCAAACAACTTAACTATCAGGTACTTTCGTTTCTTGGAACTATTCCTCACATACATGAGAATATGATGCTTCCTAAATCAGATGTATTTATTACTCTTAGAAATGATGGACCAAGCATGGATGAGAGGGACAAGCATTGGAGCATGGCCATGCATGGAGATGGCAGCAAGCATGTGATGATTCAAGAGAAGGCCACGGATGAAGATTTCAGAACTTTGAGGACACCACAATGAAGAAAGAAGGCTTGGACGAAATATTCAAGATTAATACTTCACAAATTAGTCCATAGCTTAATATGGTGCTGCGACACCTTTATTTTGGGCCAGGCCCATGTAATTTTCGAAGGATTTTAATTAGCCACTTTTTAGAGTCCGTATTTGAGGAGAAAAGGACTTTTAGGGTTGGATTCGGCCACCACTTCCATGGCTGGCCGAAACCCCACATTTTCCTCCTTAAATACTCCCCATAGCCGTCACCATAGACTCAGATTTTGTTTATACATTAAGTTATCCATCATAGCAACTTCGCCAAGGCTCGAGCTTCGCAGAGGCCTCTTGTACTTCGCACCTATACAGGATCCCACCTTTTCAATAAAGCTTTCATCTTAATCCGCAATATCTTGATTACAATATTAGTTCTTACTTGTTCTCGATTTTAGGTAGGAATTAAGACCCTCGCTAGTCAGGCTGATCATGTTCCCGCAGGATCGGTAACCTCCAGGAGATTGGCCTAGCGATTGCATTGGAGCTCGTGCTCGCACGTGTAGTCGTATCGTCAAGACTGAACTCCACCAAATCGACTATCACCATCTCATCGAAAGATCGGACACCTTTGCCCTATCAAGTGGTATCAGATTTCAGGTTGCTCGGTGAGATTTTACTGTTTTCGTAGATTAGATCTGTTTTACCTATAACCCACGAAAAAGCCAAAAACACAGTTAGAGTTTAGTTCCATCCCATCACCAATCTACGGCTCACATTATCTTTTCAGTTTTTGCATTGTTGAAGTTGTGTCTGCATCATCGCGTCGAGTTGCTGGTCTTAGTGTCTCGTCCCTTAGAGTTTCGAGTTCTGATCACAGTAGTCACCGCCACACTCGCCGATCACCGCCACCATATTCCACCACCATATTCCGCCGCCATACACCTAGCCACCATAAACCCTAAAACTCCGCCACCGCCTGCCTACCGCGACACGGATCCGATCACTTTTCCTGCCGCGGCACGAGTCCGAGTTGAGTTATTGTTTCGTCGTTTTTTTCTTTTTACTTTCCTTCCTTGTTGTTTCCTTGTTGAGCTAAAGTCCGTGTCAAGCTAAGAGTTCGGTCGTAAGTCAAGGAGAGCAAAAAAAAGTCTGGAACCGCCTCCGAAATTTTTTTCTGGCTATACTGATTTTTGGCCCCGGGGATCACTTTTCTCCATCGGCCGTTATAGCAATATTTTTTTGGCGCCTGCGCGCTTTCTGGTGCATAATATAAAAATTTTCGAATTTTTTTTGGGGCTAACCCGTTTTTAGACCCCGTAGATCAGTTCTAGACACTCGTCATCATAGTGATTTTCAACATCTCGGTTCGCTTTTCAGGGTGCCATATCATCATACATTGCTTGTTGTGTCGCGTCGTGACATCGTTGGTGATCTAGGCTCGCGTCTCTAGTACGGTCTAGCCTAGGACCAGCACAGTATCGTCGTTGAGCATTCTTTCAACATTTGCATTGCTGTTTTGATAATTGCTAACCCCTTTGCTAAGCCTTCCCAGAGCTCCACAGATTTCTCCACGTGCGGTGTCTCGACTCCTGGTAATCGCTCTGTTTAATCTCTGGACTTACTGATCCTCGCGGTTTCACATCGCCTTTTCCTGCTGTTTGGTAAGAACTTGTAAGAGCTTCGTATATTGCTTGACGGATTACGCATACCTTTCACCATATTTCTGTAGTATATACCTATGCTTTTTAAAGGACTAACCATGACAGATACTTCGCGAAACCCTGCCACAATGACGAACCAAGAACTACATGGCCACTTCTCCGAGCTCTTGGTCGGTCGCGCTGAGGATGTGGATGCACGACTAGAGGAGTTTGACACCAAGCTCACCAACGCCATGGACAAGATCGATGGACTCGAGAAATCCTTCAACGGCAATCTTGACGCTCGGTTCAAGGAGGTTTTGGACAGATTGCCGGCACCCGCTCCCGCACCCGCCCCATTGGCACCTCGGCATGGCGCACGGCTCATTCCGATCACGGGTCGTACTGCTGGTTCGGCTGCCACTGCACCTCCGCCGGCTACCGCTGCAGCTGAAGCACCTCAGACTTCCACCGTGGCTGCTGCTGCGACATTGGGGACAGACGATGGGTACTACTACGACCCCGACGACGACGATATGTTTGACGAGGAGGTTGAACAACCTCCACACCCTGCCGGTAGTCCCCGACATTACTACCGCAACGCTCGACCACCGGTACGTGATGATGATCATGTTGCAAAGATTAAATTAAATATTCCATCTTTTGAGGGTAAATATAATCCTGATGCATATCTTACATGGGAGATGGAAGTAGAACAACGTTTTGCGTGTTTAAAATATCCTGAGAATATGCGTGTTAGTGCTGCTACATGTCAATTTACTAAATTTGCTTCCCTTTGGTGGTCTGAGTATTGTCGTTTAAATCCTACTACTATTCCTAGTACTTGGACTGCTTTAAAAACTGCTATGCGTGTTCGTTTTGTACCTCCCACTTATCAACGTGATTTACTAAAGAATCTGATACGTTTAGAACAAGGGAAAAATTCTGTAGAAGAGTATTATCAGGAATTGCAAATGGGGATGGTTCGGTGTGGTCTTGTTGAATCTACTGAACAAATGCTTCCACGTTTCTATGGTGGATTAAACAAGGACATTCAACATATATTAGATTATAAGGAATATAATTCTATCACTCGTTTGTTTCATCTTGCTTGCAAAGCTGAACGTGAAGTGCAGGATCGCCAAACACCATGGAGGGGGACTAATAATTCTGCAGGTCGCACATCCACTTGGACATCCCAACAATCAGCGCCTCCTTCTCGTGATTCGCCACCAGCTACTACCACATCCAAGGCCACCATAAGATTTCCAGCTGCTCCTCCACCGTCATCCAATGCTCCTACTCGTAGTGCATCTTTTATGGCTTCCACGGGTAAAAAAAAGGATATACAATGCCGCAAGTGCTGGGGTTTTGGTTATTGAGAGACAGTGCACAACACAACGTGTTATGATGGTGCGTGATGATGTTCAATACGTTCAATGAGTGACTTTGATGAAGATACATTAGCCCTTATTTCTGCTCGAGATGGAGACAATTGTGATTCTGATGAAGAGATAGAGGTAATGGGAGCTGAAGCTGCTGATCAATACAAGAGCTTAATTACACAACGTGTCTTGAGTATGCAATTGAGCAAATCTGAGCAAGATCAACGCCACAACCTGTTCCAAACACGTGGTGTTGTCAAGGAAAGAGCTATACGGATCATCATTAATGGAGGGAGTTGTAATAATCTGGCTAGTGTTGATATGGTAGAGAAGCTTGCACTTCCAACAAGACAACGCACCCATTCATATTACATCCAATGGTTTGAGAGTTCTCGCAAGATCAAGGTAACAAGAACGATACGTGTGCATTTTACTATTGGTACATATTGTGATTTTGTTGATTGTGATGTTGTACCTATGCAAGCTTGTTCTTTGTTACTTGGTAGACCATGGAAATTTGATAGAGAATCTGTTCATAATGGCAAAACTAATCACTATTCTCTTATGTATGATGGAAATAAAATTGGTCTAAAACCTATGACTTCCGAACAAATTTTAAAAGATGATCTTGCTAGAGCTAGTAGAGCTAAAACTGAGGAGAAAAATAAAAGTGAGAATCAGATTGTTGCTACAGATTTTGTACCACCAAAGACCACTAAATCTGATTCTAAACATGCTACTGAAATACGTTTGAAGAGTCCATGTATGCTTGCAAATAAATTGATATTGCTGAACTAGATGTAAACACTACTCAATGTTATGCAATTATCTGCAAAGAGGTTTTGTTTTCATTTGAGGATATGCCTCCTTCTTTGCCACCAGTTGTTGCTAACCTTTTTGCAGGAATATGAGGACGTTTTTCCCGCTGAGCTGCCACCAGGACTACCTCCTATTAGAGGAATTAAGCACCAAATTGATCTAATTCCTGGTGCTACGTTGCCCAACCGCGCGCCATATAGAACCAATCCAGAGGAGACAAAGGAGATACAACGCCAAATTCAGGAACTACTCGACAGAGATCATATTCGTGAGTCCCTTAGCCCCTGTGTTGTTCCTATTATTTTGGTACCTAAGAAAGATGGTTCTTCGTGCATGTGTACTGATTGTAGAGCTATAAATAATATTACTATTCGATATCGTCATCCTATTCCACGTTTGGATGACATGCTTGATGAATTGAGTGGCTCTACCATGTTTTCTAAAGTTGATTTGCGTAGTGGTTACCACCAGATTCGTATAAAATTGGGAGATGAATGGAAAACAATATTTAAAACTAAGTTCAGTTTATATGAGTGGTTAGTGATACCGTTTGGTTTAACTAATGCACCCAGCACTTTCATGAGATTAATGAACGAAGTTTTACGTGCTTTCATTGGACGTTTTGTGGTAGTCTACTTTGATGATATTCTGATTTATAGCAAATCTTTAGAGGATCATTTGGACCATTTACGTGTTGTTTTCAATGCTTTACGTGATGCACGTTTGTTTGATAATCTTGAGAAGTGCACCTTTTGCACCAATCGAGTTGCGTTTCTTGGCTATGTTGTTATATCACAGGGTATTGAATTGGATCTAGCCAAGATTGAAGCTATTGAGAATTGGCCGCAGCCCAAGACGGTCACTCAAGTGAGTAGTTTTCTTGGCCTCGCTGGTTTTTATAGGCGCTTTGTCAAAGACTTTGGATCAATTTCCACGCCGCTGAATGAACTTACCAAGAAGGATGTGCCCTTTGTTTAGGGCGATGCACAACAACAGGCCTTCGTCATATTGAAAGATAAGATAACACATGCTCCCTTACTCCACCTTCCTGATTTTAATAAGACTTTTGAGCTTGAATGTGATGCTAGTGGAATTGGTTTGGAGGTGTGTTATTACAAGAGGGAAAACCTGTTGCATATTTTAGTGAGAAATTGAGTGGGGCTAGTCTGAACTATTCTACTTATGATAAAGAATTATATGCATTGGTTCGGACATTAGAAACTTGGCAATATTATTTATGGCCTAAAGAATTTGTTATATATTCTGATCATGAATCTTTGAAGCATATTCGTAGTCAAGTTAAGTTGAATCGTCGTCATGCACAGTGGGTTGAATTTATTGAGTCTTTTCCTTATGTTATCAAACACAAAAAGGGTAAAGATAATATTATTGCTGATGCTTTGTCGCGCCGTTATACTTTGTTATCTCAACTTGACTTCAATATATTTGGATTGGAAACTATTAAGGAACAATATGTGCATGACGCTGAATTTAAAGATGTGTTGCGGAATTGTAGAGATGGTAGAACATGGAACAAGTTCGTCTTCAACGATGGATTTGTGTTCCGTGCTAACAAACTATGCATTCCAGATAGTTTTGTTTGTCTTTTGTTGTTACAGGAGGCGCATGGAGGAGGATTGATGGGACACTTTGGTGTCAAAAAAACGGAGGATGTTCTTGCTGCACACTTCTTTTGGCCACGTATGCGTCGAGATGTTGAGAGATTTGTGGCACACTTCACTACTTGTCAAAAAGCTAAGTCTCGCCTTAATCCATATGGTTTATATATGCCTCTTCCTGTTCCTAGTATTCCTTGAGAGGATATTTCTATGGACTTTGTTTTGGGATTACCACGTACACAGAAGGGAAGGGATAGTATTTTTGTTGTTATGGATCGGTTTTCTAAGATGGCACACTTTATTCCTTGTCATAAAACGGATGATGCTGCGCATATTGCTGATTTGTGCTTTCGTGAAATTGTTCGTTTACATGGTGTGCCAAATACTATTGTTTCTGATCGTGATACTAAATTTCTTAGCCACTTTTGGAGATGTTTATGGGCTAAGTTGGGGACTAAATTGCTGTTTAGTACTACATGTCATCCCCAAACTGATGGACAAACTGAAGTAGTAAATAGAACTTTGTCTACTATGTTGCGGGCTGTTTTAAAGAAGAACTTAAAATTGTGGGAAGAATGTTTATCTCATATAGAATTTGCTTATAATCGTTCGCTGCATTCTACCACAAAGATGTGCCCGTTTGAGATCATGTATGGTTTTGTTCCTCGTGCACCTATTGATTTATTGCCTTTACCTACTTCGGTGCAAAATAATTTGGATTCTACACAACGCGCTGAAATAATATTAAACTTGCATAAGACTACTAAAGATAACACAGAACACATGAATGCTAAGTATAAACTTGCTTGGGATAAAGGGAGAAAGCATGTTGTGTTTGATGTTGGAGATCTTGTTTGGTTACATTTGTGTAAGGATCGTTTTCCTGATTTACGCAAGTCTAAGTTAATGCCGCGTGCTGCTGGTCCCTTTAAGGTGTTAGAGAGAATAAATGATAATGCATATAAACTTGAGTTGCCTGTAGATTTTGGTACGGTTAGTACTACGTTTAACATTGCGGATTTGAAGCCTTACTTTGGTGAGAAAGATGAGATTGCGTCGAGGACGACTTCAATATTAGTTCTTACTTGTTCTCGATTTCAGGTAGGAATTAAGAATTTCGCTGGTCAGGCTGATCGTGTTCCCGCAGGATCGGTAACCTCCAGGAGATTGGTCTAGCGATTGCATTGGCGCTCGTGCTCGCACGTGTAGTCGGATCGTCAAGCCCGAACTCCACCAAATCGACTATCACCATCTCATCGAAAGATCGGACACCTTTGCCCTATCAGCCTCTAGGGCATCATTCCTAACAATGAAAACCAAAAACAAGAGCGCCACGGAATACAGGACACACATACAATGAACTGCCACAAAAAACCTCCGCCACATCTATTTATCCTCGCTCCCTCTATCGAGCAAGCCAGATTTGGGTAGTTCAGAGAGGGACAAGAAAACCATGACAAGTTACTAGAGGAGAACGAAAGAAGCTTCACAAAGCACACCAAATCGCACCACAAGCACCTCCACGACTGAAGACGAGAGAATGCAGAGAAGGATTAGGCCGCCTGACATTGGAGGCAAAGAACGTACACATGAAGATCCATGCGTCATCCGCAGCACCCAACATACCGACGACCACCTAGTAGGGCATATATTGGCTGACTTTATGGGACTCCAAGTCAGCTGACTTTGAGTCAATAACAGGTGGATCCCATCATATGCAGGGTCCACATGTCAATGACTCAAAGTCAGCCAAAATCGGTCACCACAAAGTCATCTAATACTAGCGGCACCTAGTATGGGTTGCTCTCTGGTATGTGATTGCCATCACAACCTACTTAGCCCAACATTTGTATGTGTCATTGTTCTACCTTATAGAAATGCAATAATCAAACCAAACCCTGAGCTAACTTCATATTAAGCATTGTAATTAGTCTAAATCCTAGTCAAATCGAAAATTTCTACTCTGTCCTATCCATATTAATTGATTTTGAACTGTCAAAATTTGAATAAACCTATATACTAAATAGTGTCTAGATTCATGTAAATCTAGCAAATTTGAGTCAATTAATATGGGCTGGAGGGAGTACTGATTTATAGGTAAAAAAAACTATACCTGCTCCGCTCCTAAACAAGCCGACATGTCTTGAAACATCTTTAACCTGAATGCTGAAGTGTGAGCAGCCTGTAGTCATCAGTTCAAATCAAAATTTGTACAGTATCTAAGGAAATTCGGACCAGCCCAACCCAAAGTTTGCGGGTTTGAAACTTGCCCTTGATGGCTCAATGACATGTGGGACCTAGACCTCCATGCTTCGTGATGGCCAATCACCGATCAGTTTCACCTTGTTGCTTTCACAATCCAAAGACGGGTACATTTGTCTTCTCCGCTCGGTGCAATTTCTGAGTTTGTTTAATCCATGGATAGAGTATATGCTAATGCCCATCCCACATGATTTAGTATGCACATAATTGTCATTATCCAGCATGTGGTCAGTTGGTAATCCCAACCCTCCTTGGTCAACGCCTGCCCTCCCCGGCCTCCATAAAGTCGTACTCCAATTCCGCTCCTGTGCAGCACGTCCCCTCCCACTCCTTCCTGAAGCACCATGAGGTCGTTGTCTATGGCGAGCGCGACGATCTTCATCGCAGCCGTTTTCCTCCTCCTAGCCGTCCAGGACGGCCATTGCGCGAGACTGTGCATGGACTCGTGTAGGCCGTCTATTTCTTGCAGTTTTTATGTGTGTATATATATGCGTGTCGCTTGTTCCAACAGTTTGTGATCATTTTGCTTCAATCATGTCCACCAGCGTTCCCGAGGGCGGTCAACGGGTCCCTCCCCTTCTGCGGCTACAACGGCACCGCCTGCTGCAACGCGACGGACGACGCCGCCGTCCAGAAGCAGTTCGCCGCCATGAACATCTCCGGCACGCCGTGCGGTGACCTCGTCAAGTCCATCCTCTGCGCGGTATGGTCTCTTCGCTCCCGGTTGGATGGATTGAGTTGTCACCAAGTCTCCTCCGCTGATGCAATGGGGGTTCTTTCTTGTGGTGTGGTCGCAGAGATGCAACCCGTACGCCGGCGAGCTGTTCACCGTCGAGACGACCCCCCGGACGGTGCCGCTGCTGTGCAACTCCACCGGCGCGGCCGCTGCTACGGGATACTGCGCGGATGTGTGGGACACCTGCAAGGACGTGTCTATCCCCGGGTCGCCGTTCCAGCCGCCCAAAGGAGGCGCGTCGGCGCCCAAGCTCACGGAGGTGTGGCAGTCGGAGGGCGACTTCTGCGGCGCGCTGGGCGGCGAGTCCATCTGCTTCGACGGCGTGGGCGCGGCGTTCAACGCGACCCGCGTGGTGCCGCCTGTGAACGGCATGTGCCTGGAGCGCGTCAGCAACGGCTCGTACCTGAACATGGCAGCGCACCCGGACGGCTCCAACCGCGTCTTCCTCAGCAACCAGGCTGGCAAGGTGTTCCTGGCCACCGTGCCCCCGCATGGATCCGGCAAGCAGCTGGAGCTGGACCTGACCAACCCGTTCCTCGACATCACCGACGAGGTGCACTTCGACAACGAGTTCGGTCTCCTCGGCATGGCCTTCCACCCGGACTTCGCCAAGAACGGCCGATTCTTCGTCTCCTACAGCTGCGACAAGACGCAGTCCGCGTCGTGCTCCGGCCGGTGCGCGTGCAACTCCGACATCGGCTGCGACCCCTCCAAGCTCGGCGCCGACAACGGCGCGCAGCCGTGCCAGTACCAGAGCGTCATCGCGGAGTACACCGCCAATGCCTCGTCCGGCTCACCGTCAACGGTAACACACACGCACACGCGCGCGCTGCGCTGATCGAATCTTGTAGTACTACAATACAAACGAACTTTGCTTGGTGTCCGTCTCAGGCCACCTCCGCGAACCCCACTGAGGCGAGGAGGATCATGACGCTCGGGCTTCCGTTCACGACGCACCACGGCGGGCAGATCCTCTTCGGCCCGGGCGACGGCTACATGTACTTCATGATGGGCGACGGAGGCAGCGTTGGCGACCCGTGGAACTTCGCGCAGAACAAGGGGACCCTGCTCGGGAAGATCATCCGGATCGACGTCAACGACATGCCAAGTAATAAGACTAGAAACTATGTTTATCACTATTACTACTTGAGAACAAAATTTGTCCAATTTTAAAATCATCAAAATTTCTTAGTAATTGAAAGGGAACGACTACATTTCTCAGTCGATAGATTTCAGCTGGTCGGTTGCAGGAATCGTACGATATTCTGATATTCTCTGGGTACATCCCGAATGTCTCGTACGTGCTTGTCTTACCGTGTTAGGCTTTATCTGGCCTTAGGATGAAATTTCTGCACACACCTATACACACCAGGCCTCCATCTAGCACACGGATGCTTATTTTCGTGTTGTTTACTACAGCTACAGGTAGTATCTCTAATAGAAAGCAAAACATAACAGAATGAAAGTCACTTATTTTTTTATTAGACTTTGTCAAGGTGGACATTCTTATACCAAATATACCACTAAGATGAGTTGATAAAAAACAATTTATAATTAAAACATAAAATTATTTTTCCTCAATTGCAACTCACTTGCAACTGGAAAATTTCAGATTGCAACACACTTGAAACTTTTAAATCTTAGTTGCAATTCATGTGCAACTCCCACGATCACACAAATCATGATTAATTCAACGGTCCAACATTTTCTCTCTCAGTTGCAACCGATTTGCAACTGGGAAAAAGTCAGATGCAACCCAATTGCAACCGGAGAAACCTCAGTTGCATCCCACCTGTAACTGAAGAATCTCGGTTGCATCTCACTTGCAACTAGACAAAACTAAGTTGCAAAATCTCAGTGGCAACCCTGTTGTAACTGGAAAACTCAGTTGCAACTCTTGGGCTAGTATCAGTCACAATACAATCTAACGGGCCAAAATAGTACTCTCTTAGTTGCAATCTATTTGTAACTAAAAACACTCAGTTGCAACTAGGTAAAACTCGGTCTATGACGCGAGCATAAATACAACGCAAGCTAATGCACCAAGCTTCAACATTAGCAAAACGGTAAAATACATTTGAAAATATAAAAAATAAATCTAAACAGCCCCACAAAAGAAAATAAAAAATAAAATAAAAAGAAAGGAGTAGACGCACATGTGCACAAGCAAAACGTTCACAAAACAAGTAATAGCAGACAAAAAAAACTCACGATGCAACGACCGGAAACAGAAAAGGACATTCTAAAACATAAGAAGAAAGCCTAGAAAGGTCCACATAAGTGAACAATAAAAGGCCCAGGCTGCTATGCACAAATCGTAAAGCTGAGATCAGACCGTTCTTATACCGACTGAGAAATAAACTATTTCTTATGCGTTTGAGAAATAGCAAATCCGTAATTGAAAGAAAGAACATCAAGATTGGAACCGAAGTACTACTTTTAGTGTGAATGGAGCATTTTACCCCCTTTAAGATTTGAGCACTAAAAGATGTTCGAAAAAGTCTGAAACAATTCATGGGTGTACGTGTACAAAACACAAGGAACCTGCAAAGTTCCATTCTCAGATGAAATGTTCATATAGTCCACGATGATCATGTTCAGGTTCAATTTTATTTACCAGAATCTGCAGAAATTCATAGTACTACCTGCAGCTGGTAACAGCACCCCGGGCTGGGGAAACTACGGCATCCCCAAGGACAACCCCTTCGCCGTGGACCCAAGTTTCGCGCCGGAGGTCTTCGCCCTCGGCTTCAAGAACCCATGGCGCTGCAGCTTCGACTCCGGCAAGCCGTCCTACTTCTTCTGCGCCGACGTCGGACAGGTATAATATACCTTGTCGCGCGCCATCCTCATCACACTGCATTTTTCGTTCACCATGCATGAGATCGCCGGACGGCCGTGACAATGAACATCCCCGGCGTGTGCAATTACTTGCAGTCTTCGTACGAGGAGGTCTCTCTGGTGGTGAATGGCGGGAACTACGGGTGGCGCGTGTTCGAGGGCCCCCAGCCGTACCCGGCGCTGTCCACCCCCGGCGGGAACACCTCTGCCGATTCTATCAACGCCATCGCGCCCGTCCTTGGCTACTCCCACAACACCGTCAACAACAACGTCGGCTCCGCCTCCGTCATCGGCGGCTACGTCTACCGCTCCATGACCGACCCCTGCCTCAATGGCAGGTAATGAATTACTACTACTCCTAGTTAAAACAAACACCTCCATCTCACCCATCACCTCCGTCCTCCGGCGGCAATGGCAACGTTGCATCTCGGTTGATGTTCTCTTCATGATTAATTGAGCGGTGTCGTACTACCTGCAGGTACGTCTACGCGGACCTGTACGCGCAGGCCATGTGGTCGGCGCTGGAGACTCCGCAGGACAGCGGGGTGTACAACCAGACGCTCCTGACGTTCGGCTGCGCCAAGACGTCGCCCATCCCGTGCGACTTCACGGCCAAGAGCCCTCTGCCGTCGCTGGGCTACATCTTCTCCTTCGGCGAGGACAACGCCAAGGACTTATACCTGCTCACCAGCAAGGGCGTCTACCGGGTCGTCGACCCGAGCAGCTGCAATTACGAGTGCCCGATCAAGAGCTCCGCGTCGGCAGGGACACCGCCGCCCGCTGCGTCGCCGAGCTCCGCGTTCAGAGCGCGGAGTCCCACAATGGCTACCCTGCTGTTCGTGGGAGTGCTACTGGTCTTGCTCAGCTTGGGCTTTTGAGGAAGTACTGTTCGTTTTGAAATTCAGAATGTTTTGCCATATCGTTGTGGAGTTTTGACGGTATATATTTCCGGTAATTTGTGAGCGTGTGTTACCCCGGCCCTGTTGACATCAGAAATATGTACTCCTACTACTGTACTAGTAGTAATTATTATTATGGAGGCTGTATTTATCAATATATGTAATTCAATTACGGCTTGAAAACCTGAGAGCGAGAAAATCTCCAACTGTTCGCAAAATCGAGGAATTTTTGTGATTTGTCCGGTTGCACAAGAGGGAACTATGGTAGGGATATGCTTGAGCAGATGATTTTGCTTGCATCTCCATGGTTTCCAAGGTTGTCGTTGCAATCTCTCTTTCTCTCTCTCGCAAGTTTTTGGAAAACTGAAAAACGAACAGAACGACACAGAATTTGTGCAGTGTTCAACTGAGTGCGTTTTCAGAGGGTTTTTCTCTTCCTTTTATTCAACATGATGATCGTGGTCACCGCTTCCTACGGAGTCGTGCCATCCCACGACCGAAGCGTGTGCCAAAACGATCCTACTACTACTACTACGGAAGGGATCATACAGATCGCGTCCACATCCAGCTAAACAAATGCTGAAAAATAGCTAACAAAAAACAGCTATCTCCTAATTGAACCTGAAACTGTAACTCTACAGTAGGTTCAGAGTTATTTTGCTTAACTGATAAATTCAAACGTTGAGCTTAGTTTTGCTAACATTTATCCCCCCCCCCCCCCCCCCCTAAGCTGAAGTTACCTTGCTGATCTTCACAACTAGTTTCTGGCGCAGTTCAATGAATCGAGCACGTCCAAGTGCTTTAGTCAGCAAATCAGCTAGCTGTTCTTGAGTGCCCACATGAATGACCTCCATCTCCCCTGCTTCCATGGTCTTGCGGAATATGACATCTATGTGCTTGCTCCGGTCATGATAAACATGATGCTTGTCCAGAGCGATTGCAGATTTGTTGTCTACCAGAAGCTTGCATTTCTATGGTTTATTTCCTTGCATTTCACCAAGGAGTAGGCTCAACCACACCCCCTGGCAAGTTGCAGTAGCAGCCGCGAGGTACTCTGCTTCACACGAAATGATCGCCACGATCTTTTGCGTCTATGATGTCCAAGTGACAATGTTGCCACCGAGTTAGAACACCTGTTCAGATGTGCTATTGCGGTTGCCAGTATCACCGGCATGATCATTGTCACTGTATCCTGTCAGAACGGCCTTACCGCTGCCTGCTTTGTACAGACAACCATAGCTCAATGTACCATGCACATGCCGAAGAATTTTCTTAACGGCTGCCGAGTGAATTGAGCTTGGTTTCTCCATGAATCTGCTGACAATGCCGATGGCGTGCGCAGTGTCTGGTCGAGTGTTCACCAGATATCGCAGACTGCCAATTATGCCGCGGTAGAGCGTCGCATCGAACACAGTCCTGCCGTCGTCTTTGATCAGCTTCAGACGATGCTCCGTTGGAGTGCTGCAGCTGCTGTGCCCCGCCATGTCCAGAATCTTGGCTGCATAGCTCCTCTGACAGAGCGTGATCGTCCCGTCAGATTGCATCACTTCAATTCCTAAGTAGTAGCTAAGGAAACCGATATCGCTCATTTTGAACAGCTTCAGGATATGTACCTTGAAATCCTTGATCGCTTCTGCATCTGTCCCGGTGACGATGAGATCATCAACGTAGAGTCCCACCAGCAGGAATGAGGTGGCATCGCCGCGCCAGTATAATACATGCTCGAGTAGACTGCGAGGAAAAAGCAATTTTTCGAGAGTGTCATCCAGCTTGGTATACCACACACGCGGTGCGTGACACAACTTGTACAGTGCCTTCTGTAGTTTCAGTACTTGATGCTCCTTGAGAGCGGTGATGTACCCCGACGGTTGCGCGACGTAGACTTCCTCAGACAAATCCTTGTTGAGGACTGCAGACTTAACTTTCATGTGATGCACCTCCCACCCTAAGTGCGCGACAAGGGCGAGGAGCAGCCGTACCGTCTCCATGTGAGATATCGGCGCGGAAATCTCCTCGAAGTCCATGCCCTGCCTCTGCACGTAGCCCTTTGCAACAAGACACACTTTTTGTTTGACCATGTTACCGTCGGCATCACATTTGACCTTGTACACCCACTTTAGCCCGATGGCCTTGTGTCCTGCAGGTAGAGGCAATGCAGCCAGGTGTCGTTGTCGAGGATGGATGCCATCTCTTCATCGATGGCTGCCTTCCAGGCGGCATCTTCGAGGGCATCCGTGATGTCGCGAGGCTCCTCTACAACGAGCAAGCAGCACTCGAACAGCTCGAGCTCGGCCTCCCCCTCAGTCTCGTCGAGGATGCACGAAAAAGGAGACGATAGTGGATTGGCCCGGAGTCGACTTTGAGGGCATGTCGTGCGTGGGCAGAGTGGCCCATCGCATTGTGGGTGCCGCGTCGGGAGTGCACGGATCAGGATGTGACGTCACTAGCAATGGTGAGGTTGATGATATAGGCGCCAGCGGAGGTGACATCGTCGTGTCTGCGTCAGTGTCCAGTTCCTCCATGCCATTCTTAGTGGTGTGGACCACCATGAATGTTGTCGATGCCGTACACGCACTGGGTGCGTCCTGTGCGCGCGCATTAAGTGCGTGCCCATTGTGTTCTAGCTCCATGGCGTGTTTTCCTCAAAAATAACATCACGTGTTACCTGCTCCTTCTTGGTGGCTAGATCATAGGTATGGTAGCACTTGGACCCCCTCCTCATATCCAACGAAGATCATTGGCGTCGATCGATAAGAGAGCTTGGTGAATCCTGGTCCAAGTTTCTTCACGTGCACTGTGCACCCTCCTTGTATTATTGCCATGTATCTCCGTTGCATGACCGGTGACATACCACGCACTTGGATACAGTGGCTACCTTGGGCGGGATATTGCTATAATACATCCTACCAGACAACACTGCATGATACGCCACTTAAGGTGGTATATGGTCGAGATCCCCAGCAATGCACTCCTATCAACCATGAGCAGCTCGTGTACAAGCTGTGGAGGCCCTATCCAAGGACCGTGATGAATTCATTCGTGAAGTTAGAGATCGTATCCTCCAAGCACAACAGCGTGACAAGAAGTTTTATGACACCAACCATCATGAAGTTGTCTTCATGGTTACTAGTGGGTCTACTAGTGGGTCTACTAGTGGGTCTAGATACGTCTCAACCACCGCCCAGCGGCCTCCTTAGGGGTAGGACGTGGCAAGCTCTCTCCATATTTCTATGGACCCTATAAAATAACCGAAAATGTTGGTCCAGTAGCATATCGGCTTCAGCTGCCTCCACGTTCTCATCTTCATGATGTGTTTCATGTCAGTCAGCTCAAGGCTTTCTTTGAGGAACCCCCCACAACACCACCTCTCCTTCCAGAATTTCATCATGGAAAAGTTGTTCCTACACCCCTAAAGGCACTCAAGGCTCGCCTCAATCGTGGTGTTCGACAGATCCTCATACAATGGACAGATAGTGCAGCATTTGAAGCTTCCTGGGAAGACCTCACAGATTTCATGAAGACGTATCGAACATTTCAGCTCGAGGACGAGTTGTTGGTGGAGGGGGAGTGATGTCATGTGGGGGCAGCACTACACCCGTCGTGCCAAGCCAAAGGGTGGCACAATAGGAGAATCCTAAACAGATTCAGATTTTCCTTAGAAATAGCTTTCCTTCATATTTGTTTATTTTCCTTTATTCCCACATTAGTTAGTTTTGGAAAGTCATGTTAGTTAAGGAAAGATCAGCCTCAAGTGTCAGATTCTCTTTCTGAATAAGCTCTGAGTTCTTCTTTTCTTTCTTGACGGTACGCTTCAACTCTAATATCAACAGGTTTACGGGCCAATTCATCACCTAAATTGGCAACCATCTCCTCCAAATCCACCCTCTGGCTATACCACCGGGTTGATTCATCTTGGTATGCAATGTACCATGGATCATCGGCCTGCATAGCACACTTTAACAATCCCAAAAAAACCCAAATAAAATCAGTCCGACAGACCATGGAGGCACTTCAAATTCAACGGTAGTACAAAGATAAGGAGCTACCTGCACTTCCGACGTGGTAGGAGAAGGAGAACGTGGCTACAATATGATCGAACCCCCACCCTCGCCGGTGTACCCGCTACGACCAGACATTGAAGTCTAATTTACCCCTGCAATATTGATGAAATTACGGGAACTGAATCGATTAGGGTGAGCGGAGCATGAGCGAAGGTCTTACCAAGCATTACTAGCAATTGCTGCGACCATGCGTCTAACTATGGCCGCGGAACAAAATTCCAGTCGTCGTGGGTAGTTGAATATGATGATGTTGTTGATTGCCTCCATGTGTGAGTAGTTCCCTTTGTTCTTGGGGAGATGAAGAAACCCTATCACTATTATGAAATAAAATAAAGATGATCTATAACTCTGGTATTTGGTCTTTACTTGATCTATGATATTGTGTTATATATATATATCTAGATGGTATGTGAAGTCGACCACATAGCATTTATCTTCGGAACTAGAGAGAGGGAACTATCCTTTGGACGCGTATGGGAGTATGTTTGGTGATACTTTGTGACTGCAAGCATTGGATTATAACCTACACGGTCAAAGAGGATAAGGAGAGATTCACTAAGCTCATAACGATATCCATTGGGAAACTATAGGGGTTCGTAGTATAAAAAACAAAAAATTCTATCGCATGAACACACAAAAGCCAAGATCTAATCTACGAGATCGATGCGGCGAGTTCATAGAGTACTAACTCTCAAAGGTCCAAAGCATTTAACGAGATCGGATTCTCGTGGTTGATGTAGTAGTTCACTTGCCGATCTCAAGATCCCGAAGATGATCCTTCAGGTGCCGCGTTCCAGCATCGCTTCCTCAGTCGGTCACACGTTCGGTACTTGATGAAGCCTTCCTCTCCCTTGTTCCAGCAGGCAGCGGAGGTTGTAGATTTCCTTGTGATTCCAACAGCACGGCGGTGTGGTGGTGGAGGTGGAGGAGTAGATCCTGCAGAGCTTTGCCTAAGCCGGAGCAGGTATGGTGGATTTAGAGAGGGCCTCGGTGGCTAGGGTCTGATGCCGAAGGGAGGAGGCGCCGGTGGCTAGGAGGGATATGTCGTGATGTCTCGGAGCTAGGGCTAGGGCGCCGACGGCTGGGAGCAGGCGATGGACTAGGGTTTGGGGTGGTGGCAAGGGGGCTCCCCACCCCTCCTTTTATGGGTGGGAGATGCTGCAAGGGGGAGGCCAAGTTCTCCCCCAACTCCTCTTGGTGGCCGGAGGCTTGGGGAGGTAGAGGGAAACCGAATCCTCTCCCTTGTGGGTTTCCTTTCCCTCCTCCACTAGGACTTTGATTTCCAAATTGGGATTTGACTTTTCAAATTAGAGTCTGACTATTCAAACTAGAGTTTGATTACCACTTCCTAGTCTTGGACGACTTGAACTAGGACAATATGCCACATGCCCCACTAGGGAATGGCGCATCCATGTGCCCCCCTTCGGGTGGTGGACCTTATAGAACCTTCTAGAAGATTCCTGTGAAAACACCGAAAACATTTTCGAACCCCAGAATTGTACTTTCCATATATGAATCTTATTCTTCGTGCCATTCCGGATCTCCTCGTGATGTACTGGATCAAATCCGATACTCCGAACAACATTCGGTCTCCAACTCATATTCCATATCTAGTCAACAACATCGAATCCTTAAGTGTGTCTCCCTATGGTTCATGAATTATGCAGACATGATCGAGACACTTCTTCGATCAATAACCAATAGAGGAATCTGGAAATTCATATTGCTCCCACATATTTCAACAATAACTTCGTGATCGAATGAACCATTTACATATGATACCGATTCCCTTTGTCACACGATATTTTACTTTTCCGAGGTTTGATCGTCGGTATCTCTATACCTAGTTCAACCCCATTACCAATAAGTACTCTTTACTCATTCCATGATACGACATCCCTTGTGACCTAGTCACATGCTTGCAAGCCAATTGGATGACATTCCACCGAGAGGGCCCAGAGTATATCTATCCGTCATATGGATGGACAAATCCCACTCTTGATCCATGTGCCTCAACACATACTTTCAGAATACATAATGCCATCTTTATAACCACCCAGTTATGTAAGTGGTGTTTGATGTCATCAAAGCATTCATCCGGTGATGGTGATTAATATGATCTCATGGTTGAAGGATTAGGTTACTATGTATTTGAAAGGTTTGTAGCAAACGAACTATAAATGACTTGATCTTATGCTACGCTTACTATAGGAGTGTGTCCATCATATCATTCTCCTAATGACATGATCTTGTTATTAATAACATCTAATGTCCATGATCAGGAAACCATGATCATCTATTAATCAAAAAGCTAGTTCAACAAGAGGCTTACTAGGGACTCTTTCATGTTTACAAAACACACAAGTATTAATGTTTCCGGTTAATACAATTATAGCATGGGATGTAAACATTTATCATAAACACAAAGATATAATAATAACCATTTTGTTATTGCATCTTGGGCATATCTCCAACAGTCTCCCACATGCACTAGAGTCAATAATCTATATTACATTGTGATGTACCTAACACCCATGGCGTTCTGGTGTTGGTCATGTTTTGCCCTAGGGAGAGGTTTAGTCAATAGATTTGCCACATTCAGAGATGTGTGTACTTTGCAAATCTTTATGTCACCATCTTGGACATGCTCGCGAATAACATGAAAACATAGCTGGATATGCTTTAGCTTGTTGTGTGACCTTGGCTCCTGTGCATTGGCTATGGCACTCATGTTGTCACAGTAGATGGCCATTGAGTCCAACGCACTAGGAACCACACCAAGCTCCACAATGAACTCCTTCATCCATATCGCCTCTTGTGAAGCCTCTGAAGTAGCTATGTATTCCCATTCAGTTGAAGATCTCGCCACAATGCTTTGCTTAGCACTCCTCTAGCTCACTGCTGCACCATTCAAAGTAAATACATATCCAGACTGCGACTTAGAGTCATTTGGATCGGTGTGCTAACTAGCATCGGTGTAACCGTTTACAATGAGTTGTTCGTCACCTCCATAAGAACAAACCATATCCTTAGTTCTTCTCAAGTACTTTAGGATATTTTTGACCTCTATCAAGTGATCTACTCCTGGATCACTTTGATATCTGCTAGTGAAACTAATAACACGTGCAATATCTGGTCTTGTACACAACATGGCATACATGATAGATCCTATGGCTAAGGCATAGGGATTTTTTCTCATCCTCTCTCTCTATTTTCTGCCGTAGCTGGACTTTGAGTTTTACTCAATGTCGTATTGGGCAATATGGGCAAGAACCCTTTCTTGCTATCTTCCATTCCAAACCTCTTTAGAACCTTGTACAAATATGTACTTTGTGTAAGCGCTATTAGCGTCTTGATCTATCTCTATAAATAATGATTCCTAAAATGTATGCAGCTTCGCCAAGATCCTTCACTGAAAAACTATTATTCAAATAGTCTTTGACAATTTGAAGAAGTTCTATATCATTCCCAATCAACAATATGTCATCCACATATAGTACTAGGAATGCTACAGAGCTCCCACTCACTTTCTTGTCAATACAAGCTTCTCCATAAGTTTGTATAAATCCAAAGCTTTTGATCACCTTATCAAAATGTTGATTCCAGCTTCAGGATGCTTTCTTCAATCCATAAATGGACCGCTGAATTTTGCATACATTGTTAGCATCTTTAGGATTGACTAAACCTTTGGGTTGTACCATATACAACTCTTCATCAATGTCACCATTGAGGAACACCATTTTGACATCCATCTGCCATATGTCATAATCGTAATATGCAGCGATTGCTAAAAAATCCTCACAGACTTTAGATTCGCTACCGGTGAGAAAGTCTCATCGTATTCAACTCCTTGAATTTTTCAAAAACCTTTTGCGAAAAGTCGAGCTTTATAGACTGTTACATTACCATCAGCATCTGTTTTCTTCTTGAAGATCCATTTGTTCTCGACAGCCTTGCGACCATCCGGTAAGTCCAACAAAGTCCACACTTGGTTTTCATACATGGATCCAATCTCGGATTTCATGGCTTCGCCAGTTGTTGGAATCTGGGATCATCATTTCTTCCTCATATGTCGCAGGGTCATCGGTGTTGTCCACCAACATGACATTCATAACAGGATCATACCAATCAGGAGTGGTACAAGGCCTCGTTGACCTGCGAGGTTCCGTAGTAACTTTGCTCGAAATTTCATGATCATTATCATTAGCTTACTCTCTTATTGGTGCAGGCGGCACATGAACATCTTCCGGAGTTACTCTACTCTCAAATCCGAGAGAAGGTTCGACAACCTCGTCGAGTTCTACTTTCCTTCCAGTCACTTCTTTCGAGAGAAATTCCTTCTCCAGAAAGGATTCTTGGCAACAAAAACTTTGCCTTAGGATATATGATAGAAGGTATACCCAATTGTTTCTTTAGGGTATCCTATGAAGACGCATTTTTCCGCTTTGGGTTCGAGCTTGTCGGGCTATAAATTCGTTACATAAGCTTCGCATACCCAAACTTTAAGGAACGACAACTTAGGTTTCTTCGCATACGGTGTCGTTTCAGTGGATTTAGATGGTTCCCTATTTATAGTGAATGCGGCTGTTTCTAATGCATAATCCCAAAAAGATAACAGTAAATCTGTAAGAGAAATAATAGAATGAACCACATCTAAGAGAGTTCGATTACGATGTTCGGACACACCATTATGTTGTGGTGTTCCCGGCGGTGTCAATTGTGAAAGTATTCCGTGTTTTTTCAAATGCTCGCCAAACTCGTAACTTAGATACTCACCTCCACGATCAGATCGCATAAATTTAATATTTTTGTTATGTTGATTCTCTACTTCACTTTGAAATTCCTTAAAATTCTCGAAAGTTTCAGACTTATGTTTGATGAAATAGATATACCCATATCTACTCAAGTCATCCGTGCAAGTAAGAACATAACGATAACCACCGCGTGATGCCACACTCATCAGGCCATACACATCGGTATGTATGATTTCCAATAAGTCCATAGCTCGCTCCATTATACCAAAGAATGGAGTCTTAGTCATTTTATCCATCAAACATGCTTCACATCTTTCAAGTGATTCAAAATCAAGTGATTCAAGAAGTCCATCAGAATGGAGTTTCTTCATACGCTTCACTCCAATGTGACCAAGACGATAGTGCCACATGTATGTAGAATTATCATTCGATTTCAATCATTTAACATATATATTATGAACATGTGTATCACTACTATCGAGATTCAATAAGAATAGACCATCTATCATAGGTGCATGACCATAAAAGATATTACTCATATAAATCGAAGAACCATTATTGTCGGACTTAAACAAGTAACGGTCTCACAATAAACAAGATCCAGATATAATGTTCATGCTTAACACAGGCACCAAATAACAATTATTCAAGTATAAAACTAATCCCTATGGTAGATGAAGAGGGAGCATGCCAACAGCGATCACATCAACCTTGGAGCCATTTCCAACGCGCATCATCACCTCGTCTCTCGCTAGTCTTCGCTTATTCTGCAACACCTGTTTCAAGTTACAAATATGAGCAACCAAACCAGTATCAAATACCCAGGCACTACTACGTCTACTAGTAAGATGCACATTAATAACATGTATATCGAATATACCTTTCTTCTTGATGTTGCCGTTCTTCAGATCTACCAGGTACTTGAGGAAATTCCGCTTCCAATGACCTTCTCCCTTGAAGTAAAAGAACTCAGTATCAGGCTTAGGACTAGCCTTGGGTTTCTTTGTAGGCGCGTCAACTTTCTTGTCGCCCTTCTTGAAGTTACCCTTCTTCTTAGGCCTGCCTTGCTTCTTGAAATTGGTGGTCTTATTGACCATCAATAGTTGGTGCTCTTTCTTGATCTCCACTTCCACATACTTCAACATGGAGAAGAGTTCTGGTAACGACTTATCCATGCGCTGCATTTTGTACTTCGTCATGAATTTCTTGTAACTAGGTGGTAGTGATTGGAGGACATGATGAATACCCAACACATTAGGAATCGTTATTCCCAAATCTGCGAGTTTATTCACGTGCCCAGACATCTTAAGCACATGCTCTCTAACGGAGCTGCCCTCCTCAATTTTACAGTTAAAGAACTTCTCGGAGGATTCATAGCTTTCAACTGCCGCATGAGTCTCAAATATCATTTTGAGCTCACGGATAATATCATAAGGCTCACGATTCTCAAACCGCTTCTGAAGCTCTGATTCCAAACCATACAAGATAGCACATTGAATTATGCAGTATTGAGTTTTTCGAGTGAGGAAAACATTATTCGCCTCATCGGTAGCATCAGCTGCATGTGGGTCACCCAGTGGTGCATCCAGCACATAGGTCAACTGACCATCATTAAGGACAATCCTCAAGTTGCGGAACCAATCCGTGAAGTTGCTTCCATTGTTTTTCAACTTTTCTTTCTCTAGGAACGCATTAAAATTGATGGTAGGGGCCGCCATGATATAGAACATATTTACAAATAATTTAGACTAAGTTTATGACAAATTGAGTTCATATTTAATACTTAAATTAACTAGGTGAACTTACACTCAAAACAACATCCCTCACATTGTTTTAGTGATCACACGAACCAAATCCACTACACCAAATCCGATCATCACGAGAGATGATGTAGCTTCAAAGGCGAACAATCAACATGTTCATCATATCAGTCATATGACTCATGCTTTACCTTTCGGTATTCCGTGTTCCGAGACCCTGTCTATACATTCTTAGCTAGTCAAGGTTAACCTTAGTATCCGCATGTGCAAATTTGTCTTGCACCTGTTGTATGCACACGTAGAATATATCACACCCGGTCATCCGTGGTGCTTCGAAACGATGAGTCTTAGCAACGGTGCCTACTAAGGACGCACACTTTATTACTCGATATTTAGTGAGAGGGATCATCTTATAATGCTATCGTCCCAATCTAAGAAATACACGATGCATAAAAGGATTAACATCACATGCAATTCATAATAGGGATTTCTATTTTAGTGCCCTTGATTCGTTAGTTGTACTCAGTTTTACCCAGCCGATTAACTTTTCCTCACTTTTCCCCTCGCCATGTTACGAAACCCTCGCAGGCGCTCGGATGGAGGGATGCCATCAGGTCAAAGGCTTGATCGTTACATGCTGACTGGTGGGGCCGCATTAGGGCGTGTCATGCATTGAGCGTTACATTACGTGGCCTAAACCGTTACATGCTGACGGGTGGGGCCGTGTTCAGACGGGTCCTGCATACATGGTGAAGGGTGGGGCCGCATTGGGATGGGTCTTGCATATGTGGTGAAGGGTGGGGCCACATGGAGACACGCCGGACCGGCCATTCTCGCTCACCCAAAACATTCGCTTCCCCCCGAGCCTGGAACAACTCCCACACCGCCCCTCTGCTGCCCCACCATCGTTCCCTCCTACCTTATGTCGTCCTCGGCCCCAGAGCGGCCCCCTCCCCTAGTGGCAAAGCCCACTCGACCTCCGGCTCCTCTCCTGCCACCACTAGATCTACCCCTTTCGTAGAACAGTATGCAACGCCGGCTGGTGTACCATCCATCCGCGTCAACCATAGAGAAGATTGGGTGGAATCGAATGGATCTAATGCATGGATTCCATCTAGGTAAGCATCGTTTCCCTTTGTGGGTTGATTATTGGCAGTATTTGAGCGCGAATCACTGGTGCTCAACTATCTGCCTTGCTTTTCGAATAGGATTGATCTAGTGCTGGCATTTCGGCTAGCGATTAGACTGGATACTAGCGTAATTCGTGGTTGTGAACAATATCTCTAGGGGATTTTACTTCCCAGCGGTGGTTGCAACCTCCATAACTCTCAGAGATTTGATAGATAAAATCTATTGTATATTCCCCTGGAGCAGACGCGAGTTAGTTGAGTTGCAATATTTCAACATTAGCGAGCAAAGATTGCTCCCACTAACTAGCGAAGATGATCTGGTAATTCTTTTCTCTTTGAATGCTACCGAACGTTTTGGTCGAATTCGTCTCCATGTGCAACCTAAAGTTGAGCACACGGGAAATAGTGTTAAATCACCATATGGTGGTCATGCATCATCAGGTGGTCGGGCATCATATGTCTCTGCTAATAGTGTGTGCCCCGACGATTCTTGTAGGTCCACAACAATACCATCTGTTCACACTGCGAGTGTAAGCCAAACCGCTCGTGCGGCCGATGTGGAGGACGAGGCAGAGCCTGACAAGGGATCGCCTGCACTAGATAATGAGGATGAGTTGATGTTTCCTGAATTTGTAGATAGATTTAGTAAGTAGGAACTAGAGGATCAATACACGGATGAAATTGCCTAGGGTGCCAGATTTGATGACACTGATGACAAAGAGAATGAGGAGAACAATGATAGCCTCGTTTTAGCTGAGTACGATGGTGAGGACTTTCCAGTAATTGAGTGGGACAGGGACGATCCTAAGATTTCATAAGGCACCATATTTGAAACGATGTAGGACTGTCGTAATTACCTTACTACATATTGCATTCGCACCAATAATGATTATGATGTTATTAAGAGTGAGCTAGCAAGGTTCACAGTGAAGTGCCCATACAAGAGGTGTAGGTGGAGGATGCATGCATCCACTATGCTCAGGAGTAGTTTGGTTAAGGTATTACAAGCAGTTGTGCATTTTAGATCATTGTGTAGAGTTTGTTAGTTATACCTGACATTTTCATTATGTTTCAGATAAAAATTAACCAGTTCAAAGTCCACCTTAAGGGGGACAGCTAAAGGACAAAACAAAACTAGCAAAGACTAGGTGGTTGGAAGATGCAATCATGGATTGGATGAGAGTGAACACATCACTTGGTGCAACAACACTCATAAAAGATGTTTTAAAAGTTTAATATTACAGTACCCTACATGAGGATGTTCTATGCAAAGGAAATGGCCCTTGAGAGGATCAATGGTCCATGGAATGAAAGTTTTCAGTTGCTTTACAGCTTCAAAGCTAAAGTGGAGATGGCTAGTCTAGGTAGTGTTGTACAGATAGACATGCATAAAGTTTAGTACAAAATAAGAGGGAAGACAATGGAGAAGGAGTGCTTTAGAAGGGATTTGGTTTATTTCAAAGCTTGCTGGCAAGGGTTTCTGGATGGTTGTAGGCCTTATTTGTCCATGGATGCAACAACTCTTCATGGAAGATTTAATGGACAGCTAGTAGCTGCTACTGCAGTTGATGGCCACAATTGGATGTTCCCTATTGCTTATGGAGTTTTGGAGATTGAGTCAGAGGAAAGTTGGACTTGGTTTCTGGAGAATTTGCACGACCTTATAGGTTATCCACCCGGACTTACTATCCACACAAATGCTTGCAAAGGTTTGGAGAAAGTTGTAGAAGAAGTATTCCCCGAAGTGGAGCATAGAGAATGTATGCGATACTTAGTGCAGAATTTTACAAAGAAATTCAAGGGTAAAGTTTATACTGACAACCTATGGCCAGCTTCATACACATACAATTTGTGGAAGCATCTGTATCATTTGGAAGTGTTGTATAAACAAAAACCTGCGGTGAAGGAGTACTTGGACACACATCATGGAATGGTGTGGTGAAGAAGCCGATTGTCGTCGGATTGTCTACAGGTACGCCATAGGGGGTCCCAGTGGCGTTGGAAAGATGGGGTGTGAGATGTCGGATGTTCCAGGAGCAGTGAGCACAAGTTTACCCAGGTTCAGATCTGACGGTGGTGATCAGATCCTACTCCTTCTAGCAACCCACTAATATATCGGCGTAAGCCGGATGTTATAGAGGATTACAAGAGAGGTTAGCCTATGCGAGTTGTGATTGTGGTTGTTGGTATTGTGTGCCCTAAAGGCTCCCATAGGGCCGATTTATATAGTCACTAGGACCTAGGGTTACAGGAGAGACCTATCCGGCTATGTTATAGAGTCGGTAACTAGATACAGCTTGGACTACAAGTAATACTACATGCCTAAGTCGGTAACTCTTCTGGGCCTTGCCATAGCTGGAACTGGCTCATCCTCTTTCTCCGACTGGGCCGCCCGTGAATCAAAGCTCTTACCCGTTGGTGGGACACCTTGGTCAGCGAGTCCTGTGGGTATACCCGGAAAGTATATCCCTAACAGTAGCCCCCGGAAGTCTCCAACATCCAAAGTTGGATAAATCGTCTAGCTTGATGATTTCTTCGTCTTGAGAATCTTGAAGGGTTCCCAAAAACTTCATTTAACAGTGTAGGATTCCGAGTCCGTTGAGTCGGATATATTTTGTTCTGACTTTAGTCTTTTCCTTGCTCAGTTTGAAACATGAGCCGGATTTCACAACGACATGCGGGCTGACAACTTTTCAGGCCAGGTCCTGTCACTAATAGGAGTCCCGTCAACACGACCATTGGTGGGTCTGCTCCCTACGGAATAGAGCACCGTTTTAACGCTCACGCGAGAATCAAGGGGGTGGTGGAGTCACGAGGAAGCCACCTCCCACTCTCCTATACGCGTGGCACAAATCGCCCAACTGATGCACGAATCTTGGCATAGAGGCAAACAAAAGAGAGGAGAAAACCCTTCTGTCCCAGATTCATCTCTCCACCACTTCATTCATTGTCTCCTCGTACTCCTCGAGCCCTCCGCGTCCATTCTCATCTACACACCGCGAGAATTTTTTTATCTCCCCCACCAATCCTTCATCTTCTCCAAGAGCGATGTCATCTGCATCTGGCTCAATAGCGGCGGCGGGTACATCTGCGGCAGACAAGAAGAAGATGCGGGGCCTCTGGGTCCCAAGCGTCATGGACGATTCCGAGCTCCAGGTCATGGAGGATGAGGGATTCATCATCACCGACGCGTAGCGGAGCGCCTCAGGACACGCCATTCCCGCCCCGCACGATGGTGAGCTGGTGCTGTTCGGCATGCACATCGACCGCAGCCTTAGCCTTCCACCGTCTGAATTCTTCCTTGAGGTCCTCAAATACTATGGTGTGCAGCTCCATAATCTTCCTCCCAACTCCCTTCTAGAGCTTAGTACTCATGCAACCTTGTCCAAGGGGTTTCTTGGCATTAGGCAAGTCTCACCCTTTTCCGGTACTACTATGGTACCCGGAAGAACTCCATTAGTGCTGGTGTGCCTTACACCACTGGCACTCTTAGCTTAGTCCTTAGGAGAAACCGAGTTTATCCTAGGATTAACACTAGCACATCCGTCAAACACTAGGCCGAAACTTTGTTCTACCATAAGGATATTCTGGCTCCTGGAAAGGCGGAAGGTCTTCCGGCCTTCATCGACGGTGCCGCTTCCCACCAAAAATCATGGGACGCGGAGGCGCCAAAACTGTCGAATATTTTTTATCCTCGCCAAGAGGCGTATTGAGTTTCTGATGAAGCACATGGGTCTCCGCAGATCTGACTTGATCCACTGCTGGCTGGAGCGCCGGATTCAGCCCCTGTAGCACCATGGAGATTGCCTCATGCACACCATCACCAGCGACAAGAAGGACAACATGCGGGTCAGCCCGAACTAGATTCCGGTGAAGGATTACTGGACCCTCATGCAGTATTTGATCAAGGAGAGAGTGGGGAACGAAAAGTTCCAGATGTCTCTATGAAGATGTTCACATCTAACCATCCTCTGACTCCGGTAAATATTTCGACTCTGCTTTCGTGTTTTGTCGTTCTTCTCTGTTCTTTCCCCGACTCTATTTTCATCATTGCTTTTTGACTTTGTCAGCTCGAGAAACTCTCCGAGTCTGAGCTAGCTCCACTAGAGGGCTATCTTTTTCAGATGATCCAGAGGCGATGGAGGATTATGAGGTGCAAGAAGTTTCCGCCTCTCCCTCCAAGAAGCACAAGGCGAAGGAAGTCGATATCACTGCTGGTAGCCAAGTGCTGCCAGTAGTTAAAAATTAAGCACCCTGCCTTTATTTTCAGTACTTGGTACCTTTGTTTCTTTCCAAATCACACCTAATATTTGGATTTTTGTGCTTTAGAGCTAAAGAATTTTTGAAGAGTAAAGCGAATCCAGACAGCAAGACAGGCAAGCAACTGCGTCAGCAGAAGCTTGTCATCTCCCCTGTAGTGCCGCCGCCGACTCCATCCAGTACTCCATCAGCACCAGAGGCTTCCGCCTCTCCTGGTGTTGGTAACATCTAGAAATCCCTAGTCACCATTGGTGATCAGGCAACTAACAAGGGTGAACCCATCAAGGGTAATGATCCCATGGTAATATCTACAGGAGCATTAGATAAAGTGGCCGGCTCTGCTACCTCCGGCCTAAAACGGAAGAAGGAGGAGATTCTCACGCTAGCTTAGTTCAGCCTTGAGAAGCAATCCCTCACTCTAGAGGCAGCAAGCCAGGAGGTGGAGGACGTGAAGCTGATCAGCCTCCTGGACCAAATTTTAGTCCGGGATGCGAAGATAGAGTTTGGCGAACTCCCAGCGATGGACGTTCCCTCCCTCTCCCTTGCCGAGAAAGTTTTTCACAACACAAAACTTGTATTTGAGAAGTTGCACCTGGAACACATTGTAAGTTTCCGATTCTTATTTGCAGTTATTTTATTATCATATCCTCTAGCCCCCAAGCATAAAGTCGGATAAACATCGTTGAATCCAAGTTGATGCTTATTGGATGCAAAAGAACGATGTAGTGTAGCCCCAAGGCTCGTGCTGTATTTTACTTAGTTAAATTTGTAGCCCGAGTCTTAGTTTCCGTCTGACGGTATTCCGTCTTCTGAACTTATAGAAAATTGCATCTTCCAACCAGGAATTGCTCAAGAACATATGCAATAAACGCAAGGAAATCAAAGCCCTGCGCCTTGAGAATTCAAAGTTAAAAGTTGAAAAAGATGAAGCAGAAGGTAAACTTTTCCGACTTCCTCTTTGTCATTTAGCTATTGTCATAGTCAAACTTGTTTTGTTTGACTGATCTTTTTTCCTTTGCAGAATTGTTGTGTGAATCAAGCAAGATGGTGGAGCAATCCGAGAACTTCAAGGTCTTGGAAATGGAGAATGCTGATGATGAGTTTTAATCTCGTCAATGCCCATTGTTATGATCTTGGGTTAGGGAGAAGATAGGGGTGCTGGATATCGCGAAACGGTTAACAGACAAGCAACCAGGGGACATGAGATTTACCCAGGTTCAGGCCCCCGGAGGGAAAACTCTACTCCTGCTTGTCTGCTCTTGATTACGACGGAACCGAGAAGTACAGGGGTGCGCAGATGCAATCTGGCGTGAAGGTGTGTATGCGGTGAGGTGAGAGAGATATCCTCCTCATCGTGCCCTCCTAGCCTTTATATAGAGGTAAGCAGGTCCCGGGCACAGATCGAGTCGGTTACAGGTTTACGGTTTGCCCCTTTGAATATTCTATCTCTTATAGTCTTGCTCTCCAAGGATCCAAAGACATCATGGGCTTGGGCCACCTGAAAATCTTCATGGGCCGCGTATATTCTCGTGGGCCTTCCTTGGGCTGGACCAGGTATGCTGATGTCGTGTACCCGTAGGGTATAACCATGTCAGTAGCCCCCGAGTGTTCAGTCGAATCGTAGATTCGGCTGAGGACTCTTCAATCTTTTGGGTGCAGCTGTTTTTGTTCACCAGAGAATGATTTTAGTTGTGTAGGGATTGTTGATGCGTGTGCCTGACTCTCCTGACGGATCAGGGCTAGTTAACTGTCTTAAGACAAAACAATACGATCTTCTTCAGATTCGAGTCCCTAGACTCGAACCCGGAACAAATGCTGGCGCAATTCGACTCAGGCCGTGAGGTCTTATAGGAGTCGAATCCCAGTAGATTTCGAATGATGTACCCAACGCGTCCCTCGGGATTTTCATCGCGCCTGTTGGCACGGATTTTTTACTAGCAGAGCGCAGTCGGGTGCGTTACCAGGGCATCAGACGATATCTGTAGGTCTTATCTTTGCGTCGCAGACACAACATCCGAAATTTTACCACCGCGGAGGTGTTTTGGGTGGCCAAGGAGAATGTTACTCACTTAGCGTTAGTTGTGGCAAAGTTTGTGAAAAGTTTTTGCATTCTGATCCGAAGGATCGCAGTCGAAAAATTCATAGGGTGCGCGACCAGCACTCCCTATGGGAGTAGCCCCCAAGTGTCTGTTCGAGTCGTAGACTCGAGAAGAGACTTTAATTCAGCCATTGTTTGCTTTAGGTCCGTAGGACACAATTTTTTCGGATGCTTGAATCAATCCTCCCTATGGCAGTAGCGCCCGAGTCTGTAGTGGAGTCGTAGACTCGACGTAGGACTCGAAGAACAGATTATTGGCATAGTACCTTATTCATGCTTCGGGTGCGCGGCCAGCGCTCCTGATAGGAGTAGTCCCCGAGTAGTTACTCGAATCGTAGATTCGAGTGAGTACTTTAGCTGTTTAGCCAAAGTTTTGTAACCGTTGCCAGTATGGCTTTGATGATGTCAGTGCTGACGATCGGTGACCTCAATCATCTGCGGTGCCAGAGGTGACGTGACTGGACGAACGTGGGTCCCACTTTCTGACTTGGAGTAGACTGGTTATGCGTGACGTGGCGAGAATTACGATGTCTCCTCGGTTTCCGTGCGTAGTGGACGGCGTGCGAGCGACGGTTCACTGCTGTGCTGACATGTGGATGGTTAGATTTGATGCCGGTGCTAGGGCTTCCAGATGAACGGTCCCTGTTCATCGTCTTCGTCCTTATAACTGTGGGGAAAAATTGTGGCTAGTTTTCACCGTAGCCACTTGCTTTCTACTACTTCCACTTTCTTGAGCTTTTCTCGCCGCGTGCTGGAAATTCTCCGATCATTCCCTTCCTCTTTTCTGCGCTCGCACCGCCGCCGTCATCACGCTGTAATGGGGAAATTGAAGAAGACCTCCACCAGTGCTGTTATCGGCGGCAAGAAGGGCACCGCCTCCACTCGTGTCACCGATGGTGGGTGGAGGCGCTCGGAGACACGCGAGGGCGACCTGCGCAAGTTGCGTGAGGCGGGATTGATCCCGCAGGACAGGGACGCCATCAGGGTCCCCGGCGATGAGGTAATTCCCCGTTCACCCGCAGGGTTTCGGGTGATGTTCATTGCTTTTGTTCTTCACGGCCTGTCGCTCCTAGTCCACGGTTTTCTACGTGGACTGTTGTTTTTCTATGGCATCCAACTCCACCATCTTTCGCCCAATTCTCTTCTCCACATTGCCTGTTTCATCACTTTTTGCGAGTGCTGGCTCGGTATCGAGACGCACTTTGGCCTCTTTCGGAAACTCTATGCTGTGAAGAGGCAGTCCGGCTCCGACGGAGTTTATCCGATTGGTGGCTGCATCATTTCCCTTTGATCCAATTTTCTTTTCTTATCTTTTTCTATGTCTGAGTCCGTCCAATACTGGCGGAAGAGGTGGTTTTATATCCACGATTCCACAGAGGACGGGCAAGACTTTGTCCTTGCCCCTTTCGACTCCACCCAGAAAATCCTGCCGAAGAGATCCTAGAAGAACCATGTCCTGGAGGGTGAGGTGGAGGAGATAGAGGAGCTCTACCATCGGGTGGAGGACCTCCAGGTAATTTCGGAGAAGGAGGTGAACGGTGTGGATATCATCCGCACCTTCCTCAAATGTCGGGTGTAGCCACTCCAGGCTAGGGTGCACCCGATGTTTCTTTATTCTGGCCGCCATGACCCAACGAGAGTTGCGGTTGAGGAGCTCTCAAAGGGGGACCTCGACAGAGTCCTTCGGCCGCTGCTAAAGTACAAATCCGACGAGGACCTTCCGGGGAAGTTGCTGACGCCCCCGTTCAGTGCTTCTTGACCGGTTCCGCATGTGTAGATCTGCGACGTGCGCGTAGCGCTTTTTCGAGTGCGTTTCCTTGTAATTTTCTGTTCTGAAAGTTTGTTTTCATTGTGCAGGAGTTCAAGGTACCCGACATGGTGCCTCCACTACCCGAACGATTTCCGGATGCACCGAACAATGAGTTAGTGGACTCCGTGTCCGAGCTTCCCCCGTTGCAATCACCGACTGAGGAAGCCCCCGAGGCGAGCGAGGGGCATACCCGAAAGCAGGCACGGAGTTTGAGCGAATCTTCGGATGCCTCGACTCCGCAAACGCCTAGGGAGCCCCCATTGCTTGTCTGCCACAGTGGAGGTGATGGTGCCTCTTCCTCTCCCATCCCGACCGTTCCTGTGCGGGCTGTGGCGCCGTAGCCGCCGACAAAGAGGAAGAAGGAAGAGAAGAAGGGCAAGAGGGCCCTGCCTGTTTTTAACTTGAGCGACATGGACTCGTAAGTGCCTTCGGATGCCTTTTTGCTACCTTTCTTGTGTTTTTTCCTTTTTTCTTTTTGACTGGTTTGTTTCTTGCAGCCACTCCTCTAAGGGCTCGTTTAGTGATGCCACTCAACAGGTAGTAGGGGAGTCGAAGATGACGCCTCCTCCCTCTCAGACGGTGGCCACCTCTGGGGGCACTGCTCCGAACCCCTCTCCACAGGAGGCTCGGGTGATCGTCTCCCAAAAGACTACACCGGGACCTTTGGAGTCTCCGTTTGAGCATGTAAGTGTTCTCTTTCTTGCTGCGGGGGGAGCCCCCGAGCCATATTTTGTATGATCTGTTGATCTTTGCTTCTTTTTTGCGTGTCTCGGGGGGAGCCCCTGAGCGTTTTTCATGTGTTTAATCTCTTGCTCGTTTCTTGGGCGCACTCCCGAGCCCTTTTTCTGACAAGTTGTTTCTTTTTGCAGCCTTTTTGTGCAAGGTGCAAACCAGCTGGTGAAGCAGCACCTGGCATTGGAGGCCAGCCTACGGCAGCTTCAAGGTACATCCTTAACTAATCTTCTACTTTTCGTCTGCTTGCTAGCTTGTGAAGCTCAGATATGTTATTTGTTGCTTTTTGCAGATGAGAATAACACTGCCCTCTGTGAGCTTGATGCTCTCAAAAGGATCCTTGGGCGAGCGGAGAAAAATGCCGAGGATGCGGTTGGGGTGAAGGAGCGCCTCGAGCAGGAGCTAGCTGTCGCATCCGCAGCTAAGGAGCGCCTGCAGTAGGAAGCGACGGATCGCGAGGAGCAGCTCGCCACTGTTGCGGCTTCGCACGAGAAGGAGGTGGCCAAAAAATTAATGGCTGCTTCCAAGGCTGTCTCTAGTGAGTATTTTTGCCTCTCTTTGGTTTTTTCGGCTGCCGCGTCCCTGTGCCTTTATTCGATCCTTACTGTATCTTTCCGTTTCTCTAGATGTCGTAGGCATCAAGTTCAATCGCAGTGCCCTAGAGCATGGTAGTGCTTTGGATGATGCTACTGCGGCGGTCGAAGACCGCTGCAGTACTATGGTTGGCTCCCTTGCCAAGGACAAGGAGGTCCTCGGGCGCTTCTATAAGGAGCTCGTTCCCAAGGGCGTTGCCCTTGAGGATGTCGACTCTTTGGCGGATGCGCTGTCCGTGGATGCGCCTGCGGCCTCCAAGCGCAAGCAGAAGGGCATCGATGCCTCCATGGGCCTAGCCATGGCCATGGCGTCCGGGGCGGAGTTGGATCTTCACCAGGTCACCTCCCAGATGCCAACGGCTCCTAACGGTTCCGAGGTAGCCTTCACTCTCTTCGCTGCTCGCTGTAAGCGCTACGGGCCAAAGCTTATTGACCTTCTGGCGGAGTATGCAGTGAAGCAGCAGGAGGAGGTCAAGAGCAGGCAATCTGGCCACGAGGCCACTCAGGATGCAGTTGCTTAGGCTTTGTCTTTGTAGGATAGTTGTCTTCTACTTTCATTGTAATATTTTGATGAACAATTTCCTGTGCCACACAATGGATTTTTGTTGTATATAATGATCCTTCGAGCTGTTCTTCAATCATGTGTTGTTCATATCCTTGTCTATTTTCCTTTAGGGACCTTCGGGTGATGACCCTGTCGATAATTCGTCTGCTTCGCAGCCGCGACCATCCTTGGATGATGCGTTGTAGCTTGTTTTTCTTCATGACCGTGTCCGTAGTCTTGAGAAGGAGTTGCTTGGCATCCGAGGCCATGCAGACGTTTGGAAGTCGAAGGCGGAGCGGGATACCGCCAGAGAGGAATATCTGATGGGGGAGCTGCGGCAGTTTGCCAAGCAGCTGCAGTGTAAGTTACCTCGAGCTGCTGCTCATTTTCGGATGCGCCTGTCTTGTGGGTCATCTTACTTTGTAGTTGTTGCAGGTGCCAACCTTGTTCCGAGGGAGGAGAAGGAGCGCGTTGCAGTTCGGATCAACTGCTTGACCCAGTAGGATATGGAAGCCGGTGGCTTTTTCTGGATGGATCGTGACCATGCCACGGTCCTTGCGACTGTGGAGGATCGTGCTCACCAGGTATCGCGAGTGCTGCGGCAGGTGAAGATCCCTAGGGTCGATTCTGCACGTCATGTTTCCCCTTGATGAAGCGCCTTCGACTCTCTGGGGCTTGCTGGCAAAGTTTTGGGACGTGCGTCATGTCAGGGAGTTGGTGCGGCACCAGTTGGTTATGGGAGTGAAGGCCGCCCTTTCCCTCGTGCGGCTGCATCCCCCGGATGTGAATCTTGCTGCTATTGCGGCTGGGCCGCTCCCTCGGCCGGATGGTGGCCTATGGGACATGCGCCCGCACTATGCGGCTGTGAGGCAGTATGCCGAAGAAGTTGTAGATCTCTTTGATCATCGTGCGCAGGTGATCCTTCAGAATAGGTAGCTCCTTTAAAAAAGATAGATGCAAACTTTGTATGTATTTCGACTAGGCGTGTTGCGCCCTTTGTTGTAAAGGTTCATTGTATTAGCACGTGGTGCTTGGTTGTATGCATGCCCTTTTCGTTAGCCTGACGTGATCAGCTACTCAGGTGTACATGCGTTATCCTTAGTCGACGAGGTCGTGAGGTGAGGGGGATCCCCCGAGTGTGTTGTAGCATAAAGGAATGCAAGAAAAAGATAAATTTTTGGGTGAGACACTTAGCTTTATTCATATCGTAATGAGGAGGTACATTGTTCGGCTGAGTAGCCGTCGCTGAATAGCCTTATTTAAAGTAAAGGGGGATAGCTAGGGGTAGAAGCATCGCAATTGTGCGACGTTCCATGGGTTGGAGTATGCGACTCCAGACTCCACGTGCTTGAGGCGGTAGGCGCCACCTAGGATGACTTCGGTGACAACGTATGGTCCTTCCTAGGGTGACTCAAGATTTTTCGGCCGCTCTTGCTTGAGTCGTAAGACGAGGTCTCCTTCGACGAAGGACCTTGGGCGCAGACGACGGCTGTGATTAGTTGCGGAGGCTCTGCTGGTAGACCGCCAAGCAAGCCGCAGCGATGTCACGTGCCTCGTCGAGTGTGTCGACGGCGTCTTCGAGTGCGGCCGTCGATTCAGCTTCGCTGTAGGCAACGAACCGTGGGGCCTTATGGCGTACTTCTGCAGGCAACACGGCTTCGGCTCCGTGCACCATGAAGAAAGGCGTGTAGCCAGTTGAGCTGTTTGGCGTTGTGCGCAAGCTCCAGAGGACGGAGGGTAGCTCTTCTGCCCATGCTCCCGCAAGCTGCTCGAGTGGGCTCAGTAGGCACTTCTTGATGCCGCCTCCTACGAGGTTGTTGGCCTTTTCGACCTGCCCATTGGTTTGCGGGTGTGCCACGGAGGCATAGGATATGTTGATCCCAAGGCCTTCGCAGAAGTCCTGGAATTCTTTGGAAATGAAGTTCGAACCATTGTCGGTGATGATGCTATGCAGCACGCCGAACCTATAGACTATGGATTCGAAAAATTTCATGGCCGTTTTACCCTTTTGGTTGGTAACGGGTATGGCTTTGATCCACTTGGTGAACTTGTCGACTGCGACCAGGAGGTAGACGTGGCCTCCTTTCGAGGACTTGTGAAGTTTGCCATTCATGTCGAGGCCCCATTGGGCGAAGGGCCAGGCCAAGGGTATGGGCCTGAGCTCTGATCCTGGTGCGTGCGGTTTGTCTACGAACCTCTGGAACCCATTGCACCTTCGGACGATGTCCTTGGCGTCCTTCATGGCCGTTGGCCAGTAGAACCCAGCTCGTAGAGCTTTGGCGACGAGGGCGCGGCTGCCCGCGTGATGGCCGCAGATGCCCTCATGGATGTCTTGGAGGATGGTTTTGCCGTCACCGATGGTGACGCACCTTTGGAGTACACCCGAAATGTTGCGCTTGTACAGCTCGCCATTGATGATGGTGAAGGCCTTGGACCGGCGAGATATGCGCCGGGCATTTGTCGGGTCATCAGGCAGTTTCCTGTTTATTAGGTACCGAAGGTACGGATGCATCCATGTTTCCTCGATTGCCATGACCTGCATCAGGTTGACCACTGCGAACTCTGTATTGAGCTTTTCGGGTCCTTCCTGTCCCTCGGGTAGCGCGGCCCCCGAGTGCTCTGCCTCTTCGGGTGATCCCTTGGGGAATTTCCTTTTGATGGATGGCACGCAGATTTGTTCGAGGAACACACCTGGTGGCACCCGTTCGTAGGTGGAGCCAATATTGTCGAGTCTATCGGCTTCTTCATTGCTTTCTCTTCCAACGTGCCGAAGCTCGCAGCTGTCAAAGTATCCTTTGAGTGAGTTGTAGGGTGTGCAGTACGCGATCATGTTGGCGGCGTGTGCATCGCACTCATTCATTGTCTGCTGGATGATAAGGTTCGAGTCACCGTAGATGACGAGGCACGTTGGGCCATAGATCTTCGCCATCCTCATGCCATGGATGAGAGCCTCGTATTCGGCTTCATTGTTGGAAGCTCAAAATTTCATCCGGAGGACGTACTTCATCTTGTTGCCCTTCGAGGATGTCAGTATGATCCCAGATCCTGCTCCAGCGTCGTGCTTGGAGCCATCGAAGTGCATCGTCCATGACTGTGTCATATCCGGGGTGTCCGGCTGCTGCAGCTCCATCCAGTGGACGAGGAAGTCCGGTAGGACCTGAGACTTGATCTCATGGCGCTTCTCGTAGACTATGTCTAGAGGGGACAGCTCGATGCCCCACAGGGCTACGCGTCATGTGGCTTTCGGGTTGTTCAGGATGTTGTTCAGAGGTGCCTCGTTGACGACCATCACCTGATGCTCCTGGAAGTAGTTGCTCAGCCGACGAGCTATCATGAACACGCCATAGGCGAGTTTCTGGTAGTGATGGTACCTCTGTTTTGTTGGCATCAGTACCTTGCTGAGGTAGTAGATAGGGCGTTGGACCCCATGGGTCTTGCCATCTTCGGGTCTTTCGACCACGAGCACGGTGCTTACCACCTGATGCGTGGCTTCTATGTATAGCAGGAGAGGCTCGCGCTCCTTTGGTGTGACTAGGACGGGCGAGGTTGAGAGCAGCCGCTTCAGATATACGAATGCGTCGTCGGCTTCAGGTGTCCACTCAAATTTGTCTGCTTTGCGTAGCAGCTGGTAGAAAGGCAGGGCCTTCTCACCCATGCGGCTGATGAATCTGCTCAGCGCCGCGATGTGCCCAACTAGGTGCTGGACACCTTTGAGGTTCTTCGGTTTCTCCATGGCCAGTATGGCCCGGATTTTCTTTGGGTTCGCCTCAATTCCTTGCTGGGAGATGAAGTAGCCAAGCAGTTGGCCAGATGGGACGCCGAAGGCGCACTTTTCTGGGTTTAGCTTGATCTTGTAGTGATCAAGGTTGTCGAACGTCTCGCGGAGATCGTCGATTGGTGTCTTGGCTTCCCTTGTCTTGACTACTATGTCGTCGACATAGACCTGTATGTTGTGGCCGATCTGGCTCTTTAGGCATGCCTGCATGCACCGCTGGTACGTGGCACCTGCGTTCTTCATCCCGAAGGTCTTTGTGTTGTAGCAGAACACCCCGAACGGCGTGATGAACGCCGTTTTCTCCTGATCTTCGACCTTCAGTCTAATCTGATTGTAGCCCGAGTAGGCGTCGAGGAAGGAGAGTTTCTCGCATCCTGCAGTTGAGTCGATAATCTGATCTATCCAAGGGAGAGGGAAGTGATCCTTTGGGCAGTGCTTGTTCAGCGATGTGAAGTCCACGCACATCCGCAGGATGTCCGTGTCCTTTTTAGGGACCATCACGGTGTTGGCAAGCCACTCGCTTTCCTTTATCTCCCTGATGAAATCATCGTCGAGCAGTCTGTTGACTTCGACTCCGATGGCTTCGGCCCGTGGCTCGGACAATCGTCAGATGGACTATTTGATGGGCTTGGCATCGGGGAACACATTGAGTGCGTGCTCAGCGAATTCCCTGTGAACTCCTGGCATGTCCGCAGGACACCAGGCGAACATTTCCTAGTGCTCACGGAGGAATTCGACGAGCGTGCTTTCCTATGCGGGGCTGAGGTCATTGGCTATCAGCGCTGTCTTGGAGGCGTCCGTCGGGTGGACCTGCACCTTCTTCGTGTTGACTGTTGAGTCGAACGACATGTCGGGTGCGTCTTGCCTCAAGACTGGGGGTGCCCCGTTTCCGTCACTTCTCGGAGCCTTGTGAGCTCCTCCTGCATGCCGAATGACTGGGAGATTCTGTTGAAGTCCCTATCGCAGTGGTCCGACCGGGTGAAGCTCCCGTGGACCGTGATGACGCCCCTAGGTCCTGGCATCTTGAGTAGCAGGTACGCATAGTGCAGTACTGCCAGGAACTTTGCGAATGCCACGCGCCCTAGGATGGCGTGGTATTGTGATGTCCAATCCACCACTTTGAACTTGAGTCGCTCACACCGAAAGTTGTCCGGCTTGCCGAAGATGACGTCGAGCCATATCTTTCCCAGGGGAAATATGCCCTTCCCTGGGACGATGCCGTGAAATGTTGTGTCGGATTGTCCCAGGCTGCACAGCGGGATCCGCATTGCTGCTAAGGTGCCGGCGAACATCAGATTTATGCCGCTGCCACCGTCCATGAAGACGCGGCTCATCTCGAAACCTCCGATCTGTGCCTCGAGCACCATGGAAGCATGACCTGGGCGAGGGATGTAGCGAGGCTGATCCGAACGACTAAATGTGATGCAGGACTCCGAACCGCTGAGGTACTCAGGGATGGCGGGTGGAGCGGTCACATCCAAGCGGACCTGGCGGGTGATCTTCTTTTGTACCCTGTTTGTTGGGCGCCCCTTTTGGATCATCAGTGACCCTTTCGGCGCGGGGTACCCGTTTACGCCGTTGTTCTGTATGGGTGCGACCGGGTGATTCGAAGGTCCCACGGGTGGTGGCGGAGGAGCTCTATGGGCGATGTCACTTGGTGTGGGCGCGTGTACGAACCCATTGTTTGGGACCTGCTGTCTCATCTGGGACAGGCTCTCGCTGAGTTTCTGGAACCCGCGGCAGTCGTCGAGCATATGGCTGGCCTTCTTTTTGCCATCCTGCTTGTCGATGTAGAAGTGGTTGGTGCATGGGCCTGACAACTTGTCGTATGCCGAGGGCTCGTTGTCGCGGCCGCGGCGTTGCCACGTTTGCGCTGGGCGTCCTCCATCGCAGAAGTTGTTTCCACGGTATCCACCACTGTTGCGGTTGCTTTCGTTGCGGCGGTCGGCATAGCCGGCCGCGACCATGTCGGGTCCGTCGCGATCGTCGTAGACACGCGATCTTCTCTTGCTATGGTGCTCGCGTCGGCGGCCGTAGTCATCTTCCTCCTCCGAATGTGCTCGGTGGACGGAGTCCTCGCCATCTGCCCACCTGTTGGCGATGTCCATGAGGTGGTCGAGTGTCTTGGGCTTGACGCGCCCAAGTTCTTCCTTGAAGTCCTGGCGTTTGACGCCATCTTTGAAGGCGTCGATTGTTCTCTCCTCAGAGATGTGTGCCGTGGAGTTCTTGATGTTGGACCAGCATAGTATGTACGAGCGAATGGATTCGCCCGTTCATTGGGTCCAGGCCCGCAATTCTTTGATCGAGGCTGGCCTCTTGCTGGTACCCTTGAAGTTTCAGATGAAACTGTACGCCAGTTCCTCCCAGCTTCGGATGGATCCCGAGGATAGGCTGCTGAGCCAGATCTGGGCTGCGCCTGTCAGCTGCAACTGAAGGCATTGCAGGGCGGTGTTTTTGTTGCCGCCGTGCAGCTTGACGGACGACAGGTGGTCGCCGAGCCACACCTTAGGGTCCTACGTGCCATCGAACTTCGGAGTGTCTGAAGGAAGCTTGAAGTTTCTCGGCATCCGTGTCCGCCGAATAGATCTGCTGAAGCATCAAGCTCCGCAGAGTTCTCCTTCGTCGTCATCCTCTTCGGATTTGGATGAGCACACGCGCTTGGCACGTGCTTTGTTGATCTTGCGCTGAGTGAGTTCGCTTCGAGCGTCATAGTCGCGGCTGCGACGTCGTGAGCTCTTGTGTCGTCGAGGTAGGTCGTGTTCCTCCTCGTCGGATGAGGGTGTGGGACTGCGGTTGAATCTGACCGCAGCCTTATTTTTCAGCTCCGCAGGAGCTTCCTCGTGGAGCGCAGCTCCAACGAGTCTGAGTCCGGCTAGTGCAGAATTATGCATGGCCCTCTTCGGGTCCCCCACCGGAGGTGGATGGTACGCAAGGTATGTGGTGGCTGCCATGATCGCAGCTTGCGGCGTCTTCGGGATGACGTTGCCGTTGGCGTCCATCTCCATGAAGGACGTGTTAAGGGTTCGGGTAACCTCGCGATGTGCAGCGGGGTCCATGTTCTCTACGCGAGAACGATGCTTGTTGGCTTTGTTGGCGTGCGAGCTGGAGCCGCCAACGGCGGAGAGCGCAGCTCGCCGCGCGCTAGACTCCGAGGCCTCTTGCTTCCGGTTGTCGAGTAATTCTTGCATCTTCACCTACTTTTTATGCTCTTCGATGAGGAGCAGGTGGTATGCCATCAGTAGGTCCAGTGAGGCACCCACAGGCAGGATCTTGTTGCCCGCCACAACTTCGCGTGCTTGGTTCCATCCTTCCTCGCTGAGGTGGATTACCTGATTGGCGTCAGGATCGTCCTTGTTGGGTGGAGTGATGGTTGCCTCCTGTTTTCGCCGTTTCTACCCTACGGGTTGGGTGGCGGTACGTGAGCACCCGAACCTGGTGGTTGTTGCTCCACGTCTCTTTGGATGACGACGGCGCGTTGGTAGTGTCCATAGGTCGGATCGCTGCTGCCGCAGCTTTCAGATCTGGAACCGTAGGTCCCTTCATCTGACGGGGGATCGCATAGATCTGAGTTGCAGCTACTTCTGTCATATGAATCATTTGTCGATGTTGTCGTGCGTAGCACATTGGGATGTGGTGCCCACGAGGCGGACCTGATTGATGGCAGAGGCACCCGCTCTGGGAGGCGGAGAGTGCCGATCTGTCCCACCTGGAAGCAGAAGCTCCCGAACAGGATCTCGAGCCCGTCGCCTATGGGCTCAAAGTCCTTCATGGTGGCTGGTGAGTGGGCGGTGAAGTCGAAAGCGCCAAAGAGGAGATGGCTCTCCGTCTCCGAGGAGTCGTAGATCGCTTTGGTCGGGACCATCACGATCGCACAATCAGCGCCTCGATTCCCACAGACGGCGCCAATTGACGAGGTTTAATCTCGTCAATGCCCATTGTTATGAGCTTGGGTTTTGGAGAAGATAGGGGTGCTGGAGATCGCGGAACGGTTAACAGACAAGCAACCAGGGGACACAAGATTTACCCAGGTTCAAGTCCCCGGAGGGAAAACCCTACTCCTGCTTGTCCGCTCTTGATGATGGCGGAACCGAAAAGTACAGGGGTGCGCAGATGCAATCTGGCGTGAAGGTGTGTATGCGGTGAGGTGAGAGAGATATCCTCCTCGTCGTGCCCTCCTAGCCTTTATATAGAGGTAAGCAGGTCCCGGGCACAGATCGAGTTGGTTAGAGGTTTAGGGTTTGCCCCTTTGAATATTCTATCTGTTCTAGTCTTGCTCTCCAAGGATCCAAAGACATCATGGGCTTGGGCCACCCGAAAATATTCATGGGCCGCGTATATTCTCGTGGGCCTTCCTTGGGCTAGACCAGGTATGCTGATGTCGTGTACCCGTAGGGTATAACCATGTCAGCTGAACTCCGGGACAGGCTTGAGAAGCATACTATTGAATTGGAGAAATCCGTAGCTGCTGTCCTGGAGTCAAGCAACCATGAGACCGTGAGGCTCGAGAAGCTGATAGCCCTCTGAGATAAACAATTGGATGATCTCAAGAAGGACTTCGATAGTCAGAGGGATCTAGCCCAGGCCACAAAGAGTGAACTGAACAGCCTCCGCGAGGAGCATGCTCAATGGAATCATTCTGTGCTAGGTACGATTTCTGACCTTCTTTATTCGATTGATTTTTTTGACTTTCTTTTGAGTCAAATTTTGACTTTTGGTTCTTTCCCAACCCCCCTAAATATTTCTGACTCTCCTACCTCTGAACCTAGCCTCGAGCATATCAAGATCATCGAAGATATTTTGTTCGACTTCCGCCAGACTCTTAAAGAGGCTGGCGAGTTGGTGAAACTTTCCGACTTGCATAAGATGTCAGTGCAAGAGGTGAGGGACAAGGCTAAGGAGATTCCGAAGCTTATCGAGGACTGGAAGCTCTCCTACACTCGAACTGCTGCCCATACTGCTCTTACCATGGTGATGAGCCACCACAACGAGAGGGAAATCTGGCATGTCACCAAGGGTATTGCCGAGGAGGACGATGAGGGTAACCAGCAGAACATCAAGGCTATCCAACATTCCTGTGCAGGTTACGTTTGTCATGTGGCGGAGATGACCAATTACACGATGCCATTCTTCGAATCCGTCGCTGTGCCTCCCTCACCTCAAGAGCCAGAAGACAGCCTCGCTGAAGCAGCTTCCGAGTGTAAAACTCAGGGCAACAACGTTGTCAACTCCAGCGTTCCACGCTCTTTGTTGGAGATATGCTATATGGGTATCCTCATAGCATGTCTCCTATCTGGATAACCCGGGTGGACCACAGTTGGTGGCATGGCCCATGGCCTGCTGGGCGGCCCAGTTAGATGGATCCAGAAGGGAGGCCCATGCCAGATAAAGGAAGGCTACGGTTTAAGTCACCGACGTACCTGGAGCCTTGGAGTGCAAGATTCACAAGAGTAGTAATAGACGGTGTAGGACTCTGTAACCTGTCCGGCTAGGACTTTTCCCTGTAACCCTAGGACCTGGTGACTATATAAGTCAGGCCTATGGGAGACTTTAGGGCACAACCTCATACGATCAAGTAGCGATTAGCTTACACCTCGCACAACGAGCCTATCTCTGTAACTCGGCGTATTGCCACTATAGTGATTTATAGCAGGAGTAGGATTCCGCCACCGTTGTGGGACCTGAACCTGGGTAAGCTGTGTTACCTCGTACCCATCAACCGTCCGCCTTCCCCCACATCTCTAAACACGCACTATGAGGACCCCTCCATGGTGTACTCGTCGGCAATACCACGACAATTGGCGCCCACCATGTGGCAAGAGGCGCTTCAGGCTCTTCAGCGAGCGAGGACCAAGATCTTCGCGGGAATCGGCAAAACCATAGCCATCGGTCGCGTTCTCTTCTCCGGCAACATTCCGATCGTCCCTCCCGACGAGTTCTAGATCCCGGCGAAGACGAACCCTACGCGGTGTTCGATCGTTCCTATCGGAGACATCCACCTCTTCATTGGCAAAACTGACTGGGGCACTAGTTCCCTGGGAGTCGGAGGAGCATCAAGGCCCGCACGGACCGCCTACGGGCAGGATACGTTCGCGGAAGGATCGCTGTCAGATCTCTCTTTGGAGTTTGCTAGCAAAGATCAGAAAAATTCAAGGCCCACCCAAACCGCCCCTGTGCAGGATATAAAGGTGGAAGATCACTGCAAGTCCGCCGGCTTCGCCGGTGCGTCTGGACAGCAGAGATCCAAGTTCGTCGGCGTGGTTACCATCTTTGATCTGGCGCGTTGCATTCAGAGAGAGGGCGAAAACCCCCGCGATTACCTGGCCAGGTGGCTCCGCGTACGAGACGATCTGGCCCACTACCCCAATGATGATGCTATGTATCACTTTGTGGAAGGAATGGACCATGGCACGCTTCTCCAACATTCTCTAAGACGGCAGCAGGCGTCAGGACGCCTTACCTTCGAAGGCATGGTGAACACCGTCAACAACTACGCGGAGGCTGAAGCGGCATCTCAGACAGCGCTTGCGCTCATTGATGGAGCCCCTCCGATTCAGCCACCGCCACCACCGCCTCCGGCCGCCATCATCGCAGCTGCACCGCCACCTCCAGTCATTGTTGCTGCTGTTGCACCTCCACCACCCGTCATCGAGGAAGTCCTGACACCCTCTAACTCTGTTATTGACGCGCTCTATGCTGACTTCAGTGCAGATTCAAAGGAGATAGATTTCAGTCCAGAAGAGCTAGACTCCACCATGCAGGAGATGGAGGAGGAGTACACGCATGATGAGCAAGCCAACAATGTCGTCATGTCTCGAGAGGTGTTCATCACCATTGGGACGGCGATGGATGAAGATCAACCCAGACGAGATCCGCCTACAGTGCTGGAAAAGGGGAAGGGGACACTCATTGTTGCTGACGATGATCGCGCAAAGGTCATGCCTCCTCCACCTAACCCAGTGCAGCAGCCGTAGGAACTTGGCACCGGTCCGAGCAACAACAACACCGCAAACTTGCCGCCTCTAGCATCTACGTCTTCTGCTGCCCAAGTTACTCCAGCTGATAGAGTGATGTACGGCAATCTCCTCGTTGAGCCACTGACCGTAGCTCATATCCGGAACATGACTCAGCTTGACAAGAAGCGCCAGCAGCTGCTGGAGGAAGCGCATGCCATCGCGGAGCAAGGCGCTAATCTAGATCGAGATCTGGTCAACGCGCAGAAGTCCATAGAAAAAGCTAGAGCAATGGAGGCCGAGTACAAGACTCTGCTGCAGCAGCAGAAGGCCAAAAAAGCTCCGACTCTGGTGTATGGCGAAACCTAGGATGGGCTCCCTCGAAGCCGGCACAGGCCAAGCCATACATTGACAGTGAAGGCAAACAGGTGATGCCCACCCCACTCCTTAACCTCGCAGTCGCCAAGACCCTTCTGGAGCAGGATAGATCGCCCGAGGCAGTGGAACAGGTCTATGACCTAGTGGCCAAGGCGGTGAAGTAGTAGGAAAAGGCCACCTCTCACCGGCTTGAGTCCGACCCAGCGCTTTGCCAGTCTAGCCAGCATAAGCCATCAAGGGACATATCTCCTCTTGATGTTGGGTCCCAGACGGGTTCATCAGTACGAAGACGGAGGGACGCGCGCAACAGGAAGGATGCTATTCCCATATCCTCCGACCACGGAGAAAATGCCCGACCTCGTCGCCCATCACCATCGCCCCGATCCCCCCGACATCGCGAAGACCCCAAGGCTCACCATCGTACGGATATGCCCCCGCCAAGGCAGTGCGGCATCGTCATCCGCGACAACGTGGAGCAGACCCGTCATGATGGAGAGCGCAACCAAGGACACAAGAGAAGGTCACACCATGACCCTCCGTGTTCGACAAGCAACCGTGACAGGCGTGAGGCGTCGTAGGAGGGTAACAACAAGAAGGCTAACCCACCACCACCTCCGCCTCCGTCACCACGTAGCAGTCACCATGGCGGAGGAGGCCCGCGTCGTTCGTGCAGCCCATCCCCTGTTGACAACAAGAAGAAGAACCCGGATCCATACGACGCACGTTCGCAGATCGATAAGATCCACGAGGCCCGGGAAGGACCATACTTGGGACCACGTCGTTTTGGACCTGCAATACGGTCCGCAACTTACCCCAAAGGTTTCCGGATTGACAAGACCATCAAGCCCTATGACGGAACCGCCAAGCCAGCCACATGGTTGCAGGACTACAACAACGCGGTGGAGATTGCTGGAGGCAACCCCAACGTCGCCGTCAAGTACCTCTCGTTAATGTTGGCGGGCACGACCCATCAATGGATCGACGAATTATCCGAGAAATCAATCTGCAATTGGTTGGACATGCAAGAAGCGTTCACCAAGAACTTTGAGGGTATGTACAAGCGTCCCTGCACTGTTGGCGATCTACATCGGTGCGTGCAGGAGAAAGACGAGACATCTCGCGCCTACCTCTCCTGCTGGCTAGACATGAAGAATTCTTGCGCAGGAGTGCACGCTCAGACCGTCATGGCCGCCTTCATCGATGGATTGGAAAGGGGCACGTTGCTCTGACATAAACTGAAGCGCTTGCAGGACAATCACCAGATTGACTTGAACCAGATGATTCAATTGGCTAGTGAGTTTGCAGCTGCTGACGATGATACTCGCGGCTCCTTGCCAGCAACGGCTGCTCCAACTCAAGCTCGGAGGAACAGCAATACAAAGCAGCAAACCGCTCGAGAAGAAAAGCAATCTACCGACATGGTCGCTATGACTTTTGCAGGACGAGGTGATGGCGGACAACGTGGCCGAGGAAGGGGAGCTGGCCGGGGGAAGCAACGAGGAAGCAAAACTACCTCGGCACCGCTCCGTGTTCCCCAAACCTATGAGGAATACCGCGATATGCCGTGCCTCGTACACCTCGAAGTCAATGGCAAGGCCACCCATACAAATCGACACTGCAAGTTCGTCAACGACCTCAAGGAAGACCCAGAGTCTGGCTACAAGCAATGTCGGAAGAACAGACCGCGAGGCAAGGGAAAGGGGAAGAAGAAGGAGGAGGAGTCCAAGGATTCAAGTGACATGGACGAGGACGTTGACCCCAAGCACGCTACCAAGAGCGAGGACAAGGGAAAGAACCCCTTCGTGAAGAAGGCGCCAGTCTACCACACTTTCCTTGGCACCCCCACCGTCCGACAATAGAAGACTTCTCTGAGGATCCTGATGGCTACTCTACCCCCAGTTCCCCAGTACCTGCGCTGGTTGGAGGTTCCAATTACTTGGGACAGGACGGACCACCCAGACCTTATTCCTACGGAGAACCAATACGCCATGGTCATCAATCCTTTGATTGACAGCGTGGAGTTCACCAAGTGTATGGTGGATAGTGGAAGCAGCATCAACATCATGTACCTGGATACACTGCAGAAGATGAACTTGTTGGGCCACGCAGAGATAAAACAAAACTTTTTCCTCTAACGTGGTGATCCCAAGACCTAGCTGAGGTAGAAGGCCACGAGGTTTACCACTAGACGCGCAGTTGCGGATTACTGATGAAGCGCGTCGGCTGATGCAGTGCAGTCCTCACGATCCGATCGTCCTGGTGCTGATCGCACAGCACCTCTGCTGGTATCCACACGTACAAGGAGGAGCGCCGGCGGCGAACTGCTAGGTTCGTTACGGCGGCTGGACTGCTGTGGAGCTAGGGTTTCCAACACATGGAATAACCTAACCGAACCACGATTCACCTTTCTGGGTTACTGTGCTCCACTATATATAGGGAGTGAACGTGGGCTCTGCTCACGCGACCCATTCACTAAAGCCCATATAACATTAGTCACCGTGAGTCCAACTCACTAACTCAGTCCTAATCTGGTTTAGGTCCAACCCAACCAGATTACAGATTCGGATCCAATCCGAACTTGCTCCCGCTCTTAAGTGTGTGACCCTGCAGGCTCATGGTTACTTGGACACGATTAGAGTCCGACTCACAATCGATCAATCGGCATCGGCTCCTAGCAGAACATACCGATTCCCAAGTACCAAAGAGTCATGACGACTTGCCTTTCCAATGCGACTTACGTCTGAGTCCCTTTTGCCTCACGATATACCTTGTCAGACTATAGGCGAATATATGTCATCCCTTAAATAGTCCAACTCTCTTCTCGATCCGAGATAAGTGATTCACCCGACTAACTCTTAGCCGATCGCCTCGGTTAACACTTAACCGAGTCGTGCATGGCCATGCTTTCCGAATCATATCTCACGAGAGGGCCCAGAGAATATCTCTCCGAGTGGAGGGGCAAAATCCCATCTTGGTTATCCACATCACGCAGCTTGATTCTCAGTCGACCCGAACCCTGCCTTTATAACTGTCCAGTTACGGATCAGCGTTTGACAGAACCTAAGTCGGTGATCCTCAACTCGGACTATGCAACAACCTCAGGTCTAAGGATTACATTGATTGAGATATACAAATGACAACTAGTTCGTTGTACCTCAATATGGGTCAATCCGACTCGCTAAACTCTTTAGCCGAATCTGTGTAAGTTGGAATAGCATCTCCATGCCCATGACAAGTGGAACCGAGTCATCAAGCCAACTTTCACATTGGTCTAAGTTGTGTGTCCAGCACAACCTCAATGACCAAGGATATTTAGTATAAACAACATGAATGCATAGTTCCACAACCGAATCACATATTCAATGATACACATCAGATGTTTATACAAGGACTACTTAATAACTTTATGAATACAATGGGAAATATCATCATACATGATTGCCTCTAGGGCATATTCCCAACAGTCTCCCACTTGCACTAGAGTCAATCTTTCGACATCACATGTCTAAGCATCTAATGCCCATGGATCTCAGGTGCGCCTCATGCTTCGGCTGGGGTAACGGCTTTGTCAACGGATCTGCAATATTTGCATCCGTGTGTACCTTGCATAACTTGATATCACCCTGATCCACGAACTGGCGAATCAGGTGGTACCGCATGAGTATGTGCTTGTTCTTCTGGTGTTGTCTAGGTTCCTTGGCTTGTGCAATAGCACCATTGTTGTCACAATACACGTCCAACGGATTGGACGAGCCCTGAACAACACCAAGATCCATGAGGAAATTCCTCATCCAAACAGCTTCCTTTGCTGCCTCCGAGGCGGCAATATACTCAGCCTCTGTTGTAGACGCAGACACAGTCTCTTGCTTGGAACTTTTCCAGCTCACAGCACCTCCGTTTATAATAAACACGTATCCGGATTGCGAGCGAGAATCATCAGAGTAGGTGAGATAACTCGCATCCGTGTAACCCTTTACACTGAGTTCATCTTCACCACCATAAACCAAGAACATATCCTTAGTCCTTCTCAAGTACTTTAGGATATTTTTAGCCGCTGTCTAGTGGATCTCTCCAGGATCAGCCTGGTATCTGCTCACAACACTTAGAGCATAGGAAACATCCGGTCTAGTACAAATCATGGCGTACATGATGGATCCAACTGCAGAAGCATATGGAATCGCACTCATCCGACTTCGCTCATCAGTTGTCAAAGGACACTGAGTCTTGCTAAGTTTTACACCATGGGACATCGGTAAGAACCCTTTCTTAGACGATTCCATGTTGAACTTCTTCAACACTTTGTCCAAATAAGTACTCTGACTCAATCCAATGAGCCTCCTTGATCTATCTCTATAGATCCGGATTCCGAGGATGTATGTTGCCTCACCCAAGTCTTTCATTGAGAAACTCCTTTCCAATGATTCCTTGGTTTCTTGCAACATCTGGACATCATTTCCAATCAGTAATATGTCATCCACATATAAGATTAGAAAATTTACTTTGTTCCCACTAAACTTCTTGTACAAACAAGAATCATGATCACTCTTGATGAAGCCAAACGATTTGACTACCTCATCAAAGCGAATATTCCAACTCCGAGATGCTTGCTTCAACCCATAAATGGATTTTTGAAGTTTGCATACCTTGTCAGCATTAGCCGGATCGACAAAACCCTCGGGCTGTATCATATACACGTCCTCGGTTAAATTTCCGTTAAGGAAAGCCGTTTTGACATCCATCTGCCATATCTCATAGTCGAAATAGGCTGCTATAGCTAACATGATCCGAACTGATTTAAGCATCGCTACGGGCGAGAAAGTCTCGTCGTAATCAACTCCTTGAACTTGTCGGAACCCCTTCGCGACAAGGCGTGCTTTATAGATTGAAACATTTCCATCCATATCAGTTTTCTTCTTAAAGACCCATTTGCACTCGACGGGTCTTGCACCGTCTGGCAGATCAACCAAGTTCCAAACTTGATTTTCATCCATGGACTTTATCTCGGATCTCATGGCTCCAAGCCATGACTCGGAATCAGATCCCACCATCGCTTCCGAATAATTTGTCGGCTCATCACTGTCTAACAGTAACACATCACGAACACTTCGTAATCTTGCCGATCTTCGTAGTACAGGTGCAGCTATCGGCTCAGCTGCCACGATCGGCTCATCCTCCAAGGTTTTTGCCGACTCGCTACTTGCCGATTCCTCTCGAATTTCTTCAAGTTGCACCGTGCTCCCACTTACTCTCCGACTGAGAAACTCTTTCTCAAGGAAGACACCGTTCCGAGCGACAAACACTTTGCCCTCTTCTCGGTTGTAGAAGTAGTAACCCAAGGTTTCCCTCGGATACCCCACGAAAATACATTTATCCGACTTGGCCGTAAGCTTGTCCGACTGAAGTCGCTTGACAAAAGCTTCACAACCCCAAATCTTAAGAAAAGACAAAATCGGCTTTTTGCCTGTCCACATCTCATGCGGTGTCTTCTCTACCGACTTTGATGGTACTTTGTTTAGTGTGAACGCCGCTGTTTCTAGACAATAACCCCAAAATGATAAAGGCATATCTGTCCGACTCATCATTGATCGTACCATGTCCAACAAGGTCCGATTCCGCCTTTCCGAAACACCATTCCTTTGTGGCGTTCCTGGCGGAGTAAGTTGAGGAACTATTCCACAACTTTTCAGATGGTCATCAAACTCATGGCTCATGTACTCGCCTCCTCGGTCCGACCGAAGAAACTTTATTTTCTTGCCGAGTTGATTCTGTGCTTCATTCTGGAATTCTTTGAACTTTTCAAAGGCTTCCGACTTATGTTTCATCAAGTAGATATATCCATACCTACTCAAATCATCAGTGAAGGTAATGAAGTACTCATAACCACCCCTGGCTGTCGTGCTCATTGGTCCACATACATCACTATGTACTAGTCCCAATAAGTCGGACGCCCTTTCGCAACTCTTTGCAAAAGGTGTCTTGGTCATTTTGCCGAGTAGGCAAGATTCGCATGTCTCGAACGACTCCAAGTCGAACGAAGTTAGGAGTCCATCATCATGGAGCTTCTTCATGCGTTTCCAACTTATATGACCAAGCCGACAGTGCCAAAAGTAAGTCATATTCAGATCATTTGGTTTCAACCTTTTAACATTTATGTTATAAACCGACTCACCATCAAGATTCAAAATAAATAACCCGTCCTGGACGGGTGCAAAGCCGTGAAACATATCATTCAAATACAAAGAACAACCATTATTCTTGATATTCGACTCATAGCCTTGCCACATCAAACATGAAGCAGAAATAATGTTTCGACTGAGCACTGGAACATAATAACAATTATTTAGTTCCATAATGAATCCGGAAGGTAAATGAAGTTGCATCGTGCCGACTTCCAACGCAGCAACTCTTGCTTTGTTGCCGACTCGAATATCAACCTCGCCTCTTGCTACGCTCCTAGTTCTTACCAGTCCCTGCAACAAGTTGCAGATGTGAATAACTGATCCGGTATCATATACCCAAGAACTATTAGGTGCCTCAGCAAGATATATGTCTATAACATTGCAAACAAGTGTACCTGAGTCGGAAGTCATACCTCCACTCTTGGCTTTGTCGGCCAAGTACTTGCTGCAGTTCCTCTTCCAGCGGCCATCCGCCTTGCAGTAGAAGCAAGTGGATCCGGCTGAAGGAGATGGTTTAGTCCCTGAGGAAGCGCTTGGGACCGGGTCCTGCGCCTGCTTTCCTCCTGACTTAGCCTTCTTCTTAGTCCAAGAACTCTTCTTGAACTTAGCCTTATTCTGCACCATCAACACTTGACTGGTGCCCTTCTTGAGATCCGCCTCTGCCTGCTTGAGCATCCCATGCAATTCAGTGAGCTTCTTATCCATACCATGCATGTGGTAGTTCGAAATGAACTGCCCATATGCACTAGGAAGAGAGTTCAGAATTATATCCGTAGCGAACTCTTCGCTTATGGGGTAGCCAAGCCTCTCCAGAGACTGCACGTAACCAACCATTTTGATCACATGCGGACTCAGTGGATCACCATCCTTAAGCTTGCAACTCAGCAAAGCCTGAGAGACTTGATACCTCTCAGTCTTCGCCTGAGCCTGGAACATACTTTTGAGGCTTTCGATCATATCGTAGGCCTCAACATGCTCGAACTGCTTTTGCAAGTTCGGTTCCATGTGAGCAAGCATAAGACAGCTAATATCCGTGGACTCATCCTTAGCCCGACGGTAGGCATTGGTGGCTGCGACAGTCGCATTCTCATTCGGCTCATCTGGAAGTGGGTTGTCTAGGACATGGTCCTTCTTTTCTTGTTTGAGAACAATTCTCAGATTTCGATACCAGTTGGTAAAATTAGTGTCGTTTAGTTTATCTTTTTCAAGAATGGTTCTCAACGCAAAACCGGATATCTGAGAGTGACTGCTACTAGGTGCCATGATCTACAACAGAAAATATGCAAAACACTTAAGACATGTATTCATAAAAGAGCAAGCATATTAAACATTTTAATATTTTATGCTCCCACTAGAACCAACACCCCTCCGATGGTTACTTAGTGATTCAGGATCCTAAATAAGCAAGTCGGCTAGTGAGCTTTAGCATCACCGCTAGCCGCCAAGTGATCTAGGTAGACAACTCCTTGTCAATCGCATCTCATGCGACTCCTGTTGGACGGGTGGCATCACATGCCCCGGCTCCCATCCGACCTTTCCCCGAGTCCCACAACCGTTGTGATAGACCCGTCTAGCTTACCGAGTGTTTCTGCAGTAAGAGTCCGACTCGAACACACCTAGTCGGAAAGAATTGGCAGCACCTCAATTTTATGAGCCCACTACCAAAAATGTCCGACTTGTGATGGTGCAAACACTGGCGGGAAAACCGACTAGACCTTCTTTGAGGGATTAAATTTTACCGACTATCTAATAGAGGTAAAACAGAGACATAACAATAACACAAAATAAAGCAATTATAATGTGAAATGGTATGGCTCTCTTCATGGCGATCTCCATCTCCACAAAGCCTGTAATTCGACTCGTGCCAACTCTTGTCACTTGCCGTCTTACTCCATGTCGCCGACATGTACAACGCCTTGCATGCCTTCCGGGTTCTCCACACAGCTACACTAGCTTAGTAAAGTAAATTACATGGAGAATCCGACACGCAGGTCGTTATACAATAAAAAGACAGCACCTAGGCTCCAGCCGGCTGACATAAACCGTGATTCGCAGATCACGTATGGATTACACACATACATCACATGCACATGAACCATACCATTCACAACTTCCTGCAAAATCAAGTTATGCATAGATACAATATCTACCGGCGTTGTGAAACTCGCAACGACATCTAAGGCGCTACGACAGGGCGAAGCCGGCGGTCCCGCTAGCCGGATAGCGGGCGGGGATTTACGTGTCACAGTCTACCCGATGGCGGAAGCCGACCGGTAGGGGTATGTCGTTCCACGACCTCAGCAGTATGATCACGGAAATCAGATCTACCATTCCCCGAGTACAGTTGATCCAATCAACCTCGTACAAAACCGATCTATCTCATAGATCAACCACCAAACAGCACATAGATCTCATCTACATCCTACCGCATATCACATATGCGAGATCTCGAGCCTAAAACCAGAAGCTATCGCTCTGATACCACTGTTGGGCCACGCAGAGATAAAACAAAACTTTTTCCTCTAACGTGGTGATCCCAAGACCTAGCTGAGGTAGAAGGCCACGAGGTTTACCACTAGACGCGCAGTTGCGGATTACTGATGAAGCGCGTCGGCTGATGCAGTGCAGTCCTCACGATCCGATCGTCCTGGTGCTGATCGCACAGCACCTCTGCTGGTATCCACACGTACAAGGAGGAGCGCCGGCGGCGAACTGCTAGGTTCGTTATGGCGGCTGGACTGCTGTGGAGCTAGGGTTTCCAACACATGGAATAACCTAACCGAACCACGATTCACCTTTCTGGGTTACTGTGCTCCACTATATATAGGGAGTGAACGTGGGCTCTGCTCACGCGACCCATTCACTAAAGCCCATATAACATTAGTCACCGTGAGTCCAACTCACTAACTCAGTCCTAATCTAGTTTAGGTCCAACCCAACCAGATTACAGATTCGGATCCAATCCGAACTTGCTCCCGCTCTTAAGTGTGTGATCCCGCAGGCTCATGGTTACTTGGACACGATTAGAGTCCGACTCACAATCGATCAATCGGCATCGGCTCCTAGCAGAACATACCGATTCCCAAGTACCAAAGAGTCATGACGACTTGCCTTTCCAATGCGACTTACGTCTGAGTCCCTTTTGCCTCACGATATACCTTGTCAGACTATAGGCGAATATATGTCATCCCTTAAATAGTCCAACTCTCTTCTCGATCCGAGATAAGTGATTCACCCGACTAACTCTTAGCCGATCGCCTCGGTTAACACTTAACCGAGTCGTGCATGGCCATGCTTTCCGAATCATATCTCACGAGAGGGCCCAGAGAATATCTCTCCGAGTGGAGGGGCAAAATCCCATCTTGGTTATCCACATCACGCAGCTTGATTCTCAGTCGACCCGAACCCTGCCTTTATAACTGTCCAGTTACGGATCAGCGTTTGACAGAACCTAAGTCGGTGATCCTCAACTCGGACTATGCAACAACCTCAGGTCTAAGGATTACATTGATTGAGATATACAAATGACAACTAGTTCGTTGTACCTCAATATGGGTCAATCCGACTCGCTAAACTCTTTAGCCGAATCTGTGTAAGTTGGAATAGCATCTCCATGCCCATGACAAGTGGAACCGAGTCATCAAGCCAACTTTCACATTGGTCTAAGTTGTGTGTCCAGCACAACCTCAATGACCAAGGATATTTAGTATAAACAACATGACTGCATAGTTCCACAACCGAATCACATATTCAATGATACACATCAGATGTTTATACAAGGACTACTTAATAACTTTATGAATACAATGGGAAATATCATCATACATGATTGCCTCTAGGGCATATTCCCAACAGAACTTGACGGAGGAAAACCTACGGTAGACCAACACCATCTTCCATGGCGTAGTTCTTGGTCGGGAGGCTAGGTCCCTTGGGTGCATTACACTTCAGGTTGCTTTTGGCGATGTTAATAATTACCGCCAAGAGCGCATGACCTTTGAGGTGGTCCCCTTCAAGAGCGTGTACCATGTCATATTCGGCCGCGACATATTCCACACGTTCATGGCCAAGCCATGTTTCGTCTACAACAAACTCAAGATACCCGGACCAAACGGTGTCATCACCGTATCTGGAAGCTTTACCAAGGCAAGGGACTGCGAGATCAATGAAGCAGCCTTCATGGAAGCTATCCTCTACAGCGAAGAATTCAAAGAGATCTAGAGCAAGGTCGATGACTCAAAGATGCCCGCGTCGAAGAAGCAGATCTCCGACTCCGCTCCTACATTCAAGGCTGCCATCGAGACCAAGCTGGTGGAACTTGTGGTTGGCGATGCCTCCAAGGTCACCGCCATTGGGACGAACCTGGATCCCAAATAGGAAAGCGCTCGTCGAGTTCCTCTGTGAGAATAGGGAAATCTTTGCCTGGCAACCTACCGACATGAAAGGTGTACCTAGGGAACTTGTCGATCACAGCTTAAACATTGATCCAAAATGCAAACCAGTGAAACAACCTCTACGACGCTTTAGAGACGAGAAGAGACGCGCCATTGGCAAAGAGATAGCTAGGTTACTTAAGGCTAGATTTATCCGAGAAGTCCTTCACACCCGATTGGTGGCCAATCCTGTACTTGTCCCCAAAAAGGGAACCAAAGAATTAAGAATGTACGTTGATTACATTGGCTTGAACAAAGCGTGTCTCAAAGATCCGTTTGCTTTGCCTCGCATTGACCAAGTCATAGACTCGACGGCTGGCTCGGAACTTTTGTGTTTTCTCGATGCATACTCAGGATACCACCGGACCAAGATGAGGAAGTCGGACCAATGGGCCACTTCGTTCACTACCCCATACGAAATGTTTTGCTATGTTACGATGCCCTTTGGGCTGAAAAACGCAGGTGTTACGTACCAGCGGACAATGCAACGTTGCCTGCACAACCAAATTGGTCGGAACGTTCATGCCTATGTGGACGATATCGCGGTGATGTCTAAAAAGTCAAATGACTTAATCTCTGACTTAAAAGAAACCTTTGATAATCTTCGTAAATACAACATGATGCTTAACCCTAAGAAGTGCGTCTTCGGGGTTCCAGCCGGCAAATTGTTGGGTTTCATCGTTTCCCAGCGCGGAATCAAGGTCAACTCGGAGAAATTCAAGGACATCTTAAACATAAACCGTCCGACATGCCTAAAGAACATTAGACGACTAACAGGTTATGTTGTAGCAGTTAGTCGGTTCATCAGCCGACTTGGAGAGAATGCTCTGCCGCTGTACAAGTTGCTGAAGAAGGCGGACAAATTCTCGTGGACGGACGAAGCAGATGCAGCATTGAAGCAACTCAAGGAGATTCTTTCCTCAGCGCCAATCCTTGCAGCGCCCGAGCCTGACGAGCCCCTATTAATCTACATGGCGGCAACCAACCGGGTAATCAGCATCATCGTCGTGGTAGAGCAGAAGGAACCGGGCTATGAGCACGGAGTTCAACGACCACTTTACTATGTGAGCGAGGTCTTGACAGAGTCCAAGCAGCGTTACCCGCACTACCAGAAGATAGCTTATGGAGTATTACTTGCTTCTCAGAAGCTGAGGCATTATTTTTAGGAGCACCCAATCACAGTGGTGAGCAAGACTCCACTGTCTGACATTATCAACAACAGCGACACTACGGGAAGGGTCGCGAAGTGGGGCATTGAACTTTCCGCCTTCGATATCACCTACAAGAGACGCGACGCTATCAAGTCACAAGCCTTGGAGGATTTTGTTGTAGATTGGACGGAGATGCCAGATGCTACTCCGTTGCCGGAACCAGAGTACTGGGTGATGCACTTTGACGGATCAAAGATGCTCAACGGCTCAGGGGCTGGTGTATTGCTACAGTCACCAACAGGAGACAAGCTACACTATGTTCTGCAAATCCACTTCAAGGCTACAAACAACATGGCGGAGTATGAAACACTCATTCACGGACTACGTGCAGCCAAGGATATTGGCATCAAGCGCATAGTTTGCTGTGGAGATTCTGACTTGGTTGCCCAATCAGGTGGCTGTCACCTGGAATGCGCGGAACCCTATGATGGCGGCATATCGAGACGAAGTGGACGAGATAGCCAAGAGCTTCTTGGGTTACGAAGTCAAGTATGTACCTAGGGAGCAAAATGAGGCGACTAATTTGCTATCTAAGCTTGGATCAGGGTGCAAACGAATTCCGCCAGGAGTTTTCCTAGAGCATCTGCGCACGCCATCCGTGAAGGGAGCTGACATCGACAACCCGGATAGAGATGACTCTTTCGTCAACATTGTGACAAAGGTCCCTCCGGCTTGGACAAAACCGTTCATGGAATATCTCGAACACAGAACTTTGCCCGACGACGAAGTCGAAAGACGACAAATAGTACAATGAGCAAAGGGTTATACCATCATCAATGGACAACTCTACAAAAGGAGCACTATTGGTGTATACCTAAAGTGTGTTTTCCAGCTAGAAGGTATGGAAATCCTACGCGAAATCCATCTCGGATATTGCGGGCATCACGCCGCTCCTCGATCGTTGGTCGCGAAAGCCTTCCGGAAAGGATTCTACTGGCTTAACGCGAAGGCAGACGCCGACAAGCTGGTCGAGACATGCATGGGATGCCAGTATTATGCCCGACAACCACATGTTCCTGCTGAAGAATTGCAAACAATACCAATAACTTGGCCGTTTGCAGTCTAGGGGCTAGACATGGTGGGACCGTTGCAGACGACACCATGTGGGTTTACGCATCTGCTTGTAGCAGTTGATAAATTCACTAAATGGATAGAAGCTAAACCCATTAGAAATCTTGATGGGGCAACTGCCCTCAGGTTTGTCTGAGATCTAGTGGTGAGATTTGGTCTCCCACATAGCATTATCACCGACAACGGCAACAACTTGTCACTCGGAGAAGTGGAGGCTTATTGTTGGGAGAAGGACATCCGACTTGATCTTGCATCTGTGGCACACCCACAATCCAATGGTCAGGTTGAGCGAGCCAATGGATTAATTCTGCAGGGAATCAAGCCACGTCCTGAGGCACCGTTACATAGAGCAGCTGTAGCCATCTGTGTTGTGGAGTTTATGAACTACACCCAACAGATCCACCGGCTACACCCCTTACTTCATGGTATATGGAGCAGAAGCCATCCTGCCTTCCGACATACATCACGATGCACCAAGAGTTGCCGCCTAAGACAAAGATGACGCTGAAGAATCCAGACGCCTAGATGTGGACCTTCTCTAGGAGGAGCGCGTTTTGGCATGCCAAAGATTCGCCATCTACCAGCAGAAGCTACCCAGCTACCATAGTCGTCGCGTTCGGCATCGCTCGTTTAAAGAGGAGGATTTGGTGCTCCGACTTAAGCAGAAGAAGTCACACAAATTATCCCTGCCATGGGAAGGACCGTTCATCATAAGGAAGGCGCTGCTCAATGGGTCTTATTACCTCGTTGACAATCGTGAACTAAAGGATAGACCCAACAAGGATCATAAGCATAAGCGACGTGACCCGGATGATGAATACCCGGAGCTTGATCGGCCATGGAACATGGCACAGCTACGTCCATTTTACACTTAGCATTTTTTATCTAATTGTGTACCTCTTATATGATCAATGAAATAAAGCTCTTTGGTTCACTCATATTTCTGAGTCTTTTACCTCCTTTAGTGTTCATTTTTGGATCATGTAAAACCTTTATGCACAAGTTTTGCGACTGCACTTGTTAAAATACCACCTATGGGCATTAGCTTAAGTTTTTTGGTCTATACGTTCTTTGTTGTTTTTATGCAGATTCTAGAGTAGTGACTTTTGGCACTTGTTGTCGGTGATTTTGTCCTTAGGTTTTTTATGGTGCCATTGGGCATCATCACATGAGCGCATGGTTCCAACAACGAGTCTTCTGACTCACGAAAAGTCAAGCATAAGAACCAAAGTAATGGATAAACCAGCACTTGCTTAAAAATATATACATGCTGGAAACTGGTTCTTAAGTAGCAGGACATACAACATTGTTTTCCACCTTAAGTTAAATACATAGTTTTTTTCCGCATATGCATCAAAGATGAAACAAATATTACAAGATTGTTTTTCATTGCTTTGGCGCAGGCGACTTGGAAGGAGCGTCATCAGCAGTAGCAGGAGATCCACCCTCGAAGTCGATGGTATGAAGAGACTCAGAGGAGCTTTGGTTGCCGCCATCGATGGTGTTCATTGGCACGAAGACGTTGACATCGACCAAGTCGGGAACTCTAGTGTCATAGCCCACGAGTGACGACAGGATGGATTCGTGATTAATCTCTTTGCCATCATCATCTACATCGGGAATGCCAGAGGTCACCATGTCGATGTCGGCATCTTCGTAGTGTGCCTTCACCATTGACATCGCCATCCTTGTGCCAGCCCATGCACATGAAGCTTTCTAGCTTGTGATACGCTCGGGGGCTCTACGCAGGATCTCCGAGTACTTTGCCACAGAGTCTGATGCCTTGATGTTGATATGGAGGGGCTTGGCGATCTCTTTTGCTTGCGTGATGGCGGTGTTGATGAAGTTGCCGGCAAGAACCATGCATTCCTTGGCTGGAGGAGGCGACTGGGTTAAGACCATAGGAGCTGCACATTCCGACAAGTGACACATGAGTTCAAAAAATTTAGAGTATCTAGACTACATAATTCCAAGACGGAGAATCACTTACTGAAGATGCTGGCCTCAGCCTGCCAGAGGGTATCCGCCAAGGAGTCCCGTTCTTGTTGGAGGAGTTTATACGCCTCATGATGGTGTTGATTCTGCTCGTAGGCAGCTTTTTCTGATCTCTCAAGATCGAGATCTCCTCCTTCAAGTGGTTGATCTCCTCGGTGGCGGAGTCCTGCAGGGATTTCATGGATTCCTCATGCATCTTCAGCATGTCCTTCCTATCATGCTTAAGGATCTTGTTCTTGCTATCCAGCTCTTGAATGTTCTTGGATTGCTCGACAATGTCCTTGGCCTTGGCAATGGTTTCTGCAAGTCGGGGAAAGCAAAATACATAGTGAGTACTCGGAGAATGTGGGCACAAAACCAAGTCGGAATGCGAAAAAGAAACAGACGCTTGCTCTTGGTGATCTGTTCCTTCAAGAAGGTAGTTTCACCCTTTTTAGCTTCCAAGTCTGCATGCATCTTCTGATACTTGTCGTTGGCCATGCCCCTCCGAGATTTCTCGTTCTGTGGAAAAAGGGAACAAATTAAAACGTTGTTTGGTCTACTTGGAGCATCTAGCCGGAAATTTTCCACCTAGACGCTCAGGGGCTACAACGAGAGTTTTTAACTTGGCAATATGCTTAGCTTTTCTTTAAGCATCTAGTCGGAACTAATTCAGTTTTCAATTAGAAGCTTGGGGGCTACAGTATAAAGTTTTTAACTCGGATATATGCTTAGCTTTTCTTTAAGCATCTAGTCGGAACTAATTCGGTTACAACTAGAAGCTTGGGGGCTATAGTATTGAAATTTATAAACACTGCGTATGCTACTCTTAAAGCATCTAGTCGGAATAATTCATTCCACCTATATGCTTGGGGGATACAGTGAGAAGTTTTCTAGCTTAGTCACTCTTAGAGCATCTAGACACAAAGACCTATGGTTTTCGTCAACATCCTCGGGGGCTACAGTGGGATACTCATATGAAATGCAAAAGGCAAATAAAACTTACAAGTGCAATGATCTTGAGGTTGGTGGCACTCTCAGCCAGCAGCTTGCCAAAGGATGAGCTATTTCTTTGCAAGATCTCTCCTTGTCAGAGGAGCTCCTCTAGACCGCACGTCGGAGATGTCAGCGCTGCACCAGGGATCAGAGCAGTGCTACCCGGTGTAAGTACCAGATAGACTATCTTTGGATAGGCTATGTTTTTCTTTGGTGCAGGGGCGCCACCTACGACAGAAGTACCAGCTTCCACCACCGCCTTACCGCTACCGATGGCATCCTTAGCCAGAGCTTCAGCCATTGGGTGTGCGGCACTCTCCTGCGTCGCCTGCTCGCAGACAACAGCTACCTCAGTAGAGGCACCTGAATCCACTTCCATGGCGGAAGGGCCATATGCCTCCTTAGCTTGTAAGCTTGTCGGGGCAGACGAGGGTTTGACGGAGGGAGTGACAGGGGCGATGGCGGGAGATGCGTCGATGCAACATGTCCTTAATGGTTATAGAAGCCCCCAATGTTTTGGAGGTCTTCTTCAAGCTGGTCGTGGCTTTCTTCCTGAAACGTGCAAAATGCATAAGTATAGGAGCAAGACAAATAAATAGACAATGTCGGAGAGAAAGAAGCTTACACAAGTGGGGGTGCTTTGGCAAAGGGGATCCCGGTAACTTTTTTCTTCTCTGCCTCCAGGGCGGTGGTAGTCTTCTTGGAGGCTCCACCCTCCATCTTCTTCTTCTTGCCTCCGTCGGCAACGTCACAGGTGGAGTTCTTCCACTTTCGCGCCAATGGAGCATCGTCGTCGGACACGACGGTTACTTCCTTCATCTTTGGATCATAGATTTGAGGAGCCATGCTGTCCTCATCTATGTCGCTAAGCTGTAAGGTGAAGAACCACCGTGTTAGACGGGATGATATTTTCTAGATGGAAGAACTGGAGTATATGTCATACATGGAAAATAAACAACTACCTTTGGGCACTTGCCGTCTACGAACATGGCGTAGGTGATGGTGAAGCCACGCTTCTTGTCCTTCACCTTGACGATGTCCTTGAGGCGGAGCTTGACGGAGTCACTCGAGAAATTGTCCACGGAGATGCGGAGGCTATCCCTTCTATCGCTGGTATACTCGTGCATGAGCTTCACGCGGTGCTGCAGAGGTTGGATTCGCTTGATGAAGCATCAAGGTCGGAGGGAAGGGAGGATTGGGATCTCCATGACGAGGCTTCAGCGGCGGCTCCGTCGACAAAGTCTGGGTATGTTACTCATCGGCCGGCCAGAGGAATGTCGGGGCCGTAGAAGTAAGTGCGCTGCTAGTTTTTACAGGACTCGTGGCCGACGATGTCGGGGAACCGCCGGCCAGGACGGATCTTGAAGCTTATGGTGCCACAATTTCTAAGTTCTTCCTTACTGGCTCCGGCTTCACGCTTGACGGTGAAGAAATACACGAAGAGATCTAGCCTAGGTTTAATCCCTAGGTAACCCTCGCAGAGCGCCGCGTAATTGCTAAGCACTAAGATGCTATTGGTAGAGAGGTTTTGGGGCTGGACTCTATAGTGATTCAAGACGGAAAGGAAGAAGTTAGAGATGGACAGGGAGACGCCGCGTACCAATTGGGCTTTGAGTTACACCTTTTCTCCGGCTTGGGGAGAAGGTGTCACACCGGCCGGCGCCGCCCGCCAGGCGAGCCCCTCCGTCGGAGGGAGGTAGCCTTCGGCGATCAGTTCCTTGATGTCGCGGTCCGTGATGTCCGAACTGCGGCAATCGCCTTTGTGCGAGTCCAGCTCCTCCTCCAACGGCTCCAGCGCCATTGGATTATGGTCGCCGCCGGTGGATTCAACCACCGCCGAGACAGGGATGACCAGACCCTCTGGGGGCACGATGATGGAGCTCGCCGGCTTCGCCCGACGCTGCCATGGAAGGGGTAGAGATGCTACTGGCCATTGGGTGAGTTTGGAGGTGACTGGCGAGAATTGGAGCTAGGGTTTTTCACGAAGATTGCGCGGAGAGCTCGAGGGGGCACTCGCTGGAGGAAGAAGACGATGCGAGGAGAGAATGAGGTAAAAAGTAAAAAGTTCCACCATAGTTACTATTTATGATCTCTAGCATCAAGATTCGTGCAGCTTGATCGGACGGTTGCCGCGTAGACGACGTGTGCGCGAACGTGCGCGGAAATTTCGCCCTGTCCCAACCGTCGCCGCCAACGGTTCGTATCGCTCACGCGGGAAAATCGGACATGATTCCGTTCTCTGCATGTGTGAGTTACGAGGCGTCGCTGACCTACGCCTACGTCGCCCTAGCTGACATAGGAAGATGAACTGTCACATCGAAAGATTCCGGCATGGACGGATCCAGTCCGGCTACGGAAGAGTATGATGGAAGATTCAGCATTTCTCCGACTTACATATTGAAGACGGAGAAAGCCTTGCAGGGTTCTTTGGGAGGACTACAAGATATTGCTTGACGATTTGCCGACATCCATCTAGACGTAGCATTCAACATGAAGAGGCAAGACGACGCAAGATCTTGGAGTTCTCCGGGGGCTACTGTTGGGGATATGCTATATGGGTATCCTCATAGCATGTCTCCTATCCGGATAACCCGGGTGGCCCATAGTTGGTAGCATGGCCCATGGTCTACTGGGCGGCCTAGTTAGATGGATTCAGAAGGGAGGCCCATGCTGGATAAAGGAAGGCTACTGTTGAAGTCACCGACATACCCGGAGCCTTGGAATTCAAGATACACAAGACTAGTAATAGACGGTGTAGGACTCTGTAACCTGTCCGGCTAGGACTTTTCCCTATAACCCTAGGACCTGGTGACTATATAAGTCGGGCCTATGGGAGCCTTTAGGGCACAATCTCAGACGATCAAGTAGCGATTAGCTTTCACGTCGCACAGCGAACCTATCTCGGTAACTCGGCGTATTTCCATTATAGTGATTTATAGCAGGAGTAGGATTCCGCCACCGTTGTGGGATATGAACCTGGGCAAGCTGTGTTACCTCGTACCCGTCAACCGTCCGCCTTCCCCCACGTCTCTAAACACGCACTGTGAGGACCCCTCCATGGCGTACTCGCCGGCAATACCACGACACTCTTCATCACCACCACCTGATTCTACAGTATAAACAGTTTATATGCATTATTCTGAACTTAGGGAAATGTAATGATGGAAACAATATTTTGATTGTGCTGGTCTGTAAAAAGTGATGCTTTTACTATCATAGCACTTTTATTTGTATATATTTTATGTGCGTGCTTGAAAGTTTCTGAAGCACTAGTTTTTATGCTTATACTTGTTGTTTTATCTGGCTCTCTGCCTCATCCCCTTCATGACCCGGCCAACCTTTAGCACAGATACTTTGTCGAGCAACGGAGCTCAATTGGTAAACTAGTTTAAACTTGGAAAAAATCCAACTTCATACTTGGAAGATACCCGCGTCTAAGCAATCAGATAAAAAACCAAAGTATAAACAATAAATTGAATTTTTTACCCTAAGGTAACATTATTTTAGATATTCAAAAATCATAACCAGAACGAACATGAGCATAAAGTACTTTCAAGCATTCTAGGATTTTTGAAAATGACATGCGCTTTTTGAAATAAGATTGCAAAAAACTTCTCAAAGATAACATATGAGGAAACCAATACTTTATTTCACTTTGAACATGTACATATATGATTACAAGGAAATATAACAAAGAATAGAAGGGACGTAGCTATGCAATATTCCATGGACGGTCTATCTCATCCGGGTCTGTACTACCGCCAGCTCTCTTTCTCTTCCGAGTATCTGGTATTTCCTTGACTGGTCTCATATCGGTTAAATAATACGACCCATTATGCAGGACTCTGCTAGTCATAAAAGGTCCTTCCAAAATCAGGAAAAGTTTGTGCTTTCTTTTTTGCACAAGCCAAAGAATGAAATCGCTCTTCCTAAAAGAACGGTTCTGTACTCTCTGACTATGACACTTGTGCAACTTCTGCTAATAGGCTGTAGATCTCTACTCAGCAACGACATGTACTTTTTTGATTATATCGAGATCATCTTGTCAAGAAACTTATGGATTTTCTTCGATATGCGCTTTGACTCTAGGAGACTGATGGATTAGGTCACTTGGAAGAACTGCTTCTGCACTGTAGACTAAGGAGAAATGAGTGTATTCAGTTGATATGTTAGGAGTTGTACGCAAGCTCCATATCACAGACGGTAATTCTTCCGCCCAAGCTCCCGCGTCACGATGAAGTGGTGCCTCGAGACGAGGTCGGAGTCCTTGTAAAATAAGACAGTTAGTTCTTTCGACTTGTCCATTAGCTTATGGATGCACAACTGATGCAATATCGAGTCGAATCCTTTGTTCTTCGTAGAATTCGGCAAGTTCTCCCACAGAAAATTGCTCCCGTTGTCAGTAATTATAATGTGCGGATATCCGAATCGGATGATCACGTCCTCAACGAACTTCTTGATGTGGCTCCATCGCAACTTGTTATGGGTTTAGCCTTAATCCACTTTGTAAATTTATCCACCATCACTGGTAGGTGAGTAAATCCACATTTTGCCGTGCGAAATGGCCCTACCATATAAAGCCCCCAGACCACGAATGGCCATGTAATAGGGATTGTTCGCAGAGATTCAGCCGGAACATGTGCCTGATGGGCATACTTTTGGCAGCCTTTGCACGTTTTGACCAGTTTATTGGCATCCGCCTTAACTGTAAGCAAAAAGAATCCGTGTATAAAAGCTTTTGCCACTAAGGATCTGGCTGCAGCATGGTGACCACACTCGCCTTCATGGATTTCTCATAAGATTTCCACTCCTTCTTCCGGAGAAATACATCGCTAAAAAACCTCAGAAACACTCCTCTTATAGAGCTCACCATTTATTATCGTGTAGGACTTTGCTCGTCGGATGATCTGCCAGCTCAGGACTTCGTCTTCGGGTAATTTTCTGTCTATCAGGAAATCCAGATAGGGTTTTGTCCAGCTGCAAACTACAGCCAAAACTGCTATTAAAGGTGAGTCGGATTTCATCGGATAGTCCTCATCTACTCCAGTTATGGAGGGGAACCTTAAATGCTCTAAAAAAGTGCCATCCGGTACTTGTTTCCGTGCAGAGCCTATCCTTGATAGAGCATCTGCTTCCTCATTTTCTGCTCGAGGGATGTGTTGAACCTCAAATTCCTCGAACGATTTAGATAATTCATCCATGACAGCTTTGTAGGCTGCCATGTGCTTGTTTGCATTGCAGATGTTGGATACTTGCTGAGCAACTAAATCCAAGTCTCCGTAACACACGAGTCTTGTTACGCCAATGTTTTTGGCCATGCATATTCGATGTAACAATGCTTCATACTTGGCAATAGTATTGGTCGCCGTGAAGTGTATTTGTAACACATAGAACAACTTATGTCCTTGGGGATGATTTGAGCACCATGCCTGTCGTGGTATTGCCGACGAGTACGCAATGGAGGGGTCCTCACAGAGCGTGGTGTAAGGAGGAAGGTTGGCGGGTACGAGGTAACACAGTTTACTCAGGTTCAGATCCCACGATGGTGGCGGGATCCTACTCCTGCCATAAATCACTATAATGACAATACGCCGAGTTACACGGATCGGTTCGCTATGCACGATATGAGTTGTTCTGCCCTAAAGGCTCCCATAGGTATGGCTTATATAGTCGCTAGATCCTAGGGTTATAGGCAAAGTCCTAGCCGGACAGGTTATAGAGTCATACACGGTATACAACTAGTCTAACGTGTCTTGTACTCCAAGGCTCCGGGTACGCTGGTGACTCCTCTGTAGCCTTCCTTTATCCAGCATGGGTCTCCCTTCTGGATCCATCTAACTGTGCTGCCCAGCAGGCCATGGGCCTTGCTACCAACTGTGGGCCACCCGGGTTATCCGGATTAGAGATATGCTATGGTGATACCCATTTAGTATATCCCCAACAGTAGCCCCCGGAGAACTCCGAGATCTTGCACCGTCTTGCCTCTTTATTTCGAATGCTCTGTCTAGATGAATGTCAGAAAATCATCAAGCAATATCTTGTAGTCCTCCCAAGAACCCTGCAATGCCCCCGTCTTCAATATGTAAGTTGGAGAACTGCTGAATCTTCCATCGTACTCTTCTTGTAGACGGACTGGTCCGTCCATGCTAGAATCTTCAGATGGGGAGGTTCACCTGCCTGTGTCAGTAGAGCAACATAGACCATAGGTCAGCGATGCCTCGTAACTCACACATGCATAGAACATAATCATAGCCATTTTCCCGCGCGAAGGATGCGAAACATTGGCGGCGGCGATGGGAACGTGGCGAAATTCCTGTGCACGCGCACGCACGCGCTGTCCACACAGCAACCGTTCGATCATCCTGCATAGATCTTGACGCCAAGTTTTATAAATTATAACCGTGGTAAATTTTATCCTTTCACCGCATTCTTCCTCGCGTCATCTTCTTCCTCCAGTGAATGTATCCTCAATCTCTCCGCACGCAGCAAGGAAAACCCTAGCTTTCCCCAGTCCCACAATCACCTTCCTCCCCACACCAATGGCGAGCAGCAGCGCAACCCCATCCATGGTGGCAACGAGCAACGCCGCGGCCAATCCGGCGGGCTCCGTTCATGTGCCCCCAGAGGGCCTGGTGCTGCCACGCACCGCAGTGGTGGAATCCACCGACGGTGACCATATTCTAGCGGTGCTGGAACCGCTGGAGGAGGGGGGCGACTCTCACAAGGGAGAGTGGTGCGGCTTCGATATCGCTGATAGCGATCTCAAGGAGATGCTCACCGAGGGGTACCTCCCCACGATGGAGGGACTGGTCTGGCGGGCGGCGCCGGCCGGCGAGGTCATCCCTTCTCCCCAAGACGGAGAAAAGGTGTACCTTAAAGCCCAACTGGTACACGACGTCTCCCTCCTAATCTCCGACTTCTTCTTAGAGGTCCTTAGCCACTACCGGGTTCAACCTCACAACCTATCTCCGAATAGCATCCTCACGCTTAGAAACTACACGGCGCTTTGTGAGGGCTACCTAGGAATTAGGGCTAGGTTAGATTTATTTATATACTTTTTCACCATTAAGAGGGAAGCCTGTGTGAGCAAGGACGAGCTCAGAAATTGTGGAACCATTAGCTTCAAGATCCGGCCTGGACGCCGGTTCCCCGACATTGTAGGCCATGAGTCCTGTAAAAATTGGCAGAGGACATACTTCTATGGCCCAGATATCCCTTTGGATGGCCGAGAAGCAACGTACCCAAATTTTGTCGATGGAGTTGCCGCTGAAGCCCTGACATGGAGATCCCAGGCCCTCCTTACATCCAACGACGAAGCCTCCCGCGCTGTAAGGCGGATCGAGTGGTTCGTAGACACGGGTCTGACCGGATTGGACCTAGCCATGTGCTGGTTTGTTAGGAGGATCCAGCCTCTGCAGCACCACGCAAAGTTGATGCACCAGTATACCAAGGATAGGAAGGATAGACTCCGCATCTCCGAGGACAACTTCTCCAGTGACTCCATCAAGATCCACCTCAAAGACATCATCAAGGTGAAGGACAGGAAGCGTGGCTTCACCATCACCTACAACATGTTCGAGGGCGGCACATTCCCAGAGGTATATGTTTATTTTTCATGTTACTCCAGTTCTTCCGTCTAGCCATTACCATTTCATCTAACACTTTAGGATTTCACTTCACAACTAAAGAGTCTAGAGGAGGATAGCATGGCTGTCCAAATCTACGACCCCAAGATGAAGGAAGTCACCGTCGTGTCCGACGACGATGTCCCGTTGGCGCGTAAGTGGAAGAGCTCCACCTCTGATGCTGCCGATGGAGGCAAGAAGAAGAAGACGGAGGGTGGAGCCTCTAAGAAGTCCACCGCCGCCCTAGAGGCGTAGAAAAGAAAAATGATTGGTATCCCTTTCACCAAAGCACCAACCGTTGTGTAAGCTTCATAACATCTGACATTGTCTCTTGCTCGTCTTGTTCCTGTACTTATATTGTTGCATGTTTCAGGAAGAAGGCCAGTATGAGTTTGAAGAAGACCTCCAAAACATCGGGGGCTTCTAAAAACATTAAAGATATGTTTCACCAAGCATATCCCGCCATCGCCCCTACAACACCCAGTGTCCAGCCTGCTGCCGTACCGAAAAGCTCTATAGCTAAGGTAACATATGGCCCTTCCGCCATGGAAGTGGACCCAGGTGTTGTCGTGGAACTTGCTATTATCGGCGAGAAGGCGACACAAGAAAGCACTGCATCCAAAGTGGCTGAAGCTCCAGCTAAGGATTCCACTGGCAGCGGTAAGGAAATGGTGGAAGGCGGAACTTCTACCGAAGGCGGTGCCACTGCACCCAAGACTCCAACAGAGTTCCTGAAGATTGTCTACCTAGATCTTACGCTGAGTAGCTCAGCTCTGGGTCCTGGTGCAGCGCCAACTTCTCCGACATGTGGTCTTGAGGACCTGCTCAGGCAGGCGGATATCCTGCGCGGAAATAGTCTTTCCTTTAGAAACATATTTGCCGAGAGCACCACCAACCTCAAAATCATTGCACTTGTAAGTTTTATATGCCTTTTGCATTCCTTTTGCATTTCATATGTAGTATCCCACTGTAGCCCCCGAGGATTTAGACGGAAAACCATTGGTCTTTGTGTCTGAATTCTCTAAGAGACTAAGCTAGAAAACTTCACACTGTATCCCCCAAGTATTTAGTTTGAATGAATTATTCTGACTAGATACTTTTAGAGTAGCATACGCAGTGTTTGTAAATTTCAATACTGTAGCCCCCAAGCCTCTAGTTGGAACAAAACTAGTTCCGACTAGATGCTTAAAGAAAGACTAAGCATATTTCCGAGTTAAAAACTCTCACTGTAGCCCCAAGCCTCTAGGTGGATATTTATTTGTCTAGATGCTCCAAGTAGACTAAGCAACTTTGATATTGTTTCCACAAAATGAGAATGCTCAGAGAGGCGTCGCCAATGAGAACTTCCACAAGATGCGAGCTTAACTAGAAGCTGAAAAGGGTAAAACTACCTTCTTGAAGGATCAAATCATTAAGAGCAAGACTCTGTTTTTCCTTTCAATTTCGCACTCAAACTTGGCCTTGTGCCACCACTCTCCGACTACTCATTGTGTGTTGTTATTTCTTCGACATGCAGAAGCTATTGCCAGGGCGAAGGACATTGTCGAGCAATCCAAGCACATAGAACTGCTGGACAGTGAGAACATGATCCTCAAGAAGGAGAGGGATGATACTCTAAAGATGCATGAAGAGTCCATGAAGGCCTTGCAGCAGTCTGCCAACACGGAGATCAACCGACTGAAGGAGGAAATTGTGATCCTCAAGGAGTAGAAGAAATCTGTCGAAGAACAGAACAAACGCAACCTTGAGGCTTACAAGGTCCTCCGACAAGAACGGGACTTCATGGTGGAGACACTCCAACAAGCCGAGGCAAGCATCTTTGGTAAGTGATCTCCGTCTTGTACTTATGTAAGCCAAGTACTTTCAACTATTTTGTGTTATTGAACTCACGTACTCCATTGCTTGGCAGGAAATGCAACTCCTATTGGTTTAACCAATACGCCTCCTCCACCAAAGGAATGCATGGTCCTCGCCGGCAACTTCATCAGTACCGTCATCAAGCAAGCCAAAGAGATTGCCAAGCCCCTGAACATCAACATCAAGGCGATGGATTCCATCATGAAGTACTCAGAAATTCTGCGCCAATCTCCCGAGCGTATCGTAAGCTGGAAAGCTTCATGTACCCGGGGTGGTGCTAGAATGTCGCTGGCGATGGTCAAGACCCACTACGAGAATGCCGACATCAACACGTTGACCTCGGGTCTTCCCAACATAGACGATGATGGCCATAAGATTGATCACAAAGCTATCTGGGCATCGTTCGCCAGCTACGAAACGAGGGTCGCCGAGTTGGTCGATCCAAACTCCTTTTTGCCTCTTGAGATCATTGTCCTCCGAGTCCCTCGAGACCACCGACTTTGAAGATGATCAGGATGGCTCTCTTGCTATCGACGATGCTACCTCAAAGTATCATGCACTAGAGGAATGAAAAAATACTTTGTAATATTTGTTTCCTCTAGATGTATGTATGCGGAAAAAACTATGGTTTTAATCTTAAGGCGGAAAACAATAGCTGTATGTTTCCTGCTGCTTAAGTACTAGTTCCAGCATGTATATATTTTTTAAGCAAGTTCTGGCTTATCCATTACTTTGGCTTTTATGCTTGACTTTTCGTGAGTCGGAAGACTCATAGTCGGAACCATGCGCTTAGGCGATGATGCCCAATGGCGCCGTAAAAAACCTAAGCACAAAATCGCCAACTTCGAGTGCTGAAAGTCACTACTCCAGAATCCACATAAAAACAACAAAGAACGTGTAGACTAGAAAACTTAAGCTAACGCCCATAGGCGGAATTTTCACAAGTGCAAATGCAAAACTTGCGCATAAAGGTTTTATACGATCCAAAAATGAACACTAAAGGAGGTAAAAGACTCAAGAATATGAGTGAACCAAAGAGCTTTATTTCATTGATCACATAAGGTACACAGTAGATAAAAAATATGCTAAGTGTAAAAAGGACGTAGCTGTGCTATGTTCCATGGCCGATCAAGCTCCAGGTAGTCATCATCCGGGTCATGTCGCTTACGCTTATGCTCATCATTGGGTCTATCCTCAAGTTCACGATTGTCAACGAGGTAGTAAGACCCATTGAGTAGCGCCTTGCTTATGATAAACGGTCCTTCCCATGGCGGGGATAATTTGTGTGACTTCTTCTGCTAAAGTCGGAGCACCAGATCCCCCTCTTTAAACGAGCGATGCCGAACGCGGCAACTATGGTAGCTGCGTAGCTTTCTGCTAGTAGATGGCAGATCTTTGACATGCCAATACGTGCTCTTCCTCGAGAAGGTCCACATCTAGGAGCTTGGATTCTTCAGCGTCATCTTCATCGTAGGTGGCAACTCTTTGTGAATTGTGAAGGATGTCGGATGCCAGGATGGCTTCTGCTCCATATACCATGAAATAAGGGGTGTAGCCGATAGATCTGTTGGGTGTAGTTCATAAACTCCACAAAACAGATGGTAACTCCTCCGCCTAGGATCCAGCTGCTCTATGTAGCGGTACCTCGAGACGTGGCTTGATTCCCTGCAGAATTAATCCATTGGCTCGCTCAACTTGCCCATTGGACTGCGGATGTGCCAGAAATGCTAAGTCAAGTCGGATGCCCTTCTCCCAACAATAGGCTTCCACTTCTCCGAGGGACAAGTTGCTGCCATTGTCGGTGATAACGCTATGTGGGAGACCAAATCTCACCATTAGATCCCGGACAAACCTAAGGGCAGTTGCCCCATCAAGCTTTCTAATGGGTTTAGCTTCTATCCATTTGGTGAATTTATCAACTGCTACTAGCAGATGCATAAACCCACATGGTGCCGTCTGTAATGGACCAAACATGTCTAGCCCCTAGACTGCAAACAACCAAGTTATTGGTATTGTTCGTAATTCTTGAGCTGGAACATGTGGTTTTTGGGCATAGTACTGGCATCCCATGCATGTATCAACCAGCTTGTCGGCATCCGCCTTCGCGGTCAGCCAGTAGAATCCTTGCCAGAAGGCTTTGGAGACCAACGATCGAGGAGCAGCGTGATGCCCACAATCTCCGAGATGGATCTCACGAATGATTTCAATACCCTCTTCCTGGGAAACACACTTGAGGTATACACCAGTGGTGCTTATTTTATAGAGCTATCCATTGATTATGGTATATCCCTTTACTCAACGTACTACTTGCCGACTTTCGACCTCATCGATGGGCAAAGTTCCATGTACGAGATATTCCATGAACAGTTTTTTCCAAGCCGGAGGGACTTTTGTCACTGTATGAACAAAAGAGTCAACTCTGTCCGGGTTCTCGGGGTACGCTCCCTTCACGGATGGTGTTCGTAGATGCTCCAGAAAAATGCCAGGCAGAATTTGTTTGCGCCCTGACCCAAGCTTTGACAGTAGATCAGCCGCCTTATTTTCCTCCCTCGGGACATACTTGACTTTGTAGCCCATGAAGCTCTTGGCTACCTCGTCCACTTCGTCTTGATATGCCGCCATCATAGGGTTCTGCGCGTTCCAGGTGCCAGCCACCTGCTGTGCAACCAAGTCAGAATCTCCACAACAAACTATGCACTTGATGCCAATATCCTTGGCTACGCGAAGTCCGTGAATGAGTGCTTCATATTCCGCCATGTTATTTGTAGCCTCGAAGTGGATCTGCAGAACGTAGTGTAGCTTTCCCCTGTTGGTGACTATAGCAGTACACCAGCCCCCGAGACATTGAGTAGCTTTGATCCGTCAAAGTGCATCACCCAGTATTCTGGCTTTGGTACATGGGTAGCATCTGGCATCTCCGTCCAATCTGCGATAAAATCTACAAATACATGAGATTTGATATCGTCGACCTCTTGTAGGTGATCTCGAAGGCGGCAAGATCGATGACCCACTTCGCAACCCTTCCTATAGCGTCGCTGTTGTTGATGATGTCGGACAGTGGAGCTTTGCTCACAACTGTGATAGGGTGCTCCTGGAAGTAGTGCCTTAGCTTCCGAGAAGCAAGGAACACTCCATAAGCTAGCTTCTGATAGTACGCGTAATGCAGCTTGGACTCCGTCAAGACCTCGCTTACATAGTAAACTAGTCGTTGCACTCCTTACTCATGCCCTGGTTCCTTTCGCTCAACAACGAAGACGATGCTGATTACCCGGTTGGTGGCCGCCATGTAGATCAACATAGGCTCCATAGGCTCGGGTGCTGCAAGTATGGGTGCCGAGGAAAGTATCTGCTTTAGATTCTTGAGTGCAACATCTGCTTCCTCCTTCCATGTAAATTTTTCCGCCTTCTTCATCAACTTGTATAGCGGCAGAGCCTTCTCTCCAAGTCGGCTGACGAATCAGCTTACTGCTGCAATGGAGCCTGTTAGCCGTTGTATGTCCTTCAGGCATGTCAGATGGTTTATGTTTAGGATGGCCTTGATCTTCTCCGGGTTGACCTCGATTCCACGCTAGGAAACGATGAAGCCCAACAATTTGCCGGCTGGAACCCCGAAGACACACTTCTTAGGGTTAAGCATCATGTTGTACTTCCGGAGATTATCAAAGGTTTCTTTTGTAACACGCCAGTTTTAGTAAATCATTATTTAGGGTTTGTTTTGTGCATCATGAGAATCATATCTTAAATTGTGCATTAAATAAAATCCCACCCCTCTGGTGACATCAGCATGCTTCTGTGATGACACAATAAACCTTTTAAATTGATTTATAAATCCCAGAAAATGGTATAATCTTATAAAATCAATAACTAATTATTTATAAGTCAGAAAAATACAAATAATATATCATAATGTTCAGAAAAATGAAACCTATCCATCTAACCTATCCATCTAACCTATAATCATCCCAGAAAATGGTGATTCCGGAGTTTTCCCGAGTTAGGGCTTTCACCCCTCGGAACCCCGATTAAATTGTTGAACATGCTTTAGGGTTTAAATTCAATGCAAATTAACTTGTCATATCATCATTCTTGTTTGAGCATTGCATCGATGCCATGTGTTGATTGTTTCCCCTTTATTTCTGGTGTTTGGTTCTTCCCGGTAGAATACGAGATAGAGATTGAGATTGAATACTGAGGACAACACCGTCAAAAATCGAAGATCGACGATAAATACTTGACCAACTCTAACAAAGTCAAGTGCCAGATGTCTGAAGATCCTCTCATCTTTCATCAACTGGCAAAGGCAAGCATAGCCCCACCATGATATAATCCTACGATTTCGAAAGCATTTCAATTCAGCCATGATGCATACGATTCTACTGTGGTATTTTATCGATAGGTAGAGTATCCTATCTATTGCATTACTCCCTTTGAGCTTATATTACCTGATCCACTGCTCCTAGCATAACTAATTTTGGCTTGTGTGCACTGCTAGAGCTTATATATGTGTCTTCTTAGCCATGCATAGCTATTGAGTCTGGTCCATCCAGATGATGTATCAGATGCAGAGAATCTAGTATGACAGGAGAACGTGATGTTATGAGATCGTTGATATGAGTTAAACATGCTAAGGCTTGTATGGGAGGCCACGGTGGGATGTGTTTTTTCTAGTCCCATGCTCCCCACCACTAGGACCTGAGTTCTTGCCTTTGGAACCAAGACGAGCGTGCAACCACACGGGGCCTGGACAACCTCATGATCAACTAACTTGCCTAGTAGATTCCATGAGTCACATAGTTCGGGCGTTCCATTCGACATACGCATTGAAAACGTTTTCGAAAGAAGGGGGTGAAGGAGGTGCATTCATACAGGTAGGGAAGCACGGTCGAGGTTGCTTGGGGTTGATGGCGCCCCTGGTAAACCAACCTCTCCTCACATCTTTAAGTACCGACTTCGGGATTTGACCCGTTATGGCGGAATCATACTTATTGCGTGACTCATGGTCTCGGCGAAAGCAAGGTAAAGGTCGTGTCTAACCACCCTCTGCCGGCCTTCCAAGGAAGAGGGATAATCATGTGGCATTAAGAGAAGGTTAGTACGTGTGGGTAAATTTGTACACCCCTACAGGTTAATAATCTTTTCGAAAAGCCGTGTTCACAGTTATGAACGCTTGGTGACCAGATTCTAAGATCATAGAGAATTTGAACCTAATCTTAAAACTTGGTAGATCAACGTGTGCTTAAGGATGCTTCCTCATGGGTACGAGGGGGTGATCCTAGTTGGTAGATGATGGTGATTTGGTGGATATCAAAAGATGATGATCAATATTTCGGAGATGTCGCTCTCTTATCCCCTTTTAAAATACTCTGATTAGACGAGACTCTTCTCTCGCTCTCTCTCTTGTTTCATAAACAAAGGTGGCTTTATGCAAAACAACTACACCAGCCATAAGTCTGGCGGAGTACACCCTATACTCACCCTTGCTTTGTTGATACTTTTGGCAGAGTAAGTGTTCACCTGAAGACGAGTTTCGTACTACATCGACATCGACGAGTAGCTTGGGGTTCCCGACCGGCATCCTGGAATCTATGGGCTAGGACGTCATCGTTTTGCTTCAGGCCTCTTAGGCCATTTGTTAAGTTTGCTATACTTAATAGCATAATTTGCCTTCCGTTGTTTGATGTTTGTGGTTAGTGACCTCTACTTGTAATAATTTGGTTCTCTACTCAGTTATGATCTTTCTGTAATAAATTTTGAGTCGTAGGGTCACTGTTGCGTTACTGATTCTTCACTGGATATTCTCAAGCTCAAGGTTAAGCTTATGTCAGACGGAGGTCTGGGATTTGTTTAGCCCTGATCTCGGGGGTGTCACAGTTCTTGGTATCAGAGCAGTACCGACCGTAGGAAAACCTTGCTATTAGTCGATGTTGAGTCTAGTGCTTGTGAAAACTATTTTCAAAGATGAAAAGTATTTGCGAAAAATCTAGTATGCTTCTTTTACTTCTTATCCAGTTTCACTCTAACTCTGGGTCATCTTATTTGGTGTTGATTTTGGAAAAGTTTTGATGTCTCTTCTTGTCTTTCAAAGCTTAGGTGCCTTCTAGGCATGCCGTTTCTAAGCCAGTTGACCTAGTGTTGAGTTCTCTAGAGTTGTGTGTGTTGTGAATTCCTTGTCGCCCCTTGCTCTATTTCATCTGAGAGATTCCTTTCCACCATAATCTATCTGCCTTATGGACCCGCAATATTATATTGTGGATCCATAGTGTTCTGTTCTAGGCTTCGAGGTTTCCTTTCGCCTCATGTGCCCCCTTTTCATTTGCTGGGTACTTCAGAAGTCTTATCTTCTTTTGGAAGCTACCTCGTGAATACTATCTTGCAGTGTACACTACGTCACTCAAGCAGTAGCTATTCCTTTCTTTGGATTTTTAACCCTTGGACTTGAACCTAAGATCCCTGATTGTGCTGGATTCTGGTGTTGTGAATCTTGTACATGAAGCTGACCTTTAACCCAAGATCCCTTTTGTTGAACCCTGTTGTTAATGTTCACACATTACCTCAGGATGGCTGGTATTACAATTCTATCCTTCAAGCTTGTGGTCTTTGTCGCGATTGAATTGTGACAATTAAGGAATTCCCCTACCGCTAGCTAGGGCAAATGTTTTTTTTATGGAACCAAATAGATCACGACAAGAGTACTCCTTGAGAGTCTCGCATCTATACTCGTGACTCTGCCACACCTTATCCTTCTTATGCATTGGTTTTCGGAAGGTTGTTAACTTATGCATCCACATCTCGGATTCCATCCTGAGCATGTTTCCTTTTCCCTTGTTGCTTTCCGACCTTTGTCTACCAGTTGGTAGCCAAGTAGTAAATTTGCATTGGTGTCTTCCGATGCAAGATACTCTTGTTGTCCGTCAAGACAAACCATTCCGGGATGTTTAGGAGAAACAAACTCCAGTACCTCGTCATATCTAGGACCAGGTCAAAGTGTTGTAATCCGCAGATCAAGAGGCATTGATTGTCTCCCATCTGTTCTATCTTAAAGTATCACACCCTTTGATACTAAGAGGTTGTGCTGAGTTTCATGACCCTTAATGCAGTGATGCTCTTACACATATTTACCCACCCTTCCTCGAGCTTTTGCGCTCGTGAGTGATGCGTGTGCATAATAATGTGGCTGTCTGAGATTCTTAGCAATAGTTATTGTTTTGAAATTTAAGGACATTTGAGTCATTCTTAGCGTGATAGGTTAACCTTATCACTAAGCAAAGGATGATTGTGCTACCAAGTCCGCTATTCTGGTACATCTCTTTGGTCAAAGAGTTAGTCTTGTGCCGACGCTCTGAGACTATGTCCTCTTGCATTACCAAGCAAGTTCCCTCTGGAACTAAGTGACTTACCGATGGTTCGTGATATTCTAGTTGTCTACCAAAAGTATCTCCATGTTGCCACATGACCGTGTTGTCATGTTCTTGAGCAAGCAAGTTCTCTGAACTGCACCTTTCTCGAAGGATCCGTACTGGATACCCCTGAACTAGTTGGTTGAGCTTAAACAACAACTTGGAGAGTTGTAAGACAAAAGTTATATCCGACTTTGTTCCTTCTTAAAGGGATGTCTAGTTTTGTTCGTGCTGAAGAAAGATAGTATCTCCTTTGAGGATTTGTTATCTTCCCCTCTTTTGGTTTGATTCGGGTTATCGTCAAATCAAACTCAGTTCCAAGGACTATCTTGATGGTGTTTCCACCCGTGATGTTTCACTTGAGTACATCTTCATGTATTTTGGTCTAACCAATATTTTTGCCTTGTTCACGCAACATATGAGTTTATCATCTCGGAGTGTTTCGATAACTTTGTTGTTGAGCCCATCAATGACATCTTATCTTCTCCATGTTAGATTGAATACATATGGAACATTGGGAATTAATGTTGGAAACTTTTGAGAACCGTCTTTGAGTAATCTCGAAGTATGTGTTCTGGATGTTAGAAGTGACCTTCTCTAGTTCACGTGCAAATGCTGAAAGATGTCGCCGTGGATTCAAGAAGAGTTATTCCTTCCTGAAGGACACATGTGTGTTTTTTTGTTAGCGCCTTATGTGTGTGCAGTTGTCTCTCGACAAGTTGTAAATACATAGGTTTAGCAATCTAGCTCGTCTTTTGGAGCTTGACCCTGTAGTTCCTATCTTGAGAATCTAGTAACTTTACCTTTGTGGTAAATGTTGCAAACTTTCTATTCGGACATGCTGAGTCTGAAGTATCATACCACCTAACCAAAGCTGAATCACAAGCAACAATGATGGTTGGTGTTCCTCAAGGTTTTGACATAGGTCCCTTTGTAAATCTGGCAAGATTGATGTAGTGGTTGACACACTTAGCCAGAAAGACCCCTTGTCATATTCTTTTGATTTAGCAGTCACAACCACCCTTCATGAGGCTTCTTCTATAATTAATTATAGGAGTTGTGCTTATGGTTCCTTTGTATCCGAAGTCTGACCTTTACTTGGTGTCTGATTTCTCGAACATCAAGGAGAACATTTAAAGTAGTGTTGCTAAATGTCTCTCGGTCGATCCTCCAGACCCTTTTATGATGGCAACCATCTTGTTATGCCAAGTAGTTGAAGTCTGAGAATGAATTTTCTTTCTTCTCGTGTCATCTGGAATCTTCTAAACTATTCATCTTGGTGGTGTAAAGTGATACCCTAATATTTGGCAAATTTTTTGATATACCTGGATGAATAAAGAGTTTCCTTCATTTTTTCTCAACCATGTTTTAAGAGTGACTATTTATTTGGTAATCAATAGTTTCTCTTGCTACATGTTTCTTGTGACTCTTACAAGTCCTCTCCACAAAACACCCTTCTATCTTGACCTTCTGTTGGATGAAAGAGTGACCCTTCTATGTCAAAAGTAGTTCAACAACTTGGTTTTGTTGATCCAAATCTCTGCAACCTGAAATCTCTACTTAAGCCGTTTAGTAGAGGTTCATTTCTCGAAGTCTATGGTTCTGATCTTTCGGTTGGAAGCTTTCTTTTTCAGAAGCTTCAAAACCTTCTACAAGCTCCATGGTCTCAATCCTTATGAAGACCATCTATCCAACAACTTGCAACTTTCTCCTCTTGTTCCTCCGTTACCTCGATGTGTTTCATGTTTGTCATCTCAGAGTTGTTTCTAAACACTCCATCCATGAGTTGACGATGAGATACTCCGTGTGTTGTTTAGTGTGTTTCCCTCTTGTCTTTAGAGTGACCCTGTTTCTTTCTCTCTCCGTCTCTTTTCCTACCTTTGGAATCTCAGGTCGAGATTCTCGTAAGGGGGATAGAGCTGTAACACCCCAGTTTTAGTAAATCATTATTTAGGGTTTGTTTTGTGCATCATGAGCATCATATCTTAAATTGTGCATTAAAGAATTAAACGAAACCCTAAAACCCTAGCTTATCCCTCTCTTTCTATTTGCAACACATTCAAATGTTTTGAAGTTTTGAAAACTACCAAAATAATGGAGCCCAAATTGTTTAAAAGGACCCCACAGTATCTTAAATATTTTATAGACCCTTTGGTATTTTTGAAATACTTAAAACAAATTTGAATTGAAATTACAAAAGGAAAAGTGAAAACAGAAAAAGACAAAAAGGGCTTTTGATAAAAAAAATGAGCAACAGCCAGCCAAGTCGTCCCATTCCTTCTCTCCTCTCCTCTCTGCCGCCACCCGCGTAGCAGCCGGCACACCCGCGGCCCAGCTAAGGCCTAGCGCAGCCTGGTACCCTTTCGACGTTCTGTCCGTCGTCGTCTTCGCAGGCGACGCGAAGCAGTTGCCTGGCGCGCCGCCGGCCGTCGATCGTCGCCGAGCACGCCAAGATCCTCGCTGCCGCCTCTGGAGAGGATAATACCCCGCTGAGACGTGCCCTTCTTCTCCTTCCCCTCTCACTCTTCCCCGCGCCCTCTCCCTCGCTCTCTCGTGCGGACCCAAACCCTAGCCGGCCAGACGCCGTTCGCCGCCGTCGATTGACGCCTCCCGAGCCTTGCCGAGCAGCCCACGAGCTCCGCCTCGACGTCCTGAACAACCCTGCCAAAGGAATCAAGGAGGGGATCCCCCAGTCGTCGCCCACGACCCCTTCTTCCCCGACTCCGACCGTGCCGCCGTCGCCGATTCTGGCCGCGTCCACCCTCGCCCGGCCGCGCCGACCCCTCCTCTGTGCTCTAGGTGAGCATCCGATCCTCCTGGACCACCCTGTTGGCCCCCTCCCTCTCTGGTTCGCCCTCGCCTCGACCACCGCTATGCGTCGCTGTCAGTCACCACCGTAGCCGCTTCTCCGGCGACCTAGAATCAGCGGCACCGCCTTTATCTTGCTCGCGCTGCTCCGGTGATTCGAACGCGCGCAATCTCGCTTCCCAAATCACCCTCTGTCACCGTCCCGCGCCGCCGTCTGATGTGCTCTCCAGCGAGCCCACGTGGCGCTGGCGAGTCGCCCGCGTGGCACCCATGTGGCAATGACATGGTGCTGACCCTGCTCAGCTAGCGTGATTGCATACGTGGCCCTGGGCCCCAGCCGTCAGTGACTGGGGCTAACCTTAGCCCCAGTGAGAAAATCCCACCCCCTCTGGTGACATCAGCATGCTTCTGTGATGACGCAATAAACCTTTTAAATTGATTTATAAATCCCAGAAAATTGTATAATCTTATAAAATCAATAACTAATTATTTATAAGTCGGAAAAATACAAATAATATATCAAAATGTTCAGAAAATGAAACCTATCTATCTAAACTATAATCATGCATTGTTCAACAACTTAAATAACAAGTTTAATTAGAATAACATAGTAACCCCTCACAGGTCATTCTGGAGTTTTCCCGAGTTAGGGTTTTCACCCCTCGGAACACCGATTAATTTTTTGAACATGCTTTAGGGTTTCAATTCAATGCAAATTAACTAGTCATATCATCATTCTTGTTTGAGCATTGCATCGATGCCATGTGTTGATTGTTTCCCCTTTATTTTCGGTGTTTGGTTCTTCCCGGTAGAATACGAGATCGAGATTGAGATCGAAGACCGAGGACAACACCGTCGAAGATCGAAGATCGACGAACAATACTTGCCCAACTCTAACCAAGTCAAGTTCCAGATGTCCGAAGATCTTCTTATCTTTCATCAACTGGCAAAGGCAAGCATAGCCCCACCATGATATAATCCTACGATTTCGAAAGCATTTCAATTCTGCCATGATGCATATGATTCTACTGTGGTCTTTTATCGATAGGTAGAGTATCCTATCTATTGCATTAATCCCTTTGAGCTTATATTACCTGATCCACTGCTCCTAGCATAACTAGTTTTGGCTTGTGTGCACTGCTAGAGCTTATATATGTGTCTTCTTAGCCATGCAAAGCTATTGAGTCTGGTCCACCCAGATGATGTATCAGATGCAGAGAATCTAGTATGACAGGAGAACGTGTTGTTATGATATCGGTGATATGAGTTAAACATGCTAAGGCTTGTATGGGAGGCCACGGTGGGATATGGTTTTTCTAGTCCCATGCTCGCCACCACTAGGACCTGAGTTCTTGCCTTTGGAACCAAGAAGAGCGTGCAACCACACGGGGCCTGGACAACCTCATGAGCAACTAACTTGCCTAGTAGATTCCATGAGTCACATAGTTCGGGCGTTCCATTTGACATACGCATTGAAAACATTTTTGAAAGAAGGAGGTGAAGGAGGTGCATTCATACATGTAGGGAAGCGTGGCCACGTTGCTTGGGGTTGATGGCTCCCCTGGTAAACCAACCTCTCCTCACATCTTTAAGTACCGGCTTCGGGATTTGACCCGTTACGGCGGAATCATACTTATTGCGTGACTAATGGTCTCGGTAAAAGCAAGGTAAAGGTCGTGTCTAACCACCCTCTGCTGGCCTTCCAAGGAAGAGAGCTAATCATGTGGCATTAAGAGAAGGTTAGTACGTGTGGGTAAAGTTGTACACCCCTGCAGGGTAATAATCTTTTTTAAAAGCCATGTTCATGGTTATGAACGCTTGGCGACTAGATTCTAAGATCATAGAGAACTTGAACCTAATCTTAAAACTTGGTAGATCAACGTGTGCTTAAGGATGCTTCCTCATGGGTACGAGGGTGTGATCCTAGTTGGTAGATGATGATGTTTTGGTGGATATCAAAAGATGATGATCAATATTTCGGATATGTCGCTCTCTTATCCCCTTTTTAAATACTCTAATTAGACGAGCCTCTTCTCTCTCTCTCTCTCTCTCTCTCTCTTATTTCATAAACAAAGGTGGCTTTATGGAAAATAACTCCACCAGCCATAAGTCATGCGGAGTACACCCTGTACTCACCCTTGCTTTGTTGATACTTTTGATAGAGTAAGTGTTCACCTGAAGACGAGTTCCGTACTACATCAACATCGACGAGTAGCTTGGGGTTCCCGGCCGGCAGCCTGGAATCTATGGGCTAGGACGTCATCGTTATGCTTCAGGCCTCTTAGGCCATTTGTTAAGTTTTCTATACTTAATAGCATAATTTTCTTTCCGTTGTTTGATGTTTGTGGTCAGTGACTTCTGCTTGTAATAATTTGGTTCTCTGCTCAGTTATGAGCTTGCTGTAATAAATTTTGAGTCGTAGGGTCACTGTTGCGTTACTGATTCTTCACTGGATATTCTCGAGCTCAAGGTTAAGCTTATGTCAGACGAAGGTCTGGGATTTGTTTAGCCCTGATCTCGGGGGTGTCACATATTTTAAGTTGGAGATTAAGTCGTTTGACTTTTTAGACATCACCGCTATATCGTCCACATAGGCGTGAACGTTCCGACCAAATTGATCGTGTAGGCAATGCTGCATAGTCCGCTGGTACGTAGCACCTGCATTTTTCAGACCAAAGGGAATCGTGACATAGCAAAATGTGTCGTAAGGTGTGGTGAACGAAGTGGCCAATTGTTCCGACTTCCTCATCTTTATCTGGTGGTATCCTGAGTATGCATCAAGAAAACACAAAAGTTCCAAGCTAGCCGTCGAGTCAATGACTTAGTCAATGCGAGGCAAAGCAAATGGATATTTGGGACACGCTTTGTTCAAGCAGATCTAATCAACGCTCATTCTCAATTCTTCGGTTCACTTTTTGGGGACAAGTACATGATTGGCCACCTATCAGGTGTGAAGGACTTCTCGGATAAAACTAGCCTTAAGTAACCTAGCTATCTGTTTGCCTATGGCACGTATCTTCTCGTCTGCGAAGCGTCGTAGAGGTTGTTTCACCGGTTTGCATTTTGGATCAATATTCAAGCTGTGCTCGGCAAGTTCCCTAGTACACCTTTCGTGTCGGCAGGTTGCCAGGCAAAGATGTCCCTATTCTCACGGAGGAACTCGACGAGCGCGCTTTCCTATTTGGGATCCAGGTTCATCCCAATGGCGGTGGTCTTGGAGGCATCGCCTACCACAAGTTCCATCGAATTGGTCTCGATGGTGGCCTTGAAGGCGGCATCGAAATCAGAAATCTTCTTCTTCGATGTCGGCATCTCCGTGGCTTCAACCTTGCTCTGGATCTCCTTGAATTCTTCGCTATAGAGGAGAGCTTCTCCAATCTCGCAGTCCCTTGCCTTGGTAAAGCTTCCGGATACGATGATGATGCCGTTTGGTCCGAGTATCTTGAGTTTGTTGTAGACAAAGCATGGCTTGGCCATGAAGGCGTGGAATATGTCGCATCCGAAGATGACGTGGTGCACACTATTGAATGGGACCACCTCGAAGGTCATGCGTTCTTGGCGGTAATTATTAACATCGCCATAAGCGACCTGAAGCGTGATGCACCCAAGAGACCTAGCCTCCCGGCCAGGAACTACGCCATGGAACAAGGTGCTGGTCTGCCTTAGGTTGGCCTCTATCAAGTTCATATTGGGCAGCGTATCCAGGTACATGATGTTGATGTTGCTTCCACTATCCACCATGCATTTGGTGAACTCGTTGCCTTCAATCAGGAGGTTGATGACCATGGCGTACTGGTTCTCCGTAGGGATGAGGTCTGGGTGATCCTTCCTGTCCCAGGTGATTGGAATCTCCGACCAGCGTAGGTACTGGGGAACTGGGGGTAGGGTGGCCATCAGTATCCTGTTCGAGGTTTTCTGTGCCCAGACGGTAGGGGTGCTAAGGAAAGTGTGGTAGACGGCGGCCTTCTTCTCGAAGGGCTTCTTGCCTTTGCCATCGCCCTTGTCGGCGTGCTTGGGGTCAACGTCCTCATCCATGTCACTTGAATCTTTGGACTCCTCTTCCTTCTTCTTACCTTTGCCCTTCCCTCGTTGTCTATTCTTCCAACTTCGCTTGTAACTAGACTCCGGGTCCTCCTTTAGGTCGTTGACAAACTTGCAATGGCGATTGGTGTCAGTGGCCTTGCCGTTGGCGTAGAGGTGTACGAGGCATGGCATATTACGGTACTCCTTGTATGTTTGGGGAACGCGGAGCGCCGCCGAGGTAGTTTCACTACCTTGCTGCTACCCACGACCAGCCCCTCGTCCTCGACCACGCTGTCCGCCATCACCTCGTCCTACAAATGTCATGGCGACCATGTCTGAGGTTTGCTTTTCTTGTAGCGGGTTCTTCCGGTTGGTATTGTTGTTCCTCTTGGCTTGAGTTGGAACGGATATTGCCGGCAAGGAGCCGCGAGCATCGTCGTCGGCAGCCGCGAACTCACTGGCCAGCTGGATCATCTGGTTGAGATCGAGCCTGTGATTGTCCTGTAGGCACTTCAACTTATGTCGGAGAAACATACCTTTATCCAACCCATCTATGAAGGCGGCCATGGCGGTATGAGCGTGCACTCCTGTGCAGGAATTCTTCTTATCCAGCCAGCGGGAGAGGTAGGCGCGAGATGACTCGTCTTTCTCTTGCATGCACCTCTGTAAACCGCCAACAGTGCAGGGATGCTTATACGTACCCTCGAAGTTCTTGGTGAAATCTTCTTGCATGTCCAACCAGTTGCAGATGGACTTTTCCGGCAAGTCATCAATCCATTGTCGGGCCATGCCCGTCAACATCAGCGGGAGGTAATTGACAGCAACGTTTGGGTTACCCCCGGCGATTTCCACAGCATTGCCGTAGTCCTGCAACCACGTAGCAGGTTTGGCGGTGCCGTCATAGGGCTTGATCGTCTTGTAAATCCGGAAGCCCCTGGGGTAAGTTGCGGTCCGTATTATAGGTCCAAAGCAACGTGGTCCCAGGTATGGAGCTTTCCCGGGCCTCGTGAATCATGTCCAGGCGTGAACACGCGTCGTATGGATCCAGGCTTGCTTTTTTATTCTTGCCATTAGGGGATGGGCTGCGTGAACAATGCGGGCCCCCTCCGCCATGGTGGCTGCTAGGTGGCGACGGGGGCGGAGGTGGCGGTGGGTTAGCTTTCTTGCTGTTTCCCTCCTGCGATGCCTCGCGCTTGTCGCGGTTGCTTGTCGGACACAGAGGGCCATGATGCGACTTGATCTTGTGTCCTTGGTTGCACTCTCCATCATGACAGGGCTACTCCATGTTATCGCGGATGATGATGCCGCTTTGCCTTGGCGGAGGCATGTCTGTACGATGGTGAGATCAGGGGTCTTCACGATGTCGGGGAGATCGAGGCGGTGGAGATGGGCGACGAGGATGATCTTTACCTCCATGGTCAGAGGATATGGGGATAGCATCCTTCCTGTTGCGTGCATCCCTCCGTCTTCATTCTGATGAACTCGCCTAAGACCCGACATCCTGAGGTGATCGGTCCCTTGGCGGCTTAGGATTGCTAGACTGGCAATATGCTGGGTCATAGACCTGTTCCACAGCTGCGGGTGATCTATCCTACTCCAGAAGGGTCTTGGCAACGGCTAGATTGAAGATAGGAGTGGGCATGACCTTCCTGCCCTTGCTGTCAATGTATGGCTTGGCCTGTGGCGCCTTCGGGGGAGCCCATCCTAGGTTTCGCCGTACACCAGGATCGTTGATGACGCGATTCGGAGCTTTCTTAGCCTTCTGCTGCTTGAGAAGAGTCTTGTACTCGGCCTCCATGGCTCTAGCTTTCTCTATTGACTTCTGCACCTTAGCCAGATCTTGATCTAAATTTGCGCCTTGCTCCGTGATGGACTGAGCTTCCTCCAGCAGCTGCTAGCGCTTCCTGTCAAGCTGGACTACGTTCCATATATGATCCACAATAATGGGCTCGACGAGCAAATTGCCATACATCACTCTATCGGCTGGAGTGATTTGGGAAGCCGCAGACGTAGATGCTGGAGGCGGCGGGTTTGTGGTGTTATTGTTACTCAGACCAACGTTGAGTTCCTACGGCTGCTGCACTGGGTTAGGCGGAGGGGGCATGGACTTTGCGTGATCATTGTTGGCAGCAACAGGTGGTCCCTTCCCCTTGTCCAGCGCTGTAGGAGGAGCTTGTCCGGAATGATCTTCCTCCATCACGCTCCCAATGGCGACAAACACCTCTCTAGATGTGATGGACTTGTCGGCATGCTCGTCGCGTCTGATGTCCTCCTCCATATCCTACATAGAAGAGTCGAGATCCTCCGGGCTGAAGTCTATCTCTTACGAGTCAGCACTGATGTCGGTGTAGAGCGCGTTCAAACAGAGTCGGAGGGTGCCGGGGCCTCCTCGATGGTGGGTGGTGCTGGTGTGGCTGCATGGACATTGACTGGAGGCAGTGGTGGCGGTGGCTGAGGTGGAGGGCCGTCGGGTACGGCTGCGAGTACTGCCTGAGCGTCTGCTTCGGCAGCTGCGTAGTTGTTGACGGTGGGAACCATGCCCTCGAAAGTGAGGAGACCCGTGGCCTGCTGCCGTCTTAGCGTATGTCAGAGAAGTGTACCGCGGTCCAGTCCTTCCACAAATTGATGGATGGCATCATCATTGGGGTAATGTTCGAGATCGGCCCATATACCAAGCCACCTGGCTAGGTAATCGCAGGGGTTTTCACCCTCTCTCTGAATGCAACGCGTCAGATCGAAGATAGTTACCACGCCGACGAACTTGGATCTCTGCTGTCCAGATGCACGGGTGAAGCCGGCGGACTTGCAGGGATCTTCCACCATTATATCCTGCACAGGGGCGGTTTGGGTGGGCCTTGAATTTTTCTGATCTATGTCGGCAAACTCCAAAGAGAGATCCGACTTCGATCCTTCCACGAACGTGTCCTGCCCGTAGGCGGTCCGTGCGGGCCTTGGCGATCCTCCGATTACCAGGGAACTAGTGCTCGAGTCAGTTTCGCCGATGAAGAGGTGGATGTCCATGATTGGGACGATCGAGAAGCAGGTGGGGTTCGTCTTTGTCGGAATCCAGAACTCGTCGGGAGGGACGATCAAAATGTTGCCGGAGAAGAGAACATAGCCGATGGCTACGGTTTCGCCGATTCCCACGAAGATCTTGGACCTCGCCCGTTCAAGAGCCTAAAGCGTCTCTTGCCCCACGGTGGGCGCCAACTATCATGGTATTGCCGACGAGTACACCATGGAGTGGTCCTCACAGAGCATGTTTAGAGACGTGGGGTAAGGTGGAAGGTTGGCGGGTACGAGGTAACACAGCTTACCCAGGTTCAGATCCCATGATGGTGGCAGGATCCTACTCCTGCCATAAATCACTATAATGGCAATACGCCGAATTAGAGGGATCGGTTCGCTATGCGCGATATGAGTTATTCTGCCCTAAAGGCTCCCATAGGTCTGGCTTATATAGTCGCCAGATCCCAGGGTTACATGCAAAGTCCTAGCCGGACAGGTTACAGAGTCCTACACGGTATACAACTAGTCTAACGTGTCTTGTACTCCAAGGCTCCAGGTACGCTGGTGACTCCTCCGTAGCCTTCCTTTATCCGACATGGGCCTCCCTTCTGGATCCATCTAACTGGGCTGCCCAGCAGGCCATGGGCCTCGTTACCAATAGTGGGCCACCTGGGATATCTGGATTAGAGACATGCTATGGTGATACCCATTTAGTATATCCCCAACAACGTTAGCCCCCAAGCCTCCTCGTGCTTTTGATTCGTCAAAATGAAGGGTCCAAAATTCCGAGTCTAGAGGACTTGTATTCTTTGCCTTCTATGAAGTATTTGGGACTTTATTGCTGTACGCGGTTGTACTCAATGTCGAAAGCTGCAAGCTCTATTCCTCACTTTGCGACACGTCTCTATTCCTCACTTTGCAACATCGTAGCGTTCTGGATACAGAGAACACTCCATAGGCTAGCTTTTGATGATGTGGATACCGTTGTTTCTACTTTGTCAGAACCTCACTTAGGTAATAAGTTGGATGTTGCACCTTATGCTCGTGGCCTTCTTCCTCGCGGTCCACTACTCTTACCACACTGATGACCTTGTTGGTCGCTGCAATGTAGAGTAACATAGGCTCCTGAGGTTCTGGCGCTGCAAGAACTGGCGGGTTTGAAAGTAGGTCTTTCAAACTTTGTAGGGCATTCTCAACTTCCTAGGTCCAAACAAATTTGTCGGTTTTCTTCAAGAGTTTATATAAAGGTGCGGCTCTTTCTCCGAGCTGGCTATCGAACCGACTCACTTCTGCGATAAAACCAGTGACACGTTGAACGCCATTCAGGCGAGTCGGCCTGGTAATATTAAGTATAGCCTTAATTTTCTCCCGGTTCACCTCTATGCCTCGCTCAGAGACGATGAAACCTAACAATTTTCCGGCTGGAATTCCAAAGAAGCACTTCTTCGGATTTAGCATCATATTGAATTTTCGTAGGCTAGCAAATGTTTCCTCCAAGTCAGAAATTAAAGTTTCCTTCTTTTTGAACATAAATTCTATGTCATCTACGTATACATGGACGTTGCGTCCGATTTGATCGTTCAGACAATGTTGCATAGTACGTGGATATGTTGCTCCTGCGTTCTTTAAGCCAAAAGGCATAGTTTTGTAGCAGAAGGTTCCGAAAGGAGTGATGAAAGATGCATTAATTTGATCCGACTTTTTCATCAGTATTTGGTGATATCCGGAATATGTGTCGAGAAAACAGAGTAATTTTGACCCTGCGGCTGAGTCGATGACTTGATCGATTCTTGGCAAAGGGAACGGGTCTTTTGGGCATGCCTTGTTCAAAGCGGTATAATCAACACACATCCTTAAATCAATAGTGTCCTTTTTAGGGACGAGTATAGGATTTGCCACCCAATCTGTGTGGATGACCTCTGTTATGAATCCAACTAATTCTAGTCGGGCTAATTCCTTGGCTATTGCTTTGCGCTTTTCATCACCAAACCATCGTAAGGACTGTTTGACGGGTTTAGCGTCAGGCTACACATTAAGAGAGTGCTCGGCAAGTTCCCTAGGTACTCTAGTCATGTTAGAAGGCTGCCATGCGAAGATGTCACTATTAGCTTTGAGGAACTCAACGAGCGTGCTTTCCTATGCGAGGTCTAAGCCTACCCCTATGTTCGTTGTCTTTGAGGGATCTTCTTCCTTCAGCGATGTTTTCTTTGTCTCTTTCGACACCTTGGCTTCAGCACCTTGTTCTTCATAGCAGGCATCTCAGACGGGTTGATGGTCTTCTTGATCTCCTGGTACTCCTAGGCGTGTAGCACCGCTTCGGCAAAGGCAGGAGATCCTTCATCGCACTCTCGTGCCTTCCTCGGATTTCCTCGGATGGTGATGACGTCCTTTGGACCTGGAAGTTTAATCATATTGTAAATGTATCAGGGACGATCCATGAACGCCCAGTAAGCCGGACGCCTGAAGATGGCGTGGTAAGCACTTTTGAAAGGTACCACCTAAAAAAAGAGTGGCTCGGTCCGGTAATTTTCTCGGGTTCCGAATGTCATGTCTAGAGTAATCTCACCCAGAGTATCCTCCTATCTGCTTGGTACAATGCCATGGAAAGTTGCACTTCTGTAACTCAACTGGCTCTCGTGTAGCTTCATGCGGTGGAGCGCCTCGATGTAGAGGATGTTAATGCTGCTTCCACCGTCCATGAGAGTTTTAGAGAACTCATAGCCATCAATAAGAGGATTGACGAGCAAAGGGTATTTTTCCCCGACGATGTGTTTTCCTCTGGTGATCTGAGCGATCAAAGGTGATGGTTACATCCGACCAATCCAGAAATTGTGGAGCATCCGGAACCGTGGCATTGAGCTCATGGAGAACCGCCTTCTTGTCTTTAGCTGGTTGAGATCCAAAGAAGCAGACCTATGCGTCTTTATTAGTCGGAAAATCCTTCTTTCCATCCAACTTGGTCTATGCGGCATCCGCTTATTCCATGTCGGAATCTTTCTTAGGATCTTTTCCTTTCTCGGATTTTTTCTTTCCTTTTCGTAGCTTGGCCCTGTAGCCAGCGGATTCGTCTTTCTTGATGTGGTTGTTAAAATGACACTCGACATTTGTGTGGGTAGATTCTCTGTTACTATCCAAGTGGTGGACACAGGGATTGTTGGCAATGTCAGCCCAGGTACAGGCTCTTCCGAGTTGCTACTCTCCTCTACCCTGGATTCGGGAAGTTCCACGACCTCGACCCTGGCCTGCTCCGTGTCATCCTCGTCCTCCAGATCTGAACGTTCCGTTAACAACCGCGTTGTCCAAAGCCGGTTTATCTTCCGAGGTGTTCTTGCGCTTCTGAGCTTGTTGTTTTGGCTATTTGGCCGCATTGGGATTGTCCAGAATATTTAGTGGCCCTTCTGAATCATCATCGGTATCAACATATTTTCTTGCCGTCTCAATCATCTCCCCCAAATCTGTGACATGGTCACCCTTCAATCTGTGACGCAAAAGTCCGACTGGGAGTCCTGCAATGAAAGCTTCTATCGTAGTTTGCTCGTTTACTCCTTCATAGGAATTATTCGTGTCAATCCAGTGTCCGAGGTAATCCCGGCAAGTATCTCCGGGTCTTTGAGTGCAACGCTGCAAATCTCTGACTATGAAGGGCCTCCTGTATGTTCCCTCGAAGTTTGAAAAGAACGCACTTTGCATATCATACCAGTTATGAATTGAGTTCTCTGGTAGTTCATTGAGCCATGATCTAGCCGTCTTCCTCAGCATAAGCGGGAGATATAGGACTGCAACCAGGCTGTTTCCTCCTTTGGAGATGCAGCAGGCCTGGAAAGAATCCTGTAGCCAGGTATCTGGCCGAGCCGCGCCGTCATAGGGCTGAATGTGTTTGGCGATACCAAAGTCAACTGGAAATCTTGTCTGACGTATGCGTGGGCCAAAGCACTTGGGTCCCACTTACACATCTTCTTCCTCGTACCGCCGCGCCTCTATGTTTGACTCAATGTGATGGCTAGCATCGTTTGGTGAGAGAGATTTGCACCTTGGAGGCTCACGACTTCTATGCGGCGGAGTCGGATTTCTGCTTCTCCTCTCACCATTACTGTCCACCCCTGCGGCTTCCATGGCTACGTAGGGATCCTTCATGGTCACTGCCTGGAGGCGATGGTGGCCCTGGTGGATTGTTTCTGGCTAGGTTACGCGGTGGTGGTGGTGGAGCCTCATTATGCTAACTTCGATGCTGATTTCTTCGGGCTCCGTCCCTACTTGATTCATGACGATCTGGATCGTCTCTTCGTTCTGCGTTACCAGTAAGACGGCTCGGTGGTGGCATCCTTAGCCGATCTAGCTCTCGCTGGTGGCGCACTTCCGGGTGTTCTCTATAGCGGTTGTTTTACCGACGATGGCCCTGATGAGGAACCATTGCCCTGATGGAATCTTCGGACGCAGCCGGAATAACTCTTCCTCAGTCGCATCGCAGCCTACGAGAGTGGCCGTTTGTCCCGGTGCTTGAGTTATCTTCTCCTCCATGGGGGCGATAGTGTTGATCCGTATCCCTGCGGGGTCTTTTGTCAGCGCTTTGGTCGACGCCAGTGTGGCAAAATTACGACTTTGAGGCTAGCTTGCCACTGAATGACGCGGACATTTTCTGCTGCTTCAATCCTTTGTCCAGCGACGCGACGCATTGCTGGACCTGCTCTGGAGACGGATTATTGGCGAGGATAGCTCGAGCTACAGCAGCGTTTTCCAACGGCATGCTGTAGACTCGGATCTTCTCTCCAGTTTTTTCGCTGAATAGATCTCTATGGATATCCGGGTTATTACTAGCAAGAACCGGACCTCCTCTTGTTTTGTTTGACAGTCGCTTGAAATCTGACTGATATTTGGCAGGATCACTATCTAACTGCTGCTTAAGCTCGACGATGCATGCCGCCTCTTTGAGTAAAACAGACGGTGCTTTTCCAGGTCCTCAGCCCTTTTTCCAGCGCCTCCAGAGTAAGATCCGAAGCCGTAGGGATTGGAATTGTGAGAGCATCTCCATAAATTTCACGTGCACCCTTGGTGACGACGTGTCCATCCATGGGAGGGTCAGTCAGAGTGGTATTAATCGGATCTCCATCCTGATTCTCCATCTCAATCTCTTCAACAACTTTTTCTTCGTTGGTTTCCTCGACGTCCGGCTCCGCCGGTGTCGGATTTTTGTTTTTGTTGTTCTTATTATTTGACTGCCCAGTAGCCTTAACATGCGTACCGGTGGCAAAGACGGCTTTTGGTCTAGTAACGGGGGATAAATTTCTGTCGGTACTTTTCGTAGTGGTTCGCTTGTGGACCTCGGAGGAATCTCTGGTGTCCATGTCATCCTGCAAGTGTAGCTTTCATCCATGCTATCATATGGACTAGGGGGATTTTCCGGCTCACCTTGCGCTGGCTTGGAGGCATGTTCTTCTTCGTACTCCTCCATCTCTTTCTCGAAGTCCCGAAGTTCCTACGACGTTATTGACTCCTGAGGGGAGCCAGGTATGTCGTTGTTTTATTCGATTGCATTGAGGAATGAATCAATGCCGGCTGTAGCATCGACGAAGTCGGATCCAAAGCTTATGTCGTACACGAAACAGTGTTTTTTTTGTTTATGTTCTTGAGGTAGTGGTACATCTTGGTTTCCGCCTCTTCCATCTCAAAGTTCTCCTTGATATTGGCGATTTCTTCGTAATCGATGTAGGGGCATCTCATCATCTTATTTATCTTGCTCCTCAAGAGTGCTTTTTCTGCTACGACATCGGCAGGGATGGATCCGTAGCGGATATATTCTTCGTCCGTGTATCCGATCTCGTCAGGGATATCAGATCCGGACTTTTCCTCCACTGCTTCTTCCACTGCAGGAGTGGGTTGGGTGGGTTTGATTTTCTCCGGGATCTTGAACTCTTCTGCCTCTGCGGACAAAGTAGATCCGGATTTTTCTTCCACCATGGTCATCACCTCAAGGGTGGGTTGGGCGGGTTCAGTGAAACCAAGATAAATATCGATCTTGCCGATAGAAATGATCGTGTAGGTAGTCACGGGTTTGCTAGCCGGAATGCAGGCCTCGTCGAGAAGGACGAGAGGGACATCACTGGCGTAGACCACGCGACCCATGGCGATTGTTTTGCCGATTCCTGCACGCACAGATTCTGCCTGGAACAAAGCTCCAAAGGTCACCTGCCCCACGGTGGGTGCCAACTATCATCGGATTGTCTACAAGTACGCCATAGGGGGTCCTAGTGGCATTGGAAAGATGGGGTGTGAGACGTGGATGTTCCAGGAGTGGTGATCAAAAGTTTACCCAGGTTCAGATCCGACTACGGTGATCGGATCCTACTCCTGCTAGAAACCCAGTAATATATCGGCGTAAGACGGATGTTACAGCGGATTACAAGAGAGGTTCGCCTGTGCGAGTTGTGATTGTGGTTGTTGGTATTGTATGCCCTAAAGGCTCCCATAGGGCCGGTTTATATAGTCACCGAGACCTAGGGTTACAGGAGAGACCCATCCGGCTACGTTACAGAGTCGGTAACTAGATACAGCTTGGATTACAACTAATACTACAGGCCTTAAGTCGGTAACTCTTCTGGGCCCTGCTATAGCCGGAACTGGCTCATCCTCTTTCTCTGACTGGTCCGCCCGTGAAGCAAAGCTCTAACCCGTTGGTGGGCCACCCTGGTCAGCGAGTCCTGTGGGTATACCCGGAAAGTATATCCCCAAGACCGATTTAATGAAATTTGCAAGGTAGACTATGTAACAGGTAACCTTGCATAGAGTTTCAATGCAAAGATCAAGTCATTGAAAGGGCTTATGCTATGAAAAATATTTGATAATATTAGGCAGATGACCATGATAAAGATCGATTTGCGTCAAAGAATTGCATCAACAGTATATGTTGGCCATCTCATGCTCCCATCTTTGATTAAGGCTTTGCATGACAGTGCAAAACAATTGAAGATGAAATGCATTAGAAGAGGAATGGAGGATGAGGTAACATACACTGATAGTAAAGATAGGCAATGGACGTATCCATTGAGTTTGGTTGATAGGACATGCTATTGCAGGCAATGGCAGCTCCGTGGGAAACCCTGCATACATGCATTGTTTTTCATGGATGTTCTAGGAGGTCAAGAGGGTGAAGTTGATCAGTATGTTTTGGATTATTTCTTTGTTGCCAAATTTAGGGAAGCATATGATAAGAATGTTCCAGCCTTGTTGGGAAAAGACCAATGGATGGAAGTGGATCCAGGCTTCAATCTATACCCTCCAGTTTTTACTAGTCCAGCAGGTGGGCCAAGGAAGAATAGGATAAGAGCTAGTGTAGAGGGTGGTGCACCACCTCGACAACGTAAGTGCAAACATTGTGGGATCACAGGGCACATTGCTAGGCTTTGTAAAAATGTAGTGGACCCAGCTTATGGAATGGACGATTAGGCGGGAGAAGCAAATGCAGATGAGAATGAAGTGTTTGAACAAGAGGAGAATGAAGTAATGGATCCATTGCAGATTGAACCAACAGATCGAGAGGAGATTGAACCAAATGTATAGGATATTGAACCAAATGCAGGGGAGATTGAACCAATGGATTGAGAGGAGATTGAACCAAATGCAGAGGAGATTGAACTAAATGCATGGGAGATTTAACCAGACGATCGAGAGGATATTGAACCAAATGCAGGGGAGATTGAACCAGTCGATCGAGAAGATATTACATCAACTGCATGGGAGATTGAAGCAGAGTTCAAGCATAATGGAATTACACGAGCGGCTATTGAAGAAATGGAGGCAAACCTTTTTGAACCGTATGAACCAGAGGATCGAAACGTGATTGAACCAATTCTATGACAGACTGAAGCACTTGATTCATTGGATGCAGAGAAAAAGAACAAAGGGAAAAAACGGAAGAAGCTAATGGTGGACTCTGAGAATATTCCAGCTAGGATAACCAGGAGCAAGGTGGTGAACCCAACAAAAAGCAATAGGAGCAAGGAAAAATGGATTTGAATTTGTATGATAAATTTGAACTACTGTCAATGTTTGTGTTACATTCGAACTAGTGGGACACTCCCAAGTTTGTATGTTGGATAATCCCATAATGTATGTGTTATTTCAAGTTTCTATGGTCATGCACCTAGTTGCTTAGCACTGCTCAGTTTTGCCCTCGACATGTGGTAAACACATGGGGTTTAGCTAGTTCATGGCTTATACGTTGACCAATTGATCCAAAATTTGGCACACTTGTGTATCTTGGGTTGATTTACCATATGAAATTCGAAATTTTGGATTAACTTGTAATCATCTGCATTTTTATTTTTCTAAGTGATTAAATTAAAAATGGTTTTAGGGTTAGTTTAATTCAAAAAAATTCAATACATAGTACAACCTTCAAATGGAGTCTTGTTATGTTGCCTACAACCTAGCATGAACAATAAAGGAAAAGGAAATAAAGATTAATGGACTTATCCCCTAAACCACTTCTTAAACCCTTTTTGGAATGAGCTACTAGCTATGTAGATGCATGGCCTTCTACTCGATCGACCTCCAAAATAATCCATCCCAAAACATACTTTGTCTAAATGAGGCCAAATTTGGAACACTTGTGTATCTTTGAGTTGCAAACAATATAATATCTGCCAAGATGAATTATTTTGTTCAAATAACACATTTTCCATTTTTTATGCCAAAAGCTTGAATATCCCTTACTCATTTATTTATATGAGTGCCCTTGTTTTCCGCAGCTCTACTCAGTTTTCCCCTTCCGCTAAAGTTTTCCTCACTTTTCCCCTCCGCTAAATTTTCCTCACTTTTCCCCTCTCTCCTGACTCAAACCCTCACGACAGCTCAACTTGCGCTCAGTTTGGCTGATGCGCTCTGATTGGTCGAGATGTATGTCACATGGATCTTGGTCAACCACCGTTGGATACATCATGATGCGACGGGCTGGAGGTCTGTCTCTCCCGATGGGCACACCTACCTTGTACGGAGAGGAGAACCCAAAAGGCTGGATGTCTCTTCCTCCCTTTCCCTGCCGCACGTATAGTAGCCACATCAGTTCGGCTGCGCTCTGATTGGTCGAGAGGTATGTCACACGGATCTTGGCCAACCACCGTTGGATACATCATGATCCAACGGGCTGGAGGTCTCTCTCTCCCGATGGGCACACCTACCCTATACACAGAGGAGAGCCCGACGGGCTGGATGTCTCTCCCTCCCCTTTCCTGTTGCACATATACCAGTCGCATATTCCTCACCTCCTATCGACATATGGCGGTGCGGTTCTAAGCATGGTGGTACGAACGACGTGCGGTGGCGTGGACCTAAGCCTGGCGGTCCGAATGGCGTTCACCGGCGCGGACCTAAGCGTGGGGGTTAGAACAGCGTGCGGTGGCGTAGATCTAAGCCAGGTGGTCGGAATGGCATGCGGCGGCACAAACCTAAGTGTGGGTGTCGAAACGGCTTACGGTGGCATGGATCCAAGCGTGGTAGCTGGAACAGCGTGCGGCGGTGTGGATCTAAGGGTCGGAAATTTCTGTCTTTGTCCATCTCACTCGTGTTCACCTCCTTAGATCTGTTGCTGATGAAAGAAATCGAGGCGGCGACGGTGCCGCCAGTGGTCATTGATGCGACGATAATTGAAGCCATCATCCGCAACATCACCGCGACGGTGCAGTCAAGCCCTCATGAACCGATGCTATGGGAGGCATGCCACAGCCATGGCCCGCACGTCGAGGTGCACTTCAACGGTGAAGGTCGGATGTACCTCATGGCCGGATGGATGCGGCAGGGAGGGCGGCTAGCTCACCATCCACTTAATATTGGGACAATTTGAGCCCAGTTTGAACCAAAATTTTGCGACTTAAAATATATGTATGATTTGAAAAAATTTGATACTCCCTCCGATCCATATTAGTTGACTTAGATTCATCTAGATATGAACATATCTAGTCAAGTTTTAGTGCTAATATGGGTCAGAGAGAGTATGTATTTGATCTGTGAGACCGGTGAATATGCTCTAAAGCTGATTCATAAGTAGCAGTACTTGCTTTAACAATCTCTGGTGGGCATGTATAAATTTGATCGAAATACGTATCATTTGAATCAAAATTGGTACTCCCTCTGATTCATACTACTTTTCATTAAAATGGATGTATCTAGCACTAAAACATGTCTAGATACATCCATTTCAGTGACAAGTAGTAATATGGATTGGAGGGATATGCTCTAAAACAGATTCATAAGTAGTACGCCCTTTGACCCAAATCAGTTGATTTAGATTTGTCTAGATTCGGTTGTATCTAGACATGAATTAGTATTAGATTCATCCGTATCTTGAAGAATTTAAGTCAACTAATTTGGATCGGAGGGAGTAGTATTTTATTTGACAGATATCCTCTCTGGAGAAGAAGAAATCGGCGTCAAGAAGAACGGGGAATGGATGCTGTCGTCAATGCTGCAAGTCTACATGGCAGCCATGATTGCAGCGACACAACAGTCATAAGTGATAGGGCCCCCAACTTGACCCTCTAGGCATTTGGCACGCCAACTATGGCCAGCTAGATCCAATGGCAAGAAACTTGGGCCCCATAATGCATTCTCTTGACAACTTTGGGACCGCAAAGTGACTAAATTAGCAGGAACTCACAACCTCCGTTGAATAACAATTCTACTCTCTAAATTAGCTATCAACTCAACTAATCATTACACGTGCCACCTTCACCACACCCCATACTGCAACTATTAGGATGGGGATGACAACTACTAAAACTGCCCACATGAATCTACTATTCTGCTCCCCCTTCACTTGAAGTTCATGTTTTAGATTTTCGACCACTTGATCAGATACGGTAAGATCAGCCTCAAGTGTTAACTTCTCTTTCTGAATAAGCTATGAGTTTTTCTTTTCTTCCTCGATAGTAGCTTCAGCTCTAATATCAATAGGTTTACGGGCCAATTCATCACCTAAATTGGCAACCATCTCATCCGAATCCATCATCTGGCTATACCACTAGGTTGATTTATCTTGGTATGCAATGTACCATGGATCATCGGCCTGCATAGCACAACTGTAACAGTCCCAAGACAAACCCAAATAAAATCAGTCCGACAGGCCATGGCGGCAGCTTAAATTCAACGATAGTACAAAGATAAGGAGCTACCTACACTTCCGACGTGGTAGGAGAAGGAGAACATGGCCACGACATGATCGAATCCCTAACCTCGCCGGTGTACCTGCTACGACCATACATTGAAGTCTAATTTACCCCTGCAATATCAAGGAAATTACGGGAACCGAATCGATTAGGGTGAGCGGAGCAGGAGCAAAGGTCTTACCAAGCACTACTAGCAATTGCTGCGACCATGCGTCTAACTATGGCGGTGAAACAAAATCCCGATCGTTGTGGGTAGTTGAATATGATGATGTTGTTGATTGCCTCCATGCGTGAGTAGTTCCCTTTGTTCTTGGGGAGATGGAGAAACTCTAGCACTATTATGAAATGAAATAAAGATGATCTATAACTTTGGTCTTTGGTCTTTACATGATCTATGATATTGTGTTATATATATATATATCTAGATGGTATGTGAAGTCGACCACATAGCATTTATCTTCGGAACTAGAGAGAGGAAACTATCCTTTGGACGCATATGGGAGTATGTTTGGTGCTACTTTGTGACTGCAAGCATTGGCTTATAACCTACACATCAAAGAGGATAAGGAGAGATTCACTAAGATCATAACGATATCCATGGGAAAACTATAGGGGTTCGTAGTATAAAAAACAAAAAAATTCTATATCATGAACACATAAAATCCAAGATCTAATCTACGAGATCGATGCGACGAGTTCATAGAGTACCAACACTCAAAGATCCAATGAATTTAACGAGATAGGATTCTCGTGGTTGATGTAGTCGTTCACTTGCCGATCTCAAGATCTCGAGGACGATCCTTCAGGTGCCGCGTTCCAGCATCGCTTCCGCAGTCGGTCACACGTTCGATACTTGATGAAGACCTTCCTCTCCCTTGTTCAGCAGGCAGTGGAGGTTGTAGATTTCCTTGTGATTCTAGCAGCACGACGGTGTGGTGGTGGAGGTGGAGGAGTAGATCCTGCAGGGCTTTTGTTGGGCCACGCAGAGATACAAAAAAAACCTTTTCCTCTAACGTGGTGATCCCAAGATCTAGAGGTATAAGTCCACGAGGTTTACCACTAGACGCGCAGTTGCGGATTACTGATGAAGCGTGTCAATTGATGCAGTGCAGTCCCTTGCGATCCGATCGTCTTGGTGCTCATCGTACAACACCTCTGCTGGTATCCACACGTACAAGGAGGAGCACCGGCGGCAAACTGCTAGGTTCGTATCGACGGTAGGACTGTTGTGGAGCTAGGGTTTCCAACACATGGAATGACCTAACCGATCAACGATTAACCCTTCTGGGTTACGATGCTCCACTATATATAGGGAGTGAACGTGGGCTCTGCTCGCGCGGCCCATTCACTAAAGCCCATATAATATTAGTCCCTGTGAGTCCGACTCACTGACTCAGTCCAAATCAGGCTCGGGTCCAACCCAACTAGATTTCCAGTTCAGATCCAACCCGAACTTGCTCCCTCTCTTAAGTGTGTGACCCCGCAGGCTCATGGCTACTTGGACACGATTAGAGTCCAACTCTCAATCGATCAGTCGGTAGCGGCTCCTAGCAGAACGTGCCGACTCCCAAGTACCAATGAGTCATGATGACTTGCCTTTCCAATGCGACTTATGTCCGAGTCCCTTTTGCCTCACGATATACCTTGTCAGACTATAAGCGAATATTTTCCATCCCATAAATAGTCCGACTCTCTTCTCGCTCCAAGGTAAGTGATTCACCCGACTAACTCTTAGTCGATCGCCTCGGTTAACACTTAACCGAGTCGTGCATGGCCATGCTTTCTGAATCATGTCATCCGAGAGGGCCTAGAGAATATCTCTCCAAGTGGAGGGGCAAAATCCCATCTTGGTTATTCACATCATGCAACTTGATTCTCAGTTAACCCGAACTCTGCCTGTATAACTGCCCAGTTACGGATCAGCGTTTGACAGAACCTAAGTCGGTGATCCTTAACTCGGACTATGCAACAACCTCAGGTCTAAGGATTACATTGATTGAGATATACAAATGCCAACTTATTCGTTGTACCTCAATATGGGTCAATCCGACTCGCTAAACTCTTTAGACGTATCTGTGTAAGTTGGAATAACATCTCCATGACCATGACAAGTGGAACCGAGTCATCAAGCCAACTTTCACATTGGTCTAAGTTGTGTGTCTAGCACAACCTCAATGACCAAGGATATTTAGTACAAACAACATGAATGTATAGTTCCACAATCGAATCACATATTCAATGATACACATCAGATGTTTATACAAGGACAACTTAATATCTTTATGAATACAATGGGAGAAATCATCATCCATGATTGCCTGTAGGGCATATTCCCAACAGTCTCCCACTTGCACTAGAGTCAAACTTTCGACATCACATGTCTAAGCATCTAATGCCCATGGCTCTTAGGTGCGCCTCATGTTTTGGCTGTGGTAACGACTTTGTCAACGGATCCACAATATTTGCATCCGTGTGTACCTTGCATAACTTGATATCACCCTGATCCACGAACTGGCGAATCAGGTGGTACCGCATGAGTATGTGCTTGTTATTCTCGTGTTGTCTAGGTTCCTTGGCTTGTGCAATAGCACCATTGTTGTCACAATACATGTCTAACGGATTGGACGAGCCTAAACCACACCAAGATCAAAGAGGAAATTCCTCATCCAAACAGCTTCCTTTGCTGCCACTGAGGCGGCAATATACTCAGCCTCTGTTGTAGATGCAGACACAGTCTCTTGCTTGGAACTCTTCCAACTCACAACACCTCCATTTATAATAAACACGTATCCGGATTGTGAACTAGAATCATTAGAGTCGGTAAGATAACTCGCATCCGTTTAACCCTTTACACTGAGTTCATCTTCACCACCATAAACCAAGAACATATCCTTAGTCCTTCTCAAGTACTTCAGGATAGTTTTAGCCACTATCCAGTGGATTTCTCCAGGATCAGCCTGGTATCTGCTCACAACACTTAGAGCATAGGAAACATCCGGCCTAGTACAAATCATGGCGTACATGATGGATCCTACTGCAGAAGCATACGGAATCGCACTCATCCGACTTCTCTCATCAATTGTCAAAGGACACTGAGTCTTGCTAAGTTTTACACCAGGGGACATCGATAAGAACCCCTTCTTAGATGATTCCATGTTGAACTTCTTCAACACTTTGTCCAAATAAGTACTCTGACTCAATCCAATGAGCCGTCTTGATCTATCTCTATAGATCCGGATTCCGAGGATATATGTTGCCTCACCCAAGTCTTTCATTGAGAAACTCCTTTCCAATGATTCCTTGGTTTCTTGCAACACCTGGACATCATTTCAAATCAATAATATGTCATCCACATATAAGATTAGAAAGTTTACTTTGCTCCCACTAAACTTCTTGTATAAACAAGAATCATGATCACTCTTGATGAAGCCAAACGATTTGACTACCTCATCAAAGTGAATATTCCAACTCCGAGATGCTTGCTTCAACCCATAAATGGATTTCTGAAGTTTACACACCTTGTCAGCATTAGCCGGATCGACAAAACCCTCGGGCTGTATCATATACATGTCCTCGGTTAAATTTCCGTTAAGGAAAGCCGTTTTGACATCCATCTTCCATATCTCATAGTGGAAATAGGCTGCTATGGCTAACATGATCCAAACTTATTTAAGCATCGCTACAGGCAAGAAAGTCTCGTCATAATCAACTCCTTGAACTTGTCGGAACCCCTTCGCGACAAGGAGTGCTTTATAGACGGAAACATTTCCATCCATATCAGTTTTCTTCTTAAAGACCCATTTGCACTCGACGGGTCTTGCACCGTCTGGCAGATCAACCAATTTCCAAACTTGATTTTCATCCATGGACTTTAACTCGGATCTCATGGCTCCAAGACATGACTCGGAATCAGATCCCACCATCGCTTCCGAATAATTTGCCAGCTCATCACTGTCTAACAATAATACATCATGAACACTTCGTAATCTTGCCGATCTTCGTAGTACAGGTGTTGCTGCCGACTCAGCTACCACGACCAGCTCAACCTCCAAGGTTCTTGCCGACTCACTACTAGCCGGTTCCTCTCAAATTTCTTTGAGCTGCACTGTGCTCCCACTTACTCCCCGACTGAGAAACTCTTTCTCAAGGAAGACACTGTTCCGAGCGACAAAAACTTTGCCCTCTTCTCGGTTGTAGAAGTAGTAACCCAAGGTTTCCCTCGGATACCCCACGAAAATACACTTATCCGACTTGGCTGTAAGCTTGTCTGACTGAAGTCGCTTGACAAATGTTTCACAACCCCAAATCTTAAGAAAAGACAAACTCGGCCTTTTGCCTATCCACATCTCATGCGGTGTCTTCTCTACCGATTTTGATGGTACTCTGTTTAGTGTGAACGCCGTTGTTTCTAGACAATAACCCCAAAATTATGAAGGCAGATCTGTCCGACTCATCATTGATCGTACCATGTCCAACAAGGTCCGATTCCGCCTTTCTGAAACACCGTTCCTTTGCGGCGTTCCTGGTGGAGTAAGTTGGGGTACTATTCCACAACTTTTCATATGGTCATCAAACTCATGGCTCATGTACTCGCCTCCTCGGTCTGACCGAAGAAACTTTATTTTCTTGCCGAGTTGATTCTGTGCTTCATTCTGGAATTCTTTGAACTTTTCAAAGGCTTCTGACTTATGTTTCATCAAGTAGATATATCCATATCTACTAAAATCATCAGTGAAGGTAATGAAGTACTCATAACCACCCCTGGTTGTCGTGCTCATTGGTCCACATACATCACTATGTACTAGTCCCAACAAGTCGGACGCCCTTTCACAACTCTTTGCAAAAGGTGTCTTGGTCATTTTTCCGAGTAGGCAAGATTCACATGTCTCGAATGACTCCAAGTCGAATGAAGTTAGGAGTCCATAATCATGGAGCTTCTTCATGCATTTCCAACTTATATGACCAAGCCGATAGTGCCAAAAGTAAGTCATATTCAGATCATTTGGTTTCAACCTTTTAACATTTATGTTATAAACCGACTCACCATCAAGATTCATAATAAATAACCCGTCCTGAACGGGTGCAAAGCCTTGAAACATATCATTCAAATACAAAGAACAACCATTATTTTTGATATTCGACTCATAGCCTTGCCTCATCAAACATGAAGCAGAAATAATGTTTCAACTGAGCACTGGAACATACTAACAATTATTCAGTTCCATAATGAATATGAAAGGTAAATGAAGTTGCATCGTGCCAACTTCCAACACAGCAACTCTTTCTTTGTTGCCGACTCGAATATCAACCTCACCTCTTGCTATGCTCCTAGTTCTTACAAGTCCCTACAACAAGTTGCAGATGTGAATAATTGATCCGGTATCATATACCCAAGAACTATTAGGTTCATCCGCAAGATATATGTCTATAACATTGCAAATAAGTGTACCTGAGTCGGAAGTCATACCTCCACTCTTGGCTTTATCAGCCAAATACTTGCTGCAGTTCCTCTTCGAGTGGCCATCCGCCTTGCAATAGAAGCAAGTGGATCCGGCTGAAGGAGATGGCTTAGTCCCCAAGGAAGCGCTTGGGACCGGGTCCTGAGCCTGCTTTCCTCCTGACTTAGCCTTCTTCTTAGTCCAAGAACTCTTCTTGAACTTAGCCTTATTCTGCACCATCAACACTTGACTGGCGCCCTTCTTGAGATCCGCCTCTGCCTGCTTGAGCATCCCATGCAATTCAGTGAGCTTCTTATCCATACCATGCATGTGGTAGTTTGAAATGAACTGCCCATATGCATTAGGAAGAGAGTTCAGAATTATATCCGTAGCGAACTCTTCACTAATGGGGTAGCCAAGCCTCTCTAGAGACTGCACGTAACCAACCATTTTGATCACATGTGGACTCAGTGGATCACCATCCTTAAGCTTGCAACTCAGCAAAGCCTGAGAGACTTGATACCTCTCAGTCTTCGCCTGAGCCTGGAACATACTTTTGAGGCTTTCGATTATATCGTAGGCCTCAACATGCTCGAACTTCTTTTGCAAGTTCGGTTCCATGTGAGAAAGCATAAGGCAACTAATATCCGTGGACTGAACCTTAGCCCGACGGTAGGCATTGGTGGCAGGGACAGTCGCATTCTCATTCGGCTCATCTGGAAGTGGGTTATCTAGGAGATGGTCCTTCTTTTCTTGTTTGAGAACAATTCTCAGATTTCGATACCAGTTGGTAAAATTAGTGTCGTTTAGTTTATCTTTCTCAAGGATAGTTCTCAACGAAAAACCGGATATCTGAGAGTGACTGCTACTTGGTGCCATGATCTACAACAGAAAATATGCAAAACACTTAAGACATGTATTCATAAAAGAGCAAGCATATTAAACAATTTAATATTTTATGCTGCCACTAGAACCAGCACCCCTCCGATGGTTACTTAGTGATTCAGGACCCTAAATAAGCAAGTAGGCTATTGAGCTTTAGCATCACCGCTAGCCTCCAAGTGATCTAGGTAGACAACTCCTTGTCAATCGCATCTCATACGACACCTGTTGGACGGGTGGCATCACCTGCCCCGGCTCCCATCCGTCCTTTCCCCGAGCCCCACAACCGTTGTGATAGACCCTTCTAGCTTACCGAGTGTTTCCGCAGTAAGAGTCCGACTCGAACCAACCTAGTCAGAAAGAATTGGCAGCACCTCAATTTTATGAGCCCACTACCAAAAATGTCCGACTTGTGATGGTGCAAACACTGGCGGGAAAACCGACTAGACCTTCTTTGAGGGATTAAATTTTACCGACTATCTAATAGAGGTAAAATAGAGACATAACAATAACACAAAATAAAGCAATTATAATGTGAAATGGTATGGCCCTCTTCATGGTGATCTCCATCTCCACAAAGCCTGTAGTCCGACTCGTGCCAACTCTTGTCACTTGCCGTCTTACTCCATGTCGCCGACATGTACATCGCCTTGCACACCATCTAGGTTCTCCATACAGCTAGACTAGCTTAGTAAAGTAAATTACATGGAGAATCCGACACGCAAGTCGTTATACAATAAAATGACAACACCTAGTCTCCAACCGGCTGACAAAAACCGTGATTCGCACATCACGTATGGATTACACACATACATCATATGCACATGAACCATACCATTCACAAATTCCTGCAAAAACAAGTTATGCATAGATACGCTATCTACTGGCATTGTGAAACTCGCAACGACATATAAGGCGCTACGATAGGGCGAAGCCGGCGGTCCCGACGATTTTTCTGAAAACATAGATCTCATCTACGATCCGATCATGGATTTCGACCATCGTTCCGACTCGATCAATCTCTTTGATCTTCGATCACCGCATCTTGATTTACGTGTCACAGTCTACTCCGATGGTGGACGCCGACCGGAAGGGGTATGTCGTTCCACGACCTTAGCAGTATGATCATGGAAATCAGATCTACAATTCCCCGAGTACAGTTGATCCAATCAACCTCGTACAAAACCGATCTATCTCATAGATCGACCACCAAAATAGCACATAGATCTCATCTACAGCCAACCGCATATCACATATGCGAGATCTCGATCCTAAAACCAGAAGCTATCGCTTTGATACCACTGTTGGGTCACGCAGAGATAAAACAAAACTTTTTCCTCTAACGTGGTGATCCCAAGATCTAGCCAAGGTAGAAGGCCACGAGGTTTACCACTAGACGCATAGTTGCAGATTACTGATGAAGCGCGTCAGTTGATGCAGTGTAGTCCTTTGCGATCCGGTCGTCTTGGTGTTGATCGTACAACACCTCTGCTAGTATCCACACGTACAAGGAGGAGCACCGACACGAACTGCTAGGTTCGTATCGACGGTAGGACTGTTGTGGAGCTAGGGTTTCCAACACATGGAATGACCTAACCGATCAACGATTAACCCTTCTGGGTTACAGTGCTCTACTATATATATGAAGTTAACGTGGGCTCTGCTCGCGTGGCCCATTCACTAAAGCCCATATAATATTAGTCCCTGTGAGTCCGACTCACTGACTAAGTCCAAATCAGGCTCGGGTCCAACCCAACCAGATTTCCAGTTCAGATCCAATCCGAACTTGCTCCCGGTCTTAAGTGTGTGACCCCGCAGGCTCATGGCTACTTGGACATGATTAGAGTCCAACTCTTAATCGATTAGTCGGTAGCGGCTCCTAGCATAACGTGCCGACTCCCAAGTAACAATGAGTCATGATGACTTGCCTTTCCAATGCGAACGTCCGAGTGCCTTTTGCCTCAAGATATACCTTGTCAGACTATAGGCGGATATTTGCCATCTCTTAAATAGTACGACTCTCTTCTCGATCCAAGATAAGTGATTCACCCAACTAACTCTTAGTCGATCGCCTCGGTTAACACTTATCCGAGTCGTGCATGGCCATGCTTTCCGAATCATATCATCCGAGAGGGCCCAGAGAATATCTCCCCAATTGGAGGGGCAAAATCCCATCTTGGTTATTCACATCACGCAACTTGATTCTCAGTCGACCCGAACTCTGCCTTTATAACTGCCCAGTTACGGATCAGCGTTTGACAGAACCTAAGTCGGTGATCCTCAACTCGGACTATGCAATAACCTCAAGTCTAAGGATTACATTGATTGAGATATACAAATGACAACTTATTCGTTGTACCTCAGTATGGGTCAATCCGACTCGCTAAACTCTTTAGATGAATCTGTGTAAGTTGGAATAGCATCTCCATGTCCATGACAAGTGAAACCGAGTCATCAATCCAACTTTCACATTGGTCTAAGTTGTGTGTCCAGCACAACCTCAATGACCAAGGATATTTAGTACAAACAACATGAATGTATAGTTCCACAATCGAATCACATATTAATGATACACATCAGATGTTTATACAAGGAAAACTTAATATCTTTATGAATACAATGGGAAATATCATCATACATGATTGCCTCTAGGGAATATTCCCAACAGCTTCGCCTAAGCCCGAGCAGGTATGGTGGATTTAGAGAGGGCCTCGGTGGCTAGGGTATAGATGCTGAATGGAGGAGGCGTCGATGGCTAGGAGGGCTAGGCCATGGCGTCTTGGAGCTAGGGCTAGGGTGACGAGGTTCGATCTCGTCAATGCCCATTTTTATGGACTTGGGTTTTGGAGAAGATGGGGATGCTCGAAGTCGCGGAACGGTTAACAGACAAGCAACACAGAGACACGAGGTTTACCCAGGTTCAGTTCCCCGGAGGGAAAGCCCTACTCCTGCTTGTCTGCTCTTGATTTTGGCGGAACTGAAAGTTACAGGGGTGCGCAATGCAATCTGGCGTGAGGTGCGTATGCGGTGAGTTGAGAGAGAGAGATCCTTCTCGCCGTACCCTCCTGGCCTTTATATATATAGGTAGGTCCCGGGCTTAGGTCGAGTCGGTTACAAATTAGGGTTGATGCCCATTGAAATTCTATCTAATCTAGACTTGTTCTCCAAGGATTCAAAAACGTCATGGGCTTGGGCCACCCAAAGTCTTCATGGGCTACGTGTCCTGATGTGGGCCTTCCTTGGGCTGGACCAGGTATACCAATGTTATGTACCCATGGGGTATATCCATGTCAGTAGCCCCCGAGTGTTCAGTCGAATCGTAGATTCGGCTGGAGACTCTCCATTCTTTTAGGTGCTATGTAGTTGAGCCTGCTTTTAAAGGAGAAATGTTTAGTTCATGGGGATTGTTGATGCATGTTCCTGGCTCACCCGATGGATCAGGGCCAGTTAACTGTCATAGGACAAAATAACACGATCTTTGTCAAACTCGAGTCTCTGGAGTCGAATTTGGAATGATTGCTGGAGTGATTCGACTTAGGACATTGTGGTCTTACAGGAGTCAAATCCCAGTGATTTTCAAGTGATGTACCGAACGCGTCCGTCGGGATTTTCATCATGCCTATTGACACGGAAGTTTACTGGCAGAGCGCAGTCAGGTGCGTTACCAGGCCATCAGATGATATCTGTAGGGCTTATCTTCGTGTCGCAGGTACAACATCCAAAGTTTTCTCACCGCGGAAGTGTTTCGGGTGGCTAAGGAGACTACTTCTCACTTAGCGTTGGTTTGGGAAAAGTTGCCAACAATATTTTGTCGTATTTGACCTGAAGGATCGCAGTCAAAGAGTTAATAGGGTGCACGGCCAGTGCTCCCTATGGGAGTAGCCCCCGAGTGTCTGTTCGAGTTGTAGACTCGAGTAGAGACTTTAATTCAGGCGTTTGTAGTATAGGTCCGAAGGACACAAGTTTTTTGGATGCTCAATGAATGCTCCCTATGGGAGTATCCCCCTAGTCATTAGTGGAGTCGCAGACTTGACGTAGGACTCGAAGATAATGTCGAGGTGATGTTACCTTAGTAATTTCTCAAGTGTGCGGCCAGCGCTCCTGATAGGAGTAGCTCCAGAGTAGTTTCTCGAATCGTGGCCCTGGCGGCTTGGAGCTAGGGATAGGGCGCCGGCGGCTGGGAGCAGGCGGCAGCCTAGGGTTTGGGGTGGTGGCAAGGGGGCGCCCCACCCCTCCTTTTATGGGTGTGAGAGGCTGCAAGGGGGGGGGGCGAGTCCTCGCCCAACTCCTCTTGGGGGCTGTCGGCTTGGGGAGGGAAACCTCTACCTTGTGGGTTTCATTTCCCTCCTCCACTAGGACTTTGACTTTCCAAATTGGGATTTGACTTTTCGAATTAGAGTTTGACGATTCAAACTAAAGTTTGATTCCCACTTCCTAGTCTTGGCCGACTTGACCTAGTGCACTATACTGCATGCCCCACTAGGGCATGGTGCATCCATGTGACACCTCCGGGGTGGTGGACCTTCTAGAACCTTTCAGAAGATTCCGATGAAAACACCGAAAACATTTATGAATCCCGGAATTGGACTTCCCTTATATGAATCTTATTCTCCGAACAATTATAGATCTCCTCGTGATGTCCTGGATCCAATCCGAGACTTGGAACAACATTCCGTCTCCAACTCATATTCCATATCTTCTAGACAACAATGAATCCTTAAGTGTGTCTCCCTACGGTTCGTGAATTATGCAGACATGATGGATACACTTGTCCGATCAATAACCAATAGATGAATCTAGAAATTCATATGGCTCCCACATATTTCAACGATAACTTCATGATCGAATGAACCATTTACATACGATACCGATTCCCTTTGTCGCGTGATATTTTACTTATCCGAGGTTTGATCGTCGGTATCTCTATACCTAGTTCAACCCCGTTACTGATAAGTACTCTTTACTCGTTCCATGGTACAACATCCCTTATGACCTAGTCACATGCTTGCAAGCCAATTGGATGACATTCCACCGAGAGGGCCCAGAGTATATCTATCTATCATATGGATGGACAAATCCCACTCTTGATACATGTGCCTCAACACATACTTCCAAAATACCTAATGCCACCTTTATAACCAACTAGTTACGGAAGTGGTGTTTGATGTCATCAAAGCATTCATCCGGTGATGTTGATTAACATGATCTCATGGTCGAAGGATTAGGTTACTATGTATTTGAAAGCTTTGTAGCAAACAAACTCTAAATGACTTGATCTTACGCTACACTTATTATAGGAATGTGTCCATCATATCATTCTCTTAATGACATGATCTTTTTATTAATAACATCTAATGTCCATGATCAGGAAACCATGATCATCTATTAATCAACAAGCTAGTTCAACAAGAGGCTTACTAGGGACTCTTCCATGTTTACAAAACACACAAGTATTAATGTTTCCGGTTATTACAATTATAGCATGGGATGTAAACATGTATCATAAACACAAAGATATAATAATAACCATTTTATTGTTGCCTATTGGGCATATCTCCAACAGAAACCCTTAATCGTGGTGGTATGTAGAAGTGATTTGCTCAGAAGCATCATAGTGGTTATTTAGAGATGACCTCATCACATGACTCGTAGAAGTGGCTTGCTCACGAGACTTGTTGGTGAACATCCTATTATGAAACTCCCTCCACATATGTCATGACAAAAGATATAGTTTATCCTAATCATAAGTAATTCTCAATGCAACTGTTATTGGATCACCAGTTCCTGCAACTGTTAGTGAGCCACAGATGACTAGGTCTGCCCTCTCAGTACTCAGTGTAAATGGGAGGTTGTAACATCCTAGGTTTAGCAGCTATAAATAGAGAGAACACATGTGTGTGCATTTCATTCATGCATAGAAAATCTGAAGAATTTTCGCACTTTTGTTTAAAATCTAGAAGGATCGAGATACCTCTTATTTTGATGACTAGGGTTTAAGTCACCAGAGTGAGTGCAATGCATTTAGACATGATTTCTTCTAATTTCTTTGATTTGAGGGAAACAAATTTGAATTCAATAAAAAATTTATATAATAAAAGAGTATTTGAATTGGGAATTCAAAACTCAAACAATTCAATAATCAAGAGAATATAAATAAGGGCAATAAATATTATTATTACAAATAATGGCGTTATTGTTTTACAAATCACATTTAATGATATATATTACAGGAGTAGGGGAACTTACAAAAGAAAGAACAGATATTATAATTCCATAATATTTAATAATACAAGTCTATGAGAGATACAACACAGAAATAAAGTCAAACTTGAGACAATAGCAAGCCAGCCGAGTTGATCCATCCCAATAAAGATACCTCTATTGAAATTTGAAACCCAAGTGTCCCACTTGACAGCAGAACTGTCACAACATGCAAGTAATGTGTTGTCAACACAAGAATCTTCACATGGAGCACAACTGTAGCACTCACTAGTACCACTAGTTAGCACATCACCTATTTATCCATAGAATCAAAACCACCCAGGACACTACACTAGGCTATTCATCAGCTTATTACAGCCAAGAACACCAATTCCTCCAAGAAAACCACCACCGTTCCAAATGATTTCTTAGAAGGAAGATAAATCATATCAAGTTCTAGGAGGATAAGATGGAGTCAGCAGCAGGAGCTGAGAGGTGAAGGCAAGAAGGAGAAGACCACCATAGCAGCAATAGATAAACAAGATTTACATGAACAAGCTGATCAAGGGTAAGACAGAAATACCAGAAGGAGAAGATACACCACAATAGATTCTCAATCTAATGACTAGTAGAATTAGAAGGCAAGACATAGTACAAAATCTACACATTTGTAGATAAGTACATAGAGAAAATTAGACCTAGAATCTATTATTACCAGTTTCATTAGAAAATATTTTGGGAGACTTGAGATTGTTCTCAGATAGGCATAGGGATGCTATACTTGTCTCACCATAGAACTTCTAGGCATCAGTAGTACCTATTTTTCTTATTTCAGAATAGAAGCCTTGGATTAGAGCTATAATGGAAGCCAAAGTGCCATCCTTAGTTAGTAATCAAGTAGTAGATCATGTTGCTATACCTGACTACTATGCACACTTAGTTGAGGCACCATAGTATAATTTTATAGAAGCAAAAGGCCCTTAATTAATTGGTAACATGACTATTAAGACACTATGTTTTAGTTTCCTCTATCAGTAATCAAATGAAATCTCTAAAATCATTCTCCTAGTTTATTCAACTAGGAATCATATCATTTTAACACCAAACTAATTAGTAATGGTTCTAAATCAATAATGAACCAATAAATCTAGGCCTCATCCTTTGCATCATAGGCCAAGCCAATAAAATAAAGCATCATATATGATCTTATCAGTTCATATAGAGAGATAGTAGAAAAGCAGAGATGGGAGCTAGATCAACCAGATGAGCTGGTGATCCCTGTTGTAACTAGGAGCTCACAACCAAACCACACAAAAAGAGGACAATAAGATGATGTATGGATATCAGCTGATGAGTACATCCCTACTGATTTGCTATCTCCAACTCCTAATGAAGTTGTCGATGTTGCTACCAAGAACAAGTCCAATGAGATCAGGATTGGACCTATTACTTGAGTTCGTGCCAAGCTAGTTGAACAACAGGTGAATTCACTCCGAAATGAATCTGGTGTTTTTATTGATGAGAATTTTATACTACCTAATTCTATGCACTTGTTTATGATCAGGTTCGTTGAGAAAGCTAGCATGGCGTGAGGAGGAGAAGTTATGCAAGAGGAGCCCAACGCGATGATCATCCAAGGATGTGCGAGGGAGGAGCGGGAGGAAGGCATAAGAGAAGATCATCAAGAAGGAAGCGAAGTTCCCTGTGAAGACCAAGTGTCCGGCCGATTCCAACCGGACTGTCTTGCCTACCCAAGAAGTGTCAAGGTGGCAGCTAGCCAGTACATCAAATTGGAAGCTACCCGGAAGCCAACCAGAAACTTTGAAGTTTCCACTCAGACTGGACTGTCCAGGCTAAACCAACCGGAGTGTCCGACCCAACTGGAATGTCTGTCCTGAATAGTCTAGAATGTTCGGCCACCGACCAAATCTAGTCCAAGTCAGTTTGTATGAGTTTGAGTTAGACTTCTTTCTGTTTCGGTTTCTAGCCTTCCTAGCTGCCCATATAAGCCCTAGGACGCCTCCATAGTTGAGTTTAGACCATGTTTAAAGTAAACTCTAGATCCGTTGAGTTGCTACTTGCTTCCAATTGACTCCATACACTAATTTGTATTGATCTGGTGTATTTGCTACTATCAATCAAGTGCGATTAGTTGTTCCATTGGGAATTATCCAATTGCAAGTTTTTTGTGACCTGCTGTTCTATTGGGGATTAGAATATTGCAATAATCTCTTTGTGGACAGCGGCTACGTGGGCAAGTGTGTGAAGTTGCGAATGTCTACAAAGGTCGAGAGCTGTTGCATTGGCATCAGGGATTGATCGATAGGTTTGTGAGCATCATACAGGTTATCTACACCAATTATCATCATCTACTACCCTCGCTTAGTGAGAAGATTGGGACACCCATATCATTTTGGTATCAGATTCCACCATTTCCTCGGTAAGCATCCACAAATTTATCCATAGTCTAGTTGTTTTTTGTCATATACAGAAAAAGCCATACAATAATATATGGGTTCGTTTTTTCCATAAACTAGATTGCATCAGAATTGAGTCTTCGTTGCTGGTCGTTGTCGTGTCTTTGATTCGATCTCTTCCAGTACTAGTAGTAGTGTCTAGTTTTTCCTTGGTGTCGTTGTTCTTCATTTTCGAGTCGTTCATCACCGTTTCCACGAGTTTCCATATATTTTTTCGAGTCCACATAGCGTACTTTTTGTTCAACCATAGCTACAGCCTATCTACAACATCCGTGCCTAGGAATGTACCCACGATTCTATTTGCTTTGTTCTGGCAGGCTTCTCATTAGGGTTTTAATGTGCAAAAAATTTCGACCAGGCAGACTGGACTATCCGGCCAACATCACCCATACTATTCGGCACAACCGGAGTCTCCGACGGTAGCTCACTGGACTATCCGGCCAGTTTGTTCTGAATTACTACATTCGTATTGCATTGAGTCATATAGTTGAAAAAAAGAGAATTAGTATTTAAAAAAGAGAAAAGAGCTACAAGTGTGACAAAGGAGATATCCAAGTGTGCATCATTGGAGGCCTAGTTGATCATAGTACTTGTAGATTGAGCAATCTTGTGCTTGTTTATTTTGAGCTATTACTGGCATCTCTCTTGTGCATTGCAATATCCCTATTAATAAATTGTGTTGCCACATTTATCTCCACTATGTGTTTCTGTGGGTGTTTTTCACAAAATCAGCACTAGGATTTGCTTTGGTGTAGTTAGGTCTCTATACCTAAAGCTCCACTACATACTCCCACTTTGTCGAGTGATTGTTATTGTACCCTTGGTATTCACTTCATCACATCCGTGGACGTGTTGTTTATCCAAGTTGGTAAGCTTTTCTATTCACTTTGGAATAGTAAGATTTACTTTTCTTGCAGTTATGAGTGAGTTGGGAGTGAGACACCAAAATATTTTGATTTCATGCACTAATCTACTAATCATGTCTACTAGTCCTGTTAATGTGCAACACAAACAAGATGATAATGCTACTGTTACTTGGAGCGATCATGAAGGATTGCGTCATAACCTTCAGGAGATGATTTCTCATAAAGATGATGACCTTAATTCACAAATCCAAGGTGTGAACTTGAAGATGGGTGAAAGTAATCAGACTGTCAAGGCAGTTTAGACATGGGTCATGGATATTCAAACAAGTCTCCATGCTTTGACACAGTCTATGATAGCATTGCAACTTGCTATAGAACAATGTCCACAACCTCATGATGATGGGGATGATGATGCTAGTGTCCGTGGTGATACTTTTGGCGTTCATGCTCCATCTGCTGCTAACGCCGCTGGTCATGGAGGTGGTTTTTCTAGTCATGGTCGTGGTTTTCATCACCTTGGTGCCCAACATATTCCAATGCAACCACAACAAGATGACGGTTAGTATAAGCCAAAGTTCTCAATTCCCAAATTTGAGGGATTTACTAATTTGGAAGAATATCTTACATGGGAGCTCAAAATTGAGAAATTGTGGTATTTACATGACTATACTGAAGACAGGAAGGTAAAGCTTGCTTCTTAAAAATTTCATGGTTACACTTTACAGTTGGTGGGATGGTGTGTACCGTGCATGATATGAGGATGGTGATCCTATTATCACTTGGAGAGACAAGAAGGAGGTGATGAAAGCTTGCTTTGTTCCACCCAAGTATTTGTGTTACCTCTATGATAAGCTAACACTATTGAGACAAGGTGCCATGAGAGTTGATGCATATTATATGGAGATGGAATTATTGCTACAGCGTGCAAGGGTCCGTGAATCGATTGAGCAGATTATGCAGTGTTTTCTCCATGGTTTGAAGTATAACATGAAAGTCATTGTTAGGAATCCCACTTATAATGATATGAATGAGATATTACATCATGCTAGAGAATTTGAAGCCTCAGAAGAAGATCAGTTCAAGGCTCGTTCTACATGATGTTTTTCTTCACGGTCGGCACCTTTTTATCCTTCATCTACTAGCCATCCCGATGAACATCCTTCTACATCAACCAAACCTTCTTCCAACGTGTCTAACACAAGGAAGCCTGCACCTACATCTAGTGTTACTAGTTCCAATATGTATACAACACGCAATCACGACATGGAGTGCCATACATGTGGTGGCAAGGGCCACTTCCAGAGGGACTATCCCAACATAAAGGTAATGGTTGTCAATGAGTATAATGAGTATGAGACATGAGATGATGCCGATCCAGATTCTTCAGATGATGATGGTTACACTAGTGATGGTCTTGATGCGTTTCCTATACGTGCTCCTACCATTGTTGTGTCACAGCGTGATCTCAACGTTACTCATTAGTCTAGTGCTGCAAGCCAGCATTGTAATTTGTTCCAAACAAAGGCACTTGTTGGTCCAAACAAAGCTTTTAATGTAATTATTGATGGTGGAAGTTGCCGGAATTTAGCAAGCAAAGAATTATGTGCCAAACTAAAGTTTAAGTATCTACCGCACCCATGCCCATATTATATTCAGTGGTTAAGTGATAATAGTGATATGAAAGCTAGCCACATGGTGCATGTTAATTTTGAGATAGGTCCATACAAAGACTCCATTGAGTTTTATGTGGTTCCGATGACAGTATGTCACTTGTTGTTGGGTAGGCCTTGGCTCTATGATCGTTATGTGCAATATAATGGCCGAGCCAATACACATCACTTGGAGTTCAAGGGCAGAAAGATCATCTTACAACCTATGTCACCACAATAGATTGTTAATGAGTCTTGTAAAAAAACTGAAGTAAATCTAGAGGATGCACCTACATTAGATATGCAAGAGAATGTAAAAGTTATGAGTGATATAACCAAAAGTGAGAGAGTTCCCAACTTACTCATATTAGCCACCAAAGAAGAAATGAGAGAATTTAGTGAGGATCCTATTGCCATTCCTCTTGGGCTCATGTACAAGGGTGAGGTCTTGGTTTCTAACGACATGACCCATGGTTCTCTTGGTGTTTCTATGTGTTAAAGGAATACAACGATGTGTTTTTGGAGGAGGTACCTGCTAGATTTCCACCATTGCGAGGTATTGAGCATCAAATTGACTTGATTCCTGGAGCGTCATTGCCCAACCATGGACCATACCGCACAAACCCCAAAGAGACAAAGGAAATTTTTAAACAAGCACAAGAGCTTGTCTACAAAGGGTATATTCGTATAAGCTTAAGACCTTGTGATGTTTCTATTATTTTAGTTCCTAAGAAACATGGTACATGACGCACATGTATAGATTGTAGAGCTATAAATAACATCACTATTCAATATCATTATCCTATTCGTTGTTTAGAAGATATGTTAGATGAATTGAGTGCTGCTGTTGCTTTTTCAAAAATTGATTTGCATAGTGGTTATCATAAAATTAGGATGAAGGAATGGGATGAATGGAAAACTTCCTTTAATACTAAGTTTGGTTTATATGAGTGGTTAGTGATGCCTTTTGGTTTAACTAATGCACCTAGTACTTTCATGAAATTAATGAATGATGTCTTAAGGAACTTTATTGGAAAATTTGTGGTTGTGTATTTTGAGGACATATTAATCTACATCCATAATTAAATGAATATAGTGATCATATTAGACAAGTTTTGCAATTACGCGATGCTAAGCTGTATGGTAATCTTGAAAAGTGTACATTTTGCAAATATAAGGTCATATTTATGGGTTATGTTGTCTCTAAACATGGATTTGAGGTAGATTCATCTAAAATTTAAGCTATTCAAAATTGGCCCACTCCCATGAATGTGAGTCAAGTATGGAGTTTTCACAGTCTAGCTTGTTTCTATAAGCGTTTTGTGAAAGACTTTAGTACTATTGCCGCACCTTTAAATTAACTAACTAAGAAAGGTGTGAGTGGGGCATGGCCCAATATCATGCATTTGATGAACTGAAACGATTATTCACTTCTGCACCATTGCTTGCACTACCAGATTTTTCTAAGCAATTTCAGATTGAATGTGATGTTAGTGGCATAGGAATTGGTGGTGTATTGATGCAATAGGGTCATACCATTGCATATTTTTCTAAAAAACTTTATTGTGCAAATTTAAACTATCCTGTCTATGATAAAGAATTGTATGCGCTTGTTAGAGTTCTTGCGGTTTGGCAACATTATTTGTGGCAAAAGGAATTTATCATACATTTTGATCATGAGACATTGAAATATCTGAAAGCTCAATCTAACTTGCATAGGTGTCTTGCTAAGTGGGTTGAGTTCATTGAGTCTTTTCCATACATTATTAAACATAAGAAGGTAAAATATAATATTGTTGCTAATGCTCTATCTAGGAAGAACATGTTGTTAACACAATTGGATATCAAAGTTCCCAGTTTAGAGAGTTTATGTGCTTTGTATGCACCTGAACATGATTTTGCTGAACCATGTCATTTGTGTGATATTGCAAAAGCATGGGATAAATTTCACATCCATGATGGGTATTGGTTTCGTGGTAACAAATTATGTGTTCCAGAGTCGTCGGTCTATTTGTTATTTTGCCAGGAATCACATGCTGGAGGTTTGATGGGTCACTTTGGGTATGAGAATGATACTCATGCTCGCTGATCATTTTTACTAGCCTAAGATGAGGCATGATGTGGACAGGTGTGTCAAAAGATGCATTACTTGCAACAAGTCAAAGTCCAAGTTGAAGCCTCACGGTTTGTATATACCATTACCTGCACCTACTACACCATGGGATGATATAAGCATGGATTTTGTATTAGGTTTGCCTAGAACTAAAAGAGGCCATGACTTAATTTTTGTGGTAGTGGATAGATTCTCTAAGATGTCACACTTTATTGCCTGCCACAAAAGCGACGGTGCGTCGCATATTGCTAACCTATTTTTCAGGGACATCGTACATCTAAATGGAGTACCCAAGACAATTGTTTTTGACAGGGATATGAAGTTCATGAGCTACTTCTGGAAATCACTTTGGGGAAAGATAGGGACGAAGTTACTATTCAACAGAACTTTTCATCCCCAAATCGATGGTCAAACGGAGGTGGTGAACCGAACACTTTTGACATTGCTGCAAGCTATGATCAAGAAGAATCTTACTGAATGGGAGGAGTGTTTTCCACATGTGGTGTTGCGTATAACAGAGCGGTCCACTATACCACACACTTTTGTCCTTTTGAGGTGGTCTATGGTTTCAAACCCATTATGCCACTTGATTTTCTGCCTTTTCCTATACAAGAGAGAGTTAACATGGAAGCATCAAAGAGAGCAGATTTTGTGGGAAAGATACATATGAAGACTAAAGAGGCCATTGAAAACAAGTTCAAGAACAATGCTGAAAGAGATAACAAGAAGCGCAAGGAGGTGTTGTTTAATCCTGGAGATATGGTTTGGGTACATTTTCCCAAGTATAGATTTCCATAGTTGCATAAATCCAAGTTACTTCCACGCGGTGCTGGTCCTTATGAAGTGATTTCCAATATGAATGATAATGCCTACAAGATAGATATTCCTCAATATGTGTTTGGAGATTGTCAATGGTAGTTTCAATGTTGCTGATTTGACACCTTATGATGAAGAAGACCTTGGCGTGTGGAGGTCGACGCCTTTTGAAGGGGGGATGATGAGGACATCCCTACTGATTTGCTATCTCCAACTCCTAATGAAGTTATCGATGTTGCTACCAAGAACAAGTCCAATGAGATCAGGATTGGACCTATTACTCGACCTCGTGCCAAGCTACTTGAACAAAAAGTGAATTCACTCCTAAATGAATCCGGTGTTTTTATTGATGGGAATTTTATACTACCTAATACTATGCACTTGTGTATGATCAGGTTCGTTGAGAAAGCTAGCATGGAGCGAGGAGGAGAAGGGCTGCAAGAGGAGCCTAGCACGATGATCATCCAAGGATGTGCGAGGGAGGAGCGGGAGGAAGGCGCAAGAGGAGATCATCAAAGAAGGAAGCAAAGTTCCTAACAAAGACCGGAGTGTTTGGCCGATTCCAACCGGAGTGTCCGTCAAGGTGGTAGCTAGTCAGTACATCAAATCGGAAGCTACCCGGAAGCCACTCGAAAACTTTGAAGTTTTGGCCTGGACCAGACTGTCTGGGATAAACCAACTAGAGTGTCCAGCCCGACCGAGATGTCTGGCCCAAACAGACCGGAGTGTCCGGCCATCGACCAAATCTGGTCCAAGTCGGTTTGTATTAGTATGAGTCAGACTTGTTTCTGTTTCGATTTCTGGCCGTCCCAACTGCCCATGCAAGCCTTGGGATACCCCCATAGTTGAGTTTAGACTACATTTAAAGTAAACCCTAGATCCGTTGAGTTGCTACTTGCTTCCAATTGACTCCATACACCAATTCATATCGATTTGGTGTATTTGATACTATCAATCAAGTGTGATTAGTTGTTCCATTGGGAATTAGCCAATTGCAAGTTTTGTGTGATCTTCTATTCCATTGGGGATTATAAGATTGCAATAACCGCTTTGTGGCCAGCGGCTATGGTGTAAGTGTGTGAAGTTGCAAATATCTACAAGGGTCAGCTGTTGCATTGGCATCAGCGATTGATCGAGAGGTTCGTGAGCATCATATAAGTTATCTACACCGATTATCATCATCTACCAACCTCGCTTACTGAGTAGATCGGGCCACCCCATATCATCAACAATAATGCACAACACATATGCAACAAGTCCAGAACAAATAAAAGCATGTTCTTTTTGCACGGCATCTATATAAAAATAAATAACAAGATTAAAAGCATGGCATGCCTATTGCTATGTATAGACTCAGCCATCCAACTGGTCACAATAAGAAATTTGTAACCATTCTAACACCTCATCCAAACAATAACTTGTGAGTGTATCTAGTATGAAGCTACCAAATGATTGTAATTGCATACCACAAGAAGAAATAAACATATGATACTTAATTATACAAGTTAATGATGCCACAATTGTTTATCTATATACACTATGGAACCTCATTTAAGCAAACAAGTGACAATCACAGCATATGATTACAACTGGTGGTAAAGGACATGCTCAAGAAAAGTAACACAATTAGAGTCATTGAAACCAAGGTGAAGTAATCATATATTTACACAAAAGTATAGAGTGTTTAGAAACTTATCACTAAATTTCATAAACCAAGCGTTAAACCAATGGTTCATAGGGGAACTTTGTTTAAATAAAATATAAACAAACACTTGCAAAACCATCACATGTAATGGAAACTACAACCTCACAAATGGACTAGCGAGAGTAAAATTTAGTCAGTACACCATTCCAAAGATCATTCTTCAAAAGTTATTGATGATTAACATGTACACCAAAACATCTATCAACCACTTAATCAACTCTAGGATTGATTAGAACATCAATAACCAACACTACATCAACTACAGGATCAATAAGACCAACTACCTAAAGTAATTGAGACAAATGTCCAACAACCTAAAATCCAACTAGGACAAATTGATGGCTCGAGGGGCGGTCACAAAAGAATGACCTGGATCAAAGTAAAAGAAGATGCAAGAATAACATAGTAACCGAAATAGATAGGTTAGTCAGCACCAGTGTGTCAGACACTGACATCCCTCCGACACCAGAAATTATAGTAGGTTGCAATAGCTGCTGCAGTACCACACCACCATAGAGAAGGAAGCAGCAGTAGGTCAAGGTAGAAAAGAAGAGGGCATGGAACTGGAGTCACCTACCTTTGACAAGCTTAAAGCTCGCTGGAGAAGGAGCAAACAATAATGATTAAGCACATGGAGGCAGAGGGCACGGCACGGAGACATAGGGGCACCAAGAGCTGCACCTACGCCCACTCACAATCGACTGCATCAACCGCGTCACAATCGCACCAAATCCTATCTCTCGTGAAGGGAGTAGCGCAGCCAAGGGAAGAAGTGGCGACCAAATCGAAGGAAGGTAAGCGATAGAGCCAACGACAGTGGAGCTCTGGTGGCTAACAACGGCGGGTGCAATGTCCTGCACCACCGGAATCTGGCGAGCGGCGGCATCGAGTAGAACCAGGAGGGAAACGAAGGTACGTGTGGACATGAGTATGGTGAGAGAGAGAGTGAGGGGTGTGTTGGGCTAGGGATAGCCCAACTAAATGGGATAGAGTGGGCCGAGTCGGCCTATGAGCCAAGTTCGCTCATGGGTCAATGTAACATCCCAAGATTTTAGAATTTTGGATTTCCAAAAAAAATTGGCATTTCATTCATCATTGCATCTCATGAAAAATCTTGATTAAAAACCTTGTGTCAAGACCCTATTTTGCCTTTTCAAATATTGCCATATAAAGAATTATATGCAAACGACATATTGAAACCTTGTCACTAGTCAAAATTGTCCTCTCTATAAATTTTATTGAGTGTGTTTTAATTTTACAAAAAATTAGAAACTTATTTCACTCCTTTTGGAGTTATAAAAATAAAACTAGAAAAGAAATACTAAATAGGAAAAACACTAAGCCTAAACTTAACCCGGTGGGGAACAACCCACCTAACCTAACTACCGCCACCCCCTCGCACTCGCAGCGCGCATTGCACAATTCCAGCAACATAGCAGGCCGGCCTAGCAGTAGCAACCCGTTTTCCCCTCTCCCGCTAGCTGACGAGTGGGCCCCGCCCCCATCGTCTTCCTCCACGAGTTAAGATCGAGCAGCGCACGAACACTCCCAATCCCCAACGGAATCCCGTCAAATTCGACCGATTCTGTTCCCTGTATTGCCCCCTTCACTCCTAATCATCTATAAAACTCTCCCGCGTAGCCTCTGTGCAGATTTTTGCGATCTTCTGAACCCTAGCATAGCCCTAGATCGACTTCCGATCTCGTCGGAATCCGCTGCCGCCGCAACCCAAAGTCGGCCACGCATGCGAGGTTTCCGGCCGCACCGAGCCCTCCTCTTCCTTCTATTCTTTTCCCTAGATCGATAGCGTCTCCTCGTCTTACTTTCCCCTTCTTCAGAGCACAGCGCCGCCAGGAATTCGTCATCGTTGAACTACCGGAGCCGCGGAGCACCAGCCAACATTCACCACCATTCGGGTAAGGCGGAGTTGACGCCTTGCAGACGAGCGAGATCCTGAGAGGAGAGGAACCCCGTCGTCTCATCCTACGTCGCTGGAGAGCACCGCAGCACCAGCAAGGACGACCATCTACGCCGTCCGTCGCGCCAACCATCGTCGTCGCCACCGCCAGCTCTCCAGTGTCAGCCAGAGCCGTTCGATCTGACGTTTACTACCCAGATCGCATCAAGAAGAGCCGTTCCGAGCCAACCTCAAGCCGAGCCTCGTATTAGCTCAATTCAAGCCACAGAACGAGCCAACGCATGGTAGCCGTTAGATCCTGATCCAGGGGCCCACAATGATCCACTTTAGCGAAGAGGTACCGTCCAGTGAGATCTCGCCATGTTACCGTCTGATTGTGTAATTTGAACTATTGATATTTAAAATAGCCAGGAATTGTATTAGACCTGTAAAATTCATATAAAATTTAATACATGTCTAAAAATTATAAATAATATATGATTGGATTCATAAAAATTGTGTAGAACAATAATACAAGATTAGATCTAACTTTTACAGTACATATTTACTGTAATAAATTAAATAGTTTAATGGACAATTTAGACACAATAAATAATAGTAAATTATCTGTAGACCAGAAAAATACAAATAAGGTATCTATGAATTCATAATTTTATATAAAATATTAATATGCTGTTAGATCAAAATTTTGTAGTGTAGAAATGCTGTAGTAATTTAAAGGATTTAATGGACTTTTAGAGTATAAAATTCATAGTAAATAATGTATAGATTATAAAAAAATATAAATAATATGCCCCTGGAATCACATTATCGTGTAGATTACAGATCTCTCTTTAGTTTGAATTTTAGACAAAATAAATTGTTTAAATGATTTAAACTCCATTAAACACTATTTAAATCATAAAAAAAAAATTATAACTCCGATTAAGGTGAATCCAATTGGCACTGGTTCGTAACATTACCTATCCAGTACATTCCAGAACTAAATTTAATACTACAATTAGAACAAAAGTTTCAACAGAACTATTTAAACCCCTATTTTGGCAATCAAAGATTAATAATAAATACCCTATTGCATTAAATGATCTCTTGCATGCATCATATGATCTAATAATATTCAAAGAACTTATTACAACTCTTGTGACATATTAACTCATCGTGCATGCATTTGTTTATCATTGTTTTGTTGTATTGTGCATTATTGCATCGTTTTGATTGCTGTGTTTGTTGTGCAATTGTTTGATCGATAGATTGCAAGGAGCGCAACGTTTGTGATTGTGACGAGTGCAACAATTGCAATTATGAGGATCGTTTGAATGACTACATCAACTAAAGGCAAGTGCCACTATCATAAATGTCCTAATTATTTTCCTATGCATTGTAGTTGTTTTTAGTAGAAGTGCATGTGTAGGAATATTTTGCACTATGTGCTATTCTATGCTATGTCCTATTTAGGATATCCTTTTGTATCTTGCTTAGTGGAAACATCGTAGATCTAGTATACTTAGCCCTGCATAGATTCCGGGTGGAATATCATGTTATGATTATACGAGGTATTGGAAAAGTTATGTATTTATATAATAAAACAAGCACTTAATGAATCACCTAGGTGGAATATTATTGTTGTTTGGAAGAAGTGGCAACGAAGGGGACCGTATCTTTGGCTACCTCTCCCGTGTGTGCACTAGAAGAAGACCACCTAGGCATTTTAGAGATTGAACATGTTTCTCGTATAGTAGCTTCCAGTACAGCCACATGCTAATATGGGCTCTGGCTTGGTTAATTACATAGCGGAAGACCCTTTGCATTGGTATATCTTTAGATTAACTAGAATTGTGTATTGGAGGTTATATCCTTGCATTGGTGCCTGTTAGATGTGCTAGTATTGTGTATTAGGAGGACTTCTATGGAAAGACTTCGTCACATTCTCGATCTTCCGGTATACCAATTGGTGTGTACTAAACCAGCGGCCACTGGTGGCGTCAAGGCGAGATTGCGTTGTGTGGGTAAAGTGTACAACTTCTGATGAATATATAAATCTAATCAATTAGCTGTGTCCCCGGTTATGGACAATATTGAGCTACTAAGGCCCGAAGCTTATGGATGATCTTGACATTCCAATTTGATGGTTTGAATAAGGGATTATGAGCAATTGGTGTTTGCCAATGTGTTCATACAATTTTCAGAAAGGATTAAAACTATTTGAAAATTATACGATAAAACTATTGCTTTATGCAAATGAGCCTGAAACTCCACTTAGCCAAATATGCATGTAATTGATAGGTTCCATTCATATCCACATACTAGTGACACTTGCCAACACATTCAAAGTATTGACCATTCCTGGCTGCAACCTTTCATGTTGCAGGTTTTATCGTTTACGAGTGATCGTTATAGGTCGCGAGACTCCACTCAACGATTGTTCACCTGTGGAACATTTGAAGGATGGATATCTACCCTGTATTGCTTTCCGCTGTCATATAATGTAAATTCTAGATCTTATTCGTTGTATTTATGATGTACAGTTATATTTGGTATCATTTTGTACTGTGTGTGCCAGTGAATCGATCCAGGGATTGACACTATACACATGAACTCAGCCTTATCAGACAAGGGTGTTACAGTCAAGCCTAGAACAAAAATAAATCATAATGAAAAAAGTAAAATTGAAAAATACCAAAATACCCCTGAGATTATTTTAGCTCTAAAAAAATATAGAAAATCCTAAAAATACATACAAAATATCAAAATGATCAAAAAAAATCTCTACCTAGGAAAAATATAACTTTACTTACTTTAGTAAAATAAAATACAAATAAATAATAAAGCCACTAAAATCCTCAATGAAATATAACAAAATGAAGAAAAGTCCTAAAAACGAATAAAAATCATTTATATATATATAAATAAATCGACTATTTTATAAAAATACCGATTCTAAAGTTCAAATTCATTTTAGGATTTATAAATAAATAAATGTTATAATTGACTTTATAGTCCTTTTCTTTTATTAAAATATTAGCTTTAATGGAATACTTGTGATTTATTGAAACATAGAATGTAATTATTTAAGAATTAAACATATAGAACTTATATAAAGCTATTTCTTTATATAATAGAATTAACTCTTAAGTTTGCATAAATACTTCAAACCCTAACAAATTCATAGATCATCTAATTATGCTTCCATCAATAAGTTACATATTATTTTTAGGATTATAAAATCAAACCAAATTTTGAACTCATCATTCACTTAAATTGAAAGTGAATGATCTCACACTCTTAAATTGAAAGTGAATGATTTAGACACATTACACCTTAAGTCCATTCCTATTGTTTTTTATAGTTAAGTTTGGTCTATTTTAAAATCCACGAAAAATATAATAACTCAACATTAATTGTACTCTATCAAAGACCATAGTTTTAGTTCTAACAACTTTCTAGATTGATACACTTAACATAAATAACATTTTCTTTAAAGGTTATTCTTTTTCCCACTTCAAACAACAACTCTATAATAGTTCCTTGAACTCTTAACAACCCAACACATGGACTTTCATCATAGTTACTAGATGACAATTGACCTCATTCTTACATTAATTTGTACTCTACCTAATATATTATATGTTAAGTCTTAAGTTACTTATGGATATATTTGCTACCGAAGTAAAATTCAAGATAAACCAAATCTTAAAGAAATCACCTAAGTTCAATTCACTTATAATATTGGGGATTCACTTTGGGAATTTTATAAAATGCATAGAATTACTTATGCATAGTAGCGTATTGCTTGTTTAAACATTAGTCCTTATCGTACCAATGATGTTGTTTTTAGATATTGGATCTTCTATTCTCCCGAAGGCCGTGATTGCATAATCTTGTGATCACAAAGGAAAGTTCACACTTTCTCATGTCCTTTGTTTATTTTCTATCAAGTATTTGTAATCTACAATTGTTATCACCTGCATTTCAAAAAGGTCAGAAAACTCTATTTTCATAATGGTATGATTATGGGTCCTTTACCAAGTGGTAATGACATACTATGAAGGTTCTATTGGTAAATTAAGATAATACCTAGGACTTAACAACCAATATAGTTAGTGATTCTTCCTTCGTATATTACGCGTTAACCATGAGATCTGGAATGGGACGGATAATTTAGCTGGATCTTCTTCATTTCATGTGTCAACAGACGACCTTATCATGAGGCTGTAGATTCCTTGCGCGGATCTAGCACATGGGTGGGACCCCCTCACTTTCCCGCGATATTGATATCCTGATTATCCTTGAGGGGCTATCAGAGGTATTTCTGCAACTTCAGTGGGCGTTGCCAGGGACATGATCTGCTCACTGGAGTCTTTAGGGGCCTATAAGAGTTGTAGCTTGCCCAAAAGGAGGCTTAACAGAGATGTGGCTTGCCTAGAGGATCATGTTGGAATGTGGGGTCGCGGATAAGGGTAGTGATCGGCTTGGATCATATATTGGTCCCAACACCATAGGAAGTGTGGAGGGGTAAGCTGCCTAGTTGTGTAACATGGATTTGATCTCTTACGGGTAAAGTAATGCACCTCCACAGAGTGTACAAAACTGTGACATGTTACTCCCTATTCCGGGAAGGAGTTACGAACGAGGTAGGAAAGAAGCTCCATGAAGTTTTGGTAAACCTGTGAAGGCTGACGGACATAACTTTTCAGAATAAAATCAACCTTTGAAGAATGCATAGCCCATGTAGCACGCCGGGTAAAACCACTACTACAAAACTGCTCGTTGTTATGCATCATCATGACCGCATGCTCATGTCAGCATGCCACATTGCATTTGAGCATCTTCATGTTTGCATGCACGCTTTGTCTAAAACTATTTTCTAAAAACCTATATTCTAAATATCCCTGTATTTTATTTCAAATCAAAATCCTAGGATTGTCTGGAATAGTTTGTTTTTCTAAAAACCTATTTGGAAATGTTTTATTTTTAAAATAAAATAAATGGTTAAAACTAAACCTATTTTTAATACCTGGGGAGGCCACCACCGGCCAGGCCCAAAGGACCAGCTGGCAGCAGCCTACCACCAGATGCAAATTCTAACCCTAATCCCACCTACCCCACTCCTAGGAACCCACCCTGCCACCACCCATGTTCTTTCCAACGCGCGCACATCACCTCCTCGTGTACACCCCGCGTACACGCGACGCTGCACACTTCCATCCTTGGCCACCTGACACGCCTGCCGCCACAGTGTCCGTGTCCCATCCTGTGAGCCCCGTGTCCGCTCACCCACGCGTCGCCCTCGATACGAGCCCTTCCCCCGATTTCGTGAGCCTGGCCCCACCAAACGCCTCTCTCCAGCCTTCCCATGAGGCTGCTCATAGTGGGAGTAACATAAGTAGTAACATAGATGCCACATAGACTAAAATGATGATGTGGCAAACAATTAATGAAGAGAGAGAGACAAATGGAGTAACATAATATGTTACCATCACATCACACTTTCCCATACAAATGAGTCTACAAAACAATACTCTATGTTACCATATTACTAGTCTAAGTTACTATGCATTATGACCAGCCTGAAACTCCCTCCCCAACCGATGCTCCCCTCTTCTTGATCCTGCCACCAGGTCATGAGCTTCGTGTTCGCTGCCGCGCAACTCACCCTACCTCGTACCCCTCCTTTCTTCCTCGCGTCCTTGCCCGTATCCCGCTCGCCGGCCTCCACCCGACCACGCTAGCAAACCGCCCACCCCATCCCCTTCCCGAGGCACCCAGCCTTCCCATCAACCAGTAGTACCGCCGAGCTTGCAGAGTGCTCAATCAAATGCCCACGTAGAGCCAGCACTCGTAGACCTTGGCCTGCGTGGTTTTGTCTTGTGCTAGCCACGATGATGTTGCCTCAACATAGTTCTCCTCTCTCTGTTTTGTCTCTGTTATGTTGTGTGGCGTCTAAGTACTGTTCTGCTCAGCCATAACCTCAAGATGATGGGCCGACTATGTCGTGCTATGGCTGCTATTCGGGGTCTCTTTTGCATTGCTTGGTACCGATGTCGATAAGGCATAAGGAAATTTGTGTTCTACTTTTGGCAAGTTTTCTCGCTGACCAATGAAGCCGGAACCCTTAGGCCTTCGACATGGAATGCCAAGGACTCCTACCCAAAGCCAAAGACCCGAAGCTCTCCTTCACAGAACCCGTAGACCAAACCTAGCGCTCTTCTTCCTCTCGGATCCGAAGCCTGATCCAGGAGTTCGAATACCCGAACCCCAACACGCATATCATGTGGTTTGGGGGCAATATGCCGATTCACCTCATAATTAAACATGGAGACCATATGCGGACTTTTCTAATCTTAAATTGGCTCCATTTAAATTTGTGTAGTAAAGCAACATGTTTTGCCTCGTTAAGCCAACATATAAAATGCGGTTATCTAAACAACTTGAACCTTATATTTAATTTTTGGGACCCCGGTTCCATTTAATATTGTCTAATCGTATCGCATCCATGACATATATCATACATGCATCATGTCCGATTTTCTTCCATAGTATTAAATAGTTCATTCAGTGTTTCTTCTAGTGCTCTGCTTCTTCACGGATTAGGCCGTTGTTGGGGATATGCAATATGGTATCCTCATAACATGTCCTCTATCCGGATAACCCGGGTGGCCCACAGTTGGTAGCAAGGCCTATGTCCTGTTGGGCGGCCCAGTTAGATGGATCCAGAAGGGAGGCCCATGCCAGTTAAAGGAAGGCTACGAAGGAGTCACCGACGTACCTAGAGCCTTGGAGTGCAAAATACGCTAGACTAGTAATATACAGTGTAGGATTCTGTAACCTGTGCGGCTAGGACTTTTCCATGTAACCGTAGGACCTGGCGACTATATAAGTCGGGCCTATGGGAGCCTTTAGGGAACCAATTAACTCATACCTCGCACAGTGAATCAATCCCTATAACTCGGCGTATTGCCATTATAGTGATTTATAGCAGGAGTAGGATTTCGCCACCATCGTGGGATCTGAACCTGGGTAAGCTGTGTTACCTCGTACCCGTCAACCGTCCTCCTTCCCCCATGGCTCTAAACATGCACTGTGAGGACCCCTCCATGGCGTACTCGTCGGCAATACCACGACAGTTGGCGCCCACCGTGCGGCAAGAGGCGCTTCAGGCTATTCAACGGGCGAGGACCAAGATCTTCGGAGGAATCGGCGAAACCGTAGCCATCGGTCGTGTTCTCTTCTCTGGCAATGTTCCGATTGTCCCTCCTGACAAGTTCTGGATCCCAACAAAGACGAACCCTACGGGATGCTCGATCGTCCCCATCGGAGACATCCACCTCTTCATTGGCGAAACCGACTCGGGCACTAGTTCCCTGGGAGTCAGAGGAGCATCAAGACCCGCACGGACCGCCTATGGGTAGGATACGTTCGTGGAAGGATCAATGTCGGATCTCTCTTCGGAGTTTTCTAGCAAAGATCGCAAAAATTCAAGGCCCACCCAAACCGCCCTACTGCAGGATATAAAGGTGGAAGATCACTCCAAGTCCGCCGGCTTCGTCCGTGCGTTTGGACATCAGAGATCCAAGTTCGTCGGCGTGGTTACCATCTTTGATGTGGCGCGTTGCGTTCAGAGAGAGGGCGAAAACCCCCGCGATTACCTTGCCAGGTGGCTCCGTATACGAGCCGATCTAGCACACTACCCCAATGATGATGCCATGTATCACTTTGTGGAAGGACTGGACCACGGTACGCTTCTCCGACATTCTTTAAGGCGGCAGCAAGCTTCATGACATGTCACCTTCGAAACTATGGTGAACACCGTCAATAGCTATGCGGAGGCCGAGGGGGCAGCTCAGGCGGATCTTGCGCTCATTGACAGAGCGTCGCCGCCTCAGCCACCGCCACCACCGCCTCCGGCCGCCATCGCCGCAGTAGCGCCACCCTTCCAGTCATTGTCGCACCTATTACACCTCCACCTCCCGTCATCGAGGAAGCCCGGGCACCCTCCAACTCTGTGATTGACGCGCTCTACGCCGACTTCAGTGCAGATTCAGAAGAGATAGATTTCATCCTGGAGGAGCTAGACTCTGCCATGTAGGAGATGGAGGAGGAGTACAAGCGCGACGAGCAGGCCAACAACTCCATCACGCCCCGAGAGGTGTTCGTCACCATTGGGACGGCAATGGATGAAGATCAACCAGGACGAGCTCCGCCTACAGCCCTGGACAAGGGTAAGGGACCACCTATTTCTGCCGACAATGATCGCGCAAAGGCCATGACCCCTCCGCGTAACCCAGTGCAACAGCCGCAGGAACTCGGTACCGGCCCGAGCAATAACAACACCGCAAACTTGCCGGCTCTAGCATCTACGTCTGTCGCTGCCCAATTTACTCCAGCTGATAGATTAATGTACGACAATCTCCTTGTCGAGCCACTGACCATAGCTCATATCCGGAACGTGACCCAGCTTGATGAGAAGCGCCAGCAGCTGCTGGAGGAAGCACAGGCCATCGCGGAGTAAGGCGCAAATCTAGATCAAGATCTGGTCAACATGCGGAAATCCATAGAGAAAGCTAGAGCAATGGAGGCCGAGTACAAAACTCTGCTGTAGCAGCAGAAGGCCAAGAAAGCTCCGTATCGCGTCATCAACGATCCTTGTGTACGGCGAAACCTAGGATGGGCTCCCCCGAAGCCGGCACAAGCCAAGCCATATGTTGACAGTGAAGGCAGGCAGGTGATTCCCACTCCTCTCCTTAGCCTCACGGTCGCCAAGACCCTTATAGAGCAGGATAGATCGCCTGAGGTGGTGGACCAGGTCTATGACCTAGTGGCCAAGGCGGTAAAACAGCAGGAAAAGGCCACCTCTTAGAGGCTTGAGTCTGACCCATCGTTTTGCCAGTCTAGATAGCATAAGCCACCAAGGGACAGATCTCCTCTTGATGTCGGGTCTCAGACGGGTTCATCAGAACAAATACGGAGGGATGCGCGCAACAGGAAGGATGCTATCCCCATATCCTCCAACCATAGAGGCAAAGCCCAACCTCGTCGCCCATCGCCACCGCCCCGCTCCCCCCGACATCACGAAGACACCAAGGATCGCTGTCGTACGGATATGCCCCCGCCAAGGCAGGGCGTCATCGTCATCCGCGACAACACAGAGAACACCCGTCATGACGGAGAGCGCAACCAAGGACACAAGCGCCATGACCCTCCGCATCCGACAAGAAACCGTGACAAGTGTGAGGCATCGCAGGAGGGTAACATCAAGAAGGCTAACCCACTGCCACCTCCGCCTCCGTCTTCACCTAGCAGCCACCATGGCGGAGGGGGCCAGTGTCGTTCACGCAGCCCATCCCCCATGGACAATAAGAAAATAAGCCCGGAGCGATACGACGCACATTCGCGGATAGACAAGAACCACGAGGCCCGGGAAGGACCATACCTGGGACCACGTTGCTTTGGACCTGCAATATGGTCCGCAACTTACCCCAAAGGTTTCTAGATTGACAAGACCATCAAGCCCTATGACGGCACCGCTAAGCCAGCTACATGGTTACAGGATTACGACAACGCGATGGAGATCGCCGGGGGTAATCCCAACGTTGCCGTTAAGTACCTCCCATTGATGTTGGCGGGCACGGCCCATCAATGGATTGATGACTTGCCGGAGAAATCCATCTGCAATTGGTTGGACATGCAAGAAGCGTTCACCAAGAACTTCAAGGGTACATACAAACGTCCATGCACTGTTGGTGATCTACAGCGGTGCGTGCAAGAGAAAGATGAGACATCTCGCGCCTACCTCAAGCTCGGAGGAACAGCAGCACAAAGCGGAAAACTGCGCCAGAAGAAAAGTAAACTCCCGACATGGTCGCTATGACCTTCGCATGACGAGGTGATGGCGGACAGCGTGGCCGAGGACGGGGAGCTGGTCGTGGACAGCAGCGAGGAAGTGAAACTACCTCGCCAGCGCTCCGCGTTCCCCAAACCTACGAGGAGTACCGCGATATGCCGTGCCTCATACACCTTGAAGCCAACGGCAAGGCCACCCACACCAATCGCCACTACAAGTTCGTCAATGATCTCAAGGAGGACCCGGAGTCCGGCTACAAGTGAACTCGGAAGAACATACCGCAAGGAAAGGGAAAGGGGAAGAAAAAGGAGGAGGAGTCCAAGGATTCAAGTGACATGGACGAGGACGTTGACCCCAAGCACGCTGCCAAGAGCGACAGCAAAGGCAAGATCCCCTTTGAGAAGAAGGCGTCAGTTTTCCACACTTTCCTTGGCACCCCCACCGTCCTACAACAGAAAACCTCCATGATGATACTGATGGCTACTCTCCCCCCTAGTTCCCTAGTTCCTGCGCGGGTCGGAGATTCCAATTACTTGGGAAAGGAAGGATCACCCAGACCTCATCCCTACGGATAACCAATACGCCATGGTCATCAACCCATTGATTGACGACAATGAGTTCACCAAATGTATGGTGGATAGTGGAAGCGGCATCAACATCATGTACCTGGATACACTGGAGAAGATGAACTTAACGGAGGAAAACCTAAGGCGGACCAACACCATCTTCCACGGCGTAGTTCCTGGTTGGGAGGCTTGGTCCCTTGGGTGCATCACACTTTAGGTTGCCTTTGGTGATGTTAATAATTACCGCCAAGAGCGCATGACCTTTGAGGTGGTCACTTTCAAGAGCATGTACCACGTCATATTCGGCCGCGACATATTCCACACCTTCATGGCCAAGCCATGCTTCGTCTACAACAAACTCAAGATACCCGGACCAAATGGTGTCATCACCGTATCTGGAAGCTTTGCCAAAGCTAGGGACTGCTAGATTGGAGAAGCAGCCTACGCGGAAGCTGTCCTCTACAGCGAAGAATTCAAGGAGATCCAGAGCAAGGTCGATGCCTCGGAGATGCCCATGTCGAAGAAACAGATTTTCGACTCTGCTCCAGCATTCAAGGCCGCCATCGAGACCAAGCCGGTGGAACTTGTGGTAGGCTATGCCACCAAGACCACCGCCATTGGGACGAACCTGGATCCCAAATAGGAAAGCGTGCTCGTCGAGTTCCTCCGTGAGAATAGGGACATCTTTGCTTGGCAACCTGCCGACATGAAAGGTGTACCTAGGTAAGTTGTTGAGCACAGCTTGAACATTGATCCAAAATGCAAACCAGTGAAGCAACCTCTACGACGCTTTGGAGATGAGAAGCGACGCGCCATAGGCAAAGAGATAGCTAGGTTACTTAAGGCTATTTTTATCCGAGAAGTCCTTCACACCCAATGGGTGGCCAATCCTGTACTTGTCCCCAAAAGGGAACCAAAGAATTAAGAATGTGCGTTGATTACACCGGCTTGAACAAAGCATGCCCCAAAGATCTGTTTGCTTTGCCTTGCATTGACCAAGTCATTGACTCGACGGCTGTCTCGGAACTTTTGTGTTTTCTCGATGCATACTCAGGACCACCAGATCAAGATGAGGAAGTCAGACCAATTGGCCACTTCGTTCACTACACCCTACGACACGTTTTGCTATGTCACAATGCCCTTTAGGCTAAAAAACACAGGTGCTACGTACCAGCGGACAATGCAACATTGCCTACATGATCAGATTGGTCGAAACGTTCACGCCTACGTGGACGATATAGCGGTGATGTCTAAAAAGTCAAATGACTTAATCTCCGACTTAAAAGAAACCTTTGATAATCTCTGGAAATACAACATGATGCTTAACCCTAAGAAGTGCGTCTTCGGGGTTCCAGCCGGCAAATTATTGGGCTTCATCGTTTCCCAGCGTGGAACCGAGGTCAACCCGGAGAAAATCAAGGCCATATTAAACATAAACCGTCGGGCATGCCTAAAAGACATACAACGACTAACAGGTTGCGTTGCAGCAGTTAGTCGGTTCGTCAGCCGACTTGGAGAGAAGGCTTTGCCGCTTTACAAGTTGCTGAAGAAGGCGGACAAATTCACGTGGATAGACAAGGCAGATGCAGCATTGAAGCAGCTCAAGAAGATTCTTTCCTCAGCGCCTATCCTTGCAGCACCCGAGCATGGAGAACCCATGTTAATTTACATGGCGGCCACCAACCGGGTAATCAGCATCGTCGTCGTGGTAGAGCGGAAGGAACTAGGCTATGAGTATGGAGTTCAACGACCAGTTTACTATATAAGCGAGGTCTTGACGGAGTCCAAGCAGCGTTACCCGCACTACCAAAATATAGCTTATGGAGTATTCCTTGCTTCTCGGAAGCTGAGGCACTATTTCTAGGAGCACCCCATCACAGTGGTGAGCAAAACTCCACTATCCGACATTATCAACAACAGCGACGCTACAGGAAGGGTCGCGAAGTGGGGCATTGAACTCGCCGCCTTTGAGATCACCTACAAGAGATGCGACGCTATCAAATCACAAGCCTTGGTGGATTTTATCGCAAATTGGACGGAGATGCTAGATGCTACCCCATTGCCGGAGCCAAAATACTGGGTGATGCACTTTGACGGATCAAATCTCTTCAACGGCTCGGGGGCTGGTGTATTTCTACAGTCACTAACTGGAGACAAGCTACACTACATTCTGCAAATCCACTTCGAGGTACGAACAACATGGCTGAGTATGAAGAACTCATTCATGGATTACGCGTAGCCAAGGATATTGGCATCAAGTGCATAGTTTGCTGTGGAGATTCGGACTTGGTTGCCCAGCAGGTGGCTGGCACCTAGAATGCGCGGAACCCTATTATGGCGGCATATCGATACGAAGTGGACGAGATATCCAAGAGCTTCTTGGGCTACGAGGTCAAGTATGTACCTAGGGAGCAAAACGAGGCGGCTGATCTACTGTCTAATCTTGGATCAGGGTGCAAACGAATTCCGCCTCGAGTTTTCCTGGAGCATCTACGGACACCATCCGTGAAGGGAGTAGACATCGACAAGCCGGACATAGTAGACTCTTTCGTCCACATGGTGGCAAAGATCCCTCTGGCTTGGACAAAACCGTTCATAAAATATCTCGAACCCGGAACTTTGCCCGACGACGAAGTCGAAAGACGGCAAATAGTACGTCGAGGAAAGGGCTATACCATAATCAATGGATAGCTCTACAAAAGAAGCACTACTGGTGTATACCTTAAGTGTGTTTCCCAGCAAGAAGGTATTGAAATCCTACGCGAAATCCATCTCGGAGATTGCGGGCATCACGCCGCTCCCCGATCTTTGGTCGCGAAAGACTTCCGGCAAGGATTCTACTGGCTGACCGCGAAGGCGGACGCCGAAAAGCTGGTGGAGACATGCATGGGATGCCAGTATTATGCCCGACAACCACATGTTCTTGCTCAAGAATTGCGAACAATACCAATAAATTGCCGTTTGCAGTCTGGGGGCTGGACATGGTTGGTCCGTTGCAGACGGCACCATGTGGGTTTACGTATCTGCTAGTAACAGTTGATAAATTCACCAAATGGATAAAAGCTAAACCCATTAGAAAGCTCGATGGGGCAACTACCCTTAGGTTTGTCTGGGATCTAGTGGTGAGATTTGGTCTCCCACATAGCATTATCACCGACAACGGATGCAACTTGTCACTCGAAGAAGTGGAAGCTTATTGTTGGGAGAAGGGCATCTGACTTGACCTTGCATCTGTGGCACACCCACAATCCAACGGTCAGGTTGAGAGAGCCAATGGATTAATTCTGCAGGGAATCAAGCCACATCATGAGGCACCGCTACATAGAGCAGCTGGAGCCTGGGCAGAAGAATTGCCATATGCGCTGTAGAGTTTATGAACTACACCAAACAGATCCACCGGCTACACCCCTTACTTCATGGTATATGGAGTAGAAGCCATCCTGACTTCCGACATCTTTCATGATGCACCAAGAGTTGCCTCCTACGACGAAGATGACGCTGAAGAATCCAGACGCCTAGATGTGGACCTTCTCGAGGAGGAGCGCGTTTTGGCATGACAAAGATCCGCCATCTACCAGCAGAAGCTACGCACCTACCATAGTCGCCGTGTCCGGCATCGCTCGTTTAAAGAGGAGGATCTAGTGCTCCGACTTAAGCAGAAAAAGTGACAAAATTATCCCTGCCATGGGAAGGACTGTTCATCATAATCAAGGCGCTGTTCAATGGGTCTTACTACCTCGTTGACAATCGTGAACTGAAGGATATACCCAACGAGGATCATCAGCGTAAGCGACGTGACCCGGATGATGACTACCCGGAACTTGATCGGCCATGGAACATAGCATAGCTACGTCCTTTCGACACTTAGCATTTTTTTTCTATTGTGTACCTCTTATATGATCAATGAAATAAAGCTCTTTGGTTCACTCATATTTATGAGTCTTTTACCTCCTTTAGTGTTCATTTTTTGATCGTATAAAAACATTTATGCACAAGCTTTGCGATTACACTTGTGAAAATTCTGCCTTCGGGCATTAGCTTAAGTTTTCTGGTCTACACGTTCTTTGTCGTTTTTATGTGGATTCTGGAGTAGTGACTTTTGGCACTTATTGTCGGTGATTTTGTGCTTAGGATATTGACGGTTCCATTGGGCATCATCACCTGAGCGCATGGTTCCGACAACGAGTCTTCCGACTCACAAAAAGTCAAGCATAAAAACCAGAGTAATGGATAAGCCAACACTTGCTTAAAAAATATATACATGCTGGAACCAGTTCTTGAGTAGCAAGAAATAACAACCATTGTTTTCCGCCTTAAGTTAACACATAGTTTTCCGCATACACATTACAGAGGAAACAAATATTAAAGATTGTTTTTTATTCCTCTGGCGCTGACGACTTGGAGGCAGCATCGTCGGCAGCAGGAGAGTCACCTTCCATGAAGTCGGCAGTGTTGAGGGACTCGGAGGAGCTTCTCAAGATAGGATGACTAATTAAAAAATATCAATCTTGGGATAAAGAGTTTACACTGCTTATGTTTACTTCAACTTTTTTCTTGTACGTAGGAAATGAGTTCACGCCATCGATGGTTTTCATAGACACAAATACATTAACGTCGACCAACTCGGCGACTCTGGTGTCATAACCTGCGAGTGACACCAAGATAGACTCATGGTTTATCTTTTAGCCTTCATCGTCTACGTCAGGGATACCGGAGGTCACCGTGTCGATGTCAGCATTTTCGTAATGTGCCTTGACCATGGACAGCGCCATCCTTGCACCGTCCCGTGCACATGAAGCTTTCCAGCTTGAGATATGCTCGGGGGCTCGGCGCAGGATCTCCGAGAACTTCGCCACAAAGTCCAATGCCTTGATATTAATCTGGAGGGGTTTGGCTATCTCCTTGGCCTGCTTGATTGCGGTGTTGATAAAGTTTCCAGCAAGGACCATACATTCCTTTGGCGGAGGAGGCAACCGGGTTAAACCCATAGGAGCTGCAAATTTCCGACAAAGGAGCGCATGAGTTCAAAAATTCAGAGTATTCAGCTTACAGAAGTCCAAGACGGAGAATCACTTACTGAAGATGCTTATCTCAGCTTGCTGGAGAGTCTCCGCCATGGAGTCCCGTTCTTGTCGGAGGATCTTGTACGCTTCATGATGGCGTTGATTTTGCTCATCAACAGCTTTCTTCTGATCTTTTAAGATCGCGATTTCCTCCTTCAAGTGGTTCATCTCCTCACTAGCGGAGTCTTGCAGTGCTTTCATTGAGTCTTCATGAATCTTCAGCATGTCCTTCCTCTCCTGCTTAAGGATCTTGTTTTCGCTATCCAGCTGCTGAATGTGCTTGGATTGCTCGACAATATCCTTAGCCTTGGAAATGGTTTCTGCAAGTCGGAGAAAGAACAGTACACAGTAAGTACTCAGAGAATGTTGGCACAAGACCAAGCCGGAATACGAAAAAGAAAGAAAAAATAGACGCTTGCTCTTGATGATCTGTTCCTTCAAGAAGGCAGTTTTACCCTTTATCAGCTTCCAAGTATGCGCGCATCTTCTGGTACTTGTCGTTGGCGACACCCCTCCGAGCATTCTCATTCTGTGGAAAGAATAAAGTTATACGTTGTTTGGTCTACTTGGAGCATCTAGCCAGAAAATTTCCACCTAGAAGTTCGGGGGCTACAGCGAGAGTTTTTAACTTAACAATATGCTTGGTCTTTCTTTAAGCATCTAGTCAGAACTAATTCAGTTACAACTAGAAGCTTGGGGGATACAGTATAATTTTTTTAACTTAGTCATATGCTTAGCTTCTCTTTAAGCATCTAGTCAGAACTAATTCAGTTACAACTAGAAGCTTGGGGGCTACAGTATCGAAATTTATAAACACTGCATATGCTACTCTGAAAGCATCTAGTCCGAATGATTCATTCAAACTATATGCTTGGGGGCTACAGTGAGAAGTTTTCTAGCTTAGTCACTCTTAGAGAATTTAGATGCATAGACCTAAGGTTTTCCGTCTAAATCCTCGGGGGCTACAGTGGGATACTCATATGAAAAGAAAAAGGCAAATAAAACTTACAAGTGCGATGATCTTGAGGTTTGTAGCAATCTCAGGAAGCAACTTGCCGAAGGACAAACAGTTTCCTTGCAAGATTTCTACTTTCCAGAGAAGCTCCTCAAGGCCACACGTTGGAGATGTCGGTGCCGCACCAGGAACCAGAGCAGTGCTATCCGGCATAAGCACCAGATATACTATCTTCGGGAACTCTATGGTCTTCTTGGGTGCGGAGGTGCCGCCTTCGACAGACGTACCACCTACCACCACCGCCTTACCGCAACCGATGGCATCCTTAGCCAGAACTTCAGCGAGTTGGTTTGCGGCACTTTCCCTCCTCGCCTGTTCGCCGACAACAGCAAGCTCGATGGAGGCACCTGAGTCCACTTCCATGGCGGAAGGGCCATATGCTTCTTTGGCTTGAGAGATTGTCAGAGCGGACGAAGGCTGGACGCTAGGGGTGACAGGGGCGATGGCGGGAGATGCGTGGGGAGAAACGTCACGATGCAACATATCCTTAATGTTTTTAGAAGCCCCAAAGTCTTGGAGGTCTTCCTCAAACTGGTTGTGGCTTTCTTCCTGAAACGCACAAAAAGTATAAGTACAGAAATAAGACAAACAATGCACAATGTCGGAGAGAAAGAAGCTTACACAAGAGGGGGTGCTTTGGCAAAGGGGATCCCTGTAACCTTTCTTTTCTCCACCTCTAGGGCGGCGGTAGTCTTCTTGGAGGCTCCACCCTCTGTCTTCTTCTTCTTGCCACCGTTCGCAGCGTCAGAGGTGGAGCTCTTCCACTTTCGCGCAAACGGGGCATCGTCATCGGACACGACGGTGACTTCCTTCATCTTTGGATCATAGATTTGAGGATCCATGCTATCCTCATCTATGTCGCTGAGCTGCTAAATGAAGAACCACCGTGTTATATGAGATGGTAATGGCTAGACGGAAGAACTGGAGTATATTTCATACACGGAAAATAAACTGGTACCTTTGGGCACTTGCTCTCTACGAACATGTCATAGGTGATGGAGAAGCCACGCTTCTTATCCTTCACCTTGACGATATCCTTGAGGCGGATCTTGACGGAGTCGCTCGAGAAGTTGTCCTTGAGATGCGGAGGCTATCCTTCCTCTTGTTGGTATACTCGTGCATCAACTTCAAGCGGTGCTGCAGAGGCTGGATCCGCCTGACGAACCAGCACATGGCTAGGTCCAATCCGGTCAGACCCGTATCTACAAACCACTCTATTCGCCTTATAGCATGGGAAGCGTCGATGTCGGAGGGAAGGGAGGCCTAGGATCTCCATGTCGAGGCTTCGGCAACAGCTCCATCGACAAAGTCCGGGTATGTCACTTCTCGGCCGGCCAGAGGGATATCTGGGCCGTAGAAGTATGTCTGCTACCAGTTCTTGCAAGACTCGTGGCCGACGATGACGGGGAACCCCCGGCTAGGACGAATCTTAAAACTAATGGTGCCACAATTTCTTAGCTCGTCCTTGCCGGCTCCAGCTTCGCGCTTGACGGTGAAGAAATAGATGAAGAGATCTAGCCTAGGCCTAATCCCTAAATAACCCTCGCAAAGCGCAGCATAGTTTCTAAGCGCTAAGATGCTATTGGGGGAGAGGTTTTGAGGCTATACTCGGTAATGGTTGAGGACAACAAGTAAAAAGTTGGAGATGGGAAGGGAGACGCTGCGTACCAGTTGTGCTTTAAGGTACACCTTTTCTCCGGCTTGGGGAGAAGGTGTGACCTTGCCGGCTGGCGCCGCCCGCCAGGCGAGCCCCTCCGTCGTAGGGAGGTAGCCCTCTATGATCAATTCCTTGATATCGCGGTCCGTAATATCCGAACCGCGCCAGTCGCCTTTGTGGGAGTCGAGCAGCTACATCGCCTCTAAGTTATGGTCACTACCAGTGGCTTCGACCACCGCGGATCTGGGAATCACTAGACCCTCTGGGGGCACGACGACGGAGCTCGCCGGCTTCACCGCGACATCGCCACGGCATTTCCTGACTCCGACATGGAGGGGGCAGAACTTCTGCTGGCCATGAATGGATTGCAGTGGTGACTGGGGAAGGTCGAGGGGCTAGGGTTTTTCGCACTATGCATGGAGAGCTCGAGGAGGCGCTCGCTGGAGGAAGAAGATGATGCAGAGGAGAATGAGGTGAAAAGTAAAGTTTCCATCGTCGTTATAATTTATAACCTCCGGCATCAAGATTCGTGCGAAATGATCAATGGTTGACGCGTGGACGACGTGTGCGCGCGCGTGCACGGAAATTTCACCACGTTGCCAATCGTCGCCACCAACGGGTCGTAACGCTCGCGCGGGAAAATCAGACATGATTGCGTTTTCTGCATGTGTAAGTTACGAGGCGTTGCTGACCTATGTCTACGTCGCCCTAGCTGTCACTAGCAGGTGAACTATCACATCGGAAGATGCCGGCATAGACAGATCCAATCTGGCTACGGAAGAGTACGATAGAAGATTCATCAATTCTCCGACTATCAAATTGAAGACGGAGAAAACCTTGCAGGGTTCTTTGGGAGGACTACAAGATGTTGCTTGATGGCTGACATCCATCTAGATGAAGCATTCAACGTGAAGAGGCAAGACGACGCAAGATCTCGGAGTTCTCCGGGGGCTACTGTTGGGGATATGCTATACGGTTATCCTCATAGCATGTCCTCTATACGGATAACCAGGGTGGCCCACAGTTGGTAGCAAGGCCTATGGCCTGCTGGGCGGCCCAGTTAGATGGATCCAGAAGGGAGGCCCATGCCGGATAAAGGAAGGCTACGAAGGAGTCACCGACGTACCCGGAGCCTTGGAGTGCAAGATACGCTAGACTAGTAATAGACAGTGTAGGATTCTGTAACCTGTCTGGCTAAGACTTTTCCCTGTAACCCTAGGAGCTGGCGACTATATAAGTTGGACGTATGGGAGCCTTTAGGGCACCAATTAACTCATACCTCGCACAAATAATTGATCCTTGTAACTCGACGTATTGCCATTATAGTGATTTATAGCAGGAGTAGGATTCCGCCACCGTCGTGGGATCTGAACCTGGGTAAGCTGTGTTATCTCATATGCGTCAACCGTCCGCCTTCCCCCATGTCTCTAAACACGCACTGTGAGGACCCCTTCATGGCGTACTCGTCGGCAATACCACGACAGCCATTGAGTTGATGCGAGCTTCAACCATTCTTTGAATATACCTTTGGCAATGTTTCTCAGGCAAGCATTCTCCCTCTTGTGCTAGCCACGATGATGCTGCCTCAACATAGTTCTCATCTCTCTATTTTGTATTTGTGATGTTGTGTGGCGTCTATGTAGTGTTCTGCTCAGCCATAACCTCAAGATAATGAGCCGACCGTGTTGTTCTATGGCTGTTGTTCGGGGTCGCTTTTGCTTTGCTTGGTACCGATGTAGATAAGGCATAAGAAAATCTGTTTTGTACTTTTGGCAAGTTTTCTCGCTGACCAATGAAGCCGGAACCCCTAGGCCTTCGACATGGAATGCCAAGGACTCCTACCCAAAGCCAAAGACCCGAAGCTCTCCTTCATAGAACCTGTAGACCAAACCCGACGCTCTTCTTCCTCTCGGATCCGAAGCCCGATCCCGGAGTTCCAAGACCCGAACCCCAAGATCGTCGATCTGATGCGTGACCCCTTTTCTGAGACCCATATTTTTATAATATATGATATCCACTTGTTGCATTTAATTTTCATGCTTGCACGCATATCATGTGGTTTGGGGGCAATATGCCGATTTACCTCATAATTAAATATGGAGACCATATGCGGGCTTTTCTAGTCTTACATTGGCTCCATTTAAATTTGGGTAGCGAAGCGACATGTTTTGCCTTGTTAAGCCAACATTTAAAATGCGGGTATCTAAACAACTTGAACCTTATATTTAATCTTTGGGACCCCAGTTCCGTTTAATATTGTCTAATCGCATTGCATCCATGACATATATCATACATGCATCATGTCCGATTTTCTGCCATAGTATTAAATAGTTCATCCGGTGTTTTTTCTAGTGCTTTGCTTCTTCACGGATTAGGCCGTTGAGTTGATGCGATCTTCGACTATTCTTTGAATGTACATTTGGCAATGTTTCTCAGGAAAGCATTCTCCCTCTTTCTACCTATTTTACATTTATAGTTTTTACTTCCCCTTGTTGATTTACTGTTACCCGTGTTGCGATGCTTTAGTCTTTTCGTACCCGTTATATCCCTTACAGCCTATATTTCCTTGGACACCTCTATTGCCTATTGTTTGTGTAGACAGTTGGCTTGTGTGTCGTAGTCACTTGCTCAGGTGCTGCCTCGTAATGTCGAGTACCACCAATGTTGGGGGTTGGCATATTCTTAATGGTGGAGATAATTATGGCTTTAATTATAGCTTAATAACTAATATTGAAAGTAGATATAAATAATGCAGAGGCATAGAGGGGTAATAGTTGAGATCTGGTTATTATCCCTCCCCATGTGTCCATCTAGGACCTGAGTTCTTGACACCTGCTCCGAGCCGAGCGTGCTAACCTAATACCTTTGATACAGATTAAGGATGTAGTATAGTTCTTTTTACCTACTAGACCTAGGTTATCGAATCCTCGGGAAGCAGAAACTGTAGTAAGGTTACTTTAATAGACCTTCGGGAGTTTTAGAATTCCTTTGTGCTTTCCTGGAACAAGAGTTTGCGATCTTTTGTTGATGTCGATGATGGAGAGAGAGGGCCTGGGGATTTCGTTTTCACCAGTAGCTATGCAAAATATATGATAGCAATAAATGATAATATTAAAGTATGAATGTAATTGTTAGAGAAAGATAATTATATGTGGGCTGCGCATCCATAATTTCTATTGCCTCCACAACCGCTTATAGCAATAACCTATTGTCTCATCCATAGAACAGTAGAGATGAAGATCCCTTGAGGTTTTGAGAGAGTTTAGACGTAGAAGAGAGAAAAAGGATTCAAGTATTGGTGTTTTGGGTACCTTCCCGTGCGTTTAAGTGGTCGGACGCAACTATACGGTTGCAACTATGGGGCTGGAACATTTTGTTCCTGCCATATAGTTGGTCTGACGACAAAAATTAGGGTTTCTAGGGTTTTTTTCCTGGCGGCTGTATCTATATGGGCGCAACTATACGGCCGGACCAAAATAGTCCCGTTGTGTAGTTGGCCGTTAAACCTTCAATATCCGGACAATAAAATTTGTCGCTGGCTCAAATATCTATACGGCTAGAATTTTAATTCCCGCCGTAAACTTGGTCGTTAAAGGTACCGTAGTCATCAAAAAAATTCTATTTCTTCATGAATTAATTTTTAAACTGAAACTTAGCGACACACCATGTTTTGACAAAAAAATGACAGACTAAATTGTCGACCAACATTAGCATCTATAAACAGGAATTTTAGTACCACTAAATCTCTCCTTATCAACTAGTTTTTAGCAATCTTTATTCAACATGAAACTTAAACTAAAACATAAAAACTTTACTCAAACCTTTCTTTCACATGGGTTGCGTCCCATGCAGCGCTCTTTTATGGTCAATAGCTTGACCTTGATCTTGCTCACTTAGGCCAGATGAATGGAACACCAACTCCAAAATAATTGGCCTTTAAAGTGATGGAATCCTAGTCATCATGCTTGGCTTTCTTCTTCCTGGGAAAATGAATAACAAAAGGATCCCACGAAGGAAATTGAAGCTTCACGCTCCCTTTCTGTAGATTAATCAAAGCCTTAATAGTTCTTAAGAATGGTAGGCCTAATATGATAAGAGCAGTAGCATCTTCAGGCATGTCAAAAATAAAAAAATCAATAAGGGCAGGACAGCCTTTAATGAATACTAAAGTATTCTCTTTAATTCCTACTGCTTGTTTGCAGGTAGAATCTACTAGATGTAGTTTTAACTCGGTGATTTCAAAAGAGCTAATATTTAACTTATGAAAAAGACTCTTTGGAATTGTTGAAACACTTGCACCTAAATCACAAAGTGTAGCTATTTCATTAGTCCCAATTTTAATCTTAATAGTAGGCTCAAATATATCATCAAGCTTAACAGGTAATTTTTCAACAATTTTCTTATATTCTTCCTCAAGCTCACGTACCTTTATTGCTACATGATTAACGAAGTGTTGATACATGGCTTCCTCATTTCCTTCACTTACCGGAATCTTGATATTGATCCTTTTTACAAGATATTCAACGGTGTAATTTGGTGAAGGAGCATTGCTATAGTCAAGTTCTTCAGGCTCCTCACTTTGGATTCTTATCATCTTGAGGTCTTCAGCCGGATTGGGATCAAATATACCTGCAAATTTAGCTAGAATGAGTGTTTGACTCTCGATTATCTTACCTAGTTGTGCCTCAACAATCCTTGTTCTTTCCTGGAGGGCCTGCAAATTATTCCTCAAACGTACAGCTTGGTTAGATAATTTATCAAGCATAGCATCATGGTTCTCTGTTATTTAACTAGGATATTATTTTGCGAATCCATAAAAGACTTAAGAGTTTCTTGGAGACTATCATTACTTGATACCATATTATTATTAGAGTTACCTGCAGGACTAGAATAGTGTTTTTGAAATTTGGATTATAATTCTTCTTCTAAGCAGGGTTATAATCATTACGAGCTATGAAGTCTATGTCTTCAATATTTGATTTTGGGATAGTTCTTACCTTGGTTTCCTTACCTTTGAATACTAATATGATCTCATCCAACTTAGCATTGAGTTGTTCATTTTCTTGAGGTGTGACGGAGTTCACATTCTTTGTATTTGATATTTTCACATGCCATTGGGCATGGTTGTCTTGCATATTGTCTAGCAGCTGCTTTGCTTCCGTAATTTTTTTACCCACAAATGTTCCTCCAACTGCAGTATCAAGCATAGACTTAGATACAAGGTTAAGAGCATTATAAAATAATTGGAGAATTAACCAATCTTCCATCCCATGGTTGGAACAATTTTTCATGCATTCTTTCATCCTATCCCATGCAAGCGCTAGTGGCTCGCGCTCTTCCTATCTAAAACCAGTAATATTAGATCTTAGTTGCATATACTTTGCAGGTGGAAAGAATTTATTCATAAATAAAGAAGTACATTCCACCCATGATGCAATAGTATTTTTACGACAAGATAACAACTATTCTTTTGCTCTTCCTCTAAGAGATAAAGGAAATAAGACAAACTTGACCGCGTTGGGGTCAACATCTTTAATGTGCATCATATCACATATTTTAGTGAAAGTATTTAAGTGCATACCCGCATCCTCAATAGCAGACCCTCCAAATTGATTCTATTGAACCAAACTTAAATAGTGGGGCTTCATTTCATAATCTTCAGCAGTAATTGCTGGCTGTGTAATAGGAGTACACAAATAATCATTGTTGGGAGTTGCAAACTCCCCAAGCTTATTTTCAACCATATTTTCTATGTTTTTGAATTTTCTTAAACAAATACTTAATGATAGTAAAAACAAGAATTTAAAGACTAACTAATTTTTTGATTTTTCAAATAAAGACTGAAAGCAAACTAACAATATTAAAAACAAGAATTAAAACTAGCAAGGTTCCTACTTTTCTCACCAGGGGAACTATTTCTTCTTCGGCAACGGCACCAGAAAAAGGGTTGATACCTTTGATCCGGATTACAGATGTGGTATAGATCTTTTTCCCTAGTAGACCTAGGTTATCGAATCCTCGGGAACCAGAAAGCGTAGTAAGGTTACTTTAATGGACCTTCAGGATACTACCGGACCAAGAGTTTGCGATATTTTTTTGTTGTTGATGATGGAGAGAGAGGGCCTGGGGCTTTCGGTTTCACCAGTAGCTATGCAAAACATCTGATGGGAATAAAACATAATAATAAAGTGTGCATGTAATTGTTAGAGCAAGATAAGTATATGTGGGTTATGCATCCATAATTGCTATTGCCTCCGCAACTGCTTATAGCAATAACCTACTAGTCTCATCCATAGAAGAAAGATAGCTAATGGTATGCATAGTGTTGTCAGCGTTAATCCCAAGTAAATCCCTCACATATAGCCGTACTACCCCTTCTTTCATTGGGGTTCCCAACCTGCAGATCAGTCATTACTCACACTCCCTATACCTAGAGCAATCCTTGGGGTCTTGGGTACCTGACAAGTCCTTATATTGAGGCAAGAGAGGTACAATAATCATCATGTCATAAAAACTAATACATGATCCTATCTATGATAAATAACATGCACAAAATCTACATGGCTAGGACGAAGCCCTTAGCCCAAGGAGAATTACTCACACATAGAGATGAAATCAACAACCAAAAACATTTTAATGGAAATCATGAGATTGGTAGAAAATTGTCTTACAATGTCGCCAATTGGATATGAGATCTACAAATACAAGTGGTGGGATATGGCTATGGTGGTGGAGAAGGGTTTGGAGATTAGATCTAGATCTATTCCTCAGGCGTGGTGGCTTCTGGTGGCAGGGAGAGTTGAGATAAAAAAGAAGAGGGTTTGTCTCATCGCCCAAAGCCTCTTTATATAGGGGTCCCTTAATGAATGTTGTTCTAGTTGACTTGGCGATGACGGTGCCAACTATATGGAAGGAATAAAATTCCCATCATATAATTGGTCGTTAAAGGCACTACCTCCACTTCATGGCTCCAGGTTTCTTTGAGTTGTTGGAAATCTCGTATCTTTGACTTTAATGTAGTGATTCCCATCATAAAACATCATTATCTGTGTAGCGAAAAATAGAAAGAAAGGATTGCATAACCCTTTTGATCATTAGGCATTTGTGGCAGGGTTTAGAGAGATATTTCATAAAATATATGAATAATATCTAGTTTAAATGTTAGTGTGGATGGCTATATTTCACGGACATCAACCTCCTCAAGCTTAAACTTGATCGTCCTCGAGCAGGAAAACCAAAACCAAAAAGGAACTCAACATTTCAACTGAAATAACGAGATGATGATCTTACTCATGATTGGTAGTCTCATGTTTCCTCCACTTTATTAATCTAATAAAAACTTCAGCAGAGATAGAGTAATGTCAAGCATATCATACGGGTTTCATGAATCCTTGTAGCGCAGCAAAATTATTGAAATCATGGCTTATTCTAATGAGTGAACTTTATTGTAACATCCCAATTTCAGCAACCCTGATTTGCTGTCCAAAAGGCAAAAGTTAGGGGGAACAAAAACTTTTATAAAGGAGATGTCTTGGCTCCTCTTTAATATTCCCAAATATTCTGGCATTCCAAACCTGAGCCAAGATGACTTTCATAAAACCAACTATTTTACTAATTATATTAACAAAACTATGGAGACATATATATTATCTCCTTATGTTCTCAAGACAGAACTTCAACTACTCTCCCTAGTTTTTCCAAAACCTTGTCTAAAAACCTTTTCACTCCAATCTGGGTAGAAATACCAAGAGGTCCTTATCTTACTTCAAAGCACAACCCATTCAAAATACCCACCCCTAACTCAAGCTAGGCTTGATGGTAACCCTAGTAGTAATTGGATAAGTTTGATAAGATGAATTGCCTTGATCTGATGTTAGATGAATTGCCTTGATCTGCTGTCTGATGCATTGCCTTGATCTGCTGACTACCTTGTTTGCTTAGGAACTAGAGTGAGATAATCTAGTGGCTCGTCCCTTAGGACCCAATATATGTTTGTGATCACCAATCTCAAACCAAGCATTCAAATCTGGACCTATCCTAAGCCACTAAGTGACCATCCCTTTTTCTAATCAGATTAATCCAGGGATACTCCCTTTTTGCTAGTTTCCAACTCAGTAGAGACCCAATCTAAGCATGGATCCTATCTACTTAGTTAACAACTCAACATAATATCCTTTATCATGAGTTTGGAATATAGCATCCTCCCAAAATCATCTACACTTCCACTCTAGTCTAAAACCCTAAATCTACCAAAATGGCTAAGTCTGGAATTCTTATCAATATTCAATCTTTTGAGCTCTACCCTCTCCAACCTATATGCATTCTTGAGAATGTACTTGAACCATATTGTAGTAAATCATTAGTACTACCTAATCCCACTCATTCCCTTGGATTAACCCTTATGGTTCCCACTCATGCATGATGGTTTTGTAGTCAAGATAATAATCTTTTATGCAAATCTTATCATCTTACCTACTTTGGCAGAAGCTGACATCTATATGCTACCTCCCATTGACAAAATCTTTGCATGGTTATGATCTACCAACCATGGTATATGAATCCATACCTCACTTGTTTCCATTGGAGCTTTGTGCTTCTTAAACCCCATGGTTTAGGAGGCAACATGACAACTCTATTATGGTAACCTTATTTTCATCAAAGTTTTCCATAACTCCTAAACCAATTAAAATCCAACCAAGAGCAACTCTTGATTACATGATCATATTTATAACCTTGTCTATCCATCCATCTACCCCTTGTATCAAGGTGAGCTATGAGCTCACTAATCCAACCATGTTTTGATGGCATGAAAATAACAAAACCCTAGATTCTCCCAAATCTTGTTTCCATACTTTTTCACCACAATTACTCAAAAACCAAGGATGGAAATGATGTATAAATCAAGTTTACACCATATACCTTGGGTATGATATTTCCCCAAATAATTCCCTTAATTATTGGATCCTCAAACTATTTAAATTCATTATCTTGCAAAATTCTAAAAATCACTTCTATAAAGTCAAGTTTGTTTTTATCCAAACCACTTTGACAACACAATGTACCTTTGAGTTCTATACATCATACTCCACCTTCACATTTAAAAAATAAATATTTTTGAGATTCTTTATTATTTCTTTTTTCCCTTTTTCTTAAATGGCAGAAACAAGAAATAGTTCCTTAATAATACTTTTCTATCCAAATAAATTCTAATAAAATTCTCCAATGTGTAATATGGTATTTAGGACCATATCACATCAAAAACCAACCTTTCCCAATGTAAATATATCAAATGATCCTTTACAAACCATTTCTGCACTTTTTGAGTAAATGGTTTTAAGTGGACTTTTAATCATCAAAAAAATCCTAACTAAATCCTATGGTGGTATCTTGATCATATCCATCCACCAAACCAATTTCATCACCTTGACATATTTAATGTCTTCAACTTCCTTCACAAGCACCACCTTGACCAAGTTTGCAAAGTTACCCAAACCTTGTTTCAAACCAACTCAAAATTCATCCAAACTTGCTAGGAAAACTCCCACATCACCCTACACTCCCTCCTAGTCGTGCTAACCTGTGGCATGGTACTTTAGCATCCTTGCGCTCTTGTCTAAAGAATAAGAAAAGGAGGGAGGGGAGAGTACAAATATCTTGTTTGTCCAAACGAGCAGCCACACCACCCCTTTCCACCACTCCTTCATCGACCCCAGTGTCCCACCTCACCCCCTCCACTCCTCCCTCGACCAATAGCTGACCAGCCCTCCTCTCTTTTCCTCCTTAGGCCATGTCCACCATAGACCATCCCTTCCCTTTTAAGTAGGACAGAGGCCACACCTGCGCCTATCCTTGCTCCATTCCACTCCTACACATCCCCGCTCTCTCCCTGCAGAGCCCTCACCGAGCCTCTGCCCCGACATATCCAAGGAGAAGGAGGACCTCCATTTTCGGCCATTCTCAAGATCCAACTGCTATGATTTCTCCGCTGCTCCCCTACCTCTACATGTAAGCATTCTGAGATCCCCTGGCCTTGCTGCATCTGATAGCCTTCTCATCCTCGCTCAGGACCAGCTCCATCGGCGTCGCCGTCCACCACCGACAAGACCACCCACAGCCTCCCTCGCGTGCGCTCGTCACTTCCAGCCACTACGCCCATGATGCCTCTCTCTTTGGACGCTGTAGTCCAACACCTCATCTCTGCCCCTCACCGTCGACATGCAATGCCAGCCCTGCCTCCCCCGACGAGCATCCAAGCGATTCCGCCGAGGTGACGCGCGCCCCACAAGATCCATACCGAACCGGCCTCTTCCACCCCTCTCCGGAACCGCCGCTGTGCTCCGCGTCTCCCTCGTCGTTCCCCGGCCGCCGGCGAGCCCCCAGGTGAGCTCCACGAGCCCCGCTAACCCTCCCCTAGGGTTCCATCCCATAGCCACCGTCGGGAGGAGGAAGACGGTCTCCGACCGTCGATCCCCGTCTAATCCTGCGGCCCAGGGGAGCCGATACCCTTTCGGTCACCCCCTGCGGCTGCATATAGGGCCGGCCCCGCAGCCATTCAAACCAGCTCCCGCGCAGCCTCCCGCTCATAGCGACGCGCCAATGGGCCTATTTCTGCTCTGCGGCCCAGCTCCCCGTTAGATCTGGCCCGCTCTGAATCCTTTTCTTTTTCTTAAAAAATACCCCAAATCCAGCACTACAGACTGTTGGTTTAAATCTCTTTAAAAATACAAATCTGTTGGAGATATGCCCTAGAGGCAATAATAAATATAGTTATTATTATATCTTTGTGTTTATGATAAATGTTTATATTCATGCTATAATAGTATTAACAAGGAAACATTAATACTTGTGTGAATTGTAAACTTAAATTGAAGTCCCTAGTATAGCCTCTATACTTCACTAGCTTGTTGGTTGATTAAATGATTGTGGTTTCCATATCATGAACATTGAGATGTTATCAACAACAAGATCATATCGTTAGGAGAATGATATGGTGGACATACTCCTATAGATAAGCGTAGCATAAAGATCAAGTCATTTCAATAGTTCAATTGCTATATGCTTTCTGATACATAGTAACCTAATTCCTTCGACCATGAGATCATGCATATCACCTTTGCCGGATGGATGCTTTGATAACATCAAACACCACACCGTAACTGGGTGGCTATAAAGGTGGCATTAAGTGTTCGGAAAGTATTGGTTGAAACACATGGATCAAGAGTGGGATTTGTCCATCCACATGACGGATAGATATACTCTGGGCCCTCTCGGTGGAATGTCATCCAATTAGCTTGCAAGCATGTGACATGGTCACAAGGGATCACATATCACGGGAACGAGAAAAGAGTACTTATCAGTAACGAGGTTGAACTAGGTATGCAGAGATACCGACGATCATAACCTCGGATAAGTAACATATCGTGAGACAAAGGGAAATTGGTATCGTATGTAAGTGGTTCATTCGATCGCAAAGTAATCGTAGAAATATGTGGGAGCCATATGAATTTCCAGATTCCTCTATTGGTTATTGTTCGAAGAAGTGTCTCGATCATGTCCGCATAATTCACGAACCGTAGGGAGACACACTTAAGGATTCGACGTTGTTTGAGTAGTTATGGTATTATGAGAAAGAGACCGAATGTTGTTCGGAGTCTCGGATGGGATCCGGGATATCACGAGGAGATCCGGAATGGTCCGGAGAATAAGATTCATATAAGGAAAGTTCCGTTTCGGAGTTGGGGAATGGTTCCGGTGTTTTCATCGGGAACATTCTAGAAGGTCCCGGAATGTCCGGCACTCCGGAGGGGGAAGGGTACATGAATGTGTCATTGTAAGTTGGAATGATTGCATCATGTACTAGGTGTTCTTGCTGTCCAAAATAAAGGGTTTATTTAAATCCTAAATTGAAAAGTCAAACGGCTAGTTTGAAAGTCAAACGGCGATTTTGGGAAGTGGGAAGAGAGGAGGATTGGTGGAGGCCGAATTGGAGGAGGGTTCCTCCCTTGGTCGGCGCCCCACCAAGCCGACTTGGGGAGGGTCTCTCCTCCCCTTGGCCGGCCAGCCCTCCCACCTATATAAGGAGGGGCAGGGCTCCCTCCTAGCACACACAAGTTTCCTATCCTCTAAACTAAACCCTAGATCTAGACCCCGGTTTAGAGCTATTCGGTTTAGAGCCTTCTAATTGGTTTAGAGACCTCTAATTGGTGTGTCTAATTACTAGACCACTAATAGCCTCTCTCATAAGCTCCACCATACTCGCACCGGCTTAAGGCGAAGCCCTGCGGGATTTCCCCTCTACTTCCGGTACCACGCCGTTGTGCTGCCGGAATCACGAGGAGAGTGCTACAACCTCCGCTGCCTGCTGGAACAAGGGAGAGGAAGGTCTTCGTCGAGTACCGAACGTGTGACCGACTGCGGGAGCGCTGCTGGAACGTGGCGCCGGAAGGATCGTCTACGCGATCTTGAGATCGGAAAGAGTACGACTACATCACCCACGAGAATCTGCTCTCGTTAAACACTTTGGAATCTTCGAGGGTGAGTTATTCCATCGACTCGTTGCTGCAATCTAGTAGATAGATCTTGGCTTGTTTGTTTGTATGCGATAGAAAATTTTTGTTTTCCATGCTACGAACCCCTAAAGTGGTATCAGAGCCGTGTCTATATGTAGATCTGTTGCACGAGTAGAACACAATGGTCATTGTGGGCGTTGATGCTTTTATTGTAGATTGCCTTTTGTGTACTTTGCATCTTGCGGTATGTTGGGATGAAGCGGCCCGGGCTAACCTTACATGACATCGTTCATGAGACTTGCTCCACGTTTGACATGCAACTTGTATTGCATAAGTGGCTTTGCGGGTGCCTGTTTCTCCTAGCATAGTTAAGATCCAATTTACAACGGGTAATCAACAATGCTAGTATCAATGTTGTGGTTCTTGTTCGTAAGTTAGAACGACACTTATTGAAAGCCCCAAACCACGTAAAATATGCAAAGAAAGTAGAGGCGTCTAACTTTGTTTTGCAGGGGTGTGCAGTGATGTGATATGGCCATGATTGTGATTATATTTGATGTATGCAATGTTCCTTATTGTAAGTTGGCAACCGGCAGGAGCCATATGGTTGTCTTTAAATTCTGTTGAGACCTGCGTGTCTATTCAAAATAGTTGTAATAGTTGAAGCTCGCGGACGACAACCATGAAGAAGCGTCATTGACCTTGATGCTATGCCGATGATGATGGAGATCATGTTCGTGCTTGAAGATGGAGATCGGAAGCACAAAGAAGAAAGGCCATATCATATCACATATTATGAATTGCATGTGATGTTAATCCTTTATGCATCTTGTATTGCTTAGTAGACGACGGTAGCATTATAAGATGATCCCTCATGCACATAAATTTCAAGTTCTAAAGTGTTCGCCCTTAGTATGCACCGTTGCCAAAACTTGCTGCTTCGAAGCACCACGTGATGATCGGGTGTCTTTGATTCCGCGGGTGAATACAACGTAAGCAAGCCAGATTTGCTTATGCGGTAGCTAAGGTTTGATCTTGACGAGCCTAGCATGTACAGACATGGCCTCAGGAACACGGATCACCGAAAGGTAAAGCATGAATCATATAGTAGATATGATGAACATGTCGATTGTTCGCCATTGAAACTATATCAACTCTCGTGATGATCGGTGTTGATGTAGTGGATTTGGTTCATGTGATCACTAAAACAATGTGAGGGATGTTGTTTTGAGTGGGAGTTCACCTAGTTTAATTTCATTAATTAATTTGAACTCAATTTGTCATAAACTTAGTCTAAACTATTGCAAATATGTTGTAGATCAATGGCAGCCCCTACCATCAATTTTAATGCGTTCCTAGAGAAAGAAAAGTTGAAAAACAATGGAAGCAACTTCGCGGATTGGTTCCGCAATTTGAGGATTGTCCTCACAGCTGGTAATTTGACCTATGTGCTGGATGCACCGCTGGGTGACCCACCTGCAGCTGATGCTCCCGATGAAGTAAAGAATGTTTACCTTGCTCGGAAGAATCAGTACTCCATAGTTCAGTGTGCTATCTTGTATGGTTTGGAATCGGAGCTTCAGAAAAGGTTTGAAGAGTCAGACCCATATGATATTGTCGAGGATCTCAAATTAATTTTTGAGACTCATGCGGCAATTGAAAGTTATGAAGCTTCTGAAAAGTTCTTTAACTGCAAGATGGAAGAGGGCAGCTCCGTCAGTGAGCATGTGCTTAAGATGTCTGGGCACGCAAACAAACTTCAAAGCTTGGGTATAGTGATTCCTAATGCTTTGGGGATTTACCGTGTCCTCCAATCACTACCACCAAGTTACAGGAACTTTGTGATGAACTACAACATGCAGAACATGAACAAAGAGTTGCCAGAACTATTTGCTATGTTAAAGTCTGCAGAAGTGGAGATCAAGAAAGAGCACCAAGTGTTGATGGTCAATAAGACCACCAAATTCAAGAAGGGCAAGTCTAAGCAAAAGGGACACTTCAAGAAGGGTGGTAAGAAAGTTACCACGCCGACGAAGAAGACCAAGGCTGGACCTAAGCCTGAAACTGAGTGTTTTTACTGCAAGGGAGAAGGTCACTGGAAGCGGAATTGCCCAAAGTACTTGGCGGATTTGAAGAACGGCAACATCAACAAGAAAGGTATATCTGATATACATGTTATTGATGTGTATCTCACTAGTATTCGTAGTAGTGCCTGGGTATTTGATACTGGTTCGGTTGCTCATATTTGTAACTCGAAACAGGAGCTGCAGAATAAACGGAAGCTAGTGAAGAACGAGGTGACGATGCGCGTGGGAAACGGATCAAAGGTTGATGTGATCGCGGTCGGCACGCTACCTCTTCATCTACCATCGGGATTAGTTTTATACTTAAATAATTGTTATTTAGTGCCTGCGTTGAGCATGAACATTATATCAGGATCTTGTTTATTGCGAGACGGTTACTTGTTTAAATCAGAGAATAATGGTTGTTCGATTTATATGAGTAATATGTTTTACGCACATGCACCTTTGATAGATGGTCTATTCTTATTGAATCTCGATAGTAGAAATACACATATCAACAACATTAAGGCTAAACGTTTGAAATCAAGCGATAATTCGACCTATATGTGGCACTGTCGTCTTGGTCACATCGGAGTGAAACGTATGAAGAAACTCCATTCCGATGGACTTCTTGAATCACTTGATTTTGAATCACTTGAAATATGCGAAGCATGTCTGATGGGTAAAATGACTAAGACTCCATTTTCTGGTATGATGGAGCGAGCTACGGACTTACTGGAAATCATACATACCGATGTGTGTGGTCCAATGAGTGTAGCATCGCGCGGTGGTTATCGTTATGTTCTTACCTTCACGGATGATTTGAGTAGATATGGGTATATCTATTTCATGAAACATAAGTCCGAAACTTTCGAGAAGTTTAAGGAGTTTCAAAGTGAGGTAGAGAATCAACGTAACAAGAAGATTAAATTTCTACGTTCTGATCGTGGAGGTGAATATCTAAGTTACGAGTTTGGCGAGCATTTGAAGAAATGCGGAATACTTTCACAATTGACACCGCCGGGAACACCACAGCGTAATGGTGTGTCTGAACGTCGTAATCGAACCCTCTTAGATATGGTTCGTTCTATGATGTCACTTACAGATTTACCGCTAACATTTTGGGGTTATGCATTAGAAACAGCCGCATTCACTTTAAATAGGGCACCATCTAAATCCGTTGAAACGACACCGTATGAATTATGGTTTGGGAAGAAACCTAAATTGTCGTTCCTTAAAGTTTGGGGATGCGAAGCCTATGTAAAGAAGTTACAGCCGGACAAGCTTGAACCCAAAGCGGAAAAATGCGTCTTCATAGGATACCCGAAGGAAACTATTGGGTATACCTTCTATCATAGATCCGAAGGCAAAATCTTCGTTGCCAAGAATGGATCCTTTCTAGAGAAGGAATTTCTCTCGAAAGAAGTGACTGGAAGGAAAGTAGAACTCGACGAGGTTGTCGAACCTTCTCTCGAAATTACGAGTAGCGCAGCACCGGAAGAAGTTCCTGTGGTGCCTGCACCAATAAGAGAGGAAGCTAATGATGGTGATCATGAAACTTCGGTTGAAGTTGCTACAGAGCCTCGGAGGTCAACGAGAAATCGTACCACTCCAGATTGGTATGATTCCGTTATGAATGTCATGTTGGTGGACAACACCGATGACCCCGAGACATATGAGGAAGCGATGATGAGCCCAGATTCCAATAAATGGCAAGAAGCCATGAAATCCGAGATTGGATCCATGTACGAAAACCAAGTATGGACTTTGGTGGACTTACCGGATGGCCGGAAGGCTGTCAAGAACAAATGGATTTTCAAGAAGAAAACAGATGCTGATGGTAATGTTACTGTCTATAAAGCTCGACTTGTCGCAAAAGGGTTTCGACAAATTCAAGGAGTTGACTACGATGAGACTTTCTCACCGGTAGCGAAGCTAAAGTCTGTGAGGATTATGTTAGCAATCGCTGCATATTATGATTATGAGATATGGCAGATGGATGTCAAAACAGCATTCCTCAATGGAGACATTGATGAAGAGTTGTATATGATGCAACCCAAAGGTTTTGTCGATCCTAAAGACGCTAACAAGGTATGCAAGCTTCAACGGTCCATCTATGGATTGAAGCAAGCATCCCGAAGTTGGAATCAACGTTTTGATAAGGTAATCAAAAGTTTTGGTTTTATACAAACTTATAAAGAAGCTTGTATTTACAAGAAAGTGAGTGGGAGCTCTGTAGCATTCTTAATACTGTATGTGGATGACATATTGTTGATTGGGAATGATGTAGACCTTCTTAATAGTGTCAAGAAATATTTGAATAATAGTTTTTCAATGAAGGATCTTGGCGAAGCAGCTTACATATTAGGCATAAAGATTTATAGAGATAGATCGAAACGCCAAATATCATTGTCACAGAGTACATATTTGGACAAAGTTCTAAAGAAGTTTGGAATGGAAGAAAGCAAGAAAGGGTTCTTGCCCATGTTGCCCAATACGACCTTGAGTAAAACTCAAAGTCCGACATCGGCAGAAGATAGAGAAAGGATGAGTAAAACTCCCTATGCCTCAGCCATAGGATCTCTAATGTATGCCATGCTATGTACTAGACCCGACATTGCATATGCTGTTAGTTTAACTAGCAGATATCAAAGTGATCCAGGAGTGGATCATTGGACAGCGGTCAAAAACATCCTTAAGTACTTGAGAAGAACTAAGGATATGGTTCTTTCTTATGGAGGTGATGAACAGCTCGTTGTTAATGGTTACACCGATGCTAGTTGGAACACCGATCCGGATGATTCTAAATCACAATCTGGATACGTATTTATTTTGAATGGTGCAGCAGTTAGCTGGAGGAGTGCAAAGCAAAGCGTTGTGGCGAGATCTTCAACTGAATCGGAATACATGGCTGCTTCGGAGGCTTCACAAGAAGCGATATGGATGAAAGAGTTCATTACAGAGCTGGGTGTGGTTCCTAGTGCGCTGGACCCAATGTCTATCTACTGTGATAACATGGGCGCCATAGCCAATGCGCAAGAACCAAGGTCACACAAGAAGCTGAAGCATATCAAGCTGCGTTTTCACGCTATTCGAGAACATATCCAGGATGGGGATATAAAGATTTGCAAAGTACACACAGATCTGAATGTGGCGGATCCGTTGACTAAACCTCTCCCGAGGGCAAAACATGACCAACACCAAACTGCCATGGGTGTTCGGTGGATTACCATGTAATCTAGATTAGATGACTCTAGTGCAAGTGGGAGACTGTTGGAGATATGCCCTAGAGGCAATAATAAATATAGTTATTATTATATCTTTGTGTTTATGATAAATGTTTATATTCATGCTATAATAGTATTAACAAGGAAACATTAATACTTGTGTGAATTGTAAACTTAAATTGAAGTCCCTAGTATAGCCTCTATACTTCACTAGCTTGTTGGTTGATTAAATGATTGTGGTTTCCATATCATGAACATTGAGATGTTATCAACAACAAGATCATATCGTTAGGAGAATGATATGGTGGACATACTCCTATAGATAAGCGTAGCATAAAGATCAAGTCATTTCAATAGTTCAATTGCTATATGCTTTCTGATACATAGTAACCTAATTCCTTCGACCATGAGATCATGCATATCACCTTTGCCGGATGGATGCTTTGATAACATCAAACACCACACCGTAACTGGGTGGCTATAAAGGTGGCATTAAGTGTTCGGAAAGTATTGGTTGAAACACATGGATCAAGAGTGGGATTTGTCCATCCACATGACGGATAGATATACTCTGGGCCCTCTCGGTGGAATGTCATCCAATTAGCTTGCAAGCATGTGACATGGTCACAAGGGATCACATATCACGGGAACGAGAAAAGAGTACTTATCAGTAACGAGGTTGAACTAGGTATGCAGAGATACCGACGATCATAACCTCGGATAAGTAACATATCGTGAGACAAAGGGAAATTGGTATCGTATGTAAGTGGTTCATTCGATCGCAAAGTAATCGTAGAAATATGTGGGAGCCATATGAATTTCCAGATTCCTCTATTGGTTATTGTTCGAAGAAGTGTCTCGATCATGTCCGCATAATTCACGAACCGTAGGGAGACACACTTAAGGATTCGACGTTGTTTGAGTAGTTATGGTATTATGAGAAAGAGACCGAATGTTGTTCGGAGTCTCGGATGGGATCCGGGATATCACGAGGAGATCCGGAATGGTCCGGAGAATAAGATTCATATAAGGAAAGTTCCGTTTCGGAGTTGGGGAATGGTTCCGGTGTTTTCATCGGGAACATTCTAGAAGGTCCCGGAATGTCCGGCACTCCGGAGGGGGAAGGGTACATGAATGTGTCATTGTAAGTTGGAATGATTGCATCATGTACTAGGTGTTCTTGCTGTCCAAAATAAAGGGTTTATTTAAATCCTAAATTGAAAAGTCAAACGGCTAGTTTGAAAGTCAAACGGCGATTTTGGGAAGTGGGAAGAGAGGAGGATTGGTGGAGGCCGAATTGGAGGAGGGTTCCTCCCTTGGCCGGCGCCCCACCAAGCCGACTTGGGGAGGGTCTCTCCTCCCCTTGGCCGGCCAGCCCTCCCACCTATATAAGGAGGGGCAGGGCTCCCTCCTAGCACACACAAGTTTCCTATCCTCTAAACTAAACCCTAGATCTAGACCCCGGTTTAGAGCTATTCGGTTTAGAGCCTTCTAATTGGTTTAGAGCCCTCTAATTGGTGTGTCTAATTACTAGACCACTAATAGCCTCTCTCATAAGCTCCACCATACTCGCACCGGCTTAAGGCGAAGCCCTGCGGGATTTCCCCTCTACTTCCGGTACCACGCCGTTGTGCTGCCGGAATCACGAGGAGAGTGCTACAACCTCCGCTGCCTGCTGGAACAAGGGAGAGGAAGGTCTTCGTCGAGTACCGAACGTGTGACCGACTGCGGGAGCGCTGCTGGAACGTGGCGCCGGAAGGATCGTCTACGCGATCTTGAGATCGGAAAGAGTACGACTACATCACCCACGAGAATCTGCTCTCGTTAAACACTTTGGAATCTTCGAGGGTGAGTTATTCCATCGACTCGTTGCTGCAATCTAGTAGATAGATCTTGGCTTGTTTGTTTGTATGCGATAGAAAATTTTTGTTTTCCATGCTACGAACCCCTACAAAATCAACCCCAAATTAAAATACCTCATATTCCTGAGGGTTTTCTCCAACTTACAGAACAAACCTTATACTCAAAGGAATTATCTTCTTCTTCTGGTAAAATAAATACAAGGAGTACTTGTTATCGCTAATAAATTATTTCTAGAGTTTCTATAAAACCAAATAATACGAATCTTGCTGGTGCTGAAAGTTATTAGTCATACCTTGCAGGTCCCCCTGGCCCAACCCAAATTGATTCCTAGATCACCCACAATAAAAATAACATAAACAATCATTATCTACCTTTAGAAAATTCTCTAGGTCAAACCAAATGACGTTTTGACCTATTTACAATTCTCTGTAAAACTATATACCCATATATATCAACCCCAGGAGCCTAATATTTATGGAGGATTCTTTGCATTTTGGTGAATTAATAACTTGTGTACATGGTTATTTCACCAATAAATTCACCAAAGTAGTTCTGTTTATCCAAAAAAGGGTGATTCCAATTTTTACAGAAAGGTAATTCAAATGCCTAACATGTGTCCTTGGAATCACATCAAAATGCATTATAATTTTAATCTGGTGAAAAAGTGAAAATGCTTCGAGTATTGTCTTTGGGAATTTCTCAAGGGCATTCTGTTAATTTTTTTGAGGTTAATCTAACACTCAGTAAATCAGTCCATCAAATACTATCTAATCATCCAAGGAAATAATTTTTGGAACTCCATAACAATTCTGGTGAAGTATTTCCTAAAACTAGAGTTTTATTCACTATAAAAATCACTATAAATCATTGGTAATTGATAAAATAGTGAAACCACTTTTGTTGGCTTCATTTGATCAATACCTATTTGATGGTATATTTTTTAACCAATGTTAACAAACAGAACTTTACCTTGCTCTAAAACCCCTATCTAGTTAGTTTTGAACTATAAAGCATAAATAGAAAATCCACAAATGCAACCCAATCATTTCCCTTGTATCCCCAACCAAATCCTCAACTTCTAATGATCTATAAACTTGTTTTGTCCATTGCTTGTTGTATGTTTTGGTGTTGGTATGCATTGTATTGATTGTGGTGTTGTTTTCTTGCATGTTGCTTGATGACGGCGATAGTTGCGATTATGTGACACCGACAAGAAGGAAGCATCGGGATATTCTTATTATTACTTTATTCAGTATTCTGGTATTCTAAAGAATTCACGGGACATCTCGCTGGTCACAGGAAAGCCACCTACTTTCTCATAAGAATTGTCCTATTTTTACACTCATGCATGTTTTATGTACCTGTTTATCTAAATTGCATTGTTTAACTACTGTTATTATTTATGGTAGTGGCTTGGCTCCTCCATGTCATTATGTGTTTATACTACTAGTACAATACCTTGAGAACACCTATTTTCCCCTAGTAGGATAGATGGTCCTTAACACCATTTCCCTTTGGAAACCCTGTTTTAGCTGAATCAAAAACTATGGGATGGGAAGACCCCGGAAAAAGGTTTACAAAAATGTTTTATGAGAAAACCTTGGTGAGGCTTGGCCTACCAATTGATTTAGAAAATGAGAAAAGTTTTCTTTACAAAAAGGTTGGACAAAAGTTGGAGGAAAAATGTTTACAAAAACACGCTGGGCTGTGCAGTTTTCTAGGCTAGAACAACTAACCCGTGCAACCACATTACTTTGGAATGGGACGGGGCAGGGCTGGAAGTTTGTCTAATCTGGTATAAGTTCCTCGCACTACTACGGGGGAGGACAAATCGCCGGAGGCTGGGCCTTCACCTGTAAAGGCCCATGTGAAACATCGGTCTAGGGAAGGTACATACTGTCTAAGGACGGCTAGACGATACTATGAGCCCCTCATTGAAAGCGCACACCCGTCGAGGTGCAAAACACGGTCCGGTTGGCTTGTGACTATATAGGGCGTCCCGGTCTTGAGGGGATTAACCTCATAGGGTTGGCATTTATACTAGATAAGGCATCCGAAAGGTCTTGACTGGTTATTCGACCAACGATCGGTGTAGATCAGGGTCAGGTAATCGGATGGTGTGGGTAAAGTGCACAACCTCTACAGAGTGTAAATGTATTCGAATAGCCGATTCCTCGGTCATGGACGATTGTGCTGGCGGCTGTACGGTGGGTGATGGTTTTTATTTAAAAAGGACTTCGGAAAGCAAGTGCTTGAAAATGATTTGACCATGGGATGGTCGGAAAAAGGAGGAAGGAGTTTGGTCATGAGATGACAGGGAGGAAAAACAAATGGGTGACCCAGATCCTAGTGTTTTCTTAAAACTTTCCAAAAAGGTTTCCAAATGTTTTACAAACGTTTTTCAACAAAGATATAGAGATATGCTATATCTACAAGAGAAAATAGTTTATAAACGAACCTCTTATGGAGTCCTCCTATCACAACCCTATTGCATATGAATTATTATTGTTCTCTTAAGGTGGTTTGCAAGTACATTCAAAGTACTCAGCGACATTGTCCCTGGCTATTTACTTGGCCAGACTTTCAGAAGCAGGAGGAACAATGAAGAGTGATGATGTCTATGCGAGCTAGGCCATCTTCCCAGTCAGTTGCCTGTAGGTTAAGACATGACATGGGCTCTGCGCTTGAATACTTCTGCTATTTGTGTTCTAATCGCCATAATGGTCACATTGCAAGTACTTGTATTCTTAATTACGAATGTTGTAATGATACTTGTTAGTTATGCTCACGGCTCACTGATCATGGGAATGTGAATTGCAGGCATAACGGGTATTCTCAGACCGTAAATCTGGGGTGCCACATTTATTCCATGTCATGTAATCAATTCATAAGCTTGCCTTTGAACAATAAAGTATAATCATGTAAAATTGAGAGTGTGAGATTTTGTCATGAAAAAAATATACACTAAAGTATCTCAATTCTCCCACATCAATAAATCAAGACTTTTCAGGCACTACTTTTCTATTCATTGTCCTTCAAGAATTTCGGTTCTTAAGTAATTGAGAGCATGCCAAAAAAATGTATTAGTTTATTGGGCTGTGATGGACACTCGTGTCATCACTAAGGTTTTTATTCCTTTTGCATAATGATTACTCATATCAGCCAGAGGATTGATTCCATCATGAACATAACTACCCAGGGGTGCCAAGAATCTTACCCATTATAGCATTGCTGCTACATATGTTTAATCAACTCATAGCCAAAATCTAGGAGTTTCCTCCATGAAGATCGTTCATAGGCTAGGGGAGTTGCTGGCATCCATGAAGTTTGACATGCATAAAGCTATATCATTCTTATGATTCAAAAGGCAAACTTTGGCATGCTCACAAAAACCGCTAAACATTAATTCAATTGAACAAATATTTTCAAAGAGAGCTATCAAGTCAATCATTATTTTCCGTGGTGTTGAGTGTCTCTATTAATAAGCTTTCAAGACTAAACACTATAACACCCAAGCCTTCAATTGTGAGACTTTTTCTTATTACAATTGTTTAGCAATTTTTAGGCAAGACTTGGTTAACTACAAGAGCTGGAACAAAACATACTCAACTAAATACCCATGCAAATAAATTTTTTCTCCAATATAAAGACTCACTCCACAAATATAATGTCTTAACATTTACTACTAACTAGCATGGGTTTCTAAAACTTCAAACACCCGGATTTTTAATCCCAGATGCTTGTTATGCCATACATCGCAATCCCAGGATTACCATTTTTGCGAGACATAACAGATTTGGATACCACAGTACATCATCCATTACAAACCATATATAAGGTCTTACACAAATAGGGATCTCATGATCTAGTTCTTAATACAACTCAAGCAGCGGAATAACGTAATAATAAAGGTAGTGTAGGCGAAGCTCCATCTTTGGGGTCACAGGCAATGCTGATGATGGGAGATGATCCTAGTTGTCGTAACCTTCCTGGGTTCCATCCTCCTGGTACTCCTCTTCATAGTCTGGCCACGAGAATAGCCAGGGACAAAGCCATGAGTACTCTTTAAGTACTCGCAAACTAATACCAACAAATGAAGGGGGTTTTTGTAGTACGACACTAAGCTCTAGGATTGTTTTGCAAAAAGCCAGATTTACCTCTACTAAGTTCAGAAGCAAGAAAAGCTAGTTGAAATTTTATAACACCTAAGTGGGAACTTGAATTTCATATCACAACTTCGTTGTGGTCAAGTCAAAATCTCAATCCATTTCACAAGTCATTTTGAAAACATCTGACGGGGGAACAGTATGGCCACTCCAACTGTCCATAACCGCGGACGCGGCTATTCAAATAGTTTGCCAATCTACAGAGATTGTACACTTTCACCACAACATTCGATACATCCGTCAGGAACAAAATCCAGAATTCACAATAATCAGTATGCAGATAATCAATCCTAACCTTTCGATTACACGCCCTTGTATAGGAACCTCTCTTATGAGTTTGGCCTCCCAACCATGACCAACTGTCATCTTGGGTACTATAGAGGTGGATAATCTTCACAAGGTAGCCTCAGCTTAGACCTTGGAAGTGAGGGAACCAATACTAAGGTATAAAAGTTTCCAGTCAAGCCCTACCCAATTCTCGGGTATTGTGGTTGTACGGTAAAATTGGAATGGTATCCCATCCAGACAACCATCAGTTTTATAAAGGGCTAAGGCTCACGCCTCAACATTTTTATCACCAAAATCATCATGGTGTTCGGAAACACATGTCAAAACATCTAAATAGAATGATCCATCATTCCAAGGTTTTCATAACCATTTTCACCAAGTATTCCCATCTAAAGTTGATCAAGTTTTATGCTTAGCACTAGCATCTAAAAATGGGAGTGAGTAGTAATGAGGGGTGGTAAAATAGTGGAGTTTAACTAAGTTCCATCTCATGCCTAAGGATGACATCAAGATTATCTAGCTTAGGCCAAATTTAATGCTCTTTATGCAACCTTCAATTATCCTCCTAGAATCTACAAATCAATTAAGTAGACTCTAAGTAATAGCTTTGATAAAGAAATAAAATAGAAGCTTGCAAGTAAAACTAGGATTGGGTTATCAAGTGGGTATGATCACATATGCTTAAGGCATATAGTTGGCATGGTAACAAGCAAATATTAGCTTGCATAGGCCAACTTGATTAGTAAGGATTGCATCAGTATCAGTATAAGCTTGCTAAGTTAATAGCTTGCAAGTATTGGCTTGCTCAATCAACTAGTAGTATTAGGCTTGCTAAAGTAGAGTATCTTGAAAGTGTTAGCTTGCCTTGTGCAGAGCAGTGGTTGAAGTTCTCCTCGGCTTCTTCTTCGTAGTATCCTTCTTCCTCCTCGTATCCTTGGTCGGTACTAGCGTCTATGAATAAATACGAGGTACACAATCACCAAACAATACTTAACTACTCTCAATCATCACACACAAGGGTTCTATAGATGATCTAGAATCATCACTAACATTCAAGATTAAAGCACTTGCATTATTTATTTATTTTTAGAAAAGTATTTTCTACTCATTGAAAAAACTACTTAAGATAGAATATTCTACAAACCAAACATGGGATCATGTTGACACATGTCATCACCACATACTTCAGTACATGGGAATGTAATTTAAAGTGGTGTCACAATTTAATAAGATTTAACCTTTTATTTCAAATACAAATAAATGACTAGAAATGCCTATGTGGCATTCTTTTATTACTTGAACATTATTTCTGTAAGTAAACCCATACGTTTTTATATATTCTGAAAGGTATGATCAAATGTGATTTTTGAGAGTTGGAATCAACTCAAAAGCTATTATGGTTTAAATTTGAAAAATGTTTGAATGCAGAAAAGCTTCTGCCTTGTTATTTTTACCAAGGTTGATATATAGATTCAAATGATTTGAATCCAACGCGCTTGGATTAAGCATTTCAATATCTTTCTAACAAAATTGGTTTCATTCAATTTGGTTCACTGAATCGAGCTGGGTTGATTTTTGAAACTGGGTACAGAACTATGTTTGAATTAAAATGGAAAAAGTTAAATTCAAACGACTGGGCTGCGCGGGAACTGTTATTGGGCCGGCCCAGTGTCACTCCGTGGTGCGGGGCGCAACTGACAGGGGGGGTCTACTGGTCAGTGACTCTTTAAACGCGAAGCGGTACAAGGCAATCTCATCCGCACGATCCAAGTCTAATCGAACGGCTGCTACTCATCGTCCACGTCGGGCGGCGTCGGCGAGACAGAAAACTAAGGCGGCAGGTGGGGGTCGTCGGGGGCTCACTAGGGCTAAGGCGAGGGTCGGCGATGCGGGCGAACGAGAAAGTCGACGACGACGAACCTCTGGTACCGGCAGCTCCTCCTGGGGTGGACGAAATCGACGACACCTTCTTCTCCAAAGGCGGCCAGCTCCGGCGCAATTCCAGCGATGCGCTGCTCGCCTTGCTCTGGGAATGTGGTGGAAGGATCAGTGAGGTGAGGGGAGTGAGATGGTGTGGTCAATTCGGCTGGGGGTGGCCTCCTTTTATAGGCTCGATGGCGAGACCGAATGGGATGGGCAGACGACGGTGGTGATCGTTCGGTGGTCTCCTGGCGATGCTCTAGGGTTTTAATGCGCGTGTAGGGGCGGTGGCAAATGGTCGGGAATGCACGATGCTCTGCGAGGCAGAGGCGGCATCTTCGACGGCGAGCGGTGGCTACGGGGCACGGGCGGTGAAATGGGCATGTCTGGCGGTCTCCTGGGACGGTGGGGAGCATGCTGGCGGGCGGCGAGGGCTCGAGGTGGTCGGGTTGTGTGGGAACGGTGCGTGCTTTGCGGTACACGTCAGCATGGTCGATAGCGGCACGAGCGCGGCGTTCCTGGCGGTTCTGGTTGCTTTCTATGAGGCAGGGCTGGTCGAGAGGGGGCGGCGAGGCATGGGCTACCTCCTAGACAAGGTTGGCACGGCTAGTTCTTCCTCTATCCTGCTGTCCACACTAGGGTGACATGGGTGCTCTCGGCCTGTTCACCATTGATGATATTGGCAAGCTTACAGTGGGGATAGTGATTAGTTAAGGTTGTTAGATGATCTACCAAGGCTAGTGGTGTCCAGAGAGGGGACAAGTTAGGCCAGAATCACTGCACACTATAGTGTTTTGATTTTGTTTGATTTGTATCTGCAAGGTGTTTGATGAAATGGCCGCATGAATTCAAGTTTTGAATTTTGAAAAGATTTTTGGTGGGTGTGCTAGGCATGTGCTGGTGAGTTTGTAGATGCTTGGGTTTTGAAAGTTGAGTTGGTTTGAGGGGTTTTTGAAAAAGTGGGATCTTCCCATATGAAATAGATTCAATTTTAAACTGTCATTTAAACTATGCATTTGAATGTTTCTGGATGATCACAAGGTGGGCCTTAATACTTTGTTATGAGTACTATTAAGGGGTGCAAAGATCCAAATAAGTTTTTGTTAAGTTCTGAAAGTTAGAGATAGCCAAAGTAGGCATGGGAGTTAAATTGGCAAAAGTGACCATTCACTTAAGTTGATGGTTTTGATTTGTTTGTCTTTGGGAAAACTTTGGGAATTGTTTAGATGATGTTTATTTCACCTAAGAATCATTTTACAAGCAAATAAACACATAATCATGACAATTCAAAAAAATCCACATTTTAATACATACACATATGAATGCTTTCATATTTTAATTGGAAAAGTTTTTGTTAACCCTAAATTTGGTGATTAGAGTTTGATGATTCTAGTTTAATATCTTTGGGATGTTACAAACCTTCCCTCCTTAAACAAAATCTTGTCCCGAGATTTGAAAAAGGACGAAAGATTACCTAGGATTTGAAGAGATCGGGAAACTCCGTCCTGATGTGATATTCGCGCTCCCAGGTAGCTTCCTCTTCTGTGTGGTTGCTCCACTGAATGTTGAGAAACTTGATGCTTCGGGTTCTGGTAGTTCTGAAAGCTTCTTCCAAAATACGGATGGGTACTTCTAGGTCAGGTCATTGTTGATTTCTATGGTTCGGTGATCAATATTCTTGAACACTTCAGTCTTCTCCGGGACTTCGAGACACTTGCTAAGTAATGGGATATGGAAAACATTGTGCACGGCTGACACCTCTTCGGGTAGTTCCAATTGATACGACACTTCTCCTCGACGGTTCAGAATGTTGAAGGGGCCGATATATCTGGGGGCTAACTTTCCTTTCAGCTGGAAACGCTGCATTCCTTTCAATGGCGACACTTTCAGATACACAAAATCTCCTATGTTGAAGGCGAGGTATCGACGTCTCTTGTCGGCGTAACTCTTTTGTCTAGACTAGGCTATCTTGAGGTGCTCACGAATCTTGTGAACCTTCTCTTATGCTTCTCGTAGGATATCGGGTCCAAAAATCTGACTCTCTCCTACTTCCGACCAGTTCAAAGGGGTGCGACACTTCCATCCATACATGAATTCAAATGGGTCCATTTGCAAACTAGCTTGATAACTATTGTTGTATGAAAATTCTGCAAATGGAAGACAGTCTTCCCACTTAGATCCATATTCTAACACACATGCTCTCAACATATCTTTGAGTATTTGATTTACTCGCTCCGTTTTTTCCGTCGGTCTGCGGGTGATAGGCGGTGCTGAAATCTAGGCGGGTTCCTAAACCTTCTTGGACTTTCTTCCATAATCTCGAGGTAAACTGAGTTCCTCGATCCGATACGATGTTCTTGGGACTCCGTGCAAACTGACGATTCTAGCGATGTATAACTCCGCTAGCTTCGAACTCTGATATGTGGTCTTGGCGGGTAAGAAATGGGCGACTTTGGACAATCTGTCCACTATGACCCAAATAGAGTCATTTCGCCTACTAGAAGTAGGCAATCCGGTGATAAAGTCCATTCCAACGGAATCCCATTTCCATTCCGGAATCTGCAATGGTTGCAAAAATCCAGCAGGTCTTTGATGTCCTACCTTGACTCTCTGATATATATCACACTTAGCGATATAGCTCCCGATTTCTCTCTTCATCTTATGCCACCAAAATTGCTCTTTCAAATCTTGATACATCTTAGTTCCTCCGGGGTGGATAGAATAAAGAGTATCATGAGCTTCCCTCAAAATAACTTCTTTCAACTAAGTATCTGCTGGTACACAAAGGCGTCCTTTGTACCACAGAACTCCTTCTTCGTCTTCGGTGAATCCGGGTACTTTGCCTGTACCAATACGACGCTTGATTCCGTCGATACTAGCATTTCCTTTCTGCGCCTCTTTGATCTGGCTGATCAAAGTGGGTTGAAGTTCTATGCTAGCCAAAAATCCTTCACTCACTAATTCCATTCGAAAATCTTCCATCTCTTTGTGCAAGCTTGGTTGCTCCTTCAATATCATGGAGTTCAAGCGGCACGGCAATCTGCTAAGGGCATCTGCTACCACGTTGGCTTTACCAGGGTGATAGTGAATGTCCAGATTGTAATCCTTGATTAGCTCAATCCATCTTCTCTGTCTCATATTTAGCTCCTTCTGAGTGAATATATACTTCAGGCTCTTGTGATCTGAATATATCTCACAACGGTTTCCCATCAGGTAGTGCCTCCATGTCTTCAGGGCTAGAACTACGGCTGCGAGTTCGAGGTCATGGGTTGGGTAATTTTGCTCATGTTGTTTCAGTTTTCGAGATAGATAAGATATAACTTTGCCTTCTTGCATTAGCACACATCCGAGACCCATCTTGGATGCGTCACAATACACGTCAAAGGGCTTCGTGATATCCAGCATGATTAAGATTGGGGATGAAATCAATCTTCTCTTGAGTTCTTGAAAACTCGCTTCACATTTGTCGGTCCATTCAAACTTCTTGTCTTTCTTCAGCAATTGGGTCATGGGTCTGGCGATACTCGAGAATCCTTCTACGAACTTGCGGTAATATCCTGCCAATCCGAGAAAGGCACGAACTTGGGTTTGGGTGGTTGGGGCTTGCCAATCTTCGAGATCTTTCACTTTTGCAGGGTCAACGGCAATTCCTCCGGTTGAGACAATGTGGCCGAGGAATCCTACCTCCTGTAACTAGAATTCACATTTGCTAAGCTTGTTATACAACTGATGCTCTCTAAGGGTTCCAAGATTGTTCCTTAGGTGTACCTCATGTTCTTCTTATGATTTGGAATACATAAGTATGTCATCGATGAAAACAACGACAAACTTATCCAGGAAGTCCATAAAAATCTTATTCATGAGATTCATGAAATAAGCGGGGGCATTGGTTAATCCAAAAGACATGACAGTATACTCGTTTAATCCATCTGGTGGTAAAGGCAGTCTTTGGAATATCCTCTGCGCGAATCTTGAGTTGATGATATCCTGTTCTAAGATCAATCTAAAAAAACACTTTGGCACCGGTCAACTGATCAAACAAATCTTCTATCTTGGGTAATGGGTACTTGTTCTTGATGGTGACATCATTCAACTTCCGATAATCCGTACACAAACGGTTACCTCCATCTTTCTTGTCCACGAACAAGACATGTGATCTCCATGGTGACGCACTTGGTTGAATTAATCCAATTTCCAGCATGGAATCCAGTTGCTTCTTCAGTTATGCTAGTTCCGACGGGTTCATACTATATGGTCTCTGGGCTATGGGTCCTGTTCCGGGGATTAGTTCAATGATAAACTCGATATCCCGATCTGGGGGCATACCGGGCAAAACATCTGGAAATATATCGGGGTATTCACAGACTATCCGGACTTGGTCAATTGTAGGTTGGGCTATACTCTTGTTGCACTTGAATTGACGAGGGAAGGTTTTAGATATATGGTCGACTGATATTCCGGCTGTACTGGTCATGGTTATGGCTTTCTTGGCATAGTCAATTAATCCTTTATGTTTGGACATCCAATCCATTCCTAGTACTACTTCCAAACCTTTAGTTCCGAGTACTATCAGATTAGCATAAAAATCTATGCCATGGATTTGGATAGGGATGGTTTTGCAAATTTGCCTAGCCTTGGTGGTTGAACCGGGGATTTGAACAATCATAACATGCTTCAGTTTTGTTGGTTGAATCTTACTAGTGCAGGAAAAATTCTTCGGTGACAAATGAATGCGATGCACCAGAATCAAACAACACTCTAGCAAGTACTGAATTATCAGAAAACATACCCAGCACGACGTCTGGCGCTTCCTGAGCTTCTTCAGCATGCATGAGAAAAAGACGGTGTAACACCGCGGTTCTGAAAAGACCGAGGCTTCTATGTGACATGCCAATCCCTGGATCGGTTCATTGGCCCACAATAGAATAAGATGAATAACATAGCAAAATATCCGTGTATCATGAATAACGATGATCCAGAGTACCATTATTACAATAAAAGCTTAGCCCAAGGCTAGCTCAAATTATTCAGGTAGCAACATAAATAAGGTAAATCCTCCATTCTTCAAATTGCCCACAAGTGAACAAGTGCCGAGTGGAGTACCGTGGCCTATATCGATTACTCAGAATCGGAATAACCTGCAACATGAAACGTAGCAGCCCCGAAGGGTCAATACATGGAATGTATGGCAAGTAGAGCTAGTAAATGGAGACAATAGTACTAACATCTACATGCATATTTGGCAAGTGGAGCTGTGTCTGGCCTGTATTTGCAAATAACTTTGTCCTACTTTCATAAACAGTTTTTGATTTTCTTTGAAAAGATCCCAATTAAGTTAACCCAACAATATTAAAACAATTATGAAATTAGAATGAGCGAGAAACATGTCATGGAATCAATATCAAGCAACTCAGTTGTCCATAACCGGGGACACGGCTAATCGATTAGATTATACACCCTGCAGGGGTTAGTACACTTTACCCATGTGACTTGGCCAGCCCAGCTCGTACCATCACTCTCATTTTGGGTGATGATAGGGAGAAGTCCAAGAAGAGACTGTTCGGGAAGTAGCTTCCCAATCCCGACGCGCACCGGTCCAACCTACCAAAATTCTACATCTCTGGATACGCGGGTTCGGGTTGCCACAACCTACTAAGTCCAACCAACCGCCCATTTCATTATTGGCACATGGTTGTACACGTAAGCTACCAAATAAAGAAGCCAATCAATTTCTCTAGATACCTGGGTGCCTTTCCGCAATGAAACCACCAAAAATTATAAATACCATCACACCCAGGAGATTCATTGATTATGTTGTTTTAGATTTTCACAAACCAATACTTTTAGAAACAAGTCTCAATGATGTAACCCAGCCCTCGTACATCATAGCATGGCTAAGCACATCTACCAACGGTGGTTCATCTACAAGGGAGGCCCTACCACATAATAGGACATAGCATAGCGATAGTATCATCCTACACATGCGTCTACAAAATACACGACAATGCATGAAAAATAGTAGGGCAATATCATGAACAAAATAGCATCTACTTGCCTTGGTTGTAGCGGTCGGAAGAACAATCCACACACGAGCAAGCGTTGCACTCGTCACAATCTACACGATACAATTGCAATCATAAACAAGCAATCCACAAGCATATGCAACAAAGATGATGTATGAATGCATGCATGACAAGTGGATTGGTCCTACAGCTGTACCACATAATAGAAATCAGTAGAGGTACTGATTGCATGCATGGAAAAATAGTTTTAGCGCAAGGGAAACTAATATGCAAAATATAATATTCAAAACTAGATCTAGAACCCAATTAATTCGCTACCGGTAGTATACTGTTTGTAAAATCTTGGGAAAATTCTACAGTATAGGCATTGCTATTTAGAAGCAGTACCAATTGGAATTACTCAAAAAGGAATTATGAAACTCCCTGAGTAATTAAAACACTGCAGAAAGCCATTAGACAGTTTCTGCAGAATTTTTTACTGTAAGCCTATCTTTTTAATTCACGATGAGATTCCCCTCGTCCTACTGAATCCAGGGACATATTATACGCAATTTTTGGAGTTACAGATCTTTTTCTACAAATTAATTACTCCAAAACGGCCATTAACTAATTTGATTAAACTGTACTAAACCTTGCTGCAAAAGTATGAAACAAAGGTACAGCAAGATTCTACACAACTTACTGAACCTACACATATTTTATTTGCAATTTTTGGCCCAGCGGTTTAATTTCTACGCAATTTACAAGTTTCTACCGAAATCTGCCAACTAAATCGATTAAAGAAAATACCCAGTCAACCGTGTCTGTTGACTGGTCAACGCGGCTGCTGACTGGGTGTCTGACTAGTCAACGCCTGAGGGCTGACCGGTCAACGGCCGATCTGGACCGCTGATCTGAGATCCAACGGTCCCAAGAGATGGGGGCTGCGGACTCACCGGAGACGAACGGCGGCGAGCTCGGGACGGTGGCGGCGATCGGCTCCGGCGACAGCGGTTCCTGCGTGGGGGAGGAGGGGGGAACGGTCAGCGTGGAATGGTGGCGGTCAACGCGACGGCGGCGCGCGCAGGCGGGGCGAGCGGCGTGCAGGCGCAGCGCGCGAGGCGCGCAGGGCGGCGGTGCGCTGGCGCGTGCGTGCACGCACGCGGAGGTGCTGGCGCGCGGGGCGGCTGCAGCGGCGGCGCGGCGCGAGCGGGTGCGCGGGCGCGGGTGCGCGGGCGCGGGTGTGGCGCCGGCGGGTTCCAGGGAGGCGGGGTCGGGCACGGGGACCGAGGCGTGGTGGGAGAGGCGGCGGCGGCTGGGTGCGGGGATCGAGGCGCGGTGGGGTCCAGCCCTTTTATGGGGGGCCCCACGCGGGGTCCTACCCGGACTCTGCGAAGTCGGCGCCGATTTTTGATCTTTTAATAAAACGGCCGTAACTTTTCCGTACGAGCTCCGAATCGGGCGATTTTTGTTCCTAAATTTTTGTAAAAACGAGGGGAACAACCTAAGGTCAAGGGTTGAGTGAAACCACTAGGCTACAAGGGTGGAAAGCACAAGTACTAGTAGAACCTCTCGTAGGAGCCTCGTAGTAAAATAGAGTAGGGTTTAGAAAATAGTGTTTTGTCGAATCTTTTCAATCGATGGCTTTGCATGCAAGAGTATGACGCAATGATATGAATGATATGCAGAACCAAATCTAAAATTTGGGATGTGACAAGACTAACCCCCTTAAGATGAATCTCGTCCCCGAGATTCGGCGCGGCTAGCAAATAGGTGTGGGTAGTCCTCTCGGATGTCATCCTCACGCTCCCAAGTGGCTTCTTCTTCAGTGTGGTGGCTCCACTGCACCTTGCAAAACTTGATTGTCTTGGTACGGGTAATCCTCTCCGCTGTCTCTAGAATCTTGACCGGTTTCTCCTCATAGGTCAAGTCATTCTCAAGCTGAACCTCCTCTAGCGGCACAGTGTCTCTCAATGGTGTATCTTCCATCTCCGGATGGCACTTCTTCAGCTGTGACACGTGGAACACATTGTGAACAGCGGACAGAGCCTCTGGCAACTCCAATTGATAAGCAACTTCTCCTTTGCGTGCTAAGACCCGATACGGTCCAATGAACCGAGGTGCCAGCTTACCCTTAATTCCAAATCTCTTGATTCCACGAAGTGGCGACACTCTGAGGTATGCCCTATCACCTATCTCATAAACCACTTCCTTGCGCTTGGCGTCAGTGTAGCTCTTTTGCCTTGATTGTGCTACCTTCAGTCTGTCCCTAATCAAGGCGACCTTCTCCTCAGTGTCCTTGATCAAATCAGGCCCAAACAACTGACGTTCTCCTACTCCATCCCATAGCAATGGTGTTCGGCACCGTTTCCCATATAGCACATCGAACGGTGACGTCTTGATGCTGGTTTGATAGCTGTTGTTGTAGGAAAACTCAGCATAAGGCAAATTCTCATCCCAACTAGAACCATGAGCCAAAGCGCAAGCTCTCAGCATGTCCTCCAAAATCTGATTCACTCTTTCGGTCTGTCCATCAGTCTGTGGGTGAAACGCTGTGCTAAACTCCAATCTAGTACCAAGTGACTCGTGCAGCTGGCGCCAGAAGTGTGAGGTAAATTGGGTGCCTCTATCTGATACAATACTCTTGGGAACCCCATGTAGGCACACAATCCTGTCCATGTAAATCTTGGCCTACTTTGCACTCGTATAGGTTGTCTTTACCGGTATAAAGTGGGCTACCTTGGTCAAATGGTCGACCACTACCCAAATGGAGTCATATCCTGACCTGGTCCTGGGCAATCCTGTGATAAAATCCATTCCTACTCTATCCCACTTCCAATCCGGCACGGGCAATGGCTGTAGCAGTCCTGCTGGCTTATGGTGTTCCGCCTTCACCCGGCTACATACATCACATAGGGAAATATGCTCCGCGATGTCTCCCTTCATGTTGTTCCACCAGAATCTGTCCTTTAGATCCATATACATCTTCGTATTGCCCGGATGTATGGAATACGGCGAGTCATGAGCTTCCTGCAGAATCAATTTCCTTATCTCCGGATCGTTGGGAACGCACAGACGATCTCCATACCACAAGGTTCCTTGCTCATCCTCGTGGAATTCCCTTGCTCGATCCTCCTTCATCTTTTCCTTTACTTCATCAATCTCTTTGTCTCCCACTTGAGCCTTCCTGATTCTGTCCTGTAGCGTTGGTTGGACTTCCATCGTTGCCAAGTACCCTTCAGATACTACCTCTAGTCTAAGGTCCTTGAATTGCTTACACAAATCTTCAGGAAATTCCCCAATTGTCAATCCATTAGCATAAACCTTTCGACTCAGAGCATCGGTTACCACATTGGCCTTTCCTGGGTGGTATTGTAGATTCATATCATAGTCCTTGATAAGTTCCAACCATCTCCTTTGCCTCATGTTCAGTTCCTTCTGTGTAAATATGTACTTCAGGCTCTTGTGGTCGGTGTATACATCACAGTGTTTTCCCATTAAGTAATGCCTCCATACCTTGAGCGCATGAACCACTGACGCCAACTCCAAGTCGTGTGTGGGGTAATTCCGCTCATGGTGCTTGAGTTGTCGCGAGGCATATGACACTACTCTCCCATCTTGCATCAGCACACTCCCAAGTCCATGTCGAGAAGCATCACAGTACACTTGGAAATCCTTCTGAAGATCTGGTAAACACAGAACGGGTGCGGTCACTAGTCGACGCTTCAGTTCCTGAACGCTGGCTTCACATACGTCTGACCATTCAAACTTCCTCTCCTTCTTCAGAAGTTCGGTCATCGGCTTTGCAATCTTGGAGAAGTTTTCAATAAACCTCCTGTAATATCCGGCAAGTCCCAAAAAGCTTCGTATCTCTCCTGCATTCTTGGGCGCTTCCCATTCTGTCACTGCAGTCACTTTGCTTGGATCAACAGCGACTCCTTCTCCTGACACTACGTGTCCAAGAAATCCGATAGTGTTAAGCCAGAATTCACACTTGCTGAATTTGGCATACAACTTGTGTTCCCTCAGCTTCTCCATAATCAGTCGCAGATGTTTCTCATGCTCAGCATCATCCTTGGAATATATCAGTATGTCATCAATGAATACCACCACGAACTTGTCCAAGTACTCCATAAATACCTTGTTAATCATGGTCATGAAATATGCCGGGGCATTCGTTAGTCCAAAAGACATAACTGTATACTCATATAAACCATACCTAGTGGTGAAGGCGGTTTTTGGTATGTCCTCCTCCCGGATCTTCAATTGAAAGTAGCCAGATCGCAGATCAATCTTGCTGAACACCTTTGCTCCTTCCAGTTGATCAAACAAATCATTTATGTTTGGCAGAGGATACTTGTTCTTGATAGTAACTTCATTCAGCGAGCGATAGTCCACCACTAATCTCTTGCTGCTGTCTTTCTTCTCCACAAACAGAACATGTGCTCCCCATGACGACGAACTAGGATGAATGAATCCCTTGTCCAACTGCTCTTTCAACTGCTTCTTCAATTCCTTCAGCTCATCCACATCCATCTTATATGGTCTCTTTGCTATAGGTCCTGTTCCCGGCATCAGGTCGATAAGAAACTCTACTTCCCTGTCAGGTGGCATTCCTGGCAGCTCTTCCGGAAACACGTCGGGGTAATCCCTGATCACTGGCACAGTATCCATGCTAACCCCCTTAAGAGAATTCAGCCTACACCTTCCCGGTCGCACTGCCGACTTGAATCTAATCCTCTTACCATCCGGGGTTTTGAGTGAAACAGCTCGCTGTGCACAATCTATGTGTCCCTCATGCATAGACATCCAATCCATACCCAGAATAATGTCTAACCCCTGTGATTCCAACACTACTAGATGTGCAATGAAGTTGTGTGTTCCAATCCTCACAGTCAAGTCGCGGCATCCCGTGCTAGCTATCATATCTCCTCCAGGTGAACTCACTCTAATAGACCCTTTCATAGACTCAGCAGGTAGCTTATACTTATCCACAAATGCCCTTGATATGAATGAATGAGATGCACCAGTATCGAAAAGTATGAAAGCTGGGTGAGTGTTGATTGGGAACTTACCAATCACAAGGTCGGGCTCATCTGGAATCTCCTCCACATTCATGTGGTTCACTGTGGCCTTCTCGTTGTTGGTTGGCTTCAGTCCTTTCCTCTCCGGACAGTTGTCAGCATAGTGTCCCTTCTGTTTACACTTGAAGCATGTCACCTCACTCAGATCCTTCTTCACAAAGCTGCGATCGCGGTTGCGGTCATGTCCACCGTGTCCTCCAGAGTGGTGAGAGTGTCCTCCCTTGTGGCTGTGGTGGGTGCTCCTATGGTTGTCATGACGATGTACATCGCCCCCGTGGTGGTGGCGATCATGGCTCCCATGGTCACTCCCTCCATGCTTGGAGTATCCATCATACGAGGTGCGAGACTTGTGGTGTGAACCAGAGTGGTGATTATTGCTCTTTCTCTTGCGGTTCTCCACCTGTTTGTGCTTCCCCTCCAAGATCATGGCCTTGTCCATAAGCTCCTGGAAAGTGGGGCAGTAAACCACCAGTAGCTGCACTGAAAGCTCATCACTAAGGCCATCCAGGAATCTCTCCCTCCTTTTCGCATCAGTGTCAACATCCTAAGGTGCATAACGGGACATGTTGTTGAACTCCTCAATGTACTCAGCCACAGTGCAGTTGGTTTGGCGCAAGTTGCGGAACTCCTTCCTCTTCAGGCTCAGAACTCCTGAAGACACGTGGTTAGTCCTGAAACCTTCCTCAAACATTGCCCAACTCACAGTGTCCAGCGGGTGGGTGATCTGAAAAGTGTCCCACCAAGAAGCGGCTGGTCCCTCCAGTAGGTGAGCGGCAAATCTCACCTTCTCAGCATCAGTGCATCCAACAGTTATTAGATCCTTGTTGACTGAATGCAACCAGTCGAGAGCAACCATTGGTTCCGTTGCAGTAGAGAACTTAGTCGGCCTTAGCCTTAGAAATCTGGTGAGAGCATCTCCCTGAGGCTGGTTGTTCCTATTGTTGTTGTTGTTCTGAGCTTTCATCAACTGAGTCATAACTTGGGTCAGCTGTGCCTAAGCTGCCATGAGCTGCTCCAACTCAGTGGGTTGACGGCTGGGAGGCATCTGCGGTTCAGCACAGGTAAGTTTAGAGAGATTCAACTACGATAATAGGATTCTACCCATGCATTATGATCAAACAACAACAAGCAATGGAAGACAATCACAAGCAAGCTTCACATCAACAAACAAGTGATCCAGCAAAATCCCAGGGGTTATCCTAGCAGTATATACCTACTGAAATAGTTTTACAAGAGTTGGCAATGGTTAACTAAACAGTTGATCAACTAAACAACAAAAACAACAATCTGCCAGAACAGTCCAGCAGCGTTCACGAATTTTTCTACCTAACTTAGACTCGTCAGAATATTAAGCTGATTTTTGCACATACAGTACAGAAAGTTTCGCACCAGCCCTATTTTTTCAGATTTTTCCCAGTTACCAGAAAAATATGAAAAATCGTACAGTACTGCTGTATCAGCAGAAAACTGCAGCAAAAATAACACAGATAGTAACCAAACTTGCCATAACTCTTTCATAGAATTTTGCACAAATAATTCCTGGGATATTGAAGTACACAATAAGCAACTAATCACTCTTAAACTAACAGCAACTAAGTTTCACACCGATCGAGACTAATCCTAACGAATTTACCTAACGAGGACTAATTGGTGGACTTCTATCTACTTCTTGAAGAGGTTGCGGTAGGTCCTTGCACTCATGCGTTGGCGCTTCGGTCCACGGTTCAACCATGGCGGCGGAGTGTACACTTCTCCTGAATCATCAGTCGAGATCTCAAACTCCACCTCTTCTGGATCCTCCTCTTCTTCTTCACTTTCAGCTGCAACTGCAACATCTTCATCTCCTCCACCATCATCGTCTCCATCATCATCATCCTCGTCCTCATCATCATCATCGTTCCCACTGTCATCATCATCCCCATTGTTGCCATCATCTCCATTGTCATCATCAGAGGGCGGATTTAGCTGTGATTGGAGAGCGGCAATCTGGGATGTCATAGCTTCAATAGTTTGGTCCCTTTCCTGGACGGTGCCTTGCAGCTATTGTATGTTCTGGGTGTTCTCCTGCACGGTACCATGAAGATGAGCTATGGTTGCATCTCTGGCTATCAGGGCATTCTCCAGAACTCCCACGGCTTCATGCAAGGTGTCAATCTCCTGTCCTTGGACCACCATACCATTGCTAGCAAAATCTGCAATCTCCTTTATCATCATCACTTTCTCAGCTAGAGCTCCATTCTCCCTTTCCATGTCCTCTATGTGCCTCCGATGGGGCGGCATGTTGTTCCTGTCGCCCGGGGTAACCACAATGTGCCCATCTTCATCACGCCTCCCATAGTCACGGTAGGGTGAATCTGCTGGCAGTAGGTGTCGGACATGATGGCACTGGCGAGATAGGGCTTCATGTATGGCCAAGTTGATTCCAAGTCCCCAGTTGCAGTATGTCTTGGTGTAGATCAGATGCACTGGATTCGGCAAGGCGGCATCCCTGAATATGAAGGTAGTGATCTCCCATGCATCCTCTCCATATCCATAGGTGTACAACCTTCTTCCCTTGAACATGGGCAGTGGCAATCCCAATGACTGCGAGAGCTGTGCTAACTGCCTTGCAAAGGGCCTTGGTGACTCCATGGTTGCATACTCAGTCCTGACTTCTCCCATCTATCAAGTAAAAGAGGAAAGTGTGAGAATAGCATATGGTAAGAATTTACGAGGGTGAAAGGCATAAGATGAAAGACAGAGTTAATATAGGCTTTAGTAATTCTATGGCTTCCTAATCCAATCCTAGGTCACGATCCTACAGTCGACACACGGGATCTGATACCATCTTGTAACACCGCGATTCTGAAAAGACCGAGGCTTCTATGTGACATGCCAATCCCTGGATCGGTTCATTGGCCCACAATAGAATAAGATGAATAACATAGCAAAATATCCGTGTATCATGAATAACGATGATCCAGAGTGCCATTATTACAATAAAAGCTTAGCCCAAGGCTAGCTCAAATTATTCAGGTAGCAACATAAATAAGGTAAATCCTCCATTCTTCAAATTGCCCACAAGTGAACAAGTGCCGAGTGGAGTACCGTGGCCTATATCGATTACTCAGAATCGGAATAACCTGCAACATGAAACGTAGCAGCCCCGAAGGGTCAATACATGGAATGTATGGCAAGTAGAGCTAGTAAATGGAGACAATAGTACTAACATCTACATGCATATTTGGCAAGTGGAGCTGTGTCTGGCCTGCATTTGCAAATAACTTTGTCCTACTTTCATAAACAGTTTTTGATTTTCTTTGAAAAGATCCCAATTAAGTTAACCCAACAATATTAAAACAATTATGAAATTAGAATGAGCGAGAAACATGTCATGGAATCAATATCAAGCAACTCAGTTGTCCATAACCGGGGACACGGCTAATCGATTAGATTATACATCCTGCAGGGGTTAGTACACTTTACCCATGTGACTTGGCCAGCCCAGCTCGTACCATCACTCTCATTTTGGGTGATGATAGGGAGAAGTCCAAGAAGAGACTGTTCGGGAAGTAGCTTCCCAATCCCGACGCGCACCGGTCCAACCTACCAAAATTCTACATCTCTGGATACGCGGGTTCGGGTTGCCACAACCTACTAAGTCCAACCAACCGCCCATTTCATTATTGGCACATGGTTGTACACGTAAGCTACCAAATAAAGAAGCCAATCAATTTCTCTAGATACCTGGGTGCCTTTCCGCAATGAAACCACCAAAAATTATCAATACCATCACACCCAGGAGATTCATTGATTATGTTGTTTTAGATTTTCACAAACCAATACTTTTAGAAACAAGTCTCAATGATGTAACCCAGCCCTCGTACATCATAGCATGGCTAAGCACATCTACCAACGGTGGTTCATCTACAAGGGAGGCCCTACCACATAATAGGACATAGTATAGCGATAATATCATCCTACACATGCGTCTACAAAATACACGACAATGCATGGAAAATAGTAGGGCAATATCATGAACAAAATAGCATCTACTTTCCTTGGTTGTAGCGGTCGGAAGAACAATCCACACACGAGCAAGCGTTGCACTCGTCACAATCTACACGATACAATTGCAATCATAAACAAGCAATCCACAAGCATATGCAACAAAGATGATGTATGAATGCATGCATGACAAGTGGATTGGTGCTACAGCTGTACCACATAATAGAAATCATTAGAGGTACTGATTGCATGCATGGAAAAATAGTTTTAGCGCAAGGGAAACTAATATGCAAAATATAATATTCAAAACTAGATCTAGAACCCAATTAATTCTCTACTGGTAGTATACTGTTTGTAAAATCTTGAGAAAACTCTACAGTATAGGAACTGCTATTTAGAAGCAGTACCAATTGGAATTACTCAAAAAGGAATTATAAAACTCCCTTAGTAATTAAAACACTGCAGAAAGCCACTAGACAGTTTCTGCAGAAGTTTTTACTATAAGCCTATCTTTTTAATTCACGATGAGATTCCCCTCGTCCTACTGAATCCAGGGACATATTATACGCAATTTTTGGAGTTACAGATCTTTTTCTACGAATTAATTACTCCAAAAAGGTCATTAACTAATTTGATTATACTGTACTAAACCTTGCTGCAAAAGTGTGAAACAAAGGTACATCAAGATTCTACACGACCTACTGAACCTACACATATTTTATTTGCAATTTTTGGCCTAGCGGTTTAATTTCTACGCAATTTACAAGTTTCTACCGAAATATGCCAAGTAAATCGATTAAAGAAAATACCCAGTCAACTGTGTCTGTTGACTGGTCAACGAGGCTGCTGACTGGGTGCTAACTGGGCGTCTGACTAGTCAACGCCTGGAGGCTAACCGGTCAACGGCCGATCTGGACCGCTGATCTGAGATCCAACGGTCCCAAGAGATGGCGGCTGCGGACTCACCGGAGACGAACGACGGCGAGCTCGGGACGGTGGCGGCGATCGGCTCCGGCGACGGCGGTTCCTGCGCGGGGGGGGGGGGGGAACGGTCAGCGCGGAACGGTGGAGGTCAACGCGACGGCGGCGCGAGGCGGCGAGCGGCGGCGCGCACAGGCGGGGCGAGCGGCGTGCGGGCGCAGCGCGCGAGGCGGCGGCGCGAGGCGCGCAGGGCGGCGGTGCGCTGGCGCGTGCGCGCGCGCGGAGGCGCTGGCGCGCGGGGCGGCTACAGCGGCGGCACGGCGCGAGCTGGCGCGCGGGCGCGGGTGCGGCAGCGAGCAGCGGCGGGCAGAGGCGCGCGGCTGCGAGCAGGGCGGCGGCGGCGGCTTACCTCGAGGCGGCGGTGGCGGGTTCCAGGGAGGCGGGGTCGGGCGCGGGGACCGAGGCGCGGTGGGAGAGGCGGCGGCGGCTGGGTGTGGGGATCGAGGCGCGGTGGGGTCCAGCCCTTTTATGGGGGGCCCCACGCGGGGTCCTACCCGGACTCGGCGAAGTCGGCGCCGATTTTTAATCTTTTAATAAAACGGCCGTAACTTTTCCGTACGAGCTCCGAATCGGGCGATTTTTGTTCCTAAATTTTTGTAAAAACGAGGGGAACAACCTAAGGTCAAGGGTTGAGTGAAACCACTAGGCTAAAAGGGTGTAAAGCACAAGTCCTAGTAGAACCTCTCGTAGGAGCCTCATAGTAAAATAGAGTAGGGTTTAGAAAATAGTGCTTTGCCGAATCTTTTCAATCGATGGCTTTGCATGCAAGAGTATGACGCAATGATATGAATGATATGCAGAACCAAATCTAAAATTTGGGATGTGACAGACGGCCGTTGCGATTGAGTGAATTCCCTAGGGCAAACCTCCTTCCGGGCTGAACACGACGCTGCTGCTGAGCTGGGCATTGGTAGTGGGGGCTGCGGCATTCTTCTTGTTGGAGCACTCGTTGGAGTAGTGACCCTTATTTCCACAGTCATAACAAGTCACTTGCGACTTGTCCTTTGCTGCAATAGGCACAGCATTGCTTCCAGTCCTCGGGGCAGTGTTGGTGTTGGCAGTAGCATTTTTGTTGTTGAACTTGGGTGGTGCACGGTTGAAATTGTTAGAGTTGTCGGGGTTGTTGTGATTTCCTCCGGGCCTTGGGTTTCCATGGTTAGGATAGGTCAGACGGTTCATCGGGGGTCTGTTGGTTCTCGGGGCAAATCCTGGAGATGGGTTAAGGCGATACTTTGGGGTCTGATTGGTTCCTAGTTGATGCATCATGCGACGCTTGCGGTTTTCATTAGCTTGGTTGATATTTCCTTCCATCTGGATGGCAGAGTCAACCAGGGCTTCAATATCAGCAAAGGGGATATTGACTAACACTGTCTGCATCTCATCGTGCAGACCATTCAAGAATATCTCCTTCTTCTTGGCTTCGGTGTCGATCTCATCCGGGGCATACCTAGCTAATGACAAGAATTTGTCACGGTATTCCACTACGGTTATCCTTCCTTGCTTCAGTTCTCTGAACTCATCTCTCATTCTCTTGATCAAACCTGGTGGCACATGGGTTCTGCTGAACTTGACCTTGAATTCCTCCTAGGTCATCATTTGTCCTTCGGTCATTGCACGAACGTTGTTCCACCATGCTCTGGCATCTCCGGCTAGATAGTGGGTGGCGAACAGAACTTTCTCGTTAGCTTCCACTCCTGCTACTTTTAGGTTGTTTTCCATGGTTTGCAGCCAATCATCGGTGTCTAGGGGCTCCTCTGATTTAGTGAAAACGGGTGGGTTGGTGTTCTGGAAATTCTTGAGCTTAGATCCATGGTTGTCTTGGTTTCCGTGGCCTTGGTTGTTGTGGTCTAGCTGAGCTATCTGCTGAAGGGTGGCTAGGTTGGCTTGACGTTCGGCTCTTTCATCTTCGCAGTCAGAAACCAACATTTGCAAGATCTGCAACATCGGGTCCGGGGATGAACCACTTCCTCCGCGTGGCATCTGAAGATTGAGATAGATCATGAGAAAAGAGGGAAATTTCTAAGGTTCCGGGACTTTGAAAAGTTTTTAAAGTTTGAATCTGATTTTTTAGCAACTTGCTTTTCATTCATTCATTCATAGCACACCATACAAACACACACCACAAAGCAAGAAAAGCAGATGGTTTTAAGAACCATTCTGGAAACTACGATACAGTGGGACCGAATACTACTCACTACGCTAGTGCTCAAGTCCTACTACTCCTCGGAGTCGGTGTAGTCGTCATACTCATCATCCTCATCATCATTGATGAAGGCGAAATCATCCTCATCGGTGAAGAAGTCCATAGCCTGGTCCTCCAGAAAATCATCACCATCGCTGAGATAGGAGTAGGGGTCTCCACGAAGATCTTCTCCGGCATTCTCCCTTTCCTCCAACTGCATATCCCTCTCATGGATGGTCTCCTCCAAATCCGAGATACGGTGGCGAAGATGGGCAATGATGTGCTCCTTCTTGTCGAGCTGACGGCGACGAGACTTGCGATCCTTCGCTAGCATGGCGATGGTCTGATCCTTCATCTTGATGATGGCGGACTTGTGGTTGGAGTAGTCACGACAATTGTCCAACTCCTGTTGACGATCATACATCATGAAGCTAAGGTGGTCCAACTGAGTCTTCAGCTCGGGGTGGTATGGGGCTTCCAGTGGCTGTCCATTAGCATCACGCCTTGGACAAAACTCAAAGAGGGTACCCTTGATCTGGTTGATACTCTGCCCACACACACGGGCAAGAGCTTCCTGCATGGCCCTGGCAAGTCCATCGAGCCAGTTGTTCTCTCTTAAGGTGAACTGAATTCCCTCGGCAGTGGGAGGTTCAATCCTTCCTCGGAGACTTGCAACAATTAGCCACTGCAGATCTTCTCCTCCTTGATCATTGAGCTGAGCTCTGAAGAACTTGGGGTGCGGACGCTCCGAAGTTCCGAAAGCTGGTACAAATCCCGCTCAAAGATAAGGTCTCCTCCATTCCCCAACTAATAAAATTTGTTGTACTTCACGTCCATCTATAAGAATATAGGATGAGTAAGTTAGTAGAGTGATCAAGTGTGTCAAATTTTATGTATTTTGCAAGAGTTTTTTAGGAACATGAATTTTTATGAAAGAATCAAGGTGATAAGAATGGGAATAAGTTTTTGTAAATATTTGCTTCCTTTGGTTTTGAAACTAAGTTTTTGATTCAAACGTCCAGTCTAACTAGGGTCGCCTATGGTCAGGATGGCTCTGATACCAACTTGTCAACACCCGGATTTTTAATCCCAGATGCCTGTTATGCCATACATCGCAATCCCAGGATTACCATCTTTGTGAGACATAACATATTTGGATACCACAGTACATCATCCATTACAAACCATATATAAGGTCTTACACAAATAGGTATCTCATGATCCAGTTCTTAATACAACTCAAGCAGCGGAATAACATAATAATAAAGGTAGTGTAGGCGAAGCTCCATCTTCGGGGTCACAGGAAATGCTGACCCTAGTTGTCGTAACCTTCCTGGGTTCCATCCTCCTAGTACTCCTCTTCATAGTCTAGCCACGGGAATAGCCAGGGACAAAGCCATGAGTACTCTTTAAGTACTCGCAAACTAATACTAACAAATGAAGGGGTTTTTTTAGAGGACACTAAGCTCTAGGGTTGTTTTGCAAAAATCCATATTTACCTCTACTAAGTTCAAAAGCAAGAAAATCTAGTTGAAAATTTATAACACCTAAGTGGGAACTTGAATTTCATATCACAACTCCATTGTGGTCAAGTCAAAATCTCAATCCATTTCACAAGTCATTTTGAAAATATCTGACAAGGGAACAGTATGGCCACTCGAACTGTCCATAACCGCGGACGCGGCTATTCGAATAGTTTGACACTCTGCAGAGATTGTACACTTTCACCACAACAGTTGATACATCCGTCAGGAACAAATCCTAAATTCACCATACTCAGTATGCGGATAATCAATCCTAACCTATCGATTACACGCCCTAGTATAGGCACCTCTCCTGTGAGTTTGGCCTCCCAACCATGACCAACTGTCATCTTGGGTACTGCACAGGTGGACAATCTTCACAAGGTAGCCTCAGCTCAGACCTTGGCCGTGAGGGAACCAATACTAAGGTATATAAGTTTCTAGTCAAGCCATACCCAATTCTCGGGTATTGTGGTTGTACGGTAAAATTGGAATGGTATCGCATCCAGACAACCATCAGTTTTATAAAGGGCTAAGGCTCATGCCTCAACATTTTTATCACCAAAATCATCATGGTGTTCGGAAACACATGTCAAAACATCTCAATAGAATGATCCATCATTCCAAGGTTTTCATAACCATTTTCACCAAGTATTCCCATCTAAAGTTGATCAAGTTTTATGCTTAGCACTAGCATCTAAAAATGGGAGTGAGTACTAATGAGGGGTGGTAAACTAGTGGAGTTTAACTAAGTTCCATCTCATGCCTTAGGATGACATCAAGATTATCTAGCTTAGGCCAAATTTAATGCTCTTTATGCAACCTTCAATTATCCTCCTAGAATCTACAAATCAATTAAGTAGACTCTAAGTAATAGCTTTGATAAAGAAATAAAATAGAAGCTTGCAAGTAAAACTAGGATTGGGTTATCAAGTGGGTATGATCACATATGCTTAAGGCATATAGTTGGCACGGTAACAAGCAAGTATTAGCTTGCATAGGCCAACTTGATTATTAAGGCTTGCATCAGTATCAGTATAAGCTTGCTAAGTTAATAGCTTGCAATTATTGGCTTGCTCAATCAACTAGTAGTATTAGGCTTGCTAAAGTAGAGTATCTTGCAAGTGTTAGCTTGCCTTGTGCAGAGCAGTGGTTGAAGTTCTCCTCGGCTTCTTCTTCGTAGTATCCTTCTTCCTCCTCGTATCCTTGGTCGGTACTAGTGTCTATGAATAAATACGAGGTACACAATCACCAAACAATACTTAACTACTCTCAATCATCACACACAAGGGTTCTATAGATGATCTAGCATCATCAGTAACATTCAAGATTAAAGCACTTGCATTATTTATTTATTTTTAGAAAAGTAATTTCTACTCATTGAAAAAACTACTTAAGATTTAATATTCTCCAAACCAAACATGGGATCATGTTGACACATGTCATCACCACATATTTAAGTACATGGGAATGTAATTTAAAGTGGTGTCACAATTTAATAAGATTTAACCTTTTATTTCAAATACAAATAAATGACTAGAAATGCCTATGTGGCATTCTTTTATTACTTGAACATTATTTCTGTAAGTAAACCCATATGTTTTTATATATTCTGAAAGGTATGATCAAATGTGATTTTTGAGAGCTGGAATCAACTCAAAAGCTATTATGGTTTAAATTTGAAAAATATTTGAATGCAGAAAAGCTTCTCCCTTGTTATTTTTACCAAGGTTGATATATTGATTAAAATGATTTGAATCCAACGGGCTTGGATTAAGCATTTCAATATCTTGCTAACAAAATTGGTTTCATTCAATTTGGTTCACTGAATCGATCTGGGTTGATTTTTGAAACTGGGTACAGAACTATGTTTGAATTAAAATGGAAAAGTTAAATTCAAACGACTCGGCTGCGCGGGAACTGTTATTGGGCCGGCCCAGTGTCACTCCGCGGCACGGGGCGCAACTGACAGGGGGGTCTACTGGTCAGTGACTCTTTAAACGCGAAGCGGTACGGGGAAATCTCATCCGCATGATCTAAGTCTAATCGAATGGCTGCTACTCATCATCCACGTCGGGCGGCGCCGGCGAGACAGTAACCTAAGGCGGCAGGTGGGGGTCGTCGGGGGCTCACCGGGGCTCAGGCGAGGGTCGGCGATGCGGGCGAACGACAAAGTCGACGACGGCAAACCTCCTGGTACCGGCAGCTCCTCCTGGGGTGGACGAAATCGATGGCTCCCTTCTTCTCTAGAGGCGGCCTGCTCCAACGCAATTCCGGCGATGCGCTGCTCGCCTTGCTCTGGGAATGGGGTGGAACGATCAGTGAGGTGAGGGGAGTGAGATGGTGTGCTCAATTCGGCTGGGGGTGGCCTCCTTTTATAGGCTCGGCGGCGAGACCGAACGGGATGGGCAGACGACGGTGGCGACACGGCTACGGATAGCTAGAGGCATGGCCGAGGGTGGCGATCGTTCGGTGGTCTCCTGGCGATGATCTAGGGTTTTAATGCGCGTGTAGGGGTGGTGGCAAATGGTCGGGAACGCACGATGCTCTACGAGGCAGAGGCGGCGTCTTCGACGGCGAGCGGTGGCTATGTGGCACGGCGGTGAAATGGGCATGTCTAGCAGTCTACTGGGATGGTGGGGAGCATGCTGGCAGGTGGCGAGGGCTTGAGGTGGTCGGGTTGCGTGGGAACGGTGCGTGCTCTGCGGTGCACGTCGGCATGGTCGACATCGGCATAGGCGTGGCGTTCCTGGCAGTTCTGGTTGCTTTCTGCGAGGCAAGGCTGGTCGAAAGGGGCGGTGAGGCATGGGCTACCTCCCAGACAAAGTTGGCACGGCTAGTTCTTCCTCTAGCCTGCTGTCCACACTGGGGTGACATGGGTGCTCTCGGCCTGTTCACCATTGATGATATTGGCAAGCTTACAGTGGGGCTAGTGATTAGTTAAGGTTGTTAGATGATCTGCCAAGGCTAGTGGTGTCCAGAGAGGGGACAAGTTAGGCCAGAATCACTGCACACTATAGTGTTTTGATTTTGTTTGATTTGTATCTGCAAGGTGTTTGATGAAATGTCCGCATGAATTCAAGTTTTGAATTTTGAAAAGATTTTTGGTGGGTGTGCTAGGCATGTGTTGGTGAGTCTTTAGATTCTTGGGTTTTGAAAGTTGAGTTGGTTCGAGGGGTTTTTGAAGTGGGATCTTCCCATATGAAATAGATTCAATTTTAAACTGTCATTTAAACTATGCATTTGAATGTTTCTGGATGATCACAAGGTGGGCCTTGATACTTTGTTATGAGTACTATCAAGGGGTGCAAAGATCCAAATAAGTTTCTGTTAAGTTCTGAAAGTTAGAGATAGCCAAAGTAGGCATGGTAGTTAAATTGGCAAAAGTGACCATTGACTTAAGTTGATGGTTTTGATTTGTTTGTTTTTGGGAAAACTTTGGGAATTTTTTAGATGATGTTTATTTCACCTAAGAATCATTTTACAAGCAAAGAAACACATAATCATGGCAATTCAAAAGAATCCACATTTTAATACATACACATATTAATGCTTTCATATTTTAATTGGAAAAGTTTTTGTTAACCCTAAATTTGGTGATTAGAGTTTGATTATTCTAGTTTAATATTTTTGGGATGTTACAATAAGGCATACCTCTCATGTTTGGCTCCACTTCTCTCTTCCCATTTGATTTGGTTCTTGGAAATTCGAAGTCGATCACTCTTCTTCAAATACATGAGAACCTCGAGGAGAAAATAAAAGAAAGAAGGAAAAAAGATAAATGGAGAAATATTTTTGTTGTTTTTGAGAGAGGGAATTGAAGAATAGAAAATTGGCGGCAAAGCTCGCTTGAAAATCTCAAAAACAAACTGAAATAAATAAAGATAAAGTGTTGGGGAAACCAACATGAGTGCTTATAGACTGAAATAAAAAGCATAACCTGAAAATAAAATTAAGAAAATGAACCCTAGATAAAAATAAATAGAAAACTTCCCCAAGCTTAGGCTTTTGCAAGCCGTTCAATCACTGAGGTGGCAGGAAAAATTTGTAACTCCAGTCCGCAAATGGATTTGATAGGTCACTTGTTGTTTCTCGGAGGTTCAGGGCGATATTATGCATCCCCTCCATAGTCCCTCCAAGTTCTTGGAAGTCTTGATATGTAGCATACTGGTTCGGTGGCTGCTCCTCTTGATAAGGAACTTCTTGCTCCTCTTCTTGGTCCTCATCATCATCCGGAATCTCCTCCTCGGGTTGATGTTGTTTAACATGCACATCATATAGCAAACATCCCTCCTCTATAGAGAAGACATCATTAGGCAAAGGAGCGGGGTAGAGACGCCCAACTCCTGCAATATGCAAGTAAAAACCACCACCTCTCCTAGTGATCATTCCACAAGATTTCAAAGTATAGAAACCATAACATCACTCAACTAGCAATAGTTGCAACTCACCTAGGTCGATGCCTAGGGCAATGGCAAGCACGGTGATGACGCCTCCACCTGGAATTCTTCCTTGGATTTGGGAAGACTAGTGCTCTAGGTAGCGTACAAGAACTGCGCCAAGTTGAGTGCCAAGTTGTTGCTGAAAGTAGCTTTTGCAAGGACTAAGATGTCCTCCTCATTGAGTCTTGTAAACTCATTGCGTGCCTGCAAGGTGTTAGCAATAACATAGAACAAATAGCGAATAGCAGGATGCTGGATATTCTTCCCCTTGTTGACTCTAGAAGTGAAACTCATTCTATTATAATAGTGGTCTGGGGAAGGGTCAATGCCAGTAAAAGATGCATGTAAAGCATTAGCATCATTGTTTGTTAAACTAAGACAATTGCACCATTCATCAAGTGCTAATGTATACTTTTTGTTCATAAGTTGGAAAGAAATCATGTCCTCTCCATTCCATCTTTTAACGATGTTTGTCAAAGAACTTAAGAATTCAATAGTTAACTGGCGATAAGTAGGCACATCATGGAATACAAAGTTTTGCAGGACAACTCTATTGTAAAGAAAATTAAAGTCATCAGAAATACCGAGTTTTTTCAATATAACGGGACAATCCCACTTGGTTGCCTTCACTTCTTAGTTCTTGATCTTGTTGAAGCGATCACATTGGAGCTCATTCCTGAACCGTGTCCCCATGCAGTCCCGAGCTGCAGTGGTAGTGGCAGCCTGAGAAGAACTCACAGCAGCATGAGCACGCGTTTGGCTCCTTGTGTTCATCTTCTAAAAATAAATAAGAAATACAAAAATAATTTTTTGATCCAACAATAATAAGCATAGAATATTCGTCATCATAGCAATGAAAGATTCTCCTCAAAATAATAATCTAGGCAAGAGAAACATGGCAATTGGTTCTGAATAAATCTCACCCTAGATTGATAATGACAATAGATCTGAGATGAATTTGCAAAAAGAAATTGTAGGATCGGAGAAGAAACATATCGTAGATCACTTGCGTGCGAGAAAAATGAACGAAATTGAGTAGAGATGAAGATCCCTTAAGGTTTTGAGAGAGTTTGGAGGTAGAAGAGAGAAAAATAATTGATGTTTTGGTGTTTTCGGTACCTTTCCGTGCGTTTAAGTGGTGGGACGCAACTATACGGTCACAACTATGCGGACAGAACATTTTGTTCTTGCTGTATAGTTGGTCTGACGGCAAAAATTAGGGTTTCTAGGGTTTCTTTCCTAGCGACTCTATCTATATGGGTGCAACTATACGGCTGGACCAAAATGGTCTTGCCGTATAGTTGGTTGTTAAACCTTCTGTATCCAGAGAATAAAATTTGTTGATGGCTCAAATATCTATACGACTAGAACTATACGACTAGAATTTTAATTCCCGCTGTAAACTTGGTCGTTAAAGGTACTGTAGTTGTCAAAAAATTCTATTTCTTCAAGAATTACTTTTTAAACTAAAACTTAGCGAAACACCATGTTTTGACAAAAAAATGACAGAATAAATTGTCGACCAACATTACCATGTATAAAACAGAAATTTTAGTACCACTGAATCTCTCCTTCTCAACTGAAGTTTTCTAGCACTCTTTATTCAACATGAAACTTAAACTTAAACATAAAAAGTTTACTCAAACCTTTAATTAACATGGGTTGCCGCCCATGTGGCGCTCTTTTATGGTCAATAGCTTGACCTTGATGTTGCTCACTTAGGCCAGATGAGTGGAACACCCACTCCAAAATAGTTGGCCTTTAATGTGATGGCCTCCTTATCATCATCCTTGTTTTTCTTCTTCCTGGGAAAATGAATAACAAAAGGATCCTACAAAGTCAATTGAAGCTTCACGTTCCCTTCATATAGATTAATCAAAGCCTTAATAGTTCTTAAGAATGGCCGGCCTAATATGATAGGAGCAGTAGCATCTTCAGGCATGTCAACAATAACAAAATCAATAAGAGCAGGACAACCTTTAATGTATACTAAAGTATTCTCTTTAATTCATACTGCTTGTTTGTAGGTAGAATCTAATAGATGTAGTTTTAACTCGGTGATTTCAAAAGAGCCAAGATTTAACTTATTAAAAAGACTCATTGGAATTGTTGAAACACTTGTATCTAAATCACAAAGTGCAGCTATTTCATTAGTCCCAATTTTAATCTTAATAGTAGGCTCAAATATATCAACAAGCTTAACAGGTATTTTTTCAGCAATTTTCTTATATTCTTCCTCAAGCTCACGTACCTTTATTGCTACCTGATTAGCAAAGTGTTGATACATGGCTTCCACATTTCCTTCACTTATCAGAATCTTGGTATTGATCCTTTTTACAACATCTTCAATGGTGTAATTTGGTGAAGGAGCATTGCTATAGTCAAGTTCTTCAGGCTCCTCCCTTTGGATTCTTATCATCTTGAGGTTTTCAACTGGATTGGCATCAGCTTTACCTGCAAATTTAGCTAGAATGAGAGTTTGACTCTAGGTTATCTTACCTAGCTGTGCCTCAACAATCCTTGTTCTTTCCTGGAGGGCCTGCAAATCATTCCTCAAACTTACAGCTTGGTTAGATAATTTACCAAGCATAGCATCATGGTTCTCCGTTATTTTAACTAGGATATTATTTTTCTCATTTTGTGAATCCATAAAAGACTTAAGAGTTTCTTGGAGACTACCATTACTTGATACCATATTATTATTAGACTTACCTGCAGGACTAGAATAGTGTTTCTAAAATTTGGAGTATAATTCTTCTTCTAAGAAGGGTTATAATCATTATGAGCAATGACGTCTATCTCTTCAATATTTGATTCTGGATAGCTCTTACCTTGGTATACTTACCTTTGACAGCTAATATGAGCTCATCCAACTTAGCATTTGAGTTCTTCATTTTCTTGTGGTGTGACGGAGTTCACCTGCTTTGTGTTTGATCTTTCCACATGCCATATGACATGGTTGTCTTGCATATTGTCTAGCAGCTTCTTTGCTTCGGTAATTTGTTTACCCATAAATATTCCTACAACTTCAGTATCAAGCATATACTTAGATACAGGGTTAAGAGCATTATAAAATAATTGGAGAATTAACCAATCTTCCATCCCATGGCTGGGACAGTTTTTCATGCATTCTTTCATCCTCTCCCATGCAAGCGCTAGTGGCTTGCGCTCTTCCTATCTAAAATCAGTAATATTAGATCTTAGTTCCATAGTCTTTGCAGGTGGAAATAATTTAGTCATAAATAAAGAAGTACATTCCACCCACGATGAAATAGTATTTCTAGTCAAAGATAGCAACCATTCTTTTGATCTTCCTCTAAGAGAGAAAGGAAATAAGCGCAACTTGGTCGCATCAGGGTCAACATCTTTAATGCGCATCATATCACATATTTCAGTGAAAGTATTTAAGTGCATACCCACATCCTCAACAGCAAAGCCTCCAAATTGATTTTGTTGAACCAAACTTAAATAGTGGGGCTTAGTTTCATAATCTTCAGTAGTAAATGCTAGCTGTGTAATAGGAGTATGCAAATATCATTTTTGGGAGTTACAAACTTCCCAAGCTTCTTTTTAGCCATATTTCTTATGTTTTTTGATTTTATTATAAAAATACTTAATGATAGTAAAAACAAGAATTTAAAGAGTAACTATTTTTTTTGGTTTTTCAAATAAAGACTGAAAGCAAACTAATAAAATTAAAAACAAGAATTAAAACTAGCAAGCTTCCTACTAAGCTCACCAGGGTAGCTATTGCTTTCCTGGTAATAGCACCAGAAAAAGTGTTGATACCTGATTACGGATGTAGTATAGCTCTTTTTCCCTAGTAGACCTAGGTTATCGATCCTCGGGAAGCGGAAAGCGTAGTAAGGTTACTTTAACGGACCTTCGGGACTTTTAGAATTACTTTTGCGTTCTACCGGACCAAGAGTTTGTGATCTTTTGTTGTTGTCGATGATGGAGAGAGAGGGCCTAGGGCTTTTGGTTTCACCAGTAGTTGTGCAAAACATATGATGGGAATAAAAGATAATAATAAAGTTGTTGGGAATATGACCTAGAGGCAATCACGTATGTTGATATTTCCCATTGTATTCATAAAGATATTAAGGTGTCCTTGTATAAACTTATGATGTATATCATTGAATATGTGATTAGGTTGTGGAACTATATATTCATGTTGTTTGTACTAAATATCCTTGGTCATCGAGGTTGTGCTGGACACACAACTTAGAACAACGTGAAAGTCGGTAGATGACTTGGTTCCACTTGTCATGGGCATGGAGATGCTAGTCTGACTTACACATATTTGGCTAAAGAGTTTAGCGAGTTGTATTGACCCATATCGAGGTACAACGAACAAGTTGTCATTTGTATATCTCAATCAATGTAATCCTTAGACCTGAGGTTGTTGCAAAGTCTGAGTCGAGGATCACCGACTTAGGTTCTGTCAAATGCTGATGCGTAACTGGTTAGTAATAAAGGAAGAGTTCAGGTCGACTGAGAATTAAGTTACGTGATGTGAATAATCAAGATGGGATTTTGCCCCTCCACTTGCAGAGATATTCTATGGGCCCTCTCGGATGATATGATTCAAAAAGCATGGCCATGCATGACTCGGTTGAGTGTTAAGCGAGGCGGTCGACTAAGAGTTAGTCGGATGAATCACTTATCTCGTATTGAGAAGAGATTCGGACTATTTAAGGGATGACAAATATTAGCCTATAGTCTGACAAGGTATATCATGAGGCAAAAGGGACTCGGACGTAATTCGCATTGGAAACAAGTCGTCATGACTCTTTGGTACTTGGGAGTGAGCACGTTCTACTAGGAGCCGCTACCAACTGATCGATTGATAGTCGGACTCCAATCGTTTCCAAGTTGCCATGAGACTGCGGGGTCACACACTTAAGAGAGGGAGCAAGTTCGGATTGGATCTGAACCGGAAATCTGGTTTGGTTTGACCCGAGCCGGATTTTGGACTGAGTTTGTGAGTCAGACTCACAGTAACTAATATTATATGAGCTTTAGTGAATGGGCCACGAGTAAGTGGAGCCCATGTTTGCTCCCTATATATAGTGGGGCGCAGAAACCCAGGAGGGTTGATCGGTTAGTTCATTCCATGCGTTGGAAACCCTCGCTCCATAGCAGTCCATCCGTTGTATCAAACTTAGCAGTTCGCCGCCGGTGCTCCTCCTTCTACGTGTGGATACCAGTAGAGGTGATGTACGATCAACACCAGGACGATCGTGATCGGATCAGATCGTGAGGAGTGCACTGCATCAACTGACGCGCTTCATCAGTAATCCACAACCACACGTCTAGTGGTAATCCTCGCGGCCTTCTACCTCAGCTAGATCTTGGGATCACCATGTTAAAGGAAAAAGTTTTGTTTTATATCTGAGTGGCCCAACAAAATTATGCATGTAATTGTTAGAGCAATCTAATTATATGTGGGTTGTCCATCCATAATTGCTATTGCCTCCGTAATCGCTTATAGCAATAACCTACTAGTCTCATCCATAGAAGAAAGAGATCTAATGATATGCATAGTGATGTCACCGTTAATCCCAAGTAAATCCCTCACATATAGCCGTACTACCCCTTCTGTCATTGGGGTTTCCAACCTGCAGATCAGTCATTACTCACACTCCCTATACCTGGATCAATCCTTGGGGTCTTGGGTACCTGACAAGTCCTTATATTGAGGCAAGAGAGGGTACAATAATCATCATGTCATACAAACTAATACATGATCCCATCTATGATAAATAACATGCACAAAAGCTACATGGATAGGCCGAAGCCCTTATCCTAAGGAGAATTACTCACACATAGAGATGAAATCAAAAACCAAAAACATTCTAATGGAAATCATGAGATTCATAGCAAATAGTCTTACAATGTCGCCAATTGGAGATGAGATCTACTATTACAAGTGGTGGAATATGGATATGGTGGTGGAGAAGGGTTTGGAGATTAGATCTAGATCTATTCCTCTGGCGTGGTGGCTTTTGGTGGCAGGGAGAGTTGAGATAAAAAAGAAGAGGGTTTTTCTCATCGCCCAAAGCCTCTTTATATAGGGGTCCCTTCACGAAAGTTGTTCTATTTGACCTGGCGATGTCGGTGCCAACTATACGGCCGAATAAAATTGCCACCATATAGTTGGTCGTTAAAGGCACTGCCTCCACTTGACGGCTCCAGATTTCTTTGAGTTGTTGGAAATCTCGTATCTTTGACTTTAATGTAGTGATTCCCATCATCAAACGCTATTATATGCGTAGGGAAAAATAGAAAGAAAGGATTGCATACCCCTTTGATCATTAGGCATTAGTGGCAGGGTTTAGAGAGATATTTCATCAAATATATGAATAATATCCAGTTTAAATGTGAGTGTGGATGGCTATATTACATATATGAATAATAGCCAGTCACGGGAATGTTTTGTCTATGACCTCTGCTCCCGTGCAACTCCACGCAACCTTAGGGTCCGTACGAGGAGGATTAGCTATACCTCGTACGGGTAGATCTTTCAGGTGGCTCACATGTACTTGCTTTGGGTCTGGGAAAGGGTCGTGTCCTAGGACACGTCGACATACCGATGGAAGTATGTTAATTTATCTAGAAACAAGGGTCAATGTCCATGTGGAAACATTGGTGCACCCCTGCAGATTTAAATCTTTTCGAAAAGCCGCGTCCGCGGTGATGGACGATTTGGAGCACAGTATCTCGATCATAGACAACTACAACTAAAGTTTACTGTTATCATTTGACTTGTATCTGATATACTAGTAAGTTGGAGAACTACCATGGTAAGAATGACTAAAACTGCCAACTGTGTGAGTTTCCTCGGCATGACTTCCTCGTGTGGTTTCGAGGGGGAAATACCAGGATGGGTATGTTTGGTGATAGTGTTAGGATCATTACGAATAGGTCTTTCTTACCTCTCTCTGATAGTCGACAGTTATATTGAGTCTCTATAGGTTGTTTAGTGCTTGTTGCACTGCCGCTTTAGCACAACATACCTATGTAGGCGAGAGTCGCCGAATTCTATGTCTCTCCGTGTACTGGCCTCAGTACTGACCGCTCTCTTTTTTCTTTGCCCTTTGGTAGCACCTCTTTTGTTTAAGCAGCTTTGAGATCGAAGTCGTTAGCAGGTTTACCCTTTCGGCTTGGCATGGGCAGGGTTATGGACTCCAATGATTATTCTTCTGGGCTCTTTGCCCAATTTGCATCGTATCCATAGTCGGATGTTGTATTGTTTTCAAGGTGATTTGGATCTTTGTACTGTATTTCTGTACTCTTGTCTCATGGAGTCATGTTGTATATATCTATCTATGGGTTCCATCGTGGACTATTGTGTCATGATATTACTTTGTTTTCCACCCGCATGAAAGTTCCTGGTGGGCACCTCTGAATCGTTTCTATGCGGGTTTGGTGGGAATATCTATACCTTTATAGGGACGATCCGAGAGTGTTACAAAGTGGTATCAGAGCTCAGCAGTTCTGATACCCTACTGGTCAAGTCTGTTGAATAACCTAGCTAACGGTCGATGTAGAGTGTCAAAACTATTTTCTAAAATTGGTTGGATAGATCTGATTAGTTCTGCTTTTACTCCTTACCCATGTGCTATTCTTTTCTTATCTCTGTGTGTTTTGAATCCGCCCTCTTATCTTTTCTTCGAGTCCAAGATTTCTCGTGGTTGGGTTTCTGTCGTACCTTCAGGGTTCCGCTTCCTTCCTCTGTAATAGTGCTTCGACATATGATCTACATGCTACCTAAGGAATCTTCCTTTGTTGTACCTTTTAGTGGACCGAAAATTCACTAAAAATTTTCTTTGTATCTTCGGTGTTCCCAAGATGATGACATGATCTACGTCAGATCCGATGAAGAGCCTACATCATTTCTTTGTGTCCGAACATCGCTTGCCAAGATCGTCAGAGTAATTTCGAGAATGGGTTGCACGCTTTTCTACTACACGTGCGGAGTAAAAGTTTGGGTGCGTGATGGATTGGCCCCCATGCCGACTACTCATTCTATTCGCTCTTGTACATCGAAGTGGAATATGTTGTATCTTTTTCTATCCTTTTACCGAAGTTAGAGGTGGCCTTATCTTTTGATGCCTTTACCTTCGTCCTTCGTTATCCAGAGTGTTCTCTCGACGAAAGTGAGCCACAACCCTTGTTGGTGGTGTCACCGATTTCAAAATGGAGCTAGGATCTTTGTTAGTGGTGTCACGAGGATCTACATGAAGTGAGAAGATTCATATCGTCGGCCTTATTCCTCGTACCATGAGGCAGATCTCGAGGGAGAGATCCATTGTTAGTGGTGTCAAACTGTAGAACCCTGGGTAAAACCACTACTGAAAAACTGCTCGTTGTTGTGCATCATCATGACCGCATGCTCAAGTCATCGTGCCACATTGCATTTGAGCATCTGCATGTGTGCATGCATGTTCTGTCTAAAACTATTTTCTAAAAGCCTATATTTGTTTTATAAATATCTCCATCTTTTATTTCAAATCAAAACCCTAGACTTGTCTGGAATATTTTGTTTGTCTAAAAACCTATTTTAAAATGTTTTATTTTTAAAATAAAATAAATGATTAAAACTAAACCTATTTTTTACCTGGGGAGGCTGCCACCATCCAGGCCCAGCTGGCAGCAGCCCAATACCTAGATGCCAACCTGTAACACCCCAGTTTTATTTAATCTATATTTAGGGTTGATTGTGCATCTATGAGCATCATGTTTTAAATTGTGCATTGAAGGAAAGAAGATGAAACCCTAAAAAAACCTAATCTTCCCATCTCTTTGCAAGCACTCAAATGGTTGATGAATTTGTAAAATCACAAAACATTGGAGCCCAAATGGACTAAAAGGGCCCCTACAATATTTTTATACATTTCAAAAAATTGCTGGTATTTTTGAATCACTCAAAACATAATTTGAAATGAAAATACAAATAGAAATATACAAAAAAGAAAAAGAAAAGAGATTTTGCTAAAAAAAATAGCAGCAACAGCTTCCCAGGCCGTAGCCCACTCCCTCTTCCCTCTCTGCAACCTTTGCTGCAGCCCACCCCGGCCCAGCAGCGGCCCACTCCAGGCCCATACCCCTTCGTCCTCTGTTCATTGTCCTTGTCAACGACGGCGAGCAGCTGCGTGTCTGCGCCACCGCCGTCGATCGCAGCCCGCCACTGAGATGCGTGCCGCCGCCCTCGGTCAACTATAACTCGCCTCTGCCACCGCAGGACGAACCCTAGCACGCCACTCTCCCTCTCATTCCTCTCTGGCTCTCACGCGCGCAAACCCTAGCCTCTGACCTCACCAGCGCCCCACCGTTCCCATCCTTCCCTCGCCAAACCGACTGTCCTCGAAGCTCCGCCTCGTCGACATGTCCCTCCCCGCAAACGGAATCGAGGAGGGGAGCTCCCAGTTGTCGCCTACGACCTCGTATTCTTCGACTCCGACTATGCTCGCCGGCGTCGATCCGCTCAACCTCGACCTCACGCGCTCTCGCCGATGTCACTCACGCGTCAAGGGTGAGCTCGCGGTCCTCTAGGACCTCTCCAATCCTCCCATCTCTCTCTGGATCGAGCTCGCGCCGCCCATCGCTGCCGTTGGCCGTCGTCGCACCGCATGGTCCGATGACCATTAGCAAGCGGCGCCGCCTCTTTTGAGCTCGCCTTGCCCCACTTCTTCGAACACGCCCAATCCCGCTCACCCGTGCGCCCTCCTGCGCCATTTCCGCCGCCGCCTGCAGTGCTCATAGGCGAGGCCCGTGTGGCGCCCGCGTGGCATGCCAACGTGGCCTCGGCCCCACGCGTCAGTGGGAGTGGGTAGCCCCATACCGAGTGAGAATGCCCTTTAGCGTGTGTGGCTGCTGAGGTGGCCAGAGGCCCACCAGTCTGTCTCTAGGGATAGCCCAGCCCTCGGTGTAAAATGTTTATTAAGCTTTTAATAATTGATTTAATAATTTCATAATTTGAATAAAACTTGTAAACTCAATATCTTATTATTTATAAATCAGAAAAATGTGTATAATATATCAAATTGTTCACAAAAATGAAACCTAGCTGTTTAAGCTATCATCATGCATTGATCAACAACTAAAATGAAAACTTTAATTAGAACAACATAATAACCCCTCATAGGTGATTCCGGAGTTTTCCCGAATTAGGGTTTTTGCCCTCGGAACCCCGATTAAATGGTCGAGCATTCTTTAGGGTTACATTTCAATGCAATTTAACTTGTCATATCATCATCATTGCTTGAGCATTACATCGATGCCATGTGTTGATTGTTTCCTTCTCTTTCCGGTATTTGGTTCTTCCCGGTAGAATACGATATCGAGATCGAGATCGAAGCCCGAGGACAATAGCATCGAAGATCAAAGATCAAAGAACAATACTCGACCAATTGTAACCAAGTCAAGTACAAGGTTCCCAAAGATTTGCTTATCGGTTATCAACTGGCAAAGGCAAGCATAGCCCCACCATGATACAATCCTTCGATTTTGAAAGCATTTCAATTCCTGCCATGATGCATACGATTCTACTGTGGTCTTTTATCGATAGATAAGAGTATCCTATCTATTGCATTACTCCCTTTTTGAGCTTATATTACCTGATCCACTGCTCCTAGCATAACTAGGTTTGTCTTGTGTGCACTGCTAGAGCTATTATATGTGTCTGCTTAGCCATGCATAGCTGTTAGTCTGGTCCATCCAGATGATGTATCAGATGTAGAGAATCTAGTATGACAGGAGAACGTGATGAGATGAGATCAGTGATATGAGTTAAACATGCTAAGCCTTGTATGGGAGGCCACGGTGGGATGTGGTTTTTCTAGTCCCATGCTCGCCACCACTAGGACCTGAGTTCTTGCCTTTGGAACCAAGAAAAGCGTGCAACCACACGGGGCATGGACAAACTCATGACTGACTAACTTGCCTAGTATATTCCATGAGTCACATGGTTCGGGAGTTCCATTCGACATATGCATAGAAAATCTTTTGAAAGATTTGCCGGGTGAAGTTGGTGCATTCATAACAGGTAGGTAAGCGTGGACCGGGTTGCTTGGGGTAGATAGCGCCCCTGTTAACCAACCTCGCCTCACATCTTTAAGTACCGGCTTCGGGATTTGACCCGTTACGGTGGAACCATACTTATTGCGTGACTGATGGTCTCGGAGAAACCAAGGTAAAGGTCGTGTCTAACCACCCCCTGCCGGCCTTCCAAGGAAGAGGGCTAATCATTGTGGCATTAAGAGAAGGTTAGTTCGTGTGGGTAAAGTTGTACACCCCTATAGGGTAATAATCTTTTCGAAAAGCCGTGTTCACGGTTATGAACGACTTGGCGACCGAACTCAAGATCATAGAGAACTATAACCTAATCGTAAAACTTGGCTGATCCACGTGTGCTTAAGGATGCTTCCTCATGGGTACGAGGGGGTGATCCTAGTTGGTAGATGATGATGACTTGGTGGATATCAAAAGATGATGATCAATATTTCAGAGATGTCGCTCTCTTATCCCCTTTTAAAATACTCTGAATAGATGAGCTTCTTCTCTCTCTTGTTTTATAAACAAAAGATGGTTTTATGCAAAACAACTCCACCAGCCATAAGTCTTGGGAGTACACCCTGTACTCACCCTTGCTTTGTTGATAATTTTGGTAGAGTAAGTGTTCACCTGAAGACGAGTTCCATACTACATCTACATCGACGAGTAGCTTGGGCTTCCCGGTCGGCAGCCTAGAATCTATGGGATGGGACGTCATCGTTATGAGGCCTCTTAGGCCATTTGTTAAGTTTGCTATACTTAATAGCATAATTTGCCTTCCGTTGTTTGGTGTTTGTGGTCAGTGACCTCTGCTTGTAATAATTTGGTTCTCTGCTCAGTTATGAGCTCGATGTAATAAATTTGTGTCGTAGGGCCACTGTTGTGTTACTGATTCTTCAGTGGATATTCTCGAGGTCAAGGTTAAGCTTATGCCAGACGGAGGTCTGGGATTTGTTTAGCCCTGATCCCGGGGGTGTCATAGTTCTTGGTATCAGAGCAGTACCGACCGTAGGAAAACCTTTCTATTGGTCGATGTTGAGTCTAGTGCTTGAGAAAACTATTTTAAAGCTGAAAAGTATTTGCGAAAACTCTAGTATGCTTCTTTTACTCCTTATCCAATTTCGCCCTAACTCTGGGTTATCTTATCTGGTGTTGATTTTGGAAAAATTTTGATATCTCTTCTAATCTCTCAAAACTTAGGTGCCTTCTTGGCATGTCGTTTCTCAACCAGTTGACTTAGTGTTGAGTTCTCTAGAGTTATGTGTGTTGTCAATTCCTTGTTCCCCTTTGTTCTTGTTCACATGAGAGATTCCTTCCTATCATGATCTCTCTATCTTTTGGACCCACAATATTATATTGTTGGATCTATAGTGTTCTGTTCCAGGCTTCGAGGTTTCCTTTCGCCTCGTGTGCCTCCTTTTTGTTCGTTTGGTACTTTAGAAGATGTTTGTTCTTTTGGAAGCTACCTCATGATTACTGTCTTGCAGTGTACGCCATGTCACTCAAGTAGTAGTTACTCCTTTCTTTGGGTTTTAACCCTTGGATTTGAACCTAAGATCCCTAATTGTGTTGGATTCTGGTGTTGTGAATCTTGTACATGAAGCTGACCTTTAACCCAAGATCATCCCTTTGACCCCTGTTGTTAATGTTCACACATTACCTCAGGATGGCTTGTATTACAATTCTGGCCTTCAATCTTGTGGTTATTGTCGCGATTGAATTGTGACAATTAAGGACTTCCCCTACCACCTGCTATGGCAGATGTTCTTTAATGGAACCAAATAGATCACGAAAAGAGTACTCCTCGAGAGTCTCGCATTTATACTCGTGACTCTGCCACACCTTACCCTTCTCTACATTGGTTTTCCGAAGTTTGTTGACTTATGCATCCACATCTCGGGATTCTATCCTGAGCATGTTCCTTTCCCCTTGTTGTTTTCCGACCTTTGTTTACCAGTTGGTAGCCAAGTAGTAAATGTGCATCGGTGTCCTCTGATGTAAGATACTCTTGTGGTCCGTCAAGACAAACCATTTCGAAATGTCTAGGAGAAACAAACTCCAGTACCTCGTCATATCTAGGACCAGGTCAAAGTGTTGTAATCCGCAGATCAAGAGGCATTGATTGTCTTCCATCTGTTCTATCTTAAAGTATCACACTCTTCTATACTAAGAGGTCGTGTTAAGTTTCATGACCCCTTAATGAAGTGCTGCTCTTACACATATTTACCCACCCTTCCTCGAGCTTTTGTGCTCGTGAGTGATGCGTGTGCGTAATAATGTGGCTATCTGAGATTCTTAAACAATTTTCATTGTTTTGGACTCAAAGGACATTTGAGTCATACTTAGCATGATTGGTCAACCCTATCACTAAGCAGAGTGTGATTGTGTTACCAAGTCCGCTATTCTGGTACACTCTCTTCAGTCAAAGAGTTAGGCTGTTGCCGAAGCTCTGAGACTACGTCTTCTTGCCTTACCAAGCAAGTTTCCTCTCGAACTAAGTGACATATCGGTGGTTCGTGATATTCTAGATGTCTACTAGAAGTATCGCCATGTTGCCACATGACCGTGTTGTCAAGTTCTTGAGCAAGCAAGTTCTCTGAACTGCACCTTTCTCCAAGGATCCGTACTGGATACCCCTAAACTAGTTGGTTGAGGTTAAACAACAACTTGGAGAGTTCTAAGACAAAAGTTCTATCTGACTCCGTTCCTTCTTAAAGGGTTGTCTAGTTTTGTTCGTGTTGAAGAAAGATAGTATTTCCTTTGTGGACATGTTATCTTCCCCTATCTTTGATTTGATTTGGGTTATCGTCAAATCAAACTCAGTTCCAAGGACTATCTTGATAATGTTTCTTCTCGTGATGTTTCACTGGGATACATCTTCATGTCCTTTGGTCTGACCAGTATTTTTGTCTTGTTCACACAACATATGAGTCCATCTTCTTGGAGTGTCTTGGTAAGTTTGTTATTGAGCCCATCAATGACATACTTATTATCTCCATGTTAGATCGTATTCATATGGAGCAATTGACATTAATGTTGGAAAATTTCGAGAACCGTCTTCGGATCATTTTGAAGTATGAGTTCTGGAATTTTAGACGTAACCTCCTCCAGTTCACGTGCAGTTGTTGAAAGATGCCGCCATGAATTCGAGAAGAGTTATCTCTCTTTCCTTAAGGACACATGTGTGTTTGATTGTCAGTACCTTATATGTAAGCAGTTGTCTTTTGACAAGTTGCTAAATACATGGGTACAACAATCTAGCTCAGTCTTTTGGAGCTTTACCCTATAGTCCCTGTCTTGAGAATCTAGTAACTTTACCTTTGCGATAAATGTTGCAAACTTTCTGTTCGGACATGCTGAGTCTGAAATATCATTACACTTAACCAAAGCTTAATATCAAGCAGCAATGATGGTTGGTGTTCCTCAAGGTTTTGACATAGGTCTATTGGTAAATCTGGCCAGATTGATGTAACGGTTGACACACTTAGCCAGAAAGACCTCTTGTCATATTCTTGTGATTCAACAGTAACAACCACTTCTCATGAGGCTTCTTCTATAATTCATTATAGGAGTTGTGCTTATGGTTTCCTTTGTATATGAAGTCCGACCTTTACTTGATGTTTGATTTTTTGAACATCAAGGAGAACATTTAAAGTAGTGTTGCTAAATGTCTCTCGATCGATCCTCCAGACCATTTTATGTTGGCAACCATCTTGTTGTACCAAGTAGTTGAAGTCTGAGAATGAAGTTTCTTTCTTCTCGTGTTATCAGGAATATTCTCACCTACTCATCTGGTGATGTAAAGTGATACCATGATCTTTGGCAAAGATTTTGGTATACCTAGATGAATAAAGAGTTTCCTTCGTCTTCTCAACCATGTTCTAAGAGCACCTATGATTTTGGTAATTAGTAGTTTCTCTTGGTACATGTTCTTTGTGACTCTTATGAGTCCTCTCCACAAAACACCTTTCTGTATTAAGCCTTCTGTTGAATGAAAGAGTGATCCTTCTGTGTCAAAAGTAGTTCAACAGCTTGGTTTTGTAGAACCATATCTCTGCAACCTGAAATATCTACTTAAGCCGTTTAGTAGAGGTTCCTCATCGAAGTATGTGGTCATGTTCTTTTTGTTGGAAGCTCTCTTCTTCAGAAGCTTCAAAACCTCATGTAAGTTCCATGTTCTCAATCCTTATGAAGACCATCTATCTAACAACTTGAAACCATCTCCTCTTGTTTCCTCTGTTACCTTGATGTGTTTCATGTAGTCATCTCAGAGTTGTTTATGAACACTCCATCCATGAGTTGACCATGAGATACTACGTGTGTTGCTTAGTGTGTTCCCTCTTATCTTTAGAGTGACCCTGTTTCTTTCTCTCTCTGTCTCTTTTCCTACCTTTGGAATCTCGGGTCAAGATTCTCGTAAGGGGGATAGAGCTGTAACACCCCAGTTTTATTTAATCTATATTTAGGGTTGATTGTGCATCTATGAGCATCATGTTTTAAATTGTGCATTGAAGGAAAGAAGATGAAACCCTAAAAAAAACCCTAATCTTCCCCTCTCTTTGCAAGCATTCAAATGGTTGATGAATTTCTAAAATCACAAAACACTGGAGCCCAAATGGACTAAAAGGGCCCCTACAATATTTTTATACATTTCATAAAAGTGCTGGTTTTTTTGAATCACTCAAAACAGAATTTGAAATGAAAATACAAATAGAAATATACAAAACAGAAAAAGAAAAGAGATTTTCCTAAAAAAAATAGCAGCAACAGCTTCCCAGGCCATAGCCCACTCCCTCTTCCCTCTATGCAACCTTTGCTGCAGCCCACCCCGGCCCAGCAGTGGCCCACTCCAGGCCCATACCCCTTCGTCCTCTGTTCGTCGTCTTCGTCGACGATAGCGAGCAGCAGCATGTCTGTGCTGCCGCCATCGATCGCAGCCCGCCGCTGAGATGCGCGCCGTCGCCCCGGTCTCCTATAACTCGCCTCTGCCACCGCAGGAGAAACCCTAGCACGCCACTCTCCCTCTCGTTCCTCTCTAGCTCTCACGCTCGCAAACCCTAGCCTCCGACCTCGCCGGCGCCCCACCGTTCCCGGCCTTCCCTCGCCAAACCGACCGTCCCCGAAGCTTCGCCTCGTCGAGATGTCCCTCCCCGCCAACAGAATCGAGGAGGAGAGCTCCCAGTTGTCGCCTATGACCTCGTCTTCTTCGACTCCGACTATGCTCGCCGGCGTCGATCCGCTCAACCTCGACCTCACGCGCTCTCGCCGATGTCACTCACGCGTCAATGGTGAGCTCGCGGTCCACTAGGACCTGTCTAATCCTCCCATCTCTCTCTGGATCGAGCTCGCGCCGAGCGCCGCCCATCGCTGTCGTCGTCCGTCGTCGCACCGCATGGTCCGGTGACCATTAGGAAGCGGCACCGCCTCTTTTGAGCTCGGCCTTGCTCCACTGCTTCGAACACGCCCAATCCCGCTCACTCGCGCGCCCTCCTGCGTCGTTTCTGCCGCAGCCAGCAGTGCTCACCGGTGAGGCCCGCGTGGCATGCCAACGTGGCCTCAGCCCCACGCGTCAGTGGGAGTGGGTAGCCCCATCCCGAGTGATAATGCCCTTTAGCGTGTGTGGCTGCTGAGGTGGCCAGAGGCCCACCTGTCTGTCTCTAGGGCTAGTCCAGACCTTGGTGTAAAATGTTTATTAAGCTTTTAATAATTGATTTAATAACTTCAGAATTTGAATAAAACTTGTAAACTCAATATCTAATTATTTATAAATCAGAAAAATGTGTATAATATATCAAATTGTTTAGAAAAATTAAACCTACATGTTTAAGCTATCATCATGCATTGATCATGTAAGGTTCCCAACCTTTAATAAGGTAGAGATCCGTGTGTGTACCATGCTAGTCCCTGGATCAATAGCTAGCATCCACAGTTAAGATGTAATATCAAGAAACAAAGGTCATAATACAACTTTATAACCAGGAATAAAATAATTTATTACATCTTACATAGATCATCTGGCCATCACATTACATTGAAGCAGAATATCTATAATGCATGGGGTCCTTCATCTTCAAAGTGCCACAGGCAATCATGTTGGTTGTAGACTTGTAATCCTATTCAACAAACTTCACTAACATCAAACAAACCTGCAACATAATAAGTTGCAGCCACAAGGGTCAATACATTTGAATTGTATTGGAAAGTTTCACTACTATGTAGAAATAAGTGGATCCTACCATTTACATGCATATTTGGCTAAGTAGGGTTTAGGCTATTTTGCAGAAAGTAATATAGTTTTATCCTATCTTTTCAAAATAGTTTTTGATCATTGTCAAATCTTTCTGAACTTCTTGGAAAACTCCAAGTGCTTCAAAATCCATTGTTGTCACCATCAAGTTTTACTTTGAGAAATTGGAATGTCGAGATCTTCCATAGCTTCAGGCCTTAGTTGCTCAGTATTGTCCATAACCAGGGACACGGCTAAGTACTTAGAATTTTGATCTTCTACAGAAGTTGTACACTTTACCCACATGACACAATCTCATCTTGATGCCACCAGTGGCCGCTGGATAAGTACTCACCAAGATGGAGTACTGGCAGATTGAGAATGTGACAAAGTCTTTCCATAGGAGTCCTCCCAATACACAATGCTAGCTTTTCATCCAGGCACAAATGTAGGGTTTCAAGTTCCCTTACACAATTCTAGTTAACCTGAAGATGCCAATGGATGGGTCTTCCACTATGTAGTTGACTAAGCCAGAGCCCATTTAGCATGTGGCTGTAGACGGAAGCCACTGTACGAGAAACATGTTCAATATCTAAGTCCCTGGGTGGTTTTCTTCTAGTGCACATACAAAAGAGATAGCCATATAAACATGGTTCCTTTTGTTGCCACCTTGTCCAATCTTGAGTATCCTTGTCCACCCAGGTGGTTCATTGAGTACTTGTTTTATTATATAAAACATATATCTTTTCAATACTTCATATAGTCATATCATGTATCCCATCCCAAATATATAACAGGGCTAAGCATACTACAACTACAGTGTTTCCACTAAGGAATATATAAGGGTATCCTATTAGGATTTAGCATAGCATAAAATATAGTAGTCCTTATCATGCATGTTTCAAAAATCCACTAAGTGTAATGAAAATAGTAGGACTTGGATGATAGTGTCACTTGCCTTTTTAGTAGAGAATGATGGTTCACTTCTTGATCTTGCAAATATCACACTCTTCTAATTCCACTACAATTCAATCAAGCAAACACAAATTCAACTAGCATTCCAACTAATTTACCACACATAAAATAATAGAAACAAGGCCATGCATGCAAGCATGCAAAAGATAGTTTTACTTGCAAAAGTGGTTCCTACTAGGCTCTAAACATTATAAAGTTAAAAAGTGGTCATTTACTAAAGTGGTAAATCCATTTGTAAAAGGTTTCATCTATAAACCATTTTTAAATCAAATCAATATTTTATGTGGTGGAAAATGCTTTTAGCAAAGAAATATTCTTTAAAGGGTTCACCAAATATATTTTAATACTCAAAACTTGGTGTTTAGGGTCAGAAGGTTTGAATCAAATCATTTCCCAAAGGTTTCACTCAAAAATCATTTCTAAATCAAAAACAATATTTTTATTTGACTAAAAATGAGCTAATTCAAATATTTACTCCTTAACTTCACAAAATACATTTTTAAATCCATAAGTTGATTTCTATGGTCAGTAGGTTCACAACAAACCATTTTGCAAAGATTTCACATTAAAATTATATCTAGAACAATTTTTATATTCATAATAAGCCTACACATGTTTCTGCAATTTCAACCAATTTTACAGAAGCAAAACATTAAACAAAAAGCATGGCTGCAAAGTACTTGTTCTGCTGAATCCATTGATATAAAATTTGCAAAATTTGGACGTGTAGAATTAAAGTTATGAATTTTACAAGTTTGCAATTCAAACAGATTCTAATTTCTGTTTTAAACAAAACCTTGCCCACGTGGCGTGATTCTATTGGCCGGTACCGCTTCATGCGGATCAGGCACTCTGAGTCGTTGGATCTAACTTAAATCGCACGGCGCAGATGGACTCATACCTCTTCGCTTGAATGTAATCCTAGCCACTGGTTAACGATCTAACGGCTCTCAGATGGTTGACCATAGCCTGGTGGCGCTGCGCGGCGGCGACTGGCGGCGCGGCTCGGGCTACGGCGGATCCGGTGATTCAGGAAGCAAGGGGGGTAATGGAGATGCTCACCGTGCTCGCAGGGTCCTGGTGAAGCTCAAGGCGTTGTTGGTTTGGCGAGGGGCGCACCAGATAGGTGACGATTGCTCGCCGGAGTGTGCAGTGGCGTCAGGCGTCTCTGTATGATGACGGGGGCGAGGCTGCAGCTCGTCCTAAGGCAAATGGGAGGGGGAATTAGATGCGTATGAGCATGGGGAGTACGGGAGTTTCATTGAGAGGGCTCGGGGCGGTCGGAGTTACCCGGGAAGGGTCGCCGGAGTCGCTTGCAGACGGTGGCGCTGCTGGTTGTCGTTGTTGCCGACGATTCTGAGCGCGCGCGAGCGAGTGGAGTACACGGGCAGGTGCGCAAAGGACTGGAGAGCAAGCTTGCATGCAGAGGGAGGTGAAAGGCGGCTGGACGGTGCCAGAATTGGTTGCGAAGCTCGTCGGAGACGACGGCGGTGCAGAAGAAATTGGAGACAGCCTGGGGGCTCCCGTGTAGTGGTTTCTGAGGGGAAAGGAAGGAGAGAGGGAGGCGATTAAACGGGCGAGGTCACAGGCGATTTTGATCCAGCCATTTACGCGTATTCAAGCGGAGTAATCGCGGCAGAACGCCGTTGAGGAAAGGGAGAAACGGCTGGCGCGGGTGGAAACGATGCACAGTGGTGTGGGGCCTGTCCGTCAGCGAGGTGGAGGAAGTGGGAGATGGGGCCACCTGTCTGTGACTCTGCGGGTGCGCGCATGGGTGAAAAACGATTCGCTGAGGGGGAAAAAGATGGGCTGCGAGTTGGGCTTGTGGGCCTGCTTAGTGGGTTGAGTCTGTTTCATTTTTTTATTCTGAAAGCTTTTTCTTTTTCTATTTGAATTTCTGTTTTGATTTTCAAACAAATAATTCAAACACCAATTCAAATCAAACCACCACCAAACTTTGTATTTATTTTAATTATTTTTAACAACACAAATCAAAGTCCAAAACAAATAATTTTTATTCTTTTTAGGATCCATTAATAATTAAATAAATAGACCTTAGTCATTAATTCAAATAGGATTAAATTTATTTAAAAACTCTATTTGAAATCTAAAATAATATCAAAACCATTTCAGTAGGTTTTATTTGAAAATATAAAACATTTGGAAATCTTATTTAAAATAAATTAACAAGTTTTAGTTTTTATTTAAAATGGACCAGCCTTTACTTTAATAAGATTGGATATTAATAAATCCTTATTATTTTATTTAAATAAACCTTCACTCTTTTTATCAAATAGAAATATTTTATTTCAAAAGCTTGGCCAAGATTAATTTGGCTCTTAAAATAATCCTTATTCATAAATCTACCTTTTATTTATAAAAACTATATCTTTTTATTATAATTTTTATTTATTAATTTTTTATCTTTTTAAATCCCTTTAGGATTTTATTTGATCAAAATAGGTTTTGATGTTTCCAATTGGAATCAAAAGTTTCTTCTCACCCTAAAAATCAACAATTGTTCATTTTGTTTATTTATTTTTTTCACATTTCAAAATTTGGAAAATTTTGGGATGTGACAGGCTACCACCCTTAAAAGAAATCTCGTCTCGAGATTTGGGAAGGCTAGATGTTACAAGTTGGCTTCAAGGCAACTAGGGTACTACCACCCTTAAAACAAAGTCTCATAGGGTTACATTGATGGTTCACTTGACTATAGGTTCAACACTTAATATCCAGACAAGGAATCCTTATTTGACTCAACTGAGTTATCTAGTTCCTGACATCCACTTATTCTATCTCTTCAAAGTTTCCATCCATATGAATGTGGTTCACATGTCCTTCTGGGTCACATCGGAGTCATTTCCATTGGCTCTTTTAGCATCCTTTTTCTTTTCTTCTCAGGACAGTCTGATGCATAGTGTCCAAGCTCCTTACAATTATAGCATTGCAACTAGCTAATGTCTTTCTTCCTGAAAGTGTCATGTTGGTTCTGACCAAGGTCATCTCCATTGTCAGTATCATTTCCATTATTATCACTTCCATTGCTATTGTGGTGATAATGATGTGGTTCAGAATCTTCCTTGCTCTTCTTGAATGAATGCTTCTTTTTTGATGATCCTGAGTGATTCTTGAGTTTATGCTTCCTCTTTCTATTCTCAACTTGATTCATCTTGTTTTCCAAAATGGTGGCTTTGTCATAGAGTGATTGATAAGTTGGGACATAGGCAACAGCTAGATGCAGGTTCAACTCATCATTAAGTACTTCGAGAAATTTTTCTTTTCTCTTAGCATCTATATCAACTTCATCCGGTGCATATCGTGCCAGATTGTTGAATTCTTCAATATACTCAGCCACACTGAGGTGACGTTGTTTCAGATTGTGAAACTCCTTTTTCTTCAAGTACATTACTCCAGGTGAGATGTGAGTTGTTCTGAATCCATCCTCAAAAATAGCCCAAGTCACATCCTCAAGGGGAGTGGTGATCTGAAAGTTGTCCCACCATGTTGCTGCTGGCTCTTTAAGCAGAAATGCTACAAAACTAACTTTTTCTTCATCGGTGCAGCCAATAGTCACTAAGTCTTTGTTCACTGAACGTAACCAGTCATTGGCTTCCATTGGATCATTTGTTCCAGAGAATCTTGCAGGCCTAAGTTTCAGAAACTTGGTGAGCATATCAAGTGCTGGAGGATTATTCTAATTGTTGTTGTTGCTGATGTTTCTTTTGTTGTTGTTGTTGTTGTTGTTGTTGTTGTTGTTGTTGTTGTTGTTGTTGTTGTTGTTGTTGTTGTTGTTGTTGTTGTTGTTGTTGTTCTGATTCTGTATGAATGTGGTCATCTCCTGCATCAGTTGTGTCTGAGCTGTCAACATCTGCTGCATCTCAGGAGTGATGTTGTTGTTTTGGTTGGGGTTGGCACGACGGGGAGGCATCTGTTGGTTTGATAGGGATGAGTAATGATGGATAGGTTTTTAAGAAGTCCTAACACACAACTCAAAACCAACCAAGTTCAATCAAACAATCAAGCAATCAACAAGCAACTATTCACTTATCAACTTATGGGTTTAACTCATGAGTTGAAGGAAACAACAAGTTTTCTTGAAAATAATAACTTAGTATAGTCATACCTCATAGGTCAATATGATCCATACACTAACATGATATCAATGTCTTTGGTAGGCAATCTAATGTCTCTTGGTTTTCACTTGTAGTCCTTAGTGATGTCTAAGTTGAAATCTTTGGTGAGACTAAAGTTGAAGTCATTGGTCATGGTGAAGTCTTTGTCCATCAAGTTGAAAAGGAAGAGATGTAGAATCAGAACCAAAAGGTTAAGGAAAGAGTTTACAAGATTGTTTGTAAATAAGTTTTTGGAACAAATACAACTCTTATTTTTCTAAGGGGTTTGTCCAATCCTAGGGTTACAATCTACAGGCAACACAGTGCTCTGATACCATCTGTAAGGTTCCCAACCTTTAATAAGGTAGAGATCCCTGTGTTTACAATGCTAGTCCATGGATCAATAGCTAGCATCCACAGTTAAGATGTAATATCAAGAAACAAAGGTCATAATACAACTTTATAACCAGGAATAAAATAATTTATTACATCTTACATAGCTCATCTGGCTATCACATTACATTGCAACAGAATATCTATAAAGCATGGGGTCCTTCATCTTCAAAGTGCCATTGGAAATCATGTTGGTTGTAGACATGTAATCCTATTCAACAAACTTCACTCACATCAAACAAACCTGCAACATAATAAGTTGCAGCCACAAGGGTCAATACATTTGAATTGTATTGGCAAGTTTCACTACTACGCCTCTAAGCTGCGCAGGTGCGCTTTAATTGTAGTGCTCCAGAGAAGTTGTGCCATGTGTGCCACGGGTGTCTTTTTTTTTAATTTCAGGGCCAAATGATATACAATACAGATTATATAGGCAGATATACACACAGATATAAGATATACAGTTATATATATAAATACACAATTCGCAAAACAAGATTGAAACAAATACATATAGATAAGTCTCATACATGAATACATAAATTATACATTGTTTCGATCAAGTTACACAGTAGTTGGTGACATGCGAATACATGTGTCGATCGAACAAGTTAGAGCTCGGAAGCTCGCCTAGACATCTAAACTAGCTAGACACAAACGCGGGATAAACAACCAAAGAACATAAGCATGGTCACCGCGATGATGGTGTAGGTCTTCATCCGGTTCCTCGTCCTAACTCCCGCTAGATAGCGCGTGTATCTAGCTTACGCCTCCGCCATAGTGTTGTACCCTTTGTAGCTATTGTTGCTGAAATGGTGCACCTGTCTCCGGCAGTCTTCCCAATCATCATAGACTCCGGGAACCCATCCCTTGTACACGACGTACCACGTCATCTATAAGTTGACAATAATAATTAATCGACGATTGAAAAAAAACATGTATAATTAAAGTCGCATATGAAGATACACTTATAGAAAGTACTCCTAAATCAACAAGACCAAACTCAAAAAGCATGCCTCATATATAACTAGGTTGTTCGACACAGGAATATGCTACGATGGAACTGTCCGCCAAGTAGGATGCACAACACCTGGACCTGTGAATAGCACAAGGCGGACAATCCCATCGCAGCACATTCACATATATAGTGTGCCACGACATTTCAATCATCGGAATTATTCTCGAAAAAGACCAAAGTAACTCGAAAAGAATGCCTCATATATAACTAGCTAGGTCGTTGGACACAGGAATATGCTATGATGGAACCGTAAGCCAAGTAGGATGCACAACATCTAGACTTGTGCATAACAGAAGGCTTACAATCCCATCACAGCACATTCACATATATAGTATGCCACGACATTTCAATCATCAGCATTATTCTCGAAAAAGACCAAAGTAAATCAAAAAGAATGCCTCATATAGATACATAGGTCATTGGACATAGGAATATGCTACGATGGAACTATGAGCCAAGTAGGATGCACAACACCTGGACATATCACAAGGCTCACAATCCCGTCGTAGCACATTCACATATATATTGTGCCACGACATTTCAATCATCGGCATTATAATCGAAAAAAGACTAATAAAGTAAGGAAAAAAAGAAGGACCAAAATGAGCAAAGGACCAAAGAGTAAGCAAAAAAACCAAGCATTGATTGATATATAATAATAATAAGCAAAAGAACTAAGCGATGATTCATAAACCTAATAAGATAAGTATAGTAGCATGTACACTTGTCCACATACACACAAAGGTCATCTATAGTTTGTAACTACAACTAGGCCAACATCAAGCCTTCTGGCTCGGCTTAGGGAACGGGAGGACGCCTTGTCTCGTCATGAACTTCCTATAGTCACCCTGCATCTCTAGGCGATCTTCTATGTCACGGTTATTCGGGATATTTCCTCCGTAGAAGATCCCCCCGAAGTCATGACATCACGAAAGATGATTGCCCCAAACTGCTGCTGGATGCGATACATCTCTTGTCTAATATCTGAATCAGTGATCTTGGCCTTTGCTTCGGCCCACTGTTTGAGATGATCTGGCAGCGTAGTAGGCTTCCTTCTTACTGTTCTCTGGCTGATTCACGCAGGGGAACTCCGTTACGTGGTTGAAGACGTGCCTGCCGAACTTGACCTTCGTACGCACGAAGGTGGTGCCTTCCGTCGAGGCATAGCCAGTGAGAGCATCATCCAGAACTTCCTTGATCTTGTCGTAGTTTTTCTTCTTTTCTAGACTCCCCGAGGCGAAATACGTGGCATGGGAATGCTTCGGCGATAAGGAGATGAGCGTGCAGTGTTCATCTCTGCGCAAAAAATTCAAATGGAATGTGTTGGAAAAGAATGATGATAATCTAATAAAGCCAATCGACAGTGGCGAGTGAATAACGACTTACTCGGGAAAGTAAGGCACGAGAATGTATTCCTTTGTCTTGTTCTCCACAAGGATTTTTTTAGGTACGAGGCCACGATACGTCGTTCATCGGGGGAACCCAAGCAGCCGTCATGCATGTAGTAGGGGTCCACTATAGCGATGCCCGGTGTGTTCTCTCTAATGATTTTCATGGCCAGGCTGAGAGAAAACATGCGGACCATGGTATGGTGCAGCGGGTATAGGTGGAACATTTTGAAGATGTCGTCGAACCGTAGGAAGAACAGATCCCTAGGGGCATTGTCGACGAAGCCCAAGCCTGGTGGCACCTTAACCACGAATACAGGGTGCGAGGGATCTTTCTCCGATAGAAGGTGTCTCTCTATCGTCAGCACGACGTCATGCACACTCTGGAGTTCCGAACTGGCGAGCCTCCGCAAATTCTTAGGTAGAATGGGCTCACCCGCCACATGAATCCTCCACATAATACCCTCGAGTCTTGGTGGCCCGTCCCGAAACCTGATTGGATTCGCAATTGACGCCACCGGCTGGCTCGAGCTGCTAGATTTTATTTTCCTGCCCTTTTTTCCTTTTGGAGAGCGGGCTGGCACCGCAATCTGAGCACCGACCGCCCTATGTAGTGTTTCAGGGCTTAGAATAAAGGGCCGGATGGTTGTATCAGTTGGCTCTATAAAGGCACAAGCTGGAGGCGTCTCCTGAGAACCAAACAGATGCTTGGTGATAGTGGCTTTCTCTGTGGGGCCACCAACTAGGTCTTCGTTGCTAAACTGAGTGTTGAAGAAGTGATCATTCCAGTCTTCGTCGTCCTCGGCCGGATCCTACGCCATGTGCATATCATCAACATGATCATCCGACCCACCGTGTGGAGGTGACGGCGAGGGCGATAAGGGGGCCTTGCCACCGCTTGTCGCTGGCACGACAGGCTATGTTGTTGTCTGTGGCGTGAGGGCCCCCTCCGTCCCCAAACGGATCATGCTCTTTGGCCATTGCAAGAATAAGCCGAAGCAACTTCTGAGGACAGCCGGCTCTTCTTCATCCGCTCCTGGGGGTTGTATGGGAGGTTCCAGGTCGTCGCAGCCCCTTAGCACCCGACTAATTTTAACCCTGTGCACGCTATCTGGCATCGGCCTTGAGTGGAACATGCGCTGCAAGGGTTGAACGATGGTACCCTTGGCAAAATCCCTCAGCTCGTTGTTCACGTAGCATAAGAGAGTGCAAGGAACATCCGTCTTCGGAAAACATGTACGGCGTCGTCAGAGATTCCATAAGAGTAATAGATGGCGTGAAAGGCGCTAAAGCAATTTGTTTACCGTGATGGCGTCGAGATCGGCTAATGTCGAGGCACCGCATACGGCGATGGGCGTTCAAGAGACGGAAGGGCTGCTTGATGGCGCGGTGCTGGACGCTGGTGTATTCTCCATACCAGGTGCTTGGAGCTCCGATGCCGCCGCCACGATGGCAGGGGGGCCACCAACATGTCCGGCGCCGCGGTGATGGCAGGGGGAGTCACCAACACTTGCGGCGCCGCGGTGCTAGCGGGCGGAGTCATGAACACGTAGTTCGCCTGATTTGTCGGCGCCGTGTTGTTCGAGTGGCTGTTGACCATGCTTGGAATCGGGCACGGCCCTACTCGACCACCCGCACTCTAGTTCGCTATTGACTCCACCAAGGTAGGCAGGAAGGACCTGAGGGTGATTGCCAGGTTGTCTTGGATGATCTGCGGGATCCGCGCCACTTGTTCCTTAAGTTCTTGAACCTCGCGGTTTTCCTCCTCGCTCCTTCCCGACGGTGCCACATGCGTCCTCGGCTGATGGGGATATGCCTACTGGGGTATACCCAGCAGGGCGTTTCCGACTGGCCCGTGAGCTGGCGAGTGGGCCTGCAGAACGGCGAGTGGATTGAAGCCGAGCAAGGTACCGAGCGACTGGAAGTTAAAGGCCCAGGCGAGTAGATAGGCCCAGTCGGACTAGGTTAAATGACTACTGAAGCTGTAACCGAATCGGTTGAGATATGTAAACCCTAGGGGAGGTGAGCCTATATAAACCTCCCTATAGTGTGAGTAGAGATACGTTCCCAAATACACCCAAGCGACTCGCTGCCTAGCCGCCGAGCTCGCCCTTTGTAACACCTTGATAATACAATCTAGCAGGAGTAGGTCTTTACCCTCCGGGGGGCCGAACCTAGGTAAAACCCTGTGTCTTTGCCCTCATCTCGCACAGCAGATGGCTGGCCGCCCTTGCCCCTCGTTCTACTACTCGCTGCCGATTGCAGCATCTGCCGTGACTATTCCCACGACAGTGGCGCCCACCGTGGGGCCTGGCCGGTCTGGCCGGTGTTCTGCGGCGAGATCCAATCTGCCCATCAACGAGACGGTCACCACTGGCCTCATGATAGCAATCGGCGAGATGCTCCAGATCTTGCCGAGCAGCTACGTCCCGGCGGCGCGACCCGTCACGCACAGCGTGATCCTGCCTATCGGCACGATCAGCCTCTTCGTCGGCCTCACCGACGTCATCGTCTCGGAGGACTCGGCTCGCATCCGCGAGTCGCCGCCACGCGATCGGCTCTCCGAGAGCCAGATCCGCACGATCCATCGCCTCGCCTCCGAGTACAACTCGGCCCACAGCAACATGGCCGGGAATTCAACGGCCGCAGAGGATGTGGCCCTCACCGACGACGCCGACTCGGCGACCCCGGCGTCACTCGCCGGATCCATCACCGCGGCCTCGTCCGTGGGCTCCATCGCCCAGGTCTCCAACGCGGGAGACTTCGAGGACCCCTCCATCCTCGGGATCTTCGAATTCGACTCCGGGTCGGAGAACTCCGCCGACCTCCGCGACGGAACCGGTCGCCACGCCGCGACCTACATGGCTACCGGCGCCGATCCACCGGAGGACACTTTCTCCACCCCAATCCCTCCTAACGCCACGGCAACGGAGGTCGAGGAACTCCGCCTGAAACTGGCGGAGGCGGTGCGCAAGGTGCAAGCCGAGCGCGAAAAATTTCTCCTCGAGCAGGTGACGGCGCAGGAGCTATCACGCTACCACCAGCAGCGGATCAGGTCACGCCTGAACCCCACCATTCAAGGGCGTGCCCTGAACTTCGACGACGAAAACGACCCGGCCCGCGTGGCCAAACGCGCGATCTGCGAGAACGCGCCACCAGGAGGAAGCGCCCGGCCCCCGCCAGGATCAACGGCGAGGGGCGCCCCACCACCACCCAACCGCACCCCTCCCAGGGACCAGCCGCGGATAGTAGTCTCCTCACGGGAGCGAGAGGCAAACGGCCTCCCACTGTTCTCCACCCCAATGGACAACCTCGTGGCAGGACGAGCAGCAGCCGACAGCATCACAGCCACGGGCGACGGCGCCCTACATATCCAATACGTCAGGGCCCTGCTCGCAAAGGCCGTCGAGTAGCAAAAAGCGGGCGCCGACTCGGCAGGTCGAGTATACTCGCGTTCCTCGGGAAGCAGAGCGGCCTCCAGCGGCCGCCCAGCGGCGGCAAACACCCTCAACTGCCCGCCACCAGAACCGCTGCAGCTCCAACACCGACCCGCGAACGCGGCACTCTCCACCAACGACACCAGGCCGGCAACCCACCTTGTCGCCGCCAACAGACAACCCATCGACGCCCGCACCCACATCATCAACAACCAAAGATGGCGCGTACGCCAGCCCGACGACTTGTGGCACACCCTAACTAATCGGCGCGATGGCGAGCCTATGGGGTCGCTCAGTCGACTCGGACCCAAGTGCTTCGGACCAATGATCCGAGGCGAGAAGTACCCGCCAAACTTCAAGGCGCCAAAAGAGATAGAAAAATACGACTCCTCGTACGACCCCGCCGTCTGGCTCGACACATACCTCATGGCGATGGGGATCGCGGGTCACACTGACCTGCTCGCCGCCCGTTACCTCCCCCTGATGATGGAGGGGACGTGCAGGCAGTGGATCAACACTCTCCCCCAGGACAGTATCGACTCCTGGGAGGAAATGCGTGACGCCTTCGTCGGGCACTTCGAGTGCTCCTACACCCGCGCCACCACTATTGAGGACCTGGAACGGTGCGTCCAGGGACCCCGCGAGTCGACCCGCAACTGGGTCCAACGGTGGCAAGAGCTTTGGTACAACGCGGTCGGCATCCACCCGGACACCGCGATCCATTGCTTCAAGACCTCGTGACGCTACGAGCCCCTAGTCGCCAAGCTCAAGCGACACTCCCGCACACTCGACAACATCCCCGACCTCCTCGAGATCGCCAAACGGTACGCCGAGGAAGACCCAAACCAGGAAACTGACGACGAGTTAGGAGGTCAACGCCGCGCAGGCGGCAACGACGGCGGACGCCGAACCGACCTACGCTACAGCGGCACTCGCCTCACTGGCAAGCGCCGCGGTGATGGGCGAGTCGACTTCGTCGCCAACGCTGGGCACGCGCAACGCGAGCCCAAGAGCTTTCGCCGCGACGGCGGAAACTACAAGAACAAGACAAGGTTCGACCCCGCGGCCCTCCTTAATCAACCATGTGCGTTAAATAGCAGGGAAGGGAAGCCCGCAACGCACACCACCGCCGACTGCCACACCCTCAGGGAAATCGAGAAGGCACGGCAAGTGCGGGAGGACCCCGACAACGACCCGCCAAATGGCGGAAAATTCGGCAAAGTAGCCGGCTCGCTCCACACCTTCACAGGCTTCAACACGAAGCGCGAGAAGAAGGTCATCGCCCGCGCCGTCGCTGTCAACGCGGTGGCCCAAATAGACGTCCCCCAGTTCCTGAACTGGTCGGAGCAGCCCATCACCTGGAGCCGCCAAGACCACTCGCCGCGCACCGAGTACCCAGGACGAGTCGCCTTGGTGGTCAAGCCCAAGGTTGGCGACTACTGGCTCCCCAAGACACTGATGGACGGCGGTAGCTCCATCAACATCCTCTACCTCGACACCTTCAGGCGGCTGCGGCTCCCGCAGTCGATGATCGAGACGACCCACAGCACGTTCCACGCCATCGTCCCCGGTCGGAAGGCGTACCCGATCGGCAAGGTCACGCTGCCAGTCACCTTCGGCACACCGGCAAACTTCCGCACCGAGCGGATCGTCTTCGAGCTGGTGCCCTTCGACAGCCCCTACCACTGCGTCCTGGGGCGCCAGGCGTTCGCTAAATTCATGGCAGCGCCCCACTACGCGTAAAACGCGATGAAGCTCCCCGGGCCGTGCGGCGTCATCACCATCAACGGCGACCCCGACATGGCCGCCGAGTGCGAGGCCAAAGGAGCCAAGCTCGCCGACGCAGTCATCGCGGAGGAGACTAATCACGCCGATGAGCTCGCCAAGTACGCGAGCGGGGTCAACAATGACGACCCCACAATACTCAAGAAGCCCAACTCAGAGGGCGCAAACACCTCAACCTTTGAGTCCACGACGCACACTCGCACCGTCGAGCTGGTCCCAGGCGACTCCAGCCAGACGGTGACGATCGGGACAAGCATGAGCCCAGCATAGGAAGGCGCGCTCATCGAGTTCCTCCGTGAGAACAGGGACATCTTCGCATGGAAACCCTCCGACATGCCCGGTGTCCCTAGGAAGCTCGCTGAGCACAAGCTGAACGCCGACCCCAAAATGCGACCTGTCAAGCAGTCGCTACGGCCCTTCAATGAAGAACGCCGTCGAGCAATCGCCGAGGAAGTGCAGCGTCTACTCGCTGCTGGCTTCATCCGGCCAATCAAGTACTCCAAGTGGCTGGCAAACCCAGTCCTGGTCGAGAAGAAAAACGGGACCTGGAGAATGTGTATCGACTACACAAACCTGAACAGCGCCTGCCCAAAGGAGCAGTTCGTCCTCCCGCGGATCGACCAGATAATCGATTCAACCGCGGGCTCGGAGTCGCTATGTTTCCTCGACGCCTACTCTGGGTATAACCAGATCAAAATGGCTGTCGAAGACGAGGAGAAGACGGCGTTCATCACGCCATTCGGAGCCTTCTGCTACACCGCCATGACCTTCGGCCTCAAGAACGCCGGGGCGACCTACCAGCGGTGCATGCAAGAATGCCTCGCGAGCCAAATTGTCCGCAACATCCACGTCTACATCGACGATGTGGTCGTGAAGTCCGCTCGCCAAGGCGACCTACTCGCCGACCTGGCGGAAACCTTCGCCAACCTGCGAAGATACAAGATAAAGCTCAACCCAGGCAAGTGCACCTTCGGTGTACCCGCCGGACAACTACTGGGGTACGTCGTCTCCAAATGAGGGATCGAGGCGAACCCAACAAAGATCGACACGATCGCCCGGCTCGGCAAAACCGAGTGCCTGCGCGACGTCCAGAAGCTGGCCGGGCGAGTAGCGGCCCTCAGTCGCTTCATCCCCCGCCTGGGGGAAAAGGCGATGCCCCTATACCGCCTGATGCGCAAGAACCCTACCTTCCAGTGGGACAAGGAGGCGGACGACGCGCTCCGCGACCTCAAAAAAGTGCTACTTGCCGCACCACTAATCGCTGCCCCCGCCGACAAAGAACCCATGTTGTTCTACGTCGCGGCGTCCGAGCGCGTCGTCAGCGCCGTGATGGTCGTCGAACGACCAGAGGAAGGAAAGGAGCGCCCGGTGTACTACATCAGCGAGGTCCTCACCGAGTCGCGCCAGCGGTACCCACAGTGCCAAAAGCTAGTATACGCGGTCTTCAGGGCTCAGCGGCGCCTGCCGCACTACTTCCAGGAACACCCGATCACGGTCGTCTCCTCAGCACCACTGCAAGACATCATCCGCAATCGCGAGGCGACCGGGCGGGTCGCCAAGTGGGCCGTCGAGATCGGCGTCCACAACATCAAATACGAGCCACGAAAGGCGATCAAGTCGCAGGCACTGGCAGACTTCATCGCCGACTGGGAGGAAGCCCAGCAGCCAGAGAAGCTGCCGTACCTCCACTACTGGAGCCTGCACTTCGACGGCTCCAAGAACGCGGACGGTGCAGGAGCAGGGATAGTGTTGACTTCACCAAAGGGCGACAAGCTCCGCTACATCCTCTGCCTCGACTTCACGCCCTGCACCAACAACATGGCCGAATACGAGGCCCTACTCCACGGCATGCGAGCCGCCAAGGATATGAACGTCAATCGCCTCCGCTGCTACGGAGATTCCGACCTTGTCGCGGGGCAAGTCGCCGGCACCTTCGACGCCGTCTCCCCTACCATGGCGGCGTACCGCCAAGCGGTGGACAAGCTGGGCGGCCACTTCACCGGCTACTCTGTCGAATGGATCGACAGGCGGAAAAACGAGGAGGTCGATGCCCTCTCTCGCATCGGGTCGGCTCGACTCGCACCACCCGTCGGTGTTTTCCTCGACACTATCTCCAAGACATCAGTCTCTCCCCCGAGGGAGATCGACATCGGAGTCCCACTCCAACCAGAGGCAGCCTTGGTCGCACTCGTCAACGAGCCAGACGATTGGACCAAGCCCTACATCGCCTACCTGGAAGCCGGCACCCTGCCAGCAGACGAGACAGATGCTCGAATGATCGCCCGTCTATGCAAGTCCTACACCATCATCGACGGCGAGCTCCACAAGCGCAGCGTCACCGGCGTGTTCCAACGCTGCGTCCAACCAGCTGAAGGACGCAAAATCCTCCACGACATTCACTCAGGTGACTGCGGCCACCACGCCGCCGCTCGCTCCCTGGTCGCCAAGGCTATGCGACACGGCTTCTACTGGCCCACCGCACACGCCGACACTGTCGACATCGTCCAGCGATGCGCCGGGTGCCAGAAGTACGCCAATCAGACGCACGTACCGAGCTCGGCGCTCAAAACAATCCCCATCACCTGGCCATTCGCTGTGTGGGGCATGGACATGGTAGGCCCCTTCAAGAAGGCCCCCTCTGGCTACACCCACCTGCTAGTCGCCGTCGACAAATTCACGAAGTGGGTGGAGGCCAAGCCAGTCCGGAAATGCGACGGGAAGACCGCCACTAAGTTCTTACGCGAGCTCATATATCGCTACGGGTTCCCCAACAGCATCATCACGGACAACGGCACCAACTTCGCCAAGGGAGCCATGGCCGAATTCTGCGAAGAGCACGATATCCGGCTCGACCTCGCATCAGTCGCCCACCCGGAATCGAACGGCCAGGCGGAACGGGCCAACAAAAGCATCCTCCGCGGCCTGAAGCCGCGACTCCAAGTACCACTCGAGCGCACCGCCGGGTGCTGGGTCGAGGAGTTGCCCTCCGTCATCTGGGGGATCCGCACCTCAGTCAACAGATCGACGGGATTCACTCCCTTCTTCATGGTCTACGGTGCCGAAGCAGTCATGCCCACCGACCTCGAACACGACTCGCCGCGAGTCGTCCACTATACGGAGGCTGCAAACGAGCTGGCCCGCCAAGATGGGGTCGACCAGCTCGACGAAGCACGCGACCTCGCTCGGTCACGCACCGCCATCTACCAGCAAGGACTCCGCTGCTACCACAGCCGGCGGGTGAAAGCTCGCACCTTCCAGGAAGGCGACCTGGTGTTACGCCTCATCCAGGACAAGAAGGGTATGCACAAGCTTTCCCCTCCGTGGGAAGGCCCATTTGCTATCGGGCGCGTACTCGGCAACGACGCCTACTACCTCACCGATGTCCGCGGGGACGGCGAACTCGACGTCAAGCGACCATGGAATGTAAACCTCCTCCGGAAGTTCTACTCCTAGAACCTCACACATGTACTCTCCAGTCGCTATGAAATAAAAGAAACGGTTACCGCAAATTGCGCCTACTCTCCATGACTTCTGCCACTCGCACTCGTAAAAACAGCGTTATGCTAAATACAGAAGTCAACCTTTGGTACAGCAATCGGCACGGCTAAGTAGTGCGGTGAAACAACACTGAATCACTTCAGGTCTTGCATCGTCCACGAATAACGCCAACCCGGAGCCCCACTGGAGTCGCCTAGCTCGACTGGTTCTACGAGCCAAGACAACTGCCCTCGCTTCTCACAGCGACCTTGGTCCTCCGCATCCTTGGCATAGCGACTCGAACGGCTAAGTACCACGCTCGGGGACTGAAGACCAGTTCGTCGCGAGCGGTCCGGGAAAACGCCAAGTAAGAGAGCATGCCCAGGACTCGCCACGCGACTGACCCCACGGGCCAGGCAGGAGTGACGCGCTTACACCAACGCGCTAAGTCCTCAACCACCCTCGAGTCGCGCCTAGAACTACCAAGTACCACGCTCGGGGACTCGGCCACCCGACCTTGTTCGCGCACGGGAAAACGGTAAAGTATAGAGCACTCAAGGGAGTCGCCTAGCGACTGGCTCTTCGAGCTCGGGCGAGTCGACTAAAACATCAAAACATATAACAACAACACATACAACATACACGAGATAAACCCCACAAAAGGGCGGACGCGCTCGGGGACTCGTTCAACACCAATCAAAAGCACAAAAACAAATACCAAAATAGACACGACGTCTCATTCAATCGCATATTGCATTGTTTTATGTTACAAAATATGCTCGCGTGGCAGAACTGCTGCTAACGCTTCAAGGCAAACTACCCTACTCTGCAGGTTTCGATGACGACTCGCCAGCATCCCGGCGATTACGGATGAACGCCGTGTACGGGTTTGATGGATACGTCGTCAGTTCACCCGCCATTGCCGCGCGAAACGGCTGCTCGACCTTGAAGTCACGATGCGGCGGCTCGGGGTCGTTCGGCGCGACAACCGTCTCCTGGTATGGCAGGAGGTCGCCCATTGCCCAGACACGTTCCGAGTATGTGGCGGCACGTTCTTGCAACTTGAGGACCTTGGACAGCTCCACCGCACCAGTCGACGATGGATACCCACTCGTCACATCGTCAACATCGAAATCTTCGGGGAAGTGGGCGAGTCCAAGGCTCAGTGCCGTCGACGCTCCACGACGAAACGCCGACCGCGTCATGAACTCAACGACCGCGGGCGCCTTCTCCAAATATTTCCACACCTCAACGAGGTCACTGGGAATCACCTCCGTGGGCGATATTTCTTGGAGGTAGGCGCGGATGCACGTCGCCGACAACGTCGCCGAGTCGACGAGCATGCTTACGCACTGCCTCGTGTCAAGCGAGCTCGCTTCTTCTTCGCTATCAATGATGCGACCTGCGAGAAGAAGACAATGATGAGTACGACGGACACCACAAAAATCACAACTATTAGAAAGGGAAGATGCACTCACCAAGCAACGGGAGGGCGAGTCCCGTGATGAAGCACTGAAGCGACGTGTGGTCGTCCTGAAGCCCAGCAATAAGGACTTCCGACACCTTGCGATCCTCCTCTGCGGCCGCAATGGCGGCCTTAGCTCGCCCGTCCGCCGAGCTCGCTTCTTCTCTCGCCTCCCGCAGTTCGCGCTCGAGGTCGGCGATCCGTTGTTCAGCGGCACCCAGAGCAGATCGCGCCGCCACCAACTCACCAGCGGGGACAAGCCCCTGGCAAGCTTCCTCTGCCTTCGCAGCAACAGCCTGAAGCCCTTTGTTCGCCTCCTGGACGATGGCCAGCTCCTTCTCCGCGCGCTATTTTGCGGCCAATCGGTCCGCCGACTCAAGCTGCAGACCCTGCACATCACCGAAAAAGTCAGTTAAAACGAACTTCCTAAGTGCCCACCCGCTGAAATTCAGTGAGTGCGCACTCAGGGACTGGCGATCAAGAACTTCCTAAGTGCCCACCCGTTGAAATTCAGCGAATGCGCACTCGGGGACTGGCGATCAAGAAATTCCTAAGTGCCCACCCGCTAAAATTCAACGAGTAGGCACTCGCGGACTGGCAATCAAGAAATTCCTAAGTGCCCACCCGCTAAAATTTAGCGCGTGCGCACTCGGGGACTGGATACGAAAATAAAAGACGAGAAATTATAAGAATCAAGCCGCTGCAAAGCACCGACCTGATCCTCGGGGACTGGATGTACCTGGATGGCTGCGCCAAGCATGCTATGGAGTTGTATCGCGTCCACGGACGCGAGTAACGCTGGCGTGTGCCCCCGACGCTGGTCGACTTCAGCATCGGCGGTCCCCGGAGCGTGGCTCGAGGGCGCAGACCCGCTCGCCGTGGCCGCCTTGGTCACGAAGCGGGGGAAGGTAGCGATAGAGGCACCTGCTCCAAGGGAAGTCGCCTCCGCCGTTCCAGGCAAGGAAGCGCCCTCCTTCGTAGACGCGGCTGCCTCCACCGCGGGCCCGGCCGGCGCGGCCGCCGTGTCGTCAGAGATATTGACGATGTCGTCGCCCTTGGCCTTCTTACTGCTATCCGCTGAGGCGACGACCTCGTCCACCTTCCTCTTGCGGGAAGGATCCTCCTCGCTAGCGGCGGAGGGAACCTTGGCCACAGTCGGGTGGCCCATCCTTTTCACTCCGGTCCTGCGCATTAATCGAATCAACAAAGACAATTGAAGTAGTTATGGAACATAAGGAAGGGTGAGCGCACTCACTTGGCGACTGGGATGAAACGTAGCCTCGTACGAAGGCCGGCCGGTTTTTCCAGTTCAGGGCCCAGTCGGCGACTGAGCCCCAGTTCCAGGACGTCGCGTGCCCAAGACACGGACGGCTTCTTTGTCGTTGAGGCCGCGGCTGGCGCCTCTGGGACATCCTCGGCGGGAGCTTCCTCGCGAGTTGGAGCCGCTACGGCCAGAGCCTCCTTGCGGGGCGAAGCCGCCGCAGCCGGAGCCTCCTTGCGAGGCGAAGTCGCCGCAGCCGGAGCCTCCCCCAGCCCAGAGACTGGGGCGAATGGCGGAGGCATTGAGGCCAGTGGCACTTCCACGGTCGCCGTGTCCAGCGCGGTTGTCGCTGGTGGCGCGCCGCCACCAGCTGGGCTGGGAGCATCGGAGCTGCTCGCCGAGTGCGGCGGTGAGGCCGTCCTCGACGGCTTCGTTTTCTTCTTCAGGGGGGCCCTCGCCTCCCTCTCCTTCTTCTTCTTCTTCGACGGAGTGGCTTGACGACGCGAGGTGGTCTCTGGAAGCTCATCGTCGTCATCATGACGCTCAAGGCTTCTGCTCGCCTCGATCTCGCGCTGACGTTGCCCGCGGGTCTTTCGGACCAGCGGGGCGACTTCCTCTTCGGACTCGTCCTCGTCGTCCTCGTTGCCCCTCGCGGGTGGCGATTCGCCTATGTCCTGGCGGATGGCCCCGGGCTCTCATCATCCAAAGGTGGGAGCCACCCTTCCACCACTTGGAATAGCTGCGATGAATACAAAACAGAATCAGAATTACCGCGACTGCATACACTGCGACTGCGAACAAGCTAAAGAAATTACCGTTGGAGCCGGACGCTTCACGGTGTAGGGGGCGACCCCAGCCTGCGCATCCAGGTACACCGCCTGGGTGATCTTCTTCAACGCTGGGAGATAATCCTCCAGCTTCCATTCGTCGAGGCAGGCCTTCGTTGAGTCTCCCCGGCCCGTGTACTGGTACATATAGTGGTCGCGTTGGGCGAGTGGAACGAGCCGTCGCCCAAGCCAGCAATTGTACAAGTTTATCGTCTGAAGGCCCTTCTTTTTCAGACCACGGATGGTCTGGAGCATCTCATCAACGACCATCCGCTGGTCGTCGGGGAGCTTGCCGACTTGGAGATGGCGCGGCTCGGACCGATTGGCCGAGTACCGCGGGATCGCCACCTCGTCCTCCGGGGTCGCCTCGGCCACGTAGAACCACGACTTCTTCAAGTCGCTCGCTGCCTTGGCGGGTAGCATCAGATCAAAGAAAGAAGCTTTGGACTTGAGCTGGAACGTCAAGCCGCCCGCGGCTAGCATTGGGCCGCCTGCCTCCTCGTGGCTGATCCGTCCATGGAACAGATCTTGCCACAAGGGAAAGTAGGGCCGGCAGCCCAAGTAGCACTCGCAGAACGCCACGAAGATGGCGAGCTGCTCGATGCTGTGGGGACCCAGATCTGAAGGCTGGATCCCGTAGTAGGCGCAAAAGCGCCGGAAGAACAAAGACGTGGGAAACCATAGCCCCCGCTCGAGATGACTGGTGAAACAGACGAATTCCCTCTCTCGCGGGTTTGGGGTCGTTTCTCCGGCTGCGGGGATACGCCAACAGCCGGCTCGCAGGATCCTGGCCTCTTCGAAAGAGGCCAGCTGCGCCCTCGTGCACTTGGACCTACCCCACGGTTCGGTGGAAAGGGCCATGGCAGAGAGGTTGGTTGGAGATCGGAGGATTTCGGGTCGACTGGATCGCGGAGCGAAGGAAGGAAAGTGCGCGCACTCGGAAGAAGTGGTGGGCAGTTGGCTCTACGATTGCTTGCCATTCCCCTTATATAGCGGGAGTTACCCGCCAAATCAGGAGACCGTTACCGCGCGATGATTACGCCGAAAGTTACCGTTGGATTACCTCAACGGCTAGTTTGACCGCGCCTGACGGTCCAACTCCAGCCACTCGGCTCGCCAAGTCAATCACTATGACCGCATCTCGCCGACTCGACTCGCCCAAACCACGACTTGGTTCACCGGATTTCCTCCTTTATACAGGAGCCCGCCGACGATTCGACTGGATGCCTACTCTGAAGCCGTATACTCCGACTGTCAGCAGCCACCTACGCCCAATCGGCGACGGCCTCGGGGACTACTGATGGGGATATGCCTACTTGGGTATACCTAGCAGGGCGTTTCCGACTGGCCCGTGAGCTGGCGAGTGGGCCTGCAGAACGGCGAGTGGATTGAAGCCCAGCAAGGTACCGAGCGACTGGAAGCTGAAGGCCCAGGCGAGTAGATAGGCCCAGTCGGACTAGGTTAAATGACTACTGAAGCTGTAACCGAATCGGTTGAGATATGTAAACCCTAGGGGAGGTGAGCCTATATAAACCTCCCTATAGGGTGAGTAGAGACACGTTCCCAAATACACCCAAGCGACTCGCTGCCTAGCCGCCGAGCTCGCCCTTTGTAACACCTTGATAATACAATCTAGCAGGAGTAGGTCTTTACCCTCCGGGGGGCCGAACCTGGGTAAAACCCTGTGTCTTTGCCCTCATCTCGCACCGCAGATGGCTGGCCGCCCTTGCCCCTCGTTCTACTACTCGCTGCCGATTGCACCAAAATGATCCACCCAATTCTTACCCCCGAGGCCAGCCAGACGGCCAGCCGACGACGGCTTCTTCGTAACCGACTATATTTTCTTGGCCCGGTTCATCTCCCTGTTAAAAGGGTTATCCCACCGGGTGGCCGCCGTCGACCCCTGGGATGAGGAACCCTGGGATCCATGACTAGCAACAATTTCCTCCTCCTGCAGAAGAAGTAATAGTGAATCGTTTAGGTCATCGATTAGAATGCAATCGAGTTGATCCGCGGTAATTAGATTACTTACCACAATTTCCTCGAATTCCTTCACCGCAGGATCCACGGTGAGTTGTTTGGTTTTTGGGTCCACATGGTAACGGGCCCTGATAAAGTTTCGAACCTACCCGGGTTCGAATTTCACAAAGGGGTTTTCTATCCCCTTCTGTATCCACCAGATCCGAGATGGTGATGACCTATATTCATCGCCTGTAGCACCTTTCCCCGATTACTATTGGCCAGGGCTCTTTCGGATTCACACCTCTCCTTGAACTCCCAGAACTGATCTTCGGTGATCTGCGGGTCAATCTTCTGGATCTCCTCGAGACTTTTGCCTTCTTTATAGATCTTCTTCTTTATCTGGGTTCTCCAGCTAGCCAGGGCGGTGCTCATCTTTGTGAGGGCGGATTTGTTTACTTCGTTCCCATGATAATTTGTGTTCTGATACTTAGCGGGGAACTTGTATCTTGCGTGTAGCTTCTCGAAGAGGAGTGTGCGCAAGTGGCCATTATCTTTATGCCGGAGATTCTCGGTGTTGATCGAGATGGTTGTTCGGGTGATCGCCGCCACTTGCCCACCGTACCCTTTGACGACAAGTGCGGGCTCCAAAGGAACCCCTGATGGGCTCACTTCGGTAATTTCCTCCCTGACGGTGCCGACCGTGTTTGGGCGCCATTCCTTCGGCTTCATATTCTTCTTAGGAGGATTGCTACCACTCCATGTGCCCTCGCCACCATGAGTGGTTTAATCACCCGCCGTTCTTTCGGATTCTTCCTCCGCGTCTTCCATCTCATCATCCTCGCTCTCCGAAGGATGGTATTCTTCATCGTCTTCTAGCCGCTAGGCCGCCTCCCAGAATGTCAATTGTTTATTCGGAGGTCTGAGTTCTCCTTCAGCGCTGATGCGCTTAGAACATCCAGCCTCGTCGTTGTCACACATCTTTGCACTAATAAAAAACAAATAATTGGTTAAATGCACAGAAAAATCCGGCATGACCTTTGCTAATTTTCTTACACTAGGTGCCCGATTTCTGCCGAAACGGAAGTTAATCAACATTCCGGCAAAAATCGGAACTCATCTCATACAAGAACCTGCATACACAACATAATAAAGTTCTTCATATACAAGCACAAGCACAATTTCAAGTGCTACAATTATATCACCACAGGTCAGTACTACTAGACCATCACCAGCAAGCAAACCAATACTAAAACCATCACCAGGATCAGTACTAAAACCATACAGCATAACTAGGATTTCAGCAGGAGCATGTCATCAGTATATACACATTGTTTCATCAGTATATACAGCATAACTATATTTCATCAGGATCAGTACTAAAAAAGTACTAAAAAAGTTACTAAGATCAGTATATACAGCATAACTAAATTTCATCAGCATCACATTGTTTCATCAGGATCAATACTAAAAAAGTTACTGAACACACATTGGGATGGAAAACCTGCAATATCTGAGAAAACTTTATATATGTAATCATGAAGCCTATTGATTCTTGGTGATCCTGGCAGAATCCCCCATGTCATTTATAAATAATTTTAACAAGCTAAATTTGCTAACCCTAGCTAGCTTCTTGTACATAGACTCATTTAATAAAAATTGTTGAAACTTTTATTTTGTCCTCCTTTGGCAATTAGCATGCACAAAAGGAGAACCTTATCTACATTTACACCAACTCAGATGAGTGAGCTGATCTTGTAGTGCGAACAGGTAGGAAGCAAGGTCGTTTGGTCATCGAACTTTTCATCATAACACATCAGGACAGGAAGGAAAATCGACAGAGGGGATGAGGAGGAGCAGCTGCAGATTTGTAGAAAAGCTATAAAGCTTTTCACTGTCATTGCTTTATCTATATACCTCACTATCTAAAATTCCTACTACCAGCTACTGCTACAAGCTACAAGCTACAATGCTAATTATAAAATTCTTAAAATGCATTGCTTTATCTATATACCTCACTATCAACAATCAACTACAAGCACTGTCATTTTCTCTGTTCTTAACATCTTCTATACTTTCACAACCTCACTCTCAACAAACCTACTGTAAAAAAATTCTATACTGTCAAGCTCTCTGTTTCTAACATCTTCTGAACATCTTCTGTTTGCTCTCTATTTCTAACAGTTCATTCATACAAGAACTACATTTGTTTTGTTCAGTTAGAACATCTTTTGTTTGCTCATTGTCAAGATCTCTATTTCCGCTTCCTACAATGAATCAAGCCTAAACCTAAACCTAAATCTAAACCTAAATCAACCTAAACCTACAATGAATCAATGCCTAAGCCTAAGCCTAAGCCTAAACCAAAACCTAAACCTAAATCAACCAAGAAGTGGAGAGGGGAGAGAGGGGGGAGGGGAGAAGGCTCACCTCTAAGACGAGGACGACGACGAGCGCGTGGGCGAGGCGGCGGCCTCCTCTTCCTTAGCCTCGAGCGGCGGTGGCCTCCTCCTCGAGAGATGGCGACCTCCTCCTCCACGGATCGACAGCGACGGTGACCTCCTCCTCCACTGATCAGCAGCGACGGCGACCTCCTCCTCCACGGATTGGCAGCAGCGCGGGCCTCCTCCTCCACGGTCTCCTCCTCGAGTGGCGGCGGCTGGCAGGGCTGCCGAGGCGGCGGATCGACGGCGGCGGATCGACAGCGGCGGCGGGGGCTCGGGCTCGAGCGAGATGGGTGGGCGCGTCTTACGGGGATGAGGGACGTGCCTGTGCGTGCACGTGGATAAGGCAAAGATAGGCGTAGCGCACTCTGGCATAGTGCGCTACAGATATCCGTAGCGCACTATGCCATAGTGCGCTACGCCTATCTCCTCTAGCAACTGTATAAGAAAAAATCCATCCCACTATCTAACAGATTCACTACCCTATCCCACTGGTTCTTCCCACTGCTCTATACTAAACTTCTGACCACCCAGGTTCGAATCCTGGTGCCCCCCTTTTTATTTTTATTTTAAAAATACTTTTATATGTTCCAAAAATGCCCCAAAGTGATAATATATGCCATATTTATTTTGTTTTTATTTTATAAATACTTTTAAATGTTCCAAAAATGCCCAAAAGTGATAATTTATGTCAAAAAAGTGGTACAAATAATTTGATTCAAATTATAAATAAATTTCATAATAATTTGTCCATAATAATATGAATTGGGCACGGCCCTACTCGACCACCCGCACTTTACAATATTTTTCGACCACGCGTTTTACAATATTTTTTGAGCTAGCGTTTTACAATCTTTTTTCCCTTCTTTGTCACGGTTGAATAATTTAGCCCTGACACTTTAATGTTTCTTCTATCGAACGGGCTACCTTTTTTGGGTAGGGTTGTCCTTTTTCTTCTTGTGATGTATGTTGCTGCATCGTAGTCGTCGTCATCTTCAATCTTTGGATCGCCGTACTGGTCGAAGTCTTGCTCGTTGGCGACTCCATCCATTCCGATGATGTTTCTTTTTTCCTCTCCTCACGACAACACGGTTAGGCTTTGTCGGGTCGGTAATGAAAAAACATTGGTCCAATTTGGTCGTCAATACCCACGGTTCATTTTTCGCGGCCACGTTCGCACCGGCGGCCTTGGATTTGGCTGCTTCGGGTATAACCATGGTTGTGAAATACCGGTCTTCTATTTCGATGCTCTTTGCCCATCTGACACGGAACATCGGCACCTTTTCTCCATAGTAGTCGAGCTCCCAGATCTCCTCGATTCTTCCGTAGAATCTTTCCTTCATGTTGTCATCGGTGTAGAATTCCGACGTTACGCCTGAGTTCTGATAATCACACTTGTTGTCCTTTTCCTCCATGTAGAATGCGTAGTCGTTGATATCATACGCCTGATAGGTCACCAGGTTTTGCATCGGTCCCTGCGACAAGGTGAATATGATCTTTTCCGTGTCAGAAGAATGCGATCGCGGGGGATTATCAAGGAGCGTCTGCCTAAACCAACGCTTGAAATCTGAGTTGTGCTCCTTGATTATTTATCCCTGCGTCCTCTGTATGCCTCGGTCACTATACTTCTTCTCGATTAACCTTTTGTGCTTCTGTACCCAAGGATCGAGCAGTTCTAAATACTGTAGCGCGACGAGGTTTGCTCGATCAAAGTCTGCGCGTCGAAAATCGAAGTCTGCATGCAGTATGCGACAACCCTCTCGGTGACCAGATCCTTCAAGCTTGCCAAGGTGCCTGTTGATGGGAAGACCGACAGGGTTCTCGATGTCTGGATAATTCGTGCAGAAAGAGATGCACTCTTCGGCCAGAAAGCCCTTGGCTATGCTTCCATCTGGACGGGACCTGTTGCGAACGTATCCTTTGATGTGTCCGTTCATCCTTTCGAACGCCATCGTGCTGCAGAGGAACATCAGCCCGAGATGGACGATGTCCTCCACGACATGGACCAGCAGATGCACCATAATGTCAAAAAATGCGGGTGGGAAGTAGACCTCAAGCTCGCATAGTATCACCACGATCTCCTCCTGTAGCCTCCCGAGCTGATTCACATCAATCGACTTCCTAGAGATGACGTCGAAAAACTTGCAGAGGCCAAATAACGTTTCACGGACGTGCTTGTCCATTATACCACTTAGTGCAACCGGAAGTACCTGCGTCATTAGCACGGCACAGTCGTGAGACTTCATGCCACTGAACCTCTGCTTCGCCTCGTCTAGGTATCTGCTTATCTTGCCCGCGTAGCCGTAAGGAAATTTGACTCCTAGAAGGCACTTGAAAAACTGTTTGATCTCATCCTGGCTTAGAGTGAAGCAAGAAGGAGGGCAGTAATATTCGTTCTTCTTGAACTTTTTACCCTTCCGACGACATTGTGTCGTCTCTGACTCATGATCATCGTCATATTCCTGATCATCAGGAGTAGTGCGTCCTCCGTGAAGCTCCTTTCGGATACCCATGAATATCAGGTCGTGCCTTGCTTTCGGACCATCTTTCATCCTAACTGGCATGTTGATTATGGTGGCGACGAGACTCTCGCACACGTTTTTCGTGATATGCATGATGTCGAGGCTATGAGGCGTGCGGAGAAACTTCTAGTATGGCAACTCTCAGAAAACAGACCTTGTTTTCCATACCTTCATCAGCGGCTTGTCTTGCTGCCTCTTTCGCTTCTTTCCAGGCTTAGGACAACCTTTCCAGTTTTTGAGCAACTCTTCCACTTCTTTGCTGCTCCTATGCTCTGGGATTCCTCGGGTCTCGGATTTGCCATCGAACAGGTCTCCACGTTTTCTCCATGGATCAATCTTGCCGAGCCACCTCCGGTGCGCCATGAACACGGTTTTCGAAGGCCCTGGATCTTTCTCTAGTTGGAGATAGCTTGTGTTATCCATGCACCTAACGCATGCGTAGAATCCTTGGATAACCTGCCCCGAGATATACCCGCAACCTGGATAGTCTTGCACCGTAGTGACCAACGCGGCTCTCATAGTGAAATAATCTTGGGCGACGGCATTGTAAGTATTGGCTCCAGATTCCCATAATGTGGCTAGATCCTCTTTCAACAGCCCGAGATACAAATTGATGTCGGTACCAGGTTGTTTCGGCCCTTGAATTAGCATACTCATTTGTACATGGAGGGAGGTTGTACATCCATACAGACACGGGCCAAGTGTTGTGCGTGCTGCTCTGGCTACCGAACGGATTGATTCCATTGGTGCTCGCACCAAGCCTGATGTTCCTCGAATCTCCACCGAATTCTGGGAATTCGAGGTCCAATGCTTTCCACTGGCTAGCATCTGAAGGGTGCATCAGAAGCTCATCCTTTCCGGGGTCATCATCGTCATCTCCTGGCTTCTTCCTTTCCGCATGCCATCGCATGAGCTTCGCTTCCTTAGGGTCCGTGAAATAGCGCTGCAGACGAGGAGTGATAGGAAAGTACCATACCACTTTTCGAGGTGCTTTCTTCCCTTTCTTGTATCGACTCACGCCGCACACCGGACATGTGGTTTTCTCCGCGTCCTCGCCCCGATAAATGTTGCAATCATTGATGCATACGTGATATCTAACGTGCGGTAGATCGAGAGGACAGCCGATTTTATTGGCGTCCTCGATACTAGTTGGACATGTGTTCCCCTCCGGGATACGATCATGCCAAAATGCCATCATATCTTCAAAGCTTGCGTCGCTCAATTTGTGTTTTGCCTTCATCTCCATAGCCTTGAGCGTTACATTCAACCGGGTATCATCGGGCCTGCATCCTTCATACAATGGAGTAATCGCGTCTTTCTCAAGTTGCGCAAGCTTGGCTTTCTCTCTAGTGGCAGCCCTGGCGTTACTCGTCTGCTTGAGAAGCAGCTCTTGCACATAAGGGTCCCGCACCCAGCCTGACGTTGTTCCATCGTCGTCTGCTCCTCCGGCATCTAGATCATCATCATCCCGGTCTGCTTCCGCACCTTCACCATCTCTAGGAGACTCTTCATCATCTCCCCCGTGATGATGATCATCGTCATGTTGCCCACCTTCACCGTCTCCATCGTCTTCGTCATCGCTTATCCAACAAGTGTATCCATCCATGAAACCATGGCGGAGCAGGTGCGCCTGCAGATTCCCGGAATCTGGGTCGATCACCTAGTTGAGTTTGCATCTTCTGCACGGACATCTTATATCCGTCTTGTTATTTCGTATCATGTCGGCCGTTACACAGTTCAAAAATCTATCCACAATGCCTTCGCTCATTATGCGGACCATTTTTGCCTGCACGGTGTACACAGTACAATTAGAAGTCTATTAGAACCACATAATGAATGCATGCATGCAATGGTCGATAGAAAATTTCGGCATGACCTATCATAAAATTAGGACCTTTTCGAAATGCCATAGTCTTGCCAAAATGGAAATGAATCAACATTTTGGCAAAACAAATGGCAACTTGTTCACACACAAACACAAGAGAGAGACTGATCCATACACACATGAACATATCATTATCCTATCCATACACACATGCATGAGCATCATCGATACTCTCCATATACACACACATGACCATCGAGATTCTCTCCATACACACATCATGAGCATCGATCATCTACATACGTATGGGCATATCATCCATATACACATGAACACATCCTTACATGGACAACTTACCGAGATGGGAGACTGATCACGAGAAGATGGAAAGAAGAGGTGCGCGCGCGAGACCGGAGAAGGAGAGATGAGAGACCAGAGCGCTTCCTCTATTACGTATGTAACATCCAAGGCAAGTTCTACATGCTAAAAATGGTGAATGAGTGGAGAAATTGAGGTGGGAAGGAGAAGGATCCCGACTATATCTAAGGAGGAAGAAGAAGGGGAAAGTGAAGTGTGGGGTGGTGGATGATCACACATGTGCACAAAGTGGAGCTGCCAAAAAAGAAGGGTCGCCACATCCGTGGCGCACGTGGCTCCAGTGCGCCACAGGGAATAATAACATCCGTGGCGCACATGCCATAGTGCGCCACGGATGTGTCTACCCATTTTACAGAGGAGAGGGGCATGCGCTTAGGCGTAGCGCACCCCCCGCATGTGCGCCACGGTTGACACTAATAACCGTAGCGCACTTACCCTACGTGCGCTACGGGTATCTAGCCTGCGGCCAGCAGGGCCTGGCCCACACATATCTGTGGCGCACTATGACCATGTGCGCCACGGTTTCTCTAGTTACTAGTAGGGCACTGCCCATAGGTGATCCACGCCTGTTTTAGCCGTGGGGCACTTCGACAATGTGAGCCACGGATGTGCTGATTACCTATAGACATTTTCCTAGTAGTGCACTATTTTTAACATGTTAATTGGGATTGTGTTGCGTACTCGTGACCATGCCAATAGATAACTATTGAGCAATAGTGGGCCATAGGAGTACCACAACTTCACTCAGAACATGAACCCATGAGGAGACTAAAATTTTACCCGTCATAGCATTGCAGCTATAGACGTTTACATAACTCAATAGCCGAAATCAAGTGGTTTCCCACATTTAGATCGTTCGTTGACCAGCGGAGTTAATAGTTCCCCATGGAGTATGGCAGTGTTGTAGTGACACGCATAAAGCAATATCCTACAGCAGTGGCATAATCTCTACTACTATGAAGCATCCATTTTATCAGACAATTTCATTCGAGGGTTCTATCGAGTGTATTTACGTTAATCTCAATGGGGTTGAGTAGTTTCTCAAATCAAATCCTTTGGGATAAACATGGACTCAAGTCATATCTTGGATGCTTTTTCTCGTTGTAAAAACATCGGAAATACTTTAACCAAGTTCATTGCTCATTTTTTCAAAGCTAAAAGTGGACACTAGCAAAGGAATAGAATTTATAGGATAATAAGCTAACTGGGAGTGACTCGAGTGCAATTGAATAAATAATTATAGGACCAATTTTAAGTTGCAGAAGAGGTGATAAAGGAATGTGATACCTCCTCTTTCTTCCTTCGTTCTCTTACTTGAGTCGAATCCCCTCTATATTTCCCTATTGCCAAGTCACCTGAAATTGAGAAATCTCCAAGAAAAACAAAGAAACAAATTTTCAATAAAAGTTACAACTAATTTTTTTGTGTTTTGGTTTAAGAATGCAAATGAAAGTAAACATGATATTCTTGGAAAAGAAAATAAATAAAAATAATAAATAAAAATATGAATGCAAGTTTTGAGGTTTTCAAACCTCCCCCAAGCTTAGGTTGTTGCCATGCTTAGTTGTTGTCGTCGTTCGACGGAGGGTACGGGTGCTACTGGTAGTAGTCGGGGAAGTTGATCATGAAGTGACTAAAGTTGTGAGTTAAGGCACTCACATCTTCACTCACTCCATGCAGAGTCTAGTCAATCTCCCTAACACGCTAGTTGAGATGCAGAAAATCTTGATAGGGGACATTGTTGAACCCATGCTGCTGTTGCTGCTGATTGGGCATTGGTCCCAATGTTGCTCTTGCTGCTGCTGTTGTCCCTCCCAAGCAGGGTTGTATTCCTGCTCCTGCTACTGCTCCTTCTCATCCTGCTGCTCTTCTTCTTCCTCTTTCTCGGAGTCAGGATAGAGTGCTTCCATGATCTCGGTCACTTGATCCTCCCTTGAATAGCCAAGGCTTGCGGGCAAGGAAATGGCACTTGGTCATCCTGCACAACATCAAGATAACCAAATTGATAGGCTCGGAGCTTCTTGTTAGCCGGTAAACACAGAGGAAACCACAAGCAGTTATATACTTGACATCCATAAGTATGGAGCCATCAACAGGTTGCATAATAGGCATTTGAATTCCACGTGCTTGGCATAGGTGGGTTACCAATCCACCGATGTGAATATCACCTTTCCTTTTGTTGCTCTGGTGGCAGAGGTGATGGAGGAATAGAGCTGCAGGAGTGGGACTTTGCGGTGCATCCGGGAAGAGTGCCTTGGTAATCATGGCAATATCTGCATTGGCCATATAGCCGGTGTCTCCTCTTCCTAACAAACTGTTAGCAAGAAACATAGCGAAGTAGAGGATGGTTAGGTTCTGAATGGTGGATATTTTCTTCTGGTAGAAGTCCCTGCCACCATTAACAGAAATAACCTCCCAAGCTTCTCCACTTGTGATGCTATACAAGTTTGTAATAGTTGATTCCCCTTCTTGAGGGAATCCAAAAGCCTCACAAAATTGTTGGAAAGTGATTTAATACGCCTAATGGTTAATGGTGAGACTCACCGTACATGCATTACATTTCTCCTTGTAGTCATCGTAGAAGGATGCGAGGAACTCATGAGTGAGTGATGTCTACGCACTTCTATTCTTGTAGACAGTTGTTGGGCCTTCAAGTGCAGAGGTTTGTAGAACAGCAGCAAGTTTCCCTTAAGTGGATTAACCAAGGTTTATCGAACTCCGGAAGGAAGTGGTCCAAGGTATTCCCTCTCAAACAATCCTGCAATCAAGATACAAAAAGTCTCTTGTGTCCCCAACACACCCAATACACTTGTCAGGTGTATAGGTGCACTAGTTCGGCGAAGAGATAGTGAAATACAAGTGGTAACGGTGCCAGAAAATAGCTTCTGACTTATTGTTGACGTGGGGTAATGGTGCAAGAAAAGAGCTGATGGCATGGAGGAAAGGTAAAAGCCCAAAACCTCCCCGGCAAACGGAACAAATATGGAAGCAAGCAAACATGCAACAGATCTAGATGCAAACGGTGTTTGAATGTTTAGAAACAAGGACTAGGGATCATACTTTCACTAGTGAACACTCTCTCATATAAATATCCTCTCTTCATGATAATACTCTTAAATACTCTCCGGTTGGACACTCTAATCATCGATTAGGGCTATAACAACACTCCTCAGAGTCCGCCATCCCCAATCTAGATAACCCCACACTGTCACCTTGAGCGCTAGATGGTTCAAACAAACACCACAATTTCATAGAGACATCCAACTCCAAATATAACTCATAACAAATATTCAATATAGCCAAAGTGCCACACACGGTATGCACGCTGTCACTTTCACACACGTGGGGAAAATCATAGATCTATTAAAGCACAAAGAGTATTTATGTAGACTCAAACCTAAGTGCCACCATGGTGTGCACGCTGTCACTTTCACACACATGGGGAGAGCAGAGATCTATTGAAGCACTTGAGTAGCAAGGTAGATCTACTAGATTACAAAGCTCATGACCACAAGATCATGCGTGTAGAGAGAGAGGGAGAGAGAGAGAGAGAGAGAGAGAGAGAGAGAGAGAGAGAGAGAGAGAGAGAGAGAGAGAGAGAGAGATGAACACATAGCTACCAGTAGAGCCCTTAGCCTTGAGGAAGAACTACTCCCTCCTCCTCATGGGAATCAGCAATGGTGATGAAGATGGCGATGGAGATCGATGGAGATGGCTCTGAATCTCCCCTTCGAAACCGAGACTTTCTATCACCTGAATCTCCCCTTCGGTGACGGCAGCGCTACAGAGGTTTTCGTGGCTTTCTTCTGGTTTATTTAGGGTTTTCCTATCGAAGGCTTCTTATAGGCATAGGAATCAAGGTCAGTGGGGGTCCAGGGGGCCCACACCCTCTACAGGCACCTCCAGGGCTTGCCCGCGCCTAGGGGGTTTGGCCACCCTATGCCCCCCCTCCGGCTCTGCTTCGTGGTTCCGTGTTGCTCCGGGAAAAATAATAACTTTGGCTTTTGTCCCGTCCAATTCGGAGAATATTGATTTTCTGCCTTTCTGGAACCAAAAACAGAAGAAAACAGTCAATTGGCACTGTGGCAACTTGTTAATAGGTTAGTTCCAGAAAAGATATAAAAACACCTCAAATAGATAAAACATAACCAAGTTGATACTAAACAAGCATGGAGCATAAAAAATTATAGATACATTTCTGACGTATCAGTGAGATCGATGTAGGTGTAATGGCTTGCATGGGCGAGGTTGGATAGCCCCGCATTTGCACACATATGGTCGAAGTCCTCCCTCAACCCTGATGCGGTGAGAAAGCCATCATTGTCCCAACGTGTGGGAAGCACCTTCCTTGCTAATACCATGGCGTACTTGTCGTCGAACTCAGCCCGGATCCCCAAGCCTTCACCATGCTAGCGCTTACTCTTGCAAAAAATACTACCGAGCTTGTTCATCTTGATGCACTGAGAAATTTCAACATAAAAGCTTAGGCATATAGTTTCTACATGATATATAAACTATTCTACATGGAGGATTCAATCCTAACGTGAGAAATCAACACTACAAGAAATGTGGTAAATTTTTGACCCGCCATATTGGTCACTAGATGGTCATTGTTCTCCATTTGTGACCTTCTTGTGACAAAAAACAGATGGTCAAAAGCCGAGAGTCACTGACGGACAATAAAGACATTTCATGTGCATTGGTCATAGACTACTATGACCAATTTAGATGGTTTGGTCACCGGCTATCTAGCATGTCCACGTAAGCATCCATATAAGTAATCCTACGTGGCAATGCTTGTAGATCTAATCCAGCCCAATCCAACGAGGTGCTCTGCGTGGGCCAAGCCCAACAATTCTATACTTAATATTTTAAGATTTGGCATTTACGGTGTAGTTATTTTGTAGGCCAAGCCCAAAAAATCAGCCCATTTTGGGCTATTGGTATTTTTTGGCCCAACATTTTTGTTCATTTTTTATTTTTAAAAGCTTGTCCCACCAGTGAAAGGCAGTAAAGAATCAATAATTCGTAAAATTATCCCAAATCACATTCAAATTCACATTGGCAACCAAGATTAGAATATCTCTTACAATCAGGACATTGTTTACAACACCCAGTAATATAAACAGCTACAAAAGTATAACCTATAATATTCTTGGTTTATGAATTAGGATATGGTTCACAATACAATCAGGACATAGTTCACTAATCGTCCGGAGAACACTAAACATCCATCAACATTCAGGTGGCTAACTCGTAACATCCAGGCAGCAACTATCAAAAAAAAGGAAAATCATCTTGCAAGGAGACATTTCCTGTAGCATTAACACATTGATTTACATATTCACTGAACATTCCATACACCATCTTTTCAATTCAGGTGTGATCACAACTATGTGCACCAACATCATCCCTCAATAAGATCATGTTAAAAGATGAGGTGTAAAGTTTAATTACAGCAGGAAGACGCAGATCCAAATAACACAGTAATTTACTTCAAGATACTAAAACAACCAAGATTCATCTCACACATGAACAATAATAACAATGATAATGTATCCACAAAAAAGAAGGGCACACCATTCTAGTAATATACACAAGTTTTTTCCCTAAGGAAGCCCATTGTAGGATGAAAAGCTAAATAACCAAGCAAATAATACTAGCATGAACCAAAGCACTCACGTACAACAAGTGTCGAGAGAAGATGCACAAGAGAACTGTTGCATCTGCAGTTGATCCATAAGTCAATGATAACCACAAAAGGGAGGAACCAAACCTCACATCCCATGGTATGTTCTTCTTTTTGGTTGATCCATCCACCCTAGACTTTTGCTGCCTGCGCCTACAAATAATTTACAGAATATTGGAATCAGCATAGTCCATGAAATCGTGTTGCATAGACCTACTGTACTAAATATTCTTCATTACGAAGAACAGCAGCAACAAGAAATTTTTGCAAAATCGAATATCTGTAAGATCATTGAACCAAAATGCATACAGATTCAGGACAAATTTAAGAGTGGCTAGACATAGTGGTTGCTATATAAAGAATAGGATGAACAACTTACAGTTTTTTTGAGGATTAAGAAGGTTGTAGGTCAGGATTTTGAGGAAAACCTATCAAGATTCTTGAGACTGCAGAAAGAGTCACTCGGACAAAGACTATCAAATTCTGCAAAGTTTAGTGGAACCATCATTCCGAAGAAGAAGCAACATGGGAAAGAGAATATGACCTTCGGAAAGACCACCCTCACCTATTTGATAGCCAATCCGAATCTCGAGGGCGAGATTCACCTTAAGGGGGTTAGATTTGTAATATCCCTAAAATCATGTTTTCAAAGTTTGCACATCATTCATGCAACCATACTCATTTTAGGACCATTTCCTCAAAATCAGAAACTTATGATCTATCATTTTATGTAATCAAGACCTTAGCCTTATTGCTACCCTTGAGAATTATAAACACTTTTCTTCATCAGTAGGGGTTTGATCCTAAACTTGAGTGATAATTTCCAAAAATTTGGACAAAGTTTTCAAAACAAAATATAGATTTAAATCATTTTTAGGCCTTAATTAAACAATGGTAAAGGTATTGTTTTCTTACAAACTCCAAAGGGCCAAAGTAAGTTTGGGAGAACAACATTCTTTTATACTTAAATATATGCAGGTTTCACTTTATAAAAATCCAGAAAGTATTTGAATTCAAACACATTTGAAACTCATTTGAATTTGATTCCTCGAAAATCAAACAGAAAATGAAAAAGCTAAAAGAATTAGTAAAACGCCTGCGCTAGCCTTTCGGCCCATCAGCAGACTCAGCCCAGCAAGCCCACCCGGGCCATTTCACTCCCCCTCTCTCTCACCGGCGTCGAACCAACCCACCAGACACTGACCAGTGTCCCCAACGCCACGTCATCGTCGTCCTCCCCAGAACCCGCGCGATGAACATGTCGTCGCCGGTCGTTTCCCTCTTCACTGCCGTGATCAATTGCATTGATTCACCGTGAGATTTTCGCCCCTGCTCTTGCTATTTAATCACCACCTCGCCACGGTCCTTTCCCCCCAAACACCCACACCCAGTCGCCACCAGGCTGCCCATATTTCACCGAACTCCTCCGCGGTACCGACGAACTCCGGTAGTAAATTCTGGTGAGCTCTCCGTGCCCCTTGACTTCTAACCTTGCTAGTACAGTCACTGCAACCTTGCGCATCTCCTAACCCCTCTGGTGCATGCTAGGATCATCCAGAGCCTCGTCAACAACGACGGAAGTAGGAGTTCGACGAAACCATCGACTCTGACGACATCCCCTAGTAGTTCCTGACCGCCCCTTCTCTCTTTTTGTTGCTCACGTGTTCGCCAGACTTGTGCGCATCTAACAACACCGCTCTTTTGGCTAGGCGTGACCTGTATCTTCGCCAACGACGACGAGCGACCGTAACCGACTACTGTAGGTTCTCCGGCGAGTAATAGCGGTCGAGTCCGTGCGCCCCTGTCCCTCCCTCGACCACCTTGAGCACCGCAATGACCCCACGAGCTCGGTAAGCCCCTCTGTTTCCTCCCTTGCTTCCTAGAACCACCAGAACATCGTCGGCAGCAATGCCGCCGCCAGTTTTAGGTTAGAGCATTTTATCCACTGGATCTAGATCCAGTGGTTTAGATTAGATGCCAGGACGAAAAGGTATGGGCAGATCAGAGCCACTGGTTTTAATTTAGATCTAACGGTGCGCGAGCGTGATCCAGTGCGAAGCGGTACCGTCCAATCAGGAGCTGCCGCGTGGCCTGTTATTTGTTTTAAAAATCTGAATTAGATCTATTAGTGATTCAAACTTGCAAAATTCATAACTTTTGATCCACACGTTCAAATTTTGTAAATTTTATATCATTGGAATCAAGAGAAAGAATTCTATCCATTTATGCAATTTGTTTAATGAATGTCTTCTGTAAAATTGGTTATTTTTGCAGAGACATTTATAGGCTTATTTTGAGTGTAGAAAATATTTGAAAAATGATTTAAAGACTAAATAAAGTTTATTTAGTGTGTACTTGTCTTTTTTGGTGTAGAAAATCATCACATGCATTTGCATGCATCCATATATTTTTTCTTGTATATTTTGACATGTGAATTTGGTGCCATTATTTTATCTGTAGATTTTGGTGCTAATAGTGATTGTGGTTGTGAAGGTTGTTGCTACTCCCCCAACTACCATGGCAAGTGGTGCTTCATACTTATGTCCCAATATTATTGCCTATGCATTAGAAAATATTTTGTATAGGTCTTGCATGAATATTTTGCTAAGTATCTATATGCTATGCTTGGGAAATCCTAGTAGTTGTAGAAATGTTAGAATTTCCTTTAAGTTAAGTTACTTGCTATTGCCATGCTTAGCCTAGCTAGTAGAAACCAAGGGTGGATAATATATTCATGCTATGAGAAATATTTCTAAGTCTTTGACTTATGTTTTGCTTAATAAAACAACTAAATGAATGAAACACCTGGGTGGAATGGAAAGAATGGTTTGTGTTGAGTGGTTACACAAGGCCCATTTCTATGGTTTACCTTGTGTATCTCACTTGTGGAAAGCCACCCAGGAACAAAGGGATTTGAGATGCCAAATGTTAAGAATCTTCTAGTGCAGCCACATGGCATTATGGGCTCTTCCTAGATCATATAGGTTGCAATAACTTAGCCATTTGGACAATTGGTGGTAGTGGGATGATAGGTTGGAACGCGTCAATTTGGTCTAAGGGAAGGCTTCTGAAAGGTCCTGTCTTGGTGAAAATCAAGTCTTGTGGGGAAAGTGCACAACCTCTGCAGATGGAAGAACCTAAGTACTTAACCATGTCCCTGGTATTGGACAATTTGAGCATCAAGACATGGAATCTATCAAGAATCTCCTCATCCCAATTTTCTAAGTTAAAACTTGTGGTTAAACAAGGGTGAAGGTTCACCAATTTCTATTGGTGGTTCCTTGGAAAAGTTTTGTCAAAGAAAAACTTAGTGTTTTCAACTGATAGGTAAAACTTATTTTGAGCAAGGCAAGACTAAGCTACACTTAGCCAAATTCATGTAGTAACTAGATGTCAATATTCTACTAAGGTATCACTTGCCAATACTATTCCAATGTATTGACCCACTGTGGCTGTAACTTGTGATGTTGCAGGTTACTATGATGATGATTAGGGGTTATGAGCCTGTGGCACATGAAGAGGAAGACTTCTATTTTATATTGTTAAGTTAAACTCTTGTACTACCCTATGGCTATGGAGTTGTAAAAGACTATGTTATCTCTGGAATGACGTTGTAATAATGACCTTTGTTTCTGTGTACTTCATCTTAAACTGTGGATGCTAGCAATTGATCCAGGGACTAGCATTGCAATCACAGGGATACTTACCTTTACAAGGGAGGGATCTTACAATATGCCATACAAATAGCAATGCAATGGTTGAGTTCTATACAAACAGCAATACAGTTGGCAGAAGCACATCAGCAAAAGCACATATTCATTAGATTGGACACCTTTCTTAGCCTAAACCAAGAACTAAGTATTTTGTAATCTTTGCGAGATGCAGCAGATGCAATGTAGTTGCAGAAAATCCAACATAGTATCACTTGGCAAAAAAACAATCTGAAAAGCACACTACTAGCATACAAATTCCATGAACTCCCTCTGTCTCAAATTAATTGACTTTATTTTGTTCAGATATGCACGCCATTTAATATCATAACCAAAGAATCTATACCAAACCACCAGATAGGGCTACTAGTCTATAATCATGAATAACAGAGATATAACTACATGTTAAATATACTAACAGGGAGCCTACATCGATCTAAACCTGAAGTTAGTATGCTAAACATACTTAAGGGACATCAGAACCAGAATAGATCGAATCGAAAGAGACATGAACTACTACCACACAACACATGGACACGTAAATATGGAGAAAGCATGGTTCATCACCAGGAATCTCACATGGCTGGAGCGTGTGGACGTCGACCTTGACGAGCGTCCCCTGCGCCATCCAATTGCCTCCGACCCGCTACAGATATTCATGTGCATCGGCTTCCATCACCACCGGGACTGTGTTGCCACTACTTCATGCACCCCCAGATCCCTACCACTGGTAGCCTCCTTCCTCCCCTCAAGTACCGGCTTGGTGCCCCTGCGGTGACCCAGCATACCACTTCATGATGTATTACACTATAGTCGTTGACATAACACCAATGAAACACCGTTCACTAGTATTGCATCCATCAGAGTGGTACAACATAAACACGGCAGGTCCAAGACATGACTATAGGTTACAACTCGACTCTTTAGAAAAGATCCAGAGAACTCTCTAGGTTAAAGATATAGAAGGGAACTTCTTACAAAGAAGATTCAAAATATAACAACTCAAAACTATCATACTAATAAGACTAGTATCTGAACTATTGGGCTTGCATTGCTGCTATTGGAAATACTCTATAGAAGTAGGTTTTATGGCTAGAGATTATATTCCTCTCTAATCAGCAACTTCATATTCACTTTAATTGATGTATATGTTGACTTCCTTGACTACATTAAAGAGCTTGAGCTTATGATGATTCCTTTGAGAAGAAGTTGATGTAGATGTCGTCTGTATTGGCTTCAGAATCTAGCAAGGATTAAGAATATACGTTGAGCACGAGCATACTCGGCAAGTTCACTAAAAAGGATTGTTTGATGCACTATATCTACAGGAACATACCGTAGGTCGTAGGAAATGCAGGTTTTTGTAAACATTTCTTCAAATGTTGCTTTTATTCTGAAAATCTAGGCCCATCAGCCTTCACAGGTTTACCAGAACTTTCATGGAGTTCCTTTCCTGCCACGTTCGTAGATCTTTCTCGGAACAGGGAGTAACAAGTTATAATTCTTACACTCTATAGAGGTGTGTTACTTTATCCATGAGAGACCTTAGCTTTATTGCACATCCGAGTTGCAGGCTCATTCACACATCCTTGGTGTGAGGCCCAGAATAAGATCCAAGCCAATCACTACCCCCTTCGCGACGCCGCATGTCTCCTTGGTGTACACCATGCCCACACATTGAATTACGGCAATGGTTGGTACAGACTGTTTAGATGCTAGAACTCTCGTGGGATGCTGAGGGTTCCCACCCATATGCTACATATCCACTATGAATTACCAATTAATGCACGCTACGAGGATAACAACCACGAACTGTGCATCCAGCTACATGCGATAGGAAGAAGATATAGCTGACTTCTCCGTCCCATTCCAAATCTCATGGTTAACGCGTGATATATGACGCAAGAATCACTAGCGAGATTGCTTGTTAAGTCCTAGGTAATATGTTCCTTTACCACCAGAACTTTCATAGTAGGTTATTAAATCCTGGTAAATAACCTATAATCACATTATTATGAAAATAGTGTTTTATGAACTTTTTGAAATGTAGGTGATGACAACACTGGATTTGCAAAATATTTTACAGAAAATAATCAAAGGACATGAGCAAGTGTGAACTTGCCTTTTGTGATTGCAAGATTATGCATTCATGGTCTTCAACACAATAGAAGATCCAGTATCTGAAATTAGCATCATTAGTGTGGTAAGGACTAATGTTTAAAGAATAAATATGATATTATGCATAAGTAATGCTATGCATTTTTATAGAACTCCAAATTGTATCCCCAATACTTTAAGTGAAGTGAACTTAGGTGATTCCTTTAAGAGTTGGTTCATCTTTAAAATTTACTTCACAGGAAATGCTTTTATAAGGAACTTAAGTCTTGATATACAAGATATAAAAGTAGAGTGCAATTGTAATCTAAGATTGAGATTAGTTGCTATTTGGTGATTATGATGAAAGTCTATGTATTGGGTTGTTTAAGGGTTAAAGGTAATTATTAAAGAGTTATTGTTTGAAGTGGAAAAAAGAATAACCTTCGAATAAAAGGTTTCTTTGGTAAGGTTTAAACAATATTTATGGTTGATAGAATGTGATTGATGTTGTTTGCACTTGCTCGAATAGTTTGACTTGAGATGCTTTAGGTCTTAATTAAAATAGACCAAAGTTAACTATAAAAACATAAGTAGTTTATTAGACATGATGTTTATAAGATTTTGAGACTGAAGTTAACTTTAAAAGGGTAAATAAACTTAAGGTGTAATTTGTTTTAATTATTCTCAAGTTTTGGATTTATGATAAGTATGACTAAGGTGTGGAGTTATTCACTTTATATTTAAGTGAATGATAAGCTTAAATTTGTTTTGCTATTATGGAAATAATATGTATCTATTTAATGGAAGCATAATTAAATGATCTTAGTAATTTGTTAGGATTTGAAGTTATGTTAAGAATGATTAAGATATAATGATTATTCACCATATTATATATGAGTGATACACAATGTTTATTTAAAAGGGTTTTTAATTTGAATTTTAAGATTTTTAAAAGAGTATTTTAAAGTTAATAGTTATACTTAAGCTTGATTATGAATCCAAGATATGGTTTTGGACTTAGAACTTAGATATGAAATATTTAAGGTTTTGTGTAAAATTGTGATTATTTCTTACTTAAGAGTTGTTTTTAAAGAATTTACCAAAATAGGTGATAGAGAAGGATTTATTACTTTAAAACATTAAAAAAAATCTGACAATATATTTAATATTTTTATAGTGTAATATATTTATTCAATTTATTTTTAAGTATTATTCTTATGTTTATAAAATTCCATAAAGAATTAAATGTCTTTTAATACTTACTTAAAATTTTATTTATAAAATAATTAAGTTAATGTTTTTATAAAATAGTAATTTTGTTTTTATACATAAAACTATTTTTTATTATTTTTCATAATATTTTCTTACATTGTTATAATTTATTAATAATTCTTGTGGATTTAATATTTAGTGGTATTTTTAACTCAAATAAGTGGTTACATATTTTTCTTAGATAGATCTCTTTTTTGTTATTATTTATATATTTTTATGATTTTTCTATAATTTTCTAGAGCTTTAACTGTCATAAGGGAATTTTGGTAATTTTTATTTTATTCTTCAATTGATTTTTCTTTTCTCTTTTAAAACCAGGCCCAGAGGATCCAGCTGGAGTCTGTTTGGTTGGCTGCTCTGGACGCCCGGCCTAGCTAGGCTAGGCTCGGTGGATAACCCCACCCCGGCCCATCTCTCCCTCACAGGACATCCACGCCCACACTCAACACAAGCACGCTTTCCCTCGCCCCTTCTGGCCTCTTGCGATGCCGGCCTGCTGCTATCGACGCCGCCTGCCTTATCGGCTAGCACCGGCATCTCCCAGCGCCGCTATTCCTCTCTCTTCTCCTTCGATTTCCCTCCGCTATGGTTCCCAGCACCCCGTGCTCTCACCCTGGTAGAAACCCTAGGCTACCCGCCTACAGTTCTTCCTGGCCATCTCCGACTCCCCGACGCCATTGCACGCTGGCGAGGTTCCGCATCGCCTCCCCACCAGTACCGCCTACGATGCACACCTACACGGCAATCCTAGCCGAATCGTCTTGATTTCTGGCACTGCTCCTGCGCACCCGCGCCTCCTGCTGCTCCTTGATGTCTACGCACACTTCTATTCTTGTAGACAATGTTGGGCCTCCAAGTAAGAGGTTTGTAGAATAGCAACAAGTTTCCCTTAAGTGATCACCCAAGGTTTATCGAACTCAGGGAGGAAGTGGTCAAAGGTATCCCTCTCAAGCAACCCTGCAATCAAGATACAAGAAGTCTCTTGTGTCCCCAACACATCCAATACACTTGTCAGGTTTATAGGTGCACTAGTTCGGCGAAGAGATAGTGAAATACAAGTAATATGGATGATTATAAGTGGTAATTGCAATCTGAAATAAAGATGGTAGCAAGCAACGGTGCCAGAAAAGTGCTTGATGGGGAGGAAGAGATTGAAGGCCCTATAGTTCCCGGCAACAGCGCCAGGAATAGTTGTAAATGGTGTTGCAATGCTTAGAAACAAGGCCTAGGGATCATACTTTCACTAGTGAACACTCTCATATAAATATCTTCTCTTCATGATACTACTCTGAACTACTCTCCGGTTGGACAACTCTAATCCATGGTAGGGCTATAATAGAACACCTCAAAGTTCACATTCCCCATCTAGATAACCCCACACTGTCACCTTGAGCGCTAGATGGTTTCAACAAACACCACAATTTCATAGATACAACCAACTCAAAATATAACAAACACCACAAATTCATAGCTTAAGTGCGACACAGTGTGCACACTGTCACCTTCACACACGTGGGGTTAGCCACAGATTACAATTAAAGGACTTGAGTAGCAGAGTAGATCTACTTGATTACAAAGCTCATGACCACAATAAGATCATGCATAGAGAGAGAGATATGAACACATAGCTACCGGTAGAGCCCTTAGCCTCGAGGACGAACTACTCCCTCCTCATCATGGGAGTCAGCAACAGCGATGGAGATGGTGGTGGAGATTGATGGATTTGGCTCCGGGGGAAATTCCCCGTCCCAGCAGGGTGCCGGAACAGAGACTTCTGTTCCCCGAATCTCCTCTTTAGTGGTGGCGGCAGTGCGGAACTTTTTGTGGAGATCTGATCCGCATAGGGTTTACGTCTCAGGGAGACGTATATGTAGGCGAAAGGGCAAGGTCGGTGGAGGGATATGGGGCCCACACCATGTGGCCGCGCGGCCAAGGGGCCGCGCCATCGTATGGTGTGGCCACCCTGGTGCCCTCCTTCGTCTCTCCTTCGGGCTCCGTGTCGGGTCGAGTAAAATATTGACTTTGGCATTTGTCCCGTCCAATTCCTAGAATATTGCTTTACTAGCTTTTCTAAAACCAAAAACAACAGAGAATAGGCAACTGGCACTACGGCATATTTTTAATAGGTTAGTTCCAGAAAATGTACAAAAATGCCTCAAAGTGTAGACGAAACATAAGAAAGTTTATACTAAACAAGCATGGAGCATCAAAAATTATAGATATGTTTACGACGTATCAAGCATCCCCAAGCTTAATTCCTTCTCGTCCTCGAGTAAGTAAGTGATAAAAAGAATCATTTTTTGGTGACATGCACCATCTTGATCAAACCATTTGCAAAGCATTGATAGTTGTGATCAAAGTACTCTAAACATGAGCATGAAATATGTAGCTCTAGCAATAACAAATAGAAACTATGTTGTAACATGAAAGGTAACACAAACAAAAGATCATGAATAACAATGCATTGAAAGACGTTTGTTTGTTTCACATATAGAAAACATAGCATGTGTGGTATTCAGCTTGTCCTTCATGGAGTAGCAAAACATAAATGCATAGGACACCTTCAAAGTTCATAAGGGTGACTAGATACAAATAGTTCAAGAACAAGCAATATCAACATTATGAATCAATCAGTAAGTTTTGGGACAATGCACATAAAACTAAGAATGACAACTATGCTCTCTTAATTGGTGCCTAAAGGTAGAAGGTGGAGACTCAACATAAAAGTAAGAAGAAAGTCCCTTCACAGAGGGAAGAAGGGATTTCAAATTTCATAAAGAGCTTCCAAAAATTATGGTACTTATTAGCTTTCAGCTCTCATTGCCCTATCATAAGCATCTTGAAGTGATTAAGGTTAAAGTGAAACAAATAGGGAGTATATGCTTGACAAATCAAAAGTTGGCAATCTCATGTCCCTTGAGTACGAGGGTCATTCCACATGCTACTCAACTTTAGTTATAAGAAAGTTCTTGTCATTGTAAGTATATGTGTATCATAGAGAACAGCCAACGGGGTATCCCTTGCCCCATGACACAAGAGCTATCCCATATCAAAATGACAAGGAAATAGACAGTGAGCATCTCAGCAATCTTCTTATTTACCATGGGTATGGTGCTATTTTTTTCTTTTTCTCCCTTTTTTCTATATTTTTTTATGAAGATGCTTCATGGATTGCTCACTATGGTTATGCTGCAAGTTTCCACAATGATTAGGCATGGCTTAGGCTAGCCGCCTAGGCGTTTCTCTAACACATATATAATACTCCATGGACTTACAAGCTCCCCTTTTATTTCACACCACCGACATCCATAAACAAAAGATCATGATATCAATTGGATAATATCTACAAGTGTTGAAAGCGTTCCTCATGATAGCATGGTTCTGCTAATTCCCAACTTATAAGTGCAAGCATATACAACATAGATGGCACAATTGTTCAAGTTTATTAGGTGCAATAAATAAAGTGTGCCATCAAGTTTGTGAGAGCTTTAATCACTATTTTTCACATAACAAGTTTAATTTGGAAGGTAGATAAAAACATGAATATACTTGGAATGGTGTAACACACCATGCATAAGAATTTATAGTGGACTCTTTGTAATAACTTGGTTTCTTGGGAGTTGGATGCATGAGTAGAGCTTACTGAAAACAAGTGGAGGCTATCAAAAGACTGGGAGCGACCAACTAAGAGAGCAATAATGGCCATAATCATGCAGAGCGATGAAACATTATCAATCAAAGCATAAAGTTATATCACAAGTCATAAACTAAATGAACATCGAGGCTAAGGTGACTAGTTCATAGTCATAACATGGTGTAAGCATGTGCCAAGTCAACCCAAATAAAGCATCAAAGGATAATACCATAATATTATGCTTTTATATGCTAAAAAAACGCATGATTCTTTCAAGGCACATTAAGCAATCTCAATTATTTGGAACAAGTAATGCTACAACAATAATTACTAAGCATAAGTTCAAAGCAACATATAACATGACATGATAAAGTCCAAGCCACAGTCAAAACAAACTCAATTTTGTACCACTAATAGCATGAAACTGTCTACTCTTCTCCAACACCAATCGACTTATTTGGAACAAATCACAAAGATAATAATCAATAAAGACCAGTGAGTGAGTCTCACAAATCCAGAAAGCAGAACTAAAAATTTCTAAGCTGAAAGCACAAGAAAACTAAAGCTAAACGCAGTGCTAGCAAAGGAGAACACTCACAGAATAATAAGAGTGAAAACTAGAGTGTTTTAGACAATGAAAATGGAGCGTGTCTCTCTACAAAAGAAGTGTGTTGTAATCCAACCAACTTTTTTAGCAAACCAAACAAAAGAAAACTAAAAACAAAAACAAAGACGCTCCAAGAACAACACAATAGTGCATGAAACAATAAAAACAGTGTCTAGAAAGAGACTTGAGATTTTTATTGATGAAGAAGGGATGCCTTGGGCATCCCCAAGCTTTAACGCTTTTACCTCTTGAATATTTCTTGGGGTGACACATGTGGCATCTCCAAGCTTGAGATTTTTTCCATTCTTCATCTCATCACATCATTCTTCCCCTACACTTGAAAATTTCCTTCATACAAAACTTCACACAGTTCTTCATCAGCAACATTAGTGTATTCAAGATAATAAGTCCGTGGGTTTAGTTTCAACACAAGTAAAACTTCCATTAAAACACAAGCTACTTTATAAATTCCTTTTAAAAGCTCAAGTGATCAAAGGGAACTCAAAAGAAACCGATTAAGAGGCAAATGCAAATATTGGTAGAAAACTGTCAAAACAGACAGCAGGTAAAAACCTATTTTTCGAAGACCTTCTGTTGCTCAAATAAAAAAGTGTTGAACTAACAAAAGTTAGATAACAACCTGGGGAATAATCTTAGAAAATTAAAGCCCACTCTGTCATACAGGGTTTTTTCACGAATTTTTACAGTGAAGCACAAAAATCTGTTTCGGGACAGCAACTTCCCCAAATCTTACTTCTCTCTCATTAGAGGATATTCTTGGAACGAAAACACAACAAAAAGGATAAGGAGAGTTTATTACATAAGTAATAACTTCCAAGACTCAACAAAATAAAAACCTAACAAAATTTGGGTTATCTCCCAATTAGTACTTTTCTTTAACGCCTTTAAGTTAGGCATGATAGTTTGAGAAGATGCTGACATAAGGAATATGAATTGAAGTAAAAGAGAGCTTGAAGAAGCAAAAACACATTTAAGTCTAACCCACTTCCTATGCAAAATAATCTTGTAAAGAAACAAGTCATGATAGCACAAAGCAACAAGCATAGGAAAGCAAAACAAGTGCAACTTCAAAATTTTCAACATAAAGAGGGAAACATAATTTTGTTGAGATACATAAAACCAAGTTTCCCTCTCTCATAATAACTTTCAGTAGCATCATGAATAAAATTAACAATATAACTATCACATAAAACATTCTTATCATGAGCCACATGCATATAATAATTATTACTCTCCACATAAGCATAGTGATTCTTATTAATTGTAGTGGGAGCAAATTCAACAAAATAGCTATCATTAATATTCTCATCACCATAATCATCAAATATAGGAGGCATATCGTAATCATAATTAATTTTCTCCTCAATAGTAGGTGGACTGAAAATATCATATTCATCATTGTAATCATCATATATTGGAGGTATAGTATCATCATAGCAAATTTTCTCCGCTAAAGCAGGTGGACTGAAAATATCATATTCATCATTGTAATCATCATATATTGGAGGTATAGCATCATCATAACAAATTTTCTCCTCTAAAGCTGGGGAACTAAAAAGATCATTTTCATAAAAACTAGCTTCCCCAAGCTTATACGCTACCATAGCATTAGCAATAATGGTGTTCAAAGAATTCATACTAATAACATTGCTATTAGCATGCAAATAAAGTTCCATAGGTTTTTTAATTTTCTCTTCAAACACTTCATGTCCTAACTCAAGATAAATACTATAAAGCTCTCTAGTTTTCTTGTTGTTTTCCATTAAGCCTAACTAGCAAAAATAAAAACAAGAAACAAAAAGATATAATTGCAGAATATAAAGGAAATAACTTCAAGCACTCACACACTAGCAATAGTACTAGAAGATAGCTTAGTAGCCAGAGGATGTGAGTACCTTTTAGACCACCTCTGGGGCAACGAAGCCAGAAAAGAGCTTGATGTCTATGCACGCTTCTATTCTTGTAGACAGTGTTAGGCCTCCAAGTGCAGAGGTTTGTAGAATAGCAACAAGTTTCCCTTAAGTGGATTACCCAAGGTTTATCGAACTCAGGGAGGAAGTGGTCAAAGGTATCCCTCTCAAGCAACCCTGCAATCAAGATACAAGAAGTCTATTATGTCCCCAACACACCCAATACACTTGTCAGGTGTACAGATGCACTAGTTCGGCGAAGAGATAGTGAAATACAAGTCATATGGATGATTATAAGTGGTAATTGTAATATGAAATAAATATGGCAGCAAGGAACGGCGCTAGAAAAGAGCTTGACGGGAAGGAATAGTCCCCGGCAACGATGTCAGGTCTAGTTCTAAATGGTGTTTCAATGCTTAGAAACAAGGCCTAGAGATCATACTTTGACTAGTGAACACTCTCATATAAATATCTTCTCTTCATGATACTACTATGAACTAATCTTCGGTTGGACAACTCTAATCCACGGTAGGGCTATAAAAGCACACCTCAAAGTTCACATTCCCATCTAGATAACCCCACACTGTCACCTTGAGCGCTAGATGGTTTCAACAAACACCCCAATTTCATAGAGACAACCAACTCAAAATATAACTCATGATAAGTATTTATGTAATCTTTAGCCTAAGTGCCACATGGTGTGCACACTGTCACCTCCACACACGTGTGGATAGCCGGAGATTACAATTATAGCACTTGAGTAGCATATTAGATCTACTTGATTACAAAGCTCATGACAACAATAAGATCATGCATAGAGAGAGAGAGATGAACACATAGCTTCCGGTAGAGCCCTTAGCCTCAAGGAAGAACTACTCCCTCCTCATCATGGGAGTCAGCAACGGCAATGGAGATGGTGGTGGAGATCGATGGAGATGGCTCCAGGGGCAATTCCCCGTCCCGGCAGGGTGCTGAAACAGAGACTTATGTCCCCCGAATCTCCTCTTTGGTGGCAGCGGCGCTGCGGAACTTTTTGTGGAGATCTAATCTGCGTAGGGTTTACGTCTTAGGGATACGTATATGTAGGCGAAAGGGCAAGGTCGGTGGAGGGTTAGGGGGCCCACACCATGTGGCCGCATAGCTAGGGGCCACGCACCACCGTATGGTGTGGCCACCCTGGTGCCCTCCTCCGTCTCTCCTTCGGGCTCCGTGTCGGGTCGGGTAAAATATTGACTTTGGCTTTTGTCCCGTACAATTCCGAGAATATTGCTTTACTAGCTTTTCCGAAACCAAAAACAGGAGAAAACAGTTAACTAGCACTGCGGCATCTTGTTAATAGGTTAGTTCCAGAAAATGTATAAAAATTCCTCAAAGTGTAGACAAAACATAAGAAAGTTGATACTGAACAAGCATGGAGCATCAAAAATTATAGATATGTTTATGACGTATCAATCCTGCCATGGGCTGGCCGTGGTATCCCTCATTTTGATGACGTAGTAGACTATGGTCGCCCACCTCCTTCTGCATCGACCTCGATGGCTTTCTTCCCATCTCCAACTTTTATTGTGAGCTATCTCTTTACACACTCTTATTTTTCTGTCATTTGTTTATTAATGGATGGATACAGGTGATGTTATGATGATTTTGTTATCAGTAGCTATTATATTACATGGTTGTTAAACTATATTGCCTTGGTTCCAAAACACATATTGAACTGAACTAAGATACTATGTTACTAGTATTGGAATAGGTTTTGGCAATTTTAGAAGTGCTTTGTGGTGAGAATATATGACTATGTGTACTGCTAACGATCTTCTAATTGAGTTAGGTGTGTTAGATGGTTGCATCTTGACATGTGTTTATGATAGTGATCATCTAGTACTAAGCCATAGTGATGTTCTGTTAGTATTGTCTAGGTTGTGATGATCGATGGTCTGGCCAATGAGCCATAATGTTCATCTGTGGGGTTATTGGTTGTGCTAAAGGTTCAGGTGTTGCTAGCTTGATAGAATTAGATAATTACTTGTAAACCATTATCTCTAATTTTTTAATCTATTTAGGAATGTGTGTTCTAATAGATATAGAGGAACATACCTTGTTTATGTAGTACTTTCTTTTAGTAACATGATCATTTTTTCACTCCTTAGATTGGTATGCGTATTGGATTTTATTCTCCTTTTACTGTTTGTCCTATAATTATGCATATGTTTTGTGACCCCATGATATTCAACCAATTAGATGCTAGGGAAATGCTTGTCTATCTTCTACTAGCTTCCTAGCTGTTTTATAGGCTCTTATATAATCAAATACTAGTGTTCTTGATATTGACAAATACAAATGGGCTCCCCTTGTTTCAAAGTTGGATCTCAATCTATGCTCCAACTTTACTCACTAGAGCTACATGGTTTGGTATAAACCTTTAGTATTCATTTTTATACTTGTTTGATTACATGCTTCGCTATTTTGGGGGGCTTAGATGAAGTAGATCCAACACTAATGTTTGCTAGTTGAGTTTTTCCTTCCTAGGGCGTATCTAATCGAATGTGTAGGTGATGTATTGCAATTCATATGCATAGAAGATACACTCTTTTGATTTATAGTAGAGGTTTATATTATTTGCAGGTGTTCCCTGATTTCTCTTTAACATGCTAAAACATATAAATGTAATTTCTGATTCATATCTTTGCACTCTTGCATGATAACAAAGTATTTTATCTTGGTATATCTATTGTAGAGTGATTATAGCTATGTTGGCTAGCTATATTTTATTTTAGGACAGGTTCCTCTATGTTTCTGGTGATCATATGTTCACCAGATCCTTGTAGTATCACTCCAGATCAAATATATAATTTGCTTGATGGTTTGGTAGTGTTTTTAGTAATGTATCATTGATTGAATTGCTCCTGGACAATCTGGTTGCTATCTAGCAACACTACTAATATCCTTCAACTCCCTCTCATAGCCTCTTTGTTAAAATTATTAAGAATAGATTTCTTATGGATTTGATCAACACAGGATCATATTCTTCTACATGTTATTTTCAATGTTTTGGCAGTCTTAAATGGTATCTTGTACTATTTTGCATGTTCTAATAGAAGTTTCTTGATGATTAGAAATAGATTTCCTTATATAGAAATGTTATTTGGAAAATTATATATGTGTAGACTTGTAATTTATTTCTAATTAGATAGTTTGGTGTTCTAGATGATCATAAGATCATCTGAATATATGAGATCAATAGCAAAGATATACCTTTGCTTGTCAATATTTAATGGTTCTGGATGATTGTGCTTCCTTATGCAATTTCTTGTGTGTTGGATTAATTTATTGGATGACCTTGACAAGATCAGCTATTATACTTGTATCTAGGCCCTGCCAATGATGCAAAGGCTGAGGCACAGCTCTAGATAAGGACAGATATTGTGCTATGTTTTTCATTTCTTGATGATGATTTTGCATAGCACCTATATGCAGGACTGAGAGAAATCCTCTCTTTTCTATACTTTATTACTTCCTCTTCTTGCCCTTTTATCTAAAACGGATAAGAACAGATATGATATGCAATATATCTTCCAAGGCTCTTATTTTTCCTACCTTGAGCTTCTTGAAGCTTGTTCTTCTAAGTTTGTGCTTCTGAACTCTTAATTTCCTACTTGTCATTGGCTTCATGATCTGCTGCTGATAAGCCTCTGGGAACCCTTTCCTCACCTTCACCTTCTTGTTGACCAGCTCCTCACATTTCTCTATTCTTCCTCTAATGGTGGTGCTATCTATTCTTCGTGGATAGATCTTGTATGTAGCTGTTGGACAGCTGCTAGTGGGATGTTCTACTAGTTTGTATGGTTGTGGTGAAGGAAATAGCTTGCCATAAACTGGGATGAGCTAGATGAACCGTGGTGGTGTTTTAAAGGGATGATGTGGATGTGATCAAACTAGTGAGGTGCTTGGTGGTGTTACGGCTGCTGCTTTTAGCCTCCTGATTTAGTCCTTTCTGTGTTGACAGCACAACACTTGCATGTGTTGTGTGAGCTGTTGTCCAGTGGCCCCTCTCTGGTTCAAGTTTCGATAAATGGAACTTGTCCCATATGGATCAGCTCGACTGAGATATTTCTACTGGTTAGCTATCATTTTTTAGTTGTTATCTGTGATTTCATTCAGCCTATGATGCAATAAGTATGAGGAAAATACCTTGATAAGAACAGATACTAAATGGCCCCTTTATTGCACCTCTATGATGAACCTGGCATAGCAACTCTATGCCGTTCTGAGAGTAACATTAACTTAAACAATTCCCTTTTTTTTATTCTTTCATTTTTTTTGTTTTGTTATCTTTTGTGTTGTCTTGCAGGGATCAAGACTAAGAAAAAGATAAAGATAGATGATTAAGAAGTGTTTCCTATATTCAATTGTAATATTATTTACTTGTATTAATCTTGTAATATTTGTATTAAATTAATGAAGATTAACCTTTTCATTTTAAACATTAACTTAGTATTCACTTATTGTAATTGGTCTTTATTATTTATAGCTTGTAATTTCTTAAATTCATATTTATGTAATAAATATTATAATTACTTACACAATTTTGTATTATGATAATGGAATATTCTATAATAGTTTGAAATTTAAATTTAAATCCAAGTTATATTTGAATCATATGATCTCATATTTGAAGCATTAAATTAAGATCCTTTCCCCCCAAATAATAAAATCCATGAAGGTCATGTCAAAATTCCTAACAACCATCTATGATGAACTAAACACTAATTCATCAAAGTAAGAGGAACACTCGTCTCTTTGTGTTTTAAAATTTTGCGCGAAAATTCTCTGGATTTTCTTATGCATGATGCATACAACTGAGTTCAACTTTTTCTAAGCTCTAATGCTGGGATGTTACAACCCCCATCTCCATACTCCTGGCAAAGTCCTCGGCTGCGGCGTCCTGGCATTGCATGGCCGCCCTGTGCACCTCGTGCTCCCCCTCCTCCTGCAGATCGAGGAACGGGAAAGTCCCAGATCATGCGGCAACCTCCCCACCGACCATGAGTGCGACATGGAACTATATCCATGTTTTCCCCTGGGGCGTCTTGTGCAACACTAGGAGATAGACAGGTGCACCGGAGATAGAGAGGGCAGGACCGACCTGTGTCGAGCTCTGGATGAGCGCCCTCATCAAGAAACCCAGCACCACCTTGCTCTCTAGATTAGACACGGTGGATGTGGCACCTTGGATTTACGGTTCGAGAATACCCGTTATGCATACAATTCACATTCCTATGATCCGTGAGCCATGAGAATAACCCGAAGAGTATAACTACAACATCCATGTATAACAAGTACAAGTACTTACAAATGTGCCATTATGGTGATACAACATCAATAGCGGAAGTCTTCAAGCGCGGAGCCCTTGTCATGCCTTAACCTACACGCAAATGACTGGGAAGATGGCCTAGATCGCATAGACGTCAGCAAACTTCATCGTTCCTCTTGCTTCTAAAAAGTCTGGCCAAGTAAATAGCCAGGGACAATGCCGGTGAGTACTTTAAATGTACTCGCAAACCACCTTAAGAGAACAATAATAAAGGATATGCAATATGGCTATGCTAGGATGGCTACATAAGAGGTTAGTTTGTAAATTAGTTTCTCTTGTATATATAGCATATCTATATATCTTTGTTGAAATTTTTTTGTAAACATTTGGAAAACCTTTTTGAAAATCTTTAAGAAAACACTAGGATTGGGTCACCCATTTGTTTTACTTCCGGTCATCTCATGACCAAACTCCTTCCTCCTTTTTACCGACCATGTCATGGTCAAAACCTTTATCAAGCCATTGCTTTTCCGAAGTCCTTTTTGAAATCAAAACCATCACCGTTGTACATCCGCCAGTACAACTGTCCATGACCGAGGACTCGTCTATCCGAATAGATTTACACTCTGTAGAGGTTGTACACTTTACTCACACCATCCGATTACCTGTCCCTGATCTACACCGATCGTGGGTCGAATAACCGGTCAAGACCTTCCATATGCCCTCTCCGATACAAGTGCCTACCCTATGATGTTAATCCCCTCAAAACCGGGACACCCTATATAGTAACCAGCCAACAAGAGCGTGTTTTGCACCTCTACTGGTGTGCGCTTTCAATGAGGGTCTCATAGTATTGCATGGAGGCCCATAGACCCTTCGTTCCTTCTCCCGGTAGATGCGAGGCATGGACCGTTGGCTAAAGAAGGCCCACCCTCTAGGGATTGTTTGCCCTTGTAGTAGTGTGAGGCACCTATACTAGCTTAGACAAACTTCCATCCCAGCCCCGTCCAATTCCAGAGTAATGTGGTTGCACGGGTTAATTATTCTAGCTTCAAAAATGGCCAGCCTGGTGTGTTTTCATAAACATTTTTCCGCCATCATTCGTCCAACCATTTTGTAAAACCAAAACCTTTCTCATTTCCCAATCCACTTGGTAGGCCAAGCCTCACCAAGTTTTTCTCATAAAACATTTTTGTATTCCTTTCCAGGGTCTTCCGATCCTATACCTTTGCTTCGGCTAAAATGGGTGAAAGGATCGTATGGTCACCTAGAGGGGGGGTGAGTAGGTGCTACTTCAAATTTTACTCTTTTTCAAATTAGGGTTTGACAAGAAAGGTAAATTCTCTAGAATATGCAACTATGGTGAATTTACCTATATGTCAATCAAGCACAAGCAAACACAAAACTAAGCAAGAACAAGTAAGTAAAGTGCGGTAAAGGATAGAAGTAACCAAAGGAGTGGACGCGGAGACACAAGGATTTATTTCCCGTAGTTCTTTCCTTTTGAGGGGAAGTACGTATACGTTTGGAGAGGGGGTGGTTTCAAGCCACCAACGCCACGAGAGGTCTCCCTTGTTCTCCGATGAACCTCACCCCAACGGGCTCAATTCACCTTCCACTATATCGGCAACCTTCGAGGTGGAATCCGGCACCTTTACAACAAGTTCGGGGCACACATCCACAACTAAATTGGAGGCTCCCAAATACAAGCAAGCTGTCAAGACAAATCAAAGACAAGCTTGTAAGAACCAAATCAAAGTTAGGGTTTCCAATGAAACACTAGAGCTTGGGGGCCCTCAAGTGAATGAGGGGAAATGAAGATATCTCTTGGTGAAGATGTAAATCAAGGCCTCCTCCTTCGATTCTCCAAAGATCAATGACTTTGGATGGTTGGATGAAGAGAACTTGTATATTTGGTGGCTCTAATGGGGTTGGTGTTCTTGAGCAGCTCGAGCAACTGGAGGAAGAAGATAAGGGTCCCTTTTTATAGGCAGCCCCCTCCATGAACCGTTTTCTGACAGTTGTAGAAAAGTCAGACCGGAGACTCCGGTCTACACCGGAGACTCCGGCCAATCTTCGAACCAGCCTCCGGACTTCCCATCTGACTGACCCAGACCAATCCTGCCCCAGCAACACCGGAGACTCCGGTCTTCCAACACCGGAGACTCCGGACTGAACAAAGTCCGGAGACTCCGGAGTAACCTCCGGTGCAGGCTTCGGACCCCTAGTCAGAATGTCCCAGCCAGAGCCTGGGAGGCACCACCGGATCCAGAACCGGAAACTCCAGACCACACCGGAGACTCCGGTCTTGACAGACCGGAGACTCCGGTCTCGAGTTTCCAGAACAGTGTCATATGAATGTGGTCTTTTCCCAAGAGTGAGGGTGCTGTTCATCTATCATAATACCAACCTGTGGACAATGACAAACTGTAAAATTATCTACTTGTTGTTAACGAACACCAAAAGTGATTATGACAATAAATGCCCTTTCAACGGGGTCTCCAAAGGGTTATGGTGTTAAGACATCATCTACCATACTAGGGCAAGTAGGTGTCATCAAAGGGGTTGCACTTATTAGTGCAAATGATATTAGCTGGAGGATCCAAGCCACTACCAGATATAAAATCATCATAAGTAAAACAATGTAGTTTCCTAAACAATAGATAAAACATGTAGAACTAAAATGATAGGACAGGGGCTTATGAGCAAGACGGTGGCTTGCCTGTGACCAGCGAGATGCCTCTATACTTCTTCTTTGGATAACCAAGAATACCAAAAATAATAATAATATTAATCTGATGCTCCCTTCTTCTCGGCGTCACACAACCGCAACTATAGCCGTTATCGAGCAAACATGCAAGCAAACAACACCACAATCAATACAAGGCTTACAAGCACCAATTCATAAAGAAATAAAATGATTAAACAAGTTTGTAGATAAGTAAGGATTGGAGATTTTCCTTTGGATACAAGGAATTGCTTTGATTGCATTGGTGGATTTTCTATTTGGGTTTGAAGTCCAAAACAAGCTAGTTAAGGGGTTTTAGAGCAAGGTCAGGTCCTGTATTATAACATTAGTTAAAAATAATACCATCAGATAGATATTGATAAAATGAATCCAATAAAAGTGGCTTCACTATTTTATCAATTTCCATTGAGTTATAAAGATGTTTATAGTGGATAAAACTCTAGTTTTAGGAAATAATTCACTGGAATTTTTCTGGAGTTCCAAAAATTATTTCCTTTGGTGATTAGATAGTATTTAATGGAATGATACTAGAGGAGTTAGAATCAACTTAAAATAATTAACAGCATGCCCTTAGGAAAATCCCAAAGGAATTACTAGATGTCTTTTGTCTTTTTCACAGGATTAAATTTATAACGTATTTTGATCTGATTCAAATGATACAATTTAGGGATTTAGAATACCATTCTATATAAATTGGAATCACCCTTTTTGGATTTACAAAACTAAGGTTATGAATTTATTGGTGAAATACCCATGCACAGGAAGGATTAATTTACCAAAATTCAAAGACAGCTCAATAAATTTTGGGCTCCTGGAGTTTGTTATATATGAGTGATTGGATGTACATAAAGTTGGAATTAGGTCAATACCTCATTTGGTTTGACCTAGGTAATTTTCTAAAGTCAGAAATGCCATGTTTTTGTTATTTTTGCTACAGGTAATCTAGGAAGCAATTTTGAGTAGTGTCAGGGTGTTATGCAAGGAATGGCTAACACCTTTCATTACCAATTGGATTTACTCCATTTTGATTTACCAAACTATCTAAAATAATTAAGTAGTGAATATGATAGGTTCTGGTATTATTTTTATTAGAAAATAAGTGGGGATTATTTGGCTAAGTGATTGGTCTGCATGTTTGTCAAAACACACATATACCTTGTAAAATACAGATCTAGTCAGAATAGTCCATTTTCCAATTTCAAATTGATTTAAACCAAGCAGATGTTTTCAGATCTATAGGAAATATTGAAAAGGGAAGAGGGAGGAGCTCCGCGGGCCTGATCTGAGACCGAAGTGGGCCAGCAGGAGGGGATTCCAACCATCAGGATATGCAGCATGCGGGAGACGCGTTTGAACAAGCTGACAGGTGGGGGTGGCATGTCAGCGACGGAGGGCGACCGAAGGGGTATGGGCGAGATCTGGCCGTCTGTTCTAGTTCAAATCGACGATGCCGGCTTGTCTCCCTCCTTGCAACAGCGCGTGTGAGAGAAAACCCTAGAAGAGGGCGATGGCGCTAGGGGAGCTCACCTGAGGGCTCATCGGCAGCAGGGATACGGCGGGGAAGACGCGGTCGTCTATGGGGAGCTCAGGGATGGGGGGCATAGGCTGTTTTGGCGTCGGGGATGACCTCACGTGACGACGCCCGACCCTAGCTCGCTGGAGCTCGTCGGAGGCGACGGTACAGAGGTTCCTGGCACAGAGAAAATCAGGGTTATACAGAGTAGGAGGAGGGGAGTTCTGCACGGTGACATGCAGGGCCAGGGGAGCACAGAGGAGGTTCTACGCTCGATTTCTCTAGGAGGCTGAGAGCTTGCCCTCCTTCTTCCTACGGGCTAGGCAGAGCTGGGGAGGGGGAGTAGGGTGCAGGGGAGGTGAGTGGGGGCTAATGAGGGCAAAGGAGAGAGTTGGGGTGGCCTCGGGCTATTTACCAAGGAGGGGAGAGGTTCATGGTGAACCAAGTCCATTTTGGACAAGGCCAAGGGTGTTGGCTGGTGGTTGGGTAGTGTGGGTGGTGTTGGGTTGTGGAGGAATCCAGGTGCTCGACCAGAGGGAGAGGGGAGGCGTGCTGTAGCTGGGAAGGAGATATTTTTGCAATGAAAGAGGGACACACATTTTTTCTTCCTCTCTAAAGCACCAGCGATAAAAAGGGGGAGGGAGGCTATAGTATCTAGGGATATTGTTCAGGTCGAACAGAGAGGAGTGGGTTTGGTGTGGTGGAGTCCTTGACAAGATTTGATGGGGATTTGAGTGGTTTGAATAAGGGTTTGATTTATTTTTTAAACATGATCAATTTGGAGCCTGTGAAGGAAGTTGAAAAATCTCCATGGGGAAAGGTAAGAGAAAGGTACTGGTGTCTGGATGGGGTCATAACATAGCCCTAGGAATTGTTTGGAATTTTTTCAAGGATTTAAAGTCCACCAGAAACCATTTATTCAAAAAGTGCAGAAGTAGTTTTTAGAAGCTTATTTAGTATTTTTATACTAGGAAAGGTTAGTTTTTTCAGTGATATGGTCCTAAATACCATATTACACATTGGATAATTTTATTGGAATTTATTGAGATAGGAAAGTATTTTTAAGGAATTATTTCTTGTTTCTTCCATTTAAGAAAAATGGCAAAAGGAAATAATAAAGAATCTAAAAAATAATTATTTTTTAGATGGGAAGGTGGGGTATGATGTATAGAACTCAATTGTGCATTGAGTTGGCCAAGTGCTTTGGAGAAAAGAAAACTTGCCTTTATGGACAAAGATTCTAGGGTTTTGCCAACAGTGGAATTTCAATAGCTTAATAATCCTAATAATTGTGGAAATTATTTTGGGAATTATCATTTCCAAGGTATACGGTGTGAAATTGATATATCCATCATTGAAAACCTTGGGTTTTTAAGAATTGTGGTGAAAAAGGATGGAAACTAGTTTTGGGAGAAATCTAGGGTTTTGATAATTTTATGACACTTAAGCTTGGTTGGCTTAGGGAGATCAGAGCTCACCTTGACAAGGGGTATATGGATAGATAGACCAAGTTATATAGATGATCATGGAAGCAATAGTTGAGCTTGGTTCGAATTGAGGTGGTCTAGAAGAGATGGCAAACTTTGTTGAAAATAAGGTTGTCATAACAGAGTTGTCATGTTGCCTCCTAAACCATGGGGGTTTAAGAAGTACAAAGCTCCAATGTAAACAATTGAGGTATGGATTCATATACCATGGTTATTAGATTATAACCATGCAAATATTTGGTCCAGGGGAGGTAGCATATAGATGTGAGCTTCTTCCAAAGTAGGCAAGATGATAAGATTTGTAGAAATGATTATTATCTTGACTACAAAACCATCATGGATGAGTGGGAACCAAAAGGGTTAATCCAAGAGAAAGAGTGGAGTTTAGTAGTAGTAATGATGTACTATAAGATTCTTCAAGTACACTCTCAAGAATGCATATAGGTTGGAAAACGTAGAGATCCAAAGATTGAATCTAGTTCCACACTTAGCCATTTTGGCAGATTTAAGGTTTTAGACTATATTACAAGAGGGAAACAAATTGAGAGAGTGTCAATGGTTTATACTTCCTATTAGGTGGGTAATGTTGAGGTATAGATTGAATAGAGGGGATCCATGCTTGGATTGGGTCTTCATTGAGTTGGGAACTATCAAAAGGGATTATCCCTAGATTAATCTGATTAGGAGATGAGATGGTCACTTGGATGTCTTAGGATGGATCCAGGTTTGGATGCTTGATTTGATATTGATGATCACAAACATATATTGGGTCATAAGGGGCTAGCTACTAGATTTTCTCACTCTACTTCCTAAGAAAACAAGGCAATCAGCAGATTAGGGCAATTCATCTTATCAAACTTATCCAACAACTACTAGGGTTACATTAAGCCTATCTTGAGGTAAGGATGGGTATTTTGAATTAGTTGTGTCCTGAAGTAATATAAGGACCTCTTGGTATTTCTATCAAGGTTGTAAATAAAGGTTTTAATAAAGGTTTTGGAAAAACTAGAGGTAAGAGCAGTCGAAGTGCTGTCTTGAAAACCTAAGGAGATAATATATAGGTCTCTATAGTTTTGTGAATAGACCTAGTAAAATATTTTTTTGTGGCAAAGTTATCTTGGCTCAAGTTTGAATTGTCAAAACATTTTATAATTTGAAAGAGGAGCCAATACATCTCTCTTGCAAAAATAGTTTTTGTCAACTGAGGTTGAGGTAAGGAGTATATCACCAAATACACGATCAGTTGCATGAACACAAGCAAACAAGTAAGCAAACATTGCAACTCTTAATAAGAAAAGTTTTTGTTCCCCCTAATTTTTGCCTTTTTGACAAAAGATCAGGGTTGCTGAAATTGGGATGTTACATTTACGGTCCGAGAATACCCATTATGCCTTCACTTCGCCTTCCCATGATCACTGAGCCGTGAGAATAACCGACAAGTTGAAGGGAATATGTGCGAGAGGCAATAATAAAGTGGTTATAATCATATTCCTTATTTATGATAAATGTTTATTTTGCATGCTATAATTGTATTAAGACGGAAACGTTAATACATGTGTGTTTAATAAACAAAAGCGAAGTTCCTAGTTATGCCTCTCTTATAAACTAGCTCGTTGATTAACAAGATGATCAAAGTTTCCTGATCATGGACATTGGATGTTGTTAATAACAAGGTCACAACATTAGTGTAATGGTGTAATGAACATTCATCCGAAGTATAGCATTACGATCAAAGTCATTGAGTTTATATTGCTGTAACAACTTACGAAGTGATTCTAATCCTTAGACCATGAGATCATGTCAATCACTAACACCAAAAGAGTTTCTTGATAACATCAAATGTCACACCGTAACTGGGTGATTATAAAGATGGGTTCAGAACTACTAAAGTGTTACGTTGAGGCCCATGGATCGAGAATGTAATTTGTTCATCCCTGTGACGGATAGATATGCTATGGGCCCTCTCGGTGATACCACATTGATTAGCTTGCAAGCAAGTGATTTGATCACTAGAATGTTATATCATGGGAACGAGAAAAGAGTGCATGTCAGTAATGATATCAAACTAGGTATGGAGATACTGATGATCGAATCTCGGACATGTAATATATTGCGAAACAAAAGGATTAAGATACTAGTGTAAAAGGTTCTCGCGATCACAAGAAAGTCATCGTTGAATGTGTGGGAGTCAGTATGGGTCTCCAGATCCTGCTTCTGATTATTGATCCGAGAGGGGTCTCTATCATGTCTGCATTATTCGTGAACCATAGGGTGACACACTTAAGAGACACCGACATCCATTTGGAGCAAAATTTTCATGTCGGAAAGAATAACAAGCGCAGGAATTTATTTCACTAGATACCGAAACGGGTTTTTGGGTGAAATTGCAGAAAGTGTTTCTGCATGTGAAATGAAATACTAGCAAGGGGTTATATGTGAATGTTTGTCATTAAAGTAATTGACAAAATTCTTAATAAATAAAAGGAGTTTTATTTAATGAGAGTTTGCATTAAATTTGGTGGAAATTTAATGGGAATTTGAGTGGGTTTTTGAGTGGAGGGAATTGAAAGGCATTTGAGTGAGTTGAGTGTCCACCCACATGAATGTGGAAGAGGTGGGGGCATCCCCCATGGCTGGGCGCCATGACCCTTGGGTGCCCCCCTCTCCCCTATAAAAGGCCCCCCTCTCATCCTCTCAAAGCACACCTCCTCGTGAAGGATCTCTCCCCCTCTAGAATTTATCCCCTAGGGTCTCGGACTAGCGAGATACATGTTCCCGGTGGCTATTCCGCAAGAAAGAGTTGTGCTTCCGCTGCATCGCTGGAGCGAGGAGGCGGAGTTTGCTCGGTGTCTTGTACGTGTGTGCGAGCACGGATGCGCTGCTGGTTTGCGGCACTAGGACTTCCTCTCGATCTTGAGATTGGCAAGATATCGTCTACATCAACCACGAGTTTGGACTCGTTAAGCTTTGTCGGTCTTCAAGGGTATGTTCTCTACGGATGTATATCCGCCCATTGCTTATATCTAGTAGATAGATCTTGGTACATAGTTGTACCCATCATAGGAAATTTTTTGTTTTCTATGCTGCGAACCCTACACAAGTATCATTACAACATCCATGAATACAAGTACAAGTACTTACATAAGAGCCATTATGGAGATACATCACCAATAGCGGAAGTCTTCAAACGCAGAGCCCATGTCATGCCTAACCTACAGGCGACTGACTGGGAAGACGTCCTAGCTCGCATACACGTCAGCAATCTACATCATGCCTATTGCTTCTGAAAGTCCTCGCCAAGTAACTATCCAGGGACAATGTCGGTGATTACTTTGAATGTACTCGCAAACGACCCTAAGAGAACAATAATAAAGGATATGCAATATGGCTGTGGTAGGATAGCTCCATAAGAGTTTCTTTTATAAATTAGTTTGTCTTGTAGGTATAGCATACCTCTATATCCTTGTTGAAAAACCTTTGTAAAACATTTTGGAAACCTTTTTGAAAAGTTTTAAGAAAACACCCATTTGTTTTTCCTTCCGTTCATCCCATGACCAAACTCCTTCCTCCTTTTTCCGACCATCCCATGGTCAAAACATGTTCAAACCATTTCTTTTCCGAAGTCCTTTCTGATAACTAAACCAGACCGCTCTATAGAAACCTTCTCAACCGTCAATCACCGAGGACTCGACTATTCAAATAGATTTTCACTCTGTAGAGGTTGTACACTTTACCCACACCATCCGATTACACTGCCCTGAACTACACCGATCGTGGGTCAAGAAATCAGTCAAGACCTTCTGGATGCCAACTCTAGTATAAGTGCCTACCCTATGATGTTAATCCCCTCAAAACCGGGACGCCCTATATAGTTACCAAGCCAACCGGAGCGCGTTTTGCACCTCGACAGCTGTGCGCTTTCAATGAGGGGTTCATAGTATCGCGTGCAGGCCCGCAAACCCTTTGTTCCTTCTCCCAGTCGATGCTACGCATGGACCTTTTGTCCGGAGAAGGCCCACCCTCGAGGGATTGTTTTCCCCTATAGTAGTGCGAGTCACCTATACCAGAGTAGTCAAACTTCCATCCCATCCATGTCCCATTCCAGAGTAATGTGGTTGCACGGGTTAATTGGTCTGGCAAAACTGCAACAGAACCGGGTGCGTTTTCATAAACATTTTTCCTCCATATTACATCCAACCATTTTGTAAAACCAAAAACTTTATCATTTTTCACCTCACTTGGTAGGACAAGCCTCACCAAGGTTTTCTCATAAAACATTTTTGTAAGCTTTTCCGGGGTCTTCCCATCCCACACTTTTCCTCGGCTAAAACGGGGTCTCCAAGGGCTTATGGTGTTAAAACACCATCTACCATACTAAGGGCAAATAGGTGTCATCGAAAGGGTTTGTACTTAGTCATACAATGGTATTAGTTGGAGGATCCAAGCCAGTACGAGATATAAAATCATCATAAGTAAAACAATGTATAAGTAGGTAAAACATGCATAAGTAAAACGGTAGGACAAGAGCTTATGAGCAAGAAGGTGGCTTGCCTGTGACCTGCGAGATGTACATTGAGTTCTTTAGAAAACCATAGTACCAATAACCATAATAATAAGGATAACCCCCTGCTTCCTTCTTCTCGGTGTCACACAATCGCAACTATTGCCGTCATTGAGCAAGCATGCAAGCAAACAACATCACAATCAATACAAGGCTTACAAGCATCAAACCATACATCCATCAAACTTAATCACATGATATACATCATTAGGGTGTTGGATGATTGATTTGCTTAGATTGGTAGAAGATTTGGAGGCATTGGAAAAACATCATCTTGGATTTATAGTCTAGGAACTACATAAGAGAGGGGTTTTTTGACCAAGGGATTGTTCTATAAGATACCACTTTATAAAAATGATACCATCAGATAGGTATTGATAAACTGAATCCAACAAAAGTGGGTTTCACTATTTTATCAATTTCACTTGATTTAGAATGATTTTTATAGTGAATAAAACTCTAGTTTTAGGAAATTATTCACCAGAATTGTTCTAGAGTTCCAAAAATTATTTTCTTGGGTGATTATGTAGAATTTGGTGTACTTATTCAAGGGGAGTTGTAATCATCTCAAAATAGTTACCAGAATGCCCTCAAGAAAATCACAAAGGCAGTACCAGATGTTATTTGTTCTTTTTATCAGATTTAAACTAGAAGGGCTTTTGATGTGATTCCAAGGACAAGAGTTAGGTATTTGAATTACATTATAGCAGAAATTGGAATCACCCCTTTTGGATATATGGAACTAATGTAGTGATTTTTCTAGTAAATAAACCATTCATAGACTAATTTAATTCACCAAAATTCATCTGATCCTTAATAAATTTTGGGCTCCTAGGGTTTGGTATAGTTGGGTATGTAGATGTATAGAGAGTTTGAAATAGGTCAGTACCCATTTTGGTTTGACCTGTGGAAATTTCTAAAGGCTAATTTGTCCAGTTGTTGTTATTTTTGCTATAGGAAAATTAGGAAGCAACTTTGGGTGAGGCCAGGGGGATAGGGAGGCCTCACTTATACCTTTCTATAAAAATAGGGTTCACCTCATTTTGGGATGTGAAACTCTCAGAAAGAATTTAATAGGAAAAATGGTACATCTAGGAACTTGATTTATCATATTTATTCTAAATATCAAAAGGCCTGACCAATGCGTCTACATTTTAGGGAAAACATGAGTGCATATAGGAAAATTAGATCTGGGCATTTTGGTTCATTTTCCATTTTCATTTTAATTTAAACTAAACAAGTGTGCTGCAGATCTGGAATTTTAAATAAAAAGAAAGGGGTCTGAGGGGCTCGGGCTAGGTCTGAGGCAACTGGGCCACGGATGGTGAAATTCGGCCCACCCGGGCAGCATCCAGCGTGAGATCTGTGGTTTGAAAGGGCCACAGCGGGGCCCAGAGGTCAGTGGGTCAGCAGGGCAAAGGGGTACCAAGCAAATCCGTCCATTTGATCAAGTGGCGATCGACAGCCGGGATTCGTATTCCACAACGGGATCAAGCAGCAGTGGCAGAAACCCTAGGAGAGACGACGAGGTATAGGGGGCTAACCACGGGGCGTGACGGCGGTCGGGGAGGGTCCAGGGAGGTGTGGTGGTCAGTGACGAGTATGGAGAGGGGCGGCTTGGCCACTTCCTGTGACGGGAGGGTGCTCACACGACGGTGGCTAAAGAGGAGCTCGTCGAGGTTCGTCGGGGTTTCTTCGGTGGCTTCTGCATGTCAACAAGAATGGCACCAATAGCATCAGCGAGAGGAGGGGAGTTCAGGGAAGAGACATGCAGGGGAGGGGAGTGAAAGGGGAAGGTGACTTGCTCGGTTTTATGGGAGAGACCAAAGCTTCTTCCTTCTTCTCCCTCGAGCAGTGCAGAGCAAGTGGGAAGGAGAGGGATCTCTGGGAGGTGGAGTGGAGAGGAAAAGGGGGGAATGAGAGCAAAGGGGAGAGTTGGGGTGGCCTCGGGATATTTAACAAGGACGGAAGAGGTCCTTGGTGAACCAAGTCCATTTTGGACAAGAGAGGGGGAAGTGGCAGGGGATTGGCCAGGAGGGGTGGTGTGTGGGGTACTGGGTTGAGCAGGGAGTGGTGGAAGTGGTGGGGTGGTTGTGGTTTTTAATTTCCCAAGATTTTTAGAGATAAGTCTCTCCTTCTCTCATACAATAACATGGGACAAAACATGAGGGGTGCCACACGGTCAAGCTATAGTGCAGCACGACCAGGGAGGTGAGAGATGTGGTGGGCAAGTTTGTATGACCAGGTTGGTGTGGGTTGGATGGGTTTTGATTTGAGCAAATGCTTGATTGGCAAAATTGATCCAAACAATGGTTGTGAAGGAAGTTTGAAAACTTGTATTGATGGATTGGTAGATAGAGGAGGTCAAATCAAATCTTCATGATTTAATTGGGATTTTTCTAATGCTTATTAGCCCATTTAAAAGCATCTATTCAAAAAGTGCAGTAGTTGTTTCTAGAAGCTCATTTGATATTTTTACATTGTACAGGGTTGGTTTTTCTTGTGATATGGCCCCAAATACCATATTACACATTGGAGAATTTTATTGGAATTTAGATATAAAAGTATTTTTAAGTAATTATTTCTTGTTTCTACCATTTAAGAAAAAGGGCAAAAAGAAATAATAAGGAATCTCAAAAATATTTATTTTTGAGATGGGAAGGTAGGGTATGATGTATATAACTCAAATTTGCATTGAGTTGTCAGAGTGGTTTGTAGAAAAACAAATTTTCCTTTATAGACAAAGATTCTAGGGTTTTGCCAAAAATGTAATTTAAATAACTTAATAGTCCAAATAATTATGGGAATTATTTGGGGAATTATCATAACGAAGGTAGATGATGTAAATTTGATTTATATATCATGTCCAACCTTGGGTTTTGAAGGATTGTGGTGAAAAAGGATAGAAACTAGATTTGGCAGAATCTAGGGTTTTGATAATTTTATGCCACCTAAACATGCTGGGATTAGTGAGCTAAGAGCTCACCTTGGTGCAAGGGATATATGGATAGCTATAAAAAGTTATATAGATGATCATGTAATCAAGAGTTGGGCTTATTTGTATTTGAGTTGGTTTAGGAGTGAAGGCAAACTTTGTTGAAAAATAAGGCTGCCATAACAGAGTTGTCATGATGCCTCATATACCATGGGGGTTTAAGAAGCACAAAGCTCCAATGGAAACAAGTGAAGTGGGTATTGATAGACCATGGTTAGTATATCATAACCATGCAAAGACTTGGTCAAGGGGAGGTAGCATATAGATGTGAGCTTCTGCCAAAGTGGGCAAGATGATAAGATTTGCAGAAAAGATTAGTATCTTGACTACAAAAACATCATGGATGATTGGGAACCAAAAGGGTTTAACCAAGGGTAAGAGTAGTATTTGGTATTACTAATGATGTACTACAAGATGGTTCAAGTACTGTAGAGGTCCCAACTTTTAATAAGGTAGAGATCCCTATGTTTACAATGCTAGTCCCTGGATCATTAGCTAGCATCCACAGTTAAGATGTAATATCAAAAAACAAAGGTCATAATACCACTTTATAACCAGGAATAAAATAATTCATTACATCTTACATAGCTCATTTGGCTATCTCATTACAATGCAGTAGAAATATCTATAGCATGGGGTCCTTCATCTTCAAAGTGCCACAGGCAATAATGTTGGTTGTAGACTTGTAATCCTAATCAACACACTTCACTAACATCAAACAAACCTGCAACATAATAAGTTACAGCCACAAGGGTCAATACATTTGAATTGTATTGGCAAGTGATACTATAGTAGTATAGTGGAATCTATCATCTATATGCATTTGGCTAGGTGGATCTTAGGCCTGCTTTGCTCAAAATAGATTTTTCCTTATCATTTGAAAACACTAAGCTTTTGCTTGTCAAAATCACCCAAGGCATCTCCCAATATAAATTGGTGATCCTTCAACCCTTGTTCAGCCACAAAATTTTAACTTAGAAATTGGGATGAGGAGATTCTTGATAGCTTCCATGTCTTGATGCTCAAATTGTCCTTTACTAGGGACATGGCTAAGTACTTAGATTTTACACTCTGCAGAGGTGGTGCACTTTCCCCACAAGACTTGGTTTATCCAAGACAAGATCTTTCAAAATCCTTCCCTTAGACCAGAATGGACGTGCTCCAACCTATCAATCCCTTACCACCAACTGTCCATTTGGCTATGTTATTGCAACCTATATGATCCAGGCAGAGCCCATAATGCCAAGTGGCTGCACTTGAAGCTTCTCAACATTTGACATCTCAAATCCCTTTGTTCCTGGGTGGCCATCCACAAGTGACATACACAAGGTAACCATAGAAATGGGCCTTGTGTAACCACTAAACACAAACCATTCCTTCCATTCTACCCAGGTGATTCATTCACTTAGTTGTTTTATTAAACAAAACACAAGTCCTTGACTTAGAAATATTCCATAGTATGAATATATTCCACCCTTGTTTTCTACTAGCTAAGCTAAGCATGATAGTAGTAGGAATCTTAACTTAGGAAATTTATACTAAGGTTTCATCTACTAGGATTTCCCATAGCATAGTTTACACTTAGCAAAGATTCCATGCAAGTCCTACATAGAAATATCACTAATGCATAGTAAAAATACTGGGACAAAAGTATGAAGCATCACTTTCCTTTTTGGTAGATAATATAAGTTCACTCCTTGATCTAGCAATATTCACACTCTTCAAATTCCACTACAATTTAACCAAGCAAGCAATATTCAATCTACCATTCAAGCAAACATCACATAAAATAATAGAAACAAAGCAATGTATGCAAGAATGCAAAAGATTGTTTTATTTGGAAAATTGGTTTCTAATGAGTTATAAACATTTGAGAACACCTATTGGTCATTTTATAAAAGTGACAAAACCATTTGCAAAAGATTTTACCTATAAACCCTTTTTAAACCAAAACATTATTTTATGTGGTTGAAAATGATTTTTAGCAAAGTAATAAAATATAGGATTCATCAAATATATTTTAATAATAAAACCTTGTGTTTAGGGTCAGAGAGTTTAAATCAAAAACATTTCCCAAAGGGTTTCTTCCAATTAAACATTTTTTTTATTTGACTAGAAATGTTCTAAATCAAAGATTTATTATTTTGCTTCACAAAATGTGTTTTTGAATCCACAAGTTGGTTTCTATGGTCAGTAGGTTCAAAACAATCTATTTGCCAAAGATTTTACCATAAAAATATTTCTAGAATAAATTTTATATCCAAAATATGCCTAGACAAGTTTCTGTAAAAACAACAAATTTAACAGAAGCAATTTACTAAACAAATTGCATGGTTGGATAGGGTTTGTTTTTCTGATTCCATTGATTTAAAATTTGCCAAATCTGGACGTGTGGATCAAAAGTTATGAATTTTACAAACTTGAACATCTAATAGATGATTTCTGGTTTTTATTAAAACAGACTGGCCACGTGTCTTGTTCTGATAGGCTGGTACCGCTTCGGTTGGATCGGCCTCTCTGGTGTGTTGGATTAAAGTGAAATCGTGCGGCTCAGGTGGATACATATCCCTTCGGGTTAAATCTAATCACACGCGTTTGATCAAGATCCAACAGCCTCAACGCATCGACCAAGAACAAGCGGCGCTGGCGGAGCCGTGTGGCAGCATGCGGTCAGACGGAGGTGTTCCCGATGATTCAGGAAGTGAGGGAGAGGATGGCGAGGCTTACCAGGCTCGCAGAGACTTGCTGAAGCTCGAGGTGGGGTCGGCTACTCGAGAGGCGCACGGGAGAAGCAGTTATTGCTCGTCGGAGTCAGTGGCGGCGTCGGGTGCTTCGGTTCGTCATCGGGGGCGAGCTTGTAGGCCACCAGAAGGAGGAAGAAAGGGTGCGTTAGACACAGGAGAGTGTGGCGAGTATACTCGTATCATCCAGGAAGGTTAGGGCGGTCGGGGTTTACTGAAAAGATTCGCCGGAGTGGGCACAGACGTCGCCGGCGTTCAGAGGTTGTCCGTGTCGACGTTCCGAAGCACGCGCTGGCTAGCTGGAACCACTGGGAGGTGCAGGGGATGATGGCGAGCAAGTTTGTGTGGAGCGGAGACAGTGGGGGTGGTTGTTCTCGCCGGAATCGACGGAGAAGCTCGTCGGAGCTAATGGCGTTGCCGCGAGCGATTCGGGCAGCCTAGGGGCCGAGAGGTGTGGGGAATTGAGGGGAAAGGTGGAGGGAAGGCAGACGCTTAAGAGGGCGTGGTCATGGGGGAAAATTACTCGCGGAGTAAATCGAATTTAAGCGATTGAATTCAGTCCAGAAACGGCCGAGGGAGGAGGGCGTGGTCGTCGCGCGGGTGAGGAAGAGAAGACTGGCAGGTGGGACCTGGCTGTCTACGAGAGAGAGAGAGAGGAGAGGCGACGGCCGGTCGTCAGTGACAGTGTGGGTCAGGTTTCTGGTGCGAAACGTTTTCCTGAGAGGGTTAGAGGGATGGGCTGGTGCTGGGCTTAGTGGGCCTGGTTGGGTTGGGCTTGTTGTTTTCATTTTTTTATACAGATTCATTTTTCTTTTTCTGTTTCCAATATTCTGTTTTGATTTTGTTTAATTATTTCAAACAACCATTTGAATTCAAACTTCAACCAAACTTTGTGTATATTCAAATACTGATTAATAATTCATTCTGAAGTCAAATTTAGAATGATATATTTATTCTTTTTAGGGTATATTAATTAAAAATAGGCCTTTTTCTTAATTCAAACAAGATTTTCAATATAATTTTCAACTCCTATTTGAATTCAAATTTTTACCAAACCTTTTTCAGTAGGTTTTATTTATTTATTAGGGTGTCAAATAATTCACTTTGAATTATTTGGAATATTTTTAATATGATTTATAAATGATTTAAATTGGGTATTTGTTTTTATTCCAATGAAATCAATTATAGTTTTAATTCCATAAATTTTGTTTAGGTGATTTCCTTGGTTCCATTTAAGTTAATTAAATAACTTCTAAATCCACTTGATTAAATTCCAAATACTATTTTCTCATGATTTAATTAATCATTCTTATTAGGGAATTTGTCTTAATCCAATAGAATAGAATTTGGTTAGGGCCATATTATTTTATTTCCATATTATTTATCCATTTTTTTTCATTTGAACTTGGATTATGATTATTCCATTTGTTTATGGTCTTGGCCAAGATTTATTTGTCTCTTATAAATATTCCCTGTTAATTATTTCTTTCTTTGTCTTTTCAAACCATATCTTGTTATTTAAAGATCAAAACTTGGTGATTCCAATTTTTAAAATCTTATTTAATATTTATTTATCCTTTTCAATACCTTTAGGATTATTTGCTCACCATTTGGTATAGATTTTATATAGGTGCTTTATTAGCTTTGGAAATTCAATTTCCTTATTTAATAAAATTCATAAGATTTTATCTATGGCTCCAAATTAAGTGAAACCAATTTCTATGGTTTTATAAGGTTTCTATTTGTCATTCTTGATCATTTATAAATATTTGTTGACAAATTTTTATATGGATTAAATCCATGATCTTGGAGATAACTTGGAAATGTTTTTCTTCCATTAGGGTTTTAGGGTTTTGGTTTATTTCCCAAGTGTTTAAATTTCCAGATGCATTTATGAAGAATGCATTCCACTTGCTTTTAATTTAGTTGGATTCAAACATTACTCAAGTTTGTTCAAGATGGGATTTTAAGTTTCCATTTAGAAACAAAAGTTTCTTTTCACACTACATTTCAATAATTATTTATTTATTTTTCACATTACAAAATTTGGAAAATTTTGGGATGACAGGCTACCATCCTTAAAATAAATTTCGTCTCGAGATTTGGGAAAGATAGGGGTTACAATTTGGCTCAAAGCAAATAGGGTACTACCACCCTTAAAAATTTCCAACTAGATTACATCTTGGTTTACTTGGGATCTTGATGTATTTTCTCTGGGCACTTGTTTGCATAATGGCCTAGTTATTTGCATTTGAAACACATCACTTGGCTGATATCTTTCTTTTCCTTTGGTATCATTGCCTCTTGTTTGTTTCCTTGGTTCTTGTTCTTTTCTGGGCATTCATTGGCATAGTGTCCCATCTCTTTGCAAGTGTAACATTGCTCTTGGGTAATATCCTTCTTGCTAGGGTTGGGGCATTTCTTCTTCTTCTTGGGTATCTCCAAAGCTACGAGTTCTTCTAGTTCATGCTCTTCATATTTCACCACAAAGGTGGGAAATCTTTCTCTCTTCTTGGGGCAGTTACTAGAGATATGACCTTCTTCTTCACAAGAGTAGCAACACTTTGTGGTCACTTTGGATTTGGCCTTATGATGCATAGTTTTTACTTTTCCTTCATCCTTCTTGGTAGAAGTTGTTCCTTCATGAGGGTTCACAAACTGTTGATTCACTCCACCTTGTTTCCTTTGTTGAACTATGGTATTGATGGGGCATTGGATAGGGACATGATTATTTCCTTCACATAGGAAACAAGTAGCTTGAGATGTGGGGCATTGATTAGTTGGATGTTTATCTTCACAATTGGGGCACTGATCTTCATGCTCTTTGGAAGTGTGATCCTTGTCTCCACAAACATTGCAAGCTTGGGTTCCTTCTAGAATATCATCCTTGTCATCATTGTTGTCACAAACTCCTTGAAAAGAGTTGTCTCCCATGTTGATCATTTGATTTTTCCTCCTTTGCAACAATTGGGTTTGGATTTCCAATAACTTTTGCATGGTTAGGTCTAACTCATTGTAGTTGGCTAAAATCTGAGTTGTCACTTGGTTCAACTGGGTTTGGGTTACTATGAGTTCTCTCATGTGCATCTCTTGGTTGTTGTTGTTGTTACCATTCTTGATGTTGGAGTTTCTTGGAGTAGTCATCTGTTTGGGTTGGATTGGGATTAGAATAGGCAAAAGATTTCTAAGGAATTAATTTTAATCACACACATCACAATTCACACAAGCAATGTGCAAGCAATCACAAACAAACATTCCACTCAAATAACAAGTTTCAAATACATTTTTAGTCAATAAAATATTTTTGCTACACCACATAAGTTGGTGGGTTTGATCTAAAATTAATATGGTGGTCAACTATATGGTTCACTTGAGAGTATTCCATCCTTCTTAGTTGGTTCTTCTTGATCAATGTCTTTGTATCCTTGGAGAATTTCTTGCATCTAGGTCACAAAACTTCAAAGGTGATGATGGTTCCTTCTAAGTTGTATTTCCTTAGCCCTCAAACCTTGAGTAACATTCTTGTCTCACTTGTAGTCCTTAGTGATATCCAAGTTGAAGTCCGTGGTGCAAACAAAGTTGAAGTCTTTGATGATGTTGAAGTTGAAGTCATTTGAGTTGGTGAAGTCCTTTGCTCATGGTTGAGGCTTTGCTCATCAAGTTGAATTAGAAGAGATGTAGAGTTAAAACCAAAAAGGTTGAGGAAAGTGTATACAAGATTGTTTGTATATAATTTTTGGATCAAATACAAGTCCTATTTTCTAAGGGGTTTTGTCCAATCCTAGGGTTACAATCCTACAGGCAACACAATGCTCTGATACCATCTGTAGAGGTCCCAACCTTTAATAAGGTAGAGATCCCTGTGTTTACAATGCTAGTCCCTGGATCATTAGCTAGCATCCACAATTAAGATGTAATATCAAGAAACAAAGGTCATAATACCACTTTATAACCAGGAATAAAATAATTCATTACATCTTACATAGCTCATTTGGCTATCTCATTACAATACAGCAGAAATATCTATAGCATGGGGTCCTTCATCTTCAAAGTGCCACAGGCAATCATGTTGGTTGTAGACTTGTAATCCTAATCAACACACTTCACTAACATCAAACAAACCTGCAACATAATAAGTTACAGCCACAAGGGTCAATACATTTGAATTGTATTGGCAAGTGATACTATAGTAGTATAGTGGAATCTATCATCTATATGCATTTGGCTAGGTGGAGCTTAGGATTGCTTTGCTCAAAATAGATTTTTCCTTATCATTTGAAAACACTAAGCTTTTGCTTGTCAAAATCAACCAAGGCATCTCCCAATAGAAATTGGTGATCCTTTAACCCCTTTTCAGCCACAAAATTTTAACTTAGAAATTGGGATGAGGAGATTCTTGATAGCTCCCATGTCTTGATGCTCAAATTGTCCTTTACTAGGGACATGGCTAAGTACTTAGATTTTACACTCTGCAGAGGTGGTGCATTTCCCCACAAGACTTGGTTTCACCAAGACAAGATCTTTCAGAAGCCTTCCCTTAGACCAGAATGGACGCGCTCCAACCTATCAATCCCCTACCACCAACTGTCCATTTGACTAAGTTATTGCAACCTATATGATCCAGGCAGAGCCCATGATGCCAAGTGGCTGCACTTAAAGCTTCTCAACATTTGACATCTCAAATCCCTTTATTCCTCGGTGGCCATCCACAAGTGAGATACACAAGGTAAACCATAGAAATGGGCCTTGTGTAACCACTCAACACAAACCATCCTTCCATTCCACCCAGGTGATTCATTCACTTAGTTGTTTTATTAAACAAAACACAAGTCCTTGACTTAGAAATATTCCATAGTATGAATATATTCCACCCTTGTTTTCTACTAGCTAAGCTAAGCATGATAGTAGTAGGAATCTTCACTTAGGAAATTTCTACTAAGGTTTCATCTACTAGGATTTCCCATAGCATAGTTTACACTTAGCAAAAATTCCATGCAAGTCCTAGTTAGAAATATCACTTATGCATAGTAAAAATACTGGGACAAAAGTATGAAGCATCACTTGCCTTTTTGGTAGAGAATATAAGTTCACTCCTTGATATTGCAATATTCACACTCTTCAAATTCCACTACAATTCAACCAAGCAAGCAATATTCAATCTACCATTCAAGGAAACATCACATAAAATAATAGAAACAAAGCAATGCATGCAAGCATGCAAAAGATTGTTTTATTTGGAAAAGTGGTTTCTAATGAGTTATAAACATTTGAGAACACCTATTGGTCATTTTATAAAAGTGACACAACCATTTGCAAAAGATTTTACCTATAAACCCTTTTTAAACCAAAACATTATTTTATGTGGTTGAAAATACTTTTAGCAAAGTAATAAACTATAGGGTTCATCAAATATATTTTAATCATAAAACCTTGCATTTAGCGTCAGAGAGTTTAAATCAAAAACATTTCCCAAAGGGTTTCTTCCAAAAGCATTTTTAACATATAAACATTATTTTTATTTGACTAGAAATGTTCTAAATCAAAGATTTATTATTTTGCTTCACAAAATGTGTTTTTGAATCCACAAGTTGGTTTCTATGGTCAGTAGGTTCAAAACAATCTATTTGCCAAAGATTTTACCATAAAAATATTTCTAGAATAAATTTTATATCCAAAATATGCCTACACAACTTTCTGTAAAAACAACAAATTTAACAGAAGCAATTTACTAAACAAATTGCATGGTTGGATAGTGTTTGTTTTTCTGATTCCATTAATATAAAAGTTTCTAAATTTGGACGTGTGGATCAAAAGTTATGAATTTTACAAACTTGAACATCTAATAGATCATTTCTGGTTTTTATTAAAAACAGACTGGCCACATGTCTTGTTCTGATAGGCTGGTACCCCTTCGGTTGGATCGGCCTCTCCGGTGCGTTGGATTAAAGTGAAATCGTGCGGCTCAGGTGGATACATACCCCTTCGGGTTAAATCTAATGTTACGCATCTGATCAAGATCCAACGGCCTCAACGCATCGACCAAGAACCAGCGGCGCTGGCGGCGGCGTGTGGCGGCGCACGGTCAGACGGAGGTGTTCCTGACGATTGAGGAAGCGAGGGAGAGGATGGCGAGGCTTACCAGGCTCGCAGAGACTTGCTGAAGCTCGAGGTGGGGTCGGCTACTCGAGGGGCGCACGGGAGAAGCAGCTATTGCTCGTCGGAGTCAGCGGCGATGTCGGGTGCTTCGGTTCGTCGTTGGGAGCGAGCTTGTAGGCCACCAGAAGGAGGAAGAAAGGGTGCGTTAGACGCAGGAGAGTGTGGCGAGTATACTCGTATCATCCAGGTAGGTTAGCGCGGTCGGGGTTTACCGAAAAGATTCTCCAGAGTGGGCACAGACGTCGCCGGCATTCAGAGGTTGTCCGTGTCGACGTTCCGAAGCGCGCGCTGGCTAGCTGGAACCAGTGGGAGGTGCAGGGGATGATGGCGAGCAAGTTTGTGTGGAGCGGAGACAGTGGGGGTGGTTGTTCTCGCCAGAATCGACAAAGAAGCTCGTCGGAGCTAATGGCATTGCCGCGAGCGATTCGGGCAGCCTAGGGGCCGAGAGGTGTGGGGAATTAAGGGGAAAGGTGGAGGGAAGGCAGACGCTTAAGAGGGCGTGGTCATGGGGGCAAATTACTCGCGGAGTAAATCGAATTTAAGCGATTGAATTCAGTCCAGAAATGGCCGAGGGAGGAGAGCGTGGTCGTCGCGCGGGTGAGGAAGAGAAGACTGGCAGGTGGGACCTGGCTGTCTGCGAGAGAGAGAGGAGAGGTGGGGGCCGGTCGTCAGTGACAGCGTGGGTCAGGTTTCTGGTGCGAAACGTTTTCCTGCGGGGGTGAGAGGGATGGGCTGGTGCTGGGCTTAGTGGGCCTGGTTATTTTCATTTTTTATACAGATTCATTTTTATTTTCCTATTTCCAATATTCTGTTATGATTTTGTTTAATTATTTCAAACAACCATTCGAATTCAAACTTCAACCAAACTTTGTGTATATTCAAATACTGATTAATAATTCATTCTGAAGTCAAATTTAGAATAATATATTTATTCTTTTTAGGGTATATTAATTAAAAATAGGCCTTTGTCTTAATTCAAACAAGATTTTAAATATAATTTTCAACTCTTATTTGAATTAAAAAAATTACCAAACCTTTTTCAGTAGGTTTTATTTATTTATTAGGGTGTCAAATAATTCACTTTGAATTATTTGGAATACTTTTAATATGATTTATAAATCATTTAAATTGGGTATTTGTTTTTATTCCAATGAAATCAATTATAGTTTTAATTCCACAAATTTTATTTAGGTGATTTCCTTGGTTCCATTTAAGTTAATTAAATAACTTTTAAATCCACTTGAGTAAATTCGAAATACTATTTTCTCATGATTTAATTAATCATTCTTATTAGGGAATTTGTCTTAATCCAATAGAATAGAATTTGGTTAAGGCCATATTATTTTATTTCCATATTATTTATCCTTTTTTTCATTTGAACTTGGATTATGATTATTCCATTTGTTTATGGTCTTGGCCAAGATTTATTTGGCTCTTATAAATATTCCCTGTTAATTATTTCTTTCTTTGTCTTTTAAAACCATATCTTTTTATTTAAAGATCAAAACTTGGTGATTCCAATTTTTAAAATCTTATTTAATATTTATTTATCCTTTTAAATACCTTTAGGATTATTTTCTCACCATTTGGTATTGATTTTAGATAGGTTCTTTATTAGCTTTGGAAATTCAATTTCCTTATCTTATAAAATTCATAAGATTTTATCTATGGCTCCAAATTAAGTGAAACCAATTTCTATGGTTTTATAATGTTTCTATTTGTCATTCTTGATCATTTATAAATATTTGTTGACAAATTTTATATGGATTAAATCCATGATCTTGGAGATAACTTGGAAATGTTTTTCTTCCATTAGGGTTTTAGGGTTTTGGTTTATTTCCCAAGTGTTTAAATTTCCAGATGCATTTATGAAGAATGAATTCCACTTGCTTTTAATTTAGTTGGATTCAAACATTGCTCAAGTTTGTTCAAGATGGGATTTTAAGTTTCAATAATTATTTATTTTGTTTATTTATTTTTCACATTACAAAATTTGGAAAATTTTGGGATGTGACAAGTACATTCTCAAAACTGCACATAGGATGGAAAAGGAAGACCTCCAAAGATTGAATCTAGATAAGAATTCTAGACTTAGCCAATTTGTTAGATATAGGGTTTTAGACTGGATTACTAGAGTTGATGATTTTGGAGGTGATGGTAGGCTCCAATCTCATGATCAAGGAGATGGTGTTGAAGGGTTAACTAAGTAGATAGGATCCATGCTTAGATTGGTTCTTCACTGAGTTGGAAACTATCAAAAGGGGTTATCCTTAGATTAATCTGAATAGGAGATGAGATGTTCACTTTAGTGGCTTAGGGTAGATCCAGATTTGGATGCTGGTTTTGAGATTGATGATCACAATCATAGATTGGGTCCTAAGGGATGAGCTACTAGATTGTCTCACTCTAGTTCCTAAGCAAACAATGCAGTCAGCAGATCAAGGCAATTCATTAGACAGCAGATCAAGACAATTCATCTTTTCAAACTTATCAACTACTACTAAGGTCACCATCAAGTCTAGCTTGAGGTAAGGATGGGTATTTTTAAGAGGTTGTGTTTTGAAGTGAGATAAGGAATTCTTGGTACTTCTACCAAGACTATTATGAAGAGGTTTTGAATAAAGGTTTTGGAGAACCTAGGGGTAATAGTAGTTGAGAGTTCTGTCTTGCAAACATAAGGAGATTATGTTATAGTTCTCCATAGTTTTGTTAAAGGGAGACTAATAGAGTATTTTTGTTTTATCAAAATCATCTTGGCTCAATTTCGAAATGCCAGAACATTTGAGAATATGAAATATGAGCCAAGACATCTCTTTTGTAAAATAGCTTTTGTCAACTAGTGTTGAGTTAAGAAGATCACCCAATACACAATTAGTTGCATGAACACAAGAAAACAATTAGGAAAGCATTGCAACAAGTAACAAGAAAAAGTTTGTTCCCCCTGATTTTTGCCTTTTCGACAAAGGATCAAGTTTGCTGAAATTGGGATGTTATAGACCTTTCCCCCTTAAAATAATCTCGTCCCGAGATTAGGGAGGAGTAGGGTTGGGTGATAACATCCACTTAACAATTTTAGTGGTGGAATAATTATATGTTAGCAGGTTTTTCAACAAAAAGGCGTGGTCAGCTACGGGTCGGAGCTGAGTGGCTTTGGATTGGGTGGTTTAGATTAAACGAGTGGAAAAGACACGGTCTTTTCCCCTTAGGATGATTCTAGGTAAGTTTAGCGTCTACGGGGTCCTTTCTTCTTGAAGTGAGACGACGACTTGAATCTTCTTCATTCCTTTACCACGATAGTTGGCTTTTCTTCATTTGTGGTCTTAAAACACCGGATGTGCTGGCTGGACGGTCGACTCGGTGATGGAGAACTTTCCTAGATTATTTTCTGATGTTAGAGTAGTGTCGATTATTGTCCTTCTTGCAAGGTTCACTATTCTGATTTAAGATGTGATTATCACCTGATGATTAGGGGTCGACTACCTCGGGTGATTCTGGTTTGGCGAGAAAGACGCGGTCTTTCCCCCTTAGAGTGAGATCTAGGGTGCTTGGTGATATATCAGATCTTCTTGGTAGGGGTCGTATGATGATGCTGGGGAAGGGCACTGCACCTTTCGTCCGGAGGTGGTTATCTTCTGTCGACATTGCATAATCTATATTGATGCCACTTCTTGTAGTAGTAGTCATAGCGGGAGAGGCGTTTAACTCGCTTCCTAGAAGTTAGTTTCTAGGCTAGTTAGGGGTCTGATATGTTGGGGAATGCCATTTGTGGTTGACAGGATGGAGAGGCGACCTTATAGTATGACGTCATTCCGGTTTGAGTCTGATGCAACATCATGAGTAAAACACGCAAAGAAGGGCATCACACTTGCGTATCATCCAATAGGGTTCATCCAGAATTCAGCAGACTTGCGCCGGCCGACGGCGAGGGTACTTGACGCCTTGCTGAATAGGTTTCGAGATGATCCAATGCTTACTGTAGGTTGGAGGAGTGAGTTGGTAGGGTACGAAGGCTACTCCATGAGTACTTCTTGAATCTTGTCGCTGTCCTTGGGTTGGTGTACTAGGTTTCGCTACTGTAGTACCTCGAGGGCATAGGGGATACTCATCTCTTCAGTAGTGATAAGTGAGGGTTATGGCTTCTCCAGTGGCTGCTTCGACGGGTGGATCTTCCAGGTTTGGTGACCGAAATATGGGTTGATACGCGTAGAAGGACGGATCTTCATTTTCGGTCTTGGGTTTAGTAGAGTCGGAGATCTTTTAGGTGAGTCTTTAGCAGAGATGGAAGAGGAGGGCTTCGTGACGTCTCCAGAGAAAGTCGATGCTTTGGGTTGCTTTCTACTCCTTAGAGAGTAGTATTGGCGGTGCCGGGTAGTCTTGTCAGCTTAACTCTTAACGTCTCGGGTGTTGGGAGGATCGAGAAGTCTTCTAAGATTGCGGATGATTCTTGGATTGGAGATCTTCCTGTATTATCTTGTCATAAGAGGTCTTCTGGATTTGGGTGGAAAGACCCACCTTAGAGATTTACCTTGGGGTCGTCGGGTTTGGGGTAGATCCTTCGTCTTGGAGCGTTGAAATGACACTTGAATTGAGGTCTTCAGGTGATGCCTTATTGCTACTACTTTGATATGGTGGTTACCTAATGAAGCCGTAAGGGTTAACTCGGGGTTGTTTTAGTGGTTAGCAACGCTTCTTCTTGGTTCTTAGTTGAGGTGGAGGCATTTTGGCTTTAGATCAGTTGTCTTCACTTGAACTCTTTGTGTGGCTTTTGTTCGATGGTGGAGTACACTTGTTGTCTTCGGGCATCCTTATCCTCCAGATTCTTAGGGAATTTTATATATGGCGGGGACTTCTTGTTGATTCGACGGAGGGTTGGATAGGGTCGTTACTCCTATGGGGCGATTATAACTAAAGCACAAATAGGGGTTGTCAGAGGTTTCTTTGTGTTGAAATCCTGCTGAGGAGGGTTTCGGGTTATGGCTTACGAAGGGTCGTGGCGTGAGACAAAAACGAGGGGGTCATATAATAGGATCGAGTGATCCGAGGCAGTCAAGCAACATATTTTGAGCATCATATAAGCACATGACAAGCAAGCATAGCGTACCGTAGGTATTAAGGGGTCAGTGCACACCATAAGGGGAATCCTATATTAAGGATGCTAATACTAAGTATGGGAATTACGAGGATCTTGACTTCTGTCTTGCCATATGTCGTTGTTGGTGTTGTACTTGATTCCATTTGGGGCGAGGAAGGACTCCGTTGGTAGGGCGATCTTGTAGTGTCTTTCGTCGTTGGTAGCTCCTTTGGTTTTCTTGTCTCGGTGTCTCTTCATCTCAGGATCTCCGTCTCATAGTCTCCAAGTCGGACTTTGTTTTTGAAAACGGAAATTTTGAAGTAGACGAGATATAGAGTAACCCATTTTCAATTTGTTTAAGTTAGAGAAGATGAGATAAGAAATCTTTCGAGAGGCTTTTGGGAAAAATAGTTTTCGAAAGCCGGTGTTTTCAGAAATAGGGGTTGTCCTGTCTAACGTCCATGCTAACTAAGGTCTCCTACAGTCAGGATGGCTCTGATACCAAGTCTGTGGCACCCCGGATTTACGGTCCAAGAATACACGTTATGCCTGCACCTCACATTCCCATGATCAATCATCCGTGAGCATAACCAACAAGTATCATTACAACATCCATGAATACAAGTACAAGTACTTACATAAGAGCCATTGCGGCGATACATCACCAATAGCGGAAGTCTTCAAAACGCAGAGCCCATGTCATGCCTTAACTTACAAGTGACTGACTGGGAAGATGGCCTAGCTCGCATAGACGTCAGAAATCTGCATCTTGCCTCTTTCTTCTGAAAGTCTAGCCAAGTAAATATCCAGGGACAATGTCGGTGAGTACTTTGAATGTACTTTTAAACCACCCTAAGAGAAAAATAATACAGGATATGCAATATGGATGTGGTAGGATGGCTCCATAAGAGGTTCGTTTATAAATTAGTTTCTCTTGTAGGTATAGCATACCTCTATATCTTTGTTGAAAAACCTTTGTAAAACATTTTGGAAACCTTTTTGAAAAGTTTTAAGAAAACACTAGGATTGGATCACCCATTTGTTTTTCCTTCCGATCATCCCATGACCAAACTCCTTCCTCCTTTTTCCGACCATCCGATGGTCAAAACATTTTGAAACCATTGCTTCTCCGAAGTCCTTTCTAAAAACTAAACCAACACCGCTCTACATCAACCTTCTCAATCGTCCATGACCGAGGACTCAACTATTCGAATAGATTTACATTCTACAGAGGTTGTACACTTTACCTACACCATCCGATTACACTGCCCTTATCTACACCGATCGTGGGTCGAGCAATCGGTCAAGACCTTCCGGATGCCCACTCTAGTATAAGTGCCTACTCTATGATGTTAATCCCATCAAAACCGGGACACCCTATATAGTTACCAAGCCAACCGGAGCGTGTTTTGAACCTTGACGGGTGTGCGATTTCAATGAGGGGTTCATAGTATCTTGTGGAGGCCCGCATACCCTTTGTTCCTTCTCTCGGTCGATGCTACGCATGGAACATTCGTCCGGAGAAGGCCCACACTCCAGGTTTTATTTGCCCCGGTAGTAGTGTGAGTCACCTATACCAGAGTAATCAAACTTCTAGCCTAGCCCTGTCCCATTCCAGAGTAATGTGGTTGCACGGGTTAATTGTTCTGGCAAAACTACAAAGAACCGGTGCGTTTTCATAAACATTTTTCCTCCATCTTTCGTCCAACCTTTTTGTAAAACCAAAACCTTTCTCCTTTTTCACCTCACTTGGTAAGCCAAGCCTCACCAAGGTTTTCTCATAAAACATTTTTGTATGTTTTTCCGGGGTCCTCCCATCCCACACTTTTTCTTAGGCTAAAACAGGGTCTCCAAGGGGTTATGGTGATAAAACACCATCTACCATATTAAGGAAAAATAGGTGTCATAAAAAGGGGTTGTACTTAGTCATACAATGGTATTAGATGGAGGAGCCAAGCCACTACCAGATATAAAATCATCATAAGTAAAATAATGTAGTTTCATAAATAGTAGGCAAAACATGCATAAGTAAAACGGTAGGACAAGAGCTTATGAGCAAGAAGGTGGCTTGCCTGTGACCTGCGAGATGTACATTGAGTTCTTTAGAAAACCATAATACCAATAACCATAATAATAAGGATAACCCCCTGCTTCCTTCTTCTCGGTGTCACACAATCGCAACTATTGCCGTCATTGAGCAAGCATGCAAGCAAACAACATCACAATCAATACAAGGCTTACAAGCATCAAACCATACATCAATCAAACTTAATCACATGATATACATCATTAGGGTGTTGGATGATTGATTTGCTTAGATTGGTAGAAGATTTGGAGGCATTGGAAAAACATCATCTAGGATTTATAGTCTAGGAACTACATAAGAGAGGGGTTTTTTGACCAAGGGATTGTTCTATAAGATACCACTTTATAAAAATGATACCATCAGATAGGTATTGATAAACTGAATCCAACAAAAGTGGATTTCACTATTTTTATCAATTTCCCTTGATTTATAATGATTTTTATAGTGAATAAAACTCTAGTTTTAGGAAATAATTCACCAGAATTGTTCTGAAGTTCCAAAAATTATTTCCTTGGCTGATTAGGTAGTATTTGGTGGACTAATTCAAGGGGAGTTGGAATCATCTCAGAATAAATACCAGTATGCCCTCAGGATAATCGCAAAGGCAGTACTGGATGCTATTTGTTCTTTTTATCAGATTTAAACTAGAATGAATTTTGATGTGATTCCGGTGAAAAGAGTGAGGTATTTGAATTACATTTCATTAGAAATTGGAATCACCCCTTTTGGATTTGTATAACTACTATAGTGATTTTTCTAGTAAATACACCATTCACAGACTAATTTAATTCACCAAAATCCATAGATCCTTAATAAATTTTTGGCTCCTAGGGTTTGATACAGCAGCGTATATAGATGTACAGAGAGTTGGAAATAGGCTAGTACCCATTTTGGTTTGACCTATGGAAATTTCTAAAGGCTGATTTGTCCAGTGGTTTTTATTTTTGCTGCAGGAAAATTAGGGAGCAACTTTGGGTGAGGCTAGGGGGATAGGGAGGCCTCACTTATACCTTTCTGTACAAACAGGGTTAACCTCATTTGGGGATGTGAAACTCTCAGAACAAATTTAATAGGAAAAAAGGTACATCTAGGAACTTGATTTATCATATTTATTCTAAATATCAGAAGGGCTGACCAATGGCTCTACATGTTAGGGAAAAATGACTGCATCTAGGAAAAATTAGATCTAGGAATTTTGGTCCATTTTCCATTTTCATTTGAATTTAAACTAAACAGGTGTGCTGCAGATCTAGAATTTTAAATAAAAATAAAGGGGGTCTAAGGGGCTCCTGGGCTAGGTCTGAGGCAACTGGGCCGCTGAGGGGAATTGGGCCCACCCGAGCAGCGTCCATGCGCGGGATCTGCGGTTTGAACATGCCGCGGCGGGGCCCAAAGGTAAGTGGGTCAGTGGGGCGAAGGGGTACCAATCAAATCCGGCTGTTTGATCAAGTGGCGATCGACGCCCGGGCTTTGTCTTCCCCAACGAGATCGAGCAGCAGCGGCAGAAACCCTAGGTACGCTGGGGAGGTATAGGGGCTCACCACGGGGCGTGACGACGGTTGGGGAGGGTCCAGGGAGGTGCGATGGTCGGTGACGAGTCCGGAGAGGGGCGGCTTGGCCACTTCCCGTGACAGAAGGTTGCTCGCGCGGCGGTGGCCAAAGAGGAGCTCATCGAGGTTCGCCAGGGTTGCTTCGGTGGCTTCTGCATGTCAACAAGAAAGGCACCAACAAAATCAGTGAGAGGAGGGGAGATCGGGGTGGAGACATGCAAGTGAAGGGAGTGAAACGGGGAGGTGCATTGCTCGGTTTTGTGGGGGAGACCAGAGCTTCTTCCTTCTTCTCCCTAGAGCAGGGTGTGGAGCCCCGCAAAAACCACTGCTAGAACATCGCGTTGTTTTTGTGCATTGCATCATCATGACCGCATGCTCATGTCATCATGCCACATTGCATTTGAGCATCGTCATCATCATGCATTTGTTTGTCTGAAACTATTTTTGAAAAACATATTTTGTTTTCTAAATACCCCGCCTTTATTTCAAAATCCAAAACCCGGGTCTCCGGATTATTTTGTTTCGTCTACCAATGGATTTCAAAAGCCCCGTTTTAAATAATAAAATATTTAGTTTATTTTTAGGGGACAGCCGCATCGGGCCGATCCGACCCAGTCGGCCATCCCCAGTACAAAAACCAGTTTTCCCAAAACCTATTCCACCATATAAGCTACCCAATCCTATTCTACCCAGCCCCTCCACATCACCCCGGCCAACCACAGCTTGCCACATCAGCCTGACCCCAAATATCCACCAATCACCACCTGCCGCCCACCAACTCCCCACCTCCACCTGCCCGTTTCCCCACACCTGTCCCCGGCCCCCGCTCCTGGCCACCTCGACGCGCTCGCCGCCTCCATCTCCCTCTTCCCCTCAGGTGCCTCCCCGTCGCCGCCACCTGCAGAGCTCCCTCAGCGCCCTCCTCTCCTTCCTCTCTTCCTCGGCCCCAGCCACCTCTCCGTCGCCGTCCACGCCTCCAGCGCTTCGCCTCCGCTCGCCGGCAGCCGCTGCTCCCGATCTCCCCGGCGACGCGCCTCTGTCGCCCGAGCTTCTCTGATCCCCCCGGTCGCCGTCGACCTCGGCCACGACCCCGCGTCCCCCGAGCTCTCCTCCGTCGCCACCGAGCCCGGCCTCGCCTGGGCCACGCGGGCCTCCGCGACCTCCTCTGCCTCCGTGATCTCCCCGCGCCCGGCCCTTCCTTGAGCCATCGGCGCCTCCCTCTGCAGGCCGAGCCTCCTCGGCCTCTGCTCGCCCTTACCCCCGGTCGCCGCCACGAGCGGGCCCCGGCCGTGCCGCTGCTTCTCTGCCTCGCGAGCTCCCGTCGCCTCGGCCGCCGCCTCCTCCCGCGCTTCCCCGGAGCAGCACCGTGTCTGCGGCCCCCTCTGCCCCGCGCCTCCGACCCGCCCCAAGGGCGCCGCGTGTCCCCGGCAACGACCTCGTCGGCCCTTCCCTTGACCGCCGCCAAGGACCCCTCCTGCCTCAACCTCGTGCCCTACCTCCTAGCACCGCCCCTGCGACGAGCCTGCGCCAGTCGCCGTTCGCCGCTGCTGGCCCTCTCCTGCCGTTCCCCAAGCTCGTATATGTGTCTGTTGCCCTGGTGTGTTGGTGCCAACCGTGGGCGCCGTGTCAAGATGGATATGTGGAGAGGCTCTGTTTTACGAGTTTGATGAGTAGACGAGTACCTCACCAAGACCCTCGGAATCGCCAAGTTCTCCTTCATGGATCCGAAGCCGATCCTGGACCCGAAGACCGATCCCCGAACCCTCGGAGCCACCAAGATCGTCGGACCCATGTGTGACCCCTTTATCCGAGACCCTATTTTTTTATAATATTACATTATCATCTTGTTGCATATTAATTGTTCATCTCGCATGAATATCATGTGGTTTGGGGCATTATGCCGATTCGCCTCATAATTAAATATGGAGTCGATATGCGGAATACCTTTGTCTTATTCCGGACTCCATTTAAATTTGTGTAGCGAACCGATACCATGATTTTCCATGTTAAGACAACATTTAAAATGTGGGGTATCTAAACAACATGAACCATCTAAATAATTGTCGGGACCCCGGTTCCGCTTAATATGATCTAATTGCATCGCCCCTTTGCCATGTCATACCTCATACATGCATCATGCCCGATCTTTTGTCATAGTAATAAATAGTGCATCCGGTGTTTGTGCTAGTGTTTTGCTTCTTCGCGGACTAGGCCGATGAGTTGATGCGAGTATCGATCCGATCTTCGGATGAACCTTCGGCAATGTTTTCAGGCGAGCACCTCCCCCTTTCTACCTATCTTAATTTTATAGTATTTATTCCCCCCTGTTGATCTATGGCTATCTGTGTTGCGATGCTCTAGTTTTCGTACCCGTGATATCCCTTGCAGCCTTATATTGCCTTGGACACATCCTATTACCTGTTGTTTGGTAGATAGTTGGACCTGCGCGTCGTAGTCGCTTGCTCAAGTGCTGTTGCGTGTCGTCAAGTACCACAGTTGTTGGAGTATTGCCGCATGTTTAATGTTGGAGATGATCATGGCTTTAATTATTGTTTAATAACTAAAATTGAAAGTAGGTAAATGCAGAGGCACCGGTGGGTAATAGACAATATTTGGATTTTAACCGCTCACTGGTGTCCCGTAGGACCCCGAGTTCTTGACACCTGTTCCGAGATCGAGCGCGCTAACCACAGGTGGGGTGTGTGGGCACCCCCATCGATTTAGTACTTGATTCCAAGTATTGTACCGGGGGCCACAAAGTAGTTTGGGGCTTTATTACTATCCTGTACTTATGCCATGCTTTACTGCTTTATTTACGATTGCGCGTGGAGCGCCTGTACTGTTTAGGAAAGCGGAGTGTTTTCACGGTATCGACAAGCCCAGTCACACTTTCGGGTTCCCAGTCGTTTACAGCCATTGACGCAAACCCTGAGTCCGTCTCGGAGACCGGCCGACTTCGTTGCGGGTAGCTTAGTGGGGTGTCCCCCATGTACTTGCTTTGGGTCTGGGAAACGTCATGACTTAGGCCCCGCCGACATACCGATGGGTGTATGTTAACTGATCTGGCAAAAAGGGTCGAAGTGCATGTGGATACTTTGGTGCACCCCTGCAGGGTTAAATCTTTTCGAAAAGCCGTGTCCGCGGTTATGGACGACTTGGAGCACCGTTCTCGATCATAGACAACTATAACTAACGTTTACTGTTATAATTTGACTTGTATCCGATATGACTAGTAATCAGCTTCACTACAACGGAATGGCTAAATAAAAGTACCAACAACTGCTGGGTTTGGGATATCTCATGCTAATTGTATTTGACTAGTAAGTGTCGCAACTACAACAGAATGGTTAACTAAAATTGCCCACTGCTTATTATATCAGGATGATTATCTATACCCAACTAGTAATTGCTGCAACGATAACTGAATAAATAAAACTGCCAACTGCGTGAGTTCCTCGGTTGACTTCCTCGTTTGGTCTCGAGGGGGAAACACCAGGATGGGTATGTTTGGTGGTAGTATCAAGATGGTTCCGAATGGGACTTTCTTATCCCTCTCTGGTAGCCGACAGTTATATCGAGTCTCTATAGGTTGTTTAGTGCATGCTGCGCTGCCGCTCAGTCCACATACCTATGTAGGCGAGGACCGACGAATTCTAGCCTCGCCGTGTACTGGCCTCAGTACTGACCGCTCTCTTTTTCCTTTGCCCTTTGTCGGCACCCCTTTTGTTTAAGCAGGTTTTGAGATCGACGTCGTTAGCAGGGTTACCCTTCCGGCTTGGCCTGGGCAGGGTTATGGATGCCAGTGGTTATTCTTCAGGGCTCTTAGCTCAATTTGCATCTTGTCCGTACTCGGACGCTATATCGTTTTAAAGGTGATTTGGATCTTTGTATTGTACCTCTGTATTCTTGACTCATAGAGTCGTTGTTGGATATATGTTTTGTGGGTTCCATCGAGGACTATTGTGTAATGATATTACTTCGTTTTCCACCCGCACGAAAGTGCCTGGTGGGCACCTTTGAATCGTTTCTATGCGGGTTTGGCGGGAAGCGCTAAAACTTGCATAGGGCCGATTCTGAGGGTGTTACACAGGGCAAAGCAAGTGGGAGGTAGAGGCAGCTCTGAGAGGTTTAGTGGAGAGGAATAGAGGGGATGAGAGCAAAGGGGGGAGTTGGGTGGCCTCGGGCTATTTAACAAGGAGGGTAGAGGTCCTTGGTGAACAAAGTACATTTTGGACAAGAGAGGGGGAAGTGGCAGGGGATTGGCCAGGAGTGGTGGTGCTGGGTGGTGTGTGGGGTACTGGGTCGAGCAGGGAGTGGTGGAAGGGGTGGGTGGCTATGGTTTTTAATTTCCCAAGATTTTGTGAGCTATGTATGTCCTTCTCTCATACAAGCACATGGGACAAAACATGAGGGGGTGCTACAGGAGGAAGCTATAGTGTAGGATGACCAGGGAGGTGAGAGATGTGCTGGGGAAGTTTTCTTGACCATGTTGGTGCGTGTTGGATGGGTTTTGATTTGAGCAAATGCTTGATTGGCAAAATTGATCTAAACAATGGTTGTCAAGGAAGTTTGAAAACATGTATTGAGGGAGGTGGGTAAATGATACTGGTAGATATAGTAGGTCAAATAATATCTTCAAGATTTAATTTGGATATTTCTAATGCTAATTTTGATATTTTTACATTGAAAGTGCAGAAGTTGTTTCTAGAAGCTCATTTGATATTTTTACATTGTAAAAGATTGTTTTTTGATGTGATATGGCCTTAAATACCATATTACGCATTGGAGAATTTTATTGGAATTTATTTGGATATAAAAATATTTTTAAGTAGTTATTTCTTGTTTCTGCCATTTAATAAAAAGGGCAAAAATAAATAATAAGGAATCTCAAAAATATTTAGTTTTGAGATGGGAAGGTGGGGTATGATGTATATAACTCAAATGTGCATTGAGTTGGCAGAGTGGTTTGGAGAAAAACAAATTTTCCTTTATAGACAAAGTTTCTCGGGTTTTGCCAAAAATGTAATTTAAATAACTTAATAGTCCAAGTAATTATGGGAATTATTTGGGGAATTATCATAACCAAGGTAGATGATGTAAATTTGATTTATATATCATGGCCAACCTTGGGTTTTGAAGGCTTGTGGTGAAAAAGGATGGAAACTAGATTTGGGAGAATCTTGGGATTTGATAATTTTATGCCACCTAAACATGCTGGGATTAGTGGGCTCAGAGCTCACCTTGGTGCAAGGGATACATGGGTATCTAGAACAAGTTATATAGATGATAATGGAAGTAAGAGTTGGGCTTGGTTGGATTTGAGTTTGTTTAGGAGTGAAGGCAAACTTTGTTGAAAAATAAGGCTTCCATAACAGAGTTGTCATGATGCCTCATAAACCATGGGTGTTTAAGAAGAACAATGCTCCAATGGAAAGAAGTGAAGTGGGGATTCATAGACCATGGTTAGTAGACCAGAACCATGAAAATATTTGGTCAAGGGTAGGTATCATATAGATGTGAGCTTCTGCCAAAGTGGGCAAGATGATAAGATTTGCAGAAAAGATTAGTATCTTGACTACAAAACCATCTTGGATGAGTGGGAACCAGAAGGGTTTTACCAAATGTAAGAGTAGGCTTTGTTAGTACTAATTATTTACTACAAGATGGTTCAAGTACATTCTAAAAAATGCACATAGGCTGGAAAAGGTAGAGCTCCAAAGATTGAATCTAGATAAGAATTCCAGACTTTAGCCAATTTGGCAAATTTAGGTTTTTGACTAGATTACTAGAGTAGATGATTTTGGGGGTGATGCTAGGCTCCAAATTCATGATCAAGGAGATGGTGTTGAAGGGTTAACTAAGTAGATAGGATCCATGCATAGATTGGTTCTTCATTGATTTGGAAACTATCAAAAGTGATTATCCTTGGATTAATCTGATTAGGAGATGAGATGTTCACTTTAGTTGCTTAGGGTAGATCCAGATTTGGATGCTGGGTTTGAGATTGATGATCACAATCAAAGATTGGGTCCTAAGGGATCATTTACTAGATTATCTCACTCTAGTTCCTAAGAAAATAATGCAGTCAGCATATCAAGGCAATTCATCAGATAGCAGATCAAGGCAATTCATCTTTTCAAACTTATCAACTACTACTAAGGTCACCATCAAGTCTAGCTTGAGGTAAGGATGGGTATTTTGAAGAGGTGGTGTTTTGAAGTGAGATAAGGACTTCTCGGTACTTCTACCAAGACTAGAATGAAGAGGTTTTGAATAAAGGTTTTGGAAATCCTAGTGGTAAGAGTAGTTGAGAGTTCTGTCTTGAAAACATAAGGAGATTATGTTATAGTTCTCCATATTTTTGTTAGAGGGAGACTAATAGAGTATTTTTTTTTTTATCAAAATCATCTTGGATCATGTTTGAAATGCCAGAACATTTTAGAATATGAAAGATGAGCCAAGACATCTCTTTTGTAAAATAGCTTTTGTCAACTAGTGTTGAGATAAGAAGATCAGCCAATACACAATCAGTTGCATGAACACAAGCAAACAAGTAGGCAAGCATTGCTGCAGTTAATAAGAAAATAGTTTTTGTTCCCCCTGATTTTTGCCTTTTCGACAAAGGATCAGGGTTGCTAAAATTGGGATGTTACAGCGGCGGCTATGGGGAGTGAAGGAGCAACGGTGGGGAATCAGCAGACACAGCGAGGCATGTGGGTGGAGGCGGGAGATTGGATCAGCACAAGAGGGTGGGTGGCGGTGGGGGTGTTAGGGTTGGATCAAAGTACTAGGTGGGTCTGTCAATCTGGCTCAAATTTACTCCAGTTGCGCGATAGGGTGGGTGGGTGGTGGGTAGTTTGGGCCATTGGATTGAGTCCTAGACGGGCAAGATCGAGTCTTGGACACTAATATGTGGCACTAGGATTCATGCGTTCCAATTGGTTGAAAAATAGTGTTCACCGGATTGACATTGATATGTGGAAAAAAAGAGCGTTTGATGGCTTTCAAGTCAAACGACCAATGTTATAGCCAGAATCACGACAAAGTTTGTCATACTGTGCCCACATTATGCACACATGTACATCTTGAGATGGCTAACAATGTTGCATGAGAAAGTTTTCCTTTTCGTCGCACAAAAAATGCATTTTCCAATTTCTAAATGCCAAAAAGGGACATTTTGTGAAGCAACCACCAAAGTGCTCATTCAAAATGATACCAACATATTTTTCAAAAATATTAGACCATATTAAATGTACAATGTCTGAACCGGGGTATCTCAAACATTTTCATACACCCCTCGCGAAAAAGACAAATGTCTGCTGAATCAGTAGGAAGTGGGTCAGAATTGAACTACAGGTACACGATCTAATTCTCCGGATTTTTAGAAAAAATCATTTTTAGACTCATAATATGATGTTTTATCAAAGATCCAATGGTGGATTTTAAAAAGAATCAACCCCTAGACAAAAAATACAATTTCAAACCCTTATTGTCAAAACCATGATTCAAAATCTCTATTTACACCTATTAACACACTTTATATGAAAAAATATGTCGTTATAATTTTCATAAAAAATAGAAGTATTCCATAATGTCCTAAAAATATTCTCTAAAATTTTATAAGTTCTCTGAATTTTGTTTGACTCAATTTAGAGTTAGGAATTAAAAGATACAGAAAAAATTTAAAAACTAAAGGGCAGCAAGAAAACGGGCAGCACAGCAAGCCGTGCATGCTCTCCCATCGGCCCAAGGCTGGCCCAGGGAGCAGCCCAAGCGGCCGCCAGGGACCCTTTGGGCCAAGTCGACCATCGATATTTGTACTTATAACCTATGTTTGCATTGTGTACATAAAAACCGTAGTGTGGTGTGTTGGTTGGCAACGTGTAGTTGAGGTATGAGGTCTGCGGTTCGGGTAACCGCGGTTGCAAATACTTTTGCAGGGATTACACTGGGCCGAGCCGAGATGCTATTGTTCAGTTACTTATTTGTGTACAGGTCGGTATTAATACGGAAAATCTATATTCAAACCAGTCTAAAAATGGTAAAACTCGACGGACTCCCGTCAGCTGTCGGATCTGATGCGTGCGGTCCAGATCAATGCGGGCGAGGGAGAAGGCCAAAATCAGCGGGCTCACCCGTGTTGTCCGTATCTTATCCTCCTTCTTGGCTGTTAGGCTCTCTCGGCGCTTGTCGCCGCCACTCACGCCACGCGCAGTTCGTTGAGTCGTCGTCCTACTCTGCTCCTACCCGGCGGCTGCCGCGTGCTCTAGCCTACGTTTGACTCCGCCGCCGATTCCCTGTCGCTGAGGCAACAAGCTCTTCCTCGACCTAGCGGCGACAACGACATATCTGGCTGGAGCAGCTCCTCACCGTGGCGGCGGTGCATCTGACCACCGCCACTCACGTCACGCGCAGTTCGTTGAGTCGTCGTCCTACTCTGCTCCTACCCGGCGGCTGCCGCGTACTCTAGCCTACGTTCGACTCCGCCGCCGATTCCCTGACGCTGCCGCTGTCGCTGAGGCAACAAGCTCTTCGTCGACCTGGCGGCAAGCGGTAACAACGACATATCTGGCTGGAGCAGCTCCTCACCGTGGCGGCAGTGCATCTGACCACCGCCGCCGATTCCCTGGCGCTGCCGCTGTCGCTGAGGCAACAAGCTCTTCCTCGACCTGGCGGCGAGCGGCGACAACGACATATCTGGCTGGAGCAGGTCCTCACCGTGGCTGGCGGTGCATCTGACCAGGAGCGGCTCATCATCTTTGTGGTAGCGACGCATCTGGCCAGAACTTGTCATTAACCCAACGGCAGCGCATCTGGCCAGAGCATGTGGTCTGACAGAGACGAGGTGCTCAACTGTTTTCCACTAACCTGACGTTGTAGTAGTTCTCCTGCAATGCTTTCTGCATACAAGTTTTGTATGCGTGTACCTGAAATGATTTAGTGTTGTTTATTGACTCCTTTTCTATTCCATGTATGTACACCTGACACCTCCATAGCAAAAAAGGTCGAGGGTACATCTATATGTGAATGATATTTTTTGTTTTTCAATGCTTTTCTATCGCCCCTCAATTTTTAATACTCCATTCGTCCTAAAAATGTTGTCTTATATTTATCTAAATTTAAATGTATCTACACACTACCTTTTTATGACATGGAGGGAGTACATAAATTCAGTTCACAAACCTGCCTCTTGGGTTCCAATCGCCTTTCGAGTTTTTCGTTTTGAATTTCTATGTTAAGAATTATGTGAGAATTTTTTTTCTAGGCCAATTCAAGCTTGCCTTCTGATCGATTGTGTCGAGGCGTTCTCGCATAAGTGTCGAGCGAGTTTAATTGGAAATGGTAACCTAGGTGTTAAAATACCGAGACTTCATCGTCGAGGGCGATCAAGCCGAGCCGCTAGATTACTAGTTGCGCGTTACGTTATTCACTATGACTTAGGATGGGAGTTGGGTCGGGCATTAGACCACATTTATTATAACATATGCAGAAAAAAATTAGAGTTAGATCTTTTAAAGAAAATTATGCTTTATGTTTGATGATGTAGCCTTTCGAGGTTGAGTTGCCCGTATGCCATGAGAACAAGACGGGGTAACGAAGCCGAGCCGCTAGAATAACATTTATGTTCTATTTATGGGTAATTTTCGTAGCGGTGGATAACTTAAATGTTATTGGGTGGATAACTTACATGCTGAACCTTGATAACTCTTATGTTACTGATGGATAACTTGGATAAATAAGAGTTCAACTCTTATTTCTTATTTCAATTCAATTTCCATTTATTATTCCATTTCAAATTCTTTTAGTATTCAAATTTATCGATTGATTATTCAAATTTGAATTGTCTTCCCCTTAAACACAAAAATATAGTAGAGGTCATGTCGAAATTCATAAAACTTGCGCTGGCGATTCCATCAATACAAGAGAGTTCTCGATCCCTCAATATCTTTTTTAGTTTTGCACGAAAATTCCCTAGATTTGACTGGATAACTGCTGCATAAACTAGTGAATAACGTGTATATATATGCCTGGATAACTGTTGGATAACTTGATTTTTATACACCCCATGTGTGATTTCTTATCTTTGATTATGCTTTTTTTACTTTCTTCCTACTGTCAAGTTTTTAGTGTATTTGTCTAGTCACACACAACACTGTTGAATATATGTCTAGTAATGATTTGTGGTGTAACTTATACATATTAGCATGGATAACTATAGTATTAGCTGATGGATAACTTGTACTCATATTCCTGGATAACTACAATGTTAGCTGGTGGATAACTCTGCACACATATGCATGGATAATTGCCGCATAAACTGGTGGATACCTTGTATATATATGTCTGGATAACTGCTGCATAAATTTGTGGATAAATTATATACATATGTCTGGATAACTGCTGCATAAATTGGTGGATAATTTGTATACATATGTCTGGATAACTGCTGTATAAACTAGTAGATAACGTGTGTACATATATCTGGATAACTGTTATATAAATTATTGAATAACTTGATTTCTTATCTTTGATTATGCTTCTTTACTTTCTTCCTACTCAAGTTTTTAGTGTACTTGTCTAGTTACACACAACACTGTTGAATATATGTGTAGTGATGATTTGTGGTGTAACTTCTACATATTAGCATGAATAACTATAGTGTTAGCTGGGTGGATAATTTGCACTCATATTCCTGGATAACTGCAGTGTTAGCTGCTGGATAACTTGTACTCATATGTCTGGATAACTGATGTATAAACTTGTGGATAACTTCATTTTTATACCCTATGTATGATTTCCTATCTATGATTGTGTTTTTTTACCCTTTTCCTACTGTCAAGTTTTTAATATAGTTGGCTAGTCACACAACACTGTTGGATATATGACTAGTGATGATTTATGGGATAACTTCTACATATAAGCATGGATAACTAAAGGGTTAGCTGGTGAATAATTTGTACTCATATTGCTGGATAACTATTGTGTTAGTTGTTGTATAACTATTGATGAGGAGGCTAGATGCTCACGAAGGAGAGCGCGACGGGCACCGACCCTACCACCGCTAGTCGAGGAGGAGAAGTGGGGAAGGAGGAAGAGGAGTACTATGGCGGGCACGTGGTGGATCTGGCCGACTTCGTCGACAACGACGTTGAGCGGGACGCTACTCCGAGGTCAGAGATGAGATGCGAAGCAGCGGAGCGACACGAGGCGATCATGGTAGTGGCGGTGCAGCAGGCCAGCGAGAAGGAGCTCCCGCCACGCCGTGTTAAGCAGGAGATCGTCAACATCGTGCCCGACTCCGAGTGACCGCCGACCATGTCGCCGACGCAACTCGTGGGCTCCGGTAAGGATTCCCAGCATCGTGTTTTGGTTAGGGTTGGGGCTTCTTTTAGGACGATCCAATGTATATATGAACGACTATATGTGATGATCCGAAGTTTGATTTGACTGTATTTGTGTTTAATTTTATCGCGAAGATAGCGCTGTCTGAATTTTCAAAAGTTTAGTCTCATAATTTAGTACATGTTCGTGTCGATGCATCTGCAAACTAAAAAGGTGTTTAAATTCACTCTTAGATACTGCAACCCACACTCACGTGCTACACATGGATAACGTTTGGGTACGAAAATTTTCGTCAAAACATATCAATATATGATCTAGTTTCGAAAATCTCTCTGTGACTAGATCAATAGTGAAAATAGATTCTAAATCGGACGAGCAATTTGATCTACAATATATTTTCAATTTTTGAATTTGAATTTAGCTGGTTATAATCGGTTTTTTGGTTTAGTATGGATTCCACGTGTACGAGGCATGTCTCGCTTTTGGTCCTAAACAGCATGTCCCTGTTGCTGTCCAATCTTTTGTCCTTTTATGTTTAATTTCTAAAATGGATCTAATTAGAGATTTTTTAGTGTTGGCCACACGTACAAACAAGCAGCACCCTAGACTTTGAAATTGCATATCTGCGCCTGGTTGCGTTGTTGTACGGACGGCAACGTGCCTCACGTGATTCGCTTGACACGTAGTAACAAGGACGGTCGGAATGGTCCGCCAGGTTTCGTTTTCTATAGAACTTGTGATTTGGGTTATCGTCGAATCAAATTTAGATCCAAGTACTATCCTGAAGATGTATCTACTTGTGATGTTTTACTTAAGTACATCTTCATGTCCTCTGGTATGACCAATGTCTAAGCCTTGTTCATACAACATGTGAGTCTGTCTTCCTGGAGTGTTTCAATAAGTTTGTTGTTAATCCCATCAATGGCATCCTTATCTTCTCCACGATATACGAGATTCGTATGGAACATTTGCCAATACTATTGGAAACTTTTGAGAACCATCTTCGTGTTATCTCGAATTATGTGTTCTGGATGTTAGAAGTAACCTTATCTGGTTCACGTGCAAATGTTGAAAGATGCCATCGTGGATTCAAGAAGAGTTATCTTTGTTTCCGGAAATCATTTCAAATTAGTCCAGCATGTGCGGGGTGTTCTGATATGGTAGGTTGATACCTTCACATCTCGAGATGATCCTCCAAGCACACCAAGCCACTGATTGATTTGTTCACGGAAGATAACAAGTACAACAAAACTTCGATATCTTCCTAAATGTTTCCTAAACAGGATTCAGTTGTGTTACGTTGCAAACAATTCATGTAGGTGCAATTATCTTATGATAACTTGCTAACACATGTGTTTCGCAATCTAGCTCATCTTTTGGAGCTTGACATTGAAGTCCATGTCTTGAGAATCTAGTGACTTTACCTCTGTGGTAAATATTGCACCCTTTCTAATCGGTACTGCTGATTCTGAAGTATCTCTCCACTTAATCAAAGCTGAATCTCAAGCAGCAATAATGATTGGTTGTCACATCCCAAAAAAATTCCAACTTTTGAAATGTGAAAAATAAATAAACAAAATAAATAATTGTTGAAATTTAGGGTGAAAAGAAACTTTTGATTCCAATTGGAAACATCAAAACCTATTTTGATCAAATAAAATCCTAAAGGGATTTAAAAAGATAAACAAATAATAAATAAAGTTATAAAAGTTGGAATCACCATTTTTGGATCTTTAAATAAAAAGGTATGGTTTTTGAATAAGGACTATTTTAAAAAGCCAAATTAAATCTTGGCCAAGCAATGGAAATAAAATATTTTTGCTTAATAAAAGGAGTAAAGGATTATTTAAATAAAATCATGAGGATTTATTAATATCCAATTTTATTTAAGTAAAGACATTTTCCTATTTTAAATGAACATTAAACTTAATAAAGTATTTTAAATAAAAAAAATTCAAAGTGTTTTATTTTTCAAATAAAACCTACTGAAAGGATTTTTGTAGAAATTTAGATTTCAAATAGAGTTTTAAAACATATTAAATCCTATTTGAAATAAAGACTAATGTCTATTTATTTTTAATAATTAATAAACCCTAAAATTAATTATTCCAAATTTGACTTTAGAACATGTTAAATAACAGTATTAAAATCTACACAAAGTTTGGTGGAGGTTTGAATTCAAATGGAGTTTGAATTGTTTGAATAAAAATCAAAAACAGAAATTCAAAATAGAAAAAGAAAAAGGTTTTGTATAAAAAAAGAGAAATGAAGCCAGCCCAGGAGCAAGGCCTAGTCCAGCCCAGCAGCGCAGCCCATCTTCTTTCCCTCCCCCGAACCGTTTTCCACTCAAGAACGAACCCGCTAAGTCAGTGAGCTGCGGACCCCACTCTCTCTCCCTCTCTCTCGCAGACAGCCAGGCCCCACGCCGTTAGTCGTCGTCTTCACCCGCGTCGACTGTTTCCCCATGCTCGTCGCTGTTCTGCCGCGATTCAATTCGCGTTAATTCGAGTTATTGACAGCGTTAATCCCTCCAGTAACCACGCGTACATAAACGCCTACGCCCCCTCTTCCATTCTCCCAGGCATCGCCTCCTCTCGGCCACCAGGTTGTTCTAATTTTTCACTGCAAACTATCTTCTCCGACGAACCTCTCCGGCCGATTCTGGCGCCGTCCGACCACCCCTCGCCTCCCAGTGCACACGAGCCTTCTCCCCCTCTTCTTGCGCATCTCCCAGCACCAACCCCACACCCGAGCGAGCACCGTAGCCTCGGCAACCTCAACATCAGAGCGTCGCCGCCTCCTACCTCGACTCCGGCGAGACCCCCTAGTGAGTACAGACCGCCCCGGACCCTCTCGTTGATGCTCTCGCACTCGCCTCTCTCGCGCGCACCTAACACCACTCTCTGTTTGCCTTAGCACGCCCGTAATCTTCACCTTCGTCACTGACTGAGCGTGCCCGACGCCGACGCCATCTCCGGCGAGCAATCGTCAACGTGTCTGTGCTCCCCTTGGCCAACCGAGGCAACGACGAGAATCAGTGCTTCACGGTGAGTCTGGTGAGCATCCTCACTCCCTCCCGCGCTTCCTGGTTCATCGCCAACGCCACCGCCAGAGCCGCGCCGCCGCCAGCGCCGCCAGTCCATGGTCGAGCTACTGTGGTCCGTAGGATGCATATCATCTGTCTAGGATTAGATTTAGACGAATGGGTAAGAGTTGATCAGTGCCGCACGATCTAAGTTAAATCCAGCGACCCACATAGAGCAATCCGTGCGAACCATTTTCAGCCAGTAGAAATGAGTCACGTGTCCAGAGTTGATTTAAAACAGAAATTTTGATCTATTAGATATGCAAACTTGCAAAATCCATAACTTTTAATCTACACGTCCAATTTTTGCAAATTTTATATCAATGGAATCATAAGAACAAGTAATTTACAACCATGCACTTTGTTTAATGATTTGTTTCTGTAAAATTAGTTGAATTTGCAGAAAATTGTGTAGGCATAATTTGAATATAAAATTGTTCTAGAAATATTTTTAAGGTGAAATCTTTGCTAAGTGGTTTGTTTTGAACCTACTGACCATATAAACCAACTTATGGACTTAAAAATGTATTTTGTGAAGTTAAGGAATAAATATTTGATTTAGAACATTTCTAGTCAAATAAAAATATTGTTTATGTGATAAAAATACTTTTTGAGTAAAAACTTTGGAAAATGATTTGAATTAAACTCTCTGACCCTAAACCCCAAGTTTTGAGATTTAAAAATATATTTGATGAACCCAATAAAAATTATTACTTTGCAAAAGGCATTCCCACCAACATAAAATATCACTTTGGTATAGTATTTGGTTTATGGGGTGAAACCTTTTGCAAATGGTTTTAATATTAAACACTTGACCTTAAAACACTAACATGTTGTGTTTAAAATATTTTACAAACTCTAGGGATTATCATTTTAATTTAAATCATTTCTAGCAAAACAAAATGATTTAAATGGCCATTTTCACCAACTTGAAGTTAAATGGTTTTACCACTTTTGTAAATGACCAATATGAGCTTTAAAATGTTTAGAGCCTAATATAAACCACTTTTCCAAATAAAACCATCTTTTGCATGCTTGCATGCATTGCTTTGTTTTATTATTTTATGTGGTAAATTGTTTGAATGCTAGTTGAATATGTGTTTGCTTGATTGAATTGTAGTGAAGTTAGAAGAGTGTGATAATTGCAAGATCAAGAAGTGAACCAATATTCCCTACTAAAAAGGCAAGTGACACTATCATCCATGTCCTACTATTTTCATTACACTTAGTGGATTTTTGTAACATGCATGGTAGGACTACTATATATCTATGCTATGCTATATCCTATTAGGATATCCTTATATATTCCTTAGTGAAAACATTGTAGCTGTAGTATGCTTAGCCCTGCTATATATTTGGGATGGGATACATGATATGATTATACAAGGTGTTAGAAAATATATGTTTTATATAATAAAACAAGTACTCAATGAACCACCTGGGTGGAAAGAGGATACTCAAGTTTTGGACAGGGTGGCAACAAAGGGAACCATGTTTATATGGCTATCTTTTTGTGTGTGCAGTAGAAGAAAACCACCCAGGGACTTAGAGATTGAACATGTTTCTCGTACAGTGGCTTCCGTGTAAAGCCACATGCTAAATGGGCTCTGGCTTAGTCAACTACATAGTGGAAGACCCATGCATTGGCATCTTCAGGTTAAATAGATTTGTGTAGGGAAATACATCCCTACATTGGTGCCTGGTAGACAAGCTAGCATTGTGTATTGGGAGGACTACTATGGAAAGACTTTGTCACATTCTCGATCTGCCGGTACTCCATTTTGGTGAGTACTTATCCAGTAGCCACTGGTGGCGTCAAGACGAGATTGTGTCATGTGGGTAAAGTGTACAACTTCTGCAGAAGATCAAATTCTAAGTACTTAGCCGTGTCCCCGGTTATGGACAGCTCTGAACAACTAAGGCCTGAAGCTATGGAAGATCTCGACATTCCGTTTTCTCAAAGTAATACTTGATGGTGACAACAAGGGATTAGAAGCACTTGGAGTTTTCCAAGGAGTTCAGAAAGATTTGACAAAAGATCAAAACTATTTTGAAAAGATAGGATAAAACTATATTGTTTTCTGCAAATGAGCCTAAACCTTACTTAGCCAAATATGCATGTAATGATAGGATCCACTTATTTCTACATAGTAGTGAAACTTGCCAATACAATTCAAATGTATTGACCCTTGTGTCTGCAACTTATTATGTTGCATGTTTGTTTGATGTTAGTGAAGTGTGTTGAATAGGATTACAAGTCTACAACCAACATGATTGCATGTGGCACTTTGAAGATGAAGGACCCCATGCTATAGTTATTTCTGCTGCATTGTAATGAGATAGCCAAATGAGATATGTAAGATGTAATGAATTATTTTATTCCTGGTTATAAAGTTGTATTATGACCTTTGTTTCTTGATATTACATCTTAACTGTGGATGCTAGCTATTGATCCAGGGACTAGCATTATAAACACAAGGATCTCTACCTTATTAAAGGTTGGGACCTCTACAGATGGTATTAGAGCACTGTGTTGCCTATAGGATTGTAACCCTAGGATTGGACAAAACCCGTTAGAAAATAGGAGTTGTTATTGTTCCAAAACTTATTTACAAACAATCTTGTAAACTCTTTCCTCAACCTTTTTGGTTTTGATTCTACATTTCTTCCTTTTCAACTTGATGGACAAAGCCTTTACCATGGCTAATGACTTCAACTTTAGTTTCACCAAGGACTTCAACTTAGAAATCACTAAGGACTACAAGTGAGAACCAAGAGACATTAGATTGCCTACCAAAGACATTGATATCATGTTAGAGTATAGATCATATTGACCTATGAGGTATGACTATAATAAGTTAATTATTTCAAGAAAACTTGTTGTTTCTTTCAACTCATGAGTTAAGCTCATAAGTTGTTAAGTGAATAGTTGCTTGTTGATTGCTTGATTGTTTGATTGAACTTTATTGTTTTGGGTGGTGTGTTAGAACTTATTTAGATCTATCCATCATTACTTATCCCTATCAAACCAACAGATGCCTCCTCGACATGCCAATCCCAACCAAAACAACAACAACGTCACTCCCGAGATGCAGCAGTTGGCGACAGCTCAAGCTCAACTGATGTAGATGATGACGCAGTTTATGCAAAATCAGAATCAAAATAAAAATAACAACAACAACAATCAGAATGATCCTCCAGCACATGACATGCTCACCAGGTTTCTGAAGCTAAGACCTGCAAGGTTCTCTGGAACAAGTGACCCAATGATAGCCAATGATTGGTTATGTTCGGTGAATAAGGACTTAGTGACTGTTGGCTGCACCGACGAAGAAAAAGTTAGGTTTGCAGCATATCTGCTTGAAGGACCAGCAGCAACATGGTGGGACAACTTTCAGATCACCACTCCCCTTGAGGATATGACTTGGGCTATTTTTGAGGATAGTTTCCGTACAACTCACATCTCATCTGGAGTGATGAACTTGAAGAAAAAGGAGTTTCACAATCTGAAACAGCGTCATCTCGGTGTGGCTGAGTACATTGAAGAATTCAACAATCTGGCACGCTATGCATCGGATGAAGTTGATACAGATGCTAAGAGGAAGGAGAAATTCCTCAAAGGACTTAATGATGAGTTGAACCTGCAGCTGTCAGTTGCCTATGTCCCAACTTATCAATCACTCTGTGACAAAGCAACCATTTTGGAAAACAAGATGAATCAAGTTGAGTATAGAAAGAGGAAGCATAAACTCAAGTATCACTCAGGATCATCACAAAAGAAGCGTTCATTCAAAAAGAGCAATGAAGATTCTGAACCACATCAGTATCACCACAACAACAATGGAAGTGATAATAATGGAAATGATACTGACAATGGAGATGACCATGGTCAGAACCAACATGACAATTTTAGGAAGAAAGACATTAGCCAGTTGCAGTGCTATAATTGTAAGGAACTTGGACACTAGGCATCAGACTGTCCTGAGAAGAAAAAGAAAAAGGATGTTGGAAACTCCAATGGAAATGACCCAATGTGACCCAGAAAGGACATGTGAACCACATTGACATGGATGGGAGCCCTGAAGAAATAGAAGAAGTGGATTAGTTGACTCAGAAGAGTCAAATAAGAATTCCTTGTTTAGATATCAAGTATTGAACCCATAGTCAAGTGAACCATCAATGTAACCCTATAAGACTTTCTTTTAAGGGTGGTAGTACCCAGTTGTCTTCAAGCTAACTTGTAACCCCTAGCCTTCCCAAATCTCGGGACGAGATTTCTTTTAAGGGTGGTAGCCTGTCACATCCCAAAAAAAATTCTAAATTTTTAAATGTGAAAAATAAATAAACAAAATAAATAATTATTGAAATTTAGGGTGAAAAGAAACTTTTGATTCCAATTGGAAACATCAAAACGTATTTTGATAAAATAAAATCCTAAAGGGATTTAAAAGATAAACAAATAATAAATAAAGTTATAAAAGTTGGAATCACCATTTTTGGATCTTTAAATAAAAAGGTATGGTTTTTGAATAAGGACTATTTTAAAAAGCCAAATTAAATCTTGGCCAAGCAATGGAAATAAAATATTTTTGTTTAATTAAAAGAGTAAAGGATTATTTAAATAAAATCATGAGGATTTATTAATATCCAATTTTATTTAAGTAAAGACATTTTCCTATTTTGAATGAACTTTAAACTTAATAAAGAATTTTAAATAAAAAAATTCAAAGTGTTTTATTTTTCAAATAAAACCTACTGAAAGGATTTTTGTAGAAATTTAGATTTCAAATAGAGTTTTAAAACATATTAAATCCTATTTGAAATAAAGACTAATGTCTATTTATTTTTAATAATTAATAAAACCTAAAATTAATTATTCCAAATTTGACTTTAGAATATGTTAAATAACAGTGTTAAAATCTACACAAAGTTTGGTGGAGGTTTTAATTCAAATGGAGTTTGAATTGTTTGAATAAAAATCAAAACAGAAATTCAAAATAGAAAAATAAAAAAGTTTTGTATAAAAAAAAGAGAAATGTAGCCAGCCCAGGAGCAAGGCCCAGTCCAGCCCAGCAGCGCAGCCCATCTTCTTTCCCTCCCCCGAACCGTTTTCCACTCAAAAACGAACCCGCTAAGTCACTGAGCTGCGGACCCCACTCTCTCTCCCTCTCTCTCTCGCAGACAGCCAGGCCCCACGCCGTCAGTCGTCGTCTTCACCCGCGTCGACCGTTTCCCCACGCTCGTCGCCGTTCTGCCGTGATTCAATTCGCGTTAATTCGAGTTATTGATAGCGTTAATCCCTCCAGTAACCATGCATACATCAACTCCTACGCCCCCCTCTTCCATTCCCCCAAGCATCGCCTCCTCTCGGCCACCAGGCTGTTCCAATTTTTCACTGCAAACTATCTGCTCTGACGAACCTCTCCGGCCGATTCCGGCACCGTCCGACCACCCCTCGCCTCCCAGTTCACACGAGCCTGCTCCCCCTCTTCTTGCGCATCTCCCAGCACCAACCCCACACCCGCGCGAGCACCGTAGCCTCGGCAACCTCAACATCAGAGCGTCGCCGCCTCCTGCCTCGACTCCGGCGAGACCCCCCGTTGAGTACAGACCACCCCGGACCCTCTCGCTGATGCTGTCGCACTCGCCTCTCTCGCGCGCATCTAACGCCACTCTCTATTTTCCTTAGTGCGCCCGCAATCTTCACCTTCGTCACTGACTGAGCGTGCCCGATGCCGACGCCATCTCCGGCGAGCAATCGTCAACGTGTCCGTGCTCACCTTGGCGAACCAAGGCAACAACGAGAATCAGTGCTTCACGACGAGTCTAGTGAGCATCCTCACTCCCTCCTGCGCTTCCTGGTTCATCGCCGTTAGCCGCCGCCAGCGCCGTCAGTCCATGGTCGAGCCGCTGTGGTCCCTAGGATGCATATCATCTGGCTAGGATTAGATTTAGATGAAGGGGTAAGGGTTGTTCAGTGCCGCACGATCTAAGTTAAATTCAACGACCCACAGAGAGCGATCCACGCGAACCGTTTTCAGCCAGTAGAAATGAGCCACGTGTCCAGAGTTGATTTAAAACAGAAATTTTGATCTATTAGATATGCAAACTTGCAAAATTCATAATTTTTAATCTACATGTCCAAATTTTGCAAATTTTATATCAATGGAATCAGCAAAACAAGTACTTTACAACCATGAACTTTGTTTAATGATTTGCTTCTGGAAAATTAGTTGAATTTGCAGAAACTTGTGTAGGCATAATTTGAATATAAAAATTGTTCTAGAAATATTTTTAAGGTGAAATCTTTGCTAAGTGGTTTGTTTTGAACCTACTGACCATAGAAACCAACTTATGGACTTAAAAATGTATTTTGTGAAGTTAAGGAATAAATATTTGAATTAGAACATTTCTAGTCAAATAAAAATATTGTTTATGTGATAAAAATACTTTTTGAGTAAAAACTTTGGAAAATGATTTAAATTAAACTCTCTGACCCTAAACCACAAGTTTTGAGATTTAAAAATATATTTGATGAACCCTATAAAAATTATTACTTTTCAAAAAGGCATTTCCAACAACATAAAATATCACTTTGGTATAGTATTTGGTTTATGGGGTGAAACCTTTTGCAAAAGGTTTTAATATTAAACACTTGACCTTAAAACACTCACATGCTGTGTTTAAAAATATTTTACAAACTCTAGGGATTATCATTTTAATTTAAATCATTTCTAGCAAAACACAATGATTTAAATGGCCATTTTCACCAACTTAAAGTTAAATGGTTTTACCACTTTTGTAAATGACCAATATGAGCTTTAAAATGTTTAGAGCCTAATATAAACCACTTTTACAAATAAAACCATCTTTTGCATGCTTGCATGCATTGCTTTGTTTTATTATTTTATGTGGTAAATTGTTTGAATGCTAGTTGAATATGTGTTTGCTTGATTGAATTGTAGTGAAGTTAGAAGAGTGTGATAATTGCAAGATCAAGAAGTGAACCAATATTCCCTACTAAAAAGGCAAGTGACACTATCATCCATGTCCTACTATTTTCATTACACTTAGTGGATTTTTGTAACATGCATGGTAGGACTACTATATATCTATGCTATGCTATATCCTATTAGGATATCCTTATATATTCCTTAGTGAAAACATTGTAGCTGTAGTATGCTTAGCCCTGCTATATATTTGGGATGGGATACATGATATGATTATACAAGGTGTTGGAAAATATATGTTTTATATAATAAAACAAGTACTCAATGAACCACCTAGGTGGAAAGAGGATACTCAAGTTTTGGACAAGGTGGCAACAAAGGGAACCATGTTTATATGGCTATCTTTTTGTGTGTGCACTATAAGAAAACCACCCAGGGACTTAGAGATTGAACATGTTTCTCGTACAGTGGCTTCCATGTACAGCCACATGCTAAATGGGCTCTGGCTTAGTCAACTACATAGTGGAAGACCCATGCATTGGCATCTTCAGGTTAACTAGATTTGTGTAGGGAAATACATCCCTACATTGGTGCCTGGTAGACAAGCTAGCATTGTGTATTGGGAGGACTCCTATGGAAAGACTTTGTCACATTCTCGATCTGCTGGTACTCCATTTTGGTGAGTACTTATCCAGCGGCCACTGGTGGCGTCAAGACGAGATTGTGTCATGTGGGTAAAGTGTACAACTTCTGCAGAAGATCAAATTCTAAGTACTTAGCCGTGTCCCCGGTTATGGACAACTCTGAGCAACTAAGGCCTGAAGCTATGGAAGATCTCGACATTCCAACTTCTCAAATTAAAACTTGATGGTGACAACAAGGGATTAGAAGCACTTGGAGTTTTCCAAGGAGTTCAGAAAGATTTGACAAAAGATCAAAACTACTTTGAAAAGATAGGATAAAACTATATTGTTTTCTTCAAATGATCCTAAACCCTACTTAGCCAAATATGCATGTAATGATAGGATCCACTTATTTCTACATAGTAGTGAAACTTTCCAATACAATTCAAATGTATTGACCCTTGTGGCTGCAACTTATTATGTTGCAGGTTTGTTTGATGTTAGTGAAGTGTGTTGAATACGATTACAAGTCTACAACCAACATGATTGCCTGTGGCACTTTGAAGATGAAGGACCCCATGCTATAGTTATTTTTGCTGCATTGTAATCAGATAGCCAAATGAGCTATGTAAGATGTAATGAATTATTTTATTCCTAGTTATAAAGTTGTATTATGACCTTTGTTTCTTGATATTACATCTTAACTGTGGATGCTAGCTATTGATCCAGGGACTAGCATTGTAAACACAGGGATATCTACCTTATTAAAGGTTGGGACCTCTACATTGGTGTTCCTCAAGGTTATGACATAGGTCTATTGTAACTCTGACAAAATTGATGTAATGGTTGGCACAATTAGCCGGAAGATCTATTGCCATATCCTTGAATCAGCAATAACAACCATTCTTCATGACGCATCCTCTATGATTTATTGTAGGAGTTGTGCTTATGATTTCTTTTGGATCCGAAGTCCGACCTTTACTTGATGACTGGTTAAAGGCTTGTCAGTAGCCTACTACCGGTGTTTCAAATATCAAGGAGAACATTTAAAGTAGAGTTGCTAAATGTCTCTCGGTCAATCCTCCAGACCCTTTTATGATGGCAAGCATCTTGTTATGCCAAGTACTTGGAGTCTGAGAATGAAGTTTCTTTCTTCTCGTGTCATCAGGAATCTTCTAAACTATTCATCTTTGTGGTTTAAAATGATATCATGATCTTAGCAAAGATTTTGATAGTTGTGGATGAATAAAGAGTTTCCTTCTCGCTTTCTTAAACATGTTCGAAGAGCGGCCGTGCTTTTGGTATTTAATAGTTTCTCTTGTTACATGTTCCTTGTGAGTCTTATGAGTCCTCTCCACCAAAACACCTTTCTGTCTTGGCCTTGTGTTGAGCAAAAGAGTGACCCTTCTATGTCAAAAGTAGTTCAACAGCTTGGTTTTGTTGGTATCTATCTCTTTCACCTGTAAAGCTCTACTTAAGCTGTTTAGTAAAGGTTTACCTTTCGAAGTTTGTGGTCATGTTCTTTCTGTTGGAAGCTTTCTTCTTCAGAAGCTTCAAAAACCCCTGCAAGATCCACGGTCTCAATCCTTATGAAGACCAATTACCTGTCACCTTGAAACCTTCTCCTTTTGTTTCCTCCGTTACCTTGGTGTGTTTCATGTCTGTTGGCTTTAGAGATGTTCACAAAAAATCTATCCATGAGTTGACCATGAGATACTCAGTTTGTGGTTCTGTGTCATTCCATCTCTTCCTTAGTGTGAGCAGCCACCTCGAAGATTACGAAGCGCTTCGTCCACTCGTCATGGTGGCATGGATCAACCTCTTCGAGAAGATCGTCGAAGTTTAGTGTAACCCTGTTCCTTCTATCTTCCTACCTAGGAATCTCGGGTCGAGATTCTTTTAAGGGGGATAGAATTGTAACAACCGTAGTTTTATTAAATACTAATTAGGTTTGTTTGTGCATTCATGAGCATCATGTATTTTGCTAAGACAAATAAACAATGCAAACAACAAGAAACATATACAAAACCGTAAACCCCATTTTCCCCTTCCTAATTGAAACATATTCAAAATGGTTTCGAATTTCAAAAAAAAGAAACAAAAAGTTGGAACCCAAATGGTTAAAGGGTCTCTGAAATATTTTGAATATTTATAAAAGTTCTAGTAATTTGAAATGGTTCAAAACAGTTTTGAAATTCAAATGCAAAATAGAAAGTCAAAACAGAAAAATAAAAAATGGTTTCTGAAATAAAAATTGCTTCCTAAACCTAACTAGGCTGAGCCCATCTCCTCTCCCCTTCTTTCTCTGCCTCCCACGCGCAGCCGCCAGTAGCCGCTGCCCTCGCAATGCTGCAGCCCACCTGGCCCATCTGCAGCCCGCGGCTAGCCCGTTCTTTCCGTCGTCTTCGACGACGACGGTAACCACCTGCGTGTCGCCGGCGACGTCGTCGGCCGCTGCGCCACGATTCGTGCACGCCGTCGCCCCCTAGGACCTATAAGGACCTTGCCCCGCCCTATGGAGAACCCTAGCACGTCACTCTCCCCCTCCTCCTTATCCTTTTTCTCTCTAAGGACAAAAAACCTAGCTCCGGCGACCGTTTTGCCTCGTCGTCCCCGACCACCCCGCGGTGCGCCGAGGACACTGTTGGAAGCATCTCGCCGCCTTCGTCCTCCTCACCGAAGCACGCACGCCCGGACGACATCCTCTGGCCTGAATCGAGCACGAAAGCGTCGTCGGCCCTGTAGTCAACATCTCGATTCGTCACCGTCTGTCCTCCTCGAGCTTCGCTGACCCCTCCATCGCGCTCGTGGTGAGCCGCTGGTCACGCCAGACCCCTCCTCTACTCTCCTTGCTTCCTGGTTCGACCTCCCGCCATGCGCCACCGAGCGCCTCCGCAGATGCTCGTCGGGAGCACTGTTCCGACGACCATTCCCTAGCGGTGCTGCCCCCGTTCGACTTAGCGCACAGTCCCGCATCCAACGCACATGCTCTCACTCGCCCGCGCGCCCCCTACCGCGTAGCCCGAGCTCGATCTGGGATGAGCTCCATGGCTGACGTCAGCATTACGTCAGCATGGTGCAATATTCTCTATTTCTTTTATTTCAAATATTTTGGTAAATCATTTCAGTAATTATTAAATCCTGACAGGTGGGTCCACCCTGTAAGTAATTAAAATAATATCAGAAATGTTTCTATTTAATAAATATGTTAAAGTAATTTCAAAATGCAAATTATTTTATAATATTCTAAAAATGATTTAAAATGAATTAAAATTTGAGATATTCATAACTAATTCATTTTAAATCATAAAAATACAAATAATATATCAAAATGTGCAGAAAAATGAGTTCTACCTAATTACACTATAATCATGCATTCATAATAAACTTACATGACAAGTTTAATTAGATAAGCAAATGCACCCTCCCATATGCATTCGGGGTTTCTCTGAATTAGGGTTTGGACCCCTCGGACCCCAATTAAAATGACCATGCATGTTTAGGATTTCAATTTCAATACAATTCAACTTGTCATATCATCATCCTTGTCTGAGAATTGCATTGATGCCATGTGTTGATTGTTTTCCCTTTCTTTCCGGTTTGGGTCTGCTCCGGTAGAATACGATATCAAGATCAAGATCGAAGCTCGAGATCAACACCGTCGAAGCTCGACGACAAATATTTGATCAACTATAATCAAGTCAAGTACCAGATGTCCGAAGCTCTGCTTTCTGGATATCAACTGGCAAAGGCAAGCGAAGCCCCACACATGATATAATCCTATGATTTCAAAGTATTTACATTCTTGCCATGTGCACACGATTCTAAAGTATTTATCGATAGATAGAGTAATCCTATCTGATGCATGTTTCCTTTGAAGACTATATTCCTTGATCCACTACTCCTAGCATAACTAGGGTTTGAGCTTGTGAAGCGTTGCTAGAGCTGTTACAACTGTTGTGCTTAGCCATGCTTAGCTGTTACCACTGATCCATCCGGTTTTTGAATCAGAGTTGTGAATGAACCTAGTTTGACAGGATGACGTGGTATGATCAGAGATGGATAATAAACATGCTAAGGCTTGTATGGGAGGCCACGTGGGTTGTGGTTTTTGCAGTCCCATACTTGCCACCCCTAGGACCCGATGTCTTGCCTCTCGAACCAAGACGAGCGTAAAACCACACGGGGGCCTGGAAACCCCCTCGACCAACTAACTTGCCTAGTAGATTCCATGAGTCACATAGTTCAGGCGTTCCATTCGACATATGCATTCTGGCTCTTCTCAAAGGAGGTGAAGGAGGTGCATTTATACAGGTAGGTAAGCATGGCATGGAATGGGAGATGCCCGACATCCGTAATCTCAAACCCTGTTCACATCATTAGGGACCGACTTCAGGACTCGACCTATTACGGCGGCATCGCCCTAGTGCGTGACTCATGGTCTCGACGAAAGCAAGGTAAATGTCGTGGTCAACCACTCTCTGCCGGCCTTCCCAGGAAGAGGGCTAATGTTAACTGGCATTAAGAATCGGTTGGTATGTGTGGGTAAAGTTGTACACCCCTGCAGGGTTATTAATCTTTTCGAAAAGCCGCGTCCATGGTTATGGACAACTTGGGAATGGACGTGAAGATCATGGAGAACTTGAACCTAATCTTAAAACTTGGCAAGTTAAGTAATGTGTGCTTAAGGATGCTTCCTCAGGGATCGAGGGGGTGATCCTAGATAGGTTCAGCTGATGATGATTCGGTGGATATCAAAAGATGATCAAAGCTAGAGATACCGCTCTCTTATCCCCTTTTTAAATATTCTGATTAGTCGAGATTCTTCTCCCTCTTGTTTTATAAAACAAAGATGGATTTATGCAAAACAACTCCACCAGCCATAAGTCTTGCGGAGTACACCCTGTACTCACCCTTGCTTCTATGACTCTTTTGTAGCGGAGTAAGTGTTACCATAGAAGATGAGTTCTTTACGGCATCAACATCGACGAGTAGTTTGGAGTTCCCAGTCGGCAGTCTGGGATCTATGGATTGGACGTCATCGTTATGCTTCAGGCCTCTTAGGCCATTTGTTAAGTTTGCTATACTTAATAGCATAATTTTCCTTCCGTTGTTTGATGTTTGTGGTTAGTGACCTCTGCTTGTAATATTTTGGTTCTTCGCTCAGTTATGAGCTCGCTGTAATAAATTTTGTGTCGTAGGGTCAATGTTGTTTTATCAATTCTTTCTCTGTACGCTTTCGAGATTAGGTTAGGCTTATGTTCAGACGAAGGTCTAGGATTTGTCTAGCCTTAATCCCGGGGGGTGTCACACAATCCCAAGATTACCATTTTTGTGAGACTTAACAGATTGGTACCATAGTTCATCATCCATTACAAACCATAATAAAAGTCTTATAAATAAAGGATCTCATGATCCAGTCTTAATACAATCAACATAGAGGAATAATATAATAACGGTAGCGTGGTCGAAGCTCCATCTTCGGGGTCACAGGCAATGCTGACGATGGGAGATGATCCTAGTTGTCATAGACTTCCTTCTTTCCATCATCCTGATGTCCTCTTCATAGTCTGGCCATAGGAATAGCCAGGGACAATGTCATGAGTACTCTTTAAGTACTCGCAAACTATCACTAACAAGTAAATTAGTTTGAGTAGGAATCCTAAGATCTAGGTTTATTTGCAAAAAGCCATGTTTATCGCTAACTGAGTTTAGAAGTAAAGAAAACTTGTTTAATATTTTAAAACACCTAAGTGGGAACTTAGTTTTTATGTTCAAAACCCTGTTGTGGTCAAAGTCAAAGTCATAGTTGAGTTCAAAAGTCATTTTGAAAACATCTGACGACGGAACAGTATGGCCACTCCAACTTTCCATAACCGTGTACGCGGCTATTCGAATAGTTTGACACTCTGCAGAGGTGGTACACTTTCACCACAACATTCCATACATCCGTCAGGAACAATCCTAAATCATCATACTTAGTATGCGGATAATCAATCCTAACCTTTCAATTACACACCCTAGTATAGGCACCTCCCCTATGAGTTTGGCCTCCCAACCATGACCATCTGTCATCTTGGGAAATGCATAGGTCGACAATCATCACGAGGTAGCCTTAGCTCAAACCTCTTCCGCAAGGGAAACCATACTAAGACATATAAACTTCCAGTCAAGCCCTAACCAAATTTGGGTATTGTGGTTGTACGGTAAAATTGGAATGGTATTGCATCCGAACCCAACCATCAGCTTTTATAAAGGGCTAAGGCTCATGCCTCAACATTTTCATCATCAAATCACCTTGTGTTCACTAACACATGTCAAAAAAATTCAATAGAATGAATCTTCATTCCAAGTTTTTCATAATCATTTTCACCAATTATTCCCATCTAAAGTGATCAAATGTTATGCTTAGCACTAGCCACAAAAATTGAGGGTACTCACTAATGAAGGGTGCTAAACAAGTGTGACTACCCAAATCTAGTCTCATGCCTCAGTATGACATCTAGTTCTAACTACTTAGTCCTAGTTTTATGCTCTTTATGCAATCTATACTATTTTTCCAAAATTCACAAGTTACTAAGGAATGGTAAAGAACTTTTATAAATAAATAAAATAATAAAGCTTGCAAGTAAAACTTGGGATTGGTATTATCAAGGTTGCATAACCAAAGCATGCCTAATGTATTGCATAGGTTGGCTTGCAAAGTTGCAAGTGTTAGCTTGCTAGGATGGATTGCATTAGATAGCTTGCCTTGATTGGTGCAGTGGTTGAAGTTCTCTTCTTCTTCGTAGTAGTAGTACTCCTCCTCCTCGTAGACTTGGTCGGTACTAGCGTCTATAAATACATACGAGGTACACAATCACCAAACAATACTACCATCATCACAGAAATAAAGACCTAGTCTTATTTATTTTATTTGGAAAAGTAATTTCTACTCATTGAAAACTACTTAAGATTTAATATTCTCAAATTAAAATATGGAATCATGTTGACACATGTCATCACCACATATTATAATACATGGGAATGTGATTTAAAGTGGTGGTCATATTTTATAAAGTTTAAAATTACTATTTTAAATAATTAAAGTGACTAGAAATGCCTATGGGGCATTCTTTTAATACTAGTCCAAGATCAATGCACGTAAACCTAAATATTTGTACATATTCAAATATATATTGTTGAATGTGATTTTTGAGAGTTAGAATCAACTCAAAAGCATTTATGGTTGATTTTTGAAAAATGTTTGAATGTGAAGAAGTCTCTGTTTTGTTATTTTTACTATAAGTGATCTATAATTTCAAATGGTTTGAATCCAACGGGCTTGGATTTATAATTTCAGTACATTTCTAGCAAAATTCGAATCAGGTCATTTGGTTCAATAAATATCTTTGAATTGAATTTCAAAGTCACTGACTGGACTAGGTTTGAATTAAAATGGAAAAGGGTTATTTGAACTTTTGGGCTACGCGCGGGAATGAAAATGGGCCGGCCCAGCTGCACAGCGCATGCAGCGGGCTGCTAACAGAGGGGTCTCACGCATTAGCGGCTCAGTCCAAGTGAAGGGGTATGTTTCAATCTAGGCCATGCGATTAGACTACGATCTACGGCTCACGCTCATCATCTCCATCGAACAGCTCCGATGAGAACGAACCCTATTGGCGATGGTGGGGGTACGCTGTGGCTCACCTGGGCTCCAGCTAGGGTCGGCGATGGGGGCGAGCGACATTGTCGATGATGGAGGTTCGAATGGTGGTCGCGGCGGCTTCTGGGGTGGCTCCAATCAACGACCCTTCTCCTCCTCTGCAGCGGTGGGCTCCGGTGAAATTCTGGTGGGCTGGTGCTCGCCTTGCTCCGGGAAAGGTCAGGGGTGGTACTGAGAGAGAGGGGGTGATATGGTGTGGAGAATGAGTGCTGGGGTGGCCTCTATTTATACACCGGCAAGAGGGGCAGTGCGACATGGGCAGGCTCCTCCGGCGACATTACCACAGCGAGCTACGGGCATGGCGACGGGCGTAGGATAGTGTGGTGTCTCCTGGCAATCATCACTGGCTTAATTGCATGGCACAGGGCGGTCTCCGATGGTCGAAACGGGTCAATGCTCTGCGCGGCACCGACAGCGTTAGACGATGCACATTGGTTGCGTGTCGCACGGTGGCGAACAGTCATGTACAGGAGGTAGCTAGGGGCATGGCGAGTGCAGTTATGCATAATGAGGGCGAGGTGCGCCGTGTGCGTGCGTGTCGGTTGTGGCGCTCTGGCGTGGTCTCTGCATGGCAGAGAGAAAATGGGCGCGGCATTTTCTCGATGGTCCAGGGCCTGGCTGCGCTCGAGGGTTGGACAGGGGGTGGCGGTGGACGGTGGCCTACCTCCTGGACATCGTGGACAGGCGTGGCGCTCTATCCTGCATGATGGCCATGGTCGGACAGCAATGGTGGCTTTGGTTGGCATGGCACTGGTGCAATGGTAGGGTTTGTAGCTTATATAATGCACTGGTGGTCACTGGGGGAGACAAGGGGAGAGAATTGGGGGCAATAGGGGAATAAGGCATTGATCAAGAATAGTGAAAGTTAGGCAGTTTGATATGTGCTCACCAAGTGTTTGATGAAATGGCCGAAAGAAATTTAAAATTGAATTTTTGGATGAATTTTGGTGAGTGATCTGATCACATGCTTGGTAGTCTGAGGGTGCTTGGGTTTGGCAAGGTGAACTAGTTTGAGTGGTTTTTGAGAAATGGTGATCTTAGTACCTATTAAGGATTCAATTTTGAATTGTTCTTTGCATAGATTTGGAATTTTTTTCTGTTGGTTTGTAAAGCGGGCTTGGGTTCACTTTTACTTGGTCTAGCAACGAGTGAAAATAATTGGATTTGTTTCTGTTAGAAAACTTGGACTAGGAATACTCAAAGTGGTCTAGTGGATAACTTTCGTCAAAATGACCATTTGCTTAAATTGCTTATTTTTTATTTTCTCTTCATTTGATTCTGCTTGGAAATGATCTAGATGATATTGTTTTCATATTTAAACCAATCCTTGCCATTCATATCAATCAAACATGGCATTGCAAGCATTCATGCATTAATCACACACACATGCATTCATATTAATTTTAATAACAAAAGTTTTTGTTAACCCTAAACTTGGGTGATTAGAACTTGATAATCTTGTTTAATATTTTTGGGATGTTACAAACCTTCACTCCTTAACAAAATCTCATCCCGAGATTTAAGAAAAAGAAAACTAGGAACTAAAGAGATCTGGAAACGCAGTCCTAATGTAATCTTCTCGTTCCTAGGTAGCTTCTTCTTTAGTATGGTTACTCCACTGGATCTTGAGAAACTTGATACTCCGGGTTCTGGTGGTTCTGAAGACTTCTTCCAAAATACGAATGGGTACTTCACGATAAGTTAGGTCCTGGTTGATCTCTATGGTTCTGTGATCAATATTCTTAAAAACTTCGATCTTCTCCGGGACTTCTAGGCGTTTGCAAAGTAACGAGATATGGAACACATCATGCACGGCTTATATATCCTCTGGCAGTTCCAGTTGATATGATACTTCTCCTCGGCGATTCAAAATCTTGAAGGGTCCAATATATCTGGGGGCAAGATTTCCTTTGAGTTTGAAAAGTTGCATTCCCTTCACGGGTGATACTTTCAGATACACAAAATCTCCGAGAGCGAAGGCTAGATCTCGACGTCTCTTGTCGGCATAACTCTCCTGTCTGGATTGGGCGGTCTTAAGGTTCTCACGGATCTTGTGAACTTTCTCTTTGGATTCTCTTAGGATGTCGGTCCGAAAATCTGACTCTCTCCTACTTCTGACCGATTCAACGGGGTACGACACTTCCTTCCATACATAAATTAAAATGGGGCCATTTGCAAACTGGCTTGATAACCGTTGTTGTATGAAAAATCGGCGAAAGGCAGACAGTCTTCCCATTTTGATCCATATTCCAATACACAAGATCTCAACATATCTTCGAGTATCTGGTTTACTCGCTCCGTTTGTCCATCAGTATGCGGGTGATAAGCTATGCTGAAATCCAGTCTGGTTCCTCATCCTTCTTGGAATTTCTTCCAAAATCTCGAGGTAAACTGAGTTCCTCGATCCAACACAATGATCTTGGGGACTCCATGCAAACTGACTATCCTAGCAATGTACAACTCTGCTAGCTTCGAGCTCTGATAAGTGGTCTTGATCGGTAAGAAATGAGCAACTTTGGACAGTCTATCCACTATTAATTAATTGTCTGTACCCCGGTTCCGCTTAATATTGCCTAATGTCACCGCATCTTTGCCATGTCACGCATCATGCTCGATCTTCTGTCGTATTATTAAATAGTGCATCCGGTGTTTCTTTTAGTCCTTTGCTTCTTCACAGATTAGGTCGGTGAGTTGATGCGGGTGTCGATCTGATCTTTGGCTGAACCTTCGGCAGTGTTTCTCACGCGAGCATTCTCCCCCTTCTACCTATTTTACATTTCTAGTATTTACTTCCTCCTATTAATCAATTGTTATTTGTGTTGCGATGCTTTAGATTATGTACCACTTTATATCCCTTGCATCCTATATTGCTATGGACACCTCCTATTTCCTATTGTTTGGTAGATAGTCGGCCTTGCGAGTCGTAGTTTCTTGCGCAGGTGTTGCACCGCACCGTCGTTGTTCCACAGTTGTTGGAGGATTGCCTCATGCTTAATGGTGGATTTGATAATGCCTGAAAATATAACTTGATATTAAAATGCTAGGAATAGTTATAACTAATGCAGAGGCACCAGTGGGTAATAGATGTTATTTGTTTTTTAACCGGTCACTGGTGTCACGTAGGACCCCGATTACTTGATACATGTTCCTTAAATATCACATTATCCACATGTGGTACCATGAATCCCCTTAGCTAGAGCTTGAGTCATAACTTATTTCTTGGGGCCACAAACTAGTTTGGGGTTTTATTACTATCTTGTACTTATGCCATGTTTACTACATTATTTACTACTGTTGCTCGTGGATCGTATACTATTGTACTGTTTAGGAATGTGCAATGTTTTCGCATTATCGTCAAGCCCAGACACACTTTCGGGTTCCCAGTCATTCACAACCATTGGCACAAACCTCTGGGTTTGTTTCGTAGCCGAACAACTTCATCGCGGTTAGCTTAGTGGGGTGGCCCTGTGAAATATTTTATGAATCTTGTGATTGCTTTGTCGTGATGCCTCGTTGGGTTTTCATTTGGTTTTTCCGAGGTTTATCATGCGTGTGTTGCTATTTGTTCCCCCTGCAGGGTAAATCTTTCTGAAAGACGTGTCCACGGTTATGGACAACTTGGAGCATAGTATCTCGATCATAGACAACTATAACTAAAGTACTACTATTGACTTTGGAATGACTAGTAATCAGCTTCACTGCAACATAATGATTGAATAAAAGAGCCAAGAACTGCTAGTTTTGAGATGTGTCATGATATTTGTATCCGACTAGTAAGTATTGCTACTACAACAGAATGGTTAACTAAAACTGCCCAATTCTTATGCTATTAGGATGACTTATGCTATCTATATTTCACTAGTAAGTGCTACAACTATAATGGAATGAATAAAACTGTCAATTGTGTGAGTTCCTCGATTTGACTTCCTCGTTTGGTCTCGAGAGGGAAATGCCAGGATGGGTATGTTTGGTGCTAGCGTCTGGTTGGTTTCGAATATGTCTTTCTTATCCCTCTATGATACGCCAATTATATCAAGTCTCTATAGGCTATTTAGTGCATGTTGCGCTGCCGCTTCAGTCCACCATACCTATGTAGGCGAGAGCCGCCGAATTCTGAGTCTCGATGTGTACTGGCCTTAGTACTGACCACTCTCTTTTTACTTTGCCTTTTGTTGGCACCCCTTCTGTTGAAGCAGGTTTTGAGATCGACGTCTTTAGCAGGGGTTACCCTTCCATCTTGGCCTGGGCAGGATTAAAGACTCCATTGGTTATTCTTCAGGGCTCTTATCCCAATTTGCATCTTATCCATACCCGGATGTTGTATCATTTTCAAGGTGATTTGGATATTTGTACTATATATCTGTATTTTTGACAATTGAGTCTTTGTTGTATATATCTATTCTGCGGGTTCCATCGTGGACTAATGTATAATGTTATTACTTTGTTTCCACCCGCACGAAAATTCCTGGTAGGCACCTTTGAATCGTTTCTATGTGGATTTGGCGGGAATCGCTAAAACTTGTATAGGGCCGATCCGAGCGTGTTACAGTATATCTCAAATGTTGATATATAAGTGGATGATATATACCCTCTTGGTCCGGGTCGTTTAGGGGTTTAGGTTTATAAGGTTTAAGGTTTAGGTTTTAGGGTATTTTCAATAATGTTTAAGCTTTACGCTTAGATTTGAGGAACATAATGGCGTTAGCGTAATTTAATAAAAGTATATCTCAAATGTTGATCTATAAGTGGATGATAGACCTGCTTGGTCAATGTCGTTTAGGGTTTTAGGGTTTAGGGAATTTTAAATAATGTTTAATCTTTATGCTTATATTTGTGAAACATAATGGCTTTATGGCAATTTAATGACAGTATCTCAAATTTGGATCGATAAGTGGATGATACCTACTTGGTTAGGGTTTAATTATGGGTTGATGGGTTTAGCATTTAGTATTTAGGGGTTGAGGGTTTAGGTTTTGGGATTTCTATTTTTGTGCCCTTGGTTCGTTAGTTGTACTCAGCTTTCCCCAGCCGCTTAGTTTTTCCTCACTTTTCCCCTCGCCATGTTAAGAAACCCTCGTGGGCATTCGAAGGCGCTCGGACGGAGGGATGCCGTCAGGTCAAAGGCTGGACCGTTACATGCTGACTGGTGGGACCGCATTGGGGCGGGTTGGGCGTTGAGCATTACGTTACGAGGCCTCGACTGTTACATTCCTGACCGGTGGGGCCGTGTGTGGGTCAGGTCCTACATACGTGGTGAAGGGTGGGGCCGCGTTGGGACGGGTCTTGCATACGTGGTGAAGGGTGGGGCCGCATGGAAACACGTCGGACCGGCCATTCTCGATCACCCAAAGCATTCGCTTCCACCGAGCCTGGAACAGCTCCCACACCGCCCCTCCTCTGCCTCACCGTCGTTCCCTCCTACCTTATGTCATCCTCGACCCTAGAGCCGCCCCCTCCACCTAGCGGCGGAGCCCACTCCACCTCCGGCTCCGTTCCCGCCCACGCTAGATCTACCCCTTTCGCGGAACAGTATGCAACTCTGGCTGGTGCACCGTCCATCCGCGTCGAGCAAGGAGAAGATTGGGTGGAATCGCTGGGATCTAACGCATGGAATCCATCTGGGTAAGCATCATTTGCCTTTTGTGGTTGATTATTGGCAGCATTTGAGCGTGAATCGTTGGTGCTCAACTAACTGCCTTGATTTTTGAATAGGATTGATCCAGTTTTTGCATTTCGGCTGGCGATTAGACTGGATACTAGCATAATTCGTGGTTGTGAACAATATCTCTCTGGATTTTACTTCCTAGTGGTGGTTGCAACCTCCATAACTCGCGGAGATTTGATAGATAAAATCTATTGTAAATTCCCCTGGAGCAGTGGCGATTCAGTTGATTTGCAATATTTCAACATTAGCGAGCAAAGATTGCTTCCACTAACTAGCAAAGATGATATGGTGATGCTTTTCTCTTTGAATGTTGTCGTATGTTTTGGTCGAATTTGTCTCCATGTGCAACCGAAAGTTGAGCACACAGGAAAGAGTGTTAAATCACCATCTGGTGGTCATGCATCATCAGGTTGTTGGGCATCATGTGTCTTTGTAGTATCAGCTAATAGTGTGTGCCCCGGTGATCCTTGTAGGTCCATGGAAGTACCATTTGTTCGCATAGCGAGTGTAAGCCAAACCGCTCGTGTGGCTGATGTGGAGGACGAGGCAGAGCCTGACGAGGGAGTGCCTCCACTAGATGATGAGGATGAGTTGATGTTTCCTGAATTTGTAGATATATTCAGTAAACAGGCACTAGAGGATCAATACATGGATGAAATTTCCCAGGGTGCCAGATTTGATGATACTTATGACGAAGAGAACGAGGAGAACAATGAAAGCCTCCTTTTAGCCGATTACGATGGTGAGGACTTGCCAGTAATTGAGTGGGACAGGGACAATCCTCAGATTTTAGAAGGCACCGTATTTGAAACGATGCGGGACTATCGTAATGCCCTTACTACATATTGCATTCACACCAATAATTCTTATGATGTTATTAAGAGTGAGCCAACAAGGTTCATAGTGTAGTGCCCATACAAGAGGTGTAGCTGGAGGATGCATGCACCCACTATGCTCAGGAGCAGTTTGGTTCAGGTATTACAACCACTTGTGTATTTTAGATTGCTGTGTAGAGTTTATTAGCTGTACCTGACATTTTAATTATGTTTCCGATAAAAATTAACCGGTTCGAACATTCTTGTCCAGATCAAGGGGGGCAACCAAAGGACAAAAACAAAACTAGCAAAGGCTAGGTGGTTGGCAGATGCAATCATGGATTGGATGAGAGCGAACCCATCACTTGGTGCAACATCGCTCATAAAATAAGTTTCTAAAAAGTTTAGTATTACAGTACCCTACATGAGGATGTTCTATGCAAAGGAAATGGCTCTTGAGAAGATCAATGGTCCATGGAATGAAAGTTTTCAGTTGCTTTACAGCTTCAAAGCTGAAGTGGAGATGGCTAGTCCAGGTAGTGTTGTATAGATAGACAGGCACAAAGTTCAGTACAAAATAAGAGGGAAGACAATGGAGAAGGAGTGCTTTAGAAGGGCTTTTGGTTGTTTCAAAGCTTGCTGGCAAGGGTTTCTGGATGGTTGCAGGCCTTATTTGGCCGTGGATGCAACAACTCTTCATGGAAGATTTAAAGGACTGCTAGTAGCTGCTACTGCAGTTGATGGGCACAATTGGATGTTCCCTGTTGCTTATGGAGTTTTGAAGATTGAGTCAGAGGAAAGTTGGACTTGGTTTCTGGAGAATTTGCGCGTCCTTGTAGGTCATCCACCAGTACTTACTATCCACACGGACGCTTGCAAAGGTTTGGAGAAAGCTGTAGAAGCAGTATTCCTCGGAGTGGGGCATAGGGAATGTATGCGAAACTTAATGCAAAATTTTACAAACAAATTCAAGTGTAAAGTTTATACTGACAACCTATGGCCAGCTTCATACACATGTAGTTTGAGGAATCATTTGTATCATTTGGAAGTGTTGTATAAACAAAAAAATTGCGGTGAAGGAGTACTTGGATGCACATCATGGAATGGTGTGGTCAAGAAGCCGATTCAATGAAATTTGCAAGGTAGACTATGTAACAAGTAACCTTGTAGAGAGTTTCAATGCAAAGGTCAAGTCATTGAAAGAGCTTATGATGTGGCAAATATTTGATAAGATTAGGCAGATGATCATGATAAAGATCGATTTGTGTCAAATAATTGCATCAACAGTATATGTTGGCCATCTCATCCTCCCATCTTTGATTAAGTCTTTGCATGCCAGGGCAAAACAATTGAAGATGAAATGCATTAGAAGAGGAATGGAGGCTGGGGTAACATACACTGATAGTAAAGATAGGCAATGGAGGTATCCAGTGAGTTTGATTGGTAGGACATGCCATTACAGGCAATGGCAGCTCCGTGGGAAACCCTGCATACATTCATTGTTTTTCATGGGTGTTCTAGGAGGTGAAGAGGGTGAAGTTGATCAGTACGTGTCGGAGTATTTCTCTATTGCCAAATTTAGGGCAGCATATGCTCAGAATGTTCCAGCCTTATTGGGAAAAGACCAGTAGGTGGAAGTGGATCTAGGCTTCAAGCTATACCCTCCAGTTTTTACTAGACCAGCAGGTATGCCAAGGGAGAATAGGATAAGAGCTAGTGCAGAGGGTGGTGCACCACCTCGACGATGTAAGTGCAAACATTGTGGGATCCTAGGGCACATTTCTAGGCTTTCTAAAAATGCAGTTGACCCAGCTTATGGAATGGATGATCAGGCAGGATCAGCAAATGCAGATGATAATGAAGCATTTGAACGAGAGGAGAATGAAGCAATGGATACATTGCAGATTGAACCAATGGATCAATAGGAGATTGAACAAAATGCAGTGGAGATTGAACCAAATGCAGAGGAGATTGAACCAAATGCAGAGGAGATTGAACCAAATGCAGGGGAGATTGAACCAGTCGATCGAGAGGATATTAAACCAAATGCAGGGGAGATTGAACCAGTCGATCGAGAGGATATTAAACCAAATGCAGGGGAGATTGAACCAGTCGATCAAGAGGATATTGAACCAAATGCAGAAGAGATTGAACCAAATGCAGGGGAGATTGAACCAGTCGATCGAGAGGATATTGAACCAAATGCATGGGAGATTGAACTAGTCGATCGAGAGGATACTATAGCAGAGTTCAAGCATAATGGAATTACACCATCGGATATGGAAGAAATGAGGACAATTCTTTTTGAACCGTATGAACCAGCGGATTGAAACGTGATTGAACCAATTGTATGACAGACTAAAGCACTTGATTCATTGGATGCAGAGAAAAAGAACAAAGGGAAAAACGGAAGAAGGTGATGGTGGGCTCGGAGAATATTCCAGCTAGGATCACCAGGAGCAAGGTGGTGAACCCAGCAAAAAACACTAGGAGCAAGAAAAAATGGATTTGAATTATTAATTTGAATTTGTATGATAAATTTTAACTACTATCAATGTTTGTATTTAATTCGAACTAGTGTGACGCTCCCAAGTTTGTATGTTGGATAATCCCATAATGTATGTTTTATTGCAAGTTTCTATGGTCATGCACCTAGTTGCTTAGCACTACTTAGTTTTGCCCTCTACATGTGGTCAACACATGGGGTTTAGCTAGTTCCTGGCTTAAACGTTGACCAATTGATCCAAAATTTGGCACACTTGTGTATCTTGGATTGATTTACCTTATGAAATTGGAAATTTTGGATTAACTTGTAATCAGCCACATTTTTATTTTTCTAAGTGATTAAATTCAAAAAATGGTTTTAGGGTTACTTTAATTCAAAAAAGAGTCAAAACATAGTGCAACCTTCAAATGGATTCTTGTTAAGTTGCCGACAACCTAGCATGAATAATATAGGAAAAAGAAATAAAGAGAAATGGACTTATCCCCTAAACCACTTCCTAAACCCTTGTTGGAATGAGCTACTAGCTATGAAGATGCATGGCTTTCTAGTCAATCAACCTCCAAAATAACCCATCCCAAAACATACTTTGTCTAAATGTGGCCAAATTTGGAACACTTGTGTATATATGAGTTGCAAACAATATAATTTCAACCAAGACGAATTATTTTGTTCAAATAAAACATTTTTTCCATTTATTATGCCAAAAGCTTGAATTTCCCTTACTCATTTTATTATCTGATTGCCCTTATTTTTGTTAGCTCTTCTTAGTTTTCCCCTCCCTCTAAAGTCTTCCACACTTTTCCCCTCTCGCTAAAGTTTTCCTCACTTTTTCCCTCTCTCCTGACTCAAACCCTCACAACAGCTGTTGCACTCTGATTGGTCGAGATGTATGCCACATGGATCTTGGATAACCACCGATGGTTACATCATGATCCGACGGGCTGGAGGTCTCTCTCTCCCAATGGGTGCACCTACCTTGTTCGGAGAGTAGAGCCCGACAGGCTAGATGTCTCTCTATCCCGATGGACGCACCTACCTTATACGAAGAGGAGAGCCCAACAAGTCTAGATGTCTCTCTCTCCCTTTCACTGTCGCACGTATACCAGCCGCATCTTCCTCCCCTCATATCGATGTACGGCGGCACGGTTCTAAGCGTGGCAGTCCGAACGGAGTGCGGCGTTGCAGACCTAAGTCTGTCTGTCCGAACGGCGTGCGCCGGTGCGGACCTAAGCGTGGGGGTCGGAACGGCGTGCGGCGACGCGGATCTAAGCCTGGCGGTCGGAACGGCGTGTGGTGACGCGGACCTAAGCGTGGGGGTCAGAACAGCTTGTGGTAGAGCGGGTCCAAGCGTGTCAGCTAGAACGGCATGCGGCGGTGAGGATCTAAGCGCCTGAAATTTCTGTCTCTGTCCATCTCACTCCTATTCACCTCCTCAGATCCATTGTTGATTAAAGACACCGGGACGGCGGCGGTGCCGACAGTTGTTATCGATGCAACAACGATTGAAGCCATCATCCGCAACATCACCTTGACGGCGTAGATCAAGCCCCCGTGAACCGATTTGAATAAATTTGATACTCCCTCCGACCCATATTAGTTGACTTGGATTCATCGAGATATGAAACGTATCTAGTCAAGTTTTACTGCTAATATGGGTCGGAGGGAGTATGTATCTGAGCCGTGAGACCGGTGGATATGCTGATTCATAAGTAGAAGTACTTGCTTTGACAATCTCTGGTGGGCTTGTCTTAGTTGATTTAGATTTGTCTAGATTCAATTGTACCTAGACATGAATTAGCATTAGATTCATCCATATCTTGATGAATTTGAGTCAACTAAATTGGATCGGAGGGAGTAGTACTTTCTTGGGATCCCTACTTTCTTTGACAGATCGCCTATCTGAGAAGAAGAATGGGTCGTCAGGAAGAACAGGGAATGGATGCTGCCGTCAATGATGCAAGTCTACATGGCATCTGGCACACCAACCATGGGCACCTAGTTCCAATGGCAAGCAACTCGGGCCCCGCAATGCATTCTCATGACAACTTTGGGACCGCAAATTGACTAAATTTGCATGAACTCACAACCATCCATCGAATAACAATTCTACCATCTAAATTAGCTATAAATTCAACTAATTATTACATGTGCTACCTTCACCACAACCCCATAGTGTAACTGTTAGGACGGGGATGACAACTACTAAAACTACCCACATGAATCTACTATTCTTCTCACTTGAAGTCCATGTTTTAGATTTTCTACCACTTGATCAGATACGGCAAGATCAGCCTCAAGTGTCAACTTCTCTATGTGAATAAGCTCTGAGTTCTTATTTTCTTCCTTGACGGTACGCTTCAGCTCTAATATCAATAGGTTTTTACGGGCCAATTCATCACCTAAATTGGCAACCATCTCCTCCAAATCCCTCCTCTGGCTAGACCACTAGGTTGATTTGTCTTGGAATGTAATGTACCATGGATCATCGGCCTGCATAGCACACCGTAACAATCCCAAAACAAACCAAATTAAAATCAGTCCGACAAACCATGGCGGGACTTCAAATTCAACGGTAGTACAAAGAGAAGGAGCTACCTACACTTCCGACATGGTAGGAGAAGGAGAACATGGCCATGACATGATCGAATCCCCACCCTCGCCGGTGTACCAACTACGACCAGACATTGAAGACTAATTTAATCCTACAATATCGAGGAAATTACGGGAACCGAATAGATTAGGGTGGGCGGAGCAGGAGCAAAGGTCTTACCAAGCACTACTAGCGATTGCTGCGACTGTGCGTCGATCTATGGTGGCGGAACAAAATCCCGGTTGTCATGGGCGGCGGACCTGCCTGCGGTCAGTACTTCCTCAACGTACAATGCGTGCGGATGAAACAGGTGCTGGAGCTGTGGTTGAGGTGCAGCGCGACAGTCTGTCTAACGCACCGTAGGAGGGAGCGGCCGATGCACCGACGATAGCTGCTCTGACCGCCGGTGGGGTAGGATCTGCTCGGGGCTGGGGGCTAGGAGCGGATGAGAGAGAGAGAGAGAGCCGACCTCACGACCTCACCTGTCAATGTTTAGGGGAGTAACTGCTCCGGTATTTTTGCATATTTGCCAATTTTGCATATCTGCCAAACTTTTTCCTTTGAAATTTTCTTATTTCCCACATGACCACCACATGTCAGCGACACACAAAATGGCAAATATGCAAGTTGCAATCTAAAACGTGGCGAATATGCAAACCCCCCCTCCAGCCACACATCATAGCTCCATCGGTCATTGGCTTCGACGGCCCCACAGGACGAACCTTTTCTTTGAAATTTGCATATTTGCAACATGACCACCACATGTCAATGACACACAAAATGTCAAATATGCAAGTTGCAATCTAAAACATGGCAAATATGCACATCCCCTCTCCAGCCCCACATCACGGCCCCATCGTTCATTGTCTTCGATAGCCTGACATGACTGCCCTAGCGTTCATTGGCTTCGATGGCCCCATAGAACGAACATTTTCTTTGAAATTTGCATATTTGCAACATGACCACCACATGTCAGCGACACACATAATGGAAAATATGCAAGTTGCAACATAAAATGTGGCGAATATGCAAATCCCCCCATATAGTTCCACATCACGGCCCCATCAGTCATTGTCTTCGAGGCCCCACCCCACATGACAGCTCCATCATTCATTGGCTTCGATGGCCCCACGGAACCGCCCCATTTGTCATTGCCTGCACCGGCCACCCAATTAGGAAAAAAGTGGCCACAAGGCAGTGAGATAAGGATGGCGGAACCGACGTGTATCCTGGTCCCCACCCGTCAGCATGTATTAGCCACGGCTGGACCCTCACCAAAGCGGCCCCACCAGTCAGGCATGTAACGGTGGAGGCCTTGTAACGTAACGCTCAACGCCTAACCCGCCCCAACGCGGTCCCACCAGTCAGCATATAACGGTCAAGCCTTTGACCTGACGGCATCCCTCTGTCCAAGCGCCTTCGAGCGCCCGCGAGGGTTTCTTAACATGGCGAGGGGAAAAGTGAGGAAAAACTAAGCAGATGGGGAAAACTGAGTACAACTAACGAACCAAGTGCACGAAAATAGAAATCCCTTAGGTTTTAGGGGTTGTTTAGGGTTTAGGGAATTTAGGGGTGGAGGGTTTAGGTTTAAGGCGTTGTTTAGGGTTTCGTAATTTTCAATAAAGTTTGATCTTTATTCTTATATTCGTGGAATAGTTTGACTTTGCAAAAAATTATAATGAATGTATCTCAAATTTTGATCTATAAGTGCATGATACCTGCTTGGTCAGGGTTAGGGGTTAAGGGTTTATAGTTTTTAGGGTTTAGGGGTATACGGCTTAAAGTTTAGGTTTTAGGGTGTTAGGGTTTAGTAAAATTTCAATAATATTCGAGCTATATGCCTATATTCATGAAATATAAAGGAATTAGCGCAATTGAATGAAAGTATCTCAAATTTTGATCTATAAGTGCATGATACCTAGCCTGCTTGGTCTGGTTTTTGGATTTAGGGGTAGGTATTTAAGGTTTAGGTTTTATGGCATTTTCAATAATGTTCAAGCTTTATTCTTAGATTCATGGAAAGGAATGGCTTTAGCATAATTTAATAAATGTACATCTAATGTTGATCTATAAGTGGATGATATATACCTGCTTGGTCAGGGTAGTTTAGGGGTTTCGGGTTATTGGGTTTAAAGTTTAGGTTTTAGGGGATTTTCAATAATGTTCAAGATATATGCTTACATTTGTGGAATGGAATGGCGTTAGCGTAATTTAATGAAATTATATCTCAAATGTTAATCTATAAGTGGATGATATACTTGCTTGGTCAGGGTTTGTTTAGGGGTTTAGGGATTAGGGAATTTTCAATAATTTTTAAGCTTTATGCTTATATTTGTGGAACAGAATGGCTTTACGGCGATTTGATGAAAGTATCTGAAATTTGGATCTATAAGTGCATGATACCTACTTGGTTAGGGTTTAATTATGGGTAGAGGAGTTTAGGGTTTTAGTATTTAGGAGTTTAGGGTTTAGGTTTTAGGGGTTGTTTAGGGATAAGGGAATTTAGGGGTTGAGGTTTTAGGTTTAAGGGGTTGTTTAGGGTTCCAGAATTTTCAATAAATTTCAAGCTTTATGCTTATATTCGTGGAATAGAATGACTTAACAACAATTTAATAATGAAAGTATCTCAAATGTTGATGTATAAGTGCATGATACCTACATGGTCAGGGTTAATGGTTGAGGGTTTAGGGGTATAGGGCTTAGGGTTTAGGTTGTAGGGGGTTATAGTTTAGTGAATTTCAATAATGTTCGAGCTATATGCCTATATTCGTGAAATAGAGAGGAATTAGCACAATTTAATGAAAGTATGTCAAATTTTGATCTATAAGTGCATGATACCTAGCCTGCTTGGTCAGGGTTTAGGAGTTTAAGGTTTAGGTTCTATGGCATTTTAAATAATGTTCAAGCTTTATGCTTAGATTCGTGGAAAGAAATTCATTTAGCATCATTTAATAAAATTGTATCTCAAACATTGATCCATAAGTGGATGATATATACCTTCTTAGTCAGGGTCGTTTAGGGGTTTAAGGTTTAGGTTTTAGGGCATTTTCAATAATGTTCAAGCTTTATGCTTACATTCGTGGAATGGAATGGCTTTAGCATAACTTAATGAAAGTATATCTCAATTGTTGATCTATAAGTGGATGATATACCTACTTTGTCAGGGTCGTTTAAGGCTTTAGGTTTTAGGGTTTAAGGCTTTAGGGTTTAGGAAATTTTCAATAATGTTCAAGCTTTATGCTTATATTTGTGGAATAGAATGGCGTTACCGCAATTAAATGAAAGTACCCCAAATTTTGATCTATAAGTGCATGATACCTACTTGGTTAGGATTTAATTATGGGTTGAGGGCTTTAGGGTTGAGGTTTTAGGGTTTAGGTATTAGGGGTTGTTTAGGGTTTAGGGAATTTTCAATAATGTTGAAGATTTATGCATATATTCGTCGAATCGAACGGCGTTGCCCAATTCAATGTAAGTATCTCAAATTTGATCAACAAGTTCATGATACCTGCTTGGTCAGGGTTTAGGGGTTTATTAGTGTTTAGGGTTTTAGGGTTTAGGGGTTTAGTTTCGGGAATTTTCAATAATATTCAAACTTTATGGTTATATTAGTGGAATACAATGGCGTTACCAATTTTATCACCGCACCAATTTTATGGTTCAAAGACTATATATGATTCAAAGTCTCACCGCACCAATTTTATCACAAAGTATGAATTATTTGACGAATAATGCCCAAGTTTCATAAATTTTTCAAGTTTTTGAGCCAGTTTTGCCGAGTTTAACGAGTTTATCTTGGTTTAGCGAAAAATGTTCAAATTTTGAACTACAAACAAGGGCAATCTATACTTCCCATAATTTTGGGTCACTTGCATAGTGGGTCCACAAAGTCAGTGTAAGGCCGGAGTGGGCGGGCAGGTAAATACATATTGAAGAAGGGTAGGGAACCACCTCGATGGGATGATGCATGTGGGAGCACGCAAAATTACCACCTATATCCCTCTATTATTGGTCTTAGGGATACTTGTTTCCGGAGCAGGGATAGAAGAGGAATTTTTAATTCTAAAAGAAGCTGAAGTATGTTTGAATGGATGCATGCGATGTTTGTGCGCCGTACCCAAATGTTGAGGTCGAAGCTTCTAACATGTTTTTATTGTGAAGCAACTACAAAGATGATGGCTCAAAATGCCACTGCCCCTTTTTACACACAAAGTGTAACCTTTAAATGTATACGCCCTTTCAAGCTTCTAGGCTAAATTTGTGCAATAAATTGATTTTTGGGGCTAGATGTTTGAATGAATGGGTGGGGTGTTTGAATGGATGGGCGTGATATTTCGGTGCTCTCTCGAAATTTTGAAGCTAAAGCTTCTAAGGTACGCTACTCCCACTCTCACTTGGGGATGTTGTCCCCGTCATATAGACCCAGATGCATGCCTATACGCTTTCGAGCATTTAATGAGTTGATAGACATCTGCTGTCTTTCAAAAAAGATGACCAAGGTCACAAGCATATTTTCTTTTTTTGGATTACACAAACATAGTTGCTGATACCGTGTCCATTTTTGTAGTCCGTACATGGGATGCATCTTTGCCAAGCAAGCTTTCCTTTACAAAGGGAAATCCATTTTTTTTAATTTTTCCAAGTAACAACATTTTTTTTGGTTGTGAAGCAACTTCAAAGATTATGGCTCAGTATGACATCGTTCCCATTGTCACACAAAGTGTCGCGTCTCGCCAACATGGACATCGAGGATGCTAGGCATCCCCTATTTGTTCGGTAGTGGGCACGAAGGCTTTTCAGCCTCAACAACGACGTAGGAACCTGATGATACGAGCACTCATCATACACAAAGCACACACGGACATTTTTTACCCAGGTTTGGGCCACCCTTCGGCTAAAAACCCTACTCCTGCTTTGGTGGATCATATGGGGTGGATGAAAGTACATGATGATGATCTCTCCATTGTTGGGGATTCACTTTCTAGCTAGCTTCTACACTCCCCAGGCTTCTTCTTTCTTTCTTTCTCTTCTCACTCTCTCTATTCTCTCTTTCGTCATTCTCTCAGGTGTGGAGAAGGGTTCTCACTATCTTTTGCTCTCCACCGGTGCAAAGAACTCCTCTATTGGTCCTCTCCAACCTTCCTCCTCTTTTTCCTCTCAATGGCCAAGTGCCTCCTTTTATACTCAAGCGGTCAATACATGGGCCAGCGCGGACCACCGCCAAGTGCGTTCCCGGGGCGCAATTGCGATGTGCCACGCGGTCTTCAGGAAGGTGGGAAGCGCCTGTGGCCGATAGATTGTCAAGGGTGGTGCAAAGGTGCATTTTATGGTTGAGTAACATCTCACGCTCCGAGCTGTCACTCCTGTCGGTGGCGCGTGGCAGTGGACTACAGCGCCATGATGATGTCTAGCAGCACTGGCGCATCACCAGTTCCCACGTCATGGACCTGACGTGTCCTATCAGGCTCAGATGACACCGGTTCCCGATCCATGCCTGGCCCAGGATAAGTGCTCCTATGGTCCATCCGGGGCTTAGCCGAGCCCACTCATGAGCCTCACCATCCCCAGTCAGGCCCTAACACTCCCTCCAGGGAAGCCCCGAAAGGATAGGTTGGACCACCTCGCATGCATCATTGTATTTTCCTCCTTTCCCGTACCCGGCTGACGGATAAAAGAATGTATTGTAGCGTTTGTCTTACCAATAGGTACCTACACCATAGCTAACACTTAGTCTCCATAGACTTCATCATATCAAACCCATACCTATGCCGAGCACACTACGCTCATGTCTTGGCTATGCCCTTGCCAGCCAGGCCACTCGTCTACGGAGCAATGCGAGGGACCCCCGATCACATTACACTGACACAAGCCCCCGGGCGAGGGCTGGCAACTCGTAATGATGGTCGCATGTCGATGAAGAGGCTGTTGACGGGCTTCGCCCTTCAATAGCGCGTGGGAACTGTCCACATTGCGGGGAGCGCGACAGGACTGGAAGACACACCTTCCCATATTGCAGAGCTAACATGTGCGTGCCCACGCACTCAAGTGGCTGCGGGACTGCCGAGCCACGCCTTGGCTTCCGTGGCAGCCCCCATTGACTACTCCTGCTTTGTTACTTGCATGAAAGGAATAACTGCAGGGGAAGCAGAGCAGTCCGCCTCCAACGTCACATCACGGACGCAGGCCACTGGCGGCCGCGTCCCATAAAGGAGCTCGGTTTTAGGAAGAGACTCTGCCCCCCATAATCACCCCACTTCCTCTCGTCGCTTCCTCCTCCCCTCAAACCTTCTAGACATCGCCTTGACTTCGAGGATGAACAAGAAAGCCCAGGCGGCCGCCCGCCGCCAGCAGGGTGTCATGGTTTGGTGCGCCACCCTGGCCTTCCTTCCTTTAGGACCTTTTTTTGGCCGGACGGCGCAAGTTTTTGGCCTGGGTACGCCCAGTTTCCTACTCGCGTACCCAGGCCGAGTACCCAGGCGAACACAAAACGGCGGTATATTTGAATATTTATAGTTCCCGTCGGCGAGTGCTCGGCCACAAGGTGTTCGAAAGTTACGCCCACGAATTCGGCGACTGATTTTAATTACAAAACAGGGGAAATGACACTCAGTCGTCGATGGGGATGGTCTCCTGCGGCGTGGCCGACGCGGCATTGTCGTCCGTCTCGCCGTTGATGTCCGCCGCGTTAGAGGAAGTAGAGGCAGATCTCGGCGTGGGAGCGTTCGGCGCAGGCACATTCGACGCAGAGGAAGGGGAAGCCGTGATCACGCCCTGCAGGATGGCCTGACGCTGCGCCATGTACCAGGCCTTGACCGGCGAGCTCATCTTCGACGTGTCCTCGTCGCCCATCAGGAACTTGAGGTATGTGTAGCGCTTCTTGGCGGCGTAGTTGGCCTTCTTCTCGGCGAGGTTGGCCTTGATGAGGGCCACCTTTTACCCTTGTGTCTCGATCAGTTTCTTCCAGCGCTCCTCACTCTTCTCAGCCCTCTTCCCGTCCTGCGACCTCGTGTCGGCGATGCATTTCTCGATCGAAGCCTGCAGACTCTCGGCGAGACGTCCGGCGGCCTTGAGCATCTTCGCCTTCTTCTGGCCGAGCTCGGGTCTTCCTTTGCTGACAGCAGCTGCCGAGGCCTCGTGGTTGTAGACGCCGTCCTTGCTCTTGGAGAGACTCAAGCGAGTGTCCCGCCACTTCTCGCAATGCTCGTTTTGCTCGAATACATGATGGAACTTGAACTCCATCTCCATGTCCTCTCGAAACAGAGCAAGTGCACGACGCAGCTGCAAAATGGAAGTGTGTCAAGTTTGTCAAAATGGAAGAGAGGGAACGACAAAGATAGTGTTCGCGAGTACCTTGTTGTCCATATTTTCCCCACTGGCTTGTGTGCGGTCGACCTCTTCCACACAGCTGTGCCACTTGCTGCACACAGTCTAGATGATCGCCCAATGGTTGGTTATTGCCTTCTCCCCTCGCTCCACGTGGATTTTGCGATACTTTGGGTCGCACGTGCTACGCTCGTCGAATGCTGCCTTCATGCGCTGCTAATAATTGTCAGAATTTTGGTTCGCACCGGTGATCGGATCCATGCTCACCGTCTTCCAAGCTTTGGCGAGGCAGGTGTCCTCGGCCACGTTCCATTTGAGCCGAGCGTCCGCCGAAGTGCCCGACTTCTTCTTCCCCTTCTTGCCTTTCGCCTCAGTCTCGGCGTCCTCTGGCTGTGTCTGTTCGGCCTGCGTCTCCTCGGCATCGATGTCGGCAAGGTCCTGGGACTCGATGCCGCGCTCGGCGTCGGCCCGGGTCTGCTCTTCCGTGAAGGAGGGGTGGTTGGAGGCCGAGCCTGTTGCGATCAATTTCTCCATGTATGCCTCGGGCTTCATGCCGGCCGGAAGTGCGCCCGACATTCCGCTGAACAGGTTGCGCACGTCGGCCTCCCCGAAGTGCGTCGAGCTTCCGCCGAAAGGCAGCGGTCCGTGACGCAGAGCGGGACTTGCATACGCCGGAGAGGTGGAGTATGGGAGGTTGATGTCCATGCCGAAGGCCGAAGGAGGGCGCGATGCCGGGCAGGGGAAGATCATGTTGGGGTTGAACCCGCTGTCGAACTCGGGCGACGAGGAGTACCTCTGTCGAGCGGTTGCCTGGCTCTCCTGGAAGCCGGCCGGAGAGATCGGTGAGAATCCGGCGGGTGAGCCGATGCTCGTCTGGCTTCCCCAGTATGGTGGGTATGGCGCCGCCATCAAGGCCGAACGCGTCTCCGCCGCCTGCTTCGCCTTCGCCATCGCCTGCTCTTTCGCCGCAGCCTTTATCATCCCCTTCTTCTCCTCCGCTTGCTATTGCCGGAGCTTCGCCCTCTCCTTCCTGTCCTTCCGCTCGGTCGACGATATCTTCCTGGCCTGCTCCTTCTTCTCCCACTCGGCCGAGGACATGCCCTCTGGCTTGGTCGGCGGCGCTCTCGGCTTCCTCGCCATCTTCTCCGCCGGACCCTTGCCGAGGGTTGATCTGGGTTGGACGAAGCTCTTTGGCGGCATGTCGGGCGGGGAGCTCAGCGAAGTGGCGGGGTGGGGAATAGGGAAGAAAGGCGGGAGGGGAAAGAAAAGGGCGGGAGCTCCGCGAAGTGGCGTGAGTGGCGCCTTCTCTCGCTGACAGAGCTGGCCCACGCCCGTTTTTGCTGAGTCCAGCATTCCCAGGGCGTACCCGGGATCCTGGGTAGGCCGGACCAAAACACGCTGAAATCCGGACAAAAACAAGTCCCTGGGTACGCGACTAGGCCGATTTTCAGTGTCCGGACCGAATTTCGGCATCCGGATCGGCGTCCTGGGTAGGCGAGTGGAGATGCTCTAAAGGCAAATGATCTAGAGCCATGGGAGAAATTCGTTCCATCATCGCGCAAGGAGCACGACACCATGCATCTTCTCCTCGCCGATCTGCAAGAAGAGGAGAAGGATCCGGAGCACATCATTCCCATTTTCATTGCATTCCTACTAGCCGGTGTCATTCCACCGATCTCTCCCTTCCTCCACACCATTCCGCTGGCATACTGCCGACATTTGGCGCATCTTCATCCCTCCATCTTCGTCTTACTCGCCGTCTTCCAATGGCTTTGCCAGTTCTTCATCGGCGTGCTGCCTTCGCTCGATCTCTTCTGCTACTACTTCTACCCCGAGCTAGTGCTTGAGTCGGTTCTCTCTGGCTCGGTGGTCTTCAGGTGCCATGAAGAGTTCGATTATTGGTACATCAAGATTCAGGGGCATGACTGGCCCCGCTTCCGCGTGGGCTGGTACTACGCTTGGGTGGCAAAGGCGGAGGACATATTGCAAGCCCTGATTGCCCGCCCGCAACCCTAGGATCACTACAACACCATGGGTAAGGATACGCCAGCGCTGATGCCGGCTATTCTCTGGATTCAAGAACTAGCAGACGCCGGCCTTGACTCCACCCATGTGGTGTTGTCTTGGCTTCACAACATGGTCGCACCACTAAGGGCACGAGCACGCCCCATGGGGGAGTTCGCCAAAGACGATGATGATATGCGGCTGTGCATCGGTAATAGCTCCGACCTCAGCCGTGAAGACCCCTGCATCACATAGACACTTCTGGGGAGGGATGAGGCGTATCCCCCACTAGTGTCTCCCTTGCACCCGTGTCACGATGTCGACGATATCATGACGAGGATGCCTGTATGCAACAAATGGAAAGTCGACACCCAGTGGGAAAGTGTCACACGTCGTTACCAAGCGGGATGGATTCCTTGGAGCCAGGAGTGATGGTGCCAGCGGAAGAGGCACAAGGGCAATAGATCAGTAGAAGGTGGTAACAGTGCCAAAGGAAGCGCCATCCCTACTATCATTGCAGCCCCCATCGGTTCTTATGGTGACAAGCATCCCTGGAGCAGGATTGAAAGGGCAAGAAGCCCATGGTCATGGAGTTACCGGTGATGAGCCTGGACTATGAAAACTCTGTCCGACCGCTGCCCGCGGGTGGCAACGCCTCCTCGATCGGCAGCGAATGCGCCTAGGATGTATGGCCATTTTTCTGCCTTCTAGGGGAAGGCAAGCCCATTCCCCGACAGTGGTCATGCCTCGGGGGCTTCCTCCTTGATATGCTCCCCTCCTCCCCCGCCCCGCAACTAGCCTTTACAAGGCGACGTCACCGGGATGGCGGGAACAAGGACGCCTTCATTCCTTCTCCCAATGAGTTATGGAATTAACCTTGGATCCTCCAGGTATGTTAATCGTTGATCTTGCATCTTGAACAAATTATTCATGAGCACATTAGTTACCTTATTTTTGTGAACTTACATTTCTAGCGGCAGGGTGACCCAGAAGCATCCTCGAGGGGGTGCTTCTAACTCCCCGCCAAGCAGGCAGGTTAGTGCCACCCCTGCCTCTAACGCGGAGCGAGCTGGAGGAGGTGCCGACATCCTTCTCTGATACGCGCCCCAAATCCCCAGGGTGTGTCTCTAGGTTTTTCATTTCGTCGCATTATTCAGCTTCTTTTGATAGCTTTTCAACCACTTGTCCTTTCCCTGCAAACACAGAAGAAAAGGTGATTGTGGAATCGGGCTCGTATCCTTCCGGGGGAGAAGGTGGTTCCACCTTGGAACTGCAGCTTCCGTTGCCAGGGATATCACGCGCCGTTCCCCCTGGTGTCAGAGTCACGGGCGAAGGGGAACCCTCTAGCACCCCGCTCGACATGGTCCTGCACTGGAATGTGTGCTACTCGAAAGGGTTGTGCGTGGACTCCAGCGTATACAACGAGGCCCGCAGCTTTCCTACGCCGAGGCAGCCGCCGGACCGTGGAACTCCTTCAGCGTCAAGAAGAGTTTATCGCGTAGCAAAGGCCGGAGCTCGAGAAAGCGCGCCATGATTTCTCATCGGCCAGCGGGCAAGGGTGCGTTGCTCCCCTTGGGGCAGATGATGTGCTGGCGATCGAGGAGAGTCTGCAACATCAGCTTGACATGGAACACGTCTCCCATCAGCGGGAGCTGGCCCATCTAGAGGAAGAATGCATAGCCCGCAAAGAAGACTTCAACGCGCGGCTTGGTTTCTCGGAGGAGAGCGTCTGGGAAAAATGGTACGCGGTCCATGAGTACCTAGCCACCATCCATGATCTTCGCGCGGACACCTGTCGTCATGCCGTGGAGGTTGAGGCTACCTCTTAGGCAGCCTCTCAGTGAGAGCAGGAGCTCCAATGGAAACTCCAAGGTGTTCACATAGAACTTACTGATGCCAAGAAGGCCTACTCCAAATCCGATTTGCACACATCCGAGGTTGCGATGAGGACTGATCATCTACAGAAGGATCTCTCTGACGCCAAGTTCGCCGCCCTGCGGGTCGCATATCTATTTGATATGGAGCACCGAGTTGACATCTCTGGTCTTTGCAATGTGGCATCCAATGTGGAGGCGCTCGTTCCCTCCTTGGGCCTGGAAGCTGCCCCCATCGATGGTGTCAACATTGTCAGCCTCACGCATTTCTTCACTGATCTGGGAGGGAAGCTATAACAGATACCGCCAATGGTTGAGCAAACTGTGAGGAGCACGAGGAGGGCCACGGGCTCCGCAATGGCGAGCATAGTTCTCCCGCGAGTCCGTCACCTGGCGCCCGACATCCCCTTTGACTAGATCTTTGATGAGTATGAGGACGACGACGACCGTGAGGCTCCTATAACCTTCGCCGCCCTGTATGTCGAGGATCTTCTTCAGAGGCTCCGACTTGACTGGAGCCAATGCCTCCATTATTCCTTCTAGATTTTAGCTTTCCTGCACATTAAGCTCGCACTTTATCATTTTGTTGCTAGTCAAGCATTTAGTCACTGTAAGCAGCGCTAGCAGAGAAGCTCCCGACTAGGCACCTCAATGTCGACTCATCACATCCTGGGGTTGAAGAAGGTGCCAAGGGTTCGGCATTCTTTGTATATAACTAGTTGCCTTTTTGGAGATAAAGGGAATCGTTTGAGTCCATTTGACACCATGGCCTTGTGTCTACAGGGTGTGCCTTTGGTGCACATGCATACTAGTTCGCTTAGCGCCGGTAATGGGTCCAGCCATGATCTATTGTGGGGTACCATGCCACGCGGACACCACTTCACCCTCAGGGTAGGATGGTTCCATGCACGATGCCTTGGTCCTGGCCCAAGTGCTAATCACGAGAACCACACCGCCCATCGGTGCCATTCTGACACTCCAGCCATCACACTTCATCACATGATCCCTTTAAGCCCCAACATGTTTTAGCCCTACACACAAGGTTATACGGTAGGCAAGAAGCTTAAGCAATGCACTTAGCTTTTCTCTGCTGCCATGGGATATCTCTCATCTGCGCCCACTAGCGCCACTATGATGCTTCTGGGATGCCATCTCCCTTGATCCGGTTCTTCTTAACACGCGTTACATACTTGTTAGCTTTTGCGAGAAAAAATGAGTAACTAAAAAACATAGTTGGGTTGGGCCACCCTTCTGACACTTGTCCTCCCCGGCATGGAGGTTTCCCTTCTCCTTGTGTGCGAGCACACTTATATTTCTGTTTCCTCATGCGTGGGGCAAATCCAGCATAGCACATTTGCCAGCCCAGAGCAGATCCTAGGCTTTCTCACTTTCGATAACTCGACCTATAATTTTCCGTGCCGCACACAGGGATACCAAGGTCGGATCCATGCCTTCAACAGGCTTTGGGCCAGAAGGTTCCCCGAACCTAGCAGCTATAACCATCTCATATGTCAGGCAGAGCTCATGATCCCCGTCATGTCAACCTAGCGGTTTACTTCCAGGACTAGCCCGGAAACAATGTCACACTCGCCATTCAGAGGGTGCTCGTCCCTTTCCCACACAATCACAAAGCCCGTCGGTATGTTATGGAAGACACATATTGATTATCGTACCATCAACCTCTTAACTTACTCTCCCCCAAGCGTTTCGGGGTTACCGTGTCATTCTCGGGGATAGCCGGTCGATGAGCGACTCTATAGAATCGTGACCTTGCCTCGCAGGTCTCGGGGCTCCAGCCCCCGAGTGTCCTGTTGTGTGGTTGCCAATTCTCCTTCCATCGTCGCGGGGTCTAGCATCCCCCAGCCCGGACATCGTTTCGGGAACATGGCCTCGGGGCAGGATTCTGCATGGGCCCTACGACAGTAGTTTAAGCGTGTCCCACCCCATGCCTTGGCCCTAGGTTGAAGTGGGAACAAGCGCAGGCGGTCTCTTGGTACAGCCTAATGAGTTCCGATTGTGCTTCGAGGTCATCCCTCCATGTCGCATACTCTGTCATCCCAGGATCCAGTGGGTGCCGAGTTATGGCACGGGAAGCAGGTATTGCTTCCCCCATAGTTCCATTCCCAGAGCTATTAGACTATTGTTGAAGGCTAGCACTTGGCGCGGTGAGGCGAGACCCGGCGCGACCTGGGATTGGCTCATGCTGGGCCGATGCTTGATGCTCCGGTTTAGGGTTGGCACCTCCAACCCTAGCCAATGCGACTCCTTATAGCACGTGGCCTCCCTCGGCGGCGTCTCCTACACCACCAGCGAGAATCGGTCCGCCGGTAGTGCCTCCTGCATCACCGACGAAAGGATCTTCGAGCACGATGCCTCTTGCATCGCCTGATGGTGGTATATCTCATGCAACATCACAACAGCTTGCATGTTCACCTTCTTCAGACGTGGGATGCGGTGGCGATTGCGGCGGCGGCGGTGCTGCTGCACATGGCCCTTGATGCGGGTTGGCATCTGCGACGGTAACCGCGAGCCATGCATGGGGCTCGGCATCCAGGCCCCCAATCGTGCGAATGGCGTGGGAGCAATTCCGTGCAGTGGGCAAGTCGACCGTAGCAGGGCAGGTCCCAGCTCCAGCACCTCTCCTTGGCACCATGGCGGGTGATGATGCGGTTGATGTCGGTGTAGATGTCAAATATGGAACGAATGTCGGTGAAGACGGCGGTGATGACGAAGATCATGAAGCTGTTGACGCTGAAGCTGATTGTTCAAGCCAAAAACGCGAGCGCCCCCTACCCGTCGCTCCAGATGTCATATCTCGCCAACAAGGACATTGAGGATGCTAGGGACCCCCTATTTGTTCGGTAGTGGGCACGAAGGAGTTTTAGCCTCAACGACGATGTAGGAACCTGCTGATACGAGAACATAGCATACACAGAGCACACATGGACATTTTTTACCCAGGCTCGGGCCACCCTTCGGCTAACAACCCTATATCCTGCTTTGGTTGATTATCTAGGGTGGATCAAAGTACAAGATGGTGATCTCTCCAATGTCGGGGAGCCTCTTTCTAGCTAGCTTCTACACTCCCCAGGCTTCCTCACTCTCTCTCTCTATTATCTATTTCTTCCTTCTCTCCGGCATGGAGAAGGGTTCTCACTCTCTTTTTATCTCCTAATAGTCCAAAGAACTCCTCTGTTGGTCCTCTCCAACCCTTCTCCTTGTATTTTTCCTCTCAATGGCCAATTTCCTCCTTTTATACTCAAGGGGTCACTACAAGGCCCAGTGCTGAGCACCACCAAGGGCATTCCCGGGCGCAATCGCGGTGTGCCATGCGGTCTTCAGGCAGGTGGGCAGCGCATGTGGCCGACAGATGGCCAAGGGCAGTGCACAGGTGCATTGTATGGTTGAGTGACAGCTCAGGCTCCAAGCTGTCACTCCTGTCGGTGGCGCGTGGTAGTGGACTGCAGCGCCATGATGCTATCGAGCAGCACTAGCGCGTCGCCAGTTCCCAAGGCATGGACATGACATTTCCTATCAGGCTCAGTTGATGTCGGTTCCCAGTCCGCGCCTGGCCCACAAGAAGTGCTCCTATGGTCCTTCTGGGGCTTAGCCAAGGCCACTCCTTAGCCTCTCCATCCCCGATCGGGCCCTTACACTCCATCCGGGCAGCCACTAGAAGGATAGGTTGGACCGCCTCGCATGATTTGTTTTCTTTTCCTCCTTGTCCGTGCCTGGCTGACGGACCGAAGCTTGTCTTGTAGCGTTCATATTACCCATTGGTACCTACACCATAGCTGACACTTAGTCTCCATAGACTTCATCATATCAAAAACCTATGTCGAGCACATGACGCTCGTGTCTTCACGACGCCCATGCCAGCCAGGCTACTCGTCTGCTGAGCCGCTGACCGGTGCACTACTAGGAAAATGCCACTTGGTAATCCACATATCCGTGGCGCACGTGCTACGGCATAATGCGAGGGACCCCGATATCATTACGCGAACACAAACTAACCTATTTAATGGATAAACCCATTCAATCTTACTGGCTAAATTCTTGCAATAAATTGACAATATGACAATTTACTAAAATATGTCAAATTAGGTAACATGGTCTAGAGAAATAATAGAGAAGATTCTAGAATGATGGAGAAGTGTGTTTTGAGGTTTGTGCATAGTGTTTATTATGCTCAATACTATATCAATAGTATCTTCTAGCATCATGGGCTAATAGAATGGAGAAGAAATCCGACGACTAGCAATGTTGGGATTCACGAGTCTTGATCCAACAGTTAATATTCAAAGTTATTTGTACACTATATAGTGGTAAGATAAGATAAGATAAGATAGGGGATTATGGTTTCGGTTTTAGGGGTTTATGGTTTAGGAAATTTTCAATAATGTTTAAGCTTTATGCTTATATTTGTGGAATGGAATAGCGTTACCATAATTTAATGAAAGTATCTCAAATTTGGATCTATAAGTGCATGATACCTGCTTGGTTAGGGTGTATGTGGTTTAAGGGTTTAAGTTTTAGGGGTTGTTTTGGGTTGGGGGTTAGGGAATTTTCAATAATTTTCAAGATTTATGCTTATGTTCATCGAATAGAATGGCGTTACCCAAATTAATAAAAGTATCTGAAAGTTTGATCTATAAGTGTGCATATGATATCTGATTGGTCAGGGTTTAGGGGTCTACTTTTTAGGTTTTAGGGATTTTATCTTTCGGGTTTTAGGGTTTAGCTAGGTTTAAGGGATTTAGGGTTTCAAGAATTTTCAATAAAGTTCCTTCTTTATGCTTATATTCGTTGAATTGAGTGAATTAGCAATAATTTCAGAATGGAAGTATCTCAAATGTTGATCTATAAGTGCATGATACTTGCTTGGTCAGGGTTAGAGGCTGAGGGTTTACGGTTTTATGGGTTTTGGGGGATAGTCTTAGGGTTTAGGTTTATGGGGTTAGGGTTTAGTGCATTTTCAATAATGTTCAAGCTATATGCCTATATTTGTGAAATATAAAGGCATTAGCGCAATTTAATGGAAGTATCTCAAATTTTGATCTATAAGTGCAAGATAATTGCTTGGTCAGGGTTTACGGTCAAAGGGTTTAGGGGTTTAGGTTTTAGGGAATTTTCAATAATGTTCAAGCTTTATTCTTAGAGTCGTGGAATGGAATTGCTTTAGCATAATTTAATGAATGTATATCTCAAATGTTGATCTTTAAGTGGATGATTGATGTCTCCCAATAGTAGGGGATCAATTGTAGTACTTTTCAATAAAGAAAGGTTGTCGAACCCACGAGGAGCTGAGGGTATTTGTTAGAAAATTTGACAAATAAAATAATAGTAAATGCAGTAGATCTGGTGTTTTGGGTTTGTAGTTTGCAAGAATATAAAATGCTGAAAATAAATAGTAATAAGAAAATGCTCTCAATGAGAGAAATCGGAATCCTCTATGTAGCAAGTTTACAAGATCAAGTGTGTGTGAACTTATATGTGACAAGCGTTCCCGAGGGAGGCATGTATTTACTTAGCATAAAGATTTCTACACAGTATGGTGAATATGTTGTCAATTTTCATTCCCTTAGGGCGGAGCCTAATTAGGTTTAGCCATAAGTATGGAATAAATACACCACTTATGATGGGTCCTAGAGCCATTCACATGAACATATAGGAATCATTAAGACATAAATGCCCCACCATAGCAATAGGTTCATTGGTCCCCGACATATAATCCCTCCAATGCAACTCAAAGTACTGGAAAACAGTTTTTGTCAATTCCGACCCTTCCAACCCCTATTGTTGCATCAAATTATTCTCCTATGATCCCATATAGCTAAAGTAATATGCAATCGACATTCTCATAAAACCATCATAGAATAATATAAAAGATAAAAACTAGACCACCTACTCATTGCATATTATATGGAAATCATAGCCAATTCATCCTATGCCCTTAGGAACATGGGATCTACTCAAAAGTGCCAAACATGATATGGATCAGTATCATATGGGATACAACACAATATAAAAATACAATCTCTCCACCAAATAAAGACAAGATTCCAATCACAAACCTGTATATATAGCCATTAAAACAATATCTGGGGTTTAATCAATCACAAACTATGAGGGGAACGAGATGGATCTTGTAGATGGTGATGGTGATGATGATGGTGCTCGTGGATATGTAGATGGAGAGGCTTGCCCCTACACCTAGGAGGAGTGGTGATGATGATGGCGTCGATATCCCACATCAGCGGAGGCTTCGGTGCGGCAGGATCTGGCCCCCTAGAGTAGGAGAGGACTTTCTCCTCCGCCGCCGCCTCTCTAAATTGTGGGAAAAATGTGGCATAGGTTTTCTGTCGATATGGACGTTTATGTAAAAAGGAGGATCCGAGACGATGCTCGAGGGCCGAAAGAGCATGTGTGGCACGCCCAGGGGTGGGCGCGCCACCTGGCCTCTTTCAGGCCTCGTGGCTCCCTTCACTTTATTATTTGGCCCAAGTTGGTTCTGCTAGTGAAAACTTATCAGGTATTTTTCCTTCGATTTATTGACGTCCAGAAGGTCCTGAAAGAACAAAAACATGAAAAAGGAGGTTTTCTGCCTCCCAGAAATTAAATACCAATGAAAGGGACTTTGTGGAAAAGTCCCGTAAATCATCTAAATATGCATAAATAATGATGGATCAAGGTAAATATGATTCTAAACAATGCATAAAGGTCCTAAAAATGATGATGTGGAATGCAAGTATCAACTCCACCAAGCTTCAACCTTTGCTCGTCCTCAAGCAAATAAGCGAATATATCATGATCATGCATCAACGAGCTTATGGTTGACAAGAAAATACGAGCATGGCATCATCAACTTATGCATATTCACTTGTCTAAAGAAATATTAATTAACTACCATGCACATATGGGATACATAGATAGACATTATCACTTACCCCTTACTTTAAAAAAAATAACCATTACATGTTGGACAATTGAACAAGTCTCAAATTTATCATTCACTCCGCTATTTTCATTAACTTTGCATGGCTTTTTACTAGCTTTTAATTTAACCTTTGGATATGCCTTTGAAATAAAGATAAGTTGCTCATAAAGAAAATAGTGGAAAAGAGAATTGCTTAAACAACAAGATAGACATGACTATTTTGACTTTTGTCAAGAACTTTCACCACTTTTCCATGGCATCAGTTAACGGTCTTCCCTCTTAGTAACCAGTATAAACCTTATTCATGAGTCTTTCAATCATGTATTATGCTCTAAACAACCTTTGTCTTTCACATTACATGGCTAGCCAAATTCTCGGGTTCCTACCTTTCAAAACTTTCCGATAGAGCATATGCATTTAAATACCCATGACAACCATTGAGTTGACTCGTTGATTACTAACTAGAACAAGAGTATATCATGTCGCCTTATCATCCTCCTCTTTCCAACTATTTATTCTATAAGACTCCCTATCTCACCACAAATTCACAATGTTCATTTTTTAGTAAGTGTTACTTCCCTTGCATGGATCTTTCCTTATTTGCAAGTTTAGCTTGTGGAGTAATTCTATACCTGTCCAACATGCTCAAGTTAATTCAGTTCAAGGCAAGATGTAAGTGAAATTCCCACATATGGTGTGCACATCTGTATGAGTGTTACCCATAAATCTCCAAACACCCAATTTTATATTTTATTCAAAACCACCCAATCAAGGATATATGATAATTCTGTATGAGCTCTTCAAAATTTAGGAAAAATCGATACATAATGGATGCAAGAAAAAAACCTCCTAATGATTATGAACTAGATGCAAATATGATAACAAAAAAGCATAAAGTATTGTGGAACTCCCCCAAGATTAGAGGTTTGCTGCCGGTTCTTCTTCATTGGCATCGTTCTCCTCATAGTAGGCGGCCCGCTCCTTGACTTCCAAGGATAGGGCCTCCCATTATAGAAGGACAATGGAGGATCGTTGAACTTGGTGGAGGCAGCCTCGGCGATCTTCTTGAAGCGATCCTCATACTCATAGTTCTGGTTTTCCACATCCCACATGAGGGATTGGAACCTATCAAGCTATGTGAGAGTATGCACATAGTTCTCTTTAGATCTTTGATACTTGCGTCATATACTTCAACCTTCTTCTCCATCTCTAGATTCATGAGGTGATAAGCATCAAGGTTGCGCTCAAATACCATACCATACCTCAAGATGGTGTCCTCCAAGACTTCCAGCCTATCATACATGGTACCTTCGGCTTGGGTGCCATCACCTCCTCCATGAGTAGCACCCCTACCTTGAAGGTCAAGGTCTTCATGGGAGCCACCACAGATCTGAGGTAATCATTCACCGGGCCTTTCTTCTCCGAGTCATCTCCTCCAAGATTGGATCCAGAGCTTGCCATGGTTAAATCTAAAGAAATAGGATGTAAAAAAAGTCTCTCAAAAAGACTCGTTGCAAGATTAGATCAGCAGAGACGAGTATATATAGATGGTTTTTAGGGTAAGACGAAGCATTCAGGAATAAACTGAGGCGAAACGGACTTCCGAAGAGGGAAAGACCTCGGGTGGTGCGCCCAGGGGGTGGGCATGCCACCTAGTCTCTTTCCCTCCTCGTGACTCTATTTCGTCCAATTCTTTCACGACACGCATTAATTTTCCAAAATAATGACTTTCCTAAAATATGAAGATATTCCGAGATTGTCACGCACCTATTTTTAACTTTTGATGATTTTTGGTATCTGGCAGGGGACAACTTTTTACAAATATTGCCTCCAGGGTTTGGAGATTCATTACTTCAACCCTTCCGGCAAATGTTTGGAATGCAATATAATGTTTAAGACGTTGTACATTAATAACATGAGGTTTACCATTGAAGTCTCCATGAAGACGAATGGCGCTGGAGCGCTACACCTCCTGCACTACTAATGGACCCTGTCATCTTGAGGCTAACTTTCCTGTAGAAAACTTGAAATGAGAGTTGAATAACAATACTTGATCTCCTAGTTTGAATTCATTTCTTTTTATTTGCTTATCATGCCAAAATTTTAATTTTTCTTTAAATAGTCTAGCACTTTCATATGTTGCATTCCTCCAGTCATCTAATAAGCTTAAATCAAGAATTATTTTCTCTCCGGCAGTTTTAAAATCAAAGTTCAGTTATTTAACAGGCCATCTAGAATTATGTTCTATTTCCACTGTAAGATGAAATGCTTTTCCATAAACCATTTTATAAGGAGACATGACCATAGGATTTTTAAAAGAAGTTCTATAGGCCCATAAAGCATCATTAATTTTAGTTGGTCAATTAGATCTAGCTTTATTAACTCTCTTCTCCAATATGAGTTTAATTTTCTTATTTCTTAATTAAACTTTCCCACTAGTTTGAGGATGATACGGAGATGCAATTCTATGATTAACACCATATTTAGCTAGAGTTTTTATAATGACTCCATGAATAAAATGACAACCACCACCAGTAATTAAAAATCTAGGTACTCCAAAATAGGGAAAGATGATGTACTTAAGCATCTTCATTGATGTGGAATGATCTGCACTATTTGTTGGAATTACTTGAACCTATTTTGTAACATAATCCACTTCAACCAAAATATGAGTGTGTTTTGTTTTTGATGGGGGGGATGGTCCCATAAAGTTAAATCCCTACATATCAAATGTTTCAAGAGGCAGTGAATAGTTCATAGGAATTTCATTTTGTCTTACCGATGTTTCCAACATGTTGGCATTTGTCATAAGCTTCAACATAATTAGCACAATCCTTAAATAAAGTAGGCCAATAAAACCAGATTGTAATATCTTTGTAGTTGTGTGTCTCCTGCATGATGTTCTCCATAAGGGCTATCATCGCACTCCCTTATGATAGCCTGCTGCTCAAACTCAGGGACACAATGTCTAATAATACCATTTACAGTTTTATTCTAAAGAAATGGGTCATCCCAAAAATAATGTCTAAGATCATAAAAGGATTCTTTCTTTGCTCGTGTGTGAAATGTGGTGGAATAACTTTTCCAACAATGAAATTAGCATAATTAGAAAACCATGGTAAAGCCACTCTAGCAACAGATACATTAATGTTTGCTAGTTGTTCATTTTCAAAGCTATCATTAATTGGAAAAGGATCTACCAGAATGTTTTACATTCTAGATAAATGATCAACTACCGCATTTTCCTCACCTTTCCTATGCACAATATGTAGGTCAAATTCTTATAGTAAAAGAACCCATCTTATGAGTCTAGGCTTACCATCTTTTTTGTTCATAAGGTATTTAATAGCAGAATGATCGGTATGTACTATTTCCTTAGAGTATATGTCGTGGTATTGACACGGAAGATGCTACAGGGGCAGCTTACGTAGAGGAGGTGTAGCACCCTAGGTAAAACCACTACTAGAAAATCGTCATGTATTTGTTGTGTGCATCATCATGACTACAAGCTCATGTCATCATGCCATATTGCATTTGAGTATCTTCATGTTTGGATGCATATAATTTGCCTAAAAATATTTTTGCTAAAATCCCTAGTTTGTGTTCTGTAGTAATCCCCCTCTCTTTTATTCTAAGTGAAACCCCAGGCTAACCTGGATATTTTATTTATCTAAAAACTGTCTATGAAATCTTTTAGATAAAAACAAAAAAAAGTTATATTACTTTTAGGAGGCATCCAGTTAGGCCCAAAAGCCCAACCGGCCATCTCCAAACCCTAACTCTAAAACTACCTATTCCCAAACCCTAAGAGGCAACACCACCTACTCCCTCTCCCTGCTGCCACCAAGCACCCTGCCACACCACATATCGCTAAACCCCACCCCACCTGAGCACACCCTGTCGCCACCAACCCTCACACATGCGAGGCACGCACACAGTTGCACGCATGCACTCACCCGCTCAACACCCCATAGAACTCACCTGCCTTGCTCACTGCGCGCTGGCCCCACCGGCGTAGCCCGTTGACCATCCTGCTCCATGTCTCGTCGTACCGACCAACTCCGCACCTTGACCTTCCCTCCCACACGCCATATCCTCTCCCTCACCGAAAATTCCTCTTCCTCGCCATTGCCTCCCTCCTTCTCCTAAGCTCACTATGCCTATGACCCGAGCCAAGCCTCACCACCCCCGCATTTAGCAGCAGGCACCCCTGGCCGCTCAAGAGAGTCGCTTCTCCATTCCGAGCTCGCCGGTCGTAGCCACTTCACGTGCTTCGCTTCTCTGCCGCCTCCCTGCTGCCTCCGGCTTGAGCCGGCCCTACACGCCGCTCGGCAGATCCCTGTCGCGGGCCACCACTTCCTGCATGCGCCCTCCTCTAGAGAACACCCTAGCCTTGCCTCGAACAACTCCCCAAACTCTTATTCAATCTCCTATGCCTTTCGTCCCTTGGCACCACGCGCTCGTGGCCGCCGTCTACAACTCACCTGCTCGTCAACATACTCCTTTGGCTATAGTTTTTTGATGCTCTGCTTTGTTCATGCTCTGGACTTTCCCTGGTGGCGTGCCATTTCGGTTTAGTGAAGTCTTAGTGTGGTGAAACTTGTGGAGATGTGGAATGACGCTACGACGCGGATGATCTCCAATCCTATTGAGCTGGTATAGCTGATCAAGTGCTTCACCATGTGAGATAAGACCATCCCCTCGATAAGAATGACAACAGGGACAAGCACCCCATCAAGATCTCTGGCTACCTTCCGTGGACAAGTACCTTGAGGCGAGTTGGCGAGAAATCGTGAGCTTAACTTCCGCTGCACAACCAAGTCCAACGCTAGTAATCCGAGTGGGAACCCAAGTACTTTCTCATGGAATCTGAAGGCGACGATGATGGATTTGAAGACCTCGCTCCCGGAGACCAAACCTGAACCCCTCGGCACCCAAGACCTTCAAACATAGACTTGACTGAAGCCAATGCCTCCATTATTTCTTCTAGCGGTTAGCTTTCATGCACATTAAGCTTGCATTGTATCAGTTTTTTGCTAGTCAAGAACTTAGTCACTCTAAGCTGCGCCAATACAGAAGGTCCTGACTAGCATTGTATGTATATATCTAGTTGCCTTTTTGGAGCTAAAGGGAATCGTTTGGTTCCATGTGACACTGTGGCCTTGTTTCTCTAGGGTGTTCCTTTGGTTAGCATGCATACTAGTCCGCTTAGCGCCGGTACAGGTCCAGCCATGCTCTACTGTGGGGTACAATGACACACGGACGTCACTTCACCCTCAGGGTAGGCTGGTTCGACACATGACGCCTTGGTCCCGACCCAAGTGCTAATCACGAGAACCACACCGCCCAACGGTGCCATTCTGACACTCTAGACGTCACACTTCGACGCACGATCCCTTTAAGCCCCAACATATTTTAGCCCTACACACAAGGTTATACGGCAGGCAAGAAGCTTAAGCAATGCACTTAGCTTTTCTCTGCTGCCACGGGATATCTCTCATCTGCACCCGCTAGCGCCACTATGACGCTTCTGGGATGTCATCTACCTTGATCCGGTTCTGCTTAACACATGTTAGATATACTTGTTAGCTTTTGCAAGAAAAAACAAGTAACTAAAAAACGTAGCTGGGTTGGGCCACCCTTCTGGCCCTTGTCCTCCCCGGCATGGAGGTTTCCCTTCTCCCTATGTGCGAGATCACATATATTTTTATTTCCTCATGCGTGGAGCAAATCCAGTATATCACATTTGCCAGCCCAGAGCGGATCCTAGGATTTCTCACTTTAGACAACTCAACTAATCATTTTCCATGCTGCACACAGGGATAACAAGGTCGGATCCATGCTTTCGCCAGGCATTGGGTCAGAAGGTTCCACAAACCTAGCAGCTATAACCATCTCATCTTTCAGGAGGGGCTCATGAGCCCCTTCATGTCCACCTAGTGGTTTACTTCCGGGACTAGCCCAGAAATGATGTCACACTCGCCATTCAGAGGGTGCCCGGCTCTCTCCCGCATGATTGCAAAGCCCGCTGGTATGTTAGGGAAGACACATATTGATTATCGTACCATCAACCTCTTAACTTACTCTTCCCCAAGCATTCCGGGGTTACCGTGTCATTCCAGGAGATAGCCGGTAGATGAGCGACTCTACAGAATCATGACCTTGCCCCGTAGGTCATGGGGCTCTAGCCCCTGAGTGTCCTGCTATGTGGTTGTCAGTTCTCATTCCACCATCACGGGGTCCAGCAGCCCCTGATACATCGGAAACGTATCTATAATTTTTGATGTTCCATGCTTGTTTAGTATCTACTTTTCTTTTCTTTGTCTACACTTTGAGGTGCTTTTTACATGTTTTCTGGTACTAACCTATTAACAAGTTGCCATAGTGTCAGTTGCCTGTTTTCTGCTGTTTTTGGTTCCAGAAAAGCTAGTAAGGAAATATTCTCTGAATTGGACGGGACAAACGTCAAAGTCAATAACTTTCTGTGGGGAACAAGAAGTCTAGAGGAGAGACGGAGAGGCGTGCCAGGGCAGCCACACCTCCCCCTAGGCGTGGGTGGTCCCTGACCCACGCCTAGGCAGGGTGTGGGGCCCCTGGACACCGCCTCGGCCTCCCCATTCGCCTATAAGAAGCCCCCGATGCAGAAACCCTAAGTACCCAATCAATATTCCATGAAACCCTAAGACACCGTCGTCCCTAGATTGAGGGGGATCTGAAGCTCTTCCCGGCACCCTGCCGGAGGGGATATCATCCCGAAGGCCTTCTCTCCGGTATGATGCGTGAGTAGTTCCACCTTGTACTATGGGTCCATGTAGTAGCTAGATGGTTGTATCTCCTCCTTGTGCTTTCATGTGTAGATCTTGTGAGGTCCGTTCATGATCAAAGATCTAATCTATTTGTAATCATGCATGTTGTGTTTGCGCGGATCTAATGGATATTAGATTATTATGTTGTTTTGATTAATGGTTTTGTCTTTATGATTCTATCATGTCTGTGTTGTTTGTGATCTTGCATGCTCTCCGTTTTTAGTAGCTATCTTGGCCAAGTAGTTGCTAGTGACTCCAAGAGGGGGTATTTATGCTCGATAGTGGGTTCATGCCTCTAGTTTCCAAGGGAAGTGACAGAAATCTCTTCGGTTGTAGATGTGTTGTTTCTACTAGGGAGAAAACAACGGTATCTTGTTCATGAAACATGTGGACTGTTTACCTTACACACTTTTCTTAAAGCAGTTGTCTGTTGCTTGCAACTTAATACTAGAGGGGGTTCAGATGATAACCTGAAGGTGGACTTCTAGTCATAGATGCAGTTGGATGGCGGTCTATGTATCTTGTTGTATTGCCCAATCAAATCTCATAGGATCTTTCTGACTAGTAATTGCATTGTTATTCATTGCTTAGTTCCTGTCAATTGCCCTGCTGTAATTTGTTTACCCTTCATGCCATGTTGCTTATCTAAGGAGAGCACCTCTAGTGAACTATGGACCCCGGTCCAATATTTACCATTGATACATCTTCCACTGTTACTTGTTTACTTGCTTTAAACCACCATTACCTTCCACACCATACGTTTAATCCTTTGTTACATCAAACCGGTGAGCTTGACAACGTCACTGTTCGTTGGGGAAAAGTCTTGAGTTTGTGTTGTGCAGGTCTCCATGTTGTTTGCAACACCTGTGTGACGTTTCCTTCCTCCTTCTGGTTCGATAACCTCAGTCTCAACTGAGGGAAAACTTGTTGATGTGCTCTTCACACCCTGCGCTTGGGGTTACCAACAAAGTGCCACGTCGAGCACCGTCAAGTCTTTCTGGCACCGTTGCCGGGGAGGCTAAGGATGTCTTCACTAGGGGAGTCCTCCACTTCCTTTCTCTTTACTTTGTTTTTAGTTTGCTTTGTTTCATTTTCTTGGTTTTGTTTTCCTCTTTTCAAAAAACCCAAACTAATTATTCTAGTTTGATTTGGTTTCTTTATCCAAAAAACACAAAAAAATTGGTTCCCGCTCTAGCTGCTGCTGCTGTTTTTGGCTTGCCCACCTTTGCCAAAATGAACTTTGCTGAGAACACAAAGTTGTGTGACTTCACTAGCACCAACAACAATGATTTCCTTAGCACACCTATTGCTCAACCTGCTCCTGATGCTACCTTTTATGAAATTAATCCTGCTTTGTTGAATCTTGTGATGAGAGAGCAATTTTCTGGTGCTAGTTCTGATGATCCTGCTGCCCATCTCATAGCTTTGTTGAACTTTGTGAGATGCAAAAGTATAAGGATGTAGATGGAGATATTATTAAGCTCAAGCCTTTTCCATTCTCTTTGAGGGGCAAATCTAAAGAATGGTTGCTATCCTTGCCTAAAAATAGTATTGATTCTTGGACTAAGTGTAAAGATGCTTTTATTGGAAATTACTATCCTCCTACTAAGATTATATCTATGAGAAGTGACATTATGAAATTTAAACAACTTGATAGTGAACATGTTGCTCTAGCTTGGGAAAGAATGAAATCTTTGGTTATGAATTGCCCCACTCATGGACTCACTGCTTGGATGATTATCCATACTTTTTATGCAGGTTTGAACTTCTCCTCAAGAAACCTGTTAGATTCAGCTGCTGGAGGTACCTTCATGGGCCTCACTTTGGGTGCTGCAACAAGGCTCCTTGATAATATGATGGTTAACTGATCTGAATGGCACGTTGAGAGAGCTCCACATGGTAAGAAGGTAAATTCTGTTGAAGAAACCTCCTCTTTGAGTGATAAGATTGATGTTATTATGGCTATGCTTGTTAATGGGAAAGATCCTCTAGATCCTAATAGTGTTCCCTTAGCCTCTTTGGTTGCTCAAGAATAGCAAGTTGATGTGAACTTCATTAGAAATAACAATTTCAACAACAATTCTTATAGGAGTAATTTTGGTGGTAACAATTATAGGCCTTATCCTCCTAATAATGGTAATTCCTATGGAAACTCTTAAAATAATGCTAGAAGTGCCCCCTCTGAACTTGAAGTCATGCTCAAAGACTTTATAAGTAAACAAACCACTTTCAATAAGGCTATAGAGGAAAAGCTTTTAAATGTTGAGAAAAATATGTCCTCTTTGTCTGAGGCGCAATGTTCCTTGATTAATAAAATGGCTGCTAGACCTGAAATTCTGGAAAATACCTTTGGTACTGCTCAATCCATACAAGTTACTATTGATGAAAATGTTAGGCTGTTAGCTCAACTTCATGCTAAATGGGAAAGGGAAGCTAAAATAGATAGAAACAATAGTGTTTGCACTATTACCACTAAACCACAAGTAGTCCTTGTTCCTCCTCCTACTATGCCTAAGCCTATTGAGCCTACTACTAGTGATGCTAAGTTTTATTTTGATATTGATGGTTGCAATATTTCTGAAGTGATTATGTTCCTACAAAATCTTTCTAGAAGTCCTGGTGCTAGTGATATGCATGTTGCTTTCACTAAACACATTACAGATGCTCTTGTTAAGATTAAGGAAGAGAAGCTAAAACACAAAGCTTCTATTCCTAGGAAAGTAGAAGATAGTTGGGAACCCATTATTAATATACAAGTGAATGACTTTGATCTCAAAGCTTCATGTGATCTTGGTTCTAGTGTCTCTATTATGCATAGGAAGATTTATGAAATGCTTGATTTGCCACCATTACAAGATTGTTATTTAGATGTCCCACTCAATTATAATGCTAAGAAGAAACTCATGGGGAGTATTAATGATGTTCTCATTATGGTTAACAATTTTTATGTCCCTGTGGATTTCTATGTTTTGGATGTTGAATACAATGCTCCTTGTCCTATTACTTTGGGAAGACCTTTTCTTAGAACAGTTGGTGCCATCATTGATATGAAAGAAGGCACCATTAAATATCATTTTCCATTCAAGAAAGGTATTGAACACTTCCCTATGAGGAGAAAGAAGTTGTTTTTGCTCCACCTTTGAAAGCAAGGTTTGATGTTAATGCTTCTTCATTTGAAAATACTTGATTCTTCTTACTTCTTGTGCCTAACTTAAAGGCGTTAAAGAGAAGTACTTGTTGGGAGATAACCCAAGAGTTTCCTTGAGTCTTGGAAGTTATTACTTCAGTAATGACCTCTCTTTATCATTTTTGTTTGCTTTTTGTGCCAAGAATGACCTCTAATGAGAGGGAAGTAAGATTTGGGGAGTTGTTGTCCCGAAATAGATTTCTGTCCTCCACCATAAAATTTCGTGAGGAATATATGTAACTAGGATTGAGCTCAAAATTTACTAATAAATCCCCCACTATGTTAGCTAACTTCCGGTAGTTCGACACTTTTTGATTTGAGCAACAGACGATTTTCGAAAAAATCGGTTTCTACCTGCTGGTCTGTTTTGACATATTTCTGCCATTATTTGCATTTGCTTCTTATTGATTCCTTTTTGAGTTCTCTTTTGGGGAGTTGAGATTTTTGAAGGAGTTACTACAGTAGCTTGTGTTTTTAGTGAAAAGCCTTTCTGTTCCAAAGCTTTGCCTGAGGTCTAATATATTCTGAATAAGCTAATGTTTCTAATGAAGATTGTGTGAAGTTTTGTATGAAGGAAAAATTTCAGGTGTAGAGAGAGAATGATGCAATGAGATGAAGAATGGACAAAAGCTCGATCTTGGGGATGCCACCCCAGTGTCACCCCAAGAAATATCCAAGAGGTACAAGATTCAAAGCCTGGGGATGCCCAAGGCATCCCCTTCTTCATCAATAAAAATCTCAGGTCTGTTTAGACACTTCGTTTTTATTGTTTCATGCACAGTTGTGTTGTTTTTGGAGCGTCTTAGTTTTCGTTTGCTTTGATTAGGTTGTTTAGTTTGCTTGAATAAAGTAGTTTGGACCCCCGTTCTTGCTGTGTTGTTTTGCAAATAAGTTGATTGGTGTTGGAAAGGAGTAGTAAGTTCTTGCTTGAAAGTGCAAGAGGAGCTTGCATTGACTATGAATTAGACTTTAGCATGACATGCTAGGTGTTGTTTTGACCTTATGCTTAGTGATTATTTCTGTATCATGTCTTGTTCCAAACAATTGGGATTGCTTAGTGTGCCTTGAAGAAATTATGCGTTGTTTTAGCATGCAAAATCATAGTATTGTGGTATTCTCCTTTGATGCTTATCTTGGGTTGACTTGGCACATGCTCACACCATGTTATGACTATGAACAAGTCACCATAGCCTCTATGATCATTTAGTCCTTGACTTGTAGTACCACTCTATGCTTTGATTAGTAATGCTTTGTTTCTCTGCATGATTATGGCCATTATTGCTCTCTTAGTTGGTTGCTCCCAGTCTTTTGCTAGCCTCCACTTGTATGAGTAAGCTCTACTCGTGCTTCCAACTCCCAAGAAACCAAGTTATTCCAAAGTGTCCACTATAAACTCCTATGCATGGTGTGTTACACTATTCCAAGTATATTCTTGTTTTCAGCTATCTTCCAATTAAAAACTATTTTGTTATGTGAAAACTTAGTGATTAAAGCCCTCACGAACTTGATGGCACACTTTATATTCTTTGCCCCTAATAAACTTGAACCATTGTGTCATCTATGTTGTATATGCTTGCACTTATACGTTGGAATTAGCAGAACCGTGTTGTCACGGGGAACGTTTTCAACATTCCACTTGTACTTTGTACTCAGTTGATATCATGCTCTTTTGTCTATGGATGTCACCGATGTGAAATAAAGAGGGAACTTGTAAGTCCATGGAGTTTGTATTCTATGTTAGAGAAACGCCTGGGCCGCTAGCCTAATTCATGCCTAATCATAGTGAAAACTTGCAGCATCACCATAGTGAGCTATCTATGAAGCATCCTCAATAAAAAGCTATGCACATAGTAAATAAAAAGATTGCTGAGATGCTCATTGTCTTCTTGCCTTGTCATTTTGGTTATGGGAAAGCTCCTGTACCATGTGCAAGGGGTACCCCGTTGGCGGTTCTCAATGATATGCAAATACTTACAATGACAAGAACTTACAGGTGACTAAAGTTGAGTAGCATGAGGTGTGGCCCTCATATTCAAGGGACTTGAATATGCCAACTTATACTTCGTCAAGCATATACTCCATAGTTTGTTCACTTTAACCTTAATCACTTCAATATGCTTATGATAGGAGCAATGAGGGCTGAAAGCTAACATGTACTATAGTTTTTGGAAGATCTTTTTGAAACTTGAAATCCCTGCTTCCTTTATAAAAGGCCTTTCTTACACCATTATTTGACTCCCCACCTTCTACCTTTAGGCACCATTAAGAGAGCATAGTTATCATTTTGTGTGCAGTGTTCCAAAGCTTATTGATTGATGAATATTGTGATATTGCTTGTTCTTGTGCTATTTGTTTCTAGTCACCCTTGTGAACTTTGAAGGTGTCCTATGCATATATTTGCTACTCTATGAGGGACAAGCTGGTTACCACTATGCTATGTTTTCTGTATGTGAAACAAACAAACGTTTTTCAATGCATGTTATTCATGATCTTTGTTTGTAGCCTTTCATGTTGCATGCATAGTTACTATGTCCTATTGTTAGAACTCCATCTTTCATGCACATGTTTAGAGTTCTTTGATCCCAACTTTCAATGCTTTCAAATGGTTAGATCTTCATTGTGAGGGTGCAGGTCACCTAAAAAATTATTCTTTTTATCACTTACCTACTTGAGGATGAGCAGGAGTAAGCTTGGGGATTCTTGATACGTCGGAAACGTATCTATAATTTTTTATGTTCCATGCTTTTTATTATGTACTTTGCTTTGCTTTGTCTACACTTTGAGGTGCTTTTTACATGTTTTCTGGTACTAACCTATTAACAAGTTGCCACAGTGCCAGTTTCCTGTTTTCTGCTGTTTTTGGTTCCAGAAAGCTAGTAAGGAAATATTCTCGGAATTGTACGGGACATACGTCAAAGTCAATAACTTTCCGTGGGGAACAAGAAGTCCAGAGGGGAGACGGAGAGGCGTGCCAGGGAAGCCACACCCCCTAGGCGTGGGTGGGCCTTGCCCCGCGCCTAGGTAGGGTGTGGGGCCCCTGGCCACCGCCTCGGCCTCCCCCTTCACCTATAAGAAGCCCCCAATGCAGAAACCCTAAGTACCCAACCAATATTCCACGAAACCTTCTATAGTCGCTGCCACCGTCGTCCCTAGATCGGGGGGATCTGAAGTTCTTCCCAGCACACTGCCGGAGGGGAGATCATCCCGGAGCCCTTCTCTCCGGTATGATGCGTGAGTAGTTCCACCTTGGACTATGGGTCCATGTAGTAGCTAGATGGTTGTATCTCCTCCTTGTGCTTTCATGTATAGATCTTGTGATCTTCGTTCATGATCAAAGATCTAATCTATTTTTAATCATGCATGTTGTGTTTGCGGGGATCCGATGGATATTGAGATTATTATGTTGGTTTTATTAATGGTTTTGTCTTTATGATTCTGTCATGTCTGTGTTGTTTGTGATCTTGCATGCTCTCCGTTGTTAGTAGCTATATTGGCCAAGTAGTTGTTAGTGACTCCAAGAGGGGGTATTTATGCTCGATAGTGGGTTCATGCCTCTAGTTTCCAAGGGAAGTGACAGAAATCTCTTCGATTGTAGATGTGTTCTTGCTACTAGGGAGAAAACAACGGTCTCTTGTTCATGGCACATGTGGACTATTTACCTTACACACTTTTCTTAAAGCAGTTGTCTATTGCTTGCAACTTAATATTGGAGGGGGGTCGGATGATAACCTGAAGGTGGACTTCTAGTCATAGATGCAGTTGGATCGCGGTCTATGTATCTTGTTGTATTTCTCAATCGAATCTCATAGGATCTTTCTGACTAGTAATTTCATTGTTATGCCTTGCTCAGTTCCTGTCAATTGCCATGCTGTAATTTGTTTACCCTTCATGCCATGTTGTTTATCTAAGCAGAGCACCTCTAGTGAACTATGGACCCCGGTCCAATCTTTACCATTGATACATCTTCCACTGTTAGTTGTTTACTTGCTGCAAACCACCATTACCTTCCAGACCATACGTTTAATCCTTTGTTACAGCAAACCGGTGAGCTTGACAACCTCACTGTTCGTTGGGGCAAAGTCTTGAGTTTGTGTTGTGCAGGTCTCCATGTTGTTTGCAACACCTATGTGACGTTTCCTTCCTCCTTATGGTTCGATAACGTAGGTCTCAGCTGAGGGAAAACTTGTTGTTGTGCTCTTCACACCCTGCGCTTGGGGTTACCAACAAAGTGCCACATCGAGCACCGTCATCCCCCGTCCCAGGGGCAGCGTTCCGAGAACATGGCTTCGGGGCAGGGTTCTGCATGGCCCTACAGCAACGGTTTGAGCATGCTCCACCCCATGCCTTGGCCCTAGGTTGGACTAGGAACAAGCGCAGGCGGTCTCTTGGTGCAGCCTAATGAGTTCCAATTGTGGGTCGAGGTCATCCCTCCATGTCGCATACTCTGTCGTCCCAAAATCCAGTGGGTGCTGAGCTATGGCACGAGAAGCAGTGATTGCTTCCCCCATAGTTCGTTTCCCAAAGCGATTAGACTAGGGTTGGAGGCTAGCACTTCGTGCGGTGAGGCGAGACTTGGCGCGACCTTGGATTTCTGCATGCTGGGTTAATGCTGGAGGCTCTGGTTTAGGGTCAGCACCTCTAGCCCCGGCCGACGCGACTCCTTCTGGCACGTGGCCTCCCTCGGCGGCTTCCCCTACACCACCATGGAGAAGCAGTCCACTGGTGGTGCCTCCTGCGTCATCGGTGAAGGGATCTTCGAGCACTATGCCTCTTGCATCGCCTGATGATGGTATATCTCAGGCGTGGTATATCTCAGCCCCATGTGCATCGCACCCTCCTGCATGTTCGCCTTCTTCAGACGTGGGATGCGGCGGCGATTGCGGTGGCGGCGGTGCTGCTGCACATGGCCTTGGATGCGGGTTGGCACCTGCTATGGTAACAGTGAGCCGTGCATGGGGCTCGACATCCAAGCCCCTAGTCATGCGAAGGTCGTGGGAGCGAGTCCTTGCAATGGGGAAGTCGACCGTGGCAGGGCCGGTCCCAGCGCCAGCACCTCTCCTTGGCGCCATGGTGGGTGATGAAGCAGTCGGTGTCGGTGTCGTTGTAGATGTCGAAGATGGAACGGATGCCGGTGAAGACGGCGGTGATGATGACGATGATCATGAAGCTATTGATGCTGAAGCTGATTGTTCAACCCAAAAACGCGAGCGCCCCCTACCTGGCGTTCTAGATGTCGCATCTCACCAATGCGGACATCGAGGATTCTAGGCACCCCTATTTGTTCGGTAGTAGGCAACAAGGCGTTTTAACCTCAACGACAATGTAGGAACCTACTGATACGAGCACACAACATACACAGAGAACACATGGACATTTTTTACCCAGGTTTGGGCCACCCTTCGACTAACAACCCTACATCCTACTTTGGTGGATTATGTGGGGTGGATCAAAGTACAAGATGATGATCTCTCCAATGCCAGGGAGCCTCTTTCTAGATAGCTTATACACTACCCAGGCTTCCTCACTCTCTCTGTTATCTCTTTCTTCCATCCCTCCGGCATGGAGAATGGTTCTCACTCTCTTTTTTTGTCCTACTGGTCCAAAGAACTCCTTTGTTGGTCCTCTCCAACCCTCATCCTTCTCTTTTTCCTCCCAATGGCCAAGTTCCTCCTTTGATACTCAAGGGTTCATTACAAGGGCCAGCGCTGAGCACCGCCATGGGCGTTCCCGGGCACAATCGTGGTGTGCCACGTGGTCTTCACGTAGGTGGGCAGCACATGTTGCCAACAGATGGCCAAGGGCAGTGCACAGGTGCATTTGATGGTTGAGTGACAGCTGAGGCTCCCAGATGTCACTCATGTCGGTGGCGTGCGGTAGTGGACTGCAGCGCCATGATGATGTCCAGCAGCAATGGCGCGTCGCAAGGTCCCAAGGCTTGGACCTGACGTTTCCTGGCAGGCTCAGTTGATGTCGGTTCCTAGGCCGGGCCTGGCCCAGTAGAAGTGCTCCTATGGTCCTTTAGAGTCTTAGACGATTCCACTCCTTAGCCTCGACATCCCCGATCGATCCCTTACACTCCTTCCGGGTAGCCTCCGAAAGGAGAGGTCAGACCGCCTCACATGCTTTGTTGTCTTTTCCTCCTTGTCCGTGCCTGGCTGGCGAACCGAAGCTTGTCTTCTAGAGTTCGTATTACCCATTTGTACCTACACCACAGCTGACACTTAGTCTCCATAGACTTCATCATATCAAAACCGTACCTCTGTCGAGCACACGACGCTCATGTCTTCACTACGCCCTTGCCGGCCAGGCTACTTTCTGCTGAGCCGCTGACCGGTGGGTCCTGGCCCACACACTACGGCACAATGCGAGGGATCCCCGATCTCATTACGCTGACACAAAGTAACCTATTTAATAGATAAACCCATTCAATCTTACTGGCTAAATTCTTGCAAAAAATTTACAATATGGCAATTTACTAAAATATGTCAAACTAGGTAACATGGTCTAGAGAAATGATAGACAAGATTCTAGAATGATGGAGAAGTGTGTTTTGAGGTTTTTGAATAGTGTTTATTGAGCTCAGTACTATATCAATGGTATCTTCTAGCATAGGGGCTAATATAATGGAAAAGAAGATCCAACGGTTGGCAATGTTGGGATTCACGAGTCTTGATCTAATGATCAATATTCATAGTTATTTGTACACTATATAGTGGTAAGATAAGATAAGATAAGATAGGGGATTATGGTTCAGGTTTTAGGGGTTTATGGTTTAGGGAGTTTTCAGTAATGTTCAAGATTTATTCTTATATTCGTGGAATAGAATAGCGCTACCACAATTTAATGAAAGTATCTCAAATTTGGATCTATAAGTGCATGATACCTGCTTGGTTAGGGTGTATGTGGATTAAGGTTTTAAGTTTTAGGGTTTGTTTAGGGTTGAGGGTTCAGGTAAATTTCAATAATGTTCAAGATTTATGCTTATGTTCGTCGAATGGAATGGCGTTACCCAAATTAATAAAAGTATCTGAAAATTTGATCTATAAGTGTCCATATGATATCTGCTTTGTCAGGGTTTACGGGTTTAATATTTAGGTTTTTGGGATTTTATCTTTCAGGTTTTAGGGTTTAGCTAGGTTTTAGGGATTTAGGGGTTTAGGGTTTAGGGTTTCAGGAATTTTCAATAAAGTTCCAGCTAGATGCTTATATTCGTGGAATAGAGTGAATTAGCAACAATTTAACAATGAAATTATCTCAAATGTTGATCTATAAGTGCATGATACTTGCTTGGTCAGGGTTAGGGGGTGAGGGTTTAGGGGGATAGGGCTTAGGGTTTAGGTTTTTGGGGTTAGGGTTTAGTGTATTTTCAATAATGTTCGAGCTATATGCCTATATTTGTGAAATATAAAGGTGTTAGCGCAATTTAATGGAAGTATCTCAAATTTTGATCTATAAGTGCATGATACTTTCTTGGTCAGGGTTTAGGGTCAAAGGGTTTAGGGGTTTAAGGTTTAGGTTTTAAGGCATTTTCAATAATGTTCAAGCTTTATTCTTAGTGTCGTGGAATAGAATAGCTTTTGCATAATTTAATGAAAGTTTATCTCAAATGTTGATCATAAGTGGATGATTGATGGCTCCCAAGAGTAGGAGATCAATTGTACTACTTTTCAGTAAAGAAAAGTTGTCGAACCCACGATGAGCTTCTGTTATTGGTTAGCAAATTTGACAAATAAAATAATAGTAAATGCAGTAGATTTGATGTTTTGGGTTTGTAGTTTGGAAGAATATAAAATACTGAAAGTTAATAGTAATAAGTAAATGCTCTTAATGAGAGAAATCCCAATCCTCTATGTATAAAGAGGACAAGCTCAAGTGTGTGTGAACTTATATGTGACAAGCATTCCCAAGGGCGGCATGGATTTGCTTAGCATAAAGATTTCTACACAGTACTGTGAATATGTTCTCAAGTTTCATTACCTTAGGGCGGAGCCTAATTAGGTGCAGCCATAAGTATGGAATAAATACACCACTTATGATGGGTCCTAGATCCATTAACATGAATATATATGAATCATTAAGACATAAATGTCCCACCATAGCAATAGGTTCGTTGGTCCCCGACATATAATCCCTCCAATGCAACTCAAAGTATTGGAAAACAGTTTCTATCAATTCCGTCCCCTCTAACCCCTATCATTGCATCAAAGTATTCTCCTATGAGCCCATATAGGTGAAGTAATATGTAGTATACATTCGCATAAAACCATCATAGAACAATATAAAAGATAAAAACTAGAGCACCTACTCATTGCATATTATATGGAAATCATAGCCAATTGATCCTATGCCCTCAGGAACATGGGGATCTACACACAAGTGCCAAACATGATATGGATCGGTAGCATATGGGATACAACACAATCTAAAAATACAATCTCTCCACCATATAAAGAGAAGATTCTATTCGCAAACCTGTATATCGCCCTTAAAACAATATCTGGGGTTCAATCAATCACAAACTATGAGGAGAACGAGATGTATCTTGTAGATGGTGATGGTGATGATGATGGTTCTTGTGGAGATGTCGATGGAGAGGCCTCCCCCTACGCCAAGGAGGAGTGGTGATGATGATGGCGTCGATATCCCACTCACCGGAGGCTCCGGTGCGATAGGATCTTCCCCCTAGAGTTGTAGAGGACTTTCTCCTCCGCCGTCGACTCTATAAATTGTGGGAAAAATATGGCATAGGTTTTCTATCGATACAGACGTGTCTGTAAAAAGGAGGATCCGAGATGATGCTCGAGGGCCGAAAGAGCATGTGTGACACGCCTAGGGGGTGGGCGCGCCACCTGGCCTCTTTCAGGCCTCATGGATCCCCTCGCTTTATTATTTGGCCCAAGTTGGTTCTCCTGGTGAAAAACTTATCAGGTATTTTTCCTTCGATTTATTGACATCCATAAGGTGCTAAAATAATAAAAACATGAAAAAGGAGGTTTTCTGCCTCCCAGAAATTAAATACCAATGAAAGGAACTTTGTATGAAAGTCCCTTAAATCATCTACATATGCATAAATAATGATGGATAAAAGTAAATATGATTCTAAACAGTTCATAAATGTCCTAAAAATGATGATGCAAAATGCAAGTATCAACTCCACCAAGCTTAAACTTTTGCTTGTCCTCGAGCAAATAAGCGAATAGATCATGATCATGCATCAATGAGCTTACAGTTGACAAGAAAATACGAGCATGACATCATCAACATATGCATATTCACTTGTCCAAATAAATATGAATTAACTACCATGCACATATGTGCTACATAGATAGACATTATCACTTACCCCTTACTTTTGAAAAAAAATAACCATTACATGTTGGACAATTGAACAAGTCTCAAATTTATCATACCCTCCGCTATTTTCATTAAATTTGCATGGCTTTTTACCAGCTTTTAATTTAACCTTTGGATATGCCTTTGTAATAAAGATAAGTTGCTCATAAAGAAAATAGTGTAAAAGAGAATTATTTAAGCAACAAGATAGACATGACTATTTTGACTTTGTCAAGAACTTTCACCAATTTTGCATGTCATCAGTTAACGGTCTTCCCTCTTAGTAACTAGTATAAACCTTATTCATGGGTCTTTCAATCATGTATTAGGGTCTAAACAACCTTTGTATTTCACATTACATGGCTAGTCGGATTCTCTGGTGCCTACCTTTCAAACACTTTCCCATAGAGCATATTTATTTCGATACCCATGACAACCATTTAGTTTACTCATTGATTACTAAGTGGAACAATAGTATCTCATGTCGCCTTTTCATCCTCCTGTTTCCAACTATTTATTTTATAAGACTCCCTATCTCACCACAAATTCACAATGTACCTTTTATGGTAAGTGTTGCTTGCCTTGCATGGATCTTTCCTTATTTGCAATTTTAGATTGTGGAGTAATTATATACCTGTCCAACATGCTCAAGTTAATTCAGTTCTAGGCAAGATGTAAGTGAAATTCCTACATATGGTGTGCGCATCTGCATGAGTGTTACCCATTAATCTCCAAACAAGAGAATCATGGATGACACCATACATTATATTTTATTCAAAACCACTCAATCAAGGATACATGATAATGCTCTAAGATCTCTTCAAAATTTAGGAAAAATTGATACCTAATGGATGCAAGAAAAAAACCTCCTAATTATTATGAACTAGATGCAAATATGATAACTAAAAAACATAAAGTATGGTGGAACTCCCCCAAGCTTAGAGGTTTTCTGCCGGTTCTTCTTCCTTGGCGTCGTTCTCATTATAGTAGGCTTCCCACTCCTTGATCTTCCAAGGATAGGGCCTCCCATTATAGAAGGACAGTGGAGGATCATTGAACTTGGTGGAGGCAGCGTTGGCGATCTTCTTGAAGTGATCCTGATACTCACAGTTCTGGTTTTCCACATCCCACATGAGGGCTTGGAACCTATCCAGCTGTGTGAGAGGATGCACAAAATTTTATTTAGATCTTTGATACTTGCTTCATAGACTTCAACCTTCTTATCCATCTCTAGATTCATGAGGTCATGAGAATCAAGGCTGCGCTCAACTACCATACCATATCTGAAGATGGTGTCCTCCAAGACATGCAGCCTCTCCTCCATGGTGCCTTCGGGTTGGGTGCCTTCACCTCCTCCATGAGTAGCACCCCTTCCTTGAAGGTCAAGGTCTTCACGGGAGCCACCACAGATCTGACGTAATCATTCACCAGGCCTTTCTTCTCCGAGACATCTCCTCCATGATTGTATCCGGAGCCTGCCATGGTTAAAATCTGAAGAAATAGGATGGAAAAACAAGTTTTGCTCAAAAAGACTCGGTGCGATATTAGATCAGCATAGAGGAGTATATATAGATGGTTTTTAGGGTAAGACAAAGCGTTGAGGAAGAAAGGGAGGCAAAATAGACTTCGGAAGAGGGAAAGACCTCGGGTGGTGCGCCTAGGGGGTGGGCACGCCACCTGGTCTCTTACCCTCCTTGGGACTCTATTTCGTCCAATTATTTCGTGACACACATTAATTTTCCAAAATAATGACTTTCCTAAAATATGAAGATATTCCGAGATCGTTACGCACCTATTTTTGACTTTTGATGATTTTTGGTATCTAGTAGTGGACAACTTTTTGCAAATATGGCCTCCAAACTTTGGGGATTCATTACTTCAACCCTTCTGGCAAATGTTTGGCCTGCAATATAATGTTTAAGACATTGTCCATTAACAACATGAGGTTTACTATTGAAATCTACATGAAGACGAATGGCTCTCGAGCGGTACACCTGCTGCAGAACTAATGGACCCTACCATCTTGAGGCTAACTTTCCTATAGAAAACTTGAAGCGAGAGTTGAACAACAATACTTGATCTCCTAGTTTGAATTCATTTATTTTTATTTTCTTATCATGCCAAAATTTAAATTTTTATTTAAATAGTTTAGAACTTTCATATGCTGCATTCCTCCAGTCATCTAATAATCTTAAATCAAGAATTCATTTCTCTCTAGCAGTTTTAAAATCCAAGTTGAGTTGTTTAACAACCAATCTAGCATTATGTTCTAATTCCACTAGAAGATGAAATGTTTTCCATAAACCATTTTATAAGGAGACATGCTCATAGGATTTTTAAAATCAGTTATATAGGCCCATAAAGCATCATTAATTTAGTTGGCCAATTAGATCTAGCTTATTAACTGTCCTCTCCGATATGAGTTTAATTTCCCTATTGCTTAATTCAACTTTCCCACTAGTTTTAGGATGATATGGAGATGCAATTTTATGATTAACACCATATTTAGCTAGAGTTTTTCTACTGACTCCATGAATAAAATGAGAACCACCATCAGTAATTAAAAATCTAGGTACTCCAAACCTGGGAAAGATGATGTACTTAAGCATCTTCATTGATGTGGCATGATCTGCACTTTTTGTTGGAATTACTTGAACCTATTTTGTAACATAATCCACTTCAACCAAAATATGAGTGTGTTTTCTTTTTGATGGGGGGAATGGTCCCATAAAGTAAAATCCCCACACATCAAATGGTTCAAGAGGCAGTGAATAGTTCATAGGAATTTCATACTCTTACCGATGTTTCTAACATGTTGGCATTTGTCATAAGCTTCAACATAATTAGCACAATCCTTAAATACAGTAGGCCAATAAAAACCAGATTGTAATACCTTTGTAGTTGTGTGTCTCCTGCATGATGTCCTCCATAAGGGATGTCATCGCAGTCCCTTATGATAGCCTGCTGCTCAAAATCAGGGACACAATGTCTAATAATACCATATACACTTTTATTATAAAGAAATGGGTCATCCCGAAAATAATGTCTTAGATCATAAAAGCATTCTTTATTTGCTGTTGTGTGAAATGTGGTGGAATAACTTTTCCAACAATGAAATTAGCATAATTAGCGAACCATGGTGAAGCCACTCTAGCAACAGATGCATTACTGTTTGCTAGTTGTTCATTTTCAAATATATCATTAATAGGAATAGGATCTACCAGAATGTTTTCCATTCTAGATAAATGATCAACTACCGCATTGTCCTCACCTTTCCTATGCACAATATGTAGGTCAAATTCTTGTAGTAGAAGAACACATCTTATCAGTCTAGGCTTAGCATCTTTTTTGTTCATAAGGTATTTAAAGCAGAATGATCGGTGTGTACTATTACCTTAGAGCCTATGTCGTGGTATTGACACGGCAGATGCTACAAGGGAAACTTACGTAGAGGAGGTGTAGCATCCCAGATAAAACCACTACTAGAAAATCCCCGTGTATTTGTTTTGTGCATCATCATGACTGCATGGTCATGTCATTATGCCACATTGCATTTGAGTATCTTCATGTTTGCATGCATATAATTTGCCTAAAAATATTTTTGCTAAAAGCCCTAGTTTGTGTTCTGAAGTAATCCCCCTCTATTTTATTCAAAGTCAAACCCCAGGCTAACCTGGATATTTTATTTATCTAAAAGTTGTCTATGAAATATTTTAAATAAAAACAAATAAAAGTTATATTATTTTTAGGAGGCATCCAGTCAGGCCCAAAATCCCAACCGTCCACCTCCAAAGCCTAACTCTAAACCTACCTATTCCCAAACCCTAAGACGCAACACCACCTACTCCCTCTCCCTGCCACCGCCAGGAAGCCTGCCACACCACATATCGCTAAACCCCACCCACATGAGCACAACCCATCTCCACCAACCCTCACACGCGCACGACACACACATAGTCACAAGCACACACTCACCTGCCCAACACCCCGACGACACCCCGTAGGACTCACCGCCTCGCTCACTGCACGCTGGCCCACCCATGCAGCCCGTTGACCACCCTGCTCCATGTCTCGTCGTACCGACCTACCCCGCACCTCGACCTTCCCTCCCACACGCCAGATCCTCTCCCTCCCTGCAAATTCCCCTTCCTCGGTGCCGTCTCCCTCCTTCTACCAAGATCACCACGCCGGTGACCCGAGCAAGCCTCACCACCCCCTCCTTTAGCAGCAGGCACCCCTGGCCGCTCGAGCGAGTCCCTGCTCCGCGTCGAGCTCGTTGTCTGTAGCCACTGCACACGCTTCGATCCTCCGCCACCTCCATGCTGCCTATGGCCCGTGCCGGCCCTACATGCCGCTCGACAGAGCCCTGCTGCCCGCCGTCGCTTCCTGCATGCGGTCGCACCTTGGCGCTGTGTCTCGTGCCATCCTCTATCGAATGCCTTAGACTTGCCTCGACAAACTCCCTATCCTCTCAGTCGGTCTCCTACGCCTTCCATCCCTTGGCACTACGTGCTTGCGGCCACCGTCTACAATCTCATGCTCGTCAACGTATTCCTTTGGCTGTAGTTTGTCGACGCTCTATTTTTTTTCTAGTCTGGACTTTCCCTGGTGGCGTGCCGTTTGGGTTTAGTGAAGTTTCGGTGTGGTGAAACTTGTGGAGATGCGGTATGAGGATACGACACGGACGATCTCCAATCCTAGTGTGCTGGTATAGCTGATCAAGAGCTTCCCATGTGAGATAAGACCATCCCCTCGACAAGAATGACAACAGGGACAAGCAACCCATCAAGATCTTTGGCTACCTTCCACGGACAAGTACCTTGAGGTGCGATGGCGAGTACCCGCGAGATCAAATTTCGCTGCACAAACGAGTCTGACGCTGGTAATCCGAGTGGGAACCCAAGTACTCTATCATGGAATCTGAAGGCGACGATGATGGATTTGAATACCTCGCTCCCGGAGACCAAACCTAAACCCCTCGGCATCCAAGACCTTCGAACACCAATGGGTGACCCCTATTCCGAGATCCCCATTTTTTTAATATAGGACATATAACTTCTTGCATTTAAATTGTACATGATTGCATTCATATCATGTGGTTTGGGGTCTTATGCCGATTCATCTCATAATTAAATATGGATACCATATGTGGGAAATCTAGTCTTATATTGGATCCATTTAAATTTGTGTTGGGAACCAGTGTCACTATTTGCCTTGTTAAGTCAACATTTAAAATACATGGTACCAAAATAATATGAACCATCTAATTAATTGTCGGGACCCCGGTTCCGCTTAATATTTCCTAATTACATCGCACATTTTCCATGTAATGCATCATACATGCATCATGCCCGATATTTTGTCGTAGTATTAAATAGCGCATCCGGTGTTTCTTCTAGTGTTTTGTTTCTTCATGGATTAGGACGATGAGTTGATGCGAGTGCCGACAAGATCCTTAGATGAACCTTCGACAGTGTTTCCTAGGCGAGCATTCTCCTCCTTTTTACCTATTTTACATTATTAGTCTTTATTTCCTCATATTGATCTATTGCTACCTGTGTTGCGATGCTTTAGTGTTTTCGTACCTGTTATATCCCTTGCAGCCTATATTACCTTGGTCCTTGGACACCTCCTATTACCTTTTTTTTAGAATTTTGTCCTTGCGAGTCATAGTTACTTTCTTAGGTGCTGCTTCACGTCGTCGATGTTTCACCATTGTTGGGGGTTGGAACATGCTTAATGGTGGAGATGATCATGGTTCTAATTACAACTTGTGAATTAAATGCTAGGAGTAGGTATAAATAATGCAGAGACACGAAGGGGTAATAGTTGAGATCTGGTTATTATCCTACCCCTGTGTCCATCTAGGTCACGAGTTCTTGACACCTGTTCCTAGACTGAGCATGCTACCCACATGTGGGGTGTATAAACACCCCTATCGGCTTAGTACTTGATTTCAAAGTATAATTCTAGGGGGCACAAACTAGTTCGGACTTTATATGTTACTACTGTAATTATGCCATGTATGACATGTATGAGATGTTTATTACCTATTGCTCGATGAGAGTTTATTACTATTGCATAGGTGCAGCACTGTCAGGGGAATATTTTGTCTATGACCTCTGCTCGCGTGATAATTCCATGTAACCTCAGGGTCCGTACAAGGAGGATTAGCTATACCTTGTACGGGAAGCTCTTTTGGGTGGCCCCCATGTACTTGCTTTCGCTCTGAGAAAGCATCGTGTCCTACGCCCCGCCGACATACCGATGGGTGTATGTTAACTGATCTGGCAAAAAGGGTCAAAGTGCATGCGCAAACTTTGGTGCACCCATGCAGGGTTAAATCTTTTCAAAAATCTGTGTCAACAGTTATTGACTACTTGGAGCACAGTATCTTGATCATAGACAACTATATGTAAAGTTTACTTTTATAATTTGACTTGTATATGATATGAATAGTAAGTTGGATAACCACCATGGTAAGAATGAATAAAACTGCGAACCGTGTGAGTTTCCTTAGCTTGAATTCCTCATTTGGTATAGAGGGGGATAACATGATGGGTATGTTTGATGGTAGTATCAGGTTGGATCCGAATAGGTCTTTCTCATCTCTCTCTGATATCCGACAGTTGTATCGAGTCTATATAGGTTGTTTAGTGCATGTTGCGTTGCCACTTCAGTCCACCATACCTATTTAGGCGAGAACCGCCAAATTCTAAGACTCGCCGTGTACTGGCCTCGGTACTGACCGCTTTATTTTTCCTTTACCCATTTGCCAGCACCCCTTTTTGTTTAGCAGGTTTGAAATCGACGTCGTTAGCAGGGTTACCCTTCTGGCTTGGTTTGGGCAGGATTATGGACGCCATTGGTTATTCTTCAGGGCTCTTAGCCCCATTTGCTTTTTGTCCGTACTCGGACGCTGTATAATTTTCAAGGTGATTTGGATCTTTGTATTGTATATCTGTATTCTTGACTTATGTAGTCATTATTGTATATATCTGTTCTGTGTGTTCTATCGTGGACTATTGTGTAATGATATTACTTTGTTTTACACCCGCACACAAGTGCCTGCTGGGCACATTTGAATCGTTTCTATGCGGATTTGGCGGGGATCGCTAAAACTTGTATAGGGGCGATCTAAGGGTGTTACAGGAGGCAAGGCGACGTAGGACAATCCGGGAGCAAAATTTGCACACGATGTACCCAGGTTCACATCCCCTCTATGGAGGATCGATACGTCCTGCTGTCAATCCAGTATATGATCATAGATTGGTTTACAAGGGAGATGTCGTAGGCGGAGGGAGAGACTAGATATAATATGATGTGAGAGAGATCGTCCTGTGGGGGTGCCCCTGGTGGATTTATATATGCAGCTAGTTTGGGTTTACAGGTGTTTTGGTGGGCTGCGTGTTGCAGTCACAATCTTGGGCCTCCAGTCAGCGATTCGTCTAGGTCCATTATACGCCAGTCACCATATTTGGCGAGTCGATTAGCCCAAGGCTAGGTTTTAGTTGACTCGATCCGGTTGGCGACTACGCTTAGTGGGTATACCCCGATTGGTATTACCCCATCAGTAGTCCTCAAGGGAATTAGGGAATCGACGATGACTTCAAGCTGTTGAATCGGCACAGTATATTCTAGGGTGGAGTCGATGACTCTTCGTTGGCGAGCTCTTGAAATAGAGAAATAGCTCATGAGGTAGTTCATTCGTCAAGGCAATTCGACGTGCCAGGCAAGTCAGCGTTGGGCGGAGTCTCCCATTGGAGAAGTCCGACTGGTGGCTTGTTAACTTATTGTCATAGAGGCTGATGAACAGAAGACGTGGAGGCCACCAAGTTGTTGATGATGAAGTCGCGAAGTTGCCACAGGAGAGTACGTGAGGGCGAGCCCATGATTGCAAGCCCTCGAGCATGACGAGCGTGCGAGGGCGAGTCCCTGAGCGTGACGAGTATGCGTGGGAGAAGCCGCGAGCGATGTTGAGTACACGAGGTCAAGGCCGCGAGCATGTCGAGTACGCGAGGGCGAAGCCGCGAAGGCGAGTCCCCGAGCGTGGTGAGTACGCAAAGGTAAAGACGCAAGCGTTTTGAGTACACAAGGGAGAGGCCGTGAGCGTATTGAGTACGCGAGAGCGAGACCGCAAGCGTGTTGAGTATATGAGGGTGATGCCGAGAGCGTGTTGAGTAGCGAAGGCAAGGCCGCGAGCATGAGTCCTCGAGGGAGATTCCCTGAGCATGGTGAGTACGCGAGGGCGAAGCCACGAGCGTGTTGAGTACGTGAGGGTGAGGCCGCTAGCATGTTGAGTACGCGAGGGAGAGGCCGCGAGCATGTTGAGTATGCGAGGGAGAGGTCGCGAGAATGTTGAGTACGTGAGGGCGAGGCCGCGAGCATGAGTCCTCGAGGAGAGTCCCCGAGCGTGGTGAGTACGCGAGGAGGCTAGTTCCTGATGGTGAGTTCCCGAGGTTAGCGAGTCATGGTTGTGGATGCACGCGTACATGCTACATGCCTAGGAGTAGTCCTCGAGGCTCAAGTTGGCTTGTAGAGGCGACTTGAGGATCTTTATAGATGCATATTTTGAAAAAAATTAGTGGTTGTTGCATAGCATGGAGAGTAACTACAAGAAAAATATCCTTTTACAACATACGATTTTCTTGGTTGAAGGTCCATTTTTCATGGATGAAAAGCCTTCTACGACGGATGCCCTTCATGATAGAAGCCCATCAAAAATAAATCTACCATGGTTTTTTTTGACCGTGGCGAATCGTACCCTTCAGCCACGAAAATCCGTTCTGTCGTTGACATGTTCGCCAGCCCCGTTGACTGCTAACATCATACAAACTGCCACGTGAAGAACGCCGTTAATGGCTAGTTAGCACTGTTAACTATCAATGAAACCATGGTAGAAGCCAGGCCCAGCCAAGGCCTAGTAATTGTCAAGTGGGTCGGCCCATTAAGAGAGCCCAATAGTATCTTGGCCCATTTGTGCTGCCCGCCGTGGCCCATAAACTTTTGGATGCATTACAGTTTCAGCCTACTGAAGGCCCGCTAGACTCGCTACTGTACGTCCTATTGGCGGCATGCGCAATGCTGGCCCGGTACTGTTAAGGCCTGCGGTCGGCCTGACACTGTTCTTATATATTGTAATGGGCTACCAACTGACTGCCCATTTGTAGGAAGGCCCGTTACTGTTATGGCCCATGAAGTGGCCTACTCATTTTCTGGCCTCTTACTGTTCTAAACCAGGTTGGCTTTCTGGCCTTCTACTGTTCTGACCTACTATTGTTCTAGCCTGCTCCTGTCCTGTTCTGTACTGTTCAGGCATGTTGCTGTTCTGGTTTGTTACTGTTCTGGCCTATTACAGTTCCGTCTTGATACTATTCTGGCCTATTATTATTTTGGCATGTTACTGTTTTGTCCTGTTACTATTTTGGCATGTTACTCCTTTGCTATTGGCCCGTTATGTTTTGGCAGGTACATTTTAAGGCCTATGGCATCTTATGCGGCCTGCCCTGATTCAGGACTTTTACTGTATATTGAGCCCGTCTGCTAGTCGGCATATTGTATTCTACAATTATGGCGTAATTCTTCTTTAAAATAGTTCGTTAATATTTTGTCTTATTAATGCCGCGCGAGAATCAGCATATTACATCAACAGGAAAATACTGAAATTTATTACAGACCAGAATTTCAACAGAAACAAAACGATACATTACATACACATCGCCAGTCATGGGTTGGAACAGGGTTTTTGCTATAGCTTATATCGCCATACAAGTAACAACAGGCTTACCATGATAACTGCAGAAGAGATTATGAAGTAGACGGTCGGTCCAATCTTGTCGATCTTTTAGTTCCTATATTTGTTCGCGTGTAATCATGATTATTGCATATGTTTCCTCTGTTTCTTGTTTAATTAATTCAATTGTTTCAAGTGCTGATGTAATAGCTCTTTGTGCTGAAAAAACTGGAATAGTGGGCCGATGCAAGCAATAACCATTGTCATTGCTGCTTTGTGAAATAACCTCAATACTTAACGTAAGAGTCCTCGCTTCTGCCTCTATAGCTTCATGTGCAGCCTGAAACAAAGAAAACAAGTCAGCACAGCATACCAGCAAACTAGAAGCCAACTAATATTTAAAATAATTGTAATGCATCATTGGCCAGGAACAATCAATGATGTGCCTCGTACATCTCTTTCTTGAATAACAGGAACATTCGACATCCTGGACCGATTCGAGCATGTGCCTGTATCACAGCCGCTCTATGGAACAAACAAAACAGATTATTTGCAGGATGAAACTAATACATATTAAGTTAGTGTAACAAAGCAGGCGAAGAAAGACTATGTTTGTTGTCAAAGATTTTCAAAATTAGTATTGTCCTCATATAACAAATCAAGCAATCAACATGTGTCTCATGCAGTCTAACTAAACTAGTTTGGTAGTGAATATATTGAACCAAGCAACTACTCTTTCCCTCATAAATAAATCATATCACTTCCTAATGGAAATATAGAAAATATAACAAAAAGAGGTGTCTAGGATCCCTTGAGCTGCTTAGAATTGGTCAAGACAACAAGCATTAACATATAGCGATTAGAAATGGTCTATTGTACGAACTAGGAAGATCAGTACGCAGTTCTAGAAATTATGGTTGGACCTTCAACCATAGAAGGTGGTATTGTTTTAATCATCAACGAACTATGATAGTACCTTAGAAAACAAGCAATAGATCAAGTGTGTGTCTTAAATAGACTACCAGCATATTTTCAGAGAAACAAGACATCAACCACTGCTTTTCAGTAGCTAGATCATTCAAATATTTTGATCGTCGGGCCAATATATAAAAACAAAGAGAAACAAAGAGGTGAGTTATTTTATGCAAAAACAATAGTTGGATGCAGCCAAAAAGTAGCAGAAACCTTATTTTTATTTCCTACAACTATTGTATTTCCAACTTCTAACAGTATCATTGTGCATATAAACAGACAACTAAGAAAATAGAGTAGACAAACAAGCAACTGATACATTGTGCACCTTGCAAGATCAATGTTGTATTTGAACAAAGTATGGCTGGTATGAAGTGGAAGATCAAATTAAGCAGAATGTGACATTCTTTCGATGAGAGCACTTTGTTCACCATATAGAGTTGGTAGCTAGGAAATGTAGCAACGCCGTATGCATCATATAAACTTCTATTTGAAAAAAGTGATATCCAAGATATATAATGTCAAGTAAACATGTAAGAGCTCTGTTATCCACATTATATCCACAATATCGCATTGTTGCAATCACAAGTCAACAAAAATGCAAAGGACACATAACCAGTTGAACCATCTGGTGGATAATTTTAAACTAGCAAGATCATCTGATCATCTATAGATTAAGTCGAGGAGACATGAGTCGGAACGTATGCATAATGTCTCATGTTTCTTAGTAATCAACAATTGTATTCTCAAAGAAATTGCCATTGTTTAAGTTAAGAAAATCATGACATTACTTTAAACATAAGCAAACTAAAGAATCAAATTGACAATAGAATCTATATGTCCATCATGTAGAGTATCTAGTGAGCTAATGAATTAAGCAATCAAACACCAAGTGCACGATAGACTTCTATATCATAGTAAGATGGTTATAGTACATATATATAGTAACTAAGTATCATATGAAGCTTAATTATGCTTTTTATATCCAGGGAAAACATTGCATTAATGGTCATCTTGTTCTAATCATTGGCCAACTCATGTGGTGCCAACACTAGACAATGTGACTACCTCCAGGGTTCTACAAACTCTTAATATCAGAAATATACTACAATAGACTATAATTTATCATAAAAGTGGATATACTTAAATTACCACCACCTAATAATATTCTAGTTAACGCATAGATAGATAGATAGATTTGATGGTGAGTCAAATATAGCAAATAATACAACATCACCATGATTGAGTGAGATAATTGAATTATAAATCAATATATTTACATTTGGTATTTATTACATAGCAGAAAAATATAGCATAAAAGTGGATATACTTAAATCACCACCACCAAATCATGGTCTAGTTAACGTATATAAAGATAGATAGATAGATAGATAGATATATAGATAGATAGATTGATAGATAGATTGATAGATAGATAGATAGATAGGTGAAAATAAGTCAAATATAGAAAGAATAAATCAGCAACATGATCAAGTGAGCACATTGAATTATAATCGAGGGATTCACGTTTGGTTTTTGCCCAGTCTTGTTTAAGGTCAATCTTGTTCTAATCATTAGCCGACTCATGTGGTGCCTCATACAAACAAGCACCTGACACTAAGCACATCTCGGTAGAAACAAGGGACTTACTATTTCTCTTTGTGAAGTCTCGTTGGAGGATATCATGTTGTTAGTTCGTTCGTTGAAGACATCCACCGCATCCAGCACTTGGATAGATGATTCATCTTCTTTACTATTGATCATCTGCATATAGGTTCCGTCCACTCATTAACGTAAACCAGGTTTGCATCCAACAATAGAAAGCAACAGGTACTTACAAGATTGTAGGGGTGATTCACTCTACGATTCTCCGTGTTCCCTGTGAGAGGAAATAATATCAGATAGTAGGTGTTGTTATTTACAAAGATCTAGATAGAAATTATAGTATAATCACTTGTAAACAAGTAAAAACGTTGCCAACAGGGGAATGATCTCTCCCTTGGTTATACGTTGTTAGGTAGGTGAGACACCCGGTTTATTCATGACTCAGTGGTGACTCGAAAGTCTTCCCATGCTGGGAATCGAACCCAGGCGGGCTGGCCTCCACACCCGGAATATCAGCCACCAGGCCAGTGCCTGGTTCTCCACTTGTTAACAAGTAGAGTAGGGAACTATGGAATATAAAAAAACATTTTAATAAAATAAAGTCTGCCATGGCGACAAAATAGAATGCAGATACAGTAAGTTCTTTTCACGAACATGAGACAAATTATAATGGAAAATGGTTTTAAATTGTGAAATGGTATTGCAAACAAATATGTGAAGTGCCTTAAAATTTGCCATGATCTACGAAGCAGGAGGATACTATATTAACATTAGGCCAAACAAGATAGACATTACAATGATATACCTCGTGAACTTATAGAGCAGGGAATGTAAACACATACAAAGTGACTTAAAATGCCATGAACAACATAATATAAGGTAGATACTGCTCCTCCAGAAATTATAATTGAGAAACTTGAATTTATAGAGTAGGGCAGATAACCATGTTAAGTACCTTAAAACTTCCCATCTAATCCAAAATCTAAGGCCTATACAAGTTTTTCACAAGTCAGTGGACACAAAACTCGACCAAGTTTGTAGAACATAACAGAAACATCTACCATGCCAAACCAATACCATTTTATACATCGAGACATGTATTTTCATAGTCATGGATGACACAAATTAACGATTAATATATTTTATATCTGCCTGATAAAAGTCATTATTGTTTGACTTTGAAAAGTATAGGCCTTCTTTTACAGAATGAATGTAGTATATAATAGGAGGCAGCTACTGTCGGAGGATAACTGAAATGAGATAGAAATAATAATGACATACCATTCAGAGGGAATGCAAAACCAACAAGTTCAATGACATAGAATTTGCGATGAATTACATAAAATAAGAAAGTTACTATGGTTGCTTAGAACAGACCAGAATGAAATTAAAAATAGCATAAATTCTGAACTTGTAGAGCAGGGAATGTTAATCTACATGTTTAGTGGCTTACAACTACTAATGAACACGAAAATTACATACAGTCAGTGTTGTGGCAATGGACAAAAAATGCACATTATGATGACATAACTTGCGAACTTGTAGAATATGTAGGCAGCTTTAGATGTCCAGTGAATTATTATTTTCCATGAACTGCATAACAGCAATGAGCCCCAATGATGCTAGTTTTATACTACCAAAATTGTTTATATATTAAGAGTAATTGTTGGTCAAAGAAAAAACGCGGAAAACAAGGATGCCTTATTCCTTGAAAGAGAGGGAGTCGTTTAACGTCTGGATTTAACATAGACTACACTGGATTTATTAAAGGAGAGTTGGATATTAATTAAGCAAGTATTAAGCTAGGAATTTACCACCAATATGGAAATGTAGTTCAGTGTCAGAGGCTTATACCTACTATACTGAAATGAAAGCAAATCTGGTTTACCTAGGTCTCAGCATCGTCTACGCATACACGGCATCTTTGCGGGTCACATCAAGGACGCCAAGTGTGCCCGGTAGTGGTGAGTCGCTCTAAAGCAGATAGATCACAGCGGCGTCGGTGAAGCAGATCTGTGGAGGTTGTTGATGGGTCTCACTTTCCTGAAAAGATGGCCATTGGAGGAGATCCGGTGTAGTGCACGGCATCATAGGTGGAGCAGATCTGTTAAATGGACTCGAGGCTCTGCTCAAGAGCATCGGTGAAGCAGATCTGGTGTAGTGGTGTAGCACCCCGGGTAAAACCACTACTAGAAAATCGCTATTAATTTTATTATGTGCATCATCATGACATCATCATGCATCTGTTTGTTAAAAACTATTTTACAAAGGTTTATTTTGATTTCCCAAATACCCCTTCTTAATTCAAATCAAAACCCCGGGCTTGTCTAGAGTATTTTGTTTGTCTAAAACTAACCGTAAAATGTTTTGTCTAAAATAAATAGTAATTATAATAAACGAGTTTATAAAAGTTTTCGGGGAGGCAGCCCAGCCTTTCGGTCCAGGCCACCTACTACCCGGCCCAGCAAAATAAACCCTACCCCACCTACCCCAAAACCCTAACCCTAGACTCAGACCACAACCCAACACCCACAACCGCCACATACTCCCTCACCCCGCCGCCAGGAACCCACCTAACCAAACCCTAGTCAAACACACACACCGCACGGTAGCGCCAACCCCTCCCTCACGCGAGCCTAGGCCCTACCCCGTTCCTAACCACCAAGCCTGGCTGATCCCTGCCAGGCCAACCCCACCCATGACCCCGCTCCTCACCAACTGCGCACCCACCTCCCGACCCCGTCCCACCCCGCTCCTCCCTGGCCCACCACTTCGACACGAGGCGACCGCCTCGCCCGCGTCTTCCTCGCCCGCAACCCCGATTCTCTGCTCACCTCCATCCCGCTCCGGCCGCCTCCGCCCTCAGTCGCCAGTGCTGCCGCTCGCTTCCTCTACGCCTACTGGCCGCGCTGCCTCTCCATCGATGCCCTCCTCCGGTGGGAGATCCGGTGGGAGATCCGCCTCACTGCCTCTGCAATCCGCGCCCGCGGCGCTCCGCCGCCGCCCGCATCGCTCTTCTCCTCCCTGTCACGAACCTCGTTGTCACCTCCTTCCCTCTCCAGGCCTCCTCGAGTTCGCCCGGTCCTGGCCAAGCTCGCCCTGCAGAACTCGTCCCCGCCACCAGCAGACCCCGTCGACCGCTGCCTCGTTTTTCTTTGCGACCCCGTGCCTTCGCGCCGACCTCCTGCGCCCGAGGCCGTCGCCGCCTCTGCGACCTCTGCCCGTTTGTTGGCCCTGCGCGGCCATCCCTGCAGCGTCGAGCCGCCCGCCCGCAGGCCGCGTCGGCCTTCGCCTTTGTGACGCCAGTCCGCAGCAAGACCGTTGGCCCGTCTGTTGCCTACGCCCATCTCCTTGTCGCCATCTGCTGGCCTCCGGTCTGCTTTGCCGCTCGTCCTCTGGCCGCCTCCAGAGTCGCTCCGCCATCCGGAGCCTTGTTGTCGTCGCCCTCTTGGTTCTCCCCTTGCGCGTCAGAGCGCTACTATGCTCCTGCGTCGCCAAGCACTCCCCGGCGCCGTCCTCTGCCTCATCCCTGCTCACCGTCCTCCCGTGCGTGCACATGCGAGTAGGACAGGAGCCGAAGAGATCCTTCTATGTGTGGATCTATGTGTTCTTCTGTGTTTGTGAACCCACCCTTCACTCTAATCATTCGTGGCAACTGTCCTTCCATGCAGCCATCTTGTTGGTCCATCTCGCCAAGGTCTTCTGAAGCGCAAACATGTCGCTACTCGCTGACCATCGATGCTGGGATCAAGGGCATCATGAACCACTAAAGTCGGAACCTCAAAATCTACTTCTTGGGCCCCAACCACGAAGACCGAATCCTCGTCATGCCCAGGTCTCCGTCCGGAACCGAAGACACCAAGACCCTGGATTTGAAGATCCAATGACCGAACCCTAACCTCTCCAAGCCACCCAAGATCGTCGATACCCCGACATGTGACCCCTATCCTACACATATTTTTATGTGTCATCTATAAAATTCTTGCATATAATTATTCATGCTTGCACATGTCTCATGTCGTTTGGGGGCATTATGTCGATTCACCTCATAATTAAATATGGAGCCCATATGCGGGCGAAACTAGTCTAATATTGGCTCCATTTAAATTTATGTAGCGAACCGGTGCCATATTTTTCCTTGTTAATATAACATTTAAATTGCGGGGTATCTAAACAACATGAACTTAATAATTAATTGTGGGGACCCGGTTCCGCTTAATATTGCCTAATTGCATCGCATATTTGCCATGTCATACACCATATATGCATCATGCTCAATCTTTTGCTATAGTATTAAATAGTTTATCCGATGAGTTGATGCGAGTGTCGACCCGATCTTCGGATGAACCTTCAGCAATGTTTTCAGGTGAGCATTCCTCCCCTTTCTACCTATCTTACTTTTATAGTATTTATTTCCTCATGTTGATATATATCTATCTGTGTTGCGATGCTCTAGTTTTCATACCCGTGATATCCCTTGCAGTCATTATATTGCCTTGGACACTTCCTATTACCAGTTGTTTGGTAGATAGTCGGCCTTGCGAGTCGTAGTTGCTTGCTCAGGTGTTATTTCGATGTCGTCGAGTACCACAGTTCTTGGAGTAATGCCGCATGTTTAATGTTGGAGATGATTATGGCTTTAATTACCGTTTAATAACTAAAATTGAAGTAGGTAAATAATGCAGAGGCACAGGTGGACAATAGATGTTATTTGGTTTTTAACCGTCCACTTGTGTCACGTAGGACCCCGGGTACTTGATACCTGTTCTTTGAATATTCGCACTATCCGCATGTGGAACCATGAATCCCCCTAACCCTAGCTTGAGTCATATTTAATTCCTTGGGGCCACAAACTAGTTTGGGGCTTTATTACTATCATGTACTTATTCCATGCTTTACTGCTTTATTTACGATTGCACGTGGAGCGCCTGTACTGTTTAGGAACAAATATGGAATGTCTTCACGGTATCGACAAGCCCAGTTAAACTTTCGGGTTCCTAGTCACTTACAGCCATTGGCACAAACATCTGGGTCCGTCTCGGAGCTAGCCAACTTCGTCGTGGGTAGCTTGGTGGGGTGGCCCCCTAAAATCAAATATGAATCTTGCGAATGTTCTGTCGTGATGCCTCGTTGGGTTTTCATTTGGTTTTTCCCAAGGTTGATCGTGCGTGTGTTGCTATTTATGCACCCCTGCAGGGTAAAACTTTCTGAAAGCCATGTCCACGATTATGGACGACTTGGAGCACAGTATATCAATCATAGACAACTATTACTAAAGTAGTGCTATAAATTTGCCTTTGGAATGACTAGTAATCAGCTTCACTATAACGGAGTGGCTAAATAAAAGTACCAACAATTGCTGGTTTTTTGAATGTCTCATGGTATATGTATTTGACTAGTAAGTATTGCAACTACAATGGAATGGTTATCTAAAACTGCCCACTGCTTATGTTATCAGGATGACTCATGCTATCTATATCAGACTAGTAATTGTCGCAACTATAACGGAATGAATAAAACTGCAAACCGTGTGAGTTTTCCTCGGCTTGACTTCCTTGTTTGGTCTCGAGGGGGAAAATACCAGGATGGGTATGTTTGGTGGTAGTATCAGGTTGGATCCGAATAGGTCTTTCTCATCTCTCTCTCTGTTAGCCGACAAATGTATTGAGTCTCTATAGGTTGTTTAGCGCATGCTCCGCTGCCGCTTCATTCCACCATACCTATGTAGGCGAGGACCGCCGAATTCTAGTCTCGCCGTGTACTGGCCTCAGTACTGACTGCTCTCTTTTTCTTTTGCCCTTTTTCGGCACCCCTTTTATTGAAGCAGGTTTGAGATCGACGTCGTTAGAAGGGTTACCCTTCCAGCTTGGCCCGGGCAGGGTTATGGACACCATTGTTTATTATTCAGGGCTCTTAGCTCAATTTGCATCTTGTCCGTAGTCGGATGTTGTATCATTTTCAAGGTGATTTGGATCTTTGTGTTGTATATCTGTATTCTTGACTTATGGAGTCGTTATTGTATATATCTGTTCTGTGGGTTCTATCGTGGACTATTGTGTAATGATATTACTTCGTTTTCCACCCGCACGCAAGTGCCTGGTGGGCACCTCTGAATCGTTTCTATGCAGGTTTGGCAGGAATCACTAAGACTTGCATAGGGCCGATCCGAGGGTGTTACAAATGGACTGTTGAGTCCGTGAAGCAGATAGAATGCAGCGCACACCGGCGTAGGTGAAGCAGGTCATGTGCTATGGACGAGGGAGTGAGCGAACTAGGTTCGGTAAGGAGGACGTCGGCTGATCAGATAGACTGGTGAGGAGTATGTGGTATCGCTAGGTATGGCGTGCAGGTCGGCGAAGTGAAGCGGTGCAGAAGCTAGAGGTGTGGACCAGCGAAGTGCGGCGCGGATGTTCTGGTGCGGTGGTTTAGGAATTGCAGGTGCGATAGTGTAGCACCCCGCATAAACCCTAATTATAATATTGCCATTTTTTTAATTTTGTTACATCATCATGGCATTATGCATCTTTGTCTCTCAAAATATTTTAACTAAAAATATTTTGTCTGATACAATACCTCTTCTCTTATTTCAAAACAAGTCTTATACTCCCTCCGACCCATATTAACTGACTCACATTTGTCTAGATTTAGATGAATCTAGACACTATTTATATATAGGTTCATTCAAATTTTAATAAATCCAAGTCAATTAATATGGGTCAGAGGGAGTAGTTATATGTTAAATTATTTGTCTAAAAACTATTTGCTAAAAAGATTTAAAACAAAACAAAAGAAATAGAATATTTTATAAACAAATAGTAAACCTAAATCTAGACCTAAACCGGTCAGGCCCAAAAGGCCCAACCGGCTGAACCCTAGCCAAACCCATCCATAGTCTAACCCTAATCCTACCAGCCCTAGAGACACACACTGCCATCTCCACCCTCTCTTGCCTACGCGCACAGCATGCACACAAACACACGCGCGCGCGGAACTGACCCACCGCAGCAGGCACATACACCACATGCACCCCTCTCTCACACACCGCAACCACACCCGACACTGCACTACCCGCCCGCGTCGTGACTCCATCCCCACCCACGCAGACACGCGGTCCCGTATCTTCGCCTCACCCCCAATCGCGATCCCCACCTCGTGTCCCGCGACCCCACCACGCACTCCTACCCTATCGCCTCACTCCTGACCACCCCATCTCCACCAGGCGCCGCTGGCCACCATTCCCTCCTCCCGCTTGCTCCACCGCCGCCTCTGCTCGTCTCCCCCGCATCGTCATCTCTGCTCTGTCGTCGCCCAGGGGCCCGCCGCCGAGCCCTACGCCTCATGCATCCGGGCGCCCTGCCTCTCCGTCGGCCACGCCCTCACCTCGTTCCTTCGGCGCCCGCCTCCCCGTCGTCTTCTAACCACCACTCCATCCCCGAGATCACCGGCCCCGCGCTTGACCAGCCCGTTCTGCCGCGGCCCTCTCCACCAATTGTTACGCCCGCTCCCTCCTCACAAGGAAGTGCCTTCCTCTACACTCCTCGCCGCCCCTGTCGCCGAGTCCCTGTAACGCCGCCACCCCGGCGTTCTTCTCCCGTCCCCGGCTCGCCGGAGTCGCCCATCATCGCCATCGTCCGCCCTCCGGCCAGCCCGTCCTCGCTGGTGTTGCGATCTGTCATGGTCCCTATTTTTTGACCATGCTGGTGTTGATGTGCCACATGAACAGGGATTCGATAAGTGTGAGGAATTTTAGTGTGCAAGGTTGCTGGACATCCGATTTGCTCGGTCAGGTGGCCTCCCAACTCGGCTCCTGCCAGTGATGTTGAGTGGTTGATCTTGAAGACAAGAAGTTAATGGTGCTGCCCAAGTTCAAGATGTTTAACCATGCCAAAATCTGCACCCTAAGAACCTAGCACCAAACCAAGATCGACCTCGTTGATCAAAAACCGGAATCAAGTCCGCCTTTGGCAATCGGAGCCCGAGACCCCAAGTCCTCCATCGTGGAGCCCCGAGTACTCCATCCCGGAAAACCCGAAGAGCTTTGTCATGGACTAGATCTACCACATGGAACCCTAGGACCCTTCCCAAACCCGAAGATCCTTCGGACCTGAAGGCCAAACCTCGAAGACCGATCTCGCCGAACACAAACCCCTCCGAGTCCTCAAGATCTCCGACCAATGTGTGACCCGTATGCGAGACCCTTTTATTTTATAATATATGACATTCTCACTTATGCATATTAAATTGTTCATGTTGCATATATATTGGTTTGGGGCATTATGTCGATTCACCTCATAATTAAATACGGAGGTCATATGCGGGCTTTTCTAGTCTTATATTGTCCCCATTTAAATTTGTGTAGCAAAACGGTGCCCTATTTAGCCTTGCTAACACAAAATTTAAATTGCGGAGTATCTAAACAACATAAACCATCTAATTAATTATCGGGACCCTGGTTCCGCTTAATATTGCTTAATTTCACCGCATCTTTGCCATCTCATACATCATACATGCATCATGCCTGATCTTCTACTATAGTATTAAATAGTGCATCCGATGTTTCTTATAGTGCTTTGCATCTTCACGGATTAGGCCGATGAGTTGATGCAAGAGTCAACTTGATTTCCGGTGTATCTTAGGCAATGTTTTCAGGCAAGCATTCTCCCTCTTTCTACCTATTTCACATTTCTAGTCTTTATTTTATCATGTTGATCTATTGCTATCTGTGTTGCGATGCTATAGATTCCATACCCCTTTATACTTCCCTACATCCTCTATATTGCCATGGACACCTCCTATTACTGGTTGTTTGGTAGATAGTCGGCCTCGCGAGTCGTAGTCGCTTGCTCAGGTGCTGCTTCGCGTTGTCGATGTTCCATCGTTGTTGGGTGGTTGGCACATGCTTAATGCTAGAGATGATCATGACTTTAATTACCATTTAATAACTAATATTGAAAGTAGGTAAATAATGTAGAGGCACCGACGAGTAATAGACAATATTTGGTTTTTAACCGCTCACTTGTGTCCCGTAGGACCCCGAGTTCTTGACACCAGTTCCGAGATCGAGCGAGCTAACCACAGGTGGGGTGTGTGGGCACCCCCCTCTATTTAGTACCTGATTTTAAAGTACTGTACGGGGGCAACAAACTAGCTTGGGGATTTATTACTATCATGTACTTATACCATGATTTACTGCTTTATTTACTATTGCGCGTGGAGCGCTTGTACTGTTTAGGAACAAATGTTGAATGTTTTCGCGGTATCGACAAGCCCAGTCACACTTTTGGGTTCCCAATTGTTTACAGCCATTGTCACAAACCTTGGGTCCGTCTCAGAGATCGACCGACTTCATTACGGGTAGCTTAGTGGGGTGGCCCCAATGTGCTTGCTGGGTCTAGGAAACATCGTGCCTGAAACCCCGTCAACATACTGTTGGGTGTATGTTTTGTGATCTTGTACCTACCTGATCTGACAACAAGGGTGTAGGTGCGTGTGGAAACTTTGGTGCACTCCTGCAGGGTTTAATCTTTTTAAAAAGCCATGTCCGCTTTTATGGACGACTTGGAGCATGATGGCGCTGTGTCAACGTGGGAGCGCTTTGTTGGGAAACCCCAAGAGCAAGGTGTGATGCAGCACATCAGTAAGTCTTCTCTCAGTAAGAAACCGAGGTTATCGAACCAGTAGGAGGAAGGAAACGTCTCAAAGGTTTTGCAAGCAACGTGGAAACCTACACAACACAAACTCAAGACTTCTCCCAACTAACAGTGAGGTTTTCAATCTCACCTGTTGCTGTAACAAAGGATTAACTGTATGGTGTGGAAGGTGAAATTGGTTTGCAGCAAGTAAACAGTAACAGTGGAAGATGTATCAATGGTAAAGATTGGAACGGGGTCCATAGTTCACTAGACGTGTTCTCCTTAGATAAACAAACATGGCATGTTGGGTAAATAAATTACAGCAGGGCAATTGACAGGACTAAGCAAGGCATAACAATGCAATACTAGACATAAAAGATCCTATGAGATTCGATTGGGCAATACAACAAGATACATAGACCGCCATCCCACTACAAGGAATGTGTCAAACTATGACGTTTTGGTAGTGACCGTGAATGAAATTGTCATAGATCTATGACGATTCTACGCCAGATGGTTGTAAGCTATTTGGGAGGGCCAAATCCTTATTAAACTATGACGATTTCATAAATAATGTTGTAATTTCTATGGACAAAATCGTCATAATTTCTAGACATATCAAGATACAAGAGGAGGTCAATATCATCCATAAGATGTGAACATAATGAATGGATAGGATGGTGAAGTGTGGAAACTTGTTGTGGATCGATGACCTGGCATCCAGCACGGCAAATATTTGCATCCATCGCGCGCACACACGGCGAACATTTTGGCGCACACACCAAATCCCCTGCCCCTATGACCCCTCCATCCTCTAACCCTAACCCTTATCTCTCCCCTGCTGCCACACTACGCCCATCTCCGGTCGCCCCTTCTCCTTTCTTGGCGGTTGCACTTTTACCTGTCCATTTACAGCGGCGCCCTGATCCCCTCCATCGTCGCCGGATCTCCTCCACCCTCCCAACAAACTACCATCGGTAGGGCGGGGGGCTGGGTGGCCATGGAGGGCGACGAGAGGCCTCCCCTGTCCTCAACGTCGGCGACCTCCGCCTCTCCCTATTCCTCAAGGTTCTCAACCCCTGCGCGACTCCTCCACCAGCATCTACATTGGTTTGTTGTTGTGCTTCCTCGTTGATTGCCTATTTCTACCTCCGCTTTTCCCCATTTTCTACCTCTACTTACTCGTCGATATCCAGGGATCTAGGCCGGAGTAGATGCGAGCAAGGAAGCGATCTTCCATGTCCTGGATCCAGGGAACCTGGTCAGATCCGAGGCCATCGACGACTCGTTCTTCTTCCTCCGGCATCCAGGGAGTGGTCAATTTCCTTGGCCCATCCTGTGTAAATGGCCACCACTCCACGCTTCTACATCAAGTAGGCTTGTTGTTGTAGCTACTGCAGGTTCCCTGCTGGTCATGCTAAGATAAGAACATCACGTGAGTATTTCTACCTTGTTAAATTAGATGCATGCATGAATGTATGATTGTGTCGATTAATACCTGATGGAAAACATTACATACGTAGTGGTTATTTTGGTAGATTAGATCCATATCAAGATGGACAGATCTACATGGATGCTTCACAAATTCATTTTATATGAGTGTGTATTGTAGGTTAATTTGTCCAACGATTTAGCTAACTAATTAAATTATGCGCAGATTTCTCAATTTTTTAAGAATGAAAGAGGCATTTGATGGAAAAAAAGACATAATACTGATCAAGGTTCGTGCTGACACCAAAAATCTCCTCTTATAGTGTTTGAGCTGCAATCTATCCATCACAACACTTGATCAATCTAGATGGTAACCTACGACTTCAAAGATAGCTCAACATTTGCTTGTTATTATAGCTTACCAAGAGTATTTTCCCGTACTTTATTAAATGATTTGATGATGTGCGTGGGCATATTTATTTTTACTATGAATTATCTTGTGTTTTGCATCTATTTCTTCACATATTAAGTGATAAATTTTCTATAATATTATCATATACATGCATGAATTGGATTCTGTAGAGTATGATAAACAACGCTTTATCAGGTTACTCTACCTTATAGATATACCTTCAGTTTTTATATCTTGTCAGTGAAAAGTATGTAAGGGGCGGCATTATGATGGAGTTGTTTTTGCGTCGCTTCATATATGGAAGAATAAAGATCAATATGCTGGTTCGCTGAAATAATAAATTATTTGCTGCTATTCCATATACTTCTGTGATTCTATCTTGTCGTCACGTGAAATATGTGTTGAATTGTACTACCCAAGTTTTATGTGTGATGTTGTGACATGTTATGGTCACTCTATACTGAAATCTTGATTCCTGCATTTTCCTTTCATCAAAAAGCTACCATATGCATGCATGTAATTATAGCTGGCTACTTGCTGCTGTGCTGATTGACTCGAGGATGGGAAACCCGTGGGTCTACTATACCCGATGGGTGATGGGGACGGGAAAATGTATTTCCCCGGGTGGGGAATGGGGAAGGGGATAGGGGAACTTTGATTGCACGAGGATGGGGCAGAAAAGGAAGTCCCCGAGCGGGGTAGACCTGTTGCCATTCCTAGCCATGGCATTGGCTTCTCGAGCTCTCTAGATTAGATAAGTCTTTAGTCTATCCTATTATCTTTATTACTTTTTTGATTTTCTTGTTGTTCCACAATTTCTTCTTCATGATACATGCTAACCATGTTTTAATTGACTTGTTTACTACAGAAGGTTCATCTTGGAGGTCCCCTACATTCTCTCTTGTAGGAAATTCATGACATACTTGTTTTAGTTTCTCATCCCTATGTATTTAACTAGTGTTTATTGTTTATGATCATTTGCTTGAGTCACATCCAATTTGGAGTCTCTGTTGCAAGTGTTAATGATTTCCGTATAAAGTTCTAGTTATTGGAAATGTGCGATGTTATGGATCATGTGCTACTTAACTAGTTAAAATAATTTGTTCATTTGTACTGAGATGTTAAGAATATTTGTTGTTTGCATGATGATATCCAATGGTCAATTTTTTACTATTCTTTTTCATGTTGTAGATGCATAAATAGGATGGTGGATTATATATATATATAGTTTTCATTGGAAGTGGATTATAAGCCTACTGCAGGTCAAACCTCAGTCCCAAGGTATTTTTCTTAGCTTATGGAGGAGAATTTATTATGCATCCCATTGACTGGGGTGTTGCTGATGTAAAATCTAGTGGGAGGGTAATGTTTTCTTTTGAGAACCTCGATTGCATAATTCTTGTTTGTTTGTTTGTACCAGTCTAACTGTTATTTTCACACAATTACTTGTGTATATAAAACTTATATGTTGTGATTATTATTTTTTATGTCTAGATGTCCCATGTATGTCGTTCACACCATTCTTCCCACACTCATCATTTAGACCTGTCATATTTTCTGAATCTGAGTGGCTTCAATTAAATGTATGTAAATCCAACGCTAGATGGATCTTCAAATACTTAATATTCTCATGCAAGTATCTCTTATCCAGAATAAATGCATGGCGTCCTTATGTCTCCCTGATTGTTACCCCTGAAAGTTGTGCTAGCTCTCTAACTCTGTGATTTTTTCCATATCCCAGATGCCAGAAGCATCGCAAGGGTGTTGTTTGATGACAAGAGGGCAGCATGCCTGAAACTAGAACATGTGGCCGGACCAGATTTAGAACTAGATCACACGGGAATGTTTACTGGAGAAACATATTATGTGTTTATTTTCTTTCCAGATAATCTTTGTTATTTTTAGAAGATATTGCTTTATTTCCAACTAACAGCCATTACCATATTTTCCATTCTTTTATAGGAGCTCCAGGATAAAGCTGGAAGAAGCAAAAGCTTCATAGTTAGCAATCAGTTGATGTCTTAGTTTTTGCGGTTAGTTGTATCTTCTCAGGAGTTGATAAGTCATATTTTTTCTAGCAAGTTGTATGTCTGGGAGTTGATATCGATGTGCTATTGATACCTTGATTTTTACGAATTGCTGGTTTTTCTCTGTTTATAGCACACTCTTGTACTTCTAGCTTTACCTGAGATTTGATGTTTGTGCTACTATTAACTTGTATTCATGCTGGTTGTTCTCGGAGACCCGATGGAGAGCTGCAACTGGAGGAACACTTTCTTCTACAAATTAGATAAGTATTTGATCTATCCCATTCTACTCTTTGTTACATGGATGATGGATCATGATGCCATGCGTTATTTTGAGTAAAGTCCCTGTGTGATAAGGAACCTATTGTCTGATTAGCTTTGTACTAGGATCTGGTCGAGTCTATGATGTTAATTTGGTTACTATTGTACGTTTTCTTCCTAGTCATGGTGTAAGTGGTAAATGATAATGATCTGTATAGGAAAACCATGCACTCTAGTTTTAAATAAATGCTAGGCATTGCTCATGATACTACCGGCCAGTTTTCTTTCTTAATGCAACTAGTTCCTTTATGTTTTTCATATCAGGTGCAAGTATGCATTGGTTGTGTTTCAAATATAAGTTACATGATCTATTGTACATATTCTCAACTTGCCTAGTTCTTGCTAGTAATATTCTTTTGTAAGCTTATGTTATCAAAGATGTGGTAGATCATCTGTTCATATACAAATGATTGTGTCAGCTAAGTATTTAGAGGTGGTTCTATCCTATAGTAGAATAAGAACTGAGTTGTAGGGGTCTCAACCTAATAAGGTAGATTCCTCCTGTGTTTACAATGCTAGTCCCTGGATCAATAGCTAGCATCCACAGTTAAGATGTAATATAAAGAAACAAAGGTCATAATACAACTTTATAACCAGGAATAAAATAATACATTACATCTTACTTAGCTCATTTGGCTAACTCATTACAATGCAACAGAAATAACTATAGCATGGGGTCCTTCATCTTCAAAGTGCCACAGGCAGTCATGTTGGTTGTAGACTTGTAATCCTATTCAACACACTTCACTAACATCAAACAAACCTGCAACATAATAAGTTGCAGCCACAAGGGTCAATACATTTGAATTGTATTGGAAAGTTTCACTACTATGTAGAATTAAGTGGATCCTATCATTACATGCATATTTGGCTAAGTAGGGTTTAGGCTCTTTTGCAGAAAGCAATATAGTTTTATCCTATCTTTTCAAAATAGTTTTGATCTTTTGTCAAATCTTTCTGAACTTCTTGGAAAACTCCAAGTGCTTCTAATACCTTGTTGTCACCATCAAGTTTTAACTTTGAGAAATTGGAATGTCGAGATCTTCCATAGCTTCAGGCCTTAGTTGCTCAGTATTGTCCATAACCGGGGACACGGCTAAGTACTTAGAATTTTGATCTTCTGCAGAAGTTGTACACTTTACCCACATGACACAATCTCATCTTGATGCCACCAGTGTCCGCTGGATAAGTACTCACCAAGATGGAGTACTGGCAGATTGAGAATGTGACAAAGTCTTTCCATAGGAGTCCTCCCAATACACAATGCTAGCATGTCTTCCAGGCACCAATGTAGGGTTTCAAGTTCCCTAGCACAAATCTAGTTAACCTGAAGATGCCAATGCATGGGTCTTCCACTATGTAGTTGACTAAGCCAGAGCCCATTTAGCATGTGGCTGTACATGGAAGCCACTGTACGAGAAACATGTTCAATCTCTAAGTCCCTGGGTGGTTTTATTCTAGTGCACAACAAAAAGAGATAGCCATATAAACATGGTTCCTTTTGTTGCCACCTTGTCCATCCTTGAGTATCCTTGTCCACCCAGGTGGTTCATTGAGTACTTGTTTTATTATATAAAACATAAGTCTTTTCAATACTTCTTATAATCATAACATGTATCCCATCCCAATATCTAGCAGGGCTAAGCATACTACAACTACAATGTTTCCACTAAGGAATATATAGGGGTATCCTATTAGGATTTAGCATAGCATAAAATATAGTAAAGCTTATCATGCATGTTTCAAAAATCCACTAAGGGTAATGAAAATATTAGGACTTGGATGATAGTGTCACTTGCCTTAGTAGTTGGTGGTGTTGGTACACTCTTCGCAATAACACACTTGATAATCAACACAATCTATCAAGCAAAACAACCAAGACAAAACAATCACAAGATCAATACTAATGAAAACACAAAAATCATGAAAAGTATGCAAACATGCAAGACGGCAATTTTTTTATTGTACAAATTGTTATAACAAGGTTCTGAACATTACTAAGCGATTTATGAACATTTTATATTTTGAATATTACAAATGCAACCATTTGTGCAATTGTAGCAATTAGCAATATTTTCTAATACTTGGAAAGGCCATTCTACCTAAATAATTTCCACGATATTATTTATACTAGAATAAAATTATATTTTGGTCTTATTGTATAGAGGGTTCAATATGCAACCATTTGCAAAAGGATTCACTTAAAAATAATTTACACAACAATTTTTATACTCAAAATACTCCACAAATGGTTCTATATGAAACGTGATTTTAACAGACTCAAAAGTATTGAATTATGGCTCAACTGTGTTCTACTCGTTTTTGTGAATCCATAGACATATTATTTGCTAAATTTGGATATACAGAACTAAAGATATGATTTTTACAAGTTTCTATGTTCTTATGTCTAAAAATCCGAAAATAGGAATTGATATGCAGCTACGGGCAACGTAATAACCTGTTCCTGATCGGTTGAATACATGTATATGTATCAAAATAATTTTGTATTAAAACTAAACGCCATTTCTGGATTTCTAGTGCTCTTTTGATGGTTTTTCGTTTGGGCTCGAGATCATAAGGCGTGTTCATGGTGGTCTAATATGCCCTTGTCATTGGATTCGGTTCATCGGCACCGCGATCATCTAGAAAGGTATAGCTAGAAATCATGTCTAGGAGGTAAGCATACATATGTATATTATACGGGTGCAAGGATTTAGCATGTTGCTCACCGAGCGCGATACAATCGTCGGAGGAAGTCGTTGAACCCAGTTGCAACGGCTGCGGAGTGTGTTGTCAGCTATCCTCGCCTCGTCCTTCTGGTACACGAAACAACTCTCCACCTCCTCGTGTTGTTGAAGGCGCGGCAGCTCGTTCTTCGTCGCCGGAGCTGCCGAGAATGCGGCCGGCATCCAGCGGCGGTCTAGCGGAGTTTCTTTTTAGATGGAGTTGAGATAGAGGCCTTGGTCTCCTGTGATAGTGGAGAATGGAAAGAAGAGGCAGTGGACGTTGTATTAGGCTTAATAGGGAGACGTGTAATGGCAGCAATTTATGGCATTGATGGCTAACGTTTCAAACCAATTAACTCGTGCGTGTGTTTAGGAAAACGAAACGAAACGACGGCATTTAGATGAGCTGCATGCTATGCTAGGATTCTATGCGTGTGTAAGAGTGATCGATTCAGCTAGGTTGCAAGGCCAAGACCTGTTGTTGCTGCGGGAAGAAAAAAAAAAGCAAAGAAATCGGGTGGAGTCCAGCATAGAGGCGAGAAGAGAGATAGCAAGAGAAGTGCATGCAGCTAGCCCATGCATGCATACACGCACTCGCACGTGCGTAATTATAGAATAAGTCCAAAAATTGTAAATTTGAAGAATACCAAGTAGAAGTAAATTGGCAAATCAAAAGCACATTCAAATATCAATACGAAAAGTACTATGAGAAATTAATCTCTTACTTTTATATGTCAAGTTAATTTCAAAACATTTGAAATTAATTTTTTTAATAACTCTAAACAAAATATTTATTTTTATTTAACCGCGCTGCAATATCCATTGGTTAAAAACAAAATCGGCCCAATAAAAAAAATAACGGGAGGGAAAAAAAAGAGATGGAGGGCTGATTGGGTCTTGGGCTGCTGATGTTTTTTTTTAACGTTTTCTTCTTTTCTTTTTCTGTTTTATTTTTTTTAGTTTTCAATTTATCTCTTCAATTTGTTTTAAATTTATACCAAACCTTTTTTAGAAAATTTATATAAAATACAATTTGATAGTTTACTCCAATTAGAGTATTTGGAATATTTTTTTTAATAAAGTATAATTCAAAAAAAATTAGCATGGTACGTATGCCTTGTTTTATTATTTTCTATTTTTTTCTTATAAAAACCATATCTTTTGACTTAGGACTTCAAAAAGGTTCAAACAAATTTTCTTATCTTTATAATTTTATTCTTTATCAAACAAAATATTTTATTTCAAAAGCTTGGCCAAGATTTAGTTTGGCTCTATAAAATAATCCTTATTTATAATTCTACCTTTGCTTTTGAAAATCAAATCTTTTTATTAAAAGATCTAAAAATAGTGATTCCAACTATTATAACTTTCTTTATTAATTGTTTATATTTTTAAATCCCTTTAGGATTTTATTTCATCAAAACAGGTTTGGATGTTTCCAATTGGAATCAAAAAGTTTCTTATCACCCTAAATCTCAACAAAATTTTATTTTGTTTATTTATTTTTCACATTTCAAAATTTGGAAAATTTTGGGATGTGACAGGCTACCACCCTTAAAATAAATCTCGTCCCGAGATTTGGGAAGGCTAGGGTTACAAGTTGGCTTGAAGGCAACTAGGGTACTACCACTCTTAAAATAAAGTCTCATAGGGTTACATTGATGGTTCACTTGACTATGAGTTTAACACTTGATATCCTGACAAGGAATCCTTATTTGACTCAACTGAGTTAACTAAATCCTGACATCCACTTCTTCTATCTCTTTAAAGTTTCCATACATGTCAATGTGGTTCACATGTCCTTTCTTGGTCATATTGGAGTCATTTTCATTGGCTCTTCTAGCATCCTTTTTCTTTTTCTTCTCTGGACAGTCTGATGCATAGTGTCCAAGTTCCTTACAATAATAGCACTGCAACTGGCTAATGTCTTTCTTCCTGAAAGTGTCATGTTGGTTCTGACCAAGGTCATCTCCATTGTCAGTATCATTTCCATTATTATCACTTCCATTGTTGTTGTGGTGATACTGATGTGGTTTAGAATCTTCATTGCCCTTTTTGAATGAACGCTTCTTTTGTGATGATCCTGAGTGATACTTGAGTTTATGTTTCCTCTTTCTGTTCTCAACTTGATTCATCTTGTTTTCCAAAATGGTGGCTTTGTCACAGAGTGATTGATAAGTTGGGACATAGGCAACAGCTAGCTGCAGGTTCAACTCATCATTAAGTCCTTCAAGAAATTTCTCCTTTCTCTTAGCATCTGTATCAACTTCATCCGGTGCATAGCGTGCCAGATTGTTGAATTCTTCAATGTACTCAGCCACACTGAGGTGACGTTGTTTCATATTGTGAAACTCCTTTTTCTTCAAGTTCATCACTCCAGATGAGATGTGAGCTGTACGGAAACCATCCTCAAAAATAGCCCAAGTTACATCTTCAAGGGGAGTGGTGATCTGAAAGTTGTCCCACCATGTTGCTGCTGGTCCTTCGAGCAGATATGCTGCAAACCTAACTTTTTCTTCGTCGGTGCAGCCAACAGTCACTAAGTCCTTATTCACCGAATGTAACCAGTCATTGGCTTCCATTGGATCAGTTATTCCAGAGAACCTTGCAGGTCTAAGTTTTAGAAACCTGGTGAGCATATCATGTGCTGAAGGATTATTCTGATTGTTGTTGTTGTTGTTGTTGTTCTGATTCTGTATGTACGTGGTCATCATCTGCATCAGCTGTGTTTGAGCTGTCATCATCTGCTGCATCTCAGGAGTGATGTTGTTGTTGTTGTTTTGGTTGGGGTTGGCACGACGGGGAGGCATCTGTTGGTTTGATAGGGATAAGTAATGACAGATAGGCATAAGGGAGTTCTAACACACAACTCAAAACAACCAAGTTCAATCAAACAATCAATCAATCAACAAGCAACTATCCACTTAACAACTTATGAGCTTAACTCATGAGTTGAAGGAAACAACAAGTTTTCTTGAAATAATTAACTTAGTATAGTCATACCTCATAGATCAATATGATCCATACACTAACATGATATCAATGTTTTTGGTAGGCAATCTAATGTCTCTTGGTTTTCACTTGTAGTCCTTAGTGATGTCTAAGTTGAAGTCCTTGGTCATGGTGGAGGCTTGTCCATCAAGTTGAAAATGAAGAGGTGTAGAATCAAAACCAAAAGGTTAAGGAAATAGTTTACAAGATTGTTTGTAAATAAGTTTTTGGAATAAATACAACTCCTATTTTTCTAAGGGGTTTTGTCCAATCCTAGGGTTACAATCCTACAGGCAACACAGTGCTCTGATACCATCTGTAGGGGTCTCAACCTAATAAGGTAGATTCCTCCTGTGTTTACAATGCTAGTCCCTGGATCAATAGCTAGCATCCACAGTTAAGATGTAATATAAAGAAACAAAGGTCATAATACAACTTCATAACCAGGAATAAAATAATTCATTACATCTTACTTAGCTCATTTGGCTAACTCATTACAATGCAACAGAAATAACTATAGCATGGGGTCCTTCATCTTCAAAGTGCCACAGGCAGTCATGTTGGTTGTAGACTTGTAATCCTATTCAACACACTTCACTAACATCAAACAAACCTGCAACATAATAAGTTGCAGCCACAAGGGTCAATACATTTGAATTGTATTGGAAAGTTTCACTACTATGTAGAATTAAGTGGATCCTATCATTACATGCATATTTGGCTAAGTAGGGTTTAGGCTCTTTTGCAGAAAGCAATATAGTTTTATCCTATCTTTTCAAAATAGTTTTGATCTTTTGTCAAATCTTTCTGAACTTCTTGGAAAACTCCAAGTGCTTCTAATACCTTGTTGTCACCATCAAGTTTTAACTTTGAGAAATTGGAATGTCGAGATCTTCCATAGCTTCAGGCCTTAGTTGCTCAGTATTGTCCATAACCGGGGACACGGCTAAGTACTTAGAATTTTGATCTTCTGCAGAAGTTGTACACTTTACCCACATGACACAATCTCATCTTGATGCCACCAGTGTCCGCTGGATAAGTACTCACCAAGATGGAGTACTGGCAGATTGAGAATGTGACAAAGTCTTTCCATAGGAGTCCTCCCAATACACAATGCTAGCTTGTCTTCCAGGCACCAATGTAGGGTTTCAAGTTCCCTAGCACAAATCTAGTTAACCTGAAGATGCCAATGCATGGGTCTTCCACTATGTAGTTGACTAAGCCATAGCCCATTTAGCATGTGGCTGTACACGGAAGCCACTGTACGAAAAACATGTTCAATCTCTAAGTCCCTGGGTGGTTTTCTTCTAGTGCACAACAAAAAGAGATAGCCATATAAACATGGTTCCTTTTGTTGCCACCTTGTCCATCCTTGAGTATCCTTGTCCACCCAGGTGGTTCATTGAGTACTTGTTTTATTATATAAAACATAAGTCTTTTCAATACTTCTTATAATCATAACATGTATCCCATCCCAATATCTAGCAGGGCTAAGCATACTAGAACTACAATGTTTCCACTAAGGAATATATAGGGGTATCCTATTAGGATTTAGCATAGCATAAAATATAGTAAAGCTTATCATGCATGTTTCAAAAATCCACTAAGGGTAATGAAAATATTAGGACTTGGATGATAGTGTCACTTGCCTTAGTAGTTGGTGGTGTTGGTACACTCTTCGCAATAACACACTTGATAATCAACACAATATATCAAGCAAAACAACCAAGACAAAACAATCACAAGATCAATACTAATGACAACACAAAAATCATGAAAAGTATGCAAACATGCAAGACGGCAATTTTTTTATTGTACAAATTGTTATAACAAGATTCTGAACATTACTAAGCGATTTATGAACATTTTATATTTTCAATATTACAAATGCAACCATTTGTGCAATTGTAGCAATTAGCAATATATTCTAATACTTGGAAAGGCCAATCTACCTAAATAATTTCCACGATATTATTTATACTAGAATAAAATTATATTTTGGTCTTATTGTATAGAGGGTTCAATATGCAACCATTTGCAAAAGGATTCACTTAAAAATAATTTACACAACAATTTTTATACTCAAAATACTCCACAAATGGTTCTATATGAAACGTGATTTTAACAGACTCAAAAGTATTGAATTATGGCTCAACTGTGTTCTACTCGTTTTTGTGAATCCATAGACATATTATTTGCTAAATTTGGATATACAGAACTAAAGATATGATTTTTACAAGTTTCTATGTTCTTATGTCTAAAAATCCGAAAATAGGAATTGATATGCAGCTACGGGCAACGTAATAACCTGTTCCTGATCGGTTGAATACATGTATATGTATTAAAATAATTTTGTATCAAAACTAAACGCCATTTCTGGATTTCTAGTGCTCTTTTGATGGTTTTTCGTTTGGGCTCGAGATCATAAGGCGTGTTCATGGTGGTCTAATATGCCCATGTCATTGGATTCGGTTCATCGGCACCGCGATCATCTAGAAAGGTATAGCTAGAAATCATGTCTAGGAGGTAAGCATACATATGTATATTATACGGGTGCAAGGATTTAGCATGTTGCTCACCGAGCGCGATACAATCGTCGGAGGAAGTCGTTGAACCCAGTTGCAATAGCTGCGGAGTGTGTTGTCAGCTATCCTCGCCTCGTCCTTCTGGTACACGAAACAACTCTCCACCTCCCCATGTTGTTGAAGGCGCAGCAGCTCATTCTTCGTCGCCGGAGCTGCCGAGAATGCGGCCGGCATCCAGCGGCGGTCTAGCGGAGCTTCTTTTTAGATGGAGTTGAGATAGAGGCCTTGGTCTCCTGTGATAGTGGAGAATGGAAAGAAGAGGCAGTGGACGTTGTGTTAGGCTTAATAGGGAGACGTGTAATGGCAGCAATTTATGGCATTGATGGCTAACGTTTCAAACCAATTAACTCGTGCGTGCGTTTAGAAAAACGAAACGAAACGGTGGCATTTAGATGAGCTGCATGCTATGCTAGGATTCTATGCGTGTGTAAGAGTGATCGATTCAGCTAGGTTGCAAGGCCAAGACCTGTTGTTTCTGCGGGAAGAAAAAAAAAAGCAAAGAAATCGGGTGGAGTCCAGCATAGAGGCGAGAAGAGAGATAGCAAGAGAAGTGCATGCAGCTAGCCCATGCATGCATACACGCACTCGCACGTGCGTAATTATAGAATAAGTCCAAAAATTGTAAATTTGAAGAATACCAAGTAGAAGTAAATTGGCAAATCAAAAGCACATTCAAATATCAATACGAAAAGTACTATGAGAAATTAATCTCTTACTTTTATATGTCAAGTTAATTTCAAAACATTTGAAATTAATTTTTTTAATAACTCTAAACAAAATATTTATTTTTATTTAACCGCGCTGCAATATCCATTGGTTAAAAACAAAATCGGCCCAATAAAAAAAATAACGGGAGGGAAAAAAAAGAGATGGAGGGCTGATTGGGTCTTGGGCTGCTGATGTTTTTTTAACGTTTTCTTTTTTTATTTTTCTGTTTTATTTTTTTTAGTTTTCAATTTATCTCTTCAATTTGTTTTAAATTTATACCAAACCTTTTTTAGAAAATTTATATAAAATACAATTTGATAGTTTACTCCGATTAGAGTATTTGGAATATTTTTTTTAATAAAGTATAATTCAAAAAAAATTAGCATGGTACGTATGCCTTGTTTTATTATTTTCTATTTTTTCTTATAAAAACCATATCTTTTGACTTAGGACTTCAAAAAGGTTCAAACAAATTTTCTTAGCTTTATAATTTTATTCTTTATCAAACAAAATATTTTATTTTAAAAGCTTGGCCAAGATTTAGTTTGGCTCTATAAAATAATCCTTATTTATAATTCTACCTTTGCTTTTGAAAATCAAATCTTTTTATTAAAAGATCTAAAAATAGTGATTCCAACTATTATAACTTTCTTTATTAATTGTTTATCTTTTTAAATCCCTTTAGGATTTTATTTCATCAAAACAGGTTTGGATGTTTTCAATTGGAATCAAAAAGTTTCTTCTCACCCTAAATCTCAACAAAATTTTATTTTATTTATTTATTTTTCACATTTCAAAATTTGGAAAATTTTGGGATGTGACATGAGTGAAATCTATGTGAATGTAATCTTTTGCTAATGGTACTTTTCTGTTTGAAATGCAGAAGGACGAGAAGCCCAAACCTGAGTATACCATTAAAATCGTCTTTACAAGAGCTACATGCTGATGACGTTCTGGAGTAGCTAGGTATGAAAGATTTCATGGCTGAATTTGTTGTGATGTGATCGTTGTAATATGTGTTCTAACTATTCCGATATTGTAACAAAGCAATTTTGGCTGTTATTTATATATTTTCATGTGTTTTCATTCTCCTTTCTGATTGGTATATTGGTTAATAATTTGATGTGAAAAAATTCAAATCTCACAAATGAGAACTGACAATTGGGACCCATCTCACAAAAAGGCCAAAATTGGAAATTAAATGGATTGTAAAAAGGCCAAGACATAAAACAAATAGGCAAAAATGTTGAATTTGGCCCATTTAGCTGAGACTAGAATTAATAAGCATAAATTGACTGAATTGTTGGACTTGGCCCATATAAATGGGTGAAGTGGACCAGGCTGAATTCTTGCCACGTAGGATCTGCCATGTAGGATCTGATGTGGCCAGGCTAGATGTCCCATGACGATATTAGATCGTCATAGAGGTTATGACGTTATGAGATCGTCATAGACGGTTATGACGATTTCGTAAAAAATGTCGTTATAGTTCATTTGCGACGCCCAGCTTTCGACGATCTCAAAATCGTCATAAAATCGTCATAAACAGACTATTGTGATGATTCTGTGACGAAATTAGAGGGTCATATATAGCCAGATTCCTTGTAGTGTCCAACTGCATCTATAACTAGAAGTACACATTTGGGTTATCATCTGAACCCCCTCCATTATTAAGTTGCAAGCAACAAACAACTGCTTTAAGCAAAGTGTGTAAGGTAAACAATCCACTTGTTCCATGAACAAGAGACCGTTGTTTTCCCCTAGTGGCAACAACACATCTACAACCTTAGAGATTTCAGTCACTTCCCTTGATTAAATAGAGGCATGAACCCACTATCGAGCATAAATACCCCCTCTTGGAGTCACTAGCAACTACTTGGCCAAGATACCCACTAACAATGGAGATCATGCAAGATCACAAACAACACAGACATGATAGAATCAATAAGACAAAACCATTAATCAGTCTGACATAGTAATCTCAGTACCCACCGGATCCCCGCAAACACAACATGCATGATTACAAATAGATGAGATCTTGATCATGAACGGAGCTCACAAGATCTAGACATGAAAGCACAAAGGAGGAGATACAACCATCTAGCTACTACATGGACCCGTAGTCCAAGGTGGAACTACTCATGCTTCATTCCAGAGGCTGGCATGATGAAAAAGAAGGCCTCCGGGATGATCTACCCTCCGGCAGGGTGCTAGGAAGAGCTTTAGATCCCCCCAATCTAGGGACGATGGTGGCAGCGGCTATATACGGTTTCGTGGAATATTGATCGGGTGCTTAGGGTTTAGGAATCGGGGGCTTCTTATAGACGAAGAGGGAGGATGAGGGGGTGCCCCAGGCGGCTGTAACCCCTAGGAGCGGGGTGGGCCCACCCACGCGTCCAGGGGGTGTGGGCCCCTCGAGGACCTCCGCCGTGTCGTCTTCTGGCTCCGTGTTCCCCACGGTAAAATATTGACTTTGGATTTTGTCCCGTCCAATTCCGAGAATATTGATTTCTGCCTTTCTGGAACCAAAAAATAGAAGACTGGCGCTGTGGCATCTTGTTAATAGGTTAGTACCAGAAAACATATAAAAAGTACCTCAAAGTGTGGACAAAGCAAAGCAAAGTACTAAAAAAGTATGGAACATCAAAAATTATAGATACGTTTCTGACATATCAAGCATCCCCAAGCTTAACTCTTGCTCGTCCTCGAGTAGGTAAGTGATAAAAAGAATAATTTTTGAGGTGACATGAACCATCAAAACCAAGATCAAACCATTTGCAAGCATTGAAAGCTGGGATCAAAGAACTCTAAACATGAGCATGAAAAACGGAGTTCTAACAATAAGACAAAGTAACTATGCATGCAACATGAAAGGTTACAAACAAAGATCATGAATAACATGCATTGAAAAACGTTTGTTTCACATACAGAAAACATGGCATAGTGGCATTCATCTTGTCCCTCAAAGAGTAGCAAATAGATGCATAGGACACCTTCAAAGTTCATAAGAGTGACTAGATACAAATAGCACAAGAACAAGTAATATCAACAATATGCATCAATCAATAAGTTTTGGGACAATGCACATAGAACTAAGAATGGCAAATATGCTCTCTTAACTGGTGCCTAAAGGTAGAAGGTGGAGACTAAATATAATTGTGGAAGAAAGGCCCTTCATAAAGGGAAGCAGGGATTTCAAGTTTCAAAAAGAGCTTCCAAAATTTATGGTACTTGTTAGCTTTCAACGCTCATTGCCCCTATCATAAGCATCTTGATGTGATTAAGGTTAAAGTTAACAAACTATGGAGTATATGTTTGACAAAGTATAAGTTGGCAATCTCATGTCCCTTGAATATGAGGGCTGCACCGCATTCTACTCAACTTTAGTCACCTATAAGTTCTTGTCATAGTAAGTGCATGTGTATCATAGAGAACCGCCAACGGGGTACCCCTTGCACATGGTACAGGAGCTATCCCATAACCAAAATGACAAGGCAAGCAGCCAATGAGCATCTCAGCAATCTTTTTATTTGCTATTTGCATAGGTTTTTATTGAGGATGCTTCACAGCTTGCTCATTATGGTGATGCTGCAAGTTTCCACCATGATTAGGCATGGCTTAGGCTAGTGGCCCAGGCGTTTCTCTAACACAAAATACATAACTCCATGGACTTACAAGCTCCATTTTTATTTCACATCGGCAACATCCATAGACAAAAGAGCATGATATCAACTGTGTACAAAGTATAAGTGCAATGTTGAAAATGTTCCCCATGACAACATGGTTCTGCTAATTCCAACGTATAAGTGAAAGCATATACATCATAGATGACATGATGGTTCAAGTTTATTAGGGGCAAGAAATATAAAGTGTGCCATCAAGTTCGTGAGAGCTTTAATCACTAAGTTTTCACATAACAAAATACTTTTTTAATTGGAAGATAGCTGAAAACAAGAATATACTTGGAATGGTGTAACACACCATGCATAGGAATTTATAGTGGACACTTTGGAATAACTTGGTTTATTGGGAGATGGAAGCATGAGTAGACTTACTCATACAAGTGGAGGGTAGGAAAAGACAGGGAGCAACCAACTAAGAGAGAAATAATGGCCATAATCATGCAGAGCGACAAAACATTACTAATCAAAGCATAAAGTGGTACTACAAGTCAAGGACTAAATGATCATAGAGTCTATGGTGACTTGTTCATAGTCATAACATGGTGTGAGCATGTGCCAAGTCAACCCAAACAAAACATCAAAGGAGAATACCGCAATACTATGCATTTGTATGCAAAAACAACGCATAATTCTTTCAAGGCACACTAAGCAATCCCGATTGTTTGGAACAAGTCATGCTATAGAAATAATCACTAAGCATAAGGTCAAAACAACACCTAGCATGACATGCTAAAGTCTAATTCACAGTCAAAGAAAGCTCCTCTTGCACTTTCAAGCAAGAACTTTCTACTCCTTTCCAACACCAATCAACTTATTTGAAACAACACAGCAAGAATGGGGGTCCAAACTACTTTATTCAAGCAAACTAAGAAAAGCAAACGAAAACTAAGACGCTCCAATAACAACAAAACAGTGCATGAAACAATAAAAACGAAGTGTCTAGAAAGACCTGAGCTTTTTATTGATAAAGAAGGGGATGAGCTCCCCTCCGGGAAGAGCTTCAGATCCCCCTGATCTAGGGACGATGGTGGCGGCGGCTATAGACGGTTTCGTGGAATATTGATCGGGTGCTTAGGGTTTAGGCATCGGGGGTCTTCTTATAGGCGAAGAGGGAGGCCGAGGGGGCGCCCGAGGCGGCTGCACCCCCCTAGGCGAAAAGGGCGGCCAGGGGTGTGGCCCCCTCGAGGCCCTCATCCGTCTCGTCTTCTGCCTCCGTGTTCCCCACGGTAAAATATTGAATTTGGATTTTTTCCCGTCCAATTCCGAATGCCTTTCTGGAACCAAAAACATAAAAAATAGGCAATTGGCACTATGACATCTTGTTAATAGGTTAGTACCAGAAAACATATAAAAAGCACCTCAAAGTATGGAAAAAGCAAAGCAAAGTAGATACTAAACAAGCATGGAACATAAAAAATTATAGATACGTTTCTGATGTAGAGCACAATTCTCGATCATAGAAACTATAACTAAAGTTTACTGTTATAATATGACTTGTATCCGATATGACTTGTAAGTTAGATAACCACCATGGAATGAGTGGATAAAACTGCCAACTGTGTGAGTTTCCTCGGCATGACTTCATCATTTGGTCTCGAGGGGGGAAATACCAGGATGGGTATGATTGGTGGTTGTATTATATTAGTTTCGAATAGGTCTTTCTCATCCCCCCTCTGATAGACATGAGTTATATCAAGTCTCTATAGGTTGTATAGTGCATGCTGTGTTGCCGCTTCAGTCCACCATACCTATGTAGGTGAGGATCGCTGAATTCTAACACTCGGCGTGTACTAGCCTCAGTACTGATCGCTCTTTTTTTCCTTTGCCCTTTGTCGGCACTCCTTTTGTTTAAGAAGGTTTTGAGATCGACGTTGTTAGTAGGGTTACCCTTCCGGCTTGGCCTGGAAAGGTTTATGGACGCGATTGGTTATTCTTCAGGGCTCTTAGATCAATTTGCATCTTGTCCGTACTCGTACGTTGTATCGCTTTTAAGGTGATTGGGATCTTTGTACTGTATATATGTATTCTTGGCTCATGGAGTCGTTGTTGTATATATAAGTTTTGTGGGTTCCATCGTGGAATACTTTGTAATGATATTACTTCGTTTTCCACCTGCACGCAAGTGCCTGGTGGGCACCTTTGAATCATTTCTATGCGGGTTTGGTGGGAATCGCTAAAACTTGCGTAGGGCCGATACGAGGGTGTTACAAATAGGGGGTTGGGTGGAGTGTAGGGTGGGTTGCATCGGGGATGTTCAAGTGCGGTGGTGCAGGATCTGGAGGTAAGATAGGGGGTTAGGTGGTGAGTAGGCCAGCAAACTGGGGCGGGGATGTTCCGGTGCGGTGGCGCAGGAAGATTGAGGTGAGATAGGGGTTGGGTGTCATGTAGGCCGGCAAACTGGGGCGGGGATGTTCCGGTGCTGTGGTGCAGGAGTTAGAGGTGCGATAGAGGTTGGGTGGCGTGTAGGTCGGCGAAGCGCGGCGGGGATGATCCGGTGCGGTGGTGCAGGAGCCAGGGGTGAGATAGGGGTTAGGTTTTTCGGAGTGCTATGGGGGAAATGGCGTCATTGGAAGGTGGACTATCCAGCTTCAGAGCTATGGGGACCAAGGAGAGAAAAATTACGAAAGATACCCACAACCTGACATTTGTAGTTACACCATTTTCAAGGGTAGAAAAGGAATTTTGTAAGGCTAAAACATGGCGCGTGACCACTCAAAATATTTCGATGGATGTATGGCGGGAGAATTTGGCGCTCTGAAATTTTGAATTTGGCTATACAGTACAAAATATATAGAAAATAATAACCTACTCCAAGGACTAGAAAAAATACTAGTTTACTATAATGTTCTAGCCTTTATAAGTACAGAGTATTTTCGGACTCATTTTTTCATAAACAGGGTCTATGCCTTCGGCTTAATTACGTACACACATGTTACCCACTATAAAGGTAGTACTAACATGAACTATTAACACTCTGTCATTACACTCACCAATGGATTGCTATCTCTTATATGCATGCATATGATTGGGCTACTAGAAATTGTTTTTTGTCTATACCTCTATGCAAAAATACTAGTCTAGATAATGTACTAGTAGTACCGAGTACTCATCGGTAACTACAGTTAGCCTATAATACTATGCTAAGAGAATCCCATTTTTGTGATGAAAGTCCTCAAGCCTAGTAAGAGTGGTAACTTGGAGTATATATATGTTAGCGGGTATGTACTACTAGTATTTTGTACACTAGAGTCATTTTGCATTAAAAAGTGTGGTGTGATGCTTCTCTTTAGTAAGTTGCGTATGTCTTGTACACGTATGGGAATCAGATAATATAAGTATGATATATCATTTTTTATATAAAATCATACTAGGTGGTAAGATAAGATGTGTTTTAACAAGAACACAATATAATTTTTTAATTTGGACTTTTGGGCATTGCCCCCCACCTCTCATTATTTTTAAAAAACTCAACCTGTAGATTTTGTTTATAGCGTCAGCAGTTTTTAGTTTATTATTTGATGGAAGATAAAATGGTCAAAAAAAGTCTTTTTAAGAACACAAATCTTAATTTATAATAGTAAAGCTTAACGATTCTATTCTAATAGTTGTTTCTATCGTAGTGGCAAGGCACCCAGTCAACCGGTGGTGAGGTCTTGAGTTTGAATCCTAGGCAATTTGTGTTAATATAGAGTTATTTTTTTATACTCTCAGGCTAACATCTAGGACCCAGATAAACTGCTGCTGCATCTAGCAATGTTGCCAAGGTCAGGACGGTAGACTCGACCCGAAAAAACAGTCCAACATATATACAAACGCTTAATTTAAATAGAGGTTGACATATAGGACCCAGCATGTACACCTTTAATTCAAATAGTGGCTGACATGTGGGACCCATCATAGACACGTTTCCTACACAGAGAAGGCTGACATGTGGGACCAAGCATAGACACATTTCTTGTACATAGAAGGCTGACATGTGGGACCAAACATCGAAGTATGGATTAACAATTTTTGTACTCTATAAGGCCGACATCTGGGCCTAGGTATACTTCTTCTGCATCATAGCACGTTTCCCCTTAAAAAAATCCACCAATGTTGCCAAGGTACATACACAACATGAAAAACCGTCTAACATGTTTCTTTCAAATAGAGGATGACCTCTGGGACCCAGCGTAGACACATTTCCTGCACAGAGGTTGATTAGATCTGGGACCCAACATAGACACGTTTCCTGCACATAGGTTGCTGACATCTGGGACCCAGATACGGACCAAAGTCAGAACAACGAAGACGGCCGAAAAAAAGTCCATCATAGCACATTTAATTTACAGAGAGGATGACATGTGGGACCCACCAGAGAGACCTTATATAGGTGTTGCATCAAGCAATGTTGCCAAGTTCGAATAAGATAGGGGCGATCGAGAAAAATGTCCAACATGCACACGGTCTTCTAATGAGATGCTGACATGTGGGACTCAGCAGCTTGACCAAACGGAAGATTCGCCGAGCAGCGCTATCTTGTTCGGAACAGGGTAACGCTAGAGAAGAAAAAATTCCATCATATACGCATTATTCTTCTAGTGTGAGGCTGACATGTGAGACCCACCACAAAGTATAAAAGACTGATGCATCGAGAAATATTGCCAAGTTCGAAACACGGAGGCACGATCGAGAAAAAAAATCCTACATGCACACGTTTCTTCTAATTTTATGCTGATATGTGGGACCCAGCAGCATGACTAAACGGCATATTCGTCGAGCAACGCTATCTAGTTAGGAACAGGGTAGCGCTAGAGAAGGAAAAAAATTCAATTATATACACACGATTCTTCAAATGAGATGAAAATTAGAGTAAACATTTTTGTTGCTCAGGTTCTGTTGAAGACCTTGGTTGTGCATGGTCGTTGCACCTCATCATGAAGCTCTCACAAGAACAATGTCCATTTTACAAATTTTTAATAAGTCCTTTTTACACACGTTAGCTATGACAAGGATAGTATGCAATTGTGAGGTTTGTCCATCTCAATCATTGAAGTTTCATGTTGTTACTGCTGTCCAAAAAATTCATGTCTATTCTGTATCGGTGCAATAAAGGAGAATCCATAAAGTATTTTTAAAGGCCAAATAAGAAATTGAGGTGTCTTCATAATTAAGTCAGTATGTCTTTATCCTTACCCTCCCCTTCTGTTTTGTTCCTTCTCCCTCTTCCTGGTCTACCACTGAGTGAGTCCGGGTGCTTTAGATTTTGTTAATTATACTTATTTGCGTTGCGGCAGTTGTTTCTTTGGTGGAAGGAGTTGGATTACGCTTTTTCGCGGTGCTAATGTCAGGGATTTCGTTAGGATGAACTGATGTTGTGGTGGGATGGGGGCCTCCACTATTTGGGTGCTGAAACTTGTGCTTTGTGGCTTATTCAATTTTACTAATATTGGTGGATATTCCTTTTTCCCTGCCCACCGGCCGTGAATGCGTGTGAAACAAGGTACCCATGTTCCCATAACAAGGTACATGTGGTTCAGTTCCAGGTGATTGATAGGCATGTTCTTACGTCTGTACCATGCATATGTGTTGCATTGACGTGACAAATATATATATTTCATATGTTCGAGTCACCAACTCATCATTTCCTTCTTCTAATGGAACTAGAGATTTAAAACTTAGCCTTTCATGTGCAGGAAATTTTTTTCCATCGCTCTGGATGGATAGTAGGAGGGTCTTCAGTGTCGCAAGGTAATATCAACATACTATTAATGTCATACAATGTGGTTGATTGCTTCCTTAAGCCAGGGAAAGAACCATAGTTTCTGCTGTGGAGCGTCTAAAAAACATGGTATTGAAGAAAAAACAGAACTAGCTATCCATGCATCGACACGATCCAATGGACAGAACCGATGCAAACTCTCTTTTCCATTGCTCTCCGGAAAACACGCATAGACGCATGCCTCTCCCTTACTGAGTCGGAATAGAATTAGTGCCATCTTTTAGGCTAAAGATGTATGTATCAAGCAGTGCTGGTGGAGTAGTCCAGCATGCATAAAAGACTGCTTTAGTTGGACAATTCTTGCAGCATGGTACATGTTACATAAAGAAGTTTTGCTGTTTTCATGGCCATGAGCATAGTCATGGGAAGTATATGAAGCTATAGAGTAGAGTTCTATCAGTGTGAGGGGGAGCAGGTGAGTAGCAAAAGCCATTGGTGTCCAGACTCTGAACTGCAACACCAACCCCGAGAACTATGGGTATTCTCTTCTGAAAATCAGCCAGTGGCCAGATGCGTGTTCGTTTCTCAAAGAAGTTTCTTTTTCTTCATGCAGAGATACAGATGTGGTGCCATGGTGGAACAATGTTGCCATAAAATTATTATCAAGCTTTACAAGTCAAGTTAGAATTAATCTGATGAGCTAAGAGGGAATACATGTTAGTAAATGTTTTCTAATCAAAGATCACTACAATGTTACTGATTGACAATAACAGTAAATCATCTACCAGGAAACAAACTTGAGAGACAGTGACAATAACACAGTTTCTTTCAGCTCATCATTTTCAGTGATCTAATGCATTGTTTGATATAGGGGTCTCATGCACCAGGATTGGGATTTATGATTGGGAATGAAAATGGTTTCCTGGTGCAGCTGGAGCGAGTTTCCAGTGCTCGACATGTTCATAAGACATTCTACATACAACAATTATTGCTTCTCCCATGGGCTGTTAAAGTGTTATATTTTGTAAACTAATTCTATATTGTTGAAACATGATATCACTACTATAGATTATGAGTTGTCCTTTCTAGGAGCCATGTTTGTTTCAATGATGCACAACTTCTACTCTGTCCAAGGGCCCATAATGATATTGGGACACACTTCAGTTGCGCATGGTCTACTTATGGAAGCCGGCCATTATGAAACCGGGCTTCGCCAGTTTCTAGAATTTGTAAAAGACGATGTAGCTGTTGACATGTATAGCCTATTATATTGATGGAATGGTAAAGCTTGACATGTATAGCCTATTATATTGATGGAATGGTAAAGCGTTACTTCAAGAAAAGTTTAAAGAGTTTTATGGACAGAACTCGGAGTTGCTCTACTTGGCTTGTACTAAGAAGAATGTGGATTTGGTTAACAAATGGCACGTGTGCACTTTCATGTTCACTTCATTGTCCACCATTTGCATTTGTAAATACACTGACATTGATTTAATGTGGGAGATAAATTTTTTGCTTTGATTTCTATGCGTATAATTTTTAAATGCCATTTTTAGAAACAGATTATTTTTTAAGTAATATTATATGTATAAAACTCTACAAATAAAATTTTATATTGTAATGTTTGGTTTTGGTTGATCAAGGCGCTAGCCTTTATAAATTTTAGATCTTTTTCGATTTGTTACTGTACAAGATATTGTAATAAGTTCGCTGATGCTTTACCTAGCTTTGGTGCAAAGATTGTCTTGGAACCACAGGGCGTATGGCCGGGTCGAGTACCTACCTTTTGCCAAACTTTTGGTTTCTAGTCATTGCTACACAGATAACCTCCCGATAATAGTAAGAGGGACAAAACTTTATATTTTTCTTGCGATTGCTTATATCAATTGTTGCTTCATGTAGGAATCAACGAAAAATATCAAAGCCGTGTAAAATATAAGTGCGCCCTTCATACTATAGTGATAAATAAAACTAGACGGATAAGCGCGCTTCGCCGCGCCATCTGCATTGGGTTGACATACATTGTGTTTGGTATGGTGGGAAGCAGGTGTACATCCAACACTTATAGTGTATTTTGCCTCGACAGATGGAATTTCACGCATAATCAATAATTACATTGATTATAAACTCAGTGATTAGCATGACAGTCAATTGACAGTATGTACCAGTTTATGCACCCCAATCTTATACCAAGAAATTACATGTTTAAACTGTGCACAATAGAACTTCCATTTGCAGTCAAGAACATCAGGGAAATCGTCCAACCATATATAATAACACCACAGAATAATACAAATCTCGTAATGTAATTTGGTTATGTATATAATGGCAAAGTACTCATACTAATAACATACAACTCACCAGTAAACTGTCCACGTAGTGTCTATTATATTAGCTAAGAAATATAGGTCAATGCAAAAACTATATACTTGCACAAATATGAAGCCAACAAAACCACGTGTCACAACAGCAACACTCCCATTAGCATAAGCGCCCATCTATGTTTTCATTTACTTCTCAACACCAAAGAACTCTAGAAGAAGTCCAAAAACCGTAGCATCAAGAGAAGAATTCTGTAGAGAAATCGTGCTATCATCGTAAAGATTAAGAAAATAAAGCTTGATAGAAGAGATCATGTGAACATTAAATCTCTAGTTTACTCTGGAAGTTGGTAATTCTTCAAATATTAAAAGAGAATGTCCCTACTCATTCTTTCATTACAACAAATATCAAATAATCACTAAGCCAAGAACAAATGTGAGGGGGTGAAAATGTGACAGACCAGCTCATGTTGAGTTGTACACTGCAATCACATGGTTAAGATCATTCTAGGTTTCCAATGTCTAATAGGAAAAGCACAATAAATAAAATCATGTTGTACGCGAACACAATGCCCCTCTATCCTAATGGACATAAATCTGTAACTTCTTCAACAGGAAGAAGGAACCCCATGTCCTGATGTAGAGGAATCCATAGCTGCTTCAATAATGAGAACCAAAGAAGAGTAAAAGAATCTTATTATCCACATATGCTAGCTCTTATTGTATTGACTCGACCACGTGCTAACATAAAGCTTGCAATAATCACTTAGTATGTAACTTTGTATGGCTCTCATATCATATCATCTACTTAATTACTATCTCTTCAATTTAGACTATACATGATGCTACCAGATTTGTTATTCAGATAGACAAAGGTCCATCTTGTCATGAATTAGAATGCAAAAAAACTAACAGAGCAAAATTCACTGTAAGCCTTTTTGGAGCAAGCAAAATTAAACAGAACTCAGGCTTAAAACATATTTATATAATAAATCAGAGGTCATAAAAGAAAATTATATTAAACAAAAGGCACCAACAGACCAGGAAAGCATATTAAAGTGACTAACATGAAAAATTATTTTAGATAAAAATCGATATACTATTGTCCATCAGTAATAAGATGAGATGAAGCCTGAAATACATACCCACCAATTTCCTCAAGATGTTTCTCTAAATCTCCTATGTGTTATGCTATTTCAAATATTTCTATCAACAACAAATATTTCTATATGAACCTATCTCGAATGAAGAAATTAAGACCACTTAGTTTCTTATAGTTGAAAACCAAAACTCTATTAGGTCAACCAATTAACCAGTGCTATTAGAATTTATCCACTATATTTTTTAGAAAAAACTAAATTGTTGCAACTTACAATTTGTAGGAAGAAACTACTATTTCCATTAACATTGTAGAAATTGTAATTCGTTTTATTACAAAAGAGTAAAAGCAACTTATGAAGAAATGGACTATGATGCCTTGCACTGACAGGGCTACATGAAAGGATGACACTGTAGACCATGAAGATAAAAGAAGCACAACCGAGAATCGTGAAACACGCTACACAAAGTATCTAGTCTAGGAATATAAAACCAAAAGGAAGAGAAATTTCCTTGTACCATGACAACGACATCAGTTACCCACAACGGCCGAAGCAGCGACATACATTACCATCTTCAAGGTATACATGGCATGAAAGGATGCATCAGCATCACTCAGAGAAACCATTTCAAGCACCAATAGGAACTGAAGCACAGAGTGGAAAAACTACATGAAAAAAACACATGTGAAGAGGAAAGCAAGGAATAAAACAAGAAGGGAGTTATAGAGTAGGGCACATGCCTTGGAGCTAGCCCTATGTAACATTGTATGCTTGCATGAGGATGCTTTAGTTTAACATGTGCAATACATTTTTCCTGACAAAAAAATGAATGAATTGTGGTTTTTACCATTGCAGGAATTGGTCGAGCGACATGGCCTCCCTATGCCTAGCTGTTTCATTTCCATGAGCAACCGATGGTAGTGCAACCCAATGCAAGAGAAAGCAAGGAGGTTCATAAACTATACTGATCTGGTACTCAAATGAAACATACACGTTTAATAGCCTACAAGAGAGCAACTCGTTTACACAATTACAAAAATCACTATCCAACAAATACGATACTGGAAAGTCCACATAAAAAAATTGTTGTTTTAAAGAATCAGAAGGACCATTATGATTTCTCTTTCAAATAAAAATCTCATATCACAATAGTTGCTACGTATTGCGAGTGAATTTTCAAATTTAAGATTCCTTTACATAAGAGTATCCATCAGGAAAATCTACTGAAAATCTGACAGCAAGATGTGGCAAGGCTAGGCCTTGGGACCGCAAAACTGATAAGTTATCAGGGATCATTCTTCTGTCAACAACAGAAAATGCTTAGCTAATAGCCTGCGATATAGTATGGCTTCCCCTAGGCCTAAAGAAGGTAAAAAAACTCAAATTGAACAATGTACATAACTATTGATTATGAACATATCAAGACAATGCAATATTTCAATATGAAAATTCTCTAGATAAAAATGAACTTGGTCTTCCTTAAGAAAATCAAGGAATTTAAGTAATTACCTTGATAATAGTAATAATAACCCCTTTCTGTTAACATAAACCAAATTGTCCACCATATTTATCTGATATGGACAATTCACCAAACATTGGCATGGTTTCTTAGGTAAAACATCTTATAAGCATTTATTCAAAGTGCATTTGCTCGTCTCCTGCAAATATGCAATTATAGTAGCTCCCCTGTTTGAGCAATCCAAGATACAACTTTAGCTTACATGTAGGGTTGCTAAACATAGAACAAATACCACTTCCACAGACAAATTTTGCTGGGAGAAAAATTATAATGTTATTTTAAAGAAAATCATGATAAAGAAATGATAATGCATCTAGTTGTCACACTTCAAGTTGAAATTCCTTCTATTACTATCACTAAATACAGTAGCATGGCCTGAATCTTTACTTCCTTTCACTATGTAAAGTAGGGAAATACACATAACAAGAGAAACCAAAATCCTTATGGCCATCGAACAACACAATCTGATTAGACCGTACAGCGCAAATACCACTTCCATAAACACAATTTGCTGAGAGAAAAATACTAATGTTATTTTAAATAGAATCATGATAAAGAAATGATAATGCATCTAGTTATCACACTTCAGGTTGAAATTCCTTATATTACTATAACTAAATACAGTAGCATGGCCTGAATCTTTACTACCTTTCACTATGTAAAGTAGGGAAATCCACATACCAAGAGAAACCAAAATCCCGATGGCCATCAAAGAACACAAGCTGATTAGATTTCCCTCAAAAAGAAAACAATATGATTAGATCGTATCTATATTGTTTACCTACAATAATGTTTATATGTTGTATAATACCAGATCAATTGAAGAGAACTTGTCCAAATTTGTTAACTAAAACATGATAGAGAATGCAAACCTATAATTCTGAAAGTCAATTTTATAAGCGTCTACAAATTGGCTGTAAATTTCCAATAAAAATAAGAAAACTGGGTTGAATACCAAAAGGCAGTAACCATATGTCCCCAAAACAATATAAACCCTTATTTACAATATCTCATCTTAGATCTAACAAAAATAACTGGATTGTAAATAAACTATTTAAAATTATTCCTGAAACAAAACATGGGATCGAGATAGTACATATGAACAAAATTATCTCCTACTAACATCAACCTGAATGTATATGTTTTGTGCGGTACCAATCACTATTAGTAAGGATGTTAACGAAGGCAGGTTGGGGCCCTCCAGGCCAAGACCGGCGCTGCCTCCACCACGAATCCAATTCCCGCGATGACACCGCTCTCCATTCTAGCGCCGTTGCCGCCGAGCCTTACTCCACCTTGGGGCGCCGTGTTCGTCCTCCCTGCGCGGCTCCGCCCCCACCGCGATATGAGCCACCGGCGGGCACCACGCTATCTAGGAAGCCTCTCTGCCCAGATCCTGAAGGAGTGGAGCCGAGCTCTCCGGCCCGTGCGTTGTGCAAGAGGTCGAGCTCTCCGTTTGGTCCTCCTTCATCGCTCGGCGACCTCCGTGCGGTGCCGACCTCCTCCCACGCGCGTAGCAGCTTCGCCTGGACTGGTGAGGGTGGTGTCGTGGTCGATAGGGCACAACGATGGGGAGGTTCGAGATAAGGCCAGAGCTCAGGTAAGTTTTCTAGTTTTCTAGGGGTAAAAGTGGAAAAAATACAACCAGGGCCACATCGCATTGGCACGTGATAGGCAGATGTACTCAGAGCACGTTCATGCAACCAGGCTTAAGCCTATAGTTAATAAAAGGTAAGCACCCCCGATCTTCTAAAATAATAATATAGATAACATATTATTTTTAGTCCTTACTTTTCGCAATAATATTTCAGAATAGTTGAAGGTACTAAAAAACGAACCCTATCAGGAAATCCACATTATTTTGCAAGAATATGTAATTGCTGAGATGGAGTGTCACGGGGGCAACCTAGCGAGTCATTCAGCTGGATTAGAATTAAGAAAGAATACATCTGCAAAATGGAAGAATGACATCGGATAAAACTTCAGAAGTTGCACCAAAAGAAGCAAACAATTGAGATTAAATTGGAACTCTGGAGTTTATATAAACAAAAGAGCCTTGAATGAACCAAGAGGACTGCCAAATCAAGGAAAACTAACAGTACCACCAAACAATTAGATACTTTCGCATGTTATCACATATAGCTACCTATAATATAGGAATGATAAAAGAAATATATGTTTCTGAACAAATGGATTGTGTATTATGGTAAAGAAGTAAGACAATCTGGCAAAGTTTCAAATTAGTCTATCCGTGAAAACTGGAACATATACTAACCCTTATACATTTTTATTGTAGGACAGAACCAAATCTGCCTTCAAATAGAATCGACACTTCAAAAAAAAGAGTAAATGGCACAATATAAAAAAAATATGTAAAGGAAAGGCAGCACTATGCCTCTTCAACAATCCAAGAGAAATAACAGTAATAAGCAAACCCCAAAACTATAATGAATTCTTACGTAACGACTCTTTTAACAACAATTTTTTGAAGAAACATGCTCTCAAGAGGATCTAAGGATACATGGTTCATCGCTGTAACACGACTATTCACGATGTGGTCATGTTCTTTCACATTTTGGCAGCAATAATAGATATAGAAAGTTATAAACCATAAAGTATAGTGTTGTCCTATAAATATGAGATATTGCTGAAAGTGGCACTATCAGCTTTCAGCCAGAATACATTGCTTGCACATTGTACTAAAGAGTATAGCTTGACAACCAAAAGCTGGCCATCCATTCACCGTGAATCCTAGTGACCATTAAAAGAGGCATCGAGTGTGCATCAGTATACTTGGCACACAGATCACGAGGAAATAAAATACTGGAAGTCTTCTATATTTGTTTTCCATGGTCTGGTTATTGCCCATTTCTTCTATATGCTAATAGCTTGGCATGGCATCCATACGTCACTTCTATTGGACATGGCAGTGCCAATAGATTGATAAGGGCAAGAGATGAGTGTAGATATCTCACACGATGAGAATCCGTGGTCAGAACGGCGGATGCTGGATATGCCAGAACCGCATAGCATTTCAACAAACAGGTGGTGGACACAATACTATGAGTCAGGCAAAACTATAGATTCAACATCTGGTAATCCTATCCATGATAAAAATCTATATACTGAATGCTGCTCAAACCATATGAAAATGAGAATTGGCTTGCATCGATACAGCTATAAATCACAAGCAATTAAGAACCTTACCCTACTGCGACCTATACAAAAGAGACAATCAATAGACTACTTTTTGAGTGAACGATAGATCAATCATAGATCGACCATCAACAGAAAATATGCCAAGCATATATAGACACTATCCAATTTAAAACTCAACAGAGTATATGCCTTGATAAAAAAAATGGAGGAGATGGCCTCACCATACAGGAGGGGAGATGGCATCACCCTCCTGTTGGAGCCGAGGTTGAAGATGCATGAGTGTTGCCATCGCCTGAAGAGATGTGGAGCTCTGTTCCACGTGATGGGGATTGAGTATGCGGTGACAACGGCTACCGATTTTTTGAAAAGGATTGAGGATGGACGGGCTAAGCAAGGGAAAGAGAGGAGGCCACTGGAGCTCGTACCATCTGAGAGGATGCAGATGCCGCCACCGACGGTGGCGCAGTTACATGAACGACCGTTGCATACCTGTTAAAGTCGGGACGAATTCGGAAGTTGTTGTGTAGGGGAGGCCAGGCACCTTTCCCATGTCAGAGACAACAGAGGTGACCGGCGGTGGAAGAGGCAAACTCTAGCCACCTCTTCTTTTCCTAGCGCGGCGGCCCATACCAAGCGTTGGAAAGGACCAGGAGAGAACGTGGGGAATAGAGCGAGGAAGCAGCAATGAGAACCTGTGGGCAGTGGGCCGGTGTACCGAGTGACCTGCCGGTTCGCTGGGTTTATTTATTCACTATTTACTATAGCTAAGCGTCTGAGCCAGTGCTCAGTGCACAGACTTTTCACCACGCATAAGCTATAGAGTAATTATCGCCTTACAATTTGCGCCTTTCATCGTGGTCCTTCTACTCATAAACAAACAATAATTTGGACATGAGGATGCTCCCGAACACATAATTTTACAGAACCTTTTTGTTTATGTAGCTGAAGCTTCAAAGGGAGCTTGGGCTCATGGGAGCCCTTAAATAACTCGGAAACTTCATTTTTACGTTTCAAAAGATTAAGCAAAAAAATTACAGGTATATATAGACATCTAGTATCTATGTATAAATTTTCCTCAAGTTATGTTTTAAATACCATTTTCGATTTTTTTATAACACCGAACTCAAGTTCCAAAACGCATACTCTGTGTCTATATTAGTTAAACATCATAAATTGTAGAAAATACTTTTTTATGACAAATTAGTGATATCTTTTTTCACCTAACCAATCTGAATACTCCCTCCGTCTCAAAATAGATGTCGGAGGTTTGTCAAAAATTGGATGAATCTATATACTAAATTGTGTCTAGATTTATCCAATTTTTGACAAATCTGCGATATCTATTTTGAGACCGAGATATTACTTTTTATTTGGGGAACCAATATGAATACCCTTTTGTATAGTATGAGCCAAATCTTTTTTGTAAGTCAAATCTTACTTTTTTTAACGACATTGAATATTCAGGGACAGACACAGCAGTTAATAACCAGGCGATTCACGGTACCTGATTACATCAGGCTCCAGCTTTGTTGTCTGCACCGGCACGGTCGCGGCTAGCAGATCCACGCAAGATATGGCAGCGCCATGAAGAGCCATCTCTCCTCCTGGAAACCCCACACACTGCTCTGAATCCGCGACATGTCGACCGGATCGCCTTCGACTTCGGTGCATAGGGGCATCTGATCAGATGGGAAACGCCCCAAAACAGGGCTGGTTTGAGATGAAATTAAGACAGAGAGAGGACCAAATCTTTTTCGAGAGATTAGGCCATACAATTTGGTGGTGTGATGCGTTACCTGGGCGACGGGGAGGCGCATGGGAATGGATTGGTGAATTTTGCCTGCGGCGCGGACTCCATAATTCTTGGCTTCGAAGAAGGTAGCAGGACATGGCAGTGGCCCATCACCGGCGGTGGAAGACGCAAGCCCTAGCCGCCTCTTCTTTTCTTGGCCGTCCACGAGCGTCGGAAAGGACCAGGAGAGATTGCGGGGAAAAGAGCGAGGACGCAGCGATGGACCGGTGGGCGGTGGGCCGGTGTACCGAGTGATCCGCCGGTTCGCTGGTTTTATTTAATTAGTCGACTGTTTACTGTAGCTAAGCAACTGAACCGGTGCTCAGCGCACAGGTTTTTCTTCACGCGTAAGCTATAGAGTAATAGATAAAAAAAATAGCATGTAGTACGATGCAACTCATCTCAATTGGATGGTGTTGCCAATGATATGTCGATTACAAATATGTATTTGTTCGAATATTCTCTAGGCCATCAAATTTTTTCACACGTGCATTATTTTTACATCTAAGATGAGAAGAAAACTTGATGACCCGTGACAACGCACGGGCATTTAACTAATATTAGAAAAATCTCAGCATGACCACGTACGGTACGAGCATGCTTGTTCGTATAACCAAGCATCTCGGCGGTGATGTTGTCCTTTCTGTTTCGCGGATCGCACTTTACGACGGCTTGGTTGTCCTTATACATGCACGTATAAATTTAAAAGACACTTGTATCCACAAATAATTAGATAGAACAAATAAATTGTATAATCATAATAAGCTTGAGCGAGAAGAGATTGTTTTTTTAATACTAATATGCTGTACGTATCGCATGTGTATGTGCCTTCTTTTCTTGGATCCAAACGAACATGGACATGTTCGATCAGGCTCTCTCTTGTTCATTGTACAGCTTCTCTGGCTTGTTGTGTCTACGGACGACGGATCACGTTTTGCCCGTATACCATCGAACTTGGCCGGCCATAGCGTCTAATTCCCATGCATGTGTTGGTGAAAAAAAAACCATCCGCCACAAACATGTCGATCGAGAAATTCTACGGCGCGCTGGCGTAACGAGTTGACTAATGATATCTGGCTGTTCTTGACGATGAATTTGAGGATCCCGTCAGATCATCATCTCCAATCATCGCTTGTTCCATGGTGGATGTCAACTATGATAGTATTGATACATCAGATTCTACAAGGGTAGCTTACGTAGAGGAGGCTGTAACATTCCAATTTCAGCAACTCTGATTTATTGTCTAAAAGGCAAAAATTAGAAAAAAAAACTTTTTCTGGTTAATTGTTGTAATGTTTGCTTACTTGTTTGCTTGTGTTTATGTAACTGATTGTGTACTAGATGATATACTCCATACCTCAACCCCAGTGGACAAACTATTTTACAAAAGAAATATCTTGGTTCACATTTCATTTTCTCAAATATTCTAGCATTTCAAATATGAGCCAAGATGACTTTGACACAAAAAAATATTTTATAGTTCTATTAACAGAACTATGAAGACATATATATAATTTTCGTATGTTTTGAAGGCAAAACTTTCAACTACTCTTACCTATAGGTTTTTCCAAAACCTTCCCTAGAACCTTTTCATTCATATCTTGGTAGAAATACCAAGAGGTCCTTCCTCTACTTCAAAACATAATCTCTTCAAAATAACCATCCTTACCTCAAGCTAGGCTTGATCGTAACATCAGTAGCATTTGTTTGCTTGTCAAGATGAGTTGTCTTGATCTGCTGCTTGATGTATTGCTTTGCTCTTGACTTGCTTGCTTAGGAACTAGATGGAGATGCTCTAGGATCTCATCTTATAGGATCATCTAATAGTTGAATATCACCAATATTAAACCAAGCCTTCTAAGCTGGATCTATCATATGTCACCCAAGTGACACTCTAATCCATTTAACCAGATCAACCCTGAGCTAGTCCTTTCTAGCATCCGACTCATCAAATACCAAATACAAGCATGAATATCCTCTGCACAAGCTACCCTTCAACATCACCACTTGATGATAAGAATGAACCCTTCCATCTTCTCCAACTCATCTCCAACTCATCTCCTTTTCATACTTGTTCAATTCCACAACTCAGCCAAATTTGGCCAAGTCTAAAATCCTTATTTAGATTCAATCTTTGAGACTCCACCTTTTTCAATCAATGTGTATTCTTGATAATGTACTTGAACCATCTTGTAGTACATCATTCGTACTACGAAAGACCACTATTTACTTTGGCTAACCTCTTATTCGTCCCACTCATCCTTGATGGTTTTGTAGACAAGATAATAATCCTTTCTGCAAATCTTATCATCTTGCCTACTTTGGCAGAATCTCACATCAATATGCTACCACCCCTTGACCAAATCTTTGCATGGATATGATCTACTAATCATGGTATATCAATCCACCCTTTACTTGTTTCCAATGGTTTATGAGGCTTCATGACAAATCTGCTATGGCAGCCTTATTTTCAACAAAGTTTGCCATCACTTATAGACCACCTCAAATACAATCCAGCCCAACTCTTGGCACTTTGATCATTTACATAACTTGGTCTATCCATCCATCTATCCCTTGCATCAAGGTGAGATCTGAGCTCACTAATCCCATAAGGTTTAGGTAGTATGAAAACATCAATGCCCTAGATCCTCTAATCCTTGCTCTCTTCCAAAATCCACCCTTTTTTTGAAAAACCCAAGTTTGTTAATGATTGATACATCAACTTTATATCATCCAACTTGCATATAAACATTCACCAAATAATCTCCATAATTATTTGGAACCTAAAACTATTTAAATTCTATTCTCTCCAAAATCTTCAAAACCCTTCCTATAAAGGCAAGATGGTTTTCCTCCAAACCAATTGGCCATCTAAAGGCACATTTGATGCCTATATATCCTACCATATCTTCCCACCTCAAAATTAAATATTTTTGAGATGCTTGACTGTTTATTTTTTCATTAAAATTCTTTTGCTTCCAAATAAATTCTAGTAAAATTCTTTGAATATATTCCAGTAAAATACTTTTGCTTCCAAATAAATTCCAGTAAAATACTTTTTGCTTTATGATAAATTCTAGTAAAATTTTCCAATTTGTGAAATTGTATTTAGGACCATATCAAACTGGAATCCACACTTTTCCAATGTAAAAATCTCAAAATAGCTTCTAGAAACCATTTCAGCATTTTTTGAATAAATGGTTTTAGGTGGACTTAAACTCCTTGAAAAATCCCAAATAATTACCAGGGTGATGTATTTCCCCTATCTACCCACCAGTACCATTTACCCAATTTATCAAGACCACATCCATGTACTTCCTTTATAACCATCTATTTGGTAAATTTTGCAAACTAAGCAAACTCATCGAGTAAAAACTCACCAAACCCCCACCATAGACATTGCAAACTTGCCCAGCACACCTCTCACCCTCCCTGATCATGCTACACCGTAGCATGCCCTTGTAGCAAAGCCTAAGATTTTCCTCTTATGTTTGGAGGGAGAGGAGACAAGTGTTATGTCTTGTGTTGCTCATATATTTTGCTTGCAGCTGCTGCCCTCCCTCCCTCCCTCTGACCCGCTGCTCGACCAGAGCTACCCCATAACCATCTCCACCGCCAAGCCAACCAATGCTTGGACTCCACCCCCTCCTCCATTCTCCCCCATGGACATAGTCCATGGTAGACCATTCCCTCTTTGGTTTATAAGCCCCAGGACACCCCAACACTCCACTTGTGGTCTCATTTGCGCCCAGCCTCTCCCATTTACTACCCTCGAGCTCTCCACCTCCCTCCTCTCCTATGATCTAGCCAAGAAAGAGAGAAGTCAATCTCTGGGCATTTTCGAGTTCACAGTGCAACACCACTTCCCTTGCTCTTCCCCTCTTGAATGTGGACTAACTATGATCCCCTACCCCAGATCTACTCTCCTCGAGCTCCAAATCCCCTCCCACCACATGACTTGCACGGGAGAAGGAAAACTTCCTCCCTCGGTCTTCTACAAGAGCTAAACTTGGTGGACATTTTCCTGCATTTCTCCTCTCTACCCTCCTTTCTCTCCCGCATGCAGGCGCCTTGGAAGCATCCTCGACGAACCCCAAAGCCGACATAGTCACGCCCTTCGCGCGAGCCACCACCAGATGAACAAACTTTCCTTTCCGCCCTTCGTCGAGCTCGTCTCAGTGTGCCGCGTTGCCCTATGGCCTCCCCATTCGCCGGAGACCGTCCCCAGGTAAGCTCCCGATCTCCTCAGCGTGACCTAGGGTTCCCTTCCTGTTCTAAGCCGCCGGAGGAAGAAGACAAGGCGACGGCCGTTGATCTCGCCTAGATCGAACGACCCTTGTCGCTGCTTATCCCTTCGCCGCCTACCACCTCTGATGACTGGGCCCCATGCCCGCGCATTTGAAGCTCCCTCCTGTGCGTGCAGATGCGAGTTGGGCCGGCCGGCGCACTACGCGACCCAGTTCTTCTTAGATCCGGCATGTCCCGTGTAGATGTTTTATTTATTTTCCCATATCTATTGATATAGCTGTTTGGTTTAAATCCAAATTTACCTTGTGCCCTAGTGTTTTCCCTAACATGCAGTGTCTAGGGTTGACCCAAATAATGTCCATATTAATTTCAATAAATCAACTACCTAGAGGTACCCTTTTCACTAATAAAATCATTTTGTTAGTTTTGTGACTCCAAATGAGTTGAACTTTTGTGCTCTTAGAGGTACTCTAAGTACCTTGCATGCCACCTTGACCCCATAAAATTTTGCTTCCTAGTTTGCCCACTGAAAAATAAACAAAATCACGCATTTAGGATTTTCTCTAGGCCAAACAAAAAATGTTTTGAACTAATTCCAAATCTCAGAACTCGCCAATCATTATATCTGTCAAACCCTAGCAGCCCAAAATTTATTAAGCCTTGGTTGATTTTTAGTGAATAAAATTGTTCTATGCATGGTTGATTCACTAATAAAATCACTACAGTAGTTCTGTAAATCAGAAAAGGGTGATTCCAATTTCTATAGAAAGGTACTCAAAGTCCTAACATGTGTATTTGGAATCATATCAAAAGCCTATGTAGATTAATTCTGGTTAAAAGGACAAATCTCTACCAGAACTTACTTTGGGATTTTCCTGAGGGCATTCTGTTAATTATTTTGAAGTCATTCCAACTCCCAGTGAATTAGTCCATCAAATCCTACTTCACTAATCAAGGAAATAATTTTTGGACCTATAGAATTTTTCTAGTGATTTATTTCCTAAAACTAGAGTTTTTATCACTAGAAAATGCATAGTAAATTAAAGGAAATAGATAAAATGGTGAAACCACTTCTGTTGGTTTCATATTAGCAATACCTATCTGATGATATAATTTTTACATATTGATGTCATATAGAACTTAACCTTGGTTTAAAACCCCTCAACTTAGTAGTCTTGACCTCCAAAATCATTAAATAAACCCCACAACTGCTTTTCAAGCATTTCCACTTGATTTAAATCCAACTACTCAAAACCTACTGATTTGAAAACTTGTTTTTTTCATAGATTTCTATATGCATTGATGCTTGTAAGCCTTGTATTGAGTGTGGTATTGCTTGTTTCCATGTATGCTCGATAACGACGATAGTTGCGATTGTATTGACAAAAAGAAGGAGAGATCTTATTATTATTTATTGGTATTTTTGCTTATCCAAAGAAGAAGTTCAGGGACATTTCACTGGTCATAACCATGTCACCATTCTTGAACTCCTATATTGACCTACTTCTTTATTCAACTGTTTTGCATCTCATTTATGAACTGCATTGTTACTAGCATGGTTGGTTTAAAATAAAACAATGAGAGTAACTTGACCCCTCCAAGTTATGAATGAGCGTCCATTAGGACACTTACCCCTTTTGACACCAACTTTTACCCTTTATATCGAGGTTAGGATGATTAGAATCATACCTCTTTGGGAAACCACGGTTTTCAATGAATAAAACTATTTTGGGTTTTACCCAACCACAAAGTTTTCAAAATAAAACCCTTGGAAATATGCATTGTTTCCGAGTGGAGGTTTTATTAAAGAAATGATGACGAGGAGAAGGAAGAAAGTTGAGCAAGAGAAAGAGAAGAGATGTTCTACGCCTTTACCGGAACAATTTATCCATGCAACCACACTACCCCACAAGCTAGGGCTTAGCTCGCAATTTTTTGTCTTTAGACGAAGCACCTTGTACCTGCTAAAAGGGAGAAATCCCCTGAAATCCGGACTGCCTGGGACAGGTATCAGTGCAACAATTGGGTCTCCCGCGTAAGGTATGACTTAATGTATGGAAGGAAGTGGAGTCACCAAATTAAGGTATACGCCAAGCTGCGGTTTGGGTATACGCATGTACAGAAGGGAGGACTATGGTGCGAAGCACCACATACTCATTGCCGGGGAGAACAAACCCAAAAGGAAAAGCCGCTGTTGCTAGGGATGACAAATGAAAGGTAGGTTTGATTATCCAAACCCCCGTCTACCGTGTGTAGCGGGCCGTGGTTGTATCCTGTTAGATGTATTGATTCTTGTGGGTAAAGTGCACAAACTCTACAGAGTATAATCTATTCGAATAGTCGTGTCCACAATCAAGGATGGTTGGAAAGGTGATTGCTAGGAGTACCCTTGGTATGATTTTGATAAAATTAAAAGGATGTGACTTGGTCATGAGGAAGTTTGAAAACATGCTTCGTTTTGACCAGGGATGGTGAAAGATGTTTAAAAAGGGTTTTTTACTCTAAAACTATTTTCAAAATGCTTTTTAAAAAGGATGTTGATATTTCCAGTTTTCCTAAATGGAGACATGTTTTCAAAATTCCTTTTCAACAAATATATAGAGATGCCAGCCATAGGTTTTTTCTAAAACAACTATAGCTTAGAGCTAGCTCGCCACAGCCAAAATGCATTTCCTTGTTTACCTTATCTAGGTGGTTTGCGAGTATATACAATATACTCACCGACTTTGTCCTTGGATATTTACTTGGCCAGATTTGCAAAAGCTAGAAGGATAAAGATGCTAACATCTATGCAAGGTAGACCATCTTCCTAGTCAGTCGCTTGCAGGTTAAGGCATGACATGGACTCTGTGATTGAAGAAGTCGGTTGCTGTTGTTTGAGAAAATCAAAACGATGTGACTTGGTCACGAGAAAGTTTGACAACAAGCTTGGTTTTAACCAGTGATGGTGAAAGATATTTAAAAAGGTTTTTTCCTCTAAAACTGTTTTCAAAATGCTTTTTAACAAGGATGTGGAGATGTCTAGTTTTCCTAAATGGAGACATGTTTTCAAAATTCTTTTTCAACAAATATATAGAGATGCCAGACTTAGGCTTTTTCTAAAACAACCATAGCTTAGAGATATCTTGCCATAGCCAAATTGCATTTCCTTGTTTACCTTATCTAGGTGGTTTGCGAGTACATTCAATGTACTCACTGGTTTTGTCCTTGGCTATTTACTTGGCCAGATTTGCAAAAGCTAGAAGGATAAATATGTTGACATCTATGCAAGCTAAGCCATCTTCCTAGTCAGTCGTCTATAGGTTAAGGCATGACATGGGCTCTGTGATTGAAGAAGTCCGCTGTTATTGTTTGAGAAAATAAAATGGATGTGACTTGGTCATGAGGAAGTTTGACAACAAGCTTGGTTTTGACCAGGGATGGTGAAAGATGTTTTAAAATGGTTTTCCTCTAAAACTGTTTTCAAATGCTTTTTAACAAGGATGTGAAGATGTCCAATTTTCCTAAATGGAGACATGTTTTCAAAATTCTTTTTCAAAAAAGATATAGAGATGCCATACTTATGCTTTTTCTAAAACAACCGTAGCTTAGAGTTATCTCGCCATAGCCAAATTGCATTTCCTTGTTTACCTTATCTAGGTGGTTTGCGAGTACATTCAATGTACTCATCGGCTTTTTCCTTGGCTATTTACTTGGCCAAATTTGCAGAAGATAGAAGGTCATAGATGCTGACATCTATGAAAGCTAGGCCGTCTTTCGAGTCAGTCGCCTGTAGGTTAAGGCATGACATGGGCTCTACGATTGAAGAAGTCCACTGCTACTGTTTGTACTGCCAAAAAGGCAAATATGTAAGTCTTCTACTTTGTTAATTTAAGGATGCTATTATTATACTAGTCGGTTATGCTCACAACTCACTGATCATGGGAACGTGAATTGCAGGCATAACGTGAACTTCTCGAACCATAAATCCGGGGTCCCACAGACATGGTATCAGAGCCATCCTGACTGTAGGAGACCTTAGTTTGCATGGACGTTAGAAAGGACAACCCCTATTTCCGAAAACAGCGGTTTTCAAAAAGTACCTTCTCAAAAACTTTTCAAAAGATTCTATATCTTCCCTTTTGTAACTTAAACTATTCGAAAATGGCTTACTCTACACCTTGTCTACCTTCAAATATTCTGTTTTCAAAAGCAAGTCCGACTTAGGAACTGTGAAGACGGAGATCCCGAGTTGAAGAGAAGAAGGGACAAGAAAACCAAAAAAAACTACCAACAACGAAAGAAACTACAAGATCGCCCTACCGACGGAGTCCTTCATCACCCAAATGGATCATGTACTGCACAAACGACCCCATATGGCAAGACCGATGCCAAGATCTTCCGTAATGTCCGTACTTAGGAACAATATCATCAATATAGGATTCCCCTTATGGCGTGTAGTCACTCCTTGGTACATATGGTATGCTTTGTTTGCTTGTAATATGCTTATATGATGCTTGGAATGTGTTCTTGTCTTCCTCTGGTCATTCAATCATGTTGTACAGTCCACCTTGTATGTGTGTTTTGACACTAACAGTCATAGTCCCATCACATGAGACCTCTCCTCAGCAGGATGGCAACCTAAAGGTTCTATGACAACCCCCCCCCCCCCCGCCCAACTACTAACTATGTTATTCGACCCCTCTGCCTAAGCCCGATGGGAAGTTCCTCACAATAAAGCTCAAATACTCTAGAAAATTCTGAAGACCGGATGCAACAAGACATCAAGTCTACTCCTCCATCAAATAGAAGCAATGCAAAGACTCCAATTCAAGGCCGATCCCCCAAAACTAGATGTTCCTACTCATACTGAAGAATTGCACCAAGTGTCGCTAACTGGTAACCTACCCTTAGCTAGCTCCGTGAGGCTTCGTTAGGAAACCATCCCCGACAAGAAATTCTTCCAAGAAGGCGTCACTCGAAGACCTCAACTCAAGACACGGGGAAATAGGACTCCCCTCTAGCATCACGCCAGCACTAACGAAATATATATACCATCCTCTCTCAGTACCAGGAGAACGCCGACTAGAAGATACTTCCGAAAGATCTCTAGTCCGATGCCCTTCTCCAATCCCCAGAGGTACATAAGATATACCCTATCAGCAACCGTCATATGTCTATTAAATTCCTCTAGTACCGACGAAGTTCATTTAAGACGACAAAATACCTGATGCCGCCAAGACTACTCTCCAAGGAGTATGAAGCATCCTAAAATTTCAAAGATTCTCTGAAAGCGTTGCAAAGTGTCTCCTCCGCCACATCAGATGAAGACCCACCAGAAGGACCGTCGACTCACAGAGCAAACCTAGAACGACCCCATCCTATAGGCCCGTGTTCCTAGACCATCAACCACAAACGACATCATCCAACCTATCAGACCCCTAACTTGCTCATAACTAACTACTACGAAGCTAGTTAAACGCCTTTCCCGATATACCTCCTACACCAAGGAGTGGTATTGGCGTCTCTCAAGGAGCGACAAGTACAAAGTCTACAGAAGATACCCATTTCCGAACAAAAGGTGCAGCGCTTCTCTAGAATCAGCCTACGACTCCAATAAATAAGGTCTACGACATCACCAGGCACCCTTAGTATCTCTCCAAGGGGGTAAGACTGCGTCTTTCCCGCCATACTAGAATAACCACTAACTGAAGCATCTCAGGAGTTCAATCCCTAGTCATTGTTAGGTGATGAAAATCCTCTAAAGAAAACTCATGGACCCTGGAAGAAGGACAACAGTCGACACTACTCCAGAATTGGAGGGTACTCCGGGAAAGTTCCCCATCCCAAGGTCGACCGTCCAAGCCACCACCTCTGGCGTATCAAGACCCAGAAGAAAAAAAAGCTGACTTTAACAACAAAGGATTGAAGAAGGCTCAACCCATTGTCTCGCTTCCATAAGAAAGAATCGAGTCTATGCTAAACCTACATAGAATCTTCCTAAGGGGAAATACTGCGTCTTTTCTAGTAGTTTAACCTAAAACGCACAATCAGAAGCAACTCGACTCTGACCCGTAGCTGACCGAGCCTGTTTGTTGTAAAATCCTTTTCATCCAAACTTCCACTATTGTCAATTGTTAAGCCGATGTTTTACCTAGTCATACCTCTCCCAATTCTCGGACAAGATTCTTTTAAGGGGAAAGGTCTGTAACATCCCAATTTCAGCAACCATGATTTACTGTCCAAAAGGCAAAAATCAGGGGGAACAAAAACTTTTTCTTGTCAAGTGTTGCAATGTTTGCTTGTGTTCATCCAACTGATTGTGTACTAGATGACATAAGCCTTACCTCAACCCTAGTTGACAAAAACTATTTTACAAAAGAAATGTTTTGAGTCACATTTCATTTTACTAGTTCTATTCAAAAAACTATGGAGACGTATATATAATCTCCTTATGTTTTCAAGGCAGAACTTTCAACTACTCTTACCTCTAGGTTTTTCCAATACCTCCCCTAAAACCTTTTCATTCTAATCTTGGTAGAAATAGCAAGAGGTACTTCCCCTACTTCAAAACATAACAACTTTAAAATACCCATCCTTACCACAAGCTAGGCTTGATGGTAACCTCAGTAGAATTTGTTTGCTTGTCAAGATGAGTTGCCTTGATCTGCTATTTGATGTATTTCTTTGCTCTGATGATTGACTTGCTTGCTTAGGAACTAGAGTGAGCTGCTCTAGGAGCTCCTCTTATAGGATAAACTAATAGTTGAATCAAAAACCAAGCCTCCTAAGATGGACCTATCCTAAGTTACCCAAGTGACCCTCTTATCCATTTAACCAGATCAACTCTCAGCTAATCCTTTCTCTTAGCATCCAACTCATCAAAGACCAAATACAAGCATGAATATTCTCTGCACAAGCTACCCTTAAACATCCCCCCCTTGATGATAAGAATGAACCCTTGCATCTTCTCCAACTCATCTCCTTTTCATACTTGTTCAAATCTAGAACTCTGCCAAATATGGCTAAGCCTAAAATCCTTATCTAGATTCAATCTTTGAGACTCCACCTTTTTCAATCAATGTGAATTCTTGAGAATGTACTTGAACCATATTTTATTAAATCATTATTAATACTAAAGAACACTCTTTCCTTTGGCTGATCTCTTCTTGGATCCACTCATCCTTGATGGTTTTGTAGACAAGATAATAATACTTTCTACAAATCTTATCATCTTGCCTACTTTGGCAGAAGATCACATTAATATGCTACCACCTCTTGACTAACTATTTGCATGGATATGATATAATTATCATGTTCTATCAATCCACCCTTTACTTGTTTCCAATAGAGCTTTGTGCTTCTTAAGCCCACGTGGTTTATGAGGCTTCATGACAAATCTACTATGGCAGCCCTATTTTCATCTAAGTTTGCCATCACTTATAGGCCACCTCAAATACAATCCATCCCAACTCTTGGCACATTGATCATCTACATAACTTGGTCTATCCATTAATATATCCCTTGCATCAAGGTGATCTCTGACCTCACTAATCCCATAAGGTTTAGGTGGTATGAAAATATCAATTCCCTAGATCCTCTAATCCTTGCTCTCTTCCAAAATCCACCCTGTTTTGAAAAACCCAAGGTTGTTAATGGTTGATACATCAAGTTTAAATCATCCACCTTAGATATAAACATTCACCAAATAATCTCCACAATTATTTGGAACCTAAAACTATTTAAATTCCATTCTCTACAAAATCTTCAAAATCCTTCCTATAAAGGCAAGATGGTTTTACTCCAAACCACTTGGCCATCTCAAGGCACATTTGATGCCTATATATCCTACCCTATCTTACCACCTCAAAATAAAATATTTTTGAGATTCTTGATTATTTATTTTTGCCCTTTTTCTTAATTGGCAGAAACAAGAAATAATAGCCTAAAAATAATTTTGCTTCCAAATAAATTCCTGTAAAATTCTCCAATGTGGGAAATGGTATATAGGGCCATATCACACTAGAAACCACACTTTTCCAATGTAAAATTCTCAAAATAGCTTGTAGAAACCATTTCAGCATTTTTTGAATAAATGGTGTTAAGTGGACTTAAACTCCTTTGAAAAATCCCAAATAATTACTAGGATGATGTATTGCCCCTATATACCCACCAATACCATTTACTCAGTTTATCAAGACCACATCCATGTACTTTGTTCATAACCATATTTTTGGTAAGTTTTGCAAACTAAGGAAACTCATGAAGTAAAAACTCACCAAACCTCCACCACAGACCTTACAAACTTTACCAACACACTTCTCACCCTCTTTGGTCATGCTACACTATAGCATGCCCCTGTAGCAAACCCTAAGCTTGCCCTCTTATGTTTGGAGGGAGAGGAGAGAAGTGTTATGTCTTGTCGTGCTCATTTATTTTGCTTCCAGCTGTTTCCCTCCCTCCCTTTGACATGCTGCTCGACCAGAGCCACCCCATCAACATCTCCACCGCCCAAGCCAACCAATGCTTGACCTCTACCACCCTCCTCCATTGCCGCCATGGACATAGTCCATGGTAGAACCTTCCCTCTTTGGTTTATAATACCTAGGCCACCCCAGCAGGACCACTATGGTCTCATTTGCCCCTAACCTCTCCCACTTACCACCCTCGAGCTCCACTCCTCCCTCCTCTCCTCTGTTCTAGCCAAGAAAGAGAGAAGTCAAGCTCCGGCCGTTTTCAAGTTCATGGTGCGGACCCAGTTCCCCTTCTCTTCTCCTCTTGCATGTGGCATCGCTGTGATCCCCTACCCCTGATCTACCCTTGTCGAGATCTAGAGCCTATCCCACCACCTGCCTTGCATGGGAGAAGGAAAACTTCCTCCCTCGGTTTTCTAAAAGAGATAAACTTTGTGGATGGTTTCTGGCGTTTCTCCTCTCTATGCTGACATGAATATCCTCCTATGGACCAGACCTAACCTACATGTCCCTTCTCTCCCGCATGAAGGTGCCATAGAAGAGTCCCTAATGAACCCCGAAGCAGGCATCATCGCGGCCTTCGCGCAAGGCACCACCGGACGACCAACCTCGACTTGCCGCCCCTCGCCGAGCTCGTCTCAGTGTGTCGCGTCGCCCTATGGCCTCCCCTTTGCCACAAACCATCCCCAAGTGAGCTTCCGTCCTCCCCAGTGCGTCCTATGGTTCCCTGCCTGTTCTGAGCCACCGGAGGTAGAAGACAAGGCAAGGGCCGTCGATCTCCCATAGATCCAATGGCCCCTGTTGCTGCTTACCCCTTTGCCACCTACTACCTCTAACGACTGGGCCCCACGCTCGCGCATTTGAAGCTGCCTCCCGCATGCGCATATGCGAGTTGGACCGATCGGCATACTAGACGTCCTAGTTCTTCTTAGATCCAGCATGTCCTGTGTAGATCTTTTATTTATTTTCCCAGATCTATTGATATAGTTGTTTGGTTACCTTGTGCCCTGGTGGCCTTGTGCCCTGGTGTTTTCCCTGAAATGAATCTGAAAAATGCATGAACTGCTAGATCCAAATTTTACCTTGTGCCCCGGTGTTTTCGCTAACATGCAGTGTCTAGGTTGACGCAAATAATGTCCATATTAATTTCAATAAATCCACTACATAGAGGTACCCTTTCACTAATAAAATCATTCTGTTTGTTTTGTAACTCCAAACGAGTTTAAACCTTTGTGCTCTTAGAGGTACCCTAAGTACCTTGCATGCCACCTTGACCGCATACAATTTTGCTTCCTAGTTTGCCCAACAAGAAATAAACAAAATCAGCCATAATATGCACTTAGGATTTTCTCTAGGCCAAACCAAAAAATTTCTTGAACTAATTCCAACTCTCAAAACTCAAAAATCCTCATATCAGCCAAACCATAGCAGCCCAAAATATATTAATCCTTGGTTGATTTTTAGTGAATAAAAATTTTCTATGCATGGTTGATTCACTAATAAACCAGTACAGTAGTTCTGTAAATCCAAAAATGGTGATTCCAATTTATCCAGAAAGACATTAAAAGTACCTAACATGTATCTTTTGAATCATATCAAATTCCTCTATAGATTAATTCTGGTTAAAAGGAAAAATATCTACCAGAACTAACTTCGGGATTTTCCCGAGGGCATTATCCTAAGTATTTTGAAGTTATTCGAACTCCCTGTGAATCTGTCCTTCGAACCCTACTTAAATATTCAAGGAAATATAATTTGGACCTATAGAACTTTTCTGGTGATTTATTTCCTGAAAATATAGTTTTTATCACTAGAAAATGCTTAGTAAATTAAAGGAAATAGATAAAATGTTGAAATCACTTTTGTTGGTTTCATATTAGAAATACCTATCCAATGATATCATGTTTACATATTGATGTCATATAGAACTTGACCTTGGTTTAAAACCCCTCAACTTAGTAGTCTTGACCTCCAAAATCATTAAATAAACCGCAAAAGTGTTTTTCAAGCATTTCCATTTTCTTTAAATCCAACTACTCAAAACCTACTGATTTGAAAACTTGTTTTGTTCATAGCATGATGTATGTATGGATGCTTGTATGCCTTGTATTGAATGTGGTATTGCTTATTTGCATGTATGCTCGATGATGGCGATAGTTGCGATTGTATTAACAACAAGAAGGAGAGATCTTATTATTATTAATTAGTATTTTTGGTTATCCAAAGAAGTTCTAGGACATCTCACTGGTCATAGCCAAGCCAACATTCTTGAACTCCTATATTTACCAACTCCTTTATTCAATATTTTCCATCTCAATTATGAACTGCATTGTTACTAGTAGGGTTGGTTTCAAATAAAACAACGAGAGTAACTTGACCCCTCCATGTTACGAATGAGTGTCCAAGGACACTTACCCCTTTTGACACCAAATTTTACCCTTTAGATCGAGGTTAGGATTATTAGCATCATACCTCTTTGGGAAACCACGATTTTCAATGAATAAAACTATTTTGGGTTTTACCCTACTACAAAGTTTTCAAAATAAAACCCTTGGAATAGGCATCGTTTCCGAGTAGACGTTTTATTAAAGAAATGATGATGAGAAGGAAGAAAGTTGATCAAGAGAAATAAAAGGGATGTTCTACGCCTTTACCGAAACAATTTATCCGTGCAGCCACACTACTCTAGAAGCTGGGGCTTAGCTCGTAGTTTGTTGTCTTTAGCCGGGCAGCTTGCAACTGCTAAAAGGGAGAAATCCCCTGAAATCCGGACTGTCCGGGATAGGTACTGGTGCAACAATTGGGTCTCCCGTGAACAGTATAACTTATGAAGTACGGAAGGAAGTGGAGTCACCAAATTAATATATACGCCAAGCTGCGGTTTGGGTATACGCGTGTACGAAAGGGAATACTATGGTGCGAAGCACCACATACTCGTTGCCAGGGAGAACAATCCCAAAAGTAAAATCCACCGTTGCTAGGAATGACAAATGAAAGGTTAGATTTGATTATCCAAACCCTGGTCTACCGTGTGCAGCGGGCCATGGTTGTATCCAAACGGATGTATTGATTCTTGTGGGTAAAATGCACAAACTCTGCAGAGTATAAACTATTCGAATAGTCGTGTCCATGGTCAATGATGGTTGGAAAGGTTATCGCTAGGAATAGCCTTGGGATAGTTTTGAGAAAATAAAAAGGATGTGACTTGGTCATGAGGAAGTTTGAAAACAAGCTTGGTTTTGACCAGGGATGGCGAAAGATGTTTAAAAAGGGTTTTTCCTCTAAAACTATTTTCAAAATTCTTTTTAACAAGGATGTTGATATGTCCAGTATTCCTAAATGGTGACATGTTTTCAAAATTATTTTTCAACAAACATATAGAGATGCCAGACTTAGGCTTTTTCTAAAACAATCATAGCTTAGAGCTATCTCACCACAGCCAAATTGCATTTCCTTGTTTACCTTATCTAGGTGGTTGGCGAGTACATTAAATGTACTCACTAGCTTTGTTCCGGGCTATTTACTTGGCCAGATTTGCAGAAGCTAGAAGGATAGAGATGCTAACGTCTATGTGTGCTATACCTCAATCGCCTGTAGGTTAAGGCATGACATGGGCTCTGCGATTGAAGAAGTTAGCTGGTTTTTTTGTACTGCCATAAAGGCAAATTTGTAAGTCTTCTACTTCGTTAATTTAAGGATGACGTTATGATACTAGTCGATTATGCTCACGGCTCACTGATCATGGGAACGTGAATTTGCAGGCAATACGGGAACTTCTCGGACTATAAATCCGGGGTCCCATAGAGGCAAGGCGATGAAGGAGAATCCGGGAGCGAGATTGGAACATGATGTAATCAGGTTCACGTCCCCTCGATGGAGGATCGCCTGGTGTCAATCCAGTATATGATCATAGATTGGTTTACAAGGGATCCGCCGTAGGAGGAGGGAGAGACTAGATCTAATATGACGTGAGAGAGAGAGATCGCCCCGTGGGGGTGCCCCTGGTGGTTTTATATATGCAGCCAGTTAGGGTTTACATGCGTTTTGGTGGGCTGCGTATTGTAGTCTCTATCTTGAGCCTCCAGTCAGCGATTCGTCTGGGTCCATTATACGCCAGTCACCATATTTGGCGAGTAGATTTTCCCTGGTCTAGGTTTCAGTCGGCTCGATCTGGCTGGCGACTCTGCTTCATGGGTATACCCCGATTGGTATTCCCCCATCAGTCTACAATGTAAGTTCTAAACTTCTCACATGCAAAAAGTACAGCCAAAAATTCTTTTTCAGTTGTACCATAATTTCTTTGAGCTCCATCAAGAGTTTTACTAGCATAATATATCACATTAAGTTACTTATCAACTCTTTGGCCTAAAACTGCTCCTACAGCATAGTCACTAGCATCACACATGATTTCAAATGGAAAATTCCGACTAGGAGGTTGAATTATAGGAGCACTAATCAAAGCATTCTTTAAAAGATCAAAAGACTCTACACAATCGTCATTAAAATCAAATGGAACGTATTTTTGCAAAAGATTTGTTCGAGTCTTGATATCTTTGAAACGTCTTTGATAAATCTTCTATAGTAACCAGCATGACCAAGAAAACCTCTTATACCTCTTATATACCTAGGATATGGTGCGGTCCACTTCAATGCCTCTTCTTGAAACTCGGTGTCCAAGAACAACACCTTTTGTCACCATGAAATGGCACTTCTCCCTATTTAGGACTAAGTGTTGGTCCTCATAGTGATGCAAAACTTTGTTAAGATTGAACAAGCAGTTTTCCAAAGAGGTACCATACACAGAAAAGTCATCCATGAATACTTCCATAATTTTCTCAATATAATTAGCAGATATAGCATTCATGCATCTTTGAAAAGTAGAAGGATCATTGCACAAACCGAATAGAATTCTCCTATAAACATAAGTACCAAAGGCACATGAAAGTAGTCTTCTATTGATCATCCTTGTGCACCGGAATCTGTGAGAAACCTGAATAACCATCAAAATATAAAAGTGAGAATGTTTGGATAATGTTTCAAGCATTTGATCAATGAATGGTAAAGGATAGTGATCTTTATGAGTTGCCTTATTAAGTTTCCTATAATTAATGCACATTCTATAACCAGTAATGGTATGTTGAGCAACAAGTTCATTTTCATCATTTGGAACCATGGTGATTCCACTCTTTTTAGGCACACAGTGGACATGACGTACCCATTTACTATCAGCTATGGGATAGATAATACCTGACTCAATGAGTTTGATTACTTCTTTTCTTACCACTACTTTCATTCTTGGATGAAGATGGTGTTGATAGTCAACAACAGGCTTTGCATATTCTTCCAAGTTAATCTTATGCATGCATAAAGAGGGGCTTATACCTTTCAAATCATCAAGTGAATAGCCAACTGTTGTCCTGCGAGCTCTTAGTACTTCAAATAATTGTGATTCTTCTTCATCTGAAAGGTTAGCACTAATAATAACATGATATATTTTCTTATCAACAAGGAATGCATATTTCATATCTTCAGGCAATGGTTTAAATTCAAAACTAGGATCTCCTTTAGGTGGTGATAGTTCTCCTAGATTATCATGTGGAATATGTAATTGCAGCTGTTTTGGTTGTTGAGATAGTATTTGATCTAGATCTTCTTTCTACTAATCATAAAATGGTTCCTCTTGTTTCAGCACATATCGTTCCATCATGCCCGATAAAGCGACTACCATTGAAGCAAGAGTCTCCACTATATCTTTAGAGAGTTTTTCCTTTTCTAAATGTTTATCAGTAAACTTTGAAAAAATAAAATCAAGTCTTTCACCAGAAAATTTAATGAATACTTTCTCTTTTAGAAAATTAATTTCAGCACCAACAATATGTAAGAAAGGTCTACCAAATATGACAGGGCACAATGCATCTTGGGAGCAACAAAGCACAATAAAATCAGTAAGATACTTAATCTTTACAATTAATACTTCAACATCTCTAACAATACCAAGAGGACAAATATACTCTTTATTAGAAAGTTGGATAGTTATACCTGTCTCTTCCATGTTGATGGGATCAATATCAGGCTTGATTTCAAGATATAGAGAATATGGAATCACACATATACTTGCTCCAATATTACAAAGCCCATGATAAGATGAAGTCCCAATAGTGCATGATATGATAGGTTTCCCAACTCTAGTGGTGTTACCTTTTATTACCTTGGTAGAATCTTCACCTAAATACACATCACAAGGTGTTTCTTCATTCAATTCTTTAATGGCCAAAATTTGATGTTGAACTTGAATTCATTCATATGGTTCATGAAATCTTCTAGCACTCTTATTATTAATAATAGTGAGTAAATTTTCCTTCACTTTCCTAGGATAAGGAGGAGCTTCAAAAATTTCTTCTATCTTAGGAGATGAGACTTGATGAACTTGTTTTACAACTTTAGAAACATATTCAGAATTTTTAAGAGGTTCAACAAATACATTAAATCCTTTCTTTGGAACATTAAGATGGTTAGCAAAAGATTTATAAATTTCTACTAAAACATGAGGGTCAACACCAAACCTATTCTTAAGTTCCTCAAATAATATAGAAGTAATGAAATTCTCTACACATGAATATTCATATTCCAAACCTGATTTATTATCTTTGTCAAGATCCCAAGCTTCAGTATTTTGCGAAATAATTTCCAATAAATCTACTGCCTCCTTTTGAGTTTTATTAGTGAAACTTCCTCCATAAGAATTTTCCAGGAAATCCCTATGATGCTGATGCAATCTCACATAAAAGTTTATTGAGATAATTCTTTCAGAAATACCATGACGAGGATTTTTAATCTCCCCCAATCTTGAGCAATACTCTCCTTTATGAGGCCAAAAGTTAAATATGGGGGCGGTCATCATAAGCTTCTTTAGGAGTATAATATTTAAGATAGAAAGCCTTTCTCAGAATCCCTCAAGACGATATTTATCATCCTGATATCTATACCATTCGCGAGCTTTACCAAATAAAGATAAAAATAATATATTCCTTCTTACTTCATTCTCATGAATACTTCAAATCTAAATAGGTAACATAGTTCTTCAATTTCATATAAATGCCGCATAGCAGTTTGTCTTCCATTAGCTACAAAAGTTACCTCCCTAGCTCTGTCGACAATACGAATAGGAATTTGATATTCAACTTCTAGTTCCATAGGCTTCACAACTTTCTCTTTATTTTTTCTTGAATGAACTCAAATAAGGTGAGTTGAAATTATTTATGGTTTTAGAAAGCCATGATAAAACAACATTAAAAGGATAAAAATAGATTTCAAATTTCCTTACCAAACATGTTAGCAATATCACGACGCTCCCCGACAATGGCGCCAGAAAAGTGTCTTGATGGCTCCCAAGTGTAGGAAATCAATTATACTACTTTCAATAAATAAAGTTGTCAAACCCACGTGGAGCTAAGGGTATTGGTTAGTAAATTTGACAAAAAATAGTAAATGTAGTTGTTTTGGTGTTTTGGGTTTGTAGTTTGCAAGAATATAAAATGTTAAAAGTAAATAGCAATAAGTAAATGCTCTCAATGAGAAAGCCCAATACTCTATGCAGCAAGAGGACAAGCTGAAGTGTGTGTTAACTTATATCTGACAAGCGTTCCTGATAGTGGCATGGATTTACTTAGCATAAAGATTTCAACACAATATGGTGAATATGTTGTCAAGTTTCATTCCCTTAGGGCGGATCCTAATTAGGTGAAGCCATAAGTATGTACTAAATACACCACTTATGATGAGTCCTAGAGCCATTCACATGAACATCTAGGAATCATTAAGACATAAATGTCCCACCATAGCAATAGTTTCATTAGTCCCCGACATATAATCCCTCCAATGCAACACAGAGTATTGGAAAACAGTTTTTGTCAATTCCGTACCTTCCAACCCCTATCATTGAATCAAAGTATTCTCCTATGAGCCCATATATGTGAATTAATATGTTGTCGATGTTTGCATAAAACCATCATAGAACAATATAAAAGATAAAAACTGGACCACATACTCATTGCATATTATATGGAAATCATAGTCAATTCATCCTATGCCTTCAGGACATGGGGATCTACTCACAAGTGCCAAACATGATATGGATCAGTAGCATATGGGATACAACAAAATCTGAAAATGTAATCCCTCCACCAAATAAAGACAAGATGCCAATCACAAACATGTAAATATCCCTTAAAACAATTTTCGGGGTTCAATCAATCACAAACTATGATGGGAACTAGATGAATCTTGGAGATGGTGATGGTGATGATGATGGTGTTGGTGGAGATGTCAATGGAGAGGCCTCCCCTACGCCTAGGAGGAGTGGTGATGACGATGGCATCGATTTCCCCCTCATTGTAGGCTCCGGCGCAGCGGGATCTGCCCCATCCTGAAGTAGTAGAGGACTTTCGCCTCCGCCTCTGTAAATCGTGGGAAAAATATGGCGTAGGTTTTTCTGTCGATACAGACGTGTTTGTAAAAAGGAGGAGCCAAGACGTCGCTCGAGGGCCGAAAGATCCTATCTGGCATGCTTAGGGGGTGGACTCACCACCTAGCCTCTTTCGGTCCTCGTGGCTCCCCTCGCTTCATTCTTTGGCCCAAGTTGGTTCTCTCGGTGAAAAACTTATCAGTTATTTTTTATTTCGATTTATTGACATCCAGAAGGTTCTGAGACAATAAAAACATGAAAAAGGAGGTTTTCTGCCTCCTAGAAATTAAATACCAATGAAAGGGACTTTGTAGGAAAGTCCCGTAAATCATCTAAATATGCATAAATAATTATGGATCAAGGTAAATATGATTCTAAACAGTGCATAAAGGTCCAAAAAATGATGATGCAAAATGCAAGTATCAATGATATATACCTGCCTAGTCAGGGTCGTTTAGGGGTTTAGGGTTATAGGGTTTAAGGTTAAGGTTTTAGGGCATTTTCAATAACGTTCAAGATTTATGGTTAGATTCGTGGAATGGAATGGCGTTAGCATAATTTAATGAAAGTATATCTCAAATGTTAATCTATAAGTGAATGATATACTGCTTGGTCAGGGTCATTTAGGGGTTTATGGTTTAGGGTTTTAGGGTTTAGGTAATTTTCAATAATTTTCAATCTTTATGCTTATATTTGTGGAACAGAATGGCGTTACCTCAATTTAATGAAAGTATCTCAAATTTGGATCTATAAGTGCATGATACCTACTTGGTTAGGGTTTAATTATGGGTTGAGGGGTTTAGGGTTTTAGTATTTAGGGGTTTAGGGTTTAGGTTTTAGGGGTTTTTTAGGGTTTAGGGAATTTTCAATAATGTTCAAGCTTTTTCTGCATATATTCATCGAATAGAATGGCGTTTCCCAATTCAATGGAAGTATCTCAAATTTTATCTACATGATACCTGCTTGGTCAGGGTTTAGTGGTTTATTAGTGTTTAGGGTTTTAGGGTTTAGTGGTTTAGTGTTTCGGGAATTTTCAATAATATTCAAACTTTATGGTTATATTAGTGGAATACAATGGAGTTACCAATTTTATCACCACACCAATTTTATGGTCCAAAGACGATATATGGTTCAAAGTCTCACCGCACCAATTTTATCACAAAGTATGAATTATTTGACGAATAATGTGTAGGTTTCATAAAATTTTCAAGTTTTCGAGCCAGTTTCACCGAGGTTAACGAGTTTATCTTGATTTAGTGAAAAATATTCGAATTTTGAACTACAAACGATGGGAATCTCTACTTCCCATAATTCCGGGTCACTGACATGCGGGTCACTTTCATTGTGGGTCCACAAAGTTAGTGTAAGGCTAGAGTGGGCGGGCTGGTAAATACTTATTGAAGAAGGGCATGGAACCACGTCGATGGGGTGGTGCACGTGGGAGAATCCAAAATTACCACCGATATCCCTCTATTATTTCAGTGCTCCTCGGGTTCTTGTTTCTGGAGCAGGGATAGAATAGGAATTTTGCATTCTAGAAAAGGTGAAGTATGTTTGAATGGATGCGTGTGATGTTTGGGCGCCGCACCCAAATGTTGAGGTCGAAGCTTATAACATGTTTTTATTGTGAAGCAACTACAAAGATGATGGCTCAAAATGGCACCGCCCCTTTTTACACACAAAGTATAACCTTTAAATGTATATGCCCTTTCAAGCTTCTAGGATACATTTGTGCCATAAATTTATTTTTGATCATGGATGTTTGAATGAATGGCGGGGTGTTTGAATGGATGGGAGGAATATTTCAACGCTCTCTTGACATTATGAAGCTGAAGCTGCTAAGGTACGCTACTCCAACTCCCACTTGGGGATGTTTTCCCGTCAGATAGACATAAACGCATGTACACTTTCGAGCATTTAAATGAGTAGATAGACATCTGCCATCTTTCAAACAAGATGACCAAGGTCACAACCATATTTTCTTTTTTTGACTTGCACAACCATAGTTGTTGATATTGTGTCCAAGTTTTTTACTTTGTACATTGGATGCATCTTGGCTAATTAAGCTTTGCTTTACAAAGGCAAAATCCTAATTTGTTTTTTTATTTTTCCAAGTGACAATATTGTTTTTGGTTGTGATGGAACTTCAAAGATTTTGGCTCAATATGACATCATGCCAATTGTCACACAAAGTAACCTATTTAATGGATAAACCCATTCTATCTTATTGGCTAAATTCTTGCAATAAATTGACAATATGGCAATTTAATAAAAACATGTCAATTTTGGTAACATGGTCTAGAGAAATGATGGAGAAGAATCTAGAACGATGGAGAAGTGTGTTTTGAGGTTTGTGCATAGCGTTTATTATGCTAAACACTATATCAATAGTATCTTATAGCATCAGATGCTAATAGAATGGAAATGAATATACCATGGCTCGCAATGTTGGGATTCATGAGTCTTGATCCAACGGTGAATATTCAAAGTGGTAAGATAAGATATGATATGTCTCAAAATGCCACCTTCCATAATTTCACACAAATTAATACATATATTTAGTAGACAATGCACGAGTTTCATGAATTTTCAAGTTTCCATGCTGATTTCACCACTTTAACTAGTTCATCTCTGTTTAGCGAAAATGGGTCAATTTTGATCTATGGTCACTAACAGGGGGGCATGTAAATAGTGGAGCCCAATGATGTATACACACTTCTATTCTTGTAGACAGTTGTTGGGACTCCAAGTGCATAGGTTTGTAGAACAACAACAAGTTTCCCTTAAGTGGATTACCCAAGGTTTATCGAACTCGGGGAGGAAGTGGTCAAAGTTATTCCCTCTCAAGCAATCCTGCAATCAAGATACAAGAAGTCTCTTGTGTCCCCAACACACCCAATACACTTGTCAGGTGTATAGGTGCACTAGTTCGGCGAAGAGATATTGAAATACAAGTGGTAACGGTGGAAGAAAAGAGCTTCTAACTTGTTGTTAACGTGGGAGAAACTAAAGGCAAACTGAAATAAAGATGGAAGCAAGCAAACATGCAATAGATCTAGATGCAAACGGTGTTTCAATGTTTAGAAACAAGGCCTAGGGATCATACTTTCACTAGTGAACACTCTCTCATATAAATATACTCTCTTCATGATACTACTCTTAACTACTCTCCGGTTGGACACTCTAATCATCGGTAGGGCTATAACAACACTCCTCAAAGTCCGCCTTCCCAATCTAGATAACCCCACACTGTCACCTTGAGCGCTAGATGGTTCCAACAAACACCACAATTTCATACAAACATCCAAATCCAAATATAACTCATAACAAATATTCAATCTAGCCAAAGTGCCACACACGGTATGCACGCTATCACTTTCACACACGTGGGGAAAAGCATAGATCTATTAAAGCACAAAGAGTATTTATGTAGACCCAAACCTAAGTGCCACCATGGCGTGCATGCTGTCACTTTCACACACATGGGGAGAGTAGAGATCTATTAAAGCACTCGAGTAGCTAGGTAGATGTACTTGATTACAAACCTTATGATCACAATATGATCATGCATAGAGAGAGAGATGAACACATATCTACCGGTAGAGCCCTTAGGCTTGAGGAAGAACTACTCCCTCCTCATCATGGGAATCAACAACGGTGATAAAGATAGCGATGGAGATCGATGGAGATGGCTCCGGGGGCACTTCCCCATCCCGGCAGGGTGTCGGAAGAGAGACTTTCTGTCCCCCGAATCTCCCTTTCGGTGGCGGCGGCGCTACAGAGGTTTTTCTAGAAGTATGATGGATTCTTTAGGGTTTTCTCCCCGAGGGCTTCTTATAGGAGCAGAAGGCAAGGTAGGTGGAGCGCCAGGGGGCCCACACCCACTGTGGGCATGGCCTAGGGTGGGCCCGCACCCACCTAGGGTGTGGCCACCCTAGTGTCCTCCTCCGTCTCCTCTTCGATTTTCTGTATCGCTTAAGGAAAAATATGAACTTTGGCTTTTGTCCCGTCCAATTCCGAGAATATTCATTTTTTAGCTTTCTGAAACCAAAAACAACAGAAAACAGGCAACTGGCACTATGGCATATTGTCAATAGGTTAGTTCCAGAAAGTGTATAAAAATACCTCAAAGTGTAGACAAAACATAGCAAAGTGGATACTAAACAAGCATGGAGCATCAAAAATTATACATACATTTCCGACGTATCAAGCATCCCAAAGCTTAACTCCTGCTCGTCCTTGAGTAGGTAACTGATAAAAAGAATAATTTTTGAGGTGACATGCACCATCAAAGCCAAGATCAAACCATTTGCAAGCATTTAAAGCTGGGATCAAAGAACTCTAAACATGTGCATGAAATATGGAGTTATAACAATAAGACAAAGTAACTATGCATGCAACATGAAGGGCTACAAACAAAGATCATGCATAACATGCATTGAGAAACGTTTGTTTGTTTCACATACAAAAATATGGAATAGTGGCATTCAGCTTGTCCCTCATGGAGTAGCAAATAGATGCATTGGACACCTTCAAAATTCACAAGGGTGACTAGAAACAAGTAGCACATAAACAAGTAATATCACAATATGCATCAATTAATAAGTTTTGGGGCACTACACGCAGAATGACAACTATGCTCTCTTAATGGTGCCTAAAGGTAGAAGGTGGAGACTCAAATAATGGTGGAAGAAAGGCCCTTTGTAAAGGGAAGCATGGATTTCAAGTTTCAAAAAGAGCTCCCAAAAATTATGGTACTTGTTAGCTTTCAGCCCTCATTGCCCCTATCATAAGCATCTTAAAGTGATTAAGGTTAAAGTGAACAAACTATGGAGTATTTGCTTGACAAAGTATAAGTTGGCAATCTCAAGTCCCTTGAATACGAGGGCCACACCTCATTCTACTCAACTTCAGTCACCTGTAAGTTCTTGTCATTGTAAGTACATGCTTATCATAGAGAACTGCCAACAGGCTACCCCTTGCACATGGTACATGAGCTATCCCATAACCAAAATGACAAGGCAAGCAGACAATGAGTATCTCAGCGATCTTTTTATTCACTATGTGCATAGCATTTTATTGAGGATGCTTCATAGATAGCTCACTATGGTGATGCTGCAAGTTTCCACCATGATCGGCCCAGGCGTTTCTCTAACACAAAATACATACTCCATGGACTTACAAGTTCCCTCTTTATTTCACACCGGTGACATCCATAGACAAAATAGCATGATATCAACTGAGTACAAAGTACAAGTGCAATGTTGAAAATGTTCCCGTGATAGCACGGTTCTGCTAATTCCAACGTATAAGTGCAAGCATATACATCATAGATGACACAATGGTTCAAGTTTATTAGGGGCAAAGAATATAGAGTGTGCCATCAAGTTTGTGAAGGCTTTAATCAATAAGTTTTCACATAACAAAATAGTTTTTAATTGGAAGATAGCTGAAAACAAGAATATACTTGGAATGGTGTAACATACCATGCATAGGAATTTATAGTGGACACTTTGGAATAACTTGGTTTCTTGGGAGTTGGAAGCATGAGTAGAGCTTACTCATACAAGTGGAGGTTAGCAAAAGACTGGGAGCAACCAACTAAGAGAGCAATAATGGCCATAATCATGTAGAGCGACAAAACATTACTAATCAAAGCATAGAGTGGTACTACAAGTCAAGGACTAAGTGATCATAGAGACTATGGTGACTTGTTCATAGTCATAACATGGTGTGAGCATGTGCCAAGTCAACCCAAACAAAGCATCAAAGGAGAATACCGCAATACTATGTTTTTGCATGCTAAAACAACGCATGATTCCTTCAAGGAACATTAAGCAATCCTAATTGTTTGGAACAATACATGCTACATCAATAATCACTAAGCATAAGGTCAAAAAAAAACCTAGCATGTCATGCTAAAGTCTAAGTCACAGTCAAAACAAGCTCCCTTTTGTACCACTTAAGCATGAAGCTTTCTACTCTTTCCAACACCAAACAACTTATTTGAAACAACTCACAAAGGTACTAATCAACAAAGACCAGTGAGATTGTTTCACAAATCCACAAAGAAGAACTAAAAAGTTCTAAGATGGAAGCACAAGAAAACTAAGGCTAAACACAGTGCTAGCAAAAGAGAACAGTCACAAAACAATAAGAGTGAAAACTAGAGTGTTCTAGTCAATGCAAATAGAGTGTGTCTCTCTCCAAAGGAAGTGTGGTGTAACCAACAACCTTACTCAAGCAAACTAAGCAAACGAAAACCAAAAATGAAAACTAAGACGCTCCAAGAACAACACAACAATGCATGAAACAATAAAAACGAAGTGTCTAGAAAGACTTGAGATTTTTATTGATGAAGAAGGGGATGCCTTGGGCATCCCCAAGCTTTGACGCTTGTACCTCTTGAATATTTCTTGGTGCACGGGGTGGCATCGCCAAGATTGAGCTCTTTTCCATTCTTTATCTCATTACATCATTCTTTGTCTACACCTAAAATTTTTCCTTCATATGAAACTTCACACAATCTTCATTAGCAACATTAGTGTATTCAAAAGATAATAGACCCTTAGGTAAAGCTTTGGAACAGTAGGACTTTTCACTAAAAACACATTCTACTGTAGCAACTCCTTCAAGAATCTCAATTCCCTAAAGAGAACTCAAAAAGGAATCAATAAGAAGCAAATGCAAATAATAGCAGAAATCTGTCAAAACAGACCACCAGGTAGAAACTGATTTTTTCGAAGACCTTATTTTGCTCAAATCAAAAAGTGTTGAACTAACAAAAGTTATCTAACATACTGGGGATTTATTCGTAAATATTCAACTCAATCCGAGTTACAGAGACTCCTCACGAATGTTTTTGGTGGAGGACAAAAATCTGTTTCGGGACAGCAACTCCCCAAATCTTACTTCCCTCTCATTAGAGGTCATTCTTGGCACAAAAAGCAAATAAAAAAGGATAAGGAGAGGACATTACTGAAGTAATAGCTTCCAAGACTCAAGGAAACTCTTGGGTTATCTCCCAACAAGTACTTTTCTTGAACAGCTTTAAGTTAGGCTTGATAGCTTGAGAAGATGCTCACATAAGAATTATGAATTGAAGTCAAAGAGAGCATCAAGAAGCAAATTCAAAACACATTTAAGTCTAACCCATTCCTATGCATAGGAATCTTGTAAAGAAACAAGTCATGAAAGCACAAAGCAACACGCATAGGAAAGCAAAACAAGTGCAACTTCAAGACTTTCAACATAAAGAGGGGAAACTTAATATTATTGAGATGCATAAGACCATGTTTCCCTCTATCATAATACCTTTCAGTTGAAATATGAACAAGATTAACAATATAACTATCACATAAGCCACATGCATAAAATGATTATTACTCTCCATATAAGAATAGCCATTCTTATTAATTGTAGTGGGAGCAAATTCAACAAAATAGCTATCTTCCCAAGTGTGTTCATTTTGAAACATATCATCATTGGAAGGAACATGGATAGCACTAATATCACAACAATTATTAATATTATCATTTTTAGAATTGGTGCCAAAGAGATTTTCAATATCAAAAGTAGTGTGCTTTTCCCAATCATGATCACTAATATAGGTAACAGGCATAGGAACATCATCTAGTTCAGACTCATCAGCAAAAACTATGATAGGAGCAATATGCTTAGGGGAAGATACCATTTCCTCTCTCCTTATACTCCTCTTCTTCTTCTTCTTCTTCTTCTTCTTCTTCTTCTCTTTAGGAGGGACATGCTTGAAATCAAGCTTCTCCACATACCCTGGTTTATTGCTGAGACAATAGAAGAAACTTTGGAGGATTCCTCCTTTTCATTAATAAGAACAAAACTCATATCTGTCCTGTCATATTTTGGTAAAATATCATTTTTATAAGATTTGGTATGTAATTATTCGCGTGGAAATTATCAACACAATAAAGATGACACCCATGCAGGGCGCAATTCATACCAAAAGCACTCATGTCTATCAAAGAAGTTTTTCTTGATAACTCTTCACATCCCAAAAACAAAGTAAGCTCATCATGTCGATTATAAGTGATCGCGTTATCACAATACAAGCTTGCAATACTCATTGGATTAGAAAGTTCATTAGTATGTACTGAGCATTGAAAACTGAAATGACCCACTTCATAGCAGAATTCACAAATAAAAGGATAGAGGGCAATTTTTTTAACCAAGATCATTTAGACTTATACCAAGTTCTGGTTTTTTCATTCCTGTGTGTGATACAATATTATTCTTCTATTTGATTCTTCTCACAAGGTCTATGCATACCAAAAAAATTAACATGCTTATAAGAAATAGTACTTTCAGAAGTTTGAGCATGTTTATTGCAATCATTAATAACATTTTCATTTTCAATGCAAGTGTCTTTAAAAGGTTCATGATACATGTCCCACTTTTCTTTAGGAGAATTAATATGGGAAGAAAAGGCTCAATAATATTTAACAAGAATTTGAGGATCAATATCATATCTAGCACTAAGCTCTTGAAAATTAGCAGTTTCAGCGAAAGACTTAATGCAATCACACTCATAGTTTATACCTGGTTTTTTACCTTTGTCACTATCCCAACCTTTGGTATTGCTTTGAATTGTTTCAAGAAGATCCCACTTAGCCTTGACCTCCTTACTTCTGAAGCATCCCTCTAAACAGGTATCCAGATAGTCCTTGTAATGTCCTGAAAGCCTTGTATAAAAATTATTGATAACAACATTACTGGGAAGCTCTTGAATGGGACATTTGAGAATTAATGACTTCAATCTCCCCCAAGCTTGGGCAATACTTTCTCCCTCATGAGGATGAAAATTATAAATATAATTCCTATCTTTATGAATTTCATGAGGAGGATAAAATTTATAATAAAAGAGAGATTCAAGTTCCTTCCACTCCAAATGATGAGGATCATCTAGTAGCTCATACCACTCCCTTGCTTTGTCCCTAAGTGAGAAAGGGAATAGATTCCTCTTAACTTGGTCCATTGAAATACCTGCACACTTGAACAACTCGCATAATTCATGTATAAAGAGTAAATGATCACTAGGATGGACAGTTCCATCTCCAAAATAGCAGTTATTCATAACACGTTCAACAATTTCAATAGGTATTTTAAAAGGGATACTTTCATTATGTGGATTTAAAATATCACAAGTATCATTAGAATTACCACATATGGGAGATAAAGTATCATAAGAGAAAATTTTCTTAAAGCTGGGGAACTAAATTTTTTTTTCCATAAAAACTAGCTTCCCCAAGCTTAGACGTTTCCATACCATTAGTAACAATGGTGTTCAAAAAATTCACACTAATGACATTGCTATTAGCATGCAAAGAAAGTTCCATAGGTTTTTTAGTTTTGTTTTCAAACCACTCAAGTTCTAACTTAGGAAAAATACTAAAAAGCTCTCTATTTTTTGTTGTTGTTTTCCAATAAGCCTAACTAGTGAAAACAAGAAACAAAAGGACAAAATTGAAGAATCTAAAGGAAATAACTTCGAGAACTCACACAACAAGAGTATGTGAGTAGCTTTTACCTTACCTCCGCGGCTACGACGCCAGAAAATAGCTTGATGTCTACGCACTTCTATTCTTGTAGATAGTTGTTGGGCCTACAAGTGCAGAGGTTTATATAACATCAGCAAGTTTCCTTAAGTGGATTACCCAAGGTTTATCGACCTCAGGGAGGAAGTGGTCAAAGGTATTCCCTCTCAAGCAATCCTGCAATCAAGATACAAGAAGTCTCTTGTGTCCCCAACACACCCAATACACTTGTCAGGTGTATAGGTGCACTAGTTCGGCGAAGAGATAGTGAAATACAAGTAATAACGGTGCCAGAAAAGATCTTCTGACTTGTTGTTGACGTGGGAGAAACTAAAGGCAAACTGAAATAAAGATGGAAGCAAGCAAACATGCAACAGATCTAGATGCAAATGGTGTTTAAATGTTTAGAAACAAGGCCTAGGGATCATACTTTCACAAGTGAACAATCTCTCATATAAATATACTCTCTTCATGATACTACTCTTAACTACTCTCTGGTTGGACACACTAATCATCGGTAGGGCTATGACAGCACTCCTCAAAGTCCGCCTTCCCCAATCTAGATAACCCCACACTATCACCTTGAGCGCTAGATGGTTCCAACAAACACCACAATTTCTAGAGACATCCAACTCCAAATTTAACTCATAACAAATATTCAATCTAGCCAAAGTGCCACACACCGTATGCACGCTATCACTTTCACACACATGGGGAAAAGCATAGATATATTAAAGCACAAAGAGTATTTATGTAGACTCAAACCTAAGTGCCACCATGGCATGCACACTGTCACTTTCACACACATGGGGAAAGCAGAGATCTATTAAAGCACTTGAGTAGCAAGGTAGATCTACTTGATTACAAAGCTCATGATCACAATATGACCATTCATAGAGAGAGATATGAACACATAGCTACCAGTAGAACCCTTAGCCTCGAGGAAGAACTACTCCCTCCTCATCATGGGAATCAGCAACGGTGATGAATATGGCGATGGAGATCAATGGATATGTCTTTGGGGGCACTTCCCCGTCCCGGCAAGGTGCCGGAACAGAGACTTTCTGTCCCCTGAATCTCCCTTTCAGTGGTGGCGACGCTACGGAGGTTTTTCTGGAAGTATGATGGATTCTTTAGGGTTTTTTCCCCGGGGGCTTCTTATAGGCGCAGGAGGCAAGGTCGATGGAGGGCCAGGGGGCCCACACCCCCTGTGGGCACGACCTAGGGTGGCCCCGCACCCACCTAGGGTGTGGCCACCCTGGTGTCCTCCTCCGTCTCGTCTTCGATTTTCTGTATCACTTAGGGGAAAATATGAACTTTGGCTTTTGTCCCGTACAATTCCGAGAATATTCATTTTTTAGCTTTCTGAAACCAAAAACAGCAGAAAACAGACAACTGGCACCGTGGCATCTTGGCAATAGGTTAGTTCAAGAAAGTGTATAAAAATACCTCAAAGTGTAGACAAAACATAGCAAAGTGGATACTAAATAAGCATGGAGCGTCCAAAATTATAGATACGTTTCCGACGTATCACCCAACACAGGGTAGGTCAGAATTTTCAAAGTTATCCCTCCCCACCGCTTTGCGATGTGTTAACATCCACCCTCCGCTACATTGACCCTCACCCCTTGCCCACAAAATAGACGCGATCAACATCGCTCCTCATCTCAACATCGTGCGCCCGAATAATCTTTCCCTACCTACCGATGTTCTTGAGACGCACCGATGGTCACGTCGATCCCGCGATAGTCCTTCTATCTCTAGCTCGATCTGGTAGGCAATTTATTTCCATTTCACCTGATCTGCCTCTTCATATACATATTTTAATTTCTCCTAAGTCTGCATGGTCATAGTTGATTCTAGGCTTGATCTATGTTCTTAAGTACCTTTGCCGATTTTTGCTGTCAATATGTTTGCTGAAATGCATGGACATATATAGTTTTTGTACTCCATCTATATGTTTCCTTCTTTTCTTTTACTTATTAAGAACCAATCTTGTATGTCATAATTAAACAGATGGAGATATTTGGGATGTAGGTTGCTCCATTAGGCAGCCCTAAACATATCTTTGGCGGTGTATGATTTATTGAGTTTGTTAGAGCTCATTGTGACAACTCAGAAGTACATTGCCCCTGCTGATTGCGTCTGACTCAGAGGGTGCTGCCTTTAAGTATAGTGAAAGACCATATTTATATGTTTGGGACGCTAAGCACATGGTTATTTCATGGTAAAGCATATGAACTATGGGAAGAACATCTTTATCATCCAGATCAAGTAGTGGAAGCAAACATTGATCATCTAGATCAACTGATAGAGGCATCTCGTGAGTATCTAGATCAACTTGTAGAAGGGTGAGGATATAAAAAGCGCAAGCTGCATTAAACGGGTTTTATTTTAGGTACTTACGCTATGCCAGATGACAATATACTATATCTATAGAAAGGCAAATTTTCAGGTAGTGTGTCTTTGATGTTTCTCTTTCAATGTATCTGTTAATCTAATAATCGATCGAAGAGGACTTTGATGGTAATGAATATGACCTGTTCGTTGATGAGCCTGCACCCTAAGGTTGTGGATCAGGTACACTGCCTTTTTATGGAGTTGATGTAGGGCTGCTGATATAAAGGGGGTGTATGTTTGGTGCCGTATGTGTAGTCTCATGACCACTATCCCAGCTACAAAACTCTTGGGGTGCACCTAAGATCGCTATAAATATATGTAGAGCTATCCCATGATTGGTCTGCTACTGTCGTAGTACTGTAATATGGAGGTACCTTATGATTTTTAGCCTTTATTAGCAGATCTATAACTGGAAAATATTTCAGATATTAGTTGTATATATGTGTGTCTGTGTGTGTTTCTAGTCTGAAATCCCAACTTATGCTTTTGATACTTCCCAAGCGGCTTTTGAGGCATAGAGCTGGTGCCCTATGCTGCAACAAACACCTTTTTTTCCTCTACCAGTCCTTAACCGCTCTCAAATGCTGATCTTCAGAGTATATGTTGTATTAGAAATAATGTATTTTGTTTCTGATATTAATATATTAGCTTTTCCATTCAAAAAAATTCTCTGTGTGCCGAATCAGTTTGAATCGATACTGGGCGATTTTCTCGGTCCTGGGAGAGGAACACGTGATGATTTTCTTGGTCTGGGAGAGGAACACAGGACACTCAGGGAAAAAGGAGGAGGTTGGATATGGGTCCCACATAATTTACTATCCCCTAAAGTTGTAGGCCACGACGTGTTGAAAATTTTGCAAAAAAACCCAGGAATCTCTTCCCGCTACCACCGCTCCAAATTGATACTATAGAAAAAGTGTAGTACTACTTCCCCTACTACTAGTAGTAGTACTACTCCCGCTGCCAATCCCTTTATCTTACGACCAGCAACCTCCAATCTCTATCTCCCATCATCAGGCAGGCAAGCAAGTGTCACCTAATTGGGATTTGTTCACCTAATCGGGGTATTTTCCCTCCTCTGATCTGATCGATTGGGCCATTGGGGTGGGGTTGGAGGTGGGTGGGGGTGGGGGTACTGATTTCGTTTGGATTCGGGATCGGGGCATTGTCACCGTTGTTCTGATTGAGGCATTTGGTCGGGTTCCAAGTCGGTGTTCTTCACTTTTTAACCTTTAATTTGTACTAATGTGTAATGGGTTTTGCGTCAGATTTTGTATGGAGAACTATGGACCAGTGGCGCGCACGACCACTAAGGGAAGTGATGGTCCCGTCAGTTCCCTTAAAATTTTCTTAAAAAGGTAATGTAGCAACATATATTCGTTGTGTTCTTCCATTCTTTTCCATGATGAAAGTGGTTTTCTGCAACCTGGATGTATCCTTGTTGCTGAAGTTGTCTCTTTCTGCATCTTGTTTTTGTGGAAGCCTCTGTGACACCATCTATAACACGCTGGTACATACCTGCAAACTTGCGGTAAACAGTATGATACTAATGACGGCCACACTATTGACATGGAACACTTTGTAGGAAACCCCAAGAGCTAGGGGCGGAGACAGGGGGCGAGCAGGGGCTAGACCCCCCCTAATGATTCGCCCCCTCAACGAATTGGTGCATGCTAGACTGTTGGTATTGTACTGGATCATGTACTAATTGTCGTAATTAGTTCTGAAAATAAGGCCTAATCTAACCCGTTCATCTATAGACCGCCGTACACATCAAAGCCTAGCCAAAAGCCCACGATCAAGCCATTGCGGAAGCCTTAGATCTTTAACCTTTAGCTTTTTCATCTCTCTGTCCACAACCTTGCGCCCTATTTTGTCTCACATCGATTGATCCATCTACTCATGTTTGTCCTGCTGATCAGTTATGCGTATTCTGCCGCTATGCCAAGCGCCAAGCTCTAGGACACGATTAGTATGCTACGATACTAGTCATGACGTTTATATCTTGTTATTTTGTTGTGGTGCCCGACGAGCGGAAAGCGGTTGTGGCGTCAAGTCCATTGCCGGAGTTGCGGATTTACAACTGATCAACGTGCTAAATCCAAGGTATATCGATAACAGGTACCGCTGGTAGCTAGTTCTTTTATCCTATGTATACATTATGGTATGTTAGTCATTTTTTGTACTTCATATGTATCAAATTAGTTGTCTTAACTTTGTTTAGATTCGTGTTTATCTACTAACTAAACATGTTGATTTGGAAAAGTTTGAGACACCAATTTAAGACAGAGCAAGTAGTTTATAACAAGAATTAATTTGCTGATTCGATGCTTCCTTTGTTTTGATTTTGAAAATACTGAGTTTCCTGCAGTTTTCTCTGGAAGTTTTGAAGATTTACAGTAAATATAAAATCAGTGCACTTTATTCTCTAGTTACTATGTGATAGGAGAGATAGATTCATAATAAAGTAACTAACCAAGATAGGAAGTGTTATGTGATATACACATCTTAACAATGTTTTTGTTATGCCACAAGAGTTGGAGTCATAAATCAACCGTAAATGAGAATTAATATATTTTGATATTTTCTCTTTTATGAGACAAAATAAGTTTTCGCCCCCCTCATGGTTCAATCCTGGCTCCGCCCTTGCCAAGAGCAAGGTGTGAAGAGCACAGCAGCAAGTCTTCCCTCTGTAAGAAACTGAGGTTATCGAACCAGTAGGAGGAAGGAAACTTCTCAAAGGTGTTGCAAGCGACATGGAAACCTGCACAACACAAACTCAAGACTTTGCCCCAACGAACAGTGAGGTTGTCAAACTCACCGGTTAGTTTTAACAAAGGATTAAATGTATGGTGTGGAAGGTGATGATGGTTTGCAGCAAGTAAACGAGTAACAGTGGAAGATGTATCAATGGTAAAGATTGGACCGGGGTACATAGTTCACTAGAGGTGCTCTCCTTAGATAAACAAACAAGGCATGAAGGGTAAACAAATTACAGCAAGGCATAACAATGCAATACTAGACAAAAAGATCCTATGAGATTCGATTGGGCAATACACCAATATACATAGACCGCCATCCAACTGCATCTATAACTAGAATTCCACCGTCAGGTTATCATCCAAATCCCCTCTAGTATTAAGTTACAAGCAACAGACAACTGCTTTAAACAAAGTGTGTAAGGTAAACAATCCACTTGTTCCACGAACAAGAGACCGTTGTTTTCTCCCTAGTGGCAACAACACATCTACAACCGAAGAGATTTATGTCACTTCCCTTGGAAACTAGAGGCATAAACCCACTATCGAGCATAAATAACCCCTTCTTGGAGTCACTAGCAACTACTTGGCCAAGATAGCTACTACCAACGGAGAGCATGCAAGATCACAAACAACACAAACATTATAGAATCTAGTATACAAAACCATTAATCAATCTGACATAGTAATCTCAATATCCATCGGATCCCCGCAAACACAACATGCATACAAATAGATGAGATCTTCATCATGAATGGAGCTCACAAGATCTATACATGAAAGCACAAGGAGTAGATACAACCATCTAGCTACTACATGGACCAGTAGTCCAAGGTGGAACTAACCACGCTTCATACCGGAGGCTGGCATGATGAAGAAGAAGGCCTCTAGGATGTTCTCCCCTACGACAGGGTGCCGGGAAGAGCTTCAGATCCCCCTGATCTAGGGACGATGTGGCGGCGTCTATAGACAGTTTCGTGGAATATTGATCAGGTGTTTAGGGTTTTGGCATCGGGGGGACTTTATAGGCGAAGAGGCGAGGTAGGGGGGCCACCAGGGCGGCTGCACCCCCCTAGGCGTGGGGTGGGCCCACTTGTGTGGCCAGGGGGTGTGGCCCCAAGGTGATCCTCCTCCGTCTCGTATTATGGCTTCGTGTTCCCCACGGTAAAATATTAACTTTGGATTTTGTCCCGTCCAATTCCGAGAATATTGATATTCTGCCTTTCTGGAACCAAAAACAGAAGAATACAGGCAACTACCACTATGGCAACTTGTTAATAGGTTAGTTCCAGAAAACATATAAAAACACCTCAAAGTGTAGATAAAGCAAAGCAAAGTAGATATTAAACAAGCATGGAGCATCAAAAATTATAGATACGTTTCCGACATATCAGATACCCCGACATGCCGGAGGATCGGGCTAGTACCACTACTCACCAAACAAGCGTGATACGTCGTAAACGTATCTATAATTTTTGATGCTCCATGCTTATTTTATATCATTTGTATTATGTTTTGTCTACACTTTGAGGTATTTTTATACACTTTATGGAACTAACCTATTGAAAAGATTCCATAGTGCCATTTGCCTATTTTCTGCTGTTTTTGGTTTCAGAAAAGGTAAAAAAGTAATATTCTCGGAATTGGACAGGACAAAAGCCAATCTGCCTATTTTCCCTAGAGCAGTACGGAAACACAAAGCAAATACGGAGGAGGGCACCAGGGTGGGCACAACCTATGGTGGCGCGGGTACCCCATGGTGGCGCCACCATGGGGTGTGCCCCCTGGCCGCCTCCTCGCCTTGCCCTTTCGCCTATAAGAAGCCCTCGAGGCAAAAACCCTAGATGAATCGTCCTCCATCCACAAAGTTTCGCAGCGCCGCTGCCACAGAAGGGGAGATTCGGGGGACATAAGTGATGGCGCCCAGCACTGTCGTGGGACGCTTCGTTGGAAACCCCAAGAGCAAGGTGTGATGAGCACAACAGCAAATTTTCCCTCAGTAAGGAACCGAGGTTATTGAACCAGTAGGAGGAAGGAAACGTCTCAAAGGTGTTGCACGCAACGTGGAAACCTGCACAACACAAAATCAAGACTTTTCTCCAACGAACAGTGAGGTTGTCTAGCTCACAGGTTTGCTGTAACAAAGTATTAAATGTATGGTGCGGAAGGTGATGATGGTTTGTAGCAAGAAAACAAGTAATAGTGGAAGATGTAACAATGGTAAATATTAGACCAGGGTCCATAGTTCACTAGAGGTGCTCCCCTTAGATAAACAACATGGCATGAAGGGTAAACAAATTATAGCAGGGCAATTGAAAGGAACTAAGCAAGGCATAACAATGCAATACTAGACAAAAATATCCTATGAGATTCGATTGGGCAATACAACAATATACATAGACCGCCATCCAACTCCATCTATGACTAGAAGTCCACCTTCAGGTTATCATCCGAACCCCCTCCAGTATTAAGTTGCAAGCAACAGACAACTGCTTTAAGCAAACTGTGTAAGGTAAACAATCCACTTGTTCCATGAACAAGAGACTGTTGTTTTCTCGCTAGTGGCAACAACACATCTACAACCGAAGAGATTTTTGTCACTTCCCTTGGAAACTAGAGGCATGAACCCACTATCGAGCATAAATACCCCCTCTTGGAATCACTAGAAACTACTTGGCCAAGATAGCTACTAACAACGGAGATCATGCAAGATCACAAACAACATGGACATGATAGAATCAAATAGACAAAACCATTAATCAATCTTACATAGTAATCTCAATATCCATCGGATCCCTGCAAACACAACATGCATGATTACAAATAGATTAGATCTTTATCATGAACGGAGCTCACACGATCTATACTTGAAAGCACAAGGAGGAGATACAACCATCTAGTTACTACATGGACCCATAGTCCAAGGTGGAACTACTCACGCTTCATACCAGAGAAGAAGGCCTTCGGGATGATCTCCCCTCTGGCAGGGTGCCGGGAAGAACTTAAAATCCCCCGATCTAGGGACGAGGGTGGCAGCGGCTACATAAGGTTTCGTGGAGTTTTGATCAGGTGCCTAGGGTTTCTGCATCGGGGGCTTTTTATAGGCGAAGGGGGAGACCGAGGGGGTGCCCGAGGCGGTTGCACCCCCCAGGAATGGGGTGGGCCCACCCGCACGGCCAGGGGGTGTGTACAACCTCGAGGCCCTCCTACGTCTCGTCTTCTGGCTTTGTGTCGCCCACGGTAAAATATTGACTTTGTCTTTTGTCTCGTCCAATTCCGAGAATATTGATTTTCTACCTTTCTGGAACCAAAAAGAAGAAAACAGGCAACTGGCACTATGATAACTTGTTAATAGGTTATTTCCAGAAAAGATATAAAAACACCTCAAAGTGTAGACAAAGCAAAAAAAAGTATATACTAAACAAGCATGGAGCATCAAAAAATATAGATACGTTTCCGACGTATCAAGAATCCCCAAGCATAACTCCTGCTCTTCCTCGAGTAGGTAAGTGATAAAAGAATAATTTTGAGGTGACATGCACCATCAAAACCAAGATCAAACCATTTGCAAGCATTGAAAGCTGGGATCAAAGAACTCTAAACATGTGCATGAAAAATAGAGTTCTAACAATAACACAAAGTAACTATGCATGCAATATGAGAGGCTACAAACAAAGATCATGAATAACATGCATTGAAAAACATTTGTTTGTTTCACATACAGAAAACATGGCATAGTGGCATTCATCTTGTCACTCATAGAGTAGCAAATAGATGCATAGGACACCTTCAAAGTTCATAAGAGTGACTAGATACAAGTAGCACAAGAACAGGTAATATAACAATATGCATCAATCAATAAGTTTTGGGACACTGCACATATAATTAAGAATGACAACTAAGATTTCTTAATGATGCTTAAATGATAGAAGGTGGAGACTCAATATAATAGTGGAAGAAAGGCCCTTCACAAAGGGAAGCAGGGATTTCAAGTTTCAAAAAGCGCTTCCAAAAATTATGGTACTTGTTAGCTTTCAGCCCTCATTGCCCCTATCATAAGCATCTTGAAGTGATTAAGGTTAAAGTGAAAAAACTATGGAGTATATGCTTGACAAAGTATAAGTTGGCAATCTCAAGTCCCTTTGATACGAGGGCCACACCTCATGCTACTTAACTTCAGTCACCTGTAAGTTCTTGTCATTGTAAGTACATGCGTATCATAGAGAACCGCCAACGGGGTACCCCTTGCACAGGGTATAGGAGCTATCCCATAATAAAAATGACAAGGCAAGCAGACAATGAGAATCTCGGCGATCTTTTTATTTACTATGTGCATAGCTTTTTATTAAGGATGCTTCACAGAATGCTCATTATGGTGATGCTGCAAGTTTCCACCATGATTAGGAATGGCTTAGGCTAGCGGCCTAGGCGTTTCTCTAACACAAAATACATAACTCTATGGACTTACAAGACCCCTCTTTATTTCACACCGGTGACATCCATAGACAAAAGAGCATGATATCAACTATGTACAAAGTACAAGTGCAATGTTGAAAACGTTCCCCATGACAGCATGGTTCTGCTAATTCCAACGTATAAGTGCAAGCATATACAACATATATGACACAATGGTTCAAGTTTATTAGGGGCAAAGAATATAAAGTGTGCCATCAAGTTCATGAGGGCTTTAATCACTGAGTTTTCACATAACAAAATACTTTTTAATTGGAAGATAGATGAAAACAAGAATATTCTTGGAATGGTGTAACACACCATGCATTGGATTTTATAGTGGACACTTTGGAATAACTTGGTTTCTTGGGAGTTGTAGGCATGAGTAGAACTTACTCATACAAGTGGAGGCTAGCAAAAGACTAGGAGCAACCTACTAAGAGAGCAATAATGGCCATAATCATGAAGAGCGACAAAACATTACTAATCAAAACATAGAGTGGTACTACAAGTCAAGGACTAAATGATCATAGAGGCTATGGTGACTTGTTCATAGTCATAACATGGTGTGAGCATGTGCCAAGTCAACACAAACAAAGCATCAAAGGATAATACCACAATACTATGCTTTTGTATGCTAAAACAATGCATGATTCTTTCAAGGCACACTAAGCAATCCCAATTGTTTGGAACAATACATGCTACAGAAATAATCACTAACCATAAGGTCAAAACAACACATAGCATGTCATGCTAAAGTCTAAGTCACAGTCAGTGCAAGATCCTCTTGCACTTTCAAGCAGGATCTTTCTACTCCTTTCCAACACCAATCAACTTATTTGAAACAACACAGCGAGAACGGGGGTCCAAACTAATTTATTCAAGAAAACTAAACAAACTAAGAACACCAAACGAAAACTAAGACGCTCCAAGAACAACACAATAGTGCATGAAACAATAAAAACGAAGTGTCTAGACAGACCTGAGGTTTTATTGATGAAGAAGGCGATGCCTTGGGAATCCCCAAGCTTTGACGCTTGTACCTCTTGGATATTTCTTGGGGTGACACCGGGGTGGCATCCCCAAGCTTGAACTTTTGTCCATTCTTCATCTCATTACATCATTCTCTCTCTACACCTGAATTTTTTTCCTTCATACAAAACTTCACACAATCTTCATTAGCAACATTAGTGTATTCAAAAGATAATAGGTTTGGAACAACAAAACTTTTCACTAAAAACACAAGCTACTGTAGAAACTCCTTCAAAAAGCTCAATTCCCCAAAAGAGAACTCAAAAAGGAATCAATAAGAAGAAAATGCAAATAATGGCAAAAATTTGTCAAAACAGACCAGCAGGTAGAAACCGATTTTTTGGAAAATATTCTGTTGCTCAAATCAAAAAGGTTTGATCTAACCAAAGTTAGCTAACATAGGGGGGGATTTTTTCGTAAATTTTTAGATCAATCCGACTTATAGAAACTCCTCACTAACTTTTATGGTGGAGGACATAAATCTGGTTCGGGACAGGAACTCCCCAAATCTTACCTCCCTCTCATTAGAGGTCATTCTTGGCACAAAAAGCAAACAAAAAGGATAAGGAGAGGTCATTACTGAAGTAATAACTTCCAAGACTTAAGGAAACTCTTGGGTTATCTCCCAACAGGTACTTTTCTTTAATGCCTTTAAGTTAGGCACAAGAAGAAAGAAATCAAGTATTTTCAAATGAGGAAATTAGATCAATACTTGCAAAGTCTTCAACTATGAGAGGTATCTCATCCAAATGAGTTTTGGAGGATCCCTTCTCATCTCTATTTGTTTTACTACTTTTATCAAAAGGATTTGCATGAACAATCCAATAAAATTTATTTTCAAAGTCCTCATGCATCCCAACAAGCTTAAAGGGTATGGGTATCTTAAATTCCTCTCTAGGCTTGGTTTATCAGAAGTACCCACAACATCTACACATGAGCCTAGCATATTGAAACGCTCAAAGACTTTTTTGGCTTCCTTAGCAACATCATGGAACTCTTTGAGTAAAGTTTCAAGAATAAATTCTCTCTTTTCAACATTCTTTTATTCTTTTAGTTTTAGGAACAAAATTTGCATCACGGGGTTAAGGCTAACAAACCTAGCCTGCAGCATATGAACTAAAGAAGCTGCAGGAATTTCATAATTAAGAGCAAGCTCCGCTATAGATTTATCCTTAATATCCTCATGATTGCTAACATGGTTAAAGAATTCTTCAATATTACCTTTCCCAATTATGGAGCCACTACCTATAGAAAGGTCCTTTAGGGTGAACTTGGGTAGCAACATGGTGAGCAAGGGCAAGGTGGCAACTAGAGTAGGAACTAATTTTTTTTGTGTTTTTGAATAAAGAAAGCAAACCAAACTAGACTAATTTTTTTGGAGTTTGTGAAAAAAGGCAAAAAAAACCAAGCAAAATAAACTAAGAAAAATAAAAACAAAGTAAAGAGAAAGGTTGAGGAGGACTCCCCTTGTGAAGACATCCTTAGCCTCCCCGGCAACGGTGCCAGAAAAAGCTTGATGGCGCCCAGCACAGTCGTGGGACGCTTCGTTGGAAACCCCAAGAGCAAGGTGTGATGAGCACAGAAGCAAGTTTTCCCTCAGTAAGAAACCGAGGTTATCGAACCAGTAGGAGGAAGGAAACTTCTCAAAGGTGTTGCAAGCAACGTGGAAACCTGCGCAACACAAACTCAAGACTTTGCTCCAACAAATAGTGAGGTTGTCAAGCTCACTGGTTTGCTGTAATAAAGGATTAAATGTATGGTGTGGAAGGTGATGATTGTTTGTAGCAAGAAAACACGTAACCATGGAAGATGTAACAATGGTAAAGATTGGACCGGGGTCCATAGTTCACTAGAGGTTCTCTCCTTAGATAAAGAAAACAAGGCATGCAGGTTAAACAAATTACATCAGGGCAATTGATAGGACTTAGCAAGGCATAACAATGCAATACTAGACAAAAAGATCCTATGAGATTATATTGGGCAATACACCAATATACATAGACCGCCATCCAACTGCATCTATAACTAGAATTCCACCGTCAGGTTATCATCCAAATCCCCTCTAGTATTAAGTTACAAGCAACAAACAACTGATTTAAGCAAAGTGTGTAAGGTAAACAATCCACTTGTTCCACGAACAAGAGACCGTTGTTTTCTCCCTAGTGGCAACAATACATCTACAACTGAAGAGATTTTTGTCACTTCCCTTGGAAACTAGAGGCATGAACCCACTATCGAGCATACATAACCCCTTCTTAGAGTCACTAGCAACTACTTGGCCAAGATAGCTACTAACACAAACATGATAGAATCAAATAGACAAAACCATTAATCAATCTGACATAGTAATCTCAATATCCATCGGATCCCCGCAAACACAACATGCATGATCTACAAATAGATTAGATCTTGATCATGAACGGAGCTCACAAGATCTATACATGAAAGCACAAGGAGGAGATATAACCATCTAGCTACTACATGGACTCGTAGTCCAAGGTGGAACTACTCATGCTTCATAATGGAGAAGAAGGCCTCCGGGATGATCTCCCCTTTGGTAGGGTGCCGAGAAGAACTTCAGATCCCCCCCCGATCTAGGGAAGATGGTGGCGGCGGATACAGAAGGTTTCGTGGAGTTTTGATCGAGTGCCTAGGGTTTTTGCATCAGGGGTTTTTATAGGTGAAGGGGGAGACCGAGGGGGTGCCCGAGGCGGCTACACCCCTCCAGGCGCGGGGTGGGCCCACACGCACGGCCAGGGGGTGTGCCCCCCCCTCGAGGCCCTCCTCTGTATCATCTTCTGGGTTCGTGTCACCCATGGTAAAATATTGACTTTGGCTTTTGTCCCGTCCAATTCCGAGAATATTGATTTTCTGCCTTTATGGAACCAAAAAAAGAAGAAAACATGCAACTGACACTGTGGCAACTTGTTAATAGGTTAGTTCCAGAAATGATATAAAAACACCTCAAAGTGTAGACAAAGCAAAGCAAAGTAGATACTAAAGAAGCATGGAGCATCAAAAATTATAGATACGTTTCCGACGTATCAATAAGTCTCTGTTCCGGCACCCTGCCGGGACGGGGAATTTCCCCCGGAGACATCTCCATCGATCTCCACCACCATCTCCATCGCCGTTGTTGATTCCCATGATGAGGAGGGAGTAGTTATTCCTCGAGGCTAAGGGCTCTACCGGTAGCTATGTGTTCATCTCTCTCTCTCTCTCTCTCTCTCTCTCTCTCTATGCATGCTCATGTTGTGATCATGAGCTTTGTAATCAAGTAGATCTACTTTGCTACTCAAGTGCTTTAATGAATCTCCGGATATCCCCATGTGTGTGAAAGTGACAGCGTGCACACTGTGTGGCACTTAGGCTAGAGATTACATAAATACTTGTAATGAGTTATATTTGGAGTTGGATATCTTCATGAAATTGTGGTGTTTGAAGGAACCATCTAGCACTCAAGGTGACAGTGTGGGGTTATCTAGATGGGCATTTCAAACTTTAAGGAGTGCTTTTGTAGCCCTACCGTGGATTAGAGTTATCCAACCGGAGAGTAGTTCAGATTAGTATCATGAAGAGAAGATATTTATATGAGAGTTTCCACTAGTGAAAGTATGATCCCTAGTTCTTGTTTCTAAACATTGAAACACCGTTTGTAACTAGATCTATTACATGTTTGCTTGCTTCCATATTTATTTCAGTTTGCCTTTAGCCTCTTCCTACCCATCAAGATCTTTTCTGGGGCCGTTGATGGGGATATACTGGACAGCTTCAACCTTTTCCTCCCCGTCAAAAGCTCTTTTCAGGCACCATTGTCTTATAATCATCCATATCACTTGTATTTCACTATCTATTTGCCAAACTAGTTAACCTATACACCTGACAAGTGTATCGGGTGTGTTGGGGACACAAGAGACTTCTTGTATCTTAATTGCAAGGTTGCTTGAGAGGGATAACTTTGACCACTTCCTCCCTGAGTTCGATAAACCTTGTGTAATCCACTTAAGGGAAACTTGCTACTGTTCAACAAACCTCTTCACTTGGAGGCCCAACAACTGTCTACAAGAATAGAAGTGCGTAGACATAAAAGCGCAAGGCCACTGCCGAAATGGGAGGGCCCAGCTTAAACATAAGGGTATTTTTCTTAATTCAGTTAACATGGTGCATTCTGATTTAATTATTATCCGCTTTGTGTCATGCATTCTTATCAGATGTTTAGAAACATGTGTGATTTTTTTAAGTCTGGCACTGTGTTTATGTGAATCCACCTCTGGATCTGTCTGACTATCTCATACACAGTCATATATGACTACTATGTATTGTATTGAACTACTGAGCTCTGTTTCTATTTACACAGATTGAAGGTGCTTCTATGGAGGATGAGGCTTCTATAGAGGCTAGTAGATTGCTCATGCCCCCACCAAAAGAGGACATTGTCTACACGACGAGGAAGCGCAAAAATAGTACCCAGGTGGGCATTGACCTCTGTAAGAAGTAGGTATTATTTGGAAATCCACAATTTCACATGTTATGTTTTTCCGTGTTATTGGTATCAGCTATATATGCTTATGCCCATCAGAAGTTCACAAACATTAAATTTGTTTTCTTTACAAGCAACTATTTTGTCTGATATTATTAGATTTACATGATCTTTACATAATTTAACCTTTCTACTTAATTTAATTCAGTACCACACACCAACTCCTCGGCACTTTCTTCTACCGTCCTCTTGTCAAGCTTGTGGATTGAAAGGGGGGCCCTGTATGCCCTTCCAAAGGAAGATGGAAGAAAAATGGTGCAAGGCCACCCTTTGGGAAGGGTATCCATGGTATCAGTTATAGATTCTAAGTGGTTTACAACGACTTGATGTAATATCTTGTATCTCACTTTTCTTGCTGTCATCTTACTTGTCTATCAATTTTCTCATGAAGGTTGTCCCTTGTGTTGTTCGCCCTAGTATAAACAAGTTGTTCGGAAACAACAAGTTTCTAACTCTGTATACCAAGTTTCTAACAAGCTGTTGGCACCGACACTGGACCCAGTTACTGCAACTGCACCTATTGACCTAAGTAGGAGAAATAATAGAGGTAGTAACTTAATTTTCTTGTATACTCTGATCACTATCTAGGAGTGTAAGAAACCATTTTGCTTGTACACATCTCATATGCCTCTCTGACCACTCCTACAGTCCCCTTTCCTCCCCCAGGAGGTAATCAACATGAAGCTACTGGCACCAGCACTGGCGTCCGCACCGGCAATGAACCTAGTTCCTGCTCCGACACCTGTTGACGAAGGAGAAAGATTGGAGGTAGTAGTAACTTAATTTGCTTGTATACTCATCATATACTCTGATCACTGTCTTGTGAGTAACTGTTAGAGTATAAGAGCCACTTTGCTTGCACACATCTCATATGCCTCTACCATCCCTATAGTCTGATTACCTACCTATAAGAAGAAATATAGCATCAAGCTGCTGACGCCGGCACCGGTTCTGGCTCCTTCACTAGCCCATTTTTAATTAACTGCATTGGCACCATCTCCTACACCAGCACCAACCCTGGTACAAGCACCAATCCCTATTCCTGCGCTAGCCCCAGCACAGGCACTGGCACAATCTCCTTGTCATATCATATCCTACACATGTGTCATCTCAAGATTGCACCGGATTATGATTGTGGGTGGCGGCAGATAAACTGCTCTGAATGTCTTCTCAAGTTTCACATGATTCAGTTCATTGCTCATTTTAATTATGGGTCTATCTCTTGCTTTGACTTAGAAATTGCCTAAGAGTGCCACAAAGCAACTCAAGGCCAGACGAAAGGGAACAGTTGTCTTCATGATGCAGAGCGAAGGAGTGCAAGTCGAGGGACGCTACACCATTGACTGTATAGATGGGAGCTTGGTAGCTATTCTAGGTGGACCATGTTCCGGAAAGCAGCCAAACTTACCATTGGAAGAATGGTCAAGATCGATGTATCTCGCTGCCTTGAATGTAGCAGGCTGGTCATTAAGTTCCTAGTTATCTAGTCCTTTGGTCGCATGCTATCATAATTAATTATGTCATTGTCTTATCTCCACTAATCATATATGGGTAGTAAAACTATGATAACCTTTTGCTGGATTGGAGCTATTACTAGTACGTACTGATATGGTGCCAACACCCGGATTTTTAATCCCAGATGCCTGTTATGCCATACATCGCAATCCCAGGATTACCATTTTTGCGAGACATAACAAGATTTGGATATCACAATACATCATCCATTACAAACCATACATAAGGTCTTACACAAATAAGGATCTCATGATCCAGTTCTTAATACAATTCAAGCAGCGGAATAACGTAATAGTAACGATAGCGTAGGCGAAACTCCATCTTCAGGGTCACAGGCAATGCTGACGATGGGAGATGATCCTAGTTGTCGTAACCTTCTTGCGGTACGTCATCCTGATACTCCTCTTCATAGTCTGGCCACAGGAATAGCCAGGGAAAAAGCCATGAGTACTCTTTAAGTACTGGAAAACTAATACTAACAAATGAAGTGGATTTGAATAGGATATGCTAAGCTCTAGGGTTATTTTGCAAAAAGCCAGATTTACCTCTACTAAGTTCAGAAGCAAAGAAAGCTTAGTTGAAACTTTTATAACACCTCAGTGGGAACTTGAATTTCATATCACAACTCTGTTGTGGTCAAGTCAAAGTCATAAATCATTTCATAAGTCATTTTGAAAACATCTGACGATAGAATAGTATGGCCACTCCAACTGTCCATAACCGCGGATGCAGCTATTCGAATAGTTTGACACTCTTCAGAGATTGTACACTTTCACCACAACATACGATACATCCATCAGGAACAATCCTGAATTCACCATACTCAGTATGCCGATAATCCATCCTAACCTTTCAATTACACGCCCTAGTATAGGCACCTCTCCTGTGAGTTTGGCCTCCCAACCATGACCAACTGTCATCTTGGGTACTGCATAGGTGGACAATCTTCACAAGGTAGCATCAGCTCAGACCTTGGCCGCGAGGGAACCCATACTAAGGTATATAAATTTCCAGTCAAGCCCTACCCAAATTTTTGGGTATTATGGTTATACGGTAAAATTGGAATGGTATCGCATCTAGACAACCATCAGTTTTATAAAGGGGATAAGGCTCATGCCTCAACATTTTCATCATCAAAATCATCTAGTGTTCGAAAACACATGGCAAAACATTTCAGTAGAATGACTCATCATTCTAAGGTTTTCATAACCATTTTCACCAAGTATTCCCATCTAAGGTTGATCAAGTTTTATGCTTAGCACTAGCATCTACAAGTGGGGGTAAATATTATTGAGTGGTGATTTGCTAGGGTCAATCTCATGCCTTAGAATGACATCAAGATTATCTAAATTAGGCCAAATTTTATGCTCTTTATGTTACCTTCCAATATCCTTCTAGTATCTACAATTCACTATGTAAACTCTAAGAGAAAGCTTTGATAAAGAAATAAAGTATAAAGCTTGCAAGTAAAACTAGGATTGGGTTATCATGTGGGTATGATCACATATGCTTAAGGCATATAGTTGTCATTGTAACAAGCAAGTATTAGCTTGCATAAGTTGCAAGGGTTAACTTGCAAGGTTTCAAGTATTGGCTTGCCTTGTGCAGAGCTGTGGTTGAAGTTCTCCTCGGCTTCTTCCTCATAGTATCCTCCTTCCTCCTAGTATCCTTGGTCGGTACAAGCGTCTATAAATAAATACGAGGTACACAATCACCAAACAATACTTAACTATTTTTACCATTACCCAAAAAGTCATATTGAATGATCTAGCATCATCACTATTATCACATGGATTAAAGCACTTGTCTTATTTCTTTTATTTGAGAAAAGTAATTTATACTCATTGAAAAACTACTTAAGATTTAATATTCTCCACTCAAACATGGGATCATGTTGACACATGTCATCACCACATATTTCAGTACATGGGAATGTGATTTAAAGTGGTGTCACAATTTAATAAGGTTTACCCTTTTTATTTTAAATAAATAAAGTGACTAGAAATGCCTATGTAGCATTCTTTTATTAATTGAACATTATCTCTGTAAGTAAACCCATATGTTTTTACATATTCTGAAAGGTATGATCAAATGTGATTTTTTGAGAGTTGGAATCAACTCAAAAGCTTTTGTGGTTTAATTTTGAAAAATGTTTGAATGCAGAAAAGCTTCTGCCTTGTTATTTTTACCATGGTTGATCTACAAATCTAAATGGTTTGAATCCAACGGGCTTGGATTAAGCATTTCAGTACCTTTCTAACAAAATTGGTTTCATGCATTTTGGTTCAGCGAATCGAGTTGGGTTGATTTTTGAATCTAGGTACAGAACTGTGTTTGAAATTAAACGAATAAAGCTTAATTTGAATTGTTGGGTTGCGCGGGATGTTTAACTAGGCCGGCCCACTACACACAGCGCGTACGCGGGCTGGTTAAGTGACTGTCCCCACGCGTCAGTGAGACGGGGAGGGGCGAAGCGGTACGGGGCAGTGTGAACCGCACGATCTAAATCTAATCGAACGGCTACGGTTCATCGTCCACGTCGGGCAGCGCCGGCGAGACAGAACCCTAACGCGGCAGGTGTGGGTCGTGGGAGGCTCACCGGGGCTTAGGTGAGGGTCGGTGACGGGGGCGAACGATAAAGTCGACGACGACGATTCTCCTGGTACCGATAGCTCCTCCTAGGGCGGCTCCAATCGACGACTTCCTTCTTCTCCAGTAGCAGCGGGCTCCGGCCAAATTCTGGTGATGCGCTGCTCGCCTTGCTCGGGGAGTGAGGTGGGGTGGTTCTGGGCGAGAGAGGAGTGAACTGGTGTGGCGAAAATAAGCGGTCGATGCCTCTATTTATAGTGGTAGAAGGAGACCGACGGGCGCGGGCTGAGCTCTTCGTGGTCGATGGCACAGACAGCTACTGGCATGGGCGACGGTAGGGGGCGGTCCTGTGCTCCCTGGCGAAGCTCAACGGCAAGGTCTTGCGGCATGGGGCGGTGCTGATCGGTCGGAACGTCATGGTGCTCTGAGCGGGTCCGACGGCAGTTTTAATGTCGCACATCGCGCGTGGTCCACGCGGCGGCGAACGAGCATGTATGGCGGGGTGCTGGGGTGCTGGTGATCATACCTGCAAGAGGCGAGGGCGGCACGCGGTCTGTGGGTGTTGATCGAGCGTGGCGCACGGGCGCGCTCTCGGCATGGTCGTAGAGAGGTTTGGCATGGGCGTGTCATGTAGTCCACGGGCTGGCATTACTCGGGGCTGGGACAGTGGGTGGCGGTGGACGGTGCTGCATGTCCCAAACAAGGTTGGCAAGGCTAGTGCAGCCTCTAGCTCGCTGGCAACAATGGGGTGGCAATGGTGCTCTCGGCATGCTTGACATTAATGTGTATGCTTGCTCGCAGTGGTGCTAAAGATTGTTAAAGAGGCTAGATGATCTACTAGGGGTTGGTTGCAACCAAAGAGGGAACAAGTTAGGCCAATTTTACTGCTGTAAATAGTGTTAGATGTTTTGTTTGATTTGAATCTGCAAGGTGTTTGATGAAATGGCCGCAAGAAGTTTAAATTTGAATTTTGGATTCAAACTTTGTGGGTTTTCTAGGCACATACTAGGGGGTATCTGGTTAGTTGGATTAGTCAAGGGGCATTGGTTTGGTTGGGTTTTGAAAATGGATGATCTTCCCATATGAATAAAATTCAATTTTGAATTGTGATTTGAATGGGGTTGCCAAATGTTTATGAAAGTTTGAAAGGTGGGCCTTGATTCACTTTTACTAGTTCTATCAAGGGGTGAAAAGATTTGGGTAAGTTTCTGTTTGAAATTTTGGACTAGAAACACTCAAAGTGACCTAGTGAGCAAGATTGGAAAAAATGACCATTTGCTTTATTTGCTTTGTTTTTGATTTTCTTTTGATTTTTTCTGCATGGAAATGTTTTATATGATGTTATTTTCATCTTTAAAACATTTCTTGCTATTTAGATTAATCACACAAGTCCATTCATGCATTTGACAAATCATTTCATTCACACATGAATTCATATGATTTTAATTAATCAAAGTTTTTGTTAACCCTAATTTTAGCGATTAGAGTTTGATGATCCTTGTTTTATATTTTTGGGATGTTACATATGGTATATTTTTATCTATATGACGGTTCCCTATATGAACAAGACGAACTATTATGACAATGATTGTGTTCTATCTTATTATGTGAGGAGGAGGTTGCTCACAAAAGCAGACTTGATCGTTAGTTTTGTTTGCTCCAATGATTTTAGTGTGTTTGGAGAAAAGGGCAAACTAATTTTGCGCATGGTTTTTAGAGCTGAAGAAAGAACTAGTTCTCTCTGTACATCTATTGAGTTTTAGTGTCTATAGTGCTAAATTAGTCATTTTGAAATTCTCCTGAATTGGTCAAGTGCTGCTGAATATGAACTAGGAATCTGTCGATATTTTCTCTCTCTTATTCTATATTGATAAATTATTCAAATGCTACTGAATTTGTGAAAAGTTCTATCACTGATGTTGGGCTTCTTGCACTAGAGCTTTTGCATGTGTTTCATTGGAACCATTGGTTATGTTTTGATAGTGATGAGAGTGTGATTTCACCAAGTGAAGTCATTGGATACCAATCCAGTTTTGGTGTGGTGTGTGTCTCTGGTTATTTAGATATTTTTACATGAATATATGTGTCAAAATAATTATGGCTTTCCCCCTCTGTCGGTGAGGTCTGGTTCCCTCTGTACTGCTATTGAATTTTAGTATATGTATTGCTGAATCAGTCATTTTATAATGCTATTTTCTTGGTCAAGTGTTGCTGAATATGAACTAGGAATTAGTTGATATTTTCTATGTCGAATTCTATACTGCTGAATCAATCAAATGCTACTGAATTTGTGAAATGTTTTGTCGCTGCTGCTGGCCTTCTTGCACTAGAGGTTTTGCTTGTGCTTCATCTAAACCATTGGTTATGTTTTGGACAATGATTAGAGGCAGACAGGGTAATGATACAACATGATTTCACAAAGTGAAGTCATTGGATACTAGTCCAGTTTGGCGCACGCGGTGTGTGTCTCTGGTTCTTTATAAATTTTTACATGAATATATCTGTCAAAAGAATTGTCGCTGTTTCCCACTCTGTCGGTGAAGTCTGGTTCCCTCTGTACTGCTATTGAATTTTAATGTATGTATTGCTGAATCGATCATTTTAAAATGTTGTTGAATTGGTCAAGTGCTGCTGAATATGAACTACGAATCTATCTATTTTCTCTTTCTTATTCTGTACTGCCGAATCATTCAAATGCTACTGAATTTGTGAAAATTTCCGTCGTTGCTGCTGGGCTGCTTGCACTAGATCGTTTGCATGTGTTTCATCAGAACCGTAGTTGTGTTTTGCACAGTGATGAGAGTGTGATTTCACGAAGTGAAGTCATTGGATACCAGTCCAGTTCTAGCGCACGTGGTGTGTGTCTCTGGTTCTTTATATATTTTTACGTGAATATATCTATCAAAAGAATTATTGCTTTTTTCCCCTCCGTCACTGAGGTCTTTGTTGTGAATCCGGCGGAGCCACAATAGAATGCAGAGTTTACTAATGATGAGATGAAAGTTAATATTGTTTGATTTCTTTGTCGTAGTGGCAACACACAAGGTTATATGTGTCATATCTTGAGTTTGAATTCTCTGTGCTTGACATATATCTTTTTGTGTTTAAATTATTTTCTTCTAAAAATATTGCTTTACAGAGAGGCTGAAATTGCGGACTCACCAGTCTGCAGCGACCCTCTTAATTGTCTTCTAGCAATATTGCTTTACGAAGAGGATGACATGGCGGACCCACCAGCCTATAGCCCTATTAATTTTCTTCCAGCAATATTTCTTTAGGGAGAGGCTGACATGGCGGACCTACCAGCCTGCAGGGTCCCTCTTAATTTTCTTCTAGCAATATTTCTTTATGGAGAGGCTGGCATAGCGGACCCATCAGCCTGCAACGTCACTCTTAATTTTCTTCTTTCAATATTACTTTACGGAGAGGATAACATGGTGTACCCACCAGCCTACAACATCCCTCTTAATGCGCGGGTTTAAAAAAAATTTAGTACTTGTATAGAGAGGCTAGTTTTATAGATAGGCTGGTATCAGGGACCCACAAGCCAGGATATACTAGAGAGGTTTACATGTAGGCGCTAGCAGCAAGATCATACATGACATCCACATCGAGCTACCTTGCCAAGGTCAAAATAGCAGACGTAGCCTAAAAAATTACATCATACACACGATTTATTTACAGAGATATTGACATGTCATTTAAAAAAAATGATATTGACATGTGGGATCCACTAACGAGACCTTATACACGCGCTTCCACATAAAGCAATATTGCCAAGTTCCAAAGAGGGAGGCGCGGGCGAGAAAAAAGTCTAGAATGCACATGTTTCTTCTAATGAGAGGCCAACATGGGGACCCACCAGCCTGTATAAATGGCTGCCACATCGAGCAATGTTGCCAAGTTCGAAACAGGGAGGCGTGAGCGAGAAAAAAAGTACAAAATGGACACTTTTATTCTAATGAGAGGCTGACCTAGGGACCCAGAATCCTATATAAACGGCTAATGCATCGAGTAACGCTGCGAAGTTCGAAATAGGGAGGGCGAGCGAGAAAAATGTCTAACATGCATATGTTTCTTCTAATGAAAGGTTGACATAGAGGACCCACCAACCTATATTAACGGCTGATGTATCATGCAACATTGCCAAGTTCGAAACACGGAGGCGCGAGCGAAGAAAAAAGTCTAGCATGCACATGTTTTTTCTAATAAAAGACTAACATATGGGACCACGTAGTGTGACCAAACGGCAGATTCGTCGAGCAACACTATGTAGTTCGGAACAGCGTAGCGCTAGAGAAGAAAAAAAATTACATAATACACACAATTCTCCTAATGTGAGGCTGACATAAGGGACCCACAAGCTTGAATAAATGGATAATACCGCGAGCAACGCTATGTTGTTCGGAATAGGATAGCTCTAGTGAAGAAAAAAATCCATCATACACATGTTTCTTCTATTCATCTAATGAGAGGCTATCATTAAAAGGTAGATGAATCTAGCAGCGCTATCAAGTCCGGAACATGGTAGCGAGAGTGAAGGAAAAATGTCATCATTCACGATTCATCTAATGAGAGGCTGACAAGAGGGACCCAGCAGCATGTCTAAACGACAGATATATTGAGCAATGTTATCAATTTCCAATCAGGGTGACACGAGTGAAGGAAAAAATAAATCATACACATGTTTATTCTAATGAGAAGATGGCATGTGGGGCCTAGTTGTGTGATTAAATGGTAGATGCATCTATCATTGCTATCAAGTTCAGAACAGGGCAGCAGAAGTGAAGGAAAAAATTCCATCATGCACACGATTCTTCTAATAAGAGGCTGACATGTGGGACCCAGCATCGTGATTAACGGTAGATAGATCGAGCAACGTTATCGAGTTTAAATCAAGGAGGCACGAGCTAAGGAAAGAATCCAACATACACATGTTTCTTCTAATGCAAGGATGAAATGTGGGACGCATCTGCGTGATTAAACGGTAGAAGCATCTAACAGCGCTATCAAGTGAGGAAACGGGTAGCGGGAGCGAAGGAAAAAATTTCATCATACACACGATTCTTCTAATGAGAGGCTGACATGTGGGACCCAACAACTTGATTAACGATAGATAGATGTAGTAACGTTATCGAGTTCAAATAACGGAGGCTCGTGCCAAGGAAAAAATCTATCATGCACACGTTTCTTCTAATGTGAGGATGGCACGTGGGGACCAGCAGCCGGATTAAATGACAAATGCATCGAGAAATGCTATCAAGTTCAAAATAGGTAAGGAAAACGTTCCATCATACACATGATTTCACTAATGAGAGGCAGACACGTGGGACACAGCAGCCTGACAAAACAGAGAAGGAATCGAACAACATTATCGATTTCAAATCAGGGAGGCACGACAAAAAAGTATGGTCTGCTAGTGTCAATGATTTTTGGGACCGACACGCCTAAAAATACTTCGGCGAGTCATCATCGCCTGAGGAAACGGAAATCTTGCTTTTGCCATGCGCTCGTCGACCTTCGTCCACGTTTTTCGTGGTTTCGTCGTGGTATAGGTGCACGAAATCTAATTTTTTTTCCGTCGGGCATGGTCGAGCCAAGAATTTTGTCGCGGAAGATGCGGCTTCTATGATGACCGATGGGCCAAGTCATTGCGGAAGTAAACATTTCTTGTAGTACACACTACGAAGAGAAGGCACCACGCACACCCGTAGCATGCTAAACAATAAAGGTCATGCCCATATTGACATCATAGGTTTATTTATGATATAGTTAGATTGGGTGTATATTGTTGTACTAATCTGTTTTGCTAGTGGGAGTTTCTAAATATCAAAAAAAAAGTTTATGATAATTTTTTATATGACATGAGTGTTTTTTCTATAAAAAATGTATGAAGAGTATGACTTGAAATACCATAACTCTAGTTTCAGACAGAGTGGACGACCATGCTCGTTCTCATGATTCTCATGTTCCATGAGATTTAAGCTTCTTAGCTAAACTCCACCCAATTAAATTACTCAAATTAACAAGATTACCAATTTTCAAGTGAAAAGAATGATTTTCCAATTTATAGGAATAGGAAAAATATTTTCAATTTTCTAAGTGACATCCTCAGGCTTAAAAAAATTTGCATGTAGAAAAATTGACCTTGATTCAAACAAAATAAAAAATAAATGAAAAAAAATCGCATGACGTCCTCTGAATTGTACTACTTACCGTGAAAATGATAATCATGAGCATTCACAACTTTTGAAGAAACAAAATAGCCTGCCATTATGAACATTTTCAGGCTTCAGGCCGAACGACAAGGGTAAATGGCCATACTTTATGGTAATGTTCGATCCCATATTTGGTAGATTGTTGCATCTTGGCATGGTGAACAAAAATGCTACTAATAATGGAAGTTTCCATGTTTTAGGAAAAAAAACATTTTGAATTTTCAAAGGGAAAAGAATTAATTTTTTCCTTTAAATTAAAGCAACCATGAATAATATGCCTCAAAATACCACACAAGCTCAGTTCCCATGCCAAGTTTGAACCATGCTTCACTTATGATTACCAACTTTTATGAGTTCTTAAGCTACCTAGCTAACTTAGCCCAATTAAATGAATTTAAGCTTATTTTTCAATGTTAGGTAAAATTTGAACCAAAAATTAAGTGCTAGATTACTCTCAAAGTTCTACAATTATCTTTTGAAGGTACCCACCAGCATAGTCAATATAACGAAAACCACCGTTTTTTTTAAATATTCAACTTCTTGGTAATATAATAATCATGTAGAAAAATTTGACCTTGTCTTGAAAATAATCAAACTCTACACGACGTCCTCTTACATGTACTTCTTTCCATCAAGAAAGAAACATTATATTTGATAACTTTTTGAAGATAAACATGAGTATGCACATTCTTGGATTTCAAGAAAAAAAGAAGGTCATGGCTATATGTACATCATACTTTATGTTGATAATCCCATATCCAAGAAGTTGCATGCCACCAAATTTGACCATATCCAAGAAGTTGCATGCCACCCAACTTTTTTCCTTGATTAATTTTAGGGGTGCTTCGTTGATGGGGATATGCTAATCGGTATACCCCTAGAGGCTGGAACGACTGGCCCAGGACAATGTCGACTGAACCCGTTCTGGCGGTGGTTGGAAGAAAGGCTTCAATGAAGACCGGTGCCATGGTGGTGGCACGGCAGATGCCATGGGTAGGATAAAGATGGGTCCAATGTGTACTAGTGGGATCCAGGGAGGGATAGCATAGTGGTTCACACAGAAAGAATGCTCTCAAGATCTTGTATTCAAATATAAAATGGTTTACACTTTCTCCTTGAGCTATATCAAAAAGAGAGGAGGAAGAAGAACTAGTGATGCTCTCTCCTTTCTCCATGGTTTTCCCTCTACCAAATGAACCGAACCCTCCCTTGGAGGCCCTTTCTCACCTTATATAGGGCTGCCCATGTTACAATTAGGGCTGAGCTGGAAAGCATATTCCCAACATATGCTCTTCCCAATATGGTAATTCGGCTGGTGCCTTTCCCCTGTCGCCCTTCTCTGAATGGCAAAGACCTAGAGTCTATGGCATGTGATCGTTGGGCTCTAGGACTGTCACCTCCGGGGCATCTCCTCTATCTCTATCCCTCTGACACTTGTCTGTAGTGCTTGTCTCTGCGTGGATTCCTAAGGGAGAGACATAGTTCAGTGTTGACCTTGGGGCTCGCACTCTCCTTCTCGAGCAAGCCATCTCCTAACTCAGCCTCGCCTATTATGACTCGGCCAAGCTCGTACCTACAAATAGAAAGCACGCTAGACATCGTGTTGATATACCTCACATGTCGACCGAGTCAAGCCACAACTGCTTAGGTTAGGGTAATCTGGTCCTTATTAGGCCGACCCTCACATACCTCGGCTGGGTCATCCTTTTGCCCGATCAATACCTTCATTGGCTTTTCCCTTTTACCTTAGCTTGACCCTACCTGGGGTCACCCCCCCAAAAATAGTCCTTGAAGCTGGTGCGGTCTTAACAACTTTAGCTGGCAAGGCCACAACATGTTTAATCTATCCAGATCTGACATTCGTGTTGCTGACATACGTGTTAGTCGGCCAATATTTAGTGTGCATCTCGGCCGCACTATCGGTGATCTTATACTTGATCCGACTCTTTTAGGCTTCGCTCAAGACTTGTCTTGTCGGCCAAGTCATTCTGTTCTACCCGGGTTATTTAACTTCCCACTTTCGTACGTTTCTCCCATCCTACATGTCAATAATCATTGCTCCTTGACTCATTTTTCAGGACACTACAATGATCACTGGCACGCGCTAACAATTATCCCTGTGACCGGTCATGTCCCGCTTTTCCCCCTCGATTACTGCTAGGGTCACCGAGCGCCGCTTCAGCTCTGCGATGTGTAACCTCTGGTGTGGCACGATCCCAAGATCGTCACAGCGGGGTACAAGCGTGTAGAGTGGAATCGTCTCCCATACACGATCCCACGACCTTTCACTCGTGGCCTTGATAAATAGGGGAGCGGGGGGAACGCTTTCCCAATTTCCCCCACTCCCACTCTCTTCATATTCCTCACGCCTCCGCTGCCAAAGTTCTCTGCCTCTGCAACCGTGATGTGCTCCTCCTCTGCTCAGACCACCGCGTCGCAAGCCTGTTCCATGCAGGATTTTCCCTTCGCATTAGCTCCGCTTTGGCCGCGCCTCCACTTCTCCGTCCCAGCGACATGACCGTGGCAATCTAGGATGCTTCCCGCCGCGGTGAGCAGCTCTTCCTCAAGTAGCTCCCTCAAAGAATCAATGGCAGGCTCGCACGGTATGGTCACCATAAGATGAGCACGAGGAGTTGGCTTCCATCTCCGAGTGGGGATCTTTTCAAGGCTCCATGGTTACGCAGTCGGAACTCTATTGGCTCACTCAGAAGCGCCAGATCCTGTCGGGGGTCTCCTGCCACTTACCCGACAAGAAAATTATCCCGGACATGCAACCCGGTGAGTTCGTGGTCTTCGTGTCTCACTTTGTGCATGGATTCGGCCTCCCCGTTAGCGATTTCGCCAAAAAGGTCCTTGAGACATTTGGCCTCCAACCCCACCATCCGCCGGCTAACGCCATCGCCTCTATTTTGGCGTTTATCTCGGCGACTAAGGGATACTTCAGCCTATGGCCCTCCATCGAGCTCTGGTCCAAGTTCTTTAACCTTAGGGCCAATGTAGTGCCAAATAAAGACTCCCCCCCCGAGAAATCTCTCACCGAGTACGGCACTGACTCCATTATACCTCGGAAGGTCTCTGTTTTCCCCTTAGTCACCGGTCTAGACTCATGCAAGAAGTGGCGTAAATCTTTCTTCTATGTGAAGAACAATACCAAAGAAGACATGATTCATCAGCCCTCCTTCTCAGTCGGTGTGCCCTCCAAAAAGAACTGGGATCTTGATCTGAAGAAGAAGAACTCTTTCGTCTAGTCCTTCGAGAAGCGGCTCATCAAGCTAATGAAGGCCGGTATATGCAGGGACGACCTCATGGCTACCTTTATCAGTAGCCGGGTTTGCCCCCTCCAAAAACGCAGCCATAAGATATGCTACATGAGCGGCCGACTCGATCCAAATCGATTTTTGACGGTCGAGTTGGACAACGATGAGATTCGAAACTGTGTCAAGTCCATTTTTCAGACGGTCTTGTCCAAGGACTGGACGTGGGGCATGGATCCCTACAGACGAGCTAACCCTCTTCTCCAGATAAATTTCTTCCGGACCATTCCTCTTCCCGAGTCATAATTTATCTCAGCTCACTCAATCACTTAACTCCTTGGGGATATGCTATATGGGTATCCTCATAGCATGTCACTTATCCAGATAACCCGGGTGGCCCATAGTCGGTAGCATGGCCTGTGGCCTGCTGGGCGGCCCAGTTAGATGGATCCAGAAGGGAGGACCATGCCGGATAAAGGAAGGCTACGGTGGAGTCACCAACGTACCCGGAGCCTTAGAGTACAAGATACACAAGACTAGTAATATACAGTGTAGGACTCTGTAACATGTCTGGCTAGGACTTTTCCCTATAACCCTAGGACCTGGCGACTATATAAGTCAGGCCTATGGGAGCCTTTAGGGCACGTTCATAGTTCAACTTCACACAACCTCGCACAGCGAACCAATCCCTATAACTTGGCGTATTGCCCTTATAGTGATTTATAGCAGGAGTAGGATTCCGCCACCGTCGTGGGATCTGAACCTGGGTAAGCTGTGTTACCTCGTACCCGTCAACCGTCTGCCTTCCCCCACATCTCTAAACACGCACTGTGAGAACCCCTCCATGGCATACTCATCGGCAATACCACGACAGTTGGCGCCCACCGTGGGGCAAGAGGCGCTTCAGGCTCTTCAGCGGGCGAGGACCAAGATCTTTGCGGGAATCGGAGAAACCGTAGCCATCTGTCGTTTTCTCTTCTCCGGCAATGTTCCGATCGTCCCTCCCGACGAGTTCTGGATCTCGGCGAAGACGAACCCTGCGCAGTGTTCGATCGTTCCGATCGGAGACATCCACCTCTTCATCGGCGAAACCGACTCGGGTACTAGTTCCCTGGGAGTCGAAGGAGCATCAAGACCCGCACGGACCGCCTACGGGCAGGATACGTTCGCCGAAGGATCGATGTTGGATCTCTCTTCAGAGTTTGCCGGCAAAGATCGGAAAACATCAAGACCCGCACGAACCGCCTACGGGCAGGACACGTTCATGGAAGGATCAATGTCGGATCTCTCCTCGGAGTTTGCCGGCAAAGATCATAAAAATTCAAGGCCCACCCAAACCGCCTCTATGCAGGATATAAAGGTGGAAGATCACTGCAAATCCGCCGGCTTCGTCCGCGCGTCTGGACAGCAGAGATCCAAGTTCGTCGGCGTGGTTACCATCTTCGATCTGGCGCACTGCATTCAGAGAGAGGGCGAGACCCCCCATGATTACCTGGCTAGGTGGCTCCGTATATGAGCCGATCTGGCCCACTACACCAATGAGGATGTTATGTATCACTTTGTGGAAGGACTGGACCATGGCACGCTTCTCCGACATTCTCTAAGACGGCAGCAGGCGTCAAGATGCCTTACCTTCGAAGGCATGGTGAACACCGTCAATAACTACGCGGAGGCCGAAGCGGCATCTCAGACAGCGCTTGCGCTCATTGACGGAGCCCCTCCGATTCAGCCACCGCCACCACCGCCTCTGGCCGCCATCGTCGCAGCAGCACCACCACCCCCAGTCATCGTCGAGGCCGTTGCACCTCCACCGCCTGTCATCAAGGAAGTCCTGGCACCCTCCGACTCTATCATCGACGCGCTTTATGCGGATTTCAGTGCAGATTCAGAGGAGATAGACTTCAGTCCAGAAGAGCTAGACTCCGCCATGCAGGAGATGGAGTAGGAGTACTCGCCTGACAAGCAAGCCAACAATGCCGTCACGTCCCGAGAGGTGTTCATCACTATCGGGACGGTGATGGATGAAGATCAGCCTGGACGAGCTCCGCCTACAGCGCTGGAAAAGGGGAAGGAGCCACTTATTGCTGCTGACGATGATCGCGCAAAAGTCATGCCTCCTCCGCCTAACCCAGTGCAGCAGCCGCAGGAACTCGACACCGGCCTGAGCAACAACAACACCGCAAACTTGCCGCCTCCAGCATCTACGTCTGCAGCAGCCCAAGTTACTCCAGCTAATAGAGTGATGTACGACAATCTCCTCGTCGAGCCACTGGCCGTTGCTCATATCCAGAACGTGACCTAGCTTGATGAGAAGCGCCAGCAACTGCTTGAGGAAGCGCAAGCCATTGCGGAGCAAGGTGCTAAACTAGATCGAGATCTGGTCAACGCGCAGAAGTCCATAGAGAAAGCTAGAGCAATGGAAGCCGAGTACAAGACCTTGTTGCAGCAGCAGAAGGCTAAGAAAGCTCCGGCTCGCGTCATCAATGATCCCGGTGTACGGCGCAACCTAGGATGGACTCCCTCGAAGCCGGCACAGACCAAGACATACATTGACAGTGAAGGCAAGCAGGTGATGCCCACCCCACTCCTTAACCTCGCCATCGCCAAGACCCTTCTAGAGGAGGATAGATCGCCTGAGGCAGTGGAACAAGTCTATGACCTAGTGTCCAAGGCGGTGAAGCAGCAGGAAAAGGCCACCTCGCAGAGTCTTGAGTCTGACCCAGCGCTCTGCCAATCTAGCCAGTACAAGCCGCCAAGGTATAGATCTCCTCTTGATGTCAGGTCCCATACGGGTTCATCAGAACGAAGACGGAGGGATGCGCGCAACAGGAAGGATGCCATCCCCATATCCTCCGACCACGGAGAAAAGGCCCGACCTCGTCGCCCATCGCCACCACCCCGATCTCCCCGACATCGCGAAGATTACAAGGCTCACCATCGTACGGATATGCCCCCACCAAAGCTGTGCGTCATCATCATCCACGACAACACGGAGCAGACCCGTCATGACGGAGAGTGCAACCAAGGACACAGGAGCAGGTCACGCCATGACCCTCCGCGTCCGACAAGCAACCATGACAAGCGTGAGGCATCGTAGGAGGGTAACAGCAAGAAGGCTAACCCACCGCCACCTCCGCCTCCGTCACCACCAAGCAGTCACCATGGCGGAGGAGGCCCTCGTCGTTCACGCAGCCCATCCCCTATTGACAAGAAGAAGAAGAACCCGGAGCCATACGATGCATGTTCGTGGATCGATAAGATCCACGAGGCCTGAGAAGGACCATACCTGGGACCACGTTGCTTTGGACCTGCAATACGGTCCGCAACTTACCCCAAAGGTTTCCGGATTGACAAGACCATCAAGCCCTATGACGGCACCGCCAAACCCGCCACATGGTTGCAGGACTAAGGCAACGGGGTAGAGATTGCCGGAGGCAAACCCAACATCGCCGTCAAGTACCTCCCATTAAAGTTGGCAGGCACGGCCCGTCAATGGATCGACGACTTGCCGGAGTATGAAGCACTCATTCACGGGCTGCGTGTAGCCAAGGTAATTGGCATCAAGCGCATAGTTTGCTGTGGAGATTCCGACTTGGTTGCCCAGCAAGTGGCTGGCACCTGGAATGCGCGGAACCCTATGATGGCGGCATATTAGGACGAAGTGGATGAGATAGCCAAGAGCTTCTTGGGCTACGAAGTCAAGTATGTACCTAGGGAACAAAACGAGGCGGCTGATCTGCTCTCTAATCTAGGATCAGGGCGCAAGCGAATTCCGCCAGGAGTTTTCCTAGAGCACCTGCGCACACCATCCGTGAAGGGAGCCGACATCGACAACCCGGATAGAGCTGACTCTTTCGTCAACATGGTGACCAAGGTCCCTCCGGCTTGGACAAAACTGTTCATGGAATACCTCGAGCACAGAACTTTGCCTAACGACGAAGTCGAAAGACGGCAAATAGTACGACGAGAAAAGGGTTATACCATAATTAATGGGCAACTCTACAAAAGGAGCACTACTGGTGTATACCTAAAGTGTGTTTCCCAGCTAGAAGGTATGGAAATCCTACGCGAAATCCATCTCGGAGATTGCGGGCATCATGCCACTCCTCGATCGTTGGTCGCGAAAACCTTCCGGCAAGGATTCTACTGGCTGACCGCGAAGCAGGACGCCGACAAGCTGGTTGAGACATGCATGGGATGCCAGTATTATGCCCGACAACCACATGTTCTTGCTGAAGAACTGCGAACAATACCACCAATAACTTGGCCGTTTGCAGTCTAGGGGCTAGACATGGTGGGACCGTTACAGACGGCACCTAGTGGGTTTATGCATCTGCTTGTAACAGTTGAAAAATTCACTAAATGGATAGAAGCTAAACCCATTAGAAAGCTTGATGGGGCAACTGCCCTCAGGTTCGTCCGAGATCTAGTGGTGAGATTTGGTCTCCCACACAGAATTATCACCGACAACGACAACAATTTATCACTCGGAGAAGTGGAGGCATACTGCTGGGAGAAAGGCATCCGGCTTGACCTTGCATCTGTGGCACACCCACAATCCAATGGTCAGGTCGAGCGAGCCAATGGATTAATTCTGCAGGGAATCAAGCCACGTCTTGAGGCACCGCTACATAGAGCAGCTGGAGCCTGGGCGAAAGAATTGCCATCTGTGCTCTGGAGTTTACGAACTACACCCAACAGATCTACTGTCTACACCCCTTATTTCATGGTATATGGAGCAGAAGCCATCCTGCCCTCCGACATCCTCCATGATGCACCAAGAGTTGCCGCCTATAACGAAGATGACGCTGAAGAATCCAGACGCCTAGATGTGGACCTTCTCGAGGAGGAGCTCGTTTTGGCCTGCCAAAGGTCCGCCATCTACCAGCAGAAGCTACGCAGCTACCATAGTCGCCGCGTTCGGCATCGCTCGTTCAAAGAGGGGGATTTGGTGCTCCGACTTAAGCAGAAGAAGTCACACAAATTATCCCCGCCATGGAAAGGACCGTTCATCATAAGCAAGGCGCTACTCAATGGGTCTTACTACCTTGTTGACAATCGTGAAATTAAGGATAGACCCAACAAGGATCATAAGCGTAAGCAACGTGACCCGGATGATGACTACCCGGAGCTTGATTGGCCATGGAACATAGCACAGCTACGTCCTTTTTACACTTAGCATTTTTTATCTAATTGTGTATCTCTTATATGATCAATGAAATAAAGCTCTTTGGTTCACTCATATTTCTGAGTCTTTTACCTCCTTTAGTGTTCATTTGTGGATCATGTAAAACCTTTATGCACAAGTATTGCGTTTGCACTTGTGAAAATTCCGCCTACGGGCGTTAGCTTAAGTTTTCTGGTCTACACGTTCTTTGTTGTTTTTATGTGAATTCTGGAGTAGTGACTTTTGGCACTTATTGTCGGCGATTTTGTGCTCAGGTTATTGACGGTGCCATTGGGCATCATCACCTAAGCGCATGGTTCCGACAACGAGTCTTCCGACTCACGAAAAGTCAAGCATAAGAACCGAAGTAATGGAGAAGCCATCACTTGCTTAAAAAAATATATACATGCTGGAAGCTAGTTCTTAAATAGCAGGAAATAACAACCATTGTTTTCCGCCTTAAGTTACATCAACAAGTTTTCTCCGCGCATACACCAAAGGTGAAACAAATATTACAAAGTTGTTTTTCATTCCTTTGGCACCAGAGACTTGGAAGCAGCATCGTCACCAGCCGAAGAATCACCCTCAACATCAGCGTTGTGGTTGGACTCGGAGGAATCTTGGTTGACACTGTCAATAGTGTTCATGGGCATGAAGACATCGATGTCCACCAACTCGGCAACTATGGTGTCATAACCCGCGAGTGACGACAGGATCGCTTCGTGATCAATCTCTTTGCCGTCATCGTCAACGTCGGGGATACTAGAGGTCACCGTGTCGATGTCGGCACCTTCATAGTGTGCCTTCACCATTGACAGTGCCATCCTTGCGCCAGCCCGTGCACATGAAGCTTTCCAGCTTGTGATATGCTCGGGGGCTCGGCGCAGAATCTCCGAGTACTTCGCCACAGAGTCCGAGGCCTTGATGTGTATTTGGAGGGGCTTGGCAATCTCTTTGGCTTGGGTGATGGCGGTGTTGATGAAGTTGCCGGCAAGAACCATGCATTCCTTGGATTGAGGAGGCAATCTGGTTAAGCCCATAGGAGCTACAAATTCCAACAAGGAACGCATGAGTTTAACAATTTAAAGTATCCAGACTACAGAAATACAAGGCGGAGGAAACTTACTGAAGATGCTGGCCTCAGCTTGCCAGAGGGTGTCCGCCAAGGATTGTTTCTCTTGTTGGAGGAGATTGTACGCCTCGCCATGGCGGTGATTATGCTCATCGGCAGCACACTTTTGATCTTTCAAGATCGCGATCTCCTCCTTCAAGCGGTTGATTTCCTTGGCGGCGCAGTCCTGCAAGGCCTTCATTGATTCTTCATGCATTTTTAGCATGTCTTCTCTCTCCTTTTTAAGGATCTTGTTCTTGCTGTCTAGCTGCTGGATGTGCTTGGACTGCTCGACAATGTCCTTGTCCTTGGCAACATGTTCTGCAAAGTTGGAGAAAACAAAATACAAAGTGAGTACGCGGAGAATGTAGGTAAAAAACCAAGACGGAATGCGCAAAAAAGAAAACAGACTCTTGTTTTTGATGATCTGTTCCTTCAAGATGATAGTGTTACCCTTTTCGGCTTGAAGACCTGCGCGCATCTTCTGGTACTTGTCGTTGGTCATGCCCCTCCGAGCATTCTCGTTCTGTGGAAAAAAGAAAAAATTTAAACCGTTGTAAGTCTGCTTGGAGCATCTAGTCGGAATACTTTCCACTTAGACGCTCGGGGCTACAGCGAGAGTTTTTTTCTTAGCAATATGCTTAGATTTTCTTTAAGCATCTAGTCGGAGCTAATTCAGTTCTCGATTAGAAGCTTGGGGGCTACAGTATAAAGTTTTGAACTCGAAATCTGCTTAGCTTTTCTTTAAGCATCTAGTCGGAACTAATTCAGTTACAACTAGAGGCTTGGGGGCTACATTATTGAAATTTATAAACACTACGTATGCTACTCTTAAAGCATCTAGTCAGAACATTTCATTCCATCTAAATGCTTGGGGGCTACAGTGAGAGTTTTTTCTAACTTAGTCACTCTTAGAGCATATAGATGCAAAACCTATGGTTTTCTGTCTACATCCTCGGGGGCTACAGTGGGATACTCATATGAGTTGCAAAAGGCAAAGTAAACTTACAAGTGCCATGATCTTGAGGTTTGTAGCGCTCTCGGCTAGCAGCTTGCCAAAGGAAACATTATTTCCTCGCAATATCTCTGCTTGACGGAGGAGCTCCTCAAGACCGCATGTCGGAGATGACGGTACTCCTCCAGGAACCAGAGTTGTGTTACTCGGCGTAAGCGCCGGGTAGACTATCTTTGGGAACTCAAAGGATTTTTGGGGAGAAAGGGCGCCGCCTTCGGCAGAAGTACCAACTTCCACCACCGCCTTGCCGCCACCGATGGCATCCTTAGCCGGAGCTTCAGCCATTTGTTGAGTGGTGCTCTCCTGCGTTGCCTACTCGCCGACAACCGAGGCGCTAGAGTCCACATCCATGGCGGAAGGGCCTGATGCCTCCTTAACTTGTGAGCTTGTCAGGGCAGACGAGTTGGGGCGATGGCGGGGGAGACGTCGTGATGCAACATGTCTTTGATATTTCGAGAAGCCCCCAATGTTTTGGAGGTCTTCTTAAGGCTGGTCGTGGCTTTCTTCCTAAAACATGCGAAATGCATAAGAACAGGAGAAAGACAGATAAATAGACAATGTCGGATAATGAGAAGCTTACACTAGGGGGGGTGCTTTGGCAAAAATCCCGGTGGTTCTTCTCTTTTCCGCCTCCAGGGTGACGGTAGTATTTTTGGAGGCTCCACCCTCCGTCTTCTTCTTCTTGCTTCCGTCGGCAACGTTAGAGGTGGAGCTCTTCCGCTTTCGCGACAACGGGACATCTTCGTTGGACACGACCGTGACTTCCTTCATCTTTGGATTGTAGATTTGGGTAGCCAGGTTGCCCTCCTCTAGATCGCTGAGCTGTTAAGTAAGAAGTCACCGTGTTAGACAAAATGACATTTGCAAGACGGAAGAGCTGGAGTATATGTCATACACGGAAAATTAAAACCTACCTTTGGGCACTTGCCGTCTACGAACATGTCGTAGGTGATGGTGAAGCCACGCTTCTTATCCTTCACCTTGACGATGTCCTTAAGGCGGAGTTATAGGGATTGGTTCGCTGTGCGAGGTGTATGTTAATCGATGCCCTAAAGGCTCCCATAGGCCCGACTTATATAGTCGCCAGGTCCTAGGGTTACAGGGAAAGCCCTAGACGGACAGGTTACAGAGTCCTACACAGTATACAATCAGTCTAACATGTCTTGCACTCCAAGGCTCCGGGTACGTCGGTAACTCCTCCATAGCCTTCCTTTATTCGGCATGGGCCTCCCTTCTGGATCCATCTAACTGGGCCGCCCAGCAGGCCATGGGACATGCTACCAACTATGGGCCACCCGAGTTATCCAGATAGGAGACATGCTATGAGGATACCCATATAGCATATCCCCAATAGTAGCCCCCGGAGAACTCCGAGATCTTGCGTCGTCTTGCCTCTTCAGGTTGAATGCTCCGTCTAGATGATGTCGGCAAATCGTCAAGCAATATCTTGTAGTTCTCCGAAGAACCCTGCAATATTCTTCGTCTTCAACTTGTAAGTCGGAGAAATGCTAAATCTTCCATCGTACTCTTCTCGTAGCCGGACTGGATCCGTCCATGCCGGAATATTCCGATGTGATGGTTCACCTGCTCGTTTAAGCTAGAACGACGTAGACATAGGTCAGCGGCGCCTCGTAACTCACCTCAAAATTTCCACACACGCACCCGCACACGTCGTCTAGGCGCCAACCAATCCATCACTTTTCACGAATCTTAACATGAGAGGTTATAAATTACATCTATGGTGGATTTTTTTTTTCACCTCATTCTCCTCCTGCGTCATCGTCTTCTTCATGCGAGCATCTCATCGAGCCCTCCGCGCACACACGAAAAAAACAATCTCCCCAGCCATCTCCTCTTCCATCCCAATGGCGAGCAGCGGCACTAGCGCATCCATGGCGGTAGCGGCAGACACTGCGGCGAAGGCGGCGAGCGCCGTTCATGTGCCCCCATATGGCCTGCTACTGACCAAGTCCAAGGTGGTCGAATCCACCGGCGGCGACCAGAACGCAGCGGTGCTGGAGCTGCTGGAGAAAGAAGGTGATTCCCACAAGGGGGATTGGAGTGGCTCCGTCCATGTGCCCCCATATGGCCTGCTACTGCCCAAGTCCACGGTGGTCGAATCCACCGGCGGCGACCAGAACGCAGCGGTGCTGGAGCTGCTGGAGAAAGAAGGTGATTCCCACAAGGGGGATTGGAGTGGCTCTGATATCACTGATAGTGATATCAGGGAGCTTCTCGTCGAAGGCTACCTCCCCACGACGGAGGGGCTTGTCTATCGGGCGGCGCCGGCCGGCGAGGTCACCCCTTCTCCCCAAGCCGGAGAGAAGGTGTACCTCAAAGCTCAGTTGGTACGCCGCGTTTCCCTGCCCATCTCCAACTTCTTCCTTTGTGTCCTCAATCACTACCGGGTTCAACCTCAGAGCCTTTCCCCAATAGTATTCTCGTGCTTAGCAACTACGCGGCTCTTTGCGAGGGTTACTTAGGGATTAGGCCTAGGTTAGACTTGTTTATATACTTCTTTACTGTCAAGAGGGAGGCCGGAGCGAGCAAGGACGAGCTCAGGAATTGTGGGACAATTATCTTTATGATCCGGCCTGGCCAGCGGTTCCCCGACATCGTCGGCGATGAATCCTGGAAGAACTAGCAACAGACGTACTTCTACGGCCCAGATATCCCTCTGGCCAGCCGAGAAGGAAGGTATCCGGAATTTGTCGATGGAGCTGCCGCCGAAGCCCCGACATGGAGATCCCAGGCCTCCCTTCCTTCCGACAAAGACGCTTCTCGCGCTATAAGGCGGATAGAGTGGTTCGTAGAGATAGGTCTGACCGGATTGGACCTGGCCATGTGCTGGTTCGTTAGGCGGATCCAGCCTCTGCAGCACCGCTCGAAGTTGATGCATGAATATACCAAGGAGAGGAAGGATAGCCTCCGCATCTCCGAGGACAACTTCTCTAGCGACTCCTTCAAGCTCCACCTCAAGGACATCGTCAAGGTCAAGGATAGGAAGCGTGGCTTCACCAACACCTACGACATGTTCGAGGAGGGCAAGTTCCCAGAGGTACCTGTTTATTTTCTGTGTATGACATATACTCCAGTTCTTATGTCTTGCCATTACCATCTTATCTAACACTTTGGGATTTCACTTAATAGCTTAAGAGTCTAGAGGAGGACGACATGGATGTCTAAATCTATGACCCAAAGATAAAGGAAGTCATCGTCGTGTCCGACGATGATGCTCTGTTGGTGCGTAAGCGGAAGAGTCCACCTCTGACGCTGCCGACGGAGGCAAGAAGAAGAAGACGGAAGGTGGAGCCTCCAAGAAGACTACCACCGCCCTGGAGGCGGAGAAGAGAAAGATCACCGGGATCCCTTTCACCAAAGAACCCACTGTTGTGTAAGTCTCTCATCCTCCGACATTGTCCATTGCTTGTCTTACTCCTGTACTTATACTCTTTGCACGTTTCAGGAAGAAGGCCAATATTAATTTGAAGAATACCTCCAAAACTTTGGGGGCTTCTAAAAACATTAAATACATGCTGCATCATGATGTGTCCCACCAAGCATCTCCCGCCATCGCCCCTGTCACTCACAACGTCCAGACTGCCTCCGCTCCAACAAACTCTCTGGCTAAGGATGCATCTGGTCCTTCCAACATGGAAGTGCACTCAGCTTCCTCCGTGAATCTCGTCGTTGCCGGCGAACAAGCTACGCAAGAAAGCACCGCAACCAAAATGGTTGAATCTCCGGCTAAGGATGCCATCGGTAGCGGTAAGGCGATGGTGGTAGGCGGAATGTCTATCCAAGGCGGCGCTTCTACAGCCAGGATAACCATAGAGCTTCTGAAGATAGTCTACCCAGCGCTTACACCGTGTAGCTCCACTCTGGATCCTGGTGCACCGCTGACATCTCCAACCTGCGGTCTTGAGGAGCTTCTCTGACAAGCAGATATCTTGCGAGGAAACATCCTTTCCTTCAGCAAGTTGTTAACCAAGAGTGCTACCAACCTCAAGATCATCGCTCTTGTAAGTTTTATTTACCTTTTGCATTTCATATGAGTATCCCACTATAGCCCCCGAGGATTTAGACGGAAAACCATAGGTCTTTACATATGAATGCTCTAAGAGTGACTAAGCTAGAAAACTTCTCACTGTAGCCCCCAAGTATTTAGTTTGAATGAAGTATTCTGACTAGATACTTTCAGAGTAGCATATGCAGTGTTTGTAAACGTTAATACTATATCCCCCAAGCCTCTAGTTGAAACAGAATTAGTTCTGACTAGATGCTTAAAGAAAAACTAAGCATACTTGCTGAATTTAAAAACTCGTACTGTAGCCCCCAAGCTTCTAGTTGAAAACTAAATTACTTCTAACTAGATGCTTAAAGAAAGATTAAGCAACTTCCGAGTTAAAAACTCTCACTGTAGCCCCCAAGCCTCTAGGTGGATAGTTATCCAGCTAGATGCTCTAAGTAGACTAAGTGGCTCTGTTCTTCTTTCCATAGAATGAGAATGCTCGGAGAGGCGTCGCCAACGAGAATTTCCACAAGATGCACGCAGAGCTGGAAGCCGAAAAGGGTAAAACTGCATTCTTGAAGGAACAAATCACCAAGAGCAAGAGTCTGTTTTTCCTTTTGTTTTTGTACTCCGACTTGGTATTGTGCCGTCACTATCTGACTACTCACTATGTATTGTCCCTTATCCGACTTGCAGAAGCCATCGCCACGGCCAAGGACATTGAGTTGCTGGATAGCGAAAACAAGATCCTTAAGTAGGAGAGAACTGATACCTTGAAGATGCACGGGGTATCCATGGCGGAACTGTAGGAGTTTGCCAGCACAGAGATGAACCGCTTGAAGGAGGAGATTGCGATGCTGAAAGAGCAGAAGGAAGCTGCCGATGAGCAAAATCAGCGCAATCTTGAAGCATACAAGATCCTTCGACAAGAACGACACTCCATGGCGGAGACGCTCCAGCAAGCTGAGGCGAGCATCTTTGGTAAGTGATTCTCCGTCTTGTACTTTTGTAAGTTAGGTACTTCGAACTTTTGTCTTATGAACTCATGTGCTCCCTTGTCGGAATTGCAGCTCCTATTGGTTTAACCCAGTCGCCTCCTCCACCCAAGGAATGCATGGTCCTCGCCGGCAACTTTACCAGCACCGCCATCAGGCAGGCCAAGGAGATAGCCAAGCCCCTCGAGATCAATATCAAAGAGGTGGACTCCGTGATGAAGTTCTCGGAGATCTTGCGCCAAGCCCCCGAGCGTATCGTAAGATGGAAAGCTTCATGTACACGGGATGGTGCCAGGATGTCGCTAGCGATGGTCAAGGCGCACAATGAAGATGACGACATCAATGTTGTAACCTCAGGTCTTCCCGACGTAGACGATGAAGGCCAGAAGATTGACAACAAGTCTATCTACGCATTGCTCGTGGGCTATGACATAAGGGTTGCCGAGTTGGTCGACCACAATGTCTTCGTGCTGCTCGAGATTATTGACGGCTACCATCAGAGCTCCTCCGAGTCCCTCAAGACCACCAACTTCGAAGAGGATGGTTCTCCTGCTGCCAACGATGCTGCTTCCAAGTCTCCTGCGCCAGAGGAATAAAAAAATTATGTAATATTTGTTTCCTCTGGAACTTGTGTATGTGGAAAAAGTACTCTGTTAACTTAAGGCGGAAAAAAATAGTTGTAATTTCCTGCTACTCAAGAACTGGTTCCAGCATGTAATTATTTTTTAAGCAAGTGTTGGCTTATCCATTACTTTGGTTTTTATTCTTGACTTTTCGTGAGTCGGAAGACTCGTAGTCGGAACCATGCGCTCAGGTGATGATGCCCAATGGCACCGTCAAAAACCTAGGCACAAAATCGCCAACAACAAGTGCCGAAGGTCACTACTCCAGAATCCACATAAAAACAACAAAGAACGTGTAGACCAGAAAACTTAAGCTAACGCCCGTAGGCGGAATTTTCACAAGTGCAAACGCAAAGCTTGCGCATAAAGGTTTTATACGATCCAAAAATGAACACTAAAGGAGGTAAAAGACTTAGAAATATGAGTGGGCGAGAGAGCTTTATTTTATTGATCATATAAGAGGTACATAGTAGATAAAAAATATGCTGTGTAAAAAGGACATAGTTGTGCTATGTTCCATGGCTGATCAAGCTCCGGGTAGTCATCATACGGGTCACGTCCCTTATGCTCATGATCTTTTCTGGGTCTATCCTCTAACGATTGTCAACAAGGTAGTAAGACCCATTGAGCAGCGCCTTTCTTATGATGAACGGTCCTTCCCATGGGAGGAACAATTTGTGGGACTTCTTCTGCTTAAGTCGGAGCACCAGATCCTCCTCTTTAAACGAGCAATGCCAAATGCGGCGACTATGGTAGTTGTGTAGCTTCTGCTGGTAGATGGCGGATCTTTGGCATGCCAAAACGCGCTCTTCCTCGAGAAGGTCCACATCTAGGTGTCGAGATTCTTCAGAGTCATCTTCGTCGTAGGCGACAACTCTTGGTGAATCGTGAAGGATGTCGGAAGGAAGGATGGCTTCTGCTCCATATACCATGAAGTAAGGGGTGTAGCCGGTGGATATGTTGGGTGTAGTTCGTAAACTCCACAACATAGATGGAAATTCTTCCGCCGAGGCTCCAACTGCTCTATGTAGCGGTGCCTCTAGACGTGGCTTGATTCCCTGCAGAATTAATCCACTCTCTTGCTCAACTTGGCCGTTGGATTGTGGGTGTGCCACAGACGCTAGGTCAAGTCGGATTCCCTTGTCCCAACAATAATATTCCACTTCTCCGAGTGATAAGTTGCTGCCGTTGTCGGTGATAATGCTATGTGGGAGACCAAATATCACCACTAGATACCGGACAAACCTAAGTGAGGTTGCCCCATCAAGTTTCAAATGGGTTTATCTTATATCCATTTTGTGAATTTATCAACTTCTACTAGCTGATGCGTAAACCCACATGGTGCCGTCTGTAATGGACCAACCATGTCTAGCCCCCAGACTGCAAACGGCTAACTTATGGGTATGGTTCGCAATTCTTCAGCTGGAACATGGGGTTGTCAGGCATAATACTAGCATCCCATGCATGTCTCAACCAGCTTGTCGGTGTTCGCCTTCGCGGTCAGCTAGTAGAATCCTTTCCGGAAGGCTTTGGAGACCAATGATCGAGGAGCGGCGTGATGCCCGCAATCTCCGAGATGGATCTCACGTAGGATTTCAATACCTTCTTGCTGGGAAACACACTTAAGGTATACACCAGTGGTGCTTCTTCTGTAGAGCTGTATATTGATTATGGTATAACCCTTTGCTCAACGTACTATTTGCCGTCTTTTGACTTCATCGTCAGGCAAAGTTCCGTGTATGAGATATTCCATGAACGGTTGTGTCCAAGCCGGAGGGACCTTTGTCACTATGTGAACGATAGAGTCAACTCTATCCGGGTTGTCGATGTCTTCTCCCTTCACGGATGGTGTCCGTAGATGCTTCAGGAAAACGCCAAGCGGAATTTGTTTGCGCCCTAATCCAAGCTTAGATAGTATATCCGCCACCTCGTTTTGCTCCCTAGGTACATACTTGAATTCGTAGCCCAAGAAGCTCTTGGCTATCTCGTCCACTTCCTCTCCATATGCCGCCATCATAGGGTTCCGCGCGTTCCAGGTGCCAGCCACCTACTGGGCAACCAAGTCGGAATCTCCACAACAAACTATGCACTTGACGCCAATATCCTTGGCTACGCGTAGTCCGTGAATGAGTGCTTCATACTCCGCCATGTTGTTCGTAGCCTCGAAGTGGAAATGTAGAACATAGTGTAGCTTCTCCCAGTTGGTGACTGTAGCAGTACACCAGCCCCCGATCCATTGAGTAGCTTTGATCCCTCAAAGTGCATCACCCAGTATTGTGGCTCTGGCATAGGGGTAGCATCTGGCATCTCCGTCCAATCTGCGATAAAATCCACCAAGGCTTGTGACTTGATAGCGGCACATCTCTTGTAGGTGATCTCGAAGGCGGCAAGTTCAATGCCCCACTTCGTGACCCTTTCTATAGCGTCGTTGTTGTTGATGATGTCGGACAATGGAGCCTTGCTCACAACTGTGATAGGGTGCTCCTGGAAGTAGTGCCTTAGCTTCCGAGAAGCAAGGAACACTCCATAAGCTATATTTTAGTAGTGCGGGTAACGCTGCTTGGACTCTGTCAAGACCTCGCTTATGTAGTAAACTTGTCGTTGAACTCCGTACTCATGCCCTGGTTCTTTCCGCTCTACCATGACGACGATGCTGATTACCCGGTTGGTGGCCGCCATGTAGATTAACATAGGCTCTCCAGGCTCGGGTGCTGCAAGGAAAGGCACGAAGGATAATGTCTGCTTTAGCTGCTTCAGTGCTGCATCTGCCTCGTCCGTCCATGTATTGTCCGTCTTCTTCAACAACTTGTATAGCAGCAGAGCCTTCTCTCCAAGTCGGCTGATGAACCGACTAACTGCTGCGACGCAACCTGTTAGTCGTTGTATGTCCTTCAGGCATGTCGGACGATTTATGTTTAGGATAGCCTTGATCTTCTCCGGGTTCACCTCGATTCCATACTGGGAAACGATGAAGCCCAACAATTTGTCGGCTAGAACCCCAAAAACGAACTTCTTAGGGTTAAGCATCATGTTGTATTTCCAGAGATTATCAAAGGTTTATTTTAAGTCGAAGATTAAGTCGTTTGACTTTTTAGTCATCACCGCTATATCGTCCACATAGGCGTGAACGTTCCGACCAATTTGACCGTGTAGGCAATGCTACATTGTTCGCTGGTACGTAGCACCTGCGTTTTTCAGCCCAAAGGGCATCATGACATAGCAAAACGTGTCGTAAGGTGTGGTGAACGAAGTGGACAATTGGTCCGACTTCCTCATCTTAATTTGGTGGTATCCTGAGTATGCATCGAGAAAACACAAAAGTTTCGAGCCAGCCGTCGAGTCAATGACTTGGTCAATGTGAGGCAAAGCAAACATATCTTTGGGATACGCTTTGTTCAAGCCGGTGTAATCAACGCACATTCTTAAATCTTTGGTTCCCTTGTTGGGGACAAGTACAGGATTGGCCACCCATCGGGTGTGAAGGACTTCTCGGATAAAACTATCCTTAAGTAACCTAGCTATCTTCTTGGCTATGGCGCGTCTCTTATCGTCTCCGAAGCTTCGTAGAAGTAGTTTCACCGGTTTGCATTTTGGATCAATGTTTAAGATGTGCTCGGCAAGTTCCCTAGGTACACCTTCCATGTCAGCAGGTTGCCAGGCAAAGATGTCCCTATTCTCATGGAGGAAATCGATGAGCACGCTTTCCTATTTGGGATCCAGGTTCGTCCCAATGGCGGTGGTCTTGGAGGCATCACCTACCACAAGTTCCACCGGCTTGGCCTCGATGGCGGCCTTGAAAGCTGGAGCAGAGTCGGAAATCTGTTTCTTCGACGCAGGCATCTCCGAGGCATCGACCTTGCTCTGGATCTCTTTGAATTGTTCACTGTAGAGGACAGCTTCCGCATAGGTTGCTTCTCCAATATCGCAGTCCCTAGCTTTGGAAAAGCTTCTGGATACGGTGATGACACCGTTTGGTCCGGGTATCTTGAGCTTGTTGTAGACGAAGCATGGCTTGGACATGAAGGCGTGGAAGATGTCGCGGCCGAATATGACGCGGTACACGCTCTTGAAGGGGACCACCTCGAAGGTCATGCATTCTTGGCGGTAATTATTAACATCGCCAAAAGCGACCTGAAGCCTGATGCACCGAAGGGACTGAGCCTCCTGACCAGGAACTACGCCGTGGAAGATGGTGTTGGTCCGCCTTAGGTTAGCCTCCGTCAAGTTCATCTTGTGTAGTGTATCCAGGTACATTATGTTGATGCTACTTCCACTATCCACCATACATTTGGTGAACTCATTACCATCAATCAGGGGGTTGATGACCATGGCGTACTGGTTCTCCGTGGGTATGAGGTTTGGGTGATCCTTCCTGTCCCAAGTGATTGGAATCTCTGACCAACGCAGGTACTAGGGAACTAGGGGTAGAGTGGCCTTCAATATCCTCATAGAGGTCTTCTGTTGTTGGAAAGTCGGTGTTCCAAGCAAAGTGTGGAAAATGGTCGCCTTCTTCTCGAAGGGGTTCTTTCCCTTGCCATTGCTCGCGTGCTTGGGGTCAACATCCTCATCCATGTCACTTGAATCCTTGGACTCCTCTTCTTTCTTCTTCCCCTTGCCCTTGCCTCAAGGTCTGTTCTTCCGACTTTGTTTGTAGCCAGACTCCGGGTCCTCCTTGAGATTGTTGACGAACTTGCAATGGCGATTGGTGTGGGTGGCCTTGACGTTGGCGTTGAGGTGTAAGAGGCACGGAATATCGCGGTACTCCTCGTAGGTTTGGGGAACATGGAGCGCTTCCGAGGTTGTTTCACTGCCTCGCTGCTGCCGACACCTAACTCCCCGTCCTCGGCCACGCTGGCCTCCATCACCTCGTCCTGCAAATGTCATAGCGACCATATCGGAGGATTGCTTTTCTTTTGGCAGGCTCTTCCGCTTTGTGTTGCTCTTCCTCCGAGCTTGAGTTGGAACGGCCGTTGCCGGCAGGGAGCCGCGAGCATCGTCGTCGGTAGCTGAGAACTCACTGGACAGCTGAATCATCTGATTGAGATCTAGCCGGTGATTGTCCTACATGCGCTTCAACTTACATCGGAGCAACGTACCTTTCTCCAACCCATAGATGAAGGCGGCCATGGCGGTCTGAGCGTGCACTCCTGCGCAGGAATTTTTCATATCCAACCAGCGAGATAGGTAGGCGCGAGATGCATCTTTCTCCTGCATGCACCGATGTAGATCGCAAACAGTACAGGGACGCTTATACGTACCCTCGAAGTATTTGGTGAACGCTTCTTGCATGTCCAACCAGTTGCAGATCGATTTCTCTGGCAAGTCATCAATCCATTGTCGGGCCATGCCCGCCAGCATCAGAGGGAGGTACTTGACGTCGACGTTGGGGTTACCCCTGGCGTTATCCACCACATTGCCGTAATCCTGGAACCACGTAGCTGGTTTGGCGGTGCTGATGGGGATGTGCCTACCGGGGTATACCCAGCAGGACGTTTCCGACTGGCCCAGGAACTGGCGAGTGGGCCTGCAAGACGGCGACTGGATCGAGGCCCGGTGTGGATCCAAGCAACTGGAAGCTGAAGGCCCAGGCGAGTAGATAGGCCCAGTCGGATTAGGTTAAACGAGTACTGAAGCCTTAACTGATTCGGTTGAGATATGTAAACCCTAGGGGAGGTGAGCCTATATAAACCTCCCTGCAGGGCGTGTAGAGATACGCTCCATCATACACCCAAGCGACTCGCCGCCTAGCCGCCGAGCTAGCCCATTGTACCACCATCATAATACAATCTAGAAGGAGTAGGTCTTTACCCTCCGGGGGGGCGAACCTGGGTAAAACCCTGTGTCTCCGCCCTCATCTCGCATCGCAGATGGTTGGCCGCCCTTACCCCTCGTTCTACTACTCGCTGCCGATTGCAGCGTCTGCCGTGACCATTCCCACGACAGTGGCGCCCACCGTGGGGCCTGGCCGGTCTGCACCAACAACATGGCCGAGTACGAGGCCTTACTCCACGGCATGCGAGCTGCCAGGGAGATGAACATCAACCGCCCACGCTGCTACGGAGACTCTGACCTCGTCGCTGGGCAAGTCGCTAGCACCTGCGACGCCGTCTCCCCCACCATGGCGGCATATCGCCAAGCAGTGGACAAGCTGGGCGGACACTTCGCAGGCTACTCTGTCGAGTGGATTCACAGGCGGAAGAACGAGGAGGCCGACGCACTATCTCGCATTGGGTCGGCTCGACTCGCACCACCCGCCGGCGTCTTCCTCGACACGATCACCAAGCCGTCAGTCTCTCCCCCAAGGTAGATCGACATTGGAGCCCCGCTGCAGCCGGATGCAGCCCTGGTCGCACTCGTCACCGAGCCAGATGACTGGACCAAGCCCTACGTCGCCTACCTAGAGGGCGGCACCTTGCCGGCAAACGAGATGGACGCTCGGATGATCGTACGCCGATGCAAGTCCTACACCATCATCGACGGCGAGCTCCACAAGCACAGCGTCACCGGCGTGTTCCAACGCTGCGTCCAACCCGCCGAAGGACGCAAGATCCTCCACGACATCCACTCCGGCGACTATGGCCACCACGCCGGTGCCCGCTCCCTGGTCGCCAAGGCTATGCGGCATGGCTTCTACTGGCCCACCGCACACGCCGATGCTATCGACATCGTCCAGCGGTGCGCCGGATGCCAGAACTACGCCAACCAGACGCACGTGCCGAGCTCGGCGCTGAAGACAATCCCCATCACCTGGCCATTCGCCGTGTGGGGTATGGATATGGTGGGTGGAGGCCAAGACAGTCCGGAAATGCGACGGGAAGACCGCCACTAAATTCCTACGCGAGCTCATATATCGCTACGGGTTCCCAAACAACATCATCACGGACAACGGCACCAACTTCGCCAAAGGTGCCATGGCCGAATTCTGCGAAGAACACCACATCCAGCTCGACCTCGCGTCAGTCGCCCACCTGGAATCCAACGGCCAGGCGTAACGGGCCAATCAAAGCATCCTCCACGGCCTGAAGCCACGACTCCAAGTACCACTCGAGCGCACCGCCGGGTGCTGGGTCGAGGAGCTACCCTCCGTCATCTGGGGCATCCGCACCTAACAGGTCGACAGGATTCACCCCCTTCTTCATGGTGTACGGCGCCGAGGCAGTCATGCCCACCGACCTTGAGCACGACTCGCCGAGGGTCGTCCATTACTCGGAGGCTGCGAACGAACTCGCACGACAGGACGGAGTCGATCAACTCGACGAGGCACGTGACCTAGCTCGCTCGCGCACCGCCATCTACCAACAAGGACTCTGCCGCTACCACAACCGGCGGGTGAAAACCCGCACCTTCCAAGAAGGCGACCTCGTGTTGCGCCTCATCCAGGACAAGAAGGGCATGCACAAGCTTTCCCCTTCGTGGGAGGGACCATTCGCCATCGGGCGAGTACTCGGCAACGACGCCTACTACCTCATCGACGTCTGCGGGGACGGCAAACTCGACGTCAAGCGACCATGGAATGTAAACCTCCTATGGAAGTTCTACTCCTAGAACCCAGCATATGTACCCTCCAGTCGCTATGAAATAAAAAGAATCGGTTACCGCAAATTGCGCCTACTCTGCGTATCTTGTGCCACTCGCACTCGTAATAACAGCGTCAGGCTAACCGCAGAAGTCAACCTTTGGCACAGCGATCGGCACGGCCAAGTAGTGCGGTGCAAGAGCACTGGGTCACCCCAGGTCTTGCATCGTCCAAAAAAAACGCCTACCCGGAGCCCCATTGGAGTCGCCCAGCCTGACTGGCTCTACGAGCCAAGACAACTGCCTTCGCTTCTCACAGTGACCATGATCCTCCGCATCCTCGACATAGCGACTCGAACGGCCAAGTACCACGCTCGGGGACTGACGACCAGTTCATCGCGAGCGGCTCGGGAAAACGCCAAGTATGAGAGCATGCCCAGGACTCGCCACGCGACTGACCCAACGAGCCAGGCAGGAGTGATGCGCTCAAACTAACGCGCCAAGTCCTCACCCACCCTCGAGTCGCGCCTAGAACAACCAAGTACCACGCTCGGGGACTCGGCCACACGACCTCGTTCGCGCAAGGGAAAACGGTGAAGTACAGAGCGCTCAAGGGAGTCGCCTTGCGACTGGCTCTTCGAGTCCGGGCGAGTCGACCACAATAACAAAACATTCAAAAACCACAAACACATCACACACGAGGTAAACCCCACAAAAAGGGCGGACGCGCCCGGGGACTCGTTCAACCCTCAATCAAAAAAAACACATGACAAATCACAAATCAAACACGATATCTCATTCAATAGCATGTCGCATTGTCCCAAATTACAAAATATGCCCAATCGGCAGATCTGCTATTAACGCCCCAGGGCAAACTATTCTATTCTGCAGGCTTCGACGACGACTCGCCAGCACCCTTGCGATTGCGGATGAACGACGTGTACGGGTTTGACGGGTACGTCGTCAGTTCACCCGCCATCGCCGCGCGGAAGGGTTGCTCGATTTTGAAGTCCCGGTGCTGCGGCTCGGGGTCGTTAGGTGCGACGACCGTCTCCTGGTAAGGAAGGAGGTCGCCCATCGCCCAGACGCGCTCGGAGTACACCGCGGCACGATCCGTCAACTTGAGCACTTGAGAGATCTCCACCGAGCCTGTCGACGATGGGTAGCCACTCGTCACGTCGTCTAGATCAAAGTCCTCCGGGAAATAGGCGAGCCCAAGGCTAAGCGTCGTCGCCGCTCCATGCCGAAAGGCCGATCGCGCCATAAACTCAACGACCGACGGTGCCTTCTCCAAGTACTTCCACACCTCAATGAGGTCGCTGGGAATTACTTCCGTGGGCGATATCTCCTGGAGGTAGGCTCGGATGCATGTCGCTGACAACGTCGCCGAGTCGACGAGCGTGGCCACACATTGCCGCGCGTCGAACGAGCTCGCCTCTTTCGCGCTATCAAGGATGCGACCTGCGGATAGAACATAACAGTGAGTACATCAGCTATTGCGAAAAGACACATGCAATAGGCAGGGGCAGACACACACACCAATCAAGGGACGGGAGAGATCCGTGATGAAGCTCTGAAGAGAAGTATAGTCGTCCTGAAGCCCAGCAACAAGGGCGTCAGAAACTTTACGCTCTTCTGCGGCGGCCGTAACGGCGGCCTTGGATCGACCATCGGCTGAACTCGCTTCCTCCTTCGCCTCCCTCAACTCGCGCTCGATGTCGGCGATCCGCTTCTCAGCCGAGCTCAACGCCGATTGAGCCGCTGCCAACTCACCCACTGGGACAAGCCCCTGGCGGGCCTCCTCTGCCTTCGCGGCAACTGCCTGAAGCCCCTTATTCGCCTCTTGGACGGTGGCCAGTTCCTTCTCCGCACGGTGTTTCGCTGCCAATCGGTCAGCTGACTCATGTTGCAGACCCTGCACACAATTCAAACAGTTAACCAAAGCGAAATCTTAAGTGCCCACCCGCTGAAATTCAGTGAGTGCGCACTCGGGGACTGGCAATCAAGAAATCCTAAGTTCCCACCCGCTGAAATTCAGCGAGTGCGCACTCGGGGACTGGCAATCAAGAAATCCTAAGTGCCCACCCGCTGAAATTCAGCGAGTGCGCACTCGGGGACTGGCAATCAAGAAATCCTAAGTGCCTACCCGCTGAAATTCAGCGAGTACGCACTCGGGTACTGGACAAGAAAAATAACAACAAGACACTAAAAGAATCAGACCGTTGCAACACACCGGCCTGATCCTCGGGGACTGGACATACCTGGATGGCTGCGCCAAGCATGCCATGAAGTTGTATCGCATCCACGAACGCGAGGAGGGAGCTGGCGTGTGCCCACGACGCTGCTCGACCTCCGCGTCGGCGAACCCAGGTGCATAGCTCGAGGGCAAGGTACCACTCGCTGTAGCCGCCCTGGTGATGAAGCGCGGGAACGTTGCGATGGAGGCACCGACACTAAAGGATGCCGGCTCGGCCACCCCAGGCGCGGGAGCACCCTCCTTTGCGGGTTCGGCCGCCCCCGTTGCGGGCTCACTCGGCGCGATCGCCGTGTCATCGGAGATCGTGACGACGTCGTCGCCCTTGGCCTTCTTGGTGCTATCCGTGGGGGAGACGACTTCGTCCGCCTTCCTCTTCTGGGAGGGATCCTCATCGCTGACGACGGGTGGCACCTTAGCCACGGTTGGATGGCCTATCTTCTTCGCTCCAGTCCTACAAATTGACCGTGTGAGCAAGATAATTCAAGTATAACGGAAGACAAAAGAGAGTGAGCAAACTCACTTGGCGACTGGAATGAAGCGTAGCCCCGTGCGGATGCCGGCTGGCTTCTCCAGTTCGGGGCCCAGTCGGCGACTGAGGCCCATTTCCAAGACATCGTGTGCCCAGGATACAGATGGTTTCTTCGTCGTCAAGGCTGCGACGGGAGCCTCTGAGACATATTCAGCGGGAGCTTCCTTGCGAGGCGAAGTCGCCGCGACCGGAGCGGCCCCTAGTCCAGAGACTGGGGCGAATGGCGGAGGTATCGAAGCCAGTGGCACCTCGCTCAGGACAGCGGCTGTGTCCAACGCGGTTTCCATCGGCGGCGCCTTGCCCTTGGTTGGGCTGGGAGCATCGGAGCTGCTAGCCGAGTGCGGCGGTGAGGCCGGCCTCATCGGCTTCGTCTTCTTCTTCGGAGGGGCCTTCGCCTCCTTCTCTTCTTCTTCTTCGACGGAGTGGCCTAGCGGCGCGAGGTGGTCTTCGGAAGTTCGTCATCATCATCATGACGCTCGAGGCTTTTACTCGCCTCAAGCTCACGCTGACGCTGCCCGCGAGTCTTGCGGACCAGCGGGGCAACCTCCTCCTCGGACTCGTCGTCGCCGTTGCTCTCGTCGCTCTCGGCGTCGCCCTTGGCGGGAGGTGACTCTCCCATGTCCTGGACGGACGAGCTCGAGTTCTCGTCATCTGAAGGAGGGAGCCATCCTTCCACCACTTGGAATAGCTGCAATGAACACAAGATGAAATTAGAATGACCGCGACTGCACAGACTGCGACTGCGAATGATGCAAAAAGACTTACCGTTGGGGCTGGATGCTTCGCGGTGTAGGGGGCGACCCCGGCCTTTGCGTCCAGGTACACCGCCTGGGTGATCTGCTTCAGCGCCGGGGTGTAGTCCTCGAGCTTCCACTCGGCGAGGCAGGACTTCGTCGAGTCATCCCGGCCCGTGTATTGGTACATGTAGTGGTCGCGCCGAGCCAGAGGGACGAGCCGCCGTCCGAGCCAGCAGTTGTATAAGTTAATTGTCTGGAGGCCTTTCTTCTTCAGACTGCAGATGGTTTGGAGCATTTCGTCCACGACCATCCGCTGGTCGGTGGGGAGCTTGCCGACTTGGAGTCGGCGTGGTTCGGACCGGTTGGCGGAGTATCGTGGGATCGCTGCCTCGCCCTCCGGGGTCGCCTCGGCAACGTAGAACCAAGACTTCGTCCAGTCGCTCGCCGCCTTGGCGGGCAGCATCAAGTCAAAGAACGAAGCCTTCGACTTCAGCTGGAATGTCAGGCCGCCCGCGGCAAGCATTGGGCCGCCCGCTTCCTCGCGACTAATCCGTCCGTGGAACAGATCTTGCCATAGAGGGAAGTAGGGCCGGCAGCCCAGGTAGCACTCGCAGAACGCCACAAAGATGGCGAGCTGCTCGATGCTGTGCGGACCTAGATCCGACGGTTGGATCCCGTAGTAGGCGCAAAAGCGCCGAAAGAACAGGGACGTAGGGAATCCCAGCCCCCGTTCTAGGTGGCTGGTTAAGCAGATGAACTCTCCCTCGCGCGGGTTCGGGGTCACCTCTCCGGCCGCGGGGATGCGCCAACAGCCGGCGCGCAGGATCCCGGCCTCCTCGAAGGACGCCAGTTGCGCCCTCGTACACTTAGATCTACCCCAAGGCTCGGTGGAGAGGGCCATGGAAGAAGGATTTGTGGGGGGTCGGAGGATTTCGGGTCAGCTGGATCGCGATGCGAAGGAAGGCGAAAGTGCGTGCAATCGGAGGAAATGGTGAGAAGATGGTTCTCTGATCGCCTGCCATTCCCCTTATATAGCGGTTGTTACCCGCCAAATCAGGGAGCCGTTACTATGCGGTGATTACGCCAAAAGTTACCGTTAGATTACCCCAACGGCTAGTTTGACCACGTTTAACGGTCCAACTTCAGCCACCCGGCTCGCGGATCCGATCACTACGACAGTGAATGAGTATTTCGCCGACTCGACTCGCCAAGAGCTGCGATCAGAATGACTAGTTTTCTCCTTTATACAGGAGCCCGCCGATGATTCGACTGGATGTCTACTCTGAAGCCGTATACTCCGACTGCCAGCAGCCACCTACGCCCAATCGACGATGGCCTCGGGGACTACTGATGAGGATGTGCCTACCGGGGTATACCCAGCAGGACGTTTCCGACTGGCCCAGGAACTGGCGAGTGGGCCTGCAAGACGGCGACTGGATCGAGGCCCGGTGTGGATCCAAGCGACTGGAAGCTGAAGGCCCAGGCGAGTAGATACGCCCAGTCGGATTAGGTTAAACGAGTACCGAAACCTTAACTGATTCGGTTGAGATATGTAAACCCTAGGGAAGGTGAGCCTATATAAACCTCCCTGCAGGGCGTGTAGAGATACGTTCCATCATAGACCCAAGCGACTCGCCGCCTAGCCGCCGAGCTCGCCCATTGTACCACCATCATAATACAATCTAGCAGGAGTAGGTCTTTACCCTCCGGGGGGCCGAACCTGGGTAAAACCCTGTGTCTCCGCCCTCATATCGCACCGCAGATGGCTGGCCGCCCTTGCCCCTCGTTCTACTACTCGCTGCCGATTGCAGCATCTGCCGTGACCATTCCCACGACAGGTGCCGTCATAAGGATTGATGGTCTTGTCAATCCGGAAACCCTTGGTTTAAGTTGCGGTCCATATTACAGGTCGAAAGCAACAGGGTCTCAAGTATTGTCCTTCCCGGGCCTCGTGAATCTTGTCCAAGCGTGAACGTTCATCGTATGGCTCCAGGCTTCTTTTCTTCTTCTTGCCATTAGGGGATGGGCTGCGTGAACGACGCGGGCCTCCTCCACCATGGTGGATTCTAGGGGGCGATGGAGGCGGAGGTGGCGGTGGGTTAGCCTTCTTGCTGTTACCCTCCCGTGACACCTCACGCTTGTCGCAGTTGCTTGTCGGACGTGGAGGGTCATGACGCGACCTGCTCTTGTGTCCTTTGTTGCGCTCTCCGTCATGACGGGTCTGCTCTGTGTTATTGCGGATGACGATGCCGCTCTGTCTTGGTGGAGGCATATCCGTACGACATGAGCCTTCGTATCTTCGTGACGTCGTGGAGACCGGGGCGATGGAGATGGGCGACGAGGTTGAGCCTTGCCTCCGTGGTCGGAGGATATGGGGATAGCATCCTTCTTGTTGCGCGCATCCTTCCGTCTTCGTTCTGACGAACCCGTCTGGGACCCGACATCATGAGGAGATCGATCCCTTGGCGGCTTAGGTTGGCTAGACTGGCAAAACGCTAGGTCACTATCAAGCCTTTGAGAGGTGGACTTTTCCTGCTGTTTCACCGCCTTGGCCACAAGGTCATAGACCTAATCCACAGCTGCGGGTGATCTATCCTGCTCTAGTAGGGTCTTGGCAACGGCGAGGTTGAGAAGAGGAGTGGGCATCACCTGCCTGCCTTCACTGTCAATGTATGGCTTGGCTTGGGCCAGCTTCGAGGGAGCCCATGCTAGGTTTCGCCGCACATCAGGATCGTTGATGACGCGAGCCAGAGATTTCTTAGCCTTCTGCTGCTATAGCAGAGTTTTGTACTCGGCCTCCATGGATCTAGATTTCTCTATTGACTTCTGTATGTTGGCCAGATCTCGATCCAACTTAGCGCCTTGCTCCACGATGGCCTACACTTCCTCCAACAGCTGCTGGCGCTTCTTGTCAAGCTGGATTACGTTCCGAATATGAGCCACTGTCATGGGATTGACGATCAGCTGGAGTGATGGCCTACGCTTCCTCCAATAGGTTGCCGTACATCACTCTATCAGCTGGAGTGACTTGGGGAGCAGCAGACGTAGATGCCGGAGGCGTCGGGTTTGCGGTGTTGTTGTTGCTCGGACCGGTGCCGAGTTCCTGCGGCAGCTGCACTGGGTTAGGCGGAGGGGGCATAACCTTTGCGCGATAATTGTCGGCAGCAACAGGTGGTCCCTTCCTCTTGTCCAGCACTATAGGCGGAGCTTGTCCGGGTTGATCTTCATCCATTGTTGTCCCAATGGCGACGAACACCTCTCGGGACGTGACGGCGTTGCTGGCCTGCTCGTCGCGCTTGTAATCCTCCTCCATCTCCTTCATGGAAGAGTCTAGCTCCTCCAGGCTGAAGTATATCTCCTCCGAGTCGGCGCTAATGTCGGCGTAGAGCGCTTCAAGAACAGAGTCGGAGGGTGCTGAGGCTTCCTCGATTATGGGCAGTGGAGGTGCAACAGCAGTGATGATGACTGGAGGTGGTGGTGTAGCTGCAGCGACAACGACCGGAGGAGGCGGTGGCGGTGGCTGACGTGGAGGGGCTCAGTCAAGGAGCGCAAGAGCTGTCTGAGCTGCCTCCTCAGCCTCCGCATAGTTGTTGACGGTGTTCACCATGCTTTCGAAGGTGAGGCGTCCTGAGGCCTGCTGCCGCCTTAGCGTATGTTGGAGAAGTGTACCTTGGTCCAGTCCTTCCACAAAGTGATACATGGCATCACAATTGGGGTAATGTGATAGATAGGCCCGTATACGGAGCCACCTGGCGAGGTAATCACGTGGGTTTTCACCCTCTCTCTGAACACAACGCGCCACATCGAAGATGGTCACCACTCCGACTAACTTGGATCTCTACTGTCTAAACGCACGGGCAAAGCCGTCGGACTTGCAGCGATCTTCCACCGTTATATCCTACACAGGGGCGGTTTGGGTGGGCCTTGAATTTGTTCGATCTTTGTCGGTAAACCCTGAAGAGAGATCCGACATCGATCCTTCCGCGAACGTATCCTGCCCGTAGGCGGTCCGTACGGGTCTTGACGTTCCTCCAACTCCTAGGGAACTAGAGGCCGAGTCGGTTTCGCCGATGAATAGGTGGCTGTCTCCGATGGGGACGATCGAGCATCACGTAGGGTTCGTCTTCACCGGGATCCAGAACTCGTCGGGAGGGACGATCGGAATGTTGCTGGAGAAGAGAACGCGACCGATGGCTACAGTTTCGCCGATTCCCGCGAAGATCTTGGTCCTCGCCCGCTGTAGAGCCTGAAGCGCCTCTTGCCCCACGGTGGGCGCCAACTATCATGGTGTTGGGGATATGCTATATGGGTATCCTCATAGTATGTCCTCTATCTGGATAACCTGGGTGGCCCACAGTTGGTAGCATGGCCCATGGCCTGCTGGGCGGCCCAGTTAGATGGATCTAGAAGGGAGGCCCATGCCGAATAAAGGAAGGCTACGGTGGAGTCACCAGTGTACCCGGAGCCTTGGAGTACAAGACACGCAAGACTAGTAATAGACCGTGCAGGACTCTGTCCGGCTAGGACTTTTCCCTGTAACCCTAGGACCTGGTGACTATATAAGTCGGGCCTATGGGAGCCTTTAGGGCACAACTTCACATAGCCTTGCACAACGAACCAATCGGTGTAACTCGACGTATTGCCATTATAGTGATTTATAGCTGTAGTAGGATTCCGCCACCATCGTGGGATCTAAACCTGGGTAACTTGTGTTACCTCATACCCGTCAACCGTCTGCCTTCCCCCACGTCTCTAAACACGCACTGTGAGGACCCCTCCATGGCATACTCGTCGGCAATACCACGACAGTTGGCGCCCACCGTGGGGCAAGAGGCGCTTCAGGATCTTCAGCGGGCGAGGACCAAGATCTTCGCGAGAATTGGAAAAACTGTAGCCATCGATCGCGTTCTCTTCTCCGGCAATGTTTCGATCGTCCCTCCCTACGAGTTCTGGATCCCGGCGAAGAAGAACCCTACACGGTGTTCGATCGTTCCTATCGGATACATCCACCTCTTCATTGGCGAAACCAACTGGGGCACTAGTTCTGATGGGGATATGCCTACCGGGGTATACCCAGCAGGACGTTTCCTATTGGCCCAAGCACCAGCGAGTGGGCCTGTAGGACGGCGACTGGATCGAGATTTGGCGTGGACTCCAGCGACTGGAAGATGAAGGCCCATAAGCGTAGATAGGCCCAGTCGAACTAGGTCGTAGAATCACCGAATCCTTAACTAATTCGGTTGAGATCTGTAAACCCTAGGGAGGTGAGTCTATATAAACCTCCCTAGAGGACGCATAGAGGATACGTTCCATCATACACCCTAGCGACTCGCCGCCTAGCCGCCGAGCTCGCCCCATTGTACTCTTACCATAATACAATCTAGCAAGAGTAGGTCTTTACCCTCCGGGGGCCGAACCTGGGTAAACCCTTGTGTCTCAGCCCTCATCTCGCACCGCAGATGGCTGGCCGCCCTTGCCCCATGTTCTACTACTCGCTGCCGATTGTAGCATCTGCTGTGGTCATTCCCACGATAGTGGCGCCCACCGTGAGGCCTGGCCGGTCAGGCCGGTGTTCTGCAGCGAGATCCAATTTGCCCATCAACAAGTGGATAGCCAGCGGCCGCATGATAGCGATCAGCGAGATTCTCCAGATCTTGCCGAGCAGCTATGTCCCGGCGGCGTGACCCTTCACGCATAGCATGATCCTGCCGGTCGGCACGATCAGCCTCTTCGTCGGCCTCACCGACGTCATCATCTCGGAGGACTCGGCTCGCATCCGCGAGTCGCCGCCATGCGACCGGCTCTCTGAGAGCCAGGTACGCACGATCCACCGCCTCGCCTCCGAGTACGACTCGGCCCACAGCAACGCGGCCGAAACCACAGCGGTCGCCGACGACGCGGCCCTCAACGACGACGCCGACTCGGCGACCTCGGCGTCACTCGCCGGATCCATTGTCGCCGCGTCACCCGCGGGCTCCATCACCCAGTTCTCCAACGTCGGAGACTTCGAGGATCCCTCCATCCTCGGGATCATAGACTTCGATTCCGGGTCGGAGAACTCCGCCGACCTCCGCGACGGAACCGGCCGCCACGCCGCCACCTACATGGCAACGGGCGCTGACCCACCGGAAGACCCATTCTCCACGCCGATCCCTCCAAACGCGACGGCGACGGAGGTCGAGGAACTCCGCCTGAAGCTGGAGGAGGCAGTTCGCAAGGAACAAGCTGAGCTCGAAAAATTTCGCCTCGAGCAGGTGCAGCGCAGGAGCTGTCGCGCTACCACCAACTCCGAATCAGGTCGCGCCTGAACCCCACCGACCAGGGGCGCGCCCTGAATTTCGAAGACGAGAACGATCCGGCCCGCGCGGCCGAGCGCGCGATTTGCGAGAACGCGCCGCCAGGAGGAAGCACTCGCCCCCACTAGGAGCAACGGCCAATGGCGTCCCGCCACCACCCAACCGCGCACCCCCCAGGGACCAGCCAAGGATCGTGGTCTCCTCACGGGAGCGAGACGCAAACGGCCTCCCGTTGTTCTCCACCCCAATGGACAAGCTCGTCGTGGGCCGAGCAGCAGTCAACAACATTGCAGCCACTGGGGGAGGCGCCCTGCAGATCCAATACGCCAAGGCTCTGCTCGCAAACGCGGTCAAGCAACAAAACGCAGGCGTCGACTCGCAGGGTCGGATGTACTCGCGTTCATCGGGCAGCAGAGCGGCCTCAAGCGGACGCCCCATGGCGGCGAACACCCTCAACTGCCCCCCACGCGAACCCCTACAGCTCCAACACCGACCCACGAACGCGCCACTCTCCACCAATGACCCCAGGCCGGCGACCAGCTTCGTCGCCGCCAACGGACAACCCGTCAACGCCCGCAACCACATCATCAACAACCAGAGCTGGCGCGCACGCCAGCCTGACGACCTGCGGCACACCCTCACCTACCGTCGCGACGGTGAGCCGAGGGGGTCGCTGAGCCGCATCAGGCCCCAGTGCTTCGGACCGATGATCCGAGGCGAAAGATAACCGGCGAACTTCAAAGCGCCGAAAGAAATAGAGAAGTACGACCCTTCGTACGACCCCTTCGTGTGGCTCGATACCTACCTCATGGTGATGGGGATCGCCGGCCTCACCGATCTACTAGCCGCCCGCTACCTCCCCCTGATGATGGAGGGGGCGTGCATGCAATGGATTAACACCCTTCCCGCGGATAGCATCAACTCGTGGGAAGAGATGCGTGAGGCCTTCGTCAGGCACTTCGAGGGTTCATACACCCGCGCCACCACCATTGAGGACCTGGAACGGTGCGTCCAGGGACCCCGCGAGTCGACCCGCAGCTGGGTCCAACGGTGGTAAGATCTGCGGTACAACGCGGTCGGCATCCACCCAGACACCGCGATCCACTGCTTCAAGACCTCGTGCCGCTACGAGCCCCTGGTCGCCAAGCTCAAACGAGCATACCGCACACTCGACAACATACCGGATCTCCTGGAGATCGCAAAAAGGTACGTGGAGGAGGACCCAAACCAATAAACCGACAACGAGTCGGGGGACACCGCCGCACGAGCGGCCACGACAACGGGAGACGACCCGACTTACGCTACAGCAACACTCGCCTCACCGGCAAGCGTCACAGTGACGGGCGAGTCGACTTCGTCGCCAACACTGGATACGCGCAGCGCGATCCCAAGAGCTTCCGCCGCGACGGGGGACAACGCCGCGACGGTGGAAAATACAAGGCGAAGCCGAGGTTCGACCCCGCGGCCCTTCTTAACCAACCTTGTGTATTCCATAGCAGGGAAGGAAAACCCGCCACGCACATGACCGCCGACTGCCACTCTCTCAAGGAGATCGAGAAGGCACGGCACGCGCGGGAAGACCCCGACAACAACCCGCCAAATGGCGAAAAATTCGGTAGCATCGCCGGCTCGCTCCACACCTTCACATGCTTCAACACGAAGGGCGAGAAGAAGGTCATCGCCCGCGCCGTCGTCGTCAACGCGGTGGCTCAGATAGATATCCCCCAGTTCCTCAACTGATCTGAACAACCAATCACTTGGAGCCGCGCGGACCACTCGCCACGGATCGAGTATCCGAGCCGAGTCGCCCTGGTGGTCAAGCCCAAGGTGGGAGACTACTGGCTCCCCAAAACATTGATGGACGGCGGCAGCTCCATCAACATCCTGTACCTGGACACCTGCAGTCGATGATCGAGACGACCTACACCACGTTCCACGGCATCATCCCTGGTCGGAAGGCGTACCCGATCGGCAAGATGACGCTGCTAGTCACCTTTGGCACACCGGCAAACTTCCGCACCGAGCGGATCGTCTTCAAGCTGGTGCCCTTTGACAGCCCCTACCACTGCGTCCTAGGGCGCCAGGCGTTCGCCAAGTTCATGGAAGCACCCCACTACGGGTATAACGCGATAAAGCTTCCTGGGCCGTGCGGCGTCATCACCATCCACGGCGACCCCGACATGGCCACCGAGTGCGAGGCCAAAGGGGCCGAACTCGCTGATGCCGTCATAGCGACAGAGGCCAACCACGCCGAGGAGCTCGCCAAGTACATGAGAGGGGTCAACAACGACGACCCCACCATACTCAAGAGGCCCAACTCGGAGGGCGGTAACTCCACCACCTTTGAGGCAACGACGCATACCCGCAACGTCGAGCTGGTCCCAGGTGACTCCAGCCAGACGGTGACGATCGGGATGGGCATGAGCCTAGCATAGGAAGGCGCGCTCATCGAGTTCCTCCGTGAGAATAGGGACATCTTCGCGTGGAAGCCCTCTGACATGCCTGGTGTCCCGAGGGAACTCGCTGAGCACAAAATCAACGCCGACCCCAAAGTGCGACCTGTCAAGCAGTCGCTGCGGCCCTTCAATGAAGAGCGTCGCCGAGGAGGTGCAGCGTCTACTCGCTGCAGGCTTCATCCGACCAATCAAGTATTCCAAGTGGTTGGCAAACCCAGTCCTGGTCGATAAGAAAAATGGGACCTGGAGGATGTGTATCGATTACACAAACTTAAACAACGCTTGCCCGAAGGAGCAATTCGTCCTCCCGCGGATCGACGAAATCATCGATTCCACCGCGGGCTCGGAGTCGCTATGCTTCTTCGACGCCTTCTCTGGGTACAACCAGAACAAAATGGCCGTCGAGGACGAAGAGAATACAGCGTTCATCACGCCATTCGGAGCCTTCTTCTACACTGCCATGACCTTCGGCCTCAAGAACGCCGGGGCAACCTACCAGTGGTGCATGCAGGAGTGCCTTGCGAGCCAAATTGGCCGCAATATCCACGTCTACATCGACGACGTGGTGGTGAAGTCCGCTTGCCAGAACGACCTACTCGCTGACCTGGCGGAAACATTCGCCAACCTGCGGAAGTACAAGATAAAGCTAAACCTAGGCAAATGCACCTTCGGTGTGCCAGCTGGACAGCTACTGGGATACGTTGTCTCCAAGCGCGGGATCGAAGCAAACCCCACCAAGATAGACACGATCGCTCGACTCGGCAAACCCGAGTGCCTGCGCAACATCCAGAAGCTAGCCGGGCGAGTCGTGGCTCTCAGTCGCTTCATCCCCCGGTTGGGCGAAAAGGCGATGCCCCTCTACCGCCTAATGCGCAAAAATCCCACCTTCCAGTGGGACAAGGAGGCAGATGACGCGCTCCGCGACCTCAAGAAGGTGCTACTCGCAGCACCGCTACTCGCCGCCCCGGTCGACAAGGAACCCATGCTGGTCTACGTCACGACTTCCGAACGCGTCGTCAACGCCATCATGGTCGTCGAACGACCAGAGGAAGGAAAGGATCGCCCGGTGCAGCGACCGGTGTACTACATCAGCGAAGTCCTCACCGAGTCGCGCCAGCGCTACCCGCAATACCAGAAATTGGTATACGCGGTCTTCAGAGCACAGCGGCGATTGCCGCACTACTTCCAGGAGCACCCGATAACGGTTGTCTCCTCAGCACCGTTGCAGGACATCATCCGCAACCATGAGGCAATTGGGCGAGTCGCCAAGTGGGCCGTCGAGATCGGCGTCCACAACATCAGGTACGAGCCACGCAAGGCGATCAAGTCACAGGCTCTCGCAGACTTCATCGCCGACTGAGAGGAGGCCCAGCAGCCAGAGAAGCTGCCATACCTCCATTACTGGAGCTTACACTTCGACGGCTCCAAGAACGCGGACGGCGCAGGCGCAGGGATCGTGTTAACATCTCCAAAGGGCTACAAGCTTCGCTACGTCCTCTATCTCGACTTCACCCCTGCACCAACAACATGGCCGAGTACGAGGCACTGCTCCACGGCATGCGAGCTGCCAAGGAGATGAACATCCACCGACTACGCTGCTACGGAGACTCCGACCTAGTCGCTGGGCAAGTCGCCGGCACCTGCGACGCCTTCTCCCCCACCATGGCAGCATACCGCCAGGCAGTGGACCGGCTGGGTGGCAACTTCGCAGGCTACTCCGTCGAGTGGATCGATAGGCGGAAGAACGAGGAGGCCGACGCACTCCATCGCCTCGGCTCGGCTCGACTCGCACCACCCGCCGGCGTCTTCCTCGACACCATCACCAAGCCTTTCGTCTCTCCCCCTAGGGAGATCGACATCGAAGTCCCGCTGCAACCAGAGGCAGCCCTGGTCGCACTAATCACCAAGCCAGACGACTGGACCGCGCCATACGTCGCCTACTTGGAGGGAGGCACCCTGCCAGCGGATGAAACGGACGCCCGGATGATAGCACGTCGCTGCAAATCCTTCGTCATCATCAACGGCGAGCTCCACAAGCGTAGCGTGACCGGCGTGTTCCAACGCTGCGTTCAACCCGCTGAACGATGAAAGATCCTCCAAGACATCCACTCCGGCGACTGCGGCCACCACGCCGGCGCCCGTTCTCTGGTCGCAAAGGCTATGTGGCACGACTTTTACTGGCTCACCGCACACGCAGACGCTGTTGACATTGTCCAACAGTGCGTCGGATGCCAGAAATACGCTCATCAAACCCACGTGCCAAGCTCGGCGCTCAAGACAATCCCCATCACCTGGCCATTTGCCGTATGGGGCATGGACATGGTAGGCCCCTTCAAGAAGGCCCCCTCCGGCTTCATGCACCTCCTAGTCGCAGTCGACAAGTTCACAAAATGGGTGGAGGCCAAGCCAGTCCGCAAATGCGATGGGAAGACTGCCACCAAGTTCCTACGTGAGCTCATCTATAGCTACGGGTTCCCAAACAGCATCATCACAGACAACGGCACCAACTTCGCCAAAGGAGCCATGGCCGAGTTCTGCGAGGAACACCACATTCGACTTGACCTCGTCTCAGTCGCCCACCCGGAGTCCAACGGCGAGGGGAACACGCCAATCAGAGCATCCTCCATGCCCTGAAGCCACGGCTCCAAGTACCACTCGAGCGCACCGCCGGGTGTTGGGTCGAGGAGCTACCCTCCGTCACCTGGGGCATCCGCACCTCCGTCAACAGGTCGACAGGGTTTACCCCCTTCTTCATGGTGTACGGCGCCGAGGAAGTCATGCCCACCGACCTCGAGCACGACTCGCTAAGGGTGGTCAACTACACGGAGGCTGCAAACGAACTCGCACGCCAAGACAGAGTCGACCAGCTCGACGAGGCACGCGACCTAGCTCGATCCCGCACCGCCATCTACCAGCAAGGGCTCCGCCGCTACCGCAGCCGCCGAGTAAGGACTCGCACCTTCCAGGAAGGTGTCCTGGTACTGCGTCTAATACAGGACAAGAAGGGCATGCACGAGCTCTCCCCCCTTGGGAGGGACCATTCGCCATCGGGCGAGTCCTAGGCAACGACGCCTACTACCTCACCGATGTCCGAGGCGATGGAAAACTCGACGTCAAGCGACCGTGGAATGTAAACCTCCTACGAAAGTTCTATTCCTAGAACTCCATACATGTACTCCCCACCCGCTATGAAATAAAACAATGGTTACCGAAAGTTGCATCTACTCTCCGTGTCTTGTGCCACTCGCACTCGTAATGACAACGCTATGCTATTTGCAGAAGTCAACCTCTGGTAAAGCGACTGGCACGGCCAAGTAGTGGGGTACGAGGGCACTGGGAAACCCCAGGCCTTGTAACGTCCACGAAAAACGCCAACCCGGAGCCCCATTGGAGTTGCCTAGCTCGACTGTCTTACCGAGCCAAGACAACTGCCCTCGCTCCTGACAGCGACCAAGGTCCTCCGCATCCTTAGCACAGCGACTCGAACGGCCAAATACCACGCTCGAGGACCGACGTCCACTCAAATACGAGCGACTAGGGAAAACGCCCAGTATGAGAGCATGCGCAGGACTCGCCATGCGACTGATCCTTCGGGTTAGGCAGGAGTGACGCGCATACTTTAACGCGCTTAGTCCTCACCTACCTTGGAGTTGCGACTAGAACCACCAAGTACCACGCTCGGGGACTTGGCTACCCGACCTTGTTCGCGCACGGGAAAACGGTCAAGTAAAGAGCACCCATGGGAGTCGCCCTGCGACTGGCTCTCCGATCCCTGGCGAGTCGACCTTAATCCATTAAAAATTCGCAAACACATAACAAACGAGGTAAACCCCATAAAAAGGGCAGACGCGCTCGGGGACTCGTTCAATCAAAATCCAAAATCGCAAAGCAAATGACAAAACAACACGAATTTCCTTTATAGAAGCACAAATTTGTTCCAAAATACAAGGAAAATTCAACAGCTATCTTGTACTAACGCCCAAAGGCACAATGCTTCTACTCCGCAGGTTTTGACGCAGACTCGCCACCACCCCTGCGGTTACGAATGAAGGGCACGTACGGGTTCGACCGGTACGTCGTTAGCTCACCCGCCATCTCCGCACGGAACGGCTGCTCAACCTTGAAGTCCCAATGCTTCGGCCCAGGATCGTTGGGGGCGACAACCGTCTCCTGATAGGGGAGGAGGTCGCCCATCGCCCAAACGCGGTCGGAGTACACCGCGGCCCGGTCCGCCAGCTTCAGCACCTCGGCAGTCTCCACCTAGCCCATTGACGAAGGGTAGACGCTCGTGACATCGTCGAGGTCGAAGTCCTCCGGGAAATGGGCAAGCCCGAGGCTGAGCGCCATCGCCGCCCCACGCCGGAAGGCCGACCGCGTCATGAACTCGATCACCGACGGAGCCTTCTCTAGATAGCGCCATACCTCGACAAGGTCACTGGGGATCACCTCCGTAGGCGATATCTCCTAAAGATATGCTCGAAGGCAAGTCGCAGACAACGCGGCCGAGTCGACCAGAGTGGCCACGCACTGCCGCGCGTCATACGACTGCGCTTCTTCCACGTTGTCAGTAATCCGGCCTGCAGCACATCAATAAACAGTAAGCGACTCGTTGATATCACAATAATGTTAGTACCACCAAGAATTAGGTGAAGGAGAATTTACCAATCAGCGGGCGGCAGAGGTCCATGATGAAACGTTGAAGAGAAGAAAGATCATCCTGCAGCCCAGCAACGAGCGCGTCAGATAATTTCCGCTCTTTAGCGGCAGAAGTGACAGCCGCTTTCGCACGCGCCTCCGCTGAACTCGCTTCCGCCCTTGCTTCCTTGAGCTCACGCTCCAGGTCAGCGACCCGCTTTTCGGCCATGCTCAAAGCAGATTGAGCCGCTGTCAAGTCACCCACCGAGACAAGGCCCCGGCGGACCTCCTCCGCCTCGGCTGCAATTGCTTGAAGTCCCTTGTTCATCTCCCGGACGGCAACGAGTTCCTTCTGCAAGCGACACTTCGCAGCAAGCCGATTCGCGCTGCAGGCCCTGCGCACGAAATGCAACGTCAACAACAACGAAATTCCTAAGTGCCCACTCGTTGAAATTCAGCGACTAGGCACTCGGGGACTGGATATTGAAAATCCTAAGTGCCCACCCGCTGAAATTCCGCGACTAGTCACTCGGGGACTGGACATTGAAAATCCTAAGTGTCCACCCACTGAAATTCAGCAACTAGACACTCAGGGACTGGACGATATAAAAACATCAAAAATCCGACCACTGAAATTCAGTGGCCCGATCCTCGGGGACTGGACATACCTGGATGGCAGTTCCTAGCATGTCGTGAAGCTCCAGCGCGTCCACAGACGCAAGCACGACCGGAGTGTGGCCGCGACGTTGTTCGACCTCCACCTCGGCGACCCCAGGCATCTGGCTCGTCGGCGCCAAGTCACTCGCTGCGGCCGCCTTCGCCATGAAGCGAGGGAAGGTCGCAGCAGATGCCGCGGAGCCACTTGGAGCCGGCTCGGCCACGTCGGGTGAGGCAATAGCCTCCTTGGTCTTCGAGGCCACTTCCTCCGCAGTCGGAGGTTCGCTCGGAGCAACCGCCGGGTCATCAGAGACCGTGACGATGTCGCCCGACCCGTCGCCTTTCGCCCTCTTGACACCTTCGGCGGGAGCAGCGACTTTGTCGGTCTTCCCCTTCCGCGAGGAGTCCACCTCGGTGACGACTGGCGGAACCTTAGCCACGGAAGGATGGCCGATCTTTTTAACACCAGTCCTGTGAAACAACGATATGAATAAGACTGTCCGACTACAATGAAAAACAAGAAGATGAACAACACTCACTTGGCGACTGGTATGAACCACAGTCCGGTGCGGATGCTAGCCAGCTTTTCAAACTCGGTCCCCAACCTCCGAGTGAGGCCCGTCTCGAACACATCGTGTGCCCAAGACACTGAGGGCTTCTTCGAAGAATAAGCCGCGGCAGGAGCTTCCGTGATAACTGCTGCGGAAGCTTCCCTTGGAGGCGAGGCTGCTGCGGCTAGAGCAGCCCCTAAACCAAAGACCGAGGCGAATGGAGGTGGTAACGATGCCAGAGACACCTCGTCCATGGGGTAAGCGGCGTCCGGTTCCTCGGTCGCGTGCGCCGCTGCGTCCTTAGCCGAGCTGGTGGCGTCGGAACTAGTCGCAGATCGGGGCAGAGACATCTGTTTCGCCGGCTTCGCCTTCTTCTTCTTCGGCAGAGCCTTCGTCTCATTCTTATTCTTCTTCTTCGACGGCGTGGCCTCACGATGTGAAGTGTGCTTGGGAAGCTCGTCGTCGTCATCATCGTGGGGCTCGAGTCTTTTACTCGCTTCGAGCTCGCGCTGGTGTTGCCCGCGGGTCTTGCGAACTGTGGGGGCAGCGACTTCCACGGGCTCGTCTTCGTCGTTGTCGTCATCACCCTCGTCGCTCACGGCGTCGCCTTTGACGGGTGACAACTCGCTCCCGTCCTGGATGGACGAGCTCGAGTTCTCGTCGTCTGCGGGTGGAAGCCACCCTTCTACCACTTGGAACAACTGCAATAAAAAACAAGACAACGTCAGCACAACCGCGAATGCATTATCTGCGACTGCGAGTGGTGAAGAAATGACGGCTTACCGTCGGAGCCGGGCGCCTTGCAGTATAGGGGGCGACCCCGGCCTTCGCGTCAAGATACACCGCCTCGGTCATCTTCTTCAGGGACAGGGTGTAGTCTTCGAGCCTCCACTAAGCGAAGGAGGACTTCGTCGGATCATCCTTACCCATATACTCATACATGTAGTGGTTGCGGCGGGCCAAGGGCATGAGCCGCCGCCCGAACCAGCAGTTGTAGAGGTTGATGGTCTGGAGGACCTTCTTCTTCAGGCCGCGGATGGTCTGCAACATTTCATCGACAACCATCCGTTGGTCCAGCGGGAGCTTGACGACCTGGAGCCGACGCGGTTCAGGCCGATCGGCGGAGTACCTTGGAAGCGCCACTTCGCCGTCTGGAGTCGACTCGGTGACGTAGAACCGGGACTTCTTCCATTCGTTTGCCGCCTTGGTGGGCAGCATCAGGTCGAAGAACGACGCCTTCGACTTCAGTTGGAATGTCAGGCTGACCGCAGCTAGCATCGGGCCGCCTGACTCTTCGCGGCTGATCCTCCCATGGAACAGATCCTGCCACAGGGGGAAGTAGGGCCTGCAGCCCAGGTAGCACTCGCAGAAGGCCACGAAGATGGCGAGCTGCTCGATACTATGCGGACCTAGATCCAATGGCTGGATCCCCTAGTAGGCGCAGAAGAGGGAAGTTGGGAATCCCAGCCCCCGCTCCAGGTGGCTGGTGAAGCAGATGAACTCTTCCTCGCGTGGGTCTGGAGTCACTTCTCCGGCCACGGGGATGCGCCATCTGTCGGCGCGAAGGATCCCGGCCTCCTCGAAGGATGCTAGTAGAGCCTTGGTGCATTTGAATCTGCCCCATGGTTCGGTGGAGGGGGCCATCGGTTGGAAGTTCGTGGAGGTCGGGGCTCTCTGGATTGTTTAGATTGCTATGCGGAGTGGAAAACAGAGACGAGAGAGATCGGAGGGAGAACGAAAAAGTGTTTCCCCGTTCTCCTATCATTCTCCTTATATAGCGGTTGCTACCTGTCAGTTTTGGGAGCCGTTACTACGCGGTAATTGCGCCGAAGTTACCGTTGTATTACCCCAACGGCTAGTTTGACCCCAATTGTCGGTCCAACTTCATGCATTCGACCCGTCGCTACATGCGACTCGACGATTCGCCGGCCCGATCACTATAACATTGACTGAGTATTCGCCGACCCATTCGCCGAGCTGCGACACGATTGGTCACTGTTATTGCGACTAAAATGACTAGTTCTTCCTTTTTAGGAGTCTGCCGCCGATTCGACTGGACGTGCGCATTGGACCCGCATACTCCGAATGCCAGCGAACGCTTGCGACAAATCAACGATGGCCTCGGGGACTACTGATGGGGATATGCCTACCGGGGTATACCCAGCAGGACTTTTCCTATTGGCCCAAGCGCCAGCGAGTGGGCCTGCAGGACGGCGACTGGATCGAGAAGCGTAGATAGGCCCAGTCGGACTAGGTCGTAGAATCACCGAATCCTTAACTAATTCGGTTGAGATCTGTAAACCCTAGGGAGGTGAGTCTATATAAACCTCCCTAGAGGACGCATAGAGGATACGTTCCATCATACACCCTAGCGACTCGCCGCCTAGCCGCCGAGCTTGCCCCGTTGTACTCTCACCATAATACAATCTAGAAGGAGTAGGTCTTTACCCTCCGGGGAGCCGAACCTGGGTAAACCCTTGTGTCTTAGCCCTCATCTCTCACCGCAGATGGCTGGCCGCCCTTGCCCCATGTTCTACTACTCGCTGCCGATTGCAGCATCTCCCGTGGTCATTCCCACGACAAGTTCCCTGGGAGTCGGAGGAGGATCAAGACCCGCACGGACCGCCTACGGGCAGGATACGTTCGCGGAACGATCGATGTTGGATCTCTCATCGGAGTTTGCCGGCAAATATCACAAAAATTCAAGTTCCACCCAAACCGCCCCTGTGCAGGATATAACGGTGGAAGATCACTGCAAGTCCGCCGGCTTCGTCTGTGTGTCTGGACAGTAGAGATCCAAGTTTGTCGGGGTGGTTACCATCTTCGATCTGGCACGTTGCGTTCAGAGATAGGGCGAAACCCCCCACGATTACCTTGCTAGGTGGCACCGTATACGAGCCAATCTGGCCCACTACCCCAATGATGATTCCATGTATCACATTGTGGAAGGACTGGACCAGGGAACGCTTCTCCGACATTCTCTAAGGCGGCAGCAAGCTTACGGATGCCTCACCTTCGAAAGCATGGTGAACACCGTCAACATCTATGCGGAGGCCGAGGGGGCATCTCAGGCGGATCTTGCGCTCATTGGCGGAGCGCCGCCGCCTCAGCAACCGCCACCACCGCCTCCGGCCTCCATCGCCGCAGTTGCACCACCACCTCCAGTCATCGTCGCTGCTATTGAACCTCCACCCCCGTCATCGAGGAAGTCCTGGCACCCTCTGACTCTGTGATTGACGCGCTATAATCCGACTTCAGTGCAGATTCAGAGGAGATAGATTTCAGTCTAGAGGAACTAGACTCCGCCATGCAGGAGATGGAGGAAGAGTACACGCGCGACGAGCAAGCCAACAATGCCGTCACGTCTCGAGAGGTGTTCGTCACCATTGGGACGGCGATGGATGAAGATCAACCCAGACAAGCTCCGCCTACATCTCTGGACAAAGGGAAGGGACCACGTGTTGCTGCTGACAATGATCGCGCAAAGGTCATGCCCCCTCCGCGTAACCCAGTGCAATAGTCGCAGGAACTCGGCACCGGCCCGAGCAACAACAACACCTTAAACTTGCCGCCTCCAGCATCTACATCTACTACTGACCAAGTTACTCCAGCTGATAGAGTGATGTACGACAATCTCCTCGTCGAGCCACTGACCGTAGCTCATATCCGGAACATGACCCAGCTTGACAAGAAGCGCTAGCAGCTGCTGGAGGAAGCGCATGCTATCGCGGAGCAAGGCGCTAAGCTAGATCGAGATCTGGTCAACGCGCAGAAATCCATAGAGAAAGCTAGAGCAATGGAGGCCGAGTACAAGACTCTAGCTCGCGCCAGTAGCAGCAGAAGGCCAAGAAAGCTCCATCTCGCGTCATCAACGATCCTGGTGTACGGCGAAACCTAGGATAGGCTCCCCCGAAGCCAGCACAGGCCAAGACATACATTGACAGTGAAGGCAGGAAGGTGATGACCACTCCTCTCCTCAACCTCGCCATCGCCAAGACCCTTCTGGAGCAGGATAGATCTCTTGAGGCGGTGGACCAGGTCTATGACCTAGTGGCCAAGGCGGTGAAGCAGCAGGAAAAGTCCACCTCTCAGAGGCTTGAGTCTGACCCACCATATTGCCAGTATAGCAATCCTAAGCCACCAAGGGAGCGATCTCCTCAAGATGTCGGGTCCTAGGCGGGTTCATCAGAGTGAAGACGGAGGGATGCGCGCAGCAATAAGGATGCTGTCCCCATATCCTCCGACCACGGAGGAAAATCCCAACCTCGCTGCCCATCGTCACCGCCCTGTTCCCCCCGACATCGCGAAGACCCCAAGACTTACCGTCGAACGGATATGCCCCCCGCCAAGGCAGAGCGGCATCGTCATCCACGACAACGCGGAGCAGAGCCGTCATGACGGAGAGTGCAACCAGGGACACAAGAGCAGGTCGCTCCATGACCCTCCGCGTCTGACAAGCAACCGCGACAAGCGTGAGGCGTCGTAGGAGGGTAACAGCAAGAAGGCTAACCCACCGCCACCTCCGCCTCCGTCGCCACCTAGCAGTCACCATGGCAGAGGAGGCCCGCGTCGTTCACGCAGCCCATCCCTTGTTGACAAGAAGAAAATACGCCCGGAGCCATACGATGCACGTTCGCGGATAGACAAGATCCCCGAGGCCCGGAAAGGACCATACTTGGGACCATGTTGCTTTGGACCTGCGATACGGTTCGCAACTTACCCCAAGGGTTTCCGGATTGACAAGACCATCAAGTCCTATGACGGCACCGCTAAGCCAGCCACATGGTTGCAGGATTATGACAACGCCGTGGAGATCGCCGGGGGTAACCCCAACGTTGCCTTCAAGTACCTCCCATTGATGTTGGCGGGCACGGCCCATCAATGGATCAACGACTTGCCGGAAAAATCCATCTGCAATTGGTTGGACATGCAAGAAGCATTCACCAAGAACTTCGAGGGTACGTACAAGCATCCCTGCACTGTTGGAAATCTACAGCGGTGCGTGCAAGAGAAAAATGAGACATCTCGCGCCTACCTCTCACGCTGGCTGGATATGAAGAATTCCTGCGGAGGAGTGCACACTCAGACCACAATGGCCGCCTTCATCGATGGGTTGGAAAGGGGAACGCTACTCCGACATAAGATGAAGCGCTTGCAGGACAATCACCAGCTAGACTTGAATCAGATGATTCAATTGGTCAGTGAGTTCGCAGCTGCCGACGACGATGCTCGCGGCTCCTTGCCGGCAACGGCCATTCCAACTCAGGCTCGGAGGAACAATAGCACAAAGCGGAAAACCGCTCCATAAGAAAAGAAAACTCCCGACATGGTCGCTATGACCTTTGCAGGACGAGGTGATGGCGGACAACATGGCCGAGGGCGGGGAGCTGGTCGTGGGCAGCAGCGATGAAGTGAAACTAACTCGGCAGCGCTCCGCGTTCCCCAAACCTACGAGGAGTACCACGATATGTCGTGCCTCGTACACCTCGATGTCAACGGCAAAGCCACTCACACCAATCGACACTGCAAATTCGTCAACAACCTCAAGCGTGTCCCAAAGATCCGTTTGCTTTACCTCGCATTGACCAAGTCATTGACTCAACGGCTGGCTCAGATATTTTGTGTTTTCTCGATGCATACTCAGGATACCACCAGATCAAGATGAGGAAGCCGGACCAATTGTCCACTTTGTTCACTACCCCCTATCGCATGTTTTGCTATGTTATGATGCCCTTTGGGCTAAAAAACGCAGGTGCTACATACCAGCGGACAATGCAACATTGCCTACGCGATCAAATTGGTCGGAACGATCACGCCTATGTGGACGATATAGCGATGATTTCTAAAAAGTCAAACGACTTAATCTCCGACTTAAAAGAAACCTTTGATAATCTTCGGAAATAGAACATGATGCTTAAACCTAAGAATTGTGTCTTCGGGGTTCCAGCCGGCAAATTTTTGGGCTTCATCGTTTCCCAGCGTGGAATCGAGGTCAACCCGGAGAAAATCAATGCTATCTTAAACATAAACCATCCGACATGACTAAAGGAAATTCAACGACTAACAAGTTGTGTTGCAGCAGTTAGTCGGTTCGTCATCCGGCTTGGAGAGAAGGCTCTGCGGCTATACAAGTTGCTGAAGAAGGCAGACAAATTCACGTGGACGGACGAGGAAGATGCAGCATTGAATCAACTCAAGTAGATTCTTTCCTCAGCGCCTATCCTTGCAGCACCCGAGCCTGGAGAACCCATGTTAATTTACATGGCGGCCAGCAACCGGGTAATCAGCATCGTCGTCGTGGTAGAGCGGAAGGAACCAAGCTATGAGCATGGAGTTCAGCGACTAGTTTACTACATAAGAGAGGTCTTGACGGAGTCCAAGCAGCGTTATCCGCACTACCAAAAGATAGCTTATGGAGTATTCCTTGCTTCTCGGAAGCTGAGGCATTATTTCTAGGAGCACCCCATCACAGTGGTGAGCAAAACTCCACTGTCCGACATTATCAACAACATCGATGCTATGGGAAGGGTCGTGAAGTGGGGCATTGAACTTTCCGCCTTCGAGATCACCTACAAGAGACGCGACGCTATCAAGTCAAAAGCCTTGGCAGATTTTATCGCAGATTGGACGGAGATGCCAAATGCTACCCCATTGCCGGAACCAGAATACTGGGTGATGCACTTTGACGGATCAAAGCTGCTAAACGGCTCGGGGGCTGGCATATTGCTACAATCACCAACTGGAGACAAGCTACACTACGTTCTGCAAATCCACTTTGAGGCTACGAACAACATGGCGGAGCATGAAGCACTCATTCACGGATTACGCGTAGCCAAGGATATTGGCATCAAGCGCATAGTTTGCTGTGGAGATTCCGACTTGGTTTCCCAGCAGGTGCCTGGCACCTGGAATGCACGGAACACTATGATGGCGGCATATCGAGACGACGTGGACAAGATAGCCAAGAGCTTCTTGGGCTACGAGGTCAAGTATGTATCTAGGGAGCAAAACGAGGCGGCTGATCTGCTGTCTAAGCTTGGATCAGGGCGCAAATGAATTCCGCCTGGAGTTTTCCTGGAGCATTTGCGGACACCATCCATGAAGAGAGCGGACATCGATAACCCGGACAGAGTAGACTCTTTCGTCCACATGGTGGCAAAGGTCCCTCCGGCTTGGACAAAACCGTTCATGGAATATCTCGAACACAGAACTTTGCCCGACGACAAAGTTGAAGGACGGCAAATAGTACGACGAGCAAAGGGCTATACCATAATCAATGGACAACTCTACAAAAGGAGCACTACTGGTGTATACCTTAAGTGTGTTTCCCAGCAAGAAGGTTTTTTAATCCTATGTGAAATCCATCTCGGAGATTGCGGGCATCACGCCGCTCCTCGATCGTTGGTCGCGAAAGCTTTCCGGCAAGGATTCTACTGGCTGACCGCGAAGGCGGATGCCGACAAGCTGGTTGAGACATGCATGGGATGCGATTATTATGCCCGACAACCACATGTTCCTGCTGAAGAATTGCGAACAATACCAATAACTCGGTCGTTTGCAGTCTAGGGGCTGGACATGGTTGGTCCGTTGCAGACGGCACCATGTGGGTTTACACATATGCTAGTAGCAGTTGATAAATTCACTAAATGGATAGAAGCTAAACCCATTAGAAAGCTTGATGGGGCAACTTCCCTCAGGTTTGTCCGGGATCTAGTGGTGAGATTTGGTCTCCCACATAGCATTATCACCGACAACGGCAACAACTTTTCACTCAGAGAAGTGGATGCTTATTGTTGGGAGAAGGGCATCCGACTTAACCTTGCATCTGTGGCACACCCACAATCCAATGGTCAGGTTGAGCAAGCCAATGGATTAATTCTACAGGGAATAAAGCCACGTCTTGAGGCACCGCTGCATAGAGCAGCTGGAGCCTGGGCGTAAGAATTGCCATCTGTGCTGTGGAGTTTACGAACTACACCCAACAGATCCACCGGCTACACCCCTTACTTCATGGTATATGGAGAAGAAGCCATCCTACCTTCCGACATACTCCATCATGCTCCAAGAGTCGCCACCTACGACGAAGATGAAGCTGAAGAATCCAGACGCCTAGATGTGGACCTTCTTGAGGAGGAGCGCGTTTTGGCATGCCAAAGATCCGCCATCTACCAGCAGAAGCTACACATCTACCATAGTCGCCGCGTTAGGCATCGCTCGTTTAAAGAGGGGGATCTGGTGCTCCGACTTAAGCAGAAGAAGTCACACAAATTATCCCCGCCATGGGAAGGACCGTTCATCATAAGCAAGGCGCTACTCAATGGGTCTTACTACCTCATTGACAATCGTGAACTGAAGGATAGACCCAACGAGGATCATAAGAGTAAGCGACGTGACCCGGATGATGACTACCCGGAGCTTGATCGGCCATGGAACATAGCACAGCTACGTCCTTTCCACCCTTAACATTTTTTATCTAATTATGTACCTCTTATATGATCAATGCAATAAAGCTCTTTGGTTCACTCATATTTCTAAGTCTTTTACCTCCTTTAGTGTTCATTTTTGGATCATATAAAACATTTATGCACAAGCTTTGCGATTGCACTTGTGAAAATTCCGCCTACGGGCGTTAGCTTAAGTTTTTTGGTCTACACGTTCTTTGTCATCTTTATGTGCATTCTGGAGTAGTGACTTTTGGAACTTATTGTCGGCGATTTTGTGCTTAGTTTATTGACGGTGCCATTGGGCATCATCGCCTAAGCGCATGGTTCTGACAACGAGTCTTCCGACTCACGAAAGGTCAAGCATAAAAACCAAAGTAATGGATACGTCAGTACTTGCTTAAAATTATATACATGCTGGAACTAGTTCTTAAGTACCAGGACATACACCATTGTTTTCCGCCTTCAGTTAACACATAGTTTTTTCTGCATAACACATTACAGAGGAAACAAATATTACAAGTTGTTTTTATTCCTCTGGCGCAGGCGACTTGGAAGCAACATCATCGGCAGCAGGAGAGTCACCTCCGTTGAAGTTGGCAGTGTTAAGGGACTCAAACGAGCTTTGGCCATTGTCTTCAATGGTTTTCATGGGCACAAAGACGTTAACATCGACCAACTTGGCGACTCTGGTGTCATAACCCGCGAGTGACGCCAAAATAGATTCGTGATTTATCTTTTGGCCTCCGTCGTCTACGTCGGGGATACCGGAGGTTACCATGTCGATGTCGGCATTCTCGTAGTGTGCCTTCACCATTGATAATGCCATCCTGGCACCGGCCCGTGCACATGAAGCTTTCTAGCTTGAGACACGCTCGGGGGCTCGACGCAGGATCTCCGAGAACTTCGTCACAGAATCCGATGCCTTGATGTTAATCTAGAGGGACTTGGCAATCTCTTTGGTCTGCGCGATGGCGGTGTTGATTAAGTTGTCGGCAAGGACCATGCATTCCTTTGGCAGAGGAGGCGACCGGGTTAAACCCATAGGAGCGGGAAATTTCTGACAAAGGAGCACATGAGTTCAAAAATTCATAGTATTCAGATTACAGAAATCCAAGACGGAGAATCACTTACTGAATATGCTGGCCTCAACCTGCCAGAGAATATCCGCCATGGAGTCCCGTTCTTGTTGGAGGAGCTTATACGCTTCATGATGGCGTTGATTTTTCTCATCGACAGCTTTCTTCTGATCTTTTAAGCTTGCGATTTCCACCTTCAAGCAGTTCATATCCTCGTTGGAGGAGTCTTGCAGGGCTTTCATCGAGTCTTCATGCATCTTCAGCATCTCCTCCCTCTCCTTCTTAAGGATCTTGTTTTCGCTATCCAGCTACTGAATGTGCTTGGATTGCTCGACAATATCCTTAGCCTTGGAAATGGTTTCTGGAAGTCAGAGAAAGAAAAGTACACAGTGAGTACTCGGAGAATACACAAGATCAAGTCGGAATACGAAAAAGAAAGGAAAAACAGAAGCTTTCTCTTTAAGAAGGTAGTTTTACCCTTTTCAGCTTCCAAGTCCGCGCGCATATTCTGGTACTTGTCGTTGGCCATGCCCCTCCGAGCATTCTCATTCTGTGGAAAAAAATAAAGTTAAACGTTGTTTGGTCTACTTGGAGCATCTAGCCGGAAACTTTCCACCAAGACGTTCGGGGGGCTACAGCGAGAGTTTTAACTTAGAAATATGCTTAGTCTTTCTTTAAGCATCTAGTCAGAACTAATTCAGTTTTTGATTACAAGCTTGGGGGCTACAGTATAAAGTTTTTAACTCAAACGTATGCTTAACTTTCTTTAAAGAATCTAGTCGGAACTAATTCAGTTACAACTAGAAGCTTGGGGGCTACATTATCGAAATTTATAAACACTGTGTATGCTACTCTTAAAGCATCTAGTCGGAATAATTCAATCAAACTATATGCTTGGGGGCTATAGTGAGAAGTTTTCTAGCTTAGTCACTCTTAGAGCATTTAGACGCAATGACCTATGGTTGTCCATCTAAATTCTCGGGGGCTACAGTGGGATACTCATATGAAATGCAAAAGGCAAATAAAACTTACAAGTGCAATGATCTTGAGGTTGGTAGCACTCTCAGCCAGCAACTTGCCGAAGGATACACTGTTTCCTTACAAGATTTCTGCTTGCCAGAGAAGCTCCTCAAGACCACACGTTGGAGATGTCGGCGCTGCACCAGGAACCAGAGAGGTGCTAATCAGCGTAAGTGCTAGATAGACTATCTTCGGGAACTCTATGGTATTCCTGGGGGCGAGGGCGCCGCCTTCCGCAGATGTACCACCTTCCACCATCACCTTACCGCTACCCATGGCATCCTTAGACAAAGCTTCAGCCATTTGGTTTGCGGCACTCTCCTGTGTCGCCTATTCGCCGACAACAGCAAGCTCTATGGAGGCACCTAAGTCCACTTCCATGGCGGAAGGGCCAGATGCTTCTTTAGCTTGAGAGCTTGTCGGAGCAGACGAGGGCTGGATGATGGGGGTGACAGGGGCGAGGCAGCATATCCTTTATGGTTCTAGAAGCCCCTAAAGTTTTGGAGGTCTTCTTCAAGCTGGTTTGGGCTTTCTTCCTGAAACGTGCAAAATGCATAAGTACAGGAATAAGACAGACAATGGACAATATTGGAGAGAAAGAATCTTACACAAGAGGGGGTGCTTTGGCAAAAAGGATCCCTGTAATCTTTCTTTTCTCCGCCTCCAGGGCGGCGGTAGTCTTCTTGGAGGCTCCACCCTCCGTCTTCTTCTTGCCTCCGTCGGCAGTGTTAGAGGTGGAGCTCTTCCGCTTTCACGCCAACGGAGCATCGTCGTCGGACACGACGATGATTTCCTTCATCTTTGGATCATAGATTTGAGGAGCCATGCTGTCCTCATTTATGTTACTGAGCTATGAAGTGAAGAACCACCGTGTTAGATGAGATAGTAATGGCTAGACGGAAGAACTGGCGTATATGTCATACACGGAAAATAAGCAGTTACCTTTGGGCACTTGCTCTCTACGAACATGTCGTAGGTGATGGTGAAGCCACGCGTCCTGTCCTTCACCTTGACGATGTCCTTGAGGCGAAGCTTGACGGAGTCGCTCGACAAGTTGTCCTCGGAGATGCGGAGGCTATCCCTTCTATCGTTGGAATACTCATGCATCAGCTTCAAGTGGTGCTGCAGAGGCTGGATCCGCCTGATGAACCAGCACATGGCCAGGTCCAATCTGGTTAGACCCGTCTCTACGAACCACTCTATCCGCCTTATAGCGCGGGGAGCGTCGATGTCGGAGGGAAGGGAGGCCTGGGATCTCCATGACGGTGCTTCAGCAGCAGCTCCATCGACGAAGTCCGGGTACGTTACTTCTCGGCCGACCAGAGGGATATCTGGGCCGTAGAAGTAAGTACGCGGCCAGTTCTTGCTGGACTCATGGCCGATGATGTCGGGGAACCGTCATCCAGGCCGGATCTTAAAACTAATTGTGCCACAATTTCTGAGCTTGTCCTTGCTGGATCCGGCTTCCCGCTTGACGGTAAAGAAGTATATGAAGAGATCTAGCCTAGGCCTAATCCCTAGATAACCCTCACAAAGCGCCGCGTAGTTGCTAAGCGCTATGATGCTGTTGGGGGAGAGGTTTTGTGGCTGTACTCGGTAATGATTCAGGACAGCAAGGAAAAAGTTGGAGATGGGCAGGGAGACGCCGCATACCATCTGTGCTTTGAGGTACACCTTCTCTCCGAATTGGGAGACGGAGTGACCTCGCCGGCCGGCGCCGGCCGCCAGGCGAGCCCCTCCGTCGCGGGTAGGTAGCCCTCATTGATCATTTCTTTGATGTCGCGGTCTGTGATGTCCCAACCGCGTAAAGACTTGTGGATGACCAGGACCTCTGGGGGCACGACGACGGAGCTCGCCGGATTCGCCGTGGCTTCGCCCGACGCCGCCATGGAAGGGGAGGAGCTACTGCTGGCCATTGGATGTATTCGGCGGGGACTGGGAAAGATTGGAGAGCTAGGGTTTTTTGCATGTTGCGTGGAGAGATCGAGGAGGAAGAAGACGATGTAGAGGAGAATGAGGTGAACAAGTAAATTTTCCACCGTAGTTACTATTTATGGTCTCTGGCATCAAGATTCATGAATCTTGATCGAATGGTTGCCGTGTAGACGACGTGTGCAGAGATGTGCGCGGAAATTTTGCCACGTACTAACCGTCGCTGCCAACGGTTCATATCGCTCGCGCGGGAAAAGTGGACATGATTGCATTCTCTGCATGTGTGAGTTACGAGGCGTTGCTTACCTATGTCTGCGTCGCCCTAGCTGTCATAGGCAGATGAACCATCACATCGGAAGATTCCTGCATGGACGGATCCAGTCCGGCTATAGAAGAGTACGATAAAAGATTCAACAATTCTCCAACTTACATATTGAAGACGGAGAAAACCTTGCAGGGTTATTTGGGAGGACTACAATATGTTGCTTGACGATTTGCCGACATCCATCTAGACGGAGCATTCAACCTGAAGAGGCAAGACGGCGCAAGATCTCGAAGTTTTCTGGGGGCTACTGTTGGGGATATGCTATATGGGTATCCTCATAGCATGTCCTCTATCCGGATAACCCGGGTGGACCATAGTTGGTAGCATGGACCATGGCCTGCTGGGCGGCCCAGTTAGATGGATCTAGAAGGGAGGCCCATGCCGGATAAAAGAAGACTACGGTGGAGTCACCAGCGTACCCGGAGCCTTAGAGTACAAGACACGCAAGACTAGTAATAGACCGTGTAGGACTCTGTAATCTGTCCGGCTAGGACTTTTCCCTGTAACCCTAGGACCTGTCGACTATATGTCGGGCCTATGGGAGCCTTTAGGGCACAACTTCACATAGCCTCGCACAGCGAACCAATCCCTGTAACTCGGTGTATTGTCATTATAGTGATTTATAGCAGGAATAGGATTCTGCCACCGTCATGGGATCTGAACCTAGGTAAGCTTTGTTACCTCGTACACATCAACCGTCCGCCTTCCCCCACGTCTATAAACACGCACTGTGAGGACCCCTCCATGGCGTACTCATCGGCAATACCACGACACATGGTATTGCCGACGAGTACGCCATGGAGGGGTCCTCACAGTGCGTGTTTAGCGACGTGGGGTAAGGCGGGTGGTTGACGGGTACGAGGTAACATAGCTTACCTAGGTTCAGATACCACAATGGTGGCGGAATCCTACTCCTACTATTAATCACTATAATGGCAATACACCGAGTTATAGGGATTGGTTCGCTGTGCGAGGTGTATCTTAATCGATGCCCTAAAGGCTCCCATAGGCCCGAGTTATATAGTCGCCAGGTCCTAGGGTTAAGGGAAAGTCCTAGCCGGACAGGTTACAGAGTCCTATACAGTATACAATCAGTCTAACGTGTCTTGCACTCCAAGGCTCCGGGTACGTCGGTGACTCCTCTGTAGCCTTCTTTATCCGGCATGGGCCTCCCTTCTGGATCCATCTAAGTGGGCCGCCCAGCAGGCCATGGGTCATGCTACCAACTATGGGCCACCCGGGTTATCCGGATAGGACACATTCTATGAGGATACCCATATAGCATATCCCCAACAATATCCTTGAGGAATGTCAGAACTGTGGGACCTTCGCATTTCCTTATCGGTTTAACCTCAATCCATTTTGTGAATTTATCGACCATGACCAAGATATGGGTCATGCCACCACGAGCCGTCTTAAATGGACGAACCATATCCAAGAACCATACAACAAATGGCCAAGTGATAAGTATAGTCTTTAACTCGGATGATGGCATATGAATCTTGTTTGAGTATCTTTGGCAGCCATTGCATTTTTTACTAGTTCCTTTGCATCATGCAGAGCATAGGGCCAATAAAACCCATGCCTAAAAGATTTGGCCACCAAGGTTCTCGATGAGGCATGATGCCCACATTCACATTGATGGATATCTTGGATGATTTCCCGACCCTCTGCCGGATCAACACATCTCTACAAGACTCTAGTAACACTTCTCTTGTATAGCTCTTTGTTTATTTGGATTTCTATTTCCGTGCCCCTGGTTCGTTAGCTGTACTCACTTTTCCCTAGCCGCTTAACTTTTCCTCACTTTTTCCCAGCTCCTTGTCTGAAACTCCCGCATCGGTGTGAAACTCACTCTCCGTCGGGTGCCGTTAGTGGACCCTTGTCGTTATGTGCTGACAAGTGGGGCTGCATTCAGGTAGGTCCCGTATTGGACCCTCTACATTACATGCTGATAAGTAGGACCCCCCGTTACATGCTGACAAGTGGGGCCACGTTCAGTCGGGTCCCATAGTAGGACCCCCCCATGTTCGACTGTGTGGGGCCGGCTTGTCGGGAACGCATTTTGGGGGATGTGGTGTGGGACCATGTGGGGCGTGTTTGGTAGTTATGTTAGCCCAGTTGCCTAAATTGGAAGAATTCATTTTTGTTATTTTTTATGATTGGCCTTTTTAAGAGCGCCTTTTCTCCTTTATGTCGCTAACAGTTGTGTTAATTTTTGCCAAAAATGTAGCGAATCTAGAGCAGCTTCTGTGTTCATTCATGGAACCTTTTGGCCCTCGATTTGCCCGATCTGGTACCAAATCTAGAGCAGCAACTCTAACCAGCACCATAAATATGTAGATAAATGAACTAGATGTAGATAAAGCAGCTAATATAGAATATATAAACAGAACAGATGTAGATAAAGCAGCTAATACAGGATATATATATATATATATTATAGTACTTAAAAGAGGTTCGACAATTAGGCTCCTCAGCAGCAGTAGACAAGTTCAACATAGACAACAAAACGAAAGATTCTGCTTTACAGCAGTAGCATCAGCACAACATCAGTGGCCCCTCATGGCCTTCGCTAGGAAGGCCTCCGCCTCCTCCCTCTGGCGCTTCCTCCACTTTGTGCTGCCCAGTCCCTTGACCTTGGGCACCTTGTTCTTGATCGGGGGCATGCGACCCTCCTCGATGGCCACCTTCTAGAGGTTGCGAAGGTGAAAACCGAGCGCCTGGTGCTTGACTCTGAAGGCGTGGACGTTCTTTGACAGGCCGCAGGTCTTCACGTCCTCGGCATGCCTCATGAGGGAGTTGAAGTCAGTGGAGAGGCTCCTGGTGCAGAAGGGGCACCTATAACATCACTCACAAAGAAGTTGTTGTACTAGCCAGACTTCAGCCTCCCCAGCACCTGACGAGACTTGGTGTCCGTGGACTCGTCGTCGCTGCTATCCACATGTTGGAAAAAACCGTAGAGTGCAATAATGACATGATTAAGATACCATGATTATCTGGATTGATTACTTGCATAAATTAACCGATTGAGATCCCCTGATTATTCCCTAATGCCCAAATCTCTAACCAAATCGAATACTGATCCCAACTAAATATCGGTGCTAGTAATGATCACAACAAGGGGCATTCATTGAAATACGATATCTAACACAAGAGGACTAGCTACTATAAAAATACCTAGCATCCAACGATTGAAATTACGAACAACCGAGCCCTAATAACACATGATGTAGCATCCAACGATGGGAATGGGGGAAGAACAAAGGAAGGGGATAAAACCCTAGATATGTCCTACCATGGGTCGGCTAAGCTGGTATCATAAGGGTTCTCCGGCCTGATGTACTTGTTGTCCTCCTAGGGGTCCCTGCCGTGCGGGATCAGCCGGAGAATAGCCAGGGGCTCGTCGTCCTTGGCTACGGCGGAAGAGAAGATGGGGTCTCAACAGGGACGGCAGCTACACCAGAAGTGGGGATGGGGGTGTGGACGGGGATGGCGGCTTCCTTCGATGCCTTGACGGGTTCCTATACGGTGACGGGGGCCTCCTCGTCGGCGGCCTTGGAGGTGACGATGGCCACTGCGCCGTTCTTCTCCATCACTGGCGTGGTTGGGGTTTTCTTGGGGGTTTGCAGAAGGTGATGGGACAGTGGAGATGGTTACATGAGTGAGTGAGTGAGTGAGTGATGAGTGAGAGTGAGTAGGCCTCTATAAAGTTGAAGGGAGGAGACGTTTCGTTGCACCAGCATGCACTGCGTAACCGCATAAGCTACTGCACCGTGCACAGCCACACGCATCCTCTACCGCCCCGTGCACCGCGACATGTGTACCGTGCGTCACATTTCCCCTTGTTTCTAACCTTGGCCACTTAGTTGTGCTTAGTTATACCCTCGAGTGTAAAACTGGCAGTTTGGTTGTACTCAGTTTTTCCCTCCAGTACTAACACTGTCATGTGCAATATACTTAGTTTTACCCTCCGGTGGCTGGTCAACAAAGAGTCAACGAATAGGTTTTAGCTAGCTAACTGAGTCATTTTATGCACAACAAATTCAAAAAGATCAAAACATAGTGGCATCTACCCAGGGAGTCTTATTATGTGACCTGCCACCATAAGAAATGTATATAAATCAAGTTTTAACCTAAATCACCACTTCTCAAATCACCTACTATATATGAAGGTTCATGGCTTTCTACTCAAGCCTCTTCCCAAAGCATCCCTCCCTAAAACATAATTTGTCTGAATGAGGCAATAATTGTCAAACTAATATATATTTGAATTGCAAATAGTTTAATATATGCTAGTATGTATTTTGTTGTATAAAAGAAGCATTTTCCATTTTTTAAATCTCTTTCTATTTTCTATTTGAACCCCCTTGTCAGTTTTGCCCTTGGTTTTAAAGTTCTACTTAGTTTTGCCCTTGGTTTTTAAGTTCTACTAAGTTTTCCCCTCTCTCTTAGTCACAAAATCTCACAGATGTGCTCATCTTGGCTGCTACGCTATGATTGGTTCAGACAGTTGTCACGTGGATCATACCCACCAACTGTTTGTCCTCAGATTAATCTTCTGTGATTTAGCGGATAGGATAACCCCTGTATCTATAGGGGGCACCCTCTATCCATGCAAAATAATGAGTTTGCCACCGATGCTTTAACTCCATAAACAAATGATTTTGAATATAATTTAAAGGGAAAGTGTTCAAAGGTGCATAATAATTGCATTATATTTCACTCCATGAAAATGATAAATGATCAGGATTTTATTAGCACAACATTATCATGTCCGAAGTACGATTTCAAAGAGTTCAAAGGTGTTCAATTTTTGCCATATGCAAGTTTATGAGTTACATTCTATGAAAATGATAATCTCTCAAGATTTTATTAGCACACCATGATCACATATTAAGTGTGATTTCATAGTGTTCAAAGGTTTATAATTTGTGTATATGCAAGTTTAGGGATCACTTTTCAAGATCTAAAAATGGAAAACTCTCAAGATTTTCTTAGGATGCTATAATTTGAAAGTGTTCAAGAGTTGTGTCAATTATAAACACTCTTTTGCATTAAGAGTTGCATAATTTTTCAATTTGAATGTGTTTAAGAGTTGTGTAAATTATAAACACTCTTTTACATTAAGAGTTGTATAATTTAATTTAATTTGAAAGTTTTCAAGTGTTGTGTCAATTATAAACACTCTTCTACATTAAGAGTTGTATAATTTTTTCAATTTGAAAGTGTTCAAGAGTTGTGTCAATTATAAACACTCTTTTACATTAAGAGTTGTATAATTTTTTCAATTTGAAAGTGTTCAAGAGTTGTGTCAATTATAAACACTCTTTTACATTAATATTTGTATTTTTTTTAATTTCAAAGTGTTCAAGAGTTGTGTTCAAGAGTTGTGTCAATTATAACACTCTATTACATTAAGACAACATAATTTTTTTTAATTTGAAAGTGTTCAAGAGTTGTGTCAATTATAAACACTCTTTCACATTAAGAGCTATATAAATTTTTTTAATTTTAAAGTGTTCAAGAGTTGTGTCAATTATAAACACGATTTTACATTAAGAGTTGTATAATTTTTTTAATTTGAATGTGCTCAGGAGTTGTGTCAATTATAAACACTATTTTACATTAAGAGTTGTATATTTTTTTAATTTGAATGTTTTGAAGAGTTGCGTCAATTATAAACACTCCTGTACATTAAGAGTTGTATACTTTTTTAATTTAAAAGTGTTCAAGAGTTGTGTCAATTATAACCAGTCTTGTAAGTTAAGAGTTGTATAATTTTTTTAATTTGAAAGTGTTCAAGAGTTATGTCATTTTATTATTTATTATACATCCATCCCCCTAATTTTTAATTATAAACACTCTTTCACTTGATTGCAGACGATACATTAACTCAATAAACCAATTAAATCATCGGAACGGTTTGCCGCCCGCATTCTCCACAGAAAGCGCACATGTCTAATCGGAACATTTTGGTGCGAGATCTAACCTTTTCTGTGCACCGTTTCCATTGTCATCCTTCATACAGGTCAATGGGACCGCACCATACTGCGTCCAGGACGAACAGGAGGCCGAAGTGAAGCTCAACAAAGGGCCATCATCGCCGGAGAAGGGCCTCCGTCGCCAAAGAAGAAGAAAAGAAGAAGAAAGGGGAGGCAACGACACGGGTGTGGGCGCACGCGCGGGGCTGGCTCACGTGAATAAGATGTGGGTCCGACTCTCACGTGGATAAGCGGTGGGTACCATGCTGATCTGGATAAGGGGAGAGAGGTGTACACTACGGGAACCAAGTTAACGCGGCCCCACTTGTCAGCATGTAACGGCAAGGGTTCACTACGGGACCTGACAGGCCGCAACCCCACTTATCAGCACGATGGCGAGGGTCCACTCGGGACCCGACTGAATGTGGCCCCACTTGTCAGCATGTAACGACAAGGCTGATGGACGGCGAGTTTCAGACTATGCGATAGTTTCATAATAGGAGATGGGAAAAAGTGAGCAAAAGCTAAGCGGCTAGGGAAAAGTGAGTACAACTAAGGAACCAAGGGCACGAAAATAGAAATCCCTTGTTTATTATGGTGTAGGCCTTTGCCCTTCTTTGGATTTTTCTGGCTAGGACCTCATCATTCAACATAGTTTCATATTTTAAGAACTCAAATATGGGCATCGCCCATGCTGGTACTTCATGTGCCAGGGTATCTGGTTCATCAATTTGCATCACATCAGCCGACAAAACATCTGCCGGATTAAGCTGACCAGTCCCCGTGTTTTGCGAGGCAGTCCCCCGGGTTTGCCAAGTTAGTCCCCGGTTTATTCGGATCATTCATCCAATCTATGTCCATCTGGAGAGCCTTGGACCCTGGGATAGCCGGGATACAAACTTATTCTAATTTTGGTGATGGGAAAATTGATGGTTTTTTAAGCTGCTCAAGAGCTATGCCGGGCGGGATTGATTGCCTGTTTGATCCAAGCTTAGACAATGCGTCGGCTGCTTCATTTTCTACGCGAGGTACATGATGGAATTCACATCCCTCAAAGTACCCGCTGATCTTATACACATGAAATCTGTATCATGCCATATTTGCATCAAGTGCATCCCAATTACCTGACACTTTCTGCACCACTAAAGACGAGTCACCAAAGCATTGGATCCGACGTATTCCGATGTATTTTTCTACCTTTAAGCCATGGAAAAGTGCCTCATACTCAGCCACATTGTTTGATGCAGAAAAATGTATCTGTAATACATATTTTAGCTGGTCTTTCTTAGGCGAGATAAGCACTATCCCGACACCTAACCCGGTTTTCAACTTTGATCCATCAAAGTGCATGCGCTAGTAGTTCGAATCAGGAAAGGGCGTCTCATATTGCATTTGAGCCTAATCGACGAAAAAGTCAGTCAGTGCCTGAGATTTGTTTGCATCTCGTCTATCAAACTATGGATCATAAGGGGCTAGCTCAATCGCCCATTTGTCTATTCGTCCACTCACATCTTTATTGCCCATTATCTCGGCAATCGATGCTTCACATATCACTTTTATGGGGTGTTCCTCAAAGTAATGCTTATGTTTTTTTTGCTGACATATATATGCCGTAGGCCATTTTCTGATAATGTGGGTTGTTCTGATTTGAAGCAGAGAGTAACTTGCTTAGGTAATATACTAGCCTCTACACAGACTTACCCTCTTCGTCACGCTCCACCACTACCATGGCACTTACGACTTGGTTAGTCGCTGCTATATAGAGCAACATCGACTCTTTGGATAGTGGTGATGCTAACACTATTGCAGAGGCTAGCATTTTCTTTAATTCATGAAAATCATTATCATCTTCTGGTGTCCAGATAAATTATTCGACTTTTTCATTAATTGGTAAAATGGCAATACTTTTTCCCCCAGCCAACTAATGAACTGACTCAATGATGCTAGGCAACCAGTGAACTTCTGGACATCATTGAGATAGTTCGGCAGTTCCATACGCTCAACCGATCAGATCATAATCGGATTGCTTCTATACCTCGGCTAGACACGAGGAATCCGAGTAGTTCTCCGTCTGGGACACTAAAAGTGCACTTGTCCGGGTTAAGCTTCATTCGGAATCTCCTTAGATTCGCGAATGTTTGCCGGATATCATCTAAGAGAGTGTGAATCTCCTCGGTTTTTGCCAATTTTACCATGTATCCATTTTTGCATGTATCTTTGATACGATGCCTCTGCATTACGTAATCTGAAAGGCATAGTGTGATAGCAATAAGCCCCGTATGGGATAATGAAGGAAGTTTTTATTTGATCAGCCGGGTTTAACAGTATCTGGTGGAAACCAGAGTACGCGTCTACAAATAATAATAGTTCACATCACGTTGTCAAATCAATGACTTGATTTATTCTAGGCAAAGGAAATTGATCCTTTGGACATGATTTGTTCAAGTTCGTGTAGTCAATGCACATGTGCCACACTACTTCCAAATTTAAGTCATATTTCTTCTTCTCTACCAGCACCGGATTAGATAGCCAATTTGGATGAAGAACTTTCATGATAAACCCGTCTACAAGGAGCCGAGCTATCTCATCCCCAATGATTTTTCTCATGTCATCGATGAAGTGGCGGAGAGGTTGCTTCAACGGCCTTGCATCTGGCCTGACATGTAAAGAGTGCTCGGCCGGATCCTTTGTCACACCTTTCAGATCCTGAGTGGACCAAGCAAAAATGTCCCGATTCTTACGGAGGAAGCTAACGAGCTCGCTTTCCTATTTGTCATTTATGCTGGAACCAATGGTGACAGCGCTCTTTGGGAACTAGCCATGAATCTGATTCTTCTTGGTGTCCTTAGTCGGCTGGAATGACACACTTCCATGCGGGTTACTAAGTGTCGGCATATTCAACTGAGTCGAATGAGCCAAAGCTCCGATCTCCTAAAGCCTTCTTTTCTCCCTTGCAATCACTAATGACTCGGTCAGGTTTGATCCAGTCGAGGCACACTCCATCGATCTCCTATAGTCTCCAGCAATGGTGATAATCCCATGTAGTCCTAGCATATTCATCTTCAAGCGGATGATGTGCATACAAGACATGAACATTGATATAGCTAGCCTGCCCAGCAGTGCATGGTAGAAACTTTTCAAGTCTACAACCTCGAACTCCAAATTCTCAGTTTTGCACTTCTCCCTTGTGCTCAATAACACATCTATCCGGACCTTCCCAATTGGTTCGCAGGAAAAACCCGGCACAATGCCATGAAAGGTAGTCTTAGTTGACTGCAACATCTTCTCTGTGATACCTAGCTTGTGCATTGTGTCCTTGTACAGTATATTTATGTTGCTGCCATTGTCAATGAGTACCTTGGAGAACTTTATGTTGATATTCGGCCCAAAAATGTCGGATCAAGCGCCAAAGCATATGATTCGGGGCTTGGCATGATCTTTGGGTGATCCTTGGTACTCCAAGTGATTTACTAATTTGACCAGTGCAGATACTTCGGCACGGCCGACATATTTGCATTGACCTCCATATGTCGCCTATGCATACTTCACATGTATGTTTCTTCTATGGTGAACACCCAGTATGTCTTATGATGTTCTATGTACTCATTCTTGCCACCATTGCTAGGCTTTCCACCGTTCTCTTGGTTGTGATTTTCCACATGATGCATAGCCTCTCTCCTATCACGATTCTCATACCTCGGCGATGGAGGAGGTAGATGCAGTCGGTGCTGAGCATTGCCTCCTGTGAGATGTTGCCGGTGATTCGGCCAGTTTGGTCCTTCTCCCATTGCTAATTTCACCCAAGCACACTACCGAGTTGTGCGATTCGCCGACTTAGCTATATTAGGTGTGTGGAATTTACAGGATTGATCCAACATGGACTCATACGTATACTCCGTCCTTTCTTGCCACTACTTCTTCTGCTCGGCACTGCACTATTTCTTGCCATCATTCTTTGGAGTCCACTATTGCGCACTATTTTTCTATTGCTGATTACCCCCAGCTCCGGGATGATCTTGGGTTACTGCAGCAACGTGGCTCGAATTATACCAATAATCTAGCCTATCCTATCTTCTTTTACCTTAGAAATCATTTCTCCGAGATGACACGGCTCCATCGCGGTCATAATGCTCCTCATTTGGCTCTGCCAACATAACCTCAAGCTGAGTCGGATCACCAAACACGTATGATTCGGCAATCTTGATTGTCTTAGCCAACGTAGTTGGCATATATCTCTAAAACCTTTGCCATAACACACTTCCATATCTACACCCCTATGCGAACCATGCGATTGCTTTTTTACTCGATTATTCCATCACACGAGTTTCTCAGGTTGCACCATCGAGTTAGAAACTCTCGGTAGGTTTCATTCGTCCTTTTCTTGCACATGGTGAGCTGCTGAGGTATGTTTATCCTCTTGTATGTACTAGTGAAGTTGCAGATAAACATTTCCTCAAAATCCAACCAGCAGTTGATACTTCCTGTCGGGAGATTATTCAGCCAGACCCTTGCTGGCCCCTCTAACATTTCTGGTACATATCTTACTTCCCATCTGAGGATTCCCCCAACGATGTTCACAACAGTTACATAATCTATGAACCAATCTTGTGGGATTGTGCTACCATCATCTGTTTTTGTCGCCCTGGCTAACTGGAATTGGGCCACGGGTGTTTCCCTCAGTATCCGAGGTCCAAAACATGCCGGACCAGGTGGACCCTGCTCTTCCAACAGTTTGGACCTATATATCCTATTCAGTTTCAATCTTGCATCATCTGGCTGCAAGTTTCTGTTCCCCAGCCTTAGTCCCGCCATATGGTGATCCGGCTTAGGGAACCCGGCATTTTCCATTGTCGAGTAACCATCATTGTATCTATTTTCCTTCGGGTTCTTCTAAGCTGGTCCTGAATTGCGCTCTTGCTGAGGCATATACCTCGGCTGATGTTGCTGGGGTGGATGCTAGCCTCCTCCAGCCGAGTTGCGCTGGCCGCCATGACCTTGGCCAGGATTTCTGTTGTCTCGGCTTCCATTTCCTTTGTCACAAGCTTGTACTGTCTTTGATTTCCAATCCACTGCAATATCACACGGCACCATCTGCTTGTTCCTTCTCCTAGAGGTTACCACCTCTTCTCTCCTCGTGCCTCCACCTGGTGAAGTTGTTGAGGGAGCTGATCTTATCGGAGCATCCCCAACCGAATGAACAACGCAAGACCCTCTGGGCCAAGCTGGGTTTTTCTTGAGCAGTTCCTCATTTTGCCAGTTTGCTATGCGAACCAGCTTGCTGAATCTCTCCTAATTCCTCTACCGGGCATCGTCGGATAGAGTAGGTATCTCGACAGCTGTCGCATATGCTACCTTGAGCTTTTTCGCCTGTGTGCTATACCTCTGCAACCGTAGTTCTACCAATTCACCTAGCCTCGGCACATGTTCCTTGTTTATATCACTAAGGAGATTCTTTCCTCTAATCCATTGATACGTCAGAAACGTATCTATAATTTTTGATGTTCCATGCTTGTTTAGTATCTACTTTGATTTGCTTTGTCCACACTTTGAGGTTCTTTTTATATGTTTTCTGGTACTAACCTATTAACAAGATGCCACCGTGCCAGTTGCTTGTTTTCTTCTGTTTTTGGTTCCAGAAAGGCAGAAAATCAATATTCTCGAAAGTTGACGGGACAAAAGCCAAAGTCAATATTTTACCGTGGGGAACAGAGAGCCAGAAGACGAGACGGAGGAGGTCCTCGAGGGGGCCACACCTCCTGGCCGCGTGGGTGGGCCCACCCCGCGCCCAGGGGGTGCATCCGCCTCGGGCACCCCCTCGGCCTCCTTCTTCGCCTATAAGAAGCCCCTGATGCCTAAACCCTACGCACCAGATCAATATCCCACGAAACTGTCTGTAGCTGCCGCCACCATCATCCCTAGATCAAGGGAGATCTGAAGCTCTTCCCGGCACCCTGCCAGCGGGGAGATCATCCCGGAGGCCTTCTTCTTCATCATGCCAGCCTCCGGTATGAAGCGTGAGTAGTTCCACCTTGGACTACGAGTCCATGTAGTAGCTAGATGGTTGTATCTCCTCCTTGTTATTTCATGTCTAGATTTTGTGAGCTCCGTTCATGATCAAGATCTCATCTATTTGTAATCATGCATGTTGTGTTTGCGGGGATCCGATGGATATTGATATTACTATGTCATATTGATTAGTAGTTTTGTCTTATTGATTCTATCATGTCTGTGTTGTTTGGGATCTTGCATGATCTCCGCTGTTAGTGGCTATCATGGCCAAGTAGTTGCTAGTGACTCCAAGAGGGGGTATTTATGTTCGATAGTGGGTTCATGCCTCTATTTAATCAAGGGAAGTGACAGAAATCTCTAAGGTTGTAGATGTGTTGTTGCCACTAGGGGAAAACAACCGTCTCTTGTTCATGGAACAAGTGGATTATTTACCTTACACACTTTGCTTAAAGTAGTTGTCTGTTGCTTGCAAATTAATAATGGAGGAGGTTCGGATGATAAACCAAAGGTGGACTTCTAGTCATAGATGCAGTTGGATGGTGGTCTATGTATCTTGTTGTATTGCCCAATCGAATCTCATAGGATCTTTATGTCTAGTATTGCATTGTTATGCCTTGCTTAGTCGTGTCAATTGCCCTGCTGTAATTTGTTTACCCAGCATGCCATGTTTGTTTATCTTAGGAGAGCACCTCTGGTGAACTATGGACCCCGGTCCAATCTTTACCATTGATACATCTTCCACTGTTACTGTTTACTTGCTGCAAACCACTTTCACCTTCCACACCATACAGTTAATCCTTTGTTAAAGCAACCGTTGAGATTTACAACCTCACTGTTAGTTGGGGCAAAGTCTTGAGTTTGTGTTGTGCAGGTTTCCATGTTGCATGCAACACCTTTGAGATGTTTCCTTCCTCTTACTAGTTCGATAACCTCGGTTTCTTACTGAGGGAAGACTTGTTGCTGTGCTACATCACACCTTGCTCTTGGAGTGTCCTGACGAAGCGCTCCATGTTGACGCAGCGCCATCAAGATTTTCTGGCGCCGTTGCTAGGGAGGCTAAGGACGTATTCACAAGGGGATTCCTCCACAACCTTTCTCTTTACTTTGTTTTTGGTTTGATTAGTTTCTTTTGATTGGTTTTGTTTGCCTCTTTTTATCAAAAACTCCAAAAAAAATAGTTTAGTTTGGTTTGCTTTCTTGTATCAAAAACACGAAAAAATTAGTTCCTGCTCTAGCTGCTACTGCTATTTTTGGCTTGCCCCACTTTTGCCAAAATGAACTCTGCTGAGAACACCAGTTGTGTGACTTCACTAGCACAAACAACAGTGATTTCCTTAGCACTCCTATTGATCCACCTGCTCCTGATGCTACCTTTTATAAATTAACCCTGCTTTGTTGAATCTTGTGATGAGAGAGCAATTTTCTGGTGCTAGTTCTGATGATGCTGTTGCCCATATCAATAACTATGTTGAACTTTGTGAGATGCAAAAGTATAAGTATGTAGATGGAGATATTATTAAGCTCAAGTTGTTTCCTTTGTCCTTGAGAGTAAAATCTAAAGAATGGTTGCTATCCTTGTCTAGAAATAGTATTGATTCTTGGATTAAGTGCAAAGATGCTTTTATTGGAATGTACTACCCTCTTGCTAAGATTATATCTATGAGAAGTGATATTATGAAATTTAAACAACTTGATAATGAACATGTTGCTCAAGCTTGGGAAAGAATGAAATATTTGGTTAAGAATTGTCCCACTCATGGACTTACTGCTTGGATGATTATATAGACTTTTTATGCAGGTTTGAACTTCTCTTCAAGAAACCTGTTGGATTCAGCTGCTGGAGGTACCTTTATGACCATCACCTTTGGTGCTGCAAAAAAACTCCTTGATAATATGATGGTGAATTATTCTGAATGGCACACTTAGAGAGCTCCACATGGTAAGAAGGTAAATTATGTTGAAGAAACCTCCTCTTTGAGTGATAAGATAGATGTTATTATGGTTATGCGTGTTAATGGAAAAGCTCCTTTAGATCCAAATAATGTTCCCTTAGCCTCTTTGGTTGCTCAAGAAGAGAAAGTTGATGTGAACTTCATTAGAAACAACAATACCTATAGGAATAATTTTGGTAGTAACAATAATTATAGGCCTTATCCTCTGAATAATGGCAATACCTATGGAAACTCCTACAATAATGCTAGAAGTTCCCCCTATGAACTTGAAGTCATGCTCAAAGACTTTATTCGTAAAGAAACCACTTAAAACAAGACCGTGGAGGAAAATATTTTAAATGTTGAAAAAAATATTTCCTCTTTCTCTGAAGCACGGTCCTCTTTGATTAATAAAATGGATGCTAAACCTGAAACCATGGAAAGTACCTTTGCGGCTACTCATGCCATAAAGTTACTATTGATGAAAATGTTAGAATGTTAGCCCAACTTCATGCTAAGTGGGAAAGGGAAGCTGAAATTGATAGAAACAATAGTGTGTGCACCATCACCACTAATATGGATACCACTAAACCACAAGAATTCCCTATTCCTCCTCCTACATTGCCTAGGACCAATGAGTCTACTACTAGTGATTCTAAGTTTGATTTTGATCTTGATGGTTGCAATATTTCTGAAGTGATTATGTTCCTGCAAAAGCTTGCTAGAAGTCCTGATGCTAGTGATATGCATGTTGCTTTCACCAAACACAGTACAGATGCTCTTGTTAAAATTAAGGAAGAGAAGTTAAAACACAAAGCTTCTATTCCTAGGAAAGTAGAATATAGTTGGTAACCCATTATTAATATGCAAGTTAATGACTTTGATCTCAAAGCTTCATGTGATCTTGGTTCTAGTGTCTCTATTATGCCTAGGAAGATTTATGAAATGCTTGATTTGCCACCTTTGGAAGATTGTTATTTGGATGTCCCACTTAATGAATATGTAAATAAGAAAATCATGGGGAGTATTAATGATGTTCTCATTATGGTTAACAATACTCATGTCCCTGTTGATTTTTATGTTTTGTATGTTGAATACAATGCTTCCTGTCCTATTACTTTGGGAAGACCTTTTCTTAGAACTGTTGGTGCCATCATTGATATGAAAGAAGGCACCATTAAATATCAATTTCCATTCAAGAATGGTATTGAACACTTCCCTATGAGGATAGAGAAGTTGTTTTTTGCTCCTCCTTTGAAAGCAAGGTTTGATGTTAATGCTTCTTCATTTGAAAACACTTGATTTCTTGCTTCTTGTGCCTAACTTAAAGGCGTTAAAGAAAAGTACTTGTTGGGAGATAACCCAAGAGTTTTATTGAGTCCTTGAAGTTATTACTTCAGTAATGACCTCTCCTTATCCTTTTTGTTTGCCTTTTGTGCCAAGAATAACCTCTAATGAGAGGGAAGTAAGATTTGGGGAGTTGCTGTCCTGAAACAGTTTTATGTCCTCTAGCAAAAAATTAGTGAGGATCCTCTGTAAGTCGGATTGATCTGAAAATGTACGAATAAATCCCCCAGTATGTTAGATAACTTCCGTTAGTTCAACACGTTTTTATTTGAGCAACAAAAGATCTTCGAAAAAATCAGTTTCTACCTTCTGGTCTGTTTTGAAAGATTTCTGCCATTATTTGCATTCGCTTCTTATTAATTCCTTTTTGGGTTCTTTTTGGGAAATTGAGCTTTTTGAAGGAGTTGCTACAATAGCTTGCATTTTTAGTGAAACTTTTGCCGTTCTAAAGCTAAACCCAAGGGTCTATTATCTTTTGAATACACTAATGTTGCTAATAAAGATTGTGTGAAGTTTTGTATGAAGACAAAATTTCAGGTGTCGAGAGAGAATGATGTAATGAGATGAAGAATGGACATAAGCTCAAGCTTGGGGATTCCACCCCGGTGTCACCCCAAGAAATATCCAAGAGGTACAAGCGTCAAAGCTTGGGGATGCCCAAGGCATCCCCTTCTTCATCAATAAAAAGCTTAGGTCTTTCTAGACACTTCGTTTTTATTGTTTCATGCACTATTGTGTTGTTCTTGGAGCGTCTTAGTTTTCGTTTGCTTTTCTTAGTTTGTTTAGTTTGCTTGAATAAAGTAGTTTGGACCCCCGTTCTCGCTGTGTTGTTTCATATAAGTTGATTGGTGTTGGAAAGGAGTAGAAAGTTATTGCTTGAAAGTGCAAGAGGAGCTTGATTTGACTGTGACTTAGACTTTAGCATGTCATGCTAGGTGTTGTTTTGACTTTATTCTTAGTGATTATTGCAGTAGCGTGACTTGTTCCAGACAATTGGGATTGCTTAGTGTGCCTTGAAAGAATTATGTGTTGTTTTAGCATAAAAAGCATAGTATTGTGGTATTCTCCTTTGATGCTTTGTTTGGGTTGACTTGGCACATGCTCACACCATGTTATGACTATGAACAAGTCACCATAGCCTCTATGATCATCTAGTCCTTGACTTGTAGTACCAATCTATGCTTTGATTAGTAATGTTTCATCGCTCTGCATGATTATGGCCATTATTGCTCTCTTAGTTGGTTGCTCCTAGTCTTTTGCTAGCCTCCACTTGTATGAGTAAGTCTACTCATGCTTCCAACTCCCAAGAAACCAAGTTATTCCAAAGTGTTCACTATAAATTCCTATGCATGGTGTGTTACACCATTCCAAATATATTCTTGTTTTCAGCTATCTTCCAATTAAAAAAGTATTTTGTTATGTGAAAACTTAGTGTTTAAAGCTCTCATGAACTTGATGGCACACTTTATATTTGTTGCCCCTAATAAACTTGAACCATTGTGTCATCTATGTTGTATATTCTTGCACTTATACGTTGGAATTAGCAGAACTATGCTGTCATGGGGAACGTTTTCAACATTGCACTTGTACTTTGTACACAGTTGATATCATGCTCTTTTGTCTATGGATGTCGCCGGTGTGAAATAGAAAGGGAGCTTGTAAGTCCATGGAGTTATGTTTTTTTGTGTTAGAGAAACGCCTGGGACGCTAGCCTAAGCCATGCCTAATCATGATGGAAACTTGCAGCATCACCATAATGAGCAATATGTGAAGCATCCTCAATAAAAAACTATGCAAATAGCAAATAAAAAGATTGTTGAGATGCTCATTGACTACTTGCCTTTTTATTTTGGTTATGGATAGCTCCTGTACCATGTGCAAGTGGTACCCTGTTGGCGGTTCTCTATGATACACATGTACTTACTATGGCAAGAACTTACAGGTGACTAAAGTTAAGTAGCATGCGGTGCGGACCTCATATTCAAGGGACATGAGATTGCCAAATTATACTTTGTCAAGCATATACTCCATACTTTGAAAGCTAACAAGTATCATAATTTTTGGAACCTCTTTTTGAAACTTGAAATCCCTGCTTTCCTTTATGAAGGGCCTTTCTTCCAATATTATATTGAGTATCCACCTTCTACCTTTAGGCACCAGTTAAGAGAGCATAGTTGTCATTCTTAGTTCTATGTGCATTGTCCCAAAACTTATTGATTGATGCATATTGTGGATATTACTTGTTCTTGTGCTATTTGTACCTAGTCAATCTTATGAACTTTCAAGGTGTCCTATGCATCCATTTGCTAATATTTGAGGGACAAGCTGAATGGTACTATGCCATGTTTTCTGTATGTGAAACAAACAAACTTTTTCAATGCATGTTATTCATGATCTTTGTTTGTATATTTTCATGTTGCATGCATAGTTACTTTGTCTTACTGTTAGAACTCCATCTTTCATACTCATGTTTAGAGTTCTTTGATCCCATCTTTCAATGCTTGAAAATGGTTTGATATTGGTTTTGATGTGCATGTCACCTCAAAAGTTATTCGTTTATCACTTACCTACTCGAGGACGATCGGGAGATAAGCTTGGGGATGCTTGATACGTCGGAAACGTATCTATAATTTTTGATGTTCCATGCTTGTTTAGTATCTACTTTGCTTTGCTTTATCCACACTTTGAGGTGCTTTTTATATGTTTTCTTGTACTAACCTATTAACAAGATGCCATAGTGTTAGTTTCGTGTTTTCTTCAGTTTTTTGGTTCCAGAAAGGCAGAAAATTAATATTCTTAGAATTGGACGGGACAAAAGCCAAAGTCAATATTTTACCGCGGGGAACATGGAGCCAGAAGACGAGATGGAGGAGGGCCTCGAGGGGGCCACACCCCCTGGCCGCGCAGGTGGGCTCACCCTGTTCCTGGGGGGTGCAGATGCCTCGGGCACCCCCTCGGCCTCCCTCTTTGCCTATAAGAAGCCCCCGATGCCTAAACCCTAAGAACCGATCAATATCCCACGAACCGTTTATATCCGCTGCCACCATCGTCCCTAGATCGGGGGGATCTAAAGCTCTTCCCAGCACCCTGCCAGAGGGGAGATCATCCCGGAGGCCTTCTTCTTCATCATGCCAGCCTCCGGTATGAAGCGTGAGTAGTTCCACCTTGGACTACAGGTCCATGTAGTATCTAGATGGTTGTATCTCCTCCTTGTGCTTTCATGTCTAGATCTTGTGAGCACCGTAGATGATCAAGATCTCATCTATTTGTAATCATGCATGTTGTGTTTGAGGGGATTCGATGGATATTGAGATTACTATGTCAGATTGATTAATGGTTTTGTCTTATTGATTCTATCATGTCTGTGTTGTTTTTGATCTTGCACGGTCTCCATTGTTAGTGGCTATCTTGGACAAGTAGTTGCTTGTGACTCCAACAGGGGTTATTTATGTTCGATAGTGAGTTCATGCCTCTATTTAATCAAGGGAAGTGACAGAAATCTCTAAGGTTGTAGATGTGCTGTTGCCACTAGCGGGAAAACAACGGTCTCTTGTTCATGGAACAAGTGGATTGTTTACCTTACACATATTGCTTAAATCAGTTGTCTGTTTCTTGCAACTTAATACTGGAGGGGGTTCAGATGATAACCCAAAGGTGGACTTCTAGTCATAGATACAGTTGGATGACGGTCTGTGTATCTTGTTGTATTGCCCAATCGAATCTCATAGGATTATGTCTAGTATTGCATTATTATGCCTTACTCAGTCCTGTCAATTGCCCTGCTGTAATTTGTTTACCCAGCATGCCATGTTTGTTTATCCAAGGAGATCACCTCTAGTGAACTATGGACCCCGGTCCAATCTTTACCATTGATACATCTTCCATTGTTACTGTTTACTTGCTGGAAATCACTTTCACCTTCCACACCAAACAGTTAATCCTTTGTTACAACAACCGGTGAGATTGATAACCTCACTATTAGTTGGGGCAAAGTCTTGAGTTTGTGTTGTGCAGGTTTCCATGTTGCTTGCAACACCTTTGAGACATTTCCTTCCTCCTACTAGTTCGATAACCTCGGTTTCTTACTCAGGGAAGACTTGCTACTGTGCTAGTGTTTAGCTTGTTTTCCCTAGCATACTCACACAAGGTAATGTTAAGTGATTGCTGGGCAACTGCTACTCTCTTAGCTTCCTCTAGCACTTTCTGTCGGGTCTCCTCTAGCTTGGCCTATGCCTGAGCCGGATATACTGTGGGAGCTACTGGAGTGGTCAAGATATCTATGGCTTCCTGCAAGATATTATCCGCCTCCTCCAACAGAGGGAACCTCAAACGAGTAGCCTTGGGAGTTATGTTCTCCGCCTCTGCCGGGTTTACCGACGCCAGGTATTTGCTAGTGCTGGCTCCAGCGCCTAGCACTGGCGCGGTCATCATCACCTCGATGCTGCCTGCGGGGAGAGTTATACACGGACCACGAGCAGCACAGAGGGGAGGCTCCCCCACGAGATCGACTAGCTGCGGGTATATGCAGGAAACGTCCACATAGACGTAGATCCTAGTGCACCAAGGTTGATGAAGACTGCATTGCGCGATGGAAGGCTCTTGCCAAAGGTGCACACATTGTCGCTGACATAGTCCCATAAGTCGAATTGCTGGACTAGCCCGGAGATAATGCACTCTCTGGTGGCGATGAAGTTTCTTGTCTGAATCTTGACTCCAGCTAGCACCACAGCTGGCTCCATGGTGGGTCCCAATTGTCATGGTGGTGGCACGGCAGATGCCATTGGTAGGCTAAATATGGGGCCAATGTGTACTAGTGGGATACAGGGAGGCATAGCATAGTGGATCTACACACACAGAATGCTCTCAAGATCTTGTATTTAGATCTAAAATGGTCTACACTTTCTCCTTGAGCTGTATCAGAGAGATAGGAGGAAGAAGAACTAGTGTTGCTCTCTCCTTTCTCTAGGGTTTTCCCACTACCAAATGAACCGACCCCTTCCTTGGAGGCCCTGGCTCACCTTATATAGGGGTGGCCAGGTTACAATTAGGGGTGAACTGGATAGCATATTCCCAATATATGCTCTTCCCAATATGGTAATTCGGTGGGTGCCTTTCCCCTATCACCCTTCTCTGATTGGCAAAGATCCAGAGTCCAAGACATGTGATCGTTGGGCTCAGGGACTGTCACCTCCATGACATCTCCTCTATCTCTATCACTTTGGCACTTGTCTGTAGCGCTTGTCTCTGTGTCGATTCCTAAGGGAGAGATAGAGGTCAGTGTTGAACTTGGGGCTCGCTCTCTCCTGCTTGAGAAAGCCATCTCCTGACTCGGCCTCACCTATTATGACACGGCCAAGATCATACCTGCAAATAGAAAGCACGCTAGACATCGTGATGACATACCTCATATGTCGACCGAATCAAACCACAAATCCTTAGCTTAGGGTAATCTGAACCTTATTTGGTCGTCCCTCATATACCCCGTCCGGGTAATCCCTTGGCCCGATCAATACCTCGGTGTACTTTGACCTTTTACCTTAGCTTGCCCCTACCCGGGGTCATCCCCCAACAACCGGCGACTAGACGTGAAGGCGCAAGACCGTAGCTAGGCACAGTCATATTAGGTAAAAGCCTATGAAACCTTTGCTGAATCGGTTGTAACCTTGTAAACCCTAGCAAGGTTCCCCTATATAAACCTCCCTAGGGTTCCCATTGTACTCACGATCTATTAGCTACCCCATCCTTGCGACTAGCTGCCCATACACTGAGTTTGCCCACCCTATAATCTCACCCCCCATTAATAAATTCAAGCAGGAGGTAGGTCTTTACCCTACGGGGGCCGAACCTAGGTAAAATGTTTGTCTTGCCCTCAATCTCGATCCTCGGATGGCGACTCGGCCTTGCCCACTTTCGACTCAATCGCTACCACTTGTTGCGTCTGCCATGGCCATTCCCACGATAGTGGCGCCCACTTTGGGGCTTGGTGAGTCAAGCCTTAGATCTGTGGCAAGATCCTACACTCTCGTTCACCGGCCCTTTGCTATTGGTCGCATGATTGCTACCGGCAGATTCTTCCAGATCCTGCCAAGTAGCTATGTGTCGGCCTCGCTTCCGGTCACTCACGCCGCCATGGTGCCGATCGGCTCCGTCAACCTCTTCGTTGGCTTCACCAACGACATCGACCCGGCAGACCCCGTCAGACATTTCATCAACAACGGATCACCTCCACGCGATCTACTCTCGGAGGAGCAGATCCAATTGATCACCCTCCTAACCTCCAGGTAAGACATGGCCGAGGATGGCTCGGTCGAAAGCAACTCCTCCCTCTACGACGATGCTGACTCGGCCGCAGGATCTACCACCCCTGCATCCAAGATGAGCTCCATCACAAAAATCTCCAACGCTAGGGACTACAAGAATCACTCGATCCTCCTGCTCTTCGACTACGACTCGGGGTCGGAATCTCCAGATGATATCTACCATGCCGTCCACTAGGCCATCTACATGGTGAATAGGGAAGAGCCACCGGTAGACCCTTTCACCACCCCTCTCCCGCCAATGGCGACCGCTGACAAGATCGAGCGGCACCATGTGGCACTGAACGAGGCCAGGGAGAAGGAGAAAACTGAGCATGCAAAATTTCACGTTGAACAAGAAACCTCGTAGCAGTTATCGACTTACCACCAACACTGAGTGACGTGGCGACTCAACCACTCCACCAAGGACAGAGCCCTGAACATCAACGATGAGAATGACCCCGCGCGCATGACGAACTGCGAAGTCTACCACAATGCACCACCCGGAGGCAGTTGCCCTCTACCTGGGTTGACTGCGCATGGAGAACCTCCACCACCCCACCGCGCACCTCCTCTGGATTACCCGCGAATAATAATCGTGGAATAGGAGTACGATGCCAACGGCCTCCCCCTCTATTCAAATTCGATGGACAACATCATTTCTAGCCAAGATGCGGTCGCTAACCTAAACCCTATGGGTGACGGTGCGATACAGATCAAGTATGCCCAAGCCCTTCTAGCAAAAGTTTTCGAATAGCAGACTGCGGGCCATGACTCGCATGGGCCAGTCTACTCTAGATCCACCAACAGCAGGCAACATCATCCAATCTCCTAGGCGAGTGGACGGTCGCCAACGTTATCAACTGCCCGCACCCAGATCCACGGCCGCAATAGTTAGTGGTGGCCAACCCCGTTATCTCCACCAATGATTCACCGTCCCAATACAATGCAGTCGTCGCCAATGGCCAGCCAGTCGACGCGTGAGGCCACATCATCAACACTCAAGCATGGAGAGATGGTCAGCCATACGACCTCCGCCACACACTCTCCAACCACGGCGACCTCAGCTGAGTTGACCCGCCATTCTTCGGACGAATGGTTTGAGGTGAAAACTACCCTCCAAACTTCTGAGGGCCAAATGACATTGAGAAGTATGACCCCACGTTCGATTCCAAGGTATTGATAGACACATACCTCATGGCAATGGGGATCATCGGCCATAATGAGTTACTGTCCACTCGCTCCCTTCCCTTGATGATGGAGGGTGCGACTCGTCAGTGGATCAACACCCTCCCTGAAAACAACGTCGACTCATGGTAGGAGATGCGCGAGGCCTTCCTCAAACACTTCGAAGGATCCTAATCACGTGCCACCATGATTGAAGACCTGGAGTGATGCGTCCAGGGTCCCAACAAGCCGACCCGCCATTGGTTCTAGCGATGGAAGGACCAATGATAAATGTCGTGGGCATCCACACAGACACGGCCATCCACTACATCAAGGATTCATTTCGGTACGAACCCTTGGTTGCCAAGATCAAGCGAATATACTGAATGCTAGAAAACATCCCCGACCTCCTAGAAATCTCCAAGCGCTACTCGGAGGAGAACCCAATCCAAGAATCTGACAACGAGTCAGATGGAAGGTGTTGCACGAGTGGCCAAACTAGCGGACAGAATTGCGAGCTCCGCTATAGCAACACTCGCCAAACAACGAAGCATCACAATGACGGTAGGACTGACTTCGTCGCCAATGCCGGTTATGGCCAGCGCGACCCAAAGAACTACCATCGCGAGTGGAATAAGCCACGTGGAAACACCGTGCCCTGGCCAAAATTTGACCCCTCCACCTGATGACAGCAAGTGCATAGATAAATTGTAGCTAGTTTCGAAGTAAAGATATCAAACCCACAGAGAGCTATTGGTAAATGTCTTAATGCCCATCGTCACTATCTACCAAATGATACTTGTAAGTTTCCTTTGATCTCAAGTAAAGAGTGTTTGAAAGGTTTTTGGTTGTGTGCAGAAAATTAATTAAAACAATTAAAAGAAAGCAAGTAACACGATTGTATTAAAGTGTGTTGCAATGCAATAGGGCTAAAACATTCTCGGGGATATAGGATACTCCTCTATCATGGTGTTGTCATTATTAATAATTTAAGATAACATACTTCTTGTTTCATGAAATGTGTGGAGAGAGCTCCATAATAAGATGCTCACTACAAGGCTCATAGGAAGCCACTTTGTTGAGACAAGAGTGAGGTCACCTCTAAATAACCAATGCGATGCCTGAGAGCAGTCACCCATACAGACCAATGCAATTAAGGGTTTCCCCATGGATATCGTAATTATCTTAGGGAGTCCCTCTTTATTACCCCCTTTGACCGTGTAATTCACGAGCCAGCGTGAATCTATCACGGGCCCATTCCAGGTATAATCCCAAAGCACGTACAAAGGGTTTCTCCTTCCCTTTAGTCCCCGGGGCAAATAGTATGTGGTCGACTTTCACATACCACCTAAATAGAGATATCAAACACAAATCATAAATAAATCATAGACCGACAAGTCATATGGACACAAGAATAGGTCATCTTTATTGCAAATTCATAATAGTTCTAGGGTTTCTCCATCTCCCCAAGAACAAAGGAACTACTCACTCATGGAAGCAATCAACAACATCATCATAGTCAAATGGATGGATCAAACTACTGAAATAAATCTAGTGCAAATTGTGGGACCCCGGATTTACGGTCCGAGAATCCCCGTTATGCGTAGAATTCACGTTCCCATGATCTATGAGTCGTGAGCATAACCAGCTAGTATCATTACATCATCCATAAAGAATCGATTTACAAAACTTACAACATTACCAATATGGCGATTGCAACACAAATAGCGGAAGTCTTCCATCATTGATCCCATGTCTTGCCTTAACCTATAGGCGACTGACTGGGAGACGCCCCAGCTCGCATAGACGTCAGCATCTCTTTGTTCCTCGATCTTGTGAAAATCTGGCCAATTAAATAGCCAGGGAAAATGCCGGTGAGTACTTTGAATGTACTCGCTGAAGGGAATATGCCCTGAGAGGCAATAATAAAGTGTTTATTATGTGTATTCCAAGTATATGATAGATGTTTATTTTGCATGCCATAATTGTATTAATACGGAAACGTTAATACATGTGTGTTTAATAAACAAACATAAAGTTCCTAGTTATGCCTCTCTCATAAACTAGATCGTTGATTAACAAGATGATCAAGGTTTCCTGATCATAGACATTGGATGTTGTTAATAACGGGAACACAACATTAGTGTAATGGTGTGATGAACATTCATCCAAGGTATAGCATTACGATCAAAGTCATTGAGTTTATATTGCTATAACAACTTACGAAGTGATCCTAATCCTTAGACCATGAGATCATGTCAATCACTAACACCGGAAGAGTTTCTTGATAACATCAAACGTCACACCATAACAGGGTGATTATAACGATGGCTCCAGGACTAGTAAAGTGTTATGTGGAGGCCCATGGATCGAGAGAGGAATTTGTTCATCCCGATGACGGATAGATATACTCTGGTCCCTCTCGGTGATATCACATTGGTTGGCTTGCAAGCAAGTGATTTGATCACTAGAATGTTATATCACGGGAACGAGAAAAGAGTGCATGTCAGTAATGAGATAAAACTAGGTATGGAGATACCGATGATCGAATCTTGGACATTTAATATATCGCGAAACAAAGGGATTATGATACGAGCATAAAAGGTTCCGACGATCAAAGAAAGTCATCGTTGAATGTGTGGGAGTCAGTATGGGTCTCCAGATCCCGCTTCTGATTATTGATCCAAGAGGGGTCTCGATCATGTCCGCATTATTCATGAACTGTAGGGTGACACACTTAAGAGACACCGACATCCAATTGGAGCAAAAGTTTCATGCCAAAAGAATAAGCAAGCGCAGGAATTTATTTCACTAGATACTGAAACAGGTTTTCGGGTGAAATTGCATAAAGAGGTTATGCATGTGAAATAGAATTCTAGAAAGGTGTTATATGTGAATGTTTGTCATTAAAGTAATTGAAAAAATTCTGAATAAATAAAAGAGTTTTATTTAATGAGAGTTTGCTTTAAATTTGGTGGAAATTTAATAGCAAGTTTGAGTGGGATTTTGAGTGGAGGGAAATGAAGAGTTTTTTGTGAGTGGAGTGTCCACCCACATGAATGAAGGCGGGGAGGGGGAAGCCCCATGGCCGGTGGCCACCCCCTTGGGTGCCCCCCTCATCGTATAAAAGGCACCCCTCTCCCTCTCTCTCACTCACACCTCCTCGTGAAGGATCTCTCTCCCCCTCTAGAATTTATTCCACATGTCGTCGGACTAGCGAGATACATGTTCCTGGTGGCTATTCGTCAAGAAAGAGTTGTGCTTCCACTACATCGCTGGAGGGAGGAGGCGGAGGTTGCTTGGTGCGTCCGACGTGTGTGCGAGCACGGATGCGCTGCTGATTTGCGGCGCTAGGACTTCCTCTCGATCTTGAGATCGGCAAGAGATCGTCTATATCAACCACGAGTCAAACTCGTTAAGCTTTGTCGGTCTTCAAGGGTATGATCTCTACGGATATACATCCGCCCATTGTTTGTATCTAGTAGATAGATCTTTGTACATATTTCCCATCGTAGGAAATTTTTTGTTTTCTATGCTGTGAACCCTACAGTGGTATTAGAGCCGGATCTATGCGTAGATGCTTTACACGGGTAGTACACATATGAGTATGTGGGCGATGATGATCATGTTGTTGCTCCTTGGTTGTAATTTTGGATATTGGTGGCATAGTGGGATGAAGCGGCCCGGACAAACTTTACATGTCCTCGCACATGAGACATGTTCCACGCTTGACATGCAACTAGTTTGCATAAGTGGATAGAGGGTGTCTGTCTCTCCTACTATAGTCAATATCTACTTTGCAACGAGTTGTCAACAATTTGGTTATCCTCGTTGTGGTTCATGTTCTTGGTATGAACGGTTCTATCTCGAAAGCCCTAAGCTACGTAAAAACTTGCAATGGATAAATTAGAGGCGTCTAGTTTAGATTATTGCTGGGCTAGTGTTATGATATGGTGATGTTGTAAGTAGAAGTATGAGATGATACTCTTACAACGCACATAACGTGTAAGTTCCATAGACCTTGGCCTTACACATAAAGGTATGATAGTGATCATACCATGGTGCATATGATAGAGATCATATGCGGGAACCATATCATTTTACTAACAAACATGTGATGTTTGATAGCATCTTATATTGCTTGTTTGGCGTTTTATTATCATAATAAGATGATCCCTCATTTAAATATCAAGATAAGAATGTGTTCTTCCTTTAGTATGCACCGATTATGTTTTCTTCGCTCCAAGACATCACGTGATGATCGGGTGTTCTTGGATCCACGACCATATTTCGGGTGTAAGACAGTTACACACGCGAATTCTAAGGTTCTTACTTGGCGAGCATAGCATGTACAGACATGGCCTCAGAACATGGACCGAAAGGTTAAGCATGAGTCATATAGTAGATATGATGCCCATTTGATGCTCGCCTTTGAAGCTATACTGACTCACGTGATGATCGGACTTGGTATAGTGGATTTGGTTCATGTAATCACGAAAAGGACACGAGGGATGTCGTTTTTGAGTGGGAGTTCATTCGTAATATGGATTAGTTGAACTCAAGCTATCATAAACTTAGTCTAAACTTTACAAATTCTATTGTAGATGGCACCACCTGCTTTTAATTTCAATGTGTTCATGGAGAAAGAGAAACTTGCAACGAACGGTAGCAACTTTACCGATTGGGCCATGAATTTGAGGATTCTCCTCTCTGCTGCACAAAAGCAATATGTGCTAGAAGCGCCGCTAGGCCCCCCACCTTTTGAGGATGCCCCTTACGAGGAAAAGAATGTATACCAGACTCGTCAGGAGGACCACAACTTAGTTCATTGCGGCATATTGTATGGGCTAGAGCCGGAACTTCGAAAGCGTTTCGAAAACGGCAATGCATTGGATACAATGGGTTAGTTGAAAATGATTTTCGACACACATGTTGTTGTAGAGAGCTACAATGCTTCAGGAAAGTTCTTTAGCTGCATGATGGAAGAGCACAGCTCCGTTAGTGAGCATGTACTCAAGATGTCGGGTTACGCCGATAAGCTTGTGTCCTTGGGAATATCGATTCCCATTGACTTAGGAATCCATCGTGTTCTGCAGTCTCTGCCACCTAGCTATAAGATCTTTATGATGAACTATAATATGGAAGGCATGAAGAAGTCTCTCCCCGAGCTTCTGTCAATGCTTAAAGCTGCAGAAGTGGAGATCAAAAAGAAAAGTGGTTTCAAGAAAGACAAGAAGGGAAAACAGAAGGGAAGTAAGGACGGCAAGCCGGTTGTCGTGCCTGAAAAGAAACCCCGAGTTGGACCTAAGTCTGATACCGAGTGTTACTATTGTAAGGGGACTGGCCACTGGAAGCGCAACTGCCCCAAGTATTTGGCAGACAAGAAGGTCGGCAAGGCAAACAAAGGTATATATGATATACATGTTATTGATGTGTACTTGACTAGTGCTCGCAGTAGCACCTGGGTATTTGATACCGGTTTAGTTGCTAATATTTTTAACTCGAATCAGGGGTTGCAGAACAAGCGACCGCTAGCAAGGGGTGAGGTCAAGATGCGTGTTGGCAATGGATCAAGCGTTGGTGTGATCGTCGTCGGAACACTACCTCTCCATTTGCCGTCGGGATTAGTTATAACCTTGAATAATTGTTATCTGGTGCCTGTACTGAACATGAACATTGTATTTGGATCGTGTTTGATGCGAAGTGGTTATTCATTTAAGTCCTAGAACAATGGTTGTTCTATTTATATGAATGAAATATTTTATGGTCATGCACTGATGATGAATGGATTATTCTATTAGATCTCGATGATAATGTTACACATATTCATAATGTTGATGCTAAAAGGATTAAACTTAATGATGATATATCTGCATATATGTGGCACTGCCGTCTAGGTCATCTTGGCGTTAAACGCATGAAGAAGCTCCATTCGGATACACTTTTAGAATCACTTGATTTTGAATCATTTGATACATGTGAGCCATGCCTTATGGGCAAGATGACTAGAAAGCCGTTTTCCGGTTCAATGGAATGGGCATCAGATTTATTGGAAATCATACCTTCTAATTTATGTGGTCCAATGAGTGTGTCGGCGCGAGGTGGATATCGTTATTTTGTTACTTTCACGGATGATTTGAGTAGATACGGTTATATCTACTTGATGAAACATAAGTCTAAAATCTTTGAAAAGTTCAAGGAATTTCAGAATGAAGTGGAAAATCATCGTAATAGAAAGATCAAATTTCTATGGTCCGACCATGGAGGTGAGTATCTAAGTTACGAGTTTAGCACTCACATGAAAGAGTGTGGAATTGTTTCACAACTCACACCTGCCAGAACACCACAGATAAATGGTGTGTCAGAACGTCGTAATCGTAATTTACTGGATATGGTTCGATCTATGATGTCTCTGACGGACTTGCCGTTGTCATTTTGGGGTTATGCACTAGAAACTGCTGCATTCACTTTAAATCGGGCACCATCTAAATCCGTTGAAAAGACACCGTATGAATTGTGGTTTGTGATAGGGCAAAGGTGTCCGATCTTTCGATGAGATGATAATGGTCGATTTGGTGGAGTTCGGGCTTGACGATCCGACTACACGTGCGGGCAGAAGCGCCAATGCAATCGCTAGGCCAATCTCCAGGAGGTTACTGATCCTGCAGAAACACGATCAGCCTGACCAACGAGGGTCTTAATTCCTACCTGAAATCGAGAACAAGTAAGAACTAATATTGCAATCAAGATATTGCGGATTAAGATGAAAGCTTTATTGAAAAGGTGGGATCCTGTATAGGTGCGAAGTATAAGAGGCCTCTACGACGCTCGAGCCTTGGCGAAGTTGCTATGATGGCTAACTTAATGTCTAAATAAAATCCGAGTCTATGGTGATGGCTAAGGGGAGTATTTAAGGAGGAAAAGGTGGGGTTTCGGCCAGCCATAGAAGTGGTGGCCGAATCCAACCCTAGAAGTCATTTTCTCCTCAAATACGGACTCTAAAAAGTTTCTATTTAAAATCCTGCGAAAATTACATGCGCCTGGCCCAAAATAAAGGTGCCGCATCACCATATTAAGATATGGACGAATTTGTGAAGTATTAATCTTGAAAATTTCGTCCAAGCCTTCTTTCTTCATTATGGTGGCCTCAAAGTTCTGAAATCTTCATCCGTGGCCTTCTCTTGAATCATCACATGCTTGCTGCCATCTCCATGCATGACCATGCTCCAATGCTTGTCCCTCTCATTCATGCGAGGTCCATCATTTCTATGAGTAAGAAATACATCGGATTTAGGCAGCATCATATTCTCATGTATGTGAGGAATAGTTCCAAGAAACGAAAGTACGTGATAGTTAAGTTGTTTGGCACGAGATCGAGTGATAGGTCCTTGTATGTGTGTAGCTGTAGGTACAACGGTTGTATCAATAGATGGGATGTACACATCATGCTCCCCTTCTTGAATTGAAGTCGTCCTCGACGCAATCTCATCTTCCTCACCAAAGTAAGGCTTCAAATCTGCAATGTTAAATGTAGGACTAACCGTACCAAAGTCTGCAGGCAACTCAAGTTTATATGCATTATCGTTTATTTTCTCTAACACCTTAAAAGGACCAGCAGCACGTGGCATTAACTTAGACTTGCGTAAATCAGGAAAATGATCTTTACGCAAATGTAACCAAACAAGATATCCAACATGAAACACAACATGCTTTCTCCCTTTATCCCATCAAGTTTATACTAAGCATTCATGTGTTATATGTTATCTTTAGTAGTCTTATGCAAGTTTAATATCATTTCAGCATGTTGAGTAGCATCCAAATTATTTTGCACCGAAGAAGGTAAAGGCAATAAATCAATAGGTGCACGAGGAACAAAACCATACACGATCTCAAACGGGCACATCTTTGTGGTAGAATGCAGTGAACGATTATAAGCAAATTCTATATGAGGTAAACACTCTTCCCACAATTTTAAGTTCTTCTTTAAAACAGCCCACAACATAGTAGACAAAGTTCTATTTACTACTTCAGTTTGTCCATCAGTTTGGGGATGACATATAGTACTAAACAGCAATTTAGTCCCCAACTTAGCCCATAAACATCTCCAAAAGTGGCTAAGAAATTTAGTATCACGATCAGAAACAATAGTATTTGGCACACCATGTAAATGAACAATTTCACGAAAGAACAAATCAGCAATATGTGAAGCATCATCCGTTTTATGACAAGGAATAAAGTGTGACATCTTAGAAAACCGATCCACAACAACAAAAATACTATCCCTCCCCTTCTGTGTACGTGGCAATCCCAAAATAAAGTCCATAGAAATATCCTCCCAAGGAACACTAGGAACAGGAAGAGGCGTATATAAACCATGTGGATTAAGGAGAGACTTAGCTTTTTGACAAGTAGTGCAGCGTGCCACAAATCTCTCAATATCTCGACGCATACATGGCCAAAAGAAATGTGCAGCAAGAATATCCTCTGTTTTCTTGACACCAAAGTGTCCCATCAATCCTCCTCCATGCGCCTCCTGTAACAACAAAAGATGAACAGAACTATCTAGAATGCATAGTTTGTTAGCACGGAACATAAATCCATCATTGAAGACGAACTTGTTCCATGTTTTACCATCTCTACAATTCTGCAACAAATCTTTAAATTCAGCATCATGCACATATTGTTCCTTAATAGTTTCCAATCCAAATATTTTGAAGTCAAGTTGAGATAACAAAGTATAACGGCACGACAAAGCATCAGGAATAATATTATCTTTACCCTTTTTGTGTTTGATAACATAAGGAAAAGACTCAATAAATTCAACCCACTTTGCATGACGACGATTCAACTTAGCTTGACTACGAATATGCTTCAAAGATTCATGATCAGAATGTATAACAAATTCTTTAGGCCATAGATAATGTTGCCAAGTTTCTAATGTCCGAACCAACGCATATAATTCTTTATCATGAGTAGAATAGTTCAGACTAGACCCACTCAATTTCTCACTAAAATATGCAACAGGTTTTCCCTCTTGTAATAACACACCTCCCAAACCAATTCCACTAGCATCACATTCAAGCTCAAAAGTCTTATTAAAATTAGGAAGTTGGAGTAAGGGAGCATTTGTTAGCTTATATTTCAATATTACGAAGGCCTGTTGTTGTGCATCTCCCCCCAAAAAGGGCACATCCTTCTTGGTAAGTTCATTCAGCGACGCGACAATTGATCCAAAGTCTTTGACAAAGCGCCTATAAAAACCAGCGAGGCCAAGAAAACTCCTCACGTGTGTGACCGTCTTGGGCTGCGGCCAATTCTCAATAGCTTCAATCTTTGCTGGATCCACTTCAATACCCTGTGATTTAACAACATAGCCAAGAAACGCAACTCAATTGGTGCAAAAGGTGCACTTCTCAAGATTACCAAACAAACGTGCATGACGTAACGCATTGAAAACAACACGTAAATGGTCCAAATGATCCTCTAAAGATTTGCTATAAATCAGAATATCATCAAAGTATACTACCACAAAACGTCCAATGAAAGCACGTAAAACTTCGTTCATTAATCTCATGAAAGTGCTGGGTGCATTAGTTAAACCAAACGGCATCACTAACCACTAATATAAACCGAACTTAGTTCTAAATGCTATTTTCCATTCATCTCCCAATTTCATACGAATCTGGTGGTAACCACTACACAAATCAACTTTAGAAAACATGGTAGAGCCACTCAATTCATCAAGCATGTAATCCAAACGTGGAATAGGATGACGATATTGAATAATAATATTATTGATAGCTCTACAATCAGTACACATGCGCGAAGAACCATCTTTCTTAGGTACCAAAATAATAGGAACATCACAGGGGCTAAGGGACTCACGAATATCATCTCTATCGAGTAGTTCCTGAATTTGGCGTTGTATCTCCTTTGTCTCCTCTAGATTGGTTCTATATGGCGCGCGGTTGTGAAACGTAGCACCATGAATTAGATCAATTTGGTGCTCAATTCCTCTAATAGGAGGTAGTCCTGGGGGCATCTCAGCGGGAAAAACATCCTCATATTCCAGCAAAAGGTTAGCAATAGCGGGTGGCAAAGAAGGAGGCATATCCTCAAATAAAAACAAAACTCTTTGCAGATAATTGCATAACATTGAGTATTGTTTACATCTAGTTCAGCAATATCAATTTTATTTGCAAGCATACATGGACTCTTCAAACGAATTTCAGTAGAATGTTTAGAATTAGATTTAGTGTTCTTTGGTGGTACAAAATCTGCAGCAACAATCTGATTCTCACTTTTATTTTTCTCCTCGGTTTTAGCTCTACTAGCTCTGGCAAGATCATCTATTAAAATCTGTTCGGGAGTCATAGGTTTTAGACCAATTTTCTTTCCATCATGCATAAGAGAATAGTGATTAGTTTTGCCATTATGAACATATTCTCTATCAAATTGCCATGGTCTACCAAGTAACAAAGAACAAGCTTGCATAGATACAACATCACAATCAACAAAATCAGAATATGTACCAATAGTAAAATGCACGCGTACCGTTCTTGTTACCTTGATCTTGCGATAACTCTCAAACCATTGGATGTAATATGAATGTGTGCGTTGTCTTGTTGGAAGTGCAAGCTTCTCTGTCATGTCAACACTAGCCAGATTATTACAACTCCCTCCATCAATGATGATCCTTATAGCTCTTTCCTTGACAACACCACGTGTTTGGAACAGGTTGTGGCGTTGATCATGCTCAGATTTGCTCAATTGCACACTCAACACACGTTGTGTAACTAAGTTCTTGTATTGATCAGCAGTTTCATCTCGCATTACCTCTATCTCTTCATCAGAATCACAATTGTCTCCATCTCGAGCAGAAATATGAGCTAATGTATCTTCATCAAAGTCACTTGCTGAATCATATTGACCATCATCATGCACCATCATAACACGTTGTGTTGTGCACTGTCTCTCAATATGACCAAAATCCCAGCACTTGCTGCATTGTATATCCTTTGATTTACCCGTGGAAGCAATAGAAGATGCACTACGAGCAGGAGCATTGGATGACGGTGGAGGAGCAGCTGACGGAAATCTTGTGGTGGCCTTGGATGTGGTAGTAGCTGGTGGAGAATCACGAGAAGAAGGCGCTGATTTTCGGGATGTCCAAGTGGATGTGCGACCTGCAGAATTATTAGTCCTCCTCCATGGTGTTTGGCGATCCTGCACTTCACGTTCAGCTTTGCCACCAAGATAAAACAAACGAGTGATGGAATTATATTCCTTATAGTCTAATATGTGTTGGAATGTCCTTGTTTAATCCACCAAAGAAACGTGCAAGCATTTTTTCAGTAGTTTCAACAAGACCACACCGAACCATCCCCGTTTCCAATTCCTGATAATACTCTTCTACATAATTTTTCCCTTGTTCCAAACATGTCAGATTCTTTAGTAAATCACGTTGATAAGTGGGAGGCATAAAACGAACACGCATAGCAGTTTTTAAAGCTGTCCAAGTACGAGGAATAGTAGCAGGATTTAAACGACAATACTCAGACCACCAAAGGGAAGCAAATTTAGTAAATTCACATGTAGCAGCACTAACACGCATATTCTCAGGATATTTTAAACATGCAAAACATTGTTCTACTTCCATCTCCCATGTAAGATATGCATTACGATTATATTTACCCTCAAAAGATGGAATATTTAATTTAAGATTTGCAACATGATCATCATCATGTACCGTTGGTCGAGCGTTGCGGTGGCAATGTCGGGGTCGGCCAGCAGGGTGTGGAGGTTGTTCAACCTCCTCGTCAAACAGATCGTCGTCGTCGAGGTCATAGTAGTACCCGTCGTCTGCCCCCAATGTCGCAGCAGCAGCCGCGGTGGAAGCCTGAGGTGCCTTAGCTGCAGCTGAACCAACAGTACGACCCGTGATCGGAATGCGCCGTGTGCCATGCCGAGGTGCCAATGGGGCGGGTGGGGGTGCCGGCAATCTGTCCAAAACCTCCTTGAACCGAGCGTCAATCTTCTCGTTGAAGGATTTCTCGAGTCCATTGATCTTGTCCATGGCGTTGGTGAACTTGGTGTCAAACTCCTCTAGTCGTGCATCCACATCTTCAGCGCGACCGACAAATAGCTCGGAGAAGTGGGCATGTAGTTCTTGGTTAGTCATTGTGGCAAGGTTACACGAAGTATCTTCCATGGTTAGTCTTTTAAAAAGCACAGGTATATATGCCTATAACTACGGAAATATGGTGGAAGGCACGCATAATTCTTCAAGCAATATACGAAGCTCTTACAAGTTCTTACCAAACAGCAGGAAAAGGCGATATGCAACCGCGAGGATCAGTGGATCCAAAGATTGAACCGAGCGATTTCCAGGAGTCGAGACACCGTACGTGGAGAAATCTGTGGAGCTCTAGGAAGGCTTAGCAAAGTGGTTAGCAATTACCAAAATAGCAATGCAAATGTTGAAAGAATTCTCAACGACGGTACTGTGATGGTCATTGGCTAGACCGTACTAGAGACGCGAGCCTAGATCACCAACAATGTCACGACGCGACACAACAAGCAATGTATGATGATATGGCACCCTGAAAAGCGAACCGAGATGTCGAAAATCACTATGATGGTGAGTGTCTAGAACTGATCGACGGGGTCTAGAAACAGGTTAGCCCCAAAAAAAATTGTCGAATTTTTTGTATTATTCTTCGGAAAGCGCGCAGACGCCAAAAAAATATCGCTATAACGGCAGATGGAGAAAAGTGATCCCCGGAGCCAAAAATCAGTATAGCCAGAAATTTTTTTCAGAGGCGGTTCCAGACTTTTTTTTTGCTCTCCTTCTGGACTTACGACTGAACTTTTAGCTCGACACGGACTTTATATCAACACAGAAACAACAAGGAAGGAGAGTAAAAATAAATAACTAGGAAACAATAACTCAACTCGGACTCGTGCCGTGGCAGGAAAGGTGGTGGCGGAGTTTTAGGGTTTATGGTGGCCGGGTGTATGGCTGCGGAATATGGCGGCGATGATCTGCGAGTGTGGCGGTGACTACTGTGATCAGAACTCGAAACTCTAAGGGATGAGACACTAAGACCAGCAACTCGACGCGACGATGCAGACACAAATTCAACAATGCAAAACTAAAAATATAATGCAAGGCGTAGATTGGTGATGGGATGGATCTAAACTCTAACTGTGTTTTTGTCTTTTTCGTGGGTTATAGGTAAAACATATCTAATCTACGAAAACAGTAAAATCTTATCGAGCAACCTAGAATCTGATACCACTTGATAGGGCAAAGGTGTTCGATCTTTCGATGAGATGATAATGGGCGATTTGGTGGAGTTCGGGCTTAACGATCCGACTACACTTGCAGACACGAGCGCCAATGCAATCTCTAGGCCAATCTCCTAGAGGTTACTGATCATGCGGAAACACAAGCAGCCTGACCAGCGAGGGTCTTAATTCCTACCTTAAATCGAGAACAAGTAAGAACTAATATTGCAATAAAGATATTGCGGATTAAGATGAAAGCTTTATTTAAAAGGTGGGATCCTGTATTGGTGCGAAGTACAAGAGGCCTCTGCGACGCTCGAGCCTTGACGAAGTTGCTATGATGGCTGTCTTAATGTCTAAACAAAATCCGAGTCTATGGTGACGGCTAAGGGGAGTATTTAAGGAGGAAAAGGTGGGGTTTCGGCCAGCCATAGAAGTGGTGGCCGAATCCAACCCTAGAAGTCATTTTCTCCTCAAATACGGACTCTAAAAAGTGGCTATTTAAAATCCTGCGAAAATTACATGGGCCTATCCCAAAATACAGGTGTCGCAGCACCATATTAAGCTATGGACGAATTTTTGAAGTATTAATCTTGAATATTTCGTCCAAGCCTTCTTTCTTCATTATGGTGGCCTCAAAGTTCTGAAATCTTCATCTGTGGCCTTCTCTTGAATCATCACATGCTTGCTGCCATCTCCATGCATGACCATGCTCCAATGCTTGTCCCTCCCATCCATGCTTGGTCCATCATTCCTAAGAGTAAGAAATACATCTGATTTAGGAAGCATCATATTCTCATGTATGTGAGGAATAGTTCCAAGAAACGAAAGTACCTGGTAGTTAAGTTGTTTGGCACGAGATCGAGTGATAGGTCCTTGTATGTGTGTAGCTGTAGGTACAACAGTTGTATCAATAGATGGGATGTCCACATCAGTTTCGAAACAAACCTAAGATGTCATTTCTTAAAGTTTGGGGATGCGATGTTTATGTGAAGAAACTTCAACCGGATAAACTTGAAGCCAAAACGGAAAATGCGTCATCAAGGATACCCTAAGGAAACTATTGGGTATTCCTTCTATCACAGATCTGGGGGCAAAGTTTTTGTTGCCAAGAATGGATTCTTTCTAGAGAAAGAGTTTCTCGCGATAGGTGTGAGTAGTCGGAAGGTAGAACTCGAAGAGGTTATTGAACCTTCTCTTCAAAGTATGGCGAGTAGCGCAGCGCCGGAAGTAGTTCCGGAGTTGGCTTCACCAGTTGAAGAGGGACCTAATGATAATGATCATGAAACTCCGAAGAGAATACTACCAAACCTCGCATGTCTAGAAGGACGCGTGCAGCTCCCGAGCTGTACGGAAATCCTGTCATGAATTTCATGGTTGGTGAAAATGATGACCCTGCGACGGATGAAGAAGCGATGATGAGCCCGGATTCCAACAAATGGTTAGAAGCCATGAAATTCGAGATGGAATCCATGTAAGAAAATCAAGTTTGGAACTTGGTAGACTTACCTCACGACCGAAAGGCCGTAGAGAACAAATGTATTTTCAAAAGGAAAACTGATGCTGATGGTAATGTGACCGTCTATAAAGCTCGACTTGTCGCAAAGGGTTTTCGACAAATTCAAGGAGTTGACTACGATGAGACATTCTCTCCCGTAGCGATGCTAAAGTCAGTTAGGATTATGTTAGCAATTGCTGCATATTTCGATTATGAGATATGGCAGATCGATGTCAAAACCGCATTTCTCAATGGTAATATTGAAGAAGAGTTGTATATGATACAACCAAAGGGTTTTGTCGATCATAAGGATGCTAACAAGGTGTGCAAGCTTCAACGATCCATCTATGGATTGAAGCAAGCATCACGAAGTTGGAATCTCCGCTTTGATGAGGTAATCAAAGAGTTTGGATTTATCCAAACTTATGGAGAAGCTTGTATTTACAAGAAAGTGAGTGGGAGCAATGTGGCATTTCTGATATTATATGTGGATGACATATTATTGATCGGAAATGATATAGATCTTTTAAACAGTGTTAAAAGTTATCTAAACAGCAAATTTTCAATGAAGGACCTAGGTGAAGCGTCATACATATTAGGCATAAAGATCTATAGAGATAGATCTAGACGCCTAATAGGGCTATCGCAAAGTATATACCTTGATAAGATTTTAAAGAAGTTTAAAATGGACGGAAGTAAGAAGGGGTTCTTACCTATGTTGCAAGGAAAGACATTAAGTAAGACTCAAAGTCCGGCTACGGTGGAAGAAAGAGAGATAATGGACAAAGTCCCCTATGCTTCATCCATATGCTCTATAATGTATGCCATGCTATGTACAAGACCGGATGTGGCACATGCTATTAGTTTGACTGGTAGGTACCAATCGGATCCAAGTTCAGAACACTGGATAGCGGTCAAGAATATCCTTAAGTACTTACGAAGAACTAAGGATATGTTTCTTGTATACGGAGGTGAAGAAGAGCTCGTCGCTAAGTTTTATGTTGACGCAAGCTTCGACACTGATCCGGATGACTCTAAGTCTCAATCCGGATACGTATTTCTCATGAATGGTGGAGCGGTTAGTTGGAAGAGCTCCAAACAACCTGTGGTGGCGGGATCAACAACAGAGGCCGAATATGTTGCTGCTTCGGAAGCGGCTCAGGAAGCGGTTTGGATGAAGGAGTTCATATCCGAACTAGGAGTGGTTGCAAACGCGTTGGACCGAATGGTGATCTATTGTGACAACAATGGTGCCATTGCCAATGCCAAATATCCAAGGTCTCACAAGCATTCCAAGCATATTAAACGCCGGTTTCACTCCATCCGCGAGCATGTGAAAGATGGAGATATAAAGATTTGTAAAGTACAAACGGATCACAATGTAGCAGGTCCGTGGACTAAAACTCTCCCTAGAGCAAAACATGACCAACACCAGAACTCAATGGGTGTTAGATTCATCACTATGTAACTAGATTATTGTCTCTAGTGCAAGTGGGAGACTGAAGGGAATATGCCCTGAGAGGCAATAATAAAGTGTTTATTATGTGTATTCCAAGTATATGATAGATGTTTATTTTGCATGCTATAATTGTATTAATACAGAAAAGTTAATACATGTGTGTTTAATAAACAAACAGAAAGTTCCTAGTTATGCCTTTCTCATAAACTAGCTCGTTTATTAACAAGATGATCAAGGTTTCCTGATCATAGACATTGGATGTTGTTAATAACGGGATCACAACATTAGTGTAATGGTGTGATGAACATTCATCCGAAGTATAGCATTACGATCAAAGTCATTCAGTTTATATTGCTATAACAACTTACGAAGTGATCCTAATCCTTAGACCATGAGATCGTGTCAATCACTAACACCGGAAGAGTTTCTTGATAACATGAAAGGTCACACCGTAACAGGGTGATTATAAAGACGGGTTCAGGACTAATAAAGTGTTATGTTGAGGCCCATGGATCGAGAGTGGAATTTGTTCATCCCGATGACGGATAGATATACTCTGGGCCCTCTCGGTGATATCACATTGGTTAGCTTGCAAGCAAGTGATTTGAACACTAGAATGTTATATCACGGGAATGAGAAAAGAGTGCATGTCAGTAACGAGATCAAACTAGGTATGGAGATACCGATGATCGAATCTCGGACATGTAATATATCGCGAAATAAAGGGATTAAGATACGAGCGTAAAAGGTTCCGACGATCACAAGAAAGTAATCGTTGAATGTGTGGGAGTCAGTATGGGTCTCCAGATCCCGCTTCTGATTATTGATCCGAGAGGGGTCTCGATCATGTCCGCATTATTCACAAACCGTAGGGTTAAACACTTAAGAGACATCGATATCCAATTGGAGCAAAAGTTTCATGCCGAAAGAATAAACAAGCGCAGGAATTTATTCCACTAGATACCGAAACAGGTTTTCGGGTGAAATTGCATAAAGAGGTTATGCATGTGAAATAGAATTCTAGCAAGGGGTTATATGTGAACGTTTGTCATTAAATTAATTGACAAAAATAAATAAAAGAGATTTATTTAATAAGAGTTTGCATTAAATTTGGTGGAAATTTAATAGCAAGTTTGAGTGGGATTTTGAGTGGAGGGAAATGAAGAGGTTTTTGTGAGTGGAGTGTCCACCCACATGAATGAAGGAGGGGAGGGGGCATCCCCACGGCCGGCGTCCACCCCCTTGGGTGCCCCATCCTCCTATAAAAGGCACACCTCTCCCTCTCTCTCACTCACACCTCCTCGTGAAGGATCTCTCTCCCCCTCTAGAATTTATTCCCCATGGTCTCGGACTAGCGAGATACATGTTCCCGGTGGCTATTCGGCAAGAAAGAGTTGTGCTTCAGCTGCATCGCTGGAGCGAGGAGGTGGAGGTTGCTCGGTGCCTCGGACGTGTGTGCGAGCACGGATGCGCTGCTAATTTGGGGCGCTAGGACTTCCTCTCGATCTTGAGGTCGGCAAGAGATCGTCTACATCAACCACGAGTCGAACTCGTTAAGCTTTGTCGGTCTTCAATTGTATGTTCTCTAGGGATATACATCCGCCCGTTGTTTGTATCTAGTAGATAGATCTTGGTACGTAGTTCCCATCGTAGGAAATTTTTTGTTTTCTATGCTGCGAACCCTACACTCGCAAACCACGTTAAGAGAACAAAAATAAAGGATATGCAATAGTGCTGTGGTAGGATGGATCCATAAGAGGTTCTTTTATCAAATAGTTTCTCTTTTAGCTATAGAATGTCTCTATATCTTTGTTGAAAAACTTCTGTAAAACATTTTGGAAACCTTTTTGAAAAGTCTTTGAGAAAACAGTAGCATTGGGTCACCCAGTTACTTTTTCCTTCCGGTCATCACATGACCAAACTCCTTTCCTCCATTTTCTGACCATCTCATGGGAAAACATTTCCAAGCCATTGCTTTTCTGAAGTCTTTTTCGAAAACAAAACCAACACCGCTATACAGCAGTTTGTCCAACCCGTGCATAACCACGGACACGGCTATTCGAATAGATTTACACTCTGCAGAGGTTGTACACTTTACCCACATCATCTGATTACACTACCCTGATCTACACCGATCGTGGGTCGAATAACCGATCAAGACCTTCGGTATGGCCTCTCAAATACAAGTGCATACCCTATGAGTGTTATTGCCCTCAACACCGGGACGCCTTATATAGTTCCCAAGCCAACCGAAGCGTGTTTTGCACCTTGATGGGTGTGCGCTTTCAATGAGAGCCTCATAGTATCACGTGGAGGTCCATAGACCCTTAGTTCCTTCTCTAGGTCGATGCTACGAATGGACCCTTTTTCCAGAGAAGGCCCACCCTCCGAGATTTTGGGATTCCCCGTCCCATTCCAGAGTAATGTGGTTGCAGAAGTTAAGTTGTTATAGCTCAACTGCAAATAACGGGGTGCATTTTCGTGAACATTTTCCTCCATGCATTTTGTAAAACAAAACCTTTCTTTTTCATTTATCAAACCTCTCTTGGTAGGTTAAACCTCACCAAGATTTTCTTATAAATCATTTTTGTAAACTTCCCGTGGTCTTCCCATCCTATACTTTTAAGTCGGCTAAAACGGGGTCACCAAAGTGGTTATGGTGTTAGAACACCATATACCATACTAGGGGCAATTATTTTTCATCAAGGGGGGGGTGTACTTAGTAGTATAGAAAGGGTAATGGTTTGGAGGATCCGAACATTCCCACATATAAAACATACTAGTAAAACCATGCAATTTATATAAACAAGTACATAAAACATGCATAAGTGAAAAAACAATAGGACTAGGGCTTATGAGCAAAAAGGTGGCATGCCTATGATCAGCATGGTTTTTTCACTTATGCATGGATTTCTTCAGAATACCAGAATACCATGTCTACAATAATAAAAGGATTCCTTCTTCTCTTCTTCAGACAATCGCAACAATCGCCGTTATCGAGCATATATGCAAGCAAACAATACACCAATAAATATAGAGCATACATGCATCATTGCAATCAACAAACAAACAAGTAACACATGTGATAAATCATTAGGATTTTAGAATAATGAAATTAGAAAGATTGGGTAAAGCCTTGGAGAATTTAAGGGAATTCCAATATTAATGTTAGTTTAGAAACTAAGTAGAGGAGGGTTTTTATACCAAGGTCACATTTATTATGATATCATTTTATAAAAATGGTATCAGAAGATAGGTAATGATAAAATGAAACCAACAAAAGTGGTTTCACTATTTTATCAAGTACCATTGATTTATAAGGGGTTTTCTAGTGAATAAAACCCTATTTTTAGGAGATAATTCACCAGAAAATATCTGGAACTCCAAATATTATTTATTTGGATGATTAAGTAGTATTTTATGGATAGATTCAGTGGGAGTTGGAATCAAACCAAAATAATTACTAGAATGCCCTTGGGAAATTCCCAAAGAAGGAAATGGATGCTATTTGTCTTTTTCAACAGATTAAATCGATAAGGGCTTGATATGATTCCATAGAAACATGCTAGGTATTTGGAATTCCTTTCTGTAGAAATTGGAATCACCCTTTTTGGATTTATAAAACTGTTGTAGTGACTTTATTGGTGAATTACCTATGCATAGAAAGGATTAATTTACCAAAATTCAAAGAGACCTCAATAATTGTTGGGCTACTAGGGTGTGATACATATTGTTATGTATGTTCACTGGGAGTTGGAGTCAGGTCAATACCATTTAGGTTTTGACATAGAAAATTTATTAAAGGAATGAACATATTGTTTTTGTTATTTTTATTAATGGAATTTTAGGAGGCAATTTACTATGGGGCCAGGGCTGTGAGGTAGATACATTCATAGACAACCAATGGAGACTGGGTATACTCAATTTGGCCTCATGAAACTCCCTAAGAGGTTTATATACTGAAAAGGATACCTCTTGGAATTTTAAATACTATAACATATATGAAAAGTATTATGGTCCAGTTCTTCAACTACATGTTAGACTAGATGTTCAGGTACCCGGGAAAACGCTAGTTGAATTGTTGGTGGTCATTTCCAATTTTTAATCGATTTAAACCAGCAGAGATGTTTGCAGATCTATGGAAAAGAATAAAAGAAAGGGGGTTCATCAGGCCAGATCTAAAATGTTGTGGGCTGGGGGAGGGGGTTTTGGCCCACCAAGACGCGGAACGGGGCCCACCAGTTAGCGACAATGGCCGGCGAAAGGGTACCAGCAGATCTGGGCCATTGAATCAAAGTGGATCCAACGGCGCGCATCCCGTCTTCTTCCTCTGGACGAGCTCGCCGACGGGAAAACCTAACGAGGTCTGGGCGGAGCAGGGGCTCACCTAGCAGGTGCGCCAAGTACCAAGGATGGAGGGAGGTGACGCAGTGGCTGATGACGATCACGGAGAGGGTCGAGAAGGTTCGGTTCCGCCTTTGATATCCTCCCCGCAACGGTGAGCGAAATGACCTCGCCGGAGCTCACTGGTGTAGATGGTTGCCAACTATCCTGAACCAAAAGAAGGGGAGGTTTAGGTAGAGGGGAGTCCAGAGAAGATTGTTAGGAGGAAAATAGGGTGAGAGGGAGGCAGGGAGGAGGGCATGCAAGAATATCCATGGTGGTGGCCGAACCATGCTCCTCGGCCTCTCTAGGTGCCTATAGATCTTGGTATTTAGTGGGGAGATGCTGGGGAGTGAGGTGAGTGTGGGATAGGAGAAATGAGGCGGAGAGGGAGAGCACGGTGGCCTCTGGCCTTTTTATGGCATGGAGAGGGAGTAATGGAGGAAATGCCCATTTTGGACATGGAGGTGAGGTAGGGTTGGCTTGGGCTACTGCTAGGTGGAGTGGAGGAGGGGTACAGGGTGTCCTGGTCAAGTGGGGGCAGAGAGGGGGTGGGGTGGTTGCTTTAAATAAGTAAATGGGCAACACATGGCATCTCTCTCTCTCTGACTTTCTCCAAGCACTAGTGGACAAGGTTTTAAGTGAGCTACAGTGAAGAGATAAAGTGTAGCTCGACCAGGGGAGGTGGGGGTGTGCTGTACATGTTTGGTTGACGAATATTAGTGAGGGTTGGTTGGGTTTAAGCCAAGGTTTAGTTGATGTTGCAAGAAATTGATCAACCATGGGATTGTGAAGGATGTTGAGTATTACATTGGGAAAGGTGGAGAAATGGTACTGGTAGATGAGTATCGTCATTGTACACCTCCAAGATTTATTTGGGATTTTTAGGATATTTTTAGTTCACTAAAAATCATTTATTCAAAAAGTGCAGAAGTGGTTTTGAGAAGTTAATGTAAGATTTTTCCATTATACAAAGTGGGGTTTTGGTGTGATATGGTCCTAGTTACCATATTACACCTTGGGGAATTTTATTGGGATTTATTGAGATGGAAAAGTATTTTTAATGAATTATTTCTCGTTTCTGCCATTTAAGAAGAGGGATTCCAATTTTCGTGCCCTTGGTTCGTTAGTTGTACTCACTTTTCCCCAGTCGCTTAACTTTTCCCCTCGCCATGTTAAGAAACCCTCACGGGCGCTCGGACGGAGGGATGCCGCCAGGTCAAAGGCTTGAACGTTACATGCTGACTAGTAGGACCGCGTTGGGACGAGTCGGGCGTTGAGAGTTACGTTACGAGGCCTCGACCGATACATGCCTGACCAGTGGGGCCGCGTTGGGACGAGTCTTGCATACATGGTGAAGGGTGGGGCCGTGTTGGGACGGTTCGTGCATATGTGGTGAAGAGTGGGGCCGCATGGAGCCACGTCAGACCGACCATTCTCACTCACCCAAAGCATTCGCTTCCCCCGATCCTGGAACAGCTCCCACACTGCCGCTCTGCTGCCCCGCCATCGTTCCCTCCTACTTTATGTCGTCCTCGGCCCTAGAGCCGCCCCTCCCCTATCCATGGAGCCCACTCCACCTCCGGCTTTGCTCCCGCCCTTGCTAGATCTAGCCCTTCCACGGAATAGTATGCAACACCGGCTGGTGCACCATCCATCCCCGTCTAGCACAGAGAAGATTGGGTGGAATCGCAGGGATCTAACGCATGGATTCCATCTGGGTAAGCATCATTTACCTTTTGTGGGTTGATTATTCGCAATATTTGAACGCGAATCGTTGGTGCTCAATTAACTGCCTTGATTTTCGAATAGGATTTATCTAGTGCTGGCGTAATTCGTGGTTGTGAACAATATCTCTCTGGATTTTACGTCCCAGCGGTGGTTTCAACCTCCATAACTCTCAGAGATAGATAAAATCTCCCTAAAATATATTGTAAATTCCCCTGGAGCAGTGGCGTTTCAGTTGGTTTGCAAGAGGTTTATAATTACGAAACTCTCGCGTGGCATGAAACTATAATTGACTCAACTTTCGCACGGCTAGCGATTCACTTTCAAATTAAAAAAATTATACAACTCTTAATGTACAAGAGTGTTTATAATTGACACAACTCTTGAACACTTTCAAATTAAAAAATATACAACTCTTAATGTAAATGAGTGTTTATAATTGACACAACTCTTGAACACTTCCAAATTTAAAAAAACCATACAACTCTTAATGTAAAAGAGTGTTTATAATTGACACAACTCTTGAACACTTTCAAATTGAAAAAATTATACAACTCTTAATGTAAAAGAGTGTTTATAGTTGACACAACTCTTGAACACTTTCAAATTAAAAAATATACAACTCTTAATGTAAAAGAGTGTTTATAATTGACACAACTCTTGAACACTTTCAAATTTAAAAAAATCATACAACTCTTAATATAAAAGAGTGTTTATAATTGATACTACTCTTGAACACTTTTAAATTGAAAAATTATACTCACTCTTAATGTAAAAGAGTGTTTATAATTGACACTACTCTTGAACACTTTCAAATTAAAAAATTAAACAACTCTTAATGTAAAAGAGTTTTTATAATTGACACTACTCTTGAAAACTTTCAGATTGAAATATTATACAACTCTTAATGTAAAGGAAAAGGATGTTTAACTTTGAACACTATGAAATCGCACTTAATACGTAATAATGATGTGCTAATAAAATCTTGAGAGATTATCATTTTCATAGAATGTAGGGATGTAATGCGTAAAATTGCATATGGAAAAATTATACACCTTTGAACACTTTGAAATCGCATTTAGGACATGGAGTGAAATATAATGAAAAAATTATACACCTTTGAACACTTTCCCTTCAAATTATATTCAAAATCATTTGTTTATGGAGTTAAAGCATCGGTGGCAAACTCATTATTTTGCATGGATAGAGGGTGCCCCCCGACTGATATTGGGGTTATCCTATCCGCTAGATCACAAAGGATCATTCAGAGGATCAACGGTTGGTGGGTACGATCCACGTGACAACTGTCTCGACCAATTAGAGCGTAGCAGCCAAGATGAGCATAGGTGTGAGAGTTTGTCACTAAGAGGGAGGGGAAAACTGAGTAGAACTTAGAAACCAAGGGCAAACCTGACAAGGGGGTTGAAATATAAAACAAAAAGAGATTTAAAAATGGAAAATGCTTCTTTTATACAATAAAATACATATTGGCACACATCAAACTATTTGAAATTCAAATATACATCAGCTTGACAATTATTGCCTCATTCAGACAAATTATGTTTTGGGGAGGGATGTTTTGAGGAGAGGCTTTAGTACAAAGCCATGAACCTTCATAGATAGTAGGTGATTTGAGAAGTGGTGATTTAGGTTAAAACTTGATTTATATACATTTCTTATGGTGGCATGTCACATAATAAGACACCCTGGGTAGATGCCACTATGTTTTGATCTTTTTGAATTTGTTGTGCATAAAATGACTCAATTAGCTAGCTAAAACCCATTCGTTGACTCTCTGTTGACCAGCCACCGGAGGGTCAAAGTGAGTATATTGCACACGGCAGTGTTAATACTAGAGGGAAAAACTGAGTACGACCAAACTACCAGTGCTAAACTCGAGGGTATAACTAAGCACAACTAAGTGGACAAGGTTAGACACGAGGGGGAAAACGCTACGCACGGTACACGTGTTGCGGTGCACGGGGCGGTAGCGAACATGTGTGGTGGTGCACGGTGTAGTAGCACACACGGTTACGCGGTGCACGGTGGTGAAACGAAAAATCTCCTCCCTTCACCTTTATAGAGGACTCCTCACTCTCACTCATCACTCACTCGCTCACTCAATCACACAACCATCTCCACTGTCCCATCACCTTCTGCAAACCCCCAAGAAAACCCCAACCACGCTGGTGATGGAGAAGAACGGCGTGGTGGCCATCTTCGCCTCCAAGGCGGACGATGAGGAGGCCCCCGTCCCCATACTAGCCCTCGTCGAGGCATGGAAGGCAGCCGCCATCCCCGTCCAGACCCCCATCCCCGCTTTCGCCGTAGCCACTGGCGAGGAGGCCCCCATCCCCGTAAAGGCCCCCGCCATTCTCCTGCAGATCCCACACGGCCGGGACCCCTACAGGGACAACGATTACATCAGGCCGGAGAACCCCTTCGACACCAGCTTAGCCGACCCATAGTCGGAGGTAACTAGGGTTTTCTCCCCTTCCTTTGTTCTTCCCCCATTACCATCGTTGGATGCTAGATCATGTGTTATTAGGGCTCGGCTAATCGGTGGATGCTAGGTATTTTTACAGTAGCTAATCCTCTTGTGTTAGATCTTGTATTTCGATGAATTCCCCTAGTTAGGATCAATACTAGCATCGATTTGTAATTGGGATCAGTACTAGCACCGATCTACATTTGGGATCAGTACTAACACCGATATGTAGTTGGGACTAGTATTCGATTTGGTTTGATATTTGGGGATTGGGGAATAATCAGGGGATCTCAATCGGTTAATTTATGCAAGTAATAAATCCCTATAATCATGGTATCTCAATCATGTCCTTATTGTACGCTACTGTTTTTTATAATAGGTGGATAGCAGCAATGTTTGCAGCGACGACGAGTCCATGGACACCAAGACTCATCAGGTGCTGAGGAAGATGAAGGATGGCCAGTTCAACGGCTTCTTCGCCGGCGACGTCTATAGGTGCCCCTTCTGCACCAGGACCCTCTCCACCGAATTCAACTCCCTTGTGATGCATGCCGAGGACGTGAAGACCTGTGGCCCGTCAAAGAATGCCAAGGCCTTCAGAGCCCAGCACAAGGCACTCGGTTTTCACCTCCGCAACCTTCAAAAGGTGGCCATCGAGGAGGGTCGCATTCCCCCGATCAATCCCAAGGTGCCCAAGGTCAAGGGACTGGGCAGCAGGAAGTGCAGGAAGCGCCACAGGGTGGAGGGAGAGGACCTCCTAGCGCAGGCCATAAGGGGCCACTGATCCTGTGCTGATGATGCTGCTGCTGCTGTAAAGAAGCTTCTTTTGTTTTGTTGTCTGTGTTGATCTTGTAATCTGCTGATGCTGAGCATCCTAATTGTCAAACCTGGTTTAAGTATCGTACTATATAATCCTTTATTAGCTGCTTTATCTACATCTGCTTTGTTCATCTACATATTTATGGTGCTGGTTAGATTTGCTGCCATATTGGGAAAATACGAGGGCCAAAAGGAACCATAAATGAAGAGAGAAGATGCTCTAGATTCGCTGCATTTTTTGGCAAAAATAATAACTGTTAGTGCATTAAGGGGAAAATGCGCTCTTAAAAAGGACAATCATAAAAATAACAATAAAGAAATCTTCCAATTTAGGTGACAGGGCGCACGTAACTACCATACGCGCCCCACATGGTCCCACACCACATCCCCCAAAACGCGTTCCCAATAAGTCGGCCCGACACCATGGGGGTACTACTACAGGACCCAAATGAATGTGAACCCAGCTGTCATCACGCAATGAGTGTCGGACCTACTTTTCAGCACGTAACAGCGAGGGTCCACTACGGGACCCACCTGAATACGGCCCCACTTGTCAGCACGTAACAGCGAGGGTCCACTAACGGGACCCGACGGAGAGCGAGTTTCAGACCGATGTGAGATTTCCATAATAGGAGCTGGAAAAAAGTGAGGAAAAACTAAGCGGCTCATGAAAAGTGAGTACAGCTAACGAACCAGGGGCACAAAAATAGAAATCCCTAAAGAAAAATGGAAAAAATAAATATTATAACATCTGGAAAATAAATATATTTGAGATGGGAAGATATGGTATGATATATAGGCATCAAATGTGCCTTGATTTGTCAAGGTGGTTTGGAGAAAATCAAGGTTGTCTTTATAGAGAAGGGTTTGAGGATTTTGTAAGTAAAGGAATTTAAATAGTTTAATAATCCAAATAATTATGGGAATTAGTTGATGATGATTATATCCAAGGTGGATGTTGTCCACTTAAAGTATCTAGAAAAATCACCTTGGATATTGACAAACTAGATTTTTTGTAGAAGAGATGGATTAGAAGATCTAGGTTTTTGTTATTTTCATACCAATTATATTAGGGAGCTCAGAGCTCACCTTGGTACAAGGGGTATATGGATGGATAGTATAAGTTGTATAGATGACCATGATGTCAATAGATGGGCTTGGTTGTATTTGGGGTGATTTAGGAGTGATGGCAAACTTTGTTGAAAACAAGGCTGCCATAATAGATGAGTCATGATGCCTCATAAACCATGGTGATTTAAGAAGAACAATGCTCTTATGGAAAAAAGTGAAGTATGGAGTGATAGCCCGTGGTTAGTATATAATAACCATGCCAAGAGTTGGTCAAGGGGAGATAGCAGAAGGATGTGAGGATCTGCCAAAGTGTCAACACCCGGATTTTTAATCCCAGATGCCTGTTATGCCATACATCGCAATCCGAGGATTACCATTTTTGCGAGACATAACAGATTTGATATCACAGTACATCATCCATTACAAAAAATACATAAGGTCCTACACAAATAAGGATCTCATGATCCAGTTCTTAATACAATTCAAGCAGCGAAATAACGTAATAGTTATGATAGCGTAGGCGAAGCTCCATCTTCAGGGTCATAGGCAATGCTGACGATGGGATATCATCCTAGTTGTCGTAACCTTCCTGCAGTCCGTCATCCTGATACTCTTCTTCATAGTCTGGCCACGGGAATAGCCAGGGACTAAGCCATGACTACTCTTTAAGTACTCGCAAACTAATACTAACAAGTGAAGGGGTTTTGAATATGATATACTAAGCTCTAGGGTTGTTTTACAAAAAGCCAGATTTACCTCTACTAAGTTCAAAAGCAAAGAAAGCTAGTTGAAAGTTTTATAACACCTAAGTGGGAACTTGCATTTCATGTCACAACTCTGTTGTGGTCAAGTCAAAGTCATAAATCATTTCATAAGTCATTTTGAAAACATCTCACGACGGAACAGTATGGCCACTCCAACTGTCCATAACCGCGGACACGGCTATTCGAGTAGTTTGACACTTTGCAGAGATTGTACACTTTCACCATAACATTCGATACATCCGTCAAGAACAATCCTGAATTCACCATACTCAGTATGCGGATAATCAATCCTAACCTTTCAATCACACGCCCTAGTATAGGCACATCTCCTGTGAGTTTGGCCTCCCAACCATGACCAACTATCATCTTGGGAACTGCACAGGTGGACAATCTTCACAAGGTAGCCTCAGCTCAGACCTTGGCCTCAAGGGAACCCATACTAAGGTATATAAATTTCCAGTCAAGCCCTACCCAAATTTCGGGTATTGTGGTTGTACGGTAAATTTGGAATGGTATCGCATGCAGACAACCATCAGTTTTATAAAGGTCTAAGGCTCATGCCTCAACATTTTCATCATCAAAATCATCTGGTGTTCAAAAACACATGTCAAAACATTTCAGTAGAATGACTCATCATTCTAAGGTTTTCATAACCATTTTCACCAAGTATTCCCATCTAAAGTTGATCAAGTTTTATGCTTAGCACTAGCATCTACAAGTGGGGGTAAATACTAATGATGGGTAATAAACCAGTGGGGATTTACTAGGTTCAATCTCATGTCTTAGGATGACATCAAGATTATCTAACTTAGGACAAATTTTATGCTCTTTATGCTACCTTCAATTATCTTTCTAGAATCTACAAGTCACTATGTAAACTCTAAGAGAAAGCTTTGGTAAAAAATAAAGTATTAAGCTTGCAAGTAAAACTAGGATTGGGTATCAAGTGGTGTAAGCTTGCAACTAAAACTTGCATGGTTTAGCTTGGTAAGATAGTTGTATAAGCTTGCTAAGTTGCAAGTGTTAGCTTGCCTTGTGCAGAGCACTGGTTGAAGTTCTCCTCGGCTTCTTCCTCGTAGTATACTACTTCCTCCTCGTATCCTTGGTCGGTACTAGCGTCCATAAATAAATACGAGGTACACAATCACCAAACAATACTTAACTATTTCTAATCATCACCCAAAGTTTCACACTAGGTGATCTAGCATCATCACTAACATTACAAGATTAAAGCACTTGTCCCATTTATTTTATTTTGAGAAAAGTAATTTCTACTCATTGAAAAACTACTTAAGATTTAATATTCTCCAACTCAAACATGGGATCATGTTGACACATGTAATCACCACATATTTCTGTACATGGGAATGTGATTTAAAATGGTGTCACAATTTAAGAAGGTTTAACCTCTTTATTTTATTTAATTAAATTGACTAGAAATGCCTATGTGGCATTCTTTTATTACTTGATCATTATTTCTGTAAGTAAACCTATATGTTTTTATATATTCTGAAAGGTATGGTTAAGTGTGATTTTTGAGAGTTGGAATTAACTCAAAATATCTTATGGTTGAATTTTGAAAAATGTTTGAATGCAGAAAAGCTTCTGCCTTGTTATTTTTACCATCAGTGATCTAAATATCTAAATGGTTTGAATACAACGGGCTTGGATTAATTATTCCAGTACCTTTCTAACAAAATTGGTTTCATGCATTTTGGTTTAGTGAATCGAGCTGGGTTGATTTTTGAATCTAGGTATAGAACTGGGTTTAAAATTAAATGAATAAAACTAAATTTGAATCAATGGGTTGCGCAGCATGTTTAACTGGGCCGGCCGACTACGCACAGCGCAAGCGCGGGCTGGTTAAGTGAGCGACCCCACTCGTCAGTGATAGAATGAGGGGCGAAGCGGTATGGGGCGATTAGGACCGTAGGATCTAACTCTAATCAAAGTGCCCTGGTTCATCGTCCACGTCGGGTAGTGCCGACGAGACAGAACCCTAGCACGGACAGTGGTGGTCGTGGGAGGCTCACCGGGGCTTAGGCGATGGTCGATGACGGGGCCAAACGATGAAGTCGACGACGGCGGTTCTCCTGGTACTGGAAGCTTCTTGTGGGGAGGCTCCAATCGACGGCGCCTCTCCTCCTCTGCAGCGGCGAAATCCGGTGAAATTCCAGCCACCTGGTGATCGCCTTGCTCCGGGATTGAGTGGGTGTGATTAGTGAGAGGTGGGGAGTGAACTGGTGTGAAGAAAACGATCGGGGGAGGCCTTCTTTTATAGTGGATGAAGGGGACCGAATGGCGCGGGTGGAGCTCGTCGGGGTCGGCTGCATAGAGGGCTAATGGAATGGGCGACGATAGGGGCGGTTCTATGCTCCCTGGCGAAGCTCAACGGTGTGGTGGCAACGCGTGGGGCGGTGCTGACCGGTCGGAACACGTCTATGCTCTAGGCGGCTCCGACGGAAGTCTTAATGGCGCATAGGTTCTCCTGGTCGCACGACGGTGAACGAGCATGTCTGGGAGGTTCCTGGTGCGGTGGTGATCACGTACGCAAGCGGCGAAGGCGGGGCTTGGTTTGTGCGAGCGTGTCGAGCGCGGCGCTTTGGCGCGCTCTCGGCAGGGCCGCAGAGAGAATGGTCGTGCGCATTCTGGGTGGTCCAGTGGCTGGCTGCACTCGGAGCTTGGACAGGGAGTGGCGGCGGACGGTGGAGTGCTTGCTAGACAAGGTTGGCGAGGCTAGTTAGGCTGGTAGCTTGCTATCGACATTGGGGTTGGCAATTGTGCTCGGACATGGTCACCATTGATGGCATTGTCGATTTTACAGTGAGCTAGAGCTGGTTAAATTAGTTAGATGATCTACTGAGAGTGTTGTGAGAGCTAGGGAGGGGACAGGGTTGGCACAACACTGCTCACTATATTGTTTGTTGTTTAATCTGATTTATGCCCAGAAGGTGTTTGATGATATGGCCGAAAGAACTTCAAATTTGAATTTTGGATTCAAACTTGGTGGGTTTGCTAGGCACATACTAGGGAGTCTCTGGTTAGTTGGATTAGTCAAGGGGCACTGGTTTGGTTGGGTTTTGAAAATGTGTGATCTTCACATATGTTAAAGATTCAATTTTGAATTTTCATTTGAATGGGGTTGCTAAATTTTTATGCAAGTTTGAAAAGATGGGATTTGATTCACTTTTACTTGGTCTTGCAAGGGGTGAAAAGAATTGGAAAAGTTTCTGTTTGAAATCTTGGACTAGAAACACTCAAAGTGATCTAGTGAGCAAGATTGGCAAAAATGACCATTTGCCTTATTTGAATTGTTTGTGTTTTTCTCTTGATTTGTTTCTTCTTGGAAATGTTTTAGATGATGTTATTTTCATTTTTGAACCATTCCTTACTATTTAGGTTAATCACACAAGTCCATTCATGCATTTATCAAATCATCACATACACATGCATTCATATGATTTTAATTAATCAAAGTTTTTGTTAACCCTAATTTTAGTGATTAGAGTTTCATGATCATTGTTTCATATTTTTGGGATGTTACAAACCTTCCCTCCTTAAATAAAATCTCGTCCCGAGATTCGAAAAAGAAGAAAAAGATTACCTAGGATTTAAAGAGATCGGGAAACTCCGTCCTGATGTGATCTTCTCGCTCCCAAGTAGCTTATTCTTCAGTGTGGTTGCTCCATTGAATCTTGAGAAACTTGATGCTTCGGGTTCTGGTGGTTTTGAAAGCTTCCTCCAAAATACGGATGGGTACTTCGGGATACGCCAGGTCATCGTTGATCTCTATGGTCTGGTGATCAATGTTCTTGAAAACTTCAGTCTTCTCTGGAACTTCAAAGCATTTGCGAAGTAATGATATATGGAACACATTGTGTACTGCTGACATCTCCTCTGGAAGTTCCAATTGATATGATACTTCTCCTCGACGATTCAGAATTTTGAAAGGTCCGATGTACCTGGGGGCTAACTTTCCTTTTAGCTGAAAACGATGCATTCCCTTCAAAATAACTTCTTTGAACTCCGAATCTACTGGTACACAGAGACGTCCTTTGTACCACAGAAATCCTTCCTCGTCTTCGGTAAATCCGGGTACTTTTCCTGTACCGATACGACGTTTGATTCCGTCGATACTAGAATTTATTTTCTGCGCCTCCTTGATCTGACTGATCAAAGTGGGTTGAAGTTCTATGCTAGTAAAAAATCCTTCACTCACTAATTCCATTTGGAAATCTTCCATCTCTTTGTGCAAACTTGGTTGCTCCTTCAAAATCATGGAGTTCAAGCGGCACGGAAATCTGCTAAGGGCATCTGCTACCACATTGGATTTACGGGGGTGATAGTGAATGTCCAAATCATAGTCCTTGATTAGTTCAATCAATCTCCTCTTCCTTATATTCAGCTCTTTCTGAGTGAATATATACTTCAGGCTCTTGTGATCTGAATAAATCTCACAATGGTTTCCCATGAGATAATGCCTCCATGTCTTCAGGGCTAGAACTATGGCTGCGAGTTCAAGGTCATGGGTTGGATAATTCTGTTCATGCTGCTTCAGTTGTCGGGATAGATAATATATACCTTTGCCTTCTTGCATTAGCACACATCCGAAACCAATCTTAGATGCGTCACAATACGCATCAAAGGGCTTCGTGATATCCGGCATGATCAATATTGGGGCTGAAATCAATCTCCTCTTGAGTTCATAAAAACTTGCTTCACATTTGTCTGTCCATTCAAACTTCTTGTCCTTCTTCAGCAATTGGGTCATGGGTCTGGCAATACTCGAGAATCCTTCTACAAACTTGCGGTAGTATCCCGCTAATCCGAGAAATGCACGAACTTGGGTTTGAGGGGTTGGGGCTTGACAATCTTCAACATCCTTCACCTTCGCAAGGTCAACGGCAATTCATCCGGCTGATACAATATGTCCGAGGAATCCTACTTCCTGTAACCAGAATTCACATTTGCTAAACTTGGCATACAACTGATGCTCTCTAAGGGTTCCAAGAATGGTCCTTAGGTGTAGCTCATGTTCTTCTTATGATTTGGAATAAATCAGAATGTCATCGACAAAAACAATGACAAACTTATCCAGGAAGTCCATAAAAATTTTATTCATGAGGTTCATGAAATAAGCGGGGGCATTGGTTAATCCAAAAGACGTGACAGTATACTCGGATAATCCATATCGGGTGTTAAGGCAGTCTTTTGAATATCCTCTGAGCGAATCTTGAGTTGATGATAGCTAGTTCTAAGATCAATCTTAGAAACACTTTAGCACCAGTCAACTGGTCAAACAGATCTTGTATCTTCGGCAGTGGGTACTTGTTCTTGATGGTAACGTCATTCAACTTCCTATAATCCGTACACAAACGGTTACCTCCATATTTCTTGTCCACAAACAAAACAGGTGATCTCCATGGTGACGCACTTGGTTGAATCAATCCAATTTCCAGCATGGCATCCAGTTGCTTCTTCAGTTCCACTAGTTCAGACGGGTTCATACTATATGGTCTCTGGGCTATGGGTCCGGTTCCAGGTATTAGTTCAATGATAAACTCAATATCCCGATCGGGGGGCATACCGGGCAAAACATCTGGAAATACATCGGGGTATTCACAGACTATTCGAACATGGTAAATGGTTGGCTGGGCTATACTCTTGTTGCACTTGAATTGACGGGGCAAGGTTTCAGATACATGCTTGACTGATATTCCGGCTGTACTGGTCATGGTTATGGATTTCTTGGCACAGTCAATTAATCCTTTATGTTTGGACATCCAATCCATTCCTAGTACTACTTCCAAACCTTTAGTTCCGAGTACTATTAGATTAGCATAAAAATCTATGCCATGGATTCGGATAGGGACGGCTTTGCAAATTTTCCTAGTTTTGGTGGTTGAACCAGGTATTTGAACAATCATAACATGCTTCAATTTGGTTGGTTGAATCTTACTAGTCCATGCAAATTCTTCAGTAACAAATGAGTGTGATGATCCAGAATCAAACAACATTCTTTCAAGTACTGAGTTAACAGAAAACATACCCAGCAAGACATCTGGCGCTTCTTGGGCTTCTTCCGCATGCATGAGAAAGAGACGACCGTTGCGGTTGAGTGAGTTCCCTGGGGCAAACCTTCTTCCAGGATGAACACGACGCTGCTGCTGAGCTGGGGCATTTTCATTGGGGGCTGCGGCAATCTTCTTGGGGCACACATTGGAATAGTGACCCTTGGTTCCACATTCATAAAAAGTCACTTGCGGTTTGTCCTTTGCTGCAACAGGCACAGCATTGCTTCTAGTCCTTGGGGCAGTGTTGGTGTTGGTTGCGGCATTGTTGTTGTTGAACTTAGGTGGTGCACGGTTGAAATTGCTGGGATTGCCGGGGTTGTTGTGGTTTCCTCCGGGCCTTGGGTTTCGCGGTTGGGATAGATCGGACGGTTCATCGGGGGTCTGTTGTTTCTTGGGGAAAATCCTCGAGATGGGTTGGGGCGATCCTTTGGTGTATGGTGGGTTCCTGGTTGATGCATCATGCAACGCTTGCGGTTCTCATTATCTTGGTTGATCTTTCCTTCCATCTGAATGGCAGAGTCAACTAAGGCTTCAATATCTGCAAAGGGGATATTGACTAACACTGTCTGCATCTCATTATGCAGACCATTCAGGAATCTCTCCTTCTTCTTGGCTTCAGTGTCTATCTCATCTGGTGCATACCTAGCCAATAACAAGAATTTGTCACGGTATTCCACTATTGTTATCCTTCCTAGCTTCAGTTCCCTGAATTCATCTCTCATCCTCTTGATCAAACCCGGTGGCACATGGGTTCTGCTGAACTTGACTTTAAAGTCTTCCCAAGTCATCATCTGACCTCCTGTAATCGCGCGAACGCTCTTCCACCATGCTCTTGAATCTCCGGCCAGATAGTGGGTAGCAAACAACACTTTCTTGTTAGCTTCCACTCCTGCAACTTCCAGATTGTTCTCCATGGTTTGCAACCAATCATCTACATCTAGGGGCTCTTCTGACTTAAGGAAAACAGGTGGATTGGTGTTCTGGAAATTCTTGAGCTTAGATCCATGCTTGTCCTGATTTTCATGGCCTTGATTTTTGTTGGCCACCTGAGCTATCTGTTGAAGGGTGGCTAAGTTGGCTCAACGTTCGTCTCTTTCGGCTTCACGGTCAGAAACCAACATTTGCAAGAGTTGCAACATCGGGTCCGGGGCTGAGTTGCTTCCTCTGCGAGGCATCTAAAGATGGAGATAGATCATGAGAAAAGAGGGAAATTTCTAAGGTTAAGAATTTTTTAAAAGATTTTAAAGTTTGACTCAGATTTTTCTAGCAACTTGCTTTTCATTCATTCAGTCATAGAACACGATACAAACACACACCACAACAAAGAAAAACAGATGGTTTTAAGAACCATTCTGTGAAGCCACGATATAGTGGGACCGACTACAACTCACTAACGCTAGTGCTCAAGTGCTACTACTCCTTGGAGTCATTGTCCTCATCATCCTCCTCCTCCTCCTCCTCATCATCATCATCATCGATGAAGGCGAAGTCATCCTCATCGGTGAAGAAGTCCATAGCCTGATCCTCCAAAAAGTCATCATCATCGCTGAGATAGGAGTAGGGGTCTCCACGAAGGTCTTCCCCTGCATTTTCCCTCTCCTCCAACCGCATGTCTCTCTCGTGGATGGTCTCCTCCAAATCCGTGATCCGGTGACGAAGACGGGCAATGATGCGTTCCTTCTTGTCGAGCTGACGGCGATGAGACTTACGATCCTTCACTAGCATGGCAATGGTCTGATCCTTCTTGGCGGCGATAGCGTACTTTTTGTTATCATAGGAATGGGCATTGTCCAACTCCTTCTGACGGTCATACATCCTGAAGCTGAGGTGGTCCAACTGAGTCTTCAGCTCATGGTGTTATGGGGCCTCCAGTGGCTGTCCCATAGCATCATGCCTTGGGTATAACTCAAAGCGGGTACCCTTGATTTGGTTGATACTCTGCCCACACAGACGGGCAAGAGCTTCCTGTATGGCCCTGGCAAGTCCATCGAGCCAGTTGTTCTCTCTTAAGGTTAACTGAATTCCCTCTGCAGTGGGGGGTTCAATCTTTCCTCGGAGACTTGCAACAACTAACCACTGCAGATCTTCTCCTTCCTGATCATTGAGCTGAGCTCCGAAGAACTCGGGGTGTGGACGCTCCAGCATTTCTGCCAGCTGTTCCAAGTCACGCTCAAATATGAGGTCTCCTCCATTCCCCAACTGATAAAACTTGTTGTACTTCACGTCCATCTATAAGAATATAGGATTAGTAAGTTAGTAGAGTGATCAAGTGTGTCAATTTTTATGTAAGTTTGCAAGAATTTTTGAGGAACATGAATTTTCATGAAAGAGTCTAAGTGATAAGAATAAGAATAAGTTTTTGTAAATACTCACTTCCTTTGGTTTTGAAACTATGTTTTTGATTTAAGCATTCATTATAACTAGGGTCTCCTATGGTCAGGATGGCTCTGATACCAACTTGTCAACACCCGGATTTTTAATCCTAGATGCCTATTATGCCATACATCGCAATCCCAGGATTACCATTTTTGCGAGACATAACTGATTTGATATCACAGTACATCATCCATTACAAACCATACATAAGGTCTTACACAAATAAGGATCTCATGATCTAGTTCTTAATACAATTCAAGCAGCGGAATAACGTAATAGTAATGATGCGTAGGCTAAGCACCATATTTAGGGTCACAGGCAAGGCTGACGATGGGAGATGATCCTAGTTGTCGTAACCTTCCTGTGGTCCGTCATCCTGATACTCCTCTTCATAGTCTGGCCACGGGAATAGCCAGGGACAAAGCCATGAGTACTCTTTAAGTACTCGCAAACTAATACTAACAAGTGAAGGGGTTTTGAATAGGATATACTAAGCTCTAGGGTTGTTTTGCAAAAAGCCAGATTTACCTCTACTAAGTTCAAAAGCAAAGAAAGCTAGTTGAAAGTTTTATAACACCTAAGTGGGAACTTGCATTTCATGTCACAATTCTGTTGTAGTCAAGTCAAAGTCTTAAATCATTTCATAAGTCATTTTGAAAACATGTGACGACGGAACAGTATGGCCACTCCAACTGTCCATAACCACAGACACGGCTATTCGAGTAGTTTGACACTCTGCAGAGATTGTACACTTTCACCATAACATTCAATACATCCGTCAAGAACAATCCTGAATTCACCATACTCAGTATGCGGATAATCAATCCGAACCTTTCAATTACACGCCCTAGTATAGGCACCTCTCCTGTGAGTTTGGCCTCCCAACCATGACCAACTATCATCTTGGGAACTACACAGGTGGACAATCTTCACAAGGTAGCCTCAGATCAGACCTTGGCCTCAAGGGAACCCATAGTAAGGTATATAAATTTCCAGTCAAGCCCTACCCAAATTTCGGGTATTGTGGTTGTACGGTAAAATTGGAATGGTATCGCATCCAGACAACCATCAGTTTTATAAAGGGCTAAGGCTCATGCCTCAACATTTTCTTCATCAAAATCATCTGGTGTTCAAGAACACATGTCAAAACATTTCAGTAGAATGACTCATCATTCTAAGGTTTTCATAACCATTTTCACCAAGTATTCCCATCTAAAGTTGATCAAGTTTTATGCTTAGCACTAGCATCTACAAGTGGGGGTAAATACTAATGATGGGTAATAAACCAGTGGGGATTTACTAGGTTCAATCTCATGCTTTAGGATGACATCAAGATTATCTATCTTAGGCCAAATTTTATGCTTTTTATGCTACCTTCAGTATCTTTCTAGAATCTACAAGTCACTAAGTAAACTCTAAGAGAAAGCTTTGATAAAAAAAAGTATTAAGCTTGCAAGTAAAACTAGGATTGGGTATCAAGTGGTGTAAGCTTCCAAGTAAAACTTTCATGATTTAGCGTGCTAAGATAGTAGTTTAAGCTTCCTAAGTTGCAAGTGTTAGTTTGCCTTGTGCAGAGTAGTGGTTGAAATTCTCCTCGGCTTCTTCCTCATAGTATCCTCCTTCCTCCTCGTATCCTTGCTCGGTACTAGCGTCTATAAATAAATACGAGGTACACAATCACCAAACAATACTTAACTATTTCTAATCATCACCCAAAGGTTCACACTAGGTGATCTAGCATCATCACTAACATTACAAGATTAAAGCACTTGTCCCATTATTTTATTTGAGAAAAGTAATTTCTACTCATTGAAAAACTACTTAAGATTTAATATTCTCCAACTCAAACATGGGATCATGTTGACACATGTCATCACCACATATTTCAGTACATGGGAATGTGATTTAAAGTGGTGTCACAATTTAATAAGGTTTAACCTCTTTATTTTATTTTAATTAAAGTGACTAGAAATGCCTATGTGGCATTTTTTTATTACTTGATCATTATTTCTGTAAGTAAACCTATATGTTTTCATATATTCTGAAAGGTATGGTTAAGTGTGATTTTTGAGAGTTGGAATTAACTCAAAAGTTCTTATGGTTGAATTTTGAAAAATGTTTGAATGCAGAAAAGCTTATGCCTTGTTATTTTTACCATGGGTGATCTACAAATCTAAATGGTTTGAATCCAATGGGCTTGGATTAAGCATTCTAGTACCTTTCTAAAAAAATTGGTTTCATGCATTTTGGTTCAGTGAATCGAGCTGGGTTGATTTTTGAATCTAGGTACAGAACTAGGTTTGAATTAAATGAATAAAACTAAATTTGAATCAGTGGGTTGCGCGGGATGTTTAACTGGGCCGGCCGACTACGCACAGCGCACGCGCGGGCTGGTTAAGTGAGCGACCCCACTCGTCAGTGATACAACGAGGGGCAAAGAGGTATGGGGCGATTAGGACCGTAGGATCTAACTCTAATCGAACGACTCTGGATCATCGTCCACGTTGGGCAGCACCGGCGAGACAGAACCCTAGCACGGCCGGTGGTGGTCGTGGGAGGCTCACCGGGGCACAGGCGATGGTCAACGACGGGGTCAAACGACGAAGTCGACGATGGCAGTTCTCCTAGTACCGACAGCTTCTTCTGGGGCGGCTCCAATCGAAGGCGCCTCTCCTCCTCTGCAGCGGCGAACTCCGTTGAAATTCCGGCCACCTGGTGCTCGCCTTGCTCCGGGAGTGAGTGGGTGTGATCAGTGAGAGATGGGGAGTGAACTGGTGTGAACAAAACAAGCGGCTGAGGCCTCCTTTTATAGTGGCTGAAGGGGACCGAATGGCGCGGGTGGAGTTCGTCGGGGTCGGTTGCACAAAGGGTAATGGCATGGGCGACGATAGGGGCGGTGCTGTGCTCCCTGGCGAAGATCAATGGCATGGTGGCGAGGCGTCGGGCGGTGCTGATCGGTAGGAACACGTCGATGCTCTAGGCGGCTCCGACGGAAGTCTTAATGGCGCACAGGTGCTCCTGGTCGCGCGGCGATGAACGAGCATGTCTGGGAGATTCCTGGTACGGTGGTGATCACGTACGCGAGCGGCGAAGGCGGGCGCGGTTTGTGCGAGCGTGTCAAGCGCGGCACTCTGGCGCGCTCTTGGCATGGCCGTAGAGAGAATGGTCGCGCGCGTTCTAGGTGGTCTAGTGGCCGGTTGCGCTAGACAAGGTTGGTGAGGCGAGCTAGGCTGGTAGCTTGCTATCGACGTTGGGGTTGGCAATTGGGCTCGACCATGGTCACCATTGATGGCATTGTCGATTTTACAGTGAGCTAGAGCTGGTTAAACTAGTTAGATGATCTACTGAGAGTGTAGTGAGAGCTAGGGAGGGGACAAGGTTGGCACAACACTGCTCACTATAGTGTTTGTTGTTTAATCTGATTTGTGCCCAGAAGGTGTTTGATGAAATGGCCGAAAGAACTTCAAATTTGAATTTTGTATTCAAACTTGGTGGGTTTGCTAGGCACATACTAGGGAGTCTCTGGTTAGTTGGTTTAGTCAAGGGGCACTGGTTTGGTTGGGTTTTGAAAATGTGTGATCTTCACATATGTTAAAGATTCAATTTTGAATTGTCATTTGAATGGGGTTTCTAAATGTTTCTGCAAGTTTGAAAGGTGGGCTTTGATTCAATTTTACTTGGTCTTGCAAGGGGTGAAAACAATTGGATAAGTTTCTGTTTGAAATCTTGGACTAGAAACACTCAAAGTTACCTAGTGAGCAAGATTGGCAAAAATGACCATTTGCCTTATTTGAATTGTTTGTGATTTTATCTTGATTTGTTTCTTCTTGGAAATGTTTTAGATGATGTTATTTTCATCTTTGAACCATTCCTTACTATTTAGGTTAATCACACAAGTTCATTCATGCATTTATCAAATCATCACATACACACATGCATTCATATGATTTTAATTAATCAAAGTTTTTGTTAACCCTAATTTTAGTGATTAGAGTTTGATGATCATTGTTTCATATTTTTGGGATGTTACAAAAAGTAGGCATGATGATAAGATTGGAAGAAAAGATTAATATCTTGACTGCAAAACCATCATGGAAGAGCGGGTAAAAGAATGGATTATCCAAGGAAAAGAGTGGACCTTGGTAGTACTAATGATGTACTACAATATGGTTCAAGTACATTCTCAATAATGCACCTTGGTTGGAGTAGGTAGAGCTCCAAAGATTCAATCTAGATAAGACTTCCAAACTTAGCCACTTTGGAAGATTTAGAGTTTTAGACTAGAATATAAGAGGGAAACATTTGAGAGAGTGGCAAGGGTTAATCCTCTTCATAAGGTGGTTTATATTGAGGTATAGTTTGAATATAGGGGATCCATACTTGTATTTGGTCTCTGATGAGTTGGATGCTACTACAAGGATTAGCTCAAAAAGGATTTGGTTAAGCTGATTAGGGGAAGCACTTGATTGACTTAGGATAGTTCCAGCTTAGGATACTTGGTTTAAGATTTGGGGATCTTAACCTTAGGGGTGATCCTAAGTGATGAGCTACTGGATTAGCTCACTCTAAATCCTAAGCAAACAAGGCAATCAGCAGATCAAAAAAAATCATCAAATAGGAGATCAAGTCAATTCATCTAGCTAGATAATCAGATACAACTCAAGTTACCATCAAGTCTAACTTGAGGTATGCTTGGGTAGTTTGAAGGGGTTGTGATGAATTAAGGTAAGGACCTCTTGGTATTTATACCAAGATTAGAATGAAAAGGTTTTAGAAAAACCTAGAGATATGAGTAGTTGAAGTTCTACCTTGAAAACATAAGGAGATTATATTATCTAGCTCTCCATAGTTTTGTTAAATAGGAGCTAAGAAAATGTTGTTGTTAAAAAGGATATCTTGGCTTAGGTTTTGAAATGCCAGAACATATGATAATTTGTAAAATAAACCAAGACATCTTTCGTCAAATAGCTTTTGGACAAAAGGGGGGTAAGGGAAGGAGTATATCATCTAATACACAAGAAGTTGCATGAACACAAGCAAACAAGTAAGCAAATATTGCAACACTTAATAAGAAAAAGTTTTTGTTCCACCTGATTTTTGCCTTTTTGACAAAAGATTAGGGTTGGCAGAAATTGGGATGTTACACAAACCACAATTGGATCTGGAATTACAACAAGATCTAATGGATGAAGGATGGGGGTAATGGTGGTGATGTAGATGCAGCGGTTGATGATGGAGGGGATGATGCGTTGTCCTCCAATGATCCGTGGATCATCAGGGATTTCTCCACAACCAAGTTCCTCCTTCAAATCCCTTTCACATGTGGTTTTTCGTGGTTTCTGGTGGTTGTGAATGTCAGATCCCTCTGTCGTCTTTGCCTGTGGAAAGTATTTGACCGGGTGGTCCCGATGGCACCTGGTATGGGTAGATGGTACAGGCAGGCTCCGCCCGTGATGTAGGTCCTTATCAGCATTGGCTGCCTCTCCTCGATTGGTATTTTTCTAGGAGTGAAGGTAAATCCATAAAATGACTTTTATCATTTAAAAATACCATATTATAGTATAATATGATAGCTCTAATTGATATGTTCACAATAGACTTAATTATTTGAGAATCTGTTGAAATAAACACAAAAAGGTGCGTGCGGACGCCATGAAATACAAAGATCCCTACTATATTTATGCAAAAATAAAAGGTAAATATGCTTCAATTTTGGACTCATCAACGCCCTACTAAACCACCCATGTGTCTACCATGGCAGGTGACCATCGACTGCCACTCTCTCAAAGAGATCGAGAAGGCATGACGCGCCAAGGAAAATACGAAATCCGATCAGTCTCACGACAACGGCACTAGAGGCGCATTTCGAACTCAGTTGGCTCGCTCCACACACCGATGTGGGGATGTGGCGCGAGAAGAAAGTACTCGCCCGTGCTGTCACCATCAATGCGGTATAATAAGTATACATACCACACTGACTAAATTGTTCAGAACAAAGCATCACCTGGAGCCGCGAGGATCATGCACCCATGATCAAATACCTAGGGTGAGTATCCCGGGTAGTCAAGCCCAAAGTGGCTAACTACTGGATGCCCAAAACACTAATGGATGGAGGTCCATCAATATTCTATACCTGGACATATTCAAGCGACTACAACTCCCGCAGTCCATGGTCGAATCGACCCTCTACACCTTCCACGACAAAGTGACGCTGCCAGTCACCTTTCGAGCACCATAAAATTTCCGCACAGAGCGGATCATCTTCGGGCTGGTTAACTTCAGGAGCCCCTACCATTGTGTGGTTGGGCGACAGGTGTTTGCAAAATTAATGGAAACTCCCCATTACACCTATAACATGAAGAAGCTTCTATGTCCCCACAGCATAATCACCATGTGCGGCGACCCGGATATGGCCATAAAGTGCAAGGACAACAACTCCAAGCTTGCTGACACCGTCACTCCTGAGGAGGCGCAACACGCCGATAGGCTCACCAAATTGGCGAGTGGTGTTGAAAAAGCCAACAACAACGCGCTTCCTACCTATTGGCTCTGAGTTCCCTACATAAGCACCTCAAGACGAGCCTTCTAGACCCTTCTAGAACCTTCTAGACCATTCTAGAACCTCTCTGATGAAAACATCAAAATCATTCTCGAACTCCGGAATTGGACTTTCCTTATTTGAATCTTATTCTCCGGACCATTCCGGATCTCCTCATGATATCCCGGATCCCATCCGAGACTCCAAACAACATTCGGTCTCCCTACTTACATTCCATATCTACTAAACAACATCGAATCCTTAAGTGTGTCTCCCTACGGTTCGTGAATTATGCAGACATGACCAATAGAGGAATCGGGAAATTCATATGTCTCCCACATATTTCTACGATTACTTTACGATCGAATGAACCACTTACATACAATACCAATTTCCCTTTGTCTCATGATAGTTTACTTATCCGAGGTCTGATCGTCGGTATCTCTGCATACCTAGTTCAACCTCATTACCCATCAGTATTGTTTTATCGTTCCCGTGATATGTGATCCCTTGTGATCCAGTCACATGCTTGCAAGCTAATTGGATGACTTCCACCGAGAGGGCCCAGAGTATATCTATCCATCATATGGATGGACAAATCCCACTCTTGATCCATGTGCCTCAACACATACTTTTCAAACACTCAATTCCACCTTTATAGCCACCCAGTTACGGTGTGGTGTTTGATGTCATCAAATCATCCATCCGGTAATGGTGATTAGCATGATCTCATGGTCAAAGGATTTAGGTTACTATGTATCTGAAAGCTTATAGCAACTTAACTATATTAAATGACTTGATCTTTATGCTACGCTTAACTATAGGAGTATGTCCATCATACCATTCTCCTAATGATATGATCTTGCTGTTAATAACATCTCAATGTTCATGATCAGGAAACCATGATCATATATTAACCAGATAGTTTAACAAGAGGCTTTACTAGGGACTCTTTTATGTTTACAAATCACACAAGTATTAAGGTTTCCTGTTAATACAATTATAGCATGGTATGTAAACATTTATCATAAGCATGAAGATATGATAATAACCACTTTATTATTGCCTCTTCGGCCTATCTCCAACAGTCTCTCACTTCCACTAGAGTCAATAATCTAGTTTCAAACCTTTGTGTATTCAACACCTATGGCTTTCGGTGTAGTGATCGACCGATCTTCGGATCCGACACTTTCAGGTCCGTGTTTAATTGCATGTCTTTGTGTCTGTATGCGTCACTCATTCTCTAATGAGATGGCTTTGTATAAATTCGGTCCTTTGGTGAGACCTTTAGTTCCTTGGGGTTAAAACATGTTGATAAGTCGTACAATAAATATTTATGGTACTATCCCGCTGTGAACTACACCTAGTTTGATAACAAACTGCTTGACACAAATGCCCTCTTTTATTGCTATATTAGCAGTCATATACTTAGCCTTTTGTTGTAGTATCTGTCACAATGTCTTAACTTTGGAACTCATCCAAATCCATTATGGAACTTACTTTCCATTATATTATGCCACCCTTAGTTTAGATTGAGATAAACTTAATTTGTATTTTGTGACAAAACTAGTATCAATGTAATACTTTTACAGTGAACTAACCATCTATTTGTCACTTCTAAAAAATAATATATTCTTAGTTCTTCTAAAATATCCTAAGAATGCCTTTACTATCGTCCAATAACCATCTTATGAATCATTATGGTATACGCTCATAACATTTAGAGCCTAGGACATATCTGGATTTGTACAAATCAAAGTATGATTGATAAAATACTCTTTGTGATTTTATCTATCAAGTATCAAAAATATTTGAATCTTGATTCAATCCTTCCTATGCAACAAGAACCTTTCTTGTAGTTTCTATATTGAACTCATTCAATATCTCATATATGTACTACTGGCACAACCATATTAGCGTCTCAATTTATCCATATAGACATTGATGCCTAATATTCGGGTTCTGACTAAGGCTTTAATCGAGATGAAATTCTTAACCTATGTCAATAAAAAGATACATCATTTCCAATTAACAATATGTCTTCCACATAATGTATTAGAAATATGTCTTAGCGATCCCACTTAATTTCTTGAAAATGCAAGCATCTTCATCATCTCCAATGAAATTAAACTCTTTTAACAGTTTCATCATAGTGAAGATTCCAACTCTAGGATCCTTACTTCAACCATTGAAATTTGCATATGCTTTTAGCATCTTTTGAATTAACAAAACCCTTTGGTTCATGTCATGCACACGTCCTAGGTAACCATTCTATTAGAAGAACTTGTTTTGTTTATTCAACTTCCACATAACAAAATTATATGTAGTGGTTGCTACATTAATCCGTCAAGACTAATTATTGCTTAATGAAATATCAGATCTTGTCATAGTCAACTCTTTGAATATTGCCATGAACTCTTTCCCGACATGTCGATCTAGGTGCAAGTGTTTCAACAATTCCAAAGAGTCTTTTTAACAAGTTAAATCTTGGCTTTTTTGAAATCATCGAACTAAAATTACATCTATCAGATTCTACTTATAAACAAGCAGTAGGAATTAAAGAAAATACTTTAGTATACATTAAAGGTTGTCCTGCTCTTATTGATTTTGTTATTGTTGACATGCCTGAAGATGCTACCGCCCCTATTATATTAGGCATTCCTTTCTTATGAACTATTAAGGCTTTAATCCATTTACATGAAGGGAACGTGAAGCTCCAATTTCCTTCGCGGGATCCTTTTGTTATTCATTTCCCCAGGAAAAAGAAAGCCAAGCAAGATGATAAGGAGGCCATTACTTTGAAGTCCAACTACTTTGGAGTGGGTGTTCCACTCATATGGCCTATGTGAGAATATCAAGGTCAAGCTATTGACCATAAAAGAGCGCTGCATGGGAGGCAACCCATGTGAAATAAAGGTTTGAGTTAAGTTTTTAAGTTTTATATAGAATAAAGTGTGCTAGAAAACTCCAGTTAGAAAAGAGAGATTCTTCGGTACTAAAAATTCATGTTTTATATACCATAGTTGGTTGAAATTTTAGTCTATCATTTTTCTGGAAAAACAAGGTGTTTCACTAAGTTTCAGTCTAAAAAGTAATCCTTGAGGAAATAATTTTTTTTTTGATGTGTACAGAAAGGTTAACGGCCAACTATATGGCGGGAATAAAAATTCCTGCCGTATAGTTTCGGGCGTATAGTTATGTTCCCGTCGACAATTTTTCATCCCAGGATACAGAAGATTTGACGACCAAATATATGGCGGAAGTTCCGGCCATATAGTTGTCGCCATATAGTTACAGCCGCCAGAAAGAAACCCTAAAAACCCTAAAATTTTGCCGTCAGACCAACTATAGGGCGGGTGTTGGGGATATAATTTCCGGGTATACTCACAGGACTCACTGACCAGGGTGGCCCACCAACGGGTTAGAGCTTTGCTTCACGGGCGGCCCAATAAAAGAAAGAGGAGGATCCAGTTCCGGCCACGACAAGGCCCAGAAGAGTTACTGACTTAGGTGTTTAGTATTACTTGTAGTCCGAGCTGTATCTAGTTATCGACTTTGTAACATAGCCGGATAGGTCTCTCCTGTAACACTAGGTACCGGTGACTATATAAACCGGCCCTATGGGAGCCTTTACGGCATAACCATAGCAATAACGACAATCACAACTCGCACAGGCAAAACTCTCTTGAAATCCGCTGTAACATCCGGCTCTCACTAATATTGCTAGGTTGCTAGCAGAGTAGGAACTGATAGCCGCAGTCGGATCTGAACCTTGGTAAACTTGTGTTCACCGCTCCTGGAACATCCAACGTCTGACACCCCATTTTCTCAACGCTGTCAGGACCCCCTATGGCATACTTGTTGACAATCCGACGACAGTTGGCACCCACCGTGGGGCATGTGACTTTTAGAGCTTCGTTACAGGCGGAATCTACGCATACAGGAATCGGCGAAACAATCTCTATGGGTCGCGTGGTCTATTCCAGTGATGTCACTCTAGTTCTTCTCAACAAGACTTGGATTTTGGCTAGTAAACCCATGACAACCTACACGGTCATGTCTATCGATGATATCGCTATCTACCTCGGTTTCGCTGAACCCGCCCAATCCACCCTTGAGGTGATGACCATAGCGGAAGAAAAAGCCGGATCTGCTCTGTCCGCAGAGGGGGAAGAGTTCAAGATCCTGGAAAATATCAAACCCACCCAACCCACTCCAGTAGTGGAAGAAGCGGTGGAGGTAAATTCGGATCTAATATCCTTGTCGAGATTGGATACACGGACGAAGAATATATCCGCTACGGATCTAGTCCTACTGAAGACGTAGCAGAAAAAGTACTCTTGAGGAACAAGATAAAGAAGATGACGAAACGCCCCTAAATCGATTACGAAGCAATCACTAATATTAAGGAAAGCTTTGAGATGGAGGATGCGGAAACCCAGCTGTGCTACTACCTCAAGAACGTGAACAAGAAAAAACACTATTTCGTATAACACATAAGCTCTGGACCCGACTCTATCGATGATGGAGCCGGGAACGATTCAGTTGTTGATGCAATCGAAGAAAATGCCGACTTACCTGGATCCCCTCAAGAGTCAATAACGTCGCAGGAACTTCGAGACTTAGAGAAGGAGATGGAGGAGTATGAAGAAGAATATGCCTCCAAACCAACGCAAGGTTAGTCGGAAATTCCCCCTAGTCCATATGATAGCATGGATGAAAACTACACCTCGCAGGATGACATGGACACCGGAAATTCGTCCGAGGACCACAAGCCAACTACTACGGAAAGAACCGACGAAAGTTTATCTCCCGGTACAGGACCGAAAGCCATCTTTGCCACCAGTATGCATGTTAAGGCTATTGTGCGGTCAAATAAGAGGAAGAAGAACAAAAATCCGACACCGGCAGAGCCCACTATTGAGCATAATTACTCCCTCTTGGAGTCACTAGCATCTACTTGGGCAAGATAGCTACTAGAAACAGAGAGCATGCAAGATCACGAACAACACAGATATGATAGTATCAATAAGATAGTACCATTAATCAATCTGACATAGTAATTTCAATATCCATCGGATCCCCGCAAACACAACATGCATGATTACAAATAAATGATCTTGATCATGAACGGAGCTCACAAGATATAAACATGGTAGCACAAAGGAGGAGAGACAACCATCTAGCTACTACATGGACCCATAGTCCAAGGTGGAACTACTCATGCTTCATACTGGAGGCTGGCATGATGATGAAGAAGGCCTCCGGGATGATCTCCCCTCCGGAAGGGTGCCGGGAAGAACTTTAGATCCCCGGATCTAGGGACGATGGAGGCGGCGCCCACGGATTGTTTCATGGAAGATTGATTGGGTCCTTAGGGTTTTGGTATTGGGGGCTTCTTATAGGCGACGAGGCGAGGCAGGGGAACCCAGGGTGGCCGCAACCCCCCCCCCCCTAGGCGCGGGCCAGGCCAGGCCACGCGGCCACGTAGTGTGGCCCCCTGGTGGCTCCTCTCCGTCTCGTATTCTGGCCCCGTGTTCCCCACGGTAAAATATTGACTTTGGCTTTTTTCCTGTCCAATTCCGATAATATTGATTTTCTTCCTTTTCTAGAACCAAAGACAGAAGAAAACAGGCAACTAGTACTCTGGCATCTTACTAATAGGTTAGTACCACAAAAAACATATAAAAATACCTCAAAGTGTAGAGAAAGTAAAGCAAAGTAGATACTAAACAAGCATGGAACATAAAAAATTATAGATACGTTTCCTACGTATCAAGAATCCCCAAGCTCCTGCTCATACTCGAGTAGGTAAGTGATAAAAATAATAATATTTGAGGTGACATGCACCATTAAAATCAAGATCAAACCATTTGCAAGCATTGAAATCTGGGATCAAAGAACTCTAAACATGAGCATGAAATAAGAAGTTCTAACAATAATACAAAGTAACTATGCATGCAACATGAAAGTTTACAAATAAAGATTCATGAATAACAATGCATTAAAAGACGTTTGTTTGTTTCTGTAGGGTTCGCAGCATAGAAAACAAAAAAATTCCTATGATGGGAACAACTATGTACCAAGATCTATCTACTAGATACAAGCAACGGGCGGATAGACATCCGTAGAGAACATACACTTGAAGACCGACAAAGCTTAACGAGGTTGATCTCATGGTTGATGTAGACGATCTCTTTCCGATCTCAAGATCGAGAGGAAGTCCTAGCACCACAAATCAGCGGCGCATCCGTGCTCGCACACACGTCCGAGGCACTAAGCAACCTTCGCCTCCTCACTCCAGCAATGCAGCAGAATCACAACTCTTTCTGGTCTAATAGCCACTGGGAACATGTATCTCGCTAGTCTGAGACCATGGGGGATAAATACTATAGGGGGAGAGAGATCCTTCACGAGGAGGTGTGAGTGAGAGAGAGGGAGGGGGCTCCTTTTATAGGAGGAGGGGGCACCCCAAGGGGGTGGCCGGTGCATGGGGCTGCCCCCTTGCCCTCCCTCCATTGATGTGGGTGGACACTCCACTCACAAAAATGCCTTTCAATTTCCTCCACTCAAAAACCCACTCAAATTCGCATTAAATTTCCACCAAATTTAATGCAAACTCTCATTAAATAAAACTCCTTTTATTTATTCAGAATTTTGTCAATTACTTTAATGACAAACATTCACATATAACCCCTTTCTAGTATTTCATTTCACATGCAAAAACACTTTCTGCAATTTCACCTGAAAACCTGTTTCTGTATCTAGTGAAATAAATTCATGCGCTTGTTATTCTTTCCGGCATGAAACTTTTTCTCCAAATGGTTGGTGTATCTTAAGTGTGTCACCCTACGGTTCGCGAATAATGCGGACATGATCGAGACCCCTCCCAGATCAATATCAGAAGCGGGACCTGGAGATCCATACTGACTCCCACACATTCAACGATGACTTTCTTTTGATCGCTTGAACCTTTTACGCCAGTATCTTAATCCTTTTGTTTTGCAATAAATTACATGTCCGAGATTAGATCATCGGTATCTCCATACCTAGTTTGATATCTTTACCGACATGTTCTCTTTTATCGTTCCCATGATATAACATTCTAGTGATCAAATCACTTGCTTGCAAGCTAATCAATGTGATATCACCGAGAGGGCCCAGAGCATATCTATCCGTCATCGGGATGAACAAATTCCACTCTCGATCCATGGGCCTCAACATAACACTTTATTAGTACTGAACCCATCTTTATAATCACCCTATTATGGTGTTTCATTTGATGTTATCAAGATACTCTTCCGGTGTTAGTGGTTGACATGATCTCATGGTCTAAGGATTAGGATCACTTCGTATGTTGTTATAGCAATATAAACTCAATGACTTTGATCGTAATGCTATACTTCGGATGAATGTTCATCACACCATTACACTAATGTTGTGACCTTGTTATTAACAAAATCCAATGTCCATGATCAGGATACCTTGATCATCTTGTTAATCAACGAGCTAGTTTATGAGAGAGAGGCATAACTAGGAACTTTATGTTTGTTTATTAAACACACATGTATTAACGTTTCCGTATTAATATAATTATAGCTTGCAAAATAAACATCTATCATATACTTGGAATATACATAATAACCACATTATTATTTCCTCTTAGGGCATATTCCCTTCAGTCTCCCACTTGCACTAGAGACAATAATCTCGTTACATAGTGATAAATCTAACACCCATGGAGTTCTGGTGTTGATCATGTTTTGCAGTAGGGAGAGTTTTAGCCAACGGATCTTCTACATTGAGATCCGTGTGTACTTTAAAAATCTTTATATCTCCATCCTTGACATGCTCGCGGATGGAGTGAAACCGGCGCTTAATATGCTTGGGATTCTTGTGAGACCTTCGTTCTTTGGCAATGGCTATGGCACCATTGTTGTCACAATAGATAACCATTGGGTCCAATGTGCTCGCAACCACACCTATTTCGGATATGAACTCCTTCATCCAAACAGTTTCCTGAGATGTTTCCGAAGTAGCAACATATTCGCCCTCCGTTGTTGATCCCGCCACCACGGGTTGTTTGGAACTCTTCCAACTAACCGCTCCACCATTCATGAGAAATACATATCCGGATTGAGACTTAGAGTCATCCGGATCGGTGTCAAAGCTAGCATTGACATAACACTTAGCGACGAACTCTCCTTCACCTCCATACACAAGAAACATATCCTTAGTTCTTCGCAAGTACTTAAGGATATTCTTGACTGCTATCGAGTGTTCCGATCCTAGATCAGATTGGTACCTGCTAGTCAAACTAATAGCATGTGCCACAGCCGGTCTTGTACATAGCATGGAGTACATTATAGAGCCTATGGCTGAAGCATAGGGGACTTTGTCCATTATCTCTCTTTCTTCTACCGAAGCCGGACTTTGAGTCTTACTCAATGTCTTGCCTTGCAACATAGGTAAGAACCCCTTCTTACTTCTGTCCATTTTAAACTTCTATAAAATCTTATCAAGGTATGTAATTTGCGATATCCCTATTAGGCGCCTAGATCTATCTCTATAGATCTTTATGCCTAATATGTATGACGCTTCACCTAGGTCCTTCATTGAAAATTTCCTGTTTAGATAACTTTTAACACTGTTTAAAAGAACGATATCATTTCTGATCAATAATATGTCATCCACATATAATATCATAAAACCACATTGCTACCACTCACATTCTTGTAAATACAAGCCTCTCCATAAGTTTGGACAAATCCAAACTCTTTGATCACCTCATCAAAGGGAAGATTCCAACTCCGGGATTCTTGCTTCAGTCCATATATGGATCGCTGAAGCTTTCATACCTTGTTAGCATCCTTAGGATGGACAAAACCCTTTGGTTGTATCATATACAAGTATTCTTCAATATTGCCATTGAGGAACGCTGTTTTGACATCCATCTGCCATATCTTATAATCGAAATATGCAGCAATTGCTAACATAATCCTAACTGACTTTAGCATCTCTACGGGAGAGAATGTCTCATCGTAGTCAACTCCTTGAATTTGTCGAAACCCCTTTGTGACAAGTCGAGCTTTATAGACGGTCACATTACCATCAGCATCAGTTTTCCTTTTGAAAATCCATTTATTCTCCATGGCCTTTTGGTCGTGAGGTAAGTCCACCAAGTTCCAAACATGGTTTTCGTACATGGATTCCATCTCGGATTTCATGGCTTCTAACCATTTGTTGGAATCTGAGCTCATCATTGCTTCTTCATATGTCGCAGGGTCATCAATTTCATCAACCATGAAATTCATAACAGGATTTCCGTACAGCTCGGGAGTTGCACGCATCCTGCTAGAACTGCGAGGTTCGGTAGTATTCTATTTCAGAGCTTCATGATCATTATCATTAGTTCCCTCTTCAATTGGTGAAGCCAACTCCGGAACGACTTCCGGTGTTGTGCTACTCGCCATACTATGAAGAGAAGGTTCTACAACCTCTTTGAGTTCTACCTTCCGACTAGTCACGCCTTACACGAGAAACTCTTTCTCTAGAAAGGATCCATTCTTGGCAACAAAAACCTTGCCCTCGGATCTTTGATAGAAGGAATACCCAATAGTTTGCTTAGGGTATCCTATGAAGACGCATTTTTCCGCTTTGGGATCGAGTTTATCTGGTTGAAGTTTCTTCACATAAACATCGCATCCCCAAACTTTAAGAAATGATAGCTTAGGTTTGTTTCCAAACCACAATTCATACAGTGTCATTTCAACGGATTTAGATGGTGCCCGATTTAAAGTGAGCAGCGGTTTCTAGTGCATAACCCCAAAATGACAGTCGCAAGTCCGTCAGAGACATCATAGATCGAACCATATCCAATAAAGTACGATTACGACGTTCCGACACACCATTTCGCTGTGTTGTTCCGGAAGGTGTGAGTTGTGAAACAATTCCACACTCTTTCATATGGGTGCTAAACTCGTAACTTAGATACTCACCTCCACGGTCGGACCGTAGAAATTTGATCTTTCTATTAAGATGATTTTCCACTTCACTCTGAAACTCCTTGAACTTTTCAAAGGTTTCAGGCTTGTGTTTCATCAAATAGATATAACCGTATCTACTCAAATCATCCGTGAAAGTTAAAAAATAACGATATCCACCTCACGCCAACACACTCAATGGACCACATACATCAGAATGTATGATTTCCAATAAATCTGTCGCCCGTTCCATTGAACCGCAAAACGGCATTCTAGTCATATTGCCCATAAGGCTTGGCTCACATGTATCAAATGATTCAAAATCAAGTGATTACAAAAGTCCATCCGAATGGACCTTCTTCATGCGTTTAACGCTAATATGACCTACACGGCAGTGCCACATATATGCGGATATATCATCATTAAGTTTAATCCTTTAGCATCAACATTATGAATATGTGTAACATTATTATCGAGATCCAACAAAAATAAACCCTTCATCATCGGTGCATGACCATAAAAGATTTCATTCATATAAATAGAACAACCATTTTTCTCGGATTTAAATGAATAACCACTTCGCATCAAACATGATCCAGATATAATGTTCATGCTCAGTGCTGGCACCAGATAACAATTATTCAAGTTTATAACTAATCCCGACGGCAAATGGAAAGGTAGAATTCCGACGATGATCACATCAACGCTTGATCCATTGCCAACACGCATCTTGACCTCACCCCTTGCTAGCAGTCGCTTGTTCCGAAGCCCCTGATTCGAGTTACAAATATTAGCAACTGAACCGGTATCAAATACCCAGGTGCTACTGCGAGTACTAGTCAAGTACACATCAATAACATGTATATCATATATACCTTTATTTGCCTTGCCAGCCTTCTTGTCTGCCAAATACCCAGGTGCTACTGCGAGTCCCCTTACAATAATAGCACTCGATATCAGACTTAGGGCCCACTCGGGGTTTCTTTTCAGGCACGGCAACTAGCTTGCCGCCCTTCTTTCCCTTCTATTTACCCTTCCTGTCTTTCTTGAAACCAGTGGTCTTATTGATCATCAACACTTGATGTTCTTTCTTGATCTCCACTTCTGCAGTTTTAAGCATTGACAGAAGCTCGGGGAGAGACTTCTTCATGCCTTGCATATTATATTTCATCACGAATCTCTTATGGTGTAAGATCCCTGCTTTATAAAGGAAAAAGGATCCTTGTGTTTACAATGCTAGTCCCTGGATCAATAGCTAGCATCCACAGTTAAGATGTAATATCAAGAAACAAAGGTCATAATACAACTTTATAACCAGGAATAAAATAATTTATTACATCTTTCATAGCTCATTTCGCTATTACATTACATTGCAGCAGAATATCTATAAGCATGGGGTCCTTCATCTTCAAAGTGCCACAGGCAGACATGTTGGTTGTAGACTTTGTAATCCTAATCAACACACTTCACTAAATCAATCAAACCTGCAACATAACAAGTTACAGCCACAAGGGTCAATACATTTGAATTGTATTGGCAAGTGATACTATGGTAGTATAGTGGAGTCTATCATCTATATGCTTTTGGCTAAGTGAAGTTGAGGCTTGCATTGCTCAAAAATAGATTTTTCCTTATCATTTGAAAACACTAAGTTTTTGCTTGACAAAAATCACCCAAGGAATCTACAAATCAAAGATTGAAGATCCTTTAACCCTTGTTCAACCACAAGTTTTTAACTTAGAAATTTGGATGATGATATTCTTGATAGCTTCCATGGCTTGATGCTCAAATTGTCCTTTACCAGGGACATGGCTAAGTACTTAGATTTTACACTCTGCAGAGGTGGTGCACTTTCCCCACAAGACTTGGTTTCACCAAGACAAGATCTTTCAGAAGCCTTCCCTTAGACCAGAATGGACGCGTTCCAACCTATCAAACCCCTACCACCAACTGTCCATTTGGCTAAGTTCTTGCAGCCTGTATGATCCAGGCAGAGCCCATAATGCCAAGTGGTTGCACTTGAAGCTTCTCAACATTTGACATCTCAAATCTCTTTGTTCCTGGGTGGCCATCCACAAGTGAGATACACAAGGTTCACCAGTCCCCTGGCCTTGTGTAACCACTCAACACAAACCATTCCTTCCATTCCACCCAGGTGATTCATTCATTTAGTTGTTTTATTAAACAAAACTCAAGTCCTCAGACTTAGAAATTTTTCCATAGTATGAATATATATTCCACCCTTGTTTTCTACTAGCTAAGCTAAGCATGATAGTAGTAGGAATCTTAACTTAGGAAATTTCTACTAAGGTTTCATCTACTAGGATTTCCCATAGCATGGTTTATACTTAGCAAAAATTCCATGCAAGTCCTACTTAGAAATATCACTAATGCATAGTGAAAATAATGGGACAAAAGTATGAAGCATCACTTGCCTTTTTGGTAGAGTATAGGTTCACTTCTTGATCTTTGCAATGTTCACACACTTCAAGTCACTACAATTCAATCAAGCAAATAATAATTCAATCTACCATTTCAAGCAATTCATCACATAAAATCATAGTAACAAAACAATGCATGCAAGCATGCCAAAGATTGTTTTATTTGGAGAAATGGTTTCTAATAGGTTATAAACATTTGAAAACACCCATTGGTCATTTTATAAAGTGGCAAAGTCATTTGTAAAAGGTTTCACTTTATAAACCATTTCTAAACCAAGTCATTATATTATGTGGTTGAAAATGTCTTTAGTAAAGAAGTAGTTCTATAGGGTTCACCAAATACATTTTCAAATCATAAAACTTGGTGTTTGGGGTCAGAGAGTTTGAAACAAAACATTTCCCAAAGGTTTTCTTCCAAAACCATTTTTAATAAATAAACCATATTTTTATTTGACTAGAATTGGTTTAAATCCAAAGTTTATTCTTTTGTTTCACCAAATACATTTTTTAAACCACAATTTGTTTCCTATGGTCAGTAGGTTCAAAACACACCATTTGCCAAAGGTTTTATCCCCAAAATCATTTTAGAATAAATTTTATATCTTACACAAGCATACATAAGTTTCTGCAAAAACAAACATTTTACCAGAAGCTTTTTACTAAACAAAGTGCATGGTTGGCTAGGGCTTGCTTTTCTGAATCCATTGATATAAAGTTTGTAAAATTTGGACGTGTGGATCAAAAGTTATGCAATTTACAAATTTGATCATCTAATAGATCAAATTCTGTTTTTAAAACAAACTCTGGGCCACGTGGAATGTTTTGATTGGACGAAAATGGTTCGCGAGGGAGAGAGGGCTCACCATAAATCGCTCGCCGGAGTTGTGCTTCACCTCGGGTGCGGTCAGATGTTGTCGGAGGTGGGCGTCTGGGGCGCAACGAGCAAGAGATCATGTTAGGAGGATGTGCAAGTTTGTACAGGTTGAAATGGAACTCACCATAGGGCAAGGGGCACACGGAGTTGACGACAGTAGCTCGCCGGAGCTGATGCAGACGACGGTGGTTCCCAGACGAAGACGAAGGCGAGGCTGTGGGGCACGAGCAGACAAGTGGGAGGTACTGGAAGAAGTGCACGGTGATGGTGAACGAGCTCGTAGCATCCAAGGGACAAGGGGAGGCAGGTACTGGCTGGAATTGGCCGGACAGCTCGTCGGAGCAGAGGGCGTTCCAGGTCGAAATTTGCTCGGCCTGGGGGCAGAGGGGGTGCAACGTTCAGGGGAAAGGGAGGAGGAGGAGCAGGCGGTTTAGTACGCGTGGTCGTGACGAGGTTTAATGGAGAGATTAACGCGGATTGATGGTGCCTTCATTGGCCAGAAACGGCGACGGAGGATTTGGGGGCGGGGTCGTCGGGGTGAGGGAGACGATGACTCAGCGGTGGGGTCTGTTGTCAGCGAGAGGGAGAGAGGAGGAGTGGGTACCGGTTGTCTGTGACTGAGTGGGTTCTTTCCGCGATGAGAAAACGGTTAGCTCGGGTGAGATGGAGAGGTGGGCTGCTGGGCCTTAGTGGGCTGCCAGATTGGGTTGGGTCTGTTTTATATTTTTTGTTTCTGAATCGTTTTCCTTTTTCATTTCTTAATATTCTGTTTTGATTTCAAATAAGTAATTCAATCACTCATTTGAATTCAGACCTTTGTCAAATTTTGTGTAGGTTTAAATACTGATTAGTATTGTATTCTGATGTCAATTTTTGAATAAAACCTTATTCCTTTTGGGGTCTTTTATTTATTCAAAAATAGGCTCTAGTTTTTAATTACATAGGATTTAATAATTTTAAACCTCCATTTAAATTCTTTAAACTTTCCAATTCCTTTCAGTAGGTTTTTATTTGTTTAGTTGGTTCAAATAATTCATCTTGAACTATTTGGAAAGTATTTAATATGATTTATTAATCATTTATGATTGGGTATTTGTTTTAATTCCAATGGAATTTAATATAGTTTTAATTCCCAAATTTTTATTTGGAGGTTTTATGTTATTTAAGTTGATTAAACAACTTTTATTCCACTTGGGCAAATTCCAAATATCATTTTTTTCATGTATTCTTATTTAGAGATTTGTCTTTATTAAGATAGGGATAGAATGGTTATTGCCATTTTATTTTATTTGGAATATTCTTTATCCTTTTATTTTATTTGGATCTGGATTATAGTCAATCCACTTGTTTAAGGATTTGGCAAAGGTTTGGTTTGGTCTTTAAATATTCTTTAATTAATGTTTATTTTTTTAACTAATAAAATCCATATCTTTTTATTTAGAGATACAAACTTGGTGATTCCAATTTGTGAAATCTTGTTTGATATTTCTTTATCCTTTTAAATCCGTTTAGGATTATTTGATCACCATTTGGTATGGGTTTCTAGATAGGTTCTTTATTAGCTTTGGGAATTCAATTTCTCATCTTATTAAATTCATAAGATTTTATTTATGGTTCCAAATTAAGTGAAACCCATTTATTGGTTTTATATTAATTCTATTTGTCTTTCTTGATCATTTGTGAATGTTTGTTGACAAATTTTTCTATGGATCAAATCCATAGACTTAGAGATACTTGGAAATGATTTTTATTCCATTAGGGTTTTAGGGTTTGGATTTATCTTCCAAGTGTTTAAATTTCCAGATACATTCATTGAGGAATGCATTTCCCTTGATTTGGATTTTCTTGAATTCAAACTTTACCAAAGTTTGTTCAAGATGGGATTTTAAGTTTCCTTTTAGAAAAAAAAGTTTATTTTCACCCTGATTTTCAACAAAAATTTATTTTGTTTATTTTATTTTTTCACATTACAAGAGTTGGAAAATCTTGGGATGTGACATATGGCTAGGTGGCAGAGACTGCAGAACATGATGGATGCCTAAGTCAACGGGAATCGTTATTCCCGAGGACAGAAGCTTATCGGCGTAACCCGGCATCTTGAGTACATGCTCACTTATGGAGCTGTTCTCTTCCATCATGCAGCTAAAGAACTTTTCTGAAGCACTGTAGCTCTCTAGAGTAGCATGTGTGGTGAAAATCATTTTCAACTCACCCATTGTAACAAATGCATTGCCACTTTCGAAACGCTTTCAAAGTTCTGGCTCTAGCCCATACAACATGCCGCAATGAACTAAGTTGTGGTCCTCCTGACGAGTCTGATAGACATTCTTCTCCTCATTAGGGGCATCATCGAACAGTGGGGGGCCTAGCGGCGCTTCTAGCACATATTGATTTTGTGCAGCAGAGAGGTGAATCCTCAAATTCATGGCCCATTCGGTAAAACTTCTACTGTTCATTGCAAGTTTCTCTTTCTCCATTAACACATTGAAATTAAAAGTAGGTGGTGCCAACTACAACAGAATTTGTAAAGTTTAGACTAAGTTTATGATAGATTGAGTTCAACTAATCCAAGTTAAGAATGAACTCCCACTCAAAAACAACATCCCTCGTGCCTTTTTGGTGATTACATGAACCAAATCCACTACACCAAGTCTGATCATCACGTGAGTCGGTGTAGCTTCAAAGGCGAGTATCAAATGGGCATCATATCATCCATATGACTCATGCTTAACCTTTTGGTCCGTGTGACGAGGCCATGTCTGTACATGCTAGGCTCGCCAAGTAAGAACTTTAGTATTCGCGTGTGTAACTGTCTTACACCCGAAATATGATCGTGGATCCAAGAACACCCGATCATCATGTGATGTCTTGGAGCAACGAAACATAATTGGTGCATACTTAAGGAAGAACACATTCTTATCTTGATATCTAAATGAGGGATCATCTTATTATGCTAATAAAACTCCAAACAACCAATATAAGATGCAATCAAAAATCACATGTTTATCAGTGGAATGATATGGTTCTTGCACTCAATCTCCATCATGTGCATTGTGGTATGATCACTATCATACATCTATGTGTAAGGCCAAGGTCTATGTAACTTACACATTATGTGTGTTGTAAGATCATCAACTTATACTTCTACTTACAACATCACCATATCATGACACTAGCCCAGCAACAATCTAAACTAGACGCCTCTAATTTATCCATTGCAAGTTTTACGTGGCTTAGGGCTTTCGGAGATAGAACCGTTCTAGTGATCAAATCACTTTCTTGCAAGATCATCAATGTGATATCACCAAGAGGTCCTAGAGCATATCTATCTGTCATCGAGATGAACAAATTCCACTCTCGATCCATGGGCCTCAACATAACACTTTAGTACTACTGAACCCATATTTATAATCACCCTGTTACGATGTGACGTTTGATGTTATCAAGATACTCTTCTGGTGTTAGTGATTGACATGATCTCATGGTCTAAGGATTAGGATAACTTCATATGTTGTTATAGCAATATAAAATCAATGAATTTGATCAGAATGCTATACTTCAGATGGATTTTCATCACACCATTACCCTAATGTTGTGACCTCGTTATTAAAAGCATCCAATGTCCATGATCAGGAAACCTTGATCATCTTGTTAATCAACGAGCTAATATATGATTGAGAGGCATAACTAGGAACTTTCTGTTTGTTTATTAAACACACATGTATTAATGTTTCTGTATTAATACAATTATAGCATGCAAAATAAACATCTATCATATACTTGGAATATACATAATAACCACTTTATTATTTCCTCTCAGTGCATATTCCCTTCAGTTTCACATATAGAAAACATAGCATCGTGCCATTCATCTTGTCCCTCATGGAGTTGCAAATAAATGCATAGCACACCTTCAAAGTTCATAAGAGTGACTAGATACAAATAGTTCAAGAACAAGCAATATCAACAATATGAATACATCAATAAGTTTTGGGACAACGCATATAGAACTAAGAATGGCAACTATGCTCTCTTAATTTGTGCCTAAGGATAGAAGGTGGAGACTCAATATAATGGTGGAAGAAATGCCCTTCATAGGGAAGCAGGGATTTCAAGTCTCATAATGTAAGATCCCTCACTTTATAAAGGTAAGGATCCCTGTGATTGCAATGCTAGTCCCTGGATCAATGATAGCATCCACAGTTTAAGATGAAGTACACAGAAACAAAGGTCATTATTACATATCATTCCAGAGACAACATAGTCTTTTACAAACTCCATGGACACAGGCCTAATACAAGAGTTCAAATATATAATAAGATAAATAAGTCTTCATCTTCATGTGCCACATGCAAGCATGTTGAGTGTAGACTCATAACCCCTAATCATCATCAGAATAACCTGCAACATCACAAGTTACAGCCACAGTGGGTCAATACATTGGAATAGTATTGGCAAGTGATACCTTAGTAGCATATTGGTAGACTATATTACTATATGCATTTTGGCTAAGTGTAGCTTAGGCTTGCTTTGCTCAAAATAGGTTTTACCTATTAGTTGAAAACTCTAAGTTTTTCTTTGACAAAACTTTCCCAAGCAATCACCAATAGAAATTGGTGATCCTTCACCCTTGTTCAACCACAAGTTTTTAACTTAGAAATTGGGATGAGGAGATTCTAGATAGCTTCCATGTCTTGATGCTCAAGTTGTCCAATACCAGGGACATGGCTAAGTACTTAGATTCTTCCATCTGCAGAGGTTGTGCACTTTCCCCACAAGACTTGATTTTCACCAAGACAGGACCTTTCAGAAGCCTTCCCTTAGACCAAATGGACGCAATCCAACCTATCATCCCACTACCACCAACTGTCCAAATGGCTAAGTTATTGCAACTTATATGATCCAGGCAGAGCCCATAATGCCATGTGGCTGCACTAGAAGCTTCTTAACATTTGGCATCTCAAATCCCTTTGTTCCTGGGTGGCTTTCCACAAGTGAGATACACAAGGTAAACCATAGAGATGGGCCTTGTGTAACCACTCAACACAAACCATTATTCCCATTCCACCCAGGTGATTCATTCATTTAGTTATTTTATCATAGCTGTAATATATAACCACCCTTGGTTGCTACTAGCTAGGATAAGCATGGCATATATAAGCATCTTAACTTAGAAATTTCTAGCAATTCTACAACTACTAGGATTTCCCAAGCATAGCATATAGATCAAAAAATATTCATGCAAGTCACGCAAAATATTTCTAGTGCATAGTTGAAAAACATAGGAATAAAATCATGAAGCACCACTTGCCTTGGTAGTTTGGAGAGTAGCAACAATCCTCACAATCACAATCACTATTTGCACCAAAATCTACACATAAAATAATAGCACCAAAATCACATACAAAATATATACAAGCAAAAATATATGGATGCATGCAAAATGCCATGTGATGATTTTCTACACCCAACAAGACATGTGCACAGTACTGAATTTTAAAAAAGTTCAAATCTTGCCAAACAAACTTTATTTGAGCAATAAAACATTTTTCAAATAATTTCTATACACAAATTATGCCTACAAATGATTCTGTGAAAACAATCATTTTAATAGAAGCAAAACATTCAACACATTGCATAAATGGAAAGGATTTTCTCTCCTGATTCCATTGATATAAAATTTGTCAAATTTGGACGTGGGAATCAAAAGTTATGAATTATTCAAGTTTAAACATCTAATAGATCTAAATTCTGGTATTTATTAAACAGACAGGCCACGTGGCTGCTTCCTATTGGGTGATAACGGTTCATGCGGAGCGACAGAGGACAGCCGTAGGATCTAATGCGCATCGCACGGCACAGAACAAAACTTACCTCTTCGTTTAAGAATCTATCGTGACACTCAGATCTAAATCTAACGGCCCAAACTGATTGACTCAAAACGAGCGGCGCTGGCGGCGGCAGCTGGCGGCGGCGTGGTCAGTCAGCGGCGGAGCCGGCGATACAGGAAGAAAAAAGGGTAGAGGCAAGGCTCACCGAGGTCGTCGCGACGTGCTGATGCTCAACGATGCCTCAGTTGACGAAGGGGCGCTCGGGGTCATCGTGGATTGCTCGTCGGAGAAGTTCCTGGCGACGGTGTGCTCGGGCGGACGATGTTGGCGCGCTGCAGGGCTCGGAAAGGCAAGAGAAATAGTCCATTATATGCGTACGATGATCCTGATTATGCGTGTGTCCACGAGGAGGAGAGGGGCGGTAGGTATTTACCACAGATGGTCGTCGGAGAAGAGGCAGACGGCTACGGCGAGTAGGCGAGGTCGGAGTCGAGCTTCTGGAGCATGCGCGAGCAAGCGGAGTGTGTCAGTAGGTGCGTACAGGTATGTAGAATAAGCTAGTCTGAACCATAGACAGAGGGGAATGCGGGGCTTACCTGAATTCGACGACGAGCTCGTCAGAGCAGAGGGGTGTCCCAATAAATTCCGAGCAGCCTGGTGGCTCTGGTGGGGTGAGCTTTGGGGGAAAAGGAGAAGGGAAGCATGGTGCTTAAGTAGGCGTGTACGGGGGCGGGATTTACTCGAGCATTCAACGGGAATTGAATCCGCGAAATCAAATAGGAAACGGCCGGAGGAATTAGGGGGAAGGAACTGGTCGCTGGGTGGAGACGATGACTAACGCGTGGGCCATTGTTGTCAGCGAGAGAAAAAGAGAGGAGGTGGGGCCAGACGTCAGTGAGGGGGCGGGTCGAACAACTGGTGCGAAACGTTTTCCTCGCGGGAGAGACTGTTGGGCTGAATGGGCTATCTAGCTGGGTTGGGCTAGATTAGACTATTCTTAATTATAAATAGTAAAGGATTGGTTTATAAATCATAATTTGTTTTGAAACCTTGACCAAACTTTAGAAACAACACTTAAGTTCGAACTCAAAACATTACTGATTAAAATAAGTACCTTTCTCATTAGAGGGTAACAATAAGGCCATAGCATACTTACATAAAATAATGAGCATCAGATGCTCCTGTTTTTGAAATGGTTTTGAAAAGGAACCCTAAATGATCATGGATGCATGGATGATATGCATGAGTTTTGAAACATGATTTTAGTGATGTTACAAATCTAACCCCCTTAAGGTGAATCTCGCCCTCGAGATTCGGGTTGGCTAGCCAATAGGTGAGGGTGGTCTTTCCGAAGATCATCTTCTCTTTCACATGTTGCTTCTTCTTCGGAATGATGGTTCCATTGAACATACGCAAAATTTGATAGACTTAGTCTGAGTAACTCTTTCTGCAGTCTCAAGAATCTTGATAGGTTTCTCCTCATAAGTGAGGTCATTCTCCAATTGGACCTCTTCCAAAGGTATAATATCCTTCAAAGAAGTCTCTTCCATTTCTGGATGGCATTTCTTTAGCTGACTCACATGAAACACACTGTGAACAGCAGACAAAGATTCTGGCAATTCAATCTCATAAGCTACTTCTCCTTTACGGCTCAAAATCTTGAATGGTCCAACATATCTTGGGGCCAATTTACCTTTGACACCAAATCTCTTTTCTCCACGAAGTGGTGACACTCTAAGATAAGCTCTATCACCTACTTCATAGGTGACTTCTCTACGCTTAGGATCTGCGTAGCTCTTCTGTCGAGACTGTGCTATCTTTAATCTGTCCTTAACTAGCTTGACTTTCTCTTCAGCCTCCTTGATTAGTTCCGGTCCGAACAAACTTCTTTCCCCCACACCATTCCATAGCAATGGGGTGGTACACTTTCTCCCATAGAGAAACTCAAATGGTGCCATCTCAATACTGGCTTGATAGCTGTTATTGTAAGAGAATTCTGCGTAAGGCAGACTTTCATCCCAACTGGCTCCATAGTCTAGGGCACATGCCCTCAACATATCTTCAAGAATCTGGTTGGTCCTTTCTGTTTGTCCATCAGTCTGAGGATGAAAAGCAGTGTTGAATTCCAACCTCGTTCCCAATGACTCATGTAGTTGCCTCCAAAAATGGGAAGTGAATTGAGTTCCCCTATCAGACACAATACTCTTGGGTACACCATGTAGACATACAATCCTACTCATATAAATCTTGGCTAACTTAGCACTTGTATAAGTTGTCTTCACGGGTATAAAATGAGCCACTTTAGTTAAGCGGTCCACTACTACCCAAATGGAATCATATCCTGACTTGGTACTTGGCAATCCGGTGATGAAATCCATGCCAATCTTGTCCCACTTCCAATCAGGAATAGGTAGTTGTTGTAGCAATCCTGCTGGTTTCTGATATTCCGCTTTCACTCTACTACATACATCACACAAAGCAATATGTTCGGCGATGTCCTTCTTGAGATTATTCCACCAAAATCTTTCCTTCATATCCATGTACATTTTGGTGTTACCCGGATGAATAGAATATGGTGAGTTATGTGCTTCTTGTAATATCAGTTTCTGAAGCTCCGGATCTTGTGGAACACAGATACGTTTTCCATGCCATAAAGTACCCTGTTCGTCTTCATGGAATCCTTTGGCTTTCCCTTTGCCAATATTTTCCTTAATCTCTTCAATTTCATTGTCTGTCTTTTGGGCTTCTTTGATTTTGTCCAACAAAGTGGGTTGAACATCCAATGACATGATATGTCCTTCAAGCACAATCTCCAATCTGAGATCTCTAAATTGAGCACACAGATCATCTGGCAATTCTCCCTTAGTAAGGCCATTCACAAAAACCTTATGGCTTAGAGCATCCGCTACAACATTTGCTTTACCGGGGTGGTATAGCAAACTCAAGTCATAGTCCTTGATGAGTTCAAGCCACCTTCTTTGTCTCATGTTAATTTCTTTCTGGGTGAAGATATACTTCAAACTTTTGTGATCTGTGAACACTTCACATCGCTTTCCCAAAAGATAGTGTCTCCATGTTTTGAGTGCATGGACAATAGAGGCTAACTCTAAATCATGAGTAGGGTAATTTACCTCATGAGGTTTGAGTTGTCTCGAGGCATAAGCCACAACTTTCCCTTCTTGCATAAGTACTGAACCTAATCCATGATGAGATGCATCACAATACACCTGGAAATCCTTCTCCAAATCTGGCAGACATAAGACTGGTGCTGTCACTAGTCTCTTCTTCAATTCTTGAAAACTGAGTTCACATCCTTCAGACCAAGCAAATTTCTTGTCTTTCTTTAGCAACTCTGTCATAGGTTTAGCTACCTTGGAGAAATTCTCGATAAACCTTCTGTAGTATCCTGCCAAGCCAAGGAAACTACAAACCTCTTTCACTGACTTAGGAGATTCCCATTCAGTTACAGCTAAAACTTTAGCAGGATCAACTGCTACTCCATCCCCTGACACAACGTGTCCAGGAAATCCAACTTCATTCAACCAAAATTCACACTTGCTGAATTTGGCATACATCTTATGCTCTCTAAGCTTCTCAAGTATCAAACGTAAATGTCCTTCTTGCTCTTCTTTGCTCTTGGAGTAGATTAGAATGTCATCGATGAATACGACAACAAACTTGTCAAGGAACTCCATGAACACCTTGTTCATCATATTCATGAAATAAGCTGGTGCATTGGTCAAACCAAATGGCATCACGGTGTACTCATACAATCCATACCTAGTGGTGAAAGCTGTCTTAGGTATGTCTTGTTCCCTTATTTTGAGTTGGAAATATCCTGATCGGAGATCAATCTTTGAGAACACACAGGCTCCTTCTAGCTGATCAAACAAGTTATTGATTCTAGGCAAAGGGTATTTGTTCTTGATAGTCACCTCATTGAGTGAGCGGTAATCTATGCATAACCTTTGACTTCTATCCTTCTTTTCCACAAACAAAACTGGTGCTCCGCAAGATGAAGAAATTGGTTGAATAAATCCTTTCTGCAACTGTTCTCCAAGTTGTTTCTTGAGTTCTTTCAACTCATCAACTGACATCTTGTACGGTCTTTTTGCTATTGTTCCAGATCCTGGTAGCAAATCAATAAGAAACTCCACATCTCTATCTAGTGGCATTTCCGGCAATTCTTCCAGAAACAGATCCGGATATTCACTCACAATTGGCACACTGTCTATGCTAACCCCCTTAAGAGAATTAAGCTTACTCCCTTTCGATTCAAAATCCTGGTAAAGCAAATGACTCATCAAGGACTATGACTTGTTAGCTTATGACTCATCCATAGTTTGACTCATCAAGGACTTGTTAGCTTTCAGCTCTCATTTCCCCTATCATAAGCGTGATTAAGGTTAAAGTGAACAAACTATGGAGTATATGCTTGACAAAGTATAAGTTGGCAATCTCATGTCCCTTGAGTACGTGGGCCGCTCCTCATGCTACTCAACTTTAGTCACCTGTAAGTTCTTGTCATAGTAAGTACATGTGTATCATAGAGAACCGCCAACGGGGTACCCCTTGCACATGATACAGGAGCTATCCCATAATCAAAATGACAAGGCAAGCAGACAATGAGCATCTCAGCAATCTTCTTATTTACCATGGGAAAATGGTGCTTTTTTCTCTCTTTCCTCTTTTCAATATGTCTCTCTTTCTTATAAGAAGAAAGCTTCATAGATTACTCATTATGGTGATGCTGCAAGTTTCCACCAAGATTAGGCATGGCTTAGGCTAGCTGCCCAGGAGTTTCTCTAACACACATACATAACTCCATGTACTTACAAGCTCCCTTTTTTTTAACACCAACGACATCCATGAAAAAAAGAGCATGATATCAACTAGGAACAATGTACAAGTGCAATGTTGAAAGCATTCCCCATGACAGCATGGTTCTGCTAATTCCATCGTATAAGTGCAAGCATATACAACATAGATCACACAATGGTTCAAGTTTATTGGGGGCAAGAAAAATAAAGTGTGCCATCAAGTTTGTGAGAGATTTAATCACTAAGTTTCACATAACAGAGTTTAATTTGGAAGATATACAAAAGAAGAATATACATGGAATGGTGTAACACACCATGCATAGGAATTTATAGTGGACACTTTGGAATAACTTGGTTTCTTGGGAGTTGGATGTATGAGTAGAACATACTCATACAAGTGGAGGCTAGCAAAAGACTGGGAGCGACCAACTAAGAGAGCAATAATGGCCATAATCATGCAGAGCGACAAAACATTACTAATCGAAGAATAAAGTGGTACCACAAGTCAAAAACTAAATGATCATAGAGGATATGGTGACTTGTTCATAGTCATAACATGGTGTGAGCATGTGCCAAGTCAACCCAAACAAAGCATCAAAAGAGAATAACAGAATACCAAAAACGAAAACTAAGACGCTCCAAGAACAACACAACAGTGCATGAAACAATAAAAACGAAGTGTCTAGAAAGACCTAAGATTTTTATTGATGAAGAAGGGGATGCCTTGGAAATCCCCAAGCTTTGACTCTTGTACCGCTTGAATATTTCTTGGGGTGACATGGGGTGGCATCCCCAAGCTTAAGCTTTTGTCCATTCTTCATCTCATTACATCATTCTTTCTCTACACCTGCAAATTTTCCTTCATACAAAACTTCACACAATCTTCATTAGCAACATTAATGTATTCAAAAGATAATAGACCTTTGCGGTTTAGTTTTAAAACAGAAAAACTTTCACTAAAAATGCAAGATACTGTATCAATTCCCTCAAAAATCTCAATTTCCCACTCAGAACCCAAAAAGGAATCAATAAGAAGCAAATGCAAATAATGGATGAAATCTGTCAAAACAGACTAGTAGGTAGAAAACGATTTTTTTTGAAGATCTTCTGTTGCTCAAATCAAAAAGTGCTGACCTAATGAAAGTTAGATAACAATCTGAGGGATTTAATCACAAAATTACAGCTCAATCCGACTTACAGAAATTTTACACGAATTTTTAGGGTAGAGCACAAAATTCTGTTTTGGGACAGCAACTCCCAAATTTTACTTTCCTCTCATAAGAGGTTAACTTGGAACAAAAAGCAAATAAAAAGTATAAGAAGAGGTCATTACATAATTAATAACTTTCAAGACTCAAGAAAACTATTGGGATATCTCCCAAGAAGTACTTTTATTTAATGCCTTTAAGTTAGGCACAAGAAGCAAGAATCAAGTATTTTCAAATGAAGGAGCATTAACATCAAACCTTGCTTTCAAAGGAGGAGCAAAAAGAAAATTCTCTCTCCTCATAGGGAATTGTTCAATACCTTTCTTGAATGGAAATTTATATTTAATTGTGCCTTCTTTCATATCAATGATGGCACCAACAGTTCTAAGAAAAGGTCTTCCCAAAGTAATAGGACAAGAATCATTGTTTTCAACATCCAAAACATAGAAATAACCAGGGACATAAGCATTGTTAACCATAATAATAACATCATCAACACTCCCCATGAGTTCCTTTTTAGCATTATCATTAAGTGGGACATCCAAATAGCAATCTTCCAAACATGGCAAATCAAGCATTTCATAAATCTTTCTAGGCAAGGATAGCAACCATTCTTTAGATTTTCCTCTCAAGAAGAAAGGAAAGAACTTGAGCTTAATAATATATCCATCTACATCCTTATATTTTTGCATCTCACAAATTTCAACAAAGTTATTAAAGTGGGCAGCAGCATCATTAGAACTAGCACCAGAAAATTGCTCTTTCATCACAAGATTCCACAAAGAAGACTTAATTTCATAAAAGGTAGCATCAGGAGCAAGTGGAGCAATAGGTGTACTCAGGAAATCATTGTTGTTTGTGCTAGTGAAGTCACACAACTTGGTGTTCTCAGTAGAGTTCATTTTGGCAAAAGTGGAGCAAGCCAACAGCAGCAGCAACTAGAGTAGAAACTAATTTTTTTTGTGTTTTTGATAAGATAAAGCAAACCAAATGAAATAATTTTTTGGAGTTTTTGATAAAAATAGGCAAACAAAACCAAGCAAAAGAAACTAAGCAAAACAAAAACAAAATAAAGAGAAAGGTTGTGAAGGACTCCCCTTGTGAAGCCGTCCTTAGCCTCCCTGGCAACATCGCGAGAAAATAGCTTGATGCGCTCAGATCAATGTAGAGCTTCGTTGGGAGACCCCAAGAGGAAGGTATGATGAGCACAGCAGCAAGTCTTCCCTCAGAAAGAAACCAAGGTTATCGAACCAGTAGGAGGAAGGAAATTACCCAAAGGTGTTTTTAGCAACATGGAAACCTGCACAACACAAACTCAAAACTTTGCCCCAACGATAGTGAGGTTGTCAATCTCACCGGTTTGCTGAAAACAAAGGATTAACTGTATGGTGTGGAAGGTAATAGTGGTTTGGAGAAAGTAAACATGAATAGTGGAAGATGTATCAATGGTAAAGATTGGACCGGGGTCCATAGTTCTCTAGAGGTGCTCTCCTTAAGATAAACAAACATGGCATGTTGGGTAAACAAATTACAGCGAGGCAATTGATATGACAGAACAAGGCATAACAATGCAATACTAGACATTCATGATCCTATGAGATTTAATTGGGCAATACAACAAGCTACATAGACTGCCATCCAACTGCATCTATGACTAGTAATCCAACTTCAGGTTATCATCCGAACCCCCTCCAGTATTAAGTTGCAAGCAACAGATAACTGCTTTAAGCAAAGTGTGTAAGGTAAACAATCCACTTGTTCCATGAACAAGAGATCATTGTTTTATCCCTAGTAGCAGCAACACATCTACAACCTTAGAGATTTATGTCACTTCCCCACATTAAATAGAGGCAGGGACCCACTATCGAGCATAAATACTCCCTCTTGGAGTCACTAGCATCTACTTGGCAAATATAGCTACTACAAACAGAGAGCATGCAAGATCACAAACAACACAGACATGATAGAATCAATAATATAGAACCATTAATGAATCTGACATAGTAATCTCAATATTGTGTCAAACATAGAAGCGCGGTGGTATGAGTAAGAAAACGTGTACATGGGACTCAAGTGCTTTGGCCCACGCATCCGTCAGACAAAATTTCTGGTTGACTTTGGTACTGCTAAACACATCCAACCCTACGAAGGAGCGGCTCGGCAAGATACTTGGCTCCAGGACTTTTTCCAGGCTTGTTGCATCGCCAAAGGAGGAAACAGCCTGGTCGCAGTCTGATATCTCCCGCTTATGATGAGGAAGAGGGCTCAATCATGGCTCAATGAACTGCCAGAGAATTCAATACATAACTGGTATGATATGCAAAGTGCATTCTTTTCAAACTTCGAGGGAATATAGAGGAGGCCCTGCATAGTCGGAGACTTGAAGCGTTGCCCCCAAAGACCCGAAGGAACTTTCCAGGATTACCTCAGACGCTGGATTGACACAAAAAACTCTTGTGAAGGAGTAAACGAACAAACTTTGATTGAAGCTTTCATCGCAGGACTCCCAGTCGGACTTTTGCGTCACAGATTGAAGCATTACCATGTCACAAATTTGGGAGAGATGATAGAGACGGCAAGCAAACACTACTAGGAAAAGGGTTGTTCGTGGCGCACCGAAAAAGCCCATCCGTGGCGCACTAGTGGTGCGCCACTAAGCGTACGCTGCGGCTAAAAAGTGCCCGTAGCGCACTACCCTGGTGCGCTACGGTTATATGGGTATAGGCGTGGCGCACTACCAGGTGCGCCACGGGTAGGGGTACAGGTGCGCCACGAATGTTTTTTTCAAAAATAAAAAAAAATGCAAAAAACACCCTCGTTTTGAATTGCAAAAGCAATCGGGTCCGCATCGCCGCCATCGTGTCGCCTCGCTGGAGCATGGTGGCCTTGGCCATGACCTACCACCACAGGGAGGTGCGGGAGGCCGTGGCCGTGCTACTCCTCGTCGGCATCAAGGAAGAGAGGGAGAAGAAGGTGTGGCTGGAGAAGGGAGGAGGTCGCCGCAAGGAGAAGAGGTCATCGGCGGTCGTCGGAGCTCGTTGTCGCTCTTCGTGACTGCAAGTAGGAGGAGGCTGCAAGGAGAAGGAGGTCGTCACCGTCATGACTGCAAGGAGGAGGAGAAGGTCGCTGCCGCCGTCGCCATCGTCACTACAAGGAGAGGAGGATGCCGGAGCAAGGAGGAGGAGAAGGCCACCATCGCCATCATCAGTGCAAGGGAATAGGGGTAGGTGGGCGGGGTGGGGATTCAAATTTTGAATCCCGCCCAACTTACCTGTAGCGCACTAGGTGGTGGTGCGCTACGGGTAAGTTGCCCTCTTTTTTCTGCAGGAAAAAACGGTCTTTTGACCGTAACTTTTTACTCTTTTTGAAATTTGAAAATCTATTGAATCGCTAAACGACCATAGGTCATTGAGAGCGGATACGAAATCTCGTTCTCGTCATTTTGGTATATTATACGATTTTTTTCGACATCGTATGCAAAAATTACGGCCATTTTAGCGTGGCATGACTTTTTTTTGCAGAAAAAGTGGAAAATCATGTTTGTTAATTTTACTAGAAACTATACCACATTACCTACCTACATATGAAATGATTTTATTTTTTGAAGTGTTTATCATTTTCTTTTATTTTTATAAAGCCTAAAAAGGCGATCCACAAGGGGGAGGGGTGGTGGAGTTGGTGAAGGCCACTTAGCCATAGGGCACTAGGACAGAGTGCCCTACGGCTAAGTTGACCCAGTTGTTGCAACACACAGCCCCATAGCGCAATAGGCCGGAGTGCCCTACGGCTAAGTTGCACATCCGTAGCGCACGTTGACCTAGTGCGCTACGGGTATGTGTGCTGCGGCCACATGTGCCCTGGCCCACACATAGGCGTGGCGCACCACCCCCATGTGCTGCACGCTTACGGCAGTTAGCCGTAGAGCACCTGTGGGTAGTGCGCCATGCCTATTTTACCCGTGGGGCACCACTAGCACGTGCGCCACGGATGTGTAGATTACCTATAGCCGTTTTCCTAGTAGTGAAATACGCTGATGCCGATGATGATTCAGAAGGGCTGCTAAATATTCTGGCCAATCCCAATGCGGCCAAACAGCCAAAACAACAAGATCAGAAGCGCAATAACACCTCCGGACAACGAAGCTGTTAACGCAACATTCGGATCCAGAGGTCAAGGAGGGCGCGGAGGCGGCCGAGGTCGAGGCCGCGGAATTTCCCAAATCCAGGGTAGAGGAGAGCAGCAACCCGGAAGAACCTATACCTAGGCCGACATTGCCAAAAATCCCTGTGTCCACCACTTGGATAGTAACGGAGGATCTACCCACACAAATGCCGAGTGTCATTTCAATGACGACATAAAAAAATACGAATCTTCTAGCTATAGAGCCAAGCGACGAAAAGGAAAGAAAAATTCCGAGAAAGGAAAGGAGCCCAAGAAAGATTCCGACATGGAAGAAGCGGATGCCGCATAACCCAAGTCGGATGGAAAAAAGGATTTTCCAACAAATAAATACGCATACTTCTTCTTCCTTGGATCTCAACCGGATAAGTCCAAGAAGTCGGTTCTCCGTGAGCTCAACGCCACGGTTCCGGCTGTTCCACAATTTCTGGATTGGTTAGATGTAACCATCAACTTTGATCTCTCAGATAACCCGAGGAAAACACATCGTCGGGGTAAATACCCTTTGGTCGTCAATGCTCTTATTGATGGCTATGAGTTATCTAAAACTTCTTCATGGACGGTGGTAGAATCATTAACATCCATTACATCGAAATGCTCCACCGCATGAAGATCCACGAGAACCAGTTGAGTTACAGTAGTGTAACTTTCCATGGCATTGTACCAGGGAGATAGGCGGATTCTCTGGATGAGATTACTCTGGACGTGACATTCGGAACCCGAGACAACTACCGGAACGAGCCACTCTTCCGAGGTGGTACCATTCAAAAGTGCTTACCACGCCATCTTCGGGCGTCCGACTTGCTGGGCGTTCGTGGCTCATCCCTATTACATTCACAACATGATAAAACTTCCAGGTCCAAAGGGTGTCATCACCATCCGAGAAAATCCAAGGAAAGCGCGAGAGTGTGACGAAGGATCTGTTGCATTTGCCGAAGCTATGCTACACGCCCAAGAGTACCAGGAGATCAAGAAGACAATCAATCCATCTGAGATGCCCGCTACTAGGGGTAGCTTACGTAGAGGGAGCAAGGCGACGTAGGAGAATCCGGGAGCAAGATTGGCATGATGTACCTAGGTTCACGTCCCCTCGGTGGAGGATTGCTACGTCCTGCTGTCAATCCAGTATATGATTATAGATTGGTTTACAAGGGAGCCACCGTAGGCGGAGGAGAGTCTAGATGTAATGAGAGATGTGGGAGAAGATGCCCCGTGGGGGTGCCCCTGGTGGATTTATATATGCAGCCAGTTAGGGTTTACAAGTGCTAGTGGGATTTGTATACGAGTCACCGTCTTGGGCCTCCAGTCGGCGCCAATCTCCTGGGTGCAGCATGCGCCAGTCGCCGTATTGGGCGAGTCGACCCGCTCAGGGCTAGGTTCCAGTCGGCTCGATCCAGCTGGCGAATCCGCTTCGTGGGTATACCCCGATTGGTATTCCCCCATCAGTAGTCCTCGAGCGTGTTGTCGATTCGACGCAGGCTTGAGGCAGGGCGCGGAGAGTCTTGACGATTGGTCGTGGCGAATCGGCGACGAGCTCCTGAACAGAGAAAAGAATAGTGAAGCGGGATGCGGTCGGTGTGAGCCAGTTGGTGATGGCCAGTTGGCGAAAGACGCAGGGTGTCGGTGAAGCCGCCAGTTGCGGCGAGTCCCCGAATGTGGAGCGTGCCGAGTCCCCGAGCGTGGCGAGTGGCGAGGTCGAGCGACCGGCGAGTGCTGATTCCCTGAGCGCGCCAAGTGGCGAGGTTGGGCGACCGGCGAGTGGCCCTGTCTGTAGCGCGCAGAGTTCCCAAGCGCGTTGAGTACACGAGGGCGAGTCCGCGGTGGCGAGTCCCCAAGCGCGTTGAGTACGTGAGGGCGAGTCCGCGGTGGCGAGTCCCCGAGCGTGTTGAGTACGCGAGGGCGAGTCCGCGGTGGTGAGTCCCCAAGCGCATTGAGTACGTGAGGGCGAGTGTCCGCGCGGCGGCGAGTCCCCGAGCGTGGAGAGTACGCGAGTGGAGAGTCCGTGGTGGCGAGACGACGAGGACGAGCCGCGATCGTGGAACCACGCGTACACGCAGCATGCCTAGGAGTAGTCCCCGAGGCTCGAGTTGGCTTGTAGAGGCGACTTGAGGCTCTTTAGAGATGCATATTCTCAAAATAGTAGTCGTTGCTGCCGAGCATGGCGAGTGGCGAGGTCGAGCGACCGGCGAGCGCTGAGTCCCCGAGCGTGGCGAGTGGCAAGGTCGAGCGACCGGCAAGCGCCAATCCCCCGAGCGCGGTGAGTGGCGAGGTCGAGCGACCGGCGAGCTCCGAGCCCCCTAGCGCGGCGAGTGGCGAGGTCGAGCGACGTAGGAGAATCTGGGAGCGAGATTGGCACGATGTACCCAGGTTCACGTCCCCTCGGTGGAGGATCGCTACGTCCTGTTGTCAATCCAGTATATGATTATAGATTGGTTTACAAGGGAGCCACCATAGGTGGAGGAGAGTCTAGATCTAATGAGAGATGTGGGAGAAGATGCCCCATGGGGGTGCCCCTGGTGGATTTATATATGCAGCCATTTAGGGTTTACAAGTGCTAGTGGGCTTTGTATACGAGTCGCCATCTTGGGCCTCCAGTCGGCGCCAGTCGCCTGGGTGCAGCATGCGCCAGTCGCCGTATTGGGCGAGTCGACCCGCTCAGGGCTATGTTCCAGTCGGCTCCATCCAGCTGGCGAATCCGCTTCGTGGGTATACCTTGATTGGTATTCCCCCATCACGCTATGAAGAACGAGGTGCTAAAGCCAGTTCAATGCGTCGGAAGAGATAAAGAAAACATCGCTGAAGGAGGACAATCCCTCCAAGACGACGAACATAGGGGTAGGCTTAGACCTCACATAGGAAAGCGTGCTCGTCGAGTTTAACAAAGCTAATAGTGATATCTTTGCATGGCAGCCTTCTAACATGACCGGAGTACCTAGGTAACTTGCCAAGTACTCTCTTAATGTGTAACCTGACGCTAAACCCGTTAAATAGTCCCTAAGAAGTTGATAATAGAGGTTGGTTATGAAAAGCGCAAAGCAATAGTCAAGGAGTTGATAATAGAGGTCATCCACACAGATTGGGTGGAAAATCATGTACTCGTCCCTAAAAAGGATTGATTTAAGTATGTGTGTTGATTATACCGCTTTGAACGAGGCATGCCCAAAAGACCCGTTCCCTTTGCCAAGAATCGATCAAGTTATCGACTCAACGGTAGGGTCGGAATTACTCTGTTTTCTCGAGGCATATTCTGGATATCACCAAATACCGATGGAAGAATCGGATGAAATTAAGACATCTTTCGTCACTCTTTTCGGAACCTTCTACTACAAAACTATGCCGTTTGGCTTAAAGAATGCAGGAGCAACATATCAACGCTCTATTCAACATTGTCTCAACGATCAAATCGGACGCAACGTCCATGTATACGTAGATGCCGTAGCAGTTATGTCCAAAAATAAGGAAACTTTAATTTCCGACTTAGAGGAAACATTTGCTATCCTACAAAAATTTAACATGATGCTAAATCCGAAGAAGTGTTTCTTTGGAATTCCTGCCAGAAAATTGTTAGGTTTCATCATCTCTGAGCGAGGCATAGAGGTGAACCGGGACAAAATTAAGGCTATATTCAACATTACCAAGCCAACTCGCCTGAAGGACATGCAACGTCTCACTGGTTGCATCGCAGCAGTGAGTCGGTTCGTCAGCCGACTCGAAGAAAGAGCCACACCTTTATACAAACTCTTGAAGAAAACCGACAAATTTGTCTGGACCCAGGAAGCTGATGCTGCCTTACAAAGTTTGAAAGACCTATTTAAAACCCACTAGTTCTTGCAGCGCCAGAACCTCAGGAGCCTATGTTACTTTGCATTGCAGACCAACAAGGTCATAAGTGTGGTAACAGTAGTGGAGCGCGAGGAAGAAGACCACAAGCATAAGGTGTAGAATCCAACTTACTACCTGAGTGATGTTCTGACAGAATCGTATCAATGGTATCCACACCATCAAAAGCTAGCCTATGGAGTGTTCTTTGCATCCAGAAAGCTATGCCACTACTTTCAAGAGCACAAGATCACAGTGGTGAGTACTGCTCCCCTGCGAGATATAATCAACAATCATGACGCCACAGGACATGTCGTAAAGTGGGGAATAGAACTTGCAACTTTTGACATTGATTACAATCCGTGCACAACAATCAAGTCCCAAATACTTGCCGATTTCGTCGTTGATTGGACAGAGACGGCAAAAAATACAAGTCCTCCAGACTCGGCATTTTGGACCCTTCATTTTGATGGATCAAAAGCACGAGGAGGCTCAGGGGCTGGCATGGTGCTCAAATCACCCCAAGGAGATAAACTGTTCTATGTGTTACAAATACACTTCATGGCAACCAACAATATTGCCGAGTATGAAGCACTGTTACATGGAATATGCATGGCAAAAAACATTGGCGTAATAAGACTCATGTGTTACAGAGACTCGAATTTAGTTGCTCCGCAAGTATCCGACATCTGTAATGCAAACAAGCACATGGCATCTTACAAAGATGTCGTGGATGAATTATCTAAATCTTTCGAGGGTTTTGAGGTTCAACACATCCCTCAAGCAGAAAATGAGGAAGCAGATGCTCTATCAAGGATAGGCTCTACATGGAAACAAGTCCCGGATGGCGCTTTTTTATAGCATTTAAAGGTCCCCTCCATAACCGGAGTTAATGAGGACTATCTGATGATAGACAGAAAACCCTATCTCGATTTCCTAATAGACAGAAAATTACCCGAAGACGAAGTCCTGAGCCGGCAGATCGAATGACGAGCAAAAGCCTACACAATAGTAAATGGTGAGCTCTATAAGAGGAGTGCTCTGGGGATTTTCGGCGATGTATTTCTCCGGAAGAAGGAGTGGAAATCTTATGAGAAATCCAGGAAGGCAAGTGTGGTCACCATGCTTCAACCAGATCCTTAGTGGAAAAAGCTTTTAGACATGGATTCTTTTGGCTTACAGCTAATGCGGATGCCGATAAACTGGTCAAAACATCCAAGGGCTGCCAAAAGTACGCCCGTCAGGCAAATGTTCCGGCTGATTAGCTATAGACAATCCCTATTACATGGCCATTTGCGCTTTGGGGGCTTGATATGGTAGGGCCGTTTCGCACGGAAAAATGTGGATTTACTTACCTACTAGCGATGGTGGATAAATTTACATAGTGGATTGAGGCTAAACCTGTAACAAGTTGTGATGGAGCCACATCCAGAAAGTTCATCAAGGACGTGATCATCTGATTCAGATATCTGCACAGTATAATTACTGATAATGGGAGCAATTTTTCCATGGGGGAACTTGCTGAATTCTGCGAGGAGCAAGGGATTCGACTTGATATTGCATCAGTCACGCATCCACAAGCTAATGGACAAGTAAAAAGAACTAACCGTCTTATTTTACAAGGACTCTAACCTTGACTCGAGGCACCACTTCATCGTGCAATGGGTGCTTGGGCGGAAGAATTACCGTCTGTGATATGGAGCTTATGTACAACTCCTAACATATCAATCGGATACACTCCTTTCTTCTTGGTCTACAGTGCAGAAGAAGTTCTTCCAAGTGATCTAATTCATTAGTATCCACGAGTCAAAGCGTATATCTAAGAAGATGCAGAAGTTTCCTAACAATATGATCTCGATATAATCAAAGAAGTATGCATCGTTGCTGATTAGAGATCTACAGCCTATCAGCAAAAGTTTCGCAACTATCATAGTCAGAGAGTTCAGAACCATTATTTTAGGAAGGGCGATTTGGTTCTCTGGCTTGTGCAAAAAAGAAAGCACAAACTTTCACCAGTTTGGCAAGGACCTTTTATGATCATCAGAGTTCTGCATAATGGGTCATATTATTTAACCGATATGAGACCAGTCAAGGAAAGACCAGATACTTGGAAGAGAAAGAGAGCTGGCGGTAGTACAGACCCGGATGAAATAGACCGTCCATGCAATATTGCACAACTACGTCCCTTCCATTCTTAGTTATATTTCCTTGTAATCATATATGTACATGTTCAAAGAGAAATAAAGTATTGGTTTCCTCATATGTTATTCTTGAGAAAAATTTTACCATCTTATTTGCAAATGAGCATGTCGTTTTTCGAAATCCCAGAATGCTTGAAAGTACTTTATGCTCATGTTCGTTCTAGTTATGGTTTTTGAACATCTAAAATGTTACCTTAGGGTAAAAAATTCAATTTATTGTTTATACTTTGGTTTTTTATCTGATATCTTAGATGCGGGTATCTTCCGAGTAATGAATTGTTGGTACTGGAAGCCGGCTTTGTTTCCGAGTTTAAGCTGGTTTAGCAATTGAGCTCCATTTCTCGGCAAAGTTTCCATGCTAAAGGTTGGATGGCTCATGAAAGGGATGAGGTAGAGAGCCAGATAAAACGATAAGTGTGAATATAAAAAATGGTGCTTAAGAAATTTTCAAGAACATGCATAAAATATATATAAACATAAGTTCTACGATAGTAAAGCATTAGTTCTTACAGACCAGCACAAGCAAAATATTGTTTCCATCATTACATGCCAAAGTTCAGAATAATCCATTATAAATGTTTATGCTGCAGAATCAGGCAGTGGTGATGAAGAGCGTGGAGCGCTGGAGTTGGCATCATCATTGTCGCCCTGGACCTGGGACTCCGAAGCTGCTTCAGCAAGGCTTTCTTCTGGCTCTTGAGGCGAGGGAGCCACATCGATGGATTCGAAGAATGGCGTCGTGTAATTGGTCATCTCCGCCACACGGCAAGCATAACCTGCACGGGATTCTTGGATATCCTTGATGTTCTGTGGGTTACCCGTATTGTCCTCATCGGCGATACCCTTGGTGACGTGCCAGATCTCCATATCGCTATGGTGGCTCATCACCATGGTAAGGGCGGTCTGTGCAGTGGTCCGAGTGTAGGAGATCTTCTAGTCTTTAATAATCTTTGGAATCTCCTTGGCCTTATCCGTCACCTCTTGCACTAGCATTTTGTGCAAGTCAGAAAGTCTGACTGACTCGCCAGCCTCAAGGGTCTGGCGGAAGTCGAAAAGAATATCTCGGACGAGCTTTATGCGCTCGAGGCGAGATTCAGAGGTAGGAGAGTCAAAAAGTTTTCGAGGGTCTGGGAAAGAACCAAAAATCAAATTTTGACTTGAAAGAAAGTCAGAAAAATCAATGAAACAAAGAAAGTCGGAAATCTTACCTAGCACGAAGTGGTTCTAGTGAGCGCGCTCCTCTCGGAGGATTTTCAGTTCCTTCTATGTGGCCTGGGCTAGATATCTTTGGCTATTGAAGTCCTTCTTGAGATCATCTAGTTCTTTATCTCGGAGGGCTATCAGCTTCTCGAGCCTCATGGTCTCCATGTTGCTTGACTCCTGGATGGCGCTTACGGATTTCTCTAATTCAGTCATAAGCTTTTCAAGCTCGTCCCGGAGCTCGACATTCTCCATGTCCAAGACCTTGAACTTCTCAGATTGCTCCACTATCTTGCTGGATTCGTAGAACAATTCTGCAAAGGAAAAAATATCAGTCGGACAGAACAAGTTTGACTATGACAAATAACTAAATGAAAAAGAGGAAGTCGGAAAAGTTTACCTTCTGCTTCATCTTTCTCAACTTTTAGCTTTGAATTCTCAAGGCCCAGGGCCTTAATTTCTTTGCTCTTATTGCATATATTGTTGAGCAATTCCTGGTTGGAAGATGCAATTTTCTGTAAGTATAAAGACGGAATACCGTCAAATGGCTACTAAGACTCGGGATAAAAATTTAACTAGGTAAAAATACAGCATGAGCCTTGGGGGATACAGTACATCATTATTTTGCATCCTATAAACATCAGCTCGGATTCAACGATGTTTATCCGACTTTATGATTGGGGGCTAGATGATATGAGAATAAACACTGCAAACAAGAATCATAAACTTACAGTGTGTTCCAGGTGCAGCTTCTCAAAACCGAGTTTAGTGTTATGAAACACTTTCTCGGCAAGGGAGAGGGAGCGAACGTCCGTCACTAGGATTTTGCCAGACTCTATCTTCGCGTCCCGGACCAAAATTTGGTCCAGGAGGATGACCAGCTTCACGTCTTCCATTTCCTGGCTTGCTGCCTCTAGAGTGAGGGTTTGCTTCTCAAGACTGGACTGAGCTAGCTTGAGGATCTCCTACTTCTTCTTTCGTTTCAAGCCGGAGACAACAGAGCCAGCCACTTTGTCCAATTGTCATGTAGATATAACCATGGGATAATTACCCTTGACGGGTTCACCCTTGTTAATTGCTTGGCTACCAACAGTAACCAGGGCTTTCGAGGTGGTGCTAGCGTTGGGGGTGATAGAAACGGCATCAGGAGAGGCGGAAACCTCTGGTGCTGATGATGGGGCACTGGTTGGAGTTGGTGGTGGCATTGCTGGGGAGATGAAAAGCTTCTACTGACGCAGTTGCTTGCCCGGCTTCCTGTCTAGCTTCACTTTGCTCTTCAAATTTTTTTTGCTCTGAAACACGTAAATCCAAATATCGTGTTTTCTTTCGAAAGAAAGAAATGTACAAAGTACTGAAAACATTGGCAGGGTGCTTAATTTTTAACTATTGGCAACACTTGGCTGCCAACAGTGATAACAACCTCCTTCGCCTTGCGCTTCTTGGAAGCGGAGGCAGGAACTTATTGCGCCTCGTCATCCTCCCTCGCCTCGGGGTCGTCAAAGAGATAGCCCTGTAGTGGAGCTAGCTCAGAATCAGGGAGTTTCTCGAGCTGACAAAGTCAAAAAGCATCGATGAAAATAGAGTCGGAGGAAGAAACAGAAAAGAACGACAAAACGCAAATGCGGAGTCGACATATATACCGGATTCAGAGGACGGGTAGACGTGAACATCTTCAGGGAGACATCCATAACTTTTTGTTCCACTCTCTCCTTGACCAAAAACTACATGCGAGTCTTGTAATCCTTCGCCGGAATCCGGTTTCGGCTGACCCGCAGGCTGTCCTTCTTGTTGCCAGTGATGGTGTGGATAAGGCGATCTTCATGATGCTGTAGAGGCTGGATCCGGCGATCCATCCAGCAGTGGATCAAGTCGGAACCATGGAGGCCCATATGGTTCATCAGAAACCTAATCCGCCTCTTGGTGATGATCAAGATATCCGACAGTTTCGGCGCCTCCATGTCCCATGACTCTTCGTGGCGAGTGGCACCGTCGACGAAGGCTGGAAGACCCTTCGCCTTTCCACGAGCCGGAATATCCTTGTTGGAGAAGAAAGTTCTAGCCCAAAATTTTACAGATTCACTAGTGCTAATCCTAGGATAAACTTGGTTTCCCCTAAGGACTAAGCTAAGAGTGCCAGTGGTGTAAGGAACACCGTCACTGATGAATTCTTCCGGGTACCATAGTAGGACCGGAAAAGGGTGAGACTTGGCCTAATGCCAAGAAACCCCTCGCACAAAGCTGCATGAGTGCTAAGCTCTAGAAGGGAGTTGGGAGAAAGATTATGGAGTTGCACACCGTAGCATTAGAGGACCTCAATAAAGAAGTCCAACGGTGGCAGGCTGAGGCCACGGTCGACGTGTGTGATGAATAGCACTCGCTCGCCATTGCGCGGGGTAGGAGTGGCGTATCCAGTGGCACTCCGCCATGCGTAGGCGACGAGGTAGCCTCGTCCTCCATGACTTGGAGCTCAGCGTCGTCCATGACGCTCGAGACCCAGAGGCCCCGCATCTTCCTTTCGTTCGCCGCCGCCGAGCCCATCGTCGTCGCTCCAGAGCTAGATGCAGAGGCCCTCGATATTGGGGAAGGTGAAGGATTGGTGAGGGGAGGAGTTTTTTCTCGCGGCATGTAGATGAGAGTGGTTGTGGAGGGCTCTAGGAGTACAAGGAGGCAATAAGTGATAATGGTGGAGAGATGAATCTGGGAGAGAAGGGTTTCTCCTCTCTTTTATTTGCCTCTGCGCCAAGATTCGTGCTTCAGTCGCACGATTTACGCCATGCATATAGGATAGAGGTAGGTGACTTCCTCGCGACTCCTCTGCACCCTCGATTATCGCGTGAACATTAAAATTGTGCTATGTTCCGTAGGGAACGGACCCACCAATGGTCGTGTTCACTGGACTCGTGTCAGTGACAGGACCTGGTCCGAAAAGTTGTCAGCCAGCACGCCGCTGTTTGAAATCCGGCTCATGTTTCAAACTGAGCAAGGAAAATAATAAAGGTCAGAATGAAATATAGTCGACTCAGATGACTCCGAATCCTACAGTATTGAAAGAAGTTTTCGGGAACCCTTCAAGATTCTCAAGAAGAAGAAACCATCAAGCTAGACAATTTATCCGACTTTGGATCTTGGAGACTTCCGGGGGCTACTATTGGGGATATACTTTCCGGGTATACCCACAAGAGTCGCTGACCAGGGTGGCCCACCAACGGGTTAGAGCTTTGCTTCACGTGAGGCCCAGTGACAGGAAGAGGAGGAGCCAGTTCCAGCTACGACAAGGCCCAGAAGAGTTACCTACTTAGTCTTGTAGTATTACTCATAGTCCAAGATGTATCTAGTTACCGACTCTGTAACATAGCCGGATAGGTCTCTCCTGTAACCATTGTTCAAAAAATCGGCCGAATTAGCGATTAATAGGCCGACTAATCGCTACTAGGGAGCGGACTGTGTCGATTACCACTAATCGGTTGTGTTAATCGTTTAGCACGATTAATAGCTCTGGTACTCCAATTACTAGGTATGTTCCCGATTAACTACTACAATTGGTCAAAAAAGTTGTAAAATTGTCAACACATATCGCCCATCCATCCGCTAGCCCGCCCTAATGAAGTAGGTTTTGCGAAGCTCTCGCTCGATCCCTGCCTCCAGGAGCTCGATTCCCGCCATCACCAACTAGTTCCTTGTCATTGTTGACTAGTTCCTCGTAGTTGCCGACCATACCTCAGATACAAGAGCTTGAGGTCCTTGAGAATCTCATCCTGGATCTCAAGGATGCCTTTAATAGGGTAGGTGGTTGAGATGCAAGAGGATTCATGCGTTTTTAGGTGCTAATTTTTGTAGGTTGAACCGATTAATAGCCGACCGATTAAATCAGTTAATCGTCTGAATTCTGATTAGTCGCTACTCCCAAGCCAACCGAGGAGTTAACGATTACCGATTTCCTTACCATTGCCTGTAACCCTAGGTCCCGGTGACTGTATAAACCGTCCCTATGGGAGCCTTTAGGGCATAGCCATAGTAATAACCACAATCACAACTTGAACAAGCAAACCTCTCTTGTAATCCATGGTAACATCTGGCTCTCGCCGATATATTACTGGATTTCTAGCAGGAGTAGGATCCGATAACCGCAGTCAGATCTGAACCTGGGTAAACTTGTGTTCATCGCTCCTGGAACATCTGACGTCTCACACCCCATCTTCTCAACACCGTCAGGACCCCCTATGGCATACTTGTCGACAATTCGACGACAACAACAATATTAGCGTATCAATCTATCCATATAGATATTGGTACCTAATATTTGGGTTTTTCCTTAGTCTTTCATCGAAATGAAATTCTTAACCTTTGTCAATAAAAGATACATCATTTCCAAACAACAATATGTATTTCACATAATGTATTAGAACTATTTCTTAGCACTCCCACTTAATTTCTTGCAAATGAAAGCATCATCATTGTCTCCGATGAAATTAAACTCTTTTGATAGTTTCATCACGGTGAAGATTCCAACTCCGCGATGCTTACTTCAACCATTGAAGTTTGCATACGCTTTTAGCATCCTTTGAATTAACAAAACCCTTTGGATCGTGTCATGTACATGTCCTAGGTAACCATTCTATTAGAAGAACTTTGTTTCGTTTGTTCAACTACCATATACCAAAATTATATGTACTGGTTTCTACATTAATCCATCCAGATTAAATATCGCTATGACAAATCAAATCTTGTCATAGTCAACTCCTTGAACATTGTTGTAAAATCTTTCCCGATATGTCGACTATTTCACAGATGTGAAACATCCATGTCTATTTCTTTATAGATCCAAATATGGCTGAAAGGTTTTACACCTTTCTAGAGGGTCTTCCAAGTTCAAAAACATGATTACTCGTGTATGTGACTATCACGGATTTTAGAGCTTCAAGCCATTTGACTGAGTCAGGGCCCATCATCTCTTATTTGCATATAGTCGGTTCATCATTGTCAAACAACAATGATTTACTCTTAAATCATAGTATTTGATTATTTACCCAACCTACTTAGTTCAATAGGAACTTAGACCTCTGTGACCACAACCTTTGAGACATGTGATCCATGAGCATTGTTGCTGCTTTCAGGACACTTTCCAGCGCTGCGCAACTCCACACATATATAGCTAAGGTTCAATAACCTTATCAAAGTTCTATTGTCCTCTTACTTAACTTTTCACGAAAAGTTCCTTCTAAAGAAACTTGCCATTTTAAGTGACAAACACATTTGTCTTTGGTGTTATGGAGGAATACCCAATGGTTATTCGAAATAATATACAAATACATGCTCATCCTAATTTTGTTCTAAACATTTTACTTATGCCTAGCATACCAAAATTTAAGAAAGGACAACTTGGGTTTTATCCCAAACCATAACTTATATGGTGTCATTTCAACGGATCATGATGGTTCTCTTTTTGGTGTAAAAGAGGTAGTCACCAAAGCTTTAATCTTTAAAATAAAATGGCAGTTTTATAATTGAAACCTTTGATTTCACCATGTCAAACAAGGTTTCATTACATATCTCAAACACTCCATACTCATATGGTGTTTCGGGAAATGCAAATCCTTGGAACGATTCCTCAAATCTTATCTGTTATGCTAAACTTGCAACTCAAATATCTTCCTTTATGATCCAATCATAAATTCTTTATTTTCTTGTTACAATGATATTCCACTTCATCTTGAAAATATATGTACTTTTTTCAAATATTTCATACTTCATCCTCATTAAGTAAATATACTTATGTATTCACTCAAATTTTGGAGAAAGCATATGAAGATGAAATCCATCGCTCACGACTACACATAATGGACTACATAAATCAGTATGTACCAATTCTAGTAAGTTAGTCATTCGTTATTCTTTGGCCTTTGAATGAAGTTTCAATTATCTCTAGGAAAGTTTCACAAGCGTCGTCTGATCAATAATCTAAAGACTCCAAAATTCCATCAACATGTAGTTTCTTCATGTTTTTCTTTCCAATATAATTTAAACGAGATATCACTTCTTCAGTGATCTTTCAATGATTTGTCTTTCGACAATTTTTAGCATTTAGTTTTATGGATTTGATTTCTCCAACAAAACTTGTAAATCATCCATTTTTATGGAGTATGGTAATTATTTGAACAACCTTTTCTTCTCATAATACCTGATCAAAACAACAATTAATAAAACAAATCTTGAAGTTGAGCTTTGATGTCAACAAGAAACGCTATAGCACTTTTTTTGTTTGTTATGAGCATCATCATATATTCTCTTGCTGGTTACTTAGGCCATTGCAGTTCATGAATTGTGTTGTCCTGTATGACATTTCACACCAACCAATTCGGTATCTAATACCCAAGAACCACATTGTTTAACAAGCAAAGAATACAGCCTTAACATGTATATAATCTATATACCTAGGCTGGACAATTCTAGTCTTTTATTTTCTGCCAAATATTTCTCAGATTCTCTTTCAGCATTTCCTTTCCCTTTTAAAAGAATCTATCAATATCAACAGTAGCGCCATACATGTGACAAATAGTCCAAAGTGTGTGTAGTCAAATACTAATACCTTTGAACTTTCACTTTGAAGTAGATCACCATCATCAAATGTTTGGCGTTGTTTCAAAATCCATTCTTTTGTAATCTTTTAGTGTAGTAAACATTTTACCTACATATTCTATTCATCCTTATCATGGCAACTTTCATGATCAAACTACCATAGCTTATAAAGGAGAATCGCGAGTAATGTTGCTTTCCAAAACCCTTTTGGAGGATTAGGACGTCTATCGTCTGCAACCTTTGCAAATTCTCATCAAATATGAGAACATATATTTTCCCAAATTATACTATTTCATGTTGCAACCAAAACATTGTTTTAGATATCGCAATATCTTGCACACATGATGGTTTCTGAAATATTTATTTTAGCTCCTAGATAACCTTGATATTAAAACAATATTTTTTAATATCAAGAATTATGGAGGCAAACATGATACTTTAGATACTAACTAGAATTTTTACTCTTGATTCAATACCAAATATTGAACTTCGTGGAGTAAACAGATTTTGTTGAAAGTTTGCAAAAGGACTTTTAAACTTTAGATTGACACTCAAAATAATACGATACCAGTTCGTAAAGTGACCATCCAGAATTCTATACTTCTATTATCTCAATTATAACTAAATGTAAGGTGGTGAATGGATGCCTATGACTATAACAATAATGCAAATTTACATTGATTTAATTTATGATAAATTATGTTCAACTTTAATCATATTACTTTTGAACTCCCACTCAAAACAACATCCCTCGAGTCGTTTTAGTGATTACACGAACCAAATCTAGTACACCAACATCACGAGAGATGATGTAGCTTCAAATGCGAACAATCAAAATGTTCATCATATCATCCATATGACTCTTGCTTTACATTTCAGTATTCTGTGTTCCGATACCATATCTATACATGTTAGGCTTGTCAAGATTAACCTTAGTATCTGCATGTGCAAATCTGGCTTACACCCGTTGTATGCACACATAAAATCTATCACACCCAATCATCACGCGATGCTTAGAAACGACGAGTCTTAGCAATGATGCCTACTAAGGACGAACACTTTATTACTTGATATTTAGTGAGAGGGGTCATCTTATAATGATACCATTGCGATCTAAGCAATAAAAGATGCATAAAAGGGATTAACATCACATGAAATTCATAATATATGATATTATATGGACTTTATTCTTGTGCCTTTGATCTCCATCTACAAAGCACGGACATGATCTCCATCATCACCAGCATTTCTTCAATGTCCATGGCGCCACTTCATGGTTATCCATCACCAATAGAAACTATTACAACTACTTAAAGCTATTACATGATGAATAGACACGCATGTCTAAACAAATTTAAATACAACCATTAGGCTCCTACCGGTTGCCACATTACAAGAAGGATCATTGCATACATCAACTATAGTCACAATCACATCATGGCCATATCACATCACATGCCCTGCAAAAACAAGTTAGATGCGTCTAATTTTCTTTACATCTTTTACGTGGCTGGGGGATTTCGAATAAGAACCATTCTTACCTATGAACAAGAACCGCAACGCTGATACAAGTGTTGTCAAGTGCCCATTGTAAATTGAATCTTAATTATGTTGGGAGAGACAGACACGCGCAAATCCACTTGTGCAATGCAAGTTGCATGTTGAGCGTGGGCAAGTCTCATGTGCGACGACATGTAAGGATAGCCAGGGTCGCTTCATCCCACCATCCTGCAAGATGCAAAGTACACTAAAAGCAGGCAACAACAAAAGCATCAACGCCCATAAAACCATTGTGTTGTACTCGTCAACAGATCTACACATAGAGCTGGCTCTAATACAACTGAAGGATTTGTTGCGTGGAAAACAAAAAAATTCTATCGCAAGAACACATAAAACCAAGATCCAATCTATGGAAAAGCCAAGATCTAATCCATGAGATCGGTTCAACGAGATTGAAGAGAACTAACCCTTGTAGATCCAAAGCGTTTAACAAGATCAGATTATCGTGGTTGATGTAGTCGATCACTTTCCGATCTCAAGATAGCGTAAACAATCCTTTCGACGATGCATTTCGGCAGTGCTTCCACACTCGGTCACACGTACGGAGTCAATGAAGACCTTCCTCTCCTCGTTCTAGTGGGAAACAAAGGTATTAGATCCCATCGGAATCCCAGCATCACGACGACATGGTGGTGGTGGTGCAGGAGAATCCCTGTAGGGCTTCGCCTAAGCCGGAGCAGGAAGACAAAGGAGGGAGAGAGGTGGCGGCTAGGGTTTAGAGCCAAGGGCATGGGACAAGGGGTGGTGCTGCCCCCACCTCCCACCCCTCCTTTTATGGGACAAGGGTGGTGCGGCCAAGGGTTCCTAGCCCTTGACCCACTCCTTCCCCAACTCGGATGTAGCACCCCAGGAAAACCACTACCAGAAAATCGCTTGCTAATTACTACTTTGTGCATCATCATGACATCATCATGCATATATTTGGCAAAAACTATTTTGCTAAAAGCTCTATTTTTTTTTGTATTAATCCCCCTTATTTCAAAATAAAAACCCGGCCTTTTCCAAATATGCTATTTTGTCTAAAACCTATTTATAAAAGTCTTTTATAGATATAATATCAAACAACTAAATAAATAAAATAAAACTGTTTTAAAACCCTAGGGGAGGTCGCCGCCGGCCAGGCCCAGAGGCCCAACCAGCAGCAGCCTACAACCCCTCCAAACCCTAACCCTAGTCCTACCTACTACCCATCAGGTCCAACCCCCACTTCCTCCACCCGCTGCCGCCTGCAGCACACCACACACACACAAGCAACACACACGGCACACCCCACACCCGACCGACCCAGACCCAACCTGCGCGACACGCTTCCGTCCCACCTGCTGCTCGCGAGCGCTGCACACTCCTGATCGATCCCACCCCACCCTGGACCCACCACCACAGCGGCCCCCAAAAGACAGACGCGCCCACCTCGCACGCTCCCCGCACGCGACGTGCTCTCCCTCGTGAACCCCTTTCTTCCTTCGCTTCCCCTGTCCCCGCATGCCTTCTCGTGCCATCGCCGCCTCTAGGCTCTCCCTGCATGCACGCCCCGCCCTCCCCTCTCCCCCCGCAGAGCTCTGGACACCCCAGGTCACCCTCCTCTCTCCGCTTGGCACTACCCCGAGCCCGCCTCCTCTGCTCCCCGTCGTCCTCGCCCCTGGGCCCCCACGTCGCGGCACCCCGCAGCGCCGCCGTGCTACTCGTCGCCTCCTCTGCTCGGCGTCACGCCACCCTCGGCCTCCCTGCAGCGCTCGGCACGCGCACCGCGTCCTCTCTTCGTCTGCCCCTGCGCGCCTCCTTGTCGCTGGTCGTCCACCTCTCCTCGCCGCCGAGCCGCCTCTGCTTTCTCCCCGTGGCCCGCGTCGTCACTCTCATGAGCCCCGCCACCATGACCCTCCCCCCTCTGCCGCTTGTCTGCCCACAGCAAAGCATCATCGTCGACACGTCCCCGCCTCCGGCCGCCCTCTGTCCTGTCGTCGTCGCCGACTACCGCCAGGGCCGGCCTCACACCTAGCTTGTTCCCCTTCCCGGCAGCCGCGTCGTCCTCCTCGCCTCTGTGTCACCAAGCCTCGCGACCGGCTGCCTCCTGCTATCGCCGAGCGTTGCCACTCGGTGGCTCCTGTCATTGTTACAACTTCCAGTGTACACATCGTGGTCATGGTTTTGACTTGATGCCACTGGGTTCTTCCTCTTTTTGCGCGTGAAACCCTGCAGTGGAGTTTTGCCCTGGATGTCAACTGTGTGCACTCATCGTCTCTTCGTTGTTCTGTGCAACAACAAGATCCCCTTCCGTCCGCGTGTTTACCAAGAACTCCGACTCGGAACATAAAGTTCTTCGTCACGATATTCCAAGGACTTCTCCCCGGAATCGCCATGACCGTCAACATGGAACCATCTACCAAGAACCCTGAGGACCGATCCCGACGCCCGAACCCAAACCCCTTGGAACCCAAGATCGTCGAGCCCCCCAACGTGTGATCCCTTTTTCCTGAGTCCTATTTTATAAATATAATATCAACTTTTTGCATATAAATTGTACATGCTTGCATACATATTAGTGTGGTTTGGGGGAATTATGCAGATTCACCTAAATTAAATATGGAGATCATATGCGGGCGAATCTAGTCTAATATTGGTCCCATTTAAATTTATGTAGCGAATCGATGCCATGTTTCAACTTGTTAAGACAACATTTATATTGCGGGGTATCTAAACAACATGAACCTTCTAAGTAATTGTCGGGACCCCGGTTTCACTTAATATTGCCTAATTGCATCGCACCTTTGCCATGTCATACATCATACATGCATCATGCCCGTTCTTCTGCCGTAGTATTAAATAGTGCATCTATTGTTTATTCTAGTTCTTTGCTTCTTCACGGATTAGGCCATGCGAGTGACGACCCGATCTTCGGATAAACCTTCGCCAATGTTTTCAGGCGAGCATTCTCCCATTTTCTACCTATTTTACTTTTATAGTCTTTATTTCCTCCTGTTGATATATTGCTATCTGTGTTGCGATGCTCTAGTTTTCATACCCGTGATATCCCTTGCAGCCTTATATTGCCTTGGTCGCATCCTATTACCTGTTGCTTGGTAGATAGTTGGACTTGCGTGTCGTAGTCGCTTGCTCAAGTGCTGTTGCGGGTCGTCAAGTACCACAGTTGTTGGAAGACTGCCATATGCTTTATGTTGGAGATGATCATGGCTTTAATTACAGCTTAATAACTAAAATTGAAAGTAGGTAAATAATGCAGAGGCACAGGTGGGCAATATATGTTATTTGGTTTTTAACCATCCACTTATGTCCCGTAGGATCCCGAGTACTTGATACTGGTTTTTTGAATATTCGCACTATCCGCATGTGGGACCATGAATCCCCTTAGCCAGAGCTTGAGTCATATATTATTTCTTGGGGCCACAAAGTAGTTTGGGGCTTTATTACTATCTTGTACTTATGCCATGCTTTACTGCTTTATTTATGATTACGCGTGGAGCGCCTATACTGTTAAGGTAAGCGGAGTGTTTTCGCGTTATCGACAAGCCGAGTCACACTTTCGGATTCCTAGTCGTTTACAACCATTGACGCAAACCTCTGGGTCCGTTCCGGAGCCGGCCAACTTCGTCACAGGTAGCTTGATGGGGTGGCCCCCTGAAATATTATATGAATCTTGCAATTGCTCTGTCGTGATGCCTCGTTGGGTTTTCATTTGGTTTTTCTGAGGTTGATCGTGTGTGTGTTTCTATTTGTGCCCCCCTGCAGGGTAAAACTTTCTGAAAGCCGTGTCTGCCGTTATGGACGACTTGGATCAAAGTATCTCGATCATAGACAACTATAACTAAAGTAGTGTTATAAATTTGACTTTATAATGACTAGTAATCAGCTTCACTACAACAGAATGGCTAAATAAAAGTACCATCAACTGCTGGTTTTGGGATGCCTCATGCTATACGTATCTGACAAGTAAGTATTGCAACTACAACGGAATGGTTAACTAAAACTACCCACTGTTTATAATATCAGGATGACTCATGCTATCTATATCTGACTAGTAATTGCCGCAACTATAATGGAATGAATAAAACTGCCAACTGTGTGAGGCCCTTGGTTGACTTCCTCGTTTGGTCTCGAGGGGGAAACACCAGGATGGGTATGTTTGGTGTTAGCATCAGGTTGGATTCGAATAGGTCTTTCTTATCCCTCTCTGATAGCCGCTAGTTGTATTGAGTCTCTATAAGTTGTTTAGTGCATGCTGCGCTGCCGCTTCAGTCCATCATACCTATGTAGGCAAGGACCGCCGAATACTAGTCTCGCCATGTACTGTCCTCGGTAATGACCGCTCTCTTCTTCCTTTGCCCTTTGTCGGCACCCCTTTTGTTTAAGCAGGTTTTGAGATCGACGTCGTTAGCAGGGTTACCCTTCCGGCTTGGCCTGGGCAGGGTTATGGACGCCATTGGTTATTCTTCAGGGCTCTTAGCTCAACTTGCATCTTGTCCGTACTCGGACGCTGTATCGTTTTAACGGTGATTTGGATGTTTGTATTGTATATCTATATTCTTGACTCTTTAAGTCATTGTTGTATATATTTGTTCTGTGGGTTCCATCGTGGACTATTGTGTAATGGTATTACTTCGTTTTCCACCCGCACGAAAGTGCCTAGTGGGCACCTTTGAATCGTTTCTATGCGGGTTTGGTGGGAGACGCTAAAACTTGCATAGGGACGATCTGAGGGTGTTACATTGGCCAAGGGAAGAGGTAGGAAACTTCCCCTTTCCTTATTTAGGGTTTGAAAAACTAGGGTTTGTCCCCAAGTACTTTGGTGGCCGAATTATCCCTTTGGGATTTGGTGCGGCAGAACCTAGTTCTCCCCTCCTGGGGTGGTGGGCCCACTGGTGGCCCCTCTAGAACATTCTAGAAGCTTCCGGTCAAATTACCGAAAACATTTCCAAACCACGGAAAATGACTTTCCTTATATGAATCATATTATCCGAAACATTCCGGATCTCCTCCTAATGTCCTGGATCCAATCCTAGACTCCGAACAACATTCAGTCTCCAACTCATATTCCATGTCTACTTAAACAACATCGAACCTTAAGTGTGTCACCCTATGGTTCGCGAACTATGCAGACAAGATCGTGACACCTCTTCGGTCAATAACCAATAGCGAGATTGGGAGATCCATAATGGCTCCCACATATTCAACAATTACTTCTTGATCGAATGAAACATTCACATACGATACCTATTTCCTTTGTTGCGTGATACTTTATTTATCAGAGGTTTGATCGTTGGTATCTCTATACATAGTTCAATATCGTTACCGATAAGTACTCTTTACTCATTCCATGATATGACATCCCATGTGACCTAGTCACATGCTTGCAAGCCAATTGGATGACATTCCACTGAGAGGGCCAGAGTATATCTATCCATCATATGGATGGACAAATCCCAAACTTGATCCATGCGCTTCAGCACATACTTTCAGAATACCCAATGCCACCTTTATAACCACCTAGTTACAGAAGTGGCATTTGATGTCATCAAATTACTCATCCGGTGACGGTGATTAACATGACCTCATGGTCGAAGGATTAGCTTACTATGTATCTGAAATCTTGTAACAAAACAAACTTAATGACTTGATCTAATGCTATGCTTACTATGGGTCTGTGTCCATCACATCATTCTCCTAATGATATGACCTTGTTATTAATAACATCCAATGTCCATGATCAGGAAACCATGATTATCTATTAATCAACAAGCTAGCTTAACAAGAGGCTTACTAGGGACTCTTTTATGTTTACATAACACACAAGTATTAATGTTTCCTGTTAATACATTTATAGCATGGGATGTAAGAATTTATCATAAACACAAAGATATAATAATAACAACTTTATTATCGCCTCTTGGGCATTTCTCCAATAATTGGCAGACTTTACCGCGGGTTCCTCGGTCGCCACCGAACCCGCCTTGATGGGAGGATCGACCTCCACGATGGCATCCCCTTCTTTGAGCGACTTCCCCTCTCGAGGTGCCACTGCACCAACCTTGGTCACTGCTGCCACACCCGTTGCTAGGAGATCGACCTTCTTCTTTTTTGCGCCCGCCGCAAGCGCGTTGGCGACACCATCCTTCCTCTTCATGGAAGGTTCGTCCACGGTCTTGCCATGTCCTGCTGTGATCTTGGCCACATAGGCATGCTTAATATTCTTCGAGACGCCTTGACAAAAGACAATTCTTAGCGACATAGAAATCCTGAACGAAGCACATGAAACAAAAGGAGCGCAGACGGTGGTACTCACTTGGCAACCGGAATAGCTCGCAGCCCGGTGGAGATGTGTGCGGGCTTCTCCAATTCTATCCCGATGGGCCGCGACAGCCCCATCTCTAGTAGGCTTGTATGACGCTATTGCTTTAGAGCAGACTTCCTCTCTGCAACATGCTTGGACGGCGTAGGGGCTTGCTTGGAGCTCTCCTCCTCTACAACCTCTGGGTTGTTGTCCCATTCTCCAAGGCTACGACTTGCCTCGACCTCACGGCGCTTCTAACCATGCGTCTTGTGGGTCGCCGAGGGAGGCTCGTTCTCCTCCTCGGTGACCTCTTCTTCTTCCTCTTTGGTAGAGGAGCCTCCCTCCCCTTCGCTAAGTAGTTCTTTAGGAACCTCCTTGTCCAAAGGAGGGAGCCATTGTTCTAGAATCCGGAACATCTGCGAGCAACCATGTCAGTCAGGCGAGTTCACAAAATACGACTGAAAGAGAAATGATCAAAGCTGCTTACCGTGGACACTGGATTTCATCTGGCCTATATGGGGCGAGTCTGTCAACCATGTGGGCATAGGGCGCGTTCATGATTTTTGTTAGGGCCGTGACGTAGTCTTATGCGACCCACTGCGTGGAGTTGTCCCTTAAAGGGTCGGAACACCAGGTATATTCGCACATCAAGGTCGGCTGGTTCATTAAAGGAACCAGCGCCGACCGAGCCAAAAGTTGAAGAGGTTGACAGTTTTCAACCCCTCCTCCTCAGCCATGGTCATTCAGGCGATCATCTCGGTGACGACCACCTTATGCGATTGGGGAAAAGCATTCACCGATAGCCATCACGGATTGCTCCGCTCCGTGGTGTATGCTGGGATCGCCACCACCCTGGCCGGGTTCGATTCCTTCACATAGAACCATGACTTCTTCCACTCGCTAGCCTCCTTTTTCGGCAGCATGAGTTTGAAGAAGCTGTCGTGGAGCTTCACCTGGAAGGTAACACCGCCCACCACAAACAGAGGACTACTCATTCTTTCATGAGTGGCCCGGCCGTGGAATAGCTCCAGCCAAAGGGGGAAATATGGTTGGCATCCCAAATACGACTCACATAAGGCGATGAAGACCGTGATCTGCTCGATGCTATGGGGCCCTACGTCAGAGGGTTTGATTTGGTAGAAATGAAGAAAGGGCCTAAAGAAAAGAGACGTGGGAAAACCTAGAATGCATTCTAGGTGGCTTATAGAAATGAATTCGCCGAGGCGCGGCTTGGGCTCACTCTCACAAACCGGCAGAGCTCGCCAATTGCCCTTGTCCAGAATGCCTACATATTGAAAGGACTGTAGTATGACCATGCTGCACTTTGATTTGGACCATGCGGGTGCCATGAGAGTGGACTCGCAAAGACTCGAGGTTCGTATCGGAAGAAGGAATGTTTGGGAAGAATGATGGGTACGTGGCTAAGATCCATATTTCTCTCCACCGCTCGCCATTTATAGCGTCTCGACTCAGTAATCACGGGTTTATCCATTTCTTTGCAATAAATCTGCTGAAGTTACCATTAGAAATTAACTAACAACTAGTTTGACCATGACGACGGTCCAACTTCGGCTAAATTTACCACGCGCTTATTTCACTTGCTCTTTCCAATCGACTGAGCGAGGGGACTCAAAGGCAAACAACTCGCCAAAGCTGAGATTGAATTTCAAAGGCTTCTCCCTTCATTGGGGGAGTTCGTCACCAATTGGACTAGGCATCCACCAGGACTTGCCTACGCCGACTGCCAAGTTGACTCCTATGACGAATCTCTGACGCACTCGGGGACTACTGATGGGGATATGCCAATCGGTATACCCCTAGAGGCTGCAAACGACTAGACACGACAATGTCGATTGGGCCCGTGCTGGTGGCGACTAGAAGAATGGCTTCAATGAAGACCGGTGACTAGACATGAAGGCCTAAGACCGTAGCTAGGCCCAGTTGGATTAGGTCAAGGCCTCCAAAACCTTTACTGAATTGGTTATAATCTTGTAAACCCTGGCGAGGTGCCCATATATAAACCTCCCTAGGGTTCCTATTGTACTAACGAGCTATTAGCTACTCCATACTTGCGACTCGCTGCCCATACGCCGAATTCCCCCACCTTGTAATCTCACCCGCCATTAATACAATCAAGCAGGAAGTAGGACTTTACCCTAGGGGGGTCAAACCTGGGTAAAACCCTTGTCTTGCCCTCAATCTTGATCCGTGGATGGCGGCGCTCTCTTGCCCCTTTCGACTCAATTGCTACCCCTGGTAGCAACTGCTGTGGCCATTCCCACGACAGTCATGCTAAATGTATGGAGCTCGATGAGACTTTCCATTTTTAGATCTGTGATGTAAAATATACTCCCATGGTCTGCATAAAATTTGAAACTAAAAGTAAGTGGTAAAATTTAAATGAATTTAAGCTTAGTTGTCAATGAGTATGAACATTCTTGGATTTCAAGCAGAATAACCAAGGTCATGCCCATATCTACATGATACTTTATGTTGACGATCCCATATCAAGAATTTGCATGCCGCCAAATTTTCCCATATTTTGAAAACAATCGAAGAGGAAGTAGCATAAAGAATATGGCTCGATTAGCTACTCTCTCGAGATGGAGCCAAACCCGACTGTTGTCCTCGCTTAATTTTATGGTGCTTGTGCTAAAGGTATAGACCTTGTTGTAATTTTACCTTTTTAGGTCCTTAATGTAAAATATACTCTCGCTGTCCGTGTCAAATTTGAACCTAAAAGTAAGTGGTAAAATTTAAATGAATTTAAGTTTAGTTGTCAATGAGTATGAATATTCTTGGATTTCAACCCAAATGACCAAGGTCATGGCCATATCTACATCATACTTTATGTTGATTATGATCCCATATCCTAAAATTTGCATGCCGCCAAATTTTGCAATATTTGAAAACAATCGAAGAGGAAGTAGTATGAAGGGTATGGTTCGATCAGCTTCTCTCTCAAGAAGGAGCCGAGCCTGACTGTTTTCCTTTCTTAATTTTAGGGTGCTTCATGCTAAATATATGGACCTCGATATAATTTCATATTTTTTAGGTCCTTCATGTAAAATGTACTACCATTATCCGTGAAGTTCCCATATTTGGGAGTAGATGGGTGAATCTTGGCATGGTACACAATGTTGCCACTAGGAGTTTCCAACCATTAGGAAAAGAAAAAAATAAATTTTTAGGTGTGTATTTTCTATAAAGAAAGTAGGAAGAATATGTATTTTCTGTAGAAAAAATTAAACAACGAGAAGAGAGACTATGAGAACAGAGTAGGCATATCGAGAGAGCAGCGAAGACGGGGAGTTGAAGGCGGTGTGATATGAGAGAAAAGTTGTGATGACTTACTAACACGATGTACCGGGTACAGTCAACTATTAGTACTACTTGTATAGAGTAATAGTAAATTTCAAGACTTTTATTATTATACATGCATGCAAAAAAAAATTATGTTTTCTCTCTCCTTCACTACCTCATCACCATCTGCACCCCAGGTCCAAAACGTGGCGCTTCCCATGTCCAAAACGTGGCGCTGCCCATGTGTGTCGACCTGCCTTCTGTCGGCGGCTCCGTGTCAGTATCTGGCATGTTAGACAGCTACATTGGTGTGCATAAAAAGGAACAATTTTGGGGCTTGGCGATAAAAATTAGTATTAGAGTAGTAGTTCAAACTTTCCCGGTTTCTATTTTGACTTCCTTCCCAAACATCCAAAGGGAAGGTTATTCAAAATATAGTGGTGCGTAAGGGATTATTTATACTATATGCATTATGTCTTATCACATTCGATCCACTTCATTATGATCTGGCTAGCTTTCCTACTTTGTAATACTCCATTCATGTTCCATTTCACACCATGCAAAGAAGAACCACCAAGTACACCCGCAGCACGCTGTTCCGAAAGTGAGGAGCGTTTTTTAGTGAATCAAGTACAATAGTACGAAGGTAATGGCTCAGGTGCTCGGTTGAGAAGGATCCGGACCCGTCTGCTTTTCCGTGCTTAATTTTAGGGCCCTTTGTGCTAAATGTATAGACCTTTATGAGATTTTATATTTTCTGAGGTCTTTGATGTAAACTTTACTCCCACCGTCCATGTCAAATTTTAACTATAAGTAAGCGTGATAGATTTCTCTTAAAAATTTCCAAAAATATTTTGTAGCTAACCAGGAATTCAGTACATCAAAAACCACCAAAAGTTCTAAAAAATTCAAGTTCTTTCAATGCATCGGCATCCCGACAAAGTTGACACCATTTTAATAAAAATCAAATAAAGATTAAAAAGTATAATATTTTTTGTGTGAGCGTCCTATTATGTGTATTTAGAAACATGTGTTTTGACAAGTTCTAAAAAAATACTAAGCGGATGCTTCGCAATATTGGCTACCATGCAAGAACATTATTAATTATTCTTTGGTTTCAACCCAAACTAAACGACGAATGTCATGCTTTTATCGACATCACATGTTTATTTATGATCCACGTCTGGTGGATTGGTTGCATATTATTGTACTAATCTATTTTGCTATTGAATGTTCCCAAATATCAGGAAAAACTTTATGTTAATTTTTTGTGTGACATAAGTGTTTTTTCTATAATGAATGTATGATGACCCACAAGTATAGGGGGTGTATCGTAGTACTTTCGATAAATAGGAGTGTCGATCACAACGAGGAGCAGACGGTGTTGACTAGTGGTTTGGACCAGGAATTCTCTGTAAATACTTAGCAAACGGATTTTTAGGGGTTTTTGATAAAGCAAAGAAATAAAGTGCAAGTAAATAAAGACAACAATAACAATTGCAGCAAGTGGTACAATCCTTTCTTCAGCAAAGGACAAGCCGATTGTATTACTTATGAGGACCAAACGTTCTCGAGGACACATAGGAATACTTACAAGTGCTTTCACTTCATATAGTTGATTAATCTTCTTTGGTTGGATAAGTGTTGTGTGGGTGAACCTATGCTAATGTACCAACCTTACTTGGACTAATACATACTTGCGATTATACCCCTTGCAAGCATACGCAACTAAAATAAAGTAATTAAGATAAAATCCTAACCACAACATTAAACTCTGAGATCCTACACTCCCTTGTGCAAAGGTTTCCTAACGGGTGTTTAGGTTTCTGTCACTCCGGCAACCCCCACAATTAGTAGACAAATACAAAATCCATTCCCCTAGGCCCATAAATGGTGAAGTATCATGTAGTCGATGTTCACATGACACCACTAGAAGAATAACACCATAACTTAAATATCAAACCATTGAATATTTATCAACACAATTCCACTACTAACAACATGACCTCTCCCATGTCCTCAAGAACTAAACGAACTACTCACGAGACATCATATGGATCAAGATTAGAGATGATATAATGATGAATAAAAATTTGAACATAAACAATAATTCAATGGTTCCACTCAATAGCATCAACTACAAAAGTAATCAACATTGGGAAAGTTTCCCCTAAGAACTATGCAAGATTCAACCTAACTGAACAGCGGGATGGAGTGGTGATGATGGTGCTGATGGATATGGTAGTGAGGATGATGATGATGATCCCGATGAAGTCTAGCTTTATGATGGTGTTGATGGCGACGATCTCCCCTCTCCGGGAAGGAATTTCCCCAGCAGAAATATGTCTGCCGGAGGGCTCTTTCTCTCTCTGTAGTTTCCACCCCGCAGAGGCAGCGGAATCTTTCTGTGGTTTCTCCCCGAGTCTTAGGGTTTCGGGGGGAAGTTATAGGTGAAAGGGCGAAGCCAGAGGTGAGCCAGTGTGGCCACACCACCTGGTGGCATGACCTAGGGGGGCGCGCCAGGGGGTGGTGTGGGCCCCCTGTGGCCCATCTCCACTTCCCCTTCTGGCTTCCTTCGTCTTCTAAAAAATAGGGATTTCCATATATTTTTTGGAATTTTCTGATATTCGCGAATATTGCATCTAGACGCCACTTTTTTCATTAGAATCCTGACTCCAACAGTTCATCCTCCAAAAGTCATCCTATCATGGGAATGACCACGGCAGATGCTGCAATCGGCAGCGAGTAGTAGAACATGGGGCAAGGGCGGCCAATCTGCGGTGCGAGATGAGGGCTGAGACACAAGGGTTTACCCAGGTTCGGCCCCCCAAAGGGTAAAGACCTACTCCTGCTAGATTGTATTATGGTGAGAGTACAATGGGGCGAGCTCGGTGGCTTGGCGGCGAGTCGCTAGGGTATATGATGGAACGTATCATCTATGCGTCCTCTAGGGAGGTTTATATAGACTCACCTCGCTAGGGTTTACAGATCACAACCGAATCAGTTAAAGACTCGGAGATACTATGACCTAGCCCGACTGGGCCTAGCTATGCTTCTGTGCCTTTAGATTCCAGTTGCTTGAGTCCACGCCAAGTCTCGATCCAGTCGCCGTCCTGCAGGCCCAATCGCTGACTCTTGGGCCAATAGGAAACGTCCTGATGGGTATACCCCGGTAGGAATATCCCCATCAGTAGTCCCCGAGGCCGTCATTGATTTGTCGCAGGCGTTTGCTGGTAGTCGGAGTATGAGGGTCCAATGCGGACGTCCAGTCGAATCGGCGGCGACTCCTGAACAAAGGGAAGAACTAGTCATTTTAGTCGCAATAACGGCGACCAATCGTGCCGTAGCTCAGCGAACGGGTCGGCGAATACTTAGTCACTATTATAGTGATCGGGTCGGCAAGTCGTCGAGTCGCTGGGAGCGACTAGTCGAATGGAGGAAGTTAGACCATCAATTGGGGTCAAACTAGCCGTTGGGTAACCCAACGGTAACTTCGGCGTAATTACCGCGTAGTAACAGCTCCCGAAATTGCCGGGTAGCAACCGCTATATAAGGAGAATGGTAGGCGAACAAGGAAACGCTTCTTCTTTCTTCCTCTGATCTCGCTCGTCTCTATTTCCCCATTCCACACAGCGATCTGAACAATCCAAAGAGCCCCGACCTCCACGAATCTCCAACCGATGCCCCCTCCACCGAGCCATGGGGTAGGTCCAAATGCACTAAGGTGCTGCTGGCATCCTTCGAGGAGGCTGGGATCCTCCGCGCTGGCAGATGGCGTATCCCCGCAGCTGGAGAAGTGACTCCGGATCCGCACGAGGGAGAATTCATCTGCTTCACCAGCCACCTGGAGCGGGGGCTAGGCTTCCCAACTTCCCTCTTCTTCCGGCGTTTTTGCGCCTACTACGGAATCCAGCCATCGGATCTGGGTCCGCATAGTATCGAGAAGCTCGCCATCTTCGTGGCGTTCTGCGAGTGCTATCTAGGCTGCAGGCCCTACTTTCCCCTGTGGCAAGACTTGTTCCACGGGAGAATCAGCCGCGAGGAGTCAGGCGGCCCGATGCTAGCCGCGGGCGGCCTGACATTCCAGCTGAAGGCGAAGGCGTCGTTCTTCGATCTGATGCTGCCCGACAAAGCGGCGAACGAGTGGAAAAAGTTCTGGTTCTACGTCACTGAGTCGACTCCAGACGATGAAGTGGCACTTCCAAGATACTCCGCCGACTAGCCCGAGCCGCGTCGGCTCCAGGTCGCCAAGCTCCCGCTGGACCAGTGGATGGTTGTTGACGAGATGGTGCAAACCATCTGCGGCCTGAAGAAGAAGGGCCTCCAGACCATCAACCTCTACAACTGCTGGCTCGGCCGGCGGATCGTGCCCTTGGCCAGCCGCGAGCACTATATGTACGAGTATACGGGTAAGAACGACCCGACGAAGTCCTTCCTCGTTGAATGGAGACTCAACGACTACACCCTGGCCCTGAAGAAGATCACTCAGGCGGTGTACCTTGATGCGAAGGTCGGGGTCGCCCCTTATACTACCACGCGCCCAGCTCCAACGGTACGTTGTTATCCTGTTAACACTCGTAGTCGCAGCTTGTGCACTCGCGGTCGTGCTAAGTCTGTTTGTTCTTGTTGCAGTTGTTCCAAGTGGTGGAAGGGTGGCTTCCACCCGCGGATGATGAGAACTCGAGCTCGTCCCTCCAGGACGGAAGCGAGTCATCTCCCACAAAATATGACGCGAACATCGACAAGGATGACGACGACGACGATGACGAAGACGAGCCCATGGAATTCGCTGCCCCCACAGTTCGCAAGACCCGCAGGCAACACCAGCGCAAGCTCGAAGCGAGTAAAAGCCTCGAGCCTCACGACTATGACGATGACGATCTTCCCGAGCACACCTCACATCGTGAGGCCATGTCGTCGAAGAAGAAGAAGAAAACGGCTTCGCCAAAGAAGAAGGCGAAGCCGACGAAGCGGATATCTCCGCCCCGGTCTGTGACCAGCTCCGACGCCACCAGCTCGGCTAGGGATGCAGCGGCACACGCGACCGTGGTGCCGGATGCTGCCGCCCGCAGAGATGAGGCGCCGCTGGCGTCATTACCACCTCCATTCGCCCCGATCGCTGGTTTGGGGGCTGCTCCAGCCGCAGGGGCCTCGCCTCCAAGGGAGGCTCCCGCAGCAATTATCACGGAGGCTCCTGTCGCAGCTTCATCCTCAAAGAAGCCGTCAGTGTCTTGGGCACACGATTTGTTCGAGACGGGCCTCACTCGGAAGTTGGGACCCGAGCTGGAAAAGCCGGCTAGCATCCGCACCGGTCTGCGGTTCATACCAGTCGCCAAGTGAGTGGTGTTCATCTGTTTGTTTTCAATTTAGTCAGACAGTCTTATTCATAACACCGCTTTGTAAGTCTGGTGTTAAAAAGATTGTCCATCCTTTGGTGGCCAAGGTTCCATCAGTTGCCACCGAGGCGGACTCCTCGCTTAAGAGAAAAAGCGATGAAGTCCCTGCTCCCACCGAAGGCGTCAAGAGGGCGAAGGGCGACGACATCGTCACGGTCTCTGATGACCCGGTGGTTGCTCCAAGCGACCCTCCAACTGCAACGGAAGTGGTGCCGAAGACCAAGGAGGGTGTTGCCTCACCCGATGTGACCGAGCAGGCTCCAAGTGGCAGAGCGGCATCTGCGGCGACCTTCCCTCGCTTCATGGCGAAGGCGGCCGCATCAAGTGACCCGGTGCCGACGAGCCGGATGCCTGGGGTCGCCGGGGTGGAGATTGAGCAACGTCACGGCCACACACCGGTCGTGCTTGCGTCTGTGGACGCGCTGGAGCTTCACGGCATGCTAGGCGCTGCCATCCAAGTATGTCCAGTCCCCGAGGATCAGGCCACTAAATTTCAGTGGACGGATTCTTAATTTTTTGGTATCATCCAGTCCTCGAGTGCCTAGTCACTGAATTTCAGCGGGTGGGAACTTAGGATTTTCAATGTCCAGTCCCCGAGTGCCTAGTCGCTGAATTTCAGCGGGTGGGCACTTAGTATTTTCAATGTCCAGTCCCCGAGTGCCTAGTCACTGAATTTCAGCGGGTGGGCACTTAGGATTTCCAATGTCCAGTCCCTGAGTGCCTAGTCGCTGAATTTCAGCGGGTGGGCACTTAGGAATTTCATTGTCCAGTCCCCGAGTGCCTAGCCGCTGAATTTCAGCGGGTGGGCACTTAGGAATTTCATTGTTGTTGACATTGCAGTGTGTGCGCAGGGCCTGCAGCGCGAAACGGCCGATCGGCTTGCTACAAAGTGTCGATTGGAGAAGGAGCTCATTGCCGTCCAGGAGACAAACAAGGGGCTTCAAGCAATTGCAGCTGAGGCGGAGGAGGTTCGCCGGGGCCTGGTCCCGGTGGGTGACTTGACGGCGGCTCAGTCCGCTTTGAGCGCGGCCGAAAAGCGGGTCGCTAACCTGGAGCGTGAGCTCAAGGAGGCGAGTGCGGAAGCGAGTTCAGCGGAGGGGCGTGCGAAAGCTGCTATTACTTCTGCCGCTGAAAAACGGAAATTATCTAACGCGCTCGTTGCTGGGCTGCAAGATGACCTTTCTTCTCTTCAACGTTTCATCACGGACCTCTGCCGCCCGCTGATTGGTAAATTCTCCTTCACCCAATTCTCGGTAGCACTAACTTTATTGTGATGTCGGCAAGTCGCTTACTGTTTATTGATGTGCTGCAGGCTGGATTACTGACAACGTGGAAGAAGCGCAGTCGTATGACGCGCGGCTGTGCGTCGCCACTCTGGTCGACTCGGCCGCGTTGTCGGCGACTTGCCTTCAAGCATATCTTCAGGAGACATCACCCACGGAGGTGATCCCTAGTGACCTTGTCGAGGTATGGTGCTACCTGGAGAAAGCTCCATCGATGGTCGAGTTTATGACACGGTCGGCCTTCCGGCGTGAGGCAGCGACGGCGCTCAGCCTTGGGCTTGCCCATTTCCCGGAGGACTTCGACCTCGACGATGTCACGAGCGGCTACCCCTCGTCAACGGGCTCAGTGGAGATTGCGGAGGTGCTGAAGCTGACGGACCGGGCCGCGGTGTACTCCGATCGCGTTTGGGCGATGGGCGACCTCATCCCCTATCAGGAGACGGTTGTCTCCCCCAACGATCCTGAGCCGAAGCAACGGGACTTCAAGATTGAGCAGTCGTTCCGTGCGGCGATGGAGGGCGAGCTAACGACGTACCCGTCAAACCCGTACGTGCTCTTCATCTGTAACCGCAGGGGTGGCGGCGAGTCTGCGTCAAAACCTGCGGAGTAGAAGCGTTGTGCCCTTGGGTGTTAGTACAAGATAACTATTGAACTTTCCTTGTATTTTGGAACAACTTTGTGCTGCTATAAAGGAAATTCGTGTTGTTTTATCATTTGTTTTGCAATTTTGGATTTTGATTGAATGAGTCCCCGAGCGCGCCCGCCCTTTGATGGGGTTTACCTCATTTTTATATGTTTGTTAACTTTTAATGAGTTGAGGTCGACTCGCCATGGCTCGGAAAGCCAGTCGCAAGGCGACTCCCAGGGGTGCTCTTTACTTGACCGCTTTCCCGGGCGCGAACGGGGTCGGGTTGCCGAGTCCCCGAGCGTGGTACTTGGTGGTTCTAGTCGCAGCTCCTAGGTAGGTGAGGACTAAGCGCGTCTTTGTTAGCGCATCTCTCCTGCCTGATCCGGAGGATCAGTCACGTGGAGAGTCCTGGGCGTGCTCTCATACTTGGTGTTTTTCCCTAGTCGCTCGTATTTGGCTGGGTGTCAGTCCCCGAGCGTGGTACTTGGCCGTTCGGGTCGCTGTGCCGAGGATGCGGAGGACCTTGATCGCTGTGAGGAGCGAGTGCAGTTTTCTTGGCTCGTTGAGCCAGTCGAGCTAGGCGACTCCAATGGGGCTCTGGGTTGGCGTTTTTCATGGACGTTACGAGGCCTGGAGTTTCCCAGTGCCCTCGTACCGCACTACTTGGCCGCGCCGGTCGCTTTACCATAGGTTGACTTCTGCGAGTAGCATAACACTGTTATTACGAGTGCGAGTGGCACAAGACACGGAGAGTAAACAAAATTTTCGGTGACCGATCTGCTTTATTTCATAGCAGGTGGAGAGTACATGTATGGAGTTTTAGGAGTCGAACTTCCGTAGGAGGTTTAAATTCCATGGCCGCTTGACGTCGAGTTTCCCGTCCCCTCGGACGTCGGTGAGGTAGTAGGCATCGTTGCCTAGAACTCCCCCGATGGCGAATGGTCCCTCCCAAGGGGGGGAGAGCTTGTGCATGCCCTTCTTGTCCTGGAATAGGCGCAGTACCAGGTCGCCTTCCTGGAAAGTGCGAGTACTTACTCTCCGGCTATGGTTGCAGCGGAGCCCTTGCTGGTAGATGGCAGTGCGAGAGCAAGCTAGGTCGCGTGCTTCGTCGATCTGGTCGACTCCGTCTTGGCGTGCGAGTTCATTTGCAGCCTCCGTGTAGTTGACCACCCTTGGTGAGTCGTGCTCGAGGTCGGTGGGCATGACTACCTCGACACCGTACACCATGAAGAAGGGGGTGAATCCTGTCGACCTGTTGACGGAGGTGCGGATGCCCTAGATGACGGTGGGTAGCTCCTCGACCCAGCACCCGGCGGTGCGCTCCAGTGGGACTTGGATCCATGGCTTCAGGCCGTGGAGGATGCTCAGATTGGCGCATTCCGCCTAGCCATTGGACTCCGGGTGCGCGACTGAGGCGAGGTCGAGTCGAATGTGGTGTTCCTCGCAGAACTCGGCCATGGCTACCTTGGCGAAGTTGGTGCCATTGTCTGTGATGATGCTGTTGGAGAAGCCGTAGCGGTAGATGAGATCACAGAGGAACTTGGTGACAGTCTTCCCGTCGCATTTGCGGACTGGCTTGGCCTCTACTCATTTTGTGAATTTGTCGACTTTGACTAGAAGGTGGGTGAAGCCGGAGGGGACCTTCTTGAAGGGGCCTACCATGTCCATGCCCCATACGGCGAATGGCCAGGTGATGGGGATTGTCTTGAGCGCCGAACTTGGCACATGGGTCTGGTTAGCGTATTTCTGGCATCCGGCGCACCGCTGGATGATGTCGACCGCGTCTGCGTGTGCGGTGAGCCAGTAGAAGCTGTGTCACATAGCCTTTGCGACCAGAGAGCGGGCGCCAGCGTGGTGGCCGCAGTCGCCGAAGTGAATGTCTTGGAGGATTTTGCGTCCTTCGGCGGGTTGAACGCAACGTTGGAACACGCCGGTCCCGCTACGCTTGTGGACCTCGCCGTTGATGATGACGAAGGACTTGCATCGACGTGCTATCATCCGGGCGTCCGCTTCGTCCGCGGGCAGGGTGCCTCCCTCCAGGTAGGCGACGTATGGCGCGGTCCAGTCGTTTGGCTCGGCGATTAGTGCGACCAGGGCTGCCTCTGGTTGCAGCGGGATTCCGATGTCGATCTCCCTTGGGGGAGCGACGGAAGGCTGTGTGATGGTGTCGAGGAAGACGCTGGCGGGTGGTGCGAGTCGGGCCGAGCCGATGCGAGAGAGTGCATCGGCCTCCTCGTTTTTCCGCCTGTCGATCCACTCCACCATGCCGGTCCACTTCTTGCGGTATGCCGCCATAGTTGGGGAGATGGCATCGCAGATGCCGGTGACTTGCCCGGCGACGAGGTCGGAGTCTCCATAGCAGCGCAGGCGATTGGCATTCATCTCTTTGGCAGCTCGCATGCCATGGAGTAGCGCTTCGTATTCGGCCATGTTGTTGGTGTAGGGGGTGAAGTCGAGGTAGAGGCCGTAGTGGAGCTTGTCGCCCTTAGGGGATGTTAACAAGATCCCTGCCCCGGCGCTGTCCGCGTTCTTGGAGCCGTCAAAGTGTAGGTTCCAATAGTGGAGGTATGGCAGCTTCTCTGGCTGCTAGGCCTCCTCCCAGTCGGCAAGGAAGTCTGCGAGAGCCTGCGATTTGATCGCCTTGCACGGCTCGTACTTGATGTTGTGGACGCCGATCTCGACGGCCCACTTGGCGACTCGCCCGGTCGCCTCTCGGTTGCGGATGATGTCCTGCAACGGTGCTGAGGAAACAACCGTTATTGGGTGCTCCTGGAAGTGGTGCGGCAGTGGCCGCTGTGCTCTGAAGACCGCGTATACCAATTTCTGGTATTGCGGGTAGCGCTGACGCGACTCGGTGAGGACTTCGCTGATGTACTACACTGGTCGCTGCACCGAGCGTTCCTTTCCTTCGTCTGGCCGTTCGACGACCATGACGGCGCTGACGATGCGTTCGGAAGCCGCGACATAGACCAACATGGGTTCCTTGTCGACGGGGTCAGTGAGTAGCGGTGCTGCGAGTAGCACCTCCTTGAGGTCGTGGAGCGCGTCATCTACCTCCTTGTCCCATTGGAAGGTGGGGTTCTTGCGCATTAGGCGGTAGAGGGGCATCGCCTTGTCGCCCAACCGGGGGATGAAGCGACTGAGAGCCACGACTCGCCCGGCCAGCTTCTGGACGTCACGCAAGCACTCGGGTTTGCCGAGTCGAGCGATCGTGGTGATCTTGGCGGGGTTCGCTTCGATCCCGCGCTTGGAGACAACGTATCCCAGTAGCTGCCCAGCTGGCACAGCGAAGGAGCATTTTCCTAGGTTTAGCTTTATCTTGTACTTCCGCAGGTTGGCGAATGTTTCCGCCAGGTCAGCAAGTAGGTCATTCTAGCGAGCGGACTTCACCACCACGTCATCAATGTAGACGTGGATATTGCGGCCAATTTGGCTCGCAAGGCACTCCTGCATACACCGCTGGTAGGTCGCCCCGACGTTCTTGAGGCCGAAGGTCATGGCAGTGTAGCAGAAGGCTCCGAATGGCGTGATGAACGCCATCTTCTCTTCGTCCTCGACGGCCATTTTGATCTTGTTGTACCCAGAGTAGGCGTCGAGGAAGCATAGCGACTCCGAGCCCGTGGTGGAATCGATGATTTGGTCGATCCGCGGGAGGACGAATTTCTCCTTCGGGCAGGCGCTGTTTAATTTTGTGTAATCGATACACATCCTCCAGGTCCCGTTTTTCTTCTCGACCAGGACTAGGTTTGCCAGCCACTTGGAGTACTTGATTGGTCGGATGAAGCCTGCAGTGAGTAGACGCTGCACCTCCTCGGCGATGGCTTGACGGCGCTCTTCATTGAAGGGCCGCAGCGACTGCTTAACAGGTCGCACTTTGGGGTCGGTGTTGAGTTTGTGCTCAGCGAGTTCCCTCGGTACACCAAGCATGTCAGAGGGCTTCCACGCGAAGATGTCCCTATTCTCACGGAGGAACTTGATGACCGCGCCTTCCTATGCTGGGCTCATGCCCGTCCCGATCGTCACCTTCTGGCTGGAGTCGCCTGGGACCAGCTCGACGGTGTGGGTATGCGTCATTGCCTCGAAGGTGGTGGAGTTGCCGCCCTCTGAGTTGGGCTTCTTGAGTATGGTGGGGTCGTCGTTGTTGACCCCGCTCGTGTACTTGGCGAGCTCCTCGGCGTGGTTGGCCTCTGCCGCGATGACGGCGTCGGCGAGTTCGGCTCCTTTGGCCTCGCACTCGGCGGCCATGTCGGGGTCGCCGTGGATGGTGATGACACCGCGCGGCCTAGGTAGCTTCATCGCGTTGTACGAGTAGTGGGGTGCGGCCATGAACTTGGTGAATGCCTGGCGCCCTAGGACGCAGTGGTAGGGGCTGTCGAAGGGCACTAGATCGAAGACGATCCGCTCGGTGCGGAATTTTGTCGGTGTGCTGAAGGTGACTGGCAGCCTCACCTTGCCGATTGGGTACGCCTTCCGACCGGGGACGATGTCGTGGAACGTGGTGTAGGTCGTCTCGATCATCGACTGTGGGAGCCGCAGTCGCCTGAAGGTGTCCAGGTACAGGATGTTCATGGAGCTGCCGCCGTCCATCAATGTTTTGGGGAGCCAGTAGTCTCCCACCTTGGTCTTGACCACCAGGGCGACTCGGCCCGGATACTCGATCTGTGGTGAGTGGTCCGCGCGGCTCCAAGTGATTGGTTGCTCAAACCAGTTGAGGAACTGGGGGATATCTATCTGGGCCACCGCATTGACAGCGATGGCGCGGGCGATGACCTTCTTCTCGCGCTTCGTGTTAAAGCCTGTGAATGTGTGGAGCGAGCCGGCGACGCCGCCGAATTTTCCGCCGTTTGGCAGGTTATTGTCGGGGTCTTCTCGCGCGCGCCATGCCTTCTCGATCTCCTTGAGAGAGTGGCAGTCGGCGATCGTGTGCGTGGCGGGCTTTCCATCCCTGCTGTGAAATACACAAGGTTTGTTAAGAAGGTCCGCGGGGTCGAACCTCGGCTTCGCCTTGTAGTTGCCACCGTCGCGGCGTTGTCCCCCGTCGCGGCGGAAGCTCTTGGGATCGCGCTGCGCGTATCCAGCGTTGGCGACGAAGTCGACTCTCCCGTCACTGCGGCGCTTTCCGGTGAGGCAATTGTTGTTGTAGCGTAAGTCGGGTCGTCTCCCGTTGTCATGGCCGCTCGTGCGGCGGTGTCCTCCCGACTCGTCGTCGGTTTCTTGGTTTGGGTCCTCCTCCGCGTACCTTTTTGCGATCTCCAGGAGGTCCGGTATGTTGACGAGTGTGCGGTACGCTCGTTTGAGCTTGGCGACCAGGGGCTTGTAGCGGCACGAGGTCTTGAAGCAGTGGATCGCGGTGTCTGGGTGGATTCCGACCACGTTGTACCACAGATCTTGCCACCGTTGGACCCAGCTGCGGGTCGACTCGCGGGGTCCTTGGACGCACCATTCAAATTCCTCGATGGTGGTGGCGCGGGTGTATGAACCCTCGAAGTGCCTGACGAAGGCCTCGCGCATCTCCTCCCAGGAGTCGATGCTATCCGCGGGAAGGGTGTTAATCCACTGCCTGCACGCCCCCTCCATCATCATGGGGAGGTAGCGGGCGGCTAGTAGGTCGGTGTGGCCGGCTATCCCCATCGCCATGAGGTAGGTATCCAGCCACACAGAGGGATCGTACGAGGGGTCGTACTTCTCTATTTCCTTTGGCGCTTTGAAGTTCGTCGGATATCTTTCGCCTCGGATCATCGGTCTGAAACATTAGGGCCTGATGCGGCTCAGCGATCCCCTCGGCTCACCGTCGCGGCGGTTGGTGAGGGTGTGCCGCAGGTCATCAGGCCGGCGTGCGCGCCAGCTCTGGTTGTTGATGATGTGGGTGCGGGCGTCGACGGGTTGTCTGTTGGCGGCAACTAAGTTGGTCGCCGGCCTAGGGTCGTTGGTGGAGAGTGCCGCGTTCGCGGGTCGGTGTTCGAGCTGTAGGGGTTCGGGTGGCGGGCAGTTGATAGTGTTCGCCGCCATGGGGAGGCCGCTTGAGGCCGCTCTGCTGCCCGATGAACGCGAGTACATCCGACCCTGTGAGTCGACGCCTGCGTTTTGTTGCTCGACCGCTTTGGCGAGCAGAGCCCTGGCGTATTGGATCTGCAGGGCGCCTTCCCCAGTGGCTTCAATGTTGTCGACTGCTGCTCGGCCCGTGACGAGGTTGTCCATTGGGGTGGAGAACAACGGCAGGCCGTTCGCGTCTCGCTCCCGTGAGGAGACCACGATCCTTGGCTGCTCCCTGGGGGTGCGCGGTTGGGTGGTGGCGGGGCGCCATTTGCCGTTTCTCCTGGTGGGGGTCGAGCGCTTCCTCCTGGCGGCGCGTTCTCGCAGATCGCATGCTCGTCCATGCGGGCCGGGTCGTTCTCGTCGTCGAAATTCAGGGCGCCCCTGGACGGTGGGGTTCAGGCGCGACATGATTCGGAGTTGGTGGTAGCACGACAGTTCCTGCGCTGTCACCTGCTCGAGGCGAAATTTTTCGCGCTCGGCTTATTCCTTGCGGACTGCCTCCGCCAGCTTCAGGCGGAGTTCCTCGACCTCCGTCGCCATCGCGTTTGGAGGGATCGGCGTGGAGAATGGGTCTTCTGGTGGGTCGGCGCCATTTTCCATGTAGGTCGCGGCGTGGCGACCGGTTCCGTCGCGGAGGTCGGCGGAGTTCTCCGGCCCTGAATCGAAGTCGAAGATCCCGAGGATGGAGGGATCCTCGAAGTCTTCGACGTTGGAGACCTGGGTGATGGAGCCCGCGGGTGACGCGGCGACAATGGATCCGGCGAGTGACGCCGGGGTCACCGAATCGGCGTCGTCGTTGAGGGCCGCGTCGTCCGCGACCGCGGTGGTTTCGGCCACGTTGCTGTGGGCCGAGTCGTACTCGGAGGCGAGGCGGTGGATCGTGCGGACCTGGCTCTCAGAGAGCCGGTCGCATGGCGGCGACTCGCAGATGCGAGCCTAGTCCTCTGAGATGATGACGTCGGTGAGGCCGATGAAGTGGCTGATCGTGCCGACCGGCAGGATCATGCTATGCGTGACGGGTCGCGCCGCCGGGACGTAGCTGCTCGGCAAGATCTAGAGCATCTCGCCGATCGTGATCATGCGTCTGGTGGCGATCGACTCGTTAATGGGCAGATTGGATCTCGCCGCAGAACACCGGCCTGACCGTCTAGGCCCCACGGTGGGCGCCACTGTCGTGGGAATGACCACGGCAGATGCTGCAATCGGTAGCGAGTAGTAGAACATGGGGCAAGGGCGGCCAGCCATCTGCGGTGCGAGATGAGGGCTGAGACACAAGGGTTTACCCAGGTTCGGCCCCCCGTAGGGTAAAGACCTACTCCTGCTAGATTGTATTATGGTGAGAGTACAATGGGGCGAGCTCAGCGGCTAGGCGGCGAGTCGCTAGGGTGTATGATGGAACGTATCCTCTATGCGTCCTCTAGGGAGGTTTATATAGACTCATCTCGCTAGGGTTTACAAATCACAACTGAATCAGTTAAAGACTCGGAGATACTATGACCTATCCCGACTGGGCCTAGCTACGCTGCTGGGCCTTCAGCTTCCAGTCGCTTGAGTCCACGCCAAGTCTTGATCCAGTCGCCGTCCTGCAGGCCCACTCGCTGACGCTTGGGCCAATAGGAAACGTCCTGCTAGGTATACCCCGGTAGGCATATCCCCATCGCATCCAACATGCAAAAATAGATGAAATAACATAAGTATCACCTCTTAATAAGAAATATATCAATGAATAACAGTAAATTATGATATAAAATAGTGATGCAAAATGGACGTATCAACTCCTCCCAAGATTAGACCTCGCCTGTCCCCAAGCGAAAGCTGAACTCAGTAAACATGACCTCATGTTTATGGAGTGAAGTGTCGATAAAAATAATATGGACAAGAAGCATCACATTCATTAATACACAAATCATAATAGAAAGCAACTCACTCTTATATAACTTAACTTGCAATGAGTATGGGAGTCACAATAAAGATGCAGAAAGAAAATCATAATTGGTGATGGCAAACTTTATTCTTGGTTAGAGAACAGTTAACAAATCATACTTGGTTTTCAAGCAAAGATTTTGTAATCAAGTTTATAACAGGAATCTTTTGGTCAAACATAAAGGGCTTTTCACAATGATAACTTTCAAAGTAATATTCATTGAGATAAGGGTTTTGTGCAAAACAAGGAACATAAGAAACATGATTGAATAAATCATCATATGAATGAATGAATCACAACAACTCTAATGCTTGCTGGATATATAAAGGGAATAGGTTTACTGACTCAACTAAGAAGTAAAAGATAGACCCTTCGCAGAGGGAAGCAGGGATTTCAAGTTTCATAAAGAGCTTTCCAAAAGATTATGGCATTTACTAGCTTTGAGCTCTCATTGCCCCTATCATAAGCATCTTTAAGTGATTAAGGTTAAAGTGAACAAATATGGAGTATATGCTTGACAAATCATAAATTGGCAATGGCATGTCCCTTGAGTACGAGGGTCGTTCCTCATACTACTCAACTTTAGTCACAAGCAAGTTCTTGTCATTGTAAGTATATGTGTATCAAAGAGAACCGCCAACGGGGTACCCCTTGCCCCATGATACAAGAGTTATCCCATCTCAAAATGACAAGGCAACAGACAGTGAGAATCTCAGTGATCTTTTTATTTGCTATTTGCATAGGTTTTTATTGAAGATGCTTCATAGATTGCTCACTATGGTTATGCTGCAAGTTTCCACCATGATTAGGCATGGCTTAGGCTAGCCGCCCAGGCGTTTGTCTAACACATATACATAACTCCATGGACTTTCAAGCTCCCCTTTTATTTCACATCGCCGACATCCATAAAAAAAAGATCATGATATCAACTGGGTAATATGTACAGGTGTTGAAAGCCTTCCCCATGAAAGCATAGTCATGCTAATTCCCAACTTATAAGTGCAAGCATATACTACTTAGATGACACAATGGTTCAAGTTTATTAAGGGCAAGACAATAAGGTGTGCCATAAAGTTCGTGAGAGCTTTAATCACTAGTTCACACATAAAAATAAGTTTTTAATTTGGAAGATAGATAAAACTTGAGAATTTACTTGGAGATGGTGGACACAAATAGCATAGGTTTTGGTTCTAGGATTGGATGCATGAGAATAACTCCCTCTCAGTACAGGTCTTTGGCTAGCAAGGCTGGGTAGCAAGCATAAGGGTTGGAGGAAACAAGAAAACATACAAGTGATAGAAACAATCATGCAATCTTCCTTGAAAACACAAAAGATCTTAACTAAAGAATACTAAGCTTATGAGCCAATCAAGAAAGAAAGAAAATAATATAATATCTACAAGTACTTTTATCTTTTTCCTTTCGATCCTCAAAAAGTGCTTCTACTGACCAAATCTAGGTTTGCCAAAACCAACTAAATTTACTTGATGATCCCAAAGTGATACCAATACTAACAACAAGATCAATCATATAACAGAGATTGCAAACTAGAATAAGATGTGCAAAAATTAAATGATGAAACTTCTCATTAATATTCCATAACAGCACTCACACCAAGGGATACATAGATAACCAACTAGAGGAGAGATACTTCCACAATGCAAACCATCATATATGATAACTTCTCTATTCATGATATGAATCTACTAACAAGGTAAAAATATGAAAGATAATGATGTGATACCGCGGCACTCCGCCAAGCTTGAACAAACCAAGGGGATGCCAAAACCTGATGACAAATTACTCCTTCGGTGGTGATGTTATCATGATCGGAGTGAGGAAATCCTGCAACATCTTGCGAAGCCTGTTATTCTCCTCTTGAAGTATATCCACCTTTCTCCTTAGGACTCGATACTTATCACAATACTCATAAGTGGATCGAAGGGCTTCCACTTCCGCAAGGCAGGAACTGAGGTCCGGAACTGAGGTCATCATCCCCTGCATACTATGATAAAAAGCACGTCCAGTGTTAATTGCCCCTATGAGAATAGGGTTTATTGCCCTTGAGCCTGCAACAATCTATCCCTCCATGTATGCTGACATATTCTTTACTTCCTCCTTGACGCTTCGATCCATGTCTTCGCGCCTAGCTATGGTCCTTGCTTCCTCCTCCCATCCAATGAAATTTCCTTGCTCAAGATCGCGGATGAGCTTGCGCCGACGTCACATCTCATAGTCCTCCGAGAACGAACCCTGGAACGACATCTAAACAAAGCAGATCGTAGCAAAAAAAACGACGAGAACACGATACACAGACCTCGGGAGATCCGGGGGATTATATATTACGAAGTCTTATGATATAAGGAAGGTATTAGGCGAAAACGGGACGGAGACGGGCTCCGGGGTGGTCACACCCCCTAGTGGTGCGACCAGGTGGGCCCGCACCACGGGGTGGTGTGGGACACCCGGGCTCCTTTTCCTTCCCTGTTTTGACTCATTATCTTCCATATGGAATAAAAACTGTGAAAATATAAATTGGAAAGTTTTTCGCGAACCTTTTCTTACCAGAAGTGTTACCTATTCGAAAATGGACTCTACAGGTTCCTGAATTTGGTCTTTAATTAATTCTTCCGGAGTCACCATTTGAATGACATCAATATGTTCATTATAAGAACCTCTAGTAATATAATGTTTGAGCCCTTGACCATTTTTTATCTCCTTACATCATTCTCTCCAACACTTGAAAACTTCTTTCATATAAAGCTTCACACAATCTTCATTAGCAACATTAGTGTATGGAAAGATAATAAACCTTTGGGTCCAATTTCAACTGAGTCCATCAAAACAGAAGCTACTGTAACAACTCCTTTTGAAATCCACAAAATAATTAAAAGGAAATCGATTTAAGAGGCAAATGCAAAAATGGCAGAAATCTGTCAAAATAGACCAGCAGGTAAAGACTGATTTTTTTCGAAAATTTTCTGTGGCTCAAATCGAAAAGTGCAAAAATGACGAAAGTTAGATAGTAACTTGTGCCATAAACAGATAAAATTACATATCAATCCAACGTACTGGGATTTTTAACGATTTTTTATAGTGAAGCACAAAAATCTGTTATGGGACAGCAACTTCCCACAACTCACCTCCATTCAATAAAGGTTAATCTTGACACAAAAACCAAACAAAAAGGATAAGGAGAGGTTATTACAGAGGTCATAACTTCCAAGACTCCAGGAAACAGAAAAACTAAAGAAAACTATAATTGGTTGTCTCCCAAAAGCTCTTTCTTTATAGCCATTAAGATAGGCATGATAATTTCAAAGATGCTCACATAGAGAATATGGATTTGGAGTAAAAGAGAGAATCAAGGAGCAAATATCCAACACATTTAAGTCTCGCCCACTTCCTATGCAAGGGGATCTTGGAAGAAAACAAATTATTCAAACAAGAGGTTACTAGTGTAGGAAGGCAAAAGAAGTGCATCTTCAAAACTTTCAACATAAAGCAGGGAAACTTAATATTATTGAGATGCATAAAACCATGTTTACCTCTCTCATAATAACTTTTAGTAGCACTATGAATAAAATTAACAATATAACAATCACAAGAAACAATCTTATCATCAAAGTGAGCATTTTTAAAATCATCAAAAAGAGGTTTAAGGTCAAAAACTGGATCAATAAAAGAAAGTTGTTCAACTCTAAAATTCTCATTAAGCAAATCATTTTCATAAGGAGTTTTAGTAAACCTGGAAAAATTAAACTCATAAGATTCTCCATCAAATTTAGTTAAAATTTTCTCCTTCTTACAATCTATAATAGCTCCACAAGTGTTCAAAAAAGGTCTACCAAAGATGATAGGACAATTTTTACTAGCTGCTAAACCAAGTATTAGAAAATCAGCAGGATATTTAGTCTTACCACAAAGAACTTACACATCTCTTACAATGCCAGTTGGAGAGATTGTATCTCTATTAGCAAGGTGAATAACCACATCAATGTATTCAAGTTCACAAGGACCAATCTCATGCATAATTTCCTTATAAAGTTCATAAGTAATAGCACTAGAACTTGCACCAATATCACATAAACCATAATAGCGAGGATCACCAATTCGAACAGAAAGAACAGGGACACTAGCTTTTCTAGCTTTGCTAGGATGTGAGACAATATTAGAAGCATATTTACAAAAGATAATGTGCCCATATTCTACATTTTTAGTGACAAGATATTTAACAATTGCTACTGCAGGTTCAATATTTATTTGTTCATGAGGTACTATAACTTTCTTTGTACTTTTGTTAACCACACTATCTATCATAGAATGTTCCTTCACCTTAGAAGGGAAAGGTATTTTCTCAATATAAGGTTCAGGCAAAATATGATCAACAGTATAAACTTCAGTATTTCTAGTAGGAGCATGATTAATAACATCTTTATAAGGTGCATGGTACTTGTTCCACTCCTTTTTAGGAATTTCAATATAAGAGGCAAAGGCCTTAAAACAATTGGCAATACTTTGAGAATCAAGACCATAAGTAGTAATAATATTATGAAAGTCATCAGTCCCCATAAAGGATTTAATGCATTCATAATCATAATTTATACCCGACTTTCTTCCTTTGTCATTCTCCCATGATTCAGTATTTTCTTGAATATGGTCTAGAAATTCCCATTTAGCTTCTTCTTTCATACTTTTGAATGATCCAGCACAAGAAGCATCTAATAAATCCTTAGCATGAAGAGAAAGTCTTGCATAAAAGTTATTAATAATAATATTATTAGGGAGCTCATGAATAGGACATTTGAGCATTAGTAACTTCAATCTCCCCCAAGCTTGGGATGTACTCTCTCCATCATGAGGCAAAAATTTATATATTTGATTCCGGTCTTTATTAATCTCACTAGGAGGATAGAATTTAGAATAAAAGAGAGGTACAATTTCCTCTCATTCCACAGATTGTCCATTCCTTAGCAGCTTATAACATTCTTCAGCTCTACCTTTCAATGATATAGAGAGCAACTTTTTCTTAACTTGTTCCATTGTGATACCTTCACACTTGAACAAACCGCATAATTCGTGTATAAAGATCAAATGATCACAAGGATGGACAGTTCCATCTCCAAATAATAGCTATCCATAACACGATCAACAATTTTTTTAGGTATTTTAAAAGGATCTATCTCAGCAGGTGGTAGTTCATCTACTACATCAGCAGTGGTAGTAGTTTTCCCAAATAGGAAACTAAGTGAGTTATCCATATTGGAAACAAAGTAACAAATAGAAATAAACAGTACTCACAGTAGAAATTTCCTTTAGCAGTTCCACTCTTCAATAACACTTCACTCCCCGGCAATGGCGCCAGAAAATAGTCTTGATGACCCACAAGTATAGGGGGTGTATCGTAGTACTTCCGATAAATAGGAGTGTCGATCCCAACGAGGAGCAGAAGATGTTGACTAGTGGTTTGGATCAGGAATTCTCTGTAAATACTTAGCAAACGGATTTTTAGGGGTTTTTGATAAAGCAAAGAAATGAATTGCAAGTAAATAAAGACACCAATAATAATTGCAGCAAGTGGCCCAATCCTTTCTTCAGCAAAGGACAACCCGGTTGTATTACTTATGAGGACCAAACGTTCTTGAGGACACATGGGAATATTCTCAAGTGCTTTCGCTTCATATAGTTGATTAATCTTGTTTGGTTGGATAAGTGTTGTGTGGGTGAACCTATGCTATTCTACCGACCATACTTGGACTAGTACATACTTGTGATTATACCCCTTGCAAGCGAATACAAGAAAGTAATTAATATAAAACCTAACCACAACATTAAACTTTCAGATCCTACACTCCCTTGTGCAAAGGTTTCCTAACGGGGGTTTAGGTTTTTGTCACTCCGGCAACCCCAAAATTAGTAGCCAAATACACAATGCATTCCCCTAGGCCCATAAATGGTGAAGTATCATATAGTCGATGTTCACATTACACCACTAGAAGAATAACACCACAACTTAAATATCAAACCATTGAATATTTATCAACACAATTCTACTAGTAACAGGATGACTTCTCCCATGTCCTCAAGAATTAAACGAACTACTCACGAGACATCATATGGATCAAGATCAGAGATGATACAATGTTGAATAACAATCTAAACATAAACAATAATTCAATGGTTCCACTGAATAGCATCAACTACAAAAGTAATCAACACCGGGAAAGTTTCCCCTAAGAACTATGCAAGATTCAACCCAATTGTTACAGCAGGATGGAGTGGTGATTGTCACATCCCAAGATTTTCCAAATCTTGTAATGTGAAAATAAATTAATAAAATAAAACTTTGTTTGATTTTCAGGGCCAGAAGAAACTTTTTGAATTCAATTGAAACCTCAAACCAATTTGAATCAAATAATCCTAAAAGGATTTAAAAAGATAAACATTTAATAAAGGAAAATAAAAAAAATTTAAAATTTCTATTTTGGATCTTTTAATAAAAGGTTTTGGTTTTCAAAAGAAAAGGAGGTTTTCAAAGGACTTCTTCAACATCTTCAACTCTAATGACTTCAACATCTTCAGCTGTAATGACTTCAACATCTTCAGCATATTCACCAAGGACTTCCAACATGGATATCACCAAGGACTACAAGTGAGACAAGGAAATCTTACTTAAGATTTAGAGACTGAGGGAATGCAAAAGTTAGAAGGAACCTACATCACTAGAAGTTATTGTGACCAAGAGTTTTCTCAAGGAAACCATGATCTCAAGTAAGAAGAATCATGAAGGAAGGAAAGATCACAAGTGAACCATATAGATAGACCACCATATTTTAGCTAAGTCAAAAACACACCAACTTATGTGGTGTAACAAAAATATTTTGTTGCCTAAAAATGTGCTTGAAACTTGTTGTTTGAGTGGAGTGTTTGCTTGTGATTGCATGCACATTGTTTGTGTGAATTGTGATGTGTGTGATTAGAATGGATTCCTTAGAAATATCCTGTCTATTCTAAATCTCCATCCAACCCCAAACAGATGACTACTCCAAGAAACTCCAACATCAAGGTTGATGACAACAACAACCAAGAAGACAACATGAGAGAACTGATAGAAAACCAAAACCAGTTGAGCCAAGAGACAACTCAGCTTTTAGCCAACAACAATGGACTAGACCCAGCCATACAAAGGATTTTGAAACTTCAATCCCAATTGTTGCAAGGACTCACTACTCAAATGATCAACATGAGAGAAAACTTTCTCCCAAGAGCCAATGACAACAAGGATGACAAAGATGTTAACCTAGAAGGAACCCAAGCTAGCAATATTTTTAGAGACAAGGATCATACATCCATGGAACATGAAGATCAATGCCCCAAGAAGAGAGAAAGATCTCCCACCTATGAAGAACATGAACTAGAAGAACTCCTAGCTTTGGAAGAAGAAGAAATGCCCCAACCCTAACAAGAAGGATATTACTCAAGAGCAATGTTACAATTGCAAAGAGATGGGACACTATGCCAATGAATGCCCAGAAAAGAAGAATAATCAAAGAAACAAGCAAAAGGCAATGATACCAAGGAAAAGAAAGATCTCAGCCTTGACACATGTTTCAAATGCAAGGAACTAGGCCACTAGGCAAACAATTGTCCAGAAAGGATGGAGAACAAGTTAAACAAGTCTATGAAGGATCTCAACCTTGACCCATGAGTCAAGTATGGAAACCAAGGACACCATGCAAATGTTTGCTTAGAGAAATTTTCCCCAGGATACCAAGAAGGACAATGTGTAATTTTTGTTTGAAAATTTTTAAGGGTGGTAGTACCCTAGTTGTTTTGAACTTGCTTGTAACCCCAGCCTCCCCAAATCTCGGGACGAGATTTATTTTAAGGGTGGTAGCCTGTCACATCCCAAGATTTTCCAAATCTTGTAATGTGAAAATAAATTAATAAAATAAAACTTTGTTTGATTTTCAGGGCCAGAAGAAACTTTTTGAATTCAATTGAAACCTCAAACCAATTTGAATCAAATAATCCTAAAAGGATTTAAAAAGATAAACATTTAATAAAGGAAAATAAAAAAAATTTAAAATTTCTATTTTGGATCTTTTAATAAAAGGTTTTGGTTTTCAAAAGAAAAGGAGGATTTAAAAATAAAAGATTATTTTATAAAGCCAAATGAAACCTTGGCCAAACTTTGGAATTAAAACATTTTGTTTTGAATAAAAATAGCAAAGGTTTATTTAAATAAAATAATAAGGATTTAATATCCAAATTTTATTAAAATAAAGGCTTATCCCATTTTAAATAAAACACTAGAACTTATTTATTTACTTTAAACAAGTTTCCAAGTATTTAATATTTCCAAATAAAACCTACTGATTGGGTTTTGAAAGCATTTGGATTTCAAATGAAGATTTTATTAAATGAACCAAACCCTATTTGATTAATAAACCTTGGCCCATTTTATTTAACTAATATTGGACCCTTTAGCAAAAATGTTATTTTGTTTTAAACAATCTCCAAGTATTCTTTATTTACAAATGATACCTACTGGTTTGGTTTGGGAAAATATTTTGGAATTTAAATGGAGATTTATTAAATAAATCATATCATATTTGATTAAATAACTATGATCTATTTTATGTTAAATAGATCCTAAAAGGAATGAAAATATTATTTTATTTTGGAGTGTTGGATTATGTTGATGAACAGAACCAAAAACACAATGCAAAGTTTAATGATTGTTTGAATTGTTTGAAATATTTGAATGCTTGAATAATTGTTTGAAATAACAAATTAGGAAATAGAAATAGAAAAAGAAAAAGAATTAGACAGAAAAAAATAGAACAGCCCACCAATCTGGCCCAACTAACCCAGCAGCAGCCCACCTAGCCCACCTGCTCTCCTCCCCGAAGCATTCTTTTCTCACTGAGAAACTTAACCGCGCAGAGAATGACTACTGGCCCCCACCTCCACTCCCTTTCTTTCACTGCCAAGCGGACCCACCCTTCTCTGTTCATCGTCTTCAACCGGACTCCGTCGCCCTGACCGTTGCAGTGAGTTACTCCGGCGATTGATTGCACGTGAAGGAGGCCTTGATTTCTCATAATAACCACGCCCCTTTAAACTTCAGTCACTCCTCTCCGTTTCCCCTCTGCCCCCTCCCCAAAGCACGCCTCCAGGCCGTCGCAATTTGTCCTCAAACAGCTCCGTCTCCGACGAGCTTCCACCGACGAATACGGCCGAGCCACACCACCTCCTGCCTCCCCGAGCACACGAGCACACTCACCACTCTCTTACGCATCTCCTGGTACACTTCGTTCAACCGCGGGCACCCCAGGAAGCCGTCTTCGACAAAAGTTCTGAGCGCCGCCGTCTGTCTCGCCTCCGTCGAGCTCCTCCGGTAATTCCAGACCACCCCGACCCCTTCCGTTCACGCACACATCTTTGCCATGGTCTTGCGCAGCTAACCCCGTCCTCCGTTTGTCTTTCCGTGGACCACAGCGTCATCCTCGACCTCGACCGCACGCGACCGTCGCCAGAAACAACTCCGGCGAGAAATCCTGCCCGTCCCCGTGCGCCCCTTGCCATGACGACCACACGAACAGCATCACCTCATCCTCGCGACTTCGGTGAGCTTGCTCCCTCACTGTTTCGTTTCCTGCCTCGCCAGCGCCGCCGCCAACTGACCGCTCCGCCGCTCGCCGGTAACATCCCGCCGCCAGTTCTTGGCCAGGCAGTAGCAGCCGTCCGATACAGATCCGAGGCACACGATTGAATGACTTACCGAAGGGGTATCGAGCAACCAGTGTCGCACGATCCACTTTAGATCTAACGTTCCACAGAGCCGATCCGGCCGAACCGGTATCGACCAATGAAACAGCGCCGCGTGTCACCTATTTGGTTCAAAACAGAATTTGAAAACAGAAACTTTTGCAAACTTCAAACCCTATAACTTTCAAACCACACGTCCAAATTTGGCAAATTTTATATCAATGGATTCAGGAGAACAAACCCTAGCCAACCATGCCCTTAGTTTAGCAAATAGTAGCTGTTAGCTTGTTTGAAATTGCAGAAACATTTGTATGCTTGTTTAGATTAGAAAAATTGTTTAAAATGGAATTTAGGGTTAAAACCTTTGCTAATTGGATTGTTGTGACCTTACTAACCCTAGGAACCAACCCCTGTTTTGGAAAATGATTTTTGAAAAGTTTAGAATGGATTAATTGGTTTAGTCCATTTCTAGCTAATTAAAAACCATTGTTTTGTTTATGAAAATGCTTTCATAAAGAAAACTTTAAGGAAATGTTTTGGACCAAACCTACTGACCTAAAAACACCAAGTTTTGCAATAGTAACTCATTTGGTGAACAACTTAAGAGTTTTGCCTTAATAAAAACATTTTTCACCACATGAAATGATGAATGGATTTAAAAAAATGGTTTTGGGCAAAAACCTCTAACTAACAACTTTGCCACTTTGGTAAATGACCAATTTGGAACTTAAAAAGTTTAGAAACCCAATAGAGGCCCTCTTTGCAAAATAAAACTATCTTGTGCATGCTCCCATACATGACTTAGATTCCATTACTTTGTGTGTGTGAAGAATTGTTTGTTTGACTTTGGTTTGGAATGTGAATTGAATTTGTGTTTGCTTGATTGATTTGTAGTGAAGTGTGAGACTAGAAAGATCAAGAAGTGAACCACCATTCCCTACCAAAAAGGCAAGTGATGCTTCATACTTTTGTCCCATTACTTTCTCTATGCATTAGTGATTTTGCTAAGTAAAACTTGCATGGATTTTGCTAAGTATAAACCTTGCTATAGGAAACCTAGTAGATGAATCCTTAGTAGGGTTTTCCTAAGTTAAGATTCCTACTACTACCAAGCTTAGCCTAGCTAATAGAAAACATGGGTGGAATATATATTCACACTATGGAAAAATATTCTAAGTCTAAGGACTTGTGATTTTGTCTAATAAAACAACTAAGTTAATGAATCACCTGGGTGGAATGGAATAGCTTGGTGGAGAATGGTTGAGTGGTTCACAAGGCCATGGACTTGGATTGTGTATCTCACTTGTGGATGGCCACCCAGGAAACAAAGGGATTTGAGATGTCAAATGTTGAGAAGCTTCAAGTAAAACCACTTGGCAATATGGGCTCTGCCATGATCATATAGGTTGCAAGAACTTAGCCATATCGACAGTGGGTGGTAGTGTTTGATAGGTTGGAGCGCGTCCATATTGGTCTAAGGGAAAGCTTCTGAAAGATCTTGTCTTGGGAAACCAAGTCTTGTGGGGAAAGTGCACCACCTCTGCAGAGTGTAAAATCTAAGTACTTAGCCATGTCCCTGGTAAAGGACAATTCGAGCATCAAGACATGGAAGCAATCAAGAATCTCATCATTCAAATTTCTAAGTTAAAATCTTGTGGATTGAACAAGGGTTGTTTGAATTATTCAATCATTGATGGAGAGATGGCTTGGTACAAGGATCTTGAAATCTTTGATTGAGGGAAATGATTTTGTCAAGCAAAAACTTAGTATTTTCAAATGTTAAGGAAAAATCTATTTTGAGCAATGCAAGCCTCAACTCCACTTAGCCAAATGCATATAGATGATAGACTCCACTATACTACCATAGTATCACTTGCCAATACAATTCAAAATGTATTGACCTTTATGGCTGTAACTTGTATGTTGCAGGTTTGATTGATTTTAGTGAAGATTGCTTGTTTAGGATTACAAAGTCTACAACCAACATCTGCCTGTGGCACTTTGAAGATGAAGGACCCCATGCTTATAGTTATTCCGCAGCAATGTAATGTAATAGCCATATGAGCTATGAAAGATGTAATAAAATTATGTTATTCCTGGTTATAAAGTTATATTATGACCTTTGTTTCTTGATATTACATCTTAACTGTGGATGCTAGCTATTGATCTAGGGACTAGCATTGTAAACACAGGAGGGATCAATCTTATCTAAGGTTGGGACCCCTACAGTGATGATGGTGCTAATGGAGATGGTGATGAGGATGATGATGATGATCCTGATGAATTCTAGCTTGATGACAGTGTTAATGGCGACGATCTCCCCTCTCCAGGAAAGAATTTTCCCGACAGAAATCTGTTTGCTGCAGATCTCTTTCTCTCTCTCTAGTTTCCACCCCATAGAGGCAGCGGAATCTTTCTGTGGTCGCTCCCCGAGTCTTAGGGTTTCGGGGGGAAGTTATAGGCGAAAGGGAGAAGACAGAGATGGGCCAGGGTGGCCACACCACCTGGTGGCGTGGCCAAGGGGGGCCGCGCCAGGGGGTGTTGTGGGCCCTCTGTGGCCCATCTCCACTTCCCCTTTTGGCTTCCTTCGTCTTCTAGAAAAATAGGGATTTCCATATAATTTCTAGAATTTTCTGATGTTCGCAAATATTGCATCTGGACACTTTTCCATCAGAATCCTGACTCCGGCAGTTCATCCTCCAAGTCATCCAACATGCAAAAATAGATGAAATATCATAAGTATCACCTCTTAATAAGAAATATATCAATGAATAACAGTAAATTATGATATAAAAAAGTGATGCAAAATGGACGTATCAATATATGAATAGTATGACTCGACATGCTACAACCCTAGTTTCAGATTGAGTGGACGACCATGTTCTCTACTCACGATTCTCAAGTTCCATGATTTTTAAGCTTCTTAGCTGAACTCCGGACCCTTAAATTACTCAATTTATCAAGATTTCCAATTTCCTAAGTGAAAAGAATGATTTTTCAATCTATAGAAAAAGGAAAAACATTTGCAATTTTCTAAGTGACAAACTCAGGCTTCGAAAAATTTGCATGTAGAAAAATTTGACCTTGATTCAAAAAAATAAAAAATAAATAAAAAACATTGCATGACGTCATGTGAATTGTACTACTTGCCGTGAAAAATGATAATCATGAGCTTTCACAAATTTTGAAAAAGCAAACTGCTTTGAAATATGGCCTACTATGTAAGAAGATTCTCAGGCTTTAGGCCGAAACGACAAGGGTAAATGGCCATACTTTATGGTAATATTCGATCACATATATGGTACATTGGTGCATCTTGGCATGGTGAACAATAATGCTGAAAATAATGGGAGTTTCCAAGTTTTAGGAACAAAAAATACCATTTTGAATATTCAAAGTGAAAAAAATTAATGTTTTCCTTTAAATTAAAGCAAACACGAAGAATATGGCTCGAAATACCACACAAGCCCAGTTTCGAGGCAAAATTTTGACCATATTTCACTTATGATTACCAAGTTTTATGAGTTATTAAGCGACCTAGCTAACTTTGCCCATTTAAATGAATTTAAGGTGATTTACCAATGTTAGGTAAAATTTGAACCAAAAAGTAAGTGGTAGATTTCTCTCAAAAGTATCTTTTGAAGGTACCCACCAGCAAAGTCAATATGTTGAAAACCAAAGTTTTTTTAAAAGATTCAACTTTTTGCTAATAATTTTCGTGTAGAAACATTTGACCTTATTTTGAAAACAATCTAACAAAAATAATTAACAATAAAGAATCTAAACTACGTCCTCTTACAAGTAGTACTTTCCATCAACAAAGAAACATTAGTTTTGACAAGTTTTGGAAAATAAGCATGAGTATGAACATTCTTGGATTTCAAGCCGAACGACCATGGTCATGTCCATATGTACATCATACTTTATGTTGATGATCCCGTATCCAAGAATTTGCATGTCGCCAAATTTGGCCATATTTTGAAAACAATCAAAGAGGAAGTAGTATGACGAGTATGGATCGATCAGTTACTCTCTCGAGAAGGAGCAGAACCTGACTATTTTCCTTGCTTAATTTTAGGGAGCTTCGTGCTAAATGTATGGACCTCGATGTGATTTTCTCCTTTTTAAGTCCTTGATGTAAAATGTACTCACATCTTCTATGTAAAATTTACCCTAAAAGTAAGTGGTAAATTTTATACAAATTTAAGCTTAGTTTTTAAAGAGTATGAATATTCTTGGATTTCAAGCCAGACGACCAAGGTCATGGCCATATCACCATCATACTTTATGTTGATGATCCCATTTCCAAGAATTTGCATGCCACCAAATTTATCCATATTTTGAAAATAATTGAAGAGCAAGTATCATGTAGAGTATGGCTCGATCATCTGCTCTCTCAAGAAGGAGCCGAACCAAACTATTTTCCTTGCTTAATTTTAGGATCCTTTGTGCCAAATGTATGAACCTCAATGTAATTTTCCCTTGTTTAGGTCATTGATGTAAAATATACTCCCACCGTCCAAGTAAAATTTTAACTAGATGAGTACAAGTAAATGTGATATATTTCTTTTAAAATTTTGCAAAAATCTTTATAAGATAACTAGTAATTCAGTACAGAAAAACCACTGAGTGTTCTGAAAAATTAAAGTTCTTATCTATGCAAGAACTTGGCATGGTGGTGTTCCCATATTTGGTAGTAGTACATGGGTGCTTCTTGTCATGGTGAACATTATTTACACTAGGAAATTCCCCCTGTTGAAAAAAATTCTAGGAGCGAGAAGATACTTAGAGAATAGAGGAGGCAGAATAGGAGGATTTGATGGCGCTGCGATGTCAGAGTAAAGCTGCGATGGGTTCGTAAAACAAGGTACATGGTAAAATGAGTAGTAGTAAATTTCAGAACCTTTAATATATATGCACAACAAATTGTGTTTTTTCTCTCCTTCACTGCCTCATCGCCATCCACACACCCCGGCCGGATGATCCCTCCCTCGTCCAAAATATGGAGTTGTGCACGTGTGTCGACCTGCCTTGTAGTTCCATTTCACACCCTGCAAAGAGGAAGAACCAAGCACACCTGCAACATGCTAGTTCAAAAGTGAGGAGCGCTTTTTATGAATCAAGTAATACGAGTAGTACGAAGCGTATGGCTCGGCTGCTCGCTGTAGAAGGACCTAGGCAAGAGTTCTTTTCTTTGCTTACTTTTAGGGCCCTTTTGGGCTAAATGTATGGACCCCTATGTAATTTTTCATTTTTTGAGGTCTTCGATATAAACTATACTCCCACCGACCGTGTAAAATTTTAACTACAAGTAAACGCAATAGATTGCTCTTAAAATTTCCAAAAATCTTTTGAATATAACCAGGAATTTATTTCATTGAAACCCAACAAAAGTTCTGAAAAATTTATGTTCTTTCTATGCATCCGTGTCCTGATAAAGTTGACACGGTTTTGATAACATTCAGATAAAGAATAAAAAGTACAATATTTTTTGAATGGCATCCTGTTACATGTATTCAGAAACATGCTTTTGACAACTTTTTGGAAAAGACAATTAACCGGATGGTTCCCAATATTGGCTACCATGCATGAACATTATTAATTATTCTTTCGTTTCAATCCAAACTAAACAATGAAGGTCATTCCCTTATCAACATCATATGTTTATTAATGATACGGTTTCCGCATCCGGTAGATTGGGTGCATCTTATTGTACTAATCCGTTTTGCTAGTAAAAGTTCCAATTATCAAGAAAAAATTTATAATAATTTTATATGTGACATGAGTGTTTTTCTATAAAGAATGTACGAAGAGTATGACTCAAAATTAAAAATCCCTAGTTTTAGACAAAGTGGACAACCATGTTCATACTCATTATTCCCAAGTTCCAGGAGTTTTTAAGCATCTTATTAGCTAAACTCCTCCCACTTAAATTACTTTATGTTAACAAGATTAGGTCAAATGTTAAATACATTAAAGTAGTAGTGCTTTTAAAGTTTACTAAAAACTTTAAAATCTAACCATCAGATAACCAATATATCGAAAACCATTGACAGTTCAGGGAGATTAAACTTCTTGCTAATTAAGATTTTTGCATCAAGATGAATTTGACCTTTTTTTAATAAATTCAAATGAAAAAATATAAAAGCCGAAAAACAAAAGATTTACGTAAGACATCCTTTCATGTGTTCTATTTGCAATAAAAATGATAAACATGAGATTTGACAATTCCCACATGATCCCAGGATTTTCCAAAGCATCGTTGCAAAAGGTTGCCTAGGGCACCTTGAAATTTTCTTCTTCGGAACGGTGTGATTTGCCTTGCGATTATGCCCTTTCTACCGATAGGAAAAAAAGTAGCGCCTCAAACTAGCAACTAGCATTGTGGGCTAAAAGTTTTAAGAAAAATCTAATTTTCTGTTATTATTCCTTTTTGCATATGCGTCTATGTTAACGTCCCGTATTAGACATGCCCTAATACATTGGGATGGAGGAGTCGGTCTAATAACCGCAGAACCGCCCACCCACATATTTTTTGTTGAGAAACCATGTGCCCCTCATCGTATTACTCTGCCGCTCCAGCTGCTGGTGTACCATCGTAGCCCCTCTCAACCCTTCCAGAAAGGTAGAAACTGCCAACCCATTCCCACTAATCTTCCGCGGTACTCGGCCCTAGAATGACATCCGGCAGTTTGTTCGTCTGGAGCGATGAAGCGTAAGACATTTGAGCGCTACAGCCAGGCAATGGGATCGGTCAACCTCCTCTATGGACCGTTGAGCAACATCACCAGTCGAGCCGATATTCTGAGCACCACTTGCCTGGCTCGCATCATGGTTGGCATGCGTCGAGGGATTGCAAAAGATCTTGATCTCCTGTTTGGTTTGCCCACCCTACTTCACTCTGAACCACAGACATAGCCACTCGACCGTGATGAGCAGGTAAAAGACAGTTTGCATGATTTTTGTAGGATTTGAATCATTAGAATCTTTCCTATGGATTGCAATTGGATCAAAGGGATGGTGCTACCAAAATTCTTCTAAACTGACCCCCTAGGCCTAAATCCCATAGGAATTGTAACATATACTTGAGCCTCAACTCTCATCATGTGCGTAGGATCGAGACATGTCACTCGTGTAGGTAGTTTACCTACGTTTTACAATCGCTTTTTTCACCGGCAAACCTATGACATTCTTGTGTACTCAATCATGCGATCTAAAGAGGCCCAAAACTTTTGCTTCAGTGTCCCCCTGTTTCCTCCAAACATACTAAACTGAAAACACAAGAACGACCAGGATTGTTGATACCCATAACAGAAGGTGTATTGGCCAATAAAGGTTGTCCTTATATTTTAAGTTTCATGTGTTTGACAAACACAAGAATTCTGTAAAAAGTTGGATGTGTCGTTTACATGAATACAAAAACATATGATTCCTTATAAACATGGTCAAATCAAAGTCACACCTCATGGTAGAGTATATTTGTGATATTACCATGTCTCTTCAGACCTCATTCTTGTTCTTTGCGTGCGTAGGAATTGGAAAATGAGGTACAAGTTGGAAACCCCAAGAGCAAGGTGTGAACCAGCACAGCAGCAAGTCTTCCCTCGGTAAGAAACCGAGGTTATCGAACCAGTAGGAGGAAGGAAACATCACACAGGTGTTGCAAGCAACGTGGAAACCTGCACAACACAAACTCAAGACTTTGCTGCAACTAACAGTGAGGTTGTCAATCTCACCGGTTGCTGTAACAAAGGATTAAACGTATGGTGTGGAAGGTAATGGTTTGCAGCAAATAAACAGGTAACAGTGGAGGATGTATCAATGGTAAAGATTGGACCAGGGTCCATAGTTCACTAGAGGTGCTCTCCTTAGATAAACAACATGGCATGAAGGATAAACAAATTACAACTGGGCAATTGATAGGAACTGAGAAAGGAATAACAATACAATACCAGACAAAAAGATCCTATGAGATTCGATTAGGAAATACAACAATATACATAGACCGCCATCCAACTGCATCTATGACTAGAATTCCACCTTTAGGTTATCATCCGAACCCCCTCCAGTATTAAGTAGCAAGCAATAGACAACTGCTTTAAGCAAAGTGTGTAAGGTAAACAATCCACTTGTTCTATGAACAAGAGACCATTGTTTTCTCCCTAGTGGCAACATCACATCTATAACCGAAGAGATTTCTATCACTTCCTTGGAAACTAAAGGCATGAACCCACTATCGAGCATAAATACCCCCTCTTGGAGTCATTAGCAACTACTTGGCCAAGATAGCTACTAACAACGGAGAGCATGCAAGATCACAAACAACAAATACACGATAGTATCAAATAGACAAAACCATTAATCAATCTGACATGGTAATCTCAATATCCATCGGATCCCTGAAAACACAACATGCATGATTACAAATAGATCAGATCTTGATCATGAACGGAGATCACAAGATCTATACATGAAAGCACGAGGAGATACAACCATCTAGATACTACATGGACTCATAGTCCAAGGTGGAACTACTCACACATCATACCGGAGAAGAAGGCCTTCGAGATGATCTCCCCTTCGGCAGGGTGCCGAGAAGAACTTCAGATCCCCCGATGGAAGGACGACGGTGGCAGCGGCTACAGAAGGTTTCGTGGAGTTTTGATTGGGTGCATAGGGTTTCTGCAACGGGGGCTTCTTATAGGCGAAGAGGCGAGGCTGGGAGGCAGCCAGGGGCCCCACACCCTACCTAGGCGCGGGGTGGGCCCACCTATGCCTAGGTGGGTGTGGAGGCCCTGGTTTGCCTGTCCGTCTCCCCTCTGGACTTCGTGTCGCCCACGGTAAAATATTGACTTTGGCTTTTGTCCCGTCCAATTCCGAGAATATTGATTTTCTGCCTTTCTAGAACCAAAAACAGAAGAAAATAGGCAACTGGCAGTGTGGCAACTTGTTAACAGGTTAGTTCCAGAAAAGATATAAAAACACCTGAAAGTGTAGACGAAGCAAAGAAAAGTAGATACTAAACAAGCATGGAGCATCAAAAATTATAGATACGTTTCCGACGTATCAATAGGTACAAAAACATATGATTCTAACCCATAGGAATTTTGGAAGATATAAAATTACTATGGAGTCCCTTATTATTTCCTATGCCCTCTATTCTATAAGAATCTAAACATGAGCTCCAACCTCATTTTATTTCTCCTTTGAGAAGTCCAATGCGCTCACACTGTATATATTCCTGAAAAATTCTTGTGTTTGTTTCCTATGCACCATCCAAACACATCTCTTACAAAATTCCCGTGTTTTTAAATCGTAACATGAATTTACTATACATACCATCTCAATCATGTGTTTTTCATATTCCTACGTTTTTTAAAAACCAATGATTGAAAGAGGCCCCTTACAAAATTCCCGTGTTTTTAAATCCTAACATGAATTTACTATACATACCATGTCAATCATGTGTTTTTCATATTCCTACATTTTTTAAAAACCAATGATTGAAAGAGGCCCCTAATCCTGTTAACCAATCATAAGAAAATTTCCTGTTTTTTCCTATGGTCCATTCCTTTGAACCAAATGGTTAAACAATGCCGCCATAATTCCTATTCCTACACTTTTTATTTAATACAAACAAGACCTTATTCCTTATTGTGTTTGTTTCTAGGAATGATTCATTCATCACATTTCTGCATCTTTCAGATAGTAGTTTTTCTACAAAGGTATCTAGTTACTTTCCCCTTTTGTCGAACACCTTGCATTCCCCTAGATATGAGTAAAATATATTGCAAGGCATTGACACATTGCTACTGCCACTAGACAATCCAACAATAGAAGCATTTGTACCACTTGATGATGACATATCCAGAACTTGGGATGATGAAGGATTTGAAAACAAGGGTTGCTGGGTTTGTGCCAATTGTCATGTCCCAAATTTTAGATTTGGTACTACATATCATACATGCCATTTCATCATGAGCATCATTTCAAAATTTCAGTTTCAAAAGCTTTTGACAAAAATCATCGCTTGCATATGCCCATTGTCACCTACATCACCTGCACTAGAGTGCTCGGATTTTACCTTGAACCTGCTAGAAACTTTGAGTTTAGTATTTTTGTTAGCACATATGCGTAGAGGGTCCCGTCACGAACCCGTAGCACTTTGAATCGCCTCAATCGGAGGTCCGGATCAAAAGTTATGCCCTGCTGAAATTCTGTAAAAATTCAGGTTTAATTCTCATAGAAAATTCAGTTAAGAAAATCTTCAGGAAAAAAAAAAGAAAATAAAAAAAAAGAGCCACGCGCAGCCTGCAGCCCACCAGCCATGGCCACCCAGGGCCTGCCAGCGCAGTACAGTAGCAGCGCGTGCGCGGGCAGCAGATAGCAGTCGCCACCCAGCCGGCCCAACCCCCCCCCCCGTGCCGCTGCCAGATGGGGCCCGCTTGCCAGCGCGCCGCCGCCGCAGGCACAGACGTCGAGGCCGTATTCCTCGCGAAATCGGACGTGCTGCAGAGCCCCGATTGCACCGCCTTATAGCCCCAAGCTCCCTCTCTACCAAGACCCCCTCGAAACCTAGCCTAAGGCGCCTCCACCCCTCCGCAATTTCTCGCCGGAAAACACTGCCGCCGCCGCCATTACCGTCAGTTAATCCCGATTCATGCTGTGCCGGCTGCCCCTTCTCTCCCCGATGACCCTAGGGTCTCTCACTCGCTCGACAACGTCGCCCTGACCCTCTCTTTTTGCCGCAGGACAGCCGGGACGAGCTCCCGAGCTCGCCGGAGTGCCGCCCGTCGACGCCCACGCTCCAGCTCGCCGCCACCGTCGCCCGCGGACGCGAGAGCCGACGCCGTCACCGCCTTGAGCTTCACCATTGCCTCCCGCACGCCGTACGCCACCCCTCCGCCGCCGACGACCACCGGAGGAGCCTCGCCGCCGACCGCCAACACTGCCCGGTGAGCACCCCGTCGCAACTACCCCCTGCCCTTGGATCGACTGTGAACGGTCCAGATGAGCCGTATACTGACATTTGACCGCTGACTGGTCAGCCTGTGCCACGTCAGCACGGTCAAAGTCAGCAGACTTTGACTATTGATTTAATTTTGATTTTAAATTGGCAAGAATTAACTAAATCTTGTGAAATTCATATCAATTAATCTACAAGGCCAAAAATTGCAAATAAGATACCAATGGATTCAGATTTTCACGTAGAATGTTTCTGTACAATTGTTTCAGGATTTTGCAGCAAGGTTTTGCCATGAATAAATAAATAGTTTAATGTCCTATTTAGAGTAATAAATTCATAGGAAGAGTTCTACAACTCCAAAAATTTCAAATGAGGTGTCCCTGGAATCAGTAGAACAAGATAAATCTGTTAATGAATTAAAAAGGTAGACTTACAGTACTGGAAGTTGCAGAATCTATTAAAATGATTTCTGGAGTATTTTATTTATTCAGAAAGTTCTATAAATCCCTTTTGAGTGATTCCAGTTGGTACTGGTTCTATTTTAGTTCCAAGATTTTACAAACTGCTTAATAGCAGTGGCTTAATAATTGGGTTATAGCTCAATTGTTTGGCCATTTAAAATTGCATGCTTTGTTTCCAATGCTTTTAAAATGTTTTCCTTGCATGCATACAGTAGGTATATTGAACAAGGTTGTAGAATGCTACTGAAGCTTTGTTCAACTTGTCATGCATGCATCTTGCATTGTTATGTTTGTATATGATTGTGTTTGGTTTGTTTATGTGATTGCAATTGTATCGTGTAGATTGTGACGAGTGGAACTCTTGCTCGTGTGAGGATTGTTTATTCGACCACTACAACCAAGGCAATTATATGCTAATTGTTCATGATTATTGTCCTACTATTTTTAATGCATTGTTGTTTATTTTGTAGATGCATGTGTAGGAAAGTACTATCTCTATGCTATATCCTATTATGTGGTAGGGATTTCCTGTAGATGAGCAAACATTGGTAGATGTGCTTAGCCATGCTATGATGAACGAGGGCTGGGTTACATCACTGAAAGTTGTTTCTAAATGTGTTGGTTTGTGAAAACTAAAAGCAACTTAATCAATGAATCTCCTGGATGTGATGGGATTGATAATTTTTGGTGGTATCATTGCGGAAAGACACCCAGGTATCAAGAGAAAATGAGTGGCTTATTTATTTGGTAGCTTACGTGTACAACCATGTGCCAGTAATGGAATTGACGGTTGATTGGACTCAGTAGGTTGTGGTAACTCGAACCCACGTATCCAGAGATGTAGAATTTTGGTAGGTTGGTACGGAGCGTGTCGGGTTTGGGGAGCTACTTCCCGAATGGTCCCTTCTTATACTTCTCCCTATCATCACCCAATATGAGAGTGGTGGTACAAGCTAGGCTAGCTAAGTCATATGGGTAAAGTGTACTAACCCATGCAGGGTGTATAAACTAATCAATTAGCTGTGTCCTCGGTTATGGACATCTGAGTTGCTTGATATTGAGTTCACGACATGTTTCTCGCTCATTCTAATTTCATAATTGCTTTAATGTTGATGGGTTAACTTAATTGGGATCTTTTCAAAGAAAGACAAAAACTGTTTATGAAAGTAGGACAAAGGTATTTGTAAATGCAAGCTAGCCACAGCTCCACTTGCCAAATATGCATGTAGATGCTAGTTCTATTGTCTCCTTTAATATCTCTACTTGCCATACATTCCATGTATTGACCCTTCGGGGTTGCTACGTTTCATGTTGCAGGATATTCAGATTATGAGTGATCGATTAGGCCACGGTACTCCACTCGACACTTGTTCACTTTTGGGCAATTTGAAGAATGGAGGAGTTATTTTATTTATGTTGCTACTTGCATAAGTTGAGCTAGCCTAGAGCTAAGCCCTTATTGTAATAATGTTACTCTGGATCCTTGTTAGACCCCTCCTTTATAAAGGAAAGGATCCCTGTGATTGCAATGCTAGTCCTTGGATCAATGCTAGCATCCACAGTTTTAGATGAAGTACACAGATACAAAGGTCGTTTATTACATTCATTCCAGAGATAAAACATAGTCTTTTACAACTCAGGGTCATAGGCCTAATACAAGAGTTTAAGGAATAAGTAAATAAACATAAGTCTTCATCTTCATGTGCCACAGGCAAGCATGTTGAGTGTAGACTCATGACTCCTACTCATCATCGGAGTAACCTGCAACATCACAAGTTACAGCCACAGAGGGTCAATACTTTGGAATAGTATTGGCAAGTGATACCTTAGTATATATTTAGTGGACTATATTACTATATGCATTTGGCTAAGTGTAGCTTGGCTTGCTTTGCTTGAAAATAGGTTTTACCTATTAGTTGAAATCACTAAGTTTTCTTTATCATAAACTTCCCAAGAAACCACCAATAGACATTGGGGTCCTTCACCCTTGTTCACCCACAAGTTTTACTTATAAGTTGGAATGATGAGATTCTTGTAGCTTCCATGTCTTGATTCTCAAGTTGTCCATTACCTTGGACTAGGCTAAGTACTTAGGTTTTCCATCTGCAGAGGTTGTGCACTTTCCCCACCAGACTTGGTTTCCCAAGACAGGACCTTTCAGAAGCCTTTCCTTAGTCAAATGGACGCGCTCCAACCTATCATACCCACTACCACCAATTGTCCAAGTGACTAAGTTCTAGCAACCTATATGATCATGGCAGAGCCCATATTGCCAAGTGGTTGCACTGTAAGCTTTCTCAACACTTGGCTTCCAAATCCCTTTGTGCCTGGGTGGCATACCACAAGTGAGATACACAACCCAAGTCCATGGCCTTGTGTAACCACTCAACATAACCCAATCCTTCCATTCCACCCAGGAGGTTCATTTGACTTAGTTGTTTTATTAGGAAAGCATAAGTCTCATGACTTAGAATATTTTCATCATAGTAAGTATAGATTTTCACCAACCCTTGTTTGCTAAATATCTAGGCTAAGCATGGTATGATAACTTAACTTAGGAAAATTCCCTAGCAATTCTACAATTCTACACTACTTAGGATTTCCCAACTTAGCATTAGGCAAAAGTAGCATGCAAGATTTAGCAAAATATCTAATGCTAATACAAAACATAGGATAGAAATATTCATGAAAATATCACTTGCCTTGGTAATGGGGAGAGTAGCACTCCTCACAATCACAATCACTAGCAAAATCTACACAAAAATTTGTAGCACACCATTACACACAATTATATACAATCAAAAATAATATGAATGCATGCATGCAAGAATTTACTAAGTGGTGATTTTGAAAACTCTACCAAGCATGTGCATGTTTACAGAAGCTTAACAAGTCACAAGTTTGCCAACTAAACTTATTTATCCCTAAAACAAACTACTAAACTAAATCCACACTCAAAATAGTCTTAAACATGTTTCTACAAATAAAGTCATTCTAATGGTTACTATTTGTTAAACACTTTGTATAATCAGAAAGGCCTTGTTTCACTGAATCCAACGGTATAAAGTTTGTGAAATTCCAACGTGGCAATCAAAAGTTATAAGCATTTGAAATTTGGATCAAATTCTGGTTTTAATTCTGTTTTTAGTTCTAACACTTTGCCACGCGTCGCGTCCCTATTGGCGCGTACCGCTTCGGTTGGATCGGGTCCTGCGGACCGCACGATCTAAGTGGGATCTGGCGGCTCAGATGCGCGCCTACCCCTTCGTTTAAAATTCTATCCTAGCCCTACGATACAGATCCAACGACCTAAATCACCAAGCCAAAATCTGGCGGCGCTTAGCGGCTGCGCGCGGCGGCGACGACCAGACGGTGGCGGCGCCGGCGATACCGGTCACTAGGAGGATAGGGAAGGTACTCACCGAGATCGCAAGGACGTGGGGATGCTCAACTTGTGGACAGCTCGGCAAGGGGCGCTCAGGGTTGCGGTGGATTCCTCGCCGGAGTTGGATCTGGCAACGGTGGCTCTGCTCGAGGTCGAAGGCGACGTTGTAGATCACTAGGAGGCAAACAGAGGATGTGGTCAGATGCATAAGACCACGGCGAAGATGCGTGCGTGAAAAACAAGGTTCGGAGCGGTCTGGACTTACCGCTGGAGCTCGCCGGAGTTGAAGCTGGAGACGGTGGCGGCCAGTCGTTTGCGTAGCCGACGTTCTGGGTCACCCGTGGGCAAACCAGGAGTGTTAGGAGATGCGTGAGATCAAGTGGAGTCTGTTTGTGTGAAGCAGAGGCAGAGGGATGGTCGGAGGCGGCCGGAATTGCTGCGGCAACTCGTCGGAGACGGCGGGGTTGCAGAGAGCAATTCGTGCAGCCTGGGGGCGCTCTGGGCTTGGGAGTTGGGGGAGAAGAGCGAGGGGACAGAGGGGGTTTAAATAGCCTGGTCGCGAGCGAGAATTACTCAGTAATTGATACGAATTGAATCCGTGAATCAAACAGGAAACGGACGCGCTGATTTGGGGATGAACTGGTCGTGCGGGTGGAGACGACGATGCTCGAGTGGGCCGCGGTTGTCAGCGAGAGAGGGGAGTGGAAGCGGGTCCCTTCTGTCAGTGAGCTGGTGGGTGCGAGAGTGGGTAAAGAAAACGATTCGCGGGGTGTGCTCTACTGGGCTAGTCTGGGCCGTGTTGGGCTGGGCCGGCCAGATTGGCTGGTTTGGCTATTTTTTCTTCTCAATTCCTTTTCTTTTTCAGATTGAATTTCTAGAAATGGTTTTTAAACCCAAATTCAAATCTGTTTGAATCCAAAGCTTTACAGGACATTTGTAAAATAAAACTTGTTCTTAAATGAGTGTCAAACACATCTGAACAATTCAGAACACTTGAGTCTTTTTGAAAATAAATTAAACTATGCCTTTATGAGAGGTGATAGTAGGCATAGAATTTGTTTTAATTCATATTTTGCTTTGTTATTTTGCTCAAGCTTTTGAGACCACTTATGTTTGAATTCAAAACATTCTGAATGAATAACAGCATCTTTCCCAAAAGCATGTAGCACAAAGGCTAGGGTTTTCATACATAAAATGATGAGTCACAATTTCTCCTGTTTCTGAAATGATTTTGAGAAAAGCCCTAAATGATGATGAATGCAAGGATGATATGAATGTGTTTTGGAATATGAATTTAGGGATGTTACAAATCTAACCCCCTTAAGATGAATCTCGCCCTCGAGATTCGGATTGGCTAGCAAATAGGTGAGGGTGGTCTTTCCGAAGATCATCTTCTCTTTCCCATGTTGCTTCCTCTTCGGGGTGATGATTCCATTGTACCTTGCAAAACTTGATAGTTTTTGTCCTTGTGACTCTTTCTGTGGTCTCAAGAATCTTGACAGGATTTTCCTCATAGGTGAGATCACCTTCTAGCTGGACTTCCTCCAAGGGTATGGTATCCTTCAAGGATGATTCTTCCATCTCTGGGTGACATTTCTTAAGCTGACTCACATGAAACACATTATGGACAGCTGACAGAGACTCTGGCAATTCAACTTCATATGCAACCTCTCCCTTGCAACTTAGAATCTTGAATGGCCCAACATATCTTGGTGCCAACTTTCCTTTGACTCCAAATCTTTTCACTCCACGAAGTGGTGATACTCTAAGATAAGCTCTATCCCCAACTTCGTAGGTGACTTCTCTACGCTTAGAATCCGCGTAGCTTTTCTGTCGGGACTGTGCTATCTTCAACCTGTCCTTAACCAATTTGACTTTCTCTTCGGCGTCTTTGATAAGATCAGGTCCAAATAAATTTCTTTCTCCCACGCCATTCCATAACAATGGGGTGGTACACTTCCTTCCGTAGAGTAACTCAAATGGTGCCATTCCAATACTAGATTGATGACTGTTATTGTAAGAGAATTCTGCGTAAGGCAAACTTTCATCCCAACTTGCTCCATAGTCTAGGGCACATGCCCTCAACATGTCTTCAAGAATCTGATTAGTCCTTTCCGTTTGTCCATCAGTTTGAGGATGAAAAGCAGTGCTGAATTCCAACCTCGTTCCTAAGGATTCATGAAGCTGTCTCCAAAAGTGAGAAGTGAACTGAGTTCCTCTATCTGACACAATACTCTTAGGCACACCGTGAAGGCATATAATTCTGCTCATGTAGATCTTTGCTAACTTGGCACTTGTATAAGTTGTCTTCACGGGTATAAAATGATCCACTTTAGTTAGGCGATCCACTACTACCCATATGGAATCATACCCTGACCTGGTCCTTGGTAATCCGGTAATGAAATCCATACCGATATTTTCCCACTTCATTCAGGAATAGGCAGTGGTTGAAGCAAACCCGCTGGTTTTTGATGCTCCGCTTTTACTCTGCTACACACATCACACAAAGCAATATGCTCGGCGATGTCCCTTTTTAGGTTGTTCCACCAAAATCTTTCTTTCATATCCATGTACATCTTGGTGTTTCCTGGGTGAATAGAATACGGAGAGTTGTGGGCTTCCTGTAAAATCAGTTTCCGCAACTCCGGGTCTTGTGGAACACATATACGTTTCCCGTGCCATAAAGTACCTTGTTCGTCTATATGGAAACTCTTAGCTTTCCCTAGACTAATATTCTCCTTAATCTTTTCAATTTCCTTATCAGTCTTCTGAGCTTCTCGGATCTTGTCCAATAAAGTGGGTTGAACATCTAAGGACATGAGATGTCCTTCAGGCACAATCTCCAATCTGAGTTCTTTGAATTGCTTACACAAGTCATTTGGCAATTCTCCTTTGGTAAGGCCATTTACAAACGTCTTACGACTTAGAGCATCTGCTACTACATTTGCTTTACCGGGGTGGTATTGCAAACTTAAGTCGTAATCCTTGATAAGCTCTAGCCATCTCCTTTGTCTCATATTGATTTCCTTCTGGGTGAAGATATACTTCAAACTCTTATGATCGGTGAATACTTCACAACGTTTTCCCAAAAGGTAATGTCTCCATGTTTTGAGTGCATGGACGATAGAGGCTAACTCCAAATCATGAGTAGGATAGTTTACTTCATGAGTTTTGAGTTGTCTCGAGGCATAGGCCACAACTTTACCATCTTGCATAAGTACGGCACCTAATCCTTGATGCGAAGCATCACAATACACTTGGAAATCCTTTTCCAAATCTGGCAGACATAGAACCGGTGCTGTCACAAGTCTCTTCTTTAATTCCTGAAAGCTGACTTCACAACCTTCAGACCATGCAAATTTCTTATCCTTCTTTAATAATTCAGTCATTGGTTTATCAACCTTTGAGAAATTCTCAATGAACCTTCTGTAGTAACCTGCTAAGCCGAGGAAACTACGAACTTCTTTCACATTCTTGGGAGATTCCCATTCTGTCACAGCTGAAACTTTAGCAGGATCAACTGCCACACCATCCTTTGTCATAACATGACCAAGAAAACCAACTTCCTCTAACCAAAACTCACACTTGCTGAATTTGGCATAAAGTTTATTCTCTCTTAACTTTTCAAGTATCAAGCGTAAGTGTCTTTCATGTTCTTCTTTGCTCTTGGAGTAGACTAAGATGTCATCGATGAAAACGACAACAAATTTGTCAAGGAATTCCATGAACACCTTGTTCATCATATTCATGAAGTATGCTGGAGCGTTGGTTAAACCAAAAGGCATCACAGTGTACTCATACAATCCATACCTTGTGGTGAATGTTGTTTTAGGTATGTCTTGCTCTCTTATTTTGAGTTGAAAATAACCTGACCGAAGATCAATCTTCGAGAACACACATGCTCCTTCGAGCTGATCAAACAAGTCGTTGATTCTTGGCAAAGGATATTTGTTCTTGATGGTTACCTCGTTGAGAGAACGGTAGTCAATGCATAATCTTTGTGTTCTATCCTTCTTATCCACGAACAATACTGGGGCTCCCCAAGATGAAGAACTTGGTTGAATAAACCCTTTCTGCAACTGTTCTCCTAGTTGTTTCTTGAGCTCTTTCAGTTCATCAACTGACATTTTGTACGGTCTTTTTGCTATTGGTCTAGAACCTGGTACTAAATCTATCAGGAACTCCACATCTCTATCTGGTGGCATTCCTGGTAATTCTTCCGGAAATACATCCGGATACTCACACACAATTGGCACACTGTCCATGCTAACCCCCTTAAGAGAATTCAGCTTACTTCCTTTGGATTCAAAGTTTGACCTGAATTTTATTCTTTTTCCCTCTGGGGTTGTGAGTGCAACAGTACGATTAGCACAATCTAGTACTCCTTCATACTTAGCCATCCAATCCATTCCCAAAATTACGTCTAGTCCTTGGGAATCTAGGATTATCAGGCTCACTGGAAACTTATGCTTTCCAAATTCTATGACAAGATCCCGGCATCCAAGACTTACTATCATATCTCCACCCGGAGAACTAACTTTTATTGGACACCCAATGTTTTCAGATGCAAACCCATTTTATCAACAAATGCTTTTGATATGAATGAATGAGATGCACCAGTGTCAAAGAGTACAAATGCTGGAATGGAATTGAGTCTGAACTTACCAGCAACGGCATCAGGCTCCTCATAGACCTCCTCCACATTGATGTGGTTAACCTATCCTTTCTGGAAAGGATTGGGCTTGTTAGGCCCTTCAACTTTCTTCTCAGGGCACTCATTAGCATAATGCCCCAGCTTCTTGCATTTGAAGCACTCAACCTGACTGATGTCCTTTTTAGGAGGCTGGCTTCCACTTCCACTTCCACTGTGGTGGCTCTTATGTCCACCCTTGTGGTTCTTGTGCTTATCATTGTCATGACTGCGATGATGCTTGTTGTCATGACGGTTGTGGTTGTGGTGCTTGTTGAATTTCCCATGCTTGTGGGATCCTGAGCTGCCACTGTCATCATAGTGAGATCGTTTGTGAGACGACCCCGAGCTGTGCTTGTCGGAGTGTTTCCTTTTTCTACTCTTGACTTGCTTTATTTTACTCTCCAAAATAGCAGCCTTGTCACACAGAGACTGGTAAGTTGGAACATATGCCACAGACAGCTGCAGATTCAGCTCATCATTCAAGCCCTCCAGAAACTTTTCCTTTCTTTTGGCATCTGTGTCAACTTCATCCGGTGCATAGCGTGCCAGATTGTTGAACTCTTCTATGTATTCAGCCACGCTGCGGTGGCGCTGCTTTAAGTTGTGAAACTCTTTCTTTTTCAGGCTCATCATTCCCGATGAGATGTGAGCAGTGCGAAAGCCATCTTTAAAGATAGCCCAAGTCACCTCATCAATAGGAGTGGTGATTTGGAAGTTGTCTGTGGCATCCCGCAAAACCACTACTAGAAAATCGCGTTGAATTTGTGCATTGCATCGTCATCATCATATGTTGTTTGTCTAAAACTATTTCGGAAAAACCTAGTTTTGTTTTATAAACGCCCCGACTTTGTTCAAACACAAAACCCCGGATGTTCCGGATATTTTGTTTGTCTAAAACTAGTTACAAAAGCTATTTGAAAATAAATAAAACATTAAATTATTTTTAATAGGGGCAGTCGAACGGGCCGATTGACCCGAACGACCACCCCAGAAAATAAATCGGTCCACCAACCAAAATCCTACAGCTACCAACTAACCTACCCAGCCCTCCCCTCCACATCACCCCACCCAATAGCTGCTTGCCACCTCCCCTTTTCCCTTTCCCCAGCCAATCATGTGCTGCCACCTCACCCCACCAGCCCCCCACCTCTCTCTCCACTCCCTGCCCCTCCCCAACCGCAACGCACCCCACCCACTCCACACATGCACTCACGCACACCCCAGCCACCCTGCCGCCGGCCCCACCAGTTTTCCCGCCCAGCACCCCACCTGGGCGCGCCCTCCCCCGCGCGGACCCCACCCCTCTGGCCCCACCTGTCCCGTCGCCCCGTTCCCTCTCTCTCTTCTCCCTCTCTCTCTCCCCCGCGCGCGCTCCCTTCTCTCCCTTCTCTGGCTCCCCGCCGGCCAGGCTCCACCTCCGCCCAGCCCCTTTCTCTCCGGCCCCGCCTCTCACCCCCCTTCTCCACCCTCTCCGGCGCCCCCACCGTCGCCGGCGAGCCCTTCGCGCCTCCGCCGCCCTCCGCTCCACCCCAACCACCTGCAGCCCATCAACCACCGCGCTCGCCCAAGACCCCCCGACCCGCGACGCCGCCGGCCTCGTCCTCCGCCCACTCGCCGGTCCCGCGCTCGCCGCCCGCCCTCCTCCAGCGAGCTCGTCGTTCCCCCTCCGCTCCCGCGCGCCTCACCGGCCTCCACCGACGCCCCGCCATCCTCCGCCTCCGACCGCGCCGGCCCTGCCTCGCCTCCGGCGCGCTCGCCTCCGTCCGCTCCGGCACACCTCCGCCCCTGCGCGCTAGCCCCGAGCTCCCCCCCTGCAGGCGCCTCCGCGCCCCCGAGCCGCCCCGCCTCCGCTCCCTCAACCTCCTCCTCCCCGGCCGCGTGGCCGCCCAGCCCACCGACGCCACCCCTCCGTCAGGCCCTCCCCGACCTCGCCGCGGCCCCCTCTCGTCGCTGCAGCGCCGCCCTGGGTGGACCCGCCTCCCCGTCTGGGGATCCTTGCCCTGTTGCCCTGTGGTTTCATCGCCCCACGTCTTTGGGGCCTTGCCGTTTCGGGTGAGTTAGTACTGTTGTAGGTGATAAGATGGCGGAGCTGCCAAGCCCAAGATGGAGAGCCGCACTAGTTGTCAAGGTCCGCAATGCCAAGATCTCGTCATCGACATGGTCGTGCTACTCGAGGATGCGCGTATATGACAAGTTCGGGAGCCTGATTCCATCGACGCCAATCCGAGCCGACACCGAACCTCGAGGACTTCATCACGGAACACCAAGGCTTCCTCCCCGGAACCACCATGACCGTCTTCAAGGATCGGAGGAACGAACCCTGAAGCCCGATCCCGGCGCGCCCGAACCCGTCGAACACCAAGACCCTCGGGATCGCCAAGTTCTCCTTCCGGAAGCATCGACGCCCGTGCGACAAGATCTACTTCACGGATTCGTAGGACCCCGGTACCCGATCCACTCAAGTTCGCCATCAACGACAAGATCGGCACCGACCAGGGCGAGACCGATGCGCCCCCGACAGCGACCCAAGTCCTGCTTTCCGGACGCGCCAAGATCTACCCCGTTACCGAGAACGATCCCGGAGTCCGAACCTCGATCCCGTCGAACCCTGGACCCTGAGACCGAACCCCGGCCCCGAACCTCGGAACCCCAAGACCGTCGGGACGCCTTATGTGTGAACCCCTCTCCGAGAACCCTATTTTTATAAATGCCATCTATATAACTTGTTGCATATTAAATTGTCATTTCCGCATGCATATCATTGGGTTGGGGGACTTATGCCGATTCACCTCTAATTAAATATGGGGCCCATATGCGGGCAAATCTAGTCTTATATTGGCCTCATTTAAACTTGTGTAGCGAACCGGTGCTATCTTTTGTCTTGATAATGCAACATTTAAATTGCGGGGTAGATAAATAACTTGAACCATCTAACTAATTGTCGGGACCCCGGTTCCGCTTAATATGACCTATTTGCATCGCACCTTTGCCATGCCATACATCATACATGCATCATGCCGATCTTCTGCCGTTGTATTAAATATTGCATCCGGTGTTTCTTCTAGTGTTTTGCTTCTTCGCGGATAAGGCCGTTGAGTTGATGTGAGCTTCGCCCCGATCTTCGGTTGAACCTTCGGCAATGTTTTTCAGGCGAGCATCTCCCCCTTTCTACCTATCTTGCTTTTATAGTATTTATTCCCTCCTGTTGATCTGTTGCTATCTATGTTGCGATGCTTTAGTTTCCGTACCTGTGATATACCGTGTAGCCCTATATTGCCATGGCCACCTCCTATTACCTGTTGTTTGGTAGATAGTTGGACTTGCGCGTCGTAGTCGCTTGCTCAAGTGCTGTTGCGTGTCGCCATGTACCACAGTTGTTGGAGTATTGCCACATGTTTGATGTTGGAGATGATCTCGGCTTTATTTATCGTTCACTTTAATTCCTGTTTAACAACTAAAATTGAAATAAGCAGAGGCATCGGTGGGTGATAGATAATATTTTGGTTTCTGAACGCCCACTTGTGTCCCGTAGGACCCCGAGTACTTGATACCTGTTCCTTGATTTATCGCGCTATCCACATCCGGGAGGTATATGGGACCCCCCTTAGCCAGAGCTTGTTCAGTCTTATTTCTTGGGGCCACAACTAGTTTGAGGTTTTATTTACTATCCTGTACCTATGCCATGCTTTACTGCTTTATTTACGATTGTGCGAGGAGCACACTGTACTGTTTAGGATCGTGGCACGATTCCGCGGTGTCGACAAGCCCAGCCACACTTTCGGGTTCCGAGTCGTTCACAGCCGTCCCCACAACCTTAAGTCCGTCTCGGAGCCGGCCGGCTTCGTTGCGGGTTCTACTTTAAGGGGTGGCCCCCTGAAATATTTCTGAATCCTGTGATTGCTTTGTCGTGAAAGCCTCGTTGGGTTTTGTTTTGGTTTTTCCGAGGTTGATCGAGTGTGTGTTGCTATTGGTGCACCCCGGCCGGGTAAAACTTTCTGAAAGCCGTGTCCGCGGTTATGGACGACTTGGAGCACAGTATCTCGACCATAGACAAGCATAACTAAAGTTTATTGCTATAAATTTGACTTTATAATGACTAGTAATCAGCTCCACTATAATGGAATGGCTAAATAATACTGCCCACAACTGCTTGTTTGGATTGTCGCTTGCGACCATTGTACCTGACTAGTAACTATTGCAACTACAACGGAATGGCTAAATAAAAGTACCAACAACTGCTGGGTTTTGGGGTACCTCATGCTAATTGTATCTGACTAGTAAGTGCTGCCACTATAACGGAATGGTTAACTAAAAGTGCCCACTGCTTATTTTATCAGGATGATTATCTATACCTGACTAGTAATTGTTGCAACGATAACTGAATAAATAAAACTGCCAACTGTGTGAGTTCCTCGGTGGACTTCCTCGACTGGTCTCGAGGGGGAAATACCAGGATGGGATTGTTTGGCGTAAGTTTCAGGTCGGATCCGAATAGGTCTTTCTCACCCCTCTCTGATAGCCGCCAGTTGTATCGAGTCTCTATAGGCTGTCTAGTGCCTGTTGCCGCTGCCGCTTCAGTCCACCATACCTTTGTAGGCGAGGACCGCCGAATTCTAGTCTCGCCGTGTACTGGCCTCAGTACTGACGCTCCTCTTTTTCCTTTGCCCTTTATCGGCACCCCTTTTGTTTTAGCAGGTTTTGAGATCGACGTCGTTAGCAGGGTTACCCTTCCGGCTTGGCCTGGGCAGGGTTATGGACGCCATTGGTTATTCTTCAGGGCTCTTAGCCCCATTTGCATCTTGTCCGTAGTCGGACGCTCTATCGTTTTCAAGGTGATTTGGATCTTGTATATTATATCTGTATTCTTGACTCATTGAGTCGCTGTTATATATATCTGTTCTGTGGGTCCCATCGAGGACTGTTGTGTAATGTTATTACTTTGTTTTCCACCCGCACGAAAGTGCCTGGTGGGCACCTTTGAATCGTTTCTATGCGGGTTTGGCGGGTTTCTCTAAAACTTGCATAGGTCCGATTCTGAGGGTGTTACATTGTCCCACCATGTGGCGGCTGGTCCTTCCAACAGATGTGCTGCGAACCTGACTTTTTCAGCATCCGTGCAGCCCACGGTCACTAAGTCCTTGTTCACGGAACATAGTCATTGGCCACCATGGGATCAGTTGTCCCCGAAAACTTTGCTGGCCTCAATCGCAGAAACCTGGTGAGCATATCAAAACCCAGAGGGTTGTTGTTGTTATTGTTTTTGTTGTTATTGGGGTTGTTGTTGTTGTTGTTATTCTGGTTTTGAATGAATGTCATCATCATTTGCATAAGCTGTGTTTGCGCATTCATCATTTGTTGCATTTCCGGGGTGATGTTGTTGGGGTTGGGGTTTGCGCGACGGGGAGGCATCTGTGGTTTGTTCAAATAGATAAGAATGAGATACCCATAGATGTTTTATGCACAATACATCACAAGAAAACACATAGCATGCAACTCATGAATAAAAAGAATCAACAACCAGATAATAAGTTCATGAAATAAAACACACCAGTGGCAAGCCATCCACATGTCGGATGGTCCAATAACAAGTTCACAAATAACAAGTACGAATATGAAAGTTAAACGAGTAGTCAAGTCTACTCATCAGCATCAATCTCCTCCTCGACGAAGGTAAGACCTGCGTTCTCTATCGCGGTCTTGTTCTCCTCAATCGTAGTGGTCAAGGAATCGACCTTGGCCTTGAGAACCCTCTTCTGGGAGCGAAGCCTCTCAATAACCATGTGCTGCTGCTCTAGCTCGAAATCCTTGGACTTCAGTTCCTCGGTCATGTCCCGGATCTTCTTGTTCCTATCCTGGACGCGTTTCTCCTGACTCTTGAACTTGCGGTCCTGGGCCTCGAACTTCGTCTCCATTTCCTTGATCATCTCGTCCTGCTGTGCGAAAAGCTTGTCCTTCTCATGTAGCTGCACCTGAAGCTCGTCATTGCTGAGCATGACGTTCGTCCTGTCCGTGTCCACGTGCCTGATAAGAGACTCTAAGTCCTGGAGATAGAGACGTATCGGCTCCGCTACGTCCCTCGAGTCGTCCTCAAAGTCAATGGACTCTCCATCAACATCACGTCTTCCGAAGACGTGGAAGTGAGTGCCCCTAACCTTCGGGAGTGACGGCCTAACAGACGTCCTATCAGGTCCTGCATGATTACCTCCATGCCTCTCTCCCTGTCGTCGTGCATCAGCTTGAAGACGATGGCCTCTGTAGTGGGCTCTGTCTGGCGTCCGGGCTGGTTCACCTTGAAGCCCCAGAGGTCCTTCCTCTCGAACTTGGTGAGTGGGTACACCGTGATGGTGGGAAGAGGGAGATCGAGCAAAGTGGTAAGCTCAACGATACGGGGGCCAAAACGGGTAACCTGGAGCTCCTCGACAGTGCTGATGGTAATAAGCATCTAATTTATAAGATTGAAAAAGTTAGAACAACACAATTTAAGGTATAACAAGACAAACATTCATACATATCCATGGAACACAAACTCAACCAAGTCATGCATACATAACTCCATTACATCAATCATGGTCCAAACTTTATTTAAGGTATCATTTTGGGAAAATAAGGTGATAGGTGGTGGTCCAACTAACGAAGTGTGCTTACAATCCTATCTCACTAGATCTGGTGGCTATCACAATGTTTCTAGAGGCAACCCACCTATCTTGTTCACATGATTCCATCACTAAGTCTATTATATCTCCCCTTAACTCTTGGTTGGTGGTTTCCAACTCATGGGTAAGTTCCTTCTCTTTCTCTAAGTCTTTTTGGAGGTTGAGCATTCTGCACTTGACTCTAGCACTTAGTTCCTTGATAGTCTTCCAAGCTGCATCTCTGGATGACTCAAAGAATGTGGTGTGCATTATAGTGTTGGTGTACATGCAGAATCCCCTTTCTTTGTGGTTGTCTTCCTTGGTTTTGTACAAGTGAAGTTGCACCCACCAATACTCCACTCCTTCATCCATCACTGGAAAGCCTTTGTATATAGCTGCTCCATGTACTTCCATTGCCACCATGAGGTCCTTGAGAATCTTGGGAAACTCAGTTTCACACTCCAAGGTCATGGTCAAGAGTGGTCCTTTCTTCACGGCTTCGTTGATGGAGTTCATCTACAAATAGAGATGAGAATGAGAAGATTAGAAAAGTTTACGAGAAGAATAGACAAGTGTAGAAGTATTTAAAATTTTCCTTAGTGGTTTCCAATCCTAGGGTCATAATCCTACAGGCAACACAGTGCTCTGATACCATCTGTTAGACCCCTCCTTTATAAAGGAAAGGATCCCTGTGATTGCAATGCTAGTCCCTGGATCAATGCTAGCATCCACAGTTTTAGATGAAGTACACAGATACAAAGGTCGTTTATTACATTCATTCCAGAGATAAAACATAGTCTTTTACAACTCAGGGCCATAGGCCTAATACAAGAGTTTAAGGAATAAGTAAATAAACATAAGTCTTCATCTTCATGTGCCACAGGCAAGCATGTTGAGTGTAGACTCATGACTCCTACTCATCATCGGAGTAACCTGCAACATCACAAGTTACAGCCACAGAGGGTCAATACTTTGGAATAGTATTGGCAAGTGATACCTTAGTATATATTTAGTGGACTATATTACTATATGCATTTGGCTAAGTGTATCTTGGCTTGCTTTGCTTGAAAATAGGTTTTACCTATTAGTTGAAATCACTAAGTTTTCTTTATCAAAAACTTCCCAAGAAACCACCAATAGACATTGGGGTCCTTCACCCTTGTTCACCCACAAGTTTTACTTATAAGTTGGAATGATGAGATTCTTGTAGCTTCCATGTCTTGATGCTCAAGTTGTCCATTACCTTGGACTAGGCTAAGTACTTAGGTTTTCCATCTGCAGAGGTTGTGCACTTTCCCCACCAGACTTGGTTTCCCAAGACAGGACCTTTCAGAAGCCTTTCCTTAGTCAAATGGACGCGCTCCAACCTATCATACCCACTACCACCAACTGTCCAAGTGACTAAGTTCTAGCAACCTATATGATCATGGCAGAGCCCATATTGCCAAGTGGTTGCACTGTAAGCTTTCTCAACACTTGGCTTCCAAATCCCTTTGTACCTGGGTGGCATACCACAAGTGAGATACACAACCCAAGTCCATGGCCTTGTGTAACCACTCAACATAACCCAATCCTTCCATTCCACCCAGGAGATTCATTTGACTTAGTTGTTTTATTAGGAAAGCATAAGTCTCATGACTTAGAATATTTTCATCATAGTAAGTATAGATTTTCACCAACCCTTGTTTGCTAAATAGCTAGGCTAAGCATGGTATGATAACTTAACTTAGGAAAATTCCCTAGCAATTCTACAATTCTACACTACTTAGGATTTCCCAACTTAGCATTAGGCAAAAGTAGCATGCAAGATTTAGCAAAATATCTAATGCTAATACAAAACATAGGATAGAAATATTCATGAAAATATCACTTGCCTTGGTAATGGGGAGAGTAGCACTCCTCACAATCACAATCACTAGCAAAATCTACACAAAAAATTTGTAGCACACCATTACACACAATTATATACAATCAAAAATAATATGAATGCATGCATGCAAGAATTTACTAAGTGGTGATTTTGAAAACTCTACCAAGCATGTGCATGTTTACAAAAGCTTAACAAGTCACAAGTTTGCCAACTAAACTTATTTATCCCTAAAACAAACTACTAAACTAAATCCACACTCAAAATAGTCTTAAACATGTTTCTACAAATAAAGTCATTCTAATGGTTACTATTTGTTAAACACTTTGTATAATCAGAAAGGCCTTGTTTCACTGAATCCAATGGTATAAAGTTTGTGAAATTCCAACGTGGCAATCAAAAGTTATAAGCATTTGAAATTTGGATCAAATTCTGGTTTTAATTCTGTTTTTAGTTCTAACACTTTGCCACGCGTCGCGTCCCTATTGGCGCGTACCGCTTCGGTTGGATCGGGTCCTGCGGACCGCACGATCTAAGTGGGATCTGGCGGCTCAGATGCGCGCCTACCCCTTCATTTAAAATTCTATCCTAGCCCTACGATACAGATCCAACGGCCTAAATCACCAAGCCAAAATCTGGCGGCGCTTAGCAGCTGCGCGCGGCGGCGACGACCAGACGGTGGCGGCGCCGGCGATACCGGTCACTAGGAGGATAGGGAAGGTACTCACCGAGATCGCAAGGACGTGGGGATGCTCAACTTGTGGACAGCTCGGCAAGGGGCGCTCAGGGTTGCGGTGGATTCCTCGCCGGAGTTGGATCTGGCAACGGTGGCTCTGCTCGAGGTCGAAGGCGACGTTGTAGATCACTAGGAGGCAAACGGAGGATGTGGTCAGATGCAGAAGACCACGGCGAAGATGCGTGCGTGAAAAACAAGGTTCGGAGTGGTCTGGACTTACCGCTGGAGCTTGCCGGAGTTGAAGCTGGAGACGATGGCGGTCAGTCGTTTGCGTAGCCGACGTTCTGGGTCACCCGTGGGCAAACCAGGAGTGTTAGGAGATGCGTGAGATCAAGTGGAGTCTGTTTTTGTGAAGCAGAGGCAGAGGGGTGGTCGGAGGCGGCCGGAATTGCTGTGGCAGCTCGTCGGAGACGGCGGGGTTGCAGAGAGCAATTCGTGCAGCCTGGGGGCGCTCTGGGCTTGGGAGTTGGGGGAGAAGAGCGAGGGGACAGAGGGGGTTTAAATAGCCTGGTCGCAAGCGAGAATTACTCGAGCATTGATACGAATTGAAGCCGTGAATCAAACAGGAAATGGCCGCGCTGATTTGGGGATGAACTGGTCGTGCGGGTGGAGACGACGATGCTCGAGTGGGCCGCGGTTGTCAGCGAGAGAGGGGAGTGGAAGCGGGTCCCTTCTGTCAGTGAGCTGGTGGGTGCGAGAGTGGGTAAAGAAAACGATTCGCGGGGTGTGCACTACTGGGCTAGTCTGGGCCGTGTTGGGCTACGCCGGCCAGATTGGCTGGTTTGGCTATTTTTTCTTCTCAATTCCTTTTCTTTTTCAGATTGAATTTCTAGAAATGGTTTTTAAACCCAAATTCAAATCTGTTTGAATCCAAAGCTTTACAGGACTTTTGTAAAATAAAACTTGTTCTAAATGAGTGTCAAACACATCTGAACAATTCAGAACACTTGAGTCTTTTTGAAAATAAATTAAACTATGCCTTTATGAGAGGTGATAGTAGGCATAGAATTTGTTTTAATTCATATTTTGCTTTGTTATTTTGCTCAAGCTTTTGAGACCACTTATGTTTGAATTCAAAACATTCTGAATGAATAACAGCATCTTTCCCAAAAGCATGTAGCACAAAGGCTAGGGTTTTCATACATAAAATGATGAGTCACAATTTCTCCTGTTTCTGAAATGATTTTGAGAAAAGCCCTAAATGATGATGAATGCAAGGATGATATGAATGAGTTTTGGAATATGAATTTAGGGATGTTACAATCCTTCATTATTTATGATACACGGATATTTTGCTATGTTATTCATCTTTATTCTATTGTGGGCCAATGAACTGATCCGGGTATTAGCATGTCACATAGAAGCTATGGTCTTTTCAGAACCGTAGTGTTACAAGATGGTATCAAAACCCGTGTGTCTACTGTAGGATCGTGACCTAGGTTTGGATTAGGAAGCCATAGATATACTGAAGATTATATTAACTCTGTCTTTCATCTTATGCCTTTCACTCTCATAAATCTTTACCATTTGCTATTCTCACACTTTCCTATTTTAATTGATAGATGGGAGAAGTCAGGACTGAGTATGCTGGGATTGAGTCGCCAAGGCCCTTTGCAAGACAGTTGGGACAGCTCTCATAGTCATTGGGATTGCCGCTGCCCATGTTCAAGGTAATAAGGCTATACACCTATGGATATGGCTGGGAGATCACCACTTTCATCTTCAGGGATGTTGCCTTGCCAAACCATGTGCATATGGTCTACACCAAGATGTATTGCAACTAGGGGCTTGGAATAAACTTGGCCCTGCATGAAGCCCTGTTACGCTAGTGCCATCTCGTTCGACACCTGCTGCCAGAAGACTCACCTTACCGTGACTACGGAAGGCGTGATGAGAATGGGAATGTTGTGGTTACCCCAGGCAATAGGAACAACATGCCGCCCAGTAGGAGGAACATAGAGGATATGGAGGTGGAGAATGGAGTCCTAGCTGAGAAAGTGATGATGGTAAAGGAGATAGCTGATTTTGCCAGCAACGGTCTAGTGGTCCAAGGACAGGAGATTAATACTTTACATGAAGTTGTGGATGTTCTGAACCATGCACTTATTGGCAGGGACACGACCATAGCACAGCTGAATGGATACGACCAAGAGAAGGATGAGACCATAGCATAGCTGAATGGGACCATCCAGGAAAATAATCAAGCCATAGAACAGCTACAAGGGACCGTCCAGTAAACGAACCAGACTATTGTTGATATGGCAGCCCAGATTGCCGATCTCCAAGCATAGTTGAATCCACCTCCTGATGACAACAATGGAGATGATGGCAATGATGATGATGAAGACGGAGGGAACAATGATGATGAGGATGAAGATGATGATGGTGATGGAGACGATGATGGTGGAGGAGATGAAGCTGTTGCTGCTGCAGCAGAGGATGAAGAAGAAGAGGAGGATCCAGAAGAGGTGGAATTTGAGGTATCAAGTGAGGATTCAGGAGAAGTGTATACACCACCTCTATGGATGGTCCGTGGACAGAAGCGCCAACGCATGAATGCAAGGACCTACTGCAACCTCTTCATGAAGTAGTTAGATGGCCACCAATTATTCTTTGTTAGGATACATCGTTAGTTTAAGGCCTCAATCAATGAAAAACTTAGTTTCTGTTAGTTTAAAGCGTTTCTCCTATGTGTACTCTAAAGTTCCAGGATTATTTGTGCGAATTTTATAAATGAGTTATGGCAAGGTTTTGGTTGATATTCGAGTTCTTCCTGCTGCAGTTTTCTGTTGACCCTGCTGTACTATACGAATTTTCATATTTTTTGGTAACTAGGAAAAATATAAAAAAGTAGGGTCTGTTTCGAAACTCTCTGTACTATATTTAAAAAAATCAGCAAAATTCCTGACGAGTTTAAGTCAGGTAGAAAAATTCTTGAACACTGTTGGACTGTTCTGGCAGATTCCTGGTTTATTGCTTTTGTTGGCCTGTTTATGTTTGTAACTGTTGACAACGCTTCTAAACTATTTTAGTAGCTATATACTTCTAGGATAACCCCTGGAACCTTGCTGGATCGTTTGTTTGCTGATGTGTTGCTTGCTCATGATTTTCTGTGATTGCTTTGTTGTTGTTTGATCATAATGCATGGGTAGAATCTTATTTTCGTAAATGATTCTTTCTAAGCTTACTTGTGCTGAACCGCAGATGCCTCCCCACCGTCAACCCACTGAGATTGAGCAGCTTATGGCAACTCAGGCACAGCTAGCCCAAGTGATGACCCAGTTTATGGCAGCTCAAAACAACAATAACAACAACAATGGGAACAACCAGCCCCAGGGAGATGCACTTACAAGGTTCCTGAGGCTAAGGCCAGCGAAGTTCTCTACTGCAAATGAGCCAATGGTTGCTCTCGGCTGGTTGCGTTCAGTGAACAAGGGTCTGGTAATTGTTGGATGCATAGATGCTGAAGAGGTGAGTTTTGCTGCTCACCTACTGGAGGGGCCAGCTGCTTCGTGGTGGGACACTTTCCAGATCACCCACCCGCTGGACACTGTAACCTGGGCCATGTTTGAGGAAGGTTTCAGGACCAACCATGTCTCTTCAGGAGTTCTGAGTCTGAAGAGGAAGGAGTTCCGCAACTTGCGCCAAACCAACCGCACCGTGGCTGAATATATAGAGGATTTCAACAACATGTCGCGATATGCCCCTAAGGATGTTTACACTGATACCAAGAGGAGAGAGAGGTTCCTGGATGGCCTCAGTGATGAGCTCTCGGTACAGCTTCTAGTGGTTTATTGCCCCACTTTTCAGGAACTTATGGACAAGGCCAGAATTTTGGAGGGAAAGCATAAACAGGTGGAAAACCGCAAGAGAAAGAACAACAATCACCACGCTGGCTCTCACCACAAGTCTCGCACTTCTTATGATGGATACTCCAAGCATGGAGGAAGTGACTATGGGCGCCATGGAATCCATGACCGCCACAGCCATGGAAGTGATGGACATCGCCATGAGAGCCACAAGAGCAACCGCCACAGCCACAAGGGAGGACACACTCACCACTCTGGAGGACACAATGGACATGACCGCAACCGTGATCGCAACTTTGTGAAGAAGGACCTGAGTGAGGTGACATGCTTCAAGTGCAACCAGAAAGGGCATTATGCAGACAACTATCCGGAGAACAAGGGACTGAAGCCAGGCAACAACTAGAAGGCCATAGTGAACCACATGAATGTGGAGGAGATCCTAGATGAGCCTGAGCTTGTGGTTGGTAAGTTTCCAATCAACACTCACCCTGCACTTATTCTTTTCGATACGGGTGCATCACATTCTTTCATATCAAGGGAATTTGTGGATAAGTATAAGCTAGCTATGGAGTCTCTAAAGGGTTCTATTAGAGTAAGCTCACCTGGAGGGCAAATGATAGCTAGCACTAGTAGAAAAATAGGCTTCGCTTCGATCTAGAGTCTGACACTAGTCCCGATTTATTACGGGCCAGGACTAGTATGAGCACTAGTCCCGGTTCGTACCGTTTTTAGTGGCCAGGAGACCGAGAAAACTCTAGTCCCGGGTCATTCCGGACCTTTAGTCCCGGGTCGTGATACGGCCCGGGACTAAAGGTGTGCAAGCGCGGGCAACACCGTTTAGTCCCGGGCCATGATACAGCCCGGGACTAAAGGGGTGACCCTTTAGTCCTGATACGGTCCTGGACTAAAGGGGTGCGACGCGGGCAACTTAAAATTGCTATAACTTTTGCATACGATGTCGGAAAAAAATGTACAACCTATCAAAATGTGTGGAAAAATTTTGTTTGATTTTAACAGCCTTATTTGGGTTCCTCATATTTTTAGATTTTTAAAATTATATATAATGGATTCCTCACATTTTTCTGATTCTTTTACATTTTTAAAATTTGAAAAGGGAAAAAAGTTATTTAAAAAAAATATTTAGCAAGTTTTTATTGCATCTTTTGATTCCTCACATTTTTTTGATAATAATGAATATATTATTTGTTGAATTTCGATTTACAGATTTAAATATATTATTTATGCCATATTAAATGAATAATGGCAAAAAAATGAATAAAATATTATTTTATTTAGTTTTTTACTTTCATTATATTAAAATATTATTATTACTTATTTATTGTTGTTTACTAAAATAGTTGTTTGTAGTTTCAATAAATAAAGATGTATGGCATATTGATATGGGCTAATAGGATTGATATGATAGTTTTGACAACAAGGTACAAAAGGGCTTCGCGCAAGGACATCCGGATGAAACAGAGAAGTTAAGCGTGATGAGGGTGGAGTAGTGCTAGGATGGGTGACCGAATGGGAAGTTTGACCACAAGTGTAATTTAACCTAAGATTAAATATAGTTAGTGCTAAAAATGTTCTAAGTGAGAGGATTATGAGTCAAACAATTCAAAAGTTCAAGAAAAAATTCGAAAAAAATAATTAAAATTTAAAAAAAAATCGAAAAAATTGAAAAAAATTGAAAAAATTCTTTAGTCCAGGGTCGTATTACGACCCGGGACTAAAGGTCCTTCATCCCCCGCAGCAAAAAAGGGCCATGCGGTGGCCCTCTAGTCCCGGGTTGTAACAAACCGGGACTAGAAATAGGGGCCTTTAGTCCCGATTTCGCAGTCCCGGGTGCAAAACCGGGACTAAAGGCCCTTACAAACCGGGACAATATGCCCTTTTTCCACTAGTGTAGCGCGGGATGCCGCGACATAACTGTGAGGATTGGAGCACACGATTTTATTGCACATCCGGTAATATTGGAGTCGCAAGGTTTAGATGTAATACTAGGCATGGATTGGATGTCTATGCATGAGGGACACATAGATTGTGCATAGCGAGCAGTTTTGCTCAAGACCCCGGATGGTAAGAGAATTAGGTTCAAGTCATCGGTGCGACTGGGAAGGTGTAAGCTGAATTCTCTTAAGGGGGTTAGCATGGATACAGTGCATGTAATAAGGGAGTACCCCGACGTGTTTCCGGAGTAGCTGCCAGGGATGCCACCTGACAGGGATGTGGAGTTTCTCATCGATCTAATGCCTGGAACAGGACCTATAGCAAAGAGGCCATACAAGATGGATATAGATGAGCTCAAGGAATTAAAGAAACAACTAAGGGAGCAGTTGGACAAAGGATTTATTCAGCCCAGTTCGTCGTCATGGGATGCACCTGTTCTGTTTTTTGAGAAGAAGGGACAGTAGCAAGAGGTTAGTGGTGGACTATCGCTCGCTGAATGAAGTGACCATCAAGAACAAATACCCCCTACCGAACATAAATGATTTATTTGATCAACTGGAAGGAGAAAACGTGTTTAGCAAAATTGATCTGCGATCGGGCTATTTCCAATTAAAGATTGGGGAGGAGGACATTCCCAAGACTTCTTTTACCACTAGGTATGGTTTATATGAGTATACGGTTATGTATTTTGGACTAACAAATGCTCTGGCATATTTCATGACCATGATGAACAAGGTGTTTATGGAGTACTTGGACAAGTTCTTGGTTGTGTTCATCGATGACATACTGATATATTCCAAGGATGATGCTGAACATGAGAGACATCTACGACTGATTATGGATAAGCTGAGGGAACATAAGTTGTATGCCAAATTCAGCAAGTGTGAATTTTGGCTTAACACTGTTGGATTTCATGGACACGTGGTGTCAGGAGAAGGAGTCACTGTTAAACCAAGCAAAGTGAGGGCAGTTACTGAATGGGAAGCGCCCAAGAATGTGGGCGATATTCGGAGCTTTTTGGGACTTGCTAGATATTACAGGAGGTTCATACAGAATTTCTCCAAGATCGCTAAGCCAATGACGGAACTGCTGAAGAAGGAGAAGAAGTTGAGTGGACAGATGTGTGTGAAGCTAGCTTTCAAGAACTGAAGCGTCGCCTAGTGACCGCACATGTTCTGTGTTTACCTGATCTTCAGAAGGATTTCCAAGTGTACTGTGATGCATCTCGATAGGGACTTGAAAGTGTGTTGATGCAAGATGGGAGAGTGGTGTCATACGCCTCGCGACAACTTAAACACCATGAGAGGAACTACCCCACGCACGACTTGGAATTAGCATCGGTTGTACATGCGCTCAAGGTATGGAGGCACTACCTGATGGGAAAACACTGCGATGTGTACACCGACCACAAGAGCCTGAAGTACATATTTACACAGAAGGAGATGAACATGAGGCAAAGAAGATGGTTGGAACTTATCAAGGATTATGATATGAATCTGCAATACCACCCAGGAAAAGCCAATGTAGTAGCGGATGCTCTAAGCCAGAAGGTCTATGCCAATGGATTGACTGTTGGGGATTTTCCCGAGGATTTGTGCAAGCAATTCAAGGAGCTTAGACTGGAGGTAGTGTCAGAGGGATATTTGGCAGCAATGGAAGTCCAACCAACGCTACAGGACATGATCAGAAAGGCTCGAGTAGGAGAAGAGGAGATAGAGGCGATAAAGGAAAAGATGAAGGAGGATCGAGAAAAAGAAATCCGCGAGGATGAGCAAGGAACCTTGTGGTATGGAGATCGTTTGTGTGTGCCCAACGACCCAGAGATAAGGAAGCTAATTCTGCAGGAAGCTCATGACTCGCCATACTCCATACATCCGGGCATTACAAAGATGTATATGGATCTAAAGGACAGATTTTGGTGGAACAACATGAAGGGAGACATCGCCGAGCATATTGCCTTATGTGATGTATGCAGCCGAGTGAAGGAGGAACACCAGAAGCCAGCACGATTACTACAGCCATTACCCGTGCCAGATTGGAAATGGGATAGAGTGGGAATGGACTTTATCAGAGGATTGCCCAGGACCAGGTCAGGATATGACTCTATTTGGTAGTGGTCGACCATTTGACCAAGGTAGCCCACTTTATACCGGTAAAGACAACCTACACGAGTGCAAGGTTAGCCAAGATTTACATGGATAGGATTGTGTGTCTACATGGAGTTTCCAAGAGCATTGTATCAGATAGAGGCACCCAATTTACATCACACTTTTGGCGTCAACTGCTTGAGTCATTGGGAACTAGGTTGGAGTTTAGCACAACATTCCACCCTCAGATAGATGGGCAGATAGAGAGGGTGAATCGGATTTTAGAGGATATGCTGAGAGCTTGCGCTTTGGCTCATGTCTCTAGTTGGGATGAGAATTTAACGTATGCCAAGTTTTCCTACAACAACAGCTACCAAACCAGCATCAAGACGTCGCTGTTTCATGTGCTATATGGGAAAATATGTCGGACACCATTGCTATGGGATGGAGTAGGAGAGCGTCAGCTATTTGGACCTGATTTGATCAAGGATGCCAAGGAGAAGGTCACTTTGATTAGGGACAGTCTGAAGGTAGCACAATCGAGACAGAAGAGCTACGCTGATGCCAAACGGAAGGAAGTGGTGTATGAGATCGGCGATAGAGCGTACCTTAGAGTATCGCCACTGCATGGGATTAAGAGATTTGGAATCAAGGGTAAGCTGGCACCTCGGTATATAGGACCATACCGGGTCTTAGCACGCAAGGGAGAAGTTGCATATCATTTGGAGATGCTAGAGGCGCTGTCCCCTATTCATGACGTGTTCCATGTGTCCCAGCTGAAGAAGTGCCATCCGGAGATGGTGGATACATCGTTGAGAGACATCGTGCCACTGGAGGAGGTTCAGCTGGACACTGACTTAACCTACGAGGAGAAGCCGGTCAAGATTTTGGATACAGTGGAGAGGTTTACCCGTAGCGAGACAGCAGGTTTTGCAAGGTGCAATGGAGCCACCACACCGAAGAGGAAGCCACTTGGGAGCGTGAGGATGACCTAGAGGGCAATAATATTTTGCTACAGTGGTATCAGAGCATGGAAAACAAAAAAAATTCTACCGCATACATGATACAAACTAGGATTTGATTTATCCCTTTATTTTGCTCAGCGATGACACCTAGTACATGATGCAACCATTCCAACTTGTTATGACACATTCATGTACCCTTCCCCTCCAGAGTGCCGGACCTTCCGAAACCTTCTAGAACATTCCCGATGAAAACACCGGAACCATTCTCCAACCCCGAAACAGGACTTTCCGTATATGAATCTTATTCTTTGGACCATTCCGAATCTCCTCATGATATCCCGGATCCCATCCGAGACTCCGAACAGCATTTGGTCTCTTACTCATCATTCCATAACTACTCAACAACATCGAATCCTTAAGTGTGTCTCCCTACGGTTCGTGAATTATGCGGACATGATCGAGACACTTCTCCGAACAATAACCAATAGAGGAATCTGGAAATTCATATGGCTCCTACATATTTCTACGATTAATTTGGGATCGAATGAACCACTTACATACGATACCAATTTCACTTTGTCTCACAATAGTTTACTTATCCGAGGTTTTGATCGTCGGTATCTCTGCATACCTAGGTCAACCTCGTTACTAATAAGTACTCTTTTCTCGTTCCCGTGATATGTGATCCCTTGTGAGCTAGTCACATGCTTTCAAGCCAATTGGATGCCATTCCACGGAGAGGGCCCAGAGTATATCTATCCGTCATATGGATGGACAAATCCCACTCTTGATCCATGTGTCTCAACCAATACTTTCTGAACACTCAATGCCACCTTTATAACCACCCAGTTACGGTGAAGTGTTTGATGTCATCAAAGCATCCTTCCGGTAATGGTGATATGCATGATCTCATGGTCGAAGGAATTAGGTTACTATGTATCAGAAAGCATATAGCAATTGAACTATTAAAATGACTTGATCTTTATGCTATGCTTATCTATAGGAGTATGTCCATCATATCATTCTCCTAACGATATGATCTTGTTGTTAATAACATCTCAATGTTCATGATAGGTAAACCACAATCATTTATTAACCAACAAGTATTATGAAGAGGCTTTACTAGGGACTCTAATTTAGTCTACAAATCACACAAGTAATAATGTTTCCTTATTAATATTGTTATAGCATGAATGTAAACATTTATCATAAACACAAAGATATAATAATAACTACATTTATTATTGCCTCTAGGGCATATCTCCAACAGTCTCCCACTTGCACTAGAGTCAACTAATCTAGATTACATGGTAATATACCGAACACCCATGGCAGTTTGGTGTTGGTCATGTTTTGCCCTCGGGAGAGGTTTAGTCAACGAATCCGCCACATTCAGATCTGTGTGTACTTTGCAAATCTTTATGTCACCATCTTGGACATGTTCTCGAATAGCATGAAAACATAGCTTGATGTGCTTCAGCTTCTTGTGTGACCTTGGTTCTTGCGCATTGGCTATGGCGCCCATGTTATCACAATAGATAGACATTGGGTCCAGCGCACTTGGAACCACACCGAGCTCTGTAATGAACTCCTTCATCCATATCGCTTCTTGTGAAGCCTCCAAAGCAGCTATGTATTCCGATTCAGTTGAAGATCTCGCCACAATGCTTTGCTTTGCACTCCTCCAGCTAACTGCTGCACCATTCAAAGTAAATAATCCAGATTGAGATTTAGAATCATCCAGATCGGTGTTCCAACTAGCATCGGTGTAACCATTAACAACGAGCTGTTCATCACCTCCATAAGAAAGAACCATATCCTTAGTTCTTCTCAAGTACTTAAGTATGTTTTTTACCGCTGTCCAATGATCCACTCCTAGATCACTTTGATATCTGCTAGTCAAACTAACAGCATATGCAATGTCGGGTCTAGTACATAGCATGACATACATTAGAGATCCTATGGCTGAGGCATAGGGAGTCTTACTCATCCTTTCTCTATCTTCTGCCGTTGCTGGACTTTGAGTTTTACTCAAGGTCGTATTGGGCAACATGGGCAAGAATCCTTTCTTGCTATCCTCCATTCCAAACCTCTTTAGAACTTTGTCCAAATATGTACTTTGTGACAATGATATTAGGCGTCTCGATCTATCTCTATAAATCTTTATTCCTAATATGTAAGCTGCTTCGCCAAGATCTTTCATTGAAAAACTATTATTCAAATATTCCTTGACCCTATGAAGAAGGTCTACATCATTCCCAATCAACAATATGTCATCTACATATAGTATTAAGAATGCTACAGAGCTCCCACTCACTTTCTTGTAAATACAAGCTTCTCCATAAGTTTGTATAAAACCAAAACTTTTGATCACGTTATCAAAACGTTGATTCCAACTTCGGGATGCTTGCTTCAATCCATATATAGACCGTTGAAGTTTGCATAACTTGTTAGCATCTTTAGGATCGACAAAACCTTTGGGTTGCATCATATACAACTCTTCATCAATGTCTCCATTGAGGAACGCTGTTTTGACATCCATCTGCCATATCTCATAATCATAATATGCAGCGATTGCTAACAAAAATCCTCACAGACTTTAGCTTCGCTACTGGTGAGAAAGTCTCATCGTAGTCAACTCCTTGAATTTGTCAAAACCCTTTTGCGACAAGTCGAGCTTTATAGATAGTAACATTACCATCAGCATCTGTTTTCTTCTTGAAAATCCATTTGTTCTCGACAGCCTTCCGGCCATCCGGTAAGTCCACCAAAGTCCACACTTGGTTTTCGTACATGGATCCAATCTCGGATTTCATGGCTTCTTGCCATTTATTGGAATCTGGGCTCATCATCGCTTCCTCATATGTCGCAGGGTCATCGGTGTTGTCCACCAACATGACACTCATAACGGGATCATACCAATCAGGAGTGGTACGAGTTCTCGTTGACCTGCGAGGTTCTGTAGCAACTACAACCGAAGTTTCATGATCGTCATCATTAGCTTCCTCTCTTATTGGTGCAGGCACCACAGGAACTTCTTCCGGTGCTGCGCTACTCGCAAGTTCGAGAGAAGGTTCGACAACCTCGTCGAGTTCTACTTTCCTTCTAGTCACTTCTTTCGAGAGAAATTCCTTCTCTAGAAAGGATCCATTCTTGGCAACGAAGATTTTGCCTTCGGATCTATGATAGAAGGTATACCCAATAGTTTCCTTCGGGTATCCTATGAAGACGCATTTTTCCGCTTTGGGTTCAAGCTTGTCCGGCTGTAACTTCTTTACATAGGCTTCGCAACCCCAAACTTTAAGGAACGACAATTTAGGTTTCTTCCCAAACCATAATTCATACGGTGTGGTTTCAACGGATTTAGATGGTGCCCTATTTAAAGTGAATGTGGCTGCTTCTAATGCATAATCCCAAAATGATAGCGGTAAATCTGTAAGTGACATCATAGAATGAACCATATCTAAGAGAGTTTGATTACGACGTTTGGACACACCATTACGCTGTGGTGTTCCCGGCGGTTTTAATTGTGAAAGTATTCCGCATTTCTTCAAATGCTCGCCAAACTCGTAACTTAGATATTCACCTCCACGATCAGATCATAGAAATTTAATCTTGTTGTTACGTTGATTCTCCACCTCACTTTAAAATTCCTTAAATTTCTCGAAAGTTTCGGACTTATGTTTCATGAAATAGATATACCCATATCTACTCAAGTCATCCGTGAAGGTAAGAACATAATGATAACCACCGCGCGATGCTACACTCATTGGACCACACACATCGGTATGTATGATTTCCAATAAGTCCGTAGCTCGCTCCATCATACCAGAAAATGGAGTCTTAGTCATTTTACCCATCAGAAATGCTTCGCATCTTTCAAGTGATTCGAAATCAAGTGATTCAAGAAGTCCATCGGAATGGAGTTTCTTCATACGCTTCACTCCAATGTGACCAAGACGACAGTGCCACATATAGGTCGAGTTATCGCTCGATTTCAAACATTTAGCTTCAATGTTATTAATATGTGTATTTCCACTATCGAGATTCAATAAGAATAGACCATCTATCAAAGGTGCATGTGCATAAAACATATTACTCATCTAAATCGAACAACCATTATTCTCGGACTTAAACAAGTAACCGTCTCGCAATAAACAAGATCCCGATATAATGTTCATGCTTAACGCAGGCACCAAATAACAATTATTTAAGTATAAAACTAATCCCGATGGTAGATGAAGAGGTAGCGTGCCGAACGCGATCACATCAACCTTTGATCCATTTCCTACGCGCATCGTCACCTCGTTCTTCGCTAGCTTCCGTTTATTCTGCAGCACCTGTTTCGAGTTACAAATGTGAGCAACCGAACCAGTATCAAATACCCAGGCACTACTACGAGTACTAGTGAGATACACATCAATAACATGTATATGGGATATACCTTTCTTCTTGATGTTGCCGTTCTTCAAATCCGCCAAGTACTTTGGGCAATTCCGCTTCCAGTGACCTTCTCCCTTGTAGTAAAAGCACTCAGTATCAGGCTTAGGTCCAGCCTTGGTCTTCTTCATCGGTGCGGTAACTTTCTTACCACCCTTCTTGAAGTGTCCCTTTTGCTTAGACTTGCCTTTCTTGAATTTGGTGGTCTTATTGACCATCAACACTTGGTGCTCTTTCTTGATCTCCACTTCTGCAGATTTTAACATGGACAAGAGTTTTGGCAACTGCTTGTTCATGCTTTGCATTTTGTAGTTCATCAAAAAGTTCTTGTAACTTGGTGGTAGTGATTGGAGGACACGGTAAATCCCCGAAGGATTAGGAATCACTATACCCAAGCTTTGAAGTTTGTTTGCGTGCCCAGACATCTTAAGCACATGCTCACTGACGGAGCTGCCCTCTTCCATCTTGCAGTTAAAGAACTTTTCAGAGGCCTCATAGCTCTCAACTGCCGCGTGAGTCTCAAAAATCAATTTGAGTTCACGGACAATATCATGTGGGTCTGAATTCTCAAACCTTTTCTGAAGCTTCGATTCTAAACCATACAAGATAGCACACTGAACTGTGGACTACTGAGTCTTCCGAGCGAGGTAAACATTCTTTAATTCATCAGTAGCAGTAGCTGCAGGCGGGTCACCCAGCGGTGCATCCAACACATAGGTCAAATTACCAGCATTGAGGACAATCCTCAAATTGCAGAACCAATCCGTGAAGTTGCTTCCATTGTTTTTCAACTTTTCTTTCTCTAGGAATGCATTAAAATTGATGGTAGGGGCCGCCATTGATCTACAACATATTTGCAATAGTTTAGACTAAGTTTATGACAAATTGAGTTCTAATTAATAGTTAAATTAATCTAGGTGAACTCCCACTCAAAACAATATCCCTCACATTGTTTTAGTGATCACACGAACCAAATCCACCACATCAAAACCGATCATCACGAGAGTTGATATAGCTTCAATGGCGAACAATCGACATGTTCATCATATCTACTACATGACTCATGCTTTACCTTTCGGTGATCCGTGTTCCGAGACCATGTCTGTACATGCTAGGCTCGTCAAGATCAAACCTTAGCTTCCGCATGAGCAAATCTGGCTTGCTCACGTTGTATACACTCGCAGAATCTAACACACCAGATCATCACATGGTGCTTCGAAACAACGAGCTTTAGCAACGGTGCTTACTAAGGATGAACACTTTAAAACTTGAAATTTGTGTGCTTGAGGGATCATCTTATAATGTTACTGTTGTTAACTAAGCAATACAAGATGCATAAAGGATTAACATCACATGCAATTCATAATATGTGATATGATATGGCCTTTCTTCTTGTGCTTCTGATCTCCATCTTCAAGCACGAACATGATCTCCATCATCATCGGTATAGCGTCAAGGTCAATGGCGCTGCTTCATGGTTGTCGTCCACCAGCTTCAACTATTACAACTACTTTGAATAGACACGCGGGTCTTAACAGAATTTAAAGACAACCATATGGCTCCTGCCGGTTGCCAACTTACAATAAGGAACATTGCATACATCAAATATAATCACAATCATGGCCATATCACATCATAGCACACCCCTGCAAAACAAAGTTAGACGCCTCTAATTTCTTTGCATATTTTACGTGGTTTGGGGCTTTCAATAAGTGTCGATCTAACTTACGAACAAGAACCACAACATTGATGTTTGAACTATCAAGTGCCCGTTGTAAATTGGATCTATACTATAATGGGAGAGACAGACACCCGCAAAGCCACTTATGCAATACAAGTGTAAGGTTCCCAACCTTTAATAAGGTAGAGATCCATGTGTTTACAATGCTAGTCCCTGGATCAATAGCTAGCATCCACAGTTAAGATGTAATATCAAGAAACAAAGGTCATAATACAACTTTATAACCAGGAATAAAATAGTTTATTACATCTTACATAGCTCATTTGGCTATCTCATTACAATGCAGCAGAATATAACAATAGCATGGGGTCCTTCATCTTCAAAGTGCCACAGGCAGACATGTTGGTTGTAGACTTGTAATCCTAATCACTAAACTTCACTATTATCAAACAAACCTACAACATAACAAGTTACAGCCACAAGGGTCAATACATTTGAATTGTATTGGCATGTGATACTATGGTAGTATAGTGGAGTCTATCATCTATATGCATTGGGCTAAGTGGAGCTTAGGCTTGCATTGCTCAAAATAGATTTTCCTTATCATTTGAAAACACTAAGTTTTTGCTTGACAAAATCACCCAAGGCATCTCCCAATAGAAATTGGTGATCCTTCAACCCTTGTTCAACCACAAGTTTTTAACTTAGAAATTGGGATGAGGAGATTCTTGATAGCTTCCATGTCTTGATGCTCAAATTGTCCTTTGCCAGGGACATGGCTAAGTACTTATATTTTTCCATCTGCAGTGGTTGTGCACTTTCCCCACAAGACTTGGTTTCACCAAGACAAGATCTTTCAGAAGCCTTCCCTTAGACCATAATGGACGCGCTCCAACCTATCAAACCCCTACCACCAACTCTCCATTTGGCTAAGTTATTTCAACCTATATGATCCAGGCAGAGCCCATAATGCCAAGTGGCTGCACTTGAAGCTTCTCAACATTTGACAACTCAAATCTCTTTGTTCCTGGGTCGCCATCCACAAGTGAGATACACAAGGTAAACCATAGAAATGGGCCTTGTGAACCACTCAACACAAACCATTCCTTCCATTCCACCCAGGTGATTCATTCACTTAGTTGTTTTATTAAACAAAACATAAGTCCTTGACTTAGAAATATTCCATAGCATGAATATAATCCACCCTTGTTTTCTACTAGCTAAGCTAAGCATGATAGTAGTAGGAATCTTATCTTAGGAGAATTCTACTAAGGTTTCATCTACTATGATTTCCCATGGCATAGTTTATACTTAGCAAAATTCCATGCAAGTCCTACTTAGGAATATCACTAATGCATAGTGAAAATAATGGGACAAAAGTATGAAGCATCACTTGCCTTTTTGGTATAGAATATAAGTTCACTCCTTGATCTTGCAATATTCACACTCTTCAAATCACTACAATTCAATCAAGCAAGCAATATTTCAATCTACCATTCAAGCAACATCACATAAAATAATAGAAACAAAACAATGCGTGCAAGCATCCAAACTTTGTTTTATTTACAGAAGTGGTTTATAACAGGTTATAAACATTCTAAAACACTTATTGGTCATTTTATAAAGTGGTAGAACTATTTGTAAAAGATTTTACCTATAAACCATTTTTAAATCAAATCATTATTTTATGTGGTTGAAAATGCCTTTATCAAAGTAGCAATTTTTATATGGTTCACCAAATACATTTTTAAATCATAAAACTTGGTGCTTGGGGTCAGAGAGTTTATTCCAAAACATTTCCTAAAGATTTTCTCCCAAAAGCATTTTAGATAAATAGACATTATTTTTATTTGACTAGAAATGGTTTAAATCAAAAGTTTATTCTTTTGCTTCACCAAATATATTTTTGAAACCACAAGTTGATTCCTATGGTCAGTAGGTTTAAAACAAACCATTTGCCAAAGGTTTTATCTCAAAAATCATTTTAGAACATTTTTATATTCTAAACATGCATACACAAGTTTCTGCAAAAACAAACAATTTATCAGAAGCTTTTTACTAAACAAAGTGCATGGTCAGAATGTACTTGTTTTTCTGAATCCATTGATATAAAATTTGCAAAATTTGGACGCGTGGTTTGAAAGTTATGAATTTTTCAAAATGGAACAACACATAGATCATTTCTGGTTTTAATCAAACAGACAGGGCCACGTGGCGCTTTCCTACTGGTGCATACCGTTTCGCGTGGATCAGCAATGTGAGACGTTGGATCTAATGATGATCGTGCGGCACAGATCTATCCATACCCTTTCAGTTAAGTTTCTATCGCATCCCTTCGATCACGATCCTACGGCTCAGATGGTTTGACCATCAGCTGGCGGCGCTGGTGGCGACGACTGGCGGCGGAGCGGTCAGACGGTGGCGGTGCTGGCTATACAGGAAGCGAGAGAGAGTGGGGAGAAGCTCACCAGGTTCGCGGCGTGACACTGAAGCTCAACGTGGTCTTGGTCAGTCAAGGGGCGCACGAGGATGATCTGAATCGCTCGCCGGAGTTCTTGCTGCCGTCGGGTGCGCACGGTCGTGGTCGAAGACGAGCGCCTGGGATGCAAGCAAGCGAGGAAAAGTATCAGGAGGATGCGCACGGTCTCGTGAGTTGTAGAGGTACTCACTAGAACACGAGGGGCACACGGGTTTGGCGTCAGTAGCTCGCCGGAGTGGATGCGGTCATCGGTGGCGAGACGGTGGTGTCCTTGCCGACGATGAGGGGCACGCGCTAGCGAGCTGAGGATGCAGAGAGGTGCGCCAGGGTCTGGGGGTTACGCTTGTGTGCTCGAGGAGTTGAGGGGCGATGTCGACTGGCCGGAATCGCTCGCGAAGCTCGCCGGAGCAGAGGGAGATGCAGGGGGAATTGGGGACAGCCTGGGGGCTCCGGTGGTGTGGCATCTGGGGGGAATGGAGAGGGGATGCTGGCGATTAAGAAGGCGTGGTCAGGGGGAGGATTAACTGCGCCATTTACGCGAATTCATCCGAGCAAATCAACGGCAGAAACTGCCAGGCGTGTTCAACGCGGGGTGAAGAAGATGATGACCTGGCTATGGGGTCCATTTGGCAGCGAGTGAGAGAGAGTGGGGGTGGGGTCGACACGTCAGTGACTGCGCGGTTCTGTTTTCTGGTGTGAAACGTTTTCCGCGGGGAAGAAGGGGGTGGGCTGATGCTGGGCTGGACTGGGCCTGCTGGCTGGTTCCATTTTTTATACTGAAACCTTTTTCTTTTTCTATTTCTAATTTCTGTTTTGGTTTTCTTTAATTAATTCAAACACTCATTTCAATTCAAACCTTTGCCAAATTTTGTGAATAATCAAACACTGTTTATTACCACATTCTGATGTCAAATTTAGAATAAAACTTTTATTCCTTAAGTGCCTTTTTAATTATTTAAAGTAGGTCCTTGTATTAATTCCTTCAAGATTTAATAATGTTTTTAATTTCCATTTGAATTCTAAATCCTTCCAAAACCTATCAGTAAGTTTTATTTACTTAATAGGGTGTCAAAATATTCACCTAGAATTAATTGGAATAATTTTAATATGATTTATTAATCATTTTAAATTGGGTACTTGTCTTTATTCCAATGAAATTAAATATAGTTTTAATTCCATAAATTTTATTTGGAAATTTCTTTGATCTTATTTAAGTAAATTAAACAATTTTTCTTCCACTTTGGTAAATTCCAAATATCATTTTCTCATGATTTAAATGGTCATTCTTATTAGATATTTGTCTTTATTAAAATAGGGATAGAATGGTTAATGCCATTTTATTTTATTTGGAAATTCTTCATCCTTTTATTTCATTTGGATTTGGATTATATTCATTCCATTTGCTTATGGTCTTGGCCAAGATTTAATTTGGTCTTTAAATATTCCTTATTTAATATTTCTTTCTTCATCTTATAAAATCCATATCTTTTTATTTAGAGATCCAAACTTGGTGATTCCAATTTGTAAAATCTTATTTGAGATTTATTTATCCTTTTGAATATCTTTAGGATTATTTAATCACCATTTGGTATGGATTTTAGATAAGGGCTTTATTAGCTTTGAAAATTCAATTTCCTTATCTTATTAAATTCATAAGATTTTATCTATGGCTCCAAATTAAGTGAAACCAATTTCTTTGGCTTTATAATATTTCTATTTGTCTTTCTTGATCATTTGTAAATGTTTGTTGACAAATTTTTATAAGGATCAAATCCATAGGCTTGGAGATAACTTGGAAATGATTTTTATTCCATTTAGGGTTTAGGGTTTGGATTTATTTTCCAAGTGTTTGAATTTCCAGATGCATTTTAAGAGGAATGCATTTCTCTTGATTTGGATTTTGTTAAATTCAAACTTTAATTAAAGTTTGTTCAAGATGGGATTTTAAGTTTCCATTTAGAAACAAAAGTTTCTTTTTACCCTAAATTTCAATATTTATTTATTTTCACATTACAAGATTTGGAAAATCTTGGGATGTGACAGGCTACCACCCTTAAAATAAATCTCGTCCCGAGATTTGGGGAGGCTAGGGGTTACAAGTTGGCTTCAAAACAACTAGGGTACTGCCACCCTTAAAATTTTCCAACTAGATTACATCTTGGCTTGCTTGGGATCTTATTGAAATCTCTCTGGACAAACATCTGCACAGTTTCCTTTGTTACCACACTTGAAACATGTGACAAGGCTGAGATCCATCATAGGATTTATCTTGTGCTTCATCTTTTCTGGGCAATTGCTTGCATAATGCCCTTGGTTACCACAATTGTAACATGTGATAAGATTGAGTTCTTCACGTATCTTCTGTGGACAAGTTGGCACATAATGGCCTAGCTCTTTGCAGTTGTTGCACCACACTTGGCTAATTTCCTTATATTTCTTCTTCTTGGGTTTCTCCAAAGCTAGGAGTGCTTCTAGTTCATGCTCTTCATACTTTATCTCAAAGGTCAGAAAGTTTCCTGGTCTCCTTGACCTTTTCCTTGGATAATACATATGTCTCCTCTTTGGTCCTTTAGATTGAGTCATATTGCATGGAGGTGGAAGCTGAGATTTTACTTTGTCTTCATCCTTCTTGGTAGACTTGGCTCTCTCATGGTAGTCTGCAATTAGTTGTTGCACTCCACCTTGTTTCCTTTGTTGAACTATGGAATAGATGGGGCATTGGATAGGGACATGATTATTTCCTTCACATAGGTAACAAGCAGCTTGAGATGTGGGGCATTGATTAGTTGGATGTTTCTCTTCATAATTGGGGCATTGATCTTTATGTTCCTTGGAAGTGTGATCCTTGTTTCCACAAACATTGCAAGCTTGGGTTCCTTCTAAAATATCATCCTTGACATCCTTGTTGTCACAAACTCCTTGGGAAGAGTTGTTTCCCATGTTGATCATTTGATCTGTCACCTTATGCAACAATTGGGTTTGGGTTTCCAAAAACCTTTGCATGGCTGGATCTAACTCATTGGTGTTGGCTAAAAATTGAGCTGTCACTTGGTTCAACTGGGTTTGGGTTACTATGAGTTCTCTCATGTTGGTCTCTTAGTTGTTGTTGTTGTTGTCATTCTTGATGTTGAAGTCTCTTGGAGTAGTCATATGTTTGGGTTGGATTGGCATTATAATAGGCAAAATATTTCTAAGGGAATAATTCTAATCACACACATCACAATTCACACAAGCAAAGTGCAAGCAATCACAAACATTCCACTCAAACAACAAGTTTCAAGCACACTTATAGGCAACCAAAAATATTTTTGTTACACCACATAAGTTGTTGGGTTTGACTTAAACTAAATATGGTGGTCCATCTATATGGTGCACTTAAGATTTTTCCATCCTTCTTAGTTGATTCTTCTTGAATGAGATCATGGTTTCCTTGGGAATTTCTTGTGTCTTGGTCATAAAACTTCAAAGGTGATGATGATTCCCAAGTTGTGTTTCCTTAGTCTTCAAGTTTTGAGCAACATTTCTTGTCTCACTTGTAGTCCTTAGTGATATCCAAGGTTGAAGTCCTTTTTGAGAATAAGGTTGAAATCACTTGAAGATGTTGAAGTCATTAGAGTTGATGAAGTCCTTTGCACATGGTGAAGTCTTTGGCCATGGGGTAGGCTTTGTCCATCAAGTTTGAAATAGAAGAGATGTAGAGTCAAACCAAAATGGTTGAGGAAAGAGTTTACAAGATTATTTGTAAATAAGTTTTGGAACAAATACAACTCCTATTTTTCTAAGGGGTTTTTGTCCAATCCTAGGGTTACAAATCCTACAGGCAACACAATGCTCTGATACCATCTGTAAGGTTCCCAACCTTTAATAAGGTAGAGATCCCTGTGTTTACAATGCTAGTCCCTGGATCAATAGCTAGCATCCACAGTTAAGATGTAATATCAAGAAACAAAGGTCATAATACAACTTTATAACCAGGAATAAAGTAGTTTATTACATCTTACATAGCTCATTTGGCTATCTCATTACAATGCAGCAGAATATAACAATAGCATGGGGTCCTTCATCTTCAAAGTGCCACAGGCAGACATGTTGGTTGTAGACTTGTAATCCTAATCATTAAACTTCACTATTATCAAACAAACCTGCAACATAACAAGTTACAGCCACAAGGGTCAATACATTTGAATTGTATTGGCAAGTGATACTATGGTAGTATAGTGGAGTCTATCGTCTATATGCATTGGGCTAAGTGGAGCTTAGGCTTGCATTGCTCAAAATAGATTTTCCTTATCATTTGAAAACACTAAGTTTTTGCTTGACAAAATCACCCAAGGCATCTCCCAATAGAAATTGGTGATCCTTCAACCCTTGTTCAACCACAAGTTTATAACTTAGATTTTGGGATGAGGAGATTCTTGATAGCTTCCATGTCTTGATGCTCAAATTGTCCTTTGCCAGGGACATGGCTAAGTACTTAGATTTTTCAATCTGCAGTGGTTGTGCACTTTCCCCACAAGACTTGGTTTCACCAAGACAAGATCTTTCAGAAGCCTTCCCTTAGACCATAATGGACGCGCTGCAACCTATCAAACCCTACCACCAACTGTCCATTTCGCTAAGTTATTGCAACCTATATGATCCAGGCAGAGCCCATAATGCCAAGTGGCTGCACTTGAAGCTTCTCACCATTTGACATCTCAAATCTCTTTGTTCCTGGGTGGCCATCCACAAGTGAGATACACAAGGTAAACCATAGAAATGGGCCTTGTGAACCACTCAACACAAACCATTCCTTCCATTGCACCCAGGTGATTCATTCACTTAGTTTTTTTATTAAACAAAACATAAGTCCTTGACTTAGAAATATTCCATAGCATGAATATAATCCACCCTTGTTTTCTACTAGCTAAGCTAAGCATGATAGTAGTAGGAATCTTATCTTAGGAGAATTCTACTAAGGTTTCATCTACTAGGATTTCCCATGGCATAGTTTATACTTAGCAAAATTCCATGCAAGTCCTACTTAGGAATATCACTAATGCATAGTGAAAATAATGGGACAAAAGTATGAAGCATCACTTGCCTTTTTGGTAGAGAATATAAGTTCACTCCTTGATCTTGCAATATTCACACTCTTCAAATCACTACAATTCAATCAAGCAAGCAATATTTCAATCTACCATTCAAGCAACATCACATAAAATAATAGAATAAAAAAAATGCATGCAAGCATGCCAAACTTTGTTTTATTTACAAAAGTGGTTTATAACAGGTTATAAACATTATAAAACACTTATTGGTCATTTTATAAGTGGTAGAACTATTTGCAAAAGATTTTACCTATAAACCATTTTTAAATCAAATCATTATTTTATGTGGTTCAAAATGCCTTTATCAAAGTAGTAATTTTATATGGTTCACCAAATATATTTTTAAATCATAAAACTTGGTGCTTGGGGTCCGAGAGTTTATTCCAAAACATTTCCTAAAGATTTTCTCCCAAAAGAATTTTAGATAAATAAACATTATTTTTATTTGACTAGAAATGGTTTAAATCAAAAGTTTATTCTTTTGCTTCACCAAATATATTTTTGAAACCACAAGTTGATTACTATGGTCATTAGGTTCAAAACAAACCATTTTCCAAAGGTTTTATCTCAAAAAATCATTTTAGAACATTTTTTATATTCTAAACATGCATACACAAGTTTCTGCAAAAACAAACAATTTATCAGAAGCTTTTTACTAAACAAAGTGCATGGTCAGAAAGTACTTTTTGCTGAATCAATTGATATAAAATTTGCAAAATTTGTACGTGTGGTTTGAAAGTTATGAAATTTTCAAATTGGAATAACACATAGATCATTTCTGGTTTTAATCATACAGACAGGGGCCACGTGGCGCTTTCCTACTGGTGTATACCGTTTCGCGTGGATCAGCAATGTGAGGCGTTGGATCTAATGACGATCGTGCGGCACAGATCTATCCATACCCTTTCAGTTAAGTTTCTATCGAATCCCTTCGATCACGATCCTATGGCTCAGATGGTTTGACCATCAGCTGGCGGCACTGGCGGCGACGACTGGGGGCGGAGCGGTCAGACGGTGGCGATGCTGGCAATGCAGGAAGCGAGAGAGGGTGGGGAGAAGCTCACTAGGTTTGCGGCGTGACACTGAAGCTCAACGTGGTCTTGGTCAGTCAAGGGGCGCACGAGGATGATCTGAATCGCTCGCCGGAGTTCTTGCTGCCGTCGGGTGCGCACGGTCATGGTCGAAGACGAGCGCCTGGGATGCAAGCAAGCGAGGAAAAGTATCAGGAGGATGCGCACGGTCTCAGGGGTTGTAGAGGTACTCACCAGAACACGAGGGGCGCACGAGTTTGGCGTCAGTAGCTCGCCGGAGTGGATGCGGTCGTCGGTGGCGAGACGGTGTTGTCCTTGCCGACGATGAGGGGAACGCGCTAGCGAGCTGAGGATGCAGAGAGGTGCGCCAGGGTCTGGGGGTCACGCTTGTGTTCTCGAGGAGGTGAGGGGCGATGTCGACTGGCCGGAATAGCTCGCGAAGCTCGCCGGAGCATAGGGCGATGCAGGGGGAATTGGGGCAGCCTGGGGGCTCGGTGGTGTGGCGTCTGGGGGGAATGGAGAGGGGATGCTGGCGATTAAGAAGGCGTGGTCAGGGGGAGGATTAACTGCACCATTTACACGAATTCATCCGAGCAAATCAACGGCAGAAACTCCCAGGCGTGTTCAACGTGGGGTGAAGAAGATGATGACCTGGCTGTGGGGTCCGTTTGGCAGCGAGTGAGAGAGAGTGGGGGTGGGGTCGACACGTCAGTGACTGCGCGGGTCTGTTTTCTGGTGTGAAACGTTTTCCGCGGGGAAGAAGGGGGTGGGCTGATGCTGGGCTGGACTGGGCCTGCTGGCTGGTTCCATTTTTTTTATACTGAAACCTTTGACTTTTTCTATTTCTAATTTATGTTTTGGTTTTGTTTAATTAATTCAAACACTCATTTCAATTCAAACCTTTGACAAATTTTGTGAATAATCAAACACTGTTTATTACCACATTCGGATGTCAAATTTAGAATAAAACTTTTATTCCTTAAGTGCCTTTTTAATTATTTAAAGTAGGTCCTTGTATTAATTCCTTCAAGATTTAATAATGTTTTTAATTTCCATTTGAATTCTAAATCCTTCCAAAACCTTTCAGTAAGTTTTATTTACTTAATAGGGTGTCAAAATATTCACCTAGAATTAATTGGAATAATTTTAATATGATTTATTAATCATTTTAAATTGGGTACTTGTCTTTATTCCAATGAAATTAAATATAGTTTTAATTCCATAAATTTTATTTGGAAATTTCTTTGATCTTATTTAAGTAAATTAAACAATTTTTCTTCCACTTGGGTAAATTCCAAATATCATTTTCTCATGATTTAAATGATCATTCTTATTAGAGATTTGTCTTTATTAAAATAGGGATAGAATGGTTAATGCCATTTTATTTTATTTGGAAATTCTTCATCCTATTATTTCATTTGAATTTGGATTATATTCATTCCATTTGCTTATGGTCTTGGCCAAGATTTAATTTGGTCTTTAAATATTCCTTATTTAATATTTCTTTCTTCATCTTATAAAATCCATATCTTTTTATTTATAGATCCAAACTTGGTGATTCCAATTTGTAAAATCTTGTTTGAGATTTATTTATCCTTTTTAATATCTTTAGGATTATTTGCTCACCATTTGGTATGGATTTTAGATAAGGGCTCTATTAGCTTTGAAAATTCAATTTCCTTATCTTATTAAATTCATAAGATTTTATCTATGGCTCCAAATTAAGTGAAACCAATTTCTATGGCTTTATAATATTTCTATTTGTCTTTCTTGATCATTTGTAAATGTTTGTTGATAAATTTTTATATGGATCAAAACCATAGGCTTGGAGATAACTTATTTTGTTTACCCTAAATTTCAACATTTATTTATTTTGTTTATTTATTTTTCACAGTACAAGATTTGGAAAATCTTGGGATGTGACAACAAGTTGCATGTTGAGCGTGGAGCAAGTCTCATGAACAATGTCATGTAAGGTTAGCCCGGGCCGCTTCATCCCATCATACCGCAAGATGCAAAGTACACAAGAAGCAATTGATAATAAAAGCACCACCGCCCACAATGACCATTGTGTTCTACTCGTGCAACAGATCTACATATAGACACGGCTCTGATACCACACTCAAAACAATATCCCTCACATTTTTTTAGTGATCACACGAACCAAATCCACCACATCAAAACCGATCATCACGAGAGTTGATGTAGCTTCAATGGCGAACAATCAACATGTTCATCATATCTACTATATGACTCATGCTTTACCTTTCGGTGATCCGTGTTCCGAGACCATGTCTATACATGCTAGGCTCGTCAAGATCAACCTTAGATTCTGCATGAGCAAATCTGGCTTGCTCACGTTGTATACACTCGCAGAATCTAACACACCCGATCATCACGTGGTGCTTCGAAACAACGAGCTTTAGCAACGGTGCTTACTAAGGATGAACACTTTAAAACTTGAAATTGTGTGCTTGAGGGATCATCTTATGATGCTACCGTCGTGACCTAAGCAATACAAGATGCATAAAAGGATTAACATCACATGCAATTCATAATATGTGATATGATATGGCCTTTCTTCTTGTGCTTCCGATCTCCATCTTCAAGCACGAACATGATCTCCATCATCACCGGTGTGGCGTCAAGGTCAATGGCGCCGCTTCATGGTTGTCTTCCACTAGCATCAACTATTACAACTACTTTGAATAATAGACACACAGGACTTAATGGAAACAACCATATGGCTCCTGTCGGTTTCCAACTTACAATAAGGAACATTGCATACATCATATATAATCACAATAATGGCCATATCACATCACAGCACACCCCTGCAAAACAAACTTAGACGCCTCTAATTTTCTTTGCATGTTTTTTGTGGTTTGGGTCTTGCAATAAGTGTCGTTCTAACTTACAAACAAGAACCACAACATTGATACTAGTATTGTCAATCACCCGTTGTAAATTGAATCTTAACTATGTTGGGAGAAACAAGCACCCGCAAAGCCACTTATGCAATACAAGTTGCATGTCAAGCGTGGAGCAAGTCTCATGAACGATGTCATGTAAGGTTAGCCCGGGCCGCTTCATCCCACCATCCCGCAAGATGCAAAGTACACAAGAAGCAATCGACGACAAAAGCATCAACGCCCACAATGACCATTGCGTACTACTCGTGCAACAGATCTACATATAGACACGGCTCTGATACCACTGTAGGGGTTCGTAGCATGGAAAACAAAAAAATTATATCGCATGAACACACAATCAAGATCTAATCTATGATCAAGCCAAGATCTATCTAATAGATTGTAGCAATGAGTCGATAGAATACTAACCCTCGAAGATCCAAAGCGGTTAACGAGAGCAGATTCTCGTGGGTGATGTAGTCGTACACTTCCGATCTCAAGATCGCGTAGACGATCCTTCCGGCGCTGCGTTCCGGGAGCGCTTCCGCAGTCGGTCACAAGTTCGGTACTCGATGAAGACCTTCCTCTCCCTTGTTCCAGCAGGCAGCGGAGGTTGTAGCACTCTCCTCGCGATTCCGGCAGCACGACGGCGTGGTACCGGAAGTAGAGGGAAGATCTCGCAGGGCTTCGCCTTAAGCCAGAGCGAGTATGGTGGACTATGAGAGAGGCCTTGGCGATCTAGGGTTTAGAGGCACCAAGGAGAGAGGGCTAGGCCGGCGTCTAGGGCAAGGGTAGGGCCCCAACTCGGCGGCTAGGCAAACCCTAGGGGCGGCGGCGACTTGGTGGAGGCCGTCGGCTAGGGCTAGGGTTTAGAGGAGAGAGGTGTAGGAAAGAGGGGCACCCCTGCCCCTCCTTTTATAGGTGGGAGCGAGGCACGGTTGGGAGGAGGGGGTCCTCCTCCAACTCCTCCTCCTTGGCCGGCGGGTGGAGGGAGTAGGACTTCCTCCCTAAGTAGGTTTCCTACTCTCCCTCCACCAAGCAAACTTGCCGTTTGACTTTTCAAACTAGGATTTGATTTATCCCTTTATTTTGCTCACCGATGACACCTAGTACATGATGCAACCATTCCAACTTGTTTATGACACATTCATGTACCCTTCCCCTCCGGAGTGCCGGACCTTCCGGACCCTTCTAGAATCCCGGTGAAAACACCGGAATCATTCCCCAACTCTGAAATAGGACTTTCCTTATATGAATATTATTCTCCGGACCATTTCGGATCTCCTCATGATATCCCGGATCCCATCCGAGACTCCAAACAACATTCGGTCTCTTACTCATCATTCCATAACTACTCAACAACATCGAATCCTTAAGTGTGTCTCCCTACGGTTCGTGAATTATGCGGACATGATCGAGACACTTCTTCGATAAATAACCAATAGAGGAATCTGGAAATTCATATGGCTCCCACATATTTCTATGATTACTTTGCGATTGAATGAACCACTTACATACGATACCAATTTCCCTTTGTCTCACGATAGTTTACTTATCCGAGGTTTTGATCGTCGGTATCTCTGCATACCTAGTTCAACCTCGTTACCGATAAGTACTCTTTTCTCGTTCCCGTGGAATGTGATCCCTTGTGAGCCAGTCACATGCTTGCAAGCTAATTGGATGACATTCCACCGAGAGGGCCCAGAGTATATCTATCCGTCATATGGATGGACAAATCCCACTCTTGATCCATGTGTCTCAACCCATACTTTCCGAACACACAATGCCATCTTTATAGCCACTCAGTTACGGTGTGGTGTTTGATGTCATCAAAGCATCCTTCCGGTGATGGTGATAAGCATGATCTCATGGTCGAAGGAATTAGGTTACTATGTATCAGAAAGCTTATAGCAAATGAACTATATTAAATGACTTGATCTTTATGCTACGCTTAACTATAGGATTATGTCCATCACATCATTCTCCTAATGATATGACCCTGTTGTTAATAACATCTCTATGTTCATGATCCGGAAACCATGATCATATATTAACCAACAAGCTAGTTTAACAAGAGGCTTTACTAGGGACTCTTTTATGTTTACAAATCACACAAGTATTAATGTTTCCTGTCAATACAATTATAGCATGGTATGTAAACATTTATCATAAGTATGAAGATATGATAATAACCACTTTATTATTGCATCTTGGGCATATCTCCAACAGTCTCCCACTTGCACTAGAGTCAATAATCTAGTTTCAAACCTTTGTGTATTCAACACCTATGGCTTTCCGGTGTCGTATGTACACGATTGCTAGTTGTCAACTGATCTCCGGATCTGACACTTCCAGATCCGTGTGTAATTGCATGTCTTTGCGTCTCTACGCATCACTCATTCTCTAATGAGATGGCTTCGTACAAATTTGGTCCATTAGTGTGACCTTTAGTTCTTTGGGGTTAAAACATGTTGATAATATTGTCGTACAATATATCTTCATAGTATTATCCCTGCTATGAACTACACTTAGTTTGATAACAAACTACTTGACACAAATGCCCTCTTTTGCTGCTATAACAGCAGTTATATACTTAGCCTTTTGTTGTAGTATCTATCACAATGTCTCAACTTTGCAACTCATCCAAATCCATTATGGAACTTACTTTCCATCACATTGTGCCACCCTTAGTTTAGATTGAGATAAACTTAATTTGTACTTTGTGACAAAACTAGTATCAATGTAATTCTTTTATAATGAACTAACCATCTATTTGTCACTTCTACAAAATAATATATTCTAAGTTGTTTTACAAGATCATAAGAACATCTTTACTATTGTCCAATAATCATCTTATGAATCATTCTGGTATACGCTCATAACATTTAGAGCATAGGACATATCTGGATTTGTACACATCACATCAAGATTGATAAAATACTCTTTGTGGTTTTATCTATCAAGTATCAAAAATACTTAAATATTTATTCAATCCTTCCTGTGCAACAAAAACTTTTATTGTAGTTTCTATATTGAACTCATTCAATATCTCATCTATGTACTTCTGGCACAACCATATTGGCGTCACAATTTATCCATATAGACATTGATGCCAAATATTCGGGTTCTTCCTAAGCTTTTCATCAAGATGAAATTCTTATCTTGTGTTAATAAAAAGATACATCATTTCCAATCAACAATATGTCTTCCACACAATGTATTATAAACATGTCTTAGCGCTCCCACTTAATTTCTTGCAAATGCAAGCATCTTCATCATCTCCGATGAAATTAAACTCTTTTAACAGTTTCATCATAGTGAAGATTCCAACTCCGCGATGTTTACTTCAACCATTGAAGTTTGCATATGCATTTAGCATACTTTGAATTAACAAAACCCTTTGGACCGTGTCATGCACACGTCCTAGGTAACCCTTCTATTAGAAGAACTTGTTTTTTTACCCAACACATAACAAAATTATATGTCGTGGTTGCTAGATTAATCCGTCTAGACTAAATATTGCTTAATGAAAGATCAGATCTTGTCATAGTAAACTCTTTGAACATTGTCGCGAACTCTTTCCCGACATGTCGATAATTTCATAGATATGAAACATCCATGTATATTTCTTTATAGATACAAATACGAGTGTAAGGTCTTGTACCTTTCAGACGGTCTTTCAAGCTCAAAGCTTGATTTCTTGTATATGGAACTATCACGGATTTTATGGCTTCAAGCCATTTGACGGAGTCAGGGCCCATCACCGCTTCTTTGCATGTAGTCGGTTCATTATTCTCAAATAATGATTCAACCCTCAAATCTTGGTATTTGATTGTTTACCCAACCTACTTGTTTCAATAGGAACTTAGAACTCCGTGACCACAACCTTTGAGGCATGTGAGCCATGAGCATTGTTGCTGCCTCCGGAACACTTTTCGGCGCTGCGCAACTTTGATCATATATAGCTAAGGTTCTTTTAACCTTGTCAAAGTTCTATTGTCCTCCCACTTAACTTTTCACGGAAAATTCCTTCTCAAAGAAACTTGACATTCTAAGCGACAAACATTTTTGTCTTTGGTGTTTATGGAGGAATTCTTAACAGTTATTCGAAAATAACATACAAAGACATGTTCATCCGATTTTGGTTGCAAACATCTCTCTTATGCATAGCATACCAATATTTAAGAAAGGACAACTTGGGTTTTATCCCAAACCATAACTTTATATGGTGTCAATTCAACGGATTATAATGGAGCTCTTTTCAGTGGAAAACCGGTAGTCTCTAAAGCTTTTAATCTTTAAAATATAATAGCAATTTTATGAATTACACCTTTGATCTTACCATGTAAAACAAGGTTTAATTACATATCTCGAACGCTCCATACTCTTATGGTGTTTCGGGAAATGCAAATCCACGGAATGATTCCTTAAATCTTAGGTATTATGCTAAACTTGTAACTCAAATATCTTCCTTTATGATTTTATCATAAACTATTTATATTCTTGTTACAATGATTTTGCACTTCATCTTGAAAATCTTTGAACTTTTCAAATGTTTCATACTTCATCCTTATTAAGTAAATATTCATATATTCACTCAAATTTTCGGAGAAAGCATATGAAGTTGAAATCCATCGCTCTTGACTACACATAATGTACTTTATACAACAATGTGTACAAGTTCCAATAAGCTAGTTATTCGTTCCCTTTCAGCCTATGAACGAAGTTTTAATTATCTCTAGGAAAGTTTCACAAGTGTCATTTGATCAAAAATCAAAAGACTCCAAAATTCCATCCACATGGAGTTTCTTCATGTTTGCTTTCCAATATAATTTAAACGGAGATGTCACTTCCTAAGTGATCTTGCAATCAATTTGTCTTTCAACATTTTTTTAGCACTAGTTTTATGGATGTGATTTCTCCAACGAGACTTGAAAATCATCCACCTTTTATGGATTACGGCAATTATTTGAACAACCCTTTTGTTCTCATAATACCTGATAAAACAAATCTTGAAGGCAAGCTTTGATGTTTAACGAGCAACACAATAACCCTTTATTTGTTCTCGATGAACATCATCACATATTCTTTTGCTAGTTACTTAGGCCATTGTAGTTCATGAATTATGTTGTTTCATATGACGATTCATACAAACAAATTCAGTATCCAATACTTAAGAACCACATTATTTAACAAGCAAAGAATATATCCATAACACGTATATCCTTTATATACCTAAACTGAACAATTCTAGTCTCTTCTTTTCTGCCATTTATTTATGAGATTCTCTTTCAGTATTTCATTTTCTGTTTGAAAGATTCTATCAACATCAATAGTGGAGCCATATACATGACACATAGTCCAAAGCATGTATAGTAAAATACCAATGTCTTTAGACTTGCACTTTGAAGTAGATCACCATCATCAAACGTTTGGTGCTCTTTCAAATTCCTTTCTTTAGTAATCTCTTGGTGTAGTAAACATTTTACCTACATCAAATATTCACCCTTATCATGGAATTATCCATGATCAAGCTACTTTTAGCTTATAACGGTGAATCGCGAGTATAATGTTGCTCTCCAAAACCTTTTGGAGGATTAGGACAACTAGTGTCTCCAACCTTTTGCAAATTCTCATCAAATATGAGAACATGACTTTTGCCATATTATACTCTATCATGTTGCAACCAAAACTTCGTTTCAGATATCACAATATCTTCCACACATCATGTTTTCTGAAACAACTCTTTCAGATCCTAGATAGCCTTGATATTAATACAATCCTTTAAATATCAAGAATCATAGAGACAAACATGATACTCATACACTAACACTTGGAATTGTCACTCTTGATTTAATACCAATTATTAAACTTCATGGAGTAACCAGAACTTCACTGCAAGTTTGCAATAGGACTTTTAAACTTTAGATTAACACTTCAAAACAATACGATACCAGTTCATAAAGTAACTAACCAGAATTCTATAGTTCTATTATCTCAATTATAACTAAGCGCAAGGTGGTAAATGGATGCCAATGACTACAACAATTATGCAAATTCACTTTGATTTAATTTATGATAAATAGTGCTCAACTTTTAATCATATTGCCGTTGAACTCCCACTCAAAACAATATCCCTCACATTGTTTTAGTGATCACACGAACCAAATCCACCACATCAAAACCGATCATCACGAGAGTTGATGTAGCTTCAATGGAGAACAATCAACATGTTCATCATATCTACTATATGACTCATGCTTTACCTTTTGGTGATCTGTGTTCCGAGACCATGTCTGTACATGCTAGGCTCGTCAAGATCAACCTTAGCTTCCGCATGAGCAAATCTGGCTTGCTCACGTTGTATACACTCGCAGAATCTAACACACCCGATCATCACGTGGTGCTTCGAAACAACGAGATTTAGCAACGGTGCTTACAAAGGATGAACACTTTAAAACTTGAAATTGTGTGCTTGAGGAATCATCTTATAATGCTACCGTCGTGAACTAAGCAATATAAGATGCATAAAAGGATTAACATCACATGCAATTCATAATATGTGATATGATATGGCCTTTCTTCTTGTTCTTCCGATCTCCATCTTCAAGCACGAACATGATCTCCATCATCACCGGTGTGGCATCAAGGTCAATGGCGCCGCTTCATGGTTGTCTTCCACTAGCATCAACTATTACAACTACTTTGAATTATAGACACGCAGGACTTAATGGAAAGAACCATATGCCTCCTGCTGGTTGCCAACTTACAATAAGGAACATTGCATACATCATATATAATCACAATCATGGCCATATCACATCACAGCACGCCCCTGCAAAACAAAGTTAGACGCCTCTAATTTTCTTTACATGTTTTACGTGGTTTGGGGCTTGCAATAAGTGTCGTTCTAACTTATGAACAAGAACCACAACATTGATACTAGTATTGTCAATCACCCGTTGTAAATTGAATCTTAACTATGTTGGGAGAAATAGGCACCCGCAAAGCCACTTATGCAATACAAGTTGCATGTCAAGCGTGGAGCAAGTCTCATGAACGATGTCATGTAAGGTTAGCCCGGGCCGCTTCATCCCACCATCCCGCAAGATGCAAAGTACACAAGAAGCAATCGACAACAAAAGCATCAAGGCCCACAATGACCATTGTGTTCTACTCGTGCAACAGATCTACATATAGACACGACTCTGATACCACTGTAGGGGTTCGTAGCACGGAAAACAAAAAAATTCTACCGCATGAACACACAATCAAGATCTAATCTATGATCAAGCCAAGATCTATCTACTAGATTGTAGCAACGAGTCGATAGAATACTAACCCTCGAAGATCCAAAGCGGTTAACGAGAGCAGATTCTCGTGGGTGATGTAGTCGTACACTTTCGATCTCAAGATCGCGTAGACGATCCTTCCGGCGCTGCGTTCCGGCAGCGCTTCCGCAGTCGGTCACACGTTCGGTACTCGATGAAGACCTTCCTCTCCCTTGTTCCAGCAGGCAGCGGAGGTTGTAGCACTCTCCTCGCGATTCCGGCAGCATGACGGCGTGGTACCGGAAGTAGAGGGGAGATCTCGCAGGGCTTCGCCTTAAGCCGGAGCGAGTATGGTGGACTATGAGAGAGGCCTTGGAGATCTAGGGTTTAGAGGCACCAAGGAGAGAGGGCTAGGCCGGCGGCTAGGGCAAGGGGAGGGCCCCAACTCGGCGGCTAGGCAAACCCTAGGGGCGGCGGCGACTTGGTGCAGGCCGGCGGCTAGGGCTAGGGTTTAGAGGAGAGAGGTGTAGGGAAGAGGGACACCCCTGTCCCTCCTTTTATAGGTGGGAGGGAGGCGCGGTTGGGAGGAGGGAGTCCTCCTCCAACTCCTCCTCCTTGGCCGCTGGGTGGAGGGAGTAGGACTTCCTCCCTAAGTAGGTTTCCTTGTAGGGGTCCCAACCTTTAATAAGATTGATCCCTCCTGTGTTTACAATGCTAGTCCCTGGATCAATAGCTAGCATCCACAGTTAAGATGTAATATCAAGAAACAAAGGTCATAATATAACTTTATAACCAGGAATAACATAATTTTATTACATCACACATAGCTCATATGGCTATTACATTACATTGCAGCGGAATAACATTAATCATGGGGTCCTTCATCTTCAAAGTGCCACAGGCAGATGTTGGTTGTAGACTTTGTAATCCTAATCAAACAATCTTCACTAAAACAATCAAACCTGCAACATACAAGTTACAGCCACAAAGGGTCAATACATTTGAATTGTATTGGCAAGTGATACTATGGTATTATGGTGGACTCTATCATCTATATGCATTTGGCTAGTGGAGTTGAGGCTTGCATTGCTCAAAATAGATTTTTCTTATCATTTTGAAAATACTAAATTTTTGCTTGACAAAATCATTTTTCTCAATCAAAGATTTCAAGATCCTTGTACCAAGCCATCTCTCCATCAATGATTGAAGAATTAAAACAACCCTTGTTCAAAACACAAGATTTTAATTTAGAAGTTGGAATGATGAGATTCTTGATTGCTTCCATGTCTTGATGCTCAAATTGTCCTTTACCAGGGACATGGCTAAGTACTTAGATTTTACACTCTGCAGAGGTGGTGCACTTTCCCCACAAGACTTGGTTTCCCAAGACAAGATCTTTCAGAAGCTTTCCCTTAGACCAAAATGGACGCGCTCCAACCTATCAAACACTACCACCCACTGTCCATTTGGCTAAGTTCTTGCAACCTATATGATCATGGCAGAGCCCATATTGCCAAGTGGTTGCACTTGAAGCTTCTCAACATTTGACATCTCAAATCTCTTTGTTTCCTGGGTGGCCATCCACAAGTGAGATACACAAGCCAGGTCCATGGTCTTGTGTAACCACTCAACATAACCCAATCCTTCCATTTCCACCCAGGTGATACATTAACTTAGTTGTTTTATTAAACAAAATCACAAGTCCTTAGACTTAGAATATTTTTCCATAGTGTGAATATATATTCCACCCATGTTTTCTATTATTTAGGCTAAGCTTGGTTGTAATAGGGAACTTAACTTATGAAATCCTACTAAGGATTCATCTACTAGGTTTTCCTATAGCAAGATCTATACTTAGCAAAATCCATGCAAGTTTTACTTAGCAAAATTACTAATGCATAGAGAAAAATAATGGGACAAAAAGTATGAAGCATCACTTGTCTTTTTGGTAGAGTATAGGTTCACTTCTTGATCTTTGCAACAATCACACTCTTCAAGTCACTACAAATCAATCGAGCAAGGCACAAACTCAATCTACCAATCAAGCAAAACATCACACATAAATAACAAAGTCAAAGAAATGCATGCAAGCATGCCAAGCTTTGTTTTGTTTGAAAAAGTGGTTCCTATTGGGTCATAGTCATTTGGGTACATCTAATGGTCATTTCCTAAAGTGGCCAAGTCATTTGCAAAAGGTTTCACTTTAGAACCATTTTCAAAACAAAGTGTTATTTTATGTGGTGTAGAAATATTTTTTACTAAGGTATTAGCCTATAGGGTTCACCAAATGAGTTTCTATTGCAAAACTTGGTGTTTTTGGGTTAGTAGGTTTGGTCCAAAACATTTCCTTGAAGTTTTCTTTTCATAAACATTTTTATAATAAAAACCATTCTTTTTATTTGGCTAGAAAATGACTAAGTCAAGTAATCTAACCTAAATCTTACAAAAATCATTTCTAACACCAAGGGTTGGTTCTTAGGGTCAGTAGGGTCACAACAATCCAATTTGCAAAGGTTTTATCCTTAAATTCAATTTTAACCAATTTTATACTCTAAATAAGCACACAAATGTTTCTGCAAATTCAAACAAGTTAACAGGTACTATTTGTCAAACCAAGGCCATGGTTGGCTAGGGCTTGTTCTCCTGAATCCATTGATATAAAATTTGTCAAATTTGGACGTGTGGATCCAAAGATATAAGGGTTTGAAGTTTGCAAAAGTTTCTGATTTCAAAACTGTTTTTAAACCTAATAGGCGACACGCGGCGTGTTCTTACTGGTCCATACCGTTTCGGTTGGATCGCGACTGTGGGTCGTTGGATCTAGTTAGATCGAGTGGTTCTGGAAGCGTACCCCTTCGGCGTTAAATGATTCTATCGTGCCCGCCCGATCTAGATCGAACGGTTGCGGCAGGCTCGACCTAAAGTGGGCGGCGCTGCGGTGGCTAGCGGCGGCGGAGCTGTCGGTCGACGACGGTGCCGATGCTACATGAGGTTAGGGAGAAAGGGAAGATGCTCACCAGGCTCAGGAGAACACGGCGAAGCTCAAGGTGCTCTAGAGATGGCAAGGGGCGCACTGGTCTTGGCAGGATTGCTCGCCGGAGTTGCTTCGGGCGGCGGTGCTCTCGGGTTGTTGTTGCCGGCTTCGTTTAGGACCGCGCTAGGACAAAATAGAGGTATGGTTAGGTGCGCACGAGGGTCGCGAGTAAGGGAACATCATCGGGTTTGAGAGGGGAGGTCGGGTTCTACCTAGGGACGTCGTCGGAGAATGGCAGACGCGGCGGCGTTCGAAAGCTTGATGTATCCGACGCTAGGGGGCGCCCGCGGTTGAGAGGAGGGTACAGAGAGGAGCGTCTGGGGGTGGGGAACTTGTTCGTGTGCTCAATGTGGCATGGGGTGGTCCGGTTTGGATGGAATCGTCAATGGACCTCGTCGGAGACAGGGAGAGTGGTTGGCGAAATACTGCAGCCTGGGGGCGTGCTCGGGGAAGGAAACAGAGGGGAAACGGAGAGGAGTGACTGACGTTTAAAGGGGCGTGGTTATTACGAGAAATCAAGGCCTCCTTCACGTGCAATCAATCGCCGGAGTAACTCACTGCAACGGTCAGGGCGACGGAGTCCGGTTGAAGACGATGAACAGAGAAGGGTGGGTCCGCTTGGTAGTGAAAGAAAGGGAGTGGAGGTGGGGGCCAGTAGTCATTCTCTGCGCGGTTAAGTTTCTGAGTGAGAAAAGAACGCTTCGGGGAGGAGAGCAGGTGGGCTAGGTGGGCTGCTGCTGGGTTAGTTGGGCCAGATTGGTGGGCTGTTCTATTTTTTTCTGTCTAATTCTTTTTCTTTTTCTATTTCTATTTTCCTGATTTGTTATTTCAAACAATTATTCAAGCATTCAAATAATTCAAACAATTCAAACAATCATTAAACTTTGCATTGTGTTTTTGGTTCTGTTCATCAACATAATCCAACTCTCAAAATAAAATAGTATTTTTATTTATTTTAGGATCCATTTAATAATTAAATAAAATGGATCTTTAGTTATTAATAAAATAGGGTTTTGATTTATTTAATAAAATTTCCATTTGAAATCCAATTATTTTCAAAACCAAACCAGAAGGTTTTATTTGAAAAATAAAAGAATACTTGGAAACTTATTTAAATAAATAAATAAGTTTTGGTGTTTCATTTAAAATGGGAAAAGCCTTTACTTAAATAAAATTGGATATTCAAACCCTTATTATTTTATTTAAATAAACCTTTACTCATTTTATCAAAACAAAATATTTTATTACAAAAGCTTGGCCAAAATTAATTTGGCTCACCTTTTCATTTGAAATCAAAGTCTTTTATTAAAAGATCTAAATCAGTGTTTCCAAAACAATTTATTTTCCTTTGATAAATGCTTTATGTTTTTAAATCCCTTTAGGATTATTTGCTCACCAATTGGTATGGGCTTTTGGTAAGGGCTTCATTAGCTTTGGAAATTTCAATTTCCTTCTCTTATTATACTTCTAAGATTTTGCTTATGGTTCCAAACTAAGTGAAACCAACTTTTAAGGTCTTTCTTGATCCTTTGAGAAAGTTTGTTGATCAACTTTGGCATGGATCAAATCCATAGATTTGGAGATACTTTGGAAATTCATTTCCTTCCATTAGGGCTTAGGGTTTTGGATTTTGGATTTACTTTCCAAGTGTTTAAATTCCAGATACATTCATTGAGGAATGCAATTCCCTTGATTTGGATTTTGTTGGATTCAAACTTTAGAATCCCATCTTTAACAAACCTTGGCTAAAGTTTTCTTTTTTTTTAGAAACAAAAGTTTCTTTTCACCCTGATTTTCAACAAAATTTTATTTTGTTTAATTTATTTTTCACATTACAAGATTTGGAAAATCTTGGGATGTGACAGGCTACCACCCTTAAAATAAATCTCGTCCCGAGATTTGGGGAGGCTAGGGTTACAAGCAAGTTCAAAACAACTAGGGTACTACCACCCTTTAAAATTTTTCAAACAAAAATTACATATTGGCCTTCTTGGGATCCTGGGAAAACTTCTCTAAGCAAATAGTTGCATTGAGTCCTTGGTTTCCATTCTTGACTCATGGGCCAAGGTTGAGATCCTTCATAGACTTGTTTAACTTGTTCTCCATCCTTTCTGGACAATTGTTTGCATAGTGGCCTAGTTCTTTGCATTTAAAACACATCACTTGGCTGATATCTTTCTTTTCCTTTGGTATCATTGCCTCTTGTTTGTTTCTTTGGTTCTTCTTCTTTTCTGGGCATTCATTGGCATAGTGTCCCATCTCCTTGCAATTGTAACATTGCTCTAGAGTAATATCCTTCTTGTTAGTGTTGGGGAATTTCTTCTTCTTCTTGGGTCTCTCCAAAGCTAGGAGTTCTTCTAGTTCATGCTCTTCATAGGTGGGAGATCTTTGTCTCTTCTTGGGGCATTGATCTTCATGTTCCTTGGATGCATGATCCTTGTCTCTAAAAATATTGTTAGCTTTGGTTACTTCTAGATTAACATCCTTGTCATCCTTGTTGTCATTAGCTCTTTTGGGAAAAGTTTTCTCTCATGTTGATCATTTGAGTAACCAATCTTTGCAACAATTGGGATTGAAGTTTCAAAATCCTTTGTATGGCTAGGTCTAGTCCATTGTTGTTGGCTAAAAGCTGAGTTGTCATTTGGCTCAACTGGTTTTGGTTTGCTATAAGTTCTCTCATGTTGTTCTCTTGGTTGTTGTTGGTGTCATCAACCTTGATGTTGGAGTCTCTTGGAGTAGTCATCTGTTTGGGTTGAAGGGAGTTTAGAATAGGCAAGATATTTCTAAGAAATTAATTCTAATCACACACATCACAATTCACACAAACAATGTGCATGCAATCACAAGCAAACACTCCACTCAAACAACAAGTTTCAAGCACATTTTTAGGCAACAAAATATTTTTGTTACACCACATAAGTTGGTGTATTTGACTTAACTAAAATATGGTGGTCCATATATATGGTTCACTTGTGATCCTTCCATCCTTCTTGGTTGATCCTTCTTGCATGAGATCATGGTTTCCTTGGAAAAACTTTTAGTCACAGTACTTCAAATGATGTAGGCTCCTTCTAACTTTTGCATTCCCTCAGTCTCTAAATCTTGAGTAAGATTTCCTTGTTTCACATGTGTTCCTTAGTAGTTTCCAAGTTGGAAGTCCTTGGTGAATATGCTGAAGATGTTGAAGTCATTAGAGTTGAAGATGTTGAAGTCATTAGAGTTGTAGATGTTGAAGAAGTCCTTTGCATATGATGAAGTCTTTGGTCTTCGGGTAGGTTTTCCATCAAGTTGATGTAGAAGAGATGTAGAGTTGAAACCAAAATGGTTGAGGAAAGAGTTTACAAGTGTTTTGTAAATAAGTTTTTGGAACAAGAGTAACTCCTATTTTTCTAAGGGTTTTTGTCCAATCCTAGGTCTACAAATCCTACAGGCAACACAATGCTCTGATACCATCTGTAGGGGTCCCAACCTTTAATAAGATTGATCCCTCCTGTGTTTACAATGCTAGTCCCTGGATCAATAGCTAGCATCCACAATTAAGATCTAATATCAAGAAACAAAGGTCATAATATAACTTTATAACCAGGAATAACATAATTTTATTACATCACACATAGCTCATATGGCTATTACATTACATTGCAGCGGAATAACATTAATCATGGGGTCCTTCATCTTCAAAGTGCCACAGGCAGATGTTGGTTGTAGACTTTGTAATCCTAATCAAACAATCTTCACTAAAACAATCAAACCTGCAACATACAAGTTACAGCCACAAAGGGTCAATACATTTGAATTGTATTGGCAAGTGATACTATGGTATTATGGTGGAGTCTATCATCTATATGCATTTGGCTAGTGCAGTTGAGGCTTGCATTGCTCAAAATAGATTTTTCTTATCATTTTGAAAATACTAAATTTTTGCTTGACAAAATCATTTTTCTCAATCAAAGATTTCAAGATCCTTGTACCAAGCCATCTCTCCATCAATGATTGAAGAATTCAAATAACCCTTGTTCAAACCACAAGATTTTAATTTAGAAGTTGGAATGATGAGATTCTTGATTGCTTCCATGTCTTGATGCTCAAATTGTCCTTTAGCAGGGACATGGCTAAGTACTTAGATTTTACACTCTGCAGAGGTGGTGCACTTTCCCCACAAGACTTGGTTTCCCAAGACAAGATCTTTCAGAAGCTTTCCCTTAGACCAAAATGGACGCGCTCCAACCTATCAAACACTACCACCCACTGTCCATTTGGCTAAGTTCTTGCAACCTATATGATCATGGCAGAGCCCATATTGCCAAGTGGTTGCACTTGAAGCTTCTCAACATTTGACATCTCAAATCTCTTTGTTTCCTGGGTGGCCATCCACAAGTGAGATACACAAGCCAGGTCCATGGTCTTGTGTAACCACTCAACATAACCCAATCCTTCCATTTCCACCCAGGTGATACATTAACTTAGTTGTTTTATTAAACAAAATCACAAGTCCTTAGACTTAGAATATTTTTCCATAGTGTGAATATATATTCCACCCATGTTTTCTATTAGTTAGGCTAAGCTTGGTTGTAATAGGGAACTTAACTTATGAAATCCTACTAAGGATTCATCTACTAGGTTTTCCTATAGCAAGATCTATACTTAGCAAAATCCATGCAAGTTTTACTTAGCAAAATTACTAATGCATAGAGAAAAATAATGGGACAAAAAGTATGAAGCATCACTTGCCTTTTTTGTAGAGTATAGGTTCACTTCTTGATCTTTGCAACAATCACACTCTTCAAGTCACTACAAATCAATCAAGCAAGGCACAAACTCAATCTACCAATCAAGCAAAACATCACACATAAATAACAAAGTCAAAGAAATGCATGCAAGCATGCCAAGCTTTGTTTTGTTTGAAAAAGTGGTTCCTATTGGGTCATAGTCATTTGGGTACATCTAATGGTCATTTCCTAAAGTGGCCAAGTCATTTGCAAAAGGTTTCACTTTAGAACCATTTTCAAAACAAAGTGTTATTTTATGTGGTGTAGAAATATTTTTTACTAAGGTATTAGCCTATAGGGTTCACCAAATGAGTTGCTATTGCAAAACTTGGTGTTTTTGGGTCAGTAGGTTTGGTCCAAAACATTTCCTTGAAGTTTTCTTTTCATAAACATTTTTATAATAAAAACCATTCTTTTTATTTGGCTAGAAAATGACTAAGTCAAGTAATCTAACCTAAATCTTACAAAAATCATTTCTAACACCAAGGGTTGGTTCCTAGGGTCAGTAGGGTCACAACAATCCAATTTGCAAAGGTTTTATCCTTAAATTCAATTTTAACCAATTTTTATACTCTAAATAAGCACACAAATGTTTCTGCAAATTCAAACAAGTTAACAGGTACTATTTGTCAAACCAAGGCCATGGTTGGCTAGGGCTTGTTCTCCTGAATCCATTGATATAAAATTTGTCAAATTTGGACGTGTGGATCCAAAGATATAAGGGTTTGAAGTTTGCAAAAGTTTCTGATTTCAAAACTGTTTTTAAACCTAATAGGCGACACGCGGCGTGTTCTTACTGGTCCATACCGTTTCGGTTGGATCGCGACTGTGGGGCGTTGGATCTAGTTAGATCGAGTGGTTCTGGAAGCGTACCCCTTCGGCGTTAAATGATTCTATCGTGCCCGCCCGATCTAGATCGAACGGTTGCGGCAGGCTCGACCTAAAGTGGGCGGCGCTGCGGTGGCTAGCGGCAGCGGAGCTGTCGGTCGACGATGGTGCCGATGCTACAGGAGGTTAGGGAGAAAGGGAAGATGCTCACCAGGCTCAGGAGAACACGGCGAAGCTCAAGGTGCTCTAGAGATGGCAAGGGGCGCACTGGTCTTGGCAGGATTGCTCGCCGGAGTTGCTTCGGGCGGCGGTGCTCTCGGGTTGTTGTTGCCGGCTTCGTTTAGGACCGTGCTAGGACAAAATAGAGGTATGGTTAGGTGCGCACGAGGGTCGCGAGTAAGGGAACATCATCGGGTTTGAGAGGGGAGGTCGGGTTCTACCTAGGGACGTCGTCGGAGAATGGCAGACGCGACGGCGTTCGAAAGCTTGATGTAGCCGATGCTAGGGGGCGCCCGCGGTTGAGAGGAGGGTACAGAGAGGAGCGTCTGGGGGTGGGGAACTTGTTCGTGTGCTCAGTGTGGCATGGGGTGGTCCGGTTTGGATGGAATCGTCAATGGACCTCGTCGGAGACAGGGAGAGTGGTTGGCGAAATACTGCAGCCTGGGGGCGTGCTCGGGGAAGGAAACAGAGGGGAAACGGAGAGGAGTGACTGACGTTTAAAGGGGCGTGGTTATTACGAGAAATCAAGGCCTCCTTCACGTGCAATCAATCGCCAGAGTAACTCACTGCAACGGTCAGGGCGACGGAGTCCGGTTGAAGACGATGAACAGAGAAGGGTGGGTCCGCTTGGCAGTGAAAGAAAGGGAGTGGAGGTGGGGGCCAGTAGTCATTCTCTGCGCGGTTAAGTTTCTGAGTGAGAAAATAACGCTTCGGGGAGGAGAGCAGGTGGGCTAGGTGGGCTGCTGCTGGGTTAGTTGGGCCAGATTGGTGGGCTGTTCTATTTTTTTCTGTCTAATTCTTTTTCTTTTTCTATTTCTATTTTCCTGATTTGTTATTTCAAACAATTATTCAAGCATTCAAATAATTCAAACAATTCAAACAATCATTAAACTTTGCATTGTGTTTTTGGTTCTGTTCATCAACATAATCCAACTCTCAAAATAAAATAGTATTTTTATTTATTTTAGGATCCATTTAATAATTAAATAAAATGGATCTTTAGTTATTAATAAAATAGGGTTTTGATTTATTTAATAAAATTTCCATTTGAAATCCAATTATTTTCAAAACCAAACCAGAAGGTTTTATTTGAAAAATAAAAGAATACTTGGAAACTTATTTAAATAAATAAATAAGTTTTGGTGTTTCATTTAAAATGGGAAAAGCCTTTACTTAAATAAAATTGGATATTCAAACCCTTATTATTTTATTTAAATAAACCTTTACTCATTTTATCAAAACAAAATATTTTATTACAAAAGCTTGGCCAAAATTAATTTGGCTCACCTTTTCATTTGAAATCAAAGTCTTTTATTAAAAGATCTAAATCAGTGTTTCCAAAACAATTTATTTTCCTTTGATAAATGCTTTATGTTTTTAAATCCCTTTAGGATTATTTGCTCACCAATTGGTATGGGCTTTTGGTAAGGGCTTCATTAGCTTTGGAAATTTCAATTTCCTTCTCTTATTATACTTCTAAGATTTTGCTTATGGTTCCAAACTAAGTGAAACCAACTTTTAAGGTCTTTCTTGATCCTTTGAGAAAGTTTGTTGATCAACTTTGGCATGGATCAAATCCATAGATTTGGAGATACTTTGGAAATTGATTTCCTTCCATTAGGGCTTAGGGTTTTGGATTTTGGATTTACTTTCCAAGTGTTTACATTCCAGATACATTCATTGAGGAATGCAATTCCCTTGAATTGGATTTTGTTGGATTCAAACTTTAGAATCCCATCTTTAACAAACCTTGGCTAAAGTTTTCTTTTTTTTTAGAAACAAAAGTTTCTTTTCACCCTGATTTTCAACAAAATTTTATTTTGTTTAATTTATTTTTCACATTACAAGATTTGGAAAATCTTGGGATGTGACATTCCTACTCTCCCTCCACCAAGCAAACTTGCCGTTTGACTTTTCAAATTGGCGTTTGACTTTTCAAACTAGGATTTGATTTATCGCTTTATTTTGCTCAGCGATGACACCTAGTACATGATGCAACCATTCCAACTTGTTTATGACACATTCATGTACCCTTCCCCTCCGGAGTGCCGGACCTTCCGGACCCTTCTAGAACATTCCTGGTGAAAACACCGGAATCATTCCCCAAATCCGAAATAGGACTTTCCTTATATGAATCTTATTCTCCGGACCATTCCGGATCTCCTCATGATATCCCGGATCCCATCCGAGACTCCGAACAACATTCGGTCTCTTACTCATCATTCCATAACTACTCAACAACATCGAATCCTTAAGTGTGTCTCCCTACGGTTCGTGAATTATGCGGACATGATCGAGACACTTCTCCGATCAATAACCAATAGAGGAATCTGGAAATTCATATGGCTCCCACATATTTCTACGATTACTTTGCGATCGAATGAACCACTTACATACGATACCAATTTCCCTTTGTCTCACGATAGTTTACTTATCCGAGGTTTTGATCGTCGGTATCTCTGCATATCTAGTTCAACCTCGTTACCGATAAGTACTATTTTCTCGTTCCCGTGGTATGTGATCCCTTGTGAGCCAGTCACATGCTTGCAAGCTAATTGGATGACATTCCACCGAGAGGGCCCAGAGTATATCTATCCGTCATATGGATGGAAAAATCCCACTCTTGATCCATGTGTCTCAACCCATACTTTCTGAACCCTCAATGCCATCTTTATAGCCACTCAGTTACGGTGTGGTGTTTGATGTCATCAAAGAATCCTTCTGGTGATGGTGATAATCATGATCTCATGGTCGAAGGAATTAGGTTACTATATATCAGAAATCTTATAGCAAATGAACTATATTAAATGACTTGATCTTTCTGCTATGCTTAACTATAGGAGTATGTCCATCACATCATTCTCCTAATGATATGACCCTGTTATTAATAACATCTCTATGTTCATGATCAGGAAACCATGATCATATATTAACCAACAAGCTAGTTTAACAAGAGGCTTTACTAGGGACTCTTTTATGTTTACAAATCACACAAGTATTAATGTTTCCTGTCAATACAATTATAGCATGGTATGTAACCATTTATCATAACTATGAAGATATCATAATAACCACTTTATTATTGCCTCTTGGGCATATCTCCAACAGTCTCCCACTTGCACTAGAGTCTAGTTTCAAACCTTTATGTATTCAACACCTATGGCTTTCCGGTGTCGTATGTACATGATTGCTAGTGGTCAACTGATCTCCGGATCTCACACTTCCAGATCCGTGTGTAATTGCATGTCTTTGCGTCTCTACGCATCACTCATTATCTAATGAGATGGCTTTGTACAAATTTGGTCCTTTGGTGTGACCTTTAGTTCTTTGGGGTTAAAACATGTTGATAATATTGTCGTACAATATATCTTTATAGTATTATCCCTGCTGTGAACTACACTTAGTTTGATAACAAACTACTTGACACAAATGCCCTCTTTTGCTGCTATAACAGCAGTTATATACTTAGCCTTTTGTTGTAGTATCTGTCACAATGTCTCAACTTTGGAACTCATCCAAATCCATTATGGAACTTACGTTCGATCACATTGTGCCACCCTTAGTTTAGATTGAGATAAACTTAATTTGTACTTTGTGACAAAACTAGTATCAATGTAATTATTTTACAATGAACTAACCATCTATTTGTCACTTCTACAAAATAATATATTCTTAGTTCTTTTACAAGATCATAAGAACATCTTTACTATTGTCCAATAATCATCTTATGAATCATTCTGGTATACACTCATAACATTTAGAGCATATGACATATCTGGATTTGTACACATCACATCAAGATTGATAAAATACTCTTTGTGGTTTTATCTATCAAGTATCAAAAATACATAAATATTTATTCAATCCTTCCTGTGCAACAAAAACTTTTCTTGTAGTTTCTATATTGAACTCATTCAATATCTCATCTATGTACTTATGGCACAACCGTATTGGCGTCACAATTTATCCATATAGACATTGATGCCATATATTCGGGTTCTGCCTAAGCTTTTCATCGAGATGAAATTATTATCTTGTGTTAATAAAAAGATACATCATTTCCAATCAACAATATGTCTTCCACATAATGTATTAGAAACATGTCTTAGCGCTCCCACTTAATTTCTTGCAAATGCAAGCATCTTCATCGTCTCCGATGAAATTAAACTCTTTTAATAGTTTCATCATAGTGAAGATTCCAACTCCACGATGTTTACTTCAACCATTGAAGTTTGCATATGCATTTAGCATCCTTTGAATTAACAAAACCCTTTGGACCGTGTCATGCACACGTCCTAGGTAACCCTTCTATTAGAAGAACTTGTTTTGTTTATCCAACACATAACAAAATTATATGTCGTGGTTGCTACATTAATCCGTCTAGACTAAATATCGCTTAATGAAAGATCAGATCTTGTCATAGTCAACTCTTTGAACATTGTCGTGAACTCTTTCCCGACATGTCGATAATTTCATAGATATGAAACATCCATGTCTATTTCTTTATAGATCCAAATACGACTGTAAGGTCTTGTACCTTTCAGAGGATCTTTCAAGCTCAAAGCTTGATTTCTTGTATATGGAACTATCACGGATTTTATGGCTTCAAGCCATTTGACGGAGTCAGGGCCCATCATCGCTTCTTTGCATGTAGTCGGTTCATTATTCTCAAATAATGATTCAACCCTCAAATCTTGGTATTTGATTGTTTACTCGACCTACTTGTTTCAATAGGAACTTAGACCTCCGTGACCACAACCTTTGAGGCATGTGAGCCATGAGCATTGTTGCTGCCTCCGTAACACTTTTCGGCGCTGCGCAACTTTGATCATATATTCATAACGTTCTTTTAACCTTGTCAAAGTTCTATTGTCCTCCCAATTAACTTTTCACGGAAAATTCCTTCTCAAAGAAACTTGATGTTCTAAGCGACAAACATTTTTTTCTTTGATGTTTATGGAGGAATTCTTAACAGTTATTCAAAAATAACATACAAAGACATGTTCATCTGATTTTGGTTGCAAACATCTTTCTTATGCATAGCATACCAATATTTAAGAAAGTACAACTTGGGTTTTATCCCAAACCATAACTTTATATGGTGTCAATTCAACCAGTTTATAATGGAACTCTTTTTAGTGGAAAACCGGTAGTCTCTAAAGCTTTTAACCTTTAAAATATAATAGAAGTTTTATGAATTACACCTTTGATATTACCATGTCAAACAAGGTTTAATTACATATCTCGAACGCTCCATACTCTTATGGTGTTTCGGGAAATGCAAATCCACAGAATGATTCCTTAAATCTTAGGTATTATGCTAAACTTGTAACTGAAATATCTTCCTTTATGATCTTATCATAAACTATTTATATTCTTGTTACAATGATTTTGCACTTCATCTTGAAAATCTTTGAACTTTTCAAATGTTTCATACTTCATCCTTATTAAGTAAATATTCATATATTCACTCAAATTTTCGAAGAAAGCATATGAAGTTGAAATCCATCGCTCTTGACTACACATAATGGACTTTATACAACAATATGTACAAGTTCCAATAAGCTAGTTATTCGTTCCCTTCCAGCCTATGTACGAAGTTTTAATTATCTCTAGGAAATTTTCACAAGCGTCATTTGATCAAAAATCAAAAGACTCCAAAATTCCATCCACATGGAGTTTCTTCATGTTTTCTTTCCAATATAATTTAAACGGCGATGTCACTTCCTAAGTGATCTTGCAATCAATTTGTCTTTCGACATTTTTTTAGCACTAGTTTTATGGATGTGATTTCTCCAACGAGACTTGTAAATCATCCACCTTTTATGGATTACGGCAATTATTTGAACAACCATTTTTTTCTCATAATACCTAATAAAACAAATCTTGAAGGCAAGCTATGATGTTTAACGAGCAATACAATAACCCTTTATTTGTTCTCGATGAACATCATCACATATTCTTTTGCTAGTTACTTAGGCCATTGTAGTTCATGAATTCTGTTGTTTCATATGACGATTCATACCAACAAATTCAGTATCCAATACTTAAGAACCACATTATTTAACAAGCAAAGAATATATATCCATAACGCGTATATCATTTATATACCTAAACTGAACAATTCTAGTCTTTTCTTTTTTGCCATTTATTTATGAGATTCTCTTTCAGTATTTCATTTTCTGTTTGAAAGAATCTATCAACATCAATAGTGGAGCCATATACATGACACATAGTCCAAAGCATGTATAGTAAAATACCAATGTCTTTGGACTTGCACTTTGAAGTAGATCTCCATCATCAAACGTTTGGTGCTCTTTCAAATTCCTTTCTTTAGTAATCTCTTGGTGTAGTAAACATTTTACCTACATCAAATATTCACCCTTATGAATTATCCATGATCAAGCTACTTTTAGCTTATAACGGTGAATCGTGAGTATAATGTTACTCTCCAAAACCTTTTGGAGGATTAGGACAACTAGTGTCTCCAACCTTTTGCAAATTCTCATCAAATATGAGAACATGACTTTTGCCATATTATACTCTATCATGTTGCAACCAAAACTTTGTTTCAGATATCACAATATCTTCCACACATCATGTTTTCTGAAACAAGTCTTTCAGATCCTAGATAACCTTGATATTAAGACAATCCTTTGAATATCAAGAATCATAGAGACAAACATGATACTCATAAACTAACACTTGGAATTGTCACTCTTGATTTAATACCAATTATTAAACTTCATGGAGTAACCAGAACTTCACTGAAAGTTTTCAATAGGACTTTTAAACTTTAGATTAACACTTCAAAACAATACGATACCAGTTCGTAAAGTAACTAACCAGAATTCTATAGTTCTATTATCTCAATTATAACTAAGCGCAAGGTGGTAAACGGATGCCAATGGCTACAACAATTATGCAAATTCACTTTGATTTAATTTATGATAAATAGTGTTCAACTTTTAATAATATTGCCGTCGAACTCCCACTCAAAACAATATCCCTCACATTGTTTTAGTGATCACACGAACCAAATCCACCACATCAAAACCGATCATCACGAGAGTTGATGTAGCTTCAATGGTGAGCAATCAACATGTTCATCATATCTACTATATGACTCATGCTTTACCTTTCGGTGATCCGTGTTCCGAGACCATGTCTATACATGCTAGGCTCGTCAAGATCAACCTTAGCTTCCGCATGAGCAAATCTGGCTTGCTCACGTTGTATACACTCGCAGAATCTAACAAACCCGATCATCACGTGGTGCTTCGAAACAACGAGCTTTAGCAACGGTGCTTACTAAGGATGAACACTTTAAAACTTGAAATTGTGTGCTTGAGGGATCATCTTATAATGCTACCATCGTGAACTAAGCAATACAAGATGCATAAAAGGATTAACATCACATGCAATTCATAATATGTGATATGATATGGCCTTTCTTCTTGTGCTTCCGATCTCCATCTTCAAGTAAGAACATGATCTCCATCATCAGCGGTGTGGCGTCAAGGTCAATGGCGCCACTTCATGGTTGTCTTCCACCAGCATCAACTATTACAACTACTTTGAATAATAGACACGCAGGACTTAATGGAAACAACCATATGGTTCCTGCCGGTTGCCAACTTAAAATAAGGAACATTGCATACATCATATATAATCACAATCATGGCCATATCACATCACAGCACACCCCTGCAAAAAAAAGTTAGATGCCTCTAATTTTCTTTGCATGTTTTACGTGGTTTGGAGCTTGCAATAAGTGTCGTTCTAACTTACGAACAAGAACCACAACATTGATACTAGTATTGTCAATCACCCGTTGTAAATTGAATCTTAAATATGTTGGGAGAAACAGGCACCCGCAAAACCACTTATGCAATACAAGTTGCATGTCAAGCGTGGAGCAAGTCTCATGAACGATGTCATGTAAGGTTAGCCCGGGACGCTTCATCCCACCATCCCACAAGATGCAAAGTACACAAGAAGCAATCGACAACAAAAGCATCAACGCTCACAATGACCATTGTGTTCTACTCGTGCAACAGATCTACATATAGACACGGCTCTGATACCACTGTAGGGGTTCGTAGCATGGAAAACAAAAAAATTCTACCGCATGAACACACAATCAAGATCTAATCTATGATCAAGCCAAGATCTATCTACTAGATTGTAGCAACGAGTCGATAGAATACTAACCCTCGAAGATCCAAAGCGGTTAACGAGAGCAGATTCTCGTGGGTGATGTAGTCGTACACTTCCGATCTCAAGATCGCGTAGATGATCCTTCCGGCGCTGCGTTCCGGCAGCGCTTCCGCAATCGGTTACACGTTCGGTACTCGATGAAGACCTTCCTCTCCCTTGTTCCAGCTGGCAGCAGAGGTTGTAGCACTCTCCTCGCGATTCCGGCAGCACGACGGCGTGGTACCGGAAGTAGAGAGGAGATCTCGCAGGGCTTCTCCGTAAGCCGGAGCGAGTATGGTGGACTATGAGAGAGGCCTTGGCGATCTAGGGTTTAGAGGCACCAAGGAGAGAGGGCTAGGCCGGCGGCTAGGGCAAGGGGAGGGCCCCAACTCGGCGGCTAGGCAAACCCTAGGGGCGGCGGCGACTTGGTGGAGGCCGGCGGCTAGGGCTAGGGTTTAGAGGAGAGAGGTATAGGGAAGAGGGGCACCCCTGCCCCTCCTTTTATAGGTGTGAGGGAGGAGTGGTTGGGAGGAGGGAGTCCTCCTCCAACTCCTCCTCCTTGGCCGGCGGGTGGAGGGAGTAGGAAATCCTCCCTAAGTAGGTTTCCTACTCTCCCTCCACCAAGCAAACTTGCCGTTTGACTTTTCAAATTGGCGTTTGACTTTTCAAACTAGGATTTGATTTATCCCATTATTTTGCTCAGCGATGACACCTAGTACATGATGCAACCATTCCAACTTGTTTATGACACATTCATGTACCCTTCCTCTCCGGAGTGCCGGACCTTCCGGACCCTTCTAGAACATTCCCGGTGAAAACACCGGAATCATTCCCCAACTCCGAAATAGGACTTTCCTTATATGAATCTTATTCTCCGGACCATTCCGGATCTCCTCGTGATATCCCGGATCCCATACGAGACTCGGGAACAACATTCGGTCTCTTACTCATCATTCCATAACTACTCAACAACATCGAATCCTTAAGTGTGTCTCCCTACGGTTCGTGAATTATGCGGACATGATCGAGACACTTCTCCGATCAATAACCAATAGAGGAATCTAAAAATTCATATGTCTCCCACATATTTCTACGATTACTTTGCGATCGAATGAACCACTTACATACGATACCAATTTCCCTTTGTCTCATGATAGTTTACTTATCCGAGGTTTTGATCGTCGGTATCTCTGCATACCTAGTTCAACCTCGTTACCGATAAGTACTCTTTTCTCGTTCGCGTGGTATGTGATCCCTTGTGAGCCAGTCACTTGCTTGCAAGCTAATTGGATGAAATTCCACCGAGAGGGCCCAGAGTATATCTATCCGTCATATGGATGGACAAATCCCACTCTTGATCCATGTGTCTCAACCCATAATTTCCGAACACTCAATGCCATCTTTATAGCCACTCAGTTACGGTGTGGTGTTTGATGTCATCAAAGCATCCTTCCGGTGATGGTGATAAGCATGATCTCATGGTCTAAGGAATTAGGTTACTATGTATCAGAAAGCTTATAGCAAATGAACTATATTAAATGACTTGATCTTTATGCTACGCTTAACTATAGGAGTATGTCCATCACATCATTCTCCTAATGATATGACCCTGTTGTTAATAACATCTCTATGTTCATGATCAGGAAACCATGATCATATATTAACCAACAAGCTAGTTTAACAAGAGGCTTTACTAGGGACTCTTTTATGTTTACAAATCACACAAGTATTAATGTTTCCAGTCAATACAATTATAGCATGGTATGTCAACATTTATCATAAGTATGAAGATACGATAATAACCACTTTATTATTGCCTCTTGGGCATATATCGAACAGTCTCCCACTTGCACTATAGTCTAGTTTCAAACCTTTGTGTATTCAACACCTATGGCTTTCCGGTGTCGTATGTACACGATTGCTAGTGGTCAACTGATCTCCGGATCTGACACTTCCAGATCCGTGTGTAATTGCATGTCTTTGCGTCTCTACGCATCACTCATTCTCTAATGAGATGGCTTTGTACAAATTTGTTCCTTTGGTGTGACCTTTAGTTCTTTGGGGTTAAAAAATGTTGATAATATTATCGTACAATATATCTTTATAGTATTATCCCTGCTGTGAACTACACTTAGTTTGATAACAAACTACTTGACACAAATGCCCTCTTTTGCTGCTATAACAACAGTTATATACTTAGCCTTTTGTTTTAGTATCTGTCACAATGTCTCAACTTTGGAACTCATCCAAATCCATTATGGAACTTACTTTCCATCACATTGTGCCACCCTTAGTTTAGATTGAGATAAACTTAATTTGTACTTTGTGACAAAACTAGTATCAATGTAATTCTTTTACAATGAACTAACCATCTATTTGTCACTTCTATAAAATAATATATTCTTAGTTCTTTTACAAGATCATAAGAACATATTTACTATTGTCCAATAATCATCTTATGAATCATTCTGGTATACGCTCATAACATTGAGAGCATAGGACATATCTGGATATGTTCACATCACATAAAAATTGATAAAATACTCTTTGTGGTTTTATCTATCAAGTATCAAAAATACTTAAATATTTATTCAATCCTTCCTGTGCAACAAAAACTTTTCTTGTAGTTTCTATATTGAACTCATTCAATATCTCATCTATGTACTTCTGGCACAACCATATTGGCGTCACAATTTATCCATATAGACATTGATGCCAAATATTCGGGTTCTTCCTAAGCTTTTCATCAAGATGAAATTCTTATCTTGTGTTAATAAAAAGATACATCATTTCCAATCAACAATATGTCTTCCACACAATGTATTATAAACATGTCTTAGCGCTCCCACTTAATTTCTTGCAAATGCAAGCATCTTCATCATCTCCGATGAAATTAAACTCTTTTAACAGTTTCATCATAGTGAAGATTCCAACTCCGCGATGTTTACTTCAACCATTGAAGTTTGCATATGCATTTATCATCCTTTGAATTAACAAAACCCTTTGGACCGTGTCATGCACACGTCCTAGGTAACCCTTCTATTAGAAGAACTTGTTTTTTTACCCAACACATAACAAAATTATATGTCGTGGTAGCTAGATTAATCCGTCTAGACTAAATATCGCTTAATGAAAGATCAGATCTTGTCATAGTCAACTCTTTGAACATTGTCGCGAACTCTTTCCCGACATGTCGATAATTTCATAGATATGAAACATCCATGTATATTTCTTTATAGATACAAATACGAGTGTAAGGTCTTGTACCTTTCAGACGGTCTTTCAAGCTCAAAGCTTGATTTCTTGTATATGGAACTATCACGGATTTTATGGCTTCAAGCCATTTGACGGAGTCAGGGCCCATCATCGCTTCTTTGCATGTAGTCGGTTCATTATTCTCAAATAATTATTCAACCCTCAAATCTTGGTATTTGATTGTTTACCCGACCTACTTGTTTCAATAGGAACTTAGACCTCCGTGACCACAACCTTTGAGGCATGTGAGCCATGAGCACTGTTGCTGCCTCCGGAACACTTTTCGGCGCTGCGCAACTTTGATCATATATAGCTAAGGTTCTTTTAACCTTGTCAAAGTTCTATTGTCCTCCCACTTAACTTTTCACGAAAAATTCCTTCTCAAAGAAAGTTGACGTTCTAAGCGACAAACATTTTTGTCTTTGGTGTTTATGGAGGCATTCTTAACAGTTATTCGAAAATAACATACAAAGACATGTTCATCCGATTTTGGTTGCAAACATCTCTCTTATGCATAGCATACCAATATTTAAGAAAGGACAACTTGGGTTTTATCCCAAACCATAACTTTATATGGTGTCAATTCAACGGATTATAATGGAGCTCTTTTCAGTGGAAAACCGGTAGTCTCTAAAGCTTTTAATCTTTAAAATATAATAGCAGTTTTATGAATTACACCTTTGATCTTACCATGTCAAACAAGGTTTAATTACATATCTCGAACGCTCCATACTCTTATGGTGTTTCGGGAAATGCAAATCCACGGAATGATTCCTTAAATCTTAGGTATTATGCTAAACTTGTAACTCAAATATCTTCCTTTATGATCTTATCATAAACTATTTATATTCTTGTTACAATGATTTTGCACTTCATCTTGAAAATCTTTGAACTTTTCAAATGTTTCATACTTCATCCTTATTAAGTAAATATTCATATATTCACTCAAATTTTTGGAGAAAGGATATGAAGTTGAAATCCATCGCTCTTGACTACACATAATGGACTTTATACAACAATATGTACAAGTTCCAATAAGCTAGTTATTCGTTTCCTTTCAGCCTATGAACGAAGTTTTAATTATCTCTAGGAAAGTTTCACAAGCGTCATTTGATCAAAAATCAAAAGACTCCAAAGTTCCATCCACATGGAGTTTCTTCATGTTTTCTTTCCAATATAATTTAAACGGCGATGTCACTTCCTAAGTGATCTTGCAATCAATTTGTCTTTCGACATTTTTTTAGCACTAGTTTTATGGATGTGATTTCTCCAACGAGACTTGAAAATCATCCACCTTTTATGGATTACGGCAATTATTTGAACAACCCTTTTGTTCTCATAATACCTGATAAAACAAATCTTGAAGGCAAGCTTTGATGTTTAACGAGCAACACAATAACCCTTTATTTGTTCTCGATGAACATCATCACATATTCTTTTGCTAGTTACTTAGGTCATTGTAGTTCATGAATTCTGTTGTTTCATATGACGATTCATACCAACAAATTCAGTATCCAATACTTAAGAACCACATTATTTAACAAGCAAAGAATATATCCATAACACGTATATCCTTTATATACCTAAACTGAACAATTCTAGTCACTCTTGATTTAATACCAATTATTAAACTTCATGGAGTAACCAGAACTTCACTGAAAGTTTGCAATAGGACTTTTAAACTTTAGATTAACACTTCAAAACAATACGATACCTGTTCGTAAAGTAACTAACCAGAATTCTATAGTTCTATTATCTCAATTATAACTAAGCGCAAGGTGGTAAACGGATGCCAATGACTAAAACAATTATGCAAATTCACTTTGATTTAATTTATGATAAATAGTGTTCAACTTTTAATCATATTGCCATCGAACTCCCACTCAAAACAATATCCCTCACATTGTTTTAGTGATCACACGAACCAAATCCACCACATCAAAACCGATCATCACGAGAGTTGATGTAGCTTCAATGGCGAACAATCAACATGTTCATCATATCTACTATATGACTCATGCTTTACCTTTCGGTGATCCGTGTTCCGAGACCATGTCTGTACATGCTAGGCTCGTCAAGATCAACCTTAGCTTCCGCATGAGCAAATCTGGCTTGCTCACATTGTATACACTCGCAGAATCTAACAAACCCGATCATCACGTGGTGCTTCGAAACAACAAGCTTTAGCAACGGTGCTTACTAAGGATGAACACTTTAAAACTTGAAATTGTGTGCTTGAGGGATCATCTTATAATGCTACCATCGTGAACTAAGCAATACAAGATGCATAAAAGGATTAACATCACATGCAATTCATAATATGTGATATGATATGGCCTTTCTTCTTGTGCTTCCGATCTCCATCTTCAAGCACGAACATGATCTCCATCATCACCGGTGTGGCGTCAAGGTCAATGGCGCCGCTTCATGGTTGTCTTCCACCAGCATCAACTATTACAACTACTTTGAATAATATACACGCGGGACTTAATGGAAACAACCATATGGCTCCTGCCGGTTGCCAACTTACAATAAGGAACATTGCATAGATCATATATAATCACAACCATGGCCATATCACATCACAGCACACCCCTGCAAAACAAAGTTAGACGCCTCTAATTTTCTTTGCATTTTTTACGTGGTTTGGGGATTGCAATAAGTGTCGTTCTAACTTACAAACAAGAACTACAACATTGATACTAGTATTGTCAATCACCCGTTGTAAATTGAATCTTAACTATGTTGGGAGAAACAGGCACCCGCAAAGCCACTTATGCAATACAAGTTGCATGTCAAGCGTGGAGCAAGTCTCATGAACGATTTCATGTAAGGTTAGCCCTGGCCGCTTCATCCCACCATCCCGCAAGATGCAAAGTACACAAGAAGCAATCGACAACAAAAGCATCAACGCCCACAATGACCATTGTGTTCTACTCGTGCAACAGATCTACATATAGACACGGCTCTGATACCACTGTAGGGGTTCGTAGCATGGAAAACAAAAAAATTCTACCGCATGAACACACAATCAAGATCTAATCTATGATCAAGCCAGGATCTATCTACTAGATTGTAGCAACGAGTCGATAGAATACTAACCCTCGAAGATCCAAAGCGGTTAATGAGAGCAGATTCTCGTGGGTGATGTAGTCGTACACTTCCGATCTCAAGATCGCATAGACGATCCTTCCGGCGCTGCGTTCCGGAAGCTCTTCCGCAGTCGGTCACACGTTCGGTACTCGATGAAGACCTTCCTCTCCCTTGTTCCAGCAGGCAGCGGAGGTTGTGGCACTCTCCTCGCGATTCCGGCAGCACGACGGCGTGGTATCGGAAGTAGAGGGAAGATCTCGCAGGGCTTCGCCTTAAGCCGGAGCGAGTATGGTGGACTATGAGAGAGGCCTTGGCGATCTAGGGTTTAGAGGCACCAAGTAGAGAGGGCTAGGCCGGCGGCTAGGGCAAGGGAGGGCCCCAACTCGGCGGCTAGGAAAACCCTAGGGGTGGCGGCGACTTCGTGGAGGCCGGCGGCTAGGGCTAGGGTTTAGAGGAGAGCGGTGTAGGGAAGAGGGGCACCCCTGCCCCTCCTTTTATAGGTGGGAGGGAGGCGCGGTTGGGAGGAGGGAGTCCTCCTCCAACTCCTCCTCCTTGGCCGGCGGGTGGAGGGAGTAGGACTTCCTCCCTAAGTAGGTTTCCTACTCTCCCTCCACCAAGCAAACTTGCCGTTTGACTTTTCAAATTGGCGTTTGACTTTTCAAACTAGGATTTGATTTATCCCTTTATTTTGCTAAGCGATGACACCTACTACATGATGCAACCATTCCAACTTGTTTATGACACATTCATGTACCCTTACCCTCCGGAGTGCCGGACCTTCCGGACCCTTCTAGAACATTCCCGGTGAAAACACCGGAATCATTCCCCAACTCCAAAATAGGACTTTCCTTATATGAATCGTAAGGGTCCCAACCTTTAATAAGGTAGAGTCCCCTGTGTTTAGAATGCTAGTCCCTGGATCAATAGCTAGCATCCACAGTTAAGATGTAATATCAAGAAACAAAGGTCATAATACAACTTTATAACCAGGAATAACATAATTTTATTACATCTCACATAGCTCATTTGGCTATTACATTACATTGCAGCAGAATATCTATAAGCATGGGGTCCTTCATCTTCAAAGAGCCACAGGCATACATGTTGGTTGTAGACTTTGTAATCCTAATCAACACACTTCACTAAATCAATCAAACCTGCAACATAACAAGTTACAGCCACAAGGGTCAATACATTTGAATTGTATTGGCAAGTGATACTATGGTAGTATAGTGGAGTCTGTCATCTATATGCATTTGGCTAAGTGGAGTTGAGGCTTGCATTGCTCAAAATAGATTTTTCCTTAACATTTGAAAACACTAAGTTTTTGCTTGACAAAATCATTTTCTCAATCAAAGATTGAAGATCCCTTAACCCTTGTTCACTCCACAAGGTTTTAACTTAGAAATCTGGATGATGAGATTCTTGATTGCTTCCATGTCTTGATGCTCAAATTTGTCCTTTACCAGGGACATGGCTAAGTACTTAGATTTTACACTCTGCAGAGGTGGTGCACTTTCCCCACAAGACTTGGTTTCCCAAGACAAGATCTTTCAGAAGCCTTCCCTTAGACCAAAATGGACGCGTTCCAACCTATCAAACTCTACCACCAACTGTCCATATGGCTAAGTTCTTGCAACCTATATGATCCAGGCAGAGCCCAAAATGCCAAGTGGCTGCACTTGAAGCTTCTCAACATTTGACATCTCAAATCTCTTTGTTCCTGGGTGGCCATCCACAAGTGAGATACACAAGGAAAACCATAAACATGGGCCTTGTGAACCACTCAACCAAAAACCACCAAGAAATTACCATTCCACCCAGGTGATTCATTAACTTAGTTGTTTTATTAAACAAAAACACAAGTCCTCAGACTTAGTAATTTTTCCATAGTATGAATGTATACTCCACCCTTGTTTTGTATTAGCTAAGCTAAGCTTGATAGTAGTAGGTATCTTGACTTAGGAAATTTCTACTAAGGTTTCATCTACTAGGATTTCTCATAGAAAGGTTTATACTTAGCAAAAGTTCCATGCAAGTTTTACTTAGAAAAATCACTAATGCATAGTGAAAGTAATGGGACAAAGTATGAAGCATCACTTGCCTTTTTGGTAGAGTATAAGTTCCTCCTTGTCCTTTCTACAATCACACTCTTCAAGTCACTACAATTCAATCAAGCAAGGCACAAGTTCAATCTACCAATCAAGCAAAACATCACATAAAATCATAAAGTCAAGGTAATGCATGCAATCATGCCAAGATTTGTTTTTTTTTGAAAAAGTGGTTCCTAATGGGTCATAAACATTTGAAAACACCTATTGGTCATTTTATTAAAGTGGCAAAAGTCATTTGCAAGGGATTTCACTTCCTAAACCATTTTCAAAACAAAGTATCATTTTATGTGGTGTAGAAATGTTTTTACTAAGGCATTAATCTATAGGGTTCACAAAATTCATTTTCAAATCATAAAACTTGGTGTTTGGGGTCAGAGAGTTTAAAACAAAACCTTTCCCAAAAGTTTTCTTCCAAAACCATTTTTAATAAATAAACCATATTTTTATTTGGCTAGAATTGGTTTTAAATCAAAGAATCATTCTTTTGTTTCACCAAATACATTTTTGAAACTACAAAGTGATTCCTATGGTCAGTAGGTTCAAATTACACCATTTGCCAAAGATTTTATCCCCAAAATCATTTTTGAACAATTTTTATAATCTAAACAAGCATACAAATGTTTCTGCAAAAACAAACATTTTTCCAGAGGCGTTTTACTAAACAAATTGCATGGTTGGCTAGGGCTTGCTCCACTGATTCTATTGATATAAAGTTTGCAAATTTTGGACATGTGGATCAAAAGTTACAAGGTTTACAAAATTGCATTTCAATCTGATTCAAAAATCTGTCTTAAATCAACTAGTGCCACGCGGCGTGTTCTGATTCGTCCATACCATTTCGCTCGGATCGGTTGCTCTGGCGCGTTGGATCTAATTAAATCACACGGATCAGATTGCTTACCCCTTCGCTTTAAGTGGTTCTATCCTATCCACTAGATCGAGATCGGACGGCTGCTGCGAGCTTGACCTAAAACGAGCGGCGCTGCGGCGGCTGGCGGCGGAGCGGCCAGATGGTGGCAGTGCCGGCGATACAGGAAGCTAGAGTGGCTGGGGAGATGCTCACCGCGTTCGCAGAAGCCTGTGGAAGCTCAAGGTATTCTCGAGGAGTCAAGGGGCGCTCTGGTCCAACGTGGATTGCTCACCGGAGTCCACACGGCGTCGGGCGTGCTCTGGTCGTCGTTGTGGGCGAGGCTACAGGGCATGCCAAAGCAAAGTAGAGGGTGTGTTAGACGCGCATGGTACTAAGGAGCATGTGAGCATCACTGAATGGCATCGGGGCGGTCCGAGCTTACCAGGAAGACTCGCCGGAGTTGTGGGGTTCTTCGGTGGCGCTCAGACGAAGACGGAGGCGAGGTTGCAGGTCACTCGCGGGAGAGCTGAGGCCACAGAGCGGTGCGCCAGAGTCTGGTGAACTTGCCTGCGTGCTCGGGGAGGCAAGGGGCGGCGCGGGGTCGCCGGAATTGGCTGGGGACGGTGGTCGGAGCAGTGAGGGTGTGTGGCGAAATTCGTCCAGCCTGGGGACAGAGAGAGGGAGGCGCGTGAGGGGAAATGGAGAGGAGGCCAGGGCGTTTAAGCGAGTGTGGTCAGGGGGCGTTGATCACGCGGCATTGAAGCGAATTGACGACGCGAATCAATCGGCAGTAAACGGCCAGGGCGACGGGGTCGTGCTTGAAGACGATGAATAGGAGGGGTGGGGTCGGTTGGTCAGCGAGAGAGAGGAGAGGGGAGTTGGGTCCACCTGTCATTGGCTCTGCGGGTCGTCTGGTGAGTGAGATAAAAAGCTTCGGGGGAGAGAGGGAAATGGGCTGCTGGGCCTAGTGGGCTGCTGGGTTGGGTTGCTGTTGATTCTATTTTTTTTTCTGAATGCTTTTCCTTTTTCTAATTGATTTTCTGTTTTGAATTTCAAACAACAATTCAAACATTCAAAACAATTCAAACATTCAACACACTTGTATTGAGTTTTGTTTCTGTTTAACAACATAATCCAAAGTCCAAAAATAAAATAGTAATTTCATTCTTTTTAGGATCTATTTAATAACTAAATAAAATAGACCTTAATTGTTAATTCAAATAGGTTTTGATTTATTTAATAAAATCTCCATTTGAAAACTAAATATTATCAAAACCAAATCAGTAGATTTTATTTGAGAATATAAAATACTTGGAAATCTTATTTAAAATAATTTAATAAGTTTTAGTGTTTATTTAAAATGGGAAAAGACTTTACTTTAATAAATTTGGTTTATTAATAAACACTCATTTTTATTTAAATAAACCTTTACTCTTTTAATAAAAACAAAATATTTTATTTCAAAAGCTTGGCCAAGGTTTAATTTGGCTATATAAATAATCCTTATTTATATTTCTACCTTTTCTTTTGAAAACCAAATCTTTTATTAAAAGATCCAAAATAATAATTTCAAATACTTTTAAGTTTATTGTTTATTTATCTTTTTAAATCCCTTTAGGATTTTATTTGATCCAAAATAGGTTTTGAAAGTTTCCAATTGGAATCAAAAGTTTCTTCTCACCCTGGAAATCAACAAAGTTTTATTTTATTCATTTATTTTTCACATTACAAGATTTGGAAAATCTTGGGATGTGACAGGCTACCACCCTTAAAATAAATCTCGTCCCGAGATTTGGGGAGGCTAGGGGTTACAAGTTGGCTCAAAGCATCTAGGGTCCTACCACCCTTAAAAATTTCCAAACTAAATTACATGTTGGCTTGCTTGGGATCTTGATGTAACTTTCCTGGACAGAAGTTTGCATAGTGGCCTAGCTCCTTGCATTTGAAACATGTGATAAGGTTGAGGTCTTGAGGTGGCTTCTCTGGACAATATGATGCATAATGTCCTAACTCTTTGCAGTGGTTGCACATCACTTGGCTAAAATCCTTCCTTATCTTGGGTTTCACTAGCTTTTGTTTATCTTCTTGTCTCTTCTTCTTTTCTGGGCATTCACTGGCATAGTGTCCCTTCTCTTTGCAATTTTAACATTGCACTTGAGTAATATGCTTCTTCTTCTTTTTGGGTATCTCCAAAGCTAGGAGTTCTTCTAGTTCATGTTCTTCATACCTCACCTCAGAGGTGGGAAATCTTTCTCTTTTCTTGGGGCAGTTACTAGAAATATGACTTTCTTCTTCACAATTAGGGCATTGATCTTCATGCTCCCTGCATGCATGATCCTTGTCTCCATAAATATTGCAAGCTTTGGTTCCTTCTAAACTAACATCTTTGTCATCCTTGTTGTCATTAGCTCTTTGAGAAAAGTTTTCTCTCATGTTGATCATTTGAGTAACCAATCCTTGCAACAATTGGGATTGAAGTTTCAAAATCCTTTGTATGGCTGGGTCTAGTCCATTGTTGTTGGCTAAAAGCTGAGTTGTCTCTTGGCTCAACTGGTTTTGGGTTGCTATAAGTTCTCTCATGTTGTCCTCTTGGTTGTTGTTGTTGTCATCAACCTTGATGTTGGAGTCTCTTGGAGTAGTCATCTGTTTGGGTTGAATTGGGATTAGAATAGGCAAGAGATTTTCTAAGGAAATAATTCTAATCACACACATCACAATTCACTCAAGCAATGTGCAAGCAATCACAAGCCAAACATTTCACTCAAACAACAAGTTTCAAGCATATACTTAGGCAACCAAAAATATTTTTGTTACACCACATAAGTTGGTGTGTTTGACTTAACTAAATATGGTGGTCCATCTATATGGTTCACTTGAGATCTTTTCCATCCTTCTTGGTTGATTCCTTCTTGCATGAGATCATGGTTTCCTTGGGAAAAACTCTTGGTTACAAAACTTCAAAGGTGTTGTTGGTTCCTTCTAAGTTGTGTTTCCTTAGTCTTCAAGTTTTGAGCAAGATTTCTTGTCTCACTCGTCCTTAGTGATATCCAAGATGGAAGTCCTTGGTGAATATGCTGAAGATGTTGAAGTCATTAGAGTTGAAGATGTTGAAGTCATTAGAGTTGAAGATGTTGAATTCATTAGAGTTGAAGATGTCCTTTGCACATGGTGAAGTCTTTGGTCATGAGGTAGGTTTTTCCATCAAGTTGAAAATAGAAGAGATGTAGAGTTGAAACCAAAGTGGTTTAGGAAAGAGTTTACAAGATTGTTTGTAAATAAGTTTTGGAACAAATACAACTCCTATTTTTCTAAGGGTTTTTGTCCAATCCTAGGGTTACAAATCCTACAGGCAACACAATGCTCTGAAACTATCTGTAAGGGTCCCAACCTTTAATAAGGTAGAGTCCCCTGTGTTTACAATGCTAGTCCCTGGATCAATAGCTAGCATCCACAGTTAAGATGTAATATCAAGAAACAAAGGTCATAATACAACTTTATAACCAGGAATAACATAATTTTATTACATCTTACATAGCTCATTTGGCTATAACATTACATTGCAGCAGAATATCTATAAGCATGGGGTCCTTCATCTTCAAAGTGCCACAGGAAGACATGTTGGTTGTAGACTTTGTAATCCTAATCAACACACTTCACTAAATCAATCAAACCTGCAACATAACAAGTTACAGCCACAAGGGTCAATACATTTGAATTGTATTGGCAAGTGATACTAAGGTAGTATAGTGGAGTCTGTCATCTATATGCATTTGGCTAAGTGGAGTTGAGGCTTGCATTGCTCAAAATAGATTTTTCCTTAACATTTGAAAACACTAAGTTTTTGCTTGACAAAATCATTTTCTCAATCAAAGATTGAAGATCCCTTAACCCTTGTTCACTCCACAAAATTTTAACTTAGAAATATGGATGATGAGATTCTTGATTGCTTCCATGTCTTGATGCTCAAATTTGTCCTTTACCAGGGACATGGCTAAGTACTTAGATTTTACACTCTCTAGAGGTGGTGCACTTTCCCCACAAGACTTGGTTTCCCAAGACAAGATCTTTCAGAAGCCTTCCCTTAGACCAAAATGGACGCGTTCCAACCTATCAAACTCTACCACCAACTGTCCATATGGCTAAGTTCTTGCAACCTATATGATCCAGGCAGAGCCCATAATGCCAAGTGGCTGCACTTGAAGCTTCTCAACATTTGACATCTCAAATCTCTTTGTTCCTAGGTGTCCATCCACAAGTGAGATACACAAGGAAAACCATAAACATGGGCCTTGTGAACCACTCAACCAAAAACCACCAAGAAATTACCATTCCACCCAGGTGATTCATTAACTTAGTTGTTTTATTAAACAAAAACACAAGTCCTCAGACTTAGAAATTTTTCCATAGTATGAATGTATACTCCACCCCTGTTTTCTATTAGCTAAGCTAAGCTTGATAGTAGTAGGTATCTTGACTTAGGAAATTTCTACTAAGGTTTCATCTACTAGGATTTCTCATAGCAAGGTTTATACTTAGCAAAAGTTCCATGCAAGTTTTACTTAGAAAAATCACTAATGCATAGTGAAAGTAATGGGACAAAGTATGAAGCATCACTTGCCTTTTTGGTAGAGTATAAGTTCCTCCTTGTCCTTGCTACAATCACACTCTTCAAGTCACTACAATTCAATCAAGCAAGGCACAAGTTCAATCTACCAATCAAGCAAAACATCACATAAAATCATAAAGTCAAGGTAATGCATGCAATCATGCCAAGATTTGTTTTGTTTGAAAAAGTGGTTCCTAATGGGTCATAAACATTTGAAAACACCTATTGGTCATTTTATTAAAGTGGCAAAAGTCATTTGCAAGGGATTTCAATTCCTAAACCATTTTCAAAACAAAGTATCATTTTAGGTGTAGAAATGTTTTTACTAAGGTATTAATCCATAGGGTTCACAAAATTCATTTTAAAATCATAAAACTTGGTGTTTGGGGTCGAAGAGTTTAAAACAAAACCTTTCCCAAAATTTTCTTCCAAAACCATTTTTAATAAATAAACAATATTTTTATTTGGCTAGAATTGGTTTTAAATCAAAGAATCATTCTTTTGTTTCACCAAATACATTTTTGAAACCACAAAGTGATTCCTATGGTCAGTAGGTTCAAAATACACCATTTGCCAAAGATTTTATCCCCAAAATCATTTTTGAACAATTTTTATAATCTAAACAAGCATACAAATGTTTCTGCAAAAACAAACATTTTTCCAGAGGCTTTTTACTAAACAAATGGCATGGTTGGCTAGGACTTGTTCCACTGATTCTATTGATATAAAGTTTGCAAATTTTGGACGTGTGGATCAAAAGTTACAAGGTTTACAAAATTGCATTTCAATCTGATTCAAAAATCTGTTTTAAATCAACTAGTGCCACGCGGCGTGTTCTGATTCGTCCATACCGTTTCGCTCGGATCGGCTGCTCTGGCGCGTTGGATCTAATTAAATCACACGGATCAGATTGCTTACCCCTTCGCTTTAAGTGGTTCTATCCTATCCACTAGATCGAGATCGGACGGCTGCTGCGAGCTTGACCTAAAACGAGCGGTGCTGCGGCGGTGGCTGGCGGCGGAGCGGCCAGATGGTGGCAGTGCCGGCGATACAGGAAGCTAGAGTGGCTAGGGAGATGCTCACCGCGTTCGCAGAAGCCTGGGGAAGCTCAAGGTGTTCTCGAGGAGTCAAGGGGCGCTCTGGTCCAACGTGGATTGCTCACCGGAGTCCACACGGCGTCGGGCGTGCTCTGGTCGTCGTTGTGGGCGAGGCTACAGGGCATGCCGAAGCAAAGTAGAGGGTGTGTTAGACGCGCATGGTACTAAGGAGCATGTGAGCATCACTGAATGGCATCGGGGCGGTCCGAGCTTACCAGGAAGACTCGCCGGAGTTGTGGGGTTCTTTGGTGGCGCTCAGACGAAGACGGAGGCGAGGTTGGAGGTCACTCGCGGGCGAGCTGAGGCCACAGAGCGGTGCGCCAGAGTCTGGTGAACTTGCTTGCGTGCTCTGGGAGGCAAGGGGCGGCGCGGGGTCGCCGGAATTTGCTGGGGACGGTGGTCGAAGCAGTGAGGGTGTGTGGCGAAATTCATCCAGCCTGGGGGCAGAGAGAGGGAGGCGCGTGAGGGTAAATGGAGAGGAGGCCAGGGCGTTTAAGCGAGTGTGGTTAGGGGGCGTTGATCACGCGGCATTGAAGCGAATTGACGACGCGAATCAATCGGCAGTAAACGGCCAGGGCGACGGGGTCGTGCTTGAAGACGATGAATAGGAGGGGTGGGGTCGGTTGGTCAGCGAGAGAGAGGAGAGGGGAGTTGGGTCCACCTGTCATTGGCTCTGCGGGTCGTCTGGTGAGTGAGAGAAAAACGCTTCGGGGGAGAGAGGGAAATGGGCTGCTGGTCCTAGTGGGCTGCTGGGTTGGGTTGCTATTGATTCTATTTTTTTTCTTTCTGAATGCTTTTCCTTTTTCTAATTGATTTTCTGTTTTGAATTTCAAACAACAATTGAAACATTCAAAACAATTCAAACATTCACCACACTTGTATTGAGTTTTGTTTCTATTTAACAACATAAACCAAAGTCCAAAAATAAAATAGTAATTTCATTCTTTTTAAGATCTATTTAATAATTAAATAAAATAGACCTTAATTATTAATTCAAATAGGTTTTGATTTATTTAATAAAATCTCCATTTGAAAACTAAATATTATCAAAACCAAATCAGTAGGTTTTATTTGAAAATATAAAATACTTGGAAATATTATTTAAAATAATTTAATAAGTTTTAGTGTTTATTTAAAATGGGAAAAGACTTTACTTTAATAAATTTGGTTTATTAATAAACACTCATTTTTATTTAAATAAACCTTTACTCTTTTAATAAAAACAAAATATTTTATTTCAAAAGCTTGGCCAAGGTTTAATTTGGCTATATAAATAATCCTTATTTATATTTCTACCTTTTCTTTTGAAAACCAAATCTTTTATTAAAAGATCCAAAATAATAATTTTAAATATTTTTAAGTTTATTGTTTATTTATTTTTTAAATCCCTTTAGGATTTTATTTGATCCAAAATAGGTTTTTAAAGTTTCCAATTGGAATCAAAAGTTTCTTCTCACCCTGGAAATCAACAAAGTTTTATTTTATTCATTTATTTTTCACATTACAAGATTTGGAAAATCTTGGGATGTGACATGAATCTTATTCTCCGGACCATTCCGGATCTCCTCGTGATATCCCGGATCCCATCCGAGACTCTGAACAAGATTCGGTCTCTTACTCATCATTCCATAACTACTCAACAACATCGAATCCTTAAGTGTGTCTCCCTACGGTTCGTGAATTATGCGGACATGATCGAGACACTTCTCCGATCAATAACCAATAGAGGAATCTGGAAATTCATATGGCTCCCACATATTTCTACGATTATTTTGCGATCGAATGAACCACTTACATACGATACCAATTTCCCTTTGTCTCACGATAGTTTACTTATCCGAGGTTTTGATCGTCGGTATCTCTGCATACCTAGTTCAACCTCGTTACCGATAAGTACTCTTTTCTCGTTCTCGTGGTATGTGATCCCTTGTGAGCCAGTCACATGCTTGCAAGCTAATTGGATGACATTCCACCGAGAGGGCCTAGAGTATATCTATCCGTCATATGGATGGACAAATCCCACTCTTGATCCATGTGTCTCAACCCATACTTTCTGAACACTCAATGCAATCTTTATAGCCACTCAGTTACGGTGTGGTGTTTGATGTCATCAAAGCATCCTTCCGGTGATGGTGATAAGCATGATCTCATGGTCGAAGGAATTAGGTTACTATGTATCAGAAAGCTTATAGCAAATGAACTATATTAAATGACTTGATCTTTATGCTATGCTTAACTATAGTAGTATGTCCATCACATCATTCTCCTAATGATATGACTGTTGTTAATAACATCTCTATGTTCATGATCAGGAAACCATGATCCAACAAGCTAGTTTAACAAGAGGCTTTACTAGGGACTCTTTTATGTTTACAAATCACACAAGTATTAATGTTTCCTGTCAATACAATTATAGCATGGTATGTAAACATTTATCATAAGTATGAAGATATGATAATAACCACTTTATTATTGCCTCTTGGGCATATCTCCAACAAGGACCACCCACACCTATTTGCTAGCTACGCCGAATCTCGGGGATGAGATTCATATTAAGGGGGTTTGTCTTGTCACATCCCAAATTTTATATTTGGTACTGCATATCATACATGCCATTGCATCATGAGCATCATTGCAAAATTTCAGTTTCAAAAGCTTTTGACAAAAACCATCGCTTGCATATGCCCATTGTCACCTGCACTAGAGTGCTCGGATTTTACCTTGCACCTGCTAGAAACTTTGAGTTTAGTATTTTGGTTAGCACATATGCATAGAGGGTTCCGTCACGAACCCGTAGAACTTTGAATCGCCTCAGTCGGAGGTCCGGATCAAAAGTTATGCCCTGCTGAAATTCTATCAAAATTCAGGTTTAGTTCTGACAGAAATTTCAATTAAGAAAATCTCCAGGAAAAAAGAAAAAGAAAATCTAAAAAAAGAGAGAGCCACGCGCAGCCCGCAGCCCACCAGCCGCAGCCCACCCGGGGCCTTCCAGCGCAGAACAGCAGCAGCGCGCGCGGGGGCAGGAGATAGCAGCCGCCGCCCAGCCGGCCCAACCCCCACCCCCCTCCCCCTGTGCCGCTGCTAGATGGGGCCAGCTTGCCAGCGCGCCGCCGCTGCAGGCACGAACGTCGAGTCCGTATTCCTCGCAAAATCGGACGCGCCGCAGAGCCCCGCTTGCACCGCCTTATAGTCCGAAGGTCCCTCTACCAAGACCCCCTCGAAACCTAGCCTAAGGCGTCGCCACCCCTCCGCAATTTCTCGCCGAAAAACACCGCCGCCGCCGCCATTACCGTCGGTGAGGCCCGATTCACGCTGTGCCAGCCACCCCTTCTCTCCCCGATGACCCTAGGGTCTCTCCCTTGCTCGACAACCTCACCCTGACCCTCTCGTTTTGCCGCAGGACCGCCGGGATGAGCTCCCGAGCTCGCCGGAGTGCCGCCCGTCGACGCCCATGCTCCAGCTTGCTGCCGCCGTCGCTCGCGGACGCAAGAGCCGATGTCGTCGCTGCCTTGAGCTTCACCATTGCCTCCTTCACGCCGTACGCCACCCCGCCGCCACCGACGACCACCGGAGGAGCCTCGCCGCCGACCGCCGATGCCGCCCGGTGAGCACCTATCGCAACCACCCCCTGCCCTTGGATCGACCGTGAACATCAGCGTGTGCCATAGACTGCCGTTTGACCACTGACTGGTCAGCCTATGCCATGTCAGCACGGTCAAAGTCAGCAGACTTTGACTATTGATTTAATTTCAATTTTAAATTGGCAGGAATTAACTAAATCTTGTGAAATTCATATCAATTAATCTACTGCGCCAAAAATTCAAATAAGATACCGATGGATTCAGATTTTCACGTAGAATATTGCTGTACAATTGTTTCAGGCTTTTGTAGAAAGGTTTTGCCGTGAATAAATAAATAGTTTAATGTCCTATTTAGAGTAATAAATTCATAGGAAAAGTTCTACAACTCCAAAATTTGCAAATGAGGTGTCCCTAGAATCAGTAGAACAAGAGAAATCTGTTAGTGAATTAAAAAGGTAGACTTACAGTACTAGAAGTTGCAGAATCTATTAAAAGGCTTTCTGGAGTATTTTATTTATTTAGAAAGTTCTATAAATCCTTTTTGAGTGATTCCAGTTGGTACTGGTTATATTTTAGGTTGCCTACAAAGTAGCTATTTTTCCAAGATTTTACAAACTGTTTAATAGCAGTGGCTTAATAATTGGTTTATAGCTCAATTGTTTGGCCATTTAAAATTGCATGCTTTGTTTCCAATGCTTTTAAAATGTTTTCCTTGCATGCATATAGTAGGTATACTAAACAAGGTTGTAGAATGCTACTGAATCTTTGTTCAACTTGTCATGCATGCATCTTGCATTGTTATGTTTGTATATGATTATGTTTGGTTTGTTTATGTGATTGCAATTGTATCGTGTAGATTGTGATGAGTGCAACACTTGCTCGTGTGAGGATTGTTTGTTCGACCGCTACAGCCAAGGAAAGTAGATGCTAATTGTTCATGATTATTGTCCTACTATTTTTAATGCATTGTCATGTATTTTGTAGATGCATGTGTAGGAAAGTACTATCGCTATGCTATGTCCTATTATGTGGTAGGGATTTCCTGTAGATGAGCCACCATTGGTAGATGTGCTTAGCCATGCTATGATGAACGAGGACTGGGTTACATCACTGAAAGTTGTTTCTAAATGTGTTGGTTTGCGAAAACTAAAAGGAACTTAATCAATGAATCTCCTGGGTGTGATGGGATTGATAATTTTTGGTGGTATCATTGCAGAAAGGCACCCAGGTATCAAGAGAAACTGATTGGCTTCTTTATTTGGTAGCTTACGTGTACAACCATGTGCCAATAATGGAATGGATGGTTGGTTGGACTCATTAGGTTGTGGTAACTCGAACACACGTATCCAGAGATGTAGAATTTTGGTAGGTTGGTACGGTGCGTGTCGGGTTTGGGGAGCTACTTCACGAATGGTCCCTTCTTGGATTTATCCCTATCATCACCCAATATGAGAGTGGTGGTACGAGCTGGGCTGGCCAAGTCACATGGGTAAAGTGTACTAACCCCTGCAGGGTGTATAAACTAATCGATTAGCTGTGTCCCCGGTTATGGACATCTGAGTTGCTTGATATTGAGTTCATGACATGTTTCTCGATCATTCTAATTTCATAATTGCTTTAATGTTAATGGGTTAACTTAATTGGGATCTTTTCAAAGAAAGACAAAAACTGTTTATGAAAGTAGGACAAAGGTATTTGTAAATGCAAGCTAGCCACAGCTCCACTTGCCAAATATGCATGTAGATGCTAGTTCTATTGTCTCCTTTAATAGATCTACTTTCCATACATTCCATGTATTGACCCTTCGGGGCTGCTACGTTTCATGTTGCAGGATATTCAGATTCTGAGTGATCGATTAGGCCACGGTAATCCACTCGGCACTTGTTCACTTGTGGGAAATTTGAAGAATGGAGGAGTTATTTTATTTATGTTGCTACTTGAATAAGTTGATCTAGCCTAGATCTAAGCCCTTATTGTAATAATGTTACTCTGGATCCTTCGTTATTTATGATACATGGATATTTTGCTATGTTATTCATCTTTATTCTATTGTGGGCCAATAAACTGATCCGGGGATTGGCATGTCACATAGAAGCTACGGTCTTTTCCGAACCGTAGTGTTACACCAATGGAGAATGGATTGCGAATGCAAAGAACCTGGAGCGCTGGTACCTCCAAAACGTCTATAGCATGGCATGTATCGACTTGCCATATGTGCAACGTGTTGATATTTATCCATCGGGTGACCAGTGTTTTCCTAGCCCACCATGCACTTATAGGTATAATCGAGCTACTAAAGATACAAATAATAGAGAAACTGTGCATATATGATAGCTGATGGCTATGAAATATAGCCATCCACCTTCGCATTTAAACTAGATATTATTCATTTATTTGATGAAATATCTCTCTAAACCCTGCCACTAATGCCTAATGAACAAAGGGGTATGCAATTCTTTCTTGCTATTTTTCCCTACACAGATAATAACGTATGATGATGGGAATCACAACATAAATTTCAAAGATACAAGATTTCCAACACGTCAAAGAAACCAGGGGCCGTGAAGTGGATCCAGAATACTTAACGACCAACTATATGGCGGGAAATTTATTCCGACCATATAGTTCCGGCCGTCTAGTTGCCATCGACTCCATTAGGTCAAACAGAACAACTTTCGTGAAGGGGCCCTATATAAAGAGGCTTCGGGCAACGATAAACAATGCTAATTTTTGACCTCAACTCTCCCTGCCACCAGAAGCCACCACGCCGGAGGAATAGATTTAGATCTAATCTCCAAACCCTTCTCCACCACCATAGCCATCTTCCACCACTTGTAAAAGTAGATCTATTCTCGAATTGGCGACATTGTAAGACTATTTTCTATCAATCTTATGATCTCTATTACAATGTTTATGATTGTTGATTTCATCTCTATGTGTGAGTAATTCTCCTTGGGCTAAGGGATTCGGCCTAGCCATGTAGCTTTTTGTGCATGTTATTTATCATAGATGGGATCATGTATTAGTTTGTATGACATGATTATTATAGTACCCTTTATTGCCTCAATCTAATGACTTTTTAGGTACCCAAGACCCCGAGGATTGATCCAGGTATAGGGAGTGTGAGTAATGACTAATCTGCAGGTTGGGACCCCAGTGTCAGAAGGGGTAGTATGGCTGTATGTGAGGGATTTACTTGGCACTAACGGTGACATCACTATGTATATAATTAGTTCTCTTTCTTCTCTGGATGAGACTAGTAGGTTATTGCTATAAGCGGTTGCGGAGGCAATAGCAATTATGGATGCACTTCCCACATATAATTATCTTGCTTTAACGATTTCATGCATATTTTATTATTATCGTTTATTCCCATCAGATGTTTTGCACAGCTACTGGTGAAACCGAAGACCCTAGGCCCTCTCTCTCTCCATCCTCAACAACAACAAAAAGATCGCAAACGCTCAATCCAGTGAAAACACAAAAGGAATTCTAAAACTCTCGAAGGTCTGTTTAAATAATCTCACTTTGCTTTCTCCTTCTCGAGGATTCGATAAACCTATGTATACTAGGGAAAACAAGATATACTACATCTGTAATCCGGATCGAAGGTATCAACCCTTTTTCTAGCGCCGTTGCCGAGGAAGCAATAGCTACCCTGGTGAGGTTACTAGGAACCTTGCTAGTTTTAATTCTGGTTTTAAATTTTGTTAGTTTTCTTTCAGTATTTATTTGAAAAAACAAAAAAATAGTTAGTCTTTTAATTCTTGTTTTTATCATCATTAGTGTTTGTTTAAGAAAATCCAAAAACATAGGAAGTACAGCTGAAAAGAAGCTTGGGGATTTTGCAACTCCCAACAATGATTATTTGCGTACTCCTATTACTCAGCCAGCAATTGCTGCTGAAGATTACGAAATTAAGCCTCATTATTTAAGTTTGGTTCAACAGAATCAATGTGGAGGCTCTGTTGTTGAAGATGCAGGTATGCACTTAAATACTTTCACTGAAATATGTGATAAAAAAATATAATGCACATTAAACATGTTGAACCCGATGCAGTCAAGTTGCACTTATTTCCTTTCTCTCTTAGAGGAAGATCAAAATAATGGTTGCTATCCTTGCCTAGAAATACTATTGCATCATGGATGGAATGTACTTCTTTATTTATGTCTAAAATTCTTTCCACCTGCAAAGACTATGCAACTCGGATCTAATATTACTGGTTTTAGATAGGAATAGCGTGAGCCACTAGCGCTTGCATGGGAGAGAATGAAAGGATGCATGAGAAACTATCCTAGCCATGGGATGGATGATTGGTTAATTCTCCATCTATTTTATAATGCTTAACCATATGTCTAAGTCTATTCTTGATACTATAGCTGGAGGAACATTTATGGGTAAGAAAATTACCGAGGCAAAGCACCTACTAGACAATATGCAAGATAACCATGCCTAATGGCATGTGTAAAGATCAAACACGAAGAAGGTGAACTCTGTCACACCTCAAGAAAATGAAGAACTCAATGCTAAGTTGGATGAGCTCATATTAGCCGTCAAAGGTAAGGAAACCCAGGTAAGAGCTACTCTCGAATCAACTAATGAAGAAATAGACTTCATAGCTCATAATGATTATAACCCTACTTGGAAGAAGAATGATAATCCAAATTTTTAGAAACATTATTATAGTCCTATAGGTAACTCTAATAATAATATGGAATCAAGTAATAGTAGTCTCCAAGAAACTCTTAAATGTTTTATGGACTCACAAAATGAGCAAAAGAATATACTACTTAAAATAACGGAGAACCATGATGCTATGCTTGGTAAATTATCTAACCAAGTCATTAGTTTGAGGAATGATTTGCGGGCACTCCAAGAAATAACAAGGATTGTTGAGGCATAGCTAGGTAAGATAACTGAGAGTCAAACTCTCATTCTAGCTAAATTTGCAGGTAAAGCTGAGCCCAATCCGTTAGAAGACCTCAAGATGATAAGAACCCAAAGGGAGGAGCCTGAAGAACTTGATTATAGCAATGCCCCTTCACCAAATTACACAGTTGCAGATCTTGTAAAAAGGATCCATATCAAGATTTCGGTAAGTGAAGGAAATTAGGAAGCCATGTACCAACACTTCGTTAATCAAGTAGCAATAAAGGTACGTGAGCTTGAGGAAGAATATAAGAAAATTACTGAAAAATTACCTGTTAAGCAAGATGATATATTTGAGCCTACTATTAAGATTAAATTAGGACTAATGAAATAGCCGCACTATGTGATCTAGGTGCAAGTGTTTCAACAATTCCGAAGAGTCTTTTTAATAAGTTAAATCTTGGATCTTTTGAAATCACCGAATTAAAATTGCATCTAGCAGATTCTACTTACAAACAAGCAGTAGGAATTAAAGAGAATACCTTAGTATACATTAAAGGTTGTCCTGCTCTTACTGATTTTGTTATTGTTGACATGCCTGAAGATTCTACTTCTCCCATCATATTAGGTTGTCCTTTCCTAAGAACTATTAAGGCTTTGGTTAACCTTCATGAAGGGAACATGAAGCTCCAATTGCCTTCGCGGGATCCTATTGTTATCCATTTTCACAGGAAAAGGAAAGCCAAGCAAGATGATAAGGAGGCCATCACTTTGAAGGCCAACTATTTTGGCGTGGGAGTTCCACTCATCTGGCCTAAGTGAGCAACATCAAGGTCAAGCTGTTGACCATAAAAGAGTACTCCATGGGAGGCAACCCATGTGAAATAAAGGTTTGAGTAAAGTTTTTAAGTTTTAGTTTAAGTTTTACATAGAATAAAGAGTGCTAGAAAACTCCAGTGAGAAGGAGAGATTCCGTGGTACTAAAAATTACTGTTTTATACATGCCAAAGTTGTTCGACAATTTAGTCTATCATTTTTCTGTCAAAACAAGGTGTTTCGCTAAGTTTCAGTCTAAAAAGTAATTATTCAAGAAATACAAAAAAAATTATGTATACCGTACCCTTAACGACCAACTATACAACGGGAATAAATATTCCAGTCGTATAGTTCCAGCCATATAGTTATTTGATTCATCGACAATTTTTCATCTCCAGATACAAAAGGTTTAACAACCAACTATATGGCGTGACCATTTTGGTTCGGCCGTAAAGATACAGCCGCCGGGAAAGAAACCCTAATTTTTTGCCGTCAGACCAAATATACAGCGGGAAGAAGTATTCCGGTCGTATAGTTATGGAAGTATAGTTGCGTCTGGCCACTTAAATGCACAGGGAGGTACCCAAAACACCAAAACATCAATCCTTTTCTCTCTCTTCTACCTCCAAACTCTCTCAAAACCTCAAGGTATCTTCACCTCTACTCAATTTCATTCGATTTCCTCGCACACGAGTGATCTACGGTATGTTTCTCCTCCGTTCCTCCAATTACTTTTCATTAATTCATCTCTAATCTATTGTCATTATCAATCTAGGGTGAGACTTATTTTGAACTAGTTGCCATGATTCTCTTGCTTAGATTATTATGTTGAGGAGATTCTTTAGTGTGCAATGATGAGGAATATAATATGACTATTATTGTTGGATCAAAAAGTTTTATATTTTTCTTTCTTATTTATTTTACAATATGAACACGAGGAGCCAAACGCGTGCTCTTGCCGCAGCTAGTTCTTCTTGGGCTGGAGCTCGGGAACGCATGGGGATTCGACTCATGAATGAGTCCCACCATGATTGTTTCGATGAGATCAAAAACCGAGAAGTCAAGGAAACCAAGTTGGCTTGCACCATCATATTGAACCAAGTCGGTATTTCTGATAACTTAATTTACTTTGCAATAGGGTTGTCCTGCAAAACTTTGTATTTCATGATGCACCTAACAATCGCCAGTTAACCATTGAATTTTTAAGTTCTTTGAAAAGCACAGTTAAAGCTGGCATGGGGAGGATATAATTTCTTTCCGACTCATGAATAACAATTATTCATTATCACTTGATGAATGTTGCAATTGTTTTGGTTTACCCAACAATGAACCTAATGCTCTACGCGCATATTTTACCGACATAGAACCTTCCCCTAAACTCTACTATAATAGAATGAGCTTTACTTCTAGAGTCAGCAAAGGGAAAATACTCAACATCCTGCTATTCGCTATTTGTTCTATGTCTTGCTAACACCTTGCAGGCGTGTAACGAGTTTACAAGACTCAATGAGGAGGACATCGTAGTCCTCGCAAAAGCTGATTTCAACTACGACAACTTGTCTCTCCATTTGGGCGCAATTATTGTGCGCTACTTGGAGTACCAATCCTCCCAAAGCCAAGGACCAATCACATGTGGAGGCGTCATCACCGTGCTTGCCAATGCCCTGGGCATCGACCTAGGTGAGTTGCAACCGGTGCTAGGTGAGTGACGTGTTGGTTTCTCTATTTTGAGGACTTGTGGAATGCTCACTAGGAGAGGTAGTGTTTATTATCTACATATTGCTGGGACTGGACATCTCTATCCCGCTCCTCTGCCTAATGGTATTTTATCTATCGAGGAAGGACGTGTGCTTTATGACCTGCAGGTTGAGCAACACCAACCTAAGGAAGAGATTCCGGACGAGGATGAGGACCAATAGGAGGATCAAGAAGTTCCTCATCAAGGAGAGCAGCCACCGAATCGGTTTGCTACATATCAAGATTTCCAAGAACTTGGAGGGACTATGGAGGGGATGCATAATCTCGCCCAAAACCTCCGAGAAACAATAAGTAACTTATCAACTCAATTTGCGGACTGGAGTTACAACTTTTTCCCCACCTCAATGATTTGAAGGGCTTGCAAAATCCTAAGCTTGGGGAGGTTTTCGATATATCTTTATTTGGCGTTCATTTGCTTTATTTTATTTTCGAGGTTATGTTTTTATTTGATTTTATAAGGACTCGTGTTGTTTGCCTCAACACTTTATCTTAGTTATTTTATTTTCGAGATTTTCAAGCCGAGCTTTGCCGCCAATTTTCTATTCTTTAATTCCCCTTCTCAAAAACCACAAAAATAGTTCTCCGTTTATCTTTATTTTCCCTCTTCCTTTTCTTTTCGCATCGAGGTTCTCATGTATTTCTAGGAGAGTGATTGACTTCGAGTTTCCAAGGAAGAAATAAAATTGGAAGAGATAGGTCGAACTAAACATGAGGAGGTATGCCTTATGACTCTCCACTTTTGAAGTTTGAAGAGGTATTTCTAGTTTGTAGTAATGTTAAGATGTTATATCGGTGGAGTGAGTCTCTATATTGTAGAAAACATTTGTTTGCATAGGTATTTAATTGAGTATGTTTTATTCCAGCTCTTGTAGTTAACCAAGTCTTACCTAAAATTTTCTAAACAATTGAAGTAAGAAAAAGTCTCACAATTGAAGGCTTGGGTGTTGTAGTGTTCAGTCTTGAAAGCTTATTCCTAGAGACACTCAACACCATAGAAAATAATTATTGACACTATAGCTCTCTTTGAAAGGATTTGTTCAATTGAATTAATGTTTAGCAGTTTTTATGAGCATGCCAAAGTTTGACTTGTGAATCATAAGAATGATTTTCTTTATGCGTGTCAAACTTAATGGGATGCCAACAACTCCGCTAGCCTATGGACGATCTTCATGGAGGGAACTCCTAGATTTCGTCTATGAGTTGATTAAACATATGTAGAAGCAATGCTATAATGGGTAAGATTCTTGGCACTCCCGGATAGCTATAAACATGATGGAATCACTCCTCTGGCTGATATGAGTAATCATTATTTAAAAGGAACAAAAACCTTAGTGATGCCACTAGTGTCCATCACAGCCCGATAAACTAATGAAATTTTTTGGCATGCTCTTAATTACTTAAGAACTGAAATTCTTGAAGGACAATGAATAGAACAGTAGTGCTTGAAAACTATTAATTTATTGATGTGGGAGAATTGAGATACTTCAGTATATATGTTTTTCATGATGAACTCTCACACCCTCAATCTTACATGATTATACTTTATTGTTCAAAGGCAAGCTTATGAGTTGATTACATGACATGGAATAAAGTTTACTCTTTTGAATCATCCATGATTACAATAATTTTGTTGTTCTATAAGGATTCATGAAACCCGTATGATATGCTTGCCATTGCTCTATCTATGCTGAAGTTTTTCAGATTAATAAAGTGGAGGAAACATGAGACTACCAATCATGAGTAAGATCATCATCTCGTTATTTCAGTTTAAACGTCGAGTTCCCTTTTGATTTTGGTTTTCTTGCTCGAGGACGATCAAGTTTAATCTTGGGGAGGTTGATGGCTATGAAATATAGCCATCCACGTCCGCATTTAAACTAGATATTATTCATATATTTGATGAAATATCTCTCTAAACCCTGCCACTAATGCCTAATGATCAAAGGGGTCTACAATCCTTTCTTGCTATTTTCCCTACACAGATAATGACATATGATGATGGGAATCACAACATAAATGTCAAAGATATGATATTTCCAACACGTCAAAGAAACTAGGAGCCGTGAATTGGATCGAAAAGACTTAACGACCAATTGTACGACAGGAAATTTATTCTGGCCGTATAGTTGCCATCAACTCCATTAGGTCAAACAAAACAACTTTCATGAAGGGACCCCTATATAAAGAGGCTTTGGGCGACAAGAAACAGCTCTTCTTTTTGACCTCAACTCTCCCTGCCACCAGAAGCTGCCACGCCGGAGGAATAGATCTAGATCTAATCTCCAAACCCTTCTCCACCACTTGTAATAGTAGATCTCTTCTCCAATTGGCGACATTGTAAGACTATTTGCTATCAATCTTATGATCTCTATTACAATGTTTATGATTGTTGATTTCATCTCTATGTGTGAGTAATTCTCCTTGGGCTAAGGGCTTCGGTCTAGCCATGTAGCTTTTTGTCCATGTTGTTTATCATAGATGAGATCATGTATTAGTTTGTATGACATGATGATTATAGTACCCTCTCTTGCCTCAATCTAAGGACTTGTCAGGTACCCAAGACCCTAATGATTGATCTAGGTATAGGAGTGTGAGTAATGACTAATCTGCAGGTTGGGAACCCTAGTGACAGAAGGGGTAGTATGGCTGTATGTGAGGGATTTACTTGGGACTAATGGTGACATCACTATGCATATCATTAGTTCTCTTTCTTCTGTGGATGAGACTAGTAGGTTATTGCTATAACCAGTTGTGGAGGCAATAGCAATTATGGATGCACTGCCCACATATAATTATCTTCCTCTAACGATTACATGCATACTTTATTATTATCTTTTATTCCCATCAGATGTTTTGCACAGCTACTGGTGAAATTGAAGATCCTAGGACCTCTCTCTCCATTGTCAACAACAATAAAAATATCGCAAACTCTCGGTTTGGTGAAAACACAAAAGGAATTCTAAAACCCTCGAGGGTCCGTTTAAGTAATCTCACTTTGCTTTCTCCTTCCCGAGGATTCGATAAACCAAGGTTTACTAGGGAAAGAGAGATATACTACATCCGTAATCCGGATCGAATATATTAATAGCCAATGGCAATACATCACGATGATGGTGTTTCACAAATTCATATCCCCCATAGATTTTCCTAGTCACGGGGACTTGATTATCCTTCAGAACGACTATCTTGCACTAGCAAAGTATGTCGATACCATTTCCACGAGTCTAATTAGTGGTTCTATTGATCGCATATACGCAGTGATAGAACCATGATGAGATGTTCTAGTATGGGGACCAAACAAGTGGAGTGAATCTTGTTATATAAAAGTAAAATTTATAAATTACTTAAAACTCCATTGCTAGTGATACTTTTGCTAACTAAAATGCACACATAGATATACTTGCAGGTCTAGTTGTCATACAGGCTCCACTAATTGAAGAGCCAGCAAACGTCCAAGTCCAAGCTAGTGATGATGGCGAGGCTGAAGATATTGCATTACGCATCTCATACTTGGTAAAGCTTGACTGGCATATCTTATGGATTCATACCAGGGTGCACGAACCAGAAGCCAAGGTGATCCAGTTTCATATATGGGTAGAGAGCTGCTCTCTTATCGCTCGCTCCACTACCATGTTTTCCAGAGGGCCCTTGATCTGAATGACCCTGTAGCACCGGACTGGATTAGAAGGAACAATCTAGAAGGGAGATCAGTTTTTGTGGGAATCAACCATCCATTCATCCTAGAGCCCCCTACAAACCCCGAACATGTTGCTGCAAATGTTGACGAAGCTCTGCTAGCGTTCAGAATAGACTATGTGTTTGCTACACATGTGCACTCCCAACATCGCCCATAGACAGTTCCATATTGGATCCGCATGAACATCAATGGTGGTTACCATAGGTTTATCAATTAACTACACGGGAGCAGAACAAAGTGAGCAAATGTTCGAGGCGCCAATGTGGTCCGTGCCAACCCTGCCTCATCAGAGCTATGTGAAGTTTCACCAAGATATATAAAAGTATATTATCAGCACTCGCAACATCATTTCTATAGCTAGTAGTAGTCACCATGTAATTTGTACGTAGTACTTTCATATGGTATTGCAACATCATTTCACTATTGCTTTAGGCACCTTGTAATATACTTCCATATTATGTGTTTGTTGTGTCCCTATTCAAGAACTCAAGCTATCGTGCCCAATTTTCTAGGCTAGTAATTTTGGCATGACAATTAGTAGTATCGTATTGGTGGTCGTTGGATTTTCTTATAAGATGGATATTGTAGGGAAAGGAAAGGTTTTATTTGCCCAGAACATACGACTTCCCTCTCCACGTTTATTCCATCAACAGTCCTACCCCGAGCTCTCTCTATTGTGCTTCCCTTCATTGACGACCACCACGTTGCAACTTACTCATATTAGGCGGGTCGACGGCAGGCAGCGGGCAGCTACAACCTCATCTATAGAGCCGTCGCATCCCTAAAACATCACGCTGGAAGTGTAGTATGTACATAATCCCCGAAACCCTTGACCTTGATGTTGAGATGTGGTCAAGTTTTTATTGGCGGTTGGTTAACATTGGTTCGGTGTTGAGTAGTTCTCATCTAGTGCATTTAACCCGTTTATATACAATAGTTTTACAGATGCAAGCTAGTTCTGGGATTAGATCTATGGTGAACTGTAATAATAGGTTCAAATTTTGTATTGATCGATCCACAGTTGATGATGATTTGGGAGGCCACTCTGCATGTTTTGCTTGGTTGGTCCTTGGGGCAGAGATCCCATTAATTTGGGAAAGTTAGGTAAGCTGCTTCCCTACCCTGCTTTTTGCCAAAATTTCAAGTATATGTATGCATCTCTAGCATCGGCAATAGATAGAGCTTATCATGTTCGTCTATTCTTATGTTCCTAGGTGTTCGGTATCTATACTGGTCGATAATTAACTGCACCAATGTGATGTCTAGACCTTCGTAGTACTAATATAACCGGCATTCATGCTAGGTAGAGTTAAGACTTGGTGTACTTCAATAAGAAAATTGATCCACTTTACTTTCTTAGTTGATCTTGTATTTTACTCTATCATCTAATACTATATTTCACAATTATTGACAGCTGGTAGAGACATTATCTGTCCGTAGGCATTTTTTTGCAGTGTTCGGGCAATAAGCTCAATCTTGGAGAGAGTCATCATCAAAGAAGGCAGTAGAGCCCTATGCAGTCCGGATGGAGAGGCGAGCTAGGAACACCCACATGGAAAACAATTGTGATGAGTTGTACAAGATGTTGTTAATACCGGGCGGGTTAGACATGCAGAGCATACCCAACGTCTTTTTTGCCAAAGTTTTTTGGTGAGTATCCAGAGGCCATCAAGCTGAAGATCTGCAAAGCCTGCAGCTGGGATGTCGACCTAAAGAAGCAAGATGCCAAGATTATTCTTGACGAAGGATGGCTAGATTTTATCAAAGCACATGACTTGAAGGTAGGATACTTTCTAGTATTCAAGAAGCATGCCACCACATCCTTTAAGGTGATAGTATTTGATCATGATAACTACTAGAAGGTGATCATATGTGAAGGTTATCGCCCATTCTTTGAGGAACAATTTACAATATCGTAGGTATATTAAGGTGGTGACTGTTCTCTTCTAATTATAAATATTTTGTAAGAGGTGGTCTATAACTATACCTCTCTATGAGAAGGTGATCATATGTGCAGGTTATCGCTCATCATTTGAGGAACAATTTACTATATCGTAGGTGTATTAAGGCGGTGACTTTTCGTTCTAATTAAATATTCTATAAAGAGTTGGTCTGATGCATTGTGTTGGAACACCGTGGTAGTTGATCGCGCTAGGCTCCAATGTGGAGGTATTTACAGTACTATGGCAGCAAAACAAACATCTTATGTACTACTGCTAGTATTGTACTACCACAATATGGCAGCAAACTAGAAACAATCATCTTGTTAGTTCTGCCGCATACAAGAGTTTTACCTAAAAATCTAATGTACTACTTATGTTTTAGGAGTAGGTACAACTCTTGTATGCAGGGAAACTAACGTGATGGTACTACTTTTGTTTTAGGAGTACGTACAACTCATGTATGCAGCAGAACTAATGAGATGATTGTTCTTTGTACTCTACTACTAGTAGTAGTAGTATTGTACTACTACAAGTGTCCTACTAGTAGGTACTATTTTTTAGAAAAAATAGAAGATGTAAATAAACATCATCTGTTCAAACAAGAGAGTAGTAACTCTCGTCGGCGTGCACAACAGTGTGCCAGTCTAGCAGTAATGCCCTAGGATGTGACATGGTTAAATTAGTGCACAAGAGCATGCCATCCTAGCTATAAAATGTGCCAGGATGTGAAATGGTTAATTTAGTGCACTGCAGCATGCCAACCAAGCTATAATCGGCGTCCTGGATGCAGCTCCAAAGGTCTTGCAAAAAAACTCGTTCATAGAGCCATCCTAGCTTCCCCATCTCGGTTGTTTATCCTCACTCGCCAATGCCGCCTGGCTGCATTTGAGATCGTCTCTAGTGCGTTCTTTGCACATTTTCCTCGTGATTATGCCCGCTGTCTTGCAGGCCATGCCACCCTTTCCAAAATCCCCCTGAGTGTCATACGCTGGTCCAACCTCACCCCCAATCCATCCTGATGTAGCAATCGACACATAACCGGCTACATAGCGTCTGAGCAAGGTCGGCGACGATGTTATCAATGAAATCGCTATGCGTCTGGACACTACTAGGACCACACGGCTGGCCGCATGATCCATGGAGTTGTACCACCAATTTTCCAGCGGAAAAGGTAGCATATGCCCCCGATGACCACTGCGGGACATTGGTCCCCTCCAACGACATCTACGACCACATAATCTAGTGCTTCCATGGCCAGCAAGTCTACATAGAGCATGGATGCGAGTTCATCACCTCGTCGATAGAGCTCGCCCGCCACCTCAGAGTTTCCCACTCAAGGACTGCGGCCATAATGCCCTATAGCCACAAACACTAGGAGTCATCTAAGTCGGTTCCCGCAAGAGGCTCGCGGAGAGAAGAGATCATCGGCATTGGGAAATAGGGCACAATGTTCGATGCCTGATGACTGCAAGTTCACATATCAGTTGTAGCTAGTTTCGAAATAAAGATATTGATCCCACAGAGAGCAGGAGTGTGAAGTCTAAGAATTCTAGAAGTAAATACTAAAAATAGAAATGCTAAATAAAGTTCTAAGTGACAAGATAAAATGCGAGTATTGTGTAAAAAGGTGTTTTGGGGTTTTTGGTATAAGAGAACAATGAGTAAAGTAAACAAAACTGGATACAGAAAATAAGTATAGCATATGTAAAAGAGATTTGAAACTTCAGTGGGGAAAAGCATTCTCAGAGATTAGCAGATATACCATTAGCATTATAAAAGTCTAAGGTAAAGATTATTATCATGAACATTCTAAACTATGTATGTGTGGGAGGAACTCTATATTTGGACAATGAGGCAGCAACTCCTGCTCAAATCATCCTCATAACCACAGCAGACAGCAATCAACATCAATTGAATTACTGTGCTATTAAGGGACATAATCCCGCAGGACGTATCCCATGGCATGGACAGTGTTTTGTGAGTTTACTCGATTCCCAAGTTGATACGTAAGGAGTGCCAACAGCTTTATAGTCACTGGAAGTGCTAACACGCCTCTGTCTACCAACAAGTAGTTCCGTCCATCAAGTCCCCACAAGAGGCAAATATTGAGAGGTCGACTTCTCCCAACATCAAGATGAAGACAATCTAACACATGGTCACAGCGATGAATATCATAATAAACTTTATCTTATTCCAATCTTATACTAGGGTTTCTGCATCTCTGCAAGAAGTAATGATCTACTCAGACATGAAGGCAATCAACATCATGGCAAAAGTAATGGAATCTATCATAGACGAATAGTACTTGTATAAATCCACAACGAGTACGGTAATTACAACAAAATCTAGACAATATGTAGATGGGATGGATGGAGATGGTGGTGATGTAGCGGTTGATGATGAAGATCGATGCCTTAGCCTCCTGTATATGCGCAGGGGTGAAGATGGATCCCTAGTGTAAGACCCCACCATTTAAGGTAAAGGCCCCTATGATTGCAATGCTAGTCACTGGATCGAAATTCTAGCATCCACAGTTTAAGATGAAGTACACATATACCAAGGTCATTATTACAACGTAATATCCAGATATACATAGTCCTTACAACACATTAGCTCAAGGCTAATACTTAGAGTTCACAATACTTAACAAAATAAATAACTATTCATCTTCATGTGCCATAGGCAAACATGTTGAGTGTAGACTCATAACCCTAGTCTCCATCAGAGTAACCTACAACATCATAAGTTACAGCCACAGAGGGTCAATACATTTGGAATTGGATTGGCAAGTGATACCATAGTAGTATAGTACATCTAATAACTATATGAATTTAGCTAAGTGTAGTTCAGGATGGCTTTGCTCAAAAAAGGTTTTTCTTATTAGTTGAAAACACTAAGTTTTTGTTTGACAAAAACACCCAAGGAACCACCAATAGACATTGGTGAACATTTACCCTTTTTCAACCACAAGTTTTAACTTAGATAAATTGGGATGAGGAGATCCTTGATCATTTCAATGTCTTTGATGCTCAAAATGTCTGTTACCGGGGACATGGCTAAGTACTTAGGTTTTACCCTCTCGAGAGGGTGTGCACTTTCCCCACAAGACTCGACATGCATCGAGACAAGACTTTTCAGAAGCATTCCCTTATACCACCATGGACGCGTTCCATCCTATCACTGTCCATCTGGCTAAGTTCTTGCAACCTAGTTGGTCAAGGCAGAGCCCATATGCCATGTGGTTGCACTTGAAGCTTCTCAACACTAAACATATCAAATATCTTTGTTCCTGGGTGGCCATCCACAAGTGTGATACACAAGGTAAACCATAGACATGGGCCTTGTGTAACCACTCAACACAAACCAATCTTTCCATTCCACCCAGGTGATTCATTCACATGTTGTTTTATTAATCAAAAACATAGTCATAGATTTTGCATAATATCATAGCATGAATAATCCACCCTTCTTTTCTACTAGCTAGGCTAAGCATACTAGTATAACAAGTTCCTTAACTTAGGGAAAAACTACTAAGACAATATCTATAGGATTTACCCAAGCATAGCATATACTTAGAAAATAATCATGCAAATCGTACTCAAAATATCCCTAGTGCATAGATAAAATAATAGAAAAAAAATATGAAGCATCACTTGCCTTGGTAGTTGGGGGAATAGGAACAATCCTCACAATCACACTCTCCACAATCACCAAAATCTACACATAAAATCATAACACAAAATTCACATTCAATATAGAAACAAAAATATATATATATGAATACATGCAAAATGCAAATGAATGATTTGTCACACTTTTCAAAACAAACTAAACAGTACTGAATACAAAGCATACAATCTAAGGTCTAAATAAACTAAAATTTACTTTAAAATTCTAAAAACATTATATAGCCAAAATAGGCCTACAAATGTTTCTGCATCAAATCCTAATTTTGCAGAAGTAAATGGCCAAACCAAGGACATAGTTGCAAATGGCTCATTTTTCTGAATCCATTGATATAAAATTCGTAATTTTTGGACAAACAGATCAAAAGTTATTGAATTTACAAGTTTGAATATCTAATAGATCAAAATTCAGATTTTAAATTGAAATCAGTGACACGCAGCAGCTTCTAATTGGAGCGTACCGGTTCGCGCAGATCACGCGCGCGTGCTGTTAGATTTAAGTTGCATCCTACGGTCCAGATCTAGCCATACCGATTCGCTGCTAGCTTCTAATCTAGGCCACTGGATCTAGATCCAGTGGACCACATCTACTCGACCAAAAGGCAACGGCACAAATGGCTACCGTGGCGGCGACGGCTCTGACGGTGACGCGCCGGCGAGGCCAGGGGGCAGGAGATGGGGTGCTAGGGCTTACCAAATTCGCGCTATCGAGGTGAAGCTCAACATGGTCGTGGTCGGGGCGTAGGCGCATGGACACGAACGGAATCGCTCGCCGGAGTTCGTCCCGTCGTTGGGTGCTCCCAGTTGAAGACAAAGGCGACAACCTAAGGCACAAGGGACAAGATGCAGGCATCAGGAGGTGCGCAAGAACATAGCGAACAAAATCGCGTGATCTAGAGGCTAAGGGGATCACGAAACTTACCGCGATAGCTCGTCGGAGCTTGTCGGTACTGCGGCGGTGCGGCGCAAAATCTGGGGAGCCTGGTGGTGCTTGGGTGATGCTGGGTGGGGGAAATTGACGCGGAGAGGGAGGGGGTTAAGTAGCTGGGCGAGGGAAAAGAATAATGAACGAATCAATCGGCAATTAAGCGCATTTGGCTTTGAAAGGGGAAGGAAACAGTCGCTGGGAGTTCGTCTCCTACGCGAGATTGACGATGTTGAGCTGTCGCTGCGGTGGGGTCCGCGAGTCAGCGAGTGGGTGCGCGCACGGGGTGAGAATCAGAGGGGGAAGGGATTTTCCCGGGTCGGCTATGATGGGTTGTTGCTGGGCCGCGCTAGTTAGGCTGGCTTGTTTCTATTTTTTTCTTAACCTTTTTCTTTTCTATTTTGATTTTCCAAATAGGTTTTGAATAACCAAATCAAATCCAAATCAATTCAAACCTGCACCAAAATTTTGTGATGTGGTTGTAGTGTCTAAATGTGTGTCAAACACATCAAGGAATTCAAAAACCATTTTGAGGTAATAAAATAAAATAAAAACCATGCCCCATATATATAATAAAAGGGGTTTAAATATGGTTCTATTAGGATTTTTGTTTTGAAATTTTTTGTGCAAGATCAATATGCCATGATGATATGAATGCAATAGCATGGTTTTGAATCTGATGAAATTTGGGATGTTACAAATCTAACCCCCTTAAGATGAATCTCGCCCTCGAGATTCAGATTGTCTAGCAAATAGGTGAGGATGATCTTTCCAAAGGTCATCTTCTCTTTCCCAAGTTGCTTATTCCTTGGTATGATGATTCCACTGTACTTTGCAGAATTTGATAGTCTTAGTACGAGTGACTCTTTTTGCTGTCTCAAGAATCTTGATAGGTTTCTCTTCATAAGTGAGATCACTCTCCAATTGTACCTCTTCCAATGGTATAGTGTCCTTCAATGAAGTTTCTTCCATCTCCAGATGACACTTCTTCAACTGACTCACATGAAACACATTGTGGACTGCAGATAGTGATTCAGGCAATTCTATCTCATAAGCCACTTCTCCTTTGTGGCTCAAAATCTTGAATGGCCCTACATACCTAGGTGCCAATTTCCGTTTGACTCCAAATCTCTTCACACCACGAAGTGGTGAGACTCTAAGATAAGCTCTATCAACTACCTCATAGGTGACTTCTCTATGCTTGGGGTCTGCATAGCTCTTTTGTCGGGACTGGGCCATCTTCAATCTGTCATTTACCATTTTGTCCTTCTCTTCGGCTTCCTTGATCAATTCCGGTCCAAACAAATTCCTTTCTCCTACTCCATTCCATAGTAATGGCGTAGTGCACTTCCTTCCATAAAGGAATTCAAATGGAGCCATCTCTATGCTTGCTTGATAGTTGTTATTGTAAGAAAATTATGCATATGGCAGACTTTCATCCCAACTAGATCCATAGTCTAGTGCACATTCCCTCAACATATCTTCCAAAATCCGACTGGTCCTTTCTGTCTGTCCATCAGTCTGAGGATGAAAAGCTATGCTGAATTCTAGTCTTGTTCCCAATGATTCATGCAGTTGTTGCCAAATATGCTAAGTGAACCGAGTTCCTCTATCAAACACAGTACTCTTAGGTATTCCATGTAGACATACAATTCTATTCATATAGATCTTGGTCAATTTAGCACTTGTATAAGTAGTCTTCACGGGTATGAAATGAGCCACTTTAGTTAGGCGATCCACAACAACCCATATAGAATCATATCCAGATCTGGTCCTTGGCAATCCGGTGATAAAATCCATACTAGTCTTATCCCACTTCCAATAAGGAATAGGTAGTGGTTGTAATAACCCTGCCGGTTTCTGATATTCCGCCTTCACTCTACTACACACATCACACAAAGCAATGTGTTTCGCGATATCTTTCTTAAGGTTGTTCCACCAAAATCTTTCCTTCACATCCATGTACATCTTGGTGTTACCCGGATGAATAGAATATGGTGAATTATGTGCTTCTTGCAGAATCAATTTCCAAAGCTTCGGATCTTGTGGAATGTAGATACCCTTTCCATACCATAAAGTTCCTTGTTCATCTTCATGGAACACTTTAGCCTTTCCTTTACTAATTTTACTCTTAATATCTTCAATTCCTTGTCCAACTTTTGGGCTTCTTTGATTTTAGCTAACAGTGTTGGTTGAACTTCCAATGATATGAGATATCCTTCAGGCACTATCTCCAACCTTAGCTCTTTGAATTGAGCACACAAATCATCTAGCAATTCTCCTTTGGTGAGACCATTCACATAAACTTTATGGCTTAAAGCATCCGCTACAACATTTGCTTTACTAGGATGGTATTGCAAACTCAAGTCGTAATCCTTGATAAGTACAAGCCACCTTATTTGACTCATGTTGAGCTCTTTCTGGGTGAAAATATATTTCAAACGCTTGTGATCTGTGAACACTTCAGAACGCTTTCCCAAAAGATAACGTCTCCATGTTTTGAGTGCATGGACAATAGAGGCTAACTCTAAGTCATGAGTAGGATAGTTTACTTCATGAGTCTTGAGTTATCTCGAGCCATAAGCCACAACTTTTACTTCTTGCATCAATACTCCTCCCAATCCTTGGTGAGATGCATCACAATATACTTGAAAGTCCTTCTCTAATATGGTAGACATAAGACTAGTGCTGACACTAGTATCTTCTTCAATTCTTGGAAACTGGTTTCACAACCTTCTGTCCAATCAAACTTATTTTATTTCTTAAGTAACTTCGTCATTGGCTTAGCTACTTTTGAGAAAAATTTTATGAACCTTCTATAGTACCCGGCCAAGCCTAGGAAACTACGAACTTCTTTAACTGACTTGGGAGATTCCCATTCAGTTACAGCTAACACCTTTGCGGGATCGACAGCTATACCATCTCCAGACACAATATGTCCAAGAAATCCAAATTCATTCAACCAAAATTCACACTTACTGAACTTGGCATACAACTTGTGCTCCCTGAGTTTCTCAAGTAGCAAACGCAGATGTTCTTCATGCTCTTCATTGCTCTTGGAATAGATCAGAATGTCATCGATGAATACGACAACAAACTTATCAAGAAACTCCATGAACACCTTGTTCATCATGTTCATGAAATAAGCTTGTGCATTTGTTAATCCAAATGGCATTACAGTATACTCATACAATCCATACCTAGTGGTAAAAGCAGTCTTAGTATGTCTTGTTCTCTAATCTTTTCCTGAAAGTAGCCTGATCGGCGATCAATTTTTGAGAACACTCGGGCTCCTTCTAGCTAATTAAATAGATCGTTGATTCTAGGTAAAGGGTAGTTGTTATGTATAGTCATCTCATTGACTGAACGATAATCTATGCATAGCATTTGACTTCTGTCCTTCTTCTCAACAAACAGAACTGGTGCACCCCAAGATGAAGAACTTGGTTGGATAAATCCTTTCTGCAACTGTTCTCCAAGTTGTTTCTTGAGTTCTTTCAACTCATCAACTGACATCTTGTAGGGTCTCTTTGCTATTGGTCCAGATCCTGGCAGTAAGTCAATCAAAAACTCCACATCTCTATCTGGTGGCATTCCTAGTAATTCCTCTGGAATTACATCCGGGTACTCTCTCACTACTGGTACATTGTCTATGCTAACCCCCTTAAGAGAATTTAGCTTACTCCCTTTAGATTCAAAGTTAGACTTGAACCTAATACGTTTGTTATCCGGGGTTGTGAGTGTAACAACACGATTTGCACAATCTATTACACCCTCGTACTTAGTCATCCAATCCATGCCCAAAATTACATCCAATCCTTGGGAATCTAGGATTATCAGACTAACTAGAAACTTATACTTTCCAAATTCTATTACTAGGTCATGACATCCAAAATTCACTATCATCTCTCCACTTGGAGAGCTTACTTTAATAGGACATCCAATAGTTTCAGTTGGAAGTCTATTTTTGTCTACAAATGCTCTTGACATGAATGAATGTGATGCTTCGGTATCAAAAAGGACAGGTGATGGAAAGGAATTAATCTTGAACTTACCAGCCACAACATCAGACTCCTCATAGATTTCTTCCACATTGATGTGGTTCACTTGACCCTTCTGAAAAGGGTTTGGCTTGTTGGCTCCATCAGCCTTCTTTTCTGGGCATTCATTTGCATAGTGCCCAGTTTTCTTGCACTTGAAGTACTCAAACTGACGGATGTCTCTCTTAGCAGGCTGACTTCCATTGCCATTTCCACCATGGTGGCTCTTGTACCCACTCTTGTGATTCCTATGCCCACCATTATCATTTCAACGATGTTTATTGTTATCGTGGTGACGGATACTGTTGTGGTGGCTGTTATATTTCCCGTGTTTGTGGGATCCAGAACCTCCACTATCTTCACCATGGGAATGCTTGTGTGATGATCCAGAACTATGCTTATCAAAGTGATGCTTCCTCTTCCTGTTCTTGACCTGCTTCATCTTACTTTCCAAGATGGTTACTTTGTCACACAAGGATTGATAAGTTGGAACATATGCAATAGTTAGATGCATTCACATCTCATCATTCAGTCCTTCAAGGAACTTTTCCTTCCTCTTAGCATCAGTGTCAAAATCATCCGGTGCATAGCGTGCCAGATTGTTGAACTCCTTAATATATGCTGCCACACTACGGTGGTGTTGCTTAAGGTTGTGAAATTCCTTCTTCTTTAAACACATCACTCCTGATGAGATATGAGCAGTGCGGAATCCATCCTCAAATATTTCCCAAGTCACATCTTCAATAGGAGTGGTGATTTGGAAGTTATCCCACCATGTAGCTGCTGGTCCTTCAAGCAAATGTGCTGAAAATCTGACCTTTTCCTCATCAGTGCATCCCAAAGTGACTAAGTCCTTATTCACATAATGTAGCCAATCATTTGCTACCATAGGATCAGTGGTTCCTGAAAACTTTACAGGCCTCAGCCTTATAAACCTTGTGATCATATCAAAAGTTGGTGGGTTGTTTTGATGTTGTTGTTGTTCTGGTTATGATTCTAATTCGCCATAAACTGGGTCATCATTTGCATCAACTGAGTTTGGGCTGTCATCAGCTGTTGCATCTCATTTCCATTGTTGTTATTGTTGTTAGTGTTGGGATTGGCATGACGGGGAGGCATCTGTGGTTTCAATAAGGATAAGTAATGAGATATAACCCATAGATACTAACATGCACATCACAACAAATAGAAACATTCACAAAAAGAAAGCACAATAAACTTAGAGTTTAAATAATGTGAACGACAAGTTTTGGAAAAATAAACACACTAGCATAGTCATCCACATGTTGGATGATCAATGCGACTTGATAAATAAAAGGATGATAGATAGATAGATAGATAGATAGATAGATAGATAGATAGATAGATAGATAGATAGATAGATAGATAGATAGATAGATAGATAGATAGATAGATAGATAACACTACTCCACCATGTCAACCTCCTCGTCCAGTAGAGCAAGTCCTGCTACCACCATTGCTTCCTTGTACTCCTCCACACTGGTGGTCAAAGCATTGACCTTCGCCCGAAGGGCTCTCTTCTGCGAGCGCAGCCTCTCTATCACTCCCTGCTGTGTCTCTAGCTCAAGATCCTTGAGCTCTATCTCGGCCTTCATCTCATTGATCTTCTTGTTCTTGGGTTTCTCCAAGGCTAGGAGGTCTCTTAGTTCATGTTCTTCATACTTCGCCAAAAATGTAGGAAAACTTCCTCGGTTCTTAGAACGGTTCCTAGGATAACATCCACGTTTTCTCTTTTGCTCACCAAAGTTGGTTACAATGTATGGAGGTGCATACTGAGATTTGATTTTGTCTTCATAATCCTTGGTGGAAGTTGTACCTTCATTGGTGTTTCCAAACACTTGATGTATTCCATCCTTAGCTTGATGTTTCATCTGTTGAACTATAGGATAGATGTGGCATTGGAGAGGGACATGATCATTTCCTTCACGTAGGAAACAAGTAACTTGAGATGTAGGGCATTGTCTAGCTAGGTGTTTCTCTTCACAATTAAGGCATTGGTCAATATGCTCTTTATAAGTGTGTCCTATGTCTCCACAGATTTTGTAGGCTTGTGTTCTTCCCACAATATCATCCTTGAAATCATTGTTGTCACAATCTCTTTGGGAAGGGATGCTTCTCATGTTGATCATCTGATTTGTCATCCTTTGCAACAATTGAGATTGGGATCCCAAGAACTTTAGCATGGTTGGGTCTAACTCAGTGTTGTTGTGGTTGTTGGCTAAAAACTGGGTTGTCACTTGATTCAACTTAGTTTGGGTTGCTAGCAGTTGTACTGTCATGTGAATCTCTAGGTTGTGGTTGTCACCATCCTTGATGTTGGAGTTGTGGTCTCTTGGAGAAGTCGTCTGCTTGGGTTGGGATGGAATTAGAATAGATAAAATATTTCTAGGGAAAGAATTCTACTCACACACAACAAATCACACAAAGCAATGTGCAAGAAATCACAATCATGCATTCCACTCAAACAACAAGGTTGAGGCATATTTTAGGCAACAAAATATTTTTTATATACTACATAGTTGGTATGATCAATAAATCGATTTAAACTAAACACTAGTATGGTGGTCTAACTATGGGGTTCACTTGAGATCATTCCATCCTTCTTAGTTGTTACATCATGAAAAAGATCATGGTATCCTTGGAAGAAATTCTTGCATCTTGGTCACAATGTTCAAAGGTGATGTCTATATTGTTTTCTCATGAGTTGAGTTTCCTTATTCTCCAAGTCTTGAGTATTATTCTTATCTCTCTTGTAGTCCTTCGTGATGTCCAAGTTGAAGTCCTTGGTGAAATTGGAGTCATTGGTGATGTTGAAGTCCTTGCTCATGTTGAAGTATTTGTCCATCAAGTTGAAAAGGGAGAGATCTAGAATCAAAACAAAATGTTGAGGAAAGAGTTTACAAGATTGTTTGTAAATAAGTTAGAAAAAATACCACTCCTATTTTTCTAAGGGTTTTTTCTAATCCTAGGGTTACAATCCTACAGACAACACAGTTCTTTGATACCATCTGTAGAACCCCACCATTTAAAGTAAAAGCCCATGTGATTGCAATGCTAGTCCCTGGATCGAAATGCTAGCATCCACAGTTTAAGATGAAGTACACAGATACAAAGGTCATTATTACAACGTAATATCTAGAGATACATAGTTCTTACAACACATTAGCTCAAGGATAATACTTAGAGTTCACAATCCTTAAGAAAATAAATAAGTCTTCATCTTCATGTGCCATAGACAAACATATTGAGTGTAGACTCATAACCCTAGTCTCCATCAGAGTAACCTCCAAGATCATAAGTTACAACCACAGAGGGTAAATACATTTGGAATTTTATTGGCAAGTGATACCATAGTAGTATAGTACATCTAATAACTATATGAATTTGGCTAAGTGTAGTTCAGGCTGGCTTTGCTCAAAATAAGGTTTTTCTTATTAGTTAAAAACACTAAATTTTTATATGACAAAAACACCCAAGGAACCACCAATAGACATTGGTGAACCTTTACCCTTGTTCAACCACAATTTTTAACTTAGAGAAATTGGGATGAGGAGATCCTTGATCATTCCAATGTCTTTGATGCTCAAAATGCCTGTTATCGGGACAAAGCTAAGTACTTAGGTTTTACCCTCTCGAGAGGTGGTGCACTTTCTCCCCAAGACACACATGCATCGAGATGAGACTTTTCATAAGCATTCCCTTAGACCACCATGGACACGTTCCATCCTATCAACCCTACCACCAACTGTCCATCTGGCTAATTTCTTGCAACCTAGTTGGTCAAGGCAGAGCCCATATCCCATGTGGTTGCACTGGAAGCTTCTCAACACTAAACAACTCAAATCACTTTGTTCCTGGGTGGCCATCCACAAGTGTGATACACAAGGTAAACCATACAAATGGGCCTTGTGTAACCACTCAACACAAACCAATCTTTCCATTCCACCCAGGTGATTCATTCACATGTTGTTTTATTAATCAAAAACATAGTCATAGATTTTGCATAATATCATAGCATGAATAATCCACCCTTGTTTTCTACTAGCTAGGCTAAGCATACTAGTATAACAAGTTCCTTAACTTAGGGAAAAACTACTAAGACAATATCTATAGGATTTACCCAAGAATAGCATATACTTATAAAATAATCATGCAAATCCTACTCGAAATATCCCTAGTGCATGCATAAAATAATAGGACAAAAATATGAAGCATCACTTGCCTTGGTAGTTGGGGCAATAGGAACAATCTTCACAATCACACTCTCCACAATCACCAAAATCCACACATAAAATCATAACACCAGATTCACATTCAATATATAAACAAAATATATATATATATGAATGCATGCAAAATGCAAATGAATTATTTGTCATACTTTTCAGAACAAACTAAACAGTACTGAATACAAATCATAAACTCTAAGGTCTAAATAAACTAAAATTTACTTTAAAATAATTTTCTAAACAATTTATATATCCAAAATAGGCCTACAAATGTTTTTGCATAAAATCCTTATTTTACAGACGCAAATGGACAAACCAAGGCCATAGCTGCAAAGGGCTCATTTTTCTGAATCCAATGATATAAAATTTGTAATTTTTGGACAAACAGATCAAAAGTTATTGAATTTACAAGTTTAAATATCTAATAGATCAAAATTCAGATTTTAAATTGAAATTAGTGACACGCGGCAGCTTCTGATTGGCGCGTACCGATTCACGCAGATCACGCGTGCATGACATTATATTTAAGTTGCATCCTGCGGTCCAGATCTAGCCATACCGATTCGCTGCTAGCTTCTTGTAGAGGGAGTGTCCCAACCTTTAAACAATATAAGGTGGAGTCCGCTGTGTTTACAATGCTAGTCCCTGGATCAATAGCTAGCATCCACAGTTAAGATGTAATATCAAGAAACAAAGGTCATAATATAGCTTTATAACCAGGAATAACATAATTTTATTACATCATACATAGCTCATTTGGTTATTACATTACATTGCAGCGGAATATCTATAGTCATGGGGTCCTTCATCTTCAAAGTGCCACATGCAGATGTTGGTTGTAGACTTTGTAATCCTAATCAATCAATCAATCTTCTCTAAAACAATCAAACCTGCAACATTACAAGTTACAGCCACAAGGGTCAATACATTTGAATTGTATTGGCAAGCTTCACTACTTTGTAGAATATAAGTGGATCATATCATTACATGCATATTTGGCTAAGTAGAGTTTTAGGCTCATTTGCATAAAGCAAAATTTATCCTATCTTTTCAAAATGGTTTTGGTCCTTTGTCACCTCCTTGGAATCCACCAAGTGTCTTTGTTAAAAATCTCTTGAGCTCCTTGGTAACCCCAAGTGCATCAAGTTTTATCAAAATCTCTTGAGTTCCTTGGTACCCCCGAGTGCGTCAAGTTTTATCAAAACATCTTGAGTTCCTTGGTACCCCCAAGTGCATCAAGTTTTATCAAAGTCTCTTGAGCTCCTTGGTACCCCCAAGTGCATCAAGTTTTAAAAGTTTTCTTTTAGAAATTAGAATGTCGAGATTTCCCATAGCTTCAAAGTTTAGTTGCTCAGTATTGTCCATAACCGGGGACACGGCTAAGTACTTAGATTTTATTATCTTCTGCAGAAGTAGTACACTTTACCCACATGTCACAATCCCATCTTTTTGCCACCAGTGACCACTGGATTAGTGCTCACCAAGATGGAGTACCGGCAGATTGAGAATGTGACGAAGTCTTTCCAAAGGGTCCTCCCATACACCATTGCTAGCTTGTCTTCAAGTACCCATGTAGGATTCCAGGTCCTCATGTCCAGTAGCCTGAAGACAATGCATGGGTCTTCCCAATGTAGTTGACTAAGCCAGAGCCATAAATAGCATGTGGTTGCACACGAAAGCCACAATTGGAGAAACATGTTCAATCTCTAAGTTTCCTGGGTGGTTTCCTTTGGAGCACAACACAAAGAGATTGCCATAGACATGGTTCCTTTTGTTGCCACCTTCTCCAAAACTCAAAGTATCCTTGGCCACCCAGGTGGTTCATTGAGTCCTTGTTTTATTATATAAAAACACAAGTCCTTTTCTCAACTTCATAAAATCTCAACATGTATCTCTTTTCAAAATATAGCATGGCTAAGCATATAACAACTACATTATTTTCACTAAGGAATGTATAGGGTATCCTATTAGGATTTAGCATAGCATAAGTATAGAAATTCTTTTCATGCATGTTTTCAAAATCCACTAAGTATAATGAAAATAGTAGGACTTTAGATGATAGTGTCACTTGCCTTTCTTTTGGTAGGGAATGTTGGTTCACTCCTTGATCTTGCTAGTCTCACACTTTTCTAACTTCACTACAATCAATCAAGCCAACACAATATCAACTAGCATTCCAAACCAATAATTAATCAAACAATTTCACACACACAAAACAATGGGATCTAAGTCATGCATGTAAGCATGCAAGAGGTGGTTCTATTTGCAAAGATGGTCTCCACTAAGCTTCTAAACTTGTAGGGTTCAAAGTGGTCATTTTCCAAAGTGGCAAAGTCATTTGCAAAAGGGTTTCCTTCATAAACCATTTTTAAATCCATTCATTATTTTATGTGATGGAAAATACTTTTATCAAAGCAACAACTTTAAGTTGTTGTTTCTCAGGTTTGTTTCTAATCATTTTCCCAAAGTTTTCTTTACAAAAACATTTTCATAACCAAATCATTATTTTTCTTTGGCTAGAAATGGGCTAAATTAATTAATCCATCCTAAACTTCACCAAATCCATTTTCAAAACCAAACCAGTAGGTTTTATTTGGGAATATAAAATACTTGGAAAACTTATTTTAAATAAATAAATAAGTTTTGATGGTTAATTAAAATGGTAAAACCTTTATTTATAAAACTTCTATTTCATTTGAAAACCAAAACTTTTATTAAAAGATTCAAAATAGTAATTCCAATATTTTTATTTTCCTTTATTAAATGTTTATCTTTTTAAATCCTTTTAGGATTTATCTTGATCCAAATTGGTTTGAAGCTTTCCATTTGGATTCAAAAAGTTCCTTTTCACTCTGAAAATCAACAAAGTTTTATTTTATTCATTTATTTTTCACATTACAAGATTTGGAAAATCTTGGGATGTGACACTTCTAATCTAGGCCACTGGATCTAGATCTACTGGACCACATCTACTCGACCAAAAGGCAGCGGCGCAAATGTCTACCGTGGTGGCGACGCCTCTGACGGTGACGCGCCGGCGAGGCCAGAGGGCAGGAGAGGGGGTGCTAGGGCTTACCAAAGTCGCGGCATTGAGGTGAAGCTCAACGTGGTCGTGGTCAGGGCGGGGGCGCACGAACACGAACGGAATTGCTCGCCGTAGTTCGTCCCGTCGTCGGGTGCTCCCAGTTAAAGACAAAGGCCACGACCTAAGGCACAAGGGGACAAGCTGCAGGCATCAGGAGGTGCGCAAGTACATAGAAAACACAATCACGTGATATAGAGGCTAAGGGGAGCACGGGACTCACCGCGATAGCTCGCCGGAGCTTGTCGGTACTGCGGCGGTGCGACGCAAAATCTGGGGAGCCTGGTGGCGCTCTGTGATGTTGGGTGGGGGAAAATGATGCGGAGAGGGAGGGGGTTAAGTAGCTGGGGAGAGGGACGAGAATCACGCACGAATCAATTAGCAATTAAGAGCAGTTGTGTCGGCTTTGAAAGGGGAAGGAAACGGCCGCGGAGAGCTGGTCTCCTACGCGAGATTGACGACGCTGAGCTGTCGCTGCGGTGGGGTCCGCGAGTCAGCGAGTGGGCGCACGCGCTCGGGGTGAGTTTCAGAGGGGGAAGGGGTTTTCCCGGGTGGGATGTGTTGGGCTGCTGCTGGGCCGCACTAGTTAGGCTGGCTCGTTTCTATTTTTTTCTTCTTAACCTTTTTCTTTTCTGTTTTGATTTTCTAAATAGGTTTTGAATAACCAAATCAAATCCACATCAATTCAAACCTTCACCAAAATTTTGTGATGTGATTCTACTGCCTAAATGTGTGTCAAACATATCAAGGAATTCAAAAACCATTTTGAGGTCATAAATAAAATAAAAATCATGCCCCATATATATAATAAAAGGGGTTTAAATATGGTTCTATTAGGGTTTTGAAATTTTTTGTGCAAGATCAATATGCCATGATGATATGAATGCAATAGCATGGTTTTGAATCTGATGAAATTTGGGATGTTACACCTGGTGGATGAGTTCCCCCTCCAAATGCCTTCCGGAGGTGAGGTTTTGGCTATTTCTGGGTGTTCTGTATGTCGTCTCTCTGATCCAGTTGCACGGGGTGAAACTATTTGAGGAGGCGGTGTCGGCGCCAACTATACGGCAGGAACTATACGGCCGGAATATTTCTTCCCACCGTATAGTTTGTCGTTAAACCTTCTGTATACTCCAATTGCTTTGGGTTTTCTTCTGGTGTTATTAATATTTCCCAAATAAGCAATTTATGTTGTTTTTTGGCTCCTTTTCACTCCAATATAACTGGTCCAGGAATTATGTCCATCGTATCCATCATCTGATTTGGTCCTGGTGAAAATAAACATAAAAAGTGCATGCGAACGCCATAAAATACCAAGATCCTACCACTATAATGAAAAATAATAATCTAAAACATGATGCAATTATGCACTCATCAACTTCCCCAAGCTTAGACACTTGCTCGTCCCGAGAAAGTTTAGCTTAATGGATGTGATCCTCATATTCATGAAGTTGATTCGATAAAATAAATGAGGCAGGTGCAACATGTGTTTATCATAAAGGATACATATAAATAAGTTCATGAATAGTACCTTACTTGAACCATCTGAATAATATTAGCATGCTTCCACACCTTAGCAATTAACAGTTCTCAAATGATTCTTATCAACATGATGTTAAAGTTTTCGGATCAACCGAATGAGTTACTGAGGTAGTCCCAAGTGTTTTTAGGATTAACATATTCACCTAGGATTCAAAATCTCGAACATCTCTTTGTCTTACTACAATATAGTGTTATATGCCTATTTGATCTTTACACATTCACACTTTTTCTTCATCTTTCTTTTTCTTCTTTCTCTATATATATTCATGATCACACTTTTGTTTAAGTGTTGTGCAAAGTAGCTAGCCATATATTCTACTTCATGTAAGAATTCAAAGTTTAATTATCTCAATTACCAAATTCCAAATATATATGAAGCATCTTTATAACTTGAGTATTCTACCTCAACTTGTTCTCACTCTATTTGATAGCATTTATAATTTCTTGTTTGTTCAAGGTTTTTTATTTTCAATCCTAATTAATTAGATAATCTCTCCTTTTTGTAAATCAAACCATTGACCTACAACATATTGATCAAAGTATCTTTATATGTTCCATTAATACTAATGGTGTGGAAGACTCCTATTGCTACCATCAAGTACAAGTAAGATTATACTCAAGCCATTCATATATCCAATAAGACAAACTCAAACTCCATAATACTCCATATATTATAATAAAATCAGAATTTCATAAGAGGGATCAACTATTCCTAAAGGTAATTCTAATGATGCAAACTTTATTTATGAGCTCGAACTAATGCAAAACTAGAATAGTAACTTATAAGATAGGTTACAAGGTCTTAAAGATCTCCCCAAGCTTGGAATCAAGCCAGGCGGGATCAAATAATCCCTCGCGATTATTTGATGTCGTGTTTTATTGCAGGTAACTGTGGCACCATGGCATGTAGAACCGTGGTGCATAGCTTCTTGTTGGTATCCTCCAGAGCAGTGATGCGGATGTAGCACCTGCGCAGATCAGATTGTAAAGTGTCCACCCTATCTGCGAGCTTAGTCACCATCAGGAGAAGATCATCCTTCTTCTCTATCTCCTTGAGGCGGTGACAGACTTCAACGCGATGGAGTAGCTCCTGCTTCTGATATATCTCTAGTGCCCGCATGCGATCCTTTGTCCTAGGTACAACTTCTTCTTCCTCATCCATTATTGATGGATCGGGTAAGTAGAAGCTGCTCCTCCACTCCTCCTGAGGCTTCACCCTCAAACGAGTGCTAGTGGTAGGCCTCGAGCGGGGCAACGCCGGTTCCTAGATAGCACCTACACCAATGTTAGGTATTTCCTTACGCTTGTGCAGCCTAGGGTCTGTGGTGATGAACTTGACCGTCTCCACACGCCCTTTTCTATGCGGCTTGTGGCCTCCTCTCTCTTATTGAGTTCTTTTCATTGCCAGCCAGTCGATCCCCAGGGGATCATAGATGTCACGGCAGATGTAAATTTCGCTCCAGCCTTCATTGGGGTCGTTGTTGTAGAAGCTTGGATCGACGTACTCCTTGTACCCCGGGCTAAACCTCTCCACCTCCTCATTGACGTCCTCCATCGGCGGGCTGCTAGAAAGGTCCCTAGGAGCAATGATCCCCATAGGTTTTCCACGACCTAGGATGGGATAACGCATAGATTGATTTGTTCCTAGTGATTATGATTAGAGAGAGGCACAATGGCAGTATATGAGAGGGGTCAAAGGTCGGTAAAACTTGCGTGAAACACCAAATTCACGCCCAAGAAAAGAATCCAAACACATTAGGAAAAGAAATCGTGGATTTGGAGGAGTCCTGCTCCATAACGACCAACTATACGGTCGCGATATGTATAGTTCCGGCCATATAGTTGGTTCCGGGCAGATATTTCCAAATATCTTGAACCCAGGTCGGTTATATTTCCGACTAGGAACCAACAAAGCGTTTTTATATGAATGTAAATAAGAACGAAAACGGGTTGATAATATAGAAGATTTGATGACCAACTATACGGTGGGAGACTTTTCTCTAGACGTATAGTTGCGGTCGTATAAATACTGCACACCAGAAATTATTTTTGCAAGGGATACTGTAGCTTCAGTGACCAACTATACAGCGGGAGATTTTCTTCGGCCGTATAGTTGTAGAAACCCCTCAAAAACTTTATAAAAACAAAAGTAATTCAAAGGTGAAATTTTTAGTAGTAAAAATTGTGAAAGCAAATCACTTATTAGAGTAACAAAACTTACCTTGTACTTACCGTTTATTTATTCGGGCATGACAAGCTCCTCCAACAACAAGGACTTCTTCTTCTTGGGAGGATTTGACCTTAGCTCATATAATAATTCTCAAAAACGAACTCACCAGGACTAAAGCTCCTCTTAATAATATCGGTGTCTTGCTGGGAAAATATAGATGTTGCATCCACTACCTTTGCTTCTTGTCTCTACATAATCTGCAACTCAAATTCTTGAAGTAAAAGGATCCAACGGATCAGTCTTGTCTTATGAATCTTCCTCTCAGGGAGTTCTTTTAAACCATCACGATCCGTATGAACTCTTACTTTTGCATCAACAATATAAGAACGAAACTTATCACATGAGAAAAATACAGTAAAGAGTTCTCTTCCTTCCTTAGGATAATTATTTTGATCACTATTGAGAGTTCTACTAGCATGATGTATAATATTAAATTTGTGACCTATGTGTTGTCCTAGAGTTACTCCTACAACATCATCACTAGCTTCACATATTAAATCAAAAGTCATATCCCATATAGGTGGTTTAATAATAGGGGCATGAGATAAAGCATATTTAAGTTTATCAAAGGCAATAAGGCATTTATCATCAAACTTAAATCTTACTCCCTTTTGCAACAGATTAGTCAAAGGTTTAGAAATTCCGAAAAAAATTCTAATGAACCTTCTATAAAAGCCTACATGACCAAGAAAACTTCTTATAAATTTTATGTCCCTTGGTTCTGGCATTCTTTCTATTGCTTCAACTTTAGCCATATATACTTCAATACCCTTACCTAATACTTTATGTTCAAGGACTATGCCTTCTTTGACCATAAAATGGCACTTCTCCCAGTTTAGAACAAGATTGGTTTCTTTGCAACGCTACAAAATTATATTGAGATTATCCAAGCAACTAGTAAACGAAGATCCATAGATAGAAAAATCATCCATAAATACTTCCATTATCAGTTCTATAAAATCTGCGAAAATAGCAGTCATGCATCTTTGAAAAGTAGTTGGAGCATTACATAAACAAAAAGGCATGCGTTGGTAAGCATGTAAACCTTAAGGACTAATGAAAGTTGTTTTAAGTTGGTCATGAGGATGAACAGTTATTTGGGAAAACCAGAATATCCGTCCAAGTAATGAGTGTGGTTTGCTAGCCTCTCTATAGTTTGATCTATGAATGGTAAAGGATAGTGATCTTTCCTAGTTTCCTGATTCATTTTCCTGAAATTTATGCACATCCTATGTCCAACAATAGTTCTAGTAGGTATCAATTCATTGATTTCATTAGGAACAACAGTAAAGCCGCCTTTTTTAGGAACACAATGAATATGACTTACCCATTCACTTTCTTTTATAGGATAAATTATACTTGCATCTAGTAGGCATACTATTTATTTTCTTACCACTTCCTTCATTTCAGGATTTAGCCTTCTATTAAATTCTCCAATAGGTTTAGCAGCTTCCTCCATGAATATTCGATGAACGGTTATCATGGGACTGATGCCCTTCAAATCGTCCATTGAGTACCCAAAGGCCTTGTGGTGCTCCTTTAGTAGCTTCATGAGTTCTTCTTCCCATGAAAGTTTAGCACAAATAATAACAGGGAATTTACTAGTATCATCTAAGAATCCATATTTAAGATTATCATGTAAATTTTTAAATTTTGGGGGTGGTAATTCTTCATCCCCTCTCTTTTATGGCTCTTCAAAAGCTTCATCAGTTGGAGGTTCTAAAATGGGAAATTAATCAAATTCACTTTCTAATTCCTCTAGAGTTCTGATGGTGTGTGGAAGCTTCGTTGGGAGACCCCAAGAGGAAGGTATGATGAGCACATCATCAAGTTTTCCCTCAGTAAGAAACCAAGGTTATCGAACCAGTAGGAGGAAGGAAACGACTCAAAGGTGTTGCTAGCAACTTTGAAACCTGCACAACACAAACTCCAGACTTTGCCCCAACGAACAGTGAGGTTGTCAATCTCACCGGTTTGCTGAAAACAAAGGTTTAACTGTATGGTGTGGAAGGTAATAGTGATTTGCAGAAAGTAAACAGTAACAGTGGAAGATGTATCAATGGTAATGATTAGACCGGGGTCCATAGTTCACTAGAGGTGTTCTACTTAAGATAAACAAACATGGCATGTTGGGTAAACAAATTACAGCAGGGCAATTGATAGGACTAAGCAAGGCATAACAATGCAATACTAGACATTCATGATCCTATGAGATTCGATTGGGCAATATAACAAGATACATAGACCGCCATCCAACTGCATCTATGACTAGTAATCCACCTTCAGGTTATCAATCTGAACCCCCTCTAGTATTAAGTTGCAAGCAATGGATAACTGCTTTAAGCAAAGTGTGTAAGCTAAACAATCCACTTGTTCCATGAACAAGAGACCGTTGTTTTCTCCCTAGTGGCAACAGCACATCTACAACCTTAGAGATTTCTGTAACTTCCCTTAGATTAAATAGAGGCATGAACCCATTGTCGAGCATAAATACCGCCTCTTGGAGTCACTAGCATCTACTTGGCCAAGATAGCTACTAGAAACGGAGAGCATGCAAGATCACAAACAACACAAACATGATAGAATCAATAAGATAAAACCATTAATCAATCTGACATAGTAATCTCCATATCTATCGGATCCCCGCAAACAAAACATGCATGATTACAAATAGATGATCTTGGTCATGAATGGAGCTCACAAGATCTAAACATGGTAGCACAAAGGAGGAGATACAACTATCTAGCTACTACATGGACCCGTAGTCCAAGGTGAAAGTACTCACACTTCATACCGGAGGCTGGCATGATGAAGAAGAAGGCCTCTGGGATGATCTCTGCTCCGGTAGGGTGCCGGGAAGAGCTTCAGACCCCCCTCCCCCCGATCTAGGGACGATGGTGGCGGCCGCTATTACCGGTTTCGTGGAATATTGATCGGGTACTTAGGATTTATGCATCGGGGGGTATTTATAGGCGAAGAGGCGAGGCAGGGGGAAGCCAGGGTGGCCGCACCCCCCCCCTCCCAGGCACGGGCTAGGCCCAGCCGCGCGGCCAGGGTGTGTGGCCCCCTGGTGGCTCCCCTCCGTCTCGTACTCTTCGTGTTCCCCACGGTAAAATATTGACTTTGGATTTTTTCCCGTCCAATTCCGATAATAATGATTTTCTGCCTTTCTGGAACCGAAAACAGAAGAAAATGGGCAACTGGCACTGTGGCATCTTGTTAATAGTTTAGTACTAGAAAACATATAAAAACACCTCAAAGTGTATACAAAGCAAAGCAATGTAGATACTAAACAAGCATGGAACATCAAAAATTATTGATACGTTTCCGACGTATCAAGCATCCCTAAGCTTAACTCCTGCTCGTCCTCGAGTAGGTAAGTGATAAAAAAATAATTTTTGAGGTGACATGCACCATCAAAATCAAGATCAAATCATATGCAAGCATTGAAAGCTGGGATCAAAGAACTCTAAACATGTGCATGAAAGGTGGAGTTCTAACAGTAAGACAAAGTAACTATGCATGCAACATGAAAGGTTACAAACAAAGATCATGAATAACATGCACTGAAAAACGTTTGTTTGTTTCACATACAGAAAACATAGCATAGTGGCATTCATCTTGTCCCTCATGGAGTAGAAAATAGATGCATAGGACACCTTTAAAGTTCATAAGAGTGACTAGATACAAATAGCACAAGAACAAGTAATATCAACAATATGCATCAATCAATAAGTTTTGGGACAATGCACATAGAACTAAGAATGGAAACTATGCTCTCTTAACTGGTGCCTAAGGATAGAAGATGGAGACTCAACATAATACTGGAATAAAGGTCCTTCATAAGAAAAGAAGGGATTTCAAGTTTCAAAAAGAGCTTCCAAAAATTATGGTACTTGTTAGCTTTCAGCTCACATTGCCCTATCATAAGCATCTTGAAGTGATTAAGGTTAAAGTGAACAAACTATGGAGTATATGCTTGACAAACTGTAAGATCCCTCCTTTGTAAAGGAAAAGGATCCCTGTGATTGCAATGCTAGTCCCTGGATCATTGCTAGCATCCACAGTTTAATATGAAGTACACAGATACAAAGGTCATTTATTACATCCATTCCAGAGAATAAAACATAGTCTTTTACAACTCATGGCCACAGGCCTAATACAAGAGTTTTGGAATAAGTAAATAAACACAAGTCTTCATCTTCATGTGCCACAGGCAAGCATGTTGAGTGTAGACTCATGACTCCTAATCATCATCGGAGTAACCTGCAACATCACAAGTTACAGCCACAGTGGGTCAATACTTTGGAATAGTATTGGCAAGTGATACCTTAGTAAATTTTAAGTGGACTATATTACTATATGCATTTTGGCTAAGTGTAGCTTGGCTTGCTTTGCTTGAAAATAGGTTTTCCCTATTAGTTGAAATTACTAAGTTTTTCTTTGTCAAAACTTTCCCAAGAAACCACCAATAGACATTGGGGTCCTTCACCCTTGTTCACCCACAAGTTTTACTTAGAAGTTGGAGTGATGAGATTCTTGTAGCTTCCATGTCTTGATGCTCAAGTTGTCCATTGCCATGGACTTGGCTAAGTACTTAGATTTTCCATCTGCAGAGGTTGTGCACTTTCCCCACCAGACTTGGTTTCCCAAGACAGGACCTTTCAGAAGCCTTCCCTTAGCCAAATGGACGCGTTCCAACCTATCATCCCACTACCACCAACTGTCCAAATGACTAAGTTCTAGCAACCTATATGATCAAGGCAGAGCCCATATTGCCAAGTGGTTGCACTGTAAGCTTTCTCAACACTTGGCCTCCAAATCCCTTTGTGCCTGGGTGCCATACCACAAGTGAGATACACAAGCCATATCCATGGCCTTGTGTAACCACTCAACCAAAAACCACCATTCAAGTCCCATTCCACCCAGGAAGTTCATTGACTTAGTTGTTTTATTAAGAAAAGCATAAGTCCAAAAGACTTAGAATTATTTTCATCATAGCATGTACATACTTTACCAACCCTTGTTTTCTACTAGCTAGGCTAATCATGGCATAGTAACTTAACTTAGGAAATTCCCTAGTAATTCTACAATTTTACAACTACTTAGGATTTCCCAACATAGCATTTGGCAAAAGTAGCATGCAAGACTTAGCAAAAATAATTCTAATGCTTATTCAAAATAAAGGGTGGAAATATCATGAAGTATCACTTGCCTTGGTAATGGCGAGAGTAGCACTCTTCACAATCACAGTCACTAGCAAAATCTACACAAAAATTTGTAGCACACAATTACATACAATTCATATACAAACAAAAATATGAATGCATGCATGCAAGAAAATGCTAAGTGATGATTTTGAAAACTCCACCAAGCAAGTGTATGATACAGAAACATAACCAAGTCAAAAGTTTGCTAACTAAATTTATTTAGCACTAAAACCTTTTACTAAACAAATTCTATACTCAAAATGGACCTAAACATGTTTCTGCATACAAAGTCATTTTAACAGAAACTTTTTGTTAAACACATTGCATATTCAGAAAGGGCTTGACTCACTGATTCCAACGGTATAAAATTTGCAAAAATCTAACGTGGGAATCAAAAGTTATAGCCATTTGAAAATTGGATCTAAATCTGTTTTGAATTCTAATTTTGAATCTAACCCTAGACACGCGTCAAGTTTCTATTGGTGCGTACCGGTTCGCACTGGATTACCCTTCCACGCCGTTGGATCTAACTATCGCTGCACGGCTCAGATCTATCCATACCCCTTCGTTAAGTGAACTATTTCTACGCGCTGGATCTGGATCTGACGGCTAAAAACCTTCTAACCAGAAACGAGCGGCGCTAGCGGCGGCGGCTGGCGGCGGAGCGTCAGTTAGCGGCGGCGCTGGCGCTCTAGGTCGCTCGGGGAAGAAAGGAGGCGCTTACCAGAATCGCATGATGCTGCCGATGCTCAAGGTGGCGATGGTTCGTCGAGGGGCGCGCGGACACGGCGAGGATTCCTCGTCGGAGTAGAGGCAGACGTCGGGCACGGTCAGTCGTCGACGTTGGCGAGGTTCCTCGTCGCGCTAAGCCAAAATAGGGGTACTGTTAGATGCGCACAACGATGGAGATTCTAGGCGTATCAGTCAGGGGGCAAGGGGCGGTGGCTACTTACGGAGGGAGGTCGCCGGAGTTCGTGCAGAGAACGGTGGCGGCCGGTCATCGACGTTGCTGGAGCTACGGATCATGCGAGGGCAAATGGGGAGTGTTAGTAGGTGCGCAAAGACTCGCTGAACTTGATAGCATGAACTAGAGACAGAGGGGAACACGAGGCTCACCGGAATTCGCCGGCGCAGTCGTCGGAACAGCGGCGGCGTCGTGCGAGTTGTGGGCAGCCTGGTGGCGTGAAGGCGAAATTGTTTGGGGGGGAATGGTCACGAGGATGTGGGGATTTTATAGCCAGAGGCTCGACAAGAAACGCTTGCTGCATCAATGCCAATTAAGCTCGCGAAATCAGTGCAGCAACGGGCAGCGGCGGAGGTCGTGCGCGGAATCAGGGGAAGACGAAGCTGACGTGGAGAGGGCCCGCTCGTCAGCGTAACGCGCGAAGGGGAGGTGGGGTCTGGCTGTCAGCGGCTGTGTGGGTGCGCGGGCGCATGCGAGGGAGAAAAAGATGGCCCGGGTGGGCTAGCTGGGCCTGTTCCGATGCTGGGCTAGATTCCTGGCGCTCGGCCCTTTTCTTTTGTTTACTCCTTTTCTTTTTCTATTTCGATTTTCAGGAATGGTTTTGAAATGAATTCAAATTCTTTTTGAATTCAAATCTTTCTAGGGTTTTTGCAGGGTACAGTAGTCTCCAATATAGGCATAAAAACAAGTGTTTGTTAAGTAAAGGCTTGGTCAAGCTTGGAGATCAAATAACAGAGACTAGGCACCTGGTTTGCAAAATTTGAAAAATCGTTTTTGAAACCATTTCCAATTTGAAAAACTTGGTTTAAATTCTGCACTCAAACCTATCCTCATAGAAGGCAATAAACTTGGTTCATAAACAATCAAACTTTCAAAAGGGGATAGCCATTTGATTTAAATCTGCTCACATAAAATCATAGCACCAAGTGCTTCTGTTTTTCTGAAATGAGTTTGAAATTTGATCTCAAATCTATATGCATGCATGAATGATATGCAAACTTTGAAATTATGATTTTAGGGATGTTACAAATCTAACCCCCTTAAGGTGAATCTCGCCCTCGAGATTCGGATTGGCTAGAAAATAGGTGAGGGTGGTCTTTCCGAAGATCATCTTCTCTTTCCCATGTTGCTTCCTCTTCGGTATGATGGTTCCATTGCACTTTGCAAAACTTGATAGTCTTTGTTCTCGTGACTCTTTCTGCAGTCTCAAGAATCTTGATAGGCTTTTCTTCATAAGTGAGATCACTTTCTAGTTGAACTTCTTCCAAAGGTATGGTATCCTTCAAAGAAGATTCTTCCATTTCTGGGTGACATTTCTTAAGCTGACTCACATGAAATACATTATGGACTGCTGATAGAGATGCTGGCAGTTCAATTTCATAAGCAACTTCTCCTTTGCGACTCAGAATCTTGAATGGCCCAACATATCTTGGTGCCAACTTTCCTTTGACTCCGAACCTTTTCACTCCACGGAGTGGTGATACTCTAAGATAGGCTCTATCACCAATTTCGTATGTGACTTCTCTACTCTTAGGATCTGCGTAGCTTTTCTGTCGGGACTGTGCTATCTTCAACCTGTCCTTAACCAATTTGACCTTCTCTTCGGCTTCTTTGATAAGATCTGGCCCAAATAAACTTCTTTCTCCCACACCATTCCATAACAATGGGGTGGTACATTTTCTTCCATAGAGAAACTCAAATGGTGCCATCTCAATGCTGGCTTGATAGCTATTGTTATAAGAAAATTCTGCGTAAGGCAGACTTTCGTCCCAACTTGCTCCATAGTCTAGGGCACATGCCCTCATCATGTCTTCCAGAATTTGATTAGTCCTTTCTGTTTGTCCATCAGTTTGAGGATGAAAAGCAGTAATGAATTCCAACCTCGTTCCCAATGACTCGTGTAGCTGTCTCCAAAAATGGGAAGTGAATTGGGTTCCCCTATCGGACACAATACTCTCAGGCACACCGTGAAGGCATACGATTCTACTCATGTAGATTTTGGCTAACTTGGCACTTGTATAAGTTGTCTTCACGGGTATAAAATGAGCCACTTTAGTTAGGAGATCCACTACTACCCATATGGAGTCATATCCTGATCTGGTCCTTGGTAATCCGGTAATGAAATCCATACCAATTTTGTCCCATTTCCAATCAGGAATAGGTAGTGGTTGAAGCAAACCTGCTGGTTTCTGATGCTCCGCTTTTACTCTGCTACACACATCACACAAAGCAATATGTTCGGCGATGTCTCTCTTGAGATTGTTCCACCAAAATCTTTCTTTCATGTCCATGTACATTTTGGTGTTACCTGGGTGAATAGAATACGGAGAGTTGTGCGCTTCTTGCAAAATCAGTTTCCGTAACTCTGGATCTTGTGGAACACAGATACGTTTCCCATGCCATAATGTACCCTGTTCGTCTTCATGAAAATTTTTAGCTCTCCCTTGGCCAATATTTTCCTTAATCCTTTCAATTTCCTTATCGGTCTTCTGAGCTTCTCGGATCTTGTCCAACAAAGTGGGTTGAACATCCAAAGACAGGAGATGTCCTTCTGGCACAATCTCTAATCTGAGTTCTCTGAATTGAGTACACAAATCATCTGGCAATTCTCCTTTGGTAAGGCCATTCACAAACACCTTACGACTTAGAGCATCTGCTACAACATTTGCTTTACCGGGATGGTATTGCAAACTCAAGTCATAATCCTTGATAAGCTCTAACCATCTTCTTTGTCTCATATTGATTTCCTTTTGGGTGAAGATATACTTCAAACTTTTGTGGTCCGTGAACACTTCACAACGCTTACCCAAAAGGTAATGTCTCCATGTTTTGAGTGCATGGACGACAGAGGCTAACTCCAAATCATGAGTAGGATAGTTTACCTCATGAGTTTTGAGTTGTCTTGAGGCATAGGCCACAACTTTACCGTCTTGCATAAGTACGGCTCCCAAACCTTGATGAGACGCATCACAATATACTTGGAAATCCTTCTCCAAATCTGGCAGACATAGAACTGGTGCTGTCACTAGTCTCTTCTTCAATTCTTGGAAGCTGACTTCACAACCTTCAGACCAAGCAAACTTCTTGTCTTTCTTTAACAACTCAGTCATTGGCTTAGCAACCTTTGAGAAATTTTCAATGAACCTTCTGTAGTAACCTGCTAAGCCAAGGAAACTACGAACTTCTTTCACATTCTTGGGAGATTCCCATTCTGTCACAGCTGATACTTTAGCAGGATCAACTGCTACACCATCCTTTGTCATTACATGACCAAGAAAACCAACTTCCTCTAACCAGAACTCACACTTGCTGAATTTGGCATAAAGCTTATGCTCTCTCAACTTCTCAAGTATCAAACACAAGTGTCCTTCATGCTCTTGTTTGCTCTTGGAGTAGACTAAGATGTCATCGATGAAAACGACAACGAACTTGTCAAGAAATTCCATGAACACCTTGTTCATCATATTCATGAAGTATGCTGGAGAATTTGTCAAGCCAAAAGGCATTACTGTATACTCATATAATCCATACCTTGTGGTGAATGTTGTTTTAGGTATGTTTTTCTCCCTTATTTTAAGTTGAAAATAGCCTGACCGGAGATCAATTTTCGAGAACACACATGCTCCCTCTAGCTGATCAAACAAGTCATTGATTCTAGGCAAAGGATATTTGTTCTTGATAGTCACCTCGTTGAGTGAACGGTAATCTATGCATAACCTTTGGCTTCTATCTTTCTTCTCCACGAACAAAACTGGGGCTCCCCAAGATGAAGAACTTGGTTGAATAAATCCTTTCTGCAACTGTTCTCCTAGTTGCTTCTTGAGCTCTTTCAGTTCATCAACTGACATTTTGTATGGTCTTTTTGCTATTGATCTAGAACCTGGTACCAAATCTATCAGAAATTCCACATCTCTATCTGGTGGCATTCCTGGCAACTCTTCCGGAAATACATCCGGATACTCACATACAATTGGCACACTGTCCATGCTAACCCCCTTAAGAGAATTCAGCATACTCCTCTTTGCTCCAAAGCTGGTCTTGAATCTGATCCTTTTATTATCCGGAGTTGTGAGTGAGACGGTATGGCTGGCACAATCTATCACTCCTTTGTACTTAGTCATCCAGTCCATTCCCAGAATGACATCCAAACCCTGGGAGTTTAATATTATCAAGTTAACGGGAAACTTATACTTCCCAAATTCTATGACTAGGTCATGGCATCCTGAATTCACTATCATTTCTCCACCAGGAGAACTTACTTTTATAGGACACCCAATAGTTTCTACCGGTAGTTCATTTCTTTCAACAAATGCTCTTGATATGAATGAATGAGATGCACCAGTATCAAAGAGTACAAATGCTGGAATGGAATTAAGTCTGAACTTACCAGCAACAGCGTCAGGTTCCTCATAGACCTCCTCCACATTAATGTGGTTCACCTGACCTTTCTGGAAAGGATTGGGCTTGACAGGTCCTTCAACTTTCTTTTCGGGCCACTCATTTGCATAGTGTCCCATCTTCTTGCATTTGAAGCACTCAACCTGACTGATGTCCCTTTTAGCAGGCTGACTTCCACTTCCACTACCATTCCCACTGTGGTGGCTCTTATGTCCACTCTTGTGGTTCTTGTACTTGTCATTGTCATGACTGCGGTGATGCTTGTTGTCATGACGGTTGTGGTTGTGGTGCTTGTTGAATTTACCATGCTTATGGGATCCTGAGCTTCCACTGTCATCATAGTGAGATCGTTTGTGAGACGATCCCGAGCTGTGCTTGTCGGAGTGTTTCCTCTTCCTACTCTCGACTTGCTTCATTTTGTTCTCCAATATAGCAGCCTTGGCACAGAGCGACTGATAAGTGGGAACATATGCCACAGCCAGCTGCAGATTCAGCTCATCATTCAAGCCTTCCAGAAATTTTTCCTTCCTTTTGGCATATGTGTCAACCTCATCCGGTGCATAACGCGCCAGATTGTTGAACTCTTCTATGTATTCAGCCACGCTGCGGTGGCGCTGCTTCAGATTGTGGAACTCCTTTTTCAGGCTCATTATTCCCGATGAGATATGAGCTGTGCGAAAGCCTTCTTCAAAAATAGCCCAAGTCACCTCATTTATAGGAGTGGTGATTTGGAAGTTGTCCCACCAAGTGGCGGCTGGTCCTTCCAGCAGATGTGCTGCAAACCTGACCTTTTCAGCATTCGTGCAGCCCATGGTCACTAAGTCTTTGTTTACAGAACGTAGCCAATCATTGGCCACCATGGGATCAGTCGTCCCCGAGAACTTAGCTGGCCTCAAACGCAGAAATCTGGTGAGCATATCAAAGCCCGGAGGGTTGTTGTTGTTATTGTTGTTGTTATTGTTGTTGTTATTGGGGTTGTTGTTGTTGTTATTCTGGTTTTTGATGAATGTTGTCATCATCTGCATAAGCTGTGTTTGAGCATTCATCATTTGCTGCATTTCCGGGGTGATGTTGTTGGGGTTGGGGTTTGCGCGACGGGGAGGCATCTGTGGTTTGTTCAAATAGAGATAAGAATGAGATACCCATAGATGTTTTATGCACATTACATCACAAGCAAACACATAGCATGCAACACAAGGATAAAAGTTCAACAACCAGATAACAAGTTCATGAAGTAAAACACACAAGTGGCAAGCCATCCACATGTCGGATGGTCCAATAACAAGTTCACAAATAACAAGTACGATAATGAAAGATAAACGAGTAGTCAAGTCTACTCATCAGCATCAATCTCCTCCTCGACGAAGGTAAGACCTGCGTTCTCCATCGCGGTCTTGTTCTCCTCAATGGTGGTGGTCAAGGACTCGATCTTGGTCTTGAGAGCCCTCTTCTGGGAACGAAGCCTCTCAATCACCATCTGCTGCTGCTCTAGCTCGAAATCCTTGGACTTCAGTTCTTCAGTCATGTCCCGGATCTTCTTGTTCCTATCCTGGACACGTTTCTCCTGACTCTTGAACTTCCGGTCCTGGGTCTCGAACTTCGCCTCCATTTCCTTGACTATCTCGTCCTGCTGTGCGAAAAGCTTGTCCTTCTCGCGAAGCTGCACCTGGAGCTCGTCATTGCTGAGCATGACGTTGGTCCTGTCTGTGTCCACGTGCCTGATGAGAGACTCTAAGTCCTGGAGATAGAGACGTATCGGCTCTGCTGCGTCCCTCGAGTCGTCCTCAAAGTCGATGGACTCTCCATCATCATCACGTCTTCCGAAGACGTGGAAGTGGGTGCCCCTAACCTGTCGGGAGTGACGGCCTAGCATACGTCCTATCAGGTCCTGCATGACTACCTCCATGCCTCTCTCCCTGTCGTCGTGCATCAGCTTGAAGACGATGGCCTCCGTAGTAGGCTCTGTCTGGCGTCCGGGCTGGTTCACCTTGAAGCCCCAGAGGTCCTTCCTCTCGAACTTGGTGAGTGGATGCACCATGATGGTGGGAAGAGGGAGATCGAGCAAAGTGGTAAGCTCAATGATACGAGGACCAAAGCGGGTAACCTGGAACTCCTCAACAGTGCTGATGGTAATAGGCATCTATTTATAAGATAGAAAAGTTAAAACAACACTATTTAAGATAAAACAAAGACAAACATCACATACACATCCTTGGAACACAAAATCACACAAGTCATGCATACATGAGTCCATTACATCAACCAAGGTCCAAACTTATTTAAGGTATCATTTTGGAAAATAAGGTGATAGGTGGTGGTCCAACTAGCGAAGTACGTTTACAATCCTATCTCACTGGATCTGTTGGCTAACACAATGTTCCTAGAGGCAACCAGCCTATCTTGTTCACATGATTCCATCACTAAGTCTATAATATCTCCCCTTAAGGTTTGGTTGGTGGCTTCCAACTCTTGGGTAAGCTCCTTCTCTTTCTCTAAGTCTTTTTGGAGGTTGAGCATTCTGCACTTGACTCTAGCACTAAGTTCTTTGATAGTCCTCCAAGCTGCTTCTCTTGCTGACTCAAAGAATGTGGTGTGCATCACAGTGTTGGTGTACATGCAGTATCCTCTTTCTTTGTGGTTGTCTTCCTTGTTTTTGTACAAGTGAAGTTGCACCCACCAGTACTCCACTCCTTCATCCATCACTAGAAAGCCTTTGTACACAGCTGCACCATATGCTTCCATTGCCACCATGAGGTCCTTGAGAATTTTGGGAAACTCAGTTTCACACTCCAGAGTGGTCCTTTCTTCACGGCTTCGTTGATGGAGTTCATCTACAAATAGAGAGGAGAATGAGAAGATTAGAAAAGTTTACGAGAAGAATAGACAAGTGTAGAAGTAGTTGAAAATTTTTCCTTAGTGGTTTTCCAATCCTAGGGTCATAATCCTACAGGAAACACAGTGCTCTGATACCATCTGTAAGATCCCTCCTTTGTAAAGGAAAAGGATCCCTGTGATTGCAATGCTAGTCCCTGGATCATTGCTAGCATCCATAGTTTAAGATGAAGTACACAGATACAAAGGTCATTTATTACATCCATTCCAGAGAATAAAACATAGTCTTTTACAACTCATGGCCACAGGCCTAATACAAGAGTTTTGGAATAAGTAAATAAACACAAGTCTTCATCTTCATGTGCCACAGGCAAGCATGTTGAGTGTAGACTCATGACTCCTAATCATCATCGGAGTAACCTGCAACATCACAAGTTACAGCCACAGTGGGTCAATACTTTGGAATAGTATTGGCAAGTGATACCTTAGTAAATTTTAAGTGGACTATATTACTATATGCATTTTGGCTAAGTGTAGCTTGGCTTGCTTTGCTTGAAAATAGGTTTTCCCTATTAGTTGAAATCACTAAGTTTTTCTTTGTCAAAACTTTCCCAAGAAACCACCAATAGACATTGGGGTCCTTCACCCTTGTTCACCCACAAGTTTTACTTAGAAGTTGGAGTGATGAGATTCTTGTAGCTTCCATGTCTTGATGCTCAAGTTGTCCATTGCCATGGACTTGGCTAAGTACTTAGATTTTCCATCTGCAGAGGTTGTGCACTTTCCCCACCAGACTTGGTTTCCCAAGATAGGACCTTTCAGAAGCCTTCCCTTAGCCAAATGGACGCGTTCCAACCTATCATCCCACTACCACCAACTGTCCAAATGACTAAGTTCTAGCAACCTATATGATCAAGGCAGAGCCCATATTGCCAAGTGGTTGCACTGTAAGCTTTCTCAACACTTGGCCTCCAAATCCCTTTGTGCCTGGGTGCCATACCACAAGTGAGATACACAAGCCATATCCATGGCCTTGTGTAACCACTCAACCAAAAACCACCATTCAAGTCCCATTCCACCCAGGAAGTTCATTGACTTAGTTGTTTTATTAAGAAAAGCATAAGTCCAAAAGACTTAGAATTATTTTCATCATAGCATGTACATACTTTACCAACCCTTGTTTTCTACTAGCTAGGCTAAGCATGGCATAGTAACTTAACTTAGGAAATTCCCTAGTAATTCTACAATTTTACAACTACTTAGGATTTCCCAACATAGCATTTGGCAAAAGTAGCATGCAAGACTTAGCAAAAATAATTCTAATGCTTATTCAAAATAAAGGGTGGAAATATCATGAAGTATCACTTGCCTTGGTAATGGGGAGAGTAGCACTCTTCACAATCACAGTCACTAGCAAAATCTACACAAAAATTTGTAGCACACAATTACATACAATTCATATACAAACAAAAATATGAATGCATGCATGCAAGAAAATGCTAAGTGATGATTTTGAAAACTCCACCAAGCAAGTGTATGATACAGAAACATAACCAAGTCAAAAGTTTGCTAACTAAATTTATTTAGCACTAAAACCTTTTACTAAACAAATTCTATACTCAAAATGGACCTAAACATGTTTCTGCATACAAAGTCATTTTAACAGAAACTTTTTGTTAAACACATTGCAGATTCAGAAAGGGCTTGACTCACTGATTCCAACGGTATAAAATTTGCAAAACTCTAACGTGGGAATCAAAAGTTATAGACATTTGAAAATTGGATCTAAATCTGTTTTGAATTCTAATTTTGAATCTAACCCTAGTCACGCGTCAAGTTTCTATTGGTGTGTACCGGTTCGCACTGGATCACCCTTCCGCGCCGTTGGATCTAACTATCGCTGCACGGCTCAGATCTATCCATACCCCTTCGTTAAGTGAACTATTTCTACGCGCTGGATCTGGATCTGACGGCTAAAAACCTTCTAACCAGAAACGAGCGGAGCTAGCGGCGGCGGCTGGCGGCGGCGCGTCAGTTAGCGGCGGCGCTGGCGCTCTAGGTCGCTCGGGGAAGAAAGGAGGCGCTTACCAGAATCGCATGATGTTTCCGATGCTCAAGGTGGCGATGGTTCGTCGAGGGGCGCGCGGACACGGCGAGGATTCCTCGTCGGAGTAGAGGCAGACGTCGGGCACGGTCAGTCGTCGACGTTGGCGAGGTTCCTCGTTGCGCTAAGCCAAAATAGGGGTACTGTTAGATGCGCACAACGATGGAGATTCTAGGCGTATCAGTCAGGGGGCAAGGGGCGGTGGCTACTTACGGAGGGAGGTCGCCGGAGTTCGTGCAGAGAACGGTGGCGGCCGGTCGTCGATGTTGCTGGAGCTACGGATCATGCGAGGGCAAATGGGGAGTGTCAGTAGGTGCGCAAAGACTCGCTAAACTTGATAGCATGAACTAGAGACAGAGGGGAACACGAGGCTCACCGGAATTCGCCGGCGCAGTCGTCGGAACAGCGGCGGCGTCGTGCGAGTTGTGGGCAGCCTGGTGGCATGAAGGCGAAATTGTTTGGGGGGAAATGGTCGCGAGGATGTGGGGATTTTATAGCCAGAGGCTCGACAAGAAACGCTTGCTGCATCAATGCCAATTAAGCTCGCGAAATCAGTGCAGCAACGGGCAGCGGAGGAGGTCGTGCGCGGAATCAGGGGAAGACGAAGCTGACGTGGAGAGGGCCCGCTCGTCAGCGTAACGCGCGAAGGGGAGGTGGGGTCTGGCTGTCAGCGGCTGTGTGGGTGCGCGGGCGCGTGCGAGGGAGAAAAGATGGCCCGGGTGGGCTAGCTGGGCCTGTTCCGATGCTGGGCTAGATTCCTGGCGCTCGGCCCTTTTCTTTTGTTTACTCCTTTTCTTTTTCTATTTCGATTTTCAGGAATGGTTTTGAAATGAATTCAAATTCTTTTTGAATTCAAATCTTTCTGGGGTTTTTGCAGGGTACAGTAGTCTCCAATATAGGCATAAAAACAAGTGGTTGCTAAGTAAAGGCTTGGTCAAGCTTGGAGATCAAATAACAGAGACTAGGCACCTGGTTTGCAAAATTTGAAAAATGGTTTTTGAAACCATTTCCAATTTGAAAACCTTGGTTTAAATTCTACACTCAAACCTATCCTCATATAAGGCAACAAACTTGGTTCATAAACAATCAAACTTTCAAATGGGGATAGCCATTTGATTTAAATCTGCTCACATAAAATCATAGCACCAAGTGCTTCTGTTTTTCTGAAATGAGTTAGAAATTTGATCTCAAATCTATATGCATGCATGAATGATATGAAAACTTTGAAATTATGATTTTAGGGATGTTACACAAACTATAAGTTGGCAATCTCATGTCCCTTGAATACGAGGGCCGCTCCTCATCCTGCTCAACTTTAGTCACCTGTAAGGTCTTGTCATAGTAAGTACATGTGTATCATAGAGAACCGCCAACGGGGTACCCCTTGCACTTGATACAGGAGCTATCCCATAATAAAAATGACAAGGCAAGCAGACAATGAGCATCTTCGCAACCTTCTTATTTACCATGGGAAAATGGTGTTTTTTTCTCTGTTTCCTCTTTTCAATATGTCTCTTTTTTTATAAGAAGAAAGCTTCATAGATGTCATTATGGTGATGCTGCAAGTTTCCACCATGATTAGGCATGGCTTAGGCTAGCGGCCCAGGCATTTCTCTAACACACATACATAACTCCATGGACTTACAAGCTCCCCTTTTATTTCACACCAACGAAATCCATAGACATAAGAGCATGATATCAACTGTGTACAAAGTACAAGTGCAATGTTGAAAGCATTCCTCGTGACAGCACGGTTTTGCTAATTCCAACGTATAAGTTCAAGCATATACAAGATGACACAATGGTTCAAGTTTAATAGGGGCAAAAAATAAAGTGTGCCATCAAGTTCGTGAGAGATTTAATCACTAAGTTTTCACATAACAAAATACTTTTTAATTGTAAGATAGATGAAAACAAGAATATACTTGGAATGGTGTAACACACCATGCATAGGAATTTATAGTGGACACTTTGGAATAACTTGGTTTCTTGGGAGTTGGATGCATGAGTAGAACTTACTCATAAAAGTGGAGGCTAGCAAAAGACTGGGAGCGACCAACTAAGAGAGAAATAATGGCCATAATCATGCAGAGTGACAAAACATTACTAATCAAAGCATAAAGTGGTACTACAAGTCAAGGACTAAATGATCATAGAGGCTATGGTGACTTGTTTATAGTCATAACATGGTGTGAGCATGTGCCAAGTCAACCCAAACAAAGCATCAAAGGAGAATACCACAATATTATGCTTTTGTATGCTAAAACAACGCATGATTCCTTCAAGGCACATTAAGAAATCCCGATTGTTTGGAACAAGTAATTCTACAACAATAATCACTAAGCATAAGGTCAAAACAACACCTAGCATGACATGCTAAAGTCTAAGTCACAGTCAAAGCAAGCTCCTCTTGTACTATTTAAGAAAGAACTTTCTACTCCTCTCCAACACCAATCAACTTATTTGAAACAACACATAGAGAACAGGGGTCAAAACTACTTTATTTAAGCAAACTAAGCAAACCAAACGAAAACTAAGACGCTCCAAGAACAACACAACAATAAAAACGAAGTGTCTAGAAAGACTTGAGCTTTTTATTGATGAAGGAGGGGATGCCTTGGGCATCCCCAAGCTTTGATGCTTGTACCTCTTGAATATTTCTTGGGGTGGCATCACCAAGCTTGATCTTTTGTCCATTCTTCATCTCATTACATCATTCTTTCTCTACACCTGAAAATTTTCCTTCATACAAAACTTCACACAATCTTCATTAGCAACATTAGTGTATTCAAAAGATAATATACCCTTGGGTTTAGATTTAGAACAGAAAAACTTTCACCAAAAACACAAGCTACTGTAGCAATTCCCTCAAAAATATCAATTTTCCAAAAAGAAACCCAAAAAGGAATCAAAAAGAAGCAAATGCAAATAATGGCAGAAATCTGTCAAAACAGACCAGCAGGTATAACCCGATTTTTTTGAAGACCTGTTGTTTCTCAAATAAAAATGTGTTGAACTAACAAAAGTTATCTAACATACGGGGGGATTTATTCAGAAAATATCAGCTTAATCCGACTTACAGAGATTTTACACGAATTTTTGCGGTGAAGCACAAAAATCTGTTTCGTGACAGCAAATCCCCAAATCTTACTTCCCTCTCATTAGAGGTCATTCTTGGCACGAAAAGCAAACAAAAAAGTATAAGGAGAGGTTATTACTGAAGTAATAACTTCCAAGACTCAAGAAAACTTTTGGGTTATCTCCCAATAAGTACTTTTCTTTAACGCCTTTAAGTTAGGCACAAGAAGCAAGAATCAAGTATTTTCAAATGAAGAAGCATTAAGATCAATACTCGAAATCTCTTCAACTAGGAAAGGTATCTCATCCAACTGAGTTTTAGAGGATCCCTTATCATCTCTCTTTGGTTCACTACTTTTATCAAATGGGTTTTCAGGAATAATCCAATCAAAATTCTTTTATAAGGCTTCATGCATTCCTAGAAGTTTAAAAGGTATGGGTATCTTAATTTCATCTCTGGGTTTGGTTTTATCTAAAGTACTCATAACATCTACACATTATCCTAGCATACTAAAACGTTCAAAGACCTTTTTTGCTTCCTTAGCAACATCATTAAACTCTTTTAGTAAAGTTTCTAGGATAAAATCTCTCTTTTTAGGATCCTCTTCTTCTTTTAGTTTGAGAAACAAAATTTGCATCATGGGGTTAAGGCTAATGTAAGACCCCACCTTTATAAAGGTAATGGTCCCTGTGATTGCAATGCTAGTCCCTGGATCAATGCTAGCATCCACAGTTTAAGATGAAGTACACAGATACAAAGGTCATTATTACATCGTCATTCCAGAGATAACATAGTCTTTTACAACTCCATAGCCATAGGCTAGTACAAGATTTTAACTTAACAATATAAATAAAAGTCTTCATCTTCATGTGCCACATGCAAGCATGTTGAGTGTAGACTCATAACCCTAATCCTCATCAGAGTAACCTGCAACATCACAATTTACAGCCACAGTGGGTCAATACATTGGAATAGTATAGACAAGTGATACCTTAGTAGAATAATAGTTTCTAGCTTCTACATGAATTTGGCTAAGTGTAGCTTAGGCTTGCTTTGCTCGAAATAGGTTTTACCTATCAGTTGAAAAATACTAAGATTTTGTTTGGCAAAAACTCCCAAGGAACCACCAATAGACATTGATGAACCTTTACCCTTGTTCAACCACAAGTTTTTAACTTAGAAATTTTGATGAGGAGATTCTTGATAGCTTCCATGTCTTGATGCTCAAATTGTCCATTGCCGGGGACACGGCTAAGTACTTAGATTCTTCCTTCTCCAGAGGTGGTGCACTTTCCCCACAAGACTCGACATGCATCGAGACAGGACCTTTCAGAATCCTTCCCTTAGACCAAAATGGGCGCGCTCCAAACCTATCACCCCCTACCACCAATTGTCCATTTGGCTAAGTTATTGCAACCTATATGATCCAGGCAGAGCCCATAATGCCATGTGGCTGCACTAGAAGCTTCTTAACATATGGCATCTCAAATCCCTTTATTCCTGGGTGGCTTTCCACAAGTGTGATATACAAGGTAGACCATAGATATGGGCCTTGTGTAACCACTCAACATAACCCAAACATACCATTCCACCCAGGTGTTTCATTCACTTAGTTGTTTTATTAAGCAAAACACAAGTCAAAGACTTAGCAATATTTTTCCATAGCATGTATATAATCCACCCTTGGTTGCTACTAGCTAGGCTAAGCATGTCAATAGAAAGTATCTTAACTTAGAGAAAATTCTAACAATTCTACAACTACTTGGATTTCCCAAGCATAGCATATAGATACTAAGCAAAAATTATCATGCAAGCCCTATACAAAATATCACTAATGCATAGTCAAAATATTGGGACAAAAATATGAAGCACCACTTTCCTTGGTAGTTGGGGGAGTAACAACAATCCTCACAGTCACAATCACCACTAGCACAAAAATCTACACATCAAATGATAGCACCAAATACCTATTTCAAATAATCAAGCAAAAATACATGAATGCATGCAAATGCCATGTGATGATTTTTTTCCAAACTAAACAAGACAATTACAACAGTACTGAACAATAAACTAAACATTTATACATAAATTAAACTCAATTTGGCCCTTAAAACATTTTCCAAATAATTTTTATACACAAAATAGGCCTACAAATGTCTCTGCATAAAATTCTATTTTAACAGAAGAAAATTACAAAACTAAGCCTATAGATGTGTAGGATTTATTTTTGTCATTCCAATGATATATTATTTGTATTTTTTGTATAAACAGAACAAAAGTTATTGAATTTTCAAGTTTAAATAACTAATAGATGAATTCCAGATTTTAAATTTAAAACCCAGCCACGCGGCAGCCTCTGATTGGTGCGTACCGGTTTGGGGGGATCACGCTTGCGAGCCGTAGGATCTAAGTGACGATGCACGGCTCAGATCTAAATGTACCGCTTCACCTAATGATCTAATCGTGGCCTTTGGATCCAGATCCAATGGATCAGATCTGGTTGACCAAACTCTAGCGGCGCGAATGGTGCTGGCGGCGGCGAAGCCTCTAGCGGTGACACGCCGGCAAGGTCACAGGTGCAGGGGAGGTGTGCTGGCGCTTACCAAAGTCGCGTGGACGTGGATATGCTCAACGTGGAGACGGTTGGGGCAGGGGCGTGCTGTAGCGGAGGCTAGGGCTCGTCGGAGTTGGTGGAGGCGTCGGGTGCACGGTGGCAGAGAAGGAGCGCTGAGTGAGGGGAAAGGAGCGGAGAGGGGAGGGGGTTAAATAGCCGGTGACAGGCGAGGGGATTACATGGCATCGATCGGCAATTAAGTCTGCTTCAATCGCGGCAGTGATGGTGGTAACGGCGGCGACGACGGGGTCGGGGGTGCGGGGTTTGGGGACGATGACTGTGTGGCGTCTGGGGCCACCGGTCAGTGAGCGCGGGGTAGCCTTGTGTCGCGTGAGAAAGAGCGAGAAAAGGCCCGGGTGGGCTTGTTGGGCTGCTTCTGTTGCTGGGCCGAATAGGTGGCGCCGGCCTTTTTCTTATTTTCTTATTCCTTTTCTATTTCTGATTTGATTTTCTAAAATCATTTTGAAATGCTATTCAAACGAGTTTGAAATCAAATTTCCTCTGGATTTTTGTAAATTACTCCAAGCATATATTTGTATATAAAACCTTGTTGTTTGATCACAAACTCTTTGGTCCAATTAAAATATAGTTAAAACCATGCCTTAATTAAATATTTATAATAGGCATATAAATGGTTTTAAATTTAGATTTTTTGTTTGAAACTTTGAACAATCTTTGGAATCAACATTCAAACCTTTTCTACTTGAAACAAAGTATTCTCATGATTTAAAAAAATGGAAATGAATCCTTTGCCTTTCTTACATAAAATAATAGGCAACAATTGGCTTCTGTTTTGCAAATTTTGTTTGAAATAAGTTTTAAAATGCATGAGGATGCATGAATGATGTGCAACTTTATAAATAATGATTTTTGGGGTGTTATAGTTAACAAACCTATCCTCCAACATATGAACTAAAGATGCTGCAGCAATTTCATAATTAGGAGCAAGTTCTGCTATGGATCTATCCTCAATATCCTCATGTTTGCTAACATGGTTAAAGAATTCTTCAATATTTTCTCTCCCAATTATAGAGCCACTACCTATTGAAAGGTCTTTCAGGGTGAACTTGGGTATCAACATGGTGAGCTAGAGCAAGGTGACAACTAGAGCAATAACTAAATTTTTTTGTGTTTTTGATAAGAGAAAGAAAACGAAACTAAAATATTTTTTTGGAGTTTTTGATAAAAGAGGCAAAAAACCAAGAAAAAGAAACTAAGCAAAACAAAAACAAATTAAAGAGGAAGGTTGTGAAGGACTCCCCTTGTGAAGACGTCCTTAGTCTCCCCGGCGACGGCGCCAGAAAAGTCTTGATGGTGCGTGGAAGCTTCGTTGGGAGACCCCAAGAGGAAGGTATGATGAGCACAGCAGCAAGTTTTCCCTCAGTAAGAAACCAAGGTTATCGAACCAGTAGGAGGAAGGAAACAACTCAAAGGTGTTGCTAGCAACTTGGAAACTTGCACAACACAAACTCAAGACTTTGCCCCAACAAACAGTGAGGTTGTCAATCTCACCGGTTTGCTAAAAACAAAGGATTAACTGCATTGTGTGGAAGGTAATAGTGGTTTGCAGGAAGTAAACTGTAACAGTGGAAGATATATCAATGGTAAAGATTGGACCGGGGTCCATAGTTCACTAGAGGTGTTCTCCTTAAGATTAAAAAACATGGCATGCTGGATGAACAAATTACAGCAGGGCAATTGACAGGACTGAGCAAGTCATAACAATGCAATACTAGACATTCATGATCCTATGAGATTTGATTGGGCAATACAACAAGATACATACACCGCCATCCAACTGAATCTATGACTAGTAATCCACCTTTAGGTTATCATCCGAAACCCCTCCAATATTAAGTTGCAAGCAATGGATAACTGCTTTAAGCAAAGTGTGTAAGGTAAACAATCCACTTGTTCCATGAACAAGAGACCGTTTTTTATCCCTAGTGGCAACAGCACATCTACAACCTTAGAGATTTCTTTTAGTTTCCTTAGATTAAATAGAGGCATGAACCCACTATCGAGCATAAACACCCCCTCTTGGAGTCACTGGCATCTACTTGGCCAATATAGCTACTAGAAACGGATAGCATGCAAGATCACAAACAACACAGACATGATAGAATTAATAAGACAAAACCATTAATCAATCTGACATAGTAATCACGATATCCATCGGATCCCCGCAAACAGAACATGCATGATTACAAATAGATGATCTTGATCATGAACGGAGCTCACAAGATCTAAACATGGTAGCACAAAGGAGGATATACAACCATCTAGCTACTACATGGATCCGTAGTCCAAGGTGGAACTACTCACACTTAATACCGGAGGCTGGCATGATGAAGAAGAAGGCCTCCGGGATGATCTCCCCTCCGGCAGGGTGCCAGGAAGAGCTTCAGATCCCCCCGATATAGGGACGATGGTCGCGGCGGCTATAGACGATTTCATGGAATATTGATCGGGTACTTAGGGTTTCTACATCGGAGGGGTCTTTATGGGCGAAGAGGCGAGGCAGGAGGGTAGCCAGGGTGTGTCCCCCTGGTGGCTCCCTTCCGTCTCGTACTCTGGCTTCGTGTTCCCCATGGTAAAATATTGACTTTGGCTTTTGTCCCGTCCAATTCCGAGAATATTGATTTTCTGCCTTTCTGGAAACAAAAACAGAAGAAAACTGGCAATTGGTACTGTGGCATCTTGTTAATAGGTTAGTACAAAAAACATATAAAAACACCTCAAAGTGTAGACAAAGAAAATCAAAGTAGATACTAAACAAGCATGGAACATCAAAAATTGTAGATACTTTTCTGACGTATCAAGTTCTGTCCTCCATAATTATTTCTTCACAATTTGAGTCTTCATTTATTTCCTCTTTTAGATTACATAAGAAAAGAGCTTCCATCTCCTCAATAGTTTTCTCTTTCTCTTCTTCTTGTATATGTAGAGGTTTGTCTTTGAATTTGGAAAAGTGGAATTCTTTTTCCTCTTTCCCAAGCTTAAGGGATACAACCTCCTTTTTGAAGTCAAGTGTGGCACCTATATCACTCAAAAGGTTTCTTCCAAATATGATTGGGCAAAGAGTGTCAGCTGGCATGTCAACAACTACAAAATCGATAGGAAGATTTTTATTGCAAATTGTGACAGTTGCATCTTCAACTACTTGCATTGGAATTATAAGATTTTTATTGGCTAACATGATTGTCATATCAGTATTTTCTATTGTAGCCAGTGCTATCTCTTCTTTTTTTTCTAAATAAAAATCATAAGATATAACATTAACTTTGGTGCCAAGATCACATAAACCGTAATGCGAGGTTTCTTTAAATATGCAGGGAAGAATAGGCTTACCCACATCTTTTACCTTAGTTTTACCTTCAACCAATATAGAAGTCTCTTCATCAAGTTCAACTATGTTACAATGTGCATACATAGCCATAGTTGCTTCCTTGGTTACCTCTTCATCTTTGGTTTCATCCAGATGTTCTTCAATTATTGGCACACTTTCCTCTTCTTTCTCCTCCTATACTACTTTGACATGTTCATATTCCAAAATATGCTTATGTGTAGTGTTAGGGAAAGGTATCTCATACATTGGTTCTAGGGAGGTAAATGTTGCTTTAACTTATCTTTTCTTCTCAGGTTCGGGTGGTGGATCATATTTGGTCGAACCCTCTTTTGGAGCTTTGATGTGTCCTGTAAAAGCTTTAACAACTTGCAACACAAGATCTGAATCTAAATAAAGCTCTTTAGATAATTCATTAACATGTCCCTTTTTATTATAGTCATGAATACAATCATAATCTATTTTTGTGCCTCCTTCACTTCCTAGACCAAGATTCCATGAAACTCTATGATCGCGAATTCTATTAAGTAAATCCCAAGCTTTAGTTATGGGTAAATCCATAAAATCTCCTCTTGCACAAGAGTCTAGTTCAATTTTATTAGGTTCAATTAAACCGCCATAAAATATAAGCAATAAATACCATTCAGGAAAATCATGATGAGGAAATTGATTAAGTAAATCTTTAAATCTTATATAAGATCTTACTAGTCCTTCATTAGGACGGTTCCTCCAAGTCATTATAAGACGTTTGATTCCAAAAGATTTTGATAATGGATAATATTTGGATAGAAATTCACAAGCTAAATTATCCCAAGTAGTTGTGGCTTCTGAGGTAGAGATCTATATCATGAGAGAGCTGTACTTGTCAAAGTTTGACTAAAAAGTTTAACCCTTACCTCATTGGCGGTATACCCCATTAATTGGAATGTGCCACATATTTCTTTGAAACATCCATTACAGTTCATGAATTGTGTTGTCCTGTATGAAATTTTACACCAACCAATTCGGTATCCAATACCCAAGAACCACATTTTTTAACAAGCAGAGAATATAGTCATAACATGTATATCACCTATATACCTAAGCTGGACAATTCCAGTCCTTCCTTTTTCTGCCAAATATTTTTGAGATTCTCTTTCAGCATTTCCTTTCCCTTTTAAAAGAATCTATCAACATCAAAAGTGGCGCATACATATGACACATAGTCCAAAGCGTCTATAGTCAAATACTATAACCTTTGGACTTGCACTTTGAAATAGATCACCATCATCGAATATTTGGCATTCTTTCAAAATCTATTGTTTAGTACCCTTTTAGTGTAGTAAACATTTTACCTACATCTTCTATTCATCCGTATCATGACAACATTCATGATCAAGCTACCATAGCTTATAAAGGTGAATCGTCAGTATAATGTTAGTTCCCCAAACCCTTTTGGAATATTAGGACGCCTAGCATCTTCAACCTTTGCAAATTCTCATACAAATATGAGAACATAATTTTGCTAAATTATACTCTATCATGTTGCAACCAAAAACACTGTTTCAGATATCGCAATATCTTCCACACATAATGGTTTCTGAAACAATCCTTTCATCTCCTAGATAACCTTGATTTTAAAAACAGTCTTTTGAATATCAAGAATCATGGAGGCAAACATGATACTTTTAGATACTAACACTGGATTTGTTACTCTTGATTCAATACTGATTATTAAACTTCATGGAGTAAACGGAGTTTGTTGAAAGTTTGCAATAGAACTTTTAAACTTCAGATTGACACTCAAAATAATACAATACCAGTTTGTAAAGTAACTTTCCATAATTCTATAGTTCTACTATCTCAATTATAACTAAGTATAAGGTGATGAACGGATGCCAATGACTACATCAAAATTATGCAAATTCACTTTGATTTAATTTATGATAAATTGTGTTCAACTTTAATCATATTACTATTTGAACTCCCACTCAAAACAACACCCCTCGAGTCATTTTGGTGATTACACGAACCAAATCCACTACACCAAGTCCGATCATCATGAGAGATGATGTAGCTTCAAAGGTGAACAATCAACATATTCATCATATCATCCATATGACTCATGCTTTAGCTTCCGGTATTCCGTGTTCCGAGACCATGTCTGTACATGCTAGGCTCGTCAAGGTTAACCTTAGTATCCGCATGTGCAAATCTCGCTTGCACCCGTTGTATGTACACATAGAATCTATCACACCCGATCATCATGAGATGCTTCGAAACAACGAGTCTTAGCAATGGTGCCTACTAAGGACGAACACTTTATTACTTGATATTTAGTGAGAGGGATCATCTTATAATGTTATCATCACGATCTAAGCAATACAAGATGCATAAAAGGATTAACATCACATGCAATTCATAATATGTCATATGATATGGCCTTTCTTCTTGTTCCTTTGATCTCCATCTCCAAAGCATGGACATGATATCCATCATCACTAGCATGGTGTCAAGGTCAATGGCGCCGCTTCATGGTTGTCCATCACCAATAGAAACTATTATAACTACTTGAAATAAAGCTATTACATGATGATTAGACACGCAGGTCTTAAAAAATTTAAATACAACCATTAGGATCCTTCCGGTTGCCATATTACAATAAGGATCATTGCATACATCAAATATAATCACAATCACATCATGGCCATATCACATCACATGCCCCTGCAAAAACAAGTTAGAGGCCTCTAATTTTATTTGCATGATTTACGTGGCTTGGGGCTTTTGAATAAGAATCGTTCTTACCTACGAACATGAACCACAACGCTGATACAAGTGTTATCAAGTGCCCATTGTAAACTGAATCTTAACTATAGTAGGATAGAAAGACACCTGCAAAGCCACTTGTGCAATACAAGTTACACGTTCAGCGTGGAGCAAGTCTCATGTGCGAAGACATGTAAGGTTAGCCCGGGACGCTTCATCCCACCATCCTACAAGATACAAAGTACATGAAAATCAAGCGAAAACAAAAGCATCAACGCCCACAAAACCATTGTGTTCTACTCATGCAACAGATCTACTCCTAGATATGGCTTTGATACCACTGTACGGCTCATTGCATGGAAAACAAAAAAAATTCTATCGCAAGAACACATAAAACAAAGATCCAATCTATGGCAAAGCCAATATATAATGCATGAGATCGATGCAATGATATTGAAGAGAACTAACCCTCGTATATCTAAAGTGTTTAACGAGATCAGATTCTCGTGGTTGATTTAGTCGATCACTTGTCGATCTCAAGATCGTGTAGACGATCCTTTCGGCGTTGCGTTCCGGCAGCGCTTCCGCAATCGGTCACACGTATGGAGTCGATGAAGACCTTCATCTCCCTGTTCCAGCGGGTAGAGGAGGTAGTAGATCTCCTCAGAATCCCAGTAGCACAACACCGTGGTGGTAGTGCTGGAGGAGAGAAATCTGCAGGGCTTCGCCTAAGCTAGAGCAGCATGGTGGAGAAGGGAGAGGGAGCCGGCGGATAGGGTTTAGAGCCAAGGTCAAGGTACAAGGGGTGGTGCGCCCCCACCCCTCCTTATATGGAGGGGAGTGAGGCTAAAGGTTCCCAGCCCTTGACCCACTCCTTCCCCAACTCAGCCAAGGGAAGAGGTGCGAAACTTCCCCTTTCCTTATTTAGGGTTTGTCCCCAAATCCTTTGGTGGCCGAATTTGCCCCTTAGGCTTTGGTGCAGTAGGACCTAGTGCTCCCCCGTGGCATGCTTCATCCCAAGTGGCCCCCTCCCTGGGTGGTTGGCCCACTGGTGGCCCCACTAGAACATTCTAGAAGCTTCCGGTCAAAATACCGAAAACATTTCCGAACCCCGGAAATGACTTTCCTTATATGAATCTTATTCTTCGTACCATTCCGGATCTCTTCGTGATGTCATGGATCCAATCCGAGCTTCCGAACAACATTCGATCTCCAACTCATATTCCATATCTACTTAAACAACATCGAACCTTAAGTGTGTCACCCTACGGTTCGTGAACTATGCAGACATGACGGAGACATGTAACACCCTCAGATCGGCCCTATGCAAGTTTTAGAGATTCCTGCCAAACCCGCATAGAAACGATTCAAAGGTGCCCACCAGGCACTTTCGTGCGGGTGAAAAACGAAGTAATACCATTACACATTAGTCCATGATGGAACCAACATAAAAGATATATACAACAACGACTCCATGAGTCAAGAATACATATATACAATACAAAGATCCAATAACCTTGAAAACGGTACACCATCCGAGTACGGATAAGAAGCAAATGGGGCTAAGAGCCTTGAAGAATAACCAATGGCGTCCATAACCCTGCCCAGGCAAAGACGGAAGGGTAACCCTGCTAACAACGTCTATCTCAAACCTGCTAAACAAAAGGGGTGCCGACAAAGGGCAAAGGAAAAAGAGAGCGGTCAGTACTAGGCTAGTACACGGCAAGACTTAAAATTCGGCGGCTCTATCCTACATATGTATGGTGGATGGAAGAAGCAACGCAACATGCACTAAACAACCTATAGAGACTCGATACAACTGTCGGCTATCAGAGAGATGAGGAAGACTTATTCGGATCCAACCTAATACTACCACCAAACATACCCATCCTGGTATCTCTCCCTCGAGACCAAACGAGGAAGTCAAGCTGAGGAAACTCACACGGTTGGCAGTTTTATTCATTCTTTCCATGGTGATTATCCAACTTACTAGTCATATTAGATACAAGTCAAATTATAACAGTAAATTTAGTTGTATTTTTCTATGATCTAAATACTGTGCTCCAAGTCGTCCATAACTGTGGACACGGATTTTTGAAAAGATTTAAACCTGTAGGAGTGCACCAAAGTTTCCACACACAGTTCGACCCTTGCTGCTAGATTAGTTAACATACACCCATCAGTATTTCATAGGGGGATAGGACACGATGCTTTCCCAGACACAAAGCAAGAACATGGGGCCACTCCACTAAGCTACCCATAATGAAGTCGGGTGGCTCCGAAAACAGACCCAGAGGTTGCGAGATTGGCCAAGAGATCAGGAGCCATAGGTATAATCCTCAACATAACGACCCACATCCTAAACAGTACAGTAGTAAACGTTCATCAAGCAACAGATAATAAGCATGGCATAACATGGAATACATGATATTACTAGTTTGTGGCCTCCAGTATAGTACTTTGCAATCAGGTACTAAGCCGATAGGGGTGCCCACACACCCCACATGTGGCGCGCTTAGTCTCGGAACAGGTGTCAAGAACTCGGGTCCTAGGTGGACACAAGTGGGCGGTTAACAACCAAATCTCAACTATTACCCACTAGTGCCTCTTCATTAATTATATCTATTTTAATATTTAATTAACCATCTGTAATTAAAACCATGATCATCTCCACCATTATGAATATGCCAAACCCCAACATCAGTGGAACATCGACGATGCGAAGCAGCACCTGAGCAAGCAACTACGACTTGCAATGCTAGCTGACTAACAAACAACGGGTAATAGGAGGTGTCCAAGGAAATATAGAGGCTGCAAGGAATATAAAGTGGTACAGAATCTAAAGCATCGCAACACAGATAGCAATAGGTCAACAAGAGGAAGTAAAGACTATAAATGTAAAATAGTTAGAAAGAGGGAGAATTCTCGCCTGGGAAACACTGTCGAAGATCGGGTCGACACTCGCATCAACTCATTGGCCTAATCCGTGAAGAAGCAAAGCACTAGAAGAAACACCAGATGCACTATTTAATACTACGACAGAAGATCGGGCATGATGCATGTATGATGTATGACATGGCGAAGATGCGATGCAATTATTAAGCGGAACCGGGGTCCCGACAATTAATTAAGTGATTCATGTTGTTTAGTTACCCCACAATTTAAATATTGTCTTAATAAGCCAAAACATTTCATCGGTTCGCTAAACAAATTTAAATGGAGCTAATATAAGAAATCAAAATAATGGGCTGCCCATGGTGTCCATGGTGCATGGGGCATCCACCATCGGATGGGAGCACACGGTGTTAGGAAGCAAAAAGAAACGGTGAACAAATAATCTAACGGCGGTTCATTCGAGAGCATGATGGCGGCAGGAGACATGCATGCAGCACAGATACCCTATTGCGGCAAAACACATATGTGAAGCAGAGATCCCGATGGTTAGAAAACTCACATACATGAAACACGGATGCATGTTGGTGACAACACAAGCGCAGGTCACGGTAGCACATATATATGTGAGCAGCAAAACACATGCGTAAAGCACGGATGCATGTTAGCGACAAAACACACGCGTGTAGCACAGATGCATGTTGGATGCATGTTGGCGGCAAAACACACGCGTGTAGCACAGCGGAAAATACACATGCATCTAGCACGTTGGAGTTTCTCATTATTATCACCATACTACCCATTTGCCATAAGCAAACTTATTTAATCATGCTTTTTTTAGTTCGCATGGCAGCTGATATTTGAATAACGAGAGCAATAATCTCCCTTTAAAATGATCCGTCGCTCAAGACGAGCTTGCCATTTCCTCTAGAAATTGATACACACGGCATGCTCCATGGCCACAAGACAAATAATCTCCCTTTGCAACCGTCCGTAGCTCAAGACTATGCATGCATGCTATCCGTGAGCCATGTGAGAATGTGCTTTACAACTGCTATGCATGGTCACTCATGGTCACCAGTGTTACATGCATCCCGTGCGTTATGTGTAGGAATGAAATCAATGACAGTTTGCTCACGGCTCGCCGTGCATGCTGAATGCAGTGTATCAGCTCACGGTGAACGGCTCGGGTGTAGGAACTAAAACGGGCGAGTCAACTCTGTTAACCAACCACCACAGCCGTGACAAGCCTAGATGCATCAAGGGAGTATATGCACCACAATTCCACGGTTTATACGGTATGCACCGCAGCCACCATAGGCAGGAAATCCGTGTTGATATCAAAAAAGCCCGCACATGGTCCCTATATTTAGTTATGAGGTGAATCGGCATAAAGCCCCCAAACCCACAATATGTATGCATGTATGAATGATTTATGTGCGGCAAGTATACGTTATATTATATAAAAATATGAGGTCTTGGATAGGGGACACACATGTCGGATCAACGATTTGGGTTCCGAAGGTGTTCGGGTTTGGTCTTGGCAGATCGGTCTTCACCTACAGGAACAGGGTCTTGGCGTATGCGAAGGAGATCATGAAGCCGATGCCGGGGTTCGGGTTTGGTCTTTAGACGCCGGAATCGGCTTCAGACATTCGGGTTTTGAGGGTCGATGGAGAACTTGGGTCGGTGTCGGGTAGATCTTGTTGGATTCATGTTTGATGGCGAGCTTGTACAATGTCAAGTTGTTTGGAAAATCTTGATAGAGGGCCGGTAAATGGATCCTCGGATGTGGACAGCGAGATTTTGCATTTGCTGGAAAAGGTGCATCAACACCATCTTGCTGCCTACTTGCGAAGTCACTACACCATCACCAAGTTGATCTCCACCACAACGGACTCACATCAGCAACACCGAATCGGGAACCAAACAAACACAGATGAGGCTAGCTGCATCAGCAACAACATAGGACACGAGAAGGCTCTGCACGCACGGGAGGCCAGGGTCACCGGATTTCGAACAGTAGCAGTGTCGAGTTGTAGATCATGGAGGCAAGGTCGGGAAGCTTAGGGAGCGCGTTGTGCCTGGTGCTGGACAGGGGCGGCCACGCTCGCGGGCAGAGGCAGGCCAGCGGCGGGCTCAACAGCGAGGAGGTGCAGGGTGTTGCGCCTGCGAGGGGTAGCAGAGGAGGCGGGCGCGCAGAGGGAGGCGCGAGGCGACGGCGGCCAGACACAAGGCAACGTCGACGCGCCTAACTGCTAGGAGGGAGACGCCGCGAGGTTCTCGGGGCGGTGGGATGAGCTCGACGGGAAGAGGACGATGGAAGAGGGCGACAGACACGGAGGAGAGGAAGGGGAGGCTCGCGGCCGGTCGGGAGGAGGCCGGCAGCGAGGCGAGTTGCTACGTTGGATGGATACGGGGATACGGATACGGATACGGCGATACGGTGATTTTTCAAAAACATGGATACGGAGATACGTTTGTATATATATAATAAACATTAATAATTCAGCAAATAATCCCCAACAGTGCAATAGTGCATCCAATAAAGTACTAGTAAATAAAGAGTACGAATTTAGTAGATAGACGACACGACAAAATGATACCACATCAATCACAACTTGGCAAGTTTGAACTTCAGATAATTGTTCAATAACTTTATTCTCAGAGGCTTCAAGATCATCTAGCAGCTTTCTGTACCTAGCGGCCACTTTGGATCATCGGTTGGAGAAATCACACGAACAGCATCCAAAATCTAGAGTCCATCACCATTGCCTGTACTCAAAGCTGGCCATGGCTGATCTGCAAGAAAATAAATTAACAATTTAACTCTGGACAAAGAAGGCAATCAGAAAATTTGAGATGGGAATTAGGCTGTACAGCCGGCGGAGATGAGAATTGGTGAATAAGAGATGAGAACTGGAGATGGAGAAGAGAAACTAACCTGTACAGCCGGCGGCAGGCGAAGGCCGGCAGAGCCGGATTTCTCCGGCAAGGCGGCGCAGGCCGGCCACCGGCGCGACGATCTGTTGGTATGGTGGCGCGAGACACCCAGGTACGATTGGCAGGAGGTAAAAAGACGAGAGGAAACTAATCGGTAGCTTTATACTCTAGGGATTAGGGGAGTATTAGGGTAATTTGGTATTCAAAACGTATCCTAGACGTATCCCTGCCTATCCGAATTTATTTCCTTTAAAAAAAAGGAAAAAGTCGCTAGATACGTATGGGATACGTATCCCACCGTATCCCTGTATCCCCACGTATCCAACCCCTGATACGTGGGTTTCCGGCCGTATCCGTGCAACGTAGGCGAGTTGCAGAGGGGAAGCAGACGGTAGAAGCAGTCTCGTGCGAGGAGAGACGAGAGAGACGGGGCAGTTGCGAGCGCTGCGGGATGGGGCCATGGGTGCGCGTGTCGGGTGGTCTAGGTTGTGCGTGGGTGGAAACGTGTAGATGGGGTGGGTAGGTCATGTACCGCGCGGGTTGGCACGTTGAGCTGCCACGTATGCGTGTGTGCATGAACAGCAGGCAGCGCGCAGGTGTGTGTGCTTTGGTGGGTGGAGGCAGCATGGTTTTGGCGACGGGGTGAGATGAGAGGGGTAGGTTGTCACATCCCAAGATTTTCCAAATCTTGTAATGTGAAAAATAAACAAACAAAATAAATAATTGTTGAAAATTAGGGTGAAAAGAAACTTTTGATTCTAATTGGAAACTACAAATCCCATCTGGAACAAACTTTGGTTAATGTTTGAATCTAACTAAATTCAAATCAAGTGGAATGCATTTCTCATAAGATGCATTTTGAAATTTAAACACTTGGAGAATAAACCAAACCCCTAAAACCCTAATGGAAGAAAATCATTCCCAAGTTATCCCCAAGACTATGGATTTGATCCATATAAAAATTTGTCAACAATCATTTACAAAAGATCAAGAATGACAAATAGAAACATTATAAAACCATATGAATTGGTTTCACTTAATTTGGAGCCATAGATAAAATCTTATGAATTTAATAAGATAAGGAAATTGAATTTTCAAAGCTAATAAAGCACCTATCTAGAAATCCATACCAAATGATGACCAAATGATCCTAAAGGGATTTAAAGGATAAATAAATATTAAACAAGATTTTACAAGTTGGAATCACCAAGTTTGGATCTATAAATAAAAAGATATGGATTTTATAAGATGAAGAAAGAAATATTAAATAAGGAATATTTAAAGACCAAATTAAATCTTGTCCTAATCCATAAACAAATGGAATGATTATAATCCAAATCCAAATAAAATATTGGATAAAGAATTTCCAAAATAAAATAAAATGGCATTAACCATTCTATCTCTATTTTCAATAAAGACAAATCTCTAATAAGAATAATTATTTAATTCATGAGAAAATAGTATTATGGAATTTACCCAAGTAGGAATAAAAGTTGTTTAATTAACTTAAATAAGATTAAATAAATCTTCCAAACAAAATTTAGGGAATTAAAACTATATTTAATTCCATTAGAAATAAAACAAATACCCCATTCAAATGATTTATGAATCATATTAAATATTTTCCAAATAGTTCTAGGTGAATATTTTGACACCCTATTAAATAAATAAAACCTACTGAAAATATTTGGAGAGATTTATATTTCAAATGGTGTTTGAAAATATTATTAAAATCTTGTTTGAATTAAAACAAGGGCCTATTTAAATAATTAAGATACCCTAAAAATAATAAAAGAATTATTCTAAATTTGGCTTTAGAATATGTTAATAAACAGTATCAAAATCTACACAAAGTTGGGTGAAAGTTTGAATTCAAATAGTGCTTGAATTGTTTGAATAAGAATCAAATCAGAATAATAGAAATGGAAAAAGAAAAAAAAGAAACAGAACAAAAAAAATGAACAAAGCCAGCCCAGCTAACCCAAGCCTAGTCCTGGCCCAGCAGCCCACCTCTCTCCTCCCCCGAGTCGTTTCTTTCTCACTCAGACCCACACCCGCGCCCTCACTAACGATTAAGCCCCACCATAACCCTTCTCCCTCGCTGACAACGCTGTCCCACTACGCCACCACATCATCGTCTACCCCGCGACGACCACGCCCTTCCCCGGCTGTTTCTGCCGCTGAATCCTCCGCATAAATTCCCGATTAATGGCTGATCAATTTTCGCCAACGTCCATGCCATCTTAAACGCCATCGCCCACTCTATCTTTCCCCTCAGTCCTTGTTTCCCCAGAGCCACCAGGCTGCCTTGATTCCTCGCGTGAACCCCACTGCCCCGGCGACCTTCCCCGGACGATTCCGGCGAACACGACCCACCCCACCATCCCTACTTCACACTATATTGCTCACCAGAACCTTACGCACCTGCCCGTATCATCTGCTCGGTCGCGCTTGCCCCAGATGCTCGTCCACGTCTTCGACAGAGCGCCACCGTCGACTACATCAACTTCGGTGACCCTCCCCGTAAGCCCCGTCTTTCCCCCTTTCTCTAGAAGACACCACTACACCCTAACTTCTTTCGCGCATCTAATGCCACCTGTTTCGCGTCTTATCGCACCTTGTAGATTCTTCTTCGACAACACCAGAGCACGCTGTCGCCAGAAGGAACTCCGGCGAGAAATTGTCACTATCCTCGTGCGCCCCCTGCTATCCGAAGACCACCTTGAGCTTCGCCATACCCCTACGATCACTCTGAGACACTCCTCCCTCTCCCTTGCTTCCTGTATTAGCCGTAACTCCGCCGCCGCACAGCCGCCGCCAGCGCCGCCCATCTGGGGTTAGCATACTATACACCGTTCAATTTTGATCTGAGGGATACGATAGAAGCTTAGTCGAAGAGGTATGTTTTGATCAGAGTCATGGGATGCCCTTTAAATCCTACGGTCCACATTGCCAATCCAACCGAAAACGGTATAGCCCAATGATAATCAGCCACGTGGCCTAGGTTTATATTTAAAACCAGAAACTATTCTATTAGATGACCAAATTTGTAAATTGCATAACTTTCAAACCACACGTCCAAATTTTGCAAATTTTATATCAATGGAATCAGCAAGAAAAGTACTTTCAGACCATGCACTTTGTTTAGTAAAATGCTTCTGTTAAATTGATTGTTTTTGCAGAAACTTATGTATGCAAAATTATTTTTGAGATAAAATGCTTCTGTTAAAATGCTTCTGTTAAAATGCTTCTGTTGAAATGCTTCTGTTAAAATGCTTCTGTTAAATTGATTGTTTAGAATATAAAAATTGTTCTAAAATGATTTTTGAGATAAAACCTTTGGCAAATGGTTTGTTTTGAACCTACTGACCATAGGAATCAAATTGTGGATTTGAAAATGTATTTGGTGAAGCAAAGGAATAAATCTTTGATTTAAACCATTTCTAGTCAAATAAAAATATTGTTTATTTGTTAAAAATGCTTTTTGGATAAAACCTTTGGGAAATGTTTTGATTTAAACTCTCTGACCCCAAACACCAATTTTTATGATTTGAAAATTTATTTTGTGAACCCTATAGATTATTGCCTTATTAAAAACATTTCTCCACCACATAAAATAATGCTTGGTTTAAAAATGGTTTGTGGGTAGAACCTTTTGCAAATAGTTTTGCCACTTTATAAAATGACCAATAAGTGTTTTTAGAATGTTTATAACCTATTAGAAACCACTTCTCCAAATAAAACAATCTTTAGCATGCTTGCATGCCTTGTTTTGTTTCTATCATTTTATGTGATGTGTTGCTTGAATGGTAGATTAAAATATTTCCTTGCTTGATTGAATTGTAGTGATTTGAAGAGTGTGAATATTGCAAAGATCAAGGAGTGAACTTATACTCTCTACCAAAAAGGCAAGTGATGCTTCATACTTTTGTCCCATTATTTTCACTATGCATTAGTGATATTTAAGTAGGACTTGCATGGAATTTTGCTAAGTGTAAACTATGTCATGGGAAATCCTAGTAGATGAAACCTTAGTAGAGTTCTCCTAAGTTAAGATTCCTACTACTATCATGCTTAGCTTAGCTAGTATAAAACAAGGGTGGATTATATTCATGCTATGGAATATTTCTAAGTCAAGGACTTATGTTTTGCTTAATAAAACAACTAAGTGAATGAATCACCTGGGTGGAATGGTTGTGAATGGGTTATGTTGAGTGGTTACACAAGGCCCATTTCTATGGTTTACCTTGTGTATCTCACTTCTGGATGGACACCCAGGAACAAAGAGATTTGAGATGTCAAATGTTGAGAAGCTTCAAGTGCAGCCACTTGGCATTATGGGCTCTGCCTGGATCATATAGGTTGCAATAACTTAGTCAAATGGACAGTTGGTGGTAGGGGTTTGATAGGTTGGAACGCGTCCATTCTGGTCTAAGGGAAGGCTTCTGAAAGATCTTGTCTTGGTGAAACCAAGTCTTGTGGGGAAAGTGCACCACCTCTGCAGAGTGAAAAATCTAAGTACTTAGCCATGTCCCTGGCAAAGGACAATTTGAGCATCAAGACATGGAAGCTATCAAGATTCTCCTCATCCCAATTTCTAAGTTAAAATCCTGTGGTTGAACAAGGGTTGAAGGATCACCAATTTCTATTGGGAGATGCCTTGGGTGATTTTTGTCAAACAAAAACTTAGTGATTTCAAATGATAAGGAAAATCTATTTTGAGCAAAGCAAGCCTAAGCTCCACTTAGCGAAAAGCATATAGATGATAGACTCCACTATACTACCATAGTATCACTTGCCAATACAATTCAAATGTATTGACCCTTGTGGCTGTAACTTGTTATGTTGCAAGTTTGTTTGATATTAGTGAAGTTTGTTGAATTAGGATTACAAGTCTACAACCAACATGTTTGCCTGTGGCACTTTGAAGATGGAGGACCCCATGCTATTGTTATATTCTGCTGCATTGTAATGAGATAGCCAAATGAGCTATGTAAGATGTAATAAATTATTTTATTCCTATTTATAAAGTTGTATTATGACCTTTGTTTCTTGATATTACATCTTAACTGTGGATGCTAGCTATTGATCCAGGGACTAGCATTGTAAACACAGGGATCTCTACCTTATTAAAGGTTGGGAACCTTACATATGGTATCAGAGCTTTGTGTTGCCTGTAGGATTTGTAACCCTAGGATTGGACAAAACCCCTTAGAAAAAAATAGGAGTTGTATTTGTTCTAAAACTTATTTACAAACAATCTTGTAAACTCTTTCGTCAACCATTATTGGTTTTGATTCTACATCTCTTCTATTTCAAACTTGATTGTCAAAACCTACTCCATGGCCAAAGACTTCACCATGAGCAAAGGACTTCATCAACTCTAATGACTTCAACATCTTCAAGTGATTTCAACCTTATTCCCAACAAGGACTTCAACCTTGGATATCACTAAGGACTACAAGTGAGACAAGAAATGCTGCTCAAGACTTGAAGACTAAGGAAACACAACTTGGTAATCATCATCACCTTTGAAGTTTTTTGACCAAGAATTTTCCCAAGGAAACCATGATCTCATTCAAGAAGAATCCACCAAGAAGGATGGAAAGATCTCAAGTGAACCATATAGATGGACCACCATATTTAGTTTAAGTCAAACCCACCAACTTATGTGCTGTAACAAAAATATTTTTGGTTGCCTAAAAATATGCTTGAAACTTGTTGTTTGAGTGGAATGCTTGTTTGTGATTGCTTGCACTTTGCTTGTGTGAATTTTGATGTGTGTGATTAGAATTATTTCCTTAGAAATATTTTGCCTATCCTAATCCCAATCCAACCCAAACAGATGACTTCTCCAAGAGACTCCAACATCAAGAAGGGTGACATCAACAACCAAGAGATGCACATGAGAGAACAACTACTAGCAAACCAAACCCAGTTGAACCAAGTGATAACTCAGTTTTTAGCCAACAACAATGGATTAGACCCAACCATACAAAAGTTTTTGGATATTCAATCCCAATTGTTGCAAGGGATGGCCACTCAAATGATCAACATGGGAGACAACCTTTCCCAAGGAGTTTGTGACAACAAGGATGTCAAGGATGATATTCTAGAAGGAGCCCAAGCTTGCAATATTTGTGGAGACAAGGATCACACTTCCAAAGAGCATGAAGATCAATGCCCCAATTGTGAAAAGAAACATCCAACTAATCAATGCCCCACATCTCAAGCTACTTGTTTCCTATGTGAAGGAAATAATCATGTCCATATCCAATGCCCCATCTATTCCATAGTTCAACAAAGGAAACAAGGTGGAGTGCAACCACAGTTTGTAATCCCTCATGAAGTAACAACTTCTACCAAGAAGGATGAAGGCAAAGTCAAAACTATGCACCATAAGGCCAAATCCAAAGTGATCACAAAGTGTTGCTACTCTTGTGAAGAAGAAGGTCATATCTCTAGTAAATGCCCCAAGAAGAGAGAAAGATTTCCCACCTTTGTGGTGAAGTATGAAGAGCATGAACTAGAAGCACTCCTAGCTTTGGAGAGACCCAAAAAGAAGAAGAAGAAGAAGAAGAAGAAGGACATAATCCAGTTGCAATGTTACAATTGCAAAGAAATGGGACACTATGCCAGTGATTGCCCAGAAAAGAAGAAGAACCAAGGAAATAAACAAGAAGAATTGATACCAAAGAAGAAGAAGGATAATAGCCAAGTGATGTGTTTCAAATGCAAAGAGCTAGGCCATTATGCAGACAAGTGTCCAGAGAAGTTTCAACAAGATCCCAAGAAAGCCAAGATGTAATCTAGTTGGAAAATTTTTAAGGGCGGTAGTACCCAAGATTCTTTGAGCCAACTTGTAACCCCTAGCCTCCCCAAATCTCGGGACGAGATTTATTTTAAGGTTGGTAGCCTGTCACATCCCAAGATTTTCCAAATCTTGTAATGTGAAAAATAAACAAACAAAATAAATAATTGTTGAAAATTAGGGTGAAAAGAAACTTTTGATTCTAATTGGAAACTAAAAATCCCATCTGGAACAAACTTTGGTTAATGTTTGAATCTAACTAAATTCAAATCAAGTGGAATGCATTTCTCATAAGATGCATTTTGAAATTTAAACACTTGGCGAATAAACCAAAACCCTAAAACCCTAATGGAAGAAAATCATTCCCAAGTTATCCCCAAGACTATGGATTTGATCCATATAAAAATTTGTCAACAAACATTTACAAAAGATCAAGAATGACAAATAGAAACATTATAAAACCATATGAATTGGTTTCACTTAATTTGGAGCCATAGATAAAATCTTATGAATTTAATAAGATAAGGAAATTGAATTTCCAAAGCTAATAAAGCACCTATCTAGAAATCCATACCAAATGATGACCAAATGATCCTAAAGGTATTTAAAAGGATAAATAAATATTAAACAAGATTTTACAAGTTGGAATCACCAAGTTTGGATCTATAAATAAAAAGATATGGATTTTATAAGATGAAGAAAGAAATATTAAATAAGGAATATTTAAAGACCAAATTAAATCTTGGCCTAATCCATAAACAAATGGAATGATTATAATCCAAATCCAAATAAAATATTAGATAAAGAATTTCCAAAATAAAATAAAATGGCATTAACCATTCTATCTCTATTTTCAATAAAGACAAATCTCTAATAAGAATAATTATTTAATTCATGAGAAAATAGTATTATGGATTTTACCCAAGTAGGAATAAAAGTTGTTTAATTAACTTAAATAAGATTAAAGAAATCTTCCAAACAAAATTTAGGGAATTAAAACTATATTTAATTCCATTGGAAATAAAACAAATACCCAATTCAAATGATTTATGAATCATATTAAATATTTTCCAAATAGTTCTAGGTGAATATTTTGACACCCTATTAAATAAATAAAACCTACTGAAAAGATTTGGAGATATTTATATTTCAAATGGTGTTTGAAAATATTATTAAAATCTTGTTTGAATTAAAACAAGGGCCTATTTAAATAATTAAGATACCCTAAAAAGAATAAAAGAATTATTCTAAATTTGGCTTTTGAATATGTTAATAAACAGTATAAAAATCTACACAAAGTTGGGTGAAAGTTTGAATTCAAATAGTGCTTGAATTGTTTAAATAAGAATCAAATCAGAATAATAGAAATGGAAAAAGAAAAAAAAGAAACAGAACAAAAAAATGAACAAAGCCAACCCATCTAACCCAAGCCCAGTCCTGGCCCAGGAGCCCACCTCTCTCCTCCCCCGAGTCGTTTCTTTCTCACTCAGACCCACACCCGCGCCCTCACTGATGATTAGGCCCCACCGTTACCCTTTTCCCTCGCTGACAACGCTGTCCCACTACGCCACCACATCATCGTCTACCCCGCGACGACCACGCCCTTCCCCGGCCGTTTCTGCCGCTGAATCCTCCGCGTAAATTCCCGATTAATGGCTGATCAATTCTCGCCAACGTCCATGCCATCTTAAACGCCATCGCCCACTCTATCTTTCCCCTCAGTCCTTGTTTCCCCAGAGCCACCAGGTTGCCTTGATTCCTCGCGTGAACCCCACTGCCCCGGCGACCTTCCCCGGACGATTCCGGCGAACACGACCCACCCCACCATCCCTACTTCACACTATCTTGCTCACCAGAACCTTACGCACCTGCCCGTATCATATGCTCGGCCGCGCTTGCCCCAGAGGCTCGTCCACGTCTTCGACAGAGCGCCATCGTGGAACTACATCAACTTCGGTGACCCTCCCCGTAAGCCCCGTCTTTCCCCCTTTCTCTAGAAGACACCACTACACCCTACGTTCTTTCGCGCATCTAATGCCACCTGTTTCGCGTCCTATCGCACCTTGTAGATTCGTCTTCGACAACACCAGAGCACGCCGTCGCCAGAAGGAACACCGGCGATAAATTGTCACTATCCTCGTGCGCCCCCTACTATCCGAAGACCACCTTGGGCTTCGCCATACCCCTGCGATCACTGTGAGCCACTCCTCCCTCTCCCTTTCTTCCTGTATTAGCCGGAACTCCACCGCCAGAGCGCCGCCGCCGCACAGCCGCCGCCAGCGTCGCCCATCTGGGGTTAGCATACTATACACCGTTCGATTTTGATCTGAGGGATACGATAGAAGCTCAGTCGAAGAGGTATGTTTTGATCAGAGTCATGGGATTCCCTTTAAATCCTATGGTCCATATTGCCAATCCAACCGAAACGGTATAGCCCAATGATAATCAGCCACGTGGCCTAGGTTTAGATTTAAAACCAGAAACTATTCTATTAGATGACCAAATTTGTAAATTGCATAACTTTCAAACCACACGTCCAAATTTTGCAAATTTTATATCAATGGAATCAGCAAGACAAGTACTTTCTGACCATGAACTTTGTTTAGCATGCTTGTGTTAAATTGATTGTTTTTGCAGAAACTTATGTATGCATGTTTAGAATATAAAAATTGTTCTAAAATGATTTTTGAGATAAAACCTTTGGCAAATGGTTTGTTTTGAACCTACTGACCATAGGAATAAAATTGTGGATTTGAAAATGTATATGGTGAAGCAAAGGAATAAATATTTGATTTAAACCATTTCTAGTCAAATAAAAATATTGTTTATTTGTTAAAAATGCTTTTTGGATAAAACCTTTGGGAAATGTTTTGATTTAAACTCTCTGACCCCAAACACCAAGTTTTATGATTTGAAAATGTATTTTGTGAACCCTATAGATTGTTGCCTTATTAAAAACATTTCTCCACCACATAAAATAATGCTTGGTTTAAAAATGGTTTGTGGGTAGAACCTTTTGCAAATAGTTTTGCCACTTTATAAAATGACCAATAAGTGTTTTTAGAATGTTTATAACCTATTAGAAACCACTTCTCCAAATAAAACAATCTTTAGCATGCTTGCATGCCTTGTTTTGTTTCTATCATTTTATGTGATGTGTTGCTTGAATGGTAGATTAAAATATTGCCTTGGTTGATTGAATTGTAGTGATTTGAAGAGTGTGAATATTGCAAAGATCAAGGAGTGAAATTATACTCTCTACCAAAAAGGCAAGTGATGCTTCATACTTTTGTCCCATTATTTTCACTATGCATTAGTGATATTTCTAAGTAGGACTTGCATGGAATTTTGCTAAGTGTAAACTATGCCATGGGAAATCCTAGTAGATGAAACCTTAGTAGAGTTCTCCTAAGTTAAGATTCCTACTACTATCATGCTTAGCTTAGCTTAGCTAGTATAAAACAAGGGTGGATTATATTCATGCTATGGAATATTTCTAAGTCAAGGACTTATGTTTTGCTTAATAAAACAACTAAGTGAATGAATCACCTAGGTGGAATGGTTGTGAATGGGTTATGTTGAGTGGTTACACAAGGCCCATTTATATGGTTTACCTTGTGTATCTCAGTTGTGGATGGCCACCCAGGAACAAAGAGATTTGAGATGTCAAATGTTGAGAAGCTTCAAGTGCAGCCACTTGGCATTATGGGCTCTGCCTGGATCATATAGGTTGCAATAACTTAGCCAAATGGACAGTTGGTGGTAGGGGTTTTATAGGTTGGAACGCATCCATTCTGGTCTAAGGGAAGGCTTCTGAAAGATCTTGTCTTGGTGAAACCAAGTCTTGTGGGGAAAGTGCACCACCTCTGCAGAGTGAAAAATCTAAGTACTTAGCCATGTCCCTGGCAAAGGACAATTTGAGCATCAAGACATGGAAGCTATCAAGAATCTCCTCATCCCAATTTCTAAGTTAAAATCTTGTGGTTGAACAAGGGTTGAAGGATCACCAATTTCTATTGGGAGATGCCTTGGGTGATTTTTGTCAAACAAAAACTTAGTGATCTCAAATGATAAGGAAAATCTATTTTGAGCAAAGCAAGCCTAAGCTCCACTTAGCGAAAAGCATATAGATGATAGACTCCACTATACTACCATAGTATCACCTGCCAATACAATTCAAATGTATTGACCCTTGTGGCTGTAACTTGTTATGTTGCAGGTTTGTTTGATATTAGTGAAGTTTGTTGAATTAGGATTACAAGTCTACAACCAAAATTTTTGCCTGTGGAACTTTGAAGATGGAGGACCCCATGCTATTGTTATATTCTGCTGCATTGTAATGAGATAGCAAAATGAGCTATGTAAGATGTAATAAATTATTTTATTCCTAGTTATAAAGTTGTATTATGACCTTTGTTTCTTGATATTACATCTTAACTGTGGATGCTAGCTATTGATCCAGGGACTAGCATTGTAAACACAGGGATCTCTACCTTATTAAAGGTTGGGAACCTTAAATAGGTCGGGTGTGGGGATTTAGGGTTAGGGTTTGAGGGTACTCTAGGGTTTGCTTGGAGGGGTTGTAGCCTTGTAGGTTGACTCTGGTCGGTCTTTTGGGCCTGGACGGTTGTCTACCTTCCCTAGAAAACAACTTATATTTAATATTTATTTTATTTTAAAGGTTTTTTGCAATACCTTTTTAGACACGCAAAATATCCGGAAGACCGGGGTTTGTATTTGAAATAAAGAGGGAGAGTAATGTCCAAACAAGGATAGGGTTTTAGGAAAATGTTTTTAGGCAAAGTGATGATGTAATTATGATACACAGGTACAAACAACAACGAATTTTAATAGTGGTTTTACCCGGGGTGCTACAAGACACCTCTCCGGTCAATAACCAATAGCGAGATCTTTAGATCCATAATGGATCCCACATATTCAACAATGACTTTGTCATCGAATGAACCATCCACATACGATACCGATTTTCTTTGTCGCGTGATGCTTTACTTATCGGAGGTTTGATCGTCGGTATCTCTATTCCTAGTTCAACCTCGTTACCGATAAGTACTCTTTACCCGTTCCGTAATATGACATCCCTTGTGACCTAGTCACATGCTTGCAAGACAATTGGATGAAATTCCACCGAGCGGGCCCAGAGTATATCTATTCGTCATATAGATGGACAAATCTCACTCTTGATCCATGCGCTTCAACACATACTTTTAGAATACCCAATGTCACCTTTATAACCATCCAGTTACGGCAGTGGCGTTTGATGTCATCAAAGTACTCATCCGGTAACGATGATTAACATGATCTCATGGTCGAAGGATTATGTTACTATATATTTGAAAGCTTGTAGCAAAACGAACTTAATGACTTGATCTAATGATATGCTTACTATGGTGTGTGTCCATCACATCATTCTCCTAATGATATGATCTTGTTATTAATAACATCCAATGTCCATGATCAGGTAACCATGATTATATATTAATCAACAAGCTAGCTTAACAAGAGGCTTACTAGAGACTCTTTTATGTTTACAAAACACACAAGTATTAATATTTCCTATTAATACAATTATAGCATGGGACTTAAACATTTATCATAAACACAAAGATATAATAATACCCACCTTATTATTGCCTCTTGGGCATATCTCCAACAAATTTGATAGTTCCAATTGATATATTCATAAAAGACTTAATGAATCAGGATCCTGTTGAAACAAGGACAAAAGGTGCGTGCAAGCACAGTCAAATACCAAAAACCCTACTCTACTTATGCAAAAACGAGAGGTAAATATGCTTCAATTTTGGACTCATCAACTCCCCCAAGATAGACTCTTGATCATCCCCGAGAAATATGGTGGCTTATGGACAAGGTCATCATGTTAATGAGGCACGAGTCATTACAATAAATGAGGCAAAAATTGAAACAAAAGTAAAATATCATATGTAAAATTGCATCATGAGTTTTATCACACATTTACATATCACATGATTCAGAGGCTTCCACACCTTTTAGTATCAATAATGTTATAAGAAGTTTTTAGGGGTTAAGCATACTATAGAATCATAAGGTGAAATCGGTTGAGCACTTGATTCAAGTGATGAAAGATTCATGATCATTGTTTGAGTTGCCCTTTATCTCTTTTCTTTTTCTCTTTTTTATTTTCAATCTTGTACTTTCTTTTGCCTTGAAATTCTATTGATAGCTGAATCTCTTTTTTTCTTTTTTTTCTTTTACAACAGAGCCACTTGATCATGCTTACTGCTCTTTTTGGCTCCTGTAACTTAAACCCGTGACTATAACATTCCACCGAGGATTTTATTCTCATAATTGATCAATACTTTATTGGTGTGGAAGACCCTAAAATTATAACAGCTGTACAAGTATCATAGCACTCATCCTAATTCATTCATCTAATATAATAATCATGAATTGAAAGATTACTTAAATTACCATAAAGTCTCAAAACTCAATGGACATAATTATTTCCTTGAACAAAAGGAGTTTGAATAAGATGCAACTAATGCAAATTCTTGAATTAAAACCTAACATGTGTGCGATAAAGTAAACATGTTAAAACTAGAAGATATATTACAAGGTCTTCATAGATCCCCCCCAAGCTTGTAATCAAGATGGGGAGGATCCCAAAAATCCTTGTGAGAGCCTATTCCTTCTTGGGGGTGAAGAAATCATCATCATCTTCTTCTTCTTCTTCTTCTTCTTCTTCTTCGTCTACTCATGTTTCTGTTTTGAGGCTCCAAGCATGAGAAATACACGCAAATTGAGTGGACAATTCTATTATGCTAACATGCTGCTCTTTAATTATCTTGTAGAGCATCTTCCTGTCGTCAGCCATCTCAACAATAATCTTAGTTAAGAGTTGAACTCTACCATTGATGTCATCGAACCTCTTTTAGAGGTCCTTTCCCATCATCCAGTAGGAGTCAACTCCAACGGTTTCAACACAATATTTGGAAATATTTTCAAGGTTCTCGATCTTGTCTCTAATCTCATCCTGTTTTTCTTCTTTCTAAGAAGAAGAACCAGGAGGAATTTTGAGAGAGGATCCATGAAGGCTATACCTGTAAAGATTGAGTGGGGTTTCTTCCTTGTTCTTCTTTTGTTCCACGTGCTTGAGCATATCCAACTTGCACGGAAACATGTCCTCCCAAATAGGGAGTGGAACCACTTGAGTACACTCTCTAGTTGACAAAGAAGAAGAATTCCTCTCAAATTCCCTTCCTTTGACTTGTGTCACCGATGCCTCTTCCTTCTTGGTCCAGATCTGTTTGATATGAAAAGGCTGCATGGTTCTTGAACCATCAAGTGAGATCTGATGTGTCATTGTAGAAGGCGAAGAAAGACAAACCTAGATCTGAAAGGCGATGGCAAAAGACAAAAAGGAGAAGAGAAGAAATAAAAAAGGGGAATAAACATAGATAAAAAGAGACTAATGTCGGTCGTAGATAATGGTATGGGCGGGCCTTGTCCGTACTATGTTCCCATACCACCATCTTACTGACCCTTCCTATTTTTTTAATAATACAAACAAACAAGGAAAACATAATGTTGGTAACTACCTACTGTACGGCGAGATGCGTTCGTACAGCCCGGTCGTACCAAAAATCGAGAAAACAACCATGGGGTACTGAGGTTTAATGATCAATGGTATGGTCGCACGTGCCTGTACCGACCGGTCGTACTATACTTTGAAAAACAGACAAAAACTAGAAGTAATACTGAGGGTATAACGACCACTGGTATGGGCGCGTCCACCCGTATGGCCCGTCCATACCAGTTCAAAAACTAGCTTAGAAAAATCAGAAAAACAAAAAGGAAGCAAAGATCACAAATAGGACCTGAAAAGTTTCCAGAAATACAAAAACAAATCAACTAATCTAGTTACCTTACTTTTGTTTGATCTATTCCTCAGTCGTAATTAAAGGGACTAGCTTCGTCGTGTTGACTTCCCACATGACCGTTAACAATCCAATATGAAGAAGTATTGTTTTTCAACTTTATCGCCCCCAAGGGGTATATTTACTTTACTTCATATGGTCCTTCCCACTTGGATTTTAGCTTTTCTGCAAAAATCTTAAGCCTAGAGTTGTAGAGTAAAACTTGACTCCAGATTAAAATTCCTTGTTCTCGATTTTTCTATTATGCCATTTCTTTACTTTTTTCTTGAATATCCTTGCATTTTCATAAGCCTAATTTCTGAGTTCATCTAAAGAATGAATATCTAAGACACGGTTTTCTCCCCCAGTTTTAAAATCAAAACTCATGTTTTTAATATCCCAACAAGCCTTATGTTCTAACTCTACAGGGAGATGAAAAGATTTACCGTAGACTATCTTATATGTTGTCATTTCCATTGGGTTCTTGAATGTTGTGGTATATGTCCATAATGTGTCATTCAGCTTCATAGCCCAATCCTTTCTCAACTTATTCACCGTCTTTTGGAATAGGACTTTAGTTTCTCGGTTCGACGGCTCCACTTGCCCACTGGTTTGTCGAATGTAAGGTGAGTCTACTCGATGATCGACTCCATACTTTTGAAGTATCTTCCTAAAAGTACCCTTCATAAAATGAGTTCCACCATCAGTAATCAAAAATCAAGGTACTCCAAACCTATGAAAAATTATGTCTTTAATCATCTTGATGGAAGTAGCTGCATTTGCATGAGAGGTGGGTATAGATTCTACCCATTTGATAACATAGTCAACAACAAAAAGGATATGAATGTAACCGTTACAGTAAGTAAAAGGTCCCATGAAATCTATTCCCCAAATGTCAAATGGTTGTATTATGAGGTTATATTTCAGAGACATCTCTTGTGTGTTTTCCAATGTTACTCATACGTTGACACACATCACAATTTCTAACATAATCATGAGCATACTTGTAAGACCCCGCCTTTTAAAGATAAAGGCCCATGTGATTGCAATGCTAGTCCCTGGATCAAATGCTAGCATCCACATTTTAATATGAAGTACACAAATACAAAGGTCTTTAGTACATCGTCATTCCAGAGATAAACATAGTCTTTACAACTCAATAGCCAAAGGCTAGTACAAGAGTTCATAACATAAAGTAAATAACTATAAGTCTTCATGTGCCACACGCAAGCATGTTGAGTGTAGACTGACAAACCTAATGTCCATCAGAGTAACCTACAACATCATAAGTTACAGCCACGATGGGTCAATACATTTGGAATTGTATTGGCAAGTGATACCATAGTAGAGTAGTATTATATATCATCTATATGAATTTGGCTAAGTGTATCTTAGGCTTGCTTTGAACAAAATAAGGTTTTGAATTATTAGTTGAAAACACTAAGTTTTTGTTTTGTCAAAAACACCCAAGGAACCACCAATAGACATTGGTGAACCTTTAGCCTTGTTCAACCACATGTTTTTAACTTATAAATTGGGATGGGGAGATCCTTGATAGCTTCAATGTCTTTGATGCTCAAATTGTCTGTTGCCGGGGGCACGGCTAAATACTTAGGTTTTACCCTCTCGAGAGGTGGTGCACTTTCCCCATAAGACTCGACATGCATCGGGACGAGACCTTTCAGAAGCATTCACTTAGACCACCATGGACGGAGTCCAACCTATCATCCTACCACCAACCGTCCATATGGCTAAGTTCTTGCAACCTATGTGGTCAAGGCAGAGCCCATATGCCATGTGGTTTCACTAGAATCTTCTCCACACTAAACATATCAAATCCCTTTGTTCCTGGGTGGCTTTCCACATGTGTGATACACAAGGTAAACCATATACATGGGCCTTGTGTAACCACTCAACATAAACCATCATACCATTCCACCCAGGTGATTCATTCATATAGTTGTTTTATTGATCAAAATACAAGTCATAGACTTAGTAAAATTCCATAGCATGAATAATCCACCCGTGTTTGCTACTAGCTAGGCTAAGCATGATAACATAACAAGTTTTCTTAACTTAGAGGAAATTATACTACGACTACAACTACTAGGATTTTCCCAAGGCATAGCATATATATACTTAGCAAAAATTCCATGCAAGTCCTATTCAAAATATCACTAATGCATAGTCAAAATAATAGGACAAAATACATGAAGCATCACTTGCCTTGGTAGTTTGGGGAGTAGCAACAATCCTCGCAATCATAATCACCAATATCACCAAAATCTACACAAAAAATCATAGCACCAAATTCTCATTCAAATATTCAAACAAAAATATATATGAATGCATGCAAATGCAATGAAATGATTTTTCTATCCTAAACAAATCAAACCAAATTGTACTGATCACAAAGTAATCTATTTAAAGTCTAAACAAACTCAATTTTGCCTCAAAACAATTTTATAAACATTTTATAAATCCAAAATAAGCATAAACTTGGTTCTGCAAATAATCCTATTTTTCCAGAAGCAAAATAAAAATTCAAGCCTATAGTAATGTAGGGTTTAATTTTATGAATCTATTGATATATTATTTGCAAAATTTGACCTAACAGAACGAAAGATATGAATTTGACAAGTTTAAATCTCTAATAGATACAAAACCAGATTTTAAAACAGAATCACAGACACGTGGCCGTGTCTGATTGGCTGATACCGATTCGCGTAGGATCATGCTTCAGCGTCGTTGGATCAAGTCAAATCAAACGCGCCAGATTTAAAGAAAAAGATTCGCTCCAGATCTAATCTACATCGTCAGATCTAAATTCTACAGTCGTAGCTCAAACGACCAAGGATGGGCGGCGCGCGTGGCTACTGCGGCGGCGAAGGAACTGCCGGCAGCGCACTGGCGATTCTAGAGGTGGCTAGGGATGGTGTAGTAGCTTACTAGACTCGCGAGAACACGAGGATGCTTAAGGTGTCGCTGGCTTGGGCGGGGGCGTGCTGTAGTTGTCGTGAAAGCTCGTCGGAGCTGCGGGCAGCATCAGGTTTTTGCGAACGGCGACGGAGGCGACGAACTGGGCCACCCTAGCGCAAACCAAAGGCATCAGTACGTGCACAAGACAAGGCTCTCAAGTTGGTTTGAACCAGGGGCCAAGGGGCGTGCTAACCTGGGCGGAATTACTCGTCGGAGTTGGACAAAGCTTCGGTCATTCGTGATGGTTGATAGAGTCGGCGTTCTGGGTCACAAGAAGATAACAGAGGGCATGAGAAGAAGCGTAAGAACAAGGGGAGCACGACAACATGAATCAGATGGCACGGGGTGGACGATGCTCACCGAGATTGATCGCCAGAGTTCGTCGGGCAGCGGCGCTGTGAGTTCAATTGCGAGCAGCCTGGCGGTGATTAGGGGGTGGAGAGTGAGGGGAAATGGCCGCGGTGAGGTGGTGCCTAAGTAGCCAGAGTGGGGGCGGCAATCATGCGGCGAATCAATGGGATTTAAGCGGCTTCAATCGCGGCAGTGAAGGAAGGCAACGGCAGCGACGACGGGGTATGGGGTGCGGGGTTTGGGGACGATGACGACGTGGCGTTTGGGGCCACTGGTCAGCGAGGGGGAGGTATGCGCGCGCGGGTGAGAGAAGGGGAGAGGGGAAATGCCCCGGGTGGGCTTGTTGGGATGGTTCTGGTGCTGGGCCGAAAAGACAGCGCAATGTTTTATTTTTTTTCTTTACCCTTTTCTTTTTCTAATATTATTTTCAGGAATGGTTTTCAAACCCTTTTTAAAATCTGTTTGAATTCAAACTTTCTCCAGATTTTTGTAATGTGAAACCTGCTTTCCGAAGTGTGACAAACACTCCTGTCCACTCAAAAACACTTTGGTCCTTTGAAAACAAAAATAAAACCATGCCTCATATGTATATAATAAAATGGGCATAAATATGGTTTTATTTTTATTTCAAACTTCGAAATTTTTGGTGCAAGCTCTAAATGATTAGATGATATGAATGCAATGCATGCTTTTACAATTCATGAATTTTGGGATGTTACAAATATAACCCCCTTAAGATGAATCTCACCCTCGAGATTCGTTTTGGCTAGCAAATAGGTGTGGGTGGTCTTTCCGAAGATCATCTTCTCTTTCCCAAGTTGCCTCTTCTTCGGTATGATGATTCCACTATACTTTGCAGAATTTGATGGTCTTAGTATGAATAACCCTTTATGTTGTCTCAAGAATCCTGATAGGTTTCTCTTCATAAGTGAGATCACTCTCCAACTGTACTTCTTCCAAAGGTATAGTGTCCTCCAATGAAGTTTCCTCCATCTCTGGATGACACTTCTTCAACTGACTCACATGAAACACATTGTGAACTGATGTCAGTGATTTAGGTAATTCAATCTCATAAGCCACTTCTCCTTTGCGGCTCAAAATCTTGAATGGTCCAACATACCTTGGTGCCAATTTTCCTTTGACTCCAAATCTCTTCACACCATGAAGTGGTGAGACTCTAAGATAAGCTTATCACTTACCTCATAGGTGACTTCTCTACTCTTTGGATCTGCGTAGCTCTTTTGTCGGGATTGGGCTATCTTCAATCTGTCCTTTACCAATTTAACATTCTCTTCAGCTTCCTTAATCAGTTCTGGTCCGAACAAATTTCTTTCTCCCACACCACTCCATAGCAATGGCGCTTCCGTAAAGAAATTAAAACAGTGCCATCTCAATGCTGGCTTGATAGATGTTATTGTAAGAGAATTCTGTGTAAGGCAGACATTCATCACAACTAGCACCATAGTATTAGGGCACATGCCCTTAACATATCCTCCAAAATCTGATTGGTCCTTTCTGTCTGTCCATCAGTCTGGGGGTGAAAAGTTGTGCTGAACTCTAATCTTGTTCCCAATGATTCATGCAGTTGTCGCCAAAAATGCGAAGTGAACTGAATTCCTCTATCAGACACAATACTCTTAGGTACTCCATGTATACATGCATTCCTGTTCATATAGATCTTGGCTAACTTAGCACTTGTATAGGTAGTCTTCACGGGTATGAAATGATCCACTTTAGTTAGGCTATCTACAACAACCCACATTGAATCATATCCATATCTAGTCCTTGGCAGTCCGGTGATAAAGTCCATACCAATCTTATCCCACTTCCAATCAGGAATAGGTAGTGGTTGTAATAACCCTGCCGGTTTCTGATGTTCCGCCTTCACTCGACTACACACATCACACAAGGCTATATATTCTACGATATCTTTCTTGAGATTGTTCCACCAAAATCTTTCCTTCACATCCATGTACATTTTGGTGTTACCGGGATGAATAGAATATGGTGAATTGTGTGCTTCCTACAGAATCAATTTCCAAAGCTCCGGATCTTGCGGAACACAGATACGATTTCCATACCATAAGGTACCTTGTTCATCTTCATGTAATCCTTTAGCCTTCCCTTTGCTAATTTTAATCTTAATCTCTTCAATTTCCTTGTCCAACTTTTGTGCTACTTTGATCTTGTCCAACAATGTTGGTTGAACATCTAATGACATGAGATATCCTTCAGGCACTATCAGCAATCTGAGATCTTTGAATTGGGCACATCGATCATCTGGCAATTCCCCTTTAGTAAGGCCATTCACATAAACCTTACGTCTTAAAGCATCTTCTACAACATTTGCTTTACCGGGATGGTATTGAAAACTCAAGACATAGTCCTTGATGAGCTCTAGCCACCTTCTTTGTCTCATATTGATTTCCTTCTGAGTGAAGATATATTTCAAACTCTTGTGATCTGTGAACACTTCACAACGTTTTCCCAAAAGATAGTGTCTCCATGTTTTGAGTGCATGGATAACAGGCGCTAACTCTAAATCATGAGTGGGATAATTCACTTCATGAGTTTTGAGTTGTCTCGAGGCATAAGCCACAACTTTCCCTTCTTGCATAAAAACTCCACTCAATCCTTGGTGAGATGCATCACAATAGACTTGGAAATCCTTCTCCAAATCTGGCAGACATAAGACTGGTGCTGATACAAGTCTCTTCTTCAATTCTTGGAAACTGATTTCACATCCTTCAGTCCAATCAAACTTCTTTTCTTTCTTAAGTAACTCCGTCATTGGCTTAGCTACTTTTGAGAAATTCTTGATGAACCTTCTATAGTATCCTGCCAAGCCTAGGAAACTACGAACTTATTTAACCGACTTGGGAGATACCCACTCAGTTACAGCTGATAGCTTTGCGGGATCGACAGCTATACCATCTCCTGACACAATGTGTCCAAGAAATCCAACTTCACTCAACCAAAATTCACACTTACTAAACTTGTCATACAACTTGTGCTCCCTGAGCTTATCGAGTATTAAACGCAAATGTTCTTCATGCTCTTCTTTGCTCTTGGAATAGATCAAAATTTCATCGATGAATACGACAACAAACTTATCAAGAAACTCCATGAACGCATTGTTCATCATGTTCATGAAATAAGCTGGTGCATTTTTCAATCCAAATGGCATCATGGTATACTCATACAATCCATACCTAGTGGAGAAAGCAGTGATCGGAGATCAATCTTCGAGAACACATGGGCTCCTTCTAGCTGATAAAATAGATCATTGATTCTAGGCAAAGGGTACTTGTTCTTTATAGTCACTTCATTGAGTGAATGGTAATCTATGCATAACCTTTGACTTTTATCCTTCTTCTCAACAAATAGAACCGGTGCACCCCAAGACGAAGAACTTGGTTGGATAAATCCTTTCTGCAACTATTCTCCAAGTTGTTTCTTGAGTTCTTTCAACTCATCAACTGACATCTTGTAGGGTCTCTTTGCTATTGGTCCAGATCCTGGTAGTAAGTCAATTAGAAACTCCACATCTCTATCTGGTGGCATTCCTGGTAATTCTTTCGGAAACACATCCGGATATTCCTTCACAACTAGTACACCGTCTATGCTAACCCCCTTAAGAGAATTTAGCTTATTCCCTTTAGATTCAAAGTTAGACTTGAATCTAATATGTTTCTTATCCGGGGTTGTGAGTGTAACAGTACAATTGGCAACAATCTATTATTCCTTCATACTTAGTCATCCAATCCATGCCCAAAATTACATCCAATCCTTGGGAATCTAGGATTATCAGACTAACTGGAAACTTATACTTTCCAAATTCTATCACTAGATCATGACATCCAAAATTCACTATCATCTCTCCACCAGGAGAGCTTACTTTAATAGGACACCCAATGGTTTCAGTTGGAAGTCCATTTTTATCAACAAATTCTCTTGATATGAATGAATGTGATGCTCCGATATCAAAAAGAACAAGTGCCGGAAAAGAATTAAGCTTCAACTTACCAGCCACAACATCTGATTCCTCATAAATTTCCTCCACATTGATGTGTTTCACTTGTCCCTTCTAGAAAGGGTTGGGCTTGTTGGCTCCTTCGACTTTCTTTTCTAGGCATTCATTTGCATAGTGCCCGGTTTTCTTGCATTTGAAGCACTCAACCTGACTGGTATCTCTTTTAGTAGGCTGACTTCCATTGCCATTCCCACTGTGGTGACTCTTATGTCCACTCTTGTGGTTCTTATATCTATCATTATCATGGTTGCGGTGGTGCTTGTTATCATAGTGACGGTTACTGTTGTGGTGGCTGTTATACTTCCCATGCTTGTGGGACCCAGAACCTCCACTATCATCACCATGAGAATGCTTGTGAGACGATCCCAAGCTGTGCTTGTCAAAGTGATGCTTCCTCTTCCTGTTCTCAACCTGCTTCATCTTGCTTTCCAAGATGGTGGCCTTGTCACTCAGTGATTGATATGTTGGGACATAGGAAACAGATAGCTGCAGGTTCATCTCATCATTCAGTCCTTCGAGGAATTTCTCCTTCCTCTTGGCATTAGTATCAATCTCATCCGGTGCATAATGCGCCAGATTGTTGAACTCCTCAATGTATTCAGCCACATTGCTGTGACGCTGTTTTAGATTATGGAACTCCTTCTTCTTCAAGTTCATCACCCCTGATGAGATATGGGCGGTGCGGAAACCATCTTCAAATATGGCCCAAGTCACATATTCAAGGGGAGTGGTGATCTGGAAGTTATCCCACCATGTTGCTTCTGGTCCTTCAAGCAGATGTGCTGCGAACCTGACCTTTTCCTCATCGGTGCAGCCAAGAGTGACCAAGTCCTTGTTCACAGAGCGTAACCAGTCATTGGCTACAATCGGATCAGTGGTTCCCGAGAACTTGGCTGGCCTCAACCTCAAAAACCTTGTGAGCATGTCAAAGGCTGGTGGGTTGTTTTGATTGTTGTTGTTTTTATTGTTGTTGTTGTTATTGTTGTTTCGGTTCTGATTTTGATTTGCCATGAACTGGGTCATCATCCACATCAGTTGTGTTTGAGCTGTCATTAGCTGCTGCATCTCGGGATTGTTGGTATTGCTGTTTTGGTTGGGATTGGCACGACGGGGAGGCATCTGTGGTTTCAATAAGGATAAGTAATGAGATATATCCCATAGATGCTAACATGCACAATACATCACATAGCAACAATCACAATAATCAAACACAAGATAAACATAAGGTTTGAACAACGTAAACAACAAGTTTGGAAAAGTAAACACACTAGCAAGCCATCCACATGTTGGATGATCATTGCAACTCGATAAATAAATGGATGGTAGAATAATAGATAGCTGAGTAGTGAACACTTCTCCTCCATGTCGACCTCCTCGTCCACCAGAGTAAGTCCATCTGTCTCCATGGCTGTCTTGTACTCCTCCACATTGGTGGTCAAGGCCTCAATCTTTGCACGAAGGGCTCTCTTCTGCGAGCGTAGCCTCTCTATCGCTCCATGCTGGGTCTCTAGCTCAAAGTCCTTGGCCTCTATCTCGGCTCTCATGTCCTTGATCTTCTTGTTTCTGTCCTGCACTCTCTTCTCCTGATTCTTGAACTTCTTGTTCTGGCTCTCGAATCTGGCCTCCATTTCCTTGACGATCTCGTCCTTCTCCGCGAAGAGCTTGTCCTTCTCCCTCAACTGAACCTAAAGCTCGCCATTGCTAAGCATGATGTTGGTCCTATTTGTGTCGAGGTGTCTAACGAGACTCTCTAGGTCCTAAAGGTAGAGACGTACAGGCTCAATCGTCTCACTAGTAGCGTCATCATACACTACAGCCTCACCCTGCTCGTCACGTCTACCAAACGGGTGGAAGTAGAGGCCTCGGAGCTCGGTGGAGTGTCGTCCGCAGAGGCGTCCAAGTAGCTCATGCATGACTACATCTAGTCCCTTATCCTTGTCATCATGCATCAGCTTGAAGGTAATATCCTCCATGGGTGGCTCCATCTAGCGTCCTAGTTGCGAGACTCTAAATCCCCAAAGATCCTTCCTCTCGAACTTGGTGAGCTGAAGTGCCTTAATACTAGGAAGTGGGAGGTTGAGCACACTAGTGAGCTCCATAAGACGAGAACCGAAACGAGTTTCCTTGAACTCCTCGGCAGTGCTGATAACAAGGCTAGGCATCTATTGTATAAGATAGGGAAAAATTAGAAACAATACAAGTCGAGAGAAAAACACAAAATGGTGTAACAAAGCCAAAAGCATACATTCAACAATAAAACATACAAGTCATGGCATACAACAATCAATCACAAACACCAAGGTTTAAATGACTTAGAAAAATCCTTTTCCATACCACATAGGTTGGTATGATCAAAATTTTATTAACGTGAGAAAAACGATAAGTGTGGTGGTCCAACTACCGGAGTACATCACAACTCTCACTCACTTGTCAAAATAGCTATCGGGGTATCCTTGGTGGAAATCTGTCTATCTTGATCACAAGACTCCCATATTAAGTCTATGATATCTTCCCTTAGATGTTGGTTGGTAGCCTCTAAGTCTTGGGTATGCTTATTCTCCTCTCTAAGGTCATTTTGAGTGTTTAGCATTCTACACTTGAGTCTATCACCAAGCTCCTTGATGGCATTCCAAGCTGCATTCCTTGCATAGTCAAAGAATGTTGTGTGCATTTCAGAGTTGGTTACCATGCAGAATCCCGACTCTTTGTGGTTGTCTTCCTTGTTTTTGTACAAGTGAAGTTGTACGCACCAATACTCTTCTCCTTCATCCATCACGGGGAATCCTTTGTACACTGATGCACCATGTATCCCCATGGTAACCATAAGGTTCTTGAGTGCTTTGGGAAACTCCGTCTCACACTCCAAAGTCATGGTCATGAGTGGTCCCTTCTTGACGGCTTCGTTGATGGAGTTCATCTACAAATGGAGATGAGAAAGAAGATTAGGAGAAGTTTTATGAGATGAAAAGACAAGTGTAGAAAGTTGTAAAAAGTTTGCATTTCCTAGTGGTTTCCTTAGTCTAATCCAACTTAGGGTCATAATCCTACATGCAACACAGTGCTCTGGTACCATCTGTAAGACCCCACCTTTTAAAGGTAAAGGCGCCTGTGATTGCAATGCTAGTACCTGGATCAAATGCTAGCATCCACAGTTTAAAATGAAGTACACAGATACAAAGGTCTTTATTACAACATCATTCCAAAGATAAACATAGTATTTACAAATCAATAGCCAAAGGCTAGTACAAGAGTTCATAACATAAAGTAAATAACTATAAGTCTTCATCTTCATCTGCCGCAGGCAAGCATGTTGAGTGTAGACTCACAACCCTAATCTCCATCAGAGTAACCTGCAACATCATAAGTTACAACCACAATGGGTCAATACATTTGAAATTGTATTGGCAAGTGATACCATAGTAGAGTAGTAGTATATATCATCTATATGGATTTGGCTAAGTGTAGCTTAGGCTTGCTTTGCTCAAAATAAGGTTTTGACTTATTAGTTGAAAACACTAAGTTTTTGTTTTGTCAAAAACACCCAAGGGACCACCAATAGACATTGGTGAACCATTACCCTTGTTCAACCACAAGTTTTTAACTTAGAAATTGGGATGAGGAGATCCTTGATAGCTTCAATGTCTTTGATGCTCAAATTGTACGTTGTCGGGGACACGGCTAAGTACTTAGGTTTTACCCTCTCGAGAGGTGGTGCCCTTTCCCCACAAGACTCAACATGCATCGAGACAAGACCTTTCAGAAGCATTCCCTTAGACCACCATGGACGCATTCCAACCTATCACCCTACCACCAACTATCCATCAGGCTAAGTTCTTGCAACCTATGTGGTCAAGGCAGAGCCCATATACCATGTGGTTGCACTAGAAACTTCTCAACACTAAACAACTCAAATCCCTTTGTTCCTGGGTGGCTTTCCACAAGTGTGATACACAAGGTAAACCATAGACATGGGCCTTGTGTAACCACTCAACATAAACCATCATACCATTCCACCCAGGTGATTCATTAATATAGTTGTTTTATTAATCAAATACAAGTCATAGACTTAGCAAAATTCCATAGCATGAATAATCCACCCTTGTTTGCTACTAGCTAGGCTAAGCATGATAACATAACAAGTTTTCTTAACTTAGAGGAAATTATACTAAGACTACAACTACTAGGATTTTCCCAAGGCATAGCATATATATACTTAGCAAAAATTCCATGCAAGTCCTATTCAAAATATCACTAATGCATAGTCAAAATAATAGGACAAAATACATGAAGCATAACTTTCCTTGGTAGTTGGGGGAGTAGCAACAATCCTCACAATCACAATCACCAATATCACCAAAATCTACACATAAAATCATAGCACCAAATTCTCATTCAAATATTCAAACAAAAATATATATGAATGCATGCAAATGCAATGAAATGATTTTTCTATACTAAAAAAATCAAACCAAATAGTAATGATAACAAAGTAATCTATCTAAAGACTAAACAAACTCAATTTTGCCTCAAAACAATTTTATAAACATTTTATAAATCCAAAATAAGCATAAACTTGGTTCTGCAAATAATCCTATTTTTTCAGAAGCAAAATACAAATTCAAGCCCACAGTAATGTAGGGTTTAATTTTCTGAATCTATTGATATAATATTTGCAAAATTTGGCCAAATAGAACTAAATATATGAATTTTACAAGTTCAAATCTCTAATAGATACAGAAACAGATTTTAAAACAAAATCACAGACACGTGGCCGTGTCTGATTTGCTGATACCGATTCGCGCAGGATCATGCTTCCGCGTTGTTGGATCAAGTCAGATCCAACGTGTCAGATTTAAAGAAAACGATTCGCTCCAGATCTAATATACAGCGTCAGATCTAAATCCTACGGCCCTAGCTCAAGCGACCAAGGATGGGCGGCACGCGTGGCTACTGCGGCGGCGACGGCACTGCCGGTGGCGCACAGGCGATTCTAGAGGTGGCTAGGGGTGGTGCAGTAGCTTACCAGACTCGTGAGAACACGAGGATGCTCAAGGTGTCGCTGGCTTTGGGCGGGGGCGTGCTGTAGTGGCCATGAAAGCTCGTCGGAGTTGCGGGCAGCATCGGGTTTTTACAAACGGCGACGGAGGCAATGATCTGGGCCACCCTAGCGCGAACCAAAGGCATTAGTACATGCATAAGAACAAGGCACTCAAGTTGGTTTGAACCAGAGGCCAAGGGGCATTCGAACCTGGGCGGAATTACTTGTTGGAGTTGGACAAAGTTTCGGGCGTTCGCGGTGGTTGACGGAGTCGGCGTTCTGGGTCACAAGCAGATTAACAGAGGGCATGAGAAGAAGCGTAAGAACAAGGGGAGCACGACAACATGAATCAGATGGCACGGGGTGGACGATGCTCACCGAGATTGATCGCCAGAGTTCGTCGGGCAGCGGCGGTGTGAGTTCAATTGCGAGCAGCCTGGCGGCGATTAGGGGGTGGCGAATGAGGGGAAATGGCTGCAGTGAGGTGATGCTTAAGTATCCAGAGCGGGGGCGGCAATCACGCGGCGAATCAATGGGATTTAAGCGGCTTCAATCGTGGCAGTGAAGGGAGGTAATGGCGGCGACAACGGGGTCTGGGTTGCGGGGGTTTGGGGACGATGACGACGTGGCGTTTGGGGCCACTGGTTAGCGAGGGGGAGGTATGCGTGCGCGGGTGAGAGAAGAGGAGAGGGGAAATGGCCCGGGTGGGCTTGTTGGGTTGGTTCTGGTGCTGGGCCGAAAAGGCAGCGCGCTGCTTTATTTTTTTCTTTACCCTTTTCTTTTTCTAATTTGATTTTCAGGAATGGTTTTCAAACCCTTTTTCAAATCTGTTTGAATTCAAACTTTCTCCAGATTTTTGTAATGTGAAACCTGCATTCCAAAGTGTGACAAACACTCCTGTCCAATAAAAAACACTTTGATCCTTTGAAAACAAAAATAAAACCATGCTTCATATGTATATAATAAAATGGGAATAAATATGGTTTTATTTAGTTTCAAACTTTGAAATTTTTGGTGCAAGCTCTAGATGCTTAGATGATATGAATGCAATGCATGCTATTACAATTCATGAATTTTGGGATGTTACAATACTTGACCTAGGCCGGCCAATAAAATTCAGATTGTAGGACTTTGGCAGTTGTACGGTCACCAGCGTGATGCCCCCCATAAGGGCTATCATGGCAGGCTTTAAGAATAGATCGCATCTCGTGATTAGGTGCACAATTTCTAGTTATCCCATCAATTCCGTTCTTGTAAAAATAAGGATCATCCTAAAAGTAATGCTTTAAATCATTAAAGTATTTCTTCCTTTGATTACAGTTCATTCCTTTTGGTAGAAACTTACCTACAAGAAAAATAGCATAATCCACAAACCAAGGATCATGTGACTCTAGAACTGAAAGATATTCATTTGGTATAGATTCATTAATAGGAGTAGGATCTTCTATAATACCCTACATACGTGAGAGATAATCGGCAACTAGATTATCATTACCTCTTCTATCAGCTATTTGCAGGTTATAATCGTGTAGTAACAAGACCAATTTAATTAGACGGGGTTTTGCATATTTCTTGGATAAGAGATGCCTTAAAGCCTGATGGTTGGCGTGAAGTATTACTTTTGAATTAAGAATGTAATGTCTAAACTTATCACAAGCACAAAACCACAACTAAAAATTATTTTTTATTTGTTCCATAATTTATTTGATCTTCATTGAAAACTCGACTATCATACTGAATAATGTTTAGGTTTGATCCTTCCCTTTTTCAGCCCCAATAGCATAGTCACTAGCATCACACATAATCTCAAACAACTCATCCCAATTTGGTTGTTAAATTAGGGTACGGAAACTAGCACCTTTTTCAATTATTCAAAGGAATCAATGCAATTTCTATTAAAAGAGAAGGGGTTTCCTTGTCTAGAATATAAGTTGAAGGAGCAACCAATTTAGCAAAATCCTTAATAAAAAGCTTATATAAAACCGCATGTCTAAGAAAGCTCTTAACCCCTTTTATGTCTGGTGGTATTGGTAACCTTTCTAAAGTAATCAAGTTTAAATTGTCGACCTCAATTCCTTTTTCAGAAATTTTATGACCGAAAACTATACCTTCTCTTACCATAAATTAGCTATGATCCCAATTGAGAACCAGCTTGGTTTGTTTACATCGCTGCAAAACCTTATTAAGATTATAAAGACATTGCTCGAAAGAAGTTCCCTAGACAACAAAGTTATCCATGAGAACTTCCATAGAACTTTCGCCAAAACTATCAAATATCTTCAAAACGCATTCCTGGAAAGTAGTAGCTACGTTGCATAAACCAAAGGGCATTAGTTTGTCATCATAAGTGCCATAAGGGCAAGTGAAACTAGTTTTCTCTTGGTCTTTCGCCTGAATAGCAATTTTAGAATATCTCAAATAAAAGTAAAAAACAAAAATTAGAGTTGCGAGACATTCTTTCTAAAATTCTATTCATGATAGATATTTGATTATAACTTTTCATGGTTTTCTTATTTAATTTTCTAAAATATATACACATTTTATATCCTGCTATTGTCCTAGTAGGGATTAACTCATCCTTATAATTATTAATTATGGTTATGCAGCCTTCCCTAGGTATGCAATGAGTTGGACTTACCAATTTGCTATCAGAAATTGGGTAGATGATACCATTGTCTAACATATGTATGACCTCCTTCCTCACTACTTCTTTCATTCTAGGATTCAACCTTTTTTGATTGTCAAAAAATGGTTTAGCATCTTCAACCATAGATCGCTAAGAGTGTATCCAAATGCTTCACATTGTTCGACAAGCACTTCTAACAATTTGTTATTTTCTTCAGGAGAGAGTTTATCATCTATAATTATAGGGAACTTACCTTATTTTTCTAAAAAAAATCATACCTGAGCCCTAGAGGGAGAGGCTTCAAAACGAGAGGAGGTGGATATTCGTCTCATTTTCATTCTAGCTCTTCGAATTTGTCTCTAAGGAGATTCTCAACTTTAGGTACATCGTTGAGGATTTTATCCAAATCTTATTTTGCAGAGTCATTTGGAAGTGAATCATTATTTGTTAGGCTCCTCTCCAACTCAGATTGTCGGGTGCTAAAGTAAATACCCACCAATTCTTGAATAGTTTTTTCTTTGATCTCAATCTTTTTTTCATATGGAAACTTTGTAAATTGGCTGCAATTAACCTTTAGAACTTCTTCCCCAAACTATAGACACAAAACTTGTTTTTTGTTGTCAATATCAATATTCATAGAGCTGTAAAAATGATTACCAAATATCATGGGGCAAAAGAAATTCAAATGCATATCTATAATATAAAAATTAACTGGGTACACGAATGCTACTACAGAAATACAAGCATTGCAAAGAATCCCATGAGTCCGCTGCAAGGTTCTATCAAAAAGCATAATGGTCACTTTAGACGGTTCAAGATCTAGTTCATCGAGATGGCATCGTAATTCTTCATAGGTAAAGTAAGGCATAATGTTTATGGAAGAGTTTAGATCGCAAAACCCAACATACATAGCTTCTCCTGAATAAAAAAGGATTTTTTTGTTGACTTCTATTCTTACCATCACACTTTCCTCAAATTATGTCAGCATATTCTCTACTTACCATTATTACCTCATTGTTAACTATCTTGCGCTCTAGTAGTTCTTTTAATATGCCAGTGTTCTTCTTGATAGTTCCCAAATCTCAAGTCAACTTACCTATCCTTTTCTTTCCTTCAATTTCACTCTTTAATTTTTATAAGGACAGTTTCATCTTCAACTAGCATCTTCTTTTCCATTCGCGAGAATTTTTCCTTGGGACTAGCTCTAGGGGGTTTGAATTACAAGGTGGTGTGTAACGTTCCCACTCCTTTAGAACCTGCAAATGCTCGATGTATGTTTTAACAATTTGGACAATCATATAAGGGTCAAGGTTGAAAATTACAATAAGTTTTTCTACTTTGCCCGATGCTAGAAATTCTCTAAAGAAATCATAACCTATAGGATTTTTTTCATTAAGTTCAATTCCACAATAATATTTTTCCATCCTATGTACTGTATCAAGCAAATTCCAGGATCTTTCAACACTAAATTTGGTAGACAGGCCATTGGTAAGGGAGTCTAGTTCATTTATATTATTAGTACTCAAACCTGCATAGAAGGTGTGTATTACCAACCAAGGCGGGAAGTTGTGGTGGGGGCAACGGTCAAGCAGTCCCCTAAACCTTGTGTATCCTTCATATAAGCTTTCTTCGGGTGCCCCTTTAAAATTGGTGATCATACGTCTAGATCCAAGAGTTTTTGTCCTAAGAAAGAAATCAACTAAGAATGAAGAGGACAACCTCTCCCAGGAGTCTGTGATTTTTAGGACTTTGAATATACCAAGAACTGGCCTCATCAATAAGAGTTTGAACAAAAAGAGCAGATTTAACCTCATCCTCAACGAATATATTAAGACAAAAAGTCTCACATGTGTCTTCGAAGAACCCTATATGATCATACGGATCTTTTGTACCGTCCCCTACAAACTTTTTAACATGCAAAATATCCAAAAGCATTGGATTTTAAATAAGTGTCCATGGGTGGACCAAAATTCTTTACAGCCTCGAGATGAATTATATGCCGGTACTCGCCCATGGTGTTTACCTAAAACTAGTAAACAACTTTAGTAAAAAAATAGTAAAATAAGAAACTAATAACAAAGACCAAAAGCGGTTAGCTCCCCGACAACGGTGCGAGAAAATAGCTTGATGTCTGCAAGCGCACACTTCAATTGTAGCTAGTTTCAAAATAAAAGTATCGAACCAATAGAGAGCTATTTGGTTAAGGTCTTTATGCCCCTCGTCACTGTCTACCAAAGGATACTTGTAAGCTGCCTTTGATTTCAAGTAAAGGTTGTTTGAAAGGTTTTGATTGAATGCGAAAAAGTAAATAAAACAAGTAAAATAAAGAAAGTAGCGAAAGCGTTTGGAATAGTGGTTGAACTCAATAATGATAAAGCATTCTCGGGGATGTAGGATACACCACTAGCATGTTGTAATTAATCATAATTAGGATAACCTATTTCTTGTGTCATGACATGTGCGGAGAGAGTTCCATAATAAGATGTTCACCGCAAGGCTCGTAGGCATTCACTTTCTTGAGCCAAGGAATAAGGTCATCTCTAAATAAGCATTGCGATGTCTAAGAGAAGTCACCCATATATACCACCACAATTAAGGGTCTCCTAGTGGATATCGTAATTAGCTTAGTGAATCTCTCTTTATTCCTCCTTTGACAGTGTAGGTTATAAGACAATGCTTATAGTCATGAATAACACTGGACATACTCCCAAACACGTCCTAAGGATTTCACCCTCTCTTTAGTCCCGAAGGAAAATGATATGTGGCCGACTACACATACCATCTAAAAAGAAAGATGAAACACAATATCATAAATCAACAGATCATGGACACAAGTAATGGATCATCTTTATTTAATTTTATAATAATGCTAGGGTTTCTCCATATCCCCAAGAACAAAGGAAACTACTCACATATAGAAGCAATCAACAATATATTCATAATCAAATGGATGGATAAAAGTATGGGGATGAATCTAGTGCAAACCATAATTGAATCTGGAATAACAACAAGATCTAATGTATGGAATATGGGGGTAGTAATGGTGATGGAGATGCAGCGGTTGATGGTGAAGGGGATGATGTGATGTCCTGTCATGATCCGTGAAGCAGCAAGGATTTTCCCTTCTCCAAGTTCTTCCTCCAGATCCCTCTCTAGTGTGGTTTTTCGTGGCTGGAAGTTTCTATGAATGTCGGATCTCATATCCGTCTTCGCGAGGTGGATGTAGCACCCCGGGTAAAACACTACCAGAAAATTGCTCGTTATTGTGCATCATCATGACTGCATACTCATGTCATCATGCCACATTGCATTTGAGCATCATCACATATGCATGCATTTGTTTGCCTAAAACTATTTTCTGAAAGCATGTTTTGTTTCCTAGATATTCTCCTCTTTTTTCAAATCAAAAACCCTAAATCCATCCGATTCTTTTATTTGTCTAAAACCTTTTTGCAAATGTTTTTTAAAGCCCTGTAGAGGTCCCTACCTGATAAGGTAGAGATACCTGTGTTTACAATGCCAGTCCCTGGATCAATAGCTAGCATCCACTGTTTAAGATGTAATATCAAGAAACAAAGGTCATTTTACAACTTTATAACCAGGAAATAAAATAATTCATTACATCTTACATAGCTCATTTGGCTATCTTATTACAATGCAGCAAAAATAACTATATAGCATGGAGTCCTTCATCTTCAAAGTGCCACAGGCAATCATGTTGGTTGTAGACTTGTAATCCTATTCAACACACTTCACTAACATCAAACAAACCTGCAACATAATAAGTTATAGCCACAAGGGTCAATACATTTAAATTGTATTGGCAAGTGATACTATGGTAGAATAGTGGAATCTATCATCTATATGCATTTGGCTAAGTGTAGCTGAGGCTTGATTTGCTCAAAATAAGTTTTCCTTATTAGTTGAAAACACTAATTTTTGTTTATCAAATCACCCAAGGAACTACCAATAGAAATTGGTGATCCTTTAACCCTTGTTCAACCACAGGTTTTTAACTTAGAAATTGGGATGAGGAGATCCTTGATAGCTTCCATGTCTTGATGCTCAAATTGTCCATTGTCGGGGACACGGCTAAGTACTTAGATTTTACTCTCTTGAGAGGTGGTGCACTTTCCCCACAAGACTCGACATGCATCGAGAAAAGATCTTTCAGAAGCCTTCCCTTAGACCAAATGGACGCGTTCCCAACCTATCACCCCCTACCACCTTCAGTCCATCTGGCTAAGTTATTGCAACCTATATGATCCTGGCAGAGCCCATATACCATGTGGTTGGACTAGAAGCTTCTCAACATTTGACATCTCAAATATCTTTGTTCCTGGGTGGCTTTCCACAAGTGAGATACACTAGGGTAGGCCATAAATATGGGGCCCTGTGTAACCACTCAACACAAACCATTATTTCCATTCCACCCAGGTGATTCATTCACATAGTTGTTTTATTAAACAAAACACAAGTCAAAGACTTAACAAAATTTCCAGAGCATGTATATAATCCACCCTTGTTTTCTACTAGCTAGGCTAAGCATAATAGTAGCAAGAATCTTAACTTAGGGAAAATCTACTAAGGCATCATCTACTAGGATTTCCCAAGGCATAGCATACTTAGTAAAAATTCGATGCAAGTCCTACTCAAAATATCACTAATGCGTAGTAAAAATAATAGGACAAAATGTATGAAGCACCACTTGCCTTTTTGGTATAGAAACTAGATTCACACCTTGATCTTGCAATTTTCACACTCTTCAAAGTTCACTACAATTCAATCAAGCAATGCACAAATTCAATCTAGCATTCAAACAATTCACCACATAAAATATTGAAAACAAAACAATGCATGCAAGCATGCAAAAGATTGTTTTATTTGGAAAGGAGGTTTATAATAGGCTATAAACATTTTAAAACACCTATTGGTCATTTATAAAAGTGGCAAGGTCATTTGAAAACAAGTTAGTGAAAATGGCCATTTAAATCACTTTTGTTTTGCTAGAAATGATTTTATTCAAAGAATAATTTCTAGTGTTAGCCAAATATGTTTTTAAACACAAATGTTAGTGTGTATGGTCAAAGTGTTTAAAACAAATCCATTTACAAAAGGTTTCACCCAAAAATCATTTTTAAATCAAAGCAACATTTTATTTTACTCGAAATGCCTTTAATAAAAGTAATAACTTTCTAGGGTTAATAAAATACATTTTTAAATCCAAGACTTAGTGTTTAGGGTCACAGAGTTTAAATCAAACCATTTGCAAAAGGGTTTACTCAAAAATCAATTTTAGAATAAATTTTATACACAAAATAGGCCTAGAAATGTTTCTGCAAAAACACTCAATTTTCCAGAAGCAAAATACTAAAATAAGGGCATGGTTGCAAAGTTCACATTTTTTTGAATCTATTTATATAAAATTTGAAAAATTTGGACGTGCAGATTAAAAGTTATGAATTTTGCAAAATCATTCATCTAATAGAAATGTTTCTGTTTTTAAAACAAAAGACAGACCACGTGTCGGATTATTATTGGACAATACCGGTTCGGCAGGATCGATCAACGTGGGCTGTTGGATTAAAAGGGGATCGCATGGCTTAGATCTAGCATACCATTTCAATTAAGTCGATCTATCCATGACGCTGGATCTACATCTAACGGTTGATGAGCATGCTCCCACTAACTGGCGGCGCTGGGCAACGATGAGCGGCAGCGACGCTCGGGCTACGGCATTCCGGCGACTACAGGAATAAAGGGAGAGAGGGAAGATGCTCACCGGGTTCGTTGCGACGTGCTGACTCTCAACATGCTCGAAGGAGGGCCAGGGGTGCACGGACGTGTCGACGATTTCTCGCCGGAGAAGCTCCTGGGACGGGTGCGCTCGGGCTTCGTCGATGCTGGAGCTACAAGCCACGGGAATACAAACGAGATGTAGGGTTAGATGCGTAAGAGTGAGACGAGTACGTGTGCATCATCGAGAGGGAGAGGCGAGGTCAGAAACTACCAGGGGATGTCGCCGGAGTTGCAGCAGACAGCGGCGGCGCTCTGTCGTCATCATTGCCGATGATATGGGGCGCGCGCATGCTAGGTAGGAATATTGGCAGGTGCGGGTGATGCTGGCGAGCAAACTAGCATGCACTTGGGGTCCGGGGAGGGTCTGGCTTCGCCGGAATCAATGTTGAGGCTCGCCGGAGGCAGTGTGGTTGTAGGGGAAAGGGCATCCTAGGGGCTCAGGTGGCGTGCTGACTGGGGGAAAAGGGAAAGGGGAGGTGGCGTTTAAGAGAGCATGGTTGCTGGCGAGGATTGATCGCGACATTGATTCGAATTTACTCCACGGAATCAAAGCAGAAACGGCGAAGGGAATGGGGAAAAAGGAGCGGGTCTGGCACGCGGGTGAAGACGAAGACGTTGACGTGGTGTGGGACTGGTATGTCAGCGAGATTGAGGGTTTGTGCGCAAGTGAGAAAACGCGGGGGAGTGAGAGTGGCCCGGGTGGGCTGCTGTTGGGCTTGTTGGGCCTGGTAGCTGGGGTAGGTTAGTTTGGGCTGGTCCTTTCCATTTTTTTTCCTTCTGCGTTTCTATTTTCTTTTCTATTTTGATTTTCTTTTTTGAATTCAAACCTCATTTGAATTCAGATTTATTTTTCAAACCCTTTTCCAAACTTTCAGTATGTTTTTGTACTGTTTATTAATGTATTTTAAAGTCTATTTTAGAATATTTGTTATATTCTCTTATGGTTAAATATTTATTTAAAATAGACATTTGTCTTTATTTAAATAAGATTTTAAATATGGTTCCAATCCATATTATTTTATTCAAATGATTTAAACTTCTATTTGAATTCCAATTTTTTTACCAAACCTTTTTCAGTAGGTTTTATTTATCCACTAGTGTGTTAAAAAAATTCACTTTGAATTATTTAAAATGTTTTAATATGATTTAATATTCATTTAAATTGGGCATTTGTCTTTATTCAAATAAAATCAAATATGGTTTTAAACCCATATAAATATTATTCAAATAATACTTTTATTCTTTTTAAGTTAATTAGATAACTTTTAATCCACTTGGGCAAATTCAAATTTATTATTTCCTCGTGATTTAATTAATCATTTACATTAGGGATTTTGTCTCCATTTAAATATAATTAGAATACGGTTTAATCCCATATACTCTTATTTGAATATTCTTTATCCCTTTATTTTATTTGGATTTGGATTATATTTATTCCATTTTCTTATGGATTTAATTGAACATTTTAAATTGACTTCCAAATAATTTTCTTGGGATTTATTATTTAGTTTAAGCAATTTGTCTTTATTTAAATAAAATTGAATATGGTTAAAAGCCCATATAGTTTTATTTAAATAATCTTTTATTCCTTTTTATTATTCAATAAACTTTCATTTGTTTATGGATTTGGCCAAGATTTAATATGACCTTTAAATATTCCTTATTTATTTATTTCTTTCTTTGTCTTATAAAATCCATATATTTTTATTTATAGATCCAAAATTGGTGATTCCAATTTGTGTAATTTTATTTAATATTTGTTTATCTTCTTAAATCCTTTTAAGATTATTTTGCCCACAATTTGGCATGGATTTTGGTTAGGAGCTTTATTAGCCTTGGAAATTATTTTCCTTTTATTTTATTGAAATCATAAGTTTTTATCCATGGCTCCAAATTTAATGAAACCAATTTCTATGGTTTTATAATATTTTTTATTTATCATTCTTGATCATTTATAATTGTTTTTGTTGAATTTTATATGGATCAAATCCATAGTCTTACAGAGATCTTGGAATGATTTTCTTCCATTAGGGTTTTAGGGTTTTGGTTTGTTTCTCCCAAGTGTTTAAATTTCAAGATTCTTTTCATGCATAAAATGCATGTAATCTTTGGAATTTATTTCTTTCTTTAAGATTTGGGGTTTTGGTTTAACTTTTCCAAGTGTTTAAATTTCATGATACATTCATTGATGAATGCATTTCACTTGATTGAACCATTTGGTTGGATTCCCTTTTCATTCAATTTTGTTCAAGAAGGGTTTTTGATGTTTCCATTTAGAAACGAAAAGTTTATTTTCATCCTGAATTTCAACAATTAATTCTTTTGTTTATTTATTTTTCACATTTCAAAATTTGGAAAATTTTGGGATGTGACAAGCCCAAGTGCTAAAAAGGGCACTGGGGCTCGTTTGCGCGTCCAAGCCATCAATTTCCGTCTGTCCGATGGGCCATGATGAGCGCGCGCAACGAATCGATCGTTCCAGTGCTGGCCTTATCTGTTTCTCTCTTCCTCGTGTTCCCCCTTCTCTCCCGAGCTCTCTCTCCATTCAATTCCACCGGCCCGTCGCCCACCACATGCGCCACCGACGGCTCTGTCTTCCCCCAACTCCGGCGCCTCCCGCACACATCAGGCCTCCTTACCTTCTTCAGCCTCCACTCTTGTGTGCCCCTCTCCCCGTCTCCTCCCACCAAACCGGAGTTGGTCTTCTCGATCTCCTCTGTCCCCTCACCTCCACCTCAACCTCTCTGGCCAGCCCCTCTGCCGATGGAATTCCTCGACCCCCTCCTCCCCTCCATCGCCTCCCCGTGAGTGAAGTCGTGGCAGGAGACGAAGGAGCAGAAGAAGGGGATTCGAAAACCTAGCACGTGGCGTGCGGGGTGAGGGCGTGATGCTCGGGAGGGGAGAGCATCACGAAGAGTGACGTGCACATAGGAGGTATGGTCCAGCAATTTCTCCTTCCACACTCGATATTATTTTCCTTTCATTCTGGCATATGATAGATTCAATCATATATGTTCATTTTCGTTGTAGGAACTGGACATATGGTAGATCCACGTCGAGCTATATCTCTGGAGTGATTTCTAAGCACCGCACACTCATAGCCCATAGGCACATGAGGAGAACATGATAATCATCTTGCTCAAGTTGTGTAAACAAGGGACAATCAGTGGTGAATCTAGGACAAAGTTAAAGGTAGGTTTAGAGAAAAATCGAGACAAATATGACGAATATGTTATTGCCGATTTTAAATTGAAATCCGTATAAAAATATGTGAAATCTATATAGGTTGCTTCTTGTGTTTCGTCGGTCACCGCTACTTGCGTTGTTGTCGTCTGCTTCTCACATCCCGACTGGCCGACTCCCACGTCTACATTGTCCGTCTCACTCATCAGTCGTCACTGGCGCCATCGCTCGTGCCTTCATTCGGCATCCGCATCATGGCATCCTAGCGGGTGGAACTGGCAATCCAACCAGCCGGTGACCATGGCACTATGGTTAACACTAGTGAGTTGTGACATGGAACAACGAGAAATTTCCTTCTTGATCAAGTGCTTACATGTGTGTTTCGTGCTCAGCAAAGTTTTCAATTCCTCTTGTAGGTCATCTTCTAGTGTACCACATATCTAGCTAGTTGAGTCATGATCCAAAAATCCGTTTGCTCTCTTTTATAAGCAATATGGTGTTGTTGCACACACAACCATGCTAGAACTATGAAATTTTAAGTCTTCCTTGATTTGTAAAATCAGGAAGGAGTCTTTGTAAGTTATCCTTTCTAGATCAACCTGGCAAGTCGTCGCCAAATTCACATAAATTTGAGTTAATCCACCTATATGGATATATGCATGTCCCAATTTCGTTTGATTTTTGGTGCAGTTTTGTTACTGTGAGTTTGGTTTTAGTGGAGATTGAATCACACCCAATGATGGGCCCGTTTGTTTTTTTGGCTCAAGCACGTTTGTAATGTGAGTAGGTTACTGCTCAACCTCATCAGGTGGAGTAAATACAAATACCCTTGATATGTTTTGTTCAGATGGAGAAGATCAGAGGGGACGTAGCCGAGTTTTTTTTTGCAGGTTATTTTTTGCAGCAACTTCTTGTCTTTATTGCATCCATTCACCAATTAAATTGTAGTTTCTAATTTTTAGCACATCCATTTACCGAATGCTGCCCTTATCCCGATGAAGACTATCGGGTGTAAGATAGCAGTTATTGATTTCTAGTCGCATCCATATCCGAACTTGGTTGCACCTGAAAATACAAAGTTGCATGATGGAAATAATAAGTTGTTGTTTTATCCCATGTACCAAGTTGTTGTTTTAGACACCATAGTTTAGTTGCACCAACTGTTGATTTCTATTTGAATCCATTTCTCAACTAGGTTCTCACGGGAAGAAGCAAAAGTAGCTATTCCATGCTATTAAGTTTTCTTTGTAGCAGTTAATTAAGTTTTACTATATAGATTAAGTTACTTTTGCATCACATCTAAGTTGTTTCTCCCAACATACTTCTTAGTGTCTTCTAGGTGCCATTACTTCAAGTTGTTTATGTTATGCCACATTTGTCCCTCTTTTACCTAAATGTTTACTGAACACTAACTTTAGTAGTACTTGTTGTTTGCTTTTTGACTGTAGTCAGACATATCACAATTTCTTCCCTATATATATATGGAAGTTTGTCTAATATTATACTTATAACTAAGTTGCTTTTCTCAGCATGCCTGAGTTTACTTATATGTTAACTAAGTCGCCTTTTGTTTTCTGGATAAGTTGTTTTATCTAACATAAGTTTTTGACTTCACCATACAACAAAATTCCCGTTAGTAGTACTCTGTTTTAACTAAGTTTCTTTTTCTCAAGAACGAAGGGTGGTGACGACACGACAATGCGATAAGAAGTGTTTGGACTATAGTGGCTGGAACTGATGGTTACCTTTGCGCTCTAATGTGCAATCTGGTCCTCTCATGCTGTAAGATCTCCTGATTCCAACAATTTTATAGTAGTATGCATTCTGCTATTGTTGTACTGAGAATGATGGCGATGTCTATGTCTTTTGTCTTCTTTTATTTTCTCTCTGAAGGTAAGGGTGTACACGACAGCCCGAATGTGGAGGAGGATCTGGAGGGCGCCAAGAGGGACTATCTGCAGGCCGCCATGGCTATGTCAGCGCCAGAGAGGCTCTCGATCCCGGAACTCCTGCACTGGTACCTCCTAGGCTTCTCCAAGTATATGCACTAGTGCATGCACTGGGTTGTGGCAGAGCACGCTGAAAGGGTAATTGCCCCTATGTGTGGTTTTGGTGATTAATGACAATCCCTATGGACTAATGTTTTCACTGAGTTTTATATGAAGGTATATTCCATAGGTCATGCTTGTAGTCCATGTGTTGGATTCAAGTATGGATGCCATGAAGATAAAGATATACCTTGAGTATTAGCATCAAAATCATCGAGTTGAAGAGAAGAATATGATATGATCAAGATCTTGAGAGTGTGATCTCAATAGAATAATTCAAGATATGGCTCTAAGTCGGTGTCATGATAGCCTCATTAGTTGAGCTATGGTTGACTAAGATTTAGAGCATGTAATCAAATTAGTTCCTTATGTACCTCGAGATATTAAGATGGAGCATGAGAAGATACTTGGTTGACCAATAACAAAGAGTGAAGAGTGATTTCAAGTTGGTCAACACATAAAGCATAAAGAATGTACCACATGGTCTTGTGGTATGGTAAGCCTTGTCAATTATGCATCATGAACTAACCCATTATATATTTGCCTTTGTGTTTTCTATATGGGACAGGTATCTTTCCATGGGCATGCTTCAAAATGAAGATATTATATAGACCATGATAGGATGACATCAAGTGGTGATCGTCATCAAGGTTGAGAAGGGCAAGTTCAAGATAAGCATCTCGAGAGGATCATTTGCTTGAAGCTTGCCGTCCATATTGGTGATAATGGACATGTGAAGACATGTATTAATGAAGCTATCCCATAGTGGTGTATGGGGAAGCCAATTAGGAATCTTCACGAAGCAACAATGATCAAGTGTTGCATTCTGGCTTGGGTGGAGCTTGAAGCATTGTCATCAAGATCAAGAAGGATGCACAAGGCAAAGGTATGTCCTTGCTAGGTTTTCCTTTTACCGGTCTCAAGGTGGTTGTTGGGAGACCGGGTTATAGGATAGATAGCCGCACTATCAAGAGGGGCTCTCGGTTGTGTAACTTGATCACATCGTCATAGGGAGCTCAATCGTTTGCATACTTTGCATCTTCCTATTTTGTTGCTTCTTGGTGTTTCTCCATGTGAGGTTCTTGAGCTTGTTTCTATCTCTTCAACAAGCCCAAGTTCATCGAAAACGGAATTTGTATGCATCTTCTATGGCGTTTTCGAGTTTGAAGGTTTTATCGGTTCTTATTTAGGGAGGCTTATTACCTTTCTTCATTTGGTTCTATCCTCCTTTGTTGGGCTATTATTTTTCTCTGTACAATCTTGTAGGGCTTGTTGTCCTCGTCAAAACAAGCCCAAGATCATCGAAATCGGAGTCTGGATGCAAAAGTTATTGCGTTTTCTGTAAAGTCAGTTTCATCCCGGTTGTGGATCCAGTTCAACCGGCTCCCATACCGGGTGGTCCGGTGCCAGCACCGTAAAACCGAGATTCAACCGGGTTTCAACCGAGATTCAACCGGGATTTTCGGTTTTTCTATACCGAGTCTATCCGAGACTGTGTACTGACCCTTATCCCGGTTGAGATCCGGTTTTCTGGTCCAGGAACCGAACCATCCGGTTCTGGAGCCGGTCCAACCGAACTTTCAACCGGATTCGCACAGTTTTCTCCCAACGGCCATATTTGCTTTCCACTATAAAAGGGGGTTCTTCTCCCAACGTTTTAGAGTGTTCTTGACCACGAAATTGACCTCCATTGTTGAACCTCTTGAGCTTGCTTCCTCCCCCTTCCCTCCTATGATTCTTGAATCTTTTTGAGGGCTTTGGAAGAGGAGATCCAGATCTAAAATCCCCACCAATCAATTCCTCCTCTAAGTAAGGGGAACCCATTGGATCTAGATCTTGGAGTCATTGGTTGACTTCCACCATTGTTCTTCCTCTCTAATTCCTCCCTAGCACTTGTGTCTTTGGTGGGATTTGAGAGTGAAGGATTTGAGCACCCTTGGTGGTCTTGCTTTGCATTCTTGCATAAGTGTTGAGCTCTCCATTACGATTTGTTCGAGTGAGAGACCGTGAGCTTGTTACTCTTGGAGGGTGACCTCCTAGTTGGCTTGGCGGTTGGTACCGCGGTGTTCTCTTCGTGGAAGATTGTGAAGAGACCCGAGATTCTCCTTCGTGGAGCTTGTGAAGTAGTTGTGGAGCTTGCCATCTCCGGAGTGGAGGAAAAGCTTGCCATAAGGAAAGGGTCTATTCCTTCGTGGGATAGACTTGGAGAAGAAGGTGAGCCTTTGTGGCGCGTGAGGAATCCTTCGTGGAACCTCAAAACTCTCCAATGTGACGTAGCCCCCCTTCCAAAGGTGGTGAACACGGGAATACATCTTCGTCTCTGCGTGCCTCGGTTATCTCTATATCCGATCTTACTTTCCTTGTGATAGCCATCGAGCTTGAAGTACATATATCTTGCTTATCACTTGTGGTATATTTATCTTGTGCTATATTGCTTAGATTAATTTGTTGTCGGTGCACTTAGTTGAGCCTAGTGTATTTAGGTTTTGTGCTTGTAAAATAAACGTTAGTTTAATTCCGCATTCTGTCAAGCCAAAACCGTAATAGTTTTGAAATTGCCTATTCACCCCCCCTCTAGGCGACATCTCTATCCTTTCAATTGGTATCAGAGCAAGGTCTCTCCTTGTTTAGGCTTCACCGCCTAGAGTATAAAGATGTCGGCTAGTAGTATAGTGCACAATGACACAATTATCTTTGATGGCACAAATTATGCTTTGTGGAGAAATTGCTTACTTTGTAATCTTCGGACCTTATTTCCAAATATTGAGCAATTTCTAGATGTAGGTTTTTATCCTCCGATGGATCCTCAAAATCTATCTCTAGAGGATGATAAAAATCTACATCTCGAAGCTCAAGTATCTAATGAGCTTATTTTCTCTTTGAGCCCCACAGTTAATTTGTTCTTGACGATTGTAAAGCGCAAGTCGTCTCATGAGATGTGGACAAATCTTTAAGAAATATTTGGTGGGTCCATTTATCAAAGGGTCGGTGGTATCTCCAAACAGCTCTCTTCTCCCTCACATCATGAGAGCTCCAAGTTGCTTCCACCTCCGGCCGCGATGAGATTTTAGTTCTTCCCACTTCACTTACATGTGACAAGTCACAAGGTAATGTCATGGTGAGTGGAAAAATCATATGTGATGATTGTGGTGTTTCTCTTTACACCAATGATTCTTGTTCTATAAATGATAATGGTGCAGTGAGCTTGGACTTAAGCACTTCTTGCAACAATGATGCTATATCCCCTTGTGTTGCTAGTCCTTGTATATCATCTAGAAATTATTTGAGTACTAGTGTAGATAATATGCTTGTTTTGCCTTGTTCCCATGAACAAAATGCTTCTATTTCCTCTAGTTGTTTATCTAACAATGTAGAGGAAATAAAACATTCTATGGAGCAAGACATGATCATGAATGAAGATTCAAGAATATGCTCATCTTCATCCTCCCGTGCTCACATGTGCCTTATGGCAAGAGGATCAAAGGTAACTCCTACTTTGGATCCCAATATATCTTGTAAAGATAATAACAATGATAATGATGATAGTGATGATGACATTGATGAGGATACTAGTTCTCTCTTGCTTGAGTTGACCTTTTTGTGTACCTCTCTTTGTGGTAATAATAAGGCCGTTACTTGTCTCAAACACGTTATGGAAACCATAACTAAACAAACGGGAACAATAGAGGAGTTGGATTTCCAACTTGATGATGTGAGTTGGAGATTCAATCTCCTTAAGCAAGAGCTTGCCGAGGAGAAGCACACTAATTGTCTCCTCACACAAAAAAATGAATCTTATGAGCTTGAAAAGGAAAATTCCATTAATGATGCTTGTGCTACTAACTCTACTTCTTGTGAAGCATCTACCCTAAAGGAGAATGTTGAGCTAAGGGCTCAACTTGAGTTGCTAACTAGCAAGTATAGGAAATTGGAAGAAAGTCATGAAAAGCTCTCGGGCTCTCATAATGATCTTCTAATCTCCCATGATGGGCTAAAGTTAGCTTGTTAGGCAAGTATTACTAAGATAACATCTTATGATCCTCTTTTTTGGACATTAGCACAACTTCTACTCAAAATGCTATTTTGCCATGTGCTAGTCCTAGTTATTCATCTAGCCATACTATTGATAAACCTTGTGTTGGATTAATTGCTTTTCCTTGTTGCTCTAACAATTAAGCTTCTACTTCCTCTAGTACTTGTATTTATACTAACCATGTAGAGGAAATCAAAGAGCTCAAGGCTCAAGTCACTTCCTTGAGGAATGACTTGGAAAAGAGTCATGAAGGGAAATCCACACTCGATAATATCTTGAGTGTGCAAAAATCCCCTAATGATAAAAGTGGACTTGGATTCAACTCCAATAACAAGAACAAGTCCAATATAAACAAGAAGAAGGGCCAAAACCAAGTCAAGAATTCGGCCAAGATTATTTGCTTCAACTGCAAGGTTGAAGGACATCATGTAAGATCTTGTCCATTGAAGAAAAAGCACTTGAGTAAGACGCAACAAGGGAAGCGGCCACAAGTTCATGTTAAAGCCCAAGTTGAAGTTAGGCCACTTCCGAAGAAAAATCAAGATAATGCTCCCCAAGCCAAGAAATCAATGAAGAAGAGAAAGGGGAGCACTTGTTGCTACATATGTCGTGTGAAGGGGCACTTTGCCTCTTCATGTTCAAACGGTACCTTATCTAACCCATCATTGTTGATGAAGATTATTATCTTAGGAAGGATAAGGATGGCAATGTGTTTGCCAAGTTTGTTGGAACTCAAAGTGGTGTCAAGAAAAGAACCATTTGGGTTGCCAAGCCTATTGTGACTAACCTCTTAGGACCCAACTTGGTTGGGTACCAACTAGCTCAAACTTGATCAATAGGTGTTTATGGAGGGCATTGGAGACTTGGCTAACTCTTGAAGAATTAAGGGATCTTCATATATTATATTTGATCAAGCCAAGTTATAAGGATTATTATTTCCCCATCTTATATCCAATGTGCCTCTTCGCGGTAACTTGTACTTAAATCATTTATATTGTAAGTTACTTGACCCTTTACATGTTTTGGTTTTGTACCAAGTATGTGTTTGTATTTGGTGTGCCTCATGCTTGATTATTTTGTGTATTCAAGTATGTCTAGGTGATTGGCACATCATTTACTCGTGTGTTTTATTTTGAGCCTCTAATGCATCTTGATGATATCTTATTTGGCTCTTTTAGAGTGGTTAATGGAATATACCATTTTGGGGGAGTGAAATGCCTCGCGCATCTCTCAAACCTTAAAATATGTGTACATGAGTACTACCACTTAGTATTGATATTGCAAGCTTATCTAGTCACTATGTGGTGTATCATACTCATGAGAAATTCAAATTCTAAATGTCCATTAATTATCTCTAGTTGAGATTGTTTTGAATATCACATTATGGGGGAGTAATATGCTTCTTTTGCATATCACAATCCTAGGAAATGTGAACATATGAGGTAGTGCCACTTAGAGTTGATATTGTTGACTATCTTGTTTCTAGGTGGCATGTTGGCTCAAACAAGGTCCTATTTTTGTTAGAAGCTTTTATTGCTCGTCTTTTTGGTCTTTGTTTGAGTAATAAATTCTTGGTGCGGTCTTTTTCAAATACATATCTATATATCTTATTTGGGATACCATTTGCTTCAAGTTATTCTAATCATTGTTTTGCATAATTGTGTGACTAGTTGAAGCTATCAAAAATATCTATCTTTGCATAGTGCTTAATTTTTTTTATTTCTATCTTATGCTTTTTATTGTGAAGATTTATCTTTAATATCCGTGCAATATACCACCAAAAATCTATTCCAATACAATCATTGTCTTCGACAATTGATATACTTGTGTGTGGTAGCATTTGTGGATCATCTTCACTTTGGAGTTAACCTCTTATTGCCTTAATTTCTTTCCAAAAAAATTGTGTGGCTACCATTGTCTTCCTTGGCTTTTGAACATATCTTTGATGATGTTTTTGATTATTATCAAATGTGTTTTAGTGGAAGACAAACCTTTTCTTCTCGGAACCTTGTGCCATTGTGAAAAGTGTTAAGGGTTTGGTTCATTTGTTAAAACCTTGCTCTTTTGGGAGTTTGTTATCTCATTCTTTATTCTCTATTTTATTTTGTTGAATGAGATAAATCTTTGAGCATTTGTGTTTTTAATTCATCTTTCATGCTTAATAGTTTTGCTCGGTTCATTTGTTGAACTTTGTTGAACAAATCTTGTGTTGATTTGATTCTTTGATATAGTTCGGGCAACAAATGTGTTTTGTCACACCTTGTATGCCTTCTTGAATATTTTTGGTGATTTGTCCAAAGTATATCTTCGTTGGATCTTGAAATTCTCGCGCATGCATGTTTAATAAATGTATATCTTATGTCATGTTTTGCTTTCTTTGATCCAATATATAGGGTATACTCCATCAAATCCTTAAACGGCTAAGATGTGCATAAAATTCAAATTTCATCTCTAAATATGCACATATTGTTATGGAGTGTATCCTATGTGTTGTGGTTATTCTAACCACTTTGGACCCAATAAGTTTGGGGACCAAGATGTACTTGAATGTTGTTTTAGGTACATTGAAGATGCAATGGATGCTTGTCTCGTCTATAAAGAAAGTTGTCACCACATGATAATTGGAGCCAAGCTAGGATGATCTAAAAATTTCTTATCTACTACATCATACCATTGCTATCTTGGTAACAAGTATCTTATTCATGCATACTATTCTTCCATCCAATCTCTTGTAGGTTGCATCTTGGCATGAATTTATTTTGTTGTAAATGTTCGATTCTTGCAATTATCTTTGAAAGACTTATGTATCCTTATTGATTATGTGAGTAATTTGAGATGATGCATATACTGGGGAGTATATAAAATCATGTTCATGATTCACCAATTCCAAATATGCCTTCTAGCAATTTATTGCATATCAACTCCTCAAGGTACTCTCATGTGCAATATTGTTGAAATTGCATTAAATCATTCCTTTTGATACTTGTTGCCTTTCTCAAAGTATCCCAACTAGCATTAGTTCCCTTAGTGTTAGTTGTGATGGTTTTGAGATTTTTTTTTGGTGAAGTTCATTGATATACCATAAGATAAAATAGAGACATGGGCTATATATGCACTTAAGCAAAATATCCTCTTTGGTATATCTTATGACTTCCGCTTGGATATCATGTATTCTTTTTATTAACCTCTTATGTGTGGATGTTTCTTTGTGCATTATTCTCATGTTTTTGCCTTAGAAACTTATATACACTAGACTGTTAATCTCTCGCCTTGATATGCTCACTCTTTTCCGGCATCTCTCTTATCCTCTTGATTTTTAATGGTATTGGTAAGGTCTTGATTTATGAGTGCTTGGTTTACTTTTATTGCATCTTCACGCACTCATATCTCATATTTGGTTTCTCTTGGACTTAAGCTTGTCTTGACAAGTGTATTGGTTTATATCTAATCCTTGTATCTTGGTTGTGTTCTAAATAATATAGAGGGAGTGAGGATTCCATGTTTGTGCATATTGTATTCAAATGAAACAACTAATTTATGCACGAACCTTGGGGAGCTTCCTTATTTCACTTAGAGCACTATTTGTCCATTTGATTATTTGGATCTTTTGATTGCTTTGTTCATGCATTGAAGTTCCTTCACCTTGTTATCCTTTTATCAATCCTTGATCCTCAATATAGTTTGATTTCCTCCAAGTGTTCATCATTGGTTATGTGCATTTGATTTCACTCATATTACGAGTAATGCACACCTTGTGTAGGAACTCATACTATATTTTCCTTCTAACCTTTTTATCCATTTTGGCACTTGTTGTCAATGGGGGAGAAGTTTAGAGGGTTTTAAGGGAAATGGTTTTCTACTTAAGCTTGGTTTGTTCTTAAGTGTTTGCCTTTCATGCATCTCATATTTATTATGTTTTGCATGGTTGTATATATAGTGGAAACTCTCCCAAAGGTTATGCTTGACAATGTATGCAATGAAATTCAAGATCATCACACGTGCATATATTGTGGGGGAGTTTGCTATGTATATTTTGGTTCTACTCACATTTCCTGCATTAGTTGGAGTTTATGTGAGTAGAATCGGTTTTGATATGGGCTAGTATCTTTGTGTTACTTAACCATATCAAATACAACCTCTTGTATACAACTTATTCTTGGATAAGCTGCGTACTTGTTTCTAATATTCATTATATAAACCCTCTTGTTGTGATTGTCATCAATTACCAAAATGGGGGAGATTGAAAGGGTAATTGCCCCTATGTGTGGTTTTGGTGATTAATGACAATCCCTATGGACTAATGTTTTCACTGAGTTTTATATGAAGGTATATTCCATAGGTCATGCTTGTAGTCCATGTGTTGGATTCAAGTATGGATGCCATGAAGATAAAGATATACCTTGAGTATTAGCATCAAAATCATCGAGTTGAAGAGAAGAATATGATATGATCAAGATCTTGAGAGTGTGATCTCAATAGAATAATTCAAGATATGGCTCTAAGTCGGTGTCATGATAGCCTCATTAGTTGAGCTATGTTGACTAAGATTTAGAGCATGTAATCAAATGAATAGTTCCTTATGTACCTCGAGATATTAAGATGGAGCACGAGAAGATACTTGGTTGACCAATAACAAAGAGTGAAGAGTGATTTCAAGTTGGTCAACACATGAAGCATAAAGAATGTACCACACGGTCTTGTGGTATGGTAAGCCTTGTCAATTATGCATCATGAACTAACCCATTATATATTTGCCTTTGTGTTTTCTATATGGGACAGGTATCTTTCCATGGGCATGCTTCAAAATTAAGATATTATATAGACTTTGAGAGGATGACATCAAGTGGTGATCGTCATCAAGGTTGAGAAGGGAAAGTTCAAGATAAGCATCTCGAGAGGATCATTTGCTTGAAGCTTGCCGTCCATATTGGTGATAATGGACATGTGAAGACATGTATTAATGAAGCTATCCCATAGTGGTGTATGGGGAAGAAAATTAGGAGTCTTCACGAAGCAACAATGATCAAGTGTTGCATTCTGGCTTGGGTGGAGCTTGAAGCATTGTCATCAAGATCAAGCAGGATGCACAAGGCAAAGGTATGGCCTTGCTAGGTTTTCCTTTTACCGGTCTCAAGGTGGTTGTTGGGAGACCGGGTTATAGGATAGATAGCCGCACTATCAAGAGGGGCTCTCGGTTGTGTAACTTGATCACATCGTCATAGGGAGCTCAATCGTTTGCATACTTTGCATCTTCCTATTTTTTTGCTTCTTGGTGTTTCTCCATGTGAGGTTCTTGAGCTTGTTTCTATCTCTTCAACAAGCCCAAGTTCATCGAAAACGGAATTTGTATGCATCTTCTATGGCGTTTTCGAGTTTGAAGGTTTTATCGGTTCTTATTTAGGGAGGCTTCTTACATTTCTTCATTTGGTTCTATCCTCCTTTGTTGGGCTATGATTTTTCTCTGTACAATCTTGTAGGGCTTGTTGTCCTCATCAAAACAAGCCCAAGATCATCGAAATCGGAGTCCGGATGCAAAAGTTATTGCGTTTTCCGTAAAGTCAGTTTCATCCCGGTTGTGGATCCGGTTCAACTGGCTCCCATACCGGGTGGTCCGGTGCCAGCACCATAAAACCGAGATTCAACCGGGATTTTCGGTTTTTCTATACCGAGTCTATCCGAGACTGTGTACTGACCCTTATCCCGGTTGAGATCCGGTTTTCTGGTCCAGGAACCGAACCATCCGGTTCTGGAGCCGGTCCAACCGAACTTTCAACCGGATTCGCACAGTTTTCTCCCAACGGCCATATTTGCTTTCCACTATAAAAGGGGGTTCTTCTCCCAACGTTTTAGAGTGTTTTTGACCACGAAATTGACCTCCATTGTTGAACCTCTTGAGCTTGCTTCCTCCCCCTTCCCTCCTATGATTCTTGAATCTTTTTGAGGGCTTTGGAAGAGGAGATCCAGATCTAAAATCCCCACCAATCAATTCCTCCTCTAAGTAAGGGGAACCCATTGGATCTAGATCTTGGAGTCATTGGTTGACTTCCACCATTGTTCTTCCTCTCTAATTCCTCCCTAGCACTTGTGTCTTTGGTGGGATTTGAGAGTGAAGGATTTGAGCACCCTTGGTGGTCTTGCTTTGCATTCTTGCATAAGTGTTGAGCTCTCCATTACGATTTGTTCGAGTGAGAGACCGTGAGCTTGTTACTCTTGGAGGGTGACCTCCTAGTTGGCTTGGCGGTTGGTACCGCGGTGTTCTCTTCGTGGAAGATTGTGAAGAGACCCGAGATTCTCCTTCGTGGAGCTTGTGAAGTAGTTGTGGAGCTTGCCATCTCCGGAGTGGAGGAAAAGCTTGCCATAAGGAAAGGGTCTATTCCTTCGTGGGATAGACTTGGAGAAGAAGGTGAGCCTTTGTGGCGCGTGAGGAATCCTTCGTGGAACCTCAAAACTCTCCAATGTGACGTAGCCCCCCTTCCAAAGGTGGTGAACACGGGAATACATCTTCGTCTCTGCGTGCCTCGGTTATCTCTATATCCGAGCTTACTTTCCTTGTGATAGCCATCGAGCTTGAAGTACATATATCTTGCTTATCACTTGTGATATATTTATCTTGTGCTATATTGCTTAGCTTAATTTGTTTTTGGTGCACTTAGTTGAGCCTAGTGTATTTAGGTTTTGTGCTTGTAAAATAAACGTTAGTTTAATTCCGCATTCTGTCAAGCCAAAACCGTAATAGTTTTGAAATTGCCTATTCACCCTCTCCCCCTCTAGGCGACATCTCTATCCTTTCACACGCGTTGCAGGCAGTGGATCAAGTCCGGCACCAAGGGACCATTGACCGTGGACACGCGGCACATCTAGATGGTGCCCTACGATTTCAGGTTCAGGTACCCTCTCTTTTTGCTTCATGAGATAACAGTTTTGATCTGATAGCCGTGTTGATACATGTCGTGGAATTAAGTTGCTTATTCCACTTAATTATATTGATTAGACATATTAGTCTAAGTTGCATACTTATCCTCTTTTAACTTTGTTCTTTCAAATATACATGAATGCAGTGGAGTTCTGTTTATTCTCTCTTTTTCCTCAATTAAGTTATTTTGCCAACATTCTAAAGTTGGTTCTACCACTTAATTAAGTTTATTAGATATCCTAGCCTAAGTTACATATTGATCCTTATGTAAGTTTTTCTGTTACTAATTTTTGCAAATACCATTGAATTACCCAATTCAAGTTGCCTCAAAACTTTTTTCTGCTAGATACTATTTACTAATATTGCGGTCATTTGTAGAGTTGTATGATTGTGTTTGTTTAGTTGCTTCTTGAATCCATGCAACCATGTTGTTACATGATTTTTGTCTAGTTGCACTTACTCTAGCCTAAGTTGTAGTAGGGATCATGTAGAGATGTACGATGGTGTGTGATTAGTTGATTTTTTAATCCATGCAACCAAGTTGTTTACATGATTTTTGTCTAGTTACGCTTACTCTAGCCTAAGTTATAGCAGGGATCGTACAGAGTTGTATGATGGTGTCTGATTAGTTGCTTTTTAAATCCGTGCAGCCAATTTGAGTGCAAAACAGTGGCGACGTGTCTTTGACATCAGCTTCATTGTCCATATCCATAGGGGATGCGTTCAGGTCCAGATTACACATCTATAACATGATAAAATTATTAGTGTTATGGATTTAATTTTCCTGCAACCTTGGTAATGCAAGCAACATGAAAGTAACTTCATGCATTCACTGGAAAACTAAACACTTTACTGATCTTATATCTTGTGTGCAACTTTTCAGATTGTTTCAACAAGAAAAGTAATACCAGTGTAGGCACCAGCGAATGATAGTAACGAAGAATACTATCCAAATTGGGTGTTAAGTTCCTGATCTTGTGAGGTATCCCAGTTGTTTTTGCTGGAAAAAAGATGGGTACACTATCAAATGGCAGTATATCCTCACAAAAGTTTCTAGCTATAATGTCAAGTTGGGCTACTAGTTGCGGGATATTTACTTTTTGCATGATTTCTTACTATTTAGTGTCACCTGCCATAAAACTAAGTTGCTATTCAACAACTGATGCAGTGTTTTATTCCTACCCTAGAAACTGATATTTGGATATATATGTATGAGAGCACCTACAAGTTTTTATGTACTATACTGCTGGTCTCTCAGTCCTACATACTTTACTGCAAAAATATCTTTCATATTATCGCTTCCTAGGATGTTTTGTCTAGTTGGGTTGGCCGTAGAATAGAGTATAAAAGGATATGTAGATTACCTTGATTTTCATGTTTGTGCTTTCTACTTCCTTTTGACTTCTAATCAGTCTAAGAAGCTACGGATCATGGCGATCTAGGAGTGGCTGGGAGAAGAAGCTAGATCTGGGGAGAGGGGCGGGGGCGGAGAGGGTTGGATAGTGGTTTTTTACTTCCATCAAGAATTTTTTGGTAGATTCCGTTGTTTCTGTATGGTTTCCATGCCTTCCCTGAAATAGAATAAGCCTTCCAGGCTAGTCTTTCCTAAAAGAATGATTGCTTACTTAGACTAATAATCATCGATTGTTGTTTAAAAACGTCCTTTAAAAAATATATAAAAATATTTTTATAACTCTGGCGGAAGCCGCCACCAGCCAGAATTGGCCCAGCTGGCAGCAGCCTGCCACACTGCCTACCCCAAACCCTAACCCTAACCTAACCTAAAACCATCCTACTCCTACATGCCGCCACACACACAACACACACCCACGCACCCGCACCTACCTAACACACGCGCACACACACCCGCGGTGCACGCGACACCCACGCTAGCTACCACCCGACCCCACCCTCAAATGTACCTGTGCATGCACGCTCATATTGGCAAATGCTTCTTCAAATTCTTCCTTGTCCTCATAACCATACATACAAGCACCAAAATCAGTGAGAATGTGTGGATCTTTGCCTTCATATTTCTCTTCACCACCATCTTTTTGTTCGCCCTCATCTTCCTCTTCACCCTTGATTGGAGATAGATGTTTGGCAGCATTTTGCATTATATGAAAGGTACATAGTCCATGGTATGATTCCGTGAACACAACATCTACGGCTTTTCCCATTGCAGCATCTTGATCGGTAAAAATAGTCCTAGGTTGCCTTTCATTATGAGCAGCTAGGAAAGTGTTGAACAACCATTGAAATGAGGCAAATGTTTCGTCAAACAATAGTGCAGCACCAAAAACGGTAGTCTCTCTAAACTGATTCAGTCCAAGAAAAACACCAAATGGCCTATATTCCTTGTTTGTTCCAAAAGTAGTGTCAAATGTGACAATGTCACCAAAGTTTGCATAGTCTAGCATCATTTTAGCATCAGCCCAGAAAATGTTTGCTATGTGCTCCTCACAATCTAGTTGCAAAGCATATTGAAATGATGGGTTTTCAGCAATTTTGTCATGAAAATATTTTAACATGCCGCCCGCCTGACCAAAAGCCAACTCTCTCTGCCTCTTGGTTTGTAAAAGATTTCTATGGTAACGGCAAGTGTACCCAAGATTGAATGGTCCACCAACTTAACGTGCAACAAGCTCATATGCAGCTTTAGGCATAATTCCAGAATCATCCGCAGCCTCGATTTCAAAAGCTTGAAATTCTGAAATTTTCCTTTGGGATACCATGAGGTGGCAGGTTTGTGGCAAGTGAAGGGCATGATTGTGTCCAAGAACCACATCGGTGACTTCAAAAATTCCAGAACTACGATGAAATGTAATAGTCATGTGAGCATTACACTTAGTTCTTGTTTCGGTTCTGAAACACTTTTGTATGAATTCACTTTGTCCTTTTTTTCGAACACCTTCCTTAGCACAAACATATCTGCATGAAGTAACCGTACCATCAGACTTGTTCACATTAGTGTATCTCTTCCTCACTTCAAATCCTGCACGACCTCCATATGCAACCCAAAAAATCCAAGCCTCCTCTTTACTTTTAAATATCATGCCAACTTGAGGCAACCCTTTATCAGATTCTGCCATTGTGCACCACTCAGTTTATCTGCAATTGCCAACACACATAATAAGTAGATTCAGCAATACTGCTACTTCTCTGAACAAATGGCCAAGTGCATGGTTGATCTAATAAAAAAATCTGAATATAAGCTTCAGTCCTACGTATTGCTAATTTCAGGACAGAGAAGCTAGCAAATACGGGTTGGCTGCCAATTTCAATAGACAAAGAAGCTAGCAACATACGGTAGCCTCACATGACACATACGATTCAGCTAGTTTGCCGGCCGGCCTACAGGTAAACTTGTGTCGAAACTAAAATTGGGATTACCTCCGTCTGGCCAGAATCGCTTGTCAAAGTAGATGAGGTAGTACTCCCCGAGCCTGTAGGAGAAGCGCAGATGAGCAGAAGATCGAAGCCGCCGGTGGCCGTGGCGCGGACGGAGAGGAGGCGGCGGAATCCCCGACGCTGACGGCGCAGGTGAGGCGCGACTGTGGTGGCGAAATCCCTGGCACAGCGGAGCGCGGCAGATGCTCTCTCTTTCTCCCCGGAGGCGCTGCTCCGTCCGCCGCGAATCCCTCGCCTCCCGCCTCGACGGAACGGCGCGGGAGAAATCAATCTGTTCCCGCCAAATCGAGTATGCTCGCGTGTTGTCTGTGCCGAAAGCCTGAAACAACCAAGTCCTGGTGGATTTTGCCTTGGGTGTTTTCTAAGCGTTGGATTAGAAATAGATGGCAGATATGATGGTTAAGTCTCACCATGACTTATGACTAGCACGTCACTGAAGCTCAGTCCCTCCGCCTGGACCACTCCACGTCGCACGCGCCACCCGACCTGGTCGACCGAAACGCCCGCTCGACCCTAGCCTGCCCTGCTCCCATCGTACTCGGCCCCACCATCCTGCAATTCCCCCAGCCCCGCAATCTCTTCATCTCGCCCACCACCCGGCGCATTCCCCTGATTCCGCCGCCGCCATCCCCCATCGCCACCAACTCCCGTCACCGCGCGCCTCCTCCCAGAGCCCTGCCGACTACCGGCGCTCGCCCTCCAACCTGCACGCACCGCCGCTGCACGGGTCGCGTACAGCTCGGTCGGCCTCTTCTGCCTTGGCGCGACGGCCGCCGCCAGGGACCCCTCTCCGCCGGCCACCCTCCGCGTCCTCCGGCCGCCGTCCCGGGGCGACCCTTATTGATGCACCGGCGCCTCCGGTTCCAGCGCTGCCGCCTCGAGCTTCCTGCTTCCGGCCAAGCTCTGCCGCCCGTGTCCTCCTCGTCTCCGGGCGGGAAGGGCCCCTGCCCCACCTCGCTGAGTCGCTGTCCCGTGTCATCCCCGTCGCCTGCAGGATCCGCGCTACCAGAGCTCGCCCTGCCTCTTGAGCCGCCTCCAGCGCCTCGATGGCCTCAACCCGGGTGTCTGCTGCCATCGCCTTGCGTGTCGAGAAGGGGCCAAGTCCCCTGGGCGAGTTCGTGACCAATTGGTGTATCGCCCCGAGCCTATCGATAACCTTGACGTGTTCCTGTGTGTCCGATGATAAACTCGTCTTGGTAATCTGGTCGTTGCCAAGTTCTAATGTCGATCACTACAGGCCAAGTTGGGCTCGCAGCCACGCTCATCTATACTATTAAAAAGATTGGGACCGTTCGTCACCACCAAAATCCGTCTGCCTTGAAAAGACGGTTTTAACCCTGGATTTTCGGACATATTGCAAGGTATGCCACCGCCAAGTGAAACATACATGTTCGATTAAAAAAAAACTCCACTCTGGGTCAGCCTCTCCCTCTCCGTCCCCGTCTGCTGCCCCCAGTCACGCAGCCATGCCGCCGGCCACCCCACCCTGCACCTCCTCGACCTCGCGGACCTCCCCTAACCCTGCCGCTCGCCAGCGCAGCCAAGCGACCTCTCTGCGGCCGATTCCCCCACCGAAGCAGCCTCCCCGTGTCCCCAATCTAGCCGCCTCCCAAACCCTAGCCTCCTCCCCTGCCACCCAGCCCCTCCTGGTCCTTTGCAGCCAAGCCTCGCGCGGCGGCAGCCCGGACCTGGTCAGCGGAAGCAGAAGAAATCGAGGGTGGAGATTGATCAGGCGTACGCGTTATCTAAGATGGATGGTAAGCTGCTACGATGGATGAAATTATTGGAGAAGGAGGGAACCAATGGCGGCGGAGCATCCGCAGGGTGTATATCACACTTTTCCTTTCCGTTCTACTAGGTGTTTCTGAAATTTAATGTTTTGGGGATTTTTTGGGTGGGGAGGAAGATTAGGACGATTGGGGATCGATTGACCAGAAGAAATCAGATAAAGGATAAACAAATGGGAGTGGAGAAGAGGCAGAAGGAAGATCAGACCAAAAAGAGACGATTAGGATGGAGGGCTGGAGTGTTGCTTGGCGGCGAGGATGCTGCCGGCGGCGGCGGAGAAAAACAGCGCCGTATTCTGGATTCGCGTGGAAGGGGAAAGTAAGAGAGAGAAATGGCATCCGCCAGACGCTTCTACAAAAGACAAGTACGGTATGTGACCTTGATTGAATCGATCTGTACAGGGCGCGCCCGAGCATGTACAGCGTGACCGTCTAGCAAAATATTCTGACCAAAGCCTAGCAAAACAAAACCTGTCCAGCTACATAGTTAAAAACTGACACTGCTTCGCTATATTGTTTAATTGTGTACTTGCTGTTGCAATTTCAGAAATAGAGAGCGAAAATGCTGTAGCTGAGAGCTAGATAGTTTTGTGTGTACACGGTCTTGCGGCAAGCCCCAGCCACTGGCACATATGATTATACGTCAACCATGTTGCAGCTCTCCATAGCTTTGTTACAACCCTCTATATATGCTATCAATCGACGCGGTGATCTTCTTGCTTCAACTCTAGCCAATTTGATTAGTACTCTACACTAGCGACGGTGCGTCCTCATTCTTAACTGTAGAGTGACAAAAACGTCCTGGACTGGAGGCTAATTGCTAGCCATGGAAGGATCATGTCACTGTATGAGGATGCCAGCAATTTAAGTCGAGCTTTGGTTTGATCTTGCTGCATATATGTTGTGTAAGCTGAATCACTTGATCACTTTCTGAAATGCTGCCAGCCTGGGGAATGGAAGCACTACTCCCTTTCCTGAAAATTTGTCACGACAACCACATCCCTGATGAGAGCAGTAACTTTTTTCTACTTGCATTTTAGTATGATGTTGTCATATGGTATTTGAAAATGAAGAAGAAGAAGGATTGCAGTTTCTCAGTCTCAAGGCGAACGCTGCAGCATCTAGCATTTATACGGCCGATAATCTGTTCACTCCGTCCATGCATCTAGCTAACTAAGCATGTCATCCTAATCCATTAAACTCCTTGAAGCAACCCTGAGACGATGTGGCTCGTGCTGACCATTTACTGAAAGCCTGAACTCCGAAGCCCGGTTTATCTGAATTGAGAGTACGGAATCATAGCATATTAGGATGTGGCTGTTAGGTTTTAGAGAACACGACTGCACTTTGTACAATAAGAAGCATGCAACAGCAAAATAAAAGCCCCTTCCCCTTGATTCAGACTCTTGTTGTGCGTGTGTCGCTACTTGTCTGAGAGCAGACAATACATGAAAGCTATGTATAGGTGAAGACGTTGACTCACACGTCTAAATGTTCGTCACCCTATACAGGAGGTCAATGTAAGGACGAAACCTATATCAGCAAGGTGGTAATTTGGCTCCCCTTGCGTTAGACCTCAGCTGCGACAGCACCAGTGTGACCAAGATCTCTAGATTTAAGATTGTTATTAGTGTGGCGATAAAGGCTACATCGGCACGAGGGAATGCGCTACATCATCAAATTATGGAGTGACCGCCTTCTCATTATCCACAAGGTAGTGAAGGGCGCCTAGAGTTCTCCGATAAGGAGGTAAGAGTGGTAGCGCATTATTAAGAAGTTCCACAAACAATAATTGACATATATACAATACAAGACTACTTCTCTGAGTCACTCGACCCATTAAGAAAAATATTTCGTTTTAATAATAAAAAACTACAACGCAATATTTAGTAGAAATAAACCCGTAGCAACGCACGGGCACTCTGCTAGTCTATACTATTAAAAAGATTGGGGCCGTTCGTCTACAGGAAATTCCGTCTGCCATGCTTTTACGATTTTGCCCCTGACAGTGTGGGAAAATTACCTTCTCTGCCACCGCGGAGTGACACCCGACCTTATCCCCTTCCCTCCATCATCTTCCAGCGCCGCCCGCTGCGTCCGCTCCCCACGTTCGCTGCTCCGCCTGCGCTGTCCTTCCGCTTCCCCTGCCTCCCCTCCTCTGTTGTGCCGCCGCGCTGCTCACCCCCCTCCGCCCGCGCTCTTCCGCAACTTCGAATTCCCAACTTCCTACTGCGCCGTAGGGAACGTACCCACGGCCGGCCGGCTCCACCAGCTTCCCTAATGTGCCGTCTCCAGACGCCCCGCGCGCCGCCGCCGGCCTCCCTGCCTTGCCTCACCTCGCCCCGATCACCCCACCTCCAGCTAGCTGCGCGTCGCTGCGCCTCTTCCCCACGCCGCCTCACCCAATCCCAGATGCAACGCCCAAGACGCGGCGGCGCAGGTACAACCCTCTCCGTCCGACCTCCTCCTCATAACCAACAGTGCCTCGTCCCCTCCCAGGCAGAAGGAATTGACCGGAGTGGGATGGAAAAGGAAGACCAGTCCCTGATGGTAGCATCCTAGCGTCCGTGCTTTCTCCCATCGAGGCGGCCTGGGAGGCGTTCGTGATGTGGTCGAACCTCTGATGGCACACGTTCGTCCCACTTCCACACTCTGGTGGCACGCATTCGTCCCACTTCCACATGACGAAAGGTCTCCACCTGTTGATCCCTTGCCCCCGATCTGGCCACCGGACTACAACGGGATGCTTCTGTCGAGGTTACTGGACGCAGCAACGCATGCGTGTGCAGGACCTCTAGAGGCAATTCAGCATGCGGCGCGGCGGCAATGCATGCGGGGTCGGCAGAGATCTGCTCGCGTCATTGCTTCATGAAGCAAGCTTCAGGGCGTGAGGGTCATGGAGGAAGGAGATCATGGAGGAGTGCAGGTAAAAGATGGGTATTCACGACTTCTAATCATGTTCAAATTTCATTAGTTGCAAATTTGAAGATTGGTAACTGGTAAGTCATAATTTCCCTCATAAACCAGTCAAATCATGTCGACTTGTTTATTTTTTAAAAAATAAAATTGCTAACTTGTGAGTCATTCAGTAAATAGCTTCCAATTTCTTTGTAGGGTAATTTACTATTGATTTGGCCCATAAATTTAGATACTTCCCCGCACTTAATCATCCTATATGTTAAGTTGAAAACAAACATCACCTTATAAAGATTACTTTTTCGTTTGTTTTTTTAAAAAAGATACTGATGTATGATTTCCTTTATCCTTGTGAAGGACAAATCAGGAATTTCTTTTACTTTCAGGCATATTGTAGTATCATAGCACTTGGATAAATGAGCTACCTGGAATATTGCTACGATCAGTTGATAAAGCCATCTAGAAAGGTCCGTTGTAAGTTTGTTTATCCAGTACAGAGATGATAAACCATTCTTTAACATAGAGTTTGTGGCTGAACTTTTCGAGAAATTATGTAATTTATGTTGATATGAATTACCATAGGTTTTTTTGAGCTTCTTCTAAGGATTGGACAGTATTTCCCTACTCTGAAGTGTGAAAACCTTTTAAGCCACTATAGAGTTATTTGGTACTAAATGTAAGTACTCCTCTACTCAAGATCTCTTATCCACTGTTTTTATACTGAACTAATGGCATGTTGTTGAGAGATTCATCTGCAATCGTAGAGCTTGGTTCTTTTATATACCTTCCTCATGATCAGAGAAGTTTCAGTGTACGGGATGTTCTATTGACAAGTTCAGTTTGCATCCAGGCATAATTGATCCTTTTTCATTTTTTTAGTAGCAACACATTTCTGCTGATAAATGTTCATATCATGTTTCATATCTTTTCATTTGGATGAAATATTGCCCCCTTCTAATTATATTCTTTTACATTTTTTGTATAAGTTGGGGGTGGGCGCACGACAACTGGAGGAGGTCGAGCCCTGGCAGCGGCCGGAGCTGTCCCACCACGAGCTGGAGTAGGGCAAGTTGCTTGACCCTGAATAATACTTGATTGAAGATGGAAACAGCTAGCCGCCGTTCCACCTCGGCCACCCCTTCGCCGACCATACTGAAGAGATGCGCTCTGTTACCACCATACAGGTGTATCCGGAGGCGGATCACATGCTTCCAACCTCAGGTGCCTCCCTGGCCAATGGCACAATGGTGCAGCTGTCGAGACTGCTGCTCCTGATCTAGGTGTGTGCGTGGTCATAAACCGGAATTTGGTTCAACTTTTGTGGTAGATAAATATATTATGAGTAATTTCGTGTTTCTAGAGATATTGTGCTGTAGACGAAGCAGCAGCTTGTCGTGGATCATCCACCAGTGTAGCCAAGGGCAAAAGCTAGACCACCGAGCAACTATCGGTGGCGGCGAGGCCATCTTCTTCCCAAATGTCTGACCAAATGCCTCTACGGGCTGTAGTTCAGAGTAAATATGAGAAACATGTTTTTGAAATATGTTAAAGGAAGATCATATCTGAATTTCTTTAATGTTGTTCAGAAACTGATTGTGAGATGCTTGTAAATATTTGTCCCACTGTGAGCCTGACGCACAACACGAAAGCATGCTGTAGCGGGCAAAGATTAGTACTGTATTAGTTTTCTATAAACATTGAATGGAACATTAGAATTGAAAAAAAGTAGATGTTTCATATTGGTTTGATTGTCTTTTTCTGACTTAATCACGGGGTCCAGAATTGCTAAAATTTGTTTATTTCTGAGTTTATATTCCTATTGTGACCCCAAATGAAGCCGCTCAATTGACTCTTATTTTGTAGTCCACGAATGAATACGTAACTGTGGGTATAAGGGAGATGAACTGGTAGTGTATCTCTCTAGGCATAGCTGGATAATGTAGTTACAGTTCACATATATTTGTTGCAGCGGTACATTATCATTGAGAATTGAAGATTTTGTTCAGTTTCTGACCTATTCAGTTAAGTGTATTTGTATTAAACCCATATTTGTTTAAAAAAAGCTCACTCGGCGACCTTCCGGTTCAACATGAGACAATAAGAAAGAGCATGGAATGACTTTCTTAGTAAACGTGCAGTGAGATGGTGCTTGATTTTGCAATCTGGGTTGCTCATCAACCCATACGATGCAATGAGATATCGATGTGTGAGACTCACAAGCAATAGTTTTTCTAGAACTTCTTGATATTTGAAGGTTAATGAGGTTGCCGATTAAGAAAGGATGCCTCTAGGAGTATAGAATACATGCAGCAAGATTGAAATGCCATTATAGAACTTATTTTAGCCAACCTAGAGAAAGATGTTTTTGTCTGAGAAGCAAGGGTCTTATTCGTCACGAGATATACTGGGAGCTGATTTTACAAACTCGAAACATAGTGCCGATGAAAAAAAAAGTTGGTGTTTTCAATCGCGTTCTGTCTGTTGATCGTTCTTGTTCCAAGTTCCCGTTTTATCTTTTCGAGGCAGCAAACTCTTTACAAAGAAATGATTAAACAATCAAAAGAAGTTCAACTACAGGCATAGCAAAAGCAAACAAATGCAAAAAAATTGGGACTACGGCCAAGCAATAGGAGAAGATTAATATACATAGATATTTGTGTGTGTGTGTGTTATATTTACGCATGAGACATATGTGATAACAGGAAAAATAAGAAGCCGTAGCAACGCACGGGCATTCAACTAGTAGTCACAGTAGGACCTCCGACCTGTTCGTTTTCGACACCATCCAGATCTCCATCAATCCCATGTTGTGGTTGGGTACTTGTGCCGCCTCGCGAAGCCACAAGAAGACGTCGGCAAGTCCGTGGTACCTCGACGATGCACAACGTGACACGAAGCTATACCAAGTTCGCCACCGACCACCGGCGCAAGATCTTCACGCGACACCATGACCTCCTGCATGGACACAAATGCTCCGAGTCTGAACCCGAACACCTCCGAACCCAAAGATCGACAATACCCACGTGTGACCCTAAGCCCCTATTTTATAACATGATATTTTACTTGTTGCTTATTAAATTGTTAATTAAATGTTGGGAGTAGATATAATTAATGGAGAGGCAGAGAGGGTAATAGTTGAGATCTATTTATTATCCCGCCCACCATGTCCATCTAGGACCCGAGTTCTTGACACTTGTTCTGATACTGAGCGCGCTAACCACAAGTGGGTGTATGGACACCCCTATAGGCTTAGTACCTGATTTCAAAGTACTATCCTAGGGGCCACAAACTAGTTTTGGATTTTAATGTCATGTTATGCCGTGTATGCCATGTTTATTATATGATGCTCGATGAGTATTTACTACTGTATTGTTTAGGATGTGAGTCGTTATGTTGAGGATTATACCTATGGCCTCTGATCTCTTAGCCGATCTCGCAACCTCTGGGTCTGTCTTTAGAGTTACTAGGGAGCCCCCCATGTGCTTGCTTTAGGTCTAGGAAAGCATCGTGTCCTAGGCCCCGTCGACATACCTATGGGTGTATGTTAAATGATTTGGCAAAAAGGGTTGAAGTGCGTGTGGAAACTTTGGTGTACCCTGCAGGGTTAAATCTTTTCAAAAATCTGTGTCCGCAGTTATGAACGACTTGGAGCATAGTATCTCGATCATAGAAAACTACAACTCAAGTTACTATTATAATTTGACTTGTATATGATATGACTAGAAGTTGGATAATCACCACAGAAAGAATGAATAAAATCACCAACCGTGTGAGTTTCCTCGGCTTGACTTCCTCGTTTGGTCTCGAGGGAGAGATGCCAGGATGGGTATGTTTGGTGGTAATATCAGGTTGGATCCGAATAAGTCTTCCTCATCTCTCTCTGATAGCCGACAGTTGTGTCAAGTCTCTATAGGTTATTTAGTGCATGTTGTGATGCCGCTTCTGTCCACCATACCTATGTTGGCGAGAGCCGCCGAATTCTAAGTCTCGCCGTGTACTGATGTTAGTACTGACCACTCTCTTTATCCTTTTCCCTTTATCGGCACCTTTTGTTTTAGCAGGTTTGAGATCGGCGTCGTTAGCAGGGTTACCCTTCCGGCTTGGCCTGGGCAGGGTTATGGACGCCATTGGTTATTTCTTCAAGGCTCTTAGCCCAATCTGCATCTTGTTCGTACTCGGATGTTGTATCGTTTTTAAGGTGATTTGGATCTTTGTACTGTATATATGTACTCTTGACTCATCGAGTCATTGTTATATATATATATATATATATATATATGTTCTGTGGGTTCCATTATGGACTAATGTGTAATGGTATTACTTCGTTTTCCACCTGTACGAAAGTGCCTGGTGGACACCTTTGAATCGTTTCTATGCGGGTTTGGCGGGAATCGCTAAAACTTGCATAGGGCCGATCTGAAGGTGTTACAAAGTGGTATCAGAGCTCAACAGTTGCGATACCCCACTGGTTCAGCCTGTAGGATAACCTAGCTAACGTTCGATGTAGAGTGTCAAAACAATTTTGCAAAATCGATTGGATAGATCCGATTAGATATGCTTTTACTCCTTAACTGTATGTTATTCTTCTCTTACCCTCGCGTGTTTTGAATCTGCTCCCTTATCTCTTCTTCGAGTCCAGGATTTCTCGTGGTTGGGTTTCCGTCGTACCTTTAGGGTTTCGCTTCCTTCCCCTTGTAACGGTGCTTCTACACTGGTCTTCATGCTAGCTGATGGATCTTTCATCTGTCGAACCTTTCAATGGACCAAAAATTCACTAAGAATTTTTCATTGTATCTTCCGGTGTTCTCCTTCATGATGACGTCATCTATATCAGATCTGATGAAGAGCCTACAACATTCCTTTGTTCCTGAACATTGCTTGTCAAAATCTTTAGCTAAATTCAGAGAGTTGGATGCATAGTCTCCTATTCGTGTACAGAGTAATGCTTTGAGTGCGGGATGGAGTCGCGACCATATCACTACTCTTATCATTTGCTTTTGTATATTGAATCGGTGGATCAATGCAGTTTTAATCGTTCCTCAGAAGTTAGAGGTGGCCTTATATTTTGATACCTTTACCTTCGTACTTTCTTATCCGGAGTTCTCTCTCAACGAACGGGAGCAATGACCCTTTTTGGTGGTGTCGCTGATTTCAAGACAGAGTGAATCTTTGTTAGTGGTGTCATGAGGGTCTACACGGATTGAGAAGATTTAGACCGTCAGCTTTCTTCCCTGTACCACGAGGTGGATCTCGTAGTGGTGTCGAATTGTAGCACCCCAGGTAAAACCACTACCAGAAAATTGCTCGTTGTTGTGCATCATCATGACTTCATGCTCATGTAATCATGGCACATTGCATTTGAGCATCATCATCACATCTTCATGCATTTGTTCGCCTAAAACTATTTTCTGAAAGCCTTTTTTGTTTCCTAGATATTCCCCTATTTGTTCAAATTGAAAACCTTAGATCCATCCGGATATTTTATTTGTCTAAAAACTTTTTGAAATTTTTTTTAAGAAAGAAAAATAATAAATATAAAACTATTTTTAAACCCTGGGGGAGGCCGCCACCGTCCAGGCCCAACGACCTAGCTGGCAGCAGCCTACCACCCCACCTACCTTAAACCCTAGTTTCCCCAAACCCTAACCCTAACCTAGAACCACCCTACTCCTACATGCCGCCACAGACACAACACATAGCCACGCACCCGCACCTACCTAACACACACGAGCACACACCTACGGTGCACGCGACACCCATGCTAGCTACCACCGAACCCCGCCCGGAAATGCACCCGCGCATGCACGCTCAACCTGATCCCACCCCTGCTTGATCTTCTTGTACCACTCCACGTCACACGCGCCACCCGACCTGGTAGACCGACACGCCCGCTCGACACTGCCCCGCTCCCATCGTATCCGGCCCCACCACCCTGCAATTCCCCAACCTCGCAATCTCTTCATCTCGCCCACCACCCGCGCATTCCCATGATTCCGCCACCGCCATCCCCCATCACCACCAACTCCCATCGCCGCGCGCCTCCTCCCGGAGTCCTGCCGGCTACAGGCACTCGCCCTCCAACCTGCACGCACCGCCACTTCACGAGTCGCGTCCAGCTCGGTCGGCCTCTTCTGCCTTGGCGCGGTGGCCACCGCTGTGGCATCCCGCAAAACCACTACGAGAAAATCGCGTTGAATTTGTGCATTGCATCTCATCATCATGCATTGTGTGCTTAAAACTATTTTCGCAAAACTTGTTTTGTTTTCTAAAAACGCCCCGTCTTGTTTTCAAATTCAAACCCGGGTCTCCGGAATATTTTGTTTAGTCTAAACACCGATTGCAAACGCCCCGTTTTAATTAAATAAAATGTTAATTATTTTTAGTGGGGCAGTCGAACGGGCCGAATCGACCCGAACGACCACCCCAGAAAAAAATACAAACGGCCCACTCGTAAATCCTAAAACTACCCAACTTCCTACCCACCCTTGCCTCCACATCACTCTGGCCAATCAGAACATGCCACCTCACTTTTTCTCTTCCCCCACCCAACCCCAAACCGCCACATGGCACCCCCAACTCCCTCCTCTCTCCACTCAGCCCTTGGAACCGGTCCACCCCCTCTCCCCATGGCCCACACGCCAGCCCCCACCCCACCCGCGCGCTGCAGCCTCTCACCCCACAACCTCCCACCACTCATCTGCCCTCCGGCCCCACCTCGCAGGTCCACCCGCACCGCACCCCGCCTGGCCCCGTCCTTCTCCTCCCTCTTTTTCTCTGCACGCCACCGCTGACGCTCCACCCTCCCTCTCCCTGTCCGTCCACCGCCGCCGGGCCGTCTCAGCGAGCGCGCCCCACCACCCCGCACATCCTCTCCCTGCCCGCGTCCACCCCTGACCTCCCCCAGACGCTCGCCCGCCTCCAGCAGAGCGCGCCGGCCCCGGCCTCCGGCTCCCCTTCCCAACCACGCCCCCGGCCGCTGCTCCTCGACCTCCTCCCGAGCCGCCCGCGTCGCCCCTCCCTGCACCGCCTCGCCGGCCCGCCGGAGCGCCGCCCGTCTGCCGCGCCTCCGCCTCTCCGCCCCTCCGCACCCAGCTCTGCGTCGCCGGCCTGCGTCCGCCGCCACCGGCTCCACCCGTCGCCGACCCCGAGCTACCCCCGCCGGCGAGCTCCGCCCCCCAGCCGTCCGCCGTCGCCGCCCCTGCGCCTGCCCGGCCCCGGCTCTCCTCGGCCTCGCCACCGGGCGCGCCTCCAGCCGCGGGCTCTGGCCCGAGCCCGCCTCGCCGCCTCGCCGTCAGCAGCGGGCCCTGCCGCCGTTCTTCCACGACCCCGGCCGCCCGAGCCTCCCTGTCCGCCGCTCTGCGCATCGCCTCCTGCAGCATGGTTCTCGTCGGCCTCCTCCCTGTCCAGGACGTTGTCGCCAAGGCCGCCTTAGTTGCGTGTGTAGACAGAGATGGTGTCCTGGCGTGTGGTTTTCCAAGTTTTTTTCCTTGGCATGGATGAGAGGACCCCATGAGGATGGTATGAACCCGATCTGTTGGAGATGCATCGAGGTGACCCGCAACCCCGCAAGATCCCGTATGCGCCCAGAGCGACCACATCGAGAACTTCCCCGAACCCGGCAACGCCGGAACCTCAAGATCTTCCCCACGGATCCGATGGTTGTAGCCCCGAAGACCGATCCCGGCGCGACCGAACCCCGTCGACCACCAAGACCCTCGGGATCGCCAAGTTCTCCTTCCCGGACGCGATGGCCGAGAACCCGGACACCGAGCGCCAAGATCGCCACCGGTTCAACAAGCGCTCCGCCCCGAACACCAAATTTCTGCACCCCGAATGTCAAGACCGACTCGATGGCGCGAACCCGACAAGATCGGCACGACGACAAGTACGGCACCGACCAATAATGAACCCGATGCACCCCGACGCCACGCCAAGTTCATCTACCCGAACGCCAAGAACTGCTTCCGACCGCCAAGACCGATAAGATCTACCCCGATCCGAAGACCCTAACCCCGGAGTCCGAGAACGATCCCGTCGAGACCGATCCGTCGAACCCTGGACCCTGAGACCGACCCCGAACCCCGGAACCCCAAGATCGTCGAGCCCCCTCAATGTGTGAACCCCTTCCCGAAACCCTATTTTATAATATCATAAATTTGTTGCACATTAAATTGCCATAGTCGCATGCATATTTGTGTGGTTTGGGGGCCTTATGCCGATTCACCTAATAATTAAATATGGGGCCCATATGCGGGCAAATCTAGTCTCATATTGGCCTCATTTAAATTTGTGTAGCGAACCGGTATCTTATCTTGCCTTGTTATAACAACATTTAATTGCGGGGTAGCTAAACAACATGCACCACCTATTTAATTGTCGGGACCCCGGTTCCGCTTAATATGACCTAATTGCATCGCACCTTGCCATGCCATGCATCATACATGCATCATGCCGATCTTCTGCCGTTGTATTAAATAGTGCATCCGGTGTTTATTCTAGTGTTTTGCTTCTTCGCGGATAAGACCGTTGAGTTGATGTGAGCTTCGCCCCGATCTTCGGTTGAACCTTCGACAATGTTTTCAGGCGAGCATCTCCCCCTTTTCTACCTATCTTGCTTTTATAGTATTTATTCCCTCCTGTTGATCTATTGCTATCTGTGTTGCGATGCTTTAGTTTCCGTACCTGTGATATACCGTGCAGCCCTATATTGCCTTGGACACATCCTATTACCTGTTGTTTGGTAGATAGTTGGACTTGCGCGTCGTAGTCGCTTGCTCAAGTGCCGTTGCGTGTCGTCAAGTGCCACAGTTGTTGATGTATCGCCGCATGTTGATGTTGGATATGATCATAGTTTTACTTATCGTTCACTTTAATTCCTGTTTAACAACTAAAATTCGTTTAAGCAGAGGCATCGGTGGGTGATAGATAATATTTGGTTTCCGAACGCCCACTTGTGTCCCGTAGGACCCCGAGTACTTGATACATGTTCCTTGATTTATCGCGCTATCCACATCCGGGAGGTATATGGGACCCCCCTTAGTCAGAGCTTGATTCAGTCTTATTTCTTGGGGCCACAAACTAGTTTGAGGTTTTATTTACGATCCTGTACTTATGCCATGCTTTACTGTTTTATTTACGATTGTGCGATGTATAGCACACTGTACTGTTTAGGTAAGCGGAATGTTTTCGCGGTATCGACAAGCCCCGTTTGGGGTTCCCAGTCGTTTACAGCCATTGTCGCAGACCTTGAGTCCGTCTCGGAGCTAGCTTACTTCGTTGCGGGTCTACTCAATGGGGTGGCCCCCTGAAATATTTCTGAATCCTGTGATTGCTTTGTAGTGAAAGCCTCGTTGGGTTTTGATTTGGTTTTTCCGAGGTTGATCTAGTGTGTGTTGCTATTTGTGCACCCCGGCCGGGTAAAACTTTCTGAAAGCCGTGTCCGCGGTTATGGACGACTTGGAGCACAGTATCTCGACCATAGACAAGCATAACTAAAGTTTATTGCTATAAATTTGACTTTATAATGACTAGTAATCAGCTCCACTATAATGGAATGGCTAAATAATACTGCCCACAATTGCTTGATGGAGTGTCGCTCGCGACCCTTGTACCTGACTAGTAATTATTGCAACTACAACGGAATGGCTGAATTAAAGTATCAACAACTGCTGGGTTTTTGGGTTGTCTCATGCTAACTGTATCTGATTAGTAATTGTGGCAACTACAACGGAATGATTAACTAAAAGTGCCCACTGCTTATTTTATCAGGATGATTATCCAAATCTGACTAGTAATTGCTGCAACGATAACTGAATAAATAAAACTGCCAACTGTGTGAGTTCCTCGGTTGACTTCCTCGTTTGGTCTCGAGGGGGAAACGCCAGGATGGGTTTGTTTGATGATAGTATCAGGTTGGATCCGAATAGGTCTTTCTTACCCCTCTCTAATAGCCGTCAGTTGTATCGAGTCTCTATAGGTTGTTTAGTGCATGCTGCCGCTGCCGCTTCAGTCCACCATACCTATGTAGGCGAGGACCGCCGAATTCTAGTCTCGCCGTGTACTGGCCTCAGTACTGACGCTCCTCTTTTTCCTTTGCCCTTTGTCGGCACCCCTTTTGTTTTAAGCAGGTTTTGAGATCGACGCCGTTAGCAGGGTTACCCTTCCGGCTTGGCCTGAGCAGGGTTATGGACGCCATTGGTTATTCTTCAGGGCTCTTAGCCCCATTTGCATCTTGTCCATAGTCGGACGCTCTATCGTTTTCAAGGTGATTTGGATCTTTGTATATTATATCTGTATTCTTGACTCATTGAGTCGCTGTTATATATCTGTTCTGTGGGTCCCATCGAGGACTGTTGTGTAATGTTATTACTTTGTTTTCCACCCGCACGAAAGTGCCTGGTGGGCACCTTTGAATCGTTTCTATGCGGGTTTGGCGGGTTTCGCTAAAACTTGCATAGGTCCGATTCTGAGGGTGTTACAACCGCCAAGGACGACTCTCCGTCGTCCACCCTACGCATCCTCCGGACGCTGTCCCGGGGCGACCTTATTGAGGCACCAGCGCCTCCTAGAGCCCTACCGGCCACCACCGCTCGCCCTCCACCCTGTGCGCACCACTACTGCACGCGCCGAGTCCAGCTTGGCCGGCCACCTCTACCTTGGCACGGCCGCCTCTCCGCCAGCCACCCAACTGGTCCTCTGGTCGCCATCCCGAGGAGACCCTTCTTGATGCACTGGCGCCTCCGGTTCCAGGGCCGCCGCCTCGAGCTTCCTGCTTCTAGCCAAGCTCAGCCACTCGTGTCCACCTCATCTCTGGACGGGAAGGGCCCCTGCCCCACCTCGCTGTCCCGCGTCATCCCCGTCGCATGCAGGCTCCGCGCTACCAGAGCTCACCCCGCCTCTTGAGCCGCCTCCAGTGCCTCGATGGCCTCAACCCGAATGTCTGCTGCCATTGCCTTGCGTATCTAGAAGGGGCCAAGTCCCCTAGGTGAGTTCATTACCAATTGGTGTATCGCCCCGAGCCAATCGGTAACCTTGACGTGTTCTTGTGTGTCCGATGATAAAATCGTCTTGGTAATCTGGTCATTGCCAAGTTCGAATGTTGCTTATGAAGGGAATATGCCCTAAGAGGCAATAATAAAGTTGTTATAATGTATATTATAAGTATATGATAGATGTTTTTTTGCATGCTATAATTGTATTAATACGGAAACGTTAATACATGTGTGTTTAATAAACAAAAAGTAAGTTCCTGGTTATGCTTTTCTTATAAACCAGCTCGTTGATTAACAAGATGATCAATGTTTCCTGATCATGGACATTGGATATTGTTACTAACGAGGTCACAACATTATTGGAATGATGTGATGAACATTCATTTGAAGTATAGCATTACGATCAAATTCATTGTGTTTATAGTGCTATAACATCATACGAAGTAATCCTAATCCTTAGACCATGAGATTATGTCAATCACTAACACTAGAAGAGTATCTTGATAACATCAAATGTCACACCATAACAGGGTGACTATAAAGGTAGGTTCGGTGCTACGAAGGTGTTATTTACAGGCTAATAGATCAAGAGTGGAATTTGTCCATCCCAATGACGGATAGATATACTCTGGGCCCTCTCGGAGACATCACATTAGTTAGCTTGCAAGCAAGTGATGTGATCACTAGAACGTTATATCACGGGAATAAGAAAAGAGTACATGTCGGTAACCAGATCAAACTAGGTATGGAGATACCGATGATCAAATCTGGGACATGTAATATATCTCGTGACAAAGTTATTAAGTTACTAGCGTAAAAGTTTCTCACGATCACAAGAAGTCGTCGTTGAATGTGTGGGAGTCAGTATGGATTTCCAGGTCCCTCTTCTGATTATTGATCCGAGAGGGGTCTCGATCATGTGCGCATTATTCGCGAACATGTAATCTCAAATTCCCATTAAATTTCCACCAAATTTAATGTAATCTCTCTTCAAATAAAACTTCTTTCATTTATTTATTCATAATTTTGTCAATTACGTTAATTAACAAACATTCACATAAAACCCCTTGCTAGTATTCAATTTCACATGCAGGAACAATTTCAGCAATGTCACTGAAACAATTCCGGTGTCTAGTGAAATAATTCCCGCGCTTTGTAATTCTTTTGTCTAGAACATATTTGTTCCAAATGTCATCGGTGTCTCTTAAGTGTGTCACCCTACGGTTTTCGAATAATGCGGACATGATCGAGACCCCTCTCGGATCAATAATCACAAGCGGGACCTAGAAATCCATACTGACTCCCACACATTGAACGATGACTTCCTTTGATCGTAAGAACCTTTTACGCTAGTAACTTAATCCCTTTGTCTCGCGAATATTACATGTTCGAGATTCGATCATCGGTATCTCCATACCTAGTTTGATCTCGTTACCGACATGTACTCTTTTCTTGTTCCCGTGATATAACTTTCTAGTGATTACATCACTTGCTTGCAAGCTAACTAATGTGATATCACCGAGAGGGTGTAGCATCCCAGTTGTCTAACATCTGTAATGCTACTGGATCTAGTAATAAAAGGGCCACTTCCTACATATAATTGTTGCATCATCATCATGTCATGCTCATGTCATCATGCCATCTTGCAGTTTGAGCATCATACAACAACCCTCTTTGTTTTGGTTCTTATCTCATATGCATTATTAATTGTATTTGCCTCTTGATATTGTATTTGGTTCTTGATATATTGTTAAATGCCCAAGTTGAGTTGGGGGCATATCTTTTATTGACTCCACCAACTTTTCTTTCTCCACTTTATAATTCCACCATCCAATTAATATGAGCTTGGCATTTTAATTGAGTTTACCTCTAGCTCATGTGGGTTGGGTGGATTCCACTCATAATCTTATGCTTGGCCTTACTCCATCTTTGGGGATGCACATAAATAAGTGCCATGGGATATTATTTTGTTCTCACAAGATAAAACCTGGCATTTAATGCATTTGCATGGGCCATGCAACCATCATCAACTTTGGTCATCTTAGGGTTTTGTTTGAATTCTTGGAGTGGGTCATCCTCTCTCTCTCTCTCTCTCCTTCTTTTGCTTGATCTAGCTAGAGCCATGCAAGCACCACCTATTTACTTGTCATTTGAATTTTATTTGTTTTGCTTGCATGGATCACCTCTTCTCCTTTGCTTGATCTTGCTTTGGCTTATCAAACACTCACCTTTACCCCTCCTTTCTCTATCTCTCTTGCTAACTCTAGAACCTACCTCTAATCATCTTACCCCATCTAAACCCTAATCAACACCCCCTCTTAGCTAAACCCTACCCCTCTCACAACCTTCTCCCTAAACCTACCTCTAATCACCTTACCCCCATCTAACCCGAGCCACCACCTCTCTAGCTAACCCTAGTTGCCCATCTGACCCTAGTCCTGCCTCTCTCACCCACCCAGCTCGGTTCCCACCTGACCACCCCCCTCCCATGTGCTTTTCCCTGACCCTCTCTCTCTCTCCAAACCCTAGCCTAACCGAGGCCCCCTTTTCCTCCCTTTGTGCATAAAGGTGGCACCCTCCCTTCTCCCCTCTCCTCCCTTATCCCCAACCACCCAGCTCGCCTCCACCCATATCCACCAGGCAGCCCCAGGTCCTCCCCATCCTCCTTCCTTCCCCCCCTCTCCACCATGATCGCACCTCGCCCATCCAAACCCTAGCTACGACCCCCCTCTGCTCTCCTTCGCTCCCGAGCGCGCCAAGGCAAGCCAGAGCACCAGGGCCCCCCATCTGCTTCCTCTTCGACGCCCAGGACGCGAGGAAGCCGCCGAACCCCGCCGGAGTAGCCCCGCCGCCGCCGCGCCCGCGAGTACCAGAAGCTCCAGAGCGCCAGCCCCGCCGTCGATCAACAGCCCCTCCGGCCAAGCTCTCACCGCCGTCGGGTCTCTGGTGAGCTCTTCTACCTCCTAGACACGCCCCCTTCCCCTCTCGTGTTCCGTAGCGCCGGCGCCGCCCGCCGAACAGCCTGCGTGCGTCAACGCGCGCCGCGCTCCGGCGACAGCAACGGCGGCTGCAGCTCTGGCCGCCTGTTCGTCGCCCCGCCCCGCACGCTGTAGCCTTTCTCCGCGCTAGCCCCCTAAACAAAAGTTGTAGTCCGATCTGCCCCCGTCACTTTTTGTTTTACCTTCTTCGTCTAGTTCGCGCTAGATGCGTCGCCATCGTCGACTGAACCCCGGCCGATCGTCGGTGCTCTGCAGAGCGGCGCGCCGCTGCCGTTCCGACAGCCGCCGCTGTTTTGCGCTTAGGCCCCTGCAAGATCTCCCGCCGTCCCCGTAGCCCCACCTGGCAGCCTCCCTTTCCATCTTGCGTTTAGGCCCCCGTAGATCCGAGCCTCGCAACCCGCAGTCCTCGGCTTGCCCACGTGTCGCACACCGGGTGGCCGCGAGCGCGTGTGGGCCTGCTGGTTCCTGGGCCCGCCTGTCAGCCTCGCTAGCTAGGTTGAGCCTCGGTGTGGAAAGGTCTGGCGCGTGCGTGTCGACCCAGTCGGCATGGTCCCATCTGTCTGCGGCTGTGGCTGGCTCAGCCTGAGTGTAAAAGTCTGTGTTGTCTGTTTTATTCAAATTTAATTCAAATTAATTCAAAATTCAAATTCAAATCTGATTTAAATAACTTTTAATTTATAAATCCAAATAATGCACATAATATATGTTTCTGAATCAGAATAGTGTGAGGATTTCAAATATACCATCCAAAAGTTGTTTTGCACACTTAAAATTTCAAGTTGATCTAAATTACAATAAAATGCCCCTGGACCTATATAAATTAATAACTTTTGTTTTATAACTCCGAATTTGACAAATGATATATCTAAAATGATCAGCTCGACGAGACCTTTCTGTTTATGCTATCCATGACTTCAATTGCAGCATGCATCATATAAATATATAATATACAGCAACTAATATGACAATAAAAGGTGATCAAAACTCAATAAAATGACTTATTCTTGTATTCCACACCTCACCCATGCCATGCTACTTATTGCCATGCAAATTGTGCATCATTCATCATGGCATGATTGTTTGCTTGACGCATTTTATTCCCATGCTTGTGCATTTTATTTATATTGGCCTTGTTTGTTTGGTTCTTCTTCGAATAGACACTGAGCAGGGGATATATCAAGAGAACCAGGAGCACTACCCAGATCCGTCTCTCGCTTCAACTGAGTTGCCAGGCAAGCACTACCACATGCTTGCATACATACAGTACCTATTGCCTCTATCTCATTCTTGCATCATTGAGTCGCGATTGCATTAAACTGAATCCCAAGTATTGCATAGCCTTTACTATTAAACCCCACCGAAGCTTGTTCCTCCATCCCATGAGCCATTACTACAGGAGTTGGTTGAGCCATGCGAGTCGTAGAACAGCATGTGTAGGGTTTGTGAGTGTCTGTTGGATAACGAGGTACCTAAACAACTTAACCTGAGTAGTAATGGGATAACTAATGAAAGTGGCACCGGTGAGCAATATCTGCTATTTGGTTTTTCCTGCTCACTTGTGTCCCGTAGGACCCCGAGTACTTGATTCATGTTCCTTGATTATTCGCGCTATCCACATCCGGGAGGCTTATGGGACCCCCCTGAGCCAGAGCTTGATTCCGTCTTATTTCTTGGGGCCACAAACTAGTTTGAGGTTTTATTTACTATTCTGTACTTATGCCATGCTTTACTGCTTTACTTAAATTGTGCGATGGATAGCACCTGTACTGTTTAGGATCGGGACACGTTTTCGCGGTGTCGACAATCCCAGTTTTCGGTTCCTAGTCGTTCACAGCCGTCCACCCAAACCTCGGGTCCGTCTCGGAGTCAGCTAACTTCGTTGTGGGTGTACTCCAAGGGGTGGCCCCCTGAAATATTTCTGAATCTTGTGATTGCTTTGTCGTGAAGGCCTCGTTGGGTTTTGATTTGGTTTTTCCGAGGTTGATCGAGTGTGTGTTGCTATTTGTGCACCCCTGTAGGGTAAAACTTTCTGAAAGCCGTGTCCGCGGTTATGGACGACTTGGAGCACAGTTTCTCGATCATAGACAAGCATAACTAAAGTACCGCTTTTAACTTGACTAAATAACTGACTAGTAAATAGTGCAACACTCATGGAATGGTTAATAAAACTGCCAACGGATGGGGGGGGGGGTTGTTCGTCCGCTTCCTTGTCGGTAAGCGAGGAGGAGGATGGATCTGATGATATTACTGTTATAACTGTTGACATTAATTCACGGACATCCGTCTATCTTTGGTTAGGCGGATGGTTAGCGAGTATCTATAGAACTGTTAGGGTTTATCTTTTGCTGCAATTGCGTCACCCCAGGTTGTGTCCCCTTTAGAGGCATAAAGACTTGCTGAGTACCTTACGGTCTCACACGATAAATTATTGGTTCAGATGAACAGGTACACTCGCAGGACGGATACTGGGTGGAGGAGGCCGATGATGTGGGCAACGATCGTTTGGTGTAGAGATTCCGGGAACGGGGATCCGTGAGATCTGTGGGCGGGATGTGCTTATTTATGTGGCATCTTATGCCGATTTGCTTCTTATCCGTACTCGGACTTGTTTTGCCGCTTCCGCTTGATACTCTGATGTGTGATGTATGAGGAATTATCCTAAAATATTATATCTATCTAGGTCATTTGAATCTTGCCGTATGGTGTTGCTATATTTTCCTTTCTTTCTAGATGGAATGGCTTTGATGTACTTTTGTATGGTGGCTTGCATACATACTCATTTGTGTATGTAGTTGATCCCTTCGCCTACCGATTACGCCGCCCGTACAGGTCCCGATGAATTGGAAGTGGTTGGGACGGCCGAAAGGTCTACCCGTGAGTGGATTTTGGGGCCCCACCATACTATTTCAACCACTTCCGCTCATCCAGGCGTGTATCTAGGAGCGTAATTCACCGAGGTAGTTACAATTGGTATCAGAGCCATCCCGACCTTCAGGGTCTCAGCCAAACGGTCGTTGTCAGTCTAGCAAATATTTTGGTAGTTATGTATACTAGGGAAAAACAAAACGCGAGAGTAGGACTGCTTCCATTTTTCTTCTTACCCACCCACCCACCCTTTTTCTGGTAAGGAAGTGTAACGTTTTCAATCCTCTTCTTAAAAGTTCAAACTAGGATTCACGTGTTCTGGGTTTCCATAGTACCATAGGTTGTGTGTGTGTGTGTGTGTGTGTGTGTGTGTAATTCTTTGTCTATCTGTTGCATCCAAGTTGTTATCTAATCGGCCTTTTGGTTATCAACTGTTGGTACATTCCATACCGACAGGCTTTGCAAACCGACGCGATCTATCTGATTCGTTGTATACCGACGTGATCTGTCTTACTCTTTGTTATCCGACGTTATCTTGTTTGGGGTGTTCGTTTCCGTAGTTACTAATCTTTAGGTTCAACGTGAGAAGAAGGGGTTAGGATATGTGTTCCACTTGTTCATGTGCGGGGTAATGATTTGAGTGCGGGATGGAGTCGCGACCATACCACTACTCTTATCATTCGCTTTTGTATATTGAATTGGTAGAGTCACTAATCTTGATTCGTTAAGTAATTTTGCGCATCTATTGGTATTTTAATGCCGAAATTTGTGGAAAAATTTTCTTTGATATATTTGTGTACCACACTCCTTTTCAGTCGTGTGCGATATGCTAATATCTTCTAGGTGCTTTGAACTTTGTTGGTATTTTAATATCATCTTAGTAAATTGTATCCTTTAATCTTGGTTAATTCCATCTTGGTACTATTTTGGATTATTATTATTCTCCATTATAGTACTGACTTGTGTTTTATATCAATCTCAGGATGGCTCCACCACGCCGGTCAGATGAGGACATACCACCGGAATTGGGGGCCGCGTTGTCAAACATAGCCAATGCCTTGGCAGCAATGCAGCAGAACCAGCAGCGTTTGGAAGAAAGTGTCAGGAGAAATGAGTTTGCTCCACTCCCTCCACCTCCCAAGCGGGGTGACATCAAAAGCTTCCTGAAGTTCAACCCTCGCCAATTTGATGTTTCTGATCGACCACTGGATGCGGATGATTGGTTGCGTGAGATGTCAAGGCTACTCGAGACTGCTGATGTTCCTGAGCAAGAGTGGGTAAAGTGTGCTACTCACCTTCTGAAGGGAGATGCAGCTCTCTGGTGGGAGAATTACCTGAAGGCAAACTGCACTGGTTTTCAGCCTACCTGGGAACAGTTCACTGGAGCGTTCAAAGAGCAGTATTTGTCAGAAATTGTCATGGAAAGGATGAAGGAAGCGTTTCTCAACCTCAAGCAGGGAAATGATAATGTCAATACCTACATCAGGAACTTCATGAATCTTTCTCGTTATGGTGGCGATGAGATATCTGATGACAAGAAGAAGCAAAAGAGGTTCAGGCAAGGGCTCAATGCATCGATTAAATATGCAATCACACATGCAAGGCCGGCATCTTTTCTGGAACTTCAGCATACAGCTCTGCAGGAGGAAGCAAGTAGGCAAGTGTTTGAGGAGTCCAAGAAACACAACCGTGATGCACCAAGCTCTTCAGCTATGTCAGCTCCTTCTAAGCGGCGTGTCTGGGTTCCTAACACCCCACCGTCGCTCCCGGCTTCACCAAGACCTTCAAGCTACGCGGCAAGGCCACCAAACTTCCTCACTGCTGCTCCCAGGGGCTACACCCACAACTACCCTGGAGCGCCTGGCGAAGTCCCTGGCCACGTTGCTCCACGTCCACCTGGTGCTTGTTTCACATGTGGAGATCCTGGACATCTGAACTGGAACTGTCCGTTGAAGAACAAAGCTCTTCCTCCACCCCCTCCAAGATCTGCGACAAGCTCTCCTATGGTTCGTGCACCACCACCTCGGGCTCTCAACATCAACACCAAGCCCGGGTCTACTGTTGCTCGTGCCAACTGTGTCAACGCCGCTCAAGCTGAGCATGCACCTGGAGTTGTGATGGGTATGCTTTCCGTTAACTCAGTCCCTGCACGAGTTTTGTTCGATTCTGGTGCATCGCATTCATTTGTTTCTCACAAGTTTGCAAATGAAAATGAGTTAGTCTTGGTTCCTCTCCTTAAGCGGTTGGTGGTACAATCTCCTGGTTCAAACATGAGGGCTGTTCATATCAGCCATGGCAATCAAATTGAGATTGGTGGCTCTTCGTTCTTGGCATCCTTAATTGTTCTGGGCAATTCTGACATTGATGTCATCTTGGGCATGGATTGGTTGACAGCAAATGCAGCTGTGATTGATTGTGCTGAACGCTCGGTTTCTCTGAAGATTCCTGAAGGCCATATAGTCTTTTCTCCAAGTCTGACTCCTGCTGTCCAGCTTTTCTCTTTGGCGGCTCTGAATGATGATGCTATGGAAGCTATTCAGAGTGTACCGGTGGTCTGTGAGTTCCCAGATGTCTTTCCTGAAGAGTTGCCGGGTATGCCTCCGGATCGTGAGGTTGAGTTTGTAATTGAGCTTGAACCTGGAACGGCTCCTATCTCCAAGCGGCCTTATAAAATGGGTCCTGCCGAGTTGGCTGAACTTAAACGACAACTTGATGAACAAGAGAAGTTGGGTTTTATTCAACACAGTACTTCTTCTTGGGGTAGCCCAACAATCTTTGTGAAGAAGCGTGACAGGACTGATAGACTTTGTGTTGACTATCGGGCTCTCAATGCTAAAACCATCAAGAACAAATATCCCCTTCCGCGGATTAATGATCTCTTCGATCAGCTAGCTGGAGCTATGGTGTTCTCTAAGCTTGACTTGAGAAGTGGTTATCACCAAATCAAGATTCGCAAGGAAGATGTGCCTAAAACAGCTTTCACCACCCGCTATGGCCTGTATGAGTACACAGTCATGTCTTTCGGTCTCACCAATGCACCTGCTACCTTCTTGAGGCTTATGAACTCGGTTTTCATGGAGTACCTTGATAAGTTCGTTGTGGTCTATCTGGATGACATCCTAGTCTATTCTAAGTCAAAGGAAGAGCATGAAGAACACCTTCGTTGTGTCCTAAACAAGCTTCGAGAACCGCTTGTATGAAAAGTTCTCAAAGTGTGAGTTTTGGCTGCCTCAAGTAACCTATCTTGGTCACGTTATCTCTGCCAAGGGCATTGCAGTCAACCCGGAAACTGTGAAGACAATTGTTGAATGGCTTCCTCCTGTTAATGTCAAAGAAGTGCGGAGTTTTCTTGGTTTGGCTAGTTATTTCCGTCGCTTCGTTCAAAACTTCTCGAAGATAGCGAAGCCTCTTACCGATCTCCTCAAGAAAGGCAAGAAATACCTTTGGACTCCTGCATGTCAAGCAAGCTTTGAGACACTCAAAGAGAAGCTCACTTCCACACCAGTCTTGGTTCCTCCGGATACATCTAAGCCTTTCCAGATATTCTGTGACGCCTCTTTGCAAGGATTGGGTGCGGTCCTTATGCAAGAAAAGCAGGTGGTTGCTTATGCCTCTCAACAGTTGAAGACGCATGAGATCAACTATCCCACACATGACCTCGAGCTCGCAGCAGTTGTCTTTGCTTTGAAGCTATGGAGGCACTACTTGCTTGGCAACCGTTGTGAAATCTTTTCTGATCACAAAAGTTTGAAGTATATCTTCACACAGCCTGATCTCAACCTTCGGCAGAGGAGATGGATTGAAGCAATCAATGATTTTGATTTGACCATCAACTACACACCGGGCAAAGCTAATGTCATGGCCGATGCTCTCAGCCGCAAAGCTTATGTCAACAACCTTATGATGGAAGAGCAGCAACCTCTCTTGTGCGAGGAATTCCGTTAGCTCAACCTTGAAGTTGTGGAACAAGGGCATCTCCTGAACCTTCTGGCTACTCCTCTCTTGGAAGAAAAGATTCGCTTTCGTTAGCGTGGTGATCCGCACACCAGAAAGATCATCTCCAAACTTCAGCTCCCGAAGTATGAGTCCTTCCACGTCGATGATCAAGGCACACTTTTCTTTGAACACCGGATGTTTGTTCCGAACTACCCGGGTTTGAGAGAGCAAGTTCTCAAGGAGGCGCATGATTCCGTTCTTTCTATCCACCCTGGCAGCACAAAGATGTACATGGACTTGAAAACACAATATTGGTGGCCTGGTTTGAAAAGATATTGTGCCAAGTATGTCTCGGAGTGTGATGTCTGCCGCAGAGTGAAAGCTGTCCATCAGAAACCTTTCGGTCTTCTACAGCCATTGAAACCCCCGGAATGGAAATGGGAGAAAGTAGAGATGGACTTCATCACTGGTTTTCCTAGGTCGCAGAAGGGCAACAATGCAATATTTGTTGTCATCGACAGGCTTTCTAAGGTGGCCCATTTCTTCCCCGTCAAGGAAACAATTTCTGGAATTCAGTTGGCTGAGCTCTATATCAACAGAATTGTCTCTCTGTATGGGGTTCCGCTTGAGATCAGTTCAGACCGTGGAAGCATCTTCACTTCCAAGTTCTGGGAAAGTTTCCAAAATGCTCTTGGAACAAAGTTGAACTTCAGCACTGCTTACCACCCTCAGTCGCAAGGACAAGTTGAAAGGATCAATCAGATTCTGGAGGATATGCTTCGTGCTTGCGTCATCTCTTTTGGCATGAAGTGGGAGGAATGTCTTCCTTATGCTGAATTCTCTTACAACAACAGCTTCCAGAAAAGTCTGAAGATGGCACCATTTGAGGCTCTCTATGGCCGTAAATGCAGAACTCCGATTGGTTGGTCAGGTGCAGGAGAAAGAATCTGGTTTGGCCCTGACATTGTAACTCAAGCGGAGGAGAAGGTGCATATCGTTCTTGAGAACCTGAAGATTGCTCAAAGTCGTCAGAAGAGCAATTATGACAGGAAGCACACGGACATGGTGTATGCCCCTGGTGATCTCGTTTACCTTCGTGTCACTCCCATGAGAGGAACACACCGCTTCGGTATCAAAGGAAAGCTGGCTCCTAGATACATCGGTCCTTTCAAGATTCGTGGTAGAAGAGGAGAAGTTGCTTATGCTCTTGAGCTCCCGGAAAAACTCAAGGTTCATGATGTTTTCCACATCTCTCAACTCAAGAAGTGCTTCAAAGATCCCGGCAGGACCGTGGATCACGAGCTAATCGATCTCCAAGAAGACCTGTCTTATCAAGAACACCCCACCAAAATCCTTGAGACCGCAGAAAGAAGGACTCGCAACAAGTCCATCAAGTTCTGCAAGGTGCAGTGGTCGCACCATTCTGTTGATGAAGCCACTTGGGAGCGTGAAGATGAACTCCGTGCCAACTATCCTACCCTCTTTGTGTCTTCTTCTTCTTCCTAGAATCTCGGGGCGAGATTCCTGTTTAGTGGGGGAGAGTTGTAGCATCCCAGTTGTCTAACATCTGTAATGCTACTGGATCTAGTAATAAAAGGGCCACTTCCTACATATAATTGTTGCATCATCATCATGTCATGCTCATGTCATCATGCCATCTTGCAGTTTGATCATCATACAAAAACCCTCTTTGTTTTGGTTCTTATCTCATATGCATTATTAATTGTATTTGCCTCTTGATATTGTATTTGGTTCTTGATATATTGTTAAATGCCCAAGTTGAGTTGGGGGCATATCTTTTATTGACTCCACCAACTTTTCTTTCTCCACTTTATAATTCCACCATCCAATTAATATGAGCTTGGCATTTTAATTGAGTTCACCTCTAGCTCATGTGGGTTGGGTGGATTCCACTCATAATCTTATGCTTGGCCTTACTCCATCTTTGGGGATGCACATAAATAAGTGCCATGGGATATTATTTTGTTCTCACAAGATAAAACGTGGCATTTAATGCATTTGCATGGGCCATGCAACCATCATCAACTTTGGTCATCTTAGGGTTTTGTTTGAATTCTTGGAGTGGGTCATCCTCTCTCTCTCTCTCTCCTTCTTTTGCTTGATCTAGCTAGAGCCATGCAAGCACCACCTATTTACTTGTCATTTGAATTTTATTTGTTTTGCTTGCATGGATCACCTCTTCTCCTTTGCTTGATCTTGCTTTGGCTTATCAAACACTCACCTTTACCCCTCCTTTCTCTATCTCTCTTGCTAACTCTAGAACCTACCTCTAATCATCTTACCCCATCTAAACCCTAATCAACACCCCCTCTTAGCTAAACCCTACCCCTCTCACAACCTTCTCCCTAAACCTACCTCTAATCACCTTACCCCCATCTAACCCGAGCCACCACCTCTCTAGCTAACCCTAGTTGCCCATCTGACCCTAGTCCTGCCTCTCTCACCCACCCAGCTCGGTTCCCACCTGACCACCCCTCTCCCATGTGCTTTTCCCTGACCCTCTCTCTCTCCAAACCCTAGCCTAACCGAGGCCCCCTTTTCCTCCCTTTGTGCATAAAGGTGGCACCCTCCCTTCTCCCCTCTCCTCCCTTATCCCCAACCACCCAGCTCGCCTCCACCCAGATCCACCAGGCAGCCCCAGGTCCTCCCCATCCTCCTTCCTTCCCCCCCTCTCCACCATGATCGCACCTCGCCCATCCAAACCCTAGCTACGACCCCCTCTGCTCTCCTTCGCTCCCGAGCGCGCCAAGGCAAGCCAGAGCACCAGGGCCCCCCATCTGCTTCCTCTTCGACGCCCAGGACACGAGGAAGCCGCCGAACCCCGCCGGAGTAGCCCCGCCGCCGCCGCGCCCGCGAGTACCAGAAGCTCCAGAGCGCCAGCCCCGCCGTCGATCAACAGCCCCTCCGGCCAAGCTCTCACCGCCGTCGGGTCTCTGGTGAGCCCTTCTACCTCCTAGACACGCCCCCTTCCCCTCTCGTGTTCCGTAGAACCGGCGCCGCCCGCCGAACAGCCTGCGTGCGTCAACGCGCGCCGCGCTCCGGCGACAGCAACGGCGGCTGCAGCTCTGGCCGCCTGTTCGTCGCCCCGCCCCGCGCGCTGTAGCCTTTCTCCGCGCTAGCCCCCTGAACAAAAGTTGTAGTCCGATCTGCCCCCGTCACTTTTTGTTTTACCTTCTTCGTCTAGTTCGCGCTAGATGCGTCGCCATCGTCGACTGAACCCCGGCCGATCGTCGGTGCTCTGCAGAGCGGCGTGCCGCTGCCGTTCCGACAGCCGCTGCTGTTTTGCGCTTAGGCCCCTGCAAGATCTCCCGCCTAAACCCGCCGTCCCCGTAGCCCCACCTGGCAGCCTCCCTTTCCATCTTGCGTTTAGGCCCCCGTAGATCCGAGCCTCGCAACCCGCAGTCCTCGGCTTGCCCACGTGTCGCACACCGGGTGGCCGCGAGCGCGTGTGGGCCTGCTGGTTCCTGGGCCCGCCTGTCAGCCTCGCTAGCTAGGTTGAGCCTCGGTGTGGAAAGGTCTGGCGCGTGCGTGTCGACCCAGTCGGCATGGTCCCATCTGTCTGCGGCTGTGGCTGGCTCAGCCTGAGTGTAAAAGTCTGTGTTGTCTGTTTTATTCAAATTTAATTCAAATTAATTCAAAATTCAAATTCAAATCTGATTTAAATAACTTTTAATTTATAAATCCAAATAATGCACATAATATATGTTTTTGAATCAGAATAGTGTGAGGATTTCAAATATACCATCCAAAAGTTGTTTTGCACACTTAAAATTTCAAGTTGATCTAAATTACAATAAAATGCCCCTGGACCTATATAAATTAATAACTTTTGTTTTATAACTCCGAATTTGACAAATGATATATCTAAAATGATCAGCTCGACGAGACCTTTCTGTTTATGCTATCCATGACTTCAATTGCAGCATGCATCATATAAATATATAATATACAGCAACTAATATGACAATAAAAGGTGATCAAAACTCAATAAAATGACTTATTCTTGTATTCCACACCTCACCCATGCCATGCTACTTATTGCCATGCAAATTGTGCATCATTCATCATGGCATGATTGTTTGCTTGACGCATTTTATTCCCATGCTTGTGCATTTTATTTATGTTGGCCTTGTTTGTTTGGTTCTTCTTCGAATAGACACTGAGCAGGGGATATATCAAGAGAACCAGGAGCACTACCCAGATCCGTCTCTCGCTTCAACTGAGTTGCCAGGCAAGCACTACCACATGCTTGCATACATACAGTACCTATTGCCTCTATCTCATTCTTGCATCATTGAGTCGCGATTGCATTAAACTGAATCCCAAGTATTGCATAGCCTTTACTTTTAAACCCCACCGAAGCTTGTTCCTCCATCCCATGAGCCATTACTACAGGAGTTGGTTGAGCCATGCGAGTCGTAGAACAGCATGTGTAGGGTTTGTGAGTGTCTGTTGGATAATGAGGTACCTAAACAACTTAACCTGAGTAGTAATGGGATAACTAATGAAAGTGGCACCGGTGAGCAATATCTGCTATTTGGTTTTTCCTGCTCACTTGTGTCCCGTAGGACCCCGAGTACTTGATTCATGTTCCTTGATTATTCGCGCTATCCACATCCGGGAGGCTTATGGGACCCCCCTGAGCCAGAGCTTGATTCCGTCTTATTTCTTGGGGCCACAAACTAGTTTGAGGTCTTATTTACTATTCTGTACTTATGCCATGCTTTACTGCTTTACTTAAATTGTGCGATGGATAGCACCTGTACTGTTTAGGATCGGGACATGTTTTCGCGGTGTCGACAATCCCAGTTTTGGGTTCCCAGTCGTTCACAGCCGTCCACCCAAACCTCGGGTCCGTCTCGGAGTCAGCTAACTTCGTTGTGGGTGTACTCCAAGGGGTGGCCCCCTGAAATATTTCTGAATCTTGTGATTGCTTTGTCGTGAAGGCCTCGTTGGGTTTTGATTTGGTTTTTCCGAGGTTGATCGAGTGTGTGTTGCTATTTGTGCACCCCTGCAGGGTAAAACTTTCTGAAAGCCGTGTCCGCGGTTATGGACGACTTGGAGCACAGTTTCTCGATCATAGACAAGCATAACTAAAGTACCGCTTTTAACTTGACTAAATAACTGACTAGTAAATAGTGCAACACTCATGGAATGGTTAATAAAACTGCCAACGGATGGGGGGGGGTTGTTCGTCCGCTTCCTCGTCGGTAAGCGAGGAGGAGGATGGATCTGATGATATTACTGTTATAACTGTTGACATTAATTCACGGACATCCGTCTATCTTTGGTTAGGCGGATGGTTAGCGAGTATCTATAGAACTGTTAGGGTTTATCTTTTGCTGCAATTGCGTCACCCCAGGTTGTGTCCCCTTTAGAGGCATAAAGACTTGCTGAGTACCTTAGGGTCTCACACGATACATTATTGGTTCAGATGAACAGGTACACTCGCAGGACGGATACTGGGTGGAGGAGGCCGATGATGTGGGTAACGATCGTTTGGTGTAGAGATTCCGGGAACGGGGATCCGTGAGATCTGTGGGCGGGATGTGCTTATTTATGTGGCATCTTATGCCGATTTGCTTCTTATCCATACTCGGACTTGTTTTGCCGCTTCCGCTTGATACTCTGATGTGTGATGTATGAGGAATTATCCTAAAATATTATATCTATCTAGGTCATTTGAATCTTGCCGTATGGCGTTGCTATATTTCCTTTCTTTCTAGATGGAATGGCTCTGATGTACTTTTGTATGGTGGCTTGCATACATACTCATTTGTGTATGTAGTTGATCCCTTCGCCTGCCGATTACGCCGCCCGTACAGGTCCCGATGAATTGGAAGTGGTTGGGACGGCCGAAAGGTCTACCCGTGAGTGGCTTTTGGGGCCCCACCGTACTATTTCAACCACTTCCGCTCATCCAGGCGTGTATCTAGGAGCGTAATTCACCGAGGTAGTTACAGAGGGCCTAGAGTATATCTATCTGTCATCGGGATGGATAAATTCCTCTCTTGATCCATGAGACTCTACATAACCCCTTGGTAGCACTGAACCCACCTTTATAGTCACCATGTTACGATGTGACGTTTGATGTTATCAAGATACTCTTCCAGTGTTAGCGATTGACATGATCTCATGATCTAAGGATTAGGATTACTTTGTATGATGTTATAGCAATATAAACACAATGATTTTGATCGTAATGCTATACTTCGGATGAATGTTCATCACATCATTCCAATAATGTTGTGACCTCGTTATTAACAACATCCAATGTCCATGATCAGGAAACCTTGATCATCTTGTTAATCAACAAGCTAGTTTATAAGAGAGGCATAACTAGGAACTTCATTTTTGTTTATTAAACACACATGTATTAAAGTTTCCGTATTAACATAATTATAGCATACAAAATAAACATCTATCGTATACTTGGAATATACATAATAACAACTTTATTATTGCCTCTTAGGGCATATTTCCTTCAGTCTCCCACTTGCACTAGAGACAATAATCTAGTTACATAGTGATAAATCTAACACCCATGGAGTTATGGTGTTGATTATGTTTTGCCCTAGGGAGAATTTAGTCAACAGATCTGCTACATTGAGATCCGTGTGTAATTTACAAATCTTTATATCTCCATCCTTGAAAAGTTCGCAGATGGAGTGAAACCGGCGCTTAACATGCTTGGAATTCTTGTGAGACCTGGGTTTCCTTGTCATTGTATATGGTTCCATTGTTTTCACAATAGATCACCATTAGGTCCAACGCACTAGGAACCACACCTAGTTCGGTTATGAACTCCTTCATACAAACCGCTTCCTGAGCTCCTTCCGAAGCAACAACATATTCGGCCTTCGTTGTTGATCCTGCCACTACGGGTTGTTTGGAACTCCTCCAACTAACCGCTCCTCCGTTCATGAGAAATCCGTATCAAGATTGAGACTTAGAGTCATCCGGATCAGTGTCGAAGCTAGCATCGACATAACATTTAGCGATGAGCTCTTCTTCACCTCCGTACACAAGAAACATTTCCTTAGTTCTTCTTAAGTACATAAGGATATTCTTGACCGCTATCCAGTGGTCCGAACCTGGATCAGATTGGTATCTACTAGTCAAACTAATAGCATGTGCCACATCCGGTCTTGTACATAGCATGGTGTACACTATAGAGCCTATGGTTGAAGCATAGGTGATCTTGTCCATTATCTCTCTTTCTTCCGCCATAGCTTGACTTTGAGTCTTAATCAATGTCTTGCCTTGCAACATAGGTAAGAACCCCTTCTTACTTTCGTCCATTTTAAACTTCTTTAAAATCTTATCAAGGTATGTACTATGTGATATCCCTATTAGGCATCTTGATCTATCTCTATATATCTTTATGCCTAATATGTATGATGCTTCACCTAGGTCCTTCATTGAAAATTTGTTGTTTAGATAACTTTTAACACTGTTTAAAAGATCTACATCATTTTGATCAGTAATATGTCATCCACATATAATATCAGAAATGCCACATTGCTCCCGCTCACTTTCTTGTAAATACAAGCCTCTCCATAAGTTTGGACAAATCCAAACTCTTTGATCACCTCATCAAAGCGGAGATTCCAACTCCGGGATGCTTGCTTCAGTCCATAGATGGATCGCTGAAGCTTGCATACCTTGTCAGCATACTTAGGATTGACAAAACCCTTTGATTGTATCATATAAAAATCTTCTTAAATGTTGCCATTAAGGAACGCAGTTTTGACATCCATCTGCCGTATCTCATAGTCGAAATATGCAGCAATTTCTAACATAATCTTAACTGGCTTTAGCATCGCTATGGGAGAGAATGTCTCATCAAATTCAACTCCTTGAATTTGTCGAAACCCCTTTGCGACAAGTCGAGATTTATAGACGGTTACTTTACCATCAACATCAGTTTTTCTTTTGAAAATCCATTTGTTCTCCACGGCCTTTTGGTCATGAGGTAAGTCCATCAAGGTCCAAACCTGGTTTTTGTACCTGGATTCCATCTCAGATTTCATGGCTTCTATCCATTTGTTGGAATTCGGGCTCATCATCACTTCTTCATACGTCACAAGGTCATCTATTTCATCAACCACGAAATTCATAACAGGATTTTCGTATAGTTTAGGAGTTGCACGCGTCCTGCTTGACCTGCGAGGTTTGGTAGTACTCTTTCGGAGTTTCATGATCATTATCATTAGTTCCCTCCTCATTCGGTGAATTCAACTTCGGAACAACTTCCGGCGCTGTGCTACTCGCCATATTATGAAGATAAGGTTCAGTAACCTCTTCGAGTTCTACCTTCCGACTACACACACCTTTCGTGAGAAATCTTTTTATAGAAAGGATCCATTCTTGGCAACAAAAACCTTGCCCTTGGATCTGTGATAGAAGGAATACACAATAGTTTCCTTAGGGTATCCTATGAAGACGCATTTTTCCGCTTTGGGTTCGAGTTTATCAGGCTGAATTTTCTTCACATAAACATCGCATCCCCAAACATTAAGTAGGTTTTTTTCCAAACCACAATTCATACGGTGTCTTTTCAAAGGATTTAGATGGTGCTCGATTTGAAGTGAATGCAGCGGTTTCTAGTGCATAACCCCAAAATGACAGTGGAAAGTCTGTCAGAGACGTCATAGATCGAACCAGATCTAATAAAGTACGATTACGATGTTCCGAAACACAATTACGCTGTGGTGTTTCGGCAGGTGTGAGTTGTGAAACTATTCCACACTCTTTCATATGTGTGCTAAACTTGTAAGTTAGATACTCACCTCCACGGTCAGACCGTAGAAATTTGATCTTTCTATTACGATGATTTTCCACTCCATTCTAAAATTCCTTGAACTTTTCAAAGGTTTCCGACTTGTGTTTCATCAAGTAGATATACCCATATCTACTCAAATCACCAGTGAAAGTAACAAATAATGATATCCACCTCGCACTGACACCCTCATTGGACCACATACATTAGAATGTATGATTTCCAATAAATCTGTCGCCCGTTCCATTGAACCAGAAAACGGCATTCTAGTCATCTTGCCCATAAGGCATGGCTCACATGTATCAAATAATTCGAAATCGAGTGATTCCAAAAGTCCATATGAAAGGAGTTTCTTCATGCTTTTAACGCCAATATGACCTAGAAGACAGTGCCACATATATGCAGATATATCATCATCAATTTTAATCCTTTTAGTATCAACATTATGAATATGTGTAACCCTATTATCGAGATCCAACAAAAATAAACCATTCATCACAGGTGCATGACCATCAAAGATATCATTCATATAAATCGAACAACCATTGTTTTCAGATTTAAATGAATAACCACTTCGCATCAAACATGATCCAGATACAATGTTCATGCTTAGTGCAGGCACCAAATAACAATTATTTAGGTTTATAACTAATCCCGACAGTAAGTGTAGAGTCAGCGTTCCGATGGCGATCACATCAACACTTGATCCATTGCCAACATGCATCTTGACCTTACCCCTTGCTAGCGGTTGCTTGTTCCACATCCCCTTATTCGAGTTACATATATTAGCAACCGATCCGGTATCAAATACCCAGGTGCTACTGCGAGTACTAGTTAAGTACACATCAATAACATGTATATCATATATACCTTTGTTTGCCTTGCCGGCCTTCTTGCCTGCCAAATACATGGGGTAGTTGCGCTTCCAATGGCCAGTCCCCTTACAATAATAGCACTCGGTATCAGACTTATGGCTAGCTCGGGATTTCTTTTCAGGCGTGGCAACAAATTTGCCGCCCTTCTTTCCCTTTTGTGTACCCTTCTAGTCTTTCTTGAAACCGGTGGTCTTATTGATCATAAACACTTGATGTTCTTTCTTGATCTCCACCTCTGCAGTCTTAAGCATTGACAGAAGCTTGGGGAGAGACTTCTTCATGCCCTGCATGTTATAGTTCATCACGAAGCACTTGTATCTAGGTGGCAGAGATTGGAGAACACGATGTATGCCTAAGTCAATGGGAATCGTTATTACCAAGGACACAAGCTTATCGGCGTACCCAGATATTTTGAGTACATGCTCACTAATGGAGATGTTCTCTTCCATCATGCAGCTAAAGAACTTTTCAGAAGCATTATAACTCTTTACAGTAGCATGGGTGTCAAAAATCATTTTCAACTCTCCCATTATATTAAAGGCATTGCCGTTTTCAAAACACTTTCTAAGTTCTGGATCTATCCCATACAGTATGCCACAATGAACTAAGTTGTGGTCCTCCTGATGAGTCAAATAGACGTTCTTTTCCTCGTCAGGAGCATCATCAAGTGGTAGGGGGCCTAGCGGCTCTTCTAGCACATATTTCTTTTGTGCAACAGAGAGGAGAATCCTCAAATTCATGGACTAGTTGGTAAAGTTGCTACCATTCGTCGCAAGTTTCTCTTTCTCCATGAACACATTTAAATTAAAAGCAGGTGGTGCCATCTAAAATAAAATTTGTAAAGTTTAGACTAAGTTTATGATAGATCGAGTTCAACTAATCCAAATTATGAATGAACTCCCACTCAAAAACGACATCCCTCGTGTATTTTGGGTGACTACATGAACCAAATCCACTACACCAAGTCTGATCATCACGTGAGTCGGTGTAGCTTCATAGGCGAGCATCTACATGGGAATCATATCAAATATATGACTCATGCTTAACCTTTCGGTCCATGTTTCGAGGCCATGTCTGTACATGCTAGGCTCGCCAAGTAAGAACCTTAGTATTTTGCGTGTGTAAAACTATTTTACACCCGAAATATGATCTTGGATTCAAGTACACTCGATCATCACGTGATGTCTTGAAGCGGCAAAACATAATCGATGCATACTTAAGGGTGAACACATTTTTATCTTGATATCTAAATGAGGGATCATCTTATAATGCTAATAAAATGCCAAACAAGCAATATAAGATGCAACAGCATCATATGTGAAAAGTTAAATGATATGGTTCTTGCACTTGATCACTACCATGTGCATCGTGGTATGATCTTTATAATTCCTTTGTGTGTAAGGCCAAGGTATATGGAACTTACATGTTAGTTGTGTTGTAAGAGTATCAACTATACATCAACTTACAACATTACCATATCATGACACTAGCCCAGCAACAATCTAAACTAGACGCTTCTAATTTATCCATTGCAAGTTTTATGTGGCTTAGGGCTTTCGAAGATAGAGCCGTTCTTATCTACGAACATGGAACCACAACGAGGATAACCAAATTATTAACAACTCTTTGTAAATTATATATTGACTATAGTAGGAGAGACAGACACCCGCTAGCCACTTATGCAAAACTAGTTGCATGTCAAGCGTGGAACGGGTCTCATGTGCGAGGACATGTAAAGTTTTTCCAGGCCGATTCATCCCACTATGCCACCAATATCCAAAGTACAAGCAAGAAGCAATAACATGATCATCATCGCCCACACACTCATATGTGTACTACACGTGCAAAGCATCTACGCATAGATCCGGCTCTGATACCACTGTACGGTTCGTAGCATAGAAAACAAAAAATTTCCTACGATGGGAACAACTAAGTACCAAGATCTATCTAATAGATACAAGCAATGGGTGGATATACATCCATAGAAAACATACCCTTGTATACCGACAAATTTTAACGAGGTTGTACTCGTGGATGATGTAGACGAACGCTTTCCGATCTCAAGATCGAGAAGAAGTCCAGCGCCGCAAATCAGCGGCGCATCCGTGCTCGCACACACGTTCAAGCCACCGAACAACCTCCGCCTCCTCGCTCCAGCGATGCAGCAGAAGAAACAACTCTTTCCAAACTAAAAGCCACCGGGAACATGTATCTCGCTAGTCCAAGACCACGGGGGATAAACCAGAGGGAGGGAGAGATTCTTCACGAGGAGGTGTGAGTGTGAGAGAGGGACTGGAGGGCCTTTTATAGTAGGAGGAGGGAACCCCAAGGGGTGTGGCCGGCGGACATGGTGGCTGCCCCACCTCTTCCTCCATTCATGTCGCTAGAGCTCCCACTCACCAAAAAGTCCCTCCATATTCCCACTCAAAACCCACTCAAATTGCCATTAAATTTCAACCAAATTTAATGTAATCTCTCTTTAAATAAAACTCCTTATATTTATTTATTCAGAATTTTCTCAATTACATGAATTAACAAACATTCACATAAAACCCCTTGCTAGTATTCAATTTCACATGTAGAAACAATTTCAGCAATTTCACCCGAAACAATTCTGGTGTCTAGTGAAATAATCCTGCGCTTTGTAATTCTTTCGTCTAGAACATATTTGTTCCACATGGTGTCGGTGTCTCTTAAGTATGTCAAGGTTCGCGAATAATGCGCACATGATCGAGACCCCTCTCGGATCAATAATCAGAAGAGGGACCTGGAAATCCATACTGACTCCAACACATTCAACGACGACTTCTTGTGATCGTGAGAACCTTTTACGCTAGTAACTTAATAACTTTGTCTCGGGATATATTACATGTCCCAGATTCGATCATCGGTATCTCCATACCTAGTTTGATCTGGTTACCGACATGTACTCTTTTCTCGTTCCTATGATATAACGTTCTAGTGATCACATCACTTGCTTGCAAGCTAAATAATGTGATATCTCCGAGAGGGCCCAGAGTATATCTATCCGTCATCGGGATGGACAAATTCCACTCTTGATCCATGAGCCTCTACATAACACCTTCGTAGAACTGAACCTACCTTTATAGTCACCCTATTACGGTGTGACATTTGATGTTATCAAGATACTCTTCTAGTGTTAGTGATTGACATGATCTCATGGTCTAAGGATTACGATTACTTCGTATGATGTTATAGCAATATAAACACAATGAATTTGATCTTAATGCTATACTTGGATGAATGTTCATCACATAATTCCAATAATGTTGTGACCTCATGATATGTCCATAACGTATCTATAATTTTTGATGGTTTTATGCTAATATTATTCTTTTGACACTTCTTTTTATATAAAGTTCATGCGTCATTTGGACTAACCTACTAATAGTTGCAAAAGTGAACAATATTCTTGTTTTACACTTTCATGTGTAGGAATTATCAAGAATACAAGTGGAACCCATGTTGGAGTCGAATTGGGATTTTTCAGAAATCTGTCTCATAACTCTTTTTGAAGATGGTCACGTTTTGGGTCGAAAGCGGCGTCAAACGGAAAACTCTTAAACTACAAAGGTGTAGGAAATTTCGCGATAATCATTCTGAACATGAAATTTAGCTGATTTCGAGTCCTGACAGGACCGCTAGGACCGATTTACTGCAGCCCAAGATGGGGTGACGAGGATCCGAGAAGATATATAAAGGGAGAAATCTAATTCGTGGGAGAGACCTCCACCCACGAATTTGCAGCAACCAAAACCACATTTTTGCCTCCCCCATGGATCCCATCTCCATGAGGGTGGGATACCAAGAAGCCATGAAGGAAGGGTGCTAAGGGGCGGTTCTACCCAACGATACCGGCGGCGGGGAAGGAGTCCCGTGCGCCGCCACCGCCCTCTTCACCATCTTCACCGCCATCTCTATCACCTAATCCTCGTAGTATGAAGTAGTTCATCCTCACACACACATTTGTACCGTCCTATGTAAACATGGTGTTTGATGCTATAACTTATAATCCTATGATCTATGTCATGTTTGTGTAGTTTCTGTTAGAAATAATGGGTTAGTGCATTGAGGCCCATGTGTATTTCAGATTTTCTCTAAATCTCGAAGCCCAGTTTTGTGGTAGCCCATATGTGTTTGGGCCCATGTTTGTGGCAGATCATATGGGAGTGGAGTGGGAGCTCAAGTTTAGTCTCGCATGGGAAGTTGAAGGAGAGTTGCACCACCTTATAAGGCGTAGTGTTGCACCACTTTGTAAGTGAGTGGCAATAAGAGAGATACATGCGCGCACTCCTCCTCCGCCGCCACCGCCACTCGCACGCACGCTCGCCAGCCTGCTCGTCTCGTCACGACGCGCGCGCCGCGGGTTGCGGGAATCTCGCCGAGCCGAGCTTTATTTTGCTGCTCAGGAAAACTGTGAGGTTTTGACAGATGTGTGAAACGGTTAGCTTATTTGGGTCGCTCCCGGGTCGTGGGCTACTGTAAACGATCCAAACATGCGCAACATGGACTCGGCCCACGTTCGCCTCCGTTAGGGTTTCCTGAGCCGCTCTATATAAAGTCATGCGCGGCTACCGCCACAACACCACGGAAAACCAATCTAGGGTTTTGCCATCCTCTCTGCTTGCGCTGCCACCGTAGTCTACTCCATCCCGCTTGCCGGCGTGCACCGCCGGTCAGGAGAGCAGGTCTCCGGAACCGCTCGCCTTTGCGATCCTGTACGGGAGAGGGCGAATAAGGTTTTTGGTAAGCACTCCGCGCGACTGCTCAAGTTCGTCATCACGGCGCGTCTTCCCGGTCGTCAAGTCGGAGCTCGTGCACGTCGTCTTCAATGCCGACTTCTTCGACAGACTGCACCAAACTCTGCACCAATAGTGACTTCATCGGCAATTGATCAGTATGTATACTGTCATCAGATCTGTTGCTTTACTATGGCTGTTAGTATGTATGCTCTGCTACTGTTCATGTTGATCAATACATCTAGTATGTTAGAGGTTCACGTGATTGTATCTGTTGCTGTCATGATTTATATTATGGAATTAATCATGAAAATTATGCCTAATAATCCAACAATCCAAAAACCTTATTGTAGGCAATTTCCTAAATTAATAATGGCTAGTTTTATTGATGCACTGAGGCCGGATAAGTTTACCGGTGTGCACTTTAAGAGGTGGCAGTACAAGGCTGAGCTTTGGTTGACCACGATGAAAGTGTTCCATATCAGTAAAGGCAAACCTGAAGGAACTATATCTGACAAGGATCAGAAGAAGTTCGAGGATGCCAATACTGTCTTTGTGGGATGTATCCTGAGCATTCTTGCTGACCGTCTGTGTGATGTGTTTATGCACATAAAAGACGGGAAGGAGCTCTGGGATGTACTGGATGCAAAGTTTGGTGCTGCAGATGCTGGCAATGAACTGTATATCATGGAGAGCTTTCATGATTTAAAGATGACAAAGGACCTTTCTATGGTTCAACAAGCTCATGAGATACAGTGCATTGCCAAAGAGCTCGAACTCCTTAAGTGTACCTTACCCGACAAGTTTGTGGCGGGTTGCATTATTGCTAAGTTGCCCCCTTCATGGAGGAACTTTGCCACAACTCTCAAACACAAGAGACAGGAGATATCAGTTGAAAATCTGATAGCGTCCCTTGATGTTGAGGAGAAGGCTCGGGCTAAGGACACTACTGAGAAATGAGAGGGTCATGCTACTTCTAACCTTGTGCAGAAAGGCAAATACGTAGGCAAGAACAAAGGGAACTTCAAACCCTCCTTTAACAAGCCTGTAAATACTACAACCTTGAAGAATAAGAAGACGAACAGGGACAAGAGTGATATGTCTTGTTACACTTGTGCAGAGCCCGGCCACTTTTCCATGTACTGTCCAGAACGCGCAAACCGCAGAGGGAAAAAGGCCAAGACTGTCAACGTCGTGACCGCTAGCAATACTGATGGGTATGGTAATTTATTTACTATTCTTTCAGTATTTCAATCACCATGTTGATGGCTTGATACGGGTGCTAATGTTCATGTGTGTGCTGACATCTCTATGTTCACTTCTTATCAGGTCGCTCGGGATTCATCCATCCTAATGGGGAATGGATCACATACTTCTGTTCATGGTGTTGGCACGGTGGATCTGAAGTTTACTTCCGGAAAGATTGTGCAGCTGAGGAACGTGCAGTATGTCCCTACTATGAACAGGAATCTCGTTAGTGGATCCCTTCTATGCAGAGATGGGTTTAAGGTTATTTTAGAGTCTAATAAATTCGTTGTTTCCAAACATGGACAATTTATTGGTAAAGGTTATGAGTTCGGAGGCTTGTTCCGGTTTTCACTTTCAGAGTTTTATAATAAATCCGTGAATCATATTTGTGGTGGTGTTAATGATGATACCAGTGTTTGGCATTCTCGTTTATGTCACATTAATTTTGGTTTGATGTCTCGGATGTCCAGTATGAGTTTAATTCCAAATTTAACTATTTCCAAAGGTTCTAAGTTCCATAGTTGTGTGCAATCAAAGCAACCTCGAAAGCCTCACAAGGCTGCCGAGGAGAGAAACTGGACACCTCTAGAACTCATACATTCTGATCTATGCGAGATGAATGGTGTGTTGAAAAAGGTGAAAAGAGATATTTCATGACATTGATAGATGATGCTACTAAATTCTGCTATGTTTACTTGTTGCAAACTAAAGATGAGGCTTTAGACTACTTTAAAATTTATAAGGCCGAAGTTGAAAATCAACTAGAGAGAAAGATCAAGCGTCTTAGGTCGGATCGTGGTGGTGAGTATTTTCCCAAAATATTTGACGAATTTTGTGAGGAACACGGAATTATTCATGAGAGGACGCCTCTCTACTCACCCCAATCAAACGGGGTTGCCGAGAGGAAAAACCGCTTGCTGACTGACTTGGTGAATTCCATGTTAGCCACTGCTGGTTTATCAAAGGCATGGTAGGGGAGGCTTTGTTGACTTCATGTCATGTCCCGAATAGAGTTCCTAACAAGAATAAGGAAAATACCCCTTATGCGGAGTGGGTTGGGAGAAAACCATCACTTTCGTTTCTGCGCACTTGGGGGTGTTTGGCGAAGGTCAACACACCGATTCCCAAGAAACGCAAGCTTGGACCCAAGACAGTGGATTGTATCTTTCTAGGATATGCTCCACAGAGTGTAGGCTATAGATTTCTAGTGGTTAAATATGAGGTACCTGATATGCATGTTGATACTATAATGGAATCTCGTGATGCAACATTCTTTGAGAATATTTTTCCTATGAAAGATATGCATAGCATTGGTAGGATTTCTTCTGAAATACTTCCTGAATCTAGTGCATTTATTGAGAATTTTGAACAACCACATGAGGAATTCCTTGAGAAGGATGACAATGAACCTCTCACGAGGAGTAAGAGACAGAGGGTTGCAAAATCCTTTGGTAATGACTTCATCGTATACCTTGTGGATGATACTCCCAGATCCATTACTGAGGCATATGCATCTCCTGATGCAGATGATTGGAAAGAAGCTATCCAAAATGAGATGGACTCGATTCTTTCTAATGGAACTTGGGAATTATCAGAATGACCCTATGGTTGTAAACATGTGGGATGTAAGTGGATGTTCAAGAAGAAGCTAAGGCCTGATGGTACTATTGAGAAGTACAAGGCGCGTCTTGTAGCTAAGGGCTACACACAGAAAGAAGGCGAAGATTACTTTGACACATATTCACCTGTCGCTAGACTGGCCACCATTCGAGTACTACTATCCCTGGCTGCCTCTTATGGTATTCTCGTTCATCAAATGGATGTGAAAACAGCTTTCCTTAATGGAGAGTTGGAAGAGGAGATCTATATGGATCAGCTGGATGGGTTTGTGGTAAAAGGTGAAGAGACAAAGGTGTGTAAGTTATTAAAATCTTTATATGGCCTGAAACAAGCACCTAAGCAATGGAATGAGAAGTTTGACAGAACTCTACTTTCTACTGGCTTTGTCATTAATGAGGCTAATAGGTGTGTTTACTATCGCCATGGTGGGGGCGATAGCATTATATTATGTTTGTATGTGGATGACATTCTGATCTTTGGTACAAACATGAAAGTGATAAATGAAGTCAAGTCTTTCCTGTCAAAGAGTTTTGATATGAAAGATCTGGGAGAGGCTGATGTGATTCTGAACATCAAGCTTATTAAGAATGAGAATGGGATTACTTTAACACAATCTCATTATGTTGATAAGTTCTTGAGACGATTTGGCTTTAATGATGGCAAAACTTCTCCAACACCTTATGATCCCAGTTTGACATTACAAAAGAATAAGAAGGAACCAACAGATCAGCTAAAATATTCACAAGTTGTTGGTTCTCTCATGTACTTAGCAAGCGCTACAAGACCTGATATATCTTTTGTTGTGAGAAAGTTGAGTAGGTTCATGTCTATCCCGGGTATTGATCATTGGCATGCACTTGAAAGGGTCATGAGCTATCTTTGTGGTACAATGAGATATGAGATTCACTATTCCGGGAACCCTGCTGTGCTTGAAGGATATAGTGATTTGAATTGGATCTGTGATGTTGATGAACTCTACGCCACGAGCGGGTATGTGTTTACCCTTGGAGGTGGCACAGTGTCATGGAGGTCTCGTAGACAAACCATATTGACGAGGTCAACTATGGAAGCAGAACTTACTGCTTTAGACACATCCACTCTTGACTCAGAATGGTTGCATGAGATCTTAATGGACTTGCCTGTTGTTGAGAAACCTGTGCCGGCAATCCTTTTGAATTGTGACAACCAAACTGTGATTGTCAAAGTGAACAATTCTAGGGATAACGCGAAGTCATCAAGACACATGAAGAGACGTTTGAAATCTGTCAGGAAATTGAGAAACTCCGGAGTAATAACTGTTACGTATATTCAAACAGACAAAAACCTGGCAGATCCCTTTACAAAGGGACTATCACGAAATGTGATAGAAAGTGCATCGAGGGAGATGGGGTTGAGACCCATGGATGTCACACCTTAGTGGTAACCCAACCTATGTGATCGGAGATCCCGTGAATTAGGACCTGGGAAGAACAAGCTAGTGGTTTGACGGAGGAGAGTATTTTATAACCCTCTATATGTGAAGATGCATAACTCTCATAATTTGTAAGGCAGGTTGGCAACATGCCTTAATGTGTTTCTGTTGGCTTTAATTAGCAAAGATGACGTCCTGGGGGCATTCTTGAAAGAACATACCTATATGAGCTCGACTGTAAACGTCGCGGTCTATGAGACTTGGGTGATCTCTAGAAAACTCATGAAGAGACCAGGGAGTATGACGCATATGCTCCAACCCGCGGGGTAGGCTACTGGCAGCCAGGTACTAGTTATGATTTTGAGTGAAATCTATTGGCACCAAACTTGCAATTCAAGGTTCGATCATTGTTCAAGTTGTTGATAGACGTAGTTCAAGATTCTAGGCGAAAGTTCAACTTAATAGTGTCTGCTGAAACACTAGTATATAAACAAGTAGCAAGGATTAGCAAATCTTCAAATGGGCATTTGAGATCTGATGGGGTATTGTTAGAATAATGGGCTACTGCATTGAGGCCCATGTGTATTTCAGATTTTCCCTAAATCTCAAAGCCCAGTTTTGTGGCAGCCCATATGTGTTTGGGCCCATGTTTGTGGCAGCTCACATGGGAGTGGAGTGGGAGCTCAAGTTTAATCCGACATGGGAAGTTGAAGGAGAGTTGCACCATCTTATAAGGTGGAGTGTTGCACCACTTTGTAATTGAGTGGCAATAAGAGAGATACCGCGTGTGCTCCTCCTCCGACGATGCCGCTGCTTGCACGCACGCCCTCCCGCCCGCCCGCTCGTCATGACACGCGCGCGCGTGCCGCGGGTTGTGGAAATCTCGTCGAGCCGAGCTTTAGTTTGCTGCTCAGGAAAACTGTGAGGTTTTGGCAGACGTGTCAAACGGTTAGCTTATTCGGGTCGCTCCCGGATCGTGGGTTACTTTAACCGACCCAAACGTGCACAACATGGACACAACCCACGTTCGCCTCTGTTAGGGTTTCCTGAGGCGCTCTATATAAATTCCTGCATGGCTACCGCCACAACACCACGAAAAACTAATCTAGGGTTTTGTCATCCTCTATGCTTGCACCGCCACCGTAGTCTACTCCATCCCGCTTGTCAGCGTGCACCGGTGGTCGGGAGAGCTGGTCTCCGAAACCGCTCGCCTTTGCAATCCTGTACGGGAGAGGGCAAATAAGGTTTTTGGGAAGCGCTCCGCGCGACTGCTCAAGTTCGTCATCACGGCGCGTCTTTCCGGTCATCAAGTCGGAGCTCGTGCACGTCGTCTTCAACGCCGACTTCTTCGACAGACTGCACCAAACTCTGCACCAACAGTGACTTCATCGGCAATCGATCAGTCGTATACTATCATCAGATCTGTTGCTTTACTATGGCTGTTAGTGTGTATGCTCTGCTACTGTTCATGTTGATCAATACATCTAGTATGTTAGAGGTTCAAATGATTGTAGCTGTTGATATTATGATTTATATTATGAAATTAATCGTGGAAATTATGCTTAATAATCCAACAGTTTCTTTGTTCTTAGATTGAATGGTTGAACGTCTTTGGTTCTTTAGAGTTGTATGTTGATATGGTACAGTCCTTTGGTGTCCATTATATTTGTGCGCGCATGGATTAAATATCATAGGGTTTATTGTATATGTTAGAGGAAGAGGAAAGTTATGCCAGAGTGATAGATACCTAAGAACGCGAACCGGAACGTTGCACGTGTGGGAGTAAAAGGACCATTAACTTAAGGCTATGGTTGGGGAAACCTTAATGTATTGTTAGTAGTTACGAATGTTTACGAACAATCCAATCATATAGTACATGTAATTCCAAGTAGTGAAGCACATGTATATTTAGCCTCTCCCACATAGAAAACTACATCGAAGACAATGAACCCGATTTATTCGCCAATTAAACTTGGACACAGCCACCACAATTATCACCACTATTTCACAATCATGGTTTTGTTAGTTTAGTGTAATTTATTGCTGCAGCAACTAGCTTTACTTTCTTGTTATTTATTATCTTGCAAAGCTTTCTCTAGTAATCGTATTGTTGCTCTCGTTTTATTTCCTAGATAATGCAAACGTTTAGTATTCGTAGAGTTGTATCAGTGGTTGATAGAACTTGAGAGAATATTTATCCTACCTTTAGCTCCTCGTTGGGTTCAACACTCTTACTTATCGAAAAGGCTACACACGAGCCCCTATACTTGTGGTATATCAAGACCTTTTCTGGCGCCGTTGCCGGGGAACAATAGCGTGTGGGTGAATATTCTTGTGTACACTTGTTTTCTTTATCTCTAAGTAGTTTTTGCTTTCAGTTTTAAGTTGGTATGTATCTTAGTATGGATAGGGATTGTGAATTACAAAAAAAATTGTTGTACTTGTTACCTAAAAAGTTTCCAAAAAGGAAAGTGATTGGAAAGATGAGTAATGGTTAAGTGGGGGTCGACCTTGAACACATGTGTTCATGCCTATGAAACCAAAACAAATCTTCCCATGGAAGCATTTCAACTGAAGTAAGGCACCATTAAATATCAATTCTCATTCAATAAAGCTATAGAATACCTTTCGCCTCTCCTATTAAAACAAAAGTTGCTTTTAATGCTTCTTTATTTGAAAATACTTGAATTTTGCTTCTTGTGCCTAACTTAAAGGAGTTAAAGAAAAGTACATCTTGGGAGATAACCCAATAGTTTTATTGAGTCTTGGAAGTTATTACTTCTGTAATAACCTATCCTTATCCTTTTTAATTGTTTTTTGTGCCAAGAATAACCTCTAATGAGAGGGAAGTAAGATTTGGGGAGGTGCTGTCCCGAAATAGTTTTTTGCGCTCCACTGTAAAAATTCTTGAAAAATCTCTATAAGTCGGATTGATTTGTAAATTTCTGAATAAATCCTCCAGGTTATTATCTAACTTTCATTTGTTCAAGACTGTTTTATTTGAGCAATATAAGGTCTTCGAAAAAATCGGTTTCTACCTGCTGGTTTGTTTTGACACATTTCTGCCATTATTTGCATTTGCTTCTTATTGATTCCTTTTGGGTTCTTTTTGGAAAATTGAGCTTTTTGAGGGAATTGCTATAGTAGCTTGTGTCTTTAGTAATTTTTTTGCTTTTTTGAAACTAAACCTAAATGGCTATTATCTTTTGAATGCACTAATGTTGCTAATGAAGATTGTGTGAAGTTTTGTATGAAGGAAAATTTTCAGGTGTAAGGAAAGAATGATGTAATGAGATGAAGAATGGACAAAAGCTCAAGCTTGGGGATGCCACCCCGTGTCACCCCAATAAATATTCAAGAGGTACAAGCGTCAAAGGTTGGGGATGCCCAAGGCATCCCCTTCTTCATCAATAAAAATCTCAGGTCTTTCTAGACACTTCGTTTTTATTGTTTCATGCACTTTTGTGTTGTTCTTGGAGCGTCTTAGTTTTTGTTTTTGGTTTATGTTTGCTTAGTTTGCTTGAATAAAGTGGTTGTACCCATGTTTTCATTGTGTTGTTTCAAATAAGTTGATTGGTGTTAGAGAAGGAGTAGGAAGCTTCATGTTTATTAGTGGTACAAAAGGTGTTTGTTTTGACTGTGGCCTAGACCTTATCATGTCATGTTCAGTGTTGTTTTGACCCTATGCTTAGTGGTTATGGCTGTAGCATGACTTGTTCCAAACAATTGGGATTGCTTAATGTGCCTTGAAAAAATCATGCGTTGTTTTAGCATACAAAAGCATAATATTGTGGTATTCTCCTTTGATGCTTTGTTTGGGTTGACTTGGCACATGCTCACACCATGTTATGACTATGAACCAGTAACCATAGCCTCTATAATCATTTATTTTTTGACTTGTAGTACCACTTTATGCTTTGATTAGTAATGTTTTGTCGCTCTGCATAATTATGGCCATTATTTCTCTCTTAGTTGGTTGCTCCCAGTCTTTTGCTAGCCTCCACTTGTATTGAGTAATCTCTACTCATGCAACCAACTCCCAAGAAACCAAGTTATTCCAAAGTGTCCACTATAAATTCCTATGCATGGTGTGTTACACCATTCCAAGTATATTCTTGTTTTGTCTATCTTCCAAATTAAACTCTGTTATGTGAAACTTAGTGATTAAATCTCTCACAAACTTGATGGCACACTTTATTTTTCTTGCCCCTAATAAACTTGAACCATTGTGTGATCTATGTTGTATATGCTTGCACTTATATGTTGGAATTAGCAAAACCATGCTGTCATGGGGAACGCTTTCAAAATTGCACTTGTACATTGTACCCAGTTGATATCATGCCCTTTTGTTTGGGGATGTCGTCGGTGTGAAATGAAAGGGGAGCTTGTAAGTCCATGGAGTTATGTATGTGTGTTAGAGAAACGCCTGGGCCGCTATCCTAAGACATGCCTAATCATGGTGGAAACTTGTAGCATCACCATAGTGAGCAATCTATGAAGCATTTTTCTTATAAAAAAAGAGATATAGATTGAGAAAAAGAAAAAAAAGATGATAAAAGAGGAAAGAGAGAAAAAAGCACCATTTTCCCATGGTAAATAAGAAGATTGCTGAGATGCTCATTGTTTTCTTGCCTTGTCATTTTGTTATGGTATAGCTCCTATATCATGTGCAAGGGGTACCCCGTTGGCGGTTCTCTATGATACACATGTACTTACTATGACAAGAACTTACCGGTGACTAAAGTTGAGTAGCATGAGGAGCGGCCCTCGTACTCAAGGAACATGAGATTGCCAAGTTTTACTTTGTAAAGCATATACTTCATCTTTGTTCACTTTAACCTTAATCACTTCAAGATTCTTATGATAGGGGCAATGAGAGCTGAAAGCTAACAAGTACCATAATTTTTGGAAGCTCTTTATGAAACTTGAAATCCCTGCTTCCCTTTTAAGGGCCTTTCTTCCACTATTATATTGAGTCTCCACCTTCTATCCTTAGGCACCAATTAAGAGAGCATAGTTGCCATTCTTAGTTCTATGTGCATTGTCCCAAAACTTGTTGATTGATTCATAAGGTTGATATTGCTTGTTCTTGAACTATTTGTATCTAGTCACCCTTATGAACTTTGAAGGTGTCCTATGCATTTACAATTTGCTATATCATGAGGGATAAGCTGAATACCGCTCTTATTGTGTTTTCTTTATGTGAAACAAACAAACGTTTTTCAATACATTGTTATTCATGATCTTTGTTTGTAACATTTTCATGTTGCAACTTGGTTGCTATGTCTTATTGTTAGAACTAGATCTTTCATGCAGATATTTAGAGTACTACAATCCTAGCTATCCATGCTTTGCAAATGGTTTGATCAAGATTATGATGGTGCATGTCACCTCAAAAATCATATTGTTTTTAGCGTTTACCTACTCGAGGAAGAGCAGGAACTAAGCTTGGGGATGTTGATACGTCCATAACATATCTATAATTTTTGATGGTTTATGCTAATATTATGATTTTGACACTTTTATATAAAGTTTATGAGTTATTTGGACTAACCTACTAATAGTTGTAAAAGTGGACAATGTTCTTGTTTTACACTTTGATGTGTAGGAATTATCAAGAATACAAGTGGAACCCTTGTTGGAGTCAAATTGGGATTTTCCAGAAATCTGTCTCAGAACTGTTTTTGAAGATGGTCATCTTTCGGGTCAAAAACGGCGTCAAACAGAAAGCTCTTCTACTGTAAAGTTGTAGGAAATTTCGTGATAATCGTTTTGGACATAAAATTTAGTTGATTCCGAGTCCAGACGGGACCTCTAGACCCGATTTACTGCAGCCCAAGATGGGGTGACGGGAATCTGAGAAGCTATATAAAGGGAGGAAACCTAATTCATGGGAGAGACCTCCATCCACAAATTTGCAGCTACCAAAGCCACGTTTTTGCCTCCCCCATGGATCCCATCTCCATGGGGGAGGTCTCCCAAGAATCCATGAAGGAAGGGGGCTAAGGGGCGGTGTTCCCCAACGATACCGGCGGCGGGGAAGGAGTCCCCCGCGCCGCCGCTGCCCTCTTCACCATCTTCACCGCCATCTTCATCACCTAATCCTCCTAGTATGCAGTGGTTCATCCTCCCACACACCTTTGTACTGTCCTATGTAAACATGGTGTTTGATGCTATAAGTTATAATCCTATGATTTATGTCATATTTGTGTAGTTTCTTTGTTCTTAGATTGAATGGTTGAACGTCTTTGGTTCATTAGAGTTATATGTTGATATGGTGCAATCCTTTGGTGTCCATTACATTTATACGCGCATGGATTAAACATCATAGTGTTTGTAGTATGTGTAAGAGGAAGGGGAAGTTCTGCCAGAGTGACAGAAACCTAAGGACGCGAACCGGAACGTTGCACGTATGGGAGTAAGAGGACCATTAACTTAAGGCTATGGTTGGGGAAACCTTAATGAATTGTTAGTAGTTACAGATGTTTTCTAACAATCCAATCATATAGTACATGTAATTCCAAGTAGTGAAGCACATGTATATTTAGCCTCTCCCACATAGAAAACTACATCGAAGACAATGAACCCGATTTATTCGCCAATTAAACTTGGACAAAGCCACCATAATTACCACCACTATTCCACACTCATGGTTCTGTTAGTTTAGTGTATTTTTGTAACATTCCTAAAATCATGTTTTCAAAGATTGCATATCATCCATGCATGCATAATCATTTAGGGATCAATTTCAAAGTCATTTCAAAGAAAACAGAAGCATTGAGTGCTTATTATTTTATGTAGTCAAGCATTGATCCAATGCTACTCTCTAGTGAGAGAATATTTGTTTTAAACCAATGTTGTGTGTTCATAGGATTGTTTGATGAATTCCAAAGCTTGGGAAAACATTTCCAAAACAAAATATGGTTTTAAAACCATTTTCATATCTTTATCAAATCTTGTGCTAAGGCACTGTTTATTTTTAAAATTTCAACGGAACCAAGCATGTCTAGTGAGATAGCATGGTTTTATACTCAAAAATATGCAGGTTTCACTTTATAAAAATCCAGAAAGATTTGGAATTCAAACACATTTGAATTCATTTGAAAAGGTTTCCTGAAAATTGAATTAGAAAAAGAAAAAGGTTAAGAAAACAGAACTGGGCCAGGCGTTACCCATTCGGCCCAGCAACCAAAGCAGCCCACCCGGGGTTCCCCCTTCCTCTCTGTTTCTCACCGCAGCAACGCGCACCCACCCGCTGATAGCCCGACCCTACCTTGCCCCATCAGCGTCGTCCCCAATCAACGCGCGTCCGAGCCGCTCCGCTGTTACCTCGCCGCAGTTAAGCCCCGCTCAATTCCCATTGATACAGAGAGTAATCCCCGCCCCGCTCCTGGCTACTTAATCCCCTCTTCACCACGGCCATTTCCCCTCACCCCACTCGCTCGCTCCGCCACCAGGCTGCCTCAATTTCTCGTTGCATCGCCGCAGACAGAACCAGCTCCGGCGACTAATTCCGGTAAGACCCGAGCACCCCTTGGCCTCTGCTTCAAACGAGCGTGACCAGTATGTTCTGGCGCATCTCCTGATGCCTTTCTTTTGCCTTCTCGCACCCAGGTCGTCGCCTCCGTCCACCTCTGCAAGCAACAGAGCCGCCGCTCAACTCCGACGAGGAATACCGGTAACCTCCGAGTGCCCCTTGCTTCCTCTTTGACATTGTCGTGTTCACCACAACCTTGTGCATCCTCTGACACCACTGGTTCGTGCTAGGGCGATCCACATCGTCGGCAACAACTCCATCCGCAAATACCCGACGCCGCCAGCAACTCCGGCGAGGTCCTGCCGCTGAACCCGTGCGCCCCTGTCTCTCCCTCGACCACCTTGAGCTTCACTGCAATCCCGCGAACACGGTAAGCATCTTCACTCCTCCCCGCGCGATCTAAATCGTCGGCAACCTCTCTGACAGAGCGCGCCGCCGCCACTTGCCGCCGGTGGCGCCGCCCATCTTTGGTCGCATGCTTAGCAGCCGTAGGATCTAGATCCAGCGCTTAGGATTAGATCTGTAGCGAAGCGGTATGTGTCGATCTGAACCGTGCGTGTTAAGTTAGATCTAACGTCCCGCGAGTGTGATCCGGTGCGAAACGGTATCAACCAATCAGACGCTTCCGCGTGGCTAGTTCTTTGTTTTAAAAATCTGAATTAGATCTATTAGTGATTCAAACTTGTACAATTCATAACTTTTGATCCACACGTTCAAATTTTGTAAATTTTATATCATTGGAATCAGGATAAAGAATCCTATCTGTTTGTGCAATGTGTTTAATGTTTTTTCTCTGTAAAAATGGTTATTTTTGTAGAGACATATGTAGGCTTAATTTGAGTATGGAAATTATTTGAAAAATGATTTAAAGATCAAATAAAGTTTATTTTGAGTATATAGGTCTGGTTTATGATTTAGTACTGTTTACTTGCCTTGTTTGGTGTAGAAAATCATCACATGGCATTTTGCATGCATTCATATATTTTTTCTTGTATATTTTGTTAGGTGATTTTGGTGCCATTATTCTATGTGTAGATTTTGGTGCTAATAGTGATTGTGGTTGTGAAGATTGTTGCTACACCCCAAACTACCAAGGAAAGTGGTGCTTCATGTTTTTATCCCTATATTTTCACCTATGCATTAGAAATATTTTGTTTAGACTTGCATGAATATTTTGCTAAGTATCTATATGCTATGCTTGGGAAATCCTAGTAGTTGTAGCAATGTTAGAATTTCCTTTAAGTTAAGATACTTGCTATTGCCATGCTTAGCCTAGCTAGTAGCAACCAAGGGTGGATTATATAATCATGCTATGAGAAATATTTCTAAGTCTTTGGACTTATGGTTTGCTTAATAAAATAACTAAGTGAATGAAACACCTGGGTGGAATGGAAAGATTGGTTTGTGTTGAGTGGTTACACAAGGTCCATTTCTATGGTTTACCTTGTGTATCACACTTGTGGAAAGCCACTTAGGAACAAAGGGATTTGAGTTGCCAAATGTTAAGAAGCTTCTAGTGCAGCCACATGGCATTATGGGCTCTGCCTGGATCATATAGGTTGCAATAACTTAGCCATTTGGACAGTTGGTGGTAGTGGCATGATAGGTTTGGAGCGCGTCCATTTGGTCTAAGTGAAGGCTTCTGAAAGGTCCTGTCTTGGTGAAAATCAAGTCTTGTGGGGAAAGTGCACAACCTCTGCAGATGGAAGAATCTAAGTACTTAGCCATGTCCCTGGTATGGGACAACTTGAGCATCAAGGCATGGAAGCTATCAAGAATCTCCTCATCCAAATTTTCTAAGTTAAAACTTGTGGTTGAACAAGGGTGAAGGTTCACCAATTTCTATTGGTGATTCCTTGGGAAAGTTTTGTCAAAGAAAAACTTAGTGTTTTCAACTAATAGGTAAAACCTATTTTGAGCAAAGCAAGCCTAAGCTACACTTAGCCAAATTCATATAGTATTTAGATGTTAATATTCTACTAAGGTATCACTTGCCAATACTATTCCAATGTATTGACCCACTGTGGCTGTAACTTGTGATGTTGCAGGTTATTCTGATGATGATTAGGGGTTATGAGTCTACACTCAACATGCTTGCCTGTGGCACATGAAGATGAAGACTTATTTATATTGATATGGTTAAACTCTTGTATTAGGCCTATGGCCATGGAGTTGTAAAAGACTATATTTGTCTCTGGAATGATATGTAATAATGACATTTGCTTCTGTGTACTTAATCTTAAACTGTGGATGCTAGCATTGATCCAGGGACTAGCATTGCAATCACAGGGATCCTTACCTTTAAAAGGGAGGGATATTACAGATGGTATCAGAGCAGTGTGTTGCCTGTAGGATTATAACCCTAGGATTGGATTAGAAACCACTAAGGAAAAAATTCAACACTTTGAAAAAAAATTCTACACTTGTCTTTTCTTCTCGTAAACTTTTATAATCTTCTTTCTCATATCTATTGGTAGAAGGATGCTTTGATAGCCTTTAGACTAGAGAGTGAGAGATGTAATGTGCTTTGTTAGTTGGACCACCACACTTATCATTATATTTCCAATTTTTTTGACTAAGTTATATTGAACCTTGGATGCTTGTAATGGATTTATGTATACCATGATTTGTGTGTTTGTTTGTCAATGATATGCTTGTGATACTTGTCTTGTGTATTTTCTATTGATGTTGATTCTAACTTCTCTCTGTCTTATAAAATAGATGCCTAATGTAACTATCAGCACGGCTGAAGAGTTCAAGGGAACTCGTTTTGGCACTCGTCTTATTGAGCTCACTAGTATGCTCAATCTTCCGCTTCCTAGCATCATTGTGCTTCCCCTTACCAAGTTTGAGAGGAAGGACCTTTGGGGCTTCAAGGTTAATCAGCCAGGACGCCAGACTGAGGCTGCCACGGAGGCAATCATCTTCAAGTTTATGCATGACGACAGGGAGAGAGGCCTAGAGGTAGTCATGCAGGATTTACTTGGGCGTCTGTTAGGGAGACACTCTCGGGAGATTATAGGTACTCACTTCCACGCCTTCGGAAGACGCGACGAGGATGGTGAGGCTATTGAGTTTGAGTATACTGCTAGAGAGACGGCAGAGCCGATACGTCTATACCTCCAGGACCTAGAGGTTCTACTTAGGCACCTAGATACTGATAGGACCAACGTCATGCTTAGCAATGACGAGCTCCAGGTGTAGCTTCGTGAGAAGGACAAGCTCTTCGCGGAGCAAGACGAGATAGTCAAGGAAATGGAGGCCAAGTTTGAGAGTCAGGATAGGAAGTTCAAAAGCCAAGAGAAGAGAGTCCAAGACAGGAACAAGAGGATTCGAGAGATGACTGCAGAACTAGAGGCCAAGAACTTCGAGCTCAAGCATCAGTAGGGTGTGATTGAGAGACTTCGATCACAGAAGAGGGCTCTCAAAGCCAAGGTAGAGGCCTTGACTACCAATGTCGAGGAGTACAAGACCGCTATGGAGAATGCAGGTCTTACACTTGTCGATGATGAGGTTGATGCAGAGGAGTAGTGATGACTACTCGTTTATTTATCATTTACCATACTTATGATTATTGAGTCGCAATGACCATCCAACATGTGGATGGCTTGCTATTGGTGTGTTTACTTTTCAAACTTGTTGTTTATGTCGTTGAACTTTATGTTATTTTGATGCTTGATTGGTGATTGACTATGTGATGTATTGTGCATAATAAGCATCTATGGGTATCTCATTCCTATCCTTATTGAAACCACAGATGCCTCCTCGACGTGCCAACCCCAACCCGAACAACAATAATGTCACCCCCGAGATGCAGCAGCTGATGACAGCACAGGCACAGCTGATGCAGATGGTGACCACTTTCATGCAGAATCAGAACAACAACAACAACAACAACAACAACAACAACAACAACAACAACAACAACAACAACAACAACAACAACAACAACAACAACAACAACAACAACAACAACAACAACAACAACAACAACAACAACAACAACAACAACAACAACAACAACAACAACAACAACAACAACAACAACAACAACAACAACAACAACAACAACAACAACAACAACAACAACAACAATCAGAACAATCCGCCAGGTTTTGACATGCTCACCAGATTCCTAAGACTGAGGCCAGCAAAGTTCTTAGGAACTACTGATCCCATGGTGGCCAATGATTGGCTACGTTCAGTGAACAAGGATTTGGTAACTATCGGCTGTACCGACGAGGAGTAAGTCAGGTTTGCAGCACACTTGTTGGAAGGACCAGCAGCTACTTGGTGGGATAACTTCCAGATCACCACTCCCATTGAGGATGTGACATGGGCTATATTTGAAGATGGTTTCCGTACAGCTCACATCTCATCCGGAATGATGAGCTTAAAGAAGAAGGAATTTCACAATCTGAAGCAGCGCCACCGCAGCGTGGCGGAATATATTGAAGAGTTCAACAATCTGGCGTGTTATGCACCGGATGAAGTTGATACTGATGCCAAGAGGAAAGAGAATTCCTCGAAGGACTGAACGATGAACTGAATCTGCAATTATCTGTGGCCTATGTCCCCACCTACCAGTCCCTTTGTGACAAGTCTGCCATCTTGGAGAGCAAGATGAAACAGGTTGAAATCAGAAAGAGGAAACACATCTCTGACAAGCACAACTCGGGATCGTCTCACAAGCGTTCCCATTATGATGATAGTGGGAGTTCTGGATCCCACAAGCATGGAAAGTACAACAGCCACCACAACCACAACCGTCATCATGACAATAAGCATCACCGTAGTCATGACAATGACAAGTACAAGAATCACAAGAGTGGATACAAGAGCCACCACAATGGAAGTGGAAGTGGTAGTGGAAGCCAGCCTGTCAAGAAGGATCTTAGTCAGGTTGAATGTTTCAAGTGCAAGAAGATGGGGCACTATGCAAATGAATGCCCAGAAAAGAAAGTTGAGGGACCCAACAAGCCCAACCCTTTCCAGAAGGGACAGGTGAACCACATCAATGTGGAGGAAATCTATGAGGAGTCCGATGCTGTGGCTGGTAAGTTCAAACTCAGTTCTATTCCAGCACTTGTTCTTTTTTATACTAGTGCATCACATTCATTCATATCAAAAGCATTTGTTGATAGAAATGGGTTTCCAACTGAAAACATTGGGTGTCTAATAAAAGTAAGTTCTCCCGGTGGAGAAATGATAGTGAGTCTTGGATGTCGTGATCTAGTGATAGAATTTGGAAAGCATAAGTTTCTAGTAAGTCTGATAATCCTAGATTCCCAAGGAATGGATGTAATTTTGGGAATGGACTGGATGACCAAGTATGAAGGAGTACTAGATTGTGCTAATCGAACTGTCGCACTCACAACCCTGGAAAAGAAACGGATAAGATTCAAGTCTAACTTTGAATCGAAAGGAAGTAAGCTAAATTCTCTTAAGGGGGTTAGCATAGACAGTGTGCCAATTGTGAGTGAATATCCGGATGTTTTTCCGGAAGAATTGCCGGGAATGCCACCAGATAGAGATGTGGAATTTCTGATTGATTTGCTACCAGGATCAGGACCAATAGCAAAGAGACCTTACAAGATGTCAGTTGATGAGTTGAAAGAACTCAAGAAACAACTTGGAGAACAGTTGCAGAAAGGGTTTATTCAACCAAGTTCTTCATCCTGGGGAGCACCAGTTTTGTTTGTGGAGAAGAAAGATAGAAGTCAAAGGTTATGCATAGATTATCGTTCACTCAATGATGTGACTATCAAGAGCAAATACCCTTTTCCTAGAATCAATGACTTGTTTGATCAGTTAGAAGGAGCATGTGTGTTCTCAAAGATTGATCTGCGGTCAGGTTATTTCCAGCTCAAGATAAGAGAACAAGACATACCTAAGACAGCTTTCACCACTAGGTATGGATTGTATGAGTACACCGTAATGCCATTTGGTTTGACCAATGCACCATCTTACTTCATGAATATGATGAACAAGGTGTTCATGGAGTTCCTTGACAAATTTGTTGTCGTTTTCATCGATGACATTTTGATCTACTCCAAAAGCAAAGAAGAGCATGAAGGACATTTGTGTTTGATACTTGAGAAGCTTAGAGAGCATAAGCTGTATGCCAAATTCAGCAAGTGTGAATTTTGGTTAAATGAAGTTGGATTTCTTGGACACGTTAGTCACGAGATGGTGTAGCATTTGATCCCGCAAAAGTGTCAGCTGTAACTGAGTGGGAATCTCCTAAGTCAGTAAAGGAGGTTCGTAGTTTCCTTGGCTTGGTAGGATACTACAGAAGATTCATTGAGAATTTCTCCAAGGTAGCTAAGCCAATGACGGAGTTGCTAAAGAAAGACAAGAAATTTGCTTGGTCTGAAGGATGTGAGCTCAGTTTCCAAGAATTGAAGAAGAGACTAGTGACAGCACCAGTCTTATGTCTGCCAGATTTGGAGAAAGATTTCCAAGTGTATTGTGATGCGTCTCATCATGGATTAGGTGCAGTGCTAATGCAAGAAGGGAAAGTTGTGGCTTATGCCTCGAGACAACTCAAAACTCATGAGGTAAATTACCCTACTCATGATTTAGAGTTAGCCTCTATTGTCCATGCACTCAAAACATGGAGACACTATCTTTTGGGAAAACGATGTGAAGTGTTCACAGATCACAAAAGTTTGAAGTATATCTTCACCCAGAAAGAAATCAACATGAGACAAAGAAGATGGCTAGAACTCATCAAGGACTATGACTTGAGTTTGCAATACCACCCCGGTAAAGCAAATGTTGTAGCGGATGCTCTAAGCTGTAAGGTTTTTGTGAATGGCCTTACTAAGGGAGAGTTGCCAAATGATCTGTCTGCCCAATTTAGAGATCTCAGATTGGAGATTGTGCCTGAAGGACATCTCATGTCATTGGATGTTCAACCCACTTTGTTGGACAAAATCAAGGAAGCCCAAAAGACAGACAAGGAAATTGAAGAGATTAAGGAAAAGATTGGCAAAGGAAAAGTCAAAGGATTCCATGAAGACGAATAAGGTACTTTATGGTATGGAAAACGTATCTGCGTTCCGCAAGATCCGGAGCTTCGAAAACTGATTTTACAAGAAGCACACAACTCACCATATTCCATTCATCCGGGTAACACCAAAATGTACATGGATATGAAGGAAAGATTTTGGTGGAATAATCTCAAGAAGGACATCGTCGAACATATTGCTTTGTGTGATGTATGTAGTAGAGTGAAAGCGGAACATCAGAAGCTAGCAGGATTGCTACAACCACTACCTATTCCTGATTGGAAGTGGGACAAGGTTGGCATGGATTTCATCACCGGATTGCCAAGGACCAGGTCAGGATATGATTCTATTTGGGTAGTAGTGGATCGCCTAACTAAAGTGGCTCATTTCATACGTGAATACAACCTACACAAGTGCTAAGTTGGCCAAGATATACATGAATAGGATAGTGTGTCTGCATGGAGTACCCAAGAGCATTGTGTCTGATTGGGGGACTCAGTTCACTTCTCATTTTTGGAGGCAACTACATGAGTCATTAGGAACGAGATTGGAATTCAGCACTGCTTTTCATCCTCAGACTGATGGACAGACATAAAGGACCAACCAGATTCTCGAACATATGTTGAGAGCATGTGCTCTAGACTATGGAGCCAGTTGGGATGAAAGTCTGCTTACACAGAATTATCTTACAATAACAGCTATCAAGCTAGTATTGAGATGGCACCATTTGAATTTCTCTATGGGAGAAAGTTTACCACCCCATTGTTATGGAATGGTGTGGGAGAAAGAAATTTGTTCGGACCAGAACTAATCAAAGAGGCTGAAGAGAAAGTCAAGCTAGTTAAGGACAGATTACAGATAGCACAGTCCCGACAGAAGAGCTACGCAGATCCTAAGCGTAGAGAAGTCACCTATGAAGTGGGTGATAGAACTTATCTTTGAGTGTCACCACTTCGTGGAGTGAAGAGATTTGGAGTCAAAGGAAAATTGACCCCAAGATATGTTGGACCATTCAAAATTCTGAGTCGTAAAGGAGAAGTAGCTTATGAGATTGAATTGCCAGAATCATTGTCTACCGTTCACAATGTGTTTCATGTGAGTCAGCTAAAGAAATGTCATCCAGAGATGGAAGAGACTTCTTTGAAGGATACTATACCTTTGGAGGAGGTTCAATTGGAAAGTGATCTCACTTATGAGGAAAAACCCATCAAGATTCTTGAGACTGCAGAAAGAGTTACTCGGACTAAGACTATCAAATTCTGCAAAGTTCAATGGAGCCATCATTCCGAAGAATAAGCAACATGGGAAAGAGAAGATGATCTTCGGAAAGACCACCCTCACCTATTTGCTAGCCGATCCAAATCTCGAGGGAGAGATTCACCTTAAGGAGGTTAGATTTGTAACATCCCTAAAATCATGTTTTCAAAGATTGCATATCATCCATGCATGCATAATCATTTAGGGATCAATTTCAAAGTCATTTCAAAGAAAACAGAAGCATTGAGTGCTTATTATTTTACGTAGTCAAGCATTGATCCAATGCTACTCTCTAGTGAGAGAATATTTGTTTTAAACCAATGTTGTGTGTTCATAGGATTGTTTGATGAATTCCAAAGCTTGGGCAAACATTTCCAAAACAAAATATGGTTTTAAAACCATTTTCATATCTTTATCAAATCTTGTGCTAAGGCACTGTTTATTTTTAAAATTTCAAAGGAACCAAGCATGTCTAGTGAGATAGCATGGTTTTATACTCAAAAATATGCAGGTTTCACTTTATAAAAATCCAGAAAGATTTGGAATTCAAACAAATTTGAATTCATTTGAAAAGGTTTCCTGAAAATCGAATTAGAAAAAGAAAAAGGTTAAGAAAACAGAATTGGGCCAGGCGCTACCCATTCGGCCCAGCAACCAAAGCAGCCCACCCAGGGTTCCCCCTTCCTCTCTATTTCTCACCGCAGCAACACGCACCCACCCGCTGACAGCCCGACCCTACCTTGCCCCGTCAGCGTCGTCCCTAATCAACGCGCGCCCGAGCCGCTCCGCCGTTACCTCGCCGTAGTTAAGCCCCGCTTAATTCCCATTGATACAGAGAGTAATCCCCGCCCCGCTCCTGGCTACTTAATCCCCTCTTCACCACGGCCATTTCCCCTCACCCCACTCGCTCGCTCCGCCACCAGGCTGCCTCAATTTCTCGTTGCATCGCCGCAGACAGAACCAGCTCCGGCGACTAATTCCGGTAAGACCCGAGCACCCCTTGGCCTCTGCTTCAACCGAGCGTGACCAGTATGTTCTGGCGCATCTCCTGATGCCTTTCTTTTGCCTTCTCGTGACCCAGGTCGTCGCCTCCGTCCACCTCTGCAAGCAACAGAGCCGCCGCTCAACTCCGACGAGGAATACCGGTAACCTCCAAGCGCCCCTTGCTTCCTCTTTGACACTGTCGTGTTCACCACAACCTTGTGCATCCTCTGACACCACTGGTTCGTGCTAGGGCGATCCACATCGTTGGCAACAACTCCATCCGCAAACACTCGACGCCGCCAGCAACTCCGACGAGGTCCTGCCGCTGAACCCGTGCGCCCCTGTCTCTCCCTCGACCACCTTGAGCTTCACTGCAATCCCGCGAACACGGTAAGCATCCTCACTCCTCCCCGCGCGATCTAAATCGCCAGCAACCTCTTTGACAGAGTGCGCCGCCGCCACTTGTCGCCGCTGGCGCCGCCCATCTTTGGTCGCATGCTTAGCAGCCGTAGGATCTAGATCCAGCGCTTACGATTAGATATGTAGCGAAGAGGTATGTGTCGATCTGAACCGTGCGTGTTAAGTTGGATCTAACGGCCCGCGAGTGTGATCCGGTGCGAAACGGTATCAACCAATCAGACGCTGCCGCGTGGCTAGTTCTTTGTTTTAAAAATCTGAATTAGATCTATTAGTGATTCAAACTTGTACAATTCATAACTTTTGATCCACACGTTCAAATTTTGTAAATTTTATATCATTGGAATCAGGAGAAAGAATCCTATCTGTTTGTGCAATGTGTTTAATGTTTTTTCTCTGTAAAAATGGTTATTTTTGTAGAGACATATGTAGGCTTAATTTGAGTATGGAAATTATTTGAAAAATGATTTAAAGATCAAATAAAGTTTATTTTGAGTATATAGGTCTGGTTTATGATTTAGTACTGTTTACTTGCCTTGTTTGGTGTAGAAAATCATCACATGGCATTTTGCATGCATTCATATATTTTTGCTTGTATATTTTGTTAGGTGATTTTGGTGCCATTATTCTATGTGTAGATTTTGGTGCTAATAGTGATTGTGGTTGTGAAGATTGTTGCTACACCCCAAACTACCAAGGCAAGTGGTGCTTCATGTTTTTATCCCTATATTTTCACCTATGCATTAGAAATATTTTGTTTAAGGCTTGCATGAATATTTTGCTAAGTATCTATATGCTATGCTTGGGAAATCCTAGTAGTTGTAGCAATGTTAGAATTTCCTTTAAGTTAAGATACTTGCTATTGCCATGCTTAGCCTAGCTAGTAGCAACCAAGGGTGGATTATATAATCATGCTATGAGAAATATTTCTAAGTCTTTGGACTTATGTTTTGCTTAATAAAACAACTAAGTGAATGAAACACCTGGGTGGAATGGAAAGATTGGTTTGTGTTGAGTGGTTACACAAGGTCCATTTCTATGGTTTACCTTGTGTATCACACTTGTGGAAAGCCACCCAGGAACAAAGGGATTTGAGATGCCAAATGTTAAGAAGCTTCTAGTGCAGCCACATGGCATTATGGGCTCTGCCTGGATCATATAGGTTGCAATAACTTAGCCATTTGGACAATTGGTGGTAGTGGGATGATAGGTTTGGAGCGCGTCCATTTGGTCTAAGGGAAGGCTTCTGAAAGGTCCTGTCTTGGTGAAAATCAAGTCTTGTGGGGAAAGTGCACAACCTCTGCAGATGGAAGAATCTAAGTACTTAGCCATGTCCCTGGTATGGGACAACTTGAGCATCAAGGCATGGAAGCTATCAAGAATCTCCTCATCCAAATTTTCTAAGTTAAAACTTGTGGTTGAACAAGGGTGAAGGTTCACCAATTTCTATTGGTGATTCCTTGGGAAAGTTTTGTCAAAGAAAAACTTAGTGTTTTCAACTAATAGGTAAAACCTATTTTGAGCAAAGCAATCCTAAGCTACACTTAGCCAAATTCATATAGTATTTAGATGTTAATATTCTACTAAGGTATCACTTGCCAATACTATTCCAATGTATTGACCCACTGTGGCTGTAACTTGTGATGTTGCAGGTTATTCTGAAGATGATTAGGGGTTATGAGTCTACACTCAACATGCTTGCATGTGGCACATGAAGATGAAGACTTATTTATATTGATATGGTTAAACTCTTGTATTAGGCCTATGGCCATGGAGTTGTAAAAGACTATGTTTGTCTCTGGAATGATATGTAATAATGACCTTTGCTTATGTGTACTTCATCTTAAACTGTGGATGCTAGCATTGATCCTGGGACTAGAATTGCAATCACAGGGATCCTTACCTTTAAAAGGGAGGGATCTTAAAATTTTATTGCTACAGCAACTATCTTTACTTTATTGTTATTTATTATCTTAAAAAGCTTTCTCTAGTACTCGTATTATTGCTCTAGTTTTATTTCCTAGATAATGCAAACGTTTAGTGTGCGTAGAGTTGTATCAGTGGTTGATAGAACTTGAGAGAATATTTATCCTACCTTTAGCTCCTCATTGGGTTCGACACTCTTACTTATCGAAAAGGCTACACAGGATCCCCTATACTTGTGGGATATCACATCATTACTAACAACATCCAATGTCCATGATCAGGAAACCTTGATCATCTTGTTAATCAACGAGCTAGTTTATAAGAGAGGTGTAACTAGGAACTTACTTTTTGTTTATTAAACACACATGTATTAACGTTTCTATATTAATACAGTTATAGCATGCAAAATAAACATCTATCATATACTTGGAATATAAATAATAACAACGTTATTATTGCCTCTCAGGGCATATTCCCTTCAACTTGGGTATGGCGCATCCATGTGCCCCCCTTCCGGGGTGGTGGACCTTCTAGAACCTTCTAGAAGCTTCCAGTGAAAACACCAAAATATTTCCGAACCTCGGAATTCGACTTTCCTTATATGAATCTTATTCTCCAGACCATTCTCGATCTCCTCGTGATGTCCTAGATCCAATCCGAGACTTCGAACAACATTCGTTCTGCAACTAATATTCCATATCTACTAAACAACATTGAATCCTTAAGTGTGTCTCCCTACGGCTCGTGAACTATGCAGACATGATCGAGACACCTCTCTGATCAATAAACATTAGAGGAATCTGGAAATCCGTGATGGCTCCCACATATTTCTATGATTACATTATGATCGAACGAACAATTGACATACAATACCGATTCCCTTAGTCGTGTGATACTTTACTTATCCGAGGTTTGATCATCGGTATCTCTATACCTAGTTCAACCTCGTTACCGATAAGTACTCTTTACTCGTTCTGTGATATGACATGCTTGCAAGCCAATTGGATGACATTACACCGAGAGGGCCCAGAGTATATCTATCTGTCATATGGATGGACAAATCCCACTGTTGATCCATGTGCCTAAACTCATACTTTCAGAATACCCAATGCCACCTTTATAACCACCTAGTTACAAAGTGGTGTTTGATGTCATCAAAGCATCCATCTGGTGATGGTGATTAACATGATCTCATGGTCGAATGATTAGGTTACTATGTCTTTGAAAGCTTGTAGCAAACAAACTCTAAATGACTTGATCTTACGCTACGCTTACTATAGGAGTGTTTCCATAACATCATTCTCCTAATGATATTACCTTGTTATTAATGACATCCAATGTCCATGATCAGGAAACCATGATCATCTATAAATCAACAAGCTAGTCTAACAAGAAGCTTTACTAGGGACACTTTTATGTTTACAAAACACACAAGTATTAATGTTTCTGGTTAATACAATTATAGCATGGGATGTAAACATTTATCATAAACGTAAAGATATAATAATAACCATTTAATTATTGCCTCTTGGGCATATATCCAACAGTCTCCCACTTGCACTAGAGTGAATAATCTAGATTACATCGTGATGTACCTAACACCCATGGCATTCTGGTGTTGGTCATGTTTTGCCCTAGGGAGAAGTTTAGTCAATGGATCTGCCACATTCAGATATGTGTGTACTTTGGAAATATTTATGTCACCATCTTGGACATGCTCGCGAATAGCATGGAAACGCAGCTTCATATGCTTCAACTTATTGTGTGACGTTGGCTCCTGCACATTGGCTATGGCACCCATGTTGTCACAGTAGATAGCCATTGGGTCCAACACACTAGGAACCACACAAAGATCCACAATGAACTCCTTCATCCATATCGCCTCTTATGAAGCCTCCGAAGAAGCTATGTATTCCGATTCAGTTGAAGATCTCACCACAACACTTTGCTCAGCACTCCTCCAGCTCATTGCTGCACCATTCAAAGTAAATACGTATCTAGATTGCGACTTAGAGTCATACGGATCTGTGTTCCAACTAGCACCGGACTAACTGTTTAGAACGAGCTGTTTGTCACCTCCATAAGAAAGAACCATATCCTTAGTCCTTCTCAAGTACTTTAGGATATTTTTGACCGCTATCCATTGATTTACTCCTGGATCACTTTGATATCTTCTAGTCAAACTAACAGCATATGCAATATTTGGTCTTGTACATAGTATGGCATACATGATAGAACCTATGGCTAAGGCATAGGGAGTTTTGCTCATCCTCTCTCTATCTTCTACCGTAGATGGACTTTGAGTTTTACTCAAGGTCGTATTGGGCAACATGGGCAAGAACCCTTTCTTGCTATCTTCCATTCCAAACCTTTTTAGAACCTTGTCCAAATATGTAATTTGTGAAAGCTCTATTAAGCGTCTTGATCTATCTCTATAAATCTAGATGCCTAAAATGTATGCAGCTTTGCCAAGATCCTTCATTGAAAAACTATTATTCAAATAGTATTTGACACTTTTAAGAAGTTCTATATAATTATCAATCAACAATATGTCATCCACATATAGTACTAGGAATGCTACAGAGCTCCCACTCACTTTCTTGTAAATACAAGCTTCTCCATCAATTTGTATAAATCCAAAGTTTTTGATCACCTTATCAAAACGTTGATTCCATCTCTGGGATGCTTGCTTCAATCCATAAATGGACCGTTGAAGTTTGCATACCTTGTTAGCATCTTTAGGATCGACAAAACCTTTGGGTTGTTACATATACAACTTTTCATCAATGTCACTATTGAGGAACATCATTTTGACATCCATCTCCGTATCTCATAATCGTAATATGCAGCGATTGCTAAAAAAATCCTCACAGAATTTAGCTTCGCTACTAGTGAGAAAGTCTCATCGTAGTCAACTCCTTGAATTTGTAGGAAACCTTTTGTGACAAGTCGAGATTTATAGACGGTTACATTACCATCAGCATCTATTTTCTTGTTGAAAATCAATTTGTTCTTGATAGCCTTGCGGCCATCCGATAAATCCACCAAAGTCCACACTTGGTTTTCGTACATGGATCCAATCTCGGATTTCATGTCTTAATGCCATTTGTTGAAATTTGGGCTCATCATTGCTTCCTCATACATCATAGGGTCATCGGTGTTACCCACCAACATGACATTCATAATAGGATCATACCAATCAGGAGTGGTACGAGTCCTCGTCGACCTACAAGGTTCTGTAGTAACTTCATTCGAAGTTTCATGATCATTATCATTAGCTTCATCTCTTATATGTGCAGGCGGCACATGAACATCTTCCGGTGCTGCGCTACTCTCAAATCCGAGAGAAGGTTCGACAACCTCGTCGAGTTCTACTTTCCTTCTAATCACTTCTTTTGAGAGAAACTCCTTCTCCAGAAAGGATCCATTCTTGGCAATGAAAACTTTGCCTTTGGATCTATGTTATAAGGTATACCCAATTGTTTCTTTAGGTTATCCTATGAAAACACATTTTTCTGCTTTGGGTTCAAGCTTGTCAGGCTATACTTCTTTACTTAAGCTTCGCAAACCCAAACTGTAAGGAACGACAATTTAGGTTTCTTCCCAAACCATAATTCATACGGTGTCATTTCAACAGATTTAGATGGTGCCTATTTAAAGTGAATGCGGTTGTTTCTAATGCATAACCCCAAAATGATAAAGGTAAATCTATAAGAGACATCATAGAACGAACCATATCTAAGTGAGTTCGATTACGATGTTCGGACACACCATTACGTTGTGGTGTTCCCGACGGTGTCAATTTTGAAAGTAATCCGCATTTATTTAAATACTCACCAAACTCATAACTTAGAAACTCACCTCGACGATCAGATCACAGAAATTTAATCTTCATGTTACGTTGATTCTCTACTTCACATTGAAATTCTTTAAACTTCTCGAAAGTTTCAGACTTATATTTCAAGAAATAGATATACCCATATATACTCAAGTCATCATTGAAAGTAAGAAGATAACGATAACCACCGCATGATGCCACACTCATCGAGCCACACACATCGGTACGTATGATTTCCAATAAGTCCATAACTCGCTCCATTATACCAGAGAATGGAGTCTTAGTCATTTTTCCCATCAGACATGCTTCACATCTTTCAAGTGATTCAAGAAGTCCATCGGAATGGAGTTTCTTCATACGCTTCACTCCAATGTGACCAAGACGATAGTGCCACATGTATGTAGAATTATCATTCAATTTCAATCGTTTAGCATCTATATTATGAACATGTGTATCACTACTATCGAGATTCAATAAGAATAGACCATCTATCATAGGCGCTTGACCGTAAAATATATTACTCATATAAATTGAACAACCATTATTACTGGATTTAAACAAGTAACTGTCTCGCAATAAACAAGATTCGGATATAATGTTGATGCTCAATGCAGGCACCAAATAACAATTATTTAAGTATAAAACTAATCCCAACGGTAGATGAAGAGGGAGCGTGCCGACATCGATCACATCAACCTTGGAGCCATTTCCAACGTGCATCGTCACCTTGTCTCTCGCTAATGTTCACTTTTTCTGCAGCATCTGTTTTGAGTTACAAATATGAGCAACCGAACCAGTATCAAATACCCAGGAACTACTATGACTACTAGTAAGATACACATCAATAACATGTATATCGAATATAACTTTATTCTTGATGTTGCCGTTCTTCAGATCTACCAGGTACTTGGGGCAATTCCGCTTCCAGTGACATTCTCCCTTGCAGTAAAAACACTCAGTATCAGGCTTAGGACCAGCCTTGGGTTTCTTCGCAGGCACGACATCTTTCTTGCCACCCTTCTTGAAGTTACCCTTCTTAGGATTTCCTTGCTTCTTGAAAGTGGTGGTCTTATTAACCATCAACATTTGGTGCTCTTTCTTGATCCCCACTTCCGCACAATTCAACATGGAGAAGAGTTCAGGCAACGACTTATCCATGAGCTACATGTTGTAGTTCATTACGATGTTCTTATATCTAGGTGGTAGTGATTGGAGGACACGATGAATACCCAACGCATTAGGAATCGTTATTCCTAGATCTTGCGAATTGACATACATCTTAAGCACATGCTCGCTAACGGAGTTGCCCTCTTCCATCTTGTAGTTAAAGAACTTCTTGGAAGCTTCATAGCTTTCAACACCCGCATGACTCTCAAATATCATTTTGAGCTCACGGACAATATCATAAGGTTCATGGTTCTCAAACCGCGTTTGAAGCTCTGATTCAAAACCGTACAATATGGCACACTGAACTTTGGAGTATTGATTCTTCCGAGTGAGGAAAACATTCTTCACCTCATCAGTAGCATCATATTTAGGCGGGTCACCCAGTGGTGCATCCAGCACATAGGTCAAGTGACCAACATTGAGGACAAACCTCAAGTCGCGGAACCAGTCCGCGAAGTTGCTTCCATTGTTTTTCAACTTTTATTTCTCTAGGAACGCATTAAAATTTATGGTAGGGGCCACAATGATCTACAACATATTTACAAAGAGTTTAGACTAAGTTTATGACAAATTGAGTTCATATTTAATACTTAAATTAACTAGGTGAACTCTCACTGAAAACAACATCCCTCACATTGTTTTAGTGATCACACGAACCAAATACACTACACCAAGTCCGATCATCATGAGAGATGATGTAGTTTCAAAGGCGAACAATCAACATGTTCATCATATCAGTCAAATGACTCATGCTTTAACTTTCGGTATTCCGTGTTCCGAGACCATGTCTGTACATTCTAGGCTCGTCAAGGTTAACCTTAGTATCAGCATGTGTAAATCTGGCTTGCACCCGTTGTATGCACACGTAGAATCTATCACACCCGATCATCACGTGGTGTTTCCAAACGACGAGTCTTAGCAACGGTACCTACTAAGGATGAACACTTTATTAATTGATATTCAGTGAGAGGGATTGTCAGATCCCAAAATTCTCCAAATTTTGAAATGTGAAAATTAAACAAACAAAAGAAACAAATGTTGAAATTTAGGGGGAAAAGAAACTTTTTTGCTTCTAAATGGAAACATCAAAACCCTACTTGAACAAAATTTGAACAAGAAAGCAACAAACAAATATTCCAAAGATCAAATGCATTCATGCATGGATGTATCTTCAATTTAAAGCACTTGGAAAAGTTAAACCAAAAACCCTAAACCCTAGTGAAACAAATAATTCTAAAATCACCCCAAGACTATGGCTCTATTCCATATAAAAATTTAGCAACAAACATTTATAAATTATCAAAAATGGTAAAAAAAATATATTACAAAACCATGGAAATTAGTTTCACTCAATTTGGAGCCATGGATAAAAACTTATGATTTTAATAAGATAAAAGGAAGTAATTCCAAGTCTAACAAAGCTCCTAACAAAAATCAACAATAAATTGTGAGCAAAGTAATCCTAAAAGTTTCTAAAAGGATAAATAAATATTAAATAAAATTTTACAAATTGGAATCACAAATTTTGGAGCTATAAATAAAAAAATATGGATGTTATAAGGTAAAGAAAGAATTAAATAAATAAGAAATATTTAAAAGACAACTTAAACCTTGAATTAAATCCATAAGCAAATGGAATAAAAGTTTACTGAATTATAAAAAAGTAATAAAGTATTATTTGAATAAAATTATATGGCTTTGAACCATATTCAATTTTATTTAAATAAAGATAAAATGCCTAATGTAAATAAATATTAAATCATAAGGAAATATTTGGATTACTCCAAGTTGGATTAAATAGCACACTAATAAGTAGTTTAAACCTACTGAAAAGATTTGGTAAAAATTTGAATTCAAATTGAAGCTTGAATCAAATGGTTTGAATTAAAATAGAAAATAAAAAATGGAAAAAGAAAAAGAATTCAGAAGGAAAAAAAGAAACAAACCTACCTGCTAACTAAGCCCAACACCCAGTTCAACTTGGCCCAGCACAGCCCACCCGGGAAACATACCCCTCTGCCTTTCTTTTCTCACCCACGCGCACCCCCTCACCCTCGCTGACGCACTGGCCCCACGCCACGTTGGCATTGTCGTCTTCAACACGCAGACCCGTTCCTCTCTCTCTCCTCCGTCGTTTCTGCTTGATTTTAAGCCGTGTAATTAGCGTAAATGCCACAGTGATTCCGTCCCGCGACCATGCCCTATTAATCTCCTCTCCCTCCTCTCTCTTTCCCCTTAGACACCGCACCCAGTGAGCCACCAGGCTGCCCTCAATTCGAGCCGCACCACCGCTGCCTCTGACGAGCTCCGGCGTCAATTCCGGCGAGCCTAGACCACTCCATGCTCCCTAGCTCACACGAGCTTGATCACCAACCTCGTGCGCACCTGCCAGTGGCCTCCATTTTCTCGCGCGCTCCCTAGACGCTCGGCAACAACCACGCATGCACGCCACCGTCGTCTTCCTCAACTCCGGCGAGCTTTCCCGGTAGGTTCTGCCCTCTCCTCTCTCTCTCTGGTTGATGCTCCTACATTCGCCAATCTCTCACGCGTCTAGCGCCACTGTTTGTGTGTTTTCTCGTGCCCTATAGTGTTTCCACCGATGAAGCCCGTGCGTGTCCGACGACGAACTCAACTCCGGTGAGCAATCCACGTCGATCCCGTGCGCCCCTTCGCCACCCACGAACATGTTGAGCTTCATCACGATCTTGCGAACCTGGTAAGATACTGCATCCCCTTCTTTGCCTCCTAGTTTCACTGGAATGCCATCCACCCGACGCGCCGCCGCCGCGCACCGTTGCTAGCGCCGCCCGTTTATGACCTAGCATTCTCGCACCGTTAGATCCAGATCATAAGGTTTAGAATAGATGACTTAAACAAAGCGGTACGCGTGATCTGTGCCGTGCGATTTCATTTAGATCATGTGGCCCATGTTGCACGATCCCGCCGAAGCAGTATCGTCCAGTAAAAACAAGACACGTGGCCAGATTAGTTCAGACAAATTCCAGAAAATATTTTTGAATGTTTAAAGTTGCAAAAATCATAACTTTTGATATGTATGTCCAAAAATTAGAAATTTTATATCAATGGATTCAGTAAAATGAGTAATTTGCAACTATGGCCTTAGTTTGGTCATTTGCTTCTGAAAAATTAGGTGTTTTTGCAGAAACATTTACAGGACTATTTTGAGTATAAAAATTATTCTAAAAATGATCTTTGAGTAAAACCTTTTGCAAATGGATTTGTTTTGAACCCTCTGACCATAAACACTAACATAAGAATTTAAAAATATATTTTGTTAACACTAGGAATTATTACTTTGATTAAAAGCATTTCTAGTAAAACAAAAATGATTCAAAAGGGCCATTTTCACTAACTTGTTTTAAAATGATTTTCCAGATTTTATAAAAGACCAGTAGGTGTTTTGAAATGTTTAGAGCCTTGTTAGAAACCATTTTTGTAATAAAACAACCTTTTGCATGGTTTCATGCATTTCCTTGTTTTTTATCATTTTATGTGGTTAATTGTTTGAATGCTAGTTTTGAATGAATGCCTTGCTTGATTGAATTGTAGTGAACTTTGAAGAGTGTGACAATTGCAAGATCAAGTGATAGGGAAAAGGTTTCTGATCTTTCGATGATATGGTGATAATCGATTTGGTGGAGTTCGGGCTTGACGGTCTGACTACACGTGCGAGCACGAGCGCCAATGCAATCGCTAGGCCAATCTCCTGGAGGTTACCGATCCTGCGGGCACACGATCAGTCTGACCAGCGAGGGTATTAATTCCTACCTGAAATCGAGAACAAGTAAGAACTAATATTGCAATCAAGATATTGCGGATTAAGATGAAAGCTTTATTGAAAAAGTGGGATCCTTTATAGGTGCGAAGTACAAGAGGCCTCTGCGACGCTCGAGCCTTGGCGAAGTTGCTATGATGGCTAACTTAATGTCTAAACAAAATCCGAGTCTATGGTGACGGCTAAGGCGAGTATTTAAGGAGGAAAAGGTAGGGTTTCGGCCAGCCATAGAAGTGGTGGCCGAATCCAACCCAAGAAGTCCTTTTCTCCTCAAATACGGACTCTAAAAAGTGGTTATTTAAAATCCTACGAAAATTACATGGGCCTGGCCCAAAATAAAGGTGTCGCAGCACCATATTAAGCTATGGACGAATTTGTGAAGTATTAATCTTGAATATTTCGTCCAAGCCTTCTTTCTTCATTATGGTGGCCTCAAAGTTCTGAAATCTTCATCCGTGGCCTTCTCTTGGATCATCACATGCTTGCTGCCATCTCCATGCATGACCATGCTCCAATGCTTGTCCCTCTCATCCATGCTTGGTCCATTATTCCTAAGAGTGATAAATATATCTGATTTAGGCAGTATCATATTCTCATGTATGTGAGGAATAGTTCCAAGAAACGAAAGTACCTGATAGTTAAGTTGTTTAGCACGAGATCGAGTGATAGGTCCTTGTATGTGTGTAGCTGTAGGTACAATGGTTGTATCAATAGATGGGATGTCCACATCATGCTCCCCTTCTTGAATTGAAGTCGTCCTCGACGCAATCTCATCTTCCTCACCAAAGTAAGGCTTCAAATCTGCAATGTTAAACGTAGGACTAACCGTACCAAAGTCTGCAGGCAACTCAAGTTTATATGCATTATCGTTTATTTTCTCTAACACCTTAAAGGGACCAGCAGCACGCGGCATTAACTTAGACTTGCGTAAATCAGAAAAACGATCTTTACGCAAATGTAACCAAACAAGATCTCCAACATCAAACACAACATGATTTCTCCCTTTGTCCCCAGCAAGTTTATACTTAGCATTCATGTGTTCTATGTTATCTTTAGTAGTCTTATGCAAGTTTAATATCATTTCAGCGTGTTGTGTAGCATCCAAATTATTTTGCATCGGAGAAGGTAAAGGCAATAAATCAATAGGTGCACAAGGAACAAAACCATACACGATCTCAGACGGGCACATCTTTGTGGTAGAATGCAGCGAACGATTATAAGCAAATTCTATATGAGGTAAACACTCTTCCCACAATTTTAAGTTCTTCTTTAAAACAACCCGTAACATAGTAGACAAAGTTCTATTTACTACTTTTGTTTGTCCATCAGTTTGGGGATGACATGTAGTACTAAACAGCAATTTAGTCCCCAACTTAGCCCATAAACATCTCCAAAAGTGGTTAAGAAATTTAGTATCACGATCAGAAACAATAGTATTTGGCACACCATGTAAACGAACAATTTCACGAAAGAACAAATCAGCAATATGTGCACCATCATCCGTTTTATGACAAGGAATAAAGTGTGCCATCTTAGAAAACCGATCATTAACAACAAAAATACTATCCCTCCCCTTCTGTGTACGTGGCAATCCCAAAACAAAGTCCATAGAAATATCCTCCCAAGAAACACTAGGAACAGGAAGAGGCATATATAAACCATGTTGATTAAGGCGAGACTTAGCGTTTTGACAAGTAGTGCAGCGTGCCACAAATCTCTCAACATATCAACGCATACGTGGACAAAATAAGTGTGCAGCAAGAACATCCTCCGTTTTCTTGACACCAAAGTGTCCCATCAATCCTCCTCCATGCGCCTCCTGTAACAACAAAAGACAAACAAAACTATCTGGAATGCATAGTTTGTTAGCACGGAACACAAATCCATCATTGAAGACGAACTTGTTCCATGTTCTACCATCTCTACAATTCTGCAACACATCTTTAAATTCAGCATCATGCACATATTGTTTCTTAATAGTTTCCAATCCAAATATTTTGAAGTCAAGTTGAGATAACAAAGTATAACGGCGCGACAAAGCATCAGCAATAATATTATCTTTACCCTTTTTGTGTTTGATAACATAAGGAAAAGACTCAATAAATTCAACCCACTTTGCATGACGACGATTCAACTTAGCTTGACTACGAATATGCTTCAAAGATTCATGATCAGAATGTATAACAAATTCTTTAGGCCATAGATAATGTTGCCAAGTTTCTAATGTCCGAACAAACGCATATAATTCTTTATCATAAGTAGAATAGTTCAGACTAGCCCCACTCAATTTCTCACTAAAATATGCAACAAGTTTTCCCTCTTGTAATAACGCACCTCCCAAACCAATTCCACTAGCATCACATTCAAGCTCAAAAGTCGTATTAAAATCAGGAAGTTGGAGTAAGGGAGCATTTGTTAGCTTATCTTTCAATATGACGAAGGCCTATTGTTGTGCATCGCCCCAAACAAAGGGCACATCCTTCTTGGTAAGTTCATTCAGCGGCCGGCAATTGATCCAAAGTCTTTGACAAAGCGCCTATAAAAACCAGCGAGGCCAAGAAAACTCCTCACTTGTGTGACCGTCTTGGGCTGCGGCCAACTCTCAATAGCTTCAATCTTGGCTGGATCCACTTCAATACCCTGTGATGTAACAACATAGCCAAGAAACGCAACTCGATTGATGCAAAAGGTGCACTTCTCAAGATTACCAAACAAACATGCATCACGTAAAGCATTGAAAAGAGCACGTAAATGGTCCAAATGATCCTCTAAAGATTTGCTATAAATCAGAATATCATCAAAGTAGACTACCACAAAACGTCCAATGAAAGCACGTAAAACTTCGTTCATTAATCTCATGAAAGTGCTGGGTGCATTAGTTAAACCAAACGGCATCACTAACCACTCATACAAACCGAACTTAGTTTTAAATGTTGTTTTCCATTCATCTCCCAATTTCATACGAATCTGGTGGTAACCACTACGCAAATCAACTTTAGAAACACATGGTAGAGCCACTCAACTCATCAAGCATGTTATCCAAACGTGGAATAGGATGACGATATCAAATAGTAATATTATTGATAGCTCTACAATCAGTACACATGCGCGAAGAACCATCTTTCTTAGGTACCAAAATAATAGGAACATCACAGGGGCTAAGGGACTCACGAATATGATCTCTGTCGAGTAGTTCCTGAATTTGGCGTTGTATCTCCTTTGTCTCCTCTGGATTGGTTCTATATGGCGTGCGGTTGGGCAACGTAGCACCAGGAATTAGATCAATTTGGTGCTCAATTCCTCTAATAGGAGGTAGTCCTGGTGGCAGCTCAGCGGGAAAGACGTCCTCATATTCCTGCAAAAGGTTAGCAATAGCGGGTGGCAAAGAAGGAGGCATATCCTCAAATGAAAACAAAACCTCTTTGCAGATAATTGCATAACATTGAGTATTGTTTACATTTAGTTCAGCAATATCAATTTTATTTGCAAGCATACATGGACTCTTCAAACGAATTTCAGTAGCATGTTTAGAATCAGATTTAGTGTTCTTTGGTGGTACAAAATCTGCAGCAACAATCTGATTCTCACTTTTATTTTTCTCCTCAGTTTTAGCTCTACTAGCTCTAGCAAGATCATCTTTTAAAATCTGTTCGGGAGTCATAGGTTTTAGACCAATTTTCTTTCCATTATGCATAAGAGAATAGTGATTAGTTTTGCCATTATGAACAGATTCTCTATCAAATTGCCATGGTCTACCAAGTAACAAAGAACAAGCTTGCATAGGTAAAACATCACAATCAACAAAATCAGAATATGTACCAATAGTAAAATGCACGCGTATCGTTCTTGTTACCTTGATCTTGCGAGAACTCTCAAACCATTGGATGTAATATGAATGTGTGTGTTCTCTTGTTGGAAGTGCAAGCTTCTCTACCATGTCAACACTAGCCAGATTATTACAACTCCCTCCATCAATGATGATCCTTATAGCTCTTTCCTTGACAACACCACGTGTTTGGAACACGTTGTGGCGTTGATCTTGCTCAATTGCACACTCAACACACGTTGTGTAATTAAGCTCTTGTATTGATCAGCAGTTTCATCTCCCATTACCTATGTCTCTTCATCAGAATCACAATTGTCTCCATCTCGAGCAGAAATAAGGGCTAATGTATCTTCATCAAAGCACTCGCTGAACCATATTGACCATCATCACGCACCATCATAACACGTTGTGTTATGCACTGTCTCTCAATATGACCAAAACCCCAACACTTGTGGCATTGTATATCCTTTGTTTTACCCGTGGAAGCCGTAGAAGATGCACTACGAGCAGGAGAATTGGATGACGGTGGAGGAGCAGCTGACGGAAATCTTGTGGTGGCCTTGGATGTGGTAGTAGCTGGTGGAGAATCACGAGAAGGAGGCGCTGATTGTCGGGATGTCCAAGTGGATGTGCGACCTGCAGAATTATTAGTCCTCCTCCATGGTGTTTGGCGATCCTGCAGTTCACGTTCAGCTTTGCAAGCAAGATGAAACAAACGAGTGATGGAATTATATTCCTTATAGTCTAATATGTGTTGAATGTCCTTGTTTAATCCACCAAAGAAACGTGCAAGCATTTGTTCAGTGGATTCAACAAGACCACACCGAACCATCCCCGTTTGCAATTCCTGATAATACTCTTCTACAGAATTTTTTCCTTGTTCCAAACGTGTCATATTCTTTAGTAAATCACGTTGATAAGTGGGAGGCACAAAACGAACATGCATAGCAGTTTTTAAAGCAGTCCAAGTATGAGGAATAGTAGTAGGATTTAAATGACAATACCCAGACCACCAAAGGGAAGCAAATTTAGTAAATTCACATGTAGCAGCACTAACACGCATATTCTCAAGATATTTTAAACATGCAAAACGTTGTTCTACTTCCATCTCACATGTAAGATATGTATCAGGATTATATTTACCCTCAAAAGATGGAATATTTAATTTAAGCTTTGCAACATGATCATCATCACGTACCGGTGGTCGAGCGTTGCGGTGGTAATGTCGAGGACGGCCAGCAGGGTGTGGAGGTTGGTCAACCTCCTCGTCAAACAAATCATCATCGTCGGGGTCGTATAGTACCTGTCGTCTGTCCCCAATGTCGCAGCAGCAGCCGCGATGGAAGTCTGAGGTGCCTCAGCTGTAGCGGTAGCCGCCTGAGGTGCGGCGGCAGCCGAACCAGCAGTACGACCCTTGATCGGAATGCGCAGTGCACCATGCCGAGGTGCCAATGGAGCGGGTGCGGGTGCCGGCAATCTGTCCAAAACCTCCTTGAACCGAGCGTCAAGCTTGTCGTTGAAGGATTTCTCGAGTCGATCGATCTTGTCCATGGCATTGGTGAGCTTGGTGTCAAACTCCTCTAGTCGTGCATCCACATCTTTAGCGCGACCGACCAAGAGCTCGGAGAAGTGGGCATGTAGTTCTTGGTTCGTCATTGTGGCAGGGTTACGCGAAGTATCTGTCATGGTTAGTCCTTTAAAAAGCACATGTATATATGCCTATAACTACGGAAATATGGTGGAAGGCACGCGTAATCCGTCAAGCAATATATGAAGCTCTTACAAGTTCTTACCAAACAGTAGGAAAAGGCGATGTGCAACCGCGAGGAGAAATGGGTCCAAAGATTGAACCGAGCGATTACCAGGAGTCGAGACATCGCACGTGGAGAAATCTATGGAGCTATGGGAAGGCTTAGCAAATGGGTTAGCAATTATCAAAACAACAATGCAAATGTTGAAAGAATGCTCAACGATGGTACTGTGCTGGTCCTAGGCTAGACCGTACTAGAGACGCGAGCCTAGATCACCAACGATGTCACGACATGACACAACAAGCAATGTAGGATGATATGGAACCCTGAAAAGCGAATCGAGATGTCGAAAATCACTATGATGGCGAGTGTCTAGAACTGATCGACGGGGTCTAGAAACAGGTTAGCCCCAAAAAAAATCAAAATTTTTGTATTATGCTCCAGAAAGTGCGCATGCGCCAAAAAAATATCGCTATAACGGCCGATGGAGAAAAGTGATCCCCAGAGCCGAAAATCGGTATAGCCAGAAATTTTTTTCGAAGGCGGTTCCAGACTTTTTTTTTGCTCTCCTTCTGGACTTACGGCTGAACTTCTAACTCGGCACGGACTTTAGCTCAACACGGGAACAACAAGGAAGGAAAGTAAAAAAGAAAAACTAGGAAATAATAACTCAACTCGGACTCGTTCCACGGCAGGAAAGGTGATCGGATCCGTGTCGCGGTAGGAAGGCAGTGGCGGAGTTTTAGGGTTTATGGTGGCTGGGTGTATGGCGGCGGAATATGGTGGCGGTGATCTGCGAGTGTGGCGGTGACTACTATGATCAGAACTCGAAACTCTAAGGGATGAGACACTAAGACCAGCAACTCGACGCGACGATGCAGACACAAATTCAACAATGCAAAACTAAAACGATGTCAACACCCGGATTTTTCAATCCTAGATGCCTGTTATGCCATACATCGCAATCCCAGGATTACCATTTTTGCGAGACATAACAGAATTGGATACCATAGTACATCATCCATTACAAACGATACATAAGTTCTTACACAAATAGGGATCTCATGATCCAGTTCTTTATACAACATCAAGCAGCGGAATACGTAATAATAACGGTAGCGTAGGCGAAGCTCCATCTTCGGGGTCACATGCAATGCTGACGATGGGAGATGATCCTAGTTGTCGTAACCTTCCTGGGGTCCATCCTCCAGGTACTCCTCTTCATAGTCTAGCCATGGGAATAGCCAGGGACAAAGCCATGAGTACTCTTTAAGTACTCGCAACTAATACTAACAGATAAAGGGGTTTTTGGATAATAGGTCACTAGGCTCTAGGGTTGTTTTGCAAAAGCCAGATTTATCTCTACGAAGTTCCAAAGCTAATCACAATTTTATAAATCCTAAGTGGGATCTTGTATTTCATATCACAACCCTGTTGTGGTCAAGTCAAAGTCTCAATTCATTTCACAAGTCATTTTGAAAAGTCTGACGGGGGAACAGTATGGCCACTCCAACTGTCCATAACCGCGGACGCGGCTATTCAAATAGTTTGACACTCTGCAGAGATTGTACACTTTCACCACAACATTCGATACATCCGTCAGGAACAAATCCTGAATTCACCATACTCAGTATGCGGATAATCAATCCTAACCTTTCAATTACACGCCCTAGTATAAGCACCTCTCCTGTGAGTTTGGCCTCCCAACCATGACCAACTGTCATCTTGGGTACTGCACAGGTGGATAATCTTCACAAGGTAGCCTCAGCTCAGACCTTGGCCGTGAGGGAACTAATACTAAGGTATATAAGTTTCCAGTCAAGGCCTACCCAATCTTCGGGTATTGTGGTTGTACGATAAAATTGGAATGGTATCGCATCCAGACAACCATCAGTTTTATAAAGGGCTAAGGCTCATGCCTCAACATTTTCATCACCAAAATCATCAGGTGTTTGGAAACACATGTCCAAAACATTTCAATAGAATGATCCATCATTCCAAGGTTTTCATAACCATTTTTCCACCAAGTATTCCCATCTAAAGTTGATCAAGTTTTATGCTTAGCACTAGCATCTACAGGTGGGGGTGAGCAATAATGAGGGGTGGTAAACTAGGGGAGTTTCAACTAAGTATACCTTATATCTTAGGATGATATCAAGGTTTCTAACTTAGGACAAATTTTATGCTCTTTATGCAACCTTCACATATCTTTCTAGTATCCACCAATCTCTTAAGTAAACTCTAAGTAAGCTTTGATAAAGAAATAAGGTAAGAAGCTTGCAAGTAAAAATAGGATTGGTTTAATCAAGTCGGTATGATCACATATGCTTAAGGCATATAGTGGGCATAGTAACAAGTAGTGGTTTGTGGCATCATTAGGGTATCTTGCAAGAGTTAGCTTGCACATTCACTAGTAGTATTAGGCTTGCTAAAGTAGAATGTCTTGCAAGTTTTAGCTTGCATTGGTATAGTATCAGCTTGCATTGGTCCACTTGGTTAGTAAAGCTTGTCTTGTGCAGAGAAGTGGTTGAAGTTCTCCTCGGCTTCTTCTTCGTAGAATCCTCCTTCCTCCTCGTATCCTTGGTCGGTACTAGCGTCTATAAATAAATACAAGGTACACAATCACCAAACAATACTTAACTGCTTGCAATCATCATACACAAGGATCCTATAGATGATCTAGCATCATCTCTAACATTACAAGATTAAAGCTTGGTTAAATTCCTTTTTATTTCTAGAAAAGTAATTTCTACTCATTGAAAAACTACTTAAGATTTAATATTCTACAAACCAAACATGGGATCATGTGGACACATGTCATCACCACATATTGTAGTCCAAGGGAATGTGATTTAAAGTGGTGTCACAATTTAATAAGGTTTTACCCTTTTATTTTAATTAAGTAATGTGTCTAGAACTTATATAGCATTCTTTTATTACTTGAACATTATTTCTGCAAGTAAACCTATATATTTTTATATATTCTGAAAGGTATGGTTAAATGTGATTTTTGAGAGTTGGAATCAACTCAAAAGCTATTATGGTTTGAATTTGAAAAATGTTTGAATGCAGAAAAGCTTCTGCCATGTTATTTTTACCATGGGTGATCTATAGATCCAAATGACTTGGATTCATTCCCAGACCTTTCTAACAAAATTGGTTTCATTCAATTTGGTGCACTGAATCGATCTGGGTTGAATTTTGAAGTTGGGTACAGAAGTGAGTTTGAAATAAAATAAAAAAGGTTTAATTTGAATAACTGGGCTACGCAGGAAAATTTAACGGGCCGGCCTGCTAAGCGCAGTGCTCCCGCGGGCTGCCTAAGTGGGTGTCCCCACTCGTCAGTGAGACAGGGAGGGGCGAAGCGGTATGGGGCAACGTGGGTCGTTCGATCTGATTCTAATCCAACGGCTAGGAGTCATCGTCAACGCGAGACAACGTCGGCGAGAAAGAAACCTAGCGGGGCCAGTGAGGGGTGCTGGGGGCTCACCGGGGTGCAGGCGAGGGTCGGCGAGGCGGGCGAACGACGAAGTCGACGACGGCGAACTCAGGGGTGGTTGCGGCAGCTCCTGGGGTGGACGAAATCGATGGCGCCCTTCTTCTCCAGAGGCGGCGGGCTCCGGTGAAATTCCGGCGAGGTGGTGCTCGCCTTGCTCCGGGAATGGTGTGGCACAATCAGTGAGAAGAGGGGAGTGAGGTGGTGTGAAGAAATCGACTAGGGGTGGCCTCTATTTATAGTCGAGCGAGGGGACCGACGGGGCGCACGGTGAGCTCGTCGGGGTGATGTTATAGGCGGATATTGGCATGGGCGACGGTAGGGGACGGTGCGGTGTTCCCTGGCGATGCTCAACGACATGGTTTTAAGGCGTGGGGCAGTGTGGCTTGGTTTTGGAACATGCGACGCTCTGCGCGGCAGAGGCGGCATCTTCGACGGCGAGCAGTGGTTGTGCGGCACGGGGCGGCGAACGAGGATGTCTGGTGGTCTTCTAGGTCGGTGGGGATTGTGTGTGCACGCGGCGAGGGCGGCGCGCGGTCTGTGGGCTTCGGTCGAGGGTGGCGCTCTGGCGCACGGTCGGCATGGTCGCTGGCGAGGTTGGCATGGTTCGTGCATGTGGTCCAGGGCTTTGCAATGCTCGCGGCTGGGACAGGGAGTGGCGGTGGATGGTGGGCTGCCTCCCAGACATGCTGGCTAGGCTTGCTTCTCTCCCTAGCTTGCTGTCGACATGGGGGTGACAAGATTGGCTTCGACTGTTCACCATTTATGGTAATGCCAAGCTCACAGTGGTGCTAGTGTTTAGTTAATCTTGCTAGATGATTTACTGAGCTGGTTGTGATCTAGAGAGGGAACAAGTTAGGCTTCAATCACTGCTCACTATAGTGTTTAGGATTTTGATGATTTGTGTCTGCAACCTGTTTGATGAAATGGCCGCATGAAATCAAGTTTTAAATTGAAAAGATTTTTGGTGGGTTTGCTAGATTGGTGCTGGTGAGTCTGCAGATGCTTGGGTCTTGAAAGTTGAGCTTGTTTGAGTGGTTTTTGAAAAAGTGGGATCTTCCCATATGATAAAGATTTAATTTTGAATTTTCATTTAAACTATGCATTTTAAAGTTTCTAGATGATCACAAAGTGGGCCTTGATACCTTGTTATGAGTACATTCAAGGGGTGCAAAGATCCAGAAAAGTTTCCATTAGGTTCTGAAAGTTTGAGGCAGCCAAAGTAGGCATGGGAGTTAAATTGGTCAAAATGACCATTCCTTTATTTTATTTGTTTTGATTTATTTGTCTTTAGGAAAAGTGTGGGAAATGTTTTAGATGATGTTTAATTCACCTAAGAAACATTTTACAAGCAAGTAAACATATAAACAAGGTGGTTCAAAAGAATTTCAAATTTAATGCATACTCATATGCATGCATTCATAATTTTATTTAGAAAAGTTTTTGTTAACCCTAATTTTGATGATTAGAGTTTGATGATTTAAGTTTAGTATTTTTGGGATGTTACAAACCTTCCCCCCTTAAACAAAATCTCGTCCTGAGATTTGAAAAAGGACGAAAAGATTACCTAGGATTTGAAGAGATCGGGAAACTCCGTCCTCATGTGATCTTCGTGTTCCCAGGTGGCTTCCTCTTCTGTGTGGTTGCTCCACTGAATCTTGAGAAACTTGATGCTTCGGGTTCGGGTAGTTCGAAAAGCTTATTCCAAAATACGGATGGGTACTTCGGGATAGGTCAGGTCATCGTTGATCTCTATGGTCTGGTGATCGATATTTTTGAACACTTCGGTCTTCTCGGGGACTTCGAGACACTTGCGAAGTAATGAGATATGGAACACATTGTGCACGGCTGACATCTCTTCAGGTAGTTCCAATTGATACGATACTTCTCCTCGACGGTTCAGAATCTTGAAAGGTCCGATATATCTGGGGGCTAACTTTCCTTTGAGTTGGAAACGCTGCATTCCCTTCAATGGCGACACTTTCAGATAAACAAAATCTCCTATATTGAAGGCGAGGTCTCTACGTCTCTTGTCGGCGTAACTCTTTTGTCGGGATTGGGCGGTCTTGAGGTGCTCACGAATCTTGTGAACCTTCTCTTCTGCTTCCCGTAGGATGTCGGGTCCAAAAATCTGACTCTCTCCTACTTCCGACCAGTTCAAAGGGGTGCGACACTTCCTTCCGTACATGAATTCAAATGGGGCCATTTGCAAACTGGCTTGATAACTGTTGTTGTATGAAAATTCTGCAAACGGCAGACAGTCTTCCCACTTGGATCCATATTCTAACACACATGCTCTCAGCATATCTTCGAGTATTTGATTTACTCGCTCCGTTTGTCCATCGGTCTGAGGGTGATATGCGGTGCTAAAATCTAGACGGGTTCCTAAACCTTCTTGGACTTTCTTCCAGAATCTCGAGGTAAACTGAGTTCCTCGATCCGATACTATGTTCTTGGGGACTCCATGCAAACTAACGATTCTAGCGATGTACAACTCCGCTAGTTTCGAACTCTGATATGTGGTCTTGACGGGTAAGAAATGAGCGACTTTGGACAATCTGTCCACTATGACCCAGATAGAGTCATTTCCCCTACTAGAAGTAGGTAGTCCAGTGATAAAGTCCATTCCTACAGAATCCCATTTCCATTCCGGAATCTGCAATGGTTGCAAAAATCCAGCGGGTCTTTGATGTCCGGCCTTGACTCGCTGACAAATATCACACGTGGCGATATAGCTTCCGATTTCTCTCTTCATCTTATGCCACCAAAATTGCTCTTTCAAATCTTGATACATCTTAGTTCCTCCGGGATGGATAGAATAAAGAGTATCATGAGCCTCCTTCAAAATAACTTCTTTGAACTCAGAATCTGATGGTACACAAAGGCGTCCTTTGTACCACAAAACTCCTTCGTCCTCGGTGAATCCAGGTACTTTGCCTGTACCGATACGACGCTTGATTCCGTCAATACTAGCATTTCCCTTCTGCGCCTTTTTAATCTGACTGATCAAAGTGGGCTGGAGTTCTATGCTAACCAAAAATCCTTCACTTACTAATTCCATTCGAAAAGCTTCCATCTCTTTGTGCAAACTTGGTTGCTCCTTCAAGATCATGGAGTTCAAGCGGGACGGCAATCTGCTAAGGGCATCGGCTACTACGTTGGCTTTACCTGGGTGATAGTGAATGTCCAGGTTGTAATCCTTGATTAGCTCAATCCATATTCTCTGCCTCATATTCAGCTCCTTCTGAGTGAATATATACTTTAGGCTCTTGTGATCCGAATAAATTTCACAACGGTTTCTGTAACTACCTCGGTGCATTACGCTCCTAGTTGCAAGCCTGGATGAACGGAAATGGTTGAAATAGTACGGTGGGGCCCAAATGCCACTCACAGGTAGACCTTTCGGCCGTCCCAACCATTTCCAAACATCGAGACAAGAACGGGCGGCGTAATCGGCAGGCGAAGGGATCAACTACATACACAAATGAGTATGTATGCAAGCCACCATACAACAGTACATCAGAGCCATTCCATCTAAAAAGAAAGGAAATATAGCAGCGCCATATGGCAAGATTCAAATGTCCTAGATAGATATAATAGTTTAGGATATCTCCTCATAGTTTAGGGATCAACAGCCTCTCTTGTGCGAGGTTTGGGTGGACGGTTGTAAACGACTGGGAACCCGAAAGTGTGACTGGGCTTGTCGATACCGCGAAAACGTGTCCCGATCCTAAACAGTACAGGTGCTCCTCGCAGAATCGTAAATAAGGCAGTAAAGCATGGCATAAGTACAGGATAGTAAATAAAACCTCAAACTAGTTTGTGGCCCCAAGAAATAAGACTGAATCAAGCTCTGGCTCAGGGGGGGTCCCATAAGCCTCCCGGATGTGGATAGCGCGAATAATCAAGGAACAGGAATCAAGTACTCGGGGTCCTACAGGACACAAGTGAGCAGGAAAAACCAAATAGCCGATATTGCTCACCGGTGCCACTTTCATTAGTTATCCCATTACTACTCAAGTTAAGTTGTTTAGGTACCTCGTTCTCCATCAGACACTCACATACCCTACACATGTTGTTCTACGACTCGCATGGCTCAAACAACTCCTATAGTAATGGCTCATGGGATGGTGGAACAAGCTTCGGTGGGGTTTAACAGTAAGGGCTATGCAGTACTTGGGATTCAATTTAATGCAATCGCGACTCAATGATGCAAGAATAAGATAGAGGCAATAGGTACTATATGTATGCAAGCATGTGGTAGTGCTTTCCTGGCAGCTCAGTTGAAGCGAGAGAAGGATCTGGGTAGTGCTCCTGGGTCTCTTGATATATCCCCTGCTCAGCGTCTATTCGAAGAAGAACCAAACAAACAAGGGCCAACATAAATATAGTGCACAAGCATATGAATCAAATGCGACAAGCAAACAATCATGCCATGATGAATGATGCACAATTTGCATGGCATTAAAGTAGCATGGCATGGGTGATGTGTGGAATACAAGAATAAATCATTTTATTGAGTTTTGGCCACATTTTATCCTCAAATAAGTTGTTGTTTACTTAATATTTATATGATGCATGCTGCAATTCAGAACATGGAATGCATAAACAGAAAGGTCTCGTCGAGCTGATCATTTTAGACATATCATTTGTTAAATTTGGAGTTATAAATCAAAAGTTATTAATTAATTAAGAAAAGGGCATTTTATTGTAATTTTAATCAACTTGAAATTTAAAGTGTTCAAAATATATTTTGGATGGCATATTTGAAATCCTCACATTTTTCTGATTCAAAAACATATATTATTTGTATTATTTGGAATTATGAATTTAAATTTATTTAAAAGTCAAAATTATTAAATAGGGTCAAAGTCAAAGGTTGACTATTTAAATTAATTCTGAAAATATTTGATTAAAGATTTGAATTAACATTCAAAAATAAAACATTTTTCATATTAAGTTTGAATTCAAATTCTAAACCATTTGAAAGTTATGAATTAATTCATATTTAAACAGATTTGAAATTGAATTTGAATTTGAAAAGATTTGAATTTGAAACAGAAAGGCTCCTGGACTTTTGGTACTCAGCCAGATTCTACCCCCAGCCAGTGACAGGTGGGGTCGATGCTGACTGGGTCGACACGCGCGCACAAAAACTCTTCACACCGGGGCTCTGCCTAGCCCGCGTGAATGACAAGCGGGCCCAGGGATCTAGCAGGGCCACACACGCGCGCGGCCATCCGGTGGGCGACACGTGGGCAATCCAGGGGGCTGCAGGCTGCGAGGTTCAGATCTGCGGGGGCCTATTTGCAAGATGGGACGGGCGGCTGCCAGGTGGGGTCGGTGGGACTGCGGGTTTAGGCGGGAAAAACTCCAGGGGTCTCTGCGCAAAACGGACAGCGGCTATCGCTGCGTGCTGACGGGCGCAGCTCTGACGGCTGCGGCTCCGGCCGTCTTCCGGCGACGATGGCGACCAAACGGCGGCGAGTCTCGCCGGGCCGCAGAAACGAAAAACGCAGAGGGGACATCGGGCTACAACTCTTGTGTTTGGGGTTTCTCCGGAGGAAGGCTACAGCACGCGGGGCACGGCGAGGAACAGAGGGAGCTCGGCGGCTGCAGATGCATCCGACGCGCGCGCTGGCGTGACTGCGGCGGCGCGCGCGCACGCAGGGTGCTCGACGCCGGGCGGTGGCGCTACGGTGCATGAGAGGGGAGGGGACCATGTCTAGGGGGTCGAGGAGCTCACCAGGAACCCGACGGTGTGGTCGGAGGAGCCCGGGGTGGCCGCGATCCGGCGCGTAGCTGGCTGGCCGAAGCTCCTGGTGCTCACGGGCACGGCGGCGGCGAGGCTTCTCCGGCGAGGTCCAGCGGCTCCCAGCTGTACTAGACGAGGTAGAGGAAGCAGACGAAGCCCTTGGCGTCCCTGGGACGGCTTGGCGCGCTCGAGAACGTCCAGCGGGAGAGGTGGCCGCGGCTAGGTTTAGGGCATGGCGGCGGGCTTGCAAGATTAGGGAGGAAGAAAGGAGGAAGATGGGAGGAAGAGGAGGTCCTAGGAGCCTCCTGGATGCATCTGAGGTGGTGGAGATCTGGGGTGGTTGAGGTGATAAGGGGGAAGAGGGTAGAGGCACATGGGGGTCACCTTTATGCAAAAAGGGGTGGCTCGGCTAGGGCTAGGGTTTAGAGAGAGGGGGGGAACCAGGGGAGGCACATGCGAGGGGGATGGTCCCAGGGTGGTCAGGTGGGGATGGTGGGGCCTTGTGGCAGGGAGAGAGCTAGAGAGAGGAGGGAGGCCGAGAGAGAGAGGATAGCCTCGGGTTAGGGTTTTATCTAGGGGTGGGTAGGGTAGCTCGGTTTGGTGAGAGGGGGAGATGGTGTAACTAGTGTTAGGTTAGAGGAAGACTAGGTTTAGGGTTAACTAGGTTAGAGAAAGAAGGGGGATTAGAGAGAGAGGTGTGGGACTAGGGAGAGGGACTAGGGTTTAGAGAGAAGGTGAGAAGAGAGGGAGAAGAGGGGTGAGGTGATCAAGCACATGATCAAGGACACACATGGTCAAACACAAGGAGTGGTAGGGAGGAATAGAGGATGATACACTCAACAACCAAAGAAAGACCAAAAGAGATCAAATGGGTGATGGTTGCATGGCCCATGCAAGTATTGAATGCCATGTGTTAATCTTGTGGAAACAAAATAAAATCTCATGGCATTTATTTATTTGCATCCTCAAAAGATGGAGTAAGGGCCAAGCAAAAAGGATTTGTAGAATTGGACCCACCCTATCTCTCATGAGCTAGATTAAACAACAAAAGAAAAATAATTACAATCTCATGGATAATGGGATGGTGGAATTGTAAGGTGGTGAAAGAAAGGTGGTGGAGTTGAATAAAAGACATGCCCCCAACTCAACTTGGGCATTTAACAATATATCAAGAACCAAATACAATATCAATAGGCAAATACAATTAGCAATGCATATGAGAGAAGAACCAACACAAAAGGGGTTTTATATGATGCCCAAATGCAAGGTGGCATGATGACATGAGCATGATATACTGATGATGCAACAATTATGTCTAGGAAGTAGTCATTATATTACTAAACCAAGTAGCATTACAGTTGTTAGACAAATGGGATGCTACAGTTTCCCATCACGTAATGTCTCCATGTCTTCAGGGCTAGAACTACGGCTGCGAGTTCGAGGTAATGGGTTGGGTAGTTTTGCTCATGTTGCTTCATTTGTCGCGATAGATAAGATATAACTTTGCCTTCTTGCATTAGCACACATCCGAGACCAATCTTGGATGCGTCACAATACACATCGAAGGGCTTCGTGATATCTGGCATGATCAAGATTGGGGCTGAAATCAATCTCCTCTTGGGTTCTTGAAAAATCGCTTTACATTTGTCGGTCCATTCAAACTTCTTGTCCTTCTTAAGCAATTGGGTCATGGGTCTGGCAATACTAGAGAATCCTTCTATGAATTTGCGGTAATATCCCGCCAATCTGAGAAATGCACGAACTTGGGTTTGAGTGGTTGGGGCTTGCCAATCTTCTACATCTTTCACTTTGGCAGGGTCAACGGCAATTCCACCGACTGATACAATGTGACAGAGGAATCCTACCTCCTGTAACCAGAATTCACATTTGCTAAACTTTGCATACAACTGATGCTCTCTAAGGGTCCCAAGAATGGTCCTTAGGTGTAGCTCATGTTCTTCTTATGATTTGGAATAAATCAGAATGTCATCAATGAAAACAACGACAAACTTATCCAGGAAGTCCATAAAAATCTTATTCATGAGATTCATGAAATAAGCGGGGGCATTGGTTAATCCGAAAGACATGACTGTATACTCATACAATCCATATCTGGTGGTAAAGGCAGTCTTTGGAATATCCTCTACACGAATTTTGAGTTGAGGATAGCCAGTTCTAAGATCAATCTTAGAAAATACTTTGGCACCGGTCAACTGATCAAACAAATCTTCTATCTTGGGCAAGGGGTACTTGTTCTTGATGGTGACATCATTCAACTTCCGATAATCCGTACACAAACGGTTACCTCCATCCTTCTTGTCCACAAATAAGACAGGTGATCTCCATGGGGACGCACTTGGTTGAATCAATCCAATTTCTAGCATGGAATCCAGTTGCTTCTTCAGTTCTTCTAGTTCCGACGGGTTCATACTATAGGGTCTCTGGGCTATGGGTCCGGTTCCGGGGATTAGTTCGATGATAAACTCGATATCCCGATGTGGGGGCATACCGGGCAAAACATCTGGAAATACATCGGGGTATTCACAGACTATCCGGACTTGGTCAATGGTAGGTTGGGCTATACTCTTGTTACACTTGAATTGGCGAGGTAAGGTTTCAGATATATGCTCGACTGATATTCCGACGGTACTGGTCATGGTTATGGCTTTCTTGGCACAGTCAATCAATCCTTTATGTTTGGACATCCAATCCATTCCTAGTACTACTTCCAAACCTTTAGTTCCAAGTACAATCAGATTTGCATAAAAATCTATGCCATGGATTCGGATAGGGACGGCTTTGCAAATTTGCCTAGCCTTGGTGGTTGATCCGGGAATTTGAACAATCATGACATGCTTCAGTTTGGTTGGTTGAATTTTACTAGTGCATGCAAATTCTTCGGTGACAAATGAATGCGATGCACCAGAATCAGACAACACTCTTGCAAGTACTGAATTAGAAGAAAACATACCCAGCACGACGTCTGGCGCTTCCTGAGCTTCTTTAGCATGCATGAGAAAAAGACGGCCGTTGCGGTTGAGCGAGTTCCCTGGGGAAAATCTTCTTCCTGGCTGAACACGACGCTGCTGCTGAGATGGGACATTGGCATTGGGGGTTGTAGCATTCTTCTTGTTGGGGCACTCGTTGGAATAGTGGCCTTTATTTCCACAGTCATAACAGGTCACTTGCGACTTGTCCTTGGCTGCTACAGGCACAGCATTGCTTCCAGTCCTCAGGGCAGTGTTGGTGTTGGCGGTAACATTGTTGTTGTTGAACTTGGGTGGGGCACGATTGAAATTGCTAGAGTTGCCGGGGTTGTTGTGGTTTCCTCCGGGTCTAGGGTTTCCACGGTTGGGATAGGTGGGACGGGTCATCGGGGGTCTGTTGGTCCTTGGGGAAAATCCTAGAGATGGGTTAGGGCGATACTTTGGGGTCTGATGGGTTCCTGGCTGATGCATCATACGACGCTTGCGGTTCTCATTGGCTTGGTTGATCTTTCCTTCCATCTGGACAGCAGAGTCGACAAGGGCTTCAATATCCGCAAAGGGAATATTGACTAACACCGTCTGCATCTCATCATGCAGACCATTCAGGAATCTTTCTTTCTTCTTGGCTTTAGTGTCTATTTCATCCGGGGCATACCTAGCTCATGACAAAAAAAATTCACGGTATTCCACTATAGTCATCCTTCCTTGCTTTAGCTCTCTGAACTCGTCTCTCATTCTCTTGATCAAACCCGGTGGCACATGGGTTCTGCTAAACTTGACCTTGAATTCCTCCCAGGTCATGATCTGGCCTCCGGTCATTGCGCGAACACTGTTCCACCATGCCCTGGCATCTCCGGCTAGATAGTGGGTGGCTGTAGCATCCCAATTGTCTAACAATTGCAATGCTACTAGCCTATTCTATATAAATGCTACTTCATAGATATAATTGTTGCATCATCATTATATCATGCTCATGTCATCATGCCACCTTGCATTTGAGCATCATATAAAACCCTTTTGTTTTGGTTCTTCTCTCATATGCATCATTAATTGTATTTGTCTCTTGATATTATATTGGTTCTTGATATATTGTTTAATGCCCAAGTTGAGTTGGGGGCATATCTTTTATTGCACTCCACTACCTTTCTTGTCATCATCCCATCATTCCACCATTCCACCATATATGAGCATTGCAATTTATTTGGTTTTACCTCTAGCTCATGTGGGTTGGGATGGATCCAATTCTTGTTCCACATGCTCTCATCTTAGCATCATGTTGTTTTCACATTATTGATGCATGAGAGCCACATGGCCACCTTTGCATGCCTTGTGAGTGGAGCCCTTTGTCTAGCTTCCATATGTGTTGTTTTGGGGATATTATCATGTTGGAATATTTTTGGGCTTACTCAATACCTAGTGGCACATACACACTAGCAAGTCCCACTTCTATTCAAATGTGATCATTTCCATCTACTCCATCTGGGTTTTTCCTTTAAGTTCTTTTGCTTGGCCTTTATTCCAATTTTTGGGAATGCAAACTAGTAATGCCATGCAACAATATTGTTTTCACAAGAATCATCATGGCAATAAATATTCTGCATGGGCCATGCAAGAACCACCTTTTTGCTTGTCATTTGGATTTTATTTGCATTTTGAGTGAATCCAAACCACACACATCTATCCATCTCTCTTTTCTTCACCTCCCTCTCTTTTTCTCCACCATCTATGCATGATCTTGTGTATCCTATCTAAACCCTAAACACACCTTCCCCACTCTCGGCCTCTCTCCTCTCTCACCACCCGGCCACCCTCTCCCCCTGGCCACCTCACCCCTGCCCTAGCTACCCTCTACCCGAGCCTAGCTCCAACCCTAACCTAGCCCGAGCCTACCCCCTCTCCTTTCTCTAGCTCCCCCTCTGCCAAGAGGACCCCAGCCCGAGCCTACCCTCCCAGACCACCATGCCCCACCTGGAAGCCCCATGCACCTGTCCTGGCCGACCCATGCACGTGAGGAGGGGAGGAGAGAAAGGTGGCACCGAGGCCACCTTTTCCCATCTACCCCACTCCCCACGGCACCCCTCCCCTTCCCCCGTCCTTATCTTCTCCCTCTCCCCCTCTCTGCCTCGCCAGATCCACCCCAAGGGCGCCCTGCCCTCTCCTCCCTTCTTCTCCATCGCCACCGTCTACACCATCGCCGGCACCCTCGGCCTCCTCTCGGCTACACCGTACCAGGCGACGAGCGCGATGTGGAGGCGATCGAGGAGTACAAGGAGACCCCCTGCAGCAGCCCCGTACACGGAGCCGCGAAGAGGAAGCCCCAGAACCGCTGCCCCAGCGCGAGCCCGACGCAAACCCTAGATCCTCTGGCCGTCTGCCTCGACGTCGATCCTCTGCGTCTCGAGCCGATCCAACCGCACCGACACACTCTCGGTGAGCTGCCTGACCTCCTAGACATGCTCCGCCGCGCTATCGTCGTCTATGGCCGCCTTGCGTTTCATCGAGCACGCTATGTGCGCCGGCGAGCGCAGCGTCTGCTAGCTTCCACGCCGCGCAACAACCTATCTAGGCCTCGCCCACCTCCCTGACAGCTACCCCAGGCCACCGCAGTGGCTTCGCCCTCTGCGCGCCAGCCCCGCGTCGCGTGTTCGATCCCCACCCTCGCCGCGCACCGCTCTGCCGCTCGAGGCAGAGAAAGGAAGATCCACAGTACCGCGGGGTACTTTATCCATAAACCCCCCCACCTTTTTTTGTTTCTTCCACCCGCGGTCCGCCTGGCCCACTAGTCAGCCGCCACGGAATTCTCCCAGAAAACCCCCTGGCTTTTTGTAACCCTTAACCCGCGCTCCAGCCCAGCCCACCTGTCAGTCCCTGGCCCGCTCGTCTCTGTCACGTGGTCCCCTGTGGCCCTGACCCCACCTGTCGGCCTCTGTGGCTGGCTTAGCTCGCGGTGACAGAAGTTTTCTGTGCGCCCGTGTCGTCTAGTCAGCATGACCCCACTGGCCAGCGTCTGTGGCTAGATCTGAGCTAAGTAACAAAAGTTTCTGTCTATTCTGTTTTAATTCAAATCTTTTCAAATTTAATTCAAATTCAAATTTATTTCTGTTTTTAAATATCTTTCAAAATATAAATCCAAATAATACAAATAATATATGTTTTCAAATCAGAAAAATGTGAGGATTTCAAATATGCCATCCAAAATATATTTTGGGCACTTAAATTTTCAAGTTGAATTAAATTACAATAAAATGCCCTTCACCTTAATTAATTAATAACTTTTGATTTATAACTCCAAATTTAACAAATGATATGTCTAAAATGATCAGCTCGACGAGACCTTTCTGTTTATGCATTCCATGTTCTGTTTTGAAGCATGCATCATATAAATATAATGTAAACAGCAACTAATATGAGGATAAAATGTGGCCAAAACTCAATAAAATGTTTATTTCTTGTATTCTACACCTCACCCATGCCATGCTACTTTATTGCCATGCAAATTGTGCATCATTCCTCATGGCATGATTGTTTGCTTGTCGCATTTTATTCATATGCTTGTGCACTTTATTTATATTGGCCCTTGTTTGTTTGGTTCTTCGTCGAATAGACGCTGAGCAGGGGATATATCCAGAGACCCAGGAGCACTACCCAGATCCTTCTCTCGCTTCAACTGAGCTGCCAGGCAAGCACTACCACATGCTTGCATACATACAGTACCTATTGCCTCTATCTTACTCTTGCATCATTGAGTCGCGATTGCATTAAACTGAATCCCAAGTATTGCATAGCCTTTACTTTTAAACCCCACTAAGCTTGTTCCCCAATCCCATGAGCCATTATTACAGGAGTTGTTTGAGCCATGCGAGTCGTAGAACAGCATGCGTAGGGTATGTGAGAGTCTGATGGATAACGAGGTACCTAAACAACTTAACCTGAGTAGTAATGGGATAACTAATGAAAGCGGCACCGGTGAGCAATATCTGCTATTTGGTTTTTCCTGCTCACTTGTGTCCCGTAGGACCCCGAGTACTTGATTCCTGTTCCTTGAATATTCGCGCTATCCACATCCGGGAGGCTTATGGGACCCCCCTGAGCCAGAGCTTGATTCATTCTTATTTCTTGGGGCCACAAACTAGTTTGAGGTTTTATTTACTATCATGTACCTATGCCATGCTTTACTGCTTTATTACGATTGTGCGAGGAGCACCTGTACTGTTTTGGATTGTGACCCGTTTACGCGGTATCGACAATCCCAGTCACACTTTCGGGTTCCCAGTTGTTTACAGCCGGCCCCACAAACCTTGAGTCCGTCTCGAAGTCAGCTAACTTCGTTGCGGGTATACTTAATGGGGTGGCCCCCTGAAATATTTCTGAATCTTGTGATTGCTTTGTCGTGAAGGCCTCGTTGGGTTTTGATTTGGTTTTTCCGAGGTTGATCGAGTGTGTGTTGCTATTTGTGCACCCCTGCAGGGTAAAACTTTCTGAAAGCCGTGTCCGCGGTTATGGATGACTTGGAGCACAGTTTCTCGATCATAGACAAGCATAACTAAAGTACCGCTTTAATTTGACTAAGTAACTGACTAGTAATTAGTGCAACACTCATGGAATGGTTAATAAAATTGCCAACGGATGGGGGATTGTTCGTCCGCTTCCTCGTTGGTAAGCGAGGAGGAGGATGGATCTGTGAATATTACTGTTATAACTGTTGTCATTAATTCACGGACATCCGTCTATCTTTGGTTAGGCGGATGGTTAGCGAGTATCTGTAGAACTGTTAGGGTTTATCTTTTGCTACAATTGCGTCACCCCAGGTTGTGTCCCCTTTAGAGGCATAAAGTCTTGCTGAGTACCCCTAGGGTCTCACACGATAAATTATTTGGTTCAGATGAACAGGTACACTCCCAAGATGGATACTGGGTGGAGGAGGCGGACGATGTGGGCAACGATCGTTCGGTGTAGAGATTCCAGGAACGGGGATCCGTGAGATCTGTGGGCGGGATGTGCTTATTTATGGGGCATCTTATGCCGATTTGCTTCTTATCCGTACTCGGATCTTGTTTGCCGCTTCCGCCTGATACTCTGAAGTGTGATGTATGAGGAGATATCCTAAACTATTATATCTATCTAGGACATTTGAATCTTGCCGTATGGCGTTGCTATATTTCCTTTCTTTTTAGATGGAATGGCTCTGATGTACTGTTGTATGGTGGCTTGCATACATACTCATTTGTGTATGTAGTTGATCCCTTCGTCTGTCGATTACGCCGCCCGTTCTTGTCTCGATGATTGGAAATGTTTGGGACGGCCGAAAGGTCTACCTGTGAGTGGCATTTGGGCCCCACCGTACTATTTCAACCATTTCCGCTCGTCCAGGCTTGTAACTAGGAGCGTAATTCACCGAGGTAGTTACAATTGGTATCAGAGCCATCCCGCCCTTCAGGGTCTCAGCCAAATGGTCGTTGTCAGTCTAGCAAATATTTTGGTAGCTATGTATACTAGGGAAAAACAAAACGCGAGAGTAGGACTGCTTCCACTTTTCTTCTTACCCACCCAACCACCCTTTTCTGGTAAGGAAGTGTAACGTTTTCAATCCTCTTCTTAAAATTCAAACTAGGATTCACGTGTTCTGGGTTTCCGTAGTACCATAGAATGTGTGTGTGTGTGTGTGTGTGTAATTCCTTGTCTATCTGTTGCATCCAACATGTTATCTTATCTGCCTTTGGTTATCAACTGTTGGTACATTCCATACTAACAGGCTTTTGAATACCGGCGCGATTTATCTGACTCCTTGTTAACCGGTGCCATCTTCTTAAGGGTGTCCTTCCTTCTAGCAACTCCACATTCTGTGAAACCATCAGGTAGCGATTAGCAACTATTGGTATACCGCTACCTGATAAGTGTTTTTGCGCATCTATTGGTATTTTAATGCCGAAAAATGCGGAAAAAATTTCTTTGATACATCTGTGTTTCCACACTTCTTTTCAGTCGTGTGTGAAACATTATCTATCTCCCTTTTATCAGCATGTCCATGCTAACTCATTCTTTTGTCACCGGCGCTTAACCCTGGAGTTTCTTTTCATCCCCAATTCTCTTGGGCTAATTGCATAACATGTGTCGATCCGATGCTGGTGATTGTAATTTGGCTCTCGGCATAGCTATATTCCACTCATGACAAGTGTCGATTGGAATATGGAAAATGCTATCAACTCTATCCTCCAAATGGTGACGGTTATCTCCTGTGATTTTCAGTACACCGTGATCATATCTATGCATATTCAAGCATCTTTGGCAATCCAGAGTTTCTCCAAGCACTACGGCGGTCTATCATCTGGCCATCATGCTGCACATCCTTTTGAACCCCATATCTGCACAATTCTCCTGGATACGAGGGAATTGCATCTTTTCGTCTCTGATAGCTTTGCTTAAGGTATGAGCTATCATCGGTTCTTATCCAAGATCTCTTTATCTTTGTAACCGGTGATCCGATCGACAATGTGAATCAGGTGACATCTCTTTTTCTTCCGAAGGACCAGTTAACCTATTCTGTCAGCGCATCTTCTTCAACAGGAATCCTTACTCGTAACGTTGATCTTTCAAAGAGCGTTGAGCTCAGAAAGGGTTTCGAGCATTTGTTCGTTCTCCCGCCTCTTGAACTTGGTATTCTGGGAATATCTTGTTAATCCATGGTGGTATATGTTGATAATATGCTTGCCTATTCGATATCAATGGAAGGACATGGAAGATCATCTGTGTCTCTTTCTCTCGAGCTTCGTGAGCACTGCCTGTGTGCAAAGTCTCAAAGTGAGAATTCTGACTTTTTGAAGTCACATATCTCGACCACGTCCTTCTGCTAAATACATTACTTCAACTCTAGAATCAGCAAGTCCATTGTTAATTCCATCCTCCATCTTCAACCAATCCGGAGTTGTTCCTTGTTGGCAAGTTATCATCGTCGTTCCGCTAAAGTTTCCTCAAGGCTGCTAAATCTCTCTTAATCATTTCAAGAAGAACATGGAGTTCTTTCACCTCAATCTCGTTAAGTAATCTCTTGAAACCCTCCCGCTCTATCGTCTATGCTGAATCCACCGGAGGCCATGAAGACCTTCCAGATCTTGTATTCCTTCTGTTCAAGTGGTGCTATCTTTTTCTATATCTGTGAATTTTGCAGTTGTCTCCGTGATCTTCCTTTATATCTTTCCGGTGGCTGGGTACTTCCGACATGACGACAACATCATCATCTTTATCTATATATGAATCCGGCGAATCGTTTGCATCTATCCTTGTTTTCTAACGGAGTTCTATGAGTTTTTGCCAACACCTTCAGTTTGTTTCGGTAGTTGGGTTGCATGGTTTTCTTATTCATGTGCGGAGTAATGCTTTGAGTGCGGGATGGAGTAGCTACCATACCACTACTCTTATCATTCGCTCTTGTACATTGAATTGGTGAATTAATGTGATTTCACTCATTCCACGGAAGTTAGAAGTGGCCTTTATACCTCGATACTTTTACTTCCGTCCTTGTTTTTCCGGAGTGCTCTTTCGAAGAAAGTAATCAATAATCTCTTGTTGGTGATCTCACCCTTTCTACACGGAGCAAAATCCTCAATTATCTGGTGGAAACAAACGCAAATCCTTTTTCTATCCTCGTCTTTCTACCGATGCTCGATATCCCCAAACAAGATGAAAAGGAAACTATCTCTCTCTTTGTTTCATCAATTCTTTTGCTGTGGGAAAGCCAATTATGGTTGATGCCATCAGCCGCAAATCTATTGCGTTAGCCTAAAGGCTAAAGAAAGCAATAAGTATCTCTACAATAAACTCCAGATCATCCACATTCTTTGCTTCTCGGGATTCCACCATGATCTGGCTTCACATCCGTCTCGAGAAGTTATATCCGCGCACCTCAATTGCGTGATCCTTGGGTTCTTACCGGCGCAAGAAGAATCTAATCCGACGTTGTCTAACTAGATCTTTTTGTTCATATCAAGGGACTCTATTGTTTGAAGGCAATATTGTTTCCGAACTTCATTTCTCCAATCCGAGGGAAGATACGATGCTATTGTCATAGTGGGTCAAAACCTCTCCAATCTAGCTCTTTTCCTTCCGGCGACATAAAGATTCATCCTCTCTCGTATTAGTAAATCTTTAATCTTAACGGTGTGTCTTTATTTATCCATGATACATCATCTTGTCCTTCCTTTCTCAAGTGGTTCTATTCCGTTATCATGTTTCTTGAGAAAACCGGAGCTATGTTCATCCTATCCTTCTTGTCTCACGACAATCCTTCAACTCTTTTATCCGTTGTTCTTGAAGCAAAACGCAAGACTCGCAACAAGTCTAGCAAGTTTTGTAAGGTGTAGTGTCCGCACCATTTCGTTGTTCATCAACTTGGGAACGTGAGGGTCACCTTCGTTCGAACACCCGCCTCTCCTTGTGTTGTTTCCTTTTTCCTAGGAATCTCGGGGCGAGATTCTTGTTAAGTGGGGGAGAGTTGTAGCATCCCAATTGTCTAACAATTGCAATGCTACTAGCGTATTCTATATAAATGCTACTTCATAGATATAATTGTTGCATCATCATTATATCATGCTCATGTCATCATGCCACCTTGCATTTGAGCATCATATAAAACCCTTTTGTTTTGGTTCTTCTCTCATATGCATCATTAATTATATTTGCCTCTTGATATTATATTGGTTCTTGATATATTGTTTAATGCCCAAGTTGAGTTGGGGGCATATCTTTTATTGCACTCCACTACCTTTCTTGTCATCATACCATCATTCCACCATTCCACCATATATGAGCATTGCAATTTATTTGGTTTTACCTCTAGCTCATGTGGGTTGGGATGGATCCAATTCTTGTTCCACATGCTCTCATCTTAGCATCATGTTGTTTTCACATTATTGATGCATGAGAGCCACATGGCCACCTTTGCATGCCTTGTGAGTGGAGCCCTTTGTCTAGCTTCCATATGTGTTGTTTTGGGGATATTATCATGTTGGAATATTTTTGGGCTTACTCAATACCTAGTGGCACATACACACTAGCAAGTCCCACTTCTATTCAAATGTGATCATTTCCATCTACTCCATCTGGGTTTTTCCTTTAAGTTCTTTTGCTTGGCCTTTATTCCAATTTTTGGGAATGCAAACTAGTAATGCCATGCAACAATATTGTTTTCACAAGAATCATCATGGCAATAAATATTCTGCATGGGCCATGCAAGAACCACCTTTTTGCTTGTCATTTGGATTTTATTTGCATTTTGAGTGAATCCAAACCACACACATCTATCCATCTCTCTCTCTTTTCTTCACCTCCCTCTCTTTTTCTCCACCATCTATGCATGATCTTGTGTATCCTATCTAAACCCTAAACACACCTTCCCCACTCTCGGCCTCTCTCCTCTCTCACCACCCGGCCACCCTCTCCCCCTGGCCACCTCACCCCTGCCCTAGCTACCCTCTACCCGAGCCTAGATCCAACCCTAACCTAGCCCGAGCCTACCCCCTCTCCTTTCTCTAGCTCCCCCTCTGCCAAGAGGACCCCAGCCCGAGCCTACCCTCCCAGACCACCATGCCCCACCTGGAAGCCCCATGCACCTGTCCTAGCCGACCCACGCACGTGAGGAGGGGAGGAGAGAAAGGTGGCACCGAGGCCACCTTTTCCCATCTACCCCACTCCCCACGGCACCCCTCCCCTTCCCCCGTCCTTATCTTCTCCCTCTCCCCCTCTCTGCCTCGCCAGATCCACCCCAAGGGCGCCCTGCCCTCTCCTCCCTTCTTCTCTATCGCCACCGTCTACACCATCGCCGGCACCCTCGGCCTCCTCTCGGCTACACCGTACCAGGCGACGAGCGCGACGTGGAGGCGATCGAGGAGTACAAGGAGACCCCCTGCAGCAGCCCCGTACACGGAGCCGCGAAGAGGAAGCCCCAGAACCGCTGCCCTAGCGCGAGCCCGACGCAAACCCTAGATCCTCTGGCCGTCTGCCTCGACGTCGATCCTCTGCGTCTCGAGCCGATCCAACCGCACCGACACACTCTCAGTGAGTTGCCTGACCTCCTAGACATGCTCCGCCGCGCTATCGTCGTCTAGGGCCGCCTTGCGTTTCATCGAGCACGCTCTGTGCGCCGGTGAGCGCAGCGTCTGCTAGCTTCCACGCCGCGCAACAACCTATCTAGGCCTCGCCCACCTCCCTGACAGCTACCCCAGGCCACTGCAGTGGCTCCGCCCTCTGCGCGCCAGCCCCGCGTCGCGTGTTCGATCCCCACCCTCGCCGCGCACCGCTCTGCCGCTCGAGGCAGAGAAAGGAAGATCCACAGTACCGCGGGGTACTTTATCCATAAACCCCCCCACCTTTTTTTTTGGTTTCTTCCACCCGCGGTCCGCCTGGCCCACTAGTCAGCCGCCGCGGAATTCTCCCAGAAAACCCCCTGGCTTTTTGTAACCCTTAACCCGCGCTCCAGCCCAGCCCACCTGTCAGTCCCTGGCCCGCTCGTCTCTGTCACGTGGTCCCCTGTGGCCCTGACCCCACCTGTCGGCCTCTGTGGATGGCTTAGCTCGCGGTGACAGAAGTTTTCTGTGCGCCCGTGTCGTCCAGTCAGCATGACCCCACTGGCCAGCGTCTGTGGCTAGATCTGAGCTAAGTAACAAAAGTTTCTGTCTATTCTGTTTTAATTCAAATCTTTTCAAATTAAATTCAAATTCAAATTTATTTCTGTTTTTAAATATCTTTCAAAATATAAATCCAAATAATACAAATAATATATGTTTTCAAATCAGAAAAATGTGAGGATTTCAAATATGCCATCCAAAATATATTTTGGGCACTTAAATTTTCAAGTTGAATTAAATTACAATAAAATGCCCTTCACCTTAATTAATTAATAACTTTTGATTTATAACTCCAAATTTAACAAATGATATGTCTAAAATGATCAGCTCGACGAGACCTTTCTGTTTATGCATTCCATGTTCTGTTTTGCAGCATGCATCATATAAATATAATGTAAACAGCAACTAATATGAGGATAAAATGTGGCCAAAACTCAATAAAATGTTTATTTCTTGTATTCTACACCTCACCCATGCCATTCTACTTTATTGCCATGCAAATTGTGTATCATTCATCATGGCATGATTGTTTGCTTGTCGCATTTTATTCATATGCTTGTGCACTTTATTTATATTGGCCCTTGTTTGTTTGGTTCTTCGTCGAATAGACGCTGAGCAGGGGATATATCCAGAGACCCAGGAGCACTACCCAGATCCTTCTCTCGCTTCAACTGAGCTGCCAGGCAAGCACTACCACATGCTTGCATACATACAGTACCTATTTCCTCTATCTTACTCTTGCATCATTGAGTCGCGATTGCATTAAACTGAATCCCAAGTATTGCATAGCCTTTACTTTTAAACCCCACTAAGCTTGTTCCCCCATCCCATGAGCCATTATTACAGGAGTTGTTTGAGCCATGCGAGTCGTAGAACAGCATGTGTAGGGTATGTGAGAGTCTGATGGATAACGAGGTACCTAAACAACTTAACCTGAGTAGTAATGGGATAACTAATGAAAGCGGCACCGGTGAGCAATATCTGCTATTTGGTTTTTCCTGCTCACTTGTGTCCCGTAGGACCCCGAGTACTTGATTCCTGTTCCTTGAATATTCGCGCTATCCACATCCGGGAGGCTTATGGGACCCCCCCTGAGCCAGAGCTTGATTCATTCTTATTTCTTGGGGCCACAAACTAGTTTGAGGTTTTATTTACTATCCTGTACCTATGCCATGCTTTACTGCTTTATTACGATTGTGCGAGGAGCACCTGTACTGTTTAGGATTGTGACCCGTTTACGCGGTATCGACAAGCCCAGTCACACTTTCGGGTTCCTAGTCGTTTACAGCCAGCCCCACAAACCTTGAGTCCGTCTCGAAGTCAGCTAACTTCGTTGCGGGTATACTTAATGGGGTGGCCCCCTGAAATATTTCTGAATCTTGTGATTGCTTTGTCGTGAAGGCCTCGTTGGGTTTTGATTTGGTTTTTCCGAGGTTGATCGAGTGTGTGTTGCTATTTGTGCACCCCTGCAGGGTAAAACTTTCTGAAAGCCGTGTCCGCGGTTATGGACGACTTGGAGCATAGTTTCTCGATCATAGACAAGCATAACTAAAGTACCGCTTTAATTTGACTAAGTAACTGACTAGTAATTAGTGCAACACTCATGGAATGGTTAATAAAATTGCCAACGGATGGGGGATTGTTCGTCCGCTTCCTCGTTGGTAAGCGAGGAGGAGGATGGATCTGTGAATATTACTGTTATAACTGTTGTCATTAATTCACGGACATCCGTCTATCTTTGGTTAGGCGGATGGTTAGCGAGTATCTATAGAACTGTTAGGGTTTATCTTTTGCTGCAATTGCGTCACCCCAGGTTGTGTCCCCTTTAGAGGCATAAAGTCTTGCTGAGTACCCCTAGGGTCTCACACGATAAATTATTTGGTTCAGATGAACAGGTACACTCCCAAGATGGATACTGGGTGGAGGAGGCGGACGATGTGGGCAACGATCGTTTGGTGTAGAGATTCCGGGAACGGGGATCCGTGAGATCTGTGGGCGGGATGTGCTTATTTATGGGGCATCTTATGCCGATTTGCTTCTTATCCGTACTCGGATCTTGTTTGCCGCTTCCGCCTGATACTCTGAAGTGTGATGTATGAGGAGATATCCTAAACTATTATATCTATCTAGGACATTTGAATCTTGTCGTATGGCGTTGCTATATTTCCTTTCTTTTTAGATAGAATGGCTCTGATGTACTGTTGTATGGTGGCTTGCATACATACTCATTTGTGTATGTAGTTGATCCCTTCGCCTGCCGATTACGCCGCCCGTTCTTGTCCCGATGATTGGAAATGGTTGGGACGGCCGAAAGGTCTACCTGTGAGTGGCATTTGGGCCCCACCGTACTATTTCAACCATTTCCGCTCGTCCAGGCTTGTAACTAGGAGCGTAATTCACCGAGGTAGTTACAGTGGCGAATAGGACTTTCTCGTTGGCTTCCACTCCTGCTACTTCTAAGTTATTTTCCATGGTTTGCAGCCAATCATCGGCGTCTAGGGGTTCCTATGACTTAGTGAAAACAGGTGGGTTGGTATTCTGGAAATTCTTGAGCTTAGATCCATGGTGGTCCTGATTTCCATGGCCTTGGTTGTTATGGGCTAGCTGGGCTATCTGCTGAAGGGTGGCCAGGTTGGCTTGACGTTCCGCTCTTTCAGCTTCACGGTCAGAAGTCAACATTTGCAGAATCTGCAACATCGGGTCCGGGGATGAACCACTTCCTCCACGTGATATCTGAAGATTGAGGTAGATCATGAGAAAAGAGGGGAATTTCTAAAGTTTTGGGGTTTTTGAAAAGCTTTTAAAGTTTGACTCAGATTTTCTAGCAACTTGCTTTTTCATTCATTCATTCATTCATAGCACCCGATACAACACACACCACGACAAAGAAAAACAGATGGTTTTAAGAACCATTATGAGAACTACGATACAGTGGGACCGAATACTACTCACTACGCTGGTGCTCAAGTGCTACTATTCCTCGGAATCTGTGGCTTCGTCATCTTCATCATCATCGATGAAGGTGAAATCGTCCTCATCGGTGAAGAAATCCATAGCCTGATCCTCTAGAAAATCGTTGTCATCGCTGAGATAGGAGTAGGGGTCTCCACGAAGATCCTCTCCGGCATTCTCCCTTTCCTCCAACTGCATGTCTCTCTCGTGGATGGTCTCCTCCAGAGATGAGATGCGGTGGCAAAGACGGGCAATGATGTGCTCCTTCTTGTCGAGCTGACAGCGACGAGACTTGCGATCCTTTGCTAGCATGGAGATGGTCTGGTCCTTTGTCTTGATGATGGCAGACTTGTGGTTGCAGTAGTCACGGCAGTTGTCCAACTCCTGCTGACGGTCGTACATCATGAAGCTAAGGTGGTCCAATTGGGTCTTCAGCTCGGGGTGGTATGGGGCTTCCAGTGGTTGTCTATTTGCATCACGCCTTGGGCAAAACTCAAAGCGAGTACCCTTGATCTGATTGATGCTTTGCCCACACAGACAGGAAAGAGCTTCTTGCATGGATCTGGCAAGTCCATCGAGCCAGTTGTTTTCTCTCAGGGCAAACTCAATTCCCTCCGCAGTGGGAGGTTCAATCTTTCCTCGGATACTTGCAACAATTAGCCACTGCAGGTCTTCTCCTCCTTGACCATTGAGCTGAGCTCCAAAGAACTCGGGGTGCGGACGCTCCACAAATTCCGAAAGCTGGTCCAAATCCCTCTCAAAGATCAGGTCTCCTCCATTCCCCAATTGGTAAAACTTGATGTACTTCACGTCCATCTATAAGAATATAGGATGAGTAAGTTAGTAGAGTGATTAAGTGTGCCAAAATTTTATGTATTTTGCAAGAGTTTTTGAGGAACATGAATTTTTAGGAAAGAATCAAAGGGATAAGAATGAGAATAGTTTTTTGTAAATATTTGTTTTTCTTTGGTTTTGGAAAATAAGTTTTTGTTTAAACGTCCAGTCTAACTAGGGTCTCCTATGGTCAGGATGGCTCTGATACCAACTTGTCAACACCCGGATTTTTCAATCCTAGATGCCTGTTATGCCATACATCACAATCCCAGGATTACCATTTTTGTGAGACATAACAGAATTGGATACCATAGTACATCATCCATTACAAACGATACATAAGTTCTTACACAAATAGGGATCTCATGATCCAGTTCTTTATACAACATCAAGCAGCGGAATACGTAATAATAACGGTAGCGTAGGCGAAGCTCCATCTTCGGGGTCACAGGCAATGCTGACGATGGGAGATGATCCTAGTTGTCGTAACCTTCCTAGGGTCCATCCTCCAGGTACTCCTCTTCATAGTCTGGCCATGGGAATAGCCAGGGACAAAGCCATGAGTACTCTTTAAGTACTCGCAACTAATACTAACAGATAAAGGGGTTTTTGGATAACAGGTCACTAGGCTCTAGGGTTGTTTTGCAAAAGCCAGATTTATCTCTACGAAGTTCCAAAGCTAATCACAATTTTATAACTCCTAAGTGGGATCTTGTATTTCATATCACAACCCTGTTGTGGTCAAGTCAAAGTCTCAATTCATTTCACAAGTCATTTTGAAAAGTCTGACGGGGGAACAGTATGGCCACTCCAACTGTCCATAACCGCGGACGCGGCTATTCGAATAGTTTGACACTCTGCAGAGATTGTACACTTTTACCACAACATTCGATACATCCGTCAGGAACAAATCCTGAATTCACCATACTCAGTATGCGGATAATCAATCCTAACCTTTCAATTACACGCCCTAGTATAAGCACCTCTCCTGTGAGTTTGGCCTCCCAACCATGACCAACTGTCATCTTGGGTACTGCACAGGTGGACAATCTTCACAAGGTAGCCTCAGCTCAGACCTTGGCCGTGAGGGAACTAATACTAAGGTATATAAGTTTCCAGTCAAGCCCTACCCAATCTTCGGGTATTGTGGTTGTACGATAAAATTGGAATGGTATCGCATCCAGACAACCATCAGTTTTATAAAGGGCTAAGGCTCATGCCTCAACATTTTCATCACCAAAATCATCAGGTGTTTGGAAACACATGTCCAAAATATTTCAATAGAATGATCCATCATTCCAAGGTTTTCATAACCATTTTTCCACCAAGTATTCCCATCTAAAGTTGATCAAGTTTTATGCTTAGCACTAGCATCTACAGGTGGGGGTGAGCAATAATGAGGGGTGGTAAACTAGGGGAGTTTCAACTAAGTATACCTTATATCTTAGGATGATATCAAGGTTTCTAACTTAGGCCAAATTTTATGCTCTTTATGCAACCTTCACATATCTTTCTAGTATCCACCAATCTCTTAAGTAAACTCTAAGTAAGCTTTGATAAAGAAATAAGGTAAGAAGCTTGCAAGTAAAACTAGGATTGGTTTAATCAAGTCAGTATGATTACATATGCTTAAGGCATATAGTGGGCATAGTAACAAGTAGTGGTTTGTGGCATCAGTAGGGTATCTTGCAAGAGTTAGCTTGCACATTCACTAGTAGTATTAGGCTTGCTAAAGTAGAATGTCTTGCAAGTTTTAGCTTGCATTGGTATAGTATCAGCTTGCATTGGTCCACTTGGTTAGTAAAGCTTGCCTTGTGTAGAGCAGTGGTTGAAGTTCTCCTCGGCTTCTTCTTCGTAGAATCCTCCTTCCTCCTCGTATCCTTGGTCGGTACTAGCGTCTATAAATAAATACGAGGTACACAATCACCAAACAATACTTAACTACTTGCAATCATCACACACAAGGATCCTATAGATGATCTAGCATCATCTCTAACATTACAAGATTAAAGCTTGGTTTAATTCCTTTTTATTTCTAGAAAAGTAATTTCTACTCATTAAAAACTACTTAAGATTTAATATTCTCCAAACCAAACATGGGATCATGTGGACACATGTCATCACCACATATTGTAGTCCAAGGGAATGTGATTTAAAGTGGTGTCACAATTTAATAAGGTTTTACCCTATTATTTTAATTAAGTAATGTGTCTAGAAATGCTTATATAGCATTCTTTTATTACTTGAACATTATTTCTGCAAGTAAACCTATATATTTTTATATATTCTGAAAGGTATGGTTAAATGTGATTTTTGAGAGTTGGAATCAACTCAAAAGCTATTATGGTTTAAATTTGAAAAATGTTTGAATGCAGAAAAGCTTCTGCCTTGTTATTTTTACCATGGGTGATCTATAGATCCAAATGACTTGAATCCAACGGGCTTGGATTCAGCATTCCCGGACCTTTCTAACAAAATTGGTTTCATTCAATTTGGTGCATTGAATCAATCTGGGTTGAATTTTGAAGTTGGGTATAGAAGTGAGTTTGAAATAAAATAAAAAAGGTTAATTTGAATAACTGGGCTGCGCGGGAAAAGTTAACGGGCCAGCCTGCTAAGCGCAGTGCTCCCGCGGGCTGCTTAAGTGGGTGTCCCCACTCGTCAGTGAGACAGGGAGGGGCGAAGCGGTACGGGGCAACGTGGGTCATTCGATCGATTCTAATCCAACGGCTGGGAGTCATCGTCGACGCGAGACAACGCCGGCGAGAAAGAAACCTAGCGCGGCCAGTGAGGGGCGCTGGGGGCTCACCGGGGTGCATGCGAGGGTCGTCGAGGCGGGCGAACGACGAAGTCGACGACGGCGAACTCAGGGGTGGTCGCGGCAGCTCCTAGGATGGACGAAATCGATGGCGCCCTTCTTCTCGAGAGGCGGCGAGCTCCGGTGAAATTCCGGCGAGGTGGTGCTCGCCTTGCTCCGGGAACGGTGTGGCATGATCAGTGAGAAGAGGGGATTGAGGTGGTGTGAAGAAATCGACTAGGGGTGGCCTCTATTTATAGTCGAGCGAGGGGACCGACGGGGCGCACGGTGATCTCGTCGGGGGCGATGTTACAGGCGGCTATTGGCATGGGCGACGGTAGGGGATGGTGCGGTGTTCCCTGGTGATGCTCAACGACATGGTTTTGAGGCGTGAGGCGGTGTGGCTTGGTCTAGAACATGCGACGCTCTGCGCGGCAGAGGCGGCGTCTTCGACAGCGAGCGGTGGCTGTGCGGCACGGGGCGGCGAACGAGGATGTCTGGTGGTCTCCTGGGTCGGTGGGGATTGTGTGTGCACGTGGCGAGGGCGGCGCGCGGTCTGTGGGCTTCGATCGAGGGTGGCGCTCTGGCGCACGGTCGGCATGGTCGCTGGCGAGGTCGGCATGGTTCGTGCGTGTGGTCCAGGGCTTTGCAATGCTCGCGGCTGGGACAGGGAGTGGCGGTGGACGGTGGGCTGCCTCCCAGACATGCTGGCTAGGCTTGCTTCTCTTCCTAGCTTGCTGTCGACATGGGGGTGACAAGGTTGGCTTCGGCTGTTCACCATTGATGGTAATGCCAAGCTCACAGTGGTGCTAGTGTTTAGTTAATCTTGCTAGATGATCTACTGAGCTGGTTGTGAGCTAGAGAGGGAACAAGTTAGGCTTCAATCACTGCTCACTATAGTGTTTAGGATTTTGATGATTTGTGTCTGCAACCTGTTTGATGAAATGGCCGCATGAAATCAAGTTTTAAATTTTGAAAAGATTTTTGGTGGGTTTGCTAGATTGGTGCTGGTGAGTCTGTAGATGCTTGGGTTTTGAAAGTTGAGCTTGTTTGAGTGGTTTTTAAAAAAGTGGGATCTTCCCATATGATAAAGATTCAATTTTGAATTGTCATTTAAACTATGCATTTGAAAGTTTCTGGATGATCATAAAGTGGGCCTTGATACCTTGTTATGAGTACATTCAAGGGGTGCAAAGATCCAGAAAAGTTTCCATTAGGTTCTGAAAGTTTGATACAGTCAAAGTAGGCATGGGAGTTAAATTGGTCAAAATGACCATTCCTTTATTTTATTTGTTTTGATTTATTTGTCTTTAGGAAAAGTGTGGGAAATGTTTTAGATGATGTTTGATTCACCTAAGAAACATTTTACAAGCAAGGAAACATACAAACAAGGAGGTTCAAAAGAATTTCAAATTCAATGCATACTCATATGCATGCCTTCATAATTTAATTTAGAAAAGTTTTTGTTAACCCTAATTTTGATGATTAGAGTTTGATGATTTAAGTTTAGTATTTTTGGGATGTTACAAAAAATAATGCGAGGCGTAGATTGGTGATGGGATGGATCTAAACTCTAACTGTGTTTTTGGCTTTTTCGTGGGTTATAGGCAAAACAGATCTAATCTACGAAAGCAGTAAAATCTCACCGAGCAACCTGAAATCTGATACCACTTGATAGGGCAAAGGTGTCCGATCTTTCGATGAGATGGTGATAATCAATTTGGTGGAGTTCGGGCTTGACGATCCGACTACACGTGTGAGCACGAGCGCCAATGCAATCGCTAGGACAATCTCTTGGAAGTTATCGATCCTGTGGGCACACGATTAGCCTGACCAACGAGGGTCTTAATTCCTACCTGAAATCGAGAACAAGTAAGAACTAATATTGCAATAAAGATATTGCGGATTAAGATGAAAGCTTTATTGAAAAGGTGGGATCCTGTATAGGTGCGAAGTACAAGAGGCCTCTGCGACGCTCGAGCCTTGAAGAAGTTGCCATGATGGCTAACTTAATGTCTAAACAAAATCCGAGTCTATGGTGACGGCTAAGGCGAGTATTTAAGGAGGAAAAGGTAGGGTTTTGGCCAGCCATAGAAGTGGTGGCCGAATCCAACCCTATAAGTCCTTTTCTCCTCAAATACGGACTCTAAAAAGTGACTATTTAAAATCCTGCGAAAATTAAATGGGCCTGGCCCAAAATAAAGGTGTCGCAGCACCATATTAATCTATGGAAGAATTTGTGAAGTATTAATCTTGAATATTTCGTCCAAGCCTTCTTTCTTCATTATGGTGGCCTCAAAGTTCTGAAATATTCATCTGTGGCCTTCTCTTGGATCATCACATTCTTGCTGCCATCTCCATGCATGACCATGCTCCAATGCTTGTCCCTCTCATCCATGCTTGGTCCATTATTCCTAAGAGTAATAAATGCATCTGATTTAGGCAGCATCATATTCTCATGTATGTGAGGAATAGTTCCAAGAAACGAAAGTACCTGATAGTTAAGTTGTTTAGCACGAGATCGAGTGATAGGTCCTTGTATGTGTGTAGCTGTAGGTACAACGGTTGTATCAATAGATGGTATGTCCACATCAGCAAGGAGTGTACCTAGATTTTATACAAAAAGGCAAGTGATACTTTGGTCATCAAAAGTCCTATCTTTTCAATATTGCATTAGTGATATTTTGTAGTATGCATGATAAGAGTATTTTTTTATATATTGATATTCTATAGTAGAACCTATAGAATATATCTTGATAGGAATCTTCCTAAGTTAAGAGACTTGTTATGTTAGTATGCTTAGCCTAGGTATTAGATTACAAGGGTGGAATATCCATGCTATGATATTATGCAAAGTCTATGACTAAGTTTTTGATTAATAAAACAACTAAGTGAATGAATCACCTGGGTGGAATGGTGAGAATGGTTTGTGTTGAGTGGTTACACAAGGCCCATGTCTATGGTTTACCTTATGTATCACACTTGTGGATGGCCACCCAGGAACAAATAGATTTGAGATGTTTTGTGTTGAGAAGCTTCCTGTGCAGCCACATGGCATATGGGCTCTGGCTTGACTACATAGGTTGCAAGAACTCAGACAGGCAGACAGTTGGTGGTAGTGATGATAGGATGGAACGCGTCTGTGCTGATCTGAGGGATTGTTTCTGAAAAGTCTCGTCTCGATGCATGTCGAGTCTTGTGGAAAAATTGCACCACCTCTCGAGAGGGTAAAACCTAAGTACTTAGCCGTGTCCCCGACAATGGACAATTTTAGCATCAAAGACATTGAAGCAATCAAGGATCTCCTCTTCCCAATTTCTCTAAGTTAAAACTTGATGGGTAAACAAGGGTAGCACCTGGTGTGTAACCAGTGTGCCATTGTGTGATGAAATGCTTTGAAAGGAGAAAGAAACTATTTTTCAAAGGATAGGGAAAAATTATTTTATGCAAAGGCCAGCCAAAGCTCCACTTAGCCAAATATTCATGTAGATGATAGATTCTCCATATCAATATGATATCACATGCCAATACAATTCAAATGTATTGACCCTTGTGGCTGTAACTTATTATGTTGCAGGCTTGTTTGATGTTAGTGAAGTATGTTGAGTAGGGATTACAAGTCTACAACCAACATGATTGCCTGTGGCACATGAAGATGAAGGACTCCATGCTTTATATTTATATCTGCTGCTTTGTAATAAGATAGCCATATGAGCTATGTAAGTTGTAATATGACCTTTGTTTCTTGATATTACATCTTAAACTGTGGGTGCTAGCTATTCGATCCAGGGACTAGCACTGTAAACACAGGGATCTATACCTTATCAGGTTGGGACCTTTACAGGGATCATATTATGATGCTACCGTCGCAATCTAAGCAATACAATATGCATAATAGGATTAACATCACATGCAATTCATAATATATGATATGATATGGCCTTTCTTCTTGTGCCTTCGATCTCCATCTCCAAGCACGAACATGATCTCCATCATCACCGGCGTGGCGTCAAGGTCAATGGCGCTGCTTCACGGTTGTCCTCCACCAACAGCAACTATTACAACTACTTGATGAATAGACACGCAGGTCTTAAACGAAATTTAAAGACAACCATAAGGCTCCTGCCGATTGCCAACTTACAATAAGGATCATTGCATACATCATATATAATCATAATCATGGCCATATCACATCACAACACAAGCCCTGCAAAAACAAGTTAGATGCCTCTAATCCTCTTTGCATGTTTTATGTGGCTGGGGATTTCACATAAGAACCATTCTAACTTACGAACATGAACCACAATGTTGATACAAGTATTATCAAGTGCCCGTTGTAAATTGAATCTTCACTATGGTGGGAGAGACAAACACCCGCAAAGCAACTTGTGCAATGCAAGTTGCACGTTGAGCATGGAGCAAGTCTCACGTAAGATAACATGTAAGGTTAGCCCGGCCCGCTTCATCCCACCATCCCGCAAGATGTAAAGTACACAAAAAGCAATCGACAACAAAAGTATCAACGCCCATAAAACCATTGTGTTCTACTCGTGCAACAGATCTACGCATAGACACAACTCTGATACCACTGTAGGGGTTCGTAGCATGGAAAACAAAAAAATTCTATCGCATGAACACACAAAAGCCAATATCTAATCTACGAGATCGGTGCAACGAGTTTATAGAGTACTAAACCTCATAGATCCAAAGTGTTTAACGATATCGGATTCCCGTGGTTGATGTAGTCGTTCACTTGCCGATCTCAAGATCGTGTAGACGATCCTTCTGGTGCCACATTCCGGGAGCACTTCCACAGTTGGTCACACGTTCAGTACTCAATGAAGACCTTTCTCTCTCTTGTTACAGCAAGCAACAGAGGTTGTAGATCTCCTCGCGATTCTAGCAGCACGACGGTGTGGTGGTGGAGGTGGAGGAATAGATCCTGAAGGGCTTCGCCTAAGCTAGAGCACATATGGTGGAGGAGAAAGGGCCTTGGCAGCTAGGGCGTAGGCGCTGAGGGGAGGAGGTGTGGTGACCTAGTATACCACTGCATGTTGTAGTATACTATAGTCGTGTACATAACACTCACGGAACACCATTCCGCAAATATTACATCCTCAGAGTGGTACAACAAAAACAAAGCGAGTCCACAAACATATCTTATTATTACAACCAAAAATTTACATGACGACTTCGAGATCCTCCTAGGTCCATAGAGGAATCCCGATGACTCAAAGCTTAACTATAATAACTTGAGAATGAGATAAAGAAGAAAACTAAACTTTACTATAATACGAGATTACTAGTTATAGGGTAGGGATCTATACTACTAGATTTATTTAACTACATCTGATGTAACTACGCTTCAGAATCTTCAGCCTCCACTCCATAGATGCTTCCGTAGTTGTTTCCTTCGACGCTTCCGGATAACTTTGGTTCCTCATAACGGAATTCTGTTTGATCTTCGGTTGAATATAGTGTTTGATCTTCTTGATCGTCAATGTCTTAAGAATATAGCAAGGGTTGAGAAGATACGTTGAGTACGAGCGTACTCAGCAAGTTCACTAAAAAGGAGTGTTTGATGCACTAGCTGCAACCATAGACCAAAGGTCGTAGGTTATGCAGGTTTTCGTAAACATTTCTTCAAAGGTTGCTTTTATTCTGAAAAGCTATGTCCGTCAGCCTTCACAGGTTGATTAGAACTTCGTGGAGTTCCTTTCCTGCAGCGTTCGCAGCTCCTTTCCTGAACAGGGAGTAACATGTCACACTTTTATACACTCTGCAGAGGTGCGTTGCTTTACACATGAGAGACCTTAGCTTTGTTGCACATCCGAGTTGCACTCTCGTCCACACTTCCTTGGTGTGGGGTCCAGTCTAAGATCCAAGCCGATCACTTCCCTTCTCCACGACCCCGTATACTCACCCTTTTGCTAGCTCAGGACAACGACCATGCCGGTTTACATTCCTAAAGAGAGCAATCCATCATAGACATCTAATATCGGGGAATTGACGGTTCCCACCCTTGCACGTGCCTAGATGTAGGATCACGGCTCCGATAAAGTTATCCGATAGCATACGAAAGGGAGAAGATCCAACTGACTTCCCTAGAGCCATATAGATCTCATGGTTAACGCGTATTATACGGCGCAAGAATCACTGACGACATTTGTTATTATTTCCTAGGTGATACTTTCCCGTGCAAATGGAACCTCCACCAATCCACAAACCATACCATGGTTCCATTTTCCCGCCATATTAGGTTAACACCACTTGGGTCGATAACCATTAAGTCATATTATTAAGAAAATAGTATTTTCTTCATCCTTTTTGAAATGCAGGTGATGACAACAACAATTTTGCAAATACTTGATAGAAAATAACCAAAGGACATGAACAAGTGTGAACTTGCCTTGGTATATCGAAGTATTGTATTCGAATGTCTCGACTTGACCCTGGACCTCGGGTTCTAAAAAATACCATCACTGCCCGGTAAGGACAATGTTTAAAGAAGCAATATGCTGTCATGCATAAGGAATGCTATGCAATTTAGATAAACCCCAAAATTAATCCCAATGTTTGATTATGGATTGAGTTTCACTATTATACTTGGTGTTTGAGTTCTTTGGATTGGTTTGACATGATTAGGTGTTTAAAGAAGTAATTCTTACACTTATAAGCACATGGTAACAAATTAGCATTTTTTTTACTATGCTTTAAGTAAAGTGTTATTGATTACTTTAGGCATTAAAGGGAATAATGATACACTTCATTTAGATATTAAATAATAATGCTAATTCTTTGGGGTTTTATTGGATTGTAGTGAGTACCGAATTGTTTACGAAAAACAATAATAACATAAAGTTCCTTACTATTTGGTGATTGTTAAAGTTCTAAAGAAAAATAATACCTAGGATTTATTATTATGGAAATATGATAATATTATATTTTTTATAAGTTTATAAAGCCTTTTTGAAGATTGCACTACTTCACCTTATAATGATAGTTTAGAAATTAGTTTTAAGAAAAAATATATTTCTTTATTTTAAGAGAAATGGTAACTAATATTATCTTTACAAGTAAAATTTTATGTGAGCAAGATAAGAATATAGCTATTTCCTAATAATTTTCCTTAGATTTATAAAAGAAAAGATATATATAAGTTTTATTTATTAAGTGCATTTTTTTGTAATCGTAAACAAGGAATATTATATTTTTTGTAGATAACATTTTCTTTTGCGTGGAAGTTTTGATATACCATATGTAGTGGTTAATTTGAATTTTGTTATATGTTTTCCAAGTCGGATATATTTTATTTGTTAGAATTTATTTTTATTGATTTCATATTTTAAATGAATTCTTTATATATATATATATATATATATATATATATATATATATATATATATATATATAGTCTAATTGATTTACTTTGTGTTAATTGGGCCAACACTCACGACCCTAATAGTTGATTACGTGGGCTAGCTAGTTAGATCAAGTGGCAATATACTCGTACACACATGACTTGTACGCACGCACACATGCCTGTCCGGGTGGACCAAGACGCAACGCACGCACGCACGCACGCAATCCTCTCATCCTCTCGCTCCTGGAATTCCCCATTCACGCACACAACACCCCGCCGCCAGCGCCGCCACCTGCTGCCCCGGCTATTGCTGACCTCCTCTGGCGCAGCCGTCGTCGGCGCTGCCACGCCACCTCCACCTATCCTCTTCCCCCTCGCCGATTGGGTTTATCCGCGCCCTCGCGCGCGTGCCTGGCCGAACCCTAGCCCCTACCTTCGTATCGGCTGCCGGCTCGGCACCTGCGCCCCAGCGTCTCCTCTTCGCGCGTGACCCCCTCCGCCACGAGCTCCTGCTGCTCTTCCTCCATCTACCTCGACTTCACCGACTCGGCCTGCATGACCTCCACATCGACTTCCTCCTCTCCGGTGGTGCCGCCGCTGCTACTACTACCAAGGACTGACCGTGGCCTTCTACTGATCCTCCAGGTCACATACTCCAACCCCAACGCCGGAGGGACGGCAGCTTGGGCTGCAACCCGGCGCCCTTCGATGTGCCGCTGTGCTGCCCCACTATGGTGGTGACGTATCAGTGGTGTTGCTGCGAGGAAATGCTGTGTCGCCAACTTCTACTTCGACGCCGGCGGGACGGTGCTGCTGTGGCTGCGCAACCCCGACATCTACTGCGATAACGACATCACCTTCGATTCAGGTATTTTCTTTTGTGACCGGACTTCGAGCCGATGCACTGGTTTAGGTGCAACATGTAGGTTTAGATTCTAGGGAGTTTGGAATTGAGCTTTGGTGCTGATTGAATTCTATTATAGCAATATATGTGCTAGTTCTGTTTACAAGTTATGGTCATGTGGTGTTTCTGGACATGTGCTACCTCTGTGAACAACCTACCTCCAATAGTCAGACTCCTGAAACTTACGATGTTGCTGTGGTAATTTCAGCTTAATCATTTGCTTTACCAAATGGATCCGTAAGGGTTTATGTGGTTCTAGGTGGTGATGATGCTCATGTTTGGATGGATCTATCATACAGACATTAATGATGTTTTGTTGGAGTTAATCAAATACCGATCCAAGTAAAATAGGATATGTATTAATTGTGTTGCTTCAAGTTGGATGATTTTATCATCCCCAGCATATATGTTTGTGTAATTTAAAGCAATGTTTCCTTGGTGGAATAATGCTTCTAATTGGATGATTTGATTATCTGCTAGTAATCTTGATTTAGTTCTAATTCGTGTATGCAATTAAGTTGCACAGTATAAAAGTATGATGTTAGTCTTGATATATATATATATATATATATATATATATATATATATATATATATATATATATATATATATATATATATATATATATATATATATATATATATGCATTCTACGGGAGAAGTTTAAGTCTGTTAGATTGCTAGGAATGATTTCTATGCATCTTATGTAGTGTCCTAGATCTTCATATGATCATAAAGATGTATGGATCTTGGTCTACAATAAGTATAGAGTTTTCCTAATAATTACTTGTGCTCTTGGTGTGCTTGTGTGATCTAGAGAACATCTCTGTACATAGCATAGCTGTTGTCCAGATCTGCTTGGACAGTTAGCAAAACTTATTCTTCACACCTCTCAACTATACTCTCAACTAAAAATGATTAAGGACAAATCTATGCTAGTATCTAGTGCTTGATATCTTGGGTTGCAAGTGAGTTTGTAAGCATGTTGTTCAAATGATACAATAGTTTAATATGCTCCCTTCATCATATCCATATGATGTTTTGATTATAGAATGATTGTTGTAGCTTTGCTACTGTATATCAAATGATTCTTATCTAGATTAGCTTAGGAACATGATTTGAATCAGTTTCATTTGCTTGCAGATGTGTTCATAATTTATTAAATTGGTGAGACTCAAGTTAAGTGAAGAAATTAGTAACTCTGTTGTACTAGGTTGGCTACTGTGGTGCCTCTATTTAGAGCGCACAGTAGGTTTCCTTAATTATCAGTGACACCTGCTATCTGGGCTACTGTTGTGGTGCCTCCATTCCTGGAGTGTGCACAGTGATGGCCCATTTAGCATGATCTGCAGCTCTAAACTACTGTCTGGACTCTTTTCTAGCTATAACTTGTAGTCCAATTTATAGCTGGTATATCAATGAGTGGATATTTATTCTGTCAATATGACAGTGAGAATTTAAATGATTTCTAGCTGCTGTAGGCTAGGAAAATGATTGGTTTGGTTTGGCCTTAATGTTTCTGCAGTGATCTGGCTGCTATGGTACCTCCTTGGAGGATGCTTAGTAGCATGAATTATTTATATGATTAGCTACTTAGTTTGGTTGGCTAAAACTGTTAAATCTACCACTGTGGTGCCTCCCCTAGGAGTGTGCACAGTGATAAATATCTCAGATGTTAACTGCTGAATTTCTTGGCTTGGCCTGTGATGCAAAGACTAAGGCCAAATCTTTCTAAGATAAGAACATATACTTTGTTGGCCTTTAACAGCTCTGGGATGAACTAATGTAGCACTTCTACACTAGACTGAGAGCTCCCTCTCACCCAAAACCATCTTGAGAAAAAGTAGGAGAAGAATTGATATTAAATACTCAGGCTGGCTTAGAAATGAATAGCAACCTGATGTTCAGCAGTATATGCTTATGCTTGGTGTGTCTTGAGTTGATCTTGAGTAGCTCTTCCTGGTGCTTTGGTTTTGATCTAGTTGGCCTTCTCCTCCCTGGTCTGCTACTGGCCTCCTTCTTGATTAGATAACCATAGTGGCTGTGATTTATGGTGGTTTGCTGGTGACTGCAATCTCAAGCAGTGCTCTGGTATATGTGTGAGAAATGGATAATATGGTGGTGTTCTTATGTGTTCTTGAGAGAGAACTGATGCTGGTTCTGTGGATTGTGAATATACTCTAATGGTTTTCTAGAATAGAGAAAGAAGAAGCAAGCAGGTTTCTTTGCTACGTCTGTTTCCTATTCTTATCTACTTCCTAGTACTCCTGGTGTGTTGACAACACACATGTCTGCATGTGTTGAGTAAGCTACTTACTTGTGGGACCTACAGGTTCAAGTTTCAAGGGCTGTGGAAATATCTGTTATGGATGAGCTCAAGTTGATAAGTGAATTTCCTGGTTTTTTTACTATCCCTCTTTCTTTGTAGTTGGATCTCTAATTGGTGAAACTGGCCCCTGATTGCCTATGATGTTGAACTGAGGCCAGATTTGCAATAAGAACAGATACTACACTTTTTGGACCTTATTTACTCTGCTCAATGATGTGAATAGCAATGCATTTCATTGCCAAACTGAGAGCAAACTAATTAACATGAACCCCTTTCTTTTTGTCTTATTTATCTTTGTTTGCAGGTACCAAGAGGAAATACAGGAATATCAAGACTACATATAGGAATTTTTGTTTAGATTTTTGTTATTGTAGTTTTCTTATTCTGTTGTAATAACCATGTAATACTTATATATTTGATTAAAGCATTTCTTTTCTTTATTGGTAATTATTAATCTGTGTAATGACTTCTACTTGTATTCTTTAAGTCTTTGTATTATTGGATAAACATTTATACTTATTTGTATTTGTTTCAATTTCATTGATGTATTTAATTTATTTATTTCATTTACTTAATTGTAATTTACTTTTATTCTTTTATTGTAAAATAACAATGTATAACTTCTTGTATTCTTATTAATATAGAATTTATTTTATATTGTTATTATAATCATTTCTTCTTACTTAATTATAGTATTATTATTCCTGAATTTCTAAATTAAAATTTGAATTGAATTTGGAAATTCAAAGTAGATTTCAAATTCTACCTCTCCAAAACACAGATAATACCTAAAGGTCATGTCAAAACCTATCAAACTCACTAAGATGGCTAATTTCTAATCCATCAAAGTAAGAGAGATTCTGATCACTCCAGGATTTTAGTTTGCGAAAAAATTACCCGGATTTTCAGATGCATGCATGCAGATGCACAAAATCCTAAATCTATCATTCGTTTAGTCCTAAATGCTGGGATGTTACAGAAGTCGCTGGAGGCTTGGGGTGAGTCTGCGGTTTGGAGGGCTAGGGCGCCAGCGGCTTGGGCAAGGCGGCTATGGTCTAGGATTTTTTGGGGTGGAGGGGTGGGGCGCCCCTCCCCTCCTTATATCGGCGGGGGAGGCGGCAAGGGGAAGCCGAGTCCTCCCAACTCCCTCTTGTCTGGTGGATTGGGGAGGGAGAGGGAAACCTCTCCCTTCTAGGTTTTCTTTCCTTCCTTCACTAGGACTTTGACTTTTCAAATTGGGATTTGACTTTTCAAACTAGAGTTTGATTCCTACGTCCTAGTCTTAGTCGAATTAACCTAGGGATTGATGCCGCCACCCCCACTTGGGTATGGCACATCCATGTGCCCCCCTTCCGGGATGGTGGACCTTCGAGAACCTTCTAGAAGCTTCCGGTGAAAACACTGAAAACATTTCTAAACCCCGGAATTGGACTTTTCTTATATGAATCTTATTCTCCGGACCATTCTGGATTTCCTCATGATGTCTTGGATCCAATCCGAGACTCCAAACAACATTCGGTCTCCAACTCATATTCCATATCTACTAAACAACATCGAATCCTTTAGTGTCTCTCCATACGGTTCGTGAACTATGCAGACATGATCGAGACACCTCTCCGATCAATAACCATTAGAGGAATCTGGAAATCCATTATGGCTCCCACATATTTCTATGATTATATTGTGATCAAATGAACCATTTACATATGATACTGATTCCCTTTGTCGCACGATAATTTACTTATCCGAGGTTTGATCGTCGATATCTCTATACCTAGTTCAACCTTGTTACCGATAATTACTCTTTACTTGTTCCGTGATATGACATCCCTTGTGACCTAGTCACATGCTTGCAAGCCAATTGGATGACATTCCACCGAGAGGGCCCAGTGTATATCTATTTGTCATATGGATGGACAAATCCCACTCTTGATCCATGTGCCTCAACTCATACTTTCAGAATACCTAATGCCACCTTTATAACCACCCAGTTATGAAGTGGTGTTTGATTTCATTAAAGCATCCATCCGGTGATAGTCATTAACATGATCTCATGGTTGAAGTATTAGGTTACTATGTATTTGAAAGATTGTAGAAAACGAACTCTAAATGACTTGATCTTACGCTACGCTTACTATAGGAGTGTGTCCATCACATCATTCTCCTAATGATATGACCTTGTTATTAATAACATACAATGTCTATGATCAGGAAACCATGATCATCTATTAATCAACAAGCTAGTCTAATAAGAGACTTTACTAGGGACTCTTTTATGTTTACAAAACACACAAGTATTAATGTTTCTGGTTAATACAATTATAGCATGGGATGTAAAAATTCATCATAAACATAAAGATATAAAAATAACTATTTTATTATTGCCTCTTGGGCATATCTCCAACACCTAAGCCCCTATTTTATAACATGATATTTCACTTATTACATATTAAATTCTTCACGACGCAAACTTATTGTGTGGTTTGGGGGTATTTTGCCAACTCACCTAAATTAAATATTGAGACCATATGAGGGCGAATCTAGTATAATATTGGACCCATTTAAATTTTTATAGCGAACTGATACCGTATTTAACCTTGTTAATACAACATTAAAATGCGGGGTTTCTAAACAACATAAACCACCTATCCAATTGTGAGGATCCCAGTTTCTCTTAATATTACCTCATTGCATCGCACCTTTGTCATGTCATGCATCATGCTCGATCTTCTATTGTGGTATTAAATAGTTCATCTGATGTTTCTTTTAGTGCTTTGCTTCTTCACAGATTAGGCCGATGAGTTGATGCGAGTGTCAACCCGATTTCTGATGTATCTTTGACATGTTTCCCAGGCGAACATTCTCCCCCTTTCTACCTATTTTGCATTTATAGTCTTTACTTCCTCCTATTGATCTATTGCTATCTGTGTTGTGATGCTTTAGTTTCCGTACCATTAATATCCCCTACAACCTATATTGCCTTGGACACCTCCTATTGCATGTTGCTTGATAGATAGTCAGCCTTGCGAGTCACAGTTGCTTGCCTAGGTGTTGCTTCGCGATGTTCCACCGTTGTTGGGGGTTAGCACATGTTTAATGGTGGATATGATCATGGATTTAATACAACTTGTTAATTAAATGTTCGGAGTAGATATAATTAATGCAGAGGCACAGAGGGGTAATAGTTGACATCTGGTTATTATCTCGCCCCCCTGTGTCCACCTAGGACCCTAGTTCTTGACATATGTTCCAAGATTGTGCGTGCTAACTACATGTAGGGTGTATGGGCACCCCTATCGGCTTAGTACCTGATTTGAAAGTACTATACTAGGGGCCACAAACTAGTTTGGGGTTTTAATGCCATGTTATGCCATATTTATTATTTGTTGCTCGATGAGCATTAACTACTGTACTGTTTAGGATGTGGGTCATTATATTGAGGATTATACCTATGGCCTCTAATCTCTTAGCCAATCTTGCAACCTCTGGGTCTATCTTTGGAGTCGGCCGACTTCGTTATGGGTAGCTTAGTGGGGTGGCCCCATGTGCTTCCTTTGGTTCTAGGAAAGCGTCGTGTCATAGGCCCCTCTAACATACCGATGGGTGTAGGTTAACTGATCTGGCAACAAGGGTCAAGTGTGTGTGGAAACTTTGGTGCACCCCTGCAGGGTTAAATCTTTTCGAAAATCCGTGTCCGTGGTTATGGACGACTTCGAGCACAGTATCTGGATCATAGACAACTACAACTAAAGTTACTGTTATAATTTGACTTGTATCTAATATGACTAGTAAGTTGGATAATCACCATGGAAAGAATGAATAAAACTGCCAACCGTGTGAGTTTCCTCGGCTTGACTTCCTCGTTTGGTCTTGAGGGGGAGATACCAGGATGGGTATGTTTGGTGGTAGTATTAGGTTGGATCCGAATAAGTCTTTCTCATCTCTCTCTGATATCCAATAGTTGTATCGAGTCTGTATAGGTTGTTTAGTGCATGTTGCGCTGTTGCTTCCGTCCACCATACCTATGTAGGCGAGAGCCTCTGAATTCTAAGTATCGCCGTATACTGGCCTCAGTACTAACCGCTATCTTTTTCCTTTGCCCTTTGTTGGCACCCCTTTTGTTTTATCAGGTTTGAGATTGACATCGTTAGCAGGGTTACCCTTCCGCCTTGGCATAGGCAGGGTTATGGACGCCATTAGTTATTTCTTCAGGGCTCTTATCCCAATCTGCATCTTGTTCGTACTCAGATGATGTATCGTTTTCAAGGTGATTTGGATCTTTGTACTTTATATCTGTATTCTTGACTCATGGAGTCATTGTTGTATATATCTATTATGTGGGTTCCATCATGGACTAATGTGTAATGGTATTACTTCATTTTCCACCCGTACGAAAGTGTCTGGTGGGCACCTTTGAATCGTTTCAATGCGGGTTTGGCGGGAATCGCTAAAACTTGCATAGGGCCAATCTGAAGGTGTTACAGTGGAAGTACATGACGAGGCAGTCACACTGCCACATGGTATAGGCAGGCGGTACGAGCATGCTCCGCCCGTACCAGTGGTCGTTAAGGCCCATGTGTCTTTCTCTACGCATGCCAATCTCACAGGTGCGAGGAAAAATCAACTAAATGACTTTTATCACTTAAAATTATCATATTCCAACATAATATGATAGTTCTAATTGATATATTTATAAGAGACTTAGGTATCCTATTGAAACAAGGACAAAAGGTCTACGCAAGCATAGTAAAATACCAAAAAGCCTACTCTACTTATGAGAAAAAAAATGAGCGGGAAATATGCCTCAATTTTGGACTCATCAGCCTCCTCCTTGAGTGACCTATGGGTGGCTCACGAGGGCACTCCCCTCTAGCGGCTGAAATCCTTGCATAACCTAGGGTTTCCTCCACGGGGAACCAATACGATATGCATCGCACTACGACCTCCTCCCCGAGGAACCTGTGAGGTGATCTATGAGGGTACTCCCCTCTAGCAGCCATATTTCATGTAAGGCCTAAAGTCTCCTCCTCAAGGATCCTGCAGGAAAGGAAGGTCGGTAGTTTTAACCATGTTAAGGTCTCGGCTTAAACCTATAAGAGGCTTTCTCCCTGTACATCTCGGCAACCGCAGGAACTCATAGGGCGGAGGCGCTTTCGGGGAGGTACCTCTCAGGTAGCCTAAGCACATACGAGTCCTATGGCCTACCCCTCGGGGACCCTAATGGAAGCATACTGGTCCTTCGATCACACTTGGGGGCTCGTAGTGTGGCACTCGAGGAAGCACACTCGTAAAAAGCTAACGAAAAGATCGACCATGCTCGACCTCGCCAAGTGGAATGCATGAGGCTCAGGAAGACCGTGTCAACCATGGGAAAGCATCCCTTGTAGGGGTAGGGGCCACAACACTAAGCCTCAGCGTCTCCGTCGTTGCTCCCTCCACATGCTTTTCCCTAGTCGCAAGGACTCTCTCCTTTTCACGTGACCGCTTGTGCACTAGTAGCGAACTCGAGAAGGAAGCTCGTGAGTCATGCCAACCCCCTGACTGAACCGCGATGCGTGCCAATTCTAAAACAAGGCAAGCGTGCAACATCTCCTTACCCAGGGGCTAGCGCCTAGAAGCACGTAATGGCCCCTAGGAGGAGCTAGGACACGTTCATCATAGTCACACTCATCGGGAGAAGCCTAGAACACCGCGGCATGCTAATGGCGGCCACGATTTTAGCATCGGTGCATGAATAGGAGGGTACCTCCCGCTAAAGTGCAATGACTAAGGTGTAAGAAGGATCAATCATCTACCCTTGAGGTAGCATAAGTGATCAGTATGATGCGGATTGAAGATCCACACTCTGAAAGGCCTACAAAGGCACCTCCCTCTCGTGAGGCCAAAACAAGCAAAGTAGCACCATGCACATAGGATCTACCAGTGCACCCTCATAAAGCGTAGAGGCCGCCGGGACCTGACAATGCTACCTAGGGTAGCAACATTAAGAGCACAAGGTAAGAGTAGAGGTTTCATCCTCATAACCCAAAGCAAAGAAAACAGTGGCCTGAAGGCCCAGTCTCCTCTAGGAGGTACCATCACAAATGCTACACTAGTCCGCACCCCGGAAGCTCCCTCCTCACCCATCAGATTCAGAGTCTAGGTCATAGAAGTAGCGGCGGAGACACATGGTGTCAAAAAAAAACACGAACGATGAACACCCTGACACCATCATACCTAAATGCAAGAATATTGCCAGTGCATACATCGTGCACGACAGTGAATGCACTCCATCCATGGACATACAACAGCTGGCCAAATTGGTCATAGCGCACTTCCATGGGCCACACGCCTGTCGTCCCCCTCGGCACCTGCAGCTTAACCCACTCTAGAGCGACGTCGTCTGTCGCCGCTGCAAACTTGCGTGAGAGGAGTAGCTTGCACCACTTCGTGCTTGCGCTGATGGTCACCACGAACTCGAAGCCGTCGAGCTTGAGATCAATAGGGCCGATCTCAGAGGACGAAGATGAGGCCGATGGGGAAGTAGTCAAGGGTGAGGATAGGGCACCAACCCCCGAGGAACCCATAGCGACCACGGCTGTGAACACCCAGATTTTTAATCCCAGATGCTTGTTATGCCGTACATCGCAATCCCATGATTACCATTTTTTTGAGACATAACAGATTGGATATCACAGTACATCATCCATTAAAAACCATACATAAGGTCTTACAACAAATAAAGGATCTCATGATCCAGTGTTAATACAATCATAGTAGTGGAATAACGTAATGATAACGGTAGCATGGGAAAAGCTCCATCTTCATGGTCACATGCAATGTGACGATGGGAGATGATCCTAGTTGTCGTAACCATCCTGCGGTCCATGCTCCTGGTAGTCCTCTTCATAGTCTGGCCATGGGAATAGCCAGGGACAAAGCCATGAGTACTCTTTAAGTACTCACAAACTAAGACTAACAAGTGAAGTGGTTTTGAGTAGGAAAATACTAAGCTTTAGGTTGTTTTGCAAAAAGCCAGATTTACCTTAACTGAGTTCAGAAGCAAAGAAAGCTAGTTGAAAGTTTTATAACACCTAAGCGGGAACTTGAGTTTTCATATCACAACCCTGTTGTGGTCAAGTCAAAACCATGATTCATTTCACAAGTCATTTTGAAAACATCTGACGAAGGAACAGTATGGCCACTCCAACTGTCCATAACTGCGGACACGGCTATTCGAATAGTTTGACACTCTACAGAGGTGGTACACTTTCAACACAATATTCGATACATCCGTCAGGAACAATCCTGAATTCACCATAATCAGTATGCAGATAATCAATCCTAACCTTTCAATTACATGCCCTAGTATAGGCACCTCTCCTATGATTTTGGCCTCCCAACCATGACCAACTGTCATCTTGGGAACTGTATAGGTGGACAATCTTCACAAGGTAGCCTCAGCTCAAACCTTGGCCGCAAGGGAACCATACTAAGGTATATAAACTTTCAGTCAAGCCCTACCCAAATTTCGGGTATTGTGCTTGTACGGTAAAACTGGAATGGTATCACATCCAGACAACCATCAGTTTTATAAAGGGCTAAGGCTCATGCCTCAACAATTTCATCATGAAAATCATCAGGTGTTCAAGAACACATGTCAAAACATTTCAGTAGAATGACTCATCATTCTAAGGTTTTCATAATCATTTTCGCCAAGTATTCCCATCTAAAGTTGATCAAGTTTTATACTTAGCACTAGCATCTACAAGTGGGGGATAAACACTAATGAGGGGTGATAATTAAGTGTGACTTATCTAAGTTCAATCTCATGCCTCAGGATGACATCAAGATTTATCTAACTTAGGTCAAATTTTATGCTCTTTATGCTACCATTAATAATATTTCTAAAATCTACCATTCACTAATTAAACTGAAAATAAAAGCTTTGATAAAGAAATAAAATGACTAAGCTTGCAAGTAAAACTAGGATTGGGTATCATTAAGTGGTGGAACTAATGCATGTTTAATGCATCTAGTTGGCATAGTTACAACGCAAGGGTTAACTTGCAAAGTTCTAGCTTGCTTAGATATCTTGCCTTGTGCGGACCAGTGGTTGAAGTTCTCCTTGGCTTCTTCCTTATAGTATTCTCCTTCCTCCTCGTATCCTTGGTCGGTACTAGCATCTATAAATAAATACTAGGTACACAATCACCAAACAATTCTTAACTACTTCTATTTAGCACACAAAGGTTCACACTAGATGATCTAGCATCATCACTATTATCACAAGGATTAAGGCAATAGCTTTATTTATTTTATTTTAGAAAAGTAATTTCTACTCATTGAGAAACTACTTAAGATTTAATATTCTCCAACTAAAACATGGGATCATGTCGACACATGTCATCACCACATATTTCAATACTTGGGAATGTGATTTAAAGTGGTGTCACAATTTAATAAGGATTAACCTTTTTATTTTAATTAAATAAAGTGACTAGAAGTGCCTATGGGGAATTATTTTATTGCTTGTCCATTATTTCTGCAAGTAAACCTAGATATTTTTATATATTCAGAAGGGTCTTGTTAAATGTGACTTTTGAGAGTTGGAATCAACTCAAAAGCTTTTGTGGTTGAATTTTAAAAAATGTTTTAATGTAGAAAATCTTCTGTCTTTTTATTTTTACTATAGGTGATCTATAATTTAAAATGGGTTGAATTCAACGGGCATGGATTAAGAATTTCAATACTTTTCTAACAAAATTGGTTTCAAACAATTTGGTTCAATGAATCTCTCTGAATTGATTTTTGAATCAACGGGCAGTACTAGGTTTTGAACGAAATTGGAAAATCTAAATTCAAACTAACTGGGTTGCGTGGGAGTGTAACTGGGTTGCGTGGGAGTGTAACTGGGCCCACGGAGAACAGCGCATGCGGGTGGGTTTAAGTGACCGTCCCCACCAGTCAGCGAGACAGGGGGTGCGAAGGGGTACGGGGCAATCTAGACCGTGCGATCAACATCTAATCCAATGTTTAGGGCTTATCGTCTCCGTCGGGCAGCGTCGGCGATACTTAACCCTAGCACGGCCAGTGGGGATCTGTGGGGGCTCACCGGGGTTCAGGCAAAGGGTCGGTGATGGGGGCGAGCGACGAAGTCGACGACGGCGATCCTCCTGGTACCTGCAGCTCCTCCTGGGGCGGCTCCAATCAACGGCGCCTCTTCTCCTCCTTCGCGGCAGACTCCGGCGAAATTCCGGCGACCTACTACTCGCCTTACTCCGGGGATGAGGTAGGGTGGTTCTGAGAGAGAGGGGAGTGTGATGGTGTGCTGAAATCGAACGGGGGTGGATCTATTTATAGTGAAGTGAGGGGACCGAAGGGCGCGGGTGGAGCTCATCATGATCGTCGTCGCAGTGAGCTAACGACATGGCTAGGGGTAGGGGGCGGTGTTGTGTTCCCTGGCGAAGCTCAAAGGCATGGTGGTGAGGCGTGGGGCGGGGCAATTTGGTCGGAACGCTGCGATGCTCTGGGTGGGTCCGACGGAGGTTTTAATGGCGCACGGGCTCTCCTGGTAGCGTGGCAACGAATGGGCATGTCCTGGTGGTTCCTGGGGCGGTGGTGATCATGCACGCAAGCGGCGAGGGCGGCGCGCGGTCTGTGCTCGCATGTCTAGTGCGACGCTCTAGCGTGCTCTCGGCATGCTTGCAGAGAGGCTGGGCACGCTCGATCTGAATGGTCCAGTGGTTGGCAGTGCTTGGGCATTGGACAAGGGGTGGCGATGGACGATGGTCTGTGTCCCAAACAAGGATGGCGAGGCTAGGGAAGCTTCTAGCTTGCTATCGACAATGGGGTGGCCATTTGGGTTCAGGCATGCTCACCATTGACGACAATGTCAAGCTTACAGTGAGCTAGGGATAGTTAATTTAGTTTGATCATCTACTCAGAGGGTGCTGTGAGCTAGAGGGGAGACAAGTTAGGCATAAACACTTCTCACTGTAGTGTTTGATGTTTTTTTATTTGTGTTTGCAAGGTGTTTGATGAAATGGTCGAAAGATATTTGAATTTGAATTTTTGTATGAAAATTGGTGGGTGTACTAGTCACATACTAGGTAGTCTCTGGTTGTTTGGAATGGTCAAGTTGAACTGGTTTGGTTGGGTTTTGAGAAATGGTGATCTTCACATATGATATAGATTCAATTTTGAATTGTCATTTGAATCAAGTTGCCAAATGTTTCTGTGAGTTTGAAAGGTGGGCTTGGGTTCACTTTTACTAGGTATAGCAAGGGGTGAAAAGAAATGGAATTTTTTCTTTTTGAAATCTTGGACTAGAAACACTCAAAGTTGTCTAGTGAGCAAGATTGGCAAAAATGACCATTAGCTCATTTTGTTTGTTTTTGAATTTCCCTTGATTGGTTTCTTATTGGATTTGATTTAGATGATGTTGTTTTCATCTTGAAACCATTCCTTGCTATTCACAACAATCACACAAGTCCATTCATGCATTCATACAATCATCACATACACACATGCATTCAGATGATTTTAATTAACAAAAGTTTTTGTTAACCCTAATTTTGATGATTGGAACTTGATAATATTGATCAATATTTTTGGGATGTTACAAACCTTCCCTCATTAAACAAAATCTCATCCCGAGATTTGAGGAAGAAAAAGAAAACTAGGATTTAAAGAGATCGGGAAACTTCGTCTTGATGTAGTCTTATGTTTCCCAGGTAGCTTCTTCTTCAGTGTGGTTGCTCCACTGGATCTTGAGAAACTTGATACTCCGGGTCCTGGTGGTTCTAAAATCTTCCTCCAAAATACGAATGGGTACTTCAGGTTACGTCAGGTCATCATTGATCTCTATGGTTCGGTGATCAATGTTCTTGAATACTACAGTCTTCTCCGGGACTTCTAGGCATTTGTGAAGTAACAATATATGGAACACATTATGCACTGCTGACATCTCCTCCGGCAGTTCCAGTTGATATGATACTTCTCCTGGACGATTCAGAATCTTGAAAGGTCCGATATATCTAGGGCTAACTTTCCTTTGAGCTGGAAACGTTGCATTCCCTTCAAAGGTGACACTTTGAGATACACAAAATCTCCGATATTGGAAGCGAGGTCTCGACGTCTCTTGTCAGCATAACTCTTCTGTCTGGATTGGGCAGTCTTGAGGTGCTCACGGATCTTGTGAAATTTCTCTTCTGCTTCTCGTAGGATGTCGGGTCCAAAAATCTGACTCTCTCATACTTCCGACCAATTCAAAGGGGTACGCCACTTCCTTCCATACATGAATTCAAATGGGTCCATTTGCAAATTAGCTTGGTAGTTGTTGTTGTACGAAAATTCTGCGAACGACAGACAATCTTCCCATTTTGATCCATACTCTAGCACACAGGCTCTCAACATATCTTTGAGTATTTGATTTACTCTCTCCATTTGTCCATCAGTCTAAGGGTGATAAGCTGTGCTGAAATCCAGTCGGGTTCCTAATCCTTCTTGGACTTTCTTCCAAAATCTCGAGGTAAACTAGGTTCCTCAATCCGACACGATGTTCTTGGGGACTCCGTGCAAACTGAAGATTATAGCAATGTACAACTCTGCTAGTTTCGAACTCTGGTAAGTGGTCTTGACTAGTTAGAAATGGGCGACCTTGGACAATCTATCAACTATGACCCAAATAGAGTCATTTCACCTACTACATGTAGGCAATCCGTTGATAAAGTGCATTCCAACTGAATCCCATTTCCATTCCGGAATCTGCAATGGTTGCAACAGTCCCGCGGGTCTCTGATGTCCCGCCTTAACTCTCTGACAGATATCACAATTGGCTATATAGCTTCCGATTTCTCTTTTCATCTTATGCCACCAAAATTTCTCCTTCAAGTCCTGATACATCTTCATCCCTCCAGGGTGGATAGAATAAAGAGTATCATGGGCCTCTTTGAAAATAGCTTGTTTCAACTCCGAATCTGCTGGCACACAAATACGTCATTTGTACCACAAAACTCCTTCATCCTCGGTGAATCCGGGTACTTTGCCTGTATCGATGCAACGTTTGATTCCGTCGATACTATCATTTCCTTTATGCGCCTCCTTGATCTGACTGATCAAAGTGGGTTGGAGTTCTATGATAGCCAAAAATCCTTCACTAACTAGTTCCATTCTAAAATTTTCCATCTCCTTGTGCAAACTGGGTTGCTCCTTCAGAATCATGGAGTTCAAGCGACAAGGCAATCTGCTAAGGGCATCTGCTACCACATTTGCTTTACCGGGGTGATAGTGGATGTCAAGATCATAGTCATTGATTAACTCTATCCATCTCCTTTGCCTCATATTCAGCTCCTTCTGAGTGAAAATGTACTTCAGGCTCTTGTAATCCGAATAAGTCTCACAACGGTTTCCCATGAGGTAATGCCACCATGTCTTCAAGGATAAAACTACGGCTGCTAGTTCAAGGTCATGGGTAGGATAATTCTACTCATGTTGCTTCAGTTGTCGGGATAGGTAAGATATAACTTTGCCTTCTTGCATAAGCACACATCCGAGACCGATCTTGGATGCGTCACAATACACATCAAAAGGCTTCGTGATATCCGGCATGATCAAGATTGGGGCTGAAATCAATCTCTTCTTAAGTTCTTGAAAACTCGCTTCACATTTGTCCGTCCATTCAAACTTCTTATCTTTCTTCAACAATTGGGTCATGGGTCTTGCGATGCTCGAGAATCCTTCTACGAACTTGCGGTAATGTCCTTCTAATCTGAGAAATGCACGAACTTGGTTTTGAGTGGTCAGGGCTTGCCAATATTCAACAACTTTCACCTTTGCAGGGTCAACGACAATTCCTCCGGCTGACAAAATATGTCCGAGGAATCCTACTTCCTGTAACCAGAATTCACATTTGCTAAACTTGGCATACAGCTGATGCTCCCTAAGGGTTCCAAGGATGGTCCTCAGGTGTAGCTCATGTTCTTCTTCTAATTTGGAATAGATCAGAATGTCATCGATGAACACAACGACAAACTTATCCAGGAAGTCCATAAAAATCTTATTCATGAGGTTCATGAAATAAGCGGGGGCATTGGTTAGTCCAAAAGACATGACAGTGTACTCATACAATCCATATCTGGTGGTAAAGGCAGTCTTTGGAATATCCTATGCGTGAATCTTGAGTTGGTGATAAATAGTTCTAAGATCAATCTTAGAAAACACTTTGGCACTAGTCAACTGGTTAAACAGGTCTTCTATCTTCGGCAGTGGGTACTTGTTCTTGATGGTGACGTCATTCAGCTTCTGATAATCCGTACACAAATGGTTACCTCCATCTTTCTTGTCCACAAACAAAACAGGTGATCTCCATGGGGAAATTTCTAAGGTTTTCAGGGGTTTGTTTTTGAAAAGTTTTTAAAGTTTGACTCAGATTTTTCTAGCAACTTGCTTTTCATTCATTCATACACACAATACAAACACACACCACAACAAGGAAAATATATGGTTTTAAGAACCATTCTGTGAAACTACGATATAGTAGGGCCGGATACAACTCACTAATGCTAGTTCTCAAGTGCTACTACTCCTCGGAGTCGGTGTCCTCCTCCTCCTCCTCCTCATCATCATCATCAATGAAGGCGAATTCATCCTCATCGATGAAGAAGTCCATGGCTTGATCCTCCAGAAAGTCATCATCATCATCACTAAGGTAAGAGTAGGGGTCTCCACTGATGTCCTCCCCTGCATTCTCCCTCTCCTCAAGCTGCATGTCCCTCTCATGGACGGTCTCCTCCAACTTGGTGATCCTGTGGTGAAGGCGGGCAATGATGCGCTCCTTCTTGTCGAGCTGATGGCGACGAGACTGGCGATCCTTCACCAGCATGGTGATGGTTTGATCCTTCTGGACATCGATGGCATAGTTGTGGTTGGCGTAGGAGCGAGCATTGTCCTACTCCTTCTGCCGGTCATACATCATGAAGCTGAGGTGGTCCACTTGATTCTTCAGCTTAGGGTGATATGGTGCCTCCAGTGGATGTCCCATAACATCACGCCTTGGGCAGAACTCAAAGCGGGTACCCTTGATCTGATTGATACTCTGCCCACACAAACGGGCAAGAGCTTCCTGCATGGCCCTAGCAAGTCCATCGAGCCAGTTGTTCTCTCTAATGGTAAATTGAATTCCCTTGGAGGTGGGGGCTTTAATCTTTCCTCGAAGACTTGCAACAATCAGCCATTGTAGTTCCTCTCCTTCCTGATCGTTGAGCTGAGCTCCGAAGAACTTGGGGTGCGGGCGCTCCAGAAGTTCCGAAAGCTGGTCCAAGTCACGCTCAAAGATGAGGTCTCCTCCATTCCCCAACTGATAGAACTTGCTATACTTCACGTCCATCTATTGTAGGGTTTCGTAGCATGGAAAACAAAAAATTTCTATCGCATACAAACAAACAAGCCAAGATCTATCTACTAGATTGTAGCAACGAGTCGATGGAATAACTTACCCTCGAAGATTCCAAAGTGTTTAACGAGAGCGGATTCTCGTGGGTGATGTAGTCGTACTCTTCCCGATCTCAAGATCGCGTAGACGATCCTTCCGACGCTGCGTTTCGGCAGCGCTCCCGCAGTCGGTCACACGTTCGGTACTCGACGAAGACCTTCCTCTCCCTTGTTCCAGCAGGCAGCGGAGGTTGTAGCACTCTCCTCGCGATTCCGGCAGCACAACGGCGTGGTACCGGAAGAAGAGGGGAGATCTCGCAGGGCTTCGCCTTAAGCCGGAGCGAGTATGGTGGAGTATGAGAGAGCTCCTCGGAAATCTAGGGTTTAGACACACCAAGGAGGAGGGGCTAGAGCCAGCGGCTAGGGTTCCGGGGACCCCAAGTCGGCGGCTAGGGCAAAACCCTAGGGGGTGGCGGCGGCTATGGTGGGCTGCAGCTTCTAGGGTTTGAGGTGAGGGACTTGTGTGCTCTAGGAGGGGTCCCTGCCCCTCCTTATATAGGTGGAGGGGGGCCGGCGGCCAAGGGGAGGGAGAGGAGTCCCTCCCCAACTCGGCTTGGAGGGTTGCCGCCGGTTGGAGGAGGGAACTCCTCCCCAACTCGGATTCCCCCCCTCCTCCTCTTTTCCACTTTCCAATTTTAGCTATTTGACTTTTCAATTTAGCTATTTGACTTTTTCAAACTAGGATTCAATTTAATCCTTTATTTGGAACAGCGAGGACACTTAGTACATGATGCAATCATACCAACTTGATACAACACATTCATGTACCCTTCCCCTCCGGAGTGCCTGACATTCCGGAACCTTCTAGAACATTCTCGATGAAAACACCGGAATCATTCCCCAACTCTGAAACGAGACTTTCCTTATATGAATCTTATTCTCCGGACCATTCCGGATCACCTCGTGATATCCCGGATCTCATCCGAGACTCCGAACAACATTCGGTCTCTTTCTCATAATACCATAACTACTCAAACAACGTCGAATCCTTAAGTGTGTCTCCCTACGGTTCGTGAATTATGCGGACATGATCGAGACACTTCTCCGAACAATAACCAATAGAGGAATCTGGAAATTCATATGGCTCCCACATATTTCTACGATTACTTTGCGATCGAATGAACCACTTACATACGATACCAATTTCCCTTTGTCTCACGATAGTTTACTTATCCGAGGTTATGATCGTCGGTATCTCTGCATACCTAGTTCAACCTCGTTACCGATAAGTACTCTTTTCTCGTTCCCGTGATATGCGATCCCTTGTGAGCCAGTCACATGCTTGCAAGCTAATTGGATGACATTCCTTCGAGAGGGCCCAGAGTATATCTATCCGTCATGTGGATGGACAAATCCCACTCTTGATCCATGTGTCTCAACCAATACTTTCCGAACACTCAATGCCACCTTTATAGCCACCCAGTTACGGTGTGGTGTTTGATGTCATCAAAGAATCCATCCGGTAAAGGTGATATGCATGATCTCATGGTCGAAGGAATTAGGTTACTATGTATCAGAAAGCATATAGCAATTAAACTATTGAAATGACTTGATCTTTATGCTACGCTTATCTGTAGGAGTATGTCCATCATATCATTCTCCTAACGATATGATCTTGTTGTTGATAACATCTCAATGTTCATGATAGGGAAACCACAATCATTTATCAAACAACAAGCTAGTGATGTATAGAGGCTATACTAGGGACTTCAAATTAAGTTTACAAATCACACAAGTATCAATGTTTCCTTGTTAATACTATTATAGCATGAATGTAAACATTTATCATAAACACAAAGATATAATAATAACTACATTTATTATTGCCTCTAGGGCATATCTCCAACAGTCTCCCACTTGCACTAGAGTCATCTAATCTAGATTACATGGTAATATACCGAACACCCATGGCAGTTTGGTGCTGGTCATGTTTTGCCCTCGGGAGAGGTTTAGTCAACGGATCCGCCACATTCAGATCTGTGTGTACTTTGCAAATCTTTATATCCCCATCCTGGATATGTTCTCGAATAGCGTGAAAACGTAGCTTGATATGCTTCAGCTTCTTGTGTGACCTTGGTTCTTGCGCATTGGCTATGGCGCCCATGTTATCACAGTAGATAGACATTGGGTCCAGCGCACTAGGAACCACACCCAGCTCTGTAATGAACTCTTTCATCCATATCGCTTCTTGTGAAGCCTCCGAAGCAGCCATGTATTCCGATTCAGTTGAAGATCTCGCCACAACGCTTTGCTTTGCACTCCTCCAGCTAACTGCTGCACCATTCAAAATAAATACGTATCCAGATTGTGATTTAGAGTCATCCGGATCGGTGTTCCAACTAGCATCGGTGTAACCATTAACAACGAGCTGTTCATCACCTCCATAAGAAAGAACCATATCCTTAGTTCTTCTCAAGTACTTAAGGATGTTTTTGACCGCTGTCCAATGATCCACTCCTGGATCACTTTGATATCTGCTAGTCAAACTAACAGCATATGCAATGTCGGGTCTAGTACATAGCATGGCATACATTAGAGATCCTATGGCTGAGGCATAGGGAGTCTTACTCATCCTTTCTCTATCTTCTGCCGATGTCGGACTTTGAGTTTTACTCGAGGTCGTATTGGGCAACATGGGCAAGAACCCTTTCTTGCTATCTTCCATTCCAAACCTCTTTATAACTTTGTCCAAATATGTACTCTGCGACAATGATATTTGGCGTTTCGATCTATCTCTGTAAATATTTATGCCTAATATGTAAGCTGCTTCGCCAAGATCCTTCATTGAAAAACTATTATTCAAATATTCCTTGACACTATTAAGAAGGTCTACATCATTCCCAATCAACAATATGTCATCCACATATAGTATTAAGAATGCTACAGAGCTCCCACTCACTTTCTTGTAAATACAAGCTTCTCCATAAGTTTGTATAAAACCAAAACTTTTGATCACCTTATCAAAATGTTGATTCCAACTTCGGGATGCTTGCTTCAATCCATAGATGGACCGTTGAAGTTTGCATACCTTGTTAGCATCTTTAGGATCGATAAAACCTTTGGGTTGCATCATATACAACTCTTCATCAATGTCTCCATTGAGGAATGCTGTTTTGACATCCATCTGCCATATCTCATAATCATAATATGCAACGATTGCTAACATAATCCTCACAGACTTTAGCTTCGCTACTGGTGAGAAAGTCTCATCGTAGTCAACTCCTTGAATTTGTCGAAACCCTTTTGCGACAAGTCGAGCTTTATAGACAGTAACATTACCATCAGCATCTGTTTTCTTCTTGAAGATCCATTTGTTCTCGACGGCCTTCCGGCCATCCGGTAAGTCCACCAAAGTCCATACTTGGTTTTCATACATGGATCCAATCTCGAATTTCATGGCTTCTTGCCATTTATTGGAATCTGGGCTCATCATCGCTTCCTCATATGTCTCGGGGTCATCGGTGTTATCCACCAACATGACACTCATAACGGGATCATACCAATCTGGAGTGGTGCGAGTTCTTGTTGACCTCCGAGGCTCTGTAGCAACTTCAACCGAAGTTTCATGATCACCATCATTAGCTTCCTCTCTTATTGGTGCAGGCACCACAGGAACTTCTTCCGGTGCTGCGCTACTCGCAATTTCGAGAGAAGGTTCGACAACCTCGTCGAGTTCTACTTTCCTTCCAGTCACTTATTTCGAGAGAAATTCCTTCTCTAGAAAGGATCCATTCTTGGCAACGAAGATTTTGCCTTCGGATCTGTGATAGAAGGTATACCCAATAGTTTCCTTCGGGTATCCTATGAAGACGCATTTTTCCGCTTTGGGTTCAAGCTTGTCCGGCTGTAACTTCTTTACATAGGCTTCGCATCCCCAAACTTTAAGGAACGACAATTTAGGTTTCTTCCCAAACCATAATTCATACGGTGTCGTTTCAACGGATTTAGACGGTGCCCTATTTAAAGTGAATGCGGCTGTTTCTAATGCATAACCCCAAAATGATAGCGGTAAATCTGTAAGTGACATCATAGAACGAACCATATCTAAGAGAGTTAGATTACGACGTTCGGACACACCATTACGCTGTGGTGTTCCCGGCGGTGTCAATTGTGAAAGTATTCCGCATTTCTTCAAATGCTCGCCAAACTCGTAACTTAGATATTCACCTCCACGATCAGAATGTAGAAATTTAATCTTCTTGTCACGTTGATTCTCTACCTCACTTTGAAACTCCTTAAACTTCTCGAAAGTCTCGGACTTATGTTTCATGAAATAGATATACCCATATCTACTCAAGTCATCCGTGAAGGTAAGAACATAACGATAACCACCGCGCGATGCTACACTCATTGGACCACACACATCGGTATGTATGATTTCCAATAAGTCCATAGCTCGCTCCATCATACCAGAAAATGGAGTCTTAGTCATTTTACCCATCAGACATGCTTCGCATCTTTCAAGTGATTCAAAATCAAGTGATTCAAGAAGTCCATCGGAATGGAGTTTCTTCATACGTTTCACTCCAATGTGACCAAGAAGACAGTGCCACATATAGGTCGAATTATCGCTTGATTTGAAACGTTTAGCCTCAATGTTGTTGATATGTGTATTTCCACTATCGAGATTCAATAAGAATAGACCATCTATCAAAGGTGCATGTGCATAAAACATATTACTCATATAAATCGAACAACCATTATTCTCGGACTTAAACAAGTAACCGTCTCGCAATAAACAAGATTCCGATATAATGTTATGCTCAACGCAGGCACCAAATAACAATTATTTAAGTATAAAACTAATCCCGATGGTAGATGAAGGGGTAGCGTGCCGACCGCGATCACATCAACCTTTGATCCGTTTCCCACGCGCATCGTCACCTCGTCCTTCGCTAGCTTCCGTTTATTCTGCAGCACCTGTTTCGAGTTACAAATATGAGCAACCGAACCAGTATCAAATACCCAGGCACTACTACAAATACTAGTGAGATACACATCAATAACATGTATATCAGATATACCTTTCTTCTTGATGTTGCCGTTCTTCAGATCTGCCAAGTACTTTGGGCAATTCCGCTTCCAGTGACCTTCTCCCTTGCAGTAAAAGCACTCAGTATCAGGCTTAGGTCCAGTCTTGGTCTTCTTCGTCGGCGTGGTAACTTTCTTACCACCCTTCTTGAAGTGTCCCTTCTGCTTAGACTTTCCTTTCTTCAATTTGGTGGTCTTATTGACCAACAACACTTGGTGCTCTTTCTTGATCTCCACTTCTGCAGACTTTAACATAGCAAACAGTTCTGGCAACTGCTTGTTCATGTTCTGCATGCTGTAGTTCATCACAAAGTTCTTGTAACTTGGTGGTAGTGATTGGAGGACACGGTAAATCCCCAAAGCATTAGGAATCACTATACCCAAGCTTTGAAGTTTGTTTGCGTGCCCAGACATCTTAAGCACATGCTCACTGACGGAGCTGCCCTCTTCCATCTTGCAGTTAAAGAACTTTTCAGAAGCCTCATAACTTTCAATTGCCGCATGAGTCTCAAAGATCAATTTGAGATCCTCGACAATATCATATGGGTCTGAATTCTCAAACCTTTTCTGAAGCTCCGATTCTAAACCATACAAGATAGCACACTGAACTATGGAGTACTGATTCTTCCGAGCGAGGTAAACATTCTTTACTTCATTGGAAGCATCAGCTGCAGGTGGGTCACCCAGCGGTGCATCCAGCACATAGGTCAAATTACCAGCTGTGAGGACAATCCTCAAATTGCGGAACCAATCCGCGAAGTTTCTTCCATTGTTTTTCAACTTTTCTTTCTCTAGGAACGCATTAAAATTGATGGTAGGGGCTGCCATTGATCTACAACATATTTGCAATAGTTTAGACTAAGTTTATGACAAATTGAGTTCTAATTAATAATAAAATTAATCTAGGTGAACTCCCACTCAAAACAACATCCCTCACATTGTTTTAGTGATCACACGAACCAAATCTACTACATCAACACCGATCATCACGAGAGTTGATATAGTTTCAATGGCGAACAATCGTCATGTTCATCATATCTACTATATGATTCATGCTTTACCTTTCGGTGATTCGTGTTCCGAGACCATGTCTGTACATGCTAGGCTCGTCAAGATCAAACCTTAGTTTCCGCATGAGCAAATCTGGCTTGCTCACGTTGTATACACTTGCAGAATCTAACACACCCGATCATCACGTGGTGCTTTGAAACAACAAGCTTTAGCAACGGTGCTAACTAAGGGTGAACACTTTATGACTTGAGATTCATGTGCATGAGGGATCATCTTATAATGCTACCGTCGTCTACTAAGCAATACAAGATGCATAAAGGATTAACATCACATGCAATTCATAATATGTGATATGATATGGCCTTTCTTCTTTGTGCTTCCGATCTCCATCTTCAAGCACGAACATGATCTCCATCATCACCGGCATTGCATCAAGGTCAATGACGCTTCTCCATGGTTGTCTTCCACCGGCTTCAACTATTACAACTACTTTGAATAGACATGCGGGTCTTAACATAAATTAAAGACAACCATATGGCTCCTGCCGGTTGCCAACTTACAATAAGGAACATTGCATACATCAAATATAATCACAATCATGGCCATATCACATCACTGCACACCCATGCAAAACAAAGTTAGACGCCTCTACTTTCTTTGCATATTTTACGTGGTTTGGGGCTTTCGATAAGTGTCGTTCTAACTTACGAACATGAACCACAACATTGATACTACTATTGTTAATCACCCGTTGTAAATTGGATCTTAACTATGCTAGGAGAAATAGGCACCCGCAAAGCCACTTATGCAATACAAGTTGCATGTCAAGCGTGGAGCAAGTCTCATGAACGATGTCATGTAAGGTTAGCCCGGGCCGCTTCATCCCAACATACCGCAAGATGCAAAGTACACAAGAAGCAATCGACAACAAAAGCATCAACGCCCACAATGACCATTGTGTTCTACTCGTGCAACAGATCTACATATAGACACGGCTCTGATACCACTGTAGGGTTTCATAGCATGGAAAACAAAAATTTTCTATCGCATACAAACAAACAAGCCAAGATCTATCTACTAGATTGTAGCAACGAGTCGATGGAATAACTTACCCTCGAAGATTCCAAAGTGTTTAACGAGAGCGGATTCTCGTGGGTGATGTAGTCGTACTCTTCCCGATCTCAAGATCGCGTAGACGATCCTTCCGGCGCTGCGTTCCGGCAGCGCTCCCGCAGTCGGTCACACGTTCGGTACTCGACGAAGACCTTCCTCTCCCTTGTTCCAGCAAGCAGCGGAGGTTGTAGCACTCTCCTCGCGATTCCGGCAGCACAACGGCGTGGTACCGGAAGAAGAGGGGAGATCTCGCAGGGCTTCGCCTTAAGCCGGAGCGAGTATGGTGGAGTATGAGAGAGCTCCTCGGCGATCTAGGGTTTAGACACACCAAGGAGGAGGGGCTAGAGCCAGCGGCTAGGGTTCCGGGGACCCCAAGTCGGCGGCTAGGGCAAAACCCTAGGGGGTGGCGGCGGCTATGGTGGGCTGCAGCTTCTAGGGTTTGAGGTGAGGGACTTGTGTGCTCTAGGAGGGGTCCCTGCCCCTCCTTATATAGGTGGAGGGGGGCCGGCGGCCAAGGGGAGGGAGAGGAGTCCCTCCCCAACTCAGCTTGGAGGGTTGCCGCCGGTTGGAGGAGGGAACTCCTCCCCAACTCGGATTCCCCCCCTCCTCCTCTTTTCCACTTTCCAATTTTAGCTATTTGACTTTTCAATTTAGCTATTTGACTTTTTCAAACTAGGATTCAATTTAATCCTTTATTTGGAACAGCGAGGACACTTAGTACATGATGCAATCATACCAACTTGATACAACACATTCATGTACCCTTCCCCTCCGGAGTGCCGGACATTCCGGAACCTTCTAGAACATTCCCGATGAAAACACCGGAATCATTCCCCAACTCCGAAACGGGACTTTCCTTATATGAATCTTATTCTCCGGACCATTCTGGATCACCTCGTGATATCCCGGATCTCATCCGAGACTCCGAACAACATTCGGTCTCTTTCTCATAATACCATAACTACTCAAACAACGTCGAATCCTTAAGTGTGTCTCCCTACGGTTCGTGAATTATGCGGACATGATCGAGACACTTCTCCGAACAATAACCAATAGAGGAATCTGGAAATTCATATGGCTCCCACATATTTCTACGATTACTTTGCGATCGAATGAACCACTTACATACGATACCAATTTCCCTTTGTCTCACGATAGTTTACTTATCCGAGGTTATGATCGTCGGTATCTCTGCATACCTAGTTCAACCTCGTTACCGATAAGTACTCTTTTCTCGTTCCCGTGATATGCGATCCCTTGTGAGCCAGTCACATGCTTGCAAGCTAATTGGATGACATTCCACCGAGAGGGCCCAGAGTATATCTATCCGTCATGTGGATGGACAAATCCCACTCTTGATCCATGTGTCTCAACCAATACTTTCCGAACACTCAATGCCACCTTTATAGCCACCCAGTTACGGTGTGGTATTTGATGTCATCAAAGCATCCATCCGGTAAAGGTGATATGCATGATCTCATGGTCGAAGGAATTAGGTTACTATGTATCAGAAAGCATATAGCAATTGAACTATTGAAATGACTTGATCTTTATGCTACGCTTATCTATAGGAGTATGTCCATCATATCATTCTGCTAACGATATGATCTTGTTGTTGATAACATCTCAATGTTCATGATAGGGAAACCACAATCATTTATCAACCAACAAGCTAGTGATGTATAGAGGCTATACTAGGGACTTCAAATTAAGTTTACAAATCACACAAGTATCAATGTTTCCTTGTTAATACTATTATAGCATGAATGTAAACATTTATCATAAACACAAAGATATAATAATAACTACATTTATTATTGCCTCTAGGGCATATCTCCAACATCTATAAGAATGTAGGATGAGTAAGTTAGTAGAGTGATCAAGTGTGTCAAATTTTATGTAAGTTTGCAAGAATTTTTTTGAGGAACATGAATTTTTATGAAAGAACATAAATGATAAGAATGAGAATAGGTTTTCATAAATACTCACTTCTTTTGTTTTGAAACTAAGTTTTTGATTCAAGCGTCCATTCTAAACTAGGGTCTCCTATGGTCAGGATGGCTCTGATACCAACTTGTCAACACCCGGATTTTTAATCCCAGATGCCTGTTATGCTGTACCTCACAATCCCAGGATTACCATTTTTGCAAGATATAACAGATTGGATATCACAATACATCATCCATTACAAACCATACATAAGGTCTTACAACAAATAAAGGATCTCATGATCCAATCTTAATACAATCATAGCAGCGGAATAACGTAATGATAATGGTAGCATGGGTGAAGCTCCATATTCATGGTCACAGGCAATACTGACGATGGGAGATGATCCTAGTTGTCGTAACCATCCTGCGGTCCATCCTCCTGGTATTCCTCTTCATAGTCTGGCCACGGGAATAGCCAGGGACAAAGCCATGAGTACTCCTTAAGTACTCGCAAACTAAGACTAACAAGTGAAGTGGTTTTGAGTAGGAAAATACTAAGCTCTAGGTTGTTTTGCAAAAATCCAGATTTACCTTAACTAAGTTCAGAAGAAAAGAAAGCTAGTTGAAAGTTTTATAACACCTAAGTGGGAACTTGAGTTTTCATATCACAACCTTGTTGTGGTCAAGTCAAAACCATGATTCATTTCACAAGTCATTTTAGAAACATCTGACGATGGAACAGTATGGCCACTCCAACTGTCCATAACCGCGGATGTGGCTATTCAAATAGTTTGACACTCTGCAGAGGTGGTACACTTTCACCACAATATTTGATACATCCGTCAGGAACAATCCTGAATTCACCATACTTAGTATGCAGATAAGCAATCCTAACCTTTCAATTACACGCCCTAGTATAGGCACCTCTCCTATGAGTTTGGCCTCCCAACCATGACCAACAGTCATCTTGGGAACTACATAGGTGGACAATCTTCACAAGGTAGCCTCACCTCAAACCTTGGCCGCAAGGGAACCCATACTAAGGTATATAAACTTCCAGTCAAGCCCTACCCAAATTTTGGGTATTGTGCTTGTACGGTAAAATTGGAATGGTATCGCATCCAGACAACCATCAGTTTTATAAAGGGCTAAGGCTCATGCCTAAACAATTTCATCATCAAAATCATCAGGTGTTCAAGAACACATGTCAAAACATTTCAGTAGAATGACTCATCATTCTAAGGTTTTCATAATCATTTTCACCAAGTATTCCCATATAAAGTGATCAAGTTTTATACTTAGCACTAGCATCTACAAGTGGGGGATAAAAACTAATGAGGGTGATAATTAAGTGTGAGTTATCTAAGTTCAATCTCATGCCTCAGGATGACATCAAGATTTATCTAACTTAGGTCAAATTTTATGCTCTTTATGCTACCTTTAATAATCTTTCTAAAATCTACCATTCACTAAGTAAACTCAAAATAAAATCTTTGATAAAGAAATAAAATGACTAAGCTTGCAAGTAAAACTAGGATTGGGTATCATCAAGTGGTGGAACTAATGCATGTTTAATGCATCTAGTTGGCATAGTTACAATGCAAGGATTAACTTGCAAAGTTCTATCTTGCTTAGATAGCTTGCCTTGTGCAGAGCAGTGGTTGAAGGTCTCCTCGGCTTCTTTCTCGTAGTATTCTCCTTCCTCCTCGTATCCTTGGTCGGTACTAGCCTCTATAAATAAATACGAGGTACACAATCACCAAACAATTCTTAACTACTTCTATTTAGCACACAAAGGTTCACACTAGATGATCTAGCATCATCACTATTATCACAAGGATTAAGGCAATAGCTTTATTTATTTTATTTTAGAAACTAATTTCTACTCATTGAGAAACTACTTAAGATTTAATATTCTCCAACTAAAACATGGGATCATGTTGACACATGTCATCACCACATATTTCAGTACTTGGAAATGTGATTTAAAGTGGTGTCACAATTTAATACGGATTAACATTTTTATTTTAATTAAATAAAGTGACTAGAAGTGCATATGGGGCATTATTTTATTGCTTGTCCTTTATTTCTGCAAGTAAACCTAGATATTTTTATATATTCAGAAGGGTCTTGTTAAATGTGATTTTTGAGAGTTGGAATCAACTCAAAAGCTTTTGTGGTTGAATTTTTAAAAATGTTTGAATGCAGAAAATCTTCCGCCTTGTTATTTTTACTATAGGTGATCTACAATTTAAAATGGGTTGAATCCAACGGGCATGGATTAAGAATTTCAATACCTTTCTAACAAAATTGGTTTCATGCAATTTGGTTCAGTGAATCTCTCTGAATTGATTTTTGAATCAACGGACAGTACTAGGTTTTGAACTAAATTGGAAAATCTAAATTCAAACTAACTGGGTTGCGCGGGAGTGTAACTGGGCCGGCCCACGGAGAACAGCGCACGCGGGTGGGTTTAAGTGGTTGTCTCCACCAGTCAGCGAGACAGGGACTGCAAAGGGGTACGGGGCAATCTAGACCGTGCGATCAACATCTAATCCAACGGCTGGGGCTTGTCGTCTCCGTCGGGCAGCGCCGGCGAGACTGAACCCTAGCGCGGCCAGTAGGGTTATGTGGGGGCTCACCGGGGTTCAGGCAAGGGTTGGCGATGGGGGCGAACGATGAAGTCAATGACAGCGATCCTCCTGGTACCGGCAGCTCCTCCAGGGGCGGCTCCAATCGACGACGTCTCTTCTCCTCCTCCATGGCAGACTCCGGCGATCTGCTACTCGCCTTGCTCCGGGGATGAGGTAGGGTGGTTCTGAGAGAGAGGGGAGTGTGATGGTGTGCTGAAATCGAACGGGGGTGGCCTCTATTTATAGTGTAGCTAGGGGACCGAAGGGCATAGGTGGACCTCGTCATGGTCATCGTCACAGTGAGCTAACGACATGGTTGGGGGTAGGGCGGTGCTGTGTTTCCTGGTGAAGCTCAACGGAATGGTGGCGAGGCGTGGGGCGGTGCAATTTTGTCGGAACGCTGCGATGCTCTGGACGGGTCTGACGGAAGTTTTAATGGCGCACGGGCTCTCCTGGTCGCGTAGAGACGAATGGGCATGTCCTGGCGGTTCTTGGGGCGGTGGTGATCATGCACGCAAGAGGCAAGGGCGGCACGTGTTCTATGCTCGCGTGTCAAGTGCGGCGCTCTGGCGCGCTCTCGGCATGCTTGAAGAGATGCTGGGAACGCTCGAGCTGAGTGGTCCAGTGGTTGGCAGTGCTTGGGCATTGGACAGGGGGTGGTGGTGGACGGTGGTCTGTGTCCCAGACAAGGTTGGCGAGCCTAGGGAAGCTTCTAGATTGCTGTCGAAAATGGGGTGGCCATTTGGGCTCAGGCATGCTCACCATTGATGACAATTTCAAGCTTACATTGAGATAGGGCGAGTTAATTTAGTTTGATCATCTACTGAGAGGGTGCTGTGAGCTAGAGGGGAGACAACTTAGGCACAAACACTGCTCACTATAGTGTTTGATGTTTTGTTTGATTTGTGTTTGCAAGGTGTTTGATAAAATGGCCGAAAGAGATTTGAATTTGAATTTTTTGATGAAAATTGGTGGGTGTACTAGTCACATACTAGGTAGTCTCTGGTTGTTTGGAATGGTCAAGGTGAACTGGTTTGGTTGGGTTTTGAGAAATGGTGATCTTCACATATGATATAGATTCAATTTTGAATTGTCATTTGAATCAAGTTGCCAAATGTTTCTGTGAGTTTGAAAGGTTGGCTTGGGTTCGCTTTTACTAGGTCTAGCAAGGGGTGAAAATAAATGGAATTGTTTCTGTTTGAAATCTTGGACTAGAAACACTCAAAGTGTTCTAGTGAGCAAGATTGGCAAAAATGACCATTAGCTCATTTTGTTTGTTTTTTAATTTCCCTTGATTTGTTTGTGCTTGGATTTGATTTAGATGATGTTGTTTTCATCTTTAACATATTCCTTGATATTCACAACAATCACACAATTCCATTCATGCATTCATACAATCATCACATACACACATGCATTCATATGATTTTAATTAACAAAAGTTTTTGTTAACCCTAATTTTGATGATTGGAACTTCATAATCTGGATCAATATTTTTGGGATGTTATAACGGCCCTGATCGCGCCTCACCGATGCTCCTTATTTAGCCACAACAACGGCTATCGAGGTAGAGGTGCTGCCACGACCGTCACCATCACCACGGCGCCCCCTGCGGCCGCTCCGGTGTCGCTGCCCTCGGCCGCGTTTCATCGGCGGGACCTCCTCCCCCTCCACCATCATGGCTTTTCCCTTATCGGTAGTAGATGATTGCTTCAGCCCCATGGGGAGGGGAAAAACCCCGACTTAGGAAGCTGGGAAGAATGGAGAAGGAACAGATAGGATGATGTCAAGAAGAAAGGGCACCACACTACTTCCCTCATTTATCAAGGCCAAGAAGTCTCTTCGACGCCTCGAGTACCGAGCATTAACTGTCGTTCCTCCCCACGCGCCATCCATGGCGGGGGGAGGGACTCCCATAGAATGGCCGGTCCTATGACGGTCTCTACAGTGACCCAGCATACCACTGCAAGTGTAGTACACTATAGTCATTGACATGACACTTACAGAACATCGTTCCGCAAATATCACATCCCTTAGAGTGGTACAATAGAAACATTGTAGGTCCAAATTACAAATATACACACATTATTATTACAATACCAAAAGATCAGTAATCCAAAGTCATTCAAACTTACAAACCAAAATTAATAAGTTTTAGCGGAAGAACAAAGATTCAAACAACATATTTCAACTTGAGCTCAACAGCTTATTTTATAGGGTTCATGCTGCTCGGCTCAACTTAAGTACTAATTATATCCAGGGAACTACTCTGAATCGTTATCATCGACTCTGTAGTGTATCTCATATTCCACCCCTTCCACTCCTCTGGATAGGTCTAGTTCCTCGTAGTAGACATCATTCTGGCCTTCAATAGCATACATCAGAGTGTCTTCTGGCTTCTTAGAGTCTAAGCAGGGGATAAAAGGAAAGAGTGAGTAACAGTGTTACCCAGCAAGTTCATCATGTGCAAGGTGGGAAGTTTGATGCTCTATCTACCACCTCGGACTATCAGTCCTAGACACTATGCAGTTTTCATAAAATTTCCTTCAAAGGTTGATTTTAATTTAAAAACTATGCCCATTAGCCTTCATAGGTTGACTAAAAATTCATGGAGTTCCTTTCCTGCCGCATTCGTAAATCCTTCCTGGAACAGGGAGTAACATGTCACAATTCTTACACTCTGCAGAGGTGCGTTGCTTTACCCATGAGAGATAAAATCCTTGTTGCACAACCGAGCATACTTTCCCATCCATAATTCCTTGATGTGGGGCCTAGTAGATGATCCAAGCCAATCACTGCCCTTCTCTTCGACCCCATATGCCCGCACGATCCTCCAGGACAAGCCTCATCTCTGTTAAGACCCCTTTTGGGCAAGCTATAACTCTGATATGCCCATGTAGAATCTATGAGCCGGTTATGCCCTAGAAGGCTCCATATAGGTCCGACTATACCTTCGACAGCTTCTCATAGATAATCTAGACACCAAAATCCTGGGGCCTAAGGGTTCCCACCCATATGCTGGATCCACACAAGGAATCATAGCGTCACGTTAAGGTCATCTTGCCGACATACGAAAGGAAGAAGATCCAGCTGACTTCTCCGTCCCATTCCAAATCTCATGGTTAACTCGTATTATATGGTTCTAGAATCACTCATGTCATTGGTTATTAATTCCTATATTATGTATCTCACTTCACATGGAATTCTAAATTCCATTGCCAATCTTATATTTATCATCACTTAGGATGATAATAGCATTTCATTTTCTTTAGAAAATATTATTTTATTTCTCACTTTTAGAACATAGGTGATACACACAAGTTGTAAATACTTTGATAAAACACATCAAAGGACATGAGCAAGTGATGATCTTGCCTTGTGACTACAAGGTAGTGAATTCGGATACCTACAATCGATCTTGAGATCCGGTTTCTAAAAGACACCATTACATACCGGTAAGGACAATATTTTAATAAGCAATAATGAACATGCATACTAATGCAGTGCATCATTTTATTATTTTTCTTCTTTGCGTGTTTTACCACATTATTAAAGTTCCAAAGCTTCATTGTTTATAAAAGAAAGTTTAATAGTTGATAATTCCTAAAACCTTGTAAATATTATATTTAATATTTTTGTGGTAACATACATTAATTTAAGAGTTTAAACTAATTTTTATTTAATTTTAACTCTTATAATATTTTCTTAAAATTCCATAAAGGAATATATGCTTAAATAAAGATAATTAAAATTTATTTGACTAAAATACAAATTAATACTTTTCTTAGTTTCATTATTCATTTAAGATCACATAAATGAATTTTATTTATTTTTAGATATTATGATTATTTTTAGAAAATTCCATAAGGAATTTATATCATTAAATAGTTAACTTATTTTTTAATTATCCTAAAATATAATCCTTTATTTTTATTGGGTAGATTATATTTTTATGAACACATGGATAAATTATTTGTATTTTTAGGATTTTTATTTATTTTCTTAGAGATTAATTCGTACTCGGGTATTTTAGACTTTTAAACAAATAGATTTAGGGTTCTTTTTTTTAAATCTGGACCCTACCCCTTTGGGCTGATTCGACCCGACCCGGCCCAACGAGATGGGTCAAAATATGAGTCGGGCTGGGCTGGCCCCTTGCCGGCCTAGAACCTCGTCTCTCACCCTTCCTCTCTCCCGCACGACTTGGGCTTCCTCCTCGGTGGTGATGCGGTGCTGCCGCTGTCGTCGCGTCCGATTTCGGCCGCCTCTAGCCTCCTCGGCCACTGCTGTGGTACTGAATGGTGTGGATGGCGATGCTGCCCCTTCCTATCTAGCTCGATTCAACGTTTGCGCCTCCTATCGGTCGTGCCGTCACCTCCCTGGAGCCTAGGGTTTCAATCCCCAAAGATGATGTGGTTCCCTGGCAGTGCTCTGGTGCTGGGGTGATGCTAGGATGATTTTGTGGCCACCTATTCCTGGGTCGCCGTGTCTTTGGCCTGGCGCGGGTTGCAGCGTCTTCGGGTGCTTCCCGTATCGCTGTGGACATCTTTGTCGGCCATTCTGCTTCCTCTTCTAAACTCGCGAGGACCTCTGATGAGTTTGTCTCCTTTCCCCCTCTGCTCGTTGTCTCTCTTACTACTCTCTGTGTGCTTGAAGTGAGGAAACCCTAATTAGGGTTCATCCCTTGTGCTATGGTTCTTCCCTTTTTTGTGGTTATCAAATATGATGAGAATTGCTCCATGTATATTCCTACTATAATTATACTATGTAGAACCCATTTATATGATGAGTTTGAAATTGAGGACAGTGGCTCCTGTCAAGTGGAATATTGCCTGAATTCCAAACTTACTGTCACCTATTAGATTGGTGATGCTATGGCTATGATCTAGATTGAAATATAGTCATTGGTTATGGTTGAAATGCTTTAGTACTAAAGCATTTCAGTTGGCTGTTTATTTAAATGATTATGATGAACTTTGATTATGATTTTTAGAGAAACATAAATGATTCCTGAATTATTATTTTAGGAAAATAATTGATAATCTTACTGAGAAGATTTGGAGATGAAACCTTTATGCATGGATTACTTGAGTAGGTTGAATCTTTGTGACACCTTCAAATGAATGGTACACAAGATTCTGTCTTGAACTGATTTCTTCCTAAACTATACTTTCAAATGTCTTTGAATTGGTAAGAGTTGAAGAACTCTATTAAGTACAGTATTACACTTGTTATATTTTAACTGGCCTGTGATGTTGGTCTGAGGCCAACCTAAAGTAAGAACATATGTTACTACTTAATTCCTGTTTTCTTAAATATCCTATGATGTGAAAATCATGTCTTTTTCATGTGTACTGAGAATATTTTTCCAACACCCCTACTATGTACATGTACATGATTAAGTGTTGGATCAAAGGGTTTTGGAATTTACCTTTGGATTTGGAGTATATTGTGGTGGTTGTAGCCTTGTGCCGCTATCCTGCTAGTTTGATGATTGCTGCTACTAATTGTGGCTTCTCCTTGGCCTTGTCATGCACCTCCTGGAACCGGTGCTACTGCTCCAGGCTCTTGCGTGCCCTTTCTAGCCACCTAAACCACCCATTAGGTGACCATCATGTATGGTTTCTTGATGGATTTCTATGGTGAATGGTTGGTTGATCTATTGGAAAGCTTGCAAGATCTAATGTGGTTTTTGCTGTGTTCTTGAGATAGAACACACAATTTAGTGGACTAGTGTAGCAAAGATAGCTTTGCTGTGTACGTGGATGTGGTTTTAACTCTCCGCTTCTCTCCCTACTGTCGACATCACACTACATGCAATTGTAAGAGTAAGCTGCTTCACTACTGCTTTTCCTTTGGATCAGATCAAGAGGAAAATATTTACTGCCCCTTCCTTTTACTATGAGCTTATCTGGTGAAACTTTCCCTCTTTGGCTTATTATGTTGCACTAAAGGCCTTTTGATTTAAAAGAACAGGTACTTCACTTTGGTGAAAATTTTCCCCTTTTTGTTAATTGCTCAGTGATGTAATATGAACAGTGCACTTCACTGTTCAAGACTGAGAGCAAACTAAATAAAACCATTTTCTTTGCATTTCTGTTTTCTTTGTTTTGCAGGTACACAATCTCTGATGATCAAGAAACTTAGATTAGGAATAGGCATATGGTAGTATTTTTTATTTTATTTACTTTTGTAATTTTACATTCCTTTTCTTTGTAAGAGATTTAATGTACATTACTTTATTATTCAATAAAGTTCATTATTTTTATTACAAATGCTTCTATAATATTCTTTCTTAATTATTCATTTGTATTTGAATTATTATTATTGAATAAGGAAAAGAATAAAGAGTACTTTATTATGTGAATCATTATATTTATATGGTTTTCAATTCTCTTTCTTGTACAATAATTAATATATCATTTAAGTATTCATGCAAAATATTTATAAATCATTTTGAAAACAATAAAATACTAAGTACTTCAAATTTTCAAATATTTTCAACAGAGGTTCAAATTTAAACATGAATTTGAATCATTCACCCAAAATCATTTAAATTCCTGAGATCATGTCAAAATTTATAGCAATCACTATAAAGAGCTAAAACCTATCTCAAAATAGTGAAGGAAACTATGATCTCTCCAACGTTTTGTTTGGCGAATAATTTATCCTACTTTTGCAGATGAATGCATGCAATGCACATAATTCTATTTTTACCACTCGTTGGCACCTAAACGCTGTGATGTTATAGTCTCCAAATCCGATGATGGAAGCCGTTTGACCATTTGTCATGCACGGCCAAGATGCGCACGGGGTGACCCCAGGTTGACACGGATGGCGGCAGTGGTCCCACCGATCGTTTGGGCCTTGCCCCTTCATGATCACTAAAAGGTGTGTGCATGACAAGAGCCCAGGGGCTACTATCGGGTCCCTGGTAACTGGGGTACCATGACCCACCGATCGCTAGGCCCGCCATCGAAGCAACGGTAGCCTCGCAAGGCAACCACAACTCGATACAACGACATGAGGCTCAAAGGTGGGGCAAGCGACCCCTCGGGAGGCCTGCTCCAATGGGTCACGATTCTATAATAACAGACAACCCCAAGAGGAGGACTTCCCTCGAGAGGCTGGCTAGCGAGCCCCCCATATCCCTGGCGATGAAGGAACTCCTCACCAGGGAACCGTAAGGGCCTAATCGTAAATCCCCCGTCAAGCAAGACCACAACCTTGTGGGTTTCCTGGCTGCGTATCCTTCGATGTTGCCCTCTATAATAAAGGAAAGTTGCCGTCTGCTCGTTTTGGTGCTTAAGGGCCATGCATACCACTTCGGTGCAAGGAGACATAGGATGATGCATCAACGGGGAGGGGACATCATCGTGATAGTAGTATTGGACCAGAGCTCCATGACGAATCTAGACTCAGTCTGCATAGAGTAGACAGACATACCCACTCTCCCTTGGGCAGGAATGTGGTAGCCCTTCCTTACCAAAGATTAGGGGAAGAGGCCCGAGCGCCATAATAAAAGGGATGCCACCCCTACCTTAGAAGGGGATCCATCCTTGCAATCAAAACCCTAGAGATACATCCACCATTATATCCTTGCAAAGCACTGCGAGCAATACACCAAAGTAGGAGTAGGGATTTTACCTCCTCACGAGGGTCCTAAACCTGGGTAAAAAACCACCGTGTTTACTCTTTATCGTGTGCGAGCTCCATTATGCATTTGTTGCCAAGAAGATCCAAACGCATGTTTAGCCCCCTCTCAAACTCAGGATTTCATCGGAGCCCTTGTTCCTTCACGGGACGCAGTCTCCGACAACTTCCACCTGGAGGGGACCATCCTCCCTCTCTCTCTAAAGAGAGGAGAGTGCAACCACCTCGATCAACGGCACCCTGGCGCGGATTATGCCCCACGGGAAAAGCACCTTTTGCCTACCTGCTCACTCCTTTGTCTCCATGTGGGAACCCTTCCCGCCAAAGGCATGGGAAGAGGACCAGAACGCCTATTAAAGGAGGGGTGCAACACCATAGAAAAGGATCTTCTTCTAGTTCGGAAACCCTAGCCTCTTCCTCCCAAGAGCACTAGATCTGATAGCCTGATCAACCTCTTGTATCTGTAACCTCGCCAAGTGATACAAACAATACAACTAAGCAGGAGTAGGGTTTACACAGCACAATAGCTTGAACCTGGGTAACTCGCCGTGTCTTTTTTATCGTGATTCTACTATTCCTCGTCAAGATCACGGGGAGGTCTTGGAGAGATCGTGTTTAGCCTCTGCGTACGACTCATCCTACTTCGCGGGATACTCTGTCAGGACAATTGTCCAACAGTTTACAAGCCCGAACCCGACAGTCCAACCGTTGTTGACGTCATGCGAGTCCAAAGACAGCGCTAAAGCAATGATTAAAGGTTTCTTCATGCTGGAGTCTTTTTGAAAGACATGAACTTTTTTCTACTTGTGTAGGTGTAATGAAAGAGCGTGGAAATTATAGGGTGTGGCATCGTTGTATCGGATGGTTCCGGAGGCAGACGATTTTTCTCCGGATCCTCCAATCGACCCCACCGACTTGGAACGCTTAAAAGACAAAACTGGTAGTATAGTGTGAATTTTTTTAGGATACTTCACAAATTGTAGTGGCCCCACACCGGTCTGGCCGGATCCAAATCCGATCCATCCACCACACGCGCTAGATCCAACCCCGATCTAGTCAACACTAGCTTGAGGGGTACTAGCCCTCAGTCACTTTTCAATTAGTTTTCTCTCTCGCTACGACACGGATCACAGCTCTGCTTCCAGTCTTCACTGAGCTCCTCTCCCTTGCTCGGAGGAGCTAACACCGAGCCGCTGCCTCCCGATCTTGCCGGGACGCACGCGCGCGAGTGCGAAACCCTGGCCTCATCTTCCGCGCAGCCCGGCTCATGGACCCCGCCCTGTCGCTCGCCTCCGACCTCTGGCGGCCGGTCCACCGCGAGGCATCCTCCGTCGTCACCAACCGGAGCAACGGCAGCCACGGAGCCGGCCGTAGGAGGCCCCGCGGATACGCGGCTGCGCACGATGAAGAGTCTTCCAAGTTCGTCTCCACCTCTGGCGCCGGCCAGGGCCAGGAACCGGTGAGGCTATTGCTCTTATAGCTGCTCCCGTCCCCCACTCACGCGGCCACATTGGGTGTGATCTGTATGGGGTTGGTGACTTTAGATGCTTTTCTTGGCACTGGGAGCTGGAAAATTGCCTCTGCGACGGGTCCTGTCGTTGTGATCTGCTCCAGCTCCTCCATCTGCTCAGATACACTCAAGCTTGTGTACTGCAGTTAAAAGTGCAGTACAGTTAGCATGGGTAATGCAACCTGATTAGCTTAGATCAGAATAACACGTGGTGAATGAGAATGTGGATTCTGAAAATGCTGGGTGCTGAGCAAGATGGAGGTCAGTGCAATGTAGCACGCCACGACCCACAGTTTCTTGTTTATGATTGTGTTTATTTCCCATTTTAACGCACCAAGTAGAATTATGGCTGTTTCAATGTGGATGTTACGTGTGTATACTTGTCTTTAACTGTCCGTCCATCTGATGATTCACTGAATTTTTCATGCTCGGTTCTGCAGGCTCGTCCAGAAGCAAAACGTTTGAAGAAGGTCAAGTCTGATGATGACGATGCCTCCCAAACTGATTCAGGAAATGCTAGTAAGGCTGTTCATAAAAACACAAAACCGCCAGAGCCACCAAAACAAGACTACATCCATGTGAGGGCACGAAGAGGTCAAGCAACTGACAGCCATAGCCTTGCAGAAAGGGTAAAGCTGTTACATTTTTTGACTGGCCTTTTCACCCTGGAGATTTGCATGCTTAACTATATATAGGTTCTGATTATCAACTATAAGACTATAGTACTAGACCATTTGCGCCAAATTGATCAAACTATTTGGAATGCTCAAATGTCCCTACAGCGCATGATAGGTATTCAACCTGTTGTCCCAGCAACTCAATGTTTGTTTATTGACAACAGGCACGACGAGAGAAGATAAGTGAACGCATGAAAATGCTCCAAGATCTTGTCCCTGGATGCAATAAGGTTTAATTTGCATAACGCTATGTGCTCTGAATTTCATGTCTCTAAAAATCTTGTTGTCAGTGCATGATACCCTTCTGAAACATTCTGTTTCGCATTTTAGGTTGTTGGGAAAGCTTCAGTTCTTGATGAGATCATAAATTATGTCCAGGCTTTACAACGTCAAGTGGAGGTATGGGCCTTTCACAATTGCGCCTTGTGTGGAATATCCTTCTCATCCATGTTCAAGATTTGATGAACTCAACTAATCTTGTTTCCACAGTTTTTGTCGATGAAGCTTGAAGCAGTAAATGCTCATGTGAATAACAGAGTTGCATTTGAGTCGAAAGATGTAAGTTTAGTCGGTGGTTCTGAACAGTTTATGTCCATAACTAAGCTTCCTGGATTCTGCAAAAATAACTGAGTTCCTGTATTATTGGAAAAGTAACTGAGCTTTCTCGAGATCGTTAAAAGTGTTATGGCATATCCTGCTTTTGCATACAATCTCAGCTTCAAGCTTAATATTTCAAATTGAACTGATTGCCCAACTTGCCGTTTCTTGTCTTTGCTACAATCCAAATGCTACCTGTCCCAAGTTTGTTTATTAATCGGCCGGACATTGATGTTTAAATTCTGCAGCTTTATTATTTCTCTGTATTGTTTTCAAGTAATCGGACAATCCATCTCAACTATTGAAAAAGTTTTTGGTCATAACTTGTTACTAAATTCTTATGCAAAATTTCTTACAGAGACATAACCACCACTACTAAGTATCGTAATTTTGCAACCTGAATACCCAGGGCTACCTACCATTTCCACATGTTTTTGCTGTTTAGCAGTATGGTCTTCTCTTCAAGATTCTGCTCTGGCGACAACTGTTGTAGCTAAAGTTTGGAATTTTAAGGCTAGTGCATTGTCGTAGTGGCATGTTTTTAATGTGCTTGCAATATTAAATTAAGGGTGAAATATTCATGTGCCTGCTTTTTGTAGGCTGATGCTCAGCCATATCATACAACTCTTGGTTTGGCATTAGATCCACAGACGCCAAGGGAATACGCCCAGGGCTCATCATCAGAGTGGCTTCACATGCAGATCGGCACCACATATGAAAGAGTGACATGAATAAACACGGGATTCCATTTGACAACATTCATTTTGGTGGCCAATAAAGAGTGCCAGGATCAATCAAATCCACGGCCTTAGATTTTTTTCTCCAAGTTACGCCACGGCTGGTGTATTATGGTTAGTTGCATAAGGACTGGAAAAAATCACTGACTGTTCAAAATACTGGAATTTTCTTGGATTCTTGCGGGAATTTAAGTTGAACTGTTAAATGCAAACAGGCTGATATGAACGATTTAATGTCTGCTGAATTGGATGGCATGGTTGCAACACTGGATAACTTATCCATATTTCTTTTCTTCTCCACTATTATAATATTGTGCACATATTCTGTTCGTCGTGGCGGGAAGGATCAAGGAAGTGAGTAGCAGGACGGATACCATAGCGTGAAGCTGGAGAGGACCCAGCGCAACTCACGCCTTCGCCAGGCTCTTCAGGCTGCGGGACAATCCCGCTATGCCTCCACTCGTGAGGTCGAGCGCCTCAAGGACGAGGTTACCTCGCTGAAGGAGAGTGCTGCAGCCACTGCCGTGGCTCGCGAGCAGGACGAGCGATTAGCTCGGGAGATGCTGGAACGACAGAAGAAATCCTTCCTCGTCCTCGCGAAGCAGAGCGCCACCCTCCTTCCTGCTTTCGGGCCCAAGTGTTTCATTGCGTCTATGCTCCTTGCCGGCTGCGAAGCCGAGGCCTTCCTCGAGCTCTCCGATAGGATCCTCGCTCTCCTGGATAAGGCCGCGCAGGGCTTGAACTACTTTGTCGAGGGCGAGTGTCAGAAGATGCTGGGTGCCGTGGGGACGGTTCTCTTCTCGAACGTCCTTCAGCTAGCAACTGAGCGTGATCATGCTCGGCTCCTACAGCCAGTGGAGCCCCCTCAAGGTACTACTTCGGAGGTCGTAGCTGAGCTCAAGGCAAAGGTTGCGAGACTCGTGGATGCACTTATCCTGGTGTTTCTCCGCCAGGTAGATGGCGGTGAAGACGACGAAACAGGTAGTTCGGGGAACTCTGCTGCCGATGACAAGGATGCCAACGCTTCCGCTGATGAGGCTTGAACTATGCTTGTACGACATCAGTGGAGGCCTTTGAAACTCACCGTTCCTGTAAAGACTGTAAGGGCACTAGTCTTGGAGTGTATCCTTATTCCTTTGGGTTTGTTATTGCGAGTTTTGTTCCGTGGTCCCTCGGGGAGGTTACCGTATGTTGTCCTATTGGTTTCTCGTAGAGGTGACCTTAGGTTTGTGGACCGCCCTGCTTACCCCTTATTGAGGGGGTCGCGGGAATTGTACTTGTCGTGTAGGCTCTTTAAAGAGGTTACCTGTAGGCTCTGTACGTTCAGTTACGTCCCATAACCTCCTCTTTGGAGGTAGCCGTAGGACTTATACTTTCCCTGTTTAGTTTCTCGGAGAGATAACCGTAGGTTCTGCACAGAGAGTGCTTTTGTTGTTTCCTATGTGTACCATGCGAGGATATCAAGCACCAAGAATCGTGGGTGAGGTGACTTATCGCTGGAGGTCCGCAAGTTTAGAGCTCGACACTTTAGACCTCGGAATTGACAGGGAGTGGCTTCAATGATAGACACCATGTACATCCCCCGCTCGTATGATACACGAAAGGGAACAACACAGAAGAAAGGAAAACCGCACCGGAGAAACACTGAAAAACAAGGGACTGTTCTTGAGTTCTTAACTCACCCGAGGGCCGAGCTGCTTGTTACTGCTACTGATGTAGGTAGAGCTCAGGGGTAGAATTTGCGAAGGTTTTTAATGTTCCAAGCGTTCGGTAGTGCCACCCCGTCTTCTGTTTCCAGTCGTACCGCTCCTAGTCTTTGAACGTGCACGGCCCTGAAGGGCCCATCCCACATCAGAAAGATCTTATGTAGGCCTTCACGGGAGAGGACCCGTTAGAGGACAAGGTGTCCTTCCAGGGTGCGGGCGCATATGTTGTGGCAGTCATAACGGTGTAGTGCTTGCTGATATCTGGCCGCTCGAAGGTGGCCCTATGACGGGCTTCCTCAATGAATGTGATGTCATCGCGGCGCGGCTCATCTTGTGCCATGTCATTGAAGGCCAGGACTGTTGGGCTACGTAGAGATAAAATAAAACTTTTTCCTCTAACATGGTGCACCCAAGATCTAGCTGAGGTAGAAGGCCACGAGGTTTACCACTAGACGCACAATTGCAGATTACTGATGTAGCCCGTCAGTTGATGCAGTGCAGTTCTTTGCGATCCGATCATCCTGGTGCTGATCGTACATCACCTCTGCTGGTATCCACACATACAAGTAGGAGCACCGGCGGCGAACTGCTAGATTCATATCGACGGCAGGACTGCTATGGAGTTAGGGTTTCCAACACATGGAATGACCTAACCGATCAACGATTAACCCTTCTAGGTTACTGTGCTCCACTATATATAGGGAGTGAACGTGGGCTCCACTTTCGTAGCCCATTCACTAAAGCCCATATAGTATTAGTCCTTGTGAGTCCGACTCATTGACTTAGTCCAAATCCGGCTCGGATCCAACCCAACCAGATTTCCGGTTCGGATCCAATCCGAATTTGCTCCCGCTCTTAAGTGTGTGACCCCGCAGGCTCTTGGCAACTTAGACTCGATTAGAGTAGCGACTCCTAGCAGAACATGCCGACTCCCAAGTACCAAAGAGTCATGATGACTTGCCTTTCCAATGTGACTTGCGTCCGAGTCCTTTTTGTCTCACGATATACCTTGTCAGACTATAGGCGAATAATTATCATCCCTTAAATAGTCCGACTCTCTTCTTGATCCGAAATAAGTGATTCACCCGACTAACTCTTAGTCGATCGCCTCGGTTAACACTTAACCGAGTCGTGCATGGCCATGCTTTCCGAATCATATCATCCGAGAGGGCCCAGAGAATATCTCTCCAAGTGGAGGGGCAAAATCCTGTCTTGGTTATTCACATCACGCAGCTTGATTCTCAGTCGACCCGAACTCTGCCTTTATAACTGCCCAGTTACGGATCAACGTTTGACAGAACCTAAGTCGGTGATCCTTGTGGCATCCCGCAAAACCACTACTAGAAAATCGCGTTGTTTTTGCGCATTGCATCATCATGACCGCATGCTCATGTCATCATGCCACATTGCATTTGACCATCGTCATCATCTTGCATCTGTTCGCATAAAACTATTTTTGAAAAGTCTGGTTTTGTTTTCTAAACGCCCCGTCTTTGTTCAAACGCAAAATCCGGGTCGCCGGAATATTTTGTTTTGTCTGCTATCGGTTTGCAAAAGCCCGGTTTGAAATAAATAAAATAGTTAATTATTTTTAGTGGGGCAGTCGAACGGGCCGATTCGACCCGAACGACCACCCCCAGAATAAAAATCGGTCCAGCTTAGACCCCACCCCAAGTCTTTTCTTACCCCAGTCCTATCTACCCACACCCCCTCCACCTCACCCCAGCCAATGGCCTCTCGCCACCTCACCTCTCCTCCCTCCCCCACCCAATCACCCCCTGCCACGTCAGCCACTCCCTCTCTCTCTCTCTCTCTCTCTTCCCCAACCCACAGCCCACTCCCCCCTGGCCCCACATGTCGGTCCCCCCACTCCCTCTCACTCCCACACCGATCCACCCAGTCCACACGCGCACACCCCTCCCCTCCTCTCACTATCCCCCGGGCCCCGCGCCCCTGGGCCCGCCACCTGCCCCACCCCACACGCCCCGACCCACACACAACAGCACACACACACCCGTCCTGGCCCCGCCCCTGGCCCCACACGCGCCCTCCCACCTACCCTCTCTCTCCCCCGCGTCCTCTCCCTCCTCCCCACGCGCTGCCTCCCTGCAACCTCCGACCCGCGGCTCACCTCGTCGCCGGCGCCCCTCCTCCGCTCCTCCAGCCACCGGCCGCGCCCCCGCCCGCCTCCGTCGAGCCGCGGCGCCCCGCCTCACCCCTCTCGCGCGCTCGCCCCGCTCTCTGCTCCCCCCAAGCTCCGCCGTCCCCTCGCCCTCCCCGACAACCGCCACCGCCCGGCCTCCACCCTCCGGCCGCCCTCCACCGCCCCACCTCGGGCTCGTCCCCGCTCGGCCGCAGCCCCGCCGTTCGCCTCCTCCGACGCAAGGCCCCCACCAGCTGTCTTCCTCCGACCTCGACCGCTGTCGGCCACCCCGTCGCCACCGCACCTGCCCCGGCCGCCTCCACCGTCGACCCTCGCCGCCGCCTGGGCGCGACCGCGCCGCCGAAGACCCTGCCTCCGCGCCCGCTCGACCCCGACCCCGCGCCCCCTGGGCCTCCCCGTCGGCTCGCTCATCCACCGTCAGGCCACCGCCGCCGCCTGCAGGAGCTTCCCCCGAGCGCCCGTCCGCGACCACCTCGGCCCGCCTCCTTGTCGCGGCGTGTCGACGCCGGCCGACCTCGCCGTCAACGCCTCTGGCCCCGTCTGTCCGCCTCGCGCCCAAGTCCTCCGTCGTCTACAACCCGGCTGACGCCAGCGACCCCCTCGCCGCCCTGGAGCCCATCGGTCCCTCCCCGCAGCGGAGCTCGGCGTCCTCGCGTTGATGCCAGGCACCGCCTCCGTTCTCCTCGGTGGCTCTCAATCCCAGGACAAAACAATCGAACATGGAGGGCACGGATAAGGCGTCGAGATCAGCTCGTCGACAAGATCGGCTCGATGCAGATGATTTTTGAAGCAAGTACATGGTTCCACTCGAATACCCCGACCTCGATTCCAAGTTCTTCGTCTTGGATTCCAAGGCCTCCGACGTGGAACACCAAGTTCTCTTGCCGGACCCGAACCCCGGTACCGGACAAGTTCGCCGTCGACCTCGAGAACGCCAACACGGAACAACAAGTTCGCCACACGGACGCGAACCCCAAGACCCTGAGGCCCCGAACCGAAGACCGATCCGAAGCGCCAAGACCTCCGACAGGGAACCGACCAGTTCGCCGAGAACCGCACCCGAACCTGAAGAACGCCAAGATCGCCACCGGTACGACAAGTACTCTGTCCCGAACGTCATGACCGCCGACAACATGGCCCGACCACCGCGAATGCGCCAAGATCTACCCCGTTACCCGAGAACGATCCCGCCGAGTCCGAACCCGTCGAACCCTGGACCCTGTCGAATCCCGAACCCCGGACCCCAAGATCTGCCGAACCCTAATGTGTGAACCCGAACCCGAGACCTTATTTTATTAAATGATATATAATTGTTGCATATCAAATTTTTCATGCATGCATGCTTGTCTGTGGTTGGGGGGCACTATGCCGATTCACTGCATAATTAATTATGGGGCCCATATGCGGGCAAATCTAGTCTCATATTGGCCTCATTTAAATTGGTGTAGCGAACCGATGCCATGTTCTGCCCTGTTAACCTAACATTTAATTTGCGGGGTAGTTAAACAACTTGAACCATTTAATTAATTGTCGGGACCCCCGGTTCCGCTTAATATGATCTAATTGCATCGCATCTTTGCCCTGCCATACATCATACATGCATCATGCCGATCTTCTGCTGTAGTATTAAATAGTGCATCCGGTGTTTATTCTAGTGTTTTGCTTCTTCGCGGATAAGGCCGTTGAGTTGATGTGAGCTTCGCCCCGATCTTCGGATGAACCTTCGGCAATGTTTTCAGGCGAGCATCCCCCCCTTTCTACCTATCTTACTTTTATAGTATTTATTCCCTCCTGTTGATCTATTGCTATCTGTGTTGCGTTGCTCTAGTTTCCGCACCCGTGATATATTCCTTGCAGCCATATATTGCCTTGGACACATCCTATTACCTGTTGTTTGGTAGATAGTTGGACTTGCGCGTCGTAGTCGCTTGCTCAAGTGCTGTTGCGTGTCGTCAAGTACCACAGTTGTTGGAGAATTGCCGCCTATTTAATGTTGGAGATGATCATGGCTTTATTTATTGTTCACTTTATTTATTGTTTAACAACTAAAATTGAAGTAGGTAAGCAGAGGCACAGGTGGGCAATAGATGTTATTTGGTTGTTAACTGTCCACTTGTGTCCCGTAGGACCCCGAGTGCTTGATACCTGTTCCTTGATTTATCGCGCTATCCACATACGGGGAATTATGGGCCCCCCTGAGCCAGAGCTTGATTCATTCTTATTTCTTGGGGCCACAAACTAGTTTGAGGTTTTATTTACGATCCTGTACTTATGCCATGCTTTACTGTTTTATTTACGATTGTGCGAGGAGCACACTGTACTGTTTAGGATCGGGACACGATTCCGCGGTGTCGACAAGCTCAGTTTTGGGTTCCCAGTCGTTCACAGCCGTCCACCCAAACCTTGAGGCCGTCTCGGAGCCGGCCGACTTTGTTGCGGGTCTACTTTAAGGGGTGGCCCCCTGAAATATTTCTGAATCCTGTGATTGCTTTGTCGTGAAAGCCTCGTTGGGTTTTGATTTGGTTTTTCCAAGGTTGATCGTGTGTGTGTTGCTATTTGTGCACCCCGGCCGGGTTAAAACTTTCTGAAAGCCGTGTCCGCGGTTATGGACGACTTGGAGCACAGTATCTCGATCATAGACAACTATAACTAAAGTAGTGCTATAATCTTGACTTTATAATGACTAGTAATCAGCTTCACTATAATGGAATGGCTAAATAAAACTACCAAAAATTGCTTGCTTGAGTTGTCGCTCGCGACCATTGTACCTGACTAGTAAGTAATGCAACTACAACGGAATGGCTAAATAAAAGTACCAACAACTGCTGGGTTTCTGGGTTATCTCATGCTATTTGTATCTGACTAGTAAGTGCCGCAACTACAACGGAATGGTTAACTAAAACTGCCCACTGCTTTATTTATCAGGATAATTATCTACACCTGACTAGTAATTGCTGCAACGATAACTGAATAATTAAAACTGCCAACTGTGTGAGTTCCTCGGTTGACTTCCTCGTTTGGTCTCAAGGGGGAAACACTAGGATGGGTTTGTTTGATGGTGGCATCAGGTTGGTTCCGAATAGGTCTTTCTTACCCCTATCTGATAACCGCCAGTTGTATCGAGTATCTATAGGTTGTTTAGTGCATGCTGCCGCTGCCGCTTCAGTCCACCATACCTATGTAGGCGAGGACCGCTGAACTCTAGTCTCGCCGTGTACTGGCCTCAGTACTGACGCTCCTCTTTTTCCTTTGCCCTTTGTCGGCACCCCTTTTGTTTAAGCAGGTTTGAGATCGACGCCGTTAGCAGGGTTACCCTTCCGGCTTGGCCTGGGCAGGGTTATGGACGCCATTGGTTATTCTTCAGGGCTCTTAGCCCCATTTGCATCTTGTCCGTAGTCGGACGCTTTATCATTTTCAAGGTGATTTGAATCTTTGTATATTATATCTGAATTCTTGACTCTTTGAGTCGCTGTTGTATATATCTGTTCTGTGGGTCCCATCGAGGACTGTTGTGCAATGTTATTACTTTGTTTTCCACCCGCACGAAAGTGCTTGGTGGGCACCTTTGAATCGTTTCTATGCGGGTTTGGCGGGAATCGCTAAAACTTGCATAGGGTCGATTCTGAGGGTGTTACAGAGTGGTATCAGAGCCAGGTTGTTGCGATACCCCACAAGTCCAGCCTGTAGGATAACCTAGCTAACGGCCGAAGTAGAGTGTCAAAACTATTTTGCAAAATCGGTTGGATAGTTCTGATTAGGTCTGATTTTACTCCTTACCCCTCTGCTATTCTCCTCTCACCTCTATATGTTTTGAATCCGCTCTCTTCTCTCTCTTCGAGTCCAGGATTTCTCGTGGTTGGGTTCCATCGTACCTTCAGGGTTTCGCTTCCTCCTTTGGTAACGGTGTTGCTACATCTGGTCTTCATGCTAGCCGAGGAACCCTTCGTCTGGTGGACTTCTCTTTGATCCTTCTCGTGCCTTCCGGTGTTATCCGACACAACGACATCATCTACGCCAGATCCGATGCAGAGTCTGCATCACTCCTCTGTGTCCGAACCTCGTTTGTCGAGATCTACAGTCAGAATTCCGAGAGTGGGTTGCATAATTCGCCTATTCGTGTGCAGAGTAATGGTTTGGGTGCGCGATGGACTGATCACCATCCGACTACTCTTATCATTCGCTCTTGTACATCGAATCAGTGGATACAGCAATTTTACTCCTTCCGCGGAAGCTAGAGGTGGCTTAATTTGTGGATACCTCTACCTTCGACCTTTTGTCCCCGGAGTGTTCTCTCGACGATCACGGACAACGACCTCTTGTTAGTGGTGTCGCGAAGATCTACACGAAGCGAGAAGATGCAGATCGCCGACCTTCCTTCCGGTACCATGAGGCGGATCTCGAGGGCGAGATCCATTGTTAGTAGTGTCGAATTGTGGCATCCCGCAAAACCACTACTAGAAAATCGCGTTGTTTTTGCGCATTGCATCATCATGACCGCATGCTCATGTCATCATGCCACATTGCATTTGAGCATCGTGATCATCTTGCATCTGTTCGCATAAAACTATTTTTGAAAAGTCTGGTTTTGTTTTCTAAACGCCCCGTCTTTGTTCAAACGCAAAATCCGGGTCGCCGAAATATTTTGTTTTGTCTGCTATCGGTTTGCAAAAGACCGATTTGAAATAAATAAAATAGTTAATTATTTTTAGTGGGGCAGTCGAACGGGCCGATTCGACCCGAACGACCACCCCCAGAATAAAAATCGGTCCAGCTTAGACCCCACCCCAAGTCTTTTCTTACCCCAGTCCTATCTACCCACACCCCCTCCACCTCACCCCAGCCAATGGCCTCTCGCCACCTCACCTCTCCTCCCTCCCCCACCCAATCACCCCCTGCCACGTCAGCCACTCCCTCTCTCTCCCTCTCTCTCTTCCCCAACCCATAGCCCACTCCCCCTGGCCCCACATGTCGGTCACCCCACTCCCTCTCACTCCCACACCGATCCACCCAGTCCACACGCGCACACCCCTCCCCTCCTCTCACTGTCCCCCGGGCCCCGCGCCCCTGGGCCCGCCACCTGCCCCACCCCACACGCCCCGACCCGCACACAACAGCACACACGCACCCGTCCTGGCCCCGCCCCTGGCCCCACACGCGCCCTCCCACCTACCCTCTCTCTCCCCCGCGTCCTCTCCCTCCTCCCCACGCGCTGCCTCCCTGCAACCTCCGACCCGCGGCTCACCTCGTCGCCGGCGCCCCTCCTCTGCTCCTCCAGCCACCGGCCGCGCCCCCGCCCGCCTCCGTCGAGCCGCGGCGCCCCGCCTCACCCCTCTCGCGCGCTCGCCCCGCTCTCTGCTCCCCCCAAGCTCCGCCGTCCCCTCGCCCTCCCCGACAACCGCCACCGCCCGGACTCCACCCTCCGGCCGCCCTCCACCGCCCCACCTCGGGCTCGTCCCTGCTCGGCTGCAGCCCCGCCGTTCGCCCCCTCCGACGCAAGGCCCCCACCAGCTGTCTTCCTCCGACCTCGACCGCTGTCGGCCACCCCGTCGCCACCGCACCTGCCCCGGCCGCCTCCACCGTCGACCCTCGCCGCCGCCTGGGCGCGACCGTGCCGCCGAAGACCCTGCCTCCGCGCCCGCTCGACCCCGACCCCGCGCCCCCTGGGCCTCCCCGTCGGCTCGCTCATCCACCGTCAGGCCACCGCCGCCGCCTGCAGGAGCTTCCCCCGAGCGCTCGTCCGCGACCACCTCGGCCCGCCTCCTTGTCGCGGCGTGTCGACGCCGGCCGACCTCGCCGTCAACGCCTCTGGCCCCGTCTGTCCGCCTCGCGCCCAAGTCCTCCGTCGTCTGCAACCCGGCTGACGCCAGCGACCCCCTCGCCGCCCTGGAGCCCATCGGTCCCTCCCCGCAGCGGAGCTCGGCGTCCTCGCGTTGATGCCAGGCACCGCCTCCGTTCTCTTTGGTGGCTCTCAATCCCAGGACAAAACAATCGAACATGGAGGGCACGGATAAGGCGTCGAGATCCCCTCGTCGACAAGATCGGCTCGATGCAGATGATTTTTGAAGCAAGTACATGGTTCCACTCGAATACCCCGACCTCGATTCCAAGTTCTTCGTCTTGGATTCCAAGGCCTCCGACGTAGAACACCAAGTTCTCCTGCCGGACCCGAACCCCGGTACCGGACAAGTTCGCCGTCGACCTCGAGAACGCCTACACGGAACAACAAGTTCGCCACACGGACGCGAACCCCAAGACCCTGAGGCCCCGAACCGAAGACCGATCCGAAGCGCCAAGACCTCCGACAGGGAACCGACCAGTTCGCCGAGAACCGCACCCGAACCTGAAGAACGCCAAGATCGCCACCGGTACGACAAGTACTCCGTCCCGAACGTCATGACCGCCGACAACATGGCCCGACCACCGCGAATGCGCCAAGATCTACCCCGTTACCCGAGAACGATCCCGCCGAGTCCGAACCCGTCGAACCCTGGACCCTGTCGAATCCCGAACCCCGGACCCCAAGATCTGACGAACCCTAATGTGTGAACCCGAACCCGAGACCTTATTTTATTAAATGATATATAATTGTTGCATATCAAATTTTTCATGCATGCATGCTTGTCTGTGGTTGGGGGGCACTATGCCGATTCACTGCATAATTAATTATGGGGCCCATATGCGGGCAAATCTAGTCTCATATTGGCCTCATTTAAATTGGTGTAGCGAACCGATGCCATGTTCTGCCCTGTTAACCTAACATTTAATTTGCGGGGTAGTTAAACAACTTGAACCATTTAATTAATTGTCGGGACCCCCGGTTCCGCTTAATATGATCTAATTGCATCGCATCTTTGCCCTGCCATACATCATACATGCATCATGCCGATCTTCTGCTGTAGTATTAAATAGTGCATCCGGTGTTTATTCTAGTGTTTTGCTTCTTCGCGGATAAGGCCGTTGAGTTGATGTGAGCTTCGCCCCGATCTTCGGATGAACCTTCGGCAATGTTTTCAGGCGAGCATCCCCCCCTTTCTACCTATCTTACTTTTATAGTATTTATTCCCTCCTGTTGATCTATTGCTATCTGTGTTGCGTTGCTCTAGTTTCCGCACCCGTGATATATTCCTTGCAGCCATATATTGCCTTGGACACATCCTATTACCTGTTGTTTGGTAGATAGTTGGACTTGCGCGTCGTAGTCGCTTGCTCAAGTGCTGTTGCGTGTCGTCAAGTACCACAGTTGTTGGAGAATTGCCGCCTGTTTAATGTTGGAGATGATCATGGCTTTATTTATTGTTCACTTTATTTATTGTTTAACAACTAAAATTGAAGTAGGTAAGCAGAGGCACAGGTGGGCAATAGATGTTATTTGGTTGTTAACTGTCCACTTGTGTCCCGTAGGACCCCGAGTGCTTGATACCTGTTCCTTGATTTATCGCGCTATCCACATACGGGGAATTATGGGCCCCCCTGAGCCAGAGCTTGATTCATTCTTATTTCTTGGGGCCACAAACTAGTTTGAGGTTTTATTTACGATCCTGTACTTATGCCATGCTTTACTGTTTTATTTACGATTGTGCGAGGAGCACACTGTACTGTTTAGGATCGGGACACGATTCCGCGGTGTCGACAAGCTCAGTTTTGGGTTCCCAGTCGTTCACAGCCGTCCACCCAAACCTTGAGGCCGTCTCAGAGCCGGCCGACTTCGTTGCGGGTCTACTTTAAGGGGTGGCCCCCTGAAATATTTCTGAATCCTGTGATTGCTTTGTCGTGAAAGCCTCGTTGGGTTTTGATTTGGTTTTTCCGAGGTTGATCGTGTGTGTGTTGCTATTTGTGCACCCCGGCCGGGTTAAAACTTTCTGAAAGCCGTGTCCGCGGTTATGGACGACTTGGAGCACAGTATCTCGATCATAGACAACTATAACTAAAGTAGTGCTATAAACTTGACTTTATAATGACTAGTAATCAGCTTCACTATAATGGAATGGCTAAATAAAACTTCCAACAATTGCTTGCTTGAGTTGTCGCTCGCGACCATTGTACCTGACTAGTAAGTAATGCAGCTACAACGGAATGGCTAAATAAAAGTACCAACAACTGCTGGGTTTCTGGGTTATCTCATGCTATTTGTATCTGACTAGTAAGTGCCGCAACTACAACGGAATGGTTAACTAAAACTGCCCACTGCTTTATTTATCAGGATAATTATCTACACCTGACTAGTAATTGCTGCAACGATAACTGAATAATTAAAACTGCCAACTGTGTGAGTTCCTCGGTTGACTTCCTCGTTTGGTCTCGAGGGGGAAACACCAGGATGGGTTTGTTTGATGGTGGCATCAGGTTGGTTCCGAATAGGTCTTTCTTACCCCTATCTGATAACCGCCAGTTGTATCGAGTCTCTATAGGTTGTTTAGTGCATGCTGCCGCTGCCGCTTCAGTCCACCATACCTATGTAGGCGAGGACCGCCGAACTCTAGTCTCGCCGTGTACTGGCCTCAGTACTGACGCTCCTCTTTTTCCTTTGCCCTTTGTCGGCACCCCTTTTGTTTAAGCAGGTTTGAGATCGACGCCGTTAGCAGGGTTACCCTTCCGGCTTGGCCTGGGCAGGGTTATGGACTCCATTGGTTATTCTTCAGGGCTCTTAGCCCCATTTGCATCTTGTCCGTAGTCGGACGCTTTATCATTTTCAAGGTGATTTGAATCTTTGTATATTATATCTGAATTCTTGACTCTTTGAGTCGCTGTTGTATATATCTGTTCTGTGGGTCCCATCGAGCACTGTTGTGCAATGTTATTACTTCGTTTTCCACCCGCACGAAAGTGCCTGGTGGGCACCTTTGAATCGTTTCTATGCGGGTTTGGCGGGAATCGCTAAAACTTGCATAGGGTCGATTCTGAGGGTGTTACAATCCTCAACTCGGATTATGCAATAACTTCAGGTCTAAGGATTACATTGATTGAGATATACAAATGACAACTTATTCGTTGTACCTCAATATGGGTCAATCCAAATCGCTAAACTCTTTAGCCGAAACTGTGTAAGTCGGAATAGCATCACCATGCCCATAACAAGTGGAACCGAGTCATCAAGCCGACTTTCACATTGGTCTAAGTTGTGTGTCCAGCACAACCTCAATGACCAAGGATATTTAGTACAAACAACACGAATGTATAGTTCCACAACCGAATCACATATTCAATGATACACATCAGATGTTAATACAAGGACAACTTAATAACTTTATGAATACAATGGGAAATGTCATCATACATGATTGCCTCTAGGGCATATTCCCAACAGTCTCCCACTTGCACTAGAGTCAATCTTCCGACATCACATGTCTAAGCATCTAATGCCAATGGCTCTCAGTTGCGCCTCATGCTTTGGCTATGGTAATGGCTTTGTCAACGGGTCCGCAATATTTGCATCCGTGTGTACCTTGCATAACTTGATAGCATCCTGATCCACGAACTGGCGAATCAGGTGGTACCGCATGAGTATGTGCTTGTTCTTCTGATGTTGTCTAGGTTCCTTGGCTTGTGCAATAGCACCATTGTTGTCACAATACACGTCTAATGGACTGGACAAGCCCTGAACCACACCAAGATCCATGAGGAAATTCCTCATCCAAATAGCTTCCTTTGCTGCCTCTGAGGCGGCAATATACTCAGCCTCTGTTGTAGATGCAGACACAGTCTCTTGCTTGGAACTTTTCCAGCTCACAGAACCTCCGTTTATAATAAACACATATCCGGATTGCGAACGAGAATCATCAGAGTCAGTAAGATAACTCGCATCCGTGTAACCCTTTACACTGAGTTCATCTTCACCTCCATAAACTAAAAACATATCCTTAGTCCTTTTCAAGTACTTTAGGATATTTTTAGCCGCTGTCCAATGGATCTCTCCAGTATCAGCCTGGTATCTGCTCACAACACTTATAGCATAGGAAACATCCGACCTAGTACAAATCATGGCATACATGATGGATCCGACTGCAGAAGCATACGGAATCGCACTCATGCGACTTCGCTCATCAGTTGTCGAAGGACACTAAGTCTTGCTAAGTTTTACACCATGGGACATTGGTAAGAACCCCTTCTTAGACGATTCCATGTTGAACTTCTTCAACACTTTGTCCAAATACGTACTCTGACTCAATCCAATGAGTCGTCTTGATATATCTCTGTAGATCCGGATTCCAAGAATATATGTTGCCTCACCCAAGTGTTTCATTGAGAAACTCCTTTCCAATGATCCCTTGGTTTCTTGCAACATTTGGACATCATTTACAATCAATAATTTGTCATCCACATATAAGATTAGAAAGTTTACTTTTCTCCCACTAAAGTTGGTGTATAAACAAGAATCATGATCACTCTTGATGAAGCCAAATGATTTGACTACCTCATCAAAGAGAATATTCCAACTCCGAGATGCTTGCTTCTACCCATAAATAGATTTCTGAAGTTTACATACCTTGTCAGCATTAGCCGGATTGACAAAACCCTTGGGCTGTATCATATACACGTCCTCGGTTAAATTTCCATTAAGGAAAGCCGTTTTGACATCCATCTGCCATATCTCATAGTCAAAATAGGCTGCTATCGCTAACATGATCCTGACTGATTTAAGCATCGCTACAGGCGAAAAAGTCTCGTCGTAATCAACTCCTTGAACTTGTCGGAACCCCTTCGTGACAAGACGTGCTTTATAGACAGAAACATTTCCATCCATATCAGTTTTCTTCTTAAAGACCCATTTGCACTCGACGGGTCTTGCACCGTCTAGCAGATCCACCAAGTTCCAAACTTGATTTTCATCCATGGATTTCAACTCGGATCTCATGGCTCCAACCCATGACTCGGAATCAGATCCCACCACCGCTTCCGAATAATTTGCCGGCTCATCACTGTCTAACAGTAATACATCACAAACACTTCGTAATCTTGCCGATCTTCGTAGTAGAGGTGTTGCTGCTGGCTCAGCTACCACGACCAGCTCAACCTCCAAGGTTTTTGCCTACTTGATACTAGCTGGTTCCTCTCGAATTTCTTCGAGCTGCACCGTGCTCCTACTTACTCCCCTACTGAGAAATTCTTTCTCAAGGAAGACACTGTTCCGAGCGACAAACACTTTGCCCTCTTCTCGGTTGTAGAAGTAGTAACCCAAGGTTTTCCTCGGATACCCCACGAAAATACACTTATCCGACTTGGCCGTAAGTTTGTTCGCTTGAAGTCGCTTGACAAATGCTTCACAACCCCAAATCTTAAGAAAACACAAAATCGACTTTTTGCCTGTCCACATCTCACGTGGTGTCTTCTCTACCGACTTTGATGGTACTCTGTTTAGTGTGAACGCCGCTGTTTCTAGACAATAACCCCAAAATGATAAAGGCAGATCCATCCGACTCATGATTGATCGTACCATGTCTAACAAGGTCCGATTCCGCCTTTCTGAAACACCGTTCCTTTGCGGCGTTCCTGGCGGAGTAAGTTGGGGAACTATTCCACAACTTTTCAGATGGTCATCAAACTCATGGCTCATGTACTCGCCTCCTCAGTCCGATCGAAGAAACTTTATTTTCTTGCCGAGTTGATTTTGTTCTTCATTCTGGAATTCTTTGAACTTTTCAAAGGATTCCGACTTATGTTTCATCAAGTAGATATATCCATACCTACTCAAATCATCGGTGAAGGTAATGAAGTACTCATAACCACCCCTGGCTGTCGTGCTCATTGGTCCACATACATCACTATGTACTAGTCCCAACAAGTCGGATGCCCTTTCGCAACTCTTTGCAAAAGGTGTCTTGGTCATTTTGCCGAGTAGGCAAGATTCACATGTATCGAATGACTCCAAGTCGAACGAAGTTAGGAGTCCATCATCATGGAGCTTCTTCATGCGTTTCCAACTTATATGACCAAGCCGACAGTGCCAAAAGTAAGTCATATTTAGATCATTTGGTTTCAACCTTTTAACATTTATGTTATAAACCGACTCACCATCAAGATTCAAAATAAATAAGCTGTCCTGGATGGGTGCAAATCCGTGAAACATATCATTCAAATACAAATAACAACCATTATTCTTGATATTCGACTCATAGCCTTGCCTCATCAAACATGAAGCAGAAATAATGTTTCGACTGAGCACTAGAACATAATAACAATTATTCAGTTCCATAATGAATCCGGAAGGTAAATGAAGTTGCATCGTGCCGACTTCCAACGAAGCAACTCTTGCTTTGTTGCCGACTCGAATATCAACCTCGCCTCTTGCTACGCTCCTAGTTCTTACCAGTCCCTGCAACGAGTTGCAGATGTGAATAACTGATCCGGTATCATATACCCAAGAACTATTAGGTGCATCAGCAAGATATATGTCTATAACATTGCAAACAAGTGTACCTGAGTCGGAAGTCATACCTCCACTCTTGGCTTTGTCAGCCAAGTACTTGCTGCAATTCCTCTTCCAATGGCCATCCGCCTTGCAGTAGAAGCAAGTGGATCCGGCTGAAGGAGATGGCTTAGTGCCCGAGGAAGCACTTGGGACTGGGTCCTGAGCCTGCTTTCCTCCTGACTTAGCCTTCTTCTTAGTCCAAGAACTCTTCTTGAAGTTAGCCTTATTCTACACCATCAACACTTGACTGGCGCCCTTCTTGAGATCCGCCTCTGCCTGCTTGAGCATCCCATGCAATTCAGTCAGCTTCTTATCCATACCATGCATGTGGTAGTTCGAAATGAACTGCCCATATGCACTAGGAAGAGAGTTCAGAATTATATCCGTAGCAAACTCTCCGCTAATGCGGTAGACAAGCCTCTCCAGAGACTGCACATAACCAACCATTTAAGCTTGCAACTCAGCAAAGCCTGAGAGACCTGATACCTCTTAGTCTTCGCCTGAGCCTGGAACATACTTTTGAGGATTTCGATCATATCGTAGGCCTCAACATGCTCGAACTGCTTTTGCAAGTCCGGTTCCATGTGAGCAAGCATAAGACAGCTAATATCCGTGGACTCATCCTTAGCCCGACGGTAGGCATTGGTGGCAGCGATAGTCGCATTCGCATTCGGCTCATCTGAAAGTGGGTTGTCTAGGACATGGTCCTTCTTTTCTTGTTTGAGAACAATTCTCAGATTTTGATACCAGTTGGTAAAATTAGTGTCGTTTGGTTTATCGTTATCAAGAATGGTTCTCAATGCAAAACCGGATATCTGAGAGTGACTGCTACTTGGTGCCATGATCTACAACAGAAAATATGCAAAACACTTAAGACATGTATTCATAAAAGAGCAAGCATATTAAATTTTTTAATATTTTATGCTCCCACTAGAACCAACACCCCTCCGATGGTTGCTTAGTGATTCAGGATCCAAAACAAGCAAGTCGGCTAGTGAGCTTTAGCATCACCGCTAGCCGCCAAGTGATCTAGGTAGACAACTCCTTGTCAATCGCATCTCATACGACTCCTGTTGGACGAGTGGCATCACATGCCCCGGCTCCCATCCGACTTTTTCCCCGAGCCCCACAACCGTTGTGATAGACCCGTCTAGCTTACCGAGTGTTTCCGCAGTAAGAGTCCGACTCGAACCCACCTAGTCGGAAAGAATTGGCAGCACCTCAATTTTATGAGCCCACTACCAAAAATGTCCGACTTGTGATGGTGCAAACACTGGCGGGAAAACCGAGTAGACCTTCTTTGAGGGATTAAATTTTACTGACTATCTAATAGAGGTAAAACAGAGACATAACAATAACACAGAATAAAGCAATTATAATGTGCAATGGTATGGCTCTCTTCAAGGCGATCTCCATCTCCATAAAGCCTGTAATCCGACTCGTGCCAACTCTTGTCACTTGTCCTCTTACTCCATGTCGCCGACATGTAGGTCAAACTACTCTTTGTCTCAATATTTACCCAAACTGCTCAATTGCAACTGGATATTTTTTGTAGAGAAATGGTCTCAAATTGGCTTTTACAAACTTACTCCCTCCTTTTTATAATTATGAATTACCACTAACCTTCCATTCTGCGGTAAATTGTCCTTACATGATCTCTCCAAACGGCTAACATGATTCTATTAATGTCACATCCCAAAATTTTCCAAATTTTGAAATGTGAAAAATAAATAAACAAAATAAATATTTGTTGAAATCTAGGGTGAAAAGAAACTTTTGATTCCAAAGGGAAACATCAAAACCTATTTTGATCAAATAGAATCCTAGAGGGATTTAAAAAGATAAACAAATAATAAATAAAGTTATAAAAGTTGGAATTACCATTTTTGGATCTTTAAATAAAAAGATATGGTTTTGAGCAAAGGAAGAAATAATAAATAAGGACTATTTTAAAAAGCCAAATTAAATCTTGGCCAAGCAAATAAAATAAAATATTTTTTGTTTGATAAAAAGAGTAAAGGATTATTTAAATAAAATCACGAGGATTTATTATATCCAATTTTATTTAAGTAAAGGCTTTTTCCATTTTAAATAAACATTAAAACTTATTAAAGTATTTTAAATTATATTTCAAAATGTTGTATTTTTAATAAAACCTACTTAAAAGGTTTTGGTAAAAATTTAGATTTCAGATAGAGTTTTAAAACATATTAAACCCTATTTGAAATAAAGACTAATGTCTATTTATTTTAATAATTAATAAACCCTAAAAATTAATTATTCTAAATTTGACTTTAGAATATGTTAAATAACAGTATTAAAATGTACACAAAGTTTGGTGGAGGTTTGAATTCAAATGGAGTTTAAATTGTTTGAATAGAAATCAAAACAGAAATTCAAAATGGAAAAGAAAAACATTCTGTATAAAAAAAATGAATCGAAGCCAGCCCAGGAGCAAGGCCCAATCCAGCCCAGCAGCTAGCCCACCTGCTCCCCCCTCTGGCGAACCGTTTTTCACCTAGTAGCTTACCCGCGCAGTCACAGACAGGAGGACCCCACTCCCACTCCCTCTCCCTCGCTGACGAACGGACTCCACACGACTGTTCTTCGTTTCCACCCTGCGACCAGCTCCTCGCTGCCGTTCCCAGACGATTAACTCCAGCGATGAATTCGTTTAAATGTCAGCGTTAATCTCTCCAGTAACCACGCGTACATAAAAACCTACGCCCCCTCTTCCATTCCCCCAAGCATCACCTCCTCTCGGCCACCAGGCTGTTCCAATTTTTCACTGCAAACTATCTGCTCCGACGAGCCTCTTCGGCAAACTACGGCGCCGTCCGACCACCCCTTGCCTCCCCGCCCACATGTGCGTGCTCCCCATCGTCTCCTACATCTCCCAGCACCAACCCCACAACCGTGCGTGCCCCAGAGGCTCGACAACCTCGACACCCGAGCGCCACCGTCGTCTGCCACTTCTCCGGCGACCCTTTCCCGTGAGTACCATCCGCCCCTGTCCCTCCCGTTGATGCCTTCGTGACCACAACACTTACACGCGTCTAACGCACCCTTTATTTCTCCTTCTGGTGGCCTACAAGCTCGCCCCCGACGACAAACAGAAGCACCCGACGCCGCCGCAGCTCTGGCGAGCAATAGCCGCTGCTCTAGTGCGCCCCTCGAGTAGCCGACCCCACCTTGAGCTTCACCGCAACCACGCGAGCACGGTGAGCATCCTCTCCCTCCCCCGCACGACCTAGTCCCTCGGAAACCTCTCCGTCCGAGCGTGCCCCTACGTCCGCCGCCGCCAGCGCCGCCAGTTCCTGGCAGGTGCGCTGTAGCCATTGGATCCTCATCGGGTGGCTCAGATTAGAACTTATCAAAGGGGTATGCATCAATCCGTGCCGTGCGATTTAAGTGAGATTCTGCGGCCAGTATAGCGCAATCCAAATGAAACGGTACCGTCCAGTAGAAATGAGCCACGTGTCCAGAGTTGATTTAAAACAGAAAATTTTGATCTATTAGGTATGCAAACTTGTAAAATTCATAACTTTTAATCTACACGTCCAAATTTTGCAAAATTTATATCAATGGAATCAGCAGAACATGTACATTGCAACCATGCACTTTGTTTAATATTTTGCTTCTGGAAAATTGGTTGAATTTGCAGAAACTTGTGTAGCATAATTGAATATAAAAATTGTTCTAGAAATATTTTTAAGGTGAAATCTTTTCTACGTGGTTTGTTTTGAACCTATTGACCATAGAAACCAACTTAAGGATTTAAAAATGTATTTTGTGAAGTTAAGGAATACATATTTGAATTAGAACATTTCTAGTCAAAGAAAATATTGTTTGTGTTAAAAATACTTTTTGGGTAAAATCTTTGGAAAATGATTTGAATTAAACTCTCTGACCCTAAACACCAAGTTTTTAGATTTAAAAAAATACATTTGATGAACCCTATAAAATTATTACTTTGCAAAAAGGCATTTCCAACAACATAAAATATCACTTTGGTGTAATATTTGGTTTATGGGGTGAAACCTTTTGCAAATGGTTTTAATATTAAACACTTGACCTTAAAACACTAACATGTTGTGTTTAAAAATATTTTACAAACACTAGGGATTATCATTTTGATTTAAATCATTCCTAGCAAAACAAAAATGACTTAATGTGACCATTTTACCAACTTGAATTTAAATGGTTTTACCACTTTTGTAAATGACCAATATGAGCTTTAAAATGTTTAGAGCCTAATAGAAACCACTCTTCCAAATAAAACCATCTTTTGCATGCTTGCATGCATTGCTTTGTTTTGTTATTTTATGTGGTGAATTGTTGGAATGCTAGTTGAATATGTGTTTGCTTGATTGAATTGTAGTGAAGTTAGAAGAGTGTGATATTTGCAAGATCAAGGAGTGAACCAATATTCTCTACTAAAAAGGCAAGTGACACTATCATCCATGTCCTACTATTTTCATTACACTTAGTGGATTTTTGTAACATGCATGATAAGACTACTATATTTCTAAGCTATGCTATATCCTATTAGGATATCCTTATATCTTCCTTAGTGAAAAACAATGTTGTTGTAGTATGTTTATCCTTGCTATATATTTGGGATGGGATACATGATATGATTATATGAAGTGTTGGAAAAATTATATGTTTTATATAATAAAACAAGTACTCAATGAACCACCTAGGTGGAAAAAGGATACTCAAGTTTTGGACAAGGTGGCAACAGAGGGAACCATGTTTATATGGCTATATTTTTGTATGTGCACCAGAAGAAAACCACCCAGGGACTTAGAGATTGAACATGTTTCTCATACAGTGGCTTCCGTGTACAGCCACATGCTAAATGGGCTCTGGCTTAGTGAACTACATAGTGGAAGACCCATGCATTGGAATCTTCAGGTTAACTAGAATTGTGCAGGGAAATATATCCTTACATTGGTGCCTGGTAGACAAGATAGCATTGTGTATTGGGAGGACTTTTATGGAAAGACTTTGTCACATTATCGATCTTTCGGTACTCCATTTTTTGGTGAGTACTTATCCAGCGGCCACTGGTGGCATCAATACGAGATTGTGTCATGTGGGTAAAATGTACAGTTCTGCAGAAGATCAAATTCTAAGTACTTAGCCGTGTCCCCGGTTACGGATAACTCTGAGCAACTAAGTCCTGAAGCTATGGAAGATCTCGACATTCCAATTTCTCAAAGTAAAACTTGATGCTGACAACAAGGGATTAGAAGCACTTGGAGTTTTCCAAGGAGTTCAGAAAGATTTGACAAAAGATTAAAACTATTTTGAAAAGATAGGATAAAACTATATTGCTTTCTGCAAATGAGCCTAAACCCTACTTAGCCAAATATGCATGTAATGACAGGATCCACTTATTTCTACATAATAGTGAAACTTGTCAATACAATTCAAATTGTATTGACCCTTGTGGCTGTAACTTATTATGTTGCAGGTTTGTTTGATGTTAGTGAAGTGTGCTGAATAGGATTACAAGTCTACAACCAACATGATTGCCTGTGGCACTTTGAAGATGAAGGACTCCATGCTATATAGATATTCTGCTGCATTATAATGTGATAGCCAAATAAGCTATGTAAGATGTAATGAATTATTTTATTCCTGGTTATAAAGTTGTATTATGACCTTTGTTTCTTGATATTACATCTTAACTGTGGATGCTAGCTATTGATCCAGGGACTAGCATTGTAAACATATGAATATCTACCTTATTAAAGGTTGGGACCTCTACAATTAAATAACTAAAATCAAATATTATCGAAAATTCATGACATCTGTGACTTCTATCATGGTCCTACATTGTTATTTTCTTACTTGCACTTCGAGATTATTTACTAAGCACTAGTCATAATTACTCATTCGTTATGGTTCCAGAGCTAATCTCACCATGATATCGTTATGATATACCTATTCATCATGATTTAAGAGCTAATCTCACCATGATGGCTCTTCTTCTTATTATGCTATTAAAATTCCATTCCATCACGTAAAATTCTTACGTGAATCCCACATGATTTACTTCCCATTACACTTATATAATCTCTAATGGTCTTTATTATGTCTCTATAATATCTACCATTATTAACTAGTGGTAAGATTATATTATTTCACATGGATTCTCTTTATAGAACTACACCCTTAATACAACTTCATAACATATCCTAAACTTTGTCATTACCCATTGTGATAAAATCTCTTTCTTAAGACACCTTAATGGTATTTTTTGTACTTAGTAAGGCACTAAAATAGTTATTTACCAAGGAAAGTTAGCTAAGTAATTACTCCTAAGAAAGATAGTCAAGACACTCCACTGAAGTGTGACAAATTTATCCTCAAGTGGATTCCCATCACAAGCCATAAGAACCTATGGTTTAGATAAGATGGCTTCCTTTAATCACTATCCAACCTACAGATCTCCTGAAAGGGTTTTAATCCTAAGGTCAATGTGTTTTCTCTGATACCAGCTGCGGTGACCCAGCATACCACTGCATGATCGAGTACACTATAGTTGTTGACATAAAACCAATGAAACACCATTCCACTAGTATTACATCACTCGGATTATTACAACAGAAACATCACGGGTCCAAGACATGACTATAGATTACTACTCAACTCTTTAGAAAAGATATAGAGAACAATCTAGGTTAAAGAGGAAGAAAGCAACTACTTACAAATAAGAACTAGAAATAACAACTCATAACTATCATACTAATAGGACTAGTATCTAGACTATCTGACTTGCAATTGCTGCTATTGCAATGCTCTACAGAAGAAGGTTGTATGGCTAGAGACTATATTCCTATCTAATCAGGAACTCCATCTTCACTTTGGTTGATGTATGTAGACTTCATTGAAGAACTTTAACATCTTGCAATGATCATTTTTAGCATCATTTGGTGTTGGCATCATTTTCATCGGCTTAAGAATCTAGAAAGGGTTAAGAAGGTAAAGTTGATTACGAGCATACTCATAAAGTTCACTAAAAAGGAGTGTTTGATGTACTATCTACAACCACAGACCACAGGTCTTAAGCTATGCAGGTTTTCATAAACATTTCTTCAAAGGTTGCTCTTATTCTGAAAATCTATATTGATCAACCTTCACAGGTTTACCAAAACTTCGTGGAGTTTCTTTCCTGCCCCATTCGTACTTCCTTCTCGGAACAAGGAGTAACATGTCACACTTTTTTACATGTTGCATAGGTGCGCTGCTTTACCCATGAGAGACCTTAGCTTTGTTTCACATCCGCGTTGCATTCTCGACCACACTTCCTTGGTGTGTGGTCCAGTCTAAGATCCAAGACAATCATTGCCCTTCTTTGCCACCCCGCATACCCGCAATTTTTGTACTGTCAGAACTCAAGGCAGAATTCTCCCGGTAATACGGCTTTACCTTAGTCTAATACGCACGACAACCATAAACACTACTGATAACCCCCAAGTGCAGGGGATCAATGTAGTACCTATCAATGTGGAAGTAGGGTATCGATCCGCAGGAGCATGCAGGAAAAGCTATCTATTATCTACAACTAAAGTGTCACAATTTTTAGTTGAATATGCACTAAACAAGTTTTAAGGAATAAGATGGTTATTTTAATAGTTTTAAGTTTAATGTAACAAAATAAGAATATAAAAGTGTCCCAATCCTCTTCAATGCAAGAGGACAAGACAAGGGTTTTCTTTTATAGGAATAATGGACATGGTTTCATGGGTTCACTTAATCCTTTCTTCTCCATGTATGGTGATTATTATGTTATAGATAGTAAATGTACACATAATTGTCATGTTTTAAGGGTACTTTTATTGTGGCTATGTGTCGTGAAATAGATAGGTGAAAGAAGTACTCCTTTGTGTTGCTAGGTCACCCTTGCAATAAGGCTAGCATTTGGTTTGTGTCACACCACACATCATACTTCTCCCTTTTTACCCCTAGATAAAGGATGTTGGGCTGCATTGCTGTCACTCATTACATATGCCGCTATCACTCGGCCACCCATTACCTACATAAATCATACTTCTTAATCGAAAACATTCCAAAAACACTAGTGCAATGATTCATATGTTGTGAGTATTATTACATCTCTCTCATCTACCCCCACTTGGTGGTATCAATCACCTCATGATACGGACAAACAAGGCATTATGTATAGATCTAAACCATTACATGCATCATAGAATATTCTCAAAGTATGATAAACCATACAAGATCCAACACAACGATAAATGAATAACAAGTACTATCTCATAACACAATATCCACCATAGGAATTACATAGATAGATCCATACTCATGCAAGGCACATCATATGGACATCAACAATGATCATACATGTAGAGATTAGATCAAGTTACCACCATAAACCTAATGTACAAGGGGTATACTACTCCCCTTACATCACAGAGAGTGATGAGGAGGCGTTGGTGAAGGAGGATACGTGGCCGGAGGTGATTTCGACAGCAGTTCCCCCTTCAACCTTCCTCCGGGCGACGGCCTGCTGGCTCTCTGTTACTTGGTTTTCAATCTATGCCTCCGTGCGTCTCGAGAAAGTCTACCAAGGGGTATATATAGATGGTTTTAGGTCTAAACAAAGCGAATGGCGGTGGAATCAACAACATCGGAGTTTCGACGACTGAGATCATATATGTGGCGTGCCCTGCAGTATATGGGCTCTCGTTTTCAGCTCTTTGGGCCCCTTGGGATCTACTTTAGCATGTTGGATTCGTATAGAAATTATCTGACATCCCCCGTTGACCTATCTCTGTTTGGAGTTCCATAGCTCCTAGAAAGTAAAAAAACACTAACAGAAGGTTTTTCTGCCAGAAAAAGTTAAAACAAAAAGAGAGAGGATTATTTGAAAATCCCTAAAATCAATGTAAAACATGGATCTAACATCATATATGATGCAAATATGTGGATAAACATGTTAACAAAATACAAAGTTCATATATGTATATATTTTACATGCATCAACACCCCCAATCTTAACCTATGCTCATCCTCGAGCATAAAGGTGATAAAAATAAACGCGGACTTTGAAGTTTGTTACTTTTTATTCTTTCATTATCATGAGTTCATCGGTTAAAATATTTTCAATGAAACAAAATATGCAAGTGTACTATCAAGTCATACCTTTTGCATAATCGTAAGCATGCCAAACAATAAGTAATGGTGTGCTAAAATAAACAAAAGGTAAGACAAACCTTCAAGCACACTTTGATGAACCTATAGAATAAGAGACTCTACCTATCATTAGCATTGGAGTTTTATGCCTCTAATTTTTTTTTGGGCTAGTTCTTAGCTTGATGCCCTTGAATGGAATACTCACTTCTTAGTTTCATGTCTTCCCCTGAGATGTTTTGCATCTCGTACCAAAAGTAAGCATTGAATACATATGTTAATCCTTCATAAAGAATGTAAAATAATGTTTTGAGCAATGTAGTTCATGTCAACAATACTAATAAGGATGGGGTTACAAGTATATTTTATTTCAAACCTTCATATGTTTTATGTTTTAAACATCTTACAAGTTGATTGTCTCATGCACCTTACCCTATGATATTACACTCATGCTAATCAATTTAGGCATGTCATTGTAGGATACATATTTATCATGGAAACCTCATCATTGAGGTGCCTCTTGCTCCCTATGTAGCTATATGCCCCCTTATGTTTCTTTGGAATAGGAGATAATATAATTCCGTGGTCATGTTCATAGGGGGAAATATCTCTACTGCATAAGAATAAGAAAAATAGACATATGAATCATCTCAACAAGGATCATCATGCTGTAAGTTTCCACCATGAGTGTCGCATGGCACATGACTGACTAGCGATTAAGGAGCATTTTCTCTAAACATTCCTACTCCAGTATGCACACTTTATTTCACATTGATGCAATCCATAGGTAGAACTAGCATGATTATCAACACTCAATATTGAAAGCTTGAGCCATGACATCATGGTTTGGCCAACAACAACTTATAAGATGTAAAGCACATAAAGTTCATAGTGGTATCACCCCAAACCTTACTTTCTTATGAGCTTTAAAATACATGAAAACAATGTTTTAAGAATGTTTGGAGTATTAACATACATATTCTACTTGGAAGTAGCCTTTGCGACAAATAGGTGTATGTGCCTAGTCTTGTTTAAAGGGTTTGGAACAATTCTTAACTTGTATAAAGAAGGCTTAGCAAAAAGGGATCTAAAGAGTGTGCCACATAGTTCATAATGCCAAACATTTATTTTATCAACTTGATCCTTAATGTTGAACATAAATATACATGAGAAAAATGTACAATTTAATAGGCACACACAAATCATACTTCATATAAAGTACTTGAGCTTATAAACTAGACATAACATGAATTTTAGCCTTTTGCTTTTATTCTCCATTTTATTTTATTTCAAGGCATTCATATTTAATATTTCATGGAAAAGTTTATTTCCAGTATCTTAATCATAAACATTTATAATTATTCATTATGGTGGTCCTTTTATTGCAAACAAAAGTAAAATAAACAAACAGACGCTCCAAGTTTCTATGATAGTTTTATGTTATTCGAAAAACAAAGTTTAGATGTTTGCAAAATGAGAGTTTAATAGGTTTAGTGGCGTGCCTTGGGCATACCCAAGCTTATGGTTTTCACCATTCTTGGATTGCTCTTAGTGTGGTGTTCGTCTATTCCCTGTCAAAAAACTTCAAAACAAAACTTTTCTCCCACCTCTTTTCTAAGTGGCGACATTAGTGGCACAGAAGTATAATACTTGTTGCATATATATCAAAGAAAAAATACTGTATAAATGTTCCAGCAAGCATATAATATTTCCACACATCTATAGCATATAATATGACTCATAACAATCATTTAAGACACATGGGAATGGTTAAAACAAAACATGGCAGAATCTTTATAGATTTTTAGCAGCAACTAAACGAATTTATTTCAACCACTTAAACATGTCATAAATTTTAGCCATTTTTTGTGCATAAAGAGGATGAAAAGTTATAAATTCTGTGTAAATATGAGCGCAAACGGAGTTGCAGCAAAAACGGAGATTTTTTCTACTAAAAACTGTTCTGCAGGAAATTGCTACTCCATATGTTTTACAACTTTTTAACATCCAAAATGGGTTCCACTTGGTAGTTTATTAAAACTCTATAAAGTAAACTAAAATTAAACTCTCTTTCTACAGCAAGAGTTCAAAGCATAAATCCAAAAGGAAAATAAACCGTATTGCCTCCCGCAAAGCACTTTCTTTATAGCCATATAGCTAGACTTTACTTACTTGATTAAGGGTGGATGGAGATCATGTGGTAACTTATACCTTTGCGCCATCCCATTATCCCTTGGAAAGTGTTTCCTTAAAAAATACCTGGGCCCCATGGTTTTTTCATACCAATTAAAGTAAAGTCAAGTTGAAACCTGGTAAAAAGCAGCACAAGATATGGGAACAATAACAACGAAATCTCACTTTCTTCCTATGCATTGGAATTTTATATATCACTAAATAATAGCAAATAGAGGCATGCCATTGCATAATATAATTAGGTTAACACAACATATAATAACTAGAAGCATAAAGGGGGCACTTATCACCTCCTATTTCATAGTAGTTGCATTTACTAGAAGCAAATTTATCATTGTAACCCTTCAAAGCGTGCAAGTTCATAGAGTTCTTCATGTAAATAGTATCATTATACATATCATGGAATTCATTAGCATTCTTTCCTCTTTCAAAATAGTTGCTAGTAATATTTTTAGTATCAAGATTATGGTCGCGAACAACATTTTGCAAACCACATATATCACTAGTAGAGAAAACCTTATAGCAGTAATCCTTATCACCGGCGAAGTGGAACCGTGCTCGCCGGCGGTAAGAGCTTCCAGGCATGCATAACATTACCACCGGCAAAATGAAACCTCCACACCGGTGAGATCAAAAGTACTACCGGAGAAAGTGTCATGCGCATGCCAGGGATAGGTTGGGTCGCGTGCCCCCCGGATGGGCTGCCATTTACCGCTGACGAAACAGCCCGTTCTCGCCGGGGCTAGCCCAATTAGCGCCGGCGAAAACATGCCGCGCACGCGAGGGATATGGTGGGCATCGTGCCCCCCGAATGGTCCGCCACTTACCGCTGGCGGAATGCCTCTTACTCACCGGGGATAGGTCCTTATACCACTGACGAAATCCGTATCGCTCACCGGGGATGCATGGTGGGGGGGGTACGGGTGGGCCATTGGGCCATGTTTTTACCACCGGCGCCTTGTTGCTTTCCCCTGGTGGTAAAGGAATACCACCGGCGTTTTGGCCTTATTTCGCCAGTGGTAACCGGGCACTTATTACAAGGTCGAACCAGCCACCTACCAATACCTCCTCACTCACCACTAGCTCCCCTTTCTTAGAAACTCAACCCCAAGCTTTGCTAGCTCATTCCCCCACTTCTCCCCACCTATTTTAGCTAATTCAACCAATAAAGTTTAATATATTTGTGGATATGTCGCTCCCCTCGCATGCATTAGTAGATCTACCTAGCAAGATCTAGATCTAGATCCATCCCCCTACCACCTTTGCCACTTTTCTCTACCGGTGCTCTCCCCTCACCTTTCCCACTTCTCCCTACCGGTGCTCTTGGACCTCGCATCAACTAATAGGTATAATATGGTGGAATGTGCATGAGTGTTGGCGACAAAAGTCACCGGTGGTATCACTTGTGATAGTGAAAAGCGTGGTTGCACGCATATGTGGACCTTTTTGTGTTGTTTTGCCGGTAGAATGTGCATGTAAAATGAGTTGCCAATGTTTTGCCGGAATGTTGATTAACTTACATTCCGACGAATTTCTGGCACTCCGACGAGACCATTTTTACCAAAGGTCATGCCAAATTTTTCTGTGAAAGCAGCCGAGCGAGGCGACCGTAACGTTCTAATATATTCTCTTATTGTGCTGGCAACGATGGTCATCAAGATGAAGGAAAGCATGGTGGATAGATACGTGGAACGCGCGACTACCGACATGTATCAAAATAACCGCTTGTAAATAATATGTTCGTGTAGAAAATGCAAACTATCGTCATTGTTTAACCCCTTGTCACGCACGGTGAATGAGCACCTCCTCAGGTATAGTTTCATGGATGGCTACACTACTCCGTGGATGGATGATGAAGATGATGATGACGACTTTGACCATAAGGAAGAGGATGCCGTTCAACAAGAAAATGAAGATGATGAGGAGGGAGAAGAACGGGATGTCGCACACGATGATGACAACCGTGATGAACAAAGTCGGGAAGAAGACGAACATGCGGACGACGAGAACAAGAGTATGAATACCCCGCTAACCGCGGCCATGCACGACCCTCATGTTCAGGAAATTATTCTCGGCAACGCATTGACTGACTCCAGATTCGCTAGTAGACGGAAGTCTAAGCTGGATCAACTGGAGGTAGACTTGAGAACTCCATTGTACGAAACAGGTCGCAAGACGGAGGTGACCCGCTTGATAGTAACTCTCGATCTTCTAGAGATGAAGGCAAGATAATGATGGAACGATGCAAGCGCAGACGAACTCTTTCGATACTTGAACAAGAACTTACCTAAAGATAACACGTTGGCAGTAGCCTACAAGAGGCCAAGAAAGTGGTGTGCCCTCTCGATTTACCGCATGAAAAATACCATTCCTACATTAGTGACTGCGTGATTTATCGGAACGAGCACAAGGACTTGACCACGTGCCCAAGGTGCGGCGAGCCTCGATACAAGAGAGGGACGAGAAAAGCTCCTCGAAAAGTTGTGTGGTACTTCTTGCTCAGGCCCCGTCTCCAGCGGTACTTCGCGGACCCCAAGGAAGCGAAGCTGATGCGCTGGCATGCAGAAAGGAAGGAGGCGGTGATGAAGGATCCAGTGCGGGTTGAAAACCCAGTGCTGACGCATCCTTCGGATGCAAGCTAGTGGAAAGCATTAGACGATGAGTGCGAAGATTTCGGGAAAGAACCAAGGAACATCAGATTGGGTGCAAGCACCGGCGGATTCAATCCGTCCGGCAACCAGAGCAGCAAGCACAGCACCTGGCCCGTGTTTGTATGGATGTACAACCTCCCCTATGGCTATGCCTGAAGAAGAAGTACATACACATGAGCATGCTAATCCAAGGGCCCACACAGCCAGGGAGCGATATCAACCTGTATCTTGAGCTATTGAAGGAGCAGCTAGCCATCTTGTGGGACGAAGGGGTAGAAACATGGGACGCTCACCTCCAACAAACTTTTCGTCTGAAAGCAGCACCGATCACTATGGTGCAGGACTATCTCAGATACAGATATATCGCGTGCCAGGTGTGCCACGGACACAAGGCTTGTGTGAGGTGCATGGAAAGGACGCCATTTCTTCATCTTGGTAAGGATCACGGGTCTTCGGAAACCGTCTACATGAGGACTCGGATTTGGCTACCCGAGAATGACCCATGGAGGAAGCGTGGAGATCTGTTCAATGGCAAGGATGAGCTCGAAGTACCTCCACCTAAGCGCAGTGGCGAGGAGATAGATACTTTGTTGAAAAGGTGGAAACACTGCCCTCCGCCGGGTAAGATAAATAAGCATAAGCGGAAGCGGGGAGATAAGAAGAAGGAAAAGGAACACGGTCCGCTCATGGGGGTATGGAAAAGGAGGTCCGTGTTTTGGGACTTGCCGTACTAGAAGATTCTCAGTACGCCGCATAGCCTTGATGTCATGCATATCATGAAGAACGTGTGCGAAAGCTTTCTTGGCACTCTGCTCAACATGCCGGATAGGACCAAAGACGGGCCGAAAGCAAGACACGACCTAAAGGCCCTGAATATCAGAGAAGAGCTTCACCCCCGTCTTCTTCAATGGTTGAGGAGGAGACAAATGATCGCAAGCGCAAAAGGGCGGGGAAGTAGCCGGTTGAGGAGGAGACGAAAGATCCTAAGGGAAAAAGGGCGAAGAAGAGTGAAACCCCGCGCCCCTCCTGCTTCACTCTATATCCTAACAAGCTTGAACAGATGATCGATTCCTCCTTGGAACCAAGTATCCCTTAGGCTACGCGGGGATGATATGTAGATGGTTGGACCCGACGAAAGGAATCTTTAGTGGGATGAAGTCTCATGACTGTCACATCATGATGACGCAGATACTTTCGGTTGCAATCCGAGGGATCATGGAACGGCACGTCCGTGCAACGCTGACTAGCCTCTGTAACTTCTTCGACGTCATCACTCGGAAGTCGATAACCGTCAAGAAACTCGGGCGGCTGCAGGAAGATATCGTCACCATCATATCCGATATGGAGATGTACTTCCCGCCCGCATTCTTCGACATCATGGTCCACCTACTGTTGCATATAGTGGACGATATCGAGGATCTCAGGCCTCCGTTCCTTCACAACATGATGGCGTTAGAAAGAATGAACGAAATCATCAAAGGATACGTCCATAACAAGGCACATCTGGATGGAAGCATCGTCCATGGCTTTCTCACCGAGGAGTGCGTCTCTTTCTGCAAGAATCAACTTAACGAGGAAAACCCACGTCCGATTGGTTTGCCCACGAACAAGCACCTCGGCAGGTTCGAGGGAGTACGCCACCACACCAGCAAGAAGGAAATGGACGTGGATCAGTGTGATAGGAGAGCCGACTTTGATAGGGCCCACTTAGTAGTGCTAAAGCACATGGACGATGTCACGCCTTGGGTGGAAAAGCACAAAACAATGATCAAGAACAATGCTAACAGGCCGATGACGGAAGAAGAGGTATTCAGAGCGCACAACTCCTCTTTTGCGCACTGGTTCAAAGACCAGATTGATGCCAATCCCCCGCCAATGACAAGCGTCGTGGACAGAATCACAGTGGCCTTGTCTTACGGGCCCGCGCCAAACCTCACGACTTATCAAGCATACGACATCAGTGGTTACACATTCTATACGGAGGAGAGAGACAAAAGAAGCGACTATCAAAACTCGGGTGTGACGATGGAATCTTACACGGGTGAAGATAAGAAAAGATACTACGGAAGGATCAAGGAAATTTGGGAGCTTGACTACGTCGTGGAGAAGCTACCGATGTTCCATGTCACATGGTCCATAGATGTCATAAAAGAAGACAAGTATTTCACCACCATGCGTATGCCCAACAAATCCAAGACCAAGAAACCCACCGCACAAAATGAGCAATGGGTACTGGCTAAGCACGTCGAGCAATGCTTCTTCATTACCGACCCGTCAAGGCCTAGCCATGTCATCGTCAGGAGAGGCAAAAGGGCCCTCGTCGGAATGGATGGAGTCGCCGACGAGAAAGACACTGACGGACTCGTCGGAGACCCGATGATGGAAGAACCCAATGAAGATGATGCAACATACACAAAAAGAAGAAGAACCACACTACCTAGGTCGTCAGCTACAACAACTCCGTACACAAGGAGTCAAGACGATGAGACTGGCGGGGTCAAGTCAAAAATACCAAACAGAAAGGCAAGAAGAAGAATCAGAGTGCAAAGAAGAAACAGTTGGATTTTGGTGTGGTGTATTACTTATTAATGATTTTATGTATAAGTGTGTACTGTACTATAAAACTCCTACGGAGACGATAGATCATTTGCAACTAACTTAATTAGCCATCATTTTATGTGTGTTTGTTGCCTCCGACGGAATTGCGCTATCATTTTATGTGTGTTTGTTGCCTCCGAAGAAATTGCGCTATCATTTTATGTGTGTTTCTTGCCTCCGACGAAATTGCGCTATCAATTTATGTGTGAATGTTTGACTCCGACGGACTATCCTTTTATGTGTGTTTTTTGCGTCTGATGGAATTGCGCTATCATTTTATGTGTGTTATTTTTTTCCTCTAACGGAATTGCGCTATCATTTTATGTTGTCTCCGACGAAATTGCGCTATCATTTTATGTGTGTTTGTTGCCTCCGACAAAATTGCGCTATCATTTTATGTGTGTTATTAATTGTTGCCTTCGACGGAATTGCGCTATCATTTTATGTGTGTTATTTGTTGCCTCCGATAGAATTGCACTATCATTTTATGTGTGTTTGTTGCCTCCGACGAAATTCGCACTTCAACAAGAAAACGAGTCGAGAAAACGAGAGTGCTCGTTAAACTCGTTGAGTTTCGATTTTTATGTCCAGCTGCCCCTAGACGGAAAGTGCGCTGGCCCCACCTGGCGGTGACCCTGGCCCCACCTAACAGTACCACTGGCGAATTTGCACCAAACCGCCGGGGGTATCACTGGCTGGCCCACCTTCCAGCATCAATACCACCGGCAAATTTGCAACAAACTCCGGGGGTAGAATGGGCTGGCCCCACCTGCCAGTGACCCTAAAGTTACCACCGGCGTATTTGCGAAAACACCGAGGGTAAGTGCCTGTGGGTCCCACCCCCTGTATAAGGTTTTGTCCTTCCCCTCTCTAGATCCCGCAAAGATCGAACCCCACCTGTGCTGTCTCGATCCGCCGCCATCCCCATCGCTCCCCACCCGTCTCGATCCTCCGCCGTCCCCGTCGATCCGCCGCCATCCACCGTCAGCTAGGTGAGTCCCCTCGCCCCCTCCCATCCCTTCCTCTCTTCCCTCGCCCTCCACTACCTAACCCTCTCCACCTTGCAGGACAGAGCCGCTCCCTCCTCGTCGACCGCCCGGAGGAGGAGGCCCCCGTGGAGAAGGAGACCACCGTGTAGGAGGCCCGGAGGAGGAGGAGACCGCGTCGGGTGTTGGGGATATTCTATATGGGTATCCTCATAGAATGTCCTCTATCCGGATAACCCGGGTGGCCCACAGTTGGTAGCATGGCCCATGCCCTGCTGGGCGGCCCAGTTAGATGGATCCAGAAGGGAGGCCCATGCCGGATAAAGGAAGGCTACGGAGGAGTCACCGACGTACCCGGAGCCTTGGAGTGCAAGACACGCTAGACTAGTTGTAAGCATTGTAGGACTCTGTAACCTGTCCGGCTAGGACTTTACCCTGTAACCCTAGGACCTGGCGACTATATAACTCGGGCCTATGGGAGCCTTTAGGGCAGACAATCTCAGACGATAACTTAGGCTTTCTAGTCACCTCACACAGCGATCCAATCCCTGTAACTCGGCGTATTGCCCTTATAGTGATTTATAGCAGGAGTAGGATTCCGCCAGCGTTGTGGGATCTGAACCTGGGTAAGCTGTGTTACCTCGTACCCGTCAACCATCCGCCTTCCCCCACGTCTCTAAACACGCACTGTGAGGACCCCTCCATGGCGTACTCGTCGGCAATACCACGACAGTTGGCGGCCACCGTGGGGCAAGAGGCGCTTCAGTCTCTTCAACAAGCGAGGACCAAGATCTTCGCGGGAATAAGCGAAACCGTAGCCATTGGTTGTGTTCTCTTCTCCGACAATGTTTCGATTGTCCCTCCCAACGAGTTCTGGATCCCGACGAAGACGAACCCTACGCGGTGCTCGATCGTCCCCATCGGAGATATCCATCTCTTTATCGGCGAAACTGACTTGAGCACTAGTTCCCTGGGAGTCGGAGGAGCATCAAGACCCGCACGGACCGCCTACGGGCAGGATACGTTCGCGGAAGGATTGATGTCGGATCTCTCTTCGGAGTTTGCCGACAAAGATCAGAAAAATTCAAGACCCGCACAGACTGCCTATGGGCAGGATATGTTCGTGGAAGGATCGATGTCGTATCTCTCTTCGGAGTTTGCCGGCAAAGATCGGAAAAAATCAAGGCCCACCCAAACCGCCCCTGTGCAGGATATAACAGTGGAAGATCACTGCAAGTCTGTCGGCTTCGTCCGCACGTCTAGACATCAGATATCCAAGTTCGTCGGCGTGGTTACCATCTTCGATCTGGCGCGTTGCATTCAGATAGAGGGCGAAAACCCCCGCGATTACCTCACCAGGTGGCTCTGTATACGGGCCGATCTGGCGCATTACCCTAATGATGATGCCATGTATCACTTTGTGGAAGGACTCGATCGAGGTACTCTTCTCCGGCGTTCTCTAAGGCGCCAGCAGGCTTCGGGACGTCTCACCTTCGAAAGCATGGTGAACACCGTCAAGAACTACGTGGAGGCCGAAGAGGCAGCTCAGACAGCTCTTGTGCTCATTGACGGAGCCCCTCCGATTTAGCCACCGCCACCACCACCTCCCGCTGTCATCGCCGCAGCTGCGCCACCACTTCTAGTCATCGTCGCAGCTATTGCATCTCCACCCCCCGTCATCAAGGAAGCCATGATACCCTCCGACTCTGTGATTGACACGCTCTACGACGACTTCAGTGCAGATTCATAGGAGATAGATTTCAACCCGGAGGAGCTAGAATCTGCCATGCAGGAGATGGAGGAAGATTACGAGCGCGACGAGCAGGCCAACAACGTCGTCGCATCCCGAGAAGTGTTCGTCACCGTCGCGACGGCGATGGATGAAGATCAACCCGGAAGAGCTCCGCCTACATCACTGGACAAGGGGAAGGGACCGCCTGTTGCTGCCGACAATGATTGCGCAAAGGACATGCCCCCTCCGCCTAACCCAGTGCAACAGCCGCAGGAACTCGGCAACGGCCCGGGCAACAGAAACACCGCAAACCCGCCGCCACCGGAATCTACGTCTGTTGCTGCCCAAGTTACTCCAGCTGATAGAGTGAAGTACGGCAATCTCCTCGTCAAGCGTATGACCGTGGCTCATATTCGCAGTGTAGTCCAGCTTGACGAGAAGCGCCAGCAGCTGCTGGAGGGAGCGCAGACCATCGTGGAGCAAGGCTCAAAGCTAGATCGAGATCTGGCAAATGCGCAGAAGTCCATAGAGAAAGCTAGAGCAATGGAGGTCGAGTACAAGACTCTGCTGCAGTAGCAGAAGGCCAAGAAAGCTCTGGCTCGTGTCATCAACGATCTTGGTGTGCGGCGAAACCTAGGATGGGCTCCCCCGACGCCGGCACAGGCCAAGCCATACATTAACAGTGAAGGAAGACAGGTGATGCCCACTCCTCTCCTCAACCTCGCCGTCGCCAAGACCCTTCTGCATCAGGATAGATCGCCTGAAGCGGTGGACTAGGTCTATGACCTAGTGGCCAAGGCGGTGAAATAGTAGGAAAAGGCCACCTCTCAGAGGCTTGAGTCTGACCCAGAGTTTTGCCAGTCTAGCCAACATAAGACGCCAAGGGACAGATCTCCTCTTGATGTCGGGTCTCAGACGGGTTCATTAGAACAAAGACGGAGGGATGCGCGCAACAGGAAGGATGCTATCGCCATATCCTCCGGCCACGAAGGTAAGGCCCAACCTCGTCGCCCGTCGCCACCGTCCCACTCACCCCGACATCGCGAATACACCAAGGCTCACTGTCATATGGATATGCCTCCGCCAAGGCAGAGCGGCATCGTCATCCGCGAAAATGCGGAGCAGACCCGTCATGACGGGGAGCGCAACCAAGGAAACAAGAGCAGGTCACTCCATACAAGCAACCGCGAAAAGCGTGAGGCGTCGCAGGAGGGTAACAGCAAGAAGGCTAACCCACCGCCACCTCCGCCGCCGTCGCCACCTAGCAGCCACCATGGTGGAGGAGGCCCGCATCGTTCACGCAGCCCATCCCCTAATGGCAAGAAGAAAAGAAGCCCGGAGCCATACGACGCACGTTCGCATATAGACAAGATCCACGAGGCCCGGGAAGGACCATACCTGGGACCACGTTGCTTTGGACCTGTGATACGGCCTACAACTTACCCCAAAGGTTTACGGATTGATAAGACCATCAAGCCCTATGACGGCACCGCCAAGCCAGCTACATGGTTGCAGGACTACGTCAACGCGGTGGAGATCGCCGGGGTAGCCCCAACGTCGCCATCAAGTACCTCCCATTAATGTTGGCGGGAACGGCCCGTCAATGGATTGATGACTTGCCGGAGAGATCCATCTGCAATTGGTTGGACATGCAAGAAGCGTTCACCAAGAACATCGAGGGTACGTACAATTGTCCCTGTAATGTTGGCGATCTACAGCGGTGCATGCAAGAGAAAGACGAGACATCTCGGGCCTACCTCTCCCGCTGGCTGGATATGAAGAATTCCTGCGCAGGAGTGCACGTTCAGACCGCAATGGCCGCCTTCATCGGTGGGTTGGAAAGGGGTACGTTGCTCCGACATAAGCTGAAGCGCTTGCAGGAAAATCACAAGCTAGACTTGAACCAGATGATTCAGTTGGACAGTGAGTTCATAGCTGCTGACGACGATGCTTGCGGCTCTCTGCCGGCAACGGCCGTTCCAACTCAAGCTTGGAGGAACAAAAACACAAAGCGGAAAACCGCACCAGAAGAAAAGAAAACTCCCGACATGGTCGCTATGACCTTCGCAGGACGAGGTGATGGCGGACAACGTGGTCGAGGACAGGGAGCTGGTCGTGGGCAGCAGCGAGTAAGTGAAACTACCTCGGCAGTGCTCCGCGTTCCCCAAACCTACGAGGAGTACCGCGATATGCCATGCCTCGTACACCTCGATGCCAACGGCAAGGCCACCCACACCAATCGCCACTGCAAGTTTGTCAACGACCTCAAGGAGGACCCGGAGTCCGGCTACAAGCGAAGTCGGAAGAACAGACCGGGAGGCAAGGGAAAGAGGAAGAAGAAGGAGGAGGAGTCCAAGGATTCAGGTGACATGGACGAGGACGTTGACCCCAAGAACGCCGCCAAGAGCAATGGAAAAGGCAAGAACCCCTTCGAGAAGAAGGCGGCAGTTTTCCACACTTTCCTTGGTACCCCCACCGTCCGACAACAGAAGACCTCCATGAGAATACTGATGGCCACTCTACGCCCAGTTCCCTAGTTCCTGCGCTGGTCGGAGATTCCTATTACTTGGGACAGGAAGGATCACCCAAACCTCATCCCTACGGAGAACCAATACACCATGGTAATCAACCCTCTGATTGACGGCAATGAGTTCACCAAATGTATGGTGGATAGTGGAAGCAACATCAACATCATGTACCTGGATACACTGCAGAAGATGAACTTGACGGAGAAAAACCTAAGGTAGACCAACACCATCTTCCACGGCGTAGTTCCTTGTCGAGAGGCTTGTTGACACGGATTTTGTCTTAGATTTTTTAAAAGAAATGATGTTTATGAAATACAAAATAAAAATAAATAAATCCTAAAAAAAGGTGTTGTCTCAAAATAAAAAATGTATATTGTTGATATACCGTGGAGGGGCGCAATCCAATATTGAATAAAATTATCGCGTTGTGGGTAGCCCTAGTATATTCGACCGCGGGATTATTGTCGCCGACAACTCTACAAATTATGGTCATGCTAGAAAATAATATGAAGATCTCATGAAAAGAAAATTTACAATATATATACAAATGAATCTTTGCTAGCCGTTTGAGTTTAAAGTTTTGCTAGCTAGCTAATTCACATGCCATTTGGTCTTGTACATGGATTTACCGGCACCGTTGCATAATTAAGAAATAATAAAAGAATGCCCATATGCATGCAGCTCCATGTGGAATGCTTCGTGAGCAAAAGACTCATAACCAGACCAAGTCTACTCAGGAAACTTAGGCTCCAATCTAAAACTATCCACTAGGCCACGTTTTCTCCCACGATGTGCAGAACGTGTGCGATATGCACGTCTCCAAAAACTTCTATCCCAGACTGCCTATACAAGAATCAGCAAACAATGCTCTCAGCGGAGGACACACGCCCAATATTCCACACATGCTAATCATCCTACCCCGGCCAGTCCATCGCTCCTCTCCTCCTGAAAACCATTGCTGCTCGCTTGCTCGCTACACACGCACCGCCGGCGGCTGTTTGCCATACACGCCATCGGCCGCTCACCTTTGTCGGACACACGCTTGTCGCCGGCCGTCCGTTTCACTGCGTCGCTCGCCTCCGGCCGCTCGGCATATACAGTACAATACGTCTGTTTTGTCTGGTTGCCGAATAGCCACAATCATCATTCTCCTATGATTATTCTGATCGCCATACCATCTAATGCCTAGCAATCCACGCGCGTATACTAGCTGCTGCTAGTGCTAGCTATCACCGACCGGCCGCTTGCCGTGTATGCCGGCCGGCTGGCCGCCGTACGCCGCCCAGCCGCCCGTATAAATGCTTCCGGGAGTATGCTGCCGGCCGCCGCTGCCAAGACTCGAAGGATATCTGCTAGAAGGTAAGAAAAATACTTCTTTCCTTGCTCTTTTGGCTGGTCACATTGAACACATGCCATAGAGTTTCTCTCCTTCATCTGCTAGTTTGGTCATATCGACACAAATTAGGGGATTTAGGCTGGTTACATTGACACATGCTATGGAGCTTCTTATTTTCTTTCGCTAGTTTGGTCACATTGACACAAATTAGGGGATTTTTTCTTCTAAATTGATATGTATATCTTTGTTCTTGGCTTGATCATGTAGATATATGCTTAATTTCCTTATTCTCATGATCATGATAAACTGGCTCTTGGTTTGATCATATTGATACAAATCAAGATGCTATAAACTCATACATGTTATCAAAAAATCTATCTTTTGGCTTGATTATATTGACACAAGCTAGTTTTCTCTAAATCCACATCTTCTTAAAAGAATTGGGATCTTGGTTTGGTCACGTTGACACAAACTAAGATGCTATATAACCATTACATTAATAAATTTCAGCTCTTGTCTTGGTCACATTGACACAAGGAGCCAAGTTGCTCTAAAATTACATGTCTTGGTTTGATGTGTTGATATATGCTAAATCTCCAACTCCTCACAATTACGATAAATCGGCTCTTGTTTTGGTCAAATTGACACAAACCAAGATGCTATAAACTCATGTATATAAGTTACCAAATTTTGACTCTTGGCTTGGTCACATCGACACAAGCCAAGTTGCTCTAAAAATCATATATTATAAAAATGTTGCTCATAGTTTGGTAACATTGACACAAATCAAGATGCTATAAACTAAAATCAGGCTCTTGGCTTGGTTATATTGACACAAGCCAAGTTGCTTTAAAAGCACATATTAATAAAATCAGGCTCTTGGTTTGGTCACATTGACACAAGCCAAGTTGCTTCATGTTCACATGTTAATTAAATTTGGTTCTTGGTTTGGTCACATCGACACAAGCCAAGTTGCTTTAAATTCATATGTCACTAAACTCATGCCGTTGGTTTGGTCACATTGACACAAACTAAAGTGCTCTAAATTTACATATATCACTAAAATCATGTTCTTTGTTTGGTCACATTGACACAAGCCAAGTTTCTCTAAATTCATATGTTAGTTAACTTACGACCTTTGGTTTGGTCACATTGACACAATCCAAAGAGCTTTAAAATCATGCCTAGTCGAAATCAACGCACATTTATAATAAAAGTAAGTTGAGTAGAAACGGGTTGTAGCGCATGATATAATGTCCAACAAAAGTCGGTAAATATTAAATTATCATATATTATATCATGGTACAATTAAAAATATACAACAAAGTTTAACTAGTCAAATATCTGAAATAGGTGAATCTAGTATCTTTATATGACCCGCCATGATCTAAAAAGGTCTAAAAAATTCTTACACTTCTGTTGATATGCCGTCCCTAAAAACGTAGCATCCCCATGATAATATTCTCTTGCGCATACCTTGACGTGTATGCAAGACCAAAATTAAACAAAGATACATACAGGTTAGTCCAAGATATAATCGTTTAGCTTTCCTTCCTCAAAATATTCTCATGTTGAAAGGAAATAAGAAATTAAACTACATCCATTGGTATTAGAAAAAAATATGAAGAGCTATCTATAGAATAGCCGTCGATGCATGCATATAGAAAAGCATCGTGCATAGCCCATGGCCAAAATCGCATGCACCATTCTGATGCCCCCTTAGTCGGCTAAAACAATCTCACTCTATAACTAATCAATATGCTTTATGATCCATAAGCCGGTTAAGTAAATGATGTATCCGATGCATGCAATCTACTTGCATTTCTAAATACTAGTGCAAGTGCAAAATATTTTGCTTGTATTTCTGATGTTAGTACAAGCGCAAATTATGACATATATGCTGAAAATAAATGATATCGTATGCTCTCCCGAGTGCACCGCCGATGACGACAGCGAGGAGGACTTTAGTGTTCTACATTTTATAGTCTTGGTTTGTTTCTACATTTTGTAGTATTCATATGTTGTGATGCTATGTAATAGATGGTTGGAATTCTTAATCAGGGGTTTTCTCTACGGAGATGTAATTGACGGAATTTATATATAAATGTACGAGTTCCGAAAGTATGAACTGCAATCTTTGATATTTGTCATTTATATTTGAGCAATTTAAATTTATATTATATTTGTCTCTATGACGCGGACGCGAGTACTTTAGTCGCCCCATTTTTCCATCATCAAGGTTCGGTCCCTTGGGTGCATCATGCTTCAGGTCGCTTTTAGTGATGTTAATAATTACCGCCAAGAGAGTATGATCTTTGAGGTGGTCCCCTTCAAGAGCGTGTACCATGTCATATTCGGCCACGATATATTCCACACCTTCATGGCCAAGCCATGCTTCGTCTACAACAAACTCAAGATAACCGGACCAAACAATGTCATCACCTTATTCGGAAGCTTTGCCAAAGCTAGGGACTGCGAGATTGGAGAAGCAGCCTACGCAGAAGCTGTCCTCTACAGCGAAGAATTCAAGGATATCCAGAGAAAGGTCGATGCCTCAGAGATGCCCGTGTCGAAGAAACAGATTTCCGATTCCGCTCCAGCATTCAAGGCCGCCATCGAGACCAAGCCGGTGGAACTTGTGGTAGGCGATGCCTCCAAGACCACCGCCATTGGGACGAACCTGTATCCCAAATAGGAAAGCACGCTCGTCGAGTTCCTCCATGAGAATAGGGACATCTTTTCCTGGCAACCTTCCGACATGAAAGGTGTACCTAGGGAACTTGCCGAGCACAGTCTGAATATTGATCCAAAATGTAAACTGGTGAAACAACCTCTACGACGCTTTGGATATGAGAAGAGACGCGCTATAGGCAAAGAGATAGCTAGGTTACTTAAGGCTAGTTTTATCCGAGAATTCCTTCACACCCAATGGGTGGCCAATCCTGTACTTGTCCCCAAAAGGGAACCAAATAATTAAGGATGTGCGTTGATTACACCGGCTTGAACAAAACATGTCCCAAAGATCCATTTGCTTTGCCTCGCATTGACCAAGTCATTGACTCGATGGCTGGCTCGGAGCTTTTTTGTTTTCTCAATGCATACTCAGGATACCACCAGATCAAGATGAGGAAGTCGGACCAATTGGCCACTTCGTTCACTACACCCTACGACACGTTTTGCTATGTCATGATGCCCTTTGGGCTGAAAAATGTAGGTGCTACGTACCAGCGGACAATGCAACATTGCTTGCACGATTAAATTGGTCGGAACATTCACGCCTATGTGGACGATATAGCGGTGATGTCTAAAAAGTCAAACGACTTAATCTCCGACTTAAAAGAAACCTTTGATAATCTCTGGAAATACAACATGATGCTTAACCCTAAGAAGTGCGTCTTCGGGGTTCTAGCCAGCAAATTGTTGGGCTTCATCGTTTCCCAGCGTGGAATCGAGGTCAATCCGGAGAAAATCAAGGCCATCTTAAACATAAACCGTCCGACATGCCTAAAGGACATACAACGACTAACAGGTTGTGTTGCAGCAGTTAGTCGGTTCGTCAGCCAACTTGGAGAGAAGGCTCTGCCACTGTACAAGTTGCTGAAGAAGGCGGAAAAATTCACATGGACGGACGAAGAAGATGCAACATTGAAGCAGCTCAAGGAGATTCTTTTATCAGCGCCTATCCCTGCAGCGCCCGAGCCTGGAGAGCCCATGTTAATTTACATGGCGGCCACCAACCGGGTAATCAGCATCGTCGTCGTGGTAGAGCGGAAAGAACCAGGATATGAGCACGGAGTTCAACGACCAGTTTACTATATAAGCAAGGTCTTGATGGAGTCCAAGTAGCATTACCCACACTACCAAAAGATAGCTTATGGAGTATTCCTTGCTTCTCCGAAGCTGAGGCATTTTTTCCAGGAGCACCCCATCACAGTAGTGAGCAAGACTCCACTCTCCAAAATTATCAACAACAGCGACGCTACAAGAAGGGTCGCGAAGTGGGGCATTGAACTTTCCGCCTTCGAGATCACCTACAGGAGACGCGACGCTATCAAGTCACAAGCCTTGGTGGATTTTATCGCAGATTGGAAGCAGATGCCAGATGCTACCCCATTGCCGGAGCCAGAATACTGGGTGATGCACTTTGACGGATCAAAGCTACTCAACGGCTCAGGGGCTGGTGTACTACTACAGTCACCAACTGGGGACAAGCTACACTACGTTCTACAGATCCACTTCGAGGCTACGAACAACATGGCGGAGTATGAAGCACTCATTCACGGATTACGTGTAGCCAAGGATATTGGCATCAAGCGCATAGTTTGCTGTGGAGATTCTGACTTGGTTGCCCAGCAGGTGGCTGGCACCTGGAATGCACGGAACCCTATGATGGCGGCATATTGAGACGAAGTGGACGATATAGCCAAGAGCTTCTTGGGCTACGAGGTCAAATATGTACCTAGGGAGCAAAACGAGGCGGTTGATCTGCTGTCTAAGCTTGGATTAGGGCGCAAACGAATTCTGACTGGAGTTTTCCTGGAGCATCTACGGACACCATCCGTGAAGGGAGCAGATATCGACAACCCGAACAGATTAGACTCTTTCGTCCACATGGTGGCAAAGGTCCCTCCAGCTTAGACAAACCATTCATGGAGTATCTCGAACACGAAACTTTGCCCGACGACGAGATCGAAAGATGGCAAATAGTACGTTGAGCAAAGGGCTATACCATAATCAATGGACATCTCTACAAAAGAAGCACTACTGGTGTATACCTTAAGTGTGTTTCCCAGCAAGAAGGTATTGAAATCCTTCACGAAATTCATCTCGGAGATTGCGGGCATCACGTCGCTCCCTGATCTTTGGTCGCTAAAGCCTTCCAGCAAGGATTCTACTGGCTGACTGCAAAGGCGGACACCAACAAGATGGTTGAGACATGCATGAGATGCCAGTACTATGCCCGACAACCACATGTTCCTGCTGATGAATTGCGAAGAATACCAATAACTTGGCCATTTGCGGTCCGGGGGCTGGATATGGTGGGTCCGTTACAGACGGCACCATGTGGGTTTACGCATCTGCTTGTAGTAGTTGATAAATTCACCAAATGTATAAAAGCTAAACCCATTAGAAAGCTCGATGGGGGCAACTACCCTTAGGTTTGTCCAGGATCTAGTGGTGAGAATTGGTCTCCCACATAGCATAATCACCGACAACGGCAACAACTTGTCACTCAGAGAAGTGGAAGCTTATTGTTGGGAGAAGGGCATCCGACTTGACCTTGCATCTGTGGAACACCCACAATCCAATGGTCAGGTTGAGCGAGCCAATGGATTAATTCTACAGGTAATCAATCCATGTCTTGAGGCACCGCTGCATAGAGCAGCTGGAGCCTACGCGGAAGAATTGCCATCTGTATTGTGGAGTTTACGAACTACACCGAACAGATCCACCGGCTACACCCCTTACTTCATGGTATATGGAGCTGAAGCCATTCTGCCTTTCGACATCCTTCATGATTCACCAAGAGTTGCCGCCTACGCCGAAGATGACGCCGAAGAATCCAGACGCCTAGATGTGGACCTTCTTGAGGAGGAGCGCGTTTTGGCATGCCAAAGATCCGCCATCTACCAGCAGAAGCTATGCAGCTACCATAATCGCCGCGTCCGGCATCGCTCGTTTAAGGAGGGGTATCTGGTGCTCCGACTTAAGCAGAAAAAGTCACACAAATTATACCCGCCATGGGAAGGACCGTTCATCATAAGCAAGGCGCTGCTAAATGGGTCTTACTACCTCGTTGACAATCGTGAACTGAAGGATAGACCCAATGAGGATCATAAGCATAAGAGACGTGACCCGGATGATGACTACCCGGAGCTTGATCCGCCATGGAACATAGCACAACTACGTCCTTTCTACAATTAGCATTTTTTATCTATTGTGTATCTCTTATATGATCAATGAAATAAAGCTCTCTGGTTCACTCATATTTTTGAGTCTTTTACCTCCTTTAGTGTTCATTTTTGGATCGTATAAAACCTTTATGCACAAATTTTGCGATTGCACTTGTGAAAATTCCGCCTAAGGGCGTTAGCTTAAGTTTTCTGGTCTGCACGTTCTTTGTTGTTTTTATGTGGATTCTGGAGTAGTGACTTTCGGCACTTATTGTCGGAGATTTGGTGCTTAGGTTATTGGCAGTGCCATTGGGCATCATCACCTGAGCGCATGGTTCCGACAACGAGTCTTCCGACTCACGAAAAGTCAAGCATAAAATCCAGAGTAATGGATAAGCCAACACTTGCTTAAAAATATATACATGCTGGAACTAAATGTTGAGTAGCAGGAAAGAACAACCATTGTTTTCCGCCTTAAGTTAACACGTAGTTTTTTCGCATACACATTTCAGAGGAAACAAATATTACATAAATATTTTTTCATTCCTCTGACGCAGGCGACTTGGACGCAGCATCACGAGCAGCAGGAGAGTCACCTTCCTCGAAGTCGGCAGTATTGAGGGACTCGGAGGAGCTTTGGTTGCCGCCGTCAATGGTTTTCATGGGCACAAAGACATTAAGGTCGACCAACTCGGCGACTTTGGTGTCAAAACCCGCGAGCGACGCCAAGATAGCCTCGTGATCTATCTTTTGTCCTTCGTCGTTGACGTCGGGGATACCAGAGGTCACCGTGTCGATGTCGGCATTTTCGTAGTGTGCCTTGACCATTGACAGCGCCATCCTTGCACCGATCCGCGTAGACGAAGCTTTCCAGCTTGAGATACGCTCGGGGGCTCGGCGCAGGATCTCTGAGAACTTCACCATAGAATCCACCGCCTTGATATTAATCTGGAGGGTCTTGGCTATCTCCTTGGTCTGCTTGATGGCGGTGTTGATAAAGTTGCCGGCCAGGACCATGCAATTACTTCGGCGGAGGAGGCGACCGGGTTAACCCCATAGGAGCTGCAAATTTCCGACAAAGGAGCACATGAGTTCAATAACACAAAAAGTTCAGAGTATCTAGCTTATAGAAGTACAAGGCGGAGAATCACTTACTGAAGATGCTAATCTCAGCCTGCTGGAGAGTTTCCGCCATGGAGTCCCGTTCTTGTGGGAGGATCCTATACGCGTCCAGATGGCGCTGATTTTGCTCATTGGCGGCTTTCTTCTGATCTTTCAGGATCATGATTTCCTCCTTCAAGCGGTTCATCTCCTCGTTGGCGGAGTCTTGCAGGACTTTCATTGAGTCTTCATGCATCTTCAGCATGTCCTTTCTCTCCTGCTTAAGGATCTAGTTTTCGCTATCCAGCTGCTGAATATGCTTGGATTGATCAACAATATCCTTAGCCTTGGAAATGGATTTTGCAAGCCAGAGAAATTAAAGTACACAGTGAGTACTCGGAGAATGTTGGCACAAGACCAAGTCGGAATACAAAAAAGAAAGGAAAAACAGACGCTTGCTCTTGGTGATTTGTTCCTTCAAGAAGGCAGTTTTACCCTTTTCGGCTTCCAAGTCCGCGCGCATCTTCTGGTACTTGTCGTTGGCCACGCCCCTTCGAGAATTCTCATTCTTTGGAAGAAGAAAGTTAAAAGTTGTTCTGTCTACTTGGAGCATCTAGCCAGAAAATTTCCACCTAGAAGCTCGTGGGCTACAGCGAGAGTTTTTTTAACTTAGCACTATGCTTAGCCTTTCTTTAAGCATCTAGTAGGAACTAATTCAGTTTTCGATTAGAAGCTTGGGGGCTACAGTATAAGGTTTTTAACTCAGTCATATGCTTAGAATCTCTTTAAGCATCTAGTCGGAACTAAATTAGTTACAACTAGAAGCTTGGGGGCTATAGTATTGAAATTTATAAACACTGCGTATGCTACTCTGAAAGCATCTAGTCAGAATAATTCATTCAAACTATATGCTTGGGGGCTACAGTGAGAAGTTTTCTAGCTTAGTCACTCTTAGAGCATTTAGATGCAAAGACCTATTGTTTTCCGTCTAAATCCTCGGGGGCTACAGTGAGATACTCATATGAAATGTAAAAGACAAATAAAACTTACAAGCGCGGTGATCTTGAGGTTTGTAGCACTCTCCGCAAGCAACTTGCCAAAGGACAAACTGTTTCCTTGCAAGATTTATGCTTGCCGGAGAAGCTCAAGACCGCATGTTGGAGTTGTCGGTGCTGCACCAGGAACCAGAGCGGTGCTACCCGGTGTAAGTACCGGATAGACTATCTTCGGGAACTCTATGGTCTTCTTGGGTGCGGAGGCGCCGCCTTCGACAGACGTACCACCTTCCACCACTGCCTTACCGATACCAATGGCATCCTTAGCCGGAGCTTCAGCCATTTGGTTTGCGGCACTTTCCTGCGTCGCCTGTTCGCCGACAACGGCAAGCTCCGTAGATGCACCTGAGTCCACTTCCATGGCGGAAGGGCCAGATGCTACTTTGGCTTGTGAGTTTGTCGGAGCGGGCGAAGGCTGGACACTAGGAGTGACAGGGGCGATGGCGGGAGATGCGTGGGGAGAAGCGTCACGATGCAACATATTCTTAATGTTTCTAGAAGCCCCCAAAGTTTTGGAGGTCTTCTTCAAACTAGTAGTGGCTTTCTTCCTGAAACGTACAAAAAGTATAAGTACAGGAGTAAGACAAACAATGGACAATGTCGGAGAGAAAGAAGCTTACACAAGAGGGGGTGCTTTGGAAAAGGGGATCCCAGTAACCTTTATTTTCTCCGCCTCCAGGGTGGCGGTAGTCTTCTTGGAGGCTCCACCCTCCACCCTCCGTCTTCTTCTTCTTGCCTCCGTCGACAGCGTCAGAGGTGGAGCTCTTCCGCTTTCGCGCCAACGGGACCTCATCGTCGGACACGACGGTGACTTCCTTCATCTTTGGATCATAGATTTGGGCAGCCATGCTATCCTCATCTATATCCCTAAGCTGTTAAGTGAATATCCACCGTGTTAGATGAGATGGTAATGGCTAGACGGAAGAACTGGAGTGTATGTCATACACGGAAAATAAATAGATACCTTTGGGAACTTGATCTCTACGAACATGTCGTAGGTGATGGTGAATCCATGCTTGCTATCCTTCACCTTGACGATGTCCTTGAGGCGGAGCTTGATGGAGTCGCTCGAGAAATTGTCCTCAGAGATGCGGAGGCTATCCTTCCTCTCGTTGGTATACTCGTGCATCAAATTCAAGCGGTGCTGTAGAGGATGGATCCGCCTGACGAACCAGCACATGGCCAGGTCCAATCCGGTGAGACCTGTATCTACGAACCACTCTATCCGCCTTATAGCGTGGGAAGTGTCGATGTCGGAGGGAAGGGAGGCCTGGGATCTCCATGTCAGGGCTTCAGCGGCAGCTCCATTGACGAAGTCCGGGTACATCACTTCTCGGCCAGCCAGAGGGATATCTGGGCCGTAGAAGTACGTCCGTTGCCAGTTCTTGTAGGACTCATGGCCGACAATGTCGGGGAACCGCCGGCCAGGCCAGATCTTAAAACTAATGGTGCCACAGTTCCTGAGCTCGTCCTTGCCGGCTCCGGATTCACGCTTGACGGTGAAAAAGTATATAAAGAGATGTATCCTAGGCCTAATCCCTAAATAACCCTCAAAAAGCGTCGCGTAGTTGCTAAGCGCGAGGATGCTATTGGGGGAGATATTCTGAGGCTGTACTCGGTAATGGTTGAGGACAGCTAGGAAGAAATTGGAGATGGGTAGGGAGACACCGCGTACTAGTTGGGCTTTGAGGTACACCTTTTCTCCGGCTTGGGGAGAAGGAGTGACCTCGCCGGCCGGCGCGGCTCGCCAGGCGAGTTCCTCCGTCGCAGGGAGGTAGCCCTCGATGATTAGCTCCTTGATGTCGCGGTCCGTAATATCCGAACCGCGCCATTCGCCCTTGAGGGAGTCGTACTCCTCCTCTAGCAGCTCCAGCGCGGCTGGGTTATGGTTGCCGCTGATGGCTTCGACCATCGCGGATTTAGGGATCACCAGGCCCTCTGGGGGCACGATGATGGAGCTCACCGTCTTCACCGCGGCATCTCCTGACGCCGTCATGGAGGGGGCGGAATTGCTGCTGGCCATTGGAGGGGTTACGGTGGTGACTGGGAAGGTCGAGGAGTTAGGGTTTTTTGCACGGTGCGCGGAGAGCTCGAGGAGGCGCTCGCTGGAGGAAGAAGACGATGCAGAGGAGAATGAGGTGAAAAGAAAAAATTTCACCGTTTTTACAATTTATAACCTCTGGCATCAAGATTCGTGCAGAATGATCGAACGGTTGACGCGTGGACGATGTGTGCGGGCGCGTGCGCGGAAATTTCGCCATGTTGCCAACCGTCGCCGCCAACGGTTCGTATCGCTCGCGCTGGAAAAACAGACATGATTGCGTTCTCTGCATGTGTGAGTTACGAGGTGTTGATAACCTATGTCTACGTCATCCTAGCTGTCACTGGCAGATGAACCATCACATTGGAAGATTCCGGCATGGATGGATCTAGTCCGGCTATGGAAGAGTACGGTAGAAGATTCAACAATTATCCGACTTACAAGTTGAAGATGGAGAAAACCTTGCAGGGTTCTTTAGGAGGACTACAAGATGTTGCTTGACGATTCGCCGACATCCATCTAGACGAAGCATTCAACGTGAAGAGGCAATACGCCACAAGATCTCGGAGTTCTCCGGGGGTTACTATTGGGGATATGCTATATGGGTATCCTCATAGCTTGTCCTCTATCTGGATAACCCGAGTGGACCACAGTTGGTAGCATGGCCCATGGCCTGCTGGGCGGCCCAGTTAGATGGATCCATAAGGGAGGCCCATGCCGGATAAAAGAAGGCTACAGAGGAGTCACCGACGTACCCGGAGCCTTGGAGTGCAAGACACGCTAGACTAGTCGTAAGCAGTGTAGGACTTTGTAACCTATCCGGCTAGGACTTTTCCCTGTAACCCTACGACCTGGCAACTATATAAGTCGGGCCTATGGGAGCCTTTAGGGCAGACAATCTCAGACGATAACTTAGACTTTCTAGTCACCTCGCACAGCGAACCAATCCCTATAACTCGGCGTATTGCCCTTATAATGATTTATAGCAGGAGTAGGATTCCGCCACCGTTGTGGGATCTGAACCTGGGTAAGCTGTGTTACCATCGTACCCGTCAACCGTCCGCCTTCCCCCACGTCTCTAAACATGCACTGTGAGGACCCCTCCGTGGCGTACTCGTCGACAATACCACAACACCGGGCAGAGAAATGAAAACTGAGCGCCAGGGTTCGGTGGCTCTCCGCCGCCCCTCCTGCAGGCCCGCCGGCGGCGAGGTGCTCGTCCGTCGACCCCTCTTTTAGCATCCAAGTACAAGAACCCACTCTTCAGGGCATTTGTTAGGTCCCGATACCATAAAGAGATGGATGGGAAACTTGTCACGAGACCTACAATGGTGGAGGGGTTTCTCTTGGTCACCGACCCAAAGGTGGTGCATGTTGAGAACGCAATGGTAAGGAATTTGCCCGGCTTACTAGTTTCATACTTCTCACCACAACTCCATCTCTAAAATTGTTCATGCTACTTGCAGTTCGCGGAAGAAGCTAACGAGTCTGGCTCCTCGTCCCAGACGTCGACGGGCAAAGTCCCGTGGGACAACCCTTTTATCAGGGGCTTGAACATCGTGAAGGAGCAACCGCCGTTGAAGAGGCCGGCAAGAGGCCGTGTCCCCGACGCGGGAGGAGGTCGCCAGCATGTCGATTATGGCTTGGACATGCCCACCACCAAGGACGCGTTGCAGGGGAAGAAGGACCAAGAGAACACGACTCTATTAGAGAAGGTGGCCAACTTGGAAGCAACCTTTGAGCAGCGCGTCCAAGCCGAGGTAGAAACTAGGGTCCAGGTAGAGGTGGCCAGCAAGGTCGATGGCGTGGTGGCTAGCCGGTTCAATGAGATCATTCCTAGAATGGTGGAGACGATCTCCACTTACTTTGCCAACAACCAAACGGGACCACTCCCGGTGATCAGCCTAGGCGGCAGCAACTCGGGCAACATGTGGCCTCCTGCTACACCGGCTCAAGACGCGCCTATATTGGTGACTCCACCCGCCGGCGCCAATGCAGGTTCTAGGGAGTATTCGCCGGCCATGGGGGCAGCCAGCAGCCCCTCGATCACTTGCAAACCCTGCCTCTTTCCCTCGACGCGAGCCGAGCTCGACGCTCACACGGTAATTAATTGAGCCTCTACGCAAGTTAATTACTTTGTCGCCGCCCCTCTCTGACCAACACATGCATGTTTCTTCACAGGAGAAAAGTGTTCCTTGCACCATGCTCATTTATGTGGACAACAAGGTCAAGGATGCTGCGAGGGGACCATTCATGAACCCAACACATCAGACATTCCAATACAAGCCTATGGACGATAGCGTGCACCGTGTTGATGTGGATCGGTCATTCCCGGGATGCGCACACTTGGTTCCTCCTCATCAACCCCCGGGTGCCGAAGATGAGCTGAAGGTCGGGCAACTGAAGAATCATGTCCTTCTATGGATGAAAGCCCTACTTCGGCTGAAGACCGCCGAAGAAATGGTCACTCCAACATCTGTGACTACGGCGGCAAGCCAAGAAAGGGTCACTCCAGCGTCTGCGCCTATGGAGGCAAGCCAAGAAAGGGTGGCTCCAGCGTCTGTGCCTGCGGCGACAAGCCAAAGGGTCACTCCTCCACCTGCCAATGATCCTCCCGAGCCCGAGACACATGTGCACGACAACCTGGTGGACATCGATAACGCTCCCATCGATTCGTTCATTGCTGATTTGGAGGCTCCCATCAATGTTGCTCCTTTTGAGGAAACCGCCCGTGATACCATGACAAAGAAGAAGCTCTTCCCTTCTCAAGAAACGCCCGTGCAGGAAGACGCTACCGCCTTCACCGCTCCACCGCATGCTAAGGTTACCCCTAGGACACTCCGTGATACGGCCATGGAGGTGATAAGACAAACCGGCACCCCTCTGTGACATAAGAAGGGCAGGAAGCGGAAGCCGAAGCATGGGAAAGACACCGCATCAAGCAATAAAGTGGTTCTCGACAAGCTGCCGACCAAGTGGAGGATGATGCGTTATCTTGGTGAACCGATCCTGCCGGACCACATTGTCAAGACGCTGTCGCCGGACCTCAGTAGCCTGCATGATACTGTTAGGTATCTAGAGCAGCAACTTCTCCAAGATAAAAATCCCTCCTAGCCGCTCTTCACGGTCAGGGTCCCCACTAACTATGGCTTCATCACCACCCCCCGCCCCGACGAGTTTTTCTTCATCACGTATGAAGACATCTTCAATTTCTTCCACATGTTATGGCTCGATCGAAACGTGGTCCGCCTGGTATCGCTAAAAATGGCACACGATATCATCGTGGAGAAGACCCCGCACCTCACTATCATGGACCCCTTCTACGTGACCATAGGCACCGTCGACAAGGAACAAGCGTTTGTCCTGAAGTATATCACGGATTTCTTGGTGGCGAATAAGGACAAGTCTTGCTTCCTCCTTCCATACTTTCCCAAGTAAGTAGTCGGTCGCTAAACTTCCCGCTATTACATTCTTTCGTGAATTTCCTTAATAGACGAGGATGATGGTTTATTCCAACTATTTTGCGCAGAGAGAATGGGTGCGTCCTTATCTTCTTTCAACCGTATTATTCCCATATCATCTATCTCGACTCCGGGAGAGATGTGCAGAAAGACTACACCGACGTCAAGTCTACTCTTGATAAAGCCCTCAATGGTTTCAGAGCCGCGGTTGGGCCACTCAAGTATGAGAAAAGATCCAAAGGCATATATGTCAACTCCCACGTAACCAATTTCCCCTGCCTTAGGCAATCATCGACTGGCAATGGGATGGAGCCCTGGTTCACCATCCTATAGATGAGTGAGTATGCAAAGGATGAGGAGAAACTCTTGATGCCATCCGGTCTCGAGAAAAGGTGCAGAGACATGACGGAAACGACCGATGCAAACATCAGAGCCGAGTTTCGTGCCATCCAGCGGGAGATTGGCACGATACTCAAGAGGGATGTCTTGACTAGGGGTGCCACATTCAACTACAGCGGTATCCCGCTGACTAATGAGAGATCGAGGACCGCTTAGCCGCGGTCGCCGATGGGAGGACATTCACCATGCTAGGTGGCATCCATCCCTTCCCGCCGAAGCCAAAGAAAACCTGATCGAGTCACAAACTTGTCTCCTGCAAATGTTAGTTATAGAATTACGATTAGTTTATTTTATGCTTTTCTTTTTGCATAGCTATCTTTCCATGCAAGGAGTCATAGAATTACTTAGCTATATCCGATGCTTTTTCTTTTTTGCATACCTATATGTTATATCTCTATTATGAATATGTGGTGACAACACTAACATTTCCTTCTTGGGTGTGTGTGTGCGCAGATGCCATGGTATGTCGTGTATGAGGGCAGGGTTCCCGGAGTCTACGACGACTGGGAGGATTGTAGGAGGCAGGTCCACCATTTCCGCGGGAATAGTTACAAGGGCTATGCCACTTTGGAGGATGCGGAAACTTGCTACGCGAGGTTTCTAGCGGGGCGGAGGACGGAGATGTGGAGGAGCCCCTTCATCGTGATGATGCTCGCAGCCACCACCGCCTCTCTAGTCTATTTTCTAGTTGGAGTCCAGTAGGTATGTGTTGTATGAACTATCAAATGTTTGAATGTGTGAAACTATTTGAATGTGTCATACAACTCCGGAGACTTGTAATATTATGTCATACATGGTCACTTTCTACACTTGTGTGAACTGTTTGAATGTTATTGATGCATGGTTTGAGCATATGTGTATTTCCTGTATCTGATGTGTGTATTCTGTCATTATCCTATGTATTCTATCAAGACTACAGTGTATTCTGTGTGTATATTGATTTTATTTTTTCAACTCCTAGTAATATTACCCTTGGCGAAACCGTTGGTCTATCCTTGGCGAAACAGATTTCGCCTGTACTAAACTACCACCGGCGATACGTGGAGGCGCCGGCAAGCGTGCTTACCCTCGGCATTTCTGGCTGCTCGCTGGCGCTGGCGAATTTTACCACCGATGATATATGAAAGCGCCGGTGATGTAGGTGTACCCCCAACATTCGCTGCTGCTCGCCGGCGGTAGCTGCATATTATCACCGGAGAAATATAGAGGCGTTGGCGATGAGGACTTACCACCGGCGAGGAGGTCGCCAGCGAGGACGGAGACGCCGGCGATGAGCCTTTTCTGTTCGCTGGCGGTAGGGTTTTCTCTACTAGTGTATATTTACAAGCAAGTTCGTATTTCTCCTCTATGGTTAACATACAAGAGTTCAAGAATGATATAGGACTCTTACTAATAAGAGCATCATAATGGGAAGCAAGTTCATCATTTATATCTTCATTTGTTAAACATGTAGGGTTATCAATAAGAACAGGACCATCATCTAAAGCATTATCATTTAGCGTATCTAAGCACCACTCATCATTATCAATAGTATCACTAGTAGCATTCGTAGCAAGTGAAGGAGTGTTATTAGTTTCATCATAATAGCATGGGTTATCAAAGATGACCATAGGATTTTTAGTTGCACAATTATCATAGAACGGGTTCTCATAAATGACAAATGAGTTTTGAGTTTGAGTGTTACTATCTGTTGGGAATATACTTTATGGGTATACCCACAGGACTCACTGACCATGGTGGCCCACCAATGAGTTAGAGCTTTGCTTCAAAGGAGGCCCAGTCAGAGAAAGAGGAGGAGTCAATTCCTGCTACGATAAGGCCTAGAAGACTTAACGACTTAGGCCTATAGGTTACTTGTAGTCTATGATGTACTTATTGCCGACTCTATAACATAGCCAGATAGGTCTCCGCTATAACCCTAGTTCTCGATGACTATATAAACTAGACCCGAGGGAGCCTTTAGGGCACTAGATCATAGATCAACCACAACCAACTCGCACAGGTGAACCCCTCTTGAACCCGCTTTAACATCCGGCTCTCAGTAATATATTACTGGGTTGCTAGCAGGAGTAGGATCAGATCACCACAGTCGCATCTGAACCTCGGTAAACTTGTGCTCATCACTCCCGGAACACCGTACGGCTCACACCGCATCTTATCAACGCCTTTAGGACCCCCTATGGCGTACTTGTCATCAATACGATGATAGTTGGTACCCACCATGGGTAAGGCGACCTTTAGAGCTTCATTCCGGGCGGAATCTGTGTGTGCAGGAATCAACAAAACAATTGCCATAGGTCGCGTGGTTTACGCCAGTGATGTCCCTCTCATTCTTCTCGACGAGACCTGGATTCCGGCTAAGGAGCCTGTGACGACCTTCACAATCATGTCAATAGGTGAGATCGATATCTATTTCGGTTTCGTTGAACCCACCCAACCCACCCCTGAGGTGATGACCTTGGAGGAAGAACAATCCGGATCTACTCTTTTCGTAGAGGCGGAAGAGTTTACAACCCCGGAAAAACCTGAAACCACCTTGCCCACTCCCATAGAGGAAGAAGTGGTGGAAGAAAATCTGGATCTGATCTCCCTATTGAGATAGGGTACACGGATAAGGAGTATATTCGCTTCAGATCTAGTTCTACTAATGCTAGAGCAAAAAAAAACACTCTTGAGGCACAAGATAAATCGAATGATGAAGTGCCCCTACATCGATATGAAGCAATCGATGAGATCAAGCAGAGCTTTGAAGAAGCAGAGGCAGAAACCCAACTATTCCGTTACCTCGAGTCCATGAAGAAAATGAAGGATTGCTTCGTACACTACTTTGGCTCTAGATACGACTCTGACGATGCTGGAGCCGGTAATGACTCAGTTCTTGATGCGATCGGAGAAAATACTGACTTACCTTCTTCCTCTCGGGAATCACTAATGTTGCAGGAACTCCGAGACTTTGAGAAGGAGATGGCAATGTACAAAGAGGAGTACACCTCCAAGCCTGCGCAAGGTGAGCCGGAGAACCCTTCAAGTTCGTATGATAGCATGGACGAAGACTACAACTCGCAAGATGACATGGACACTGGATATTCTTCCGAGGTCCAGAATCCAACCATGACGGAAAGTATAGATGGAAGCTTATGACCCGGTACCGGACCAAAATCCGTCTTTGCCACTAGTACACACGTAAAGGCTACTAGTCGGTCAAAGAAGATGAAGAACAAGACCCGACACCGACAGAGCTAGTAGAGGAAGCCATTGATGAATAAGTTGACGAAGATCTCGAGATGGAGAACTAGGATGGATATCCCACACCGATCGATCCTCCTGTTGCTGGACACGTTTTCACCAAGGGTGCACGTGAAATCTACGGAGATGCACTCATAAAACCAATCCCAACTGCTTTAGATCTTACTCCAGAGGAGCCGGAGAAAGGGATGAGGACCTGGAAAAGCATCGCTTGTTCTTTCTCGAGGAAGCTGCACGCATCATCGAGTGACTACCAAACAATACATGAGGTGGCCCAGTTCTTGCTAATAGGAACCCGAATATCCATAGAGATTTATCGACGGTAAAACTGGAGAGAATATCCGAGTCTACAACACACCAGTGGAGAATACTGTAGTTTGTTGAGCAATCCTCGCCAATAATCCATCTCTAGAACAAGTCCAGCAGTGCGTATCATTGCTCGATAAAGGACTACAATAGCAGAATATGGCCGCATCATTCAGTGGCAAGCTGGCATCAAAGACTGAAGTTTGCCACACTAATGCAGGCCAAAACACTGATAAAATACCATGCAGGGATATAGATTAGCGTCATTGTGCTATTCCTCGGGAAGAAAAGAATTCAAGGACTGGATCAAATGGTCATCATCGCAGGGTCGCGCGGGACTGGTCGGGACTTCTTCTGGCTGCGTCCCATGATGCCATGAGGGCATTGGTCCCTCACTAAACCCATCGTCGGCAGAATAATCGCCACAGGGAAGACGCAGAGGTGCGCCACCAGCAAGAACAGGACCAGTTAAGTATGTCGCCTCCCAGGCATACTAGCTGTCCGGCCGAGCCTCATCGGAATGATGATAATGCCGGACGAACGAATGACCTGGATCGCCCTGAAACAAGCAGGGATGGAGCCTGACGAAACCAACCTTGGAGCCAGCATAACAAAGTTGTAGGACCGCGGCGCTCAGCCAAAAATAACCCACCATATCCACCATCACGGCCCAGCAGTGACCATGAAGGATCTCATCGCAGCCATGGGAGTCACATGGGCGGAGGAGGCAATGTCAGAAGAAGAAGAAATCCGACTCCGCCGCCATGCAGGAACAACAAGCAACCGAGGCACAGGTCTCTCTCGCCCAACAACGCTCGCCATCGCATCGAGTCTAACATAGAAGCAAGGTGGTACGAGTAGAAGGATGTGTACATGGGACCCAAGTTCTTTGGCCCACGTATCCATCAAACAAAATTTCTGGTTGACTTCGACATTGCCAAACATATTCAACCCTACGATGGTGTAGCTCGGTCAGACACTTGGCTTCATGATTTTCCAGGCTTGCTGCATCACCAAAGGAGGAAACAGCTTGGTTGCAGTCCGGTATCTCCCACTTATGTTGTAGAAGACGGCTCGATCATAGCTCAATGAACTACCATGAACTCGATTCACAACTGGTATGATATGCAAAGTGCGTTATTTTCAAACTTCGAGGGAACATATAGGAGGCCCTACACAGTTGGAGACTTGCAGCGTTGCACTCAAAGACCCGGAGAAACTTGCCGAGATTACCTCGAAAGCTGGATCGACACGAAGAACTCATGTCAGGGAGTAAACAAGCAAACCGTGATTGAAGGTTTCATCGCGAGACTCCCAGCCGGATTATTGCGTCACAGGCTGAAGCGTGGCCATGTCATAGACTTGGGAGAGATGATATAAACGAAGAGCAAGTATGCTTACACCAATGCCTATTTAGATGGAATATGAATATTATGGACAATCCACATGTGGCCAAGCAACAGAAACAACAAACTCAGAAGCACAAGAATACCTCGGAAGATAAACCGGCTCCGAATAATGCAGCTATCAACGCAACATTTGGATTTGGGGGACGAGGAGGGCGCGGAGGTGGCCGGGGACAAGGCTGCAGAACTTCCCAAGTCTAGGGTAGAGGAGATCAGCAGCCCGGAAAAACATATTCCTAGGCCGACATTGCCATCAACCCTTGTGTACATCACCAGGACAGGAATGGAGGTTCTACACACACCAATGCGAATTGTCGTTTCAATGATGGCATCAAGAGAGACGAATCAGCTGGCTATAGGTCCAATTGAAGAAAAGGAAAGAATTTCCAAGAAAGGCAAGGAGGCCAAGGAAGATTCCGACATGGAAGAAGCGGAAGCCGCACATCGCAAGTCAGATGGAAAGAAGGATTATCCCACAAAGAAATACACATGTGTCTACTTCCTTGGAATTCAGCCGACTAAGGTCACAAAGGCGGTTCGCAATGAGCTCAATGCCACAGTTCCGGCTGTTCCCCAATATTTGAATTGGTCGGACGTAACCATCACCTTTGACTGAAGCGATAACCCAAAGAAAACACATCATCGGGGAAAGTACCCTCTGGTTGTCAATCCTCTTATTGATGGCTATGAGTTCTCCAAAACTCTCATGGATGGTGGCAGAAGCATCAACATCCTCTACATGGAGACTCTCCATTGCATTAAGATCCACAAAAACCAGCTAAATCATAGCAATGTGATTTTTCATGGTATTTTACCAGGAAGACATGCAAATTCCTTAGGTGAGATCACACTTGATGTGACATTCGGAACTCTGGACAACTACCAGACTGAGCCACTCTCCTTTGAGGCGGTACCGTTCAAAAGTGCCTACCATGCCATATTCGGACGTCTGTCTTACTGGGCGTTCATGGCCCGTCCCTACTACATCTACAACATGATGAAACTTCCAGGTCCCAACGGTATCATCACCATCCGTGGAAACCCGAAGAAAGCACGAGACTGCAAAGATAGATCTGGCGCTTTTGCCAAAGCCGTGTTGCACGCCCAGGAGTACCAGGAGATCAAGAAAAACACCGACCCGTCCGAGATGCCCGCTATGAAGAATGAAGAGCTGAAGCCGAGTCTATAGTTTAAGGCACCATAAGAGACGAAGAAGACACAGTTGAAGGAAGATGATCCCTCCAAGGTGACCAATTTAGGAATAGGCTTAGATCCCAAATAGGAAAGTGTTCTCATCGAGTTCCTCAAAGCTAATAAAGATATCTTTGCATGGTAACCTTCTGACATGACCAGAGTACCTAGGGAACTCGCCAAGTACTCTCTCCATGTTTATCCTGACGCTATACCCGTCAAACAGTCCTTACAATGGTTTTGTGATGAAAATTGCAAAGCTATAGCTAAGTAATTAGCCCAACTAGAATTAGCCAGATTTATTGTAGAGGTCATCCATGATGAATGGGTGGAAAATCCTATACTCGTCCCTAAAAAGGACACTATTGATTTAAGGATGTGTGTTTATTATAACGCCTTGAACAAGTCTTGTCCCAAAGATCCGTTCCCTTTGCCAAGAATCGATCAATTTATCGACTCCACGACAGGGTCAGAATTACTCTGTTTTCTCGACGCATATTATGGATATCACCAAATACCGATGAAAAAATCGGATCAACTCAAGATGTCTTTTGTCACACCCTTCAGAACCTTCTGCTACAAAACTATGCCTTTTGGCTTAAAGAAATTGCAGGAGCAACATATCAATGCACTATGTAGCGTTGCCTTAAATACCATATCGGACACAATGTCCATGTGTATGTGGATGACATAGCTGTTATGACCAAAAATAAGGAAACACTAATTTCCTACTTGGAGGAAACGTTCGCTAATCTACACAAATTCAACATAATGCTAAATCCGAAGTTCTTCTTCGAACCCCAACCGGAAAATTGTTAGGTTTCATCGTGTCTAAAAGAGGCATAGAGGTGAACCGGGACAAAATCAAGGCTATACTAAACATTAGCAGGAAGAATCTCCTGAAGGACATGCAACGACTCACTGGATGCATCATAGTAGTTAGCCGGTTCGTTAGCCGGCTCAGAGAAAGAGTCGTGCCTTTATACAAGATCTTGAAGAAAACCAACAAATTTGTTTGGACCAAGAAAGCCGACGTTTCTCTATATAGTTTGAAAGATCCACTCTCAAATCCACCAATTCTCGCAGCACCAGAGCCACGGGAGCCTATGTTACTTTACATCGCAACAACAAATAGAGTCATGATTGTAGCAACTACAGTGGAGCGCGAGGAAGAATATCATGAGCATAAGGTGCAACGTCCAACCTATTATCTTAGAGAGGTCCTTATAGAGTCGAAGCAAAGGTATCCACAATAACAAAATTTAGCCTATGGAGTATTCTTTGCTACCAAAAATCTATGACAATATTTTCAAGAGCACAAGATGATAGTGGTGAGTACCGCTCCCCTGGAAGATATTATGAATAATCACGATGCCACATGATGTGTTGCAAAGTGGGGAATAGATCTTGGGGCTTTCGACATCGAGTACAAGCCAGGAACAACAATTAAGTCCCAAATACTTCCTGAATTTGTCGCTGATTGGACAGAGACGGCAGGAAACATAGGTCCTCTAGACTCGGAATTTTGGACCCTACACTTTGACGGATCAAAAGCACGAGGAGGCTTGGGGGATGGCGTGGTGCTTAAGTCACCCCAAGGAGTAAGTTGTTCTATGTGTTATAGATACACTTCACGACACCCAATAATATTGCCGAGTATGAAGCACTATTGCATGGAATACACATGGGCAAAAACATTTGCGTAACCCGACTAATCTGTTAGGGAGACTCGGATTTAGTTCCCCAACAAGTATCTGATATCCGAAACGCAAATAACCACATGACAGCATACAAAGATTTTTTGGATGAATTATCCAAATCATTTTAGGCTTTGAAGTTCAACACATCCCTCAAGCAAAAAATGAGGAAGAAGATGCTTTATCAAGAATAGGCTCTACATGGAAACAAGTTCTGGATTGTGCTTTTCTAGAGCACCTAAAAGTTCCCTCTATCACAGGAGTTTATGAGGACTATCCGACAAAATATGACTCACCTTTAGTAGAGATTCTCGAAGATGAATTACTAGGCCCTAGACATAACCCAATATGGATTTCTTAATAGACATAAAATTACTCGAAGACGAAGTACTGGGCCGGCAGATCGTCTGAAGAGAAAAAGCCTATACAATAATCAACGGTGCGCTCTATGAGCGGAGTGTTTCTAGGGTTTTCCAGCACTGGATTTCTTCAGAAGGAGTGGAAATCTTACACGAAATCCACGAATGTGAATGCGGCCATCACGCTGCAGCCAAATCCATAGTGGCAAAAGCTTTTCAACAAGGATTCTTTTGGCTCAAAGCTAAGGCAGATGCTAATAAACTGGTCAAAACGTGGAAAGGCTGCCAAAATTACTCCCGTCTGGCACACATTTCGGCTGGTCAATTGTGAACAATCCCTATTACATGGCCATTTGTACTTTGGAGGTATGAGACCCCGGATTTACGTTCTGAGAATCCCACTTATGCCTACAATTCACATTCCCATGATCAGTAAGCCATGAGCATAACCGACGAGTATCATTACAACATCCAGAAAGTAACGAGTACAAAACTTACATTATTGCCATTATGGAGATTACAATCATCAGTGGTGGAAGTCTTCACTCGCAGAGCCCATGTCAAGCCTTAACCTACAGGAAACTGACTGAGAAGACGACCTAGCTCGCATAGACGTCAGCATCTCCATCGTTCCTTGATCCTATGAAATTCTGGCCAAGTAAATATCCAGGGACAATGCCGGTGAGTACTTTGAATGTACTCGCAAACCACATTAAGAGAATAATAACAATAGGATATGCAATATGTCTATGGTAGTAGGAGGGCTCCAAGAGAGGTTATTTTCTCAAATAATTTCTCTTATAGATATAACATCTACATATCTGTGTTGACAACTTTTGTAAACATTTTGGAAACCATTTTGAAAAGTTTTGGAAAACACTGGGATTGGGTCACCCATTCGTTTCTTCCTCCTGGTCACTCCATGACCAAAATCCTTTCTTTCCTTTCCGACCATCCCATGGTCAAAACATTTCCAAAGCCATTGCTTTTCGGATGTCCTTTTTATAATCAAAACCAGCACCACTATATAGAAACCTTCCCAACATTCCATGACCGTGGACATGACTATTCGAATAGATTTACACTCTTTAGAGGTTGTACACTTTACCCACACCATCTGGGTAACCTGCCCTGATCTACACCGATCGTGGGTCGATTAACCGGTCATGACTCTTTGGATGCCACTCTAGTATAGGCCCTACCCTATGAATTGTTCCCCTTAACACCAGGACATCTGGATGCACGAACCAACCAGAGTGCCTTCCGAATCCTCTAGAAGGGGCACTTTCAATGAGGGGCTCATAGTATCGCCCGGCTACTCCCGAGGGCAGTTTGCAATTCCACCAAGTGACTGTTCCATAGTTGACCCTTCATGTAAAGGAACACCAGAATTCGAGGGAGCTTATACCTTAGAATTACTCGTGAGAATTCCCATACTAGAGTAGGAAACTTCAAATCCACCCCTCTCCCATTCCAGAGTAATATGGTTGCACAGGTTAATTGTTCTACCAAAACTACAAAGATCCGGGTGCGTCTTCGTAAACATTTTTGCTCCATCTTTCGTCCAGCCTTTTCATAAAATAAAACATTTTTCATTTCTCGAACTTATCTTGGTAGGATAAACCTCACCAAGGTTTTTCCATAATTTTTTTTGTAAAACCGGGGTCTTCCCATCCTCTAGCTTTGCTTCGGCTAAAATGGGGTCTACAAAGGGGTATGGTGTTATACACCGTCTACTATGCTAGGGACAAGTCGGTGACATCAAGGGGGTTGTACTTAGTAGTACCATTGTGTAATGGTTTGGAGGATCCAAACCACTACCCGATATAGCTCATCATATATTAAAACTATGCAGTTTTATAAACAGTAGGTAAAACATGCATAAGAAAAATAGTAGGACACGAGCTTATGTTCAAGAACGTGGCTTTCCTGTGACTAGATAGATGTCCCTTGACTAAACAGAATACCAGAATACCAAGAATACCCAAATAATAATAATAATAATAATTCGAGGCTTCCTTCTTCTCAGCGTCACATAATCGCAAATATCGCCGTCATCGAGCAAACATGCATACAAGCAATAGAACAATCAATACCATGCATAAAAGCATCAAAATTATATAGAAATAAAAATATAAGCACATTATATAAAACTATAGGGTGCTGGATGATTGTCTTGATGAGTTTGGTAAATGACTTGGAGGCATTGGAAGAAGATCCCTTAGAATTTATAGTCTAGAAACTACCTAGGAGAGGGTTTTGGGCAAAGATCATATTCTATATGACATCATTGTATAAAAATGATACCATCAGCTAGGTATTGATAAAATTAAACAAAAGTGGTTTCAGTATTTTATCAACTTCCTTTGAATTTCTATGAATTTCCTAGTGATAAAAGCTCTAGTTTTAGGAGATAATTCACCAGAAAAGTTCTGTAGGTCCAAATTTTTTTCCTTCGATGGTTAGATCTGGTTTGATGGAATGATTCGCTGAGAGTTGGAATCATGTCAAAATATTTAACAGAATGCCCTCAGAAAATTCCCAAGTGAAGTTCTGGAAGGTTTTTTTAACCAGATTTAATATACAGGTTTTTTGATGTTATTCCAAAGTTACATGTTAGGTATTTGAAATACCTTTCTATATAAATTGCTATCACCCTCTTTTCATTTACATAAATACTGGGGTGATTTTATTAGTGAATTAAACATACACAGAATGGTTTAATTCATAATAAATCAACAATACCTTATAAATTTTGGGATCCTAGGTTTGAAGGATATTGATATACAAGTTCTCTGGGAGTTGGAATTGGGTCAACATCAATTTAGTTTTGGCCTAGAGAAGTTCCTGAAGGCATATTATGGCTATTCTTGTTATGTTTACCAAGGGCAATATCAGAAGAAATTCAAGGTGGGGCTAGGGGGAGATGCAAGGTATATTGGATACCTTTCGGGTAAAAAAAGGGTTCATATAATTTGGAGTTGTAAAACTCTGTGTAGAAATTATTTTGTCGGAGAGATAGATCTTGGTAGTTTAATTTACAGAAAATATACAAATAGTGAACTGGACAACTTTTGGTGCTGCATGTGGAAGAAAATATCTGGGCATATGATAAAATTTTGATCTTAGTGATTTGATATAATTTCCATTTTATTTAGTGTTTAAAACAAACAGCCTAATTCGTAGATCTGGAGGAAATACAAAATGGAAAAGAGGAAAAAGGCGAGTGGGTCGTATTTGGTGCCGCCCAGGGCCATCCCAACTTGCTTGCATGCGGGAGACACATTTAAATGCGAAAGAGAGGGCCCGCCGGTTAGCGATGATAGCCAGCCGAACATGTACGGGGCACCCTGATCCGCACGATCAAGTACCGATCGATGGCGGGCGTTCATCATTGATCTTGCGATCCTGGAGAGGGGCGGCACTACGGGGGTCAACGTTCGGGTTGAGACCGCATGGTGGCGACCTATAGAGCTCCCAACCTGATAAGGTAGAGATACATGTGTTTACAATGCTAGACCCTGGATCAATAGCTAGCATCCAAAGTTTAAGATGTAATATCAAGAAGCAGAGGTCATAATACAACTTTATAACCAGGAATAAAATAATTCCTTACATCTTACATAGCTCATTTGGCTATCTCATTACAATGTAGCAGAAATACCTATAGCATGGAGTCCTTCATCTTCAAAGTGCCACAGGAAATCATGTTTGTTGTAGACTTGTAATCCTAATCAACAAACGTCACTAACATCAAACAACCTGCAACATAATAAGTTACAGCCACAAGGTTCAATACATTTGAATTGTATTGGCAAGTAATACTCTGGTAGAATAGTAGTGTCTATCATATATATGCATTTGGCTAAGTGGAGTTTAGGCTTGCTTTTCTCAAAATAGATTTTCCTTATCATTTGAAAACACTATGTTTTTATTTGAGAAAAATCACCCAAGGCATCTACCAATCAAAGATTTAAGATCCTTTAACCCTTGTTCAACCACAAGCTTTTAACTTAGAAATTGGGATGAGGAGATCCTTGATACCTTACATGTCTTGATGCTCAAATTTTCCATTGCCGGGGACATGACTAAGTACTTAGATTTTACTCTCTCAAGAGGTGGTGCACTTTCCCCACAAGACTCGACATGCATCGATACAAGATCTTTCAGAAGCCTTCCTTTAGACCATAATGTACGAGCTCCAAACCTATCACCCCCTACCACCAACTGTCCATTTGGCTAAGTTATTGCAACCTATATGATCCAGGCAGAGCCCATATTGCCATGTGGCTGCACTTGAAGCTTCTTAACATTTGACATCTCAAATCTCTTTGTTACTGGGTGGCTTTCCACAAGTGAGATACACTAGGGTAGGCCATAAATATGGGGCCCTGTGTAACCACTCAACATAATCCATACAAGTCCCATTCCACCCAGGTGATTCATTCACATAGTTGTTTTATTAAACAAAACACAAGTCCTTGACTTAGAAATATTTCATAGCATGAATATAATACACCCTTGTTTTCTACTAGCTAAGATAAGCATGATAGTAGTAGGGATCTTAACTTAGGAAAATTCTACTAAGGTATCATCTACTAGGATTTCCCATGGCATAGCATACTTAGTAAAAATTCCATGCAAGTCCTACTCAGAACATCACTAATGCATAGTGAAAATAATAGGAAAAAATGTATGAAGCACCACTTGCCTTTTTGGTAGAGAATATAAGTTCACTCCTTGATCTTGCAATAGTCACACTCTTCAAATTTCACTACAATTCAATCAAGGCTCAAATTCAATGTAACATTCAAACAATTCAACCACATAAATTAAAGAAAACAAAACAATGCATGCAAGCATGCAAAAGATTGTTTTATTTGGAAAGGTGGTTTCTAATAGGCTATAAACATTTTAAAACACCTATTGGTCATTTATAAAAGTGGCAAAACCATTTTGAATCAAGTTAGTGAAAATGGCCATTTAAATCATTTTTGTTTTGCTAGAAATGATTTAAATCAAAGTAATAATTTCTAGTGTTTGACAAATATATTTTTTAAACACAAATATTAGTGTTTTAAGTTCAGGTGTTTAATATTAAACCATTTTCAGAATGTTTCACCTAAAACCATTTTTAAATCAAAGCAATATTTTATTTGGTTGGAAATGCCTTTAAACAAAGTAATAATTTTCTAGGGTTCACCAAATATATTTTTAAATCCTAAAACTTGGTGCTTAGGGTGAGAGAGTTTAATTTAACCCATTTGCGAAAGGTTTTACTCAAAAACTATTTTTAAAACATAATCAAATAATTTTATTCTACTAGAAATGCTTTTACTCAAGGATTAATTTCTTACTGTCACAATATTTACTTTTAAATTAAAATGGTCGGTTTTATGGTCAGTAGGTTCAAAACAAACCATTTAGAAACGATTTTACCCTAAAAAATTTTTAGAATAAATTTTATACTCAAAATATACCTACACATGTTTCTGCAAAAACAACTAATTTTCCAGAAGCAAAATATTAAAAAAGGCATGGTTTCAAAGTATTCTTTTTCCTGATTCCAATGATATAAAATTTGTAAAATTTGGACGTGTATATTTAAAGTTATGAATTTTACAAAATCATACATCTAATAGAACATTTCTGTTTTTAAAACCAAACACAGGGCTACGTGTCATATTCCTACTAGACGACCGCTTCATCTGGATCAAGCATTACAGGCCGTAGGATTAAAAGGAATATGTGTGGCTCAGATCAAACATAACGGTTCGTTTTAAGTCATCTATCCTAGCCATGCGATCAGGATCTAACGGCTCCTAGCAGTTCGACCAAGGATGAGCGGCGCTAGCGCGATGGTGAGCTGCAGCGACGCTGTGCTAACGGCGTTCTGGTGCAACCAGGAAACGAGGGAGAGGGGGATGTTGATCACCAGGTTTGTGACGACGTGCTGATGCTCGAGGTTGTCTTTGTTGGCAAAGGGACGCATGAGGACGATGACAATTTCTCGTCGGAGTTCCTTCTGGCGACGGGCACACTCTGTCGAAGACGGAGGCGAGGCTATAGTGCACACCAGAGCAAATAAAAGGTGTTGTTAGACGCGTAGGAGATTGGCGAACTCGACAACAACAATCAGAGTGAAAGGGGGGTCAGGTATTACCAGAGAGGTTCGACGGAGTCGCGACAGTTGGCGGCGGCGCTCTGTAGTCGTTGTTGCCGATGTTAGGGGGCACGCGCGGGCGAGAGGGAGGTACCGATAGATGCGCCTCGCGATGGGGAGTAAGCTTGTATGTGCTAGGGATCAAGGGGGGGGGGGTGTGGAATGGCCGGAATGTGGCATCCCGCAAAACCACTACTAGAAAATCGCGTTGTTTTTGTGCATTGCATCATCATGACCGCATGCTCATGTCATCATGCCACATTGCATTTGAGCATCGTCATCATCTTGCATTTGCTTGCATAAAACTATTTGCAGAAAAACCTATTTTTGTTTTCTAAACGCCCCGTCTTTGTTCAACACGCAAACCCGGGTCTCCGGATTATTTTGTTTTGTCTGCTATCGGTTTGCAGAAGCCTTGTTTTAAACAAATAAAATTATTTAATTATTTTAGTGGGGGCAGTCGAACGGGCCGATTCGACTCGAACGACCACCCCCAGAAATATAACGGTCCACCCCGATATCCTATATCTACCCAACCTAATCTACCCACACCCCCTCCACCTCACCCCGGCCAATCCCCACTTGACACCTCACCTCTCCCCTCCCTCTACCCAATCCCCATCTGCCACATCAGCCCACACCCCATCCCTCACACACACACCTGGCCCACCCGCAGCCCTCTCTTCCCTTTTTCCCCCTGGTCAACCGTACCCCCCCTCTTCCCCTGGGGCACACGCCAGCCCACCCCCACTCATCCCCCCCTGGACCCCACCTGGCCCACCCCCTGGCCACCTGCCCGCGTGCCCCCTCTCTCTCACCTGCCGACCCCGCTCCTCTCTCCCCTCTCCATCCTCTCCCTCCCCCGACCACGCTCCCTCGCCTCTGCTCACCCACCGCCGGCCGAGCTCCTCCCCTCCTCCTTCCGCCTGCCTCGCCTCCCACCTCCGCTCGCCCTGCCTCCCCGTCCGCGCCTCTCTTCCTCCGCCCGACGCCCGCTCGCACCCGCCTCCCCCACCTACCCGCCGCCGCTCGCCGGCCTCCCTCCACCTCCCTCGGTTCCCTCTCCCTCACCTCCCGTCACCCTCCTCTCCTCCCGGCCACCGCCTCTCCCTCCCTCTCTCCGGCGCCTCTCCCCTTCCCCCGTCCGGCCCGCGTCCCCTGCCGCCGACGCGCGCGCCCCGCCCCTCTCCTCCCCGCCTCTGGCCGGTTCCGCGCCGCCGCCTCCCCGACGCTCGCGCCGGGCCTCTCCTCGCCGTCCTGCCGTCCCGGAGCTCCTCTCTCCGCGCGCTCGCCCCGCTCTCCTCCCGAGCCGCGCCGCCGCGCCCGGTCGTCCGCCTCCGGCCCCTCCCCCCGAGCTCCTCCGGCCGTCCTGGCCCCGGCGCCGGCCCCCGACCGCGGCGGTCACGCCCTTCCTCCCACATCCTGCCTCGCTCCCCGCCGCCCGAGCCCGCCTACGCCGCCGCCGGACCCTCCCCTTGCTGGCTCGAGCGCGCCCCCCCGAAGCCGGCCCTGCGCGGACCCGCCCTGCACCAAGCCCACCGCTGCCACAGACCCCTCCGCGGCCTCCCGTCGAGCGCCCCGCAGCCGCAGCACCAAGCGCCGCCTCCAGAGCCGTCTCCACCGCCTCCGGCCCCGCATCACCGACCCCGCTGCTCACCTGCAAGTGGCCAACGTCCTCTCTGGGCACGCCTTGGCCGCCCCCGTGCGTGTTTGTGTTCTTGTGGTGCTGCGATGTGGGTGCCGCCCTCCAAAGACAAGGTCGACACCGACACGACAATCGAAGCCACGAGAGACCTCAAGTTCCCCTACATGGACAAGAAGATCACCTACCCGGACCCAAGGTCGACAAGCTCGTCTTCACGGAACCCGAAGATCTTCTAAGGGAGAACATCAAGTAGTCCACCGACACCCGACCCCGAACCCGAGTTCTTCGACGCGACGACAAGATCTCCTACATGGGAGCCCGGAGAACCCGTACCCGAAGGCTGCGGTTGCGACATGATCTTCTTCTCGGACGCCAAGATTCGTCGAGAGCCCGGAACGACAAGTACTCCCTCGAGGACGCCGAGTACTTCACCCCGGACACCGAGACCCCGACGCGACAAGTACTTCATCCCGAACGCCAGGACCGTCGACATGACCCGAAGGCCACGGATGCGACAAGACCTACCTCCGTTATCTGAGAACGATCCCGGAGTCCGAGAACGTTTCCGTCGAACCCTGAGCCCCTGTCGAACCCCGAACCCCGGAACCCCAAGTTCGTCGAGACCCTCTAAAGTGTGAACCCCTTCCTGAAACCCTATTTTTATAATATCATAACAACTTGTTGCACACTAATTGCCATACTTGCATGCATATTTGTGTGGGTTGGGGGCCTTATGCCGATTCACCTCATCATTAAATATGGGGCCCATGTGCGGGCAAATCCAGTCGTATATTGGCCTCATTTAAATTTGTGTAGCAAACCGGTAACTTATCTTGCCCTGTTATTACAACATTTAAATTGCGGGGTATCTAAACAACTTGAACCGTTTAATTAATTGTCGGGACCCCGGTTCCGCTTAATGTGGCCTCATTGCATCGCACCTTGCCATGCCATACATCATACATGCATCATGCCGATCTTTTGCCGTAGTATTAAATAGTGCATCCGGTGTTTATTCTAGCGTTTTGCTTCTTCGCGGATAAGGCCGTTGAGTTGATGCGAGTGTCGACCCGATCTTCGGATAAACCTTCGGCAATGTTTTCAGGCGAGCATCTCCCCCTTTCTACCTATCTTGCTTTTATAGTATTTATTCCCTCCTGTTGATCTATTGCTATCTGTGTTGCGATGCTCTAGTTTCCGTACCCGTGGTATCCCCTTGCAGCCTTATATTGCCTTGGACACCTCCTATTACCTGTTGTTTGGTAGATAGTTGGACTTGCGCGTCGTAGTCGCTTGCTCAAGTGCTGTTGCGTGTCGTCAAGTGCCACAGTTGTTGGAGTATAGCCGCATGTTGATGTTGGAGATGATCATGGTTTTACTTTTCGTTCACTTTAATTCCTGTTTGACAACTAAAATTGAAGTAAGTAAGCAGAGGCATCGGTGGGTGATAGATAACATTTGGTTTCCGACCGCCCACTTGTGTCCCGTAGGACCCCGAGTACTTGATACCTGTTCCTTGAATTATCGCGCTATCCACATACGGGGAATTATGGGCCCCCCTTAGCCAGAGCTTGATTCAGTCTTATTTCTTGGGGCCACAAACTAGTTTGAGGTTTTATTTACGATCCTGTACTTATGCCATGCTTTACTGCTTTATTTACGATTGTGCGAGGAGCACACTGTACTGTTTAGGTAAGCGGAGTGTTTTCGCGGTATCGACAAGCCCCGTTTTGGGGTTCCCAGTCGTTTACAGCCATTGACGCAAACCTTGAGTCCGTCTTGGAGCTAGCTTACTTTGTTGCGGGTCTACTCAATGGGGTGGCCCCCTGAAATATTTCTGAATCCTGTGATTGCTTTGTCGTGAAAGCCTCATTGGGTTTTGATTTGGTTTTTCCGAGGTTGATCGTGTGTGTGTTGCTATTTTTGCACCCCGGCCGGGTTAAAACTTTCTGAAAGCCGTGTCCGCGGTTATGGACGACTTGGAGCATAGTATCTCGATCATAGACAACTATAACTAAAGTAGTGCTATAAATTTGACTTTATAATGACTAGTAATCAGCTTCACTATAATGGAATGGCTAAATAAAACTGCCAACAATTGCTTGTTTGAGTTGTCGCTTGCGACCATTGTACCTGACTAGTAGGTATTGCAACTACAACGGAATGGCTAAATAAAAGTACCAACAACTGCTGGGTTTTGGGTTATCTCATGCTAATTGTATCTGACTAGTAAGTGTCGCAACTACAACGGAATGGTTAACTAAAAGTGCCCACTGCTTATTATTCAGGATGACTATCTATCTTTGACTAGTAATTGCTGCAACGACAACTGAATAAATAAAACTGCCAACTGTGTGCGTTCCTCGGTTGACTTCCTCGTTTGGTCTCGAGGGGGAAACACCAGGATGGGTTTGTTTGGAGTTAGCTTCAGGTTGGATCCGGATAGGTCATTCTTATCCCTCTCTGATAACCGCCAGTTGTATCGAGTCTCTATAGGTTGTTTAGTGCATGCTACCGCTGCCGCTTCAGTCCACCATACCTGTGTAGGCGAGGACCGCCGAATTCTAGTCTCGCCGTGTACTGGCCTCAGTACTGACGCTCCTCTTTTTCCTTTGCCCTTTGTCGGCACCCCTTTTGTTTAAGCAGGTTTTGAGATCGACGTCGTTAGCAGGGTTACCCTTTCGGCTTGGCCTGGGCAGGGTTATGGATGCCATTGGTTATTCTTCAGGGCTCTTAGCCCCATTTGCATCTTGTCCGTAGCTGGACTCTCTTTCATTTTCAAGGTGATTTGGATCTTTATATATTCTATCTGTATTCTTGACTCAATGAGTCGCTGTTGTAAATATATCTGTTCTGTGGGTCCCATCGAGGACTGTTGTGTAATGTTATTACTTCGTTTTCCACCCGCACGAAAGTGCCTGATGGGCACCTTCGAATCGTTTCTATGCGGGTTTGGCGAATTTCGCTAAAACTTGCATAGGTCTGATTCTGAGGGTGTTACACGGAATTGGTTGGTGAACTCGTTGGAGGCAGCGGCGAAGTGATATAAATTCAGCGCAGCCTGGTTGCGTTCGGGTGCGAGCGAGCGAGGGGAAATAGAGAGGGGAGACAAGCATTTAGTAGGGCGTGGTCTCTGGAGATTTTAAAGCCGTCATCGATGCGAATTGAAGTGAATTAACACGGCCAGAAAACGACATCGAGGTGAGGGCAGGGTCAGTGGAGGTTGAAGACGATGGCTGGGCAGTGGGACCTAGTGGTCAGCGAAAGAGAGAGGAGGTGCGGTGGGGTCACCAAGTCAGTGGCTAAGGGGTCGTTCTGTGAGTAAGAAAACGTTTCAGAGGGAGAGTGGGAGGTGGGCTTCGCTAGGCCAGATTGGCTGGTTAGCTGGGATGGTTTGTTTCTTTATTTTTTTCTTCCTGTTTCTTTTTCTTTTTCTGTTTTCTTTTTCTCTTTTGAATTTCAACCTTTGATTTAAACCTCAATTTGAATTCAAACTTTTCCCACCTTTCAGTAATCTTTTAATAATGTTTATTAATATATTCTAAAGTCCATTTTAGAATATTTATTTTATTCTCATATGGTTTTTTATTTATTTTAAATAGACATTTTGTCTTTATTAAATAGGATTTTAAATATGATTCTAATCCATATTATTTATTAAAATAATTATTTTATTCTTTTTAAATTAATTAGATAACTTTTAATCCACTTTGGCAAATTCCAATTTATTATTTTCTCATGATTTAATTAATCATTTCTATTAGGGATTTTGTCTTCCATTTAAATATCATTTGAATATGATTTAATCCCATATAATTTTATTTGAATAGTCTTGATCCTTTTATTTTATTTGGATTATATTTATTTCATTTTATTATGGATTTAATTAAAGTTTTTAAATTGTATTCTAAATAATTTCTTTGGGATTTATTATTTATTTAGTTTAGGCAATTTGTCTTTATTTAAATAAATTTGAATATGGTTTAATCCATATGATTTTTATTTAAATAATCATTTACTCCTTTTATTATTCAATACTCTTTCATTTGTTTATGGATTAGTCCAAGATTTAATTTGGCTTTTAAATATTCCTTATTTATTTATTTTCTTCCTTTGCCTTATAAAATCCATATCTTTTTATTTATAGGTCCAAAATTGGTGATTCCAATTTGTATAATTTTATTTAATATTTGTTTATATTATTAAATCGTTTTAGGATTATTTTGCTCATAATTTGGTATGGATTTTAGATAGGAGCTTTATTAGCTTTGGAAATTATTTCCTTTTATCTTATTATATTCATAAGTTTTTATCCATGGCTCCAAATTAAGTGAAACTAATTTCTATGGTTTTATAATATTTTTGTTTATCAAGTTTAATCATTTTAAATTGTTTGTTGACAAATTTTTATATGGATAAAATCCATACTCTTAGAGAGATCTTGAAAATGATTTTATTCCATTAGGAATTTAGGGTTTTGGTTTATTTTCCCAATTGTTTAAATTTCAAGGTACATTCATTGATGGATGCATTTCACTTGATTGAAATTTGTTGGATTCCCTTTTATTAATATTTTATCTAGGAAAGTTTTTGATGTTTCCATTTAGAACAAAGAGTTTTTTTTCACCCTAAATTTCAACAATTATTTCTTTTGTTTATTTATTTTTCACATTACAAATTTTGGAAAATTTTGGGATGTGACAGGCTACCACCCTTAAAAGAAATCTCGTTCCGAGATTTGGGAAGGCTAGAGGTTACAAGTTGGCTTCAAGACAACTAGGGTACTACCACCCTTAAAAAGGTTTTCAACTAGATTACATCTTGGCTTACTTGGGGTCTTCATGTAGCTTCTCTGGACAGTTGCTTGCATAATGGCCTAGCTCTTTGCATTTGAAACACATCACTTGGCTAATATCCTTATTTCCTTTGGTATCATTTCCTCTTGTTTGTTTCCTTGGTTCTTCTTCTTTTCTGGGCAATCACTGGCATAGTGTACCATCTCTTTGCAATTGTAACATTGCACTTGGCTTTTGTCCTTCTTCTTTTTGGGTCTCTCCAAAGCTAGGAGTTCTTCTAGTTCATGCTCTTCATATTTCACCACAAAGGTGGGAAATCTTTCTCTCTTCTTGGGGCAGTTATAAGAGATATGACCTTCTTCTCCACCAGAGTAGCAACACATTGTGGTCACTTTGGATGTGGCTCTATGAGGCATGGTTCTGACTTTGCCTTCATCCTTCTTGGTAGAAGTTGTTCCCTTATGGAGGTTTCCAAATATTTGATGCATTCCATCTTGTTTAATTTGTTGAACTATAGAATAGATGGGGCATTGGATAGGGACATGATCATTTCCTTCACACAGGAAACAAGTCACTTGAGATGTGGGGCATTGTTTAGTTGGATGTTTCTCTTCACAATTAGGGCATTGGTCCACATGTTCTTTGTAAGTGTGTCCTATGTCTCCACAAATATTGCAAGATTGAGTTCCTTCCATAATATCATCCTTGACATCATTGTTGTCACAATCTCCTTGGGAAAGGTTGTCTCTCATGTTGATCATTTGATTGGTCATCCTTTGCAACAATTGGGATTGGATTTCCAAAAACTTTTGCAGGGTTGGGTATAACTCATTGTTGTTGGCTAAAAACTGAGTTGTCACTTGATTCAATTGGGCTTGGGTTGCTAGAAGTTGTTCTCTCATGTGTATCTCTTGGTTGTTGTTGTCACCATTCTTGATGTTGGAGTTTCTTGGAGAAGTCATCTGTTTGGGGTTGAATTGGGATTAGAATAGGTAAAAGATTCTAGAGGAGAAATCTAATCACACACAACAATTCACACAAGCAATGTGCAAGCCATCACAAACAAACATTCCACTCAAATAACCAAGTTCAAACATATTTTTAGGCAAAAAAATATTTTTGCTACACCACACAATTTGGTGTGTTTGATCTAAACTAAACATGGTGGAAAAACTATATGGTTTTCTTGAGATCATTCCATTCTTCTTAGTTTTTTCTTCTTGAATGAGATCATGGCTTCCTTGGAAAAATTCTTGTATCTTGGTCACTAAGCTTCAAAGGTGATGATGGTTCCTTTTAAGTTGTATTTCCTTAGTCTTGAAGTCTTGAGTATTCTTCTTGTATCACTTGTAGTGATGTCCAAGTTTAAGTCCTTGATGAAACTAAAGTTGAAGTCATTGGTGATGTTGAAGTCCTTGCTCATGGTGGAGGCTTTGTCCATCAAGTTTGAAAAGGAAGAGATGTAGAATCAAAACCAAAAAGTTTGAGGCAAGAGTTTACAAGATTGTTTGTAAATAAGTTTGAACAAATACAACTCCTATATTTTTCTAAGGGGTTTTGTCCAATCCTAGGGTTACAATCCTACAGGCAACATAGTGCTCTGATACCATCTGTAGAGGTCCCAACCTGATAAGGTAGAGATCCCTGTGTTTACAATGCTAGTCCCTGGATCAATATATAGCATCCACAGTTTAAGAAGTAATATCAAGAAACAGAGGTCATAATACAACTTTATAACCAGGAATAAAATAATTCATTACATCTTACATTGCTTATTTGGCTATCTCATTACAATGCAGCAGAAATAACTATAACATGGGGTCCTTCATCTTCAAAGTGCCACAGGAAATCATGTTGGTTGTAGACTTGTAATCCTAATCAACACTTTTCACTAACATCAAACAACCTGCAACATAATAAGTTACAGCCACAAGGGTCAATACATTTGAATTGTATTGGCAAAAAGAATTATTCTAATCAACACTGTCATCGAGGAACTCTCTGCCATCTCCCCGCACGAGTTCCGAGGCATGAGGCTCCTCTGAGGTGACCGTTGGTCGGCCTCCGGCTTTCGCCGGCGTATCACCGGCAAAAGCTCTGCATGGATTCCTCAGGGGGTTGTTGGAAGATCACCTACTCTGGTGTGACCACGGGTGGTAAGTTTCTCGAGGGCTCTCTCGCTCTCTCGGCTGATTCTTGGCTGGTTCTTATCAACACCAAAGGTTCTCCCCTTGAGGGTAGATGTTTGGAAAATGGGAGAAGATCTCTATTGGATCTGTTTTGAGGTTCCCCTCTCATCTCTCTCGTGTTAATGATTCTCTGGATCCTTCATCTGGTTTTCTTGGTAGATCTCCTACCATCTCTTGAACAGATGAGGACACTGGTTTTAAATGGCATGCCCTTTGCTCCTCTTTTCCAGCCGATGATCTTGAGCCTTCTAAAGGATTTTTTATGCTTTTTCCTAGTTCAAAAAGTCTGGTTCTCCTCAACCACAATGAGGTTGTGATTGATGCTAGATACTTGATTCAAGGTGAGGTTGTGGCCTTGGGTGTTTCTATTGATCTTCAGGTGAAGAGGGTTGTAGTCGGCGCACAAATTTTGCCCAGCCCTTTGGTTAAGAAATTTTCCCTCAATATTGAGAAGATTGTGCCAAAAACGCTGGATTTCACCGAGAACCTTCCTTTGGAGTGTGCTATCAAGGATGAATCTTTGAGTCGACCTGCCCTGGATTTTTCATTTGGGCAGGATTTTGAGAAGAAGATTTTTGATAAATTCAGGCATCAAGTTAATTTCCTTGGTGGTTTCAGAAAGAGACCTTTCTATCTGGTTTGTTCTTTTAGAAGAGAAAATTTTAAGTTGGATTTCCATATGGTTAGTGTTGCACTCCAAGCTTGTTTTGGTGGTCAGGCTTCTAAATTCCAAGTGAAGTATCTGCAAGATAGAACTTTTCGTTTCTCGGTTGCTTCACGGGCGGTGGGTTTTGAAATCTACAATATTTCAAAGTTTTCATGCAAGTAGTTTGTGATTTACGTCAACCTTTGGGGTAATGGGGGCCCAAATTGGATTTATGAAGAAAAGGAGTTTTATAAAGAATCTGCAGGAGAATGGAAAGTTGTCACGTACAAAAAGGATAATTCGAAAAAATATCCTTCGTTGAAGCCTAGCAATAAAAGTGTTTCTGTTTTCCATCGGCTCAAATTTCCAAATCCTGTTGCGGTTTCATCGCCTGTGTCTGCTGAACATAATAAGTGTGATTTCAAATCAAGCATTCATGACAGATCCTATGCGCAGGTGCTCGCTGATGGCGGTCTTAAACCAGTAGTAACGCCGATTGGGTCATCAGGAGGCGCCAATCGCGCGGCATTTAAACTACCTGGTCTCATTCCCTTTCTGAAATTCCCTTCCTTCCCAAAATGCATTTGGCCCGACAATTCTTACAAGGGGTGGTTCAAGGCCCAGGAAATTACCCATTCTCGGCCCATGGTTCACAACAGTTTTCACGAGTTCACCATTTCTTTGCAAAAATTAACTGCCATTTCCCCTGTCTCCTCAACTCCCCCGTCTGCAGAAACCCCACTCCCCTCTTGCTCGTCACCGGTGAAGAGTGTGGAAATGGCAAACATCCCGATTGATCTTGCTCCTTTCTTGCCGAATGGCTTCCAAGTTATGCAAGTGGCCGGGCGGAATCGTGTCAAAAGGGTGGTGGAGCCGCGGAGGTCGAGGTCGCATGAACAGTATGCTATTGCTACCATTAATCCCCTCCCCCTGGTCCAGTTCCGTTCTTGAATATTCGTGATGTCCTGGTTGATTTCCTCAACAATGAGGTTCGTGTTCACTTTCGGGATGTCCAGGCATGTCCCTTTGGGTCTGCTTATGTGCAATTTCACCATGTCAGTGATCGGGACAGGCTCATTGCGGCTAGCCCCATTCCGTTTCAAGATGTGCATGTTTCTTTTGTTAAGCACAATGAGGGGGAAAATTGGAGGAGGGCTCAATTCAACAATGAATGTTGGGTGATGCTAGTTGGTCCTCCATTGGACCACTGGCATACCGAGGATCTGAATGCGGTTTTTGCTGATATTGGAAAAGTCCTTTTATGGGAGAGGGACCCGGAGCAAAAAGGAAGGATTCTTGCGAAGATTCGTGTTACTGATCTGGTTGATATCCCCAAGAGTGTAAGGTTTACCATTGGCGACTTGGTGGAGTCTGAATCCTGGACTTTTTCTGTTGAAGTGCTGCAAAGTGACCTGCTTGGGGGGGGCACCTGATGAGGACCCACTTCCAGATGACAATGTGGACCCACATCCTGCACCTGTCTTTGGGCCCCAGACCCCCCTCCTCCCCCTCCCCCCTGCTCCTGGGGGTGGTTGGGGTCAGTGGTTGGCCCCTGTGCAGGATCCTTCTCCTGAAGGTGACAATGATGAAGGTTGGGGCCCCTAGGAAGCTGTTGCTGCTCCTGTTCAAGGACTTGTCATTGCTCCTGGTGAAGACATGCCTGTGGACAACCTTAATCTTCCTCCACAGGATGTTAACACTGGAGTTACAGGTGCCATCCTTGCCCAAGATTGGGAGTCTGATGATGATGAGTCTGTAAATGCTGAGCATGTGGTTGCTGAGGTTCAGGGTGTGGCTGCTGGACCCCAAGGTGTTGGTATTGGTGAAGGTCTTCAGAACATTTTACAGAACTATTTGGTTGATGATGATGGGTCAACTCAGATGATGAGGGGAGGGTGGAGAGACCCATGGACTCAAGTGCTGTGGCTGCTGAAAATGAGGATTGGATGTTGGAGGATCAGCATCTCCTTTCTCCTAATGAGGCACATCTCCAGGTGGGAATGGTGAGAATTTTTGTGTCCATTCCTGATGTGCATGTTGCAAAACAGGGCTTTTCCTAACAAGGCCTGGAGCTCTGGGAAAGTTATTTTGCTCCTCATATTCAGAAGGACACTTCCTCAAAAGGCTCTCTCATGTGTTATATCCCTGTAAGTTGGTTTAACTTTATTACTCTCATGCTTGCTACTCCTGAGAAGTTTAGTTGGGTCACGAGCTTCCTTACTTCTCCTTTATGGGAAATTATTAAAGAGCCTATTGCTGAAGAGAACTCCATTTCTTTCATCATCCCTAATGAGAGCATTTCTCAGATGGCTCCCCCTTGTTTGGGCATTGAAGCTAAACATTCTTCCTGCTCTACCTCCACCCCTTCCAGAAAGAGAAAGGGAAAGGAGCCTCTTGTTGACACTGAGGTGAGAAGAAGCCCTAGAATTGTTGAACTGAATGGGGGTTTTAAAAGTCACCTAAATTGCTTAATTGCTGATTGTCTGGTTTGCAATGCTGTTCCACCATGCTTGAATCCTAAAGTGGTTAAAAATCTTGCTGCCTCTTTCTGCAAGGTTAAGGATGGTGACCTGGAGAAGAGGTTGCTCAAGAAAGGGAAAGCCACTGAAGTGGCAGTAAAGGCTCCTCAAAAAGGCAGCATCAAAGGAACTGGCTCATCAAGCTTGAGCATTGGAGGCAAGAAGAAAGCTGGGGCTGATGGTACCTGTGGTTAGCAAGCCAAGAAGAAACCCCCCACTTAAGTGTTTTAATGTATCAAACTAAGTCTTTTGCTTGAGTCTTGTTGACTCCCTGTTCTGTGACCTGCTCTTGTTGTCTTTTCATGTGTTTGGTACTTGTTGTTGAATCTGTCAGTGGAGTTATGATATGGATTGCCTTTTGTCTATGTGGCTGTTGTTTTCTCGATTGGGTGGTTACATTACTTATATCACCTCATCATTCTACATACATCTGGTTTCTTAATGGATAACAAAAGAACTTGGAAGATCTTGAACTGGAATATCAGGGGTATTAACTCTGAAAAAAATAGGTTGCTCTCAGAAATAAAATTGATGAGTCTAGCTGTGATATTATTTGCCTTCAAGAAACTAAGAGAGAAGATTTTGACATCTCTTACATAAAAAAGTTCCGCCCCCCCCCCAAATTTACCAATTTTGAATTTCTTCCCTCCAGGGGAGCCTCTGGGGGTTTGATCACCATCTGGAATAGTTCTCTGTTCTCTGGACATCTTTCCTTTCACAATGAGTTCTCCATCTCCATCACCTTGACATCTCTCTTGTCCAATGAAACCTGGATCCTCACCAATATTTATGGGCCATGCTTACCTGAAAAAAAGGCAGACTTTTTAGATTGGTTTGGAAATATTGACATGCCTGATGATATGGATTGGCTCATTGTGGGTGACTTCAACTTCTGTAGAAAGCCTTCTGATATAAATGGACTGGGTGGGGATGTGAATGGCATGCTTCTCTTCAATGATGCCATTAATAATTTGGGTCTCATAGAATTACCCCTTAAAGGTAGAAAGTTTACTTGGAGTAACATGCAAAAAGAACCCCTTTTGGAAAGGCTGTACTGGTTCTTTACTTCTTCTTCCTGGACTCAGAGTTATCCTTCAACTTTTGTTGCTCCTCTTACAAAGCCTACCTCTGATCATTTTCCTTGTGTCATCTCCATTGGCACAATGATACCCAAAGCCCAGGTGTTCAGATTTGAAAATCGTTGGATGCATCATAAGGAATTTAAAGCTATTGTTCAAAATGCCTGGAATATTCCTGTGGGTTTTCAGGATTCTGCCAAAAAAATTAATGCTAAACTCAAAAATGTAAGAAGGGGGCTGAAGCTCTGCGCAAAAAATCTGCCCTGTCTAAAATCACAAATCTGCAATGTTAATGCCACCATTGATCTTCTGGATGCCATGGAGGAAAGGAGAACTCTTACTGTCCTAGAATGGAATCTCAGAGATCTCCTGAAGAATCTTATAATTTCTCTGTTACAAGATCAAAATACTTATTGGAAGAAGAGGGGAAAAATTAAATGGGTTAAGCTGGGTGATGAAAACACAAAATTCTTTCATTCCAAAGCTACCATAAGTTTCAGGCATAACTACATTTCCATGCTCAAAGATGATTCTAATGATGAGATTCATGATCATGATGGCAAAGCAGATCTCCTATGGAAAGCCTTTAAAGATAGATTGGGTACTTCTAATAAGCCTGAAGTGCACTTCAATCTTAATGACTTGGCAGGGGAATGCTTAAGGCAAGAGGAAAAGGATGCTTTGGAAAAACCTTTCTCTAATGAGGAGATTGAAGATGTAATTAAAGAACTTCCAAATGATAAATCCCCTGGCCCAGATGGTTTTAACAATGAATTCATGAAACAATGTTGGCCTATTATTAAGGATGATGTGAAACAACTCCTTATGGATTTTTATGAGGGGCAAACTTCCTTGGAAAGCATTAATGCCTCTTTTATTACCCTCATTCCAAAAATTGAAGCTCCTATGACACCTGCTGATTTTAGGCCTATTTCTCTGCTAAACAGTGTCCTTAAGATTATAACCAAAATTTTGGCTAATAGATTGCAGAAGTTCATCCTTAAACTTGTCCACAAGAATCAATATGGTTTCCTCAAACAAAGGTCTATTCAAGATTGTTTAGGTTGGGCATTTGAATTCGTTGACCAATGCCACAAATCCAAAGAAGAAATTTTAATTCTTAAGCTTGACTTTGAAAAGGCTTTTGATAGAATTGAGCATTTTGCAATTATCAATATCCTCAAAGCCAAAGGTTTTGGTGATAAATGGATTTCTTGGATTCAGTTAATCTTTGGTTTAGCTTCCTCCTCTGTTCTGTTAAATGGAGTGCCTGGAAAGAAATTTTTTTGTAGAAGAGGTGTAAGACAAGGTGATCCTTTATCTCCTCTCCTATTTGTCTTGGCTGCTGATCTTCTCCAAAGCATCCTCAATAAAGCAATGAATTATGGTCTCCTTTCCCTTCCCATTGAAGGTGTGTTCTGTCCTGATTTCCCTGTTGTGCAGTATGCCGATGACACTTTATTAATCCTTAAGGCTGACTCTAAGCAATTATTGTGCCTCAAGGCTCTTCTTCATACTTTTGCACTCTCCACTGGACTCAAAGTCAATTATTCTAAATCTAGTATGATGCCAATTAACATGGACATTGTGAGGCTTGAGCACTTTGCCAATACACTATCTTGCCTCCCTGGCTCATTGCCATTCACCTACCTTGGACTGCCTTTAAGCATTAATAAGCCTGCAGTGGAACATTTTTTGCCTATTGTTCAGAGAGTTGAGAGAAGATTTTGCGGGATTGCTGATTTTCTTAATTATGGGGGGAAATTACAGTTAGTTAAATCTGTTTTATCTTCCCTTCCCATATATTACATGAGTTGTTTTGATCTTCCTATCACTATTAAAGATCAGCTGATTAAGTATATGAGACAATTCCTGTGGAGAAAGAAAACATCTAATGTTCAAGCTAGAGGTCAAGCTCTTGTTGCATGGAAGAAAGTTTGTCGACCTAAGAACCATGGGGGATTGGGGGTGCTTGACCTTAATGTTCAAAACTCCGCACTTCTTTTGAAGAATTTGGATAAATTTTACAATCACAAGGATATCCCATGGGTTCACCTTATCTGGAACACTTATTACTGTAATGGTAAACTACCTAGAAGAAGTCTGGAGGGATCCTTTTGGTGGAAAGCTCATCTAAAATTTGTTGACATATTTAAAGGAATTGCAAAGTGCTCGGTGGGTGATGGAAAGTCCACCCTTCTCTGGTCTGATATGTGGAATGATGGATGTCTGCAGCATAAGCTTCCTCATCTCCTTTCTTATGCAAAAAACCCACACATCTCTGTCAATGAGTTTCTGCAGACAGCTAATATTCTAGATCACTTTTTTCTCCCTCTGTCACAGCAAGCTTACCAGGAATATCAAAACCTTGAGCAAATACTCAGTGTTGGCATGCAGGGGGAAGCTTACAACTGGAGTTACGTTTGGGGCAGCAATTTTTCAGTCCAAAAGGCTTACTATTCTTTATCTGGTTACCAGCCTGTACAACCACATTTCTCCTGGTTGTGGAAATCCTCCTGTCAACAAAAGCATAAATTCTTCTTATGGCTCCTGCTCCTTGATAGGCTAAACACACGAAACCTTCTGAAAAGGAAATGTTTTACTCTGGCTTCTTATATATGTGTGTTTCATGGCTGCATCAGTGAGGAAACCATTCTACACTTATTTTGGGACTGTCCTTTTGCAAGAGCTTGTTGGGCTGAAATTTCCCATGTCCAAGTGGCTGATCAAAATCTTTTTGAAGCTTTAGCCAGTATTAAAAAAGATCTTAACGTCCCTTTTGCAATGGAAATTATTATCTTAGGAGCTTGGGGCATATGGATATGCAGAAACAATGAAATCTTCAACAACAAGCATGCTTCGATTGAGGAATGGAGGGCTATTGTAGCCCAGGAATTAAGATGGGTCCTGTTTAGAATTAAGGAAAAGAATTATCAGGGCCTCAAAGATTGGATTAAGAATAATTTAGACAGGAGATAGCTGCTTAGAATGTTATCCCTCTTTTGAGGTGGCCTGAACTTGTAAATACTTCTTTGTAACTCTTTATGATTTATAAAAATTGCAGTGGGGTTCTTTACCCTACTGTTTTACCCTAAAAAAATTTGTATTGGCAAGTGAAACTATGGTAGAATAGTAGTTTCTATCATCTATATGCATTTGGCTAAGTGGAGCTTAGGCTTGCTTTGCTCAAAACAGATTTTCCTTATCATTTGAAAACACTAAGTTTTTATTTGACAAAAATCACCAAAGGCATCTACCAATCAAAGATTTAAGATCCTTTAACCCTTGTTCAACCACAAGCTTTTAACTTAGAAATTGGGATGAGGAGATCCTTGATAGCTTCCATGTCTTGATGCTCAAATTGTCCATTGCCGGGGACACGGCTAAGTACTTAGATTTTACTCTCTCGAGAGGTGGTGCACTTTCCCCACAAGACTCGACATGCATCGAGACAAGATCTTTCAAAAGCCTTCCCTTAGACCATAATGGACGCACTCCAAACCTATCACCTGCTACCACCAACTGTCCATTTGGCTAAGTTATTGCAACCTATATGATCCAGGAAGAGCGCATATTGCCATGTGGCTGCACTTGAAGCTTCTTAACATTTGACATCTCAAATCTCTTTGTTCCCAGGTGGCTTTCCACAAGTGAGATACACTAGGGTAGGCCATAAATATGGGGCCCTGTTTAACCACTCAACATAATCCATACAAGTCCCATTCCACCTAGGTGATTCATTCACATAGTTTTCTTATTAAACAAAACACAAGTCCCTGACTTAGAAATATTTCATAGCATGGATATAGTCCACCCTTGTTTTCTACTAGCTAAGCTAAGCATGATCGTAGTAGGGATCTTAACTTAGGAAAATTCTACTAAGGCATCATCTACTAGGATTTCCCACGGCATAGCATACTTAGTAAAAATTCCATGCAAGTCCTACTCAAAACATCACTAATGCATAGTGAAAGTAATAGGACAAAATGTATGAAGCACCACTTTCCTTTTTGGTACAGAATATAAGTTCACTCCTTGATCTTGCAATAGTCACACTCTTAAAATTTCACTACAATTCAATCAAGGCACAAATTCAATCTAGCATTCAAACAATTCACCACATAAAATAAAGAAAACAAAACAATGCATGCAAGCATGCAAAATATTGTTTTATTTGGAAAGGTGGTTTCTAATAGGCTATAAACATTTTAAAACACCTATTGGTCATTTATAAAAGTCGAAAAACCATTTTAAATCAAGTTAGTGAAAATGGCCATTTAAATCATTTTTGTTTTGCTAGAAATGATTTAAATCAAAGTAATAATTTCTAGTGTTTGACAAATATATTTTTTAAACACAAATGTTAGTGTTTTAAGGTCAAGTGTTTAATATCAAACCATTTGCAAAAGGTTTCACCTAAAACCATTTTTAAATCAAAGCAATATTTTATTTTTTTGGAAATTCCTTTAAGCAAAGTAATAATTTTCAAGGGTTCACCAAATATATTTTTAAATCCTAAAACTTGGTGTTTAGGGTCAGAGAGTTTAATTTAACCCATTTGCAAAAGGTTTTACTCAAAAACTATTTTTAAACATAATCAAATAATTTTATTCTACTAGAAATGCTTTTATTCAAGGATTAATTTCTTAGTGTCACAATATTTACTTTTAAATTAAAATGTTGGTTTTTATGGTCAGTAGGTTCAAAACAAACCATTTACAAAATATTTTACCCTAAAAACATTTTTAGAATACATTTTATACTCAAAATATGCCTACACATGTTTATGCAAAAACAACTAATTTTACAAAAGCAAAATATTAAACAAAGGGCATGGTTGCAAAGTATTCTTTTCTTGATTCCAATGATATAAAATTTGTAAAATTTGGACGTGTAGATTTAAAATTATGAATTTTACAAAATCATACATCTAATAGAACATTTCTGTTTTTAAAACCAAAGACAGGGCTACGTGTCATATTCCTACTGGATGATACCGCTTCGTCTGGATCAAGCATTAAACACCGTAGGATTAAAAGGAATCTGTGTGGCTCAGATCAAACATAATGGTTCGTTTTAAGTCATCTATCCTAGCCATGCGATCAGGATCTAACGGCTCCTAGAAGTTTGACCAAGGATGGGCGGCGCTAGCGCGACGGTGAGCGGCGGTGATGCTCTGCTAACGGCTTTCTGGTGCAACCGGGAAGCGAGGGAGAGGGGGATGTTGCTCACCAGGTTCGCGGCGACGTGCTGATTCTCGAGGTTGTCTTTGTTGGTGAAGGGGCGCACGAGGATGATAACAATTGCTCGTCGGAGTTCCTTCTGGCGACGGGCACACTCTGTCGAAGACAGAGGCGAGGCTACCATGCACGCTAGAGCAAATAAAAGGTGCTGTTAGAAGCGTAGGAGATTGGCGAACTCGGCAGCAACAATTAGAGAGAAAGGGGGGTCGGGTATTACCGGAGAGGTTCGACAGAGTCGCGACAGTCGGCGGCGGCGCTCTGTCGTCGTCGTTGCCGACATTAGGGGGCACGCGCGGGCTAGAGGGAAGTACCGAGAGATGCGCCTGGCGATGGGGAGTAAGCTTGTATGTGCTAGGGAGCAAGGGGGTGTGGAATGGCCGGAATCGGTCAGTGAACTCGTGGGAGCCAGCGGCGAAGTGAGCTAAATTCAGCGCAACCTGGTGGCGTTCGGGTGCGAGCGAGCGAGGGAAAATGGAGAGGGGAGACATGCATTTAGTAGGGAGTGGTCTCTGGAAAGATTAAAGCCGTCATTGATGCGAATTGAAGCGAATTAACCATGGTCAGAAAACGACAGCGAGGTGAGGGCGGGGTCAGTGGAGGTTGAAGACGATGACTGGGCAGTGGGACCTGATGGTCAGCAAAAGAGAGAGGAGGAGCGGTGGGGTCACCAAGTCAGTGGCTGAGGGGGTCGTTCTGCGAGTAAGAAAACGTTTTAGAGGGAGATTGGGAGGTGGGCTTCGTTGGGCCAGATGGGCTGGTTAGCTGGGCTAGTTTGTTTCTTTTTTTTCTTCGTGTTTCTTTTTGTTTTTCTGTTTTGTTTACCTGTTTTGAATTTCATCCTTTGATTTAAACCTCAGTTTGAATTCAAACTTTTCCCAACTTTCAGTAATCTTTTAAAAATGTTTATTAATATATTCTAAAGTCCATTTTAGAATATTTATTTTATTCTCATATGGTTTTTTATTTATTTTAAATATACATTTTGTCTTTATTAAATAGGATTTTAAATATGATTCTAATCCATATTATTTATTCAAATAATTCTTTTATTCTTTTTAAATTCATTAGATAACTTTTAATCCACTTTGGCAAATTCCAATTTATTATTTTCTCATGATTTAATTACTCATTTCTATTAGGGATTTTGTCTTCCATTTAAATATCATTTGAATATGATTTAATCCCATATAATTTTATTGTAATAGTCTTGATCCCTTTATTTTATTTGGATTATCTTTATTTCATTTGCTTATGGAGTTAATTCAAGTTTTTAAATTGTCTTCTAAATAATTTCTTTGGGATTTATTATTTATTTAGTTTAGGCAATTTGTCTTTATTTAAATTATTTGAATGTGGTTTAATCCATATGATTTTTATTTAAATAATCTTTTACTCCTTTTATTATTCAATACTCTTTCATTTGTTTATGGATTAGGCCAATATTAGTTTGGCTTTTAAACATTCCTTATTTATTTATTCATTTATTTATTTTCTTCCTTTGCCTTATAAAATCCATATCTTTTTATTTATAGGTCCAAAATTGGTGATTCCAATTTGTATAATTTTATTTAATATTTGTTTATATTATTAAATCCTTTTAGGATTATTTTTCTCATAATTTTGTATGGATTTTAGATAGGAGCTTTATTAGCTTTGGAAATTATTTCCTTTTATCTTATTATATTCACAAGTTTTTATCCATGGCTCCATATTAAGTGAAACCAATTTCTATGTTTTTATAATATTTTTGTTTATCAATTTTGATCATTTGAAATTGTTTGTTGACAAATTTTTATATGCATAAAATCCATAGTCTTAGAGAGATCTTGAAAATGATTATTTTCCATTAGGAATTAAGGGTTTTGGTTTATTTTCCCAATTGTTTAAATTTCAAGATACATTCATTGATGGATGCATTTCACTTGATTGAAATTTGTAGGATTCTCTTTTATTCAAATTTTATTCAGGAAGGGTTTTGATGTTTCCAGTTAGAACAAAGAGTTTCTTTTCACCCTAAATTTCAACAATTATTTCTTTTGTTTATTTATTTTTCACATTACAAAATTTGGAAAATTTTGGGATGTGACACGACCAAGGGGAGCTTCAGGAGCATGCCGGAGGAGCTTCCTGGGGCCGTCCTGAGGGAGAAGAGCACGGTTAGATACGGGGGAGTGAGGAGATCTCAGAAATGTAACATGCAGAGGGAGGGGTGGAGGTTGAGGAGCTACTTGCTAAAATATTGAGAATGGCCGGGGCTCTATTTTTCTTCCTCTCTCGTCTAAGCCAGAGCAAGGTAAGTAGGTGGGAGCCGGGGGGAGGTTGGTGAGAGTAGGAGGAAGCAAAGGCGCAGGAGAGTGGGCGCTGGGGTGGCCTCCAACTTTTTATCCCGATGGGAGGGGCTTATGGTGAACCAAGTCTATGGAGAGCATGGGAAGAGGGGATGGTCAGGTATTCACCGACCTGGGCGGTGTTGAGGAGGGTGTGGGTCCAGGATATGACCCGAGAGGATTGGGAGGCGTGCTGCAGCTGGGGTGGGCAGTAAGATCAAGATTTGGTGATATTTGCTTTGTCTCTTTCTTTTTATCTTCATACTCCAAGTACTATGGACAAAATAGGGGTGTGATATAGTAGCTTTGCTAAAGTGCACGCCCAGAAGAGTGTCATGGTTGCTATGGTGAGTGATTATGAGACTTTGATAACAATTTGCTTTAGTTTAGCACATGTTTTGATTTGTTTGCACAAGTTGATCATAATGGTTCTTGGGAAGGAAGTTCAATAATTTTCATTGGGAAAAGTCGGGAGATGCTACTGGTAGATGGATATGGTCAAGGTACATCCCTAGGATTTATGTGGGATTTTTCTAAGGAGTGTTAGTCCTCTTAAATCCATTTATTCAAAAACGGAAAAAGTGGTTTATGGAAGCTCATTTGATATGTTTACATTGAAAAAAGTTGGAAATTGATGTGAGATGGTCATAAATACCAATTCACACATTGGTAAATTTTCTTGGAATTTATTTGTAAGAAATAATATTTTTATGCTATTATTTCTTGTTTCTGCCATTTAAGAAAAAGGGCAAGAAGATATAATAAAGAATATCAAAAATATTCAATTTTGAGGTGGGAAATTGGATATGATACATAGGCATCAATGGCGTCTTGATTTGGCAAAGTACTTTGGATAAAAATAAAATTTCCTTTATAGGAGAAGTTTTGAAGATTTGGTCAAGGAGTGGAACTAAATAGTTTTCGGGCCAAAATAATTATGGACGTTATTTGGTAAATATTTATATCCATGGTGTATGATATAAAATTGAATTATATATCATTATTAACCCTGGGTTTTGAGATTCTACCTTGAGAATGGATGGAAACTAGATTTTGAGGATCTAGGGTTTTGATATTTTTATGCCACCTAAACTTGGTTAGATTAGGGAGCTCAAACATCACCGTGGTACAAGGGATAAATGGATGGATATACCAAGTTATATATATGATCATGTCCACAAGATCTGGGCTTGGTTGTATATGAGGTGATCTAGAAGTGATGGCAAACTTTGTTGAAATAAGGCTGCCATAGTAGATGTATAAGGAAGACTCATAAACCATGTGGATTTGAGAAGCACAAAGCTCCAATGGAAAAAATTGAAGGGTGGGTTGATATAACATGGTTAGTAGACCATAACCATGCAAAGAGTTGGTCAAGGTAAGGTAGCATATGGATGTGAGTTTCTGCCAAAGTAGGCAAGATGACAAGATTAGTAGAAAAGGTTATTATCTTGTCTAAAAAACCATCAAGGATGAGTGGATATAAGAAGGTATTAGCCAATATAAAGAGTGGAATTTGGTAGTACTAATCATTTACTACAAGATTGTTCAAGTATATTCTCAAGAATGCACATTTGTTAGAAAAGGTGGAGTCTCAAAGATTGAATCCAGATAAGGATTCCATGGCCAAATTTGGTAGATTGTGGATTTGGACTATTATGAGAGAGGGAAGGAGTTTGAGAGAATGCAAGGGTTTGATCTTATCATTAGTGGATGATATTAAGGTATAGATTATGTAGAGGGGTTCCAAGTATATATTTGGTCTTTGATGAGTTGGATACTAGTAGAAGAGGATTAGCTCAGGATGGGTCTTCTTGAGTGGATGAGAGGGTCACTTTGGTGACTTAATATATATCAATCTTAGGATTCTTGATTTAGATAAGTGTTAATAAACTATTGGTTTGATTCTATAGGATGATATATTAGATTAGCTCACTCTAGTTCCTGAGCAAACAAGGCAATCAGGAGATCAAGGCAATTCATCAGATATCAGATCAAGGAAATTCATCAGACAACTGATCAAGGCAATTCATATTATCAAAGATATCCAACTACTACTAAGGTTAACATAATGCCTAGCTTGAGGTAAGGATGGGTGTTTTGAAGAGGTTGTGATTTGAAGTAAGATACGGGTCTCTTGGTATTTCTACCAAGATTAGAATGAAGAGGTTTTAGGAAAGGTTTTGGAAAACCTAGAGGTAAGATTAGTTGGAATTTTTGTCTTGAAAACATAAGGAGATTATATATAGGTATCCATAGTTTTGTTAATAGAAACTAGGAAAATATTTTGTTGTGTCAAAGTCATCTTGGCTCAAGTTTGAAATGCAAAAAAATTTGAGAATATGAAGGATGAGATAAGACATCTCTTTAGTAAAATAGTTTTTGTCAACTAAGGTTGAGGTAAGGAGTGTATCATATAATACACCATCAGTTGCATGAACACAAGTGAAGCAAGTAACATGGCAACACTTGACAATAAAAAGTTTTTAGTCCCCCTTATTTTTTCCTTCTGGACACTAGATCAGGGTTGCTGAAATTGGGATGTTAAAGACCTTTCCCCCTTAAAAGAATCTCGTCCCGAGATTTGGGAGAGGTAGGGTTGGGTAAGAACATCGGCTTAATAATTTTCAGAAGTGGAATCTTAAATGTAAAAGGATTTTACAACAAAAAGGCTTCGTCAGTTGCGGGTCAGAGTCGAGTTTCTTTGGTTGAGCGCTTAGGTCAAACAAGTGAAAGACACAGTCTTTTCCCCTTAGGACAATTTTAGGTAGGTTTAGCATTGACAGGGTCCTTCTCCTTAAGGAAAGACAGCGAGTTGAGCATTCCTTAATTCTTCACCACTGAAGTAAGTTTTTCTGTCTTCTTGGTCTGGATATGTTGAGAGTAGTTGAGGGGCGACAATCCTGGGGTACCTTCTGATTCTGGAGAAGTGCTGATTTCTAATCTTCTTGCAGGGTCCATGAGTCTGCTTTAGAGGATTTTCATCACCTCACGATGACTATGGGTCGACTTCTAGGATTACTCGGGTAGTGGTTATTCTATTTTTGTGGGAAAGACACAGTATTTTCCCCCTTAGAGAGACACTAGGGGTGCTTGGTGAAGTCGTAGACCTTCTTTATCGGAGTCATAGGATGATGCTAGAGGAGCGCTACACCTTTTGTCCGGAGACGGTTATCTTCTTTCGACCGTGTATAAGATGCTTCATGAGAGACGCCGATACCACTTCTTGAGGTAGTAGTTGTATTGGGAATAGCATATAAATATATTCCTAGTAGTTAGTTATGGGCTAGTTAGGTGTCCGGTAGGTTGGAGGATGTCGTTTGCGATTGGCGTCTAGGGATGCGGTCTTATGGGATGCGATTTTTCCGGATTGAGTCTGATGCAACATCATGGGTAAAACACATAGAAGGGAACATCAGACTCACATAACATCGAACAAGGTTCATAGATAATTTAAAAGGTCTACGCCGACCAGTGGAGATGGTACTTAAAATATTACATAACAGGGCAGAGCTGATAGGCGTCAAATTACTTAGGTTTTTACAAAACAGGTAATGGGATGGTACATAACTCTACCCCATGCTAGGTAGGCGGGTATTTTTGTTGCCATGAATACTCCACAGGAGCTCCTTTAATTTTCTTGTGGTCGGCCCTTGGGTTGAGAAGACGAGCTGGGTTTGGCATTGGTTGCCATTGGAGTTGCTTTGATGATCTTGGGTGCACTGAGGGTCGTCTGGGGAGATCCTATGGGTTGGTTGTTCCCTCTCAGGAAGTGTCTTCTCAAAGGGAGAGGAGGCTCCAGAGTGAGTGTCTTCCTGATTCTTTTTGCTCGAGGGGCTCGTTGTTGGTTGGCCCTTATTTTGTTTGCTGGGGAGTGGGGAACTCACAGGAGAAGTTGTCCGGTTGGTCGTAGGTGTAACAAACACATGGCTCGGTCTCGGGTTCTCCTTGGAAATGCTTAAGAGTTTTATTGATGGTAGATGATACTTTGTGGTCCAACTTTGTTGGAGCGTTGTCCTTGCCACGTTGGGGACACTCTCGGATGTAATGGCCCGGTTGATCACACGAGAAGCAGGTACCTTTCTTGGGACATGCCTTTCTTCATGACTTCCCAATGCTTACACATGGGAGTTGACGAGCCCTGGAAATTATGAGATATAAGGGTAAGTCGGCAGGGACATGGTCTTGACCCTCGCAGAGGAAACATGTGACTAGCTGGGTTGGGCAAACCGCATCTATAGTTTGGGCAGTTGCCTTCACATTGGCTGACTTAATGTCCTTCTTCTCCACAATGGCTACATGCTTTCTTCGGTCTTCTCGTCTTCATGGATAGATTCAGGGAGTTCTTGTTGGTGTGACACTTGCTGATATATGGAAGTAAAAGATGTTAAGAGGTTAGCCTTCGGGGTTCAAAACATAGGAACTAGTGGGGTATAAAACCAGAGGGTACTATGGTTGTCAAACGAGTAGGTCCAATAAGGGTTTAGGCCTCCACAAGAAGGGGTAGTGACAAGTTAGGTGAGATGGAGTTGCCACGGTACTGTTTGGTTCCCATCCTTCTGAGGAGGGGCCTCATTTTACGGGATTATGGGTGTTGGTGTCAGGATATACAAACAAGGTGGTCTAAGCAACAGGGTCGAATGATCCAAGGCAGACAAGCAACAGATTTCAAGCATCATGTAAGCATACGACAAGCAAAATTAGCGTACCATAGGTACCAAGTAGTGATTATGCACTATAAGGGAAGTTATATGCTGGGGATATTTATCCTAAGTACGGGCATCGCTGAAGGTCTTGACTTCTGTCTTGTCATTTGGGGTCATCTATGCCGTACTTGATCCATTGAGGCGATGAGATATTCCGTTGATAGGGCGATCGGGTGGTGTCTTTTGTGTTGGTAGTTCCTTGGGTTTGGCTTGTCTCTGTTGCTCTTTATCTCAGAATATTCGTCTTCACGGTTTCGAAGTCGGACTTGCTTTTGAAAATGGAACATTTGAAGGTAGAAGAGATATAGAGTAAGCCCTTTCAAGAAGTTTAAGTCCGAGAAGATAAGATAAGGAACCTTTCAATAAGCTTTGAGAAAATTAGTTTTTGAAAGTCGATGTTTTCAGAGATAGTGTTTGTCCTGTCTAACGTCCATGCTGACTAAGGTCTTCTATAGTCAGTATGGCTCTATTACCATCTCTATGAGACCCTGGATTTACGGTCCGAGAATCCCCATTATTCCTGCAATTCACGTTCCCATGATCAGTGAGCCATGAGCATAATCAAGGAGTATCATTACAACATCCAGAAAGTAACCAGTACAAAACTTACATTATTGACATTATGGCGATTACAACCATCAATGGAGGAAGGCTTCACTTGTATACCCATGTCAAGCCTTAACCTACATGCAAATGACTGGGAAGACAGCCTAGCTCGCATAGACGTCAGCATCTCCATCGTTCATTGATACTCTAAAAGTCTGGCCAAGTACATAGCCAGGGACAATGCCGATGAGTACTTTGAATGTACTATCAAACCACCTTAAGCGAATAATAACAATAGGATATGCAATATGGTTGTGGTAGTAGGAGGGATCCAAGAGCTGTTCGTTTCTCAAATAGTTTCTCTTATAGATATAACATCTACATATCTTTATTGAAAACTTTTGTAAACATTTTGGAAACCTTTTTTAAAAGTTTTGGAAAACACTTGGATTGGGTCACCCATTCATTTCTTCCTCCCAGTCATCCCATGAACAAACTCCTTTCCTTCCTTTCTGACCATCCCATGGTCAAAACAGTTACAAAGCCATTTCTTTTATGAAGTCCTTTTTGTAATCAAAACAAGCACCCCTCTATCGCAACCTTCCCAACTGTCCATGACTGTGGACATGGCTATTCGAATTAATTAACACTCTTTATAGGTTGTACACTTTACCCACACCATCTGGGTACCCTGCCCTGATCTACACCGATTGTCGGTCGACTAACCGGTCAAGACTCTCCGGATGCCACTCTTGTGTTGTTTTACTCAACACTGGTACGTCTGGATCCATGGACCAACCAGAGTGCCTTATGACTTCTCTAGAAGGGTCAATTTCAATGAGGGGGCCCATAGTATTGCCCGGCTGCTCCTGAGGGCAGTTCGCATTTCCTCCAGGTGACTTTCCCATAGTTGACCCTTTATAAAGGAACCCTGAAATTCAATGGAGATGATCCCTTATATGTAGTCATGATAATTCCCATACCAGAGTAGCAAACTTCAAATCTAGCACTGTCCCATTCCAGAGTAATGTGGTTGCATGGGTTAATTGTTCTAGCAAAACTGCAAAGAACTTGGTGCGTTTTCGTAAACATTTTTCCTCCATCTTTCATCCAGCCTTTTTGTAAAATAAAACCTTTTTCATTTCTCGAACTTCTCTTAGTAGGACAAACCTCACCAAGGGTTTTGCCATAAAACATTATTGTAAAACCTTTCCGGGGTCTTCCCATCCTCTAGCTTTGCTTCGGTTAAAATGGGGTCTACAAAGAGGTATGCTGTTATACACCGTCTACTATGCTAGGGACAAGTAGGTGTCATCAAGGGGATTGTACTTAGTAGTACCATTGTGTAATGGTTTGGAGGAGCCAAGCCACTACATGATATAGCTCATCATATATTAAAACTATGAAGTTTTATAAACAGCAGGTACAACATGGATAAGTAAAATAGTAGCATAAGGGATTATGATCAAGAAGGTAGCTTTCCTGTGACCAGAGAGATGTCCCTTGACTCAATAGAATACCAGAATACCAAGAATACCCAAATAATAATAATAATAATAATAATAATAATAATAATAATTCGAGGCTTCCTTCTTCTCAGCATCACACAATCGCAACTATCGCCGTTATCGAGCAAACATGCATACAAGTAATACATCAATCAATACCAGGCAGACAAGCATCAAAACAATACAACAAGAAAGATATGTGCACATGATATAAAACAGTAGGGTGCTGGATGATTGGCTTCATGAGTTTGGTAAATGACTTGGAGGCATTGGAAGAAGATCCCTTAGAATTTATAGTCTATAAACTACCTAGGAGAGGGTTTTGGGCCAAGGCCATATTCTGACATCATTGTATAAAAATGATACCATCATCTATGTATTGATAAAATTAAACCAAAAAAGTGGTTTCACTATTTTATCAACTTCCGTTGAATTTCTATGAGTTTCCTAGTTATAAAATCTCTAGTTTTAGGAGATAATTCACCAGAAAAGTTCTATAGGTCCAGCAATTATTTCCTTGGATGGTTAGATAGGTTTCGATGCTGATTCACTGAGAGTTGGAATCATGTCAAAATATTTACCATAATTCCCTTAGGAAATTCCCAACGATAGTTCTAGAAGGTTTTTGTGCTTTTAACCAAATTTAATATACATGATTTTTTATGTGATTCTGAAGACACATATTAGGTATTAGCAGTACCTTTCTGTAGAAATTGGAATCACCCTCTTTGGATTTATAATACTACTGGGGTGATTTTATTAGTGAATTAAACATACACAGAAAGTTTTAATTCATAATAAGTCAACCATAGCTTATAAAATTTTGGGATCCTAGGGTTTGATGGATCTTGGTATGAAAGTGTTCTGGGGTTGTAATTGGGTCAAGATCAATTTTGGTTTCTCCTTGAGAAATTCCTAAAGGAATATTATGGCTGCTGTTGTTATTTTTACCAACGGCAATATAAGAAACAATTCAAGGTGGGACCAGGGGACATGCAAGGTATAATAGATACCTTTCAGTACAAAAAGGGTTCACATTATTTGGATTTGTAAAACTCTTTGTAGTAATTATTTTGTTGCAGAGATAGATCTTGGTAGTTTAATTTACATAAAATATACAAGTAGTGAACTGGACAAATTTTGGTGCTGCATGTTGAAGAAAACATCTGGACATATGATAAAATTTTGATCTTAGTGATTTTATATAATTTACATTTTATTTAGGGTTTAAACTAAATAGCCTAATTCACAGATCTGGAGGAAATACAAAATGGAAAAGAGGAAAAAGGCGAGTGTGCCGAATTTAATGCTGCACGGGGCTAGCCCTGCTCGCTGGCGGGAGGGAGACACGTTCAAACACGAAAGAGAGGACCCGCCGATCAGAGAGGATAGCCAGCCGAATGGGTACATGGAACCCTGAGCTGCACGATCAAGTATCGATTGACAACGAGTGTTCATCGTTGAGCTCACGACGGCGGCAAGGAGACAGAAACCCTAGCGGGGGCGGCGAGGTACACGGAGCTCACTAGCAGGGCAGAGCAGGATCAGTTAGGATGCGGGGTACCATGGCAATCCTGGAGAGGGGCGGCACTATGGGGGATGACGTCTGGGATGAGACCGTGTGGTGGCGACCGAGAGGGAGCTTCAGGAGCTCACCGGAGGAGTTTCCTGGGGCCATCCTGAGCAGGGAGAAGAGCACAGTTAGATACGCGGGACTGAGGAGATCTCGGATATGTAACATGCAGAGGGAGGGGATGGAGGATGAGGAGCTACTCGCTCAGATCTTGAGCATGGTCAGTGCTAGAGCAAGGGAATGAGGGGGGAGCCTGTGGGCGGTTCGTGAGAGTAGGAGGAAGCAAAAGCGCAGGAGAGTGGGCGCTAGGGTGGCCTCTAGCTTTTTATCCCGTGGGCAGGGTCTTATGGTGAACCAAGGAGAGCATATGAGGAGGGGCTGGTCAGGGATTGGCCAAATTGGGCGGTGTTGAGGAGGGTGTGGGTCTAGGGAAAGACCAGAGAGGAGTGGGAGGCATGCTGCAGCTAGGGTGGGGAGTAAGGTCAAGATTTGGTGAGATTTGCTTTGTCTCTTTCCTTTTCTCTTCATACTCCAAGTACTAGGGACAAAATAGGGGTGTTCTATAGTAGCTTTGCTACAATGCACGACCAAAAGGGTGTCATGGTTGCTATGGTGAGTGATGATGAGACTTTGATAAAGATTTGCTTTAGTTTAGCTCATGTTTTGATTTGTTTGCACAATTTGATCAGAATGGTGCTTTGGAAGGAAGTTCAATAATTTGCATTGGGTAAGGTGGGGAGATGGTACTGGTAGATGGACATGGTCAAGGTACATCCCTTGGATTTATTTGGGGATTTTCTACTGAGTGTTAGTCCTCTTAAATCCATTTATTCAAAAAGGACAAAAGTGGTTTATGGAAGCTCATTTTGTAATTTTATATTGGACAAGGTTGGAAATTGATGTGATATGGTACTAAATACCAATTCACACATTGGGAAATTTTCTTGGAATTTATTTGGAAGAAAATGTATTTTTAAGCTACTATTTCTTGTTTGTGCCATTTAAGAAAAAGGGCAATAAGAAATAACAAATCATCTCAAATATATTCAGTTTTGAGATGGTAAGATAGGATATGATATATAGTACTCATTTGTGCCTTTATTTGGTGAAGTACTTTCGAGAAAAACAAACTTTTCTTTATAGGAGAAGTTTTGAAGATTTGATCAAGGAGTGGAACTAAATAGTTTTAGGGCCAGAATAATTATGGAATTTATTTGTTAAATATATATATCCATGGTGGATGATGTAAACTTGAAGTATCTATCATTATTAACCTTGGGTTTTGAGATTCTACCTTGAGAATGGAAGGAAACTAAATTTTGAGGATCTAGGGTTTTCATATTTTTATGCCAGCTAAACCTGGTTGGATTAGAGAGCTCAAAGCTCACCTTGGTACAAGGGATATATGGATGGATATATATATATATATATATGATCATGGCCATAAGATTTGGTCTTGGTTGTATATGAGGTGATCTAGAAGTGATGGAAAACTTTGTTGAAACTAAGGCTGCCATAGTAGATGTATCAGGAAGCCTCATAAACCATGTGGATTTGAGAAGCACAAAGCTGCAATGGAAACAAGTGAAGGGTGGGTTGATAGACCATGGTTACTAGACCTTAACCACATAACAATTTGGTCAAGGGAAGGTATCATATGGATGTGAGTTTTTCCAAAGTAGGCAACATGACAAGATTTGCAGAAAAGGTTATTATCTTGTCTACAAAAGCATAAAGGATGAGTGGATATAAGAAGGGATTAGCCAAGAGTAAGAGTGGACTTTGGTAGTAATAATTATGTACTACAAGATGGTTCAAGTACATTCGCAAGAATGCACATTGGTTAGAAAAGGTGGAGTCTCAAAGATTGAATCTAGATAAGGATTCCAGACTAAGCCAAATTTGGTAGATGGTGGATTTGGACTATTATGAGGGAGGGAAGGAGTTTGAGAGAATGCAAGGGTTTTATATTATCATCTAGTGGTTTATATTGAGGTATAGATTAGGTATAGGGGTTCCAAGTATATATTTGGCCTTTGATGAGTTGGATACTAGCAGAAGAGGATTTGCTCAGGATGGATCTGATTGGGTGGATGAGAGGGTCCTTGGGTGACTTAAGATATATATAGCTTAGGATGCTTGATTTAGATAGGTGTTAATCAACTATTGGTTTGATTATAGAGGATGCGCTATTAGATTATATCACTCTTGTTCCCGAGCAAACAGGGCAACCACTAGATTAAGGCAATTCATCAGACAACAGATCAAGGAAATTCATTAGACAACAGATCAAGGCAATTCATCTTACCAAAGATATACAACTACAACTAAGTTTACCATAAATCCTAGCTTGAGGTAATCATGGGTGTTTTGAATAGGTTGTGATTTTAAGTAAGATAAGGGTCTCTTGGTATTTCTACCAAGATTAGAATGAAGTGGTTTTAGGAAAGGTTTTGGAAAACCTAGAGGTAAGAGTAGTTGGAATTTCTGTCTTGAAAAGATAAGGAGATTATATATAGGTCTCCTTAGTTTTGTTAATATAAACTATTAAAATATTTTGTTGTCAAAGTCATCTTGGATCAAATTTGAAATGCCAGAACATTTGAGAATATGAAGGTTGAGCCAAGACATCTCTTTGGTAAAATAGTTTTGGTCAAATAAGGCTGATGTAAGGAGTGTATCATATAATACACCATCAGTTGCATGAACACAAGTTAAGAAAGTAACCAAACATGGTAACACTTGACAAGAAAAAGTTTTTGTTCCCCAAGATTTTTTCCTTCTGGACACTAGATTAGGGTTGCTGAAATTGGTATGTTACAGGGGCTTGATATGGTAGGGATATTTCAAACGGCAAAGTGTGGATTTACCCATCTCTTAGTGATGGTGTATAAATTTACCAAGTGTATTGAGACTAAACCCGTAACACATTGCGATGGAGCCACAACCAAAAAGTTCGTCGAGGATGTGATTATCAGATTCAGATATCTGCACAGTATCATTACTGACAACAGGAGCAACTTTTCCATGGGAGAATTATCCGAAATCTACGAAGAACAAGGGATCCGACTTGATATTGTATCAGTTGCACATCCACAAGCCAATGGACAAGTTGAAAGGGCAAACATTCTCATTTTACAAGGACTCTGACCTCATCTCGAGGCACCACTTTGTCGTGCTACGGGGGCTTGGGCGGAAGAATTACCGTCTATGATATGGAGCTTGCGTACAACTCCTAACAGGTCAACCAGATATACTCCTTTCTTCTTGGTCTACGATGTAGAGGCAGTTCTTCCGAGTGATTTAATCCATCAATCTCCTTGAGTTAAAGCATATATCAAAGAAGATGTAGAAGTTTCTCGACAAGATGATCTCGATATAATCGAAGAAGTTCACGTCATTGCTTAACAGAAATCTACAGCCTATCAGCAGAAGTTACACAAGTATCATGTTCAAAGAGTGCAAAATCATTCTTTCGGAAAGGGTGATTTGGTTCTCCTACTCGTGCAAAAGATAAAGCACAAACTCTCCCTGATATGGGAAGAACCTTTTATGATTAGCCGTGTTCTGCATAACGGGTCATATTATTTAACTTATACGAGACCAATTAAGGAAATACCTGACACTCGGAAGAGGAAGAGAGCTGGTGGTAGTACAGACCCGGATGAATTAGACCGTCCATGGAATATTGCACAGCTACGTCCGTTATATTCTTAGTTATATTTCCTTGTTATCATATGTACATGCTCAAAGTGAAATAAATTATTGGTTCCCACATATATTTTTTCTAAGAAGTTTTTTACCATCTTATTTCCAAAAGATCATGTCAATTCAAAAATCATAGGATTCTTGAAAGTACTTTATACTCATGTTCGTTATGGTTATGATTTTTGAAAATCTATAAAAATGCTATCTTCGGGTGTAAATCTCATTTTATGTTTATACTTTGGTTTTTTATCTGATCACTTAGACGCGGGCATTTTCTGAGTATTGAATTGTTGGTGCCGGAAGCCGTATTTGTTTCCGAGTTTAGACTGGTTTAGAAATTTCACGCTCCGTTGACTCGACAAAGTTTCCATGCTAAAGGTTGTCCGTATCATGAAAGGGACAAGGCAGAGAGCCATATAAAATGACAAGTATACACACAAAGTTCTTAATAAATTTTCAAGCGCACATTCAAATATCTACAAAGTGCTAAGTAGTAAATAATTAAAACTCACATACCAGCACACATAGAAACTCAAAATATCGTACCTATCATTACAAACCATCTGAATGTTTTAGCATAATGCATAAAATGTTTTAGACTGCCGATTCAGGTGGAGGTGGTGGAGACTTTGGAGCACTGGAGTCGATATCGTCGCCATCTTGCTTACCGCACTTAGAAGTTTCTTCATCTTCGGTGACACTATCTTCCAGTTCTTTTAGCGAGGGAGGCACAACAACTTACTGGAAGAATGGCGTTGAATAGTCCGTCATCTCCACCACGCGACAAGCATAACCCGCACAAGATTCTTGGATAGCCTTGATGTCTTGCAGATTAACCTCATCGTCCTTGTTGGCGATGCCCTTGGTGACGTGCTAGATTGGCATCTCGCTGTGGGGGATCATCACCATAGTGAGGGTAGTATGTGCAGAATTCCGGGCATATGGGATCTTACAATCTTTGATCAATTTCAGAATCTCCTTCACTTTGTCTCTCATTTCGAGCACTCACAATTTTTGCAGGTCGGAAAGTTTCACCGACTCACCAGCCTCTTCAAGAGTCTGGCGGAAGTCAAAGAGAACATATCCGACTAACTTAATGCGCTCGGAACGAGAGTCGAAGAGATGTAAAGGATCTGGGAAAGAAAAAAAATCAAAAAATCTAGCCAAAGAAAATGTCAGAAAATACAATAAGAAAGATAATGTCAGACAAGTTACCAAGCACGAAGTGGTTCCACTGAGAATGCTCCTACCGAAGATTCCTTAGTTCTGCTTCGGAGGCTTAGGGAAGATCCTTCTGGCTCTTGATGTCTTTGTTCAAATTTTCAAGATTTTTATCTCGGAGGGCCACCAGCTTTGCGAGCCTCTCGGTCTCCATGTTTCTTGACTCCAGGAGGTTGTTCACAGATTTCTCGTGATCATCCTTAAGCTTTTCCGTTTGGCAGACTTTGTAGTTCTCGGCTTCCTCCACCATCTTGCTAGACTATTGTAGCAAGTTTACAAAGGACAAAATAACAGTCAGAATATATATTCGACTAAGACAATGAATATGGCTGAATGTCGGAAATGTTTACCTTCTTCTTCATTCTTTTGAATTTTCAACTTGGGATTTTCAAGACACAAAGCTTTGATTTCTTTGCGCTTGTTGCATATATTCTTAAGCAATTCCTGGTTGTAAGATGTAACTTTTTGTCAGTTAAAGGCGGAATACCATCAGACGACTACTAAGACTCAGGCTGCAACTTTAACTAAGTTAAATTCCACCAGGAGCCTTGGGGGATACACCACATCGTTCTTTTGTATCCTATAATCATCAACTCGGATCTTATGCTACAATCTTTATCTGACTTTATGCTTGGGGGCTATAGGATATGATAATAAAATACTACAAATGATAATCGGAAAACTTACAATATGCTCCAAGTGCAGCTTTTCAAATCCGATCTTCATTTTGTGGAAGACCTTCTCGAAAAGGGAGAGAGGAGAGGCAGTAGTCGCTGGAATCTCTCCAACTTCGATCTTTTGATCTCGGACCTGGATTTGGTCTAGGCAGCTTTCCAGCTTGACATCCTCCATCTCCTGGCTTGCTGCTTCTGGAGTAAGGACTTGCTTCTCAAGGAAGGTTTGCGCCAGCTTGAGAATCTCCTCCTTCTATTTCCTCTTAAAGCCAAAAGCAATAGAACCGGCAATTTTATCCATCTGTCCTGGTGACATAACCATGGGACCATTACCCTTAGAGGGTTCACCCTTGTCAATAGCCTGGCTACTGGTTGTAACCAGGGCTTGTGAAGCAGTGGTGTCATCAGGAATGACAGAGCCAACATGTTGAGAGGAAGGAACCTCCCGTTTCGAAGACTGAGTAGTTGCTGGAGTTGGAGGGAGCATGACCGTGGACATCGCAAGCTTCTGCTAGCGCAGTTGCTTGGCTGGTTTGCTCTCCGGCTTCAGCTTGCTCTTAAAAACACTTTAACTCTGAATCACATAAAGAACAAATATCAGATGTGACTCGGACAGAATAACAAACGAGTACTGTAGGTTACAAGGTACTTACTTTTTAACCACTAAAGAACTTGTGCGCCAATGGTGACAACAACTTACTTGGCCTTGCGCTTCTTGTAAGCAAGGCCAGAAACTTCCTTCACCTCATCATCCTCCGTCTCCTCCGAGTCTTCTGGAGGATAGCCCTCAAGAGGGGCTAACTCAGACTCGGGAAGTTTCTCAAGCTAAAAAGATATGAAACATCAGCACAACCAAAGACGGATTATGGGATGAAGAGCAAAGGTATACGACAAAGTCGAAAAGCTTACCAGAGTCAAAGGTCGGCCAGCTGTAAACATCTTCATGGATATTTTGGGGATCTTCTTATTCACCCTCTCCTTGATCAAATATTGCATTCAGGTCTTGTAGTCCTTTGCAGCAATGCGCTTCGGACAAACCTTCATGCTGTCCTTCTAGTCTCTGGTGACCGTATGCATCAGGCGGTCGCCATGATAATGCAGTGGATGAATCCGGCGATCCATCCAGCAGTGGATCATGTCGGATCCGCGGAGACCTCGGTGCTTCATCAAAAATTCAATCCACCACTAGGGAATGATCAAATATTCGGAAAGCTCCGGCGCCTCTGCGTCCCATGAATATTTGTGGTGACCAGCGTCGTCGACGAAATCCCGAAGACCTTTTGTCTTCTGAGGAGCCGACATATCTTTATGATAAAAGAATGTCCCGTCCCATCTTTTTACTGACTCACTAGCGTTAATCCTAGGATAGACCCCGTCTCTGCTAACAACTAGGCTAAGAGTGTCGATGATATAAGGAACTGCGGCACTGATGGAATTCTTCCGGGTACCATAGTAGTACCGGAAGAGAGTGAAATTTGGCCTAATGCCTAAAAATCCCTCACTAAGAGCTGCATGAGTGCCAAGATAAAGTAAAGAATTACGGTGGAGATTATGAGGTTGCACACTGTAGTATTGGAGTGCCTCGGTGAGGAACTCCGATGGTGGGAAGCTCAGACCACGATTGATGTGCATCTTGAATAAGACTCGCTCGCTGTCATGGGCGCTAGGACGGTGTCTCCGAAGCCGCTCCGCCACGTGCCGAAGGCGAGTTAGCCCTCATCTTGCATGGGCTGGAGCTTGGAGTCGTCCATGGCAGTAGGAACCCAAAGGCCCCGCAACTTCCTATCGTTCGTCACCATTGTCGTGCTAGAACTCAACGTTGCTTCTGCCATCTCGTTGAAGCAAAGGTCAAAAAGTGGCGGTGCTAGGGTGTTCTGGGTGCGGTGGAGAGAGATGTGAAGAAATCAAGGAGTACGAGGAGACAATGAAAGTACTGAGGAATGAATCTGTGGAGAGAAGAAAATATCTAACTTAATAATCTTGTAGAGGTCCCAACCTGATAAGGTAGAGATTCCCTGTGTCTACAGTGCTAGTCCCTGGATCGAATAGCTAGCACCCACAGTTTAAGATGTAATATCAATAAACAAAGGTCATATTACAACTTATAACCAGGAATAAAATAATTTCATTACAACTTACATAGCTCATAGGGCTATCTTATTACAATGCAGCAGATATAACTATATAGCATGGAGTCCTTCATATTCATATGCCACAGGCAAACATGTTGGTTGTAGACTTGTAATCCCTACTCAACAAACTTCACTAACATCAAACAAACCTGCAACATAATAAGTTACAGCCACAAGGGTCAATACATTTGAATTGTATTGGCAAGTGATATCATATTGATATGGAGAATCTAACATCTACATGGATATATGGCTAAGTGGAGTTTTGGCTGTCCTTTGCATAAAATAAGTTTCCCCTATCCTTTGAAAATGGTTTTTCTCTTTATCAAAACATTTCATCACACATGGCACACTGGATACACACCAGGTGCTTCCCTTGTTCACCCAACAAGTTTTAACTTAGAGAAATTTGGATGAGGAGATCCTTGATCATTTCAATGTCTTTGATGCTCAAAATTTCTATTATCGGGGAAACGGCTAAGTACTTAAGTTTTACCCTCTCGAGAGGTGGTGCACTTTTCCCACAAGACTCGACATGCATCGATACGAGACTTTTCAGAAACAATCCCTCAGATCAACACAGAAGCGGTCCATCCTATCATCATTACCACCAACATTCTGCATGTCTAAGTTCTTGCAACCTAGTTGGTCAAGGTAGAGCCCATATGCCATGTGGCTGCACTGGAAGCTTCTCAACACAAAACATCTCAAATATCTTTGGTCCTGGGTGGCCACCCACAAGTGTGATACACAAGGTAAACCATAGACATGGGCCTTGTGTAACCAATCAACACAAATCGATCTTCCCATTCCACCCAGGTGATTCATTCACATAGTTGTTTTATTAATCAAAAACATAGTCATAGACTTTGCATAATATCATAGCATGAATATTCCACCCTTGAATTCTAATATCTAGGCTAAGCACACTTGCATAACATGTCTGCTAACTTAGGAAGATTCCTACCAAGATATATTCTATAGGATCTACTATAGCATAGTAATATATAAAAATAGTTCTATCATGCATACTACAAAAATATCACTAATGCAATATTGAAAAGATAGGACTTTTGATGACCAAAGTATCACCTGCCTTTTTATTAGAGAATCTAGGTACTCTCCTTGATCTTGCAATTGTCACACTCCTCAAAGTTCACTACAATTCAATCAAGCAAAGCACACATTCAAAACTAGCACACAAACAAATAACAAAACAATATAACAAAAAAAGAAATGCATGCAAGCATGCAAAAGGTTGTTTTACTGAAAAAGTTGTTTCTAACAAGATTCTAAACATTTCAAAACACATACTGGTCTTTTATAAAAGTGGGAATTCATTTAAAATCAAGTTAGTGAAAATAGGCCTTTTAAATCATTTTTGTTTTACTAGAAATGCTTTTATTCAAAGGAATAATTCCTAGTGTTAACAAAATATATTTTTAAATTCAAATGTTAGTGTTTATGGTCAGAGGGTTCAAAACAAATTCATTTGCAAAAGGTTTCACTCAAAAATAATTTTTAGAACAATTTTTATACTCAAAATAGTCCTATTAATGTTTCTGCATAAAAACCTAAATTTTCAAAATCAAATGACCAAACCAGGGCCATAGGTGCAAATGTTTCATTTTTATGAATCCATAGACACCAAATTTGCAATTTTTGGAGTTATAGATCAAAAGTTACTGATTTTACAAAATCAAGCAACTAATAGATCAAATTCTAGTTTTTAAAACAACAGCCTGGCCACGTGGCGTGTTTCTACTAGCTGGTACCGATTCAGGTGGATCGAGATACGCAGGTCGTAGGATCTAAGTCAGATCATAGGGGCCAGATTGACTGATACCCCTTCGATTACTCATCTAATCCACAACGTTAGATCTAGATCTAATGGTCCTAGATGGAACGACCATCGACGGGCGGCGCTGGCTACTATGCATGGCGGCGGCGTGTCTGGTCGCGGTGGTCTAGCGAAACCAGGAGGCAAGGGAGGGGGTGCATGGCTTACCGAGTTTGAGGGGTCGTCGCAGTGCTCAAGTTCGTCGCCGTTGACGAAGGGGCACAGGGGTCCTTGACAATTGCTCACCAGAGTTCCATTTGTCGTCGGGAGCTTGCAGACGCAGATGGAGGCGAGCCTACAAGTCACGATTTGACGAACGGTGAGGGTCAGAAGAAGCACGAGACGATGGCGATCCTGATAGCGTCTAATAGAGGAAGAGGGGCGGACGGAACCTACCGGGAAAGTTCGCCGGAGACAAGTTCACATCAGGCTCTAGCAGAGGTTAACGAAGGTAAAGCTACAAGGCACACGCAGAAAAACTGAAGGAATTAGTGGATGTGCATAAGGATGGCGTGTCAACACCCGGATTTTTAATCCCAGATGCCTGCTATGCCATACATCGAAATCCCAGGATTACCATTTTTGCGAGACATAACAGATTTGGATACCACAGTACATCATCCATTACAAACCATATATAAGGTCTTACACAAATAGGGATCTCATGATCCTATTCGTAATACAACTCAAGCAGCGGAATAACGAAATAATAAAGGTAGCGTAGGTTAAGCTCCATCTTCGGGGTCACAGGCAATGCTGACGATGAGAGATGATCCTAGTTGTCGTAACCTTCCAGGGTTCCATCCTCCTGGTACTCCTCTTCATAGTCTGGCCACGGGAATAGCCAGGTACAAAGCCATGAGTACTCTTTAAGTACTCGCAAACTAATACTAACAAATGAAGGTATTTTTTGTAGTAGGACACTAAGCTCTAGGGTTGTTTTGCAAAAAAGCCAGATTTACCTCTACTAAGTTCAGAAGCGAGAAAAGCTAGTTGAAAATTTTATAACACCTAAGTGGGAACTTGAATTTCATATCACAACTCTGTTGTGGTCATGTCAAAATCTCAATCCATTTCACAAGTCATTTTGAAAACATCTGACGGTGGAACAGTATGGCCACTCCAACTGTCCATAACCGCCGACACGGCTATTCGAATAGTTTGACACTCTGCAGAGATTGTACACTTTCACCACAACATTCGATACATCCGTCAGGAACAAATCCTGAATTCACCATACTCAGTATGCGGATAATCAATCCTAACCTTTCGATTTCACGCCCTAGTATAGGCACCTCTCCTGTGAGTTTGGCCTCCCAACCATGACCAACTGTTATCTTGGGTACTACAAAGGTGGACAATCTTCACAAGGTAGCCTCATCTCGGACCTTGGCTGTGAGGGAACCAATACTAAGGTATATAAGTTTCTAGTCAAGCCCTACCCAATTCTCGGGTATTGTGGTTGTACGGTAAAATTGGAATGCTATCGCATCCAGACAACCATCAGTTTTATAAAGAGCTAAGGCTCATGCCTCAGCATTTTTATCACCAAAATCATCATGGTGTTTGGAAACACATGTCAAAACATCTCAATAGAATGATCCATCATTCCAAGGTTTTCATAACCATTTTCACCAAGTATTCCCATCTAAAGTTGATCAAGTTTTATGCTTAGCACTAGCATCTAAAAATGGGAGTGAGTACTAATGAGGGGTGGTAAACTAGTGGAGTTTAACTAAGTTCCATCTCATGCCTTACGATGAAATCAAGATTATCTAGCTTAGGCCAAATTTAATGCTCTTTATGCAACCTTCAATTATCCTCCTAGAATCTACAAATCAATTAAGTAGACTCTAAGTAATAGCTTTGATAAAGAAATAAAATAGAAGCTTGCAAGTAAAACTAGGATTGGGTTATCAAGTGGGTATGATCACATATGCTTAAGGCATATAGTTGGCATGGTAACAAGCAAGTATTAGCTTGCATAGGCCAACTTGATTAGTAAGGCTTGCATCAGTATCAGTATAAGCTTGCTAAGTTAATAGCTTGCAAGTATTGTCTTGCTCAATCAACTAGTAGTAATAGGCTTCCTAAAGTAGAGTATCTTGCAAGTGTTAGCTTGCCTTGTGCAGAGCAGTGGTTGAAGGTCTCCTCGGCTTCTTCTTCGTAGTATCCTTCTTCCTCCTCGTATCCTTGGTCGGTACTAGCGTCTATAAATAAATACGAGGTACACAATCACAAAACAATACTTAACTACTCTCAATGATCACACACAAGGGTTCTATAGATGATCTAGCATCATCACTAACATTCAAGATTAAAACACTTGCATTATTTATTTATTTTCAGAAAAGTAATTTCTACTCATTGAAAAACTACTTAAGATTTAATATTCTCCAAACCAAACATGGGATCATGTTGACACATGTCATCACCACATATTTCAGTAGATGGGAATGTAATTTAAAGTGGTGTCACAATTTAATAATATTTAACCTTTTATTTCAAATACAAATAAATGACTAGAAATGCCTATTTGGCATTCTTTTATTACTTGAACATTATTTCTGTAAGTAAACACATATGTTTTTATATATTCTGAAAGGTATGATCAAATGTGATTTTTGAGAGTTGGAATCAACTCAAAAGCTATTATGGTTTAAATTTGGAAAATGTTTGAATGCAGAAAAGCTTCTGCCTTGTTATTTTTACCAAGGTTGATCTATAGATTCAAATGACTTGAATCCAACGGGCTTGGATTAAGAATTTCAAAACCTTTCTAAAAAAATTGGTTTCATTCAATTTGGTTCACTGAATCAAGCAGGGTTGATTTTTGAAACTAGGTACAGAACTATGTTTGAATTAAAATGGAAAAGTTAAATTCAAACGACTGGGCTGCGCGGGAACTGTTATTGGGCCGGCCCAGTGTCACTCCGCGGCGCGGGGCGCAACTGACAGGGGGGTCTATTGGTCAGTGACTCTTTAAACGTGAAGCGGTATGGGGCAATCTCATCCGCACGATCTAAGTCTAATTAAACGGCTGCTACTAATCGTCCATGTCGGGCGGCGCCGGCGAGACAGAAACCTAACGCGGCAGGTGGGGTCGTCGGGGGCTCACCGGGGCTCAGGCGAGGGTCGGCGATGCGGGCGAATGACGAAGTCGACGACGACGAACCTCCTGGTACCGGCAGCTCCTCCTGGGGTGGACAAAATCGACGACGCCCTTCTTCTCCAGAGGCGGCCTGCTCCGGCGCAATTTCGGCGATGCGCTGCTCGCCTAGATTCGGGAATGGGGTGGAACGATCAGTGAGGTGAGGGGAGTGAGATGGTGTGCTCAATTCGGCTGGGGGTGGCCTCCTTTTATAGGCTCGACGGCGAGACCAAACGGGATGGGCAGACGATAGTGGCGACACGGCTACGGGCAGCTAGAGGCATGGACGAGGGTGGCGATCATTCAGTGGTCTCCTGGAGATGCTCTAGGGTTTTAATGCGCGTGTAGGGGCGGTGGCAAACGGTCGGGAACGCTCGATGCTCTATGAGGCAGAGGCGGCGTCTTCGACAGCGAGCGGTGACTACGGGGCACGGGCGGTGAAATGGGCATGTCTAGCAGTCTCCTGGGATGGTGGGGAGCATGCTGGCAGGCGGCGAGAGCTCGAGGTGGTCGGGTTGCATTGTAACGGTGCGTGCTCTGCGGTGCACATCGGCATGGTCGACAGCGGAACGGGCGCAGCGGTTCTGGTTGCTTTCTGCGAGGTAGGGCTAGTCAAGAGGGGGCGGTGAGGCATGGGCTACCTCCCAGACAAGGTTGGCACAGCTAGTTCTTCCTCTAGCCTGCTGTCCACACTGGGGTGACATGGGTGCTCTCGGCCTGTTCACCATTGATGATATTGGCAAGCTTATAGTGGGGCCAGAGAGGGGACAAGTTAGGCCAGAATCACTGCACACTATAGTATTTTGATTTTGTTTGATTTGTATCTACAAGGTGTTTGATGAAATGGCCACATGAATTCAAGTTTTGAATTTTGAAAAGATTTTGGTGGGTGTGCTAGGCATGTGCTGGTGAGTCTGTAGATGCTTGGGTTTTGAAAGTTGAGTTGGTTTGAGGGGTTTTTGAAAAAGTGGGATCTTCCCATATGTAATAGATTCAATTTTAAACTGTCATTTAAACTATGCATTTGAATGTTTCTGGATGATCACAAGGTGGTCCTTGATACTTTGTTATGAGTACTATCAAGGGGTGCAAAGATCCAAATAAGTTTCTGTTAAGTTCTGAAAGTTAGAGGTAGTCAAAGTAGGCATGGGAGTTAAATTGGAAAAAGTGACCATTCACTTAAGTTGATGGTTTTGATTTGTTTGTCTTTGGGAAAAGTTTGGGAATTGTTTAGATGATGTTTATTTCACCTAAGAATCATTTTACAAGCAAAGAAACACATAATCATGGCAATTCAAAAGAATCCACATTTTAATAAATACACATATGAATGCTTTCATATTTTAATTGGAAAAGTTTTTGTTAACCCTAAATTTGGTGATTAGAGTTTGATGATTCTAGTTTAATATTTTTGGGATGTTACAAACCTTCCCCCCTTAAAAAAATCTCGTCCCGAGATTTGAAAAAGGACGAAATATTACCTAGGATTTGAAGAGATCGGGAAACTCCATCCTGATGTGATCTTCGTGCTCCCAGGTAGCTTCCTCTTCTGTGTGGTTGCTCCACTAAATCTTGAGAAACTTGAATCTTCGGGTTCTGGTAGTTCTGAAAGCTTCTTCGAAAATACGGATGGGTACTTTGGAATAGGTCAGGTCATCGTTCATTTCTATGGTCCGGTGATCAATATTCTTGAAACTTCAGTCTTCTCAGGGACTTCGAGACACTTGCGAAGTAATGAGATATGGAACACATTGTGCATGGCTGGCATCTCTTCGGGTAGTTCCAATTGATACGACACTTCTCCTCTATGGTTCAGAATCTTGAAGGGGCCGATATATCCGGGGGATAACTTTCCTTTCAGATGGAAACGCTGCATTCCCTTCAATGGCGACACTTTCAGATACACAAAATCTCCTATGTTGAAGGCGAGGTCTCGACATCTCTTGTCGGCGTAACTCTTCTGTCTGGACTGGGCTATCTTGAGGTGCTCACGAATCTTGTGAACCTTCTCTTCTGCTTCTCGTAGGATATCGGGTCCGAAAATCTGACTCTCTCCTACTTCCGACCATTTCAAAGGGGTGCGACACTTCCTTCCATACATGAATTCAAATGGGTCCATTTGCAAACTAGCTTGATAACTATTGTTGTATGAAAATTCTGCAAACGGCAGAGAGTCTTCCCACTTAGATCCATATTCTAACACACATGCTCTCAGCATATCTTCGAGTATTTGATTTACTCGCTCCGTTTGTCCGTCGGTCTGCGGGTGATAGGCGGTGCTGAAATCTAGGCGGGTTCCTAAACCTTCTTTGACTTTCTTCCAGAATCTCGAGGTAAACTGAGTTCCTCAATCCGATACGATGTTCTTGGGAACTCCGTGCAAACTGACGATTCTAGAGATGTATAACTCCGCTAGCTTCGAACTCTGATATGTGGTCTTGATGGGTAAGAAATGGGCGACTTTGGACAATCTGTCCACTATGACCCAAATAGAGTCATTTCCCCACCTAGAAGTAGGTAATCCCATGATAAAGTCAATTCCAACAGAATCCCATTTCCATTCCGGATTCTGCAATGGTTGCAACAATCCAGCGGGTCTTTGATGTCCTGCCTTGACTCTCTGACATATATCACACTTAGCGATATAGCTCCCGATTTCTCTCTTCATCTTATGCCACCAAAATTTCTCTTTCAAATCTTGATACATCTTAGTTCCTCTGGGATGGATAGAATAAAGAGTATCATGAGCTTCCTTCAAAATAACTTCTTTCAACTCAGAATCTGCTGGTACACAAAGGCGTCCTTTGTACCACAGAACTCCTTCTTCGTCTTCGGTGAATCCGGGTACTTTGCCTATACCGATACGACGCTTGATTCCGTCGATACTAGCATTTCCTTTCCGCGCCTCTTTGATCTGGCTGATCAAAGTGGGTTGAAGTTCTATGCTAGCCAAAAATCCTTCACTCACTAATTCCATTCGAAAATCTTCCATCTCTTTGTGCAAGATTGGTTGCTCCTTCAATATAATTGAGTTCAAGCGGCACGACAATATGCTAAGGGCATCTGCTACCACATTGGCTTTACCAGGGTGAATCTCCAGATCGTAATCCTTGATTAGCTCAATCCATCTTCTCTGTCTCATATTCAGCTCCTTCTGAGTGAATATATACTTTAGGCTCTTGTGATCCGAATATATCTCACAACGGTTTCCCACCAGGTAGTGCCTCCATGTCTTCAGGGCTAGAACTACGACTGTGAGTTCGAGGTCATGGGTTGGGTAATTTTGCTCATGTTGTTTCAGTTGTCGAGATAGATAGGATATAACTTTGCCTTCTTGCATTAGCACACATCCGACACCGATCTTGGATGCATCACAATACATGTCAAAGGGATTCGTGATATCCGGCATGATTAAGATTGGGGCTGAAATCAATCTTCTCTTGAGTTCTTGAAAACTCGCTTCACATTTGTCGGTCTATTCAAACTTCTTGTATTTCTTCAGTAATTGGGTCATGGGTCTGGCGATACTCGAGAATCCTTCTACGAACTTGCGGTAATATCTCGCCAATCCGAGAAAGACATGAACTTGGGTTTGGGTGGTTGGGGCTTGCCAATCTTCGACATCTTTCACTTTTGCAGGGTCAACGGCAATTCCTCCGGCTGAGACAATTTGGCCGAGGAATCCTACCTCCTGTAACCAGAATTCACATTTGCTAAACTTGGCATACAACTGATGCTCTCTAAGGGTTCCAAGAATGGTCCTTAGGTGTAGCTCATGTTCTTCTTCTGATTTGGAATAAATCAGTGTGTCATCGATGAAAACAACGACAAACTTATCCAAGAAGTCCATAAAAATGTTATTCATGAGATTCATGAAATAAGAGGGGGAATTGGTTAATCCAAAAGACATGACCGTATACTCGTATAATCCATATCTGGTGGTAAAGGCAGTCTTTGGAATATCCTCTGCGCGAATCTTGAGTTGATGATAGCCTGTTCTAAGATCAATCTTAGAAAACACTTTGGCACTGGTCAACTGATCAAACAAGTCTTCTATCTTGGGTAATGGGTACTTGTTCTTGATGGTGACATCATTCAACTTCCGATAATCGGTACACAAATGGTTACCTCCATATTTCTTGTCCATGAACAAGATAGGTGATCTCCATGGTGACGCACTTGGTTGAATTAATCCAATTTCCAGCATGGAATCCAGTTGCTTCTTTAGTTCTGCTAGTTCCGACGAGTACATACTATATGGTCTCTAGGCTATGGGTCCTGTTCCGGGGATTAGTTCAATGATAAACTCGATATCCCGATCTGGGGGCATACCGGGCAAAACATCTGGAAAACATCGGGGTATTCACAGACTATCCGGACTTGGTCAATGGTAGGTTGGGCTATACTCTTGTTGCACTTTAATTGACGAGGGAAGGTTTCAGATATATGCTCGACTGATATTCCGGCTGTACTGGTCATGGTTATGGCTTTCTTGGCACAGTCAATTAATCCTTTATGTTTGGACATCCAATCCATTCCTAGTACTACTTCCAAACCTTTAGTTCCGAGTACTATCAGATTAGCATAAAAATCTATGCCATGGATTCGGATAGGGACGGCTTTGCAAATTTGACTAGCCTTGGTGGTTGAACCAGGGATTTGAACAATCATAACATGCTTCAGTTTTGTTGGTTGAATCTTACTAGTGCAGGCAAATTCTTCGGTGACAAATGAATGTGATGCACCAGAATCAAACAACACTCTAGCAAGTACTGAATTAACAGAAAACATACCCAGCACGACGTCTAGCGCTTCCTGAGCTTCTTCAGCATGCATGAGAAAAAGACGGCCGTTACGGTTAAGTGAATTCCCTAGGGAAAATCTTCTTCCGGGCTGAACACGACGCTGCTGCTGAGCTGGGGCATTTGCATTGGGGGCTACGGTATTCTTCTTGTTGGGGCACTCGTTGGAGTAGTGACCCTTATTTCCAAAGTCATAACAAGTCACTTGCGACTTGTCGTTGGCTGCAACAGGCACAACATTGCTTCCAGTCCTCGGGGCAGTGTTGGTGTTGGCGGTAGCATTGTTGTTGTTGAACTTGGGTGGTGCACGGTTGAAATTGTTAGAGTTTCCAGGGTTGTTGTGATTTCCTCCGGGCCTTGGGTTTTCACGGTTGGGATAGGTCGGACGGTTCATCGGGGTTCTGTTGGTTCTCGGGGCAAATCCTGGCGATGGGTTAGGGTGATACTTTGGGGTCTGATGGGTTCCTGGTTGATGCATCATGCGACGCTTGCGGTTTTCGTTGGCTTGGTTGATCTTTCCTTCCATCTGGATGGCAGAGTCGACCAGGGCTTCAATATCAGCAAAGGGGATATTGACTAACACTGTCTGCATCTCATCGTGCAGACCATTTAAGAATCTCTCCTTCTTCTTGTCCTCGGTGTCGATCTCATCCAGGGCATACCTAGCTAATGACAAGAATTTGTCACGGTATTCCACTACGGTCATCCTTCCTTGCTTCAGTTCTCTGAACTCATCTCTCATTCTCTTGATCAAACCTGGTGGCACATGGGTTCTCTTGAACTTGACATTGAATTCCTCCCAGGTCATCATCTGTCCTCCGGTCATTGCACGAACGCTGTTCCACCATGCTCTGGCATCTCCGCCTAGATAGTGTGTGGCGAATAGTACTTTCTCGTTAGCTTCCACTCCAGCTACTTCTAGGTTGTTTTCCATGGTTTGCAGCCAATCATCGGCGTCTAGGGGCTCCTCTGATTTAGTGAAAACAAGTGGGTTGGTGTTCTAGAAATTCTTGAGGTTAGATCCATGGTTGTCTTGGTTTCCGTGGCCTTGGTTGTTGTGGGCTAGCTGAGCTATCTTCTGAAGGGTGGCTAGGTTGGCTTGACGTTCGGCTCTTTCAGCTTCGCGGTCATAAACCAACATTTGCAAGATCTGCAACATCGGGTCCGGGGATGAACCACTTCCTCTGCGTGGCATCTGAAGATTGAGATAGATCATGAGAAAAGAGGGAAATTTCTAAGGTTCCGGGACTTTGAAAAGTTTTTAAAGTTTGACTCTAATTTTTTAGCAACTTGCTTTTCATTCATGCATTCATAGCACACGATACAAACACACACCACAAAGCAAGAAAAGCAGATGGTTTTAAGAACCATTCTGGAAACTACGTTATAGTGGGACCGAATACTAGTCACTACGCTAGTGCTCAAGTGCTACTACTCCTCGGAGTCGGTGTAGTCGTCATCCTCATCATCCTCATCGTCATTGATGAAGGAGAAATCATCCTCATCGGTGAAGAAGTCCATATCCTGGTCCTCCAAAAAATCATCATCATCGCTGAGATAGGAGTAGGGGTCTCCATGAAGATCTTCTCCGGCATTCTCCCTTTCCTCCAACTGCATATCCCTCTCGTGGATGGTCTCCTCCAAATCCGAGATACGGTGGCGAAGACGGGCAATGATGTGCTCCTTCTTGTCGAGCTGATAGCGGCGAGACTTGCGATCCTTCACTAGCATGGCGATGGTATTATCCTTCGTCTTGATGATGGCGGACTTGTGGTTGGAGTAGTCACGGCAATTGTCCAACTCCTACTGACGATCATACATCATGAAGCTAAGGTGGTCCAACTGAGTTTTCAGCTTGGGGTGGTATGGGGCTTCCAGTGGTTGTCCATTAGCATCACAGCTTGGACAAAACTCAAAGCGGGTACCCTTGATCTGGTTGATACTCTGCCCACACAAACGGGCAAGAGCTTCCTGCATGGCCCTGGCAAGTCCATCGAGCCAGTTGTTCTCTATTAAGGTGAACTGAATTCCCTCGGCAGTGGGAGGTTCAATCTTTCCTCGGAGATTTGCAACAATTAGCCACTGCAGATCTTCTCCTTCTTGATCATTGAGCTGAGCTCCGAAGAACTCGGGGTGCGGACGCTCCAGAAATTCCGAAAGCTGGTCCAAATCCCGCTCAAAGATAAGGTCTCCTCCATTCCCCAACTAATAAAATTTGTTGTACTTCACGTCCATCTATAAGAATATAGGATGAGTAAGTTAGTAGAGTGATCAAGTGTGTCAAATTTTATGTATTTTGCAAGAGTTTTTGAGGAACATGAATTTTTATGAAAGAATCAAGGTGATAAGAATGGGAATAAGTTTTTGTAAATATTTGCTTCCTTTGGTTTTGAAACTAAGTTTTTGATTCAAACGTCCAGTCTAACTAGGGTCTCCTATGGTCAGGATGGCTCTGATACCAACTTGTCAACAGCCGGATTTTTAATCCTAGATGCCTGTTATGCCATACATCGCAATCCCAGGATTACCATTTTTGCGAGACATAACAGATTTGGATACCACAGTACATCATCCATTACAAACCATATATAAGGTCTTACACAAATAGGGATCTCATGATCCAGTTCTTAATACAACTCAAGCAGCGGAATAACGAAATAATAAAGGTAGCGTAGGCGAAGCTCCATCTTCGGGGTCACATGCAATGCTGACGATGAGAGATGATCCTAGTTGTCGTAACCTTCCTGGGTTCCATCCTCCTGCTACTCCTCTTCATAGTCTGGCCACGGGAATAGCCAGGGACAAATCCATGAGTACTCTTTAAGTACTCGCAAACTAATACTAACAAATGAAGGGGGGTTTTGTAGTAGGACACTAAGCTCTAGGGTTGTTTTTCAAAAAGCCAGATTTACCTCTACTAAGTTCAGAAGCAAGAAAAGCTAGTTGAAAATTTTATAACACCTAAGTGGGAACTTGAATTTCATATCACACCTCTGTTGTGGTCAAGTCAAAATCTCAATCCATTTCACAAGTCATTTTGAAAACATCTGACGGGGGAACAGTATGGCAACTCCAACTGTCCATAACCGCGGGCGCGGCTATTCGAATAGTTTGACACTCTTCAGAGATTATACACTTTCACCACAACATTCGATACATCCGTCAGGAACAAATCCTGAATTCACCATACTCAGTATGCGGATAATCAATCCTAACCTTTCGATTACACGCCTTAGTATAGGCACCTCTCCTGTGAGTTTGGCCTCCCAACCATGACCAACTGTTATCTTGGGTACTGCACAGGTGGACAATCTTCACAAGGTAGCCTCAGCTCGGACCTTGGCTGTGAGGGAACCAATACTAAGGTATATAAGTTTCCAGTCAAGACCTACCCAATTCTCGGGTATTGTGGTTGTACGGTAAAAGTGGAATGGTATCGCATCCAGACAACCATCAGTTTTATAAAGGGCTAAGGCTCATGCCTCAACATTTTTATCACCAAAATCATCATGGTGTTCGGAAACACATGTCAAAACATCTCAATAGAATGATCCATCATTCCAAGGTTTTCATAACCATTTTCACCAAGTATTCCCATCTAAAGTTGATCACATTTATGCTTAGCACTAGCATCTAAAAATGGGAGTGAGTACTAATGAGGGGTGGTAAACTAGTGGAGTTTAACTAAGTTCCATCTCATGCCTTAGGATGACATCAAGATTATCTAGCTCAGGCCAAATTTAATGCTCTTTATGCAACCTTCAATTATCCTCCTAGAATCTACAAATCAATTAAGTAGACTCTAAGTAATAGCTTTGATAAAGAAATAAAATAGAAGCTTGCAAGTAAAACTAGGATTGGGTTATCAAGTGGGTATGATCACATATGCTTAAGGCATATAGTTGGCATGGTAACAAGCAAGTATTAGCTTGCATAGGCCAACTTGATTAGTAAGGCTTGCATCAGTATCAGTATAAGCTTGCTAAGTTAATAGCTTGCAAGTATTGTCTTTCTCAATCAACTAGTAGTATTAGGCTTCCTAAAGTAGAGTATCTTGCAAGTGTTAGCTTGCCTTGTGCATAGCAGTGGTTGAAGTTCTCCTCGGCTTCTTCTTCGTAGTATCCTTCTTCCTCGTCGTATCCTTGGTCGGTACTAGCGTCTATGAATAAATACGAGGTACATAATTACCAAAAAATACTTAACTACTCTCAATCATCACACACAAGGGTTCTATAGATGATCTAGCATCATCACTAACATTCAAGAGTAAAGCACTTGCATTATTTATTTATTTTTAGAAAAGTAATTTCTATTCATTGAAAAACTACTTAAGATTTAATATTCTCCAAACCAAACATGGGATCATGTTGACACATGTCATAACCACATATTTCAGTACATGGGAATGTAATTTAAAGTGGTGTCACAATTTAATAATATTTAACCTTTTATTTCAAATACAAATAAATGACTAGAAATGCCTATGTGGCATTCTTTTATTACTTGAACATTATTGCTGTAAGTAAACCCATATGTTTTTATATATTCTGAAAGGTATGATCAAATGTGATTTGTGAGAGTTGGAATCAACTCCAAAGGTATTATGGTTTAAATTTGAAAAATGTTTGAATGCAGAAAAGCTTCTGCCTTTTTATTTTTACCAAGGTTGATCTATAGATTAAAATGATTTGAATCTAACGGGCTTGGATTAAGCATTTCAAACCTTTCTAACAAAATGGTTTCATTCAATTTGGTTCAATGAATCGAGCTGGGTTGATTTTTGAAACTGGGTACAGAACTATGTTTGAATTAAAATGGAAAAAGTTAAATTCAAACGACTGGGCTGCATGGGAACTGTTATTGGGCCGGTCTAGTTTCACTCCGTGGCGCGGGGCGCAACTGACAGGGGGGGGGGGTCTACTGGTCAGTGACTCTTTAAATGTGAAGCGGTACGGGGCAATCTCATCTGCACGATCTAGGTCTAATCGAACGGCTGCTACTCATCGTCCACGTCGGGCGGCGCCGGCGAGACAGAAACCTAACCCGGCAGGTGGGGGTCGTCGGGGGCTCACCGGGGCTCAGGCGAGGGTAGGCTATACGGGCGAACGACGAAGTCGACGACGGCAAACCTCCTGGTACCGGCATCTCCTCCTGGGGTGGACAAAATCGACGGCGCCCTTCTTCTCTAGAGGCGGCCTACTCCAGGCACAATTCCGGCGATGCGTTGCACGCCTTGCTCCGGGAATGGGGCGGAACGATCAGTGAGGTGAGGGGTGTGAGATGGTGTGCTCAATTCGGCTGGGGGTGGCCTCCTTTTATAGGCTCGACGGCGAGACCGAATGGGATGGACAGACAACGGTGGCGACACGGCTACGGGCAGCTAGAGGCATGGCCGAGGGTGGAGATCGTTCGGTGGTCTCCTAGCGATGCTCTAGGGTTTTAATGCGCGTGTAGGGGCGGTGGCAAACGGTTGGTAACGCTCGATGCTCTGTGAGGAAGAGGTGGCGTCTTCGACGGCGAGCGGTGACTACGGGGCATGGGCGGTGAAATGGGCAAGTCTGTCGGTCTCCTGGGACGGTGGGGAGCATGCTGGCGGGCGGCGAGGGCTCGAGGTGGTCGGGTTGCGTGTGAACGGTGCGTGCTCTGCGGTGCACGTCGGCATGGTCGACAGCGGCACGGGGGCGGCGTTCCTGGCGGTTCTGGTTGCTTTCTGCGAGGCAGGGCTGGTCGAGAGGGGACGGTGAGGCATGGGCTACCTCCTAGAAAAGGTTGGCACGGCTAGTTCTTCCTCTAGCCTGCTGTCCACACTGGGCGACATGGGTGCTCTCGGTCTGTTCACCATTGATGATATTCGCAAGCTTATAGTGGGGCTAGTGATTAGTTAAGGTTGTTAGATGATCTACCAAGGCTAGTGGTGTCCAGAGAGGGGACAAGTTAGGCCAGAATCACTGCACACTATAGTATTTTGATTTTGTTTGATTTGTATCTGCAAGGTGTTTGATGAAATGGCCGCATGAATTCAAGTTTGAATTTCCAAAAGATTTTTGGTGGGTGTGCTAGGCATGTCCTGGTGAGTCTGTAGATGCTTGGGTTTTAAATGTTGAGTTGGTTTGAGGGGTTTTTGAAAAAGTGGGATCTTCCCATATGAAATAGATTCAATTTTAAACTGTCATTTAAACTATGCATTTGAATGTTTCTGGATGATCACAAGGTGGGCCTTGATACTTTGTTATGAGTACTATCAAGGGGTGCAAATATCCAAATAAGTTTCTGTTAAGTTCTGAAAGTTAGAGGTAGCCAAAGTAGGCATGGGAGTTAAATTGGCAAAAGTGACCATTCACTTAAGTTGATGGTTTTGATTTGTTTGTCTTTCGGAAAAGTTTGGGAATTGTTTAGATGATGTTTATTTCACCTAAGAATCATTTTACAAGCAAAGAAACACGTAATCATGGCAATTCAAAAGAATCCACATTTTAATACATACATATATGAATGCTTTTATATTTTAATTGGAAAAGTTTTTGTTAACCCTAAATTTGGTGATTAGAGTTTGATGATTCTAGTTTTATATTTTTGGGATGTTACACGATGGTTGCGGGAAAACAAACCAGAGAGTGGGAGGGGGTCGGGGTTCACCGGGATTGGCGTTGGAGCTTGCCAAAGATAGCGATGGTGTGAGCTAAATTGGGGGCAGCCTGGAGGAGCTCAGGTGTGGGAAACTGAGGGGAAACAGAGAAGAGGGGAGGTGTTTAAGAGGGAACGGTCGGGGCATATATTTACTGTGTGATTCAACAGCGATTACATGCATCAAATTTGTCCAGTAACGGCGGGGAGAGAGGGGCGAGGTCAGCGCGACGTTGAAGATGATGAAGTGGCAGAGGTGGGTCTAGGGATTTAGTGAGGGGGTGGGGTGAGCGTGCGGTGAGAAAGGATCTGCGGGGAGAGAGGGGTGAGTGTCCCGGGTGGGATAGATGGGCTAGTTGCTGGGCTTAGTTGGGCTGGGGGTGCTGGGTTGGTTCTGTTTTCCATTTTTTCTCTTCAAATGTTTTTCTTTTCTATTTTTATTTGAACATTTGATTCAGATTTCAATTTGAATTCAAAACTTTTCCAAAAGTTTAGTAGGTTTTTATACCAATTATGAGTAGATGAATTTGTCCCCTTTGGTATATTTGAAATATCTTAATATTTATTAAGTGAGGCATTTTGTCTTTATTTAAATAAAATTAAATATGGTTCATAAACCCATATAATTATATTTAAATAATATTTTATTCTTTTAAGTTAATTGGATAAATTTTAATATATTTTCTTAGGAATTTGGCCATGGTTTAAATTTTCTTTGCAATAATTTCTTATTTATTTAATTCTTTCTTTATCTTATAAAATTCATATCTTTTTATTTATAGCTCCAAAATTGGTGATTCCAATTTGTATAATTTTATCTGATAATTATTTATCCTTTTAAATCCTTTTAGGATTAGTTTTCTCAAAATTTGGTATTGATTTTAGGTAGGATCTTTATTAGCCATGGAAATTACTTTCTCTTATCTTATTAAAATCATAAGATTTTATCCATGGAGCCAAATTGAATGAAATCATTTCCCATGGTTTATAATATTTTTGTTTACCATTTTTGATCATTTAGAAATGTGTGTTTGCTAAATTTTTATATAGAACAAAGCCATAGTCTTGGAGTGATATTTGGAGATGATTTCTTTCATTAGGGTTTAGGGTTTTGGTTCAACTTTTGCAAGTGTTTTAAATTCAAGATATTTTCCTTGCAGGGATGCATTTGATTTGTTTGAAAATTTGTTTGTTGCTTTTTCATTCAATTTTTTTATTCAAGTAAGGTTTTTGATGTTTCCATTTAGACACAAAAAGTTTCTTTTCACCCTAAATTTCGTCATTTATTTCGTTTGTTTGTTTATTTTTCACATTTCAAAATTTGGAAAATTTTGGAATGTGACAAACCTCCACGCCAAGATCGCGCTGGATACGCGCGATTTGTGCCACGCGTATAGGGGGGAGAGAGAGAGGAGGCTTCCTTATGACGTCTCCGCCCCCTAAATCCTCGCATGCACATTGAAATGTTGTCTTGGTTTCGTAAAGAATGGACCTACCAACATTCATGCTGACAGGATAATTGTCAGTGATAGGACATGACCAGAAAGGTTGTCAAGCAAACATCACTTTTTAAATTTCGACTCATGTTTGAATCGAGCAAGGAAATGACTGAAGTCAAGGAGACATATCTGACTTAGATGAGACTCGGAATCCTACACTACTAAATGAAGTTTTTGGGAACCCTTCAACATTCTCAAGATGGAGAAACCATCAAGCTAGATGATCATTCCGACTTTGGATCTTGGAGACTTCCAGGGGCTACAGTTGTGTAACATCCCAATTTCAGCAACCCTGATCTTTTGTCAAAAAGCAAAAATTAGGGGGAATAAAAAAACTTATTCTTATTAAGTGTTGCAATGTTGGCTTACTTGTTTGCTTGTGTTCATGCAACTGATTGTGTATGAGGTGATATACTACTTATCCCAACACTAGTTGACAAAAGCTATTTTTACAAAAGAGAAGTCATGGCTCATCTTTCATATTCTAAAATGTTCTGGCCTTTCAAACCTGAGCCAAGATGACTTTGACACAAAAAAACTGTTTTTATAGTTCTATTAACCAAAATATGGAGACCTATATAAAATCTCCTTATGTTTTCAAGACAGAACATTCAACTATTCTTATCTTTAGATTTTCCAAAACCTCTTGCTAAAACTACTTCACTCCAATCTTGGAAGAAGTACCAAGAAGTCCTTATCCCAATTCAAAACACAACGTCTTCAAAGCACCCATTCTCACCTCAAGCTAGTCTTGAGGGTAACCCTAGTAGTAGTGGATAAGTTTGATAAGATGAGTTACCTTGATCTGTTGACTGATGAATTGCCTTGATTTGCTGATTGCCTTGTTTGCTTAGGAACTAGAGTGAGCTAATCTAGTAGCCTATCCTTAGGGATAAAACAATAGTTGAGAGCATCAATCTCAACTAAGCATCCTCATAACAAAATCTATCTTGAGTCACTCAAGTGAATCTCAAATCTACTTAACCAGATCAAACCTAAGCTAATCGTTTATATTAGCATCCAACTCATCAAAGACCAAATACATGCATGGATCCCCTCTATTAAATCTATACCTCAATATATTCCACTTGATGGTAAGAGTAAACCCTTTCACCCCTTCAATTTTTCCCCTCTTGCATACTAGTCCAAATCCTCAAATCTGCCAAATTTGGCTGTCTCGAATCCTTATCTAGATTCAATCTTTGGAACTCCACCTACTCAAACCTATGTGTATTATTAAAAATGTAATTGAACCATATTGTATTACATCATTAGTACTACCAAATCCCACTCTTTCCCTTGGTTAACCCATTCTGGTTCCCACTCATCCATGATGGTTTTGTAGTTAAGATAATACTATTTTCTGCAAATCTTATCATCTTGCCTACTTTGGCAGAAGCTCACATCCATATGCCACCTACACTTGACCAAATATTTGCATGGTTATGATATAATAACCATGGTATATCAATCCATACTTCACTTTATTACATTGGAGCTTTGTGCTTCTTAAACCCACATGGTATATGAGGCTTCATGATGTATCTGTTATGGCAGCCTTATTTTCAACAATGTTTGCCATCACTCCTAAACCACCTCAAATACAACCAAGCCCAACTATTTCCTCCATGATCATCTATATAACTTGGTCTAGCTAACCATCTATCCCTTGTACGAAGGTGATCTCTGAGCTCCCTAATCCAACCATGTTTAGGTGGTATGACAATAACAAAACCCTAGATCCTCTAATCCTTGTTCTTTTCTAAAACTAACCCCCTTTTTGAAATAACCAAGGTTGGTTATGATAGATACTCCAAGTTCACATCCTCCACCTTAGATATAAACTCTTGTCAAATAATTCCTATAATTATTTGGAGCCTAAAACTATTTAATTTCCATTTTAGGCAAAATTCTCCAAACCTTGTCTTTAAAGACATGTTTGATTTTCTCCCAATCACTTTTCCAACTCAATATACATTTAAGTTCTCTACATCATACACCACCTTCCCATCTCAAATATAAATATTTTTGATATTCTTTATTATTTCTTTTTGCCCTTTTTTTAAATGGCAGAAATAAGAAATAATAGCTTAAAAATACTTTCCCATCCCAATAAATGCAAATAAAGTTACCCAAGGTGTAATATAATATTTAGGACCACATAAATTCATAAACCACCATGGTACAATGTAAAAATACCAAATGAGCTTCTAGAAACTACTTATGCACTTTTTGAATAAATGATTTTTAGTGTAACAAAAATCATCTGAAAAACCCCAAACAATTCCTAGGGTTATGTATTGCCCCTACCCCTCTACTAGCACCCTTATCTTGGAAAGAACAAAATTCAAGAATTCCTTCATAGTAATCAATTATGGAAAGACTGATCATAACACCAAACTAGTATCAAATTGTCTCAAGTCCTCATAAAACCCTATCCAGCACTTTCCTACAGCAACAACACCAACCCCTAGTCATGGTCAACACTAAATCACCATCTGCCCTTGCCTTTACGTCTTGGAGAGATAGACTAAGTAGGAGAGAGAGAAGTCACTAATTGCAAATCATGTAAAGTAATTTGGCATCAACATCTAGCACCCTCTCCTCCACTCAATGCTCGAACCAGGGCCCCACCACCCCTCTCTCCACCTACCTCACTGACCTATCCCAAGACCGCATCCTTCCCCAAGATCCCCCATGAGCTGAGTCCACCATGAGCCTCCTCCTTTGGTTTAAAAGGCCACATGCCAGCGCCACTCCCCTCACTCATTTGCCCCAACAACCCCCACTCACCTCCCCAGACCACCCTCTACCCCTCCCTTGCCCTTCCCTGCTCGAGGGAGAGGAAGAGAGAATCTCTCGGCCTCCTCAGAGAAAGGTCATATGATCTTTCTCACTGCGTATTTTCTCCCTACATGTAATTTTATCGAGCTGGCCTTGATCCCCTCTATATAATCCCGCCCTTACTTTTCCCCAGGACCCTCTATATCATCGTCGCCGGCGAGATCCCAAGCATCATCACGTAGGTGTCATCACGCGAGGAGGTTCCTGTCGTCAACCCCTCCCGTGCCACCCCTTGCTGGACTTCCCTCCGACCGCCATGTCGCCCTACGCCCTCCCCGACCCTTTATCGAACCCTAGGTGAGCTCCCCGTCCAACCTATGGTCGCGCTAGGGTTACGGTCAGCCGCCACCGTCACTAGCTAGAAGAGTAAGCCCGGCCGTCTATTGTTGTTTAATCGAACGACCGAGATCACCGAATACCCCTTCGCCACCCCTCCTTGCTAACCTCTGGGCCCCGCTGCGGCCCATTGAATTTTTCCTCCCGCGCCCAGGAGCCCCTCAACCCCTTTTCTTTTTATTTAAATTCTAGATCTGGTTGTATCCGATAGGTTTAATCCAAAACAAAAATGAAAATTGATGGAAATTTCCCAGATATTATTTTTAGATTATGCATGCATGTCCTCTTCAACATTCAGTACAAAAAAATACCAAAATAATAAATAATTTATCAATAATAAATTATCTACCAAGATGTGTCCATTTCACTAATAAAATCCTCGTGGGAGATTCACTACTCTAAAAAGTATGAAAACTTTGTGTATTGCAAGGTATTTTTCATAGCATGCATGACACCCTGGCACCTTAGTATTTTGCTTCCTGTCTGCCCCTGATAAAAATAAAAAAATCAGGCCATTTATACCTTTAGAAAATTTCCTAGGTAAAACAGAAGATGTTTTGGACCTAATTGCAACTCTTTGTAAATATACATACCCATATATATAAAACCCAAGGATCCCAAAATTTATTAAGGATCTACTTAATATTGGTGAATTAAATTATTCTATGAATGGTTTGTTTACTAGAAAAATCACTATAGTAGTTCTTTAAATCCAAAATAGGTGATTCCAATTTCTACAGAAATATACTTTAAATAAATAACTTGTGACATTGTAATCACATCAAAATCCCTTATAAATTTAATCTGGTGAAAAAGACAAATAACATCTAGTACTGCCTTTCGGATGTTCCTGAGAGCATTCTAGTAATTATTTTGAGTTGATTCCAACTCCTGGTGAATCAGTCCATCAAATAATACCTAATCACCTAAGGAAATAAGTTTTAGAGCTCCAGAACTTTTCTACTGAATTATTTCCTAAAACTAGAGTTTTACTTACTAGAAAGGGCTTTATAAATCAATGCTAATTGATAAAATAGTGAAACCACTTTTTTGGTTTCATTTTATCAATATCTATCTGATGGTATCATTTTTATACAGTGGTCTCATGCAGAAAAAGCCCTTGGTCAAAACCCTCTCTTAAGTAGTCCCTACATTATGAATCCAACATGATCATCTCCCAATGCCTCCAAATCTTTTACTAATCTCACCAAACCAATCATCCAGCATCCTACTGTCTTATACCTTGTGATTATATGTTATTTTCTATATGTATTGATGCTTGTATGCACTGTATTGATTGCGGTGTTGTTTCTTTGCATGTATGCTCGATAACGGCGATAATTGCGATTGTGTGACACCGAGAAGAAGGAAGCATCGGATTTATTTCTATTATCTTGTTATAGATACTCTGGTATTCTAACACCGTCAAGGGACATCTCGCTGGTCACATGCAAGCCACCTTCTTGCTCATGAGCCTTGTCCTACTGTTTTACTTATACATGCTTTACCTACTGTTTATGGAAACTACATTGTTTTATTATACGATGAGCTATATATGGTAGTGGCTTGGCTCCTCCAAGTCACTACATGTTTGTACTACTATTACAATACCTTCATGACACCTACTTGTCCCTAGTGTGGTAGATGGTTAATAACACCATGCCCCTTCGGAAACCCCGTTTTAGCCAAACCAAAACTATGGGATGGGAAGACCTGGAAAAGTTTTATAAAAAGGTTTTATGGATAAATCTTGGTGAGGTTCGACCTACCAAGATAAGTTTGATAAAGGAAAAAGGTTTTGGTTTTACAAAAAGGTTGGACAAAAGATGGAGGAAAAATGTTTTCGAAAATGCACCGGGCTGTGCAGTTTTTCCCGAACTATTAACTCGTGCAATCACATTACTCTAGAATGGGACAGAGCTGGTCTAGAAGTTTGTCTATTTTGGTATAGGTGCCTCACAACTACTACATGAGATGTCAATCTCCGGAGGCTGGTTCTTCACCTATAAAGTCCCATGTGAGACATCGGCCTGGAGAAGAAACGAACGATCTGCGGGCCGCCAGGAGTTACTATGAGCCTCTTATTGAAAGCGCACAATTTGTGTAGTGAAAAAGGCTCTCTGGTTGGTCCACGGTACCCGACGTCTTGATGTTGAGGGGAACGACTCATAGGGTAGGTGCTTATACTGGAAATGGGCATTTTGAAGGTCTTGACCAGTTACTCGACCCATGATTTGTGTAGATCAGGGCAGGGTACTCGATTGGTGTGGGTAAAGTGTACAACCACTACAGAGTGTAAATATATTCTAATAGCCGAGTCCTCGGTCATGGATGGTTGGGAAGGTTAGCGGTGCTGGTTTTGATTTCAAAAAGGATTTCAGAAAAGCAATGGCTTTGGAAATGTTTTGACCATGGGATGGTCGGAAAGGAAGAAAATAAGTTTGGTCATGGGATGACCGGAAAGAAGAAACAACTAGGTGATCCTCAATCCTGATGGTTTCTAAATTTTTTTCAAAAAGGTTTCCAAATGTTTTACAAAAGTTTTTCAACAAAGATATAGAGATATGCTATATCTAAAGAGAAACTAATTTATAAAAGAACCTCTTCTGGAGCCATCCTACCATAGCTATATTGCATATCCTTTATTATTGTTCTCTTATGGTGGTTTGCGAGTACATTCAAAGTACTCACCGACATTATCCCGAGATATTTACTTGGCTAGATTTTTAAGAGGATCTAGGAAAGATGAAGATACTGATGTCTATGCAAGCTAGGCTGTCTTCCCAGTCAGTTGCATGTAGGTTAAGGCATGACATGGCTCTGCGCTTGAAGACTTCCGCTATTTGATGTTGTAATCGCCATAATGGCAACCACGTAAGTTTTGTAATCGTTACTCTATGGATGTTGTAATGATATTAGTCGATTATGCTCACGGCTCACTGATCATGGGAACGTGATTTGTATGCATAACGAGGATTCTTGGACTATAAATCTGGCGTTCGAGAAGTTGGGGATATAATTTTTGGGTATACCCATTGGACTCGCTGACCAGGGTGGCCCACCAACAGGTTAGAGCTTTGCTTCACGGGCGGCCTAGTCAGAGAAAGAGGAGGAGTCAATTCCGGCTATGACAGTTCCTAGAAGACTTATCGACTTAGGCCTATAGATTACTTGTATTCTACGATGTACTTAGTTATCGACTCGGTAACATAGCTGAATAGGTCTCTCCTGTAACCTAGGTCTCGATGACTATATAAACTAGACCTGAGGCAGCCTTTAGGGCACCAGATCATAGATTAACCACAACCGACTTGCACAGGTGAACCTCTCTTGTAATCCACGGCAACATTCGTCTCTCACCGATATATTACTAGGTTGCTAGAAGGAGTAGGATCCAATCACCGCAGTCGGATATAAACCTGGGTAAACTTGTGTTCACCGCTCCCAGAACACCGTATGCCTCACACCCCATCTTCTCAATGCCTTTGGGACCCCCTATGGCGTACTTGTCATCAATCCGACAACACTATCATGTTTGAGAGGTTCCCATACACCCCCAAGCTTAGGTTGGACCGTATCTTCTTCTTCTTCTTCTTCTTCATTCTTAGCCTCTTCTTTGGGGTGCGTGGGCATCCCCAAGCTTAGATTTTTGTCATCTTGTTGTGTTTTCTCATCATTGTCCTCTTCTTGGGGGTAAATGGGCATCCCCAAGCTTATACTTTTGTCATCTTATTCCTGCAAAATATTAGTTCTTTCCGTAGCAGCAAGAATATTCTTTGCATAATCAATAACATAAGCATTATCACAAAAGCTTTGTTTGCAATGTTTAAGGAGCATAGAACTTACTTCTTTAAGATCATGAGCTACATCACAAGTTTCATACTTTTTATTAATTAGGAAGTCCACCTCACTAGTTCCAATGAAAGTAATAAATTGATCAAGTAATCTCATTCCAAAGTAATCATGATGCTTTTCGTGATGTGAGGCAATTATAAAGTGATTACTTCATTTGCATTGATAGTATAGATGCTTATCATTTTGTTTTGTGCAACAAGACACATTATATAACTCACATAGTTATTTAGCAATCTCATTTGACAAATTAATAATTTTTTTCACATGCACTCTTTCTTGGGAGAAAAATAATTAGCTTCATCTAAATCCCTAAGGTCATCAGGTGAAAGTTCATCCATATCATCCATAGTAAAATTTATAATAATTTTTATGTGTTTTTGATATAAGGAAAGTAAAAACTAAAAGTAAATCTAATGAGAAACTCACAACCAAAAAAGTTAAAGAAACCTCCCCAATCTTAGATCATTGTAAGATTTAAAACAAACTAAAACAAATCTGAAGTCTAGTGCACAGAAGAATAGAAACTTAAGAACTACGCTCCCCGATAACGGTGCCAAAAAAGTATATTGATAACCCCCAAGTGCAGGGGATCACCGTAGAACCTCTAAATGTGAAAGTAGGGTATCGATCCACATGAACATGAAGGAAAATATATCTATTCTCTATAACTAAAGTGTCACAAGGTTTTGTTGATTATGCACTAAACATGTTTGAAGGCGTAATATGGTTGTTTTAATGGTTGGAAGTTTAAAGTAACAAAACAAGAATATAAAAGTGTCCCAATCCTCTTCAATGCAAGAGGACAAAACAAAGGTTTCCTTTTATAGGAACAATGGACATGGTTTCATGAGTTCACTTAATCCTTTTTTCTCCATCTATGGTGATTATCATGTTATAGATAGTAAAGTCACACACAACTGTCATGTTTTAATGGTACTTCTATGGTGGATATATGTTGTAAAACACATAGGTGAAAGAAGTACTCCTTTGTGTTGCTAGGTCACCCTTGCAATAAGGTTAGCATTTGGTTTGTGTGACACCACACATCATACTTCTCTCTTTTTACCCCTACATAAAGGATGTTGGGCTGCATTGATGTCACTCAATACATATGCCACTATCACTCGGCCACCCATTACCCTACATACATCATACTTCTTAATCAAAAACATTCCAAAAACACTAGTGCATTCATTCATATGCTATGATATGTTGTGAGTATTATCACATCTCTCTCATCTACCCCCACTTGGTGGTATCAATCACCTCATGATATGGATAACCAAGACATTATGTATAGATCGAAACCATTTCATGCATCATAGAATATTCCTAAAGTATGAAAAACCATACAAGATCCAACACAACCGTAAATGAATAACAAGTACTCATCATACGTCACAAGGAAGTTGAAGTTGGAGGCGAGGAGTTTCCTCTTGCAGAAGGGGAACCAGTAGACATCACCGGTGAATTAGTCATCATACTGGCCAGACTTCAGCCTGCTTAGCACCTAACGAGTCTTGGTGTGCTTGGAATCATCGCCGCTACTATCCACCTGTTGGAAAAAAAGTAGTGCAATAAGGACATGATTTAGATACCTTGATTATCGGGATTTATTATTTGCATAAATTAACCGATTGTGATCAACTGATATTTTGCATAAATTAAAAGAGTGGGTTAAATTCCCCAATCCCCAAATCTCAAACAAAATCAAATACAAATCCCAACTATAGATGAACGCTAGTACTAACCAGGGATTCCCTTAACTACAAATCAGAGGACAAAAAAAATAGGATTGAAATACGAACAAGGGGATTCATCGAAAAATGAGATCTAACACAAGATTATTAGCTTCTGTAAAAAGATCTAGCATTCAACAATTGAAAATACGAATAGCTAAAACCTAATAACACACGATTTAGCATCCAACGATGGGAATGAGGGAAGAACAAGGGAAGGGGAGAACACCCTATTTACCTCTGACCATGGTCGACGATGCTGGTGTCGTAGGGTTTCCCCGGCCAGATGTATCCCTCCTTCTCGTAGGTGTCCTAGTCGAGCTGGATCAGCTCGAAACCAGCAGGGGCCTCCTCGCCGACGACTATGGAAAAAGAGGGGACGGGTACAATGGTTTCCTTTGATGCCTCAATGGAGGCCTGTATAGGGATGGGGGCCTCCTCGCCGGCGGCCTTGGAGGTGACGAGGGCCATCGTGCCATTCTTCTCCATTGCTGGTGCAGTTGGGGTTTTCTTGGGGGTTTGAAGAAGTTGATCGGACAGTGGACACGGTTGCGTGCGTGAGAGTGAGGAATCCTCTATAAAGGTGAAGGGACGTTTTGTTGCACCACTGTACACCGCGTAACTACGTACACTACTACACCGTGCATATTCACACGCATCCGCTACCTCCCCGTGCATCGCAACATGCGTACCGTGCGTAATGTTTTTCCCTTGTGTCTAACCCTATCGACTTAGGTGTAGTCAGTTATACCCTCGAGTGTAACACTGGCAATTTGGTTGCACTCAGTTTTTCCGTCTAGTACTAACACTACTATGTGCAATATACTGAGTTTTACCCTTCGGTGGATAGTCAAAGAGAGTCAACGAATAGGGCTTAGCTAGCTAATTGAGTCATTTTGTGCACAAAAAATTCAAAAGATCAAAACATAGTGGCACCTATATAGAAAGTCTTCTTATGTGACCTGCCACCATAAGAAATGTATAGAAATCAAGTTTTAACCTAAATCACCACTTCTCAAATCACTTACTATCTATGAAGGTTCATGGATTTCTACTCAAGCCTCTTCCCAAAACATCCCTCCCTAAAATATAGTTTGTCTGAATGAGGCAATAATTGGCACAGTAATGTTTATTTGAATAGCAAATAGTTTGATGTTTGCTAATATGCATTTTATCGTATAAAAGACGCATTTTACATTTTTTAAATCTGTTTCTATTTTTTAGTTGAATCCCTTTGTCAGTTTTCCCTTTGTTTTTCACTTCTACTCAGTTTTCCCCTCTGTATTAGTCACAAACTCTCACACCTCTGCTCATCTTGGTTGCTATGATCTTATTGGACGAGATAGTTGTTACGTGGATCGTGCCTACTAACCGTTGATCCTTTATGATCTAGCGGATAGGATAACCTCTATATCTGTCGGGGACACCCCTCTATCCATGCCAAATAACGAGTTTGCCACCGGTACTTTAACTCCATAAAAAATGAATTTGAAGGAAAAGTGTTCAAAGGTGTAAAATTTTCGTATATGCAAATTTATGCATTACATTTCACTCTATGAAAATTATAATCTCCCAAGAGTTTCTTAGCACAACATTATCACGTATTAAGTGAGATTTAATAGTTTTCAAAGGTGTATAATTTTTTTATATGAACTATGCATTACATTCCACTCTATGAAAATGTAACATCCTCAAAATCATGTTTCAAACTTATGCATATCATCCATGCATCCATGAGCATATGAATTTCATTTCAAACAAATCAATTCAAAACAGAAACATTTGTGCTTATTATTTTATGTAAGTTTGCTCAAGCCTTAGTGCTATCTTCCAATGAGAAGAATACTTCTTTTTGATTCAGTAAAGTTTGTTTATTCAAACTTAGGAACCACCAAAAGTTTGAACAAATTTCAAAACAAAATGAATAATAAAACCAATATTATGCCTATTGAATATATATCATAAAGGCTTGGTTTTATTTTTATTTTCATCTGATCAAAATGTTTGGTTTGGACAGTAGTGTTTGGCACACATTTGAGTGCAAGGTTTACAGTATAAAAAACCTGGGGAAGATTTGAATTCAAACTCATTTGATTTAGATTTGAAAAACATTTCAGAAAATCAAAACAGAAAAAGAAAAGGAGAAAAGAAATAGAAAAGGGCCAGCGCTACCTATCCGGCCCAACTACTAATCCAGCCCACTAAGCCCACCGGGGTCCTTCTTTCTCTCGCTCACCCGCAGACACACCACCAGAGTCACTGACCGCACGACCCCACCCCCTCGCTGTTTAAACCTGCTGACGAGTGGACCTTGCGACCACGTCGCCTTCGTCGTCAATCACGCGTGCCAGCGCCGCTCGCTCTGCCATTACCTCGCCGTTGTTACTGCGCGCTTAATTGCCATTGATTCACCGCGCAATCCTCGCCCCCGCTCTGGCTATAAGATCCCCTCTGCACCGCGGCCATTTCCCCTCACCTAGCGCCGCCTCTATGCCCCCAGGCTGCCCGCAATTACCTCTACACCGCCGCAGACAGAGAAACTCCGGCAGGCGATTCCGGTAAGCTCCGACCGTCCCGCCGTCTCTGGTTCAAACGAGCGTGACCGCCATGTCCTTGTGCATCTGCTAACGCCCCTGGTTTTCCTGCTCGTGACCCAGGTCGTCGTTCTCGTTCACGCCCGCAACCACTAGCGCCGCCGCTCGACTCCGACGAGAAATAGCGGTAAGAACTGAGCGCCCCTTGCCTTCCCTTTGGTACCATCTTGTTCGCCAGACACTTGCGCATCTCCTAAACCCTCTGCCTTGTGCTAGGACAACGCAGAGCCTCGACAACGACCTCGACAGCAAGCGACAGACACCGCCCGTAACTCCAACGAGCCCCAGCGACCGTGTCCGTGCGCCCCTTTCCAAGCTGCCGCCAGGTTGAGCATCAACACGTCGTCGCGTCTCTGGTAAGCGCCTCCAACGATCCCCTAGCCACCTGTAGCGCCGCGCCGCCGTAGGCAGAGCTCGCCGCCGCTAGTAGCCGCCGCTAGCGCCGCCCGTCTGTGGTCAATTAGATTAGGGCTGTAGGATTTAGATCTAACGAGTAAGATTAGATCTGTGTCGAAGAGGTACGCGTCAGATCTGGCCGTGCATCTTCACTTAAATCGTGTGGCTCTCGTTGATCGATCCGCCCGAACCGGTACGCACCAATCAGAACATGACGCGTGGCTGGAGTTTAGATTTAAAACAGGATTTGAATCTGATTGTTGTTTGAATTTGATTTAGCTATAACTTTTGATCCCCACGTTAGAATTTGACAAATTTATTTCGTTGGAATCAGGAGAGCAAGCTCTTTATAAATATGCAATGTGTTTAATGTTTTGATTCTTTTAGAAAGGTTTTATTTGCAGAAACTTGTGTAGGACTAAATTGAGTATATGGAATGTTTAGGAAATGATTTAGGGTTTAAATAAATGTTGTTGGCAAGTTTTTAACTTGTTAGTGAACCAGTACTGTTTACTTGCTTGGTTGAGTTTTAAAAATCATCACATACCATCTTGCATGCATGCATATATTTTTTGTTGTATATGTTTTGTATGTAATTTGTTGCTATGATTCTTTGTGTAGATTTTGGTGCTAGTGATTGTGATTGTGAAGAGTGTAACTACTCTCCAAACTACCAAGGCAAGTGGTACTTCATGAATATTTTTATCCCATGTTTTATGCTAAGCATTAGAAATATTTTGCTAAGTCTTGCATGTTATTATTTTGCTTATATGCCATGTTGGGAAATCCTAGTAGTTGTAGAATTGCTAGGGAATTTCTAAGTTAAAGTTACTATCTATGCCATGCTTAGCCTAGCTAGTAGCAAACGAGGGTTGGTGAAATATACATTCTATGATGAAAATATTTCTAAGTCTTTGGACTTGTGTTTTGCCTAATAAAACAACTAAGTTAATGAAACACCTGGGTGGAATGGAAGGAAGGGTTTATGTTGAGTGGTTACACAAGGCCAGGGGACTGGTGAACCTTGTGTATCTCACTTGTGGAAAGCCACCCAGGAACAAAGATATTTTTAGAGGCCAAGTGTTAAGAAGCTTCTAGTGCAGCCACTTGGCAATATGGGCTCTGCCTGGATCACATAGGTTGCTAGAAATTAGCCATTTGGACAGTTGGTGGTAGTGGGAATGATAGGTTGGAGCGCGTCCATTTGGTCTAAGGGAAGGCTTCTGAAAGGTCCTGTCTTGGTGAAAATCAAGTCTGGTGGGGAAAGTGCACAACCTCTGCAGATGGAAAAATCTAAGTACTTAGCCATGTCCCTGGAAAAGGACAACTTGAGCATCAAGACATGGAAGCTATCAAGAATCTCCTCATCCCAATTTTCTAAGTAAAACTTGTGGGTGAACAAGGGTTAAGGACCTCAATGTCTATTGGTGGATCCTTGGGAAAAGTTTTGACAAAGAAAAACTTAGTTATTTCAACTAATAGGCAAAAATCTATTTCGAGCAAAGCAAGCCAAGCTACACTTAGCCAAATTGCATATAGTAATATAGTCCACCTAAATTATACTAAGGTATCACTTACCAATACTATTCCAATGTATTGACCCACTGTGGCTGTAACTTGTGATGTTGCAGGATACTCTGATGAGGATTAGGAGTCATGAGTCTACACTCAACATGTTTGCCTGTGGCACATGAAGATGAAGACTTTTATTTATTTACTTATTCAAACTCTTGTATTAGGCCTATGGCCTTGGAGTTGTAAAGACTATGTTTGTCTCTGGAATGCCTGTAATAATGACCTTTGTATCTGTGTACTTCATCTTAAACTGTGGATGCTAGCAATGATCCAGGGACTAGCATTGCAATCACAGGGATCCTTTTCCTTTATAAAGGAGGGATATTACAGATGGTATCAGAACACTGTGTTGCCTGTAGGATTATGACCCTAGGATTGGAAACCACTAAGGAAAAATTTTCAGCAACTTCTACACTTGTCTAATCTTCTCGTAAACTTTTCTAATCTTCTTTCTCATCTCTATTTGTAGATGAACTCCATCAACGAAGCCGTAAGGAAAGGACCACTCATGACAATGACCTTGGAGTGTGAGACAGAATTCCCCAAGGCTCTCAAGGACCTCATGGCTGCATTAGAAATACAAGGAGCAGCTGTGTACAAAGGTTTTCCTGTGATGGATGAAGGAGTTGAATACTAGTGGGTGCAACTTCACTTGTATAAAAACAAGGAAGACAACCACCAGGAAAAAGGATTCTGCATGTTCACCAATTCAGTGGTGCACACTATATTCTTTGAATCAGCAAGGGATGCAGCTTGGAAGACCATCAAAGAACTTGGTGATAGAGTCAAGTGCAGAATGCTCAACCTCCAAAATGACCTAAAGGAAGAGAAGAAACATATCCAAGAGTTGGAAGCTACCAACCAAACCTTAAGAGGAGACATTATAGACTTAGTGATGGAGTCATGTGAGCAAGATAGACTGATTGCTTCTAGAAACATTGTGTTGGCCAACATATCCAATGAGATAGGATTGTAAACATACTTCGTTAGTTGGACCACCACTTATCACCTTATTTTCCAAAATGATGCTTTAAAATAAGTTGAACATTGGTTGTTGTAATGGATCCATGTATGCCATGACTTGTGTGTTTTGATTTCCAAGGATATGTATGTGATGTTTTGTCTTTTGTTTTATCTTGAATTGTGTTGTTCTAACTTTTCTATCTTATAAATAGATGCCTACTGTTACCATCAGCACTGTTGAGGAGTTCCAGGTTACTCGCTTTGGTCCTCGTATTGTTGAGCTTACTACTTTGCTCAATCTCCCTCTTCCTACCATCATGGTGCTTCCCCTCACCAAGTTTGAGAGGAAAGACCTCTAGGGCTTCAAGGTCAACCAGCCCGGACGCCAGACTGAGCCTACCACGGAGGCCATTGTCTTCAAGCTCATGCATGATGACAAGGAGAGAGGCCTTGAGGTAGTCATGCAGGATCTGATAGGACGTCTGCTGGGGAGACACTCCCGACAGGTTAGAGGTACTCACTTCCACGTCTTCGGTAGACGTGATGAGGATGGAGAGTCCATCGACTTCGAGGACGATTCGAGGGACACAGCGGAGCCGATTCTTCTATACCTCCAGGACTTAGAGGCTCTCATTAGGCACATGGACTCCGATAGGACCAACGTCATGCTCAGTAATGACGAACTCTAGGTGCAGCTTCGCGAGAAGGACAAGCTCTTCGCGGAGCAAGACGAGATAGTCAAGGAGATGGAGGCAAAGTTCGAGAGCTAGGACAGAAAGTTCAAGAGTCAGGAGAAGCGAGTCCAGGATAGGAACAAGAAGATCCGGGACATGACTGAAGAACTGCAGGCCAAGGACTTCGAGCTCGAGCATCAGCAGACGGTGATTGAGAGGCTTTGTTCCTAGAAGAGGGCTCTCAAAGCCAAGATAGAGACCTTGACCACTAGCGTCGAGGAATACAAGACCGCGATGGAGAACGCAGGTCTTACCTTTGTCGAGGAGGAGGTTGATGCCGAGGAGTAGATTTGACTACTCATTTATCATTTATTATCATACTTGTCATTGACAACTTGTTATTGACCATCAAACATGTGGATGGCTTGTTATTTGTGTGTGTTTTAGTTTGCGAACTTATTATCTGGTTGTTGAATCTTTATTGTTATGTTGCATGCTTTGTGATTGTTATGTGATGTATTGTGCATGAAAGCATCTATGGGTATCTCATTCTTATCTCTGTTGAACAAACCACAGATGCCTCCCCGTCGTGCAAACCCCAATCCCAACAACAACAACATCACTCCAGAAATGCAACAAATGATGACAGCACAGACTCAGCTGATGCAAATGATGACGACGCTCATCCAGAACCAAAACAACAACAACAATAACAACAATAAAAACAACAACAACAACAACAACAACAACCCACCAGGTTTTGACATGCTTACCAGGTTCTTGAGATTGAGGCCAGGGAAGTTCTCAGGAACGACTGATCCCATGGTGGCCAATGATTGGCTACGCTCTATGAACAAAGACTTGGTAACTGTGGGCTGTACTGATGCAGAAAAAGTCAGATTTGCAGCACATTTGCTAGAAGGACCAGCCGCCACTTGGTGGGATAACTTCCAGATCACCACTCCCATAGAAGATGTGACATGGGCTATCTTTGAGGATGGCTTCCGCACTTCTCATATCTCATCTGGAGTGATGAGTCTCAAAAAGAAAGAGTTCCATAATCTGAAGCAGCGCCACCACAGCGTGGCTGAATATATTGAGGAGTTCAACAATCTGGCGCGTTATGCACCAGATGAAGTTGACACCGATGCTAAGAGAAAGGAAAAATTTCTTGAAGGCTTGAATGATGAGCTGAACCTGCAGCTGGCTGTAGCATATGTTCCCACTTATCAGTCTCTCTGTGACAAGGCTGCTATTTTGGAGAACAAAATAAAGCAAGTTGAAAGTAGGAAGAGAAAGCACTCAAACAAGCACAGCTCAGGATCGTCTCACAAACGTTACCATTATGATGATAGTGGAAGCTCAGGATCCCACAAGCATGGGAAATTCAACAAGCACCATAACCACAACCGTCATGACAACAAGCATCACCGCAGTCATGACAATGACAAGTACAAGAACCACAAGGGTGGATACAAGAGCCACCACAGTGGAAATGGAAGTGGCAATGGAAGCCAGCCTGTCAAGAAGGACATCAGTCAGGTTGAATGCTTCAAGTGAAAGAAGATGGGGCATTATGAAAATGAATGCCTAGAAAAGAAATTTGAAGGACCCAACAAGCCCAACCCTTTTCAGAAGGGACAAGTATACCACTTCAATGTGGAGGAAATCTAGCATTTGTTCTTTTTGATACTGGAGCATCGCATTCATTCATACCGAAAGCATTTGTTGACAGAAATGGGTTTCCAACTGAAAACATTGGGTGTCCAATAAAGGTTAGTTCTCCAGGTGGCGATATGATAGTAAGTCTTGGATGCCGGGATCTAGTAATAGAGTTTGGAAAGCATAAGTTTCCAATGAGTCTGATAATCCTAGATTCCCAAGGACTGGACGTAATATTGGGAATGGATTGGATGGCTAAGTATGAAGGAATACTAGATTGTGCTAATCGTACTGTCGCACTCACAATCCCGGAAAGAAAACGGATTAAATTCAAGTCTAACTTTGAATCAAAAGGGAGTAAGATAAATTCTCTTAAGGGGGTTAGCATAGATAGTGTGCCAGTTGTGAGTGAATATCCGGATGTATTTCCGGAAGAATTACCAGGAATGCCACCAGATAGAGATGTGGAGTTCCTTATTTATTTTCTACCTGGATATGGACCAATAGCAAAGAGACCGTACAAGATGTCAGTTGATGAACTGAAAGAACTCAAGAAACAACTTGGAGAACGGCTACAGAAAGGTTTTATTCAACCAAGTTCTTCATCTTGGGGAGCCCCAGTTTTGTTCGTGGAGAAGAAAGATAGAAGTCAAAGGTTGTGCATAGATTACCGTTCACTCAATGAGGTGACTATCAAGAACAAATACCCTTTGCCTAGAATCAATGACTTGTTTGATCAGCTAGAAGGAGCCTGTGTGTTCTCAAAGATTGATCTCCGGTCAGGTTATTTCCAACTCAAGATAAGAGAGCAAGACATACCTAAGACAGCTTTCACCACAAGGTATGGATTGTATGAGTATACCGTGATGCCATTTGGTTTAACCAATGCTCCAGCATACTTTATGAATATGATGAACAAGGTATTCATGGAATTTCTTGATAAATTTGTTGTCGTTTTCATCGATGACATTTTAATCTACTCCAAGAGCAAAGAAGAACATGAAGGACATTTGTGATTGATACTTGAGAAGCTTAGAGAGCATAAACTATATGCCAAATTCAGCAAGTGCGAATTCTGGCTAAATGAAGTTGGATTTCTTGGTCATGTTATGACAAAAGATGGTGTAGCAGTTGATCCTGCTAAAGTTTCAGCTGTAACTGAGTTGGAATCTCCCAAGTCAGTGAAAGAAGTTCGTAGTTTCCTTGGCTTAGCAGGTTACTACAGAAGGTTCATTGAGAATTTCTCCAAGGTAGCTAAGCCCATGACGGAATTGCTAAAGAAAGACAAGAAGTTTGCTTGGTCTGAAGATTGTGAACTCAGCTTTCAGGAATTAAAGAAGAGACTTGTGACACCACCAGTCTTGTGTTTGCCAGACTTGGAAAAAGATTTCCAAGTATATTGTGATGCATCTCATCATGGTTTGGGAGCAGTACTTATGCAAGAAGGAAAAGTTGTGGCATATGCCTCGAGACAACTCAAAACTCATGAAGTGAACTATCCTACTCATGATTTAGAGTTAGCCTCTGTTGTCCATGCACTCAAAACATGGAGGCACTATCTTTTGGGAAAACGTTGTGAAGTGTTCACAGATCACAAGAGTTTGAAGTATATCTTCACCCAAAAGGAAATTAATATGAGGCAAAGAAGATGGCTAGAACTCATCAAGGACTATGACTTAAGTTTGCAAAACCATCCCGGTAAAGCAAATGTTGTAGCGGATGCCTTAAGTCGTAAGGTTTTTATGAATGGCCTTACCAAAGGGGAATTGCCAGATGAATTGTGTGCCCAATTTAGAGATCTCAGATTGGAGATTGTGCCTGAAGGACATCTCATGTCTTTGGATGTTCAACCCACTTTGTTGGACAAGATCAAAGAAGCCCAAAAGATTGATAAATAAATAGAAGAGATTAAAGAAAATATTGGCAAAGGAAAAGCCAAAGGGTTCCGTGAAGACGAACATGGTACTTTATGGCATGGGAAACGTATCTGTGTTCCACAAGATCCGGAGCTTCGGAAACTGATTTTTCATGAAGCACACAACTCACCGTATTCCATTCATCCGGGTAACACCAAAATGTACATGGACATGAAAGAAAGATTTTGGTGGCATAATCTCAAGAAGGACATCGCCGAACACATTGCTTTGTGTGATGTGTGTAGTAGAGTGAAAGCGGAACACAAGAAACCAGCAGGTTTGCTTCAACCACTACCTATTCCTGGTTGGAAGTGGGACAAGATTGGTATGGACTTCATTACCGGATTACCAAGGACCAGATCAGGATATGATTCTATTTGGGTAGTAGTGGATCGCCTAACTAAAGTGGCTCATTTCATACCCGTGAAGACAACCTATACAAGTGCTAAGTTGGCCAAAATCTATATGAGTCGAATTGTGTGTTTACATGGAGTACCCAAGAGTATTGTGTCTGATAGGGGAACCCAATTCACCTCCCATTTTTGGAGACAACTACATGATTCACTAGGAACGAGGCTGGAATTCAGCACTTCTTTTCATCCTCAAACTGATGGACAGACAGAAAGAACTAATCAGATTCTTGAAGACATGTTGAGGGCATGTGCCCTAGACTATGGAGCCAGTTGGGACGAAAGTCTGCCCTACGCAGAATTTTCTTATAACCACAGCTATCAAGCCAACATTGAGATGGCACCATTTGAGTTTCTCTACGGGAGGAAGTGTACCACCCCGTTATTATGGAATGGTGTGGGAGAAAGAAGTTTGTTCAGACCAGAACTTATCAAAGAAGCCGAAGAGAAAGTCAGGTTGGTTAAGGACAGATTAAAGATAGCACAATCCCGACAGAAAAGCTACGCAGATCCTAAGCGTAGAGAAGTCACCTACGAAGTCGGTGATAGAGCTTATCTTAGAGTGTCACCACTTCGTGGAGTGAAGAGGTTCGGAGTCAAGGGAAAATTGGCACCAAGATATGTTGGACCATTCAAGATTCTGAGTCTTAAAGGAGAAGTTGCCTATGAAATTGAACTGCCAGAATCTCTGTCAGCTGTCCATAATGTGTTTCATGTGAGTCAACTTAAGAAATGTCATCCAGAAATGGAAGAAACTTCTTTTAAGGATGCTATACCTTTGGAGGAGGTTCAGTTGGAGAGTGATCTCACTTATGAAGAGAAGCCTATCAAGATTCTTGAGACTGCAGAAAGAGTCACACGGACCAAGACTATCAAGTTTTGCAAGGTTCAGTGGAACCATCATTCCGAAGAGGAAGCCACATGGGAAAGAGAAGATGATCTTCGGAAAGACCACCCTCACCTATTTGCTAGCCAATCCGAATCTCGAGGGCGAGATTCACCTTAAGGGGGTTAGATTTGTAACATCCTCAAAATCATGTTTCAAACTTATGCATATCATCCATGCATCCATGAGCATATGAATTTCATTTCAAACAAATCAATTCAAAACAGAAACATTTGTGCTTATTATTTTATGTAAGTTTGCTCAAGCCTTAGTGCTATCTTCCAATGAGAAGAATACTTCTTTTTGATTCAGTAAAGTTTGTTTATTCAAACTTATGCACCACCAAAAGTTTGAACAAATTTCAAAACAAAATGAATAATAAAACCAATATTATGCCTATTGAATATATATCATAAAGGCTTTGTTTTATTTTTATTTTCATCTGATCAAAATGTTTGGTTTGGACAGTAGTGTTTGGCACACATTTGAGTGCAAGGTTTACAGTATAAAAAAAACCTAGGGAAGATTTGAATTCAAACTCATTTGATTTAGATTTGAAAAACATTTCAGAAAATCAAAATAGAAAAAGAAAAGGAGAAAAGAAATAGAAAAGGGCCAGTGCTACCTATCTGGCCCAACTACTAATCCAGCCCACTAAGCGCACCCGGGGTCCATCTTTATCTCGCTCACCCGCAGACACACCCCTAGAGTCACTGACTGCATGACCCCACCCCCTCGCTGTTTAAACCCGCTGACGAGTGGACCCTGCGACCATGTCGCCTTTGTCGTCAATCACGCGCGCCAGCGCCGCTCGCTCTGCCATTACCTCGCCGCTGTTACTGCGCGCTTAATTGCCATTGATTTGACGCGCAATCCTCGCCCCCGCTCTGGCTATAAGATCCCCTCTTCACCGCGGCCATTTCCCCTCACCTAGCGCCACCTCTACGCCCCCAGGCTGCCCGCAATTGCCTCTAGACCGCCGCAGACAAAGCAACTCGGGCAGGCGATTCCGGTAAGCTCCGACCGCCCCGCCGTCTCTAGTTCAAACGAGCGTGACCGCCATGTCCTTGTGCATCTGCTAACGCCCCTGGTTTGCCTGCTCGTGACCCAGGTCGTCGTTCTCGTTCACGCCCGCAACCACCAGCGCCGCCGCTCGACTCCGACGATCAATAGCGGTAAGAACTGAGCGCCCCTTGCCTTCCCTTTGGTACCATCTTGTTCGCCAGACACTTGCGCATCTCCTAAACCCTATGCCTTGTGCTAGGACGACGCAGAGCCTCGACAATGACCTCGACAGCAAGCGATAGACGCCGCCCGCAACTCCGACGAGCCCCAGCGACCGTGTCCGTGCGCCCCTTGCCAAGCCGCCGCCAGGTTGAGCATCAACACGTTGTCGCGTCTCTGGTAAGCGCCTCCAACGACCCCCTAGCAACCTGTAGCGCCGCGCCGCCGTAGGCAGAGCTCGCCACCGCCAGTAGCCGCCGCTAGCGTCGCCCGTCTGTGGTCAATTAGATTAGGGTCATAGGATTTAGATCTAACGAGTAAGATTAGATCTGTGTCGAAGAGGTACGCGTCAGATCTGGCCGTGCATCTTCACTTAAATCGTGTGGCTCTCGTTGATCGATCCGCCTGAACCGGTACGCACCAATCAGAACATGACGCGTGGCTGGAGTTTAGATTTAAAATAGGATTTGAATCTGATTGTTGTTTGAATTTGATTTAGCTATAACTTTTGATCCCCATGTTAGAATTTGACAAATTTTAAATCGTTGGAATCAGGAGAGCAAGCTCTTTATAAATATGCAATGTGTTTAATGTTTTGCTTCTGTTAGAAAGGTTTTATTTGCAGAAACTTGTGTAGGACTAGATTGAGTATATGGAATGTTTAGGAAATGATTTAGGGTTTAAATAAATGTTGTTGGCAAGTTTTTAACTTGTTAGTGAACCAGTACTGTTTACTTGCTTGGTTGAGTTTTAAAAATCATCACATAGCATCTTGCATGCATGCATATATTTTTTGTTGTATATGTTTTGTATGTAATTTGTTGCTATGATTCTTTGTGTAGATTTTGGTGCTAGTGATTATGATTGTGAAGAGTGTAACTACTCTCCAAACTACCAAGGCAAGTGGTACTTCATGAATATTTTTATCCCATGTTTTATGCTAAGCATTAGAAATATTTTGCTAAGTCTTGCATGTTATTATTTTGCTTATATGCCATGTTGGGATGTCCTAGTAGTTGTAGAATTGCTAGGGAATTTCTAAGTTAAAGTTACTATCTATGCCATGCTTAGCCTAGCTAGTAGCAAACAAGGGTTGGTGAAATATACATTCTATGATGAAAATATTTCTAAGTCTTTGGACTTGTGTTTTGCCTAATAAAACAACTAAGATAATGAAACACCTGGGTGGAATGGAAGGAAGGGTTTATGTTGAGTGGTTACACAAGGCCAGGGGACTGGTGAACCTTGTGTATCTCACTTGTGAAAAACCACCCAGGAACAAAGAGATTTTTAGAGGCCAAGTGTTAAGAAGCTTCTAGTGCAGCCACTTGGCAATATGGGCTCTGCCTGGATCACATAGGTTGCTAGAACTTAGCCATTTGGACAGTTGGTGGTAGTGGGAATAATAGGTTGGAGCGCGTCCATTTGGTCTAAGGGAAGGCTTCTGAAAGGTCCTATCTTGGTGAAAATCAAGTCTGGTGGGGAAAGTGCACAACCTCTGCAGATGGAAAAATCTAAGTACTTAGCCATGTCCCTGGAAAAGGACAACTTGAGCATCAAGACATGGAAGCTATCAAGAATCTCCTCATCCCAATTTTCTAAGTAAAACTTGTGGGTGAACAAGGGTGAAGGACCTCAATGTCTATTGGTGGATCCTTGGGAAAAGTTTTGACAAAGAAAAACTTAGTGATTTCAACTAATAGGCAAAAATCTATTTCGAGCAAAGCAAGCCAAGCTACACTTAGCCAAATTGCATATAGTAATATAGTCCACCTAAATTATACTAAGGTATCATTTTCCAATACTATTCCAATGTATTGACCCACTGTGGCTGTAAAATTGTGATGTTGCAGAATACTCTGATGAGGATTAGGAGTCATGAGTCTACACTCAACATGTTTTCCTGTGGCACATGAAGATGAAGACTTTTATTTATTTACTTATTCAAACTCTTGTATTAGGCATGTGGCCTTGGAGTTGTAAAGACTATGTTTGTCTCTGGAATGCCTGTAATAATGACCTTTGTATCTATGTACTTCATCTTAAACTGTGGATGCTAGCAATGATCCAGGGACTAGCATTGCAATCACAGGGATCCTCTTCCTTTATAAAGGAGGGATCTTACAGAAAATGACAATCTCTCAAGATTTTGTTAGCACGACGTTATCACGTATTAGGTGCGATTAAAATATTTCAAAGGTGTATAATTTTATTATATGCAAGGTTATGCATTACATTTCACTCTATGAAAATAATAATCTCTCAACATTATCACATATTAAGTGCGATTTCAAGGTGTTCAAAGGTGTATAATTTTTGTATATGAAAGTTTATGCATTTAATTCCACTCTATGAAAATGATAATATCTCAAGATTTTCTTAGCATATCATTATCATGTCCTAAGTGTGATTTCACAGTGTTCAAAGGTGTATAATTTTCGTATTTGCAAGTTTATGCGTTACATTCCACTCTATGAAAATGATAATCTCTCAATATTTTCTTAGCACTTCATTATCATGTCCTAAGTGCGATTTCATAGTGGTCAAAGCTGTATAATTTTCGATGCAAGTTTATGCATTACATTCCACACTATGAAAATGATAATCTCTCAAGATTTTATTAGCACATTATTATCATGTCCTAAGTGTGATTTCACAGTGTTCAAAGGTTTATAATTTTTGTATATCCAAGTTTATGCATTATATTTCACTCTATGAAAATGATAAACTCTCAAGATTTTCTTAGCACAAAAATATCATGTCCTAAGTGCAATTTGACAGTGTTCAAAGGTGTATAATTTTCATATATGCACGAGGCATAAATATTTTATTTTTGGGTTCCATTTAGTTTATGCATTACTTTTCATGCTCTAAAAATGGTAAACTTGGTGGGGTCCAAGGGAAGAAAACAAAAAAATTCGTACTATCGAAACCCTAATGCCAGAATCTATCTATTAGTAATGTAGTAACGGGAGGGGACACCATATTCATACCTTTGAAGACCGAGTGCGTGTAACATCCCTAAATTCATATTCCAAAACTCATTCATATCATCCTTGCATCCATCATCATTTAGTGTTTTCTCAAATCAATTCAGAAAACAGAATCATATGGTACCATGATTTTATGTGGACAGACTTATTTTAAAATGGCCAACACCACTTGTAAGTTTGATTGTTGTGAACCAGAAGGTTGCCTTCTATGAACATAGGATTTAAGTGTAGATTGAAGACCAAGTTTTCAAATGGGAAATGGGTTCCAAAAACCATCTTTAAAATTTCAAACCAAGTGCCTAGCCTCTGATATTTTTGATCTCCAAGCTTGACCAATCCTTTGCAAAGCAACCCCATGGTTTTATGACCATTTTTGTGACTACTGCTCACTTCAAAAATCCCAGGAAAATTTGAATTCAAATTGAACTTGTTTTCATTTGAAAATCTACCCAGAAAATCAGAATAGAAAAGGAAAAGAAATAAACAAAGGAAAAAGGCCGCGCGCCAGATATCTAGCCTAGCAGAGAATTGAGCCCAACTAGCCCACCCGGGGGTTTCCTTTTCTTCTCTCACGCGCGAGCGCACGCAATCAGTCGCTGACAGACAGACCCCACCTCCACCTCACGCAGTGTGTCACCCTACGGTTCGCGAATAATGTAGACATGATCGAGACCCCTCTCCGATCAATAATCAGCAGCGGGACCTGGAGATCCATACCGACTCCCACATATTCAACGATGACTTCTGTAATCGTGTGAACCTTATACGCATATAACTCAATCCCTTTGTCTCGCGATATATTACATGTACGAGATTCGATCATCGGTATCTCCATACCTAGTTTGATCTCGTTACCGACATGTACTCTTTTCTCGTTCCCGTGATATAACATTCTAGTGATCAAATCACTTGCTTGCAAGCTAACTAATGTGATATCATCGAGAGGGCCCAGAGTATATCTCTCCATCATCAGGATGGACAAATTCCACTCTTGATCCATGAGCCTCAACATAACACCTTCGTATCATTGAACCCATCTTTATAGTCACCCTGTTACGGTGTGATGTTTGATGTTATCAAGATAATCGTCCGGTTTTAGTGATTGACATGATTTCATGGTCTAAGGACTAAGATTACTTCGTATGATGTTATAGCAATATAAACATAATGAATTTGATTGTAATGCTATACTTCGGATGAATGTTCATCACATCATTCCAACAATGTTGTGACCTCGTTATTAACAACATCCAATGTCCACGATCAGGAAACCTTTGTTAATCTTGTTATTCAACGAGCTAGTTTATAAGAGAGACATAACTAGGAATTTCTTTTTGTTTATTAAACACACATGTATTAATGTTTTCGTATTAATACAATTATATCATGCAAAATAAACATTTATCATAAATAAGGAATACGATAATAACCACTTTATTATTGCCTCTCGGGCATATTTCCTTCAAAATAGCCGAAAGGGAGTGGGGGTTAAGTAGCCGGAGCAGGGAGGGGAGTTACTCAGAGAATTAACGGCTATCAACACGCGAGTTATCGGCAGTGATTACGGGGAAGAAACGGCGCATGAACTGGTCGTGGGTGGGATTTGAGGAAGAAGGAGTGACGTGGCTGCGGGGTTCGCATGTCTGTGAGTGGGAGGGTGCGCGCGGGGGTGAGAAACAGAGAGAGAGAGGGGGTTACCCAGGTGTGCTTAGTGGGCTTCTAGGGTTAACTGGGCCAAAAAGGTTGTTGCTATTTATTTTTTTCTCTTTTGCCTTTTTCCTTATCTGTTTTGATTTTCTAAATAGAATCTGAATGGCTATTTCAAATTCAAATCAAATCAAATCTTCACCAAACTTTTGTGTGGTGATTCTAGTGTCAAAAAGTGTGCCAAACACATATATTCACTCAAAAAAATTTGGGTCTTTTAAAATAAAATAACACCATGCCCCATATATAAATAATAAGAAGGGTTTAAATATGGTTTCATTTAGGGTTTTGTTTTGAAATTTTTTATGCAAAGTAATAATGCCATGATCACATGAATGCATTAACATGATTTTGCATTTTATGAAATTTGGGATGTTAGAATCTAACCCCCTTAAGACGAATCTCGCCCTTAATATTCAGATTGGCTAGAAAATAGGTGAGGGTGATCTTTCTGAAGGTTATCTTCTCTTTCCCAAGTTTCTTCTTCCTCGGTATGATAATTCCACTGTACTTTGAAGAATTTGATAGTCTTAGTGCGAGTAAATCTTTCTGCTCTCTCGACAATCTTGATAGGTTTCTCTTCATAAGTTAGATCACTGTCCAATTGTACCTCTTCCAATGGTATAGTGTCCTTTAATGAAGTTTCTTCCATCTCTGGATGACACTTCTTCAACTAACTCACATGAAACACATTGTGGACTACAGATAGTGATTTAGGAAATTCAAACTCATAATCCACTTCTCCTTTGCGGCACAAAATCTTGAATGGCCCTACATATCTAGGTGCCAATTTCCCTTTGACTCCAAATCTCTTCACACCAAGAAGTGGCGACACTCTAAGATAAGCTCTATCACTTACCTCATAGGTGACTTCTGTACGCTTTGGATCTGCATAGCTCTTTTGTCGGGATTGGGATATATTTAATCTATCCTTTACCATTCTGACTTTATTTCCAGCTTCGTTGATCAATTCTGGTCTGAATAAATTTCTTTCTCCTACTCCATTCCATAGTAATGGCGTAGTGCACTTCCTGCCATAAAGGAATTCAAACGGAGCTATATTTATGCTTTCTTGATAGCTATTATTGTTATAGAATTCTACGTATGGCATACTTTCATCCCAACTAGATCCATAGTGTAGTGCACAAGCTATCAACATATCTTCCAAAATCTGATTTGTTCTTTTTTTCTGTCCATCAGTCTTAGGATGAAATGTTGTGCTGAATTCCAGTCTTGCCCCCAGTGATTCATGCAGTTGTCGCCAAAAAATGCAAAGTGAACTGAGTTCCTCTATCAGACACAATACTCTTAGGTACTCCATGCAGACATACAATCCTATTCATATATATCTTCGCCAGTTTAGCACCTGTATAATTAGTCTCCACAGGTATGAAATGAGCCACTTTAGTTAGGCGATCCACAACAACCCATATAGAATCATATCCAGATCTGGTCCTTGGCAGTCCGTGATAAAATCCATACCAATCTTATCCCACTTCCAATCAGGTATAGTTAGTGGTTGCAATAAGCCTTCCGGTTTCTGATGTTCCATTATCACTCTACTACACACATCACACAAAGCAATGTGTTCCGTGATATCTTTCTTAAGGTTGTTCCACCAAAATCTTTCCTTCACATCCATGTACATTTTGGTGTTACCCGGATAAATAGCATATGGTGAATTATGTGATTCTTGCAGAATCAATTTCCGAAGCTCTAGATGTTGTGGAATGCAAATACGCTTTACAAACCATAAAGTTCCTTGTTCATCTTTAGGGAATCCTTTCGCCTTTCCTTTACTAATTTTACTCTTAATTTCCTCTATTTCCTTGTCCAACTTTTGGGCTTCTTTGATCTTGTCCAACAGCGTTGGTTGAACTTCCAAAGACATGAGATATCCTTCTGTCACTATATCCAATCTTAATTCTTTAAATTGGGTACACAAATCATCTCGAAATTCTCCTTTGGTGAGACCATTCACATAAACTTTACGGCTTAAGGCATCCGCTACAACCTTTGCTTTATTAGGATGGTATTGCAAACTCAAGTCATAGTCCTTGATGAGTTCAAGCCACCTTCTTTGTCTCATATTGAGTTCCTTCTGGGTGAAAATATATTTCAAACTCTTATGATTTGTGAGCACTTCACAACGCTTTCCCAAAAGATAATGTCTCCATGCTTTGAGTGCATGGACAACAGAGGCTACCTCTAAGTCATGAGTAGGATAGTTTAATTCATCATTCTTGAGTTGTCTCGAGGCATAAGCCACAACTTTTCCTTCTTGCATCAAAACTCCACCCAGTCCTTGGTGAGATGCATCACAATAGACTTGAAAGTCCTTCTCTAAATCTGGCAGACATAAGACTGGTGCTGACACTAGCCTCTTCTTCAATTCTTGGAAACTGGTTTCACAACCTTCTGTCCAATCAAACTTATTCTCTTTCTTAAGCAACTCCATCATTGGCTTAGACACTTTCGAGAAATTCTCGATGAACCTTCTATAGTATCCTGCCAAGCCTAGGAAACTACAAACTTCTTTAACTGACTTGGGAGATTCCCACTCAGTTAGAGCTGACACCTTTGCAGGTGTCACATCCCAAGATTTTCCAAATCTTGTAATGTGAAAAATAAATGAATAAAATAAAACTTTGTTCGATTTTCAGGGCCAGAAGAGACTTTTTGAATTCAATTGGAATTTCAAACCCATTTGAATGAAATAAAATCCTAAAGAGATTTAAAAAGATAAACATTTAATAAAGGAAAATAAAATATTTTGGTATTACTATTTTGGACCTTTTAATAAAAGATTTGGTTTCCAAAAGAAAAGGTGGATTCATAAATAAAGATTATGTTATAAAGCCAAAATTAAACCTTGACCAAGCTTTGGATTAAAACATTTTGATTTGAATAGAAATAGTAAAAGTTTATTTAAATAAAATAATAAGGATTTAATATCCAATTTTATTTAAATAAAAGGTTTTACCATTTCAAAATGAAACATCAAACTTATTAAATTATTTTAAATAAGTTTCCTAAATATTTTATATTCTCAAATAAAACCTACTGAAGTGTTTTGGTTTTATTTTAGATTTCAAAATAAATATTTAAATAAAACAAATCCTATTTGATTTAATAACTAAGGCCCATTTTATTTAAATATTAATGGACCCTAAAATAAAAGGTTATTTTGTTTTAAACAAGTTTCCAAGTATTCTTATTTCCAAATAATACCTACTGATTTGGTTTTAAAAAGTATTTGGATTTCAAATGAAGATTTTATTAAATAAATCAAACCATATTAAATAAATAAAGGTCCATTTTATTTAATTAATGAATGGATCTTAAAATGAATAAAAAATATTATTTTATTTTGGAATTTAGGTTTATGCTGATAAACAGAACCAAGTTCAAAATTTTGAAGTATGGTGTTTGTTTGAGTTGATTTGGTTGAATGAATCATTTGTTTCAATTTCAAATCAGTAAATTGAAAATAGAAAAGAAAAAAGTTTCAGATAGAAAAAAATAGAGCAGCCCACCATCTGGCCCAGCTCTAGCCCAACAGCCCACCTAGCCCAGCTCCCTCTCCCCCCCCCCCCCCCCGAACCGTTTTTCCTCACCGCTGAAACAGCCCGCAAAGCCACTGACTAGTGGACCTCCTCCTCACCCTTTTTCCCACTGACGCAACGGTCCCACTTCGCTAGCCATCGTCCTCACCGCGCGACCTCCCTCCCCCAAACCTCGCTGCCGTTGCTGCCTTAAATCCGCGCGATCAATTCGCAATAATGCCGGGCCTTTACCTCGCATTTACCATGCTCGATAAAACGCCAGCGTCCCTTCTTCATTCTCCCTCTGACCCCTCCCCCAAGCACGCCACCAGGCCGCCCCAATTCCTCCCCGAGCTGCTCTATTCCGACGACCTTCCTCGTCGAATTCCGGCCAAGTATCACCGCCCCTTGCCTCCCTGTGCAACCTAGCAGCTTCCCCACTCCCAGACACTTCTCCCCGTACCACCAATTCGACCGCGGGCACCCCAGAGCGTTGGCAACGACCAGCTTCTAAACGCCGCCGCGACTGGTTCTTCTCCGACGACGACTTCCAGGTGAACCAGACCGCCCCTTCACCTCTTGTTCACGCACATAACTTTGCCTTGGTCCTGCGCATCTAATTGCGTTTTCGTTATGCCTTGGGGTGAACCACAGCACAGCCCACGACGACCACCTGACGCACCCGACGCCGTCCTCCACTCCGGCGAGCAATCCTGCTAAGACCAGAGCGCCCCTCGTCGAACCATCGGCACGTTGAGCATCGCCGTGACCTCCTAAACCCGGTGAGCCCCTTCTCCTTCTCTCTCGCTTCCTAGACCACCGGCACCGTCCACACCTGACCGCGCCGCCAGTCGCCGCCGCGTCAGCACCGCCAGCTTCTGGTCAAACACGCGCAAGCCGTTCGATCTAGATCGGGCGAGCGAGATAGAATCACTTAGTCGCGAAGAGGTACGCACTCTGGACCACACGATCGATTAGATCCAACGCACCGCAACGCTGATCCGCGCGAAGCGGTATCATCCAATGAAATCACGCCGCGTGTCACCTATTCCGTTTAAAAACAAATTTGAAAACAGAATTATTTGCAAACTTCAAACCCTTGTATCTTTGGATCCACACATCCAAAAATTGCAAATTTTATGTCATTGGATTCAGGAGAGCAAGACCTATCCAACCATGCCCTTGGTTTAGTGAATAGTATCTGTTAATTTACTTGTTTGTGCAGATTCATTTGTGTGCTTGTTAAGGATGTAAAAATTGTTTAAAAATGAATTTGGGGTTAAAATCTTTGGCAATTGGATTTATTTGAACCTAATAACATTAGGAAACACTTTGTGGACTCAAAAATGTATTTGGTGAAATAAAAATATGATTCTTTGATTTAAAACCATTTCTAGTCAAATAGAAATGTGATTTATTTATTGAAAATGATTGTGAAGGAAAACCTTTAGGAAATGGTTTGTTGTAAACTCACTGACCTTAGGAACCAACCCATAGTTTTGAAAATGGATTTGGTAAAGTTTAGGATGGAAAACTTGATTTAGTCATTTCTAGCCAAAAGAAAATAATGATTTTTGTTATGAAAATGATTTTGAGTAAGAACTTTGGGAAAATGGTTTAGACCAAACCTACTGACCCAAAACACCAAGTTTTGCAATAGCAACTCATTTGGTGAAAAACATAAAGTTTTGCTTTGATAAAAATAATTTTCACCACATAAAATAATGATTAGATTTAAAAATGGTTTATAGACCAAAACCCTTTTGCAAATGACTTTGCCACTTTGGAAAATAACCACTTTTGACTTTAGAAAGTTTAGAAGCCTAGTGGAGACCACCTTTGCAATTAGAACCATCTTTTGCATGCTTGCATGCATTACTTTGACTTTGTTATTTTATGTGATGTTTTGCTTGATTGGTAGATTAAGTTTGTGCCTTGCTTGATTGAATTGTAGTGACTTGAAGAGTGTGATTGTTGCAAGGACAAGGAGTGAACCCATACTCTACCAAAAAGGCAAGTGATGCTTCATACTTTTTGTCCCATTACTTTCACTATGCATTAGTGATTTTGCTAAGTAAAACTTGCATGGAATTTTGCTAAGTATAAACCTTGCTATAGGAAAACCTAGTAGATGAAACCTTAGTGGAAATCTTCCTAAGTTAAGATTCCTATTACTATCAAGCTTAGCCTAGCTAATAGAAAACATGGGTGGAATATATATTCACACTATGGAAAAATATTCTAAGTCTGAGGACTTGTGTTTTGTTTAATAAAACAACTAAGTTAATGAATCACCTGGGTGGAATGGGACTTGCTTGGTGGATTTTGGTTGAGTGGTTCACAAGGCCCATGTCTATGGTTGACCTTGTGTATCTCACTTGTGGATTGCCACCCAGGAACAAAGAGATTTGAGATGTCAAATGTTGAGAAGCTTCAAGTGCAACCACTTGGCAATATGGGCTCTGCCATGATCATATAGGTTGCAAGAACTTAGCCATATGGACAGAGGGTGGTAGAGTTTGATAGGTTGGAACGCGTCCATTTTGGTCTAAGGGAAGGATTCTGAAAGATCTTGTCTTGGGAAACCAAGTCTTGTGGGGAAAGTGCACCACCTCTGCAGAGTGTAAAATCTAAGTACTTAGCCATGTCCCTGGTAAAGGACAATTTGAGCATCAAGACATGGAAGTAATCAAGAATCTCATCATTCAAATTTCTAAGTTAAAACTTGTGGTTTGAACAAGGGTTATTTGAAATCTTCAATCTTTGATTGAGAGAATCCTTGGAAAAGATTTTGTCAAAACAAAAACTTAGTATTTTCAAAATGATAAGGAAAATCTATTTTGAGCAATGCAAGCCTCAACTCCACTTAGCCAAATGCATATAGATGATAGATTCCACTATACTACCATAGTATCACTTGCCAATACAATTCAAATGTATTGACCCTTGTGGCTGTAACTTGTAATGTTGCAGGTTTGATTGATTTTAGTGAAGATTGATTGATTAGGATTACAAAGTCTACAACCAACATGTCTGCCTGTGGCACTTTGAAGATGAAGGAACCATGACTATAGTTATTCCGCTGCAATGTAAAGTAACAGCCAAATGAGCTATGTAAGATGTAATAAAATTATGTTATTCCTGGTTATAAAATTATATTATGACCTTTGTTTCTTGATATTACATCTTAACTGTGGATGCTAGCTATTGATCCAGGGACTAGCATTGTAAACACAGGGGACGCAACCTTATATTGTGTAAAGGTTGGGACACTCCCTCTATAGCAGGATCGACAGCTATACCATCTCCAGACACAATATGTCCAATAAATCCAACTTCATTCAACCAAAATTCAAACTTGGCATACAACTTGTGATCTCTAAGTTTCTCAAGTATCAAACACAAATGTTCTTCATGCTCCTCCTTGCTCTTGGAATAGATTAAAATGTCATCAATGAATACGACAACAAACTTATCAAGAAACTCCATGAACACCTTGTTCATCATGTTCATGAAATAAGCTGGTGCATTTGTTAACCCAAATGGCATCACAGTGTACTCATACAATCCATACCTAGTGGTGAACAAAGTCTTAGGTATGTCTTGCTCTCTAATCTTTAGCTGAAAGTACCCTAATCGAAGATCAATTTTTGAGAAGACACATGCTCCTTCTAGCGGATCAAATAGATCATTGATTCTAGGTAAAGGGTACTTGTTCTTTATGGTCACTTCATTAAGTGAACGGTAATCTATGCATAGCCTTTGACTTCTATCTTTCTTCTCAACAAACAGAACTAGTGAACCCCAAGATGAAGAACTTGGTTGGATAAATCCTTTCTGCAACTATTCTCCAAGCTGTTTCTTGAGATTTTTCAACTCATTAACTAACATCTTGTAGGGTCTCTTTGCTATTGGTCTAGATCCTGGCAGTATGTCAATAAAAAACTCTACATCTCTATCTGGTGGCATTCCTGGTAATTCCTTCGGAAACACATCCGGGTACTCTTTCACCACTGCTACACTGTCTATGCTAACCCCCATAAGATTTAGCTTACTCCCTTTGGATTCAAAGTTAGACTTGAACCTAACCCGTTTCTTATCAGGGGTTGTGAGTGTAACAGTATGGTTGGCACAATCTATTACTCCTTCATACTTAGTCATCTAATCCATGCCCAAAATTACATCCAATCCTTGGGAATCTATAATTATGAGACTAACTGGAAACTTATACTTTCCAAACACTATTACTAGATCATGACATCCAAAATTCACTATCATCTCTCCACCTGGAGAACTTACTTTAATAGGACATCCAATAGTTTCAGTTGGAAGTCTATTTTTGTCTACAAATGCTCTTGATATGAATGACTGCGATGCGCCAGTATCGAAAAGGACAAGTGATGGGAAGGAATTAAGCTTGAACTTACCAGCCACAACATCAGACTCCTCATAAATTTCTTCCATGTTGATGTGGTTCACATGACCCTTCTGAAAAGGGTTTGTCTTGTTGGTCCACCAGTCTTCTTTTCTGGGCATTCATTTGCATAGTGCCAAGTTTTCTTGCACTTGAAGCATTCAACCTGACTGATGTCTCTCTTAGCAGGCTGACTCCCATTGCCATTTCTACTGTGGTGACTCTTGTGTCCACTCTTGTGATTCTTATATCCACCATTGTCATGAGTACGGTGATTTTTGCTATCATGGTGGCGGTTACTGTTGTGGTGGTTGTTATATTTCCCGTGTTTGTGGGATCCAGAACCTCCACTATCTTCACCATGGGAACGCTTGTGTGACGATCCAGAACTATGCTTGTCAAAGTGATGCTTCATCTTCCTATTATCCACTTGCTTCATCTTGCTTTCCAAGATGGTGTCTTTGTCACACAGAGATTGATAAGTTGGAACATATGAAACAGATAGCTGCATGCACATCACATCATTTAGTCCCTCAAGGAACTTCTCCTTCCTTTTTGCATCAGTGTCAACTTCATCTGATGCATAGCGTGCCAGATTGTTGAACTCCTCAATATATTCTACAACACTGCGGTGGCGTTGCTTAAGGTTGTGGAATTCCTTCTTCTTCAAACTCATCACTCCTGAAGATATATGAGTAGTGCGGAAACCATCCTCAAATATTGCCCAAGTCACTTCCTCAATAGGAGTAGTGATTTGGGAGTTGTCTCACCAAGTAGCTGCTGGTCCTTCTAGCAGATGGGCTGCAAATCTGACTTTCTCCTCATTAGTGCAAACAACAGTGACCAAATACTTTTTCATAGAACATAACCAGTCATTGGCTACCATAGGATCAGTGGTTCCAGAAAACTTTGCAGACCTCAATCTCAGAAACCTTGTAAGCATATCAAAGGCTGGTGGGTTGTTTTGATTGTTGTTGTTATTGTTGTTGTTGTTGTTGTTGTTGTTGTTGTTGTTGTTGTTGTTTTGTTTGTCATTCTGATATGCCATAAACTGGGTCATCATTTGCATCAACTGAGTCTGGGTTGTCATCAGCTGCTGCATCTCATTGCCATTGTTGTTATTGTTGGGATTCGCATGACGGGGAGGCATCTGAGGTTTCAATAAGGATAAGAAAGGATAAATACCCCATAGATGCTAACATGCACAATACATTACATAGCAACAATCACAATAAGCAAGCATAATAACTTAGAGTTTAAACAACACGAACAACAAGTTTGCAAAGTAAACACACTAGAAAAGTCATCCACATGTTGGATGATCAATGCGACTCGATAAATAAAATGATGATGATAGATAGATAGCCAAGTAGTCAACACTACTCCTCCATCACAACTTCCTCGTCCACTAGAGTATGTCCTGCTGCTTTGATTCTTGAATAGTACTCCTCTACGCTGGTGGTCAAGGCATTGAGCTTCGCCTGAAGCTTCCTCTTATGTGAACACAGTCTCTCAATCACCTCCTCCTATGTCTCTAACTCAAGTTCCTCGAGCTCTATCTCGGACTTCATCTCATTGATCTTCTTGTTCATATCTTGCACTCTCTTCTCTTGGTTCTTGAACCTCTTGTCTTTCTTCTCGAACCTAGCCTCCATCTCCTTGATGCTCTCCTCCTGCTCCTCGAAGGCCTTGTCCTTCTCCCTCAGCTGGACGCGAAGCTCGTCATTGCTAAGCATGACGTTGGTCCTATCTGTGTCAAGGTGCATAACAAGGCTCTCTAGGTCCTGAAGATAGAGACGCACTGGCTTAATAGTCTCTCTAGTGGCATCGTTATACACTACAGCCTCTCCCTCCTCTTCACGTTTCCCAAATGGGTGGAAGTAGAAGCCCCTGAGCTCGGTGGAGTGACGTCCACATAGACGACCAAGTAGCTCCTGCATGGGAACGTCGAGTCCCTTCTCCTTGTCGTCATGGAGTAACTTGAAAACAATCTCCTCGGTGGGTGGATCCGACTGGCGTCCTGGCTGCGAGACTCTAAATCCCCATAGATCCTTCCTCTCAAATTTCGTAAGCTAAAGTCCCTTAATGTTAGGGAGGGGGATATTGAGCACACTAGTGAGATCCACAATACGAGATCCAAAACGAGTTCCCTTGAACTCCTCGGTGGTGTTGATAACAAAGCTAGGTATCTATTGCATAGGATAGAGAAAAATTAGAAACAACACAAGTAGAGAGAAAAACATAAGGTAGTGAAACTAAAGCCAAAAGTACACATGAAACACACAAGTAATGGCATACAATATTCAATCACAAACACCAAGGTTCAGCATAACTTAGACTAATTTTTGCCATACCACATAGGTCGGTATGATCAAAACTATCAACGCGAGAAAACGACAAGTGTGGTGGTCCAACTATTGGTCTATGTCACAACTCTCACTCATATGCTAAGTCTCTGATATCCTCCCTTATATGTTTTATGGCGGTCTCTAAGTCTTGGGTATATTTCTTCTCCTCTCTAAGATCATTTTGAGTGTTGAGCATTCTACACTTGAGTCTTTCACCAAGCTCCTTGATAGCATTCCAAGCTGCATTCTTTGCAGAGTCAAAGAATGACGTATGCATTTCAAAGTTGGTGACCATGCAGAATCACGACTCATTGTGGTTATCCTCCTTGTTTTTATACAAATGGAGTTGTAGCCACCAATATTCTTCTCCTTCATCCATCACTGGGAATCCTTTGTACACGGCTTCACCATGTATTCCCAAGCTAACCATGAGGTTTTTGAGTGCCTTGGGAAACTCTGTCTCACATTCTAGGGTCATGGTCATGAGTGGTCCCTTCTTGACAGCTTCGTTGATGGAGGCCATCTACAAATAGAGATGAGAAAGAAGATTAGGAGAGGGTTATGAGAAGAAAAGAGACAAGTGTGGAATTTGCAAACAGTTGCATTTTTCCTAGTGGTTTCCTTAGTATAATCCATCTTAGGGTCATAATCCTACAGGAAAGACAGTGCTCTGATACCATCTGTAAGATCCCACCTTTTAAGGTAAAGGCCCCTGTGATTGCAATGCTAGTCCCTGGATTGAATTGCTAGCATCCATAGTTTAAGATGAAGTACACAGATACAAAGGTCATTATTACATCATAATATCCAGAGATACAATAGTCCTTACAAATCATTAGCCCAAGGCTAATACATAGAGTTCGCAATACTTAACAAAATAAATAAAGTCTTCATTTGCCACAGGAAAACATGTTGAGTGTAGACTCATAACCCTAGTCACCATCAGAGTAACCTGCAACATAATAAGTTACTGTTGGGAATATGCCCTAGAGGCAATCATGTATGATGATATTTCCCATTGTATTCACAAAGTTATTAAGTTGTCCTTGTATAAACATCTGATGCGTATCATTGAATATGTGATTCGGTTGTGGAACTATACATTCATGTTGTTTGTACTAAATGTCCTTGGTCATTGAGGTTGTGTTGGACACACAACTTAGACCAATGTGAAAGTCGGCTTGATGACTCGGTTCCACTTGTCATGGGCATTGAGATGCCATTCCGACTTACACAGATTTAGCTAAAGAGTTTAGCGAGTCGGATTGACCCATATTGAGGTACAATGAACAAGTTGTCATTTGTATATCTCAATCAATGTAATCCTTAGACCTGAGGTTATTGCATAATGCGAGTTGAGGATCACCGACTTAGGTTCTGTTAAACACTGATCCGTAACTAGGCAATTATAAAGGCAGGGTTCGGGTCGAATGAGAATCAAGCTGCGTGATGTGAATAACCAAGATGGGATTTTGCCCCTCCACTCGGAGAGATATTCTCTGGGCCCTCTTGTGAGATATGATTCGGAAAGCATGGCCATGCATGACTCGGTTAAGTGTTAACCGAGGCAATCGACTAAGAGTTAGTCGGGTGAATCACTTATCTCGGATCGAGAAGAGAGTCGGACTATTTAAGGGATGACAATTATTCGCCTATAGTCTGACTAGGTATATCGTGAGGCAAAAGGGACTCGGACTTAAGTCGCATTGGAAAGGCAAGTCGTCATGACTCTTTGGTACTTGGGAGTCAGCACGTTTTGCTAGGAGCCACTATCGACTGATCGATTTGGAGTCGGACCCTAATCGTGTCCAAGTAGCCATGAGCCTGCGGGGTCACACACTTAAGAGCGGGAGCAGGTTCGGATCGGATCTGAACCGGAAATCTGGTCGGGTTGGACCCAAGCCGGATTAGGACTAAGTTACTGAGTTGGACTCACGGTGACTAATATTATATGGGCTTTAGTGAATGGGCTGCACGAGCAGAGCCCACATTCACTCCCTATATATAGTGGAGCACCATAACCCAGAAAGGTTAATCTTTGTTCGGTTAGGTCATTCCATGTGTTGGAAACCCTAGCTCCACAGCAGTCCTGCCGTCGTATCGAACCTAGCAGTTTGCCGCTGGTGCTCCTCCTTCACGTGTGGATACCAGCAGAGGTGTTGTACGATCAGCACCAGGACGATCGGATCGCAAAGGAGTGCACTGCATCAACTGACGCGCTTCATCAGTAATCCGCAACTGCGCGTCTAGTGGTAAACCTCGTGGCCTTCTACCTCGGCTAGATCTTGGGATCACCACGTTAGAGGAAATTTTTTGTTTTATCTCCGCGTTTCCCAACAGTAGTATCAGAGCAATAGCTTATGGTTTTAGGCTCGAGATCTCGCATATGTGATATGTGGTAGGTTGTAGATGAGATTTATATGTTGTTTTGGTGGTCGATCTATGAGATAGTTCGGTTTTGTACGAGGTTGATTGGATCAACTGTACTCGGGGAATGGTAGATCTGATTTTTGTGATCATACTGCTGAGGTCGTGGAACGACATACCCCTACCGGTCGGCTTCCGCCATCGGGGTAGACTGTGACACGTAAATCCAGAAGCGGTGACCGAAGATTAAAGAGTTTGATTGAATCGGAATAATGGTCGGAATCCATGTCCGGATCGTAGATGAGATCTACGTTTTCACCTTGCGATCGCCGGCTTCGCCCTATCGTAGAGCCTTAGATGTCGTTGAGAGTTTCATAACGCCAGTAGATATCGTATCTATGCATAACTTGTTTTTGGCAGGAAGTTGTGAATGGTATGGTTCATGTGCATGTGATGTATGTGTGTAATCCATACGTGATCTGCAAATCACAGTTTTTGTCAGCCGGCTAGAGCCTAGCTGCTGTCATATTATTGTATAACGACCTGCGTGTCGGATTGTCCTTGTAATTTACTTTACTAAGCTAGTGTAGCTGTTTGGAGAACCCGGAAGGCATGCAAGACGTTGTACATGTCAGTGACATGGAGTAAGACGACAAGTGACAAGAGTTGGCGCGAGTCGGATTACAGGCTTTGTGGAGATTAAGTCGCCATGAAGGGAGCCATACCATTTCACATTATAATTGCTTTATTTTGTTTTATTGTCATGTCTCTGTTTTACCTCTATTAGATAGTCGGTAAAATTTAATCCCTCAAAGAAGGTCTAGTCGGTTTCCCCGCCAGTGTTTGCACCATCATAAGTCGGACATTTTTGGTAGTGGGCTCATAAAATTGAGGTGTTGCCAATTATTTTCGACTAGGTGGGTTCGAGTGGGACTCTTACAGCGGAAACACTCGGTAAGATAGATGAGTCTATCACAACGGTTGTGGGGCTCGGGGAAAAGTCGGACGAGAGCCGGGACATGTGATGCCACCCGTCCAACAGGAGTCGTGTGAGATACGATTGACAAGGAGTTGTCTACCTGGATCACTTGGCGGCTAGAGGTGATGCTAAAGCTCACTAGCCGACTTGCTTATTTAGGATCCTGAATCACTAAGTAACCATCGGAGGGGTGTTGGTTCTAGTGGGAGCATAAAATATTAAAATGTTTAATATGCTTGCTATTTTATGAATACATGTCTTAAGTGTTTTGCATATTTTCTGTTGTAGATCATGGCACCAAGTAGCAGTCACTCCCAGATATCCGGTTTTGCGTTGAGAACTATCCTTGAGAAATATAAACTGAACGACACTAATTTTACCGACTGGTATCGAAATCTGAGAATTATTCTCAAACAAGAAAAGAAGGACCATGTCCTAGACAACCCACTTCCAGATGAGCCGAATGAGAATGCGACTGTCGCTGCCACCAATGCCTACCATTGGGCTAAGGATGAGTCCACGGATATTAGCTATCTTATGCTTGCTCACATGGAACCAGACTTGCAAAAGCAGTTCGAGAATGTTGAGGCCTACGATATGATCGAAAGCCTCAAAAGTATTTTCCAAGCTCAGGCGAAGACTGAGAGGTATAAAGTCTCTCAGGCTTTGCTGAGTTGCAAGCTTATGGATGGTGATCCACTGAGTCCGCATGTGATCAAAATGGTTGGTTACGTGCAGTCTTTGAAGAGACTTGGCTACCCCATTATCGAAGAGTTCGCTACGGATATAATTATGAACTCTCTTCCTAGTGCATATGGGCAGTTCATTTCGAACTACCACATGCATGGTATGGATAAGAAGCTCACTGAATTGCATGGGATGCTCAAGCAGGCAGAGGCGGATCTCAAGAAGGGTGCCAGTCAAGTGTTGATGGTGCAGAATAAGGCTAAGTTCAAGAAGAGTTCTTGGACTAAGAAGAAGGCTAAGTCAGGAGGAAAGCATGCTCAGGACCCTGTCCCAAGCGCTTCCTCAGGGACTAAGCAATCTCCTTCAGCCGGATCCACTTGCTTCTACTACAAGAGGAACTGCAGCAAGTACTTGGCCGACAAAGCCAAGAGTGGAGGTATGACTTCTAACTCAGGTACACTTGTTTGCAATGTTATAGACATATATCTTGCTGATGCACCTAATAGTTCTTGGGTATATGATATCGGGTCAGTTATTCACATCTGCAACTCGTTGCAGGGACTGGTAAGAACTAGGAGCGTAGCAAGAGGCGAGGTTGATATTCGAGTCGATAACAAAGCAAGAGTTGCTGCGTTGGAAGTCGGCATGATGCAACTTCATTTACCTTCTGGATTCATTATGGAACTGAATAATTGTTATTATGTTCCAGTGCTCAGTCGAAACATTATTTCTGCTTCATGTTTGATGAGGCAAGGCTATGAGTCGAATATCAAGAATAATGGTTGTTCTTTGTATTTGAATGATATGTTTCACGGCTTTGCACCCGTCCAGGACGGGTTATTTATTTTGAATCTTGATGGTGAGTCGGTTTATAACATAAATGTTAAAAGGTTGAAACCAAATGATCTGAATATGACTTACTTTTGGCACTGTCGGCTTGGTCATATAAGTTGGAAACGCATGAAGAAGCTCCATGATGATGGACTCCTAACTTCGTTCGACTTGGATTCGTTCGAGACATGCGACTCTTACCTACTCGGCAAAATGACCAAGACACCTTTTCCAAAGAGTTGCGAAAGGGCGTCCGACTTGTTGGGACTAGTACACAGTGATGTACGTGGACCAATGAGCACGACAGCCAGGGGTGGTTATGAGTACTTCATTACCTTCACTGATGATTTGAGTAGGTATGGATATATCTACTTGATGATACATAAGTTGGAAGCCTTTGAAAAGTTCAAAGAATTCCAGAATGAAGCACAAAATCACCTCGGCAAGAAAATAAAGTTTCTTCGGTCAGACCGAGGAGGCGAGTACATGAGCCATGAGTTTGATGACCATGTGAAAAGTTGTGGAATAGTTCCTCAACTTACTCTGCCAGGAACAACGCATAGGAACGGTGTTTTGGAAAGGCGGAATCGGACCCTGTTGGACATGGTACGATCAATGATGAGTCGGACAGATATGACTTTATCATTATGGTGTTATTGTATAGAAACAGCGGCGTTCACACTAACAGAGTACCATCAAAGTCGGTAGAGAAGACACCGCATGAGATGTGGACAGGCAAAAGCCGATCGACTTTGTCTTTTCTTAAGATTTGGGGTTGTGAAGCATTTGTCAAGCGACTTCAGTCAGACAAACTCACGGCCAAGTGGGATAAGTGTATTTTCGTGGGGTATCAGAGGGAAACCTTGGGTTACTACTTCTACAACCGAGAAGAGGGCAAAGTGTTTGTCGCTCGGAACGGTGTCTTACTTGAGAAAGAGTTTCTCAGTCGAGGAGTAAGTGGGAGCACGGTGCAACTCGAAGAAATTCGAGAGGAACCGGCTAGAAGCGAGTCGGCAAAAACCTTGGAGGTTGATCCGGTCGTGGTAACTGAGTCGTCAGCAGCACCTGTACTACGACGATCGGCGAGATTACGAAGTGTTCGTGATGTGGTACTGTTAGACAGTAATGAGCCGGCAAATTATTCGGAAGTGATGGTGGGATCTGATTCCGAGTCATGGCTTGGAGCCATGAGATCCGAGTTAAAATCCATGGATGAAAATCAAGTTTGGAACTTGGTTGATCTGCCAGACGGTGCAAGACCCGTCGAGTGCAAATGGGTCTTTAAGAAGAAAACTAATATGGATGGAAATGTTTCTCTCTATAAAGCACGTCTTGTCGCGAAGGGGTTCCGACAAGTTCAAGGAGTTGATTACAACGAGACTTTCTCGCCCGTAGCGATGCTTAAATTAGTTTGGATCATGTTAGCTATAGCAGCCTATTTCGACTATGAGATATGGCAGATGGATGTTAAAACGGCTTTCCTTAATGGAAATTTAACCGAGGACGTGTATATGATACAGCCCGAGGGTTTTGTCGATCCGGCTAATGCTGACAAGGTGTGCAAACTTCATAAATCCATTTATGGGTTGAAGCAAGCATCTCGGAGTTGGAATATTCGCTTTGATGAGGTAGTCAAGTCGTTTGGCTTCATCAAGAGTGATCATGATTCTTGTTTATACAAGAAGTTTAGTGGGAGCAAAATAAACTTTCTAATCTTATATGTGGATGACATATTACTGATTGGAAATGATGTCCAGATGTTGCAAGAAACCAAGGAATCATTGGAAAGGAGTTTCTCAATGAAAGACTTGGGTGAGACAACATACATCCTCGGAATCTGAATCTATAGAGATAGATCAAGGAGGCTCATTGGATTGAGCCAGAGTACTTATTTGGACAAAGTGTTGAAGAAGTTCAACATGGAATCGTCTAAGAAGGGGTTCTTACCGATGTCCCATGGTGTAAAACTTAGCAAGACTCAGTGTCCTTCGACAACTGATGAGCGAAGTCGGATGAGTGCGATTCCGTATGCTTCTGTAGTCGGATCCATCATGTACGCCATGATTTGTACTAGGCTGGATGTTTCATATGCTCTAAGTGTTGTGAGCAGATACCAGGCTGATCGTGGAGAAATCCACTAGACAACGACTAAAAATATCCTAAAGTACTTGAGAAGGACTAAGGATAAGTTTTTGGTTTATAGTGGTGAAGATGAACTCAGTGTAAAGGGTTACACAGATGTGAGTTATCTTACCGACTCTGATGATTCTCGTTCGCAATCCGGATACGTGTTTATTATGAACAGAGGTGCTGTGAGCTGGAAGAGTTCCAAGCAAGAGACTATGTCTGCATCTACAACAGAGGCTGTGTATATTGCCGCCTCGGAGGCAGCAAAGGAAGTTGTTTGGATGAGGAATTTCCTCATGGATCTTGGTGTGGTTCAGGGCTCGTCCAATCCGTTAGACGTGTATTGTGACAACAATGGTGCTATTGCACAAGCCAAGGAACCTAGACAACACCAGAAGAACAAGCACATACTCATGCGGTACCACCTGATTTGCCAGTTCGTGGATCAGGGTGATATCAAGTGATGCAAGGTACACACGGATGCAAATATTATGGATCCGTTGACAAAGCCGTTACCATAGCCGAAGCATGAGGCGCACCTGAGATCCATGGGCATCAGATGCTTAAACATGCGATGTCGGAAGATTGACTCTAGTGCAAGTGGGAGACTGTTGGGAATATGCCTTAGAGGCAATCATGTATGATGATATTTCCCATTGTATTCATAAAGTTATTAACTTGTCCTTGTATAAACATCTGATGTGTATCATTGAATATGTGATTCGGTTGTGGAACTATACATTCATGTTGTTTGTACTAAATGTCCTTGGTCATTGAGGTTGTGCTGTACACACAACTTAGACCAATGTGAAAGTCGGCTTGATGACTCGGTTCCACTTGTCATGGGCATGGAGATGCCATTCCGACTTACACAGATTCGGCTAAAGAGTTTAGCGAGTCGGATTGACCCATATTGAGGTACAACGAACAAGTTGTCATTTGTATATCTCAATCAATGTAATACTTAGACCTGAGGTTATTGCATAATCCGAGTTGAGGATCACCGACTTAGGTTCTGTCAAACGCTGATCCATAACTGGGTAGTTATAAAGGCCGGGTTCGGGTCGAATGAGAATCAAGCTGCGTGATGTGAATAACCAAGATGGGATTTTGCCCCTCCACTTGGAGATATATTATCTGGGCCCTCTTGTGAGATATGATTCGGAAAGCATGGCCATGCACGACTCGGTTAAGTGTTAACCGAGGCGATCGACTAAGAGTTAGTCAGGTGAATCACTTATCTCGGATTGAGAAGAGAGTCGGACTATTTAAGGTATGACAATTATTCGCCTATAGTCTGACAAGGTACATCGTGAGGCAAAAGAGACTCGGACTTAAGTCACATTGGAAAGGCAAGTCTTCATGACTCTTTCGTACTAGGGAGTCGTCAGTTTTGCTAGGAGCCGCTACCGACTGATCGATTTGGAGTCGGACTCTTATCGTGTCCAAGTAGCCATGAGCACGCGGGGTCACACACTTAAGAGCGGGAGCAGGTTTGGATCGGATCTGAACCGGAAATATGGTCGGGTTGGACCCAAGCCGGATTAGGACTAAGTTAGTGAGTTGGACTCATGGTATATAATATTATATGGGCTTTAGTGAATGGTACGCGTGAGCAGAGCCCACATTCACTCCCTATATATAGTGGAGCAACATAACCCAGAAAGGTTAATCATTGTTCGGTTAGGTCATTCCATGTGTTGGAAACCCTAGCTCCACAGCAGTCCTGCCGTCGTATCGAACCTAGCAGTTCGCCACCGGTGCTCCTCCTTGCACGTGTGGATACCAGCAGAGGTGTTATACGATCAGCACCAGGACGATCGGATCGTAAAGGAATGCACTGCATCAACTGACGCGCTTCATCAGTAATCCGCAACTGCGCGTCTAGTGGTAACCCTCGTGGCCTTCTACCTCGGCTAGATCTTGGGATCACCACGTTAGATGAAAAGTTTTGTTTTATCTCTGCATGTCCCAACAGTTACAGCCACATAGGGTCAATACATTTGGAATTGTATTGGTAAGTGATACCATAGTAGTATAGTAACATGTAATAACTATATGAATTTGGCTAAGTGTAGTTCTAGATGGCTTTGCTCAAAATAAGGGTTTGTCTTATTAGTTGAAAACACTAAGTTTTTGTTTGACAAAAACACCCAAGGAACCATCAATAGACATTGGTGAACCTTTACCCTTGTTCAACCACAAGTTTTAACTTGGAGAAATGGGGATGAGGAGATCCTTGAACATTTAAATGTCTTTGATGCTCAAAATTTCCGTTACCGGGGACACGACTAAGTACTCAGGTTTTACCCTCTCGAGAGGTGGTGCACTTTTCCCACAAGACTCGACATGCATCGAGATGAGACCTTTCAGAAGCATTCCCTTAGACCAGCATGGACGCGTTCCATCCTATCAACCCTACCACCAACTGTCCATCTGGCTAAGTTCTTCCAACCTAGTTGGTCAAGGTAGAGCCCATATGTCATGTGGTTGCACTAGAAGCTTCTCAACACTAAACATCTCAAATCTCTTTGTTCCTGGGGTGGCCATCCACAAGTGTGATACACAAGGTAAACCATAGACATGGGCCTTGTGTAACAAGTCAACATAAACCAATCTTTCCATTCCACCTAGGTGATTCATTAACATGTTGTTTTATTAATAAAAAACATAGTCATAGATTTTCCATAATATCATATCATGAATATTCGACCCTTGTATTCTACTAGATAGGCTAAGCATACTAGTATAAAAAGTTTCTTAACTTAGGGAAAAACTACTAAGACAATATCTATAGGATTTACCATAGCATAGCATGTCGTGGGAATGGCCACGGCAGATGCTGCAATCAGCAGCGAATTGTAGAAGAAAGGGCAAGGGTGGCTAGCCATCTGCGGTGCGAGATGAGGGAGGAGACACAAGGATTTACCCAGGTTCGGCCCCCCGGAGGGTAAAGACCTACTCCTGCTATATTGTATTATGGAGAGAGTACAAGGGCGAGCTCGACGAGTAGGCGGCGAGTCGCTAGGGTGTATGATGGAACGTGTCCTCTATGCGTACCCTAGGGAGGTTTATTTAGGCTCACCTCGCTAGGGTTTATAGATCTACAACCGAAGTAGTTAAGGATTCAGAGGGTTCTTAACCTAATCCGACTGGGCCTAGCTCGCTTCTGGGCCTCCAGCTTCCAGTCAATTGGATCCTTACCATGTCTAGATCCAGTCGCCGTCCTACAGGCCAACTCGCTGGCAGCTTGGGCCAATAGGAAACGTCCTGCTGGGTATACCCCGGTCGGCATATCCCCATCAGTAGTCCCCGAGGCCATCGTTGATTCTTCGCAGGTGTTCGTTGGCAGTCGGACTATGCGGGTCCAATTCGGACGCCCAGTCGAATCGGCGGTGGACTCCCTGAATAAAAGAAGGAACTAGTCATTTTAGTCGCAATAACGGCGACTAGTCAGATCACAGCTTGGCGAATAGGTCGGCGAGTGGTTAAGTCACTATTATAGTGATCAGGTCGGCGAATCGTGAGGTCGCTGAAGATAGCGAGTCAAATGGATGAATTTGGACCGTCAGCGCTGGTCAAAGTAGTCGTTGGGTAATCCAACGGTAATATCGGCGAAATTACCACGCGGTAAGGACTCCCCGAATATGGCGGGTAACAACCTCTATATAAGGAGAGTGAGAGGCAAGGGGAAAACACTTCCCTCAATTCCTCCGATCTCGTGCCTTCACAATTCTCCATTCCGCGCAGCGACCAGAGCGACTCATAGCCCTAAATCCCTCAATCGATGGCCCCTCCAGCGGAACTGTGGAGCAGATCCAAGTGCACAAAAGCGCTGTTGAAGTCGTTCGAGGAGGCACGGATCCTCCGCGTCAGGAGATGGCGCATCCCCGCGGCCGGAGAGGTGACCCCGAATCCGCGCGAGGGAGAGTTCATCTGCTTCACCAGTCATCTAGAGCAGGGGCTCGGATTCCCCACTTCCCTCTTCTTCCGTCGCTTATGCGCCTACTACGACATCCAACCGTTAGATCTAGGGCCGCGTAGCATCGAGCAACTCACAATTTTCATGGCGTTCTGCAAGTGCTATCTGGGCTGCCGGCCATACTTTCCCCTATGGCGGGCGCCCCGATGTTCCACGGGAGAATCAGCCGCGAAGAGGCTGGCGCCCCGATGTTGGCCGTGGGCGGCCTGACCTTTCAGCTAAAGTCGAAGGCGTCCTTTTTTTATCTGACGTTTCCCGCTAAAGCAGCGAATGAGTGGAAGAAGAACTGGTTTTACGTGGCCGAGTCACTGCCGGGTGACAAGGTGGCGCTTCCGACGTACTCCGCCAACCGGCCTGAGCCGCGTCGGCTCCAAGTCACCAAACTTCCGCTGGACCAGCGGATGGTCGTTGATGAGATGCTGCAAACCATCCGCAACCTGAAGAAGAAGGGCCTCCAAACCATAAACCTTTACAATTGCTGGCTCGGGCGACGGCTCGTGCCCCTGGCAAGCCGCGCCCACTATATGTACGAGTACACTGGCAAGGAAGACCCGACGAAGTCCTGCCACGACGAGTGGATACTCAACGATTACACCCTAGCCCTGAAGAAGATCACCTTGGCGGTGTATCTCGATGCAAAGGCCGGGGTCGCTCCTTATACCGCAAAGAACAAGGTCCCAATGGTAAATACTTTCTTTCTTGTATATTCGCAGTCGCAGATTTGCATTCGTGTTATGCTGATTTGTTTTGTGGTTCAGTTGTTCCAGGTGGTGGAAGGTTGGCTCCTGCCACGGACGACGAGAACTGGACCTCGTCCGCCGAAGATGATAGCGAGTCTTTTGCCGGACCAGGGCGGCGTCAGAAGTGACGGGGGCTACGACGACGATGACGATGACGACGGTGGCGACGAGGCTGTGGAGGTCGCTGCACCCACAGTTTGAAAAACCCGCAAGGGCAGCACCAGCGCGAGCTCGAGGCCAGCAAGAGCCTCGAGGCTCACGACGAAGATAGCGAACTCCCCGGACACACCTCGTGGCGCGAAGCTACACCGTCGAAGAAGAAAGCACCACCACCAAAGAAGAAGAAGCCGGCTAAGACGGTATCACCGCCTTGGTGCGCGACTAGCTCCAACGCTACTAGCGCAGCCGAGGAAGCTAAAGCCGGCGCACCGGCGCATGCGACCGTGGCGACCGAAGCGGCCATTGCGGAAGGCGAGATGTCGTTGGCATCGCTGCCGCTGCCCTTCGTCCCCGTCACCGGGCTCGTGGCCGCTCCATCCACGGGGACCTCGCCACCGAGGGGAGTTCCCATGGTGATCGCCACTGAAGCTCCTGCAGCGGCCACATCCTCGAAGAAGCCGTCAGTGTCTTGGGCGCAGAGCGTGTTCGAGACGGGCCTCGGTCGGAAACTGGGGCCGGAGTTGGAGAAGCCGGCTAACATTCGTACTGGCCTGCATTTCATCCTAGTCGCCAAGTGAGTGTTTCTCACTCTTTTCATTTGCCTGCTTGATTTATGTCCGACTGGAGAGTTCACTAACGAAGTCGTTCCGCATGACTGGAGTGAAGAAGATAGGTCACCCTTCGGTGGCCAACGTTCCATCGGGTGCCGCAGAGGCACCATTCGACCCTTCGAAGAAGAGGAAGGGCGACGAGGTCGAGGTGCCTACTGAAGGCGCAAAGAAAGCAAAGGGCGACAAGGTTGTCACAATTTCCGACAAACCGGCGGTCGCCCCGAGCGAGGCCCCAATTGCAGCGGACGCAACCCCGAGGGTTATGGTGGACACGGAGTCACAGCAGGCGGAGACCGTGGCCTCAGTTGGGGCGACAGGCCCCCCTTCGAGTGGTGCGGGAGCCGCGGTGGTGACGTTCCCTCGCTTTGTAGCGAGGGCCTCCGCGGCGACTGCATTGGTGCCGTCGAGCCAACTGCCCGAGGCCGCTGGCACGGAGGTCGAGCAGCATCGCGGGGATACTCCATTCGTGCTCCCATCGGTGGATGCAATGGAGCTTCACGGCATGCTAGGCGCCGCCATCCAGGTATGTCCAGTCCCCGAGGATCGGGCAACTAAATTTCAGTGGTCGTATTCTTATTGTTTTCGAGTCCCGTCCCCGAGTGGCTGGTCGCTGAATTTCAGCGGCTAGGCACATAGAACTTTCGCTGCCCAGTCCCCGAGTGGCTAGTCGCTGAATTTCAGTGGCTAGGCACTTAGGAATTTTTTCTGTCTAGTCCCTGAGTGGCTAGTCGCTGAATTTCAGTGGCTAGGCACTTAGGATTTTCATTGTTGACGCTTCCATGGGTGCGCAGGGCCTGCAGTGTGAGTCGGCGGAGAGACTTGCCGCCAGGGAGCGTGTGGAGAGGGAGATCCTCATTGTTCGGGACACGAACTAGCAGCTTCGGGCGACTGCGGGTGAGTGTTCGTCGTGCTTGATCCTGGTCATAAACTTGTTCTTCTCGTAACCATGGTGTTGTTGATGAAGAGGATAGCACAGCCACAGTGGAGAAGGTTCGTCAGGGCCTCGTTCCGGCGAGTGAATTGACGGTTGCATGGTCGTCCTTGAGCACCGCAGAGAAGTGAATCGCCGACATGGAGCGTGAGCTCAAGGAGGCAAAGGCGGACGCGACCTCGGCGTATGGGCTGGCCAAGGCAGCCGTTGCCTCTGCTGCTGAAGAACAGAAGATGTCAGACGCGCTCGTCGCCGGGCTACAAGATGACCTCTCCGGTCTTCAGGATTTCATCACGGAGCGCTGTTGCCCGTTGATTTGTGAGTTTTCCTTTGGCGAGTCCCCGTGCGTGTGGGTCGCGTTATGTTGCTGGAGCCTCCCTTACTAGTTGCTTTGTATGTTGCAGGCCGGATTACTGATAATGCCGAAGAAGCGCAGTAGTACGACGCGCGGCAATGCGTCACCACTCTGGTTGATTCTGCTGCGCTGTCAGTGACCTACATGCGGGCGTATTTGCAGGAGATTTCGCCCAGGGAGGTGATTCCCAGCGACCTCATCGAGGTTTGGCGCTATCTGGAGAAGGCGCCGGCGATTGTGGAATTCATGACGCGGTCGGCCTTCCGTCGTGGTGCGGTGACTGCGCTGAGCCTTGGGCTCGCGCACTTTCCGGACGACTTCGACCTTGACGACGTCACGAGCGGGTATCCTTTATCTACGGGCACAGTCGAAATCGCTGAGGTGCTGAAGCTGACCGAGCGGGCTGCAGTGTATGCCTACCGCGTGTGGGCGATGGCGACCTCATTCCTTAACAGGAAATGGTCATCGCCCCTAACGACCCCGAGCAGCCGCACCGCGACTTCAAGGTGGAGGAGCCGTTCCGTGCGGCGATGGCGGGTGAGCTCACGACCTACCCATCGTACCCGTGGATTCCTTTCATCCGCAGTCGCAAGGGCGGTGGCACCTCATCGTCGAAGCCTGCGGAGTAGAATAGTTTGCCGATAGGCATCAGTTAGGATAATTATGTAACTACCCTTGTAAGCAAAGAAATGTTGTTGTTTGAAGGAAAGGAAGCTTGCTTTTGCCAATGTTTTGTGTTTTGATTGTTGGTTGTGCGACTCCCCGAGCGCGTCTGCCCTTTTATGGGGTTGACCTCATTTTTATGTTTGTTTGAACTATTAGTAAGTTAAGGTCGACTCGCCATGGCTCGGAAAGCGAGTTGCATGGCGACTCCAAGGGGTGCTCCGTACATAGCCGTTTTCCCGGGCGCGAACAGGGTCGGGTGGACGAGTCCCCATGCGTGGTACTTGGCGGTTCTAGTTGCGTGCCCGAGGTAGGTGAGGACAGGGCACGTTGTGTTAGCGCGTCACTCCACCTACTCCGTAGGACCAGTCGCATGGCAAGTCCAGAACGCGCTCTCATACTTTGCCGTTCGAGTCGCTGCGCCAAGGATGTGGATTACTGGGTCGTGTGAGAAGCGGATGCAGATGTCTTGGCTCGGAAAGCTAGTTGAGCGAGGCGACTCCGATGGGGCTCCGGGTTGGCTTTTTCGTGGATGATACGAGGCCTAAATTCTTCAATGCCCTCGTGTCGCACTACTTGGCCGTGCCGGTCGCGTCTCCAAGGGTTGACTTATGCGAGTAGCATAGCGCTATTATTACGAGTGCGAGTGGCACAAGATACGGAGAGTGGACATACGTTGTGCGAATAGATCTGATTTATTTCATAGCGGGTAGGAGGTACATGTCTGGAGTTCTAGGAATAGAACTTCCGTAGGAGGTTTACATTCCATGGCCGCTTGACGTCGAGTTTTCCGTCGCCTCGGATGTCGACGAGGTAGTAGGCGTCGTTGCCCAGGACTCGCCCAATTGCGAATGGTCCCTCCCAAGAGGGGAGAGTTTGTGCATGCCCTTCTTATCCTGGATGAGACGTAGTACCAGGTCGCCTTCCTGGAAGGTGCAGGTAAGTACTCGCCGACTGTGGTAGCGGCGGAGCCCTTGCTGTTAGATGGCAGTGCGGGAGAGAGATAGGTCGCGTGCTTCGTCGAGCTAGTCGACTCCGTCTTGGCGTGCGAGCTCGTTGTCGGCCTCTGCGTAGTTAACCACCCGAGGCGAGTCGTGCTCGAGGTCTGTTGGCATGACGACCTCGGCACCGTACACCATGAAGAAGGGGGTGAATCCCATCGACCTATTGATGGAGGTGCGGATGCCCCAGATGATGCAGGGGAGCTCTTCGACCCAGCACCAAGGAGTTCGCTCGAGTGGGACTTATAATCGCGGCTTCAGGCCATGGAGGATGCTCTGGTTGGCGCGTTCCGCCTGGCCATTGGACTCTGGGTGGGCGACTGAGGCGAGGTCAAGTCGTATGATGTGCTCCTCGCAAAATTTGGTCATGTCTCCTTTGGCGAAGTTGGTGTCGTTGTCCATGATGATCCTGTTCGGGAACCCGTAGCGATAAATGAGCTCGCGTAGGAAGTTTTTTGCGGTCTTCCCATCGCACTTGCGGACTGGCTTGGCCTCCAGCCACTTTGTGAATTTGTCGACCGCGACTAGGAGGTGGGTGAAGCTAGAGGGGGCCTTCTTGAAGGGGCCTACCATGTCCATGCACCATATGGCAAATGGACAGGTGATGGGGATGGTCTTGAGCGCCGAGCTCGGAACGTGAGTCTGACTGGCGTACTTCTGGCACCCGAGGCAGCGTTGGACGGTGTCAACCGCATCAGCGTGTGCGGTGAGCCATTAGAAGCCATGTCGCATGGCTTTCGCGACTAGAGAGCGAGCGCCAGCGTGGTGGCCGCAGTCGCTAGCGTGGATGTCCTGGAGGATCTTGCGTCCTTCTGCGGGTTGGACGCAGCGTTGGAACACGCCGGTCACGTTGCGCTTGTGGAGCTCACCGTTGATGATGACGAAGGATTTGCAGCGGCGTGCTATCATCCGGGCCTCCGTTTCGTCAGCGGGTAGGGTGCCTCCCTCTAGGTAGGCGTCGTATGGCTCGGCGATCATCGCGACCAGGGCTACGTCTGGTTGCAGCGGAATTCCGATGTCGATCTCCCTTGGGGAAGAAACGGAAGGTTTGGTGATGGTGTCGAGGAAAACGCCGACGGGTGGTGCGAGTCGAGAGGAGCCAATGTGGGAGAGTGTGTCGGCCTCCTTGTTCTTCCGCCTGTCAATCCACTTGACGGAGTAGCCTGTGAAGTGGCCTCCCAGCTGGTCTACAGCTTGGCGGTACGCCGCCATGGTAGGGGAGACTGCATCGCAGGTGCCGTCGACTTGCCTGGCGACGAGGTCGGCGTCGCCGTAGCAGCACAGACGATTGATGTTCATCTCCTTGGCTTCTCGCATGACATGGAGTAGCGCCTCGTACTCGGCCATGTTGTTGGTGCAGGGGGTGAAGTCGAGGTACAGAACGCAGCGTAACTTGTCTCCCTTTCGAGATGTGAGAACGATCCCTTCTCCTGCACCATCTGCATTCTTGGAGCCGTCGAAGTGTAGGTTCTAGTACTAGAGGTATGGCAGTTTATCTGGTTACTGGGCTTTCTCCCAGTCGACGAGAAAATCTGTGAGAGCCTGCGACTTGATCGCCTTGCACGGCTCGTACCTGATGTTGTGGATTCCGATCTCGACGTCCCACTTGGCGACTCGCCTGGTCACCTCACGGTTGCGGATGATGTCTTGCAACGGTGTTGAGGAGACGACCGTTATTGGGTCCTCCTGGAAGTAGTGCGGTAATCGCCACTGGGCTCTCAAGACCGCATATACCAATTTTCCGTACTGCGGATAACATTGGACAGATTCGGTGAGGACTTCGCTTATGTAGTATACAGGTCACTGCACCGGGCACTCCTTGCCTTCCTCTGGTCGTTCGACGAACATGACGGCACTGACGACTTGCTCGGAGGCCGCGACGTAGACGAGCATGGGCTCCTTGTCGACGGGGGCGGCGAGTAGCGGTGCCGCGAGTAGCACCTCCCTGAGAGCGTGGAGCGCGTCGTCTCCCTCTTTGTCCCACTAGAAAGTGGGGTTCTTGCGCATTAGGCGGTAGAGGGGCATCGCCATCTCGCCTAGCCGGGGGATGAAGTGACTGAGAGCCGTGACTCGCCCGGCCAACTTCTAGACGTCGCGCAGGCACTCACGTCTGCCGAGTCGCGCGATCGTGTTGATCTTGGCGGGGTTCGCCTCGATCCCGCGCTTGGAGACGACGTATCCCAGCAGCTATCCACTAGGGACACCGAAGGTGCACTTTTATAGGTTTAGCTTCATCTTGTACCTCCGCAGGTTGGCGAAGGTTTCCGCCAGGTCGGCGAGTAGCTCGCCTTAGCGAGTGGACTTTCCCACCATGCCGTTGATGTAGATGTGGATGTTGCGGCCGATTTGGCTCGCAAGGCACTCCTGCATGCACCTCTGGTAGGTCGCCCCGACGTTCTTGAGGCCGAAGGTCATGGCAGTGTAGCAGAAGGCTCTGAATGGCGTGATGAACATCGTCTTATCCTTGTCCTCGACTGCCATTTCGATCTGGTTGTACCTAGAGTAGGTGTCAAGGAAGCATAGCGACTCCGAGCCCACGGTTGAGTCGATGATTTGGTCGATCCACGGGAGGACGAATTGCTCCTTCGGGCAGGCGCGGTTGAGGTTTGTGTAATCAATACACATTCTCCAGGTCCCGTTTTTCTTCTCGACCAGGACTGGGTTTGTCAGCCACTTGGAGTATTTGATTGGCGGGATGAAGCCTGCAGCGAGTAGACGCTGCACCTCCTTGGCGATTGCTCGGAGACGCTCTCCATTGAAGGGCCGCAGCGACCGCTTGACGGGTCATGCTTTGGGTTCGGTGTTGAGTTTGTGCTCAGCGAGTTCCCTCGAGACACCAGGCATGTCGGATGGCTTCCATGCGAAGATGTCACGATTCTCACGTAGTAACTCGATGAGCGCGGCTTCCTATGCTAGGATCATGCCCGTCCTGATTGTCACCGCCTGGCTAGAGTCGCCTGGGACCATCTCGACGGTGCGAGTGTGCGTTGTTGCCTTGAAGATGGTGGAGCCGCCACCCTCCGAGTTGGGCTTCTTGAGTATGGTGGGCCGTCATTGTTGACCCCGCTCGCGTACTTGGCGAGCTCCTCTATGTGGTTGGTTTCTGCCGCTATGACGGTGTCGGCGAGCTCGGGGCCTTTGGCCTCGCACTCTGCGGCCATGTAGGGGTCGCCGTGGATAGTTATGATGCCGCACGGCCCGGGCAGATTCATCGTGTTGTACGTGTAGTGGGGCGCTTCCACGAATTTGGTGAACGCCTGACGCCCCAGGACGCAGTGGTAGGGGCTGTTGAACGGCACCATATCAAAGACGATCCGCTCGGTGCGGAAGTTCGCTGGTGTGCCGAAGGTGACTGGTAGCGTCACCTAGCCGATCGGGTACGCCTTCTGACCGGGGACGATGCCGTGGAAGGTGGTGTAGGTCGTCTCGATCATCGACTGCGGGAGCCACAGTCGCCTAAACGTGTCCAGGTACAGAATGTTGATGGAGCTACCACCGTCCATCAGCATCTTGTAGAGCCAGTAGTCTCCCACCTTGGGCTTGACCACTAGGGCGACTCAGCCCGAATATTCGATCCGTGGCGAGTGGTCTTCACGGCTCCAGGTGATTCGTTGCTCGGACCAGTTGAGGAACTGGGGGATGTCGACCTGGGACACTGCATTGACGGTTACAGCGCGGGCGATGACCTTCTTCTCGCGCTTCCTGTTGAAGCCGGTGAAGGTGTGAAGCAAGCCGGCGTCGTTGCCGAATTTTCTGCCGTTTGGCGGGTGGTTGTCAGGGTCTTCCCTTGCGCGTCGTGCCTTCTCGATCTCCCTCAGGGAGTGGCAGTCGGCGGTCGTGTGCATGGCGGGATTCCCCTCCCTGCTATGGAACACACAGGGATGGTTGAGGAGAGTCGCGGGGTCAAACCTTGGCTTCGCCTTGTAGTTGCCGCCGTCGCAGCGTTGGCCTCCATCGCGGCGAAAGCGTTTTGGCTTGCGTGGGGCATTGGCGATGAAGTCGACTCGCCCATCACCACAAAGCTTGCCGGTGAGGCGAGTGTTGCTGTAGTGTAGCTCGGGTCGTCTCCCATTGTCGTGGCCGCTTGTGCGGTGATTCCCTCCCGACTCGTTGTCGGTTTCTTGGTTGGGGTCCTCCTCTTCCTACCGCTTGGAGATCTCGAGGAGGTACGTGTTGGGGATATGCTATATGGGTATCCTCATAGCATGTCTCCTATCCGGATAACCCGGGTGGCCCATAGTTGGTAGCATGGCCCTTGGCCTGCTGGGTGGCCCAGTTAGATGGACCCAGAACGGAGGCCCATGCCGGATAAAGGAAGGCTACGGTTGGAGTCACCGACGTACCCGGAGCCTTGGAGTACAAGACACACAAGACTAGTAATAGACGGTGTAGGACTCTGTAACCTGTCGGGCTAGGAGTTTTCCCTATAACCCTAGGACCTGGCAACTATATAAGTCGGGCCTATGGGAGCCTTTAGGGCACAACTTCACACGATAACTTAGACCTTCTAGTCACCTCGCACAGCGAACCAATCTCTATAACTCGGCGTATTGCCATTATAGTGATTTACAGCAGGATTAGGATTCCGCCACCGTTATGGGATCTGAACCTGGGTAAGCTGTATTACCTCGTACCTGTCAATCGTCCGCCTTCCCCCACATCTCTAAACACGCACTATGAGGACCCCTCCATGGCGTACTCGTCGGCAATACCACGATAGTTGGCGCCCACCGTGGGGCACGAGGCGCTTCAGGCTCTTCAGCGGGCGAGGACCAAGATCTTCGTGGGAATCGGCAAAACCGTGGCCGTCGGTCGCGTTCTCTTCTCCGGCAATGTTCTGATCGTCCCTCCCGATGAGTTTTGGATCTCGGCGAAGACGAACCCTACTCGGTGTTCTATTGTTCCTATCGGAGACATCCACCTCTTCATTGCCGAAACCGACTCAGGCACTAGTTCCCTGGGAGTCGGAGGAGCATCAAGGCCCGCACGGACCACCTATGGGCAGGATACGTTCACGGAAGGGTCGATGTCGGATCTCCCTTCGGAGTTTGCCGGCAAAGATCGGAAAAATTCAAGGCCCACCCTAACTGCCCATGTGCAGGATATAACGGTGGAAGATCGCTGCAAGTACGCCGGCTTCGCCCGTGCGTCTGGACAGCAGAGATCTAAGTTCATCGGCGTGGTTACCATCTTCGATCTGGCGCGTTGTGTTCAGAGAGAGGGCGAAAACCCCCGCGATTACCTTGCCAGGTGGCTCCATATACGAGCCGATCTGGCCCACTACCCCAATGATGATGCTATGTATCACTCTGTGGAAGGACTGGACCAGGGAACGCTCCTCCGGCATTCTCTAAGGTGGCAGCAAGCTTCGAAATCATGGTGAACACTGTTAACAACAACGCAGAGGCCGAAGGGGCAGCTCAGGCGGATCTCGCGCTCATTGGCGGAGCGACGCCGCCTCAGCAGCCGCCTCCACCACCTCCAGCCGCCATCGCCACAGCTGCGCCACCACCTCCAGTCATTGTCGCTGCTGTTGCACCTCCACCCCCCATCATCGAGGAAGTCCTGGCACCCTCCGACTCTATGATTGACACGCTATATGCCGAATTCAGTGCAGATTCGGAGGAGATAGATTTCAGCCCAGAGGAACTAGACTCCACAATGCAGGAGATGGAGGAGGAGTACACGCGCGACGAGCAAGCCAACAATGCCGTCACGTCTCGAGAGGTGTTTGTCACCATTGGGACGGTGATGGATGAAGATCAACCAGGACGAGATCCGCCTACAGCGCTGGAAAAGGGGAAGGGGCCACTTATTGCTGCTGATAATGATCACGCAAAGGTTATTCCTCCTCCGCCTAACCCAGTGCAGCAGCCAAAGGAACTCGGCACCGGCCCGCAACAACAACACCGCAAACTTGCCACCTCCAGTATCTACGTCTGCTGCTGCCCAAGTTACTTCAGCTGATAGAGTAATGTACGGCAATCTCCTCGTTGAGCCACTGACCGTAGCTCATATCCGGAATGTGACTCAGCTTGATGAGAAGCGCCAGCAGCTGCTGGAGGAAGCACAGGCCATCGCGGAGCAAGGCGCTAAGCTAGATCGAGATCTGGTCAACACGCAGAAGTCCATAGAGAAAGCTAGAGCAGTGGAGGCCAAGTACAAGACTCTGCTGCAGCAGCAGAAGGCCAAGAAAGCTCTAGCTCGCGTAATCAACGATCCTGGTGTACGGCGAAACCTAGGATGGGCTCCCCCGAAGCCGGCACAAGCCAAGCCATACATTGACAGTGAAGGCAGACAGGTGATGCCCACTCCACTCCTCAACCGCGCCATCGCCAAGACCCTTTTGGAGCAGGATAGATCGCCCGAGGCAGTGGACCAGGTCTATGACCTATTGTCCAAGGCTGTGAAGCAGCAGGAAAAGGCCACCTCTCAGAGGCTTGAGTTTGAACCGGTGTTTTGCCAATCTATCCAACATAAGCCGCCGAGGGACAGATCTCCTCTTGATGTCGGGTCCCAGATGGGTTCATCAGAACAAAGACGGAGGGATGCGCGCAACAGGAAGGATGCTATCCCCATATCCTCCAACCATGGAGAAAAGGCCTGACCTCGTCGCCCATCGCCACCGCCCCGATCTCCCCGACATCGCGAAGACCCCAAGGCTCACCATCGTACGGATATGCCCCCGCCAAGGCAGTGCGGCATCGTCATCCGCGACAACACGGAGCAGACCCGTCATAACGGAGAGCGCAACCAAGGACAGAAGAGCAGGTCACGCCATGACCCTCCGCGTCCGACAAGCAATCGCGACAAGCGTGAGGCGTCGCAGGAGGGTAATAGCAAGAAGGCTAACCCACCGCCACCTCCGCCTCCGTCACCACCTAGCGGTCACCATGGCGGAGGGGGCCCGCGTCGTTCACGCAGCCCATCCCCTGTTGACAAGAAGAAGAAAAACTCGGAGCCGTACGATGCACGTTCGTGGATCGATAAGATCCACGAGGCCCGGGAAGGACCATACCTCGGACCACGTTGGTTTGGACCTATAATACGGTCTGCAACTTACCCCAAAGGTTTCCGGATTTACAAGACCATCAAGCCCTACGGCGGCACCGGCAAGCCATCCACATGGTTGCAGGACTACGGCAACATGGTGGAGATTGTCGGAGGCAACCCCAACGGTGCCGTCAAGTACCTCCCTTTAATGTTGGCGGGCACGACCCGTCAATGGATTGATGACATGCCGGAGAAATCCATCTGCAATTGGTTTGACATGCAAGAAGCATTCACCAAGAACTTTGAGGGTACGTACAAGCGTCCCTGCACTGTTGGCGATCTATAGCGGTGCGTGCAAAAGAAAGACGAGACATCTCGCGCCTACCTCTCCCGCTGGCTGGATTTGAAGAATTCCTGCGCAGGAGTGCATGCTCCGACCGCCATGGCCGCCTTCATCGATGGGTTGGAAAGGGCCATGTTGCTCCGACATAAGCTGAAGCGCTTGCAGGACAATCACCGGCTTGACTTGAACCAGATGATTCAGTTGGCTAGTGAGTTCGTAGCTGCCGACGACGATGCTCGTGGCTCTCTGCCGGCAACGGCCATTCCAACTCAAGCTCGGAGGAACAGCTGTACAAAGTGGAAAACCGCTCCAGAAGAAAAGCAATCTCCCGACATGGTCGCCATGACCTTTGCAGGACGAGGTGATGGCAGACAACGTGGCCGAGGACGGGGAGCTGGTCGTGGGCAGCAACGAGGAAGTGAAACTACCTCGGCACCACTCCGCGTTCCCCAAACATACGAAGTGTACCACGATATGCCGTGCCTCATACACCTCGATGTCAAAGGCAAAGCCACCCATACCAATCGACACTGCAGGTTCGTCAACGACCTCAAGGAAGACCCGGAGTCCGGCTACAAGCAAAGTCGGAAGAACAGACCGCGAGGCAAGGGCAAGGGGAAGAAGGAGGAGGAGTCCAAGGATTCAAGTGATATGGATGAGGATGTTGACCCCAAGCACGCCTCCAAGAGCGACGACAAGGGCAAAAAACCCTTCGTGAAGAAGGCGCCAGTCTACCACACTTTCCTTGGCACCCCCACCGTCCAACAACAGAAGACCTCTATTAGGATACTGACGGTTACTCTACCTCCAGTTCCCTAGTACCTGCACTGGTCGGAGGTTCCAATTACTTGGGACAGGACGGATCACCCAGACCTTATTCCTATGGAGAACCAATACACCATGGTCATCAACCCCTTGATTGATGACGTGGAGTTCACCAAGTGTATGGTGGATAGTGGAAGCAGCATCAACATCATGTACCTGGATACACTGCAGAAGATGAACTTGACGGAGGCAAACCTAAGGCGGACCAACACCATCTTCCACGGCGTAGTTCCTAGTCGGGAGGCTAGGTCCCTTGGGTGCATCACACTTCAGGTTGCCTTTGGCTATGTCAATAATTACCGCCAAGAGCGCATGACCTTTGAGGTGGTCCCCTTCAAGAGCGTGTACCACGTCATATTCGGCCGCGACATATTCCACACCTTCATGGCCAAGCCATGCTTCGTGTACAACAAACTTAAGATACCCGGACCAAACGGTGTCATCATCGTATCCGGAAGATTTACCAATGCAAGGGACTGCTAGATTAATGAAGCAGCCTTCACGGAAGCTGTCCTCTACAGCGAAGAATTCAAAGAGATCCAGAGCAAGGTCGATGACTCAGAGATGCCCACGTCGAAGAAGCAGATCTCTGACTCCGCTCCTGCATTCAAGGCCGCCATCGAGACCAAGCCGGTGGAACTTGTGGTAGGTGATTCCTTCAAGACCACCGCCATTGGGATGAACCTGGATCCCAAATAGGAAAGCGCGCTCGTTGAGTTCCTCCGTGAGAATAGGGACATCTTTGCCTGGCAACCTACCGACATGAAAGGTGTATCTAGGGAACTTTCCGAGCACAACTTAAACATTGATCCAAAATGCAAACTAGTGAAATAACCTCTACGATGCTTCGGAGATGAGAAGAGACGCGCCATTGGCAAAGAGATAGCTAGGTTACTTCAGGCTAGATTTATCTGAGAAGTCCTTCACACCCAATGGGTGGCCAATCCTGTAATTGTCCCCAAAAAGGGAACCAAAGAATTAAGAATGTGCGTTGATTACACTGGCTTGAACAAGGCGTGCCCCAAAGATCCGTTTGATTTGCCTCTCATTGACCAAGTCATTGACTCGACGGATGGCTCGGAACTTTTGTGTTTTCTCGATGCATACTCAGGATACCACCAGATCAAGATGAGGAAGTCGGACCAATTGGCCACTTCATTCACTACCCCATAAAGCACGTTCTGCTATGTTACGATGCCCTTTAGGCTGAAAAACGCAGGTGCTACGTACTAGCAGACAATGCAACGTTGCCTTCACGACCAAATTGGTCGGAACGTTCATGCTTATGTGGACGATATCGTGGTGATGTCTAAAAAGTCAAATGACTTAATCTCTGACTTAAAATAAACCTTTGATAATCTCCGGAAATACAACATAATGCTTAACCCTAAGAAGTGTGTCTTCGGGGTTCCAGTCGGCAAGTTTTTGGGTTTCATCGTTTCCCATTGTGGAATCGAGGTCAACCAGGAAAAAATCAAGGACATATTAAACATAAACCGTCCGACATGCCTAAAGGACATTCGACGACTAACAGGTTGTGTTGCAGCAGTTAGTTGGTTCGCCAGACGGCTTGGAGAGAAGGCTCTGCCGCTGAACAAGTTGCTGAAGAAGGCGGACAAATTTACATGGACGAACAAAGCAGATGCGGCATTGAAGCAACTCAAGGAGATTCTTTCCTCAGCGCCCATCCTTGCAGCACCCGAGCCTAGAGAGATCCTATTAATCTACATGGCGGCAACCAACCGGGTAATCATCATCATCGTCGTGGTAGAGCGGAAGGAATCAGGCTATGAGCATGGAGTTTAATGACCAGTTTACATGTGAGCGAGGTCTTGACAGAGTCCAAGCAGCGTTACCCACACTACCAGAAGATAGACTATGGAGTATTCCTTGCTTCTCGAAAGCTGAGGCATTACTTTCAGGAGCACCCAATCACAGGGTGAGCAAGACTCCACTGTCCGACATTATCAACAAGAGCGACGCTACAGGAAGGGTCGCGAAGTGGGGCATTGAACTTGCCGCCTTCGAGATCACCTACAAGAGACGCGACGCTATCAAGTCACAAGCCTTGGCGGACTTTGTCGCAGATTGGACGGAGATGCCAGATGCTACTCCGTTGCCGGAACCAGAGTACTGGGTGATGCACTTTCACGGATCAAAGCTGCTCAACGGCTCGGGGGTTGCTGTATTGCTACATTCAACAACTGGCGACAAGCTACACTACATTCTGCAGATCCACTTTGAGGCTACGAACAACTTGGCGGAGTATGAAGAACTCATTCAAGGACAACGCGTAGCCAAGGATATTGGCATCAAGCGCATAGTTTGCTGTGGAGATTCTGACTTGGTTGCCCAGCAGGTGGCTGGCACCTGGAATGCGCGGAACCCTATGATGGCGGCTTATCGAGACGAAGTGGACGAGATAGCCAAGAGCTTCTTGGGCTACGAAGTCAAGTATGTGCCTAGGGATCAAAACGAGGCGGCTAATCTGCTATCTAAGCTTGGATCAGGGCACAAACGAATTCCGCCAGGAGTTTTACTAGAGCATCTACGCACACCATCTGTGAAGGGAGCCGACATCGACAACCCAGATAGAGCTGACTCTTTCGTCCACATGGTGGCAAAGGTCCCTCCGGCTTGGACAAAACCGTTCATGGAATATCTCGAACACGGAACTTTGCCCGATGACGAGGTCAAAAGATGGCAAATAGTATGACGAGCAAAGGGTTATACCATAATCAATGGACAATTCTACAAAAGAGCACTACTGGTGTATACATAAAGTGTGTTTCCCACCTAGAAGGTATTGAAATCCTACGCGAAATCCATCTCGGAGATTGCGGGCATCACGCCGCTCCTCGATCGTTGGTCGCGAAAGCCTTCTGGCAAGGATTCTACTGGCTGACCGCAAAGGCGGACGCCAACAAACTGGTTGAGACATGCATGGGATGCCAGTATTATGCCCGACAACCACATGTTCCTGTTGAAGAATTGCGAACAATACCAATAACTTGGCCGTTTGCAGTCTGGGGGCTAGACATGGTGGGACCGTTACAGACGACACCATGTGGGTTTACGCATCTGCTTGTAGCAGTTGATAAATTCACTAAATGGATAGAATCTAAACCCATTAGAAAGCTTGATGGGGAAACTGCCCTCAGGTTTGTCCGGGATCTAATGGTGAGATTTGGTCTCCCACATAGCATTATCACCGACAACGGCAGCAACTTGTCACTCAGAGAAGTGGAGTCTTATTGTTGGGAGAAGGGCATCCGACTTGACCTTGCATCTGTGGCACATCCACAATCCAATGGTCAGGTTGAGCGAGCCAATGGATTAATTCTGCAGGGAATCAAGCCACGTCTTGAGGCACCACTACATAGAGCAGCTGGAGCCTGGGCGGAAGAATTGCCATCTGTGTTGTGGAGTTTACGAACTACACCCAATAGATCCACCGGCTACACCATTTATTTCATGGTATATGGAGCAGAAGACATCCTACCTTCCAACATACTTCACGATGCACCAAGAGTCGCCGCCTACGATGAAGATGACGCTGAAGAATCCAGACGCCTAGATGTGGACCTTATCGAGGAGGAGTGTGTTTTGGCATGCCAAAGATCCGCCATCTACCAGCAGATGCTACGCAGCTACCATAGTCGCCGCGTTCGACATCGCTCATTTAAAGAGGAGGATTTGGTGCTCTGACTTAAGCATAAGAAGTCACACAAATTATCCACACCATGGGAAGGACCGTTCATCATAAGTAAGGCGCTACTCAATGGGTCTTACTACCTCGTTGACAATCGTGAACTGAAGGATAGACCCAACAAGGATCAGAAGCGTAAGCGACGTGACCCAGATGATGACTACCCGGAGCTTGATCGGCCATGGAACAAAGCACAACTACGTCCTTTCTACACTTAGCATTTTTTATCTAATTGTGTACCTCTTATATGATCAATGAAATAAAGCTCTCTAGTTAACTCATATTTCTGAGTCTTTTAGCTCCTTTAGTGTTCATTTTTGGATCATATAAAACCTTTATGCACAAGCTTGGCGATTGCACTTGTGAAAATTCCGCCTACGGGAATTAGCTTAAGTTTTCTAGTCTACATGTTCTTTCTCGTTTTTATGTGGATTCTGGAGTAGTGACTTTTGGCACTTATTATCGGCGATTTTGTGCTTAGGTTATTGACGGTGCCATTGGGCGTCATCACCTGAGCGCATGGTTTCGACAACGAGTCTTCCGACTGACGAAAAGTCAAGCATATGAACCAAAGTAATGGATAAGCCAGCACTTGCTTAAAAAATATATACATGCTGGAAACTAGTTCTTAAGTAGTAGGACATACATCTTGTTTTCCACCTTAAGTTAATACATAGATTTTTCCGCATACGCATCAAAGGTGAAACAAATATTACAAGTCGTTTTTCATTCCTTTGGCGCAGGCGACTTGGAAGCAGCATCATCGGCAGCAGGAGAATCACCCTCGAAGTCGGCAGTGTGAAGAGACTCGGAGGAGCTTTGGTTGCCGCCATCGATGGTATTCATCGGCACGAAGACATTGACGTCGTCTAACTCGGCAACTCTGGTGTCATAACCAGCGAGTGATGACAAGATGGACTCATGCTTTATCTCCTTTCCATCGTCATCTACGTCGGGTATGCCAGAGGTTACCCTGTCGATGTCGGCATCTTCATAGTGTGCCTTTACCATGGACAGCACCATCCTTGCACCGGCCCGTGCACATGAAGCTTTCCAGCTTGTGATATGCTCGGGGTCTTGGCGCAGGATCTCCGAGAACTTCGCCATAGAGTCTGATGCTTTGACGTTGATCTGGAGGGGCTTGGCAATCTCTTTGGCTTGCGCGATGGCTGTGTTGATGAAGTTGACGACAAAAACCATGCATTATTTTGCTGGAGGAGGTGACCGGGTTAAGCCCATAGGAGCTGCAAATTCCGACAAGGAGCACTTGAGTTCAAAAATTTAGAGTATCTAGACTACAGAAATCCAAGACGGAGAATCACTTACTGAAGATGCTAGCCTCAGCTTGCCAGAGGGTATCCGCCAAGGAGTCCCGTTCTTGTTGGAGGAGTTTGTACGCCTCATGATGGCGTTGATTCTGCTCATCGGCAGCTTTCTTCTGATCTCTTAAGATCGAGATCTCCTCTTTCAAGTGGTTCATCTCTTCGGTGGCGAAGTCCTGCATGGATTTCATTGACTCCTCGTGCATTTTCAGCATGTCCTTCCTGTCCTTCTTAAGGATCTTGTTCTCGCTATCTAGCTCTTGAATGTGCTTGGATTGCTCGACCATGTCCTTCGTCTTGCCAATCGTTTCTGCAAGTTGGAAAAAGCAAAGTACACAGTGAGTACTCGAAGAATACACAAGTTCAAGTCGAAATACAAAAAAGAAAGGAAAAACAGACGCTTGCTCTTGATAATCTGTTCCTTCAAGAAGGAAGTTTTACCCTTTTCGACTTCCAAGTCCGCGCACATGTTCTGGTACTTGTCGTTGGCCATGCCCCTCCGAGAACTATCTTTCTGTGGAAAAAAGAAGAATTAAACGTTGTTTGGTCTACTTGGAGCATATAGCAAGAAATTTTCCACCTAGACGCTTGGGGGCTACAGCGAGAGTTTTTAACTTAGCAATATGTTTAGTCTTTCTTTAAGCATCTAGTCGGAACTAATTCAGTTCTCGGTTAGAAGCTTGGGGGCTACAGTATAAAGTTTTTAACTCAGATGTATGCTTAGATTTTCTTTAAGCATCTAGTCGGAACTAATTCAGTTACAACTAGAGGCTTGGGGGCTACAGTATTGAAATTTATAAACACTGTGTATGCTACTCTTAAAGCATCTAGTTGGAATAATTCATTCAAACTACATGCTTGGGGGCTACAGTGAGAACTTTTCTACTTTATTCACTCTTAGATCATTCATACGCAAAGACCTATGGTTTTCCGTCTAAATCCTCGGGGCCTACAGTGGGATACTCATATGAAATGCAAAAAGCAAATAAAACTTACAAGTGCAATGATCTTGAGGTTGGTAGCACTCTCGGCCAGCAGTTTGCCAAAGGATACGCTGTTTCCTTGCAAGATCTCTTCTTGTCGGAGGAGCTCCTCTAGATCGCATGTCCGAGATGTCGGCGCCGCACCTGGAACTAGACAATGCTACCCGGTGTAAGTACCGCATAGACTATCTTCGGATACTCTATGGTTTTCTTGGGTGCGGGGGCGCCGCCTACGGCAAAAGTACCAGGTTCCACCACCGCCTTACCGCCACTGATGGCATCCTTAGCTGGAGCTTCAACCATTTGGTGTGCGGCACTCTCCTGCGTCGCCTGCTCGCCGATGACAGCAATCTCGGTAGAGGCACCTGAGTCCACTTCCATGGCGGAAGGGCCAGATGCTTCCTTGGCTTGTGAGCTTGTCGGAGCGGAGGAGGGCTTGACACTGGGAGTAACAGGGGCAATGGCGGAATATGCGTCGCGATGCAGCATGTCCTTGATGGTTCTTTTGGAGGTCTTTTTCAGGCTGGTCGTGGCTTTCTTCCTGAAACGTGCAAAATGCATAAGTACAGGAACAAGACAGATAAATAGACAATGTCGGAGAGAAAGAATCTTACACAAGAGGGGGTTCTTTGGCAAAGGGGATCCCAGTAGTCTTTCTTTCGCCGCCTCCAGGGCGGCGGTAGTCTTTTTGGAGGCTCCACCCTTCGTCTTATTCTTCTTGACTTTGTCGGCAGCATCAGAGGTGGAGCTCTTCCACTTTTGCGCCAACGGAGCATCGTCGTCGGACACGCGGTGACTTCCTTCATCTTTGGATCATCGATTTGAGGAGCCATGCTATCCTCGTCTATGTTGCTAAGCTGTTAAGGTAAAGAACCTCCGTGTTAGATGGGATGGAAATTGCTAGACGAAAGAACTGGAGTATATGTCATACACGGAAAATAAACAGTTACCTTTGGGCACTTGCTATCTACGAACATATCGTAGGTGATGGTGAAGCCACGCTTCTTGTCCTTCACCTTGACGATGTCCTTAAGACGGAGCTTGACTGAGTCGCTCAAGAAATTGTCCATAGAGATGTGGAGGCTATCCCTTCTGTCGCTAGTATACTCATGCATCATCTTCGAGCGGTGCTGCAGAGGCTTGACTCGCCTGATGAACCAGCACATGGCTAGGTCCAAGCCGGTCAAACCTCTCTCTACGAACCACTCTATCCGCCTAATAAAGCGGGAAGCGTAGATGTCGGAGGGAAGGGAGGCTTGGGATCTCCATGTCAAAGTTTCGGCGTGGCTCCATCGACAAAGTCCGGGTACGTTACTTCTCGGCCAGCCAGAGGGATATCTGGGCCGAAGAAGTAAGTATGCTGCCAGTTCTTGCAGGACTCATGGCCGACGATGTCGGGGAACCGCCGGCCAGGACGGATCTTGAAGCTAATGGTGCCACAATTTCTAAGTTCATCCTTGTTGGCCTCGGCTTCGCGTTTGACGGTGAAGAAATAGACAAAGAGGTCTATCCTACGCTTAATCCCTAAGTAACTCTCGCAAAGTGCCGCGTAATTGCTGAGCGCTAGGATACTATTGGGAGAGAGGTTTTGGGGCTGTACTCGGTAGTGGTTCAAGACGGCAAGGAAGAAGCTAGAGGTGGGCAGGGAGACACCGCATACCAATTGTGCTTTGAGGTACACCTTTTCTTCGGCTTGGGGAGAAGGTGTGACCTCGCCGGCCGGCACCGCCCGCCAGGCGAGCCCCTCCGTCGCGGGGAGGTAGCCCTCGACGATCAGCTCCTTGATGTCGCGGTCCGTGATGTCTGAACTGCGCCAATCGCCTTTGTGGGAGTTGTTGTCCTCCTCCAGCAGCTCCATCGCCGCTAGATTGTGGTACCCTCCGGTGGTCTCAACCACCGCAGTGACGGGGATGACCAGGCCCTCTGGGGGAACGACGATGGAGCTCGCCGGCTTCGCCGCGGCTTCGCTCGATGCCACTATCGAGGGAGTAGAGCTGCTGCTGTCCATTGCGCGAGTTTGGAAGTGACTGGCGAGATTGGGAGTTAGGTTTTTTCACAAGGTTGCGTGGAGAGCTCGAGGGGGCGCTCGCTGGAGGAAGAAGATGATGAGAAGAGAGAATGAGGTGAAAAGTAAAAATTCCACCGCAGTTACTATTTATGATCTCCACCATCAAGATTCGTGCAGCCTCATCAGACGGTTGCCGCGTAGACGACGTGTGCGAGAACATGCGCGGAAATTTCGCCACGTCCCAACCGTCGCCGCCAACGGTTCGTATCACTCGCGCGACAAAATCGGACATGATTGTGTTCTCTGCATGTGTGAGTTACGAGGGGTCGCTGACCTACATCTACATCGCCCTAGCTGACATAGGCAGATGAGCCATCACATCAGAAGATTACGGCATGGACGGATCCAGTCCGGCTACAGATGAGTACGATGGAAGATTCAGCATTTCTCCGACTTACAAGTTGAAGACGAAGAAAACCTTGCAGGGTTCTTTGGGAGGACTACAAGATATTGCTTGATGATTTGCCGACATCCATCTAGATGGAGCATTCCACATGAAGTGGCAAGACGGCGCAAGATCTCGGAGTTCTCCGGGGGCTACTGTTGGGGATATGCTATATGGGTATTCTCATAGCATGTCTCCTATCCGGATAACCCGGGTGGCACATAGTTGGTAGCATGGACCTTGGCCTGCTGGGCGGCCAAGGTAGATGGACCATAAGGGAGGCCCATGCCGGATAAAGGAAGGCTATGGTTGGAGTCACTGACGTACCCGGAGCCTTGGAGTACAAGACACACAAGACTAGTAATAGACGGTGTAGGACTCTGTAACCTGTCTAGCTAGGACTTTTCCCTATAATCCTAGGACCTGGCGACTATATAAGTCGGGCCTATGGGAGCCTTTAGGGCACAACTTCACACGATAACTTAGACCTTCTAGTCACCTCGCACAACAAACCAATCTTTGTAACTCGGCGTATTGCCATTATAGTGATTTATAGCAGTAGTAGGATTCCGCCACCGTTGTGGGATCTGAACCTGGGTAAGTTGTGTTACCTCGTACCCATCAATCGTCCGCCTTCCCCCACGTCTCTAAACATGCACTGTGAGGACCCCTCCATGGCGTACTCGTCGGCAATACCACGACAGTCTGGTATGTTGTCGAGTGTTTTGTACACCCGCTTGAGTTTGGCGACCAGGGGCTCGTAGAGGCAAGAGGTCTTGAAGCAGTGGATCACGGTGTCCAGATGGATTCCGGCCGCGTTGTACCACAGGTCTTGCCACCTTTGGACGAGCTACGGGTCAACTCTCGGGGTCCCTGGACCCATCGCTCCAGGTCCTCGATGGTGGTGGCGCGGGTGTAGGAGCCCTCGAAGTGCCTGACGAAGGTATCGCGCATTTCCTCCCAGGAGTCGATGTTGTCCATGGGGAGGGTGTTGATCCATTGCCGGCATGCTCCCTCCATCATCGGGGAGAGGTAGCAAGCGGCGAGCAGGTCGGTGTGGCTGGAGATTCCCATCACCATGAGGTACGTGTCCAGCCACATGGACGGGTCGTACGAGGGGTCGTACTTCTCGATCTGCTTCGGCGCCTTGAAGTTCGTCGGGTATCTTTCGCCTCGGATCATTGGTACGAAGCACTGTGGTCCGACTCGGCTCAACGATCCCCTTGGTTTGCCGTCGCGGTGGTTGGTGAGGGTATGCCTCAAGTCGTCGGGCTGGCATGCGCGCCAGCTCTATTTTTTGATGATGTGGGTGCGCGTGTCGACTGGCTGCCCGTTGGCAGCGACGAAGTTGTTCGCCGGTCGTGGGTCGTTGGTGGAGAGTGCTACGTGTGTGGGTCGGTGTTGGATCTGCAGGGGCTCGGGTGGTGGACAGTTGAGGGTGTTCTCCACCATTGGGCGGCCGCTCGAGGCCGCCCTGCTGCCTGACGAACGCAAGTACATGCGACCCTCTAGGTTGGCTCCCGTGTTTTGTTGCTCGACGGCCTTGGCGAGTAGAGCCTTGGTGTTCTAGATCTGCAGGGCGCCTTCCGCGGTCACGGTGATGTTGTCGACCGCGGCTCAGCTCGTGACGACGTTGTCCATCGGGGTGGAGAACAGCGGGAGGCCATTCGCGTCTCGCTCTCGCTCCCGCGGGGGGGCGTGCGACCGGGTGGTGGTGGTGGGGCGCCATTATCTGTCGCGCCTGGTGGTGGCCAGGAGCTTCCTCCTGGCGGCGCGTTCTCGCAGATCGCGCGCTCGGCTATGCGGGCCGGGTCGTTTTCATCATCGAAGTTTAGGGCGCGGCCCTGAACGGTGGGGTTCAGGCGCGACCTGATGCAGAGTTGGTGGTAGCGCGAAAGCTCCTGCGTCGTCACCTGCTCGAGGCGAAACTTTTGGCGCTTGGATTGTTCCGTGCGGACCGCCTCCTCCAACCATAGGTGGAGTTCCTCGAAATTTGTTGCTGTCGCGGTCGGTGGGATCGGCGTGGAGAAGGGGTCTGGCGAGGCGTCCATGCCATTCGCCATGTAGGCCGTGACATTGCGACCAGGTCCAACATGGAGGTCGCCGGAGTTCTCCGACCCGGAGTCGAAGATCCCAAGGATGGAGGGATCCTCAAAGTCTCCCACCTTGGGGACCTGGGTGATGGATCCCGCGGGCAACGCGGTGACGATGGATCCGGCGGCCGATGCCGGGTAGCCGAGTCGGCGTCGTCGTTGAGGGCTGCGACATCCGCGACCATGGTGGTTTCGGCCACGGTTCTGTTGGCTGAGTCGTACTTGGAGGCGAGGTGGTGAATGGTGCGGACCTGACTCTCAGAGAGTCGGTCGCGTGGTGGCGACTCGCGGATGCGAGCCGAGTCCTCCGAGACGATGACGTTGGTGAAGCCGATGAAGAGGCTGATCGTGCCGACCGGCATGATCACGATGTGCGTGACGGGGCGCGCCGCCGGGACATAGCTGCTCGACAAGATCTAGAGGATCTCGCCGATCGCAATCATGCGGCCGGTGGCGATCGTCTCGTTGAAGGGAAGATTGGATCTCACCGCAGAACACCGGCCTGCTAGCCAGGCCCCACGGTGGGCTCCACTGTCGTGGGAATGGCCACGGCAGATGCTGGAATCGGCAGCGAATTGTAGAACAAAGGGCAAGGGCGACCAGCCATCTGCGATGCGAGATGAGGGCGGAGACACAAGGATTTACCCATGTTCGGCCCCCCGGAGGGTAAAGACCTGCTCCTACTAGATTGTATTATGGAGAGAGTACAAGGGAGAGCTCTACGAGTATGCGGCGAGTCGCTAGGATGTATGATGGAACGTGTCCTCTATGCGCACCCTAGGGAGGTTTATATAGGCTCACCTCGCTAGGGTTTATAGATCTACAACCGAATTAGTTAAGGATTCAGAGGGTTCTTGACCAAATCCGACTGGGCCTAGTTACGCTTCTGGGCCTCTAGCTTCCAGTCGCTTGGATCCTTGCCATGTCTCGATCTAGTCGCCGTCCTGCAGGCCCACTCGCTGGCAGCTTGGGCCAGTAGGAAACGTCCTGCTGGGTATACCCCGGTCGGCATATCCCCATCATAGCATATACTTAGAAAAATCCCCATGAAAATCCTACTCAAAATATCACTAATGCATAGATAAAATAGTAGGACAAAGATGAAGCATCACTTGCCTGGGTAGTTGGGGGAATAGGCACAATCGTCACAATCACACTCTCCACAGTCCACAAAATCTACACATAAAATCAAACAACAAAATTCACATTCAATATACAACAAAAATATATATGAATGCATGCAAATGCAATGGAATGGTTTATCACACTTTTAAAATCAAACTAAACAGTATTGAATACAAAGCATACTTTCTAAAGTATAAATAAACCAAAAATTACTTTAAATTAATTTTCTAAACAATTTATATAGTCAAAATAAGCCTACAAATGTTTCTGTATAAAATCCTAATTGTACAGAAGCAAATGGCCAAACCAAGGACATAGATGCAAAGAGTTTATTTTTATGAATACATTGATATAAAATTTGTAATTTTTGGACAAACAGATCAAAAGTTATTGAATTTACAAGTTTGAATAACTAATAGATCAAAATTCAGATTTTAAAACAAAACCAGGGACACGCGGCGTGTTCTGACTGGCGCGTACCGCTTTGCGCTAGATCATGCTTCCGCGCTGTTGGATTTAAGTTAAATCTAATGATCCAGATCTAAGCGTACCTGCTCGATAATTTATCTAATCCTAGGCGCCAGATGCAGATCTAACGGACCTGGCTTGCTTGACCAAAACCTAGCGGCGGCAATGGTGCAGGCGGTAGCGACGCTACTGACGGTGACACGCCGGCGAGGCTAGGGGGTTAGGACGGTGGTGCGGGTGCTTACCGAGTTCGCGAGAAGACGGTGAAGCTCAACGTGGTCGTGGCTTGTATAGGGGTGCACGAACGCGGCCTGAAAAACTCGTCGGAGCTCGCACTAGCGTTGGATACTCCCCGCCGGAGACAAAGACGATGACCTAGGGCGCGATAAGGGAAATGAAAGGCATTAGAAGCTGCGCAAGGCTACGACGAACATGATGGCGTGAAGCAGAGGTCAAGGGGCGCTCAAAATTTACCGTGATTGCTCGCCGGAGTTGGATGGCGCCTCGGGTGCTTGCAGAGGTTAAAGGGGACGGCGACCTAGGGAGATTTAGAACAAACCAAAAGCATGATAAGATGCGCAAGGCGATGGCGAAGCAGGTCATGTGAACCAGAGGGCAAGGAGCGCTCGAGACTCACCGTGATAGGTCGTTGGAGCTCCTCGGTGCTGCGGTGGTGCATAGCAAAATTCTCGGAGCCTGGCGGCGTTGGTGTTGGCTAGGTGAGGGGAAATGGCCGCAAGGGGGTGGGGGTTAAGTAGACGGCGTAGGGAGGGGAGTTACTTAGCCAATCAACGGCAATCAACGCGCGAGTTATCGATACTGACTGCGGGGAAGAAACGGCGGAGGAACTGGTCGCTGGCAGGATTTGGGGAAGGAGTGACGTGGCTGCAGGGTTTGATTTTCAGGCGAGACGGTGAAGCTCAACGTGGTCGTGGCTTGTATAAGTGAGGTCCTGATAGGGGTGCACGAACGCGTGGGTGAGAAACAGAGAGAGGGGGTTCCCCGGGTGGGCTTAGTGGGATGCTAGGGTTAACTGGGCCAAAAAGGTTGCTGTTGTTTATTTTTTTTCTCTTTTACCTTTTTTCCTTTTCTGTTTTGATTTTTTAAATAGAAATTGAATGGCTATTTCAAATTAAAATCAAATCAAATCTTCATGAAACTTTTGTGTGGTGATCCTAGTGTCAAAAAGTGTGCCAAAGACATATATTCACTCAAAAACATTTTTGGGTCTTTTAAAATAAAATAAAACCATGCTCCATATATAAATAATAAGAAGGGTTTAAATATGGTTTCATTTAGGGTTTTGTTTTGAAAAAATTTACGCAAAGTAATAATGCCACGATGTCATGAATGCATTAACATGATTTTGCATTTGATGAAATTTGGGATGTTACACTTAGCTTTTTGGCGACAAAGAATATGCCATATGCTAAATTTTGGTAATGTGGATACCTTTGTTTTGACTCTATCAGGACCTCACTTAGATAATAAGTTGGACGATGTACCAAATATTCATGATTTTCCTCCTCGCGCTCCACTGATGTTACGATGCTTATGAATATGTTTGTCACTACAATGTAAAGTAACATAGGCTCTTGTGGCTCACGTGTAGCAAGGATAGGTGCAGTTGAAAGTAGATCTTTCAGGCTTTGTAGTGTAGCGTCGGCTTCTTCGGCCTAGAAATTTTTTCAGTTTTCTTCAAGAGCTTGTATACAGGTGCGACTCTTTCTCCGAGCTGGATGATGAACCGACTGACTGCTCCAATGGAACCAGTGAGTTGTTGGACGTCCTTCAGGCAAGTCGGCCTAGTAATGTTGAGTATAGCCTTAATTTTGTTTCGGCTCACCTCTATGCCTCTTTGAGATACGATGAAACCTACCAATTTCCCGGTTGGCATGCCAAAAAATCATTTCTTTGGGTTAAGCATCATGTTGAATTTGCATAGATTAGCGAATGTTTCCTCCAAGTCGAAAATTAGTGTTTCGTTGTTTTTGGACATAACCGCCGTGTCATTGATGGATCCAATATTTGCCATATTTTTCACATTTAAACATTGTTTTTAGTCAAGCAATTGACAAGAAACTCTCAGTCCTTGCCACTAATGACTAATAATTGCAATGATATGCAAAACCTTTCATTGAATTATGTTGTGAAGGAAATCACGGGTTTTAATGCGAAATGAGGAGTCGTAATGAAGTATTTTGAGGAAGTCCACACGACCAAGTAATTAGCAAGCAAAATCCAGGCGACAGTACGTGTAATGACCTAAGGTATGGGCGGAGCCTGCCCATATGGTCCGGCCATACTGGGTGGCGGCAGATCCATGTCGTCAAACCCTACAATCTTCGTGAAGACGCCTATATATTTTGAGTCTCCAGCCGCCGTCTAGTGGGCCGCCATTCTCAGATTTCATCTCAACACCACCAAAGGAGATCTACACCATTATTCATCCATCCCACCATCGAACCCTCCAATAGCCATTGCTTTGTACTTTAGATCTTCTTGTGATTTGGCGACCATTGTAAGAATATTTGATTTCAATCTAAGTATTTTGCACAATGTTTTCTATCCTTTATCTATTTGTTATGGGTGAGTAGTCCTCACGGGCTGCGGGTTGGGGAGAAACCTTGCAGCGACTATATGCATTTCATCATGGTAGTATTGTATTTTGTTAGCACTTGAGAAACCTTGCAGCAACTATCTTCTTTGGACTTGTAGGTACCCAAGATCCCATAGATTGATAAAGGCATGAAGTGAGATACTTGGCTAGCAGCGATCTCATAGGAAACCTAGTGATAGAAATGGTAGTATGGTCTTTGCTTAGCGACCCATTCGGGATCTACCAAAAGACACTATTAAATCTTGGGAACAATGTACTAATTTGTTTATGACTAAATTTTTCCCCCAGCTAAGACAATGCAACTAAGATCCAACATTACAATCTTTAGACAATAAGACCATGAGCCACTAGCACTTGCATGGGAAAGGATAAACAAAGATGTAATGATTTGTCCTAGTCATGGGATGGAAGAATGGCTTATATTACATTTGTTTTATAAAGGTCGTAACTCAATGTCTAAGTCTATGCTAGATACTGCAACAGCAGGAACAATCATAAGAAAGCAAGTCTGTGTTGGAAAGAAACTACTTGATGATATGCAAAATAACCATGCCCAATGGCATGTGGAAAGAACCTTGAAGAGAGTAAGTTCAATCACCGAGGTAAATAATGAAGAGCTTACATCTAAGGTAGACGAGCGACTCAACATAGTAAAAGGAAAAGATGATACCCAAGTTAATTCTATCGCTACCGATGTTAATGATATCAATTTTATAGCTCGCACTTCTTTTAATCCTGCATGGAAAATTCATTATACTTCTAATGTTCAAATACATTATCCTAATCATGCAGGAGATCCTTACAATAGTTATGATAATAATGATGGAGCAAATCATGGTAATCTCTCGTTGGGACAAACTGTTAGAACTTTATACAAGCTCAAACCGAGAAAAAAATATTCTTATCGAAATCATAGAGAACCATGAGAGAATTGTATAGGAAAATTATCTAACCAGGATGTTGCAATTAGAAATGATGTGCAGGATTTAGAGGAAAGGACAAAAACCGTGGAGGCTCAACTGGGTAAAGTAGCTGAGAGACAAGCTCTCATACTAGCAAAATTTGATATAAAACCCGAGCCAAATCCAATAGAAGACCTCAATATGATGAGGGTGGTAACCAATGAAGAGAAACCTGAAGAGCTGGATTATAGCAATGCGCCAACACCGAAGTATATACCGCGGAAGATCTATTGAATATGATCACTATAAAGAATCCCGATATAGAACAAGGTAATGATGTTATGTACTAACAATTTATACAGCAAGTAGCATCTAAAGTTCGTGAGCTAGAGATGGAGTATAAAATAATGGCTGGTAAGCTTCCTGCTAAGCTAGATGATATATTTCAGCCCACTATTAAAGTTAAGTTGGGAGTCAATGAGATATTTGCACTTTGTGATCTTGGTGCGAGCGTCTCAACAATTTCCAAAAGCTTATTTGAGAAATTAAACTTGGGGCCATTCATTACTACTGAATTAAGACTCCACCTAGCAGATTCAACTTATAAACAAGTTGTTGGGTTAAAAGAAAATATAGTTGTTGAAATTAAAGGTAGTCCCATGCTTATTGATCTTATTATTGTGGACATGCCTCAAGATCCCATAGGACCTATAATTTGAGGTTGGACATTCCTACAAACTATTAAAGTTTTGATTAATCTACATGATGGGAATGTGAGAATTGGGCTACCATCCAGAGATCCTTTTATAGTCCACTTCCCTAGGAAAAAGAAGGCCAAGCCTAATAATGATGATGGTATAATTACTTTTAAAGCCAGCTATTTTGGAGTGGATATTCCACTCCTCAAACCTAAATGATTGCTATCAGGGTCAAGATAATTGACCTTAACTAGAAGCGCTTCATGGGAGGCAACCCATGTGAAATAAAAATATTACTTTTGTGCTAGATTTGTTAGTTTTGTTTTTGTTTTGTTTTAAATAAAGAGTGTTCAGGAAGACCTTTGGAGAGAGGATAAGAAATGAGGTAATCCTCGATCTTTTATTTTCACCAACAAATGTCGTAAGAAGTATTGCTGAATTTTTATGAAGTATGTTTGTTGTTATTTTTTACTTATGATAAGATGTGCAAATGTGGACGAAGCTACTTATTAAATTATTGAAGTTTTGTAGCTCATAGTCCACTTAACGACCTATGGTACGGTCGGGAGTGACAGTACTGCGCGCCCGTACCACCTCGATTTTGAGAAAAATAGAAACTTTGATATTTGTCATAGTGAATAGTGTCAATTAGGACCTATGGTATGGTTGGACGCGCCCGTACGGTGCGCCGTACCGTACCCTCGAGCAAAGAACACAATTTGAAGCAACCATACCGTATCGATAATGACCAGCAGTACGGGCGCGCGTTACCGTACCACACACCCGTACCAAGTGCACTGCCTGAGGGTATCCATTGCCCCCAAGGTAAGTCACCGGGTATGGATGGGCTTCGGCCATACCACCCGCCTGTCCCACATACACGCCCAACATAAGCACCCCGAGGAGGTAACCTAAAATCCTCAAATATCAATCTCTCTTTCTTCTTCCTCCAAACTCTAAACCATCTCCATTTGATCTTCAAATTTACTCAATATTTCTTTGATTCCTTGCACTCAATCGATCTAAGGTATGATTCTCCTACGATCCATGACTTATTTTTGCAAAAGCTTCACTCAATCATTCATCATTGTCAATCTAGACTTAGGTCTTGATCTTAATTCAATATTTATGTTGAGCATGCTTAGAATTGTTTTAGAGGGATTTTCTTTTGTAATCAGTGTAGGCAATCACATATGCTATGTTTCTATTAGATCAAAAAATTACTATTATAATGTTTTATTATTACTTATTTATTCTATCTTATTATTTTTAGATGAACACGAGGAGCCGTACAAGTGCGATGGCTGCGGAATCCTCCGCACCACTCATTGATACGTTGACCCCTGAGTCACTTTGTATCGAGTTCATCGAGGAATTTTAGATGAACCGTTTCAATCGTCTCAAGCTTCGAGAAATCAAGTCCACCAAGTGGGAATGTCCTTATATCCTGAACCAACTTGGCATCCATGCTCATTTTGATTTACTTTGAAATAATGTTGGTTTGTACGACTTTGTCTTTTAGGATGTCGCCACGTATTGCCGCTTGACACTTGATTTCTTCAGCACCTTGATGCATACGGTGGACCATTACTATTGTACCAAGGAACAAAAGACTAGAGTTGATCGCGTCAAGTTCGACCTTATGAACCGTGAGTACATCCTAACACTCGACCAATGGGCTCAATGTTTCTGGTTTTCCAACAATACCCCTGATGTACGCACAACTGCTTTTCTTTTAAATCCTGCACCTTGGGAGTACTTTAATTTGATGAGAATTCGTGGAAGCACACCCAAAGGAAACCAAATTGATCATCCTGCTATTCATTGATTATTTTATGTAATTTCTAACACCTTGCAGGAATATGGTGAGTTTACTAGAGTTAATGAGGAGGGCATGTTGATCCTTGCAAAAGCTCCTATTATTAATTGTAACTTAGTGCCAAATTTGGGCACTTTCCTTATGTTTTACCTTAAGCAGCAGGCTCTTCAATATCGTGGACCCATATGCGAAGGGGGAGTTATGACCATTCTTGCACGTGCACTTCACATCAACCTAGGTAATATCCAACCATTAGTAGGAAGTAACCGTCTCTGTCTCCCTACTATAAGAGCATGTGGTATGGTTTCTAAAACTCATGGTAGATATTTCCTTGATATACCTAAGTCGATCACTTGATCTCATCTCCTTTTCCTAATTCTATATTCTCTATTGAGCAGGGACGTTTGCGTTATGATGCACAGGTTGAGGCTAATCTACCCCAACAAGAGATACCCATGGGAGGAGGAGAAGATGAAGAAGTAGAACAAGGAGGACCCGAACAAGATGAGCAGCCACCAAACCACTACACCACCTATGAAGACATTTATGCACACGAAGGAAATATTTAAAACATGAACAACCTCTCCATCAACCTTCGAGATTCTACTGCAAGCCTCGCCACCCAGTTCCATGATTGGCATAACCAATGGAACATGGGATATTATCCTCCACCACCACCACAATGAGCAACAAAAGGGCTTTCCAAAGCCTGAGCTTGGGGATGTGATCCCCTTTCAAATTTAGTTGTGTAATAACGAGGTTGTACTCTAGCTCCTTAGGAGCTTTGAAACACTCATGTTGGCTTGTTCGAACACTTCGCTTTTTCCTTTGTTTTTTATTTTTCTTTTGTTTTTCGTTTGTTTATCTTTTCTTAGAACCCTTGCTTGGTCGCAATATATTTTCTATTCTTTAATCCCTATCCTCAAAAATACAAAAAATATTTTTCCAGGTTTCCTTGTTTTGTAAATGTGGATTCACACTTTGCCTCTTTACTTTTATATTATTATGAGAGTAATCGTGTTTGAGTTTTGAAGGAATACATCCCTATAAGGAAGATAATTATGAAGTTTCTTATGAAAGGTGTGTCCTATGTCTCCCACTTTTGAAGTTTGAGTTGTTTATCTTAGTTGATCGATTTGCTAAGATGCTATGCATATGTGAGTAATTTAATTTAGTTAAAGTAAAGCTTTGTATTAGTATGATGGTTAGTTGTTGAATATCTTTATCTAGTTCTTTTAGATAACTGAGTCTTGCCTTGGAAATAATAATGCCAAACAAGTACCATAAGAAAAAGTATGAAATTTACGACTTGTTTGACGAATGATTGTCTCGAGAGTATACCCTTGAAGATATTTAACCCCATTGACATTTTTATAGTCTTAACGACACTCATGAAAGGAGTTGTTTGATTGAAATAAAGTCTAGTGGTAATTGTGATGCATGCCAAAGCTAACCTTGTGGATTAAACCATGGTACTAGCGCATAAAAAGAGAAAAATACAGCTGTTTATGTTCCTAGTGCACACCTTTGGGATGCCAACAACTCCTCTAGCTTTTGAACGATCTATGGTATAACTCCGGATTTTGGCTATGAGTTGATGACATGATTGGAAGCAGTGTCAATTTATGAGCAAAAGTATTGGTATTCTCAAAGGTTATGCAAGGACTTGCAAAATAAACAGCCAGCAATCCTTGAATGAATAATAAAAAAGATATCTTTGAAGATCCACATAACAAGTCCTTGTCATGGTCTCAATACTACTCTACAATTTTTTCTTGAAAGATAATGATTGGATTAGAAGTGGTTTTGATTGACTTGATTTATTGATGTGGGTGTAAATAAGACACTTCATTGTTATATTACTTAGGACATGAAACTCTCTTACTTAATCATGCTATTTAAACATCCTAGTGTTCCTTGGCAAGCTGAGAGTTAACTAGAAGAATTGGATTGATTGCTATACTTCTAGTTATTGATATTGATATTAAACTCTACTTTGATTATTTTGACTTATCGATGCTTATATAGTACTCTTGTAATCTCTCTAACTTTTATAAGCCTTGCAAATAAATGAAGTGTTATGCACACATGACTACCAACCATAAGTGAATTATCATTCTCGTTGTTTCAAGTTTAAACGCTGGATTCCTTATAGTTCTTTTGTTTCTTCTTGCTCGAGGGAGATCAAGGTTTGAGCTTTGGGGAAGTTGATGGCTCTAATATTTTCCATCTTTCTCAAAGTTTAAACATTGTTTTTAGTCAATAAATTGACAAGAAACTCTCAATCCTTGCCACTAAATATTACTAATTGCAAATATATGCAAACCTTGCTTTGAATTATATTGTGCAGGAAATCACGGGTTTTAATGTGAAATTAGGAGTCATAATGAAGGATTTTGAGGAAGTCCATATGGCCAAGTAATTGGGAAGCAAAATCCAGGCGACAATACACGTAACGACCTATGGTATGGGCAGGGCCTGCCCATACTAGGTGGCGGCGGCTCTGTCTCGTCAAACGCAACAATATTCGTGAATAAGCCTATATATTTTGAGGCTCCATCCGCCGTCCAGGAGGCCGCCATTCTCAGATTTCATCTCAACACCACCAAAGGAGATCCACACCATTGTTCATCCATTCCACCATCCATCCCTCCATTAGCCATATCCATTGCTTTATACTTTAGATCTCCTTGTGATTTGGAGACCATTGTAAGAATTTTCGATTTCAATCTAAGTATTTTGCATAATGATTTCTATCCTTCATCTATTTGTTACGAGTGAGTAGTCCTCACAGGCTGCGGGTTGGGGAGAAACCTTGCAGCAACTATGTGCATCTAATCGTGGGAGTATTGTATTTTGTTTGCAATTGAGATTTGTATCTTTTGTTTCTTGGTCTCTTGTCTCGATCTGTGGACTTGTAGGTACCCAAGATCCCACAAATTTATAAAGGCTTGAAGTGAGATACTTGTCTAGTGTTGTTCTCATAGGAACCCTTGTGACATAAAGGGTAGTACGGTCATCGCTTAGTGACCCATTCGGGATCAGAACAACATCACCACTTAATGCTTTAATATGTGTTCTACATTTAATAATCGTTTATAACTCGTGGCTTTGGTGTGCACTCGGTTGGACTAAAAAACTATTGATATGCCCACTGCATCACGGGGTCTCTAGTATATTAGGATGTGTTTTCCGCAAGAGATTCTCTTCGTTCAAACATTTCACATGACTATGCTTATTATTATATTTTATCACAAATAATGTGCAGCTGCAGGTGGATCTTCAATCCTGGCCTATCTCCATCCATTGATTCAACCCACTATAAATGTAAACTAGATTAGTCTGATAAGCTAAGGTAAAACGAAGAAACAAAGTCTTGTAGATGTGTCCTTTTTATTTCCTTTTAGCATTGCTTTCCAAGGTTTGATTAAACATAGGTCTTCTAGGGAAAAAGCTATTATACTACATTCGTGAATCCGGATCGAAGGTATCATTCATCCATGTATACATGTATGTTGTGTTAGATTTCGCATTGACACAATCCTACATAGTGTGTTGATAAGTTGTTCATTTATTCTTTAAGGCGAAAGGCATAGTTGTGTAGTAGAAGGTTCCGAAGGGAGTGACGGAAGACATCTTGATTTGATCCAATTTTTTCATAGGCATTTGGAGATATTCGGAATATGCGTCAAGAAAATAGAGTAATCCTGACCCTAATGTGGAATCAATAACTTGATCGATTCTTGGCAAAGGAAATGGATCTTTCGGACAATCCATTTTCAAGGCGGTATAATCAACACACATCCTTAAATCAATAGTGTCCTTTTTAGGCACGGGTATAGGATTTTCCACCCAATCAGTGTGGATGACCTCTGTGATAAATCTGGCTAAATCTAGTCGGGCTAATTCCTTAGCTATAACTTTCTGCTTTTCATCCTCTCCATCCTCCATCCTATCCATTAGTCATAGCAATCACCTTATACTTGAGATCTCCTTGTGATTCAGCGACCATTGTAAGAATATTTGATTTCAATCTAATATTTTGCACAATGTTTTCTATCCTTGTTCTTATTGTTACGAGTGAGTAGTTCTCACGGGATGCGGGTTGGGGTGAAACCTCGCAGCGATACTGTGCATCTAATTTATAGGAGCGTTGTGTACTGTTTGAATATGGGATTTGTATCTTTCTCTCTTACCTTGATCATTGGACTTGTAGGTACCCAAGGCCCCCGAGATCGATAAAGGATTGAGGTGTGAAAATAGGATAGCCACGATATCATCAAAAAACCAGTGATAGAAAGGGTTGTACAATCTTCGCTTAGAGGCCCATTCAGGAACAACAGCAACATCACTTCTTAAGACTTTGATTTGTGTTTTCCACTTAATACATGTTTGTAGCCTGGTACTTCATGGTGCAAATGGTTGGATAAAAATGCTATTTCTATGCCTATGACTCGCTGGGGCTTTAGTATATCAGGATTTCCTGCCCACAAAGTTTATCCCTATTAAAATATTACACATGACTGTGCCTATTATTATTATTATCTTTTATCCCATATGATGTGGAGCTATAGGTGAATCTTAAACCCTGGCCTATCTCCATCCATTGAAATAAACCACGATATAAAGTAAATTAGAGTGGTCCGGTAAACGAAGGTAAAACAAAAAAACAAAGTCTAGCAGATGTGTCCCTTTTAAATTCCTTTAGAATTGTTTCCTATGGTTCGATTAAACCCATGTCTAACAGGGAAAAAGACTATTATACTACATCCTTGAATCCGGATCGAAGGTATAAAATACCTAAAAATAAATAAAATTCATTTTAAGATCTTAAATAAATACATTATATCATAAAAATACTAATTATATAGGATTTTAGAATTTCTTAAATAATAAATTGTTTTATAACTATTTAATACTTAATCTTATTCAAAGTTATTCTCTAGATAGGAAATAATCCTATATAATTATTCATCTTAAAAGAAATATTTTAATTTTAAATTTAAGAATAAAAATTTAAAGAAGGGTTCTATATTAAAATAAAACATTGCATGACATTATTATGCATAATTCATTATTTATTCTTCAAATATTGTCCTTACCGGGTAATAATGGTGTTTTGTAGAAACATGAGCTCAAGGTCAAGTGGAAGCATCCGACTTGACTACCTTGAAGTCACAAGGCAAGTTCATCACTTCCGCATGTCTTTGATGTGTTTTACAAAGTAATTGCAAATTGTTGTGTCATCACTTATGTTCGAAAAAGGAGTCAGAAAAGAATATTTTCACAATAATATGAAATATTAATTATCATCCTAAGTGGTGGTAAGATATTATAGCTAGCAATGAAATCTAGTATTCCATGTGAAGTGGAGTCTACCATGTAGGAATTAATAACCCATGTCATCAGTGATTCTAGCACCGTATAAACACGTTAACAATGGGATCTGAAATGGGACGGAGAAGTCAGCAGGATCTTCTTTCTTTCGCATGTCAACAGATGACTGGGTTGTGGCTGTAATTCCTCGGAGGGAATTTGTAGCATATTTGTGGGATCCCTCAATGTCCCACAACATCTGGTATCTACGAGGGCTATACGCCTTAGACTGCCATTGGAAACATGTTTTATCCTAGGTCTGATGTGCAATCCGATGGGCATACGGGGTCACGGAGAAGGGAAGTGATGGTCTTGGATCAATTTTTGGGCCCCACATCCTGGAATTGTAGAGGGAAAAGTACGCCTGGTTGAGCAACAATAATTTGATCTCTTATGAATAAAGCAACACAACTCTTCAGAGTGTAAGAATTGTGAAATGTCACTCCTTGTTCTGGGAAGGAGCTACAAAAGTGGCAGGAAAGGAAATCCATGAAGTTCTGGTAAACCTGTGAAGACTGATGGGTATAGTTTTTGTAATAAAAGAAATCTTCGAAGAAAGATTTACAAAAAGTGCATTACACCTAAGATTATAGTGCAAAGACTTCTGGTACTTAGTGCATCAAACTTCCCACCTTGCATATAATAAACTTGCTGGGTAATGTTGTTACTCACTGTTTACTTTGGTCCACTTCTTAGACTATGAAGACCAGGAAGATATTCCAATGTATGCCATCGAGTGCTATGATGACGTCTACTAGAAGGAGCTAGACTTGTTAGGAGGAGTCGAAAGAGTGGACTAAGAGATATGCTATGGAGATGACGACAATGAGTCCGAGTAGTTATTGTAGTAGTACTTAGAAGTTGAGTTGGTCCAAGCAACATAAAAGCTATATAATAAAGCTACTCAGATCATGTTATGTTAATAAATTTCGATCTTTCCGGACTTCTGTTAGAACACCTTAATTATGTTGTTCGTTGGTTATAAGAACTCAAGTATCAGATCTTTTTGGTATTGTAGTAATAATGGGGTCTGAATGTTGTAATGTGGACCCGTAATGTTTGTATTGTTCCACTCTGAGGGACATGATATTTGTGGAACGGTGTTTCGTAAATGTTATGTCGACGACTTGTGTACTACAACATGCATTAGTATGCTGGGTCACCGCAGCTATTATTAGAGCAATTTCTTTGACCTTAGGTTGGAAACCTAGTAAAGGGTTGTACCTGTAGGAGTCTAGGAGCAGCAGTAAAGATTTCTCTAAAAATTTATTGATTATTCACTTGGGAATATTTCGTTGTATCTTTTAGTGCGATAATTTTTATTATGATGCATAATTACTAATAATAATATTTTCACTATAGTTATGATGGCACCGAAGTTCCTAAACAGACTTTTGTGAAGGAGGAAAGTCTCGATTAATATCAGGGGACATTGACCGAACAACTTTGACAGCTTTTGAGGGATTTCAGGTGTGAGACCAACATCCCAGTGAAGAGTTTTACATATTATGATGGGCACTGATACCTTCGATCTGGATTATAGATACATTAAAGTAGCCTTTTTGCTAGTAGACCTAGGTTTAATCTAACCTTGGGAAATAACACTAATAGGAACAAAAATAAGGACACGTCTACTGGACTTTGTTTTTTGAATTTTACCTTAATTTATCGGACCAATCTAGTTTACTTTATATTGTGGTTGAATAAATAGATGGAGATAGGCCAGGGTTGAAGATCCATGATTGCTCCAAAAAGCGTCATATTGCTTGGCGTTTAAATATTGTTTTTCGTCAAGCAATTGACACTATTCTCTCTTGATTTGTGACTAATGATTAATTATTACAAAGATATGAAAATCCTTTCTTTGATTTATGTTGTGCAAGAAATCACACTTTTATTGCGAAATCCGGAGTCATCGATGATGATTTATGTTGTGCAGGGAAGTATTGACGACCAAGTATTTCTGGAGATAATTCCAGTCTCCAGCCTGCATAACGACCACTGACTCCGCCCGTACCACCCCACCGTACAGTATGGAGGTGGCTTCATCTTGTCAAACCCTACAACTCTCGTGAAGGCTCTTATATACTTTGAGGTCCTAGCCGCCGTGCAGAGGGTCACCATTGTCATATTGCATCACAAGAGCACCAAAGGAGATCCACACCATAGTTCAACCCTTATATCCCCATCCTATCCATTATCCATATCCATTACTTTGTACTTGAGATCTCCTTATGATTCGACGAAAATTGTAAGAATATTTTATTTCAATATAAGTACTGCACAATGTTTTCTATCCTTGATCTTATTGTTATGAGTGAGTAGTCCTCATGGGCTGCGGGTTGGGGAGAAACCTCGCAGCCCTCATGGGCCTCGACCTTTGGACATGTAGGTACCCATGATCCCCGAGATCTATCAAGGCTTGAGGTGAGATGCTTGGCTAGCGGTGATCTCATAGGAACCCTATTGATAGCAAGGGTAGTACGGTCTTTGCTTTGCGACCCGTTCGGGATCACAACAACATCACCACTTAATGCTTTGATCTGTGTTTTACACTTAATAATCATTTATAACCCAGTGCTTCATGGTACACTTGGTTGGATTAAAAGACTATTGCCATGCATGTGGCCTCTTAGGGGCTCTAGTATATAAGGATGTGTTTCCCATAAAAGATTATCTTCGTTGAAACATTCCACATGATTGTGCTTATTATTATCTTGTATCCCATATGATGTGTATATTCAAGTGGATCTTCAACCCTGGCCTATCTGTATCCATTGATTCAAACATAATATAAAGTAAACTAGATTGGTCTGATAAACAAAGGTAAAATCGAAAAAACAAAGTCGTGTAGACGTGTTCTTATTTAATGGGAAGCACTAGCGTGAGCACGCGTTCTACAGCGTGCGTGGGGAGAGCGCGCCGGAACGCCGGGGAGCGTGCGTGGGGACATGCCACGTGGTGACGTAGTAGAGGCAGCGCGTTGTGTACTGCTCTGTCTCTTGGGATGTCTAGCTCACGTATTTTTTCATGTTTCTTGTATTCTCTGTACAAACGGGAAAATAATGTACTACGATTTACGACGGTATGTACGAAAATACAATGCCCCATGAAAAAAAGAAAAAGAAAAAAGAAAAAACATATTGTACTGGCGTTGGACCTCCCGTGCACTACTATCAAAGGTAATGCACCGCGGAACAAACAGGCAGTGCACGATGCACTACAAGGACGCCACGGCATGTAGTACAAACAAAACCAAAAGGCAGTTCATAAGCAGTGCACTGCCATGCCACCACTCCATGCATTGCGATCGAAGGCAGTGCAACACAGTATAACAAGACAGTGCACGGTAAGTACACTGCCAAGACACCGTTCAATACACTGCCAGGATACCGCGTAGTGCACTACCACCAAAGGCAATACAACATAGTACAACAAGGCAGTTCATGAGCAATACACTGCCATGATACCGTGCATTGACTTCCACAAAAGTTAGTGCAATATAGTACAACAAGGCACACGGTACGTGTACTGCTAGAGCACCGTCTCGTGCATTGTAACAAAAGGCAGTGCATCGCAAAACAGAAAGGCAGTGGATGAGCGGTACACTGCCAGGAGATCATGTAGTGCACTGCGATCGAAGGCAGTGCACCGTTCTACAAGAAGGCAGTGCACTATCATGATGTCTCGTAGTGCACTATGACCGAAGGCAGTGCAACAAATACAAAAAATGCACTGCATAGATGGCATATTGTCAGGACATCCCCGTTCAATATGACCGGAGACAGTGCAACATAGGGACCAAGGGCAGTGCAAAAAAACTTCATCAAAACCTATCAACATAGGATCTAGTTTTGAATATCTCAACGCGATTAGCATAATCATGAAAAAGGTTTTCGATTTGGACTCTTGATTCAAAAGTTATTCATTGTTTCATGTTCGGATCCACAAAAAAAAAAGGAAAAAGTTAACCATGCCTCTCCGCAGCCTCCACGTGTCGTACAATAAAAGGGAGAAGGAAACCTCACGAGGCAGTCCGTGTCTAACACGTGCAAGGATGAGAGACAGAACGGGGCGTTCTTCCTGAAGCGCGCCCTTTTATTAGATAAATCCTATTAGCATTGTTTCCCAAGGATTCGATTAAACCTAGGTCTACTAGAGAAAAATCTAATATACTACATGCATAATCCGGATCGAAGGTACCAACCCTTTTTCTGGTGCCGTTGCCAAGGAAGCCATTCGCTATCCTAGTGAGGTCACTAGAGACCTTGTTTTTAGACGTAATTTTTGTTTGTAGTTTATTTATTGTGATTAGTTTACTTTCTTGTTATCTATTTGAAAACCCCCAAAAGTTAGTTACTTGTTTATTTTTTTTCTTATTATACAAAAACCAAAAATAAAAGAGCAATGGCTCAAATGAAACTTTGGAGTATGCTACTCCCACTGATGATTTTATTCGTGAACCTATTACTCAGCTCGCCATTGATGCAGAAACTTATGAGATAAAGTCGAACCTTTTGAGTTTCGTTCAGGAAAACCAATTTGGACGCTCATCTTCTAAATATTCAAGTTTGCACCTAAATACATTTACTAAAATTTGCGATAAGATGCATATTAAGGAAATTGATCGAAATGTTGTTAAATTACGATTTTTTCCATTCTCTCTTAGAGGAAATCCTAAGGATTGGTTGTAGCTCTACCTAGGGGCACTATCACATCTTGGGAGGAATGTACTAATCTCTTTATGAGTAAATTTCCCCCCAGCTAAAATTATGCATCTAAGATCTAATATTACAAGTTTTAGACAAGAAGGCCGCGAGCCAGTAGTGCTTGCATGGGAAAGGATTAAAGAAGCCATAATGAACTGTCCTAGTCATGGAATGGAAGAATGGCTTATATTTCATTTATTTTATAATGGCCTTAACCCAATGTCTAAGTCTATGCTAAATACTGCAGCAGGAGGAACTATCATGGGAAATAAGTTGAGTGTTGCAAAGAAATTACTTGATGATATGCAAAACAATCATGCTCAATGGCATGTGGAAACATTCGAAAAGGGTTAATTCAATCATCGAGGTAAACAATGAAGAGCTTACTTCAAAGGTAGATGAACTACTTAATATAATAAAGGGTAAGGAAGATACCCAAGTTAATGCTATCTCTACCGATGTTAATGATGTTCAAAAACATTATTCTAATCCTACACGAGCTCCTTATAGTAACTATGATAATCATAATGGATCAAACCATGACAATCTCTCGTTCAAACCTAGCAAAATAATAAGCTTATTAATATCACAGAGAACCATGAAACTAGTATTGGTAAATTATCTAATCAAGTTGTTGCAATTAGAAATCATGTGCATGCTCTAGTGGAAAGGACAAAGACCATGGAATCTCAATTAGGAAAGGTAGCCGAGAGCCAACCTCTAATACTTAAAAAATTTGCTGGAAAGCCCGAGCCAAATCCGGTGGAAGACCTCCAGATGATAAGAGTCAAAAATAATGAAGACAAGCCTGAAGATCTATATTATAGCAACGCACCAACACCCAAATATACCGTGGATGATCTACTAAAGATGATCACCATCAAGAATCCCGGTATTAAAAATGTAATGATGATACCTATCAATAATTTATTCAACAAGGAGCATCTAAAGTTAGATAGTTAGAAATGGAGTATAAGAGACTAGATGATAAGCTTCCTGCTAAGATAGATGATATATTTGAGCCCACTATTAAAATTAAAATTGGGGTTAATGAGATATTTGCACTTTGTGATCTTGGTGCAAGCGTCTCAACAGTTTACAAGAGCTTATTTGATGAAATAAGCTTGGGGCCATTTGCAACTACTGAAATGAGACTCCATCTAGCTGATTCTACATATAAGCAAGATCTTGGGATTAAATAAAATATAGCAGTCCCGCGCTTATTGATCCTGTTACAGTGGACATGCCTGAAGATCCCAAAAGCGCCTATAATTCTAGGTAGGCCATTCCTAAGAACTATTAAAACTGTAATAAATTTCCATGAAGGGAATGAGAGAATAGGACTACCATCTAGAGATCCTTTTATAGTCCAATTCCCTAGGAAGAAGAAGGCCAAGCTTAATAATGATGATGATGGTATATCATGCTGAAAACTAATTACTTTGGAATGGGTGTTCCACTCACTAAACCTAAATGATCACCATCTGGGTCAAGCTAATTGGCCTTAACTAGAAGCGCTTCATGGGAGGCAACCCGTGTGAAATAAGAAGTTGTATTCTTGTGTTAGTTTTGTTTGTTTCTCTTTGTTTTGTTTTTGTTTGTTTTGTTTTTAATAAACAGTGTTCAAGAATACATTTGGAAAGAGGAGAAGAAATTAAGGTAATCCATGATTTTATATTTTGCTAACACATGGCCTTAAGGTATTGCTGATTTTTACAAATCCTATCTTGTTGTTATTTTGCCTTTTGCCAAGATGTGCAAAGGCGCATAAAACTACTAATCAAATCCTCAACATTTTGTAGCTTTCAAGTTGCATAACGACCATTGGTACGATGGGAAATGCCCGTACCGCACGTCCGTACCACATCGAGGCATTAGAAAATACAAGGACTGATTTTTGCCGAAGGACACAGCCGTCATAACGAACACTAGTACGGCTGGACGCGGTCGTACCACCTACCCATACCATATCCTCGAGCAAACATCCAAATTGAAGCAAAGTTACTGGATGCGTAACGACCAGTAGTACGGGCGCGCGCGACCGTACCGCGTGCCCGTACCAAGTTCATCTTCAGAATGGATTCGTTGAACCCAAGGTATGTATTCGGTACGGGCAGATTCCGGTCGTACCTCCCGCCCTTACCATGCACCCGTCCTCCCATATGACCCCAAGAATAGGTAACATAAAATTCCCAAAACACTACTCTCTTTCTTCTATCTCCAAACTCCACACTACCTCCATTGGATCTTCAATTCTACTTATTGTTTCATCAATTCCTTGCTCCCAATTTATCTAAGGTATGTTTCTCCTCCGATCCCCAACTTATTTGCATATAAACCTTGCTCAATCCTTCACCATTATCAATCTAGACTTATTTCTTGTTCTTGAGCTAATCTTGATGTTGAGCATGTTTAGATAGTTTTTAGAGGAGATTCTTTTGTAACTAGTGTAGATGATCGTATATGCTATGTTTCTATTGGACAAAATCTTTGATTAGATCTATTTATTATTTTTTATTAGATGAATACAAGGAGCCGTACACATGTGATGGTTGTGGTGCAATCCGCACCACCCATTGATACGCTAACCCTCGAGTCATTTGGAATCGAGTTCTCCGAGGACTTCCAGCTGAACCATTTCAACCATCTCAAGATCCGAGAAATCAAGTCCACTAAGTGGGCATGTACTTTTATCCTGAACCAACTTGTATCTGTGCTGACTTTCTCAGCACTGTGAGGCATACGATGACATCTCACTACTGCCCCGAGGAGAAACTTCCTGGAGTTGATTGCATCTACTTCCGACTCATGAACTGTGAGTATTCCTTGACACTCAACCAATGGGCTCACTACTTTGGGTTTGCCAACAATCCCACTAACATACGCTGCACCTCTTATCCTGTAAGTCCTACACCCTTGGGCTATTTTAATAGAATGAGAATTCATGGAAACACAACCAAGGGAAACCGAATTGATCATCTTGTTGTTCAAAATTTGTTTTATGTTATTGCTAACACCTTGCAGGCATGTGGTGAATTTACTAGAGTTAATGAGGAGTACATGATGGTCCTTGCTAAAGCTGCAATTCCTAACTACAATTTGACACCAAATTTGGGCATACTTATTTTTTTTATCCTCACCATCAGGGGCTAGAATCTCATGGTCCCATATGCGGAGGAGGAGTCATAACCATGCTTGCAAGGACGCTCCATGTCAACCTAGGTGATATCGAACCATTTTCTGGAAACTGTCGTCTTGGTTTTCTACTCTTAGAGCATTTGGTACGATTTCAAGAATAAATGGTAGATATTTATTTGATATACCTGGAGCGTATCACTTGATCCCTGCTCCTTTACCTAATGGTCTCTTCTATATCGAGGTGGGATGTTTGTGTTATGATATGCAGGTTGAAGCAAGTCTACCATAACAAGAAGCACCTTTGGATGGAGAAAAGGAAGATGAAGGAGTGGAACAAGAAGGGCCCGAACAAGATGTGCAGCCGCCAAATTTCTACACGACCTATGATGATATCTATGGTCTCTAAGGAAACATCCAGAATAAGAACAACCACTCCATCAACCTTCGATATGCTACTGCCAACCTCACCACTCAATTCCATGATTTTAGTAGCCAATGGAAAATGGGTAACTATCCACCACCACCACAATGAGCAACAAAAGGTCGTGCAAAAGCCTGAGCCTGGGGATGTGTCCCTAGGAAAAAAAATTGTATAACGAGGTTGTACTCCAGCTCATTGTGAGCTTTGAAACACTTGTGTTGGTCTGTTTCAATACTTTGATTGTTTTTGCATTTTAGTTTGCTTTCATTTTCATTTTCTTTTTTTGTTTGATTTTGTTTTCCTAGTCACTTTCTTGGTCGCAAGTTCTTTTATATTCTTTAATCCCCATCTTCAAAAATACAAAAATATTTTCCCCTTTTTCCTTTTTCTTGAAAGTGGATTTGAAACTTTCCTCTTTGCATCAATATTATTATGAGAGTGATTTTTCTTGAATTATGAAGTAACACATCCCTATAAGTAATAGGATTATGAAGTCACTCATGAGAGGTATGTCCTATGTTTCCCACTTTTGATGTTTGAATTGTTTATCTTAGCTAGTTGATTTGCTAAGATGCTACGCTAGTTGGAGTAATTCAAAATAGTTATAGTAAAGCTTATTATTTGTATGAATGATTAATCGTGGAAGCTTTTTCTCTAGTTCTTGTATTTAACCGAGTCTTGACTTGGAAATAAATTTTCCAAACAAGTACAAAAATAAAAATTCTAAAAAATTTTATGACTTGTTTGATGAGTGATTCTCTTGAGCGTTTACCTTTGAAGATACTAATCTCCATAGACGTTCTGATAGACTTGACGTCACACTTGAAAGGGATTGTTTGATTGTAATGAAGTATAGTGGTAATTGTGATTGCATTCCAAGATAATATTGTGGATCAAACAATGATACTATTTAAAAAAGTTCTATGTTTCCTATGCACACCTTTGGATGCCAACAACTCCTCTAGCTTCTGAACGATCTATGGTATACCCTAGGATTACGGCTATGAGTTGATGACATTGGTGGCATCATGTCACCATATGGGCAAAAATATTGGTACTCTCGAAGGTTGTGCAAACCATTGTTTAAAAGCATCACTCAATGATCCTTATTGAGAAATATCATTGCAAGAAAATAGAAGAAAAAAGATAAAGAGAAAAAGAAAAGAGAAAATATGATGATTCACACAACAATTCTTTGGCATGATCTTGTTACTACTTTATGAATTTTCTTGAGAAGCAATGATTAGAATAGTAGTGTTTTTTATATTCTTGATTTATAGATGTGGGTGTCAATAAGACACTTCACTATTATGCTACTTCGAACATGAACTCTCTTACTCAATATTGCTATAATAAACATCCTAGTGTTCCTTGGCAAAATGAGAGTTAACTAGAGGAATTGGATTGGTTGTTACATTCCTAGTTATTTATACTTATATTCAACTCTAATTTGATTGTTTTGACTTATCAAAGCTGGTATAGTGTTCTTAGCATCTCTCTAACTTTGATGAGCTTTTAAATATGGAAGAAGTGATGGATGCATATGGATACCAACCATAAGTGAATTAGTATTCTTGTTGTTTCAAGTTTAACCGTTGAATTCCTTATAGTTATTTTGTTTCTTCTTGCTCAAGAGCGCCAATGGCATCCACGTGCAGACAAAAGAACAAGTCGCATGCGCGCTCCCAGGAGCAATGCCCTTTTTCTAGGGATTTTGAACCATGATCGCCCTCGAGCAAGAAGAAACAAAAGAACTATTAGGAATTTAGCGTTTAAACTTGAAACAACGAGAATATGAATTCACGTACGGTTGGTATCCATATGCATCCAGCACTTCTTCCATATTGAATAGCTCATCAAATTTAGAGAGATGCTAATAACACTATTCAAGCTTCGATAACTCAAGACAATCAAATTAGAGTTTAATATACATATAAATAACTAGAAGTGTAAAAATCAATCCACTTCCTCTAGTTAACTCTCAGTTGCCAAGGAACACTAGGATGTTTATTATAGCAATATTGAGTAAGAGATTTCATGTACTAAGTAGAATAACAGTAAAGTTTCTTATTGACACCCACGTTGGTAAATCAAGACTAACAAAAACACTACTATTCCAATCATTTCTTCTCAAGAAAATTCATAAAGCAGTAACGATATCATTCCAAAGAATTGTTGTGTGGATCATCATATTTTCTCTTTTCTTTTTCTCTTTCTCTTTTTTCTTCCTTCTTGCAAGCATATTTCTCAACAAGGATCATTGAGTGATGCTTTGAAACAACGGTTTGCACCACCTTCGATAGTACCAATAATTTTTCCCACACGGTGACACGTATGCCACCCATGTCATCAACTCATAGCCGAAATCTAGGGTTATGCAATAGATCATTCAAAAGCTAGCGGAGTTTTTGGCATCCAAAGGTGTGCATGCGAATCATAATTTTTTTAAAATAGTATCAAAGTTAGATCCACAAGGTTAGCTTTGGAATGCAATCACAATTACCACTAGACTTCATTTCAATCAAAGAACTCCTTTCAAGAGTGCCGTCAAGTCTATCAAAATGTCTATGGGGCTAAGTATCTTCAAAGGTAAACTCTCAAGACAATCACTCATCAACACAAGTCATAAAATTTCACTCTAAGTATCTTGTCGTACTTGTTTGGCAAATTTATTTCCAACGCAAGACTCGGTTAGCTACAAGAACTGGAGCAAAAGCTTTCAGAACTAATCATTAATACAAATAATAAGCTTTACTATTACTATTTTGAATTACTCCCAATAGCATAACATCTTAGCAAATCAACTAATTAAGATAAACAATTCAAAACTGAAAAGTTGGAGACATAGGACATACCTCTCACGTGTGACTTCATAATCCTCTTCCTTATAGAGATGTGTCCCTTAAAAATTCAAGAAAAATCACTCTCATAACAATATTGAAGCAAAGAGGCAAGGTTCAAATCCACTTTAACAAAATGGGAAAAAATCTATTTGTATTTTTAGGATGGAGATTAAAGAATAGAAAACAACTTGCGACCAAGCAAGGGACTAAGAAAAAATTCAAATGGAAAACGAAATCAAACTAAAACAAAAGAAAAATAAAAAGCAAAGTGTTGGAACAAACCAACATGAGTGTTTAAAAGATCACAAAGAGCTGGAGTACAACCTCATTATTAAACAAAGAAAATTGTCGAGGGACACATCCCCAAGCTTAGGCTTTTGCAAGTACTTTTGTTTCTCATTGTGGTGGTGGATATTTTCCCACGTTCTAGTGGATGCTCCAATCATGGAACTAAGTGGCGAGGTTAGCGGTAGCAACTCGAAGGTTTATGGAGAGTTTGTTCATGTTTTGGATATTTCCTTTGAGAGCATAGATATCATCATAGGTGTTGTAGTAGTTTGGTGGTATGACATATTTTTTGGGATCTTCTTGTTCTAGTTCTTCACATTCTTCTTCTTATTCATCCACGGGTACTTCTTGTTCTGGTAGACTTGCCTCAACCTGCGCGTCATAACTCAAACGTCCCTCCTCCATAGAGAAGAGACCATTAGCAAAAGGAGCAGGGATCAAGTGATCCACTCTAGGTATATCGAAGAAATATCTACCATTGGTTCTACAAATCATACCACAAGCTCTAAGAGTAGAAAAACCTAGACAGCGATTTCCAGACAACTGTTGGATGTTACCTAGGTTCACACGGAGAGCTTGTGCAAGCATGGTTATGACTCTTCCTCCGCATATGGGATCATGAGATTCAAGCCCATGACGATGAAGATAAAACAAAAGAAGTGCATCCAAATTTGGCGTCAAGTTACATTTAGGAATTCTCATTATATTAAAGTAACCAAATGGTGTACGATTTATAACAAAAGAGGTGGAGCGTATGTCGGTGGTGTTGTTGGAAAACCCAAAGTAGTGAGCCCATTGGTTGAGTGTCAAGGAGTGTCAACACCCGGATTTTTAATCCTAGATGCATGTTATGCCATACATGCAAATCCGAGGATTACCATTTTTGTGAGACATAACAGATTGGTACCATAGTTCATCATCCATTAAAAACCATAATAAAGGTCTTACAAATAAAGGATCTCATCATCCAATCTTAATACAATCAAAGAAGCGGAATAATATAATAACGGTAGCATGGGCAAAGCTCCATCTTCAGGGTCACAGGCAGCACTGATGATGGGAGATGATCCTGGTTGTCGTAGACTTCCTACTGTCCATCATCCTGGTAGTCTGCCTCATAGTCTGGCCACAGGAATAGCCAGGGACAAAGCCATGAGTACTCTTTAAGTACTCGCAAACTAAGACTAACAAGTAAAGAGGTTTCAAGTAGGAATCCTAATCTCTAGGTTGTTTTGCAAAAGCTAGGTTTATCTCTAGCCGAGTTCAGAAGTAAAGAAAACTAGTTTAAGATTTTATAACACCTAAGTGGGAACTTAGTTTTCATGTTCACAACCCTGTTGTGGTCAAGTCAAAGTCATGATTCATTTTACAAGTCATTTTTAAAACATATGATGACGGAACAGTATGGCCACTCCAACTGTCCATAACCGCGGACGCGGCTATTCGAATAGTTTGACACTATGCATAGGTGGTACACTTTCACCACAATATTCGATACATCCATCAGTAACAATCCTAAATCACCATATTCAGTATGCGGATAATCAATCCTAACCTTTCAATTACACACCCTAGTATAGGCACCTCTCTTATCAGTTTGGCGTCCCAACCATGACCATCTGTCATCTTGGGAACTACACAGGTGGTCAATCATCACGAGGTAGCCTCAGCTAAAACCTCGGCCGCAAGGGAACCCATACTAAGATATATAAACTTCCAGTCAAGCCCTACCAAATTTCAGGTATTGTGGTTGTACGGTAACATTGGAATGGTATCGCATCCGAACACAACCATCAGTTTTATAAAGGGATAAGGCTCATGCCTCAACATTTTCATCATCAAATCATCTGGTGTTCGTAACACATGTCACAAAATTTCATTTGAATGACTCATCATTCTAAGGTTTTCACAATCATTTTCACCAAGTATTCCCATCTAAAGTGATGAAGTTTTATGCTTAGCATTAGCCACTAAAGTTGGGGGTAAGCACTAATGAGGGTGATAATCAGTGTGACTTATATAAGTTAATATCATGCCTCGGGATGACATCTAGTTCTACCTAATTTAGGCCATGTTTTATTCTCTTTATGCTACCTCTAATATCTTTCCAAAATATAACAAACACTACCTAAAAGTACAAAGAATTTTCATAAAGAACTAAACTAATAAAGCTTGCAAGTAAAACTAGGATTTGGTATAATCAAGTGGTATAACCAAAGCATGCTTAATGCATTGCATAGGTTCATTAGTATTATAGGGCTTGAAAGTATTAGCTTGCATGGTTTTAGCTTAGCTTGCCTTGTGTAGTGCAGTGGTTGAAGTTCTCCTCTGCTTCCTCTTCATAGTAGTCTCCTTCCTCTTCGTATCCTTGGTCGGTACTAGTGTCTTTAAATAAATACGAAGTACACAATCACCAAACAATACTTAACTACTTATATTTGGCACAAAAGGGTTTACACTAGATGATCTAGCATCATCACAATCATCACAATGATTAAAGCAATAGTCTTATTCATTTTATTTTAGAAAAGTAATTTCTACTCATTGAAAAACTACTTAAGATTTAACATTCTCCCATTGAAATATGGGATAATGTTGACACATGTCATCACCACATATTTTAATACTTGGGAGTGTGATTTAAAGTTGTGTCACAATTTAATAATGTTTAACCTTATTATTTTAACTAATTAAAGTGACTAGAAATGCCTATGGGGCATTTTTTTATTACTTGTCCATTAATACTATCAGTAAACCTAGATATTTTTATGTATTGAGAAAGGTCTTATCAAATGTGATTTTTGAGAGTTGGAATCAACTCAAAAGCATTTATGGTTGAATTTTGAAAAATGTTTGAATGCAGAAAAGTCTCTGCCTTGTTATTTTTACCATAGGTGATCTATAACTCAAAATGGTTTGAATCCAATGGGATTGGATTAATAATTTCCATATCTTTCTAACAAAATTGGTTTCATTCTATTTGGTTCGGTGAAACACTATGAATTGACTTTTGAATCAACAAACAGAACTAGGTTTTGAGTTTAAATGAAAAATCTAAATTTAAACTAACTGGGTTGCGCGGGAGAGTTACTGGGCCGGCCCACTACGCACAGCGCGCGCGTGGGCGTGTTTAAGTGGTATCCCCACTTGTCAGTGAGACAGGGGGTGGTGAAGGGGTATGGGGTGATTACGGCCGTAGGATTAGATGCAAGATCAACGGCTCATGGGCGTCGTCCTCATCGGAACAGGACACGATGGGGACTAACCCTAGCACGGACAATGGGGGGGCTAGGGAGGCTCACCGAGGCTCAGGCGAGGGTTGGCGATGGGGGCGAATGAGGTTGTCGACAATGGTGGTTGTACTGGTACTAGCGGCGTCTCCTGGGGTGGTTGCAATCGACGGTGCCCTTCTCCTCCAGCAGCGGCGGCCTCCGATGAAATTCCGGTGGCCTAGTGCTAGCCTTGCTCTAGGGAAATGTTTCTGAGAGAGATAGGAGTGAGATGGTGTGGAGAAATCGAGCTGGGGAGGCCTCCTTTTATAGGCAAGGGAGAGAGGCCGAGCAGCGTGGGCAGAGCTCGTCGGGGTTGGCGTTACAGCAAGCTACTGGCATGGCGCGGGTGCTAGGATGGTGCGCGGTTCCCTGGCAATGATCATCGACTTGATGGCGTGGCAAGGGGCGGTGTGGTTTGGTATGGAATGTGCGGTCCTCTAAGCGACACCGACGACGTTTTTGACGACGCACATGTGCTCCTGGTCGTGCGGCGGTGAACGGGCATGTCTGGTGGTCTCCTAGGACAGTGGTGATCATAGGCACGGGCAGCGAAGGCAAGGCACAGCGTGTGCAAGTGTGTCGCGTGTGGTGGTCTGGCATGCTCTCGGCATGGAAGGGGCGAACTAGGCACGACGCGTTCTCTGTGGTCCACGTCTTGGCAGGGCTCGAGGGCTGGACAGGGGGTGGCGGTGTATGGTGGCCTGCCTCCTAGACATGATGGCTAGGCGTGGCGATAGCTCTAGCTAGCTTGCCATGGTCGGCTGGCATGGGGTGGCTCGGGAATTCACGACATGGAGCAATGGGTAGGCTTCTGGCCTATTTAATGTGATGGTTTTCACTGGGGGAGACAAGGATGATCAGAGGGAGACAAGGTTCGGGGTGATCACTACTCAAAAGAGTGAAGTTTGGCCAAGTTTGATTTGTGTCTCCAGGTGTTTGATGAAATGGCAACAAGAGATTTATATTTGAATTTTTGGATGAATTTTGGTGGCTGCATTGGTCACACACTAGGTAGTATCTAGTTTTTGGATTTGTCAAGGTGAACTGGTTTGGTTGGGTTTTGAGAAATGGTGATCTTACCGTATGAACTAGATTTAATTTTGAATTGTCCTTGGCATAGATTTGCAAAATGTTTCTGTGGGTTTACAAGGTGGGCTTGTGTTCAATTTTACTTGTTCTAGCAAGGGGTAAAAAGAATTGGATTTGTTTTCGTTAGAAATCTTGGACTAGAAACACTCAAAGTGGCCTAGTGAACAAGATTGGCAAAAAGGACCATTTGCTTATATGGTTGTTTTTGAATTTCTCTTGATTTGATTATGCTTGGAAATGATTTAGATGATGTTGTTTTCATATTTAACCCAATCCTTGCCATTCGTAACAATCAAAAAATTCCATACAAGCATTCATGCATTCATCACATACACACATGCATTCATATTGATTTTAATTAACAAAAGTTTTTTTTACCCTAAATTTGGGTGATTGGAATTTGATAACCTTGATTAATATTTTTGGCATGTTAAAAACCTTCCCTCCTTAAACAAAATCTCGTCCCGAGATTTGAGAAAAAGAAAACTAGGATTTAAAGAGATCTGGAAACTCAGTCCTAATGTAATCTTCTCGCTCCCAGGTATATTCTTGTTCAGTGTGGTTACTCCATTGGATCTTGAGAAACTTGATACTTCGGGTCCTGGTGGTTCTGAAGGCTTCCTCCAAAATACGAATGGGTAATTCGGGATATGTCAGGTCATCGTTGATCTCTATGGTTCGGTGATCAATATTCTTGAGAACTTTGGTCTTCTCCGGGACTTCTAGTCATTTGCAAAGTAACGAGATGTGAAACACATTATGCACGGCTGACATCTCCTCTAGCAGTTCCAATTGATACGATAATTCTCCTCGGCGATTCAAAATCTTGAAGGGTCCGATATATCTGGGGGATAACTTTCCTTTGAATTGGAAACGTTGAATTTCCTTCAAGGGTGATACTTTGAGACACACAAAATCTCCGATATTGAAGGCTAGGTCTCGACGTTTCTTGTCGGCATAACTCTTCTATCTGGATTGGGCGGTCTTGAGGTGCTCACGGATCTTGTGAACTTTCTCTTTGGCTTATCGTAGGATGTCGGGTCTGAAAATCTGACTCTCTCCTACTTCCGACCAATTCAATGGGGTACGACATTTCCTTCCATACATGAATTCAAATGGGGCCATTTGCAAACTGGCTTGATAACTGTTGTTGTATGAAAATTCTACGAAAGGCAGATAGTCTTACCATTTAGATCCATATTCTAACACATAAGCTCTCAACATATCTTCGAGTATTTGGTTTACTCGCTCCGTTTGTCCATCAGTCTGAGGGTGATAAGCTATGATAAAATCCAGTCGGGTTCCTAATCCTTCTCGGACTTTCTTCCAAAGCCTCGAGGTAAATTGGGTTCCTCGATCCGACACAATGTTCTTGGGGACTCCATGAAAAGTTACTATTCTCAAAATGTACAACTCTGCTAGCTTCGAACTTTGATAAGTGGTCTTGAATGGTAAGACATGGGTGACTTTGGACAGTCTATCCACTATGACACAAATAGAGTCATTTCCCCTACTAGATGTAGGCAAACCGGTGATAAAATCCATTCCAACTGAATCCCATTTCCATTCCGGGATCTGCAATGGTGCAGTAGTACTGCGGGTCTCTGATGTCCCCCCTTGACTCACTGACAAATATCACACTTGGCTATGTAGCTTCCGATTTCTCTCTTCATCTTATGCCACCAAAATTGTTCCTTCAAATCCTGATACATCTTGGTTCCTCCGGGGTGGATAGAATAAAGAGTATCATGGGCTTCTTTCAAAATAGCTTGTTTCAACTCTATGTCTGCTGGCACATAGATACGTCCTTTGTACCACCAATATCCATCTTCATCTTCGGTAAATCCGGGTACCTTCCCTATACCGATATGACGTTTTATTCCGTCGATACTAGCATTTCATTTCTGCGCCTCCTTGATCTGACTGATCAAAGTAGGTTGAAGTTCTATGCTAGCCAAAATTACTTCACTTACTAGCTCCATTTTGAAATCTTCCAACTCCTTGTGCAAACTTGGTTGCTCCTTCAGAATCATGGAGTTCAAGCGACATGGCAATCTGCTAAGAGCATCTGCTACCACATTGGCTTTACCGGGGTGATAGTGAATGTCCAGATCATAGTCCTTGATTAGCTCTATCCATCATCTTTGTCTCATATTCAGATCCTTCTGAGTGAAAATATACTTCAGGCTCTTGATACGTTGGAAAAGTATCTATAATTTTTGATGCTCTATGCTTGTTTAGTACCTACATTGCTTTTATTGTCTACACTTTGAGGTGCTTTTTACATGTTTTCTGGTACTAACCTACTAACAAGTTGCAACAGTGCCAGATGCCTGTTTTCTGCTGTTTTTGGTTTCAAAAAAGTTAGTAAAGAAATATTCTCGGAATTGGACGGGACAAACGTCAAAGTCAATTACTTTCTGTGGGGAACAAGAAGTCTAGAGGAGAGCCGTAGGGGCCGGCCAGGGTGGCCAGACCAACCCCAGGCGCGGGTGGGCCCCACCCCGCGCATGGCTAGGGTTTGGCGCCCCTGGCCGCCGCCTTGGCCTCCCACTTCGCCTCTAAGAATCCCCCGATGCAGAAACCCTAAGCACCCGATCAAATCTCCACAAAACTGTCTGTAGCCACCGCCACCATCGTCCCTATATCGGGGGCATCTGAAGTTCTTCTCGGCACCCTGCAAAAGGGGAGATCATCCCAGAGGCCTTCTCTCTAGTATGATGCGTGAGTAGTTCCACCTTAGACTATGGGTCCATGTAGTTGCTAGATGGTTGTATCTCCTCCTTTGTGCTTCCATGTATATATCTTGTGAGCTCCGTTCATGATCAAGATCTAATCTATTTGTAATCATGCATGTTGTGTTTGCGGGGATTCGATGGATATTGAGATTATGATGTTGGTTAGATTAATGGTTTTGTCTTTATGATTCTATCATGTCTGTGTTGTTTGTGATCTTGCATGCTCTCCGTTGTTAGTAGCTATATTGGCCAAGTAGTTGCTAGTGACTCCATGAGGGGGTATTTATGCTCGAGAGTGGGTTCATGCCTCTAGTTTCCAAGGGAAGTGACAGAAATCTCTTTGGTTCTATATGTGTTGTTGCCACTAGGGATAAAACAATGGTCTCTTGTTCATGGAACATGTGGACTGTTTACCATAAACACTTTTCTTAAAGCAGTTGTCTGTTGCTTGCAACTTAATACTGGAGGGGGTTCGGATGATAACCTGAAGGTGGACTTCTAGTCATAGATGCAGTTGGATGGCGATCTATGTATCTTGTTGTATTGCCCAATCGAATCTCTTAGGATCTTTCTAACTAGTAATTGCATTATTATGCCTTGCTCAGTTCCTGATAATTGCACTGCTGTAATTTGTTTACCCTTCATGCCATGTTGTTTATCTAAGGAGAGTGCCTCTAGTGAACTATGGACCCCGGTCCAATCTTTACCATTGATACATCTTCCACTGTTACTTGTTTACTTGTTGCAAACCATTACCTTCCACACCATACGTTTAATCCTCTGTTACAACAAATCGGTGAGCTTGATAACCTCACTGATTCGTTGGGGCGAAGTCTTGAGTTTGTGTTGTGCACGTCTCCGCGTTGATTGCAACACCTGTGTGACGTTTCCTTCCTCCTACTGGTTCGATAACCTCGGTTTCTTACTTAGGGAAAACTTGCTGCTATATTGCTTCATACCTTTCTCTTGGGGTTCCCAACAGGCTCACATAACCTGTTCAATCCATCAAGCTTTTCTGGCGCTGTTGCCAGGGAGGCTAAGGACGTCTTCACAAGGGGAGTCCTTCACTTCCTTTCTCTTTACTTTATTTTTAGTTTGCTTTGTTTCTTTTTCTTGGTTTTGTTTGCCTCTTTTCAAAAAAACAAAAAAATTAGTCTAGTTTGGTTTGTTTGCTTTATTCAAAAACACAAAAAAATTAGTTCCTGCTTTAGCTGCTGCTGCTGTTTTTGGCTTGCCCACCTTTGCCAAAATGATCTCTACTGAGAACACCAAGTTGTGTGATTTCACTAGCACCAACAACAATGATTACCTAAGCACTCCTATTGCTCCACCTGCTCCTGATGCTAACTTTTATGGAATTAAGCCTGCTTTGTTGAATCTTGTGATGAGAGAGCAATTTTCTGGTGCTGGTTCTGATGATCCTGCTGCCCATCTTATCAGCTTTGTTGAACTTTGTGAGATGCAAAAGTATAAGGATGTAGATGGATATATTATTAAACTCAAGCTTTTTCCTTTCTCCTTGAGAGAAAAAGCTAAAGAATGGTTTCTTTCTTTGCCTAAAAATAGTATTGATTCTTGGACTAAGTGCAAAGATGCTTTTATTGGAAAGTACTATCCTCCTGCTAAGATTATATCTATGAGAAGTCATATTATGAAATTTAAACAACTTGATAGTGAACATGTTGCTCCAGCTTGGGAAAGAATGAAATCTTTGGTTAAAAATTGCCCTACTCATGGACTCACTGCTTGGATGATTATCCAGACTTTTTATGCAGGTTTAAACTTATCCTCAAGAAATCTGTTGGATTCAGCTGCTGGAGTACCTTTATGGGCCTCACTTTGGGTGCTGCAACAAGGATCCTTGATAATATGATGGTTAACTACTCGGAATGGCATGTTGAGAGAGCTCCACATGGTAAGAAGGTAAGTTCTGTTGAGGAAACTTCCTCTTTGAGTGAAAAGATTGATGTTATTATGGCTATGCTTGTTAATGGGAAAGCTCCTTTATATCCTAATAGTGTTCCCTTAGCCTCTTTGGTTGCTTAAGAAGAGCAAGTTGATGTGAACTTCATTAGAAACAACAATTTCAACGACAATGCCTATAGGAACAATTTTGGTAGCAACAACAATTATAGGCCTTACCCTCCTAATAATGGCAATTCCTATGGAAACTCTTACAATAATGCTAGAAGTGCCCCCTCTGAACTTGAAGTCATGCTCAAAGACTTTATTAGTAAACAAACCACTTTCAATAAGACTATAGAGGAAAAACTTTTAACTATTGAGAAAAATATATCCTCTTTGTCTGAAGCTCAATCTTCCTTGCTTAATAAAATGGCTACTAAACCTGAAACTATGGAAAACACCTTTTCTACTTCTCATGCCATACAAGTTACTATTGATGAAAATGTTAGGCTATTAGCTCAACTTCATGCTAAGTGGGAACGGGAAGCTGAAATTGATAGAAACAATAGTGTGTGCACCATCACCACTAAACCACAAGTAGTCCATGTTCCTCCTCCTACTATGCCTAAGCCTATTGAGCCTACGCTAGTGATGCTAAGCTTGATTTTGATATTGATGGTTGCAATGTTTCTGAAGTGATTATGTTCTTGCAAAAGCTTGCTAGAAGTCCTGATGCTAGTGATATGCATGTTGCTTTCAGTAAACATATTACAGATGCTCTTGTGAAGATTAAGGAAGAGAAGCTAAAACACAAAGCTTCTATTCATAGGAAAGTAGAAGATAGTTGGGAACCCATTATTAATATGCAAGTGAATGACTTTGAACTCAAAGCTTCGTGTGATCTTGGTTCTAGTGTCTCTATTATGCATAGGAAGACTTGTGAAATGCTTGATTTTCCACCATTGGAAGATTGTTATTTAGATGTCCCACTCAATGATAATGCTAAGAAGAAACTCATGGGGAGTATTAATGATGTTATCATTATGGTTAATAATGCTTATGTCCCTGTGGATTTATGTTTTGGATGTTGAATACAATGCTTCTTGTCCTATTACTTTGGGAAGACCTTTTCTTAGAACAGTTGGCGCTATCATTGATATGAAAGAAGGCACCATCAAATATCATTTTTCATTCAATTAAGGTATTGAACACTTCCCTATGAGAATAGAGAGGTTGATTTTTGCTCCTCCTTTGAAAGCAAGATTTGATGTTAATGCTTCCTCATTTGAAAATAGTTGATTCTTCTTGCTTCTTATGCCTAACTTAAAGGCGTTAAAGAAAAGTACTTGTTGGGAGATAACCCAAGAGTTTCCTTGAGTCTTGGAAGTTATTACTTCAGTAATGACCTCTCCGTATCCTTTTTGTTTGCTTTTTGTGCCAAGAATGACCTCTAATGAGAGGGAAGTAAGATTTGGGGAGTTGCTGTCCCGAAACAGATTTCTGTCCTCCACAAAAAACATTCGTGAGGAGTCTCTGTAACTTGGATTGAGCTGAAAATTTAAGAATAAATACCCCAGTATGTTATCTAACTTTCATTAGTTCAACATTGTTTAATTTGAGAAACATAAGATGTTCGAAAAAATTGTTTTCTACCTCCTGGTCTGTTTTAACAGATTTCTGCCATTATTTGCATTTGCTTCTTATTGATTCCTTTTTGAGTTCTCTTTAGGTGAATTGAGATTTTTTAAGGAATCACTACAGTAGATTGTGTTTTTAGTGAAAAGACTTGATGTTCCAAAGCTTTGCCAGAGGTCTAATATCTTTTGAATACACTAATGTTTCTAATGAAGATTGTGTGAAGTTTTGTATGAAGGAAAAATTTCACGTGTAGAGAGAGAATGATGGAATGAGATGAAGAATGGACAAAAGCTCAAGCTTGGGGATGCAACCATGGTGTCACCCCAAGAAATATCCAAGAGGTACAAGCACCAAACCTTGGGGATGCCCATGGCATCCCCTTCTTCATCAATAAAAAGCTCAGGTCTGTCTAGACACTTCGTTTTTATTGTTTCATGCATAGTTGTGTTGTAGAGGTCCCAACCTGATAAGGTAGAGATCCCTGTGTTTACAATGCTAGTACCTGGTCAGTAGCTAGCATCCACAGTTTAAGATGTAATATCAAGAAACAAAGGTCATAGTACAACTTTATAACTAGGAATAAAATAATTCATTACATCTTACATAGCTCATTTGGCTATCTCATTACAATGCAGCAGAAATAACTATCTACCATGGAGTCCTTCATCTTCAATGTGCCACAGGAAATCATGTTGGTTGTAGACTTGTAATCCTATTCAACACACTTCACTAACATCAAACAAAACCTGCAACATAATAAGTTACAGCCACAAGGGTCAATACATTTGAATTATATTGGCAAGTGATACTATGGTAGAATAGTGGTATCTATCATCTATATTCATTTGGCTAATTGGATATTAGGATTGCTTTTCTCAAAATAGATTTTCCTTATCATTTGAAAACACTAAGTTTTTATTTGTCAAAATCACCCAAGGCATCTACCAATCAAATATTGAAGATCCTTTAACCCTTGTTCAACCACAAGTTTTTAACTCAGAAATTGGGATGAGGATATTCTTGATAGCTTCCATGTCTTGATGCTCAAATTGTCCGTTGTCGGGGACACGACTAAGTACTTAGATTTTACTCTCTCGAGAGGTGGTGCACTTTCCCCACAAGACTCGACATGCATCGAGACAAGATCTTTCGGAAGCCTTCCCTTAGACCAAAATGGACGCGTTCCCAAACATGTCACCCCCTACCACCAACTGTCCATTTGGCTAAGTTATTGCAACCTATATGATCCAGGCAGAGCCCATATTACCATGTGGCTTCACTTGAAGCTTCTCAACATTTGACATCTCAAATCTCTTTGTTCCTGGGTGACATTCCACAAGTGAGATACACTAGGGTAGGCCATAAATATGGGGCCCTATGTAACCACTCAACATAATCCATACAAGTCCCATTCCACCTAGGTGATTCATTCACATAGTTGTTTTATTAAACAAAACACAAGTCCTTGACTAGAAATATTTTATAGCATGAATATAATCCACCCTTGTTTTCTACTAGCTAAGCTAAGCATGATAGTAGTAGGGATATAAAATTAGGAAAATTCTACTAAGGCATCATCTACTAGGATTTTGTGAACACCTGGATTTTTAATCCCAGATGCCTGTTATGTCATACATCGCAATCCCAGGATTACCATTTTTGCGAGACATAACATAATTGGATACCACAGTACATCATCCATTACAAACCATACATAAGGTCTTACACAAATAAGGATCTCATGATCCAGTTCTTAATACAACTCAAGGAGTGGGAATACGTAATAATAACGGTAGAGTAGGCGAAGCTCCATCTTCGGGGTCATAGGCAATGCTGACAATGGGAGATGATCCTAGTTGTCGTAACCTTCCTGGGGTACATCCTCCAGGTACTCCTCTTCATAGTCTGGCCACGGGAATAGCCAGGGACAAAGCCATGAGTACTCTTTAAGTACTCGCAAACTAATACTAACAAGTGAAGGGGTTTTTTGTAGTAGGAAACTAAGCTCTAGGGTTGTTTTGCAAAAAGCCAGATTTACAACTACTAAGTTCAGAAGTAGGAAAAGCGATTTGAAATTTTATAACACCTAAGTGGGAACTTGTATTTCATATCACAACTCTGTTGTGGTCAAGTCAAAGTCTCAACTTATTTCACAAGTCAAATTGAAAACATTTGACGGGGGAACAGTATGGCCACTCCAACGGTCCATAATCAGGGACGCGGCTATTCGAATAGTTTGACACTCTGCAGAGATTGTACACTTTCACCACAACATTCGATACATCCGTCAGGAACAAATCCTGAATTCACCATACTCAGTAGTATCCTCCTTCTTCCTCGTATCCTTGGTCGGTACTAGCGTCTATAAATAAATACGAGGTACACAATCAGCAAACAATACTTAACTACTTTCAATCATTACACAATAGGGTCCTATAGATGATCTAGCATCATCACTAACATTACAAGATTAAAGCTTGTTTTAATTCCTTTTATTTTTAGAAAAGTAATTTCTAATCATATAAAAACTACTTAAGATTTAATATTCTCCAAACCAAACATGGGATCATGTTGGCACATGTCATCACCACATATTTTAGTCCATGGGAATGTGATTTAAAGTGGTGTCACAATTTAAGAAGGTTTAACCTTTTATTTTAGTTAAATAAAGTGGCTAGAAATGCCTATGTGGCATTCTTTTATTACATGAACATTATTTCTGTAAGTAAACCCAAATGTTTTTATATATTCTGAAAGGTATGATCAAATGTGATTTTTGAGAGTTGGAATGAACTCAAAAGCTTTTATGGTTTAAATTTGAAAAATGTTTCAATGCAGAAAAGGTTCTGCCTTGTTATTTTTACCAAGGGTGATCTACAGATCCAAATGATTTAAATCCAACGGTCCTGGATTCAGCATTTCAAGACCTTTCTGACAAAATTTGTTTCATTCAATTTGGTTCACTGTATCGAGCTGGGTTGATTTTTGAAAATGGGTATAGAACTAGGTTTGAACATAAATGGAAAAAGTTGAATTCAAACGAGTGGGCTGCGCGGGAAACGATACTGGGCCGGCCTACTAAGCACAGCGCTTACGCGGGCTGGTTAAGTTGCTGTCCCCATGCGTCAGTGTGACGAGGGGGTGCGCAGCGGTACAGGGCAATGTGAGCCATGGGATCTTGTTCTAATCTAACGACCCTGGTTCATCGTCCACGTCGGGCAGCGCCGGCGAGACAGAACCCTAACACGGCAGGTGGGGGTCGTCGGGGGCTCATCGGGGCTCAGGCAAGGGTCGACTATGCGGGCGAACGACGAAGTCGACGACGGCGAACCTCCTGGTACCGGCAGCTTCTCCTGGGGCGGCTCCAACCGCTGGCTCCCTTCTTCTCCAGCAGCGGCGGTGTCACATCCCAAGATTTTCCAAATCTTGTAATGTGAAAATAAATTAATAAAATAAAACTTTATTTGATTTTCAGAGCCAGAAGAAACTTTTTGAATTCAAAAGGAACTTCAAACCAATTTGAATCAAATAAAATCCTAAAGGGATTTAAAAATATAAACATTTATTAAAGGAAATTAAAAATGTTTTGGAATTAATTTGGATCCTTTAATAAAAGATTTTGTTTTCAAATGAAAAGGTGGATTTATAAATAAAGAATATTTTATAAAGCCAAATTAAAACTTAGCCAAGCTTTGGGATTAAAACATTTTATTATTTAAATTAACTAAAGTTTGTTTAAGTAAAATTAATAGGGATTTAATATCCAACCTTATTTAAATAAAAGGTTTTACCAATTTAAATTTAAACATCAAAACTTATTAAATTATTTAAAATAAGTTTTCCTAAATATTTGATATTCACAAATAAAACCTACTAAAGTGTTTTAGCTTTGTTTTAGTTTTTAAAATAAATATTCTCAATAAAAAAATCCCTAGTTGATTTAATAATGAAAGTCTATTATATTTAATTAATAATGGACACCAAAGTAAAATGTTATTTTGTTTTAAAACAAGATTTCCCAATATTATATATTTCCCAAATTAAACCTACTAATTTGATTTTGAAAATAATTAGGTTTCAAATAAGGATTTTATTAATAAAATCAAACTCTATTTGATTTAATAACTAAGACCCAATTTATTTAATTATTAATAGACCCTAAGGTAAAAGGATTATTTTATTTTAAACAAGTTTTCCAAATAATCTTTATTTCCAAATAAAACCTACTGTTTGGGTTTTGAAAACATTTTGGATTTCAAATGAAGATTTTATTAAATAAACCAAACCCTATTTGATTAATAAACCTTGGCCCATTTTATTTAACTAATATTGGACCCTTTAGCAAAAATGTTATTTTGTTTTAAACAATCTCCAAGTATGCTTTATTTACAAATGATATCTACTGGCTTGGTTTGGGAAAATATTTTGGGATTTAAATGGAGATTTATTAAATAAATCATATCATATTTGATTAAATAAGTATGATCTATTTTATATTAAATAGATCCTAAAAGGAATGAAAATATTATTTTATTTTGGAGTATTGGATTATGTTGTTGAACAGAACCAAAAACACAATGCAAAGTTTAATGATTGTTTGAATTGTTTGAAATATTTGAATGCTTGAATAATTGTTTGAAATAACAAAACAGGAAATAGAATTAGAAAAAGAAAAAGGAAGCAGACAGAAAAAAATAAGAGGAAACGACCAGCCCACCATCTGGCCCAACAGCAGCCCAGTCCAGCTCAGTCCGCTTCCCTGCACGAAACGTTTTGCACACGAACACATACCCACACCGACGCTGACCAGAGGACCCCACCTGAAACGTTTTCCCCACTGACCAGCGGACCCCTTTCCACTGTTCTCCTTCTCCACCCCGCGACTGCTTCTTCCTCCTCTCGTCGCTGTTGCCAGCATTGAATCGTGGCATCAATACGCCTTAACGCAGACACCATAACTCGCCGCGATCAAGCACCTTAAAGCGCCAGCCTCCCCTCTTCTGTTTTCCCCAGACGCCCCTCCTCGACACGCCTCCAGGCCGCCACAATTTCTCCTCGACTGCTCTGTCTCCGATGATGCTCCGGTGATGATTCCGGCGAAACCAGACCTCCCCTTGCTTCATTGACCAAGCTCACAGCTCCCACACAACCAGACGCATCTCCCAGCATCCTCCTCTCAACCGCGGGCGCCCCATAGCGTCGGCTACATCAAACTTTCGAACGCCGCCGCGTCTGCCATTCTCCGACGAGCTCCTCTGGTAATCCCTGACCGCCCCCTCCTCTCTAGTTGACACTATCGTACTCCCTTTCCTCGTACGTGTCTAACGCTCCCTCTGTTATGCACCGGCGTGTCTTGTAGCCTCGTTCCCGACAACAACCGAGCGTGCCTGACGGAAGCAGGAACTCCGGCGACCTATTAGTACCGCCCCAGTGCGCCCCTTGCCTCCTCGAAACCACGTCGAGCTTCCCCACGACCCTGTGAACCCGGTGAGCACACTCCCCCTCTGCCTCGCTTCCTGTATCGCCGGTGCCGCCGTGAAACAGAGTCACCGCCGTCGGTAGCCACCGCAGCGCCGCCAGTTCCTGGCTGATACGATGTGAGCCGTTAGATCACGATCCTATGCACACGATAGATCACTTAACCTGAACCGTTACGTTTGATCTGCACCGCACAATCCCACTTAAATCCTGCGGTCCACATCACGCGATCCTACCGAACCGTTATGAGCCAATAAGATACAGACACGTGGCCAGAGATGTTTTAAAACAGATTTTTGAAAACAGATTTAAATGCCATTTTCAAACCCTTATAACTTTTGAACCACACGTTCAAATTTGACAAATTTTATATCAATGGATTCAGGAGAACAAGCCCTAGCCAACCATGGCCTTAGTTTAGCAAATAGTATCTGTTAGCTTGTTTGAATTTGCAGAAACTTTTGTGAGCTTGTTTAGAGTATAAAAATTGTTTAAAAATGATTTTTGGATTAAAACCTTTGCAAAATGGTTTGTTGTGACCTCACTGACCCTAGGAACCAACCCTTGGTATTAAAAATGATTTTTGTAAGATTTAGGTTGGATTACTTGACTTAGTCCTTTTCTAGCCAAATAAAAAGAATTGATTTTATTATGGAAATGTTTATAGGAAGAAAACTTTGAGTAGATGGTTTGGACCAAATCTACTGACCAAAAAAACACCAAGTTTTGCAATAGAAACTCATTTGGTGAACCCTATAGGCTAATGCCTTAATAAAAATGTTTCTACACCACATAAAATAACACTTTGTTTTGAAAATGGTTTTAAAGTGAAACCTTTTGCAAATGACTTGGCCACTTTAGGAAATGACCATTAGATGTACCCAAATGTCTATGACCCACTAGGAACCACTTTTTCAAACAAAACAAAGCTTGGCATGCTTGCATGCATTTCTTTGACTTTGTTATTTATGTGTGTTGTTTTGCTTGATTGGTAGATTGAGTTTGTGCCTTGCTTGATTGATTTGTAGTGACTTGAAGAGTGTGATTGTTGCAAAGATCAAGAAGTGAACCTATACTCTAGCAAAAAGGCAAGTGATGCTTCATTCTCTTGTCCCATTATTTTTCTCTATGCATTAGTAATTTTGCTAAGTAAAACTTGCATGGATTTTGCTAAGTATAGATCTTGCTATAGGAAAACCTAGTAGATGAATCCTTAGTAGGATTTTCCTAAGTTAGAGATTCCTACTACTACCAAGCTTAGCCTAGCTAATAGAAAACATGGGTGGAAAAATATATTCACACTATGGAAAAATATTCTAAGTCTGAGGACTTAAGTTTTGTTTAATAAAACAACTAAGTCAATGAACCTCCTGGGTGGAATGGAAGGATTGGGATATGTTGAGTGGTTCACAAGGCCATGGACTTGGCTTGTGTATATCACTTGTGGATGGCCACCCAGGAAACAAAGAGATTTGAGATGTCAAATGTTGAGAAGCTTCAAGTGCAACCACTTGGCAATATGGGCTCTGCCATGATCATATAGGTTGCAAGAACTTAGCCAAATGGACAGTGGGTGGTAGTGTTTGATAGGTTGGAACGCGTCCATTTTGGTCTAAGGGGAAGCTTCTGAAAGATCTTGTCTTGGGAAACCAAGTCTTGTGGGGAAAGTGCACCACCTCTGCAGAGTGTAAAATCTAAGTACTTAGCCATGTCCCTGGTAAAGGACAATTTGAGCATCAAGACATGGAAGCAATGAAGAATCTCATCATTCAAATTTCTAAATTAAAACTTGTGGTTTGAACAAGGGTTGTTTGAATTCTTCAATCATTGATGGAGAGATGGCTTGGTACAAGGATCTTGAAATCTTTGATTGAGAAAAATGATTTTGTCAAGCAAAAAAACTTAGTATTTTCAAATGTTAAGGAAAAACCTATTTTGAGCAATGCAAGCCTCAACTCCACTTAGCCAAATGCATATAGATGATAGATTCCACTATACTACCATAGTATCACTTGCCAATACAATTCAAATGTATTGACCCTTTGTGGCTGTAACTTATATGTTGCAGGTTTGATTGATTTTAGTGAAGATTGATTGATTAGGATTACAAAGTCTACAACCAACATCTGCCTGTGGCACTTTGAAGATGAAGGACCCCATGCTTATAGTTATTCCGCTACAATGTAATGTAATAGCCATATGAGCTATGTTTGATGTAATAAACTTATGTTATTCCTGGTTATAAAGTTATATTATGACCTTTGTTTCTTGATATTACATCTTAACTGTGGATGCTAGCTATTGATCCAGGGACTAGCATTGTAAAACACAGGAGGGAACAATCTTATTAAAGGTTGGGACCTCTACAGATGGTATCAGAGCATTGTGTTGCCTGTAGGATTTGTAAACCCTAGGATTGGACAAAAAACCCTTAGAAAAATAGGAGTTGTATTTGTTCCAAAAACTTATTTACAAAAATCTTGTAAATTCTTTCCTCAACCATTTTGGTTTCAACTCTACTTCTCTTCTACTTCAACTTGATGGAAAACCTACCCATGACCAAAGACTACACCATGTGCAAAGGACTACTTCAACTCTAATGACTTCAACATCTTCAGCATATTCACCAAGGACTTCCAATATGGATATCACCAAGGACTACAAGTGAAACAAGGAAATCTTGCTTAAGATTTAGAGACTGAGGGAATGCAAAATAAGAAGAAGCCATCAACAACTTTGAAGTTTTGTGACCAAGAGTTTTTCTCAAGGAAACCATGATCTCATGCAAGAAGAATCAACAAAGAAGGAAAGGAAGATCACAAGTGAACCATGTAGATGGACCACCATATTTTAGTTAAAACAAAACCACCAACTTATGTGGTGTAACAAAAATATTTTGTTGCCTAAAAATATGCTTGAACTTTGTTGTTTGAGTGAAAAGTTGTTTGTGATTGCATGCACATTGTTTGTGTGAATTGTGATGTGTGAGATTAGAAATAATTCCTTAGAAATATCTTGCCTATTCTAAAACTCACTTCAAACCCAAACAGATGACTACTCTAAGAGACACCAACACCAACCAAGAAGACAACATGAGAGAACTTATAGCAACCCAAAACCAGTTGAGCCAAGAGACAACTCAGCTTTTAGCCAACAACAATGGACTAGACCCAGCCATACAAAGGATTTTGAAACTTCAATCCCAATTGTTGCAAGGATTAGTTACTCAAATGATCAACATGAGAGAAAACTTTTTCCAAAGAGCTAATGACAACAAGGATGACAATGATGCTATTCTAGAAGGAACCCAGGCCAACAATAGTTTTAGAGACAAAGATTATGCATCCAAGGAACATGAAGATCAATACCCCAAGAAGAGAGAAAGATCTCCCACTCATGAAGAACATGAACTAGAAGAACTCCTATCTTTGGAGAGACCCAAAAAGAAGAAGAAAGACATAAGCCAGTTGCAATGTTTCAATTGCAAAGAGATGGGACACTATGCCAATGAATGCCCAGAAAACAAGAAGAGCCAAGAAAACAAACAAAGGCTAGTGAAACCCAAGATAAGGAAGGATTTTAGCCAAGTGATGTGCAAACACTGCAAAGAGTTAGGACATTATGCAAACTACTGTCCAGGAAAGATGAAGCATAAGATAAACCAGCCTATGAGGGATCTCAGCCTTGTCACATGTTTCAAATGCAAGGAACTAGGCCACTATGCAAACAATTGTCCAGAAAGGATGGAGAACAAGTTAAACAAGTCTATGAAGGATCTCAGCCTTGGCCCATGAGTCAAGTAAAGAAACCAAGGACACATGCAACTGTTTGCTTAGAGAGATTTTTCCCAGAATCCCAAGAAGGACAATATGTAACTTTTGTTTGAAATTTTTTAAGGGTGGTAGTACCCTAGTTGTTTTGAACTTGCTTGTAACCCAGCCTTCCCAAATCTCGGGACGAGATTTATTTTAAGGGTGGTAGCCTGTCACATCCCAAGATTTTCCAAATCTTGTAATGTGAAAATAAATTAATAAAATAAAACTTTATTTGATTTTCAGAGCCAGAAGAAACTTTTTGAATTCAAAAGGAACTTCAAACCAATTTGAATCAAATAAAATCCTAAAGGGATTTAAAAATATAAACATTTATTAAAGGAAATTAAAAATGTTTTGGAATTACTATTTTGGATCCTTTAATAAAAGATTTTGTTTTCAAATGAAAAGGTGGATTTATAAATAAAGAATATTTTATAAAGCCAAATTAAAACTTAGCCAAGCTTTGGGATTAAAACATTTTATTATTTAAATTAACTAAAGTTCGTTTAAGTAAAATTAATAGGGATTTAATATCCAACCTTATTTAAATAAAAGGTTTTACCAATTTAAATTTAAACATCAAAACTTATTAAATTATTTAAAATAAGTTTTCCTAAATATTTGATATTCACAAATAAAACCTACTAAAGTGTTTTAGCTTTGTTTTAGTTTTTAAAATAAATATTCTCAATAAAAAAATCCCTAGTTGATTTAATAATGAAAGTCTATTATATTTAATTAATAATGGACACCAAAGTAAAATGTTATTTTGTTTTAAAACAAGATTTCCCAATATTATATATTTACCAAATTAAACCTACTAATTTGATTTTGAAAATAATTAGGTTTCAAATAAGGATTTTATTAATAAAATCAAACTCTATTTGATTTAATAACTAAGACCCAATTTATTTAATTATTAATAGACCCTAAGGTAAAAGGATTATTTTATTTTAAACAAGTTTTCCAAATAATCTTTATTTCCAAATAAAACCTACTGTTTGGGTTTTGAAAACATTTTGGATTTCAAATGAAGATTTTATTAAATAAACCAAACCCTATTTGATTAATAAACCTTGGCCCATTTTATTTAACTAATATTGGACCCTTTAGCAAAAATGTTATTTTGTTTTAAACAATCTCCAAGTATGCTTTATTTACAAATGATACCTACTGGTTTGGTTTGGGAAAATATTTTGGGATTTAAATGGAGATTTATTAAATAAATCATATCATATTTGATTAAATAAGTATGATCTATTTTATATTAAATAGATCCTAAAAGGAATGAAAATATTATTTTATTTTGGAGTATTGGATTATGTTGTTGAACAGAACCAAAAACACAATTCAAAGTTTAATGATTGTTTGAATTGTTTGAAATATTTGAATGCTTGAATAATTGTTTGAAATAACAAAACAGGAAATAGAATTAGAAAAAGAAAAAGGAAGCAGACAGAAAAAAATAAGAGGAAACGACCAGCCCACCATCTGGCCCAACAGCAGCCCAGTCCAGCTCAGTCCGCTTCCCTGCACGAAACGTTTTGCACACGAACACATACCCACACCGACGCTGACCAGAGGACCCCACCTGAAACGTTTTCCCCACTGACCAGCGGACCCCTTTCCACTGTTCTCCTTCTCCACCCCGCGACTGCTTCTTCCTCCTCTCGTCGCCGTTGCCAGCATTGAATCGTGGCATCAATACGCCTTAACGCAGCCACCATAACTCGCCGCGATCAAGCACCTTAAAGCGCCAGCCTCCCCTCTTCTGTTTTCCCCAGACGCCCCTCCTCGACACGCCTCCAGGCCGCCACAATTTCTCCTCGACTGCTCTGTCTCCGATGATGCTCCAGTGATGATTCCGGCGAAACCAGACCTCCCCTTGCTTCATTGACCAAGCTCATAGCTCCCACACAACCAGACGCATCTCCCAGCATCCTCCTCTCAACCGCGGGCGCCCCATAGCGTCGGCTACATCAAACTTTCGAACGCCGCCGCGTCTGCCATTCTCCGACGAGCTCCTCTGGTAATCCCTGACTGCCCCTCCTCTCTAGTTGACACTATCGTACTCCCTTTCCTCGTACGTGTCTAACGCTCCCTCTGTTATGCACCGGCGTGTCTTGTAGCCTCGTTCCCGACAACAACCGAGCGTGCCTGACGGAAGCAGGAACTCCGGCGAGCGATTAGTACCGCCCCAGTGCGCCCCTCGCCTCCTCGAAACCACGTCGAGCTTCCCCACGACCCTGCGAACCCGGTGAGCACACTCCCCCTCTGCCTCGCTTCCTGTATCGCCGGTGCCGCCGTGAAACAGAGTCACCGCCGCCGGTAGCCACCGCAGCGCCGCCAGTTCCTGGCTGATACGATGTGAGCCGTTAGATCACGATCCTATGCACACGATAGATCACTTAACCTGAACCGTTACGTTTGATCTGCACCGCACAATCCCACTTAAATCCTGCGGTCCACATCACGCGATCCTACCGAACCGTTATGAGCCAATAAGATACAGACACGTGGCCAGAGATGTTTTAAAACAGATTTAAATGCCATTTTCAAACCCTTATAACTTTTGAACCACACGTTCAAATTTGACAAATTTTATATCAATGGATTCAGGAGAACAAGCCCTAGCCAACCATGGCCTTAGTTTAGCAAATAGTATCTGTTAGCTTGTTTGAATTTGCAGAAACTTTTGTGAGCTTGTTTAGAGTATAAAAATTGTTTAAAAATGATTTTTGGATTAAAACCTTTGCAAAATGGTTTGTTGTGACCTCACTGACCCTAGGAACCAACCCTTGGTATTAAAAATGATTTTTGTAAGATTTAGGTTGGATTACTTGACTTAGTCCTTTTCTAGCCAAATAAAAAGAATTGATTTTATTATGGAAATGTTTATAGGAAGAAAACTTTGAGTAGATGGTTTGGACCAAATCTACTGACCAAAAAAACACCAAGTTTTGCAATAGCAACTCATTTGGTGAACCCTATAGGCTAATGCCTTAATAAAAATGTTTCTACACCACATAAAATAACACTTTGTTTTGAAAATGGTTTTAAAGTGAAACCTTTTGCAAATGACTTGGCCACTTTAGGAAATGACCATTATATGTACCCAAATGTCTATGACCCACTAGGAACCACTTTTTCAAACAAAACAAAGCTTGGCATGCTTGCATGCATTTCTTTGACTTTGTTATTTATGTGTGTTGTTTTGCTTGATTGGTAGATTGAGTTTGTGCCTTGCTTGATTGATTTGTAGTGACTTGAAGAGTGTGATTGTTGCAAAGATCAAGAAGTGAACCTATACTCTACCAAAAAGGCAAGTGATGCTTCATTCTCTTGTCCCATTATTTTTCTCTATGCATTAGTAATTTTGCTAAGTAAAACTTGCATGGATTTTGCTAAGTATAGATCTTGCTATAGGAAAACCTAGTAGATGAATCCTTAGTAGGATTTTCCTAAGTTAGAGATTCCTACTACTACCAAGCTTAGCCTAGCTAATAGAAAACATGGGTGGAAAAATATATTCACACTATGGAAAAATATTCTAAGTCTGAGGACTTAAGTTTTGTTTAATAAAACAACTAAGCCAATGAACCTCCTGGGTGGAATGGAAGGATTGGGATATGTTGAGTGGTTCACAAGGCCATGGACTTGGCTTGTGTATCTCACTTGTGGATGGCCACCCAGGAAACAAAGAGATTTGAGATGTCAAATGTTGAGAAGCTTCAAGTGCAACCACTTGGCAATATGGGCTCTGCCATGATCATATAGGTTGCAAGAACTTAGCCAAATGGACAGTGGGTGGTAGTGTTTGATAGGTTGGAACGCGTCCATTTTGGTCTAAGGGAAAGCTTCTGAAAGATCTTGTCTTGGGAAACCAAGTCTTGTGGGGAAAGTGCACCACCTCTGCAGAGTGTAAAATATAAGTACTTAGCCATGTCCCTGGTAAAGGACAAATTGAACATCAAGACATGGAAGCAATCAAGAATCTCATCATTCAAATTTCTAAATTAAAACTTGTGGTTTGAACAAGGGTTGTTTGAATTCTTCAATCATTGACGGAGAGATGGCTTGGTACAAGGATCTTGAAATCTTTGATTGAGAAAAATGATTTTGTCAAGCAAAAAAACTTAGTATTTTCAAATGTTAAGGAAAAACCTATTTTGAGCAATGCAAGCCTCAACTCCACTTAGCCAAATGCATATAGATGATAGATTCCACTATACTACCATAGTATCACTTGCCAATACAATTCAAATGTATTGACCCTTTGTGGCTGTAACTTATATGTTGCAGGTTTGATTGATTTTAGTGAAGATTGATTGATTAGGATTACAAAGTCTACAACCAACATCTGCCTGTGGCACTTTGAAGATGAAGGACCCCATGCTTATAGTTATTCCGCTGCAATGTAATGTAATAGCCATATGAGCTATGTTTGATGTAATAAACTTATGTTATTCCTGGTTATAAAGTTATATTATGACCTTTGTTTCTTGATATTACATCTTAACTGTGGATGCTAGCTATTGATCCAGGGACTAGCATTGTAAAACACAGGAGGGAACAATCTTATTAAAGGTTGGGACCTCTACAGATGACTCCGGCCAAATTCCGGCGATGCGCTGCTGGCCTTGGTTCGGGACTGAGGCGGGGTGGTTCTGGGTGAGAGGGGAGTGAGATGGTGTGCTCAATTCGGCTGGGGGTGGCCTCTATTTATAGTGGCGAGAGGGGACCGACAGGCGCAAGGTGAGCTCGTCGTGGTCGACGGCACAGAGGGCTATCGTCGTGGGCGACGGTAGGGGGCGGTGCTGTGCTCCCTGGCGAAGCTCAACGACGTGGTGGCGAGGCGTGGGGCGGTGCTGATCGGTCGGAACGCGGCGGTGCTCTGCGCGTGCCCGACGGAATTTTTTATGGCGCACAGCGTGCATGGTCCACGCGGCAGCGAACGGGTGTGTCTGTGGCGTTTCTAGGACGGTGGTGATCACGTATGCACGCGGAGAGGGCGGCGCATGGTCTGTGGGCGTCTGTCGAGCGTGGCGCACGGGGAGCATGCTCGGCATGGTTGTTGGCAAGCTGGGCACGGTATGTGCGTGTGTTCCAGAGGCTGGCATCGCTCGCGGCTAGGACAGGGAGTGGCGGTGGGGTGCTAGCTTGCTCCCAGACAAGGTTGGCGAGGCTAGTGCTGCTCCTAGCTTGCTGTCCACACTGGGGTGACATGGTGAGGCTCGGCTATTCACCATTGATGACATTGCCAAGCTTACAGTGGGGCTAGTGCTTAGTTAAGTTTGCTAGATGATCTACTAAGGTTGTTGTGAGCTATAGAGGGAACCAGTTAGGCCCAATTCACTTCTCACAATAGTGTTTGGATTTTGTTTGATATGAATCTGCAAGGTGTTTGATGAAATGGCCGCATGAATTCACGTTTTGAATTTTGAAAAGATTTTTGGTGGGTGTGCTAGGTAGATGCTGGTGAGTCTCTAGATGCTTGGGTTTTGAAAGTTGAGATTGTTTGAGTGGTTTTTGAAAAAGAGGGATCTTCCCATATTATAAAGATTCAATTTTGAACTGTCCTTTAAACTATGCATTTGAATTTTTCTGGATGATCACAAAGTGGGCCTTGATACTTTGTTATGAGTACTATCAAGGGGTGCAAAGATCCAAACAAGTTTCTGTTAAGTTCTAAAAGTTAGAGACAACCAAAGTAGGCATGGGAGTTAAATTGATTAAAATGACCATTCCCTTATTTTGTTTGTTTTGATTTATTTGTCTTTGGGAAAAGTGTGGGGATTGTTTAGATGATGTTTATTTCACCTAAGAATCCTTCTACAAGAAAAGAAACACATAAAAAAGGCAAATCAAAATAATTCAAAATGGGATGCATACACACATGCATGCTTTCTCATTTTATTTTAGAAAAGTTTTTGTTAACCCTAAATTTGATGATTAGAGTTTGATGATTCTAGTTTAGTATTTTTGGGATGTTACAAACCTTCCCCCCTTAAACAAAATCTCGTCCCGAGATTTGAAAAAGGACGAAAAGATTACCTAGGATTTGAAAAGATTGGGAAACTCCGTCCTGATGTGATTTTCGCGCTCCCAGGTAGCTTCCTCTTCTGTGTGGTTGCTCCACTGAATCTTGAGAAATTTGATGCTTTGGGTTCTGGTGGTTCGGAAAGATTCTTCCAAAATACGGATGGGTACTTCGGGATAGGTCAGGTCATCGTTGATCTCTATGGTTCGGTGATCAATATTCTTGAGCACTTCAGTCTTCTCCAGGACTTCGAGGCACTTGCGAAGTAATGATATATGGAACACATTGTGCACGGCTAACATCTCTTCGGGTAGTTCCAATTGATACGACACTTCTCCTCAACGGTTCGGAATTTTGAAGGGTCCGATATATCTGGGGGCTAACTTTCCTTTGAGTTGGAAACGCTGCATTACCTTCAATGGTGACACTTTTAGATATACAAAATCTCCTATGTTGAAGGCGAAGTCTCGACGTCTCTTGTCGGCGTAACTCTTCTGTCTGGACTGGGCTGTCTTGAGGTGCTCACGAATCTTGTGAACCTTTCTTCTGCTTCTCGTAGGATATCGGGTCCGAAAATTTGACTCTCTCCTACTTCCGACCAGTTCAAAGGGGTGTGACACTTCCTTCCGTACATGAATTCAAATGGGGCCATTTGCAAACTAGCTTGGTAGCTATTGTTGTATGAAAATTCTGCGAACGGCAGACAGTCCTCCCACTTAGATCCATATTCTAACACACATGCTCTCAACATATCTTCGAGTATTTGATTTACTCGCTCCGTTTGTCCGTCGGTCTGAGGGTGATACGCGGTGCTGAAATCTAGGCGGGTTCCTAAACCTTCTTGGACTTTCTTCCAGAATATCGAGGTAAACTGAGTTCCTCGATCCGATACAACGTTCTTAGGGACTCCATGCAAACTGACGATTCTAGCGATGTATAACTCCACTAGCTTTGAACTCTGATATGTGGTCTTGACGGGTAAGAAATGGGCGACTTTGGACAATCTGTCCACTATGACCCAGATAGAGTCATTTCCCCTACTAGAAGTAGGCAATCCGGTGATAAAGTCCATTCCAACGGAATCCCATTTCCATTCCGGAATCTGTAATGGTTGCAACAATCAAGCGGGTCTTTGATGTCCTGCCTTGACTCGCTGACATATATCACACTTGGCGATATAGCTTCCGATTTCTCTCTTCATCTTATGCCACCAAAATTGCTCTTTCAAATCTTGATAAATCTTAGTTCCTCCGGGGTGGATAGAATAAAGAGTATCATGAGCTTCCTTGAGAATAACTTCTTTCAACTCAGAATCTTCTGGTACACAAAGGCGTCCTTTGTACCACAGAACTCCTTCGTCTTCGGTGAATCCGGGTACTTTGCCTGAAACCGATACGACGCTTGATTCCATCAATACTAGCATTTCCTTTTTGTGCCTCTTTGATCTGGCTGATCAAAGTGGGTTGAAGTTCTATGCTAGCCAAAAATCCTTCACTCACTAATTCCATTCGAAAATCTTCCATCTCTTTGTGCAAACTTGGTTGCTCCTTCAAAATCATGGAGTTCAAGCGGCACGGCAATCTGCTAAGGGCATCTGCTACCACGTTGGCTTTACCAGGGTGATAGTGAATGTCCAGATCGTAATCCTTTATTAACTCAATCCATCTTATCTGTCTCATATTCAGCTCCTTCTGGGTGAATATATACTTTAGGCTCTTGTGATCCGAATAAATCTCACAACGATTTCCCATAAGGTAATGCCTCCATGTCTTCAGGGCTAGAACTACAGCTGCGAGTTCGAGGTCATGGGTTGGGTAATTTTTCTCATGTTGTTTCAGTTGTCGAGATAGATAAGATATTACTTTGCCTTCTTGCATTAGCACACATCCGAGACCGATCTTGGATGCGTCACAATACACGTCGAAGGGCTTCGTGATATCCGGCATGATTAAGATTGGGGCTGAAATCAATCTCCTCTTGAGTTCTTGAAAACTCGCTTCACATTTGTCAGTCCATTCAAACTTATTGTCTTTCTTCAGCAATTGGGTCATGGGTATGGCGATACTCGAGAATCCTTCTACGAACTTGCGGTAGTATCCTGCCAATCTGAGACATGCACGAACTTGGGTTTGAGTGGTTGGGGCTTGCCAATCTTCGACATCTTTTACTTTTGCAGGGTCAACGGCAATTCCTCCGGCTGATACAATGTGACCGATGAATCCTACCTCCTGTAACCAGAATTCACATTTGCTAAACTTGGCATACAACTGATGCTCTCTAAGAGTTCCAAGAATGGTCCTTAGGTGTAGCTCATGTTCTTCTTCTGATTTGGAATAAATCAGAATGTAATCGATGAAAACAACGACAAACTTATCCAGGAAGTCCATAAAAATCTTATTCATGAGATTCATGAAATAAGCGGGGGCATTGGTTAATCCAAAGGACATAACGGTATACTCGTATAATCCAAATCTGGTGGTAAAGGCAGTCTTTGGAATATCCTCTGCATGAATTTTGAGTTGATGATAGCCAGTCCTAAGATCAATCTTAGAAAACACTTTGGCACCGGTCAACTGATCAAACAAATCTACTATCTTGGGCAAGGGGTACTTGTTTTTGATGGTGACATCATTCAACTTCCGGTAATCCGTACACAAACGGTTACCTCCATCTTTCTTGTCCACGAACAAAACAGGTGATCTCCATGGTGATGCACTTGGTTGAATTAATCCTATTTCCAGCATGGCATCCAGTTGTTTCTTCAGTTATGCTAGTTCAGACGGGTTCATACTATATGGTCTCTGGGCTATGGGTCCTGTTCCGGGGATTAGTTCAATGATAAACTCGATATCCCGATCTGGGGGCATACTGGGAAAACATCTGGAAATACATCGGGGTATTCAAAGACTATCCGGACGTGGACAATGTTAGGTTGGGCTATACTCTTGTTGTACTTGAATTGACGAGGTAAGGTTTCAGATATATGCTCGACTGATATTCCGGATGTACTGGTCATGGTGATGGCTTTCTTGGCACAGTCGATTAATCCTTTATGTTTGGACATCCAATCCATTCCTAGTACTACTTCCAAACCTTTAGTTCCGAGTACTATCAGGTTAGCATAAAAAACTATGCCATGGATTCGGATAGGGACGTCTTTGCAAATTTTCCTAGCCTTGGTGGTTGAACCGGGAATTTGAACGATCATAACGTGCTTCAGTTTGGTTAGTTGGATTTTACTAGTGCATGCAAATTCTTCGGTGACAAATGAATGCAATGCGCCAGAATCAAACAACACTCTTGCAAGTACTGAATTAACAGAAAACATACCCAGCACGACGTTTGGCGCTTCCTGAGCTTCTTCAGCATTCATGAGAAAAGGACGGCCGTTGCGGTTGAGTGAATTCCCTGGGGAAAACCTTCTTCCTGGCTGAACACGACGCTGCTGCTGAGCTGGGGCATTTGCATTGGGGGCTGCGGCATTCTTCTTGTTGGGGCACTCGTTGGAGTAGTGTCCTTTATTTCCATACTCATAACAAGTTACTTGCGACTTGTCCTTGGCTGCAACAGGCACAACATTGCTTCCAGTCCTCAGGGCAGTGTTGGTGTTGGCGGTAGCATTGTTGTTGTTGAACTTGGGTGGGGCCCGATTGAAATTGTTAGAGTTGCCGGTGTTGTTGTGATTTCCTCCGGGCCTAGGGTTTCCACGGTTGGGATAGGTCGGACGGTTCATTGGGGGTCTGTTGGTTCTCGGGGCAAATCCTGGAGATGGGTTAGGGCGATACTTTGGGGTCTGATGGGTTCCTGGTTGATGCATCATGCGACGCTTGCGGTTCTCATTGGCTGGGTTGATCTTTCCTTCCTTCTGGATGGCAGAGTCGACAAGGGCTTCAATATCGGGAAAGGGGATATTGACTAACACTGCTTGCGTCTCATCGTGCAGACAATTCAAGTATCTTTCCTTCTTCTTGGCTTTGGTCTCGATCTCATCCGGGGCATACCTAGCTAATGACAAGAATTTGTCACGGTATTCCTCTACGGTCATCCTTCCTTGCTTCAGTTCTCTGAACTCATCTCTCATCCTCTTGATGAAACCTGGTGGCACATGGGTTCTGCTGAACTTGACCTTGAATTCCTCCCAGGTCATCATTTATCCTCCGGTCATTGCACGAACACTGTTCCACCATGCTCTGGCATCTCCGGCTAGATAGTGGGTGGCGAACAGAACATTCTCGTTGGCTTCCACTCCGGCGACTTCTAGGTTATTTTCCATGGTTTGCAGCCAATCATCGGCATCTAGGAGCTCTTCCGACTTAGTGAAAATAGGTGGGTTGGTGTTCTGGAAATTCTTGAGCTTAGATCCATGGTTGTCCTGGTTTCCGTGGCCTTGATTGTTGTGGGCTAGCTGAGCTATCTGTTGAAGGGTGGCTAGGTTGGCTTGACGTTCCGCTCTTTCAGCTTCGCGGTCAGAAACCAACATTTGCAGGATCTGCAACATCGGGTCCGGGGATGAACCACTTCCTACGCGTGGCATCTGAAGATTGAGATAGATCATGAGAAAAGAGGGAAATTTCTAAGGTTTTGGGACTTTGAAAAGTTTTTAAAGTTTGACTCATATTTTTCTAGCAACTTGCTTTTCATTCATTCATTCATTCACAGCACACGATACAAACACACACCACAACAAGGTAAACAGATGGTTTTAGGAACCATTCTGGAAACTACGATACAGTGGGACCGAATACTTCTCACTACGCTAGTGATCAAGTGCTACTACTCCTTGGAGTCGGTGTAGTCGTTATACTCATCATCATCATCGTCATTGATGAAGGCGAAATCCTCCTCATCGGTGAAGAAATCCATAGCCTGATCCTCCAGAAAATCATCATCATCGCTGAGATAGGAGTAGGGGTCTCCACGAAGATCCTCTCCAACATTCTACCTTTCTTCTAACTGCATGTATCTCTCATGGATGGTCTCCTCCAAAGATGAGATACGGTGGCAAAGACGGGCAATGATGCGCTCCTTCTTATCGAGCTGACGACGGAGAGACTTGCGATCCTTTGCTAGCATGGCGATGGTCTGATCCTTTGTCTTGATGATGGCAGACTTGTGGTTGGAGTAGTCACGGCAGTTATCCAACTCCTGCTGACGATCGTACATCATGAAGCTAAGGTGGTCCAATTGGGTCTTCAGCTCGTGGTGGTATGCGGCTTCCAGTGGTTGTCCATTAGCATCATGCCTTGGGAAAAACTCAAAGCGGGTTCCCTTGATCTGGTTGATACTCTGCCCACACAGACGGGCAAGAGCTTCCGGCATGGCAGTGGCAAGTCCATCGAGCCAGTTGTTCTCTCTTAAGGTAAACTGAATTCCCTCAGCAGTGGGAGGTTCAATCTTTCCTCGGAGACTTGCAACAATTAGCTACTACAGATCTTCTCCTCCTTGATCATTGAGTTGAGCTCCGAAGAACTCGGGGTGCCGACGCTCCAGAAGTTCCGAAAGCTGGTCCAAATCCCTCTCAAAGATAAGGTCTCCTCCATTTCCCAACTGATAAAACTTGTTGTACTTCACGTCCATCTAAAAGAATATAGGATGAGTAAGTTAGTAGAGTGATCAAGTGTGTCAATTTTTATGTATTTTGCAAGAGTTTTTGAGGAACATGATTTTTTATGAAAGAATCAAAGTGATAAGAGTGGGAATAAGTTTTTGTAAATATTTGCTTTCTTTGGTTTTTAAACTAAGTTTTTGATTCCAAACGTCTAGTCTAACTAGGGTCTCCTATGGTCAGGATGGCTCTGATACAAACTTGTGAACACCCGGATTTTTAATCCCAGATGCCTGTTATGCCATACATCGCAATCCCAGGATTACATCTTTGCGAGACATAACAAAATTGGATACCACAGTACATCATCCATTACAAACCATACATAAGGTCTTACACAAATAAAGATCTCATGATCCAGTTCTTAATACAACTCAAGCAGCAGAAATACGTAATAATAACGGTAGCGTAGGCGAAGCTCCATCTTCGGGGTCACAGGCAATGCTGACGATGGGAGATGATCCTAGTTGTCGTAACCTTCCTGGGGTCCATCCTCCAGGTACTCCTCTTCATAGTCTGGCCACGGGAATAGCCAGGGACAAAGCCATGAGTACTCTTTAAGTACTCGCAAACTAATACTAACAAGTGAAGGGGGTTTTTGTAGTAGGACACTAAGCTCTAGGGTTGTTTTGCAAAAATCCAGATTTACATCTACTAAGTTCAGAAGTAGGAAAAACGAGTTGAAATTTTATAACACCTAAGTGGGAACTTGTTTTTCATATCACAACTCTGTTGTGGTCAAGTCAAAGTCTCAACTTATTTCACAAGTCATTTTGAAAACATCTGACGGGAGAATAGTATGGCCACTCCAACGGTCCATAACCGCGGACGCGGCTATTCGAATAGTTTGACACTCTGCAGAGATTGTACACTTTCACCACAACATTCGATACATCTGTCAGGAACAAATCCTGAATTCACCATACTCAGTATGCGGATAATCAATCCTAAGTTTTCAATTACACACCTTAGTATAAGCACCTCTCCTGTGAGTTTGGCCTCCCAACCATGACCAACTGTCATCTTGGGTACTGCACAGGTGGACAATCTTCACAAGGTAGCCTCAGCTTAGACCTTGGCCGCGAGGGAACTAATACTAAGGTATATAAGTTTCCAGTCAAGCCCTACCCAATTCTCGGGTATTGTGGTTGTACGGTAAAATTGGAATGGTATCGCATCCAGACAACCATCAGTTTTATAAAGGTTTAAGGCTCATGCCTCAACATTTTCATCACCATAAATCATCTGGTGTTCAGAAACACATGTCCAAATCATTCCAAGGTTTTCATAACCATTTTTCCACCAAGTATTCCCATCTAAGTTGATCAAGTTTTATTCTTAGCACTATCATCTACAAGTGGGGTGAGTACTAATGAGGGGTGGTAAACTAGTGGAGTTTAACTAAGTTCAATCTCATGCCTTAGGATAACATAAAGATTATCTAGCTTAGGACCAATTTTATGCTCTTTATGCAACGTTCAATTATCTTTCTAGTATCTACAATTCACTTAAGTAAACTCTAAGTAATAGCTTTGATAAAGAAATAAAGTATAAAGCTTGCAAGTAAAACTAGGATTGGTTTATCAAGTGGGTAGGATCATATATGCTTAAAGCATATAGTTGGCATGGTAACAAGCAAGTATTTGCTTGCATAGGTAAACTTGATTAGTAAGGCTTGCTAAAGTAGAGTATCTTGAAAGTGTTAGATTGCCTTGTGCAGAGCAGTGGTTGAAATTCTCCTCGGCTTCTTCTTCGTAGTATCCTCCTTCTTCCTCGTATCCTTGGTCGGTACTAGCGTCTATAAATAAATACGAGGTACACAATCACCAAACAATACTTAACTACTTTCAATCATCACACAAAAGGGTCCTATAGATGATCTAGCATCATCACTAACATTACAAGATTAAAGCTTGTTTTAATTCCTTTTATTTTTAGAAAAGTAATTTCTACTCACTGAAAAACTACTTAAGATTTAATATTCTCCAAACCAAACATGGGATCATGTTGACACATGTCATCACCACATATTTTAGTCCATGGGAATGTGATTTAAAGTGGTGTCACAATTTAATAAGGTTTAGCCTTTTATTTTAATTAAATAAAGTGGCTAGAAATGCCTATGTGGCATTCTTTTATTACTTGAACATTATTTATGTAAGTAAACCCACAATGTTTTTATATATTCTGAAAGGTATGGTCAAATGTGATTTTTGAGAGTTGGAATCAACTCAAAAGCTTTTATGGTTTAAATTTGAAAAATGTTTGAATGCTGAAAAGGTTCTGCCTTGTTATTTTTACCAAGGGTGATCTACAAATCCAGATGATTTAAATCCAATGGGCTTGGATTCAGTATTTCAAGACCTTTCTAACAAAATTGGTTTCATTCAATTTGGTTCACTGAATCGATCTGGGTTGATTTTTGAAAATGGGTACAGAACTAGGTTTGAAATTTAAATGGAAAAAGTTGAATTCAAACGAGTGGGCTGCGCGGGAAACGATACTGGGCCGGCCTGCTAAGCACAGCGCTTACGCGGGCTGGTTAAGTTGTTGTCCCCACGCGTCAGGGAGACGAGGGTGTGTGAAGTGGTACGGGGCAATGTGAGTCCTGGGATCTTGTTCTAATCTAACGGCCCTGGTTCATCGTCCACGTCGGGCAGCGTCGGCGAGACAGAACCCTAACACGGCAGGTGGGGGTCGTCGGGGGCTCACCGGGGCTCAGGCGAGGGTTGGCGATGCGGGCGAACGACGAAGTCGACGACGGCGAACCTCCTAGTACCGGCAGCTTCTCCTGGGGCGGCTCCAATGGTTGGCTCCCTTCTTCTCCAGCAGCTGTGGACTCCAGCAAAATTCCGGCGATGCGCTGCTCGCCTTGCTTCGGGACTGAGGCGGGGTGGTTCTGGGTGAGAGGGGAGTGAGATGGTGTGCTCAATTCGGCTGGGGGTGGCCTCTATTTATAGTGGCGAGAGGGGACCGACAGGCACAAGGTGAGCTCGTCGTGGTCGACGGCACAGAGGGCTATCGGCATGGGCGATGGTAGGGGCGGTGCTGTGCTCCCTGGCAAAGCTGAACGACGTGGTGATGAAGCGTGGGGCGGTGCTGATCGTTCGGAACGCGGCGGTGCTCTACGCGTGCCCTACGGAAGTTTTTATGGCGCACAACATGTGTGGTCCGCGTGGTAGCGAACGGGCGTGTCTGCGGGGTTGCTGGGACGGTGGTGATCACGTATGCACATGGCGAGGGCAGCGCGCGGTCTGTGGGCGTCTATCGAGCGTGGCGCACGGGGCGCATGCTCAGCATGGTTGCTGGCGAGCTGGGCACGGTCTGTGCGTGTGGTCCAGAGGCTGGCATCGCTCGCGGCCGGGACAGGGAGTGGCGGTGGGGTGCTAGCTTTCTCCCAGACAAGGTTGGCGAGGCTATTGCTGCTCCTAGCTTGCTGTCCACACTGGGGTGACATGGTGAGGCTCGGCTGTTCACCATTGATGACATTGCCAAGCTTACAGTGGGGCTAGTGCTTAGTTAAGTTTTCTAGATGATCTACTGAGGTTGTTGTGAGCTAGAGAGGGAACCAGTTAGGCCCAAATCACTGCTCACAATAGTGTTTGGATTTTGTTTGATTTGAATCTGCAAGGTGTTTGATGAAATGGCCGCATGAATTCAAGTTTTGAATTTTGAAAAGATTTTTGGTGGGTGTGCTAGGTAGGTGCTAGTGAGTCTGTAGATGCTTGGGTTTTGAAAGTTGAGCTTGTTTGAGTGGTTTTTGAAAAAGTGGGATCTTTCCATATGATAAAGATTCAATTTTGAATTGTCCTTTAAACTATGCATTTTAATGTTTCTGGATGATCACAAAGTGGGCCTTAATACTTTGTTATGAGTACTATCAAGGGGTGCAAAGATCCAAACAAGTTTCTGTTAAGTTCTGAAAGTTAGAGACAGCCAAAGTACGCATGGGAGTTAAATTGGTCAAAATGACCATTCCCTTATTTTGTTTGTTTTGATTTATTTGTCTTTGGGAAAAGTGTGGGGATTGTTTAGATGATGTTTATTTCACCTAAGAATCCTTTTACAAGCAAAGAAACACATAAACAAGGCAAATCAAAAGAATTCAAAATGGGATGCATACACACATGCATGCTTTCTCAATTTTTAGAAAAGTTTTTGTTAACCCTAAATTTGATAATCTGAGTTTGATGATTCTAGTTTAGTATTTTTGGGATGTTACAGATTTCCCAAGGCATGGCATACTTAGTAAAAATTCCATGCAAGTCCTACTCAAAACATCACTAATGCATAGTGAAAATAATAGGACAAAATGTATGAAGCACCACTTGACTTTTTGGTAGAGAATATAGGTTCACTCCTTGATCTTGAAATGGTAACACTCTTCAAAGTTCACTACAATTCAATCAAGCAAGCAAGCAAACATTCAAACTAGCATTCAAACAATTTACCACATAAAATAAAGAAAAAAAAACAATGCATGCAAGCATGTAAAAGATTGTTTCATTTGGATAGGTGGTTTCTAATTGGCTATAAACATTTTAAAACTCCTATTGGTCATTTATAAAAATGGTAAAACCATTTAAAATCAAGTTAGTGAAAATAGGCCATTTAAATTATTATTTTTTAGCTAGAAATGATTTAAATCAAAGTAATAATTTCTAGTGTTTGAAAAATATATGTTGAAACACAAATGTTAGTATTTTAAGGTCAAGTGTTTAATGTTAAACCATTTGCAAAAGGTTTCACCTAAAAACCATTTTTAAGTCAAAGCAATATTTTATTTTGTTGGAAATGCCTTTAAATAAAGTAATAATTTTCTAGGGTTCAATAAATATATTTTTAAATCCTAAAACTTGGTGTTTAGGGTCAGATAGTTTAAATCAAATCATTTTCCAAAGGTTTTACTCAAAAAGCATTTTTAAACCATAATCAATATTTTTATTCAAGGATTAATTCCTTAGTGTCACATAATTTACTTTTAAATCAAAATGTTGGTTTTTATGGTCAGTAGGTTAAAAACAAAACATTTACAAAATATTTTACCCTAAAATTATTTTTAAAATAAATTTTATACACAAAATATGCCTAAATATGTTTCTGCAAAAACAGTCAATTTTCCAAAGGCAAAATGTTAATCTAAGGGCATGGTTGGAAAGTATTATTTTTCCTGATTCCAATGATATAAAGTTTGCAAAATTTGGACGTGTAGATTAAAAGTTATGAATTTTTCAAATCCAAACATCTAATAGATAAGTTTATGTTTTTAAATGAAAACCTGAGCCACGTGTATGTCTCTAACTGGGCGATACCATTTTGCGTGGATCGATCGATAAGTAACCACGCACGACACAGATGCAACCATACCGATTCTTTTAATGATCTATCGTAGCACTTGGATTTAAATCCTACGGCTCACAACACGTTGACCACAGATGGGCGGCGTTGGCGCGAAGGCGAGCGGCGGCGCACTATGTCAGCGATGTTGCCGGCGAACTAGGAAGCGAGGAAGAGAGGGGAACGGCTCACCAGGTTTGCAGGATGTTGCTGAAGCTCAACGTGGTCTCTACAGGCACAGGGGGCACGGGGTCACTAGCGATTCCTCGCCGTAGTTGTCGTTGGCGTTGGGCGCCTCTGTTCGTCGTTGGGGTCGAGGCTAAAGATCACGAGAAAGCCAAAGAAGGGAAGTGTTCGACGCGCAAAGAAGGGGAAAATGTGTGAGCGTCAAAGAGAGGAGGAGGCGCAGTCAGAAACTACAGGGGATCTCGTCGGAGAAGTGGCAGACGGTGGCGACGTTTAGTCGCAGTCGTTGCTGATGCTATGGAGCATGCATGGGCGAGCCGAGGGTACTGTCGGGTGCACAGGACGATGGGGAGTAGGCTCATGGAGGCCAGGGAGTGAGAGGTGGTCTAGCTTCTCCGGAATTGGCAAGGAGGTTTCGCCGGAACAGCGAGGTTGCGAGAATGAATTGAAGCAGCCTAGGGGCAGAGAGGGAGTGGCGAGTGAGGGAAACAAAAGACGGGAGAGGGGATCTTAAATGGGCGTGATCACTAGCGGTTTAATCGCGTCATTGATGCGAATTGCATCCCGCGAAATCAAAGTAGAAACGGGTGAGAGAGGGGGAAAGATTTGGTCGCGGGTTGAATACAGAGAGCTGACAGGTGGGGCATCGTCATCAGCGAGAGAGAGAGAGCGTTATGCGGTGGGGTCCAAGCGTCAGTGAGGTCGCGGGTTAATTCTCGGGTAGGAAAACGTTTCGCGCGGAGGGGAGAGTGGGCTTGCTGCTGGGCTGGACTAGGCCTGGTTCTGGGCTGGGGTTTTTTTTCTATTTTTTTCTTCCTATTTCTTTTTCTGATTTCAATTTATGTTTTCAAATTTACACTCTCATTTGAATGCAGATTCCTTTTCAAATCTTTTCTAAACTTTCAGTATATTTTAATATTGCTTAACAAAGTATTTTAAAGTCCAAATTTAGAATATTTCTTTGTATTCTCTTAGGCTTTATTATTTATTTAAAAAGACAATTGTTTTTATTCAAACCATTTATTCAAGCCTTTATTTAAATTCATATTTTAATTAAAACTTTTTCAGTAGGTTTTCTTTATTCATCAGTGCAAATAATTCACCTTGAATTATTATCTAGAATATTTTAATATGATTTAATGTTCATTTAAATTGGGCATTTGTCTTTATTCAAATAAATTTGAATTTAGTTAAAGTCCATATAATTTTAATTGAATAATCTTTATCCCTTTATTTTATTTGGATTATCTTTATTCCATTTGCTTATGGATTTAATTCAGGATTTTAAATTTACTGCTATATAATTTTATTGGGATTTATTATTTAGGCAAATTGTCTTTATTTAAATAAAATTGAATATTGTTCAATCCTTATGATTTTATTTTAATAATGTTTTTCTCCTTTTTATTATTCAATAGCATTTATTTGTTTTATGGATTTGGCCAGGATTAAATTTGGCTTTTAAATATTCCCTATTTATTTCTTTCTTTCTTTATCTTATAAAATCCATATCTTTTTATTTATAGATCCAAAATTGGTGATTCCAATTTGTGTAATTTTACTTAATATTTGTTTATCCTTTTAAATCTCTTTAGGATTATTGTGCTAACAATTTGGTATGGATTTTAGATAGGAGCTTTATTAGCTTTGGAAATTAAGTCATTTAACTTATTAAGTGCATAAGTTTTCATCCATGGTTCTAAATTAAATGAAACCAATTTCTATGATCTTATAATATTTTTATTTATCATTTTTTATCATTTATAAATGTTTGTTGACAAATTTTTATATGGATCAACTCCATAGTTAGAGAGAGATCTTGGAAATGATTTTCTTCCATTAGGGTTTTAGTGTTTTGGTTTAAATTTTCCAAGTGTTTAAATTTCAAGATACATTCATTGATATTTCACTTGATTGAAATTTGTTCAATTCGAATTTATCAAATTTTATTCAAGTAGGGTTTTGATGTTTCCGTTTAGAAGCAAACAGTTTCTTTTCACCCTAAATTTCAACAGTTATTTCTTTTGTTTATTTATTTTTCACATTTCAAAATTTGGAAAATTTTGGGATGTGACATGTGTTGTTCTTGGAGTGTCTTAGTTTTCGTTTGCCTTTCTTAGGTTGTTTAGTTTGCTTGTATAAATTAGTTTGGACCCCCGTTCTCGATGTGTTGTTTTGCAAATAAGTTTGCTTGGTGTTTGGAAAGGAGTAGTAAGTTCTTGCTTGAAGTGCAAGAGGAGCTTGCATTGACTATGACTTAGACTTTAGCACGACATGCTAGGTGTTGTTTTAGCATTATTCCTAGTGATTATTTCTGTAGCATGTCTTGTTTCAAACAATTGGGATTGCTTACTGTGCCTTGAAGAAATTATGCGTTGTTTTAGCATGAAAAAGCATAGTATTGTGGTATTCCCCTTTGATGCTTTGCTTGGGTTGACTTGGCACATGCTCACAACATGTTATGACTATGAAAAGTCACCATTAGCCTCTATGATCAATTAGTCCTTGACTTGTAGTACCACTCTTTGCTTTGATTAGTATGCTTTGTTGGACTACATGATTATGGCCATTATTGCTCTCTTAGTTGGTTGCTCCCAGTATTTTGCTAGCCTCCACTTGTATGAGTAAGTTCTACTTATGCTTCCAAGTTCCAAGAAACCAAGTTTTTTCAAAGTGTCCACTATAAACTCCTATGCATGGTGTGTTACACCATTCCAACTATATTCTTGTTTTCATCTATCTTCCAATTAAAAACTATTTTGTTATGTGAAATCTTAGTGATTAAATCTCTCACGAACTTGATGGCACACTTTATGTTATTTGCCCGTAATAAACTTGAACCATTGTGACAACTTTGTTGTATATGCTTGCACTTATAAGTTGGAATTAGCAAAACCGTGCTGTCATGGGGAACGTTTTCAACATTGCACTTGTACTTTGTACTCAGTTGATATCATGTTCTTTTGTCTATGGATGTCACCGATGTGAAATAAAGAGGGAACTTGTAAGTCCATGGAGTTTGTATCATTTGTTAGAGAAACGCCTGGGCCACTAGCCTAAGCCATGCCTAATCATGGTGGAAACTTGTAGCATCACCATAATGAGTTATCTATGAAGCATCCTCAATAAAAAGCTATGCATATGGTAAATAAAAAGATTGTTGAGATGCTCATTGTCTGCTTGCCTTGTCATTTTGGTTATGGGAAAGCTCCTGTACCATGTGCAAGGGGTACCCCATTGGCGGTTCTTAATGATATGCAAATACTTACAATAACAAGAACTTACCTGGACCCAAAGTTGAGTATGCATGAGGTGTGGCCCTCATATTCAAGGGACTTGAGATTGCCAACTTATACTTCATCAAGCATATACTCCACCTTTGCCACTTTAAGCTTAACCACTTCAAGATGCTTATGATAGGGGCAATGAGGGCTGAAAGCTAACAAATACCATAATTTTTTGAAGCTCTTTTTGAAACGTGTAATCCCTGCTTCCTTTACAAAAGGCCTTTATTCCACCATTATTGAGTCTCCAGCTTCTAACTTTAGGCACCATTAAGAGAGCATAGTTGTCATTCTGTGTGCAGTGTTCCAAAGCTTATTAATTGATGCATATTGTGATATTACTTGTTCTTGTGCTATTTGTTTCTAGTAACCCTTGTGAACTTTGAAGGTGTCCTATGCATCCATATTGCTACTCTATGAGGGATAAGCTGATTGCCACTATGCTATGTTTTCTGTATGTGAAACAAACAAACGTTTTTCAATGCATGTTATTCATGATTTTTGTTTGGAGCTTGTCATGTTGCATGCATAGTTACTTTGTCCTATTGTTAGAAATCCATCTTTCATATGCATGTTTAGAGTTCTTTGATCCCAGTTTTCAATGCTTGCAAATGGGTGGATCATTATTGTGAGGGTGCATGTCACCTCAAAAATTATTCTTTTATCATGTACCTACTCGAGGACGAGCAGGAGTTAAGCTTGGGGATGTTGATACGTTGGAAACGTATCTATAATTTTTGATGCTCCATGCTTGTTTAGTATCTACTATGCTTTGCTTTTCTACACTTGGTGCTTTTTACATGTTTTTTGGTACTAACCTACTAACAAGTTGCAACAGAGCAAGATGCCTATTTTCTGTTGTTTTTGGTTTCAGAAAAGTTAGTAAAGAAATATTCTCGGAATTGGACGGGACAAACGTCAAAGTCAATTACTTTCTGTGGCTAATAAGAAGTCCAGAGGAGAGCCGGAGGGGCCGGCCAGGGTGGCCAGACCCACCCCAGGAGCGGGTGAGCCCCACACCGCGCCTGGCTAGGGGTTGGCACCCCTGGCCGCCGCCTCGGCCTCCCCGTTCGCCTATAAGAAGCCCCCAATGCAAAAACCCTAAGCACCCGATTAAATCTCCATGAAACCGTCTGTAGCCTCCGCCACCATCGTCCCTAGATCGGGGGGATCTGAAGTTCTTCCCGGCATCCTGCCGGAGCGGAGATCATCCCGGAGGCCTTCTCTCCGGTATGATGCATGAGTAGTTCCGCCTAGGACTATGGGTCCATGTAGTAGCTAGATGGTTGTATCTCCTCCTTTGTGCTTTCATGTATAGATCTTGTGAGCTCCGTTCATGATCAAGATCTAATCTATTTGTAATCATGCATGTTGTGTTTGCGGGGATCTGATGGATATTGAGATTATTATATTGGTTTGATTAATGGTTTTGTCTTTATGATTCTATCATGTTTGTGTTGTTTGTGATCGTGCGTGCTCTCCATTTTTAGTAGCTATCTTGGCCAAGTAGTTGCTAGTGACTCCAAGAGGGGGTATTTATGCTCGATAGTGGGTTCATGCCTCTATTTTCCAAGGGAAGTGACAGAAATCTCTTCGGTTGTAGATGTGATGTTTCCACTAGGGAGAAAACAACGGTCTCTTGTTCATGGAACATGTGGACCGTTAACCTTACACACTTTTCTTAAAGCAGTTGTATGTTGCTTGCAACTTAATACTGGAGGGGGTTCGTATGATAACCAGAAGGTGGACTTCTAGTCATAGATGCAGTTGGATGGCGGTCTATGTATCTTGTTGTATTGCCCAATCGAATCTCATAGGATCTTTCTTACTAGTAATTGCATTGTTATGCCTTGCTCAGTTCGTGTCAATTGCCCTGCTGTAATTTGTTTACCCTTCATGTCATGTTGTTTATCTAAGGAAAGAACCTCTAGTGAACTATGGACCCCGGTCCAATCTTTACCATTGATACACCACTGTTACTTGTTTACTTGCTGCAAACCATTACCTTCCACACCATACGTTTAATCCTTTGTTACAGCAAACCGGTGAGCTTGACAACCTCACTGATTCGTTGGTGCAAAGTCTTGAGTTTGTGTTGTGCAGGTCTCCGCGTTGCTTGCAACACCTGTGTGACGTTTCCTTCCTCCTACTGGTTCGATAACCTCGGTTTCTTAATGAGGGAAAACTTGCTGCTGTGCTACTTCATACCTTGCTCTTGGGGTTCCCAACAGGATCACATAAGATGTGCAAGCCATCATCTCTTGTGATCCGAATAAATTTCACAACGGTTTCCCATGAGGTAATGTTGCCATTTCTTCAAGGCTAAAACTACGGCTGCTAGTTCAAGGTCATGGGTAGGATAATTCTGCTCATGTTGCATCAGTTTTCGGGATAGATATGATATGACTTTGCCTTATTGCATCAACACACATCCGAGACCAATCTTGGATGCGTCACAAAACACATCAAAAGGCTTCGTGATATCCGGCATAATCGAGATTGGGGTTGAGGTCAATGTCTTCTTGAGTTCTTGGAAACTTGCTTCACATTTGTCCGTCCATTAAAACTTATTATCTTTCTTCAACAATTGGGTCATGGGTCTTGCGATGCTCGAGAATCCTTCTACGAACTTGTGGTAATATCCCGCTAATCCAAGAAATGCACGAACTTGGGTTTGAGTGGTTGGGGCTTGCCATTCTTCAACACCCTTAACCTTGGCGGGGATGACAGCAATTCCTCCTGCCGACACGATATGTCCTAGGAATCCTACTTACTTTAACCAGAACTCACATTTGCTAAACTGGGAATACAACTGATGCTCTCTAAGGGTTTTAAGGATGGTCCTCAGGTGTAGCTCATGGTCTTATTCTGATTTGGAATATATCACAATGTCATCGATGAAAAAAACGACAAACTTATCCAGGCAGTTCATAAAAATCTTATTCATGAGATTCATGAAATAAGCGGGGACATTGGTTAATCCAAAAGACATGATAGTGTGCTCATACAGTCCATATCTGGTGGTAAAGGCAGTCTTTGGAATATCCTCTGCGTGAATCTTGAGTTGATGATAACCAGTTCTAAGATCAATCTTAGAAAACACTTTGGCAACGGTCAACTGGTCAAACAGATCTTCTATCTTCGGTAGTGGGTACTTATTCTTAATGGTGACATCATTTAGCTTCCGATAATCCGTACACAAACGGTTACCTCCATCTTTCTTTTCCACAAACAAGATAGGTGATCTCCATGGCGATGCACTTGGTTGAATCAATCCTATCTCCATCATATCATCCAGTTTTTCTTCAGCTCCACTAATTTAGACGGGTTCATACTATAAGGTCTCTACGCTATGGGTCTGGTTCCAGGGATTAGTTCAATGATAAACTCGATATCCTGATCTGGGGGCATACCGGGCAATACATCTGGAAATACGTCAGGGTATTCACAGACTACTCTAACTTGGTCAAGGGTTGGTTGGGCTAGACTCTTGTTGCACTTGAATTGACGGGGCAAAGTTTCAGATACATGCTCTACTGATACTCTAGTGGTACTAGTCATGGTTATGGATTTCTTGGCACAGTCGATTAATCCTTTATGTTTCGACATCCAATCCATTCCTAGTACTACTTCCAAACCTTTGGTTCCAAGTACTATTAGATTAGCATAAAAATCTATTCCATGGATTCTGATAGGTATGGCCTTGCAAATTTGTATAGCTTTGGTGGTTGAACCAGGTATTTGAACTATCATAACATGCTTCAATTTTGTTGGTTGAATCATACTAGTGCATGCAAATTCTTCTGTAACAAACGAGTGCGATGCTCCATAATCAAACAACACTCTTGCAATTATTGAGTTAATAGAAAACATACCCAGCACGACATCTGGCACTTCTTGGGCTTCTTCAACATTCATGTGAAACAGACGGCCGTTGCGGTTGAGCGAATTCCCTGGGGCAAATCTTCTTCCAGGCTGAACACAGCGCTGCTGCTAAGCTGGGGAATTCACATTGGGGGCTACTGCAAGCTTCTTGGGGCACTCATTGGAGTAGTGTCCCTTGGTTCCGCATTCATAACAAATCACCTAAGACTTGTCCTTTCCTGTAATTGGCACAACATTGCTTCAGGTCCTTGGGGAAGTATTGGTGTTGTTGGCGACATTGTTGTTGTTGAACTTGGGCGGTGCACGGTTGAAATTTCTGGGGTTAGCGGGGTTGTTGTTGTGGTTTCCTCCGGGCCTTGGGTTTCCTCCTCCACAGTTGGGATAGTTCGGACGGTTCATTGGGGGTCTATTGTTTCTTCGGGAAAATCCTGTAGACGGGTTGGGACGATACTTTGGGGTATGGTGGGTTCCTGGTTGATGCATCATTCGACGCTTGCGGTTCTCATTGGCTTGGTTGATCTTGCCTTCCATATGAATGGCACAATCCACTAAGGCTTCAATGTCAACAAACGGGATATTGACTAAGACTGTCTACATCTCATCATGCAGACCATTCAAGAATCTCTTCTTCTTCTTAGCTTCAGTGTCAATATCATCTAGGGCATACCTAGCTAATGACAGAAATTTGTCACGGTACTCAACTACTATCATCCTCCCTTGCTTCAATTCTCTGAATTCATCTCTCATCCTCTTGATTAAACCAGGTGGCACATGGGTTCTACTGAACTTGAGTTTGAATTCATCCCAAGTCATAATTTGTCCTCCATTCATGGCGCGAACGCTGTTCCACCAAGATCTTGCATATCCTGCAGATAGTGGGTGGCAAACTGTACTTTCTCATTGGCCTCCACTCCTGTGACTTCTAAGTTGTTCTCCATAGTCTGCAGCTAGTCATCAGCATCTAATGGATCTTCAGACATACTAAAGATGGGTGGATTGGTGTTCTGAAAGTTCTTGAGCTTGGATCCATGGTTGTCCTAGTTTCCATGTCCTTGGTTGTTGTTGGCCATCTGAGTTGTGTGTTGTAGGGTGGCTAAGTTGGCTTGACGTTCGGCTCTTTCAGCTTCGCAGTCAGAAACCAACATTTGCAAGATTTGCAACATTGGGTCCGGGGATGAACTGCTTCCTCCACGAGGCATCTGAAGATTGAGATAGATCATGAGAAAAGAGGGAAATTTATAAGGTTCAGGGGTTTCGTTTTGAAAAGTTTTTAAAATTGAAGCTTGACTCAGGTTTTTCTAGCAACTTGTTTTTCATTCATTCACTCATAGCACACAATACAAACACACACCACAACAAGGAAACTGATGGTTTTAAGAACTATTCTGTGAAACTACGATACAATGGGACCAGATACAACTTCACTAATGCTAAGTGCTACTACTCATCAGACTTGGTGTCTTCATCATCATCATCATCATTAATGAAGGCGGATTCATCGTCATCAGTGTGGAAGTCCATGGCTTGATCCTCCAGGAGGTCATCATCGTCACTGATGTAGGAGTAAAGATCTCCACAGATGTCTTCCCCTATATTCTCCCTCTCCTCAAGCTGCATGTCCCGCTCATGGATGGTCTCCTCCAAGTCTGTCACTTTGTGACGAAGGCGAGCAATAATGCGATCCTTCTTGTCAAGATGACAACGACATGACTAGCGATCCTTCACAAGCATGGCGATGGTCTGGTCCTTCTTGACTGTGATGGCATAGTTGTGGTTGGTGTAGGTGTGGGTATTGTTCAACTCCTTCTTCCTATCATACAACATGAAGCTGAGATGATATACCTAATGCTTCAGCTCGGGGTGGTATGGCACCTCCAATGTATATCCCATAGTATCACGCCTTGCATAGAACTCAAAGCGGGTACCCTTGATCTAGTTGATGCTTTGCCCACACAGACGGGCAAGAGCTTCCTGCATGGCCCTTGCATGTCCATCTAGCCAGTTGTTCTCTCTTAAGGTGAACTGGACTCCCTCTGAGGTGGGGGCTTCAATCATTGCTCTGAGACTTGCAACAATTAGCCACTGCAATTCTCCTCCTTGTCGATCGTTGATCTGGGCTCCGAAGAGTTGGTCCAAATTACGCTCAAAGATGAGATCTCCTCCATTGCCCAACTAATAGAACTTTCTATACTTCACGTCCATCTATAAGAATGTAGGATGAGTAAGTTAGTAGAGTGATCAAGTGTGTCAAATTTTATGTAAGTTTGCAAGAATTTTTTAGGAACATGAATTTTCATGAAAGAATTTAAGTGGTAAGAATGGGAATAGGCTTTCATAAATACTCACATCTTTTGTTTTGAAACTAAGTTTTTGATTCAAGAGTCCATTCTAAACTAGGGTCTCCTATGGTCAGGATGGCTATGATACCAACTTGTCAACGCCCGGATATTCAATCCTAGATTCCTGTTATGCCATACATCGCAATCATAGGATTACCATTTTTGCGAGACATAACAGATTGGTACCATAGTTCATCATCCATTACAAACCATAATAAAGGTCTTACAAATAAAGGATATCAGGATCCAGTCTTTATACAATCAACACAACGGAATAATATAATAACAGTAGCGTGAGCAAAGCTCCATCTTTAGGGTTACAGGCAATGCAGACGATGGGAGATGATCCTAGTTGTCGTAGACTTCCTACTGTCCATGATCCCGGTAGTCCTCCTCATAGTCTGGCCACTGGAATAGCCAGGGACAAAGCCATGAGTACTCTTTAAGTACTCGCAAACTAAGACTAACAAGTAAATATGTTTCAAGTAGAAATCCTAAGCTCTAGGTTGTTTTGCAAAAGCTAGGTTTATCTCTAGCTGAGTTTGGAAGTAAAGAAAACTAGTTTAAGGTTTTATAACACCTAAGTGGGAACTTAGTTTTCATGTTCACAACCATGTTATGTTCAAGTCAAAGTCATGATTCATTTCACAAGTCATTTTGAAAACATCTGACGACTGAACAGTATGGCCATTCCAACTATCCATAACCGCAGATGCGGCTATTCGAATAGTTTGACACTCTGCAGAGGTGGTACACTTTCACCACAATATTCGATATATCCGTCAGGAACAATCCTGAATCACCATACTCAGTATGTGGATAATCAATCCTAACCTTTCAATTACACACCCTAGTATAGGCACCTCTCATATGAGTTTCGCCTCCCAACCATGAACATCTGTCATCTTGTGAACTACAGAGGTGGTCAATCATCACGAGGTAGCCTTAGCTCAAACCTCGGCCGCAAGGGAACCCATACTAAGATATATAAACTTCCAGTCAAGCCCTACCAAATTTCGGGTATTGTGGTTGTACGGTAACATTGGAATGGTATCGCATCCGAACACAACCATTAGTTTTATAAAGGGCTAAGGCTCATGCCTCAACATTTTCATCATCAAATCATCATTCGTAACACATGTCAAAACATTTCATCTAAAGTGATCAAGTTTTATGCTTAGCACTAGCCACTAAAGTTGGGGGTAAGCACTAATGAGGGTGATAATCAATGTGACTTATCTAAGTCTAATATCATGCCTCAGGATGACATCTAGTTCTACATAATTTAGGCCAAGTTTTATGCTCTTTATGCTACCTCTAATATCTTTCCAAAATATCACAAGCACTACCTAAAAGAACAAATAATTTTGATAAAGAACTAAACTAATCAAGCTTGCAAGTAAAACGGGGATTTGGTATAATCAAGTGGTATAACCAAAGCATGCTTAATGCATTGCATAGGTTCATTGGTATTGTGGGGCTTGCATGGTTTTAGCTTAGCTTGCCTTGTGCAGTGTAGTGGTTGAAGTTCTCCTATACTTCCTCTTCGTAGTAGTCTCCTTCCTCTTCGTAGTAGTCTCCTTCCTCTTCGTATCCTTGGTCGGTACTAGCATCTATAAATAAATACGAAGTACACAATTACCAAACAAAACTACTTCTATTTGGCACACAAGGGTTTACACTAGATGATCTAGCATCATCACAATCATCACAAGGATTAAAGCAATAATCTTATTCATTTTATTTTAGAAAATTAATTTCTAATCATTGAAAAACTACTTAAGATTTAATATTATCCAATTAAAATATGGTATCATGTTGACACATGTCATCACCACATATTTTAATACTTGGGAATGTGATTTAAAGTGGTGTCACAATTTAATAATGTTTAATCTTATTATTTTAATTAATTAAAGTGACTAGAAATGCCTATGGGGCATTCTTTTATTACTTGTCCATTATTACTGTCAGTAAACCTAGATATTTTTATATATTCCGAAAGGTCTTATCAAATGTGATTTTCGAGAGTTGGAATCAACTCAAAAGAATTTATGGTTGAATTTTGAAAAATGTTTGAATGTAGAAAAGACTCGGCCTTGTTATTTTTACCGTAGGTGATCTATAACCCCAAATGGTTTGAATCCAACGGGCTTGGATTAAGAATTTCCATATCTTTCTAACAAAATTGGTTTCATGCTATTTAGTTCATAGAAACTCGCTAAATTGGTTTTTGAATCAACAGACAGAACTAGGGTTTGAGTTTAAATGAAATATCTAAATTTAAAATAGCTGGGTTGCGCGGGAGAGTTACTGGGCTGGCCCACTTCGCACAGCGCACGCTGGGCGGGTTTAAGTGGTGTCCCCACTCGTTAGTGAGACAGGGGTGGTGAAGGGGTATGGGGCGATTACGACCGCAGGATTAGATGCAAGATCAACGGCTCACGGCTATTGTCCTCATCGGAATAGGACACGACGCAGACTAACCCTAGGACGACCAGTGGGGGGCTGGGGAGGCTCACCGGGGCTCAGGCGAGGGTCGACGACTGGGGCGAATGAGGTTGTCGATGATGGCGGTTCTCCTGGTACTGGCGGCGTCTCCTAGGGTGGTCACAATCGATGGCGCCCTTCTCCTCCACCAGCGACGGCCTCCAATGAAATTCCGGTGGCCTGGTGTTCACCTTGCTCTGGGAAAGGTGTGGGAGGTTTCTGAGAGAGAGGAGTGAGATAGTGTGGAGAAATCGAGCTGGGGAGGCCTCCTTTTATAGGCGAGCGAGAGAGGCCGAGCGGCATGGGCAGAGCTTGTCGGGGTCGATGTTATAGTGAGCTACTAGCATGGTGCAGGTGCTAGGACGGTGCGCGGTTCCCTGGCGATGCTCAACAACTTGATGGCGCAACAAGCGGCGGTGTGGTTTGGTCTGGAACGTGCGATGCTCTGAGCGGCACCGACGATGTTTTTGACGATGCACAGGTGCTCCAGGTCGCATGGCGGCAAACGGGCATGTCTGGTGGTCTCCTAGTACGGTGATGATCGTAGGCACGGGCGGCGAAGATGAGGCGCGGCGTGTGTGAGCGTGTCGGGAACAGCGCTCTGGCGTGCTCTCGGCATGGCAGGGACAAACTGGGTGTGGCACGTTCTCTATGGTCTATGACTTGGCAGGTCTCGTGGGCTGGACAGGGGGTGGCGGTGGACTGCCTCCTGGACATGGTGGCTAGGCGCGACGATGGCGTTGGCTAGCTTTCCATGGTCGGCTGGCAAGGGGTGGCTCGGGCATGCACATCATGGAGCAATGGGTAGGATTCTAGCCTGTTTAATGCGATGGTTGTCATTAGGGGAGACAAGGATGATCAAAGGGAGACAAGATTTGGGGTGATCACTGCTCAAAATAGTGAAGTTTGGCCGAGTTTGATTTGTGTCTCCGGGTGTTTGATGAAACAGTCGCAAGAGATTTATATTTGAATTTTTGGATGAATTTTGGTGGGTGCATTGGTCACACACTGGGTAGTATCTAGTTGTTTGGATTTGTCAAGGTGAACTGGTTTGGTTGGGTTTTGAGAAATGGTGATCTTACCATAAGAACTAGATTCAATTTTGAATTGTCCTTGGCATAGATTTGCAAAATGTTTCTGTGGGTTTGCAAGGTGGGCTTGGGTTCACTTTTACTTGGTCTAGCAAGGGATGAAAAGAATTGGATTTGTTTCTGTTAGAAATCTTGGACTAGAAACACTCAAAGTGGCCTAGTGAACATGATTGGCAAAAATGACCATTTGCTTATATGGTTTGTTTTTTAATTTCTCTTGATTTGATTCTGCTTGGAAATGATTTAGATGATTTTTTTATCTTTAAACCAATCCTTGTCATTCATAACAATCAAACAAGTCCATACAAGCATTTATGCATTCATCACATACACAAGTGCATTCATATTGATTTTAATTAACAAAACTTTTTGTTAACCCTAAATTTGGGTGATTGGAATTTGATAACCTTTATTAATATTTTTGGGATGTTACAAGGAGTACTCATGGTTCATGCGTCGGAAGTCCATGTGATCAACTCCATGAAGTTGCTCCTCGGTATAGTATGGAGAAGTCACTGAATGTGTCAAAGTGCTGAGAAACTCAAGCATCAAGTGGACGTACGTGGTATAATCCTGAAAGACAAAATCATACAAACGAACATTGTTGCACAATAAATCAAAATCATCACGAATACCAAGTTGGTTCCGAATAAAGGGACACGCCCACTTAGTTGACTTGATTTCTCTAATCTTGAGACGGTTGAAATGGTTCAGCTGAAAGTCCTCGATGAACTCGATACCATATGACTCGTGGGTTAGCGTATCAATGGGTACTGCAGATTGAACCGCATCCATCACTTGTGTATGGCTCCATGTATTCATCTAATAAAAAATAAGAAATAAAGCTAATCGAAAATTTAATCCAATAGAAACATAGCATCTACGATCCTCTACATTAGTTACAAAAGAATCTAATCTAAAAACTAACTAAAAATGCTCAATATCAAGATTATCTCAACAACAAGGCCCAAGTATAGATTGATAATGGTGAAATATTGAGCAAGGTTTGGATGCAAATAAGTTGGGATCAGAGGATAAACATACCTTAGATTGATTGGGTGCGAGGAATCGATGAAAGAGGAAGTAGAGTTGATGATCCAATGGAGGTAGTGTGGCGTTTGGAGGTAGACAAAAGAGAACAGTGTTTTGGGATTTTTAGGTTACCTCTTCCTAGGTTCATATGGTGGTCGTATACGTGGTACGGGTGGGCGGCACGGCCGGAGCCCGCCCGTACCAAGTACATACCTTGGGGGCGAGGGTTTCCTCACAATGGTGCACTCGGTACGAGCGCACTCTCCCGTACTACTGGTCATTATCCAGCCAGTAACTTTTCTTCAATTCTGATGTTTTCTCGAGGATACGGTACGTGCGGGAGGTACAACCGCGTCCAACCATACCAGTGGTCGTTATGATGAATGTGTCCTACGGCAAAAATTGTTGGATTCGCAACATAGAAAACAAAAAAAATTCCTACAATGGGAACTGTATATGCCATGATGCATCTATCTAGATACAATCAACGGGTGGATATACATCCAGAATACATACCCTTAAAGACCGACAAAGCATTACGAGTATTTACTCATTGGTGATGTGGTTAATCTCTTGCCGATCTCAAGATCGTGTGGATTTCCGGCAGCACCACAACTTAGCAGATCATCCGTGATTGCACACATGTCCAGGTCCTGACAACCTCCGTGACCTCGCTCCAGCAGTGCAACAGAAGTAGAAATTCCTCTCTCCAGAAAAATCCACCGGGAACATGTATCTCTCTAAGATAAGACCATGGGGGAATAATACTAGAGGGGGAGAGAGATCCTTCACGAGGAGGTGTGAGTGAGAGAGAAGGAGAAGGTGCCTTTTATAGGAGGAGTGGCACCCCAAGGGGCATGGCCAGCAGCCATGGTGACTTCCCCCACCCATTCCTCCATTCATGTGAGTGGAGCTCCCACTCACAAAATGACTCTACATTTCCTCCACTCAAAATCCCACTCAAATCCCATTAAATTTCCACCAAATTTAATGTAATCTCTCATTAAATAAAACTCTTTCATTTATTTCAGAATTTTTTCAATTATAATAATTAACAAACATTCACATAAAACCCCTTGCTACTTTTCAATTTCACATGGAGAACCAATTTCAGCAATTTTATCCGAAACAATTCCGGTGTCTATTGAAATAATTCCATCTCTTAAGTGTGTCACCCTACGGTTTGCAAATAATGCATACATGACCGATACCCCTCTCCGAGAAGTAATCAGTAAAGGGACCTAGAGATATGTACTGACTCCTACATATTTAATGATGACTTCTTGTGATCGTGAGAACCTTAACATTGCAACTAAATCCTTTTGTCTCCCGATATTTTACATGTCTGATATTCGATCATCGGTATCCCCATACCTAGTTTGATCTCGTTACCGACATGTACTCTTTTCTTGTTCCCGTGATATAACATTCTAGTGATCCCCATCACTTGCTTGCAAGCTATATCAATGTGATATCAGCCTAGAGTATATCTCTCCGTCTTTTGGATGAAAAAATCCCACTCTTGATCCATGAGCCTCTACATAAAATTATCGGAGTATCTGAACCCACCTTTATAGTCACCCAGTTACACTGTGATGTTTGGTGTTATCAAGCCACTCTTCATATGTTAGTGATTGACATGATCTCATGGTCTAAGGACTAAAGTTACTTGTAATGATGTTATAGCAATTTAAACATAATGACTTTGATCGTATTACTATACTTCGGATGAATGTTCATCACATCATTCCACCAATGTTGTGACCTTATTATTAACAACATCCAATGTCCATGATCAAGAAACATTGATCATCATGTTAATCAACGAGCTAGTTTATATGAGAGGCATAACTAGGAACACTTTATATGTTCACTTTTAATACAATTATAGTACACATGTACTAGCGTTTCCTTTATAGTTAACACATGTACTAAAGTTTCCTTTTAATACAGTTATAGAATGTAAAATAATCATCTATCATATACTTGGAATACGATAATAACAAATTTATTATTGCCTCTTGGGCATATTCCCTTAAAAATCAGCACTTCTATTTTTTGATGTTGTGATGTGGTACGGGCACGTGGTATGGGTATTTTGCACCGTACCAGTGGTCGTTATGCCACTTGAAGAATAAATTGTTGAGAGGTAGCATCATTACCTTTTTCAATACCATGATTATTGATGGTGATCATCTTTAGTAGATCCTCCACGGTATACTCGGGTGTTGGTGCGTCGCTATAATCTAGCTCTTTAGGCTTCCATTCATTATCTTCGAGCCTTATCATCTTGTGGTCTTCCACCATATTTGGCTCGGGCTTCCTAGTGAAATTTGCAAGTATGAGAGCTTGCCTCTTGGATACCTTGCCCAATTGATCCTCCATGGTCTTTGTCCTTTCCTATAGAGCATGCACATCATTTATAATTGCAACTTCTTGATTAGATAATTTAACAATACTATTTTCATGGTTCTACGTGATTTTAATAAGAATATTATTTTTCACGGTTTGAGCTTGCATAAAATTTGTAACAGTATGTTCAAATGAGAGATTGCCATGGTTTGCTCCATTATGATTATCATAGTTATTATAAGGAGCTCCTGCAGGATTAGAATAAAGTTTTGATTTTTCCATGCGGTATTATAGGGACTACGAGATATAACTTGACATCATTAACATCAGTACAAACAACATTAACTTGGGTATCATCCTTACCCTTTACTATATTATGTAATTCATCTACCTTTGCAGTAAGCTCTTCATTGTTTACCTCGGTGATTGGATTCACCCTTTTTGAGGTTCTTTCCACATCCATTGAGAATGGTTGTTTTGCATATCATCAAGTAGTTTCTTTGCAACACTCACCTTCTATCCCATAATTGTTCCTCCTGTTACAGTATCTAGCATAGACTTAGATGTTAGGTTAATTCCATTATAAAATAAATGCAATATTAGCCACTCTTCCATTTCATGACTAGGACAGTTCATTACGGCTCATTTCATCCTTTCACATGCAAGCGCTAGTGTCTTGCAGTCTTCTTATCTAAAACTTGTAATATTAGATCTTAGTTGCATAGTTTTAGCTAGGGAAAAAAATTAGTCATAAAGATATTATTACATTCCTCCCGATATGTGATAGTGCCCTTAGGTAGAGCTAGCAACCAGTCTTTAGCCTTTCCTCTAAGAGAGAAAGGAAACAATCATAATTTAGCATCATTTGGATCAACATCCTTAATAAGCATCATGTCACAAATTTCAGTAAATGTATTTAGGTGCAAACATGAATCCTTAGAATGTGAGCCTCCAAATTGGTTTTTCTGATACAAACTAAAAAGGTTAGAGTTTATCTCATATGTTTCCGCGTCAACAGTGGGCTGAGTAATAGGTGCATGAATAAAATCATCAGTGGAATTTGCATACTCCCCAAGTTTCTTTTGAGCCATCGCTCTTTTATTTTTGGTATTTTTAAAGTAAGATACACAAATAAACAAGTAACTAATTTTTTTTGTGTTTTCAAATAGATAACAAGAGAGTACACTAATAACAATAAATAAACAACAAAAAAATATCTAAAAACAAGGTCTCTAGTGACCTCACCAGGATAGCGAATTGCTTCCCCGGCAAAGGCACCAGAAAAAGGGTTGATAACTTTGATCCGGATTACAGGTGCAGTATAGTAGCTTTCTCCCTAGTAGACCTTGGTTTAATCGAACATTGGGAAACAACGCTAATAGGAATAAAAATAAGGACACGTCTACAAGTTTTTTTATTGATTTTACCTTTGTTTACTAGAACAATCTATTTTACTTTATATTGTGAAGAATCAATGGATGCAGAGAGGCCAAGATTAAAGATCCACTTGCAGTTGCACATCATATAAGATAAAATATAATAACAAGAACAATCATATGTAAGGTTCCAATAGAGATAATCTTTTGTGGGCAATACATCCTAATATACTAGAGCCCCTTAGAGGCCATATGCATAGAAATAGTCTTTTGATCAAACCGAGTGTACCGTGAAGCACCGGGATACAAACAATTATTGAGTGTAAAACACATATCAAAGCATTAAGTGGTGATGTTATTGTGATCCCAATTGAGTCGCTAAGCAAAGACTATACTACCCTTGCTATCACTGGGGTTCCTATGAGATCACTGCTAGCCAAGTATCTCACCTCAAGCCTTGATCGATCTCGGGGGTCTTGGGTACCTATAAGTCCAAAGATCGAGGCAAGAGACAAAGAAACAAATGATACAAATCCCTCTTACAAACCAACACACAATTCTTCCATATATTAGATGTACATAAATGCTGCGAGGTTTCTCCCCAACCCGCAACCTGTGAGGCTACTCACTCGTAACAATAAGATAAAAGATAGAAAACATGGTGCAAAATACTTAAATTGAAATTGAATATTCTTACAATGCTCGCCGAATCACAATGAGGTCTCAAGTAAAAAGTAATGGCTATTGCTAATGGATAGGATGGGGGATGGAAGGGATGAACTATGGTGTGGATCTCCTTTGGTGGTGTTGTGATGCAATTTGAGATTGGCAGCCCTACGCATGGCGTCTAGGACCTCACAATATATAGGCTCCTTCAAGATAGTTGCAGGGTTTGATGAGACGTAACCGCCACCACCCCATATGATCGGGAGGTACAGGAGGGACGCTCCCGTACCAGTGGTCATTATGCTTGCTGGCACCTAGTAATTGCTCCTGTAATACTTGGTCATCAATACTTCCTCAAGATCATCATTTATGATTCTAGATTTTGTAATAAAAGTGTGATATCCTGCACAACATAAATCGAATGATGGTTTTGCATATGTTTGCAATAATTAGTCATTAGTGGAAATTCAAGAGAGAATAATGTCAATTGCTTGAAAAAAGTGTTTAAACATGGAGAAAGATGGAAATTTTTGGAGCCATCTGGAACATGATAGCAAAGTATCATGTTAGTATCCATCTACCAAAGAAGCTTATGTCAGGTCTAGACATGCTATTTGGAGAGGGTTTTAATTTGTTGGTGTCATATAATGTTGCATTAGTAGATGCACTAGCCACTATCCGGGAGTGTAAACCTGGATATCTTGTAGGAAGCATATATGATGTGATTCCTCATAACTCCATGGGCTAGGAGTTAATAATGGACCACCTTCAGTTAGTCCAGAAGCATCCTGTTTTAGCTTCCAAGTTCATGGACCGATATAGGAAGCTAGTTGAGTCTTTCTACAACACTCAACGTCTTATAGTGGAAGATAAAGATAGTACGCTATAGGATCACACCTATACTAAGAGAAGGGAGGTGTTGGCAACATAGTTAGAGATGGAAGCATGCAGAGAAATTAGTCCCAAATCAAATGATATTCTGGTAGATCTGACATCATTCACACCATAACCTCATTCACCTACACCAGATCCTACCTATGGTCCTAGTGTAGGAACGAGTTACCTGGTACCATAGAGCTCATGGGGCGACTGATTTAGAACTTCCCATCAAGAACTCTGATGGATGGAGATATGAGTCACCTCTCGGATCTAGTAGGAATCATATGTCATTAGATGGTTCTAACAGGGATGTTGGACAATCTATCTGGATGGGGGAGAGGTCATGTACTGATGATAGCAGGGACGTAGTAGTTGTATGTAAAAACATCCCAATTTCAGCAACCCTGATTTGTTGTCAAAAAAGGCAAAAATCAGGGGGAACAAATATTTTTTTCTTGTTAAATATTGAAATGTTTTCCTACTTGTTTGCTTGTGTTCATACATCTAAATGTGTATTAGATAATATACCTCTCACCTCAACCTTAGCTGACAAAAGCTATTTTTAGAAGAGATGTCTTGGCTCATCTTACATATTCTTAAATGTTTTGATATTTCAAACTTCAGCCAAGATGACTTTGCCACAACTAAATATTTTACTAGTTCTATTAACAAAATTGTGGATACCTATATATATATAATCTCCTTATGTTTTCAAGACAGAACTTTCAACTACTCTTATCTGTAAGTTTTCCAAAACCTTTTCATTCCAATATTGGTAGAAATACCAAGAGGTCCTTACATTACATTCGAATAAAAACCTCTTTAAAACACCCATGCTTACCTCAAGCTAGGCTTCATTGTAACCTTAGTAGTAGTGGGCTACCTTTGATAAGATGATTTTCCTTGAGCTGTTGTCTGCTGAATTGCCTTGATCTGCTGATTAGCTTGCTTGCTTAGGAACTAGAGTGAGATAACCTAGAAGCTCATCCTCTAGGATCAAACCAATAGTTGGTTAACCTCGATATAAATCAAGCATCCTAAGATGAATACATCTGAAGTCACTCAAGTGACCCTCTAATCAAATTCCAGATCAATCCTAAGCTAATCCTTAGAATTAGCATTAAACTCACCAAAGACCAAATACAAGAATGGATCCCCTCTACCCAAGATATACCTTAATATGAACCACTTGATGATGAGTATGGACCCTTGAATCCTCTCCAAATCATTCCCTCCTTCATACTTGTCCAAATACACTAATCTGCCAAATTTGGCTTAGTCTAAAATCCTTTACTATATTCAATCTTTGGAACCCCACCTACTCCAATCAGTGTGCATTATTGAGAATGTACTTGAACCATATTGTAGTACATCATTAGTAATACCAAATACCACTCTTTCCCCGGGATAAACTCTTCTTGAACCCACTCATCCTTGATGGTTTTGTAGTCAAGATAATAATCTTTTCTACAAATCTTATCATCTTGCCTACTTTGGCAGAAGATTACACCCATATGCTACCTCCCCTTGACCAAGTCTTTGCATGTTTATAGTCTTCTAACCATGGTCTATCAATCCACACCTTCCTTCTTTCAATTGAAGCTTAGTGCTTCTTAAACCCACATGGTTTATGAGGCATCATGGCTCATCTAGTATGCAGCCTTACTTTCAACAAAGTTTGCCATCACTTCTAGACAACCTCAAATGCAACCTAGACAAACTCCTTCTGCCATGATCATATATATATTACTTGGTCTATCTATCTATCTATCCCTTGAAGCAAGGTGAGATCTGAGGTCGCTAATCCAACCTCGTTTAGGTGGTATAAAAATATTAATGCCATAGATCCTCTTATCCTTGTTCTCCTCTAAAATCCATCTTGTTTTGCAAAACCAAAGATTAACAATAATAGATACTTCAATTTGACATAATCCACCTTGGGTATAAATAGTTGTCAAATAAGCCCCTCAATTATTTGGAACCTAAAACTTTTTAAATTCCACTCCTTGCAAAATTCTCAAAATCCTCTCTATAAAGGCAAGTTTGTTTTCCCCAAATCACCTTGCCAACTCAAGATACATTTGAGGCCTATACATCATTCCCTAACTTCCCATATCAAAAATAAATATTTTTGAGATCCTTTATTATTTATTTTTTCCTTTTTCTTAAATGGCAGAAACAAGAAATAATTGCCTCAAAATACTTATCTATCTAAATAGATTCCAATAAAATTCTCCAATGTGTGATATGGTATTTAGGACAATCTCACATCAAAAACAAACCTTGTACAATGTAAAATTATTAAATGATCTTTTAGAAATCAATTCTGCACTTTTTGAAGAATTGATATATAGTGAACCAAAATTCATCTGAAAAATCCCAAACGATTCCTAGAGTTATGTTTTACCCCTATCTACACACCAGTACCATTCCCTCATCTTGCCAAGATCAAGTTTTGGAAACTCCTTTCATTGATCATCATTATGGTGAAATGAGCTATTTGGATAAAACATGAACCAAACCTCCTCCAAATCTTTTGAAAACATTCCAAACACTTCTCCCTCACACCAGAACTCCCCCTGGTCGTGTGCTACAGTAGAGATACTATAGCAAAACCCTAGCCCCACCCTTGTCCTCACATGCTTGGAAAGAGAGAGGCATGCCCATTGCTACAAGCTAAAAAAAGGTAAACAGCACCCCATCCCCTCTCTGTCCCCTACCACGACCAGAGCCTTGTCTCTCATGTCTCCACTGCCCTCCTTGCCTAATGCTTGTCCAGCACCCTCTCCCCAAACTCCTCCTACACTTTTTCCACCATGGACCCTCTCCCTTTGCTTCTTAAAAGCCAGAGGCCACCCCTAGCATGCTCATGCCTTTAATTTGCTCCCCCACCTCCCACCTACCTCACCCTGAGAGCCACTCCTCCTCCCTGGCACTGCCCTGCGCAGCCTAGCTCAGTCAACAATCGGCCTGATGGTTGCCTTTTATTTTTCTTTCAGGTATAATGCCAGATCTGCAAGATAGCTGCCTAGTTTAAATCCAAATAAAATATTAAAATACATGATATTGTCCAGAAGACATTTTTACATTGTTACCTAGGGTTTTCATCAACATGCAGAACATCTTTTCCTAGTAATATTAATTCTTTCCACTAATAAATTCTTTATGGAGGATCTATAAGTCCAAATGATGTAAAACGTGTTGGTACTGAGATGTATTATTCACACCTTGCATGTCCAACTGGACCCACCTAAAATGGCTTCCTAGTTTTCCCCTGGTAAATATAAAAAATAGCCCATTTCTGCAATTAGGAATTTCTCTAGGTCAACTCAAAATAGAGACTGACCTAATTCCAACTCCCTGTAGACTTGCAACCAAATATCCTTCAAACCATAGGAGCCCAATATTTATTGAGATCTCTTTGTTTTTTGTTAAGATAAACATTTCTATGCATAGTTTATTCACAAGAAAAATCACTACATAAGTTATGTAAATCCAAAAAGGTTGATTACAATTTATACGGAAAGGTAATTCAAGTACCTCAGATGTCTCCTTGAAATCACAACAAAATCTCCTATAGTTTAAATATGGTGAAAAATATAAATCCTATCCAGAACTGACTTCTGGAATTTCCTGAGGGAATTCTGTTAAATATTTTAAGTTGATTCCAACTCCTAGTGAACCAGTCATTAAACTCTACTGAACTGTCTAAGGAACTACTTTTTGGAGCTCCAGAACTTTTTTGGTGAATTATTTCCTCAAACTAGAGTTTTTTCACTAGAAAATTCATTATAAATCAAAGGAAATTGATAAAATTGTGAAACAACTTTTGTTGGTTTCATTTTATCAATATCTATCTTCTGTATCATTTTTATACAATGGTATCACAAAGAACATTTCCTTGATCCAAAACCCCTCTCCTAGGTAGCATCTAGACTATATATCCTATGGGATCATTTTCCAATGCCCCCAAGTCATTTACCAATCTTATCAAACCAATCATGCAACACCCTACTGTCCTATATCAAGTGATTATATTTTGTTTGCTGTACGTAGTGATGCTTTTTTTTTTGAATGTGGTATTGTTTTTCTGCATGCATGCTCGATACCGGCGATAGTTGCGATTGTGTGACGCCGAGAAGAAGGAAGCACGAGATTATTCTTAATATTATTGTTTCTATTGGTATTCTAGTTTTCTAAAAAAAGTAAAGGGACATCTCGCTGGTCACAATCAGGCCACCATCTTTCTCATAAGCCCTTGTCCTAGTTTGGTACTTATGCATGTTTTATCTACTTTTATACGGAGTGCATTGGTTTAATGTTTAATGTTTTTACATGGTAGTGGCTTGGATCCTTCAGCTAATACCAATTGTACTACTAAGTACAACCCCCTTGAAGACACCTACTTGTCCCTAGTATAGTAAATGGTGTATAACACCATAACCCTTTGGAGACCCCGTTTTAGCCGAAGCAAAACTATGGGATGGGAAGACCCCGGAAAAGTTTAAAAAAGCATTTATGAGAAAATCTTGGTGAGGTTTGGCCTGCCAACTGAGTTTGAAAATAAAAAGTGTTTTGTTTTACAAAAATTCTAGATGGAGAAGGGAGGCAAAAGGTTTGCGAAAATGCACCCGGTTCTTTTCAGTTTTGCCAGAATAATTAACCCGTGCAACCACATTTCTCTGAAATGGGACATGGCTAGATTTGATGTTTGTTTACTCTGGTATAAGCTGCCTCGCAACTACTACTGGGGGATATAAGTCCCTGCAGGGTGGGCATTCTCTGGTAAATGGTCCATGTAAAACATCAACCGGGAGAAGGAACTAAGGATCTACAGTCCTCCACACGTTACTATGAGCCCCTCATTGAAAGAGCACACTCGGTGCAGTGGAAAAAGCGCTCTGGTTGGCTTGTCAACTATATAGGGCATCTCGGTGTTGAGGGGAACAACACTCATAGGGTAGGCACTTATATTGGAGTGGGAATCCGGAGAGTTTTGACTGGTTACTAGACCCACAATCGGTGTAGATTAGGGCAGTGTAATCGGATGATGTGGGTAAAGTGTGCAACCTCTGTAGAGTGTAAATCTATTCGACTAGGCGAGTCCTCGGTCTTGGATAGTTGGGAAGGTAGTTGTAGAGCAGTACTGGTTTTGATTTCAAAAAGGACTTCGGAAAATCCAAGGCTTCGGAAATGTTTTGACCATGCGATGGTCGGAAACGGGAGGAAAGGAGTTTGGTCATGGGATGACCACAAGGAGAAACCAATGGGTGACCCAATCCTAGTGTTTTACAAAACATCTCAAAAAGGTTTCCAAAATGTTTTATAAAAGTTTTCATCAAAGATATAGACATTCTATATCTACAAGAGAAATTAGTTTATAAAACAACCACTTATGGAGCCAGACTACTACCACAACCATATTGCATATCCTTTATTATTTGTTCTTTTAAGGTGGTTTACGAGTACATTCAAAGTACTCACCGGCATTGTCCCTGACTATTTACTGTGCCAGACTTTCATAGGATCGAGATAAACCATGGAGAAAGCTAACGTCTATGCGAGGTAGGCCGTCTCCCAGTCAGTTGCCTATAGGTTAAGAATTGACATGGGCTCTGCGAATGAAGACTTCCGCTATTGATGATTGTAATCGCCATAATTACAATAATGTATGTTTTGTACTCGTTACTCTTTGGATGTTGTAATGATACTTGTCGGTTATGCTCACGGCTCACTAATCATGGGAACGTGAATTGCAGGCATAACAGGGATTCTTGGACCGTAAATACGGGGTCCCACAGACTTGGTATCAAAGACATCTTGATTGTAGGAAACCTTAGTTAGCATGGACGTTAGACAGGACAACCCCTATTTTTGAAAACACTGGCTTTCAAAAATTATTTTCTCAAAGACTTTTCGAAGGATTCCTTATTCTTATCTTCTCTGACTAAATTTTTTTGAAACAGGCTTACTCTATATCTCGTCTACTTTCAAAAATTCCATTTTCAAAACCAATTCGACCTAAGGACCATGAATATGGAGATCCCGAGTCGAAGAGGAGCAGAAACAAGCAAACCAACGAAGCTACCAACAACGAAAGACACTACAAGATCGCCCTATAAACGGAGTCCTTCATTGCCCAAATACACCATGTCATGGACATACGATCCAGATGTCAATACTGATGTCAAGATCTTCCACAACGTCCGTACCTAGGATAATTATCCTCAATATAGGATTCCCCTTATGGCGCATAGCCACCCTTGGTACCTATGGTATGCTCTGCTTGCTTGTCATCTGCAAATATGAATGCCTGAAATGTGTTGCTTGTCTACCTCGGATCATTCCATCCTATGATATGACCACCTCGTTTGTGTCTCACGACATGAACCTTCATAAGCCCATAACCTAAAACCTCCCCTCATCAGGATGGACTAAATACATCTCCGACAACCCCTATCCATGCCTAGTTCTAATATCCCCAAAAGGAGCAAAGATCCTAGCCAACGCTCTGTCGAATCAATGGGAAGTCCTCGCCATAACACAAACTCCCCAAGAATCCTGAACATCAGTAGGCTCGAAGACAACGAGTCTCCTCCATCATCGAACTAAAGCAACACAAAGAGTTTGAGTGAAGACAATGCCTCTAAATCTAAAATTCCTCCACCTCGACTAAGGACTAAGAAGAAGTGTTGCTAACCACTAAAACTACCCCGACTTAACCCTTACGGCTTCGTTAGGTAACCACCATAGGAAGGTAGTTGCAATAAGGAATCACTCGAAGACCTCAACTCAAGAGTCACGCCATTGCTCCAAGACGAAGGATCTACCCTAGCCTCGACGACCCTAAGTAAAGCATCATCGCGCGAGTTGTCAGAGGAATAGAAAACTACTAGAAGATACCCAAAGAAGATCTCCAATCCAAGGACCTGCTCCAAGCATCATCGCGCGAGTTGTCAGAGGAATAGAAAACATACCTCAGCAATAACCTTCAGAAGTCTGCTCGATTCTCCCAATACCCGCGATGCTCAGAATTAAGACGACAAATCTACCCGAAGCCACCAATACTACTCTACAAAGGGAAGAAAGCAACCCCAAAGAGTCAAGATTATATGAAGACGTCGTGAAGCCTTTTCTCTACTATCTCTGCTAAAGACCCACCTAAAAGGACCTTCGAATATGCAAACCCTGGGACAGGGAACGAAGAGCTGTCCTTCTACGAGTATCAACCCCTCTTCTCTTCCCCGACCCTAGAAGATCCGCCAATCGAAGAAGCCACCGGAGAAGGCATGACCCTCACTTCTTATTGCCAAGGTTTAGAATATCCCTCATACCCCCGAGGAACTGCAGTAACCAAAGTGGGTACCCAAAACCAGCACGGCAACAAGATTCAAGGAGCACTCTCGAAATAGTCCTTCGTACCCTACCAACTCACACTTCCCACATCTATTAAGCAATGGATTTTCTCGAAACCTGTATGTAAGGCGTCAAGTATCCTCGCCATTGGCTGACGCCAATCTGCTAAATTCTGGATGAACCCTATTTGATGATATGCAAGTATGATGACCTTCTTTGCATGTTTTACCCATGATGTTGCATCAGACCCAACTCGGAATGACCTCACCCCATAAGACTGCATCCCTAGCCTGTCAACCAAAACCGACATCCTCCCAACTTGCTGAAATTCTAAAACAGCTCAGACGCCTCTCCAAAAGCAGCAGGTATCAGGTCAACCGAAGGAACCCACTCCCATACAAAAGGTGGAGCACTTCCCTAGCATCATCCTACAACTCCAATAAAGAAGGTCTGCAAATCCACCAAGCACCCCTAGTGTCGCTCTAAGGGGGGAAGACTGCGTCTCTCCCGCCCAAAACCCGATAAAACCCTGGAGCCAAACCTTAGTCATCGTTAGGTGATCACCACCATCTAAATCAGAATCGTGGACCAATCCTAAAGGACAAATTAGCACTTCTCCTGAATCAGAAGATACTTCGAGAAAATCCCCCATCACCAACACCGTCCAGCTAACACCCCAGTATTTCAATACCACGAAGGAAGAAAAGCTAACCTCAGTGATAAAGGACTCAAGAAGGATCAACTCGTCATCTTGCTTCCCGAAGAAGAATCGAATCTACGCTAAACCTACCTAAAATCGTCCTAAGGGGAAAATATAGGGGAAAAGACAATGTCTTTTCCACTAGCTTAAATTAAGAATACCCAACCGGAAGCAACACGACTCCGACCCTAACTAACCAAGCTAGTTTATTGAAAACCCTTCTTTATCAAAGGTCCCACCGATGGCAATTGTTAAGACGATGTTCACCTAACCCTACCTCTCCCGAAACTCGGGACGAGATTCTTTTAAGGGGGAAAGGTCTGTAACATCTCAATTTCAGCAACCCTGATTTGTTATTAAAAAGGCAAAAATCAGGGGGAACAAAAACTTTTTTCTTTTTAAATGTTCAAATGTTTGCCTACTTGTTCGCTTGTGTTCATACATCTGAATGTGTATTAGATAATATACCTCTCACCTCAACCTCAGCTGACAAAAGCTATTTTTCAGAAGAGATGTCTTGGCTCATCTTACATATTCTCAAATGTTCTAAGATTTCAAATTTGAGCCAAGATGACTTCACCACAATAAAATCTTTTACTAGTTCTTTTAGCAAAAATATGGAGACCTATATATATAATGTCCATATGTTTTCAAGACAGAACTTTGAACTGCTCTTATTTGTAGGTTTTCCAAAACCTTTCCTAAAACCTTTTCATTCCACTCTTGGTAGAAATACCAAGAGGTCCTTATATTACATTCGAATAACAAACTCATTAAAACACCCATTCTTACTGCGAGCTAAGCTTGATGGTAACCTCAGTAGTAGTGGGCTACCTTTGATAAGATGATTTTCCTTGATCTATTGGCTACTGAATTATCTTGATCTGCTGATTAGCTTGCTTGCTTAGGAACTAGAGTGAGCTAACCTAGAAGCTTATCCTCTAGGATCAAACCAATAGTTGGTTAACCCTTATCCAAATCAAGCATCCTAAGCTGAATACATCTAAAGTCACTCAAGTGACCCTCTAATCAAATTAACCAGATCAATCCTAAGTGAATCTTTTGAATTAGCATTAAACTCATCAAAGAACAAATACAAGAATGGATCCCCTCTACTCAAGCTATACCTTAATATCAACCACTTGACGATGAGGATGGACCCTTGCATCCTCTCCAAATCCTTCCCTCCTTCATACTTGTCCAAATATACTAATCAACAAATTTGGCCAAGTCTAAAATCCTTTACTATATTCAATCTTTGGAAACCCACCTACTCCAATCAGTGTGCATTATTGAGTACGTCATTATTACTACTGTCAACACCCGGATTTTTAATCCCAGATGCCTGTTATGCCATACCTCGCAATCCCAAGATTACCATTTTTGCGAGACATAACAGAATTGGATACCATAGTACATCATCCATTACAAACCATACATATGGTCTTACACAAATAAGGATCTCCTGATCCAGTTCTTAATACAACTCAAGCAGCGGAATAACGTAATAATAAAGGTAGCATAGGCGAAGCTCCATCTTCGGGGTCACAGGCAATGCTGGCGATGGGAGATGATCCTAGTTGTCGTAACCTTCCTGGGGTCCATCCTCCTGGTACTCCTCTTCATATTCTGGCCACGGGAATAGCCAGGGACAAAGCCATGAGTACTCTTCAAGTACTCGCAAACTAATACTAACAAGTGAAGGGGGGTTTTGTAGTAGGACACTAAGCTCTAGGATTGTTTTGCAAAAAGCCATATTTACCTCTACTAAGTTCAGAAACCAGAATGCTAGTCGAAATTTTATAACACCTAAGTGGGAACTTGTATTCCATATCACAACTCTGTTGTGGTCATGTAAAAATATCAATTCATTTCACAAGTCATTTTGAAAACATCTGACGGGGGAGCAGTATGGCCACTCCAACTGTCCATAACCGCGGACGCGGCTATTCGAATAGTTTGACACTCTACAGAGATTGTACAGTTTCACCACAACATTCGATACATCCGTCAGGAACAAATCCTGAATTCACCATACTCAGTATGCGGATAATCAATCCTAACCTTTCGATTACACGCCCTAGTATAGGCACCTCTCATGTGAGTTTGGCCTCCCAACCATGACCAACTGTCATCTTGGGTACTGCACAAGTGGACAATCTTCACAAGGTAGCCTCAGCTCAGACCTTGGCCGTGAGGGAACCCATACTAAGGTATATAAGTTTCCAGTCAAGCCCTACCCAAATTTTCGGCTATTGTGATTGTACGGTAAAATTGGAATGGTATCGCATCCAGACAACCATCAGTTTTATAAAGGGCTAAGGCTCATGCCTCAACATTTTCATTATCAAAATCATCCGGTGTTCAAAAACACATGTGAAAACATCTCAAAAGAATGATCCATCATTCCAAGGTTTTCATAACCATTTTGCCACCAAGTATTCCCATCTATGATAAAGTTTTATGCTTAGCACTAGCATCTATAATTGGGGGTAAGTACTAATGAGGGGTACTAAACAAGTGGAGTTTAACTAAGTTCAATCTCATGCCTTAGGATGACATCAAGATTATCTAGCTTAGGCCAAATTTAATGCTCTTTATGCAACCTTCAATTATCTTCCTAGAATCTACAAGTCCTTTAACTAAAATCTAAGAAATAGCTTTGATAAAGAAATAAAGTAGAAAGCTTGTAAGTAAAACTAGGAGGGGGTATCGTCAAATTTGTCTAACCAAGCATGCTTAGTGCATTGCATAGGTCATCTAACTTTCATAATTGCAAGTGTTAGCTTGCTCAATGAACTAGTAGTATTAGGCTTGCAAGGTTAATAGCTTGCATATGTCAACTTGATTAGTAAGGCTTGCTAAAGTAGAGTATCTTGCAAGTGTTCGCTTGCCTTGTGCAAGGCAGTGGTTGAAGTTCTCCTCGGCTTCTTCTTCGTAGTATCCTCCTTCCGCCTCGTATCCTTGGTCGGTACTAGCGTCTATGAATAAATACGAGGTACACAATCACCAAACAATACATAACTATTTTTAATCATCACACAAAAGGGTCCTATAGATGATCTAGCATCATCACTAACATTACAAGATTAAAGCTTGTTTTAATTCCTTTTATTTTTAGAAAAGTAATTTCTACTCATTGAAAAACAACTTAAGATTTAATATTCTCCAAACCAAACATGGGATCATGACACATGTCATCACCACATTTTTAGTACATGGTAATGTGATTTAAAGTGGTGTCACAATTTAAGAAGGTTTAACCCTTTTATTTTAAATAATTAAAGTGGCTAGAAATGCCTATGTCCCATTCTTTTATTACTTGAACATTATTTCTGTAAGTAAACCCATATATTTTTATATATTCTGAAAGGTATGATCAAATGTGATTTTTTAGAGTTGGAATCAACTCAAAATCTATTATGGTTGAAATTTGAAAAATGTTTGAATGCGGAAAAGCTTCTACCTTGTTATTTTTACCAAGGTTGATCAATAGATTCAAATGATTTGAATCCAACAGTCTTGGATTAAGCATTTCAATATCTTTCTAACTAAATTGGTTTCATTCAATTTGGTTCACTGAATCGAGCAGGGTTGATTTTGAAACTAGGTACAGAACTGAGTTTGAATATAAATAGAAAAAGATAAATTCAAATGAGTGGGCTGCGCGGGAAAGGTTAACGGGCCGGCCTAGTGTCACTCCGCAGCGTGGGGCGCAGCTGACAGGGGGTTCTACTGGTCCGTGGCTCTTTAAACGCGAAGCGGTACGGGGTGATGTGGTGCGTTGGATTAGAATGAAGATCGACGGCTGAGGGTCGTCGTCGACGATGAACAAGTCACCGGCGAGCTTGAACCCTAGCGGCTCGGTGGGGGTCTTGGGAGGCTCACCGGGGCTCAGGCGAGGGTCGGCGATGCGGGCGAACGACGAAGTCGACGACGGCAATCCTCCTGGTACCGGTAGCTCCTCCTAGGGAGGCTCCAATCAATGGCTTCCTTCTCCTCCAGCAGCGGCGGACTTCGGTGAAATTCCGGCGATGCGCTGCTCGCCTTGCTCTCGGAATGAGATGGGGTGGTTCTGGGTGAGAGGGGAGTAGAATGGTGTGAAGAATTCGAGCGGGGGATGCCCCTATTTATAGTGGCAAGAGGGGACCGACGGACGCAAGCTGAGCTCGTCGTGGTCGATGGTACAGAGGGCTATCGGCGTGGGCGACGGTAGGGGGCGGTGCTGTGCTCCCTGGCGAAGCTCAACGACGTGGTGGCGAGGCGTGGGGCGGTGCTGATCGGTCGGAACGATGCGGTGCTCTACGCTGGTCCGACGGAAGTTTTGATGGCGCACAGCGCGCGTGGTCCGCGCGGAGGCGAACGGGCGTGTCTGCGGGGTTGCTGGGACGGTGGTGATCACGCGTGCACACGGCGAGGGCGGAACGTGGTCTGTGGGCGCTGGTCGAGCGTGGCGCACGAGGCGCGCTCTCGGCATGGTTGCAGAGAAGGTTGGCATGGCCTGGGCGTGTGGTCCAGTGGCTGGCATTGCTCTTGGCTGGGACAGGGAGTGGCGGTGGGGTGCTAGCTTGCTCCTAGACAAGGTTGGCGAGGCTAGTGTTGCTTGTAGCTTGCTGTCGACCATGGGGTGACAATGATGCTCTCGGCCTGTTCACCATTGATGATAATGGCCAGCTTACAGTGGTGCTAGTGATTAGTTAAGATTGTTAGATGATCTACTAAGGCTAGTGGTGTCCAGAGAGGGAACAAGTTAGGACCAAAACACTGCTCAACATAGTGTTTTGATTTTGTTTGATTTGCATCTGCAACCTGTTTGATGAAATGGCCGCATGAACTTAAGTTTTGAATTTTGAAAACATTTTTGGTGGGTGTGCTAGGCATGTACTGGGGAGTATGTGGATGCTTGGGTTTTGAAAATTGAGTTGGTTTGAGTGGTTTTTGAAATAGTGGGATCTTCCCATATGAAATAGATTCAATTTTAAACTGACATTTAAACTAAGCATTTGAATGTTTCTGGATGATCACAAAGTGGGCCATGGTACCTTGTTATTATTACTATCAAGGGGTGCAAAGATCCATACATGTTTGTTTTGATTTGTTTGTCTTAGGGAAAAGTTTGGGGATTGTTTAGATGATGTTTATTTCACCTAAGAATCATTCTACAAGCAAAGAAACACATAATCATGGCAATTCAAAAGAATCCAAATTTTAATGCACACTCATATGAAAGCTTTCATATTTTAAATGGAAAAGTTTTTGTTAACCCTAAATTTGGTGATTACAGTTTGATGATTCTAGTTTAATATTTCTGGGATGTTACAAACCTTCCCCCCTTAAACAAAATCTAGGATTACCTAGGATTTGAAGATATCGGGAAACTCCGTCTTGATGTAATCTTCGCGCTTCCAGGTAGCTTCCTCTTCTGTGTGGTTGCTCTACTGAATCTTGAGAAACTTGATGCTTCGGTTTCTGGTGGTTCTGAAAGCTTCTTACAAAATACGGATGGGTACTTCGGGGTAGGTCAGGTCATCGTTGATTTCTATGGTCCGATGATCAATATTCTTGAACACTTCAGTCTTCTCTGGGACTTCGAGGCACTTCGAAGTAATGTGATATCTAACACATTGTGCACGGCTGACATCTCTTCGGGTAGTTCCAATTGATACGACACTTCTCCTCGACGGTTCAGAATCTTGAAGGGACCGATATATCTGGGGGCTAACTTTCCCTTGAGTTGGAAACGCTGCATTCTTTTTAATGGCGACACTTTTAGATACACAAAATCTCCTATGTTGAAGGCGATGTCTCGACGTCTCTTGTCGGCGTAATTCTCCTGTCTTGGCTGGGCTGTCTTGAGGTGCTCACGAATCTTCTGAACCTTCTCTTCTGCTTCTTGTAGGATATCGGGTCCGAAAATCTGATTCTCTCCTACTTAAGACCAGTTCAAAGGGGTGCGACACTTCCTTCCGTACATGAATTCAAATGGGGCCATTTTCAAACTAGCTTGATAACTGTTGTTGTACGAAATTTCTGCAAACGGCAGACAATCTTCCCACTTAGATCCATACTCTAACACACATGCTCTCAGCATATCTTCGAGTATTTGATTTAATCGTTCCGTTTGTCCGTCGGTCTGAGGGTGATAAGCGGTGCTGAAATCTAGGCGGATTCCTAAACCTTCTTGGACTTTCTTCCATAATCTCGAGGTAAACTGAGTTCCTCGATCCGATACGATGTTCTTAGGGACTCCATGCAAACTGACGATTCTAGCGATGTATAACTCCGCTAGCTTCGAACTCTGATATGTGGTCTTGACGGGTAAGAAATGGGCGACTTTGGACAATATGTCCACTATGACCCAGATAGAGTCATTTCCCCTACTAGAAGTAGGCAATCCGGTGATAAAGTCCATTCCAACAGAATCCCATTTCCATTCCGGAACCTGCAATGGTTGCAACAATCCAGCAGGTCTTTGATGTCCTGCCTTGACTCGCTGACATATATCACACTTGGCAGTATAGCTTCCGATTTCTCTCTTCATCCTATGCCACCAAAATTGCTCTTTCAAATCTTGATACATCTTAGTTCCTCCGGGGTGGATAGAATAAATAGTATCATGAGCTTCCTTGAGAATAACTTCTTTCAACTCAGAATATGCTGGTACAGAAAGGCGTCCTTTGTACCACAGAAATCCTTCTTCGACTTTGGTGAATCCGGGTACTTTGCCTGTACCGATACGACGCTTGATTCCGTCAATACTAGCATTTCCTTTCTGCGCCTCTTTCATCTGGCTGATCAAAGTGGGTTGAAGTTCTATGATAGCCAGAAATCCTTCACTCACTAGTTCCATTCGAAAATCTTCCATCTCTTTGTGCAAACTTGGTTGCTCCTTCAAAATCATGGAGTTCAAGCGGCACGACAATCTGCTAAGGGCATCTGCTACCACGTTGGCTTTACCGGGGTGATAGTGAATGTCCAGATCGTAATCCTTGATTAGCTCAATCCATCTTCTATGTCTCATATTCAGCTCCTTCTGAGTGAATATATACTTCAGACTCTTGTGATCAGAATAAATCTCACAACGGTTTCCCATCAGGTAGTGCCTCCATGTCTTCAGGGCTAGCACTACAGCTGCGAGTTCGAGGTCATGGGTTGGGTAATTCTGCTCGTGTTGTTTCAGTTGTCGAGATAGATAAGATACTTGCATTAGCACACATCCGAGACCGGTCTTGGATGCGTCACAATACACGTCGAAGGGCTTCGTGATATCCGACATGATTAAGATTGGGGCTGAAATCAATCTTCTCTTGATTTCCTGAAAACTCGCTTCACATTTGTCCGTTCATTCAAACTACTTGTCCTTCTTCAGCAATTGGGTCATGGGTCTGGCAATACTCGAGAATCCTTCTACGAACTTGCAGTAATATCCCGCCAATCCGAGAAATGCACGAACTTGGGTTTGTGTGGTTGGGGCTTGCCAATCTTCAACATCTTTCACCTTTGTAGGTTCAATGGCAATTCCTCCGGCTGAGACAATGTGGCCGAGGAATCCTACCTCCTGTAACTAGAATTCACATTTGCTAAACTTGGCATACAACTGATGCTCTCTAAGGGTTCCAAGAATGGTCCTTAGGTTTAGCTCATGTTCTTCTTCTGATTTGGAATAAATTAGAATGTCATCGATGAAAACAACGACAAACTTATCCAGGAAGTCCATAAAAATCTTATTCATGAGATTCATGAAATAAGCGGGGGCATTGGTTAATCCAAAAGACATGATGGTATACTCATATAATCCATATCTGGTGGTAAAGGGAGTCTTGGGAATATCCTCTGCGCGAATCTTGAGTTGATGATAGCCTGTTCTAAGATCAATCTTGGAAAACACTTTGGCACCGGTCAACTGATCAAACAAATCTTCTATCTTGCGCAATGGGTATTTGTTCTTGATAGTGACATCATTCAACTGCCGATAATCCGTACACAAATGGTTACCTCCATCCTTCTTGTCCACAAATAAGACAGGTGATCTCCATGGTGATGCACTTGGTTTAATCAATCCAATTTCCAACATGGAATCCAGTTGCTTCTTCAGTTCTGCTAGTTCAGACGGGTTCATACTATAGGGTCTCTGGGATATGGGTCCGGTTCCGGGGATTAGTTCAATGATAAACTCGATATCCCGATCTGGGGGAATACCGGGCAAAACATCTGGAAATACATTGGGGTATTCACAGACTATCCGGACTTGGTCAATGGTAGGTAGGGCTATACACTTGTTGCACTTGAATTTACGAGGTAAGGTTTCAGATATATGCTCGACTGATATTCCAGCGGTACTGGTCATGGTTATGGCTTTTTTTGGCACAGTCAATCAATCCTTTATGTTTGGACATCCAATCCATTCCTAGTACTACTTCCAAACCATTAGTTCCGAGTACTATCAGATTAGCATAAAAATCTATGCCATGGATTCGGATAGGGACGGCTTTGCAAATTTGCCCAGCTTTGGTGGTTGAACCGGTGATTTGAACAATCATAACATGCTTCAGTTTGGTTGGTTGAATCTTACTAGTGACGGCAAATTCTTCGGTGACAAATGAATGCGATGCACCAGAATCAAACAACACTCTAGCAAGTACTGAATTAACAGAAAACATACCCAGCACGTCGTCTGGCGCTTCCTGAGCTTCTTCAGCATGCATGAGAAACAGACGGCCATTGCGGTTGAGTGAATTTCCTGGGGCGAACCTCCTTCCGGGCTGAACACGACGCTGCTGCTGAGCTGGGGCATTTGCATTGGGGGCTGCGGCATTCTTCTTGTTGGGGCACTCGTTGGAGTAGTGACCCTTATTTCCACAGTCATAACAAGTCACTTGCGACTTGTCCTTTGCTGCAACAGGCACAACATTGCTTACAGTCCTTGGGGCAGTGTTGGTGTTGGCGGTAGCATTGTTGTTGTTGAACTTGGGTGGTGCACGGTTTAAATTGCCAAAGTTGCCGGGGTTGTTGTGATTTCCTCCGGGCCTCGGGTTTCCACGGTTGGGATAGGTCGAACGATTCATCGGGGTTCTGTTGGTTCTCAGGGCAAATCCTGGAGATGGGTTAGGGCGATACTTTGGGGTCTGATGGGTTCCTGGCTGATGCATCATGCGACGCTTGCGGTTCTCATTGGCTTGGTTGATATTTCCTTCCATCTGGATGGCAGAGTCGACAAGGGCTTCAATATCAGCAAAGGGGATATTGACTAACACCGTCTACATCTCATCGTGCAGACCATTCAAGAATCTGTCTTTCTTCTTGGCTTCGGTGTCGATCTCATCCGGGGCATACCTAGCTAATGACAAGAATTTGTCACGGTATTCTACTACGGTCATCCTTCCTTGCTTCAGCTCTCTGAACTCATCTCTCATTCTCTTGATCAAACCCGGTGGCACATGGGTTCTGCTGAACTTGGCCTTGAATTCCTCCCAGGTCATCATCTGTCCTCCGGTCATTGCATGAACGTTGTTCCACCATGCTCTTGCGTCTCCGGCTAGATAGTGGGTGGCAAACAAAACTTTCTCATTGGCTTCCACTCCGGCAACTTCTAGGTTATTTTCCATGGTTTGCAGCCAATCGTCTGCATCTAGGGGCTCTTCCGACTTAGTGAAAACAGGTGGGTTGGTGTTCTAGAAATTCTTGAGCATAGATCCATGGTTGTCCTGATTTCCTTGGCCTTGATTGTTGTTGGCCATCTGAGCTATGTGCTGAAGGGTGGCAAGGTTGGCTTGACGTTCAGCTCTCTTAGCTTCGCGGTCAGAAACCAACATTTGCAGGATCTGCAACATCGGGTCCGGGGATGAACCACTTCCTCCGCGTGGCATCTAAAGATTGAGATAGATCATGAGAAAAGAGGGAAATTTCTAAGGTTCGGGGACTTTGAAAAGTTTTTAAAGTTTGACTCAGATTTTCTAGCAACTTGCTTTTCATTCATTCATTCATTCATAGCACACGATACAAACGCACACCACAACAAAGGTAAACAGATGGTTTTAAGAACCATTCTGGAAACTACGATACAGTGGGACCGAATACAACTCACTACGCTAGTGTTCAAGTGCTACTACTCCTTGGAGTGGGTGTACTCGTCATCCTCATCATCCCCATCCTCGTCGATAAAGGCGAAGTCATCCTCATCAGTGAAGAAATCCATAGCCTGATCCTGTAGAAAATCATCATCACTGAGATAGGAGTAGGGGTCTCCACGAAGATCCTCTCCAGCATTCTCCCTTTCTTCTAACTGCATGTATCTCTCGTGGATGGTCTCCTCCAAAGATGAGATACATTGGCAAAGACGGATGAAACTTGTTGTACTCACTAACTGATAAAATTTGTTGTACTTCATGTACATCTATAAGAATATAGGATGAGTAAGTTAGTATAGTGATCAGGTGTGTCAAATTTTATATATTTTGTAAGAGTTTTTGAGGAACATGAATTTTGATGAAAGAATCAAAGTGATAAGAATGGGAATAAGTTTTTGTAAATATTTGCTTTCTTTGGTTTTGAAACTAAGTTTTTGATTCAAACGTCCAGTCTAACTAGGGTCTCCTATGGTCAGGATGGCTCTGATAACAACTTGTCAACACCCGGATTTTTAATACCAGATGCCTGTTATGCCATACCTCGCAATCCCAGGATTACCATTTTTGCGAGACATAACAGAATTGGATACCATAGTACATCATCCATTACAAACCATACATATGGTATTACACAAATAAGGATCTCATGATCCAGTTCTTAATACAACTCAAGTAGCGGAATAACGTAATAATAAAGGTAGCGTAGGCGAAGCTCCATCTTCAGGGTCACAGGAAATGCTGATGATGGGAGATGATCCTAGTTGTCGTAACCTTCCTGGGGTCCATCCTCCTGGTACTCCTCTTCATATTCTGGCCACGGGAATAGCCAGGGACAAAGCCATGAGTACTCTTCAAGTACTCGCAAACTAATACTAACAAGTGAAGGGGGGTTTTGTAGTAGGACACTAAGCTCTAGGATTGTTTTGCAAAAAGCCATATTTACCTCTACTAAGTTCAGAAACCAGAATGCTAGTCGATGCATCCGTCAGGAACAAATCCTGAATTCACCATACTCAGTATGCGGATAATCAATCCAACCTTTCGATTACACGCCCTAGTATAGGCACCTCTCCTGTGAGTTTGGCCTCCCAACCATGACCAACTGTCATCTTGGGTACTGCACAGGTGGACAATCTTCACAAGGTAGCCTCATCTCAGACCTTGGCAGTGAGGGAACCCATACTAAGGTATATAAGTTTCCAGTCAAGCCCTACCCAAATTTTCGGGTATTGTGGTTGTACGGTAAAATTGGAATGGTATCGCATCCAGACAACCATCAGTTTTATAAAGAGCTAAGGCTCATGCCTCAACATTTTCAAAATCATCTGGTGTTCAGAAACACATGTCAAAACATCTCAAAAGAATGATCCATCATTCCAAGGTTTTCATAACCATTTTGCCACCAAGTATTCCCATATAAAATTGATCAAGTTTTATGCTTAGCACTAGCATCTATAATTGCGGGTAAGTACTAATGAGGGGTAGTAAACAAGTGGAGTTTAACTAAGTTCAATCTCATGCCTTAGGATGACATCATGATTATCTAGCTTAGGCCAAATTTAATGCTCTTTATGCAACCTTCAATTATCTTCCTAGAATCTACAAGTCCTTTAACTAAACTCTCAGAAATAGCTTTGATAAAGAAATAAAGTAGAAAGTTTGTAAGTAAAACTAGGAGGGGGTATCGTCAAATATGTCTAACCAAGCATTCTTAGTGCATTGCATAGGTCATCTAACTTTCATAATTGCAAGTGTTAGCTTGCTCAATCAACTAGTAGTATTAGGCTTGCAAGGTTAATAGCTTGCATATGTCAACTTGATTAGTAAGGCTTGCTAAAGTAGAGTATCTTGCAAGTGTTAGCTTGCCTTGTGCAGAGCAGTGGTTGAAGTTCTCCTCGGCTTCTTCTTCGTAGTATCCTCCTTCCTCCTCGTATCCTTGGTATGTACTAGCGTCTATGAATAAATACGAGGTACACAATCACCAAACAATACATAACTATTTTCAATCATCACACACAAGGGTTCTATAGATGATCTAGCATCATCACTAATACTACAAGATTAAAGCTTTGTCTTATTTCTTTTATTTTTAGAAAAGTAATTTCTACTCATTGAAAAACTACTTAAGATTTAATATTCTCCAAACCAAACATGGGATCATGACACATGTCATCACCACATATTTCAGTACATGGTAATGTGATTTAAAGTGGTGACACAATTTAAGAAGGTTTAACCCTTTTATTTTAAATCATTAAAGTGGCTAGAAATGCCTATGTGGCATTCTTTTATTACTTGAATATTATTTCTGTAAGTAAACCCATATATTTTTATATATTCTGAAAGGTATGATCAAATGTGATTTTTGAGAGTTGGAATCAACTCAAAATCTATTATGGTTGAAATTTGAAAAATGTTTGAATGCGGAAAAGCTTCTGCCTTGTTATTTTTACCAAGGTTGATCAATAGATTCAAATGATTTGAATCCAACGGTCTTGGATTAAGCATTTCAATATCTTTCTAACTAAATTGGTTTCATTCAATTTGGTTCACTGAATCGAGCTGGGTTGATTTTGAAACTAGGTACAGAACTGATTTTGAATATAAATAGAAAAAGATAAATTCAAACGAGTGGGCTGCGCGGGAAAGGTTAACGGGCCGGCCCAGTGTCACTCCGCAGCGCGGGGCGCAGGTGACAGGGGGGTCTACTGGTCAGTGGCTCTTTAAACGCGAAGCGGTACGGGGTGATGTGGTGCATTGGATTAGAATGAAGATCGACGGCTGAGGGTCGTCGTCGATGATGAACAAGTCACCGGCGAGCTCGAACCCTAGCGGCTCGGTGGGGGTCGTGGGAGGCTCACCGGGGCTCAGGCGTGGGTCAGCGATGCTCGCGAACGACAAAGTCGACGTCGGCAATCCTCCTGGTACCGGTAGCTCCTCCTGGGGAGGCTCCAATCAATGGCTTCCTTCTCCTCCAGCAGCAGCGGACTCCCGTGAAATTCCAGCGATGCACTGCTCGCCTTGCTCTGGGAATGAGATGGGGTGGTTCTGGGTGAGAGGGGAGTAGAATGCTGTGAAGAATTCGAGCGGGGGGATGCCTCTATTTATAGTGGCGAGAGGGGACCGACGGACGCAAGCTGATCTCGTCGTGGTCGACGGTACAGAGGGCTATCGGCGTGGGCGACGGTAGGGGGCGGTGCTGTGCTCCCTGGCGAAGCTCAACGACGTGGTGGCGAGGCGTGGGGCGGTGCTGATCGGTCGGAACGATGCGGTGCTCTACGCTGGTCCGACGGAAGTTTTGATGGCGCACAGCGCGCGTGGTCCGCGCGGAGGCGAACGGGCGTGTCTGCGGGGTTGCTGGGACGGTGGTGATCACGCGTGCACACGGCGAGGGCGGCGCGTGGTCTGTGGGCGCTGGTCGAGCGTGGCGCATGAGGCGCGCTCTCGGCATGGTTGCAGAGAAGGTTGGCATGGCCTGGGCGTGTGTTCCAGTGGCTGGCATTGCTCGTGGCTGGGACAGGGAGTGGCGGTGGGGTGCTAGCTTGCTCCTAGACAAGGTTGGCGAGGCTAGTGTTGCTTGTAGCTTGCTGTCGACCATGGGGTGGCAATGATGCTCTCGGCCTGTTCACCATTGATGGTAATGGCCAGCTTACAGTGGTGCTAGTGATTAGTTAAGGTTGTTAGATGATCTATTCAGGCTAGTGGTGTCCAGAGAGGGAACAAGTTAGGCCCAAAACACTGCTCAACATAGTGTTTTGATTTTGTTTGATTTGCATCTGCAACTTGTTTGATGAAATGGCCGCATGAACTTAAGTTTTGAATTTTGAAAACATTTTTGGTGGGTGTGCTAGGCATGTACTGGGGAGTCTGTGGATGCTTGGGTTTTGAAAATTGAGTTGGTTTGAGTGGTTTTTGAAATAGTGGGATCTTTCCATATGAAATAGATTCAATTTTAAACTGACATTTAAACTAAGCATTTGAATGTTTCTGGATGATCACAAAGTGGGACATGGTACCTTGTTATGATTACTATCAAGGGGTGCAAATATCCATACATGTTTCTGTTAAGTTCTGAAAGTTAGAGATAGCCAAAGTAGGCATGGGAGTTAAATAGGCCAAAGTGACCATTCACTTAATTTGTTTGTTTTGATTTGTTTGTCTTAGGGAAAAGTTTGGGGATTGTTTAGATGATGTTTATTTCACCTAAGAATCATTCTACAAGCAAAGAAACACATAATCATGGCAATTCAAAAGAATCCAAATTTTAATGCACACTCATATGAAAGCTTTCATATTTTAATTGGAAAAGTTTTTGTTAACCCTAAATTTGGTGATTAGAGTTTGATGATTCTAGTTTAATATTTTTGGGATGTTACAACTACAAAATCCCACTTTTCCCGTGGCTAAACTCTTCTTGAACCCACTCATCCTTGACGGTTTTGTAGTCAAGATAATAATATTTTCTGCAAATCTTATCATCTTGCCTACTTTGGCAGAAGCTCACACCCATTTGCTACCTCCCCTTTACCAACTCTTTGCATGGTTATATTTTTCTAACCATAGTATATCAATACACACCTTCCTTCTTTCAATTCAAGCTTATTGCTTCTTAAACCCACATGGTTTATGAGGCATCATGGCTCATCTGGTATGGCAGCCTTACTTTCAACAAAGTTTGCCATCACTTCTAGACCACCTCAAATGAAACCAAGCCAAAGTCCTTCCGCCATGATGATCTATATAACTTGGTATATCTATCCATCTATCCCTTGCAGCAAGTTGAGCTGTGAGCTTGCTAATCCAACCACGTTTAGGTGGTATACAAATATTAATTCCCTAGATCCTCTAATCCTAGTTCTCCTCTAAAATCCATCTTGTTTTGCAAAACCCAATGTTGAAAATGATAGATACTAAATTGACATCATCCACCTTGGATATAAATAGTTGCCAAATAATTCCCTCAATTATTTGGAACCTAAAACTTTTTAAATTCCATTCCTTGCAAAATTCTCAAAATCCTCTCTATAAAGGCAAGTTTGTTTTTTCCCCAAAATCACCTAGCCAACTCAAAAAAAATTAGAGGCATACATCATACCCTACCTTGCCATCTCAAAAATAAATATTTTTCAGATCCTTTATTATTTATTTTTTCTCTTTTTCTTAAATGGCAGAAACAAAAAATAATTGCCTAAAAATACTTCTCTATCTAAATAATTTCCAATAAAATTCTCCAATGTGTGATATGGTATTTAGGACCATATCTCATCAAAAACCAACCTTGTACAATGTAAAATTATCAAATGAGCTTCTATAAATCAATTGTGCACTTTTTGAAGAATTGATATATAGTGCACCAAAATTCATCTGAAAAATCCCAAACAATTCCTAGAGTTATGTTTTGCCCCTATCTACACAACAGTTCAATTCCCTCATCTTTCCAAGATCAAGTTTGGAAACTCCTTTCATTGATCATCATTATGGTGAAATGAGCTATTTGGATAAAACATGAACCAAACTTCTTCCAAATCTTTTCAAAACTTTCCAAACACTTCTCCCTCATACCAGAACTCCCCTAGTCGTGTTCTATAATAGAGATACTGTAGCAAAACTCTATCACCCGCCCTTGTCCTCACATGCTTAGAAATAGAGAGGCATGCCCCTTGCATACAAGCTAAAAAGGGAAAAACACCCCACCCCCTGTCTGTCCCCTAGCACAACCAGAGCCCTCTCTCTCACCTCTCCACTGCCCTCCTTTCCCAATGTCTGGCCAGCACCCTCTCCCCAAACTCCTCCTACACTTTGTCCACCATGGACCCTCTCCCTTTGCTTCTTAAAGGCCAGAGGCCACCCCTAGAACGCTCATGCCTTTTATTTTCTCCCCCACCTCCCACCTAACTCTCCATCAGAGCCACTCCTCCTCCCTGGCACTGCCCTGCGCGGCCCAACTCAGTCAACAATCGGCCCGGCGGTTGCCTTTTCTTTTTCTTTTAGGTATAATGCCAGATCTGCAACATAGCTGCCCAGTTTAAATCCAAATAAAATTTGAAAATACAAGATATAATCCAAATGATATTTTTACTTGTGACCTAGGGTTTTATTCAACATGAAGAACAAACCCTCTTCCAAAAATAATAATCATATTTTTCTGGTAAAATAAATGCAAAGAAGTACCTGTTTCCACTAATAAAGTCATTCTAGAGGCTCTATAAATCCAAATGATGTAAACCTTGTCGGTACTAAAAGTTATTAGTAATACCTTGCATGTCCCACTAGCCCGACCTAAAATAGCTTCCTAGTTTGCCGCTGGTAAAAATAACAAAAAACAACCCAATTTTGTAGTTAGGAATTTCTCTAGGTCAACTCAAAATAGGTACTGACCTAATTCCAACTCCCAGTAGGCATGTATACAAATATACTTGAAACTTATGAGCCCCATATTTATTGAGATATCTTTAATTTTTGGTGAATTAAGCATTTCTCTACATTGTTTGTTCACTAGAAAAATCACTACATTAGTTCTGTAAATCCAAAAAGGTTGATTCCAATTTATAAAGAAATGTATTTAAAATACCTAACATGTGTCCTTCGAATCACATCAAAAGCTCTTGCAGTTTAAATATGGTGAAAATATAAATCCTATCCAAAACTGAATTTGGGAATTTCCTAAGGGCATTCTAGAAAATATTTTAAGTTGATTACATCTCCTAGTGAACCAAACCATCAAAATCTACTACTCCTTCCAAGGAAATAATTTTTGGAGCTCTAGAACTTTTCTGGTGAATAATTTTCTCAAACTAGAGTTTTATTCACTAGAAAATTCATTATCAATCAAAGGAAATTGATAAAATTGTGAAACCACTTTTGTTGGTTTCATTTTATCAATACCTATCTGCTGGTATAATTTTTATACAATGTTATCACACAAAACATGTCCTTCGTCCAAAACTCCTCTCGTAGGTAGCATCTAGACTATATATCCTAAGGGATCATCTTCCAATGCTCCAAGTCATTCACCAGTCTTATCAAACCAATCAACCAGCACCCTACTTCCCTATATCAAGTGATTATATTTTTTTGGCTATATGTAGTGATGCTTGTATACCTTGTTTTGAATGTCGTATAGTTTGTCTGCATGTATGCTCGATACCGGCGATAGTTGCGATTGTGTGACACCAAGAAGGAAGCACCGGATTATTCTTAAAATTATTATTGCTATTGGTATTCTGGTTTTCTAAAGAAGTTAAGGGACATCTCGCTGGTCACAGTAAAGCCACCTTATTGCTCATAATCATTTGTCCTACATTTGTACTTATGCATGTTTTATCTAGTTTTATACAATGTGCATTGATTTACTGTTTAATGTTTTATACCTCGTAGTGGCTTGGCTCCTCTAGCTAATACCAATTGTACTACTAAGTACAACCCCCTTGAATACACCTACTTGTACCTAGTATAGTAGATGGTGTATAACACCATACCCCTTTAGAGACCTCGTTTTAGCCGAAGCAAAACTATGGGATGGGAAGACCCTGGAAAGTATACAAAAGCATTTATGTGAAAACCTTGGTGAGGTTTGGCATGCCAAGTTAGTTTGAAAATAAAAAGTGTTTTTTTACAAAAATGATAGATGGAGAATGGAGGAAAAAGGTCTGCAAAAACGCACCTGGTTATTTGCTATTTTGCGAGAACAATTAACCTGTGCAATCACATTACTCGGGAATGGGACAGGGCTAGATTTGATGCTTGTTTACTCTGGTATAAGCTTCCTCGCAACTACTATAGGGGGATATAAATACCTAGAGGGTGGGCCTTCTCTGGTAAATGGTCCATGTAAAACATCGATCAGGAGAAGGAACTAAGGGTCTACGGGCCTCCACGTGTTACTATGAACCCCTCATGAAAGCGCACACTCGATGCAGTGGAAAAAGCGCTCTTGTTGGCTTGTGAATTATATAGGGCGTCCCTGTGTTGAGGGGAACAACATTCATAGGGTAGGCACTTATATTGGAGTGGGCATCCGGAGAGTATTGACTGGTCACTTGACCCACAATCTGTGTAGATCAGGGCAGTGTAATCAGATGATGTGGGTAAAGTGTACAACCTCTACAGAGTGTGAATCTATTAGAGTAGCTGAGGCCTTGGTCATGGACGGTTGGGAAGGTTGCTATAGAGCGGTGCTGGTTTTGATTTCAAAAAGGTCTTCAAAAAAGCAAAGGCTTCGGAAATGTTTTGGCCATGGGATGGTCGGAAAAGGGAGGAAAGGATTTTGGTCATGGGATGACCGGAAGGAAAAACCAATGGGTGACCCAATACTAGTGTTTTACAAAACTTTTCAAAAAGCTTTCCAAAATGTTATTTAAAAAATTTCAACAAAGATATAGACATGCTATATATACAAGAGAAACTAGTTTATAAAATGACCACTTATGGAGCCCTCCTACTACCATAACCATATTGCATATCCTATATTATTTGTTCTTTTAAGGTGGTTTGTGAGTACATTCAAAGTACTCACCAGCAATGTCCCTGGCTATTTACTTGGCCAGAATTTAAGAGGATCGAGATAAACCTTGGGGAAGCTGACGTCTATGCGAGCTAGGACGTCTCCCTAGTCAGTTGCCTGTAGGTTAAAGCTTGACATGGGCTCTACAAATGAAGACTTCCTCTATTGATGATTGTAATCGCCATATTTGCAATAATGTAAGTTTTGTACTCATTACTCTCTAGATGTTGTAATGATACTCGTAGGTTATGCTCACGGCTCACGGACCGTAAATCCAGGGTCCCACATTGTAGAGGTTGTTTATTAGTCACCTATGAATTATCCTACCCTAGAGAATGTCCCTTATCCTGTGAGAGCTGAGGACTACCATACCCAGGAGAGTACCTGGGGAGCATCAGAATCTGAGTTTTCTGTTGATTACTCTGGAGGATGGGTGCAGGAGAGACATGAGGAGGTGATTGAAGAGCATATTTTTGAAGAAGTTTCATACGATCTAAATGGAGTTGATACACTTGGGCTAAGAGATGACTCAAGTCTTGATACTTCATACACCGAGTACATTCCATCTAGGAGGCTAGATATTCCACAAACTGTGTCGGACTTCAAGTTAGCTTGGTTTGATTCCAGGCATGTATAATGAGCCTCGTGGCTACTAAGGAGTTCGATCACTAGAGATGGATGATAATAGGGTTAATTGGATTCATGCCACTACATCTTTCACACTTTGGAGAAATGCCATTACAAAAGTTGAAATTGGAAATATGCCACTCCAACTTCTCAATACCTCTACCTATGCCATTGTGTCCATTTTAGAATATAACGGTTCATAAAATACATATATTTCAGTGTGTCCTACTATATTTACCGTATTACCCCTTAAAATAACTTTGGGCAGTTATTTTTGGTCATTCTGGCGACAAAAAATTCAAATTTTGATCTAAATTTGAATTTCTCAGAAAAATCTGAAAATTTTGTAGAAAATCAATAACACTAATACAAGTGTACTGTTCCAATATGAGCCAATTCTGGGCAGATATGGACCTGTAAAATGACAATTCAAATTTTAGTCAAAATTTAAACTTCTCAGAAAAATCTGAAAAAATTACAGAAAATCAAATGCACTAATATGAGTCTACTGTTCAAATATGAGCCAATTCTAGACATAAATGGACCCTCAAACAAACATGTTAAGGTCTGTCCAAAAACTGTCCATGCTCTCCTCCATCCCCGTCTCCGGCAGAGCCCGTCTTCGGCAGCGCCCGTCTCCGGCGGCCGCCAAGAACCCTGCTCGCCGACAACCGCCGATGCACTTGTGAGAGGGAATTCTGCAGCCGCAGTCGCCTCTAGCCGCGGGTGCCGGCGGACGCAGCATCGCGAGCGCCTCTGTTGGCCGCCGCCACGGCTAGGTTTCAAAGCGCGCGTGCGTAAGATTTTATGATTCTCCTATCGCGTTCCTGATGCGTGCAGAGGGCGTGATTCTCCTAATGTCCAGATCGACCGCATTTTTTTTACCTGGCTTCCTTTTTACGTATCCATAGTACATATGTACAGTACAGCCATACAGGTATACATACGCGAGTACAATGGCAGTATTTGTCCGGTAAATGACTAGAATGGCATAGGTAGAGGTATAGAGAAATTAGTGTGGCATATTTCCAACTTCAATTTTTGTAATGGCATTTCTCCAAAGTGTGAAAGTTGTAGTGGCATGGATCCAATTAACCCATGATAATATGGTAGTATTAGAGGTTTGGTATTGCGTATTATAGTGTTTAAGAGGTTTTTGTATTTCAATAAGTGATCTAGTTCTCACATGAATCTGTAGTGGTTGTATCATACGGGGTTGTAATGATATTATATTAAGTATGTTGCTTGTAATGTATAATATATGATGCATATTTTGTTCTTATTTGGATTTGGATCTTGATTTCTATTGTGTGACCAGTTCTTTGCATGAAGTTGAGCTCAGAAAACATGATCATGGTCATGAAAACGGGAGTAGGACACAAGTCTGAGCAACAGTGCTTGGAGTGAGATGCAAAAGAAAAGGCCGATGAAGATTCTATAGCAAAAGGAACCCAGAAAACATTACCACCACCATCAATGCGGCCACTAATGGAGAAACATTTCATGAAGTACATGTAGATGATGCAGGAATCCCAGAAAAATTTCATGGAAGATTTACTTGGACGTGCTAGAAACCCGAGGGAACCTGAAGGCCGAGGTGTGTCTCTCTGACTTTCAGAATTCAAGGCCACTACGTTTTGCATCAGGTATGGAACCAATGGATGCCTAGGATTGGTTAACTCATATTGAGAGGAAGCCGAAGATCGTAGGGTGCAATGATGAGAAAAAGCTAAAGTATGCCACATACCTTTTAACCGGACCTACATCATCCTGCACTACAAGAAATATTTCCACAATGACTTGGATCGACGGTCATCATAGAAGGAGTGTCTTCCGTGACGAAATTCTTGGCTCGACTACCGATGGAAAACTTTTTTTTTGGTTCTGCGCTCCTCTACTATGAAAAAACCGCTAAAAACATGGACGAAGCTTGGCTGGCGTGTGGAAGAAGCAATATTTCATGTTACTCGCGTGATGTTGACTCTCCGAAGTATTTTTAGACGTGTGGGTCCTGGACATCAGTTTCTCTAGTGGACCATACTTTTCGGTCACGTATCCCTGATTTCAACTCGATAACATCGTTCGATGCCCGCTAAATCGCCTTTTACAACAGACGATTTTCATGGTTGAAGGCCCATTTTTCGTGGTTAAAAATCCTTGTACGACGGATGCCCTTCATGGTATAAGCCTTGTCACAAATGAATCTACCACCGTTTTTTTTGACCATGGCGGATCGCACCCTTCAGCCACGAAAATTTGTTTCATCGTAGATCTGTTCACCAGCCACGTTGACTGCTGACGTCATGTGAACTACCACATGGGAAACATTGTTAACGGCCAGTTCAAGCCGTTAACTGTCAATGAAACCGTGGTAGAATCCAGGCCCACGCAAGTCCTGATAATTATTAAGTGGGCCTCCCATTAAGGAAGCACAATAGTAACACGGCCTATTACTATTTCGTCCTGCCCTGTTTTAAATTGGCCCATTAGTGCTGCCCACTACGGCCCGTAATATTTCGAGGATATTACTTTTTCGACCTGCACTTTTTAAAATGGGCCCGTTTGTGTGGCCCAAAAATTATCAGGCCCGTTACTGCTTCGTCATGTACTGTTTGAAATCGTCCCATTTATGCAAACCGCTTTAGCTCATAAACTTTTGGGCCCGTTACTGTATAGTCCTGCACTTTTTGAAATGGGCCTATTTATTTAGTTAGCAGTGGACCATAAATTTTTGGGCCCATTAATTTTCTGTCCTAAAGAAGGCCAACCTAGGCTCAATACTGCGTGGCCCTTTATTGTCCTTTTGATAGTCATTCCGTTACTATTATGTCCCATTACTGTCTATCCTTTTATGTTTTTGGCTTTTCGTTGTTCTTCCTTTTTACTATTTTGGCCTTTTACGGTTCTATCCTATTACTGTTGTGGCCTTTTATTGTTTAACAGATACAGGTAACGTCCCGCTACTACATGGAGAAAGGAAGGCCCTTCAGTGTTGATTGGCGGCCCATCAAGGGCTAGTAAGATCTTGTGCAAATTACGGCCGTATTCCCAGGCCTGGATTATCTACAATACTAAAATAATTCTGGAACTATGGAAAAAAACTTATAACTATAAAAATAGTAAATTATTATAGGGAAAAAAACCATAGGTCAAACAACATCATCATAGTACAGCACAACTAATAAGCAACACAACCTTGGTTTAAAAAATCTTCCATTTAGGAAGCTCACATCGCCTCACATGTAACGATGGGATTATCACAGTACTTGCTAAGGAGATTATTAAATAGTTTCTCCGTCAAAGCTTGTCTATTCTTCATCTCAGATGATTCATTCCGTGTTATGGAGACTACTGCATATGTTCTGTTGGATTCCTATCCAACTACATCAAGTGCATCTTGGAGTGCAGCTCCAAAAAATCTTTCTACTAGAATGCAGGATTAGTCGACATCGTGTACCTACGCGAGCAATATGCACGATCATTGTTGCTCTGTGCAAAAATATCTACACTTGAAGTAGTTGTTTTATGTTTTGCCTTCATATTTATATTTGGCCCCTGAAACTGAAATAAAATTTCTTATATCATCATTAACAATTAAAAAACCAAAGAATTTCAAATCAGTCCTTTTCTAAAAGGAAGAAGGCAACTACTAGCAGCAGGGCCTCATACATCTCTATCTTCTGGAATAACTGAATAATTGACTTTATAGAGGGATGAGATCATGTGCAACTGTCACTTTTGCTCTGTGAAATGACTGCTCTACTTGCTGAAAGATGAAACTAAGATAAAAAAGTTACAACATCTTACGAAGGAACAAAACTACATGTTCATTCTCAAAAGATTATTTTGGTCTGATATGTCAATGTAAGCACTCACCCCAAGGATCTCAAGAAAACTGATCAAAGTAGAATGCACAATTTATAAATGTAATGAATCCGTAGAGTTAAAGCTCCTTAAACTAATTGAGAAGCATTTACAAAAGAACAAAATAATCATTTAACCATTGTTGCCGATATTAACTAGTCTACTCAATGTGCAGTTGGATCTGAATGTTAGGTAGGTGGAATTATTTTAATCATCGACAAACTACTATAGTAACTCAATCAAATTACAAATATAACAATAGTGTGCCTCTAATAGACTAGCCAGATCATTTTAGAGAAATGGTGAAATAATCTATCAAACATTTTGATTCATAAACATGTAGATTGTTTAAAAAATTTGATTGTCTGCCTAAAGACCAGTTGAAATATCATGTGTCTCGTATTAAAATAGACAAAAAAGTGGAAGATACCAGAGTGAGATTTGAAGTGAACGGTTGATTGTGATCCTTCTGTTTTTGTTGTACTGGATTTGGTTGCAAATCTGGCCTTGTTCTAATAATCCTAGTACCTCCTACAAAAATAAAACTTAACTAGACTAAATGGCATGAAACTAGGGACTTAAACCTTAAAAAGGGGAGAGGGTGCTTACAGTAGCTTTATGTAGAGTCTCATAGTTGCTTATCTTGTTACATGTATGTTCGTTAATTATGTCCACTACATCAAGTAATTGGACTGGTGGTCTCCACACTTCAGTGTTTGGCCTTTGCATAGAGATCTAGCGGATAGTAAACACAAAAATGTTCCAATCTGATAGATGGTAGCATGAAGTGATAGGAAAGGAATAAATACTTACTAGATTATAGGAGCCCTTCATTCTATGATTTCTAGTGTAGACAGCACCTGTTCATTGCATAACAACATCAAACTGTTAGGAATCATGGGGTAAGTAGAAGCAAATAAACATGACCTATTACTTGAAGCAGTATAACGAATATAAACATGTACTGCATAGATAAGAGAACAACATCAGGCAGGAAATAATAGTTAGTGACATAGCCTATGCCAAACTAGAGAGAAATTATAATGGAACCACTTATGGGAGGGCACTTTAATAAAGGATATAATGGAAACAAATGTTTTCACCGTTCGCTGGCTCATATTTCACCATAAAATACAAAATTGATGTTCAATTCCTTACAATTAAACCTGACTACAAAGATTTTATTTGGGAAGATACGGATAACAAGTATAGCACTTGTAAGTTACTACAAAAGTATATCCAATACAAAATACAGTTAACTGCTACATATTTATCATATGAAAATCCAAGGAGATCTACTTACCTGGATCAGGACGGCGTTTAGGCATCCCGCGCATCCTGGGTGGTAATGTAGAGGTTGTCGAAGGTGTTGCAGTGGTGGTTCTTGTGGACGAAAGTGAAGCAGAACAGGGGTTGCTCCGAGCGCTGCACGACAGCGGCGAAGAAGCAGATTTAGGGTAAGGTGGTGAAGGTTATATCTAGAGTTTTCCACGTGGCTTGCCTAGATGAGGGTGAGGATTGTGTGTGTGTGGAGGGGGCAGAGGCAGGGAGGGCTATAGAGGTTACACGCCCTAGTATAGGCACCTCTCCTGTGAGTTTGGCCTCCAAACCATGACCAACTGTCATCTTGGGTACTGCACAGGTGGACAATTTTCACAAGGTAGCCTCAGCTCAGACCTTGGCCGTGAGGGAACCCATACTAAGGTATATAAGTTTCCAGTCAAGCCCTACCCAAATTTTCGGCTATTGTGGTTGTACGGTAAAATTGGAATGGTATCGCATCCGGACAACCATCAGTTTTATAAAGGGCTAAGGCTCATGCCTCAATGTTTTCATCATCAAAATCGTCTGGTATTCGGAAACACATGTCAAAACATCTCAGTAGAATTATCCATCATTCCAAGGTTTTCATAACCATTTTTCCACCAAGTATTCCAATCTAAAATTGATCAAGTTTTATGCTTAGCACTAGCATCTATAATTGGGGGTAAGTACTAATAAGGGGTAGTAAACAAGTGGAGTTTAACTAAGTTCAATCTCATGACTTAGGATGACATCAAGATTATCTAGGTTAGGCCAAATTTAATGCTCTTTATGCAAACTTCAATTATCTTCCTAGAATCTACAAGTACTTTAATTAAACTCTAATAAATATCTTTGATAAAGAAATAAAGTAGAAAGCTTGTAAGTAAAACTAGGAGGGGGTATCGTCAAATATGTCTAACCAAGCATGCTTAGTGCATTGCATAGGTCATCTAACTTTCATAATTGCAAGTGTTAGCTTGCTCAATGAACTAGTAGTATTAGGCTTGCAAGGTTAATAGCTTGCATATGTCAACTTGATTAGTAAGGCTTGCTAAAGTAGAGTATCTTGCAAGTGTTCTCTTGCCTTGTGCAGGGCAATGGTTGAAGTTCTCCTCGGCTTCTTCTTCGTAGTATCCTCCTTCCTCCTCGTATCCTTGGTCGGTACTAGCGTCTATGAATAAATACGAGGTACACAATCACCAAACAATACTTAACTATTTTCAATCATCACACAAAAGGGTCATACAGATGATCTAGCATCATCACTAACATTACAAGATTAAAGCTTGTTTTAATTCCTTTTATTTTTAGAAAAGTAATTTCTACTCATTGAAAAACTACTTAAGATTTAATATTCTCCAAACCAAACATGGGATCATGTTGACACATGTCATTACCACATATTTTAGTACATGGTAATGTGATTTAAAGTGGTGTCACAATTTAAGAAGGTTTAACCCTTTTATTTTAAATTATTAAAATGGCTAGAAATGCCTATGTGGCATTCTTTTATTACTTGAACATTATTTCTGTAAGTAAACCTATATATTTTTATATATTCTGAAAGGTATGATCAAATGTGATTTTTGAGAGTTGGAATCAACTCAAAAGCTATTATCGTTGAAATTTGAAAAATGTTTGAATGCATAAAAGCTTCTGCCTTGTTATTTTTACCGAGGTTGATCTATAGATTCAAATGATTTGAATCCAACGGTCTTGGATTAAGAATTTCAATATCTTTCTAACTAAATTTGTTTCATTCAATTTGGTTCATGAATCGAGCTGGGTTGATTTTTGAAACTAGGTACAGAACTGAGTTTGAATATAAATAGAAAAAGATAAATTCAAACGAGTGGGCTGCGTGGGAAAGGTTAACGGGCCGGCCCAGTGTCACTCCGCAGCGCGGGGCGCAGCTGACAGGTGGGTCTACTGGTCAGTGGCTCTTTAAACGCGAAGCAGTACGGGGTGATGTGGTGCGTTGGATTAGAATGAAGATCGACGGCTGAGGGTCGTCGTCGACGATGAACAAGTCACCGGCGAGCTCGAACCCTAGCGGCTCGGTGGGGGTCGTGGGAGGCTCACCGGGGCTCAGGCGAGGGTCGGCGATGCGGGCGAACGATGAAGTCGACGACGGCGATCCTCCTGGTACCGGCAGCTCCTCCTGGGGCAGCTCCAATCAATGGCTTCCTTCTCCTCCAGCAGCGGCGGACTCCGGTGAAATTCCGGCGATGCGCTGCTCGCCTTGCTCCGGGAATGAGATGGGGTGGTTCTGGGTGAGAGGGGAGTAGAATGGTGTGAAGAATTCGAGCGGGAGATGCCTCTATTTATAGTGGCGAGAGGGGACCGACGGGCGCAAGCTGAGCTCGTCGTGGTCGACGTTACAAAGGGCTATCGGCGTGGGCGACGGTAGGGGGTAGTGCTATGCTCCCTAGCAAAGCTCAATGACGCGGTGGCGAGGCGTGGGGCGGTGCTGATCGGTCGAAACGCTGCGGTGCTCTGCGCTGGTCCGACGGAAGTTTTGATGGCGCACGGCGCGCGTGGTCCGCGCGGAGGCGAACGGGCGTGTCTGCGGGGTTGCTGGGATGGTGGTGATCACGCGTGCATGCGGAGATGGCGGCGTGTGGTCTACGGGCGCTGGTCGAGTGTGGCGCATGGGGCGCGCTCTCAGCATGGTTTGCAGAGAAGGTTGTCATGGCCTGGGCGTGTGGTCCAATGGCTGGCATTGCTCGCGGCTGGGACAGGGAGTGGCGGTGGGGTGCTAGCTTGCTCCCAGACAAGGTTGGCGAGGCTAGTGTTGCTTGTAGCTTGTTGTCGACCATGGGGTGGCAATGGTGCTCTCGTCCTGTTCACCATTGATGATAATGGCCAGCTTACAGTGGTGCTAGTGATTAGTTAAGGTTGTTAGATGATCTACTAAGGCTAGTGGTGTCCAGAGAAGGAACAAGTTAGGCCCAAAACACTGCTCAACATAGTGTTTTGATTTTGTTTGATTTGCATCTGCAACCTGTTTGATGAAATGGCCCCATGAACTTCAGTTTTGAATTTTGAAAAGATTTTTGGTGGGTGTGCTAGGCATGTACTGGGGAGTCTGTGGATGCTTGGGTTTTGAAAATTGAGTTGGTTTGAGTGGTTTTTGAAATAGTGGGATCTTCCCATATGAAATAGATTCAATTTAAAATTGTCATTTAAACTAAGCATTTGAATGTTTCTAGATGATCACAAAATGGGCCTTGGTACCTTGTTATGAGTACTATCAATGGGTGCAAAGATCAATACATGTTTCTGTTAAGTTCTGAAAGTTAGAGATAGCCAAAGTAGGCATGGGAGTTAAATTGGCCAAAGTGACCATTCACTTAATTTGTTTGTTTTGATTTGTTTGTCTTAGGGAAAAGTTTGGAGATTGTTTAGATGATGTTTATTTCACCTAAGAATCATTCTACAAGCAAAGAAACACATAATCATGGCAATTCAAAAGAATCCAAATTTTAATGCACACTCATATGAAAGCTTTCATATTTTAATTGGAAATGTTTTTGTTAACCCTAAATTTGGTGATTATAGTTTGATGATTCTAGTTTTATATTTTTGGGATGTTACAAAGCTTCCCCCCTTAAACAAAATCTCATCCCGAGATTTGAAAAAGGAAGAAAAAGATTACCTAGGATTTGAAGAGATTGGGAAACTCCGTCTTGATGTGATCCTCGCGCTTCCAGGTAGCTTCCTCTTCTATGTGGTTGCTCTACTGAATCTTGAGAAACTTGATGCTTCGGTTTTTGGTGGTTCTGAAAGCTTCTTACAAAATACGGATGGGTACTTCGGGGTAGGTCAGGTCATCGTTGATTTCTATGGTCCGATGATCAATATTCTTGAACACTTCAGTCTTCTCTGGGACTTCGAGGCACTTGCGAAGTAATGTGATATCTAACACATTGTGCACGGCTGACATCTCTTCGGGTAGTTCCAATTGATACGACACTTTTCCTCGACGGTTCAGAATCTTGAAGGGGCCGATATATCTGGGGGCTAACTTTCCCTTGAGTTGGAAACGCTGCATTCTTTTCAATGGCGACACTTTTAGATACAGAAAATCTCCTATGTTGAAGGCGAGGTCTCGACGTCTCTTGTCGGCGTAATTCTCCTGTCTTGACTGGGCTGTCTTGAGGTGCTCACGAATCTTCTGAACCTTCTCTTCTGCTTCTTGTAGGATATCGGGTCCGAAAATCTGATTCTCTCCTACTTAAGACCAGTTCAAAGGGGTGCGACACTTCCTTCCGTACATGAATTCAAATGGGGCCATTTGCAAACTAGCTAGATAACTGTTGTTGTACGAAAATTCTGCAAACGGCAGACAATCTTCCCACTTAGATCCATACTCTAACACACATGCTCTCAGCATATCTTCGAGTATTTGATTTACTCGTTCCGTTTGTCCTTCGGTCTGAGGGTGATAAGCGGTGCTGAAATCTAGGCGGGTTCCTAAACCTTCTTGGACTTTCTTCCATAATCTCGAGGTAAACTGAGTTCCTCGATCCGATACGATGTTCTTAGGGACTCCATGCAAACTGACGATTCTAGCGATGTATAACTCCGCTAGCTTCGAACTCTGATATGTGGTCTTGACGGGTAAGAAATGGGCGACTTTGGACAATATGTCCACTATGACCCAGATAGAGTCATTTCCCCTACTAGAAGTAGGCAATCCGGTGATAAAGTCCATTCCAACAGAATCCCATTTCCATTCCGGAACCTGCAATGGTTGCAACAATCCAGCAGGTCTTTGATGTCCTGCCTTGACTCGCTGACATATATCACACTTGGCAATATAGTTTCTGATTTCTCTCTTCATCCTATGCCACCAAAATTGCTCTTTCAAATCTTGATACATCTTAGTTCCTCCGGGGTGGATAGAATAAATAGTATCATGAGCTTCCTTGAGAATAACTTCTTTCAACTCAGAATATGCTGGTATAGAAAGGCGTCCTTTGTACCACAGAACTCCTTCTTCGTCTTCGATGAATCCGGGTACTTTGCCTGTACCGATACGACGGTTGATTCCGTCAATACTAGCATTTCCTTTCTGCGCCTCTTTCATCTGGCTGATCAAAGTGGGTTAAAGTTCTATGATAGCCAAAAATCCTTCACTCACTAGTTCCATTCGAAAATCTTCCATCTCTTTGTGCAAACTTGGTTGCTCCTTCAAAATCATGGAGTTCAAGCGGCACGACAATCTGCTAAGGTCATCTGCTACCGTGTTGGCTTTACCGGGGTGATAGTGAATGTCCAGATCGTAATCCTTGATTAGCTCAATCCATCTTCTCTATCTCATATTCAGCTCCTTCTGAGTGAATATATACTTCAGACTCTTGTGATCCGAATAAATCTCACAACAGTTTCCCATCAGGTAGTGCCTCCATGTCTTCAGGGCTACACTACTAGAGAAAAGGCTATAGGAGACATGCTTATGCGAGGCACATTTAGCATATGCGCCTCCTATAAAAATAAGCGAGGCGCACTTTGCGATATGCGCCTCTAGTATAAAAATAGGCGAGGCGCATATGATAAGAATGCGCCTCCTATAATCCCTGTACGGACAGAATCTAGCAGCCCCATATTATGCGAGGCGCATTCTAGTCATATGCGCCTCCTATATATCAGATAGGCGAGGCGCATATAGACAGAATGCGCCTCGCATATTTTGTGTGGGCCCGCGTGTTGGTAGGTGCACGAATATGCGAGGCGCATATGGCTATATGCGCCTCCTATATTGGACAATATGCGAGGCGCATATGGCCAGAATGCGCCTCGCATATTCTGTGTGGGCCCGCGTATTGGTAGGTGCACGAATATGCGAGGCGCATATGGCTATATGTGCCTCGCATATTGGACAATATGCGAGGCGCATATGGCCATATGCGCCTCAAGTAACTCATGCGGGCCCGGGCGCTGGTAGGTGGCCGCATATGCGAGGCGCATATTGCACAATATGCGCCTCCTATAGTTTGAATTATAGGAGGCGCATATTGTGCAATATGCGCCTCGCATAAGCTGCACCACTTTTTTTCCAGCTTTTTGCACATGGAGGCAACTAGCACCCCACTCACTTGTGTCACTTCTTCCTCCTCCACCAAACAAATCTGGTCGCCCCCCTCCTCCTCCCCACCTCATTTCCCCCATTGATTCACCTTCGAATCTTGCTCAACATCCATTGGTTGACACCCATATGTAAGTGAAGTCTCTTGCTCCTCTAGATCTACAACATGTCCATTTACTTCTCCTCCGGCTCTCTTGCGCAAGTCGTTGTTGGAGGAAGCGTGAAGGCGTTGCTTGCATGTATGCGCGTTGTCGGAGACACCGACTATATGATTGTGTTGTGGTGCTACTTTTTTTGCAGGGATTTCATTTGAGATGCCAATGTTTCGCCGGAATGTCGATTTATTTCTTTTCCGGTGAATTTCTGGCACTCGCGGATGTCCTCTTTTTAGGGGAGGTCATGCCGAATTTTTTCGGAGATCCACGTCCATATATGCTCTAATTATTCTCTTGCTCTTTGTACCACGCAGGCGGCCATGGTCCGACCACTGATCAACAAAGCCCGCGTGGATAGGTGGATGACATGCGCGAGGGCCGACATGGAACGTGCAAACAAGACAGAGATAAGATGTCCATGTCGGGACTGCAAGCTGATGTATCTGATAAGGCATGATTCCGGAATGCTGGAGTCGCACCTTCTTCGACGTAGTTTCATGGATGGCTACACTCGATGGATACGTGATGATCACGAAGATCAAGATGCCAGTGATGATCACGAAGATCAAGACGCCAGTCACGATCACGAAGATCAGGGTGGTGGCATTAGAGATGGACACGAAGATGATCAAGGTGGCGTCGGGCATGGACACGAAGATGATCAAGGTGGTGCCGACCATGATTCGAGCTGGTTGCGAGACCCTCATGTCCAAGATCTGCTTCTCAAGGAGACGAGTAACGCCAGAGCCGCCGGTAGAGAGAAGGCTAAACTGGAGCAAATGGAGAAAGACGCGGTCACTCCATTGTTTGACGGATGCAACGACGGGGATACCCGTCTAAATGGAACGCTTAGGGCTCTGGAGATGAAGGCGAAACACAAAATGACCGACGAATGTTTCGACGACAACATTGTATTCTGGCACGATATTCTTCCCAAGAAGGGGAACACATGTCCGACTAGTATCGCTGAGGCGAAGAAAGTCGTGTGTCCTCTCAATCTACCGCACGTGAAATACCACGTCTGCATAAATGATTGCATCATCTACCGGGGCGAGGACGCGGAGAAGACCACGTGTCCGGTGTGCAAGACCTCTCGATACAAGAGAGGGACCAAGAAAGCTCCTAGGAAGGTGGTGTGGTACTTTCCTCTAACTCCTCGTTTGCAGCGGTATTTCGCAGACCCTAAGGAAGCACAGCTCATGCGCTGGCACGCGGAAAGAAAGAGGCCGGAAGACGATGATCCGGAGAAGGAGGAAATGTTGAGGCACCCTTCGGATGCTTGCCAGTGGAAGGCGTTGGACCTACAATATTACCAACATTTTGGGAAAGAGTCAAGGAACCTCAGGCTGGGCGTGAGCACTGACGGACTCAATCTGTTTGGAAGCCAGAGCAGCACACACAGCACCTGGCCCGTGTTTGTATGGATCTACAACCTCCCTCCCTGGTTGTGCATGAAGAAGAAGTACGTAACCATGAGTATGCTCGTTCAAGGGCCAAAACAACCTGGTACAGACATCAATCTGTATCTCACGTTGTTGAAAGAGGAGTTGGCCACGTTATGGGAAGAAGGAGCCCGTACATGGGACGCCTCGAGACAAGAGTACTTTGACATGAGAGCGGCGGTGATCACGACGGTGCAAGACTATCCTGGTTACGGATACTTCTCGGGGCAGGTGGTCCAAGGATTCTATGGGTGCGTTAGGTGCAAGGATAATACAACGTACCGCCAGCTACAGAAAGATCCCGGGTCCGGGAAAACCGTGTTCCTTGGGGCTCGGAGGTGGCTTCCCAAGAATCACGCCTGGAGAAAGCTAGGACATCTGTTCGATGGGACGATCGAGCTCCGAGGAATCCCACACCAGAAGAGTGGCGCGGAAATCTACAAGCTGTTGAATAACTGGAAGGAGTGCCCTGCGCCAGGAAAGACCCAGGAGAAGCCAGAGCCGTTGCTGATGGTATGGAAGGCGAGGTCTGTTTTCTGGGACTTGCCATACTGGAAGATCCTCCGCGTGCCTCATAGCCTTGATCTCATGCATATCACGAAGAACGTGGGCGAGAGTCTGCTTGCCACCCTCCTTAACACCGACAAGACCAAAGATGGGCCGAAGGCAAGGAACGACTTGAAGCATATGGGCATCAGGGATGAACTTCAACCACCACCTAGCGATGATGAGGAGGAGGACGAGGTGGAGGAGACAGAAACACAGAATAGCCGTCGTCGCAAGGGGAAAAAGGTTAAGAAGGGAGAGGTCAAGCTCAAGGCCTCATGCTTCACTCTGAGTAAGAAGGAGGCCATACAGTTTATGAAGTGCCTCCTCGGAGTCAAATTTCCGAACGGCTACGCGGGGAAGATAAGCAGATGGCTAGACGAGGCGAAGCAGCGCTTCAGCGGGATGAAGTCTCACGACGTCGCCGTGCTAATGATGCAGGTACTCCCAGTCGCGATCTGAGGTATAATGGACAAGCACATCCGTGAAACACTGTTTGGCCTCTGCAACTTTTTTGACGTCATCTCTCGGAAGTCGATAGGCATTAAGCAGCTCACGAGGCTACAGGACGAGATCGTGGTGATAATGTGCGAGCTCGAGATCTATTTCCCCCCGCTTTCTTCGACATCATGCTTCATCTGCTTCTCCATGTCGTGGAGGATATCGTCCAGCTCGGTCCTGCGTTTCTGCGAAGCATGATGCCGTTCGAAAGGCTCAATGGACACATCAAGGGATACGTTAAGAACAAGTCCCGTCCAGATGGAAGCATAGCAAACGGCTTCCTGGCCGAAGAGTGCATCTCTTTCTGCTCGAACTTTCTACAAACCGAGACCCCTCTTGGTATGCCATTCAACAAGCACCTCGGGAGGCTCGCTGGATGGGGTCACCGCGAGGGTCGACGTGCAAAGCATGTCGACATGGAGGGCCGAACCAAGGACTTTGAAAGAGCAAACCTGGTCGCGCTGCAACACCTGCAGGTGGTTGATCCATACATACATGAGCACAAAGAGTTTATCAAGAAGAATTACACTGATCAGGGGAGCCAGGTCCCGAGGGAGGAAGATGTTATCAAGGAGCACAACTCCGGTTTCACGCGGTGGTTTAGGGAGAAGGTCATAGCTAATCCACCGCAGGGCGAGTACTCGGAGAAGGTCATATTCTCATTGTCACAGGGCGCCTCGCACAACCTCATGACCTATCAGGCTTACGATATCAACGGATACACGTTCTACACAGAGGAAAAAGACAATAACTGCGATTACCAGAACTCAGGGGTAACAGGGATATTCTACACCGACGACATCCCGGAAAGATACTACGGAAGGATCGAGGAGATTTGGGAGCTCGACTATGTTACGGAGAAGGTGCCGATGTTCCGTGTCAGGTGGGCCAAGAGCGTCGAGAAATAAGACCGGTATTTCACCACGATGGTTATACCGTCAAAGACCACCAGCGCGAACGCACCCGCAAGAAATGAGCCTTGGGTTTTGGCTAGCAAAGTCGACCAATGCTGGTACATCAAAGACCCGTCAAAGCCTAGCCGGGTTGTCCTCAGGAGAGGCAAAAGGAACATTATCGGAATGGACGGAGTCGCCAACGAGCAAGACTTTGACCAGAACGGCGACCCGAAGATAGAAGACGGGTATGGCAACCAAACACCGTACACCACAACCCTACCTAAGAAAGGACTTCCGTTCAAGAGAAGTAGTGAAGACGTCCCGGACCTAACCTATGCAACCGCGACAAAGAAGGGCAAGAAGACGACCATTGTCAAGAAACGCTAGCGCGCTCCGACCATTGTCAAGAACCGTCGTGTGTGTGGCCTACTATTATGTATCAAAACATTCTTAATTTTCATTATGTGTGTGTTATAATAATATTGCATTGAGAATATTATGTATCGACAAGACACATTCATTGAGAATACTCACTTTTGTTGTTTTAGCAATATTTGAATATTTAAAATATTTGTAGTATATTTTATAGTTCATATTTGTATGCTTTTACATGAAAATTGGCCTTTAAAAAAAATTCCAAAAATTTTGCCCCCTTAGGATTCGAACTTGGGTGGCCAGCAGTGAAGGACAAGGCATGCTACCACTAGGCTGCTGTGTGATAGTTGATAGAAACATGCGCACGGCCCTATTTGTCTAGGAGTGCATATTATGCGAGGCGCATTTAGCCCAGACGTGCCTCGCGTAATATTATACGAGGCGCACTTTGCGATATGCGCCTCGCATAACCGGCACCCATCGACCAAGTCGCACACCAGCAGCTAGTACAGACACGAGACTTCACATATCGATCGAAGGAGCCCGACGCCGTGGATCGGAGGAGCCCGACGCCGTGGATCAAAGCCGTCGCCGCCGAGGAGGAGCCCGCCGCCCCGTGGAGGAGGAGCTCGCCGCCGCCCCGTGGAGGAGGAGCCCGACGCCGCCGTCCCCGTGAACGAGGAGGAGCCCGACGCCACCGTCCCCGTGAAGGAGGAGGAGCCCGACGCCACCGCCGCCACCCACGCCTCTTCCCCTCTCTCCGGTGAGTCCCCGCCCCCACCCACCCACGCCTCTTCCCCTCTCTCTGGTGAGTCCCCGCCCCCACCCACCCACGCCTCTTCCCCTCTCTCCGGTGAGTCCCCGCCCCCACCCACCCACGCCTCTTCCCCTCTCCTCCCATCCTCTCCGAGGGGCGTGGGCGCCGCCACGGTTCCGTGCCACCATGCTGCTGCTTTGCCCTTGCTGCGAGTTGGAAGGATCAGATGGCGGCCGCCCGCTGCTGTCCGGCGAATGCTGTGTTTGGTGCTGCTGCACGCCCAGCTGGCTCTTGTCAGCAGACGAGTTCTTGTGCCCCTGCCGCATCTCCAGGTTGTGGATTTCTTCCACCATCGGCTTCCAGAGACGAACCCTTGCATTGATAAACCAGTTTGACACCTGCCCATGCAATGAAATGTTCGAAATTATCAGGCAGGTGATGTTTTCAAAGAACTCCTATATAACTTAAAAGCCATAGGTAGTGTAATCTTCTACATGGTTGCTTCTGTCCCAAGGCTTCAATACTGTATTTGAGGAGATGGATTCACTATCTACTGTAGGACTGAAGTTATCTTGTTTATTTTGTTGTTTCAGTTGAGAGAGCAGGGGCAATGTATGCTGTCGATTAGTACAATTTAGCAGTGGAGCATTGTTGCCTTGCTCTGTTTTGTTTGCTCCATCATTGCTCACCATTGTCCTGCAAATGGGTACAAGTATATGAAATAAAAGTTGCAGTTACTTCCTACTAAAATTTGAACTACCTAGTTTCTCTGTGAACCTAAATACTATTTTATGTGCATGAAAATTGATGTAGTCTGAATGGAAAATGCATGGAATTTGGTGTAATATGTTAGTTTCTTTGTTTCGAGATTTGATCATGTTCTGAGCTGTGTTCATTGAAGTTACGCACAGATACAGATTCAGTATGCCAAATGCATTTTAAATCTGTCAAAATCATTGTTGAGCTTCAGTTGCTGGGGCCTTTGAGCATAGATGACATTCAAGGATTTTTAAGTGATAATTTCTTTTATTCCAATCTAAAATACGACAGAATCCTGAATGGTTGCATATTATTGTACTCTTGCACCTGATATTACAAGGGTGATAATTTTCCTTGTTTTTATTGCCACCTAGTCAATTTCTAGTCCAATTCTTTTTTTTTACAGAATTTCTAGTCCAATTCTTGGATGTAAGTTTGGCTTTTTTTTCTAAGCGACTAGATAGTAATAAAAACATGGAACATATGACCTCTGTAATATCAGGCATGTCACAGAAGAACAAATGCACACTTGGCTTTAAGCATTGGGACGAAAAGCCTCAACTAGTGAACTCTTATATTTGAACATATGAGTAGTACTGGCGTGACTTATCTATTTCTTCTTGTATTAGCACTCATTATCAGAATCGTAGAAAAAAATGACCTAGTCATCTTGTTTATCTTGTTAGTGCATGAACTGCATTGGACAACCCTTAATGTAGATGCTCTCCAAAATTTAAAGAAAAGAAAAAAAATGGCCTGGTTTTTGTTTACTTTGTATCTCTCTTTTGAGGTCACACAAATTGTTTATAATTGTTTACTTGACACTCCTTTCTTTCTTCTTTTGTCCATTTGTGTCCATAATTTCATTTTTGTATGCTAAGAATGATAATTCCATATCTACTAATTTTTATTTCTTAGACTATGTCCATTGTTATCCATCTTGGACTGCTGCTGTGATGATGATTAGTTGATGAATAGCAGATATGTAAAATAGCAGAAAAGTAGTCATCAGCATGTTTAAATTTTTTGGTATGCAAAGGTGTTCCAGTCTGCCATCCATGTACTCCCTCTGTTTGGAATTTTTTGATATGCAAAGGTGTTCCAGTCTGCCATCCATGTACTCCCTCTGTTTGGAAACAAGTCCCCGTGTTGTGATGATGGCTGTGATGATGGCTGTGATTTTGTGTATGCTGGAAGAAAATGGCTGTGATGATGGCTGTGTTTGATCCTTTTTGTGCAGGTTTTTCTTTTTGAGTTGCCAATGTTTCGCCGGAATGTTGATTCATTTCCGTTCCGGCGAATTTCTGGCACTCCTAGACATAGAAAATTAGCAAAGTTCATGCCAAAATTTTCTGTGAATTTTTGTTCTTATTAGTTTCATTTATTTGTGTGTTTAGAAATGTCGGATCCGGGCCCTTCTAGCCAGAAGCCCTTTTGGGAGCAGCAGGAGGAGATGGAATCCCTAGAGGCCCCGGAATTTGTTCCGCGGGACGACGAGATGGAGGAGGACGAGGATACCTCGTCGGGCAATGAGGAGATGGGGGACGCCGATGGCGACGCCGATGGCGATGCCACTACCACTGATGGCGGCGGTGAATCTACTACAGACGGTGGTAGCGCATCGAAGAAGTCTCGGAAGGATCGGACCCCGATCGTGGTCGACCTCAAAAGGTCCATCATCACAAGCGTGAGCCCTAAAGGTGCGCCTTTGGAGCCAGAAGAATTTGTTGGGGGTTACTCTAACCAGCTCGCGGCAATCCTCCGGAACACCGTCACGATCAACATGGAGAACCTGAAGGCCGAAGAGAACAGGGGTTTCCTCATCCAGCTTTTCCGGAAGCTGCACGCAAGATACGCGTTCCCGGGTGATGAGGAAAACAAGTATAATAATGACAATCTCAAAGGGAATCCGGTGAACAAGTATGCCCTCGGGAGGATGACCAAGGCCTTGTCAAATTGGAAGGCTCGGGTGAAGAATCTGATTTTCGAGGAGAAGCTAAGTTATCCAGAGCTCGTCAAGAAGGAGCCTCTGGTCAAGGAAGAAGACTACAATGTTTTCAAGGCCAGATGTAACTCCGCCTTGGGCAAGGCCAGGACTGAGAAGGGCAAGAATATGAGATCCCGAAACATTGGTACCCACCATCTCGGCTCCGGCGGTTATAGAGCCGCGAGGCCCAAATGGGATAAGGAGGACGCCGACGCTCGTGCAAAGGGGTTGACACGTCCCTTTGACGACATAAAGGAGGAGCAGGCAAAGAATTTCGTCAGGGCCCGGTTTGCCCCGCCGAAGAAAGGGGGTTCTGATTATTCTTCAGAGCCCGCCGGCCCCTTTGCTCCGAGGGTGACGGACTTCATGCAAAAATATGTAAGTAGTTTGCATGCAAGTCGATTAATTGCATTCATGATTAATCAATGAAGTCCAGTTTTCTGATCAAATGCTTCGCGTTCCTTGTGCACAGGATGAGGAGTGTAGGAGCTCCTCATCCCAGGGGTCAGCGCCACCGCCTGTCGCCAAGTGGGACACCACTTTTAATAGGTCGCTGAACCGGACCAAGAGTGTCGATCCCCTGGCGGCCCCGTCGGCTGGTCGTGTGGTCGGCTTTGGCGGCATATCATGGTCCGAGTACTATGGCACCCCGGAGCGGAAGGGTAAGAAGGCCGAAAGCGCCGAGGTAAAACTCCTAAGGGAACAGGTGGAAGCCTTTCCAAATATAGTCCAAGATGCCGTGAACAAGGCTGTGTCAGCTGCCGAGACAAAGTTCCAAGAACAAGTCCAGTCACAAGTCCAGTCACAAGTCCATTCACAAGTGAACGAGAAGCTCAACACCATCCTTCCCGTCTACATGGAAAAGTACAACAAGTGGCAGAAGGGTGGTAAACGGGGGCCGCCACCGGTTCCTAACCTCAACAGCGCCCAATCGGACAATGTGGCGCGGCCGGAGGCGTTGGTGACTCCTCCAGTAGGGCCGGTGGTGGTGGAGACTCCTCTAGCTCCGGAGCTTAACTTGCCCACTGCGGCGAAGGCGCCGGCCCGCACCATCGTGCCATCAGGCAGCCACTCCGCCACTTGCGTGCTCAAGCCTGTCGGCGTCGGTGCCTCGACATTGGCCGAATTTGACGCCCTCAAGGTAACTAACTAATTAAAGCGAGAGTTGGGAGGCTCAACCACACCGATGACTTGATCTATGTTTTTCTAACGCTCGGCCTACATGTCGATCTTTCGCAGGGAGACACTCCTTGCACTCTAATGCATTGGGTGGGCGGCCAGTTGATGGATGTTGCCAAGGGTACTATTGTTCAACCAGAGAACCGCAAAATGCACAATGTCACAATGCCACCTGACATGATGAGGGTCAAATACAGTATGGTGCTTCCGGGCTACGAGCAAGTGGAACCTCCCTCTCAACCTCAAGGATGGGATGATGAGGACACGGCAGCGGTCCTCAATACCGGCTTCGGCTACTTGTACCTATGGCCGAAGAGCCAGATCCGTTTGGGGACAGAGGACCAGCTCAACATCACCCTAGAGGCAGCACAACCAGCACATGATGAAGACTTCGAGATGGGAGACTTGGACAACATGGCACAGAATCCCGATGATGATGAAGAAATTGACCCGAACTACGGTGACCAGTTTGTTAACACAAGGTTTTCTGATTTGTATGAGCCGGGACCATCAGGCACACATCAAGTTGCCGAGACCCAACCAGCACCAGCGAAACCCCCTTGCAAGGTGCGTCTCTTCCCAACTAGTCAGGAGACGCCGCCACCTGTCCCCTTCACCGAGCCTCCAAGGCCAGTAGTTCCTTTGATCAGCCCCGGCACCCTCCATAAGACGGTCGGTGAGGTGAACGCAGTGGCCGAAGCCGTAAAGAGCAAGAAGGGTCGCAAAAGGAAGCCTAAGGGTGATCGGGGCCAGGATCCAAATCCTCTTTTCCGGGACGGTGCTGTGGGGCAAGCCAGGAATCAGCAGCACGTGGCAGGTGTACCGATGATGTGTAAATCGATGCTCGAGGTCGCAGGCTCGCATATGCGTAGTATTCATTATGGATGTCTCACAATTGAGCAGTGCCGCATTCGCGACAACGATCAGTCGTACCTCGTTTTCAAGGCTAAGGTGCCTTCTCACATGCCGTGCTTCGTCACTGTACCCCCGGGGATATCTTCTACGTGCGGCATACCGACCTGTTTGACATGTTGAACGGGTTTCGACTGCACAATACCCTGGTCCGGTTGTTCTCCCTCAATATGGCCATGGAGATCACCAGAGACAAGATCCCGGGCATCCAGATAGTGGATCCCTACTTCATGCGTGACGCCGTCCTGAAAGATGGTGAGGCCATAGATCTGGCGACCGACTACCTCTCAAACTTCCTGCAAACATACTCGGACAAGGATGTGATTCTCCTTCCCTACCATCCCATCACGGAGGATGATCGGACAGGCTGTGTGCTCATAAGCTTGAATTTGAAACACTCAACAGCCTTGTACCTCGACTCAAACAGTGCGATCCAAAAAAACTACACCAATATCAAGAAAATTCTTGATGGCGCTCTCACCGGCTACGTCGCAGCGGGAGGCGTCAAACTGGCAAGGCCACATGTAAAGTTCGGCGCGCACGTGTTCCGCCACACGACGAAGTTTGCCTGCGTCAAGCAGCCGCCTGGCAGTGGGAAGGATGCCTTCTACGCCATTTACCACATGAAGGCGTTCTTCAATGACATGGAGACCAAAACGCTGCCATCTGACCTCGTGAAGTGGGCTGAAAAGCTTGCATGCATACAGGCTCGCAACCTCAGGCAACACTTCTTCAACATCCAGGAGGAGATCGCGACAATCGTGTACCAGGGAGTCATAAAAGCCGGAGGCACCTTCCACGGCGGCTATACACCGTCCAACAGGGAGATAGACGAACGCTTAGCGCAGCAGGGTGACGGCAGGATGTTCATGCAAATGGCGAAAACTCGGTCGGGCTTCATCAATGCCCCCCCAAAGCCGACTCAAGAGCCGAAGAAGACTTCATGATTGCATTGCCTGGGTACCTAGCTGTTAGTTCCGAACTCGTGTTGTAACCTCTTATCACTGTGTTAAACTTGCCTAGCAAAACCTCTAGAATATGTTTCGTCAACCGTTGAACTTGATTGTGAGAGACACTAGCTAGTTATTTGTGTTACGAACTATTTTAAGTGCTTGTTGCTTTTCATTTGTCATTGCTTCCCTACTTTCTTGTGGTTTGCTTTCTTTGTCTTTCTTCGAAATGCCGATGATTAGAACGTGTTGTGGTGTCACGTGTATGACTATGCCGCTGTTTGATCTTGTGTGCCAAGTAGACTAGTAATTTGGGAATATACTCTACTTGCCGCACAAGATCAAACAGCGAGCATTGTTATTTCCGTGCCCAATCTAAGTATGAGGCACTAATCCATGTCATTCTTGGTTTGCTTTCTTTTGGTCTTTCTTCGAAATGCCGATGATTCTATCTTTGTGAACTGCTAGCTATTGCTTTCCACTGACATAAGTAATATCATCTTTAAAATGTGTAGGAGATGCCGAGGTGTTATGTCGTGTACGTCGGTCGGGTTCCAGGTGTGTACGAGGAGTGGAAAGACTGCCAGAAGCAAGTGAACAACTTCTCGGGCAACAGCTACCAAGGCTATGAGAGTAGAGAGGTGGCGGAAGAGAAGTGGAGGAGGCATGGAAGGAAGAAATGGAGGAACTTCCTCGTGATCACCACCTTGTTGCTCTTCATTGTAGGTTGTGTTCTACTTCATCTAGGTAGAGCTACGTCGTTGGAGTTGTAATGTGAATTGTGAACTTGTACTCGAAGGTGTAATGTGATTGTGAACTTGTACCGATCGGAGGTGTGAACTTGTGGCACAAACACTTGATGTATGAACTTGTATGTCATGATTGATGTGTATTCATGTTGGTTCTATTATGCTTTGGCAAAATGCAAGTTTCTGAAAAATTCTGTGGACTATATTGTATATTTGAATATCTGTATATTATTTATATATAGTGGTCTGTAAAACTTGAATTTCGAAAATATTACCGGAGGCGCATATAGGATACTATTGGAGGCGCATATACTATAAATACCTGAGGCGCATTCTGAAACATATGCGAGGCGCATATACTATAAATACCCGAGGCGCATTCTGAAACATATGCGAGGCGCATATACTATAAATACCCGAGGCGCATTCTGAAACATATGCGAGGCGCATCTGATATGCGCCTCCTATACTTCACATATGCGAGGCGCATATCGATATGCGCCTCGCATATTATTATGCGAGGCGCATATCGATATGCGCCTCGCATATGTGAAGTATAGGAGGCGCATATCAGATGCGCCTCGCATAAGAAATACCCGAGGCTTGAAGCTAGAGGCACATGTGATATGCGCCTCGGATAGGCTTTTTGGTGCGCCTCGGATAGGCTTTTCTCTAGTAGTGCTAGCACTACAGCTGCGAGTTCGAGGTCATGGGTTGGGTAATTCTGCTCGTGTTGTTTCAGTTGTCGAGATAGATAATATATGACTTTGCGTTCTTGCATTAGCACACATCCGAGACCGGTCTTGGATGCGTCACAATACACGTCGAAGGGCTTCGTCATATCCGGCATGATTAAGATTGGGGCTGAAATCAATCTTCTCTTGAGTTCCTGAAAACTCGCTTCACATTTGTCCGTTCATTCAAACTACTTGTCCTTCTTCAGCAATTGGGTCATGGGTCTGGCAATAGTCCTGAATCCCTCTATGAACTTGCAGTAATATCCCGCCAATCCGAGAAATGCACGAACTTGGGTTTGAGTGGTTGGGGCTTGCCAATCTTCGACATCTTTCACCTTTGTAGGTTCAACAGAATTCCTCCGGCTGAGACAATGTGGCCGAGGAATCCTACCTCCTGTAACCAGAATTCACATTTGCTAAACTTGGCATACAACTGATGCTCTCTAAGGGTTCCAAGAATGGTCCTTAGGTGTAGCTCATGTTCTTCTTCTGATTTGGAATAAATTAGAATGTCATCAATGAAAACAACGACAAACTTATCCAGGAAGTCCATAAAAATCTTATTGATGAGATTCATGAAATAAGCGGGGGCATTGGTTAATCCAAAAGACATGACGGTATACTCATATAATCCATATCTGGTGGTAAAGGCAGTCTTGGGAATATCCTCTGCGCAAATCTTGAGTTGATGATAGCCTGTTCTAAGATCCATCTTAGAAAACACTTTGGCACCGGTCAACTGATCAAACAAATCTTCTATCTTGCGCAATGGGTATTTGTTCTTGATAGTGACATCATTCAACTACCGATAATCCGTACACAAACTGTTACCTCCATCCTTCTTGTCCACAAATAAGACAGGTGACGCACTTGGTTTAATCAATCCAATTTCCAACATGGAATCCAGTTAATTCTTCAGTTCTGCTAGTTCAGACGGGTTCATACTATAGGGTCTCTAGGATATGGGTCCGGTTCCGGGGATTAGTTCAATGATAAACTCGATATCCCGATCTGGGGGAATACCGGGCAAAACATCTGGAAATACATTAGGGTATTCACAGACTATCTGGACTTGGTCAATGGTAGATTGGGCTATACACTTGTTGCACTTGAATTTACGAAGTAAGGTTTCAGATATATGCTCGACTCATATTCCAGCGGTTCTGGTCATGGTTATGGCTTTTTTTGGCACAGTCAATCAATCCTTTATGTTTGGACATCCAATCCATTCCTAGTACTACTTCCAAACCTTTAGTTCCGAGTACTATCAGATTAGCATAAAAATCTATGCCATGGATTCGGATAGGGACGTCTTTGCAAATTTGCCCAGCTTTGGTGGTTGAACCGGTGATTTGAACAATCATAACATGCTTCAGTTTGGTTGGTTGAATCTTACTAGTGCAGGCAAATTCTTCGGTGACAAATGAATGCGATGCACCAGAATCAAACAACACTCTTCAGCCTGCATGAGAAACAGACGGCCGTTGCGGTTGAGTGAATTTCCTGGGGAGAACCTCCTTCCGGGCTGAACACGACGCTGCTGCTGAGCTGGGGCATTTGCATTGGGGGCTGCAGAATTATTCTTGTTGGGGCACTCCTTGGAGTAGTGACCCTTATTTCCACAGTCATAACAAGTCACTTGCGACTTGTCCTTTGCTGCAACAGGCACATCATTGCTTACAGTCCTCGGGGCAGTGTTGGTGTTGGTGGTAGCATTGTTGTTGTTGAACTTGGGTGGTGCACTATTGAAATTGCCAGAGTTGCCGGGGTTGTTGTGATTTCCTCCGGGCCTCGGGTTTCCACGGTTGGGATAGGTCGAACGATTCATCGGGGGTCTGTTGGTTCTCGGGGCAAATCCTGGAGATGGGTTAGGGCGATACTTTGGGGTCTGATGGGTTCCTGGCTGATGCATCATGCGACGCTTGCGGTTCTCATTGGCTTGGTTGGTATTTCCTTCCATCCGGATGGCAGAGTCGACAAGGGCTTCAATATCACCAAAAGGGGATATTGACTAACACCGTCTACATCTCATCGTGCAGACCATTCAAGAATCTTTCTTTCTTCTTGGCTTCGGTGTCGATCTCATCCGGGGCATACCTAGCTAATGACAAGAATTTGTCACGGTATTCTACTATGGTCATCCTTCCTTGCTTCAGCTCTCTGAACTCATCTCTCATTCTCTTGATCAAACCCGGTGGCACATGGGTTCTGCTGAACTTGGCCTTGAATTCCTCCCAGGTCATCATCTGTCCTCCGGTCATTGCATGAACGTTGTTCCACCATGCTCTTGCGTCTCCGGCTAGATAGTGGGTGGCAAACAAAACTTTCTCATTGGCTTCCACTCCGGCAACTTCTAGGTTATTTTCCATGGTTTGCAGCCAATCGTCTGCATCTAGGGGCTCTTCCGACTTAGTGAAAACAGGTGGGTTGGTGTTCTAGAAATTCTTGAGCATAGATCCATGGTTGTCCTGATTTCCTTGGCCTTGATTGTTGTTGGCCATCTGAGCTATGTGCTGAAGGGTGGCTAGGTTGGCTTAACGTTCAGCTCTCTCAGCTTCGCGGTCAGAAACCAACATTTGCAGGATCTGCAACATCGGGTCCGGGGATGAACCACTTCCTCCGCGTGGCATCTAAAGATTGAGATAGATCATGAGAAAAGAGGGGAATTTCTAAGGTTCGGGGACTTTGAAAAGTTTTTAAAGTTTGACTCAGATTTTCTAGCAACTTGCTTTTCATTCATTCATTCATTCATAGCACACGATACAAACGCACACCACAACAAAGGTAAACAGATGGTTTTAAGAACCATTCTGGAAACTACGATACAGTGGGACCGAATACAACTCACTACGCTAGTGCTCAAGTGCTACTACTCCTTGGAGTCGGTGTACTCGTCATCCTCATCATCCTCATCCTCGTCGATAAAGGCGAAGTCATCCTCATCGGTGAAGAAATCCATAGCCTGATCCTGTAGAAAATCATCATCATCGCTGAGATAGGAGTAGGGGTCTCCACGAAGATCCTCTCCAGCATTCTCCCTTTCTTCTAACTGCATGTATCTCTCGTGGATGGTCTCCTCCAAAGATGAGATACGGTGGCAAAGACGGATGAAACTTGTTGTACTCACTAACTGATAAAATTTGTTGTACTTCATGTCCATCTATAAGAATATAGGATGAGTAAGTTAGTATAGTGATCAAGTGTGTCAAATTTTATATATTTTGTAAGAGTTTTTGAGGAACATGAATTTTGATGAAAGAATCAAAGTGATAAGAATGGGAATAAGTTTTTGTAAATATTTGCTTTCTTTGGTTTTGAAACTAAGTTTTTGATTCAAACGTCCAGTCTAACTAGGGTCTCCTATGGTCAGGATGGCTCTGATAACAACTTGTCAACACCCGGAATTTTAATACCAGATGCCTGTTATGCCATACCTCGCAATCCTAGGATTACCATTTTTGCGAGACATAACAGAATTGGATACCATAGTACATCATCCATTACAAACCATACATATGGTCTTACACAAATAAGGATCTCATGATCCAGTTCTTAATACAACTCAAGCAGCGGAATAACGTAATAATAAAGGTAGCGTAGGCGAAGCTCCATCTTCAGGGTCACAGGAAATGCTGATGATGGGAGATGATCCTAGTTGTCGTAACCTTCCTGGGGTCCATCCTCCTGGTACTCCTCTTCATATTCTGGCCACGGGAATAGCCAGGGACAAAGCCATGAGTACTCTTCAAGTACTCACAAACTAATACTAACAAGTGAAGGGGGTTTTTGTAGTAGGACACTAAGCTCTAGGGTTGTTTTGCAAAAAGCCAGATTTACCTCTACTAAGTTCAGAAACCAGAATGCTACTTGAAATTTTATAACACCTAAGTGGGAACTTGTATTCCATATCACAACTCTGTTGTGGTCAAGTCAAAATCTCAATTCATTTCACAAGTCATTTTGAAAACATCTGACGGGGGAACAGTATGGCCACTCCAACTGTCCATAACCGCGGACGCGGATATTCGAATAGTTTGACACTCTGCAGAGATTTTACACTTTCACCACAACATTCGATGCATCCGTCAGGAACAAATCCTGAATTCACCATACTCAGTATGCGGATAATCAATCCAACCTTTCGATTACACGCCCTAGTATAGGCACCTCTCCTGTGAGTTTGGCCTCCCAACCATGACCAACTGTCATCTTGGGTACTGCATAGGTGAACAATCTTCACAAGGTAGCCTCATCTCAGACCTTGGCAGTGAGGGAACCCATACTAAGGTACATAAGTTTCCAGTCAAGCCCTACCCAAATTTTCGGGTATTGTGGTTGTACGGTAAAATTGGAATGGTATCGCATCCAGACAACCATCAGTTTTATAAAGAGCTAAGGCTCATGCCTCAACATTTTCATTATCAAAATCATCTGTTGTTCAGAAACACATGTCAAAACATCTCAAAAGAATGATCCATCATTCCAAGGTTTTCATAACCATTTTGCCACCAAGTATTCCCATATAAAATTGATCAAGTTTTATGCTTAGCACTAGCATCTATAATTGCGGGTAAGTACTAATGAGGGGTAGTAAACAAGTGGAGTTTAACTAAGTTCAATCTCATGCCTTAGGATGACATCATGATTATCTAGCTTAGGCCAAATTTAATGCTCTTTATGCAACCTTCAATTATCTTCCTAGAATCTATAAGTCCTTTAACTAAACTCTAAGAAATAGCTTTGATAAAGAAATAAAGTAGAAAGTTTGTAAGTAAAACTAGGAGGGGGTATCGTCAAATATGTCTAACCAAGCATTCTTAGTGCATTGCATAGGTCATCTAACTTTCATAATTTCAAGTGTTAGCTTGCTCAATCAACTAGTAGTATTAGGCTTGCAAGGTTAATAGCTTGCATATGTCAACTTGATTAGTAAGGCTTGCTAAAGTAGAGTATCTTGCAAGTGTTAGCTTGCCTTGTGCAGAGCAGTGGTTGAAGTTCTCCTCGGCTTCTTCTTCGTAGTATCCTCCTTCCTCCTCGTATCCTTGGTCGGTACTAGCGTCTATGAATAAATACGAGGTACACAATCACCAAACAATACATAACTATTTTCAATCATCACACACAAGGGTTCTATAGATGATCTAGCATCATCACTAATACTACAATATTAAAGCTTTGTCTTATTTCTTTTATTTTTAGAAAAGTAATTTCTACTCATTGAAAAACTACTTAAGATTTAATATTCTCCAAACCAAACATGGGATCATGACACATGTCATCACCACATATTTCAGTACATGGTAATGTGATTTAAAGTGGTGTCACAATTTAAGAAGGTTTAACCCTTTTATTTTAAATCATTAAAGTGGCTAGAAATGCCTATGTGGCATTCTTTTATTACTTGAATATTATTTCTGTAAGTAAACCCATATATTTTTATATATTCTGAAAGGTATGATCAAATGTGATTTTTGAGAGTTGGAATCAACTCAAAATCTATTATGGTTGAAATTTGAAAAATGTTTGAATGCGGAAAAGCTTCTGCCTTGTTATTTTTGAAGGGAATATGCCCGAGAGGCAATAATAAAGTGGTTATTATCATATTCCTTGTTTATGATAAATGTTTATTTTGCATGCTATAATTGTATTAATACGGGAACGTTAATACATGTGTGTTTAATAAACAAACAGAAAGTTCCTAGTTGTGCCTCTCTCATAAACTAGCTCGTTGATTAACAAGATGATCAAGGTTTCCTGATCATGGACATTGGATGTTGTTAATAACGGGGTCACAACATTAGTGTAATGGTGTGATGAACATTCATCTGAAGTATAGCATTACGATCAAAGTCATTGAGTTTATATTGCTATAACAACTTACAAAGTGATCCTAATCCTTAGACCATGAGATCATGTCAATCACTAACACCGGAAGAGTTTCTTGATAACATCAAACGTCACACCGTAACAGGGTGATTATAAAGATGGAATCAGAACTAATAAAGTGTTATGTTGAGGCTCATGGATCGAGAGTGGAATTTGTTCATCCCGATGACGGATAGATATACTCTGGGCCCTCTCGGTGATATCACATTGATTAGCTTGCAAGCAAGTGATTTGATCACTAGAATGTTATATCACGGGAACGAGAAAAGAGTGCATGTCAGTAACGAGATCAAACTAGGTATGGAGATACCGATGATCGAATCTCGGACATGTAATATATCGCGAAACAAAGGGATTAAGATACTAGCGTAAAAGGTTCCGACGATCACAAGAAAGTCATCGTTGAATGTGTGGGAGTCAGTATGGGTCTCCAGATCCCGCTTCTGATTATTGATCCGAGAGGGGTCTCTATCATGTCCGCATTATTCGCGAACCGTAGGGTGACACACTTAAGAGACACCGACATCCATTTGGAGCAAAAGTTTCATGCCGAAAAGAAAAGGAAAGCGCAGGAATTTATTTCACTAGACACCGAAACTGTTTCGGTTGAAATTGCTGAAACTGGTTCTGCATGTGAAATGGAATACTAGCAAGGGGTTTTATGTGAATGTTTGTTAATTAAAGTAATTAACAAAATTCTGAATAAATAAATAAAAGAGTTTTATTTAAATGAGAGCTTGCATTAAATTTGGTGGAAATTTAATGCATGTGAGTGGATTTTTGAGTGGAGGCTTTTTAATGGGAGTGGAGGCTTTTCATTTTGAGTGGGAGCTCCACCCACATGAATGTGGAAGAGGTGGGGGCAGCCCCATGGCTGGGCGCCATGCCCCTTGGGTGCCCCCCCTCTCCCCTATAAAAGGCCCCCTCTCCTCCTCTCACAACACACCTCCTCGTGAAGGATCTCTCTCCCCCTCTAGAATTTATTCCCCATGGTCTCGGACTAGCGAGATACATGTTCCCGGTGGCTTTTCGGCAAGAAAGAGTTGTGCTTCCGCTGCATCGCTGGAGCGAGGAGGCGGAGGTTGCTCGGTGCCTCGAACGTGTGTGCGAGCACGGATGCACTGCTGTTTTGCGGCGCTAGGACTTCCTCTCGATCTTGAGATCGGCAAGAGATCGTCTACATCAACCACGAGTTTGGACTCGTTAAGCTTTGTCGGTCTTCAAGGGTATGTTCTCTACGGATATACATCCGCCCGTTGTTTGTATCTAGTAGATAGATCTTGGTACATAGTTGTTCCCATCGTAGGAAATTTTTTGTTTTCTATGCTGCGAACCCTACAGTGGTATCAGAGCCGGATCTATGCGTAGATGCTTTGCACGGGTAGTACACATATGAGTATGTGGGCGATGATGATCATTTTATTGCTTCTTAGTTGTACTTTGGATATTGGTGGCATAGTGGGATGAAGTGGCCCGGACAAACTTTACATGTCCTCGCACATGAGACCTGTTCCACGCTTGACATGCAACTAGTTTTGCATAAGTGGCTAGCGGGTGTCTGTCTCTCCTACTATAGTCAATATCTAATTTGCAACGAGTTGTCAACAATTTGGTTATCCTCGTTGTGGTTCATGTTCGTAGGTAAGAACGGTTTTATCTCGAAAGCCCTAAGCCATGTAAAATTTGCAATGGATAAATTAGAGGCGTCTAGTTTAGATTGTTGCTGGGCTAGTGTTATGATATGGTGATGTTGTAAGTAGAAGTATGAGATGATACTCTTACAACATACATAACGTGTAAACTCCATAGACCTTGGATTTACACATAAAGGTATGATAGTGATCATACCACGATGCACATGATAGAGATCATATGCGAGAACCATATCATTCCACTAATAAACATGTGATGTTTGATAGCATCTTATATTGCTTGTTTGGCGTTTTATTAGCATAATAATATGATCCCTCATTTAGATATCAAGATAAAAATGTGTTCTTCCTTAAGTATGCACCGACAATGTTTCGTCGCTTCAAGACATCACGTGATGATCGGGTGTACTTGAATCCACGAGCATATCTCGGGTGTAAGACAGTTACACACGCGAATACTAAGGTTCTTACTTGGCGAGCCTAGCATCTACAGACATGGCCTCGGAACACGGACCGAAAGGTTAAGCATGAGTCATATGTTTTGATATGATGACCATATGGATGCTCGCCTTTGAAGCTACGCCGACTCACGTGATGATCGGACTTGGTGTAGTGGATTTGGTTCATGTAATCACCAAAAGGACACGAGGGATGTCGTTTTTGAGTGGGAGTTCATTTCTAATTTGGATTAGTAGAACTCAATTTATCATAAATTAAATCAAAGTGAATTTTCATAATTTGTTGTAGTCATTGGCATTCGTTCACCACCTTATGCATAGTTGTAATTGAGATAATAGAACTATAGAATTCTGGATATTTACTTTACGAACTGGTATCGTATTGTGTTGAGTGTCAATCAAAGTTTAAAGTCCTATTGCAAACTTTCAGCAAACTCTATTTACTCCGTGAAATTTAATAATTGGTATTAAATCTAGAGTAACAATTCCAGTGTTAGTATCTTAAGTATCATGTTTGCCTCCACGATTCTTGATTGTTTTAATATCAAGTTTATCTAGGAGCTGAAAGAATTGTTTCAGAAACCGTCATGTGTGGCAGATATAACGATATCTGAAACAATGTTTTGGTTGCAATATGATAGAGTATAATATATGTTCTCATATTGGATGAGAATTTACGAAGGTTGGAGATGCTAGACATCCTAATCATCCAAAAGGGTTTTGGAAAGTAATGTTATACTCACGGTTCTCCTTTATAAGCTAAATTGGCTTGATCATGAAAGTCTTCATGATAAGGATGAATAGAAGATGTATGTAAAGTGTTTACTACACTAAAAGATTACTAAAGAATGGATTTTGAAAGAATACCGATCATTTTGATGATGGTGATCTACTTCAAAGTGCAAGTCCAAAGGTATTATTATTTGAATATACACGCTTTGGACTATGTGTCATGTATATGGCGCCACTTTTGATGTTGATAGATTCTTTTAAAAGGAAAAGGAAATGCTGAAAGAGAATCTATAAAATATATTTGGCAGAAAAGAAAAGATTGGAAATATCCAATTTAGGTATATGGATGATATACATGTTATGGTTGTATTCTTTGCTTGTTAAACAATGTGGTTCTTGGGTATTGGATACCGAATTGGTTGGTATGAAATTTCATACGGAATGACGCAATTCATGAACCACAATGGCCTAAGTAACTAGCAAGAGAATATGTGATGATGTTCATCGAAAACAAACAAACCGTTGTTTGTATTTCTCGTTGACATCAAAGCTTGACTTCAAGATTTGTTTTAATAATTGTTATTTGAATCAGGTATTATAAGAACAAAGGTTGTTCAAATAATTACCGTATTCCATATTAGATGGATGATTTACAAATCTAGTTGAAGAAATCACATCCATAAAACCTAATGCTAAAATGTCGCAAGACAAATGATTGAAAGATCACTTATGAAGTGACATCGCTGTTTAAATTATATTGGAAAGAAAACATGAAGAATCTCCATATTCATGGATTTTTGGAGTCTTTGATTTGATCAAGTGACGCTTGTGAGACTTTCCACGTGATAATTAAAACTTCGTTCAAAGGCCAAAGAAGAACGAACGACTAAATTATTGGAATTTATACATATCGATGTATGTAGTCCATTATGAGTAGTCGTAAGCGATGGGTTTCAACTTCATATGCTTTCTCCGGAATTTTGAGTGAATGTTCACTTAATGAGAAAGAAGTATGAAATATTTGAAAATGTTTCAAAGACTTTCAAGATGAAGTGGAAAATCATTGTAACAAGAAAAATAAATAAATTATGATTTGATCATAAAGGGATTTATTTGAGTTACAAGTGTAACAAGAAAATAAATGAATTATGATTTTATCATAAAGGGATTTATTTGAGTTGCAAGTTTAGCAAAACACCTAGATTTACATCTCCCGAAACGCCATAGGAGTATGGAGTGTTTGAGATTTGTAATGAAACCTTGTGAGACATGGTTGGATCAAAGGTGTTATTTATAAAACTGCCATTATGTTTTAAAAGATTAAAGCTTTAGAGACTACCGCTTTTACACTGAAAAGAGCTCCATCTTGATCCGGTGAAATGACACCATGGAAGTTATGGTTTGGGGTAAAACCCAAGTTGTCATTTCTTAAATTTTGGTATGCTAAACATAAGTAAGATGTTTACAACCGAAGTCGGATGAGCATGTCTTTGTAGGTTATTTCGAATAACAATTGGTTATTCCTCCATAACACCGAGGACAAAAGGGTTTGTCGCTTGAAATGTGAAGTTTCTTGAAAAAGGAATCTTTCGCAAAAGTTAAGTGGGAGGACAATAGAACTTTGATAAGGTTAACGAACCTTAGCTAAATGTGCTGAGTTGCGCAGCGCCGGAAATCGTTCTGGAGGCTGCCATAATGCTCATAGTTATGTGCCTCAAAGGTTATGGTCACGGAGGTCTAAAGTTCCTATTGAACCAAGAAGGTCAGTTAAACAATCAAATGCTAAGATTTGAGAGTAAATCATTATTGTTTGACAATGATGAACCGAATACATACAAAGAAGCGATGATGGGCCCTGACTCCGTCAAATGGCTTGAAGCCATAAAATCCGTGATAGTTCCATATACGAGAAATCAAGTTTTGAACTTGGAAGACCCTCCGGAAAGGTGTAAAAACCTATCGGTCGTATTTGGATCTATAAAGAAACAGACATGGATGTCTCACATCTATGAAATATTCGACATGTTGTAAAGTATTTTATGACAATGTTCAAAGAGTTGACTATGACAAGATTTGATCTTTCATAGCGATATTTAGTCTGAACGGATTAAAGTAGCAACCACTACATATAATTTGGTATATGGTAGATGAATAAACAAAACAAAGTTCTTTTAATAGGATGGTTACCTAGGACGTGTACATGACACGGTCCAAAGGGTTTTGTTAAATTCAAAGGATGCTAAAAGGGCATGCAAACTTCAATGGTTGAAGTAAGCATCGCGGAGTTGGAATCTTCACCATGATGAAAAATGAGTTTTTCATCTGGAGACGATGAAGATGCTTGCATTTGCAAGAAATTAAGTGGGAGCGCTGAGACATATTTCTAATACATTATGTGAAGGACATCTTGTTGATTAGAAATGATGTATCTTTTATTGACAAAGGTTAAGAATTTCATTTCGATGAAAGACTTAGGCAAAACCCGAATATTTAGCATGAATGTCTATAGTGGATAGACTGTAACACTAATATGTTTATGCCAAACGTACATATATGAGATATTGAAGGAGTTCAATATAGAAACGACAAGAAACAGTTCTTGTTGCATGGAAAGGAATTGAATCAAGATTCAAGTGTATCGACACTTGATAAGTGAAACAAGATTCAAGTGCTTTGACACTTGATGAGTGCAATCACGAGAATGTTTTGATCAATCATACAATGATATGTACACATCCAGATATGTCCTATGCTCTAAGTGTTATGAGCATATACCAGAATGAATCATAAAATGATCATTGGACGATAGTGAGGATATTCTTATGATCTTTTGGAAGAACTAAGAATATATTTGTGTAGAGGTGACAAACAATTACAAATAGTTCATTGTAAAGCGTTACATTGATACTAGTTTTGTCACAAGATACAAATTAAGTTTATCTCAATTTAAACTATGGGTGGCACAATGTAATGGAAAGGAGATTCCATGATGGATTTGGAAGAGTTCCAAAGTTAAGACATTGTGACGAATACTACAACAAAAGGCTAAGTATATGACTGCTATAGTAGCAGCAAAGGAGGGAATTTGTGTCAAGTAGTTTGTTATCAAACTAAGGTGTGGTTCGCAACGGGCTAACACTAAATATATATTGTATGACAATAGTATCGATGTGTTTTAACCCCAAGGAACTAAAGGTCTCACCAAAAGACCAAATTTATACAATGCCATCTCATTGGAGAATGAGTGATGCGTGGAGTCGCAAAGACATGCAAATACACACGTACCTGAAGCGTCAGATCCGTAGATTATGTTAACCACTTGCAATTGCGTATATGGAACATCAGAAAGCCATAGGTGTTCAATACGCAGAGTTTTCAAACTAGATTATTGTCTCTAGTGCAAGTGGGAGACTGAAGGGAATATGCCCGAGAGGCAATAATAAAGTGGTTATTATCATATTCCTTGTTTATGATAAATGTTTATTTTGCATGCTATAATTGTATTAATACGGGAACGTTAATACATGTGTGTTTAATAAACAAACAGAAAGTTCCTAGTTATGCCTCTCTCATAAACTAGCTCGTTGATTAACAAGATGATCAAGGTTTCCTGATCATGGACATTGGATGTTGTTAATAACGGGGTCACAACATTAGTGTAATGGTGTGATGAACATTCATCCGAAGTATAGCATTACGATCAAAGTCATTGAGTTTATATTGCTATAACAACTTACGAAGTGATCCTAATCCTTAGACCATGAGATCATGTCAATCACTAACACCGGAAGAGTTTCTTGATAACATCAAACGTCACACCGTAACAGGGTGATTATAAAGATGGATTCAGAACTAATAAAGTGTTATGTTGAGGCTCATGGATCGAGAGTGGAATTTGTTCATCCCGATGACGGATAGATATACTCTGGGCCCTCTCGGTGATATCACATTGATTAGCTTGCAAGCAAGTGATTTGATCACTAGAATGTTATATCACGGGAACGAGAAAAGAGTGCATGTCAGTAACGAGATCAAACTAGGTATGGAGATACCGATGATCGAATCTCGGACATGTAATATATCGCGAAACAAAGGGATTAAGATACTAGCGTAAAACGTTCCGACGATCACAAGAAAGTCATCGTTGAATGTGTGGGAGTCAGTATGGGTCTCCAGATCCCGCTTCTGATTATTGATCCGAGAGGGGTCTCGATCATGTCCGCATTATTCGCGAACCATAGGGTGACACACTTAAGAGACACCGACATCCATTTGGAGCAAAAGTTTCATGCCGAAAAGAAAAGGAAAGCGCAGGAATTTATTTCACTAGACACCGAAACTGTTTCGGTTGAAATTGCTGAAACTGGTTCTGCATGTGAAATGGAATACTCGCAAGGGGTTTTATGTGAATGTTTGTTAATTAAAGTAATTAACAAAATTCTGAATAAATAAATAAAAGAGTTTTATTTAAATGAGAGCTTGCATTAAATTTGGTGGAAATTTAATGCATGTGAGTGGATTTTTGAGTGGAGGCTTTTTAATGGGAGTGGAGGCTTTTCATTTTGAGTGGGAGCTCCACCCACATGAATGTGGAAGAGGTGGGGGCAGCCCCATGGCTGGGCGCCATGCCCCTTGGGTGCCCCCCCCTCTCCCCTATAAAAGGCCCCCCTCTCCTCCTCTCACAACACACCTCCTCGTGAAGGATCTCTCTCCCCCTCTACAATTTATTCCCCATGGTCTCGGACTAGCGAGATACATGTTCCCGGTGGCTTTTCGGCAAGAAAGAGTTGTGCTTCCGCTGCATCGCTGGAGCGAGGAGGCGGAGGTTGCTCGGTGCCTCGAACGTGTGTGCGAGCACGGATGCGCTGCTGTTTTGCGGCGCTAGGACTTCCTCTCGATCTTGAGATCGGCAAGAGATGGTCTACATCAACCACGAGTTTGGACTCGTTAAGCTTTGTCGGTCTTCAAGGGTATGTTCTCTACGGATATACATCCGCCCGTTGTTTGTATCTAGTAGATAGATCTTGGTACATAGTTGTTCCCATCGTAGGAAAATTTTTGTTTTCTATGCTGCGAACCCTACAGTTTTTACCAAGGTTGATCAATAGATTCAAATGATTTGAATAAAACGGTCTTGGATTAAGCATTTCAATATCTTTCTAACTAAATTGGTTTCATTCAATTTGGTTCACTGAATCGAGCTGGGTTGATTTTGAAACTAGGTACAGAACTGAGTTTGAATATAAATAGAAAAAGATAAATTCAAACGAGTGGGCTGCGCGGGAAAGGTTAACGGGCCGGCCCAGTGTCACTCCGCAGCGCGGGGCGCAGGTGACAGGGGGGTCTACTGGTCAGTTGCTCTTTAAACGCGAAGCGGTACGGGGTGATGTGGTGCGTTGGATTAGAATGAAGATCGACGGCTGAGGGTCGTCGTCGACGATGAACAATTCACCGGCGAGCTCGAACCCTAGCGGCTAGGTGGGGGTCGTGGGATGCTCACCGGGGCTCAGGCGAGGGTCAGCGATGCTCCCGAACGACGAAGTCGACGACGGCAATCCTCCTGGTACCGGTAGCTCCTCCTGGGGAGGCTCCAATCAATGGCTTCCTTCTCCTCCAGCAGCGGCGGACTCCGGTGAAATTCCAGTGATGCGCTGCTCGCCTTGCTCTGGGAATGAGATGGGGTGGTTCTGGGTGAGAGGGGAGTAGAATGGTGTGAAGAATTCGAGCGGGGGGATGCCTCTATTTATAGTGGCGAGAGGGGACCGACGGACGCAAGATGATCTCGTCGTGGTCGAAGGTACAGAGGGCTATCGGCGTGGGCGACGGTAGGGGGCGGTGCTGTGCTCCCTGGCAAAGCTCAACGACGTGGTGGCGAGGCGTGGGGCGGTGCTGATCGGTCAGAACGATGCGGTGCTCTACGCTGGTCCGACGGAAGTTTTGATGGCGCACAGCGCGCGTGGTCCGCGCGGAGGCGAACGGGCGTGTCTGCGGGGTTGCTGGGACGGTGGTGATCACGCGTGCACACGGCGAGGGCGGCGCGTGGTCTGTGGGCGCTGGTCGAGCGTGGCGCACGAGGCGCGCTCTCGGCATGGTTGCAGAGAAGGTTGGCATGGCCTGGGCGTGTGGTCCAGTGGCTGGCATTGCTCGTGGCTGGGACAGGGAGTGGCGGTGGGGTGCTAGCTTGCTCCTAGACAAGGTTGGCGAGGCTAGTGTTGCTTGTAGCTTGCTGTCGACCATGGGGTGGCAATGATGCTCTCGGCCTGTTCACAATTGATGATAATGGCCAGCTTACAGTGGTGCTAGTGATTAGTTAAGGTTGTTAGATGATCTACTCAGGCTAGTGGTGTCCAGAGAGGGAACAAGTTAGGCCCAAAACACTGCTCAACATAGTGTTTTGATTTTGTTTGATTTGCATCTGCAACTTGTTTGATGAAATGGCCGCATGAACTTAAGTTTTGAATTTTGAAAACATTTTTGGTGGGTGTGCTAGGCATGTACTGGGGAGTCTGTGGATGCTTGGGTTTTGAAAATTGAGTTGGTTTGAGTGGTTTTTGAAATAGTGGGATCTTTCCATATGAAATAGATTCAATTTTAAACTGACATTTAAACTAAGCATTTGAATGTTTCTGGATGATCACAAAGTGGGCCATGGTACCTTGTTATGATTACTATCAAGGGGTGCAAATATCCATACATGTTTCTGTTAAGTTCTGAAAGTTAGAGATAGCCAAAGTAGGCATGGGAGTTAAATAGGCCAAAGTGACCATTCACTTAATTTGTTTGTTTTGATTTGTTTGTCTTAGGGAAAAGTTTGGGGATTGTTTAGATGATGTTTATTTCACCTAAGAATCATTCTACAAGCAAAGAAACACATAATCATGGCAATTCAAAAGAATCCAAATTTTAATGCACACTCATATGAAAGCTTTCATATTTTAATTGGAAAAGTTTTTGTTAACCCTAAATTTGGTGATTAGAGTTTGATGATTCTAGTTTAATATTTTTGGGATGTTACAACTAGCAAATCCCACTCTTTCCCGTGGCTAAACTCTTCTTGAACCGACTCATCCTTGACGGTTTTGTAGTCAAGATAATAATATTTTCTGCAAATCTTATCATCTTGCCTACTTTGGCAGAAGGTCACACCCATTTGCTACCTCCCCTTTACCAACTCTTTGCATGGTTATATTCTTCTAACCATAGTATATCAATAAACACCTTCCTTCTTTCAATTCAAGCTTAGTGCTTCTTAAACCCACATGGTTTATGAGGCATCATGGCTCATCTGGTATGGCAGCCTTACTTTCAACAAAGTTTGCCATCACTTCTAGACCACCTCAAATGAAACCAAGCCAAAGTCCTTCCGCCATGATGATCTATATAACTTGGTATATCTATCCATCTATCCCTTGCAGTAAGTTGAGCTGTGAGCTTGCTAATCCAACCACGTTTAGGTGGTATACAAATATTAATTCCCTAGATCCTCTAATCCTAGTTCTCCTCTAAAATCCATCTTGTTTTGCAAAACCCAATGTTGAAAATGATAGATACTAAATTGACATCATCCACCTTGGATATAAATAGTTGCCAAATAATTCCCTCAATTATTTGGAACCTAAAACTTTTTAAATTCCATTCCTTGCAAAATTCTCAAAATCCTCTCTAAAGGCAAGTTTGTTTTTTTCCAAAATCACCTAGCCAACTCAACAAACATTAGAGGCATACATCATATCCTACCTTGCCATCTCAAAAATAAATACTTTTCAGATCCTTTATTATTTATTTTTTCTCTTTTGCTTAAATGGCAGAAACAAAAAATAATTGCCTAAAAATACTTCTCTATCTAAATAATTTCCAATAAAATTCTCCAATGTGTGATATGGTATTTAGGACCATATCTCATCAAAAACCAACCTTGTACAATGTAAAATTATCAAATGAGCTTCTATAAATCAATTGTGCACTTTTTTGAAGAATTGATATATAGTGCACCAAAATTCATCTGAAAAATCCCAAACAATTCCTAGAGTTATGTTTTGCCCCTATCTACACACCAGTTCAATTCCCTCATCTTTCCAAGATCAAGTTTGGAAACTCCTTTCATTGATCATCATTATGGTGAAATGAGCTATTTGGATAAAACATGAACCAAACCTCTTCCAAATCTTTTCAAAACTTTCCAAACACTTCTCCCTCATACCAGAACTCCCCTAGTCGTATGCTACAATAGAGATACTGTAGCAAAACTCTATCGCCCGCCCTTGTCCTCACATGCTTAGAAATAGAGAGGCGTGCCCCTTGAATACAAGCTAAAAAGGGAAAAAAACATCCCACCCCCTCTCTGTCCCCTAGCACAACCAGAGCCCTCTCTCTCACCTCTCCACTGCCCTCCTTTCCCAATGTCTGGCCAGCACCCTCTCCCCAAACTCCTCCTACACTTTGTCCACCATGGACCCTCTCCCTTTGCTTCTTAAAGGCCAGAGGCCACCCCTAGAACGCTCATGCCTTTTATTTGCTCCCCCACCTCCCACCTAACTCTCCATGAGAGCCACTCCTCCTCCCTGGCACTGCCCTGCGCGGCCCAGCTCAGTCAATAATCGGCCCGGCGGTTGCCTTTTCTTTTTCTTTTAGGTATAATGCCAGATCTGCAACATAGCTGCCCAGTTTAAATCCAAATAAAATTTGAAAATACAAGATATCATCCAGATGATATTTTTACCTTGTGACCTAGGGTTTTATTCAACATGAAGAACAAACCCTCTTCCAAAAATAATAATCATATTTTTCTGGTAAAATAAATGCAAAGAAGTACCTGTTTCCACTAATAAATTCATTCTAGAGGCTCTATAAATCCAAATGATGTAAACCTTGTCGGTACTAAAAGTTATTAGTCATAACTTGCATGTCCCACTAGCCCGACCTAAAATAGCTTCCTAGTTTGCCGTTGGTAAAAATAACAAAAAACAACCCAATTTTGTAGTTAGGAATTTCTCTAGGTCAACTCAAAATAGGTACTGACCTAATTCCAACTCCCAGTAGGCATGTATACAAATATACTTGAAACTTATGAGCCCCATATTTATTGAGATATCTTTAATTTTTGGTGAATTAAGCATTTCTCTACATTGTTTGTTCACTAGAAAAATCACTACATTAGTTCTGTAAATCCAAAAAGGTTGATTCCAATTTATAAAGAAATGTATTTAAAATACCTAACATGTGTCCTTCGAATCACATCAAAAGCTCTTGCAGTTTAAATATGGTGAAAATATAAATCCTATCCAAAACTGAATTTGGGAATTTCCTAAGGGCATTCTAGAAAATATTTTAAGTTGATTACATCTCCTAGTGAACCAAACCATCAAAATCTACTACTCCTTCCAAGGAAATAATTTTTGGAGCTCCAGAAATTTTCTGGTGAATAATTTTCTCAAACTAGAGTTTTATTCACTAGAAAATTCATTATCAATCAAAGGAAATTGATAAAATTGTGAAACCACTTTTGTTGGTTTCATTTTATCAATACCTATCTGCTGGTATAATTTTTATACAATGCTATCACACAAAACATGTCCTTGGTCCAACACTCCTCACCTAGGTAGCATCTAGACTATATATCCTAAGGGATCATCTTCCAATGCTCCAAGTCATTCACCAATCTTATCAAACCAATCAACCAGCACCATACTTCCCTATATCAAGTGATTATATTTTTTTGGCTATATGTAGTGATGCTTGTATACCTTGTTTTGAATGTCGTATAGTTTGTCTGCATGTATGCTCGATACCGGCGATAGTTGCGATTGTGTGACACCGAGAAGAAGGAAGCACCGGATTATTCTCAATATTATTATTGCTATTGGTATTCTGGTTTTCTAAAGAAGTTAAGGGACATCTCACTGGTCACAGTAAAGCCACCTTATTGCTCATAATCATTTGTCCTACTTTTGTACTTATGCATGTTTTATCTAGTTTTATACAATGTGCATTGATTTACTGTTTAATGTTTTATACCTGGTAGTGGCTTGGTTCCTCTAGCTAATACCAATTGTACTACTAAGTACAACCCCCTTGAATACACCTACTTGTACCTAGTATAGTAGATGGTGTATAACACCATACCCCTTTGGAGACCTCGTTTTAGCCGAAGCAAAACTATGGGATGGGAAGACCCTGGAAAGTATACAAAAGCATTTATGTGAAAACCTTGGTGAGGTTTGGCATGCCAAGTTAGTTTGAAAATAAAAAGTGTTTTTTTACAAAAATGATAGATGGAGAATGGAGGAAAAAGGTCTGCAAAAACGCACCTGGTTATTTGCTATTTTGCCAGAACAATTAACCCGTGCAATCACATTACTTGGGAATGGGAGAGGGCTAGATTTGATGCTTGTTTACTCTGGTATAAGCTTCCTCGTAGCTACTATAGGGGGATATAAATCCCTGGAGGGTGGGCCTTCTCTGGTAAACGGTCCATGTAAAACATCGATCGGGAGAAGGAACTAAGGGTCTAAGGGCCTCCACATGTTACTATGAACCCCTCATGAAAGCGCACACTCGATGCAGTGGAAAACGCGCTCTTGTTGGCTTGTGAATTATATAGGGCGTCCCTGTGTTGAGGGGAACAACATTCATAGGGTAGGCACTTATATTGGAGTGGGCATCCGGAGAGTATTGACCGGTCACTTGACCCACGATCTGTGTAGATCAGGGCAGTGTAATCAGATGATGTGGGTAAAGTGTATAACCTCTACAGAGTGTGAATCTATTCGAATAGCTGAGGCCTTGGTCATGGACGGTTGGGAAGGTTGCTATAGAGCGGTGCTGGTTTTGATTTCAAAAAGGTCTTCAAAAAAGCAAAGGCTTCGGAAATGTTTTGGCCATGGGATGGTCGGAAAAGGGAGGAAAGGATTTTGGTCATGGGATGACCGGAAGGAAAAACCAATGGGTGAACCAATACTAGTGTTTTACAAAACTTTTCAAACAGCTTTCCAAAATGTTATTTAAAAAATTTCAACAAAGATATAGACATGCTATATCTACAAGAGAAACTAGTTTATAAAATGACCACTTATGGATCCCTCCTACTACCATAACCATATTGCATATCCTATATTATTTGTTCTTTTAAGGTGGTTTGTGAGTACATTCAAAGTACTCACCAGCAATGTCGCTGGCTATTTACTTGGCCAGAATTTAAGAGGATCGAGATAAACCTTGGGGAAGCTGACGTCTATGCGAGCTAGGACGTCTCCCTAGTCAGTTGACTGTAGGTTAAAGCTTGACATGGGCTCTACGAATGAAGACTTCCTCTATTGATGATTGTAATCGCCATATTTGCAATAATGTAAGTTTTGTACTCATTACTCTCTAGATGTTGTAATGATACTCGTAGGTTATGCTCACGGCTCACGGACCGTAAATCCAGGGTCCCGCATTGTAGAGGTTGTTTATTAGTCACCTATGAATTATCCTACCATAGAGAATGTCCCTTATCCTGTGAGAGCTGAGGACTACCATACCCAGCAGAGTACCTGGGGAGCATCAGAATGTGAGTTTTCTGTTCATTACTCTGGAGGATGGGTGCAGGAGACACATGAGGAGGTGATTGAAGATCATCTTTTTGAAGAAGTTTCATATGATCTAAATGGAGTTGATACACTTGGGCTAAGAGATGACTCATGTCTTGATACTTCATACACCGAGTACATTCCATCTAGGAGGCTAGATGTTCCACAACTGTGTCGGACTTCAAGTTAGCATGGTTTGATTCCAGGCATGTATAATGAGCCTCGTGGCTACTAAGGAGTTCAATCACTAGAGATGGATGATAATATGGTAGTATTATAGGTTTGGTATTGCGTATTATAGTGTTTAAGAGGTTTTTGTATTTCAATAAGTGATCTAGTTCTCACATGAATCTGTAGTGGTTGTATCATACGGGGTTGTAATGATATTATATTAAGTATGTTGCTTGTAATGTATAATATATGATGCATATTTTGTTCTTATTTGGATTTGGATCTTGATTTCTATTGTGTGACTAGTTCTTTGCATGAAGTTGAGCTCAGAAAACATGATCATGGTCATGAAAACGGGAGTAGGACACAAGTCTGAGCAACAGTTCTTGGAGCGAGATGCAAAAGAAAAGGCCGATGAAGATTCTATAGCAAAAGGAACCCAGAAAACATTACCACCACCATCAATGCGGCCACTAATGGAGAAACATTTCATGAAGTACATATAGATGATGCATGAGTCCCAGAAAAATTTCATGGAAGATTTACTTGGACGTGCTAGAAACCCGAGGGAACCTGAAGGCCGAGGTGTGTCTCTCTGACTTTCAGAATGCAAGGCCACTACTTTTTGCATCAGGTATGGAACCAATGGATTCCTAGGATTGGTTAACTCATATTGAGAGGAAGCCGAAGATCGTAGGGTGCAATGATGAGAAAAAGCTAAAGTATGCCACATATCTTTTAACCGGACCTACATCATCCTGCACTACAAGAAATATTTCCACAATGACTTGGCTCGACGGTCATCATAGAAGGAGCGTCTTTCGTGATGAAATTCTTGGCTCGACTGCCGATGGAAAAAAAATTTTGGTTCTGCGCTCCTCTACTATGAAAAAACCGCTAAAAACATGGACGAAGCTTGGCTGGCGTGTGGAAGAAGCAATATTTCATGTTACTCGTGTGATGTTGACTCTCCGAAGTATTTTTAGACGTGTGGGTCCTGGACGTCAGTTTCTCTAGTGGACCATACTTTTCATCACGTATTCCTAATTTCAACTCGATAACATCGTTCGATGCCCGCTAAATCGCCTTTTACAACAGACGATTTTCATGGTTGAAGGCCCATTTTTCGTGGTTAAAAATCCTTGTACGAAGGATGCCCTTCATGGTATAAGCCTTGCCACAAATGAATCTACCACTGGTTTTTTTGACCATGGTGGATCGCACCCTTCAGCCACGAAAATTTGTTTCATCGTAGATCTGTTCACCAGCCGCGTTGACTGCTGACGTCATGTGAACTACCACATGGGAAACATTGTTAACGGCCAGTTCAAGCCGCTAACTGTCAATGAAATAGTGGTAGAATCTAGGCCCACGCAAGTCCTGATAATTATTAAGTGGGCCTCCCATTAAGGGAGCACAATAGTAACACGGCCTATTACTATTTCGTCCTGCACTGTTTGAAATTGGCCCATTAGTGCTGCCCACTACGGCCCGTAATATTTCGAGGATATTACTTTTTCGACCTGCACTTTTTAAAATGGGCCCGTTTGTGCGGCCCATAAATTCTCAGGCCCGTTACTGCTTCGTCATGTACTGTTTGAAATCGTCCCATTTGTGCAACCCGCTTTAGCTCGTAAACTTTCGGGCCCGTTACTGTATAGTCCTGCACTTTTTGAAATGGGCCTATTTATTTAGTTAGCAGTGGACCATAAATTTTTGGGCCCATTAATTTTCTGGCCTAAAGAAGGCCAACGTAGGCTCAATACTGCGTGGCCCTTTATTGTCCTGTCGATAGTCATTCCGTTACTATTATGTCCCATTACTGTTCTATCCTTTTATGTTTTTGGCTTTTCGTTGTTCTTCCCTTTTACTATTTTGGCCTTTTACGGTTCTATCCTATTACTGTTGTGGCCTTTTATTGTTTAACAGATACAGGTAACGTCCCGCTACTACATGGAGAAAGGAAGGCCCTTCAGTGTTGATTGGCGGCCCATCAAGGGCTAGTAAGATCTTGTGCAAATTACGGCCGTATTCCCAGGCCTGGATTATCTACAATACTAAAATAATTCTGGAACTATGGAAAAAAACTTATAACTATAAAAATAGTAAATTATTATAGGGAAAAAAACCATAGGTCAAACAACATCATCATAGTATGGCACAACTGATAAGCAACACAATGTTGGTTTAAAAAATCTTCCATTTAGGAAGCTGACATCGCCTCACATGTAACGACGGGATTATCACAGTACTTGCTAAGGAGATTATTAAATAGTTTCTCCGTCAAAGCTTGTCTATTCTTCATCTCAGATGATTCATTCCGTGTTATGGAGACTACTGCATATGTTCTGTTGGATTCCTATCCAACTACATCAAGTGCATCTTGGAGTGCAGCTCCAAAAAATCTTTCTAGTAGAATGCAGGATTAGTCGACATCGTGTACCTACGCGAGCAATATGCACGATCACTGTTGCTCTGTGCAAAAATATCTACACTTGAAGTAGTTGTTTTATGTTTTGCCTTCATATTTATATTTGGCCCCTGAAACTGAAATAAAATTTCTTATATCATCATTAACAATGAAAAAACCAAAGAATTTCAAATCAGTCCTTTTCTAAAAGGAAGAAGGCAACTACTAGCAGCAGGGCCTCATACATCTATATCTTCTGGAATAACTGAATTATTGACTTCATAGAGGGATGAGATCATGTGCAACTGTCACTTTTGCTCTGTGAAATGACTGCTCTACTTGCTGAAAGATGAAACTAAGATAAAAAAGTTACAACATCTTACGAAGGAACAAAACTACATGTTCATTCTCAAAAGATTATTTTGGTCTGATATGTCAATGTAAGCACTCACCCCAAGGATCTCAAGAAAATTGATCAAAGTAGAATGCACGATTTATAAATGTAATGAATCCGTAGAGTTAAAGATCCTTAAACTAATTGAGAAGCATTTACAAAAGAACAAAATAATCATTTAACCATTGTTGCCGATATTAACTAGTCTACTCAATGTGAAGTTGGATTTGAATGTTAGGTAGTTGGAATTGTTGTAATCATCGCCAAACTACTATAGTAACTCAATCAAATTACAAATATAACAATAGTGTGCCTCTAATAGACTAGCCAGATCATTTTAGAGAAATGGTGAAATAATCTATCAAACATTTTGATTCATAAACATGTAGATTGTTTAAAGAATTTGATTGCCTGCCTAAAGACCAGTTGAAATATCATGTGTCTCGTATTAAAATAGACAAAAAAGTGGAAGATACCAGAGTGAGATTTGAAGTGAACGGTTGATTGTGATCCTTCTGTTTTTGTTGTACTGGATTTGGTTGCAAATCTGGCCTTGTTCTAATAATCCTAGTACCTCCGACAAAAATAAAAATTAACTAGACTAAATGGCATGAAAATAGGGACTTAAACCTTAAAAAGGGGAGAGGGTGCTTACAGTAGCTTTATGTAGAGTCTCATAGTTGCTTATCTTGTTACATGTATGTTCGTTAATGATGTCCACTACATCAACTAATTGGACTGGTGGTCTCCACACTTCAGTGTTTGGCCTTTGCACAGAGATCTAGCGGATAGTAAACACAAAAAGGTTCCAATCTGATAGATGGTAGCATGAAGTGATAGGAAAGGAATAAATACTTACTAGATTATAGGAGCCCTTCATTCTATGATTTCTAGTGTAGACAGCACCTGTTCATTGCATAACAACATCAAACTGTTAGGAATCATGGGGTAAGTAGAAGCAAATAAACATGACCTATTACTTGAAGCAGTATAACGAATATAAACATGTACTGCATAGATAAGAGAACAACATCGGGCAGGAAATAATAGTTAGTGCCATAGCCTATGCCAAACTAGAGAGAAATTATAATGGAACCACTTATGGGAGGGCACTTTAATAAAGGATATAATGGAAACAAATGTTTTCACCGTTTGCTGGCTCATATTTCACCATAAAATACAAAATTGATGTTCAATTCCTTACAATTAAACCTGACTACAAAGATTTTATTTGGGAAGATACGGATAACAAGTATAGCACTTGTAAGTTACTACAAAAGTATATCCAATACAAAATACAGTTAACTGCTACATATTTATCATATGAAAATCCAAGGAGATCTACTTACCTGGATCAGGACGGCGTTTAGGCATCCCGCGCATCCTGGGTGGTAATGTAGAGGTTGTCGAAGGTGTTGCGGCGGTGGTTCTTGTGGACGAAAGTGAAGCAGAACAGGGGTTGCTCCGAGCGCTGCACGACAGCGGCGAAGAAGCAGATTTAGGGTAAGGTGGTGAAGGTTATATCTAGAGTTTTCCGCGTGGCTTGCCTAGATGAGGGTGAGGATTGTGTGTGTGTGGAGGGGGCAGAGGCAGGGAGGGATATAGAGGTTGTGAACCAGGAAATTAAGATTGAAGCCCCAATGAACAGCCTTAACTAGGGGTCGAAAGGGAATTACAGTATGTTTAAAACACACAGGCGCGAAATATTTTGGGGATAGCGGGAGATTTTCCCGCTCGACTAAATCTAAGTCGTATTCCCTGGAATCAAAGTAAGTCACGTTGCTAATCATCCATGGCCTATGCTCAGAAATTACGGCCCTATTTGGCATCTAACTATTGATCATTCTTGACCCATATTGGCCTAGTTCAGATATTAAGGCCCTGTTTGGCATCAAAGTATTTTTAAAGTATTTAGCAAACATTTTTTTCTAAATAAACTAGAATATTAAATACCTTTCAGTGTTTGGATCCAACAAAAAATATAGTTTTGAACTAAAGTATTCTCCAAACATATATTTTTTTAAGAATTTCAGAAATAGGTTAGACCCCTTCTTTTTAAGAAACTGTGAAAATAGAAACCTGAAGTATTTTTTGATAGGCACTAAAATACTATGGCATTGATATATTTCCTTATTAGATCCATTCATCAGATGATGATGTGTATGAAAATGTTATCACCAAGACTGGTAGTGATCCTGTAAATTGCGATTGAAGCCCCAACAACCAACTCAACTGAATTTGAATTTATCCATAGTCGAAGTAATAATAGTAGATTGGTAGGCCAGTGCGAATGAGGAATCATGTGTAATAATAAACCACCATGAGCTTAAAAAAATAAAGTGTCCTTTATCGATAAAATTTAAATCACAATGTCTAGGAATTTTCAAACTTCTATTTGAAGAAAAAAATTAGGAATTTGCTATTCCTCTAACGTGAATAATCAAACCATCCATAAGGTAAGCAACGATAGTGCTTTCATCACAAAAAAATGTGAAAGTTACTAGGTCCCACAAGTATTTTGTCCTCACGAATTTTTGTCCCTTTGCGACTTATCGATAATGTTTTAATCACTTTGGCTCGGAGTGTTCAAGCTTATGTTTAAAATAAAATTTTGGGAACCTATTATTCCGCTAACGTGAATAATCTAGTGCATCTGACAAACGATTACAGTCCACCCATCAGGTAAGCAACGACAATGTTTTCATAACAAGACTAAGAAAAATGTTGAGTTGCTAGACCCTACAAGTAATATGTCCTCATAACTCTTATGTCCATTCATGCTCATTGATTAATGCGGCCAGTTTTTCCTTGTATTATCCAAAATTTGTTCGGTCGTGCATATATAGCATTATTGACAATTTTTTGGAATTATAGGAAGTGACTCGTTACTTCTTGCAAATCTTTCCACTATATAATGTACGAGTAATTTTAAACAATGAAAAATGAATTAAGAATGGCAAATCCAAACAATATTAACCGTTGAATCTTATTTTCCATTGTAGCATGTAAAAGATTCTATTGATTGTCCTTGGCACAATGAATGCTATTCACAAACCCCAAAGATCCTAATGATATGTTATACTACTTTTATTATCTTAGGATACCCCACTATATACTGTACCAACCGTTTAATCTTTTTTCAACGGTAGAAGGGAACTGTCAGACTGCTCCTACGTCACGTGGAAACATTTGGATGTCCCGAGCAAGCCTTTTTAAGAGGCCATCAACAACGACCACCTCTCCTCATCCAGGAATGATGCACACACCATAAAAATTTCTCTGTCTCTCCCCCTCCCTCCCCCTCCATTTAGGCCGGCCAAGCCACCGCACACACAAAAATGCCTCGCAACTGCTCCGATCAGTGCACCTTGGTTGACGAGTCCAACGCATGGGCCAACAGGGATATTAGTCCCTATCATGCTGATAGCAGGGAGTCCGTTGATGGGCCTTACTATTCTGACACACTGGAAGATAATTTTCTGATGAGGACCCTGCTTACCGTCATCTGATGGAGGGGATGTTGCAAGAGAGAACGGAGGAGGAAGGGGAGGAGGAGGATGCTGGTTTATCTTTCATCTATGACGGACCCTTCGTATTCAATAAGAGTTCACTTGATCCACCCTTCCTCGGCAAGAAGAAGAGGAAGCAGGAAGATGAGGGGTCAGAAGAGATATGGCCACATCTCCCCGTACGAGAGGTCGTCTCCAAGAAGAGTGCACTCAATCCCTCCTTCACTAGCAATAAGAAGAGGAAGGAGAAGGAGGTGGGAGTTTTGAAGAAGAAGACGGCAAGAGCTGGGGGATGACACGGGAAGAGTAAGGACAATGCCAACAGTAAGGTGATAGCGGAAGGATCCAGGTTCAAGAAGAAGAATAAGTCTTATGATTAATTTTGTTTAATTTAACCTCTAGTACTACCTATATGTAATAACGTTCGGAGATTAAATATTATCAAGCGCAAATTGGAATGGTGCTGGGATCTACCGTAAGTACTACGTTTGTCATTTCATCTCCCACTGCAACGCAATAAAACCTCTTGTATTACCGAGGAGGTTGAAATTACTTACTCCCCTTAATTTTTGCATGCATGAAAGAGGGGTGCCTATACAGAGAAAGTGATGTCAATTAGTTATCATGTAATTTTAGGTAATTAATACTCCTACTAAAAGGAAGAAACATGGGAAATCACATGTATTCATAGTAATTAAGTGAAATATGGAGTAATACTATACTATCAAAGTCCCTGAATAAAAAATAACCTCCATACAGCGTACTTACGTAAATCATCTCCTTGCTCGGCATTGATTTAAGTTATTTAATGTTACATTGATATGAAAACTCGAGTGCCCCCAACATTCTATCCTTGACGGCACCGCGGCATGTCAAAAAGGCTGCGTTGCCTGCAAAATCAAGCAAGCATGCAACTATCTACGTATACCAAAGAAGAATCCAGAAGACACACAAACATCAGAATCAAGAGGGTCGGCGCCATGCCGAGAAATGAAGAGCGAGAACAAATGAAGAGAGAGAAGAAAATCACCAACAAATAGTGAGGAGTCAAATGAATTGCCTTGGTTGTGTGGTCAGCCAGCAAGGACGTGCATCTTAGCACCTGTGTCTCTGGCGTGTTCCTAAGAACCATGTGATGACAGTTGCATTTGAGTAGTATAGTATTGTAGTATTACTTCATGAAGTCACTAAACAGGAGTACTCGAGTATTACCTAGTAAAAATCCATAAATAGCTAGCACCGCCCTCCCCCCGCAAATGCCTATACCTACCGGAGGAAAAAGCGATGTACTACTCGAGTATAAAAAGACATGTATTACCGGAGTATTAGTAAAATAGTTCTATTATGGTTACTACTCTATGGAGTTTCTAAATCCAGACCTGTTTTTTCTAAATTAATCCTAGTACATGTATCTAGACAAGCTTACTCACAAGAAAGAAATGGAATAGTGTTGAGGTTTTGTTTATTGGGGCGTTGATCCTGATGTTTTCCCTGTGGATTAGAATGCTGTAAACTTGGTTTCATGAGTAATGGAACCGGGGTAGGTGCCCTTTCTCTCTAAAAAGAGAGAGAGAAACGAGTCTACCATGCAGAGAAAAAAAGAGACAATGTCAAAACAAAGAGCCAAAAGAGACAAGCAGATAGAATAAAATGCAGATCATGTTAAAGACATAAGTGTAGTCCTTGATCTCTCCCCTATAGCACTATACACTTTGCGCTAGACCCCAAGCTTCTCTATCTCTCTCTAGAAGTAGACCTTCACGTGGGTAGGATTTGTTACTGTACAGCGTGATACATGTTTTACACTCACCTGTCAACTTCCTGCAGCCTTGTTTTGACCGACCAGTGTGAAGCATGGTGTTGAAGTGGCCTTCACTAAAATCAGCCTCTTCAGCCAGTGAGTGGCCAATGATGCGATGATACCTACTTTATGAATCCATTTTTATGTATGAGCATGGCTCTAGGATGGATCAAGGGACCCCATATTCAATTTCCTCAATGCTGCATAAAAATTCTGGACTGCGGGCACTACATCGACGAGCCGAGCTTCCAGGGAACCACTTCAACACCGCGCATCTCAGTGAATTCCACCAAGAGCTAGCAGGGATGGAAAAAGAACAGTTCCATGCCCCCCCTGACGGTTGCCTCACCTTGGTCGCCTACCACAATATCGACGACCACAATACCGTGTGGCCATACAACCCGTGCAGCTGAATGGAGGTCGGCTGCATTTTCACTGCCTTGCCAGTCGTGCTCCTTATCCACCTCGACAGTGAATGCAAGGTACAAGTGCATATGATATCATACGGCCAGCCCATGGAGTTTATAGTAGCGATGATATTACCATCCTTTCTGCCATCCATGGTCATCGTCTACGGTGATGCGCTAGCATTTTCAGTCTCATCATTGGCGAGCTCGGCAAGACCACCGCCGTTTCCTTGGTGTGTGTCAGATTGGCCGTGTGCTCGTGGCCCCGGTACAGGGTGAAGCTATGCGCGACTGGCCCGCAGTCGCTGGCGAACTTCTCGATGGACACCACAAATGGGGTAATTAAGCCAACGAGTTGTGCATCGCCGGGCAGTGTTGTGGTATTGCCAAGAGTACACCATGGAGGGCTCCTCATAGTGAGTGTTTAGAGAAGTTGGTGAAGGAGGCAAGTTGGCGGGTACGAGGTAACAAAGCTTACCCAGGTTCAGCTCCCTCGACGGTGGCAGAACCCTACTCCTGCTATACATCACTATAAGGTCAATATGCCGAGTTATAGGGATTGGTTTGCTGTGCGAGGTGTCGAGTTGAACGGTGTAGGTTATGCCCTAAAGGCTACCAGAGGTCTGGCTTATAAAGATGCCAGAACCTAGAGTTATAGGGAAAAGTCCTAGCCTGGCAGGTTATAGAGTTCTACACTAATACTAACTAGTCTTCGTGTCTTGCACTCCAAGGCTCCGAGTATGTCGGTGAATCCATTTTATCCTTCCTTTATCCGGCATGATCCTCCCTTCTGGATCCATCTAACTAGGCCGCCCAGCAGGCCATGGGACTTGCTACCAACTATGGGCCACACGGGTTAGCCGGATTAGAGACATCAAATGGTGGTACCCATTTAGCATATCATCAACAATAGCCCCTGGAGAACTCTGAGATCTTGCACCATCTTGCCTCTTTAGTTTGAATGCTCCATCTAGGTAATGTCGGCAAGTCGGATAATCACTGAGTCTTCCATCGTACTCTTCTTGTAGACAGACAGGATCCGTCCATGCCGAATCTTCAGATGGGACTGTTCGTCTGCATATGTCAGTGAGATGATGTACACCATAGGCTAGCGATGCCTCGTAACTCGCACATGCAGTAAACATAATCATAGAAATTTTCCTATGCGAGAAATCTGAAACATCGAGCGACGGCAGTAGGAACGTGGCGAAATGTCCACGCGTTGTCCATGCATCGACCGTTAGATTATCTTGCATGAATCTTGATGTCAGGGCTATATAATTTAACTGTGGTGGTCAATTATTTTTTTCACCCTCATTCACTCCCACATAATCTTCTTGCTCCAGCCCAAATCTTCCTCGAGCACATCGCACGCACAGAAAGAAAACCCTAGTTCCTTCCCCATACCTCAGTGTACCTCCTCCTCACAAATGGAGAGCAGCATCAGCAATCCTTCGATGGAGGCGTCCGGTGAGGATTTGTCTAAGACTTCTAGCACGGTCCACGTCTCGCCGGAGGGAGTGGTGGTGCCATTCTATGAAGTGGTGGGAGCCACCAGTGGTGACCATATTCTAGCGGCGCTCGAGCTGCTGGAAGAGGAGGTTGAATCTCATAAAGGGGGGTGGCGCGGCTCGGACATCTCGGATGGCGACATCAAGGAGATGATAACTGAGGGTTACCTTCAGTCGATAGAGGGTCTGGTCTGGTGGGCGGCGCCGGCCAGCGAGGTCGTCCCTTCTCCCCCAACCTGGAAAAAAGGTATACCTCAAAGACCAACTGGTACACGACATTTTCCTACCATTGTCTGACTTCTGCATCCAAGTCATCCAACACTTACAGGTTCAACCTCAGAACCTCTCCCCCAATAGCATCCTCACACTTCACATCTGCGCGTCTCTATGCGAGTATTACCTAGGGATTAGGCCTAGGTTAGATATGTTTATATACTTCTTCTCCATCAAGAGGGAAGACATGCTGAGCAAGGAGGATCTCAGGAACTGTTGGACCATCAGCTTAAATATCTGGCCTGGCCGGCAGTTCCCGACATTGTAGGACATGATTCATGCACAGATATCTGTCTGGCTGGCCGAGAAGCATCGTACCCGGACTTTACTAATGGGGCTGCCGCCGAAGCCTCCACATGGAGCTCACAAGCCCTCCTCCCCTCTGACGACGAAGCCTCCCGCGCCTTAAGGCGGATCGAGTGGCTCGTAGAGATGGGTCTGATCGGCTTGGACCTAGCCATGTGCTGGTTCATCAGGAGGATCTAGCCTCTGCAGCACCGCGAGGAGCTGATGTGTCAGTACACCAAGTATAGAAAATATAGCCTCCAGATTTCCGAGGATAACTTTTCCAGTGACTCCATCAAGCTCTGCCTCAAGGACATCTTCAAGGTGAAGGACCGCAAGCATGGCTTCACCATCGCCTATGACATGTTCAAGGATGACAAGTTCCCAAAGGTTATTTTCACTTCTTTACATTGCTTTGACATATACTCCAGTTTTTCCAACCTGAACATGTTCGTTCGTCTAACATTTTGGATTCACTTAACAGCTAAGGGACTTGGAGGAGACCTGCATGGATCCCCAAGTATATGAAACCAAGATGAAGGAAGTCACTGTCATGTCCCATGACGAAATCCTGATGGAACAAAAGCTTAAGAGCTCCACCTCTGACGCTGCCGGCGGAGGCAAGAAGAAGATAGAGAGTAGAGTCTCGAAGAAATCCACCTCCTCCCTAGAGTCAATGAAAATAAGGCTAGCTGGCATGCCTTTAACCAAGGAGCCATCTGTTGTGTAAGTCTCTTTTCCTCTAACATTATCGTTTGCCTTGCTTACACCTATACTTATACCTTGTATGTTTCAGGAAAAAATCTAGTTTGACTTTGAAGAAAACCTCCAAGACAACTAGGGATTATAAAAACATTCGAGATATGTTTGTCTAGGCTTCTCCCGCCATTGCTCCTCCTACCCATGTCGTCTAGCCATCTGCCGCGCCCATCGGATCTCTGACTATGGTATCATCTGATCCTTCTGTCATGGAAGTGGACAATACTCCTTCGCAGGAGGTCCTAGATGCTATCGCATTGATCCTCGTTCTCGGCGAGGGGGCAACGCAAGAAAGAACCTCTTCCAAAGTGGATAAAGCTCTAGCTAAGACAACTAGGGCTTATAAAAACATTCTAGATATGTTTTTCCAGGCTTCTCCCGCCATTGCTCTTCCTACCTATGTCGTCTAGCCATCTGTCGCGCCCATCGGATCTCTGACTATGGTATCATCTGATCCTTCTGTCATGGAAGTGGACAATACTCATTTGCAGGAGGTCCCAGATGCTATCGCATTGATCCTCGTTCTCGGCGAGGGGGCGACGCAAGAAAGAACCTCTTCCAAAGTGGATAAAGCTCCAGCTAAGGATGCCATCGAAAGCGGTAAGGAGATGATGGTGGAAGGCGGATCTACGGTGACCACGAGCCAAGCGGAGGAACCTAAGCTTATAAGCCCGATGCTTACTCTGAGGGCTTTTGTCGTGGCTCCTGGTGCATTGCCAACTTCTCCAACATGCGGACTTAAGGAGCTTCCAAATAGGCGGAAATCCTCCGTCTAAACATAGTTGCCTTAGGAAAATTGTACACTGAAGCCGCCAGCAACCTCAAGATTGTTCACTATAAGTTTTTTATGCCTTTGCATTTCACATATAATATCCCACTGTAGCCCTCGAGGATTTAGATGGAAAACCTTAGGTCTTTTGGTCTAAATGCTCTAAGAGTGACTAAGTTATAAACTTTGTGTTGTAGCCCCCAAGTATGTAGTTTGAATGAATAATTCCGACTAGATACTTTTAGAGTAGCATACACAGTGTTTGTAAATTTCAATACTATATCCACCAAGCCTCTAGTTGAAATAGAAATAGTTCCGACTAGATGCTTAAAGAAAGAATAAGCATAGATATTGAGTTAAAAAACTCATATTGTAGCCACCAACCTTCTAGGTAGAACCCAAAAATTACAACTAGATGATCCAAGTAAACTAAGTATCTTCATTTCTGCAGAATGAGAATACTCAGAGGTTTCCGCCAATGAGAAGTTTAACAAGGTGCGCAACGATCTAGAGGATGAAAATAGTAAAACCGCCTTCTTGAAGGAACAGATCGCCAAGGGCAAGAGTCTGTTTTCTTTTCAATTCCCTTCTCAACTTGGTCTTGTACCTTCATCTTCCGACTACTCATTGTGATTTGTTATTTCTCTGACTTGTAGAAGCTATCGCCAAGGCCAAGGACATTGCCAAGCAATCCAAGCATATTGAGGAGATCGACGGTGAAAACAAGATTGTCGGGGGGATGACCCTCGGATGGTGCAAGCCAGGCCGAAGAAGGCCGGATCCAAAAGCTATCGGCCAGCAAGCTGCTAAACAGAAGAACTCCAGCCGGATGGCTGGTCCTATCCGGTTGGAGCCTGAAGCTTTCTCGGCTGGCCCTATCCGGATAGCCAGAAGAACCAGCTGGGTGGATGATTCCACCTAGCATGCCTCGGATTCGATGGAGCATGAAAAGGGGTGACGCTCCTTGCGAGGTACGCCTCTGGTCCCTCCCGTCAACAGACAGGCTGGCGCGCCGCCTTGGCCGGCGCTACTGGACAAGGGTAAAGTAAAGCGGTCGGCTGACCACAAAAGAAGCCCTGGGTGACCGTTAAAGCGAGGGATGATGCCCAAAGGAAGGCACGGGGCCACTGAAGCGCCTTCCATCGATGTACTGGAGGATGACTGGGTCCTGGTCCACCAGCTGGGGCCCTGCAGCCGGCCCGCCCTATAAACCAAAGTCCAAACAGTAAACCCTAGAGCCCACATTGTAACCTACCTCTCCCAGCCAATATATAAGGGAGGGTAGAGCTAGGGTTCTAGGTAAGTGACACATTCAGTAGAGTTTTCCTCTAGTTCATCTTCTTCATATAGTTGCTAAGGAAATAGCTCAAGGAGGACTTGTATTGGGCATTCGCCCCCCATATAGTAGATCTTGCAGGAGTAGGGGTGTTACCTCGCCGTGAGGGCCCCGAACCTGGGTATGTCGCTGTGTTTGTAGTTCACCGTGCCAAACCCATTGCGTGAGACACAAATTTCATCCTGATTGTCCCTCTTAAGCCATCCCCGATGGCACTACCGAGTTCCACACCATGACAGTTGTCGCCCACCATGGGGCACAGCGCTTCGGCTAGGATCATCTTTCGCACGGTACTACCTCTTATCGTCGGTAAGCGCGTGGCCTCCTGCCTCGTCCTCACTCTCGGCACCTTCGACTATGTCATCGTCAATGCCATGTGCTTCGCCGGGGACAATTTTCCCAGTGACGTCTCCATACTGCACTTTGGAGACCACCACGTCTATGTCGCCACCGTCGCCGAGGCCTTCCCTAGTAAGGTCGAAATCATCTCTAGCGCATCTCTCGGCCACGCCGCTGATACGCCCAATTGGCATCACCTTTCTATATCATAATTTACCTCTATTCATTGATGTTTGTCTTAATATGAGGTATTACTTGTGGTTTTTCATCTGTTTTTTGCATGGTGGATGATTCCTGGAGAATGGACTGTCGGAGTCTGGATTCTGATGGAAAAGAAGGTCTTTCGGTGCAATTTCACGAAGATCAGAAAAATATGGAAACATATTATTTTACCTGAGGACGAAGGATGCCAGAAGGAGGAGCGAAGGGGGGCCACACCCCCCTAGGCACGGGCCCACCTGAGGCCGCGCCTAGGGCAGGTGTGGCCCACCTGTCCGGCCTCCGAATCCGCCCCTTCGCCTATATCTTCCCTTCGAAACCCTAAGCCTCGGGGAGCGACCACGGATAGATTTCCGTCGCCTCTGGGGGCGGAAAACACCGAGAGAGAAAGATCTCTCCGACAGACAGATTTCCGCCAGGGGAATTCCTTCCTAGAGAGGGGAGACAGTCGCCATCAACACCGTCATCAAGCTAGGCTTCATCGGGATCATCATCATCATCCACACCATCATCTCCACCAGCACCATCACCACCACTCCGTCCTGCTGTAACAATTGTGTTGGATATTGCTTTAGTTCTTAGTGGAAACTTTCCCGGTGTTGATTACTATTGTAGTTGATGCTTGTGAGTAGAACCATTGGATTATTGTTTATGTTTAGATTGTTATCCATTATCATATCATCTTTGATCTTGATCCATATGGTGTCTTGTGAGTAGTTCATTTAGTTCTTGAGTACATGGGAGAAGTCATGTTGTTAGTAGTGAATCTGTGATGAGTTATTATTCAATGGTTTAGTATTTAAGTTGTGGTGCTATTCTTCTAGTGGTGTCATGTGAACATCAACTACATGATACTTCACCATTTATGGGCCTAGGGGAATGCATTGTGTATTTGGCTACTAATCGTGGGGTTGGCGGAGTGACATAAACCTGAACCCCCGTTATGACACCTTTGCACAAGGGAGTGTAGGATCTCAGAGTTTAAGGCTGTGGTTAGATTTATATCTTAATTACTTTCCTGTAGTTACGGATGTTTGCAGGGGGTTTAATCACAAGTATGTATTAGTCCTAGGAAGGGCGGTATGTTAGCACTGGTTCACCCACATAACACTTACAAACACCAGACACGAGTACTCAACTATTTGAAGCGAAAGCACTTGACAGAATTTCCATGTGTCCTCGAGAATGTTTGGTCCTTATAAGTATTTCCACCGGCTTGTCCTTTGCTAAGAAAGGATTGGGCCACTTTTTCTGTTTATTCGTTGTCTTTATTACTAGCTTTGTTTTGTTGCCTTATCAGAAAATCACTAGAAATCCATTTGCTAAGTATTCACAGGGATTTCCTACTCCATACCACTGTTTAGCACCTTCTTCTCCTTGTTGGGACCGGCACTCCTATTTATCGAAAGTACTACGATACACCCCCTATACTTGTGGGTCATCAAGACTATTTTCTGGCGCCGTTGCCGGGGAGTGAAGTGCTATTGAAGAGTGGAACTAGTAAAGGAAATTTTCACTGTGAGTATTGCTTTTGTTACTGCTTGTTACTTTGTTTCCAATATGGATAACCCACTTGGTTTTCTGTTTGGGAAAACTAGTATCGCTGCTAGGGTAGTAGATGAACCACCACCTATTGAGATAGATCCCTTTAAGATACCTACGAGTATTATTAATCATGTTATGGATAATTATTATTTTGGGGATGGAACTATCCATCCTGGTGATCACTTGCTTTTTATCCATGAATTATGCGGGTTGTTTAAGTGTGCAGGTATCACAACTGAACAGGTGAAGAAGAAGTTACTCTCCATATCCTTGAAAGGGAGATATGAGGCATGGTATAAGTTGCTGAAGAATGGACAATCCATGGAATGGGAGGATATGGCATCTCTCTTTCACTCTAAATTTTATCCTCCCAGTGAAATCCATAAGGATAGAAGTCTTATATATAACTTTTGGCCTCTTGATGGAGAGAGTACAACTCAAGCTTGGGGGAGATTGAAGCTACTAATTCTTAAATTTCCTATTCATGAACTCCCTAACAATATTATTCTCAATAACTTATATGATAGGCTTTCTCTTCATGATAAAGATTTACTAGATGCTTCTTATGCTGGATCATTCACAAGTATGAAGGAAGAAGCTAAATGGGATATCTTAGACCGTATTCAAGATAATATTGAGGCTTGGGAGAATGACAAAGGAAGAAAGTCAGGTATAAACTATGATTATGAATGCATTAAATATTTTATGGGAACTGATAACTTCCATGATATTAGCAATAAGTTTGGCCTTGATCCTCAAGTCCTTGCAAAATGTTTTAATGCTTTTGCCTCTTATATTGAGATTCCTAAGAAAGAGTGGGACAAGTACCATACTCCTTATAAAGACATTGTTACCCACGTTCCTGCTAGTATAGAGGTTTGTACTATTGATCCTATTTTGCCTGAATCTTATGTTGAGAAGATCCCTTTTCCCTCCAAGGTAAGGGAACACTCTATTATGGCCAATCTGATTAGCAAAAGCGCAAAGAAAACTGTAGGGTCCGATGAGCTTATTGACATCGAGCCTTTGGTAGCTATAGTGAAGGATCTTGTCACTAGAAACATAGAGGATGAGCATATTGTCTTCTGTCAAGACGCTACTAATGTTATTTCTCATCCTAAGAAGGTTAGAAAAGCTAGTGTTCCTGTGCTTTCTGTTAAAATTTGTAGTCATAACTATTATGGTTTATGTGATATTGGTGCTAGTGCTAGTGCTATTCCTTATGAGCTTTATAGGGAAATTATGCATGAGATTGGTCCTTGTGAGCTTGAGGATATTGATGTGGTTATTCACCTTGCTAATAGAGAGCAAGTTTGCCACATTGGTATTGTAAGAGCTGTGGAGGTCCTTTGTTGTAAGATTAAATATCATGTTGATTTTCTAGTACTTGGTAAAGAAGCTAGTAAAACCTATCTTATTATCTTTGGTAGACCTTTCCTTAATACTTGTGGGGCTATCATAGATTGTAGGAAGGATAAAGCTTTGACTAAGTTTGCTGGAGAATCTTATGAGTTTAATTTTTCCAAATTTGCCAAAACTCCTTATGAAAATGAATTACCTGATGAGGATTTCAGGGTTGAACAATTGTCCGCTATTTCTCATGCTCCTAACAATGCTTTATGAAGTAAAGAAATGAGATTGATGATGTTTTCCTTCGTCAGTCTGAGTTACTTAAGCATAATTTACTTGTGGAAGATTTGGGTACCACACTTCCACCCAAAGGGGACCCTTTTTTCGAATTAAAACCTTTACCTGATGATCTTAAATATGTTTATCTCGATGATAATAAGATATATCCTATTATTGTTAGTTCTAAACTTTCAGGGAAGGAAGAAGAAAGGTTATTGGAGGTATTGAAGAAGCACCGAGGAGCTATGGGTTATACTCTTGATGATTTAAAAGGAATTTCTCCCACTATATGTCAGCATGCTATTAATATTGAGCCTGATGCAAAACCAATTGTTGAGCACCAACACCGTCTAAATCCTAAGATGAAGGATGTGGTAAGAAATGAGGTATTAAAACTCCTTGATGGTGGTATTATTTATCCTATTGCTGATAGTCAATGGGTTAGCCATGTTCATTGTGTTCCCAAGAAAGGGGGAATAACTGTTGTTCCTAATGAGGATAATGAGCTTATACCCCAAAGAGTAGTGGTTGGGTATAGAATGTGCATTGATTTTAGAAAGATTAATAAAGTTACTAAGAAAGATCATTATCCTTTGCCCTTTATTGATCAAATGCTTGAGAGGCTGTGCAAAAAGACTCATTTTTGCTTTCTTGATGGTTATTCTGGGTTTTCTCAAATCGCTGTGAAAGCACAGGGCCAAAATAAAACTACCTTTACTTGTCCTTACGGTACTTATGCTTATAGGCCTATGCCTTTTGGTTTGTGTAATGCTCCTGCTACCTTTCAGAGATGTATGTCTGCTATGTTTCATGGTTTTTGTGAAGAAATTGTAGAGGTTTTCATGGATGATTTTTCTTTCTATGGAACTTGTTTTGATAACTATTTGCACAACCTTGATAAAGTTTTACAGATATGTGAGGAAACCAACCTTGTTCTTAACTAGGAGAAATGCTATTTCATGGTTAATGAAGGCATTGTTCTTGGACACAAGATCTCTGAAAGAGGCATTGAAGTTGACAGAGCCAAAATTGAATCAATTGAGAAGATGCCTTGCCCTAGAGATATCAAAGGTATTCGTAGTATCCTTGGTCATGCCAGTTTCTATAGGAGTTTTATTAAAGATTTCTCCAAAATTTCAAAGTCCCTTACTAATCTTCTTCAAAAAGATGTACCTTTTGTTTTTTATGCTGATTGTAAGGAAGCTTTTGAAACTCTTAAGAAAGCTTTGACAACTGCTCCTACAGTCCAACCACCTGACTGGAGTTTACCTTTTGAAATCATGTGCGGTGCTAATGATTTTGATGTGGGTGTTATCCTTGGACAACATGTTGACAAGAAGTTGAATGTTATTCATTATGCTAGCAAGACTCTAGATGCTGCTCAAAAGAATTATGCTACTACTGAAAAAGAGTTCTTAGCTGTAATCTTTGCTTGTGATAAGTTTAGACCTTATATTGTTGATTCTCAAGTTACTATTCATACTGATCATGCAGCTATTAAGTAGCTTATGACAAAGAAGGATGCTAAGCCTAGGCTTATAAGGTGGGTGTTGCTTTTGCAAGAGTTTGATTTGCATATTGTGGATAGGAAAGGTAATGATAATCCTGTTGCTCATAATTTATCTCGTTTGGAAAACATTTCTTTTGACCCTTTGCCTATTAATGATAGTTTTCCAAATGAGCAGTTAGCTGCAATAAGGGTAAGTCCACATGAGAGTCCTTGGTATGTTGATTATACTAACTTTATTGTTTCCAAGTATTTTCCTCCAACCTTTACAGCCCAGCAAAGAAGGAAATTCTTTTATGATCTAAGGCATTACTTTTGGGATGACCCACACCTATATAAAGGAGTAGATGGCATTATGAGAAGGTGTGTTCTAGAATTTGAACAACAAGAGATATTGAGAAAATGTCATGGCGGTGCTTATGGAGGACATCATGCTGGGGATAGGACTGCATAGAAGGTTTTACAATCTGGATTATATTGGCCTACTCTTTTTAAAGATGCAAGGAATTTTATCTTATCATGTGAAGAATGCCAATGAGTAGGTAACATCTCTAGACGCAATGAAATGCCTATGAATTATTCTCTTGTTATTGAACCTTTTGATTGTTGGGGATTTGACTTTATGGGGCCTTTTCCTCCTTCAAAAGGGTATACTCATATTCTTGTTGTTGTTGACTATGTTACAAAGTGGGTGGAAGCCATACCTACAAGCAGTGCTGATGGTAAGACCTCTTTGAAAATGCTCAAAGATGTCATTTTTCCTAGGTTCGGTGTGCCTAGATATCTCATGACTTATGGAGGCTCCCATTTTATTCATGGGGTTTTTAGAAAAACTCTCGCTAAGTATGATGTAAACCACAGAATAGCTTCATCTTATCACCCCAAACTAGTGGGCTAGTAGAACTTTACAATAGGGAAATCAAATCTATATTGCAGAAGACAGTCAACAGATCTAGGAAAAAATGGGCTAAAAACTTGAATGACGCTTTGTGGGCTTATAGAACTGCTTATAAAAATCCTATGGGGATGTCTCCCTACAAAATGGTCTATGGGAAAGGTTGCCACTTGCCTTTAGAATTAGAACACAAAGCTTATTGGGCAGTGAAAGAGTTAAATAGAGACTTTAGACTTGCTGGTGAGAAAAGACTGCTCGACTTAAGTAATCTAGATGAGTGGAGAGGTGAAGCTTATGAAAATGATAGGCTCTTTAAGGAAAAACTAAAAAGATGGCATGATAGGAGAATTCTCAAAAGGGAGTTCCATGTGGGTGAGAAGGTTATTTTGTATAGGTCTCGTCTCAGATTTTTTGTGAGGAAACTACTCTCCAAATGGGAAGGACCTTTTGTTATCAAGGAAGTGTACCATTCAGGTGCCATCATAATTTCTTATCTGAAGGATGACATAACACATGTGGTTAATGGTCAAAGATTAAAGCATTATATTTCTAGAAATTCTTATAATGAAGATGTGGATGTTATTCAAATGGTGACTCCAGAAGAATTTATCAGAAACCGAACACCAGAAACTGCAGAGTTCACCTTTGAATGGGTAAAAGTGGTGAAAACAGAAGGTTCATGAAACTCCAATCTTTTTATATTTTTGATGTTTTTATTACATAAGGGAAGTTACGAGACAAAACTGAAAAGGAAACGGAGCCCAGGGTGGACAAACCCACCCCAGGTGCGGGCCCAGCCTGGCCGCGCCTAGAGGGGGTTTGACTCCCCCGAAATCTGTCTCCGCTTCGTTTCCATGTCAAAACCTTCCTTATGCATTGAATCTTCGTAATATATAACCCCCGGGTTCCCCGAGGTTCTTGCATCGTGTTCTCGTCGTGTTTTCGTTTCGATCTATTTCTATCAGGAAAATCCTCAGGTTTGGAGCCTCAATACTTTCCTCTGGAACACCCACGGAGGATCCCTCTGCGAAGTCCTCAACCCGTACATGAATGAGTTGAGGACTCATCCCAAAGAGTTGATCCTTAAGAAGGGGAAGGTACATATGAAATAAGTTCAAGGCCCTAAAGCAGAAGGCAGTCTGGAAGATAGGATGGAAGCACTAGAATAAGAGATTTTCAGGTACAAGAAGATGGCGGAACGCGAAGTGGATGTTATTCACAAGATAAGTTCAGAACTCATCACCAAGCACGAGGGAGAAGTTGCTGAGCTCAAAGAAGAGATCTTCTCACTCCGTCAGACCACCAATCAATTGCAAGCACAGCTCTATGACATACATAAACAAAACTGTGAGTATGAGGCTAGACTTGATCGCATTAGCTCAGCTGCTAGTTTCAGGATTGCAGAGACAAGGCCATCCTTTTTGGATGGGGAACCATTTCCTTGGAAGTTTTATGATGACAAGGAAACACCACCACCACCAAAAGAGTAATTCGTCATCAGGTTTGGCATCCCCTTGGCTTGTTCCAAGCTTGGGGGAGTGTCGCGGTATCACCACCATTATCTTTTATCTTTTACCTTTTTAGTGGATTCATATCTGTGGTAGAGAGGTTATCTTATAGTTTGGTTTGAATGTGGAAGTGTCTCTACTTTAGTAGATTATCTATGTATCCCTTGGTGTGAGTGCCTTTATTGGAATATTAATAAGAATTATCATCTTTTACTTTTTGCACTTCTTATTTTAGTTTGCAATCTGTATTATATGATCGATCTTGTTGTTCATTATTGGCACCACTCTGGGATCATCAAGTGGATCTAAATTGGTTTTGGCAAACCGAGTTCTAGTCAGTGGCATTAGTTTGAAAGAAAAAGAAAGAAATAAAAAGCTTACATGTAATTGGTATCATTTGTTTTCTTTCTTGTTGGATCATAAGCTTAGTATTCTTTATTTAAGATTATTTTGTGTCTTCAAGGAATATTGCATGTTTGGATTTATTACTTGTATGTTTTCTTGTTTCTTTAAACTCTCTTGCTTGCTACCCAGCCTTGCTAGCCAAAAACCTGTTTTGAGAAGGCATACTTCTCATGTTTCCAAAACCCTTTGAACCAAAAACCATTGACATTTGTGTCCACCATATCTACCTCGTAGTTGTTGCTATTCCTAGAAAATTCTCAAGCATCATCTACCTTTCAAATTAAAAAGTATTTTGTTATGTGAAAACTAGTTAGTAAAGATCTCACGAACTTGATGGCACACTTTATTTCTTTGCCCCTAATAAACTTGAACCATTGTGAACATCGAAGTTGTATATGCTTGCATCTATACGTTGGAATTAGCAGAATCGTGTTGTCACGGGGAACATTTTCAACATTGCACTTGTAATCTGTACACAATTGATATCATGCTTTTTGTCTATGGATGTCAACAGTGTGAAATAAAGAGGGAACTTGTAAGTCCATGGAGTTTGTATCCTGTGTTAGAGAAATGCCTGGGCCACTAGCCTAAGCCATGCTTAATCATGGTGGAAACTTGCAGCATCACCATAGTGAGTCATCTATGAAGCATCCTCAATAAAAATCTATGCATATTGTAAATAAAAAGACTGCTGAGATGCTCATTGTCTGCTTGCCTTGTCATTTTGGTAATGGGAAAGCTCATGTACCATGTGCAAGGGGTACCCCATTGGTGGTTCTCAATGATATGCAAATACTTACAATGACAAGAACTTACCTGGACCCAAAGTTGAGTATGCATGAGGAGTGGCCCTCATATTGAAGGGACATGAGATTACCAACTTTTATTTCGTCAAGCATATACTCCATCTTTGTTCACTTTAACCTTAATCATCTCAAGATGCTTATGATAGGGGCAATGAGGGCTCAAAGCTAGTAAGTACCATAATCTTTTGGAAGCTCTTTGTGACTTGTAATCCCTGCTACCCTCTAAGAAGGGACCTTTCTCCCATTACCAGTTTGAGTCAGTAAACCTACTTCCTCTCTATCTCGAGCAAGCTTTTGAGTTGTTGTGTTTCAAGGATTCATATGGTGATTTATTCAATCATGTTCTTCATCTTCCTTGTTTGCACAAAACTCGTATCTATTGCGTATTACTTTGAAAGCCTTCACTTGTGAAAAACCTTTTTGGGCAAAGAGTGCTCCAGTTTTGAAACTTCTACAAAAAGATTTTGTGAAACTGTTTGCCAGGTGTTCTCTAACCAAGAAAAAGTTTGCCAATTCCAATTATGATTTATCTTTATGCATCTCTATTTGTGACTGTTGTACTTGGTTGCAAGCTAAGTTATATAATGGTGAGTTGCTTTCCTCTATGAGTGGTGCAATGGTAAGTGTGATGCTTCTTGTTTGTATTCTTTTATCGACACTTCACTCCATAATCCTGTGGACATGTTTACTAAGCTCAGTATTCGCTTGGGTACAAGCGAAGTCTAAGCTTGGGGGAGTTGATACGCCCAATTTGCATCACCTTTCTATATCATAATTTACCTCTATTTATTGATGTTTGTCTAATTATGAGGTATTACTTATGGCTTTTCATCTGTTTTTGCATGTTGGATGATTCCTGGAGAATGGACTGTCGGAGTCTGCATTATGGTGGAAAATAAGGCGTTTCGGTGCAATTTCACGAAGATCAGAAAAATAGCAGAAAAATATGGAAACATATTATTTTACCTGAGGACAAAGGATGCCAGAAGGAGGAGCGAAGGGGGGGCGCGGGGGGCCCACACCCCCCTTGGCGCGGGCCCACCTAAGTCCGCGCCTAGGGCAGGTGTGGCCCACCTGCCCGGCCTCCGACTCCGCCCCTTCGCCTATATCTTACCATCGAAACACTAAGCCTCGGGGAGCGACCACAGATAGATTTCAGCCGCCTCTAGGGCAGAAAACACTGAGAGAGAAAGATCTCTCCGGCAGACAGATTTCTGCCGGGGGAATTCCTTCCCGGAGAGAGGAGACAGTCGCCATCAACACCGTCATCATGCTAGGCTTCATCGGGATCATCATCATCATCCACACCATCATCTCAACCAGCACCAGCACCACCACTCCGTCCCGCTATAACAATTGTGTTGGATATTGCTTTAGTTTTTAGGGGAAACTTTCCCGATGTTGATTACTATTGTAGTTGATGCTTGTGAGTGAAACCATTGGATTATTGTTTATGTTCATATTTTTATCCATTATCATATCATATTTGATTTTGATCCATATGATGTCTTGTGAGTAGTTCGTTTAGTTCTTGAGGACATGGGAGAAGTCATGTTGTTAGTAGTGAATCTGTGATGAGTTATTATTCAATGGTTTAGTATTTAAGTTGTGGTGATATTCTTCTAGTGGTGTCATGTGAACGTCGACTACATGATACTTCACCATTTATGAGCCTAGGGGAATGCATTGTGTATTTGGATACTAATCGTGGGGTTGCCGGAGTGACAGAAACCTGAACCCCCGTTAGGACACCTTTGCACAAGGGAGTGTAGGATCTCAGAGTTTAAGGATGTGGTTAGATTTATATCTTAATTACTTTCCTGTAGTTACAGATGTTTGTAGGGGGTTTAATCACAAGTATGTATTAGTCCTAGGAAGGGCGGTATGTTAGCATAGGTTCACCCACACAACACTTACAAACACCAGAGAAGAGTACTCAGCTCTTCGAAGCAAAAGCACTTGACAGAATTCCCATGTGTCCTCGAGAACGTTTGGTCCTTATAAGTATTTCCGCTGGCTTGTCCTTTGCTAAGAAAGGATTGGGTCACTTGATCTGTTTGTTCATTGTCTTTATTACAAGCTTTGTTTTGATGCCTTATCAGAAAACCACTAAAATCCGTTTGCTAAGTATTCACAAGGATTTCCTGCTCCATACCACTGTTCAGCACCTTCTGCTCCTTGTTGGGTTCGACACTCATATTTATCGAAAGTACTATGATACACCCCCTATACTTGTGGGTCATAATCCGCCAACAGCGTCGTCACGCCCAGCAGCTGTGTTCAGTTCATGATGGTGAACACCCACGAGAACCACTGCCCGCCTCGAGAGCGTCGAGCGGGAGGTGACGGCTCCATGTTCGAGCAAGAGCAAGACATGCTCACCACCTCCATCCAGCACCTCTACTCCCCCTCATCATCAAGGCGGATGCAACGGCTGCTGTAGCCGCGCTCGAAGCCACATGCCAGAAGCTTCTAGAGGAGGCCAACAAGGTCGCTGCTACCCAGCGCAGTCTGAACGTCACCGTGTGTGAGTACAAAACCGCTCACGGCTTCAATCGGCAGGTCCAGCACTGAGGTCGTGACCTCGGGTCAGCGTTAGACCGCGTCGCGCACTCGCGTGCTCATGTGGTACAGCATGTCTAAAGCACCCCCACCAAGAACATGAGGGCGGTAGAGGCAGAACTCAAAGAACTAAGGCACCTCGAGGGAGAAGAGCTCCGTCGCCATCAAGAACGCGTCCAACTCCTTGTCACCACCGGCAACAAGCAAGAAGTTAAGGGATCTCCTAGTCAGGGGGCAAATCAAAGGACATAGATCCACATCGAGGAGCAGATCCATTGGCACCTAGAGGAAGCAAGCACAAGTAGGCATCTTCGCCAGACGGCACCGGGCAAAATAACCGCCCGCGTGGCGGATCTGGAAACCGTGGTCACCGCAACCATGATGCCGCCGTCACCAGCGGAAGCCGCGCGCCGGCTGGCGGAGCCGGTCAAGGACATAAAACTCATGCACTAGAGGAAGGAGCCGGCGGAAACAAAGATCCTCTTGTATCACGCTTGTGTGGATGGCTCGGTCCCCACAAGACGATCGACACGCGCGAATGCATCAATCTCCTGGTGCAGTCACGTATGCTGGAGGAAGAAAGGCCAGCTGTCCCAAAGTGCTACGGTCTGTGCATACAGAATGAACCGTTTCCAAAGCGATTTTCGCTCCAGAGACACGCCAAAGTACAACAGTACCGTCAAGGCAGAGTACTGGTTTGTGTACTACACCGCCATAGTGGGCATCGCGAATGGCAACCTCTGTTTAGCTGTCCGCTATGTTCCCCTCATTCTGGTCGACTCAACAAGAACATGGATTAATAGCCTCCCGACAATAGAATCAACGCCCTAGCTGGACTTTCAGGAGGCATTCATCCGCCACTTCAACGGCACGTACAAGCATTCGGGTCAGCCCCGCGAGCTCGCCCTTTGTGTCCAAGGCAAGGACGAGTCTGACCGTGCCTACGTCACCCGATGGACCAGCATGCATAAATCGTGTGAGGGAGTGCGCGAGTACAAAGCAATCGATTTCTTCACCAAGGCTGTCGATACGCCACCATGCTGAAGCACAAGCTCAGCCGAGAAGATCCCCAAACCATGGCTCAGGTCATGGCTATTGCGTACAATTATGCCACTGCCGACACGGCCATGAAGAAACCTATCATGGTGGATGAGCAAGGCCAGATCATGATGGATCAGCAGGTGGAGAGGTGCCACCTGGGGAAGTATCACTCCAGTATGGCACCAAGCAAGTAGGGGCAGTGCATGAGGACCCGACTGTAGGCGGCAGCCGGAGACAAAGACTGGATGATAGGACCTCACGGCCGAAGTACATCATGGAGTCCATGCTCGATGGGCCGTACAAGTTCCACAGTGGCGACAACAAGCCCGCGAACCATACGACACGCGAGTGTAGTTGGTCAAAAGAGATGGCTGAACACGGAGTCTCCTGAAGTCTCCCTCGAACACACACGCAAGTTGTCTGTCACTCCATCTACAGAGTCCGACTCCAAAAAAGATGGCTGAACGCGGAGTCTCCTGAAGTCTCCCTCAAACACCCTGGACGCGGGCCCAGGGACAGCCGGCTCCGCACACCCGGGGACCTCCACGCCTCACCCGGGGACTACCACGCCACACCCGGGGACTACTCCGACAGACCCGGGACTATCAGGTCACACATGGGGACTGTCGCATCACACCGGGGGACTGTCGCGTCACACCAGGGGACTACCGCGTCAGACCGGGGGACTGCCGCGTCACACCCGGGGACTGCCGCCTTTGAGCCTCCATCTGGCAAGCCTCCAGAAGCGCTAGACCCAGCAATCCCTGAAGAGATCAAGCTCATCATGCAGACAGTGCACGCCATCCGGGAAGCCCCTTACTGGGTCAAGCCCTTCATGGATTTCCTGGGAAAAGGTGAGATCCTAGAAGAGGAGGTAGCAGCGCGACAATTCAGATGCACGACATGCGCATACACCATCATCAAAAACGAACTATAAAAGTGCAGCATCGGAGGCATTTACCAGCGTTGTGTAAGACAGGAGGAAGGAGTCCAGCTTCGGGTCGATATTCACCAAGGAGAGTGCGTCCTCCACGCCTCTTCGAGAGCTATAGCAACCAAGGCACTTCACCACGGTTTCTATTGGCCAACTACAATAAAGGACTAAGAGGAAATGGTCAAGGTGTGCAACGGCTGCCAGCGTTTTGGCCAACTAAAGCACACACACCATCTGCGACACTCAAAACAATACCAAACACCTGGACATTCGCAGTATAGGGGGTGGACATGGTTGGACCATTCAAGACAGCCTGATCCGCCATGACACATCTTCTCATGGCGGTAGACAAGTTCACAAAGTGGATCGAGGCAAAGCCCATAAATAATCTAGACGGGGCAACAGTGATCAAGTTTTTCACGGACATCATCATACGCTTCGGCTATTCTCACATCATCATCACCGACAACGGCACCAACTTTTCGAAGCGAGCATTTGCTCATTTCTATGGAGAAAAGGGCATCCGCCTGGACCTGGCTTCTGTCGCACACTCTGAGTAGATGGGAAGTGTGAACACGCAAACGGCCTAGTCCTAGCCGGAATCAAACCAAGATTGATTGATCCACTCATAATATCTCTCGGGTGCTGGATAGAAGATCTGACGGCTGTATTGTGGAGCCTGCGCACCACGCCGAACCGGTCAACAGGCTTCACGCCATTCTTCCTCATCTATGGTGCAGAAGCAGTCCTCCCCACTGATATCCAGTTCGACGCGCCCTGCAAGATGCTCTACAAGGAACAAGAGGCCAAACAAGAGTGCGAAGAAAGTGTGGACCTACTCGAGGAGGCGCACAAGCTGCCTCTATCCAGATCATCTATTTATCAGCAGGACCTGCGCCGCTATCTCACCAGTAGGATTCGGCCTACCTCCTTCTGCGAAGGCGACCTGGTGCTGTGACTGGTGCAGAGCACGAAGGGAATGCACAAGTTGTCCCCGCCTTGAGAAGGGACATTCATCATCATCCGAGCGCTGCACAATAACTCATACTATGTAACACCCTCGCCTGATAAGGCTGAGTTCATGTGTATAGTGCCAATCCCTGGATCGGTTCACTGGCACACACAGTACAAAATGATACCAAATATAACTGTGCATCATAAATACAACGAATATGATCTAGAATTTACATTATTTATTCAAGTACACAGTGGAAAACGAATACAAGGTAGATCTCCATCCTTCAAATGTGCCACAGGCGAACAATTGTTGAGTGGAGTCTCGCGACCTATGAACGATCACTCAGATACGATATAACCTGCAACATGAAACGTTGCAGCCACGAATGGTCAATACATTGAATGTATGGCAAGTAGGCTAAAGTGGTTAACAACAGGTCTATCAACTACATGCTTATTTGGCCAAGTAGAGTTCAGGCTCATTTGCATAAAGCAACAGTTTTATCCTAACATTTGTAACAAAGTAGTTTTCCAATACGATAAATAGGATACTCTGGTTCACTCCCAGGTGCTCCTACCCAATTATGTTCACCCAACAAGTTTTAAGTAATTAAGAAATAAGGATGAGTGAGAAATATTATAGCATCAGTATCAGGTCGCTCAAATTGTCCATAACCAGGGACATGGCTAAGCACTTAGTTTATACACCCTGCAGTGGTTAGTACACTTTACCCATGTGACTTGGCCAGCCCAGCTCGTACCACCACTCTCATATTGGGTGATGATAGGGAGAAGTCCAAGAAGGAACCGTTCGGGAAGTAGCTCCCCAATCTCGACGCGCATCGGTCCAACCTACACTATCTACATCTCTGGATACGCGGGTTCGAGTTACCACAACCTACTGAGTTCAGCCAACCGCCCATTTCATTATTGGCACATGGTTGCACACAAAAGCTTCCAAACAAAGAAACCAATCATTTCTCAGTGTCCTGGGTGCCTTTCCGCAATGATACCACCAAAATTATCAATCCCATCACACCCAGGAGATTCATTGATTAAGTTGTTTTAGTTTTCGCAAACCAACACATTTAGAAACAACTTCAGTGATGTAACCCAGCCCTCGTTCATCATAGCATGGCTAAGCACATCTACCAACGGTGGCTCATAAACAAGGAATGCTAGGGAATAATATGGGACATAGCATAGCATATACACATCAATTCCTACATATGCAATTCTACAAAAACATCTATAATGCATAGGAAAACAATAGGACATTTATGACCAAGATAGCACCACTTGCCTTTGTTGTAGATGTAGTCGATTAGATAATCCTCACAATTCTCATAGATATAATGGTTGCTCTCATCATAACCACAATACTTGCAATCATAGTAGTTGCAATCACACACGTTGCACTCCTCGCAATCTATCGATCAAACAATTGCATACAACATAAACAATAGCACATAGAGATCAAACAAATACAATAAATGCATGCATGACAATTTAATAAGTCACAATGGTTGTTACTTTAGTTCTGAACATACTTAGATTACATGATGCATGTGGAAAGTCATTTAATGCACTAAAGCTTTTATTACTAAAGTTGTATCGATTTAATATGGTGTATACCACTTTAATTGAACTAAATATGTTTATGTCGTATTAAATTGTGAACTAGATGCTACTGGATATAGGTAATGCAATTTAGAGACAGTGGCAATTTGAATCACCTAAAAAGGAGTTATAGATATTTTCTTATGATTAAAACACTATTTCAATGGGTTTAAATATTTCTGTATGAATTTCTGTTTTAACAGTACCAAATAATTTGTCATGCAACTTCTCTGTATAGATATTTTCAATACAAAACCTTAGCACTTGGATTCACCCTAATCGGAGTTATAGATCTTTTTGTATGATTTAAATATTGTTTAATGGTTTTAAATGATTCATATAGTTTCTGTTGTCTAAAAATCAAACTAAAATTATATCTGTAATCTCCACGGAATTGTGATTTCAGGGACATATTATTTGTAATTTTTTGAATAGTATTTATTTTCTTATGAATTTATTACTCTAAATAGGACATTAAACCATTTAAATCTTCGCGGCAAAACATTACAGTAAAATGCTGAATTAATTGCATATTGATGATCTATATGGAACCATCTTTCCATCGGTATATCATTTATATTTTTGTGACAAGCAATTAATTTACTATGAATTTAATGATTTATAAAGCCATTCAAACTAATTAAATTGCTACGGGTTAAATAATCTGCAAAGGCTAGATCCAACCAGATATTATTAAATTACATTACCATATCTTCAATTTGATATATTATTCATATTTTTCGGAGTTACAGATAATTTCTTATGAATTTATTAACCTAAAAGACCATTAAAACTAATTAAATTACTGCAGTAACCACGTACAGTAAAATTTGGATCAATTCTGATAAGATGATTCTACGTAAAATTACCTTCAATTTGATATATTATACGCAATTTTTGGACGTGGTATGAATTTCTAATGAATTTTACAAGTTAGATCTATAATATGCAATTTTAAATTCGAACGGAATATTCCAGGGAATATTCCGCTGACTGGACAGGTTGACTTTGCATGCTGACTGGGACTAGATGTTGACCTGACGTTGATGTGGCGTTGATGAGGAAGCTTACCGGGTTGACGACATGGCACGCACCGGTTTGATTAGATCTCGACCGTCTGGATAGGATCCGGTGGCTTAGAAGAAGAGATTGACCCGATTTTGGCTCAGAATAGACAAGAAATAGATCTGTGTTAGAGAGAGAAATCCGTAGGTCAAATTGAAAAACTTAGAACACGAAAGTTGTGGGGAATCATTATTCCTACCTTCTCACCAAAGGAATTTGGATTTGAAGAAACGAGCGCGAGTACATCTTGGATTTACACCGTAAGATCTGAAATATTGCGATACGAAATTCTTCGGCTGTGGCGGATGAAAATAGGTGAGGGTTGTCGGGATTGAAAGATTTCGACAATTCCTACAACTTTCGTTTTTTGACCGAAGGCAAACGACGAAGTCTAGATGGGTTAACAAGCGAAATAAGATTCGGGCATGTGTAGATTCGGGATTTCGAGAAGGGAAACTCGTATAGATGTGGCTCCACGAGATTATATGGAGGTTTGGGACGGTGTAGAGATAGGCCTTGGAGTATGGAACAAGTAGAAACAAACGGAAGTCGATTCGGAGTTGTAGATAAAAAGTTATAAGAGTTTGAGTAGAGATAAGTCTAGAAAACAGATTTTTGCACGAATTTTAAAGCAAACTTGGGCACGTACATATGTTCCTGGCTGGTCGGTCGGGTCGGTCCGGGTGGGTCGGCCCGTTTAGTTTTTTTTACTTGTTTCCCTCATATCTTTTGCATACAAACTCCAAATGACATGATTCTTGTTTCTAAAATTTTCTAAAATTAAATAGATCATTGTAGGATCAAATTTTTAATCTTTTTACTAGTTTGGAAGTAGTGGATTTACAAATCCTTGTTTATTTCATTTTATTTATATCTTTATGTGTTTGTATTTATTTCATAACTTTTTCATACTAGCTCCAAATGAGCTCAATTTTGTTTCTAAAATTTTGTAGTATTAATTGGATCTCTTTAGGCTATAATTATCAATAATTTATGCCTTAGCAATAGTGGGTTTTAATAAGTCAATTTAATTACCCTTAGGAACATTTGGGCGAATCAACTATAGGATTTAGATACCAGGATTTGGATTTAGTTTGTGAGAACTTTGCATGGATGTAATGAAATGCTTATGAATGCTTCATGATTTTCATTTTGAAATCTTGCAAACCAATTATATAATCCATAATCAATCCATGCCCTTTTGCCTATATGGCTACTTAGGTCATAACAAAAGAATATAAAATTTTGAATTCAAGGTTGAGAGGATTTTCTATTCAAAAAGTTTCTTCTCTTTGAGAATTTTCAACATAGTCAAACAATCAATCAAACTTATTTATTTATTTCACATTCCAAGATTAGGAGAATTTTGGGATGTGACATACTATCTCATCGACGCCCAACAACCGACAAAGAACAATGTCAATCGCTCCAACGAAGACACCAAGCACCCCTGGAGTATGTATCTTAATTTCATGTATGCATAGAAGCTCCAAGCTAGCCATCGATTTAATGACTTGGTTAATGTGAGGAAAAGCAAACGGATTGTTCAGACACTCTTTATTCAAGACGGTGTAATCAATGCACATTCTATTCTTTGGTTCCCTTTTTGAGCACAAGTACAGGATTGGCCACCAATCGGGTGTGAAGAAATTCTCGGATAAAACTAGCCTTAAGTAACCTAGTTATCTCCTTGCCAATGGCGCATTTGTTCTCATCCCCGAAGCGTCGTAGAGGTTGTTTCACTGGTTTGCATTTTGGATCAATATTTAAGCTATTCTTGGCAAGTTACCTAGGTACACCCATCATGTTGGAAGGATACAAGGCAAATATGTCCCTATTCTCATGGAGAAACTCGACGAGAGCGCTTTCCTATTTAGGATCCAGGTTCGTCCCAATGGCGGTGATCTTGGCGGTATCGACTACCAGAAGTTCCACCGGTTTGGTCTCGATGGCGGCCTTGAAGGAGGGATCAAAGTCAGAAATCTTCTTCATTGTCGGCATCCTTGTGGCATCGACCTGGCTCTGGATCTTCTTGAATTATTCGCCATAGAGGATAGCTTCAGCAAAGGCTGCTTCTCCAATTTTGTAGTCCCTTTCTTTTGAAAAGCTTCCTACAACGCTGATGACACCGTTTGGTTCGGGTATCTTGATATTGTTGTATACAAAGCATGGCTTAGCCATGAAGGAGTGGAAGATGTCGCGTCCGAATATGAAGTGGTACACACTCTTGAAGGGGACCACTTCGAAGGTCATGCGTGCTTGGCAGTAATGGTTAACATCACCAAAGGCGAACGGAAGGGTTATGCACCCAAAGGACCGAGCTTCATGGCCAGGAAATACCCCATGAAACACGGTGCTAGTCCGCCTTAGGTTGGTTTCCGTCAAGTTCATCTTTTGAAGAGTATCCAGGTAAATGATTTTGATGTTGCTTCCACTATCCACAAGGCACTTGGTGAACTCGTTGCCATCAATTAGGGGGTTGACCATGGCTTGCTGGTTCTCTGTTGGAACAAGGTCGGGGTGATCCTTCCTGTCCCATGTCATTGGAACTTATGACCAGCGCAGGTATTGGGGAACTGGGGGTAGGGTGGCCATCACTATACTTAGTGAGGTCTTCTTTGCCCGAACAGTTGGGGTACCAAGTAAAGTGTGGTAGACAGGGGCCTTCTTCTCGAAGGATTTCTTGCCTTTTCCATCGCCCTTGTCGGCGTGCTTGGTGTCTACGTCCTCGTCCATGTCACTTGAATCCTTGGACTCTTCTTCATTCTTCTTCCCCTTGCCCTTGCCTCGTGGTTGATTCTTCGGCTTTGCTTGTAGCCGGACTCCGGGTCTTACTTGATATCATTTACAAAAATGCATTGGCGGTTGGTGTGGGTAGATTTTCCATTGTAATCGAGGTGTACGAATCACGTCATATTGTGGTACTCCTCATACTTCTGGGGAACGCGGGGCGCTACCGAAGTAGTTTCACTACTGCGCTACTACCCACATCCAGCCACCCGGCCTCGGCCACGCTGTTCGCCATCACCCTTGCATGTGAACGTCATGGCGACCATGTCAGAAGCTAGCTTTTCTTCTAGCAGGTTCTTCTGCTTATTGTTGTTGTTCCTCTAGGCTATGGTTGGAATGGACAACATGGGAAAGGAGCCGCAAGCATCGGTGGCGGCTGTGAACTCACTGGCTAAGGAGGATTGAGATCCAGCTTGTGATTTTCATGCGGGCGCTTTAACTTATGCCGGAGAAAGGTTCCCTTTTCCAATACGTCAATGTAGGCAGCCATAGCGGTCTGATAGTGCACTCCTGCACATGATTTTTTCATATCCAGCTAGCGGGAGAGGTAGGATCGAGATGTCTCGTCATTTTCCTGGACGCACCACTGTAGATCGCCGACAGTGTAGGGACGTTTGTATGTAACCTCAAAGTTTTTGGTGAATGCTTCATGCATGTCCAACCAGTTACATATGTACTTCTCTAGAAAGTCATCGATCTATTGGCGGGCTGTTCTAGTCAACATCAGTGGGAGGTACTTGATGGCGTGGTTATGGTTTCCCCCAGTGATCTCCACCGATTCACTGTAATCCTGCAACCACATAGCCGGCTGGGCAGTACCGTCTAGGGCTTGATCGTCTTGTCAATCCGGAAACCCGTGGGGTAAGTTGTGGTCCATGTCACAGCTCCAAAGCAACGTGGTCCAAAGTATTATCCTTCCCGGGCCTCCTGAATCTTGTCGAAGCATGAACGTGCATCGTATGGCTCTGGTTTTGCTCTTTTCTTGTCGCCGTCATGGGGAGGGCTGCGTGAACGATGAGGTACTCCCTGCCATGGTGGCTGCTGGGTGGCAACGGAGGCTGAGGTGGCGGTGGGTTAGCCTTCTTGCTATTTCCCTCCTGTGACCCCTCACGCCTGTCGCGGTTGCTTGTTGGACGCTAAGGGTCATGGTGCGGCCTTCTCCTATGTCTGTGGTTGCCACTGTGCTCTCCGTCATGACGAGGTTGCTCCACATTTATGCGGATGACAATGCCGCCTTGGGGGCGTCTAGGTGGAGGCATGCTCGTGCGGTGGTGATCCTGTGGTTCTTCGTGATGCTGGGAAGATCTGGGCCAGTGGGGGCGAGCGACGAGGGTGAGCCTTGCCTCCGTGGTCAAAATATATGGGGATAGCATCAGCCATGTTGTGCGCATCCATCTTTCTTCGTTCTGATAAACCTGTTTGAGACCAACATCGTGAGGAGATCTTGGCATGTGCTGCTTAGGGGCGGTAGGCTGGCAATATGTCGGGCCAGACTCTAGCCTCTGGGAGGTGGCATTCTCCTGTTGTTTGAAAGGCTTGGCGACGAGGTCATATACCTGATACATAGATGCAGGTGATCTATCTTGCTCCATTAGAGTTTTGGCAACGGTTAAGTTGAGGGCGGGCGTGGGCATGACTTTCTTTCCATCTTTGTCAATGTATGGCTTAGCTTGTGCCATCTTCAAAGGAGCCCACCCCAAGTTGCGTCGTACGCCGGGATCGTTGATGACGTGAGCCAGAGCTTTCTTGTTATTCTGCTGGTTGAGCAGAGTCTCGTACTCGGCCTCCATGGATCGAGCCACCTCGATCGATTTCTGCGCATTGGCCAGATCTCGATCTAACTTTGCGCCTTGCTTCGCGATGTCCTGTGCCTTCTCCAATAGTTGTTGGCGCTTCTCATCGAGCTAGAAAATGTTCCGTATATGGGCCATTGTCACAGGCTCACATTACAAGAAATCTTCTCACTAGTGACCTTTTCTTAACGACCATGGGTTTTTTGGTCATAGATCTATGACCATTTAAACCAATTGGTCGTAGGGAATTTGTGAGGGTCCAAACCTTAAGAAATAACGACCAATTTGGTCAAGAAGGTCATAGTTTTCTAACATTAAATGGTTACAGATGAACAACACCAGTTTAGAGCCTTTCATTTGGCAGACTGCGACCAACCAATTTAAATGGTTGTTATGGTTATATTCCGAGGCAAAACAATGATAGGACGGCCAACTCAGCAGTATCACTTGCATACTATGTCTAGATGTGCCAGCTTTGCTTACTTGTCATGTCTATGTGTTGCTGGTTCCGCAGGCCTGCAGCTAGGACCGATAGGTAGGGTGGGCCCACCGTAAAGCTGAGAGTCGGGAAACACTTGTTGTATATTCCAGTATTCCAGCCAAAAATGAACCGGGCAAGGTTCAAGCTCAAGACCACCAGAATATACCCACCACACCTGAACCACTGCACCACTCATTAATTTTTGCTAAATATATATATCGACCTTCTTTAAACAATCGAATTGTGCGATGGTCTTGGGCTTCACAGTTCGTCCCCCATTAAACTATTTCGTGTGTTGGTCCTGGCCTACAGACCACGGCCTACTTCGAGCATTACAATTATTTATTTCCGCTAGATAATCCTATGCAAAAAATAGAGTATAAACGCGGGGTCGTACAAGCTGCCTCACCATTCCAGCCTAGTGAACCAAACCACCAAGGTAATATTACGTTCGTGATATATGTCCTTGGAATGAGATAATACAAAAATTAATTTAATTCACCTCGAAGAGATGCATAACATGAGGCTAGCAATGATTTTCTTAAGAAACCATGCAAAAGTTTTACATTGTTTGGAGCATTGTTGAATTTCTTATGCCCGTTTCAAACTATGGTCAAAACAACGGACATGAAGATTCTTAGTTAGGGGATGAGCCTCGCAAAACTTGCATTGGATCTATGATAAAATACCATATTTTGAAGCTAAAAATGATTTTTTTTCAAAATATCATGAGGACTAGATCATGTACATGTAGTTCAAATCAGACCCAGTTTCTACTGATTCGGCATACAATTGTCTTTTTCACGAGGGGTGGATGGAAAGTTCAGACATTTTACATTTAAGGTTGTCTAGTATTCTTGAAAAATATGGTGGTAGCATTTTGAATGAGCACTTTGGTGGTTGCTTCACAAAACATCCCGTTTTTGAAACTCAAAAAATGGAAAATGCAGTTTATGTGTGACAAAAAGGAAAATTTTCTCTTGCAAGATTGTTCGCCATCCCAAGATTCACAAGATCCACAATATGCGCACATTATTATAAACTATGTCATGATTCTGGCCATAACATCGGTTGTTTGACCTAGAAGCCATGAAACCTCGAACAAGATAGATCATTTCTATGAAGGTTTTTTCGAGATGCAATCAATATGCAATGTTTGGTGTATTTCCTTGCAAATATGTCACATAATATGACACCACGCAAAGGATTTACCTTGTTTGGACTGTTTTTGAATTTCTTATGCCCGTTAGAAACTATGGTCAAAATGGCGGGCATGAAGGTTCTTACCTAGAGGATGATCCTCACAAAACTTGCATTGGATCTATGATAAAATAGCATATTTTGAAGCTAAAACTATTTTTCCAAAATATCATGAGGACTAGACCATGTACATGTAGTTCAAATCGGACCCACTTCCTACCAATTCGGCAGATAATTGTCTTTTTCATGAGGGGTGGACGGAAAGGTGTGAGATACCCCGGTTCGGACATTTTACATTTAAGATTGTCTAGTATTTTTAAAAATATGGTGGTATCATTTTGAATGAGCACTTTGGTGGTTTCTTCACAAAACGCCCCGTTTTTAGCACTCAAAAAATTGAAAATGCATTTTTTGTGTGACAAAAAGGAAAACTTCCTCCCGCAACATTGTTCACCATCCCAAGATGCACATGCATGCATAATATGGACACATTATTACAATCTATGCCGCTATTCCGGCCATAAAATCGGTCCTTTAACCTAAAACTCATGAAACCTCAAATAAGATAGGTCATTTCTATGAAAGTTTTTCAAGATGCAATCAATATACAAAGTTTGGTATTTTTCCTTGCAAATATGTCACATAATATGATTCCAGGCGAAGGATTTACCTTGTTTGGACCGTTTTTAAATTTCTTATGCCCGTTTGAAACTATGGTCAAAATGGCGGGCACGAAGGTTCTTATTTAGGGGTTGAGTCTCGCAAAACTTGCAGTGGATCTATGATAAAATAGCATATTGTGAAGCTAAAAACGATTTTTTAAAAATATCATTAGGACTAGATTATGTACCTGTAGTTCAAATCGGACCCACGTCCTATAGATTTGGCAAACAATTATGTTTTCCGCAAGGGTGGACGAAAATGTTTGAGATACCCCGGTTCAGATATTATACATGTAAGGTCGTGTAGTATTTTTGAAAAATTTGATGGTATCATTTTGAATGAGAACTTTGGTGGTTGCTTCATAAAATGCCCCATTTTTGGCACTCACAAAATGGAAAATACCTTTTTTGTGCGATAAAAATGAAAACTTCCTCCTGCAATATTATTCACCATCCCAAGATACACATGCATGCACAATATGGGAACATTATCACAAAATATGCCGCGATTATGGCCATAACATAGGTTGTTCGACCTAAAATCCATGAAACCTCGAAAAGATAGGTCATTTCTATGAAGGTTTTTTCGAGATGCAATCAATATACCAAGTTTGGTATTTTTCCTTGAAAATATGTCACATAATATGACACCAGCGAAGTATTTACCTTGTTTGGACCGTTTTTTTAATTTGTTATGCCCATTTGAAACTATGGTTAAAACGGTGGGCATGAAGGTTCTTATCTAGGGGATTAGCCTTGCAAAACTTTTAGTGGATATATGATAAAATAGCATATTTTGAAGCTAAAAATGATTTTTAAAAATATCATGAGGACTAGATCATGTACTTGTAGTTCAAATCGGACCCACTTCCTACCGATTCGGCAGACAATTATCTTTTTCGTGAGGGGTGGCAGGAAAGGTTTGAGATACCCTGTTTTAGACATTTTCCATTTAAGGTTCTCTAGTATTTTTTTTAAATATGGTGGTATCATTTTGAATGAACACTTTGGTGGTTGCTTCATAAAACGCCCCGTTTTTTGGCACTCAAAAAATGGAAAATGCATTTTCTGTCCGATGAAAAGGAAAACTTCCTCCTGCAACATTGTTCGCCATCCCAAGATGCACATGCACCCACAATATGGTCACATTATCACAAACTATGCTGCGATTCTAGCCATAACATCGGTTGTTTGACCTAAAATCCATGAAACCTCGAACAAGATAGGTCATTTCTGTGAATGTTTTTTCGAGATGCAATCAATATACTAAGTTTGGTATTTTTCCTTGCAAATATGTCACATAATATGACACCAAGGGAAGGATTTACCTTGTTTGGACCATTTTTGAATTTCTTATGTCCGTTTGAAACAATGGTCAAAACAGCGGGCATGAAGGTTCTTATCTAGGGCATGAGCCTTGCAAAAATTGGAGTGGATCTATGATAAAATAGTATATTGCGAAGCTAAAAATGATTTTTGGAAAATATCATGAGGACTAGATCATGTACCTTTAGTTGAAATCAAACCCACTTCCTCCCAAGTGAGGGGTGGACGGAAAGGTTTGAGATACCGCGGTTTCAGACGTTATTCATGTAAGGTGGTCTAGTATTTTTGAAAAATATGGTAGTATCATTTTAAATGAGCACTTTGGTGGTTACTTCACAAAACACCCCGTTTTTTCTCAAAAAAATGGAAAATGCATTTTCTGTGCGAAGAAAAGGGAAACCTTCTCCTGCAACATTGTTCGCCATCCCAAGATGCACATGCGTGCACAATATGGGTACATTATGACAAACTATGCCATGATTCTGTCCATAACATCGGTCATTTGACCTAAAAGCAATGAAACCTGGAACAAGATCGGTCACTTCAGTGAAGGTTTTATCGTGGAGGAATCAGATATGAAATGGGAACTATAGTTTCGTGCTTAGGGTTGTAATCTCGGCTTGTTAGGATTTTATGGCACGTGTTGGTTGATTAGGTAGTTGTATCTCGTGTGTTGTGCCTAGTCAATGTCATTAGCTATGTTGTGCTACTAGATACTAGTTGAGTCTGACTCTATAATATGGAACAGAGGTGGTATTATTGTTAAGTGCATTCCAGAGAACCCGTGAGAGATCAGCTGGTTTAATATGAGTATAATCATGTAGCCATCATCTATCAGTGTTGTTGTCAAACGCTATATGAGAAAATGTTGAGATCATTCTTTATTTACTTCCCGTAGGTCACAACGGCTGGTTCCTATTCTGATGAATGCATACAGAAGAAATCTGTAGGTATAGAATGATAGGTTGAGTATCTCTAGGGTAGATGATAGTGTGGTTTACTGGCTTGTAAAAAGGCAGGAAATGTTTAAATCAAGCTAAATTTTTGGTAAAGTAGCCTGTTGGTCCGATGGAATTGAGTAAGTGCATTAGCAAGTATGGGAAGAATACCTGAACACTAAACTAGAATATGTATGTTTAAATGAAGATAGTTTATTAGCAAGCCTATTTTTTAGCTGATGTTCACCTAGCAGTATTTGTTTCTCTACATGGATTATTTTGTATGACAAAAACATTACATGGCTAATTTTGTTTGACATTTTTAGGCTGAAGAAAATATTCCGGACATTACTCCTATATGTATTGAGTTCTAACATATGCCAGATGCTTTTCTTGATGGTGTCATTAAAGAAGCCGGCCAGGACAATGTAAATCTCATAGTAAACTTAATTTTGTACTTTGGTTTTCTTGATAGTTTGATACTCTTAGATAAATGTGCAGTTATATGCATAGCTTTTCTCTCTACACAAGTTGGTGATTTGATCATGTGTTTGATGTTCTACAATAACTAAAATTTGAATATAAATTCATTTGGCTTATGTATCTTGTTTTCACTATTCTGCAAGTATAAATTCCTTAGATTACACTCTGTGTTCCTGAATGAACATTGTGTTTGCTGAAAATTCTCTAGAAAACATGTTTTGTTGTTGCTCTTACTTCAAATTCTGTGATTTGATCTAGTACACCTGAATCTTTAGCTTCACACATGTAATCTCTAGGTTAGACCCTATCACATTCTGATATATGCACTTTATATTCTTGTTTAATTGAGTGCTCCCATATGGTATGTTATTAATGTAGCACTACCAAACATTTATTTGTATATCTTCCTATTGAGCCGAGTGCTCTCTTATATGGTATATATTAATGTAGGTTTGGTTAATATCTTAAATGTAGCACTACCAATTAGTTTAGGTGTTTTCAAAGTATTTTTTTTACTTCATTGCTTTCATTCCTTTCTTACTCATCAGAGGTATTAACATAGAAGTTTCTGAAATTGGGAGTGCTTTCCTGTTTTCAATATGTTTGCATTATCCAGAAGCTTAGCTTTCCTATGTAAATATTGCATGCTCATACCTTAATAAAATGTTGTCTGCTGATTGCTTCATTATCATGTAATATTAGAACTTCAAGCTCCAGATATTGATGTGCCGGTCTGACTGCTTGGGGTAGGTCGAGGAAAGGGCGACCTCATGGAGCACTTCACTGAGGAGTAGGGCGGAGAGCGAGGAAGTTCAGCAACGAAGGTTGATGACCGACGGTGCCGCGAAAGTTAGTAGTGGTTGTTGTACTGAAGGAAGTACATTTATTGTTTATACTGTTGCAAGTACATATGTTCAACCATAATGATATTATAGTGATGATGATGTAAAGTCAGTCCCTGTCGCCAATAGATGAAAGATGTCCGCCTGCTTAGGATGATCTAAATGTTGTGATGCTTTGTAAATTGTATTTTTCAAAATCGTTATGCTTTGTGAATTATATTATTGGAAAATATACCTGTGCTGGTTTGGCTGTTCTACTGTTATTTAGGCCTCTATTGGATCTAAAAAAGCCACATGACCAAAAATTCTTTCTAGAATAATGTGCATGAAATGTGTTGTAAACCGAAAAATGAAACTAACACAAAAAGTCCTTGGCCCATAAACTAAACGGTCCCTGTAAATGCCACAGATCATATAGGAATCTAGAAATGTTGCGTAGAAGGGGAAGGCCTAGAAAATATGCTAAAATTCTTGGGCCTCGCCCATATAAAATACCTAACTGGATCGGGCGCTATCTGATCCACGACCTTTCTAATTGGTCACAGATTTTCCACGTAGGATCTGACATGGACAAGGTACATAGTTTGTGACCAAAACATTTGATCATAGAATCTATGACCATCTATATTGGTCATAAACGTTTATGACTAGTTCAGATAAAAGGTCGCGGTTTTTAACTATTGATGCTCAGCTTTTGACCATCTATATTTGGTCACATAAAGGTCATAGCTTAAAACCTATGACCTTTTAGTGACCAATATGGAGGCTCGTGTATCACCAGATTTCTTGTAGTGTCAATGAGCAAATTGGCGTACATCACTCTATCAGCAGGAGTGATTTGGGCAGCCGCAGACATAGATGTTTATGGCGGCAGATTTGCGAGGTTGGCATTGCTTGGACCATGGGGAGTTCCTACAGCTGTTGCACTAGGATAGCCAGAGGCGACATGGACTTTCCTTGCCCATTGTTGGTGTTATCAGCTGGTCCCTTCCCGTTGTCCCGTGGCTTAGGCAGAGCTGCTCCGGTTTGATCTTCTTCCATCACAATCCTTATGGTGATGAACACTTGACGGGATGTGACGGCCTTGTCGGCCCGCTCCTCGCGGTTAATCTCCTCCTCCATCTCGTTCATGGTAGATTCGAGCTCTTTCGGGTTGACATTGATCTCCTCCGATTCTATGCTGATGTCGGCATAAAGCGCGTCCAAAACAGAGTCGGAGGGTGCGGGAGCTTCTTCGATGGCGGAGGACGATGCTGAGGAAGCGGGACCATTGGGCGGCTACGGTGGTGGTGGAGGCCCGGGAATATAGGACCGGCTTGGGCCACCTCATCTGCAGCGACAAAACTGTTACCAGTGTTGATCATCTCATCGAAAGTAAGGGTCCCTCCGGCCTGCTGACTCCTGATTTTATGCCGGAGAAATGTGCCGCCGTCAAGCCCTTCAACGAACTGGTAGACAACATCATAATTTGTGTAGACCTACAGATCGGCTCGTATCCGGAGCCATCTGGCAAGATAATATGGGGGGCTTTCACCCTTTCTCTGAACGCAAGGGGCCAGATCGAAGATGGTTACCACACCGAGGAAGTGCGATCACTGCTTTCTAGACGCATGGGTTAACCCAGCGGATTTGCAGTGATCTTCTACCATTATATTCTACACAAAAGGGCGGTTTGGGCGGGCCTTGAATTTTTATGATCTAATCCGAAAAACACAGAAGCGAGATCCGACATCGATCCTTCCGTGAAAGTGTCCTACCCGGAGGAGTTCCATCTGGGCCTTGACTATCCTCTGACTTCTAGGCAACTAGTTCCCGAGTCGGTTTCACCAATGAAGAGGTGGATGTCCCAGATTGGAACAATCGAGCAGCGAGTGGGGTTCTTCTTCGCCAGGATCTACAACTCATTAGGAGGTACGATCGGAACGTTGTTGGAGAAGAGAACACGACCGATGGCTACGGTTTCGCCGATTCCCACGAAGAGCTTGGACGTCGCCCGTTGTAGATCTTGGAGCACCTCTTGCCCAATAGTGGGCGCCAACTGTCATGGTATTGCCGACGAGTACACCATGGAGGGGTCCTCACAGTGCTTGTTTAGAGAGGTGGGGGAAGGTGGCAAGTTGGAGGGCCCGAGGTAACATGGCTTACCCAGGTTCAGGTCTCACGACGGTGGCGGAACCCTACTCCTACTATAAATCACTATAAGGGAAATATGTCGAGTTACAGGGATTGGTTCGCTGTGAGAGGTGTCGAATTAAACAATGTAGGTTATGCCCTAAAGGCTACTAGAGGTCCGACTTATAAATACGCTAGAAGGGTTAGAGGGAAAATTCCTAGCCGAACAGGTTACAGAGTTCTACACTAATACTAACTAGTCTTCGTGTCTTGCACTTCAAGTTTCCAATTATGTCGGTGATTCCATCGTAGACTTCCGTTATCTGACATGGTCCTCCCTTCTGGATCCATATAACTAGGCTGCCCAGCAGGACATGTGCCTTGATACCAACTATGGGCCACTCGGGTTATCCAGATTAGAGACAGGCTATGGTGGTACCCATTTAGCATATCCCCAACACCTTCCTCATGGTGCATGTGCGGTACATAACCACGGCTGCTAGACAGTACCAGATGATGATGGTGTTGTATTTTTGTGTTTACATCAATATGAAGAATTGATCTTAAACTTCGGCTAGTAATCCTAACATGATGGCAATTTAGTTCTAGAGTTCCACTCGTTTACTTGTTACTATAGTAATACTTGGAGACAGGGTCTATTTTTCCACTAGGAAGGGTGTGTTTTGGCTGTAAAGTGAGTTTGCTAATAATTTTTATATTTAGGATTAAAGTGTTCTCTAAAATTGCTCAACCGCTATGCCACATGGCCACTTCTACGGCATGGATGTGATCTAGTATACATGTGGAGTCTTACTTTTCCTCTGAAAGGTATATCATGATTTTTGTAAATTTGGTTGAATATATATACTCCATTCTAGATATAATTTGGATGAAAACAAAAGCTATAAAAATAAATCATGTGATGATACAATACCCAAATATACACCTGATACTTTATGGATGTGGCTCAAAATTATAATTATTTTTCAGCTTCACCTATTATAATTTTATATAAAAATGATATGTCATACTTCTATATATTATGCGAGACTCATGTCAGGACACGTGCAACTTACTCATCCTACAAGGAAGAGCATGGCTCAGCTCTGTAGTGGACAAGGAGCAAGACCCGACTACTTTTCCTTGTATGATTTCAGGGTCCTTTGTGCCAAATGTATAAACTTGGATGTTTTATATTTTGTGAGGTCCTTGGTGTAATATATATGTATAGATCGTATGAATGTGTTAAGTGAAACATCTTGCTCCCTCGGGACATACCTCGGTCAGAATAATAAAGTGTCACCACCCGGTTTTCACAAAAAGCGGACAATGACCTTGTTCATTTTGCCTGAAACCCAAGAAAATACACACATAGTACATGGTATAGTAGGCCATACCATCAAATGATTTTTTTCAATATTTTTACTGGTAGAATAAATTAAATAATAAAGAATGCCCCGAAAAAAATTTCATAAAAAGTGGACAATTCTTTCTTATAGTTTTCCAAGTTTAAGGATTTGTCATACTTCCAGGTAAATATCTACGCACTTAAATGACTCTATGCCAATAAAAATAAACTTAGATCAAACTTGAATACATGTGAGAGAGAAATACTATTACTCTTGAAAATTTACAAAATTCTTATAGAGGTACCCAGGGAACAAATATATCATGGGCCAACAATAGTTTTGAAAAATGCCACTACTAATTAGTATTTACATACCGTCAAATTTGACCGTGCATGGAAAACATTCAAACAAAATAAAGTGTTTAACAAAAACTTGAGACTTCATTACTCTTCGATATCCTATCAAAGTGTAGTTTTATTAATTGCCAATAAAAATGATAAACATGAGTTTTTGACAACTTTAGAAAAAACAGATTGACATAATTAGAGCCTACCATGTATGAACATTCTTGGGTTTTAGCCTGAACGTCCAATAAGGTCATGTTCATATATATATATATATATATATATATATATACCCTAGCTACTTTATGATATGATTCTCACATTGGGTAGATGTGCGCGCTTGGTGTAGTAAACAATGTTTCTCGTGGGAGTTTATGGCAATTAGGAAAAAATATTTTTCACTTTTCCAAGTGATTACGGGATGTTTTGCTACTTCTCAGGATGGGTCAAGCGCGCTTTGTTTCTGGACATATTAATGCATTTTTTACTTGTTATTCCTAAGTTCTATGAGTTTTGAAGGTTCGTAGCTAAATTAACCAACTTCAATTATACTACTCCCTCCAATCTAAATTAATGTTCTCAAATGTGACTAGATTCGAATATATGTATATATCACATTAACATGACTAGATACATTTTTATCTAGACAAATCTAAGAACATTAATATGGATCGGAGGGAGTATGTCAAAATTAGTCAAATTAGTTCGAACCACAGATGAGATGATGATTTCTCTTAAAAATTTACAAAATATTTTGAAGGTGCTCACCGGACAGTCAATATATCGAGAATGACGGAGAGTTAATATTCACTACTAGAAAAATAGCTATAGATAGACTGGCCTTCTATGGAGCATGGGTTTGACCATGCACCACAAAAGACGTCCAGTAGCGCATCTGCGACAATGCGCCACAGAAGTCTCAAACTTCTGTGGCGCATGGACTTTGGAAATGTGCCACGGAAGTAAGGTGGGACCCACACCAGGCGTTCGTCTATGAAACATCTATGGCGCATTTGAGCATATGCGCCATAGAAGTTGACACTTTTGTGGCGCATATAATCAAATGCACCACAAAAGCATCAGGTGGCACCCCAGCAGGCGGACTTTGACTGTGCTCTAACCAACCATCTATGGCGCATATGGTGATATGCCACACAGAAGTTTATGTCTTCTATGGGGCATATCACCATATGCGCCACATAACATGTATGTGGGCCCCACAGTCTGGCCACCTATGACCAAGCTTCTGTGGCGCATATAGTGATATGCATCACAGAAGATCAAACTTCTATGGCGCATATCTGCCATATGCGCCATGGAATGCTTCATGCTACTCAAAATATGTTGAAAATTTCTAGTACATTTTCATCTTGCTTTTCCAACTAATCAAGTACCAGTACTGTAAATAGATAGTGTCATATTCAAATTCAATTTGCCAAGAGGTAGGAAACTTATTTATTCAAATTCAGTAGCTAATACATCATTGCTCACAAGATGGAGAGAAACTACTGGATAGACAGTGTCATAGATAAAATACTAGACAATCTACTAGATAGACGGTGGCATACATCATTGCATGAACTAAGCATAGACCTTGAATAGGAAAACAACAATGGCATACATCATTGCAAATGCACAAACTACAACAAACATTGCAAAATCCTTCACAGAGCTGGGGCTATGGCGGTGGAAGATGCCAAACCTCCGTGTTCATGCGCGCCTACAGCCTGCGGACGTGCTCCTCCATGGACACGTTGGGGTCGAGCACCAGCCTCCACCCAATTGGATCTGCCATGCGCACCCTCTCCTCTGGGGACGCGAGCACGACGTACAACCTCATGGCCTTGCTGTAGAGGGCCTCGTGCTGCAGCCTGGCCTCCTCCTCGATTCGGTTGACCTTCGAATCCCGCGGCGGCTGACTCCGAGCACTGCCCCTCAACCTCGCCCCTCCACTGTGAGTAGGCTGCAAGGGATGCGAGCGGGTCGTGCTCTCCAGGGAGTCTTCTGACGAGTTTTGGGAATCCATCAGGGACTGAAACGGTGCTTTTGACAGGGAGTGTGGTAGATATATAGGGTTGCAAATTAAAGCTAGCTGCCACCTTTGTGTGCAGATCTAGACGCAGGGTTCTATGGCGCATATGGAAGATATGCGCCACATAAGTTCGATCTTCTGTGGCGCATATCACCATATGCGCCACAGAACCCTGCGTCCAGATCTGCTTTTGACCGGGCTCAGGGCTAAACAAATCCCAGACCTTCTTCCGACATAAGCTTAACGTTGAGCTCAAGGATATCCAATGAAGAATCAATAAACACAGCAGTGTCCCTACGACACAAAAATTATTACAGCAAGCTCATAACTGAGCGAAGAACCAAATTATTACAAGCAGAGGTCACTGACCACAAACATCAAACAACGGAAGGAAAATTATGCTATTAAGTATAGCAAACTTAACAAATGGCCTAAGAGGCCTGAAGCATAACGATGACGTCCCATTCCATAGATTCCAGGCTGCTGGCCGGGAACCCCAAGCTATTCTTCGATGTCGAGGTCAAAACAAACTCATCTTCAGGGGAACAGTTACTCTATCAAAAGTATCACCAAAGCAAGGATGAGTACAGGGTGTACTCCGCAAGACTTATGGCTGGTGGAGTTGTTTTGCATAAATCCATCTTTGTTTATAAAACAGGAGGGAGAAGAAGCTCGTCTAATCAGAGTGTTTTAAAAGGGGATAAGAGAGCGACATATCCAAAGGATTGATAGTCATCTTTTGATATCCACCAAGTCATCATCATCAAACCTCATCTAGGATCACCCCCTCATACCCAAGAGTAAGAATCCTTAACCACACTTTACTTTGCCAAGATTTACGATTAGGTTATTCTTCGCTATGATCCCACATCCATTCCCAAGTCGTCCATAACCGTGGACACGGATTTTAGAAAAGATTATTACCCTGCAGGGGTGTACAACTTTACCCACATGCGTTGACCGACTCTTAGCATCATTTGACACACTTCCTTGGTGTGCTGATAGAGGGTGGTCGACTGAAACCTTTCCCTTACTTTTGCCTAATCCATGAGTCACCATAAGGGCTCCCAGCTGCGGTAGTTGGCCATACTCCCAGGCGGTCCTCGACTATGTGTACCGGGATCCAGTGATGCTCGTGGAGGGATCGGGGAGGTCGGGGGAGGCCGGAATCAATGGCGCACACAGCGGCCGGAGCTCGGGAGGGAGATGTCGATTGCGGCGCCTAGGGCTTCTCCGGCTCGTGTGGTTGAACGATGTGAACTAGGAATGCACGGTGGTCATGACAGTGGCCTCAGAACGGCGAGGGGTGGTTGGAAACTGCGGGCGCCGGCGACATCTAGAGCTAGGGTTCGTCGGCTAGAGAGAGATTGGGGAGAGGAAGAGGAAAAATGAGGCACGGCTAGGGTTCTTCCGGCGACAACATCGATCTTTATAGACATAGGGGCGTCGACATGCATCGTGGCGATGAAGAGGAGCATCGGGTGGTCGAGGAAGAGCCACCGAGCTACTTCCCTCCGTCGGTTTTGGGCCATGCTGGGCGGTTTTGGGCACTAGGTAGGTCTTGTCTGGGTCGAGCGAGAAAGAGAGGGAGGGAGGGTTGCGGCCTGATTAGGATAGAAACCTTTTTTTATGCCCAGATCTTTTTCTATTTTTTGTTTTCACTTTCCAAATTCTATTTTCAAAACCTTTTCTATTTTGAAAGTTTTATAGTAACCAAAGAGGTTTGTAAAAATAATATAAACACATAGGGGCCCTTTATACTATTTGGGCTCCAAACATTTTGTTATTTTTCAAATAATCAAAAACATTTGAATAGGTTCAAACGTAGAGAGGGGAAGGTTAGGGTTATAGGGTTTTGGTGATTATTTTCTTAGTTTAATTTTTAGAATATGATGGTCATGCTATGCACATACAAACCCTAAGTACTATTAGTAGAAATAGGGGTGTTACAATTATATCCCCCTTAAAAGAATCTCATCCGAGATTCCTAGGTAGGAAGATAGAGGGAACAGGGTTACACTAAACTTCGACGATCTTCTCGAAGAGGTTGATCCATGCCACCATTATTGAATGAATGAAGCGCTTGATTTTCTTCGAGGTTGTTGCTCACACTAAGGATGAGAGGGAATGACATGGAACCGCAAACTGAGTATGTCATGATCAACTCATGGATAGATGTTTCACAAACATCTCTAGAGCCAACAAACATGAAACACGCCAAGGTAAGGAGGAAACAAAAGGTGATGGTTTTCAAGGTGAGAGGTAATTGGTCTTCATAAGGATTGAGACCAAGGAACTTGAAGAAGAGTTTTGACTTCCGAGAGAAGGAAACTTCCAACAGATGGAAAGGATCACAGACTTCGAGCGTGGAACCTCTACTAAAAACTTAGATAGATATTCACAGGTGGAAGAGATAGATACCAACAAAACCAAGCTATTGAACTACTTTTGACATAGAAGGGTCACTCTTTCATTCAACAGAAGGCCAAAACAGAAAGGTGTTTTGGTGGAGAGGACTCATAAGAGCCACAAGAAACATGTAACAAGAGAAACTATTAATTACCAAAATCATGGCCTCTCTTCGAACATGTTTAAGAAAGCAGGAAGGAAACTCTTTATTCATCCAGGGCTATCAAAGTCCTTGCCAAAGATCGTGATATCACTTTACATCACCAAGATGAATAGATAAGAGGATTCATGAGGACACGAGAAGAAAGAAACTTCATTATCAGATTCCAAGTACTTGGCATAACATGACGCTTGCCATCATAACAGGATCTGGAGGATCGACCAAGAGACATTTAGCAACACTACTTTGCATGTTCTCCTTGATGTTTGAAACACCAGTAACAAACTTTTAATAAGCCTTCAATCAGTCAACAAGTAAAGGTCGTACTTTGAATACAAAGAAAACCATAAGCACAATTCCTATAATAGGATATAGAAGAAGCCTCATGACAAGTGGTTGTTATTGCTGATTCAAGGGAATATGGCAATAGGTCTTCCCGGGTAAGTGTGTCAACCATTACATAAATCTTTCCAGGTTTACAAAGAAAACTATGTCAAAACCTTGAGAAACACCAACCATCGTTGTTGCCTGAGATTCAGCTTTGGTTAGATGGGACGATACTTCGAACTCAGTATGTACGACTGGAAAGTTTGCAACATTTACCACGGAGGTAAAGTAACTAGATTCTTAAAAAATGGACTTCAGTGTCAAGCTTCAAAAGATGAGTGTTCACCCTCGGATCGGCTCTATTCTTGTCGGGAGAATCATGTCGTCACCTCGACACATACATCTTCACTACCACAAGTTTCTCACTTTTACAATAGGCAGCAGACCACCAGGGAGCAAACAGCATACTGGTAACAAGATTAAACAGAGCTTCGGCATGCCATAGGTCCCTGAAGCAGCGCACAACGATTGGCAACACGGCTCGGTTGAGCCCACGCCAGTGGCGACTCGAGGACGCCAGTGGCAGAAACAGGGCGGACGAGGAACTCTGGCTGGAAGTGAGGGCAAGGCGGTGAGGCATCCACGGCGGCGAGAAGCACTGGAGGTGGCAGCGAGTGGCGCGCCGGCACAGGGGACGAGGAAAGGCGGCGGCTCGGCTCGGCCTCGCGGACTAACGCGGGCGAACGGCGGGCTCCTAAAGACAGGGACGTCGTGAGGGAGGCAGGGCCGACCTGGGGCGGCCAGAGCTTTGTAGAGGAGAGGGGACGGCATCCGAAGCAGGCGCGGCGGAGGGGCTCGAGTGGCGGGGCCGGACGGAGGAGATTCGGGCGAGGGAGGCCGAGGAGCCGGCGGGCCGAGGTCGTCCGCGCGCGGGTGACGCCTGGAGAGGAGGTGACGAGCTTGGCCGGGCGACAAGAAGGTGGAGGGGAGGCCCAACATCGAGGTGGGGGAGGGCGTCGCAGTGGCGGTTCCTGATGAGCGTTGGCGGCAGCGGGGGCTTAGGAGAGGAGCGGGGGTGTGAGAGGGGGGGAGAAAATGGTGGGGCCAGGGGAATCCCGATACGGGGCATCGGTCGTTGTGCAGCGCGGGCAGGGGAGATGCGTGCGTGTGTACTCTGTGTGTGTGGCGGGCTGGTGGGTGGGGGTTACGTGAGGAACTTGGGGCGTGTGCGGGTGCGTGTGTTGAGGATCCGGCGGCAGGGACCGGTAGGGCCTTTTGGTGGGGTTGTCGGTGGACTCCGGTTGGGCCTTTTGGGCCTAGCCGGCGGTTTGCCTCCCCCAGTTTATAAAAATATATTTTTATTTATGTATTTTATTTTGAATAATATTTTGTTAAATAGTTTAGACAAAATAAAAAATCTCGGCGGACCGACGGTTTGGGTTTGAACAAATGAGGGAATATCTAGAAAACAAAATACGTTTTTAGCAAGATAGTTTTTATACAAACAATATGCATGCAGATGTACGATGGTGCACAGAGACAAGACATGCGATTTTCTAGTAGTGGTTTTACCCGGGGTGCTACAATTCGACACCACTAACAATGGATCTCGCCCTCGAGATCCGCCTCTTGGTACAGGAAGAAGGCCGACGGTCTGAATCTTCTCGCTTCGTGTAGATCATCGCGACACCACTAACAAAATTACTTCTCCATCTTTAAATCGGCGACACCACCAAGAAGAGGTCGTTGATCATGTTCGTCGAGAGAACGCTCCGGATAAACGACGGACGAAGTTAAAGGTATGGCCACCTCTAACTTCCAGGGAAGGAGTAAGAATTGCATCGATCCATCATTCAATGTATAAAAGCGAATGATAATAGTAGTGGTATGGTTGCGACTCCATCCTGCACTCAAAGCATTAATCTGTACACGAACAACGAACTTTGCAACCAACTCTTGGGATTCAGACTGAAGATCTTGACAAACAGAATTTGGAAACAAAGGAGTGATGCAAGCTCTTCATCGGATCTGACGCAGAAGAGGTCATCGTGAAGGAGAACACCGGAAGATACAAAGAAAAAATTTAGTGAATGTTTGGTACTTTGAAAGATACAAAGAGAAAGATTCCTCAGATAGCAAGAGGTAAGAGGAGAATAGCAGAGGGGTAAGGAGTAAAAGCAGACCTAATGAGATCTATCCAACCGATTTTCCAAAAATAGTTTTGACACACTACAATGTCTGTTAGCTAGGTTATTCTAAAGGCCGGACCGGTGGGGTATTGTAACTGCTGAGCTCTGATACCACTACATAACACCCTCAGATCGGCTCTATGCAAGTTTTAACGATTCCCGCCAAACCCGCATAGAAACAATTCAAAGGTGCCCACCAGGCACTTTCGTGCGGGTGGAAAACGAAGTAATATCATTACACAATAGTCCATGATAGAACCCATAGAATAGATATATACAACAACGACTCAAAGAGTCAAGAATACAGATTTACAGTACAAAGATTCAATTTCACCTTTAAAACGATACATCGTTCGAGTACGGACAAGATGCAAATTGATCTAAGAGTCCTAAAGAATAACCAATGGCGTCCATAACCCTGCCCAGGCCAAGCCGGAAGGGTACCCCTGCTAACGATGATGATCTCAAACCTGTCAAACAAAAGGGGTGCCGACAAAGGGCAAAGGAAAAAAGGGGAGCGGTTAGTACTAAGGCCAGTACACTGCGAGTCATAGAATTCGGCGGTCCTCGCCTACATAGGTATGGTGGACTGAATAGGAAGCGCAGCATGCACTAAACATCCTATAGAGACTAGAAAAAATTGTCGACTATCAGAGAGGGATAAGAAATACCTATTCGGATCCAACCTGATACTACCACCAAACATACCCATCCTAGTATTTCCCCCTCTAGACCAAGCGAGGAAGTAAAGCCGAGGAAAATCACACAGTTGGCAGTTTTATTCATTCTTTCCGTGGTGGTTATCCATCTTAATAGTCATATCAGATACAAGTCAAATTATATTAGTAAACTTTAGTTATAGTTGTCTATGATCGAGAACTGTGCTCCAAGTCGTCCATTCCGTGGACACGACTTCTCGAAAAGATTTAACCCTTCAGGGGTGCACCAAAGTTTCCACCCGTACATGCACCCTTGTTGTCAGATCAGGTAGGTATAAGATCACAAAACATACACCCAACGGTATGTCAACGGGGTTCCAAACACGACGTTTCCCAGACCCAAAGCAAGCACATGGGGGCCACCCCACTAAGCTACCCGCAACGAAGTCGGTCGGGCTCTGAGACGGACACAAAGGTTTGTGGCAATGGATGTAAACGACTAGGAACCCGAAAGTGTGACTGGGCTTGTCGATACCGCGAAAACATTTCATATTTGTTCCTAAACAGTACAGGAGCTCCACGCGCAATAGTAAATAAAGAAGTAAAGCATGGCATAAGTACGGGATAGTAATAAAGCCCCAAACTAGTTTGTGACCCCTAGTACAATACTTTGAAATCAGGTACTAATCTATGGGGTACCCACACACCCCACCTATGGTTAGTGCGCTCGATCTCAGAACATATGTCAAAAACTCGGGGTCCTATGGGACACTAGTGAGCGGTTAAAAACAAAATATTGTCTATTACCCACCGGTGCCTCTTCATTATTTACCTAGTTTCAATTTTAGTTATTAAACGATAATTAAATCCATGATCATCTCCACCATTAAGCATGTGCCAACCACCCAACAACGATGGAACATCAACGACGTGAAGCAGCACCTAAGCAAGCGACTACAACTCGCAAGGCCGACTATCTAGCAAACAACTGGTAATAGGAGGTGTCCATGGCAATATAGAGGCTGCAGGGAAATATAGAGGGGTACGGAATCTATAGCATCACAACACATATAGTAATAGATCAACAGGAGGAAATAAAGACTAGAAATATAAAATAGGTAGAAAGAGGGAGAATGCTCACCTGAAAAACATTGCCAAAGGTTCATCTGAAGATCGGGGCGAAACTCACATCAACTCAACAGCCTTATCCGCGAAGAAGCAAAACACTAGAAGAAACACCTGATGTACTATTTAATACTACGACAGAAGATCGGGCATGATGCATGTATGATGCATGACATGGAAAAGGTGCGATGCAATTAGGCAATATTAAGAAGGTTCTTAGATACCCCACAATTTAAATGTTGACTTAACAAGGAAAAATATGTAATTAATTCACTACACAAATTTAAATGGAGCTAAAATAAGACTAGAATCGCCCGCATATGTGCTCCATATTTATTTATGAGGTGAATCGGCATAAGGCCCCCAAACCACATGATGAGATGCAAGCATGCATAAATATATGCAATAGGTAGATCTTATATATTATAAAAATATGGTCTCAGGAAAAGGGTCACACATCGGGGTATCGAAGATCTTGGTGTTTGGGGTCGACGGGGATCGGGCTCAGCGGGATCGGGGCTTCGGGGTCTCGGCATCCATGAGGAAGATCATGTCGTCCAGGAAGGCAATCTGGGCGGGCCGAGGTTCGGTCTCGGCAGGATCGGTTTTGGATCCATGGATCGGGGGTCTTTGGTTTTCATAACGAAGAACTTGATGTTTCGGGAAGGAGACCTTCTTGTATGGTCTTCGAATCTGGGGTCAGGACTCTTCGAGTTCCATGATGGAGATCTTGACATCGGACTATTCTTGTTGGGAGAATCATGTCGTCACCTCGACACATACATCTTCACTACCACAAGTTTCTCACTTTTACAAAAGGCAGCAGACCACCGGGGACCAAACAACATATAGGTAACAAGATTAAACAGAGCTTCAGCATGCCATAGGTCCTTGTAGCAGCGCACATAGATTGGCAACAGAACTCGGTTGAGCCCGCCTAGTGGCGACTCGAGGGTGCCAGTGGCGGAAACAGGGCGGACGAGGAGTTCTGGCCAGAAGCGAGGGCAAGGTGGCGAGGCATCCGCGGCGGCGAGAAGCACTGGAGGTGGCAGAGAGTGGCGCGCAGGCGCAGGGGACGAGGAAGGGCGGCGGCTCGGCTCGGCCTCGCGGACAAACGCGGGCGAACGGCAGGCTCCTGAAGATGGGGACGTCGCAATGGAGGCATGTCCGACCTGGGGCGGCCAGAGCTCTACGGAGGAGAGGAGAGGGCAGCCGAAGTAGGCGCAGCGGAGGGGCTTGAGCAACGGAGCTGGACGGAGGCGACTCGGGCGAGGGAGGCCGAGGAGCCGGTGGGCCGGGTCGTCCGCGCACGGGTTATGACACACCCGTGATCAGGGCTAAACAAATCCCAGACCTCCATCTGACATAAGCTTAACCTTGAGCTCGAGGATATCCAGTGCAGAATCGGTAAAACATCAGTGACCCTACGACACAAAATTTATTACAACAAACTCATAACTGAGCGAAGAACCAAATTATTACAACAAGATCATAACTGACCACAAACATCAAACAAGGAAAGCAAACCATGCTATTAAGTATAGAAAACTTAACAAATGGCCTAAGAGGCCTGAAGCATAATGATGACGTCCCAACCCATAGATACCAGGATGCTGGCCGGGAACCCCAACCTACTCGTCGGTGTCGATGTCGTACGAAACTTGTCGTCAAGGGAACACTTACTCTGCCAAAAGTATCAACAAAGCAAGGGTGCGTACAGGGTGTACTCCGAAAGACTTATGGATGGTGAAGTTTTTTTTTTGCATAAAGTCATCTTTGTTTATAAAACAAGAGAGAGGAGAAGCTCGTCTATTCAGAGTATTTTTAAAAGGGGATAATAGAGCGACATCTCTGAAATATTGATCATCATCTTTTTATATCCACCAAGTCATCATCCTCTAAATCCTATCTAGGATCACCCCCTTGTACCCATGAGGAAGCATCCTTAAGCACACGTTGATCGGCCAAGTTTTACGATTAGGTTACAGTTCTCTATGATCTTAGAATCTGGTCACCAAGTCATTCATAACCGCGAACACGGATTTTCAAAAAGATTTAACCCTGCAGGGGTGTACAACTTTACCCACACGTACTAACCTTCTCTTAATGCCACTAGTAATAGCCCTCTTCCTTGGAAGGCTGACAGAGGGTGGTTAGACACGACATTTACCTTGCTTTCGCCGAGACCATGAGTCACGCCCTAAGGATGGTTCCGCTGTAACGGGCCAAGTCCCGAAGCCAGTCCCTAGAGATGTGAGGTGAGGTTGGTTTACCAGGGGCTCCATCCATCCCAAGCAATCCCGGTCATGCTTATCTATCTGTTATAAATGCACCTCCTTCACCGTCTTCGTGAAGATCCATAATGCATGTCGAATGGAACGCCCGAACTATGTGACTCATGGAATCTACTAGGCAAGTTAGCTGCTGGTGAGGTTTTCCAGGCCCTGTGTGGTTGTACGCTCATATTGGTTCCAAAGGCAAGAACTCAGGTCCTAGTGGTGGCGAGCATGGGACTAGAAAAACGACATCCCACCGTGGCCTCCCATACAAGCCTTAGCATGTTTAATCTCATATCACCGATCTCATCACGTTGTCCTGTCATACAAGATTCTCTACATCTGATACATCATCTGGATGAACCAGCACTGACAGCTATGCATGGCTAAGCAAGACACGGATATAAGCTTTAGTAGTCCACACAAGCCAAACCTAGTTATGCTAGGAGCAGTGGATCAGGTAATATAAGCTCAAAGGGAGTAATGCAACAGATAGGATACTCTATCTATCGATAAAAGACCACATTAGAATTGTATGCACCATGGAAGGAATTGAAATGCTTTCGAAATCATAGGATTATATCATGGTGGGGCTATGCTTGACTTTGCCTGTTGATAATAGATAAACAGATCTTCGGAGGCCTTGTACTTCACTTGGTTACAGTTCGTCAAGTATTTGTCTTCAAGCTTCGACGGTGTTGATATCTGACTTCAATCTTGATCTCGATATCGTATTCTACCGAAGAAGAATCGAATAGCGGAAAGAGAGAGAAACAATGAACACATGGCATTGGTGCAATGCTCAAGAAAGAATGATGATATGACAAGTTAAATTGTATTGAAATGTATCCCTAAGGCATGCTCGACAATTTAATCGGGGTTCTGAGGGGTATAAACCCTAACTTGGGGAAACTCTGGAATCATCTATGAGGGGTTACTAGGTTGTTCTAATTAAAATTGCTATGAAAGTTGTTGAAGAATGCATGATTATAGTGTATTTAGATAGTTCTCATTTTTATGAACATTTTGATATATTATACTAATTTTTCTGACTTATAAATCATTAGATATTGAATTTACAAGTTTATACCATTTTCTGGAATTATTAAAACAAATGGTTTATTGCATCATTATGACATCAGCGGGGGCGTTTAATCTTTTTACACTATTACTGGGTTAGCGGCTGTGGCTGACTGTGGGCCAGGGCCAGGTCACTGCATACTAGGCGGTCAAAGGTCAGCGGGCCCGTGGGCCACGTCACCTTGAGGCGGGCGTGACGTCAGCACGACGTCCACCCTCAGCCGGTGGTCGCCGGCGATGATAGAGGCCTCGCCTACACGCGCGGATGGGCTCGTTAGAAAGCGCGGGGCAAAACAAACCATCTAGGGGCGGCACCGCTGCTCCTTGGTCGCCGGAGCGACGTCCACAGCGATGGGCGGTGGCGGTGCTTGCAGGGCATCATCGGCCGGAGGTTACAGAGAGAGAGGGGGAGGTTGAAGGAGTCCTTCCGGACCAGGAGCTCACTGTGGTGCCGAAGAAGGGCTCGGAGAGTCGCGGAGAGGTCGGAATCGATGTCGACGGTGGCGGAACTCGTCGGGCTTGAGGAAGACGATGGCGGTGCGGAGATTCCGAGCACCCCTCTTCGATTCATTTTGCGGGGAGGTAGAGGGCGGTGAGACGAAGCTCGTGGGGCTATAAACGGGACACGGGGTGGCACAGAATGGCGGCGATTCGTCGGCGAGGAGTGGCTAGGGTTTCGACCTCCAAGGGAACAAGAGAGAGGGAGGTCGGGAGAGAGAGCGGGAGGGGATAAGGACAGGACAGGGGGTTGGCGTGGCTCTTATCCTCACCCCGGAGCGCGATGAACGGCGTCCAGCGAGCGGCACGGATCGACGGCGGCACCGGCGATAGGCACATGCTTGTGTTGTGAGAGGAAGACGACGAAGACGGAGCCAAAGCGGTACGGGCCGGTAGCGGGCCGCGCATGGGCTGCGAGCTGCGCTAGCTGCTGCGCGCGTGCAGGAAAGAGGGAGAGCGAGAGAACTGAGCTAGCTGGGCTGCGGCCTGGTTGCTTTGCTGCTCATTTTTTTATTTGCAAACCCTTTTTATTTTCTGTTTTGTATTTATGTTTGGTATTTTTAAATCCTTTTCTAGTTTGAACATTCTGAAAATACTAGAACTTTATAAAATTTATTTGAAACACATAGGGTCCCTCCATACTATTTGGGCTCCACATACTTTGTACTTCTCAAATATTTTCAAGACCATTTGAAGAAGTTTTCAAGAGAGGAAGGATTAGGGTTTAGGGTTTTATCTTATTTTTCTTCAATGCATTTTTAAGGAATGATGCTCATGATTCACAATCAAAACCCTAATGTAAGATTAACTAAAACTGGGGTGTTACAACTCTATCCCCCTTACGAGAATCTCGATCCGAGATTCCAAAGGTAGGAAAAGAGACAGAGAGAGGAAGAAACAGGGCCACTCTAAAGATAAGAGGGAACACACTAAACAACGCACAGAGTATCTCATGGTGAACTCATGGATGGAGTGTTCAAAAACAACCATGATATGACAAACATGAAACACGTCAAGGTAACGGAGGAAACAAGAGGATAAGGTTTCAAATTGTTGGACAGATGGTCTTCATAAGGATTGAGACCTTGGAGCTTCACCAGAGTTTAAGCTTCTAAGAAGGAAGGCTTAAAACAGAAAGAACATAACCATAGACTTCGAGAATTGAGCCTCTACTAAACGACTTAAGTAGATATTTTAGGTTTAGAGATATGGATCAACAAAACTAAGCTGTTGAACTACTTTTGACATAAAAGGGTCACTTTTTCATTCAATAGAAGGCCAAGACAGAAAAGTGTTTTGTGGTGAGGACTCATAAGAGTCACATGGAACATGTAACAAGAGAAAATGTTGATTACCAAAATCATAGTCGCTCCTAGAACATGACTGAGAAAATGAAGGAAACTCTTTATTCATCCAAGTATATCAGAGTCTTTGCCAAAGATCGTTATATCACTTTACACCACCAGATGAATAAGTAAGAAGATTCCTGAGGACATGAGGAAAAAGAAACTTCATTCTCAGACTTCAATTACTTGGCGCAACAAAATGCTTGCCAGTGTAAAATGGTCTAGAGGATCGACTGAGAGACATTTGGCAACACTAATTTAAATGTTCTCCTGGATGTTCGGAAAAAATCAAACATCAATTAAAGGTCAGACTTCGGATACAAAGGAAACCATAAGCACAAATCCTATAATAAATCATAGAAGAAGCCTCATGAAGAGTGGTTGTTATTGCTGAAATCAAGAGAATACAACAAAAGGTCTTTCCGGCTAAACGTGTCAACCATTACATCAACCTTGCTAGAATTACAAAGAGACCTATGTCTAAACCTTGAGGAACACCAACCATTGTTGCTGCTTGAGATTCATCTTTGGTTAGTGAGATGGTATTTCAGACTCAGCATGTCCGAATAGAAAGTTTGCAACATTTACCATAGATTTAAAGCTACTAGATTATCAACATATGAACTTTAGTGTAAAGCTCCAAAAGATGAGCTAGATTGCTAGACCTATGTATTAGCATAATGTCGAAAGACAACTTCATACATATAAAGTACTAACAATAAAAAACACTTGCGTCCTTAAAGAAAGAGAGACAACTCTACTCAAATCCACGGCGACATCTTTCAATAATTGCACGTGAACCAGAGAAGGTCACTTCTAACATCTAGAACACATACTTCAAGATGACTCAAAGCTGATTCTCAAAAGTTTCCAATACGGATGCCAATTGTTCTATATGAATCTCGTCTAACATGGAGAAGATAAGGATATTGTTGATGGTCTCAACAACAAACTTATTAGGACACTCCAAGAAGATGGACTCATATATTTCCTGAATGAGGCAAAAATATTGGTTAAACTAAAGGACATGAAGACGTACTCAAGTGAAACATCACAAGTAGAAACATCATCAGATAGTCCTTCAAACTGAGTTTGATTTGACGATTACCCAAATGAAATCAAATATGGGGTAAGATAACATATCCACAAAGGAAATATTATCATTCTTCAACACGAACAAAACTAGACATCCCTTTTAGAAGAAACAAAGTTAGATAGAACTTTTGTCTTATAACTCTCCAAGTTGTTGTTTAAGCTCAACCAACTAGATTAGGGGTATCCAGTACAGATTCTTGGAGAAAGGTGCAGTTCAGAGAACTTGCTTGCTCAAGAACTTGATAACACAGTTATGTGGCAACAAGGCGATACTTCTAGTATACATGTAGAATATAACGAACCACCGATATGTCACTTAGTTCGATAGTAAACTTGCTTGCTAAGGCAAGAAGACATAGTTTTAGAGCTTCAGCACAATCCTAACTCTTTGACCGAAGAGAGTGTACCAGAATAACGGACTTGGTAGCACAATCATTCCTTTGCTTAGTGATGGGGTTAACCAATCATGCTAAGAATTACTCAAATGTCCTTTGAGTTCTAAGCAATGAAAATTGCTAGGAATCTCAGATAACCACATTATTACGCACACGCATCACTCACGAGCGCGAAATGTCGAGTAAGGGTAGGTAATTATGTGTAAGAGCATCACTTCATTAAGGGGTCAGGGAACTCAGCACAACCTCTTAGTATAAAAGAGTGTGACACTTTAAGGTAGAACAAATAGAAGCTAAGCCATGCCTCTAGATCTGCGGATTACAACACTTTGACCTGGTCCTAGATATGACAAGTTACTGGAGTTTGTTTCTCCTAGATATTCCGAAATGGTTTTTCATGATGGACCACAAGAGTATCTAGCATCAGAAAACACAGATGCACATTTACTACTTGGCTACCAACTGGTATACAAAGGTCAGAAAAACAACAAAGGGGACATGCTTAGGATGGAATCCCGAGATGTGGATGCATAGATTATCAATCTTCCGAAAACCAATGCAAGAAGGGGAAAGGTGTGGCAGAGTCACGGGTATAGATGCGAGACTCTCGATGAGTACTCTTGTCGTGATCTATTTGGTTCCATTAAAGAACATCTGCCATATCATGTGGTAGGGGAAGTCCTTAATTGTAACGATTCATTCGCGACAATAACCACAATATTAAAGGCTAGAATTGTAGCACCATCCATCCTGATGTAATGTATGAGCATTAACGCCAGGGGTCAAAGGAATGGATTTTGGGTTAAAGGTCAGCTTCATGTACAAGATTCACAACACTAGAATCCAGCACAATCCGGGATCTTAGATTCAAGTCCAAGGGTTAAAACCCAAAATGAAGGAGTAACTAATACTTGAGTGACATAGCATACACTACAAGATAGTAGCCACGAGGTAGCTTCCAAAAGAAGAAATGACTTCTGAAGCACCCAAACAAATAAAAAGGAGGCACACGAGGCGAAAGGAAACCTTGAAGCCTAGAACAGAACAATATGGAACCAACAATATAATATTGTGCGTTTGAAAGATAGAGAGATCATGATGGAAAGGAATATCTCAGATGAACAAGAGCAAGGGGAACAAGGAATTCACAACACACACAACACTAGAGAACTCAACACTAGGTCAATTGTTTGAGAAACGACATTCCCAGAAGGCACCTAAGCTTTGAAAGACTAGAAGAGATATCAAAACTTTTCCAAAATCAACACGAGATAAGATAACCTAGACTTAGAGCGAAACTGGATAAGGAGTAAAAGAAGCATACTAGAGTTTTCACAAATACTTTTCAATTTATTTAAAAATAGTTTTCACAAACACTAGACTCAACATCGACCAATATCAAGGTTTTCCTACGGTCGGTACTGCTCTGATACCAAAACCTGTGACACCCCCGTGATCAGGGCTAAACAAATCCCAGACCTCCGTCTGACATAAGCTTAACCTTGAGCTCGAGGATATCCAGTGCAGAATCGGTAAAACATCAGTGACCCTACGACACAAAATTTATTACAACAAACTCATAATTGAGCGAAGAACCAAATTATTACAACAAGATCATAACTGACCACAAACATCAAACAAAGGAAGGAAAACCATGCTATTAAGTATAGAAAACTTAACAAATGGCCTAAGAGGCCTGAAGCATAATGATGACGTCCCAACCCATAGATACCAGGATGCCGGCCAGGAACCCCAACCTACTCGTCGGTGTCGATGTCGTACGAAACTTGTCGTCAAGGGAACACTTACTCTGCCAAAAGTATCAACAAAGCAAGGGTGCGTACAGGGTGTACTCCGAAAGACTTATGGATGGTGAAGTTTTTTTTTGCATAAAGTCATCTTTGTTTATAAAACAAGAGAGAGGAGAAGCTCGTCTATTCAGAGTATTTTAAAAGGGGATAAGAGAGCGACATCTCTGAAATATTGATCATCATCTTTTTATATCCACCAAGTCATCATCCTCTAAATCCTATCTAGGATCACCCCCTTGTACCCATGAGGAAGCATCCTTAAGCACACGTTGATCTGCCAAGTTTTACGATTAGGTTACAGTTCTCTATGATCTTAGAATCTGGTCACCAAGTCGTTCATAACCGTGAACACGACTTTTCGAAAATATTTAACCCTGCAGGGGTGTACAACTTTACCCACAGATACTAACCTTATCTTAATGCCACTAGTAATAGCCCTCTTCCTTGGAAGGCCGACAGAGGGTGGTTAGACACGACCTTTACCTTGCTTTCGCTGAGACCATGAGTCACGACCTATGGATGGTTCCGCCATAATGGGTCAAGTCCCGAAGCCGGTCCCTTGATATGTGAGGCAAGGTTGGTTTACCAGGGGCTCCATCCACCCCAAGAAACCCCGGCCACGCTTACCTACCTGTTATGAATGCACCTCCTTCACCGCCTTCGAGAAGATCCAGAATGCATGTCGAATGGAATGCCCGAACTATGTGACTCATGGAATCTACTAGGCAAGTTAGTTGCTCGTGAGGTTTTCCAGGCCCCGTGTGGTTGTACGCTCGTCTCGATTCCAAAGGCAAGAACTCAGGTCCTAGTGGTGGCGAACATGGGACTATAAAATGTTGGAGATATGCCCTAGAGGCAATAATAAATGTAGTTATTATTATATCTTTTTGTTTATGATAAATGTTTACATTCATGCTATAATAGTATTAACAAGGAAACATTAATACTTGTGTGATTTGTAAACTTAAATTGAAGTCCCTAGTAAAGTCTCTTCATAATACTAGCTTGTTGGTTAATAAATGATTGTGGTTTCCCTATCATGAACATTGAGATGTTATTAACAATAAGATCATATCGTTAGGAGAATGATATGATGGACATACTCCTATAGATAAGCGTAGCATAAAGATCAAGTCATTTTAAATAGTTCAATTGCTATATCCTTTCTGATACATAGTAACCTAATTCCTTCGACCATGAGATCATGCATATCACCTTCACCGGATGGATGCTTTGATGACATCAAACACCACACCGTAAATGGGTGGCTATAAAGGTGGCATTGAGTGTTCGGAAAGTATTGGTTGAGACACATGGATCAAGAGTGGGATTTGTCCATCCATATGACGGATAGATATACTCTGGGCCCTCTCGGTGAAATGTCATCCAATTAGCTTGCAAGCATGTGACTGGCTCACAAGGGATCACATATCACGGGAACGAGAAAAGAGTACTTATCGGTAACGAGGTTAAACTAGGTATGCAGAGATACCGACGATCATAACCTCGGATAAGTAAACTATCGTGAGACAAAGGGAAATTGGTATCGTATGTAAGTGGTTCATTCGATTGCAAAGTAATCGTAGAAATATGTGGGAGCCATATGAATTTCCAGATTCCTCTATTGGTTATTGTTCGGAGAAGTGTCTCGATCATGTCCGCATAATTCACGAACCGTAGGGAGACACACTTAAGGATTCGACGTTGTTTGAGTAGTTATGGAATGATGAGAAAGAGACCGAATGATGTTCGGAGTCTCGGATGGGATTCGGGATATCACGAGGAGATCCGGAATGGTCCGGAGAATAAGATTCTTATAAGGAAAGTCCTGTTTCGGAGTTGGGGAATGGTTCCGGTGTTTTCATCGGGAATGTTCTAGAAGGTTACGGAATGTCCGGCACTCCGGAGGGGAAGGGTATATGAATGTGTTATATCAAGTTGGTATGATTGCATCATGTACTCGGTGTCATCTCTGAACAAAATAGAGGGTTTATTCAAATCCTAGTTTGAAAAGTCAAACGCCAAGTTTGAAAGTCAAACGGCTATTTTTGGGAAGTGGAGAGGGAGGTGGAAACCGACTTGGGGGAGGAGTTCCTCCTCCCATCGCTGGCGCACCACGAAGCCGAGTTGGGAGGGACTCCCCTCCCTTGGCCGGCCCCCTCCACCTATAAAAGGAGGGGCAGGTCTCCCCTCCTAGACACACAAGTTCCTACCTCTAAACCCTAGCCCCAAGCCGCCACCGCCTCCATAGCCGCCGTTGCCCCTAGGGCACTCGCCGCCGCCTAGGTCAAACCCTAGCCGCCGGCCTAGCCGCCTCCTCGGCGTGTCTAAACCCTAGATCGTCGAGGGACTCTCTCATACTCCACCATACTCGCTCCGGCTTAAGGCGAAGCCCTGCGAGATCTCCCCTCTACTTCCTGTACCACGCCGTTGTGCTGCCGGAATCGCGAGGAAAGTGCTACAACCTCCGCTGCCTGCTGGAACAAGGGAGAGGAAGGTCTTCGTCGAGTACCGAACATGTGACCGACTGCGGGAGCGCTGCCGGAACGCAGCGCCGGAAGGATCGTCTACGCGATCTTGAGATCGGGAAGAGTACAACTACATCACCCACGAGAATCCGCTCTCGTTAAACACTTTGGAATTTTTGAGGGTGAGTTATTCCATCGACTCATTGCTACAATCTAGTAGATAGATCTTGGCTTGTTTGTTTGTATGCGATATAATTTTTTTGTTTTCCATGCTACGAAACCCTACAGTGGTATCAGAGCCGTGTCTATATGTAGATCTGTTGCACGAGTAGAACACAATGGTCATTGTGGGCGTTGATGCTTTTATTGTCGATTGCGTCTTGTGTACTTTGCATCTTGCGGGATGTTGGGATGAAGCGGCCCGGGCTAACCTTACATGACATCGTTCATGAGACTTGCTCCACACTTGACATGCAACTTGTATTGCATAAGTGGCTTTGCGGGTGCCTGTTTCTCCTAGCATAGTTAAGATCCAATTTACAACGGGTGATTAACAATACTAGTATCAATGTTGTGGTTCTTGTTCCTAAGTTAGAACGCCACTTATTGTAAGCCCCAAACCACGTAAAACATGCAAAGAAAGTAGAGGCGTCTAACTTTGTTTTGCAGGGGTGTGCTGTGATGTGATATGGCCATGATTGTGATTATATTTGATGTATGCAATGTTCCTTATTGTAAGTTGGCAACCGGCAGGAGACATATGGTTGTCTTTAATTTATGTTAAGACCCGCGTGTCTATTCAAAGTATTTGTAATAGTTGAAGCCGGTGGACGACAACCATGGAGAAGCGTCATTGACCTTGATGCAATGCCGGTGATGATGGAGATCATGTTCGTGCTTGAAGATGGAGATCGGAAGCACAAAGAAGAAAGGCCATATTATATCACATATTATGAATTGCATGTGATGTTAATCCTTTATGCATCTTGTATTGCTTAGTTAACGACGGTAGCATTATAAGATGATCCCTCATGCACATGAATTTCAAGTCATAAAGTGTTCACCCTTAGTTAGCACCGTTGCTAAAGCTTGTTGTTTCGAAGCACCACGTGATGATCGGGTGTGTTAGATTCCGCAAGTGTATACAACGTGAGCAAGCCAGATTTGCTCATGCGGAAGCTAAGGTTTGATCTTGACGAGCCTAGCATGTACAGACATGGTCTCGGAACACGGATCACCGAAAGGTAAAGCATGAATCATATAGTAGATATGATGAACATGTCGATTGTTCGCCATTGAAACTATATCAACTCTCGTGATGATCGGTGTTGATGAGGTGGATTTGGTTCGTGTGATCACTAAAACAATGTGAGGGATATTGTTTTGAGTGGGAGTTCACCTAGATTAATTTTATTATTAATTTGAACTCAATTTGTCATAAACTTAGTCTAAACTATTGCAAATATGTTGTAGATCAATGGCAGCCCCTACCATCAATTTTAATGCGTTCCTAGAGAAAGAAAAGTTGAAAAACAATGGAAGCAACTTCGCGGATTGGTTCCTCAATTTGAGGATTGTCCTCACAGCTGGTAATTTGACCTATGTGCTGGATGCACCGCTGGGTGACCCGCCTGCAGCTGATGCTACCGACGAAGTAAAGAACGTTTACCTCGCTCGGAAGACTCAATACTCCACAGTTCAGTGTGCTATCTTGTATGGTTTAGAATCGGAGCTTCAGAAAAGGTTTGAGAATTCAGACCCACATGATATTGTCCGTGAACTCAAATTGATCTTTGAGACTCACGCGGCAATTGAGAGATATGAGGCTTCTGAAAAGTTCTTTAACTGCAAGATGGAAGAGGGTAGCTCCGTCAGTGAGCATGTGCTTAAGATGTCTGGGCACGCAAGCAAACTTCAAAGCTTGGGCATAGTGATTCCTAATGCTTTGGGGATTTACTGTGTCCTCCTATCACTACCACCAAGTTACAAGAACTTTGTGATGAACTACAACATGCAAAACATGAACAAGCAGTTGCCACAACTGTTTGCTATGTTGAAATCTGCAGAAGTGGAGATCAAGAAAGAGCACCAAGTGTTGATGGTCAATAAGACTGCCAAATTTAAGAAAGGCAAGTCTAAGCAAAAGGGACACTTCAAGAAGGGTGGTAAGAAAGTTACCGCACCGACGAAGAAGATCAAGGCTGGACCTAAGCCTAATACTGAGTGCTTTTACTGCAAGGGAGAAGGTCACTGGAAGCGGAATTGCCCAAAGTACTTGGCAGATTTGAAGAACGGCAACATCAAGAAGAAAGGTATATCCGATATACATGTTATTGATGTGTATCTCACTAGTACTCGTAGTAGTGCCTGGGTATTTGATACTGGTTCGGTTGCTCATATTTGTAACTCGAAACAGGTGTTGCAGAATAAACGGAAGCTAGCGAAGAACGAGGTGACGATGCGCGTGGGAAACGGATCAAAGGTTGATGTGATCGCGGTCGGCACGCTACCCCTTCATCTACCATCAGGATTAGTTTTATACTTAAATAATTGTTATTTGGTGCCTGCGTTAAGCATGAACATTATATCGGGATCTTGTTTATTGCGAGACGGTTACTTGTTTAAGTCCGAGAATAATGGTTGTTCGATTTATATGAGTAATATGTTTTATGCACATGCACCTTTGATAGATGGTCTATTCTTATTGAATCTCGATAGTGGAAATACACATATCAACAACATTGAGGCTAAACGTTTGAAATTGAGCGATAACTCGACCTATATGTGGCACTGTCGTCTTGGTCACATTAGAGTGAAGCGTATGAAGAAACTCCATTCCGATGGACTTCTTGAATCACTTGATTTTGAATCACTTGAAAGATGCGAAGCATGTCTGATGGGTAAAATGACTAAGACTCCATTTTCTGGTATGATGGAGCGAGCTACGGACTTATTGGAAATCATACATACCGATGTGTGTGGTCCAATGAGTGTAGCATCACGCGGTGGTTATCGTTATGTTCTTACCTTCACGGATGACTTGAGTATATATGGGTATATCTATTTTATGAAACATAAGTGCGAAACTTTTGAGAAGTTCAAGGAATTTCAAAGTGAGGTAGAAAATCAACGTAACAAGAAGATTAAATTTCTACGTTCTGATCGTGGAGGTGAATATCTAAGTTACGAGTTTGGCGAGCATTTGAAGAAATGCGGAATACTTTCACAATTGACACCGCCGGGAACACCACAGCGTAATGGTGTGTCCGAACGTCGTAATCGAACTCTCTTAGATATGGTTCGTTCTATGATGTCACTTACAGATTTACCGCTACCATTTTGGGGTTATGCACTAGAAACAGCCGCATTCACTTTAAATAGGGCACCATCTAAATCCGTTGAAACGACACCGTATGAATTATGGTTTGGGAAGAAACCTAAATTGTCGTTCCTTAAAGTTTGGGGTTGCGAAGCCTATGTAAAGAAGTTACAGCCGGACAAGCTTGAACCCAAAGCGGAAAAATGCATCTTCATAGGATACCCGAAGGAAACTATTGGGTATACCTTCTATCATAGATCCGAAGGCAAAATCTTCGTTGCCAAGAATGGATCCTTTCTAGAGAAGGAATTTCTCTCGAAAGAAGTGACTGGAAGGAAAGTAGAACTCGACGAGGTTGTCGAACCTTCTCTCGAAATTGCGAGTAGCGCAACACCATAAGAAGTTCCTGTGGTGCCTGCACCAATAAGAGAGGAAGCTAATGATGATGATCATGAAACTTCGGTTGTAGTTGCTACAGAGCCTCGCAGGTCAACGAGAACTCGTACCACTCCAGATTGGTATGATCCCGTTATGAGTGTCATGTTGGTGGACAACACCGATGACCCTGAGACATATGAGGAAGCGATGATGAGCCCAGATTCCAATAAATGGCAAGAAGCCATGAAATCCGAGATTGGATCCATGTATGAAAACCAAGTATGGACTTTGGTGGACTTACCAGATGGCCGGAAGGCTGTCGAGAACAAATGGATTTTCAAGAAGAAAACAGATGCTGATGGTAATGTTACTGTCTATAAAGCTCGACTTGTCGCAAAAGGGTTTCGACAAATTCAAGGAGTTGACTACGATGAGACTTTCTCACTAGTAGTGAAGCTAAAATCTGTGAGGATTATGTTAGCAATCGCTGCATATTATGATTATGAGATATGGCAGATGGATGTCAAAACAGCATTCCTCAATGGAGACATTGATGAAGAGTTGTATATGATGCAACCCAAAGGTTTTGTCGATCCTAAAGATGCTAACAAGGTATGCAAACTTCAACGGTCCATCAATGGATTGAAGCAAGCATCCCAAAGTTGGAATCAATGTTTTGATAAGGTAATCAAAAGTTTTGGTTTTGTACAAACTTATGGAGAAGCTTGTATTTACAAGAAAGTGAGTGGGAGCTCTGTAGCATTCTTAATACTATATGTAGATGACATATTGTTGATTGGGAATGATGTAGACCTTCTTAATAGTGTCAAGGAATATTTGAATAATAGTTTTTCAATGAAGGATCTTGGCGAAGCAACTTACATATTAGGCATAAAGATTTATAGAGATAGATCGAGACGCCTAATATCATTGTCACAAAGTACATATTTGTACAAAGTTCTAAAGAGGTTTGGAATGGAAGATAGCAAGAAAGGGTTCTTACCCATGTTGCCCAATACGACCTTGAGTAAAACTCAAAGTCCGACATCGGCAGAAGATAGAGAAAGGATGAGTAAGACTCCCTATGCCTCAGCCATAGGATCTCTAATGTATGCCATGCTATGTACTAGACCCGACATTGCATATGTTGTTAGTTTAACTAGCAGATATCAAAGTGATCCAGGAGTGGATCATTGGACATCGGTCAAAAACATCCTTAAGTACTTGAGAAGAACTAAGGATATGGTTCTTTCTTATGGAGGTGATGAACAGCTCGTTGTTAATGGTTACACCGATGCTAGTTGGAACACCGATCCGGATGATTCTAAATCACAATTTGGATACGTATTTATTTTGAATGGTGCAGCGGTTAGATGGAGGAGTGCAAAGGAGAGCGTTGTGGCGAGATCTTCAACTGAATCGGAATACATGGCTGCTTCAGAGGCTTCACAAGAAGCGATATGGATGAAAGAGTTCATTACTGAGCTGGGTGTGGTCCTAGTGCGCTGGACCCAATGTCTATCTACTGTGATAACATGGGCGCCATAGCCAATGCGCAAGAACCAAGGTCACACAAGAAGCTGAAGCACATCAAGCTACATTTTCATGCTATCCGAGAACATGTCCAAGATGGGGACATAAAGATTTGCAAAGTACACACAGATCTGAATGTGGCGGATCCGTTGACTAAACCTCTCCCGAGGGAAAAACATGACCAGCACCAAACTGCCATGGGTGTTCGGTATATTACCATGTAATCTAGATTAGATGACTCTAGTGCAAGTGGGAGACTGTTGGAGATATGCCCTAGAGGCAATAATAAATGTAGTTATTATTATATCTTTGTGTTTATGATAAATGTTTACATTCATTCTATAATAGTATTAACAAGGAAACATTAATACTTGTGTGATTTGTAAACTTAAATTGAAGTCCCTAGTAAAGTCTCTTCATAATACTAGCTTGTTGGTTAATAAATGATTGTGGTTTCCCTATCATGAACATTGAGATGTTATTAACAACAAGATCATATCGTTAGGAGAATGATATGATGGACATACTCCTATAGATAAGCGTAGCATAAAGATCAAGTCATTTTAAATAGTTCAATTGCTATATGCTTTCTGATACATAGTAACCTAATTCCTTCGACCATGAGATCATGCATATCACCTTCACCGGATGGATGCTTTGATGACATCAAACACCACACCGTAACTGGGTGGCTATAAAGGTGGCATTGAGTGTTCGGAAAGTATTGGTTGAGACACATGTATCAAGAGTGGGATTTGTCCATCCATATGACGGATAGATATACTCTGGGCCCTCTCGGTGAAATGTCATCCAATTAGCTTGCAAGCATGTGACTGGCTCACAAGGGATCACATATCACGGGAACGAGAAAAGAGTACTTATCGGTAACGAGATTGAACTAGGTATGCAGAGATACCGACGATCATAACCTCGGATAAGTAAACTATCGTGAGGCAAAGGGAAATTGTTATCGTATGTAAGTGGTTCATTCAATCGCAAAGTAATCATAGAAATATCTGGGAGCCATATGAATTTCCAGATTCCTCTATTGGTTATTGTTCGAAGAAATGTCTCGATCATGTCCGCATAATTCACGAACCGTAGGGAGACACACTTAAGGATTCGACGTTGTTTGAGTAGTTATGGAATGATTATAAAGAGACCAAATGTCGTTCGGAGTCTTAGATGGGATTTAGGATATCACGAGGAGATTCGGAATGGTCCGGAGAATAAGATTCATATAAGGAAAGTCCTGTTTCGGTGTTGGGGAATGGTTCCGGTGTTTTCATCGGGAATGTTCTAGAAGGTTCCGGAATGTCCGGCACTCCGGAGGGGAAGGGTATATGAATGTGTTATATCAAGTTGGTATGATTGCATCATGTACTCGGTGTCATCGCTGAACAAAATAGAGGGTTTATTCAAATCCTAGTTTGAAAAGTCAAACGCCAAGTTTGAAAGTCAAACGGCTATTTTTGGGAAGTGAAGAGGGAGGTCGAAACCGACTTGGGGGAGGAGTTCCTCCTCCCACCGCCGGTGCACCACCAAGCCGAGTTGGGGAGGGACTCCCCTCCCCTTGGCCGGCCCCCTCCACCTATAAAAGGAGGGGCATGGCTCCCCTCCTAGACACACAAGTTCCTACCTCTAAACCCTAGCCCCAAGCCGCCACCGCCTCCATAGCCGCCACCGCCCTTAGGGCACTCGCCGCCGCCACCTAGGTCAAACCCTAGCCGCCGGCCTAGCCCCCTCCTCGGCGTGTCTAAACCCTAGATCTTCGAGGGACTCTCTCATACGCCACCATACTCGCTCCGGCTTAAGGCGAAGCCCTGCGAGATCTCCCCTCTACTTCTGGTACCACGCCATTGTGCTGCCGGAATCGCGAGGAGAGTGCTACAACCTCAGCTGCCTGCTGGAACAAGGGAGAGGAAGGTCTTCGTCGAGTACCGAATGTGTGACCGACTGCGGGAGCGCTGCCGGAACGCAGCGCCGGAAGGATCGTCTACGCGATCTTGAGATCGGGAAGAGTACGACTACATCAGCCACGAGAATCCGCTCTCGTTAAACACTTTGGAATCTTCGAGGGTGAGTTATTCCATCGACTCGTTGCTACAATATAGTAGATAGATCTTGGCTTGTTTGTTTGTATGCGATAGAAATTTTTTGTTTTCCATGCTAGGAAACCCTACATAAAAACCACATCCCACCATGGCCTCCGATACAAGCCTTAGCATGTTTAATCTCAAATCAACGATCTCATCTCGTCACGTTCTTCTGTCATACTCGATTCTGTGCATCTGATACAACATCTGGATGAACCAGTACTGTCAGCTATGCATGGCTAAGAAAGACACAGATATAAGCTTTAGCAGTTCACACAAGCCAAACCTAGTTATGCTAGGAGCAGTGGATCAGGTAATAAAAGCTCAATGGGAGTAATGCGACAGATAGGATACTCTATCTATCGATAAAAGACCATAGTAGAATCATATGCACCATGGCAGGAATTGAAATGCTTTCGAAATCATAGGATTATATCATGGTGGGGCTATGCTTGCCTTTGCCTATTGATAATAGATAAACATATCTTTGGAGGCCTTGTACTTGACTTGGTTACAATTGGTCAAGTATTTGTCTTCGAGCTTCGACGGTTTTGATCTCTGACTTCAATCTCGATCTCGATATTGTATTCTACCAAAGAAGAACCAAACACCGGAAAGAGAGAGAAACAATCAACACATGGCATTGGTTCAATGCTCAAGCAAGAATGATGATATGACAAGTTAAATTGTATTGAAATGTAACCCTAAGGCATGCTTAACAATTTAATCAGGGTTCCGAGGGGCATAAACCCTAACTCGGGGAAACTCCGGAATCAACTGTGATGGGTTACTAGGTTGTTCTAATTAAACTTGCTATGAAAGTTTTTGAACAATGCATGATTATAGTGTAATTAGATAGTTCTCCATTTTATGAACATTTTGATATATTGTACTTATTTTTATGACTTATAAATCATTAGATATTGAAATTTACAAGTTTATACCATTTTTTGGAATTATTAAAACAATTTGTTTATTGCATCATTATGACATCAGCGGGGGCATTTAATATTTTTACACCATTACTAGGCTTAGCCGATGTGGCTGACTGTGGGCCAGGGCCAGGTCACTGCCACCTAGGCGGTCAAAGGTCAGCGGGCCCGTGGGCCATGTGACCCTGACGCGGGCGTGACGTCAGCACGACGTCCACATTCAGGCGATGGTCGCCAGCGACGACAGAGGCCTCGCCTACACGCGCGGATGGGCTCATTAGAAAGCGCGGGGCAAAATAAGCCATCTAGGGGCGGCGCTGCTGCTCCTTGGTCAGCGGAGTGACGTCCACAACGATGGGAGGAGGCCGTACTTGTAGGGCATGATCAGCCGGTGGTTACAGAGCGAGAGGGGGAGGTTGAAGGAGTACTTCCTGACCAGGATCTCACGGTGATGCCGAAGAAGGGCTCGAAGAGTCGCGGGGAGGTCGGAATCGATGTCGACGGTGGTGGAGCTCGTCAGGCTTGAGTAAGACAACGGCTGTGCGGAGATTCCGGGCGCCCCTCTTCGATTACTACTGTGGAGAGGTAGAGGGCGGCGAGGCGAAGCTCGTGGGCTATACACGAGACACGGGGTGGCACGGAACGGCGGCGATTCGTCAGCGAGGAGCGGCTAGGGTTTCGGCCTCCAAGGGAACGAGAGAGAGGGATGTCGTGAGAGAGAGTGGGAGGGGATAAGGACGGGACAGGGGGTTGGTGTGGCTCTTATCCTCACCCCGGAGCGCGACGAACGGCGGCAAGAGAGCGGCACGGATCAACGACAGCTTCGGCGAGAGGCAGCTTCTTGCGTTGCGGGAGGAACACGACGAAGACGGAGCCAAAGCGGTACGTGACGGTAGCGGGCCACGCATGGGCCGCGAGCTGCGCTAGCTACTGCATGCGTGTAGGAAAGAGGGAGAGGGAGAGAACTGGGCCGGGCTGGGCTGCGGCCTGGTTGCTCTGCTGCTCATTTTTTATTTGCAAACCCTTTTTATTTTCTGTTTGGTATTTTCAAATCCTTTTCTATTTTGAAAATTCTAAAAATACTAGAACTTTATAAAATTTATTTGAAACACATAGGGGACCTCCATACTATTTGGGCTCCACATACTTTGTACTTTTCAAATATTTTCAAAAGCATTCGAATAAGTTTTCAAGAGAGGAAGGATTAGGGTTTAGGGTTTTATCTTATTTTTCTTCAATGCATTTTTAAGGAATGATGCTCATGATGCACAATCTAAACCCTAATGTGAGATTAAATAAAATTTGGGTGTTACACGGGTGACGCCTAGAGAGGAGGTGGCGAGCTCGGCCGGGCGATGAGAAGGCGAAGCTGAGGCCCAGCGTCGACGTGGGGGAGGGTGCCAGAGTGGCGGTTCCTATTGAGCGTTGGCGGCGGCGGGCGCTTGGGAGAGGAGCGAGGGTGTGGGAGCGGGGAGAATGTGGTGGGTCTAGGGGAATCCCGATGCGGGGCAGCGGTCGCTGTGCCGCGTGGGCAGGGGCGATGTGTGCGTGTGTGCTCTGTGTGTGCGGCGGGCTGGTGGGTGGGGGTTATGTGAGGGACTTGGGGCGTGTGCGGGTGTGTGTGTTGAGGATCCGGCGGCAGGGACTGAGATAGGGTTATAGGGTTAGTGTTAGGGTTTGAGGGTAGAGCTAGGGTTTGTTTTCCTGGGGTTGTAGGTGGACTCCGGTTGGGCCTTTTGGGCCTAGCCGGCGGTTTGCCTCCCCCAGTTTATAAAAATATATATTTATTTATCAATTTATTTGAATACTCTTTTGTTAAATAGTTTAGACAAAATAAAAGATCTGGGCCTATCGACGGTTTTGGTTTGAACAAAGGAGGGAGTATCTAGAAAACAAAATACGCTTTTAGCAAGATAGTTTTAAACAAACAATATGCGTGTAGATGTCATGATGATGCACAGAGACAAGACATGCGATTTTCTAGTAGTGGTTTTACCCGGGGAGGTATGATGAGCTAGTTTGCAAAACCCATGTATTAACAAGTTGTCAAAGACAATTGCATCTACATGAATTGTTTGCAATGAAATACAACTGTATCCTTGTTGGAAAACATTTATGAGGATATCAAAGTTTTGTTGTACTTCTTATCTTCCATCAACAAATCAATCAGTGGCTTGGTGTGCTTGGAGGATCTTCTCGATATGTGAAGGTATCAACATACCATATAATAATTATTTGCACATGCTTGACTAACTTGAAATTATTTCCGAGGAAGCAATGATAACTCTACTCGAATTCCACGGCGACATCTTTCAACAATTGCGCGTGAACTAGAGAGGGATACTTCTAACATCCAGAACACATACTTCGAGAGGACACAAATATGGTTCTCAAAAGTTTCCAACATTAATGTCAATTATTCCATATGAATATTGTCTTGCATGGAGAAGATAAGGATGTAATTGATGGGCTCAATAACAAAATGTTCAATATACCCCAAGAAAACGGGCTCATATGTTGTATAAACAATGCATAGACGTTGGCCAGACCAGTGGACAAGAAGATGCACTTAGGTGAGACATCACAAGTAAATAAACCATCAGATAGTCCTTGGAACTGAGTTTGATTTGATGATAGCCCAAATCAAATAAAAGGTAGGAGAGATAACATATCCATAAAGTATATACTATCTTGCTTCAACACGAACACAACTAAACATCCCTTTAAGAAGGAACTGATTTGGATGGAAATTTTGTCTTACAACTCTCCAAGTTGTTGTTTAAGCTTAACCAACTTGTTCAGGGGTATCCAATATGGATCCTTGGAGAAAGGAGTAGTTCAAATAACTTGCTTGCTCAAGAACTTGACAACACGGTCATGTGGCAACATGGCGATACTTCTAGAAGACATCCAAAATATCACGAACCACCGATATGTCACTTAGTTCGAGAGGGATACTTCCTTGGGAAGGCAAGAAGACATAGTCTTAGAGCTTCAACATGAGCCTAACTCTTCGACTGAAGAGGGTGTACCATAATATCGTACTTGGTAGCTCAATCAAACTTTTCTTAGTGATAGATTAACCATCATGCTAGGAATGATACAAATGTCCTTTGAGTTCAAAGCAATAAGAATAACTAAGAATCTTAGATGGCTACATCATGACGCATGCACAACACTCATGAGTGCGATCAACTTAGAGGAAAGGTGGGTAAATATGTGTAAGAGCATCACTTCATTCAGAGGTCATGGAACTCAACACGACATCTTAGTATAAAGGAGTGTGATACTCTAAGGTGGAACAGAACATAAGCTAATCAATGCTTGTTGATCTTTGGATTACAACACTTTGACCTGGTCTTAGAAATGACGAGGTACTGGAGTTTGTTTCTCCTGACATCCAGAACTGGTTTGTCTTGACGGACCACAAGAGTATATTGCATCGGACGACACCAATGCACATCTACTACTTGGCTACCAACTAGTAGACAAAGATCGGAAAACAACAAAGAAGGAAGAACATGCTCATAATAGAATCCCGAGATGCAGACGCATAGATTATCAATCTTCCGAAAACCAATGCAAAGAAGGGAAGGTGTGGCAGAATCACGAGTATAGATGCGAGACTCACGAGGAGCACTCTTGTCGTGATCTATTTGGTTCCATTAAAGAACATCTTCCATAGAATGTGGTAGGGGAAGTACTTAGTTGTCACAATTCAATCGTGACAATAACCACAAGCTTGAAGACTAGAGTAAGAAATACTAGCCATCCTGAAGTAATGTTTGAGCATTAGCAACAGGGATCAAAAGATGGATCTTGGGTTAAAGGTCAGCTTCATGTACAAGATTCACAACACCAGAATCCAGCACAATCAGGGATCTTCGGTTCAAGTCCAAGGGTTAAAACCCAAAGAAAGGAGTAACTACTATCTTAGTAGCATAGAGGGTACCACAAGGTAGCTTCCAAGAGAAGAAACAACTTCTGAAGTACCCGAACAAATAAAAGGAGGCACACGAGGCGAAAGGAGACCTCAAAGCCTAGAACAGAACATTGTGGGACCATAAACATGATGTCGTGGGCCCAAAAGACAGAGAGATCATGATGGAAAGAAATCTCTCAAGTGAAACGGAGCAAGGAAAGCAAGGAACACCACACACCAGACTCCAGAGAACTCTACACTAGGTCAATTGGTTGGGAAATGACATGCCCAGATGGCACCTAAGCTTTGAAAGACAAGAAGATATAGCAAAAAAATTCCAAATCAACACCAGATAAGGTAACCCAGAGTTAGAGCGAAACTGGATAAGGAGAAAAACAAGTATAATTGAGTTTTTGGAAATAATTTTCAGCTTTCAAATAGTTTTCACAAGCACTAGACTCAACATCGACCAATATAAAGGGTTTCCTACAGTTGGTAATGCTCTGATACCAAAACCTATGACACCCCTGGGATCAGGGCTAAACAAATCCCAGACCTCCGTATGACATAAGCTTAACCTTGAGCTCGAGGATATCTAGTGAAGAATCGATAAACACAACAGTGACCCTACGACACAAAAATTATTACAACAAGCTCATAACTGAGCGAAGAACCAAATTATTACAAGAAGAGGTCACTGACCACAAATATCAAACAACGGAAGGCAAATTATGCTATTAAGTATAGCAAACTTAAGAAATGGCCTAAGAGGCCTGAAGCATAACGATGATGTCTCCAGTCTGCTGGCCGGGAACCCCAAGCTATTCTTCGATGTAGAGGTTGAAACAAACTCATCTTCAGGGGGGACACTTACTCTGTCAAAAGTATCAACAAAGCAAGGTTGAGTACAGGGTGTACTCCGCAAGACTTATGGCTGATGGCGTTGTTTTGCATAAAGCCATATTTGTTTATAAAACAGGAGGGAGAAGAAGCTCGTATAATTAGAGTGTTTTAAAAGGGGATAAGAGAGCGACATCTCCAAATCATTGATCGTCATCTTTTGATATCCACCAAGTCATCATCATCGAACCTCATCTAGGATCACCCCCTCATACCCAAGAGGAAGCATCCTTAAGCACACTTTACTTCGCCAAGTTTTATGATTAGGTTATTCTTCGCTATGATCCCACGTCCATTCCCATGTCGTCCATAACCGTGGACACGGATTTTAGAAAAGATTATTACCCTCCAGGGGTGTACAACTTTACCCACACGCGTCGACCGACTCTTAGCATCACTAGACACACTTCCTTGGTGTGCTGACAGAGGGTGGTCGACAGAAACCTTTACCTTACTTTTGCCTAATCCATGAGTCAACAGAAGGGCTCCCGGCTGCGGTTGTTGGCCATACTCCTAGGAGGTCCTCGACTTTGTGTATCGGGATCCAGTTCAATGTCGTGCATCCTTCACCCGGCCACGTCCTATATGCTTGCACCATTTTCCAAAACCTGTTTCCATGCGGGTGCCGAATAAATCCTCAAACTACGGACTCATGGATCAGACTAGGCAAGTTGGGGTCAAGGGGTTCCCAAAGCCCCGTGTGGCTGTACGCTCATATTGGTTTAAGAGGCAAGAACCTCTGGTCCTAAGGGTGGCAAGTATGGGACTGCGAAAACCACAACCCGTGTGGCCTCCCATACAAGCCTTAGCATGTTTACCTCACATCACCTGCCATACCACGTTCTCCTGTCCCACTAGGATCATTCGGAGCTCGGATCCATCAACCAGGTGAATCAGCATAAATATTAAAGCATGGCTAAGCACAACAGATATAACAGCTCTAGCAACGCTAACAAAGCCAAACCCTAGTTATGCTAGGAGCAGTGGATCAGGGATTATAGGTTCAAAGGAAACAAGCATCAGATAGGATAATTCTACCTATCGATAAAAGACTTTGGAACCGTATGCACATGGCAAGAATTTAAGATGTTTGAAAACATATGATCATATCATGTGTGGGGTTTCGCTTGCCTTTGCCTGTTGATATCTAGTATAGATCTTCAGATTCATCATCTTGACTTGTTCGTCAATAACAAGGATATAGCTCTCCATGGTTCATCTTGTTGGCATTATTCATCGATGACCTTCGATATTGTTGATCTCGATCTTCAATCTTGGACTCGATTCCAATATCGTATTCTACTGGAGAAGAACCAAATCACTGGAAAGAAAGGGGAAACAATCAACACATGGCATCGATGCAATGATCAATCAAGGATGACAATATGTCAAGTTAAAAGTTATTGAAATAGAAACCATAAACATGCTAGACCATTTAATCGGGGTTCCGAGGGGTGCAAACCCTAACTCGGGGAAACCCCGGATGCATATGAGAGGGTTCATTCTGTTATTATAATTAAACCTTTCATGAAAGTTGATTAACAATGTATGATTATGTTTCTATTGTGTAGATCTTATTTTTCTGAACATTTTGATATATTATACATATTTTTCTGACTTACAGATTATTATTTATGTTTTTCTCAATTTAAAACCATTTTAATCATTTTAGGAAATTTTAAAACATTTTAGGATTATAATAAATATCTATCCACTTGGTCCCACATGTCATGTTTTTATTCATTTCAGAAAACAATTTCCAAAATTATTAAATATCTTTATAGGCTGGGCCCACAGGGGTTTATTAATATTCCAGAAAACAATTACAAAAACATTTAATAAAAATAAAGTAGCTTTACGACATCATCACGATGTCATGCTGACGTTAGTAGAGGAGGATTCCTCGGATCGTCGATCGATCCGTCGTTTGGAAGCTCGCCGGGATGTGCTAGTGGGCTCGTTAGAGAGAGGGGATTTAAGCGAGTCAGGTAGTGGTGGCGCCACCAGAAAATGGTTACCGGAGCAGGAGCACGACGGCGGCCAGCGGCGGCGGTGACAGGCACACGTCATGGGGATGATTTCGGAAGCAAACAAGGGAGGGGAGGGTACTGGCGGATTCCTAGGATCACCGTGATGCTCGTGGGGGGATCGGGGAGCTCGGGGGAGGCCCGAATCGATGGCGCACACGGCGGATAGAGCTCGGGAGGGAGATTTCGATTGTGGCGCCTGGGGTTTCTCTGGCTCGTGTGGTTGAATGACGTGAACTAGGACTACACGGCGGTCGCGATAGTGGACTCAGAACAACGAGGGTTGGTCAGAAACTGCGGACGCCGGCGATGTCTGGAGCTAGGGTTTGTCGGCCAGAGAGAGATTGGGGAGAGGAAGAGTAAAAATGAGGCACGACTAGCGTTCTTCGGGCGGCAACATCAATCTTTATAGACTCAGGGGTGGCGGCGCGCATCGTGGCGACAAAGAGGAGCACCGAGTGGCCGGGGAAGAGCCACCGAGATGCTTCCCTCCGTCGGGGAGGAAGACGACGAAAACAGAGGAGGTCGAAGAGTTATGGGCCGCGCTGGACTGTTTTGGGCACCAGGTGGGTCTTGGCTGGGCCGAGCCAGAAAGAGAGGGAGGGAGGGCTCCGACCTGATTAGGATAGAAACCTTTTTTATGCCTAGATCTTTTTCTATTTTCTGTTTTCACTTTCCAAATTCTATTTTCAAAACCTTTTATGTTTTGAAAGTTTTATTGATGTGGACATCCCATATAATGATACAACCGTTGTACCTCCAGCTACACACATACAAGGACCTATCACTCGATCTCGTGCTAAACAACTTAACTATCAGGTACTTTCGTTTCTTGGAACTATTCCTCACATACATGAGAATATGATGCTGCCTAAATCAGATGTATTTCTTACTCTTAGGAATGATGGACCAAGCATGGATGAGAGGGACAAGCATTGGAGCATGGTCATGCATGGAGATGGCAGCAAGCATGTGATGATCCAAGAGAAGGCCACGGATGAAGATTTTAGAACTTTGAGGCCACCCTAATGAAGAAAGAAGGCTTGGACGAAATATTCAAGATTAATACTTCACAAATTCGTCCATAGCTTAATATGGTGTCGTGACACCTTTATTTTGGGCCAGGCCCATGTAATTTTCGCAGGATTTTAAATAGCCACTTTTTAGAGTCCGTATTTGAGGAGAAAAGGACTTCTAGGGTTGGATTCGGCCACCACTTCTATGGCTGGCCGAAACCCCACCTTTTCCTCCTTAAATACTCCCCTTAGCCGTCACCATAGACTCCGATTTTGTTTAGACATTAAGTTAGCCATCATAGCAACTTCGCCAAGGCTCGAGCGTTGCAGAGGCCTCTTGTACTTCACACCTATACAGGATCCCACCTTTTCAATAAATCTTTCATCTTAATCCGCAATATCTTGATTGCAATATTAGTTCTTACTTGTTCTCGATTTCAGGTAGGAATTAAGACCCTCGCTGGTCAGGCTGATCGTGTTCCCGTAGGATCGGTAACCTCCAGGAGATTGGCTTAGCGATTGCATTGGCGCTCATGCTCGCACGTGTAGTCGGATCGTCAAGCCCAAACTCCACCAAATCGACTATCACCATCTCATCGAAAGATCGGACACCTTTGCCCTATCAAGGGGTATCATATTTCAGGTTGCTCGGTGAGATTTTACTGTTTTCGTAGATTATATATGTTTTACCTATAACCCAGGAAAAAGCCAAAAACATATTTAGAGTTTAGATCCATCCCATCACCAATCTACGCCTTGCATTATCTTTTCAGTTTTGCATTGTTGAATTTGTGTCTACATCGTCGCGTTGAGTTGCTGGTCTTAGTGTCTCGTCCCTTAGAGTTTAGAGTTCTGATCACAGTAGTCACCGTCACACTCGCAGATCACCGCCACCATATTCTGCCACCAAATTCCGCCGCCATACACCCAGCCACCATAAACCCTAAAACTCCGTCATCGCCTTCCTACCGCGACACGGATACAATCACCTTTCCTGCCGCGGCACGAGTCCGAGTTGAGTTATTGTTTCCTAGTTTTTTTTCTTTTTACTCTCCTTCCTTGTTGTTTTCGTGTTGAGCTAAAGTCCGTGTCGAGCTAAAAGTTTAGTCGTAAGTCCAGAAGGAGAGCAAAAAAAAACCCGCCTCCGAAAAAACATTTATGGCTATACTAATTTTCGGCTCCGGGGATCACTTTTCTCCATCGGCCGTTATAGCGATATTTTTTTGGCGCATGTGCGCTTTCTGTTGCATAATACAAAAATTTCGAATTTTTTTGGGGGCTAACCTGTTTCTAGACCCCGTCGATCAGTTCTAGACACTCGCCATCATAGTGATTTTTGACATCTCGGTTCGCTTTTCAGGGTGCCAGATCATCATACATTTCTTGTTGTGTCACGTCATGACATCGTTGGTGATCTAGGCTCGCGTCTCTAGTACGGTCTAGCCTAGGACCAGCAAAGTACCGTTGTTGAGCATTCTTTCAACATTTGCATTGCTGTTTTGATAATTGCTAACCCCTTTGCTAAGCCTTCCCAGAGCTCCACAGATTTCTCCACATGCGGTGTCTCGAATCCTGGTAATCGCTCGGTTCAATCTCTGGACCCATTGCTCCTCGTGGTTGCACATCGCCTTTTCCTGCTATTTGTTAAGAACTTGTAAGAGCTTCGTATATTGCTTGACGGATTATGCGTGCGTTCCACCATATTTCCATAGTTATAGGCATATATACCTGTGCTTTTTAAAGGACTAACCATGACAGATACTTCGCATAACCCTGCCACAATGACGAACCAAGAACTACATGCCCACTTCTCCGAGCTATTGGTCGGTCGCGCTGAAGATGTGGATGCACGAATAGAGGAGTTTGACACCAAGCTCACCAACGCCATGGACAAGATCGACGGACTCGAGAAATCCTTCAATGACAAGCTTGACGCTCGGTTCAAGGAGGTTTTGGACAGATTGCTGGCACCCGCACCCTCCCCATTGGCACCTCGGCATGGCGCACGGCGCATTCCGATCACGGGTCATACTGCTGGTTTAGCTGCCGCCGCACCTCAGGCGGCTACCACTGCAGCTGAAGCACCTCAGGCTTCCACCACGGCTGCTGCTGCGACATTGGGGGCAGACGACGGGTACTACTACGACCTCTACGACGATGATCACTGGTACGTGATGATGATCATTACCACCCTGCTGGCCGACCCCGACATTACCACCGCAACGCTCGACCATTGGTATGTGATGATGATCATGTTGCAAAGCTTAAATTAAATATTCCATCTTTTGAGGGTTAATATAATCCTGATGCATATCTTACATGGGAGATGGAAGTAGAACAATGTTTTGCATGTTTAAAATATCCTGAGAATATGCGTGTTAGTGCTGCTACATGTGAATTTACTAAATTTGCTTCCCTTTGGTGGTCTGAGTATTGTCGTTTAAATCCTACTACTATTCCTCGTACTTGGACTGCTTTAAAAACTGCTAAGCATGTTCGTTTTGTGCCTCCCACTTATAAACGTGATTTACTAAATAATCTGACACGTTTGGAACAAGGGAAAAATTCTGTAGAAGAGTATTATCAGGAATTGCAAACAGGGATGGTTCGGTGTGGTCTTGTTGAATCTACTGAACAAATTCTTTCACGTTTCTTTGGTGGATTAAACAAGGACATTCAACACATATTAGACTATAAGGAATATAATTCCATCACTTATTTGTTTCATCTTGCTTGCAAAGCTGAACGTGAAGTGCAGGATCGCCAAACACCATGGAGGAGGACTAATAATTCTGCAGGTCGCACATCCACTTGTACATCCCGACAATCAGCGCCTCCTTCTCATGATTCTCCACCAGCTACTACCACATCCAAGGCCACTACAAGATTTCCGTCAGCTGCTCCACCACCGTCATCCAATGCTCCTGCTCGTAGTGCATCTTCTATGGCTTCCACGGGTAAAACAAAGGATATACAATGCCTCAAGTGCTGGGGTTTTGGTCATATTGAGAGACAATGCACAACACAACAGGTTATGATGGTGCGTGATGATGGTCAATATGATTCAGCGAGTGACTTTGATGAAGATACATTAGCTCTTATTTCTGCTCGAGATGGAGACAATTGTCGTGGTATTGCCGATGAGTATGCCATGGAGGGCTCCTCACAGTGCGTGTTTAGAGACATGGGGGAAGGCGGACGGTTGACGGGTATGAGGTAACACAGCTTACGCAGGTTCAGATCCACGATGGTGGTGGAATCCTACTCCTGCTATAAATCACTATAAGGGCAATACGCCGAGTTACAGAGATAGGTTCGCTGTGCGAGGTTGTGTGAATCGATACTAAGTTATGCCCTAAAGGCTCCTGTAGGCCCGACTTATATAGTCGCCAAGTCCTAGGGTTACAGGGAAAAGTCCTAACCGGACAGGTTACAGAGTCCTACACTATCTATTACTAGTCTTGTGTATCTTGCACTCCAAGGCTCCGGGTACGTCGGTGACTCCAACCGTAGCCTTCCTTTATCCGACATGGGCCTCCCTTCTGGATCCATCTAACTGGGCCGCCCAGCAGGCCATAGGCCATGCTACCAACTGTGGGCCACCCGGGTTAGCCGGATAAGAGACATGCTATAGTGATACCCATATAGCATATCCCGAACAGTAGCCCATGGAGAACTCCGAGATCTTGCGCCGTCTTTCCTTCTCACGTGGAATGCTCCATCTAGATGGATGTCGGCAAATCGTCAAGCAATATATTTTAGTCCTCCCAAAGAACCCTGAAAAGCTTTCTCCGTCTTCAACTTGTAAGTCGAAGAAATATTGAATCTTTCATCGTACTCTTCCGTAGTCGGATCGGGTTCGTCCATATCGGAATCTTTGATGTGACGGATCATCTGCCTATGTCATCTAGGACGACATAGGCTTAGGACAGCGACGCCTCGTAACTCACACATGCAGAGAACGCAATCATGTCCGATTTTCCCGTGCGAGCAATACGAACCGTTGGCGGCGACGGTTGGAGACGTGGAGAAATTTCCACGCACGTTCGCGAACACATCGTCTACATGACAACCGTCCGATCAATATGCACAAATCATGACGCCGAGGATGATAAATAGTAACCGTGGGAAAAATTGCACTTTTTACCTCATTCTCCTCGCATCATCTTCTTCCTCCAGTCGCGTGTCTCCTCGAGCTATCCGCGAGAACTCCTGAAAAAACCCTAGCTCCAATCTGCACCAGTCGCACCCACTCCTCACTCCATGGCTAGAAGCAGCACTTCTCCATCAATGGAGGCATCGAGCGAAGCCACGGCGAAGCCGGCGAGCTCCATCTTCGTGCCTCCAGAGGGACTAGTCAATCCCGCATCGGCGGTTATCGAGACCACTGGCGGCGACCTTCATCTGGCGGCGCTGGAGCCGTTGGAGGAGGAACCAGACTCGCACAAGGGCGACTGGTGCGGCTCGGATATCACCGACCGTGACATCCAAGAGATGATCGCCGAGGTCTACCTCCCCGCAATGGAGGGGCTTGCCTGGCGGGCGGCGCCGATCGGCGAGGTGACACCTTTTCCCCAAGCCGGAGAAAAGGTGTACCTAAAAGCTCAACTGGTACGCGACGTCTCCCTGCCCATCTCCAACTTCTTCCTCTCTGTCTTGAACCACTATAGGGTCCAGCCCCAGAACCTTTCCCCCAATAGTATTTTAGTGCTTAGCAACTACGCGGCACTTTGCGAGGTGTACCTAGGGATAAAGCCAAGGTTAGACCTTTTTGTGTACTTCCTCACCGTCAAACGTGAAGCCGGATATAGCAAGGAAGAGCTTAGGAATTGTGGCACCATAAGGTTCAAGATTCGACCTGGCCGGCGGTTCCCCGACATCGTCGGCCACGAGTCCTGCAAGAATTGGCAACGGACGTACTTTTACGGCCCAGACATTCCTCTGTCTGGCCGACAAGTTACGTACCCAGACTTCGTTGACGGAGCCGCCGCTGAAGCCTCATCATGGAGATCCCAAGCTTCTCTTCCCTCCGACCTCGACGCTTCTAGGGCCATAAGGCGGATCGAGTGGTTCGTAGAGACGGGTCTGACCGGCTTGGACCTAGCCATGTGCTGGTTCATCAGGCGGATCCAACCTCTACAGCACTGCGCGTGAAGCTCATGCATGAGTATACCAGCGACAGAGGGGATAGTCTCCACATCTCCGTGGACAACTTCTCGAGTGACTCTGTCAAGCTCCGCCTTAAGGACATCGTCAAGGTGAAGAATAAGAAGCGTGGCTTCACCATCACCTACGACATGTTCGTAGACGGCAAGTGCCCAAAGGTAGGTATTTATTTTCCGTGTATGACATGTACTCCAGTTATTCCGTCTTGCAAATACCATCTTATCTAACACGGTGATTTCTCACTTAACAGCTTAGCGATCTAGATGAAGGCAACCTGGCTGCCCAAATATATGATCCAAAGATGAAGGAAGTCACGGTCATGTCCGACGACGACGTTCCATTGGCGTGAAAGCGGAAGAGCTCCACCTCTGACGCTGCCGATGGAGGCAAGAAGAAGAAGACGGAGGGTGGAGCCTCCAAGAAAACTACCGCCGCCCTAGAGGTGGAGAAATGAAAAGCCATCGGGATCCCTTTTGCTAAAGCACCCCCACTTGTGTAAGCTTCTTTTCTTCCGACATTGTCTATTTATCTGTCTTGTTCCTGTACTTATGCATTTTGCATGTTTCAGGAGGAAAGCGACGACCAGCCTCAAGAAGACCTCCAAAACATCGGGGGCTTCTCGGAATATCAAGGATATGCTGCATCGCGATGCATCCTCCGCCATCGCCCCTGCCACTCCTGCCGTCAAGCCCTCGTCTGCCCCGACAAGCTCTCAGGCTAAGGAGGCATCAGGCCCTTCCGCCATGGAAGTGGACTCTGGCGCCTCTACTGAGCTTGCCGTTGTCGGCGAGCAGGCGACGCATGAGAGTAACGCCCATCGAATGGCTGAAGCTCCGGCTAAGGATGCCATCGATGGCGGTAAGGCGGTGGTGGAAGCTGGTACTTCTGCCAAAGGCGGCGCCCTTGCTCCCCATAAACCCGTTGAGTTCCCAAAGATAGTCTACCCGGCGCTTACGCCGAGTATCACATCTGTGGTTCCTGGAGCAGAGCCGACATCTCCGACGTGCGGTCTTGAGGAGCTCCTCCGACAAGCAGACATCTTGCGAGGAAACAGTATCTCCTTTGGCAAGCTGCTAGCCGAGAGTGCTACCAATCTCAAGATCATTGCCCTGGTAAGTTTTATTTGCCTTTTTGCATTTCATATGAGTATCCCACTGTAGCCCCCGAGGATGTAGACGGAAAACCATAAGATTTTGCCTCTAGATGCTCTAAGAGTGACTAAGCTAGAAGACTTCTCACTGTAGCCCCCAAGCATTTAGATGGAATGAAATGTTCCGACTAGATGCTTTAAGAGTAGCATATGCAGTGTTTATAAATTTCAGCACTGTAGCCCCCAAGCTTCTAGTTGTAACCGAGTTAGTTCTGACTAGATGCTTAAAGAAAGCTAAACATATAGCTGAGTTAAAAACTTTATAATGTAGACCCCAAGCCTCTAATCGAAAACTGAATTAGTTCCAACTAGATGCTCAAAGAAAAGCTAAGCATGTTGCTATGTTAAAAACTCTCGCTGTATCCCCCGAGCGTCTAGGTGGAGGATTTCCGGCTAAATGCTCCAAGTAGACTAAGCAACGTTTTAACTTTGTCCCTTTTTCCACAGAACGAGAATGCTCGGAGGGGCATGGCCAATGATAAGTACAAGAAGATGTGTGCAAATCTTGAAGCCGAAAAGGGTAAAACTGCCTTCTTGAAGGAACATATCATCAAAAACAAGAGTCTGTTTTCTTTTTGCGCATTCCGTCTTGTTTATGTTCCTACATTCTCCGAGTACTCACTGTGTACTTTGTTTTCTCCGACTTTGCAGAACATGTTGCCAAGGCCAAGGATATTGTCGAGCAGTCCAAGCATATCCAGCAGCTGGACAGCGAGAACAAGATCCTTAAGGAGGAGAGGAAAGACATGCTGAAAATGCATGAGGATTCAATGAAGGCCTTGCAGGACTCCGCCACCGCGGAAATCAATCGCTTGAAGGAGGAGCTTGCGAACTTAAGAGATCAGAAGCAAGCTTCCGATGAGAAAAATCAACGCCACAGCGAGGCGTATAAGCTCCTCCAACAAGAGAAAGAATCCTTGGCGGACATCCTCTGGCAAGCTGAAGCCAGCATCTTTAGTAAGTTTTCTCCATCTTGGATTTCTGTAGTCCGGATACTTTGAATTGTTGAACTCATGCACTCCTTGTCGGAATTTTCAGCTCCTCTGGGTTTGTCCCGTTCACCCCCTCCGGCCAAGGAATGCATGGTTTTTTCCGACAACTTCATCAACACCGCCATCACGCAAGCCAAGGAGATCGCCAAGCCCCTCCAGATAAACATCAAGGCATCAGACTCTACGGTGAAGTACTCGGAGATTCTGCACCGAGCCCTTGAGCGTATCACGAGCTGGAAAGCTTCTTGTGCACGGGCTGGCGCAAGGATGGCGCTGTCTATGGTGAAGGCACACTATGAAGATGCCGACATTGACACGGTGACCTCTGGCATTCTCGACGCAGACGATGATGGCAAGGAGATTAATCATGAAGCCATCTTGTCATCACTCGCAGGTTATGACACCAGAGTTGCCGAGTTGGTGGACGTCGACGTCTTCGTGCCGATGAACACCATTGACGGAGGCAACCAAAGCTCCTCCGAGTCTCTTCATATCGCTAACTTCGAGGGTGGTTCTCCTGCTGGTGATGACGCTGCTTCCAAGTCGCCTGCGCCAAAAGAATGAAAGACAACTTTGTAATATTTGTTTCACCTTTGGTGCGTATGCGGAAAAAACTTATTGATGTAACTTAAGGCGGAAAACAATGTTGCATGTCCTGCTACTTAAGAATCAGTTTCCAGCATGTATATATATTTTAAGCAAGTGCTGGCTTATCCTTTACTTTGGTTCTTATGCTTGACCTTTCATGAGTCGGAAGACTCGTTGTCGGAACCATGCGCCTAGGTGATGATGCCCAATGGCACCGTCAATAACCTAAGCACAAAATCGCCGACAATAAGTGCCGAAAGTCACTACTCCAGAATCCACATAAAACAACAAAGAACGTGTAGACCAGAAAACTTAAGCTAACGCCCTTGGGCGGAATTTTCACAAGTGCAATCGCAAAACTTGTGCATAGAGGTTTTACATGATCCAAAAATGAACACTAAAGGAGGTAAAAGACTCAGAAATATGAATGAACCAGAGAGCTTTATTTCATTGATCATATAAGAGGTACACAATTAGATAAAAAATGCTAAGTGTAAAAAGGATGTAGCTGTGCTATGTTCCATGGCCGATCAAGCTCCGGGTAGTCATCATCCGGGTCACGTCGCTTACACTTATGATCCTCGTTGGGTCTATCCTTCAGTTCACGATTGTCAACAAGGTAGTAAGACCCATTGAGTAGCGCCTTGCTTATGATGAACAGTACTTCACATGGCGGGGATAATTTGTGTGACTTATTCTGCTTAAGTCGGGGCACCAAATCCCCCTCTTTAAACGAGCGATGCCGAATGCGGCGACTATGGTAGCTGCACAGCTTCTGCTGGTAGATGGCGGATCTTTGGCATGCCAAAATGCGCTCCTCCTCAAGAAGGTCCACATCTAGGCGTCTGGATTCTTCAGCGTCATCTTCGTTGTAGGCGGCAACTCTTGGTGAATCGTGAAGGATGTCGGAAGGCAGGATGGCTTCTGCTCCATATACCATGAAGTAAGGGGTGTAGCAGGTGGATCTCTTCGGTGTAGTTCGTAAACTCCACAGCACAGATGGCAATTCTTCCACCTAGGCTCCAGCTGCTCTATGTAGCGGTGCCTCAAGACGTGGTTTGTTTCCCTGCAGAATTAATCCATTGGCTCGCTCAACCTGACCATTGGATTGTGGGTGTGCCACAGATGCAAGGTCAAGTCGGATGCCTTTCTCCCAGCAATAAGCCTCCACTTCTCCGAGTGACAAATTGCTGCCGTTGTCGGTGATAATGCTGTGTGGGAGACCAAACCTCACCACTAGATCCCGGACAAACCTGAGGGTAGTTGCCCCATCAAGCTTTGTAATGGGTTTAGCTTCTATCCATTTAGTGAATTTGTCAACTACTACAAGCAGATGCGTAAACCCACAAGGTGCCATTTGTAATGGTCCCACCATGTCTAGCCCCCAGACTGCAAACGACCAAGTTATTGGTATTGTTCGCAATTCTTCAGCAGGAACATATGGTTCTCGGGCATAATACTGGCATCCCATGCATGTCTCAACCAGCTTGTCGGCGTCCGCCTTCGCGGTCAGCCAGTAGAATCCTTGCCGGAAGGCTTTTGCGACCAACGATCGAGGAGCGGCGTGATGCCCGCAATATCCGAGGTGGATTTCACGTAGTATTTCCATACCTTCTAGCTGGGAAACACACTTTAGGTATACACCAGTAGTGCTCCTTTTGTAGACTTGCCCATTGATTATGGTAGAACCCTTTGCTCATCGTACTATTTGCCGTCTTTCGACTTCGTCATCGGGCTATGTTCCGTGTTCGAGATATTCCATGAACGGTTTTGTCCAAGCCGGAGGGACCTTAGTCACCATGTTGACGAAAGAGTCAGCTCTATCCGGGTTGTCGATGTCGGCTCCCTTCACAGATGGTGTGCGCAGATTCTCTAGGAAAACTCCTCGCGGAATTTGCTTGCGCCCTGATCCAAGCTTAGATAGCAGAAAAGCCGCCTCGTTTTGCTCCCTAGGTACATACTTGATTTCGTAGACCAAGAAGCTCTTGGCTATCCCGTCCACTTCGTCTCGATATGCCGCCATCATAGGGTTTCGCGCATTCCAGGTGCCAGCCACCTGCTGGGCAACCAAGTAGGTATCTCCACAGAAAACTATGCGCTTGATACCAATATCCTTGGCTACACGTAGTCCGTGAATGAGTGCTTCATACTCCGCCATGTTGTTTGTAGCCTCGAAGTGGATCTGCAGAACAAAGTGTAGCTTGTCTCCTGTTGGTGATTGTAGCAATACACCAGCCCCCGAGCCGTTGAGCAGCTTTGATCTGTCAAAGTGCATGACCCAGTATTCTGGTTCTGGCAACGGAGTAGCATCTGGCATCTCCATCCAATTTGCAACAAAATCTTCCAAGGCCTGTGATTTGATAGCGTCGCGCCTGTTGTAGGTGATCTCAAAGGCAGCAAGTTCAATGCCCCACTTCGCGACTCTTCCTATAGCGTCACTATTGTTGATAATGTCGGACAGCGGAGTCTTGCTCACCACTGTGATTGGGTGCTCCTGAAAGTAATGCCTTAGCTTCCGAGAAGCAAGGGATACTCCATAAGCTATCTTCTGGTAGTGTGGGTAACGCTGCTTGGACTCCGTCAAGAACTCGCTCACATAGTAAACTGGTCGTTGAACTCCGTGCTCATAGCCTAGTTCCTTCCGCTCTACCACGACGATGATGCTGATTACCCGGTTGGTTGCCGCCATGTAGATTAACAGGGGCTCTCCTGGTTTGGGTGCTGCAAGGATGGGCGCTGAGGAAAGAATCTCCTTGAGTTGCTTCAATGCTGCATCTGCTTCGTCCGTCCATGTGAATTTGTCCGCCTTCTTCAGCAACTTGTACAGCGGCAGGGCCTTCTCTCCAAGTCGGCTGACGAACTAACTGCTGCAACACAACCCGTTAGTCGTTCAATGTCCCTTAGGCATGTCGGATGGTTTATGTTTAAGATGGCCTTGATTTTCTCCGGGTTGACCTCGATTCCGTGTTGGGAAATAATGAAGCCCAACAATTTGTCGGCTGGGACCCCGAAGACGCACTTCTTAGGGTTAAGCATCATGTTGTATTTCCGGAGATTATCAAAGGTTTCTTTTAAGTCGGAGATTAAGTCATTTTACTTTTTAGACATCACCGCGATATCGTCCACATAGGCGTGAACGTTCCGACCAATTTAGTCGTGGAGGCATCGCTGCATTGTCCGCTGGTATGTAGCACCTGCGTTTTTCAGCCCAAAGGGCATCGTAACATAGCAAAATGTGACATATGGGGTAGTGAACAAAGTGGCCAATTGGTCCGACTTCCTCATCTTGATCTGGTGGTATCCTGAGTATGCATCGAAAAACACAAAAGCTCTGAGCCAGCCATCGAGTCAATGACTTGGTCAATGTGAGGCAAAGCAAACGGATCTTTGGGACATGCTTTGTTCAAGCCGGTGTAATCAAACGCACATTCTTAATTCATTGGTTCCCTTTTTGGGGAGAAGTACAGGATTGGACACCCATCGGGTGTGAAGGACTTCTCGGATAAACCCAGCTTTAAGTAACCTAGCTATCTCTTTGCCAATGGCGCGTCTCTTCTCATCTCTGAAGCGTCGTATAGGTTGTTTCACTGGTTTGCACTTTGGATCGATGTTTAAGCTGTGCTCGGCAAGTTCCCTGGGTACACCTTTCATGTCGGCAGGCTGCCAAGCAAAGATGTCCCTATTCTAATGGAGGAACTCGACGAGCGCGCTTTCCTATCTGGGATCCAGGTTCATCCCAATGGCGAAGGTCTTGGAGGCATCGCCTACCACAAGTTTCACCGGCTTGGTCTCAATGGCGGCCTTGAACGCAGGAGCGGAGTCGGAGATCTGCTTCTTCGACGTGGGCATCTCTGGGTCATCGACCTTGCTCTGGATCTCCTTGAATATTTCGCTGTAGAGGACAGCTTCTGCAACGACTGCTTCATTAATCTCGCAGTACCTTACCTTGGTAAAGCTTCCGGATACGGTGATGACACCATTTGGTCCGGGTATCTTGAGTTTGTTGTAGACGAAGCATAGCTTGGCCATGAACGTGTGGAATATGTCGCGGCCAAATATGACATGGTACACGCTCTTGAAGGGGACCACCTCGAAGGTCATGCTCTCTTCGCGGTAATTGTTAACATCACCGAAGGCAACCTGAAGTGTAATGCACCCAAGGGATCAAGCCTCCCGACCAGGGACTACGCCGTGGAAGATGGTGTTGGTCCGCCTTAGGTTTGCCTCCGTCAAGTTCAACTTCTGCAGTGTATCCAGGTACATGATGTTGATGCTGCTTCCACTATCCACCATACACTTAGTGAACTCCATGCCGTCAATCAAAGGGTTGATGAACATGGCGTACTGCTTCTCCGTAGGTATAAGGTCTGGGTGGTCCGTTCTATCCCAAGTTATTGGAACCTCCGACCAGCGCAGGTACTGGGGAACTGGGGGGAGAGTGGCCATCAGGATCCTCAGAGAGGTCTTCTATTGTCGGACGGTGGGGGTGCCAAGGAAAGTATGGTAGACTGGAGCCTTCTTTGCGAAGGGGTTCTTGCCCTTGTCGTCGCTCTTGGCGGCGTGATTAGGGTCAACGTCTTCGTCCATATCACTTGAATCCTTGGACTCCTCCTCCTTCTTCTTCCCCTGCCCTTGCCTCGCGGTCTGTTCTTTCGACTTCGCTTGTAGCCGGACTCCGGGTCTTCCTTAAGGTCATTGACGAACTTGAAGTGTCGATTGGTATGGGTGTCTTTACCGTTGGCATCGAGGTGTACGAGGAACGACATATCGCGGTACTCCTTGTAGGTTTGGGGAACACGGAGCGGCGCCGAGGTGGTTTCATTTCCTCGTTGCTGCCCACGACCAGCTCCTCTTCCTCGGCCACATTGTCCGCCTTCGCCTCGTCCTGCAAAAGTCATGGCGACCATGTCGGTAGATTGCTTTTATTCTGGAGCGGTTTTCCGCTTTGTACTGTTGTTCCTCCGAGCTTGAGTTGGAACGGCTGTTGCCAGCAAAGAGCCGCGAGCATCATCGTCGGCAGCTGCGAACTCACTAGCCAATTGAATCATCTGGTTCAAGTCAAGCTGGTGACTGTCATGCAAGCGCTTCAGCTTATGCCGGAGCAATGTACCCCTTTCCAACCCGTCGATGAAGGCGGCCATGGCGGTCTGAGCGTGCACTCCTGCGCAGGAATTCTTCATGTCCAGCCAGCGAGAGAGGTAGGCGCGAGATGTCTCGTCTTTCTCTTGCACGCACCACTGTAGATCGCCCATAGTGCAGGGACGCTTGTATGTACCCTCAAAGTTCTTGGTGAACGCTTCTTGCATGTCCAGCCGGTTCTAGATAGATTTCTCCGGCAAGTGGTCGATCCATTGACGGGCCGTGCCCGCCAACATTAACGGGAGGTATTTGATGGCGACGTTGGGGTTGCCTCCGGCAATCTCCACCGCGTTGCCGTAGTCCTGCAACCATGTGGCTGGCTTGGCGGTGTCGTCATAGGGCTTGATGGTCTTGTCAATCCGGAAACCTTTGGGGTAAGTTGCGGACCGTATTGCAGGTCCAAAGCAACGTGGTCCCAGGTATGGTCCTTCCTGAGCCTCGTGGATCTTATCGATCCGTCAACGTGCATCGTACGGCTTCGGGTTCTTCTTCTTCTTGTCAACAGGGGATGGGCTGCGTGAACGACGCGGGCCTCCTCCGCCATGGTGACTGCTTGGTGGTGATGGAGGCGGAGGTGGCGGTGGGTTGTGCTTCTTGCTGTTACCCTACTGCGACGCCACACGCCTGTCACGGTGACTTGTCGGACGTGGAGGGTCGTGGTGTGACATGCTCCTGTGCCCTTGGTTGCGCTCTCTGTCATGATGGGTCTGCTACGCGTTGTCGCGGATGACGATGCCGCACTGCTTTGTTGGGGGCATATCCGTACGATGGAGAGCCTTGTAATCTTCGCGATGTCGGGGAGATCGGGGCGGTGGCGATGGGCGACGATGTCGGGCATTTTCTCCGTGGTCGGAGGATATGGGGATGGCATCCTTCCTGTTGCGCGCGTCCCTTCGTCTTCGTTCTGATGAACCCGTCTGGGACCCGACATCAAGAGGAGATTTGTCCCTTGGCGGCTTGTACTGGCTAGACTGGTAGAGCGCTGTGTCAGACTCGAGCCTCTGAGAGGTGGCCTTTTCCTACTGCTTCACCGCCTTGGCCACTAGGTCATAGACCTGTTCCACTGCCTCAGGCGATCTATCCTGCTCCAGAAGGGTCTTGGCGACGGCGAGGTTAAGGAGTGGGGTGGGCATCACCTGCTTGCCTTCAATGTCAATGTATGGCTTGGCCTGTGCCGGCTTCGAGGGGGCCCATCCTAGGTTACGCCGCACACCAGGATCGTTGATGACGCGAGCCGGAGCCTTCTTAGCCTTCTGCTGCTGCAGCAAAGTCTTGTACTCGGCCTCCATTGCTCTAGCTTTCTCTATGGACTTCTGCGCATTGACCAGATCTCGATCTAGCTTAGCGCCTTGCTCCGCGATGGCTTGCGCTTCCTCCAGCAGCTGCTGGCGTTTCTCGTCAAGCTGGCTCACGTTCCGGATATGAGCAATGGTCAGTGGCTCGACGAGGAGATTGCCATACATCACTCTATCAGCTGGAGTAACTTGGGCTACTGCAGACGTAGATGCTGGAGGCGACAAGTTTGCGGTGTTGTTGTTGCTCGGGCCGGTGCCGAGTTCCTGTGGCTGCTGCACTGGATTAGGCGGAGGAGGCATGACTTTTGTGCGATCATCGTCAGCAGCAATGAGTGGCCCATTCCCCTTTTCCAGCGTTGTAGGCGGAGCTCTGTCAACACCCGGATTTTTCAATCCTAGATGCCTGTTATGCCATACATCGCAATCCCAGGATTACCATTTTTGCGAGACATAACAGAATTGGATACCATAGTACTTCATCCACTATAAACGATACATAAGTTCTTACACAAATAGATCTCATGATCCAGTTCTTAATACAACATCAAGCAAAGGAATACGTAATAATAACGGTAGCATAGGCGAAGCTCCATCTTCGGGGTCACAGGCAATGCTGACGATGGGAGATGATCCTAGTTGTCGTAACCTTCCTGGGATCCATCCTCCAGGTACTCCTCTTCATAGTCTGGCCATGGGAATAGCCAGGGACAAAGCCATGAGTACTCTTTAAGTACTCGCAAACTAATACTAACAAGTAAAGGGGTTTTTTTGGATAATAGGACACTAGGCTCTAGGGTTGTTTTGCAAAAAGCCAGGTTTATCTTTACTAAGTTCCAAAGCTAGTCACAAATTTTATAACTCCTAAGTGGGATCTTGTAATTCAGGTCACAACTCTGTTGTGGTCAAGTCAAAGTCTCAATTCATTTTGAAAAGTCTGACGGGGGAACAGTATGGCCACTCCAACTGTCCATAACCGCGGACGCGGCTATTCGAATAGTTTGACACTCTGCAGAGATTGTACACTTTCACCACAACATTCGATACATCCGTCAGGAACAAATCCTGAATTCACCATACTCAGTATGCGGATAATCAATCCTAACCTTTCAATTACACACCCTAGTATAAGCACCTCTCATGTGAGTTTGTCCTCCCAACCATGACCACTGTCATCTTGGGTACTGCACAGGTGGACAATCTTCACAAGGTAGCCTCAGCTCAGACCTTGGCCGTGAGGGAACTAATACTAAGGTAGATAAGTTTCCAGTCAAGCCCTACCCAATATTTGGGTATTGTGGTTGTACGCTAAAATTGGAATGGTATCGCATCCAGACAACCATCAGTTTTATAAAGGGCTAAGGCTCATGCCTCAACATTTTCATCACCAAAATCATCAAGTGTTTGGAAACAAATGTCCAAAACATTTCAATAGAATGATCCATCATTCCAAGGTTTTCATAACCATTTTTCCACCAAGTATTCCCATCTAAAGTTGATCAAGTTTTATGCTTAGCACTAGCATCTACAGGTGGGGGTAGTACTAATGAGGGGTGGTACTAGGGGAGATTCACTAAGTCCAACCTTATATCTTAGGCTGGTATCAAGGTTTCTAGTTTAGGCCAAATTTTATGCTCTTTATGCAACCTTCAACAACTGTCTAGTATCTACCAAACTCTTAGGTAGACTCTAAGTAAGCGTTGATAAATAAATAAAGTAAGATGCTTGCACATAAAACTAGGATTGGTTTATCAAGTGGGTATGATCACATATGCTTAAGGCATAAAGCAGTCATCTCACAAGTATGGGTTTGTGGCATCAGTAGGGTATCTTGCAAGGGTTAGCTTGCATCAATGTCAATATAAGCTTGCATAGGTATAGTGTCTTGCAAGTGTTAGCTTGCACATTCACTAGTAGTATTAGGCTTGCCTTGTGCAGAGCAGTGGTTGAAGTTCTCCTCGGCTTCCTCTTCGTAGTATCCTCCTTCCTCCTCGTATCCTTGGTCGGTACTAGCGTCTATGAATAAATACGAGGTACACAATCACCAAACAATACTTAACTACTTGCAATCATCACACACAAGGGTCCTATAGATGATCTAGCATCATCTCTAACATTACAAGGTTAAAGCTTGGTTGAAATCCTTTTTATTTTTAGAAAAGTAATTTCTACTCATTCAAAAACTACTTAAGATGTAATATTCTCCAAACTAAACATGGGATCATGTTGACACATGTCATCACCACATATTTTAGTCCATGGGAATGTGATTTAAAGTGGTGTCACAATTTAATAAGGTTTTACCCTTTTATTTTAATTAATTAAAGTGGCTAGAAATGCTTATGAAGCATTCTTTTATTACTTGAACATTATTTCTGCAAGTAAACCTATATATTTTTATATATTCTGAAAGGTATGGTTAAATGTGATTTTTGAGAGTTGGAATCAACTCAAAAGCTTTTGTGGTTGAAATTTGAAAAATGTTTGAATGCAGAAAAGCTTCTGTCTTGTTATATTTGCTATGGGTGATCTACAGATCCAAATGACTTGAATCCAACGGGCTTGGATTAAGCATTCACATACCTTTCCACCAAAATTGGTTTCATCCAATTTGGTGCACTGAATCGATCTGGGTTGATTTTTGAAGTTGGGTGCTGAAGTGTTTTTGAATTGAAATAGAAAAAGATTTAATTTGAATTGCTGGGCTGCGCGGGAAATGCTACTGGGCCGGCCTGCTAAGCGCAGTGCTCTCGCGGGCTTCTTAAGTGGGTGTCCCCACTCGTCAGTGACACGGGGCTGGGCGAAGCGGTATGGGGCAACGTGGATCGTTCGATCTAGTTCTAATCCAACGGCTGGGGGTCATCGTCGACGCGAGACAACTCCGGCGAGAACGAAACCTAGCGCGGCCAGTGAGGGGTGCTGGGGGCTCACCGGGGTACGGGCGAGGGTCGGCGAGGTGGGCGAACGACGAAGTCGACGACGGCGAACTCAGGGGTGGTCGCGGCAGCTCCTGGGGCGGCTCCAATCGCTGGCTCCTTTCTTCTCCGGCAGCCGCAGGCTCCAGTGAAATTCCGGCGAGGTGGTGCTCGCCTTGCTCTGAGAATGGTGTGGCACGATCAGTGAGGAGAGGGGAGTGAGATGGTGTGAAGAAATCATGCGGGGGTGGCCTCTATTTATAGTCGAGCGAGGGGACCGTCGGGGCGCACGGTGAGCTCGTCGGGGGCGACGTTACAGGCGGCTAAAGGCATGGGCAAGGGTAGGGGACGGTGCTGTGTCTCCTGGTGATGCTCAACGACATGGTCGCGAGGCATGGGGCGGTGTGGTTTGGTCTGGAACGGGCGGTGCTCTGAGCGGCAGAGGCGGCGTCTTCGACGGCGGGCGGTGGCTGTATGGCACGGGGCGGTAAACGGGGATGTCTGGCAGTCTCCTGGGTCGGTGGTGATCGTGTGTGCACGCGGTGAGGGAGGCGCGCGGTCTGTGGATGCTGGTCGAGGGTGGCTCTCTAGCGCACGCTCGGCATGGTCTGGGCGTGTCTTGTGCACGTGGTCCAGGGCTTGGCAACGCTCGCGGCTAGGACAGGGAGTGGCGATGGATGGTGGGCTGCCTCCCAGACAAGGTTGGCACGACTAGTTCTTCCTCTAGCCTGCTGTCCACAATGGAGTGACATTGAGGTGCTCGGCTATTCACCATTAATGGAAATGGCAAGCTCACAGTGGTGCTAGTGTTGGGCTAATCTTTCTAGATGATCTACTGAGGTGTGTGTGAGCTAACTAGGGAAAAAGTTAGGCAAGAATCACTGCACACTATAGTGTTTGATGTTTTGTTTGATTTGTGTCTGCAACCTGTTTGATGAAATGGCCGCATGAAATTAAGTTTTGAATTTTGAAATGAATTTTGGTGGGTTTGCTAGATTGGTGCTGGTGAGTCTGCAGATGCTTGGGTTTTGAAAGTTGAGCTTGTTTGAGTGGGTTTTGAAAAAGTGGGATCTTCCCATATGAAGAAGATTCAATTTTGAATTGTCATTTAAACTATGCATTTGAAAGTTTCTGGATGATCAAAAAGTGGGTCTTGATACCTTGTTATGAGTAAATTCAAGGGGTGCAAAGATCCAGAAAAGTTTCTGTTAGGTTTTGAAAGTTTGAGACAGCCAAAGTAGGCATGGGAGTTAAATTGGTCAAAATGACGATTCACTTAATATATTTGTTTTGATTTACTTGTCTTTAGGAAAAGTGTGGGAAATGTTTTAGATGATGTTTATTTCACCTAAGAAGCATTTTACAAGCAATGGATCACACAAACAAGGTGGTTTTTAAAGAAATTCAAAATCCATGCATACACATATACATGCATTCATGAGTTTATTTAGAAAAGTTTTTGTTAACCCTAATCTTGATGATTAGTGTTTGTTGATCTAAGTTTGGTATTTTTGGGATGTTACAAGCTCGTCCGGGTTGGTCTTCATCCATCGTCGTCCCAATGGTGACGAACATACCTCGAGACGTGACGGCATTATTGGCTTGCTTGTCGCGCGAGTACTCCTCCTCCATCTCCTGCATAGCGGAGTCTAGCTCTTCTGGACTGAAATCTATCTCCTCTGAATCCGCACTGAAATCAGCATAGCGTCAATGGCAGAGTTTGAGGGTGCCAGGACTTCCTCGATGACGGGCGGTGGAGGTGCAACGGCCTCGACGATGACTGGAGGTGGTGGTGCTGCTGCGACGATGGCGGCGTGAGGCGGTGGTGGCGGCTACTGAATCGGAGGTTCTCCGTCCCTGAGCGCAAGTGCCATCTGGGCTTCTGCGTCAGCTTCCGCGTAATTGTTGACGGTGCTCACCATCTCTTCGAGGGTAAGGGGCCCTGTTGCCTGCTGCCGTCTTAAAGAATGTCGGAGAAGCATGCCATGGTCCAATCCTTCCACGAAGTGATACCAAGCGTTATCATCGGGGTAGTGGGCCAGATCGGCTCGTATACAGAGCCACCTGGCCAGGTAATCGCGGGGTTTTTTGCTGCCGTCTTAAAGAATGTCGGAGAAGCATGCCATGGTGCAATCCTTCCACGAAGTGATACAAAGCGTTATCATCGGGGTAGTGGGCCAGATCGGCTCGTATACAGAGCCACCTGGCCAGGTAATCGCGGGGGTTTTCGCCTTCTCTCTGAACACAGCGTGCCAGATTGAAGATGGTAACCACACCGACGAACTTGGATCTCTGCTTTCCAGACGCACGGGCGAAGCCGGCGGATTTGCAGTGATCTTCCAACTTTATATCCTGCACAGGGGCGGTTTGGGTGGGCCTTGAATTTTTCCGATCTTTGCCAGCAACCTCCGAGGAGAGATCCGACATCGATCCTTCTGCGAACGTATCCTGCCCATAAGCGGTCCGTGCGGGCCTTGATGCTCCTCCGACTCCCAGGGAACTAGTGCCCGAGTCAGTTTCGCCGATGAAGAGGTGGATGTCTCCGATAGGAACGATCGAACACCGCGTAGGGTTCGTCTTCGCCGGGATCCAGAACTCGTCGGGAGGGACGATCGAAACGTTGCCGGAGAAGAGAACGCGACCGATGGCTACGGTTTTGCCGATTCCCACGAAGATCTTGGTCCTCGCCCGCTGAAGAGCCTGATGCGCCTCTTGCCCCACGGTGGGCGCCAACTGTCGTGGTATTGCCGACGAGTACGCCATGGAGGGCTCCTCACAGTGCGTGTTTAGAGACGTGGGGGAAGGCGGACGGTTGACGGGTACGAGGTAACACAGATTACCCAGGTTCAGATCCCACGACGGTGGTGGAATCCTACTCCTGCTATAAATCACTATAAGGGCAATACACCGAGTTACAGAGATAGGTTCGCTGTGCAAGGTTGTGTGAATCGATACTAAGTTGTGCCCTAAAGGCTCCCTAGGCCCGACTTATATAGTCGCCAGGTCCTAGGGTTACAGGAAAAAGTCCTAACCGGACAGGTTACAGAGTCCTACAATGTCTATTACTAGTCTTGTGTATCTTGCACTCCAAGGCTCCGGGTACGTCGGTGACTCCAACCATAGCCTTCCTTTATCCGGCATGGGCCTCCCTTCTGGATCCATCTAACTGGGCCGCCCAGCAGGCCATAGGCCATGCTACCAATTGTGGGCCACCCGTGTTAGCCGGATAAGAGACATGCTATTGGGATACCCATATAGCATATCCCCAACAACAATTGTGATTCTGATGAAGAGATAGAGGTAATGTGAGCTGAAACTACTGATCAATACAAGAGCTTAATTACACAACATGTGCTCAGTGTGCAATTGAGCAAATCTAAGCATGATCAACGCGACAACCTGTTCCAAATACGTGGTGTTGTCAAGGAAAGATCTATAAGGATTATCATTGATGGAGGGAGTTGTAATAATCCGGCTAGTGTTGACATGTTAGAGAAGCTTGCACTTCCAACAAGACAACGCACACATTCATAATACATCCAATGGTTTGATAGTTCTCGCAAGATCAAGGTAACAAGAACGATACGCGTGCATTTTACTATTGGTACATATTCTGATTTTGTTGATTGTGATGTTGTACTTATGCAAGCTTGTTCTTTGTTACTTGGTAGACCATGGCAATTTGATAGAGAATCTGTTCATAATGGCAAAACTAATCACTATTCTCTTATGCATGATGGAAAGAAAATTGGTCTAAAACCTATGACTCCCGAACAGATTTTAAAAGATGATCTTTCTAGAGCTAGTAGAGCTAAAACTGAGGAGAAAAATAAAAGTGAGACTCAGATTGTTGCTGCAGATTTTGTACCACCAAAGAACACTAAATCTGATTCTAAACATGCTACTGAAATTCGTTTGAAGAATCCATGTATGCTTGCAAATAAAATTGATATTGCTGAACTAGATGTAAACAATACTCAATGTTATGCAATTATCTGCAAAGAGGTTTTGTTTTGATTTGAGGATATGCCTCCTTCTTTGCCACCCGCTATTGTTAACCTTTTGCAGGAATATGAGGACGTTTTTCCCGCTGAGTTGCCACTAGGACTACCTCCTATTAGAGGAATTGAGCACCAAAATGATCTAATTCCTGGTGCTACGTTGCCCAACCGCGCGCCATATAGAACCAATCCAGAGGAGACAAAGGAGATACAACGCCAAATTCAGGAACTACTCGACAGAGATCATATTCGTGAGTCCCTTAGCCCCTGTGTTGTTCCTATTATTTTGGTACCTAAGAAAGATGGTTCTTCGCGCATGTGTACTGATTGTAGAGCTATCAATAATATTACTATTCAATATCGTCATCCTATTCCACGTTTGGATGACATGCTTGATGAATTGAGTGGCTCTACCATATTTTCTAAAGTTGATTTGCGTAGTGGTTACCACCAGATTCGTATGAAATTGGGAGATGAATGGAAAACAGCATTTAAATCTAAGTTCGGTTTATATGAGTGGTTAGTGATGCCTTGTTTTAACTAATGCACCCAACACTTTCATGAGATTAATGAACGAAGTTTTACATGCTTTCATTGGACGTTTTGTGGTAGTATACTTTGATGATATTCTGATTTATAGCAAATCTTTAGAGGATCATTTGGACAATTTACGTGTTGTTTTCAATGCTTTACGTGATGCACGTTTGTTTGGTAATCTTGAGAAGTGCAGCTTTTGCACCAATCGAGTTGTGTTTCTTGGCTATGTTGTTACATCACAGGGTATTGAAGTGGATCCAGCCAATATTGAAGCTATTGAGAATTGGCCGCAGCCCAAGACGGTCACACAAGTGAGGAGTTTTCTTCGCCTTGCTGGTTTTTATAGGCGCTTTGTCAAAGACTTTGGATCAATTGCCGCGCCGCTGAATGAACTTACCAAGAAGGATGTGCCCTTTGTTTGGGGCGATGCACAACAACAGGCCTTCGTGATATTGAAAGATAAGCTAACACATGCTCCCTTACTCCAACTTCCTGATTTTAATAATAATTTTGAGCTTGAATGTGATGCTAGTGGAATTGGTTTGGGAGGTGTGTTATTACAAGAGGGAAAACCTGTTGCATATTTTAGTGAGAAATTGAGTGGGGCTAGTCTGAATTATTCTACTTATGATAAAGAATTATATGCGTTGGTTCGGACATTAGAAACTTGGCAACATTATCTATGGCCTAAAGAATTTGTTATACATTCTGATCATGAATCTTTGAAGCATATTCGTAGTCAAGCTAAGTTGAATTGTCGTCATGCAAAGTGGGTTGAATTTATTGAGTCTTTTCCTTATGTTATTAAACACAAAAAGGGTAAAGACAATATTATTGCTGATGCTTTGTCGCTCCGTTATACTTTGTTATCTCAACTTGACTTTAAAATATTTGGATTGGAAACTATTAAGGAACAATATTTCATGATGCTGAATTTAAAGATGTGTTGCAGAATTGTAGAGATGGTAGAACATGGAACAAGTTCGTCTTCAATGATGGATTTGTGTTCCGTGCTAACAAACTATGCATTCCAGATAGTTCTGTTCGTCTTTTGTTGTTACAGGAGGCGCATGGAGGAGGATTGATGGGACACTTTGGTGTCAAGAAAACGGAGGATATTCTTGCTGCACACTTCTTTTGGCCACGTATGCGTCGAGATGTTCAGAGATTTGTGGCACGCTGCACTACTTGTCAAAAAGCTAAGTCTCGCCTTAATCCACATGGTTTATATATGCCTCTTCCTGTTCCTAGTGTTCCTTGGGAGGATATTTCTATGGACTTTGTTTTGGGATTGCCACGTACACAGAAGGGGAGGGATAGTATTTTTGTTGTTGTGGATCGGTTTTCTAAGATTGCACACTTTATTCCTTGTCATAAAACGGATGCTGCTGCGCATATTGCTGATTTGTTCTTTTGTGAAATTGTTCGTTTACATGGTGTGCCAAATACTATTGTTTCTGATCATGATACTAAATTTCTTAGCCACTTTTGGAGATGTTTACGGCTAAGTTGGGGACTAAATTGCTGTTTAGTACTACATGTCATTCCCAAACTAATGGACAAACTGAAGTAGTAAATAGAACTTTGTCTACTATGTTGCGGGCTGTTTTAAAGAAGAACTTAAAATTGTGGGAAGAGTGTTTACCTCATATAGAATTTGCTTATAATCGTTCGCTGCATTCTACCACAAAGATGTGCCCGTTTGAGATCGTGTATGGTTTTGTTCCTCGTGCACCTATTGATTTATTGCCTTTACCTTCTTTAGTGCAAAATAATTTGGATGCTACACAACGCGCTAAAATGATATTAAACTTGCATAAGACTACTAAAGATAACATAGAACACATGAATGCTAAGTATAAACTTGTTGCGGATAAAGGGAGAAAGCATGTTGTGTTTGATGTTGGAGATGTTGTTTGGTTACATTTGCGTAAAGATCATTTTCCTGATTTACGCAAGTCTAAGTTAATGCCGCATGCTGCTGGTCCCTTTAAGGTGTTAGAGAAAATAAACGATAATGCATATAAACTTGAGTTGCCTGCGAATTTGGTATGGTTAGTCCTACCTTTAACATTGCAGATTTGAAGCCTTACTTTGGTGAGGAAGATGAGATTGCGTCGAGGACGACTTCAATTCAAGAAGGGGAGCATGATGTGGACATCCTATCTATTGATACAACCGTTTACCTACAGCTACACACATACAAGGACCTATCACTTGATCTCGTGCTAAACAACTTAACTATCAGGTACTTTCGTTTCTTGGAACTATTCCTCACATACATGAGAATATGATGCTGCCTAAATCAGATGTATTTCTTACTCTTAGGAATGATGGACCAAGCATGGATGAGAGGGACAAGCATTAGAGCATGATCATGCATGGAGATGGCAGCAAGCATGTGATGATCCAAGAGAAGGCCACGGATGAAGATTTCAGAACTTTGAGGCCACCCTAATGAAGAAAGAAGGCTTGGATGAAATATTCAAGATTAATACTTCACAAATTCATCCATAGCTTAATATGGTGCTACGAAACCTTTATTTTGGGCCAGGCCCATGTAATTTTCACAGGATTTTAAATAGCCACTTTTTAGAGTCTGTATTTGAGGAGAAAAGGACTTCTAGGGTTGAATTCGGCCACCACTTATATGGCTGGCCGAAACCCCACCTTTTCCTCCTTAAATACTCCCCTTAGCCATCAACATAGACTCGGATTTTATTTAGACATTAAGTTATCCATCATAGCAACTTCGCCAAGGCTCGAGCATCGCAGAGGCCTCTTGTACTTCGCACCTATACATGATCCCACCTTTTCAATAAAGCTTTCATCTTAATCCGCAATATCTTGATTGGAATATTAGTTCTTACTTGTTCTCGATTTCAGGTAGGAATTAAGACCCTCGCTGGTCAGGCTGATCGTGTTCCCGCAGGATCGGTAACCTCCAGGAGATTGGCCTAGCGATTGCATTGGCGCTCGTGCTCGCACGTGTAGTCAGATCGTCAAGCCCGAAATCCACCAAATCGACTATCACCATCTCATCGAAAGATCAGACACCTTTGCCCTATCATTTATACTAACCAAAGAGGTTTGTAAAAATAATTATAAACACCTAGGGGCCCTTTATACTATTTGGGCTCCGAACATTTTGTTATTTTTCAAATAATCAAAACCATTTGAATAGGTTCAAAGGTAGAGAGGGGAAGGTTAGGGTTTTAGGGTTTTGGTGATTATTTTCTTATTTTCATTTTTAGAATATGATGGTCATGCTATGCACATACAAACCCTAAGTACTATTAGTAGAAATAGGATTGTTACAATTCTATCCCCCTTAAAAGAATCTCGTCCCGAGATTCCTAGGTAGGAAGATAGAAGGAACAGGGTTACACTAAACTTCGACGATCTTATCGAAGAGGTTGATCCATACCGCCATTATTGAATGAATGAAGCTCTTCATTTTCTTCAAGTTTGTTGCTCACACTAAGGATGAGAGGGAATGACATGGAACCGCAAACTGAGTATGTCATGATCAACTCATGGATAGATGTTTCTCAAACATCTCTAGAGCCAACAAACATGAAACACACCAAGGTAAGGAGGAAACAAAAGGTGATGGTTTTCAAGGTGACAGGTAATTGTTCTTCATAAGGATTGAGACCAGGGAACTTGCGGAAGAGTTTTGACTTCTGAAGGAAGGAAACTTCCAATAGATGGAAAGCATCACAGACTTCGAGCGGGGAACCTCTACTAAAAAACTTAGATAGAGATTTCATAGGTGGAAGAGATAGATAACAACAAAATCAAGCTATTGAACTACTTTTGACATAGAAGGGTCACTCTTTCATTCAACAGAAGGCCAAAACAGAAAGGTGTTTTGGTGGAGAGGACTCATAAGAGCCACAAGGAACATGTAACAAGAGAAACTATTAATTACCAAAATCATGGCCTCTCTTCGAACATGTTTAAGAAAGCAGGAAGGAAACTCTTTATTCATCCATGGCTATAAAAATCCTTGCCAAAGATCATGATATCACGTTACATCACCACGATGAAAAGATAAGAGGATTCTTGAGGACACGAGAAGAAAGAAACTTCATTATCAGATTCCAAGTACTTGGCATAACATGACGCTTTCCATCATAACAGGATCTGGAGGATCGACCGAGCGACATTTAGAAACACTAATTTAAATGTTCTCCTTGATGTTTGAAACACCAATATCAAACTTTTAACAAGCCTTCAATCAGTCATCAAGTAAAGGTCGGACTTCGAATACAAAGGAAACCATAAGCACAACTCCTATAATAGGATATAGAAGAAGCCTTATGACAAGTGGCTGTTATTGTTGATTCAAGGGAATATAGCAATAGGTATTCCTGGCTAAGTGTGTCAACCATTACATCAATCTTTCCAGGTTTACAAAGAAACCTATGTCAAAACCTTGAGGAACACCAACCATCGTTGCTGCTTGAGATTCAGCTTTGGTTAGGTGGGACAATACTTTGAACTCAGCATGTCCAAATAGAAAGTTTGCAACATTTACCATAGAGGTAAAGTCACTAGATTCTCAAGAAATGGACTTCAGTGTCATGCTCCAAAAGATGAGTGTAACACCCTCAGATCGGCTCTATGCAAGTTTTGGCGATTACCGCCAAACTCGCATAGAAAAAATTCAAAGGTGCCCACCAGGCACTTTCGTGCGGGTGGAAAAACGAATTAATATCATTACACAATAGTCCATGATGGAACCCATAGAACAGATATATACAACAATGACTCAAAAATTCAAGAATATAGATTTACAATACAAAGATTCAATTCACCTTGAAAATGATATAGTGTCTCAGTACGGACAAGATGCAAGTTGAGCTAAGAGCCCTGAAGAATAACCAATGGCGTCCATAACCCTGCACAGGCCAAGCCGGAAGGGTAACCCTGCTAACGACGATGATCTCAAACCTGTCAAACAAAAGGGGTGCCGACAAAGGGCAAAGGAAAAAAGGGGAGCCGTCAGTACTAAGGCCAGTACACGGTGAGTCTTACAATTCGACGGTCCTCGCCTACATAGGTATGGTGGACTGAAGCGGCAGCACAGCATGCACTAAACAACCTATAGAGACTCGAAACAACTGTCGGCTATCAGAGAGGGATAAGAAAGACATATTATGATCCAACCTGATACTACCACCAAACATACCCATCCTAGTATTTCATCCTCGAGACCAAACGAGGAAGTTAAGACGAGGAAACTCACACAATTGGCAGTTTTATTCATTCTTTCCATGGTGGTTATCCAACTTAATAGTCATATCAGATACAAGTCGCCCATAACAACGGACACGGCTTCTCGAAAAGATTTAACCCTGAAGGGGTGCACCAAAGTTTCCACACCCACGTACACCCTTGTTGTCAGATCATGTAGGTACAAGATCACAAAACATACACCCAATGGTATGTCGACGGGGTTTCAGACATGATGTTTCCTAAAACCAAAGCAAGCACATGGGGGCGACCCCACTATGCTACCCGCAACAAAGTCAGCTGGTCTCTGAGACGGATCCATAGGTTTGTGACAATGGCTGTAAACGACTCGGGAAGTGTGACTGGGCTTGTCGATACCGTGAAAACATTGCACCTTTGTTCCTAAACAGTACAGGCGCTCCACGCGCAATAGTAAATAAAAGAGTAAAGCATGGCATAAGTACGGGATAGTAATAAAGCCCCAAACTAGTTTGTGGCCCCCAGTACAGTACTTTGAAATCAGGTACTAATCAATGGGGGTGCCCACACACCCCACATGTGGTTAGCGTGCTCGATCTCGGAACAGGTGTCAAGAACTCGGGTTCCTACGGGACACGAGTGAGCGGTTAAAAACCAAATATTGTATATTACCCACCGGTGCCTCTACATTATTTACCTACTTTCAATTTTAGTTATTAAACGGTAATTAAATCCATGATCATCTCCACCATTAAGCATGTGCCAACCACCCAACAACGGTGGAACATCGACGACGTGAAGCAGCACCTGAGCAAGCGACTACGACTCGCAAGGACGACTATCTACCAAACAACAGGTAATAGAAGGTGTCCATGGCAATATAAAGGCTGCAGGGAAGTATAGAGGGGTATGGAATCTATAGCATCGCAACACAGATAGCAATAGATCAACATGAGGAAATAAAGACTAGAAATATAAAATAGGTAGAAAGAGGGAGAATGCTCGCCTGAAAACATTGCCGAAGGTTCATCCGAAGATTTGGGAATCTCACATCAACTCAACGGCCTTATCCACTAAGAAGCAAAACACTAGAAGAAACACCGGATCCACTACTTAATACTACCGCAGAAGATCGGGCATGATGCATGTATGATATATGACATGGCAAATGTGCGATTCAACTAGGCAATATTAAGAGAAACCGGGGTCCCAAAAATTATTTAGAAGGTTCATGTTGTTTATATACCCGCAATTTAAATGTTGACTTAACAAGGCAAAATATGTAATTGATTTGCTACACAAATTTAAATGGAATCAAAATAAGACTAGAATCTCCCGCATATGCGCTCCATATTTTATTATGAGGTGAATCGACATAAGACCCCCAAACCACATGACGAGATGCAAGCATGCATAAATATATACAACATGTAGATCTTATATATTATAAAAATATGGTCGTCTCGGGAAAAGGGTCACATATCGGGGTATCGATGATCTTGGTGTTCGGAGGATCGATGGGGTTCAGGCTCAGCTTCGGGGTCTCGGCACCCATGAGGAAGATCATGTCGTCCAGGAAGGTGAACTTGGCGGGCCGAGGTTCGGCCTTGGTAGGATCGGCTTTGGATCCGTGGATCAGGGGTCTTCGTATTTCATAGCGGAGAACTTGATGTTCCAGGAAGGAGACCTTCTTGTATGGTCTTCAAATCCGGTGCCGCGGCTCTTCGAGTTCCATGATGGGGATCTTGACATCGGACTATTCTTGTCGGGAGAATAATGTCGTCACCTCGACACATACATCTTCACTACCACAAGTTTCTCACTTTTACAACAGGCAGCAGACCACCGGGGACCAAACAACATACAGGTAACAAGATTAAACGGAACTTCGGCATGCCATAGGTCCCTGTAGTAGCGCACATCGATTGGCAACACGGCTCGGTCGAGCACACGCCCAATGGTGACTCGAGGGCGCCAGTGGCGGAAACAAGGCAGACGAGGAGCTCTGGCTGGAAGTGAGGACAAGGCGGTGAGGCATCCACGGCGGCGAGCAACACTGGAGGTGGTAGGGAGTGGCGCGCCGGCGCATGGGACAAGGAAGGGAGGCGACTCGGCTCGGCCTCGCGGACTAACGCGGGCGAACGGCGGGCTCCTGAAGATGGGGACGTCGCGTGGGAGGCAGGGCCGACCTGGGGCGGCCAGAGCTCTGCGGAGAGAGGGGAGGGCGTCCGGAGCAGGCGCGACGGACGGGCTCGAGCGGCAGGGCCGGACGGAGGAGACTCGGGCGAGGGAGGCCGAGGAGCCGGCGGGCCAGGGTCGTCCGCGCGCGGGTGATGCCTTGAGAGGAGGAGGCGAGCTTGGCCGGGTGACGAGAAGGCGGAGGGGAAGCCCGACATCGAGGTGGGGGAGGGCGCCCTGGTGGCGGTTCCTGATGAGCGCTGGCGGCGGCGGGTGCTCAGGAGAGGAGCGGCGGTGTGAGAGCAAGGAGAACGTGGTGGGGCCAGGGGAATCCCGATACGGGGCAGCAGTCGCTGTGCCGCACAGGCAGGGGAGATGCGTGTGTGTGCGCTTTGTGTGTGGCGGGCTGGGGTTATAGGTGGACTTCAGTTAGGCCTTTTGGGCCTAGCCGGCGGTTTGCCTCCCCAGTTTATAAAAATATGTTTTTATTTATATATTTTATTTTGAATAATCTTTTGTTAAATAGTTTAGACAAAAATAGAAGATCTGGGCGGACCGACGGTTTTGGTTTGAACAAAGAAGGGAATATCTAGAAAACAAAATACACTTTTAGCAAGATAGTTTTTAAACAAACAATATGCATGCAGATGTCATGATGGTGCACAGAGACAAGACATGCGATTTTATAGTAGTGGTTTTACCCGGGGTGCTACAATTCGATACCACTAAGAATGGATCTCGCCCTCGAGATCCGCCTCCTGGTACAAGAAGAAGGCCGACGGTCTAAATCTTCTCGCTTCGTGTAGATCCTCGCGACACCACCAACAAAATTACTTCTCTGTCTTGAAATCGACGACACCACTACCAAGAGGTAGTTGATCATGTTCGCCGAGAGAACGCTCCGGATAAACAACAGACGAAGTTAAAGGTTAGGCCACCTCTAACTTCCAGGGAAGGAGTAAGAATTGCATCGATCCACCATTCAATGTATAAAGCCGAATGATAAGAGCAGTGGTATGGTCGCGAATCCATACCACACTCAAAGCATTACTCTGTACACGAACAACGAACTTTGCAACCAACTCTCGGGATTCAGACTGAAGATCTTGACAAACAGAATTTGGAAACAAAGGAGTGATGCAAGCTCTTCATCGGATCTAACGCAGAAGAGGTCATCGCGAAGGAGAACACCGGAAGATACAAAGAAAAATTTAGTGAATTTTTGGTCCATTGAAAGATATAGAGAGAAAGATTCCTCATATAGCAAGAAGTACTGATGTTGAATAACCATTACAAGAGGAAGGAAGCGAAACCCTGAAGGTACGACAGAAAACCAACCACGAGAATTCCTGGACTCGAAGAAAGGATAAGAGAGCATATTCAAAACACGTAAAGGTAAGAGGAGAATAGTAGAGGGGTAAGGAGTAAAAGCATACCTAATCAGTTCTATCCAACCAATTTTCCAAAAATAGTTTTGACACTCTACAACGTCCGTTAGCTAGGTTATTCTACAGGCTGGACCGGTGGGGTATCGTAACTTCTGAGCTCTGATACCACTCTATAACACCCTCAGATCGGCTCTATGCAAGTTTTAGCGATTCCCGCCAAACCCACATAGAAACAATTCAAAGGTACCCACCAGGCACTTTCGTGCGGGTGGAAAACAAAGTAATATCATTACACAATAGTACGCAATGGAACCCATAGAACAAATATATACAACAACGACTCAAAGTGTCAAGAATACAGATTTACAGTACAAAGATTCAATTTACGTTGAAAACGGTACATCGTTTGAGTACGGACAAGATGCAAATTGAGCTAAGAGTCCTGAAGAATAACCAATGGCGTCCATAATCCTGCCCAGGCCAAGCCGGAAGGGTAACCCTGCTAACGACGATGATCTCAAACCTGTTAGACAAAAGTGGTGCCAACAAAGGGCAAAGCAAAAAGGAGAGCGGTCAGTACTGAGGCCAGTACACGACGAGTCTTATAATTCGGCGTTCCTCGTCTACATAGGTATGGTGGACTAAAGAGGCAGCGTAGCATGCACTAAACAACCTATAGAGACTCGAAAAAACTATCGGCTATCAGAGAGGGATAAGAAAGACCTATTCGGATCCAACCTGATACTACCACCAAGCATACCCATCCTGGTATGTCAACGGTATGTCACCCTTGTTGTCAGATCAGGTAGGTACAAGATCACAAAACATACACCCAACGGTATGTCAACGGGGTTCCAAACATGACGTTTCCCAGACCCAAAGCAAGCACATGGGGGCCACCCCATGAAGCTACCCGCAACAAAGTCGGTTGGTCTCTGAGACGGACCCAGAGGTTTGTGACAATGGCTGTAAACGACTGAGAACCCGAAAGTGTGACTGGGCTTGTCGATACTGCGAAAACATTTCATATTTGTTCCTAAACAGTACAGGCGCTCCACGCGCAATAGTAAATAAAGCAGTAAAGCATGGCATAAGTACGGGATAGTAATAAAGCCCCAAACTAGTTTGTGCCCCCTAGTACGGTACTTTGAAATCAGGTAATAATAGATGGGGTGCCCACACACCCCACCTGTGGTTAGCACGCTCGATCTTGGAACTGGTGTCAAGAACTCGGGGTCCAATGAGCGGTTAAAAACCAAATACTAGTTTGTGGCCTCTGCATTATTTACCCACTTTCAATTTTAGTTATTAAACGATAATTAAATCCATGATCATCTCCACCATTAAGCATGTGCCGACCCCCCAACAACGATGGAACATCAACGACGTGAAGCAGCACCTAATCTTGCGACTATGACTCGCAAGGCTGACTATCTACCAAACAACAGGTAATAGGAGGTGTCCATGGTAATATAGAGGTTGCAGGGAAGTATAGAGGGGTACGAAATCTATAGCATCACAACACATATAGCAATATATCAACAGGAGGAAATAAATACTAGAAATATAAAATAGGTAGAAAGAGGGAGTATGCTCGCCTGAAAACATTGCCGAAGGTTCATCCAAAGATCAGGGTGAAGCTCACATCAACTCAACGGGCTTATCCGCGAAGAAGCAAAACACTATAAGAAACACCAGATGCACTATTTAATACTACGTCAGAAGATCGGGCATCATGCATGTATGATGTATGACATGGCACAGGTTTGATGCAACTAGGAAATATTAAGAAGAACCAGGGTCCCGACAATTATTTAGAAGTTTAATGTTGTTTAGATACCCCGCAATTTAAATGTTGACTTAACAAGGAAAATATGTAATTGATTCTCTACACAAATGGAGCCAAAATAAGACTAGAATCGCCTGCATATGCGCTCCATATTTAATTACGAGGTGAATTGGCATAAGGCCCCCAAACCACATGATGAGATGCAAGCATGCATAAATATATGCAACAGGTAGATCGTATATATTATAAAAATATGGTCTCGGGAAAAGGGTCACACATCGGGGTATCGAAGATCTTGGTGTTCGGAGGGTTGACGGGGTTCGGGCTCAGCGAGATCGGGGCTTCGGGGTCTCGGCATCCATGAGGAAGATAATGTCGTCCAGGAAGGCGAACTTGGCGGGCAGTGGTTTGTTCTTGGCGAGATTGGCTTTGGATCCATGGATCGAGGGTCTTCGGTTTTCATAACGGAGAACTTGATGTTTCGGGAAGGAGACCTTCTTGTATGGTCTTCGAATCCAGGGTCAGGACTCTTCGAGTTCCATGATGGAGATCTTGACATCGGACTATTCTTATCGGGAGAATCATGTCGTCATCTCGACACATACATCTTCACTACCAAAAGTTTATCACTTTTACAACAGGTAGCAGACAACCGGGGAGCAAACAACATGTAGGTAACAAGATTAAACAGAGCTTCGGCATATCATAGGTCCCTATAGTAGCGCACAGCGATTGGCAACACGGCTCGGTTAAGCCCGTGCCAGTGGCGACTCGAGGGCGCCAGTGGCGGAAACAGGGCGGATGAGGAGCTCTGGCGGGAAGCGAGGGCAAAGCGGTGAGGCATCCGCGGCGGCTAGTAGCACTGGAGGTGGAAGAGAGTGGCGCGCAGGCGTAGGGGATGAGGAAGGGAGGCGGATCGGCTTGGCCTCACGGACGAACAAGGGCGAACGGCGGTCTCCTGAAGATGGGGACATAGCGAGGGAGGCAGGGATGACCTGGGGAGGCCAGAGCTCTGCGGAGGAGAGGGGAGGGCGGCCTGAGCAGGCGCGACGGAGGGGATCGAGCAGCAGGGCCGGACGGAGGAGACTCGGGCGAGGGAGGTCGAGGAGCCGGCGGTCCGGGGTCGTCCGCGCGCGGGTGACTCCTGGAGAGGAGGTGGCGAGCTCGGCCGGGTGACGAGAAGGCGGAGGGGAGGCCCGACATCGAGGTGGGGGAGGGTGCCGTAGTGGCGGTTCCTGATGAGCGTTGGCGGTGGCGGGTGCTCGGGAGAGGAGCGGGGGTGTGATAGCAGGGAGAACATGGTGGGGCCAGGGGAATCCTGATGCGGGGCAGCGGTCAGCTGTGCCGCGCGGGCAGGGGCAATGCGTCCGTGTGTGCTCTGTGTGTGGCGGGATGGTAGGTGGGGGTTACGTGAGGGACTTGGGGCGTGTGAGGGTGCATGTGCTGAGGATACAGCGACAGGGACTGTGTAGAGGTCCCAACCTTGATAAGGTGGAGATCCCTGTGTTTACAATGCTAGTCCCTGGATCAATATCTAGCATCCACAGTTTAAGATGTAATATCAAGAAACAAAGGTCATAATACAACTTTATAACTAGGATGATTCATTACATCTTACATAGCTCATTTGGCTATCTCATTACAATGCATCAGAAATAACTATATAGCATGGAGTCCTTCATCTTCAAAATGCCATAGGCAATCATGCTGGTTGTAGACTTGTAATCCTATTCAACACACTTCACTAACATCAAACAAACCCGCAACATAATAAGTTACAGCCACAAGGGTCGATACATTTCAATTGTATTGGCAAGTGATACTATGGTAGAGTAGTGGTATCTATCATCTATATGCATTTGGCTAAGTGGATCTTAGGCTTGCTTTGCTCAAACTAAGGTTTTCCTTATAAGTTGTAAACACTAAGTTTTTGTTTGTCAAATCACCCAAGGCATCTACCAATAGAAATTGGTGATCCTTTAACCCTTGTTTAACCACAAGTTTTTAACTAAGAAATTGGGATGAGGAGATCCTTGATAGCTTCCATGTCTTGATGCTCAAATTGTCCATTTTCGGGGACACGGTTAAGTACTTAGATTCTTCCTTCTCGAGAGGTGGCGCACTTTCCCCACAAGACATGACATGCATCGAGACAAGATCTTTCAGAAGCCTTCGCTTAAACCAAAATGGACGCGCTCCAAACCTATCACCCCTTACCACCAACTGTCCATCTGGCTAAGTTATTGCAACCTATATGATCCAGGCAGAGCCCATATTGCCATGTGGCTGCACTTGAAGCTTCTCAACATTTGACATCTCAAATCTCTTTGTTCCTGGGTGGCATTCCACAAGTGAGATACACAGATTAGGCCATGAAAATGGGGCCCTGGTAACCACTCAACAAACATCCATCCAAGCAATTACCATTCCACCTAGGTGATTCATTCACTTAGTAGTTTTATTAAGCAAAATCAAAAGTCAAAAGACTTAGAAAATTTTCCATAACATGTATATAAATCACCCTTGTTTGCTACTAGATAATCTAAGCATGATAGTAGTAGGAATCTTAACTTAGGGAAAATTGTACTAAGGCATCATCTACTAGGATTTCCCATGGCATAGTTAACACATAGAAAATTCCATGCAAGTCCTACTTAGAAATATCACTAATGCATAGTTAAAATAATAGGACAAAATGTATGAAGCACCACTTGCCTTTTTAGTAGAGAATATAGGTTCACTCCTTTATCTTGCAATAGTCACACTCTTCAAGGTTCACTACAATTCAATCAAGCAAGGCACAATTTCAAAACTAACATTCAAAGAATTCACCACATAAATAAAGAAAACAAAACAACGCATGCAAGAATGCAAAAAGATTATTTTATTTGTAAAGGTGGTCTCTAATAGGTTATAAACATTTTAAAACACCTATCTGTCATTTATAATTGTGGCAAGTTCATTTGAAAACAAGTTAGTGAAAATGGCCATTTAAATCATTTTTGTTTTGCTAGCAATGATTTTAATCAAATGAATAATTTCTAATGTTAGACAAAATGTTTTTAAACTCCAATATTAATGTTTATGGTCAAAGTGTTTTAAAACAAATCCATTTACAAAAGGTTTCACCTAAAATCATTTTTAAATCAAAGCATCATTTTATAGAAATTCCTTTAAACAAAGTAATAATTTTCTAGGGTTCATAAAATATATTTTTAAATCCCAAAACTTGGTGTTTAGCGTCAGGGAGTTTAAATCAAATCATTTTCCAAAGGTTTTACTCAAAAAGGATTTTTAAACCATAATCAACATTTTTATTTAACTAGAAATGCTTTTATTCAAAGATTTATTCCCTAGTATCACAAAATATACTTTTAAATCTACAAGTTGGTTTTTATGGTCAGTAGGTTCAAAACAATCCATTTACAAAAGATTTTACGCTAAAAACATTTTTAGGATAACTTTTATAATCAAAATAGGCCTAAACAAGTTTCTGCAAAAACAATCAATTTTCCAGAAGCAAAATACTAAAGTAAGGGCATGGTTACAAATTTTGGACTTGTGGATCAAAAGATATGGAATTTACATATTCAAACATCTAATAGGATAGTTTCTGTTTTTAAAAGATCAGGCAGGGCCATGTGTCAACACTCGGATTTTTAATCCCAGATGCTTGTTATGCCATACATCGCAATCCCAGGATTACCATTTTTGCGAGACATAACAGAATTGGATACCACAGTACATCATCCATTACAAACCATACATAAGGTCTTACACAAATAAGGATCTCATGATCCAGTCTTAATACAACACAAGCAGCGGAATACGTAATAATACCGGTAGAGTAGGCGAAGCTCCATATTCGGGGTCACAGGCAATGCTGACGATGGGAGATGATCCTAGTTGTCGTAACCTTCCTGGGGTCCATCCTCCAGGTACTCCTCTTCATAGTCTGGCCACGGAAATAGCCAGGGACAAAGCCATGAGTACTCTTTAAGTACTCGCAAACTAATACTAACAAGTGAAGGGGGTTTTTGTAATAGGACACTAAGCTCTATGGTTGTTTTGCAAAAAGACAGATTTACATCTACTAAGTTCAGAAGTAAGAAAAGGTAGTTGAAATTTTATAACACCTAAGGGGGGGGAACTTGTATCTCATGCCACAACTCTGTTGTGTTCAAGTCAAAGTCTCAAATCATTTCACAAGTCATTTTGAAAACATCTGACGGGGGAACAATATGGCCACTCCAACTGTCCATAACCGCGGACGCGGCTATTCGAATAGTTTGACACTCTGCAGAGATTGTACACTTTCACCACAACATTCGATACATCCGTCAGGAACAAATCCTGAATTCACCATACTCAGTATGTAGATAATCAATCCTAACCTTTCAATTACACGCCCTAGTATAAGAACCTCTCCTGTGAGTTTGGCCTCCCAACCATGACCAACTGTCATCTTGGGTACTGCACAGGTGGACAATCTTCACAAGGTAGCCTCACCTCAGACCTTGGTCGTGAGGGAACTAATACTAAGGTATATAAGTTTCCAGTCAAGCCCTACCAATTCTTGGGTATTTTGGTTGTACGATAAAATTGGAATGGTATCGCATCCAGACAACCATTAGTTTTATAAAGGGCTAAGGCTCATGCCTCAACATTTTTATCACCATAAATCATCTGGTGTTCGGAAACACATGTCCAAAACATTTCAATAGAATGATCCATCATTCTAAGGTTTTCATAGCCATTTTTCCACCAAGTATTCCCATCTAAAGTTGATCAAGTTTTATGCTTAGCACTAGCATCTATAAGTGGGGGTGAGTACTAATGGGTAGTAAACTAGTGGAGTTTTAACTAAGTTCAATCTTATGCCTTAGGATGACATCAAGATTTTCTAGTTTAGGACAAATTTTATGCTCTTTATGCAACCTTCAATTATCTTTCTAGTATCTACAATTTACTTAAGTAAAATCTAAGTAATAGCTTTGATAAAGAAATAAAGTATAAAACTTGCAAGTAAAACTAGGAGGGGGTATCAAGTGGGTAGGATCACATATTCTTAGGGCATATGGTAACAAGTAAGGGTTTGTTTGCATCAGTAGAGTATCTTGCAAGTGTTAGCTTGCACATTCAACTAGTAGTATTAGGCTTGCATCAATATCAGTATAATCTTGCTAAATTGCAAGTGTTATCTTGCAAGTATTGGCTTTCCTTGTGCAGAGCAGTGGTTGAAGTTCTCCTCGGCTTCTTCTTCGTAGTATCCTCCTTCTTCCTCGTATCCTTGGTCGGTACTAGCGTCTATAAATAAATACGAGGTACACAATCACCAAACAATACTTAACTATTTTCAATCATCACACAAAAGGGTCCTATAGATGATCTAGGATCATCTCTAACATTACAAGATTAAAGCTTGGTTTAATTCCTTTTATTTTTAGAAAAGTAATTTCTACTCATTGAAAAACTACTTAAGATTTAATATTCTCCAAACCAAACATAGGATCATGTTGACACATGTCATCACCACATATTTTAGTCCATGGGAATGTGATTTAAAGTGGTGTCACAATTTAATAAGGTTTTACCCTTTTATTTTAATTAAATAAGTGACTAGAAATGCTTACGTGGCATTCTTTTATTACTTGGTTATTATTTCTGTAAGTAAATCTATATATTTTTATATATTCTGAAAGGTATGGTTAAATGTGATTTTCGAGAGTTGGAATCGACTCAAAAGCTATTATGGTTTTAATTTGAAAAATGTTTGAATGAAGAAAATCTTCTGCCTTGTTATTTTTACCAAGGGTGATCTACAGATCCAAATGACTTGAATCCAATGGTCTTGGATTTAGCATTTCCAGACCTTTCTAACAAAATTGGTTTCATTCAATTTGCTTCACTAAATCGATCTGGGTTGATTTTTGAATCTAGGTGCAGAAGTGTGTTTGAAATAAAATGGAAAAGGTTAAATTCAAACGACTGGGCTGTGCGGGAAACGATACTGGGCCGGCCTGCTAAGGACAGCGCTTATGCGGGCTGGTTAAGTCGTTGTCCCCACGCGTCAGTGAGACGAGGGGGTGCGAAGCTGTACGGGGCAATATGGTCGATCTAGTTCTAATCCAACGTCTGAGGGTCGTCGTCCACATCGGGCAACGCCGGCGAGACTAAACCCTAATGCGGCAGGTGGGGGTCGTCGGGGGCTCAGGCGAGGGTCAGCGAGGCGGGCGAACAAAGAAGTCGACGACGGCGAACCTCCTGGTACTGGCAGCTTCTCCTGGGGCGGCTCCAATCGCTGGCTCCCTTCTTCTCCAGCAGCGGCGGGCTCCGGTGAAATTCCGGCGAAGCACTGATCGCCTTGCTTCGGGAATGGGGTGGAACGATCTGTGAGGAGAGGGGAGTGAGGTGGTGTGCTCAATTCGGCTGGGGGTGGCCTCTATTTATAGTCGCGACGACGAGACCGAACGAGATGGCCAGGCGACGGTGGCGACATGGCTACGGGCTTCTAGAGGCATGGCCGGCGGTGGCAATCGCTTGGTGATCTCCTGGCGATGCTCTATGGCTTTAATGCGCATGTAGGGGCGGTGGAAAATGGTCTAGAACGTGCGATGCTCTGCGCTGCCGAGGCGGCGTCTTCGACGGCGAGCGGTGGCTATGAGGCATGGGGCGGCAAACGGGGATGTCTGGCGGTCTCCTGGGACGGTGGTGATCGTGTATGCATGCGGCGAGGGCGGCGCGTGGTCTGTGGGCGTGTGTCGAGGGCGGCGCTCTAGCGCATGATCGGCATGGTTGCTGGCAAGCTGGGCACGGTCTGTGCGTGTGATCCAGGGGTTGGCAACGTTTGAGCGCTAGACAGGGAGTGGCGGTGGGGTGTTGGCTCGCTCCCAGACATGTTGGCTAGGCTTGTTTCTTCTCCTAGCTTGCTGTCCACACTGGGGTGACATGGTGAGCTTCGGCTGTTCACCATTGATGGCATTGCCAAGCTTACAGTGGGGCTAGTGCTTGGTTTAGTTAGCTAGATGATCTATTGAGGTTGATGTGAGCTAGAGAGGGAAAAAGTTAGGCTCCAATCACTGCTCACGATATTGTTTAGATTTTATTTGATTTGAATCAGCAAGGTGTTTAATGAAATGGCCGCAAGAATTCAAGGTTTGAATTTTGAAAAGATTTTTGGTGGGTGTGCTAGGTTGGTGCTGGTGAGTCTGCAGATGCTTGGGTTTTGAAAGTTGAGCTTGTTTGAGTGGTTTTTGAAAAAGTGGGATCTTCCCATATGATAAAGATTCAATTTTGAATTGTCATTTAAACTATGCATTTGAAAGTTTCTGGATGATCACAAGGTGGGCCTTGATACTTTGTTATGAGTACAATCAGGGGGCGTAAAGATCCAAAAAAGTTTCTGTTAAGTTCTGAAAGTTTGGGACAACCAAAGTAGGCATGGGAGTTAAATTGGGCAAAATGACCATTCACTCGATTTGGCTTGTTTTGATTTATTTGTCTTTGGGAAAAGTTTGGGAATTGTTTAGATGATGTTTATTTCACCTAAGAATCCTTTTACAAGCAAAGAAACACATAAACAAGGTAATTTCAAAAGAATTCAAAAATGGGATGCATACACACATGCATGCTTTCATATTTTTATTTAGAAATTTTTTTGTTAACCCTAATTTTGATGATTAGAGTTTAATGATCCAAGTTTAGTATTTTTGGGATGTTACAAACCTTCCCCCCTTAAACAAAATCTCGTCCCGAGATTTGAAAAAGGACGAAAAGATTACCTAGGATTTGAAGAGATCGGGAAATTCCATCCTGATGTGATCTTCGCGCTCCCAAGTAGCTTCCTCTTCTGTGTGGTTGCTCCACTGAATCTTGAGAAACTTGATGCTTCGGGTTTGGGTAGTTCTGAAGGCTTCTTCCAAAATACGGATGGGTACTTCGGGATAGGTCAGGTCATCGTTGATCTCTATGGTCCGGTGATCGATATTCTCGAACACTTCAGTCTTCTCTGTAACTTCGAGACACTTGCGAAGTAATGAGATATGGAACACATTGTGCACGGCTGACATCTCTTCAGATAGTTCCAATTGATACGACACTTCTCCTCGACGGTTCAGAATCTTGAAGGGTCCGATATATCTGGGGGCTAACTTTCCTTTCAGTTGGAAACGCTGCATTCCCTTCAACGGCGACACTTTAAGATATACAAAATCTCCTATGTTGAAGGCGAGGTCTCGACGTCTCTTGTCGACGTAACTCTTCTGTCTGGACTGGGCTGTCTTGAGGTTCTCACAAATCTTGTGAACCTTCTCTTCTGCTTCTCTTAGGATGTCGGGTCCGAAGATCTGACTCTCTACTACTTCCGACCAGTTCAAAGGGGTGCGACACTTCCTTCCGTACATGAATTCAAATGGGGCCATTTGCAAACTAGCTTGATAACTGTTGTTGTATGAAAATTCTGCAAACGTCAGACAGTCTTCCCACTTAGATCCATATTCTAACACACATGCTCTCAGCATATCTTTTCGAGTATTTGATTTACTCGCTCCGTTTGTCCATCGTTCTGAGGGTGATATGCGGTGCTGAAATCTAGGCGGGTTCCTAAACCTTCTTGGACTTTCTTCCAGAATCTCAAGGTAAATTGGGTTCCTTGATCAAATACGATGTTCTTGGGGACTCCGTGCAAACAAACTATCATAGCGATGTTTAACTCCGCTAGCTTCGAACTCTGATATGTGGTCTTGATGGGTAAGAAATGGGCGTTTTGGACAATCGGTCCACTATGACCCAGATAGAGTCATTTCCCCTGCTAGAAGTAGGCAATCTGGTGATAAAGTCCATTCCAACGGAATCCCATTTCCATTCCGGAATCTGCAATGGTTGCAACAGTCCAGCGGGTCTTTGATGTCCTGCCTTGACTCGCTGACATATATCACACTTGGCGATATAGCTTCCGATTTCTCTCTTCATTTTATGCCACCAAATTTGCTCCTTCAAATCTTGATACATCTTAGTTCCTCCGGGGTGGATAGAATAAAGAGTATCATGAACTTCCTTCAAAATCACTTCCTTCAACTCAGAATCTGCTGGTACACAAAGGCGTCCTTTGTACCACAGAACTCCTTCTTCGTCTTCGGTGAATTCGGGTACTTTGCCTGTACCAATACGACGCTTGATTCCGTCGATACTAGCACTGCCCTTCTGCGCCTCTTTGATCTGACTGATCAAAGTGGGTTGAAGTTCTATGCTAGCCAAAAATCCTTCACTCACTAATTCCATTCGGAAATCTTCCATCTCCTTGTGCAAACTTGGTTGCTCCTTTAAAATCATGGAGTTCAAGCGGCACGACAATCTGCTAGGGGCATCTGCTACCACGTTGGCTTTACCGGGGTGATAGTGAATCTCTAGGTCGTAATCCTTGATTAGCTCAATCCATCTTCTCTGTCTCATATTCATCTCCTTCTGAGTGAATATATACTTCAGGCTATTTTGATCCGATTAAATCTCACAACTATTTCCCATAAGATAATGCCTCCATGTCTTTAGGGCTAGCGAGTTCGAGGTCATGGGTTGGGTAATTTTGCTCATGTTGCTTCAGTTGTCGAGATAGATAAGATATAACTTTGCCTTCTTGCATTAGCACACATCCGAGGCCGATCTTGGATGCATCACAATAGATATCGAAGGGCTTCGTGATATCCGACATGATTAAGACTGGGGCTGAAATCAATCTCCTCTTAAGTTCTTGAAAACTTGCTTCACATTTGTCGGTCCATTCAAACTTCTTGTCCTTCTTCAGCAATTGGGCCATGGGTCTGGCGATACTCGAGAATCCTTCTACGAACTTGCGGTAATATCCCGCCAATCCGAGAAATGCACGAACTTGGGTTTGAGTGGTTAGGGCTTGCCAATCTTCGACATCCTTCACCTTAGCAGGGTCCACGGCAATTCCTCCGGCTGATACAATGTGACTGAGGAATCCTACTTCCTGTAACCAGAATTCACATTAGCTAAACTTGGCATACAACTGATGCTCTCTAAGGGTTCCAAGAATGGTCCTTAGGTGTAGCTCATGTTCTTCTTTCGATTTGGAATAAATCAGAATGTCATCGATGAAAACAACGACAAACTTATCCAGGAAGTCCATAACAATCTTATTCATGAGATTCATGAAATAAGCGGGGGCATTGGTTAATCCAAAGGACATAACGGTATACTCGTATAATCCATATCGGGTGGTAAAGGCAGTCTTGGGAATATCTTCTGCACGAATATTGAGTTGATGATATCCAGTCCTAAGATCAATCTTAGAAAACACTTTGGCACCGGTCAACTGATCAAACAAATCTTCTATCTTGGGCAATGGGTACTTGTTTTTGACGGTGACATCATTCAACTTCCTGTAATCCGTACACAAACGGTTACCTCCATGCTTCTTATCCACGAACAAAATAGGTGATATCCAAGGTGACGCACTTGGTTGAATCAATCCTATTTCCAACATGGAATCCAGTTGCTTCTTCTGTTCTGCCAGTTCCGACGGGTTCATACTATAGGGTCTCTGGGCTATGGGTCTTGTTCCGGGGATTAGTTCGATGATAAACTCGATATCCCGATCTGGGGGCATACCGAGCAAAACATCTGGAAATACATCGGGGTATTCACAGACTATCCGGACTTGGTTAATGGTAGGTTGGGCTATACTCGTGTTGCACTTGAATTGGCGAGGTAAAGTTTCAGATATATGCTCGACTTATATTCTGGCTGTACTGGTCATGGTGATGGCTTTCTTGGCACAGTCAATCAATCCTTTATGTTTGGACATCCAATCCATTCCTAGTACTACTTCCAAACCTTTAGTTCCGTGTACTATCAGATTAGCATAAAGATCTATGCCATGGATTCGGATAGGGACGACTTTGCAAATTTGCCTAGCTTTGGTGGTTGAACCGGGAATTTGGACGATCATAACATGCTTCAGTTTTGTTGGTTGAGTTTTACTAGTGCATGCAAATTCTTTGGTGACAAATGAATGCGATGCACCAGAATCAAACAACACTCTTGCAAGTACTAAATTAACAGAAAACATACCCAACACGACGCCTGGCGCTTCCTGAGCTTCTTCAGCATGCATGAGGAAAAAGACGGCCGTTGCGGTTGAGTGAATTCCCTGGGGCAAACCTTCTTCCTCGCTGAACACGACGCTGCTGCTGAGGTGGGGCATTTGCATTGGGGGCTGTGGCATTCTTCTTGTTGGGGCACTCATTGGAATAGTGGCCCTTATTTCCACAGTCATAACAAGTCACTTGCGACTTGTCCTTTGCTGCTACAGGCACAACATTGCTTCCAGTCCTCGGGGCAGAGTTGGTGTTGGTGGTAGCATTGTTGTTGAACTTGGGTGGGGGACGGTTGAAATTGATAGATTTGCCGGGGTTGTTGTGATTTCCTCCGGGTCTAGGGTTTCCACGGTTGGGGTAGGTCGGACGGTTCATCGGGGGTCTGTTGGTTCTTGGGGCAAATCCTGGAGATGGGTTAGGGTGATACTTTGGGGTCTGATGGGTTCTTGGATGATGCATCATGTGACGCTTGCGGTTCTCATTGGCTTGGTTGATCTTTCCTTCCATCTGGATGGCAGAGTCGACAAGAGCTTCAATATCAGCAAAGGGGATATTGACTAACACAGTCTGCATATCATCATGCAGACCATTCAAGAATCTTTCTTTCTTCTTGTCTTCGGTGTCGATCTCATCCGGGGCATACCTAGCTAATGACAAGAATTTGTCACGGTATTCCACTACGGTCATCCTTCCTTGCTTCAGTTATCTGAACTCGTCTCTCATTCTCTTGATCAAACCTGGTGGCACCTGGGTTCTGCTGAACTTGACCTTGAATTCCTCCCAGGTTATCATCTGGCCTCCGGTCATTGCGCGAACACTGTTCCACCATGCTCTGGCATCTCCGGCTAGATAGTGGGTGGCGAACAGAACTTTCTCGTTAACTTCCACTCCGGAGACTTCTAGGTTATTTTCCATGGTCTGCAGCCAATCGTCGGCATCTAGGGGCTCTTTAGACTTAGTGAAAACAGGTGGGTTGGTGTTCTGGAAATTCTTGAGCTTAGATCCATGGTTGTCCTGATTTCCGTGGCCTTGGTTGTTGTGGGCAAGCTGAGCTATCTGTTGCAGGGTGGCTAGGTTGGCTTGACGTTCGGCTCTTTCAGCCTCACGGTCAGAAACCAACATTTGCAGTATCTGCAACATCGGGTCCGGGGGTGAACCACTTCCTCCACATGACATCTGAAGATTGAGATAGATCATGAGAAAAGAGGGAAATTTCTAAGGTTTTGGGACTTTGAAAAGTTCTTAAAGTTTGACTCAGATTTTTCTAGCAACTTTCTTGTCATTCATTCATTCATAGAACACGATACAAACACACACCACAACAAGGTAAACATATGGTTTTAGGAACCATTCTAGAAACTACGATACAGTGGGACCGAATACTACTCACTACGCTAGTGCTCAAGTGCTACTACTCCTCGGAGACGGTTTAGTCGTCATCTTTATCATCCTCATCGTCATCGATGAAGGCGTAATCATCCTCATCGGTGAAGAAATCCATAGCCCGATCTTCCAGAAAATCATCATCATCGCTGAGATAGGAGTTGGGGTCTCCACGAAGATCCTCTCCGACTTTCTCCCTTTCCTCCAACTACATGTCTCTCTCGTGGATGGTCTCCTCCAAAGACGAGATACGATGGCGAAGACGGGCAATGATGCGCTCCTTCTTGTCGAGCTGACGGCGGCGAGACTTGCGATCCTTCGCTAGCATGGCGATAGTCTGATCCTTCGTCTTGATGATGGTGGACTTGTGGTTGGAGTAGTCACGACAGTTTTCCAATTCTTGATGACGATCGTACATCATGAAGCTAAGGTGATCCAATTGAGTCTTCATGATACTCTGCCCACACAGATGGGCAAGAGCTTCCTGCATGGCCCTGGCAAGTCCATCGAGCCAGTTGTTCTCTCTTAAGGTGAACTGAATTCCTTCCGCAGTGGGAGGTTCAATCTTTCCTCGGAGACTTGCAACAATTATCCTCTGCAGATCTTCTCCTCCTTGATCATTGAGCTGGGCTCCGAAGAACTGGGGGTGTGGACGCTCCAGAAGTTCCGAAAGCTGGTCCAAATCTCTCTCAAAGATAAGGTCTCTGCCATTTCCCAACTGATAAAACTTGTTGTACTTCACGTCCATCTATTAAGAATATAGGATGAGTAAGTTAGTAGAGTGATCAAGTGTGTCAAATTTTTATGTATTTTGCAAAAGTTTTTGAGGAACATGAATTTGCATGAAAGAAGTGAGTGATAAGAATGGGAATAAGTTTTTGTAAATATTTGCTTCCTTTGGTTTTGAAACTAAGTTTTTGATTCAAACATCCAGTCTAACTAGGATCTCCTATGGTCAGGATGGCTCTAATACCAACTTGTCAACACCCGGATTTTTAATCCCAGATGCCTGTTTTTACGATTTACTTTAGATACATCGCAATCCCAGGATTACCATTTTTGCGAGACATAACAGAATTGGATACCATAGTACATCATCCATTACAAACCATACATAAGGTCTTACACAAATAAGGATCTCATGATCTAGTCTTAATACAACACAAGCAACGGGATACGTAATAATAACGGTAGCATAGGCGAAGCTCCATCTTCGGGGTCACAGGCAATGCTGACGATGGGAGATGATCCTAGTTGTCGTAACCTTCCTGGGGTCCATCCTCCAAGTACTCCTCTTCATAGTCTGGCCACGGGAATAGCCAGGGACAAAGCCATGAGTACTCTTTAAGTACTCGCAAACTAATACTAACAAGTGAAGGGGTTTTTTGTAATAGGACACTAAGCTCTATGGTTGTTTTGCAAAAAGCCATATTTACATCTACTAAGTTCAGAAGCAAGAAAAGCTAGTTGAAATTTTATAACACCTAAGGGGGGAAACTTGTATCTCATGCCACAACTCTGTTATGGTCAAGTCAAAGTCTCAAATCATTTCACAAGTCATTTTGAAAACATCTGACGAGGGAACAGTATGGCCACTCCATCTGTCCATAACCGCAGACGCGGCTATTCGAATAGTTTGACACTCTGCAGAGATTGTACACTTTCACCACAACATTCGAGACATCCGTCAGGAACAAATCCTGAATTCACCATACTCAGTATGCGGATAATCAATCCTAACCTTTCAATTACACGCCCTAGTATAAGCACCTCTCCTGTGAGTTTGGCCTCCCAACCATGACCAACTGTCATCTTGGGTACTGCACAGGTGGACAATCTTCACAAGGTAGCCTCATCTCAGACCTTGGCCATGAGGGAACTAATACTAAGGTATATAAGTTTCCAGTCAAGCCCTACCAATTCTCGGGTATTGTGGTTCTACGATAAAATTAGAATGGTATCGCATCCAGAAAACCATCAGTTTTATAAAGCGCTAAGGCTCATGCCTTAACATTTTTATCACCATAAATCATCTGGTGTTCGGAAACACATGTCCAAAAAATTTCAATAGAATGATCCATCATTCTAAGGTTTTCATAACCATTTTTCCACCAAGTATTCCCATCTAAAGTTGATCAAGTTTTATGCTTAGCACTAGCATCTATAAGTGGGGGTGAGTACTAATGAGGGGTAGTAAACTAGTGGAGTTTCAACTAAGTTCAATCTTATGCCTTAGGATGACATCAAGATTTTCTAGCTTAGGCCAAATTTTATGCTCTTTATGCAACCTTCAATTATCTTTCTAGTATCTACAGTTTACTTAAGTAAAATCTAAGTAATCGCTTTGATAAAGAAATAAAGTATAAAGCTTGCAAGTAAAACTAGGAGGGGGTATCAAGTGGGTAGGATCACATATGCTTAGGGCATATGGTAACAAGTAAGGGTTTGTTTGCATCACTAGAGTATCTTGCAAGTGTTAGCTTGCACATTCAACTAGTAGTATTAGGCTTGCATCAATATCAGTATAAGCTTGCTAAATTGCAAGTGTTATCTTGCAAGTATTGGCTTGCCTTGTGCAGAGCAGTGGTTAAAGTTCTCCTCGGCTTCTTCTTCGTAGTATCCTCCTTCTTCCTCGTATCCTTGGTCGGTACTAGCGTCTATAAATAAATACGAGGTACACAATCACCAAACAATACTTAACTATTTTCAATCATCACAAAAAAGGGTCCTATAGATGATCAAGCATCATCTCTAACATTACAAGATTAAAGCTTGGTTTAATTCCTTTTATTTTTAGAAAATTAATTTCTACTCATTGAAAAACTACTTAAGATTTAATATTCTCCAAACCAAACATGGGATCATGTTGACACATGCATCACCACATATTTTAGTCCATGGGAATGTGATTTAAAGTGGTGTCACAATTTAATAAGGTTTTACCCTTTTATTTTAATTAAATAAGTGACTAGAAATGCTTATGTGGCATTCTTTTATTACTTGGTTATTATTTTTGTAAGTAAACCTATATATTTTTATATATTCTGAAAGGAATGGTTAAATGTGATTTTTGAGAGTTGGAATCAACTCAAAAGCTATTATGGTTTTAATTTGAAAAATGTTTGAATGCAGAAAACCTTCTGCCTTGTTATTTTTACCAAGGGTGATCTACATATCCAAATGACTTGAATCCAACGGGCTTGGATTCAGCATTTCTAGTCCTTTCTAATAAAATTGGTTTCATTCAATTTGGTTCACTGAATCGATCTGGGTTGATTTTTGAATCTAGGTGCAGAAGTGTGTTTGAAATAAAATGGAAAAGGTTAAATTCAAACGACCGGGCTGTGCGGGAAACGATACTGGGCCAACCTGCTAAGCATAGCGCTTACGTAGGCTGGTTAAGTCGTTGTCCCCGTGCGTCAGTGAGACGAGGGGGTGCGAAGCGGTAAGGGGGAATATGGTGCGTTCGATCTAGTTCTAATCCAACGGCTGAGGGTCGTCGTCCACGTCGGGCAACGCCGGCGAGACTGAAACCTAACGCGGCAGGTGGGGGTCGTCGGGGGCTCACCGGGGCTCAGGTGAGGGTCGGCGAGGCGGGCGAACGACGAAGTCAACGACGGCGAACCTCCTGGTACTGGCAGCTTGTCCTGGGGCGGCTCCAATCGCTGGCTCCCTTCTTCTCCAGCAGCGGCGGGCTCCGGTGAAATTCCGGCGAAGCGCTGCTCGCCTTGCTTCAGGAACGGGCTGGAACGATCAGTGAGGAGAGGGGAGTAAGATGGTGTGCTCAATTCGGCTGGGGGTGGCCTCTATTTATAGTCGCGACGACGAGACCGAACAGGATGGGCAGGCGACGGTGGCGACATGGCTACGGGCTGCTAGAGGCATGGCCGGTGGTGGCGATCGCTTGGTCGTCTCCTGGCGATGCTCTATGGCTTTAATGCGCATGTAGGGGCAGTGGCAAATGGTTTGGAACGTGCGATGCTCTACGCGGCCGAGGCGGCGTCTTCGACGATGAGCGGTGGCTGTGAGGCATGGGGCGGCAAACGGGGATGTCTGGCGGTCTCCTGGGACGGTGGTGATCGTGTATGCACGCGGCGAGCGCGGCGCGCGGTCTGTGGGCGTGTGTCGAGGGCGGCGCTCTAGCGCATGCTCGGCATGGTTGCTGGCAAGCTGGGCACGGTCTGTGCGTGTAGTCCAGGGGTTGGCAACGTTTGAGCGCTAGACAGGGAGTGGCGGTGGGGTGTTGGATCGCTCCCAGACATGTTGGCTAGGCTTGTTTCTTCTCCTAGCTTGCTGTCCACACTGGGGTGACATGGTGAGCTTCGGCTGTTCACCATTGATGGCATTGCCAAGCTTCAGTGGGGCTAGTGCTTGGTTTAGTTAGCTAGATGATCTACTGAGGTTGGTGTGAGCTAGAGAGGGAACAAGTTAGGCTCCCATCACTGCTCACAATATTGTTTAGATTTTATTTGATTTGAATCAGCAAGGTGTTTGATGAAATGGCCGCAAGAATTCAAGGTTTGAATTTTGAAAAGATTTTTGGTGGGTGTGCTAGGTTGGTGCTGGTGAGTCTGCAGATGCTTGGGTTTTGAAAGTTGAGCTTGTTTGAGTTGGTTTTGAAAAAGTGGGATCTTCCCATATGATAAATATTCAATTTTGAATTGTCATTTAAACTATGCATTTGAAAGTTTCTGGATGATCACAATGTGGGCCTTGATACTTTGTTATGAGTCAAGGGGTGTAAAGATCCAAACAAGTTTCTGTTAAGTTCTGAAAGTTTAGGACATCCAAAGTAGGCATGGGAGTTAAATTGGGCAAAATGACCATTCACTCAATCTGGCTTATTTTGATTTATTTGTCTTTGGGAAAAGTTTGGGAATTGTTTAGATGATGTTTATTTCACCTAAGAATCCTTTTACAAGCAAAGAAACACATAAACAAGGTAATTTCAAAAGAATTCAAAAATAGGATGCATACACACATGCATGCTTTCATATTTTTATTTAGAAAAGTTTTTGTTAACCCTAATTTTGATGATTATAGATCAATGATCCAAGTTTAGTATTTTTGGGATGTTACACCATGTGTCAAGTTGTTACTGGACGGTACCGGTTCGTTTGGATCGAGTGTTATAGAGCATTGGATCTAAAGTAAATCGTGCGGCTCAGAGTGCTTGATACTGTTTTAGTTAAGTAATCTATCTACTTCACTGGATATGGATCTAACGGTTGATGAGCAAGCGACCACTAACTGGCGGCGCTTGGCGACGGCGCATGGCGGCGACGCTCGGCCAGAAGCATTCCGGCGACTACAGGAAGCGAGGAAGGATGTGGAGTAGCTCACCGAGTTCGCAGTGACGAGAGGATGCTCGAGGTGGTCGTCATCGTCGAAGGGGCGCACAGTGTCGATCTGAATCGCTCGCTAGAGTCGTCTATGTCGATGGGCGAGCTTGGCGACGTCGTTGGCGAGGCTATGGTGCGCGCTAAGACAAACGGAGGGCACCGTTAGGTTTGTAAGAGAGTCACGTGCATAGGAGCATCAAAGAGAGGGGAAAGGGAGGTCAGGGCTCACCAGTAGAGCTCGTCGGAGTGGAGGCAGACGGCGGAGCCGTTCTGTCGTCGAGGTTGCCAAGCCTCTGGGGCTTGCGCGGTCGAGTGGGAGGTACTGGGAGATGCGTATGGAGGTGGGGAGCGTGCTCGTCGAAACCAGGGATAGTGGGGGTGACTGGGTGGTCGGAATCGTCAAAGGAACTCGCCGGAGACCGTGGTTGCGCAAATGAAATCAGGAGCAGCCTGGGGGCGAAGAGGTGCTGGTGATTGAGGGGAAAGGTAGAGAAGACGTGGGCGTTTAATGGTGCTTGGTCGCTGGAGAGAAACAATGCTGCCTTTAACGCAAATTAACGGGATTTACTAGCAGCCAGAAACTGCAGCGGGGTGAGGGGAGTGGGTTGCGCGAGGTAGACGATGGTGAGCTAGCAGGTGGGGTCACTTCGTTAGTGATTGAGAGGGGAAAATGGTGGGGTCTTGCTGTCTAAGAGCGAAGGGGTACATATTCTGGTGAGAAAAGAACTTCTCGGGGGAGAGTGAGGTGGGCTGCGAGTTGGGCTTAGTTGGGCCAGGTTCTAGGCTAGGGTCTGTTTTCATTTTTTTCTTATTCTGTTTCCTTTTTATTTTTCTATTTTCATTTTCTGTTTTGAATTTATTCAAATGATTTCAAACCCTCTGTTATTTCAAATCTTTTCCAAACTTTTCAGTAAGTTTCTATACTGTTTTAAACATGTATTTAAAGTCCATTTTAAAATAATTTTCCTTTATTCTTTTATGGTTTATCAATTATTTAAATTAGACACTTGTCTTCATTTAAATAAGATTTTAAATATATTTTCAAACTTCTATTTGAATTCTAATTTTTACCAAACCTTTTTCAGTAGGTTTTATTTATTCATCAATGCAAATATTTCACTTTGAAATATTTAAAATATTTTAATATGGTTTATGAATCATTTAATTTGGGCATTTGTCTTTATTCAAATAAAATCTAATATGGTTTTAAACCCATATAATTTTTATTCAAATAATTCTTTTATTCCATTTAAGTGAATTGAATAACTTTTATTCTACTTGGAAAATTCCAATTTATTATTTTCTCATGATTTAATTAATCATTTATATTAGGAATTTTGTCTTCCATTTAAATATTATTTGAATATGGTTTAATCCCATATACTTTTATTTGAATATTCTTTATCCCTTTATTTTATTTGGATTTGGATTATATTTATTCCATTTGCTGATGGATTTAATTCAAGGTTTAAATTGTCTTCTAAATAATTTCTTTGGAGTTTATTATTTAGTTTAGGCAATTTGTCTTTATTTAAATAAAATTGGATGTTGTTCAATCCTTATGATTTTATTTAAATAATGTTTCAATCCTTTTTATTATTCAATAACTTCCATTTGTTTATGGATTTGGCCAAGATTTAATTTGGCTTTTAAATATTCCTTATTTATTTATTTCTTTCTTTGCCTTATAAAATCCATATCTTTTTATTTATAGATCCAAAATTGGTGATTCCAATTTGTATAATTTTATTTACAATTTGTTTACCTTTTTTAAATACTTTTAGGATTTGTTTTCTCATAAATTGGTACGGATTTTAGATAGGAGCTTTATTAGCCTTGGAAATTATTTCCTTTTAACTTATTAAATTCATAAGTTTTTATCCATGGCTCCAAATTGAATGAAACCAATTTATATGGTTTTATAATATTTTTGTTTATCATTTTTGACCATTTATAAATGTTTGTTGCTGAAATTTTATATGGATAAAATCCATAGTCTTAGTGGGAGATCTTGGAAATGATTTTCTTCCATTAGGATTTTAGGGTTTTGGTTTGTTTTTCCAAGTGTTTAAATTTAAAGATACATTCATTGATTAATGCATTTCACTTGATTGAAATTTGTTGGATTCTATTTTATTCAAATTTTATTCAAGAAGGTTTTTGATGTTTCCAGTTAGAAACAAAAAGTTCCTTTTCACCCTAAATTTCAACAATTATTTATTTTGTTCATTTATTTTTCACATTTAAAAATTTGGAAATTTTGGGATGTGAAATACTGAGATAGGGTTACAGGATTAGGGTTAGGGTTTGAGGGTAGAGCTAGGGTTTGTTTTGCTGGGGTTGTAGGTGGACTCCGGTTGGGACTTTTGGGCCTAGCCAGCTGTTTGCCTCCCCCAGTTTATAAAAATATGTTTTTATTTATGTATTTTATTTTGAATACTCTTTTGTTAAATAGTTTAGACAAAATAAAAGATCTGGGAGGCCCGACAGTTTTGGTTTGAACAAAGGAGGGAATATCTAGAAAACAAAATACGCTTTTAGCAAGATAGTTTTTAAACAAACAATATGCATGCAGATGTCATGATGGTGCACAGAGACAAGACATGCGATTTTCTAGTAGTGGTTTTACCCGGGGTGTTACAATTTGCTAGTTTGCAAAACCCATATATTAACAAGTTGTCAAAGACAATTGCAACTACATGAATTATTTGCAACAAAATAGAACTGTATCCTTTTTGGAAAACATTTAGGAGGATATCAAAGTTTTGTTGGACTTTTCTTATCTTTCGTCAACAAATTAATCAGTGGCTTGGTGTGCTTGGAGGATCTTCTCGATATGTGAAAGTATCAACCTACCATATCAAGAATTATTTGCACATGCTTTACTAAATTGAAATGATTTCCGAGGAAGCAATGATATCTCTACTCGAATTCCACGGCGACATCTTTCAACAATTGCGCGTGAAGTAGAGAGGGTTACTTCTAACATCCAGAACACATACTTCGAGAGGACACAAATATGGTTCTCAAAAGTTTCCAACATTAATGTCAATTATTCCATTTGAATATTGTCTTGCATGGACAAGATAAGGATGTAATTGATGGGAGAAATAACAACCTCTTCAATATACCCCAAGAAAACGGGCTCATATGTTGTATAAACAAGGCATAGACGTTGTCCAGACTAGTGGACAAGAAGATGCACTTAGGTGAGACATCAGTAGTAAATACACCATCAAATAGTCCTTGGAACTGAGTTTGATTTGATGATATCCCAAATCAAATCAAAGAAGGAAAGATAACATATCCATAACGGAGATACTATATTGCTTCAACACAAACACAACTAGACATCCCTTTAAGAAGGAACTAAGTTGGATGGAACTTTTGTCTTACAACTCTCTAAGTTGTTGTTTACGCTCAACCAACTTATTCAGGGGTATCCATTATGGATCCTTGGAGAAAGGAGCAGTTCAAAGAACTTGCTTGATCAAGAACTTGACAACATGGCCATGTGGAAACATGGCGATACTTCTAGAAGACATTTTATATATCACGGACCACCGATATGTCACTTAGTTCGAGAGGGAAACTTGCTTGGTAAGGCAAGAAGACATAGTCTCAGAGCTTCGGCATGAGCCTAACTCTTCGACTGAAGAGGGTGTACCAGAATATCGGACTTGGTAGCTCAATCATCCTTTTCTTAGTGATAGATTAACCATCACGCTAGGAATGATACAAATGTCCTTTGAGTTCAAAGCAATAAGAATTTCTAAGAATCTTAGATGGCCACATCATTATGCACGCACAACACTCATGAGTGCGAACAACTCAAAGGAAAGGTGGGTAAATATGTGTAAGAGCATCACTTCATTCAGAGGTCATGGAACTCAGCACGACATCTTAGTATATAAAATGCTTGTTTATCTGTGGAACAGAACATAAGCTAATCAATGCTTGTATATATGTGGATTACAACACTTTGACCTGGTCTTAGAAATGACGAGGTACTGGCGTTTGTTTCTCCTGACATCCCAAATTGGTTAGTCTTGACGAACCACAAGAGTATCTTTCATCAGACGACACCAATGCACATCTACTACTTGGCTACCAACTGGTAGACAAAGATTGGAAAACAACAAAGAAGAAAGAACATGCTCATAATAGAATCCCGAGATGCAAACCCATAGATTATCAATCTTCCAAAAACTAATGCAAAGAAGGGAAGGTGTGACAGAATCACAAATATAGATGCGAGACTCACGAGGAGCACTCTTGTCGTGATCTATTTGGTTCCATTAAAGAACATATGCCATAGAATGTGGTAGGGGAAGTCCTTAGTTGTCACAATTCAATCGTGGCAATAACCACAAGCTTGAAGACTAGAGTAAGTAATACTAGCCATCCTGAAGTAATGTTTGAGCATTAGTAACATGGATCAAAAGATAGATCTTGGGTTAAAGATCATCTTCATGTACAAGATTCACAACACCAGAATCCAGCACAATCAGGGATCTTCAGTTCAAGTCCAAGGGTTAAAACCCAAAGAAAGGAGTAACTACTATCTTAGTAGCACAGAGGGTACCACAAGGTAGCTTCCAAGAGAAGAAACAACTTCTGAAGTACCCGAACAAATAAAAGGATGCACACGAGGCGAAAGGAGACCTCAAAGCCTAGAACAGAACATTGTGGGACCATAAACATGATGTCGTGGGCCCAAAAGACAGAGAGATCATGATGGAAAGAAATCTCTCAAGTGAAACGGAGCAAGGAAAGCAAGGAACAACACACACCAGACTCTAGAGAACTCTAGACTAGGTCAATTGGTTGGGAAACGACATGCCCAGAAGGTACCTAAGCTTTGAAAGACAAGATGAGATAGCGAAAATTTTCCAAATCAACACTAGATAAGGTCACCCAGAGTTAGAGCGAAACTGGATAAGTAGAAAAACAAGCATACTAGAGTTTTTGCAAATAATTTTTAGCTTTCAAATAGTTTTCACAAGCACTAGACTCAACATCGACCAATAGAAAGGGTTTCCTACAGTTGGTACTGCTCTGATACCAAAACCTATGACACCCCCGGGATCAGGGCTAAACAAATCCCAGACCTCCGTCTGACATAATCTTAACCTTGATCTCGAGGATATCTAGTGAAGAATCGATAAACACAGAAGTGACCCTACGACACAAAAATTATTACCGCAAGCTCATAACTGAGCGAAGAACCAAATTATTACAAGCAGAGGTCACTGACCATAAACATCAAACAACGGAAGGAAAATTATGCTATTAAGTATAGCAAACTTAACAAATGGCCTAAGAGGCCCGAAGCATAACGATGATGTCCCATTACATAGATTCTAGGCTGCCGTCCGGGAAACCCAAGCTATTATTCAATGTTGACGTCGAAACAAACTCATCTTCAGGGGAACACTTACTCTATCAAAAGTATCAACAAAGCAAGGTTGAGTACATGGTGTACTCCGCAAGACTTATGGTTGATGGAGTTGTTTTGCATAAACCCATCTTTGTTTATAAAACAGGAGGGAGAAGAAGCTCGTCTAATCAGAGTGTTTTAAAAGGGGATAAGAGAGCGACATATCCAAATCATTGATCGTCATATTTTGATATCCACCAAGTCATCATCATCTAACATCATATAGGATCATCCCTCATACCCAAGAGGAAGCATCCTTAAGCACACTTTACTTTGCCAAGTTTTACGATTAGGTTATTCTTCGCTATGATCCCACGTCCATTCCCAAGTTGTCCATAACCATGGACACAAATTTTAGAAAAGATTATTACCCTGCAGGGGTGTACAACTTTACCCACACGCGCTGACCGACTCTTAGGATCACTTGACACACTTCCTTGGTGTGGTGACAGAGGGTGGTCGACCGAAAACTTTCCCTTACTTTTGCCTAATCCATGAGTCACCAGAAGGGCTCCCGGCTACGGTAGTTGGCCATACTCCAAGGCGGTCCTCGACTCTGTGTACCAAGATCCAGTTCAATGCCGTGCATCCTTCACCCGACCACGTCCTATATGCTTGCACCATTTTCCAAAACCTTTTTCCATGCGGGTGCCGAATAAATCATCGAACTACAGACTCATGGATCAGACTAGGAAAGTTTGGGTCAACGGTTTCCCAAAGCCCCGTGTGGATGTACGCTCATCTTGGTTCAAGAGGCAAGATCCTCGGGTCCTAAGGTGGCAAGTATGGGACTGCAAAAACCACAACCCGCGTGGCTTCCCATATAAGCCTTAGCATGTTTACTTCACATCACCTATCATACCATGTTCTCCTGTCCAACTAGGTTCATTCGGAGATCAGATCCATCAACCAGGTGAATCGACAAAACTACTAAAGCATGGCTAAGCACAACAGATATAATAGCTCTAGCAACGCTCACAAAGCCAAGCCCTAGTTATGCTAGGACCAGTGGATCAGGGATTATAGGTTCAAAGGAAACATGCATCAGATTGGATAACTCTATCTATCGATAAAAGACTTTGAAACCGTATGCACATGGCAAGAATTTAAGATGTTTGAAAGCATCGGATCATATCATGTGTGGGGTTTCGCTTGCCTTTGCCTATTGATACCCAATAGAGATCTTCAGATTCATCAGCTTAACTTGTTCGTCAATAACAAGCATATATCTCTCTAGGGTTCATCTTGTTGGCATTATTCGTTGATGACCTTCAATATTGTTGATATTGATCTTCAATCTTGGACTCAATTCCGATATCGTATTCTACCGGAGAAGAACCAAATCACCGGAAAGAAAGGGGAAACAATCAACACATGGCATAGATGCAATGCTCAATCACGGATGATACTATGACAAGTTAAAAGTTATTAAAATTTAAACCCTAAACATGCTCGACCATTTAAGCGGGGTTTCGAGGGGTGCAAACCCTAACTCGGGGAAACCCTGGATGCATATGAGAGGGTTCATTATGTTATTATAATTAAACTTGTCATGAAAGTTGATTAACAATGTATGTTTATGTTTCTATTGTGTAGATCTTATTTTTCTGAAAATTTTGATATATTATAGATACTTTTCTGACTTACAGATAATTAGTTATGATTTTTATCAATTTAAAACCATTTTAATCATTTTAGGAAATTTGAAAACATTTTTGGATTATATTAAATATCTATCCACTTGGTCCCACATGTCAGGTTTTTATTCATTTCAAAAACTAATTTCCAAAATTATTAAATATCTGATAGGCTGGGCCCACAGGGGTTTATTAATATTCTAGAAAACAATTACAAAAGCATTTAATGAAAATAAAATAGCTTTACTACATCATCACGATGTCACGCTGACGTTAGCAGAGGAGGATTCCTCAGATCGTCCGCCAGAGAGATATTGGGGAGAGGAAGAGGAAAAATGAGGCACGGCTAGGGTTCTTCCGACGGTAACATCGATCTTTATAAACGCAGGGGGTGGCGGCGCGCATCGTGGTGATGAAGAGGAGCATCGGTTGGTCGGGGAAGAGCCACCGAGCTGCTTCCCTCCGTCGGGGAGGAAGACGACGGAACTAGAGGAGGTAAAAGACATATAAGCCGCGCTGGGCTGTTTTGGGCACTAGGTGGGTCTTGGCTAGGCCGAGCCAGAAAGAGAGGGAGGGAAGGTTGTGGTCTGATTAGGATAGAAACCTTTTTTTATGCCCAGATCTTTTTCTATTTTCTGTTTTCACTTTCCAAATTCTATTTTCAAAACCTTTTATATTTTGAAAGTTTTAGACAAACCAATGAGGTTTGTAAAAATAATTATGAACACCTAGGGGCCCTTTATACTATTTGGGCTCCAAACATTTTGTTATTTTTCAAATAATCAAAACCATTTGAATAGGTTCAAAGTTAGAGATGGGAAGGTTAGGGTTTTGGTGATTATTTTCATAGTTTCATTTTTAGAATATGATGGTCATGTTATGCATATACAAACCCTAAGTACTATTAGTAGAAACAGGGATGTTACAGTCTTCCTCCTCTCTCCCACCCCATTGTGCCCATAATTTTCTCCATTTTGTTGTATTTAAACCTACTATAGGTGATAGATTGGTAGGGAAAGCCTTTCTCCAACTTGTAGATCTAAAACACACTTACTTTTCTCCTCCACATCTCTATTTGTGTTCCACTATCTCTCCATAGATCTATTGGTCCACACTCTCTCATATCGCGGTATCGACTCAGTATTCAATCTACTAGGTGAGTAATTGGCCATGAATATGCATATTTTGTAGGTGTGAAGCTTGTCGCGCAGGCGGTGTGTACATGCGATGCATGGTGCCAAGATTATGTTTGTGCATGAAGCTTGTTTGGTGAATGAATGTTTGCATGGGAAGAAGTTTTTTGTTGTTGCTTGTCTGCCCCCGGTGTGGTGCATGGATGTTTGCTAAAATGTTGATTCATTTCTATTACGGCAAATTTTTGCACCACCCATATGTCCTACTTTTAGGAAAGGTCATGCCTAATTTTTTCGGCGACCATGCATGTGTGTTTGTGTGTGCATAAGGTGTGGTTTCTAATTAACATACTCTCTCTTTTCCTTTATACGTGCATAACACGCAGGAAACCATGGTCGTCGGGATGAGCGAAGGTCGAGTTACTAGGTATTAGAAATAAGCGAAGGCGGACATGATTCGGAACAACAATACCCAGATAATATGTCCATGTCAAACATGCAAATTTCAGAGCTGGATCGACCCTGATTCTGGAGAATTGGAGGATCACCTGCTCAAGCGTGATTTCATGCGCGATGACTTCGATGAGGAGCCGGCAGCAAATGGTGGTGGTCATCATGAAGACATGGGTGGGCGAAAAGACGAAGATTCTCCCGGCGGGCATGGGCAACATGACAAAGAATATACCGGTGGACATGATCATCATGACGAAGAAGGAGAAGGAAATGTCGACGGGCATGACCATCATGAAGAAAGAGAAGACAAGAACACCCAGACTCTTCTAACTTCGGCGTTGCGGGACCAATGATTCAAATGGAGATAGACATGATGACTCCATTATATCCAGGGTGTCGACCCAAGGATACACGCCTAAGTGTAACACTCAAGGCTCTAGAGTTCAAGGAGGAACACAAATGGACTGACATGAGCTTCAATGCTAACATGGAATTCTGGCGCGATCGTCTTCCTAATGGGAACACATTGCCAACAAGTATAGAGGAGGCCAAGAAAATCATGTGCCCTCTCGACCTACCGCACGTTAAATACCACACATGCATCAATGATTGCACACTTTATTGTAATGAGTACGTGGAGAGAACCACGTGTCCGGTGTGCGGCCATGGATGGTACAAGAGAGGGAACAAGAAAGTTCCTCGAATAGTGGTATGGTACTTTCCTATCACTCCCCATATACAGAGATATTTCGTAGATCCTAAGGAAGCAAAGCTAATGCAATGGCACACGGAAAGGGATAAACCTGAAGATGATCCGGAGAAGGGCAAGATCCTGACACACCCTTCAGATGCTAGCCAGTGGAATGCATTGGACATCGAGTTCGAAGAGTTTGGGGGCGATGCAAGGAACGTCGGGCTGGGTATGAGCACCGATGGACTCAATACTTTTGGCAACCAGAGTAGCACGCATAGCACCTGGCCCGTGTTTGCATGGCCGTACAACATCCCCCTGTGGCTCTGCACAAAGCAAAGGTACGTACACATGAGCATTCTTATTCAGGGGCTGAAACAGTCAGCTATCGATATGCATTTTTATCTCAGGCTGTTGAAAGAGGAGTTAGCCATGTTGTGGGAGACGCCAACCCATATGTGGGACGACTACACTAAAGAATATTTCCCTCTGGGAGCCGCATTGCTCATGATGGTGTAGGACTATCATAGTAACACATATGTATCGGCCTAGTTGAACCAAGGACACAATGCATGTGTAAAGTGCATGGATAAGACCCCGCATCTCCAGCTACCAAAGGATCCCGGGTCTTCGAAAACCGTGTTCCAAGGGACTCGAAAGTGGCTTTGCATGGATCACCCATGGAGAAAACATGGTGACCTTCTCAATGGTAAATACGAGTTCGAAAGAGCCCCGCGTACGAGGAGCGGCGAAGAAATAGAGGAGCTTCTGAATAATTTGGAAGAGTGCCCTACGCCAGGAAAGAAGCAACCGAGCACAAAGCCGCTTCTGGGTGTATGGAAAGCGAGGTCTGTTTTCTGGGACCTACCGTACTGGAAGATCCTCCACACACCCGATAGCCTCGATGTAATGCACATCACGAAGAACATTACCGAGAGTCTTCTTGGCACTCTGCTCAACATGCTGGAGAGGACCAAGGATGGGCCGAAATCAAGAAACGACCTAAAATTGCTTGGCATCAAGAAGGAACTTCAGTACCCTGATAGTGATGATGATGATTAGACAGAAGGGACTCAAGGTCGTCACAAAAGGGTTAAGAAGAATGAGGTGGTTATGCTTCGTGCTGCCTGCTTCACTCTGTGTCAGGAGGAGATCGAGCAGTTTTTTAGGTGCCTCCTAGGAGTCAAAGTTCCTCACAGTTACTCGGAAAAGATAAGAAGATATCTCCATGTATCGAAGAATAGGTTCAACGATATGAAGTCCCACGACTGTCACGTTCTCATGACACAGATACTTCCAGTTGCCATACGAGGGATAATGGACGATCACATATGTGAGACGCTATTTGGCCCGTGCAACTTTTTTGACGTCATCTCTAGGAAGTCGATCGGCATGAAGCAACTCGACAAGATATAGGAAAATATCATGGTGATACTATGCGAGTTTGATATTTACTTCCCGCCCGCATTCTTCGACATGATGGTGCATCTGCTTGTCCATGTCATGGATGGCATCATACAGCTCGAGCTGACATTCCTGCAAAACATGATGTTGTTTGAAAGGCTGAACAGTGTCATCAAAGGGTTCGTTCGCAATAGGTCCCATCCAGATGGAAGCATAGCCAAGGGCTTTCTGAGCTACGAGTGCATCTCTTTTTGCAAAAACTATCTAACCACCGAGAACGAGGATGTTGGAATACCCACCAAGAAGCACCTCGGCAGGCTCGCTGGGTATGGTCACCGCGAGGGCCTACACTCACTGCATGTCGGCATTGCTAATCGACGCACCGACTTTGGTAGGGCACACCGAGTTACGCTACAACACATTGAATTGGTCAGCCCTTGGGTGGAAGAGCACAAAATATTGATCAAGAAGGAGTACATGGACCGGGCTTGCCTGAGGAAGAAAGGAGACGTAATAAGAGAGCACAACTCCAGCTTCACGGGTTGGTTCAAGAAAAGGATGCTGGACAATCCCCGCAGACGCCTTCTATGGAAGATGAACAACTCATATTCTTCTTATCACATGACCCAGCGCATAACGTAAAGACCTATCAGTCGTACGACATCAACGGTTACAGGTTCTACATCGAGGAAAAGGACGTAACTATGATGTCCTTAGCCAATGACGAGACTACTGTCATGGAAAGATTCTATGGAAGGATCGAGGAGATATGGGAGCTCGACTAATTTGGAGAGACGGTACCGATGTTCCATGTTAGATGGGCCAAGAACGTCGAAAAAGAAGAACGATATTTCACCACCTGCGTTATACCCGATGCCATGTCGGCAAACAACGCCTTCGTGAAAAATGAGCCGTGGATACTCGCTAGCCAAGTTGATCAATGTTTATTTATTACCGACCCGTGAAAGCCCAGTCTTGTTGTAGTGAGGAGGGTCAAGAGGAGCATCATTAGAATGGAAGGATCCGCCAACGAGCAAGAGTTCGACAAGAACAACGATCTGAAGATCAAAGAGGAATTCGACAAGTACTTCAAGATGCCTACTACTACTATAGTAAGAATAAAGACCACACTACCTACTAAAGATTGTCCGTTCACGAGAAGAGAACTCATAGTGCCTGGGCTAAAGTATTCAACCGCGAAGAAAAAGGGCAAGAAGATTGTGAAGAGAGGCTAGCTCAAAACATCACATGACGACGTGTGACCTTTTTTGTGTATTAGGTAGAGACTAAAACATGCATATATCGTGATATTTAAATATGTTTGTAACACACATATATATATTTGTTCTTGCTTGTTTAATATAACATAAATAAATATATTTGTCACATATAATTAAAAATATTTTTTAAATAAAGAAAAAAGTCTGAGACAACCAGGATTTGAACCTGGGCTGCCTAGGTTTAGAGGTAGGGTAGGTGACCACTAGGCTAGGTGAGTGTTTGATGCAAACTACAATGTCGTGCTTCTTTTGGACCAAGCGCACATATTCTGTGGCGCATTCCTACAATATGCGCCATAGAAGTTGGACATTCTGTGGCGCATATTGTAGGAATGCGCCACAGAAGTTTCACACTTAGCCAAAATACGATTCGACCTTCCCCTTCCCCACTTCATGCCAACCTTTCCCCAAATCGACCTCTCCGATCCCCCGACCGAGAACCCTAGCACCGCCCGCACGCACCGGAGGAGGAGGAGGAGGCCAGCCAGTCATCACTGCCATCGGATCCTATGGACGAGGAGCCTGTGAGGGAGGGAGCCAGCCATCGACGCCGTCAGAGCCTTTGGAGGAGGAGCCCGTCCTGCGCGCGACCTAGGATGAGAAGGGCAGTCCCGCGCCTGTGGAGGAGGAGCCCGTCCCGCAGCAGGAGCACCGCCGCCATGACCACCTCCCCATCCCACGCCGTCTCTCCACCGCAGGTACATCGCTGAATTTCATTTGCTGATTAGGGTTCCTGGGAACCACAGTAGGGCTCTTGGGCATGCTCTGTAGTTTGCTGATTAGGGTTCCCGGGCATGCACCTCTACACTCTCTGCTAATTAAAATTTAGTACTATGGCACTCAGATTGCTATGTTATGCTCTACATTGTCTGCTGATTAAATTCAGTACTATGAGCCTATTATCATCTATGTTTACATCTCTGAAAAATTCAGTGTTTACATATGTGGGCTACTAGTGTTTTTCTAGGACAGTAATACACTATTAGTGATTGCTAGGACAGAAATACACTACTAGTAGAAAAAAGTATGTGTGTGGGTTTACATGTGCTCATGATGTGTGCTCCTAGTAAAAAAGTATAAGGTACTGGATTGAGGATTACTAGACTGAGGGTTTACATGTGCAATAGATTTCTAATTATGTACTGGTACTATGCTTTAATCTGTGGGATACTAGTGTTTTAGAACTACTGTCCTACTATGAGAAGATCTGTGGGCTATTATGTCCTGCTTTAATCTGGATTGAGGGTTACTACTGTCCTGCTTTAATCTGGATTGAGGGTTACTAGATTGAGGGTACTATGCTTTAATCTGTGGGCTACTAGTGGTTTTACAAGATCTCTGTGGGCTACTAGTGTTTTAGAACTACTGTCCTACTATGAGAATCTGATCTGCTGTCAACTTTCGGAAGCGTGCTGCCATAAACATCTACTAGACTGTGATTTGAATCCCAAATCAATAAGGAAAATGGATGCTTATTTGCATTTCTTTTTTGCTCAAACAACATCATTCCTATTACTGTAAACTAGTAGGAATAAATCTGATTTGTACTCATGTTACATTTCTGCCTTATTTACTAGACCGGTTCATCCGGCCAGTTTTAATATAAGATCTTTGTATTGTATACTCCTATAAATTTTGTCATTCCTTCAGTTCTGAAATAAACTTACTCCTATGACCTAGGTTCGAGGGAACCTGGAGATCCCCTCTAAAAAGAGCACCTGGGACCTGTGCATCCAGCCATTTTTTTCTGTGACCTGTGACCAGTGCATCCAACCAATTTTTTTCTATGTGGTCATGCCTAATTGAGAAAAAGAGCACCTCGGAAGGTGATCGTCACCACTGAAGCATGTACAGGTTCCGCTTCTATTGCTTTGTATGTACTGCTATTGCTTTATATATTATTAAATAGTGTTGGAGGTTTGTTTATTTTGTGAATGAGATGGTGTTGGATGATGATGGATGGGGTCAATGGTGTTGTCAATGGGGATGTGGTGTTTTTTCTTGCAGGTATTTTAATTGAGTTACCCATTTCTCCTGAAGTGTCGATTCACTTCCGTTTCGGTTGAGAAATGGGCACTCGTAGCTCCAAAAATTAACAAAGGTCATGCCGATAATTTCCGTCGGTATTTGTGCTAACTTTTTGCGTATTTTTTTAATAAAGTGCAAACATGTCGACCAATGACGAGGCTGCTCCTTCTAAGCACATGAGCGTCAAGGATCAAGCCCGAGAGGCCAACAAGTTGTTCTGGGGGCGTCCAAAGAGCATGAGGAGGCGGAGGATATGAGAATGACATCACCACCGGCGATCGTCATCAGAAGTTATGGTGGCAATGAGGGAGATCCAGATTACGAGGGGGACAACGACTAATACGATGGAACTAGTGAAGGTGGGGAGGATGGTGACACCACCACCGATGGAGGCGAGCGCACGAATGTTGGTAGCGGCAACCCGGACGCTATATAGAAGAAGAAGGAGATTAAGGATCAGAAGCCACAAGTGCTCGCCAACATCTATGATGAGTTCACTGAGGTCACAGAAAGTGGCCAACCCATTGTGCCTGTGTCGATTGCTAGTGGGTATAGCATGCAACTCGGGTGCATCGTCCGGGAAAGCATGTCGATCAACACGAAGTACATCCGAAGTGCTGCCAATTGGGCTTTGGTCGACAACCTCCTTAAGAAGCTTCACAAGCGATACACGTTCCTAGAGCAGTTCAGAAACCAGGAGAGAAAGAGCTCTATGAAAAACTAGCACTGATAAAGATGAGCAACGCCTTGAGCAGCTGGAAAACCTGGGTAAAGAACAACATTGACAAAGGTGAAAGCTGGGAGATTATAAGTAGGAAAAATTTGATGCTCGACGAAGAAGTGTTCAATATATTCAAGGCGGACTTAGCTAGCACTGACTCTAAAGCATGGACTGCGTGGGGAAATAATATGTGAGAGCAGAACATAGGTAACCACCGGCTTGGAAGCGGCGGATACAGAGGGAAATAGCCCATTTGGGACAAGGAGGATGCCGAGCATGTGCCGACCACCCAACAACAGTGGAACATCAACGACGTGTAGCAACACCTGATCTTGCGACTATGACTCGCAAGGCCGACTATCTACCAAACAACAGGTAATAGGAGGTGTCCATGGTAATATAGAGGTTGCAGGGAAGTATAGAGGGGTACGAAATCTATAGCATCGCAACACAGATAGCAATAGATCAACAGGAGGAAATAAATACTAGAAATATAAAATAGGTAGAAAGAGGGATCATGCTCACCTAAAAACATTGCCGAAGGTTCATCCGAAGATCAGGGCGAAGCTCACATCAACTCAACGGCCTTATCCTCGAAGAAGCAAAATAGTAGAAGAAACACCAGATGCACTATTTAATACTATGGCAGAAGATCGGACATCATGCATGTATGATGTATGACATGGCACAGGTGCGATGCAACTAGGAAATATTAAGAGGAACTGGGGTCCCGAAAATTATTTAGAAGTTTCATGTTGTTTAGATACCCCGCAATTTAAATGTTGACTTACCAAGGAAAATATGTAATTGATTCTCTACACAAATTTAAATGGAGCCAAAATAAGACTAGAATCGCCTGCATATGCAAGCATGCATAAATATATGCAACATAAGTCCCCCAAACCACGTGATGAGATGCAAGCATGCATAAATATATGCAACATGTAGATCTTATATATTATAAAAATATGGTCTCGGGAAAAGGGTCACACGTCGGGGTATCGAAGATCTTGGTGTTCGGAGGGTTGACGGGGTTCGGGCTCAGCGGGATCGGGGCTTCGGGGTCTCGGCATCCATGAGGAAGATAATGTCGTCTAGGAAGGCGAACTTGGAGGGAAGAGGTTTGGTCTTGGCGGGATTGGCTTTGGGTCCGTGGATCGGGAGTCTTCGGTTTTCATAACGGAGCACTTGATGTTCCGAGAAGGATACCTTCTTGTATGGTCTTTGCATCCAGGGTCAGGACTCTTCGAGTTCCATGATGGAGATCTAGACATCGGACTATTGTTATCGGGAGAATCATGTCGTCATCTCGACACATACATCTTCACTACCAAAAGTTTATCACTTTTACAACAGGAAGCAGACAAACGGGGACCAAACAACATGTACGTAACAATATTAAACATAGCTTCGGCATGTCATAGGTCCCTATAGAAGCGCACATCGATTGGCAACACAGCTCGGTTGAGCCTGTGCCAGTGGTGACTCGAGGGCGCCAGTGGCACAAACAGGGCGGATGAGGAGCTCTGGAGGGAAGCGAGGGCAAGGAGGTGAGGCATCCGAGGTGGCTAGCAGCACTGGAGGTGGCAGAGAGTGGCGCGCAGGCGCAGGGGACGAGGAAGGGCGGCGGCTCGGCTTGGCCTCACGAACGAACAAGGGCGAACGTTGGGCTCCTGAAGACGGGGACGTCGCGAGGGAGGCAGGGCTGACCTGGGGTGGCCAGAGCTCTGCGGAGGAGAGGGGAGGGCGGCCTGAGCAGGCGCGACGGAGGGGATTGAGCAGCGGGGCCGGACGGAGGAGACTCGGGCGAGGGAGGCCGAGGAGCCGGCGGGCCGAGGTCGTCCGTGCGCGGGTGACTCCTGGAGAGGAGGTGGCGAGCTCGGCCGGGTGATGAGAAGGAGGAGGGGAGGCCCGACATCAAGGTAGGGGAGGGTGCCGCAGTGGCGTTTCCTGATGAGCGTTGACGGCGGCGGGCGCTCAGGAGAGGAGCGGGGGTGTGATAGCAGGGTGAACATGGTGGGGCCAGGGGAATCCCGATGCGGGGCAGCAGTCAGCTGTGCCGCGCGGGCAGGGGTGATGCGTGCGTGTGTGCGCTGTGTGTGGCGGGATGGTAGGTGGGGGTCACGTGAGGGACTTGGGGCGTGTGCTGGTGCATGTGTTGAGGATCCAGCGGCATGAACTGTGTAGAGGTCCCAACCTTGATAAGGTAGAGATCCCTGTGTTTACAATGGTAGTCCCTGGATCAATAGCTAGCATCCACAGTTTAAGATGTAATATCAAGAAACAAAGGTCATAATACAACTTTATAACCAAGAATAAAATAATTCATTACATTTACATAGCTCATTTGGCTATCTCATTACAATGCATCAGAAATAACTATATAGCATGGAGTCCTTCATCTTCAAAATGCCATAGGCAATCATGCTGGTTGTAGACTTGTAATCCTATTCAACACACTTCACTAACATCAAACAAACCCGCAACATAATAAGTTACAGACACAAGGGTCGATACATTTCAATTGTATTGGCAAGTGATACTATGGTAGAGTAGTGGTATCTATCATCTATATGCATTTGGCTAAGTGGATCTTAGGCTTGCTTTGCTCAAACTAAGGTTTTCCTTATATTGTAAACACTAAGTTTTTGTTTGTCAAATCACCCAAGGCATCTACCAATAGAAATTGGTGATCCTTTAACCCTTGTTCAACCACAAGTTTTTAACTTAGAAATTGGGATGAGGAGATCCTTGATAGCTTCCATGTCTTGATGCTCAAATTGTCCATTTCCGGGGACACGGCTAAGTACTTAGATTCTTCCTTCTCGAGAGGTGGCACACTTGTTGGAGATATGCCCAAGAGGCAATAATAAAGTGGTTATTATCATATCTTCACACTTATGATAAATGTTTACATACCATGCTATAATTGTATTAACCGGAAACATTAATACTTGTGTGATTTGTAAACATAAAAGAGTCCCTAGTAAAGCCTCTTGTTAAACTAGCTTGTTGGTTAATATATGATCATGGTTTCCTGATCATGAACATAGAGATGTTATTAACAACAGGGTCATATCATTAGGAGAATGATGTGATGGACATACTCCTATAGTTAAGCGTAGCATAAAGATCAAGTCATTTAATATAGTTCATTTGCTATAAGCTTTCTGATACATAGTAACCTAATTCCTTCGACCATGAGATCATGCTAATCACCATCACCGGAAGGATGCTTTGATGACATCAAACACCACACCGTAACTGGGTGGCTATAAAGGTGGCATTGAGTGTTCGGAAAGTATGTGTTGAGGCACATGGATCAAGAGTGGGATTTGTCCATCCATATGACGGATAGATATACTCTGGGCCCTCTCGGTGGAATGTCATCCAATTAGCTTGCAAGCATGTGACTGGCTCACAAGGGATCACATATCACGGGAACGAGAAAAGAGTACTTATCAGTAACGAGGTTGAACTAGGTATGCAGAGATACCGACGATCATAACCTCGGATAAGTAAACTATCGTGAGACAAAGGGAAATTGGTATCGTATGTAAGTGGTTCATTCGATCACAAAGTAATCGTAGAAATATGTGGGAGCCATATGAATTTCCAGATTCCTCTATTGGTTATTGTTCGGAGAAGTGTCTCGATCATGTCCGCATAATTCACGAACCGTAGGGAGACACACTTAAGGATTCGACGTTGTTTGAGTAGTTATGGTATTATGAGAAAAAGACCGAATGTTGTTCGGAGTCTCGGATGGGATCCAGGATATCACGAGGTGATCCGGAATGGTCCGGAGAATAAGATTCATATAAGGAAAGTCCCGTTTCGGAGTTCGGGAATGATTCCGGTGTTTTCATCGGGAATGTTCTAGAAGGTTCCGGATTGTCCGGCACTCCGGGGGGGAGGAGGGTACATGAATGTGTCATTACATATTGAATGATTGCATCATGTACTAAGTGTTCTTGCTGTTCCAAAACTGAAAAGTCAAACTGCCAGTTTGATAGTCAAACGGCTAAAACAGGAAACTGTGGAAAACAGGAAACTGTGGGAAACAGGAAACTGTGGGAAACAAGCAAGAGGTGGTTGGAACCGACTTGGGGGAGGAGTCCCTCCAAGCCGGCGCGCCAACCAAGGCCGACTTGGGGAGGGACTCCCCTCCCCTTGGCCGCCCCTCCCACCTATAAAAGGAGGGGCAGGGCCTCCTCCTCTAGACACACAAGTTCCTATCCTCTAATCTCCGGTTTAGAGCCGTTTTGGTTTAGAGCTTCTAATTGCCCTATCCTTCGGTTTAGAGCCTTCTAATTGGTGTGTCTAATCTCTAGACCACTAATAGCTCTCTCTCATACTCCACCATACTCGCTCCGGCTTAAGGCGAAGCCCTGCGGGATCTCCCCTCTACTTCTGGTACCACGCCGTTGTGCTGCCGGAATCGCGAGGAGAGTGCTACAACCTCCGCTGCCTGCTGGAACAAGGGAGAGGAAGGTCTTCGTCGAGTACCGAACGTGTGACCGACTGCGGAAGCGCTGCCGGAACACAGCGCCGGAAGGATCGTCTACACGATCTTGAGATCGGAAGTGTACGACTACATCACCCACGAGAATCTGCTCTCGTTAACCGCTTTGGAATCTTCGAGGGTAAGTTATTCCATCAACTCGTTGCTACAATCTAGTAGATAGATCTTGGCTTGTTTGTTTGTATGCGATAGAAATTTTTTGTTTTCCATGCTACGAACCCCTACAGTGGTATCAGAGCCGTGTCTATATGTAGATCTGTTTGCACGAGTAGAAAACAATGGTCATTGTGGGCGTTGATGCTTTTATTGTCGATTGCTTCTTGTGTACTTTGCATCTTGCGGTATGTTGGGATGAAGCGGCCCGGGCTAACCTTACATGACATCGTTCATGAGACTTGCTCCACGCTTGACATGCAACTTGTATTGCATAAGTGGCTTTGCGGGTGCCTGTTTCTCCTAGCATAGTTAAGATCCAATTTACAACGGGTGATTAACAATACTAGTATCAATGTTGTGGTTCTTGTTCGTAAGTTAGAACGACACTTACTGAAAGCCCCAAACCACGTAAAATATGCAAAGAAAGTAGAGGCGTCTAACTTTGTTTTGCAGGGGTGTGCAGTGATGTGATATGGCCATGATTGTGATTATATATGATGTATGCAATGTTCCTTATTGTAAGTCGGCAACCGGCAGGAGCCATATGGTTGTCTTTAATTTCTGTTAAGACCCGCGTGTCTATTCAAAGTAGTTGTAATAGTTGAAGCCGGTGGACGACAACCATGGAGAAGCATCATTGACCTTGATGCAATGTCGGTGATGATGGAGATCATGTTCGTGCTAGAAGATGGAGATCGGAAGCACAAAGAAGAAAGGCCATATCATATCACATATTATGAATTGCATGTGATGTTAATCCTTTATGCATCTTGTATTGCTTAGTAGACGACGATAGCATTATAAGATGATCCCTCATGCACATGAATTTCAAGTCATAAAGTGTTCACCCTTAGTTAGCACCGTTGCTAAAGCTTGTTGTTTCGAAGCACCACGTGATGATCGGGTGTGTTAGATTCCGCAAGTGTATACAACGTGGGCAAGCCAGATTTGCTCATGCGGAAGCTAAGGTTTGATCTTGACGAGCCTAGCATGTACAGACATGGTCTCAGGAACACGGATCACCGAAAGGTAAAGCATGAGTCATATAGTAGATATGATGAACATGTTGATTGTTCGCCATTGAAGTTGCATCAACTCTCGTGATGATCGGTTTTGATGTGGTGGATTTGGTTCGTGTGATCACTAAAACAATGTGAGGGATATTGTTTTGAGTGGGAGTTCACCTAGATTAATTTAATTATTAATTAGAACTCAATTTATCATAAGCTAAATCAAAGTGAATTTGCATAGTTGTTGTAGTCATTGGCATCCATTTACCACCTTGCGCTTAGTTATAATTGAGATGATAGAACTATAGAATTCTGGTTAGTTACTTACGAACTGGTATCGTATTGTTTTGAAGTGTTAATCTAAAGTTTAAAAGTCCTATTGCAAACTTTCAGTAAGTTCCGGTTACTCCATGAAGTTTAATAATTGGTATTAAAACAAGAGTGACAATTCCAAGAGTTAGTGTATGAGTATCATGTTTGTTTCCATGATTCTTGATATTCAAAGGATTGTCTTAATATCAAGGTTATCTAGGATCTGAAAGAGTTGTTTCAGAAACCATGATGTGTGGAAGATATTGTGATATCTGAAACGAAGTTTTGGTTGCAACATGATAGAGTATAATATGACAAAAGTCATGTTCTCATATTTGATGAGAATTTGCAAAAGGTTGGAGACACTAGTTGTCCAAATCCTCCAAAAGGTTTTGGAGAGCAACATTATACTCGCAATTCACCGTTACAAGCTAAAAGTAGTTTAATCATGGATAATACCATGATGAGGGTGAAAATTTGATGTAGGTAAAATGTTTACTACACCAAGAGATTACTAAAGAAAGGAATTTGAAAGAACACCAAACATTTGATAAAGGTGATCTACTTCAAAGTGCAAGTCCAAAGACATTGGTATTTAACTATACACGCTTTGGACTATGTGTCATATGTATGACTCCACTATTGATGTTGATAGATTCTTTCAAACAGAAAAGGAAATACTGAAAGAGAATCTCATAAATATATGGCAGAAAAGAAAAGACTAGAATTGTTCAGTTTGAGTATATAGATGATATACATGTTATGGCTATATTCTTTGCTTATTAAACAATGTGGTTCTTAAGTATTTGATACTGAATTTGTTGGTGTGAATCGTCATACGAAACAACACAATTCATGAACTACAATGGCCTAAGTAACTAGCAAAAGAATATGTGATGATGTTCATCAAGAACAAATAAAGGGTTATTGTGTTGCTCGAAGCTTGCCTTCAAGATTTGTTTTATCAGGTATTATGAGAAAGGGTTGTTCAAATAATTCCCGTAATCCATAAAAGATGGATGATTCACAAATCTTGTTGGAGAAATCACATCCATAAAACTAGTGCTAAAAAATGTCGAAAGACAAATTGATTGAAAGATCACTTAGGAAGTGACATCGCCGTTTAAATTATATTGGAAATAAAACATGAAGAAACTCCATGTGGATGGAATTTTGGAGTCTTTTGATTTTTTATCAAATGACGCTTGTGAAACTTTCCTAGAGATAATTAAAACTTCGTTCATAGGCCAAAAGGGAACGAATGACTAGCTTATTGGAACTTGTACATATTGTTGTACGAAATCCATTATGTGTAGTCAAGAGCGATGGATTTCAACTTCATATGCTTTCTCCGAAAATTTGAGTGAATATATGAATATTTACTTAATAAGGATGAAGTGTGAAATATTTGAAAAGTTCAAAGATTTTCAAGATGAAGTGCAAAATCATTGTAACAAGAATATAAATAGTTTACGATAAGATCATAAAGGAAGATATTTGAGTTACAAGTTTAGCATAATACCTAAGATTTAAGGAATCGTTCCGTGGATTTGCATTTTCCCGAAACACCATAAGAGTATGGAGCGTTCGAGATATGTAATTAAACCTTGTTTGACATGGTAAGATCGAAGATGTAATTCATAAAAACTGCCATTATATTTTAAAGATTAAAAGCTTTAGAGATTACCATTTTTTTTCCACTGAAAAGAGCTCCATCATAATCCGTTGAAATGACACCATATGTTATGGTTTGGGATAAAACCCAAGTTGTCCTTTCTTAAAACATTGGTATGCTTTGCATAAGAAAGATGTTTGCAACCAAAGTCGGATGAACCTGTCTTTGTATGATTATTTCGAATAACTGTTGAGTATTCCTCCATAACACCAGAGACAAAAGTATTTGTCACTTAGAACGTCAAGTTTCTTTTAGAAGGAATTTTTCGTGAAAAGTTAAGTGGGAGGACAATAGAACTTTGATAAGGTTAAAAGAACCTTAGCTATATGAGCAGAGTTGCGCAGCACCGAAAAGTGTTCCGGAGACAGCAACAATGCTCATGGCTCACGTGCCTCAAAGGTTGTGGTCACAGAGATCTAAGTTCCTATTGAACCAAGTAGGTCGAGTAAACAATCAAATACCAAGATTTGAGGGTTGAATCATTATTTGAGAATAATGAACGGACTACATGCAAAGAAGCGATGATGGGCCCTGACTCCGTCTAATGGCTTGAAGCCATAAAATCCGTGATAGTTTCATACACGAAAAATCAAGTTTTGAACTTGAAGGACCCTCGAGAAAGGTGTAAAACCTTACAGTTGTGTTTGGATCTATAAAGAAATAGACATGGATGTTTCACATCTATGAAGTATTCGACATGTTGGGAAAGAGTTCACAACAATGTTCAAAGGTTGTATATGACAAGATTTGATCTTTCATAGCGATATCTAGTCTAGACGGATTAATGTAGCAACCACTACATATAATTTTGTTATATGGTAGTTGGATAAACAAAACAAATTCTTCTAATAGAAGGGTTACCTAGGACATGTGCGTGACACGGTCCAAAGGGTTTTGTTAATTCAAAGGATGCTAAATGCATATGCAAACTTCAATGGTTGAAGTAAGCATTGCGGAGTTGGAATCTTCACTATGATGAAACTGTTAAAGGAGTTTAAATTCGTCGGAGACAATGAAGATGCTTGCATTTGCAAGAAATTAAGTGGGAGCGCTAAGACATGTTTCTAATACATTATGTGGAAGACATATTGTTGATTGGAAATGATGTATCTTTTATTAACACAAAATAAGAATTTCATCTCGATGAAAGGCTTAGGAAAAACCCAAATATTTGGCATCAATAGACGCTAATATGGTTGTGCCGAAAGTACATAGATGATGTATTGAATGAGTTCAATATAGAAACTACAAGAAAGGTTCTTGTCGAACAGAAAGGATTGAATGAGTTCAATATTGATGATATATTCAAGTGTATTGACACTTGGTAAGTGAAACAAAGATTCAAGTATAGATTGATACTTGATGTATGAAATCACAAATAATATTTATATCAATCATACTGTGATATGTACAAATCCAGATATATCCTATGCTCTAAATGTTATGAGCATATACCAGAATGATTCATAAGATGATCATTGGACAATAGTAAGGATATTCTTAAGATCTTTTGGAAGAACTAAGAGTATATTATTTGTAGAAGTGACAAATAGATGGTTAGTTCATTGTAAAAGTACTACATTGATACTAGTTTTGTCACAAAGTACAAATTAAGTTTATCTCAATCTAAACTAAGGGTGGCACAATATAATGGAAAGTAAGTTCCATAATGGATTTGGATGAGTTCCAAAATTAAGACATTGTGACAGATACTACAACAAAAGGCTAAAGTATATGACTGCTATAATAGCAGGTAAAGAGGGCATTTGTGTCAAGTAGTTTGTTATCAAACTAGGTGTAGTTCACAGCGGGATAATACTATGAAGATATATTGTACGACAATATTATCAATATGTTTTTAACCCCAAAGAATTAAAGGTCACACCAAAGGACCAAATTTGTACGAAGCCATCTCATTAGAGAATGAGTGATGCGTAGAGACGCAAAGACATGCAATTACACACGGACCTGGAAGTGTCAGATCCGGAGATCAGTTGACCACTAGCAATCGTGTACATACAACACCGGAAAGCCATAGGTGTTGAATACACAAAGGTTTGAAACTAGATTATTGACTCTAGTGCAAGTGGGAGACTGTTGGAGATATGCCCAAGAAGCAATAATAAAGTGGTTATTATCATATCTTCACACTTATGATAAATGTTTACATACCATGCTATAATTGTATTAACCGGAAACATTAATACTTGTGTGATTTGTAAACATAAAAGAGTCCCTAGTAAAGCCTCTTGTTAAACTAGCTTGTTGGTTAATATATGATCATGGTTTCCTGATCATGAACATAGAGATGTTATTAACAACAGGGTCATATCATTAGGAGAATGATGTGATGGACATACTCCTATAGTTAAGCGTAGCATAAAGATCAAGTCATTTAATATAGTTCATTTGCTATAAGCTTTCTGATACATAGTAACCTAATTCCTTCGACCATGAGATCATGCTAATCACCATCACCGGAAGGATGCTTTGATGACATCAAACACCACACCGTAACTGGGTGGCTATAAAGGTGGCATTGAGTGTTCGGAAAGTATGTGTTGAGGCACATGGATCAAGAGTGGGATTTGTCCATCCATATGACGGATAGATATACTCTGGGCCCTCTCGGTGGAATGTCATCCAATTAGCTTGCAAGCATGTGACTGGCTCACAAGGGATCACATATCACGGGAACGAGAAAAGAGTACTTATCAGTAACGAGGTTGAACTAGGTATGCAGAGATACCGACGATCATAACCTCGGATAAGTAAACTATCGTGAGACAAAGGGAAATTGGTATCGTATGTAAGTGGTTCATTCGATCGCAAAGTAATCGTAGAAATATGTGGGAGCCATATGAATTTCCAGATTCCTCTATTGGTTATTGTTCGGAGAAGTGTCTCGATCATGTCCGCATAATTCACGAACCGTAGGGAGACACACTTAAGGATTCGACGTTGTTTGAGTAGTTATGGTATTATGAGAAAAAGACCGAATGTTGTTCGGAGTCTCGGATGGGATCCGGGATATCACGAGGTGATCCGGAATGGTCCGGAGAATAAGATTCATATAAGGAAAGTCCCGTTTCGGAGTTCGGGAATGATTCCGGTGTTTTCATCGGGAATGTTCTAGAAGGTTCCGGATTGTCCGGCACTCCGGGGGGGGGGAGGGTACATGAATGTGTCATTACATATTGAATGATTGCATCATGTACTAAGTGTTCTTGCTGTTCCAAAACTGAAAAGTCAAATTGCCAGTTTGAAAGTCAAACGGCTAAAACAGGAAACTGTGGAAAACAGGAAACTGTGGGAAACAGGAAACTATGGGAAACAAGCAAGAGGTGGTTGGAACCGACTTGGGGGAGGAGTCCCTCCAAGCCGGCGCGCCAACCAAGGCCGACTTGGGGAGGGACTCCCCTCCCCTTGGCCGTCCCTCCCACCTATAAAAGGAGGGGCAGGGCCTCCTCCTCTAGACACACAAGTTCCTATCCTCTAATCTCCGGTTTAGAGCCGTTTTGGTTTAGAGCTTCTAATTGCCCTAGCCTTCGGTTTAGAGCCTTCTAATTGGTGTGTCTAATCTCTAGACCACTAATATCTCTCTCTCATACTCCACCATACTCGCTCCGGCTTAAGGCGAAGCCCTGCGGGATCTCCCCTCTACTTCTGGTACCACGCCATTGTGCTGCCGGAATCGCGAGGAGAGTGCTACAACCTCCGCTGCCTGCTGGAACAAGGGAGAGGAAGGTCTTCGTCGAGTACCGAACGTGTGACCGACTGCGGAAGCGCTGCCGGAACGCAGCGCCGGAAGGATCGTCTACACGATCTTGAGATCGGAAGTGTACGACTACATCACCCACGAGAATCTGCTCTCGTTAACCGCTTTGGAATCTTCGAGGGTAAGTTATTCCATCGACTCGTTGCTACAATCTAGTAGATAGATCTTGGCTTGTTTGTTTGTATGCGATAGAAATTTTTTGTTTTCCATGCTACGAACCCCTACAACACTTTCCCCACAAGACATGACATGCATCGAGAAAAGATCTTTCAGAAGCCTTCCCTTAGACCAAAATGGACGCGCTCCAAACCTATCACCCCTTACCACCAACTGTCCATCTGGCTAAGTTATTGCAACCTATATGATCCAGGCAGAGCCCATATTGCCATGTGGCTGCACTTGAAGCTTCTCAACATTTGACATCTCAAATCTCTTTGTTCCTAGGTGGCATTCCACAAGTGAGATACACAGATTAGGCCATGAAAATGGGGCCCTGGTAACCACTCAACAAAAATCCATCCAAGCAATTACCATTCCACCTAGGTGATTCATTCACTTAGTAGTTTTATTAAGCAAAATCAAAAGTCAAAAGACTTAGAAAATTTTCCATAACATGTATATAAATCACCCTTGTTTGCTACTAGATAAGCTAAGCATGATAGTAGTAGGAATCTTAACTTAGGGAAAATTCTACTAAGGCATCATCTACTAGGATTTCCCATGGCAAAGTTAACACATAGAAAATTCCATGCAAGTCCTACTTAGAAATATCACTAATGGATAGTTAAAATAATAGGAAAAAATGTATGAAGCACCACTTGCCTTTTTAGTAGAGAATATAGGTTCACCTGTTGCAATAGTCACACTCTTCAAGGTTCACTACAATTCAATCAAGCAAGGCACAATTTCAAAACTAACATTCAAAGAATTCACCACATAAATAAAGAAAACAAAACAATGCATGCAAGCATGCAAAAAGATTATTTTATTTGGAAAGGTGGTCTCTAATAGGTTATAAAGATTTTAAAACACCTATTTGTCATTTATAAAAGTGGCAAGGTCATTTGAAATCAAGTTAGTGAAAATGGCGATTTAAATCATTTTTGTTTTGCTAGCAATGATTTTAATCAAAGGAATAATTTCTAATGTTAGCCAAAATGTTTTAGCTCCAATATTAATGTTTATGGTCAAAGTGTTTGAAAACAAATCCATTTACAAAAGGTTTCACATGAAATCATTTTTAAATCAAAGCATCATTTTGTTAGAAATGCCTTTAAACAAAGTAATAATTTTCTAGGGTTCATAAAATATATTTTTAAATCCAAAAATTTGGTGTTTAGGGTCAGGGAGTTTAAATCAAATAATTTTCCAACGAATTTACTCAAAAAGCATTTTTAAACCATAATCAACATTTTTATTTAACTAGAAATGCTTTTATTCAAAGATTTATTCCCTAGTATCACATAATATACTTTTAAATCTAAAAGTTGGTTTTTATGGTTAGTAGGTTCAAAACAATACATTTAAAAAATATTTTACTCTAAAAACATTTTTAGAATAACTTTTATAATCAAAATAGGCCTAAACAAGTTTCTGCAAAAACAATCAATTTTCCAGAAGCAAAATACTAAAGTAATGGCAGGTTTGCAAAGTATTATTGTTGCTGATTCCATTGATATAAAGTTTACAAATTTCGGACGTGTGGATCAAAATTTATGGAATTTACAAATTCAAACATCTAATAGGATAGTTTCTGTTTTTAAAACATCAGGCAGGGCCACGTGTCAAGTTGTTACTGGACAGTACCGGTTCGTTTGGATCGAGCGTTGGATCTAAAGTAAATCGTGCGGCTCAGAGTGCTTGATACCGTTTCAGTTAAGTCATCTATCTACGTCGCTGGATCTGGATCTAACGGTTGATGAGCAAGCGACCACTAACTAGTGGCGGTTGGCGACGACGCCCGGTGGCGACGCTCGGCCAGAAGCATTCCGGCGACTACAGGAAGCGAGGAAGGATGTGGAGTAGCTCACCGAGTTCCCAGTGACGAGAGGATGCTTGAGGTGGTCGTCATCGTTGAAGGGGCGCACAGTGTCGATTAGAATCGCTCGACGGGCGAGCTTGGCGACGTCGTTGGCGAGGCTGTGGTGCACGCTAAGACAAACAGAGGGAACCGTTAGGTTCTTAAGGAGTCACGTGCAGAGGAGCATCAAAGAGAGGGGAAAGTGAGGTCTGGGCTCACCAGTAGAGCTCGTCGAAGTGGAGGCAGACGATGGAGGCGTTTTGTCGTCGAGGTTACTGAGCCTCTGGGGCTTGCACGGGTGAGTGGGAGGTACTGGGAGATGCGTAGAGAGGTGGGGAGTATGCTCATGGAAACCAGGGACAGTGGGGGTGACTGGGGTGGTCGGAATCGTCGAACGAACTCGCCGGAGACAGTGGTTGCGTAAATGAAATCAGGAGCAGCCTAGGGACGAAGAGGTGCTGGTGATTGAGGGGAAAGGTAGAGAAGACGTGGGCGTTTAAGGGTGCTCGGTCGCTGGCGAGATTCAATGCTACCTTCAACGCGAATTAACGGGATTTACTCGCGGCCAGAAACTGCAGCGGGGTGAGGGGAGTGGGTCACACGAGGTAGACGTTGGTGAGCTGGCAGGTGGGTTCACTTCGTTAGCGATTGAGAGGGGAAAACGGTGGGGTCTTGCTGTCTGAGAGCGAAGGGGTACAGATTCTGGTGAGAAAAGAACTGTTCGGGGGAGAGAGAGGTGGGCTGCGAGTTGGGTTTAGTTGGGCCATGTTTTGGGTTGGGGTTTGTTTTCATTTTTTCTTATTCTGTTTTCATTTTATGTTTTGAATTTATTAAAATTATTTCAAACCCTCTTTTATTTCAAATCTTTTCCAAACTTTTCAGTAAGTTTCTATACTGTTTTAAACATGTATTTAAAGTCCATTTTAAAATATTTTACTTTATTCTTTTATGGTTTATCAATTATTTAAATTAGACACTTGTATTTATTTAAATAAGATTTTAAATATATTTTCAAACTTCTATTTGTATTATAATTTTTACCAAACCTTTTCCAGTAGGTTTTATTTATTCATCACTACAAACATTTCACTATGAATTATTTAAAATATTTTAATATGGTTTATTAATCATTTAATTTGGGCATTTGTATTTATTCAAATAAAATGCAATATGGTTTGAAACCCATATAAATTTTATTCAAATAATTATTTTATCCCATTTAAGTTAATTGAATAACTTTTATTCTACTTGGCAAATTCCAATTTATTATTTTCTTATGATTTAATTAATCATTTATATTAGGAATTTTGTCTTCCATTTAAATATCATTTGAACATGGTTTAATCCCATATATTTTTATTTGAATATTCTTTATCCCTTTATTTTATTTGGATTTGGATTATATTTATTCCATTTTCTTATGGATTTAATTCAAGGTTTAAATTGTCTTCTAAATAATTTCTTTGGAGTTTATTATTTAGTTTAGGCAATTTGTCTTTATTTAAATAAAATTGGATGTTGTTCAATCCTTATGATTTTATTTAAATAATGTTTCAATCTTTTTATTATTCAATAACTTCCATTTGTTTATGGATTTGGCCAAGATTTAATTTGGCTTTTAATTATTCCTTATTTATTTGTTTCTTTCTTTTCCTTATAAAATCCATATCTTTTTATTTATAGATCCAAAATTGGTGATTCCAATTTGTATAATTTTATTTAATATTTGTTTACCTTTTTAAATCCTTTTAGGATTATTTTTCTCATAAATTGGTATGGATTTTAGATAGGAGCTTTATTAGCCTTGAAAATTATTTCCTTTTAACTTATTAAATTCATAAGTTTTTATCCATGGCTCCAAATTAAATGAAACCAATTTCTATGGTTTTATAATATTTTTTTATCATTTTTTACCATTTATAAATGTTTTTTGCTGAAATTTTATATGGATAAAATCCATAGTCTTAGAGGGAGATCTTGGAAATGATTTTCTTCCATTAGGATTTTAGGGTTTTGGTTTGTTTTTCCAAGTGTTTAAATTTCAAGATACATTCATTGATTAATGCATTTGACTTTATTGAAATTTGTTGGATTCTATTTTATTCAAATTTTATTCAAGAAGGGTTTTGATGTTTCCATTTAGAAACAAAAAGTTTCTGTTCACCCTAAATTTCAACAATTATTTATGTTGTTCATTTATTTTTCACATTTCAAAATTTGGAAAATTTTGGGATGTGACAGGCCACCACCCTTAAAAGAAATCTCGTCCCGAGATTTGGGAAGGCTATAGGTTACAAGTTGGCTTCAAGGCAACTAGGGTACTACCACCCTTAAAAAGGTTTTCAACTAGATTACATATGGGCTTACTTTGGATCTTGATGAAACTTCTCTGGACAGACATCTGCAAAGTGTCCTTTATTTCCACACTTGAAACATGTGACAAGGATGAGATCCTTCATAGGCTTGCTTGTCTTGTACTTCTTCTTTTCAGGACAATGTGATGCATAATGACCTAGCTTTTTGCAGTTGTTGCACATCACTTGGCTAATATCCTTCTTTATCTTTGATTTCATTTCCTCTTGTTTGTTTCCTTGGTTCTTATTCTTCTTCTTGGGTTTCTCCAAAGATAGGAGTTCTTCTAGTTCATGTTCTTCATATTTCACCACAAAGGTGGGAAAACTACCTCGGTCTCTTGAATGATTCCTTGGATAATGCCCATGTTTCCTCTTTTGTCTATCAAGGTGAGTCCCAATGTATGGAGGTGCAACCTGAGGTTTGCCTATGTATCCATCCTTATTGATAGAAGTTGTTTCCTCATGGGGGTTTCCAAACTTTTGATGCATTCCACCTTGTTTAATTTTTTGAACTATAGGATAGATGGGGCATTGGACAGGGACATGATCATTTCCTTCACATAGGAAACAAGTCAATTGAGATGTGGGGCATTGTTTGGTTGGATGTTTCTCTTCACAATTAGGGCATTGGTCCACATGATCTTTATAAGTGTTTTCCATGTCTCCACAAATATTGCAAGCATGAGTTCCTTGTATAACATCATACTTGATATCATTGTTGTCACAATCACTTTGGGAAGGGTTGCTTCTCCTGTTGATCATTTGATTGGTCATCCTTTGCAACAATTGGGATTGTATTTCCAAAAACTTTTGAATGGTTGGGTCTAACTCGTTGTTGTTGGCTAAAAACGGAGTTGTCACTTGATTGAACTGGGCTTGGGTTGCTAGAAGTTGTTCTCTTATGTGCATATCTTGGTTGTTGTTATCACCATTATTGTTGTTGGAGTCTCTTGGAGAAGTCATCTGTTTGGGTTGGATTGGGATTAGATTAGGTAAAATATTCCTAGAGAAGAAGTCATCACACACAACAATTCACACAAAGCAATGTGCAAGCAATCACAAACAAACATTCCACTCAAACAACATGTTTCAAGAACATTTTTAGGCAACAAAATATTTTTGCTACACCACATAAGTTGGTGTGATCAATATATGATCTAAAATAAACACTAGTATGGTGGTCCAACTATGGTTATCACTTGGGATCATTCCATTCTTCTTAGTTGTTTATTCATGAACAAGATCATTGTATCTTTGAAAAAATTCTTGTATCTTGGTCACTAAGCTTCAAAGGTGATGATGGTTTCTCCTAGGTTGTGTTTCCTTAGTCTTCAAGTCTTGAGTAACATTCTTGTCTCACTTGTAGTCCTTAGTGATGTCCAAGTTGAAGTCCTTGGTAATACTAAAGTAGAAGTCATTGGTGATGGTGAAGTTGAAGTCATTTTATTTGGTGAAGTCCTTGATCATGTTGATATCTTTGTTCTTGTTGAAGTCTTTGCTCATGGTGGAGGCTTTGTCTATCAAGTTGAAAAGGAAAAGATGTAGAATCAAAACCAAAAGGTTGAGGAAAGATTTACAAGATTGTTTGTATATAATTTTGAACAAATACAACTCCTATTTTTCTAAGGGGTTTTGTCCAATCCTAGGGTTACAATCCTACAGGCAACACAGTGCTCTGATACCATCTATAGAGGTCCAAACCTTGATAAGGTAGAGATACCTGTGTTTACAATGCTAGTCCCTAGATCAATAGCTAGCATCCACAGTTTAAGATGTAATATCAAGAAACAAAGGTTATAATACAACTTTATAACCAGGAATAAAATAATTCATTACATCTTACATAGCTCATTTGGATATCTCATTACAATGCAACAGAAATAACTATATAGCATGGAGTCCTTCATCTTCAAAATGCCACAGGCAATCATGTTGGTTGTAGACTTGTAATCCTATTCAACACACTTCACTAACATCAAACAAACCCGCAACATAATAAGTTATAGCCACAAGGGTCAATACATTTCAATTGTATTGGCAAGTGATACTATGGTAGAGTAGTGGTATCTATCATCTATATGCATTTGGCTAAGTGGATCTTGGGCTTGCTTTGCTCAAACTAAGGTTTTCCTTATAAGTTGTAAACACTAAGTTTTTGTTTGTCAAATCACCCAAGGCATCTACCAATAGAAATTGGTGATCCTTTAACCCTTGTTCAACCACAAGTTTTAAACTTAGAAATTGGGATGAGGAGATCCTTGATAGCTTCCATGTCTTGATGCTCAAATTTTCCATTTCCGGGGACACGGCTAAGTACTTAGATTCTTCCTTCTCGAGAGGTGGCGCACTTTCCCCACAAGACATGACATTCATCGAGACAAGATCTTTCAGAAGCCTTCCCTTAGACCAAAATGGACGCGCTCCAAACCTATCACCCCTACCACCAACTGTCCATCTGGCTAAGTTATTGCAACCTATATGATCTAGGCAGAGCCCATATTGCCATGAGGCTGCACTTGAAGCTTCTCAACATTTGACATCTCAAATCTCTTTGTTCTTGGGTGGCATTCCACAAGTGAGATACATAGGGTAGGCCATGAAAATGGGGCCCTGGTAACCACTCAACAAAAATCCATCCAAGCAAATACCATTCCACCTAGGTGATTCATTCACTTAGTAGTTTTATTAAGCAAAATCGTAAGTCAAAAGACTTAGCAAAATTTCCATAACATGTATATAAATCACCCTTGTTTGCTACTAGCAAGGCTAAGCATCATAGTAGTAGGAATCTTAACATAGGGAAAATTCTACTAAGGCATCATCTACTAGGATTTCCCATGGCATAATTAACACATAGAAAATTCCATGCAAGTCCTACTTAGAAATATCACTAATGCATAGTTAAAATAATAGGACAAACTGTATGAAGCACCACTTGCCTTTTTAGTAGAGAATATAGGTTCACTTCTTGATCTTGCAATAGTCACACTCTTCAAGGTTCACTACAATTCAATCAAGCAAGGCACAATTTCAAAACTAACATTCAAACAATTCACCACACAAATAAAGAAAACAAAACAATGCATGCAAGAATGCAAAAAGATTATTTTATTTGGAAATGTGGTCTCTAATAGGTTATAAACATTTTAGAACACCTATTTGTCATGGATAAAAGTGGCAAGGTCATTTGAAAAAAAGTTAGTGAAAATGGCCATTTAAATCATTTTTGTTTTGCTAGCAATGATTTTAATCAAATGAATAATTTCTAATGTTAGCCAAAATGTTTTTAAACTCCAATATTAATGTTTTTGGTCAAAGTGTTTTAAAACAAATCCATTTACAAAAGGTTGCACCTAAAATCATTTTTAAATAAAAGCATCATTTTGTTAGAAATGCCTTTAAACAAAGTAATAATTTTCTAGGGTTCATAAAATATATTTTTAAATCCCAAAACTTGGTGTTTAGGGTCAGGGAGTTTAAATCAAATCATTTTCCAAAGGTTTTACTCAAAAAGCATTTTTAAACCATAATCAACATTTTTATTTAACTAGAAATGCTTTTATTCAAAGATTTATTCCCTAGTATCACAAAATATACTTTTAAATCTACAAGTTGGTTTTTATGGTCAGTAGGTTCAAAACAATCCATTTACTCTAAAAACATTTTTAGAATAACTTTTATAATCAAAATAGGCCTAAAAAAGTTTTTGCAAAAACAATCAAATTTCCAGAAGAAAAATACTAAAGTAAGAGCGTGGTTGCAAAGAATTATTTTTGCTGATTCCATTGATATAAAGTTTACAAATTTTGGACGTGTGGATCAAAAGTTATGGAATTTACAAATTCAAACATCTAATAGGATAGTTTCTGTTTTTAAAAGATCATCCAGGGCCACGTGTCAAGTTGTTACTCGACGATACCGGTTCGTTTGGATCGAGCGTTACAGAGCGTTTAATCTAAAGTAAATCGTGCGGCTCAGAGTGCTTGATACTGTTTTAGTTAAGTCATCTATCTACGTCGCTGGATCTGGCTCTAATGGTTAATGAGTAAGCGACCACTAACTGGCGGTGCTTGGCGATGGCGCGTGGTGGCGACGCTCGGCTAGAAGCGTTCCGGCGACTATGGGAAGCGAGGAAGGATGTGGAGTAGCTCACCAAGTTCACAGTGACGAGAGGATGCTCGAGGTGGTCGTCATCATGGAAGGGGCGCACAGTGTCGATCTAAATCGCTCGCTGGAGTCATCTCTGTCGATGGGTGATCTTGGCGACGTCGTTGGCGAGGCTGTGGTGTGCGCTAAGACAAACAGAGGGCACCGTTAGGTTCTTAAGAGAGTCACGTGCACAGGAGCATCAAAGAGAGGGGAAAGGGAGGTCTCGGCTCACCAGTAGAGCTCGTCGGAGTGGAGGCAGACAGCGGAGTCGTTCTGTCGTCGAGGTTGCCAAGCCTCTAGGGCTTGCGTGGGCGGGTGGGAGGTACTGGGAGATGCGTAGGGAGGTGGGGAGCGTGCTCGTGGAAACCAGGGATAGTTGGGGTGACTGGGTGGTCGGAATCGTCGAAGGAACTCGCCGGAGACCGTGGTTGCACAAATGAAATCAGGAGCAGCCTGGGGGCGAAGAGATGCTGGTGATTAGGGGAAAGGTAGAGAAGACGTGGGCATTTAAGGGTGCTCGGTCGCTGGCGAGAATCAATGCTGCCTTCAACGAAAATTAACGAGATTTACTCGTGGCCAGAAACTACAGCGGGGTGAGGGGAGTGGGTCGCGCGAGGTAGATGATGATGAGCTGGCAGGTGGGGTCACTTCGTCAGTGATGGAGAGGGGAAAACGGTGGGGTATTGCTGTCTGAGAGCGAAGGGGTACAGATTCTGGTGAGAAAAGAACTACTCGGGGGAGAGTGAGGTGGGCTGCGAGTTAGGCTTAGTTGGGCCAGGTTCTGGGCTGGGGTCTGTTTTCATTTTTTTTCTTATTCTGTTTCCTTTTTCTTTTTCTGTTTTCATTTTCTGTTTTGAATTTATTCAAATGATTTCAAACCCTCTATTATTTCAAATCTTTTCCAAACTTTTCAGTAAGTTTCTATACTATTTTAAACATGTATTTAAATTCCATTTTAAAATAATTTTCCTTTATTCTTTGATGGTTTATTATTTAAATTAAACACTTGTCTTCATTTAAATAAGATTTTAAATATATTTTCAAACTTCTATTTGAATTCTAATTTTTACCAAACCTTTTTTAGTAGGTTTTATTTATTCATCAGTGCAAATATTTCACTTTGAATTATTTAAAGTATTTTAATATGGTTTATTAATCATTTTATTTGGGCATTTGTCTTTATTCAAATAAAATCCAATATGGTTTTAAACCCATATAAATTTTATTCAAATAATTCTTTTATTCCATTTAAGTTAATTGAATAACTTTTATTCTACTTGGCAAATTCCAATTTATTATTTTCTCATGATTTAGTTAATCATTTATATTAGGAATTTTGTCTTCCATTTAAATATCATTTGAATATGGTTTAATCTCATATACTTTTATTTAAATATTCTTTATACCTTTATTTTATTTGGATTTGGATTATATTTATTCCATTTGCTGATGGATTTAATTCAAGGTTTAAATTGTCTTCAAAATAATTTCTTTGGAGTTTATTATTTAGTTTAGGCAATTTTTCTTTATTTAAATAAAATTGGATGTTGTTCAATCCTTATGATTTTATTTAAATAATCTTTCAATCCTTTTTATTATTCAATAACTTCCATTTGTTTATGGATTTGGCCAAGGTTTAATTTGGCTTTTAAATATTCCTTATTTATTTATTTATTTCTTTCTTTGCCTTATAAAATCCATATCTTTTTATTTATAGATCCAAAATTGGTGATTCCAATTTGTATAATTTTATTTAATATTTGTTTACCTTTTTAAATCCTTTTAGGATTATTTTTCTCATAAATTGGTATGGATTTTAGATAGGAGCTTTATTAGCCTTGGAAATTATTTCCTTTTAAATTATTCGTGAGCAGAAGAGAAGGTTCACAAGATTCGTGAGCACCTCAAGACCGCCTAGTCTAGACAGAAGAGTTACGCTGACAAGAGACGTCGAGACCTCGCCTTCAACATAGGAGATTTTGTGTATCTGAAGGTGTCACCATTGAAGGGAATGCAGCGTTTCCAACTCAAGGGAAAGTTAGCCCCCAGATATATCGGACCCTTCAATATTCTGAACCGTCGAGGAGAAGTGTCGTATCAATTGGAACTACCCAAAGAGATGTCAGCTGTGCACAATGTGTTCCATATATCATTACTTCGCAAGTGTCATGAAGTCCCAGATAAGACCGAAGTGTTCAAGAATATCGATCACCGGACCATAGAGATCAACGATGACCTGACCTATCCCGAAGTACCCATCCTTATTTTGGAAGAAGCTTTCAGAACTACCCGAACCCGAAGCATCAAGTTTCTCAAGATTCAGTGGAGCAATCACACAGAAGAGGAAGCTACATGGGAGCGCGAAGATCACATCAGGACAGAGTTTCCCGATCTATTCAAATCCTAGATAATCTTTTTCATCCTTTTTCAAATCTCAGGACGAGATTTTTTTTAAGGAGAAAGGTTTGTAACATCCCAAAAATACTAAACTTGGATCATCAAATTTAGGGTTAACAAAAAACTATGCTAAATAAAAATATGAAAGCATGCATGTGAGTATGCATTTCATTTTGAATTCTTTTGAACCAACTTGTTTGTGTGTTCCTTTGCTTGTAAATGGATTCTTAGGTGAAATAAACATCATCTAAACAATTCCCAAACTTTTCTCAAAGACAAGTAAATCAAAACAAATAAAATAAGGGAATGGTCATTTTGACCAATTTAACTCCCATGCCTACTTTGGCTGTCTCAAACATTCAGAACTTAACAGAAACTTTTCTGGATCTTTGCACGCCTTGATTTTACTCATAACAAAGTATCAAGGACCACTTTGTGATCATCCAGAAACATTCGAATGCATAGTTTAAAGGACAGTTCAAAATTGAATCTTTATCATATGGGAAGATCCCACTTTTTCAAAAACCACTCAAACAAGCTCAACTTTCAAAACCCAAGCATCTGCAGACTCACCAGCACCAACCTAGCACACCCACAAAAAATCTTTTCAAAATTCAAAACTTGAATTCTTGCGGCCATTTCATCAAACACATTGCAGACACAAATCATCAAAATCTTAAACACTATTGTGAGCAGTGATTGAAGCCTAACTTGTTCCCTCTCTAGCTCACAACCATCTCAGTAGATCACCTAGAAAGTTAAACCGAGCACTAAACTCACTGTAATCTAGGCAATGACATAAATGGTGAACAGCCGAAGCTCACCATGCCACCCCAGTGGAGACAGCAAGCTAGGAGGAGATTTAGCCGTGCCAACCTTGTCTAGGAGGCAGCCCACCGTCCACCGCCACTCCCTATCCCAGTCGCGAGCGTTGCCAAACCCTGGACCACACGCACGAATCGCGCCCACCTCGCCAGCAACCATGTCGAGCATGCGCAGCGCCACACTCGACCGACGCCCACAGACCGCGCGCCGCCCTCACCGCGTGCATACATGATCACCACTGACCCAGGAGACCGCCATACATCACCGTTCGCCGCCCCATGACGCACAGCCACCGCTCACCGTCGAAGACGCCGCCTCTGTCGCGCAGAGCGTCACGCGTTCCAGATCAAACCGCACCGCCCCTACGCGTGCATTAAAGCTGTAGAGCATCGCCAGGAAGCGATCGCCACCGCCAGCCATGCCTCTAGCCGCCCGTAGCCATGTCGCCACCGTCGCCTGCCCATCCCGTTCGGTCTTGTCGTCGCGACTATAAATAGAGGCCACCCCAGACGAATTGAGCACACCATCTCACTCCCCTCTCCTCACTGATCGTGCCACCCCATTCCCGGAGCAAGGCGAGCAGCACTTCTCCGGAATTTCACCGGAGTCTGCCGCTGCTGGAGAAGAAGGGGGCCAGCGATTGGAGCCGCCCCAGGAGAAGCTGCCGGTACCTGGAGGTTCGCCGTCGTCGACTTCGTCGTTCGCCCGCCTCGCCTGAATTCCGGTGAGCCCCCAAAGACCCCCACTGGCCGAGCTAGGTTTCTGTCTCGCCGGCGTTGCCCAACGTCGACGATGACCCTTAGCTGTTGGATTAGAACCAGATCAAACGCACCACATCGCCCCATACCGCTTCGCACCCCCTCGTCTCACTGACGCATGGGGACAACCACTTAACCAGCCCGTGTAAGCGTTGTGCTTAGCAGGCCGGCCCAGTATCACTTCCCGCGCAACCCAGTTATTTGAATTTAACCTTTTCCATTTTATTTCAAACACACTTCTGTACCCAGTTTCAAAAATCAACCCAAGTCGATTTAGTGAACCAAATTGAATGAAACCAATTTTGTTAGAAAGGTCTAGGAATGCTGAATCCAAGCCCATTGGATTCAAGTCATTTGGATCTATAGATCATCCTTGGTAAAAATAACAAGGCAGAAGCTTTTCTGCATTCAAACATTTTTCAAATTAAAACCATAATAGCTTTTGAGTTGATTCCAACTCTCAAAAATCACATTTAACCATACCTTTCAGAATATATAAAAATATATAGGTTTACTTACAGAAATAATGTTCAAGTAATAAAAGAATGCTACATAGGCATTTCTAGTCACTTTATTTAATTAAAAATAAAAGATTAAACCTTATTAAATTGTGACACCACTTTAAATCACATTCCCATGGACTAAAATATGTGGTGATGACATGTGTCAACATGATCCCATGTTTGGTTTGGAGAATATTAAATCTTAAGTAGTTTTTCAATGTGTAGAAATTACTTTTCTAAAAATAAAAGGAATTAAACCAAGCTTTAATCTTGTAATGTTAGTGATGATGCTAGATCATCTATAGGACCCTTTGTGTGATGATTGCGAGAAGTTAAGTATTGTTTGGTGATTGTGCACCTCGTATTTATTCATAGACGCTAGTACCGACCAAGGATACGAGGAGGAAGGAGGATTCTATGAAGAGGAAGCCGAGGAGAACTTCAACCACTGCTCTGCACAAGGCAAGCCTTACTAATAAAGTTGACCTATGCAAGCTAACACTTGCAATTTATCAAGCTCATACTGATACTGTGCAAGCCAATACTTGCCTGTCACCATGCCAACTATATGCCTTAAGCATAGATGATCATACCCACTTGATAAACCAATCCTAGTTTTTACTTACAAGCTTATTATTTTATTTATTTATCAAAGCTATTACTTAGAGTTTACTTCAGTGAATTGTAGATACTAGAAAGATAATTGGAGCTTGCATAAAGAGCATAAAAATTCGCCTAAGCTAGATAATCTTGATGTCATCCTAAGGCATGAGATTGAACTTAGTTGAAACTCCACTAGTTTACCACCCCTCATTAGTAGTTACCCCCACTTGTAGATGCTAGTGCTAAGAATAAAACTTGATCAACTTTAGATGGGAATACTTGGTAAAAATGGTTATGAAAACCTTGGAATGATGGATCATCCTATTGAAATGTTTTGGACATGTGTTTCCGAAAACACCAGATGATTTTGGTGATGAAAAAGTTGAGGCATGACCTTAGCCCTTTATAAAACTGATGGTTGTCTGGATGCGATACCATTCCAATTTTTATCGTACAACCACAATACCCGAATATTGGGTAGGGCTTGACTGGAAACTTATATACATTAGTATTAGTTCCCTCACGGCCAAGGTCTGAGCTGAGGCTACCTTGTGAAGATTGTCCACCTGTGCAGTACCCAAGATGACAGTTGGTCATGGTTCGGAGGCCAAACTCACAGGAGAGGTGCTTATACTAGGGTGTGTAATTGAAAGGTTAGGATTTATTATCCGCATACTGAGTATGGTGAATTCAGGATTTGTTCCTGACGGATGTATCGAATGTTGTGGTGAAAGTGTACAATCTCTGCAGAGTGTCAAACTTTTCGAATAGCCGCGTTCGCGGTTATGGACAGTTGGAGTGGCCATACTGTTCCCCCGTCAGACTTTTCAAAATGATTTGTGAAAGGAAGTGACACTTTGACTTGACCACAACAGAGTTGTGACATGAGTTACAAGATCCCATTTAGGTGTTATAAAAATCTGACTAGCTTCTCTTATTTCTGAACTTAGTAGAGGTAAATCTGGCTTCTTGCAAAACAACCCTAGAGCCTAGTGTCCTATTGTCAAAAACCCCTCCCACTTGTTAGTATTAATTTGCGAGTACTTAAAGAGTACTCATGGCTTTATCCCTGGCTATTCCCGTGGCCAGACTATGAAGAGGAGTACCTGGAGGATGGACCCTAGGAAGGTTACGACAACTAGGATCATCTCCCATCGTCAGCATTGCCTGTGACCCCGAAGATGGAGCTTCGCCTATGCTACCGTTATTATTACGTATTCCGCTGCTTGAAGTGTATTAAGAACTGGATCATGAGATCCCTATTTGTGTAAGACCCTATGTATGGTTTGTAATGGATGATGTACTATGGTATCTAATTCTGTCATGTCTCGCAAAAATGGTAATCCTGGGATTGCGATGTATGGCATAACAGGGATCTGGGATTAAAAATCCGGGTGTTGACAGTATCCTTGTTGGAAAACATTTAGGAGGATATCAAAGTTTTGTTGGACTTCTTATCTTCCGTCAACAAATTAATCAGTGGCTTGGTGTGCTTGGAGGATCTTCTCAATATGTGAAAGTATCAACCTACCATATCAAGAATTATTTGCACATGCATTACTAACTTTAAATGATTTCTGAGGAAGCAATGATAACTCTACTCGAATTCCACGGCGACATCTTTCAACAATTGCGCGTGAACTAGAGAGGGTTACTTCTAACATCCAGAACACATACTTCAAGAGGACACAAATATGGTTCTCAAAAGTTTCCAACATTAATGTCAATTATTCCATATGAATATTGTCTTGCATGGAGAAGATAAGGATGTAATTGATGGGATCAATAACAAACTCTTCAATATACCCCAAGAAAAAGGGCTCATATGTTGTATAAACAAGGCATAGACGTTGGCCAGACTAGTGGACAAGAAGATGCACTTAGGTGAGACATCACAAGTAAATACACCATCAAATAGTCCTTGGAACTGAGTTTGATTTGATGATATCACAAATCAAATCAAAGCAGGAAAGATAACATATCCATAACGGAGATACTATCTTGCTTCAACACAAACACAACTAGACATCCCTTTAAGAAGGAAATAAGTTGGATGGAACTTTTGTCTTACAACTCTCCAAGTTGTTATTTAAGCTCAACCAACTTGTTCAGGGGTATCCATTATGGATCCTTGGAGAAATGAGCAGTTCAAGGAACTTGCTTGCTCAAGAACTTGACAACAAGGCCATGTGGCAACATGGCGATACTTCTAGAAGACATTTTATATATCACGGACCACCGATATGTCACTTAGTTCGAGAGGGAAACTTGCTTGGTAAGGCAAGAAGACATAGTCTCAGAGCTTCGGTATGAGCCTAACTCTTCGACTGAAGAGGGTGTACCAGAATATCGGACTTGGTAGCTCAATCATCCTTTTCTTAGTGATAGATTAACCATCACGCTAGGAATGATACAAATGTCCTTTGAGTTAAAAGCAATAAGAATTTCTAAGAATCTTAGATGGCCACATCATTACGCACGCACAACACTCATGAGTGCGAACAACTCAGAGGAAAGGTGGGTAAATATGTGTAAGAGCATAACTTCATTCAGAGGTCATGGAACTCAGCACGACATCTTAGTATAAAGGAGTGTGATACTCTAAGGTGGAACAGAACACAAGCTAATCAATGCTTGTTTATCTGTGGATTACAACACTTTGACCTGGTCTTAGAAATGACGAGGTACTGGCGTTTGTTTCTCCTGACATCCCAAATTGGTTAGTCTTAACTGACCACAAGAGTATCTTCGATCATACGACACCAATGCACATCTAATACTTGGCTACCAACTGGTAGACAAAGATTGGAAAACAACAAAGAAGGAAGAACATGCTCATAATAGAATCCCGAGATGTAGACGCATACATTATCAATCTTCCAAAAACCAATGCAAAGAAGGGAAGGTGTGGCAGAATCACAAATATAGATGCGAGACTCACGAGGAGCACTCTTGTCGTGATCTATTTGGTTCCATTAAAGAACATATGCCATAGAATGTGGTAGGGGAAGTCCTTAGTTGTCACAATTCAATCGTGACAATAAACACAAGCTTGAAGACTAGAGTAAGTAATACTAGCCATCCTGAAGTAATGTTTGAGCAATAGCAACATGGATCAAAAGATGGATCTTGGGTTAAAGATCATCTTCATGTACAAGATTCACAACACAAGAATCCAACAGAACCAGGGATCTTCAGTTCAAGTCCAAGGATTAAAACCCAAAGAAAGGAGTAACTACTATATTAGTAGCACAGAGGGTACCACAAGGTAGCTTCCAAGAGAAGAAACAACCTCTGAAGTACCCGAACAAATAAAAGGATGCACACGAGGCGAAAGGAGACCTCAAAGCCTAGAACAGAACATTGGGGGACCATAAACATGATGTCGTGGGCCCAAAAGACAGAGAGGTCATTATGGAAAGAAATCTCTCAAGTGAAATGGAGCAAGGAAAGCAAGGAACACCACACACCAGACTCTAGAGAACTCTACACTAGGTCAATTGGTTGGGAAACGACATGCCCAGAAGGCACCTAAGATTTGAAAGACAAGACGAGATAGCAAAAAGTTTCTAAATCAACACCAGATAAGGTAACCAAGAGTTAGAGAGAAACTAGATAAGGAGAAAAACAAGCATACTAGATATTTTGCAAATAATTTTTAGCTTTCAAATAGTTTTCACAAGCACTAGACTCAGCATCGACCAATATAAAGGGTTTCCTACAGTTGGTACTGCTCTGATACCAAAACCTATGACACCCCCGGGATCAGGGCAAAACAAATCCCAGACCTCCGTCTGACATAATCTTAACCTTGATCTCGAGGATATCTAGTGAAGAATCGATAAACACAACAGTGACCCTATGACACAAAAATTATTACAAGAAGAGGTCAATGACCACAAACATCAAACAACGGAAGGAAATTGATGCTATTAAGTATAGCAAACTTAACAAATGGCCTAAGAGGACTGAAGCATAACGATGATGTCCCATTCCATAGATTCCAGACTGCCGTCCGGGAACCCCAAGCTATTATTCGATGTCGAGGTCGAAAAAAACTCATCTTCAGGGGAACACTTACTCTATCAAAAGTATCAACAAAGCAAGGTTGAGTACAGGGTGTACTCCGCAAGGCTTATGGCTGATGGAGTTGTTTTGCATAAAGCCATCTTTGTTTATAAAACAGGAGGGATAAGAAGCTCGTCTAATCAGAGCGTTTTAAAAGGGGATAAGAGAGCGACATCTCCAAATCATTGATCGTCATCTTTTGATATCCACCAAGTCATCATCATCGAACCTCATCTAGGATCATCCCTCATACCCAAGAGGAAGCATCCTTCAGCACACTTTACTTTGCCAAGTTTTACGATTAGGTTATTCTTTGCTATGATCCCACGTCCATTCCCAAGTCGTCCATAACCATGGACACATATTTTAGAAAAGATTATTACCCTGCAGGGGTGTACAACTTTACCCACACGCGCCGACCGACTCTTAGGATCACTTGACACACTTCCTTGGTGTGCTGACAGAGGGTGGTCGACCGAAAACTTTCCCTTACTTTTGCCTAATCCATGAGTCACCAGAAGGGCTCCCAGCTACGGTATTTGGCCATACTCCAAGGCGGTCCTCGACTCTATGTTCCGGGATCCAGTTCAATGCCGTGCATCCTTCACCCGGCCATGTCCTATATGCTTGCACCATTTTCCAAAACCTTTTTCCATGCGGGTGCCGAATAAATCATCAAACTACAGACTCATGGATGAGACTAGGCAAGTTTGGGTCAAGGGGTTCCCAAAGCCCCGTGTGGCTGTACGTTCATCTTGGTTCAAGAGGCAAGAACCTTTTGGTCCTAAGGTGGCAAGTATGGGACTGCAAAAACCACAAGCCGCGTGGCTTCCCATATAAGCCTTAGCATGTTTACTTCACATCACCTATCATACCATGTTCTCCTGTCCAACTAGGTTCATTCGGAGCTCAGATCCATCAACCAGGTGAATCAGCAAAACTACTAAAGCATGGCTAAGCACAACAGATATAATAGCTCTAGCAACGCTCACAAAGCCAAACCCTAGTTATGCTAGGAGTAGTGGATCAGGGATTATAGGTTCAAAGGAAACATGCATCAGATTGGATAACTCTATCTATCGATAAAAGACTTTGAAACCGTATGCACATGGCAAGAATTTAAGATGTTTGAAAGCATAGGATCATATCATGTGTGGGGTTTCGCTTGCCTTTGCCTGTTGATACCCAATACAGATCTTTGGATTCATCAGCTTGACGTGTTCGTCAATAACAAGGATATAGCTCTCCAGGGTTCATCTTGTTGGCATTATTCGTCGATGACCTTCGATATTGTTGATCTCGATCTTCAATCTTGGACTCAATTCCGATATCGTATTCTACCGGAGAAGAACCAAATCACCGGAAAGAAAGGGGAAACAATCAACACATGGCATAGATGCAATGCTCAATCAAGGATGATAATATGACAAGTTAAAAGTTATTGAAATTGAAACCCTAAACATGCTCGACCATTTAATCGGGGTTCCGAGGGGTGCAAACCCTAACTCGGGGAAACCCTGGATGCATATGAGAGGGTTCATTATGTTATTATAATTAAACTTGTCATGAAAGTTGATTAACAATGTATGTTTATGTTTCTATTGTGTAGATCTTATTTTTCTAAATTTTTTGATATATTATACATACTTATCTGACTTACAGATAATTAGTTATGATTTTTATGAATGTAAAACCATTTTAATCATTTTAGGAAATTTGAAAACATTTTTCGATTATATTAAATATCTATCCACTTGGTCCCGCATGTCAGGTTTTTATTCATTTCAGAAACAAATTTCCAAAATTATTAAATATCTGATAGGCTGGGCCCACAAGAGTTTATTAATATTCTAGAAAACAATTACAAAAACATTTAATGAAATGAAAATAGCTTTACTGCATCATCACGATGTCATGCTGACATTAGCAGAGGAGGATTCCTCAGATCGTCGATCGATCCTTTGTTTGGAAGCTCGTGGGGATGTGCTAGTGGGCTCGTTAGAGAGAGGGGATTGAGGCGAGTCTGACAGTGGTGGAGCCACCAAAAATTGGCACCGGAGCAGGAGCACGGCGGCGGCCAATAGCGACTGTGACAGGCACATGTCGTGGGGATGATTTCAGAAGCAAACAAGGGAGGGGAGGGTACTAGAGGATTCCTAGGCTCACCATGATACTCGTGGAGGGATCGAGGATCTCGGGGGAGGCCGAAATCAATGGCGCACATGGAAAACGGAGCTCGGGAGGGAGATGTCTATTGCGGCGCCTAGGGATTCTCTGGCTCGCGTGGTTGAACGACGTGAACTAAAACTGCACGCGGTCACGACAGTGGCCTCAGAACGGCGAGGGATGGTTGGAAACTGCGGGCGCCGGCGACATCTGGAGCTAGGGTTCATCAGCCAGAGAGATATTGGGGAGAGGAAGAGGAAAAATGAGGCACGGCTAGGGTTCTTCCGACAGCAACATCGATCTTTATAGACGCAGGGGGTGGCGGCGTGCATCGTGGCGATGAAGAGGAGCATCGGTTGGTCGGGGAAGAGCCACCGAGCTGCTTCCCTCCGTCGGGGAGGAAGACGACGGAACTAGAGCAGGTAAAAGACGTATGGGCCGTGGTAGGCTGTTTTGGGCACGAGGTGGGTCTTGGCTGAGCCGAGCCAGAAAGAGAGGGAGGGAAGGCTGTGGTCTGATTAGGATAGAAACCTTTTTTTATGCCCAAATATTTTTCTATTTTCTGTTTTCACTTTCCAAATTCTATTTTCAAAACCTTTTATATTTTGAAAGTTTTAGACAAACCAAAGAGGTTTGTAAAAATAATTATAAATACCTTGGGGCCCTTTATACTATTTGGGCTCCAAACATTTTGTTATTTTTGAAATAATCAAAACCATTTGAATAGGTTCAAAGGTAGAGAGGGGAATGTTAGGGTTTTAGGGTTTTGGTGATTATTTTCTTAGTTTCATTTTTAGAATATGATGGTCATGTTATGCATGTATAAACCCTAAGTACTATTAGTAGAAATAGGGACGTTACAATCTTCCTCCTCTCTCCCACCCCATTGTGCCCATAATTTTCTCCATTTTGTTGTATTTAAACCTACTATAGGTGATAGATTGGTAGGGAAAGCCTTTCTCCAACTTGTAGATCCAAAACACACTTACTTTTCTCCTCCACATCTCTATTTGTGTTCCACTATTTCTCCATAGATCTATTGGTCCACACTCTCTCATATCGCGGTATCGACTCGGTATTCAATCTACTAGGTGAGTAATTGGCCATGAATATGCATGTTTTATAGGTGTGAAGCTTGTCGCGCAGGCGGTGTGTACATGCGATGCATGGTGCCAAGATGATGTTTATGCATGAAGCTTGTTTGGTGCATCAATGTTGCATGGGAAGAAGTTTCTTGTTGTTGCTTGTCTGCCCCCGGTGTGGTGCATGGATGTTTGCTAAAATGTTGATTCATTTCCATTTCGGCAAATTTTTGCACCACCCATATGTCCTACTTTTAGGAAAGGTCATGCCTAATTTTTTCGGCGACCATGCATGTGTGTTTGTGTGTGCATAAGGTGTGGTTTCTAATTAACATACTCTCTCTTTTGCTTTATACATGCATACCACGCAGGAAACCATGGTTGTCAGGATGAGCGAAGGTCGAGTTACTAGGTATAAGAAATAAGCGAAGGAGGACATGATTCGGAACAACAATACCCAGATAAGATGTCCATGTCGAACATGCAAACTCCAGCGCTGGATCGACCCTGATTCTGGAGAATTGGAGGATCACCTGCTCAGGCGCGATTTCATGCGCGATGACTTCGATGAGGAGCCGGCAACAAAAGGTGGTGGTCATCATGAAGACGTGGGCGGGCGAGAAGACGAAGAGTCTCCCGGCGGCCATGGTCATCATGACAAAGAATATACCGGTGGACATGATCATCATGACGAAGAAGGAGAAGGAAATGTCGACGGGCATGACCATCATGAAGAAGGAGAAGACAAGAACACCCAGACGCTTCTAACTTTGGCGTTGCGGGACCAACGATTCAAATGGAGATAGACGTGATGACTCCATTATATCTAGGGTGTCGGCCCAAGGATACACGCCTAAGTGTAACGCTCAAGGCTCTAGAGTTCAAGGAGGAACACAAATGGACCGACATGAGATTCAATGCTAAAATGGAATTATGGCGCGATCGTCTTCCTAACAGGAACACATTGCCAACAAGTATAGAGGAGGCCAAGAAAATCATGTGCCCTCTCGACCTACCACACGTTAAATACCACACATGCATCAATGATTGCACACTTTATCGTAATGAGTACGTGGAGAGAACCACGTGTCCGGTGTGCGGCCATGGATGGTACAAGAGAGGGAACAAGAAAGTTCCTCGAATAGTGGTATGGTACTTTCCTATCACTCCCCGTCTATAGAGATATTTCATAGATCCTAAGGAAGCAAAGCTAATGCAATGACACATGGAAAGGGATAAACCTGAAGATGATCCGGAGAAGGGAAAGATCCTAACACACCCTTCAGATGCTAGCCAGTGGAATGCATTGGAGATCGAGTTCGAAGAGTTCGGGGGCAATGCAAGGAACGTCGAACTGGGTATGAGCACCGATGGACTCAATCCTTTTGGCAACTAGAGTAGCACGCATAGCACCTGGCCCGTGTTTGTATGGCCGTACAACATCCCCCCGTGGCTCTGCACAAAGCAAAGGTATGTACACATGAGCATTCTTATTCAAGGGCCAAAATAGTCAGCTATCGATATGCATTTTTATCTCGGGCTGTTTAAAGAGGAGTTAGCCATGTTGTGGGAGACGCCAACCCGTATGTGGGACAACTAGACTAAAGAATATTTCCCTCTGAGAGCCGCATTGCTCACGACGGTGTATGACTATCCTAGTTACACATATGTATCGGCCCAGGTGAACCAAGGACACAATGCATGTGTAAAGTGCATGGATAAGACCCCACATCTCCAGCTACCAAAGGATCCCGGTTCTTCGAAAACCGTGTTCCAAGGGACTCGAAAGTGGCTTTGCATGGATCACCCGTGGAGAAAACATGGTGACCTGTTCAATGGTAAAGATGAGGTTGAAAGAGCCCCGCGTACGAGGAGCGGCGAAGAAATCGAGGAGCTTCTAAATAACTCGGAAGAGTTCCCTGCGCCAGGAAAGAAGCAACCGAGCACAAAGCCGCTTCTGGGTGTATGGAAAGCGAGGTCTATTTTCTGGGACCTGCCGTACTGGAAGGTCCTCCACACACCCCATAGCCTCGATGTAATTCACATCACGAAGAACGTTACCGAGAGTCTTCTTGGCACTCTGCTCAACATGCCAGAGAGGACCAAGGATGGGCCGAAAGCAAGAAACGACCTGAAATTGCTTGGCATCAAGAAGGAACTTCAGTACCCTGATAGTGATGATGATGATGATCAGACAGAAGGGACTCAAGGTCGCCACAAAATGGTTAAGAAGAATGAGGTGATTATGCTTCGTGATGCTTGCTTCACTCTGTGTCAGGAGGAGATCGAGCAGTTTTTCAGGTGCCTCCTAGGAGTCAAAGTTCCTCACGGTTACTCGGAAAAGATAAGAAGATATCTCCATGTAGCGAAGAAGAGGTTCAGCGGTATGAAGTCCCACGACTGTCACATTCTCATGACACAGATACTTCTAGTTGCCATACGAGGGATAATGGACGAGCACATATGTGAGACGCTATTTGGCCTGTGCAACTTTTTTGACGTCATCTCTAGGAAGTCGATCGGCATGAAGCAGCTCAACAAGCTACAGGAAAATATCATGGTGATACTATGCGAGTTTGATATTTAATTCCCGCCCGCATTCTTCGACATTATGGTGCATCTACTTGTCCATGTCATGGATGGCATCATCCAGCTCAGGCCGACATTCCTGCAAAACATGACGTTGTTTGAAAGGCTGAACAATGTCATCAGAGGTTTCGTTCGCAACAGGTCCCATCCAGATGGAAGCATAGCCAAGGGTTTTCTGATCTACGAGTGCATCTCTTTCTGCTAGAACTATCTAACCACCGAGAACGAGGATGTTGGAATACCCACCAAGAAGCACCTCGGCAGGCTCGCTGGGTTTGGTCACCACGAGGGCCTACACTCACTGCATGTCGGCATTACTAATTGACGGACCGACTTTGGCAGGGCACACCGAGTTATGCTACAACACATTGAATTGGTCAGCCCTTGGGTGGAAGAGCACAAAATCTTGATCAAGCAGGAGTACATGGACCGGGCTCGCCCGAGGAAGAAAGGAGACGTAACAAGAGAGCACAACTCCAGCTTCACGGGTTGGTTCAAGAAAAGGATGCTGGACAATCCCCGCAGATGCCTTCTACGGAAGATCAACAACTCATATTATCCTTATCACATGACCCAGCGCATAACGTAAAGACCTATCAGTCGTACGACATCAACGGTTATAGGTTCTACACCGAGGAAAAGGACATGAATAGCAAATATCAAAACTCAGGAGTAACTATGTGGCGCCCCGCAAAAAACACTACTAGAAAATCGTGTTATTTTTGTGCATTGCATCATCATGACCCCATGATCATGTCATCATGCCACATTGCATTTGAGTATCGTCATGTCATCTTGCATTTGTTGCATAAAACTATTTTTCGAAAAGCCTGTTTTGTTTTCTAAACGCCCCGCCTTTATTTCAAATCCAAAACCCGGGTCTCCGGATTATTTTGTTTCGTCTACCAATGGATTTCAAAAGCCCCGTTTTAAATATTAAAATATTTATTTTATTTTTAGGGGGCAGCCGTACCGGGCCGATCCGACCCAGTCGACCACCCCCAGTACAAAAAACCAGACTACCTAAACCCTTTTCCTACGCCAACCTAATCTACCCAGCCCCCCTCCACCTCACCCCAACCTATCCCGTTGCGCCACATCAGCCTGGCCCTCTCTCCGGCCAATCACCACCCACCAGCCCATCGACCCGACCACCTCAGATCCCCCACCACGTGGCCATCCCGACCCCACCTGCCGTTTCCCGCCCCGTCCCCGGTTCCACCGCCCCTGGACACGCCTCCCTCCACCCCAGCACACTCCTGCTCACCTTGGCCCCACCGCCCACCAATCCTTCTTCTGCACGCCTCCCGCACGCCCCTGGCCTCACCACGCGGCGCACCCCGCTCCTCTCTCTCCCTCGCGGCCCCCTCGTCTCGAGCCCCCCTCTTCCTTCCGCGGGAAGAGCCGCGTCGCCCGCCGCTGTGCTCGGCTCCGGCCGGCCTCGCCCACCTCGCCTGCCCACCTGCCCGCTTTCCCCTCCCTCTCTCTCCTCCGCCGCCCTGGCCCGACGCCCCGCCTCGCCGGCCCCGCGGTCAACCTCGACGCTGCCGCGTCTTCCCCCTCCGGCGTCGCATCTCCTCGGCCGTGGTCGTCCTCGCCTCGGCCTCACCTTCCTCGCCGGCCTCGCCGAGATCTGCCCCGCCGGCCACCTGCGCCTCCCGCGGCCACCTCCTCGTCCGCCCCCGCGACCCCGTCGCTCGGCTCCCCCATGTCCGGCCACCGCCTCTCTGGTCGCCCCCTTCCTGAACCGCCGGCCCCGCCCTCGCCGTCTTCCTCCACAGGAACTCCTCCCCATCCAGACCGGCGCCACCGCGAGCGCCCTCCACCTCACCCTCCTCTGCTCAGCTCGCTCCCGCGGGCTCCGTGCGTCCTCGTCCACGACCTCACCAGCGCCCTCCCGCCGCCTGTCTCCCCACCGTCGGGCCCTCCTCGCTGCAAGTCAACACCGTCCGAGCCGCCGTCGCCACCACGTCATCTCCCCGTGTCCCCGACCCCGCGCGTAGGCGCCGGTCAACGCGCCCGTCGCCTCCGCCGGCGTCCCTCCATCGTGGATCTTTTCCTGCAGCAGCGTTGTCGCGTCTTGCCGCGACCTCGTCGTCCTCGTGTGAGCTTCGTGTCGCCAGCAACCACCGTCTCTGCGCTGACTCTGCTCCAACCCGAACCACGTGCATCCAAGGCCTGCAATCGTGTCTGTTTCCGTCAGGAAGGGTGGTGACTGTAATGCAAGGAGTTTGGGGTTACAGTGTGTTCTATGTTGATTTTGTTGCTGCAAGAAAAGAGGTGATGTGGACTCGCTTGTTTGAGACCCTCGTGATGGACAAGTTTGACCGGAAATTCTCGACAAGATCTTCCTCTCGGAACCCGAAGACCGATCCCGAACCCTCGGCAAACCCCCAAGTTCTCCAAGTTCTCCATCCTAGAACTCGAAGGCGAAGGCGCTGCATGCCGAGACCTCCGCCATGGAGCGCCAAGACCGTATACCCCGAAGACCGAACCCTGGCGCGTCAAGTTCTCCTTCCCGGATTCAAGGACTCCGACCTGGTGCGACAAGTACTTCTATCCGAGCATAAGACCGGTCGAAAACGCCAAGATCTCCAATCGGAACCCAAGGACGCCGAGATCCCGGTACGACAAGAACTCCTTTCCGCACCGATGCCCGAGGACCGGACGCCAAGGTCGCTTACACGAAACGCCAAGTTCTCCACCTTGAACGCCATGACCGTCTACACGGACCCGAAGACCACGGATGCGACAAGATCGACACCGACCAGGGCGAGTCCGATGCGCCCACGACGCCACACCAAGTCCTTCTTCCTAGAACGACAAGCTCTCCATCTTGTATCCGACCTCCGGAGACCGATCCTGTCGAACCATGAACCCCTCGGAGCCCAAGTTCGCCGAACCCTAATGTGATTCCCTATCCGAGACCCCATTATTTTTATAATATGTCATTATCGTCTGTCGCATATTAAATTGTCATGCTTGCATGTATATTCGTGTGGTTTGGGGGCCTTATGCCAATTCATCTCATAATTAAATATGGAGTCTATATGCGGGATATCTTTGTCTTATTCCGGACTTCATTTAAATTGGCATAGCGAACCGAAGCCATGTTTGGTCTTGCTAATCCAACATTTAATTTGCGGGATAGATAAATAACTTGAACTGTTTAATTAAATGTCGGGACCCCGGTTTCGCTTAATAGGATCTAATTGCATTGCACCTTTGCCATGTCATACATCATACATGCATCATGCCCGATCTTCTGTCATAGTAATAAATATTGCATCCGGTGTTTCTTCTAGTGTTTTGCTTCTTCGCGGATTAGGCCGATGAGTTGATGCGAGTGTCGACCCGATCTTCGGATAAACCTTCGGCAATGTTTTCAGGCGAGCATTCTCCCCCTTTCTACCTATCTTACTTTTATAGTATTTATTCCCTCCTGTTGATCTACTGCTATCTGTGTTGCGATGCTCTAGTTGTCGTACCCGTGATATCCCTTGCAGCCTTATATTGCCTTGGACACATCCTATTACCTGTTGTTTGGTAGATAGTTGGACCTGCGCGTCGTAGTCACTTGCTCAAGTGCTGTTGCGTGTCGTCAAGTACCACAGTTGTTGGAGTATTGCCGCATGTTTAATGTTGGAGATGATCATGGCTTTAATTATTGTTTAATAACTAAAATTGAAAGTAGGTAAATGCAGAGGCACCGGTGGGTAATAGACAATATTTGGATTTTAACCGCTCACTGGTGTCCCGTAGGACCCCGAGTTCTTGAAACCTGTTCCGAGATCGAGCGCGCTAACCACAGGTGGGGTGTATGGGCACCCCCATCGATTTAGTACCTGATTCCAAGTACTGTACCGAGGGCCACAATTAGTTTGAGGCTTTATTACTATTCTGTACTTATGCCATGCTTTACTGCTTTATTTAAGTTTGTGCGAGGAGCACCTGTACTGTTTTGGAAGCGGAGTGTTTTCGCGGTATCGACAAGCCCAGTCTCATTTTCGGGTTCCCAGTCGTTGCGGGTAGATTAGTGGGGTGGCCCCCCGTGCTTGCTTTGGGTCTGGGAAACGTCGTGTCCGAAACCCCGTCGACATACCGTTGGGTGTATGTTTTGTGATCTTGTACCTACCTGATCTGACAACAAGGGTGTAGGTGCGTGTGGAAACTTTGGTGCACCCCTGCAGGGTTAAATCTTTTCGAGAAGCCGTGTCCACGGTTATGGACGACTTGGAGCACAGTTCTCGATCATAGACAACTATAGCTAAAGTTTACTGCTATAATTTGACTTGTATCCGATTTGACTAGTAATCAGCTCCACTACAACGGAATGGCTAAATAAAAGTACCAAAAACTGCTGGGTTTGGGATATCTCATGCTAATTGTATTTGACTAGTAAGTGTCGCAACTACAACAGAATGGTTGACTAAAATTGCCCACTGCTTATTATATCAGGATGACTATCTATACCTGACTAGTAATTGCTGCAACGATAACTGAATAAATAAAACTGCCAACTGTGTGAGTTCCTCGGTTGACTTCCTCGTTTGGTCTCGAGGGGGAAATACCAGGATAGGTATGTTTGGTGGTAGTATCAGGTTGGGTCCGAATAGGTCTTTCTTATCCCTCTCTGGTAGCCGACAGTTATATCGAGTCTCTATAGGTTGTTTAGTGCATGCTGCGCTGCCGCTCAGTCCACCATACCTATGTAGGCGAGGACCGCCGAATTCTAGCCTCGCCATGTACTGGCCTCAGTACTGACCGCTCTCTCTTTTTCCTTTGCCCTTTGTCGGCACCCCTTTTGTTTAAGCAGGTTTTGAGATCGACGTCGTTAGCAGGGTTACCCTTCCGGCTTGGCCTGGGCAGGGTTATGGACGCCATTGGTTATTCTTCAGGGCTCTTAGCTCAATTTGCATCTTGCCCGTACTCGGACGTTGTATCATTTTCAAGGTGATTTGGATCTTTGTACTGTATATCTGTATTCTTGACTCATTGAGTCGCTGTTGTATATATCTGTTTTGTGGGTTCCATCGAGGACTATGGTGTAATGATATTACTTCGTTTTCCACCCGCACGCAAGTGCCTGGTGGGCACCTTTGAATCGTTTCTATGCGGGTTTTGGCAGGAAGCGCTGAAACTTGCATAGGGCCGATTCTGAGGGTGTTACAAACTATAATGTCCTTAGCCAATGATGAGACTACTATCATGGAAAGATTCTATGGAAGGATCGAGGAGATATGGGATCTCGACTACTTTGGAGAGACGGTACTGATGTTCCATGTTAGATGGGCCAAGAACGTCGAAAAAGAAGGACGGTATTTCACCACCTGCGTTATACCCGATGCCATGTCGGCAAACAACGCCTTCGTGAAAAATGAGCCGTGGATACTCGCTAGCCAAGTTGATCAATGTTTATTTATTACCGACCCGTCAAAGCCCAGTCCTGTTTTAGTGAGGAGGGGCAAGAGGAGTATCATTAGAATGGAAGGATCCGCCAACGAGCAAGAGTTCGACAAGAACAATGATCCGAAGATCAAAGAGGAATTCGATAAGTACTTCAAGATGCCTACTACTACTACAGTAAGAATAAAGACCACACTACCTACTAAAGGTTGTCCGTTCACGAGAAGAAAACTCATAGTGCCTGGGCTAAAGTATTCAACCGCGAAGAAAAAGGGCAAGAAGATTGTGAAGAGAGGCTAGCTCGAAACATCACATTACGACGTGTGACCTTTTTTGTGTATTAGGTAGAGACTAAAACATGGATATATCATGATATTTAAATATATTTGTAACACATATATATATATATATATTTGTTCTTGCTTGTTTAATATAACATAAGTAAATATATTTGTCACATATAATTAAAAATATTTTTTAAATAAAGAAAAAAGTCTGAGATAACCAGGATTCGAACCTGGGCTGCTGTAACTACCTCGGTGAATTACGCTCCTAGATACAAGCCTGGATGAGCGCACGTGGTTGAAATAGTACGGTGGGGCCCCAAAAGCCACTCACGGGTAGACCTTTCGGCCGTCCCAACCACTTCCAATTCATCGGGACCTGTACGGGCGGCGTAATCGGCAGGCGAAGGGATCAACTACATACACAAATGAGTATGTATGCAAGCCACCATACAAAAGTACATCAGAGCCATTCCATCTAGAAAGAAAGGAAAATATAGCAACGCCATACGGCAAGATTCAAATGACCTAGATAGATATAATATTTTAGGATAATTCCTCATACATCACACATCAGAGTATCAAGCGGAAGCGGCAAAACAAGTCCGAGTACGGATAAGAAGCAAATCGGCATAAGATGCCACAGAAATAAGCACATCCCGCCCACAGATCTCACGGATCCCCGTTCCCGGAATCTCTACACCGATCGATCGTTGCCCACATCATCAGCCTCTTCCACCCAGTATCCGTCCTGCGAGTGTACCTGTTCATCTAAACCAATAATTTATCGTGTGAGACCCTAGGGGTACTCAGCAAGTCTTTATGCCTCTAAAGGGGACACAACCTGGGGTGACGCAATTGCAGCAAAAGATAAACCCTAACAGTTCTATAGATACTCGCTAACCATCCGCCTAACCAAAGATAGACGGATGTCCGTGAATTAATGACAACAGTTATAACGGTAATATCACCAGATCCATCCTCCTCCTCGCTTACCGACGAGGAAGCGGACGAACAACCCCTCCCATCCATTGGCAGTTTTATTAACCATTCCATGAGTGTTGCACTATTTACTAGTCAATTACTTAGTCAAATTAAAAGCGGTACTTTAGTTATGCTTGTCTATGATCGAGAAACTGTGCTCCAAGTCGTCCATAACCGCGGACACGGCTTTCAGAAAGTTTTACCCTGCAGGGGTGCACAAATAGCAACACACACTCGATCAACCTCGGAAAAACCAAATCAAAACCCAACGAGGCCTTCACGACAAAGCAATCACAGGATTCAGAAATATTTCAGGGGGCCACCCCATTGAGTACACTCGCAACGAAGCTAGCTGACTCCGAGACGGACTCAAGGTTTGCGTCAATGGCTGTAAACGACTGGGAACCCAAAACTGGGATTGTCGATACCGCGAAAACACTCCGCTTACCTAAACAGTACAGTGTGCTCCTCGCACAATCGTAAATAAAGCAGTAAAGCATGGCATAAGTACAGGATCGTAAATAAAACCTCAAACTAGTTTGTGGCCCCAAGAAATAAGAATGGATCAAGCTCTGGCTCAGGGGGGTCCCATAAGCCTCCCGGATGTGGATAGCGCGAATATTCAAGGAACAGGTTTCAAGTACTCGGGGTCCTACGGGACACAAGTGAGCAGGAAAAACCAAATAGCAGATATTGCCCACCGGTGCCACTTTCATTAGTTATCCCATTACTACTCAGGTTCAGTTGTTTAGGTACCTCGTTATCCATCAGACTCTCACATACCCTACACATGCTGTTCTACGACTCGCATGGCTCAAACAACTCCTGTAGTAATGGCTCATGGGATGGAGGAACAAGCTTGGTGGGGTTTAAAAGTAAAAGCTATGCAATACTTGGGATTCAGTTTAATGCAATCGCGACTCAATGATGCAATAATAAGATAGAGGCAATAGGTACTATATGTATGCAAGCATGTGGGAGTGCTTGCCTGGCAACTCAGTTGAAGCGAGAGACGGATCTGGGTAGTGCTCCTGGTTCTCTTGATATATCCCCTGCTCAGTGTCTATTCGAAGAAGAACCAAACAAACAAGGGCCGACATAAATAAAGTGCACAAGCATAGAAATAAAATGCTTCAAGCAAACAATCATGCCATGATGAGTGATGCACAAGTTGCATGGCAATAATGTAGCAAGGCATGGGTGAGGTGTGGTATACAAGAATAAGTCATTTTATTAAGGTTGGGCCACATTTTATTGTCATATTAGTTGCTGTATACTATATATTTATATGATGCATGCTGCAATTGAAGCCATGGATAGCATAAACAGAAAGGTCTCATCGAGCTGATCATTTTAGACATATCATTTGTTAAATTCAGAGTTATATATCAAAAGTTATTAATTTATTAAGTTTCAGTAGCATTTTGTTGTAATTTACTCAACTTGGAATTTTAAATGTGCAAAAGGTAATTTGAATAGCATATTTGAGATCCTCACATTTTTCTGATTCAAAAACATATATCATTTGCATTATTTGGATTTATGAAATAAAAGTTATTTAAAAACAGATTGAATTTGGATTTTGAATTAATTCGAATTAAATTTGAATAAAACAGAGAACCAGAAAAACTTTTGGTACCCAGGCAGACCTAGCCACTGCCGCTGACGGGTGGGGCCAGGCTGACTGGACCCAACACGCGCACAGGACAAAGGGGAGAGGACTGCGGGTTGATTGCAACTAAAGTCGAGAGCCTTTTTGCAAAAACCCAGGGACACCGACAGGTGGGGCTTGGGATCGCGGGTTGAGCGGAAAAAAGGCCAGGGGGTTAAGCGCAAAGTGCCATATGCGCACTGTTTTTCTTCCTCTGACGCGCGGACAGAAGCGCGCTGGCGCACGCGCGACGCGCGCGGCGCGAGGGTTTGAGCCCGCGACCTCGGGCGGCCTAGCAGAGGCGGCTACCGCTGCGGTGGGGGTGAGGTTGGTGACTGGTAAGGGGGTGGGGCCTAGGTAAGCTTCTGCGAGGCGTGGCGCGGAGCAGATGACAGCGCCGCCGACGCACGCAGCGTGCTCGACGGAACAAACGGCGGCTACAGACGACGACAGCTAGGGTTCCGTCGGGCTCGCGCTGGGGCAGGGGTTCTGGGGCTTCTCCTCCGCGTCGGGGTGTCCAGGGCGAAGCAGGGGCACCTCGTCGTCTTCCTCGATAGCCTCAACAACTCGCCCGCCTCCCGGATCGAGGTCGACTAGAGGTAGCCGACGGTGGTGACCGGCGTCAGTAGCTGGTGGCGGTAGAGGAAAAGAGAGAAGAGGGGAGGCGAGGCAGGGCCTCTGGGGAGATCTGGGAGAGGCTAGAGGGCTGGGAGGGAGGTAGATAAGGACGGGGGCGAGTGGTTGGCGTGGGGGAGGGGAAGGTGGCTTCGGCCACCTTTTTGCACCCCTCCTTCACGTGCTCGGCATGGGGCCAGGGGGTGGCGCAGGCAGGGCTGAGGGAGGCTGCCAGGTGGGGTCGGCGAGCTCAAGGGGCCAGGGGCAGGCTCGGTTAGAGGGGCCCCTAGGGCAGGGAGAGAAGAGAGGGAGAGAGGTAGGTTCGGGTCTAGGGTTGGACTTGGCAAGGGTGAGAGGTAGCTAGGGGGGTACGGTGGGACCAGCTAGGAGGGAGAGGAAGGCCGAGAGAGAGGGGTAGCTCGGGGGTGCTGCTGGCAGAGATGGGGAGGGTAGGTCGAGAGAGAAAGAGAGGTAGCTAGGGGGTGTGATTAACTAGAGGGCTAGGTTTAGGGTTTGGATTAGGGGGGATTCGTTTTAGGGTTTAAGGAAGAGGTAAGATGAGAGGGAAGGAGAGGTACTCATGTTAAGCACATGAAGGGCATCACATGATCAAGCACTAGGAGTGGTAGGGGCTAGAGAGAGGGGGAGGGGTTTAGGGCTTGTACATGCCCACATGATCACATGTGCAAGCATGGATGGGGAAAGGTGATTAGGGTATAGCTAGAGGGGGAGAGAGAGAGAGATAGAGGGTTTGGTGGTTTATTAGATCAAGCATGATCCACACAAGCTCAACAAGATGGCCAAAAGAGGAAAAAGAAAAGAGGTGATCCATGCAAGCAAAACAATAAGATTCAAATGTCAAGTAAAAGGTGGTACTTGCATGGCCCATGCAAACAATAAATGCCATGTATTCATATTGTGAAAACAACATAAAATCATGTGGCATTATTCCATGCATTTCCAAAAGGTGGAAAAGGCCAAGCATAAGATTATGAGTGGAATCCACCCAACCCACATGAGCTAGAGGTAAACTCAATTAAAATGCCAAGCTCATATTAATTGGATGGTGGAATTATAAGGTGGTGAAGAAAAGGTGGTGGAGTCAATAAGAGATATGCCCCCAAATCAACTTGGGCATTTAACAATATATCAAGAACCAAATACAATATCAAGAGGCAAATACAATTATTAATGCATATGAGATAAGAACCAAAACAAAAGGGTTTTTGTATGATGCTCAAATGCAAGGTGGCATGATTACATGAACATGACATGATGATGATGCAACAATTATATGTAGGAAGTGGCCCTTTTATTACTAGATCAAGTAGCATTACAGATGTTAGACAAATGGGATGCTACAACTCTCCCCCACTAAACAGGAATCTCGCCCCGAGATTCTAGGAAGAAGCAGATGACACAAAGAGGGTAGGATAGTTGACACGGAGTTCATCTTCACGCTCCCAAGTAGCTTCATCAACAGAATGGTGCGACCACTGCACCTTGCAGAACTTGATGGACTTGTTGCGAGTCCTTCTTTCTGCGGTCTCAAGGATTTTGGTGGGGTGTTCTTGATAAGACAGGTCTTCTTGGAGATTGATTAGCTCATGATCCACGGTCCTGCCGGGATCTTTGAAGCACTTCTTGAGTTGAGAGATGTGGAAAACATCATGAACCTTGAGTTTTTCCGGGAGCTCCAGGGCATAAGAAACTTCTCCTCTTCTTCCACGAATTTTGAAAGGACCGATGTATCTAGGAGCCAGCTTTCCTTTGATACCAAAGCGGTGTGTGCATTTCATGGGAGTGACACGAAGGTAGACGAGATCACCAGGGGCATACACCATGTCCGTGTGCTTCCTGTCATAATTGCTCTTCTGACGACTTTGAGCAATCTTCAGGTTCTCAAGAATGATATGCACCTTCTCCTCCGCTTGAGTTACAATGTCAGGGCCAAACCAGATTCTTTCTCCTGCACCTGACCACCCAATCGGAGTTCTGCACTTGCGACCATAGAGAGCCTCAAATGGTGCCATCTTTAGACTCTTCTGGAAGCTGTTGTTGTAAGAGAATTCAGCATAAGGAAGACATTCCTCCCACTTCATGCCAAAAGAGATGACGCAAGCACGAAGCATATCCTCCAGAATCTGATTGATCCTTTCAACTTGTCCTTGCGACTGAGGGTGGTAAGCTGTGCTGAAGTTCAACTTTGTTCCCAAAGCATTTTGAAAGATTTCCCAGAACTTGGAAGTGAAGATGCTCCCACGGTCTGAACTGATCTCAAGCGGAACCCCATACAGAGAGACAATTCTGTTGATATAGAGCTCAGCCAACTGAATTCCAGAAATTGTTTCCTTGACGGGGAAGAAATGAGCCACTTTAGAAAGCCTGTCGATGACAACAAAGATTGCATTGTTGCCCTTCTGTGACCTTGGAAAACCAGTGATGAAGTCCATCTCTACTTTCTCCCATTTCCATTCCGGAGGTTTCAATGGCTGTAGAAGACCGAAAGGTTTCTGATGGACAGCTTTCACTCTGCGGCAGACATCACACTCCGAGACATACTTTGCACAATATCGTTTTAGACCAGGCCACCAATATTGTGTTTTCAAGTCCATGTACATCTTTGTGCTGCCAGGGTGGATAGATAGAACAGAATCATGCGCCTCCTTGAGAACTTGCTCTCTCAAACCCGGGTAGTTCGGAACAAACATCCGGTGTTCGAAGAAAAGCGTGCCTTGATCATCGACGTGGAAGGACTCATACTTCGGAAGCTGAAGTTGGGAGGTGATCTTTCTGGTGTGCGGATCACCACGCTGACGAAAATGAATCTTTTTTTCCAAGAGAGGAGTAGCCAGAAGGTTCAGGAGATGCCCTTGTTCCACAACTTCCAGGTTGAGCTGACGGAATTCCTTGCACAAAAGAGGTTGCTGTTCTTCCATCATGAGGTTGTTGACATAAGCTTTGCGGCTGAGAGCATCGGCCATGACATTAGCTTTGCCCGGTGTGTAGTTGATGGTCAAATCAAAATCATTGATTGCTTCAATCCATCTCCTCTGCCGAAGGTTGAGATCAGGTTGAGTGAAGATATACTTCAAACTCTTGTGATCAGAAAAGATCTCACATCGGTTGCCAAGCAAGTAGTGCCTCCATAGCTTCAAAGCAAAGACAACTGCTACGAGCTCGAGGTCATGTGTGGGATAGTTGATCTCATGCGTCTTCAACTGTCGAGAGGCATAAGCAACAACTTGTTTTTCTTGCATAAGGACCGCACCCAATCCTTGCAAAGAGGCGTCACAGAATATCTGGAAAGGCTTGGATGTATCCGGAGGAACCAAGACTGGTGTGGAAGTGAGCTTCTCTTTGAGTGTCTCAAAGCTTGCTTGACACGCAGGAGTCCAAAGGTATTTCTTGCCTTTCTTGAGGAGATCGGTAAGAGGCTTTGCTATCTTCGAGAAGTTCTGAACGAAGCGACGGCAATAACTAGCCAAACCGAGGAAACTCCGCACTTCTTTGACATTAACAGGAGGAAGCCATTCAACAATTGTCTTTACCGTTTCCGGGTTTACTGCAATGCCCTTGGCAGAGATGACGTGACCAAGATAGGTTACTTGAGGCAGCCAAAACTCACACTTTGAGAACTTTGCATACAAGCGGTTCTCGCGAAGCTTGTTTAGGACACAACGAAGGTGTTCTTCATGCTCTTCCTTGGACTTAGAATAGACCAGGATGTCATCCAGATAGACCACAACGAACTTATCAAGGTACTCCATGAAGTCCGAGTTCATAAGCCTCGAGAAGGTAGCAGGTGCGTTGGTGAGACCGAAAGACATGACTGTGTACTCATACAGGCCATAACGGGTGGTGAAAGCTGTTTTCGGCACATCTTCCTTGCGAATCTTGATTTGGTGATACCCACTTCTCAAGTCAAGCTTAGAGAACACCACAGCTCCAGCTAGCTGATCGAAGAGATCATTAATCCGCGGAAGGGGATATTTATTCTTGATGGTTTTAGCATTGAGAGCCCGATAGTCAACACAAAGTATATCAGTTCTGTCACGCTTCTTCACAAAGATTGTTGGGCTACCCCAAGAAGAAGTACTGTGTTGAATGAAACCCAACTTCTCTTGTTCATCAAGCTGTCATTTGAGTTCAGCCAACTCAGCAGGACCCATTTTATATGGCCGCTTGGAGATAGGAGCCGTTCCAGGTTCAAGCTCAATTACAAACTCAACCTCATGATCCGGAGGCATACCCGGCAACTCTTCAGGAAAAACATCCGGAAACTCACAGACCACTGGGACTCTCTGAATAGCTTCCATAGCATCATCATTCAGAGCCGCCAAAGAGAAAAGATGGACAGCAGGAGTCAGACTTGGAGAAAAGACTATATGACCTTCAGGAATCTTCAGAGAAACCGAGCGTTCAGCACAATCAATCACAGCTGCATTTGCTGTCAACCAATCCATGCCCAAAATGACATCAATGTCAGAATTGCCCAGAACAATTAAGGAAGCCGAGAATGAAGAGCCACCAATCTCAATTTGATTGCCATGGCTGATTTTAGCAGCTGCCATTGTTGCTCCAGGAGAAAGGACCATTAACCGCTTAAGGAGAGGATCAATAGCTAACTCATTTTCATTTGCAAACTTGTGAGAAACAAACGAATGCGATGCACCAGAATCAAACAAAAATCATGCAGGGACTGAGTTAACGGAAAGCATACCCATCACAACTCCAGGTGCATGCTCAGCTTGAGCGGCGTTGACACAATTGGCACGAGCAACAGTAGACCCGGGCTTGGTGTTGATGTTGAGAGCCCGAGGTGGTGGTGCACGAACCATAGGAGAGCTTGCCGCAGGTCTTGGAGGGGGTGGAGGAAGAGCTTTGTTCTTCAACGGACAGTTCCAGTTCAGATGTCCAGGATCTCCACACGTGAAGCAAGCACCAGGTGGACGTGGAGCAACGTAGCCAGGGACTCCGCCAGGCGCTCCAGGGTAGTTGTGGGTGTAGCCCCTGGGAGCCGCAGTGATGGAGTTTAGTGGCCTTAACGCGTAGCTTGCAGGTCTTGGTGAAGCCGGGAGCGACGGTGGGGTGTTAGGAACCCAGACACGCCGCTTAGAAGGAGCTGACATAGCTGAAGAGCTTGGTGCATCACGGTTGTGTTTCTTGGACTCCTCAAACACTTGCCTACTTGCTTCCTCCTGCAAAGTTGTATGCTGAAGTTCCAGAAAAGATGCCGGCCTTGCATGTGTGATTGCATATTTGATCGATGCATTGAGCCCTTGCCTGAACCTCTTTTGCTTCTTCTTGTCATCAGATACCTCATCGCCACCATAACGAGAAAGATTCATGAAGTTCCTGATGTTGGTGTTGACGTTATCATTTCCTTGCTTTAGGTTGAGAAATGCTTCCTTCATCCTTTCCATGACAATTTCTGACAGAAACTGCTCTTTGAAAGCTCCAGAGAACTGTTCCCAAGTGGGCTGAAAACCAGTGCAGCTTGCCTTCAGATAATTCTCCCACCAGAGAGCTGCATCTCCCTTCAGAAGGTGAGTAGCACACTTTACCCACTCTTGCTCAGGAACATCAGCAGTCTCCAGTAGCCTTGACGTCTCACGTAACCAATCATCCGCATCCAGTGGTCGATCAGAAACATCAAATTGGCGAGGGTTGAATTTTAGGAAGCTTTTGATGTCGCCCCGCTTGGGAGGTGGAGGGAGTGGAGCAAACTCATTCCTCCGAACACTCTCTTCCAAACGCTGCTGGTTCTGCTGCATTGCTGCCAAGGCATTGGCTATGTTTGACAACGCGGCCCCCAATTCCGGTGGTATGTCCTCATCTGAACGGCGTGGTGGAGCCATCCTGAGATTGATATAAAACACAAGTCAGTACTATAATGGAGAATAATAATAATCCAAAATAATACCAAGATGGAATTAACCAAGATTAAAGGATACAATTTACTAAGATGATATTAAAATATCAACAAAGTTCAAAGCACCTAAAAGATATTAAGCATATCGCACACGACTGAAAAGGAGTGTGGTACACAAATATATCAAAGAAAAATTTTCCACAAATTTCGGCATTAAAATACCAATAGATGCGCAAAATTACTTTAACGAATCAAGATTAGTGACACTACCAATCCAATATACAAAAGCGAATGATAAGAGTAGTGGTATGGTCGCGACTCCATCCCGCACTCAAATCATTACTCCGCACATGAATAAGTGGAACACATATCCTAACCCCTTCTTCTCACGTTGAACCTAAAGATTAGTAACTACGGAAACGAACACCCCAAACAAGATAACGTCGGATACAAAGAGTAAGACAGATTGCGTCGGTTTGCAAAAGCCTGTCGGTATGGAATGTACCAACAGTTGATAACCAAAAGGCTGATTAGATAACAACTTGGATGCAACAGATAGACAAGGAATTACACACACACACACACAACCTATGGTACTACGGAAATCCAGAACACGTGAATCCTAGTTTGAATTTTAAGAAGAGGATTGAAAACGTTGCACTTCCTTACCAGAAAAGGGTGGGTGGGTGGGTAAGAAGAAAAGTGGAAGCAGTCCTACTCTCTTGTTTTGTTTTTCCCTAATATACATAACTACCAAAAATATTTGCTAGACTGACAACGACCGTTTGGCTGAGACCCTGAAGGTCGGGATGGCTCTGATACCAATTGTAACTACCTCGGTGAATTACGCTCCTAGATACAAGCCTGGATGAGCGGAAGTGGTTGAAATAGTACGGTGGGGCCCCAAAAGCCACTCACGGGTAGACCTTTCGGCCGTCCCAACCACTTCCAATTCATCGGGACCTGTATGGGCGGCGTAATCGGCAGGCGAAGGGATCAACTACATACACAAATGAGTATGTATGCAAGCCACCATACAAAAGTACATCAGAGCCATTCCATCTAGAAAGAAAGGAAAATATATCAACGCCATACGGCAAGATTCAAATGACCTAGATAGATATAATATTTTAGGATAATTCCTCATACATCACACATCAGAGTATCAAGCGGAAGCGGCAAAACAAGTCCGAGTACGGATAAGAAGCAAATCGGCATAAGATGCCACAGAAATAAGCACATCCCGCCCACAGATCTCACGGATCCCCGTTCCCGGAATCTCTACACCGATCGATCGTTGCCCACATCATCAGCCTCTTCCACCCAGTATCCGTCCTGCGAGTGTACCTATTCATCTGAACCAATAATTTATCGTGTGAGACCCTAGGGGTACTCAGCAAGTCTTTATGCCTCTAAAGGGGACACAACCTGGGGTGACGCAATTGGAGCAAAAGATAAACCCTAACAGTTCTATAGATACTCGCTAACCATCCGCCTAACCAAAGATAGACGGATGTCCGTGAATTAATGACAACAGTTATAACGGTAATATCACCAGATCCATCCTCCTCCTCGCTTACCGACGAGGAAGCGGACGAACAACCCCTCCCATCCGTTGGCAGTTTTATTAACCATTCCATGAGTGTTGCACTATTTACTAGTCAATTACTTAGTCAAATTAAAAGCGGTACTTTAGTTATGCTTGTCTATGATCGAGAAACTGTACTCCAAGTCGTCCATAACCGCGGACACGGCTTTCAGAAAGTTTTACCCTGCAGGGGTGCACAAATAGCAACACACACTCGATCAACCTCGGAAAAACCAAATCAAAACCCAACGAGGCCTTCACGACAAAGCAATCACAGGATTCAGAAATATTTCAGGGGGCCACCCCATTGAGTACACCCGCAACGAAGCTAGCTGACTCCGAGACGGACTCAAGGTTTGCGTCAATGGCTGTAAACGACTGGGAACCCAAAACTGGGATTGTCGATACCGCGAAAACACTCCGCTTACCTAAACAGTACAGTGTGCTCCTCGCACAATCGTAAATAAAGCAGTAAAGCATGGCATAAGTACAGGATCGTAAATAAAACCTCAAACTAGTTTGTGGCCCCAAGAAATAAGAATGAATCAAGCTCTGGCTCAGGGGGGTCCCATAAGCCTCCCGGATGTGGATAGCGCGAATATTCAAGGAACAGGTTTCAAGTACTCGGGGTCCTACGGGACACAAGTGAGCAGGAAAAACCAAATAGCAGATATTGCCCACCGGTGCCACTTTCATTAGTTATCCCTTTACTACTCAGGTTAAGTTGTTTAGGTACCTCGTTATCCATCAGACTCTCACATACCCTACACATGCTGTTCTACGACTCGCATGGCTCAAACAACTCCTGTAGTAATGGCTCATGGGATGGAGGAACAAGCTTGGTGGGGTTTAAAAGTAAAAGCTATGCAATACTTGGGATTCAGTTTAATGAAATCGCGACTCAATGATGCAAGAATAATATAGAGGCAATAGGTACTATATGTATGCAAGCATGTGGTAGTGCTTTCCTGGCAACTCAGTTGAAGCGAGAGACGGATCTGGGTAGTGCTCCTGGTTCTCTTGATATATCCCCTGCTAAGTGTCTATTCGAAGAAGAACCAAACAAACAAGGGCCGACATAAATAAAGTGCACAAGCATAGAAATAAAATGCGTCAAGCAAACAATCATGCCATGATGAATGATGCACAAGTTGCATGGCAATAATGTAGCATGGCATGGGTGAGGTGTGGTATACAAGAATAAGTCATTTTATTAAGGTTTGGCCACATTTTATTGTCATATTAGTTGCTGTATACTATATATTTATATGATGCATGATGCAATTGAAGCCATGGATAGCATAAACAGAAAGGTCTCGTCGATCTGATCATTTTAGACATATCATTTGTTAAATTCGGAGTTATATATCAAAAGTTATTAATTTATTAAGTTCTAGTGGCATTTTGTTGTAATTTACTCAACTTGGAATTTTAAATGTGCAAAAGGTAATTTGAATAGCATATTTGAGATCCTCACATTTTTCTGATTCAAAAACATATATCATTTGCATTATTTGGATTTATGAAATAAAAGTTATTTAAAAACAGATTGAATTTGGATTTTGAATTAATTCGAATTAAATTTGAATAAAACAGAGAACCAGAAAAACTATTGGTACCCAGGCAGACCTAGCCACTGCCGCTGACGGGTGGGGCCAGGCTGACTGGACCCAACACGCGCATAGGACAAAGGGGAGAGGACTGCGGGTTGATTGCAACTAAAGTCGAGAGCCTTTTTGCAAAAACCCAGGGACACCGACAGGTGGGGCTTGGGATCGCTGGTTGAGCGGCAAAAAGGCCAGGGGGTTAAGCGCAAAGTGCCATATGCGCACTGTTTTTCTTCCTCTGACGCGCGGACAGACGCGCGCTGGCGCACGCGCGACGCGCGCGGCGCGAGGGTTCGAGTCCCGCGACCTCGGGCGGCCTAGCAGAGGCGGCTGCCGCTGCGGTGGGGGTGAGGTTGGTGACTGGTAAGGGGGTGGGGCCTAGGTAAGCTTCTGCGAGGCGCGGCGCGGAGCAGATGACAGCGCCGCCGATGCACGCAGCGTGCTCGACGGAACAAACGGCGGCTACAGACGACGACAGCGTGGCGTAGGTTGTCAGGGAGGCAGGTAGGCTCACCGAGAGGACATTGGCGTGGTCGACGGGCTCGGGGCGGTCGCGATCGTCGGCGAGGCTGGCGCACCGGCGGAGCTAGGGTTCCGTCGGGCTCGCGCTGGGGCAGGGGTTCTGGGGCTTCTCCTCCGCGTCGGGGTGTCCAGGGCGAAGCAGGGGCACCTCGTCGTCTTCCTCGACAGCCTCAACAACTCGCCCGCCTCCCGGATCGAGGTCGACTAGAGGTAGCCGACGGTGGTGACCGGCATCAGTAGCTGGTGGCGGTAGAGGAAAAGAGCGAAGAGGGGAGGCGAGGCAGGGCCTCTGGGGAGATCTGGGAGAGGCTAGAGGGCTGGGAGGGAGGTAGATAAGGACGGGGGCGAGTGGTTGGCGTGGGGGAGGGGAAGGTGGCTTCGGCCACCTTTTTGCACCCCTCCTTCACGTGCTCGGCATGGGGCCAGGGGGTGGCGCAGGCAGGGCTGAGGGAGGCTGCCAGGTGGGGTCGGCGAGCTCAAGGGGGCAGGGGCAGGCTCGGTTAGAGGGGCCCCTAGGGCAGGGAGAGAAGAGAGGGAGAGAGGTAGGTTCGGGTCTAGGGTTGGACTTGGGAAGGGTGAGAGGTAGCTAGGGGGGTACGGTGGGACCAGCTAGGAGGGAGAGGAAGGCCGAGAGAGAGGGGTAGCTCGGGGGTGCTGCTGGCAGAGATGGGGAGGGTAGGTCGAGAGAGAAAGAGAGGTAGCTAGGGGGTGTGATTAACTAGAGGGCTAGGTTTAGGGTTTGGATTAGGGGGGATTCGTTTTAGGGTTTAAGGAAGAGGTAAGATGAGAGGGAAGGAGAGGTACTCATGTTAAGCACATGAAGGGCATCACATGATCAAGCACTAGGAGTGGTAGGGGCTAGAGAGAGGGGGAGGGGTTTAGGGCTTGTACATGCCCACATGATCACATGTGCAAGCATGGATGGGGAAAGGTGATTAGGGTATAGCTAGAGGGGGAGAGAGAGAGAGAGATAGAGGGTTTGGTGGTTTATTAGATCAAGCATGATCCACACAAGCTCAACAAGATGGCCAAAAGAGGAAAAAGAAAAGAGGTGATCCATGCAAGCAAAACAATAAGATTCAAATGTCAAGTAAAAGGTGGTACTTGCATGGCCCATGCAAACAATAAATGCCATGTATTCATATTGTGAAAACAACATAAAATCATGTGGCATTATTCCATGCATTTCCAAAAGGTGGAAAAGGCCAAGCATAAGATTATGAGTGGAATCCACCCAACCCACATGAGCTAGAGGTAAACTCAATTAAAATGCCAAGCTCATATTAATTGGATGGTGGAATTATAAGGTGGTGAAGAAAAGGTGGTGGAGTCAATAAGAGATATGCCCCCAAATCAACTTGGGCATTTAACAATATATCAAGAACCAAATACAATATCAAGAGGAAAATACAATTATTAATGCATATGAGATAAGAACCAAAACAAAAGAGTTTTTGTATGATGCTCAAATGCAAGGTGGCATGATGACATGAACATGACATGATGATGATGCAACAATTATATGTAGGAAGTGTCCCTTTTATTACTAGATCAAGTAGCATTACAGATGTTAGACAACTGGGATGCTACAGCTGCCCAGGTTTAGAGCCAGGGTAGGTGACCACTAGGCTAGGTAAGTGTTTGATGCAAACTACAATGCCATGCTTCTTTTGGACCAAGCGCACATATTCTGTGGCGCATTCCTACAATATGCGCCATAGAAGTTGGACATTTTGTGGCGCATATTGTAGGAATGCGCCACAGAAGTTCCACACTTAGCCAAAATACGGTTCGACCTTCCCCTTCCCCACTTCATTCCAATCTTTCCCTAAATCGACCTCGCCGAGCCGCCGACCCAGAACCCTAGCACCGCCCGCATGCACCGGAGGAGGAGGAGGCCAGCCAGTCGTCGCTGCCATCGGAGCCTATGGACGAGGAGCCTGTGAGGGAGGGAGCCAGCCATCGCCGCCATCAGAGCCTTTGGAGGAGGATCCCGTCCTGCGCGCGACCTAGGAGGAGAAGGGAAGTCCCGCGCCTGTGGAGGAGGAGCACGTTCCGCAGCAGGAGCACCGCCGCCATGACCACCTCCCCATCCCACGCCGTCTCTCCACCGCAGGTACATCTCTGAATTTCATTTGCTGATTAGGGTTCCTGAGAACCACAGTAGGGCTCTTGGGCATGCTCTGTAGTTTGCTGATTAGGGTTCCCGGGCATGCACCTCTACACTGCCTGCTGATTAAAATTAAGTACTATGGCACTCAGATTGCTATGTTATGCTCTACACTGTCTGCTGATTAAATTCAGTACTATGCGCCTATTATCATCTATGTTTACATCTCTAAAAAATTCAGTGTTTACATCTGTGGGCTACTAGTGTTTTTATAGGACAGTAATACACTACTAGTGATTGCTAGGACAGAAATACACTACTAGTAGAAAAAAGTATGTGTGTGGGTTTACATGTGCTCATGATGTGTGCTCCTAGTAAAAAAGTATAAGGTACTGGATTGAGGATTACTAGATTGAGGGTTTACATGTGCAATAGATTGCTAATTATGTACTAGTTACTATGCTTTAATCTGTGGGATACTAGTGTTTTAGAACTACTGTCCTACTATGAGAAGATCTGTGGGCTATTATGTCCTGCTTTAATCTGGATTGAGGGTTACTACTTTCCTGCTTTAATCTGGATTGAGGGTTACTAGATTGAGGGTACTATGCTTTAATCTATGGGCTACTGGTGCTTTTACAAGATCTCTGTGGGCTACTAGTGTTTTAGAACTACTGTCCTTCTATGAGAATCTGATCTGCTGTCAACTTTTGGAAGCGTGCTGCCATAAACATCTACTAGACTGTGATTTGAATCCCAAATCAATAAGGAAATGGATGCTTATTTGCATTTCTTTTTGCTCAAACAACATCTTTCCTATTATTGTAAACTAGTAGGAATAAATCTGATTTGTACTCATGTTACATTTCTGTCTTAGTTACTAGACCGGTGCATCCATCCAGTTTTAATATAAGAGCTTTGTATTGTATACTCCTATAAATTTTGTCATTCCTTCAGTTCTGAAATAAACTTACTCCTATGACCTGGGTTCGAGGGAACCTGGAGATCCCCTCTAAAAAGAGCACCTGGGACCTGTGCATCCAGCCATTTTTTCTGTGACCTGTGACCAGTGCATCCAGCCAATTTTTTTCTGTGTGGTCATGCCTAATTGAGAAAAAGAGCACCTGGGAAGGTGATCTTCACCACTGAAGCATGTACTGGTTCCTCTTCTATTGCTTTGTATGTACTGCTATTGCTTTATATGTTATTAAATAGTGTTGCAGGTTTGTTTATTTTGTGAATGATGATGGATGGGGTCAATGGGGTTGTCAATGGGGCTGGGGTGTTTTTTATTGCAGGGATTTTAATTGAGTTGCCCATTTCTCCCGAAGTGTCGATTCACTTCCGTTTCGGTTGAGAAATTGGCACTCGTAGCTCCAAAAATTAGCAAAGGTCATGCCGATATTTTCGGTTGGTATTTGTGCTAACTTTTTGCGTCTTTTTTTAATAAAGTGCAAACATGTCGACCAATGACGAGGCCGCTCCTTCTAAGTACATGAGCATCGAGGATCAAGCCCGAGAGGCGAACAAGTTGTTTTGGGGGCATCCCAAGATCATGAGGAGGCGGAGGAGATGAGAATGACACCCCCACCGGCGACCGTCATCAGAAGTTATGGGGGCAATGAGGGAGATCCAGATTACGAGGGGGATAACGATGAATACGATGGAACTAGTGAAGGTGGGGAGGATGGTGACACCACCACCGATGGCGGTGAGCGCACCAATGGTGGTAGCGGCAACCCGACCGCTATACAGAAGAAGAAGGAGATTAAGGATCAGAAGCCACAAGTGCTCGCCAACGTCTGTGATGAGTTCACGAAGGTCACAGAAAGTGGCCAACCCATTGTGCCTGCGTCGATTGCTAGTGGGTACTGCATGCAACTTGGGTGCATTGTCCGGGAAAGCATGTCGATCAACACGAAGTACATCCGAAGTGCTGCCAATCGGGCTTTGGTCGACAACCTCCTCAAGAAGCTTCACAAGCGATACACGTTCCCAGAGCAGTTCAGAAACCAGGAGAGAAAGAACCCTGTGAACAAACTAGCACTGACAAAGAGGAGCAATGCCTTGAGCAGCTGGAAACCTGGCTAAAGAACAGCATTGACAAAGGTGAAAGCTAGGAGATTATAATTAGGAAAAATACGATGCTCGACGAAGAAGTGTTCAATATATTCAAGGCGGACTTAGCTACCGCTGACTCTAAAGCATGGACTGCGTGGGGAAAGAATATGTGAGAGCAGAACATAGGTAACCACTGGCTTGGAAGCGGCGGATACAGAGGGAAATAGCCCATTTGGGACAAGGAGGATGCCGAGCTTGAATGCCTAGGTAAAGAGATCCCATGGCAAAAAATAATAGACCTGCAGCTCAAAAACTTTGTTCGGGCCCGCTACTACCTGGTCCCGATTACATGGGAGTTCATCACCGATGACCCAAAGGTGAAGGCCTTTGAGGACCAGCTGGTAAGGAATTTACCGTCGATCTCTTAAGAGTTTCTAATTAAAATAATTAAGCCAAGAATCTAAATGCATGGGTTCACCCCTCCTTGTCTCTCTGCAGGAGAAGGAATTGAACGCTACTGGTGACTTGTCATCCCAGGATTTGATGGCGGAGCCGTGGGACACTATTTTCAACAGGGCGATGAACGCTTACAAGAAGAGGGACAAGAATTTGCTGCCAAAATCAGCTGGCCGTGTGTCCGGCTTTGGTATGAGCATGAAGTTTACCGAGTACTACAAAGAGGGCGCAAAGAAGAGAAGAGAGAGGAAGATTTAGTTGGTGGCTCAAGATAAATCCGAGGTTGAAGAGATGAAGTTGAAGGTGAAGACATTAGAGGAAAAAGTTGATGAGAACAAAGTGGACAGGTTAGTAGAAGAGAAGCTCCGCTCGATCATCCCCCGTGGGTTGTTCGAGGGGCTAACTGCTTGGAATTCGGCAGGTCGACAGGGGCCGATACAGCTGCCCAGCTTTACCGGCAGCAACTCGAGCATCAACGTTAACGCGTCGCCGGACTTGGTGACCCCTTCGGCCACCATCGCCGTGGCGGAGCTACAAGAGCTGGTCGTCGCACAGTTGGCCTCTACAGCTCCCATAAAAAGTACCAAGCCACAGCCGCCGGTGACACCACCGCGGGAGAATGCTGATGATAGGCCTGCCCCGGGCACCGGCCTGTGTCGACATTAGCCGAGCTCAATGCCCTCACCAAGGTAACTATATAGTTACTCCGCTTCATGTTCTTTATGTGCCTTTGGTGACTGCCACCTCGATCATGATGTCCAACATATGTGTTTTAACTCAGGATGCTGCTTGCGTACTACTCCACAAAGTTGTCGGCGGCGATTTGACGGATGTTGCCAAGGGCACTATCATACAACTGGTGAACCGCACGATGCATGCCAACACCTGTATTTTTTAATCCCAGATGCCTGTTATGTCGTACATCGCAATCCCATGATTACCATTTTTGTGAGACATAACAGATTGGTAGCACAGTACATCATCCATTACAAACCATAATAGTCTTACAAATAGTTGATCTCATGATCAAGTCTAATTACAAACAAAGCAGCGGAAATAATAATAGTAGTAGCGTGGGTCGAGGATCCATCTTCAGGGTCACATGCAATGCTGACAATGGGAGATGATCCTAGTAATCTTAAGCGTCCTACTGTCCATCCTCCTCATAGTATCCTTCGTAGTCTGGCCATGGGAATAGCCAGGGACAAAGCCATGAGTACTTTAACTACTCGCAAACTATTGCTAAAGCAATAAGACCAGTCTAATAGGAATCCTAAGCTCTAGGTTTGTTTGCCACAAGACAATTTTATTTCCAAAGTACTTAGTGGTAAATTCCTAACTTTAGTTGTCTAGATTACTTAAATGGGAACCTAGCTTCATCTCCACGACTTGTGGGTTCAAATCAAAGTCATCATTCAGGTCACGAGTCCTTTTGGAACACATCTAACAACAGAACAGTATGGCCATCCAACTTTCCATAACCGCGGACGCGGCTATTTGAATAGTTTGACACTCTACAGAGGTAGTACACTTTCACCACAACATTCGATACATCTGTCAATAATAATCCTGAATCATTATACTTGGTATGCGGGTAATCAATCCTAACCTTTCAATTACACACCCTAGTATAGACACCACCCCTATGAGTTTGGCCTCCCAACCATGACCATCTATCATCTTGGGAACTGCATAGGTGAACAGTCACATTAAAAAGGTAGCCTCAGCTCACCTTGTTCCGTGAGGGAATCTGTCAACACCCGGATTTTTAATCCCAGATGCCTAATATGCCATACATCGCAATCCAGGATTACCATTTTTGCGAGATATAACAGAATTGGATACCACAGTACATCATCCATTACAAATCGTACATAAGTTCTTACACAAATAGGGATCTCATGATCCAGTTCTTAATACAACTTCAAGCAGCGGAATACGTAATAATAACGGTAGCGTAGGCGAAGCTCCATCTTCGGGGTCACATGCAATGCTGACGATAGGAGATGATCCTAGTTGTCGTAACCTTCCTGGGGTCCATCCTCCAGGTACTCCTCTTCATAGTCTGGCCACGGGAATAGCCAGGGACAAAGCCATGAGTACTCTTTAAGTACTCGCAAACTAATACTAACAAGTGGAAGGGGTTTTTGATAATAGGACACTAGGCTCTAGGGTTGTTTTGCAAGAAGCCAGATTTACCTCTACTAAGTTCAGAAATAAGAGAAGCTAGTCACATTTTTATAACACCTAAATGGGATCTTGTAACTCATGTCACAACTCTGTTGTGGTCAAGTCAAAGTCTCACTTCCTTTCACAAATCATTTTGAAAAGTATGACGGGGTAACAGTATGGCCACTCCAACTGTCCATAACCACGGACGCAGCTATTCGAATAGTTTGACACTCTGCAGAGATTGTACACCTTCACCACAACATTCGATACATCCGTCAGGACCAAATCCTGAATTCACCATACTCAGTATGCGGATAATCAATCCTAACCTTTCAATTACACGCCCTAGTATAAGCACCTCTCCTGTGAGTTTGGCCTCCGAACCATGACCAACTGTCATCTTGGGTACTGCACAGGTGGACAATTTCACAAGGTAGCCTCAGCTCAGACCTTGGCCGTGAGGGAACTAATACTAAGGTATATAAGTTTCCAGTCAAGCCCTACCCAATCTTCGGGTATTGTGGTTGTACGATAAAAATTGGAATGGTATCGCATCCAGACAACCATCAGTTTTATAAAGGGCTAAGGCTCATGCCTCAACTTTTTCATCACCAAAATCATCTGGTGTTTTTGGAAACACATGTCCAAAACATTTCAATAGAATGATCCATCATTCCAAGGTTTTCATAACCATTTTTACCAAGTATTCCCATCTAAAGTTGATCAAGTTTTATGCTTAGCACTAGCATCTACAAGTGGGGGTAAGTACTAATAAGGGGTGGTAAACTTGTGGAGTTTCAACTAAGTTCAATCTCATGCCTTAGGATGACATCAAGATTATCTAGCTTAGGCCAAATTTTATGCTCTTTATGCAACCTTCAATTATCTCTCTAGTATATACAATTCACTGAAGTAAACTCTAAGTAATAGCTTTGATAAAGAAATAAAGTAATAAGCTTGTAAGTAAAAACTAGGATTGGTTTATCAAGTGCGTAGGATCATCTATGCTTAAGGCATATAGTTGGCATGGTGACAGGCAAGTATTGGCTTGCACAGTATCAGTATGAGCTTGATAAATTGCAAGTGTTAGCTTGCACAGGTCAACTTGAGTAGTAAGGCTTGCTAAGTTAATAGCTTGCAAGTATTGGCTTGCCTTGTGCAGAGCAGTGGCTGAAGTTCTCCTCGGCTTCCTCTTCGTAGAATCCTCCTTCCTCCTCGTATCCTTGGTCGGTACTAGCGTCTATGAATAAATACGAGGTGCACAATCACCAAACAATACTTAACTTCTCGCAATCATCACACAAAGGGTCCTATAGATGATCTAGCATCATCACTAACATTACAAGATTAAAGCTTGGTCTAATTCCTTTTATTTTTAGAAAAGTAATTTCTACAAATTGAAAAACTACTTAAGATTTAATATTCTCCAAACCAAACATGGGATCATGTTGACACATGTCATCACCACATATTTTAGTCCATGGGAATGTGATTTAAAGTGGTGTCACAATTTAATAAGGTTTAATCTTTTATTTTTAATTAAATAAAGTGACTAGAAATGCCTATGTAGCATTCTTTTATTACTTGAACATTATTTCTGTAAGTAAACCTATATATTTTTATATATTCTGAAAGGTATGGTTAAATGTGATTTTTGAGAGTTGGAATCAACTCAAAAGCTATTTTGGTTTTAATTTGAAAAATGTTTGAATGCAGAAAAGCTTCTACCTTGTTATTTTTACCAAGGATGATCTACAGATCCAAATGACTTGAATCCAACGGGCTTGGATTCAGCATTCCCAGACCTTTCTAACAAAATTGGTTTCATTCAATTTGGTTCAATGAATCGACCTGGGTTGATTTTTGAAACTGGATACAGAAGTGTGTTTGAAATAAAATGGAAAAGGTCAAATTCAAATAACTGGGCTGCGCGGGAAGTGATACTGGGCCGGCCTTCTAAGCATAGTGCTTACGCGGGCTGGTTAAGTGGCTGTCCCCACGCGTCAGTGAGACAAGGGGGTGCGAAGCGGTATGGGGCGATGTGGTGCGTTGGATCTGGTTCTAATCCGGCTGAGGGCCATCGTCGATGTTGGGCAACGCCGGCGAGACAGAAACCTAGCGCGGCCAGTGGGGGTTGTTGGGGGCTCACCGGGGTTCAGACGAGGGTCGGCGAGGCGGGCGAACGACAAAGTCGACAATGGCGAACCTCCTGGTACCGACAGCTTCTCCTAGGGCGGCTCCAATCGCTGGCCCCCTTCTTCTCTAGCAGCGGCAGACTCCGATGAAATTCCGGCGAAGTGCTGGTCGCCTTGCTCCAGGAACGGGGTGGCACGATCAGTGAGGAGAGGGAGTGAGATGGTGTGCTCAATTCGGCTAGGGGTGTCCTCTATTTATAGTCGCGACGACGAGACCGAACGGGATGGGTCGACGGTGGCGACATGGCTACGGGCGGCTAGAGGCATGGTCGGCGGTGGCGATCGCTTGGTGGTCTCCTTGCGATGCTCTACGGCTTTAATGCGCGCGTAGGGGCGGTGCCGTTTGGTCTGGAACCCGCGATGCTCTGCACGGCAGAGGCGGCGTCTTCGACGGTGAGCGGTGGCTGTGCGTCATGGGGCGGCGAACGGTGATGTCTGGCGGTCTCCTGGGTCGGTGGCGATCATGTATGCACGCGGCGAGGGCGGCGTGCGGTCTGTGGGCGTCGGTCGAGTGTGGCGCTCTGGCGCATGCTCGGCAAGGTTGCTGGCGAGCTGGGCGCGGTTCGTGCGTGTGGTCCAGGGTTTGGCAATGCTCGCGGCTGGGACAGGGAGTGGCGGTGGACGGTGGGCTACCTCCTAGACAAGGTTGGCACGGCTAAATCTCCTCCTAGCTTGCTGTCTCCACTGGGGTGGCATGGTGAGCTTCGGCTGTTCACCATTGATGTCATTGCCCATCTTACAGTGAGTCTAGTGCTTGGTTTAACTTGCTAGGTGATCTACTGAGATGGTTGTGAGCTAGAGAGGGAACAAGTTAGGCTTCAATCATGGCTCACAATAGTGTTTAAGATTTTGATGATTTGTGTCTGCAATGTGTTTGATGAAATGGCCGCAAGAATTCAAGTTTTGAATTTTGGAATGATTTTTGGTGGGTGTGCTAGGTTGGTGCTGGTGAGTTTGCAGATGCTTGGGTTTTGAAAGTTGAGCTTGTTTGAGTGGTTTTTGAAAAAGTGGGATCTTCCCATATGATAAATATTCAATTTTGAACTGTCCTTTAAACTATGCATTTGAATGTTTCTGGATGATCACAAAGTGGGCCTTGATACTTTGTTATGAGTATAATCAAGGGGTGCAAAGATCCAGAAAAGTTTCTGTTAAGTTCTGAAAGTTTGAGACAGCCATTATAGGCATGAGAGTTAAATTGGTCAAAATGACCTTTCCCTTATTTTATTTGTTTTGATTTACTTGTCTTTGAGAAAAGTTTGGGAATTGTTTAGATGATGTTGATTTCACCTAAGCATCCATAAAAAAAATCTCGTCCCGAGATTTGTAAAAGGATGAAAAGATTACCTAGGATTTGAAGAGATCGGGAAATTCCATCCTGATGTGATCTTCGCGCTCCCAAGTAGCTTCCTCTTCTGTGTGGTTGCTCCACTGAATCTTGAGAAACTTGATGCTTCGGGTTCGGGTAGTTCTGAAGGCTTCTTCCAAAATACGGATGGGTACTTCGGGATAGGTTAGGTCATCGTTGATCTCTATGGTCCGGTGATCGATATTCTTGAACACTTCAGTCTTCTCTGGAACTTTGAGACACTTGCGAAGTAATGAGATATGGAACACATTGTGCACGGCTGACATCTCTTCAGGTAGTTCCAATTGATACGACACTTCTCCTCGATGGTTCAGAATCTTGAAGGGTCCGATATATCTGGGGGCTAACTTTCCTTTCAGTTGGAAACGTTGCATGCCCTTGAATGGCGACACTTTCAGATATACAAAATCTCCTATGTTGAAGGTGAGGTCTCGACGTCTCTTCTCGACATAACTCTTCTGTCTGGACTGGGCTGTCTTGAGGTGCTCACGAATCTTGTGAACCTTCTCTTCTGCTTCTCGTAGGATGTCGGGTCTGAAGATCTGACTCTCTCCTACTTTCGACCAGTTCAAAGGGGTGCGACACTTCCTTCCGTACATGAATTCAAATGGGGCCATTTGCAAACTAGCTTGATAACTGTTGTTCTATGAAAATTCTGCAAACGGCAGATAGTCTTCCCACTTAGATCCATATTCTAACACACATGCTCTCAGCATATCTTCGAGTATTTGATTTACTCGCTCCGTTTGTCCATCGGTCTGAGGGTGATATGCGGTGCTGAAATCTAGGCGGGTTCCTAAACCTTCTTGGACATTATTCCAGAATCTCAAGGTAAATTGGGTTCCTCGATCAGATACGATGTTCTTGGGGACTCCGTGCAAACTAACTATCCTAGCGATGTATAACTCCGCTAGCTTCGAACTCTGATATGTGGTCTTGACGGGTAAGAAATGGGCGACTTTGGACAATCGTTCCACTATGACCCAGATAGAGTCCTTTCCCCTACTAGAAGTAGGCAATCCGGTGATAAAGTCCATTCCAACAGAATCCCATTTCCATTCCGGAATCTGCAATGGTTGCAACAGTCCAGCGGGTCTTTGATGTCCTGCCTTGACTCGCTGACATATATCACACTTGGCGATATAGATTCCGATTTCTCTCTTCATCTTATGCCACCAAAATTGCTCCTTCAAATCTTGATACATCTTAGTTCCTCCGGGGTGGATAGAATAAAGAGTATCATGAGCTTCCTTCAGAATCACTTTCTTCAACTCAGAATCTGCTGGTACACAAAGGCGTCCTTTGTACCACAGAACTCCTTCTTCGTCTTCGGTGAATCCGGGTACTTTGCCTGTACCAATACGACGCTTGATTCCGTCGATACTAGCATTTCCCTTCTGCGCCTCTTTGATCTGACTAATCAAAGTGGGTTGAAGTTCTATGCTAGCCAAAAATCCTTCACTCACTAATTCCATTCGGAAATCTTCCATCTCCTTGTGCAAACTTGGTTGCTCCTTTAAAATCATGGAGTTCAAGCGGCACGGCAATCTGCTAAGGGCATCTGCTAGCACGTTGGCTTTACCGGGGTGATAGTGAATCTCTAGGTCGTAATCCTTGATTAGCTCAATCTGTCTTCTCTGTCTCATATTCAGCTCCTTTTGAGTGAATATATACTTCAGGCTCTTTTGATCCGAATAAATCTCACAACGATTTCCCATAAGGTAATGCCTCCATGTCTTCAGGGCTAAACTACGGCTGCGAGTTCAAGGTCATGGGTTGGGTAATTTTTCTCATGTTGCTTCAGTTGTCGAGATAGATAAGATATAACTTTGCCTTCTTGCATTAGCACACATCCGAGGACGATCTTGGATGCATCACAATACACATCGAAGAGCTTCGTGATATCCGGCATGATTAAGATTGGGGCTGAAATCAATCTCCTCTTGAGTTCTTGAAAACTCGCTTCACATTTGTTGGTCCATTCAAACTTCTTGTCCTTCTTCAGCAATTGGGTCATGGGTGTGGCGATACTCGAGAATCCTTCTACGAACTTGCGGTAATATCCCGCCAATCCGAGAAATGCACGAACTTGGGTTTGAGTGGTTGGGGCTTGCCAATCTTCAACATCCTTCACCTTTGCAGGGTCCACGGCAATTCCTCCGGCTAATACAATGTGACCGAGGAATCCTACTTCTTGTAACCAGAATTCACATTTGCTAAACTTGGCATACAACTGATGCTCTCTGAGGGTTCCAAGAATGGTCCTTAGGTGTAGCTCATGTTCTTCTTTCGATTTGGAATAAATCAGAATGTCATCAATGAACACAACGACAAACTTATCTAGGAAGTCCATAAAAATCTTATTCATGAGATTCATGAAATAAGCGGGGGCATTGGTTAATCCAAAGGACATAACGGTATACTCGTATAATCCATATCGGGTGGTAAAGGCAGTCTTGGGAATATCTTCTGCACGAATATTGAGTTGATGATAGCCAGTCCTAAGATCAATCTTAGAAAAAACTTTGGCACCGGTCAACTGATCAAACAAATCTTCTATCTTGGGCAAGGGGTACTTGTTTTTGATGGTGACATCATTCAACTTCCTGTAATCCGTACACAAACGGTTACCTCCATCCTTCTTATCCACGAACAAAACAGGTGATCTCCAAGGTGACGCACTTGGTTGAATCAATCCTATTTCCAACATGGAATCTAGTTGCTTCTTCTGTTCTGCCAGTTCTGACGGGTTCATACTATAGGGTGTCTGGGCTATGGGTCTTGTTCCGGGGATTAGTTCGATGATAAACTCGATATCCCGATCTGGGGGCATACCGGGCGAAACATCTAGAAATACATCGGGGTATTCACAGACTATCCGGACTTGGTCAATGGTAGGTTGGGCTATACTCGTGTTGCACTTGAATTGGCGAGGTAAGGTTTCCGATATATGCTCGACTAATATTCCGGCTGTACTGGTCATGGTGATGGCTTTCTTGGCACAGTCAATCAACCTTTATGTTTGGACATCCAATCCATCCTAGTACTCCTTCCAAACCTTTAGTTCCGTGTACTATCAGATTAGCATAAAAATCTATGCCATGGATTTCGATAGGGACGGCTTTGCAAATTTGCCTAGCTTTGGTGGTTGAACCGGGAATCTGGACGATCATAACATGCTTCAGTTTTGTTGGTTGAATTTTACTAGTGCATGAAAATTCTTCGGTGACAAATGAATGCGATGCACCAGAATCAAAAAACACTCTTGCAAGTACTGAATTAACAGAAAACATACCCAGCACGATGCCTGGCGCTTCCTGAGCTTCTTCAGCATGCATGAGGAAAAGACCGCCGTTGCGGTTGAGTGAATTCTCTGGGGCCAACCTTCTTCCTGGCTGAACACGACGCTGCTGCTGAGCTGGGGCATTTGCATTGGGGGCTGCGGCATTCTTCTTGTTGGGGCACTCATTGGAATAGTAGCCCTTATTTCCACAGTCATAACAAGTCACTTGCGACTTGTCCTTTGCTGCTACAGGCACAGCATTGCTTCCAGTCCTCGGGGCAGTGTTGGTGTTGGTGGTAGCATTGTTGTTGAACTTGGGTGGGGCACGGTTGAAATTGTTAGAGTTGTCGGGGTTGTTGTGATTTCCTCTGGGTCTAGGGTTTCCATGGTTGGGGTAGGTCGAACGGTTCATCGGGGGTCTGTTGGTTCTTGGGGCAAATCCTGGAGATGGGTTAGGGCGATACTTTGGGGTCTGATGGGTTCCTGGCTGATGCATCATGCGATGCTTGCAGTTCTCATTGGCTTGGTTGATCTTTCCTTCCATCTGGATGGTAGAGTCGACAAGGGCTTCAATATCAGCAAAGGGGATATTGACTAACACAGTCTGCATCTCATCATGCAGACCATTGAAGAATCTTTCTTTCTTCTTGGCTTTGGTGTCGATCTCATCCGGGGCATACCTAGCTAATGACAAGAATTTGCCACGGTATTCCACTACGGTCATCCTTCCTTGCTTCAGTTCTCTGAACTCGTCTCTCATTCTCTTGATCAAACCTGGTGGCACATGGGTTCTGCTGAACTTGACCTTGAATTCGTCCCATGTCATCATCTGGCCTCCGGTCATTGCGCGGACATTGTTCCACCATGCTCTGGCATCTCCGGCTAGATAGTGGGTGGCGAACAGAACTTTCTCGTTAGCTTCCACTCCGGCGACTTCTAGGTTATTTTCCATGGTCTGCAGCCAATCGTCGGCATCTAGGGGCTCTTCAGACTTAGTGAAAACAGGTGGGTTGGTGTTCTAGAAATTCTTGAGCTTAGATCCATGGTTTTACTGATTACCGTGGCCTTGGTTGTTGTGGGCAAGCTGAGCTATCTGTTGCAGGGTGGCTAGGTTGGCTTGATGTTCGGCTCTTTCAGCTTCGCGGTCAGAAACCAACATTTGCAGTATCTTCAACATCGGGTCCGGGGATGAACCACTTCCTCCACGTGGCATCTGAAGATTGAGATAGATCATGAGAAAAGAGGGAAATTTCTAATGTTTTGGGACTTTGAAAAGTTCTTAAAGTTTGACTCGGATTTTTCTAGCAACTTGCTTTTCATTCATTCATTCATAGCACATGATACAAACACACACCACAACAAGGTAAACAGATGGTTTTAGGAACCATTCTGGAAACTACGATACAGTGGGACCAAATACTACTCACTACGCTAGTGCTCAAGTGCTACTACTCCTCGGAGTCGGTGTAGTCGTCATCCTCATCATCCTCGTCGTCATCGATGAAGGCGTAATCATCCTCATCGGTGAAGAAATCCATAGCCTGATCTTCCATAAAATCATCATCATCGCTGAGATAGGAATAGGGGTCTCCACGAAGATCCTCTCTGACATTCTCCCTTTCCTCCAACTGCATGTCTCTCTCGTGGATGGTCTCCTCCAAAGACGAGATACGGTGGCGAAGACGAGCAATGATGTGCTCCTTCTTGTCGAGCTGACGGCGGCGAGACTTGCGATCCTTCGCTAGCATGGCGATAGTCTGATCCTTCGTCTTGATGATGGCGGACTTGTGGTTGGAGTAGTCACGACAGTTTTCCAATTCTTGCTGACGATCGTACATCATGAAGCTAAGGTGATCCAATTGAGTCTTCAGCTCATGGTGGTATGGGGCTTCCAGGGGTTGTCCATTAGCATCACGCCTTGGGCAAAACTCAAAGCGACTACCCTTGATCTGGTTGATACTCTGCCCACACAGACGGGCAAGAGCTTCCTGCATGGCCCTGGCAAGTCCATCGAGCCAGTTGTTCTCTCTTAAGGTGAACTGAATTCCTTCCGCAGTGGGAGGTTCAATCTTTCCTCGGAGACTTGCAACAATTAGCCACTGCAGATCTTCTCCTCCTTGATCATTGAGCTGGGCTCCGAAGAACTCGGGGTGTGGACGCTCCAGAAGTTCCGAAAGCTTGTCCAAATCCCTCTCAAAGATAAGGTCTCCGCCATTTCCCAACTGATAAAACTTGCTTTACTTCACGTCCATCTATTAAGAATATAGGATGAGTAAGTTAGTAGAGTGATCAAGTGTGTCAAATTTTTATGTATTTTGCAAAAGTTTTTGAGGAACATGAATTTTCATGAAAGAAGTGAGTGATAAGAATGGGGATAAGTTTTTGTAAATATTTGCTTCCTTTGTTTTTGAAACTAAGTTTTTGATTCAAACGTCCAGTTTAACTAGGATCTCCTATGGTCAGGATGGCTCTGATACCAACTTGTCAACACCCGGATTTTTAATCCCAGATGCCTGTTATGCCATACATCGCAATCCCAGGATTACCATTTTTGCTAGACATAACAGAATTGGATACCACAGTACATCATCCATTACAAACCATACATAAGGTCTTACACAAATAAGGATCTCATGATCTAGTCTTAATACAACACAAGCAGCGGAATACATAATAATAACGGTAGCGTAGGCGAAGCTCCATCTTCGGGGTCACAGGCAATGCTGACGATGGGAGATGATCCTACTTGTCGTAACCTTCCTGGGGTCCATCCTCCAGGTACTCCTCTTCATAGTCTGGCCACGAGAATAGCCAGGGACAAAGCCATGAGTACTCTTTAAGTACTCGCAAACTAATACTAACAAGTGAAGGGGGTTTTTGTAATAGGACACTAAGCTCTATGGTTGTTTTGCAAAAAGCCAGATTTACATCTACTAAGTTTAGAAGCAAGAAAAGCTAGTTGAAATTTTATAACACCTAAGGGGGGGGGGAACTTGTATCTCATGCCACAACCCTGTTGTGGTCAAGTCAAAGTCTCAAATCATTTCACAAGTCATTTTGAAAACATCTGACGGGGGAACAGTATGGCCACTCCAACTGTCCATAACCATGGACGCGGCTATTCGAATAGTTTGACACTCTGTAGAGATTGTACACTTTCACCACAACATTCGATACATCCGTCAGGAACAAATCCTGAATTCACCATACTCAGTATGCGGATAATCAATCCTAACCTTTCAATTACACGCCCTAGTATAAGCACCTCTCCTGTGAGTTTGGCCTCCCAACCATGACCAACTGCCATCTTGGGTACTGCACAGGTGGACAATCTTCACAAGGTAGCCTCAGCTCAGACCTTGGCCGTGAGGGAACTAATACTAAGGTATATAAGTTTCCAGTCAAGCCCTACCAATTCTCGGGTATTGTGGTTGTTCGATAAAATTGGAATGGTATCGCATCCAGACAACCATCATTTTTATAAAGGGCTAAGGCTCATGCCTCAACATTTTTATCACCATATATCATCTGGTGTTCGGAAACACATGTCCAAAACATTTCAATAGAATGATCCATCATTCTAAGGTTTTCATAACCATTTTTCCACCAAGTATTCCCATATAAAGTTGATCAAGTTTTATGCTTAGCACTAGCATCTATAAGTGGGGGTGAGTACTAATGAGGGGTAGTAAACTAGTGGAGTTTCAACTAAGTTCAATCTTATGCCTTAGGATGACATCAAGATTTTCTAGCTTAGGCCAAATTTTATGCTCTTTATGCAACCTTCAATTATCTTTCTAGTATCTACAATTTACTTAAGTAAACTCTAAGTAATAGCTTTGATAAAGAAATAAAGTATAAAACTTGCAAGTAAAACTAGGAGGGGGTATCAAGTGGGTAGGATCACATATGCTTAGGGCATATGGTAACAAGTAAGGGTTTGTTTGCATCAGTAGAGTATCTTGCAAGTGTTAGATTGCACATTCAACTAGTAATATTAGGCTTGCATCAATATTAGTATAAGCTTGCTAAATGGCAAGTGTTATCTTGCAAGTATTGGCTTGCCTTGTGCAGAGCAGTGGTTGAAGTTCTCCTCGGCTTCTTCTTCATAGTATCCTCCTTCTTCCTCGTATCCTTGGTCAGTACTAGCGTCTATAAATAAATACGAGGTACACAATCACCAAACAATACTTAACTATTTTCAATCATCACACAAAAGGGTCCTATAGATGATCTAGCATCATCTCTAACATTACAAGATTAAAGCTTGGTTTAATTCCTTTTATTTTAAGAAAAGTAATTTCTACTCATTGAAAAACTACTTAAGATTTAATATTCTCCAACCCAAACATGGGATCATGTTGACACATGTCATCACCACATATTTTTTTCCATGGGAATGTGATTTAAAGTGGTGTCACAATTTAATAAGGTTTCACCCTTTTATTTTAATTAAATAAGTGACTAGAATTGCTTATGTGGCATTCTTTTATTACTTGGTTATTATTTCTATAAGTAAACCTATATAGTTTTATATATTCTGAAAGGAATGGTTAAATGTGATTTTTGAGAGTTGGAATCAAATCAAAAGCTATTATGGTTTTAATTTGAAAAATGTTTGAATGCAGAAAAGCTTCTGCCTTGTTATTTTTACCAAGGGTGATCTACAGATCCAAATGACTTGAATCCAAAGGGCTTGGATTCAGCATCTCTAGACCTTTCTAACAAATTTGGTTTCCTTCAATTTGGTTCACTGAATCGATCTGGGTTGATTTTTGAATCTAGGTGTAGAAGTGTGTTTGAAATAAAATGGAAAAGGTTAAATTCAAACGACTGGGCTGCGCGAGAAACGATACTGGGCCGTCCTGCTAAGAACAGCGCTTCCCCGGGCTGGTTAAGTCGCTGTCCCCACGCGTCAGTGAGACGAGGGGGTGCGAAGCGGTACGGGGCAATATGATGCGTTCGATCTTGTTCTAATCCAACGGCTGAGGGTTGTCGTCCACGTCGGGAAACGCCGGCGAGACTAAACACTAACGCGGAAGGTGGGGGTCGTCGGGGGCTCACCGGGGCTCAGGCGAGGGTCGGCGAGGCGAGCGCACGACGAAGTCGACGACGGCGAACCTCCTGGTACTGGCAGCTTCTCCTGGGGCGGCTCCAATTGTTGGCTCCCTTCTTCTCCAGCAGCGGTGGGCTCCGGTGAAATTCTGGCGAAGCGCTGCTCGCCTTGCTTCGGGAACAGGGTGGAACGATCAGTGAGGAGAGGGGAGTGAGATGGTGTGCTCAATTCGGCTGGGGGTGGCCTCTATTTATAGTCGCGACGACGAGACCGAACGGGATGGGCAGGCGACAGTGGCGACATGGCTACGGGCTGCTAGAGGCATGGCCGACGGTGGCGATCGCTTGGTGGTCTCCTGGAGATGCTCTATGGCTTTAATGCGCATGTAGGGGCGGTGGCAAATGGTCTGGAACGTGCGATGCTCTGCGTGGCCGAGGCGGCGTCTTCAACGGCGAGCGGTGGCTGTGAGGCATGGGGCGGCAAATGGGGATGTCTGGCGGTCTCCTGGGACGGTGGTGATCGTGTATGCATGCGGCGAGGGCGGCGCGCGGTTTGGGGGCATGTGTCAAAGGAGGTGCTCTGGCGCATGCTCGGCACGGTTGCTGGCAAGCTGGGCACAGTCTGTGCGTGTGGTCCAGGGGTTGGAAACGTTTGAGCGCTAGACAGGGAGTGGCGGTGGGGTGTTGGCTCGCTCCCAGACATGTTGGCTAGGCTTGTTTCTTCTCCTAGCTTGCTGTCCACACTAGGGTGACATGGTGAGCTTCGGCTGTTCACCATTGATGGCATTGCCAAGCTTACAGTGGGGCTAGTGCTTGGTTTAGTTAGCTAGATGATCTACTGAGGTTGCTGTGAGCTAGAGAGGGAACAAGTTAGGCTCCAATCACTGCTCAGGGTAGTGTTTAGATTTTATTTGATTGGAATTAGCAAGGTGTTTGATGAAATGGCCGCAAGAAGTTTTGAATTTTGAAAAGATTTTTGGTGGGTGTGCTAGGTTGGTGCTGGTGAGTCTGCAGATGCTTGGGTTTTGAAAGTTGAGCTTGTTTGAGTGGTTTTTGAAAAAGTGGGATCCTTCCATATGATAAAGATTCAATTTTGAATTGTCATTTAAACTATGCATTTGAAAGTTTCTGGATGATCACAAGGTGGGCCTTGATACTTTTTTATGAGTACAATTAAATGGTATAAAGATCCAAACAAGTTTCTGTTAAGTTCTGAAAGTTTAGGACAACCAAAGTAGGCATGGGAGTTAAATTGGGCAAAATGACCATTCACTCAATTTGGCTTATTTTGATTTATTTGTCTTTGGGAAAAGTTTGGGAATTATTTAGATGATGTTTATTTCACCTAAGAATCCTTTTACAAGCAAAGAAACACATAAACAAGGTAATTTCAAAAGAATTAAAAAATGGGATGCATACACACATGCATGCTTTCATATTTTTATTTAGAAAAGTTTTTGTTAACCCTATTTTTGATGATTAGAGTTTAATGATCCAAGTTTAGTATTTTTGGGATGTTACACCATGTGTCAAGTTGTTACTGGACGGTACCGGTTCGTTTGGATCGAGCGTTACAGAGCGTTTGATCTAAAGTAAATTGTGCGTCTCAGAGTGCTTGATACCGTTTTAGTTAAGTCATCTATCTACGTCGCTGGATCTGGCTCTAACGATTAATGAGCAAGCGACCACTAATAGGCGGCGCTTGGCGATGGCGCGTGGTGGCAACGCTCGGCCAGAAGCGTTCCGACGACTACGGGAAGCGAGGAAGGATGTGGAGTAGCTCACCAAGTTCATAGTGATGAGAGGATCTCGAGGTGGTCGTCATCGTCGAAGGGGCGCACAGTGTCGATCTGAATCGCTCGCTGGAGTCGTCTCTGTCGATGGTGATCTTGGCGACGTCGTTGGCGAGGCTGTGGTGCGCACTAAGACAAACGGAGGGCACCGTTAGGTTTGTAAGAGAGTCACGTGCACAGGAGCATCAAAGAGAGGGGAAAGGGAGGTCTGAGCTCACCAGTAGAGCTTGTCGGAGTGGAGGCAGACGGCGGAGTCGTTCTGTCGTCGAGGTTGACAAGCCTCTAGGGCTTGCACGGGCGAGTGGGAGGTACTGGCAGATGCGTAGGGAGGTGGGGAGCGTGCTCGTGGAAACCAGGGACAGTGGGGGTGACTGGGTGGTCGGAATCGTCGAAGGAACTCGCCGGAGACCGTGGTTGCGCAAATGAAATCAGGAGCAGCCTGGGGGCGAAGAGGTGCTGGTGATTGAGGGGAAAGGTAGAGAAGACGTGGGCGTTTAAGGGTGCTCGGTCGCTGGCGAGAAACAATGCTGCCTTTACCGCAAATTAACAGGATTTACTCGTGGCCAGAAACTGCAGCGGGGTGAGGGGAGTGGGTCGCGCGAGGTAGACGATGGTGAGCTGGCAGGTGGGGTCACTTCGTCAGGGACTGGGAGGGGAAAACGGTGGGTTCTTGCTGTCTGAGAGCGAAGGGGTACAGATTCTGGTGAGAAAAGAACTTCTTGGGGGAGAGTGAGGTGGGCTCCGAGTGGGGCTTAGTTGGGCCAGGTTCTGGGCTGGGGTCTGTTTTCATTTTTTTCTTATTTTGTTTCCTTTTTCTTTTTCTATTTTCATTTTATATTTTGAATTTATTAAAATGATTTCAAACCCTCTATTATTTCAAATCTTTTCCAACCTTTTCAGTAATTTTCTATACTGTTTTAAACATGTATTTAAAGTCCATTTTAAAATAATTTTCCTTTATTCTTTTATGGTTTATCAATTATTTAAATTAGACACTTGTTTTCATTTAAATAAGATTTTAAATATATTTTCAAACTTCTATTTGAATTCTAATTTTTACCAAACCTTTTTTAGTAGGTTTTGTTTATTCATCAGTGCAAATATTTCACTTTGAATTATTTAAAATATTTTAATATGGTTTATTAATCATTTAATTTGGGCATTTGTCTTTATTCAAATAAAATCTAATATGGTTTTAAACCCATATAATTTTTATTCAAATAATTCTTTTATTCCATTTAAGTTAATTGAATAACTTTTATTCTACTTGGAAAATTCCAATTTATTATTTTCTCATGATTTAATTAATCATTTATATTAGGAATTTTGTCTTCCATTTAAATATCACTTGAATTTGGTTTAATCCCATATAATTTTATTTGAATATTCTTTATCCCTTTATTTTATTTGGATTTGGATTATATTTATTCCGTTTGCTGATGGATTTAATTCAAGGTTTAAATTGTCTTCTAAATAATTTCTTTGGAGTTTATTATTTAGTTTAGTCAATTTGTCTTTATTTAAATAAAATTGGATGTTGTTCAATCCTTATGATTTTATTTAAATAATGTTCCAATCCTTTTTATTATTCAATAACTTCCATTTGTTTATGGATTTGGCCAAGATTTAATTTGGCTTTTAAATATGCCTTATTTATTTATTTCTTTCTTTCTTTGCCTTATAAAATCCATATCTTTTTATTTATATATCCAAAATTGGTGATTCCAATTTGTATAATTTTATTTAATATTTGTTTACCTTTTTAAATCCTTTTAGGATTAGTTTTCTCATAAATTGGTACGGATTTTAGATAGGAGCTTTATTAGCCTTGGAAATTATTTCCTTTTAACTTATTAAATTTATAAGTTTTTATCCATGGCTCCAAATTGAATGAAACCAATTTATATGGTTTTATAATATTTTGTTTATCATTTTTGACCATTTATAAATGTTTGTTGCTGAAATTTTATAAGGATAAAATCCATAGTCTTAGAGGGAGATATTGGAAATGATTTTCTTCCATTAGGATTTTAGGGTTTTGGTTTGTTTTTCCAAGTGTTTAAATTTAAAGATACATTCATTCATTAATGCATTTCACTTGATTGAAATTTGTTGGATTCTATTTTATTCTTTTATTCAAGAAGGGTTTTGATGTTTCCATTTAGAAACAAAAAGTTTCTTTTCACCCTAAATTTCAACAATTATTTATTTTGTTCATTTATTTTTCACATTTAAAAATTTGGAAAATTTTGGGATGTGAAATACCGAGATAGGGTTACAGGATTAGAGTTAGGGTTTGAGGGTAGAGCTAGGGTTTGTTTTGCTGGGGTTGTAGGTGGACTCCGGTTGGGACTTTTGGGCCTAGCCAGCGGTTTCCCTCCCCTAGTTTATAAAAATATGTTTTTATTTATGTATTTTATTTTGAATACTCTTTTGTTAAATAGTTTAGACAAAATAAAAGATCTGGGAGGACCGACAGTTTTGGTTTGAACAAGGGAGGGAATATCTAGAAAACAAAATATGATTTTAGCAAGATAGTTTTTAAACAAACAATATGCATGCAGATGTCATGATGGTGCACAGAGACAAGAGATGCGATTTTCTAGTAGTGGTTTTACCCGGGGTGTTACAATGAGCTAGTTTGCAAAACCCATCTATTAACAAGTTGTCAAAGAAAATTGCAACTACATGAATTATTTGCAACAAAATACAACTGTATCCTTGTTGGAAAACATTTAGGAGGATATCAAAGTTTTGTTGGACTTCTTATCTTCCGTCAACAAATTAATCAGTGACTTGGTGTGCTTGGAGGATCTTATCGATATGTGAAAGTATCAACCTACCATATCAAGAATTCTTTGCACATGCTTTACTAACTTGAAATGATTTCCGAGGAAGCAATGATATCTCTACTCGAATTCCACGGCGACATCTTTCAACAATTGCGCGTGAACTAGAGAGGGTTACTTCTAACATCCAGAACACATACTTCGAGAGGACACAAATATGGTTCTCAAAAGTTTCCAACATTAATGTCAATTATTACATATGAATATTGTCTTGCATGGACAAGATAAGGATGTAATTGATGGGATAGATAACAAACTCTTCAATATACCCCAAGAAAACGGGCTCATATGTTGCATGGACAAGAACATATGCCATAGAATGTGGTAGGGGAAGTCCTTAGTTGTCACAATTCAATCGTGACAATAACCACAAGCTTGAAGACTAGAGTAAGTAATACTAGCCATCCTGAAGTAATGTTTGAGAATTAGCAACATGGATCAAAAGATGGATCTTGGGTTAAAGATCATCTTCATGTACAAGATTCACAACACAAGAATCCAGCACAATCAGGGATCTTCAGTTCAAGTCCAAGGGTTAAAACCCAAAGAAAGGAGTAACTACTATTTTAGTAGCACAGAGGGTACCACAAGGTAGCTTCCAAGAGAAGAAACAACTTCTGAAGTACCCGAACAAATAAAAGGATGCACACGAGGCGAAAGGAGAACTCAAAGCCTAGAAAAGAACATTGTGGGACCATAAACATGATGTCATGGGCCCAAAAGACAGAGAGATCATGATGTAAGGAAATCTCTCAAGTGAAACGGAGCAAGGAAAGCAAGGAACGACACACACCAGACTTTAGAGAACTCTACACTAGGTCAATTGGTTGGGAAACGACATGCCCAGAAGGTACCTAAGCTTTGAAAGACAAGACGAGATAGCAAAATTTTTCCAAATCAACACCAGATAAGGTAACCCAGAGTTAGAGAGAAACTGGATAAGTAGAAAAACAAGCATACTAGAGTTTTTGCAAATAATTTTTAGCTTTCAATTAGTTTTCACAAGCACTAGACTCAACATCGACCAATAGAAAGGGTTTCCTACAGTTGGTACTGCTCTGATACCAAAACCTATGACACCCCCGGCATCAGGGCTAAACAAATCCCAGACCTCCGTCTAACATAATCTTAACCTTGATCTCGAGGATATCTAGTGAAGAGTCGATAAACACAGAAGTGACCATACGACACAAAAATTATTACCGCAAGCTCATAACTGAGCGAAGAACCAAATTATTACAAGCATAGGTCACTGACCACAAACATCAAACAACGGAAGGAAAATTATGCTATTAAGTATAGCAAACTTAACAAATGGCCTAAGAGGCCTGAAGCATAATGATGATGTCCCATTCCATAGATTCTAGGCTGCCGTCCGGGAACCCCAAGCTATTATTCGATGTCGACGTCGAAACAAACTCATCTTCAGGGGAACACTTACTTTATCAAAAGTATCAACAAAGCAAGGTTGAGTACATGGTGTACTTCGCAAGACTTACGGCTGATGGAGTTTTTTTGCATAAAGCCATCTTTTTTTATAAAACAGGGGGGAGAAGAAGCTCGTCTAATCAGAGTGTTTTAAAAGGGGATAAGAGAGCGACATATCCAAATCATTGATCGTCATCTTTTGATATCCACCAAGTCATCATCATCGAACATCATCTAGGATCATCCCTCATACCCAAGAGGAAGCATCCTTAAGCACACTTTACTTTGCCAAGTTTTACGATTAGGTTATTCTTCGCTATGATCCCACATCCATTCCCAAGTCGTACATAACCATGGACACAGATTTTAGAAAAGATTATTAACCTGCAGGGGTGTACAACTTTACCCACACGCGCCGACCGACTCTTAGGATCACTTGACACACTTCCTTGGTGTGCTGACAGAGGGTGGTCAACCGAAAACTTTCCCTTACTTTTGCCTAATCCATGAGTCACCAGAAGGGCTCCCGGCTACGGTAGTTGGCCATACTCCAAAGCGGTCCTTGACTATGTGTATCGGGATCCAGTTCAATGTCGTGCATCCTTCAGCCGACCACGTCCTATATGCTTGCACCATTTTCCAAAACCTTTTTCCATGCGGGTACCGAATAAATCATCAAACTACAGACTCATGGATCAGACTAGGAAATTTTGGGTCAAGGGGTTCCCAAAGCCCCATGTGGATGTATGCTCCTCTTGGTTAAAGAGGCAAGAACCTCGGGTCCTAAGGTGGCAAGTATGGGACTGCAAAAACCACAACCCACGTGGCTTCCCATATAAGCCTTAGCATGTTTACTTCACATCACCTATCATACCATGTTCTCCTGTCCAACTAGGTTCATTCGGAGCTCAGATCCATCCACCAGGTGAATCAGCAAAACTACTAAAGCATGGCTAATCACAACAGATATAATAGCTCTAGCAACGCTCACAAAGCCAAACCCTAGTTATGCTAGGAGCAGTGGATCAGGGATTATAGGTTCAAAGGAAACATGCATCAGATAGGATAACTCTATCTGTCGATAAAAGACTTTGTAACCGTATGAACATGGCAAGAATTTAAGATGTTTGAAAGCATCGGATCATATCATGTGTGGGGTTTCTCTTTCCTTTGCCTGTTGATACCCAATACAGATCTTCAAATTCATCAGATTGACTTGTTTGTCAATAACAAGGATATAGCTCTCCAGGGTTCATCTTGTTGGCATTATTCATCGATGACCTTCAATATTGTTGATCTCGATCTTTAATCTTGGACTCAATTCCGATATCGTATTCTACCAGAGAAGAACCAAATCGCCGGAAAGAAAGGGGAAACAATCAACACATGGCATAGATGCAATGCTCAATCAAGGATGATAATATGACAAGTTAAAAGTTATTGAAATTGAAACCCTAAACATGCTCGACCATTTAATCGGGGTTCTGAGGGGTGCAAACCCTAACTCGGGGAAACCCTGGATGCATATGAGAGGGTTCATTATGTTATTATAATTAAACTTGTCATGAAAGTTGATTAACAATGTATGTTTATGTTTCTATTGTGTAGATCTTATTTTTCTGAAAATTTTGATATATTATACATACTTTTCTGACTTACAGATAATTAGTTATGATTTTTATCAATTTAAAACCATTTTAATCATTTTAGGAAATTTGAAAACATTTTTGGATTATATTAAATATCTATCCACTTGGTCCCACATGTCAGGTTTTTATTCATTTCAGAAACTAATTTCCAAAATTATTAAATATCTGATAGACTGGGCCCAAAGGGGTTTATTAATATTCCAGAAAACAATTACAAAAACATTTAATGAAAATAAAATAGCTTTACTGCATCATCACGATGTCACGCTGTTCCTCAGATCGTCGATCGATCCTTCGTTTGGAAGCTCGTGGGGATGTGCTAGTGGGATCGTTAGAGAGAGAGGATTGAGGCGAGTCAGGCAGTGGTGGAGCCACCCAAAATGGTCACCAGAGCAAGAGCACGGCGGCGGCCAGCGGCGACTGTGACAGGCACACGTCGTGGGGATGATTTCAGAAGCAAACAAGGGAGGGGAAGGTACTGGAGGATTCCTAGGCTCACCGTGATGCTCGTGGAGGGATCGAGGAGCTCGGGGGAGGCCAGAATCAATGGCGCACATGGCAAACGGAGCTCGGGAGGGAGATGTCTATTGCGGCGCCTAGGGATTCTCTGGCTCGCATGGTTGAACGACGTGAACTAGGACTACACGGCGGTCACGACAGTGGCCTCAGAACGGCGAGGGATCGTTGGAAACTGCGGGCGCCGGTGACATATGGAGCTAGGGTTCATCGGCCAGAGAGATATTAGGAAGAGGAAGAGGAAAAATGAGGCACGACTAGGGTTCTTCTGACGGCAACATCGATCTTTATAGACGCAGGGGGTGGCGGCGCGCATCGTGGCGATGAAGAGGAGCATCGGTTGGTCGGGGAAGAGCCACCGAGCTGCTTCCCTCCGTCGGGGAGGAAGACGACGGAACTAGAGGAGGTAAAAGACGTATGGGCCACGCTGGGCTGTTTTGGGCACTAGGTGGGTCTTGGCTGGGCCGAGCCAGAAAGAGAGGGAGGGAAGGTTGTGGTCTGATTAGGATAGAAACCTTTATTTTATGCCCAGATCTTTTTCTATTTTCGGTTTTCACTTTCCAAATTCTATTTTCAAAACCTTTTATATTTTGAAAGTTTTAGACAAACCAAAGAGGTTTGTAAAAATAATTATAAACACCTAGGGGCATTTTATACTATTTGGGCTCCAAACATTTTGTTATTTTTCAAATAATCGAAACCATTTGAATAGGTTCAAAGGTAGAGAGGGGAAGGTTAGGGTTTTAGGGTTTTGGTGATTATTTTGATAGTTTCATTTTTAGAATATGAGGGTCATTTTATGCATATACAAACCCTAAGTACTATTAGTAGAAACATGGATGTTACAGTCTTCCTCCTCTCTCCCACCCCATTGTGCCCATAATTTTCTCCATTTTGTTGTATTTAAACCTACTATAGGTGATAGATTGGTAGGGAAAGCCTTTCTCCAACTTGTAGATCTAAAACACACTTACTTTTCTCCTCCACATCTCTATTTGTGTTCCACTATATCTCCATAGATCTATTGGTCCACACTCTTTCATATCGTGGTATCGACTCGGTATTCAATCTACTTGGTGAGTAATTGGCCATGAATATGCATGTTTTGTAGGTGTGAAGCTTGTCGCACAGGCGGTGTGTACATGTGATGCATGGTGCCAAATTATGTTTGTGCATGAAGCTTGTTTGGTGAATGAATGTTTGCATGGGAAGAAGTTTCTTGTTGTTGCTTGTCTGCCCCCGGTGTGGTGCATGGATGTTTGCTAAAATGTCGATTCATTTCCATTACGGCAAATTTTTGCACCACCCATATGTCCTACTTTTAGGAAAGGTCATGCCTAATTTTTTCGGCGACCATGCATGTGTGTTTGTGTGTGCATAAGGTGTGGTTTCTAATTAACATACTCTCTCTTTTCCTTTATACGTGCATACCACGCAGGAAACCATGGTCGTCAGGATGAGCGAAGGTCGAGTTACTAGGTATAAGAAAGAAGCGAAGGCGGACATGATTCAGAACAACAATACCCAGATAATATGTCCATGTCGAACATGCAAACTACAGTGCTGGATCGACCCTGATTCTGGAGAATTGGAGGATCACCTGCTCATGCGCAATTTCATGCGCGATGACTTCGATGAGGAGCCGACAGCAAATGGTGGTGGTCATCATGAAGATGTGGGCGGGCGAAAAGACGAAGAGTCTCCCGGTGGGCATGGGCATCATGGCAAAGAATATACCAGTGGAAATGATCATCATGACGAAGAAGGAGAAGGAAATGTCGACGGGCATGACCATCATGAAGAAGGAGAAGACAAGAACACCCAGACTCTTCTAACTTCGGCATTGTGGGACCAACGATTCAAATGGATATAGACGTGATGACTCCATTATATCCAGGGTGTCGGCCCAAGGATACACACCTAAGTGTAACACTCAAGGCTCTAGAGTTCAAGGAGGAACACAAATGGACCGACATGACCTTCAATGCTAACATAGAATTCTGGCGCGATCGTCTTCCTAACGGGAACACATTGCCAACAAGTATAGAGGAGGCCAAGAAAATCATGTGCCCTCTCGACCTACCGCACGTTAAATACCACACATGCATCAATGATTGCACACTTTATCGTAATGAGTACGTGGAGAGAACCACGTGTCTGGTGTGCGGCCATGGATGGTACAAGAGAGGAACAAGAAAGTTCCTCGAATAGTGGTATGGAACTTTCATATCACTCCCCGTCTACAAAGATATTTCGTAGATCCTAAGGAAGAAAAGCTAATGCAATGGCACACGGAAAGGGATAAACCTGAAGATGATCCGGAGAAGGGCAAGATCCTGACACACCCTTCAGATGCTAGCTAGTGGAATGCATTGGACATCGAGTTCGAAGAGTTCGAGGGCGATGCAAGGAACGTCGGGCTGGGTATGAGCACCGATGGACTCAATTCTTTTGGCAACCAGAGTAGCACGCATAGCACCTAGCCCGTGTTTGTATGGCCGTACAACATCCCCCTGTGGCTCTGCACAAAGCAAAGGTACGTACACATGAGCATTCTTATTCAGGGGCTGAAATAGTCAGCTATCGATATGCATTTTTATCTCAGGCTGTTGAAAGAGGAGTTAGCCATGTTGTGGGAGACGCCAACCCGTATGTGGGACGACTACACTAAAGAATATTTCCCTCTGAGAGCCGCATTTCTCACGACAGTGTAGGACTATCACAGTTACACATATGTATCGGCCCAGGTGAACCAAGGACACAATGCATGTGTAAAGTGCATGGATAAGACCCTGCATCTCCAGCTACCAAAGGATCCCGGGTCTTCGAAAACCATGTTCCAAGGGACTCGAAAGTGGCTTTGCATGGATCACCCGTGGAGAAAACATGGTGACCTGTTCAATGGTAAATACGAGCTCGAAAGAGCCCCGCGTACGAGGAGCGGCGACGAAATCGAGGAGCTTCTGAATAATTCGGAAGAGTGCCCTGCGCCAGGAAAGAAGCAACCGAGCACAAAGCCGCTTCTGGGTGTATGGAAAGCGAGGTCTGTTTTCTGGGACCTGCCGTACTGGAAGGTCCTCCACACACCCCATAGCCTCGATGTAATGCACATCACAAAGAACGTTACCGAGAGTCTTCTTGGCACTCTGATCAACATGCCGGAGAGGACCAAGGATGGGCCGAAAGAAAGAAACGACCTAAAATTGCTTGGCATCAAGAAGGAACTTCAGTACCCTGATAGTGATGATGATGATGATGATTAGACAGAAGGGACTCAAGGTCGTCGCAAAAGGGTTAAGAAGAGTGAGGTGGTTATGCTTCGTGCTGCTTGCTTCACTTTGTGTCAGGAGGAGATCGAGCAGTTTTTCAGGTGCCTCCTAGGAGTCAAAGTTCCTCACACGGTTACTCGGAAAAGATAAGAAGATATCTCCATGTATCGAAGAATAGGTTCAGCGGTATGAAGTCCCACGATTGTCACGTTCTCATGACACAGATACTTCCAGTTGCCATAAGAGGTATAATGGACGATCACATATGTGAGACGCTATTTGGCCTGTGCAACTTTTTGACGTCATCTCTAGGAAGTCGATCGGCATGAAGCAGCTCGACAAGATACAGGAAAATATCATGGTGATACTATGCGAGTTTGATATTTACTTCCCATCCGCATTCTTTGACATGATGGTGCATCTGCTTGTCCATGGCATGGATGGCATCATCTAGCTCGAGCCAACATTCCTGCAAAACATGATGTTGTTTGAAAGGCTGAATAGTGTCATCAAAGGGTTCGTTCGCAACAGGTCCCATCCAGATGGAAGCATAGCCAAGGGCTTTCTGATCTACGAGTGCATCTCTTTCTGCCAGAACTATCTAACCACCAAGAACGAGGATGTTGGAATACACACCAAGAAGCACCTTGGCAGGCTCGCTGGGTATGGTCACCGCGAGGGCCAACACTCACTACATGTCGGCATTGCTAATCGACGCACCGACTTTGGCAGGGCACACCGATTTACGCTAGAACACATTGAATTGGTCAGCCCTTGGGTGGAAGAGCACAAAATCTTGATCAAGAAGCAGTACATGGACCGGGCTCGCCCGAGGAAGAAAGGAGACGTAATAAGAGAGCACAACTCCAGCTGGACCTTACCCTCAGACGCCTTCTACGGAAGATCAACAACTCATATTCTCCTTATCACATGACCCAACGCATAACGTAAAGACCTATCAGTCGTACGACATCAACGGTTACAGGTTCTACAACAAGATAAAGGACATGAATTGCGAATATCAAAACTCAGGAGTAACTATGATGTCCTTAGCCAATGACGAGACTATTGTCATGGAAATATTCTTGGAAGGATCGAGGAGATATGGGAGCTCGACTACTTTGGAGAGACGGTATCGATGTTCCATGTTAGAGGGGCCAAGAACGTCGAAAAAGAAGGCCGGTATTTCACCACCCGCGTTATACACGATGCCATGTCGGCAAATAATGCCTTCGTAAAAAATGAGCCATGGATACTCACTAGCCAAGTTGATCAATGTTTATTTATTACCGACCCGTGAAAGCCCAATCTTGTTGTAGTGAGGAGGGGCAAGAGGAGCATCATTAGAATGGAAGGATCCGCCAACGAGCAAGAGTTCGACAAGAACAACGATCTGAAGATCAAAGAGGAATTCGACAATTACTTCAAGATGCCTACTACTACTACAGTAAGAATAAAGACCACACTACCTACTAAAGGTTGTCCGTTCACGAGAAGAAAACTCATAGTGCCCGGGCTAAATTATTCAACCGCGAAGAAAAAGGGCAAGAATATTGTGAAGAGAGGGCTAGCTCGAAACATCACATGACGACGTGTGACCTTTTTTGTGTATTAGGTAGAGACTAAAAAATGCATATATCATGATATTTAAATATACTTGTAACATATATATATATATATTTGTTCTTGCTTGTTTAATGTAACATAAATAAATATATTTGTCACATATAATTAAAAATATTTTTTAAATAAAGAAAAAAGTCCGAGGCAACCAGGATTTGAACCTGGGCTGCCCAGGTTTAGAGCCAGGGTAGGTGACCACTAGGCTAGGTGAGTGTTTGATGTAAACTACAATCTCGTGCTTCTTTTGGACCAAGCGCACATATTCTGTGGCGCATTCCTACAATATGCGCCATAGAAGTTGGACATTATGTGGCGCATATTGTAGGAATGCGCCACAGAAGTTTCACACTTAGCCAAAATACGGTTCGACCTTCCCCTTCCCCACTTCACTCCAACCTTTCCCAAAATCGACCTCGCCGAGCCCCCGACCCAGAACCCTAGCACCACCCACACGCACCGGAGGAGGAGGAGGCTAGCCAGTCGTTGCTGCCATCGGATCCTATGGACGAGGAGCCTGTGAGGGAGGGAGCCAGCCATCGACACCGTTAGAGCCTTTGGAGGAGGAGCCCGTCCCACAGCAGGAGCACCGCCGCCATGACCACTTCCCCATCCCACGCCGTCTCTCCACCGCAGGTACATCTCTGAATTTCGTTTGCTGATTAGGGTTCCTGGGAACCACAGTAGGGCTCTTGGGCATGCTCTGTAGTTTGCTGATTAGGGTTCCCGGGCATGGACCTCTACACTGTCTACTAATTAAAATTTAGTACTATGGCACTCAGATTGCTATGTTAATATAAGAGCTTTGTATTGTATACTCCTATAAATTTTAATATAAGATCTTTGTATTGTATACTCCTATAAATTTTGTATTGTATACTCCTATAAATTTTGTCATTCCTTCAGTTCTGAAATAAACTTACTCCTATGACCTAGGTTCGAGGGAACCTGGAGATCCCCTCTAAAAAGAGCACCTGGGACTTGTGCATCCAGCCATTTTTTTTCTATGACCTGTGACCAGTGCATCCAGCCAATTTTTTTCTGTGTGGTCATGCCTAATTGAGAAAAAGAGCACCTGGGAAGGTGATCGTCACCACTGAAGCATGTACTGGTTCCTCTTCTATTGCTTTGTATGTACTGCTATTGCTTTATATGTTATTAAATATTGTTGGAGGTTTGTTTATTTTGTGAATGAGATGGTGTTGGATGATGATGGATGGGGTCAATGGGGTTGTCAATGGGGCTGGGGTGTTTTTTCTTGCAGGGGTTTTTAATTAGTTGCCCATTTCTCCTGAAGTGTCGATTCACTTCCGTTTCGGTTGAGAAATGGGCACTCGTAGCTCTAAAAATTAGCAAAGCTCATGCCGATAATTTCTGTCGGTATTTGTGCTAACTTTTTGCGTCTTTTTTTAATAAAGTGGAAACATGTCGACCAATGACGAGGCTGCTCCTTCTAAGCACATGAGCGTCGAGGATCAAGCCCGAGAGGCCAGCCTCTCATTACAAGAATCGTGTGTATGATGAAATTTTTTCCTTCACTCCCGCTACCCTGTTTCGAACTTTATAGCGCTACTAGATGAATCTACAGTTTAATGACGCAGTTAGACCCCACATGTCATCCTCACATTATAAGAAACGTATGCATGATGAATTTTTCCCCTTGGATTGTGCCTTCCTGATTTCAACTCGATAACGTTGCTCGATCTATCTGTCGTTAATCGCGCTGTTGGGTCCCACATGCTAGCCTCTCATTAGAAGAATCATGTGTATGATGGAATTTTTTCTTTCGCTCCCGCTACCCTGTTCCTAACTTGATTGCGTTGCTAGATGCATCTACCATTTAATCATACAGCTGGGCCCACATGTCATACTCTCATTAACATCTGTGCGATGGATTTTTTGCCCTCGATCGCGCCTTCGTGTTAACTTGATAACGTTGCTTGCTGCATCAACCGTTTATTCAGGCTAGTGGGTCCCATATATTAGTATCTCATTAGAAGAATCGTATGTATATGATTGAATTTTTTCTTTCCTAGCACTACCCCTGTTCCTAACTAGATAGCATTGCTCGACGAATATGCTGTTTGGTCACGCTGTTGGGTCCCACATGTCAGCATCTCATTAGAAGGACATGTGCATGTTGGACTTTTTTCTCGCACGCGCCTCCATGTTTCAAACTTGGCAACATTTCTCAATGCGTCAGCCGTTTATACAGGCTACTGGGTCCCACATGCAGCATCTCATTAGAAAGAAATGTGTGCATGATGGAATTTTTTTCACGCTTGTGCCTCCGTGTTTCGAACTTGGCAACGTTGCTCGATACATCGGTCGTTTATATAGGCTGGTGGGTCCCCCATGTCAGCCTCTCGGTACAAGAAACGTGTGTATGCTAGACTTTTTACTCACTCGCGGCTTCCTGTTTGGAACTTGGCAACGTTTCTCGATGCCTCCTGTGTATTAGATCTCTCTGGTGGGTTCCACATGTCAGCCTCCTCTATAGAGGACACGTGTGTATGTTGGATATTTGTTTGGTCACGCCCCTGTTTTGAGCTTGGTAACATTGTTGGGTCCCATATGTTAGCCTTCTTTGTGCAAAAAACGTGTATGCTGGAAATTATATATATATATATATTGATAAACCTAGGATTTGAATCGAACTCAAGACTTCAAAAAATGGTGACTGCGTGCGCTTCCAATACTCCTAAAAGATTTGGATTCGAAATGTTGAAATCACTTAAAATGAAAAGGCAGTGATCCTAACAATTGCCATAAAAAATGCTACATGGTCTATACAACTAAAACTTGGTAGGCAAAGCTTGCACTATACTTTATCGGAATGGAACGGAAAATGCTAAATTAAGAAGATTTTGGGCAATACAAAAAATTGGGGTCCAATCTTGTGAATAAATGGGATTATTATCATGGGCTTCTTCATTGTACTTCATGCTTAAAAAAAGTAACAATGTGTTGAGGGTTGCCGGCCCGCGGCCGACCTGACCCTAGAATAGATAAATTAGCGAGATTTTTGTCCAGAGTTGGGTCAAAGGTACTAGTTTCTAATGAGCTCCTCTCTGAATTTGCAATGTTTTGGGATGGACTTGCATCGAATGTCTAACATTTTCGTTAGCTCCTTAGTAAAAATTCAATGTAGTTGGTAAAATGTACTTGGGTTTGGCAGCTCTACTCAACACCAAAGGCTAATTAAGGGAAGATTTTTTTGGAACAACATTATGGGAAGTGCTTTGTCCGAAGTGGGTTTGAAAATTTTATTTCCATAGGTTGAGTTGTAAAAATACATTGTACCGACGGTCGATGGTACACCTTACCTGGATATACCAATGCGACATCTAAAATAATGAAGTTGGAATAGGAGAAATTGAACGATATTGTAAGACTTGATATGACTTACATAGCAAAGAACTTTGGCAGCGCGGGATTCGAACATGGAAATTACTAGAGGGAGTTCGACTGATTGACATAAAATCATGTCATATTCAAGTCTTATAGCGCAGGATTATATTTTCTGGAAAGGTTATATTTCGAGATGGTTTGGGTGGGTTTGAATCTGCCTAATCGATTTGATATACTCAAAGCCATGTAATCATGCCATTTAAACTGTAGGTGATAGAGACGCAGTGGCCTTCACTTGCCCAGCTTCAGACAACTCGGGTAAGCAACAGCTTATACCGATCACTCGAAGTTGTATGTTTCAGTACTATCAAATTAATACATGCCGCAATTAGCGCCACATGTGGCACAATCATCATGCAAAAAGGCAAAGAATTCGCACATTTAGTTCACAGTTTCGAACATAATAATACAACCAGTTTGTACACTAGCACATCACATTACAATGTCATCACATGACAGCATGACTTGTTCATTTCACATACACTGGAGCAGATTCAGTACCAAATGTAGTACCAAATGCCTTACCTGAAATTATGAAAAATCAGACCCCTAGACCGATCCTTTGAGCCATAGAAGCTGTGGCCACCATCACAAAAAGGGGCAGGTCCTGTGTCATGCACCATTCCGAGCAACATAGGGAAGATGTCAGGCAAAAGAGCATGACATCTTCCATTGTGAGTATTGTCGCGGAGCACGTGTTGAACATGGATGAGCACGCGATGCTTGAACATAGGTCGTGCCCTCTCTAATGGAGACTGCAGTATGCCATCAGCCATTATCGATTCATGCACCGACAAGTAAACAAAGAGGACCTTCGGCACATGTGAAGGTTCCTTCAACGAGCAATGCACGGGACCGGATGCCATTGATAGCCTCTAGAGCTTTCTCTAGGTCATTCGACGACCTTGCTGGATGGGGCCCTTCCAAGGTAGCCATGAGGGCTAACCTAACATACTCACATTCCCGCGCCGACATGCCAGCATTCATCGACAGAACGCAATGCCCAAGGTCAGGATGGAGCTCGGGATCACCACGCCGGAGTTATTTTGAGCCGTCGAAGGGGGTCGGCATGGAAGTGATGGTGGCGCTTGGTACAGGGAGCGGTGTGTATGTGTGATGGTGAGATGGGGTAGGGGATTTTATTTGGGGGTGGTGGACTGTGGAAGGATGAGCAAGGATACATATTGAAGAAGTAATTTCATGGTAGCGCCAAAAAGTTTCATCCCCGCGCCAAAAGTATGCCATGTATCAGTGACAATATGGGTTCTACAAAAACATTTGTTTTTTGGACGGGTCTGCATAAATAATTGTTTTTAGAAAATTGCAAAAACACCTTTTCCTACTTTTGTGTACCGAGTATAGATCAATTACAGCCCAATTAAAGCCTATTTCCTGGCCGTGGTTACCTACTTTTTCTGTCCAGAAGGAATATTCCTCTAAAAACACAAAGCTGCACAGTAAGAGTACTGATAAATATAGTACAGAAATCCTATTTACTGGATAATTGAGATAAGCATCGCTACATGGGTTATAACATGGAAGGAAAAACTAATTACAAAATCACGTCAGGGCTCATATAAAATGATTTAAACTAGCCAATAAAACCAGTGTATTAACAGTCAACTGTTGAACCATGAAGCAAAAAAAATATGACACAATGATACATAAGAAATATTCATAGCTCAGTCTAGAAATGGAACAACGAGCCTCCCACACCTAAACTAGGCCTAAACCAAATTGCCACTTATTCCACACTGTTCCAACCATCTTTGGAAAGGCTGATAACTACCACATGCTAAACTTCAGTTGGCAGCAGGTTGCGGCGTTTAATTTGAGAGAATTGTATTCCGCAAAACCTCCTGTATGTTATGTACACATAGTTTTTCCTTATAAATGGGAACATTGTGCCATCAAGAGCCTGGAATCCGTGTTTCTTCATCATCTTTTCAATTATTGGATAATTGTGACCAAGAAATAGAGAGTTATCACCCAGACTGTTAACATACCTCCAAACAATGACCCCTGGAGGCCCAGTATAGCTAGGATCGTGTTCAAAAACATAGACACGAGCGGATGGATATAGGCGTAAGTTAGTCCCATTTTGAGCATGGGGAATGACTCCAGCCTCTTCGCCATGGGAAACCCCCATGCCATATGTTGTAATTACGACCATCAAGCGTTCGCCGTCAGCCGATCGAGTGAGGAACCACATGCTTGGCCGGTTATTTAGAATAGGTGCTGGGATTACAAATGGCAGCTCCTTGTTTTCTGCAACAACCGAATTGGAAAAAAATATGTGTTACTGGCATATATATTCTAACACCAACATTCTTCAATGTTCATGCTAACAGTGTGAACAGGAAAATCCTGATTAGTAATTTATTTTTCTTATTCTACTTCTTCCATATCTTACTTTCCTAGTTGTTTTATGTTTTAAAAGATGGACCAATCATTCAGTTATATAAAAAATGAGGTACTCTTTGGATCACATGAACACATGAATGAGAAAAAAAATGCTGGCAGCGCCACTTTTTATTGATATAGAGGCATGTCCACTTGAATCCTATAGGATTAGATACCTACAGGGTTTTGGATCAAGTGTAGGTTTGATTGCACAGGAAATCCCAAGGAATTGTACAAATAAGTTGGAGTGGATGGAAATTTTCCTCCAAAATAGAGTGCAAATCCTTTGAAGGAATTCTGAAGGATTATACTCTTTTTAATCAAAAAGCTTTTATAGAATAAAATCTAAGGATCCAAATCCTACAAAAATCATACGCTAATCCAAAGGAAAAGATTGGTGTCCTTCAAAAATTCCATGTGATTCCTACAATCTAAGGAGGGCCTGAAAGTACAAAAAAAATCAAGAAACCCGACTTCAGTGTGTTGCCCTCACATTTGAGATGATTGTTAATAGTTTTCATATTCTGACAATGAGCGAACTTACTAGTGCAGGGACGCCATCATACACTATATTTTTGAAAGACTTATTACTGGTACTAATTCATTAGTAGAAACTATTCATCCATATTTTTTAGGACATAAAGGGTGTGCTCATTCATTAATATGAAAGATAAAACATAAGCAAGGTAGTTAATGTAAAACTTCAGTAAATCACTCACAATGTATCATGGAACTAGAATTACCTTCCAATGTGGGATCCCAAAAGTAGGTGCATCCTTCACCTGCGACCACAAAAATAAGGCCACTGTGTTCAATGGCATCATGGTACTGTCGCCTTCCATGACTTGAATGGTCTAGACATCTCCAAACATCGCTACCGCCTTCCAGGTAGGTGATTTCACTGTCGAACAACGCGAGGAGCTTGTAGTCTATATAACCCCCAGCTTCAATGGGCACTGTGCAGATTACGATCTTCAGCAGGTCAAGACATCGATCCCACAACTTTTCATTCTTTTCTCCATATCTGTGGATTCACCAAAAAATCAAAATTTTGAAATATGCATGAGTATATAAAAGAGTACAAGTAACTGTGGGAACCCTGGCTGGCTAGTAGTATTACATGTTATATATTGGTAATAACTTGCACTCAATTCCACAAGTATCCATCGATGGAAGGTAAATTATATGATAGGTGTAGATGTTCGCTAGGCAACAGACCCTGCTCGGGTCCATGATGGTGAGCCAACCGCTGTTCGTGCCCACCCAGAATTTTTCATGCATGAAGGGCAGGATGGCGGTGCATCGACGATGGTCGAGGGGTACTAAATCCTACATCGTGTCGTGCAGATGATTTACCATCATATCTTCATAGTGCTTGTCGAACCAATGAGCAGGCTGAGACATCAGTAGGCAGGGTTCATTCCAATGGTGCAAAGTCCATTTTGTACCTTCATCGTTGCCGATACGATCGTACATTGTCTTGCAGCATGCGGCTAGCCTAACGGTGTTAGAAAATTCCAGACGCTGAACGATAAGATCGACAACGTCCGTACTGAGTTTATCCTACTTGCATCGCCCGCTGAGCTTCGAATCGGCCATCACGGTCCGATGGATTTAGGTGGAGTAGGCGAATGCAAGTGCGATTGGAGTTTTCTGAAGGAGGAGCGTTATGCAAGAAACGGGTGAGAAGAAAGAGCGTGGGGGAGATCATGGACGGTGTAGGGACTGGGGACTGGGGACTGGGGAAGAAGATGGAGAGGCAAAGAAAAACGAGAGGAGGGAGATTTTACTTGCTTGCTCTGTCAACAGCAGCATCGAGGACGTCACCGCCGCCTAGAATTCACTCTATGTTAGACTAGCACGCCACAGAGCTACTCCTACGTATCAGATGTGCAGTATGGTCTAGTCATATCAGTTGCTAGAGGGTTTTCTTTTTATACCTTTCATTTCAACATAATATTTTCAACAGAAAATAGGAGGATAAAGTAGTACTACTAGTAGTATCCGCGACATGGACACATGTACTTTCACCTTGTTCTCCTACATGAAGAAGTCGTAGTACAAGGACCGGAAATATATACATCGGATACAATGCACATACGTGTGTGTCCATGGTAATTTTTGCATGTTGCATATATTCATATATACATTGAATTACACGTGTCCAGCATACAACCGCGCAGCAAAATTAGAGACGTGTTCTATGTGCACAGACACAAGATTGAACGTGCATGACTTTGAATCACAGACAGGCGGACCCTGTTTAGATTGGCCCCACTTGCTAGTGAGAACCTGCATCTATCATACGCTCGGTGCCACTAGAGATGTCCACGATGGAAATGAAAATTTGCCACTAGTTTCACCCATAACTAGTTGTTGCATGTCACACTTCAAATTTCTTCAGAAAATGTGAAATAAATCAAGAAAATATCGTATATTGTTCGTCTGTGAATTTCTAGCCCAAAATATTACATGGTCTGGCAACCAAAAAATTAACAAATGAACACAAGATATCGTTTGATTAGGTTTTTTCTTTTTTACACAGGTCACGTAAGATCATATTACGGGAATGGGTATTGTAGATACACGAGAAACAACATTCACAATGTTCCTGATTTGTTTCATATTTTTTGAGAACTCGAAAGTGCAAAAAATAATAAAAGGGAAACGGCGCAACGAGTTGCAGAATAATCGACACGTACTAACGAAAGCTATGGCTTCCATACAAAAGGAGTTTGATGAAATTGCATGCCTTGCACTTAGATTTCGGCGAAATGAGCGGTTGGAGTAAAGCAAGTTAACGGCTTAGGGCCATGCGATACAAAAGAGGCAAAGAAAATAATTCAAGATATGCAAATCCCTATTCCATATGATCTCTACGTTTAGCGTATCTTACTTACTTGAACTGTTAATTTTTCCGGTTCCAATCCTTTGCGTTGGTCAAGCTTGGGACGAACCACAACTGAGTTTGCCGCCAATTCCAGCCAATGTTTGTTGAGAAACCAATAGCGGCGTCTTGAGCATTCATACTAAAGCGACATATTTCAGGACGAGAATTAAATCCATCGAGGCTAATTGCATGCGGAGTGTTATATACACAGTTGCTCCTTGTTACATCTCCAGGTATAAGTCTTGCGGCACCAGCTGGAATAGTAATCGGATAGTTCCATCCAAGGAAGATAGAAAATGCTCCAAGGTTAAAAACCCTCCGCCATTGCCTCGATGGAAGTAACCTACTAGTGTCAATCAAGAAAACATGGTAGAAAAACCCAGTAGAATAGGTGTGAATAGTGCGGCCATGATGATAAGCTACATTATCAGCGACAGGATAACCACCATGAGTACTGTCATACCACCTATCACTAACGCCCTCAGTATTAATTAGAATAAGGATACCACCATCAGGAGATCTTGCTAACCACCATAAATCAGGACCGTACTCACAATTACCATAAAAATCGGGTGGCCTCGAAAGATCCACAGGACATTGCAACGAAAGAATATTCAGAGTCAGTTCGGTAAAATTAGAATGATGAAGCTAAAAAATTTAAGGATGGAAATTTTACCCCATGACCGAGGATCACATGCATAAACATTTCCAATCTGAGTTACGGCATAGACAACTCCCTTGTGGATAATTGCATCGCGGTAGCTGAACATGCTTAACTGGTTCTCAAGAACCATCCAAATACCATGAGGACCATCAAGGAAGGCAATTATAGTGTCAAAGCTGGCCAGTACAGAGAAATCCTTATAGTTCCCAGCAGCTTGGGAACTCGGCAAATGGCTATCTTCAGTAGATTTCTGCGCTGACCAGCAGCAACGAACTTAAGTACCTTGGAGGTGGCCTCAAAGTCGAAGATTACTGGTAGAAGAATCCGGCAACGAGTGAACACATTGACAAGCTCCCATTTCCTGGCGGGGCCAACAATGGCGATCCAATCTCCATTCGTGCATGCCCACTTCTTACCCTCACAGTCTGACATCACAGCATCGGAGGAGGACCCGTCCAGCGGTGTTAGCTCACACAAGGTCCAGTTGAACTTATGTCATGGCTTCTGCTTTCCCCTGCCACAAAAGTACTTGCCCCTGTAGAACTGCTTCTTGCGATTATCACGGTAGAATACATTGTACTCACGCGGTTGCTCAGTTGTGTGAGAGTGAAGAATACAGGGGAGACCAAATGGATGAGATTTCTCCAGGGATGCACTATGTGTTGTTTAGTAAAGATAACATTTGCAGCAGCCGACGAGGCTCGCGACGATAATGACGTCGCATCTGGCTGAGATTTCTTTAAGGGTGCCATGAGAAAACACCCTAGAAGTGTCACTGTCATTGATCAATTGGGCCATCATGAGGAATAGCTCGAACAGTTGGGGGACAATGGTCTTTGGTTTTGATTGGGGTTTTGGAGGAGAAAGCAAGTGGCAGCTGGCAGGGTGACACAGAACACAGCCTATGAAACTGGTCACCAGAGCTGATCCTAAAGTGGCATGGCGGCGTTGGCGGGTGACTGTATTGGTGTGCGAGTGGGAATGTGCATCAACAAGATGTTGGAGGTGAAGTGAGGATGGAGATCGAGGGAAAGGTGAAATATGGGTTGAAATAAAACCAAACGTGCATTCTTTCTCTCTGCTAAATCTACTGTGCCTATCAAACTGGGCTCCGGAGATGATCCGAAAGCGGCATGGGAGTGTTGGCGCGTGCTAAGGTGGGCGAGGAAGAGTGGGTATCATCGATAAGATGGAGAGGAAGAGGACGGATAGAAAAGTAAAATACTACTAGGAGTAGAATAAATTGATTGAAATCGTACCGACTGGAGTAGGTCTGGCCTTTACTACAACATAGCTAGCCTAGCACACCATGGAGCTATACTGTCCTGTCAAATGAATGGTCATGGCAGAGAGACGGTCTGGATTATACTCGGAGCTCCTCTTGCAAAATGTATAAATAATCCTAGATCTTCTACATTTATCATCGTGTGCAGGCACATTCAGAACAAGTACTTCCATTGATAAAAGGAACCAAAACTGGAATACTCTCGAACTATTGTAGTATGGTACAAAAACAAAAAAGATCACAAAATGGGCTACCTCCAAAATCTTTTTCTTGAAACTTTCAAAGCAACCTAAATTTTACTTGTAGTTCAAATTTGACCTAATTTCGATAAATCGACATAAAATCATTCAAGTGGGCAGAATAAGCTAGGAAGTTTGAAAACTCCTAAAACATACAAATTGTTAGTATTGTTGGTCCACTTAATATGTCTGGAACATTATTACATTGACACTGATCTGAACAGTATTACACTTTTTTAGAACCCTCACAATCTTTTTCTTAGACCATGATTCGAACATTATTACATTGACACTGATGATTAGCCAAACTACAAACATAGCAAACCCAACCTCATACGAAGTACAGTACCACTTAATGACTTCTAGGGGGAATCCACGGTCTTCTTAGGCGACTTGGCGACATCCTCCGCGGGCAACTTGGTTGCATCCTCCGCGGTACCATTGCCAAACAGCGACTCATGGATGTTGGGCAGCACGCTGTTGTGCGTGATGGTGACGTCGGCCAGCATCTTGCTAAGCTCCTTGTCGCGCATCACGCCGAGCATCACGTGTCTCGGGATGATCTGGATCTTCTTGCTGTCCTTGGAGGCTTGCCCGGCGAGCTCCAGCACCTCGGCAGTGAGGTACTCGAAACAGTCACGAGGTAGACAAGAGCCCCAAAGCCTATGTGCTAGGAGCACCGACCCTCCTTGAGGTAGCACCCGATCCGGCTGATGGGGAAATGCAGCTCAGCCTTGACGGACCTCATCACCTGCTTCTTCCTGTGCCTGCCTGGTGCGATACTACGACCTAGAGTGGCCAGAGCAGGATTCGGAAGCCAGGGACATGTCTTCTTTTTCTCCACGGATTTTGTCGCTGCCACCTGGATATTCTTCTTCTTCCCCTGAGCAGATCCGGTCTTCTGAGCCATAGATGCAAAGTTGTAAAGCAGGGGGAGAAGTGGAAGAAAGGTTAATTGTGGAGGTCAGGTGAAGGTCCCCAAGTCCCTTATATTGACATCATCCTTTTTACTGTTTTACAATGAATTTTTAATAAAAGGCTATGTGTATCAACCGATGCACAGGCTGGGGTTCTACTCCCCTTTTCGAAAGAAAGGAAAAAAAAGACCTTGCTCATTTTTGCAATGTTTCCATATTTTCTTTGACTTTTTAAAACATGGTCAGATGGGTCGGCATCAAAATTCATACAAAGATGTTGTATCTTTCAAAATAGACGTTGGTTTTCAGTATGACTATGTGGGTACAATAATTATATATGAATTTCGGAAAAATTTCCCACTTGTATTTCAAATTTTACCTACTTTGTTTAATTGACAAAAAGTCATTTAAGTGTGAAAAATTAGATAGAAATCTTGAAAATTTACAAAACTTGTTAACCATAAAACATACCCTATTTTGTCTAAAATTTATTGTGTTGTGGCATTCAGAGCCATACTCTTTGCACTATCTTTAAAAAACATTTACATGTGGCACTTCTAGAATTATTTGAAAATGTTTGAAAACATAAAAGTTGAAAATTCACATTAACAATATTAGCATGTCATGCCAAGATGCACTCATATACCAAAAATGGACACATTATTATAAACTATATAGATAATGGACATGACCTTTGGTCATTATTTAGCTTTAAACACAAGTATGTTAACACATGGTTGGTTATATTGTGAAGAAAATGTTTTTAAACCTTGTAAGAATTCATGTTTATCATTTACCGAAGATGAAGCCATATGCAAGTGCTTAACTTTTTTATTACATTCTTTAATTTATAGAAAATAAATGGGATGAGTTATGTAGATATGACCTTGACATTTGTAACTTGGCCTGAAATGTGAACAATCCTCAACGTTGTCCTAGGCCTCCTCCTAAATGTCATACTCAGTCCGTCTTATCAGAGTCATGGTCTCATCGTCCATCTTATTGGAGTCACGGTCTCATCGTCCATCTTATCGGAGTCGCTCGGCGTTGGTGGCGGCGTCCCTTCGAAAAAGCGCTTCCAGTGGCTATCTTCTTCATCTGAGTCGGACAAAAGTGGGAGCCATGTCCCGTCGACCATGTCTAGGCTTATATGTGGACTTTTGGGGCCATTCCCGTTTGTCAGGTCGATCGACGTGTTATAAAGAGAGTTGTCATATGATATTTTGAAAGGAAACAAAGAGATATCAAGTTCTAAGCAACGACAGGTAGTGTTTTGGGTGAAAGGAGGGGTGTGTAATGTTGCAATTTATAATGTATATTTACATCATGCTTGTATTAATTCCCTGAAAAGTATCCCAAAATATCATAAATAGATTGTACCAGACTTGTCCCGCCAACAAAAAAAGGATTATACCAGACTCGTCGATTCTTGATTATTCTTGGCCCAGGGAATTCAGGACGCGCCCGTTTCATCCAAAAATAAAGAGAATCGTGCAGATCATGCTAAATTACTTGGTGTCTCGTACCTCCTCCGATCAAAATTAAGTGTATGTACATTCTTATCTATAGTGAATTAGTGTACTCTACACAAAGTTGCGTCACCGAACTTGATTGATGGTGACATGGTGTGGGCCCCGTCTTTTTGTGCACCACTGCATCTCAGACTAAAAGTTTAACATTGCATGAAAACTTACATGGGAAGGAATTGAAGGAGAAATGGAGGATAGATAGTGAGAAGGGGCAAAGGAGAGAGAAAATTGAGAGGTAGAGTAGGTGTACTAGTATCACGTGACATCGCACTGCCTTCAACTCCTCTCGTGCTGCCTACGCGTGCTCATAGTCTCTTCTTGCTCTTTGATATTGCCCTCCATTTTTAGCCATATTCTTCATTGTACTAGTAGTACTTGATTTACAGAAAAAACATTCCTCTCACTAGGAAAATTGAGATTGTCTCTTTTCCTAATACTTGTTGGAAACTCCCCTTGTCAACATTGTTTACCATGCCAAGATGCACCAATCTACTAAATATGGGAAAATTATCATAAACATCATGTTGGATATGGCCATGACCTTGGTCTTTCCTCTTTTGGCTTGAAAGTTGTGCACATACATTCTAGGCCAATTTTGTGAGGTATTGTAACACCCTCAGAATCGGCCCTATGCAAGTTTCGGCATTTCCCGCCAAACCCGCATAGAAACGATTTAAAGGTGCCCACCAGGCACTTGCGTGCGGGTGGAAAACGAAGTAATATCATTACACAATAGTCCATGATGGAACCCACAAAACATATATCCAACAACGACTCAATGAGTCAAGAATACAGAGGTACAATACAAAGATCCAAATCACCTTTAAAACGATATAGTGTCCGAGTACGGACAAGATGCAAATTGAGCTAAGAGCCCTGAAGAATAACCACTGGCGTCCATAACCCTGCCCAGACCAAGCCGGAAGGGTAACCCTGCTAACGACGTCGATCTCAAAACCTGCTTAAACAAAAGGGGTGCCGACAAAGGGCAAAGGAAAAGAGAGAGCGGTCAGTACTGAGGCCAGTACACGGCGAGGCTAGAATTCGGCGGTCCTCACCTACATAGGTATGGTGGACTGAGCGGCAGCGCAGCATGCACTAAACAACCTATAGAGACTCAATATAACTGGCGACTATCAGATAGAGATAAGAAAGGACCTATTCGGATCCAACCTTTAACTATCTCCAAGCATACCCATCCTGGAATTTCCCCCTCGATACCAAACGAGGAAGTCAACCGAGGAACTCACACGGTTGGCAGTTTTATTCGTTCCGTTATAGTTGCGGCAATTACTAGTCAAATAAAGATGGCATGAGTCATCCTGATTTAATAAGCAGTGGGCAGTTTTAGTTAAACATTCCGTTGTAGTTGCAACACTTACTGGTCAGATACGATTAGCATGAGATAACCCCAAAACCCAGCAGTTGTTGGTACTTTTATTTAGCCATTCCGTTGCAGTGAAGCTGATTACTAGTCAAATCGGATACAAGTCAATTTATAACAGTAAACTTTAGTTATAGTTGTCTATGATCGAGACCTGTACTCCAAGTCGTCCATAACCGCGGACACGGCTTCTCGAAAAGATTTAACCCTGCAGGGGTGCACCAAAGTATCCACACGCACTTCGAAACATTTTGCCAGATCAGTTAACATACACCCATCGGTATGTCGGCGGGGCCTAAGTCATGACGTTTCCCAGACCCAAAGCAAGTACATGGGGGGCCACCCAACTAAGCTACCCGCAACGAAGTCGGCCGGTCTCCGAGACGGACTCATGGTTTGCGTCAATGGCTGTAAACGACTGGGAACCCGAAAATGAGACTGGGCTTGTTGATACCGCGAAAACACTCCGCTTACCTAAACAGTACAGGTGCAGTACTTCGCACAATTTAAATTAAGCAGTAAAGCATGGCATAAGTACAGAATAGTAATAAAGCCCCAAACTACTTGTGTCCCCCGGTACAATACTTTGAAATCAGGTACTAATCGATGGGGGTGCCCATACACCCCACCTGTGGTTAGCGCGCTCGATCTCGGAACAGGTGTCAAGAACTCGGGGTCCTACGGGACACCAGTGAGCGGTTAAAATCCAAATATTGTCTATTACCCACCGGTGCCTCTGCATTTACCTACTTCAATTTTAGTTATTAAACAGTATTTAAATCCATGATCAACTCCAACATTAAACATGCGGCAATACTCCAACAACTGTGGTACTTGACGACACGCAACAGCACTTGAGCAAGCGACTACGGCGCGCAAGTCCAACTATCTACCAAACAACAGGTAATAGGATGTGTCCAAGGCGATATAAGGCTGCAAGGGATATCTCGGGTACGAAAACTAGAGCATCGCAACACAGATAGCAATAGATCAACAGGAGGGAATAAATACTATAAAAGTAAGATAGGTAGAAAGGGGGAGATGCTCGCCTGAAAAACATTGCCGAAGGTTTATCCGAAGGTCGGGTCGACACTCACATCAACTCATCGGCCTAGTCCGTGAAGAAGCAAAACACTAGAAGAAACACCGGATGCACTATTTAATACTACGGCAAAAGATCGGGCATGATGCATGTATGATGTATGACATGGCAAAGATGCGATGCAATTAGGCAATATTAAGCGGAACCGGGGGTCCCGACAATTAAATATATGGTTCTAGTTATTTAGATACCCGCATTTTAAATGTTGTATTAACAAGGCGAAAACATGGCATCGGTTCGCTACACAAATTTAAATGGAGTTCGGAATGAGACGCAGATATCCTGCATAAACACTCCATATTTAATTATATGGTGAATCGGCATAAGGCCCCCAAACCACAGACAAGTATGCATGCATGTCAATTTAAGATGCACGAGTTTATATTACAATTTTATAAAATAGGGCTTGGAAAGGGGATCACACATGGGTTCGGCGATCTTGGGTTCTCGGGGTTCGACGAGGTTCGGGATCGAGGCTTGGGATCCAAGATGGGGGTCTTCAACTCCATGAGGTAGACCTTGGTGTTTCATGTCGGAGTACTTGAAATCCATGTCGAAGGTCTTGGCGTCCTAGGATGAAGAACTTGTCGTCCCGGGGGGTCTGAGGCTTTAGTTGTCGATGACAAACTTGGAATAGTACCAGATCTTCGGGTGGCTTCTTGGGTACCTGTTCTACTTGGAGCTCTTGTTCACCGAGAGGTTTCTAGGCAGCAATACCATCACTGCTAACATGAATCGAACGCCACCCAAAACATCCCTCTTGTCTGAAACTTGGAAGTAGTGGCCTTTAACACGCTGACTACGGAGCACATAAAGCAGACATACGAAGCACACGACACTGACAAAAATGGGCACGCGCGCATTGGATGCGAGCACACAGACATGGACAGACAGAGGTCGACCGTGGCGGTCGAAAGAGGAGGCAGGGACAGACAGCGCCGGGGTCGTCGCTGAGCTTGACGCGGCGGCGGGGAGGGGAGGTGAGGCGCGACGGTGGGGAGGCATGGGACCGTGGAAGGAGCTCAGTCAGTGGCGGCGCTCAGGGCCTAGGCGGGGAGAGGCGAGGCCAGGGGACGTCCGGTGGAGGCCGACGAGGACGGCGACACGAGTGGGAGGCGACGGAGGCGGCAGGGCCTCACAGCCGGCGGCAGGGCAGGGACGAGCCGGGCCGGCACAGGGGACGGGGCAGAGAGGCGGCCAGGAAGGGCTCTGGGAGGCATAGAAGGAGGGCGGCGCTCGCGGGAGTGGCGAGCTCGAGAGCACAACAGATGAGAAGGGCTGCTGTGGCGGTTTCTAGCGGCGGGGAGAGGAGATCGAGTAGGGGGGCGGGGCGCGCGGTTGGTGGGCGACGCGGTGGAGGAAGGAGGCGAGGGAGGAGCGGGATACGGGGGTGGGGCCCAAGGGCGCACGGGGTGGGTGCGACGTGTGGCGTGCATGCTCTGTGTGTGTTGTGTGTGAGGGGGGGGGGACAGGAGGTGAGGTGGCGATCCGGGGTTGGTTGAGGTGATGTGGAGGGTGTGAGGTGGCAAGCACTGATTGGTGTAGGTGAGGTGGAGGGGCTGGGTAGGATAGGCTGGGTAGGTTATTTGGTGGAATAGGTTTTGGGAAACTGGTTTTTGTACTGGGGATGGCCGACTAGGTCGGATCGGCCCGGTACGGTTGTCCCCTAAAAAATAAACTAAATATTTTATTATTTAAAACGGGGCTTTTGAAATCCATCGGTGGACGAAACAAAATAATCCGGAGACCCGGGTTTTGGATTTTGAAATAAAGGCGGGGTATTTAGAAAACCAAATATGTTTTTCGGAAATAGTTTCAGACAAACAAATGCATGATGATGACGATGCTCAAATGCAATGTGGCATGATGACATGAGCATGCGGTCATGATGATGCAATGCACAAAAACAACGCGATTTTCTAGTAGTGGTTTTTGCGGGGCGCCACAGGTATGTTTTTCTAAAGTTATCAAAACTCATGTTTACCATTTTTCATGGCAGGTAATACACACAAAAGGGTGCCGTGTGTAAGTCTTTGTTTTTAGGATTTTTCTTTATTTTCTTAAACTGATTTCAAAATAGGGTCAACATTGTTGGCACGCAAATTATTAGCAAGAAGAAGAATCTTTCAAAACTCTTGGAAGTGCTCGTATATTGAGTTCCTGGTGGGTACAATACCTTCAAAGGCCCTATATAAAATCTTAAGAGCAATCTACCATTTACTTATACTTCAAATTAATTTGAACTAGTTTCTATAAATCCACATAAAGCTATTTAAGTGCCGAATTTAGATAGGAAGCATGATCGACTATGTCTAAAACCATTGGCTGGTGGCATTGTGAACCATATTATTCGGATTTTTGCAAAGAAAAAACTAAGTTGTCGATAGGAAAAATTGAATGTATTTTTTCCTAATTGTTTGAAACTCCTACAAGCAACAGTGCTTACTCTGCCAAGATGCACCCATCGACCAAACTAATGTGAGAACTCTATCAAATCGTAAACTATAATGTCAATATGGCCTTCACGACCTTGGTTGTTTGGGTTGAAACCCAATAATGTCCATATACATGGTAGGCCAATATTACGAAACCATTTTTCCAAAACTTATGTAATCCCGTGGTTACCGTTTTCATGGCACGTACTTCTCGCGACAGGATAGGACATCATGCGTAAATCTTTCGTTTTTCCTTCATTTCATGTCATCGTTTTCAAAATGGATTCAAATTTGTAAAGATGAAATCATAGTAATAAGTCAGACCAATCGTCAAAATTCTCGTTGGTTTGTGATATCAAAATTGAGCGCCACATGGGTACCTACAAAAGCTTTTTTGATTAAACTTTCAACTCAACCTACAATTCACTTGTAGGTCAAATTTAACCTAGTTTTGATACGTCGACATAAGTCATTCAAGTGGTCAGAGTTAGATAGGACGAAGTTTGAAAACTCATAAAACATGGAGATAATAAGTACAACATGTCGGTTACTATATATGTCTAAAAACTTGTATTGTGGAATTTAGATCCAATATTCTTTGGACTTTCTTTACGAAATAAAAACAATCTCATGATCATTCGGAAAATTGACATAGTTATTTCCTGATAGTTGGAAACTCACACCGACGACATTGTTTACTAAAATAAGATGTACCACACATCTACCTCAGAAATGATATTTAATTCGAGAGCAATCTATCGTGCTTACTAGTAGCTCAAGTTTGACATAATTTTGTTAAATTGTCGAGATGAAAAATCTTAGCAAGAAGTTGAACCTGTTTTCACAACTCTCAGTGGTGGTTCGTAATATATTAAATGCCCCTCCCCGATGGTCACCTCAAAAAAATTGCATAACTTTCAAACCAACCCTACAATTTTCTTGTAATTGAAATTTGGCCTAATTTTGATAAGTTGGCTTAAAGTCATTCAAGTGGGCAAAGTTATCTAGGAAAAAGTTTGAAAACTCATAAAATTAAACATAGAAATCATAAGTGAAACATGTTGGTCCACTTAATATGTCTAGAAGTTTGGCTTGTGGCATTCAGATCCATATCCTTCGTACTTTCTTTACGAAAAATAACAAAGTCATCATTACTGGGGAAATTGAGAATGTTCTTTCGTAATATTTGGAAACTCACACCGACGAAATTTCTTACTAAAAGAAGATGCACCCATCTACCTCTGAAATTACATTTAATTCAAGAGAATTTAATCTACCGCGCTGATATGTCCAATTTGCATCACCATTATATATCATAATTTTTCTCTGTTCATTGATATATTTCTTATTAAGAGGTGTTACTTATGTCTTTTCATCTGTTTTTCATGTTGGCCGATTCTTGGAGGATGGACTGTCGGACTCGGGAATCTGATGGAAAAGAGGTGTTTTGATGCAATTTCGCGAAGATCAGAAAAATACCAAAAGAAATATGGAAAATCATATTTTCCCAGAAGACGAAGGAATCCAGAAGGGGAGGCGAAGATGGGCCACAGGGGGCCCACACCCCCCAAGCGCGGGCCACCCCTGGGCCGCGCCTACAGGAGGTGTGGCCACAAGGCCGGTCTCCGACTCCGCCCTCTATCCTATATCTTTCCTCGAAACCCTAATACATGGAGAGGGACGACAAAACGATTCTGCCGCCTCTGTGGGGCGGAAAACACCGAGAGAGAAAGAGCTCTCCGGCAGACAGATTTCTGCCGGGGAAGTTCCTTCCTGGAGAGGGGACATCGTCGCCATCAACACCGTCATCAAGCTAGACTTCATCGGGATCATCAGCATCATACACACCATCATCTCCACCAGCACCATCATCACCACTCCATCATGTTGTAACAATTGTGTTGAATACTTGCATAGTTCTTAGAGAAAACTTTCCCGGTATTGATTACTATTGTAGTTGATGCTTGTGAGTGGAACCATTGGATTATTGTTTATGTTTAGATTGTTATCCATCACCATATCATCTTTGATCTTGATCCATATGATGTCTTGTGAGTAGTTCGTTTAGTTCTTGAGGACATGGGAGAAGTCATGTTGTTAGTAGTGTATTTGTGTTGAGATATTACTCAATGGTTTAGTACTTAAGTTGTGGTTCTATTCTTCTAGTGGTGTCATGTGAACGTCGACTACATGATACTTCACCATTTATGGGCCTAGGGGAATGCATTGTGTATTTGGCTACTAATCGTGGGGTTGCCGTAGTGACAGAAACTTGAACCCCCGTTAGGACACCATTGCACAAGGGAGCATAGTATCTCAGAGTTTAAGGCTATGGTTAGGTTTATATCTTAATTGCTTTCCTATAGTTGCGGATGCTTACAGAGGGTTTAATCACAAATATGTATTAGTCCAAGTAAGGTCAGTACATTAGCATAGGTTCACCCACACAACACTTACAACACCAAAGAAGGGTACTCAGCTATTTGAAGCGAAGGCACTTGACAGAATTCCAATGTGTCCTCAAGAACGTTTGGTACTTTTAAGTATTTCCACCGGCATGTCCTTTGCTAAGAAAGGATTGGGCCACTTGCTGTGTTTGTTCATTGACTTTATTACTTGCACTTTGTTTCTTTGCTTTATCAGAAAAACCCTAAAAATCCGTTTGCTAAGTATTTACAGAGATTTCCTGCTCCATACCACTAGTCAACACCTTCTGCTCCTTGTTGGGATCGACACTCCTATTTATCAAAAGTACTATGATACACCCCCTATACTTGTGGGTCATCAAGACTATTTTCTGGCGCCATTGCCGGGGAGTGAAGCGCTATTGAAGAGTGGAACTGGTAAAGGAAACTTCTACTACGAGTATTGCTTTTTATTTCTATTTGTTACTTTGTTTCCAATATGGATAACCCACTTGATTTTCTGTTTTGGAAAACTACTACCACTGTTAGGGTAGTAGATGAATCACCACCTATTGAGATAGATCCTTTTAAGATACCTACAAATATTGGATCGTGTTATGGATAATTATTATTTAGGGGATGGAACTGTCCACCCTGGTGATCATTTGCTTTTATCCATGAATTATGCGGTTTGTTTAAGTGTGCAGGTACCACAACTGAACATGTGAAGAAGAAGTTACTCTCTATATCCTTGAAAGGGAGAGCTGAAGAATGGTATAAGCTGCTGAAGAATGGGCAATCCATGGAATGGGAGGAAATAATACCTCTCTTTTATTCTAAATTTTATCCTCCAAGTGAAATACACAAGGATAGGAATCTGATATATAACCTTTAGCCTTGTGATGGAGAGAGTACAACTTAAGATTGGGGGAGATTGAATTTAATAATGCTTAAATGTCCTATTCATGAACTCCCTAACAATATTATTATCAATAACTTTTATGCTAGGTTTTCTCTTCATGATAAAGATTTACTAGATGCTTCTTGTGCTGGATCATTCACACGTATGAAGGAAGAAGCTAAATGGGATCTCCTAGACCGTATTCAAGAGAACACTGAAGCTTGGGAGAATGACAAAGGAAGAAAGTCGGGTATAAATTATGATTATCAATGCATAAAATCTTTTATGGGAACTGATGGCTTCTGTGATATTAGTACTGAGTATGGTCTTGATTCTCAAGTTCTTGCAAAATGTTTTAAGTCCTTTGCCTCTTATATTGAAATTCCCAAAAAGGAGTGGGACAAGTACCATACTCCTTATAAAGACATTATTACCCATGTTCCTGCTAGCATAGAAGTTTGTACTATTGATCCTATTTTGCATGAACCTTATGTTGAGAAAATCCCTTCTCCTGCTAAGGTAAAGGAACATTCTATCATAGCTAATGTGGTTAGCAAAAGTACAAAGAAAACTGTGGAACCCGATGAGCAAATAAATATTGAACCTATGGTAGAGATTGTGAAAGATCTTGTCACTAAAAATATAGAGGATGAGCATATTGTCTTCTGTGAAGACGCTTCTAATATTGTCTCTCATCCTAGAAAAGCTAGTGTCCATGTGCTTTCTGTTAGAATTGGTGATCACTTCTATTATGGTTTATGTGATATTGGTGCTAGTTCTAGTGTTATTCCTTATGAGCTTTACAAGGAAATTATGCATGAAATTGGTCCTTGTGAGCTTGAGGACATTGATGTGGTTATTCACCTTGCTAATAGAGATACATTATGTCCCATTGGCATTGTAAGATATGTGGAGGTTCTTTGTGGTAACATTAAATACCCTGCTGATTTTCTAGTACTTGGTTTTGAAGCTAGTAAAACATATCCTATTATTTTTGGTAGACCCTTCTTGAACACATGTGGGGCTTTCATAGATTGTAGGAAGGAAGCAGTTTTTACTAAGTTTGATGGAGAGTCTTATGAGTTTAATTTTTCCAAATTTGCTAAAACTCCTTATGAAAATGAACTTCCTAATCAGGATTTTTTGGGTTGAACAACTTTCTACTATTTATCTTTCTCCTAACAATGCCTTGCAGCATTTTATGGAATATCATGAAAGCGATGTCTTCATGAAGGAAAGAAATGATATTGATGAGGTTTTCCTTCGTCAGCCTGATTTATTAAGCATAACTACCTGTGGAAGATTTGGGTACCACACTACCACCTAAAGGGGACCCTGTTTTCGAATTAAAACCTTTACCTGATGATCTTAAATATGCTTATCTTATTGATAAGAAAGTATATCCTTTATTATTAGTTTTAATCTTTCAGGACAGGAAGAAGAGAGGTTATTGGAAGTACTAAAGAAACACCGAGGAGCTATGGGCTATACTCTTGATGATCTAAAAGGGATTTCTCCTACTATATGTCAGCATGCTATTAATATAGAACCTGATGCCAAACCAGTTGTTGACCACCAACGCCGTCTAAATCCTAAGATGAAGGATGTGGTAAGAAATGAGGTATTAAAACTCCTTGATGCTGGTATTATTTACCCTATTTCTGATAGCCAATGGGTTAGCCTTGTTCATTGTGTTCCAAAGAAAGGGGGAATTACTGTTGTGCCTAATGAAAATAATGAGCATATACCCCAAAGAGTAGTGTTTGAGTATAGGATGTGCATTGATTTTAGAAAGGTTAATAAAGTTACTAAGAAAGATCATTATCCTTTGCCCTTTATTGATCAAATGCTAGAAAGGTTGTCTAAAAAGACCCACTTTTTCTTTCTTGATGGTTATTCTGGGTTCTCTCAAAGCGCTGTGAAAGCGCAAGACCAAGAGAAGACCACTTTCACTAGTCCTTATGGCACTTATGCTTACAGGCATATGCCTTTTGATTTATGTAATGATCCTGCTACCTTTCAGAGATGTATGTTTGCTATCTTTCATGGTTTTTATGAGGAAATTGTGGAGGTTTTCATGGACGATTTCTCCGTATATGGAACTTCTTTTGATAACTGTTTGCACAACATTGATAAAGTTTTGCAGAGATGTGAAGAAACCAACCTTGTTCTTAATTGGGAGAAATGCCATTTCATTGTTAATGAAGGGATTGTTCTTGGACACAAAATTTCTGAAAGAGGCATTGAAGTTGATAGAGCCAAAATTGAAGCAACTGAGAAGATGCCTTGCCCTAGAGATATAAAAGGTATTCGTAGTATCCTTGGTGATGTTGGTTTCTATAGGAGTTTTCTTAAAGATTTCTCCAAAATTTCGAAGCCCCTTACCAAACTTATTCAAAAAGTTGTACCTTTTGTTTTTGATGATGATTGTAAGTAAGCTTTTGAAACTTTGAAGAAAGCTTTGACTACTGCTCCTATTGTTCAACCACCTGATTGGAGTTTACCTTTTGAAATTATGTGTGATTCTAGTGATTTTGCTATGGGTGTTGTCCTTGGGCAGCGTGTTGATAAGAAGTTGAATGTTATTCATTATGCTAGCAAGACTCTAGATACTACTCAAAAGAATTATGCTACTACTAAAAAAGAGTTCTTAGCTGTAATCTTTGCCTGTGATAAGTTTAGACCCTATATTGTTAATTCAAAGGTCACTATTCATACTAATCATGCTGCTATTAAGTACCTTATGACAAAGAAGGACGCTAAGCCTAGGCTTATTAGATGTGTGCTATTTTTACAAGAGTTTGATCTTCATATTGTAGATAGGAAAGGTGCTGAAAATCCTATTGCTAACAATTTATCTCGTTTGGAAAACATTTCTTTTGACCCTTTGCCTGTTAATGATAGTTTTCCAAATGTGCAGTTGGCTGCAATAAGGGTAAGCCAGCATGAGAGTCCTTGGTATGCTGATTATGCTAACTTTATTGTTTCCAAGTATTTGCCTCCAACCTTTACAGCCCAGCAAAGAAGAAAACTCTTTTATGATCTAAGGCATTACTTTTGGGATGACCCACATTTATATAAAGAAGGAGTAGATGGTATTATGCAAAGATGTGTTCCAGAATTTGAACAATAAGAGATATTGAGAAAATTTCATGGCAGTGCTTATGGAGGACATCATGCTAGTGATAGGACTGCACAAAAGGTTTTACAATCTGGATTTTATTGGCCTACTATTTTCAAAGATGCAAGGAAGTTTGTCTTATCATGTGATGAATGTCAAAGAGTTGGTAACATTTCTAGACGCAATGAAATGCCTATGGATTATTCACTTGTTATTGAACCTTTTGATTGTTGGGGATTTGACTTTATGGGTCCTTTTCCTCCTTCAAAAGTGTACACTCATATTTTTGTTGCTGTTGACTATGTTACAAAGTGGGTAGAAGCCATACCTACAAACAACGTTGATGGTAACACCTCTTTAAAAATGCTTAAGGATGTTATTTTTCCTAGGTTTGCTGTGCCTAGATATCTCATGACTGATGGAGGCTCTCATTTTATTCATGGTGGTTTTAGGAAAACTCTCGCTAAATATGGTGTTAACCATAGAATTGCTTCAGCTTATCACCCCCAAACCAGTGGGCAAGTAGAACTTTCCAATAGGGAAATTAAATCTATCTTGCAGAACACTGTTAGATCTAGGAAAATTTGGGCTAAAAAGTTGAATGACGCTTTATGGGCTTATAAAACTGCTTATAAAAATCCTATGGGGATGTCTCCTTACAAAATGGTCTATGGGAAAGCTTGTCACTTGCCTTTAGAATTAGAACACAAAGCTTATTGGGCAGTGAAAGAATTGAATAGATATTTTAAACTTGTTGGGGAGAGAAGATTGATTGATTTGAGAAATTCAAATGAGTGGAGTTGTGAAGCGTATGAAAATGCTAGACTCTTTAAGGAAAAAGTAAAAAATGGCATGATAGGAGAATTATCAAAAGGGAGTTCCATGTTGGTGAGAAAGTCCTTTTGTATAGGTCACGGCTCAGATTTTTGAAGGGAAACTACTCTCAAAATGGGAAGGACCTTTTGTTATTGAGGAAGTATATCGTTCAGGTGCTATCAAAATATCTTCTTTAAAGGACGACACCACACAGGTGGTGAATGGTCAAAGACTAAAACATTATATTTCTAAAGATTCTTATAATGAAGATGTTGACATTATTCAAATGGTGACTACGGAAGAATTTATTAGAGACCAAACACCAGAATCTGTAGAATCCGTCTTTGAATAGGTAAAAGTGGTGAAAACAGAAGGTTCGTGAAAACCCTATCTTTTTATATTTTTATGTATTTATTACATACGGAAGGTTAAGAGACCAAATAGATGAGGAAACGGAGGCTAGGATGGCCACACTCACCCCAGGCGCGGGCCCTAGCTGGCCGCGCCTGGAGGGGGTGGGAGCCCCCGAACTCCGTCTCCTCTTTGTTTTTGCACCAGTACCTTCCTTGTGTTTAGAGCCCCCCGGATCCCCCGAGGTGCGTGTATCGTTTTCTCGTCGTGTTTTCATTTCGATCTGTTTCTGTCAGGAAATCTTCTCAAGTTTAGATCACCATGGTCTCTGCCAACGATAAAGGCAAGAAGACCGAGGAAGATGATCTTCAAATCCCCAATGAGGAGGAGATTTTGGTAGGGGATGAAGAAGACATGGAGGAGGACGAGCATCCAGACACCCGCGCTACTGTCGCAAGCATTGGAGTGGTGGCAAATCCTACCAACCTTAGGAGGACATCATGGATGTCTATAGGAGGGAAACCTCCATGTCTCGTCTTCGTTCCACGGTAACCTCCTCCACGTACCAAGAATCCCTTCCATACACTTATACATGAGCAACAATACCAACAAGTGCCCAAAGGGAACTTTCCCTCGGTTTGGGATCTGCCTCGCTCTAACCATGCAGGGAAAGAACATACTAGGAAGGAAGAGTGGGGAAAGAATATTAAGGATTGGGACTCTCGGTCCGATATGATCATGAACCGCATTGATCATAATTCAGAGTTGATTCGTACTCCGGCCTTCAAGATTGAGGATTTGAGGAAACTTATTGAGGATCTTATCAAGAGAACACCACCATCACCAAAGGAGTGATTCGTCATCAGGTTTGGCATCCCCTTGGCTTAATCATGTGGGAGTGTCACCGTATCACATCATTATCTTTTACTTTTTTAGTAGATTCGTATCTTTGGTAGAGAAGTTATTTGATAGGTTGGTTTGCATGTGGAAGTATCTCTCCTTTAGTTGATTATCTATGTATCCCTTGGTGTGAGTGCCTTTATGCAATATTAATGACAAGTTTCATCTTTTACTTTTTGCACTTCTTATTTTAGTTTGCAATCTATATTATATGATTGATCTTGTTGATCAGTATTTGTATCACTTTCGGAGCATCAAGTAGATCTAAATTGGTTTTGGCAAACCGAGCTCTGGTCAGTAGCAACCTTTTTGAGGTTTGAAAGGAAAAAACAAAAAGTTTACAGGTATTTTGTATCATTTATTTTCATTCTTTATTGGCTCATAAGCTTAGTATTCTTTATTTAAGATCTTTTGTTTCTTCAAGGAAGATTGCATGTTTGGTTTTATCACTTGTAGGTTTGTTTGTTTCCTTCAACTCTTTTGCTTGCTACCCAGCCTTGCTAGCCAAAAACCTGTTTTGAGAAGGCATACTTCTCATGCATTCAACCCCTTTGAACCAAACATGTGCCATTTGTGTCCACCATATCTACCTAATAGCATTATTGCTATTCCAAGCAAATTCTCAAGCTTCATCTATCTTTCGAATTAAAAAGTATTTTTTTATCATAAAACTAGTTAGTAAAGCTCTCATGAACTTGATGGCACACCTTATTTTCTTGCCCCTAATAAACTTGAACCATTGTGTCATCGAAGTTGTATATGCTTGCATCTATACGTTGGGATTAGCAGAACCGTGTTGTCACGGGGAACACTTTCAAAACTTATGGATTCTTATCCAGTTGATATCATGCTCTTTTGTTTGCAGATGTCGTCGGTGTGAAATAAAATGGGAGCTTGTAAGTACATGGAGTTATGTATGTGTGTTAGAGAAATGCCTCGGCCGCTAGCCTAAGCCATGCCTAATCATGGTGGAAACTTGCAGCATAAGCATAGTGAGCAATCTGTGAAGCATCCTCAATAAAAACCTATGCAAATAGCAAATAAAAAGATCACTGAGATGCTCTTTGTCTTCTTGCCTTGTCATTTTGATTATGGGATAGCTCCTGTATCATGTGAAAGGGGTACCCCGTTGGAGGTTCTTTATGATATACATGTACTTACAATGACAAGAACTTACCGGTAACTAAAGTTGAGAAGCATGAGGAGCGGCCCTCGTACTCAAGGGACATGAGATTGCCAACCTATATTTCGTCAATCATATACTCCATCCTTGTTCACTTTAACCTTAATAACCTCAAGATTCTTATGATAGGGCAATGAGGGCTCAAAGCTAGTAAGTACCATAATCTTTTGGAAGCTCTTTATGGACTTGAAATCCATGCTTCCCTCTATGAAGTACCTTTCTTCTATTGTTAAGTTGAGTTAGTAAACCTTTTTTCTCTCTATCTCTAGCCAGCATTTGAGTTGTTGTGTTTCAAGCATTCATATGATGATTTATTCAATCATGTTCTTTATCTTCCTTGTTTGCACAAGACTCTTATCTATTGAGTATTACTTTGAAAGCCATCATTGTGAAAAACTTTTTATGTTTGAGCAAAGAGTACTCTTGTTGTGAAACTTCTACAAAAGCTTTTTGTGAAACTGTTTGCCAGCTGTTCTCTGACCAAGTGATGACCCACAAGTATAGGGGATCGCAACAGTCTTCGCGGGTAGTATTACCCAATTTATTGATTCGACACAAGGGGAGCCAAAGAATACTTGCAAGCCTTAACAACTAAGTTTTTAGTTCAACTGCACCTGGAAATAGTTCTTGCTCACAGAAGTTTATCAGTAGAAACAGTTTGTAGTAGCAGCAACAGTAATAGCAACAATGAAACAGGAACAATAGTAAGAGTAACAGTAACAATAGGATTCGAGTGCGGTAGGCATAGGGATGGATGGACAGGCGTTGTATGGACGAGTCTAAACATGTAACTTCAAGATCTAGGGCATTGCAGATAAATAATAACAAGCATCCAAGTATTAAAAAATCCTAGGCGTGTGCCCCAAATATAGTCATACGTGCTCGCAATGAGAACTTTCACAACATCTTCTGTCCAGCCAGCCCGTGGTAGCGGGGCCTCTAGGGAACTACTGGCAATTAAGGTGCTACTTTTAATAGAGCACCGGAGCAAAACATTAACACTCCTTGAACACATGTGATCCTCACACCACAAACATCTCCTCCAGTTATCCCAATTATTGTCACTTTGGGGCCTTTGGATCCGAACAATGATATGTGTACACAACTTGCAGATAAGATCACAAAAAAATACTATCATAATGATTCAATAATAAGTTCAGATCTGAGATCATGGTACTTAGGCCCTAGTGACGAGCATTAAGAACAACATGTTGAAACAAAGTCAAATGGCACTAATAGAGATACTAGGCACTATGCCCTAACAGATCTTGTTCGATTACATGATAGAACTCATCCATTCCCTACCATCGACAAGCCTACAGCGGGGGATTACTAAATCATGGATGAGGGAAACACCGGTGGTTGATGGAGATGCATTGGTGATGATGATGGTGATGATCCTCTCCAAATTTCCTGTCCCGGCAGGGTGCCAGAACGGAGTTTCTGGATCCGAATCTTGGTTTCTGGTGGCGGCGGTGGAGCGGAACTCTTTATGGAAAACTATCGAACCCACATCCTTTTTAGGTCGAAAGGAAACTTATAGGCGCAGAGGGAGGCCGAGGGGGTGCCTGGGGAGGCTGCACCCTCCCCCCCAGGCGCGACCAGTGGTGGGCCCGCGCCGGGCATGGGTGTGGGCCCCCAGGCTCCTTCTCCATCTCGTCTTATGGCTCCGTGGATCTTCTGGTGAAATATAATTTTTGGTGTATTTTCCGGGATTTTTCCTGATAGTTCATTTTCTGCAAACAAAAACAAGTCACCAAGGTAATTCTGCTGAAAAACAGCGTCATCCCGTGTTAGTTGTATGCAAATCACATAAGTTTAGAGGAGAAACAATAGCAAAGTGTTCGAGAAAGTAGCTTAGCTTATTGCTTGTCCTCAAGCAATTCAGTTGAAAACTGAGTGCGATAAAAGAACTTTCACAAACACTTTGCTTCATATAATGTAAATATTCTCAGCACAGGAGTACATTCTTAGAAAATTCATAATAAGGAGTATGCAACTAAGTCTACTCAATAGTCATTGCAAGCTATGAAGAGAAACCAACTCAATTAATAAGTAGCATGAAACATAAACATAAGCAACATTGCAATGCTCATAGTAAGGTATGATAGGGTGGTATATCGCTTGAGTTTGTTTGAAGAGCACAAAATAAATGCCAAGGCACCTATGAAGTTCAAGTGAAGACTAGAGATAAAGATATCAGAGATACAAGCATCAAAGTCATGACAAAATTAACCATGTTTTGGAACAAACACAAAAATGACAACTATGCTCTCAAGAAGGTGTTCATAGAATAAGTGGTGACTCAACAAAGTTGTGAAAACGGTTTTGAAAGGTTTGAAAGGCTTCCCAATGCTGAAAGGAAGGTACTCATTAGCTTTGAGATCTCATTGCCCCTATCATAGGCATCTTCATGTGGTTAAGGTGAAAGTGAGGTCCACTCTGAATCATATTCTTGACAGACCATAGACTGGAAATCCCAAGTCCCTTGAGTACGAGGGCCGCTTCGCATGCTACTCAACTTTGGTCACCTGAAAGTTCTTGTCATTGTAAATACATGCATATCATATAGAACCGCCAAAGGGGTACCCCTTGCACATGGCACAAGAGCTTTCCCATAACCAAAATGACAAGGCAAGCAGACAATGAGCATCTCAGCAATCTATGCATAGCTTTTTATTGAGGATGCTTCATAGATGCTCATTATGGTGATGCTGCAAGATTCCACCATGATTAGGCATGGCTTAGGCTAGCGGCCCAAGTGTTTCTATAACACAATGTGTAAACTCCATGAACTCACAACCTCCCCTTTTATTTCACATCGTCGACATCCGTAAACAAAAGAGCAAAGTATCAACTGGATAGGATATCCAAAAGGTGTTGAAAGCGTTCCCCATGACAACACGGTTCTGCTGACTCTCAGCATATAATTTGGAAGCATATAACTTTCATGGACTAGTCATAATGGTTCAATATTATTAAGCGCAAGGAATAAAGTGGACCATCAAGTTCGTGAGAGCTTTACTAACTAACTTTCTCAAAACAGACAAACATTTTATTTTGGAAGAAAACACGGCAAATGGAATATGCACTGAAATATCAAATAATGCTAATAGGCAGGTATGGTGGACACAACTGGCAATATTGGTTTCGGGGAGTTGGAAGCACAGGTAGAGAACATACTCAGTGCAAGTGAAGGCTAGCAATAGAGAGGGAGCAACAAATGAGAGAGTAATAATTGTCATAATCATGCTTGAAACAAAACAGGATTAACTATGGCCTGAACGTGATACTAGAACTCTAAGGCAAAATAAATCATCAAGGCTTACTGACTATTGATTAGTCATATGCATGCGTGAGCATGTGCCAAGTCGATTCACATGAATAGTCAGAGGAGGATACCACAATATCATACCAAAATATGAATAAAACAATACAAGCAAACATTCATATGACATGCTACAAACTATTAGCAAGCTGGAGCTAATCATACACAAGCAAGAACTACTAAGCATCCATAATGACATACACCTTACACAAACATGCCAAGCATGCTCATAATGATGAGTATATGTACAAAAATGAAACAAATAGAGTTCGTTACCAGCCTCTTACCACACCTCAAGTTGTCTTAATCTTCATTATTGCCCTTCACTTGTGTGACTTGAATAATAACATGAAACCAAAATCCACTAAGGACGGCTGAACCCTGCAAAGAACTCACAAAACCAAAGAATAACAACAAATATTTTTGGCTTTTTCAATTTTTCAAACAATCCAATAAAGCAAAAGAAAACCAAAAACAAAAACTAAGACGCTCCAAGAACAACACAGCTGTGCATGAAACAATAAAAACGAAGTGTCTAGAAATACCTGAGATTTTTATTGATGAAGAAGGGGATACCTTGGGCACCCCCAAGCTTTGACGCTTGTACCTCTTGAATATTTATTGGGGTGACACGGGGTGGATCCCCCCAAGCTTGAGCTTTTGTCCATTCTTCATATCATAACAGCATCCTCTCTCTACAGCTGAAATTTTTCCTTCATACAACACTTCACACAATCTTCATTAGCAACATTAGTGTATTCAAAAGATAATATACCTTTAGGTAAAGCTTTGGAACAGCAATTTTTTTACTATAACACAAAATACTGTAGCAACTCCTTCAAAAATCTCAATTCCCCAAAAGAGAACTCAAAAAGGAATCAATAAGAAGCAAATGCAAATAATGGCAGATATCTGTGAAAACAGACTAGCAGGTAGAAACCTATTTTTTTGAAACTCTTCTGTTGCTCAAATAAAGAAGTGTTGAACTAACGAAAGTTAGCTAATATACTAGGGGATTTATTCGAAAATGTTGAGCTCAATCCAACTTATAGAGACTCCTCATGAATTTTTATGTTGGAGGACAAAAATCTGTTTCGGGACAGCAACTCCCCAAATCTCACTTCCCTCTCATTAGAGGTCATTCTTGGCAAAAAAGAAAATAAAAAGGATAAGGAGAGGTCATTACTGAAGTAATAACTTCTAAGACTCAAGAAAAGTTTTGGGTTATCTCCTAATAAGTACTTTTCTTTACGCCTTTAAGTTAGGCACGACGAAGAGCAAGGATTGGAAAGGAGAAAAATAAAAGTGAGCAAGTATAAGCACTGTGAAAGCATGGTTTTGTTCATTAAAATTATTTTGTTAACAAGTTTGATCAGGTCTTGTTACCAAAACAATCTTATATGAAACAAAACTTTGCATTCCACAAGGTGATTATGTTACCTCATACTTGATAGCAATGGTCCCAATCATAATAGTTTCAAAAATTTCTTGTGGAATGGGACAATATATTTCTCCAACCTTGATGCTCTCAATATTTTCAATGGAATTCAGGAAATAGCTTATAACAACCTTCTTGGGGAAATAAAAATTATTCTCTTTGTCATCAATATTGAATGTTACTTTTCCTTGATTACAATTAATGACAGCACCTGCAGTATTAAGAAAAGGTCTCCCAAGAATAATAGACATATTATCATCTTAAGGCATTTCAAGCACAACAAAATTAGTTAAAACCAAGAAATTATGAGCCACTTCAACAGGAACATCCTCACATATACCAACAGGAATAGTAGTTGACTTATCAGCCATTTTCAAAGATATATCAGTTGGTATCAACTTTTCTAGCTGGATTCTCTTGTAGAGAGAAAAAGGCATAACACTAACTCCATCTCCTAAATCACATAAAGTAGTTCTAACATAATTATTCTTAATAGAGCAAGGAATAGTTTGTATACCTAGATCACCAAGTTTCTTTGGAACCTTATCATTGAAGGAATAATTAGCAAGCACAGTAGAAATCTCCTCATTAGGAATCTTCCTTTTATTAGAGACAATATCCTTCATATACTTTGAATAAGGAGGCAACTTAATGGCATCAGTCAAAGGAATTTGCAAAAATAAAGGTTTCATCCACTCACAAAACTTGTTGTAGTGTTCTTCCTCCTTTGACTTGTGTTTCTTACTTGGAAAAGGCATAGGTTTCTGCACCCAAGGTTCTCTCTCTTTACCATGTTTATTAGCAATAAAATATTCTTTTGTACCTAGTGTTTTTAGTGTGCTTCTCAGGTTCTTCCTCAACTTCCTCCATATCAGGAGCATCATTATTACCATTACCACTCTCAGTTTCAGCATCAGAGACAGATATACTATTAGGATCTATAGCAGGTTCATGTGGTTACTCAACTATTTTATGTTTCTTTTTCTTTCTCTTACAAGGACTACCACTATTCTCCCCTTGGGAATCCTGCTCATTTCTCTTAGGGTGTCCTTCAGGATATAAAGGATCTTGAGTAGCTATACCACTCCTAGTTCTAATTCCATAAGCATGTTTATCTCCTGAGGTATTAACTAGCATATCCTTTTGTACCTTAGCAAGTTGATCAAGTTGGGTTTGAACCATTTGAAAGTGTTCACAAAGCATGTTAATATCATTAGACATTCTTTCCACAATATCTTTCAACTCATGGATAGCTCTAGAGATTTCCAATAAATGATTCTGAACTTGTTTATTAAAATTACCTTATTTAACAATAAATGTGTCAAGTTCCTCTAACCATTGATTAGGAGGCTTAACATAGGGAATGTCCCCTTCATTAAAGTGGAGAGAGTGTACCTCAATAGTAGATGGGTGAGTAATTGGCTTGCATAGTTCTTCTATAGGTGGTATATTCTTCACATCTTCCGCTCTAATACCTTTCTCCTTTATACACTTCTTAGCTTCCTCAATCACTTCATAATTTAATGCAATAACTCTCCTCTTCTTTCTTGTTGGTGTTGGAACTGGTTCATGAGTAATAGGCTTAGGTGCATTAAGCTCAGTTGAAGTCCAATCATCATAATTCTTGCTTATCTTAGCCATTAATTCTTCAACATCTGTAGGAGTCCTTTTCCTGAAAACACAATCAGCAAAGCTATCTAGGTAGGTCCTAGAATCATCAGTTAGTCCATTATAATAAATATCAAGAAGCTCATTCTTAGGTAATGGACATCCAGGATGTGCATGAATCAAGGCATAGAACCTTGTCCATGACTCAGGCAATTTTTCTTCTTATCCCTGTTTAAAATCAAAAAGTCTCAGCAAAGCAGCATGTCTAGCACTGGGGGGGGGGGGGGATATTTCTAGAAGAAAGAAGCAATCAAGCAATCAGGGCTATCAATGGAACTAGCAGGTAAACTATTAAACTAAGTCCTAGCTTCTCCTAGAAAAAAGGGAAGATCTTAGTAACAAAGTACTTGCGCATCTTACAATCATCAGAGAATAAAGCACTCATAGTAGAAAGCTCATTCATATGAATCACAACACTCATTTTCAGTCCCACAAAAAGGTTATTTCTCAACAATGTCCAAATAAGATAAATCAAGAGAGAAATCATAATCTTCATCTTTAATATTTATGGGAGAGTTGGAAAACTTAGGATCAGAGGACAGTTTAGGCATAATAGTACGCCTAGCAAGGAGACTCTTAATAGCACTAGTACCATGTGTGTTTTGGCACTCATCAACAAATTCATCAGTGAACTCAATGTAACCATCATTAATATAATAACTCTCACTAGACTCAGGTGAGCTAATAGGTGTAATAGTGTCTTCACTAGGAGTTTTAGTATTTCCTAGACTAGCCATAGTAGCATCTAGAAAAGGACCTAATGAACCACTCGCATCAAGCACAGTATAAGTAACATCATGAGCATCAAAATCAGTTTCAGACTAGTGGATGGTAAAATTGGGAACTTTCCATCATGAGACTTCCCCATGATGAAAGGAGTATCAGTGAACAATAATAGATCCAAGTGAACTTACAAATAAAGCTATGCTCCCCGGCAACGGCGCCAGAAAATAGTCTTGATGACCCACAAGTATAGGGGATCGCAATAGTCTTCGCAAGTAGTATTAACCAATTTATTGATTCGACACAAGGGGAGCCAAAGAATACTTTGTAACATCCCTAAAATCATGATTTCAAAGATTGCATATCATTCATGCATGCATATATAATTGAGATCAATTTCAAAACTCATTTCAGAAAAACAGAAGCACATAGTGCTATCATTTTATGTGAGCAAACTTTAATCAAATGGCCGTTCCCATTTGAGAATTTGAATGTTTTAAACCTAGATTGTTTGTCTCCCTTGTTGAATGGATTGAGTGTGGAATTTGAACCAAGCTTTACAAAATTGAAATGGTTTCAAAAACCATTTTTCAAACATTTGCCAATTAAGTGCAAAGTCCCTGCTATTTTGTTTCTCCAAAAATGACCAAGCCTTTACAAAGTAACCACATGGTTTTATGCCTAGATTTCAGACTGTTGCACACTGCAAAAACCCCAGAAAGATTTGAATTCAAAAAGAGTTTGAATTCATTTGAAAACCATTCCTGAAAATCAAAACAGAAAAAGAAAAGGAATAAAGAAAGGAAAAGGGCCAGGCGCTCCTATTCTAGCCCAGCAGCAGAACCGGCCCAGCTAGCCCACCCGGCCTCTCTCTCGCTCGCTCGCACGCGCAGACGCACTCACGCGGTCGCTGACACCCAGACCCCACCCCCTCTCTACTTATTTCGCTGACGCGCGGGCCCCATCCACGTCATCGTCTTCTTCCCCAAATCCCGCGCACGAACTCCGCCGCTGCCCGTTGCTGCCTTGATTCCGCGAGGTAAATGGCATTTATTCCCTGGGCGTTTCTTGTCGAGCCTCTGGATATATAATCCCCACTCTCTCGCGACCATTTCCCCTCAACCAATTCCTCCTTCACGCCACCAGGCTGCCCACAACTCGCTCGACGCCTCCGCTGTTCCGACGACCGCGCCGCCGAATTCCGGTGAGCTTCGTGTTCCCCTCTGCCCCTGACTCATGCTATCACGCTCAGCAACTTCTTGCGCATCCACTGACACGCCTTGTTTTCTCTTGCATGATCTGTAGCCTCGACAGGGACTTCAACTGAGCGCTACCACTCTCTGCACGAACTCCGGCGACCTCTTCCCGTAAGTACCAGCCGCCCCTTGCCCTCTGTCTGATACGATTAGGATCCCCATCGTCTTACGCATCTGACCGTACCTTCCTTTTGACTTAGCGCGACGCAGAACCTCGCCAACTTCGACGACAGCCGCAACCGACGCATTCGCGAACTCCGGCGAGGAATCTCCGACAACCTCGTGCGCCCCTTCTCAAGCCATCACCACCTTGAGCTTCAGCACACCGCTGCGGTTCTGGTAAGCTTCTTCCCTCACTCTCGCGCGACCTAGAACGCCAGCGCCGCCGCTGACAGACGCGCCGCCGCTAGCGCCGCTCGGTTTTGGTTAGATGAATTGCAGCCGTCAGATCTAGATCCAGCGCGTAGGATTAGTCCACTTATCGAACCGTTATGTTTCGATCTGAACCGTGCATCGCCACTTAGATCCTACGGCTCGCGTGCGTGATCCGGTGCGAAGCGGTACGCGCCAGTAAAATTAAGACACGTGGCTAGGGTTAGAGTTTAAAACAGGATTTAAAACAGATTTGGATTCAAATTTGAATAGGCTATAACTTTTGATTCCCACGTTAGATTTTTGCAAATTTTATATTGTTGGATTCAGGGAGACAAGCCCTTTATGTTTATGCAATGTGTTTAGTGAAAAGTTTCTGTTAAAATGACTTTATTTGTAGAAACTTGTCTAGGACTATTTTGAGTATAGAATAGTAATTTGTTTTAGTGCTAAATAAGTTTGAATTAGCAAGTTTTTGACTTGGTTATGATTCATTATCATGCACTTGTTTGGTTGGGTTTTAAAATCATCACTTAGCATCTTTTTTGCATGCATGCATATATTTATGTTTGTATATGAATTGTGTGTAAAATTTGTGCTACCATTTTGTGTAGACTTTGGTGCTAGTGACTGTGATTGTGAAGAGTGCTACTCTCCCCACTACCAAGGCGAGTGGTACTTCATGAATATTTCCATCCCTATATTTTGTACAAGCATTAGAAATATTTTGCTAAGTCTTGCATGTTACTATTTTTGCCAAGTGCAAAGTTGGGAAATCCTAAGTCGATATAGAATTGCTAGGAAATTCATAAGTTAAGTTACTATGCCATTGCTTATCCTAGCTAGTAGCAAACAAGGGTTGGTAAAGTATATACATGCTATGATGAAAATATTTCTAAGTCTTTGGACTTAGGTTTTTCTTAATAAAACAACTAAGTCAATGAAACACCTGGGTGGAATGGGACTTGAATGGTGGTTTTTGGTTGAGTGGTTACACAAGGCCCATGGACATGGTTTACCTTGTGTATCTCACTTGTGGTATGCCACCCAGGCACAAAGGGATTTTAGAGGCCAAGTGTTGAGAAGCTTATAGTGCAGCCACTTGGCAATATGGGTTCTGCCTGGATCACATAAGTTGCTAGAACTTAGCCATTTGGACAGTTGGTGGTAGTGGGAATGATAGGTTGGAGCGCGTCCATTTGGTCTAAGGAAAGGCTTCTGAAAGGTCCTCTCTTGGTAAACCAAGTCTGGTGGGGAAAGTGCACAACCTCTGCAGATGGAAAATCTAAGTACTTAGCAAAGTCCATGGCAATGGACAACTTGAGCATCAAGACATGGAAGCTATCAAGAATCTCATCACTCCAATTTCTAAGTAAAACTTGTGGGTGAACAAGGGTGAAGGACCTCAATGTCTATTGATGGTTTCTTGGGAAAAGTTTTTGAAAAAGAAAAACTTAGAGATTTCAACTAATAGGAAAACCTATTTTGAGCAAAGCAAGCCAAGCTACACTTAGCCAAATTGCATATAGTATTATAGTCCACTTAAAAATTTACTAAGGTATCACTTGCCAATACTATTCCAAAGTATTGACCCACTGTGGCTGTAACTTGTGATGTTGCAGGTTACTCCGATGATGATTAGGTGTCATGAGTCTACACTCAACATGCTTGCCTGTGGCACATGAAGATGAAGACTTATGTTTATTTACTTATTCCAAACTCTTGTATTAGGCCTGTGGCCTTGAGTTGTAAAAGACTATGTTTTATCTCTGGAATGGATGTAATAAATGACCTTTGTATATGTGTACTTCATCTTAAACTGTGGATGCTAGCAATGATCCAGGGACTAGCATTGCAATCACAGGGATCCTTTTCCTTTACAAAGGAGGGATCTTACATACTTGCAAGCCTTAACAACTGAGTTGTCAGTTCATCTGCAACTGGAAATAGTTCTTGCTCACAGAAGTTTATCAGTAGCAACAGTTTGTAGTAGCAACAGCAACAGTGAAACAAGAACAATAGTAACAGTAACAGTAACAGTAGGATTCGAGTGCGGTAGGCATATGGATGGATGGACGGGTGATGTATGGACGATTCTAAACATGCAACTTCAAGATCTAGGGCACTGAAGATAAATAATAACAAGCATCCAAGTACTAAATAATCCTAGGCATGTGCTCGAAATATAGTCATATGTGCTCGCAATGAGAACATGCACAACATCTTCTGTCCAGCCAGCCCGTGGCAGAGGGGCCTCTAGGGAACTACTGGCAATTAAGGTGCCCCTTTTAATAGAGCACGGGAGCAAAGCATTAACACTCCGTGAACACATGTGATCCTCACACCACAGCCATCCCCTCCGGTTGTCCCAAATATTGTCACTTTGGGGCCTTTGGATCCGGACAATGATATGTGTACACAACTTGCAGATAAGATCACAAGCAATACTATCATAATGATTCAATAATAAGTTCAGATCTGAGATCATGGAACTCGGGCCCTAGTGACAAGCATTAAGCACAACAAGTTGCAACAAAGTCAAATAGCACTAATATAGATACTAGGCACTATGCCCTAACAGATCTTATTCGATTACATGATAGAACTCATCTAATCCCTACCATCCCCAAGACTACATTGGGGGATTACTCACTCATGGATGAGGTAAACATAGGTGGTTGATGGAGATGCATTGGTGATGACGATGGCGATGATCCTCTCCAAATTCCCTGTCCTGGCAGGGTGCCAGAACGGAGGTTCTAGATCCGAATCTTGGTTTCTGGTGGCGATAGCGGCGGAAGAGCGGAACTCTTTCTGGAAAACTATCGAACCCCCCTCCATTTTTAGGTCGAAAGGAAACTTATAGGCGCAGAGGGAGGCCGAGGGGGTGCCTGGGGTGGCTGCACCCCCTAGGCGTGGCTAGTGGTGGGACCGCGCCTGGCATGGGTGTGGGCCCCCAGGCTCCTTCTCCATCTCGTCTTCTGGCTCCATGGATCTTCTGGTGAAATATAATTTTTGGCGTATTTTCCGGGATTTTTCCTGATAGTTCATTTTCTGCACAAAAACAAGACACCAAGGTAATTCTGCTAAAAATAGCATCAGGCCGTGTTATTTGTATCCAAATCACACAAGTTTAGAGGAGAAACAATAGCAAGGTGTTCGAGAAAGTAGATACATTTTGGACTTATCACCAAGAACAAACTTCGCCAATTCCATTTATGATTTATCTTTATGCATCTCTATTGTGACTCATGTACTTGTTGCAAACTAAGTTATATAATGGTGAGTTGCTTTCTTCTATGAGTTGTGTAATGGTAAGTGTGATGCTTCTTGTCCATATTATTTTATCGACACTTCACTCCATAAACCTGTGGACATGTTTACTGAGCTCAGTTTTCGCTTGGGGACAAGTGAAAGTCTAATCTTGGGGGGAGTTGATGACCCACAAGTATAGGGGATCGCAACAGTCTTCGCGGGTAGTATTACCCAATTTATTGATTCTAAACAAGGGGAGACAAAAAATACTTGCAAGCCTTAACAACTGAGTTGTTAGTTCAGCTGCACCTGGAAATAGTTCTTGCTCACAGAAGTTTATCAGTAGCAACAGTTTGGTAGTAGCAACAGCAAAGCAACAACAGTAGCAACAACAACAGCAATAGTGAAACAAGAGCAAAAGTAACAGTAACGGTAACAGTAGGATTCGAGTGCAGTAGGCATAGGAATGGATGGACGGGCGTTGCATGGACGAGTCTAAACATGTAACTTCAAGATCTAGGGCATTGAAGATAAATAATAATAAGCACCCAAGTACTAAACAATCCTAGGCATGTGCTCCAAATATAGTCATACGTGCTCGCAATAAGAACTTGCACAACATCTTCTGTCCAGCCAGCCCGTGGCAGCGGGGCCTCTAGGGAACTACTGGCAATTAAGGTGCTCCTTTTAATAGAGCACCGGAGCAAAGCATTAACACTCCGTGAACACATGGGATCCTCACACCACATCCGTCCTCTATGGTTGTCCCAATTATTTTCACTTTGGGGCTTTTGGATCCGGACAATGATATGTGTACACAACTTGCAGATAAGATCACAAACAATACTATCATAATTATTCAATAATAAGTTCAGATCTGAGATCATGGCACTTGGGCCCTAGTGACAAGCATTAAGCACAACAAGTTGCAACAAAGTCAATTAGCACAAGAGAAACTAGGTACTATGCCTAACATATCTTATTCAGTTACATGATAGAACTCATCCAATCCCTACCATCCCCAAGCCTACAGTGGTAGATTACTCTGTAACATCCCAAAAATCATAATTTGAAAAGTTTGCATATCATTCATGCATTCATAAGTATTTGGTTATTTTGAAACTAGATTTCAAAATGAGATACCATTCTTATGCCTATTATTATATGCTAGAAAGGCAATGGTTCTATTTTACTCTCAAGGTATGAGGATACCTTGTTATGATCAGAAATATTTCAAATATGAATACAAAGCTTACACAAAAATTCTCAAAACAAAATTCAAATATAAAACCACTTTATGCCTATTATCTATAATCTTATTAAGGCATGGATTTATTTTATTTTCCTTTATGTCAAAGCGCCTTGGACTAAACAGTAAGGTTTTACACTCATTTGAGTACAAAATTTTCACTTCAAAAACACAAAATAAATTTGAATTCGAACTCATTTGAAAAGCATTTGAAATTGATTCAGAAAATCAAAACAGAAATAGAAAAGGAATAAAGAAAAAGAAAAAGGCCTATGCCAGCCTTTTGGCCCAACAACAGAACCAGCCCAATAGCCAGCCCACCTGAGACTCCCTTCCCCCTCTCTCTCACCCGCACCCACTCTACCCCGCAGTCACTGCACGGTGGACCTGCGCCAGCTCAGCCTTCGTCTTCCCCAAATCACGCGACAGACCGCGTCGCCGCTGCCGTTGCTTCTGTTGATGGCGCGACGTAAATGCCATTGATTCGGCGAGAGTTTCTTGCCGAGCCTCTTCCTACTTAAGACCCTCCGCACCGCGAGACTTTCCCCTCACTCTCCACACTCTCTCCGCCACCAGGTTGCCCAGAATTTAGCCTGCAACGCCGCTGACCAAGCATCTCCGGCGAGACATTGCGGTGAGCTCCGTCCACCCCTCCCTTTCTCGTTCACGCTAGCATGATTCCCTTGCTTGCACACTTTGTCTCATGCCTCTATTTTGTCTGCTTGTGACCTATGTCATCGTATTCGACAACCACTTCAAGTGCCCGACGCCCCACTCATCTCTGGTGAGAAATCACGGTAATCTCCGAGCGCCCCTTGTCTTCTCTTTGACCTTGTCATGCTCGCCGTGACCTTGCGCACCCCCTGATACCCTTGAATCGTGCTAGGGCGATCCAGAACATCGGCAACGTCATCGTCTGCAAGAACCCGACGCCGCCCGCAACTTCGATGAGCTCCTCCGGCCAACACAGCACGCCCCCGTCCACACCAGTGATCCGTTGAGCATCAGCGTGACCTCGCGAGTCTGGTAAGCGTCTCCACTAACCCCAGCCCCCTCTGTAGACGCCGGAACTCCACTGGTAGAGCACCGCCGTCGTGCCGCCATCGCTAGCGCCACCAGGAAATGGTCGCGTTCTTAGCAGCCGTTGGATCTAGATCTAGCGCGTAGGATTAGATCACTTAACGAAGGGGTACGAGTAGATCTAGCCCGTGCAATTTCATTTAGATCATGCGGCTCTCGTTGATCGATCCAGACGAACCGGTATGGGCCAATCACACACGCCCACGTGTCTCGGATTTTGATTTAAATATGGTTTTGAATCTATTAGTTATTCAAACTTGTAAATTCAATAACTTTTGATCTGTTTATCCGAAAAATACAAATAATATACCATTGGAATCACAAAAATAAATCCTACACATATGTTGGCTTATTTTTTTATTTTGTTTTCTGTTAAAATGGAAATTTATGCAGAGAAATTTGTAGGCCTAATTTGTGTATAAAAATTATTTAGAAAATATTTTAAAGGCCAAATTAAGTTTATTTGGTGTAAAAATGTTTAGTTTATTGTTCAGTACTGTTTTACTTGTATTGTTTAGTTTAGAAAAATCATCACATGGCATTTGCATGCATTCATATATTTTTGCTTGATTATTTGAAATATGAATTTGGTGCTATCATTTTATGTGTAGATTTTGGTGCTAGTGGTGATTGTGACTGTGAGGATTGTTGTTACTCCCCAACTTCCAAGGCAAGTGGTGCTTCATATTTTTGTCCCAATATTTTGACTATGCATTAGAAATATTTTGTATAGGGCTTGCATGATAATTTTTGCTAAATATCTATATGATATGCTTGGGAAATCCTAGTAGTTGTAGAATTGTTAGAATTTTCTCTAAGTTAAGATACTTGCTATTGCCATGCTTAGCCTATCTAGTAGCAACCATGGGTGGATTATATACATATGCTATGGAAAATTATTGCTAAGTCTCTGACTTGTGTTTTTCTTAATAAAACAACTAACTGATTGAAACACCTGGGTGAAATGGTTGTTTGGGTTATGTTGAGTGGTTACACAAGGCCCATATCTATGGTCTACCTTGTGTATCACACTTGTGGAAAGCCACCCAGGAACAAAGGGATTTGAGATGCCATATGTTAAGAAGCTTCTAGTGAAGCCACATGGCATTATGGGCTCTGCCTGGATCATATAGGTTGCAATAACTTAGCAAAATGGACAGTTGGTGGTAGGGGATGATAGGTTTGGAATGCGTCCATTTTGGTCTAAGGGAAGGCTTCTGAAAGGTCATGTCTCGATGCATGTCGATTCTTGTGGGGAAAGTGCACCACTCTACAGAAGGAAGAATCTAAGTACTTAGCCGTGTCCCCGACAATGGAAAATTTGAGAATCAAGACATGGAAGCTATGAAGAATCTCCTCATCCCAATTTCTAAGTTAAAACCTGTGGTTGAACAAGGGTAAAGGTTCACCAATGTCTATTCGTGGTTCCTTGGGAGTTTTTGCCAAACAAAAACTTAGTGTTTTCAACTGATAGGTAAAACCTATTTTGAGAAAAGAAAGCCTAAGCTACACTTAGCCAAAATTCATGTAGAAGCTAGATACTATTATTCTACTAAGTTATCACTTGCCAATACTATTTCAATGTATTGACCCACTGTGGCTGTAACTTGTGATGTTACAGGTTACTCTGATGAGGATTAGGGTTATGAGTCTACACTCAACATGCTTGCCTGTGGCACATGAAGATGAAGACTTTTATTTATATTGTTAAGTTAAACTCTTGTACTAGCCTATGGCTATGGAGTTGTAAAAGACTATGTTATCTCTGGAATGATGATATAATAATGACCTTTGTTTTTGTGTACTTCATCTTAAACTGTGGATGCTAGCAATTGATCTAGGGGCTAGCATTGCAATCAAAAGGACCTTTACCTTTATAAAGGTGGGGTCTTACATACTCCCTCATGGATGAGGGAAACATCGGTGGTTGACGGAGATGCATTGGTGATGACGATGGCGATGATCCTCTCCAAATTTCCCGTCCCGGCAGGGTGTCAGAACGGAGTTTCTGGATCCGAATCTTGATTTCTGGTGGTGGTGGTGGAGCGGAACTCTTTCTGGAAAACTATCGAACCCCCCCTGAGTTTTTAGGTCAGAAGGCAACTTATAGGCGCAAAGGGAGGCCGAGGAGCTGACTGGGGTGGGCTCGCCCCCTCCAGGCGCGGGGTCAGGTGGTCCCGTGCCTAGGGTGGGTCTGGGGCCCCAGGCCTCCTCTTTGTCTCCCCTTCTGGCTCCGTGGATCTTCTGGTGAAAATAGTTTTTGTCATATTTTCCGGAATTTTTCCTGATAGTTGATTTTCTGCACAAAAACAAGACACCAAGGTAATTCTGCTAAAAACAGCGTCAGTCCGTGTTAGTTGTATCCAAATCACACAAGTATAGAGGAAAAACAATAACAAAGTGTTCGAGAATATAGATACGTTTTGGACGTATTAGGAGTTGATACGTCCAATTTGCATCACCATTCTATATCATAATTTGCCTCTATTCATTTATATATTTCTTATTAAGAGGGTTACTAATGTCTTTTCATCTGTTTTTGCATGTTGGGTGATTCTTGGAGGATGGACTGCCAAAGTCAAGATTCTGATGGAAAAAGAGGAGTTTTGATGCAATTTCGTGAAGATCAGAAAAATACCAGAAAAATTATGGAAAATCATATTTTCCCAGAAGACCAAGGAAGCCAGAAAGGGAGGTGGAGATGGTCCACAGGGGGCCCACACCCCCATGCGCAGACCACCCCTGGGCCGCGCCTACAGGGGTGTGGCCCACCTGGCCGGCCTCCAACTCCGCCCTCTCGCTTATATCTTCTCCTCGAAACCCTAAAACACCGAGAGCAACCACAGAAAGATTTCGCTGCCTCTGCGGGGCGGAAAACACCGAGAGAAAAGATCTCTCCGGCAGATAGATTTCTGTCGGGGAAATTCCTTCCCTGAGAGGGGAGATCATCGCCATCAGCACCTTGATCAAGCTAGACTTCACCGGGGTCATAATCATCATCCACACCATCATCTCCACCAACACCATCATCACCACTCCATCCCACTGTAACAATTGTGTTAAATACTTGCATAGTTCTTAGGGAAACTTTCCCGGTGTTGATTACTATTGTAGTTGATGCTTGTGAGTGGAACCATTGGATTATTGTTTATGTTCAGATTATTATCCATCACCATATCATCTTTGATATTGATCCATATGATGTCTTATGAGTAGTTCATTTATGTAAGATCCATCCTTTATAAAGGAAAAGGATCCCTGTGATTGCAATGCTAGTCCCTGTATCAATGCTAGCATTCACAGTTTAAGATGAAGTACACAGAAACAAAGGTCATTATTACAGTCATTCCAGAGACAAACATAGTCTTTACAACTCCATGGCCACAGGCCTAGTACAAGAGTTTAAATAAGTAAATAGATAAAAGTCTTCATCTTCATGTGCCACAGGCAAACATGTTGAGTGTAGACTCATGACTCCTAATCCTCATCAGAATAACCTGCAACATCACAAGCTACAGCCACAGTGGGTCAATACATTGGAATAGTATTGGCAAGTGATACCTTAGTAGAATATTGGTGGTCTAAATACTATATGCTTTTTGGCTAAGTGTAGCTTAGGCTTGCTTTGCTCAAAAATAGGTTTTGCCTATTAGTTGAAAACACTAAGTTTTTCTTTGTAAAAACTTATCCCAAGGAACCACCAATAGACATTGGGGTCCTTCACCCTTGTTCAACCACAAGTTTTACTTAGAAATTGGGATGAGGAGATTCTTGATAGATTCCATGTCTTGATGCTCAAATTGTCCAATACCAGGGACATGGCTAAGTACTTAGATTCTTCCATCTGCAGAGGTTGTGCACTTTCCCCACAAGACTTGATTTTCACCAAGACAGGACCTTTCAGAAGCCTTCCCTTAGACTAAATGGACGCACTCCAACCTATCATCCCACTACCACCAACTATCCAAATGGCTAAGTTATTGCAAGCTATATGATCCAGGCAGAGCCCGTATTGCCAAGTGGCTGCACTAGAAGCTTCTTAACATTTGGCCACTCAAATCCCTTTGTTCCTGGGTGGCTTTCCACAAGTGAGATACACAAGGTAAACCATAGAAATGGGCCTTGTGTAACCACTCAACATAACCCATTCACAACCATTCCACCTAGGTGATTCATTCACTTAGTTGTTTTATTAAGTAAAAACACAAGTCCAAAGACTTAGAAATATTTTATCATAGCATGAATATATAACCACCCATGGTTGCTACTAGCTAGGCTAATCATGGCATAGATAAGCATCTTAACTTAGAAATTTCTAGCAATTCTACAACTACTAGGATTTCCCAAGCATAGCATATAAAGACCAAAAATTTATCCATGCAAGTCTAGCAAAATATTTCTAATGCATATTTGAAAAACATAGGAATAAAATTATGAAGGACCACTTGCCTTGGTAGTTTGGAGAGTAGCTACAATCCTCACAATCACAATCACTATTTGCACCAAAATCTACACATAAAATCATAGCACCAAATCACATACAAAATAAATACAAGAAAAAATACATGGATGCATGCAATATGACATGTGATGATTTTCTATACTCAACAAGACAAGTGCACAGTACTGGTTCATAAACAAGTTCAAAACATGCCAAACAAACTTTATTTGAACACTAAAACATTTCTCAATTAATTTATATACACAAAATAGGCCTACACATGTTTCTGTAAATAAAACCTTTTTAACAGAAGCAAAACATTAAACACATTGCATATTTGGAAAGGGCTTTCTCTCCTGATTCCATTGATATAAAATTCATCAAATTTGGACGTGGGAATCAAAAGTTATGATTAAAACAAAATCAAACATCTAATAGATTCAAATTCTGATTTTAAATCTAACTAGCAGACACACGTCATGTTCCTATTGGCTAGTACCGGTTCGGGCGGATCAATCAACGAGAGCCACAAGATTTAGGTGAAGATGCATGGCCAGATCTAACGCGTACCTCTTCGACACAGATCTAATCCAACTCATTAGATCTAAATCCTACGGCCCTAATCTAATTGACCACAGACGGGCGGCGCTAGCGACGGCGACTGGCGGCGGCGTCTCTGTCAGAGCTGCTACTGGCGTTCTATGTCGCGCGGGAGATGGAGAAGGGGATTACCAAGCTCGCCATGCATTGCTGGTGCTCAAGGTGGAGATGGCTAGTCAAGGGGCGCGCTGTAGTGGTCGAGGGAGCTCGTCGGAGTTGCTGGCGGCGTCAGATGCTTGCTGTCAAAGACGAAGGCGACGCTCTGGGACGCGAGGATCCAAACAAAGAGTGTCAGCAGATGCACTAGATGCAGGCGAACATGTTCGTGTGATTCAGATATGGAGGGGAACACGAGGCTCACCGAATTTCGTCGCCGGAGTTGGAGACGTCGTCGAGAACTTGCGGTGCTTGATGGAGTCGACGACCTGGGGCAGTACATGATGAACTAAGGGCACAGTAGGAGCGCAAGGATGTTGCGAAGTTGTCTACATGAATCAGAGAGGAAGGGGCGCGTGGGGTTTACCAGGATTGGTCGCCGGAGAGGGTTCTGCCTGCGGCGGTGCAAGGGCGAATACGGGCAGCCTGGTGGCAGAGTGGTGGCGCTAGGTGAGGGGAAATGCTCGCGGTGCAGAGGGGGTTAAGTAGGCAGGAGGGGGGCAGCGATTACACGCAGAATCAATGGCAATTAAGCTCGCAATGACTGCGGCGAGGTAACGGCGGAGCGAGCGCCTCGGCCGCGCGTGATTGAAGACGATGACGACGTGGTCGCAGGGTCCACTTGCCAGCGAGTGAAACAGAGAGGAGGTGGGGTCCTTGCGTCAGCGACTCTGTGGGTTTGTCTGTGAGTGAGAGAGAGAGAAGGGGGAACCCGGGTGGGCTTAGTGGGCTGGTTCTGTTGTTGGGCTAGAAAGGTGGCGCCGGCCCTTTTCTATTTCTTTTCTCCTTTTATTTTTCTGTTTGCAATTTCAGGAATCAAATTCAAATGATTTCAAAAGCTCTTTGAATTCAAATCTTTTCAGGATTTTTGTAGAGTGCAACACTCACAAATATGGGCACAAAACCAAGTGGTCACTTTGAATTGGCCTGGTCACTTGGAATAAAATAAAATAAGCAGTGACACAGCACTAGTTTTAAATAGGTTTTGAAATTGGTTTTCAAATCATATTTGTTTTGAAATTTTGGTTTAAAACCTAGCAATCTAGCAATACAATCTGCGAGCAATAAGACAACAAGGTTTGGTTCAATGAACAACAATCTCTCATTGGAGAGTAGCATTTTGTTTTAAATGCTGATCACGTAAAATAATGAGCTCATATGCTCCTGTTTTTGAATTGGCTTGTTTGAAATGAACTCTACATGATCATGGATGCATGGATGATATGCATGAGTTTGAAACATGATTTTAGGGATGTTACAAATCTAACCCCCTTAAGGTGAATCTCTCCCTCGAGATTCAGATTGGCTAGCAAATAGGTGAGGGTGGTCTTTCCGAAGATCATATTCTCTTTCCCATGTTGCTTCTTCTTCGGAATGATGGTTCCATTGAACTTTGCAAAACTTGATAGTCTTAGTCCGTGTGACTATTTCTGCAGTCTCAAGAATCTTGATAGGTTTCTCTTCATAAGTGAGATCACTTTCCAATTGGACTTCTTCCAAAGGTATGGTATCCTTCAAAGAAGTCTCTTCCATTTCCGGATGACATTTCTTAAGCTGACTCACATGAAACACATTATGAACAGCTGACAGAGACTTCGGCAATTCAATCTCATAAGCAACTTCTCCTTTATGACTCAGAATCTTGAATGGTCCAACATATCTTGGCGCCAATTTTCCTTTGACTCCAAACCTCTTCACTCCACGAAGTGGTGACACTCTAAGATAAGCTCTATCACCAACTTCATAGGTGACTTCTCTACGCTTAGGATCTGCGTAGCTCTTCTGTCGGGACTGTGCTATCTTCAATCTGTCCTTAACCAACTTGACTTTCTCTTCGGCTTATTTGATTAGTTCTGGTCCGAACAGACTTCTTTATCCCACACCATTCCATAGCAATGGGGTGGTACACTTTCTCCCATAGAGAAACTCAAATGGTGCCATCTCAATACTGGCTTGATAGCTGTTATTGTAAGAGAATTCTGCGTAAGGCAGACTTTCATCCCAACTGGCTCCATAGTCTAGGGCACATGCCCTCAACATATCTTCAAGAATCTGATTAGTCCTTTCTGTTTGTCCATCAGTTTGAGGATGAAAAGCAGTGCTGAATTCCAACCTCGTTCCCAATGACTCATGTAGCTGCCTCCAAAAATGAGAAGTGAATTGGGTTCCTCTATCTGACACAATACTTTTGGGTACTCCATGTAGACATACAATTCTACTCATATAGATCTTGGCTAACTTAGCACTTGTATAGGTTGTCTTCGGGTATGAAATGAGCCACTTTAGTTAGGCGATCCACTACTACCCAAATAGAATCATATCCTGACCGGGTCCTTGGCAATCCGGTAATGAAATCCATACCGATCTTGTCCCACTTCCAATCAGGAATAGGTAGTGGTTGAAGCAAACCTGCTGGTTTCTGATGTTCCGCTTTCACTCTAGTACATACATCACACAAATCAATATGTTCGGCGATGTCTTTCTTGAGATTATTCCACCAAAATCTTTCTTTCATATCCATGTACATTTTGGTGTTACCTGGATGAATGGAATACGGTGAGTTGTGTGCTTCTTGTAAAATCAGTTTCCGAAGCTCCGGATCTTGTGGAACACAGATACGTTTCCCATGCCATAAAGTACCTTGTTCGTCTTCATGGAATCCTTTGGCTTTTCCCTTGCCAATCTTTTCCTTGATCTCTTCAATTTCCTTATCAGTCTTCTGGGCTTCTTTGATCTTGTCCAACAAGGTGGGTTGAACATCCAAATTCATGAGATGTCCTTCAGGCACAATCTCCAATCTGAGATCTCTAAATTGGGCACACAGATCATCTGGCAATTCTCCCTTAGTAAGGCCATTCACAAAAACCTTACGGCTTAGAGCATCTGCTACAACATTTGCTTTTCCGGGGTGGTATTGCAAACTTAAGTCATAGTCCTTGATGAGTTCTAGCCATCTTCTTTGTCTCATGTTAATTTCCTTATGGGTGAAGATATACTTCAAACTTTTGTGATCTGTGAACACTTCACATCGCTTTCCCAAAAGATAATGTCTCCATGTTTTGAGTGCATGGACAACAGAGGCTAACTCTAAATCATGAGTAGGATAGTTCACTTCATGAGTTTTGAGTTGTCTCGAGGCATAAGCCACAACTTTTACTTCTTGCATAAGTACTGCACCCAAACCATGATAAGATGCATCATAATACACTTGGAAATCCTTCTCCAAATCAGGCAAACACAAGACTGGTGCTGTCACAAGTCTCTTCTTCAATTCTTGAAAGCTGAGTTCACAACCTTCAGACCAAGCAAATTTCTTGTCTTTCTTTAGTAATTCGGTCATAGGTTTTGCCACCTTGGAGAAATTCTCAATGAATCTTCTGTAGTAACCTGCTAAGCCAAGGAAACTACGAAACTCTTTCACCGACTTGGGAGATTCCCATTCAGGTACAGCTGAAACTTTAGCAGGATCAACTGCCACACCATCTCCTGACACAACGTGTCCAAGAAAACCAACTTCATTTAGCCAAAATTCACACTTGCTGAATTTGGCATACAATTTATGCTCTCTAAGCTTATCAAGTATCAAACGCAAATGTCCCTCATGCTCTTCCTTGCTCTTGGAGTAGATCAAAATGTCATCGATGAAAACGACAACAAATTTATCAAGAAATTCCATGAACACCTTGTTCATCATATTCATGAAGTATGCTGGTGCATTGGTCAAACCAAATGGCATCACGGTATACTCATACAATCCATACCTTGTGGTAAAAGCTGTCTTAGGTATGTCTTGTTCTCTTATCTTGAGCTGGAAATAACCTGACCGGAGATCAATCTTTGAGAACACATAAGCTCCTTCTAGCTGATCAAACAAGTCATTTATTCTAGGCAAAGGGTATTTGTTTTTGATAGTCACTTCATTGAGTGAACGGTAATCTATGCATAACCTTTGACTTCTATCTTTCTTCTCCACAAACAAAACTGGTGCTCCCCAAGATGAAGAACTTGGTTGAATAAATCCTTTCTGCAACTGTTCTCCAAGTTGTTTCTTGAGTTCTTTCAGTTCATCAACTGACATCTTGTACGGTCTCTTTGCTATTGGTCCAGATCCTGGTAGCAAATCAATAAGAAACTCCACATCTCTATCTGGTGGCATTCCCGGTAATTCTTCCGGAAACACATCCGGATATTCACTCACAATTGGCACACTGTCTATGCTAACCCCCTTAAGAGAATTTAGCTTACTCCCTTTTGATTCAAAGTTAGACTTAAATCTAATCCGTTTCTTCTCCGGGGTTGTGAGTGCAACAGTACGATTAGCACAATCTAGTACTCCTTCATACTTAGCCATCCAATCCATTCCCAATATTACATCCAGTCCTTCAGAATCTAGGATTATCAGACTCACTGGAAACTTATGCTTTCCAAACTCTATCACTAGATCCCGGCATCCAAGACTCACTATCATATCTCCACCTGGAGAACTAACTTTTATTGGACACCCAATGTTTTCAGTTGGAAACTCATTTCTATCAACAAATGCTTTTGATATGAATGAATGCGATGCTCCAGTATCAAAAAGAACAAGTGCTGGAATAGAATTGAGTTTGAACTTACTAGCAACAGCATCAGGCTCCTCATATATTTCCTGCATATTGATGTGGTTCACTTGTCCCTTTTGAAAAGGGTTGGGCTTGTTGGGTCCTTCAACTTTCTTTTCTGGGCATTCATTTTCATAATGCCCCATCTTCTTGCACTTGAAACACTCAACCTGACTAATATCCTTCTTGACAGGCTGGTTTCCACTACCACTTCCACTACCACTGTGGTGGCTCTTATATCCACCCTTGTGATTCTTGTACTTATCATTGTCATGACTATGGTGATGCTTGTTGTCATGATGAAGGTTGTGGTTGTGGTGCTTGTTGAAGTTCCCATGCTTGTGGGATCCTGAACTCCCACTATCATCATAATGGGAACGTTTGTGAGACGATCCAGAGCTGTGCTTGTCCGAGTGCTTTCTCTTCCTACTCTCAACTTGCTTCATTTTGTTCTCCAAAATAGCAGCCTTATCACAAAGAGACTGATAAGTGGGAACATATGCCACTGATATCTATAGGTTCAGTTCATCATTCAACCATTCAAGGAACTTTTCCTTCCTCTTAGCATCAGTGTCAACTTCATTCGGTGCATAATGCGCCAGATTGTTGAACTCTTCAATATATTCAGCCACGCTGCGGTGGCGCTGCTTCAGGTTATGGAACTCTTTCTTCTTCAAACTCATCACTCCGAATGAGATGTGAGCAGTACGGAAACCATCTTCAAAGATATCCCATGTCACATCCTCAATGGGAGTGGTGATTTGGAAGTTATCCCACCAAGTAGCTACTGGTCCTTCCAACAAGTGAGCTGCAAATCTGACTTTCTCTTCATCAGTACAGCCAACTGTTACCAAGTCCTTGTTCACAGAGCGTAGCCAATCATTGTCCACCATAGGATCAGTTGTTCCTAAGAACTTTGCTGGCCTTAATCTCAAGAACCTGGTAAGCATGTCAAAACCCGGTGGGTTGTTGTTGTTGTTATTGTTGTTATTGTTGTTGTTGTTGTTATTGTTGTTGTCGTTATTGTTGTTCTGATTCTGGATGAACGTAGTCATCATCTGCATCAGCTGAGTCTGAGCTGTCATCATTTGCTGCATCTCAGGGGTGATGTTGTTGTTGTTGGGGTTGGGATTGGCACGACGGGGAGGCATCTGTGGTTTGTTCAGTAAAGATAAGAATAAGATACCCATAGATGCTATGCACAATACATCCCATAAACAATCACCAAACATGCATCACAATAATAAAGGTTCAACAACAAGATAGCAAGTTTGCAAAGTAAACACACCAATAGCAAGCCATCCACATGTTGGATGGTCATTGCGACTCAAATAAAGCATGATAAATAAATGATAAATGAGTAGTCATCACTACTCGGCATACACCTCCTCCTCAACAAATGTAAGACCTGCATTCTCCATAGCGGTCTTGTATTCCTCGACATTGGTAGTCAAGGTCTCTACTTTGGCTTTGAGAGCCCTCTTCTAAGAACGAAGCCTCTCAATCACAGTCTGCTGATGCTCGAGCTCGAAGTCCTTGGCCTCCAGTTCTGCAGCCATGTCTCGAATCCTCTTGTTCCTATCTTGGACTCGCTTCTCTTGACTCTTGAACTTTCTGTCCTGACTCTCGAACTTTGCCTCCATCTCCTTGACTATCTCATCTTGCTCCGCGAAGAGCTTGTCCTTCTCACGAAGCTGCACCTGGAGTTCGTCATTGCTGAGCATGACGTTGGTCCTATCAGTGTCCACGTGCCTAAGAAGAACCTCTAAGTCCTGGAGGTATAGTCGAATCGGCTCTGCTGTCTCCCTCGAACTGTCCTCGAAGTCGATGGCCTCTCCATCCTCATCACGACTACCAAAGGCGTGGAAGTGAGTACCTCTAACCTGTCGAGAGTGTCTCCCTAACAGACGTCCAATCAAGTCCTACATGACTACCTCTAGACCTCTCTCCTTGTCATCGTGCATGAGCTTGAAGATGATAGCCTCCGTGGTAGGCTTAGTCTGGCGTCCTGGCTGATTGATCTTGAAACCCCAAAGGTCTTTCCTCTCAAACTTGGTGAGGGGAAGCACCATGATGGTAGGAAGAGGGAGATTGAGCAAAGTAGTGAGCTCAATAATACGAGGGCCAAAACGAGTTCCTTGGAACTCTTCAACAGTGCTGATGGTAACATTAGGCATCTATTTAATAAGATAGAAAAAGTTAGAATCAACACAATTTTAAGACAAGTCACAAGACAAGGCATCACGTGCATAACTTTGGAAATCAAACACACAAGTCATGGCATACATGGATCCATTACAACAACCAAGGTTCAACTTATTTTAAACAACATTTTGGAAAATAAAATAATAAGTGTGGTGGTCCAACTAACGAAGTACGCTTACAATCCTATCTCACTTGCCCAGTTGGCTAACGTAATATTTCTAGAAGCAATCAGTCTATCTTGAGCACATGACTCCATTACTAAGTCTATAATGTCTCCTCTTAAAGTTTGGTTGGTAGCCTCCAACTCTTGGGTATGTTTCTTTTCTTCCTTTAGGTCATTCTGGATGTTGAGCATCCTGCACTTGACTCTATCACCAAGTTCTTTGATGGTCTTCCAAGCTGCATCCCTTGCTGAATCAAAGAATGTAGTGTGCACCACTGAATTGGTGAACATGCAGAATCCTGATTCTTTGTGGTTGTCTTCCTTGTTTTTATACAAGTGAAGCTGCACCCACCAGTAATCAACTCCTTCATCCATCACAGGAAAACCTTTGTACACAGCTGCACCATGTATTCCCATGGCAACCATGAGGTCCTTGAGAGCTTTGGGGAACTCTATCTCACATTCCAAGGTCATTGTCATGAGTGGTCCTTTCCGTACGGCTTCGTTGATGGAGTTCATCTACAAATAGAGATGAGAAAGAATATTAGAAAAGTTTACGAGAAGAATAGACAAGTGTGGAAGTTGTTGAAAATTTTCCTTAGTGGTTTCCAATCCTAGGGTCATAATCCTACAGGCAACACAGTGCTCTGATACCATCTGTAAGATCCCTCCTTTATAAAGGAAAAGGATCCCTGTGATTGCAATGCTATTCCCTGGATCAATGCTAGCATCCACAGTTTAAGATGAAGTACATAGAAACAAAGGTCATTATTACAGTCATTCTAGAGACAAACATAGTCTTTACAACTCCATGGCCACAGGCCTAGTACAAGAGTTTAAATAAGTAAATAGATAAAAGTATTCATCTTCATGTGCCACAGGCAAACATGTTGAGTGTAGACTCATGACTCCTAATCCTCATCAGAATAACCTGCAACATCACAAGTTACAACCACAGTGGGTCAAACATTGGAATAGTATTGGCAAGTGATACCTTAGTAGAATATTGGTGGTCTAAATACTATATGCTTTTTGGCTAAGTGTATCTTAGGCTTGCTTTGATCAAAAATAGGTTTTGCCTATTAGTTGAAAACACTAAGTTTTTGTTTGTAAAAACTTATCCCAAGGAACCACCAATAGACATTGGGGTCCTTCACCCTTGTTCAACCACAAGTTTTACTTAGAAATTGGGATGAGGAGATTCTTGATAGCTTCCATGTCTTGATGCTCAAATTGTCCAATACCAAGGACATGGCTAAGTACTTAGATTCTTCCATCTGCAGAGGTTGTGCACTTTCCCCACAAGACTTGATTTTCACCAAGACAGGACCTTTCAGAAGCCTTCCCTTAGACCAAATGGACGCGATCCAACCTATCATCCCACTACCACCAACTTTCCAAATGGCTAAGTTATTGCAACCTATATGATCCAGGCAGAGCCCATATTGCCAAGTGGCTGCACTAGAAGCTTCTTAACATTTGGCCTCTCAAATCCCTTTGTTCCTGGGTGGCTTTCCACAAGTGAGATACACAAGGTAAACCATAGAAATGGGCCTTGTGTAACCACTCAACATAACCCATTCACAACCATTCCACCCAGGTGATTCATTCACTTAGTTGTTTTATTAAGTAAAAACACAAGTCCATAGACTTAGAAATATTTTATCATAGCATGAATATATAACCACTCATGGTTTCTACTAGCTAGGCTAAGCATGGCATAGATAAGCATCTTAACTTAGAAATTTCTAGCAATTCTACAACTACTAGGATTTCCCAAGCATAGCATATAAAGACCAAAAATTTATCCATGCAAGTCTAGCAAAATATTTCTAATGCATATTAGAAAAACATAGGAATAAAATTATGAAGCACTACTTGCCTTGGTATTTTGGAGAGTAGCTACAATCCTCACAATCACAATCACTATTTGCACCAAAATCTACACATAAAATCATAGCACCAAATCACATACAAAATAAATACATGGATGCATGCAATATGACATGTGATGATTTTCTATACTCAACAAGACAAGTGCACAGTACTAGTTCATAAACAAGTTCAAAACTTGCCAAACAAACTTTATTTGAACACTAAAACATTTCTCAATTAATTTATATACACAAAATAGGCCTACACATGTTTCTGTAAATACAACCTTTTTAACAGAAGCAAAACATTAAACACATTGCATATTTGGAATGGGCTTTCTCTCCTGATTCCATTGATATAAAATTCATCAAATTTGGACGTGGGAATCAAAAGTTATGATTAAAACAAAATCAAACATCTAATAGATTCAAATTCTGATTTTAAATCTAACTAGCAGACACGCGTCATGTTCCTATTGGCTGGTACCGGTTCGGGCGGATCGATCAACGAGAGCCACACGATTTAAGTGAAGATGCACGGCCAGATCTAACGCGTACCTCTTCGACACAGATCTAATCCTACTCGTTAGATCTAAATCCTATGGCCCTAATCTAATTGACCATAGATGGGCGGCGCTAGCGGCGGCGACTGCCGGCGGCGTCTCTGTCAGAGCTGATACCGGCGTTCTAGGTTGCACGGGAGAGGGAGAAGGGGCTTACCAAGCTCTCCGTGCGTTGCTGGTGCTCAAGGTGGCGATGGCTGGTCAAGGGGCGCGCTGTAGTGGCCGAGGGAGCTCGTCGGAGTTGCTGGCGGCGTCAGATGCTTGCTGTCGAAGACGAAGGCGATGCTCTGGGACGCGAGGATCCAAACGAAGTGTGTCAGCAGATGCGCTAGATGCAGGCGAACATGTTCGTGTGATTCAGAGACGGAGGGGAACACGAGGCTCACCGAATTTTGTCGCCGGAGTTTGAGACGTCGTCGGGAACTTGCGGTGCTTGATGGAGTCGACGACCTGGGGCAGTACATGATGAACTAAGGGCACAGTAGGAGCGCAAGGATGTTGCGAAGTTGTCTGCATGAATCAGAGAGGAAGGGGCGCACGGGTTTTACCAGGATTGGTCGCCGGAGAGGGTTCTGCCTGCGGCGGTGCAAGGGCGAATACGGGTGAGGGGAAATGCTCGCGGTGCAGAGGGGGTTAAGTAGGCAGGAGGGGGCGGCGATTACGCGCAGAATCAGTGGCAATTAAGCTCGCAGTGACTGCGGCGAGGTAACGGCGGAGCGAGCGCCTCGGCCACGCGTGATTGAAGACGATGACGACGTGGTCGCAGGGTCCACTTGCCAGCGAGTGAAACAGAGAGGAGGTGGGGTCCTTGCTTCAGCGACTCTGTGGGTTTGTCTGCGAGTGAGAGATTGAGAAGGGGGAACCCGGGTGGGCTTAGTGGGCTGGTTCTGTTGTTGGGATAGAAAGGTGGCGCCGGCCCTTTTCTATTTCTTTTCTCCTTTTCTTTTTCTGTTTGCAATTTCAGGAATCAAATTCAAATGATTTCAAAAGCTGTTTGAATTCAAATCTTTTCAGTATTTTTGTAGAGTGCAACACTCACAAATATGGGCACAAAACCAAGTGGTCACTTTGAATTGGCCTGGTCACTTGGAATAAAATAAAATAATCAGTGACATAGCACTAGTTTTAAATAGGTTTTGAAATTGGTTTTCAAATCATATTTGTTTTGAAATTTTGGTTTAAAACCTAGCAATCTAGCAATACAATCTGCGAGCAATAAGACAACAAGGTTTGGTTCAATGAACAACAATATCTCATTGGAGAGTAGCATTTTGTTTTAAATGCTGATCACATAAAATAATGAGCTCATATACTCCTGTTTTTGAATTGGCTTGTTTGAAATAAACTCTACATGATCATGGATGCATGGATGATATGCATGAGTTTGAAACATGATTTTAGGGATGTTACAATTTAGTTCTTGAGTACATGGGAGAAGTCATGTTGTTAGTAGTGGATTTGTGTTGAGATATTATTCAATGGTTTAGTACTTAAGTTGTGGTGATATTCTTCTAGTGGTGTCATGTGAACGTCGACTACATGATACTTCACCATTTATGGGCCTAGGGGAATGCATTGTGTATTTGGCTACTAATCGTAGGTTTGCCGGAGTGACAGAAACCTGAACCCCCATTAGGACACCATTGCACGAGGGAGCGTAGGATCTCAGAGTTTAAGGATGTGGTTAGGTTTATATCTTAATTGCTTTCCTGTAGTTGCGGATGCTTGCAGGGGGTTTAATCACAAGTATGTATTAGTCCAAGTAAGGTCGGTACATTAGCGTAGGTTCACCCACACAACACTTAGAACATCAAAGAAGGGTACTCAGCTATTTGAAGCGAAAGCACTTGACCGAATTGCCGTGTGTCCTAAAGAACGTTTGGTCCTTTTAAGTATTTCCACCGGCTTGTCCTTTGCTAAGAAAGGATTGGGCCACTTGATGCGTTTGTTCGTTGTCTTTATTACTTGCACTTTGTTTCTTTGCTTTATCAGAAAAACCCTAAATAAAAATCCGTTTGCTAAGTATTTTCAGAGATTTCCTTCTTCATTCAACACCTTCTGCACCTCGTTGGGATTGACACTCATATTTATCAAAAGTAATATGATACACCCCCTATACTTGTGTGTCATCACGCGCTTACTCGTAGCTCAAGTTTAACCTAATTTTGTTGAATCGACAAAGAAGTAAGTGAAGTGTGCGTATTTATCTAAGAAGCATTAAAATGGAATTATATAAGAAACCGTGGTCCACTTTGTGTGATGATTGGAAGGGTTGAATTTAGCACAAGGTCCCTGGAACTAAGCAGGAAAGTGTGTTTTCGGGTTTGCGCATACTAGCATTGATTGTGCTAAAGTCGATCAGTAGAATCTTCTATGTGCTAGGAATGGAAAAGAAGGTCCAACAGTTAGCAATGTTTGGATTTGCCAGCCTTGATCCAACGGTCCATGTTCAAAGTTATCCGTACACTATATACGGGTATGGTATTGTAAGAGATAAGACAAGATAAAGATAAGATAAGAAGTACTCCCTCTATCCCAAATTAGGACGCATATAGATTTTAGTCAAAGTAAAAAAATCAAAGTTTGCCATAATATATTGAAAATAGTATACCCATCTACGATACCAAATGCATGTAATATCAAAATATATTTCATGAAGGTTCTAACAGTACTGTTTTGATATTATAAACGTTGACACATTTTTCTACATAGTTAGTCAAATTTAGAAAAGTGTGAGTTTGACCAAAAACTATATGCGTCCTAATTTGGGATAGAGGGAGTACTACTGCGAATTGTCGATCTTTTGAATAACCTTCCCTTCCGATGTTTGGGAAGAAAGTGAAAATTTCGAAACCGGAAAAGTTTGAATTTTCTTGCCGCCAAGAACCAAAGTGGTTTATGTCCTGGAGTATGTACTACTCCTCCTACTCCATACCAACGCAGCTGCCAAACTCGCTAGAGAAATAGATCCACCCTCTCAAAAAAATAAAGAAAGAAACAGAGTCGTTGTACCAGGCACACGTGCGCAGCGCCATGCTGTGGACGAGGGAGAGGTCAGCCAGGCAATTGCGCGAGAGGAGAGGGGTGCAGAGATGAGAGGTAGTGAAGGAGAGAGAAAACACACTTTTATGCATGCATAGGTCCTAAAATTTACCACTAGTAGAGTGTAGACTGTAACTGTAAGGTGGAAGGAGTAACTCGTGTCAACCCATCATAAGTTTTCTCTTCGCTGGTTCCCTCTTCCCTGCCCACAAGCTAACACATAGCAATAAAAAAATTAATCACAAGACCGCGAGAGTGTAGGGCTTAAATGTGGGTCATATCTTATGGACAAGTATGACTAGATACATTGTGGTGCAATCAACTAGCTTGGTATTAGCAAGTGGGTCCCATCTTAAACATATGTTTGACCATGTACATAGGTGATTCCCTAAGCTCTACCGTTTAGACAGTGTCTATACGAGACGATTCGTGGGACCTACTAAACTGAATATGCTAACTATTGCATAGAAGTTTTACATCTTGGTCATACACTACCAAGTGGGGCCCAATATTTTATTTTCCCTTTAGACACCTGTAACACCCTCGGATCGGCCCTATGCAAGTTTTAGTGATTCACGCCAAACCCGCATAGAAAATATTCAAAGGTGCCCACCAGGCACTTTCGTGCGGGTGAAACAAAGTAATATCATTACACAATAGTCCATTATGGAACCCACAAAACAGATATATACATAAAATGAATCAAAGAGTCAAGAATACTGATATATAGTACAAAGATCCAATCACCTTGAATGCGATACAATATCCGAGTACGGATAAGATGCGAATGGGGCTAAGAGCCCTGAAGAATATCCAATGGCGTCCATAACCTTGCCCAGGCCAAGACGGAAGGGTAACCATGCTAATGACGTCGATCTCAAACATGCTTAAACAAAAGGGGTGCCGGCAAAGGGCAAAGGAAAAAGAGAGCGGTCAGTAATGAGGCCAGTACACGGTGAGTCTTAGAATTCGGCGGTCCTCGCCTAAATAGGTATGGTGGACTGATGTGGCAGCGAAGCATGTACTAAACAACCTAAAGAGACTCGATACAACTGGAGGATATCAGAGAGGGATAATAAAGACCTATTCAAATCCAACCTAATACTAACACCAAACTTACCCATCCTGGTATTCCCCCTCGAGACCAAACAAGGGAGTCATACCGAGGAAACTCACACAGTTGGCAATTTTATCATTCCATTAAAGTTGCAGCAATTACTAGTCAGATATAGATAGCATGAGTTATCCTGATATCATAAGAAGTGGGCAATTTTAGTTCACCATTCCATTGTAGTTGCAATACTTACTAGTCAGATACATATAGCATGAGGCATCAATTTTCCAGCAGTTGTTGGTAATTTTATTTAGCCATTCCATTGCAGTGAAAGCTGATTACTAGTCATTTCAAAGTCAAATTTATAACACTACTTTAGTTATAGGTGTCTATGGAGTTACTGTGCTCCAAGTCGTCCATGACCGTTGACACGTCTTTTAGAAAGTTTTACCCTGCATGGGGGAACAAATAGCAACACACGCACGATCAACCTTGGAAAAACCAAATGAAAACCCAACGAGGCATCACAACAAACCAATCACAAGATTCATATAATATTTCAGGGGACATCCCACCAAGCTACCTGCGACGAAGTTGGCCGGCTCCGGAATTGACCCAGAGGTTTGCGTCAATGGCTATAAACGACTAGGAACCTGAAGTGTGACTTGGCTTGTCGATACCGCGAAAACACTCCACTTACCTAAACAATAGAGTAGTAAACGCTCTCCATGAGCAACGGTAGTAAATAATGCAGTAAGCATGGCATAAGTACAAGATAGTAATAAAATCCCAAACTAATTTGTGGCCCCAAGAAACAAGATATGATTCAAGCTCTTGCTAAGGGGATTCATTGTCCCACATGCGGACAGTGCGAATAGTCAAGGAGCAGGTATCAAGTACTCAGGGTCCTACGGGACACCAGTGAGCGGTTAAAAACCAAATAACATCTATTGCCCACTAGTGCCTCTGCATTAGTTATAACTATTTCTAGCATTTTAATATCAGTTGTAATTTGAGTCATGATCATCTCCAACATAAAGCATATGGAAACATTCTAACAATTGTGGTGCTAGACGTCACGAGGCAACACCTGCGCAAGCAACTATGACTCGCAAGGCCAGCTATCTACCAAACAACAGGTAATAGGAGGTGTCCAAGGCAATATAGAAGCTGCAAGGGATATCACGGATACGAAAACTAGAGCATCGCAACACAGATAGCAATAGATCAATAGGAGGAAATAAAGTTATAAAAGTAAGATAGGTAGAAAGGGGGAGAGTGCTCTCCTGGAAAACATTGTAGAAGGTTCATCCGAAGATCGGGTCGTCACTCCCATCAACTCATCGGCCTAATCCGTGAAGAAGCAATACACTAAAAGAAACACCAGAAGATCGGGCATGATGCATATATGATGTATATGATGAGAAAGATGCGGTGAAATTAGGCAATATTAAATGGAACGAGGGTGCCAACAATTAAATATATGGTTCTAGTTATTTAAATACCCCGCAATTTAAGTGTTGGCTTAACAAGGCAAAACATAGTGGTTTACTACAAAATTTTTAATGGGGATAATATAAGACTAGAAAAGCCCGCATATGGCCTCCATATTTAATTATTCGTTGAGTCAACAAAATACCCCAAACCACATGATGAGATACGAGCATGAATAATTTAAATGCAACAACTAATCTTGTATAGGGGTCACACATGGGTTTGGCAATCTTGGGCTCCGGGGGTTCGGGCTCGGCGGGAATGGTCTTAGGATTTGTGTGGCGACCTTGTCGTTTCACGGGATTTGGGTTCCATGACGGAGGGCTTGATGTTCCATCTAGTTCATCGAGGGATAACTTGGTAGCCACATAGGTGGTCTTGTGCGATCCTTCGTGTCCTCGAACAACGCTGGATATCTTGGCAGGTTCCTTGTCCATGTTGTCGTTCTTGTTGAGGTATGATCTTGTCTCCATGGATGAAGAACTTGGCTAGCGGCCGTGTCGACAGAGATCAGAGGTCGTCCATGCCTAGTACCACACCGTTGGCTCCACAATTCAACACAATGTTGTCCCAGGACCCTGAGAGGCATCATAGAGACGCGAGATAGGAGGCAACATGCACAAATTTGGCAAAATAGGGACCAGACCAGGTGCACTAGTACGGTGAGGCGACATCCGCCACGGTAGAAAATGGGGTCGGTTGAGGATGAGCTCCTGGTAGCGGTTTGCGGTGCAGGAGAAGGAGCCCAGCGTAGAGGACGACGCGGGCGGCCGGAACAGGGACACAACAAGGATGGGCGCGTAGAGGTGTCTGCGCTCGGGGCGGGTTCGGCAGGGTCCCTTGGCGGCGGTAGCTAGGGAAGGTCGGCAGACGATGCGGAACAAGGACGAGGGGAAGAGCGCCCGCGGCGGCGTGTGGTGCTTGGAGGTGGGCAGCCAAGGCGGCAGGAGAAGTGGGCGAGGAAGAGGGGCACGAGGAGAGGGGTGACGGTGGAGGGCGCCTGGAAGAGCGCGGGGCGGCAGCGGACGCGGCTCGGCACGCCGGCAAGGGAGGTGGTCAAGGAAGGGATGGGGCACAGATGACATGGAGGGGGAAGGAGCAGCAGGGGACGCAGGGAGTACACGGGAAGGGAGAGGGGCCCTGGCGGAGCAAAGAGGTCGTGGGCAATGCAGAGGTGAGGAAGGACGGCAGCGGAGCACTAGAGGGTCTTGGAGGCGGCGCAAGGAGGCGTTGGGGTCTAAGGCGAGGAAGGAGACAAAGGAGGAGGACGCAGGGTGGGGGCCACGTGGGGCCGGGTAGGTGAGGACGACGCGATGGGGTGTGGGAGAAACGAGTGGGTGGTGCCAGCTGTGGGTGAGTGTGTGTTGTCTGTGTTGCGTGAACGTGTGGTCTGCTGCGTGAAGGGTTTCGCAGCATAGTAAATCAAAATTTTCTACGGATGCGAACATGAAAAGCCAAGATCTAATCTAGGAGATGCAAACAACGAGGGGGGATAGATGAGATCTTCATACCCTTGAAGATTCGCATAGCGGAACGTTCAACGGAACGTGGTTGATGTAGTCGTACTCGCTTCTCCTCCTCGCGATCCGATCTGATCCAACACCGCAAGTGGCAATGCCTCCGAGAGATGCACACATGCGGCACCTCGACGTCTCCTCCTTCCTCGGTCCAGCAAGTGGGGTGGAGAGATAGGTTGGATCTACAACACGACGGCGTGGTGCAAGCGGTGGAGAGTTTCTGCGGCAGGGCTTTGCCTACGCGCAGTCGGGAGGGAGAGAGAGAGGAGGGCAGCAGGGCGGCTAGGGCTTGAGGAGGAAGTGTGGGGAGGGTGCGCCCCCAACCCTCTTTATATAGAGGGGTGGGCGGCTGGCCCTTGCCCCTCCCCCAAGCCCTAGGTCCGGCGGCCAAGGAGGGAGTGGGGGGCAAGTTCCCCCCCCCCCCTTCTAGAAGCTCCCCTAGGGTTTCTCCTAGGGCATGGCCGGCTGGGCCTATGGGGCCTTGTGCCCCTGGCCCAATGCAGCCAGGGCACTCCCTCGTAGGCCCACGCCCCCTCCCGACAAGTGGGGCCACGTTGGTCCCACTCCGGAAGGTTCTAGAAGCTTCTAGTACAATACCGAACAACCCGAAACAATTCCGAACTCCAAAATCTGCTTTGCCTTATATGAAACTTATTCTCCGGACCATTCCGGAACCTCTCTTGACTTCCTGTATCTCATCCGAGACTCCGAACAAAAACTCATAAACCAATTATCCAATCTATCCTAGCGTCGAGACACGTTAAGTGTGTGACCCTTCGGGTTCGAGAATATGCAGACATGATCTTCTATTAATAATCAACAGCGGGGTCTAGAAACCCATATTTACTCCCATACATTCATCAATGATCATATCGGATGAACCACGATGCCAGGATTCAATCAATCCCATATATATATATTCCCTTTGTCGCGCGATATTTTACTTGCCCGAGATTCGATCGTCGGTACCGGCATACCTAGTTCAATCTCGTTCACATCAAGTACTTTACTCGTTCCGTAATCCGATATCACTTCGTGATTAAATCCTTAACCACGTGCTTGCAAGCGGTGTTGATATCGATTACCCAGTGGGCCCGAAGTATATCTCTCTGACTTGGGAGGGACAAATCCCATCTCGATACATACAACCCAACAGGCACTTTCCGATCACCTAAGAGACACCTTTATGATCACCCTCTCATAGGATGATGTTTGATGACCTCAAAGCTTTCTTCCGATACCAGGGAGTTGCATTATCTCATGGTCTAAGGAATACAATATTTGACATAAGAAAAGCTTCGCAAAGATGAACACGATGACACGATCTAATTTCTCCGCTTAATTTGGGTATGTCCATCATATCATTCTCCCAATGATATGATCTCATTATTAATCGACAACTCATGTCTATGGTTAGGAAACCTTAACCATCATTAATCAATGAGATAGTCCATAGAGGCGTACTAGGGACACAGTGTTGTTCACAAACCACACAAGTATTAAAGTTTCCGCTAAATACAATTCTGCATGGAATATAAACTTTATCATGAACAAGATTTATAATAATAACATCTTTATTATTGCCTCTAGGGCATAATTCCAACAGTCTCTCACTTGCACTAGAGTCAATAATCTAGTTTACATCTGGAAACAATCTAACACCAATGGCACTAAGGTGTTGATCATGTTTTGCTCGTGGAAGAGGTTTAGTCAATGGATCTGCGACATTCAGATCTGTATGTACTTTGCTAATCTTCAGATCTCCATCTGTTATATAATCTCGGATTATATGAAACTTGTGGTTGATATGCTTCTGCAGCAGCCATGTATTCCGCTTCTTCAGATCTGAATGTACTTTGCTAATCTTCAGATCTGAATGTACTTGTGGTTGTATGTACTTTGCTAATCTTCCGATCTCCATCTGTTATATGAAACTTGTGGTTGAAACTTGGAACCACACCAAGCTCAGTGATGAAGTTCCTGATCCAAACTCCTTCACTTGACGCTTCTGCAGCAGCCATGTATTCCGCTTCTACTGTAGATCCCGCGATCACGCTTTGCTTGTAGCTTCTCCAGCTCACAGCTCCTCCATTCAAAATATAAACGTATCCTGTCTGAGATTTAGAATCATCCTTGTCGGTGTCGAAACTAGCGTCGACGTAACCCTTTACGACGAGCTGTTCATCACCTCCATAGACTAAGAACATTTCTTAGTCCTATTTAAATACTTTAGGATGTTCTTCACGGCTGTCCAGTGTTCCACTCCTGGATCACTTTGGTACCTGCTCGTCAAACTAAGAGCATTGGACACATCCGGTCTAGTACACAACATGGCATACATGATAGAACCTATGGCCGAGGCATAAGGCACTTTGCTCATAGCTTCTCTATCATTTACTGTAGCTGGACACTGAGCCTTGCTCAATATCTTACCTGACAACATAGGCACTAAACCTTTCTTTGCCTTATCCATTCTGAACCTTTTCAGAACTTTGTCTAGGTATGTACTTTGGCTTCAAGCTATCAGGCGTCTTTGTCTATCTCTATAGATTTTGATGCCCAATATATAAGTAGCTTCCCCTAGGTCTTTCATTGAAAAACATTTGTTCAAATAATTCTTCACATCGTAAAGCATGTTAATGTCATTTCCAATAATCAATATGTCATCCACATATAGTACCAGAAATGTCACTGAGCTCCCACTCACTTTCTTGTAGATACAAGATTTGTAGCAATTTGGAACAAATGCAAAGCTCTTGATCACTTGATCAAAACGAAGGTTCCAACTCCGAGATGCTTGCTTCAGTCCATAAATGGAATGCTGAAGTTTTCACACTTTATCAGCATCCTTTGGATCGACAAAACCTTCGGGTTGCATCATATACAACTCTTCATCAATGTTGCCATTAAGGAACGCAGTCTTGACATCCATCTGCCATATTTCATAATCATGGAACACAGCAATTGCTAATAAAATCCGAATGGACTTAAACATCGCTACGGGAGAGAAAGTCTCATCGTAGTCAACACCTTGAACTTGTCGAAAACCTTTCGCGACAAGTCGAGCTTTATAGACAGTAACATTACCATCCGCGTCCGTTTTCTTCTTGAATATCCATTTGCACTCAACGGCCTTTCGGTCGCTAGGAGGGTCCACCAAAGTCCATACTTGGTTTTCGCTCATGGAACCCAATTCGGATTTCATGGCCTCTAGCCATTTCTCAGAGGGGCTCATCATCGCTTCCTCATAGTTCGCAGGTTCATTGTCGTCTACTAACAAGACAGTGAAGACAGGGTTGTCGTACCACTCAGGAGGGGCACGCGACCTTGTCGACCTGCGACGTTCAGTAGTAGCATCGTCCGAAGCTTCATGATCCTCGTCATTAGCTTCCTCTATTGTTGGTGCAGACGGCACTGGAACAATTTCAGGTGCTGCGCTACTATCCAACTCAAGAGAAGGTTCAATAACCTCGTCTAGCTCTACTTTCCTCCCACTCACTTCTTTCGAGAGAAACTCCTTGTCAAGAAAGGATCCGTTCTTTGTGACCAACACTTTGCCTTCAGATCTGTGATAGAAGCTATACCCAATAGTTTCCTTAGGGTATCCTATGAAGACGCATTTCTCCGCTTTGGGTTCGAGCTTGTCCAGCATCAACTTCTTGACGTAAGCTTCGCATCCCCAAACTTTAAGAAACGACAACTTAGTTTTAGCACCAAACCATAGTTCATACGGTGTCGTCTCAACGGATTTAGATGGTGCCCTATTTAAAGTGAATGCAGGGGTTTCTAATGCATAACCCCAAAATGATAACGACAAATCAGTAAGAGACATCATTGATCGCACCATATCTAATAGAGTTCGATTCCGGCGTTCAGACACACCATTGCGTTGTGGTGTTCCGGGTGGCGTGAGTTGCGAAACGATTCCGCTTGCTTTAAGATGCGTGAGAAAATCATAAATCAAATATTCACCTCCACGATCGGATCGTAAAAACTTAATTTTTCTGTTACGATGGTTTTCCACTTCATTCTAAAATTCTTTGAACTTTTCAAATGTTTCAGATTTATGTTTCATTAAATAGATATACCCATATCTACTTAAGTCATCAGTAAAAGTGAGAAAGTAGCGATATCCACCGCGCGTCGAAACACTCATCGGTCCGCATACATCGGTATGTATGATTTCCAACAAGTCCGTTGCTCGCTCCATCATTCCGGAGAACGGGGTTTTGATCATCTTACCCATGAGGCATGGCTCGCATGTGTCAAATGATTTAAAATCAAGAGACTCCAAAAGTCCATCAGAATGGAGTTTCTTCATGTGTTTTACACCAATATGACCTAGACGGCAGTGCCACAAATAAGTAGTATTATCACTATCTACCTTGCATCTCTTAGCCTCAATGTTATGGATGTGTGTTTCATCCCTTTCGAGATTCAGAAGAAATAAACCATTCACAGCAGGTGCATGAACATAAAAGATGTTACTCATATAAATAGAACAACCATTATTCTCAGATTTAAATGAATAACCTTCTTGCAATAAAAACGATCCAGATGTGATGTTCATGCTCAACGCAGGCACATAATAACATTTATTGAGGTTTAAACTAATCCCGAAGGTAAAACTGAGGAGAGCGTGCCGACGGCCATCACATCAACTCTTGATCCGTTGCCAACGCGCATCGTCACCTCATCCCTCGCCAGCCGCCGTCTATTCCGTAGCTCCTGTTTTGAGTTACAAATATTAGCAACTGAACCAGTATCAAATACCCAGGCACTACAACAAGGGCTAGTAAGGAAAACATCAATAACATGTATATCAAATATACCTTTGATGGTGCCAGCCTTCTTGTCCGCTAAGTACTTCGGACAGTTGCGCTTCCAGTGACCCTTGTCCTTGCAATAGAAGCACTCAGTGTCCGGCTTAGGTCCAGAATTGAGCTTCTTCTCAGCAGGGGCAACGCGCTTGCCGCTGCCTTTCTTGAAGGGCTTCTTTGCACCCTTACCTTTCTTAAAGCCGGGGGGCTTGTTGACCATCAACACATGATTATCTTTCTTGATGTCCACCTCCGCAGCTTTCAGCTTAGCGAAGAGCTCGGTGATCGTATCAGTGGAACCAATCTGAATATGAGTAACCACAAAACCTTTGTAGCTAGGAGGGAGTGATTGCAGAACCCTGTCAATCTTGAGCTCCTCTGGAATCTTGCAGTCCAGTTGCTCAAGGCGTTGAGTGTAGCCCGACATCTTAATGGCGTGCTCACTAACGGAACTCCCTTCCTCCATCTTGCAGTTAAAGAATTTCTCAGAGATCTCATATCTCTCAGAACGGGCCTGGGTCTGAAACATAGTTTTCAGTTCCTCAAGAATCTCAAAGGGCCCAGGGAAATCCTCAAAACGATTATGAAGGTCCGATTCCATAGCAAACAACATGGTGCTCTTAATCACACCATAATCATCTTTGCGCGACTGATAGACAGCATTCTCATCAGCCGGCGCATCTACAGCAGGGGCGTCACCTAGCGCTTTCTCAAGGACATAGTCCTTTTGTCCGCCAGCGAGAATGATTCTCAGATTGCGGAACCAGTTGGTGAAGTTAGACCCATTGTTCTTAAGCTTTTATTTCTCAGCAAAAACATTGAAGTTGAAGTTGGACTTAGCCATTTGATCTACAAAATTTGCAAGTACAATTTAGACTATGTTCATGATAACTAGTTCAACTTAATCAAATTACTAGATGAACTCCCACTAAATTCAACATCCCTCAAGTTGTTTAGTGAACATGATCCAAATTCACCACACCTAATCCGATCTTCACGAAAAGAGATGTGGTTTTAATGGTGGACAACGAAGTGTCGATCATATCATTCATATGACTCATGCTTAACCTTTTGGTTCATGTGTTCCGAGGCCATGTGTGTACATGCTAGGCTCGTCAAGTCAAACCCAAGTATTTCCACGTGTGCAAAACTGGCTTGCACCCGTTGTATGTGAACGTACAGTTTATAGCACCCGATCATCACGTGATGCTTGAACACGACGAACTTTCGCAACGGTGCATACATGGGGAGAACATAGTTTTATCTTGATCTTTAAGTGAGGAATCATCTTATAATGCTACCGTCGCGATCTAAGCATAATAAGATACATAAAAGGATAAACATCACATGCATATAACTTTATGTGACATGGTATAGCCAATCTTCGCACAATGATCTCCATCTTGTGCGTGCCAGCATGATCTCCATCACTCCACCATGATTGCCTCCACCACGAATAGCAACTACAACTATTGCTAACTACTTAGCGATAAAGTAAAGCTATTACATGGCGTATAAGAAGTTGGCACACAGGTCATACACAATTATAAAGACAACCATATGGATCCTGCCGGTTGTGTACTCATCGACATGCAAGTCGTGAAACATTACAAAACATGATCATTGCATACAACATACACATCACATCTTGGGCCATACCATATCATAGAAAACACTCCCTGCAAAAACAAGTTAGATGCCTCTACTTTGTTGTTGCATGTTTTACGTGGCTTATGGGAGTAACAAGCTAAGAAAGATTCTTACCTACAGAAAGCCACAACGGTGATATTATGGTTGCCAAACTCCGGTGTAAATCCCATGACAACTATAGTGAGAGAAACTGGCATCCACCAGCCGCATGTGTGGAGCAAGCCACACGTCAAGTTCGGAGCCGGTCTCGCGAACGAGGTCGCGTAAAGTTGGCCTGGACCGCTTCGATCTCACTATCCCGCATCATAATAAGTACACAAAAAAGAGGCTTGAAACAGAAAACATCAACGCCCGCAACAAGCATGTTGCGTTCTACTCGTGAAACACATCTACGCATAGATCTAGCTCTGATACCACTGAAGGGTTTCGCAGCATAGTACATAAAAATTTTCTATGGATGAGAACGGGAAAAGCCAAGATCTAATCTAGGAGATGAAAACAACGAGGGGAGATAGATGAGATCTTCATACCCTTGAAGATTCGCACAGCGGAACGTTCAACGGAACATGGTTGATGTAGTCGTACTCGCTTCTCCTTCTCGCGATCCGATCCGATCCAACACCGCAAGTGGCGATGCCTACGAGAGATGCACACGTGCGGCACCTCGATGTCTCCTCCTTCCTCGGTCCAGAAAGTGGGGTGGAGATATAGGTTGGATCTACAACACGACGGCGTGGTGCAAGCGGTGGAGAGTTTTTGCGGTAGGGCTTCGCCTACGCGCAGTCGGGAGGGAGAGAGAGAGGAGGGTAGCATGGGCGGCTAGGTCTTGAGGAGGAGGTGTGGGGGGGCGGGGTGCGCCCCCAGCCCTCTTTATATAGAGGGGTGGGCGGCTGGCCCTTGCCCCTCCCCCAATCCCTAGGGCTGGCGGCCAAGGAGGGAGGAGTGGGGGCAAGTTCCCCCCCCCTTCTAGAAGCTCCCTTAGGGTTTCCCCTAGGGCATGGCTGGCTGGGCCTATGGGGCCTTGTGCCCCTGGCCCAATGCGGCCAGGGCACTCCCTCGTAGGCCCACGCCCCCTCCCGACAAGTGGGGCCACGTTGGTCCCACTCCGGAAGGTTCTAGAAGCTTCCGGTACAATACCGAACAACCCGAAACAATTCCGAACTCCAAAATCTGCTTTGTCTTATATGAATCTTATTCTCCGGACCATTCCGGAACCTCTCTTGACGTCCTGGATCTCATCCGAGACTCCGAACAAAAACTCATAAACCAATTGTCCAATCTATCATAGCGTCGAGACACGTTAAGTGTGTGACCCTTCGGGTTCGAGAATATACAGACATGATCTTCTATCAATAATCAACAGCGGGGTTCTGGAAACCCATATTGGCTCCCACACATTCATCGATGAATCGGATGAACCACGATGTCAGGATTCAATCAATCCCATATATATATTCCCTTCGTCAAGCGATATTTTACTTGCCCGAGATTCGATCGTCGGTACCGGCATACCTAGTTCAATCTCGTCCATAGCAAGTACTTTACTTGTTCCGTAATCCGATATCACTTTGTGATTAACTACTTAACCACGTGCTTGCAAGAAGTGTTGATATCGATTACCGAGTGGGCCCGAAGTATATCTCTCCGACTTGGGAGGGACAAATCCCATCTCGATACATACAACCCAACAGGCACTTTCCGATCACCTGAGAGACACCTTTATGATCACCCTCTCATAGGATGACGTTTGATGACCTCAAAGATTTCTTCCGATACCAGGGAGTTGCATTATCTCATGGTCTAAGGAATACAATATTTTACATAAGAAAAGCTTCGCAAAGATGAACATGATGACATGATCTAATTGCTCCGCTTAATTTGGGTCTGTCCATCATATCATTCTCCCAATGAAATGATCTCATTATTAATCGACAACTCATGTCTATGGTTAGGAAACCTTAACCATCATTAATCAATGAGCTAGTCCATAGAGGCGTACTAGGGACACAGTGTTGTTCACAAACCACACAAGTATTAAAGTTTCGGCTTAATATAATTCTAGCATGGAATATAAACTTTATCATGAACAAGAATTATAATAATAACATCTTTATTATTGCCTCTAGGGCATAATTCCAACACTGCGCGCCTATGGGTGGGGCTGTTGTGGGAGGCGTCGGTGTGTGGTGTGAGTGGCGGCGGCGACTGAGAGGATTTCGGTAGGGCGGGTGGGTTCGGGAAATCTAGGGTTTGAGGTGACTGGGATTTTAGGGTTAGTGTTTAGGATTTTACCAGTGGGGTGGTAGTTGGCTAGCTGCTGGGATTTTGGGCCTGGTCGCTGACTGACTCCGCTCAACAAAATATTTAATTTTATTTAGTTTCTTTTAAGAGACTTTAGCTAATAGTTTTTAGGTAAATAAAATATCCGTAAAGACCGGGTTTTGAATTTAAAATAAAGAGAAGTATATTTATAGAAAACAGAATAGGTTTTTAATGAAACTGTTTTCAAATGCAAAAATATGCATGATGTCATGATGATGCACATAGGTGATGGCAAGCGAATTTCTGGTAGTGGTTTTCCCGGGTGCTACAATTCGACACCATTAACAATGGATCTCGCCCTCAAGATCCGCCTGATGGTACAGGGAAGAAGGCAGATGATCTGAACCTTCTCTCTTCGTTTAGATCCTCGCGACACCACTAACAAGGATCTTTCTTCATCTTGAAATCGACGACACCACCAACAAGGGGTCGTTGTTCATGTTCATCGAGAGAACACTCCGGAGTAACAAAGAAAGAAGGTCAAGGTATCAAAAGGTAAGGCCACCTCTAACTTCTGTGGAAGGAGTAAAAATTCCTTGATCCACCAATTCAATGTGCTAGAGCAAATGATAAGAGTAGTCGGATGGTGATCAGTCCATCGCGCAACCAAAGCATTACTCTACACATGAATAGGAGTATTATGCAACCAACTCTCGGAATTCAGACTGAAGATCTCGATAAGCGAGGTTCGGAAACAAAAGAATGTTGTAGGTTCTTCATCAGATCTGACGCAGATGATATGAAAGACCGGAGGATACAAAGAAAAAAATTCTCAGATAGCATGACGACCAGATATCAAAGAACCGTTACAAGAGGAAGTAAGCGAAGCCCTGAAGGTACGATGGAAACCAAAACACGAGAATTCCTGGACTCGGAGAAAATATAAGGGGGTAGATTCAAAACATGGAATGTTAAGAGGAGAATAACAGAGGGGTAAGGAGTTAAACCAGACCTAACCAGATCTATCCAACCGATTTTACAAAATACCTTTGACACTCTATATCGGCCGTTAGCTAGGTTATCCTACAAGCTGGACCAGTGAGGTATCTTAACTGGTGAGCTCTGATACCACTCTGCAACACCCTTAGATCGACCCTATGCAAATTTTAGCGATTCACAACAAACCCGCATAGAAATGATTCAAAGGTGCCCACCAGGCACTTTTGTGCAGGTGGAAAACGAAGTAATATCATTACACAATAGTCCACGATGGAACCCACAAAACAAATATATAAAACAATGACTCAAATAGTCAAGAATATAGATATACAGTACAAAGATCCAATCACCTTGAAAGAGATACAACATCCAAGTACGGATAAGATACAAATGGGGCTAAGAGCCCTGAATAATATCCAATGGCGTCCATAACCCTGCCCAGGCCAAGCCGGAAGGGTAACTATGCTAACGACATCGATCTCAAACCCTCTTAAACAAAACGGGTGCCAGAAAAGGGAAAGGAAAAAGAGAGCGGTCGGTACTGAGGCTAGTACATGGCGAGTCTTAGAATTCGGCGGTCCACGCCTACATAGGTATGGTGGACTGATGCGGCAGCGAAGCATGCAATAAACAACCTATAGAGACTCGATACAACTGGCGGCTTTCAGAAAGGGTTAAGAAATACCTATTCAGATCCAAATTAATAATAACACCAAACATACCCATCCTGGTATTTCCCCTCGAGACCAAACGAGGAAGTCATACTGAGGAAACTCACATAGCTGGCAATTTTATCATTCCATTAAAGTTGCAGCTGTAGGGGTTCGTAGCATAGAAAACAAAAAAAATCTATCGCATGAACACACAAATCAAGATCTAATCTATGATCAAGCCAAGATATATCTACTAGATTGGTGCAACGAGATTGAAGAGTACTAACCTTCATAGATCCAAAGCAGTTAACGAGATTAGATTCTAATGGGTGATGTAGTCGTTCACTTGCCGATCTCAAGATCGCGTAGTTGATCCTTCTGTCGTCGCGTTCTAGCAGCGCTCCCGTAGTCGGTCACACGTTCGGTACTCCATGAAGACCTTCCTCTCCCTTGTTCCAGCAGGCAGCGGAGGTTGTAGCTCTCTCCTCACAATTCCGGTAGCACGATGGCAGGTGTCGGAAGTAGAGGGGAGTTCCTGTAGGGCTTCGCCTAAGCCGGTGTGAGTATGGTGGAGTAGAGAGAGAGCCTCGGCGATCTAGAGTTTAGAGGTCGGAGAGGTGGAAGTAGCCAATAGCTAGGGATTAACTAGAAGGCGGCTATTTAGAGGAGATCTAGAGCGGCTACAACTAGAGAGGGGGCGGCAGTCAATCTAGATTTTTAGGGTTTCTTGTGGGGTGCATGGGGGGCGCCCCTCCCCTATATTTATGAGAGTGAGGGGCGGTTTGGGGAGGGGAGTCCTCCCCAAACTCCACCTTGTGGACGGCGACAAGAGAGAGGGAGGAATCCTCCCTTAGGTAGGCCTTCCGTGCCTCCACTAGGCAATGTTGGGATTTGACATTACAAATTGGCGTTTGACTGTTCAAACTAGATTTTGATTTCTCTATTCCCATTGCCCAGACAAGTGACCTAGGACATGATGCAACCATTCCACTTTTGCATGACACATCCGTGTACCCTTCCCACTCCGGATCGGTGAACCTTCTAGACCCTTCTAGAACATTCCGGTGAAAACACTGAAACAATTCCCGAACTCTGGAATTGGACTTTCCTTATATGAATCTTATTCTCTGGACCATTCCGGATATCCTTGTGATATCACGGATCCCATCCGAGACTCCAAACAACATTTGGTATCTTTACTCACTTTCCATATCGACTAAACAACATCGAATCCTTAAGTGTGTCTCCCTATGGTTCGTGAATTATGCAGACATGATTGAGACTCTTCTCCAATCAATAACCAATAGAGCAATCTGGAAATTCATAAGGCTCCCACATATTTCTACAATTACTTCATGATCGAACAAACCATTTACATACGATACCAAATTCCCTTTGTCTCGCGATACTTTACTTATCTGAGGTTTGATCGTCGGTATATCTGCATACCTAGTTCAACCTCGTTATCGATAAGTACGCTCTACTCGTTCCTCATATATGTGATCCCTTGTTAGCCAGTCACATGCTTGCAAGCCAATTAGATGACATTCCACCGAAAGGGCCCAGAGTATATGATGGGGATGCGCCTACCGGGGTATACCCAGCAGGACGTTTCCGACTGGCCCAAGACCTGGCGAGTGGGCCTGCAGGACGGCGACTGGATCAAGGCCCGGCGTGGATCCAAGCGACTGGAAGCTAAAGGCCCAGGCAAGTAGATAGGCCCAGTCGGATTAGGTTAAACGAGCACCGAAGCTTTAACTGAATCGGTTGAGATATGTAAACCCTAGGGGAGGTGAGCCTATATAAACCTCCTTGTAGGGCGTGTAGAGATACGTTCCATCATACACCCAAGCGACTCGCCGCCTAGCCGCCGAGCTCGCCCATTGTACCTCCTTCATAATACAATCTAGCAGGAGTAGGTCTTTACCCTCCGGGGGGCCGAACCTGGGTAAAACCCTGTGTCTTTGCCCTCATCTCGCACCGCAGATGGCTGGCCGCCCTTGCCCCTCGTTCTACTACTCGCTGCCGATTGCAGCATCTGCCGTGACCATTCCCACGACAGTGGCGCCCACCGTGGGGCTGGCCGGTCTGGCCGGTGTTCTGCGGCGAGATCCAATCTACCCATCAACGAGACGGTCTCCACCGGACGCATGATAGCGATCGGCGAGATGCTCCAAATCTTGCCGAGCAGCTACGTCCCGGCGGCGCGACCCGTCATGCACAGCGTGATCCTGCCGGTCGGCACGATTAGCCTCTTCGTCGGCCTCACTGACGTCATCGTCTCGGAGGATTCGGCTCGCATCCGCGATCGCCGCTACGCGATCGGCTCTCCGAGAACCAGATCCGCACGATCCATCGCCTCGCCTCCGAGTACAATTCGGCCCACAGCGACGTGGCCGAAAACTCAGCGGCCGCAGAAGACACGGCCCTCAACGACGACGCCGACTCGGCGACACCGGCGTCACTCGCCGGGTCCATCACCGCGGCTTCACCCGCGGGCTCCATCACCCAGGTCTCCAACGTGGGAGACTTTGAGGACCCCTCCATCCTCGGGATCTTCGAATTCGACTTCGGATCGGAGAACTCCGCCGACCTCCGCGACGGAACCGGTCGCCACGCCGCGACCTACATGGCGACCGGCACCGAACCGCCGGAGGACCCATTCTCCACCCCAATCCCTCCTAACGCCACGGCAACGAAGGTCGAGGAACTCCGCCTGAAACTGGCGGAGGCGGTGCGCAAGGAACAAGCCGAGCGCGAAAAATTTCGCCTCGAGCAGGTGACGGCGCAGGAACTATCGCGCTACCACCAATAGCGGATCAGTTCACGCCTGAACCCCACCGTTCAGGGCGTGCCCTGAACTTCGACGATGAAAACAACCCGGCCCGCGTGGCCGAGCGTGCAATCTGCGAGAACGCGCCACCAGGAGGAAGCGCCCGACCCCCGCCAGGGTCGATGGCGATGGGCGCCCCACCTCCACCCAACCGCACACCTCCCAGGGACCAGCCGCGGATAGTAGTCTCCTCACGGGAGCGAGACGCAAACGGCCTCCCACTATTCTCCACCCCGATGGACAACCTCGTGGCAGGTCGAGCAGCAGCCGACAACATCACGGCCACGGGCGACGGCGCCCTACAGATCTAGTACGTCAGGGCCCTGCTCGCAAAGGCCGTCGAGAAGCAAAACGCGGGCCCCGACTCGCAGGGTCGAGTATACTCGCGTTCTTCGGGAAGCAGAGCGGCCTCAAGCGGCCGCCCAGTGGCGGCAAACACCCTCAACTGCCCGCCACCGGAGCCACTGCAGCTCCAACACCGACCCGCGAACGCGGCACTCTCCACCAACGACCCCAGGCTAGCGACCAACTTCGTCGCCGCCAACGGGCAACCCATCGACGCCCGCACCCACATCATCAACAACCAAAGCTGGCGCGCATGCCAGCCCGACGACCTGCGACACACCCTAACCAATCGCCGCGACGGCGAGCCCATGGGGTCGCTCAGTCGACTCGGCCCAAGTGCTTCGGACCAATGATCCGAGGAGAGAAGTACCCGCCAAACTTCAAGGCGCCGAAGGAGATAGAAAAGTACGATCCCTCGTACGACCCCGCCATTTGGCTCGATACATACCTCATGGCGATGGGGATCGCGGGCCACACCGACCTGCTAGCCGCCCGTTACCTCCCCCTGATGATGGAGGGGACGTGCAGGCAGTGGATCAACACCCTCCCCCAGGACAATATTGATTCCTGGGAGGAGATGCGCGACGCCTTCGTCAGGCACTTCGAGTGATCCTACACCCGCGCCACCACCATCGAGAACCTAGAGCGATGCGTCCAGGGACCCCATGAGTCGACGCGCAACTGGGTCCAACGGTGGCAAGAACTCTGGTACAACGCGGTCGGTATCCACCCGGACACCGCGATCCACTGCTTCAAGACCTCGTGCCTCTACGAGCCCCTGGTCGCCAAGCTCAAGCGACACTCTCGCACACTTGACAACATCCCGGACCTCCTCGAGATCGCCAAATGGTACGCGTATGAAGATCCAAACCAGGAAACTGACGACGAGTCAGGAGGTCAACGCCGCACGAGCGGCAATGACAGCGGACGACGGTCCGACCTACGCTACAGCAACACTCGCCTCACCGGCAAGCGCCGCAGTGACGGGCGAGTCGACTTCGTAGCCAACGCCGGGCACGCACAACGCAAGCCCAAGAGCTTCCGCCGCGACGGAGGACAACGCCGCGACGGCGGCAACTACAAGGCCAAGCTAAGGTTCGACCCCACGGCCCTCCTTAACCAACCGTGTGTGTTTCATAGCAGGGAAGGGAAGCCCGCAACACACACCACCGCCGACTGCCACACCCTCAGGGAAATCGAGAAGGCACGGCGAGCACGAGAGGACCCCGACAACGACCCGCCAAACGGCGGAAAATTCGGCAAAGTGGGCGGCTCGCTCCATACCTTCACGGGCTTCAACACGAAGCGCGAGAAGAAGGTCATCGCCCGCGCCGTCGCCGTCAACGCGGTTGCCCAGGTGGACGTTCCCCAGTTCCTCAACTAGTCGTAGCAGACCATCACCTGGAGTCGACAAGACCACTCGCCACGCATCGAGTACCCAGGTCGAGTCGCCCTGGTGGTCAAGCCTAATGTCGGCGACTACTGGCTCCCCAAGACATTGATGGACGGCGGCAGCTCCATCAACATCCTGTACCTGGACACCTTCAGGCGGCTACGGCTCCCGCAGTCGATGATCGAAACAACCCACACCACGTTCCATGGCATCGTCCCCGGTCGGAAGGCGTACCCGATCGGTAAGGTCACGCTGCCAGTCACCTTCGACACACCAGCAAACTTCCGCACCGAGCGGATCGTCTTCGAGCTCGTGCCCTTCGACAGCCCCTACCATTGCGTCCTGGGGCGCCAGGCGTTCGCCAAGTTCATGGCAGCGCCCCACTACGCATACAACACGATGAAGCTCCCCGGGCCGTGCGGCGTCATCACCATCAACGGCGACCCCGACATGGCCGCCGAGTGCGAGGCCAAAGGAGCCGAGCTCGCTGACGCCGTCATCGCGCCGGAGACCAACCACGCCGATGAGCTCGCCAAGTACGCGAGCGGGGTCAACAACGACGACCCCACCATACTCAAGAAGCCCAACTCGGAGGGCGCAAACACCTCAACCTTCGAGGCAACGACGCACACCCGCACCGTCGAGCTGGTCCCAGGCGACTCCAGCCAGACGGTGACGATCGGGACGGGCATGAGCCCAGCGTAGGAAGGCGCGCTCATCGAGTTCCTCCGTGAGAACAGGGACATCTTCGCATGGAAGCCCTCTGACATGCCTGGTGTCCCTAGGGAGCTCGCTGAGCACAAGCTAAACGCCGACCCCAAAGTGCGACCCGTCAAACAGTCGCTGTGGCCCTTCAATGAAGAGCGCCGCCGAGAAATCGCCGAGGAGGTGCAGCGTCTACTCGCTGCAGGCTTCATCCGGCCAATCAAATACTCCAAGTGGCTGGCAAACCCAGTCCTGGTCGAGAAGAAGAACGGGACCTGGAGGATGTGTATCGACTACACAAACTTGAACAGCGCCTGCCCAAAGGAGCAGTTCGTCCTCCCGCGGATCGACCAGATAATCGATTCAACCGCGGGCTCGGAGTCGCTATGTTTCCTCGACGCCTATTCCGGGTACAATCAGATCAAAATGGCGGTCGAGGACGAGGAGAAGACGGCGTTCATCACGCCATTCGGAGCCTTCTGCTACACCGCCATGACCTTCGGTCTCAAGAACGCCGGGGCGACCTACCAGCGGTGCATGCAAGAGTGCCTCGCGAGCCAAATTGGCCGAAACATCCACGTCTACATCGACGACGTGGTCGTAAAGTCCGCTCGCCAGGGTGACCTACTCGCTGACCTGGCGGAAGCATTCGCCAACCTGCGAAAATACAAGATAAAGCTTAACCCAGGCAAATGCACCTTCGGTGTACCAGCAGGACAACTACTGGGATATGTCGTCTCCAAACGAGGGATCGAGGCGAACCCCACGAATATCGACACGATCGCCCGGCTCGGCAAACCCGAGTGCCTGCGCGACGTCCAGAAACTGGCCGGGCGAGTAGCGGCCCTCAGTCGCTTCATCCCCCGCCTGGGCGAAAAGGCGATGCCCCTATACCGCCTGATGCACAAGAACCCCACCTTCCAGTGGGACAAGGAGGCGGATGACGCGCTCCGTGATCTCAAAAAGGTGCTACTCGCCGCACCGCTACTCGCCGCCCCCGCCGACAAAGAACCCATGCTGGTTTACGTCGCGGCTTCCGAGCGCGTCGTCAGCGCCGTGATGGTCGTCGAGCGACCGGAGGAGGGAAAGGAGCGCCCAGTACAGCGACCGGTGTACTACATCAGCGAGGTCCTCACCGAGTCGCGCCAGCGGTACCCCCAGTACCAAAAGCTGGTATACGCGGTCTTCCGAGCTCAGCGGCGCCTGCCGCACTACTTCCAGGAGCACCCGATCACAGTCGTCTCCTCAGCACCACTGCAAGACATTATCCGCAATCGCTAGGCGACCGGGCGGGTCGCCAAGTGGGCCGTCGAGATCGGCGTCCACAACATCAAATACGAGCCACGAAAAGCGATAAAGTCGCAGGCCCTAGCGGACTTCATCGCCGACTGGGAAGAGGCCCAGCAGCCAGAGAAGCTGCCATACCTCCACTACTGGAGCCTGCACTTCGACAGCTCCAAGAACGCGGACGGCGCAGGCGCAGGGATCGTGCTAACTTCACCGAAGGGCGACAAGCTCAGCTACATCCTCTGCCTCGACTTCACACCCAGCACCAACAACATGGCCGAGTACGAGGCCTTACTCCACGGCATGCGAGCTGCCAAGGAGATGAATGTCAACCGCCTATGCTGCTACGGAGATTCCGACCTCGTCGCGGGGCAAGTCGCTGGCACCTGCGACGCCGTCTCCCCCACCATGGCGGCGTACCGCCAAGCAGTGGACAAGCTGGGCGGACACTTCACAGGCTACTCCATCGAGTGGATCAACAGGCGGAAGAACGAGGAGGCCGACGCCCTCTCTCGCATTGGGTCGGCTCGACTCGCACCACCCGCCGGCGTCTTCCTCGACACGATAACCAAACCATCAGTCTCTCCCCCGAGGGAGATCGACATCGGAGTCCCGTTACAGCCGGAGGCGGCCCTGGTCGCACTCGTCACCGAGCCAGACGACTGGACCAAGCCCTACATCGCCTACCTGGAGGCCGGCACCTTGCCGGCTGACGAGACGGACGCTCGGATGGTCGCCCGCCGATGCAAGTCCTACACCATCATCGACGGCGAGCTCCACAAGCGCAGCGTCACCGGCGTGTTCCAACGCTGCGTCCAACCCGCCGAAGGACGCAAGATCCTCCACGATATCCACTCCGGTGACTGCAGCCACCACGCCAGCGCCCGCTCTCTGGTCGCCGAGGCTATGCGACATGGCTTCTACTGGCCCACCGCACACCCCGATGCTGTAGACATTGTCCAGCGGTGCGCCGGGTGCCAGAAGTACGCCAACCAGACGCACGTGCCGAGCTCAGCGCTCAAAACAATCCCCATCACCTGGCCATTCGCTGTGTGGGGCATGGACATGGTAGGCCCCTTCAAGAAGGCTCCTTCCGGCTACACCCATGTAACACCCTCAGAATCGGACCTATGCAAGTTTTAGCGAAACCCGCCAAACCCGCATAGAAACGATACAAAGGTGCCCACCAGGCACTTTCGTGCGGGTGGAAAACGAAGTAATAACATTACACAACAGTCCTCGATGGGACCCACAGAACAGATATATAAAACAGCGACTCCATGAGTCAAGAATACAGATATAATGTACAAAGATCCAAATCACCTTAAAAATGATAGAGCGTCCAGCTACGGACAAGATGCAAATGGGGCTAAGAGCCCTGAAGAATAACCAATGGCGTCCATAACCCTGCCCAGGCCAAGCCGGAAGGGTAACCCTGCTAACGACGTCGATCTCAAAACCTGCTTAAACAAAAGGGGTGCCGACAAAGGGCAAAGGAAAAAGAGGAGCGTCAGTACTGAGGCCAATACACGGCGAGACTAGAATTCGGCGGTCCTCGCCTACATAGGTATGGTGGACTGAGCGGCAGCGGCAGCATGCACTAAACAACCTATAGAGACTCGATACAACTGGCGGTTATCAGAGGGAGGTAAGAATGACCTATCCGGATCCAACCTGAAGCTAACACCAAACAAACCCATCCTGGTGTTTTCCCCTCGATACCAAACGAGGAAGTCAACCGAGGAACTCACACAGTTGGCAGTTTTATTTATTCAGTTATCGTTGCAGCAATTACTAGTCAGGTATAGATAATCATCCTGATAAAATAAGCAGTGGGCACTTTTAGTCAACCATTCCGTTATAGTTGCAACAATTACTAATCAGATACAGATAGCGTGAGATAACCCAAAACCCAGCAGTTGTTGGTACTTTTATTCAGCCATTCCGTTGTAGTTGCAATACTTACTAGTCAGGTACAATGGTCGCAAGCGACACTCAAAGCAAGCAGTTGTGGGCAATATTAGATAGCCATTCCATTATAGTGAAGCTGATTACTAGTCATTAAAAGTCAAATTTATAGCAATAAACTTTAGTTATGCTTGTCTATGGTCGAGATACTGTGCTCCAAGTCGTCCATAACCGCGGACACGGCTTTCAGAAAGTTTTACCCGGCCGGGGTGCACCAATAGCAACACACACTCGATCAACCTCGGAAAAACCAAATCAAAACCCAACGAGGCCTTCACGACAAAGCAATCACAGGATTCAGAAATATTTCAGGGGGCCACCCCATTGAGAAGACCCGCAAGGAAGTAAGCAAGCTCCGAGACGGACTCAAGGTTTGGGTAGACGGCTGTGAACGACTGGGAACCCAAAACTGGGCTTGTCGACACCGCGGAATCGTGTCCCGATCCAAAACAGTACAGTGTGATATCCATCGCACAATTTAAATAAAGCAGTAAAGCATGGCATAAGTACAGGATCGTAAATAAAACCTCAAACTAGTTTGTGGCCCCAAGAAATAAGACTGAAACAAGCTCTGGCTCAGGGGGGTCCCATATACCTCCCGGATGTGGATAGCGCGATAAATCAAGGAACAGGTATCAAGTACTCGGGGTCCTACGGGACACAAGTGGGTGTTCGGAAACCAAATATTTTCTATCACCCACCGATGCCTCTGCTTATTTCAATTTTAGTTGTTAAACAGGAATTAAAGTGAGCGATAAGTAAACCTATGATCATCTCCAACATCAACATGAGGCAATACATCAACAACTGTGGCACTTGACGACACGCAGCGGCAATTGAGCAAGCGACTACGACGCGCAAGTCCAGCTATCTACCAAACAATAGGTAATAGGAGGTGGCCATGGCAATATAAGGCTGCAAGGGATATCACGGGTACGAAACTAGAGCATCGCAACACAGATAGCAATAGATCAACAAGAGGGAATAAATACTATAAAAGTAAGATAGGTAGAAAGGGGGAGATGCTCGCCTGAGAAACATGGTCGAAGGTTCAACCGAAGATCGGGGCGAAGCTCACATCAACTCAACGGCCTTATCCGCGAAGAGCCAAAACACTAGAACAAACACCGGGTGGACTATTTAATTCAAAGGCCGAAGATCGGCATGATGCATGACATGGCAAAAGTGCGATGCAATTAGGTCAGATTAAGCGGAACCGGGGTCCCGACAATTATGAGGTGGTTCAAGTTGTTTAACTACCCCGCAAATTAAATGTTGAATTAACAGGGCGAGATAAGTTACCGGTTCGCTACACAAATTTAAATGAGGCCAATATAAGGCTAGATTTGCCCGCATATGGGCCCCATATTTAATTATTAAGTGAATCGGCATAAGGCCCCCAAACCAAATGAATGTATGCATGCAAGACAGTTATTATGCGATAATTTGTATCATGTTATAAAATAGGGTTTCGGGAAGGGTTCACACATTAGGGGTCTCGACGATCTTGAGGTGCCGGGGGTTCGGGGTCCGGTCTCGGGGTTCAGGGTTCGACGGGGTTCGGTCTCGGCGGAAGCGTTCTCGGATAACAGAGGTAGATCTTGTCGCACGGTGTCCGCGAAGTAGATCTTGTTGTTCGGTGTCGGTGACCTCGGCATCCGGGAAGCAGGACTTGGTTCGGCGCCGGGGGGCGCATCGGATTCGCCCTGGTTGCTGTCGTTCTTGTTGTCGTGCAGATCTTGTCGGGTCCCACGGGATCGATCTTGCCGTTGCGAAGGTCTTGTCGGGCCCGCGCCATCAAGTCGGTCTTGTCGTTTCACGACGGAGATCTTGGTGTCCCGGTTCTCGGCGTCTTCGGATCCGAGAGGAAGGTCTTGGCGTTCCGGACATCGGATCCTCGAGACCGGGGTCTTCGTCTCCGTGGGGAAGATCTTGTGGAACCGGCGAGTTCGGGGTTCAGTCTTCGGGGTCCGGTGTCGATCTTCGGGTACAGCAGGTTCTCGAAGGGTAGATCTGGTAGAGGTTGGCGTGAGCTGGGTCTTGCAACAACACTACACAGGAGGCGTGGCCATGTCGTCATGTACTCGAACCGGTAGCAGCAACCGAACCACCAACGGCCATGGGGACGGCCGCAACAGGGACGGATGTACACGGCAACGCACGCGCGCAGAGAGGGCACGACGACGCTGCTTACGCGACAGAGGCGGACTGGCGGTGGCTCAACGGCGGGGAGGTGCGGGGTGCTGCGCCTTCGGGGTAGCAGAGGAGGCGGGCGCGCAGAGAGGTGGAGGGGCGGCCTCGGTCGCCGGCGACGGCGAGCTAGAGGAGGCCACGGCGGTTCGGAGGGCGGGGTCCGTCGGGGCAGAGGCGAGGGCGTCGACGAGGAGAGGGTGTGGCGGGGGCGCACGGCGGTGCCCGGCGACGAGGCAGAGAGCGGAGGAGGCCGAGCAGGAAGGAACGGGGCGCGGGTGAGCTCGACGCGGCTCGCCGGCGACGGCGGCAGAGGCGGAGCCTGGGGCGGGTTGAGGCGAGCAGCGGGGTCGCGGCGGAGGAGGGGGCGGCCGCGCGCCGGAGCGGCCTGGCGGCGGGGCTTGGAAGAAGGCGAGGTGGACGGCGAGCGCGCGGTGGGCCGGAGGCGGGAGGAGCGCCGGGCGACGCGGCTCGGGGGTCGGCGAGGGTCGGTGGCGGGCGCCAGGGGAGGCGGGGCCGGTGCAGGCGGCGGTGCAAGCGAGGAAGGAGGAGGGCGGTCGCGGCGACGGCGGGTGGCCGGCGAGGCGCTTGCGGGAGGAGAGGGAGGCGCGGAGGCTGCGGGGGAAGCGAGGGTGCGCCGGCGGCGGGCGGTGGCGGTGGTCGCTGCGGGGGGGTTGGGAGAGGTTGGAGGAGGGAGGTGGGGGAGAGGCCAAGCGGGGAGGGTGGGTCGCGCGGGAGGGCCAGGGGTGGACCGCGTGGGGGACGCGGGGCGTGAGACGTGGTCGGCGCGTGGGGCCCGCGAAGGAGCGTGGTTGGGGTGTGGGTTGACTGACAGGTGGGTCCAGGCGCGGGGTCGGCTGGGTGGCTAGGGGGAGAGGCAGGTGAGGCTAGTGGGGTGGGTCCAGAGTGTCAGTGGGGGGAGAGAGAGGAAGGGTAGATAGGGCTGGGGTGAGAAAAAGGAGAGAGGGTGGTATTAGGTGGCAGGTGGGATGATGTGGCAGAGTGTGAGTGGTGGGGGGAGAGAGGAGAGGTGAGGTGGCGAGAGCCGATTGGAGGGGGTGAGGTGGAGGGGAGGGCTGGGTAGGTTATTTGGTAGCTGTAGGATTAATAGGGTGGGCCGTTTTATTTTCCTGGGGTGGTCGTTCGGGTCATTTCGGCCCGTTCGACTGCCCCACTAAAAATAATTCAAACTTTTATTTAATTTGCAATGAACTTTTGCAAATAGTTTTTAGACAAACAAAGTATCCGGCAGCACCCGGGGTTTTGTGTTTGAACAAAGTCGGGGCGTTTAGAAAACAAAACTGGGTTTTTCCGAAATAGTTTTATGCGAGTAAATGCAAGATGATGACGATGCTCAAATGAAATGTGGCATGATGACATGAGCATGCGGTCACGATGATGCAATGCACAAAAACAACGCGATTTTCTAGTAGTGGTTTTGCGGGATGCCACAATTCGACACCACTAACAATGGATCTCGCCCTCGAGATCCGCCTCATGGTACCGGAAGGAAGGTCGGCGATCTGCGTCTTCTCGCATCGTGTAGATCCTCGCGACACCACTAACAATGGATCCTTCTCCATCTTGAAATCGGCGACACCACCAACAAGGTTCGTTGTTCCTGACCGACGAGAGAACACTCCGGAGAACAAAAGACGAAGGTAGAGGTATCAAACGATAATGCCACCTCTAACTTCCATGAGAAGAGGAAAAGTTGCATTGATCCACCAGCTCGATGTACAGAGCGAACAGTAAGAGTAGGTTAGGGTGATCAGTCCATCCCGTACCCACACTATCAACTCTATACATGAGTAGGAGAATCAGGCAATTCAACTCTCGAGATTTAGACTGAAGATCTTCATAGGCGGTATCCGGAACAAAGGGATGATGCCAGCAGAATCGTATGAAAGACACAATGATTAGGTTCCGCGATGGTTCCATTGGCATGAACAACACATGCTCAAGGTATACTCCAACTTCACCAATGCTCGTCCTTCTCATATGTTTTTCAACGACACGGACATCCAGCAAGGAACACATATAGATAAGGAGCTCAAGAACAAAAGATTGGATGAAGGGCACAACAGACCAGTTGCAGATTGATGATCGTAGCACCTCCGTTACAAAAGGAAGAAAACGAAACCCTGACGGTACGACGGAAACCCAACCACGAGAATTCCTGGACTCGAAGAAAAGATAAGAGAGCAGGTTCAAAACACGTCGAGATAAGAGAAGATTAGCAGAGGGGTAAGGAGTAAAATCAGACCTAACCAGAACTATCCAACCGATTTTTCAAAATAGTTTTGACACTCTACTTCGGCCGTTAGCTAGGTTATCCTACAGGCTGGACTTGTGGGGTATCGCAACTGCTGAGCTCTGATACCACTCTGTAACACCCTCAGAATCGGACCTATGCAAGTTTTAGCGAAACCCGCCAAACCCGCATAGAAACGATTCAAAGGTGCCCACCAGGCACTTTCGTGCGGGTGGAAAACAAAGTAATAACATTACACAACAGTCCTCGATGGGACCCACAGAACAGATATATAAAACAGTGACTCCATGAGTCAAGAATACAGATATAATGTACAAAGATCCAAATCACCTTAAAAATGATAGAGCGTCCAGCTACGGACAAGATGCAAATGGGGCTAAGAGCCCTGAAGAATAACCAATGGCGTTCATAACCCTGCCCAGGCCAAGCCGGAAGGGTAACCCTGCTAACGACGTCGATCTCAAAACCTGCTTAAACAAAAGGGGTGCCGACAAAGGGCAAAGGAAAAAGAGGAGCGTCAGTACTGAGGCCAGTACACGGCGAGACTAGAATTCGGCGGTCCTCGCCTACATAGGTATGGTGGACTGAGCGGCAGCGGCAGCATGCACTAAACAACCTATAGAGACTCGATACAACTGGCGGTTATCAGAGGGAGGTAAGAATGACCTATCCGGATCCAACCTGAAGCTAACACCAAACAAACCCATCCTGGTGTTTTCCCCTCGATACCAAACGAGGAAGTCAACCGAGGAACTCACACAGTTGGCAGTTTTATTTATTCAGTTATCGTTGCATCAATTACTAGTCAGGTATAGATAATCATCCTGATAAAATAAGCAGTGGGCACTTTTAGTCAACCATTCCGTTATAGTTGCAACAATTACTAATCAGATACAGATAGCGTGAGATAACCCAAAACCCAGCAGTTGTTGGTACTTTTATTCAGCCATTCCGTTGTAGTTGCAATACTTACTAGTCAGGTACAATGGTCGCAAGCGACACTCAAAGCAAGCAGTTGTGGGCAATATTAGATAGCCATTCCATTATAGTGAAGCTGATTACTAGTCATTAAAAGTCAAATTTATAGCAATAAACTTTAGTTATGCTTGTCTATGGTCGAGATACTGTGCTCCAAGTCATCCATAACCGCGGACACGGCTTTCAGAAAGTTTTACCCGGCCGGGGTGCACCAATAGCAACACACACTCGATCAACCTCGGAAAAACCAAATCAAAACCCAACGAGGCCTTCACGACAAAGCAATCACAGGATTCAGAAATATTTCAGGGGGCCACCCCATTGAGTAGACCCGCAACGAAGTAAGCAAGCTCCGAGACGGACTCAAGGTTTGGGTAGACGGCTGTGAACGACTGGGAACCCAAAACTGGGCTTGTCGACACCGCGAAATCGTGTCCCGATCCAAAACAGTACAGTGTGCTATCCATCGCACAATTTAAATAAAGCAGTAAAGCATGGCATAAGTACAGGATCGTAAATAAAACCTCAAACTAGTTTGTGGCCCCAAGAAATAAGACTGAAACAAGCTCTGGCTCAGGGGGGTCCCATATACCTCCCGGATGTGGATAGCGCGATAAATCAAGGAACAGGTATCAAGTACTCGGGGTCCTACGGGACACAAGTGGGTGTTCGGAAACCAAATATTTTCTATCACCCACCGATGCCTCTGCTTATTTCAATTTTAGTTGTTAAACAGGAATTAAAGTGAGCGATAAGTAAAACTATGATCATCTCCAACATCAACATGCGGCAATACATCAACAACTGTGGCACTTGACGACACGCAGCGGCAATTGAGCAAGCGACTACGACGCGCAAGTCCAGCTATCTACCAAACAAAAGGTAATAGGAGGTGTCCATGGCAATATAAGGCTGCAAGGGATATCACGGGTACGAAACTAGAGCATCGCAACACAGATAGCAATAGATCAACAGGAGGGAATAAATACTATAAAAGTAAGATAGGTAGAAAGGGGGAGATGCTCGCCTGAGAAACATGGTCGAAAGTTCAACCGAAGATCGGGGCGAAGCTCACATCAACTCAACGGCCTTATCCGCGAAGAGCCAAAACACTAGAACAAACACCGGGTGCACTATTTAATTCAAAGGCCGAAGATCGGCATGATGCATGACATGGCAAAAGTGCGATGCAATTAGGTCAGATTAAGCGGAACCGGGGTCCCGACAATTATCAGGTGGTTCAAGTTGTTTAACTACCGCGCAAATTAAATGTTGAATTAACAGGGCGAGATAAGTTACCGGTTCGCTACACAAATTTAAATGAGGCCAATATAAGGCTAGATTTGCTCGCATATGGGCCCCATATTTAATTATTAAGTGAATCGGCATAAGGCCCCCAAACCACATGAATGTATGCATGCAAGACAGTTATTATGCGACAATTTGTATCATGTTATAAAATAGGGTTTCGGGAAGGGTTCACACATTAGGGGTCTCGACGATCTTGAGGTGCCGGGGGTTCGGGGTCCGGTCTCGGGGTTCAGGGTTCGACGGGGTTCGGTCTCGGCGGAAGCGTTCTCGGATAACAGAGGTAGATCTTGTCGCACGGTGTCCGCGAAGTAGATCTTGTTGTTCGGTGTCGGTGACCTCGGCATCCGAGAAGCAGGACTTGGTTCGGCGCCAGGGGGCGCATCGGATTCGCCCTGGTTGCTGTCGTTCTTGTTGTCATGCAGATCTTGTCGGGTCCCACGGGATCGATCTTGCCGTTGCGAAGGTCTTGTCGGGCCCGCGCCATCAAGTCGGTCTTGTCGTTTCACGACGGAGATCTTGGTGTCCCGGTTCTCGGCGTCTTCGGATCCGAGTGGAAGGTCTTGGCGTTCCAGACATCGGATCCTCGAGACCGGGGTCTTCGTCTCCGTGGGGAAGATCTTGTGGAACCGGCGAGTTCGGGGTTCAGTCTTCGGGGTCCGGTGTCGATCTTCGGGTACAGCAGGTTCTCGAAGGGTAGATCTGGTAGAGGTTGGCGTGAGCTGGGTCTTGCAACAACACTGCACAGGAGGCGTGGCCATGTCGTCATGTACTCGAACCGGTAGCAGCAACCGAACCACCAACGGCCATGGGGACGGCCGGAACAGGGACGGATGTACACGGCGACGCACGCGCGCAGAGAGGGCACGACGGCGCTGCTTACGCGACAGAGGCGGACCGGCGGTGGCTCAACGGCGGGGAGGTGCGGGGTGCTGCGCCTTCGGGGTAGCAGAGGAGGCGGGCGCGCAGAGAGGTGGAGGGGCGGCCTCGGTCGCCGGCGACGGCGAGCTAGAGGAGGCCACGGCGGTTCGGAAGGCGGGGTCCGTCGGGGCAGAGGCGAGGGCGTCGGCGAGGAGAGGGTGTGGCGGGGGCGCACGGCGGTGCCCGGCGACGAGGAAAAGAGCGGAGGGGGCCGAGCGGGAAGGAACGGGGCGCGGGCGAGCTCGACGCGGCTCGCCGGCGACGGCGGCAGAGGCGGAGCCTGGGGCGGGTTGAGGCGAGCAGCGGGGTCGCGGCGGAGGAGGGGGCGGCCGCGCGCCGGAGCGGCCTGGCGGCGGGGCTTGGAAGAAGGCGAGGTGGACGGCGAGCGCGCGGTGGGCCGGAGGCGGGAGGAGCGCCGGGCGACGCGGCTCGGGGGTCGGCGAGGGTCGGTGGCGGGCGCCAGGGGAGGCGGGGCCAGTGCAGGCGGCTGTGCGAGCGAGGAAGGAGGAGGGCGGTTGCGGCGAAGGCGGGTGGCCGGCGAGGCGCTTGCGGGAGGAGAGGGAGGCGCGGAGGATGCGGGGGAAGCGAGGGTGCGCCGGCGGCGGGCGGTGGCGGTGGTCGCTGCGGGGGGGTTGGGAGAGGTTGGAGGAGGGAGGTGGGGGAGAGGCCAAGCGGGGAGGGTGGGTCGCGCGGGAGGGCCAGGGGTGGACCGCGTGGGGGACGCGGGGCGTGAGACGTGGTCGGCGCGTGGGGCCCGCGAAGGAGCGTGGTTGGGGTGTGGGTTGACTGACAGGTGGGTCCAGGCGCGGGGTCGGCTGGGTGGCTAGGGGGAGAGGCAGGTGAGGCTAGTGGGGTGGGTCCAGAGTGTCAGTGGGGGGAGAGAGAGGAAGGGTAGATAGGGCTGGGGTGAGAAAAAGGAGAGAGGGTGGTATTAGGTGGCAGGTGGGATGATGTGGCAGAGTGTGAGTGGTGGGGGGAGAGAGGAGAGGTGAGGTGGCGAGAGCCGATTGGAGGGGGTGAGGTGGAGGGGAGGGCTGGGTAGGTTAGTTGGTAGCTGTAGGATTAATAGGGTGGACCGTTTTATTTTCCTGGGGTGGTCGTTCGGGTCATTTCGGCCCGTTCGACTGCCCCACTAAAAATAATTCAAACTTTTATTTAATTTGCAATGAACTTTTGCAAATAGTTTTTAGACAAACAAAGTATCCGGCAGCACCCGGGGTTTTGTGTTTGAACAACGTCGGGGCGTTTAGAAAACAAAACTGGGTTTTTCCGAAATAGTTTTATGCGAGTAAATGCAAGATGATGACGATGCTCAAATGAAATGTGGCATGATGACATGAGCATGCGGTCACGATGATGCAATGCACAAAAACAACGCGATTTTCTAGTAGTGGTTTTGCGGGATGCCACAACCCACCTGCTGGTCGCGGTCGACAAATTCACAAAGTGGGTGGAGGCCAAGCCAGTTCGGAAATGCGATGGGAAGACTGCCACTAAATTCCTACGCGAGCTCATATATCGCTACGGGTTCCCAAACAGCATCATCACAGACAACGCCACCAACTTCGCCAAAGGAACCATGGCTGAATTCTGCGAAGAGCACCACATCGGGCTCGACCTCGCGTCGGTCGCGCACCCGGAATCCAACGGCCAGGCGGAACGGGCCAACCAAAGCATCCTCCACGGCCTGAAGCCGCGACTCCAAGTACCACTCGAGCGCACCACCGGGTGTTGGGTCGAGGAACTACCCTCCGTCATCTGGGGCATCCGCACTTCGGTCAACAGGTCGACAGGATTCACCCCCTTCTTCATGGTGTACGGCGCCGAGGCAGTCATGCCCACCGATCTCGAGCACGACTCGCCACGGGTCGTCCACTACACGGAGGCTGCAAACGAACTCGCCCGCCAAGACGGAGTCGATCAGCTCGACGAGGCACGTGACCTCGCTCGGTCACGCACCGCTATCTACTAGCAGGGACTCCGCCGCTACCACAGCCGGCGGGTGAAAACTCGCACCTTCCAGGAAGGCGACCTGGTGTTGCGCCTCATCCAGGACAAGAAGGGCATGCACAAGCTCTCCCCTCCGTGGGAAGGACCATTCGCCATCGGGTGAGTACTTGGCAATGACGCCTACTACCTCATCGACGTCCGCGGGGACGGTGAACTCGACGTCAAGCGACCATGGAATGTAAACCTCCTACGGAAGTTCTACCCCTAGAACCCCACATATGTACTCTCCAGTCGCTATGAAATAAAAAGAATCGGTTACCGCAAATTGCGCCTGCTCTCCATGTCTTGTGCCACTCGCACTCGTAATAACAGCGTCCAGCTAACCGCAGAAGTCAACCTTTGGTACAGCGATCGGCACGGCTAAGTAGTGCGGTGCAAGAGCACTGAGTAACCTCAGGTCTTGCATCGTCCATGAAAAACGCCTACCCGGATCCCCATTGGAGTCGCCTATCCCGACTGGCTTTACGAGCCAAGACAACTACCTTCGCTTCTTACAGCGACCACGGTCCTCCGCATCCTCGACATAGCGACTCGAACGGCTAAGTACCACGCTCGGGGACTGACGACCAGTTCATCGCGAGCGGCTCGGGAAAACACCAAGTAGGAGAGCATGCCCAGGACTCGCCACGCGACTGACCCAACGGGCCAGACAGGAGCGATGCGCCCAAACTAACGCGCCAAGTCCTCAACCACCCTCGAGTCGCGCCTAGAACAACCAAGTACCACGCTCGGGGACTCGGCCACCCGACCCCGTTCGCGCAAGGGAAAACGGTGAAGTACAGAGCGTTCAAGGGAGTCGCCCTACGACTGGCTCTTCGAGTTTGGGCGAGTAGACCACAATAACAATACATTCAAAAACAACAAACATGTCATACACGAGGTAAACCCCACAAAAGGGCGGACGCGCTCGGGGACTCGTTCAAACCACAATCACAAAACACATGACAAATTCCAACACAGACACAATGTCTCATTCAAAAGCATGTTGCATTATCTCACATTACAAAATATGCCCATACGGCAGACCTGCTACTAACGCCTCAGGGCAAACTACCCTATTCTGCAGGCTTCGACGACGACTCGCCAGCGCCCCGGTGACTGCGAATGAACGACGTGTATGGGTTTGACGGGTACGTCGTCAGCTCACCCGCCATCGCCGCACGGAAAGGCTGCTCGACCTTGAAATCCCGGTGCGGCGGCTCAGGGTCGTTGGGCGCGACGACCGTCTCCTGGTACGAAAGGTGGTCGCCCATTGCCCAGACACGCTCCGAGTACACCGCGGCGTGGTCCGTCAACTTGAGCACCTCGGAAAGCTCCACCGCGCCAGTCGACGAAGGGTAGCCGCTCGTCACGTCGTCGAGGTCGAAGTCCTCTAGGAAGTGAGCAAGTCCAAGGCTCAGCGCCGTTGATGCTCCGCGTCGAAACGCCGACCGCGTCATGAATTCAACAACTGAGGGCGCCTTCTCCAAGTACTTCCACACCTCGACGAGGTCGCTGGGAATCACCTCCGTGGGTGATATCTCCTGGAGGTAGGCTCGGATGCATGTTGCCGACAACGTCGCCGAGTCAACGAGCATGCCCACACACTGCCGCGCGTCGAACGAGCTCGTCTCTTCCGCGCTATCAATGATGCGACCTGCGAGTAGAAGACAACAGTGAGTACGTTGGACATCACAATAAAGCACAATATACTGGCAGAGGCAACCGCACTTACCAATCAGCGGGCGAGCGAGATCCGTGATGAAGCGTTGAAGCGCAGTATGATCGTCCTAAAGCCCAGCAACAAGGGCGTCCGACACTTTACGATCTTCTTCGGCGGCTGTAATGGCGGCCTTGGCTCGTCCATCAGCCGAGCTCGCTTCTTCCTTCGCTTCCCGCAGCTCGCGCTCCAGATCGGCGATCCGCTTTTCAGCCGAGCTCAAAGAAGATTGCGCTGCCACCAATTCACCCGTGGGGACAAGTCCCTGGCAAGCTTCCTCCGCCTTCGCGGCAACTGCCTGAAGCCCCCTATTCACCTCTTGGATGGTTGTCCGTTCCTTCTCCGCGCGGTGCTTCGCTGCCAATCGGTCAGCTGATTCACGTTGCAGACCATGCACATCGTTCAAACAGTTAATTAAAGCAACATTCTAAGTGCCTACCCGCTGAAATTCAGCGAGTGCGCACTCGGGGACTGGCAATCAAAAAACTTCCTAAGTGCCCACCCGCTGAAATTCAGCGAGTGCACTCGGGGACTGGCAATCAAAAAACTTCCTAAGTGCCCACCCGCTGAAATTCAGCGAGTGCACACTCGGGGACTGGCAATCAAAAACTTCCTAAGTGCCCACCCGCTGAAATTCAGCGAGTGCGCACTCGGGGACTGAATGCGCAAAATAACAAATTATATGCCAAAAGGATTAGACCGCTGCCAAACACCGACCTGATCCTCGGGGACTGGACATACCTGGATGGCTGCGCCAAGCATGCCATGAAGTTGTATCGCGTCCACGGACGCGAGGAGGGCTGGCGTATAACCACGACGCTCGTCGACTTCCGCATCGGCAACCCCAGGTGCCCGGCTCGAGGGTGAAGTTCCACTCGCCGCGGCCGCTTTGGCCATGAAGCGCGGGAAAGTCGCGATGGAGGCACCCGCCCCAAAGGAGGTCGGCTCGGCCGTTCCAGGCGAGGGAGCGCCCTCCTTCGTGGATGCGGCCGCCTCTGTTACGGGCTCCGTTGGCGCGACCTCCGTGTCGTCAGAAATCGTGACGACGTCATCACCCTTGGCCTTCTTGCTGCCGTCCGTAGGGGCGACGACCTCGTCCGCCTTCCTCTTACGGGACGGATCCTCCTCGCTGGCGACGGACGGCACCTTAGCCACGGTCGGGTGGCCCATCCTCTTCACTCCGGTCCTGTACATTAATCGTGTAAACAAAGATAATTCAAGTTGTTATGGAAGACAAAGGAGGGTGAGGGTACTCACTTGGCGACTGGAATAAAGCATAGCCCCGTGCGGAGTCCGGCCGGCTTCTCCATTTCAGGGCCCAGTTGGCGACTAAGCCCCATCTCCAGGATGTCGCGTGCCCAAGACACGGACGGCTTCTTCGTCGTCGAGGCCGCAACCGGAGCCTCTGGGATATATTCGGCAGGAGCCTCCCTGTGAGGTGAAGCCGCTGCAGCCGGAGCCTCCCCCAGCCCAGAGACTGGGGCGAATGGCGGGGGCATCGAAGCCAGTGGCACCTCGACGGCGGCCGTGTCCAGCACGGCTGTCGTCGGCGGCGCCTCATCCTTGGCCGGGCTGGGGACGTCAGAACTGCTCGCCGAGTGCAGCGGCGAGGCCGGCCTCGTCGGCTTCGTCTTCCTCTTCGGAGGGGCCTTTGCCTCCTTCTCTTTCTTCTTCTTCTTCGACGGAGTGGCCTGGCGGCGCGAGGTGGTCTACGGAAGTTCGTCGTCGTCATCGTGACACTCGAGGCTTTTACTCCCCTCAAGTTCACGCTCTCGCTGCCCGCAGGTCTTGCGAACCAGTGGGGCGACCTCCTCCTCGGACTCGTCGTCGTCATTGATCTCGTCGCTCCCGAAATCGCCTTTGGCGGGCGGCGACTCGCCCATGTCCTGGGAGGACGAGCTCGAATTCTCGTCGTCCGAAGGCGGGAGCCATCCTTCCACTACTTGGAACAGCTGCAAAGGACGCAAGGTGAAATTAGAATTACCACGACTGCAAAAAACTACGACTGCGAATAAAGCAAGGTGATTACCGTTGGGGCTGGACGCTTTGCGGTGTAAGGGGCGACCCCAGCTTGCGCGTCCAGGTACACCACCTGGGTGATCTTCTTCAGTGCCGGGATGTAGTCCTCCAGCTTCCACTCGGCGAGGCAGGCCTTCGTCGAGTCTTCCCGGCCCGTGTACTGGTACATATAATGGTCGCGTCGAGCCAGAGGGACGAGCCGCCGCCCGAGCCAGCAGTTGTATAGGTTGATCGTCTGGAGGCCCTTCTTCTTCAGACCGCGGATGGTCTGGAGCATTTCGTCAACAACCATCCGCTGGTCGTTGGGGAGCTTGCCGACTTGGAGACGGCGCGGCTCAGACCGGTTGGCGGAGTACCGCGGGATCGCCGTCTCGCCCTCCGGGGTCGCCTCGGCAACATAGAACCACGACTTTTTCCAGTCGCTCTCCGCCTTGGCGGGCAGCATCAAGTCGAAAAATGAAGCCTTCGACTTCAGTTGGAAGGTTAGGCCGCCCGCGGCAAGCATTGGGCCGCCCGCCTCCTCGCGGCTGATCCGTCCGTGGAACAGATCTTGCCATAGAGGGAAGTAGGGCCGGCAGCCCAAGTAGCACTCGCAGAACGCCACAAAGATGGCGACCTGCTCGATGCTGTGGGGACCCAGATCCGATGGCTGGATCCCATAGTATGCGCAGAAGCGCCGGAAGAACTGGGACGTGGGGAACCCTAGCCCCCGTTCGAGATGGCTGGTGAAGCAGATGAATTCCCTCTCTCGCGGGTTCGGGGTCGTCTCTCCGGCCGCAGGGATGCGCCAGCAGCCGGCTCGCAAGATCCCGGCCTCCTCAAAGGAAGCCAGTTGCGCCCTCGTGCACTTAGATCTACCCCAAGGTTCGGTGGAGAGGGCCATGGCGGAAATATTTGTGGGGGGGTCGGAGGATTTCTGTTCGGTTGGGTCGCGATGCGAAGGGAGGCAGAACTGCGCGCAGTCGGAGGAAATGGTGAGAAGGTGGTTCTCTGATCGCCTGCCATTCCCCTTATATAGCGGTTGTTACCCGCCAAATCAGGGAGCCGTTACTACGCGGTGATTACGCCGAACGTTACCGTTGGATTACCCCAACGGCTAGTTTGACCACGTTTAACGGTCCAACTTCAGCCACTCGGCTCGCCGACCCGTTCACTATGACAGTGTTTCGCCAACTCGACTCACCAAAGCCGCGAGCAGAATGATTAGTTTTTCCTTTATACAGGAGCCCGCCAACGATTCGACTGGATGTCTACTCAGCGGCCGTATGCTCCGACTGCCAGCAGCCACCTACGCCAAATCGACGACGGCCTCGGGGACTACTGATGGGGATGCGCCTACCGGGGTATACCCAGCAGGACGTTTCCGACTGGCCCAAGACCTGACGAGTGGGCCTGTAGGACGGCGACTGGATCAAGGCCCGGCGTGGATCCAAGCGACTGGAAGCTGAAGGCCCAGGCGAGTAGGTAGGCCCAGTCGGATTAGGTTAAACGAACACCGAAGCTTTAACTGAATCGGTTGAGATATGTAAACCCTAGGGGAGGTGAGCCTATATAAACCTCCTTGTAGGGCGTGTAGAGATACGTTCCATCATACACCCAAGCGACTCGCCGCCTAGCCGCCGAGCTCGCCCATTGTACCTCCTTCATAATACAATCTAGCAGGAGTAGGTCTTTACCCTCCGGGGGGCCGAACCTGGGTAAAACCCTGTGTCTTGCCCTCATCTCGCACCGCAGATGGCTGGCCGCCCTTGCCCCTCGTTCTACTACTCGCTGCCGATTGCAGCATCTGTCGTGACCATTCCCACGACAGTATATCTATCCGTCATATGGATGGAAAAATCCCATTCTTGATCCATGTGCCTCAACACATACTTTCCGAACACTCAATTCCAACTTTATAACCACCCAGTTATGAAGTGTTGTTTGATGTCATCAAAGCACGCATCCAGTGATAGTGATTAACATGATCTCATGGTCGAAGGATTTAGGTTACAATTTTTTTGAAAGCTTATATCAAGTGAACTATTTGAATGACTTGATCTTATGCTATGCTTAATTATAGGAGTATGTCCATCACATCATTCTCCTAATGATATGACCTTGTTATTAATAACATCTCAATGTTCATGATCAGGAAACCATGATCATATTAACCAACAAGCTAGTTTACCAAGAGGTTTAGTAGGGACTCTTATATGTTTACAAATCACACAAGTATTAATGTTTCCAGTTAATACAATTATAGCATGGTATGTAAACATTTATCATAAACATAAAGATATGATAATGACCACTTTATTATTGTCTCTTAGGAATATCTCCAACAACAGCAATTACTAGTCAGATACAGATAACATGAGTCATCCTGATATCATAAGCAGTGGGCAATTTTAGTTAACCATTCCATTGTAGTTGCAATACTTACTAGTCAGATACATATACCATGAGGCATCCCAATTACAACAGTTGTTGGAACTTTTATTTAGGTATTCATTTATAGTGAAAGCTGATTACTAGTCATTTCAAAGTCAAATTTATAACACTACTTTAGTTATAGTTGTCTATAATCGAGATACTGTGCTCCAAGTCGTCCATAACCATGAAAACGTCTTTTAGAAAGTTTTACCCTGCAGGGGCCACAAATAGCAACACACGCACGATCAACCTCAGAAACACCAAATGAAAACCCAATGGGGCATCACGACAAAGCAATCAGAAGATTCATATAATATTTTAGGGGGGCACCCCAACAAGCTACCCACGACGAAGTTGGCCGGCTCCGAAATTGACCCAGAGGTTTGCGTCAATGGCTGTAAACGATTGGGAACCCGAAAGTGTGATTGGGCTTGTCAATACCGCGAAAACAGTCCGCTTACCTAAACAGTACAGTAGTAAATGCTCTCCACGAGCAATAGTAGTAAATAATGCAGTAAACATGGCATAAGTACAGGATAGTAATAAAACCCCAAACTAATTTGTGGCCCTAAGAAATAATATATGATTCAAGCTCTCTCTAAGGGGATTCATGGTCCCACATGCGGGTAGTGCGAATAGTCAGGGAACAGGTATCAAGTACTCGGGGTCCTATGGGACACCAGTGAGCGGTTAAAAACCAAATAACATCTATTGCCCACCGGTGCCTCTACATTAGTTATAACTATTTTCAGCATTTTAATATCAGTTGTAACTTGAGTCATGATCATCTCCAACATAAAGCATATGGCAATGTTCCAACAACTTTGGTGCTTAACGTCACGATGCAACACCTGCGCAAGCAACTACGACTCACAAGGCCAGCTATCTACCAAACAACCGGTAATAGGAGGTGTCCAACGCAATATAGAAGCTGCAAGGGATATCACGGGTAAGAAAACTAGAGCATTACAACATAGATAGCAATAGATCAACTTGAGGGAATAAAGCTATAAAAATAAGATAGGTAGAAAGGGGGAGAGTGTTTGCCAGGAAAATATTGTCGAAGGTTCATCCGAAGATCGGGTTATCTCTCCCATCAACTCATCGGCCTAATCCGTGAAGAAGCAATGCACTAAAAGAAACACTGGATGCACTATTTAATACTACGGCAGAAGATTGGGCATGATGCATATATGATGTATATCATGGCAAATACTCAGTGCGATTAGGCAAAATTAAATGGAACCAAGGTCCTGACAATTAAATATATGGTTCCAGTTGTTTAGATACATCGCAATTTAAAAGTTGGCTTAACAATTCAAATAATAGCGGTTTTCTACACAAATTTAAATGGGGCCAATATAAGACTAGAAAAAACCGCATATGGACTCCATATATAATCATTAGGTGAGTTGATTTCAACACCCGGATTTTTAATCCCAGATGCATGTTATGCCTTACATCGCAATCCCAGGATTACCATTTTTGCGAGACATATCAGATTGGTACCATAGTTCATCATCCATTACAAACCATAATAAAGGTCTTACAAATAAAGGATCTCATGATCCAGTCTTAATACAATCAACACAGTGGAATAATTAATAACGGTAGCGTGGGAGAAGCTCCATCTTCAGGGTCACAGGCAATGTTGACAATGGAAAATGATCCTAGTTGTCGTATACTTCCTGTTGTCCATCATCCTCATAGTCTGGCCACGGGAATAGCCAGGGACAAAGCCATGAGTACTCTTTAAGTACTCGCAAACTATCACTAACATGTAAAGAGGTTTCAAGTAGGAATACTAAGCTCTAGGTTGTTTTGCAAAAATCCAGTTTTATTTCTAACTGAGTTCAGAAGTAAAGAAAACTAGTTTAATGTTTTACAACACCTAAGTGGGAACTTAGTTTTCATGTTTACAACCCTATTGTGGTTAAGTCAATGTCATGATTCATTTCACAAGTCATTTTGAAAACATATGACGACGGAACAATATGGCCACTCCAACTGTCCATAACCACGGACATGGCTATTCGAATAGTTTGACACTCTGTAGATGTGGTACACTTTAACCACAACATTCGATAAAAACGTCAGGAACAATCCTGAATCACCATACCCAGTATACGGATAATCAATCCCAACCTTTGAATTACACACCCTAGTATAGGAACCTCCCCTATGAGTTTGGCGTCCCAACCATGACCATCTATCATCTTGGGAACTACACAGGTGGAAAATCATCACGAGGTAGCCTCATCTCAAACCTCGGCCGCAAGGGAACCCATACTAAGATATATAAACTTCCAGTCAAGCCCTACCCAAATTCGGGTATTGTGGCTGTACGGTAAACTTGGAATGGTAACGCATTCGAACACAATCATCAGTTTTATAAAAGGGCTAAGGCTCATGCCTCAACATTTTCATCATCAAAATCATTAGGTGTTCAATAACACATGTCAAAACATTTTATTAGAATGACTCATCATTCTAAGGTTTTCATAACCATTTTCACCAAGTATTCCCATCTAAAGTGATCAAGTTTTATGCTTAGCACTTGCCACTAAATTGGGGGTAATCACTAATGAGGGGTGCTAATCAAGTGTGACTTATCTAAGTTTAATCTCATGCCTTAGGATGACATCTAGTTCTATCTACCTTAGGCCAAGTTTGATGCTCTTTATGCTGCCTCTAATATCTTTCCAAAATTCACAAGTCACTAAGTAAACATAAATAAAAAGCTTTGATAAATAAAATAAAATAATAAAGCTTGCAAGTAAAACTAGGATTTGGTATAATCAAGTGGTATAAGCAAATATGCCTAATGCATCTTGCATAAGTTAATTAGTAGGTTTAGGCTTGCAAGTAAGGCTTGCATGGTTTAGCTTAGCTTGCATGGTTAAGAAACTTTCAAGTGGTAGGTTGCCTTGAGTAGTGCCGTGGTTGAAGTTCTCCTCTGCTTCCTCTTCGTAGTAGTCTCCTTCCTCTTCTTATCCTTGGTCGATACTAGCGTCTATAAATAATATGATGTACACAATCACCAAACAATACTTAACTACTTCTATTTATCACACAAAGGTTCACACTAGATGATCTAGCATCATAACAATCATCACAAGAAATAAAGACTTGGTCTTATTTATTTTATTTTAGAAAAGCAATTTCTACTCATTGAAAAACTACTTCAGATTTAATATTCTCCAATTAAAATATGGGATCATGTTGACACATGTCATCACCACATATTTTAATACTTGGGGATGTGATTTAAAGTGGAGTCACAATTTAATAATGTTTAAACTTATTATTTTAATTATTAAAGTGACTAGAAATGCCTATGGGGAATTCATTTATTTCTTGTCCATTATTACTGCAAGTAAACCTAGATATTTCTATATATTCAGAAAGGTATTATCAAATGTGATTTTTGAGAGTTGGAATCAACTCAAAAGTATTTATGGTTGATTTTTGAAAAATATTTGAATGCAGAAAAGTCTCTTCCTTGTTATTTTTACTATAGGTGATCTATAATTTCAAATGGGTTGGATCCAATAGGCTAGGATTAATAATTTCCATATCTTTCGATCAAAATTAGTTTCATGCAATTTGCTTTAGTGAATCTCTCTGAATTGATTTTTGAAGTTACTGTCTGAACTAGTTTTGAAACTAAATTGAAAAAACTAAATTTAAACTAACTGGGTCGCACGGGAACTAAACTGGGCCGGCCGACTACGCAAAGCACATGCGCAGGCTGGTTTAAGTGGTGTCCTGATGACCCACAAATATAGGGGATCGCAACAGTCTTCGAGGGTAGTATTACCGAATTTATTGATTCGACACAAGGGGATCCAAAGAATACTTGCAAGCCTTAAAAACTGAGTTGTCAATTCAGCTGCACCTGGAAATAGTTCTTGCAGACAGAAGTTTATCAGTAGCAACAGTTTTGTAGTAGCAAAAACAAAGTAAAAGTAGGAGTAAAACAAGAGCAATAGTAAAAGTAGCAGCAAACAGTGGGATATGAGCGCGGTAGGCATAGGGATGGATGGACGGGCGTTGCATCGACGAGTCTAAACATGTAACTTCAAGATCTAGGGCAATTGCAGATAAATAAGAATAAGCACCCAAGTACTAAACAAAAATAGGCATGTGCTCCAAATATAGTCATGCGTGCTCGTTGTACAACAACTTTTGTCCTGACAGCCCGTTGCAGCGGGGCCTCAAGGGAACTACTGGCAATTAAGGTGCTCCTTTTAATAGAGCACAAAAGCAAAGCATTAACACTCCATGAACACATGTGATCCTCATCACAGCCATCCCCTCCGGATCCGGACAATGATATGTGTACACAACTTGTAGATTAGATCACAAACAATACTATCATAATGATTTAATAATAAGTTCAGATCTGAGATCATGGCACTCGGGCCCTAGTGACAAGCATTAAGCACAACAAGTTGCAACAAAGTCAAATAGCACTAATAGAGATACTAGGCACCATGCCCTAACAATCTTCTTCGATTACATGATAGAACTCATCCAATCCCTACCATCCCCATAGCCTACAGCAGGGGATTACTCACTCATGGATGAGGGAAACATGGATGGTTGATGGAGAGGTGTTGGTGATGACGATGGCGATGATCCTCCCCAAATTCCCATCCCGGCAGGGTGCCAGAACAGAGTTTCTGGTTCCAAACCGCGGCTTCTGGTTGTGGCGGCGTAGCGGAACTCTTTCTAGAAAAACGTCGAAACCCCCTCGGTTTTTAGGTCAAGAGGCGTCTTATAGGTGAAGAGGGAGGCCGAGGGGGTGCCTGAGGCGGCCGCACCCACCCCAGGCGTGGGATGGGCCCACCCGCGTGGTAGGGGTGTGGGCCCCTCGAGCCTCCACTCCGTCTCGTACTCTGTCTCCGTGGATCTTCTCGTGAAATAGAATTTTTGGCATATTTTTCGGGATTTTTCCTGATAGTTGATTTTCTGCACAAAAACTAGACACCAAAGTAATTCTGCTGAAAACAGCGTCAGTCCGTATTAGTTGTATCCAAATCACACAAGTTTATAGGAGAAACAATAGCAAAAGTGTTCGGAAAAGTAGATATGTTTTGGACGTATCAACTCTCCCAAGCTTAGATTATTGCTTATCCTCAAGCAATTCAGTTGAAAACTGAGTGCGATAAAAGAACTTTCACGAACACATTTGCTTCATATGATGTAAATATTTTCAGCACATGAGTAGATACTTAAACCATTCATAATAAGAAGTATGCAACTAAGTCTACTCAATAGTCATTGCAAGCTATGAATAGAAACCAACTCAATAATAATAAGTAGCATGAAACATAAACATAAGCAACATTGCAATGATCATAATAAGGTATGATAGAGTGGTATCTCGCTTGCCTTTATTTGTAGAGCACAATATAAATGCCAAGGAACCTCTGAAGTTCAAGTGAAGACTAGAAGTAAAGATATCAGAGATACAAGCATCAAAGTCATGACATAATTAACCATGCTTTGAGACAACACAAGAATGACAAATATGCTCTCAAGAAGGTGCACATAAAATAAGTGGTGACTCAAAAAGGAGGTGAAAAGGTTTTCAAAAGTTTGAAAGGCTTCCAAATGCTGAAGCTAAGGTACCCATTAGCTTTGAGATCTCATTGCCCCTATCATAGGCATCTTTATATGGTTAAGGTGAAAGTGAGGTCCAATATGAGTTATATGCTCGACAGACCATAAACTGGAAATTCCATGTCCCTTGTGTACGAGGGACACTCCTCATGCTACTCAACTTTAGTTACTTGTAAGTTCTTGTCATTGTAAATACATGTGTATCATAGAGAACCGCCAACGGGGTACCCCTTGCACATGATACAAGAGCTATCCCGTGATCAAAATGACAAGGCAAGCAGACAATGAGCATCTCAGCAATCTTTTTCTTTGCTATTTGCATAGGTTTTTATTGAGGATGCTTCACAAATTGCTCATTATGGTTATGCTGCAAGTTTCCACCATGATTAGGCATGGCTTAGGATAGCGGCCCAGGCGTTTCTCTAACACATATATATATATATAACTCCATGAACTCACAAGCTCCCCTTTTATTTCACACTGACGACATCCGCAAACAAAAGAGCAAGGTATCAACTGGATATATATCCATAAGTGTTGAAAGCATTCCTCGTGGCAGCACGGTTCTGCTAACTCCCGGCCTATAATTTGCAAGCATATAACTTTCATGGACAGTCACAATGGTTCAGGATTATTAAGTGCAAGGAATAAAATGTGCCATCAAGTTCGTGAGAGCTTTACTAACTAACTTTCTCAAAACAGTCAAAAAATTTATTTGGAAGAAAACAAGGCATAATGAATATGCACTGAATAGAAAATGATGCTAATAGGTAGGTATGGTGGACATTATTGGAAATATTGGTTTTGGGGAGTTGGGTGCATAAGTAGAGCTCGTACTCAGTGCACGTGAAGGCTAGCAATAGAGAGGGAGCGACAAACGAGAGAGCAATAACTGTCATAATCATGCTTGCAACAAAACTTGACTAATTATGGCATGAAAATGATACAAGAACTCCGAGGCAAAATAAATCATCGAGGGTTACTGACTATTGTTTAGTCATATGCATGCATGGGCATGTGCCAAGTCGATTCACATGAAACATTCAGAGGAGGATACCACAATATCATACCAAGTTATGAACAGAACAATGCAAGCAAATATTCATATGAAATGCTACAAACTATTAGCAAGATGGAGCTAATCATAAGAAACAAGAACTACTAAGCATCCATAATAACATACACCTAACATGAACAGAGTAAGCATGCTCGCCATGATGAGTATACGTACAAAAATGAAAACAAATAGAGTTTCTTACCAGCCTCTTACCACACCTCAAGTTGTCTTAATCTTCATTATTTTCCTTCACTTGTGTGACTTGAATAATAACATGAAACCAAACTCCACTAAGGAGGGCTGAACCCTGCACAGAACTCACAAAACCAAAGAAGAACAACAATTTTTTTTGGTGTTTTCGATTTTTTTAAGCAAGCACACAAAGCAAAAACAAACAAAGCAAAATCTTTTTGGATTTTCTTTAAGGCAAACCAAAGCGAAATAAAAGAAACAAACCAAGAGAAACAACGAAAATATTTTTGGTATTTTTGTGTTTTGAGAAAGCAGAAACAAAAACCAAAAAGAAAGCGAAACAATGGATATACAAAGAACCGACGAAGCATGATATATAGATGAGTGTGATGTCGTTATACCTCCCCCCAAGCTTAGGATTTTTGCCTAAGTGGGGCTCAATAGCGCGGGTAGTAACCCCAAGATGGCGGGTCATCATAGGAATGATCATAGTCAGGCGCTTGCGATGAAAAAGAAGACGCACCCCAATCATAGGTGGGTTGATGGTATGAAGACTCTCCCAAGTTGGAGGGCTGAACCGAATCATTTTTGGCATCCTCTCCAACATTCTCCTCTTGCTGGGAGAGTTCCGCCACGTATGTGTCAAACTCCTCCTCCATGAGCGACCATCCTTGCCTGTTATCAAAATTAAACAAAATAGGTACAGGCAAATAAACTACTTTCTCAGTCCTACCCCCTCTCCATGCATGCTTGACAAAATATAATTCATACAGTAAACTTCTCATAGTAGCCCCTAAATAAAAAAAATTATATTGAACCATGGAATCAAGATCAAGCCTCTCCATGGGGAACCGATAATCTGAATGGTGAGGCTCTAAACCATGGAAAGCTAGCAACCTAGAGGTGATGAGACCTCCAAAAATTCCACCCTTCTCGCGGTTAGTGGTAAGACGGTAAGCTATCAAAGCACCCAGGTTATAAGATCTATCCCTATTCAAAGCAGTTGCGATAAAAGCTAGATCAAAAGAAGATAACTTTCTAGCAAGAACACACTTGGTAATGAAATAGGAAAATATCTAATGGATGGGAACTGAATGTTCCGAATTTGACCGCTTTCCTTTGAGAAGTCGAAACCTTGGAAAATTTCAGCATATAAATCCATAAGTGACTTGGGCCTCTCCTTGACCTTCTCACAAGATACCCAATGAGGTACTCTAATTGCTGCACATAAATCAGCAAAAGGCAGGTCGACAACTATATTGTATATTTTCTAATGGACCATGGGATTAGTTGAAGACCAAGTGAATCGGAAGTCTTGCACCATAGCCATGGTTAGCTTGACATATTGAAATGGTTCCTATTCAACAAAGTGTTCCAACCCTACATTGGTAATCATAGTGTGGAAATCCTGGAAGATTCCCGCGGCTCAGGGCATGGATATATGGAAGGGAAGACTCCTTCGTCACGATGAACTTTCATTGGCTCATGTACCATCAAATCATATTGATTCAGTGGGTATACACTCATCTTCCTTTCTGATATTTTTAGACAAAAATCAAACCAATTGATTTCCAAGTTGATAAATGATGAGAAACTACTATAGGAACTTGCACATGCATCAAAATGAAATCTCTAAGCATATAACAAGCATACAAGCTCACACAACCTGACACCTATAGCAGCTAAATACTCAAGCTACAATCTACCAATCCCAAATCTAATTGGACAAGCGGAGGAGGCACATACCAAGGAGTAATCCCTCCAAAAATCAGTAGCAAAGATGGGCTGAGCAAGGAGATTGAAAATCAGGAGCAAGAATAGCAAGAACTCGAGCTTGAGAAAGTTTTCTGGTGTTTTTTTGGAGAGAGAAAGAAGATGGCTGGGAGGAGGCACTTTGGAGGGCCACAGGTGGGCCACACCCTATCTAGGTGCCACCTGGGGGCTGGCCGTGCCTCCCAGGGGTGTGCTGGCCTGGGGGACCCTGGGTCACTCCAGTGTCCCTCTGCCCATTTTTTCAAGGAAAAATTTATATTGAATTTTCTGAGATTTTTCGGGAAACTTTATTTTTGGCTAATTTTCAGGGTATGAAAATTGATTTTCTCGCATAAAAGATTTTTTTAGAAGAATCAAAAGCAAACAAAAACGAAAACTACAGAAGTTCTAAGACACTTCTAACAAGCAAACAACTAGCAAAACCAAAGCTAACAAGAGAAAAAGCAAAGACTAGGAAGGAGAAAAGTAAAAGTAAGCAAAAATAACCACAGTGAAAGCATTGTTTTGTTCATTAAAAATCCTTTGTTAACAAGGTTGATCAAGTCTTGTTACCAAAACAATCTTATATGAAAAAAAACTTTGCATTCCACCAAGTGATTATGTTACCTCAAACTTGATAGCAATAGTCCCAATCATAATAGTTTCAAAACTTTCTTGTGGAATGGGACAGTATACTTCTCCAACCTTGATGCTCTCAATATTTTCAATGGAATTCAGGCAATAGCTCTTATCTAACTTCTTGGGAAATAAACAGTATTCTCTTTGTCATTAATATTAAAAGTTACTTTCCCTTGATTACAATTGATGACAGCACCTGTAGTATTAAGAAAAGGTATACCAAGAATAATGGACATATTATCATCTTCAGGCATTTCAAGAAAAACAAAATCAGTTAAAACCAAGCAATTATGAGCCACCTGAACAGGAACATCCTCACATATACCAACATCAATAGTAGTTGACTTATCGGCCATTTGCAAAGATATAAAAGTTGGTATCAACTTTTCTAGCTGGAGTCTCTTGTAGAGAGAAAAAGGCATAACACTAACTCCAACTCCCAGATCACATAAAGAAGTTCTAACATAAATGTTCTTAATAGAGCAAGGAATAGTTGGTATACCTGGATCACCAAGTTTCTTTAGAACCTTACCATTGAAGGAATAATTAGCAAGCAAAGTAGAGATTTGCTCATTAGGAATCTTCCTTTTATTAGAGACAATATCCTTCATATACTTTGAATAATGAGGCAACTTAATAGCATCAGTCAAAGGAATTTGCAAAAATAAAGGTTTCATCCACTCACAAAACTTGTTGTAGTGTTCTTCCTCCTTTGACTTGTGTTTCTTACCTGGAAGAGGCATAGGTTTCTGCACCCTAGGTTCTCTCTCACTACCATGTTTATTAGCAATAAAATCTTCCTTAGTGTACCTAGTGTTCTTAGTGTGCTTCTCAGGTTCTTCCTCAATTTCCTCCTTATCAGGAGCATCATTTTTATAATTACCACTCTCAGTTTCAGCATCAGAGACAGATATACTATTAGGATCTATAGCAGGTTCAAGTGGTTCCTCAACTATTTTATGTTTCTTTTTCTTTCTCTTACGAGGACTCCCACTACTCTCACCTTGTTGAGAATCCTTCTCAATTATTTTAGGGTTCTCTTCAGGATATAAAGGATTTTGTGTAGCTATACCACTCCTACTTCTAATTCCATAAGCATGTTTATCTCCTGAGGCATTAACTAGCATATCCTTTTGTACCTTAGCAAGTTGATCAATCTAAGTTTGAACCATTTGAAAGTGTTTACAAAGCATTTTAATATCATTAGGAGTTCTTTCCACAATATCTTTCAACTCATTAATAGCTCTAGAGTTTTCCGATAAATGATTCTGAACTTGTTTATTTAAATTACCTTGTTTAACTCTAAATGTGTCAAGTTCCTCTAAACATTGATCAGGAGGCTTACCATAGGGAATATCACCTTCATCAAAGTGGAGAGAGTGTACCTCAATAGGGGATGAGTGGGGAATTGGCTTACATAATTCTTCTATAGGAGGTAGTTCTTCACATCTTCAGCTCTAATACCTTTCCCTTTAGACATTTCTTAGATTCCTTCATCAATTCATCATTTAATGCAATTACTCCTCTCTTCCTTGGTGTTGGTGTTGGAACTTGTTCAGGCACAACTGGTTCAGGAGTAATAGGCTTAGGTGTATTTAGCTCAGTTGAAGTCCAATCATCATAATTATTGCTTATTTTAGCCATCAATTCTTCAGCATCTGTAGGAGTTCTTTTCCTGAAAACACAATCAGCAAAACTATCTAGGTATGTCCTAGAATCATTAGTTAGTCCATTATAATAAATATCAAGAAGCTCATTTTTAGGTAATGGACATCCAGGATGCGCATGAATCAAGGCACAAAACCTTGTCCATGACTCAGGCATTTCTCTTCTTCTCCCTGTTTAAAATCAAAAAGTCTCTGCAAATCAGCATGTCTAGGACTGGGAGGAAAATATTCCTAGAAGAAAGAAGCAATCAAGAAATCAGGAATATCAATGGAACCAGGAGGTAATCTATTAAACCAAGCCTTAGCTTCTCCTTTTAGTGAAAAAGGGACGATCTTAGTAACAAAGTACTTGTGCATCTTAAAATCATCAGAGAATAAAGCACTCATAGTGGAAAGCTCATTCATATGTGCTACATCACTCTCATTTTCAGGCCCACAAAAAGGTTCTTTCTCAACAATGTCTAAATAGGATAAATCAAGAGAGAAATCATAATCTTTATCTTTAATATCTATGGGAGAGGTGGCAAACTTAGGATCAGAAGACAGTTTAGGAATAATGGTACGTCTCTTAAGGAGACTCTTAGTAGCACTAGCACCATGTGTGTTTCAGCACTCCTCAATAAATTCATCGGTAAACTCAATGTAGCCATCATTAATATCGTATCTCTCTAGACGTAGGTGAGCTAACAGGTGTAATAGTGTCTTCACTAGTAGTTTCAGTATTTCCTAGACTAGCCATAGTAGCATCTAGGAAAGGACCTAATGAGCCACTCGCATCAAGCACAATAGAAGTAACATCATGAGTATCAAAAGCAGTTTCAGATTCAGCAGTAGTAGCAGTGTGTGTAGCATGAGTATGTGGTGGTGTAACAAGCTTACTTATAACAGACGGTGAATCAAGAGCAGCAGAGGTGTTTAGGACTGTACCTCTTCTTGTAGTGGATGGTAAAATAGGAAACTTTCCATCATGAGACTTCCCCATGATGAAAGGAGTAGCAGTGAACAATAGTAGATCCAAGTGAACTTACAAATAAAGCTATGGTCCCTGGAAACGGTGCTAGAAAATAGTCTTTATGACCCATAGGTATAGGGGATCGCAACAGTCTTTGAGGGTAGTATTACCAAATTTATTGATTTGACACAAGGGGAGCCAAAGAATACTTGCAAGCCTTAACAACTGAGTTGTCAATTCAGCTGCACCTGGAAATCGTTCTTGCTCACAGAAGTTTATCGGTAGCAAAAAATTGTAGTATCAAAAGCAAAGTAACAACAGCAGTAAAACAAGAGCAATAGTAACAGTAGCAGCAAACAGTGGGATATTAGCACGGTAGGCATAGGGATGGATGGACGGGCGTTGCATGGACGAGTCTAAACATGTAACTTGAAGATCTAGGAAAATTGCAGATAAATAAGAATAAGCTCCAAAGTACTAAACAAACATAGGGATGTGCTCCATATATAGTCATGCGTGCTCACAATGAGAACTTGCACAACATCTTTTGTCCTGCCAGCCCCTTGCAGCGGGGCCTCAATGGAACTACTGGAAATTAATGTGCTCCTTTTAATAGATCACCGGAGCAAAGCATTAACACTTTGTGAACACATGTGATCATCATATCACAGCCATCCCCTCCGGTTATCCCAATTTCTGTCACTTCGGGGCCTTTGGATCCGGACAATAATGTGTGTACACAACTTGCACATAAGATCACAAACAATACTATCATAATGATTCAATAATAAGTTCAGATCTGAGATCATGACACTCGGGCCCTAGTGACAAGCATTAAACACAACAAGTTGCAACAAAGTCAAATAACACTAATAGAGATACTAGGCACCATGCCTTAACAATCTTATTCGATTACATGATAGAAATCATCCAATCCCTACCATCCCCATAGCCTACATCGGGGGATTACTCACTCATATATGAGGGAAACATGGATGGTTGATGGAGTGGCGTTGGTGATGACGATGGCGATGATCCTCCCCAAATTCCCCGTCCCGGCAGGATGCCAGAATAAAGTTTCTGGTTCCGAATCGCGGCTTCTGGTGGTGGCGGCGCAGTGGAACTCTTTTTGGAAAAACGTCGAACCCCCCTCGGTTTTTTGGTCAAGAGGCGTCTAATAGGCGAAGAGGGAGGCCGAGGTGGTGCCTAAGGCGGCCGCACCCCCAGGCGCGGGCTAGGCCCAACTGTGTGGCAGGGGGTGTGGGCCCCTCAGGCCTCCACTCCGTCTCGTTCTCTGGCTCCGTGGATATTTCGGTGAAATAGGATGTTTGGCATATTTTCCGGGATTTTTCCTGATAGTTGATTTTCTGCACAAAAACTTGACACCAAAGTAATTCTACTGAAAACAACGTCAGTCTTTGTTAGTTGTATCCAAATCACACAAGTTTAGAGGAGAAACAATAGCAAAAGTGGTCCGTAAAGTAGATACGTTTTGGACGTATCATGTCCCCACCAATCAGTGAGACAGGGGGTGGCGAAGGGGTATGGGCTGATTACGACCGTAGGATTAGATGCAGGATCAACGGCTCACGGCCATCGTCCTCATCTGAACAGCACATGATGGGGACGAACCCTAGCACGGCTAGTGGGGGTCTGGGGAGGCTTACCGGGGCTCAGGCGAGGGTCTTCGATGGGGGCGAAAGAGGTTGTCGATGACGGCGGTTCTCTTGGTACTGGCAGCGTCTCCTGGGATGGCTGCAATTAACGGCGCCCTTCTCCTCCAGCAGCGGCGGTCTCCGATGAAATTCCGGCTGCCTAGTGCTCGCCTTGTTCCTGGGAATAGGTGGGTGGTTTTGAGAGAGAGGGGAGTGAGATGGTGTGGAGAAATAGTGCGGGGGGGGGCCTCCTTTTATAGGCGAGCAAGAGAGGCCAAGCGACATGGGCAGAGCTCGTCGGGGTCGGTGTTGCAGCGAGCTATTGGCATGGCGCAGGGACTGGGAAGGTGCACAGTCTCCTGACGATGCTCAATGAATTGATAGCGCGGCAAGGGGAGGTGTGGTTTGGTCAAGAACGTGCGATGCTCTGCGCGGTACCGACGGCGAACTTCACGGTGTGCGGTGGCTACGGGGCACGGTCGAGGAAATGGGCATGTCTGGTAGGTTCCTGGTGTCTCGGTGATTGCAGGCACGGGCCGCGAAGGCGAGGTGCTGCATGTTCAAGCGTGTCGGGCACGGCGCTCTAGCGTGCTCTCGGCATGGCAGGGACGAACTGGGCACGACGCGTTCTCTGTGGTCCAAGGCTTGGCAGCGCTCGAGGGCTGGACAAGGGCTGGCGGTGGACGGTGGCCTGCCTCCTGGACATGGTGGCTAGGCGCGGCGAACGCTCCTGCTAGCGTGCCATGGTCGGCTGGCAAGGGGGTGCTTGCGGTGGCTCAGTATTGGTGCAAGGGTAGGGTTCTAGATGGTTTAATGCAATGGTTGTCACAAAGGGAGACAAGGGTGATCAAAGGGAGACAAGGTTGTGAATGATCACTGCTCAAAACAGTGTAGTTAGGTAGAGTTGGATTTGTGTCTCCAGGTGTTTATGAAATGGCTGAAAGAAAATTATTTTTCAATTTTTGGATGAAAATTGTTGGGTGCATTGTTCAAACACTAGGTAGTGTCTGGTTGTTTGGATTTGTCAAGGTGAACTGGTTTGGTTGGGTTTTGAGAAATGGTGATCTTACCATATGAACTTAATTCAATTTTTAAATGTCATTTGAAAGGGTTGCCAAATGTTTTTGTGGGTTTGCAAGGTGGGATTGGGTTGATCTTGTAACCATGGATGAAGCACTTGGCTAGAGGTCGTGTCGATAGAGATCGTGGGTCGTCCATGCCTAGTACCACACTGTCGGCTCCACCATTCAACACCAAGTTGTTCTAGCACCCTGAGAGGCATCACTGAGACGTGAGATAGGAGGCTGCACACACAAATTTGGAAAAATACGGACCCAAAGAGGTGCACTAGTATGGTGAGGCGACGTCCGCCACCGTAGCTACTGTGGTCAGTTGAGGATGAGCTCCTGGCAGCGATTTGCGGCGGTGTGGGAGAATGCGGCCCGACGCAGAGGATGACGCGGGGAGGACAGACTTGCAGAGGCGTCTACGCTTGGGGCGGGGTTGGCATGGTCCCTTAGCGACAGACAGTTGCGGCGGGGTGCGATGCCTGGAGGCGAGCGGCCAAGGCGCTGGGAGAAGAGGGTGAGGAAGAGGTGCGCGAGGAGAGGGGTGATAGAGGAGGGCGCCTGGGAGAGCGTGGGGCAGCAGACGCGGCTCGACATGCCGACAAGGGAGGTGGTCGAGGAAGGGATGGCGCGCAGACGACATGGCAGAGGGGAGGAGCAGTAGGGGGACCCAGGGAGCGCAAAGGGAGAGGAGCTCTAGCGGCGCAAAGAGGTCGTGGGCGGCGCAGAGGTAAGGAAGGGCGATAGCGGAGCACTGCAAGGGCTTGGTGTGGCATCCCGCTAAAACCACTACTAGAAAATCGCGTTGTTTTGTGCATTGCATCGTCATGATCGCATGCTCATGTCATCATGCCACCTTGCATTTGAGCATCGTCATGTCATTGTGCATTTGTTTGTCTAAAAATATTTTCAAAACGCCTAGTTTTGTTTTCCAATATTCCCGTCGTTATTTCAAATCCAAACCCGAGTCTATCCGGAATATTTTGTTTTGTCTACCAACGAATTACAAACGCCTTATTTTTAATAAATAAAATATTTAAATTATTTTTGGGAGGTAGCCAGCCAGGCCCGAAAGCCCAGCCGGCCACCTCCAGATAAAATCCTACCTAACCAGACTACCCAAACCTTTTCCTACCTAATCCTAATCTACCCATCCCCAGCCACCTCACCCCAGCCAATCACCGGTCGGCACCTCACCCTGGCCCTATCCTCCCTCCAACCCTTGTGCGCCACCTCAGCCGCTGGACAGACGCGCCAGCACTCCTACCTGTGGTCCGCCGCCAGCCTGCCCCCCCACCGTCCTTTTTCCCGCTCGCGCGCGCGCCCCCACGCAGCTGCACGCGTCCCACCCCACCTGGTCGCCGCCCGTTCCCGCCTGGATCCCCGCTTGCTTCCCCACCTACCGCGTCGCGGGTCCCACCCCGACGACCGCTGCCCGCCTCGTTTTCCGCCCTGGACCCACGCGGGAGAAGTGGTCGCCCCGCGCGCTGCTCCCTCTCTCTCCTCCGTTCGCCTCCTCCTCGCCCCCGTCTCCACCTCATCCCGCCGCCGGCCTTCTCTCCGCCTCGCCGGAGCCGCCTCGACCGCGTGGTCCCGCACCTGCTGCGACCTCCCCCACCGTGCGACCGCCATCGATCCACCCGGGCCTGGCCGCCTGCGCCCCGCCTCGCCGGATCACGGCTCGACCCTAGCACCACCGCCTCGGCGCCCCTCCTTGTCGGCCAGCCTCGCCGTGTGCCTCCGCTCGCCCTCCTCTCAGAGCCTGCTACCGGCGTCTTCTGACCCGGAGCTCCTCGCGCCGCCCTCCGTCGTCTCGCCGCATCGCCACGACCCCATCGCTCGTCGGCCTCCCGCGCATCCTCGGGCCGCGACCCCGCCGCCTGCCGGACCCCCGAGCCCCCGTCCTCCGTCCACCACCGTTGGTGCCTCCTCCCCGGCCTCGGCCATCCTCGTCCTCTCCTGGTCCCGCGGCCCTCCCGTCGAGCTCCTCTCCACCGGCTCCTCCTTGCCAGCTCTACCGCCGGTCGCCTCCTACTGTGGCTTCCTCTGCCAAGGGCACCGCCCTGCACCACCGCCTCACGTCGTCGGGCCCGAGCTCGCCGCTCCCTCCTGCCGGTCAACATCCCGGAGCCACGGAGGCTCGGCCCTGTCTCGCCTCGACCACCACCGAGCATCGCCAGGCCTCGTCGCCTGCCCCTCACCTCGGCCTCGCTGCGGTCCGGCCCGCGCATCTCCCGTGACGTCCCTACTCTGGCCGCCTGTGCCACCTCGTCCTCCTGCGCGTCGGCCGCCCGCGACCTCCCCGAGTGCCGCCTTCCTCTGTGTCCCAGTGTCGTCGAGGTCCCTGCAGAGCCTCTGCCCTGCTCTGCTTGCTGTTCTGCAGGCCCCATCGTGTGTATGTGCATAGTGGGCACCCGAAGACCATGTGCGACAAGTACTCCTTCCCGGATGTGATGCTCGAGAACCCGGACGGTAAGGACACCGACGCAGAACGCCAAGTCCTTCTTCCCGGAACGCCAAGCTCTCCCGCCCGGAACCTGAAGACCGAACCTCGTGTTTTGTTCCTCCTCGCCAATCCGAAGACCGATCCTTGCTGAGGCGGAACCCGTCGAACCCTCGGAACCCCAAGATCGCCGATACCCCTCCATGTGTGACCCCGATCCGAGCCCTATTTTATAAATGATATATCAATTGTTGCATATTAAATTGTTCATGCTTGCACTCATATCATGTGGTTTGGGGGCATTATGCCGATTCACCTCATAATTAAATATGGGCTCCATATGCGGACAAATCTAGTCTAATATTGGCCCCATTTAAATTTGTGCATCGAATCGGTGATATAATTTTGCCTTGTTAAGACAACATTTAAATTGCGGGGTATCTAAACAACATGAACCTTCTAAATAAATGTCGGGACCCCGGTTCCGCTTAATATGGCCTATTTGCATTGCACCCTTTTCCATGTCATGCATCATACATGCATCATGCCCGATCTTCTGCCGTTGTATTAAATAGTGCATCCGGTGTTTATTCTAGTGTTTTGCTTCTTCGCGGATAAGGCCGTTGAGTTGATGCGAGTGTCGACCCGATCTTGGATGAACCTTCAGCAATGTTTTTCAGGCGAGCATCTCCCCCTTTCTACCTATCTTACTTTTATAGTATTTATTCCCTCCTGTTGATCTATTGCTATCTGTGTTGCGATGCTCTAGTTTTCGTACCCGTGATATCCCTTGCAGCCTTATATTGCCTTGGACACATCCTATTACCTGTTGTTTGGTAGATAGTTGGACTTGCGCGTCGTAGTCGCTTGCTCAAGTGCTGTTGTGTGTCGTCCAGTACCACCGTTGTTGGAGTATTGCCGTGCGTTTAATGTTGGAGATGATCATGACTTTAATTACGGTTTAACAACTAAAATTGAAAGTAGGTAAATGCAGAGGCACCGGTGGGTAATAGAAAATATTTGGATTTTAACCGCTCACTGGTGTCCCGTAGGACCCCGAGTTCTTGACACCTGTTCCGAGATCGAGCGCGCTAACCACAGGTGGGGTGTATGGGCACCCCCATCGATTAGTACCTGATTTCAAAGTATTGTACCGGGGGCCACAAGTAGTTTGGGGCTTTATTACTATCCTGTACTTATGCCATGCTTTACTGCTTAATTTAATATTGTGCGAGGAATGCAACTGTACTGTTTAGGTAAGCGGAGTGTTTTCGCGGTATCGACAAGCCCAGTCACATTTTCGGGTTCCCAGTCGTTTACAGCCATTGACGCAAACCCTGAGTCCGTCTCGGAGACCGACCGACTTCGTTGCGGGTAGCTTAGTGGGGTGGCCCCCATGTACTTGCTTTGGGTCTGGGAAACGTCATGACTTAGGCCCCGCCGACATACCGATGGGTGTATGTTAACTGATCTGGCAAAAAGGGTCGAAGTGCGTGTGGATACTTTGGTGCACCCCTGTAGGGTTTAATCTTTTCGAAAAGCCGTGTCCGCAGTTATGGACGAGTTGGAGCACAGTTCTCGATCATAGACAACTATAACTAAAGTTTACTGTTATAATTTGACTTGTATCTGATATGACTAGTAATCAGCTTCACTACAACGGAATGGCTAAATAAAAGTACCAACAACTGCTGGGTTTGGGATGTCTCATGCTAATCGTATCTGACTAGTAAGTGTTGCAACTACAAGGGAATGTTTAGCTAAAACTGCCCACTGCTTATTATATCAGGATGACTCATGCCATCTTTATTTGACTAGTAATTGCCGCCACTATAACGGAATGAATAAAACTTCCAACGGTGTGAGTTCCTCGGTTGACTTCCTCGTTTGGTATTGAGGGGGAAACACCAGGATCGGTATGTTTGGTGGTAGTATCAGGTTGGTTCCGAATAGGTCTTTCTTACCCCTCTCTGATAGCCGCTAGTTGTATCGAGTCTCTATAGGTTGTTCTAGTGCATGCTGCGCTGCCGCTTCAGTCCACCATACCTATGTAGGCGAGGACCGCCGAATTCTAGCCTCGCCGTGTACTGGCCTCAGTACTGACGCTCCTCTTTTTCCTTTGCCCTTTGTCGGCACCCCTTTTGTTTTAGCAGGTTTCGACGTCGTTAGCAGGGTTACCCTTCCGGCTTGGCCTGGGCAGGGTTATGGACGCCATTGGTTATTCTCCAGGGCTCTTAGCCCCATTTGCATCTTGTCCGTAGTCGGACGCTCTATCATTTTCAAGGTGATTTGGATCTTTGTATACTATATCTATATTCTTGACTCATTGAGTCGCTGTTGTATATATATATGTTCTGTGGGTTCCATCGAGGACTATTGTGTAATGATATTACTTTGTTTTCCACCCGCACGCAAGTGGCTGGTGGGCACCTTTGAATCGTTTCTATGCGGGTTTGGCGGGAAGCGCTGAAACTTGCATAGGGCCGGTTTGAGGGTGTGACAGAGTGGCATCAGAGCTCAGCAGTTGCGATACCCCCACAAGTCCAGCCTGTAGGATAACCTAGCTAACGGCCGAAGTAGAGTGTCAAAACTATTTTTGCAAAATCGGTTGGATAGTTCTGATTAGGTCTGATTTTACTCCTTACCCCTCTGCTGCTCTCCTCTCACCTCTGCGTGTTTTGAATCCACTCTCTTCTCTCTCTTCGAGTCCAGGATTTCTCGTGGTTGGGTTCCATCGTACCTTTAGGGTTTCGCTTCCTCCTTTGGTGACGGTGTTGCTACATCTGGTCTTCATGCTATGCGAGGAATCCTTCGTCTGGTGGACTTATCTTTGTTCCTTCTCGTGCCTTCCGGTGTTTTCCGACGCGACGACATCATCTACGCTAGATCCGATGCAGAGTCTGCATCACTCCTTTGTTTCTGAACCTCGATTGTCGAGATCTTCAGTCTGATTCCGAGAATGGTTGCACGCTTTTCTACTGATTGTGCAGAGTAATAGTTTGGGTGCGTGATGGATTGGCCCCCATGCCGACTACCCCTTCTATTCGCTTTTGTACATTGAAGTGGATGAGAATGCATCGGTTCCCTCTTTCTATCGAAGCTAGAGGTGGCTTTATTTGTTGATACCTCTACCTTCGACCTTTTGTTCCCGGAGTGTTCTCTCGACGATCTCGGACAACGACCTCTTGTTAGTGGTGTCGCGAGGATCTACACGAAGCAAGAAGGTGCATATCACCGACCTTCCTTCCGGTACCATGAGGCGGATCTCGAGGGCGAGATCCATTGTTAGTGGTGTAAAATTGTGGCATCCCGCTAAAACCACTACTAGAAAATCGCGTTGTTTTGTGCATTGCATCGTCATGATCGCATGCTCATGTCATCATGCCACCTTGCATTTGAGCATCGTCATGTCATTGTGCATTTGTTTGTCTAAAACTATTTTCAAAACGCCTAGTTTTGTTTTCCAATATTCCCGTCGTTATTTCAAATCGAAACCCGGGTCTATCCGTAATATTTTGTTTTGTCTACCAACGAATTACAAACGCCTTATTTTTAATAAATAAAATATTAAAATTATTTTTGGGAGGCAGCCAGCCAGGCCCGAAAGCCCAGCCGGCCACCTCTAGATAAAATCCTACCTAACCAGACTACCCAAACCTTTTCCTACCTAATCCTAATCTACCCATCCCCAGCCACCTCACCCCAGCCAATCACCGGTCGCCACCTCACCCTGGCCCTATCCCCCCTCCAACCCTTGTGCGCCACCTCAGCCGCTGGACAGACGTGCCACCACTCCTACCTGCGGTCCGCCGCCAGCCTGGCCCCCCACCGTCCTTTTTCCCGCTTGCGCGCGCGCCCCCACGCAGCTGCACACGTCCCACCCCACCTGGTCGCCGCCCGTTCCCGCCTGGATCCCCGCTTGCTTCCCCACCTACCGCGTCGCGGGTCCCACCCCGACGACCGCCGCCCGCCTCGTTTTCCGCCCCAGACCCACGCGGGAGACGTGGTCGCCCCGCGCGCCGCTCCCCCCTCCCTCTCTCTCCTCCGTTCGCCTCCTCCTCGCCCCCGTCTCCACCTCATCCCGCTGCCGGCCTTCTCTCCGCCTCGCCGGAGCCGCCTCGACCGCGTGGTCTCGCACCTGCTGCGACCTCCCCCACCGTGCGACCGCCATCGATCCGCCCGGGCCTGGCCGCCTGCGCCCCGCCTCGCCGGATCACGGCTCGACCCTAGCACCACCGCCTCGGCGCCCCTCCTTGTCGGGCAGCCTCGCCGTGTGCCTCCGCTCGCCCTCCTCTCAGAGCCCGCTACCGGCGTCTTCTGACCCGGAGCTCCTCGCGCCGCCCTCCGTCGTCTCGCCGCGTCGCCACGGCCCCATCGCTCATCGACCTCCCGCGCATCCTCGGGCCGCGACCCCGCCGCCTGCCGGACCCCCGAGCCCCCGTCCTCCGTCCACCACCGTCGGTGCCTCCTCCCCGGCCTCGGCCATCCTCGTCCTCTCCTGGTCCCGCGGCCCTCCCGTCGAGCTCCTCTCCGCCGGCTCCTCCTTGCCAGCTCTACCGCCGGTCGCCTCCTGCTGTGGCTTCCTCTGCCAAGGGCACCGCCCTGCACCGCCGCCTCGCGTCGTCGGGCCCGAGCTCGCCGCTCCCTCCTGCCGGTCAACATCCCGGAGCCACGGAGGCTCGGCCCTGTCTCGCCTCGACCACCACCGAGCGTCGCCAGGCCTCGTCGCCCGCCCCTCACCTCGGCCTCACTGCGGTCCGGCCCGCGCGTCTCCCGTGACATCCCTACTCTGGCCGCCTGTGCCACCTCATCCTCCTGCGCGTCGGCCGCCCGCGACCTCCCCGAGTGCCGCCTTCCTCTGTGTCTCAGTGTCGTCGACGTCCCTGCAGAGCCTCTGCCCTGCTCTGTTTGCTGTTCTGCAGGCCCCGTCGTGTGTATGTGCATAGTGGGCACCCGAAGACCATGTGCGACAAGTACTCCTTCCCGGATGCGATGCTCGAGAACCCGGACGGTAAGGACACCGACGCAGAACGCCAAGTCCTTCTTCCCGGAACGCCAAGCTCTCCCGCCCGGAACCTGAAGACCGAACCTCGTGTTTTGTTCCTCCTCGTCAATCCGAAGACCGATCCTCGCTGAGCCGGAACCCGTCGAACCCTCGGAACCCCAAGATCGCCGATACCCCTCCATGTGTGACCCCGATCCGAGCCCTATTTTATAAATGATATATCAATTGTTGCATATTAAATTGTTCATGCTTGCACTCATATCATGTGGTTTGGGGGCATTATGCCGATTCACCTCATAATTAAATATGGGCTCCATATGCGGACAAATCTAGTCTAATATTGGCCCCATTTAAATTTGTGCATCAAATCGGTGATATAATTTTGCCTTGTTAAGACAACATTTAAATTGCGGGGTATCTAAACAACATGAACCTTCTAAATAAATGTCGGGACCCCGGTTCCGCTTAATATGGCCTATTTGCATCGCACCCTTTGCCATGTCATGCATCATACATGCATCATGCCCGATCTTCTGCCGTTGTATTAAATAGTGCATCCGGTGTTTATTCTAGTGTTTTGCTTCTTCGCGGATAAGGCCGTTGAGTTGATGCGAGTGTCGACCCGATCTTGGATGAACCTTCAGCAATGTTTTTCAGGCGAGCATCTCCCCCTTTCTACCTATCTTACTTTTATAGTATTTATTCCCTCCTGTTGATCTATTGCTATCTGTGTTGCGATGCTCTAGTTTTCGTACCCGTGATATCCCTTGCAGCCTTATATTGCCTTGGACACATCCTATTACCTGTTGTTTGGTAGATAGTTGGACTTGCGCGTCGTAGTCGCTTGCTCAAGTGCTGTTGTGTGTCGTCCAGTACCACCGTTGTTGGAGTATTGCCGTGCATTTAATGTTGGAGATGATCGTGGCTTTAATTACGGTTTAACAACTAAAATTGAAAGTAGGTAAATGCAGAGGCACCGGTGGGTAATAGACAATATTTGGATTTTAACCGCTCACTGGTGTCCCGTAGGACCCCGAGTTCTTGACACCTGTTCTGAGATCGAGCGCGCTAACCACAGGTGGGGTGTATGGGCACCCCCATCGATTAGTACCTGATTTCAAAGTATTGTACCGGGGGCCACAAGTAGTTTGGGGCTTTATTACTATCCTGTACTTATGCCATGCTTTACTGCTTAATTTAAGATTGTGCGAGGAATGCACCTGTACTGTTTAGGTAAGCGGAGTGTTTTCGCGGTATCGACAAGCCCAGTCACATTTTCGGGTTCCCGGTCGTTTACAGCCATTGACGCAAACCCTGAGTCCGTCTCGGAGACCGGCCGACTTCGTTGCGGGTAGCTTAGTGGGGTCGCCCCCATGTACTTGCTTTGGGTCTGGGAAACGTCATGACTTAGGCCCCGCCGACATACCGATGGGTGTATGTTAACTGATCTGGCAAAAAGGGTCGAAGTGCGTGTGGATACTTTGGTGCACCCCTGTAGGGTTTAATCTTTTCGAAAAGCCGTGTCCGCAGTTATGGACGAGTTGGAGCACAGTTCTCGATCATAGACAACTATAACTAAAGTTTACTGTTATAATTTGACTTGTATCCGATATGACTAGTAATCAGCTTCACTACAACGGAATGGCTAAATAAAAGTACCAACAACTGCTGGGTTTGGGATGTCTCATGCTAATCGTATCTGACTAGTAAGTGTTGCAACTACAAAGGAATGTTTAGCTAAAACTGCCCACTGCTTATTATATCAGGATGACTCATGCCATCTTTATTTGACTAGTAATTGCCGCCACTATAACGGAATGAATAAAACTTCCAACGGTGTGAGTTCCTCGGTTGACTTCCTCGTTTGGTATTGAGGGGGAAACACCAGGATCGGTATGTTTGGTGGTAGTATCAGGTTGGTTCCGAATAGGTCTTTCTTACCCCTCTCTGATAGCCGCTAGTTGTATCGAGTCTCTATAGGTTGTTCTAGTGCATGCTGCGCTGCCGCTTCAGTCCACCATACCTATGTAGGCGAGGACCGCCGAATTCTAGCCTCGCCGTGTACTGGCCTCAGTACTGACGCTCCTCTTTTTCCTTTGCCCTTTGTCGGCACCCCTTTTGTTTTAGCAGGTTTCGACGTCGTTAGCAGGGTTACCCTTCCGGCTTGGCCTGGGCAGGGTTATGGACGCCATTGGTTATTCTCCAGGGCTCTTAGCCCCATTTGCATCTTGTCCGTAGTCGGACGCTCTATCATTTTCAAGGTGATTTGGATCTTTGTATACTATATCTATATTCTTGACTCATTGAGTCGCTGTTGTATATATATATGTTCTGTGGGTTCCATCGAGGACTATTGTGTAATGATATTACTTTGTTTTCCACCCGCACGCAAGTGGCTGGTGGGCACCTTTGAATCGTTTCTATGCGGGTTTGGCGGGAAGCGCTGAAACTTGCATAGGGCCGGTTTGAGGGTGTGACAGAGTGGCATCAGAGCTCAGCAGTTGCGATACCCCCACAAGTCCAGCCTGTAGGATAACCTAGCTAACGGCCGAAGTAGAGTGTCAAAACTATTTTTGCAAAATCGGTTGGATAGTTCTGATTAGGTCTGATTTTACTCCTTACCCCTCTGCTGCTCTCCTCTCACCTCTGCGTGTTTTGAATCCACTCTCTTCTCTCTCTTCGAGTCCAGGATTTCTCGTGGTTGGGTTCCATCGTACCTTTAGGGTTTCGCTTCCTCCTTTGGTGACGGTGTTGCTACATCTGGTCTTCATGCTATGCGAGGAATCCTTCGTCTGGTGGACTTATCTTTGTTCCTTCTCGTGCCTTCCGGTGTTTTCCGACGCGACGACATCATCTACGCTAGATCCGATGCAGAGTCTGCATCACTCCTTTGTTTCTGAACCTCGATTGTCGAGATCTTCAGTCTGATTCCGAGAATGGTTGCACGCTTTTCTACTGATTGTGCAGAGTAATAGTTTGGGTGCGTGATGGATTGGCCCCCATGCCGACTACCCCTTCTATTCGCTTTTGTACATTGAAGTGGATGAGAATGCATCGGTTCCCTCTTTCTATCGAAGCTAGAGGTGGCTTTATTTGTTGATACCTCTACCTTCGACCTTTTGTTCCCGGAGTGTTCTCTCGACGATCTCGGACAACGACCTCTTGTTAGTGGTGTCGCGAGGATCTACACGAAGCAAGAAGGTGCATATCACCGACCTTCCTTCCGGTACCATGAGGCGGATCTCGAGGGCGAGATCCATTGTTAGTGGTGTAAAATTGTGGCATCCCGCTAAAACCACTACTAGAAAATCGCGTTGTTTTGTGCATTGCATCGTCATGATCGCATGCTCATGTCATCATGCCACCTTGCATTTGAGCATCGTCATGTCATTGTGCATTTGTTTGTCTAAAACTATTTTCAAAACGCCTAGTTTTGTTTTCCAATATTCCCGTCGTTATTTCAAATCGAAACCCGGGTCTATCCGTAATATTTTGTTTTGTCTACCAACGAATTACAAACGCCTTATTTTTAATAAATAAAATATTAAAATTATTTTTGGGAGGCAGCCAGCCAGGCCCGAAAGCCCAGCCGGCCACCTCTAGATAAAATCCTACCTAACCAGACTACCCAAACCTTTTCCTACCTAATCCTAATCTACCCATCCCCAGCCACCTCACCCCAGCCAATCACCGGTCGCCACCTCACCCTGGCCCTATCCCCCCTCCAACCCTTGTGCGCCACCTCAGCCGCTGGACAGACGTGCCACCACTCCTACCTGCGGTCCGCCGCCAGCCTGGCCCCCCACCGTCCTTTTTCCCGCTTGCGCGCGCGCCCCCACGCAGCTGCACACGTCCCACCCCACCTGGTCGCCGCCCGTTCCCGCCTGGATCCCCGCTTGCTTCCCCACCTACCGCGTCGCGGGTCCCACCCCGACGACCGCCGCCCGCCTCGTTTTCCGCCCCAGACCCACGCGGGAGACGTGGTCGCCCCGCGCGCCGCTCCCCCCTCCCTCTCTCTCCTCCGTTCGCCTCCTCCTCGCCCCCGTCTCCACCTCATCCCGCTGCCGGCCTTCTCTCCGCCTCGCCGGAGCCGCCTCGACCGCGTGGTCTCGCACCTGCTGCGACCTCCCCCACCGTGCGACCGCCATCGATCCGCCCGGGCCTGGCCGCCTGCGCCCCGCCTCGCCGGATCACGGCTCGACCCTAGCACCACCGCCTCGGCGCCCCTCCTTGTCGGGCAGCCTCGCCGTGTGCCTCCGCTCGCCCTCCTCTCAGAGCCCGCTACCGGCGTCTTCTGACCCGGAGCTCCTCGCGCCGCCCTCCGTCGTCTCGCCGCGTCGCCACGGCCCCATCGCTCATCGACCTCCCGCGCATCCTCGGGCCGCGACCCCGCCGCCTGCCGGACCCCCGAGCCCCCGTCCTCCGTCCACCACCGTCGGTGCCTCCTCCCCGGCCTCGGCCATCCTCGTCCTCTCCTGGTCCCGCGGCCCTCCCGTCGAGCTCCTCTCCGCCGGCTCCTCCTTGCCAGCTCTACCGCCGGTCGCCTCCTGCTGTGGCTTCCTCTGCCAAGGGCACCGCCCTGCACCGCCGCCTCGCGTCGTCGGGCCCGAGCTCGCCGCTCCCTCCTGCCGGTCAACATCCCGGAGCCACGGAGGCTCGGCCCTGTCTCGCCTCGACCACCACCGAGCGTCGCCAGGCCTCGTCGCCCGCCCCTCACCTCGGCCTCACTGCGGTCCGGCCCGCGCGTCTCCCGTGACATCCCTACTCTGGCCGCCTGTGCCACCTCATCCTCCTGCGCGTCGGCCGCCCGCGACCTCCCCGAGTGCCGCCTTCCTCTGTGTCTCAGTGTCGTCGACGTCCCTGCAGAGCCTCTGCCCTGCTCTGTTTGCTGTTCTGCAGGCCCCGTCGTGTGTATGTGCATAGTGGGCACCCGAAGACCATGTGCGACAAGTACTCCTTCCCGGATGCGATGCTCGAGAACCCGGACGGTAAGGACACCGACGCAGAACGCCAAGTCCTTCTTCCCGGAACGCCAAGCTCTCCCGCCCGGAACCTGAAGACCGAACCTCGTGTTTTGTTCCTCCTCGTCAATCCGAAGACCGATCCTCGCTGAGCCGGAACCCGTCGAACCCTCGGAACCCCAAGATCGCCGATACCCCTCCATGTGTGACCCCGATCCGAGCCCTATTTTATAAATGATATATCAATTGTTGCATATTAAATTGTTCATGCTTGCACTCATATCATGTGGTTTGGGGGCATTATGCCGATTCACCTCATAATTAAATATGGGCTCCATATGCGGACAAATCTAGTCTAATATTGGCCCCATTTAAATTTGTGCATCAAATCGGTGATATAATTTTGCCTTGTTAAGACAACATTTAAATTGCGGGGTATCTAAACAACATGAACCTTCTAAATAAATGTCGGGACCCCGGTTCCGCTTAATATGGCCTATTTGCATCGCACCCTTTGCCATGTCATGCATCATACATGCATCATGCCCGATCTTCTGCCGTTGTATTAAATAGTGCATCCGGTGTTTATTCTAGTGTTTTGCTTCTTCGCGGATAAGGCCGTTGAGTTGATGCGAGTGTCGACCCGATCTTGGATGAACCTTCAGCAATGTTTTTCAGGCGAGCATCTCCCCCTTTCTACCTATCTTACTTTTATAGTATTTATTCCCTCCTGTTGATCTATTGCTATCTGTGTTGCGATGCTCTAGTTTTCGTACCCGTGATATCCCTTGCAGCCTTATATTGCCTTGGACACATCCTATTACCTGTTGTTTGGTAGATAGTTGGACTTGCGCGTCGTAGTCGCTTGCTCAAGTGCTGTTGTGTGTCGTCCAGTACCACCGTTGTTGGAGTATTGCCGTGCATTTAATGTTGGAGATGATCGTGGCTTTAATTACGGTTTAACAACTAAAATTGAAAGTAGGTAAATGCAGAGGCACCGGTGGGTAATAGACAATATTTGGATTTTAACCGCTCACTGGTGTCCCGTAGGACCCCGAGTTCTTGACACCTGTTCTGAGATCGAGCGCGCTAACCACAGGTGGGGTGTATGGGCACCCCCATCGATTAGTACCTGATTTCAAAGTATTGTACCGGGGGCCACAAGTAGTTTGGGGCTTTATTACTATCCTGTACTTATGCCATGCTTTACTGCTTAATTTAAGATTGTGCGAGGAATGCACCTGTACTGTTTAGGTAAGCGGAGTGTTTTCGCGGTATCGACAAGCCCAGTCACATTTTCGGGTTCCCGGTCGTTTACAGCCATTGACGCAAACCCTGAGTCCGTCTCGGAGACCGGCCGACTTCGTTGCGGGTAGCTTAGTGGGGTCGCCCCCATGTACTTGCTTTGGGTCTGGGAAACGTCATGACTTAGGCCCCGCCGACATACCGATGGGTGTATGTTAACTGATCTGGCAAAAAGGGTCAAAGTGCGTGTGGATACTTTGGTGCACCCCTGCAGGGTTTAATCTTTTCGAAAAGCCGTGTCCGCGGTTATGGACGACTTGGAGCACAGTTCTCGATCATAGACAACTATAACTAAAGTTTACTGTTATAATTTGACTTGTATCCGATATGACTAGTAATCAGCTTCACTACAACGGAATGGCTAAATAAAAGTACCAACAACTGCTGGGTTTGGGATGTCTCATGCTAATCGTATCTGACTAGTAAGTGTTGCAACTACAAAGGAATGTTTAGCTAAAACTGCCCACTGCTTATTATATCAGGATGACTCATGCCATCTTTATTTGACTAGTAATTGCCGCCACTATAACGGAATGAATAAAACTTCCAACGGTGTGAGTTCCTCGGTTGACTTCCTCGTTTGGTCTCGAGGGGGAAACACCAGGATGGGTATGTTTGGTGGTAGTATTAGGTTGGTTCCGAATAGGTTTTTCTTACCCCTCTCTGATAGCCGCTAGTTGTATCGAGTCTCTATAGGTTGTTCTAGTGCATGCTGCGCTGCCGCTTCAGTCCACCATACCTATGTAGGCGAGGACCGCCGAATTCTAGCCTCGCCGTGTACTGGCCTCAGTACTGACGCTCCTCTTTTTCCTTTGCCCTTTGTCGGCACCCCTTTTGTTTTAGCAGGTTTCGACGTCGTTAGCAGGGTTACCCTTCCGGCTTGGCCTGGGCAGGGTTATGGACGCCAGTGGTTATTCTCCAGGGCTCTTAGCCCCATTTGCATCTTGTCCGTAGTCGGACGCTCTATCATTTTCAAGGTGATTTGGATCTTTGTATATTATATCTGTATTCTTGACTCATTGAGTCGTTGTTGTATATATATATGTTCTGTGGGTTCCATCGAGGACTATTGTGTAATGATATTACTTTGTTTTCCACCCGCACGCAAGTGGCTGGTGGGCACCTTTGAATCGTTTCTATGCGGGTTTGGCGGGAAGCGCTGAAACTTGCATAGGGCCGATTTGAGGGTGTGACACTTGGCGGCAGCAGAGAGAGTCGTCGGGGTCCAAGTCAAGGAAGGAGACCGAGGAGGACGACGCTTGGTGGGGGCCACATGGGGTCGGTTAGGTGAGGGCGACGCGATGGGTGCGGGAGCGGCGAGTGGGTGGGGCCAGCTGTGGTGAGTGTGTGTTGTGTGTGTGTTGCGTGAACGTGTGGTGTGCTGCGCGCCTGTGGGTGGGGCCGCTGCAGGAGGCGTCGGCGTGTGGGGTGAGTGGCGGCAGCGGATGAGAGGATTTGGGTAGGGCATGTGGGTTTGGGAAATATAGGGTTTGAGGTGATTGGGATTTTAGGGTTAGTGTTGGATTTTACTAGGGGTGGTAGTTGGCTAACTTCTGGGCTTTTGGGCCTAGCGGCTAGCTGACTCTCCACAACAAACATTTATTTTTATTTAGTTTCTTTTTAAGAGATTTTAGCAAATAATTTTTAGGTAAATAAAATATTTGAAAAGACCGGGTTTTGCATTTAAAATAAAGAGAAGGATATTTATAGAAAACAAAAGAGGTTTTCAAATGCAAAAATATGCATGATGTCATGATGATGCACATAGGTGACGGCAAGCGAATTTTTGGCAGTGGTTTTCCCGGGGTGATACAACACTTGTGCCTTGTACTCCCCTCGCCATCGTGCTAGACTCTTTTTTTGTGAAATTTCACCGATCTATTAATAGTGATCAAAAACCATATACGGAGACCCAAAAGTAAGTTTCTCTTATGTAGCACCCCGCAAAAAGAACTACTAGAAAATCGCGTTGTTTTTGTGCATTGCATCATCATGAACACATGCTCATGTCATCATGCCACATTGCATTTGAGCATCGTCATGTCATCTTGCATTTGTTTACATAAAACTATTTTCGAGAAGCCTGGTTTTGTTTTCTAAACGCCCCGTCTTTAATTCAAAACCAAAACCCGGGTCTCCGGAATGTTTTGTTTTGTCTACCAACGGTTTACAAACGCCTCGTTTTTAATAAATAAAATATTTAAATTATTTTGGGAGGCAGCCAGCCAGGCCGAAAGCCTAGCCGGCCACCTCCAGATAAAAATCCTATCTACCCCAGAAAACACCCAAGACTTTTCCCACCAAAAACCCTACCCTACTTACCCTACCCAGCCCCTCCACCTCACTCCCTCCAATCCCATGCCGCCACCTCACCACCCCCACCCTTTTTTACCTCCACCTCACCCAAACCACACCACCCACACACGCAACACACACACACAGCGCCGCACCTGGGCCACCTCCTGGCCCCACCTAGCGGACCCACACAACACCACGCACGCACGCCCTCCCCACACGGGATCCTCGTGACCCCCCCTCCTCGCTCGTCTCCTTCCCCAACCCGACACAGCCCGCCGCCGTCTCCCTCCGTCGCTGGACCCCGCCTGGCCGCCCTCGCTCCTGTCGAGCGCCGCCGGGGCCGCCCCTTCTCCACGAGCCCGGCCGCCTTCCGCAGTAGCCCCCGACGGTGCCTCTCCTCACCACCCTACAGCCCTCCCTGTCGCTCCCCCGCCTCCACCTTCCCCTCTGGCGCCGCCGGCCGCCGCCGGGCCTTCCCCGTCACCTGGTTCTCCTCCGGCCGCCGCCCGTCACGCCGTCCTTGACCGGCCCCGCCTGCCTCTGCACCACCGCCGGCCTCTCCTCCACCTCGTCGGACCGCTCGACTCCCGGCCCCGCCGCCAGCCGCGACCACCCGCCGGCCCGTCGCCCGCATCTCACCTGGGCCGCATCGTCGACCTCACAGGCGCCCTGGTGATCTCCTCGCTGCCCCTCTCGGCCGCCTCTTGCAGCGTCATGCCGCCCCGCGCTCGCTGACGAGCCTCGCCTCCAGCCGCTCGACCCGGCGCCGCCACCAGCCACCTCTACCTCGTGTCCCTCCAGCGCGCAGTCATCCACCGGCCGCGTCGCGCGTGAGGCCGCCCCTGTGCAGGTCCCCGCTTCTCTTGTCTATGGTGCTCTGGAGTCTTGCAATCGATGTGTTTCCAAGCTTGACCGTCACCATTTCTGTCCCCTGTTGGTTCTTAGTAGTGTGTTACAGATGGTGTATTTTTGTTTGGCTTTGAATTGCATCGGTTACGATCGACACCGACCAAGACAAGATCGATGAACCATCGGCGCCGCACCCGAGTCCCACACCGGCATGTCATGTAACCGAAGATTGGCGGAACCCAAGATCTTCTTCATGGAATGCGAAGGCCCCGATCCCGGAGTCCAAAGACGGAACCTGAACCTGTCAGAACGGCAAGTTCTTCTACCCGGACCCGAAGACCGAACCCGGACATGCCGAATTCTTTGACCCGAAGGCCACGGAGGCGACAAGTACTTCTTCCCGGATCTGATGCCCGAGAAACCGGACGCCTAGGTCGTCGACTCGGATACGCCAAGTCCTTCTTCCCGGAACGCCAAGCTCTTCATCTTGCAACCGACCTTCAAAGACCGATCCCGTCGAACCCTGAACCCTGAGACCAACCCCGAACCCCTCAGAGCCCAAGTTCGCCGAACCCTAATGTGATTCCCTATCCGAGACCCCATTATTTTTATAAGATGACTTTATCAACTGATGCATATTAAATTGATCATGCATGCATACTTGTCTGTGGTTTGGGGGCCTTATGCCGATTCACCATATAATTAAATATGGAGACCATATGCGGGCTATTCTAGTCTTAGTTTGTCTCCATTTAAATCTGTGTAGCGAACCGATGCTATGTTTTGCCATGTTAATACAACATTTAAAATGCGGGGTATCTAAACAACTAGAACCATATATTTAATTGTCGGGACCCCCAGTTCCGCTTAATATTGCCTAATTGCATCGCATCTTTGCCATGCCATACATCATACATGCATCATGCCGATCTTCTGCTGTAGTATTAAATAGTCCATCCGGTGTTTCTTCTAGTGCTTTGCTTCTTCACGGATTAGGCCGATGAGTTGATGCGAGTGTCGACCCGATCTTCGGATGAACCTTCGGCAATGTTTTCAGGCGAGCACCTCCCCCTTTCTACCTATCTTACTTTTATAGTATTTATTCCCTCCTGTTGATCTATTGCTATCTGTGTTGCGTTGCTCTAGTTTTCGTACCCGTGATATCCCTTGCAGCCTTATATTGCCTTGGACACATCCTATTACCTGTTGTCTGGTAGATAGTTGGACTTGCGCGTCGTAGTCGCTTGCTCAAGTGCTGTTGCGTGTCGTCATGTACCACAGTTGTTGGAGTGTTGCCGCATGTTTAATGTTGGAGTTGATCATGGCTGTAATTATTGTTTAATAACTAAAATTGAAGTAGGTAAATGCAGAGGCACAGGTGGGCAATAGATGTTATTTGGTTGTTAACCGTCCACTTGTGTCCCGTAGGACCCCGAGTTCTTGACACCTGTTCCGAGATCGAGCACGCTAACCACAGGTGGGGTGTATGGCCACCCCCATCGATTTAGTACCTGACTCCAAGTACTGTACTGGGGGCCACAATTAGTTTGGGGCTTTATTACTATTCTGTACTTATGCCATGCTTTACTGCTTTATTTAAATTGTGCGAAGTACTGCACCTGTACTGTTTAGGTAAGCGGAGTGTTTTCGCGGTATTGACAAGCCCGAGAGTTTCGGGTTCCCAGTCGTTTACAGCCATTGACGCAAACCCTGAGTCCGTCTCGGAGACCGGCCGACTTCGTTGCGGGTAGCTTAGTGGGGTGGCCCCCCGTGCTTGCTTTGGGTCTGGGAAACGTCGTGTCCGAAACCCCGTCGACATACCATTGGGTGTATGTTTTGTGATCTTGTACCTACCTGATCCGACAACAAGGGTGTAGGTGCGTGTGGAAACTTTGGTGCACCCCTGCAGGGTTAAATCTTTTCGAGAAACCGTGTCCGCGGTTATGGACGACTTGGAGCACAGGTTTCGATCATAGACAACTATAACTAAAGTTTACTGCTATAATTTGACTTGTATCCGATATGACTAGTAATCAGCTTCACTGCAACGGAATGACTAAATAAAAGTACCAACAACTGCTGGGTTTGGGATATCTCATGCTAATTGTATCTGACTAGTAAGTGTTGCAACTACAACGGAATGGTTAACTAAAAGTGCCCACTGCTTATTCTATCAGGATGACTATCTATACCTGACTAGTAATTGCTGCAACGATAACTGAATAAATAAAACTGCCAACTGTGTGAGTTCCTCGGTTGACTTCCTCGTTTGGTTCTCGAGGGGGGAAATACCAGGATAGGTATGTCTGGTGGTAGCATCAGGTTGGTTCCGAATAGGTCTTTCTTATCCCTCTCTGATAGCCGACAGTTATATCGAGTCTCTATAGGTTGTTTAGTGCATGCTGCGCTGCCGCTTCAGTCCACCATACCTATGTAGGCGAGGACCGCCGAATTCTAGCCTCGCCGTGTACTGGCCTCAGTACTGACCGCTCTCTTTTTTTTCCTTTGCCCTTTGTCGGCACCCCTTTTGTTTAAGCAGGTTTTGAGATCGACGTCGTTAGCAGGGTTACCCTTCTGGCTTGGCCTGGGCAGGGTTATGGACGCCATTGGTTATTCTTCAGGGCTCTTAGCTCAATTTGCCTCTTGTCCGTACTCGGACGCTATATCGTTTTAAAGGTGATTTGGATCTTTGTATTGTATATCTGTATTCTTGACTCTTTGAGTCGCTGTTGTATATATATGTTTTGTGGGTTCCATCGAGGACTATTGTGTAATGATATTACTTCGTTTTCCACCCGCACGCAAGTGCCTGGTGGGCACCTTTGAATCGTTTCTATGCGGGTTTGGCGGGAAGCGCTAAAACTTGCATAGGGCCGATTCTGAGGGTGTTACAGAGTGGTATCAGAGCTCAGCAGTTGCCATACCCCACAAGTCCAGCCTATAGGATAACCTAGCTAACGGCCGAAGTAGAGTGTCAAAACTATTTTGCAAAATCGGTTGGATAGTTCTGATTAGGTCTGATTTTACTCCTTACCCCTCTGCTGCTCTCCTCTAACCTCTGCGTGTTTTGAATCCGCTCTCTTCTCTCTCTTCGAGTCCAGGATTTCTCGTTGTTGGGTTCCATCGTACCTTCAGGGTTTCGCTTCCTCCTTTGGTAACGGTGTTGCTACATCTGGTCTTCATGCTATCTGAGGAATCCTTCGTCTGGTGGACTTCTCTTTGTTCCTTCTTGTGCCTTCCGGTGCTTTCTGACGCGACGACATCATCTACGCCAGATCCGATGCAGAGTCTGCATCACTCCTTTGTTTCTGAACCTCGATTGTCAAGATCTTCAGTCTGATTCCGAGAAAGGTCGCACGCTTTTCTACTGATTGTGCAGAGTAATAGTTTGGGTGCGTGATGGTTTGGCCCCCATGCCGAATACCCTTTCTATTAGCTCTTGTACATTGAAGTGGGATAGGCCGCATTTTTTCTCTCCTTCTATCGAAGTTAGAGGTGGCTTTATTTGTGGATACCCCTACCTTCGCCCTTTGTTCCCGGAGTGTTCTCTTGACGATCTCGGACAACGAACCCTTGTTAGTGGTTTCGCAGGGATCTACACGAAGTGAGAAGATGCAGATCACCGACCTTCTTTCCGGTACCATGAGGCGGATCTCGAGGGCGAGATCCATTGTTAGTGGTGTCGAATTGTAGCACCCCGCAAAAACCACTACTAGAAAATCGCGTTGTTTTTGTGCATTGCATCATCATGACCACATGCTCATGTCATCATGCCACATTGCATTTGAGCATCGTCATGTCATCTTGCATTTGTTTACATAAAACTATTTTCGAGAAGCCTGGTTTTGTTTTCTAAACGCCCCGTCTTTAATTCAAAACCAAAACCCGGGTCTCCGGAATGTTTTGTTTTGTCTACCAACGGTTTACAAACGCCTCATTTTTAATAAATAAAATATTTATATTATTTTGGGAGGCAGCCAGCCAGGCCGAAAGCCTAGCCGGCCACCTCCAGATAAAAATCCTATCTACCCCAGAAAACACCCAAGACTTTTCCCACCAAAAACCCTACCCTACTTACCCTACCCAGCCCCTCCACCTCACTCCCTCAATCCCATGCCGCCACCTCACCACCCCCACCCTTTTTTACCTCCACCTCACCCAAACCACACCACCCACACACGCAACACACACACAGCGCCGCACCTGGGCCACCTCCTGGCCCCACCTAGCGGACCCACACAACACCACGCACGCACGCCCTCCCCACACGGGATCCTCGTGACCCCCCCTCCTCGCTTGTCTCCTTCCCCAACCCGACACAGCCCGCCGCCGTCTCCCTCCGTCGCTGGACCCCGCCTGGCCGCCCTCGCTCCTGTCGAGCGCCGCCGGGGCCGCCCCTTCTCCACGAGCCCGGCCGCCTTCCGCAGTAGCCCCCGACGGTCCCTGTCCTCACCGCCCTACAGCCCTCCCTGTCGCTCCCCCGCCTCCACCTTCCCCTCTGGCGCCGCCGGCCGCCGCCGGGCCTTCCCCGTCACCTGGTTCTCCTCCGGCCGCCGCCCGTCACGCCGTCCTTGACCGGCCCCGCCCGCCTCTGCACCGCCGCCGGCCTCTCCTCCACCTCGTCGGACCGCTCGACTCCCGGCCCCGCCGCCAGCCCCGACCACCCGCCGGCCCGTCGCCCGCATCTCGCCTGGGCCGCATCGTCGACCTCACAGGCGCCCTGGTGATCTCCTCGCTGCCCCTCTCGGCCGCCTCTTGCAGCGTTGTGCCGCCCCGCGCTCGCTGACGAGCCTCGCCTCCAGCCGCTCGACCCGGCGCCGCCACCAGCCACCTCTACCTCATGTCCCTCCAGCGCGCAGTCATCCACCGGCCGCGTCGCGCGTGAGGCCGCCCCTGTGCAGGTCCCCGCTTCTCTTGTCTATGGTGCTCTGGTGTCTTGCAATCGATGTGTTTCCAAGCTTGACCGTCACCATGTCTGTCCCCTGTTGGTTGTTAGTAGTGTGTTACAGATGGTGTATTTTTGTTTGGCTTTGAATTGCATCGGTTACGATCGACACCGACCAAGACAAGCTCGATGAACCATCGGCGCCGCACTCGAGTCCGACACCGGCATGTCATGGAACCGAAGATTGGCGGAACCCAAGATCTTCTTCATGGAATGCGAAGGCCCTGATCCCGGAGTCCAAAGACGGAACCTGAACCTGTCGGAACGGCAAGTTCTTCTACCCGGACCCGAAGACCGAACCCGGACATGCCGAATTCTTCGACCCGAAGGCCACGGAGGCGACAAGTACTTCTTCTCGGATCTGATGCCCGAGAAACCGGACGCCCAGGTCGTCGACTCGGATACGCCAAGTCCTTCTTCCCGGAACGCCAAGCTCTTCATCTTGCAACCGACCTTCGAAGACCGATCCCGTCGAACCCTGAACCCTGAGACCAACCCCGAACCCCTCGGAGCCCAAGTTCGCCGAACCCTAATGTGATTCCCTATCCGAGACCCCATTATTTTTATAAGATGACATTATCAACTGATGCATATTAAATTGATCATGCATGCATACTTGTCTGTGGTTTGGGGGCCTTATGCCGATTCACCATATAATTAAATATGGAGACCATATGCGGGCTATTCTAGTCTTAGTTTGTCTCCATTTAAATCTGTGTAGAGTGGTATCAGAGCTCAGCAGTTGCGATACCCCACAAGTCCAGCCTGTAGGATAACCTAGCTAACGGCCGAAGTAGAGTGTCAAAACCCGCAAAACACCCTCAGAATCAGCCCTATGCAAGTTTCAGCGCTTCCCGCCAAACCCGCATAGAAACGATTCAAAGGTGCCCACCAGGCACTTGCGTGCGGGTGGAAAACGAAGGAATATCATTACACAATAGTCCTCGATGGAACCCACAAAACATATATATACAACAGCGACTCAAAGAGTCAAGAATACAGATATACAATACAAAGATCCAAATCACCTTTAAAACAATATAGCGTCCAAGTACGGACAAGAGGCAAATTGAGCTAAGAGCCCTGAAGGATAACCAATGGCGTCCATAACCCTGCCCAGGCCAAGCCAGAAGGGTAACCCTGCTAACGACGTCGATCTCAAAACCTGCTTAAACAAAAGGGGTGCCGACAAAGGGCAAAGGAAAAAAAGGAGAGCGGTCAGTACTGAGGCCAGTACACGGCGAGGCTAGAATTCGGCGGTCCTCGCCTACATAGGTATGGTGGACTGAACCGGCAGCGCAGCATGCACTAAACAACCTATAGAGACTCGATATAACTGTCGGCTATCAGAGAGGGATAAGAAAGACCTATTCGGAACCAACCTGATGCTACCACCAGACATACCCATCCTGGTATTTCCCCCCTCGAGAACCAAACGAGGAAGGCAACCGAGGAACTCACACAGTTGGCAGTTTTATTTATTCAGTTATCGTTGCAGCAATTACTAGTCAGGTATAGATAGTCATCCTGATAGAATAAGCAGTGGGCACTTTTAGTTAACCATTCCGTTGTAGTTGCAACACTTACTAGTCAGATACAATTAGCATGAGATATCCCAAACCCAGCAGTTGTTGGTACTTTTATTTAGCCATTCCGTTGCAGTGAAGTTGATTACTAGTCATATCGGATACAAGTCAAATTATAGCAGTAAACTTTAGTTATAGTTGTCTATGATCGAGACCTGTGCTCCAAGTCCTCCATAACCGCGGAGACGGCTTCTCGAAAAGATTTAACCCTGCAGGGGTGCACCAAAGTTTCCACACGCACCTACACCCTTGTTGTCGGATCAGGTAGGTACAAGATCACAAAACATACACCCAACGGTATGTCGACGGGGTTTCGGACACGACGTTTCCCAGACCCAAAGCAAGCACGGGGGGCCACCCCACTAAGCTACCCGCAACGAAGTCGGCCGGTCTCCGAGACGGACTCAGGGTTTGCGTCAATGGCTGTAAACGACTGGGAACCCGAAACTCTCGGGCTTGTCGATACCGCGAAAACACTCCGCTTACCTACAGGTGCAGTACTTCGCACAATTTAAATAAAGCAGTAAAGCATGGCATAAGTACAGAATAGTAATAAAGCCCCAAACTAATTGTGGCCCCCAATACAGTACTTGGAGTCAGGTACTAAATCGATGGGGGTGGCCATACACCCCACCTGTGGTTAGCGCGCTCGATCTCGGAACATGTGTCAAGAACTCGGGGTCCTACGGGACACAAGTGGACGGTTAACAACCAAATAACATCTATTGCCCACCTGTGCCTCTGCATTTACCTACTTCAATTTTAGTTATTAAACAATAATTACAGCCATGATCAACTCCAACATTAAACATGCGGCAACACTCCAACAACTGTGGTACTTGACGACACGCAACAGCACTTGAGCAAGCGACTACGACGCGCAAGTCCAACTATCTACCAGACAACAGGTAATAGGATGTGTCCAAGGCAATATAAGGCTGCAAGGGATATCACGGGTACGAAAACTAGAGCAACACAACACAGATAGCAATAGATCAACAGGAGGGAATAAATACTATAAAAGTAAGATAGGTAGAAAGGGGGAGGTGCTCGCCTGAAAACATTGCCGAAGGTTCATCCGAAGATCGGGTCGACACTCGCATCAACTCATCGGCCTAATCCGTGAAGAAGCAAAGCACTAGAAGAAACACCGGATGGACTATTTAATACTACAGCAGAAGATCGGCATGATGCATGTATGATGTATGGCATGGCAAAGATGTGATGCAATTAGGCAATATTAAGCGGAACCGGGGGTCCCGACAATTAAATATATGGTTCTAGTTGTTTAGATACCCCGCATTTTAAATGTTGTATTAACATGGCAAAACATAGCATCGGTTCGCTACACAGATTTAAATGGAGACAAACTAAGACTAGAATAGCCCGCATATGGTCTCCATATTTAATTATATGCTGAATCGGCATAAGGCCCCCAAACCACAGACAAGTATGCATGCATGATCAATTTAATATGCATCAGTTGATAATGTCATCTTATAAAAATAATGGGGTCTCGGATAGGGAATCACATTACGGTTCAGCGAACTTGGGCTCCGAGGGGTTCGGGGTTGGTCTCAGGGTTCAGGGTTCGACGGGATCGGTCTTCGAAGGTCGGTTGCAAGATGAAGAGCTTGGCGTTCCGGGAAGAAGGACTTGGCATATCCGAGTCGACGACCTGGGCGTCCGGTTTCTCGAGCATCAGATCCGGGAAGAAGTACTTGTCGCCTCCGTGGCCTTCAGGTCGAAGAATTCGGCATGTCCGGGTTCGGTCTTCGGGTCCGGGTAGAAGAACTTGACGTTCCGACAGGTTCAGGTTCCGTCTTTGGACTCCGGGATCGGGGCCTTCGCATTCCATGAAGAAGATCTTGGGTTCCGCCAATCTTCGGTTCCATGACATGCCGGTGTCGGACTTGGGTGCGGCGCCGATGGTTCATCGAGCTTGTCTTGGTCGGTGTTGATCGTAACCGATGCAATTCAAAGCCAAACAAAAATACACCATCTGTAACACACTACTAAGAACCAACAGGGGACATACATGGTGACGGTCAAGCTTGGAAACACATCGATTGCAAGACACCAGAGCACCATAGACAAGAGAAGCGGGGACCTGCACAGGGGCGGCCTCACGCGCGACGCGGCCGGTGGATGACTGCGCGCTGGAGGGACACGAGGTAGAGGTGGCTGGTGGCGGCGCCGGGTCGAGCGGCTGGAGGCGAGGCTCGTCAGCGAGCGCGGGGCGGCACGACGCTGCAAGAGGCGGCCGAGAGGGGCAGCGAGGAGATCACCAGGGCGCCTGTGAGGTCGACGATGCGGCCCAGGCGAGATGCGGGCGACGGGCCGGCGGGTGGTCGCGGCTGGCGGCGGGGCCGGGAGTCGAGCGGTCCGACGAGGTGGAGGAGAGGCCGGCGGCGGTGCAGAGGCGGGCGGGCCGGTCAAGGACGGCGTGACGGGCGGCGGCCGGAGGAGAACCAGGTGACGGGGAAGGCCCGGCGGCGGCCGGCGGTGCCAGAGGGGAAGGTGGAGGCGGGAGAGCGACAGGGAGGGCTGTAGGGCGGTGAGGAGAGGCACCGTCGGGGGCTACTGCGGAAGGCGGCCGGGCTCGTGGATAAGGGGCGGCCCCGGCGGCGCTCGACAGGAGCGAGGGCGGCCAGGCGGGGTCCAGCGATGGAGGGAGGCGGCGGCGGGCTGTGTCGGGTTGGGGAAGGAGACGAGCGAGGAGGGGGGGTCGCGAGGATCCCGTGTGGGGAGGGCGTGCGTGCGTGGTGTTGTGTGGGTCCGCTAGGTGGGGCCAGGAGGTGGCCCAGGTGCGGCGCTGTGTGTGTGTGTTGCGTGTGTGGGTGGTGTGGTTTGGGTGAGGTGGAGGTAAAAAAGGGTGGGGGTGGTGAGGTGGCGGCATGGGATTGGAGGGAGTGAGGTGGAGGGGCTGGGTAGGGTAAGTAGGGTAGGGTTTTTGGTGGGAAAAGTCTTGGGTGTTTTCTGGGGTAGATAGGATTTTTATCTGGAGGTGGCCGGCTAGGCTTTCGGCCTGGCTGGCTGCCTCCCAAAATAATATAAATATTTTATTTATTAAAAACGAGGCGTTTGTAAACCGTTGGTAGACAAAACAAAACATTCCAGAGACCCGGGTTTTGGTTTTGAATTAAAGACGGGGCGTTTAGAAAACAAAACCAGGCTTCTCGAAAATAGTTTTATGTAAACAAATGCAAGATGACATGACGATGCTCAAATGCAATGTGGCATGATGACATGAGCATGTGGTCATGATGATGCAATGCACAAAAACAACGCGATTTTCTAGTAGTGGTTTTTGCGGGGTGCTACATCTTACACACCGTATTTACTCAACAATTTTCATGCATAATCTATTCTCGTTCCTTGACTTTCCCCTCTATTTGAGCTATATTCTTTACATAGAAGAACATTTTGACCTAATTTCGTTAAATCAATATAAAGTCATTTAAGTCTACCAGGTTAGCTAGAGTAATCTTGAGAAATCCGTCTAAAAACATGGGGATTGTAAGAAAGCAAGGTCCACTTTGTGAAAATTTGGGCGGGTCCATTTTCTTTTAATTGACGCGGGCCCCATGGGAGCAGTGAGATTAGTTAATAGGGTCGGTGGAAGTACATGTTGCATCAAGGACCTTATAGAATATGAAAATGACATCCAAGTCCATCACTTGGAAAATTGAAAATGTTCTTTCCTGATAATTGGAAGCTCAGACTGATGGCATTGTTTACTAAACGAAGATGTACCCATCTACCTCTGAAATGCTATTTAATTCTAGAGCAATCTATCGCGCTTACTAGTAGACTTAAGTTCGTTAAATTGTCAAGATGCAAAATCTTAACAAGAAGTTGAACCTGTTTTTAAAAATCTTAGTGGTGGTTTTTGATATATTAAATGAACCCATGATGGTTACCTCCAAAGAAAATCACAAAAAACTTTCAAAGCAACCTACACTTTTCCTGTAGTTCAAATTTAACCTAATTTCGATAAATCGGCATAAAGTCATTCAAGTGGGTAGAGTTAGCAAAGAAGAAGATTTAAAATGCATGAAAAATGGGAATCGGAAGTAGTACAAAATTTTAGTCCAATAGATATATGAAATCTTGGCTTGTGGCATATTCAGATCCAATATTATTCGTACTTCCTTTACAGAAAGGAACAATCTCGTCATCACTCGGGAAACTAAGAATGTTCTTTCTTGAAAGTTGGAAACTCACACCGATGACACTGTTTACTAAAAGAACATGCACCCATATACCTCCGAAAACACAATTACTTCAAGAGCAATCTATCGCGCTTACTAGTAGCTCAAGTTCGACCTAATTTCAATAAATAGTCAAGTTGCAATATATTAGCAAGAAGTTGAACCTGTTTTCAAAATTCTCAGTGGTGGTTTCTGATATATTAAATGAGCCCTCGATGGTTACTTCCAAAAAAATAACAAAACTTTCAAAGCAACCTATAGTTTTCCTGTAGTTCAAATTTGACCTAATTTCGATAAATCGGCATAAAGTCATTCAAGTGGGCAGAGTTAGCAAGGATGAAGTTTGAAAACTCATGAAACATGGGAATCATAAGTAGTACAACATGTCGGTCCAATACATATGTATTAAAACTTGGCTTGTGGCATATTTAGATCCAATATTCTTCAGACTTCCTTTACAGAAAACAACAATCGCGTCATCACTCGGAAAACTGAGAATGTTCTTTCCTGAAAGTTGGAAACTCACACCGACGATATTGTTGACTAAAAGAATATGCACTCATCTACCTCCGAAAAGACAATTAGTTCAAGAGCAATCCATCGTGCGTACTCGTACCTCAAGTTATTTGACCTAATTTCGTTAAGTTGTCAAGATGAAAAATCTTAGAAAGAAGTTCAACCTGTTTTCAAAACTCTCCGTGGTCGTTCGTGATATATTAAATGACCCCCCCACCCCCTGATGGTTACCTAACAAAATCGCACAATTTTCAAAGCAACCTACAATTTTCCTGTAATTCAAGATTGACCTAATTTTGGTAAATCGGCATAAAGTTATTCAACTAGGCAGAGTTAGCTAGGCCAAAGTTTGAAAAAACATAAAACATGGGAATCGTAAGTACAACATGTCAGTCCACTATAAATATTTGAAAGGTTTGCTTGTGGCATTCGAATTCATATTCTTCAGACCTTCTTTACGAAAAGGAACGATCTCGTCATCACTCGGAAAATCAAGAATGTTCTTTCCTGATAGTTGGAAACTCACACCGACGGTATTGTTTACTAAAAATAAGATGCACACATCTACCTTTAAAAAGACAATTAGAAATTCAAGAGCAATCTATCGCGCTTACTAGTAGCTCGAGTTTGACCTAATTTTGTTAAATTATAATGATGCAAAATTTGAGTAAGAAGTTGAACCCGGTGTCAAAACTCTTGGTGGTAGTTTGTGATGTATTAAATGCCCCCCCTCCCGATGGTTACCTCAAAAAATCACAAAACTTTCAAACCAACCCTACAATTTTATTGTAGTTCAAATTTGTCCTAATTTCGATAAGTCGACATAAATACATTCAAGCAGATAGAGTTAGCTAAAACAAAGTTTCAAAACTCATAAAATTTAACATAGGAATCGTAAGTGAAACATGTGTTGGTCCACTTAATATGTCTAGATGCTTGGCTTGTTGTAGCACCCCGGGTAAAACCAATACTAGAAAATCGCGGTTGTTTGTATGTTGCACATCATCATGACATCAGCATGCATTTGTTTGCCTAAAAGTATTTTGCTAAAAGCCTATTTTTTTCTAAATATTCCATCCTCTTTTATCTTAAATCAAAACCCCGGATCCACCGGAATATTTTGTTTGTCTAAATCTAAAAAAAGATTTTATAAAATAAAATACTCCTTCCGACCCATATTAGTTGACTTCAATTTGGATGTATCTAGACATGTTTTTGTGATAGATACATTTAAATTGGAGTCAACTAATATGGGTCGAAGGGAGTAAAAAAACTATTTTGTGTGAAGGAGACAGTCCAGACGCCTAGACCCAAACGCCCAACTGACCGGACCACCTACCACCCCACTAGAAACCCTAACCTTAATCGCCTTGCCCCGAACCCTAGCTAATCGACCCCTACCACCCACCGCCGGAAACACACACACTACACAACACACGTACACACGCGCGTATCCGCACTAACACACCCAGGCCGACCCAGCGTGCAGCAGCAGTAGCACTCACGCACGCACGTGAAACCTGGCCCACCTCCCCGCGTCCACCCCGACACCCTCCACCCATCACTATTGCTCTGGAACCACCCCACGCCCTTGATCCTATCGCCCCGCACCCCGCTCCTACCTCGCCTCCCTCGATCTCGCAAATCCTGTCGCCACGCTCGCTCAATCGCTCGCCACCTCACCTCCCGCATCGAGCGACCCCGCAGAGGCCGACCCCCTGCACATCGTCGCTGCCGAACAGCGCCTTACCTGCCGCTGTCTCCCTCATAAGAAGCGACCGCTTGTCGCCGCCCACTCTGCTTCGGCACCAACCACCACCGCCTGCCCCTGCAGGTCTCGCCTCCCTGATTCCCCCGTCCCGCGTGCGGCATCCACCCGACCTCCGCCTCCCCACTACCGGACGACTCCGCCTTCATGTTGCCTTGCTCAGCTTCGCCGTCGATCGCGCCCGCCACTGCCGGACGAGCGCCTCCCTCCCTGCTTGTCGGCTCCCTGCAGCAAGCATGCGCTTCCCTCGCCGGTCCTCGCGTGCCAGGAGCTCTGCGCCTTCTTGATCTCTGCCACTGGTCGCTGTTCGGCTCTCTCTGCAGGTCTGGCCGCCATCGCCCTGTACCGCCTCGCTAGCCGCCATCGACGTACGACCTTCCTCGACATCATGTCATGTCGGCGCCCCTGCGAGCATGACGACCCCGCGTACCCCCACTTCTCCGACCGTGATGTCCCGTGTCTGCTTTCCGCCGCCGGCCTTTACCCATGTCCCTGCAGCCCGACATGTGCGTGATGCCCGCTGCTGTTCATAGCAGAAACTTTTGGGCATGTTGCGTTTGGCCAACTTGTTTTTGTGAGATGCCAATGTCGTCCAATACAAGATCGACATCGACCGCAGACCCGATAAACCCCCCGGCATCCATCCGAGCTCTCCATCGAGTACAAAGTCAGAGTCCGAAGCTCCCCTTCATGTAAGCCAAGGGCACCCCACACCAAGATCTTTGTCCCGGACACCAAGGTCTACTTTGTGGATTAGATGTCTCAATATGCCTCAGTGCCGCACCTGAATACCTAAGCCCGATCCCGGATACGAAGACCGATCTCGGCGCGCCCAAACCCCAGTCGAACCCTCGGAAGCCAAGTTCATCGATTCGACATGTGTGACCCCTTTATCCGAGCCCTATTTTAAAATTTGATATCTATATGGATTGTTGCATATAAATTGTTCATGTCGCATATGTATTGTAGGTGTTTGGGGGTAATTCGATGATCCGCCTGAATTAAATATAGAGACTATATGCTGGCTTTTCTAGTCTTATATTGGCCCTATTTAAATTTATGTAGCGAATCAATCCTATATTTTGATGTGTTAATACAACATTTAAATTGCAGGTATCTAAACAACATGAACCTATTCAATAATTGTCGGGACCCCGGTTCCACTTAATATTTACTAGCATCGCATCTTTACCATGTCATGTATCATACATGCATCATGCCTGATCTTTTGTCGTAGTATTAAATAGTGCATCCGGTGTTTCTTGTAGTTTTTTGCTTCTTCACGAATTAGGCCGATGAGTTGATGTGAGTTTCGACCCAATATTTGGATGAACCTTCGTCCATGTTTTCAAGCGAGCATTCTCTCTCTTTCTACCTATTTTACTTTTCTAGTATTTATTTCCTCCTATTGACCTATTGCTATCTGTGTTGCTATGCTATAGATTTCGTACCCCTTTATACTTCCCTATAGCATCTATATTGCCATAAAAACATCCTATTACCTGTTGTTTGATAGACAGTCGGCCCTGCAAGTCCTAGTTGCGTGCTCAGGTGCTGCTTCGCGTCATCGATGTTCCATCGTTGTTGGGTGGTTTGATACATGCTTAATGGTGGAGATGATCATGGATTTAATTACCATTTAACAACTAAAATTGAAAGTAGGTAAATAATGCAGAGGCACCGGTGGGTAATAGACAATATTTGGTTTTTAACCGCTCGCTTGTGTCCCGTAGGACCCCGAGTTCTTGACACATGTTCCGAGATCGAGCGGGCTAACCACAGGTGGGGTGTGTAGGCACCCCCATTGATTTAGTACCTGATTTCAAAGTACCGTACTCGGGGCCACAACCTAGTTTGGGGCTTTATTACTATCATGTACTTATGTCATGTTTTAATGCATTATTTACTATTACGCGTGGAGCGCCTGTACTGTTTAGGAATCCCGTGCCACGTTTTCGCTGTATCGACAAGCCCAGTCACACTTTCGGGTTCCTAGTCATTTACAGCCGTCGCCACACACCCTGGGTCCGTGTCGGAAACGACTGACTTCGTTGCGGTTAGCTTAGTGGGGTGGCCCCCATGTGCATGCTTTGGGTCTAGGAAACGTCGTGTCTGAAACCTCCTCGACATACCGTTAGGTGTATATTTTGTGATCTTGTACCTGATCTGGTGCGTGTGGAAACTTTGGTGCACCCCTGCAGGGTAAATCTTTTCGAGAAGCCATGTCCGCGGTTATGGACGACTTGGAGCATAGTTCTCGATCATAGACAACTATAACTAAAGTTTACTGTTATAATGTGACTTGTATCTGATATGACTAGTAAGTTAGATAACCACCATGGAACGAATGGATAAAATTGCCAATCGTGTGAGTTTACTCGGCTTGATTTCCTCGTTTGGTCTAGAGGGGGAAATACCAGGATGGGTATGATTGGTGGTAGTATCAGGATGGTTTCGAATAGGTCTTTCTTATCCCTTTCTGAGAGCCGACAGTTGTATCGAGTCTCTATAGGTTGTTTAGTGCATGCTGTGCTGCCACTTCAGTCCACCATACCTATGTAGGCGAGGACAGCCGAATTCTAAGACTCGCCGTGTACTGGCCTCAGTACTGACCGCTCTCTTTTTTCCTTTGCCCTTTGTCGGCACACCTTTTGTTTAAGTAGGTTTTGAGATCGTCGTTGTTAGCAAGGTTACCCTACCGGCTTGGCCTGCGCAGGGTTATGGACGCCATTGGTTATTCTTCAAGGCTCTTATCTCAATTTGCATCTTGTCCATACTCGGATGCTGTATCGATTTTGAGGTGATTTGGGTCTTTGTACTGTATATCTGTATTCTTGACTCATGGAGTCGTTGTTGTATATATTTGTTTTATGGGTTCCATCGTGGACTATTGTGTAATTATATTACTTTTTTCCACCCGCACACAAGTGCCTGGTGGGCACCTTTGAATCGATTCTTTGCGGGTTTGGCGGAAATCGCTAAAACTTGCATAGGGCCGATCCGAGGGTGTTACACTTGTGGCATTCAGATCCATATTCTTCGAACTTTCTTTACAAAAAGAACAATCTCATCATTACTCTAGAAATTGAGAGAATGTTCTTTTCTGATAGTTGAAAACTCACACCGACGACATTTTTTACTACAAGAAGATGCACCCATCTACCTCCGAAAAGACATTAAATTCAAGAGCAATCTACCTCGCTTACTTGTAGCTCAAGTTTGACCTAATTTCATTAAATCAGCAAGAAGTCGGTAAAGTGTGTGAAGTTAAGTAGCAAGCTTGAAAAATGGAATTATATAAGAACCCCGTGTCCACTTTGTGTGATAATTCTGAGGTTTTCATTTTCTTCTAACTGTGGTAGGCCCCGTAGGAGCAAGGTGCTTCAGTTAATACGATTGGTGGAAGTACAAGTTACATCAAGGACCTCATAAAAATGAAAATTACATCCAAGTCCATGCATTCAGCACAAGTTCCCTGGAACTAAGCAATGAAGTGTGTTTTCAGGTTTGGGCATACTGTTGGGAATATGCCCTAGAGGCAATCATGTATGATGAGATTTCCCATTGTATTCATAAAGATATTAAGTATTCCTTGTATAAACATCTAATGTGTATTATTGAATATGTGATTCGTTTGTGGAACTATGCATTCATGTTGTTTGTACTAAATATCCTTGGTCATTGAGGTTGTGCTGGACACACAACTTAGACCAATGTGAAAGTTGGCTTGATGACTCGGTTCCACTTGTCATGGGCATGGAGATGCTATTCCAACTTACACAGATTCGACTAAAGAGTTTAGCGAGTCAGATTGACCCATATTGAGGTACAACGAACAAGTTGTCATTTGTATATCTCAATCAATGTAATCCTTAGACCTGAGGTTGTTGCATAGTCCGAGTTGAGGATCACCAACTTAGGTTCTGTCAAACGTTGATCCATAACTGGGCAGTTATAAAGGCAGGGTTCGGGTCGACTGAGAATCAAGCTGCGTGATGTGAATAACCAAGATGGGATTTTGCCCCTCCACTTGGAGAGATATTCTCTAGGCCCTCTTGTGAGATATGATTAGGAAAGCATGTCCATGCATGACTCGATTAAGTGTTAACTGAGGCGATCGACTAAGAGTTAGTCAGGTGAATCACTTATCTCGGATCGAGAAGAGAGTCGAACTATTTAAGGGATGACATATATTCTCCTATAGTCTGACAAGGTATATCGTGAGGCAAAAGGGACTCGGACGCAAGTCGCATTGGAAAGGCAAGTCGTCATGACTCTTTGGTACTTGGGAGTCGGCACGTTCTGCTAGGAGCCGCTACCGACTGATCGATTGAGAGTCGGACTCCTATCGTCTCCAAGTAGCCATGAGCCTGCGGGGTCACACACTTAAGAGCGGGAGCAAGTTCGGGTTGGATCTGAACATATAATCTGGTTGGGTTGGACCTAAACCTGATTAGGACTGAGTTAGTGAGTTGGACTCACGGTGACTAGTGTTATATGGGCTTTAGTGAATGGGTCGCGCGAGCAGAGCGCACGTTCACTCCCTATATATAGTGGAGCACCTTAACCCAGAAAGGTTAATCGTTGTTCGGTTAGGTCCTTCCATGTGTTGGAAACCCTAGCTCCACAGTAGTCCTGCCGCCGTTACGAACCTAGCAGTTTGCCGCCGGCGCTCCTCGTTGTACGTGTGGATACCAGCAGAGGTACTGTGCGATCAGAACCAGGACGATCGGATTGTTAGGACTTGATCCCTCCTTTATAAAGGAAAAAGGATCCTTGTGTTTACAATGCTAGTCCCTGGATCAATAGCTAGCATCCACAGTTAAGATGTAATATCAAGAAACAAAGGTCATAATACAACTTTATAACCAGGAATAAATTAATTTATTACATCTTTCATAGCTCATTTGGCTATTACATTACATTGCAGAATAATATCTATAAGCATGGGGTCCTTCATATTCAAAGTGCCACAGGCAGACATGTAGGTTGTAGACTTTGTAATCCTAATCAACACACTTCACTAAATCAATCAAACCTGCAACATAACAAATTACAGCCACAAGGGTCAATACATTTGAATTGTATTGGCAAGTGATACTATGGTAGTATAGTGGAGTATATCATCTATATGCTTTTGGCTAAGTGGAGTTGAGGCTTGCATTGCTCAAAAATAGATTTTTCCTTATCATTTGAAAACACTAAGTTTTTGCTTGACAAAAATCACCCAAGGCATCTACCAATCAAAGATTGTAGATCATTTAACCCTTGTTCAACCACAAGTTTTTAACTTAGAAATTTGGATGATGAAATTCTTGATAGCTTCCATGTATTGATGCTCAAATTGTCCTTTACCAGGGACATGGCTAAGTACTTAGATTTTACACTCTGCAGAGGTGGTGCACTTTCCCCACAAGACTTGGTTTCACCAAGACAAGATCTTTCAGAAGCCTTCCCTTAGACCAAGATGGACGCGTTCCAACCTATCAAATCCCTACCACCAACTGTCCATTTGGCTAAGTTCTTGCAACCTATATGATCCAGGCAGAGCCCATAATGCCAAGTGGTTGCACTTGAAGCTTCTCAACATTTGACATCTCAAATATCTTTGTTCCTGGGTGGCCATCCACAAGTGAGATACACAAGGTTCAACAGTCCCCTGGCCTTGTGTAACCACTCAACAAAAACCATTCCTTCCATTCCACCCAGGTGATTCATTCATTTAGTTGTTTTATTAAACAAATCTCAAGTCCTCAGACTTAGAAATTTTTCCATAGTATGAATATATATTCCACCCTTGTTTTCTACTAGCTAAGCTAAGCATGATAGTAGTAGGAATCTTAACTTAGGAAATTTCTACTAAGGTTTCATCTACTAGGATTTCCCATAGCATGGTTTATACTTAGCAAAAATTCCATGCAAGTCCTACTTAGAAATATCACTAATGCATAGTGAAAATAATGGGACAAAAGTATGAAGCATCACATGCCTTTTTGGTAGAGTATAGGTTCACTTCTTGATCTTTGCAATGTTCACAAACTTCAAGTCACTACAATTCAATCAAGCAAACAATAATTCAATCTACGATTTCAAGCAATTCATCACATAAAATCATAGTAACAAAACAATGCATGCAAGCATGCCAAAGATTGTTTTATTTGGAGAAATGGTTTCTAATAGGTTATAAACATTTGAAAACACCCATTGGTAATTTTATAAAGTGGCAAAGTCATTTGTAAAAGGTTTCACTTTATAAACCATTTCTAAACCAAGTCATTATTTTATGTGGTTGAAAATGTCTTTAGTAAAGTAGTAGTTCTATAGGGTTCACCAAATACATTTTCAAATCATAAAACTTGGTTTTTGGGGTCAGAGAGTTTGAAACAAAACATTTCCCAAAGGTTTTCTTCCAAAACCATTTTTAATAAATAAACCATATTTTTATTTGACTAGAATTGGTTTAAATCCAAAGTTTATTCTTTTGTTTCACCAAATACATTTTTGAAACCACAATTTGTTTCCTATGGTCAGTAGGTTCAAAACACACCATTTGCCAAAGGTTTTATCCCCAAAATCATTTTAGAATAAATTTTATATCTTACACAAGCATACATAAGTTTCTGCAAAAACAAACATTTTACCAGAAGGTTTTTACTAAACAAAGTGCATGGTTGGCCAGGGCTTGCTTTTCTGAATCCATTGATATAAAGTTTGTAAAATTTGGACGTGTGGATCAAAAGTTATGCAATTTACAAATTTGATCATCTAATAGATCAAATTCTGTTTTTAAAACAAACTCTGGGCCACGTGGAATGTTTTCATTGGCCGAAATCGGTTCACGAGGATTGAGCTCTGTGGAGCATCGGATTAAAACAGATCGAGCAGCACAGGATCACTCGTAACTCTTCGTTAAGTGGATCTATCGTGTGCATAGGATCGTGATCTAATGGCTCACATCGTATCAGCCAAGAACTGGCGGCGTTGTAATGGTGGTCGGCGGCAGCGCGCTCTGCTCGCATGGTTCCGGTGATACAGGAAGCTGGAGAGAGGGAGAGAGGGCTCACCGAGGTCTCCTCATCGTGCTGAAGCTCAACGTACTCGCCGTTTGTCGAGGGGCGCACGAGGTAGTCCTGAATCGCTCGCCGGAGTTGTGCTTCACCTCGGGTGCGGTCAGATGTTGTCGGAGGTGGGCGTCTGGGGTGCAAGCGAGCAAGAGATCATGTCAGGAGGATGTGCAAGTTTGTACAGGTTGAAATGGAACTCACCATAGGGCAAGGGGCACACAGAGTTGACGACAGTAGCTCGCCGGAGCCGATGCAGACGGCGGTGGTTCCCAGACGAAGACGAAGGCGAGGCTGTGGGGCACGAGAAGACAAGTGGGAGGTACTGGAAGAAGCGCACGGTGATGGTGAACGAGGTCGTAGCATCCAAGGGGCAAGGGGAGGCACGTACTGGCTAGAATTGGCCGGACAGCTCGTCGGAGCAGAGGGCGTTCCAGGTCGAAATTTGCTCGGCCTGGGGGAAGAGGTGGTGCAACGTTCAGGGGAAAGGGAGGAGGAGGAGCAGGCGGTTTAGTATGCATGGTCGCAGCGAGGGTTAATGGAGAGATTAACGCGGATTGATGGTGCCTTCATTGGCCAGAAACGGCGACGGAGGATTCGGGGGTGGGGTCGTCGCGCGGGTGAGGGAGGCGATGACTCAGTGGTGGGGTCTGTTGTCAGCAAGAGGGAGAGAGGAGGAGTGGGTCCCGGTTGTCTGTGACTGAGTGGGTTCTTTTCGCGGTGAGAAAACGGTTAGCTTGGGTGAGAGGGAGAGGTGGGCTGCTGGGCCTTAGTGGGCTGCCAGATTGGGTTGGGTCTGTTTTATATTTTTTTGTTTCTGAATCTTTTTCCTTTTTCATTTCTTAATATTCTGTTTTGATTTCAAATAAGTAATTCAATCACTCATTTGAATTCAGACCTTTGTCAAATTTTGTGTAGGTTTAAATACTGATTAGTATTGTAATCTGATGTCAATTTTTGAATAAAACCTTATTCCTTTTGGGGTCTTTTATTTATTTAAAAATAGGCTCTAGTTTTTAATTAGATAGGATTTAATAATTTTAAACCTCCATTTAAATTCTTTAAACTTTCCAAATCCTTTCAGTAGGTTTTTATTTGTTTAGTTGGTTCAAATAATTCATCTTGAACTATTTGGAAAGTATTTAATATGATTTATTAATCATTTATGATTGGGTATTTGTTTTAATTCCAATGGAATTTAATATAGTTTTAATTCCCAAATTTTTATTTGGAGGTTTTATTTTATTTAAGTTGATTAAACAACTTTTATTCCACTTAGGTAAATTCCAAATATCATTTTTTTCATGTATTCTTATTTAGAGATTTGTCTTTATTAAGATAGGGATAGAATGGTTATTGCCATTTTATTTTATTTGGAATATTCTTTATCCTTTTATTTTATTTGGATCTGGATTATAGTCAATCCACTTGTTTAAGGATTTGGCCAAGGTTTGGTTTGGTCTTTAAATATTATTTAATTAATATTTGTTTCTTTAACTAATAAAATCCATATCTTTTTATTTAGAGATCCAAACTTGGTGATTCCAATTTGTGAAATCTTGTTTGATATTTCTTTATCCTTTTAAATCCCTTTAGGATTATTTGATCACCATTTGGTATGGGTTTCTAGATAGGTTCTTTATTAGCTTTGGGAATTCAATTTCTCATCTTATTAAATTCATAAGATTTTATTTATGGTTCCAAATTAAGTGTAACCCATTTATTGGTTTTATATTAATTCTATTTGTCTTTCTTGATCATTTGTGAATGTTTGTTGACAAATTTTTATATGGATCAAATCCATAGACTTAGAGATACTTGGAAATGATTTTTATTCCATTAGGGTTTTAGGGTTTGGATTTATCTTCCAAGTGTTTAAATTTCCAGATACATTCATTGAGGAATGCATTTCCCTTGATTTGGATTTTATTGAATTCAAACTTTACCAAATTTTGTTCAAGATGGGATTTTAAGTTTCCTTTTAGAAACAAAAGTTTCTTTTCACCCTGATTTTCAACAAAAAATTGTTTTGTTTATTTTATTTTTTCACATTACAAGATTTGGAAAATCTTGGGATGTGACAGGCTACCACCCTTAAAATAAATCTCGTCCCAAGATTTGGGAAGGCTAGGGTTACAAGTTGGCTCAAAGCATCTAGGGTACTACCACCCTTAAAATTTCCAACTAGATTACATCTTGTCTTACTTGGGATCTTGATGTCACTTTTCTGGACAGAGGTTTGCATAGTGGCCTAGCTCCTTGCATTTGAAACACATCACTAGGCTGATATCTTTCTTTTCCTTTGGTATCATTGCATTTTGTTTGTTTCCTTGGTTCTTCTTCTTTTCTGGGCATTCACTGGCATAGTGTCCCATCTCTTTGCAAGTGTAACATTGCACTTGGCTTTTGTCCTTCTTTTTCTTGGGTTTCTCTAAAGCTAGGAGTGCTTCTAGTTCATGCTCTTCATATCTCACCTCAAAGGTGGGAAATCTTTCTCTCTTCTTGGGGCAGTTACTAGAGATATGACCTTCTTCTTCACAAGAGTAGCAACACTTTATGGTCACTTTGGATTTGGCCTTATGTGGCATGGTTCTGACTTTGCCTTCATCTATCTTGGTAGAAGTTGTTACCTTATGGAGGTTTCCAAACATTTGATGCATTCCATCTTGCTTCATTTGTTGAACTATAGGGTAGATGGGGCATTGAATAGGGGCATGATCATTTCCTTCACATAGGAAACAAGTCACTTGAGATGTGGGGCATTGATTAGTTAGATGTCTCTCTTCACAATTAGGGCATTGATCTGCATGCTCCTTGGATGTATGATCCTTGTCTCCACAAATATTGCAAGCTTTGGTTCCTTCTAAAATAACATCTTTGTCATCCTTGTTGTCATTAGCTCTTTGGGAAAAGTTTTCTCCCATGTTGATCATTTGAGTAACCAATCCTTGCAACAATTGGGATTGAAGTTTCAAAATCCTTTGTATGGCTGGGTCTAGTCCATTGTTGTTGGCTAAAAGCTGAGTTGTCACTTGGCTCAACTGGTTTTGGGTTGCTATAAGTTCTCTCATGTTGTCCTCTTGGTTGTTGTTGTTGTCACCATCCTTGATGTTGGAGTCTCTTGGAGAAGTCATCTGTTTGGGTTGGGTAGGGATTAGAATAGGCAAAAGATTTTCTAAGGAGATGATTCTAATCACACATCACAATTCACACAAGCAATGTGCAAGCAATCACAAACAAATACTCAAACAACAAGTTTCAAGCATATTTTTAGGCAACCAAAAATATTTTTGTTACACCACATAAGTTGGTGGGTTTGACTTAAACAAAATATGGTGGTCCATTTATATGGTTCACTTGTGATCTTTCCATCCTTCTTGGTTGATTCTTCTTGCTTGAGATCATGGTTTCCTTGGGAAAACTCTTGGTCACAAAACTTCAAAGGTGATGATGGCTCCTTCTAAGTTGTGTTTCCTTAGTCTCCAAATCTTGAGCAAGATTTCTTGTCTCACTTGTCCTTAGTGATATCCAAGGTTGAAGTCCTTGGTGAAAATGCTGAAGATGTTGAAGTCATTAGAGTTGAAGATGTTGAAGTCATTAGAGTTGAAGATGTTGAAGTCATTAGAGTTGATGATGTCCTTTGCACATGGTGAAGTCTTTGGCCATGGGGTAGGTTTTGTCCATCAAGTTTGAAATAGAAGAGATGTAGAATCAAAACCAAAATGGTTTAAGGAAAGAGTTTACAAGATTGTTCGTAAATAAGTTTTGGAACAAATGCAACTCTTATTTTTCTAAGGGGTTTGTCCAATCCTAGGTTTACAAATCCTACAGGCAACACAATGATCTGATACCATCTGTAAGATCCCTCCTTTATAAAGGAAAAAGGATCCTTGTGTTTACAATGCTAGTCCCTGTATCAATAGCTAGCATCCACAGTTAAGATGTAATATCAAGAAACAAAGGTCATAATACAACTTTATAACCAGGATTAAAATGATTTATTACATCTTTCATAGCTCATTTGGCTATTACATTACATTGCAGCAGAATATCTATAAGCATGGGGTCCTTCATCTTCAAAGTTCCACAGGCAGACATGTTGGTTGTAGACTTTGTAATCCTAATCAACACACTTCACTAAATCAATCAAACCTGCAACATAACAAGTTATAGCCACAAGGGTCAATACATTTGAATTGTATTGGCAAGTGATACTATGGTAGTATAGTGGAGTATATCATCTATATGCTTTTGGCTAAGTGGAGTTGAGGCTTGCATTGTTCAAAAATAGATTTTTTCCTTATCATTTGAAAACACTAAGTTTTTGCTTGACAAAAATCACCCAAGGCATCTACCAATCAAAGATTGAAGATCCTTTAACCCTTGTTCAACCACAAGTTTTTAACTTAGAAATTTGGATGATGAGATTCTTGATAGCTTCCATGTCTTGATGCTCAAATTGTCCTTTACCAGGGACATGGCTAAGTACTTAGATTTTACACTCTGCAGAGGTGGTGCACTTTCCCCACAAGACTTGGTTTCACCAAGACAAGATCTTTCAGAAGCCTTCCCTTAGACCAGAATGGACGCGTTCCAACCTATCAAACCCCTACCACCAACTGTCCATTTGGCTAAGTTCTTGCAACCTATATGATCCAGGCAGAGCCCATAATGCCAAGTGGTTGCACTTGAAGCTTCTCAACATTTGACATCTCAAATCTCTTTGTTCCTGGGTGGCCATCCACAAGTGAGATACACAAGGTTCACCAGTCCCCTAGCCTTGTGTAACCACTCAACACAAACCATTCCTTCCATTCCACCCAGGTAATTCATTCATTTAGTTGTTTTATTAAACAAAACTCAAGTCCTCAGACTTAGAAATTTTTCCATAGTATGAATATATATCCCACCCTTGTTTTCTACTAGCTAAGCTAAGCATGATAGTAGTAGGAATCTTAACTTAGGAAATTTCTACTAAGGTTTCATCTACTAGGATTTCCCATAGCATGGTTTATACTTAGCAAAAATTCCATGCAAGTCCTACTTAGAAATATCACTAATGCATAGTGAAAATAATGGGACAAAAGTATGAAGCATCACTTGCATTTTTGGTAGAGTATAGGTTCACTTCTTGATCTTTGCAATGTTCACACACTTCAAGTCACTACAATTCAATCAAGCAAACAATAATTCAATCTACCATTTCAAGCAATTCATGACATAAAATCATAGTAACAAAACAATGCATGCAAGCATGCCAAAGATTGTTTTATTTGGATAAATGGTTTCTAATAGGTTATAAACATTTTAAAAACACCCATTGGTCATTTTATAAAGTGGCAAAGTCATTTGTAAAAGGTTTCACTTTATAAACCATTTCTAAACCAAGTCATTATTTTATGTGGTTGAAAATGTCTTTAGTAAAGTAGTAGTTCTATAGGGTTCAACAAATACATTTTCAACTCATAAAACTTGGTGTTTGGGGTCAGAGAGTTTTAAACAAAACATTTCCCAAAGGTTTTCTTCCAAAACCATTTTTAATAAATAAACCATATTTTTATTTGACTAGAATTGGTTTAAATCCAAAGTTTATTCTTTTGTTTTACCAAATACATTTTTGAAACCACAATTTGTTTCCAATGGTCAGTAGGTTCAAAACACACCATTTGCCAAAGGTTTTATCCCCAAAATCATTTTAGAATAAATTTTATATCTTACACAAGCATACATAAGTTTCTGCAAAAACAAACATTTTACCAGAAGCTTTTTACTAAACAAAGTGCATGGTTGGCTAGGGCTTGCTTTCTTGAATCCATTGATATAAAGTTTGTAAAATTTGGACGTGTGGATCAAAAGTTATGCAATTTACAAATTTGATCATCTAATACATCAAATTCTGTTTTTAAAACAAACTCTCAGCCACGTGGAATGTTTTGATTGGCCGAAAATGGTTCGCGAGGATTGAGCTCTATGGAGAATCGGATTAAAACAGATCGAGCGACACAGGATCACTCGTACCTCTTCGTAAAGTGGATCTATCGTGTGCATAGGATCGTGATCTAACGGCTCACATCGTATCAGCCAAGAACTGGCAGCGCTGTGATGGTGGTTGGCGGCAGCGCGCTCTGCTCGCGATGGTTCCGGTGATATAGGAAGCTGGAGAGAGGGAGAGAGGGCTCACCGAGGTCTCCTCGTCGTGCTGAAGCTCAACATACTCGCCGTTTGTCGAGGGGCGCACGAGGTAGTCCTGAATCGCTCGCCGGAGTTGTGCTTCACCTCGGGTGCGGTCAGATGTTGTCGGAGGTGGGCGTCTGGGGCGCAAGCGAGCAAGAGATCATGTCAGGAGGATGTGCAAGTTGGTACAGGTTGAAATGGAACTCACCATAGGGCAAGGGGCACACGGAGTTGACGACAGTAGCTCGCCGGAGCTGATGCAGACGGCGGTGGTTCCCAGACGAAGACGAAGGCGAGGCTATGGGGCACGAGCAGACAAGTGGGAGGTACTGGAAGAAGCGCACGGTGATGGTGAACAAGCTCGTAGCATCCAAGGGGCAAGGGGAGGCAGGTACTGGCTGGAATTGGCCGGACAGCTCGTCGGAGCAGAGGGCGTTCCAGGTCGAAATTTGCTCGGCCTGGGGGCAGAGGGGGTGCAACGTTCAGGGGAAAGGGAGGAGGAGGAGCAGGCGGTTTAGTACGCATGGTCGCGGCGAGGGTTAATGGAGAGATTAACGCGTATTGATGGTGCCTTCATTGGCCAGAAACAGCGACGGAGGATTTGGTGGCGGGGTCGTCGCGCGGGTGAGGGAGACGATGACTCAGCGGTGGGGTCTGTTGTCAGCGAGAGGGAGAGAGGAGGAGTGGGTCCCAGTTGTCTGTGACTGAGTGGGTTCTTTCCGCGGTGAGAAAACGGTTAGCTCGGGTGAGAGGGAGAGGTGGGCTGCTGGGCCTTAGTGGGCTGCCAGATTGGGTTGGGTCTGTTTTATATTTTTTTGTTTCTGAATCTTTTTCCTTTTTCATTTCTTAATATTCCGTTTTGATTTCAAATAAGTAATTCAATCAGTCATTTGAATTCAGACCTTTGTCAAATTTTGTGTAGGCTTAAATACTGATTAGTATTGTATTCTGATGTCAATTTTTGAATAAAACCTTATTCCTTTTGGGGTCTTTTATTTATTTAAAAATAGGCTCTAGTTTTTAATTAGATAGGATTTAATAATTTTAAACCTCCATTTAAATTCTTTAAACTTTCCAATTCCTTTCAGTAGGTTTTTATTTGTTTAGTTGGTTCAAATAATTCATCTTGAACTATTTGGAAAGTATTTAATATGATTTATTAATCATTTATGATTGGGTATTTGTTTTAATTCCAATGGAATTTAATATAGTTTTAATTCCCAAATTTTTATTTGGAGGTTTTATTTTATTTAAGTTGATTAAACAACTTTTATTCCACTTGGGTAAATTCCAAATATCATTTTTTTCATGTATTCTTATTTAGAGATTTGTCTTTATTAAGATAGGGATAGAATGGTTATTGCCATTTTATTTTATTTGGAATATTCTTTATCCTTTTATTTTATTTGGATCTGGATTATAGTCAATCCACTTGTTTAAGGATTTGGCCAAGGTTTGGTTTGGTCTTTAAATATTCTTTAATTAATATTTCTTTCTTTAACTAATAAAATCCATATCTTTTTATTTAGAGATCCAAACTTGGTGATTCCAATTTGTGAAATCTTGTTTGATATTTCTTTATCCTTCTAAATCCCTTTAGGATTATTTGATCACCATTTGGTATGGGTTTCTAGATAGGTTCTTTATTAGCTTTGGGAATTCAATTTCTCATCTTATTAAATTCATACGATTTTATTTATGGTTCCAAATTAAGTGAAACCCATTTATTGGTTTTATATTAATTCTATTTGTCTTTCTTGATCATTTGTGAATGTTTGTTGACAAATTTTTATATGGATCAAATCCATAGACTTAGAGATACTTGGAAATGATTTTTATTCCATTAGGGTTTTAGGGTTTGGATTTATCTTCCAAGTGTTTAAATTTCCAGATACATTCATTGAGGAATGCATTTCCCTTGATTTGGATTTTCTTGAATTCAAACTTTACCAAAGTTTGTTCAAGATGGGATTTTAAGTTTCCTTTTAGAAACAGAAGTTTCTTTTCACCCTGATTTTCAACAAAAATTTATTTTGTTTATTTTATGACAGGACTGCACTGCATCAACTGACGCGCTTCATCAGTAATCCGCAACCACGCGTCTAGTGGTAAACCTCGTGGCCTTCTACCTCAGCTAGATCTTGGGATCACCACGTTAGAGGAAAAAGTTTTGTTTTATCTCTGCGTGACCCAACAGTGGTATCAGAGCGATAGCTTCTGGTTTTAGCCTCGAGATCTCGCATATGTGATATGCGGTAGGTTGTAGATGAGATCTATGTGTTGTTTTGGTGGTCGATCTATGAGATAGATCGGTTTTGTACGAAGTTGATTGGATCAACTGTACTCGGGGAATGGTAGATCTGATTTTCGTGATCATACTGCTGAGGTCGTGGAATGACATACCTCTACCGGTCGGCTTCCGCCATCGGGGTAGACTGTGACACGTAAATCCAGAAGCGGTAATCGAAGATCAAAGAGTTTGATTGAATCGGAATGATGGTCGGAATCCATGTTCGGGCGCTGCCCGCACCCGCGAGGGGCGCCGCCCCTTCGATCCCCGCCCGCTATCCGGCTAGCGGGACCGCCGGCTTCGCCCTGTCGTAGCGCCTTAGATGCTGTTGCGAGTTTCACAACGCCGGTAGATATTGTATCTATGCATAACTTGTTTTTGCAGGAAGTTGTGAATGGTATGGTTCATGTGCATGTGATGTATGTGTGTAATCCATACGTGATCTGCGAATCACGGTTTTTGTCAGCCAACTGGAGCCTAGGTGCTGTCATTTTATTGTATCACGACCTGCGTGTCGGATTCTCTATGTAATTTACTTTACTAAGCTAGTGTAGCTGTTTGGAGAACCCGGAAGGCATGCAAGGCGTTGTACATGTTGGCAACATGGACTAAGACGGCAAGTGACAAGAGTTGGAACGGGTCGGATTACAGGCTTTGTGGAGATGGAGATCGCCATGAAGAGAGCCATACCATTTCACATTATAATTGCTTTATTTTGTGTTATTGTTATGTATATGTTTTACCTCTATTAGATAGTCGGTAAAATTTAATCCCTCAAAGAAGGTCTAGTCGGTTTTCCCGCCAGTGTTTGCACCATCACAAGTCGGACATTTTTGGTAGTGGGCTCATAAAATTGAGGTGCTGCCAATTCTTTCCGACTAGGTGGGTTCGAGTCGGACTCTTACTGCAGAAACACTCGGTAAGCTAGACGGGTCTATCACAACGGTTGTGGGACTCGGGGAAAAGTCGGATGGGAGCCGGGGCATGTGATGCCACCCGTCCAACAGGAGTCGCATGAGATGCGATTGACAAGGAGTTGTCTACCTAGATCACTTGGCGGCTAGCGGTGATGCTAAAGCTCACTAGCCGACTTGCTTATTTAGGATCCTGAATCACTAAGCGACCATCGAAGGGGTGTTGGTTCTAGTGGGAGCTTAAAATATTAAAATGTTTAGTATGCTTGCTCATTTATGAATACATGTCTTAAGTGTTTTGCATATTTTCTGTTGTAGATCATGGCACCAAGTAGCAGTCACTCTCAGATATCCGGTTTTGCATTGAGAACTATCCTTGAGAAAGAAAAACTGAACGACACTAATTTTACCAACTGGTATCAAAATCTGAGAATTGTTCTCAAACAAGAAAAGAAGGACCATGTCCTAGACAACCCACTTCCAGATGAGCCGAATGAGAATGCGACTGTCGCAGCCACCAATGCCTACCATCGGGCTAAGGATGAGTCCACGGATATTAGCTGTCTTATGCTTGCTCACATGGAACCGGACTTGCAAAAGCAGTTCGAGCATGTTGAGGCCTACGATATGATCGAATACCTCAAAAGTATGTTCCAGGCTCAGGCGAAGACTGAGAGGTATCAAGTCTCTCAGGCTTTGCTGAGTTGCAAGCTTAAGGATGGTGATTGTAACATCCCAAAAATACCAAACTTAAATCATCAAACACTAATCATCAAGATTAGGGTTAACAAAAACTTTTCTAAATAAACTCATGAATGCATGTATATGTGTATGCATGGATTTTGAATTTCTTTAAAAACCACCTTGTTTGTGTGATCCATTGCTTGTAAAATATTTCTTAGGTGAAATGAACATCATCTAAAACATTTCCCACACTTTTCCTAAAGACAAGTAAATCAAAACAAATATATTAAGTGAATGGTCATTTTGACCAATTTAACTCCCATGCCTACTTTGGCTGTCTCAAACTTTCAAAACCTAACAGAAACTTTTCTGGATCTTTGCACCCCTTGAATGTACTCATAACAAAGTATCAAGTCCCACTTTGCGATCATCCAGAAACTTTCAAATGCATAGTTTAAATGACAATTCAAAATTGAATCTTCTTCATATGGGAAGATCCCACTTTTCCAAAACCCACTCAAACAAGCTCAACTTATAAAACCCAAGCATCTGCAGACTCACCAGCACCAATCTATCAAACCCACCAAAAATCATTTCAAAATTAAAAACTTGATTTCATGCGGCCATTTCATCAAATAGGTTGCAGACACAAATCAAACAAAACATCAAACACTATAGTGTGCAGTGATTCTTGCCTAACTTGTTCCCTAGTTAGCTCACGCACAACTCAGTAGATCATCTAGAAAGATTAGCCCAACACTAGCACCCCTGTGAGCTTGCCATTGCCATTAATGGTGAACAGCCAAGCACCTCAATGCCACCCCATAGTTGACAGCAGGCTAGAGGAAGAACTAGCCGTGCCAACCTTGTCTAGGAGGTAGCCCACCGTCCACCACCACTCCCTGTCCCAGCCGCGAGCATTGCCAAGCCCTGGACCACGCGCACAAGCCACGCGCAGACCATGCCGAGCGTGCGCCAGAGCGCCACCCTCGACCAGCGTCCACAAACCGCGCGCCGCCCTCACCGCGTGCACACACGATCACCACTGACCCAGGAGACCGCCAGACATCCCCGTTTGCCGCCCCGTGCCATACAGCCACCGCCCGACGTCGAAGACGCCGCCTCTGCCGCGCAGAGCACCGGCCGTTCCAGACCAAACCACACCGCCCCATGCATCGCGACCATGTCGTTGAGCATCGCCAGGAGACACAGCACTGTCCCCTACCCTTGCCCATGCCATTAGCCGCCTGTAACGTCGCCCCCGACGAGCTCACCGTGCGCCCCGACGGTCCCCTCGCTCGACTATAAATAGAGGCCACCCCCGCACGATTCCTTCACACCATCTCACTCCCCTCTCCTCACTGATCGTGCCACACCATTCTCAGAGCAAGGCGAGCACCACCTCGCCGGAATTTCACTGGAGCCTGCCGCTGCCGGAGAAGAAGGGAGCCACCGATTGGAGCCGCCCCAGGAGCTGCTGCGACCACCCCTGAGTTCGCCGTCGTCGACTTCATCGTTCGCCCGCATCGCCGACCCTCGCCCGTACCCCGGTGAGCCCCCAACACCCCTCACTGGCCGCGCTAGGTTTCGTTCTCGCCGGAGTTGTCTCGCGTCGATGATGACCCTCAGCCGTTGGATTAGAACGTTGCCCCATACCGCTTCGCCCAGCCCCGTGTCACTGACGAGTGGGGACACCCACTTAAGCAGCCCGCGAGAGCACTGCGCTTAGCAGGCCGGCCCGTTAGAATTTCCCGCGCAGCCCATGAATTCAAATTAAATCTTTTTCTATTTCAATTCAAACACACCTAAGCACCCAACTTCAAAAATCAACCCAGATCGATTCAGTGCACCAAATTGAATGAAACCAATTTTGTTGCAAAGGTCTGTGAATGCTTAATCCAAGCCCGTTGGATTCAAGTCATGTGGATCTGTAGATCACCCATAGTAAAAATAACAAGGCAGAAGTTTTTCTACATTCAAACATTTTTCAAATTTAAACCATAAAAGCTTTTGAGTTGATTCCAACTCTCAAAAATCACATTTAACCATACCTTTCAGAATATATAAAAATATATAGGTGTTGGGAATATGCCCTAGAGGCAATCATGTATGATGAGATTTCCCATTGTATTCATAAAGATATTAAGTAGTCCTTGTATAAACATCTAATGTGTATCATTGAATATGTGATTCGGTTGTGGAACTATGCATTCATGTTGTTTGTACTAAATATCCTTGGTCATTGAGGTTGTGCTGGACACACAACTTAGACCAATGTGAAAGTTGGCTTGATGACTCGGTTCCACTTGTCATGGGCATGGAGATGCTATTCCAACTGACATAGACTAGGCTAAAGAGTTTAGCGAGTCGGATTGAACCATATTGAGGTACAACGAACTAGCTGTCATTTGTATATCTCAATCAATGTAATCCTTAGACCTGAGGTTGTTGCATAGTCCGAGTTGAGGATCACCGACTTAGGTTCTGTCAAACGCTTATCCGTAACTGGGCAGTTATAAAGGCAGGGTTCGGGTCGACTGAGAATCAAGCTGCGTGATGTGAATAACCAAGATGGGATTTTGCCCCTCCACTCGGAGAGATATTCTCTGGGCCCTCTCGTGAGATATGATTCGGAAAGCATGGCCATGCACGACTCGGTTAAATGTTAACCGAGGCGATCGACTAAGAGTTAGTCGGGTGAATCACTTATCTTGGATCGAGAAGAGAGTCGGACTATTTAAGGGATGACATATATTCGCCTATAGTCTGACAAGGTATATCGTGAGGCAAAAGGGACTCGGACGCAAGTCGCATTGGAAAGGCAAGTCGTCATGACTCTTTGGTACTTGGGAGTCGGCACGTTCTGCTAGGAGCCGCGACCAACTGATCGATTGAGAGTCGGACTCCTATCGTGTCCAAGTAGCCATGAGCCTGCAGGGTCACACACTTAAGAGTGGGAGCAAGTTCGGATTGGATCTGAACATATAATCTGGTTGGGTTGGACCTAAACCTGATTAGGAATGAGTTAGTGAGTTGGACTCACGGTGACTAGTGTTATATGGGCTTTAGTGAATGGGTCGCGCGAGAAGAGCCCACGTTCACTCCCTATATATAGTGGAGCACCTTAACCCAGAAAGGTTAATCGTTGTTTGGTTAGGTCATTCCATGTGTTGGAAACCCTAACTCCACAGCAGTCCTGCCGCCGTTATGAACCTAGCAGTTCGCCGCCGGCGCTCCTCCTTTTACGTGTGGATACCGGCAGAGGTGCTGTGCGATCAGCACCAGGACGATCGGATCGTTAGGACTGCACTGCATCAATTGACGCGCTTCATCAGTAATCCGCAACCGCGCGTCTAGTGGTAAACCTCGTGGCCTTCTACCTAAGCTAGATCTTGGGATCACCATGTTAGAGGAAAAAGTTTTGTTTTATCTCTGCGTGGCCCAACACATACTAGCATTCATTCATTGTGCTCAAGTCTATCAATAGAATCTTCTAGATGCTAAGAATGTAAAGGAAGGTCGAACGGTTAGCAATGTTTGGATTTGCCACTCTTGATCCAATGGTTAATGTTCAAAGTTAGATTTGCCACTCTTGATCTAATGGTCAATGTTCAAAGTTATCCGTACACTATACTATAGTGGTATGGTATTGTAAGACATAAGGCAAGATAAAGATAATATAAGAAGTACTACCCCGAATGGCCGGTATTTTTTATAACCTTTCCCTCCTGATGTTTGGGAAGCAAGTGAAAATTTCGAAATCGAAAAAGTTTGAATCTTTTTGCCACCGAGGACGAAAGTGGTTTCCTTCCTATGTACTCCTCCTCCTACTCCACACCAACGCGGCTGCCGAACACGCTAGAGAAACATAGACGCTCTCTCAAAAATAAAAATAAAAATAAAAATGAAAAGAAACAGAGTCGCCGTACCAAGGAACACGTACGCAACGCCACACTGTGGACGAGGGAGAGATCATCCAGGCCGGTGTGCGAGGGGAGAGGGGTGGAGAGATGAGAGGCAGCGAAGGAGAGAGAAAACAAACTTCTTGGCATGCATAGGTACTGAAATTTACTAGTAGTAGAGTGTACACTGTAACTATAAGGAGGCAGGAGTACCTCGTGTTAGGAACCCATCATAACTTTGCTCTTCGCTACTTCCCTCTTCCCTGTAGGTTTCACATCATAGAAAACAAAAAAAATTCCTATGATGGGAACAACTAAGTACCAAGACTATCTACTAGATACAAGCAACTGGTGGATATACATCCATAGAGAACATACCCTTGTAGACCAACAAAGTTTAACAAGGTTGTACTCGTGGATGATGTAGACGAACGCTTGCCAATATCAACATCGAGAATAAGTCTAGCGCCATAAATCAGCAGCGCATCCGTGCTCGCACACACGTTCAAGAAACTGAACAACCTCCGCCTCCTTGCTCCAGCGATGCAGCAGAAGCAACAACTCTTTCCAACTTTCCAACATTTATATCTCTAGTCTGATACCATGGGGGGTAAACTAGAGGGGGAGAGATATCCTTCACGAGGAGGTGTGAGTGTAAGAGAGGGAGAGGGGGCCTTTTTATAGGAGGACGGGGAACCCCAAGGGGTTGGCCGACACATGGGGGGCTGCCCCCACCCCTTCCTCCATTCATGTGGGTGGAGCTCCCACTCACAAAATGCCTCTTCATTTCTCCACTCAAAATCCCACTCAAAAATCCCATTAAATTTCCACTAAATTTAATGTAATCTCTCTTTAAATAAAACTTCTTTTATTTATTTATTCAGAATTTTGAAAATTACATTAATTAACAAACATTCACATAAAACCCCTTGCTAGTATTCTATTTCACATGCAGAAATAATTTCAGCAATTTCACCCGAAACAATTCCGATGTCTAGTGAAATAATTACTGCGCTTTGTAATTCTTGTCGACTAGAACATATTTGTTCCAAATGCTGCCGATGTATCTTAAGTTTGTAACCCTATGCTTTGCGAATAATGTGGACATGATCAAGACCCCTCTCGGATCAATAATCAGAAGCGGGGCCTGGAGATCCATACTGACTCCCACACATTCAACGACGAATTTTTTTGATCGTGAGAAACTTTTATGCTAGTAACTTAATCCCTTTGTCTTGTGATATATTACCTGTCGGAGATTTGATCATCGGTATCTCCATATCTAGTTTGATCTCGTTACCGACATGTACTCTTTTCTCGTTCCCGTTATATAATATTCTAGTGATCACATCACTTGCTTGCAAGCTAACTAATTTTATATCACCGAGAGGGCCCAGAGTATATCTCTCCGTCATCAGGATGGAAAAATTCCACTCTTGATCCATGAGCCTCTACATAACACCTTCGTATCACTGAACCCACCTTTATAGTCACCCTGTTACGAGGTGATGTTTGATGTTATCAAGATAATCTTCTAGTGTTAGTGATTGACATGATCTCATGGTCTAAGGATTAGGATTACTTCATATGATGTTATAGCAATATAAACACAATGACTTTGATCATAATGCTATACTTCGGATGAGTGTTCATCACACCATTCCAATAATGTTGTGACCTCGTTATTAACAACATTCAATGTCCATGATCAGGAAACCTTGATCATCTTGTTAATCAATGAGCTAGTTTATAAGAGAGGCATAACTACGAACTTTCCATTTGTTTATTAAACACACATATATTAACGTTTCTGTATTAATACAATTATAGCATGCAAAATAAACATCTATCATATACTTGGAATATACATAATAACAACTTTATTATTGCCTCTTAGGGCATATTCCCTTAAGTCTCCCACTTGCACTAGAGACAATAATCTAGTTACATAGTGATAAATCTAACACCCATGGAGTTCTGGTGTTTCTCATTTTTTGCCCTAGGGAGAGTTTTAGTCAACAGATATGCTACATTGAGATTCGTGTGTACTTTACAAATCTTTATATCTGCATCCTTGACATGTTCGCGGATGGAGTGAAACTGGCACTTTATATGCTTGGAATTCTTGTGAGACCTTGGTTCCTTGGCATTGGCTATGGCTCCATTGTTGTCACAATAGATCACCATTGGGTCCAACACACTAGGAACCACACCTAGTTGGGTTATGAACTCCTTCATCCAAACCGCTTCCTGAGCTGCTTCCGAAGAAGCAACATATTCGGCCTCCGTCGTTGATCCCACCACCACGGGCTGTTTGGAACTCCTCTAACTAACTACTCCTCCATTCATGAGAAATACGTATCCGAATTGAGACTTAGATTCATCTAGATTGGTGTCAAAGCTAGCATTGACATAACATTTAGCGACAAGCTCTTCTTTACCTCCGTACACGAAAAACATTTCCTTAGATCTTCTTATGTACTTAAGGATATTCTTGACCGCTATCTAGTGTTCTGAACCTAGATAAGATTGGTATATACTAGTCAAACTAATATCATGTGCCACATCCGGTCTTGTACATAGCATGGTGTACGTGATAGAGACTATGGCTGAAGCATAGGGGACCTTGTCCATTATCTCTCTTTATTCCGCCATAGCCGGACTATGAGTCTTACTCAATGTCTTGCCTTGCAACATAGGTAAGAACCCCTTCTTACTTTCGTCCATTCTAAACTTATTTACAATCTTATCAAGGTATGTACTCTGTGATAGCCCTATTAGGCGTCTTGATCTATCTCTATAGATCTTTATGCCTAATATGTATGAAGTTTCACCTAGGTCCTTCATTGAAAATTTGCTATTTAGATAACTTTTAACACTGTTTAAAAGATCTATATCATTTCCGATCAATATGTCATCCACATATAATATCAGAAATGCCACATTGCTCCTACTCACTTTCTTGTAAATACAAGTATCTCCATAAGTTTGGACAAATCCAAACTCTTTGATCACCCCATCAAAGCAGATATTCCAACTTCGGGATGCTTGCTTCAGTCCATAGATGGATTGCGGAAGCTTGCTTACCTTCTCAGGATCCTTAGGATTGACAAAACTCTTTGGTTGTATCATATACAACTCTTCTGCAATGTTGGCATTGAGGAATGTAGTTTTGACATCCATATGCCATATCTCATAGTCAAAATATGCAGCAATTTCTAACATAATCCTAACTGACTTTAGCATCGCTATGGGATAGAATGTCTCATCATAGTCAACACCTTGAATTTGTTAAAACCCCTTTGCGACAAGTCGAGCTTTATAGACGGTTATGTTACCATCAGCATCAGTTTTTCTTTTGAAAATCCATTTGTTCTCCATGGACTTTCGGTTGTGAGGTAAGTCCATCAAGGTCCAAACCTAGTTTTCGTACATGGGTTACATCTAGGATTTCATGGCTTCTAGCCATTTGTTGGAATCCGGGCTCATCGTCGCTTCTTCATACGTCGCAGGGTCATCTATTTCATCAAACATGAAATTCATAATAGGATTTCCGTATAGTTTAGGAGCTACACGTATCCTGCTTGACCTGCGAGGTTTGGTAGTATTCTCTTTTGGAGTTTCATGATCATTATCATTAGTTCCCTCCTCATTCGGTGAAGTAAACTCCGGAACAACTTCCGACACTGTGCTACTAGCCATACTATGAAGATAAGGTTCAAAAACATCTTCGTGTTCTACCTTCTGACTACACACACCTTTCGTGAGAAACTCTTTCTCTAGAAAGGATGCATTCTTGGCAACGAAAACCTTTCCCTCGGATCTGTGATAGAAGGAATACCCAATAGTTTATTTTGGGTATCCTATGAAGACGCATTTTTCCGCTTTTGGTTCGAGTTTATTAGGCTGAAGTTTCTTCACATAAACATCGCAACCCCAAACTTTAAGAAATGACAGTTTAGGTTTGTTTCCAAACCACAATCATATAGTGTCTTTTCAACGGATTTAGATGGTGCCCGATTTAAAGTGAATGCAGCGGTTTCTAGTGCATAACCCCAAAATGACACTAGAAAAGTCAGTTAGAGACATCATAGATCGAACCATATCTAATAAAGTATGATTATGCCATTCCGACACACCATTATGCTCTGCTGTTTCAGCAGGTTTGAGTTGTGAAACTATTCCACACTCTTTCATATGTGTCCTAAACTCATAACTTAGATACTCACCTACACGTTCATACCATAGAAATTTGATCTTTCTATTACGATGATTTTCCACTTTATTCTGAAATTCCTTGAACTTATCAAAGGTTTCAGACTTGTGTTTCATCAAGTAGATATACCCGTATCTACTAAAATCATCCATGAAAGTAACAAAATAATGATATCCACCTCGCACCGACACACTCATTGGACCACATACATCAGAATGTATGATTTCCAATAAATCTGTCGCCCATTCCATTGAACCGGAAAACAGCGTTCTAGTCATCTTGCCCATAAGGCATGGCTCACATGTATCAAATGATTTGAAATCAAGTGATTCCAAAAGTCCATCTGAATGGAGTTTCTTCATGCCTTTAACGCCGATATGACCTAGATGGCAGTGCCACATATATGTGGATATATCATCATCAACTTTAATCCTTTTAGCATCAACATTATGAATATGTGTAACACTATTATCGAGATCCAACAGAAATAAACCATTCATCACAGGTGCATGATCATAAAAGATATCATTCATATAAATTGAACAACCATTGTTTTCAGATTTAAATGAATAACAACTTCGCATCAAACAAGATCCGGATACAATTTTCATGCTCAGTGGAGGCACCAAATAACAAATGGTTTATAACTAATACCGATGGTAAGTAGAGAGGTAGCATTCCGACGGTGATCACATAAACACTTGATCCATTGCCGACACGGATCTTGACCTCACCCCTTGCTAGTGGTCGCTTGTTCCGCGACCCCTGATTCGAGTTACAGATATTAGTAATCGGTCCGTTATTAAATACCCAGGTGCTACTGCGAGTAGTAGTCAAGTACACATCAATAAGATGTATATCATATATACCTTTATTTTCCTTGCGGGCCTTCTTGTCTGCCAAATACTTGGGGCAGTTGCGCTTCTAATGGCCAGTCCCCTTACAATAATAGCACTCGGTATCAGACTTAGTGCCAGCTCGGGACTTTTTCAGGCGCGGCAATAGATTTGTCGCCCTTCTTTCCCTTCTATTTACTTTTCTTGTCTTTCTTGAAACGGGTGGTCTTATTGATCATCAACACTTGATGTTCTTTCGTGATCTCCACCTCTGCAGTCTTAAGCATTGACAGAAGCTCGGGAAGAGACTTCTTCATGCCCTGCATGTTATAGTTCATCACGAAGCTCTTGTAGCTAGGTGGTAGAGATTGGATAATATGATGTATGCATAAGTCTATGGGAATCGTTATTCGCAAGGACACAAACTTATCGGCATACCCAGACATTTTGAGTACGTGCTCCCTAACGGAGTTGTTCTCTTCCATCCTGTAGCTAAAGAACTTTTCAGAAGAATTTAACTCTCTACAACAAGATGTGTGTCGAAAATCATTTTCAACTCACCCATTGTATCAAAGGCATTGTCGTTTTCAAAACACTTTCGAAGTTCAGGCTCTAGCCCATACAATATGCCGCAATGAACTAAGTTGTGTTCCTCCTGACGAGTCTGATAGATATTCCTTTCCTTGTTAGGAGCATCATCAAGTGGTGGGGGGCTGATACGCCGTAAACGTATTTAAATTTTTTTATGCTCCATGCTTGATTAGTATCAACTTTGCTATGTTTTTTCTACACTTTGAGGTATTTTTATACATTTTCTGGGACTAACCTATTAACAAGATACCGCAGTGCCAGTTGCCTGTTTTCTGCTGTTTTTGGTTTCAGAAAATCTAGTAAGGAAATATTCTCGGAATTGGACAGGACAAAAGCCAAAGTCAATATTTTATCAGAGAGAAGACGGAGTCAAAAGGGTAGCCGAAGGGGGGCCACGAGATGGCCACACCCTAGGGCCGCGTGGCCCTGGGGGCGCGCCGCCACTAGGTGTGGGCCCCTCGTGCGCCCATCGAACCTGCCCTTTTTCCTATAAAAGCACCACGATGCAGAAACCCTAAGCACCCAATAAAATCTCCACGAAACAGTCCGTAGGCGCCTCCACCATCGTCCCTAGATCAGGGGGATCTGAAGCTCTTCCCGACACCCTGACGGAGGGGAGAGTTCATCCTGGAGGCCTTCTTCATCACAATGCCATCCTCCAGTATGATGTGTGAGTATTTTACCCTTGGACTATAGGTCCATACAATAGCTAGATGGTTCTTTCTCCTCCTTTGTGCTATCATGTTTAGATCTTGTGAGCTCTGTTCATTATCAAGATCATCTATTTGTAATCATACATGTTGTGTTTGCGGGGATCCGATGGATATTGAGATACTATGTCAGATTGATTATTGATTCTATCATGTCTGTGTTATTTGTGGTCTTGCATGCTCTCTGTTGCTAGTAGCTATCTTGGCCAAGTATATTCATGTGACTCCAAGAGGGGGTATTTATGCTCTATAGTAGGTTCATGCCTCTATTAATCTGGGGAAGTGACAGAAATATCTAAGGTTGTAGATGTGTTGTTGCTACCAGGGAGAAAATAAAAATCTTTGTTCATGGAATAATTGTATTGTTTACTTTATACACATTGCTTAAATCAATTATCTGTTGCTTGCAACTTAATACTGGATGGGTTTCGGATGATAACCTGAAGGTGGATCATTATTCATAGATGCAGTTGGATTATGGTCTATGTATATTGTTGTAATGCCCAATCAAATCTCATAGGAGTCAAGATGTCTAGTATATGCATTGTTATGCTTTGTCAATCTGTTGATTACCCCGCTGTAATTTGTTCACCCAGCATGTTATCTATCTTAAGGATAACACCTCTAGTGAACTGTGGACCGCGGTCCAATCTTTATCATTGATACATCATCTACTGTTACCATTTACTTTCTACAAGCAAATACTATCTTCCACACTATACGTTTAATCCTTTGTTTTCAGCAAACCGGTGAGATTGACAACGTCACTATACGTTGGGGAAAGTCTTGAGTTTGTGTTGTGCAGGTTCCAAGTTGTTAGCAACACCTTGGAGTTGTTTCCTTACTCCTACTGCTCTGATAACCTTGTTTTCATAACTGAGGGAAAACTTACTGTTGTGCTCTCCACACCTTCCTCTTGGGGTATCCCAACAAAGCTCTAGAATGAGCTGAGCCGCATCAAGACGTTTTCTGGCGCCGTTGCTGGGGAGTTAAGGACAATTTCAATCTCTTCCTCCTCGTCAGTTACCTTTTAGGGAGAAAGAAGATTCTCGCAAGGGGAGTCTCTCACAACCATTCTCTTTACTTTGTTTTTGTTTTGCTTAGTTTCTTTTGCTTTGTTTTGCTTGTTTCTTTCTTTCAAAAATACAAAAAAATTAGTTTCGTTTAAGTTTGCTTTTTCTTATCAAAAACACAAAAAAATTTAGTTCCTCTTATAGTTGTCACCTTGTTCTAGCTCACCATGTTGATCGCTAAGTTCACCCTGAAAGACCTTTCAATAGGTAGTGGTTCTATAATTGGGAAAGAAAATATTGACGAATTCTTTAATCATATTAGCAAGCATGAGGATATTGAGGATAGATCTTTAGCAGAACTTGCTCCTAATTATGAAATTTCTGCAACTTCTTTAGTTCACATGTTGTAGGCTAGGTTTGTTAACCTTAACCCCATGATGCAAATAATGTTTCTTAAACTTAAAGATATTGAGGATACTGAAAAGAGAGATTTTATTCTGGAAACTTTGCTAAAGGAGTTCAATGATGTTGCTAAAGAAGCTAAAAAGGTCTTTGATCATTTTAATATGCTAGTCTCATGTGTAGATGTTATGGGTGCATTAGAAAAGTTGGACAAAACCCAACCCAATGGAGAGGAAATTAAAATACCCATGCCGTCTAAACTTGTAGGAATGCATGAAGCCTTAGAAAAGAATTTTGATTGGATTGTTCCTAAAAACCCGTTTGATGAAAGCAGTGAACCCAAGAGTGTTGAGAGAGGATCCTCTAGAACTCATTTGGATGAGATACCTTGCCTGGTTGAAATTTTTTTGAGTATTGATCTTAATGCTTCTTCATTTGAAAATATTTGATTCTTACTTCCTATGCCTAACTTAAAGGTGTTAAAGAAAAGTACTCATTGGGAGATAACCCAAAGTTCGTTAGGTTTTTATTTTGTTGATTCTTCGAAGTTATTACTTCTGTAATAACCTCTCCTTATCCTTTTTGTGTGGTTTTTGTGCCAAGAATAAGCTCTAATGAGAGAGAAGTAAGATTTGGGGAAGCTGTTGTCCTGAAACAGATTTTTGTGCTTCACGGTAAAAATTCGTGAAAATTGCTGTATGTCTGATTGAGCTGTATGTTTTGAGCTTATGACCCAGGTTGTTACCTAACTTTCATTAGTTCAACACTTTTCGATTTGAGCAACAGAAGGTCTTCGAAAAAATTGGTTTTCATCAGCTGTTCTTTTTTGACAGATTTCTGCCATTATTTTCATTTTCCTCTTAATTAGTGTCTTCTTGAGTTCTCCTTGATCACTAGAGCCTTTAAAAGGAATTTCTACAGTAGCTTGTGTTATAATGAAAGTTTTACTTGTGTTGAAACTAAACCCAAAGGCCTATTATCTTGAATACAGTAATGTTGCTAATGAAGATTGTGTGAAGTTTTGTATGAAGGAAATTTTAAAAGTGTAGGGGGGAAATGATGTGATAAGATGAAGAATGGACAAAAGCTCAAGCTTGGGGATGCCACCCCGTGTCACCCCAAGAAATATTCAAGAGGTACAAGCGTCAAATCTTGGGGATGCCCAAGGCATCCCCTTCTTCATCAATAAAAATCTTAGGTCTCTTTCTAGACACTTCATTTTTATTGTTTCATGCACTGTTGTGTTGTTCTTGGAGCGTCATAGTTTTTGTTTTTGGTTTTCGTTTGTTTATTTTTCTTGAATAAAGTATTTGGACCCCCGCTTTCGTGTATGTTGTTTCAAATAAGTTGATTGGTGTTGGAAAAGAGTAGAAAGTTTCATGCTTATGGTGGTACAAAAGAGAGCTTGTTTTGACTATGACTTAGACTTTATCATGTCATGCTAGATGTTTCTTTGACCTTATGCTTAGTGATTATTGTTGTAGCATGACTTGTTCCAAACAATTTAGATTGCTTAATGTTCCTTGAAAGAATCATGCGTTGTTTTAGCATACAAAAGCATAATATTGTGGTATTCTCCTTTGATGTTTTGTTTGGGTTAACTTGGCACATGATCACACCATGTTATGACTATGAACCAGTAACCTTAGCCTCTATGATATTTTAGTTTTTGACTATACCACTTTATGCTTTGATTGATAATGTTTTGTGGCTCTGTATAATTATGGCCATTATTGCTCTCTTAGTTGGTCGCTCCCAGTCTTTTGCTAGCCTCCACCTATACTGAGTAAGTTCTACTCATGCATCCAACTCCTAAGAAACCAAGTTATTCCAAAGAGTACACTATAAACTCCTATGCATGGTGTGTTACACCATTCCAAGTATATTCATGTTTTATCTATCTTCCAAATTAAACTTATTATGTGAAAATTAGCGATTAAAGCTCTCACAAACTTGATGGCACACTTTACTTTCTTGCACCTAATAAGCTTGAACCATTGTGTCATCTATGTTGTATATTCTTGCACTTATAAGTTGGGAATTAGCAGAACCATGCTGTCTTGGGGAACGCTTTCAAGACTTGTACATATTACCTAGTTGATATCATGATCTTTTGTTTGCGGATGTCGGCGGTGTGAAATAAAAGGGGAGCTTGTAAGTCCATGGAGTATTGTATATGTGTTAGAGAAATGCCTGGGCGGCTAGCCTAAGCCATTCCTAATCATGGTGGAAACTTGAAGCATAACCATAGTCAGCAATCTATGAAGCATCCTCAATAAAAACCTATGCAAATAGCAAATAAAAAGATCGCTGAGATGCTCATTGTCTATTTCCTTGTCATTTTGATATGGGATAGCTCTTGTGTCATGGGGGAAAGGGGTACCCCGTTGGCGGTTCTCTATGATACACATATACTTACAATGACAAGAACTTGCTTGTGACTAAAGTTGAGTAGAATGTGGAATGGCCCTCGTACTCAAGGGACATGAGGTTTCCAACTTATGATTTGTCAAGCATATACTCCATATTTGTTTCACTTTAACCTTAATAACTTCAAGATGCTTATGATAGGGGCAATGAGAGCTGAAAGCTAATAAATACCATAATTTTTGGAAGCTCTTTATGAAACTTGAAATCTCTTCTCCCCTCTGTGAAGGGCCTTTCTTCCTACTTTTATATTGAGTCTCCACCTTCTATCTTTATGCACCAATTAAGAGAGCATAGTTTTCATTCTTAGTTTTATGTGCATTGTCCCAAAACTTATTGATTGATTCATAATGTTGATATTTCTTGTTCTTGAACTATTTATATCTAGTCACCCTTATGAAATTTGAAGGTGTCCTATGCATTTATCTTTTGCTACTCCATGAAGGACAAGCTGAATACCACACATGCTATGTTTTCTGTATGTGAAACAAACAATCGTCTTTCAATGCATTGTTATTCAGGATACTTTGTTTGTACCTTTGCATGTTGAAACATAGTTGATATGTCTTATTGTTAGAACTACATCTTTCATGCTCATGTTTAGAGTACTTTGATCCCAGCTATCAATGCTTTACAAATGGTTTGATCAAGATTGTGATGGTGCATCTCACCTAAAAAATTATTCTTTTTATCACTTACCTACTTGAGGACGAGCATGAGTTAAGCTTGGGGATGCTTGATACGTCATAAACGTATCTATAATTTTTGATGCTCCATGCTTGTTTAGTATCAACTTTGTTATGTTTTGTCTACACTTTGAGGTATTTTTATAAATTTTCTGGGACTAACCTATTAACAAGATGCCGCAGTGCCAATTGCCTGTTTTCTGCTATTTTTGCTTTCAGAAAATCTAGTAAGGAAATATTCTCGGAATTGGACGGGACAAAAGCCAAAGTCAATATTTTACCGGAGAGAAGATGGAATCAAAAGGGCAGCCGAAGGGAGGCCACGAGGTGGCCACACCCTAGGGCCACGCGGACCAGGGGGCACGCCGCCACCAGGTGTGGGCTCCTTGGGTGCCCACCGACCTTGCCCTTTTGCCAATAAAATCACCCCAATGCAGAAACCCTAAGCACCGATCAAACCTCCATGAAATAGTCTATAGCCGCCGCCATCGTCCCTAGATCGAGGGGATCTGAAGCTCTTCCCGGCACCCTACTGGAGGGGAGAGTTCATCCTGGAGGCCTTCTTCATCACCATGCCAGCCTACGGTATGATGCGTGAGTAGTTCACCGTTGGACTATGGGTCCATACAGTAGCTAGATGGTTGTTTCTCCTCCTTTGTGCTATCATGTTTAGATCTTGTGAGCTCCGTTCATGATCAAGATTATCTATTTGTAATCATACATGTTGTGTTTGCGGGGATCCGTTGGATATTGAGATACTATGTCAGATTGATTATTGATTCTATCATGTCTGTGTTATTTGTGATCGTGCATGCTCTTATTTGCTAGTAGCTATCTTGGCCAAGTAGATGCTTGTGACTCCAAGAGGGAGTATTTATGCTCGATAGTAGGTTCATGCCTCTAGTAATCTGGGGAAGTGACAGAAATCTCTAAGGTTATAGATGTGCTGCTGCTACTAGGGAGAAAAAAACAATCTTTTGTTCATGGAACAATTGTATTGTTTACTTTACACACATTACTTAAAGCAATTATCTATTGCTTGCAACTTAATACTAGAAGGGGTTCGGATGATAAACTGAAGGTGGATTATTAGTCATAGATGTAGTTGGATTATTGATGGGGATATGCCTACCGGGGTATACCCAGCAGGGCGTTTCCGACCGGCCCAGGAACTGGCGAATGGGCCTGCAGGATGGCGACTGGATCAAGACCTGGCGTAGATTCAAGCGACCGGAAGCTGAAGGCCCAGGAGAGTAGATAGGCCCAGTCGGATTAGGTTAAACGATTGCCGAAACCTTAACTGATTCGGTTGAGATCTGTAAACCCTAGGGGGTGAGTCTATATAAACCTCCCTAGAGGGCGTGTAGAGGATACGTTCCATCATCCACCCAAGCGACTCGCTGCCTAGCTGCCGAGCTCGCCCCATTGTACTCTCATCATAATACAATCTAACAGGAGTAGGTCTTTTCCCTCTGGGGGGCCGAACCTCGGTAAAAACCTGTGTCTCCGCCCTCATCTCGCACCGCAGATGGCTGGCCGCCCTTGCCCCATGTTCTACTACTCGCTGCCGATTGCAGCATCTGTCGTGGTCATTCCCACGACAGTGGCGCCCACCGTGGGTCCTGGCCGGTGTTCTGCGGCGAGATCTAATCTGCCCATCAACGAGTCGATCGCCACCGGCCGCATGATAGCGATCGGAGATATGCTCCAAATCTTGCCGAGCAGCTACGTCCCGGCGGCGCGACCCGTCACGCACAGCATGGTCCTGCCGGTTGGCACGATCAGTCTCTTCGTCGGCCTCACCGACGTCATCGTCTCGGAGGACTCGGCTCGCATCCACGAGTCGCCGCCACGCGATCGGCTCTCCGAGAGTCAGGTCCGCACGATCCACCGCCTCGCCTCCGAGTACGACTCAGCCCACAGTGATGTGGCTGAAACCACCGCGGCCGCGTCACTCGCCGGATCCATAATCGCCGCGTCGCCCGCTGTCTCCATCACCCAGGTCTCCAACATCGTAGATTTCGAGGATCCTTCCATCCTCGGGATCTTCGACTTCGACTCCGGGTCGGAAAACTCCGCCGATCTCCGCGACGGGACCGGTCGCCACGCCGCGACCTACATGGCGACTGGCGCCGACCCACCGTAGGATCCCTCCCAACGCAATGGAAACGGAGGTCGAGGAACTCCGCCTGAAGCTGGCGGAAGCAGTCCGCAAGGAGCAAGCCGAGCGCGAAAAATTTCTCCTCGAGCAGGTGACGGCGCAGGAGCTGTCGCGCTACCACCAGCAACGAATCAGGTCGCGCTTGAAACCCACCGTCCAGGGGCGCGCCCTGAACTTCGACGACAAGAACGACCCGGCCTGCGTGGCCGAGCGTGCGATCTGTGAGAACGCGCCACCAGGAGGAAGCGCCCGGACCCCACCAGGGTCGACGGCGAATGGCGCCCCACCTCCACCCAACCGCGCACCCCTAGGGACAAGCCGCGGATCGTGGTCTCCTCACGGGAGCGAGACGCGAACGGCCTACCACTATTCTCCACCCCGATGGAAAACCTCGTGGTGGGCCGAGCAGCGGCCGACAACATCACGGCCACCGGTGACGGCGCCCTACAGATCCAGTACGTCAAGGCCTTGCTTGCAAAGGGGGTCGAGCAAAAAAACGCAGGCGTCGACTCACAGGGTCGGATGTACTCGCGTTCATCGGGCAGCAGAGCAGCCTCAAGCGGCCGTCCATTGGCGGCAAACACCCTCAACTGCCCGCCACCCGAACCACTGCAGCTCCAACACCGACCCGTGAACGCGGAACTCTCCACCAACGACCCCCGGCCGGCGACCAACTTCGTCGCCGCCAAAGGTCAGCCCGTCGACGCCCGCACCCACATCATCAACAACTAGAGCTGGCGCGCACGCCAGCCCGATGACCTGGGGCATACCCTAACCAACCACCGCGACGGCGAGCCGAGGGGGTCGCTAAGTCGACTCGGGTCCCGGTGCTTCGGACCAATGATCCGAGGCGAAAGATACCCGGCAAACTTCAAAGCGCCGAAGGAAATAGAGAGCTACGACCCCACGTACGATCCCTCCGTGTGGCTGGATACTTACCTCATGGCAATGGGGATCGCCGGCCACACCGATCTACTCGCCGCCCGTTATGTCCCCATAATGATGGAGGGGGCGTGCATGCAGTGGATCAACACTCTCCCCGCGGATAGCATCGACTCATGGGAAGAGATGCGCGACGCCTTCGTCAGGCACTTCGAGGGCTCATACACCCGCACCACCACCATTGAGGACCTGGAACGATGCGTCCAGGGACCTTGCGAGTCGACCCGCAGCTGGGTCCAACGATGGCAAGAATTGTGGTACAACGCAGTCTATATCCACCCAGACACCGCAATCCACTGCTTCAAGACCTCGTTCCGTTACGAGCCCCTGGTTGCCAAGCTCAAACGAGCATACCACACACTCGACAACATACCGGACCTCCTTGAGATCGCCAAAAGATAGGCGGAGGAAGACCCAAACCAAGAAACCGACGACGAGTCGGGAGGACAACGCTGCATGAGCGGCAACGACAACGGACGACGATTCGATCTACGCTACAGCAACACTCGCCTCACCGGCAAGCGCCGCAGTGACGGGCGAGTTGACTTCGTCGCCAACGCTGGGCACGCGCAGCGCGAGCCCAAGAGCTTCCGCCGCGACGGGGGCCAACGCCGCGACGGCGGCAACTACAAGGCGAAACCAAGGTTCGACCCCGCGGCCCTCCTTAACCAACCTTGTGCATTTCACAGCAGGGAAGGAATGCCCGCCACGCACACGACTGCCGACTACCACTCTCTCAAGGAGATCGAGAAGCCACGGCAAGCGCGGGAAGACCCCGACAACAACCCGCCAAACGGCGAAAAATTCAGCAGCGTGGCTGGCTTGCTCCACACCTTCACAGGCTTCAACACGAAGCGCGAGAAGAAGGTCATCGCCCGCGCCGTCACCGTCAATGCGGTGGCCCAGGTGGACGTTCCCCAGTTCCTCAACTGGTCAGAGCAACCCATCACCTGGAGCCGCCAGGACCACTCGCCACGCATCGAGTACCCAGGCCGAGTCGCCCTGGTAGTCAAGCCCAAGGTGGGAGACTACTGGCTCCCCAAGACATTGATGGACGGCGGCAGCTCCATCAACATCCTGTACCTGGACACCTTCAGGCGACTGCGGCTCCCGCAGTCGATGGTCGAGACGACCTACACCATGTTCCACGGCATCGTCCCCGGTCGGAAGGAGTACCCGACCGGCAAGGTCACGCTGCCAGTCACCTTTGGCACACCGGAAAACTTCCGCACCGAGTGGATCGTCTTCGAGCTGGTGCCCTTCGACAGCCCCTACCACTGCGTCCTGGGGCGCCAGGCGTTTGCCAAGTTCATGGCGGCACCCCACTACGCGTACAACGCAATGAAGCTCCCCGGACCGCGTGGCGTCATCACCATCCACGGAGACCCCGACATGGCCGCCGAGTGCGAGGCCAAAGGATCCGAACTCGCCGACGCCGTCATCGCGGCAGAGGCCAACCACGCCGACGAGCTCGCCAAATACGCGAGCGGGGTCAACAACGACGACCCCACTATACTCAAGAAGCCTAACTCGGAGGGAGGCAACACCTCAGCCTTCGAGGCAACGACGCATACCCGCACCGTCAAGCTGGTCCCAGGCGACTCCAGCCAGATGGTGACGACCAGGAAGGGCATGAGCCCAGCATAGGAAGGCGCGCTCATCGAGTTCCTCCGTGAGAACAGGGACATCTTCGCATGGAAGCCCTCTGACATGCCTGGTGTCCCTAGGGAACTCGCTGAGCACAAATTCAACGCCGACCCCAAAGTGCGACCTGTCAAGCAGTCGCTGCGGCCCTTCAATGAAGAGCGCCACCGATCCATCGCCGAGGAGGTGCAGCGTCTACTCGCTGCAGGCTTCATCCGGCCAATCAAATACTCCAAGTGGCTGGCAAACCCAGTCCTGGTCGAGAAGAAAAACGGGACCTGGAGGATGTGTATCGACTACACAAACTTAAACATCGCCTGCCCGAAGGAACAATTCGTCCTCGCGCGGATCGACCAAATAATCGATTCCACCGCGGGCTCGGAGACACTATGCTTCCTCGACTCCTACTCTGGATACAACCAGATCAAAATGGCTGTTGAGGACGAAGAGAAGACGGCGTTCATCACGCCATTCGGAGCCTTCTGCTACACCTCCATGACCTTCGGCCTCAAGAACGCCGGGGCGACCTACCAGCGGTGTATGCAGGAGTGCCTTGTGAGCCAAATTGGCCGCAATATCCATGTCTACATCGACGACGTGGTAGTAAAGTCCGCTCGCCAGGGCGACCTACTCGCCGACCTGGCAGAGACATTCGCCAACCTGCGGAAATACAAGATAAAGCTAAACCCAGGCAAATGCACCTTCGGTGTACCAGCAGGGGAGCTACTGGGATACGTCGTTTCCAAGCGCGGGATCGAGGCGAATCCTACCAAGATCGACACGATCGCTCGGCTCGGCAAACCCGAGTGCCTGCGCGACATCCAGAAGCTGGCCGGGCGAGTCGCGGCTCTCAGTGGCTTCATCCCCCGATTGGGCGAAAAGGCGATGCCCCTATACCGCATGATGCGCAAAAACCCCACCTTCCAGTCGGACAAGGAGGCGGACGACGCGCTCTGCAACCTCAAGAAGGTGCTACTCGCAGCACTGCTACTCGCCGCCCCCGTCGACAAGGAACCCATGCTGGTCTACGTCGCGGCTTCCGAGCGCGTCGTCAGCGCCGTCATGGTCGTCGAACGACCAGAGGAAGGAAAGGAGCGCCCAGTGCAGCGACCAGTGTACTATATCAGCGAGGTCCGCACCGAGTCACGCCAGCGATACCCGCAATACCAGAAACTGGTATACGCAGTCTTCAAAGCACAGCGGCGACTGCCACACTACTTCCAGGAGCACCCGATAACGGTCGTCTCCTCAGCACCGTTGCAGGACATCATCCGCAACCGCGAGGCGACCGGGCGAGTCGCCAAGTGGTCCGTCGAAATAGGCGTCCACAACATCAAGTACGAGCCGTGCAAAGCGATCAAGTCGCAGGATCTCGCGGACTTCATCGTCGACTGGGAGGAGGCCCAGCAGCTAGAAAAGCTGCCATACCTCCTCTACTGGAGTTTACACTTCGACGGCTCCAAGAATGCGGACGGTGCAGGAGCGAGGATCGTGCTAACCTCTCCGAAGGGCGACAAGGTATGCTACGTCCTCTGACTCGACTTCACCCCCTACACCAACAACTTGGCCGAGTACGAGGCACTACTCCACGGCATGCGAGCTGCCATGGAGATGAATGTCAACCGCCTACGCTGCTACGGAGACTCCGACCTCGTCGCTGGGCAAGTCGCTGGCACCTGCGACGCCGTCTCCCCCACCATGGCGGCATACCGCCAAGCAGTGGACAAGCTGGGCGGACACTTCGCAGGCTATTCCTGCGAGTGGATCGACAGGCAGAAAAACGAGGAGGTCGACGCACTCTATCGTATCGGCTCGGCTCGACTCGCACCACCCGCCGGTGTCTTCCTCGACACCATCACCAAGCCTTCCGTCTCTCCCCCAAGGGAGATCGACATCGGAGTCCCGCTGCAACCAGAGGCAGCCCTGGTCGCACTCATCGCCGATCCAGCCGACTGGACCATGGCATACATGGCCTACCTGTAGGGAGGCACCCTACCATCAGACGAAATAGACGCCCGGATGATAGCACGCCCCTGCAAATCCTTCGTCATCATCGACGGCGAGCTCCACAAGTGCAGCTTGACCGTCGTATTCCAACGCTGCGTCCAAACCGCCGAAGGACGCAAAATCCTCCACGACATCCACTCCGGAGACTGCGGCCACCACGCCGGCGCCCGCTCTCTGGTCGCAAAAGCTGTGCGACACGGTTTCTACTGGCCTACCGCACACGCAAACGCTATGACATTGTCCAGTGGTCCGCCGGGTGCCAGAAGTACGCCAACCAGACCCACATTCCGAGCTCGGTGCTCAAGACAATCCCCATCACCTGGCCGTTCGCCGTATGGGGTATGGACATGGTAGGCCCTTTCAAAAAGGCCCCCTCCGGCTTCACTCACATCCTGGTCGCGGTCGACAAATTCACAAAGTGGGTGGAGGCCAAGCCAGTCTGGAAATGCGACGGGAAGACCGCCACCAAGTTCCTACGCGAGCTCATCTATCGCTATGGGTTCCCAAACAGCATCATCACGGACAACGGCACCAACTTCGCGAAAGGAGCCATGGCCGAGTTCTGCGAAGAACATCACATCCTACTCGACCACGCCTCGGTCACTCACCCGGAGTCCAACGGCCAGGCGGAACGGGCCAACCAGAGCATCCTCCATGGCCTGAAGCCACGGCTCCAAGTACCATTCGAGCGCACCGCCGGGATCTACCCTCCGTCATCTGGGGCATCCGCACCTCTGTCAACAAGTCGACAGGATTCACACCCTTCTTCATGGTGTATGGCGCCGAGGCAGTCATGCCCACCGACCTAGAGCACGACTCGCCAAAGGTTGTCCACTACACGGAGGCTGCAAACGAACTCGCACGCCAGGATGGAGTCGATCAACTCGACGAGGCACGCGACCTAGCTCGCTCCCGCACTGCCATCTACCAGCAAGGACTCCGCCGCTACCATAGCCGGCGAGTGAGGACTCGCACTTTCCAGGAAGGCGACCTGGTGCTACGCCTCATCCAGGACTAGAAGGGCATGCACAAGCTCTCTCCCCCCCGTGGGAGGGACCATTCGCCATCGGGCGAGTACTCGGAAATGACGCCTACTACCTCACCGACGTCCGCGGAGACGGGAAACTCGACGTCAAGCGACCGTGGAATGTAAACCTCCTACGGAAGTTCTACTCCTAGAACTCCATACATGTACCCCCCACCCGCTATGAAATAAAACATGTTGGCCACCGCAAATTGCGTCTACTCTCCGTGTCTTGTGCCGCTCGCACTCGTAATAACAGCGTCAAGCTAACTGCAGAAGTCAACCTCTGGTACAGCGACCGGCATGGCCAAGTAGTGCGTTACGAGGGCAATGGGTTACCCCAGGACTCGTAACGTCCACGAAAAACGCCTACCCAGAGTCCCATTGGAGTCACCTAGCTCGACTGGATTAACGAGCCAAGACAACTGCCTTCGCTCCTCACAGCGACCATGATCCTCCGCATCCTCGACACAGCGACTCGAACAGCCAAGTACCACGCTCGGGGACTGACGACCAGTTAAGCACGAGCGACTAGGGAAAAACGCCAAGTATGAGAGCGTGCCTAGGATTCGCCATGCGACTGACCCTACGGGTCAGGCAGGAGTGATGCGCTTACTCTAACGCGCTCAGTCCTCACCCACCCTAGAGCCGCGACTAGAACCACCAAGTACCACGCTCGGGGACTCGGCCACCCGACCTCGTTCGCGCAAGGGAAAACGGTCAAGTAAAGAGCACTCATGGGAGTCGCCCTGCGACTGGCTTTCCAAGCTCGGGCAGGTCGACCTCAATAACAAAACAACTGACAAAACGTTCAAAACCACAAACACATAACAAAACGAGGTAAACTCCATAAAAAGGGCGGACGCGCTCGGGGACTCGTCCAATAAGCAATCAAAATCGCAAGAAAATTCACAAAATAACACGAGATTCCATTACAGCAGAACAAAGTCGTTCCAAAATACAAGTCGAGCCTAATGGCCAATTGCTACTAACGCCCCAGGGCACAATGTTTCTATTCCGCAGGTTTCGACGGCGACTCACCGCCACCCCTGCGGTTACGGATGAAGGGCGTGTACGGGTTCGACGGGTACGTCGTCAACTCACCCTCCATCGCTGCACGGAAGGGCTGCTCGACCTTGAAGTCCCGATGCGGCGGCTCAGGATCGTTGGGGGCAACAGTCGTCTCCTAATAGGGGAGGAGGTCGCCCATCGCCCAGACGCGATCGGAGTACACCGCGGCCCAGTCCGTCAGCTTTAGCACCTCGGCGATCTCCACCGAGCCCGTCGACGAGGGGTAGCCACTCGTAACATCGTCAAGATCGAAGTCCTCTGGGAAGTGGGCACGCCCAAGGCTGAGAGCCGTCGCCGCCCCGCGCAGGAACGCCGACCGCGTCATGAACTCGACGACTGACTGCGCCTTCTCCAGATACCGCCATACTTCGATGAGATCGCTGGGAATCACTTCCGTAGGCGATATCTCCTAAAGATACGCCCGAATGCAAGCCGCAGACAACGTGGCCGAGTCGACCTGAGTGGTCACACACTGCCGCGCGTCGTACGACTGCGCCTCCTCCGAGTTGTCGATAATCCGACCTGTGGACGGAGGACAGCAGTGAGTATAACGACGATTACATAATGCAGCTACTACAGGCAGAGGCAGGAAGTTTACCAATTAAAGGACGACAGAGGCCCGTGATGAAGCTTTGAAGCGAGGAGAAGTCGTTCTGCAGCCCAATAACAAGGGTGTTAGAGACCTTCCGCTCTTTAGCGGCAGCCGTAACAACAGCTTTTGCTCGCCCATCCGCTGAGCTCGCCTCCGCCTTCACTTCCTTGAGCTCGCGCTCCAGATCAGCGATCCGCTTATCAGCCGTGTTGAATGCAGACTGAGCCGCCGTCAGCTCACCCGCCGGGACAAGGCCCTGGCGGACCTCCTCTGCCTTGGCAGCGATCGCTTGGAGTCCCTTGTTCGTTTCTTGGACGGCAACAAGTTCCTTTTCCGCGCTATACTTTGCAGCAAGCCAGTCGGCTGACTCACGCTGCTAGCCCTATGCACAAATCAAACAGTCAACAACAATGGAATCCTAAGTGCCCAACCGCTGAAATTCAGCGACTAGGTACTCGGGGACTGGAGATCAAAAAACCTAAGTACCCCCTCGCTGAAATCCAGCGACTAGGCACTCGGGGACTGGATGCTACAATTAAAAACAAACACCAAAAGAATATGACCACTGAAATTCAGTGGCCCGATCCTCGGGGACTGGACATACCTGGATGGTTGCGCCCAGCATGTCGTGAAGCTGTAGTGCGTCCATAGATGCAAGCAGAGCTGGAGTGTGTCCGCAACGCCGCTCATCCTCCGTCTCAACGACCCCAGGCACCTGGCTCGTCGGCATCGCGCCACTCGCTGTGGCTGCTTTGGCCATGAAACGGGGGAAGGTAGCAGCAGACGACCCAGCGCCACTAGGAGTCGGCTCGGTCACCCCGGGCGAGGAAACAACCTCCTTGCTCTTCGAAGCTACCTCCGCCGCGGTCGGAGGATCACTCGGAGCAACGGCCGTGTCGTCAGAGACCGTGACGACTTCATCGCCCTTCGCCCTCTTAGCGCTGTCTGTGGGAGCGGCGGCTTCATCAGCTTTTCTCTTCCGCGAGGGGTCCTCCACGGCGACGACTGGCGGAACCTTGGCCACGGAAGGGTGGCCGATCTTTTTAACTCCAGTCCTGCGAATTTACTATATGAGCAAAGTGGTCCGATTACAACGAAAGGCAAGCAGATGAACGAAACTTACTTGGCGACTGGTATGAACCGCAGTCCCGTGCGGATCCTGGCCGGCTTCTCTAGTTCGGGGCCCATTTTCCGACTGAGGCCCATCTCCAAAACATCATGTGCCAAAGACACGGAAGGCCTCTTCGACGACGAGGCCGCGACAGGAGCCTCCGAGACGACGTTGGCAGGAGCTCTCCTGGGAGGTGAAGCTGCTGCGGCTAGAGTAGCCCCCAACCCAGAGACCAGGGCGAATAGGGGTGGAAGCGAGGCCAGAGGTACCTCATCCAGGGCGGCAGCGGCATCCGGTGCTGCTGTCGTCTGCAGCGCTTCATCCTTGGCAAAGCTGGTGGCGTCGGAACTACTCGCCGAACGAGGCGGAGATGCCTATTTCGCCGGCTTCGTCTTTCTATTTGGTGGAGCCTTCACTTCCTTCTTCTTCTTCTTCTTATTTTTCGATGGTGTAGCCTCACGACGCGAGGTGTGCTCATGAAGCTCGTCGTCATCGTCATCATGACGTTCGAGGCTTCTACTCGCCTCGATCTCGCGCCGATGTTTCCCGCGAGTTTTGCGAACCATCGGGGCGGCGTCTTCCCTGGGCTCGTTATCGTCGTCGTCGTCATCACTCGCGTCGCTCCCAACACCGCCCTTGGCAGGAGGCGACTCGCCCCCGTCCTGGGCGGACGAGCTCGAGTTCTCGTCGTCCGCGGGTGGGAGCCACCCTTCCACCACTTGGAATAACTGTAGCAGGCACGAGACAATATCAATATAACCGCGAAAGCATCAACTGCGACTGCGAATGGTAGTGAAAACAGCGACTTACCTTCGGAGCTAGATGCTTCGCGGTGTAGGGGGCGACCCCAGCCTTCGCGTCCAGATATGCTGCCTGGGTGATCTTCTTCAGTGCCAGGACGTAGCCTTCGAGTTTCCACTCGGCGAGGCAGGATTTTGTCGAGTCTTCCCTGCCCGTGTACTCGTACATGTAATGGTCGCGGAGGGCCAGGGGAACGAGTCGCCGCCCGAGCCAGCAGTTTTACAAGTTGATGGTTTGGAGGCCCTTCTTCTTCAGGCCGCGGATGGTTTGAAGCATCTCGTCCACGACCATCTGCTGGTCTAGTGGGAGCTTGCCAACCTGGAGTCGACGCGGTTCGGGCCGGTTGGCGGAGTACCTTGGGATCGCTACCTCACCGTCTGGAGTAGCCTCGGTGACGTAGAACCAGGACTTCTTCCACTCGCTTGCCGCCTTGGCAGGCAGCATCAGGTTGAAGAAGGAGGCCTTCGACTTCAATTGAAACGTCAGGCCACCCGCAGCCAGCATTGGGCCACCTGATTCTTCGCGACTGATCTTCCCGTGGAACAGATCTTTCCACATGGGGAAGTAGGGCCTGCAGCCCAGGTAACACTCGCAGAACGCCACGAAAATAGCGAGTTGCTCGATGCTATGCGGGCCCAAGTCCGACGGCTGGATTCCGTAGAAGGCGCAGAAGCGCCGGAAGAAGAGAGACGTGGGAAACCCCAGCCCCCGCTCCAGGTGACTGGTGAAGCAAATAAATTCTCCCTCGCGCGGGTCCGGAGTCACCTCTCCGGCCACGAGGATGCGCCACCTGCCAGCGCGCAGGATCCCGGCCTCCTCGAAGGATGCCAGTAGCGCCCTCGTGCACTTGGACCTGCCCCACGGTTCGGTGGAGGGGGCCATTGGCTGAAAGGTTCGCAGAGGTGGAGGCTTCCTGGATCGGTTGGATCGCGATGCGGGGGAAAACAGAGATGGGCGAAATCGGAGGAAAGACGAAGGAATGTTTTCCCGATCGCCTGCCATTTCCCTTATATAGCGGTTGCTACTCGCCAATTTCGGGAGCCGTTACTACGCGGTGATTACGCCAAAGTTACCGTTGGATTACCCCAACGGCTAGTTTGAACTCATATGATGGTCCAACTTCATCCATTCGACTCGCCGACCTGATCACTACAACAGTGACTGAACATTCGCCGACCCGTTCGCCGACCTGCGACCCAATAGACCGCTATCATTGCGACTAGAATAACTGGTTTTTCCTTTATTCAAGAGTCCGCCGCCGATTCGGCTGGGCGCCCGCATTGGACCCGTATACTCCGACTGCCAACGAACACCTGCGACCAATCAACGACGGCCTCAGGGACTACTGATGGGGATATGCCTACCGGGGTATACCTAGCAGGGCGTTTCCGACCGGCCCAGGAACTGGCAAATGGGCCTGCAGGACGGCAACTGGATCAAGACCTAGCATAGATTCAAGCGACTGGAAGCTGAAGGCCCAGGAGAGTAGATAGGCCCAGTCGGATTAGGTTAAACGATTGCCGAAACCTTAACTGATTCGGTTGAGATATGTAAACCCTAGGGGGGTGAGTCTATATAAACCTTCTTAGAGGGCGTGTAGAGGATACGTTCCATCATCCACCCAAGCGACTCGCTGCCTAGCTGCCGAGCTCGCCCCATTGTACTCTCATCATAATACTGTCGTGGGAATGGTCACGGCAGATGCTGCAATCGGCAGCGAGTAGTAGAACGAGGGGCAAGTGCGGCCAGCCATCTGCGGTGCGAGATGAGGGCGGAGGCACAAGGTTTTTCCCCAGGTTTGGCCCCCCGGAGGGTAAAAACCTCCTCCTGCTAGATTGTATTATGGTGGAGGTACAATGGGAGAGCTCGGCGGCTAGGCGGCGAGTCGCTTGGGTGTATGATGGAACGTATCTCTACATATCTGTAGGGAGGTTTATATGGACTCACCTCCCCTAGGGTTTACATATCTCAACCGAATCAGTTAAGGCTTCGGTAATCATTTTAACCTAACTCGACTGGGCCTATCTACTCGCCTGGGCCTTCAGCTTCCAGTCGCTTGGATCCACACCGGGCCTTGATCTAGTCGCCGTCTTGCAGGCCCACTCGCCAGTTCCTGGGCCAGTTGGAAACGTCCTGCTGGGTATACCCCGGTAGGCATATCCCCATCAGTAGTCCCCGAGGCCGTCGTTGATTGGGCGCAGGTGGTTGCTGGCAGTCGGAGTATACGGCTTCAAATCAAGCATCTAGTCGAATCGTCGGCGGGCTCCTAAATGAAGAAAAAAACTAGTCATTCTGATCGCAACTTTGGCGAGTCGAGTCGGCGAAATACTTTAGTCACTGTCGTAGTGATCGGGTCAGCGAGCCGAGTGGCTGAAGTTGGACCGTTAAAGGCGGTCAAACTAGCCATTGGGGGTAATCCAACGGTAACTTTTGGCGTAATCACCACGTAATAACGGCTCCCTGATTTGGTGGGTAACAACCACTATATAAGGGGAATGGCAGGCAATCGGAGAACCATCTCCTCGTCATTTCCTCCGATTGCGCACACTTTCGCCTTCCTCCGCATCGTGATCCAGCCGACCCAAAATCCTCCGACCCCCACGAATCCTTCCGCCAATGGCCCCCTCCACCGAGCCTTGGGGAAGATCTAAGTGTACGAGAGCGCAACTGGCGTCCTTCGAGGAGGCCAGGATCCTGCGCGCCGGCAGGTGGCGCATCCCTGCGGCCGGGGAGGTGACCCCGAACCCGCGCGAGGGAGAATTCATCTGCTTCACAAGCCACCTAGAACGGGGGCTGGATTCCCTACGTCCTTGTTCTTCCGGCGCTTCTGCGCCTACTACGGGATCCAACCGTCGGACCTGGGTCCGCACAGCATCGAGCAGCTCGCCATCTTCGTGGCGTTCTACGAGTGCTACCTAGGCTGCCGGCCCTACTTCCCTCTATGGCAAGATCTGTTCCACGGACGGATCAGTCGCGAGGAAGCGGGCGACACAATGATCGCCGCGGGCGGCCTGACATTCCAGCTGAAGTCGAAGGCTTCTTTCTTCGATCTGATGCTACCCGCCAAGGCGGCGAGCCAATGGAGGGCGACCCCAGAGGGCGAGGCGGCGATCCCACGATACTCCGCCGACCGGCCCGAACCGCGCCGACTCCAAGTCGGCAAGCTCCACCGACCAGCGGATGGTCGTGGACGAAATGCTTCAAACCATCTGCGGTCTGAAGAAGAAGGGCCTCCAGACAATTAACTTATACAACTTCTGGCTCGGGCGGCGGCTTGTCCCTCTGGCTCAGCGCGACCACTATATGTACCAATACACGGGCCGGGAGGACTCGACGAAGTCCTGCCTCGCCGAGTGGAAGCTCGAGGAGTACACCCCAGCACTGAAGAAGATCACCCAGGCGGTGTACCTGGACGCAAAGTCCGGGGTCGCCCCCTACACCGCGAAGCATCCAGCCCCAACGGTAAGTCTCTTTGCATCATTCGCAGTCGCAGTTTATGCAGTCGCGGTCATTCTAATTTCATCTCGTGCTCATTGCAACTATTCCAAGTGGTGGAAGGATGGCTCCCGCCTTCAGACGACGAGAACTCGAACTCGTCCGTCCAGGACATGGGCGAGTCGCCTCCCGCCAAGGGCGACACCGAGAGCGATGAGAGCAACGACGATGACGAATCCGAGGAGGAGGTCGCCCCGCTGGTTCGCAAGACCCAGCGTCAGCGTGAGCTTGAGGCGAGTAAAAGCCTCGAGCGTCATGATGATGATGATGACGAACTTCCAGAGACCACCTCGCGCCGCCAGGCTACTCCGTCGAAGAAGAAGAAGAAGAAGGAGAAGGAGAAGGAGGTGAAGGCCCCTCCAAAGAAGAAGACGAAGCCGGTGAGACCGGCCTCCCTGCCGCACTCGGCTAGCAGCTCCGACGCCACCAGCCTGGCCAAGGGCGAGGCGCCGCCGACGGTAACCGCGCTGGACACGGCCACTGTCCTGAGCGAGGTGCCACTGGCCTCGATGCCTCCGCCATTCGCCCCAGTCTCTGGGCTAGGGGCCGCTTCGGTCGCGGCGGCTTCACCTCGCAAGGAAGCTCCCGCTGAAGATGTCTTAGAGGCTCCCATCGCAGCCTCGACGACGAAGAAACCATCCGTGTCCTGGGCACACGATGTCTTGGAAATGGGCCTCAGTCGCCGACTGGGCCCCGAACTGGAGAAGCCGGCCGGCATCCGCACGGGGCTACGCTACATTCCAGTCGCCAAGTGAGTTTGCTCACCTTCTTTCGTCTTTCATTGTACTTGGATTATCTTGCTCAAGCGATCAATTTGTAGGACCGGAGCGAAGAAGATAGGCCATCCAACGGTGGCTAAGGTGCCACCCGTCGTCAGCGAAGAGGATCCCTCCCGGAAGAGGAAGGCGGACGAGGTCGTCGTCCCAGCGGATAGCGCCAAGAAGGCCAAGGGCGACGAAGTCGTCACAGTATCCGACGACACGGCGATCGCACCGAATGAACCCGTAGTGGAGGTGGCCTTACCCGCCAAGGAGGGTGCTCCCTCGCCTGGGGCAGCCGAGCGGGCCTCCTTTGGTGCCGGTGCTTCCATCGCAACGTTCCCGCGCTTCATGGCCAAAGCGGCTGCAGCGAGTGGTACCTCGCCCTCGAGCCATGCACTTGGGGTCGCCGATACGGAGGTCGAGCAGCGTCGCGGGCACACGCCATCTCTCCTCGCGTCCGTGGATGCGATACAACTTCATGGCATGCTTGGCGCAACCATCCAGGTATGTCCAGTCCCCGAGGATCAGGCCGGTGTGTTGCAGCGGTCTGATTCTTTTAGTGTCTTGTTGTTTATTTTTCGCGTCCAGTCCCCGAGTGCGCGCTCGCTGAATTTCAGCGGGTGGGCACTTAGGATTTTTTGATTGCCAGTCCCCGAGTGCGCACTCGCTGAATTTCAGCGGGTGGGCACTTAGGATTTTTTGATTGCCAGTCCCCGAGTGCGCACTCGCTGAATTTCAGCCGGTGGGCACTTACGATATTTTGATTGCCAGTCCCCGAGTGCGAACTCGCTGAATTTTAGCGGGTGGGCACTTTGGATTCCGCTTTGGTTAACTGTTTGAATTGTGTGCAGGGTCTGCAACGTGAGTCAGCTGACCGGCTTGCTGCGACGCGCCACGCCGAGAAGGAACTGGCCATCGTCCAAGAGGCGAATAAGGGGCTTCAGGCAATTGCCGCGAAGGTAGAGGAGGCCCGCCAGGGACTTGTCCCAGCGAGTGAGTTGGCAGCAGCTCAATCGTCTTTGAGCTCGGCGGAGAAGCGGATCGCCGACCTCGAGCGCGAGCTGAGGGAAGAGAAAGAGGAAGCGAGTTCGGCGGATGGTCGAGCCAAGGCGGCCGTTACGGCCGCCGCGGAAGAACGTAAAGTTTCTGACACCCTTGTTGCTGGGCTTCAGGATGATTTCACTTCTCTTCAGAGCTTCATCACGGACCTCTCCCGTCCCTTGATTGGTGAGTGTGTCTGCTCCCGCCTATTGCGTGTGCGTTGTATATTGTTTGATGTACTCACTGTCATCTTCTGTCCGCAGGTCGGATCCTTGATAGCACGGAAGAGGCGAGCTCATTCGACGCACGACAGTGTGTAGCCACACTGGTCGATTCGGCGACGTTGTCGGCAACGTGCATACGGGCATACCTTCAGGAGATGTCGCCCACGGAAGTAATTCCCAGCGACCTCGTCGAGGTGTGGAGGTACTTGGAGAAGGCGCTGTCGGTCGTTGAGTTTATGACGCGAACGGCGTTCCGGCGCGGAGCGGTGACGACGCTTAGCCTTGGGATTGCTCACTTTCCGGAGGATTTCGATCTGGACGACGTGACGAGTGGCTACCCGTCATCGACTGGCGCAGTGGAGATCTCCGAGGTGCTCAATTTGACGGACCGCGCCGCGGTGTACTCCGAGCGCGTCGGGGCGATGAGCGACCTCCTTCCTTACCAGGAGACGGTCGTCGCACCCAACGATCCCGAGCCGCAGCACCGGGACTTCAAGGTCGAGCAGCCCTTTCGTGCGGCGATGGCGGGTGAGCTGACGACATATCCGTCGAACCCGTACACTCCCTTCATCCATAATAGCAAGGGTGCTGGCGAGTCGTCGTCGAAGCCTGCAGAGTGAACTAGTTTGCCCTGGGGTGTTAGTAGCGGTTCTGCCGTTTGGGCATACTATGTATTTTGAGATATTAATGAAATATCGTGTTTGTTTTGTGATTTGTCATGTGTTTTTCGATTGATGGTTGAACGAGTCCCCGAGCGCGTCCGCCCTTTTTATGGGGTTGACCTCGTTTGTAATGTGTTTGCGGTTTTTGAATGTTTTGTTATTGCGGTCGACTCGCCCGGACTCGGAGAGCCAGTCGCAAGGCGACTCCCCTGAGCGCTCTGTACTTCACCGTTTTCCCTTGCGCGAACGAGGTCGGGTGGCCGAGTCCCCGAGCGTGGTACTTGGTTGTTCTAGGCGTGACTCGGGGGTGGGTGAGGACTTGGCGCGTTAGTTTGAGCGCATCGCTCCTGCCTGGCCCGTTGGGTTAGTCGCATGGCGAGTCCTGGGCATGCTCTCATACTTGGAATTTTCCCTAGCCGCTCGCGCTGAACTGGTCGTCAGTCCCCGAGCGTGGTACTTGGCCGTTCGAGTCTTTATGTCGAGGATGCGGAGGATCATGGTCGCTGTGAGAAGCGAATGAAGTTGTCTTGGCTCGTAGAGCCAGTCGGGCTAGGAGACTCCGATGGGGCTCCGGGTAGGCGTTTTTCATGGACGTTGCAAGGCCTGAGGTGACCCAGTGCCCTTGTAACGCACTACTTGGCCGTGCCGATCGCTATACCAAAGGTTGACTTCTGCAGTTAGCTTGACGCTGTTAATACTAGTGCGAGTGGCACAAGACACTGGGAGTAGGCGCAATTTGCGGTAACCAATTCTTTTTATTTCAAAGCGACTGGAGGGTACATATGTAGGGTTCTAGGAGTAGAAATTTCGTAGGAGGTTTACATTCCATAGTCGCTTGACGTCGAGTTTGCCGTCCCCACGGACGTCTATGAGGTAGTAGGCGTCGTTGCCGAGTACGCGCCCGATGGCGAATGGTCCTTCCCACGGAGGGGAAAGCTTGTGCATGCCCTTCTTGTCCTGGATGAGGCGCAGTACCAGATCGCCTTCTTGGAAGGTGCGAGTTTTCACCCGCCGGCTATGATAGCGGCGGAGTCCTTGCTGGTAGATGGCGGTGCGTGATCGAGCAAGGTCACGTGCCTCGTCGAGTTGATCGACTCCATCCTGGCGGGCGAGTTCGTTTGCAGCCTCCGTGTAGTGGACGACCCGTGGCGAGTCTTGCTCGAGGTCGGTGGGCATGACTGCCTCGGCGCCGTACACCATGAAGAAGGGGTGAACCCTGTTGACCGAGGTGCGGATGCCCCAGATGACGGAGGGTAGTTCCTCGACCCAGCACCCGGTGGTGCGCTCGAGTGGTACTTGGAGCCGCGGCTTCAGGCCGTGGAGGATGCTCTGGTTGGCCCGTTCCGCCTGGCCGTTGGATTCCGGGTGGGCGACTGACGCGAGGTGGAGCCGGATGTGGTGTTCTTCGCAGAACTCAGCCACGGCTCCTTTGGCGAAGTTGGTGCCGTTGTCCGTGATGATGCTGTTTGGGAACTCGTAGCGATATATGAGCTCGCGTAGGAATTTAGTGGCGGTCTTCCCGTCGCATTTCCGGACTGGTTTGGCCTCCACCCACTTTGTGAATTTGTCGACTGCGACCAGGAGGTGGGTGTAACCAGAGGGAGCCTTTTTGAAGGGGCCTACCATGTCCATACCCCACACGGCGAATGGCCAGGTGATGGGGATTGTCTTGAGCGTTGAGCTCGGCACGTGCGTCTGGTTGGCGTATTTCTGGCATCCGGCGCACCGCTGGACAATTTCGACGGCATCGGCGTGTGCGGTGGGCCAGTAGAAGCCATGCCGCATAGTCTTGGCGACCAGAGAGCGGGCGCCGGCGTGGTGGCCGCAGTCGCCGGAGTGGATGTCGTGGTGGATCTTGCGTCCTTCGGCGGGTTGGACGCAGCGTTGGAACACGCCGGTGACGCTGCACTTGTGGAGCTCGCCGTCGATGATGGTGAAGGATTTGCATCGGCGTACGATCATCCGGGCGTCCGTCTCGTCTGCCGGCAAGGTGCCGGCCTCTAGGTAGGTGATGTAGGGCTTGGTCCAGTCGTCTGGTTCGGTGACGAGTGCGACCAGGGCTGCCTCTGGCTGCAGCGGGACTCCGATGTCGATCTCCCTTGGGGGAGAGACTAATGGCTTGGTGATCGTGTCGAGGAAGACGCCGGCGGGTGGTGCGAGTCGAGCCGACCCAATGCGAGAGAGTGCGTCGGCCTCCTCGTTCTTCCGCCTGTCAATCCACTCGACGGAGTAGCCTGCGAAGTGTCTGCCCAGCTTGTCCACTGCTTGGCGGTATGCCTCCATGGTGGAGGAGACGGCATCGCAGGTGCCGGCGACTTGTCCAGCGACGAGGTCGGAGTCTCCGTAGCAGCGTAGGCGGTTGACGTTCATCTCCTTGGCAGCTCGCATGCCGTGGAGTAGTGCCTCGTACTCGGCCATGTTGTTGGTGCAGGTGGTGAAGTCGAGGCAAAGGACGTAGCGGAGCTTGTCGCCCTTTGGGGAAGTCAGCACGATCCCTGCTCCTGCGCCGTCCGCGTTCTTGGAGCCGTCGAAGTGCAGGCTCTAGTAATGGAGGTATGGCAGCTTTTCTGGCTGCTGGGCCTCTTCCCAGTCGGCGATGAAGTCCGCTAGAGCCTGCGACTTGATCGCTTTTCGTTGTGGATGATGTCCTGCAATGGTGCTGAGGATACGACCGTGATCGGGTGCTCCTGGAAGTAGTGCGGCAGGAGCCGCTGTGCCCTGAAGACCGCGTATACCAGTTTCTGGTACTGCGGGTATCGTTGGCGCGACTCGGTGAGGACCTCGCTGATGTAGTACACCAGTCGCTGTACTGGGCGCTCCTTCCCTTCCTCTGGCCGTTCGACGACCATGACGGCGCTGACGACGCGCTCGAAAGCCGCGACGTAGACCAGCATGGGTTCTTTGTCGGTGGGGGCGGCGAGTAGCGGTGCGGCGAGTATCACCTTCTTGAGGTCGCGGAGTGTGTTGTCCGCCTCCTTATCCCACTGGAATGTGGGGTTCTTGCGCATCAGACGGTATAGGGGCATCGCCTTTTCGCCCAAGCGGGGGATGAAGCGACTGAGAGCCGCTACTCGCTCGGCCAGCTTCTGGACGTCGCGCAGGCACTCGGGTTTGCCGAGTCGGGCGATCGTGTCGATCTTGGTGGGGTTCGCCTCGATCCCTCGCTTGGAGACGACGTACCCCAGTAGTTGTCCTGCTGGTACACCGAAGGTGCATTTGCCTGGGTTAAGCTTTATCTTGTATTTTCGCAAGTTGGAGAATGTTTCCGCTAGGTCGGCGAGTAGATCACCCTGGCGAGCGGATTTTACGACCACGTCATCGATGTAGACGTGGATGTTGCGGCCAATTTGGCTAGCGAGGCACTCTTGCATGCACCGCTGGTAGGTCGCCCCGGCGTTCTTGAGGCCGAAGGTCATGGCGGTGTAGCAGAAGGCTCCGAATGGCGTGATGAATGCCGTCTTCTCCTCGTCCTCGACAACCATTTTGATCTGGTTGTATCCAGAGTAGGCGTCGAGGAAACATAGCGACTCCGAGCCCGCGGTGGAGTCGATTATTTGGTCGATCCGCGGGAGGACGAACTGCTCCTTCGGGCAGGCGCTGTTCAAGTTTGTGTAGTCGATACACATCCTCCAGGTCCCGTTCTTCTTCTCGACCAGGACTGGGTTTGCCAGCCACTTGGAGTACTTGATTGGCCGGATGAAGCCTGTAGCGAGTAGACGCTGCACCTCCTCGGCGATGGCTCGGCGGCGCTCTTCATTGAAGGGCCGCAGCGACTGTTTGACGGGTCGCACTTTGGGGTCAGTGTTTAGTTTGTGCTCAGCGAGCTCCCTAGGGACACCAGGAATGTCAGAGGGCTTCCATGCAAAGATGTACCTGTTCTCACGGAGGAACTCGATGAGCGCGCCTTCCTAGGCTGGGCTCATTCCTGTTCCGATCGTCACCGTCTGGCTGGAGTCGCCTGGGACCAGCTCGACGGTGCGGGTGTGCGTCGTTGCCTCGAAGGCTGAGGTGTTTGCGCCCTCCGAATTGGGCTTCTTGAGTATGGTGGGGTCGTCATTGTTCACCCCGCTCGCGTACTTGGCGAGCTCGTCAGCGTGGTTGGCTTCTGCCGCGATGACGGCATCGGCGAGTTTGACTCCTTTGGCCTCGCACTCGGCGGCCATGTCGGGGTCGCCGTTGATGGTGATGACACCGCATGGCCCGGGGAGCTTCATCGCGTTGTACGCGTAGTGTGGCACTGCCATGAACTTGGCGAACGCCTGGCGCCCCAGGACGCAGTGGTAGGGGCTGTCGAAGGGCACCAGCTCGAAGACGATCCGCTCGGTGCGGAAGTTTGCTGGTGTGCCGAAGGTGACTGGCAGCGTGACCTTGCCGATCGGGTACGCCTTCCGACCGGGGACGATGCCGTGGAACGTGGTGTGGGTTGTCTCGATCATCGACTGCGGGAGCCGCAGCCGCCTGAAGGTGTCCAGGTACAGGATGTTGATGGAGCTGCCGCCGTCCATCAACGTCTTAGGGAGCCAGTAGTCGCCCACCTTTGGCTTGACCACCAGGGCGACTCGGCTTGGGTACTCGATGTGCGGCGACTGGTCCTGGCGGCTCCAGGTGATGGGCTGCTCCGACCAGTTGAGGAAGTGGGGAACGTCCACCTGGGCCACCGTGTTGACGGCGACGGCGCGGGTGATGACCTTCTTCTCGCGCTTCGTGTTGAAGCCTGTGAAGGTATGGAGCGAGCCGCCACGTTGCCGAATTTTCCGCCGTTTGGCGGGTTGTTGTCGGGGTCCTCCCGTGCTCGCCGTGCCTTGTCAATCTCCCTGAGTGTGTGGAAGTCGGCTGTCGTGTGCGTTGCGGGCTTCCCTTCCCTGCTATGAAATGCACAAGATTGGTTGAGGAGGGCCGCGGGGTCAAACGTTGGCTTGGCCTTGTAGTTGCCTCCGTCGCGGCGTTGTCCTCCGTCGCGGTGGAAGCTTTTGGGCTCGCGTTGCGCGTGCCCAGCGTTGGCGACGAAGTCGACTCGCCCGTCACTACGGCGCTTGCCGGTGGGGCGGGTGTTGTTGTAGCGTAGGTCGGACCGTCGTCCGTTGTTGTTGACGCTCATACGGCGTTGGCCTCCCGACTCATCGTCGGTTTCCTGGTTTGGATCTTCCTCCGCGTACCGTTTGGCGATCTCGAGGAGGTCCGGTATGTTGTCGAGTGTGCGAGAATGTCGCTTGAGCTTGGCGACCAAGGGATCGTAGCGGCACGAGGTCTTGAAGCAATGGATCGCGGTGTCCGGGTGGATGCCGACCGCGTTGTACTAGAGTTCTTGCCACCGCTGGACCCAGTTGCGGGTCGACTCGCGGGGTCCCTGGACGCATCGCTCCAGGTCCTCAATGGTGGTGCCGCGGGTGTAGGAGCACTCGAAGTGCCTGACGAAGGCGTCGCGCATCTCCTCCCAGGAGTCGATACTATGCTGGGGGAGGGTGTTGATCCACTGCCTGCACGTCCCCTCCATCATCAGGGGGAGGTAACGAGCGGCTAGCAGGTCGGTGTGGCCTGCGATCCCCATCGCCATGAGGTATGTGTCGAGCCACACGGAGGGGTCGTACGAAGGGTCGTACTTTTCTATCTCCTTCGGCGCCTTGAAGTTCGGTGGGTACTTCTCGCCTCGGATCATCGGTCCGAAGCATTTGGGGCCGATTCGACTTAGTGACCCCATTGGCTCGCCATCGCGGCGATTGGTTAGGGTGTGTCGCAGGTCGTCGGGCTGGCGTGCGCACCAGCTTTGGTTGTTGATGATGTGGGTGTGGGCGTCGATTGGTTGACCGTTGGCGGCAACGAAGTTGGTCGCTGGCCTGGGGTCATTGGTGGAGAGTGCCGCGTTCGCGGGTCGGTGTTGGAGCTGCAATGGCTCTGGTGGCGGGCAGTTGAGGGTGTTTTCCGCTATTGGGCGGCCGCTTGAGGCCGCTCTGCTTCCCGAAGAACGCGAGTACACTCGACCCTGCGAGTCGGCGCCTGCGTTTTGCTGCTCGACGGCCTTTGCGAGCAGGGCCCTGACATACTGGATCTGTAGGGCGCCGTCATCGGTGGCCGTGATGTTGTCGGCTGCTGCTCGGCCCACCACGAGGTTGTCCATCGGGGTGGAGAATAGTGGGAGGCCGTTCACGGCTCGCTCCCGTGAGGAGACTACTATCCGCGGCTGATCCCTGGGGGGTGTGCGGTTGGGTGGAGGTGGGGCGCCCATCGCCGTCGACCCTGGTGGGGGCCGGGCGCTTCCTCCTGGTGGCGCGTTCTCGCAAATCGCGCGCTCGGCCGCGCGGGCCGGGTCGTTTTCGTCGTCGACGTTCAGGGCGCGCCCCTGGACAGTGGGGTTCAGGCGCGACCTGATTCGCTGCTGGTGGTAGCGCGACAGCTCCTGCGCCGTCACCTGCTCGAGGTGAAATTTCTCGCGCTCGGCTTGCTCTTTGCGGACTGCCTCCGCCAGCTTCAGGCAGAGTTCCTCGACCTCCGTTGCCGTGGCGTTAGGAGGGATCGGGGTGGAGAAGGGATCCTCCGGCGGATCTGTGCCAGTCGCCATGTAGGTCGCGGCGTGGCGACCGGTCCCGTCGCGGAGGTCGGCGGAATTTTCCGACCCGGAGTCGAAGTCGAAGATCCCAAGGATGGAGGGATCCTCGAAGTCTCCCACGTTGGAGACCTGGGTGATGGAGCCCGCGGGTGAAGCCACGGTGATGGATCCGATGAGTGACGCCGGGGTCGCCGAGTCGGCATCGTCGTTGAGGGCCGCGTCTTCCGCGGCCGCGGAGTTTTCGGCCACGTTACTGTGGGCCGAGTTGTACTCGGAGGCGAGGCGATGGATCGTGCGGACCTGGCTCTCGGAGAGTCGATCGCGTGGCGGCGACTCGCGGATGCGAGCCGAATCCTCCGAGACGATGATGTCGGTGAGGCCGACGAAGAGGCTGATCGTGCCGACCGGCAGGATCATGCTGTGCGTGACGGGTCGCGCCGCCGGGACGTAGCTACTCGGCAAGATCTGGAGCATCTCGCCGATCGCTATCATGCGGCCGGTGGCGACCGTCTCGTTGATGGGCAGATTGGATCTCGCCGCAGAACACCGGCCAGACCGGCCAGGCCCCAAAGTGAGCGCCACTGTCGTGGGAATGGTCACGGCAGATGCTGCAATCGGCAGCGAGTAGTAGAACGAGGGGCAAGGGCGGCTAGCCATCTGCGGTGCGAGATGAGGGCGGAGACACAAGGTTTTACCTAGGTTCGCCCCCCGGAGGGTAAAGACCTACTCCTTCTATATTGTATTATGGTGGAGGTACAATGGGCGAGCTCGGCGGCTAGGCGGCGAGTCGCTTGGGTGTATGATGGAACGTATCTCTACACGCCCTGTAGGGAGGTTTATATAGACTCACCTCCCCTAGGGTTTACATATCTCAACCGAATCAGTTAAGGCTTCGGTAATCGTTTTAACCTAACTCGACTAGGCCTATCTACTCGCCTGGGCCTTCAGCTTCCAGTCGCTTGGATCCACAACGGGCCTTGATCCAGTCGCCGTCTTGCAGGCCCACTCGCCAGTTCCTAGGCCAGTCGAAAACGTCCTGCTGGGTATACCCCGGTAGGCATATCCCCATCAAATACAATCTAGCAGGAGTAGGTCTTTACCCTCCGGGGGGCCGAACCTGGGTAAAACCCTGTGTCTCCACCGTCATCTCGCACCGCAGATGGCTGGCCGCCCTTGTCCCATGTTCTACTACTCACTGCCGATTGCAGCATCTTCCGTGGTCATTCCCACGACAATTATGGTCTATGTATATTGCTGTAATGCCCAAAAAAATCTCGTAGGAGTCAAGATGTCTAGTATATGCATTGTTATGCTTTCTCAATCTGTCGATTGCCCCACTATAATTTTTTCACCCGGCATGTTATATATCTTAAGGAGAACACCTCTAGTGAACTGTGGACCCCGGTCCAATCTTTATCATTGATACATCATCTACTGTTACAGTTTACTTTCTACAAGCATCTACTATCTTCCACACTATACGTTTAATCCTTTATTTTCAGCAAACCGGTGAGATTGACAACCTCACTATACGTTGGGGCAAAGTCTTGAGTTTTTGTTGTGCAGGTTCCAAGTTGTTAGCAACACCTTGGAGTTGTTTCTTTACTCCTACTGGTTCAATAACATTGGTTTCATAACTAAGGGAAAACTTACTGCTGTGCTCTTCACACCTTCCTCTTGGGGTATCCCAACGAAGCTCTACAGTGATCTGAGCCGCATCAGGGGCCTAGCGGTGCTTCTAGCACATATTGCTTTTCTGCAGCAGAGAGGAGAATCTTCAAATTCATGGCCCAGTCGGTAAAGTTGTTCTCATTCGTTGCAAGTTTCTCTTTCTCCATGAACACATTGAAATTAAAACCAGGTGGTGCCATCTACAACATAATTTTTAAACTTTAGACTAAGTTTATGATAGATTGAGTTCAAATATTCCAAATTATGAATGAACTCCCACTCAAAAAAGACATCACTCGTGTATTTTTTAAGGGATACGGGTAGGCTACACTAGCGCAAATCAAAATTTTCTACCGTGTAAACCAGGAATACTGTTGTCATAGATCACGGGATTACCACTAGACACGCAGTTGTGGATCTTGATGAAGCGCATCAAAGCAGTGTAGATGTTCTATGTCTCCTCCTCTTCCTCGTCCCATGAGCAGTTCCCCTTGCGCGTCTCATCCAAGTTCCACAGATGCAGCACCTCCGGGGTATCCACACGTACAGGGTGGAAGCGTCAGACGTCGGACTGCTAGGTCTGCGCGTGCAACACAGGCGTGAGGGGTGGCGGCTGGGTGGAATGGTCTAACCCTGGTCATCTCTCCCCACCCTCTCTAATATAGGCGTCCCTAGTGGGCTTCCACAGTAGCAGCCCATTAGTAGCCTAAGTCTCGTCTAAATTGGATCTAATCCTCATTAGGCTTCTATCCCCTTAAGTGTGTGACCCTATAGGTTCATATACATATAGACATGACACGAATACACTTATTCTGTCAATAGTTGGTAGCGGCCTCTAGAAAGACGTGCCAACTCCTAAATGCATACAAAGATCATTCCGACGAACCATCACAAGGTTTAGTACATGTCTTTCCCTTTGCCTCACGATATTTGGTCTAGCTCCAAGATGACCTCCCTTTCTCGATACTGTGATTCAGAATCCCTTTACTAGGTTAACTCTTAACCAAATGTAGCACGGCCATGCATTTCTGGATCTGATCACTCGACGGTCCCAGAGATATCTCTCTCAAGAAGAGAGGGGAAAATCCCATCTTGATTGATCATGCCTTGCAGCATGCTTCAGGACAAACCCAAAAGCTACCTTTATAACTACCCAGTTATGGAGCAGTGTCTGATAGCCCGAAAGTAGGTCGATCCACGTCTCAAGTACATGCGACAATCTCAGGTCTAAGGACAAAACATACACGATGTGTAGAGAGTGCTAAAAGTCTAATTGCCAGTCTCAAGTTGGGTCAGTCCAACCCCATGTTCATAACATGTGTCCACATCATTGGTTTGACATCTTCATGTCTATGACTTGCGAAACATAGTCATCAACCAATCGATGTGCTAGTCTAATATTCCCGTGTGTCTTCACATGAACTCTGACTACGGACAACTATTAAATAACCATACAAGTAAAGAGTTTCACAAACAATTCACATAATTGCCAATCAATACAAGTTGCCTAATATAGATATTCAAGGAACATTACAATAACTCATGGATACATATGAAATATAATCATCTCTATGATTGCCTCTAGGGCATATTTCCTTCATTTTTGGTGATTACATGAACCAAATCCACTACACCAAGTCTGATGTAGCCCGACCTACGGTCGTTACCACATCAAGGTCTCCAACACATGCCATGTCGTCATGGAGTCCAAAGGTGAATCCTATCCTCTTTGATATCCCACTTCCTACCCTATTGAATGGTATACTACTTCATACTCCATCCTATGACCATGATAGGTTCACACTAACAAGCACGGAGACCAGGGAGGAAGCCTGGAACCTCAAGCCCGACAAGATGGAACCTTGGAAGAGGAGGAGGAAGAAGACAGATCAACAGCTGCCAGGTCCAAGCGGTACTACCGTTCGTCGGAACCGGTACTACCGTTCAAGCGGTACTACCGCCGAGCTACTCCTGCACGAGCCAGAAGGGGTCGTACAACAGCCGCCAGACCCAAGCGGTACTATCGGTCGAAGGCCCGGTACTACAACTTGTGCCCGGTACTACCGGATCCGAGGCCCGGTACTACCGGACATAACAGTGCCTGCGCACACCAGTTGGGCCACAGCCATGTATTCCCTTTACTTACCTTTATGCCTAGTTTATCCCCAAACTACCCATTGTCTAGTGGCTGGCCTATAAATAGACCCCCCACCCCACATGTATCCAGAAGGAATAGATGATAGACTAAAGACAACCTCCATTGTGGAATCTCTAGTTTTGCCTCATCCCCTTTACCAAGGGGACCAACTATCGTCACCAACCTTGATTGGACTTTGCATCACGCATCCATCGTTGTACACGACCTTGGAGTTCGGTGTGTCGTCTCCAAGTTGTCAAGATCCTCCCCAAGGTGTTCTTCCCTCTACGATGTGGATTTGAGGGAGCACTTTGACCGATCTTTCCTTGCAAGGATTCTATCGGACCGGTGGCCATAGTTCGGGAGCAATCGGCCTTGTATCGTGTGAGTTTTGTGTGTGTTCATCATGTTCTTCGTGAGGTGTGTGTTCGCTTCCGCTACCTTCTCCCTTTCCTCTCTCTTTCCCATCGATTTGACCACGAGATCCATGAAGATTGGTCCACCCAAGAGGTTAAAACCTTTTATCATCTGGTATCAGCAGCTTTTGGTTGCCACAAAATTCTCTTCAATTTGGTCTTTTCCCCATAAATTAAAAAATTCCACCAAAAATAGCCCCAATTCGTGTTTTGGATAGATATGTCATTTCATTGCGTTTTGGTAGGTTTTGATATGTGGATTACTTGCAAAACTTGTTGATCTACCTTCCTCTGTGTTCCCATAGCCTAATTCCTTGATTTATCCCTTCTATTTGGTGTTTTCCTTCAAGATTTTCCGCCCAAATCGCCCCAAAATCGCGAAAATGCGTCAAATCTAGGCGTTCTAGGACTAACCGGTACTACCGAGCTCAAAACCCGGAACTACCGCACCTCCCGGGTACCTAAACGGTACTACCAGGCCTCCGGAAACCCGGTACTACCACTCCAAAACCCGGTACTACCGCCCGGTACTGAACAGAAACAGCAGATTCCCAAATTTCAGCTTCTCACCGTTTTGAGCATAACTTTTGCATTCGAACTCGGATTTTGAGTTCTTTAGCTTGTTTCGAAGAGGAGAAGGACATCTACATCATCATCCATGTTGTTCATGCTATCTACTCCATACAAATTCCGTGAGGAAGACGGAATCCAACAATAATGGGTGAAGATCGTCGACCAAAGGTATAAACATTCCACGACTTCTCCCCACTTGCATTCCTTTGTGAGCTCCACTATCTTTGCGAACAACAAAACCTATTGAGAATAGTTCCTCTAATGATTGCTTGGGCTATGCACATTTGATACCTTGTAGAATTTTGTGAGCTCTATCTCATATAGTTATCTTGTATAGTTGTTGGCACAAGGAAGAGGCAAATGAAAAAGAAACAAAAAAGAAAGATAGAAAAAAAGAAAAATAAAGAGAAAAAGAAAGAAATATACAAGTGCCTCATAGATTAGGAAGCGCAAGCTCGATGAACATCATATAGGTGGTACTTATTGTGCATATCTTATAGCCCACCAAATTTGTTGCAATCGAACTAGCGTCTCTCCTTGTACTTGTGTGACACGAGCTTATAGTCTTCGCTAGGTAATCATTTGGTTCTTAGCTCACTTTCTCCATAGCACAAGTACCATTTACCCCACCATGTGTGTTTCCTTGTACATATTTCCTATCTTGTGGATTGACTTGTTTTGCTTTGTGTTCATTGTGGTTCTCTACTTGCCATTACAACATCTTGATTTCGGATTGGTTCTTGACATGCCACTTTTCATACCTATCCACTATAGGCCTTGTGTATGTGTGTTTTTTAGTTTTTAGATGGTTTTGGTGTTCCGCGTGAACTTCACTTTGCTTGGTTTATTTCTCTCAAGTGTGGCCACTTGCATGATACGATCTTCCAAGGTAAAGTACGTTTTGACGTTGTATCTCTAACACCCTCTACCACTTCCATATACAACACTTGGTATTGTGTATCATGTCTAGGGACTCAGGAATCGAGGATGATTTCTATGAAGAATCCATGATGAGCCACCATGCATATGTCTCCACAAGAATGGATAACATCATGGAGCACTACACCGATAATGGGTCCACATGCTTGGGTGACATGGAGTACTACAACAACAACGAGTCCCCAAGCATGGATGACTTCAAGAAATACAACGACAAGCTCCTCAAGTCGGACCGACCAAGACGGAGCCTCCAACTTGAGTGCGCCAAGGTCCACCATCAAATGGACAAGTTCAGGAGCGACCTCCACACCTTCAAGAAGGACATGGACAACGACCTCGACAAAACCATGAGCATGGTCGCCAAGACTAATGAAGCTTTGCGCTCATTAGAACAACTTACAAGGAAGAGTGCCAAGGTCAAGGGCCATCGTCGCGAGCGTCATATGGATGACCAAGTGCGCTACCTACATCAACCATCGGCAAGGCACGCCAATAACCTCCGTCGACACCATCACAAGGCACCTTCAACTACTAGTGACACCACCAAAAGGGCACCAAGAGCAAGCCTTCATCCACGCCATCAAGCTTCAACGCCTATGCTTGACTTCCACGACCTCGTGAACGAGTAAAATGAATCCCTCTACTTCATCAAGTTGGATGAGTACGGCAAGAGTATGTCTACACTCCAAGATGGAGGAAGCCAAGGCCACATATGTGATGAAGTCGATCCGAGCATCGCTCTCGACAATAACATGAGACTACTTCCACCACTACTAGAGTGCCACAAGACGGTCGAGCATGGGATTTTCCCTTCGACCATGGAGGCGAGCGATGATGCCCATCTTATGGCATCCAACCTTGAAGGCGACAAGGTCAAGAATGGTGAGCATGGGATTTTCCCTTCACCAAAGGAGGAGCATGGATTTGAGGAAACTGAGCCTATCCCTATATGCTTGAGTGATGATGTGGTACCAATCCCATGTGAGTATGAGAGCCACTTAGCCCACTTGAGTGAGAACAAGAGTGAGATGAGTGACTCCACCTTATGTGAGATTGAGTGCTTCCACTTTGAGGGCATGAGTGATACACCTAGTGAGTTAACAGTGGTAGTTGATAGGTCAAGTGAGACCATCTCAATTTCTAACGACTTACCCTCTACCTCTAGTGTGTTCTCTTAGGTTGTGTTCGGTTCCATGGATGAAGATGCCCAAAGCCATGAAGCAATGACGCCTCAATTGGAGAAGATGTACATGGTGCATGAAGAGGATGCTACGTCATGGCTACATCAAGAAGACGAAGTCGTCCACAAGGATACCACTACTACCACAACACCCACTTCATATGAGAGGTATGAACAAGGTAAAGATAAGGGTGTTGATGATGCCATGATCCCACTAGCGGACATGATGAATTGTGAGGATATGCATGCTATGGATCATACTTGTGACATTACATATGCTTCATTCATATTCCCATGTGATGCTTTGCCTTTTCATATTATTGATCATGTGGAATTGTTTGAGTGCGATAACATTGCCATAAAAATGCCATGCTATACATATTTTGTGTATCCTCCAGTTGCTTCGGACATGCTTTGTCATGCTAGTCATTCAATTTCTTCCGTTGCTTACAATAATATGAATGCTTGCTATTTCACTTGTTTTGCTTGCAACAATATTGATCATATGCGTTATAATGAGATGGCCCCCATAGATTTCTCAATTTTTGGAGATTTTTATGATTTCCATGATAAGCATGTTCCCCACTTGCATACTCACCATGTATTTCATACTTGATTGACATTAATGGTGATGTGCAAAAGAAGAGATACGTCATGATGGATGAATAATTTCTATACCATGCACACACGTTCTTCCTTTTGTGTATAATGTGTGTAGGTACCCGCACTATCATGTCAACCTCGGTTGAGAATGAGTTGACAAAAAGAGCTCTTGAGAGCATCCCACATGTCAGTTCACGGTCGAACCCAGCTCTGATACCTTTTGCATGCTTTGCATCTTTCATGTTGAAAAATTGCTATTTCATATGGTTTGCTTGCAAGCATGTTGATGGTATTATCTCACCTTGTGACATTCATGTTTCTTTGCTATTGGATATTGATGCTTTGTGTGTTGCAACAAAAATGTTGAACAATTTCTCTTTCCAATGTTTTGTGTGCAACCATAATGCCATTGAGATCATGTATTGTCATGAGAGCTTCCAAGAATCTCGTCTTGTTGTTGAAACAAACATAAAGAACACTTGCTCTTTCATATGGTTTGTTTGCAAACATGTTGTTTTTGCTTCTTCTTGGGATAATCTTATTCCTACGATATTTTCTTTCGATGACTTGTGTGTGAAATCCAACATGTTGAACAATTCCTCTTCCCAATGGTTGGTTTGCACACATAATGATGTTGCTTTGGATATTTTTCCTCATGTGTTTTTGCCGAACTCTCCTATTCTTGCATCAAAGATGTTGATATATATCTTAGTCAATTGCTTTGCATGCCACCCTACTACATTATATAGAGTTTTTGAGTTCCCACATTTGGAGGATTTTCAAACGATTTCCATGAACTTTGACCTTGCATATGCATTCCATTTGCTATACATGTATTGTGCTAATAGTGTTGTGAACAAGAATGGACATGCCACATTTGAGATGCTCCTCTATCACGCACGAAAATATTTTTCTTGGTCTTTGTTGTGTGAAGGTACAAGTGCATACACGTCAACCTCTACCAAACACGTGTTTACAAGAAGAACCGCAGAGAGTTACCTATGGCTACCCTTCATCGAGCTATATCTACAAGCTAAGGTGACTTCCTTCTACTCGAGGACTCATGCTATAATCTTCATGAATTGGCTATGATTCGCTTTTTTCGTGAGCTTTGTAGGCTTCATGGAAGGTGAAGGAACATTGAAGTCTTGTCAACTCAATCTTCCCGAGGACTACTATATGGTGAACCCTAGGATCAAGAATGTCGCTTGACCTTGTCTACTTTGTGATGAGCATGTAGAGTCTAGGATGAATCTTTTTGAAGGGGGGAGATGATGTAGCCCGACCTACGGTCGTTACCACATCAAGGTCTCCAACACATGCCACGTCGTCATGGACACCAAAGGTGAATCCTATCCTCTTTGAGATCCCACTTCCTACCATATTGAATTGTATACTACTTCATACTCCATCCTATGACCATGATAGGTTCACACTGACAAGCACGGAGACCGGGGAGGAAGCCCGGAACCTCAAGCCCGACAAGACGGAAGCTTAGAAGAGGAGGAAGAAGACAGATCAACAGCAGCTAGGTCCAAGCGGTACTACCGGTCGTCGGAACCGGTAGTACCGGTCAAGCGGTACTACCGCCGAGCTACTACCGCACGATCCAGAAGGGGTTGTCCAACAGCAGCCAGACCCAAGCGGTACTACCGGTCGCAGGCCCAGTACTACCACTTGTGCCCGGTACTACCGGACCCGAGGCCCGGTACTACTGGTGATGATAGTTCCTGCACGCACCAGTTGGGCCACAGCCCATGTATTCCGTTTACTTACCTTTTCGCCTAGTTTATCCCCAAAATACCCCTTGTTTAGTGGCTGGCCTATAAATAGAGCCCCCACCCATCATGTATTCGGAAGGCATAGATGATAGACTAAAGACAACCCCCATTGTGGATCTCTAGTTTTGCCTCATCCCCTTTACCAAGGGGACCGACTATCGTCACCAACCTCGATTGGACTTTGCATCACGCATCCATCGTTGTACACGGCCTTGGAGTTCGGTGTCTCGTCTCCAAGTTGTCAAGACCCTCCCCAAGGTATTCTTCCCTCTCCGATGTGGATTTGAGGGAGCACGTTGATCGATCTTTCTTTGCGAGGATTCTATCGGACCGGTGGCCACCGTTCGGGAGCAATCGGCCTTGTATCGTGTGAGTTTTGCATGTGTTCATCGTGTTCTTCGCGAGGTGTGTGTTTGCTTCTGCTATCGCTCCCTTTCCCATTTCTTTCCCATCGATTTGACCACGAGATCCGTGAAGATCGGGCCACCCAAGAGGTTAACCCGTTTTATCAAAGTTCGATCATCACGTGAGTCTGTGTATATTCAAAGGCGAGCATCTATGTAACATCCCAATTTAAGCAACCCTGATTAAATGTCGAAAAGGCAAAAATCAGGGGAACAAAAACTTTTTCTTGCAATGTGTGCTTACTTGTTTGCTTGCGCTCAAGCAACTGTTTGTGTATTAGTTGTGTACTCCTCATCTCAACTCTAGTTTACAAAAACTATTTTACAAAAGAGATGTCTTGGCTCATCTTTCATATTCTCAAATGTTCTAGCATTTTAAAACCCGAGCCAAGATGACTTTGACACAACCAAATACTTTACTAGTCTCTATTAATAAAACTATGGAGACATATATATTATCTACTTATGTTTTCAAGACAGAACCTTCAACTACTCTTATCTCTATGTTTTCCAAAACCTTTTTAGTCCAATCTTGGTAGTAACACCAAGATGATACTTATATTACTTCAAAGAAAAACCCCTTTTCAAATTACCCCTCCTTACCTCAAGCTTGGATTGATGGTAACCCTAGTACTAGTTGGATAAGTAATATGATGAATTGCCTTGATCTGATGTCTGATGAATTGCCTTGATCTGCTGTTTGCCTTGTTTGCTTAGGAACTAGATTGAGCTAATCTAGTAGCTCATCCCTTAGGACCCAATCCTTGATTGCGATCATCAATCTCAAGCTAAGATTCCAAATCTGTATCTATCCTAAGCCACCCAATTAATCATCTCATCTCATGCTTATCTCAATCAGGGATAATCCCTCTTGATGGTTTCCAACCTAGTGGATATCCAATCCAAGTTTGATACCCTTTATTCAATCTATGCCTCATCATCAACCACTTGATGGATAGTATACACCCTTGCCATCCTCTCAAAATCATCCACACTTGCACTCTAGTCAAAATCACCAAATCTGCCAAAATGGCCAAGTCTGGATTTCTTATCTGGATACCAGCTTTAGAGATCTACCTCTTCCAACCTATGTGAATTATTGAGAATGCACTTTAACCATCTTGTAGTACATATTTAGTACTACCAAATCCCACTCTTGCCCATGTCTAATCCATTCTATCTCCCACTCTTCCATGATGGCTTTGTAGTCAAGATAATAATCTTTTCTGCAAATCTTATCATCTTGCCTACTTTGGCAAAAGCTCACGTCTATATGCCACCTTCCCTTGACCAAATACTTGCATGGTTATGATCTATTAACCATGGACTATCAACCCCCACTTCACTTGCTTCCGTTGGTAGCTTGTGCTTCCTAAAGCCACATGGTTTAGGAGGCTACCTGATGTATCTGCTATGGCAGCCTTATTTTCAACAAAGTTTGCCATCTACTCTACACCACCCCAAATGCAACCCATCCCAACTCTTGCTTCCATGATCATCTATATGACATGGTCTATCCATCCATATACCCCTTGAACCAAGGTGAGCTCTGAGCTCCCTACTCCAACCCTGTTTAGATGTCATCAGAATAACCAAACCCTAGATCCTCCAGAATCTAGTTTCCACCACTTTTCACCTCTTTTCTTCAAAACCAAGGTTGACCTTGATGCCAACATCAAGTTTACATCATCTACCTTGGATACTATAGCTAGGTAAATTTTTCCAAACCAAAGTAAACTAGGTTCAAACCACAACCAAACTAGCTCCAATCTTCTCTAGTACTACACCACAACATCCTCACCCCCTCCTGGTCGTGTACACTATAGCTGGCCACTGTAGCATCCTTGTCCTTTAGCCCTTGAAACTTTAGAGAGAGGAAAATCTCGCAATATCTTTTTAATAAAAGGGACATCAGCTACACCACTCCCCTCTCCTCTCTCTGGTAGAGCTACTGGCCCCACATCACCCCTAGCACCGCCACTCTTGCCCAATGTACAGCCCCCACCTTGCCCATGTCCAAATGGACCTTGCCTACCTCCTCTCTTGTTATAAGGCCACAGGCGACCCTAGCTCACCCCTCTGCCCTCATTTGCCCCCTCTCCCCTCCACTTACCTCCCAGAGCTCCCCTCTCCTCCCCTTGATCTGCCCTGGTCGAAAGAAGGAGGACGAGAAGCTTCGGCCTCCTCCAAGAAATCGAGCTAGGATCCTCCCTCAGCCCTCCTCTCCCTCTGCATGTCACACCAATGGACTCCCCTTGCTCCTCTGGTGCTAACCATACCCCTTTTCTTTGACATGCAGCAGCTCTAGGAGCCTCCCGACGAACCCCGATGAGCTAGGCTCGGGCGCCGCCACACAAGCTCCCTCCCAACGATGAACCACCTCGTGTCGCCCCTCATCTGGACCGTCGTCGCCAACCGCGTCGCCACGTAGCCTCCCCGACCTTCCCCGAGCCCCCGGTGAGCCTCTCCATCCCTCCCCGTCTCCAACTAGGGCTTCCTCGCCGGCGAGCTGGCCCCGTGAAGAAGACGCCCCGCGACTGTCAGATCCAGCCAGATCCGACGGCCGGGAGCGCCCGGTACCCCTTCGTCGAGGAGCCGCGAGCGGGCCAGATGTTGGGCCGCAGCTGGCTACGCGCTGCCCACGTGCATGCCCGTCGCCGTTGGGCTGGCCTGCCCCTGGCGGCCCACTCCCTCTCTGGATCTGGCCCATTGACCCTGACATTTCTCCTCTTTCCTTTTGTTTATGAGATATGGAAATCAGCAGATGGTTTAAATGCAAACAAAAAGGGAAAACCCTTCCAATTTCCCAGATCTAAATTTTTTTAGATGTACAAATGTCTTCCCAAACATGCAGACCAAGATTTACACTAAATGGATGAATAGAATAATTATGATAAATCATTTCCTAAGATCTATCCTTTTCACTAAAGAATTTCCCCAGAAAGAGTTACCACTCCAAATGGAGTAAATCCAATTTGTACAGGAAGGTATAACCCATACCTTTCCTACCCCACTGGCCCCACCTTAGTTTGCTTCCTAGTTTGACCCTGATAAAAATATCAAAAACAGAGACTTTCTACATTTAGCAAATTCTGTAGGACAAATCAAATGAGGTTTGGAACTAATTCCAACTCTCAGATGACACACACATCGATATCCTTCATAATCCAGTAGCTCATATTTTTATGAGTCACTATTGAATTTTAGTGAATTAAACTCTTTTGTGCATGGTTTATTCACTATTAAAACAATTACAGTATCTCTACAACTCCAAATTGATTGATTCCAATTTCTACAAAAAGTTATCCTCAGTACCTAACATGTGTCCTTGGAATCAAAAAAAATCTTCTGTAAAATAAATCTGATGAAAAAGACAAATCTGGACTTGTACTGCCTTTGAGAACTTCTTAAGGGCATTCTGGTAATTGTTTTGAGGAGATTCCAACTCCTCTTGATTCAGTCCATCAACTACTACCTACTCACCATGGAAATAATTTTTGGAACTCCAGAGAAGTTTTGGTGAATTATTTCCTTAAACTAGGGTTTTAATCACTATAAAATCCATTACAAATCTTTGAGAATTGATAAAATAGTGAAACCACTTTTGTTGGCTTCATTTTATCAATACCTATCTGATGGTATCATACAGATCAAGCCCTTGGTCAAAAACCCCTCTATTAGGTAGTTCCAAAACTAGAAATCCAAAGGGATCCTTTCCCTAATGCCTCCCAAATCTTCTCCCAATCCAATCAAATCAAACCACCAAACATCCTACGGATCTATATCTTGTAGTTATCCTTTAATTTCTGTATGGTTTGATGCTTGTATGCCTTGTATTGATTGGTGTATTGTTTGTTCGCACGTATGCTCAATAACGGCGATAGTTGCGATTGTGTGACGCAGAGACGAAGGAAGGATCTGGTTTCTCTTATTATTATTATACTATTGGAATTATAGTTTTCTATCGAAGTCAAGGGACACCTCGCTGGTCACAGGCAAGGCACCATTCCTGTACTCCTATATTAACCTACTTCTATTTATCAACTGTTCTATATCTCATTTATAAATTGCATGATCACAGGCTTGGTTTGTTTCAAATAAAAGTGTGTGAGTAACTTGGCTCCTCCAAGTTATGGATGAGTGTCCATTAGGACACCTACCCCTTTTGCACCTATGTTTACCCCCTTTAGACTGAGGCTAAGATGATTAAAATCTTCCCTCTTGGAAACCCACGAATTTTCAATGATAAAACGATTTTGGGATTTTTCCCTACCACAAAGTTTTCAAAATAAAACCCTTGGAAATAGGCATCATTTCTGAGTGGAAATTTTACTAAAAGAAGATATGAGGTGGATGAAGAGAAAGTCAAACAAGAGGAAGATAAGGGATGTTCTAAGCCAATGTCCGAACAATTTTACCTGTGCAACCACATTACCCCAGATGCTGGGGCTTAGCTCGTAGTTTGTGATCCTTAGCCGGGGCTGCTCGTACTCGCTAAAGGGGAGAAATCCCCTGAAATCCGGGCTATCTGGGAGAAGGCACTGGTGCAACAATTGGGTATCTTGTGGACGGTATGCTTTTAGGTAGTACGGATGGAAGATTGTCACTATTGCTATCTGCCAGACTTCGGTCTGGAGATAGTGTTCAGTACGGAAGGCAGGACCAGGGTCGTAGTATCCCATACTCGTACCGGAGAGAACAACCCAAAAGTAAAAGCCGTCGTTGCTAGGGATGGACAAATTAAAAGTCTAGGTTTGATTATCCGAGCCCCTGTCTACCGTGAGTAGCAGGCCATGGTTTTATCCCGGCGGATGTATTGATTCTTGTGGGTAAAGTGCACAAGCTCTGCAGAGTCTAATCCATTAGAATAGCCATGTCTACGGATAAGGACGGTTGGACTGGCAAGTGCTAGGAGGACCCTTCGGATAAGTTATGATGAAACAAAGGATGTGACTTGGTCACGAGTGAAGATAAGAATGAGTTTGGTTTTGACCAGAAGTGGTCAAAGATTTTAAAAAGGGTTTTACTACCAAAACTATTTTTAAATATTTTTACCAAGGATGTGGAGATGTCCAGGTTTTCAAAAAGGAGACATATTTTTTCTGAAAACTACTTTTCAACAAAGATATAGATATGCCACTGCTAGGTCTTTCAAAAACAATTGTAGAGTAGAGCTATCTCGCCACAGCCAAATATGCATTTCTCTTATTACCCTTGTCTCGGTGGTTTGCGAGTACATTCAAAGTACTCACTGGAATTGTCCCTGGCTATTTACTTGGCCATATTGCAGATGTTAAGAAGTGATGGAGATGCTGACGTATATGCGAGCTAGGCCGTCTTTCCAGTCAGTTGCGTATAGGTTAAGGCACGGGCTCTCCGCTGAAGACTTCCGCTACTTGTGTTGTAATCGCCATAATGGCCACTTTGTAAGTTTTGTACTAGTTACTTTATGGATGTTGTAACGATACTAGTCGGTTATGCTCACAACTCACTGATCATGGGACCATGAATTGTATGCATAACGGGTATTCTCGGACCGTAAATCCGGGGTGCCACAATCTATATGTTGGAGATATGCCCTAGAGCCAATAATAAAAGTATTTATTACTATATCTTTCTATTTATGATAAATGTTTACATTCATGCTATAATAATATTAACCAGAAACATTAATAGTTGTGTGATTTTTAAACTTATTAGATTCCCTAGTAAAACCTCTTTATAATACTAGCTTGTTGATTGATAGATGATCATGGTTTCCTGATCATGAACATTGAGATGTTATTAACAACAAAATCATATCATTAGGAGAATGGTGTGATCGACATACTCCTATAGATAAGCGTAGCATAAAGATCAAGTCATTTCAATAGTTTGTTTGCTATAAGCTTTATGATACATAGTAACCTGATTCCGTCGACCATGAGATCATTCTAATCACCATCACCGGATGAATGCTTTGATGACATCAAACACCACTTCGTAACTGGGTGGTTATAAAGGTGGCATTGAGTGTTCGGAAAGTATGTGTTGAGGAACATGGATCAAGAGTGGGATTTGTCCATCCATATGACGGATAGATATACTCTAGGCCCTCTCGGTGGAATGTCATCCAATTAGCTTGCAAGCATGTGACTGGCTCACAAGGGATCACATATCACGGGAACAAGAAAAGAGTACTTGTCGGTAACGAGGTTGAACTAGGTATGTAGAGAAACCGATGATCAGACCTCGGACAAGTAAAGTATCGTGAGACAAAGGGAAATTGGTATCGTATGTAAATGGTTCATACGATCACAAAGTAATCATAGAAATATGTGGGAGCCATATGAATTTCCAGATTCCTCTATTGGTTATTGATCGGAGAAGAGTCTCGGTCATGTATGCGTAATTCACGAACCATAGGGAGACACACTTAAGGATTTAATGTTGTTTAGTTGATATGGTATGTAAGTAGGAAGACCGAATGTTGTTTAGAGCCTCGGATGGGATTTGGGATATCACGAGGAGATCCGGAATGGTCTAGAGAATAAGATTCAGATAAGAAAAGTGCAATTCCAGAGTTCGGGAATGATTCCGGTGTTTTCACCGGAATGATCTAGAAGGGCCAAGAAGGTTCACTGGACCGGAAGGTGAAGGGTACATGAATGTGTCATGACTAAGTGGAATGATTGCATCATGTCCTAGGTCACTATGCTAGGCTGTTTAAAATAAATAAATTAAATTCCTTAATTGAAAGTCAAAAGGCAAGTTTGAAAAGTCAAACTAGGACAATGTTTCATGGTGGAGGGAGGAGAGGAAACCTCCTCTCCCTCTAGCACGCTCCTAGTTAAAGAGGGAGTTAGGGAAGGTTTCAAACTCCCCTCCCCTAGCTGCCCCTCCCTCTCATAAATAGAGGGGAGGGGTGCCCCCTCCCACACCACAACCAACCCAACCCCCCCAAGTCGTCGCCGCGCCGCTGCCTCACCAAGTCGCCGCCACCCTAGTTGCCGCCGACCACCTCCTCCTCTCTGGATTCTAAACCCTAGATGTGAGGGAACCCTACTACTCCACCATAACCAGCTCCAGCTTAAGGCAAAGCCCTGCAGGATTTCCCCTCTAACTTCGACACCACGCCGTCGTGCTGCCGGAATCGCGAGGAGAGAACTACAACCTCCACTGCCTACTGGAACAAGGGAGAGGAAGGTCTGCATAGAGTACTGAATGTGTGATCGACTGCGGGAGCATTGCCGAAACGCGGCGCCGGAAGGATCATCTACGAGATCTTGAGATCGGCAAGTGAACAACTACATCACCCACGAGAATCTGCTCTCGTTAACTGCTTTGGAATCTTCAAGGGTGAGTACTCTAATCGACTCGTTGCTACAATCTAGTAGATAGATCTTTGCTTGTGCGTGTTCATGCGGTAGAATTTTTTTGTTTTCCATGCTACGAACACCTACAGTGGTATCATAGTCGTGTATATATGTTGATCTGTTGCACGAGTAGGACACAATGGTCATTGTGGGCGTTGGTTATTATCAATTGCTTTTTGTGTACTTTGCATCTTGCGATATGGTGGGATGAAGCGGCCCGGGCTAATCTTACATGACATCGTAGATGAGACTTGCTCCACGCTCAACATGCAAATTGTATTTCATAAGTGTCTTTGCGGGTGTCTATCTCTCCCATCATAGTAAATATTCAATTTACAACGGGCACTTGATAGTTCAAGCATCAACCTTTTCTTGTTCATAAGTTAGAACGGTACTTATTGAAAGCCCCAAACCACATAAAATATGCAAAGAAAATTAGAGGCGTCTAACTTTGTTTTGCAGGGGCGTGCTGTGATGTGATATGGCCATAATTGTGATTATATATGATGTATGCAATGTTTCTTATTGTAAGTCGACAACTATCGGGGGGATCACCCCCCAGGTAGGCTAACCGGACAATATGCAGAGGCAATGTAACTGCCAGCCGGCTGGCCCTGCCGGATGTAAAACCTCAAAAGCAGGTCAAGAAGTAGTATACGCGTAGAGAAAGCTAGCAAACTAGCCAGCCGGATAAAAAGCACTCCTAACAGTATCCAGCCGGCTGGGATCCCCCATCCGGATGGAGCAAGACAATCTAGGAGCAAGCTGGCAGAACCTTTAGCCGGATAAAGAAGCAAAGACAAGACGCTTAGCTGGATGGGTCGAACCACCCGGTCAAGATGGAGTATCCGGCTAGGGCGACCTAGCCAGACCTTGAAGGCAGACGAGTGACGTAGGGCATAGTACCCCGTAGCCCTGGTAGACCGAAGGACAGACGCAGCAGCACCGAATAATGCAGGTGCTACCTATCAGTGTTGCATGCAGAAATGCTTGCACTCGAAGATCGGCCGGAATGTGAACGCGTACGTGGATGATGTCATCATCAAGACGAAGGAGAAGCAAACCCTGCTGGAGGACCTCGTCGAGACGTTCGCGAACCTTCTCCGGTACCAGATGAAGCTCAACCTGGAGAAGTACGTGTTCGGCATGCTAGCCGGACAACTCCTTGGTTTCCTCGTGTTGAGACGAGGAATCGAGGCCAATTCGGAGAAGATCGCGGCTATCGGGAGGATGCAGCCACCTAAGAGCTTGCTCGGCGTCCAGAAATTCACCGGATGCTTGGCTTCCCTCAGCCATTCGTCAGCCAGCTTGGGGAGAAGGCATTGCCACTGTACCAGCTGATGAAGAAGACGGACAAGTTCACTTGGACTACGTAGGCGGATGCCGCGTTCCACGACCTCAAGCGCATGCTATCCATAGTGTCGGTTCTCGCCAGGCTGGCTGAGAAGGAGCCGATGATGCTCTACATAGCCGCTACCAACCGGGTCGTCAGCGTCGTCCAGTCGGTGGAGCGTCACGAGGAAGGCAAGGCCCAGCCGGTTCAGCGACCCTTCTACTACCTCAGCGAATTGCTCTGCCTCTCCAAGCAGAACTACCCCCACTACTAGAATATGTGCTACGACGTGTACCTGGCTTGCAAGAAGCTCAAGCACTACTTCCAGGAGCATCCGCTCACCGTGGTGTCCATCGCGCCATTGGGAGAGATCTTCGGAAACAAGGACGCCACATGCCGAGTAGCCAAGTGGGCCTTCGAGCTGGCCGCCTATTGCATCCGATACGAGCCCAGGATCACCATCAAGTCTCAGGCGGTGGCAGATTTCTTCGTCGACTGGGCGGAGAACCAGTACCAGCTGCCGGTTCCTGATTCTGACTACTAGAAGTTGCACTTCGATGGCTCTGAGATGCGCGGGGGCTTGGGAGCCGGCATCGTTCTCACCTCGCCCAAGGGAGACTGGCTGGAGTACGTACTGCAGATCCACTTCACCGCGTCGAACAACGTCGCCGAGTACGAGGCTCTCGTGCACGGGCTTCGGCTCTGAAAAGACATCGGCATCCGCTGGATCCTTTGCTTCGGCGATTCAGATCTTGTGGTGCAGCAAGTATCTAGCGAGTGGGACACTCGGGACGCCAACATGGCCCTATACCAGTTCCACATCTATCTACTCAGTGCCGCATTTGAGGGATGTAAATTCCATAATATTCCCCGCTCCAACAACAAGGCGGCGACCAGAGTGACGTTCCGCACGGGACCCCGTACTTTGTCCGGCGAGCGCGTGGCTTCTAGCCTCGTGCTCATGATAGGAAAATTCAACTGCGTCATCGAGAACTCTCGTTGCTTCGCCAGTTCCAGTTTCCCGGCAGGCGGCTCCATCCTGCTATTCGGCGACCTGCCCATCTACGTCTCCGCCGTGCCGGAGGGTTTCTCTCGGGAGATCGTCTCTTTTGTCGAGTCGCTGGCCGCAGCCGGCAGCGCGCTTCTCGCGCCCCATAGCGCAGAGGTGATGATGTCCGGCTCCAGTCATGGCCGTCGTCCCGCCCTCGAGCGCAACAGTTACCTAGCCGGCACGTCCACTCCCCAGTGTGAGAAGGGCATGGTGGAAGAGGTTATTGAGGAGCTCCTCGAGCCGGTTGATCTCAGAGAGAACCCGGAAGAGGCGATGACCAAGATCGAGGCAGCGTGAGAGCGTTTGCTTCAGCAGGCTCAGGGCTTGGCCTCCACCAAGTACCATATGGAGAGCAACATCCGCGAGTATCACCGTGCCCATGGACTCACCCCGGCTAATCAAGATCCTAGCCGGCTGGGTTCCGCGCAGCGTCGCGGGGGAGAGTTGGGCGCCCATTTCGAGAAAGATGTCGAGCCAGGTCCCCACACGTAGTTCCCACCGCTTGTGTATGACACTGTGGTCAAGAATGTTCGGGTGGCACGAGCCATCGTGGAAGATTTGCCTCACCTAGAGGGGGAGGAAAAAATGTGGCAGTTTCAGCGGGTGCAACACCTGCTGCGTGTGGCTGACGAGCAGGCCGAGACCGCTCGGATCGCGTACGAGTCAGGAGCCGGCTCTAGAGGGAACCGTATGGGTGGAAGCAGCCGGGGAGGCCCTCGCCGGACTGAGTACTCCACGTCTCCGGGCCAGCACCATGCGCACCCGTTCTCTAAGCGTCGCCAGTCTGGCAGCAGCCAACCCCACGGTGACCAAGGTGGCACGAGCCATCCGCCTCCAGCTTGCCAGAACCACCCTCCACCCCCTCCCCCATCCTACCTCACTAGACGGGTGGGAACGCCCAATCCGGTTGAGCCGGACGCGCGTGACCGAATCGACCTGCTGATACAAGCTTGCATCACGGAGGAGGAAGACGCAACCGGCCCAGTGTGCTTCGGGCCGCGCATCCGAAAGGATCCGTTCCCTGACAAGTTCTCCCTGCCACAGGATACCCCCAAATATGACAGCAACGTGAAGCCGGAAGACTGGCTGACCGACTATGTCACAGCAGTCGGAATGGCCCATGGCAACAAGTGTGTGGCGGTTCGCTACATCCCCCACATGCTGACCAGCTCGGCGAGAACTTGGCTGAACAACCTCATGCCCAACAGCATCAACGCCTGGCCTGACTTCGAGAAGGTCTTCATCCTGAACTTCAACGGCACCTACAAGCGCTCGGGTAAACCCCGTGATCTTTATCTGTGCATCTGGGGAGACCGCGAGTCGGATCACGAGTATCTTGCCCGCTGTACCGAGCTGCACAACTTCTGCGAACGGCTGGAGGATAAGAAAGTAATCAGTTTCTTCATCGAGGGGTGCCGGGAAGGCATGATGCTGCGCCACCGGCTTCTATGCGATGAGCCCAGGACCATGGCGGAGCTGATGACCGTTGCAGACTAGTACGCCACCGCAGACGCGGCAATGAAGAAGTCACTCCGGGTGAATGCGGATGGACGGCCATTTCCGACCGAGCCGGATCGAGAGAAGCAGGCTAGGCAAGGAGGAGATGCCGGATCGTCCAGGCGGCCTGGCGGCGACAACCGCTACCAGGGAAAGTGTCCGGTTGAGCAGAACCCCCGCTACCACTAGAGGCAAGTCAACACGATGCAAGGCCCGCTGGCTGGCAATGACAAGAGGCAGAAAAATGCCTTCACCTTCGAGTATATGTTTGACGGGTCGTGCAAGTACCACACCGGCGCCTTCAAGCCGGCTACACACACCACTCAGCAATGCAGATGGACCCGGTAGATCAAGGAGTAGTCTGGCTTGCCTCCTCTCCCCCACCCCCTCCCAGCGGACCCTCGCCACCGGCTAGGGCAACCGGCAACAACCACAGCAATGGGGCCTATCCTGAGCAGCACGAGAACTACCACATCTTTGAGGCCGAGCCGATTGACAGCAGTAGCCGGAAGCAGCACAGCGTAGGTGAACGCTGTCGTTCCCCTGGCCCCCCTGCGCCTCAACTGGTCCGAGACTCCCATCACCTGGAGCCAAGAGGATCAGCTGGATATGCTCCCGAATCCCGAGGTCTACACGATGGTGTTAGACCCTCTTCTCATCTCCATTGTGTGAACCTGTCGGTTCTCACGCATGCTAGTAGACGGTGGGAGCAGCCTCAACCTGCTTTACCGGTCTTCCTTGGAGAAGCTAGGCATCCGGGAGTGCGACCTGCAGCCCTCGACCACTATGTTCCACAGAGTCTCGCCTGGGCCACCGTGCGTCCCGTTGGGAAAGATTCGGCTGGATGTCATATTCGGCTCAGAGGAGAACTTCCAGCGCGAGCCGATCTGGTTTGAGGTGGTTAGCCTTGCCAGCACCTACCATGTCCTTCTCGGACGCCCTGCCCTTGCCAAGTTCATGGCGGTCCCCCACTATGCATACCTCAAGATGAAGTTGCCAGGGCCGAATGGTGTGATCACCATGGCCGGCTGCTTCAGGCAGTCCATGGCGTGTGCGAAGAAAGGAGAAAAGATAGCCAAGGCCCTGCTCATCGCCAAAGAGAAGCGCGATATGATGCGCAACGTTGCCATGCTACATCAAGAGGTGCCGGCTGGCTTGAAGCCGGTTGGGGACATGGCGTTCTAGCCGTCCAAGGACACCAGGCAGATCCCGCTCGACCCGGATGACCCCTCCAAGTGCGTCACCATTGGTGTCGGCTTGGATAACAAATAGGAAAGCGCGCTCATTGACTTCCTCCGTGAGAATCGCAACATCTTTGCATGGTCTCCCAGATACATGTCGGGTGTGCCGAGGGAGTTCGCCGAGCACTCCCTTCATGTGTGACCTGACGCCAAGCCAGTCAAGCAGCCCCTCCGTTGCTTCGCGATGCCAGCTTCATCATGGAAGTATACCACCCGGATTGGCTGGCCAACCTAGTCCTGGTGTTGAAGAAGAAAAAGACTTGGCGCATGTGTATCGACTACACGAGCCTGAATAAGGCCTACCCAAAAGACCCTTTCCCTTTGTCCCGTATTAATCAAGTGATTGACTCTACGGCCAGCTGCGAGTTGCTCTCCTTTCTTGATTGTTATTCCGACTATAATCAGATACGGCTGAATCGGGCTGATCAATTGAAAACGTTGTTCATCACCCCGTACGGGCCATACTTATATGTAACCATGCCATTCGGCCTGAAGAATGCAGGTGCTACCTATCAGTGTTGCATGCAGAAATGCTTACACTCGCAGATCGGCCGGCGGAATGTGCACGCATGGTGGATGATGTCATCATCAAGATGAAGGAGAAGCAAACCCTGCTCGAGGACCTCGTCGAGACGTTCGCGAACCTTCGCCGGTACCAGATGAAGCTCAACCTGGAGAAGTACGTGTTCGGCATGCCAGCCGGACAACTCCTTGGTTTCCTCATGTTGAGACGAGGGATCGAGGCCAATTCGGAGAAGATCGCGGCTATCGGGATGATGCAGCCACCTAAGAGCTTGCTCGACGTCCAGAAGTTCACCAGATGGTTGGCTTCCCTCAGCCATTCGTTAGCCAGCTTGGGGAGAAGGCATTGCCACTGTACCAGCTGATGAAGAAGACGGAGAAGTTCACTTGGACTACGCAGGCGGATGCCGCGTTCCACGACCTCAAGCGCATGCTATCCATAGCGTCGGTTCTCGCCAGGCTGGCTGAGAAGGAGCCGATGATGCTCTACATAGCGTCGGTTCTCTACATAGAAGATGTGCTACGACGTGTACCTGGCTTGCAAGAAGCTCAAGCACTACTTCCAGGAGCATCCGCTCACCGTGGTGTCCATCGCGCCATTGGGAGAGATCTTCGGAAACAAGGATGCCACAGGCCGAGTAGCCAAGTGGGCCTTCGAGCTGGCCGCCTATTGCATCTGGTACGAGCCCAGGATCACCATCAAGTCTTAGGCGGTTGCAGATTTCTTCGTCGACTAGGCGGAGAACCAGTACCAGCCGCCGGTTCCTGATTCTGACTACTAGAAGTTGCACTTCGATGGCTCTGAGATGCGCGGGGGCTTGGGAGCCGGCATCGTTCTCACCTCGCCCAAGGGAGACTGGCTGGAGTATGTACTGCCGATGCACTTCACCGCGTCGAACAACGTCGCCGAGTACGAGGCTCTCGTGCACGGGCTTCGGCTCTCAAAAGACATCGGCATCCGCCGGATCCTTTGCTTTGGCGATTCAGATCTTCTGGTGCAGCAAGTATCCAGCGAGTGGGACACTCGGGACGCCAACATGGCCCTGTACCAGTTCCAAATCTAGCTACTCAGTGCCGGCTTTGAGGGATGTAAATTCCATCATATTCCCCGCTCCAACAACAAGGCGGCCAATGCGCTCGCATGAGTCGGATCCACCAGAGCGGCCATCGCGCCCGGAGTATCCTTGGAGCACCTCCGCAAGCCCATCATCACCCCCTCTCCGGAGTTCGAGTCCATTATATGGGTAGCAGACCCGGGGGCTGCCGGATTGATAGAGCTGGGCCCTGTTGTTGTGCCTTTCGGTTCGAAAGACCCGGGGGTTGCTTCCTCCTCAGGCAAGACATCGGCGAGCAAGGAAAAGGGATCAAGGTTGCCGACTCGGGCACCCCACCCAACCGACCCCCAGGTGAGCTCCAGATCGTGCCGGATAGTATCTTCACTATTCGGGAAGTGCCATCCTGGGCCCAACCTGTCATGAACTACCTCCTCAACGACGAGATCCCAGCTGACGAGGTGGAGGCAAGGAAAATCCGGTGCCACACACACATACACCATCATCAACAAGGAACTGTACATGCGCGGCGCCACAGACGTTTTCTAGCGGTGCGTCGACGCGGATACCGGCTACCGGCTGTTGAAGGAAATCCACCAGGGGGAGTGCGGTCACCACGCCTCGTCTCACGCCTTGGTGTCAAAGGAAATGCACCATGAATTCTACTGGCCTACCGCCTCGGAGGACGCGGACCAGCTGGTTCGCGCGTGCAACGGGTGCCAACAGTTTGGCCGGCTAAAGCATATGCCGATTTCAGCGCTCAAGACCATATTGATCACGTGGCCCTTTGCCGTTTGGGGGCTAGACATTGTCGGCCCCTTCAAGCGAGCCCGAGCCGGCATGACCCACCTTCTGGTGGCGGTAGACAAGTTCACCAAATGGATCGAGGTATAGCCTATCCGGAAGATGGACGGGGCCACGGTCGTCACCTTCTTCCGCGACATCATCATCCGGTTCGGGTACCCCATAGTATCATCACCAACAACGGCACGAACTTTGCCAAGGGGTCCTTCGCCCGGTTTTGCCACAACAAGGGGATCCACTGGACCTCGTGTCCGTCGCGCACCTGCAGTCCAATGGGCAGGTGGCAAGAGCCAATGGCTTTGTGCTAGATGGAATCAAGCCCTGGCTGATCGAGCCACTGAAGTGGTCACCCGGCTGCTGGATCGAGGAACTCCCGGCTGTGCTGTGGAGCCTCCGCAGCACCCCGAATAGATCAACCGGCTTTACCCCGTTCTTCGTCACCTACGGCTCGGAAGCGGTCCTCCCGGCGGACATCGAGTTCGACTCACCCCGCAAGATCCTTTACATGGATAAGGAGACCCAAGAGGCGATGGAGGATAGCGTGGACATCCTCTAGGAGGCCCGCGAGCTGGCCTTGTCCAAATTGGCCATCTACCAGCAAGGGTTGCGCCGGTATCACTCCAACCGCATCCGGCCCGTCGCGTTCTGCGAAGGTGACCTGGTGATCCGGCTAATACAAGACACGAAGGGCATGCACAAGTTTTCCCCTCTGTGGGAGGGCCCCTTCATCATCAGCAAGGAGCTACACAACAACTCCTACTACCTCATCGACGCGCAGCAGCCGCGTATGAACAAGATGGATAAGTCGGACAAGGAGACGGAGCGACAGTGGAACGCAGACCTTCTCCGACTATTTTACACTTAGTCGCAAATCAGTCTATGTATCCAGAACCCTGAATGAATGAAAGATGTGGAACCCCGGCTGACGCTCAGGGCCTCCTTCCTAGAAAATTTGTTGTTGTTCATTTGCTATTAAACCCTACAACATTTTTTCTCGCTTCCATCGACCCCAAATCGTGGGGGCTCGCCAGTTGGCCCGGCCTGCTAATTCTATAAGCCAACTGAGTAGTGTGCAACCCGGCTGTTCGGCTAGCAAGAGCAAAAGCCCGAGGCATCCCACACAAAAAACGATGAAAGATGCGACAGATCGGACAGTCCGGCCATGTGCCTAGTTGGTATTTTCTGGCTACTAAGCCTCTACTACAGTGCGGAAATGTATTGTCAGCTCCCTTTGGTTCTGGCTCCAGACCGAAACCCGGTTGTCCGGCAAGGTGCAGCGTAAACAACATTGCGCACGAGAAAGCGACTAAGTGTTCAGAAAAGCACGAGCTAGTTTTCGAAAAAAGAGATTTTAGTCGGACAATAGAAAGACATGGAACATAATAATCTATTGATAATAAATCATTTTCGTGTGTTTCATTTTCAAACCGCACCGAGACGAAAATCAAAGACGAAGAATATTCGAAGCACCTACCTGCGATAGCCACTCCGAATCTCAGGGGCTACACCCAATGGGTGCGCTGGCGCGCCCCCACTGGAAGAATGTAGTGCCCGGCTAGAAGGTGTGCTAGCCGTCCAGAGCAAGTCGGTAGATTTCTACCAAGTCAGAAGCGCAAGGTGGAAAGAAAACACAAGGGAAAAAGGGCTCATGGCCGAGTAAGTCAGGAGCGAAATTTTTTCAAGCAAGAAGCAAGATAAAGCCGGTTGGAATGGACCAGTTGGAAAAGCTAGCCAATCGAGACACGATAATAAGCGGGTGCATGAAGGAAAGACCCGGACAGACGATAATTAAACGATGGGGGCGAGGCCCCCGCAGATCAAAGTCTCCAAACACAAGTACCAAAGGCAAAGTTCTGAAAACCAAAAACTATTTACAATTCCACCCGACATCCCGGGGATCTTCTTCTTCTTCATGTCGCCGGGACCTTGCCGTGGGGAGCCGAGCCGGCCCCGTCCGACCGGGAGGATGTCTCCGCCTCACCTTCCGCCCCTGCACTCACCTCGCTCTTTGTCAGCACCTCATCCATGTCGGCGTAGCCGGTGCTCGTGATAGCAGCAGAGCGGAGTCTGGGGTTGGCCTGGCGCATGATGGGAAGGTCTGTGCTGGCTTGGAAGCCATCCGTCAAGGCTCCAAAGCGCGTCCTTGTACCAGTTGAGCATCAACGCCAAGGCCATCTCAGCACCAGCGAGAGCAGCAAGGTCGTGAAGCCGGTCAATAGCGTTCAGCGTGTCGCCTAGATTGATGGCGAGGGCCCCCATGGTCTCCTGCAGGATCTCCCGCAGGAAGACAAGGTCGTGGATGCCGGCGCCAGCTTTACGGAGGTTGGCGGAGTCCTCCCCGAGCTGAGCCACCAGATCCCGGACGCTGGCCTTCTCACCCGGCGTGACCTACTGCACCTGGTGGTAGGCAAGGGCATCTACTTGCGGGTAGAAGCCTTTTTTATCAGAGGGAGGAAGTCAAAAAAGGAAATCCGGCAGGGGCAGTCGGATGGAATGAAAAGAAGAAGAAGTCGGACTTACCCTTGGAGACGTGGCCGATGTTCATTAGCTCATCCTCCAGGAAGGTAGTGTGCTCCTTCAGCCGGGTGACCTCCGTATCCAGGAGATCAAAGGCGGTGGCCCGGCTGGCGAGGGCCTCATCGCGCTCCTTCATGGTGGCCTCCAGCTGGTTCACCCGGGAGTGCCATTCTTTGTTCTGCAGCTGGAGTGCAGAGTTGTCCCGGCTGAGGCGCGCGTCAGTCAGTAAATCTCACATTGGGCACATACAAGAATGGTTGTGGCAAGATAGGAAGAAAGGCAAGTAAGAATGTAGCCGGACACACAAAAGAGAGCAAGACGGAAGACTTACTCCGTGCGGTCCCCCATGCCGTCGCTAGTTGGTGGCCTGGTTGGCGCTGGCCAGTGTCGCTTGGAGCTGTCGGCACTGCTTGATCCCTGCCTCGAGATTTCCCTTGAGGGCTTGCAACGAGGGCTCCTCCTCCATGCGAAGCGGCATCAGGGGCCGGCTAAGGCAGTCGAGGCGTCATGGGCGGCCACCAACCACTGCACCATCGCCTCCTCGCCGTAGTCGACGTCCTCCACCACCACCATTTCCTTGACGACGCACGAGCCCCCCGCACCGGCTAAAGAGCGCCCACCAGGGCTGGAGATCACATCCGGCTGACTCACCGCGGGCACGGGCGTGGTGGGAGCCGGCTGGAGCACGACCGCCGGCTCTGGTGGGGCCAGGGTTTCAGTTGGGGGAGGCGGAGCGGCCGTCGAGGGAGCATCCGGCTACACCGAAGGGTCACGAGGTGGCAAGGCGAATGTGTTGCGAGTCGGGTTCGCGGTGAAGGAAAGAAGAGAACTGTGAAGGAAAAATGAGGTCAAGAACAAAAGTGAGAACAAAGACAAGCGCAAGAAAAGCAAGGTAGAGGAAACACAAGATTACCCCTGCACCACAGGTGCGCTGGCTCTCTTCCGGGCACCCCTGGCCCAGCCGAGGCAGGGAGGAACGCCCACCCGGCTACGCTTCACAGCTGTATCTCCGGGAGCGGAAGCGCTGCTCGAGCTCCCCTTGCCGGCCCGCTTCCATGCCAGCTCGGGTGGCACGGTGCCGTCGCTCTCATCGGGTGCAGGGTCGTGTGGGTCCTCCACCGCCTCGTTATTCCGTCTAGGGAAGAACCCAACCTCGCCATTCGATCCCTCGCTGTGGTCTGGCGTGGGCGCGGCTCGGTGAGTTCAGCGGTGAAGACCTAGAGGGGCTCCTCACCCTCCTCTTAGATGATGCAGGGGAAGGATTGCAAGAGAAGAAGAAAGTCAGGGCCAGATCAAGCAGTGATGCCGGACGAAGCAAGAATAAGACAAATGCAAGGAAAATCCACAAGTTAAACTCACCCGGGGAGCGTGGTTCTCCTGGGTGTAGGAAGCAAGACCAAAGAGCCAGTTGGCCTTGATCTTCTCCTTGGTGGTCATCCACACCCACTCGTAGAGGTTGGCAAAGGGGGGATCAAGGCGGGAGAGTCGGGTTGGGTCTAGGCGCCTGGAGTAGTAGCACATCTTGTGTGTCCGCTGCTCGAGGGGCATCATTAGCCGGATGGCCCAGCTGAGCGTCACGTCGACGCCAGTCAAGCCGGCCGTGACCAGCGCCCTCATCCGTCGCAGCAGCTCCTTTGACTCGGGCTTGGAGCCGAAGTTCTTCTTCTCCTAGTTCGCCCGGGTGAACTCAGTGTCTTGGAAGGCTGGGAGGTTGAGGTGGTCCTCAGCACCCAAGTTTCGTACATAAAAGTACATCTGTTGCCACAGCTTGACCGTGTCGTGCAACCGGAACTTGGGGTAGCCGGTTTGGGCGCAGGAGTAGATGGAGGCGCCACCGCAGGGCACGACTGGCCCCTTGGTGTATTGCACATGTGGCCGGATGAGGAATATCCGGTAGAAGAGCCCGAGATCCTGCTGGATCCAGAGGTAGAACTCGTAGATTGCTACAAAGTGCGCCAGAATGCCGATTGAATTCGGGCCGAGATGGTGGAGGCGGAGATCAAAGTGGGCAAGTAAGGAAAGGAGGAAGGCGCTAGCCAGGAAGGCCAGGCCACACGCGAGATGCGCGAGAAAGACGACGCGCTTGCCGGCTTGCGGTGCCGGCGAGATTTCGCCGGCCGGGGCCAGGCGGACCTCGACCTCGCCGACGGTGGGCACCAGGCGCGACCGCCGGTACTTCTCAACATGCGCCTCCGTTACAGAGGAGCCACATCACGCGCTACGGCTCTCGGCCATCTCGAAGGTGGCGGTGCATGGCATAGAGGAATGAGGAAGAGGGGAAGGAGAAGGGGGAGCGGCGGAGGAGTGGAAGTGTCCCACTGCTCCGGCAGGCAAAAAGAAGGTGGCGCCGGCAAAGCGAAGGCGGTGTGAGATCGTCGGCGGTGCAGGCGCAAAGAAACAGCAAGAGGCAGAGAGGTGCAAGGCAGCAACGGCAAGGAGAAAGGGGGCGAATGTCAAGTGAAGGGCGACGGGGCACTACGGGCGGTACTTAAGGTGCCACGCAGGCGAACCGCCGGCTCGCCACGTGGTAGCGCCCCACAGCCCCCTAGTGGATGGATCGACTTTGCCGGTGCGAGCGGCACAGAAGATCCTGGGCATGGGAGGCGAGGCTACCAGGACGGTTCTTGAGGCAGCGCCTGACGCGACCCCTCGACGTATGTCGCTTCAGTCATCATCACCCTGTGGCTGACGCCAGCGATGACGCGGCCGAGCAGCTCAACCGCCAAAACTCAACCGGGAGAAATTCAAACTAGCTTTTGGAGCCCGCACACATTTCGCCTAAGGGTGGAATCTACGCGTGCTCGGGGGCTAGTGTCGGGGGGATCACCCCCAGGTAGGCTAACAGGAAAAGATGCAAAGGCAATGTAACTTCTAGCAGGATGTAAAAGCTCAAAAGTAGGTCAAGAAGAAGACCTGACGCAGAGCAAGCTAGCAAACCAGCCAGCCGGATAAAAAGCACTCCTAACATTGTCCAGCCGGATGGAGCAAGACAAGCCAGGAGCGAGCCGGCAGAAACCATCAGCTGGATAAAGAAGCAAACACAAGATGCTTAGCCGGATGGGTCCAACCACCTGGTCAAGACAGAGTAGCCGGCTAGGGTGACCTAGCCGGACCTTCAAGGCAGACAGATGGCGTAGGGCACAGTACCCCGCAACCCTGGTAGAACGAAGGATAGACGCAGCAGCACCAACGCCGGAGGAGACGGCCCGTACCCATGTTGGGTGGGAACACGGGCCACCGCCCGTGTAGGCCGGGGCAACCTCCTCTGTTTCCGTGTCCGGCGGGGGCGCCTGTCACTGTTTTCGTGCTGGACGGGGAGCACGACACTGTACAAGACGTCAGGGAGGCAAAACACTATGTTGTAATAGTCGGCCGGGCCTGCCTGTGAGACCCGCCAGTCGGCAGTGAATTTGCCCATGCCGCCTCAGCCTATATAAGGGGTGGCAGGGGCATCGTAGGAAGGGTTGGTCACTCCTCCTTCTATCTAGAGATAGATATATCTCAAGGAGCCATTGTAGCACTTTGTGTGTTCATCCAGATAGTCAGATCGGCAGGAGTAGGGGTGTTACCTCACCACGAGGGCCCCGAACCTGGGTACTTCCTGTGTCCCCGACGCATGCTTATGTCCAATCCCTCCTGCGGACGCCGTCGCTCGCTTCCCTGCCCGCTCCCACACCACGAACTAGCATGCTCAGGCACTATCATTTCCATAACAACGACAGCAACCGGCAAGAGCCTTATGGTTGTCTTTTAATTTTGTTAAGACATGTGTGTCTATTATTCAAAGTAGTTGTAATAGTTGATGCTAGTGGACGAAAACCATGGGCGGCGCCATTTACCTTGACGCCACGCCGATGATGATGGAGATCATGTTCGTGCTGGAAGATGGAGACTGGAGGCACAAGAAGAAATGCCATATCATATCACATATTTTGAATTGCATGTGATGTTGATCCTTTTATGCATCCTGTATTGCTTAGTTCATGACGGTAGCATTATAAGATGATGCCTCTCACAAAATATCAAGTTATAAAGTGTTCGTCCTTAGTATGCACCGTTGGCAAGACTCGTTGTTTCGAAGCACCACGTGATGATCAGGTGTGTTAGATTCTGCGAGTGTATACAATGGGAGCAAGCTAGATTTTCTCATGCGGAAACTAAGGTTTGATCTTAACGAGCCTAGCATGTATAGACATGATCTTTAAACATGGATCACCGAAAGGTAAATCATGGGTCATATAGTAGATATGATGAATATGTTGATTGTTCGCCTTTGAAACTACACCATCTCTCGTGATGTTCGGTTTTGATGTAGTGGATTTGGTTCGTGTAATCACTAAAACAATGTGAGGGATGTTGTTTTGAGTGGGAGTTCACCTAGGTTAATTTAACTATTAATTAGAACTAAATTTGTCATAAACTTAGGCTAAATTATTTCAAATATGTTGTACATCAATGGCGGCTTCTACCATCAATTTTAATGCATTCCTAGAGAAAGAAAAGTTGAAAAACAATGGAAGCAACCTTGCGGATTGGTTCCGTAGTTTGAGGATTGTGCTTAATGCTAGCCAGTTGACCTATCTGCTGGATGCACCTCTGGGTGACCCACCTGCAGAAGATGATACCGATGATGAGAAAAATGTTTTCCGTACCTAGAAGAATCAGTACTCCACAGTTCAGTGTGATATCTTGTATGGTTTGGAATCGGAGCTTCAAAAGAGGTTTGATAACTTTGACCCACATGATATTGTCTGTGAACTCAAAATGATATTTGAGGCTCATGCGGTAGTTGAGAGTTATGAAGCTTTTCAAAAGTTCCTTAACTACAAGATGGAATAAGGCAGCTTCGTCAGTGAGCATCTTCTTAAGATGTCTGGGCACGCTCATAAGCTCCAGAGCTTGGGCATAATAATTCATAATGCGTTGGGGATTTATCGTGTCCTCCAATCACTACCACCAAGTTATAAGAACCTTGTGATGAACTACAACATGTAGTGCATGGATAAGACGTTGCCAGAACTCTTATCAATGTTGAAGTCTGTGGAAGTGGAGATCAAGAAAGAGCACCAAGTGTTGATGGTCAATAAGACCACCAATTTCAAGAAGCAAGGCAAGCCTAAGAAAAAGGGAAACTTTAAGAAGGGCGGTAAGAAAGCTACCGCGTCGGCGAAGAAGACCAAGGCTGGGCCTAAGCTTGATACTAAGTGATTTTACTACAAGGGAGAAGGTCACTTGAAGCAGAATTGCCCTAAGTACTTGGCAAATCTGAAGAATGGGAACATAGAGAAGAAAGGTATATCCGATATACATGTTATTGATGTGTATCTTACTAGTATTCGTAGTAGTGCCTGGGTATTTGATACTGGTTCGGTTGCTCATATTTGTAACTCAAATCAGGTGCTGCAGAATAGACAGAAACTAGCGAAGAACAAGGTGACGATGCGCTTTGGAAATGGATCAAAGGTTGATGAGATCTCGGTCGGCACGCTACCTATTCATCTACCATCGAGATTAGTTTTATACTTAAATAATTGTTATTTGGTGCCTGGGTTGACCATGAACATTATACTGGATCATGTTTATTGCGAGACGGTTACTTGTTTAAGTCCGAGAATAATGGTTGCTCGATTTATATGAGCAATATATTTTATGGTCATGCACCCTTGATCGATGGTCTATTCTTGTTAAATTTCGATTGTAGTAATACACATGTTAATAATATAGAAGTTAAATATTTAAATTAAGCGATAACTCAACATATATGTGGCACTGTCGTCTTGGTCATATTGGAGTTAAGCGTATGAAGAAACTCCATTCTGATGGATTGTCACATCCCAAAAATATTGATCAATGATTATCAAATTCCAATAATCAAAATTAGGATTAACAAAAACTTTTGTTAATTAAATCATATGAATGCATGTGTGTATGTGATGATTGTATGAATGCATGAATGGACTTGTGTGATTGATCTAAATAGCAAGGAATAGTTTAAAGATGAAAACAACATCATCTAAAACATTTCCAAGCAGAAACAAATCAAGAGAAAATAAAAAACAAACCAAAATAAGCAAATGGTCATTTTTGCCAATCTTGCTCACTAGGCCACTTTGAGTGTTTCTAGTCCAAGATTTGAAACAGAAACTTTTCCATTTCTTTTCACCCCTTGATAGACCAAGTAAAAGTTAATAAAAGCCCACCTTTCAAACTTACAGAAACATTTGGCAACTTGATTCAAATGAAAATTCAAAATTGAATCTATGTCATATGTGAAGATCACCCATTTTCAAAACCCAACCAAACCAGTGCACCTTGACCAATCCAATCAACCAGAGACTCCCTAGTATGTAACTAGCACACCCACAAATTTTGAATCAAAAATTCAAATTTGAATCTCTTTCGGCCATTTCATCAAACACCTTGCAAATACCAAACCAACAAACATTCAACACTATAGTGAGCAGTAATTTTGGCCTAACTTGTCCCCTATCTAGCTCACACTACACTCTCAGTAGATCATCTAACTTGTATAACCCCTCTAGCTCACTGTAAAGCAGACCATGCCATCAATGGCAAGCATGCCGAGAGCACCCTTGCCACCCCAATGTCGCTAGCCAGCTAGAAGCTTCTCTAGCTTCGCCAACCTTGTCTGGGACACTCTCCACCGTCCACCGCCATCCCCTGTCCAAGCCTCGAGCATTTCCAGCCCCCGGACCACACAGCCCGAGCGCGCCCATGTTCTCTTCGAGCGTGCCGAGAGCGCGCCAGTCCGCCACCCACGACACACGACCACAGACCGCGCGTCGCCCTCGTCGCGTGCAAGCAGGATCACCACCACCCCAGGAACACCCCAGACACGCCTGTTCGCCGCCGTGCGACCCATATTACCTGTGCGTCATTAAAAATTCCATCGGACCCCCTTAGAGAACCGCCACGTTCCAACCATCTCGCACCGCCCCACGCCGCGTTACCATGTCGTTGAGCTTCGCCAGGGAACACATCACCGTCAACTACCTTTGCCCATGCTAGTGGCTCGCTGTGACAATGACCATGACGAGCTCCGCCCGCGCCCTTCGGTCCCGTCGCTGCACTATAAATAGAGGCCACCCCCGCTCGATTTCTTCACACCATCTCACTCCCCTATCTCTCAGAAGAACCCCACCTCACTCCTGGAGCAAGGCGAGCAGCACATGAGTAGTTGATTAGATCCTCCCTAGGAGGAGCTGCTGGTACCAGGAGGATCACCGTCGTCAACTTCGTCATTCGCCCCCATCGCCGACCCTCGCCTGAGCCCCGGTGAGCCTTCCACGACCCCCACTGGTTGCCCTAGGGTTCTGTTTCGCCGGCCAGCCGTTGGATCAGAGTTGAATCGCACGGTCTAGATCACCCCATACCGCTTCGCACCCCCCTGTCTCGCTGACTGGTAGGGTTCGTTCACTTAAACCCACCCGTGTGTGCGCTGTGCACCGTGGGCCGGCCTAGTTAACCTCCCGCGCAACCCATTATTTCAAATTTAGGTTTATTGTTTTAGTTTCAAACTCAGTTCTGTACCTAGATTCAAAAATTAACCTAGCTCGATTCACTGAACCAAAATGCATGAAACCAATTTTGTTAGAAAGGTACTAGAATGCATAATCCAAGCCCATTTGATTCAATTCATTTGGAATTGTAGATCATCTATAATAAAAATAACAAGGTAGAAGCTTTTCTGCATTCAAACATTTTTCAAAATTCAACCACAAAAGCTTTTGAGTTGGTTCCAACTCTCAAAAATCACATTTAACAAGACCTTTCAGAATATATAAAAATATATAGGTTTACTTACACAAAAAATGGATAAGTAATAAAAGAAGGCCTCATAGGCCAATCTAGTCACTTTAATTAATTAAAATAAAAAGGTTAAACCTTATTAAATTGTGACACCACTTTAAATCACATTCCCATGTACTGAAATATGTGGTGATGACATGTGTCAACATGATCCCATGTTTTAGTTGGAGAATATTAAATCTTAAGTAGTTTTTCAATGAGTAGAAATTACTTTTCTAAAATAAAGGAAATAAAACTATTTTCCTTAATGATTGTAATGTGTGTGATGATCCTCGATCATCTAGTGAAAAACTTGGTGTGATAAATAAAATTAGTTAAGTATTGTTTGGTGATTGTGTACCTCATATTTATCTATAGACGCTAGTACCGACCATGGATACGAGGAGGAAGGAGGATACTACGAGGAAGAAGCCGAGGAGAACTTCAACCACTGCTCTGCACAAGGCAAGACTAACACTACCAGTCATCTTTGAAAGCTATTAACTGAGCAAGCTAACATTTGCGACTTGGCAAGCTTATACCCCTTGATGACACATAAACCTAGTTTTACTTGCAAGCTTAGTATTTTTTTATCAAAGCTTTCTATTCAAGTTTATTTAGTGATTTGTAGAGTTTAGAGAGGTTGTTTAAAGGTAGCATAAAGAGCATAAAACTTGACCTAAGTTAGTTAATCTTGATGTCATCCGGAGGCATGAGATTGAACATAGATCATTCTCACTTGTTTACCACCCCTCATTAGTATTTACCCCACTTGTAGATGCTAGTGTTAAGCATAAAACTTGATCAACTTTAGATGGGAATACTTGGTGAAAATGGATATGCAAACCGTAGAATGATGAGTCATTCTACTAAAATGTTTTGACATGTGTTCTTGAACACCATATGATTTTGATGATGAAAATGTTAAGGCATGAGCCTTAGCCCTTTATAAAACTGATGGTTGTCTGGATGCGATACCATTCCAATTTTACCGTACAACCACAATAGCCGAAATTTCGGTAGGGCTTGACTGGAAATTTATATACCTTAGTATGGGTTCCCTTGCGGCCAAGGTTTGAGATGAGGCTACCTTGTGGAGATTGTCCACCTGTGCAGTTCCCAAGATGACAGTTGGTCATGGTTGGGAGGCCAAACTCACAGGAGAGGTGCCTATACTACGGCGTGTAATTGAAAGGATAGGATTGATTATCCGCATACTAAGAATGGTGAATTCAGGATTGTTCCTGACGGATGTATTGAATGTTGTGGTGAAAGTGTACCACCTCTACAGAGTGTCAAACTATTCGAATAGCCGCGTCCGCGGTTATGGATAGTTGGAGTGGCCATACTGTTCCATCGTGACATGTTTTCAAAATGACTTGTGAAATGATTTATGATTTTGACTTGAACACAATAGGGTTGTGATATGAAATTCAAGTTCCCACTTAGGTGTTATAAAACTTTCAACTAGCTTTCTTTTCTTCTGAACTCAGTAGAGATAAATCTGGCTTTTTGCAAAACAACCTAGAGCCTAGTATCTCCTACTCAAAAACCACTTACATGTAGTGTAAGTTTGCGAGTACTTAAAGAGTACTCATGGCTTTGTCCCCGGCTATTCCCGTGGCAAGACTATGAAGAGGAGTATCAGGAGGATAGACAGCAGGAAGGTTACGACAACTAGGATCATATCCCGTCATCAGCATTGCCTGTGACCATGAAGATGGAGCCTCGCCTATGCTATCGTTATTATTATGTTATTCCGCTGCTTGAATTGTATTAAGACTGGATCATGTGATCATTATTTGTTGTAAGACCTTATGTATGGTTTGTAATGGATGATGAACTGTCATATCCAATCTGTTATGTCTCGCAAAAAAAGGTAATCCTGGGATTGCGATGTATGGCATAACAGGCATCTGGGATTAAAAATCCGGGTGTTGACAAGTTGGTATCAGAGCCATCCTGACCATAGGAGACCCTAGTTTAGAATGGACGTTTGAATCAAAAACCTGGTTTCAAAATCAAGGAAGTGAGTATTTATGAAAACTTATTCTCATTCTTACCACTTAGACTCTTTCATGAAATTTCTTGTTCCTCAAAAATATTTGCAAACTTACATAAAATTTGACACACTTGATCACTCTACTAACTTACTCATCCTACATTCTTATAGATGTACATGAAGAATAGCAAGTTTTATCAATTAGGAAATGGAGGAGACCTCATCTTTGAGCGTGACTTGGACCAGCTTTCGGAGATGCTAGAGCGTTCGCACCCCGAGTTCTTCGGAGCTCAGCTCAACGATCAGGAAGGAGAGGAGTTGCAATGGCTAGTTGTTGCAAGTCTCCGGGAAAAGATTGAAGCCCCCACCTCTGAGGGAATTCAGTTCACCTTGAGAGAGAACAACTGGCTCGATGGACTTGCCAGGGCCATGCAGGAAGCTCTTGCCCATCTGTGTGGGCAAAGTATCAATCAGATCAAGGGTACCCTCTTTGAGTTCTATCCAAGGCATGATATTATGGGACATCCACTGGAACCCCGTATCACCATGAGCTGAAGACTCAACTAGACCACCTCAGCTTCATGATGTATGACCGTCAGAAGGAGTTAGACAATGCTCGCTCCTACGCCAACCACAAGTACGCCATCGCTGCCAAGAAGGATCAGACCATTGCCATGCTAGTGAAGGATCGCCAGTCTCGTCGCCGTCAACTCGACAAGAAGGAGCGCATCATTGCTCGTCTTCGCCACAGGATCACAGAGTTGGAGGAGACTGTCCATGAGAGGGATATGCAGCTGGAGGAGAGGGAGAATGCAGGGGAAGACCTTCGTGGAGACCCCTACTCCTATCTCATTGACGATGATGACTTTCTGGAGGACCAGGCCATGGACTTCTTCACCGATGAGGATGACTTTGCCTTCATTGATGATGATGATGAGGATGATGAGGAAACCGACTCGATGAGTAGTAGCACTTGAGAACTAGCGTTAGTGAGTTGTATTCGGTCCCACTATATCGTAGTTTCCCAGAATGGTTCTTAAAAGCATCTGTTTTCCTTTGTTGTGGTGTGTGTTTGTATCGTGTGCTATGAATGAATGAAAATAAAGTTTCTAGAAAATTCTGAGTCAAACTTTGAAAACTTTTCAAAAACAAAACCCTGAACCTTAGAAATTTCCCCCTTTTCTCATGATCTATTTCAATCTTCAGATGCCTCGCGGAGGGAGCACTTCATCCCCGGACCCGATGTTGCAAATCTTGCAAATGTTGGTTTCGGACCGCGAAGCCGAAAGAGCCGAACATCAAGCCAACTTAGCCACCCTTCAATAGATAGCTAAGATGGCCAACAACAACCAAGGCCATGGAAATCAGGACAACCATGGATCCAAGCTCAAGAATTTCTAGAACACTAATCGACTCATCTTCACCAAGTCGGAAGAGCCCCTCGATGCAGATGATTGGTTGCAAACCATGGAGAACAACCTAGAAGTTGTAGCAGTGGAAGCTAACGAGAAAGTCCTGTTCGCCACCCACTATTTTGCCGGAGATGCAAGAGCATCATGGAACAGTGTTCATGCCATGAATGAGGTCAGATGATGACTTGGGAAGATTTCAAAATTAAGTTCAGCAGAACCCATGTGCCACCGAGTCTGATCAAGAGGATGAGAGATGACTTCAGGTAACTGAAGCAAGGAAGGATGGCCATAGTGGAGTACCGTGACAAATTTTTGTCATTGGCAAGGTATGAACCTGATGAGATAGACACTGAAGCCAAGAAGGAGAGATTCCTGAATGGTCTGCATGATGAGATGCAGACAGTGTTAGTCAATATCCCATTTACTGATATTGAAGCCTTAGTGGACTCTGCCATTCAGATGGAAGGCAAGATCAACCAAGCTAATGAAAATCGTAAGCGGCGCATGATGCATCAACCAGGAACCCATCATACACCAAAGTATCGCCCCAATCCATCTCCAAGATTTGCCCCAAGAACCAATAGACCCCCGATGAACCGTCCAACTTATCCCAACCGTGGAAACCCGAGGCCTGGAGGAAATAACAACAACCCCGGCAACCCCGACAATTTCAACCGTGCACCGCCAAGTTCAACAACAACAATGACGCCACCAACACCAACACTGCACCAATGACTGGAAGCAATGTTGTGCCTGTTGCAGCAAAGGACAAGTCTCAGGTGACTTGTTATGAATGTGGAACCAAAGGTCACTATTCCACTGAGTGCCCCAAGAAGATTGCCGCAACCCCCAATGCAAATGCCCCAGCTCAGCAACAGCGTCGTGTTCAGCCCAGAAGGAGATTTGCCCCAGGGAAATCGCTCAATCGCAATGGCCGTCTCTTTCTCATGCATGCCAAAGAAGCCAAAGAAGCGCCAGATGTCGTGCTGGGTATGTTTTCTGTTAACTCAGTACTTGCAAGAATGTTGTTTGATTCTGGAGCATCGCACTCGTTTGTTACCGAAGAATTTGCATGCACTAGTAAGATTCAACCCACCAAATGGAAGCATGTTATGATAGTTCAAATATCTGGTTCAACCACCAAAGCTAGACAAATTTACAAGGCCGTACCTATCCGAATCCATGGCATAGATTTTTATGCTAATCTAATAGTACTTGGAACTGAAGGTTTGGAAGTAGTACTAGGAATGGATTGGATATAGAAACATAAAGGATTAATCGACTGTGCCAAGAAAGCCATAACCATGACCAGTACAAATGGAATACCAGTAGAGCATGTATCTGAAACCTTGCCCCGTCAATTCAAATGCAACAAGAGTATAGCCCAACCCACCATTAACCAAGTCAGAATAGTCTGTGAATACCCCGATGTATTTCCAGATGTTTTGCCCGGTATGCCCATAGATCGGGATATCGAGTTTATCATTGAACTAATTCCTGGAACCGGACCCATAGCCTAGAGACCATATAGTATGAACCCGTCTGAATTAGTGGAGCTAAAGAAGCAACTGGATGCTATGCTGGAGATAGGATTGATCCAACCATGTGCGTCTCCATAGAGATCACCTGTCTTGTTTGTGGACAAGAAAGATGGAGGTAACCGTTTGTGTACGGATTATCGGAAGTTGAATGATGTCACCATCAAGAACAAGTTCCCACTGCCAAAGATACAAGAACTGTTTGACCAGTTGGCTGGTGCCAAAGTGTTTTCTAAGATTGATCTTAGAACTGGTTATCACCAACTCAAGATTCACGCAGAGGATATTTCAAAGACTGCCTTCACCACCAGATACGGATTGTATGAGTATACGGTCGTGTCTTTTGGATTAACCAATTCCCCCGCTTATTTCATGAACCTAATGAATAAGATTTTTATGGACTTCCTGGATAAGTTTGTCGTTGTTTTCATCGATGACATTCTGATCTATTCAAAATCAGAAGAAGAACATGAGCTACACCTAAGGACCATCCTTGGAACCCTTAGGGAGCATCAGTTGTATGCCAAGTTTAGCAAATGTAAATTCTGGTTGCAGGAGGTAGGATTCCTCGGACATATAGTATCAGCCGGAGGAATTGCCGTTGACCCTGCAAAGCTGAAGGATGTGGAAGATTGGCAAGCCCCAACCACTCAAACCCAAGTTCGTGCATTTCTCGGATTAGCGGGATACTACCTCAAGTTCATAGAAGGATTTTCGAGTATCGCCAGACCCATGACCCAATTGTTGAAGAAGGATAAGAAGTTCGAATGGATGGACAAGTGTGAAGCGGGTTTTCAAGAACTCAAGAGGAGATTGATTTCAGCCCCAATCTTGATCATGCCGGATATCACGAAGCCGTTTGATGTGTATTGTGACGCATCCAAGATTGATCTCGGATGTGTGTTTATGCAATAAGGCAAGGTTATATCTTATTTGTCTCGACAATTGAAGCAGCATGAACAGAATTATCCAACCCATGACCTTGAACTAGCAGCCGTAGTTCTAGCCTTGAAGACATGGAGGCATTATATCATGGGGAACCGTTGTGAAATTTACTCAGATCACAAGAGCCTGAAGTATATATTCACTCAGAAGGAGCTGAATATGAGGCAGAGAAGAGCTAATCAAGGACTATGATCTGGACATTCACTATCACCCTGGTAAAGCCAATGTGGTAGCAGATGCCCTTCGTAGATTGCCGTGCCGCTTGAACTCCATGATTCTGTAGGAGCAACCAAGCCTGCACAAGGAGATGGAAGGTTTCAGAATGGAATTAGTAAGTGAAGGATTTTTGGCTAGCATAGAATTTCAACCCACTTTGATCAGTCAGATCAAGGAGGCGCAGAAAGGAAATGATATCAACAGAATCAAACATCGTATCGGTACATGCAAAGTACCGAGATTCACCAAAGATGAAGAAGGGGTGTTGTGGTACAAAGTACGTCTCTGTGTACCAGCATATTCCGAGTTGAAATAAGTTATTTTGAAGGAAGCCCATGATACTCTTTATTCTATCCACCCCGGAGGAATGAAGATGTATCACGATCTGAAGGAGCAATTTTGGTGGCATAAGATGAAGAGAGAAATCGGAAGTTATATAGCCAAGTGTGATATTTGCCAAAGAGTCAATGCAGGACATCAGAGACCCGCGGGACTGTTGCAACCACTACAGATTCTGGAAAGGAAATGGGATTCAGTTGGAATGGACTTTATCATCGGATTGCCTACTTCTAGTAGGGGAAATGACTCTATTTGGGTCATAGTTGATAGACTGTCCAAGGTAGCCCATTTCTTACCAGTCAAGACCACTTACTAGAGTTCGAAGCTAGCGGAGTTATACATTGCTAGAATCATCAGTTTGCATGGAGTCCCCAAGAACATTGTATCGGATCGAGGAACTCAGTTTACCTCGAGATTTTGGAAGAAAGTCCAAGAAGGATTGGGAACCCGACTAGATTTCAGCACAGCTTATCACCCTCAAACCGATGGATAAACGGAGCGAGTAAATCAAATACTCGAAGATATTTTGAGAGCCTGTGTGCTAGAGTATGGATCTAAATGGGAAGATTGTCTGCCTTTCGCAGAATTTTCTTACAATAACAATTATCAAGCTAGTTTGCAAATCCCCCCCCCTTGAATTCATGTATGGAAGAAAGTGTCACACCCCTTTGAATTGGTCGGAAGTAGGAGAGAGTCAGATTTTTGGACCCGACATCCTACGAGAATCAAAAGACAAAGTTCACAAGATCCGTGAGCACCTCAAGACCGCCCAGTCAAGACAAAAGAGTTATGTCGACAAGAGACGTCGAGACCTCGCTTTCAATATCGGAGATTTTGTGTATCTCAAAGTGTCGCCTTTGAAGGGAATGCAATGTTTCCATCTAAAGGAAAGTTATCACCCAGATATCTCGGACCTTTCAAGATTCTGAATCATTGAGGAGAAGTATCATATCAACTAGAACTGCAAGAGGATATGTCAGCTGTGCATAATGTGTTCCATATATCATTACTTCGCAAATGCCTTGAAGTCCCGAAGAAGACTGAAGTTTTCAAGAACATTGATCACCGCACCATAGAGATCAACGAGGACCTGACGTATCCCGAAGTACCCATCTGTATTTTGCAGGAAGCTTTCAGAACCACCAGGACCCGAAGCATCAAGTTTCTCAAGCTTCAGTGGAGTAACCACACTAAAGAAGAAGCTACATGGGAGCAAGAAGATCACATCAAGACGGAGTTTCCCAATCTTTTCAAATCCTAGTTTTCTTCTTTCTTCTTTCTCAAATCTCGGGACGAGATTTTGTTTAAGGAGGGAAGGTTTGTAACATCCCAAAAATATTGATCAATGATTATCAAATTCCAATCATCAAAATTAGGGTTAACAAAAACTTTTGTTAATTAAATCATATGAATGCATGTGTGTATGTGATGATTGTATGAATGCATGAATGGACTTGTGTGATTGATATAAATAGCAAGGAATGGTTTAAAGATGAAAACTACATCATCTAAAATATTTCCAAGCAGAAACAAATCAAGAGAAAATCAAAAACAAACCAAAATAAGTAAATGGTCATTTTTGCCAATCTTGCTCATTAGGCCACTTTGAGTGTTTCTAGTCCAAGATGTCAAACAAAAACTTCTCCATTTCTTTTCACCCCTTGCTATACCAAGTAAAAGTGAATCAAATCCCACCTTTCAAACTTACAGAAACATTTGGCAACTTGATTCAAATGAAAATTCAAAATTGAATCTATGCCATATGTGAAGATCACCCATTTTCAAAACCCAACCAAACCAGTGCACCTTGACCAATCCAATCAACCAGAGACTCCCTAGTATGTAACTAGCACACCCACAAAGTTTGAACCAAAAATTCAAATTTGAATCTCTTTCGGCCATTTCATCAAACACCTTGCAAATACCAAACCAACAAACATTCAACACTATAGTGAGCAGTAATTTTGGCCTAACTTGTCCCCTATCTAGCTCACACTACACTCTCAGTAGATCATCTAACTTGTTTAACCCCTCTAGCTCACTGTAAAGCATACCATGCCATCAATGGCAAGCATGACGAGAGCACCCTTGCCACCCCAATGTCGCTAGCCAGCTAGAAGCTTCTCTAGCTTCGCCAACCTTGTCTGGGACACTCTCCACCGTCCACCGCCACCCCCTGTCCAAGCCTCGAGCACTGCCAACCCCTGGACCACACAACCTGAGCGCGCCCAGCTTATATGCGACCGTGCGCCACCCGCGACACACGCCCACAGACCGCGCGCAACCCTCGCCGCATGCAAGCAGGATCGCCACCACCCCAGGAACACCCGAGACACACCCGTTCGTTGTCGTGCGACCCGTATCACCTGTGCGCCATTAAAACTTCCGCCGGACCTGCTTAGAGCACCGCAACATTCCAGCCATCTCGCACCGCCCCACGCCGCGTGACCATGCCGTTGAGCTTCGCCAGGGAACACAACACCGTCCCCTACCTTTGCCCATGCCAGTAGCTTGTTCTGACCACGACCACCACGAGCTCCCCCGCGCCCTTCGGTCCCCTCGCTGCACTATAAATAGAGGCCACCCAGCTCGATTTCACACCATATCACTCCCCTCTCTCTCAGAAGCACCCCACCTAACTCTCGGAGTAAGGCGAGCAGTGCATCGCTGGAATTTGGCCGAGTCTGGCGTGGAGGAGGAAGAAAGGAGAAGTTGATTGGGGCCGCCCCAGGAGGAGCTGCCGGTACCAGGAGGATCGTCGTCGTCGACTTCGTCGTTCACCCCCATCGCCAACCCTTGCCTGAGCCCCGGTGAGCCTCCCATGACCCCCACTGGCCGCGCTAGGGTTCTGTCTCGCCGGTGTTGCCCGGCGTGGACTATGAACCACAGCCGTTGGATTAGAGTTGAATCGCACGGTCTAGATCACCCCATACCGCTTCGCACCCCCCTGTCTTGCTGACTGGTGGGGTTGTTCACTTAAACCCACCCGTGCGTGTGCTGTGGACCGTGGGCCGGCCTAGTTAACCTCCGGCGTGACCCATTATTTCAAATTTAGGTTTATTGTTTTAGTTTCAAACTCAGTTCTGTACCCAGATTCAAAAATCAACCCAGCTCGATTCACAGAACCAAAATGCATGAAACCAATTTTGTTAGAAAGGTACTGGAATACTTAATCCAAGCCCGTTTGATTCAATTCATTTGGAATTGTAAATCATCTATAGTAAAAATAACAAAGCAGAAGCTTTTCTGCATTCAAACATTTTTCAAAATTCAACCACAAAAGCTTTTGAGTTGGTTCCAACTCACAAAATTCACATTTAACAAGACCTTTCAGAATATATAAAAATATATAGGTTTACTTATAGAAATAATGGACAAGTAATAAAATAATGTCTCATAGGCCATTCTAGTCACTTTAATTAATTAAATTGTGACACCACTTTAAATCACATTCCCATGTACTAAAATATGTGGTGATGACATGTGTCAACAGGATCCCATGTTTTAGTTGGAGAAAATTAAATCTTAAGTAGTTTTTTAATAAGTAGAAATTACATTCCTAAAATAAACAAAATAAAACTATTTGCCTTAATGATTGTAATGTTTGTGATGATCCTAGATCATCTAGTGAAAACCTTGGTGTGATAAATAAAAGTAGTTAAGTATTGTTTGGTGATTGTGTGCCTCGTATTTATCTATAGACGCTAGTACCTACCAAGGATACGAGGAGGAAGGAGGATACTACGAGGAAGAAGCTGAGGAGAACTTCAACCAATACTCTACACAAGGCAAGCCTAACACTACCAGTCATCTTAGAAAGCTATTAACTAAGAAATCTAACACTTGCGACTTGGCAAGCTTATACCCCTTGATGACACATAAACCTAGTTTTACTTGCAAGCTTAGTATTTTTTTATCAGAGCTTTCTATTCAAGTGTATTTATTGATTTGTAGAGTTTAGAGAGGTTGTTTAAAGGTAGCATAAAGAGCATAAAACTTGACCTAAGTTGGTTAAACTCGATGTCATCCTGAGGCATGAGATTGAACATCGCTCATTCTCACTTGTTTACCACCCCTCATTAGTATTTACCCCCACTTGTAGATGCTTGTGCTAAGCATAAAACTTGATCATCTTTAGATGGGAATACTTGGTGAAAATGGTTATGAAAACCTTAGAATGATGAGTCATTCTACTGAAATGTTTTGACATGTGTTCTTGAACACCAGATGATTTTGATGATGAAATTTTTTAAGGCATGAGCCTTAGCCCTTTATAAAACTAATGGTTGTCTAGATGCGATATCATTCCAATTTTACCATACAACCACAATACCCGAAATTTGGGTAGGGCTTGAATGGAAATTTATATACCTTCCTATGGGTTCCCTTGCAGCCAAGGTTTGAGATGAGGCTACCTTGTGAAGATTGTCCACCTGTGCAGTTCCCAAGATGACAGTTGGTCATGGTTGGGAGGACAAAATCACAGGATAGGTGCCTATACTAGGGCGTGTAATTTAAAGGTTAGGATTGATTATCCGCATACTAAGTATGGTGAATTCAAGATTGTTCCTGACGGATGTATCGAATGTTGTGGTGAAAGTGTATTGTCGTGGTATCGCCGACGAGTACGCCATGGAGGGGTCCTCACAGTGCGTGTTTAGAGACGTGGGGGAAGGCGGACGGTTGACGAGTACGAGGTAACACAGCTTACCCAGGTTCAGATCCCACAATGGTGGCGGAATCCTACTCCTGCTATAGATCACTATAAGGGAAATACGCCGAGTTACAGAGATAGGTTCGCTGTGCGAGGTGTGTGCCAATCGCTACTCAACTGTCTGAGATTGTAAGTTATCGTGCCCTAAAGGCTCCCATAGGCCCGACTTATATAGTCGCCAGGTCCTAGGGTTACAGGGAAAAGTCCTAGCCGGACAGGTTACAGAGTCCTACACCGTCAATTACTAGTCTTGCGTATCTTGCACTCCAAGGCTCCGGGTACGTCGGTGACTCCAACCATAGCCTTCATTTATCTAGCATGGGCCTCCCTTCTGGATCTATCTTACTGGGCCACCCAGCAGGCCATGGGCCATGCTACCAACTGTGGGCCACCCGGGTTATCCGGATAGGAGACATGCTATGAGGATACCCATATAGCATATCCCCAACAGTAGCCCCCGGAGAACTCCGAGATCTTGCGCCATCTTGCCTCTTTGTGTGGAATGCTCCGTCTAGATGAATGTCGGCAAATCGTCAAGCAACATCTTGTTGGGAATATGCCCTAGAGGTAATCATGTATGATGATATTTCCCATTGTATTCATAAAGATATTAAGTAGTCCTTGTATAAACATCTGATATGTATCATTGAATATGTTATTCGGTTGTGGAACTATGCATTCCTGTTGTTTGTACTAAATATCCTTGGTCATTGAGGTTGTGCTGGAAACACAACTTAGACCAATGTGAAAGTTGTCTTGGTGACTCGGTTCCACTTGTCATGGGCATGGAGATGCTATTCCAACTTACACAGATTCGGCTAAAGAGTTTAGCGAGTCGGATTGACCCATATTGAGGTACAAAGAACAAGTTGTCATTTGTATATCTGAATCAATGTAATACTTATACCTGAGGTTATTGCATAGTCCGAGTTGAGGATCACCGACTTAGGTTCTGTCAAATCCTGATCCGTAACTGGGCAGTTATAAAGGCTGAGTTCGGGTCGACTGAGAATCAAGCTACGTGATGTGAATAACCAAGATGGGATTTTGCCCCTCCACTTGGAGAGATATTCTCTGGGCCCTCTCGGATGATATGATTCGGAAAGCATGGCCATGCACGACTCGGTTAAGTGTTAACCTAGGCGATCGACTAAGAGTTAGTTGGGTGACTCACTTATCTCGGATCGAGAAGAGAGTCGAACTATTTAAGGGATGAAAATTATTCGCCTATAGTCTGACAAGGTATATCGTGAGGCAAAAGGGACTCGAACGCAAGTCGCATTGGAAAGGCAAGTCGTCATGACTCTTTGGTACTTGGGAGTCGGCACGTTCTGCTAGGAGCTGCTACCGACTGATCGATTGAGAGCCGGACTCCAATCGTGTCCAAGTAGCCATGAGCCTGCAGGGTCACACACTTAAGAGCGGGAGCAAGTTTGGATTGGATCTGAACTGGAAATATCGTTGGGTTGGACCCGAGCCTGATTTGGACTGAGTTAGTGAGTTGGACTCACAGGGACTAACATTATATGGGCTTTAGTGAATGGGCCGCGTGAGAAGAGCCCACGTTCACTCCCTATATATAGTGGAGCACTATAACCTAGAAAGGTTAATCGTTGTTCGGTTAGGTCATTCCATGTGTTGGAAACCCTAGCTCCACAGCAGTCCTGCCGCCGTAATGAATCTAGCAGTTCGCCGCCGGCGCTCCTTGTACATGTGGATACCAGCAGAGGTGTTGTACGATCAGCACCAGAACGATCGGATCGTGAGGACTGCATCAACTGACGCGCTTCATCAGTAATCCGCAACTGCGCGTCTAGTGGTAAACCTCGTGGCCTTCTACCTCAGCTGGATCTTGGGATCACCATGTTAGAGGAATTTTTTGTTTTATCTCCACGTGGCCCAACACATCTTGTAGACCTTCCAAAGAACCTGCAAGGTTTTCTCCGTCTTCAACACGTAAGTCGGAGAAATGTTGAATCTTCCATCATACTCTTCCATAGCCGGACTGGATCCGTCCATGCCGGAATCTTTTGATGTGACGGCTCATCTGCCTATGTCAGCTAGGGCGACGTAAGCTTAGGTCAGTGACACCTCGTAACTCACACATGCAGAGAACGCAATCATGTCCGATTTTCCCGCACGAGCGATACGAACCGTTGGCGGCGACGGTTGGAGATGTGGCAAAATTTCCGCCCACATTCACAAACACGTTGTCTACGCGGCAACTGTCCGATCAAGCTGCACGAATCTTGATGCTGGAGATGATAAATAGTAACCTTGGTGTAATTTCTACCTTTTACCTCATTCTCTCCTCGCATCGTCTTCTTCCTCCAGCGCATGCCTCCTCGAGCTCTCCGCACAAAACTCGCGAAAAACCCTAGCCCCAATATGCACCAGTCACCTCCAACCTCTCTCCATGGCTAGCAGCAGCACTTCCCCTTCCATGGTGACGTCGAGCGAAGCCGCAGCGAAGCCGGCGAGCTCTATGGTCGTGCCCCTAGAAGGCTTGGTCATCCCCGCCTCGGCGGTGACCATAATCCAGCGGCGCTGGAGCCGTTGGAGGAGGAACTTGATTCGCACAAGGGCGACTGGCGCGGCTCAGACATCACCAACCGTGATATCCAGGAGATGATCGCCGAGGGCTACCTCCCTGCGACGGAGGGGCTCGCCTGGCGGGCGGCGCCGGCCGGCGAGGTGACACCTTCTTCCCAAGCTGGAGAAAAAGTGTACCTCAAAGCCCAACTAGTACGCGGAGTCTCCGTGCCCATCTTCGACTTCTTCTTCTCCGTCTTAAACCACTACAGAGTCCAGCCCCAGAACCTTTCTCCCAACAGCATCTTAGCGCTTAGCAACTACGCGGCGCTCTACGAGGGTTACTTAGGGATAAAGCCTAGGCTAGATCTCTTCGTGTACTTCTTCACCGTTAAACGTGAAGCTGGAGACAGTAAGGAAGAACTTAGGAATTGCGGCACCATAAGCTTCAAGATCCGTCCTGCTCGGCGGTTCCCCGACATCGTCGGCCATGAGTTCTGCAAAAACTGGCAGCGTACCTACTTCTACGGCCCAGATATCACTCTGGCTGGCCGAGAAGTAACGTACCCGGACTTCGTAGACAGAGCCACTGCCGAAACCTCGTCATGGAGATCCTAGGCCTCCCTTCCCTCCGACCTCGATGATTCCCGCGCCATAAGGCAAATAGAATGGTTCGTATAGGCGGGTTTGACCGGCTTGGACCTAGCCATGTGATGGTTCATCAGGCGAATCTAACCTCTGTAGCACCGCGCGAAGCTCATGCACGAGTATACCAGCCATAGAAGGGATAGCCTCCGCATCTCCGTGGACAACTTCTCGAGTGACTCCGTCAAGCTCCGCCTTAAGGACATCGTCAAGGTGAAGGACAAGAAGCGTGGCTTCACCATCACCTATGACATGTTCGTAGACGGCAAGTGCCCAGAGGTAGTTATTTATTTTCCGTGTATGACATATACTCCAGTTCTTTCGTATTGCAAATGTCATCTCATCTAACACGGTGACTTCTCACTTAACAGCTTAGCGATCTAGAGGAGGACAGCATGGCTGCCCAAATCTACGATCCAAAGATGAAGGAAGTCATAGTCGTGTCCAACAACTATGCTCCATTGGCGCGAAAGCGGAAGAGCTCCACCTCTAACGCTGCCGACGGAGGCAAGAAGAAGAAGATGGAGGGTGGAGCCTCCAAGAAGACTACCGCCACCCTGGAGGCAGAGAAGAGAAAAGTTACCGGGATCCCCTTTGCCAAAGCACCCCCACTTGTGTAAGCTTCTTTCTCTCTGACATTGTCTATTCATCGGTCTTGCACCCGTACTTATGCATTTTGCACGTTTCAGGAAGAAAGCCACGATCAGCCTAAAGAAGACCTCCAAATTGGGGGCTTCTAGAACCATCAAGGACATGCTTCATCGCGATGCATCTCCCGCCATCGCCCCTGCCACTCCCTCCGTCAAGCCCTCGTCTGCCCCGACAAGCTCACAAGCTAAGGAGGCATCTGGCCCTTCTGCCATGGAAGTGGACTCAGGTGCCTCTACCGAGGTTGCTGTCGTCGGTGAGCAGGCGATGCAAGAGAGTGTCGCCCACCAAATGGCTGAAGCTCCGGCTAAGGATGCCATCGGTGTCGGTAAGGCGGTGGTGGAAGCAGGTACTTCTGTCGTTGGCGGCTCCCCCGCACCCAAGAAATCCATAGTTTATCCAAAGATAGTCTATCCGGTACTTACACCGGGTAGCACTGCTCTGGCTCCTGGTGCGACACCGACATCTCCAACGTGCAGTCTAGAGGAGCTCCACCGACAAGAAGAAATCTTGCAAGGAAACAGTGAATCCTTTGGAAAGCTGTTGGCCGAGAGTGCTACAAACCTCAAGATCATTGCATTGGTAAGTTTTATTTGCCTTTTGCATTTCATATGAGTATCCACTGTAGCCCCCGAGGATGTAGACGGAAAACCATAGGCCTTTGCATCTATATGCTCTAAAAGTGACTAAGTTAGAAAAGCTCTAACTGTAGCCCCCAAGCATGTAGGTGGAATGAATTATTCCGACTAGATGCTTTTAAGAGTAGCATACGCAGTGTTTATAAATTTCAATACTGTAGCCCCCAAGCCTCTAGGTGTAACTAAATTAGTTCTGACTAGATGCTTAAAGAAAAGCTAAGCATATATCCGAGTTAAAAAACTTTATACTGTAGCTCCCAAGCTTCTAATCGAAAACTGAATTAGTTCTGACTAGATGCTTAAAGAAAAGCTAAGTATAATGCTAAGTCAAAAATTCTCGCTGTAGCCCCCGAGCGTCTAGGTGGAAAATTTCCGGCTAGATGCTCCAAGCAGACCAAACAACGTTTTAACTTTGACCGTTTTTCCACAGAACGAGAGTGCTCGGAGGGGTATGGCCAATGACAAGTACCAGAAGATGCGCGCAGACTTGGAAGCTGAAAAGGGTAAAACTGCCTTCTTGAAGGAACATATCACCAAGAGCAAGCGTCTATTTTCTTTTTCTCATTCCAACTTGGTTTTGTGCCCATATTCTCCGAGTACTCACTGTGTACTTTGCTTTCTCCAACTTGCAGAAACCATTGCCAAGGCCAAGAATATTGTCGAGCATTCCAAGCACATTCAAGAGCTGGATAGCGAGAATAAAATTCTTATGAAGGAGGGGAAGGCAATGCTGAAAATGCATGAGGAGTCAATGAAGGCCCTGCAGGACTCCGCCACCGAGGAAATCAATCGCTTGAAGGAGGAGATCTCTATGAGCAGAATCAACGCCATAGTGAGGCGTATAAACTCCTCCAACAAGAGAAAGAATCCTTGGCGGACAGCCTCTGGCAAGCTGAGGCCAGCATCTTCAGTAAGTTTTTCTCCGTCTTTGATTTCTGTAGTTTGGGTACTCTGAATTGTTGAACTCATGTGTTCCTTGTCGGAATTTTCAGCTCCTATGGGTTTAACCCGATCGCCTCCTCCAGCCAAAGAATGCATGGTTCTTACCGGCAACTTCATCAACACCGCCATCACGCAAGCGAAGGAGATCGCCAAGCCCCTCCAGATCAACATCAAGGCATCGGACTCCGTGGCAAAGTACTCAGAGATTCTGCGCCGAGCCCCCGAGCGTATCACAAGCTGGAAAGCTTCATGTGCGCGGGCTGGTGCAAGGATGGCGTTGTCAATGGTGAAGGCACACTACGAAGATGCCGACATCGACACGGTGACCTCTGGCATTCCCGACATAGACGATGATGGCAAAGAGATTAACCACGAATCCATCTTGTCGTTGCTCGCGGTTTATGACACCAGAGTTGCCGAGTTGGTCGACATCAACGTATTCGTGCCGATGAACACCATCGATGGTGGCAACCAAAGCTCCTCCGAGTCTCTTCACATCGCCGACTTTGAGGGTGGTTCTCCTGCTGGTGATGACGCTGCTTCTAAGTCACCTGCGCCAAAGGAATGAAGAACAACGTTGTAATATTTGTTTCACCTTTGGTGCATATGCGGAAAAAACTTATTGATGTAACTTAAGGCGGAAAACAATGTTGCAGGTCCCGCTACTTAAGAATCAGTTTCCAGCATATATATATTTTTTAAGCAAGAGCTGGCTTATCCATTACTTTGGTTCTTATGCTTGACTTTTCGTGAGTCGGAAGACTCGTTATCGGAACCATGCGCTTAGGTGATGATGCCCAATGGCACCATCAATAACCTAAGCACAAAATCGCCGACAATAAGTGCTGAAAGTCACTACGCCAGAATCCACATAAAAACGACAAAGAATGTGTAGACCAGAAAACTTAAGCTAACACCCGTAGGCGGAATTTTCACAAGTGCAATCGCAAAACTTGTGCATAAAGGTTTTACATGATCCAAAAATGAACACTAAAGGAGGTAAAAGTCTCAGAAATATGAGTGAACCAGAGAGCTTTATTTCATTGATCATATAAGAGGTACACAATTAGATAAAAAATGCTAAGTGTAAAAAGGACATAGTTGTTCTATGTTCCATGGCCGATCGAGCTCCGGGTAGTCATCATCTGGGTCACGTCGCTTACGCTTATGATCCTCGTTAGGTCTATCCTTTAGTTCATGATTATCAACGAGGTAGAAAGACCCATTGAGCAGCGCGTTGCTTATGATGAACGGTCCTTCCCATGGCGGGGATAATTTGTGTGACTTCTTCTGCTTAAGTCAGAGCACCAAATCCCCTCTTTAAACGAGCGATGCCAAACGCGGTGACTATGGTAGCTGCGTAGATTCTGCTGGTAGATGGCGGATCTTTGGCATGCCAAAACGCGCTCCTCCTCGAGAAGGTCCACATCTACGCGTTTGGATTCTTCAGCGTCATCTTCGTCGTAGGCGGCAACTCTTGGTGCATCATGAAGTGTGTCGGAAGGCAGGATGGCTTCTGCTCCATATACCATGAAATAAGGGGTGTAGCCGGTTGATCTGTTGGGTGTAGTTTGTAAACTCCATAGCACAGATGGCAATTCTTCCGCCCAGGCTCCAGCTGCTCTATGTAGCGGTGCCTCAAGACGTGGCTTGATTCCCTGTAGAATTAATCCATTGGATCGCTCAACCTAACCATTGGATTGTGGGTGCGCCACAGACGCGAGGTCAAGTCGGATGCCTTTCTCCCAACAATAAGCCGCCACTTCTCTGAGTGACAAATTTCTGCCGTTGTCGGTGATAATGTTGTGTGGGAGACCAAATCTCACTACTAGATCTCGTACAAACCTGAGGACAGTTGTCCCATAAAGCTTTCTAAGGGGTTTAGCTTCTATCCATTTAGTGAATTTATCAACTGCTACTAGCAGGTGCGTAAACCCACATGGTGTCGTCTGTAACGGTCCCACCATGTCTAGCCCCCAGACTGCAAACGGCCAAGTTATTGGTATTGTTCGCAATTCTTCAGCAGGAACATGTGGTTGTCAGGCATAATACTGGCATCCCATGCATGTCTCAACCAGATTGTCGGCGTCTGCCTTCGCGGTCAGCCAGTAGAATCCTTGCCGGAAAGCTTTCACGACCAACGATTGAGGAGCGGCGTGATGCCCGCAATCTCCGAGATGGATTTCTCGTAGGATTTCCATACCTTCTAGCTGGGAAACACACTTTAGGTATACACCAGTAGTGCTACTTTTGTAGAGTTGTCCATTTATTATGGTATAACCCTTTTCTCATCATACTATTTGCCGTCTTTCGACCTCGTTGTCGGGCAAAGTTCCGTGTTCGATATATTCCATGAACGGTTTTGTCCAAGACGGAGGGACCTTGGTCACCATGTTGACGAAAGAGTCAGCTCTATCCGGGTTGTCGATATCGGCTCCCTTCATAGATGGTGCGCGCAGGTGCTCTAGGAAAACTCCTGGCGGAATTCATTTGCACCCTGATCCAAGCTTAGACAGCAGATCAGCTGCCTCGTTTTGCTCCCTAGGCACATACTTGACTTCGTAGACCAAGAAGCTCTTGGCTATCTCATCCACTTCGTCTCGATATGCCGCCATCATAGGGTTCCGCGCATTCCATGTGTCATCCACCTGCTGGGCAACCAAGTCGGAATCTCCACAGCAAACTATGCGCTTGATGCCAATATCCTTGGCTACACGTAGTCCGTGAATGAGTGCTTCATACTCCGCCATGTTGTTTTGATCTGCAGGACGTAGTGTAGCTTGTCTCCTGTTGGTGACTGTAGCAATACACCAGCCACCGAGCCATTGAGCAGCTTTGATCCGTCAAAGTGCATCACCTAGTACTCTGGTTTTGGCAACAGAGTAGCATCTGGCATATCCGTCCAATCTGCAACAAAATTAGCCAAGGGTTGTAACCTGATAGCGACGTGTCTCTTGTAGGTGATCTCGAAGGCGGAAAGTTCAATGCCCCACTTCGTGACCCTTCCTGTAGCGTCGTTGTTGTTGATTATGTCGGAAAGTGGAGTCTTGCTCACCACTGTGATTGGGTGGTCCTGAAAGTAGTGTCTCAGCTTCCGAGAAGCAAGGAATACTCCATAAGATATCTTCTGGTAGTGCAGGTAACGCTGCTTGGACTCCGTCAAGACCTCGCTCACATAGTAAACTGGTTGTTGAACTCCGTGCTCATAGCCTGGTTCCTTCCGCTCTACCACGACGACGATGCTGATTACCCGGTTGGTTGCCGCCATGTAGATTAACAGGGGCTCGCCAGGCCCGGGCGCTGCAAGGATGGGCGCTGAAGAAAGAATCTCCTTGATCTGCTTCAATGCTGCATCTGCCTCGTCTGTCCATGTGAATTTGTCTGCCTTCTTCAGCAACTTGTACAGCGGTAGAGCCTTCTCTCCAAGTCGGCCGACGAACCGACTAACTGCTGCAACACAACCTGTTAGTCGTTGAATGTCCTTTAGGCATGTCGGACAACTGATGTTTAAGACGGCCTTGATTTTCTCCGGGTTGACCTCGATTCTGCGCTGGGAAACGATGAAACCCAACAATTTGCCGGTTGGAACCCCGAAGACGCACTTCTTAGGGTTAAGCATCATGTTGTATTTCCGGAGATTATCAAAGGTTTCTTTCAAGTCAGAGATTAAGTCGTTTTACTTTTTAGACATCACCGCGATATCGTCCTCATAGGCATGAACGTTCCGACCAATTTGGTCGTGAAGGCAACATTGCATTGTCCGCTGGTACTTAGCGCCTGCATTTTTCAGCCCAAAGGGCATCATAACATAGCAAAACGTGTCGTATGGGGTAGTGAACGAAGTGGCCAATTGGTCCGACTTCCTCATCTTGATCTGGTCGTATCCAGAGTATGCATCGAGAAAACACAAGTGTTCCGAGCCAGCCGTCGAGTCAATGACATGGTCAATGCGAGGCAAAGAAAACGGATCTTTGGGACATGCTTTGTTCAAGCCGGTGTAATCAACGAACATTATTAATTCATTGGTTCCCTTTTTGGGGACAATTACAGGATTGGCCACCCATTGGGTGTGAAGGACTTCTCGGATAAATCTAGCCTTAAGTAACCTAGCTATCTCTTTGCCAATGTCGCGTCTCTTCTCATCTCCAAAGCGTCGTAGAGGTTGTTTCACTGGTTTGGATTTTGGATCAATGTTTAAGCTGTGCTCGGCAAGTTCCCTAGGTACACCTTTCATGTCGGCAGGTTGCCAGGCAAAGATGTCCCTATTCTCACGGAGGAAATCGATGAGCGCGCTTTCCTAATTGGGATACAGGTTCGTCCCAATGGCGGTGACCTTGGAGGCATCGCCTACCACAAGTTCCACCGGCTTGGTCTCGATGGCGGCCTTGAATGCATGAGTGGAGTCGGAGATCTGCTTCTTCGATGCAGGCATCTCTGAGTCATCGACCTTGCTCTGGATCTCTTTGAATTCTTCGCTATAGAGGACAGCTTCAGCAACGGCTGCTTCATTGATCTCGCAGTCCCTTTCCTTGGTAAAGCTTCCGGATACGGTGATGACACTGTTTGGTCCGGGTATCTTGAGTTTGTTGTAGACGAAGCATGGCTTGGCCATGAACGTGTGGAATATGTCGCGGCCGAATATGACGTGGTACACGCTCTTGGAGGGGACCACCTTGAAGGTCATGCGCTCTTGGCGGTAATTATTAACATCGCCAAAGGCAAGCTGAAGTGTAATGCACCCAAGGGACCGAGCCTCCCGACCAGGAACTACGCCGTGGAAGATGGTGTTGGTCCTCCTTAGGTTTGCCTTCGTCAAGTTCATCTTCTGCAGTGTGTCCAGGTACATGATGTTGATGCTACTTCCACTATCCACCATACACTTGGTGAACTCCACGCCGTCAATCAAGGGGTTGATGACCATGGCGTACTGGTTCTCCGTAGGGATAAGGTCTAGGTGGTCCATCCTGTCCCAAGTAATTGGAACCTCTGACCAGCACAGGTACTGGGGAACTGGGGGGAGAGTAGCCATCAGGATCCTTAGGGAGGTCTTCTGTTGCCGGACGGTGGGGGTGCCAAGGAAAGTGTGGTAGACTGGCGCCTTCTTCACGAAGGGGTTCTTCCCTTGTCATCGCTCTTGGCGGTGTCCTTGGGGTCAATGTCCTCGTCCATGTTACTTGAATCCTTGGACTCCTCCTCTTTCTTCTTCCCCTTTCCCTTGCCTCGCGGTCTGTTCTTCCGACTTTGCTTGTAGCCGGTCTCCGGGTCTTCCTTGAGGTCGTTGACAAACTTGCAGTGTGGATTGGTATGGGTGGCCTTGCCGTTGACATCGAGGTGTACGAGTCACGGCATATAGTGGTACTCCTCGTAGGTTCGGGGAACACGGAGCGGCACCGAGGTAGTTTCACTTCCTCGTTGCTGCCCACGGCCAGCTCCCCTTCCTCGGCCACGTTGTCCGCCATCACCCTGTCCTGCAATAGTCATAGCGACCATGTCAGTAGATTGCTTTTCTTCTGGAGCGGTTTTCCGCTTTGTACTGTTGTTCCTCCGAGCCTGAGTTGGAACGGCCGTTGTCGGCAAGGATCCGCGAGCATCGTCATCGGCAGCTGCGAACTCACTAGCCAACTAAATCCTCTGGTTCAAGTCAAGCTGGTGATTGTCCTGCAAGCGCTTCAGCTTATGTCGGAGCAACGTGCCCCTTTCCAACCCGTCGATGAAGGCGCCCATGGCGGTCTGAGCATGCACTCCTGCGCAGGAATTCTTCATGTCCAGCCAGCAGGAAAGGTAGGCGCGAGATTTCTCGTCTTTCTCTTGCACGCACCGCTGTAGATCGCCAACAATGCAGGGACACTTGTATGTACCCTCAAAGTTCTTGGTGAATGCTTCTTGCATATCCAACCAATTGCAGATGGATTTCTCCGTCAAGTCGTCGATCCATTAGCGGGTCGTGCCCGCCAACATTAACGGGAGGTACTTGACAACGACGTTGGGGTTGCCGCCGGCAATCTACACCGTGTTGCCGTAGTCCTGCAACCATGTGGCTGGCTTGGCGGTGCCGTCATAGGGCTTGATGGTCTTGTCAATCCAGAAACCTTTGGGGTAAGTTGCGGACCGTATGGCAGGTCCAAAGCAACATGGTCCCAGGTATGGTCCTTCTCGGGCCTCGTGGATCTTATCGATCCGCGAACGTGCATCGTATGGCTCTGGGTTCTTGTTCTTCTTGTCAACAGGGGATGGGTTGCGTGAACAACGCGGGCCTCCTCCTCCATGGTGACTGCTTGGTGGTGACGGAGGTGGAGGTGGCAGTGGGTTAGCCTTCTTGCTGTTACCCTCCTGTGACGCCTCCCGCCTATCACGGTGTAGCATCCCAATTGTCTAACATTTGTAATGCTACTTGGTTTAGTAATATATTGGCTACTTCATAGATATAATTGTTGCATCATCATTTTATCATGCTCATGTCATCATGCCACCTTGCATTTGAGCATCATATAAAACCCTTTCCATGTGGTTCTTATCTCATATGCATTATTAATTGTATTTGCCTCTTGATATTGTATTTGGTTGTTGATATATTGTTTAATGCCCAAATTGGGTTGAGGGCATGTCTCTCTAAATCATTCTACCTAATGTTCATTCTATGGCCCCTGGTGATAGATGTTTCTCCAGATTCCACCATGCATGCACATGTGGGCTTCTAATTGTCTTGTTCATATTTAAAACATGCCCATGTACAATGTGTGGATTCTTGTCACCTTTGTTCCTCTACTCTTTGCCTACATGATCTTGTGGGTAGTTCACCATTCCTATAGCATGTGGATTCTTTTGTTGGGATTTGTGTTTGTCAATCATATCCACATGCTAAATGGATTGATCCATTGTATTCTACATGCTCCCATGCACATGTTTATGTTTTGCATGATCCATTCTTTAGGGGCCCTTCTTGTTTAATGGGGAGCACCATTATTTTAAAATTATAAATGCTTTGATTAACATCATCCCTATTTTGTTTGCCAAAATCGCTAATTCTTGTATCATGTCCAATTGGTTCATGGACATATCCTTTCTATTCTTCTACTCCCCTTGTTCTCCATTCATGTGTTAAAATCTTCTATTTAAAATATCTGAAAAGAATTCAAAAGCAAGATTATTGAAAATTGAACCAAGCTCAAAGAAACAACTAGATAAAACAAAATAGGAAATAAATAAGGGAGAGAACCATACCTGGCAGCAGCCCACCTTGGGCCCAGCCGCAGCAGCCCAAGAGGGAGCAGCAATAACCCAGCCCTCTTACCTGCCGGCCCTTTTTCCCATCCAGCCCAACACTCCTTCCTGGCCCAGTACCCCCCCCCACCGACGCCGTCTCCTATTCTTCTTCTTCCGTCGCCATCTCTCTCTCTGCGCAGGTGACGGAACGCGGCAGGTAGGCGTCGCCGCCGTGATCCTCGTCAGACCGCACATCCACCCCGCGGCCTTCTTATCCCCAGGCCGCCCCTCCGCAACCCTAGCGACCCCTTTCTTCCCAACACGCCACCTTTTCCTCTGTCTCCCTACCTTTTCCCCCACCTCTCTGTGAGCATCTGAGAGCGGCACGGTTCGCAAGTCTGCCTTCCCCTACCGTGTCGATGCCATGAGCTCCACAAGGCCGAGCTGAGGCCGGGAATTGCACCAGGACGCTTCCCTCTTCTTTTCGCTGAAGGAGGCAGAGCCGAAGCTGTTGCAGAGGACGCCAAGGTCGTCTCACGGTACGCGGCCACTCACGCCATCGACTTCTTCCTTCCGGTGTCATCGCCCCGCCGCCTCTCCGGCAGCCAACCTCCTTCATCAGCCACTCTCGGTGAGCCTCCATGCCGCCCATCTCTCTGGCCTCGCCTCGCATCGGTGCCGCCTCGATGCAGTCGCCGCGCCCACCGTAGGTCGCGCTCAGAACAGCACGTGTGCACCAGCTATCTCGCGCAGCCTCCTTTTTCCCTCTGAATTCCGGCGCAAAACTCCAGGATTCAGGCCATATCTCGTCGAGCCCTTTTTAGCAAAGTTGTAGCCTGTAGATGGATCTACATTTTCTCCCGTACCGGCCTCGTCCGTTTCGGCCTCCAGCTCTCGCCATCATCGCCTGAAGTCAGCCGTCTCGCGGGCGAGCTTCGGCCGAACAGCAGCAGCCGCAGCGGCGCATCGACGTCAGATTGCCGCTCTATTCCTCCCTCCTTCCTGACGCGTACAGTCCTCCTTTGAAGGAGCTTGTTTTTGCATAGTTGGAGCCCTTCGGTAGATCTGCATCTTTTATTTTTGAAGCTTACCCAAATTCGTACCCTTTTGCTCGACATCTTCCGACTAAGATTGGAGTCAGCTAGCCTAAATCGCGATCCGTTCTTCAGTTTCGTCAGCGACAGCTCGTAGACATTTTGCAAAGAAACCCCTGACCTTCCCTTCTATCTAACCCGCAGTCCCTTCCTCTCACCCTTTTTGTAAAAAGGCACCCGCACTTTTGCCTTCATCAACCCGCGATCCCCGCCGTGCACACGTGTCAGCGCCGCGTCGGCCGCTCGCGCGCGGTGGCCCCTTCTCGCCCTCTGGCCCACTCATCATTGACTGGGGGTAGTTTTTAGCTGCGTGACAAAAGTTTGCCAAACCTTTAATACAAATAAAATTTCAGGAAAAGTTTAAATCTAACTAAATTCATATATTGTGAAATAATTCGAATTTGTAAAAACTTTCCAAATGAAAAGTAAATGGTTCCCAAATATGAATTGAACCCTGTTTTCGGATTTGACCAGATTTGACTCTATCTAGTCAAACCTTTGACTTTGACCCCCCTTTTAATTATTTTTGACTTTAAAATAAATTTACATTCATAATTCCAAATAATACAAATAATATATGTTCTGGAATCAGAAAAATATGAGGATTTCAAATATGCCTTCCAAAATTTCAATTGAGCACTTTATTTTCCAAGTTGAATATAATTACATAAAATGCCCTTTTCCTCTTTTATTTAATAACTTTTGATTTATAACTCCGAATTTAACAAATGATATGTCTAAAATGATCAGCTCGACGAGACCTTTCTGTTTATGCTATCCATGACTTCAATTGCAGCATGCATCATATAAATATATAGTATACAGCAACTAATATGACAATAAAATGTGTCCAAAACTCAATAAAAATGTTATTTCTTGTATTCTACACCTCACCCATGCCATGCTACTTTAATGCCATGCAAATTGTGCATCATTCATCATGGAATGATTGTTTGCTTGACGCATTTTATTCATATGCTTGTGCACTTTATTTATGTTGGCCCTTGTTTGTTTGGTTCTTCTTCGAATAGACACTGAGCAGGGGATATATCAAGAGAACCAGGAGCACTACCCAGATCCGTCTCTCGCTTCAACTGAGTTGCCAGGCAAGCACTACCACATGCTTGCATACATACAGCACCTATTGCCTCTATCTTATTCTTGCATCATTGAGTCGCGATTGCATTAAACTGAATCCCAAGTATTGCATAGCCTTTACTTTTAAACCCCACCAAGCTTGTCCCTCCATCCCATGAGCCATTACTACAGGAGTTGTTTGAGCCATGCGAGTCGTAGAACAACATGTGTAGGGTATGTGAGTGTCTGTTGGATAACGAGGTACCTAAACAACTTAACCTGAGTAGTAATGGGATAACTAATGAAAGTGGCACCGGTGAGCAATATCTGCTATTTGGTTTTTCCTGCTCACTTGTGTCCCGTAGGACCCCGAGTAATTGATTCCTGTTCCTTGATTATTCGCGCTATCCACATCCGGGAGGCTTATGGGACCCCCCCTGAGCCAGAGCTTGATTCAGTCTTATTTCTTGGGGCCACAAACTAGTTTGAGGTTTTATTACTATCCTGTACTTATGCCATGCTACTGCTTTATTTACGATTGTCCGAGGAGCACCTGTACTGTTTAGGAATTGTGACCCGTTTACGCGGTATCGACAAGCCCAGTTTTGGGTCCCCAGTCGTTTACAGCCGGCCCCACAAACCTTGAGTCCGTCTCAAAGTCAGCTAACTTTGTTGCGGGTATACTTAATGGGGTGGCCCCCTGAAATATTTCTGAATCCTATGATTGCTTTGTCGTGAAGGCCTCGTTGGGTTTTGATTTGGTTTTTTCGAGGTTGATCGAGTGTGTGTTGCTATTTGTGCACCCCTGCAGGGTAAAACTTTCTGAAAGCCGTGTCCGCGGTTATGGACAACTTGGAGCACAGTTTATCGATCATAGACAAGCATAACTAAAGTACCGCTCTTAATTTGACTAAGAAATTGACTAGTAAATAGTGCAACACTCATGGAATGGTTAATAAAACTGCCACGGATGGGGGGTTGTTCGTCCGCTTCCTTGTTGGTAAGCGAGGAGGAGGATGGATCTGATGACATTACTGTTATAACTGTTGTCATTAATTCACGGACATCCATCTATCTTTGGTTAGGAGGATGGTTAGCGTTTATCTATAGAACTGTTAGGGTTTATCTTTCGCTGCAATTGCGTCACCCCGGGTTGTGTCCCCTTTAGAGGCATAAAGACTTGCTGAGTACCCCTAGGGTCTCACACGATAAATTGTTGGTTCAGATGAACAGGTACCCTCGCACGACGGATACTGGGTGGAGGAGGCTGACGATGTGGGCAACGATCGTTCGGTGTAGAGATTCCGGGAACGGGGATCCGTGAGATCTGTGGGCGGGATGTGCTTATTTCTGGGCATCTTATGCCGATTTGCTTCTTATCCGTACTCGGACCTTGTTTGCCGCTTCCGCCTGATACTCTGATGTGTGATGTATGAGGAAATATCCTAAACTATTATATCTATCCAGGTCATTTGAATCTTGCCGTATGGCGTTGCTATATTTCCTTTCTTTTTAGATGCTATGGCTCTGATGTACTATTGTATGGTGGCTTGCATACATACTCATTTGTGTATGTAGTTGATCCCTTCGCCTGCCGATTACGCCGCCCGTACTTGTCCCGATGACTGGAAATGGTTGGGACGGCCGAAAGGTCTACCCGTGAGTGGCTTTTGGGCCCCACCATACTATTTCAACCATTTCCGCTCATCCAGGCTTGTATCTAGGAGCGTAATTCACCGAGGTAGTTACAATTGGTATCAGAGCCATCCCGCCCTTCAGGGTCTCAGCCAAATGGTCGTTGTCAGTCTAGCAAATATTTTTGGTAGTTATGTATACTAGGGAAAAACAAAACGTGAGAGTAGGACTGCTTCCATTTTTCTTCTTACCCACCCACCCACCCTTTTCTGGTAAGGAAGTGTAACATTTTCAATCCTCTTCTTAAAATTTCAAACTAGGATTCACGTGTTCGGGGTTTCCGTAGTACCATAGGTTGTGTGTTTGTGTGTGTGTGTGTGTGAGTAATTCCTTGTCTATCTGTTGCATCCAAGTTGTTATCACAATCGGTCTTTTGGTTATCAACTGTGGGTACATTCTATACCGACAGGCTTTTGCAAACCGACGCGATCTGTCTTACTCTTTGTTATCCGACGTTATCTTGTTTGGGGTGTTCGTTTCCGTAGTTACTAATCTTTAGGTTCAACGTGAGAAGAAGGGGTTAGGATATGTGTTCCACTTGTTCATGTGCGGAGTAATGATTTGAGTGCGGGATGGAGTCGCGACCATACCACTACTCTTATCATTCGCTTTTGTATATTGAATTGGTAGAGTCACTAATCTTGATTCGTTAAGTGATTTTGCGCATCTATTGGTATTTTAATGCCGAAATTTGTGGAATTTTTTTTGATATATTTGTGTACCACACTCCTTTTCAGTCGTGTGCGATATGCTTAATATCTTCTAGGTGCTTTGAACTTTGTTGATATTTTAATATCATCTTAGTAAATTGTATCCTTTAATCTTGGTTAATTCCATCTTGGTACTATTTTGGATTATCATTATTCTCCATGATAGTACTGACTTGTGTTTTATATCAATCACAGGATGGCTCCACCACGCCGTTCTGATGAGGACATACCACCTGAACTGGGATCCGCGCTGTCAAACATCGCCAATGCCTTGGCAGCAATGCAGCAGAACCAGCAGCGCTTTGAGGAAAGTGTTCGGAGGAATGAGTTTGCTCCACTACCTCCACCTCCCAAGCGAGGAGACATCAAAAGCTTCCTGAAGTTCAACCCTCGCCAATTTGATGTTTCTGATCGACCACTGGATGCAGATGATTGGTTGCGTGAGATGTCAAGGCTACTCGAGACTGCTGATGTTCCTGAGCAAGAGTGGGTAAAGTGTGCTACTCACCTTCTGAAGGGAGATGCAGCTCTCTGGTGGGAGAATTACCTGAAGGAAAACTGCACTGGTTTTCAGCCTACTTGGGAACGGTTCACGGGAGCGTTCAAAGAGCAGTATCTGTCAGAAATTGTCATGGAAAGGATGAAGGAAGCGTTTCTCAACCTCAAGCAGGGAAATGATAATGTCAACACCTACATCAGGAACTTCATGAATCTTTCTCGTTATGGTGGCGATGAGATATCTGATGACAAGAAGAAACAAAAGAGGTTCAGGCAAGGGCTCAATGCATCGATTAAATATGCAATCACACATGCAAGACCGGCGTCTTTTCTGGAACTTCAGCACACAGCTCTGCAGGAGGAAGCAAGTAGGCAAGTGTTTGAGGAGTCAAAGAAACACAACCGTGATGCACCAAGCTCTTCAGCTATGTCAGCTCCTTCTAAGCGGCGTGTCTGGGTTCCTAACACCCCACCGTCGCTCCCGGCTCCACCAAGACCTGCAAGCTACGCGGAAAGGCCACCAAACTTCATCACTGCGGCTCCCAGGGGCTACAACCACCACTACCCTGGAGCGCCTGGCAGAGTCCCTGGCTACGTTGCTCCACGTCCATCTGGTGCTTGCTTCACGTGTGGAGACTCTGGACATCTAAACTGGAACTGTCCGTTGAAAAACAAAGCTCTTCCTCCACCCCCTCCAAGATCTGCGGCAAGCTCTCCTTTGGTTCGTGCACCACCACCTCGGGCTCTCAACATCAACACCAAGCCCGGGTCTACTATTGCTCGTGCCAACTGTGTCAACGCCGCTCAAACTGAGCATACACCTGGAGTTGTGATGGGTATGCTTCCCGTTAACTCAGTCCCTGCATGAGTTTTGTTTGATTCTGGTGCATCGCATTCTTTTGTTTCGCATAAGTTTGCACAAGAGCAGGATCTGGATAGGGTTCCTTTATCACGTCGTCTGGTGGTTCTATCTCCTGGTTCAAACATGAGGGCTGCTCATATCAGCCATGGCAATCAAATTGAGATTGGTGGATCTTCATTCTCGGCGTCCTTAATTCTTCTGGGCAATTCTGACATTGATGTCATCTTGGGCATGGATTGGTTGACGGCAAATGCAGCTGTGATTGATTGTGCTGAACGCTCGGTTTCTCTGAAGATTCCTGAAGGCCATATAGTCTTTTCTCCAAGTCTGACTCCTGCTATCCAGCTTTTCTCTTTGGCGGCTCTGAATGATGATGCTATGGAAGCTATTCAGAGTGTCCCAGTGGTCTGTGAGTTCCCGGATGTCTTTCCTGAAGAGTTGTCGGGTATGCCTCCGGATCGTGAGGTTGAGTTTGTAATTGAGCTTGAACCTGGAAGGGCTCCTATCTCCAAGCGGCCTTATAAAATGGGTCCTGCTGAGTTGGCTGAACTCAAACGTCAACTTGATGAACAAGATAAGTTGGGTTTCATTCAACACAGTACTTCTTCTTGGGGTAGCCCAACAATCTTTGTGAAGAAGCGTGACAGGACTGATAGACTTTGTGTTGACTATCGGGCTCTCAATGCTAAAACCATCAAGAACAAATATCCCCTTCCGCGGATTAATGATCTCTTCGATCAGCTAGCTGGAGCTGTGGTGTTCTCTAAGCTTGATTTGAGAAGTGGTTATCACCAAATCAAGATTCGCAAGGAAGATGTGCCTAAAACAGCTTTCAACACCCGCTATGGCCTGTATGAGTACACGGTCATGTCTTTCGGTCTCACCAACGCACCTGCTACCTTCTCGAGGCTTATGAACTCGGTTTTCATGGATTACCTTGATAAGTTCGTTGTGGTCTATCTGGATGACATCCTAGTCTATTCTAAGTCAAAGGAAGAACATGAAGAACACCTTCGGTGTATCCTAAACAAGCTTCGTGAGAACCGCTTGTATGCAAAGTTCTCAAAGTGTGAGTTTTGGCTGCCTCAAGTAACCTATCTTGGTCACGTTATCTCTGCCAAGGGCATTGCAGTCAACCCGAAAACTGTGAAGACAATTGTTGAATGGCTTCCTCCTGTTAATATCAAAGAAGTGCGGAGCTTCCTTGGTTTGGCTAGTTATTGCCGTCGCTTCGTTCAGAACTTCTCGAAGATAGCGAAGCCTCTTACCGATCTCCTCAAGAAAGGCAAGAAATACCTGTGGACTCCTGCATGTCAAGCAAGCTTTGAGACACTCAAAGAGAAGCTCACTTCCACACCAGTCTTGGTTCCTCCGGATACATCTAAGCCTTTCCAGATATTCTGTGACGCCTCTTTGCAAGGATTGGGTGCGGTCCTTATGCAAGAAAAACAAGTGGTTGCTTTTGCCTCTCGACAGTTGAAGACGCATGAGATCAACTATCCTACACATGACCTCGAGCTCGCAGCAGTTGTCTTTGCTTTGAAGCTATGGAGGCACTACTTGCTTGGCAACCGTTGTGAGATCTTTTCTGACCACAAGAGTTTGAAGTATATCTTCACTCATCCTGATCTCAACCTTCGGCAAAGGAGATGGATTGAAGCAATCAATGATTTTGATTTGACCATCAACTACACACCGGGCAAAGCTAATGTCATGGCCGATGCTCTCAGCCGCAAAGCTTATGTCAACAACCTCATGATGGAAGAGCAGCAACCTCTCTCGTGCGAGGAATTCCGTCAGCTCAACCTTGAAGTTGTGGAACAAGGGCATCTCCTGAACCTTCTGGCTACTCCTCTCTTGGAAGAAAAGATTCGCTTTCGTCAGCGTGGTGATCCGCACACCAGAAAGATCACCTCCAAAATTCAGCTTCCGAAGTATGAGTCCTTCCACTTCGATGATCAAGGCACGCTTTTCTTTGAACACCGGATGTTTGTTCCGAACTACCCGGGTTTGAGAGAGCAAGTTCTCAAGGAGGCGCATGATTCTGTTCTATCTATCCACCCTGGCAGCACAAAGATGTACATGGACTTGAAAACACAGTATTGGTGGCCGGGTTTGAAACGATATTGTGCCAAGTATGTCTCGGAGTGTGATGTCTGCCGCAGAGTGAAAGCTGTCCATCAGAAACCTTTCGGTCTTCTACAGCCATTGAAACCCCCGGAATGGAAATGGGAGAAAGTAGAGATGGACTTCATCACTGGTTTTCCAAGGTCGCAGAAGGGCAACAATGCAATCTTTGTTGTCATCGACAGGCTATCTAAAGTGGCTCATTTCTTCCCCGTCAAGGAAACAATTTCTGGAATTCAGTTGGCTGAGCTCTATATCAACAAAATTGTCTCTCTGTATGGGTTTCCGCTTGAGATCAGTTCAGACCGTGGGAGCATCTTCACTTCCAAGTTCTGGGAAAGTTTCCAAAATGCTTTGGGAACAAAGTTGAACTTCAGCACAGCTTACCACCCTCAGTCGCAAGGACAAGTTGAAAGGATCAATCAGACTCTGGAGGATATGCTTCGTGCTTGCGTCATCTCTTTTGGCATGAAGTGGGAGGAATGTCTTCCTTATGCTGAATTCTCTTACAACAACAGCTTCCAGAAAAGTCTGAAGATGGCACCATTTGAGGCTCTCTATGGTCGCAAGTGCAGAACTCCGATTGGTTGGTCAGGTGCAGGAGAAAGAATATGGTTTGGCCCTGACATTGTAACTCAAGCGGAGGAGAAGGTGCATATCATTCTTGAGAACCTGAAGATTGCTCAAAGTCGTTAGAAGAGCAATTATGACAGGAAGCACACGGACATGGTGTATGTCCCTGGTGATCTCGTTTACCTTCGTGTCACTCCCATGAAAGGAACACACCGCTTTGGTATCAAAGGAAAGCTGGCTCCTAGATACATCGGTCCTTTCAAAATTCGTGGTAGAAGAGGAGAAGTTGCTTATGCTCTTGAGCTCCTGGAAAAACTCAAGGTTCATGATGTTTTCCACATCTCTCAACTCAAGAAGTGCTTCAAGGATCCCGGCAGGACCGTGGATCATGAGCTAATCAATCTCCAAGAAGACCTGTCTTATCAAGAACACCCCACGAAAATCCTGGAAGTCGCAGAAAGAAGGACTCGCAACAAGTCCATCAAGTTCTGCAAGGTGCAGTGGTCGCACCATTCCGTTGATGAAGCCACTTGGGAACGTGAAGATGAACTCCGTGCCAACTATCCTACCCTCTTTGTGTCATCTTCTTCTTCCTAGAATCTCGGGCCGAGATTCCTGTTTAGTGGGGGGAGAGTTGTAGCATCCCAATTGTCTAACATTTGTAATGCTACTTGGTTTAGTAATATATTGGCTACTTCATAGATATAATTGTTGCATCATCATTTTATCATGCTCATGTCATCATGCCACCTTGCATTTGAGCATCATATAAAACCCTTTCCATGTGGTTATTATCTCATATGCATTATTAATTGTATTTGCCTCTTGATATTGTATTTGGTTGTTGATATATTGTTTAATGCCCAAATTGGGTTGAGGGCATGTCTCTCTAAATCATTCTACCTAATATTCATTCTATGGCCCCTGGTGATAGATGTTTCTCCAGATTCCACCATGCATGCACATGTGGGCTTCTAATTGTCTTGTTCATATTTAAAACATGCCCATGTACAATGTGTGGATTCTTGTCACCTTTGTTCCTCTACTCTTTGCCTACATGATCTTGTGGGTAGTTCACCATTCCTATAGCATGTGGATTCTTTTGTTGGGATTTGTGTTTGTCAATCATATCCATATGCTAAATGGATTGATCCATTGTATTCTACATGCTCCCATGCACATGTCTATGTTTTGCATGATCCATTATTTAGGGGCCCTTCTTGTTTAATGGGGAGCACCATTATTTTAAAATTATAAATGCTTTGATTAACATCATCCCTATTTTGTTTGCCAAAATCGCTAATTCTTGTATCATGTCCAATTGGTTCATGGACATATCCTTTCTATTCTTCTACTCCCCTTGTTCTCCATTCATGTGTTAAAATCTTCTATTTAAAATATCTGAAAAGAATTCAAAAGCAAGATTATTTGAAAATTGAACCAAGCTCAAACAAACAACTAGATAAAACAAAATAGGAAATAAATAAGGGAGAGAACCATACCTGGCAGCAGCCCACCTTGGGCCCAGCCGCAGCAGCCCAAGAGGGAGCAGCAATAACCCAGCCCTCTTACCTGCCGGCCCTTTTTCCCATCCAGTCCAACACTCCTTACTGGCCCAGTACCCCCCCCCACCGACGCCGTCTCCTATTCTTCTTCTTCCGTCGCCATCTCTCTCTCTGCGCAGGTGACGGAACGCGGCAGGTAGGCGTCGCCGCCGTCATCCTCGTCACACTGCACATCCACCCCGCGGCCTTCTTATCCCCAGGCCGCCCCTCCGCAACCCTAGCGACCCCTTTCTTCCCAGCACGCCACTTTTCCTCTGTCTCCCTACCTTTTCCCCCACCTCTCTGTGAGCATCTGAGAGTGGCACGGTTCGCAAGTCTGCCTTCCCCTACCGTGTCGATGCCATGAGCTCCACAAGGCCGAGCTGAGGCCGGGAATTGCACCAGGACGCTTCCCTCTTCTTTTCGCTGAAGGAGACAGAGCCGAAGCTGTTGCAGAGGACGCCAAGGTCGTCTCACGGTACGCTGCCACTCACGCCATCGACTTCTTCCTTCCGGTGTCATCGCCCCGCCGCCTCTCCGGCAGCCAACCTCCTTCATCAGCCACTCTCGGTGAGCCTCCATGTCGCCCATCTCTCTGGCCTCGCCTCGCATCGGTGCCGCCTCGCTGCAGTCGCCGCGCCCACCGACGCTCGCCGTAGCTCGCGCTCAGAACAGCACGCGTGCACCAGCTATCTCGCGCAGCCTCCTTTTTCCCTCTGAATTCCGGCGCAAAACTCCAGGATTCAGGCCATATCTCGTCGAGCCCTTTTTAGCAAAGTTGTAGCCTGTAGATGGATCTACATTTTCTCCCGTACCGGCCTCGTCCGTTTCGGCCTCCAGCTCTCGCCATCATCGCCTGAAGTCAGTCGTCTCGCGGGCGAGCTTCGGCCGAACAGCAGCAGCCGCAGCGGCGCATCGACGTCAGATTGCCGCTCTATTCCTCCCTCCTTCCTGACGCGTACAGTCCTCCTTTGAAGGAGCTTGTTTTTGCATAGTTGGAGCCCTTCGGTAGATCTGCATCTTTTATTTTTGAAGCTTACCCAAATTTGTACCCTTTTGCTCGACATCTTCCGACTAAGATTGGAGTCAGCTAGCCTAAATCGCGATCCGTTCTTCAGTTTCGTCAGCGACAGCTCGTAGACATTTTGCAAAGAAGCCCCTGACCTTCCCTTCTATCTAACCCGCAGTCCCTCCCTCTCACCCTTTTTGTAAAAAGGCACCCGCACTTTTGCCTTCATCAACCCGCGATCCCCGCCGTGCACACGTGTCAGCGCCGCGTCGGCCGCTCGCGCGCGGTGGCCCCTTCTCGCCCTCTGGCCCACTCGTCATTGACTGGGGGTAGTTTTTAGCTGCGTGACAAAAGTTTGCCAAACCTTTAATACAAATAAAATTTCAGGAAAAGTTTAAATCTAACTAAATTCATATATTGTGAAATAATTCGAATTTGTAAAAACTTTCCAAATGAAAAGTAAATGTTTCCCAAATATGAATTCAACCCTGTTTTCGGATTTGACCAGATTTGACTCTATCTAGTCAAACCTTTGACTTTGACCCCCCTTTTAATTATTTTTGACTTTAAAATAAATTTACATTCATAATTCCAAATAATACAAATAATATATGTTCTGGAATCAGAAAAATATGAGGATTTCAAATATGCCTTCCAAAATTTCAATTGAGCACTTTATTTTCCAAGTTGAATATAATTACATAAAATGCCCTTTTCCTCTTTTATTTAATAACTTTTGATTTATAACTCCGAATTTAACAAATGATATGTCTAAAATGATCAGCTCGACGAGACCTTTCTGTTTATGCTATCCATGACTTCAATTGCAGCATGCATAATATAAATATATAGTATACAGCAACTAATATGACAATAAAATGTGTCCAAAACTCAATAAAAATGTTATTTCTTGTATTCTACACCTCACCCATGCCATGCTACTTTAATGCCATGCAAATTGTGCATCATTCATCATGGCATGATTGTTTGATTGACGCATTTTATTCATATGCTTGTGCACTTTATTTATGTTGGCCCTTGTTTGTTTGGTTCTTCTTCGAATAGACACTGAGCAGGGGATATATCAAGAGAACCAGGAGCACTACCCAGATCCGTCTCTCGCTTCAACTGAGTTGCCAGGCAAGCACTACCACATGCTTGCATACATACAGCACCTATTGCATCTATCTTATTCTTGCATCATTGAGTCGCGATTGCATTAAACTGAATCCCAAGTATTGCATAGCCTTTAGTTTTAAACCCCACCAAGCTTGTCCCTCCATCCCATGAGCCATTACTACAGGAGTTGTTTGAGCCATGCGAGTCGTAGAACAACATGTGTAGCGTATGTGATTGTCTGTTGGATAACGAGGTACCTAAACAACTTAACCTGAGTAGTAATGGGATAACTAATGAAAGTGGCACCGGTGAGCAATATCTGCTATTTGGTTTTTCCTGCTCACTTGTGTCCCGTAGGACCCCGAGTACTTGATTCCTGTTCCTTGATTATTCGCGCTATCCACATCCGGGAGGCTTATGGGACCCCCCTGAGCTAGAGCTTGATTCAGTCTTATTTCTTGGGGCCACAAACTAGTTTGAGGTTTTATTACTATCCTGTACTTATGCCATGCTACTGCTTTATTTACGATTGTGCGAGGAGCACCTGTACTGTTTAGGAATTGTGACCCGTTTACGCGGTATCGACAAGCCCAGTTTTGGGTCCCCAGTCGTTTACAGCCGGCCCCACAAACCTTGAGTCCGTCTCGAAGTCAGCTAACTTCGTTGCGGGTATACTTAATGGGGTGGCCCCCTGAAATATTTCTGAATCCTGTGATTGCTTTGTCGTGAAGGCCTCGTTGGGTTTTGATTTGGTTTTTCCGAGGTTGATCGAGTGTGTGTTGCTATTTGTGCACCCCTGCAGGGTAAAACTTTCTGAAAGCCGTGTCCGCGGTTATGGACAACTTGGAGCACAGTTTATCGATCATAGACAAGCATAACTAAAGTACCGCTCTTAATTTGACTAAGAAATTGACTAGTAAATAGTGCAACACTCATGGAATGGTTAATAAAACTGCCACAGATGGGGGGTTGTTCGTCCGCTTCCTCGTTGGTAAGCGAGGAGGAGGATGGATCTGATGACATTACTGTTATAACTGTTGTCATTAATTCATGGACATCCGTCTATCTTTGGTTAGGCGGATGGTTAGCGTTTATCTATAGAACTGTTAGGGTTTATCTTTCACTGCAATTGCGTCACCCCAGGTTGTGTCCCCTTTAGAGGCATAAAGACTTGCTGAGTACCCCTAGGGTCTCACACGATAAATTATTGGTTCAGATGAACAGGTACCCTCGCACGACGGATACTGGGTGGAGGAGGCTGACGATGTGGGCAACGATCGTTCGGTGTAGAGATTCCGGGAACGGGGATCCGTGAGATCTGTGGGCAGGATGTGCTTATTTCTGGGCATCTTATGCCGATTTGCTTCTTATCCGTACTCGGACCTTGTTTGCCGCTTCCGCCTGATACTCTGATGTGTGATGTATGAGGAAATATCCTAAACTATTATATCTATCCAGGTCATTTGAATCTTGCCGTATGGCGTTGCTATATTTCCTTTCTTTTTAGATGGTATGGCTCTGATGTACTATTGTATGGTGGCTTGCATACATACTCATTTGTGTATGTAGTTGATCCCTTTGCCTGCCGATTACGCCGCACGTACTTGTCCCGATGACTGGAAATGGTTGAGACGGACGAAAGGTCTACCCGTGAGTGGCTTTTGGGCCCCACCGTACTATTTCAACCATTTCCGCTCATCCAGGCTTGTATCTAGGAGCGTAATTCACCGAGGTAGTTACACACGGTGTTTGTCGGACGCGGAGGGTCATGGCGTGACCTGCTCTTGTGTCCTTGGTTGTGCTCTCCGTCATGATGGGTCTGCTCCGTGTTGTCGCGGATGATGATGCCGCACTGCTTTGGTGGGGGCATATCTGTACGATGGTGAGCCTTGTGATCTTCGTGATGTCGGGGGGACCGGGGCGATGGTGATGGGCGACGAGGTCGGGCCTTTTCGCCGTGATCGGAGGATATGGGGATAGCATCCTTCCTGTTGCGCGCATCCCTCCGTCTTCATTCTGATGAACCCGTCTGAGACCCGACATCAAGAGGAGATCGATCCCTTGGTGGCTTGCACTGGCTAGACTGGCAAAGCGCTGGGTCAGACTCAAGCCTTTGAGAGGTGGCATTTTCCTACTACTTCACCGCCTTGGCCACTAGGTCATAGACCTGTTCCACTGCCTCAGGCAATCTATCCTGCTCCAGGAGGGTCTTGGCGATGGCGAGGTTAAGGTGTGGGGTGGGCATAACCTGCTTGCCTTCACTGTCAATGTATGGCTTGGCCTGTGCCGGCTTCGAGGGAGCCCATCCTAGGTTTCGCCTTACACCAGGATTGTTGATGACGAGAGCCGGAGCTTTCTTTGCCTTCTGCTGCTGAAGTAGGGTCTTGTATTCGGTCTCCGTTGCTCTAGCTTTCTCTATGGACTTCTGCACGTTGACTAGATCTCGATATAGCTTAGCGCCTTGCTCCGTGATGGCCTGCGATTCCTCTAGTAGTTGTTGGCGCTTCTCGTCAAGCTGATGTAGGGGTTCGTAGCATGGAAAACAAAAAATTTCTATCGCATACAAACAAACAAGCCAAGATCTATCTACAAGATTGTAGCAACGAGTCGATGGAATAACTTACCCTCGAAGATTCCAAAGTGGTTAACGAGAGCAGATTCTCGTGGGTGATGTAGTCGTACTCTTTCCGATCTCAAGATCGCGTAGACGATCCTTCCGGCGCTGCGTTCCGGCAGCGCTTCCGCAGTCGGTCACACGTTCGGTACTCGACGAAGACCTTCCTCTCCCTTGTTCCAGCAGGCAGCGGAGGTTGTAGTTCTCTCCTCGAGATTCCGGCAGCACAACGGCGTGGTACCGGAAGTAGAGGGGAGATCCCGCAGGGCTTCGCCTTAAGCCGGAGCGAGTATGGTGGATTATGAGAGAGGGCTATTAGTGGTCGAGAGATTAGACACACCAATTAGAATGCTCTAAACCGCAGGCTAAAGCAATTAGAAGCTCTAAACCAAAACGGCTCTAAACCGGAGATTAGAGGTAGAAACTTGTGTGTCTCAAGGAGGAGGCCCTGCCCCTCCTTTTATAGGTGGAGGGGCTAGGCGCGCCAGGGAGGGAGGGAGTCCCTCCCCAACTCGGCCTAGGGCTGGGCGCCGGCTTGGAGGAGAGGAACTCCTCCTCCAAGTTGGTTTCAAACTCCTCTTGCTTGTTTCCCACAGTTTCCTGTTTCCCACAGTTTCCTGTTTTAGCCGTTTGACTTTCAAACTGGCAGTTTGACTTTCAACTTTTGGAACAGCAAGAACACTTAGTACATGATGCAATCATTCAATGACACATTCATGTACCCTCCCCCCCCGGAGTGTCGGACAATCCGGACCCTTCTAGAACATTCCCGATGAAAACACCGGAATCATTCCCGAACTCCGAAACGGGACTTTCCTTATATGAATCTTATTCTCCGGACCATTCCAGATCACCTCGTGATATCCCGGATCCCATCCGAGACTCCGAACAACATTCGGTCTCTTTCTCATAATACCATAACTACTCAAACAACGTCGAATCCTTAAGTGTGTCTCCCTACGGTTCGTGAATTATGCGGACATGATCGAGACACTTCTCCGAACAATAACCAATAGAGGAATCTGGAAATTCATATGGCTCCCACATATTTCTACGATTACTTAGCGATCGAATGAACCACTTACATACGATACCAATTTCCCTTTGTCTCACGATAGTTTACTTATCCGAGGTTATGATCGTCGGTATCTCTGCATACCTAGTTCAACCTCGTTACTGATAAGTACTCTTTTCTCGTTCCCGTGATATGTGATCCCTTGTGATCCAGTCACATGCTTGCAAGCTAATTGGATGACATTCCACCGAGAGGGCCCAAAGTATATCTATCCGTCATATGGATGGACAAATCCCACTCTTGATCCATGTGTCTCAACCAATACGTTCCGAACACTCAATGCCAACTTTATAGCCACCCAGTTACGGTGTGGTGTTTGATGTCATCAAAGCATCCATCCGGTAAAGGTGATATGCATGATCTCATGGTCGAAGGAATTAGGTTACTATGTATCAGAAAGCATATAGCAATTGAACTAATGAAATGACTTGATCTTTATGCTACGCTTATCTATAGGAGTATGTCCATCACATCATTCTCCTAATGATATGATCCTGTTGTTAATAACATCTCTATGTTCATGATCAGGAAACCATGATCATATATTAACCAACAAGCTAGTTTAACAAGAGGCTTTACTAGGGACTCTTATTTTAGTTTACAAATCACACAAGTATTAATGTTTCCGGTTAATACAATTATAGCATGGTATGTAAACATTTATCATAAGTGTGAAGATATGATAATAACCACTTTATTATTGCCTCTTGGGCATATCTCCAACAGCTGAGTCACGTTCCGGATATGAGCTACGGTCAGTGGCTCGACGAGGAGATTTCCGTACATCACTCTATCAGCCAGAGTAACTTGGGTTGCAGCAGACGTAGATGCCGGAGGCGGCAAGTTTGCGGTGTTGTTGTTGCTCGGGACGGTGCCGAGTTCCTACGACTTCTGCACTGGGTTAGGCGGAGGAGGCATGACCTTTGCGAGATCATTGTCAGCAGCAATAACTGGCCCCTTCCCCTTTTCCAGCGCTGTAGGCGGAGATCTTCTGGGTTGATCTTCATCCATCGATGTCCCAATGGTGACGAACACCTCTCGAGACGTGACGGTATTGTTGGCTTGCTCATCACGCGTGTACTCCTCCTCCATCTCCTGCATGGCGGAGTCTAGTTCCTCTGTACTGAAATCTATCTCCTTTGAATCTGCACTGAAGTCAGCATAAAGCGCGTCAATAACAGAGTTGGAGGGTGCCAGGACTTCCTCGATGACGGGCGGTGGAGGTGCAACAGCAGCGACGATGACTGGAGGTGGCGGCGCGGCTGCGACGATAGCGGCCGGAGGCGATGGTGGCGGTGGCTAAATCGGAGGGGCTCCGTCAATGAGCACAAGCACTGTCTGAGCTGCCGCTTCGGCCTCTGAGTAGTTGTTGACGGTGTTCACCATGCCTTCGAAGGTAAGGCGGCCTGACGCCTGCTGCCATCTTAGAGAATGTCGGAGAAGCGTGCCATGGTCTAGTCCTTCCACAAATTGATACATAGCATCATCATTGGGGTAGTGAGCCAGATCGGCTCGTATGCGGAGCCAGCTGGCCAGGTAATCGCGGGGGTTTTCGCCCTCTCTCTGAACGCAATGCGCCAGATCGAAGATGGTAACCACGCCGACGAACTTGGATCTCTACTGTCCAGACGCACGGGCGAAGTCGGCGGACTTGCAGCAATCTTCCACCTATATATCCTGCACAGGGGCGGTTTGGGTGGGCCTTGAATTTTTCCGATCTTTGCCGGCAAACTCCAAAGAGAGATCCGACATCGATCTTTCCGCGAACGTATCCTGCCCGTAGGCGGTCCGTGCGGGCCTTGATGCTCCTCCGACTCCTAGGGAACTAGTGCCAGAGTCGGTTTCACCAATGAAGAGGTGGATGTCTCCGATAGGAACGATCGAACACTACGTAGGGTTCGTCTTCACCGGGATCGCGAACTCGTCAGGAGGGATGATTGGAACATTGCCGGAGAAGGGAACGCGACCAATGGCTACGGTTTTGCCGATTCGCGCGAAGATCTTTGTCCTCGCCCGCTGAAGATCCTGAAGCGCCTCTTGCCCCACGGTGGGCGCCAACTGTTGTGGTATTGCCGACGAGTACGCCATGGAGGGGTCCTCACAGTGCGTGTTTAGAGACATGGGGGAAGGCGGACGGTTGATGGGTACGAGGTAACACAGCTTACCCAGGTTCAGATCCCACGACGGTGGCGGAATCCTACTCCTGCTATAAATCACTATAAGGGCAATACGCCGAGTTACAGAGATATATTCGCTGTGCGAGGTGTGTGCTAATCGCTACTCGACTGTCTGAGATTGTAAGTTATCGTGCCCTAAAGGCTCCCATAGGCCTGACTTATATAGCCGCCAGGTCCTAGGGTTACAGGAAAAAGTCCTAGCCGGACAGGTTACAGAGTCCTACACCGTCTATTACTAGTCTTGTGTATCTTGCACTCCAAGGCTCGGGGTACGTCGGTGACTCCAACCGTAGCCTTCCTTTATCCGGCATGGGCCTCCCTTCTGGATCCATCTAACTGGGCCGCCCAGCAGGCCATGGGCCATGCTACCAACTGTGGGCCACCCGGGTTATTCGGATAGGATACATGCTATGAGGATACCCATATAGCATATCCCCAACATGTACCACCTCTGCAGAGTGTCAAACTATTCGAATAGCCGCTTCTGTGGTTATGGACAGTTAGAGTGGCCATACTATTCCGTCGTCAGATGTTTTCAAAATGACTTGTGAAATGATTCATGATTTTGACTTGACCACAACAGGGTTGTGATATGAAATTCAAGTTCCCACTTAGGTGTTATAAAACTTTCAACTAGATTTCTTTGGTTCTGAACTCAGTAGAGATAAATCTGGCTTTTTGCAAAACAACCTAGAGTAGTATCTCCTACTCAAAAACCACTTACATTTAGTGATAGTTTGCGAGTACATAAAGAGTACTCATAGCTTTGTCCCTGGCTATTCCCGTGGCCAGACTATGAAGAGGAGTATCAGGAGGACGACCAGTAGGAAGGTTACGACAACTAGGATCATCTCCCATCGTCAGCATTGCCTGTGACCATGAAGATGGAGCCTCGCCTATGCTATCATTATTATTACGTTATTTCGCTGCTTGAATTGTATTTTTTGAGGGTAAACAGTAGGGCAAAAAACCCCACTGCAATTTTTATATATTATAGAGAGTTACAAAAGAATATTTACAAACTCAATCCACCTCAAATAAGAGGGATAACATTCTAATCAGCTATCTCCTATCTAATTTAATTTAAATCCAAACTCTAAGGCCCTGATGATACTTCTTCTTAATTCTATAAAGGACCCATCTTAATTCCTTGGCTACAATAGCCTTCCAGTTCTCCATCGACGCATGCTGATTATTGAAAATTTCATTATTTCTGCAAATCCAAATGCCCCAAGTTCCAATTATCAGAATTTCCATTCCAAAAGGGACATTAAGATCTTTTTTAATACTGGCTAAGGCTTCAAAGATATTTTGATCAGCCATATTGACCTGTGAAATTTCAGCCCAGCAGGCTCTTGCAAAAGGGCATTCCCAAAACAAATGTAGGCTTGTTTCTTCACTGTTGCAGCCCTGGAAAACACAGTCATAAGATTCCAGAGAAAAACATTTCCTTTTCAGAAGGTTTCTTGTGTTGAGCCTATCAAGCAGTAAGATCCAGAAGAAGAATTTGTGCTTTTGCTGACAAGAAGATTTCCATAACCAAGAGAAATGTGGCTGAACCGGTTGGCAACCAGCTAAGGAGTAGTAAGCCTTTTTGACCGAAAAATTACTGCCCCACATGTAAGACCAAATATCAGATTCCCCTTGCCTGCCAGTATTGAGAATTTGTTCAAGACTTTGATATTCCTGATAAGCTTGTTGGGACAAAGGAAGGTAAAAAAGGTCCTGAGTATTTGCAGTATGCAGGAACTCACTGACAGAGATGTGAGGGTTTTTTGCATAGGAGAGGAGATGAGGAAGCTTATGTTGAAGGCATCTATCATTCCACATATCAGATGCTTGAATTGTATTAAGACTGGATCATCTGATCCTTATTTGTTGTAAGACCTTATGTATGGTTTGTAATGGATGATGAACTGTGATATCCAATCCATTATGTCTCGGAAAAATGGTAATCCTGGGATTGTGATGTATGGCATAACAGGCATCTGGGATTAAAAATCCGGGTGTTGACATGGACTTCTTGAATCACTTGAAAGATGTGAAGCATGTCTGATGGGTAAAATGACTAAGACTCCATTTTATAGTATGATGGAGCAAGCTACGGACTTATTGGAAATCATACATACCGATGAGTGTGGCCCGAAGAGTGTGGCATCGCGCGGTGGTTATCGTTATGTTCTTACTTTCACGGATGACTTGAGTAGATATGGGTATATTTATTTCATGAAACATAAGTCCGAAACTTTTGAGAAGTTTAAAGAATTTCAAAGTGAAGTGGAGAATCAACATAACAAGAAGATTAAATTTCTATGATCTGATCGTGGAGGTGAATATCTAAGTTACGAGTTTGGCGAGCATTTAAAGAAATGCGGAATACTTTCACAATTGACACCGTCGAGAACACCACAATATAATTGTGTGTCCGAACGTCGTAATCGAACTCTCTTAGATATGGTTCGTTCTATGATGTCACTTACAGATTTACCATTATCATATTGGGGTTATGCATTAGAAACAGCCACATTCACTTTAAATAGGGCACCATCTAAAATCCGTTGAAATGACACCGTATGAATTATGGTTTGGGAAAAAACCTAAATTGTTGTTCCTTAAAGTTTGGGGTTGGGAAGATTATGTAAAGAAGTTACATCCCGACAAGCTTGAACCCAAAGCCGAAAAATGCGTCTTCATAGGATACCCGAAGGAAACTATTGTGTATACCTTCTATCATAGATCCGAGTGCAAAATCTTCGTTGCCAATAATGGATCATTTCTAGAGAAGGAGTTTCTCTCGAAACAAGTGACTGGAAGGAAAGTAGAACTTGACGAGGTTATTGAACCTTCTCTCGGATTTGAGAGTAGCACATCACCGGAAGAAGTGCATGCGGTGCCTACACCGATAAGGGAGGAAGATAATGATCATGAAAATTCGGTCGAAGTTACTACGAAACCTCATAGGTCGACTATAACATCCCAAAAATCATGATTTGTAAAATCATGCATTGCATTAATATTGTCAAAGCATTTAGAGCTAGCACAAAAAATTTCAAAGTTTGAATTCAAACATAACCATTTCAAATGCCCATTTTATCTATCATATGAGGCATGGTTTTGATTTATTTTTTTCAAAGGGCCAAAGTGGTTCTGAGTACATTTATGTGTTTTACACACTCTTGGACACTAGCTTGGTCTCATAAATTTTTGGAAGAAGTTTGAATTGATTTGGAGTTGTTTTGAGCATTCAAATCTTGTTTAGAAAATCAATTCAGAAAAAGAAAAATGAAAGAACAGAAAAAATAGGAGCAGACCAGCCAAATGGCTCGGCCCACCCCCACGGCCCAACACGAGCCCACCCGCGAACAGAAAAAAAATCAATTCGCATTAACCACGCAGTGATTCCACGCCCAGACCCCCTCTACTTAACCCCCTTCCCCCTCCACTCTTTTCCCCTCACACACCACCCTATGAGTGCCGCTAGGCTGTCCATAATTAAGCTTGCACCGTCGCTGCCCGAGCAACTCCGATGAATGAATTCGGTAAAACCTAGCCACCTTCTCTCTGGTTGACGCTCGTGTATTCGATGTGTCAGTAGGCATCTAACGCCACCTCTGGCTTGCCTTTCCATGCCTTGTAGCGTCATCTACGCCAACTCCTGAGCGTGCCCGACGCCGACGCCAACTCCGACGAGGAATCGTCGCCGTGTCTGTGCGCCCCAGTCCCGTCCGCGAGCACGTTGAGCTTCACCGCGTCTCCACGACTTCGGTAAGCACCAGTACCCCCACCCTTACCCTCTAGCCTCGCCGGAACATCGACGTCTGATGCGCAGCCGCCGTGGTGGCCATTTGCACCGCCCGCATGTGGTCAAAGCGATGAGATCCGCTGGATCTAGATCCAGCGGTCAAGATTAGAACCAGTAGCGAAAGGGTACGCGTAGATCTGAGCCGTAGGATTTAGATCTGGTGGTGTAAATTAGATTGCCAGCGAAGAGGTAAGTTGTGATATGGTGCGTTGGATCAGATTAGAGCCAACCGCGCGGAAGCGCGATCCACCCCGAAGCGGTATCGTCCAATCAAACGCTGCCGCGTGGCTCGATTTTTGTTTTGAAAACCAGAATTTGATTCAAACTTAGAAAATTCATAACTTGAGTTCTGTTTATCCAAAAAATTCAAATAAGATATCAATGGATTCATAAAAATAAATCCTACATAACTGTGTGCTTAATTTTGTATTTTTCTTCTGTAAAAATGAGTTTTTGTGCAGAGACAATTATAGTCTTATTTTGACTATATAAATTATGTAGAAAATGTTTTTAAAGCAAATTTAAGTTTATTTAGACTATAAATAGTTAGTTTTGTGTTCAATACTGTTTGGTTTGAATAGTTTAGTGTAGAAAGTTCATTTCATTGCATTTGCATGCATTCATATATTTTTGCTTGATTATTTTGAATGTAAATTTAGTGCTATCATTTTATGTGTAGATTTTGGTGCTAGTGGTGATTGTGATTGTGAAGATTGTTGCTACCCCCCCAACTACCAAGGCAAGTGGTTCTTCATGTATTTGTTCCATTATTTTGACTATGCACTAGTGATATTTTGTATAGGGCTTGCATGAAATATTTGCTAAGTATCTATATGCTATGCCATGGGAAATCCTAGTAGTTATAGTCTTGATAGGATTTTCTCTAAGTTAAGATACTTGATATGTTATCATGCTTAGCCTATCTAGTAGTAAACAAGGGTGGAATAAAATCATACTATGGAAAATTTTACTAAGTCTTTGACTTATGTTTTTGCTTAATAAAACAACTAAGTGAATGAATCACCTGGGTGGAATGGTATGATTGGTTTATGTTGAGTGGTTACACAAGGACCATATCTATGGTCTACCTTGTGTATCACACTTGTGGAAAGCCACCCAGGAACAAAGGGATTTGAGATACTTAGTGTTTATAAGATTCTAGTGCAACCACATGGCATATGGGCTCTGCCTTGATCATATATGTTGCAATAACTTAGCCGGATGGACAGATGGTGGTAGGGTGATAGGATGGAACGCGCCCATTTGGTCTAAGGGAAGGCTTCCGAAAGATCTCATCTCGATGCATGTCGAGTCTTGTGGGGAAAGTGCACCACCTCTCGAGAAGGAAAAACCTAAGTATTTAGCTGTGTCCCCGGCAACGGACAATTTGAGCATCAAGACATTGAAACCATCAAGGATCTCCTCATCCCAATTTCTAAGTTAAAATCTTGTGGTTGAACCAGGGCTTAGTGTTTTCAACTGATAGGAAAAACCTATTTTGAGCAAAGCAAGCCTAAGCTACACTAGCCAAATTCATATAGATATTAGATGCTTCTATTCTACTATGGTATCACTTGCCAATACAACTCCAAATGTATTGACCCACTGTGGCTGTAACTTATGATGTTGCAGGTTACTCTGATGCAGATTAGGGTTATGAGTCTACACTCAACATCTTGACTGTGGCACATGAATATGAATAATTTACTTTATTTTACTTATATTATGAACTCTTGTACTAGCCTTTGGCTATGGAGTTGTAAAATACTATGTTTATCTCTGGACTGACGATGTAATAAAGACCTTTGTATCTATGTACTTCATCTTAAACAGTGGATGCTAGCATTCAATCCAGGGACTAGCATTACAATCACAGGGACCTTTACCTAATAATAAAGGCGGGGTTTTACAGATGGTATCAGAGCACTGTGTTGCCTATAGGATTATGACCCTAGGTTGGATTAGACTAAGGAAACCACTAAGGAAAAATGCAACTATTTGCAAATTCCACACTTGTATTTTCCTTCTCGTAAACCTTTCTAATCTTCTTTCTCATCTAACTTTGTAGATGGACACCGTCAACGAAGGCGTCAAGAAGGGACCACTTATGACCATGACTTTAGAATGTGAGACAGAGTTTCCCAAAGCACTCAAAACCCTTATGGTTAGCTTGGTAATACATGATGAGGCCGTATACAAAGGATTTCCAGTCATGGATGAAGGAGAAGAATATTGGTGGGTGCAACTTCACTTGTATAAAAACAAGGGAGATAACCACAAGGAGTCGGGATTCTACATGGGCACCAACTCAGAAATGTATACAACATTCTTTGACTCTGCAAGGAATGCTATCAAAGAGCTTGGTGAAAGACCCAAGTGTAGAATGCTCAACACTAAAAATGACCTTGAGGAGGAGAAGAAGTATACCCAAGACTTAGAGACTGCCATAAAACGTCTAAGGGAGGATATCATAGACTTAGCATATGAGTGAGGATTGTAACGCACTCCTCTAGTTGGACCACCACACTTGTCGTATTTTCACAAAATTTGTCTAAGTTATGTTGAACCTTAGTGTTGTGATAGACCTTGTATGCCTATGTTTTATGATTGATGTATTCTTTTACTTGTGTTGTTCTAATATTTCTCTATCTTGAGTTAGATGCCTAGCTTTGTGATCAGCACTGCCGACGAGTTCAATGGAACTCGTTTTGGTTCATGCATCGTGCAGTTCACTAGTGTGCTCAACCTCCCACTTCCTAGTATTAAGGCACTTCAGCTCACCAAGTTTGAGAGGAAGGACCTTTGGGGATTTAGAGTCACACAGCCAGGACGATAGACGGAGCCACCCACGGAGGATATTTCCTTCAAGCTGATGCACGATGACAATGATAAGGGTCTAAATGTAGTCATGAAGTGTAACACCCTCAGAATCGGCCCTATGCAAGTTTTAGCGAAACTCGCCAAACCCGCATAGAAACGATTCGAAGGTGCCCACCAGGCACTTTCGTGCGGGTGGAAAACGAAGTAATAACATTACACAACAGTCCTCGATGGGACCCACAGAACAGATATATGCAACAGCAACTCGAAGAGTCAAGAATACAGATATACAATATACAAAGATCCAAATCACCTTGAAAATGACAGAGCGTCCGACTACGGACAAGATGCAAATGGGGCTAAGAGCCCTGAAGAATAACCAATGGCGTCCATAACCCTGCCCAGGCCAAGCCGGAAGGGTAACCCTGCTAACGACGTCGATCTCAAAACCTGCTTAAACAAAAGGGGTGCCGACAAAGGGCAAAGGAAAAAGAGGAGTTTCAGTACTGAGGCCAGTACACGGCGAGACTAGAATTCGGCGGTCCTCGCCTACAAAGGTATGGTGGACTGAAGCGGCAGCGGCAGCATCCACTAAACAACCTATAGAGACTCGATACAACTAGCGGCTATCAGAGAGGGGTGAGAAAGACCTATTCAGAACCAACCTGATACTACCATCAAACAAACCCATCCTGGCGTTTCCCCCTCGAGACCAAACGAGGAAGTCAACCGAGGAACTCACACCGTTGGCAGTTTTATTTATTCAGTTATCGTTGCAGCAATTACTAGTCAGGTATAGATAATCATTCTGATAAAATAAGCAGTGGGCCATTTTAGTTAACCATTCCGTTGTAGTTGCGACACTTACTAGTCAAATACAATTAGCATGAGATAACCCAAAACCCAGTAGTTGTTGGTACTTTTATTTAGCCATTCCGTTGTAGTGAAGCTGATTACTAGTCAAATCGGATACAAGTCAATTTATAACAGTAAAGTTTAGTTATAGTTGTCTATGATCAAGCACTGTGCTCCAAGTCGTCCATAACCGCGGACACGGCTTCTCGAAAAGATTTAACCCTGCAGGGGTGCACCAAAGTATCCACGGGCACTTCGACCCTTTTTGCCAGATCAGTTAACATACACCCATCGGTATGTTGGCGGGGCCTAAGTCACGACGTTCCCAGACCCAAAGCAAGTACATGGGGGCCACCCCACCAAGTCGACACCCGCAACGAAGTCGGCCGGTCTCCGAGACGGACTTAGGGTTTGCGTCAGTGGCTGTAAACGACAGCAAATCCCCAAACGGGGACTGTCGATACCGCGAAAACACTCCGCTTCCTAAACAGTACAGTGTGCTCCTCGCACAAACGTAAATAAAGCGGTAAGCATGGCATAAGTACAGGATAGTAAATAAAACCTCAAACTAGTTTGTGGCCCCCAGTACAATACTTTGAAATCAGGTAATAATCAATGGGGGGCCCATATCTCCCCACCTGTGGTTAGCGCGCTCGATCTCGGAACAGGTGTCAAGAACTCGGGGTCCTACGGGACACAAGTGGGCGGTCGGAAACCAAATATTTTCTATCACCCACCGATGCCTCTGCTTACTTCAATTTTAGTTGTTAAACAGGAATTAAAGTGAACGATAAGTAAAACTATGATCATCTCCAACATCAACATGCGGCAATACATCAACAACTGTGGCACTGGACGACACGCAACAGCACTTGAGCAAGCGACTACGACACGTAAGTCCAACTATCTACCAAACAACAGGTAATAGGATGTATCCAAGGCAATATAGGGCTGCACGGTATATCACAGGTACGGAACTAAAGCATCGCAGCACGGATAGCATTAGATCAACAGGAGGGAATAAATACTATAAAAGTAAGATAGGTAGAAAGGGGGAGATGCTCGCCTGAAAACATTGCCGAAGGTTCAACCGAAGATCGGGTCGAAGCTCACATCAACTCAACGGCCTTATCCGCGAAGAAGCAAAACACTAGAAGAAACACCGGATGCAATATTTAATACAACGGCAGAAGATCAGCATGATGCATGTATGATGTATGACATGGCAAAGGTGCGGTGCAATTAGGTCATATTAAGCGGAACCGGGGTCCCGACAATTAGTTAGGTGGTTCATGTTATTTAGATATCCCGCAATTAAATGTTGTTTTACAAGGCAAAATACATCACCGGTTCGCTACATCACTTTTAAATGAGGCCAATATGAGACTAGATTTGCCCGCATATGGGCCCCATATTTAATTAGGTTAACCGGACTAAGGCCCCCAAACCACATGACAAGGATGCATGCATGAACAATTAATATGCGACAAGTTGTATTATGTTATAAAATAGGGTTTCGGGAAGGGGTTCACACATTAGGGTTCGGCAGATCTTGGGGTTCCGGGGTTCGGGGTTCGACAGGGCCAGGGTCCAGGGTACGACGGGTTCGGTCTCGGCAGGAACATCGCGGGCATCGGAGTAGGTCTTGTCGCAACCGAGAAGCAGGGCTTGGTTCGGCGTCGGGGGCGCATCGGATCCGCCTTGGTTGCTATCGCTCTTGTCGGGCCCGCGCCATCGAGTCGGTCTTGACATCCAGGCGAGGAACTTGGCGTATCCGCGTCGGCGATCTTGGCGTCCTTCAGGTTCGGGTCCTGGCGCTTCGGATCGATCTTCAGGGGTTCGGGAAGGCGACCTTGGCGCTCGGGTTCGGTCTTCGGATCCGGATAGGAGGTCTTGGCGCGGCACCGGGTTCGGGGTGTCGAGGCTTGGTCTTCGGGGTTCATGAGGCGGACTTGGCGTTCGAGGGTTCCTCCGAATCCGTGGCGCGTCTGTGATGCAGATCTTGCCGGTCCCCTGTCGGAGGCCTTCGGGGACGGGGTCTCGGCGACTTGGCGATTCGGTTCGATGTCGTCCTCCAGGTACCGCGGGCTCTCGGTGTAGATGACGTTGACGGGCTTGAGACCGAGAACGGTTACTGAACCATGGGTCCGGACGTTGTCTTGGTACAACACACAAGCACCAACACATACACGCAGGAGCACACACGCAGAGACTGTAGGGGGTCGCTGCACGGTCGGAGGCGGATGGCATCTTGACGACGGGGTGGGTCCCGTGGGGCAGGTAGGTCCAGGCGGGCCGGCTGCTGCACGCGGACAGGGGAAGGCGAGGGCTCGGGTAGTGGGGGTCGCGGGCCGAGGACGGGCGACGAGGAGGCGGTGGGGCTGCTGCGGGGGTGGGGCAGGCGCACGGAGGAGGGGGCCCGGGCGGCGGCGGTCGACGGGGTGGCGCAGGGCGCGGCCTGCGGGGGGGGGGGCGACGAGGGGGACGCCTGGCGCGGGGAGGTGCTTGGCCGCGGCGGAGCCGGCGTTGGGGAAGGCGGGGCGGGGGAGCACGGTCGCGCGGGCGCCGGCGGGCAGAAGGCGGAGCGGCGACTGAGGACGGGGCGGGCGAGGTCGCCGCGAGACGGGGAGGAGCGGTCGGGGAAGGGAGCCAGGGGAAGGGAGCGGGAACGGGGGAGCAGGCGCCGGCGTCGGGGATGGTGGGTGGTGGCGGGGTCTGCGGCAGAGCTCGAGGTGGGGGGCGACGCCGGGGACGGATGGAGGCGGTGCCGGACGGGGGAGGGTGGCCGGAGTGAGCTAGAGGAGGCGGAGGGGGCGAGGCTCGCCGGCGCGCGGGCGCAGAGAGCAGGGGAGGAGAGAGGCGCGAGAGGGAGGTGGGGAACGCGGTTGGGACGCAGGCGGCAGGGTGGGGCCGCGGGCAGAGGGAAGGGGGCGCCGCGCGTGGGTGCGTGAGGTGGGGCCAGGGGGGGTTATGAGGGCGCGTGCGTGCATGGTGTGTCGTGTGTTGGGTTGGGGAGTGGGGTGAGAGGAGAGAGGGGCTGCTGAGGTGGCAGTTTGGGGTTGGTTAGGGGGAGGGAGAGGGTGAGGTGTCAGGAGGCCATTGGTGGGGGTGATGTGGAGGGGGGGTGTGGGTAGATAGGTTGGTAGGTTTAGTAATTATGGGGGACCGATTTAATTTCTGGGGTGGTCGTTCGGGTCGATTCGGCCCGTTCGACTGCCCCACTAAAAATACTTTGATATTTTATTTGTTTTAAACACGGCTTCTGCAAACCAATAGCAGACAAACAAAATAATCCGGAGACCCGGGGTTTTGCGTTTGAATAAAGATGAGGCGTTTAGAAAACACAAACAGGTTTTTCCGCAAATAGTTTTAGACAAGCAAATGCAAGATGATGACAATGCTCAAATGCAATGTGGCATGATGACATGAGCATGCGGTCATGATGATGCAATGCACAAAAACAACGCGATTTTCTAGTAGTGGTTTTGCGGGATGCCACATGAAGGAGCTACTCGGACGCCTCTGCGGACGCCACTCCACCGAGCTTAGAGGTCTCTACTTCCACCCGTTCGGGAGGCGTGACGAGGAGGGACAGGCATTGGTGCATGAGGGTGCTACTAGAGAGACGATAGAGCCAGTTCGTCTATACCTCCAGGACCTCGAGGGCCTTATTAGACACCTCGACACAGATAGGACCAACATCATGATTAGCAATGACGAGCTCTAGGTTCAGTTGAGGGAGAAGGACAAGCTCTTCGCGGAGCAAGACGAGATCGTCAAGGAGATGGAGGCCAGATTCGAGAGCAAGGACAAGAAGTTCAAGAATCAAGAGAAGAGAGTCCAAGACAGAAACAATAAGATCAAGGACATGAAGGCCGAGTTAGAGCCCAAGGACTTCGAGCTCAGGACCCATCAGGGAGTGATTGAGAGGCTACACTCACAGAAGAGAGCTCTCTGTGCAAAGGTCGAGGCCTTGACCACTAGTGTTGACGAGTACAAGACAACCATGGAGACATCCGGACTTACAATTGTTGACGTGGAGGTTGACATGGAGTAGTGTAGACTACTCGACGATATTTTATCTATCATACTTTGTTTATTGATTCGCAATGACCATCTAACATGTGGATGGCTTGCTATGGTGTGTTTACTTTTTCCAAAAACTTGTTGTTTACTTTGTTCGAACTCTATGTTATTTTGAGCTTGGTTATTGTGATTGCTGTTTTTTTATGTAATGTGCATGTTAAGCATCTATGGGTTATATCTCATTCCTTATCCTTATTGAAACCACAGATGCCTCCCCGTCATGCCAACCCCAACCCAAACAACAACAATAACGTCACCCCCTAGATGCAGCAGGTGATGACATATTAAGCTCAACTGATGAAGATGATGACTCAGTTCATCCAGAACCAAAATCAGAATCAGAACAACAACAACAACAACAACAACAACAACAACAACAACAACAACAACAACAACAACAACAACAACAACAACAGCAACAGCAGCAGCAGCAGCAGCAGCAACAGCAACAACAACAACAACAACAACAACAACAACAACAACAACAACAACAACAACAACAACAACAACAACAACAACAACAACAACAACAACAACAACAACAATCCCAACAATCCACCAGCATTTGACATGCTTACCAGATTTTTGAGGTTGAGGCCAGCCAAGTTCTCAGGAACAACTGATCCAATGGTAGCCAATGACTGGTTACATTCCATGAACAAGGACTTAGTCATTGTGGGCTGCACTGATGAAGGAAAGGTCAGATTCGCAGCGCATCTGCTCGAAGGACCCGCAGCTACCTGGTGGGATAACTTTTAGATCACCACTCCCCTTGAGGATGTGACATGGGCTATCTTTGAAGATGGTTTCCACACTGCCCACATCTCATCAGGAGTGATGAATTTAAAGAAGAAAGAGCTCCACAATCTGAAATAGCGTCACCACAACGTGGCTGAGTACATTGAAGAGTTCAACAATCTGGCGTGCTATGCACCGGATGAGGTTGATATAGATGCCAAGAGGAAGGAGAAGTTCCTTGAGGGACTTAATGATGAGTTGAACTTGCAGCTATCGTTTGCCTATGTCCCAACATATCAATCACTTTGTGACAAGGCCACCATCTTGGAAAACAAGATGAAACAGGTTGAGGGCAGGAAGAGGAAGCATAACTTTGATAAGCACAGTTCGCGATCGTCTCACGAGCGTTCCCATAATGATGATAGTGGAAGTTCTTGATTCCACAAGCATGGGAAGTACAACAGCCACCACAACCGTCATCATGACAACAAGCATCATCGCAGTCATTATAATGACAAGTATAAGAACCACAAGAGTGGACACAAGAGCCACCATAGTGGAAGTGGTAATGGGAGTCAGCCTGCAGAGAAAGACCTCAGTCAGGTTGAGAGTTTCAAGTGTAAGAAGATGGGGCATTATGCAAATGAATGCCTAGAAAATAAAGTTGAAGGATCCAACAAGCCCAACCCTTTTCAGAAGGGACAAGTGACCCACATCAATGTGGAAGAAATATGTGAAGAGTCTGATGCTGTAACTGGCAAGTTCAAGCTCAATAATTTTCCAGAACTTGTTATTTTTTATACTGGTGCATCGCATTCATTCATATCAAGCGCATTTGTTGATAAAAATGGACTTCCAACCGAAACTATTGGATGTACTATAAAAGTAAGCTCTCCCGGTAGAGAGATGATAGTGAACCTTGGATGTCATGATCTAGTAATAGAGTTTGGAAAGTATAAGTTTCCGGTTAGTTTTATAATCCTAAATTCCCAAAGATTGGATGTAATTTTCGGAATGGATTGGATGAATAATTATGAAGGAGTACTAGATTGTGCCAATCGTAATGTCACACTCATAACCCCGGATAAGAAGCGAATTAGGTTCAAGTCTAACTTTGAATCTAAAGGGAGTAAGCTAAATTCTCTTAAGGGGGTTAACATAGATAGTGTGCTAATTGTGAGAGAGTATTTGGATGTGTTTTCAGAGGAATTGACTGGAATGCCACCAGATAGAGATGTAGTTTCTGATTGACTTACTGCCAGGATCAGGACCAATAGCAAAGAGACCCTGCAAGATGTCAGTGGATGAGTTGAAAGAACTCAAGAAACAACTTGGAGAACAATTGTAGAAGGGATTTATTCAACCATGTTCTTCATCTTGGGGTGCACCAGTTATGTTTGTTGAGAAGAAGGATAGAAGCCAAAGGTTATGCATAGATTACCATTCACTCAATGAAGTGACTATCGAGAACAAATATCCTTTGCCTAGAATCAACGACTTGTTTAATCAGCTAGAAGGAGCCCGTGTGTTCTCGAAGATCGATCTCCGATCAGGTTATTTTCAGCTTATCATTAGAGAGCAAGACATACCTAAGACTGCTTTCACCACTAGGGATGGATTGTATGAGTACACCATGATGCCATTTGGTTTGACAAATGCACTAGCCTATTTCATGAATATGATGAACAAGATGTTCATGGAATTTCTTGACAAATTTGTTGTCGTATTCATCGACGACATTTTGATCTATTCCAAGAGAAAAGAAGAACATGAAGAACATTTGCGTTTGATACTTGAGAAGCTCGGGGAGCACAAGATGTATGCCAAATTCAGTAAGTGTGAATTCAGGCTGAATGAAGTTGGATTTCTCGGACATATTGTGTCAGGAGACGGTATAGATGTCGATCCCGCAAAGGTGTCAGCTGTAACAGTGGGAGTCTCCCAAGTTAGTGAAAGAATTTTGTAGTTTCCTTGGCTTGGCATGATACTATAGAAAGTTCATTGAGAATTTCTCAAAGGTAGCTAAGACAATGACGGAATTACTCAAGAAAGAAAAGAAGTTTGACTGGACTGAAGGATGTGAACTCAGTTTCCAGGAATTGAAGAAGAGACTAGTGACAGCACCGGTCTTATGTCTACCAGATTTGGAGAAGGATTTCCAAGTTTATTGCGATGCATCTCACCAAGGATTGGGTGGAGTTTTGATGCAAGAAGGGAAAGTTGTGGCTTATGCCTCGAGACAACTCAAAACTCATGAAGTGAATTACACAACTCATGACTTGGAGTTAGCCTCTGTTGTCCATGCACTCAAAACATGGAGAAATTATCTTTTGGGAAAGCGTTGTGAAGTGTTCACGGATCACAAGAGTTTGAAGTATATCTTCACTCAGAAAGAAATCAATATGAGACAAAGAAGATGGCTAGAAATCATCAAGGACTATGACTTGAGTTTACAATACCACCCCGGTAAAGCAAATGTTGTAGCGGATGCTTTAAGCCGTAAGGTTTATGTAAATGGCCTTACTAAGGAGAATTGCCAGATGATCTGTGTGCCCAGTTCAAAGATCTCATATTGGAGATAGTACCTGAAGGAAATATCATGTCAGTAGATGTTCAAACCACATTGTGTGACAAGATCAAAGAAGCCCAAAAGTTGGAAAAAGAAATTCAAGAGATTAAAGGAAAACTTAGCAAAGGGAAAGGTAAAGGGTTCCATGAAGACGAACATGGTACTTTATGGTATGGGAAACGTATCTGCGTTCCGCAAGATCCGGAGCTTCGGAAACTGATTCTGCAAGAAGCACACAACTCACCATATTCCATTCATCCAGGTAACACCAAAATGTACATGGATGTGAAGGAAAGATTTTGGTGGAACAACCTCAAGAAAGACATTGCAGAGCATATTGCCTTGTGTGATGCGAGTAAAGGCGGAACATCAGAAATCGGCAGGTTTATTACAACCACTACCCATTCCTGATTGGACATGGGATGAGATTGGTGTGGATTTCATCACCGGACGACCAAGTACTAGATCAGGATATGATTCCATTTGGGTTGTGGTAGATCGCCTATCTAAAGTGGATCATTTCATACCCGTGAAGAAAACCTATACAAGTGCTAAGTTAGACAAAATCTATATGAACAGGATTGTATGTCTGCATGGAGTACCCAAGAGTACTGTGTCTGATAGAGGAACACAGTTCACCTCGCATTTTTGGCGACAACTACATGAGTCAATGGGAACGAGATTAGAGTTCAGTATAGCTTTTCACCCGCAGACTAATGGACAGAAAGAAAGAACAAATCATATTTTTGAGGATATGTTGAGGGCATGTGCCCTAGACTATGTGTAACACCCTCAGATCGGACCTATGCAAGTTTTAGCGATTCCCGCCAAACCCGCATAGAAACGATTCAGAGGTGCCCACCAGGCACTTGCGCGCAGGTGGAAAACAAAGTAATATCATTACACAATAGTCCACAATGGAACCCACAGAACATATATATACAACAATGACTCCATGATTCAAGAATACAAATTTACAATACAAAGATCCAAATCACCTTGGAAATGATACAACATCCGTCTTCGGACAAGATGCAAATGGGGCTAAGAGCCCTAAAGAATAACCAACTCTCGTGGTATTGTCGACGAGTACGCCATGGAGGGGTCCTCATAGTGCGTGTTGAGAGACTTGGGGGAAGGCAGATGGTTGACAGGTACGAGGTAACATAGCTTACCTAGGTTCACATCCCACAATGGTGGCAGAATCCTACTCCTGCTATAAATCACTCTAATGGCAATATGCCGAGTTACAGGGATTGGTTCGCTGTGCAAGGTTGTATGAATCGATACTTGATCGTCTGAGATTGTGCCCTAAAGGATCCCATAGGCCCGACTTATATAGTCGCCAGGTCCTAGGGTTACAGGGAAAAGTCCTAGCCGGACAGGTTACAGAGTCCTACACCATCTATTACTAGTCTTGTGTATCTTGCACTCCAAGGCTCCGGGTACGTCGGTGACTTCAACCGTAGCCTTCCTTTATCCGGCATGGGCCTCCCTTCTGGATCCATCTAACTGGGCCGCCCAGCAGGCCATGGGCCATGCTACCAACTGTGGGCCACCAGGGTTATCCGGATAGGAGACATGCTATGAGGATACCCATATAGCATATCCCCAACAATAGCCCCCGGAGAACTCCGATATCTTGCATCGTCTTGTCTCTTCATGTGGAATGCTCCGTCTAGATGGATGTCGGCAAATCGTCAAGCAATATTTTGTAGTCCTCCCAAAGTACCCTGCAAGGATTTCTCCGTCTTCAATATGTAAGTCGGAGAAATGCTGAATCTTCCATCGTACTCTTCCGTAGCTAGACTGGATCCGTCCATGCCGGAATCTTCCGATGTGACGGCTCATCTGCCTATGTCACCTAGGGAGACGTAGGCGTAGGTCAGCGACACCTCGTAACTCACACATGCAGAGAACGCAATCATGTCCGATTTTCTCGCGCGAGCGATACGAACCGTTGGCGGCGACGGTTGGGACGTGGCGAAATTTCCGCGCACGTTCGCGCACACGTCGTCTACGCGGCAACCGTCCGATCAAGCTGCACGAATCTTGATGCTGGAGATCATAAATAGTAACTGCGGTGGAACTTTTTACTTTTCACCTCATTCTCTCCTCGCATCGTCTTCTTCTTCCAGCGAGCACTCCCTCAAGCTCTCCGTTCAATCTTCGCGAAAAACCCTAGCTCCAATTCTCGCCAGTCACCTCCAAACTCACCCAATGGCTAGTAGCAGCTCTACCCCTTCCATGGCGAGTTGGGCGAAGCCACGGCGAAGCCGGCGAGCTCCATCATCGTTCCCCCAGAGGGTCTGGTCATCCCCGTCTCGGCGGTGGTTGAGTCCACTGGCGGCGACCATAATCCAGCGGCGCTGGAGCCACTGGAGGAGGAGCTGGACTCGCACAAAGGCGATTGGCGTGATTCGGACATCACGGACCGTGACATCAAGGAATTTATCGCCGAAGGCTACCTCCCAGCGACGGAGGGGCTCGCCTGGCGGGCGGCGCCGGCCGACGAGGTGACACCTTCTCCCCAAGTCGGAGAAAAGGTGTACCTCAAAGCCCAATTGGTACGCGGTGTCTCCCTGCCCATCTCTAACTTCTTCCTTTCCGTCTTGAATCACTATAGAGTCCAGCCCCAAAACCTCTCTCCCAATAGCATCTTAGCGCTTAGCAATTACACGGCGATCTACGAGGGTTACCTAGGGATTAAACCTAGGCTAGATATCTTCGTGTATTTCTTCACCGTCAAGCGTGAAGCCGGAGCCAGTAAGGAGGAACTTAGAAATTGTGGCACCATAAGCTTCAAGATCCGTCCTGGCCGGCGGTTCCCCGACATCGTCGGCCACGAGTACTGCAAAAATTGGCAGCGCACTTACTTCTACGGCCCCGACATCCCTCTGGCCGGCCGAGAAGTAACGTACCCGGACTTTGTCGACGGAGCCGCTGCTGAAGCCTCGTCATGGAGTCCCAAGCCTCCCTTCCCTCCGACCTCGATGCTTCCCGCGCCATAAGGCGGATATAATGGTTCGCAGAGACGGGTTTGACCTAGCCATGTGCTGGTTCATCAGGAGAATCCAACATTTGCAGCACTACATGAAGCTCATGCACGAGTATACAAGCGATAGAAGGGATAGCCTCCGCATCTCCGTGGACAATTTCTCGAGTGACTCCGTCAAGCTCCGCCTCAAGGACATCGTCAAGGTGAAGGACAAGAAGCATGGCTTCACCATCACCTATGACATGTCCGTAGACGGCAAGTGCCCAAAGGTAGTTGTTTATTTTCCGTGTATGACATATACTCCAGTTCTTCTGTCTAACAAATATCAGCCCGCCTAACACGGTGGTTCTTCACCTTACAACTTAGCGACATAGATGAGGACAACATGGCTCCTCAAATCTATGATCGAAAGATGAAGGAAGTCACCGTCGTGTCCGACGACGATGCTCCATTGGCGCGAAAGCGAAAGGGCTCCACCTCTGACACTGTCGATGGAGGCAAGAAGAAGACAGAGGGTGGAGCCTCCAAGAAGACTACCGCTGCCCTGGAGGCGGAGAAGAGAAAAGTTACCGGGATCCCCTTTGCCAAAGCACCCCCACTTGTGTAAGATTCTTTCTCTCCGACATTGTCTATTTATCTGTCTTGCTCCTGTACTTATGCATTTTGCACGTTTCAGGAAGAAAGCCACGACCAGCTTGAAGAAGACCTCCAAAACATTGGGGGCTTCTAGAACCATTAAGGACATGCTACATCGCGACGCATCTCCCGCCATCACCCCTGTCACTCCCTCCGTCAAACCCTCGTCTGCCCCGATAAGCTCACAAGCTAAGGAGGCATCTGGCCCTTCTGCCATAGAAGTGGATTGAGGTGCCTCTATTGGGGTCGCTGTTATCGGCAAGCAGGCGACGCAGGAGAGTGCCGCACACCCAATGGCTGAAGCTCCGACTAAGAATGCCATCGGTAGCGGTAAGGCGGTGGTGGAAGTTGGTACTTCTGCCATAGGCGGCGCCCCTGCACCAAAGAAAACCATAGCCTATCCAAAGATAGTCCACTACAAGGAATCTGGAAATATATGACCCTCCATTTTCGTCACAAAATCGTCATAGTAGTATGTTTATGACGATTCTATGACGATTTTAAGATCGTCGAAAGCTGGGCGTCGCAAATGAACTATAACGACGTTTTTGGTAAAATCGTCATAACCGTCTATGACGATATTGGATCGTCATAACGTCTATGACGATTCAATATCGTCACGGACCATCTAGCCATGCCATGTCAGATCCTACGTGGCTGATCCTACGTGGCAAAATTGTGACGAAATTAAATCGTCTTAAATCGAAATCAGCCCAGTCCATTTCTAGGTTCCACATGGGCTCGGCCCAACTATTCTGGATTGTTTTTCATATTAAATCTGGTCAGCTACATGGGCCAAGCCCAGCATCCTGGAATTTTTATTTTATTTGTATTGGCCTTTTATATGGACAGATCTTACTTTATTGCACAGTTCCCTTATGGAATTTTTATTTTATTTGTATTGGCCTTTTATATGGACAGATCTTACTTTATTTTATTCTGGTTGCTGTTTGCATTTTCAGCATGAACCGCTCCAGATTTCCAGACACCCAGCCAATAATAACGTGCATTTAGATATGCGCTCCATCAAGATTATTCCAAACCTCCAAAGAAACCTCTACAAGTTGTAGCATACAACATTAATTACAAAAATGATAGTTCCTCCACCTCCGACACAACCTCCCAGGACAACCGCTTCGCACCCTTCAGTTCCTCCACCTCCGACACAACCTCCCGGGACACCCGCTTCGCACCCTTCAGTTCCTCCACCTCCTCCGATATGATTTGAACCTGAAAAATATGCAAGATTTCAACAATCCCTGGGCTTATCAGAACACTTTACGCCAATAAGATGCAGATCAGGACAGTTTCCTAACACAAAATATTCCATGTTAATATACTATATTCTGAAACAACTCAATCTCCCTTTATGAACTGATTTGTATCGAAATGCAACCAAACGTGAAAGAGTTGCAGTTCTCCTACAAAAAAAAGATCTAGAGTGTACAGCTACGTTTAACCTTCGGGCAATGCCTACGCATAACAAGCAGCAAACAATCAAAAAAATCGGGAACATACTGTTGCCCATACATCCTCTGCCTATGCATATAACAAGTTTCCCTTGATTGAAACAAGTTTCCATCAATACATGCATCCTACCACTACTGCCTACACGATCAATTAATTCAACAGGATAAAAGAAACAGCTAGTGATGTACATTAGACTGTAATCTTAGGTGTCCACACAAGATGCATCGGAAGAGCAACAGTAACTTGATGAAGAAGTCGGTGACGGAGCAGAACAAGGTGTTGGACCGCCGGGTGTACTGCTCCAAAAACTTGTCCAATGATTCATAAGTAATCTTTATTTTATAACAAGTAGCCCCTTTAATATAAAATAAAACAAGGTCGAGATAAGAGGCTACAAAATAGAGAACTTATGCACTACTTCAGATCCTAAAGTGAACTTTTCAAGCATGGAGAGTTCTCAATAGAAGATTTAGAAGGCTGGTTTGAACCACTTTTCAACTACCGTCCAAGCGATTCTGGAGTAAGTTGAACTGTGCAATAAATTAATTGGTACTACTCAGCAACCTCAATTCCCAGAAAACATGAGTCCTCATAAAAGCATGAGCGTGTGCTTGACATTAAAGCTGACACATTAAATGACTAACCAGTAATAGTATTCAAGAAGTGCAAATTTAAAATTGTTGTATACTAAAACAACAAGTTCCTCGCTGCTATAAGCACATGCAGATATCAGGTCTAACTATTGACCATACGCTCACACTTTATCAATTGTCCAAAAAATTCCCTATTTAGACGAAATTTCTAGCACACTGCAGACTTACATAATCAGAAAGAAAGAAAAGTATAGTGCATACCATTGCTGAACTTTTCTAAACTCTATGAGCACATGATATATGTTTTCAAAGCCAGCGTATGTATCTTCTCTCACCAGAAAGAAAATAGTTTCAGTCTTTCAGTGTACAAAAAGAATAGCCAACAGAAGTATATACAATAAAAGACTGCTACCTTTGCTCCGATAAAGACAATCTTGCCTAGAAAAAAATCAGAAGAACAATCTTTGGTTGTTTCATTCGACAGATCAAGCCAGGAAAAGTTCTGGTTCATATTGTAAAACAAAAGGTACACATCATTCAACTTAGGCTCAAGAATAACAGAAAAATGCACACACACATTCTCACAGAAACATAGAATCATTCAACTTACACATGAGAAACACCATGAGAATATGCAAGGCCGACAAGTCCAATTGGAAATTTGACATCACAAGAGGCAACGATGTTCTGAATCTAAGTCCTGATATAGCACAGAAGTCAGTAATGCCCCACAAATGAATTTGTTCAGAGTGCAAGTGCTCATGAAAATTGTACAAACCTAAAATAGTTAACTTGAATTTAACCAGAAAAGACAAGTTTCTGAATAATATTGTAGGTGTCATTTATTACAGATAAACAACAAATTTTGTTGATCCTTTGGCATCCACATACTCAACTGAAGGAACACACAATAAACACCATGAAAATGGAATGAGGAAAAGTACCCAACAAACTAAGATGTTAAATTACATGAGATTTGAGTATTTGACCTGAGTAGTAGTTCCCATGTGCTGCAGTGCCAGCAACCCCAAGGTAGTATATAATACTGAATTCTGGATTATTGTTCATGGGACTGACACTGCCCGCCATAGAGAATAATTTCTTAGAGATTTAAAGAAGCACGGTATGAAATCCTGATAAGTGAAGGGCAACGCAAACTTAATTTTATGAGCACATGTCCTTGGAAATAGAGTTATCATTGAAGGGATATACTGGATAACTCCTTTGCTAACTTCTGAACTGAATATACTTTATAGAACCTAAGAAAAAATACAAGAGAGCAGCAACAATCAGTACCTGGATCCCTGCGTGCTTGCATCACTTATTCATCCATATACTTGATAACACCTACGAAAAAATACAAGAGAGCAGCAACAATCAGTACCTAAGAAAAAAATACAAGAGGGAAGCAAACAGTGAGTACCATCAAAGGATTGTGATCCCTCAAAATATCTGCCATATAGATATTCATCCATATTCAAAATCCATGGATTTAAACTACAACATTTCTCAACCTGAAACAGAGAGAAAATCAGTAACCGCAGTAAAATAATTGACAAAAATAAACTGGATATACATATGAGAACATATTTGGTGGATTCATATTCGTGATCGTATTCTGTCTTTTTTGGTAATAGGAAAGGGGTGCAAACGCCATTATATACATGGATTCAGTTGATCAGCACCTGCACACGCATCATGAATTGGTCATGTCGACGCATGGCGGCCGATGGCGGGTGCAGGGCAGCGGACAGAGGCGGAGCTCGACTAGCATGCAGGGAGGGATGGGAGAGTCGTGGCGGCGATCTAGGGTTCTGGGTTCGTCTCGATGGACAGGGTTACGGAGTTACTCTCACACCAGGAAGAATAGGGAGGCAGCGATACTATTAGTTAGGCTTGGCCCATTTGGGCACAGCGGGACACGCGAAGAGGAGCACGACGAAAGGGTACGACGTAGTGATGCGGAGGCAGAAAACGGAACAGGTTCGTTCTTTTTAAATAGTAGAGATTACGGACAAAGAAATATATCAATCATATAGTATTCGAACAGCTGAAACAGAGTTGGTATTTGTTCTTCCACACAAGGAGATGTCAGATTATCTATTATTACTTTGATCATGGCATGTATCTGCAACTAGAAGAAATTCAAGGACGAGTATTTAACTGTCCTGTTTTAATCCCCGAATCATCTAAGTAAGCACCAACAGGAATGATCGGGCCTGCTAAAAATTGACAGCCTCGCAATTCAGTTCGTACTTCACCAAAGGAAGCACCAACATGACTTCACCGAAGGCATGACCAACATGACTGACTAGTAATCTATCTAGCACTTACTCGTCAAGTGGTTTTGTACTTTCGTGAGTGGACTATTTTAGGAGGATGGGAGGATCAGATAGGGATGTAGGAACAAACCAATGGGGATTGTTGATGACGTCGATGAGCTTCTTCTCGCAGGGCACATTCTTCTCCTCCACCATGAGTAGCACCCTCTGGGAGAAGGGACCTATGGCCAAAATCAAATCCCATCCCCACGCAAAACATGGATCAACAAGGACAGACCAATGAGAGTATGGGAGAGAGAGACTAACGGTATCTGAGCATCTAGAGGGGGGTGACGACGTCCTTGATGCACACCTCCATGGTCATGGCGATGTCGACGGAGTCCGAGTGGTCCTGAATCGTGTCTTGCATCGGCGAGCTTCCGGCTATGGGGGGAGAGTGAAAGGATGGGGGCTCCGGCGATTCATGCGCCACTGGCAAGAACAGGCACCCATCCGGCGCCCTTCCCTACACTTTCCATGTCGATGTCTGGCCACCAGCGAGGAGAGGCAGGACAGAGCAGGTGCTCCCTCGATCTGGATCAGGTCAGGCGTATAGGAGAAATCCCGTGAGTAGATATGGGGGTCGAGGGTGAGGGGGCAGTGGTGGTGCGGAGGGGTGCCGGTGGTTTGGGGTGGCCGGCGACGTGGTGCCAGGAAGGAGGAGATGGTATCAGGATGGAGGCGGCGCCCGCGGGTGGATCTGAGGAGAGGAGGAACTAAGGAAGGGTTCTGCGGGATGGGGGGTAGGTGGGGTTGGATGCGGCCTGACCTAGATGATTATGCGTGCGCTGGATGCCAGGTCATCGATCCACACAACAAGTTTCCATACTTCACCATCCATCCGTTCATTATGTTTACATCCTACGGCTGATATTGACCTTCTCTAATATCTCAAGCTGTCTAGAAATTATGACGATTTTGTCCATAGAAATTACGACGTTTTTCACGAAATCGTCATAGTTTAATAAGGATTTGGCCCTCCCAAATAGCTTACGACCATCTAGTGTAGAATCGTCATAAATTTATGACGATTTCATTCAGGGTCACTACCAAAACGTCATAGTTTGACACATTTCTTGTAGTGGTCTATCCGGTACTTACACCGGGTAGCACTGCTCTGGTCCCTGGTGCAGCGCCGACATCTCCGACGTGCGGTCTAGAGGAGCTCCTCCGACAAGCAGAGATATTGCAAGGAAATAGCTCATCCTTTGGCAAGCTGCTGGCCGAGAGTGCCACCAACCTCAAGATCATTGCACTTGTAAGTTTTATTTGCCTTTTGCATTTCATATGAGTATCCACTTTAGACCCCGAGGATGTGGACGGAAAACCATAGGTCTTTCCATCTAGATGCTCTAAGAGTGACTAAGCTAGAAAACTTCTCACTGTATCCCCCAAGCATATAGGTGGAATGAATTATTCCGACTAGATGCTTTAAGAGTAGCCTACGCAGTGTTTATAAATTTCAATACTGTAGCCCCCAAGCTTCTAGTTGTAACTGAATTAGTTCTGACTAGATGCTTAAAGAAAAGCTAATCATATATCCGAGTTAAAAACTTTATACTGTAGCGCCCACGCTTCTAATCGAAAACTGAATTAGTTCCGACTAGATGCTTAAAGAAAAGCTAAGCATATTTCCAAGTTAAAAACTCTCGCTGTACCCCCTGAGCGTCTAGGTGGAAAATTTCTGGCTAGATGCTCCAAGTAGACCAAACAACGTTTTAATTTGTTCCTTTTTTCCATAGAACGAGAAAGCTCGGAGGGGCATGGCCAACGACAAGTATCAGAAGATGCATGCAGACTTGGAAGCTTAAAAGGGTAGAACTGCCTTCTTGAAGGAACAGATCACCAAGATCAAGCGTTTGTTTTCTTTTTCGCATTCCGACTTGGTTTTGTGCCCACATTCTCCGAGTACTCACTGTGTACTTTGCTTTCTCCGACTTGCAGAAACCATTGCCAAGGCCAAGGACATTGTCGAGCAATCCAAGCATAGTCAAGAGCTGGATAGAGAGAACAAGATCATTAAGCAGAAGAGGAAGGACATGCTGACGATGCACAAGGAATCCATGGAAGTCCTGCAGGACTCCGCCACCGAGGAGATCAACCGCTTGAAGGAGGATATCTCGATCTTGAGAGATCATAAGAAAGTTGCCGACAAGCAGAATCAACGCCATCATGAGGCGTATAAACTCCTCCAACAAGAACGGAATTCCTTGGTGGATACCCTCTGGCAGGCTGAGGCCAGCATCTTTAGTAAGTGATTCTCCGTCTTGGATTTCTGTAGTCTAGATACTCTGAATTTTTGAACTCATGTGCTCCTTGTCGGAATTTACAGCTCCTATGGGTTTAACCTAGTCGCCTCCTCCAACCAAGGAATGCATGGTTATTGCCGGCAACTTCAACAACACCGCCATCACGCAAGAAAAAGAGATCGCCAAGCCCCTTCAAATTAATATCAAGGCATCAGACTCTATGGCGAAGTACTCGGAGATTCTGCGCTGAGCCCCCGAGCGTATCACAAGCTGGAAAGCTTCATGTGCACGAGTTGGTGCAAGGATGTCGCTGTCCATGGTCAAGGCACACTATGAAGATGTCGACATCGACAAGGTGACCTCTGGCATTCCCGACGTAGATGACGATGGCAAAGAGATTAATCACGAATCCATTTTGTCGTCACTCGCGGGTTATGACACTAGAGTTGCCGAATTAGTCGACGTCAACGTCTTCGTGCCAATGAACACCATCGATGGCGGCAACCAAAGCTCCTCCGAGTCCCTTCACACAGCCTACATTGAGGGTGATTCTCCTGCTGCTGATGACGCTGCTTCTAAGTCGCCTGCGAATAAAAAACAATCTTGTAATATTTGTTTCACGTTTGATGCGTATGCGGAAAAAACTATTTATTTAACTTAAGGCGGAAAACAATGTTGTATGTCCTGCTACTTAAGAACCAGTTTCCAGCATGTATATATATTTTAAAGCAAGTGTTGGTTTATCCATTACTTTGGTTCTTATGCTTGAATTTTTGTGAGTCGGAAGACTCGTTGTCGGAACCATGTGCTCAGGTGATGATGCCCAATGGCACCGTCAAAAACCTAAGCACAAAATTTCCGACAACAAGTTCCGAAAGTCACTACTCCAGAATCCACATAAAAACAACAAAGAACGTGTAGACCAGAAAACTTAAGCTAACGCCCGTAGGCGGAATTTTCACAAGTGCAATCTTAAAACTTGTGCATAAAGGTTTTACATGATCCAAAAATGAACACTAAAGGAGGTAAAAGACTCATAAATATGAGTGAACCAAAGAGCTTTATTTCATTGATCTGTTGGGTGTAGTTTGTAAACTCCATAGCACAGATGGCAATTCTTCCGCCCAGGCTCCAGCTGCTCTATGTAGCGGTGCCTCAAGACGTGGCTTGTTTCCCTGCAGAATTAATCCATTGGCTTGCTCAACCTGACCATTGGATTGTGGGTGTGCCATAGATGCAAGATCAAGTCGGATGCCCTTCTCCCAACAATAAGCCTCCGCTTCTCCGAGTGACAAGTTGTTGTCGTTGTCGGTGATAATGCAATGTGGGAGACCAAATCTCACCACAAGATCTCGGACAAACCTGAGGGCAGTTGCCCCATCAAGCATTCTAATGGGTTTAGCTTCTATCCATTTAGTGAATTTGTCAACTACTACAAGCAGATGTGTAAACCCACATCGTGCCGTCTGTAACGGTCCCACCATGTCTAGCCCCCAGACTGCAAACGGCCAATTTATTGGTATTGTTCGCAATTCTTCGGCAGGAACATGTGGTTGTCGGGCATAATACTGGCATCCCATGCATGTATCGACTAGCTTGTCGGCGTCCGCCTTCACGGTCAGCTAGTAGAATCCTTGCTGGAAGGCCTTCGCGACCAACGATTGAGGAGCGGCGTGATGCCAGCAATCTCTAAGCTGGAGTTCGTGTAGGATTTCCATACCTTCTAGCTGGGAAACACACTTTAGGTATACACCAGTAGTGCTCCTTTTGTAGAGTTGTCCATTGATGATGGTATAACCCTTTGCTCGTCGTACTATTTGCCGTTTTTCGACTTTGTCGTCGGGCAAAGTTCCGTGTTCGAGATATTCCATGAACGGTTTTGTCCAAGCCGGAGGGACCTTTGTCACAATGTTGACGAAAGAGCCAGCTCTATCCGGGTTGTCGATGTCGTCTCCCTTCACTTATGGCGTGCGCAGATGCTCTAGGAAAACTCGTGGCGGAATTCGTTTGCGCCATGATCCAAGCTTAGATAGCAGATCAGCTGACTTGTTTTGCTCCCTAGGTACATACTTGACTTCGTAACCCAAGAAGCTTTTGGCTATCTCGTCCACTTCGTCTCGATATGCCGTCATCATAGGGTTCCGCGCATTCCAGGTGCCAGCCACCTGCTGGGCAACCAAGTCGGAATCTCCACAGCAAACTATGCGCTTGATGCCAATATCCTTAGCTACACGTAGTCCGTGAATGAGTGCTTCATACTCTGCTATGTTGTTTGTAGCCTCAAAGTGGATCTGCAGAACGTAGTGTAGCTTGTCTCCTATTGGTGACTGTAGGAATACACCAGCCCCCGAGCCGTTGAGCAGCTTTGATCCGTCAAAGTGCATCACCCAGTGCTCTGGTTCCAGCAACAGAGTAGCATCTGGCATCTCCGTCCAATCTGCAACAAAATCCGCCAAGGCTTGTGACTTGATAGCGTCGCATCTCTTGTAGGTGATATCGATGGTGGCAAGTTCAATGCCCCACTTCGCGACCCTTCCCGTAGCGTCGCTGTTGTTGATAATCTCGGACAGTGGAATCTATCTCACCACTGTGACCGGGTGTTCCTGAAAGTAATGCCTCAGCTTCCGAGAAGCAAGGAATACTGCATAATCTATCTTCTGGTAGTACGGGTAACACTGCTTGGACTCCGTCAAGACCTCGCTCACAAAGTAAACTGGTCGTTGAACTCCGTGCCCATAGCCTGATTCCTTCCGCTCTACCATGACGATGATGCTGATTGCCCGGTTGGTTGCCGCCATGTAGATTAACAGGGTCTCGCCAGGCTCGGGTGCTGCATGGATTGGCGCTGAGGAAAGAATCTCCTTGAGCTGCTTCAATGCTGCATCTGCCTCGTCCGTCCACGTGAATTTGTCCACCTTCTTCAGCAACATGTACAGCGCAGAGCCTTCTCTCCAAGTCGGCTGACAAACCGACTAACTGCTGCAACACAACCTGTTAGTCGTTGAATGTCCTTTAGGCATGTCAGACGGTTTATGTTTAAGATGGCCTTGATTTTCTCCGGGTTGACCTCGATTCCGCGCTGGAACCCCAAAGACGCACTTCTTAGGGTTAAGAATCATGTTGTATTTCCGGAGATTATCAAAGGTTTCTTTTAAGTCGGAGATTAAGTCGTTTGAATTTTTAGACATCACCATGATATCGTCCACATAGGCGTGAACATTCCAACCAATTTGGTCGTGTAGGCAACGTTGCATTGTCCGCTGGTACGTAGCACCTGCGTTTTTCAGCCCAAAGGGCATCGTAACATAGCAAAACGTGTTGTATGGGGTAGTGAACGAAGTGGCCAATTGGTCCGACTTCCTCAGCTTGATATGGTGGTATCCTGAGTATGCATCAAGAAAACACAAAAGTTCTGAGCCATCCATCGAGTAAATGACTTGGTCAATGCGAGGCAAAGCGAACGGATCTTTGGGACATGCTTTGTTTAAGCCGGTGTAATCAACGCACATTCTTAATTCTTTGGTTCCCTTTTTGGGGACAAGTACAGGATTGGCCACCCATCGGGTGTGAAGGACTTCTCGGATAAATCTAGCCTTAAGTAAACTAGCTATCTCTTTGCCAATGGCGCGTCTCTTCTCATCTCCGAAGCGTCGTAGAGGTTGTTTCACTGGTTCGTATTTTGGATCAATGTTTAAGATGTGCTTGGCAAGTTCCCTAGGTACACCTTTCATGTCGGCATCTTGCCAGGCAAAGATGTCCATATTCTCATGGAGGAACTCGACGAGCGCGCTTTCCTATTTGGGATCCAGGTTCGTCCCAATGGCGGTGACCTTGGAGGCATCCCCTACCATAAGTTCCACCGGCTTGGTCTCGATAGCGGCCTTGAACGCGGGAGCGAAGTCGGAGATCTGCTTCTTCGACGCAGGCATATCTGAGTCATAGACCTTGCTATGGATCTCTTTGAATTCTTCGCTGTAGAGGACAGCTTTCGCAAAGGCTACTTCGTTGATCTTGCAGTCCCTTGCCTTGGTAAAGCTTCCGGATACGGTGATGAAACCGTTTGGCCCGGGTATCTTGAGTTTGTTGTAGACGAAGCATGGCTTGGCCATGAACATGTGGAATATGTCGTGGCCGAATATGACGTGGTACACGCTCTTGAAGGGGACCACCTCAAAGGTCATGCACTCTTGGCAGTAACTATTAACATCGCCAAAAGCAACCTGAAGTGTGATGCATCTAAGGGACCGAGCTTCCCGACCAGGAACTACACCGTGGAAGATGGTGTTGGTCCGCCTTAGATTTTCCTCCGTCAAGTTCATCTTCTGTAGTGTGTCCAGGTACATGATGTTGATGCTGCTTCCACTATCCACCATACACTTGGTGAACTCCACGCCGTCAATCAAGGGATTGATGAACATGGCGTATTGGTTCTCCGTAGGAATAAGGTCTGGGTGGTCCGTCCTGTCCCAAGTAATTGGAACCTCCGACCAGCGTAGGTACTGGGGAACCGGGGGTAGAGTAGCCATCAGGATCCTCAGAGAAGTATTCTATTGTCGGACGGTGGGGATGCCAAGGATAGTGTGGTAGACTGGCGCCGTCTTCACGAAGGGGTTCTTGCCCTTGTCGTCGCTCTTGGCGGCGTGCTTGGGGTCAACGTCCTCATCCATGTCACTTGAATCCTTGGACTCCTCCTCCTTCTTCTTCCCCTTGCCCTTGCCTCGCGGTCTGTTCTTACGACTTCGCTTGTAGCTAGACTCCGGGTCTTCCTTGAGGTCGTTGACGAACTTGCAGTGTCGATTGGTATGGGTGGCCTTGCCGTTAACATCAAGGTGTACAAGACACGGCATATAGCGGTACTCCTTGTAGGTTTAGGGAACGCGGAGAGGCGCCGAGGTAGTTTCACTTCCTCGTTGCTGCCCACGACCAGCTCCCCTTCCTCGGCCACGTTGTCCGCCATCACCTCATCCTGCAAAATTCATAGCGACCATGTCGGTAGATTGCTTTTCTTCTGGAGCAGTTTTCCGCTTTGTACTGCTGTTCCTCCGAGCTTGAGTTAGGACGGCCGTTGCCGGCAAGGAGCCGCGAGCATCATCGTCGGCAGCTGCGAACTCACTAGCCAATTGAATCATATGGTTCAACTCAAGCTGGTGATTATCCTGCAAGCGTTTCAACTTATGTCAAAGCAACGTGCCTCTCTCCAACCCATCGATGAAGGCGGCCATGGAGGTCTGAGCGTGCACTCCTGCGCAGGAATTCTTCATGTCCAGCCAGCGGGAAAGGTAGGCGCGAGATGTCTCGTCTTTCTCTTGCACGCACCGCTGTAGATCGCCAACAGTGCAGGGACGCTTGTACGTACCCTCAAAGTTCTTGGTGAAGGCTTCTTGCATGTCCAACCAATTGCAGATTGATTTCTCCGGTAAGTCGTCGATCCATTGACGGGCCGTGCCTGCCAACATTAACGGGAGGTACTTGATGGCGACGTTGGGGTTGCCTCCGGCAATCTCCACCGCGTTGCCGTAGTCCTAGAACCATGTGGCTGGCTTGGCGGTGCTGTCATAGGGCTTGATGGTCTTGTCAATCCGGAAACCTTTGGGGTAAGTTGCGGACCGTATTGCAGGTCCAATACAACGTTGTCCCAAGTATGGTCCTTCCCGGGCCTCGTGGATCTTATCGATCAGCGAACATGCGTCGTCTAGCTCCGGGTTCTTCTTCTTCTTGTCAACAGGGGATGTGCTGCGTGAACGACGCGGGCCTCCTCTGCCATTGTGACTGCTAGGGGGTGATGGAGGCGGAGGTGGCGGTGGGTTAGCCTTCTTACTGTTACCCTCCTGCGATGCCTCACGCCTATCACGGTTGCTTGTCGGACGCGGAGGGTCATGGCGTGACATGCTCTTGTGTCCTTGGTTGCGCTCTCCGTCATGACAGGTCTGCTCTGTGTTGTCGCGTATGACGATGCCGCACTGCCTTGGCAGAGGCATATCCGTATGATGGTGAGCCTTGGGGTCTTCGTGATGTCGGGGGGATCGGGGCGGTGGCGATGGGCGACGAGGTCGGGCCTTTTCTCCGTGGTTGGAGGATATGGGGATAGCATCCTTCCTGTTGCGTGCATCCCTCCGTCTTCAATCTGATGAACCCGTCTGGGACCCGACATCAAGAGGGGATCTGTCCCTTGGCGGCTTATACTGGCTAGATTGGCAAAGCGCTGGGTGGGACTCAAGCCTCTGAGAAGTGGAATTTTCCTGCTGCTTCACCGCCTTGGCCACTAGGTCATAGACCTGTTCCACTGCCTCGGGCAATCTATCCTGCTCCAGAAGGGTCTTGGCGACGGTGAGGTTAAGGAGTGGGGTGGGCATCACCTGTTTGCCTTCACTTTCAATGTATGGCTTGGCCTATGCCGGCTTCAAGGGAGCCCATCTTAGGTTTTGCCTTACACCAGGATCGTTGATGACGCGAGCTGGAGCTTTCTTGGCCTTCTGCTGCTACAGCAAAGTCTTGTACTCGGCCTCCATTGCTCTAGCTTTCTCTATGGACTTCTGTGCGTTGACCAGATCTCGATCTAGCTTAGCGCCTTGCTTCGCGATGGTCTGCGCTTCCTCCAGCAGCTGCTGGCGCTTCTCGTCCAGCTGAGTCACGTCCCGGATATGAGCTATGGTTAGTGGCTCAACAAGGAGATTGCCGTACATCACTCTATCAGCCGGAGTAACTTGGGCAGCTGCAGACGTAGATGCCAGAGGCGGCAAGTTTGCGGTGTTGTTGTTGCTCGGACCGGTTCCAAGTTCCTATGACTGCTGCACTGGGTTAGGCGGAGGAGGCATGAACTTCGTCGATGACGGGTGGTGGAGGTGCAACAGTAGTGACGATGACTGGAGGTGGCGGTGCAGCTGCGACGATGGCGGCCGGAGCTGGTGGTGGCGGTGGCTGAATCGAAGGGGCTCCGTTAATGAGCGCAAGCGCTGTCTGAGCTGCCGCTTCAGCCTCCACGTAGTTGTTGTCGGTGTTCACCATGCCTTCAAAGGTAAGGCGTCCTGACGCCTGCTGCCATCTTAGAGAATGTCGAAGAAGCGTGGCATGGTACAGTCCTTCCACAAAGTGATACATAGCATCATCATTGGGGTAGTGGGCCAGATCGGCTCGTATGCGGAGCCACCTGGCCAGGTAATCACGGGGTTTTTCGCCCTCTCTCTGAAAACAACGCCCCAGATTGAAGATGGTAACCACGCCGACGAACTTGGATCTCTGTTGTCCAGATGCACGGGCGAAGCCGGCGGACTTGTAGTGATCTTCCACCTTTATATCCTGCACAGGGGCGGTTTGGGTGGGCATTGAATTTTTCCGATCTTTGCCGGAAAACTACGAAGAGAGATCCGACATTGATCCTTCCGCGAACGTATCCTGCCCGTAGGCGGTCCGTGCGGGCCTTGACGCTCCTCCGACTCATAGGGAACTAGTGCCCGAGTCGGTTTCGCCGATGAAGAGGTGGATGTCTTTCATAGGAACGATCGAACACCGCGTAGGTTTCGTCTTCGCCGGGATCCAGAACTCGTCGGGAGGGACGATTGGAACGTTTCCGGAGAAGAGAACGTGACCTTTGGCTAAGGTTTCGCCGATTCCCTAGATGATCTTGGTCCTCGCCCGCTGAAGAGCCTGAAGCGCCTCTTGCCCCATGGTGGGCGCCAACTGTCGTTGTATTGCCGACGAGTACGCCATGGAGGGGTCCTCACAGTGCGTGTTTAGAGACGTGGGGAATGCGAATGGTTGACGGGTACGAGGTAACACAGCTTACCCAGGTTCAGATCCCACAACGGTGGCGGAATCCTACTCCTGCTATAAATCACTATAATGGCAATACGCCGAGTTACAGGGATTGGCTCGTTGTGCGAGGTTGTATGAATCGATACTTGATCGTCTGAGATTGTGCCCTAAAGGCTACCATAGGCCCGACTTATATAGTCGCCGGGTCCTAGGGTTACAGGGAAAAGTCCTAGCCGGACAGGTTACAGAGTCCTACACCGTCTATTACTAGTCTTGTGTATCTTGCACTCCAAGGCTCCGGGTACGTCGGTGACTTCAACCGTAGCCTTCCTTATCCGGCATGGGCCTCCCTTCTGGATCCATCTAACTGGGCCACCCAGCAGGCCATGGGCCATGCTACCAACTGTGGGCCACCCGGGTTATCCGGATAGGAGACATGCTATGAGGATACCCATATAGCATATCCCCAACACCAACGGCGTCCATAACCCTACAGAGGCCAAGCCGGAAGGGTAACCCTGCTAACGACGTCGATCTCAAACCTGCTTAAACAAAAGGGGTGCCGACAAAGGGCAAAGGAAAAAGGAGAGCGGTCAGTACTGAGGCCAGTACATGGCGAGACTAGAATTCGGCGGTCCTCGCCTACATAGGTATGGTGGACTGAAGCGGCAGCGCAGCATGCACTAAACAACCTATAGAGACTCAATACAACTGGCGGCTATTATATAGGGATAAGAAAGACCTATTCGGATCCAACCTGAAACTATCACCAAGCATACCCATTCTAGTATTTCCCCTCTCGAGACCAAACGAGGAAGTCAATCGAGGAACTCACACAGTTGGCAGTTTTATTCATTCTGTCATAGTTGCGGCAATTACTAGTCAGATATAGATAACATGAGTCATCCTGATATAATAAACGTGGGCATTTTTAGTTAACCATTCCGTTGTAGTTGTAATACTTACTAATCAGATACATATAGAATAAGGCATCCCAAAACCAGCGGTTGTTGGTACTTTTATTTAGCCATTCCTTTGTAGTGAAGCTGATTACTAGTCATTTCAAAGTCAAATTTATAGCATTACTTTAGTTATAGTTGTCTATGATCGAGATACTGTGCTCCAAGTCGTCAATAACCGCGGACACAGCATTCAGAAAGTTTTACCCTGCAGGGGTGCACAAATAGCAACACACGCACGATCAACCTCAGAAAAAAACCAAATGAAAACCCAATGAGGCATCATGACAGAACATTCGGAAGATTCATATTTGATTTCAAGGGGCCACCCTACCAAGCTACCCGTGACGAAGTTGGCCGGCTTCGAGACGGACCTAGAGGTTTGTGCCAATGGCTGTAAACGACTGGGAACCCGAAAGTGTGACTGGGCTTGTCGATACTGCGAAAACATTCCACATTTGTTCCTAAACAGTACAGGCGCTCCACGTGCAATATTAAATAGGGCAGTAAAACATGGCATAAGTACAGAATAGTAATAAAGCCCCAAACTACTTTGTGGCCCCAAGGAATTAAATATGACTCAAGCTAGGGTTAGGGGGATTCATGGTCCCACATGCGGATAGTGCGAATATTCAAAGAACAGGTATCAAGTACTCGGGGTCCTACGGGACACAAGTGGACGGTTAAAAACCAAATAACATCTATTTTCCACCTATTCCTCTGCATTATTTACCTACTTCAATTTTGGTTATTAAACGGTAATTACATCCATGATCATCTCTAACATTAAGCATGAGGCATTACTCCAACAACTGTGAAACATCGATAGAGCGAAGCAACACCTGCGCAAGCAACTACGACTCACAAGGCCTACTTTCTACCAAACAACAGGTAATAGGATGTGTCCATGGCAATATAGGGGCGGCAGGGAAATATAAAGGGGTACGAAATCTATAGCATCGCAACACAGATAGGAGTAGATCAACAGGAGGAAGTAAAGACTATAAATGTAAAATAGGTAGAAAGGGGGAGAATGCTCGCCTGGAAAACATTGCCAGAGATTCATACGAAGATCGGGTCGACACTCGCATCAACTCATCGTCCTAATCCATGAAGAAGAAAAGCACTAAAATAATCACCGGATGCACTATTTAATACTAGGGCAGAAAATCAGGCATGATGCATCTATGATGTATGACATGGCAAAGTTGCGATGCAATTAGGCCATATTAAGCGGAATCGACATCCCGACAATTAATTATTAAGTTCATGTTGTTTATATACCCCGCAATTTAAATGATGTCTTAACATGGCAAAACATGGCATCGGTTCGCTACACAAATTTAAATGGGGCCAATATTAGACTAGATTCGTCCGCATATGGCCTCCATATTTAATTATGAGGTGAATCTGCATAAGGCCCCCAAACCACATGATATGTGTTCAACATGAACAATTTAATATGCAACAAAGATATATCATTTATAAAATAGGGATCTTGGAAGAAGCGGTCACACATTAGGGGGCTCGACGATCTTGGTTCGGGGTTTCGACGGGGTTCGGGCTTCGCCTCTGGGAACGAGGGTCTCGGTGCCGGTAGATCTCGGCATTCCGTGTATGAAGATCGTTGGGTTCCTCCTCCGAGTCCAACGAGTCCATCTTCGGCATCGGTCTTGGTGACAGACGGTCTTCGCAACGACATAGTGCATCAGGCGACTCCGGGTGAACCATGACGGCGAAGATCTTGCCCAAAGAAATGCGGACTGGTTCTCGATGCGGCCTTGTCGAACATGTTACCGAAGGCCTATAGCAGTACCACACGACTACCACAAATTCCCTCACTTACATGACCAACAGCAGACCACCAAGGATAGGGCATCAACAGGAAATGCATGTCATGCAACGGTGAGCAAGGGTGTTGCAGAGATGATGGATACGACAGCTCGTCAGGTCGAGGACGCGCAACTGGTACTAGACTCGTTCTTGCCAGCGAGGGAGCCTAGGGGAAGAGGCGGTGGCGCCTGGCGGTGACGGTCCGTCACGGAATAGGACGGCACGACGCTGTAGGAGGCCAAGATGGGCTCGAGCAGAGCGGCGGCGACCGGAGGATGCTCGAGGTCGATGACTGCAGTTCAGACGAGGCTGACGAGGGTTGGGGCCGAACAAAGGGCGGCTAAGCCGGTAGTGACGCAAGCGTCCAGAAGCAGTGGACGGAGGCGCTCGGGGCTCGGGGAGATGGCGGTGGCGGCGCCCTACAGGAGGCTCGGGGGCGAGCTAGAGGATAGGGAGAGGGCGGTCGGCTCACGAGGTCTGTCTATGGTGAGATTGGCGAGGTGGGCCAGCAAGGGGAAAGAGGAAAGCAGGCGAGGCAGAGAGGCGATGGGGATTGCGGCAGAGGTGGGGTGCGGGTTGCATGGGGATCATGTTGGTCGGGAGAGGGAGGCGCGTCTACAGAGGTGGTGTCGGGGTGGGATCTCGCTGCGGGGTAGAGGCAGATGGTGCGGGGTGATGTGAGGCGGCGGATGAGGGAAAGAAAGGGAGGGCAGGTGGGTAGAGAAGCTAGGGTTTGGGGTATGTTAGATTAGGGTTTGCTAGGTAGGATTTTACTAGGCCGGGTGTTAGGTAGTCTGCCCGGTTGGGCCTCTGGCCTAACCGATCAGACTACCTCCCCGGACAATACTTTTTATTAGTAATTTTATTTTTAAAACATTTTTGTAAATACTTTTTAGACAAATAAAAGTTCTGAACAGACCGAGGTTTTAGTTTGAGATTAAAGGAGAGGGCTAATTATAAAACAACTTAGGATTTCACGGAAATAGTTTGCAAAATATATGCATGATGTTATGATGATGCACAAAATATAAACAACGGGCAATTTTCTAGTAGTGGCTTTACCCAGGGTGCTACACTATGGTGCTAGTTGGGATGAAAGTTTTCCTTACGCATAATTTTCTTACAATAATAGCTATCAAGCCAGTATCGATATGGCACCGTTTGAATTTCTCTGTGGAAGAAAGTGTACTACACCATTGCTATGGAGTGGTGTTCGAGAAAGAAATTTGTTCGAGCCAGAATTAATCAAGGAAGCTGAAGAGAAAGTCAAATTGGTAAAGGACGGATTGAAGATAGCACAGTCCCGACAGAAGAGCTACGCAGATCCAAAGCGTAGAGAAGTCACGTATGAGGTAGGTGATAGAGCTTATCTTAGAGTCTCACCACTTCGTGGTGTGAAGAGATTTGGTGTCAAAGGAAAATTGGCTCCAAGGTATGTTGGACCATTCAAGATTTTGAGTCGCAAAGGAGAAGTGGCTTATGAAATTGAATTGCCTGAATCACTGTCTGTAGTTCACAATGTGTTTCACGTGAGTCAGTTGAAGAAATGCCATCCAGAGATGGAAGAAACTTCTTTGAAGGATACTATACCTTTGGAAGAGGTTCGGTTAGAGAGTGATCTCACCTATGAGGAGAAACCTATCAAGATTCTTGAGAGTGCAGAAAGAGTTACTCATACCAAGACTATCAAATTCTGCAAAGTTCAGTGGAACCATCATTCCGAAGAAGAAGCAACTTGGGAAAGAGAAGATGACCTTCGGAAAGATCACCCTCACCTATTTGCTAGCCAATCCGAATCTCGAGGGCGAGATTCACCTTAAGGGGGTTAGATTTGTAACATCCCAAAAATCATGATTTGTAAAAGCATGGATTGCATTCATATTGTCAAAGCATTTAGAGCTAGCACAAAAAAATTTCAAAGTTTGAATTCAAACAGAACCATTTCAAATGCCCATTTTATCTATCATATGAGGCATGGTTTTGATTTATTTTTTTCAAAGGGCCAAAGTGGTTCTGAGTAAATTTATGTGTTTTACACACTCTTGGACACTAGATTGGTCTCATAAAATTTTGGAATAAGTTTGAATTGATTTGGAGTTGTTTTGAGCATTCAAATCTTGTTTAGAAAATCAATTCAGAAAAAGAAAAATGAAAGAATAGAAAAAATAGGAGCAGCCCAGCCAAATGGCTCGACCCACCCCCACGGCCCAACACGAGCCCACCCGGGAACCCCCCCCCCCCCCCCGCTCACCACCCTGTTTCTCACCCGCGCACCCCCTCTCACTGACATGCTGGCCCCATAACCACGTCACCTTCTTCCTCAATCAACGCCATGGACTTGTCGTCGCCGCCCGTTTCTGGCTGATTGATTCGCGAATCAGTTCGCGTTAACCACGTAGTGATTTGTAGCATCCCAATTGTCTAACAATTATAATGCTACTTGCCTATTATATATATATATTGCTACTTCCTACTTGTCATTATTGCATCATCATAATGTCATGCTCATATCATCATGCCACATAGCATTTGAGCATCATATTAAAACACTTGTATTTGGTTCTTATCGTTTATATTTGCCTCTTGTAGTCATCTCTTATTAATTGTATATGTTTCTTGATACCATGTATTTGGTTTTTGATATATGCTAGATGCCCAATTTGAGTTGAGGGCATATCTTTTAAAATCATTCCACCTACTAACATGTCCATATCAATTTCCATGTGATCACATCCTCATTCTACCATATACATGTATGTGGCATATTTCTTTGTTTCAGATTTAATTATAGCCCATATATATAGTTGTATGGATCCTACTATTCATCTACTCATGGTCATATGTTGGTTTGATCCAAACCATTCTATAAATGCCATGTGTTTTTTTCCTTTCTTTAAATCTTGGTTTCATTGCTATATTTCTTTTATCTTACTCCCATTCATGAACCCAAATGGTTTTTACCATTTTTGTCAACAGTTGCAGGCACTAGTGTGCACATGCATGTCACATGCAACTTTATAATCCTCCATCTTCCACCTTAATCTATTTTGATTTTCTTGCTTATGTTGCTTTGAATTCAAATCTTATGCTTTTTGTAAATTGAGTCAAACTCAAATCTCAACTAGCTAATCTAATCTTATCTATTACTACCACCTAACCACACCTTCCTCTCTATTTTTCCTAGTGCACCCGCACCTAGCTAGTCCTAAATAGCTATCTGGAGCCACCCAAAACCACCCGATGGCTAGACAAACCTCCTGTACACAGCTTCAATCAGAAACTTTCATGTAGCACTCCGATCATGACCAGCTGCACTAGACCCCCCTCTCTTTGTACCTGAACCAAATGCTCCTGGCCTCCACCAGGTGCGACCCAACCAGCCTAACAGCCAAGGTCGTCGCCCTGCACTCCTGTTTGTCTTCTCCGCGTGCCCACGTAATCGACTAGCTCACACCAAAGCAACCTCCTTGGTCCCCTCTCTTCTGGGCATAAAGCAGAGTCAGGAGAGTCGACCCAATCCTCCCCAACCACTCTGGATCGAGATTCACCCATCCCCTTCCCCCCTTCTTCATTAGAGGAAACCCTAGCCTAGATGCCATGGCAGCCTCGGCCTCCTCCTTCTGCGGGTGGTTCGATTGCCTTCTAGGCCAGGCCGTCATTCCTAGAGGAGGCCCTGGTCGATGATGAGCGTGCGGGGAGCCCCTGGACCACGAAGGAACAGCGGAACCGGACTCCGACGTCGCCACCGTCGCCTATACCTGCGCACGACCGCTCGCCGTGCACTCCGGCTTCCGCCACCGCACCAAGCCACCATGCCTCGCCTCTGGTCTTGCGGCCCAACGTGAGCAACCTCTTCTCCCCTCTTTCCCTGCTCGGTCTCGCCTTGGCCGTCTCTTCTCGCTCGCCATGCCGCATGCAGCGCACAACAACAGACACCGTCGCACCCCTCGAGTACTTTGTTTTTTCGACGCCCTCTTTGATCCTTCGCGAAAACTCAAAACAATAAAATTGTTCTCCTATATCCAGGATTCCCAACGCATCAAACCGCGCCCAAATCTACGACCGGAGTCTCTGGCAATCTTCCTGCAAAGTCGAACGATTCTCATCAGTAACTCTGACAGTAAACCAGTGCGTAGACATTCTCCTGCAACACCTTTGTTCCCGTATTTTTCCAGTCCTCTACAGTTCATATTCGACGCCAATCTTCAAACTCCTACAATCTCGGCATTGACCTCTTTCCAACTCCGAAAATCACATTCGATTCCTAGCTATGGAACTCTCGCAAACATCGGGCAAAGTTTGCACGACTTCACTGTTTTGTTGTTTTTCCTGTAGTACTTTCCGTCAGTCAGTGTTCATGTTTTTCCTCCATGTTCTTCTGTGTATACCATCCCATGCAAACTCTTATGGAGAAGTAATTCAGTTATAATTAATCTTGGTACATTTCTACAGGCATAGAAACAAACCTTGTCTAAATCGGAGCACCAACGGCCTTAGAATCGTCCGACTAAGTTGGATGAATGCCACTACATTACTGCTCTTCTTTAGTCCGTTTTGTCAATCCGCGAGCTATGTTTTGCTCTCTGTTCCTACCAAATTCCCGACCTATCTATGTGGTCTACGGTATTATTCTTTGTTCCTAAATCTTCCCTATTGTTCCATCTACACGTAGCATCAACTACAACCAAAACGAAGCACATACGTGACCAGAAACTTCTATTGAACTTCAGTCTAGCTAGCTGTTTTAGAAATTGATTTCAGTTTTGAGATCAGCTAACCCGACGTGTACCTGACCTTTTGTCTCGGACCCCTAAACTTTCTCAAAATATGTCTAGCCAATACATTTTCCAACAGAAGTCAGACCTAATCAACCCTTCCAAATAAATTCGAATTTGGAAAAGTGTCAAAATAAATAAAGTGTTCAAAATCTTTTGAATAATAGTAATATCCAATTTGTTCTTAATAATAATTAGCCAAAATACTTAAACTAATAAACTTTTGGGCTTTTCTAATTATAAAATGGAATAAATCATATCTTCACTTCTATAATCCCAAACTTGGCAACTAATATATGATTCTGAATCAGAAAAACATGAGGTTTGTGATTATACTATTTATAATGTCATTTGAGAAATTTAAATTTTTTGGAATAATTTAAACGCTAATAAATGCCATATCTTAATTATTGCATAACTTTAAATCTGTAACTCCGAATTCGACAAATAATACGTCCAAATCGATCAGCGCAACGAGACCTCTCTAACCATGATATCCATGTTATCATTTGCATCATGCATTAAGAGAAGTTTTATAATCAGTATTGTTTAAGCAAGGAAAACATGATAAATAAAATTGGGAACTAATCGATTCTTATTAATAATGCCTCACGAATGCTATATCATCAATGTGTTATGCCTCTAAGACCTTTTAAACATAGTTTTCATTATTAACTTGCCATGTCATACATCATATCATGATCATGCCGATTCTTACGCATTAGTTGTAATTGTTGCATCGCTTGTTCCTTTTAGTGTTTTGCTTCTTCTCGGATAGGACGATGAGATGTTGTGAGCTTCGACAAGTTCTTCGGTTATGAAACTTCGGCAATGATTTTCAGGCGAGCATACTCCCCCTTTCTACCTATTTTACCTTTCTAGTCTTTATTTCCTCATGTTGATCTATTGCTATCTGTGTTACGATGCTCTAGTTTTCGTACCCACGATATCCTTTGCAGCCTTATATTGCCTTGGACACATCCTATTACCTGTTGTTTGGTAGATAGTTGGACTTGCGTGTCGTAGTTGCTTGCTCAAGTGTTGTTGCGTGTCGTCAAGCACCACAGTTGTTGGAAGACAGCCATATGCTTTATGTTGGAGATGATTATAACTTTAATTACCGTTTAATAACTAAAATTGAAGTAGGTAATGCAGAGGCACAGGTGGGCAATAGATGTTATTTGGTTTTTAACCGTCCACTTGTGTCCCATAGGACCCCGAGTACTTGATACCTGTTCTTCGAATATTCGCACTATCCGCATGTGGGACCATGAATCCCCTTGCCAGAGCTTGAGTCATATTTATTTCTTGGGGCCACAAAGTAGTTTGGGGCTTTATTACTATCTTGTACTTATGCCATGCTTTACTCCTTTATTTACGATTGCGCGTGGAGCGCCTGTACTATTTTGGATCGCGGCACGATTACACGGTATCGACAAGCCTACTCACACTTTTGGGTTCCTAGTCGTTTACAGCAGTTCTCGCAAACCTCTAGGTCCGTCTCGGAGCCGGCCAACTTCGTAGCGGGTAGCTTGGTGGGGTGGCCCCCTGAAATTTATATGAATCTTGCAATTGCTCTGTCGTGATGCCTCGTTGGGTTTTATTTGGTTTTTCTCGAGGTTGATCGTGCGTGTGTTGCTATTTGTGCCCCCCTGCAGGGTAAAACTTTCTGAAAGCCGTGTCCGCGGTTATGGACGACTTGGAGCACAGTATCTCGATCATAGACAACTATAACTAAAGTAGTGCTATAAATTTGACTTTATAATGACTAGTAATCAGCTTCACTATAATGGAATGGCTAAATAAAAGTGCCAACAATTGCTGGTTTGGGTCGTCACCTGTTACCATTGTATCTGACTAGTAAGTATTGCAACTACAACGGAATGGCTAAATAAAAGTACCAACAACTGCTGGGTTTTGGGATGCCTCATGCTATATGTATCTGACTAGTAAGTATTGCAACTACAACAGAATGGTTAACTAAAACTTCCCACTGCTTATTATATCAGGATGACTCATACTATCTATATCTGGCTAGTAATTGCCGCAACTATAACGGAATGAATAAAACTTCCAACTGTGTGAGTTCCTCGGTTGACTTCCTCGTTTGGTCTCGAGGGGGAAATACCAGGATGGGTATGCTTGGTGATAGTTTCAGGTTGGATCCGAATAGTTATTTCTTATCCTATCTGATAGCCGCCAGCTGTATCGAGTCTCTATAGGTTGTTTAGTGCATGTTGCACTGCCGCTTCAGTCCACCATACCTATGTAGGCGAGGACCGCCGAATTCTAGTCTCGCCGTGTACTGGCCTCAGTACTAACCGCTCTCTTTTTTCCTTTGCCCTTCGTCGGCACCCCTTTTGTTTAAGCAGGTTTGAGATCGACGTCGTTAGCAGGGATACCTTCCGGCTTGGCCTGGGCAGGGTTATGGACGCCATTGGTTATTCTTCAGGGCTCTTAGCCCCATTTACATCTTGTCCATAGTCGGACGTTGTATCGTTTTCAAGGTGATTTGGATCTTTGTATTGTATACATGTATTCTTGACTCTTTGAGTCATTGTTGTATATATCTGTTCTGTGGGTTCCATCATGGACTATTGTGTAATGGTATTACTTCGTTTACCACCCGCACGAAAGTGCCTGGTAGGCACCTTTGAATCGTTTCTATGCGGGTTTGGCGGGGATCGCTGAAACTTGCATAGGGCCGATTCTGAGGGTGTTACAGAGTGGTATCAGAGCTCAACAGCTACGATACCCCATTGGTCCAGCCTGTAGGATAACTTAGCTAACGGACGTTGTAGAGTGTCAAAACTATTTTGTAAAATCGGTTGGATAGATCCGATTAGGTCTACGTTTTCTCCTTACCCCTCTGCTACTCTCCTCTTACCTCTGCGTGTTTTGGATCTGCTCACTTATCTTTTCTTCGAGTCCAGGAATTCTCGTGGTGGGGTTTTCATCGTACCTTTAGGGTTTCGCTTCCTTCCTCTTGTAACGGTGCTTCTACATCCGATCTTCATGCTATCTGAGGAATTTTCCTCTGTTGTATCTTTCAGTGGACCGAAAATTCACTAAAAAATTTCTTTGTATCTCCCGGAGTTTCCCAATGTGACGACATCATCTACATCAAATCCGATAAAGAGCATGTATCAGTCCTTTGTTTCCGAACGCCACTTGTCAAGATCTTCAGTCTAAATCCGAGAATGGGATGCACGCTTTTCTACTTAACGTGCGGAGTAATAGTTTGTGTGCGTGATGGATTGGCCCCCATGCCCACTACTCATTCTATTTGCTCATGTACATTAAAGTGGATTAGAAAGCATCTTTTATATCCTTCTGTCGAAGTTAGAGGTGGCTCTATCTGGTGAGACCTTTACCTTCGTCCTTTGTTCGCCGGAGTGTTCTCTCGACAAGTTTGGCAAGGCGTAGTCGCCGCACCATCCCCTTGAAGGAGCTACATGGGATCGAGCAGATTTCTTTCCTAGGAATCTCGGGGCGAGATTCTTCTTTAGTGGGGGAGAGTTGTAGCATCCCAATTGTCTAACAATTGTAATGCTACTTGCCTATTATATATATTGCTACTTCCTACTTGTCATTATTGCCTCATCATAATGTCATGCTCATATCATCATGCCACATTGCATTTGAGCATCATATTAAACCACTTGTATTTGGTTCTTATCGTTTATATTTTCCTCTTGTAGTCATCTCTTATTAATTGTATATGTTTCTTGATACCATGTATTTGGGTTTTGATATATGCTAGATGCCCAATTTGAGTTCAGGGCATATCTTTTAAAATCATTCCACCTACTAACTTGTCCATATCAACTTCCATGTGATCACATCCTCATTCTACCATATACATGTATGTGGGCATATTTCTTTGTTTCAGATTTAATTATAGCCCATATATATAGTTGTATAGATCCTACTATTCATCTACTCATGGTCATATATTGGTTTGATCCAAACCATTCTATAAATGCCATGTGTTTTTTTTCCTTTCTTTAAATCTTGGTTTCATTGCTATATATCTTTTATCTTACTCCCATTCATGAACCCAAATGGTTTTCACCATTTTTGTCAACACGTGCAGGCACTAGTGTGCACATGCATGTCACATGCAACTTTATAATCCTCCTTCTTCCACCTTAATCTCTTTTGCTTTTCTTGCTTGTGTTGCTTTGAATTCAAATCTTATGCTTTTTGTAAATTGAGTCAAACTCAAATCTCAACTAGCTAATCTAATCTTATCTATTCCTACCACCTAACAACACCTTCCTCTCTATTTTTCCTAGTGCACCTGCACCTAGCTAGTCCTAAATAGCTATCTGGAGCCACCCAAAACCACCCGATGGCTAGACAAACCTCCTGTACACAACTTCAATCAGAAACTTTCATGTAGCACTCCGATCATGACCAGCTGCACTGGACCCCCCTCTCTTTGTACCTGAACCAAACGCTCCTGGCCTCCACCGGGTGCGACCCAACCAGCCTAACAGCCAAGGCCGTCGCCCTGCACTCCTGTTTGTCTTCTCCGCGTGCCCACATAATCGACCAGCTCACGCCGAAGCAAGCTCCCTAGTCCCCTCTCTTCCGGGCGTAAAGAAGAGTCAGGAGAGTCGACCCAATCCTCCCCAACCACTCTGGATCGAGATTCACCCATCCCTTTCCCCCCTTCTTCTCTAGAGGAAACCCTAGCCTAGATGCCATGGCATCCTCGGCCTCCTCCTTCTGCTGGTGGTTCGATTGCCTTCCAGGCCAGGCCGTCATGCCTAGAAGAGGCCCTGGTCGATGATGAGCGTGCGGGGAGCCCCTGGACCACAAAGGAACAGCGGAACCGGACTCCGACGTCGCCACCATCGCCTGTACCTGCGCACGACCACTCGCCGTGCACTCCGGCTTCTGCCACCGCACCAAGCCACCCTGCCTCGCCTCTGGTCTTGCGGCCCAACGTGAGCAACCTCTTCTCCCCTCTTTCCCTGCTTGGTCTCGCCTTGGCCGTCTCTGCTCGCTCGCCATGCCGCATGCAGCACACAACAACAGACACCGCCGCACCCCTCGATTACTTTGTTTTTCCGACGCCCTATTTGATCCTTCGCGAAAACTCAAAACAGTAAAATTGTTCTCCTATATCCAGGCTTCCCAACGCATCAAACCGCGCCCAAATCTACGACCGGAGTCTCTAGCAATCTTCCTGCAAAGTCGAACGATTCTCATCAGTAACTCTGACAGTAAACCAGTGCGTAGACATTCTCCTGCAACACCTTTGTTCCCGTATTTTTCCAGTACTCTACAGTTCATATTCGACGCTATTCTTCAAACTCCTACAATCTCGGCATTGACCTCTTTCCAACTCCGAAAACCACACTCGATTCCTAGCTATGGAACTCTCGCAAACATCCGGCGAAGCTTGCACGACTTCACTGTTTTGTTGTTTTTCCTATAGTACGTCCCGTCAGTCAGTGTTCATGTTTTTCCTCCATGTTCTTGTGTGTATACCATCTCATGCAAACTCTTATGGAGAAGTCATTCAGTTATAATTAATCTTGGTACATTTCTACAGGCTTAGAAACAAACCTTGTCTAAATTGAAGCACCAACGGCCTCAGAATCGTCCGACTAAGTTGGATGAATGCCACTACATTACTGCTCTTCTTTAGTCCGTTTTCCGTCAGTCCGCGAGCTATGTTTTGCTCTCTGTTCCTACCAAATTCCTGACCTATCTTTGTGGTCTCCGGTGTTATTCTTTGTTCCTAAATCTTCCCTGTTGTTCCATCTATGCGTAGCATCAACTACAACCAAAACGAAGCACAAACGTGACCAGAAACTTCTATTGAATTTCAGTCTAGCTAGCTGTTTTAGAAATTGATTTCAGTTTTAAGATCAGCTAACCCTTTTGTCTCGGACACCTAAACTTTCTCAAAATAAGTCTAGCCAATACATTTTCCAACAGAAGTCAGACCTAATCAACCCTTCCAAATAAATTTGAATTTGGAAAAGTGTCAAAATAAATAAAGTGTTCAAAATCTTTTGAATAATAGTAATATCCAATTTGTTCTTAATAATAATTAGCCAAAATACTTAAACTAATAAACTTTCAGGCTTTTCTAATTATAAAATGGAATAAATCATATCTTCACTTCTATAATCCCAAACTTGGCAACTAATATATGATTTTGAATCAGAAAAACATGAGGTTTGTGATTATGCTATTTATAATGTCATTTGAGAAATTTAAATTTTTTGGAATAATTTAAACGCTAATAAATGCCATATCTTAATTATTGCATAACTTTAAATCCGTAACTCCGAATTCGACAAATAATATGTCTAAATCGATCAGCGCAACGAGACCTCTCCAACCATGATATCCATGTTATCATTTGCATCATGCATTAAGAGAAGTTTTATAATCAGTATTGTTTATGGAAGGAAAACATGATAAATAAAATTGGGAACTAATCGATTCTTATTAATAATGCCTCTAAGACCTTTTAAACATAGTTTTCATTATTAACTTGCCATGTCATACATCATATCATGATCATGCCGATTCTTACGCATTAGTTGTAATTGTTGCATCCCTTGTTCCTTTTAGTGTTTTGCTTCTTCCCGGATAGGACGATGAGATGTTGTGAGCTTCGACAAGTTCTTCGGTTATGAAACTTCGGCAATGATTTTCAGGCGAGCATACTCCCCCTTTCTACCTATTTTACCTTTCTAGTCTTTATTTCCTCCTGTTGATCTATTGCTATCTGTGTTCCGATGCTCCAGTTTTCGTACCCGCGATATCCTTTGCAGCCTTATATTGCCTTGGACACATCCTATTACCTGTTGTTTGGTAGATAGTTGGACTTGCGTGTCGTAGTTGCTTGCTCAAGTGTTGTTGCGTGTCGTCAAGCACCACAGTTGTTGGAAGACTGCCATATGCTTTATGTTGGAGATGATTATAACTTTAATTACCGTTTAATAACTAAAATTGAAGTAGGTAAATAATGCAGAGGCACAGGTGGGCAATAGATGTTATTTGGTTTTTAACCGTCCATTTTTGTCCCGTAGGACCCCGAGTACTTGATACCTGTTATTTGAATATTCGCACTATCCGCATGTGGGACCATGAAACCCCCTAGCCAGAGCTTGAGTCATATTTATTTCTTGGGGCCATAAAGTAGTTTGGGGCTTTATTACTATCATGTACTTATGCCATGCTTTACTGCTTTATTAACGATTGCGCGTGGAGCGCCTGTACTGTTTTGGATCGCGGCACGATTACGCGGTATCGACAAGCCTAGTCACACTTTTGGGTTCCTAGTCGTTTACAGCCGTTCTCGCAAACCTCTAGGTCCGTCTCGGAGCCGGCCAACTTCGTAGCGGGTAGCTTGGTGAGGTGGCCCCCTGAAATTTATATGAATCTTGCAGTTGCTCTGTCGTGATGCCTCGTTGGGTTTTATTTGGTTTTTCTCGAGGTTGATCGCGCGTGTGTTGCTATTTGTTCCCCCTGCAGGGTAAAACTTTCTGAAAGCCGTGTCCGCGGTTATGGACGACTTGGAGCACACTATCTCGATCATAGACAACTATAACTAAAGTAGTGCTATAAATTTGACTTTATAATGACTAGTAATCAGCTTCACTATAATGGAATGGCTAAATAAAAGTGCCAACAATTGCTGGTTTGGGTCGTCACCTGTTACCATTGTATCTGACTAGTAAGTATTGCAACTACAACGGAATGGCTAAATAAAAGTACCAACAACTGCTGGGTTTTGGGATGCCTCATGCTATATGTATCTGACTAGTAAGTATTGCAACTACAACAGAATGGTTAACTAAAACTTCCCACTGCTTATTATATCAGGATGACTCATACTATCTATATCTGACTAGTAATTGCCGTAGCTATAACGGAATGAATAAAACTGCCAACTGTGTGAGTTCCTCGGTTGACTTCCTCGTTTGGTCTCGAGGGGGAAATACCAGGATGGGTATGCTTGGTGATAGTTTCAGGTTGGATCCGAATAGGTATTTCTTATCCCTATCTGATAGCCGCCAGCTGTATCGAGTCTCTATAGGTTGTTTAGTGCATGCTGCGCTGCCGCTTCAGTCCACCATACCTATGTAGGCTAGGACCGCCGAATTCTACTATCGCCGTGTACTGGCCTCAGTACTGACCGCTCTCTTTTTCCTTTGCCCTTCGTCGGCACCCCTTTTGTTTAAGCAGGTTTGAGATCGACGTCGTTATCAGGGATACCTTTCCGGATTGGCCTGGGCAGGGTTATGGACGCCATTGGTTATTCTTCAGGGCTCTTAGCCCCATTTGCATCTTGTTCATAGTCGGACGTTGTATCGTTTTCAAGGTGATTTGGATCTTTGTATTGTATACCTGTATTATTGACTCTTTGAGTCATTGTTGTATATATCTGTTCTGTGGGTTCCATCGTGGACTATTGTGTAATGGTATTACTTCGTTTTCCACCCGCACGAAAGTGCCTGGTGGGCACCTTTGAATCGTTTCTATGCGGGTTTGGCGGGGATCACTGAAACTTGCATAGGGCCGATTCTAAGGGTGTTACATGATTCGACGCCCATAGCCCCTCTACTTAACCCCCTTCCCTCTCTGCTCTTTTCCTCTCACTCACCACCCTCTGAGCGCCACTAGGCTGTCCACAATTAAGCTCGCACCGCCACTGTCCCGAGCAACTCTGACGAACGAATCCAGTAAACCCTAGCCCACCTTCTCTCTAGTTGACGCTCGTGTATGCGCTGTGTCAGTACGCGTCTAACGCCACCTCTGGCTTGCCTTTCCGTGTCTTGTAGCATCGTCTACGACAGCTACCAAGCGTTTCCAACGCCGACGCCAACTCTGACGAGGAATCGTGGCCGTGTCCGTGCGCCCTAGTCCCGTCCACGAGCACGTTGAGCTTCACCGCGTCTCCACGACCTCGGTAAGCACCAGTACCACCACCCTTACCCTCTGGCCTCGCCGGAACATCGTCGTCCGACACGCGGCCGCCGTGGTGGCCATTTGCGCTGCCCACGTGTGGTCAAAGCGATGAGATCCGTTGGATCTAGATCCAGCGGTCAAGATTAGAACCAGTAGCGAAAGGGTACGCGTAGATCTGAGCCGTAGGATTTAGATTTGGTGGTGTAAATTAGATTTTCAGCAAAGAGGTAAGTTGCGATCTGGTGTGTTGGATCTTATTAGATCCAACCGCGCGGATGAGCGGTCCACCCCGAAGCGGTATCGTCCAATCAGACGCTACCGCGTGGCTCGATTTTTGTTTTAAAAACCAGAATTTGATTCAAACATAGAAAATTCATAACTTGAGTTATGTTTATCCAAAAATGCAAATAAGGTATCAATGGATTCATAAAAAAAAATTCTACACTACTGTGGGCTTACTTTTGTATTTTGCTTCTATAAAAATGGGTTTTTGTGCAGAGACAATTATAGGCTTATTTTGACTATATAAATTATGTAGAAAATGTTTTTAAAGAAAATTTAAGTTTATTTAGACTATAAATAGTTAGTTTTGTGTTCAATACTGTTTGGTTTGAATATTTTAGTGTAGAAAATTCATTTCATTGCATTTGCAAGCATTCATATATTTTTGCTTGATTATTTTGAATGTAAATTTGGTGCTATCATTTTATGTGTAGATTTTGGTGCTAGTGGTGATTGTGATTGTGAAGATTGTTGCTACTTCCCCAACTACCAAGGAAAGTGGTGATTCATGTATTTGTCCCATTATTTTGACTATGCACTAGTGATATTTTGTATAGGGCTTTCATGAAATCTTTGCTAAGTATATATATGCTATGCCATGGGAAATCCTAGTAGTTGTAGTCTTGATAGGATTTTCTCTAAGTTAAGATACTTGATATGTTATCATGCTTAGCCAATCTAGTAGTAAACAAGGGTGGAATAAAATCATGCTATGGAAAATTTTACTAAGTCTTTGACTTATGTTTTTGCTTAATAAAACAACTAAGTGAATGAATCACCTGGGTGGAATGGTATGATTAGGTTATGTTGAGTGGTTACACAAGGCCCATATCTATGGTCTACCTTATGTATCACACTTGTGGAAAGCCACCCAGGAACAAAGGTATTTGAGATACTTAGTGTTTAGAAGCTTCTAGTGCAACCACATGGCATATGGGCTCTGCCTTGATCATATAGGTTGCAATAACTTAGCCAGATGGAAAGATGGTGGTAGGGTGATAGGATGGAACGCGTCCATTTGGTCTAAGGGAAGGCTTCTGAAAGATCTCGTCTCGATGCATGTCGAGTCTTGTGGGGAAAGTGCACCACCTCTCGAGAAGGAAAAAACCTAAGTACTTAGCCGTGTCCCCGACAACGGACCATTTGAGCATCAAGACATTGAAGCTATCAAGGATCTCCTCATCCCAATTTCTATGTTAAAAACTTGTGGTTGAACCAGGGTTAAGGTTCACCAATGTCTATTGGTGGTTCCTTGGGAGTTTTTGTTAAACAAAAACTTAGTGTTTTCAACTGATAGGAAAACCCTATTTTGAGCAAAGCAAGCCTAAGCTGCACTAGCCAAATTCATATAGATATTAGATACTTATATTCTACTATGGTATCACTTGCCAATACAATTCCAAATGTATTGACCCATTGTGGCTGTAACTTATGATGTTGCAGGTTACTCTGATGAGGATTAGGGTTATGAGTATACACTCAACATGATTGCCTATGGCACATGAAGATGAATACTTTACTTTATTTTACTTATATTATGAACTCTTGTACTAGCCTTTGTCTATGGAGTTGTAAAAGACTATGTTTATCTCTAGAATGATGATGTAATAAAGACCTTTGTATATGTGTACTTCATCTTAAACTATGGATGCTAGCATTTGATCCAGGGACTAGCATTGCAATCACAGGGACCTTTACCTTATAAAGGTGGGGTTTTACATCGATGAGGACTTGTACCACTCCCGATTGGGATGATCCCGTCATGAGTGTCATGTTGGTGGACGACACCGACGACCCTGCGACATATGAGAAAGCAATGATGAGACCAGATTCCAATCAATGGCAAGAAGCCACGAAATCCAAGATTGGATCCATGTACGAAAACCAAGTATGGACTTTGGTGGACTTACCGGATGGCCGGAAGGCTGTTGAGAACAAATGGATATTCAAGAAGAAAATAGATGCTGATGGTAATATTACCGTCTATAAAGCACGACTTGTCGCAAAAGGGTTTCGAGAAATTCAACGAGTTGACTACGATGAGACTTTCTCACCGGTAGTGAAGCTAAATTCTGTGAGGATTTTTTTAGCAATTGCTGCATATTATGATTATGAGATATGGCAGATGGATGTCAAAACAGCATTCCTCAATGGAGACATTGATGAAGGGTTGTATATGGTACAACCCAAAGGTTTTGACGATCCTAAGGATGCTAACAAGGTATGCAAACTTCAACGGTCCATTTATGGATTAAAGCAAGCATCTCGAAGTTGGAATCAACATTTTGATAAGGTGATCAACAGCTTTGGATTTATACAAACTTATGGAGAAGCTTGTATTTACAAGAAAGTGATTGGGAGCTCTATAGCATTCCTAGTACTATATGTGGATGACATATTGTTGATTGGGAATGATATAGATCTTCTTAAAAAGTGTCAAAGATTATTTTAATAATAGTTTTTCGATGAAGGATCTTGGTGAAGCTGCTTACATATTAGGCATAAAGATTTATAGAGATAGATCGAGACGCCTAACATCATTGTCATAGAGTACATATTTGGACAAGGTTCTAATGAGGTTTGGAATGGAAGATAGGAAGAAGGGGTTCTTGCCCATGTTTCCCAATACGACCTTGAGTAAAACTCAAAGTCCTGCTACGGCAGAAGATAGAGAGAGAATGAGTAAGACTCCCTATGCCTCAGCCATAGGATCTATCATGTATGTCATGCTATGTACTAGACCCGACATTGCATATGCTGTTAGTTTAACTAGCAGATATCAAAGTGATCCAGGGGTGGATCATTGGACAGCGGTCAAAAACATCCTTAAGTACTTGAGAAGAACTAAGGATATGGTTCTTTTTTATGGAGGTGATGAACAACTCGTTGTTAATGGTTACACCGATGCTAGTTGGAACACCGATCCAGATGATTCTAAATCTCAATTTGGATACGTATTTACTTTGAATGGTGCAGCAGTGAGTTGGAGGAGTGCAAAGCAAAGCGTTGTGGCGAGATCTTCAACTGAATTAGAATACATTGGTGCTTCGGAGGCTTCACAAGAGGCTATATGGATGAAGGAGTTCATTACAGAGCTCGGTGTGGTTCCCAGTGCGCTAGACCCAATGTCTATCAACTGAGCCATATCCAATGCGCAAGAACCAAGGTCACACAAGAAGGTGAAGCATATCAAGTTGCATTTTCATGCTATTCGAGAGCATGTCCAAGATGGTGACATAAAGATTTGCAAAGTGCACACAGATCTAAATGTGGCGGATCCGTTGACTAAACCTCTCCCGAGGGCAAAACATGACCAGCACCAAACCGCCATGGGTGTTCAGTATATTACCATGTAATCTAGATTAGTTTACTCTAGTGCAAGTGGGAGATTGTTGGAGATAAGCCCTAGAGGCTATAATAAAAGTATTTATTATTATATCTTTGTGTTTATGGTAAATGTTTACATTCATGCTATAATATTATTAACCAGAAACATTAATACTTGTGTGATTTGTAAACTTATTAGAATCCCTAGTAAAGCATCTTTATAATACCAGCTTGTTGGTTGATGATGATCATCGTTTGTTGATCATGAACATTGAGATGTTATTAACAACAAGATCATATCATTAGGAGAATGGTGTGATGGACATACTCCTATAGATAAGCATAGCATAAAGATTAAGTCATTTCAATAGTTCATTTGCTATCAGCTTTCTGATACATAGTAACCTGATTCCTTCGACCATGAGATCATGATAATCACCATCACCGGATGGATGATTTGATGACATCAAACACCACTTTGTAACTAGGTGGTTATAAAGGTGGCATTGAGTGTTCGGAAAGTATGTGTTGAGGAACATGGATCAAGAGTGGGATTTGTCCATCCATATGACGGATAGATATACTCTGGGCCCTTTCGGTGGAATGTCATCTAATTAGCTTGCAAGCATGTGACTGGCTCACAAGGGATCACATATCACGGGAACAATAAAAGAGTACTTGTCGGTAATGAGGTTGAACTAGGTATGTAGAGATACCGACGATCAGACCTCGGACAAGTAAAGTATCGCGAGACAAAGGGAAATTGGTATCGTATGTAAATGGTTCATTGATCACGAAGTAATCGTAGAAATATGTGCGATCCATATGAATTTCTAGATTCCTCTATTTGTTATTGATCGGAGAAGAGTCTCGTTCATGTCTGCATAATTCACGAACCGTAGAGAGACACACTTAAGGATTCGATGTTGTTTAGTAGATATGGAATGTCAGCAGGAAGACCAAATGTTGTTCGGAGCCTCAGATGGGATCCAGGATATCACGAGGAGATTCGGAATGGTCAGGAGAATAAGATTCATATAAGGAAAGTCCAATTACGGAGTTCGGGAATGATTCCGGTGTTTTCACCGGAATGATCTAGAAGGTTCACTAGATTGGAGGGGGAAGGGTACATGAATGTTTTATGGCTAAGTGGAATGATTACATCATGTCCTAGGTCACTTGGATGGGTGTTTAAAAGAAAGAAATTAAACTCGAAAATTGAAAGTCAAAAGGTCAAGTTTGAAAAGTCAAACTAGGACAATGTCACGTGGTGCCTATCTCGATTATTCCATACTCATATGGTGTTTCGGGAAACACAAATCCATGGAACGATTCCTCAAATCTTAGGTGTTATGCTAAACTTGTAACTCAAATATTTTTCTTTATGATCGTATCATAAATTCTTTATTTTCTTGTTATATTGATTTTGCACTTCATCTTGAAAGTCTTTGAACTTTTCAAATGTTCCACACTTCATCCTCACTAAGTAAATATTCATGTATTCACTCAAATTTTCGGAGAAAGCATATGAAGTTTGAAACCCATCGCTCTTGACTACACATAATGGGATTCATACATCTATATGTATAATTTCCAATAAGCTAGTCATTCATTCACTTTTGGCCTATGAACGGAGTTTTAGTAATCTCTAAGAAAGTTTCACAAGCGTCATTTGATCAAAATAAAAAGACTCCAAAATTCCTAAGTGATGTCACTTCCTAAGTGATGTCACTTCCTAAGTGATCTTCACATTATAATTTAAATGGCGATGTCACTTCCTAAGTGATCTTTCAATCAATTTGTCTTTCGACATTTTAGCACTAGTTTTATGGATGTGATTTATCCAACGAGATTTGTAAATCATCTATCTTTTATGGATTACGGAAATTATTTGAACAACCCTTTTGTTCTGATAATACCTGATCGAAATAACAATTATTGAAACAAATCTTGAAGGTAAGTTTTGATTTCAACGAGAAACATAATAACTCTTCATTTTGTTTTCGATGAATATCATCACATATTCTTTTGCTAGTTACATAGGCCATTGTAGTTCCTGAATTGTGTTATTTTGTATGACGATTCGTACCAACAAATTCAGTATCAAATACTTAAGAACCACATTGTTTAACAAGCAAAGAATATAGCCATAACATGTATATCATCTATATACCTAAGCTGAACAATTCTAGTCTTTTCTCTTCTGCCAAATATTTCTTAGATTTCTCTTTCAGTATTTCTTTATCCTTTCAAAAGAATCTATCAACATCAACATTGGCGCCATACTCATGACACATAGTCCAAAGCGTGTATAGTTAAATACCAATGTCTTTGGACTTGCACTTTGAAGTAGATCACCATCATCAAATGTTTGGTGTTCTTTCAAATTCCATTATTTAGTAATATTTTAGTGTAGTAAAAAATTTACCTACATCAAATATTCATCCTTATCATGGAACTATTCATGATCAAGCTACTTTAGCTTATAACGGTGAATCGTGAGTATAATGTTGTTCTCGAATACCTTTTGGAGGATTAGGACAACTAGTGTCTCCAACCTTTTGTAAATTTTCATCAAATATGAGAACATAAATTTAGTCATATTACACTCCATCATGTTGCAACCAAAACTTTGTTTCAGATATCGCAATATATTCCACACATGATGTTTTCTGAAACAATTCCTTCAGCTCCCCGATAACCTTGATATTAAAACAATATTTTGAATATCAAGAATCATGGAGACAAACATGATACTTATATACTAACATTGGAATTGTTACTCTTGATTTAATACCAATTATTAAACTTCACGAAGTAACCGGAACTTACTGAAATTTTGCAATAGGACTTTAAAACATTATATTAACACTTCAAAATAATACGATACCAGTTCATAAAGTAACTAACCAGAATTCTATAGTTCTATTATCTCAATTATAACTAAGCGCAAGGTGGTAAATGGATGACAATGACTACAACAACTATGCAAATTCACTTTGATTTAATTTATGATAAATAGTGTTCAAATTTTAATCATATTACTGTTGTACTCCCACTCAAAACAATATCCCTCACATTGTTTTAGTGATCACACGAACCGAATCCACTACACCAAGTCCGATAATCACGTGATATGATGTAGTTTCAAAGGTGAACAATCATCATGTTCATCATATCATCTATATGACTCATGCTTTACCTTTCGGTAATCCGTGTTCCGGGACCATGTATGTACATGCTAGGCTCGTCAAGATGTAACCTTAGTTTCTGCATGACCAACTCTGGCTTGCTCCCATTGTATACACTCGCAGAATCTAGCACACCCGATCATCCCTTGTGAGCCAGTCACATGCTTGCAAGCCAATTGTATGACATTCCACCGAGAGGGCCCAAAGTATATTTATCCGTCATATGGATGGACAAATCCCACTCTTGATCCATGTGCCTCAACACATATTTTCCAAACACTCAATGCCACCTTTATAACCACCCAGTTACGAAGTGGTGTTTGATGTCATCAAAGCATCCATCCGGTGATGGTGATTAACATGATCTCATGGTCGAAGGATTTAGGTTACTATGTATTTGAAAGCTTTTAGAAAGTGAACTATTTAAATGACTTGATCTTATGCTACGCTTAACTATAGGAGTATGTCCATCACATCATTCTCCTAATGATATGACCTTGTTGTTAATAACATCTCAATGTTCATGATCAGGAAACCATGCTCATATATCAACCAACAAGCTAGTTTAACAAGAGGCTTTACTAGGGACCCTTTTATGTTTACAAACCACAAAAGTATTAATGTTTCCTGTTAATACAATTATAGCATGGTATGTAAACATTTATCATAAGTATTAAGATATGATAATAACCACTTTATTATTGCCTCTTGGGCATATCTCCAACATCTCGCCCCTGCCACCTCCCTCCGCCCCCTACCCTCCCCAAGTTTTTCACCCCGGCTTTCCTAGGCTAGGTGGCTCCGTCGACCTCTACAGTGTCCCTCTCTAGATCCGGGGCGGGCTCTTCTCCTCTAGTCTCCTCCTCGCTGGCCAGTGCAGGGCGGGCCCTATGGCAGCCCCGAAGTATGGTGGTGGGACCCATCTTGGACGAACCGCCCCCTGTCGTCTGCACAGCGTGATGACTCACAAGTATAGGGGGTGTATCGTAGTACTTTTGATAAATAGGAGTGTCGATCCTAACAAGGAGCAGAAGGTGTTGACTAGTGGTATGGAGCAGGAAATCTCTGTAAATACTTAGCAAACGGATTTTTACGGTTTTTCTGATAAAGCAAGGAAATAAAGTGCAAGTAAATAAAGGCATCAAATAATTGCAGCAAGTGGCCCAATCCTTTCTTATCAAAGTACAAGCCGGTGGTAATACTTATGTGGACCAAACGTTCTCGAGGACACATGGGAATACTGTCAAGTGCTTTCGTTTCATATAGCTGATTAATCTTCTTTGGTTTTATATGTGTTGTGTGGGTGAACCTATTCTAATGTACCGACCTTACTTGGAATAATACATACTTGTGATTAAACCCCTTGCAAGCATCCGCAACTACAAGAAATAAATTAAGATATAAACCTAACCACAGCCTTAAACTCTGAGATCCTACACTCCCTTGTGCAATGGTTTCCTAACGGGGGTTCAGGTTTCTGTCACTCCGGCAACCCCACAATTAGTATCCAAATACATAATGCATTCCCCTAGGCCCATAAATGGTGAAGTATCATGTAGTCGACATTCACATGACACCACTAGAAGAATAGCACCACAACTTAAATATTAAACCATTGAATAATACCTCAACACAATTCCACTACTAACAACATGACTTCTCCCATGTCCTCAAGAGCCAAACGAACTACTCACGAGACATCATATGGATCAAGATCAGAGATAATATAATGATGGATAACAATCTAAACATAAACAATAACTCAATGGTTCCACTCACAAGAATCAACTACAATAGTAATCAATACATGGAAAGTTTCCCCTAAGAACTATGCAAGATTCAACACAATTGATACAACAGGATGGAGTGGTGATCATGGTGCTGGTGGAGATGATGGTGTGGATGATGATGATCCTGATGAAGTCTAGCTTGATGATGGTGTTGATGGCGATGATCTCCCCTCTCTGGGAAGGAATTTCCCCGGCAGAAATCTGTCTGCCGGAGAGCTCTTTTTCTCTCGGTGTTTTCCGCCCCACAAAGGTGGCGGAATCTTTATGTGGTCGCTCCTTGTGTATTAGGGTTTCGAGGAGAAGATATAGGCCAGAGGTGGGCCAGGATGGCCACACACCCTGTAGGCGTGGCCTAGGGTGGCCCACGCCTAGGGGTGTGGGCCCCCTGTGGCCCTACTCTGCCTTCCCTTCTGGTATTCTTCGTCTTCTATAAAAATATAATTTTCCGTAGTTTTTCTAGTATTTTTCTGATCTTCGCGAAATTGCATCAAAACGTCGCTTTTTCCATCAGAATCCTGACTCCTGCGGTTCATCCTCCAAGAATCATCCAACATGCAAAAATAGATGAAAAGACATAAGTAACACCTCTTAATATGAAATATACCAATGAATAGAGGAAAATTATGATATATAATGGTGATGCAAATTGGACGTATCACGGTGTTGGTCAGTTGGCGCAATGCGGGCTGCCCTCCCCCCCTCCTCGGATCTGGCGGCTACGGCGCCGGCGGGAACCCTCCATGCCCTCTCTACTCCGGGTATTCTTGCCCCGTGGCGGGTACACAAGATAGTGCATTTCAACATCCCTGCGCCCTGCATTCAAGGCTACGACGAGGCCCACTCTCCACCACGCTGCCTTCACGTTTCGATCCCTTCCCCTGCCTTACTCGATGACGATGGGGTCGAGGGTTTCTCCCGACAACTGGAGTAGGACGAGAGTAATGACGCGTCATGCGTCGGGAAGCCCGAAAGGCCGTGATCTCCTAGCTGGACTGCCGCCGCTCCCCATCCTCCAATCAACGGGGCACTTCCTCACCTCATGTGCCTATAAGAAGCAGGTCACGCACCTGTTTCCGGTGTAGCTCCCCGGAACACCTCGTTGGCACCTACCCATGAAAGTGCCCCCGCATTTCTCCTTCGCGCCACCAACAACCACGCCGCGCTTCTGAGGCGCGTGTGCCGTCCCCTTCCTCTTAAGGCATGCCGTTCCTCGGCCACCCATCTACTCGCACAGAGGAAGATACCTGCTAAATCGCCACCACCTATGACCTCTACCCCGAGCGCCTGGATTGGGAAAGCTCGGCCCTTGTGGCTTGGGTCCTCGCTGCGCCGTCGGGGACAAACCGCTCTGACGTCGAGGACGTCTTCCACCACAAATTTCTCCTGCATGACTCGGAGCTGATGGTGATCTCCCACTTTCCGCAGCAGTACCTCGTCAAGTTCTCTTCCACCAAGCGGCGCAAAAAGGTGATGCACACAGAGCGCTGCAACTTCAAGCTCTACGTCCACTTCCGTCCATGGCGCGCCGTCTCTCAGGCCTACAACGCCGACCTCCACTTCCATGCCCATGTGGTCATCGACAGGTTGCCTCCTTTCGCTTGGAGGCCGGAGGTGGTGGACTAACTTGTCGGGCGGAAGTGCGCAGTGCAGCTCCTTGATGATGGCTTTACCATGATGGAGGACACCTCCGCCTTCGGCATGTGCGTCTGGATGCCAGCAATGTTGGGCCACGCAGAGATAAAACAAAACTTTTTCCTCTAACGTGGTGATCCCAAGATCTACCTGAGGTAGAAGGCCACGAGGTTTACCACTAGACGCGCAGTTGCGGATTACTGATGAAGCGCGTCAGTTGATGCAGTGCAGTCCTCACGATCCGATCGTCCTGGTGCTGATCGCACAGCACCTCTGCTGGTATCCACACGTACAAGGAGGAGCGCCGGCGGCGAACTGCTAGGTTCGTTACGGCGGCTGGACTGCTGTGGAGCTAGGGTTTCCAACACATGGAATGACCTAACCGAAGAACGATTAACCTTTCTGGGTTACGGTGCTCCACTATATATAGGGAGTGAACGTGGGCTCTGCTCATGTGACCCATTCACTAAAGCCCATATAACACTAGTCACCGTGAGTCCAACTCACTAACTCAGTCCTAATCTGGTTTAGGTCCAACCCAACCAGATTACAGATTCGGATTCAATCCGAACTTGCTCCCGCTCTTAAGTGTGTGACCCCGCAGGCTCATGGCTACTTGGACACGATTGGAGTCCGACTCTCAATCGATCAGTCGGTAGCGGCTCCTAGCAGAACGTGCCGACTCCCAAGTACCAAAGAGTCATGACGACTTGCCTTTCCAATGCGACTTACGTCCGAGTCCCTTTTGCCTCACGATATACCTTGTCAGACTATAGGCGAATATATGTCATCCCTTAAATAGTCCGACTCTCTTCTCGATCCGAGATAAGTGATTCACCCGACTAACTCTTAGTCGATCGCCTCGGTTAACACTTAACCGAGTCGTGCATGGCCATGCTTTCCGAATCATATCTCACGAGAGGGCCCAGAGAATATCTCTCCGAGTGGAGGGGCAAAATCCCATCTTGGTTATTCACATCACGCAGCTTGATTCTCAGTCGACCCGAACCCTGCCTTTATAACTGCCCAGTTACGGATCAGCGTTTGACAGAGCCTAAGTCGGTGATCCTCAACTCGGACTATGCAACAACCTCAGGTCTAAGGATTACATTGATTGAGATATACAAATGACAGCTAGTTTGTTGTACCTCAATATGGGTCAAACCGACTCGCTAAACTCTTTAGTCGAATCTGTGTAAGTTGGAATAGCATCTCCATGCCCATGACAAGTGGAACCGAGTCATCAAGCCAACTTTCACATTGGTCTAAATTGTGTGTCCAGCACAACCTCAATGACCAAGGATATTTAGTACAAACAACATGAATGCATAGTTCCACAACCGAATCACATATTCAATGATACACATCAGATGTTTATACAAGGACTACTTAATATACTTATGAATACAATGGGAAAACTCATCATACATGATTGCCTCTAGGGCATATTCCCAATAGTCTCCCACTTGCACTAGAGTCAATCTTCCGACATCACATGTCTAAGCATCTAATGCCCATGGCTCTCAGGTGCGCCTCATGCTTTGGCTGTGGTAACGGCTTTGTCAACGGATCCGCAATATTTGCATCCGTGTGTACCTTGCATAACTTGATGTCACCCTGATCCACGAACTGGCGAATTAGGTGGTACCGCATGAGTATGTGCTTGTTCTTCTGGTGTTCTCTAGGTTCCTTGGCTTGTGCAATAGCACCATTGTTGTCACAATACACGTCCAACGGATTGGACGAGCCCTGAACCACACCAAGATCCATGAGGAAATTCCTCATCCAAACAGCTTCCTTTGTGCCTCCGAGGCGGCAATATACTCAGCCTCTATTGTAGACGCAGACACAGTCTCTTGCTTGGAACTTTTCCAGCTCACAGCACCTCCGTTTATAATAAACACGTATCCGGATTGCGAGCGAGAATCATCAGAGTCGGTGAGATAACTCGCATCCGTGTAACCCTTTACACTGAGTTCATCTTAACCACCATAAACCAAGAACATATCCTTAGTCCTTCTCAAGTACTTTAGGATATTTTTAGCCGCTGTCCAGTGGATCTCTCTAGGATCAGCCTGGTATCTGCTCACCACACTTAGAGCATAGGAAACATCCGGCCTAGTACAAATCATGGCGTACATGATGGATCCGACTGCAGAAGCATATGGAATCGCACTCATCCGACTTCGCTCATCAGTTGTCGAAGGACACTGAGTCTTGCTAAGTTTTACACCATGGGACATCGGTAAGAACCCCTTCTTAGACGATTCCATGTTGAACTTCTTCAACACTTTGTCCAAATAAGTACTCTGACTCAATCCAATGAGCCTCCTTGATCTATCTCTATAGATCCAGATTCCTAGGATGTATGTTGCCTCACCCAAGTCTTTCATTGAGAAACTCCTTTCCAATGATTCCTTGGTTTCTTGCAACATCTGGACATCATTTCCAATCAGTAATATGTCATCCACATATAAGATTAGAAAATTTACTTCGTTCCCACTAAACTTCTTGTACAAACAAGAATCATGATCACTCTTGATGAAGCCAAACGATTTGACTACCTCATCAAAGCGAATATTCCAACTCCGAGATGCTTGCTTCAACCCATAAATGGATTTCTGAAGTTTGCACACCTTGTCAGCATTAGCCGGATCGACAAAACCCTCGGGCTGTATCATATACACGTCCTCGGTTAAATTTCCGTTAAGGAAAGCCGTTTTGACATCCATCTGCCATATCTCATAGTCGAAATAGGCTGCTATAGCTAACATGATCCGAACTGATTGAAGCATCGCTACGGGCGAGAAAGTCTCGTCGTAATCAACTCCTTGAACTTGTCGGAAGCCCTTCGCGACAAGGCGTGCTTTATAGACGGAAACATTTCCATCCATATCAGTTTTCTTCTTAAAGACCCATTTGCACTCGACGGGTCTTGCACCGTCTGGCAGATCAACCAAGTTCCAAACTTGATTTTCATCCATGGACTTTAACTCGGATCTCATGGCTCCAAGCCATGACTCAGAATCAGATCCCACCATCGCTTCCGAATAATTTGTCGGCTCATCACTGTCTAATAGTAACACATCACGAACACTTCGTAATCTTGCCGATCTTCGTAGTATCGGTGCTGCTGCCGGCTCAGCTGCCACGACCGGCTCAACCTCCAAGGCTTTTGCCGACTTGCTACTAGCCGGTTCCTCTCGAATTTCTTCGAGCTGCACCGTGCTCCCACTTACTCCCCGACTGAGAAACTCTTTCTCAAGGAAGACACCGTTTCGAGCGACAAACACTTTGCCCTCTTCTCGGTTGTAGAAGTAGTAACCCAAGGTTTCCCTCGGATACCCCACGAAAATACACTTATCCGACTTGGCTGTAAGCTTGTCCGACTGGAGTCGTTTGACAAAAGCTTCACAACCCCAAATCTTAAGAAAAGACAAACTCGGCTTTTTGCCTGTCCACATCTCATGCGGTGTCTTATCTACCGATTTTGCTGGTACTCTGTTTAGTGTGAACGCCGCTGTTTCTAGACAATAACCCCAAAATGATAAAGGCAGATCTGTCCGACTCATCATTGATCGTACCATGTCTAACAAGGTCCGATTCCGCCTTTCCGAAACACCATTCCTTTGTGGCGTTCCTGGCGGAGTAAGTTGAGGAACTATTCCACAACTTTTCAGATGGTCATCAAACTCATGGCTCATGTACTCGCCTCCTCGGTCCGACCGAAGAAACTTTATTTTCTTGCCGAGTTGATTCTGTGCTTCATTCTGGAATTCTTTGAACTTTTCAAAGGCTTCCGACTTATGTTTCATCAAGTAGATATATCCATACCTACTCAAATCATCAGTGAAGGTAATGAAGTACTCATAACCACCCCTGGCTGTCGTGCTCATTGGTCCACATACATCACTATGTACTAGTCCCAACAAGTCGGACGCCCTTTCACAACTCTTTGCAAAAGGTGTCTTGGTCATTTTGCCAAGTAGGCAAGATTCGCATGTCTCGAACGACTCCAAGTCGAACGAAGTTAGGAGTCCATCATCATGGAGTTTCTTCATGCGTTTCCAACTTATATGACCAAGCCGACAGTGCCAAAAGTAAGTCATATTCAGATCATTTGGTTTCAAACTTTTAACATTTATGTTATAAACCGACTCACCATCAAGATTCAAAATAAATAACCCGTCCTGGACGGGTGCAAAGCCGTGAAACATATCATTCAAATACAAAGAACAACCATTATTCTTGATATTCGACTCATAGCCTTGCCTCATCAAACATGAAGCAGAAATAATGTTTCGACTGAGCACTGGAACATAATAACAATTATTTAGTTCCATAATGAATCCGGAAGGTAAATGAAGTTGCATCGTGCCGACTTCCAACGCAGCAACTCTTGCTTTGTTGCCGACTCGAATATCAACCTCGCCTCTTGCTACGCTCCTAGTTCTTACCAGTCCCTGCAACGAGTTGCAGATGTGAATAACTGATCCGGTATCATATACCCAAGAACTATTAGGTGCATCAGCAAGATATATGTCTATAACATTGCAAACAAGTGTACCTGAGTCGGAAGTCATACCTCCACTCTTGGCTTTATCGGCCAAGTACTTGCTACAGTTCCTCTTCCAGTGGCCATCCGCCTTGCAGTAGAAGCAAGTGGATCCGGCTGAAGGAGATGGTTTAGTCCCTGAGGAAGCGCTTGGGACCGGGTCCTGAGCCAGCTTTCCTCCTGACTTAGCCTTCTTCTTAGTCCAAGAACTCTTCTTGAACTTAGCCTTATTCTGCACCATCAACACTTGACTGGTGCCCTTCTTGAGATCCGCCTCTGCCTGCTTGAGCATCCCATGCAATTCAGTGAGCTTCTTATCCATACCATGCATGTAGTAGTTCGAAATGAACTGCCCATATGCACTAGGAAGAGAGTTCACAATTATATCCGTAGCGAACTCTTCGCTAATGGGGTAGCCAAGCCTCTCCAGAGACTGCACGTAACCAACCATTTTGATCACATGCGGACTCAGTGGATCACCATCCTTAAGCTTGCAACTCAGCAAAGCCTGAGAGACTTGATACCTCTCAGTCTTCGCCTGAGCCTGGAACATACTTTTGAGGCTTTCGATCATATCGTAGGCCTCAACATGCTCGAACTGCTTTTTGCAAGTCCGGTTCCATGTGAGCAAGCATAAGACAGCTAATATCCGTGGACTCATCCTTAGCCCGACGGTAGGCATTGGTGGTTGCGACAGTCGCATTCTCATTCGGCTCATCTGGAAGTGGGTTGTCTAGGACATGGTCCTTCTTTTCTTGTTTGAGAACAATTCTCAGATTTCGATACCAGTTGGTAAAATTAGTGTCGTTTAGTTTATCTTTCTCAAGAATGGTTCTCAACGCAAAACCGGATATCTGAGAGTGACTGCTACTTGGTGCCATGATCTACAACAGAAAATATGCAAAACACTTAAGACATGTATTCATAAAAGAGCAAGCATATTAAACATTTTAATATTTTATGCTCCCACTAGAACCAACACCCCTCCGATGGTTACTTAGTGATTCAGGATCCTAAATAAGCAAGTCGGCTAGTGAGCTTTAGCATCACCGCTAGCCGCCAAGTGATCTAGGTAGACAACTCCTTGTCAATCGCATCTTATGCGACTCCTGTTGGACGGGTGGCATCACATGCCCTGGCTCCCATCCGACTTTTCCCCGAGTCCCACAACCATTGTGATAGACCCGTCTAGCTTACCGAGTGTTTCTGCAGTAAGAGTCCGACTCTAACCCACCTAGTCGGAAAGAATTGGCAGCACCTCAATTTTATGAGCCCACTACCAAAAATGTCCGACTTGTGATGGTGCAAACAATGGCGGGAAAACCGACTAGACCTTCTTTGAGGGATTAAATTTTACCGACTATCTAATAGAGGTAAAACAGAGACATAACAATAACACAAAATAAAGCAATTATAATGTGAAATGGTATGGCTCTCTTCATGGCGATCTCCATCTCCACAAAGCCTGTAATCCGACTCGTGCCAACTCCTGTCACTTGCCGTCTTACTCCATGTCGCCGACATGTACAACGCCTTGCATGCCTTCCGGGTTCTCCAAACAGCTACACTAGCTTAGTAAAGTAAATTACATAGAGAATCCGACACGCAGGTCGTTATACAATAAAATGACAGCACCTAGGCTCCAGCCGGCTGACAAAAACCGTGATTCGCAGATCACGTATGGATTACACACATACATCACATGCACATGAACCATACCATTCACAACTTCCTGCAAAAACAAGTTATGCATAGATACAATATCTACCGGCGTTGTGAAACTCGCAACGACATCTAAGGCGCTACGACAGGGCGAAGCCGGCGGTCCCGCTAGCCGGATAGCGGGCGGGGATCGAAGGAGCAGCGCCCCTCGCGGGTGCGGGCAGCGCCCGACGATTTTTCCGAAAACGTAGATCTCATCTACGATCCGAACATGGATTCCGACCATCGTTCCGATTCGATCAAACTCTTTGATCTTCGATCACCGCTTCTGCATTTACGTGTCACAGTCTACCCCGATGGCGGAAGCCGACCGGTAGGGGTATGTCGTTCCACGACCTCAGCAGTATGATCACGGAAATCAGATCTACCATTCCCCGAGTACAGTTGATCCGATCAACCTCGTACAAAACCGATCTATCTCATAGATCGACCACCAAACAGCACATAGATCTCATCTACATCCTACCGCATATCACATATGCGAGGTCTCGAGCCTAAAACCAGAAGCTATCGCTCTGATACCACTGTTGGGCCACGCAGAGATAAAACAAAACTTTTTCCTCTAACGTGGTGATCCCAAGATCTAGCTGAGGTAGAAGGCCACGAGGTTTACCACTAGACGCGCAGTTGCGGATTACTGATGAAGCGCGTCAGTTGATGCAGTGCAGTCCTCACGATCCGATCGTCCTGGTGCTGATCGCACAGCACCTCTGCTGGTATCCACACGTACAAGGAGGAGCGCCGGCGGCGAACTGCTAGGTTCGTTACGGCGGCTGGACTGCTGTGGAGCTAGGGTTTCCAACACATGGAATGACCTAACCGAAGAACGATTAACCTTCCTGGGTTACGGTGCTCCACTATATATAGGGAGTGAACATGGGCTCTGCTCACGTGACCCATTCACTAAAGCCCATATAACACTAGTCACCGTGATTCCAACTCACTAACTCAGTCCTAATCTGGTTTAGGTCCAACCCAACCAGATTACAGATTCGGATCCAATCCGAACTTGCTCCCGCTCTTAAGTGTGTGACCCCGCAGGCTCATGGCTACTTGGACACGATTGGAGTCCGACTCTCAATCGATCAGTCGGTAGCGGCTCCTAGCAGAACGTGCCGACTCCCAAGTACCAAAGAGTCATGACGACTTGCCTTTCCAATGCGACTTACGTCCGAGTCCCTTTTGCCTCACGATATACCTTGTCAGACTATAGGCGAATATATGTCATCCCTTAAATAGTCCGACTCTCTTCTCGATCCGAGAATAGTTTCCAAACTCGTTCACTCCGAGCTCGTCGCGCTATGCTTCACCTCCTCCTCGCGCGGTTGTCGAGTCTCCGCTGCCCAACTCCTGGAGTGATGTTCTGGTGCCGACGAACCCTCAGATGGTTCTCTCCTCACCATCCCAAGTAGTGACCCAAGTTGTTGCTTCCTCTACTATGCATGTGTACGTTCCTGAAGTCTGGGAAGCAGCCCCTAAAGAAATTGTTTCTGCTTTGTCTAGCTCTTAAGCATACGTACCTGAAGACTAGGAAGCAGCCCCTAAAGAAAATGCTTGTGCTTTTGCTTGCCCTGAAGAGCTGTCTGGTATGGAGGTTCCTGAAGAAAATGCTATTACTTTTGGTAGCTCTGAAGAGCTGTCTCGGAAGACTTTGCCCAGGTTTCAGTGGCTAACGTTGTTTGCAACGCCGCTCTTGGGAACTTCATGCTCGACGGTCCTGTGCTGAACTCCGTTGAGGACCTGTTCGACCGTCCGCAGACGCCGCTTCTGCCTCGCCCCTTGCCGGCTTCCCAGCAAAACTTTCATCCGCCCTCCTCTGAATCCAAGCGCAGTGCATGCCTGAGAGACAAGCCAAAGATGCATGCCATGGATAAAGCTACTCATGTTCTGAACTCCAAGATGGGAGTTGCCTCCGAGGGTGTGTGATGGCTGTGAAATATAGCCATCCACGTCTGCATTTAAACTAGATATTATTCATATTTATGATAAAATATCTCTCTAAATCCTGCCACTAATGCCTAATGATTAAAGGGGTATGCAATCCTGTCTTTCTATTTTTCCCTACACAGATAATGACGTTTGATGATGGGAATCACAACATTAAAGTCAAAGATACGAGATTTCTAACAACTCAAAGAAACCAGAAGTCGTGAAGTGGAGGCAGAAGCTTTAATGACCAACTATACGGCGGGAATAAAATTCCGGCCATATAGTTCCGGCGGTATAGTTGGCACCGACACCGCTAGGTCAAACAGAACAAATTTCGTGAAGGGACCCCTATATAAAAATGCCTCGGGCGACAAGAAACAGGCCTCGTCCTCTTCCTCTCGCTTCGCCCCCGACGACACCCAGCCATCAGAAACCACAACACCAGAGGGATAGATCTAGATCTAATCTCCAAACCCTTCTCCACCGCCATAGCCATATTCCACCACTTGTAATAGTAGATCTCATCTCCAATTGGCGACATTGCAATACTGTTACTATCAATCTCATGATTTCCATTACAATGTTTATGATTGTTGATTTCATCTCTATGTGTGAGTAATTCTCCTTGGGCTAAGGGCTACGGCCTAGCCATGTAGATTTGTGCGTGTTATTTATCATAGATGGGATCATGTATTAGTTTGTATGACATGATGATTATTGTACCCTATCTTGCCTCAATTTAAGGACTTGTCAGTTACCCAAGACCCCAAGGATTGATCCAGGTATATGGAGTGTGAGTAATGAATAATCTGCAGGATGGGAACCCTAGTGACAGAAATGGCAGTACAGTTGTATGTGAGGGATTTACTTGGGATTAACGGTGAGATCACTATGCATATCATTAGTTCTCTATCTTCTGTGGATGAGACTAGTAGGTTATTGCTATAAGAGGTTGCGGAGGCAATAGCAATTATGGATGCACTGCCCACATATAATTATCTTGCTCTAACAATTACATGCACACTTTATTATTATCTTTTATTCCCATTAGATATTTTGCACGGCTACTGGTGAAATCGAAAGCCCCAGGCCCTCTCTCTCCATCATCGACAATAATAAAAGATCACAAACTCTTGATCCGGTAACACAAAATAATTCTAAAACTTCCGAAGGTCCGTTTAAGTAACTTTACTACGCTTTCTGCTTCCCGAGGATTCGACAACCTAGGTCTACTAGGGAAAAATAGCTATACTACATTCGTAATCCGGATCGAAGGTATTAACCCTTTTTCTGGTGCCGTTGCTGGGGAAGCAATAACTACCCTGGTAAGGTTAGTAGGAACCTTGCTAGTTTTAATTCTTGTTTTTAATTTTGTTAGTTTGCTTTTAGTCTTTATTTGAAAAAACAAAAAAATTAGTTAGTCTTTAAATTCTTGTTTTTACTATTATAAGTTTTTATTTAGGAGAACCCTAAAACATAGGAAATATAGCTTAAAAGAAGCTTGGGGAGTTTGCAACTCCCAACAATGATTATTTGCGTACTCCTATTACCCAGCCATCAATTACTGCTGAGGACTATGAAATTAAGCCCCATTATTTATGTTTGGTTCAACAGAATCAATTCGGAGCTGTTGTTGAGGACGCAGGTATGCACTTGAATACTTTCACTGAAATATGTGATATGATGTGCATTAAAGATGTTGACCCCAATGCGGTCAAGTTGCGCTTATTTCTTTTCTCTCTTAGAGTAAGAGCAAAATAATGGTTGCTATCTTTGCCTAGAAAAACTATTGCATCATGGGTGGAATGTACTTCTTTATTTATGACTAATTTTTTCCCACCTGCAAAGACTATGCAACTAAGATCTAATATTACTGGTTTTAGACAGGAAGAGTGTGGGCCACTAGTGCTTGCATGGGAGAGAATAAAAGAATGCATGTGAAACTGTCCGATCCACGGGATGGAATATTGGTTAATTCTCCATTTATTTTATAATGCTCTTAACCTTGTGTCTAAGTCTATGCTTTTTTAGAGAGAGAGAGAGAGAGAGAGAGAGATGTCTAAGTCTATGCTTGATACTGCAGCTGGAGGAACATTTATGGGTAAACAAATTACCAAAGAAAATAAGCTACTAGACAATATGCAAGACAACCATGGCATGTGTAAAGATCAAACACAAAGAAGGTGAACTCCGTCACACCTCAAGAAAATGAAGAACTCAATGCTAAGCTAGATGAGCTCATATTAGTCGTCAAGGGTAAGGAAACACAGGTAAGAGCTACCCCAGAATCAAATATTGAAGAAATAGACTTCATAGCTCGTAATGATTATAACCCTGCTTGGAAGAAGAACTATAATGCAATTTTCCAAAAAACATTATTCTAGTCCCGCGGGTAACCCTAATAATAGTATGGGATCAAGTAATGGTAGTATCCAAGAAACTCTTAAGTCAAAATGAGAATAATAATATCCTTGTTAAGATAACGGAGAACCATGATAATATGCTTGGAAAACTGTCTAACCAAGCTGTAAGGTTGGGGAATGATTTGTAGGCCCTCCAAGAAAGGGCAAGGATTGTTGAGGCACAGCTAGGTAAGATAACCAAGATTCAAACTCTCATTCTAGCTAAATTTGCAGGTAAAGCTGAGCCCAATCTAGTTGAAGACCTCAAGATGATAAGAATCCAAAGAGAGAAGCCTGGAGAACTTGACTATAGCAATTCCCCTTCACCAAATTACACGGTTGAAGATATTGTGAAAAGGATCAATATCAAGATTACAATAAGTGAAGGAAATGAGGAAGCTATGTATAAACACTTTGTTAATTAGGTAGAAATAAAGGTACGTGAGCTTGAGGAAGAATATAAGAAAATTATTGAAAAACTACCTGTTAAGCTTGATGATGTATTTGAGCCTACTATTAAGATTAAAATTAGGACTAATGAGATAGTTACACTTTGTGATTTAGGTGCAAATGTTTCGACAATTCCAAAAAGTATTTTTAATAAGTTATGTCGTGGGAATGACCACGGCAGATGCTGCAATCGGCAGCGAGTAGTAGAACGAAGGGCAAGGGCGGCCAGCCATCTGCGGTGCGAGATGAGGGCGGAGACACAGGGTTTTACCTTGGTTCGGCCCCCGGAGGGTAAAGACCTACTCCTGCTAGATTGTATTATGTTGGAGGTACAATGGGCGAGCTCGACGGCTAGGCGGCGAGTCGCTTGGGTGGATGATGGAACATACGTTTACACGCCCTGTAGGGCGGTTTATATAGACTCACCCTCCCTAGGGTTTACAAATCTCAACCGAATCTGTTAAGGTTTCGGTACTCGTTTAACCTAATCCAACTGGGCCTATCTACTCTCCTGGGCCTTCAGCTTCCAGTCGCTTGGATCCACGCCAGGTCTTGATCCAGTCGCCGTCTTGCAGGCCCACTCGCCAGGTCGTGGGCCAGTCGGAAACGTCCTGCTGGGTATACCCCGGTAGGCATATCTCCATCAATAGTCCCCGAGGCCGTCGTCGATTGGGCGCAGGTGGTTGCTGGATGTCGGAGCATATGGCTCCAATGCAGACATCCAGTCGAATCGGTGGCGGGCTCCTGAATAAAGGAAAAAGCTAGTCATTCTGGTCGCAGCTCGGCGAACGGGTCGGCGAAATACTTAGTCACTGTTGTAGTGATCGGGTCGGCGAGCCGAGTGGCCGAAGTTGGACCGTCAAATGTAGTCAAAACTAGCTGTTGGGGTAATCCAACGGTAACTTTTGGCGTAATCAATGCGCAGTAATGGCTCCCTGATTTGGCGGGTAACAACCGCTATATAAAGGGAATGGTAGGCGATCGGAGAACCACCTCCTTGTCATTTCCTCCGATTGCGTGCACCTTCGTTTTCCTCCGCATCGTGATCTAGCCGAACCAAAATCATCCGACCTCCACGAACCCTTCCGCCAATGGCCCCATCCACCGAACCATGGGGCAGGTCCAAGTGTACAAGAGCGTTACTGGCTTCCTTCGAGGAGGCTGGGATCCTTCGCGCCGGCAGGTGGCGCATCCCCGCGGCCGGAGAGGTGACTCCGGACCCACATCTCTTTTCTTCCGGCGCTTCTGCGCCTTCTACGGGATCCAGCCATCGGACCTGGGCCCGCAAGCATCGAGCAGCTCGCCATTTTCGTGGCGTTCTGCGAGTGCTACCTGGGCTGTAGGCCCTACTTCCCCCTGTGGCAGGATCTGTTCCACGGGAGGATCAGTCGCGAAGAAGCAGGCGGCCCAATGCTTGCAGCGGGTGGCTTGACGTTTCAACTGAAGTTGAAGGCTTCCTTTTCTGATATGATGCTACCTTCCAAGGCAGCGAGCGAGTGGAAGAAGTCTTGGTTTTATGTCACCGAGGCGACCCCAGACGGCGAGGTGGCGATCCCAAGATACTCCGCCGACCGGCCCGAACCGCGCCGACTCCAAGTCGCCAAGCTTCCAACAGACCAGCGGATGGTTGTGGATGAGATGCTTCAGACCATCCGCGGCCTGAAGAAGAAAGGTCTCTAGAGCATCAATTTGTACAACTGCTGGCTCGAGCGGCGACTCATTCCTCTGGCCCACCGCGATCATTATATGTACGACTACACGGGCCGGGAGGACTCGACGAAATCCTGCCTCGCTGAGTGGAAAGTCGAAAACTACATCCTGGCGTTGAAGAAGATCACCCAGGCGGTGTACATGGATGCGAAGGCCGGGGTCGCCCCCTATACCGCGAAGCATCCAGCCCCGACGGTAAGTCATCTTTCTATCATTCGCAGTCGCAATTGATGCTTTCGCGGTTATACTGATATTATCTTATGCCTATTGCAGTTATTTCAAGTGGTGGAAGGGTGGCTTCCGCCCGCGGACGACGAGAATTCGAGCTTGTCCGTCCAGGAGGGGGCAAATCGCCTCCTGCAAGGGGCGGCGTCGAGAGTGACAGGAGCGGCGACGACGACGAATCCGAGGAAGAGGTCGCCCCGCTGGTCCGCAAAACTCGCGGACAGCGGCAGCGTGAGCTTGAAGCGAGCAAAAGCCTCGAACGTCATGACGATGATACGAGCTCCCCGAGGACACCTCGCGTTGCGAGGCTACTCCATCGAAGAAGAAGAAGGAGGTGAAGGCCCCTCCAAAGAGGAAGACGAAGCCAGCGAGACAGGCATCTCCGCCTCATTCGCCAAGAAGCTCCGACACCACCAGCCTAGCCAGGGTGAAGCACCACAGACGATGGCGGTGCCGGACATCACCGCCGTCCTGAGTGAGGTGCCTCTGGCCTTGATGCCTCCGCCGTTAGCCCCAGTCTCTGGGTCGGAGGCTGCTCCGGTCGCGGCAGCTTCGCCGCCCAGGGAAGCTCCCGCCGAAAACGTTTCAGAAGCTCCTGTCACGGCCTCGACAACGAAGAAGCCGTCCGTAGCTTGGGCGCACGGTGTCCTGGAGATGGGCCTCAGTTGACGACTGGGCCCCGAACTGGAGAAGCCGGCTGGCATTCGCACGGGGCTACGGTTCATTCCAGTCGCCAAGTGAGTTTTATTCACCTGCTTTATTTTTCCTTGTAGTCGAACCACTTTGCTCATATACTTAATTTGCAGGACTGGGGTTAAAAAGATAGGCCATCCGTCCGTGGCCAAGGTTCTGCCAGTCGTCACCGAGGAGGCCCCCTCTCGGAAGAGGAAGGCTGATGAGGTCGCTGCCCCCGCAGATAGTGCCAAGAAAGCCAAAAGAGACGAAGTCGTCACGGTGTCTGACGACATGGCGATTGCTCCGAGTTATCCTGCGGCGGGGGCGGCCTCGGCGATCAAGGAGGGTGCTTCCTCGCCTGGGATGGCCGAGCCGGCGTCTGTTGGTGCCGGCGCATCCATCGTGATCTTCCCCCGCTTCATGGCCAGAGCGGCCACGGCGAGTGGTACCACGCCATCGAGCCGCGCACCTGGGGTCGCCGAGACGGAGGTCGAGCAGCGTCGCGGGCATACTCCGGCTCTTCTCACATCCGTAGACGCACTACAACTTCATGGCATGCTGGGCGCAGCCATCCAGGTATGTCCAGTCCCCGAGGATCGGGCCACTGAATTGCAGTGGTCAGATTCTTTTGGTGCTTTGCTTTTATTTCTTGCGCCCAGTCCCCGAGTGCACATTCGCTGAATTTCAGCGGGTGGGCACTTAGGATTTTTGATCGCCAGTCCCCGAGTGTCCAGTCCCTGAATTTCAGTGGGTGGGCACTTAGGATTTTTGATCGCCAGTCCCCGAGTGTCCAGTCGCTGAATTTCAGCGGGTGGGCACTTAGGTTTTTTGATTTTGCTAACTGTTTGACTTTTGCACAGGGTTTGCAGCGTGAATCAGCCGACCGGCTTGCTGCGAAGTGTCACGCGGAGAAGGAACTTGTCGCCGTTCGAGAGGCGAACAAGGGACTCCAAGCGATTGCTGCGGAGGCAGAAGAGGTTCGCCAGGGCCTTGTCCCGGCGAGTGAGCTGACGGCGGCGCCATCTGCGCTGAGTTTGGCCGAGAAGCGGACCGCCGACGTTGAGCGCGAGCATAAGGGCGCGAAGGAGGAGGCGAGCTGTCAACACCCGGATTTTTCAATCCTAGATGCCTGTTATGCCATACATCGCAATCCCAGGATTACCATTTTTGCGAGACATAACATAATTGGATACCATAGTACATCATCCATTACAAACGATACATAAGTTCTTACACAAATAGGGATCTCATGATCCAGTTCTTAATACAACTTCAAGCAGCGGAATACATAATAGTAACGGTAGCGTAGGCGAAACTCCATCTTCGGGGTCACAGGCAATGCTGACGATGGGAGATGATCCTAGTTGTCGTAACCTTCCTGGGGTCCATCTTCCAGGTACTCCTCTTCATAGTCTGGCCATGGGAATAGCCAGGGACAAAGCCATGAGTACTCTTTAAGTACTCGCAAACTAATACTAACAAGTAAAGGGTTTTTTTTGGAATAATAGGACACTAGGCTCTAGGGTTATTTTGCAAAAGCCAGATTTATCTCTACTAGGTTCCGAAGCTAGTCACAGTTTTATAACTCCTAAGTGGGATCTTGTAATTCAGGTCACAACTCTGTTGTGGTCAAGTCAAAGTCTCAATTCATTTCACAAGTCATTTTGACAAGTCTGACGGGGGAACAGTATGGCCACTCCAACTGTCCATAACCGCGGACGCGGCTATTCGAATAGTTTGACACTCTGCAGAGATTGTACACTTTCACCACAATATTCGATACATCCGTCAGGAACAAATCCTGAATTCGCCATACTCAGTATGCAGATAATCAATCCTAACCTTTCGATTACACACCCTAGTATAAGCACCTCTCCTGTGAGTTTGGCCTCCCAACCATGACCAACTGTCATCTTGGGTACTGCACAGGTGGACAATCTTCACAAGGTAGCCTCATCTCAGACCTTGGCCGTGAGGGAACTAATACTAAGGAATATAAGTTTCCAGTCAATCCCTACCCAATATTCGGGTATTGTGGTTGTACGATAAAATAGGAATGGTATCGCATCCAGACAACCATCAGTTTTATAAAGGGCTAAGGCTCACGCCTCAACATTTTCATGACCAAAATCATCAAGTGTTTGGAAACACATGTCCAAAACATTTCAATAGAATGATCCATCATTCCAAGGTTTTCATAACCATTTTTCCACCAAGTGTTCCTATCTAAAGTTGATCAAGTTTTATGCTTAGCACTAGCATCTACAGGTGGGGGTAGTAATGATGAGGGGTGGTAACTAGTGGAGTTTCAACTAAGTACAACCTTATATCTTAGGCTGATATCAAGGTTTCTAACCTAGGCCAAATTTTATGCTCTTTATGCAACCTTCAGCACAACTGTCTAGTATCTACCAAACTCTTAGGTAGACTCTAAGTAAGCTTTGATAAAGAAATAAAGTAAGAAGCTTGCCATAAAACTAGGATTGGTTTATCAAATAGGTATGATCACATATGCTTAAGGCATATAGTAGGCATGGTAACAAGTAGGGGTTTGTTGCATTAGTAGGGTATCCTACAAGTGTTAGCTTGCATCAATGTTAATATAAGCTTGCTAAATTGCAAGTGTTAACTTGCAAGGTTACTAGCTTGCACATTCACTAGTAGTGTTAGGCTTGCATTGGTATAGTATCAGCTTGCCTTGTGCAGAGCAGTGGTTGAAGTTCTCCTCGGCTTCTTCTTCGTAGTATCCTCCTTCCTCCTCGTATCCTTGGTCGGTACTAACGTCTATGAATAAATATGAGGTACACAATCACCAAACAATACTTAACTACTTGCAATCATTACACACAAGGGTCCTATAGATGATCTAGCATCATCTCTAACATTACAAGGTTAAGGCTTTATTTAATCCCTTTTTATTTTTAGAAAAGTAATTTCTACTCATTGAAACACTACTTAAGATTAATATTCTCCAAACTAAACATGGGATCATGTTGACACATGTCCTCACCACATATTGTAGTCCATGGGAATGTGATTTAAAGTGGTTTCACAATTTAATAAGGTTTGATCCTTTTATTTTAATTAATTAAAGTGGCTAGAAATGCTTATGTAGCATTCTTTTATTACTTGAACAATATTTCTGCAAGTAAACATATATATTTTTATATATTCTGAAAGGTATGGTTAAATGTGATTTTTGAGAGTTGGAATCAACTCAAAAAAGCTTTTTTGGTTTAAATTTGAAAAAAATTTGAATGCAGAACAGCTTCTGCCTTGTTATTTTTACCATGGGTGATATATAGATCCAAATGACTTGAATCCAACGGGCTTGGATTCAGCATTCACAGACCTTTCCAACAAAATTGGTTTCATTCAAATTGGTGCATTGAACCGATCTGGGTTCATTTTTGAAGTTGGGTACAGAAGTGTATTTGAAAAGAAATAGAAAAAGGTTTAATTTGAATAACTGGGTTGCGCGGGAAAAGTTACTGGGCCGGCCTGCTAAGCGCAGTGCTCCCGCGGGCTGCTTAAGTGGGTGTCCCCACTCGTCAGTGACACGGGGCTGGGCGAAGCGGTATGGGGCAACGTGGATCGTTCGATCTAGTTCTAATCTAACGGCTGGGAGTCATCGTCGACGCGAGACAGCTCCGGCGAGAACAAAACCTAGCGCGGCCAGTGAGGGTTGCTAGGGGCTCACCGGGGTACTGGCGAGGGTCGGCGAGGCGGGCGAACGACGCAGTCGACGACAGCGAACTCAGGGGTGGTCGCGGCAGCTCCTGGGGTGGACGAAATCGATGGCTCCCTTCTTCTCCGGCAGCGGCAGGCTCCAGTGAAATTCCGGCGAGGTGGTGCTCGCCTTGCTCTGAGAATGGTGTGGCACGATCAGTGAGGAGAGGGGAGTGAGATGGTGTGAAGAATTCGTGCGGGGGTGGCCTCTATTTATAGTCGAGCGAGGGGACCGTCGGGGCGCACGGTGAGCTCGTCGGGGGCGAGGTTACAGGCGGCTAAAGGCATGGGCAAGGGTAGGGGATGGTGCGGTGTCTCCTGGCGATGCTCAAAGACATGTTCTCGAGGCATGGGGCGGTGTGGGTTGGTCTAGAACGGGCGGTGCTCTGCGCGGCAGAGGCGGCGTCTTCGACGGCGGGCGGTGGCTGTGCGGCACAGGGCGGCAAACGCGGATGTCTGGCGGTCTCCTGGGTTGATGGCGATCGTGTATGCACGCGGCGAGGGCGGCGCGCGGTCTGTGGGTGATGGTCGAGGGTGGCGCTCTGGCGCACACTCGGCATGGTCTGGGCGCGGCTTGTGTGCGTGGTCCAGGGCTTGGCAACGCTCGCGGCTGGGACAGGCAGTGGCGATGGACGGTGGGCTGCCTCCTAGACAAGGTTGGCACGGCTAGTTCTTCCTCTAGCCTTCTGTCCACAATGGGGTGACATTGGGGTGCTCGGCTGTTCACCATTAATGGCAATGGCAAGCTCACAGGGGTGCTAGTGTTGGGCTAATCTTTCTAGATGACCTACTGAGCTGTGTGTGAGCTAACTAGGGAACAAGTTAGGCAAGAATCACTGCACACTATAGTGTTTAATGTTTTGTTTGATTTGTGTCTGCAACCTGTTTGATGAAATGGCCGCATGAAATCAAGTTTTGAATTTTGAATTGATTTTTGGTGGTTTGCTAGATTGGTGCTGGTGAGTCTGCAGATGCTTGGGTTTTGAAAATTGAGCTTGTTTGAAGGGTTTTTGAAAAAGTGGGATCTTCCCATATGAAGAAGATTCAATTTTGAATTGGCATTTAAACTATGCATTTGAAAGTTTCTGGATGATCACAAAGTGGGCCTTGATACTTTGTTATGAGTACAATCAAGGGGTGCAAAGATCCAGCAAAGTTTCTGTTAAGTTCTGAAAGTTTGAGACAGCCAAAGTAGGCATGGGAGTTAAATTGGTCAAAGTGACCATTCCTTTTATATATTTGTTTTGATTTACTTGTCTTTAGGAAAAGTGTGGGAAATGTTTTAGATGATGTTTATTTCACCTAAGAAACATTTTACAAGCAATGAAGCAATCAAACAAGGTGGTTTAAAAGAATTCAAAATCAATGCATACACATAGGCATGCATTCATAAATTTATTTAGAAATGTTTTTGTTAACCCTAATTTTGATGATTAGAATTTGATGATCGAAGCTAGATATTTTTGGGATGTTACAAACCTTCCCCCCTTAAACAAAATCTCGTCCCGAGATTTGAAAAAGGACGAAAAGATTACCTAGGATTTGAAGAGATCGGGAAACTCCGTCCTGATGTGATCTTCGCGTTCCTAGGTAGCTTCCTCTTCTGTGTGGTTGCTCCACTGAATCTTGAGAAACTTGATGCTTCGGGTTCGGGTAGTTCGAAAAGCTTCTTCCAAAATGCGGATGGGCACTTCGGGATAGGTCAGGTCATCGTTGATCTCTATGGTCCGATGATCGATATTCTTGAACACTTCGGTTTTCTTGGGGACTTCGAGACACTTGCGAGGTAATGAGATATGGAACACATTGTGCATAGCTGACATTTCTTCATGTAGTTCCAATTGATACGATACTTCTCCTCGACGGTTCAAAATTTTGAAAGGTCCGATATATCTGGGGGCTTACTTTCCTTTGAGTTGGAAACGCTGCATTCCCTTTAATGGCGACACTTTCAGATAAACAAAATCTCCTATATTGAAGGCGAGGTCTCGACGTCTCTTGTCGGCATAACTCTTCTGTCGGGATTGGGCGGTCTTGAGGTGCTCACGAATCTTGTGAACCTTCTCTTCTGCCTCTCGTAGGATGTCGGGTCCGAAAATCTGACTCTCTCCTACTTCCGATCAGTTCAAAGGGGTGCGACACTTTCTTCCGTACATGAATTCAAATGGGGCCATTTGCAAACTGGCTTGGTAACTATTGTTGTAGGAAAATTCTGCAAACGGCAGACAGTCTTCCCACTTGGATCCATATTCTAACACACATGCTCTAAGCATATCTTCGAGTATTTGATTTACCCGCTCCATTTGTCCATCGGTCTGAGGGTGATACGCGGTACTGAAATCTAGGCGGGTTCCTAAACCTTCTTGGACTTTCTTCCATAATCTCGAGGTAAACTGAGTTCCTCGATCCAATACTATGTTCTTGGGGACTCCGTGCAAACTAACTATTCTAGCGATGTATAACTCCGCTAGCTTCGAACTCTAATATGTGGTTTTGACGGGAAATAAATGGGCGACTTTGGACAACCTGTCCACTATGACCCAGATAGAGTCATTTCCCCTACTAGAAGTAGGTAGTCCAGTGATAAAGTCCATTCCTACAGAATCCCATTTCCATTCCGGAATTTGCAAAGGTTGCAACAATCCAGCGGGTCTTTGATGTCCTGCCTTGACTCGCTGACATATATCACACTTGGCGATATAGCTTCCGATTTCTCTCTTCATCTTATGCCACAAAAATTGCTCTTTCAAATCTTGATACATCTTAGTTCCTCCGGGATGGATAGAATAAAGAGTATCATGAGCCTCCTTCAAGATAACTTCTTTCAACTCCGAATCTGTTGGTACACAAAGGCGTCCTTTGTACCATAGAACTCCTTCTTCGTCCTCGGTGAATCCAGGTACCATGCCTGTACCGATACGACGCTTGATTCCGTCGATACTAGCATTTCCCTTCTATGCTTCTTTAATCTGACTGATCAAAGTGGGCTGGAGTTCTATGCTAGCCAAAAATCCTTCACTCACTAATTCCATTCGAAAATTTTCCATCTCTTTGTGCAGACTTGGTTGCTCCTTCAAAATCATGGAGTTCAAGCGGCACGGCAATCTGCTAAGGGCAGCTGCTACCACATTGGCTTTACCAGGGTGATAGTGAATGTCTAGGTCATAATCCTTGATTAGCTCAATCCATCTTCTCTGCCTCATATTCAGCTCCTTCTGAGTGAATATATACTTTAGGCTCTTGTGATCCGAATAAATCTCACAACAATTTCCCATCAGGTAATGTCTCCATGTTTTCAGGGCTAGAACTACAGCAGCGAGTTCGAGGTCATGGGTTGGGTAGTTTTGCTCAGGTTGCTTCAGTTGCCGAGATAGATAAGATATAACTTTTCCTTCTTGCATTAGCACACATCCGAGACCAATCTTGGATGCGTCACAATACACATCGAAGGGCTTCGTGATATCCGGCATGATTAAGATTGGGGCTGATATCAATCTCCTCTTGAGTTCCTGAAAACTCGCTTCACACTTGTCTGTCCATTCAAACTTCTTGTCCTTCTTCAGCAATTGGGTCATGGGTAGGGCAATACTCGAGAATCCTTCTACGAATTTGCGGTAATATCCCGCCAATCCGAGAAAAGCACGAACTTGGGTTTGAGTGGTTGGGGCTTGCCAATCTTCTACATCTTTCGCTTTGGCAGGGTCAACGGCAATTCCTCCGGCTGATACAATGTGACCGAGGAATCCTACCTCCTGTAACCAAAAATTCACATTTCCTAAACTTTGCATACAGCTGATGCTCTCTAAGGGTTCCAAGAATGGTCCTTAGGTGTAGCTCATGTTCTTCTTCTGATTTGTAATAAATCAGAATGTCATCAATGAAAACAACGACAAACTTATCCAGGAATTCCATATAAATCTTATTCATGAGGTTCATGAAATAAGCGGGGGCATTGGTTAATCCAAAAGACATGACTGTATACTCGTACAATCCATATCTGGTGGTAAAGGCAGTCTTTGGAATATCCTCTGCACGAATTTTGAGTTGATGATAGCCAGTTCTAAGATCAATCTTAGAAAACACATGGGCACCGGTCAACTGATCAAACAAATCCTGTATCTTGGGCAAGGGGTACTTGTTCTTGATGGTGACATCATTCAACTTTCGATAATCCGTACACAAACGGTTACCTCCATCTTTTTGTCCACAAATAGGACAGGTGATCTCCATGGCGACGCACTTGGTTGTATCAGTCCAATTTCTAGCATGGAATCCAGTTGCTTCTTCAGTTCTTCTAGTTCTGACGGGTTCATACTATAGGGTCTCTGGTCTATGGTTCCTGTTCCGGGGATTAGTTCGATGATAAACTCGATATCCCGATCTGGGGGCATACCGGGCAAAACATCTGGAAATACATCGGGGTATTCACAGACTATCCGGACTTGGTCAATGGTAGGTTGGGCTATACTCTTGTTACACTTGAATTGGCGAGGTAAAGTTTCAGATATATGCTTGACTGATATTCCAGCTGTACTGGTCATGGTGATGGCTTTCTTGGCACAGTCAATCAATCCTTTATGTTTGGACATCCAATCCATTCCTAGTACTACTTCCAAACCTTTAGTTCCGAGTACTATTAGATTAGCATAAAAATCTATGCCATGGATTCAGATAGGGACGGCTTTGCAAATTTGCCTAGCCTTGGTGGTTGATCCGGGAATTTGCACAATCATAACATGCTTCAGTTTAGTTGGTTGAATTTTACTAGTGCAGGCAAGTTCTTCGGTGACAAATGAATGTGAGGCACCAAAGTCAAACAACACTCTTGCAAGTACTGAATTAACAGAAAAAATACCCAGCACGACGTCTGGCGCTTCCTGAGCTTCTTCAGCATGCATGAGAAAAAGACGGCCATTGCGGTTGAGTGAATTCCCTGGGGCAAATCTTCTTCCTGGCTGGACACGACGCTGTTGCTGAGCTGGGGCATTGGCATTAGGGGTTGTAGCATTCTTCTTGTTGGGGAACTCGTTGGAATAGTGGCCTTTATTTCCACAGTCATAACAGGTCACTTGTGACTTGTCCTTGGCTGCGACAGGCACAACATTGCTTCCAGTCCTCGGGGCAGTGTTGGTGTTGGCGGTAGCATTGTTGGTGTTGAACTTGGGTGGGGCACGGGTGAAATTGCTAGAGTTACCAGGGTTGTTGTGATTCCCTCAGGGTCTAGGGTTTCCACGGTTGGGGTAGGTCGGACGGGTCATAGGGGGTCTGATGGTTCTTGGGGCAAATCCTGGAGATGGGTTGGGGCGATACTTTGGGGTCTGATGGGTTCCTAGTTGATGCATCATGCGACGCTTGCGGTTCTCAGTGGCTTGGTTGATCTTTCCTTCCATCTGGATAGCAGAGTCGACAAGGGCTTCAATATCAGCAAAGGGGATATTGACTAACACCGTCTGCATCTCGTCATGCAGACCATTCAGGAATCTTTCTTTCTTCTTGGCTTCGGTGTCTATCTCGTCCAGGGCATACCTAGCTAATGACAAAAATTTGTCACGGTATTCCACTACAATCATCCTTCCTTGTTTCGGCTCTCTGAACTCGTCTCTCATTCTCTTGATCAAACCTGGTGGCACATGGGTTCTGCTAAACTTGACCTTGAATTCCTCCCAGGTCATCATCTGGCCTCCGGTCATTGCACGAACACTGTTCCACCATGCCCTGGCATCTCCGGGTAGATAATGGGTGGCAAACAGGACTTTCTTGTTGGCTTCCACTCCAGTGACTTCTAGGTTGTTTTCCATGGTTTGCAGCCAATCATCGGCGTCTAGGGGTTCTTCTGACTTGGTGAAAACGGGTGGGTTAGTCTTCTGGAAATTCTTGAGCTTAGATCCATGGTTGTCCTGATTTCCGTGGCCTTGGTTGTTGTGGGCTAGCTGGGCTATCTGTTGCAGAGTGGCTAGGTTGGCTTGACGTTCCGCTCTTTCAGCTTCGCGGTCAGAAGTCAACATTTGCAGAATCTGCAACATCGGGTCCGGGGATGAACCACTTCCTCCACGTGGCATCTGAAGATTGATATAGATCATGATAAAAGAGGGAAATTTCTAAGGTTTTGGGTCTTTGAAAAGTTTTTAAATGTTTGACTCAGATTTTTCTAGCAACTTGCTTTTTCATTCATTCATAGCACACAGTACAACACACACCACAACAAAGAAAAACAGATGGTTTTAAGAACCATTCTGGAGACTACGATACAGTGGGACCGAATACTACTCACTACGCTAGTGCTCAAGTGCTACTGCTCCTCGGAGTCTGTGGCTGCATCATCTTCATCATCATCGATGAAGGCGAAATCATCCTCATCGGTGAAGAAGTCCATGGCCTGATCCTCCAGAAAAATCACCGTCATCGCTGAGATAGGAGTAAGGGTCTCCACGAAGATCCTCTCCTGCATTCTCCCTTTCCTCCAACTGCATGTCTCTCTCGTGGATGGTCTCCTCCAGAGATGAGATGCGGTGGCGAAGACGGGCAATAATGCGCTCCTTCTTGTCGAGCTGACGGCGACGAGACTTGCGATCCTTTGCTAGCATGGCTATGGTCTGATCCTTCGTCTTGATGATGGCAGACTTGTGGTTGCAATAGTTACAGCAGTTATCTAAATCCTGCTGACGATCATACATCATGAAGCTAAGGTGGTCCAATTGAGTCTTCAGTTCGGGGTGGTATGGGGCTTCCAGGGGTTGTCCATTTGCATCACGCCTTGGGAAAAACTCAAAGCGGGTTCCCTTGATCTGATTGATGCTCTTCCCACACAGACGTGAAAGAGCTTCCTGCATTGCTCTGGCAAGTCCATCGAGCCAGTTGTTTTCCCTCAAGGTAAACTGAATTCCCTCCGCAGTGGGAGGTTCAATCTTTCCTCGGAGACTTGCAACAATTAGCCACTACAGGTCTTCTCCTTGATCATTCAGCTGAGCTCCGAAGAACTCGGGGTGCGGACGCTCCAGAAGTTCCGAAAGCTGATCCAGATCCCTCTCAAAGATAAGGTCTCCTCCATTCCCCAACTGATAAAACTTGTTGTACTTCACGTCCATCTATAAAAATAGAGGATGAGTAGATTAGCAGAGTGATCAAGTGTGTCAAAATTTTATGTATTTTACAAGAGTTTTTGAGGAACATGAGTTTTTATGAAAGAATCAACGAGATAAGGATGAGAATAAGTTTTTGTAAATATTTATTTTCTTTGGTTTTGAAACTAAGTTTTTGGATCAAACGTCCAGTCTAACTAGGGTCTCCTATGGTCAGGATGGCTCTGATACCAACTTGTCAACACCCGGATTTTTCAATCCTAGATGCCTGTTATGCCATACATCGCAATACCAGGATTACCATTTTTGCGAGACATAACAGAATTGGATACCATAGTACATCATCCATTACAAACGATACATAAGTTCTTACACAAATAGGGATCTCATGATCCAGTTCTTAATACAACTTCAAGCAGCGTAATATGTAATAGTAACGGTAGCGTAGGCGAAACTCCATCTTCGGGGTCACAGGCAATGCTGACAATGGGAGATGATCCTAGTTGTTGTAACCTTCCTGGGGTCCATCTTCCAGGTACTCCTCTTCATAGTCTGGCCATGGGAATAGCCAGGGATAAAGCCATGAGTACTCTTTAAGTACTCAAACTAATACTAACAAGTAAAGAGTTTTTTTTTTGAATAATAGGACACTAGGCTCTAGGGTTATTTTGCAAAAGCCAGATTTATCTCTACTAGGTTTTGAAGCTAGTCACAATTTTATAACTCCTAAGTGGGATCTTGTAATTCAGGTCACAACTCTGTTGTGGTCAAGTCAAAGTCTCAATTCATTTCACAAGTCATTTTGACAAGTCTGACGGGGGAACAGTATGGCCACTCCAACTGTCCATAATCGCGGACGCGGCTATTCGAATAGTTTGACACTCTGCAGAGATTGTACACTTTCACCACAATATTCGATACATCCGTCAGGAACAAATCCTGAATTCGCCATACTCAGTATGTGGATAATCAATCCTAACCTTTCGATTACACACCCTAGTATAAGCACCTCTCCTATGAGTTTGGCCTCCCAACCATGACCAACTGTCATCTTGGGTACTGCACAGGTGGACAATCTTCACAAGCTAGCCTCAGCTCAGACCTTGGCCGTGAGGGAACTAATACTAAGGAATATAAGTTTCCAGTCAAGCCCTACCCAATATTCGGGTATTGTGGTTGTACGATAAAATTGGAATGGTATCGCATCCAGACAACCATCAGTTTTATAAAGGGCTAAGGCTCATGCCTCAACATTTTCATCACCAAAATCATCAAGTGTTTGGAAACACATGTCCAAAACATTTCAATAGAATGATCCATCATTCCAAGGTTTTCATAACCATTTTTCCACCAAGTGTTCCCATCTAAAGTTGATCAAGTTTTATGCTTAGCACTAGCATCTACAGGTGGGGGTAGTAATGATGAGGGGTGGTAACTAGTGGAGTTTCAACTAAGTACAACCTTATATCTTAGGCTGATATCAAGGTTTCTAACCTAGGCCAAATTTTATGCTCTTTATGCAACCTTCAGCACAACTGTCTAGTATCTACCAAACTCTTAGGTAGACTCTAAGTAAGCTTTGTTAAAGAAATAAAGTAAGAAGCTTGCCATAAAACTAGGATTGGTTTATCAAATAGGTATGATCACATATGCTTAAGGCATATAGTAGGCATGGTAACAAGTAGGGGTTTGTTGCATCAGTAGGGTATCCTACAAGTGTTAGCTTGCATCAATGTCAATATAAGCTTGCTAAATTGCAAGTGTTAACTTGCAAGGTTACTAGCTTGCACATTCACTAGTAGTGTTAGGCTTGCATTGGTATAGTATCAGCTTTCCTTGTGCAGAGCAGTGGTTGAAGTTCTCCTCGGCTTCTTCTTCGTAGTATCCTCCTTCCTCCTCGTATCCTTGGTCGGTACTAGCGTCTATGAATAAATACTAGGTACACAATCACCAAACAATACTTAACTACTTGCAATCATTACACACAAGGGTCCTATAGATGATCTAGCATCATCTCTAACATTACAAGGTTAAGGCTTTATTTAATCCCTTTTTATTTTTAGAAAAGTAATTTCTACTCATTGAAACACTACTTAAGATTTAATATTCTCCAAAATAAACATGGGATCATGTTGACACATGTCATCACCACATATTGTAGTCCATGGGAATGTGATTTAAAGTGGTGTCACAATTTAAAAAGGTTTTATCCTTTTATTTTAATTAATTAAAGTGGCTAGAAATGCTTATGTAGCATTCTTTTATTACTTGAACAATATTTCTGCAAGTAAACCTATATATTTTTATATATTCTGAAAGGTATGGTTAAATGTGATTTTTGAGAGTTGGAATCAACTCAAAAGCTTTTTTGGTTTAAATTTGAAAAATGTTTGAATGCAGAAAAGCTTCTGCCTTGTTATTTTTACCATGGGTGATATATAGATCCAAATGACTTGAATCCAACGGGCTTGGATTCAGCATTCACAGACCTTTCCAACAAAATTGGTTTCATTCAAATTGGTGCACTGAATCGATCTGGGTTGATTTTTGAAGTTGGGTACAGAAGTGTATTTGAAAAGAAATAGAAAAAGGTTTAATTTGAATAACTGGGCTGCGCGGGAAAAGTTACTGGGCCGGCCTGCTAAGCGTAGTGCTCCCGCAGGCTGCTTAAGTGGGTGTCCCCACTCGTCAGTGACACGGGGCTGGGCGAAGCGGTATGGGGCAACGTGGATCGTTCGATCTAGTTCTAATCTAACGGCTGGGAGTCATCGTCGATGCGAGACAGCTCCGGCGAGAACGAAACCTAGCGCGGCCAGTGAGGGTTGCTAGGGGCTCACCGAGGTACTGGAGAGGGTCGGCGAGGCGGGCGAACGACGTAGTCGACGACGGCGAAGTCAGGGGTGGTCGCGGTAGCTCCTGGGGTGGACGAAATCGATGGCTCCCTTCTTCTCCGGCAGCGGCAGGCTCCAGTGAAATTCCGGCGAGGTGGTGCTCGCCTTGCTCTGAGAATGGTGTGGCACGATCAGTGAGGAGAGGGGAGTGAGATGGTGTGAAGAATTCGTGTGGGGGTGGCCTCTATTTATAGTCGAGCGAGGGGACCGTCGGGGCGCACGGTGAGCTCGTCGGGGGCGAGGTTACAGGCGGCTAAAGGCATGGGCAAGGGTAGGGGACGGTGCGGTGTCTCCTGGCGATGCTCAACGACATGGTCGCGAGGCATGGGGCGGTGTGGGTTGGTCTGGAACGGGCGGTGCTCTGTGCGGCAGAGGCGGCGTCTTCGACGGCGGGCGGTGGCTGTGCGGCACGGGGCGGCAAACGGGGATGTCTCGCGGTCTCCTGGGTTGATGGCGATCGTGTATGCACGCGGCGAGGGCGGCACGCGATCTGTGGGTGCTGGTCGAGGGTGGCGCTCTGGCGCACGCTCGGCATGGTCTGGGCGCGGCTTGTGCGCGTGGTCCAAGGCTTGGCAACGCTCGCGGCGGGGACAGGCAGTGGCGGTGGACGGTGGGCTGCCTCCTAGACAAGGTTGGCACGGCTAGTTCTTCCTCTAGCCTTCTGTCCACAGTGGGGTGACATTGGGGTGCTCGGCTGTTCACCATTAATGGAAATCACAAGCTCACAGGGGTGCTAGTGTTGGGCTAATCTTTCTAGATGACCTACTGAGCTGTGTGTAGCTAACTAGGGAACAAGTTAGGCAAGAATCACTGCACACTATAGTGTTTAATGTTTTGTTTGATTTGTGTCTGCAACCTGTGTGATGAAATGGCTGCATGAAATCAAGTTTTGAATTTTGAATTGATTTTTGGTGGGTTTGCTAGATTGGTGCTGGTGAGTCTGCAGATGCTTGGGTTTTGAAAATTGAGCTTGTTTGAAGGGTTTTTGACAAAAGTGGGATCTTCCCATATGAAGAAGATTCAATTTTGAATTGGCATTTAAACTATGCATTTGAAAGTTTCTGGATGATCACAAAGTGGGCCTTGATACTTTGTTATGAGTACAATCAAGGGGTGCAAAGATCCAGCAAAGTTTCTGTTAAGTTCTGAAAGTTTGAGACAGCCAAAGTAGGCATGGGAGTTAAATTGGTCAAAGTGACCATTCCTTTTATATATTTGTTTTGATTTACTTGTCTTTAGGAAAAGTGTGGGAAATGTTTTAGATGATGTTTATTTCACCTAAGAAACATTTTACAAAGCAATGAAGCAATCAAACAAGGTGGTTTAAAACAATTCAAAATCAATGCATACACATAGGCATGCATTCATAAATTTATTTAGAAAAGTTTTTGTTAACCCTAATTTTGATGATTAGAATTTGATGGTCCAAGCTTGATATTTTTGGGATGTTACACGAGCTCGGCGGATGAGCGAGCCAAGGCCGCTGTTACGGCCGCCGCTGAGGAGCGTAAAGTCTCCGACGCCCTTGTTGTTGGGCTTCAAGACGACTAATCCTCTCTTCAGAGCTTCATCACGGATCTCTCCTGTCCGTTGATTGGTAGGTGTGCCTGCCTCTGCCTGTAACATTTCCGTTGTGTAATCTTTGATGTACTCACTACCCCTCTTGTCCACAGGTCGGATTATTGATAGCGCGGAAGAGGCGCAGTCGTTCGACGCGCGGCAGTGTGTGTCCACTCTAGTCGACTCGGCCACGCTGTCCGCGACTTGTATTCGGGCATATCTTCATGAGATGTCGCCCACGGAAGTGATTCCCAGCGACCTCGTCGAGGTGTGGCGATACTTGGAGAAGGCGCCGTCGGTCGTCGAGTTCATGACGCGGTCGGCGTTCCGGCGCGGGGCGGCAACGGCGCTTAGCATTGTGCTCGCCCACTTCCCGGAGGACTTCGACCTGGACGACGTGACGAGTGGCTACCCATCGTCGACTGGCTCAGTGGAGATCGCCGAGGTGCTGAAGCTGGCGGACCGCGCCGCGGTATACTCCGAGCGCGTCTGGGCGATGGGCGATCTCCTTCCTTATCAGGAGACGATCGTCGCACCCAACGACCCCGAGCCGCAGCGATGGCGGGTGAGCTAACGTCGTACCCGTCAAACCCGTACACTCCCTTCATTCGTAACCGCACGGGTGGCGGCGAGTCGTCGTCGAAGCCTGCGAAGTAAAACATTGTGCCCTGGGGCGTTTAGTAGCAGTTCTGCCGTTGGGCATACTTTGTATTTTGTGATAACTGTGGCATGCTATAATGAGATATCGTGTTGTTTTGTACTTTGATTTGCGTTTGAGATTGAGGGTTGAACGAGTCCCCGAGCGCGTCCGCCCTTTTTATGGGGTTGACCTCGTTTGTTTATGTGTTTGCGGTTTTGAATTTTTTGTTATTGAGGTCGACTCGCCCGAACTCGGAAAGCCAGTCGCAAGGCGACTCCCATGAGTGGTCTGTACTTCACCGTTTTCCCTTGTGCGAACGAGGTCGGGTAGCTGAGTCCCCAAGCGTGGTACTTGGTTGTTCTAGGCGCGACTCTAGGGTGGATGAGGACTTGGCGTGTTAGGGTTCAGCGCATCACTCCTGCCTGGCCCGTCGGGTCAGTCGCATGGCGAGTCCTGGGCATGCTCTCATACTTGGCGTTTTCCCTAGCCTCTCGCGCTGAACTGGTCGTCAATCCCCGAGCGTGGTACTTGGCCATTCGAGTCGCTGTGTTGAGGATGCGGAGGATCATGGTCGCTGTGAGGAGCGACGACAGTTGTCTTGGCTCGTTAAGCCAGTCGAGCTAGGCGACTCCAATGGGGCTCCGGGTAGGCGTTTTTCGTGGACGTTACAAGACCTGGGGTAACCCAGTGCCCTTGTAGCGCACTACTTGGCCGTGTCGATCGCTGTACCAGAGGTTGATTCCTGCGGTTAGCTTGGTGTTGTTACTACGAGTGCGAGTGGCACAAGATACGGAGAGTAGACGCAATTTGCGGCAACCAATATTTTTATTTCATAGCGACTGGGGGATATATATGTGGAGTTCTAGGAATAGAACTTCCGTAGGAGGTTTACATTCCATGGTCGCTTGACGTCGAGTTTGCCGTCCCCGCGGACGTCGATGAGGTAGTAGGCGTCGTTGCCGAGTACTCGCCCGATGGAGAATGGTCCCTCCCATGGGGGGAGAGCTTGTGCATGCCCTTCTTATCCTGGATGAGGCACAGCACCAGGTCGCCTTCTTGGAAGGTGCAAGTTTTCACCCGCCGGCTGTGGTAGCGGCGGAGTCCTTGCTGGTAGATGGCAGTGCGTGAGCGAGCGAGGTCGCGTGCCTCGTCGAGTTGATCGACTCCGTCCTGACGTGCGAGTTCGTTCGCGGCCTCCGTGTAGTGGACGACCCTTGGCGAGTTGTGCTCGAGGTCGGTGGGCATGACTGCCTCGGCGCCATACACCATGAAGAAGGGGGTGAACCCTGTCGACCTGTTGACCGAGGTGCGGATGCCCCAGATGACGGAGGGTAGCTCCTCTACCCAGCACCCGACGGTGCGCTCGAGTGGTACTTGGAGCCGCGGCTTCAGGCCCTGGAGGATTCTCTGGTTGGCCCGTTCTTCCTGGCCGTTGGACTCCGGGTGGGCGACTGACGCGAGGTCGAGTCAGATGTGATGTTCCTCGCAGAACTCGGCCATGGCTCCTTTGACGAAGTTGGTGTCGTTGTCCGTGATGATACTGTTTGGGAACCCGTAGCGATATATGAGCTCGCGTAGGAATTTTGTGGCGGTCTTCCCGTCGCATTTCCGGACTGGCTTGGCCTCCACCCACTTGGTGAATTTGTCGACCGCAACCAGGAGGTGGGTGAAGCCGGAGGGGGCCTTTTTGAAGGGCCTACCATGTCCATACCCGACACGGCGAATGGCCAGGTGATGGGGATTGTCTTTAGCGCTGAGCTCGGCACGTGTGTCTGGTTGGCGTACTTCTGGCACCCGGCGCACCGCTGGACGATGTCGACGGCGTCGGCGTGTGCGGTGGGCCAGTAGAAGCCATGCCGCATAGCCTTTGCGACTAGAGAGCGGGCTCCGGCATGGTGGCCGCAGTCGCCGGAGTGGATGTCGTGGAGGATCTTGCGTCCTTCGGTGGGTTGGACGCAGCGTTGGAACACGCCGGTCATGCTGCGCTTGTGGAGCTCACCTTCGATGATGGTGAAGGATTTGCATCGCCGTGCAACCATCCGGGCGTCTGTCTCGTCTGCGGGCAAGGCGCCAGCCTCCAGGTAGGCGATGTACGGCTTGGTCCAGTCGTCTGGCTCGGTGATGAGTGCGACCAGGGCTGCCTCTGGCTGCAGCGGGACTCCGATGTCGATCTCCCATGGGGGGAGAGACTGACGGCTTGGTGATCGTGTCGAGGAAGACGCTGGCAAGGGGTGCGAGTCGAGCCGACCCGATGCGAGAGAGTGCGTCGGCCTCCTCGTTCTTCTGTCGGTCGATCCATTCGACGGAGTAGCCTGCGAAGTGTCCGCCCAGCTTGTCCACTGCTTGGCGGTGCGCCGCCATGGTGGGGTAGACGGCGTCGCAGGTGCCAGCGACTTGTCCGGTGACGAGGTCGGAGTCTCCGTAGCAGCGTAGGCGGTTGACGTTCATTTCCTTGGCAGCTCGCATGCCGTGGAGTAGTTCCTCGTATTCGGCCATGTTGTTGGTGCAGGGGGTGAAGTCGAGGCAGAGGACGTAGCGGAGCTTGTCGCCCTTCGGGGAAGTCAACACGATCCCTGCTCCTGTGCCGTCCGCGTTCTTGGAGCCGTCGAAGTGCAGGCTCCAGTAGTGGAGGTATGGCAGTTTTTCCGGCTGCTGGGCCTCTTCCCAGTCGGCAATGAAGTCCGCGAGAGCCTGCGACTTGATCGCTTTTCGTGGCTCATACTTGATGTTGTGGACGCCGATTTCAACGGCCCACTTGGCGACACGCCCGGTCGCCTCACGGTTGCGGATGATGTCCTGCAATGGTGCTGAGGAGACGACCGTGATCGGATGCTCCTAGAAGTAGTGCGGCAGTTGCCGCTGTGCTCTGAAGACTGCGTATACCAGTTTCTAGTATTGCGGGTACCGCTGGCGCGACTCGGTGAGGACCTCGCTGATGTAGTACACCGGTCGCTGTATCGGGCGCTCCTTTCCTTCCTCCGGCCGCTCGACGACCATGACGGCGCTGACGACGCGCTCGGAAGCCGCGACGTAGACCAGCATGGGTTCTTTGTCGACGGGGGCGGCGAGTAGTGGTGCTGCGAGTAGCACCTTCTTGAGGTCGCGGAGTGCGTCGTCCGCCTCCTTATCCCACTGGAAGGTGGGGTTTTTTCGCATTAGGAGGTATAGGGGCATCGCCTTTTTGCCCAGGCAGGGGATGAAGCGACTGAGAGCCGCGACTCGCCTGGCCAGCTTCTGGACGTCGCGCAGGCACTCGGGTTTGCCGAGTCGAGCGATCGTGTCGATCTTGGTGGATTTCGCCTCGATCCCACGCTTGGAGACGACGTACCCCAGTAGTTGCTCTGCTGGTACACCGAAGGTGCATTTGCCTGGGTTTAGCTTTATCTTGTATTTCCATAGGTTGGCGAATGTTTCTGCCAGGTTGGCGAGTAGATCACCCTGGCGAGCGGACTTCACTACCACGTCGTCGATGTAGACGTGGATATTGCGGCCAATTTGGCTCGCAAGGCATTCCTGCATGCTCCGCTGGTAGGTCGCCCCGGCGTTCTTGAGGCCGAAGGTCATGGCAGTGTAGTAGAAGGCTCCGAATGGCGTGATGAACGCCGTCTTTTCCTCGTCCTCGACAGCCATCTTGATCTGGTTGTACCCAGAGTAGGCGTCGACGAAACACAGCGACTCCGAGCCCGTGGTGGAGTCGATCATTTGGTCCATCCGCGGGAGGACGAATTGCTCCTTCGGGCAGGCGCTGTTTAAGTTTGTGTAGTCGATACACATCCTCCAGGTCCCATTTTTCTTCTCGACCAGGACTGGGTTTGCCAGCCACTTGGAGTATTTGATTGGCCGGATGAAGCCTGCAGCGAGTAGACGCTATACCTCCTCGGTGATAGCTCGGCGGCGCTCTTCATTGAAGGGCCGCAGCGACTGCTTGACGGGTCGCACTTTGGTGTCGGCGTTTAGTTTGTGCTCAGCGAGTTCCCTAGGTACACCAGGCATGTCAGAGGGCTTCCATGCGAAGATGTCCCTGTTCTCACGGAGGAACTCGATGAGCGCGCCTTCCTAGGCTGGGCTCATTACCGTCCTGATCGTCACCGTCTGGCTGGAGTCGCCTGGGACCAGCTCGACGGTGCGGGTGTGCATCGTTGCCTCGAAGGCTGAGGTGTTGGCGCCCTCCGAATTGGGCTTCTTGAGTATGGTGGGGTCGTCGTTGTTGACCCCGCTCGCGTATTTGGCGAGCTCGTCGGCGTGGTTGGTCTCTGCCGCGATGACGGCGTCGGCGAGTTCAGCTCCTTTGGCCTCGCACTCGACGGCCATGTCGGGGTCGTCGTTGACGGTGATGACGCCGCGCGGCCTGGGGAGCTTCATCGCGTTGTACGCGTAGTGGGGCGCTGCCATGAACTTGGCGAACGCCTGGCGCCCCAGGACGCAGTGGTAGGGGCTGTCGAAGGGTACCAGCTCGAAGACCATCCGCTCGGTGCGGAAGTTTGGTGGTGTGCCGAAGGTGACTGGCATCATGACTTTGCCGATCGGATACGCCTTTCGACCGGGGACGATGTCGTGGAACATGGTGTAGGTCGTTTCGACCATCGACTGCGGGAGCCGCAGTCTCCTGAAGGTGTCCAGGTACAGGATGTTGATGGAGCTGCCGCCGTCCATCAATGTCTTGGGGAGCCAGTAGTCTCCCACCTTGGGCTTGACCACCAGGGCGACTCGACCCGGGTACTCGATACGTGGCGAGTGGTCCTGGCGACTCCAGGTGATGGGCTGCTCCGACCAGTTAAGGAACTGGGGAACGTCCACCTGGGCCACCGCATTGACGGCGACGGCGCGGGCGATGACCTTCTTTTCGCGCTTCGTGTTGAAGCCTGTGAAGGTGTGGAGCGAGCCGGCCACATTGCCGAATTTTCCGCCGTTTGGCGTTTTGTTGTCAGGGTCCTCCCGCGCTCGGCGTGCCTTCTCAATCTCCTTGAGAGAGTGGCAGTCGGCGGTCGTGTGCATGGCGGGCTTCCCTTCCCTGCTGTGAAACGCACAAGGTTGGTTAAGGAGGGCCGCGGGGTCGAACCTTGGTTTCGCCTTGTAATTGCCGCCGTCGCGGCGAAAGCTCTTGGGCTCGCGCTGCGCGTGCCCGACGTTGGCGACGAAGTCGACTCGCCCGTCACTGCGGCGCTTGCCGGTGAGGCGAGTGTTGCTGTAGCGTAGGTCGGACCGTCGTCCGTTGTCGTTGCCGCTCGTGCGGCGTTGGCCTCTCGACTCGTCGTCGGTTTCCTGGTTTGGGTCTTCCTCCACGTATCTCTTGGCGATCTCGAGGAGATCCGGTATGTTGTCGAGTGTGCGGGAGTGTCGTTTGAGCTTGGCGACCAGGGGCTCATAGCGGCACGAGGTCTTGAAGCAGTGGATTGCGGTGTCCGGGTGGATGCCGACCACGTTGTACCATAGTTCTTGCCACTGCTGGACCCAGTTGCGGGTCGACTCGCAGGGTCCCTGGACGCATCGTTCCAGGTCCTCGATGGTGGTGGTGCGCGTGTAGGAGCACTCGAAGTGCCTGACGAAGGCATCTCGCATCTCTTCCCAGGAGTCGATGCTATCCTGAGGAAGGGTGTTGATCCACTGCTTCTCTATTTCCTTCGGCGCTTTGAAGTTCGCCGGGTATTTTTCGCCTCGGATCATCGGTCCGAAGCACCGGGGCGCTAGTCAACTTAGCGACCCCATTGGCTCGCCGTCGCAGCGATTGGTTAGGGTGTGTCGCAGGTCGTCGGGCTGGCGTGCGCACCAGCTTTGGTTGTTGATGATATGGGTGCGGGCGTCGACGGGCTGACCGTTGGCGGCGACAAAGTTGGTCGTTGGCCTGGGGTCGTTGGTGGAGAGTGCCGCGTTCGCGGGTCGGTGTTGGAGCTGCAGCGGTTCGGGTGGCAGGCAATTGAGGTTGTTTGGCGCCAATGGGCGGCCGCTTGAGGCCGCTCTGCTGCCCGAAGAACGCGAGTACACCCGACCCTGCGAGTCGGCGCCTGCGTTTTGCTGCTCGACCGCCTTTGCGAGCAGGGCCCTGACGTACTGGATCTGTAGGGCGCCGTCGCCGGTGGCCGTGATGTTGTCGGCCGCTGCTCGACCTGCCACGAGGTTGTCCATCGGGGTGGAGAACAATGGTAGGCCGTTCGCGTCTCGCTCCCGTGAGGAGACCACTATCCGCGGCTGATCCCTGGGAGGTGTGCGGTTGGGTGTAGGTGGGGCGCCGTTCGCCGTCGACCCTGGTGGGGGCCGGGCGCTTCCTCCTGGTGACGCATTCTCGCAGATCACGCGCTCGGCCACACGGAGCGGGTCGTTCTCGTTGTCAAAGTTCAGGGCGCGCCCCTAGACGGTGGGGTTCAAGCGCGACCTGATTCGCTGTTGGTGGTAGCGCGACAGCTCCTGCGCCGTCACCTGCTCGAGGCGAAATTTTTCGCGCTCGGCTTGCTCCTTGCGGACTGCCTCCGCCAGCTTCAGGCGGAGTTTTTCGACCTCCGTTTCCGTGGCGTTGGGAGGGATCGGGGTGGAGAAGGGATCCTCCGGCGGATCGATTCCAGTCGCCATGTAGGTCGCGGCGTGGCGACCGGTCCCGTCGCGGAGATCGGCGGAGTTTTCCGACCCGGAGTCGAAGTCGAAGATCCCAAGGATGGAGGGATCCTCGAAGTCTCCCATGTTGGAGACCTGGGTGATGGAGCCTGCGGGCAAAGCCGCGGTGATGGATCCGGCGAGTGACGCCGGGGTCGCCGAGTCAGCGTCGTCGTTGAGGGCCGCGTCTTCCGCGGCCGCGGAGTTTTCGGCCACGTTGATGTGGGCCGAGTTGTACTCGGAGGCGAGGCGATGGATCGTGCGGACCTGGCTCTCGAAGAGCCGGTCGCGTGGCGGCGACTCGCGGATGCGAGCCGAGTCCTCCGAGACGATGACGTCGGTGAGGCCGACGAAGAGGCTGATCGTGCCAACTGGCAAGATCATGATGTGCGTGACGGGTCGCGCCGCCGGGACATAGCTTCTCGGCAAGATCTGGAGCATCTCGCCGATCGCTATCATGAGGTCGGTGGCGACCGACTCGTTGATGGGCAGATTGGATCTCGCCGCAGAACACCGGCCAGACTGGCCAGGCCCCACGGTGGGCGCCACTGTCGTGGGAATGACCACGGCAGATGCTGCAATCAGCAGCGAGTAGTATAACGAAGGGCAAGGGCGGCCAGCCATCTGCGGTGCGAGATGAGGGCGGAGACACAGGGTTTATCCAGGTTCGGCCCCCCGGAGGATAAAGACCTACTCCTGCTAGACTGTATTATGTTGGAGGTACAATGGGCGAGCTCGACGGCTAGGCGGCGAGTCGCTTGGGTGGATGATGGAACGTACGTTTACACGCCCTGTAGGGAGGTTTATATAGACTCACCCTCCCTAGGGTTTACAAATCTCAACCGAATCTGTTAAGGTTTCGGTACTCGTTTAACCTAATCCGACTGGGCCTATCTACTCTCCTGGGCCTTCAGCTTCCAGTCACTTGGATCCACGCCAGGTCTTGATCCAATCGCCGTCTTGCAGGCCCACTCGCCAGGTCGTAGGCCAGTCGGAAACGTCCTGCTGGCTATACCCCCGGTAGGCATATCCCCATCAAGTTAAATCTTGGATCCTTTGAAATCACCGAGTTAAAATTACATCTAGCAGATTCTACCTACAAACAAGCTGTAGGGATTAAATAAAATACTTTAGTTTAAATTAAAGGTTGTCCTGCTCTTATTGATTTTGTTATTGTTGACATGCCTGAAGATGCTACTGCTCCTATCATATTAGGTTATCCGTTCTTAAGAACTATCAAGGCTTTGATTAATCTGTATGAAGGGAATGTGAAGCTTCAATTTCCTTCACGGGATCCTTTTGTTATTCATTTTCCCAGTAATAAGAAAGCCAAGCATGATGAGAAGGAGGCCATCAATTTGAAGGCCAACTATTTTGGAGTGGGTGTTCCACTCATCTGGCCTAAGTGAGCAACATCAAGGTCAAGCTATTGACCATAAAATAGCGCTTCATGGGAGGCAAACCATGTGAAATAAAGGTCAGTAAAGTTTTTAAGTTTTATGTAGATTAAAGAGTGCTAGAAAACTCCAGTTGAGGAGGAGAAGTACAGTGATATTAAAATTCCTGTTTTATACAAGTTGTTGTTGGTCAACAATTTAAACTGTCATTTTTCTGTCGAAACATGGTGTTTCTTAAGTTTCAGGTTAAGAAAGAATTCTCGAAGAAACATAATTTTTTTTACGACTACAGTACCTTTAACGACTAACTATACGACGGGAATTAAAAATTCCAGCCGTATAGTTCCGGCCGCATAGATATATATGCCATCATCCAATTTTATTTTCCAGATACAGAAGGTTTAACGATCAAATATACGACACGGATAAAAATCCCTGTCGTATAGATATTTCCATCGGGAAGAAACCCTAAGAAACCATAAAATTTTGCCGTCAGACCAACTATATGTAAGATCCCTCCTTTGTAAAGGAAAGGATCCCTGTGATTGCAATGCTAGTCCCTGGATCAATGCTATCATCCATAGTTTAAGATGAAGTACACAGAAACAAAGTTCATTATTACAGTCATTCTAGAGACAACATAGTATTTTACAACTCCATGGCCACAGGCCTACTACAAGAGTTTAAACAAGTAAATAGATAAATAAGTCTTCATCTTCATGTGCCATAGGCAAGCATGTTGAGTGTAGACTCATGACTCCTAATCATCATCAGAATATCCTGCAACATCACAAGTTACAGCCACAGTGGGTCAATACATTGGAATAGTATTGGCAAGTGATACCTTAGAAGAATATTGGTGGACTAGATACTATATGCAATTTGGCTAAGTGTAGCTTAGGCTTGCTTGCTCCAAATAGGTTTTGCCTATTAGTTGAAAACACTAAGTTTTTCTTTGTCAAAAACTTTCGCCAAGGAACAACCAATAGACATTGGGGTCCTTCACCCTTGTTCAACCACAAGTTTTACTTAGAAATTGGGATGACGAGATTCTTGATAGCTTCCATGTCTTGATGCTCATGTTGTCCAATACCAGGGACATGGCTAAGTACTTAGATTCTTCCATCTGCAGAGGTTGTGCACTTTCCCCACAAGACTTGATTTTCACCAAGACAGGACCTTTCAGAAGCCTTCCCTTAGACCAAATGGACGCGTTCCAACCTATCATCCCACTACCACCAACTGTCCAAATGGCTAAGTTATTGCAACCTATGTGATCCAGGCAGAGCCCATATTGCCAAGTGGCTTCACTAGAAGCTTCTTAACATTTGGCCTCTCAAATCCCTTTGTTCCTGGGTGGCTTTCCACAAGTGAGATACACAAGGTAAACCATAGAAATGGGCCTTGTGTAACCACTCAACATAAACCATTCCTTCCATTCCACCCAGGTGTTTCATTCACTTAGTTGTTTTATTAAGCAAAACACAAGTCCAAAGACTTAGAAATATTTTATCATAGCATGAATATTTTACCACCCTTGGTTGCTACTAGCTAGGCTAAGCATGACATAGACAAACATCTTAACTTAGAAATTTCTAGCAATTCTACAACTACTAGGATTTCCCAAGCATAGCATATAAGCAAAATATAACCATGCAAGACTAGCAAAAATATTTCTAATGCATAGTTGAAAAACATAGGGATAAAATCATGAAGCACCACTTTCCTTGGTAGTTTGGAGAGTAGCTACAATCCTCACAATCACAATCACTATTTGCACCAAAATCTACATATAAAATGATAGCACCAAATCACATACAAAATAAATACAAGCAAAAATATATGGATGCATGCAATATGATATGTGATGATTTTATATACTCAACAAGTCAAGTGCACAATACTGGTTCATAAACAAGTTCAAAACTAGCCAAACAATCTTTATTTGAACACTAAAACAATTCTCAAATAATTAATATACACAAAATAGGCCTACATATGTTTCTATGAAAATAACCATTTTAACAGAAACAAAACATTAAACACATTGCATATTTGGAAAGGGCTTTCTCTCCTGATTCCATTGGTATCAAATTTGTCAAATTTGGACGTGGGAATCTAAAGTTATGATTAAAACAAAATCAAACATCTAATAGATTCAAATTCTAATTTTAAATCTAACTAGCAGACACGCGGCGTGTTTCTATTGGTTGGTACCGATTCGGGTGGATCGATCAACGAGAGACACACGATTTAAATGAAGATGCACGGCCAGATCTAGCGCGTACCCCTTCGTTAAGTGAATCTAACGCAGCCGATGGATCTAGATCCAACGGTCCGCGATCAAGCGACCATACTCTGGTTGTGCTAGCGGTGGCGACTGGCGGCGGCGGCTCTGTCCACGGCGGCGCGGCGACTACAGGGGGTTTTGGGGTCGTCGGAGATGCTTACCAGACTCGCGGCGATGTACTGAAGCTCAACGCGGCGATGGCTTGACAAGGGGCGCACGGACACAACAGCACGAACTCGTCGGAGTCAAAGGCGATGTTCTGGGGCACGAGGATCCAAACAAAAAGTATCAGCAGGTGCGCTAGATGTAGGTGAACATGCTTGTGTGATTCAGAAACAGAGGGGAACACGAGGCTCACCGAATTTTTTCGCCGGAGTTGGAGACGGCGTCAGGAACTTGCGGTGTTTGATGGAGTCGACGACCTGGGGCAGTACAGGATGAACCAAGGATGTCAGAAGGTGCGCAAGGATGTTGCAAAGCAGTCTGCATGAACTAGAGAGGAAGGGGCGCACAGAGCTCACCGGGGTTGGTCGCCGGAGTGGGTTCTGTCTGTGGCGGTGTAAGGGTGATTACCGGCAGCCTGGGGGCGCTCTGTGTTCGGGGTCTGGGGGAAAATGGAGAGGGGGCAGAGGGGGTTTAAGTAGCAGGGTCGGGGGAGGAAATTACTCGCGCAATCAATCGAATTGAAGCAAGGTTAAATCACCAGAAATAGCCCGCGTAATTTGGGGAAGAAGGGGTCACAGGGTGGAGACGACGACGGTCAAGTGGGCCACGGTTGTCAGTGAGAGAAACAAGGGGAGGTGGCGTCAGGCGGTCAATCACTCCGTGGGTTTTTTTGCGAGTATAGAAAAACGGTTCACGGAAGGGTTGCTGGGCTAGCTGGGCCGAGTTGGGCCAGATTAGGTTGTTTGCTTATTTTTTTCTCTTTAACCCTTTTCTTTTTCTGTTTTATTTTTCTAAAATGATTTTCAAACCTCATTTCAAATCAGTTTGATTTCAAACTTTCTCTGGTCTTTTGTGCAGTGAACTTTGTACTCAAATATGTGTCAAACATATCTGTTCACTCAAACACTCTTGGTCCTTTGAAGAATAAAAACAGAACCAAACCTTTTATGAGATATAAAATAGGCATAGTTTTGGTTTTAAATTTATATTTTGTTTTGAAACTTTGCTCAAGCTTTTGTAAGCATTTAAGTTTGAATACAAAACATTACTGAATACAATATAAGTGCCCTTCTCATTAGAAAGTAGCACTATGGCTAGGGTATACACACATAAAATAATGAGCACATTTGCTCCTGTTTTTGGAATGGTTTAGAAAATGAACTCTATATGATCATGGATGCATGGATGATATGCATGAATTTTAAAACATGATTTTAGGGATGTTACAAATCTAACCCCCTTAAGGTGAATCTCGCCCTCGAGATTCGTATTGGCTAGCAAATAGGTGAGGGTGGTCTTTCCGAAGATCATCTTCTCTTTCCCATGTTGCTTCTTCTTTGGAATGATGGTTCCATTGAACCTTGCAGAACTTGATAGTCTTAGTCCGAGTAACTCTTTCTGCAGTCTCAAGAATCTTGATAGGTTTCTCTTCATAAGTGAGATCACTTTCCAATTGGACCTCTTCCAAAGGTATAGTATCCTTCAAAGAAGTTTCCTCCATTTCTGGATCACATTTCTTAAGTTGACTCACATGAAACACATTATGAACTGCGGATAAAGATTCTGGCAATTCAATCTCATAAGAAACTTCTCCTTTACGACTCAGAATCTTGAATGGTCCAACATATCTTGGGGCCAATTTACCTTTGACACCAAATCTCTTCACTCCACGAAGTGGTGACACTCTAAGATAAGCTCTATCACCAACTTCATAGGTGACTTCTCTACGCTTAGGATCTGCGTAGCTCTTCTATCGGGACTGTGCTATCTTCAATCTGTCCTTAACCAGTTTGACTTTCTCTTCTGCCTCTTTGATGAGTTCAGGTCCAAATAAACTTCTTTCTCCCACACCATTCCATAGCAATTGGGTGGTACACTTTCTCCCATAGAGAAACTCAAATGGTGCCATCTCAATACTTGCTTGATAGCTTTTGTTGTAAGAAAATTCTGCGTAAGGCAGACTTTCGTCCCAACTGGCTCCATAATCTAGAGCACATGCTCTCAACATATCTTCAAGAATCTGATTAGTCCTTTCTGTCTGTCCATCAGTCTGAGGATGAAAAGCGGTACTGAATTCCAACCTCGTTCCCAATGACTCATGTAGTTGCCTCCAAAAATGAGAAGTGAATTGGGTTCCTCTATCTGACACAATACTCTTGGGTACTCCATGTAGACATACAATTCCGCTCATATAGATCTTGGCTAACTTAGCACTTGTATAAGTTGTCTTCACGGGTATAAAATGAGCCACTTTAGTTAGGCGATCCACTACTACCCAAATAGAGTCATATCCTGACCTGGTCCTTGGTAATACGGTAATGAAATCCATACCAATCTTGTCCCACTTCCAATCAGGAATAGGTAGTGGTTGAAGCAATCCTGCTGGTTTCTGATGTTCCGCTTTCACTCTACTACATACATCACACAAAGCAATATGTTCGGCGATGTCCTTCTTGAGATTATTCCACCAAAATCTTTCCTTCATATCCATGTACATTTTGGTGTTACCCGGATGGATGGAATACGGTGAGTTGTGTGCTTCCTGTAAAATCAGTTTCCGAAGTTCCGGATCTTGTGGAACAAAGATACGTTTTCCATGCCATAAAGTACCATGTTCGTCTTCATGGAATCCTTTGGCTTTTCCTTTGCCAATCTTTTCCTTAATCTCTTCCATTTCCTTATTAGTCTTCTGGGCTTCTTTGATCTTGTCCAACAAAGTAGGTTGAACATCCAAAGACATGAGATGTCCTTCACGCACAATTTTCAATCTGAGATCTCTAAATTGGGCACACAGATCATCTGGCAATTCTCCCTTAGTAAGGCCATTCACAAAAACCTTACGGCTTAGAGCATCCGCTACCACATTTGCTTTACCGGGGTGGTATTGCAAACTCAAGTCATAGTCCTTGACGAGTTCTAGCCATCTTCTTTGTCTCATGTTAATTTCTTTCTGGGTGAAGATATACTTCAAACTTTTGTGATCTGTGGACACTTCACATCGCTTTCCCAAAAGATATTGTCTCCATGTTTTGAGTGCATGGACAACAGAGGCTAACTCTAAATCATGAGTAGGGTAGTTTACTTCATGAGTTTTGAGTTGTCTCGAGGCATAAGCCACAACTTTCCCTTCTTTCATAAGTACTGCACCTAATCCATGATGAGATGCATCACAATACACTTGGAAATCTTTCTCCAAATCTGGCAAACACAAGACTGGTGCTGTCACGAGTCTCTTCTTCAATTCTTGAAAGCTGAGTTCACAACCTTCAGACCAAGCAAATTTCTTGTCTTTCTTTAGCAATTCTGTCATAGGTTTTGCTACCTTGGAGAAATTCTCAATGAACCTTCGGTAGTAACCTGCTAAGCCAAGGAAACTACGAACCTCTTTCACTGATTTGGGAGATTCCCATTCAGTTACAGCTGAAACTTTGGCAGGATCAACTGCTACACCATCACCTGACACAACGTGTCTGAGAAAACCAACTTCATTCAACCAAAATTCACACTTGCTGAATTTGGCATATAACTTATGCTCTCTAAGCTTCTCTAGTATCAAACGTAGATGTACTTCATGCTCTTCCTTACTCTTGGAGTAGATCAAAATGTCATCGATGAAAACGACAACAAACTTATCAAGAAATTCCATGAACACCTTGTTCATCATATTCATGAAGTATGCTGGTGCATTGGTCAAACCAAATGGCATCACGGTATACTCATACAATCCATACCTTGTGGTGAAAGTTGTCTTAGGTATATCTTGTTCCCTTATCTTGAGCTGGAAATAACCTGACCGGAGATCAATCTTTGAGAACACACAAGCTCCTTCTAGCTGATCAAACAAGTCATTGATTCTGGACAAAGGGTATTTGTTCTTGATAGTCACCTCATTGAGTGAGTGGTAATCTATGCATAACCTTTGACTTCTATCTTTCTTTTCCACAAACAAAACTGGTGCTCCCCAAGATGAGGAACTTGGTTGGATAGAACCTTTCTGCAACTGTTCTCCAAGTTGCTTCTTGAGTTCTTTCAACTCATCAACTGACATCTTGTATGGTCTCTTTGCTATTGGTCCAGATCCTGGTAGCAAGTCAATAAGAAATTCTACATCTCTATCAGGTGGCATTCCTGGTAATTCCTCCGGAAACACATCCGGATATTCACTCACAATTGGTACAGTGTCCATGCTAACCCCCTTAAGAGAATTTAGCTTACTCCTTTTTGATTCAAAATTGGTATTGAATCTGATCCTTTTATGTTCTGGAGTTGTGAGTGAGACAGTATGGTTGGCACAATCTATCACTCCCTTGTGCTTAGTCATCCAGTCCATTCCCAAAATTACATCCAAACCTTGGGAGTTTAGGATTATCAAGTTAACGGGAAACTTATACTTCCCAAACTCTATGACTAGATCATGACATCCTGAATTCACTATCATTTCTCCGCTAGGAGAACTTACTTTTATAGGACACCCAATAGTTTCTACCGGTAGTTCATTTCTTTCAAAAAATGCTCTTGATATGAATGAATGAGATGCACCAGTATCAAAGAGAACAAATGCTGGAACAGAATTGAGTTTGAACTTACCAGCAACAGCATCAGGTTCCTCATAAATTTTCTCCACATTGATGTGGTTCACTTGTCCCTTTTGAAAAGGGTTGGGCTTGTTGGGTCCTTCAACTTTATTTTCTGGGCATTCATTTGCATAATGCCCCATCTTCTTGCATTTGAAACACTCAACCTGACTAAGATCCTTCTTGACAGGATGACTTCCACTGCCACTTCCACTACCACTGTGGTGGCTCTTATATCCACCCTTGTGATTCTTGTACTTGTCATTGTCATGACTACGGTGGCTCTTGTTGTCACGATGACGGTTGTGGTTGTGGTGCTTGTTGAATTTCCCATGCTTGTGGGATCCTGAACTCCCACTATCATCATAATGGGAACGTTTGTGAGACGATCCCGAGCTGTGCTTGTCAAAGTGCTTTCTCTTCCTACTTTCAACTTGTTTCATTTTGTTCTCCAAAATAGCAGCCTTGTCACAAAGAGACTGGTATGTGGGACATATGACATAGCTAACTACAGGTTCAGTTCATCATTCAACCCTTCAAGGAATTTTTCCTTCCTCTGAGCATCAGTGTCAACTTCATCCGGTGCATAACGCGCCAGATTGTTGAACTCTTCAATATATTCAGCCACGCTGCAGTGGTGCTGTTTCAGGTTATGGAACTCTTTCTTCTTCAAACTCATCACTCCGGATGAGATGTGAGCACTACGGAAACCATATTCAAAGATAGCCCATGTCACATCTGCAATGGGAGTGGTGATCTGGAAGTTATCCCACCAAGTAGTTGCTGGTCCTTCCAACAAGTGAGCTGCAAATCTGACTTTCTCTTCATCAGTACAGCCAAATGTTACCAAGTCCTTGTTCACAGAGCGTAGCCAATCATTGGCCACCATAGGATCAGTTGTTCCTGAGAACTTTGCTGGCCTCAATCTCAAGAACCTGGTAAGCATGTCAAAACCCGGTGGGTTGTTCTAATTGTTGTTGTTGTTATTGTTATTGTTGTTGTTCTGATTCTGGATGAACGTAGTCATCACCTGCATCAGCTGAGTCTGAGCTGTCATCATTTGCTGCATCTCAGGGGTGTTGTTGTTGTTGTTGTTGGGGTTGGGATTGGCACGACGGGGAGGCATCTGTGGTTTGTTCAATAGAGATAAGAATGAGATACCCATAGATGCTAACATGCACAATACATCACATAAACAATCACCAAACATGCATCATAATAAAAATAGTTCAACAACATAAACGACAAGTTTGCAAAGTAAACACACCAATAACAAGCCATCCACATGTTGTATGGTCATTGCGACTCAATGAAAAGCATGATAAATAAATGATAAATGAGTAGTCATCACTACTCCTCGGCATCAACCTCCTCCTCAACAAAGGTAAGACCTGCATTCTCCATAGCGGTCTTGTATTCCTCGACATTGGTGGTCAAGGTCTCTACTTTGGCTTTGAGAGCCCTCTTCTGAGGACGAAGCCTCTCAATCACAGTCTGCTGATGCTCGAGCTCGAAGTCCTTGGCCTCCAGTTCTGCAGTCATGTCTCGAATCCTCTTATTCCTATCTTGGACTCGCTTCTCTTGACTCTTGAACTTTCTGTCCTGACTCTCGAACTTGGCCTCCATCTCCTTGACTATCTCATCTTGCTCCGCGAAAAGCTTGTCCTTCTCACGAAGCTGCACCTGGAGTTCGTCATTGCTAAGCATGACGTTGGTCCTATCAGTGTCCACGTGCCTAAGAAGAACCTCTAAGTCCTGGAGGTATAGACGAATCGGCTCTGCTGTCTCTCTCGAAGTATCCTCGAAGTCAATGGCCTCACCATCCTCATCACGTCTACCGAAGGCGTGGAAGTGAGTACCTCTAACCTATCGAGAGTGTCTCCCTAACAAACGTCCAATCAAGTCCTGCATGACTACCTCTAGGCCTCTCTCCTTGTCATCGTGCATGAGCTTGAAGATAATTGTCTCCGTGGTAGGCTTAGTCTAGCGTCCGGGCTGATTGACCTAGAAGCCCCAAAGGTCTTTCCTCTCAAACTTGGTGAGGGGAAGTACCATGATAGTAGGAAGAGGGAGATTGAGCAAACTAGTGAGCTCAATAATACGAGGGCCAAAACGAGTTCCCTAGAACTCTTCAACAGTGCTGATGGTAACATTAGGCATCTATTTAATAAGATAGGAAAAGTTAGAATCAACAAAATTTTAAGACAGTTCACAAGACAAGGCATCACATGCATAACTTTGGAAATCAAAACACACAAGTCATGGCATACATGGATCCATTACAAACAACCAAGGTTCAACTTATTTTAAACAACATTTTGGAAAATAAAATGATAAGTGTGGTGGTCCAACTAACGAAGTACGCTTACAATTCCATCTCACTTGCCAAGTTGGCTAAAAGGGCATCCCTAGAGGCAATCTGTTTGTCTAGATCACCCATTGCTAAGTCTATGATGTCCTTCCTTAGGGTTTGGTTGGTAGCCTCTAACTCTTGGGCATGCTTCTTTTCTTCCTTAAGATCATTCTGAGTGTTGAGCATTCTGCACTTGATTCTATCACCAAGTTCTTTGATGGCCCTCCAAGCTGCATCCTATGCTGAATCAAAGAATGTGGTGTGCATCATTGTGTTGGTGACCATGCAGAATCCTGAGTCCTTGTGGTTGTCTTCCTTGTTTTTATACAAGTGAAGTTGCACCCACCAGTACTCAACTCCTTTATCCATCACAGGAAAGCCTTTGTACACAGCTGCTCCATGTATTTCCAGGGCAACCATGAGGTCCTTGAGAGCCTTGGGGAATTCTGTCTCACATTCCAAAGTCATTGTCATGAGTGGTCCCTTCTTCACGACTTCGTTGATGGAGTTCATCTACAAATAGAGATGAGAAAGAAGATTAGAAAAGTTTACGAGAAGAAAAGACAAGTGTGGAAGTTGTTGAAATTTTTTTCTTAGTCGTTTCCAATCCTAGGGTCATAATCCTATAGGCAACACAGTGCTCTGATACCATCTGTAAGATCCCTCCTTTGTAAAGGAAAGGATCCCTGTGATTGCAATGCTAGTCCCAGGATCAATGCTAGCATCCACAGTTTAAGATGAAGTACACAGAAACAAATGTCATTATTACAGTCATTCCAGAGACAACATAGTATTTTACAACTCCATGACCACAGGCCTAGTACAAGAGTTTAAATAAGTAAATAGATAAATAAGTCTTCATCTTCATGTGCCACAGGCAAGCATGTTGAGTGTAGACTCATGACTCCTAATCATCATCAGAATATCCTGCAACATCACAAGTTACAGCCACAGTGGGTCAATACATTGGAATAGTATTGGCAAGTGATACCTTAGAAGAATATTGGTGGACTAGATACTATATGCAATTTGGCTAAGTGTAGCTTAGGCTTGCTTGCTCAAAATAGGTTTTGCCTATTAGTTGAAAACACTAAGTTTTTCTTTGTCAAAAACTTTCCCCAAGGAACCACCAATAGACATTGGGGTCCTTCACCCTTGTTCAACCACAAGTTTTACTTAGAAATTGGGATGAGGAGATTCTTGATAGCTTCCATGTCTTGATGCTCAAGTTGTCCAATACCAGGGACATGGCTAAGTACTTAGATTCTTCCATCTGCAGAGGTTGTGCACTTTCCCCACAAGACTTGATTTTCACCAAGACAGGACCTTTCAGAAGCCTTCCCTTAGACCAAATGGACGCGTTCCTACCTATCATCCCACTACCACCAACTGTCCAAATGGCTAAGTTATTGCAACCTATGTGATCCAGGCAGAGCCCATATTGCCAAGTGGCTGCACTAGAAGCTTCTTAACATTTGGCCTCTCAAATCCCTTTGTTCCTGGGTGGCTTTCCACAAGTGAGATACACAAGGTAAACCATATAAATGGGCCTTGTCTAACCACTCAACATAAACCATTCCTTCCATTCCACCCAGGTGTTTCATTCACTTAGTTGTTTTATTAAGAAAAACACAAGTCCAAAGACTTAGAAATATTTTATCATAGCATGAATATTTTACCACCCTTGGTTGCTACTACCTAGGCTAAGCATGGCATAGACAAACATCTTAACTTAGAAATTTCTAGCAATTCTACAACTACTAGGATTTCCCAAGCATAGCATATAAGCAAAATATAACCATGCAAGACTAGAAAAAATATTTCTAATGCATAGTTAAAAAACATAGGGATAAAATCATGAAGCACCACTTGCCTTGGTAGTTTGGAGAGTAGCTACAATCCTCACAATCACAATCACTATTTGCACCAAAATCTACACATAAAATTATAGCACCAAATCACATACAAAATAAATACAAGAAAAAATATATGGATGCATGCAATATGATATGTGATGATTTTCTATACTCAACAAGACAAGTGCACAATACTGGTTCATAAACAAGTTCAAAACTAGCCAAACAATCTTTATTTGAACACTAAAACAATTCTCAAATAATTAATATACACAAAATAGGCCTACACATGTTTCTGTGAAAATAACCATTTTAACAGAAACAAAACATTAAACACATTGCATATTTGGAAAGGGCTTTCTCTCCTGATTCCATTGATATCAAATTTGTCAAATTTGGACATGGGAATCTAAAGTTATGATTAAAACAAAATCAAACATCTAATAGATTCAAATTCTGATTTTAAATCTAACTAGTAGACAAGCCGCGTGTTTCTATTGGTTGGTACCGGTTCGGGTGGATCGATCAACGAGAGCCACACGATTTAAATGAAGATGCACGGCCAGATCTAGCGCGTACCCCTTCGTTAAGTGAATCTAACGCAGCCGATGGATCTAGATCTAACGGTCCGCGATCAAGCGACCATACTCTGGCGATGCTGTTAGACCCCTCCTTTATAAAGGAAAGGATCCCTGTGATTGCATTGCTAGCCCTGGATCAATGCTAGCATCCACAGTTTTAGATGAAGTACACAGATACAAAGGACGTTTATTACATTCATTCCAGAGATAAAACATAGTCTTTTACAACTCAGGGCCATAGGCCTAATACAAGAGTTTAAGGAATAAGTAAATAAACATAAGTCTTCATCTTCATGTGCCACAGGCAAGCATGTTGAGTGTAGACTCATGACTCCTACTCATCATCGGAGTAACCTGCAACATCACAAGTTACAGCCACAGAGGGTCAATACTTTGGAATAGTATTGGCAAGTGATACCTTAGTATATATTTAGTGGACTATATTACTATATGCATTTGGCTAAGTGTAGCTTGGCTTGCTTTTCTTGAAAATAGGTTTTACCTATTAGTTGAAATCACTAAGTTTTCTTTATCAAAAACTTCCCAAGAAACCACCAATAGACATTGGGGTCCTTCACCCTTGTTCACCCACAAGTTTTACTTATAAGTTGGAATGATGAGATTCTTGTAGCTTCCATGTCTTGATGCTCAAGTTGTCCATTACCTTGGACTAGGCTAAGTACTTAGGTTTTCCATCTGCAGAGGTTGTGCACTTTCCCCACCAGACTTGGTTTCCCAAGACAGGACCTTTCAGAAGCCTTTCCTTAGTCAAATGGACGCGCTCCAACCTATCATACCCACTACCACCAACTGTCCAAGTGACTAAGTTCTAGCAACCTATATGATCATGGTAGAGCCCATATTGCCAAGTGGTTGCACTGTAAGCTTTCTCAACACTTGGCTTCCAAATCCCTTTGTGCCTGGGTGGCATACCACAAGTGAGATACACAACCCAAGTCCATGGCCTTGTGTAACCACTCAACATAATCCAATCCTTCCATTCCACCCAGGAGGTTCATTTGACTTAGTTGTTTTATTAGGAAAGCATAAGTCTCATGACTTAGAATATTTTCATCATAGTAAGTATAGATTTTCACCAACCCTTGTTTGCTAAATAGCTAGGCTAAGCATGGTATGATAACTTAACTTAGGAAAATTCCCTAGCAATTCTACAATTCTACACTACTTAGGATTTCCCAACTTAGCATTAGGCAAAAGTAGCATGCGAGATTTAGCAAAATATCTAATGCTAATACAAAACATAGGATAGAAATATTCATGAAAATATCACTTGCCTTGGTAATGGGGAGAGTAGCACTCCTCACAATCACAATCACTAGCAAAATCTACACAAAAATTTGTAGCACACCATTACACACAATTATATAAAATCAAAAATAATATGAATGCATGCATGCAAGAATTTACTAAGTGGTGATTTTGAAAACTCTACCAAGCATGTGCATGTTTACAGAAGCTTAACAAGTCACAAGTTTGCCAACTAAACTTATTTATCCCTAAAACAAACTACTAAACTAAATCCACACTCAAAATAGTCTTAAACATGTTTCTACAAATAAAGTCATTCTAATGGTTACTATTTGTTAAACATTTTGTATAATCAGAAAGGCCTTGTTTCACTGAATCCAACGGTATAAAGTTTGTGAAATTCCAACGTGGCAATCAAAAGTTATAAGCATTTGAAATTTGGATCAAATTCTGGTTTTAATTCTGTTTTTAGTTCTAACACTTTGCCACACGTCGCGTACCTATTGGCGCGTACCGCTTCGGTTGGATCGGGTCCTGCGGACCGCACGATCTAAGTGGGATCTGGTGGCTCAGATGCGCGCCTACCCCTTCGTTTAAAATTCTATCCTAGCCCTACGATACAGATCCAACGGCCTAAATCACCAAGCCAAAATCTGGCGGCGCTTAGCGGCTGCGCGCGGCGGCGACGACCAGACGGTGGCGGCGCCGGCGATACCGGTCACTAGGAGGATAGGGAAGGTACTCACCGAGATCGCAAGGACGTGGGGATGCTCAACTTGTGGACAGCTCGGCAAGGGGCGCTCAGGGTTGCGGTGGATTCCTCGCCGGAGTTGGATCTGGCAACGGTGGCTCTGCTCGAGGTCGAAGGCGACGTTGTAGATCACTAGGAGGCAAACGGAGGATGTGGTCAGATGCAGAAGACCACGGCGAAGATGCGTGCGTGAAAAACAAGGTTCGGAGCGGTCTGGACTTACCGCTGGAGCTCGCCGGAGTTGAAGCTGGAGACGGTGGCGGTCAGTCGTTTGCGTAGCCGATGTTCTGGGTCACCCGTGGGAAAACCAGGAGTGTTAGGAGATGCGTGAGATCAAGTTGAGTCTGTTTGTGTGAAGCAGAGGCAGAGGGGTGGTCGGAGGCGGCCGAAATTGCTGCGGCAGCTCGTCGGAGACGGCGGGGTTGCAGAGAGCAATTCGTGCAGCCTGGGGCGCTCTGGGCTTGGGAGTTGGGGGAGAAGAGCGAGGGGACAGAGGGGGTTTAAATAGCCTGGTCGCGAGCGAGAATTACTCGGGCATTGATACGAATTGAAGCCGTGAATCAAACAGGAAACGGCCGTGCTGATTTGGGGATGAACTGGTCGTGCGGGTGGAGACGACGATGCTCGAGTGGGCCGCGGTTGTCAGCGAGAGAGGGGAGTGGAAGCGGGTCCCTTCTGTCAGTGAGCTGGTGGGTGCGAGAGTGGGTAAAGAAAACGATTCGCGGGGTGTGCACTACTGGGCTAGTCTGGGCCGTGTTGGGCTGGGCCGGCCAGATTGGCTGGTTTGGCTATTTTTTCTTCTCAATTGCTTTTCTTTTTCAGATTGAATTTCTAGAAATGGTTTTTAAACCCAAATTCAAATCTGTTTGAATCCAAAGCTTTACAGGACTTTTGTAAAATAAAACTTGTTCTTAAATGAGTGTCAAACACATCTGAACAATTCAGAACACTTGAGTCTTTTTGAAAATAAATTAAACTATGCCTTTATGAGAGGTGATAGTAGGCATAGAATTTGTTTTAATTCATATTTTGCTTTGTTATTTTGCTCAAGCTTTTGAGACCAGTTATGTTTGAATTCAAAACATTCTAAATGAATAACAACATCTTTCCCAAAAGCATGTAGCACAAAGGCTAGGGTTTTCATACATAAAATGATGAGTCACAATTTCTCCTGTTTCTGAAATGATTTTGAGAAAAGCCCTAAATGATGATGAATGCAAGGATGATATGAATGAGTTTTGGAATATGAATTTAGGGATGTTACAAATCTAACCCCCTTAAGATGAATCTCGCCCTCGAGATTCGGATTGGCTAGCAAATAGGTGAGGGTGGTCTTTCCGAAGATCATCTTCTCTTTCCCATGTTGCTTCCTCTTCGGAGTGATGATTCCATTGTACCTTGCAAAACTTGATAGTTTTTGTCCTTGTGACTCTTTCTGCGGTCTCAAGAATCTTGACAGGCTTTTCCTCATAGGTGAGATCACCTTCTAGCTGGACTTCCTCCAAGGGTATGGTATCCTTCAAGGATGATTCTTCCATCTCTGGGTGACATTTCTTAAGCTGACTCACATGAAACACATTATGGACAGCTGACAGAGACTCTGGCAATTCAACTTCATATGCAACCTCTCCCTTGCGACTTAGAATCTTGAATGGCCCAACATATCTTGGTGCCAACTTTCCTTTGACTCCAAATCTTTTCACTCCACGAAGTGGTGATACTCTAAGATAAGCTCTATCCCCAACTTCGTAGGTGACTTCTCTACGCTTAGAATCCGCGTAGCTTTTCTGTCGGGACTGTGCTATCTTCAACCTGTCCTTAACCAATTTGACTTTATCTTCGGCGTCTTTGATAAGATCAGGTCCAAATAAATTTCTTTCTCCCACACCATTCCATAACAATGGGGTGGTACACTTCCTTCCGTAGAGTAACTCAAATGGTGCCATTCCAATACTAGATTGATGACTGTTATTGTAAGAGAATTCTGCGTAAGGCAAACTTTCATCCCAACTTGCTCCATAGTCTAGGGCACATGCCCTCAACATGTCTTCAAGAATCTGATTAGTCCTTTCCGTTTGTCCATCAGTTTGAGGATGAAAAGCAGTGCTGAATTCCAACCTCGTTCCAAAGGATTCATGAAGCTGTCTCCAAAAGTGAGAAGTGAACTGAGTTCCTCTATCTGACACAATACTCTTAGGCACACCGTGAAGGCATATAATTCTGCTCATGTAGATCTTTGCTAACTTGGCACTTGTATAAGTTGTCTTCACGGGTATAAAATGAGCCACTTTAGTTAGGCGATCCACTACTACCCATATGGAATCATACCCTGACCTGGTCCTTGGTAATCCGATAATGAAATCCATACCGATATTTTCCCACTTCCATTCAGGAATAGGCAGTGGTTGAAGCAAACCCGCTGGTTTCTGATGCTCCGCTTTTACTCTGCTACACACATCACACAAAGCAATATGCTCGGCGATGTCCCTTTTTAGGTTGTTCCACCAAAATCTTTCTTTCATATCCATGTACATCTTGGTGTTTCCTGGGTGAATAGAATACAGAGAGTTGTGGGCTTCCTGTAAAATCAGTTTCCGCAACTCCGGGTCTTGTGGAACACATATACGTTTCCCGTGCCATAAAGTACCTTGTTCCTCTATATGGAAACTCTTAGCTTTCCCTAGACTAATATTCTCCTTAATCTTTTCAATTTCCTTATCAGTCTTCTGAGCTTCTCGGATCTTGTCCAATAAAGTGGGTTGAACATCTAAGGACATGAGATGTCCTTCAGGCACAATCTCCAATCTGAGTTCTTTGAATTGCTTACACAAGTCATCTGGCAATTCTCCTTTGGTAAGGCCATTTACAAACGTCTTACGACTTAGAGCATCTGCTACTACATTTGCTTTACCGGGGTGGTATTGCAAACTTAAGTCGTAATCCTTGATAAGATCTAGCCATCTCCTTTGTCTCATATTGATTTCCTTCTGGGTGAAGATATACTTCAAACTCTTATGATCGGTGAATACTTCACAACGTTTTCCCAAAAGGTAATGTCTCCATGTTTTGAGTGCATGGACGACAGAGGCTAACTCCAAATCATGAGTAGGATAGTTTACTTCATGAGTTTTGAGTTGTCTCGAGGCATAGGCCACAACTTTACCGTCTTGCATAAGTATGGCACCTAATCCTTGATGCGAAGCATCACAATACACTTGGAAATCCTTTTCCAAATCTGGCAGTCATAGAACCGGTGCTGTCACAAGTCTCTTCTTTAATTCCTGAAAGCTGACTTCACAACCTTCAGACCATGCAAACTTCTTATCCTTCTTTAATAATTCAGTCATTGGTTTAGCAACCTTTGAGAAATTCTCAATGAACCTTCTGTAGTAACCTGCTAAGCCGAGGAAACTACGAACTTCTTTCACATTCTTGGGAGATTCCCATTCTGTCACAGCTGAAACTTTAGCAGGATCAACTGCCACACCATCCTTTGTCATAACATGACCAAGAAAACCAACTTCCTCTAACCAAAACTCACACTTGCTGAATTTGGCATAAAGTTTATTCTCTCTTAACTTTTCAAGTATCAAGCGTAAGTGTCTTTCATGTTCTTCTTTGCTCTTGGAATAGACTAAGATGTCATCGATGAAAACGACAACAAATTTGTCAAGGAATTCCATGAACACCTTGTTCATCATATTCATGAAGTATGCTGGAGCGTTGGTTAAACCAAAAGGCATCACAGTGTACTCATACAATCCATACCTTGTGGTGAATGCTGTTTTAGGTATGTCTTGCTCTCTTATTTTGAGTTGAAAATAACCTGACCGAAGATCAATCTTCGAGAACACACATGCTCCTTCTAGCTGATCAAACAAGTCGTTGATTCTTGGCAAAGGATATTTGTTCTTGATGGTTACCTCGTTGAGAGAACGGTAGTCAATGCATAATCTTTGTGTTCTATCCTTCTTCTCCACGAACAATACTGGGGCTCCCCAAGATGAAGAACTTAGTTGAATAAACCCTTTCTGCAACTGTTCTCCTAGTTGTTTCTTGAGCTCTTTCAGTTCATCAACTGACATTTTGTACGGTCTTTTTGCTATTGGTCTAGAACCTGGTACTAAATCTATCAGGAACTCCACATCTCTATCTGGTGGCATTCCTGGTAATTCTTCCGGAAATACATCCGGATACTCACACACAATTGGCACACTGTCCATGCTAACCCCCTTAAGAGAATTCAGCTTACTTCCTTTGGATTCAAAGTTTGACCTGAATTTTATTCTTTTTCCCTCTGGGGTTGTGAGTGCAACAGTACGATTAGCACAATCTAGTACTCCTTCATACTTAGCCATCCAATCCATTCCCAAAATTACGTCTAGTCCTTGGGAATCTAGGATTATCAGGCTCACTGGAAACTTATGCTTTCCAAATTCTATGACAAGATCCCGACATCCAAGACTTACTATCATATCTCCACCTGGAGAACTAACTTTTATTGGACACCCAATGTTTTCAGATGCAAACCCATTTCTATCAACAAATGCTTTTGATATGAATGAATGAGATGCACCAGTGTCAAAGAGTACAAATGCTGGAATGGAATTGAGTCTGAACTTACCAGCAACGGCATCAGGCTCCTCATAGACCTCCTCCACATTGATGTGGTTAACCTGTCCTTTCTGGAAAGGATTGGGCTTGTTAGGCCCTTCAACTTTCTTCTCAGGGCACTCATTAGCATAATGCCCCAGCTTCTTGCATTTGAAGCACTCAACCTGACTGATGTCCTTTTTAGGAGGTTGGCTTCCACTTCCACTTCCACTGTGGTGTCTCTTATGTCCACCCTTGTGGTTCTTGTGCTTATCATTGTCATGACTGCGATGATCTTGTTGTCATGACGGTTGTGGTTGTGGTGCTTGTTGAATTTCCCATGCTTGTGGGATCCTGAGCTGCCACTGTCATCATAGTGAGATCGTTTGTGAGACGACCCCGAGCTGTGCTTGTCGGAGTGTTTCCTTTTTCTACTCTCGACTTGCTTTATTTTACTCTCCAAAATAGCAGCCTTGTCACACAGAGACTGGTAAGTTGGAACATATGCCACAGACAGCTGCAGATTCAGCTCATCATTCAAGCCCTCCAGAAACTTTTCCTTTCTTTTGGCATCTGTGTCAACTTCATCCGGTGCATAGCGTGCCAGATTGTTGAACTCTTCTATGTATTCAGCCACGCTGCGGTGGCGCTGCTTTAAGTTGTGAAACTCTTTCTTTTTCAGGCTCATCATTCCCGATGAGATGTGAGCAGTGCGAAAGCCATCTTTAAAGATAGCCCAAGTCACCTCATCAATAGGAGTGGTGATTTGGAAGTTGTCCCACCATGTGGCGGCTGGTCCTTCCAACAGATGTGCTGCGAACCTGACTTTTTCAGCATCCGTGCAGCCCACGGTCACTAAGTCCTTGTTCACGGAACGTAGCCAATCATTGGCCACCATGGGATCAGTTGTCCCCGAAAACTTTGCTGGCCTCAATCGCAGAAACCTGGTGAGCATATCAAAACCCGGAGGGTTGTTGTTGTTGTTGTTATTGTTGTTGTTGTTATTGGGGTTGTTGTTGTTGTTATTCTGGTTTTGAATGAATGTCGTCATCATTTGCATAAGTTGTGTTTGCGCATTCATCATTTGTTGCATTTCCGGGGTGATGTTGTTGGGGTTGGGGTTTGCGCGACGGGGAGGCATCTGTGGTTTGTTCAAATAGATAAGAATGAGATACCCATAGATGTTTTATGCACAATACATCACAAGAAAACACATAGCATGCAACTCATGAATAAAAAGAATCAACAACCAGATAATAAGTTCATGAAATAAAACACACCAGTGGCAAGCCATCCACATGTCGGATGGTCCAATAACAAGTTCACAAATAACAAGTACGAATATGAAAGGTAAACGAGTAGTCAAGTCTACTCATCAGCATCAATCCCCTCCTCGACGAAGGTAAGACATGCGTTCTCCATCGCGGTCTTGTTCTCCTCAATCGTAGTGGTCAAGGAATCGACCTTGGCCTTGAGAACCCTCTTCTGGGAGCGAAGCCTCTCAATAACCATCTGCTGCTGCTCTAGCTCGAAATCCTTAGACTTCAGTTCCTCGGTCATGTCCCGGATCTTCTTGTTCCTATCCTGGACGCGTTTCTCCTGACTCTTGAACTTGCGGTCCTGGGCCTCGAACTTCGTCTCCATTTCCTTGATCATCTCGTCCTGCTGTGCGAAAAGCTTGTCCTTCTCGCGTAGCTGCACCTGAAGCTCGTCATTGCTGAGCATGACGTTCGTCCTGTCCGTGTCCACGTGCCTGATAAGAGACTCTAAGTCCTGGAGATAGAGACGTATCGGCTCCGCTACGTCCCTCGAGTCGTCCTCAAAGTCAATGGACTCTCCATCAACATCACGTCTTCCGAAGACGTGGATGTGAGTGCCCCTAACCTGTCGGGAGTGACGGCCTAACAGACGTCCTATCAGGTCCTGCATGACTACCTCCATGCCTCTCTCCCTGTCGTCGTGCATCAGCTTGAAGACGATGGCCTCTGTAGTGGGCTCTGTCTGGCGTCCGGGCTGGTTCACCTTGAAGCCCCAGAGGTCCTTCCTCTCGAACTTGGTGAGTGGGTACACTGTGATGGTGGGCAGAGGGAGATCGAGCAAAGTGGTAAGCTCAACGATACGGGGGCCAAAACGGGTAACCTGGAGCTCCTCGACAGTGCTGATGGTAATAGGCATCTAATTTATAAGATTGAAAAAGTTAGAACAACACAATTTAAGGTATAACAAGACAAACATTCATACATATCCATGGAACACAAACTCAACCAAGTCATGCATACATAACTCCATTACATCAATCATGGTCCAAACTTTATTTAAGGTATCATTTTGGGAAAATAAGGTGATAGGTGGTGGTCCAACTAACGAAGTGTGCTTACAATCCTATCTCACTGGATCTGGTGGCTATCACAATGTTTCTAGAGGCAACCCACCTATCTTGTTCACATGATTCCATCAGTAAGTCTATTATATCTCCCCTTAACTCTTGGTTGGTGGTTTCCAACTCATGGGTAAGTTCCTTCTCTTTCTCTAAGTCTTTTTGGAGGTTGAGCATTCTGCACTTGACTCTAGCACTTAGTTCCTTGATAGTCTTCCAAGCTGCATCTCTGGCTGACTCAAAGAATGTGGTGTGCATTATAGTGTTGGTGTACATGCAGAATCCCCTTTCTTTGTGGTTGTCTTCCTTGGTTTTGTACAAGTGAAGTTGCACCCACCAATACTCCACTCCTTCATCCATCACTGGAAAGCCTTTGTATATAGCTGCTCCATGTACTTCCATTGCCACCATGAGGTCCTTGAGAATCTTGGGAAACTCAGTTTCACACTCCAAGGTCATGGTCATGAGTGGTCCTTTCTTCACGGCTTCGTTGATGGAGTTCATCTACAAATAGAGATGAGAATGAGAAGATTAGAAAAGTTTACAAGAAGAATAGACAAGTGTAGAAGTATTTAAAATTTTCCTTAGTGGTTTCCAATCCTAGGGTCATAATCCTACAGGCAACACAGTGCTCTGATACCATCTGTTAGACCCCTCCTTTATAAAGGAAAGGATCCCTGTGATTGCAATGCTAGTCCCTGGATCAATGCTAGCATCCACAGTTTTAGATGAAGTACATAGATACAAAGGTCGTTTATTACATTCATTCCAGAGATAGAACATAGTCTTTTACAACTCAGGGCCATAGGCCTAATACAAGAGTTTAAGGAATAAGTAAATAAACATAAGTATTCATCTTCATGTGCCACAGGCAAGCATGTTGAGTGTAGACTCATGACTCCTACTCATCATCGGAGTAACCTGCAACATCACAAGTTACAGCCACAGAGGGTCAATACGTTGGAATAGTATTGGCAAGTGATACCTTAGTATATATTTAGTGGACTATATTACTATATGCATTTGGCTAAGTGTAGCTTGGCTTGCTTTGCTTGAAAATAGGTTTTACCTATTAGTTGAAATCACTAAGTTTTCTTTATCAAAAACTTCCCAAGAAACCACCAATAGACATCTGGGTCCTTCACCCTTGTTCACCCACAAGTTTTACTTATAAGTTGGAATGATGAGATTCTTGTAGCTTCCATGTCTTGATGCTCAAGTTGTCCATTACCTTGGACTAGGCTAAGTACTTAGGTTTTCCATCTGCAGAGGTTGTGCACTTTCCCCACCAGACTTGGTTTCCCAAGACAGGACCTTTCAGAAGCCTTTCCTTAGTCAAATGGACGCGCTCCAACCTATCATACCCACTACCACCAACTGTCCAAGTGACTAAGTTCTAGCAACCTATATGATCATGGCAGAGCCCATATTGCCAAGTGGTTGCACTGTAAGCTTTCTCAACACTTGGCTTCCAAATCCCTTTGTGCCTGGGTGGCATACCACAAGTGAGATACACAACCCAAGTCCATGGCCTTGTGTAACCACTCAACATAACCCAATCCTTCCATTCCACCCAGGAGGTTCATTTGACTTAGTTGTTTTATTAGGAAAGCATAAGTCTCATGACTTAGAATATTTTCATCATAGTAAGTATAGATTTTCACCAACCCCTGTTTGCTAAATAGCTAGGCTAAGCATGGTATGATAACTTAACTTAGGAAAATTCCCTAGCAATTCTACAATTCTACACTACTTAGGATTTCCCAAGTTAGCATTAGGCAAAAGTAGCATGCAAGATTTAGCAAAATTTCTAATGCTAATACAAAACATAGGATAGAAATATTCATGAAAATATCACTTGCCTTGGTAATGGAGAGAGTAGCACTCCTCACAATCACAATCACTAGCAAAATCTACACAAAAATTTGTAGCACACCATTACACACAATTATATAAAATCAAAAATAATATGAATGCATGCATGCAAGAATTTACTAAGTGGTGATTTTGAAAACTCTACCAAGCATGTGCATGTTTACAGAAGCTTAACAAGTCACAAGTTTGCCAACTAAACTTATTTATCCCTAAAACAAACTACTAAACTAAATCCACACTCAAAATAGTCTTAAACATGTTTCTACAAATAAAGTCATTCTAATGGTTACTATTTGTTAAACATTTTGTATAATCAGAAAGGCCTTGTTTCACTGAATCTAACGGTATAAAGTTTGTGAAATTCCAACGTGGCAATCAAAAGTTATAAGCATTTGAAATTTGGATCAAATTCTGGTTTTAATTCTGTTTTTAGTTCTAACACTTTGCCACGCGTCGCGTCCCTATTGGCGCGTACCGCTTCGGTTGGATCGGGTCCTGCGGACCGCACGATCTAAGTGGGATCTGGCGGCTCAGATGCGCGCCTACCCCTTCGTTTAAAATTCTATCCTAGCCCTACGATACAGATCCAACGGCCTAAATCACCAACCCAAAATCTGGCGGCGCTTAGCGGCTGCGCGCGGCGGCGACGACCAGACGGTGGCGGCGCCGGCGATACCGGTCACTAGGAGGATAGGGAAGGTACTCACCGAGATCGCAAGGACGTGGGGATGCTCAACTTGTGGACAGCTCGGCAAGGGGCGCTCAGGGTTGCGGTGGATTCCTCGCCGGAGTTGGATCTGGCAACGGTGGCTCTGCTCGAGGTCGAAGGCGACGTTGTAGATCACTAGGAGGCAAACGGAGGATGTGGTCAGATGCAGAAGACCACTGCGAAGATGCGTGCGTGAAAAACAAGGTTCGGAGCGGTCTGGACTTACCGCTGGAGCTCGCCGGAGTTGAAGCTGGAGACTATGGCGGTCAGTCGTTTGCGTAGCCGACGTTCTGGGTCACCCGTGGGCAAACCAGGAGTGTTAGGAGATGCGTGAGATCAAGTGGAGTCTGTTTGTGTGAAGCAGAGGCAGAGGGGTGGTCGGAGGCGGCCGGAATTGCTGCGGCAGCTCGTCGGAGACGGCGGGGTTGCAGAGAGCAATTCGTGCAGCCTGGGGGCGCTCTAGGCTTGGGAGTTGGGGGAGAAGAGCGAGGGGACAGAGGGGGTTTAAATAGCCTGGTCGCGAGCGAGAATTACTCGGGCATTGATACGAATTGAAGCCGTGAATCAAACAGGAAACGGCCGTGCTGATTTGGGGATGAACTGGTCGTGCGGGTGGAGACGACGATGCTCGAGTGGGCCGCGGTTGTCAGCGAGAGAGGGGAGTGGAAGCGGGTCCCTTCTGTCAGTGAGCTGGTGGGTGCGAGAGTGGGTAAAGAAAACGATTCGCGGGGTGTGCACTACTGGGCTAGTCTGGGCCGCGTTGGGCTGGGCCGGCCAGTTGGCTGGTTTGGCTATTTTTTCTTCTCAATTCCTTTTCTTTTTCAGATTGAATTTCTAGAAATGGTTTTTAAACCCAAATTCAAATCTATTTGAATCCAAAGATTTACAGGACTTTTGTAAAATAAAACTTGTTCTTAAATGAGTGTCAAACACATCTGAACAATTCAGAACACTTGAGTCTTTTTGAAAATAAATTAAACTATGCCTTTATGAGAGGTGATAGTAGGCATAGAATTTGTTTTAATTCATATTTTGCTTTGTTATTTTGCTCAAGCTTTTGAGACCAGTTATGTTTGAATTCAAAACATTCTGAATGAATAACAACGTCTTTCCCAAAAGCATGTAGCACAAAGGCTAGGGTTTTCATACATAAAATGATGAGTCACAATTTCTCCTGTTTCTGAAATGATTTTGAGAAAAGCCCTAAATGATGATGAATGCAAGGATGATATGAATGAGTTTTGGAATATGAATTTAGGGATGTTACAGGTGCTAGCGGTGGCGACTGGCAGCAGCGGCTCTGTCCACGGTGGCGTGGCGACTACAGGGGGTTTTGGGGTCGTCGGAGATGCTTACCAGACTCGCGGCGATGTACTGAAGCTCAACGTGGCGATGGCTTGACAAGGGGCGCACGGACACAGCAGCACGAACTCGTCGGAGTTGCTGGCAGCGTCGGATGCTCTCTGTCAGAGTCAAAGGCGACGTTCTGGGGCACGAGGATCCAAACAAAAAGTATCAGTAGGTGCACTAGATGTAGGCGAACATGCTCGTGTGATTCAGAAACAGAGGGGAACACGAGGCTCACCGAATTTTGTCGCTGGAGTTGGAGACGGCGTCAGGAACTTGCGGTGTTTGATGGATTCGACAACCTGGGGCAGTACAGGATGAACCAAGGATGTCAGAAGGTGCGCAAGGATGTTGCGAAGCAGTCTGTATGAACTAGAGAGGAAGGGGCGCACGGAGCTCACCGGGATTGGTCGCCGGAGTGGGTTCTGTCTGCGGCGGTGTAAGGGCGATTACCGGCAGCCTGGGGGCGCTCTGTGTTCGGGGTCTGGGGGAAAATGGAGAGGGGGCAGAGGCGGTTTAAGTAGCAGGGTCGGGGGAGGAAATTACTCGCGCAATCAATCGAATTGAAGCGAGGTTAAATCACCGGAAACAGCCGGCATAATTTGGGGAAGAAGGGGTCGCAGGGTGGAGACGACGACGGTCGAGTGGGCCGCGATTGTCAGTGAGAGAAATAGAGGGGAGGTGGGGTCAGGCAGTCAGTCACTCCGCGGATTTGTTTGCGAGTACAGAAAAACGGTTCGCGGAAGGGTTGCTGGGCTATCTGGGCCGAGTTGGGCCAGATTAGGTTGTTTTCTTTTTTTTTCTCTTTAACCCTTTTTTTTTCTGTTTGATTTTTCTAAAATGATTTTCAAACCTCATTTCAAATCAGTTTGATTTCAAACTTTCTCTGGTCTTTTGTGCAGTGAACTTTGTACTCAAATATGTGTCAAACATATTTGTTCACTCAAACACTCTTGGTCCTTTGAAGAATAAAAATAGAACCAAGCCTTTTATGAGATATAAAATAGGCATAGTTTTGGTTTTAAATTTATATTTTGTTTTGAAACTTTGCTCAAGCTTTTGGAAGAATTTAAGTTCGAATACAAAACATTACTTAATACAATATAAGTGCCCTTCTCATTAGAAAGTAGCACTATGGCTAGGGTATACACACATAAAATAATGAGCACATTTGCTCCTGTTTTTGGAATGGTTTAGAAAATGAACTCTATATGATCATGGATGCATGGATGATATGCATGAATTTTAAAACTTTATTTTAGGGATGTTACACTATACGGCGGAAACAAATGTTCTGGCCGTATAGTTGTGACCGTATAGTTCCGTCCGACCACAGAAACTCCACGGGAAAGTACCTCCAACACCAAAACTTCAATTCTTTTTCTCTCTTCTACCTACAAACTCTCTCAAAATCTCAAGGGATCCTCATCTCTACTCAATTTCGATCGATTTCCTTGCACACAAGTGATCTACGGTATGTTTCTCCTCTGGTTCTCCAATTAATTTTTGCAAATTTATCTACGATCTATTGTCATTATCAATCTAGGATGAGACCTACTATGAACTAATTGCCATGTTTCTCTTGCCTAGATTATTATTTTGAGGATATTCTTTAGTGTGCTATGATGAGGAATATGTTATGCTTATTACTATTGGATCAAAAAAATATTTTTTGTCTTTCTTATTATTTTAGAAGATGAAAACATGGAACCAAACACGTGCTTGTGCCGCAGCGAGTTCTTCTCAGTTTGTTACGACAGCTTAGGACCACATGGGGATACTGTTTAGGAATGAGCTCCAACATGATCGCTTCAACAAGATCAAGAACCGAGAAGTGAAGACAACCAAGTGGGCTTGTCCCGTTATATTGAATCAACACGGTATTTCTAATGACTTCAAATTACTTTGCAATAGGATTGGCCTGCAAAACTTTGTATTCCATGATGTGCCTACTTATCGCCGGTTAACTCTTGAATTTTTAAGTTCTTTGCAAAGCACCATTAAAACATGGCACGGAGAGGACACAATTTATGAATAATAATTATACATTCACACTTGATGAATGGTGCAATTGTTTACCAAACAATGATGTTAATGCCTTACGCGCATCTTATGCTGACATGAACCCTTCCCCAGATCACTATTATAATAGAATGAGTTTCACTTCTAGAGTCGATAAGGGGAAGAATATTCAGCATCCTTCTATTCGCTATTTGCTCTATGTTATTGCTAACACCTTGCAGGCACGAAATGAGTTTACAAGACTCAATGAGGAGGACATCTTGGTTCTCTCAAAAGCTGCTTTCAACAACTTGTCACTCAACCTGGGCGCAATTCTTGTGTGCTACTTGTAGCACCAATCCTCCCAAAGCCAAGGACCAATCACAGGTGGAGGTGTCATCACCGTTCTTGCCATTTCCCTAGGCATCGACCTAGGTGAGTTGCAACCATTGCTAGGTGAGCGACGTGTTGCTTTCTCTACTTTAAAAGCTTGTGGAATGCTCACTAGGAGAGGTGGTGTTTATTACTTGAATATTGCAGGAGCTGGGCATCCCTACCCCGCTCCTCTGCCTAATGGTCTTTTCTCTCTCGAGGAGGGACGTTTGCTATATGATGTGAAGGTTGAACAACATCAATCCGAGGAGAATATTCCGGATGAGGATGAGGACCAAGAAGAGGAGCAATAAGTTCCTTATCAAGAGGAGAAGCCACCAAACCGGTTCACTACATATCAAGACTTCCAAGAACTTGTAGGAACTATGGAGGGGACGCATAATCTCCTTCTGAACCTTTGAGAAACCACTAGTAACTTATCAAATCAATTTGTGAACTGGAGTTACAACTTTTTCCCGCCACCTCAATGATTTGAAGGGCTTACAAAAGCCGAACCTTGGGGAAGTTTCCTTATTATCTTTATTTGGCGTTCATTTGTTTTATTTTTATTTCGAGGTTATGCTTTTAATTTGAGTTTATAAGCACTCTTGTTGGTATCCCCAACACTCTATCTTTAGTTGTTTATTTTTTTCGAGATTTTCAAGCCGAGCTTGGCCGCCAATTTTTATTCTTTAATTCCCTCTCTCAAAAACAACAAAAAGATTTTTCCATTTATCTTTATTTTCCGTTTTTTTGTATTCTCCTCAAGGTTCTCACATATTTGCAGGAGAGTGATCGACTTCGAGTTTCCAAGAAACAAATCAAAAGGGAAGAGAAGTGCAACCTAACATGATAGGTGTGCCTTATGACTCCCCACTTTTGAAGTTTGAGAAACACATGCTAGTTAGTAGTAAATGTTAAGATGTTATATTGGTGGAGTGAGTCTTTATATTGGAGTAAAATTTTGTTTGCATGGGTATTTAGTTGAGTATGTTTTGTTCTAGCTATTTTAGTTAACCAAGTATTGCCTAAAAATTTGCTAAATAACTGAAATAAGAAAAAGTCTCACAATTGAAGACTTGGGTGTTGTAGTGTTTAGTCTTGAAAGCTCATTCCTAGAGACACTCAACACCATAGAAAATAATGATTGACTTGATAGCTCTCTTTGAAAGGATTTGTTCAATTGAATTAATGTTTAGAGGTTTTTGTGAGCATGCCAAAGTTTGACTTCTAAATCATAAGTATGATATAGCTTTATGCGTGTCAAACTTCATGGGATGCCAAAAAAACTCCGCTAGCCTACGAACGATCTGCATGGAGGAAACTCCTAGATTTTGGCTATGAGTTGATTAAACATATGTAGCAGCAATGCTATAATGGGTAAGATTCTTGGCACTCTCGTGCAGCTGTTTTCATGATGGAATCACTCCTCTGACTGATATGAGTAATCATTAAGCAAAAGGAACAAAACCTTGGTAGTGCCACGAGTGTCCATCACAGCCGGATAAACTAATTCAAACTTTTGGCATGCTCTCAATTACTTAAGAACTGAAATTCTTGAAGGACAATTAATAGAAAAGTAATGCTTGAAAAGTCTTGATTTATTGATGTGGGAGAATTGAGATAATTTAGTGTATATTCTTCTCATGACGAACTCACACACTCTCAATCATACATGATTATACTTTATTGTTCAAAGGCAGGCCTATGAGTTGATTACATGACATGGAATAAAGTTTACTCATTTGAATCAGCCATGCTAACAATAATCTTGTTGCGCTATAAGGATTCATTAAAACCCGTATGTTATGCTTTCCATTACTCTATCTATGCTAAAGTTTTTCAGATTAATAAAGTGGAGGAAATATGAGACTACCAATCATGAGTAAGATCTTCATCTCGTTATTTCAATTTAAATGCTTATTTCCTTTTTGATTTTGGTTTTCTTGCTCGAGGACGATCAAGTTTAAGCTTGGGAGGTTGATGGTTGTGAATATAGCCATCCACGTCCACATTTAAACTAGATATTATTCATATTTATGATGAAATATCTCTCTAAATCCTGCCACTAATGCGTAATGATCAAAGGGGTATGCAATCTTGTCTTTCTATTTTTCCTTGCATTGATAATGGCGTTTGATGATGGGAATCACAACATTAAAGTCAAAGATACGGTATTTCCAATAACTCAAATAAACCAGGAGTCGTGAAGTGGAGGCAGAAGCTTTAACGACCAACTATATGGAGGGAATAAAATTTTGGCTGTATAATTGGCACCGACACCGCTAGGTCAAAAAGAACAAGATTCGTGAAGGGACCCCTATATAAAGAGGCCTCGGGCGATGAGAAACAGTCCTCGCCCTCTTCCTCTCACTTCGCCCCCGACGACACCCAGCCATCAGAAACACCACCACTGAAGGGATAGATCTAGATCTAATCTCCAAACCCTTCTCCACCACCATAGCCATATTCCACCACTTGTAATAGTAGATCTCATCTCCAATTGGCGACATTGTAAGACTATTACTATCAATCTCATGATTTCCATTACAATGTTGTGATTGTTGATTTCATCTCTATGTGTGAGTAATTCTCCTTGGGCTAAGGGCTTCGTCCTAGCCATGTAGCTTTGTGCATGTATTTATCATAGATGGGATCATGTATTAGTTTGTACGACATGATGATTATTATACCCTATCTTGCCTCAATCTATGGACTTTTTAGGTACCCAAGATGCGGTGACCCAGCATACCACTGCATGATGTAGTACACTATAGTCGTTGACATGGCACCAATGAAACACCGTTCACTAGTATTACATCCCTCGGAGTAGTACAACAGAAGCACAGCAGGTCCAAGACATGACTATAGGTTACAACTCAACTCTTTACACAAGATCCAGAGAACACTCCAGGTTAAAGAGAGAGAAAGAATCTTCTTACAAAGAAGAATCAGAGATAAACAACTCAAAAATTATTATACTATTAAGACTAGTATCTTAACTAATGGTCTGGCATTGCTTCTATTGCAATACACTAAGGAATAGGTTCTATGGCTAGAGATTATATTCCTATCTAATCAGTAACTTCGTCTTCACTCGAGTTGATGTATATGTTGACTTTCTTGACTTCATTGAAGAGATTTAGCTTTTGATGATGATTCCTGGAGCATGACTTGATGTAGACGTCATCTTAATGGCTTTAGAATCTAGCAAGGGTTAAGAAGATACTTTGAGTACGAGCGTACTTAGAAAGTTCACTAGAAAAGGAGTGTTTGATGCACTATATCTACAGCAACAGACCGTAGGTCGTAGGCAATGCAAGTTTTCGTAAACATTTATTCAAAGGTTGCTTTTATTATGAAAAGGTATGTCCGTCAGCCTTCACGGGTTTACCAGAACTTTCATGGATTTCCTTTCCCGCCACGTTCGTAGCTCCTTCCCGGAATAGGGAGTAACAAGTTGCAGTTTTTACACTCTGCAGTGGTGCGTCACTTTACCCATGAGAGACCTTAGGCTTTGTTGCACGGCCGGGATTATGTTCCCGTTCAAACTTCCTTGGTTTGTGGCCCAACCTAAGATCCAAGCCAATCACTGCCTTCTCCGTGACCCCGCATGTCTCCTTCGTGTATGCCATGCCCACCTATTGAATTACGGCAATAGGCAATACAGACAGTTCAGATGCCGGAACTATCGTGGGACGTTGAGGGCTCCCACCCATATGATGCATATCCTCTACGAATTACCAATTAATATGCACGCTACGAGTGATAACAGCCACGACCCGCACATCCGGCTCCATGCGAGAGGGAAAAGATATAGCTGACTTCTCCGTCCCATTCCAAATCTCATGGTCAACGCGTAATATACGGCGCAAGAATCACTGGTGACATTGGTTGTTAAATCCTAGGTGATCTAGTCCTGAACTATGGTATTCCAACTTCCAGATTTAATAGATTAGCTGATCACCCTAGATCAGTAACCAATAGTTCACATTATTATCAAAAATAGTGTTTTGTGACCTTTTTCAAATGCAGGTTATGAAAACACTTGATTTGCAAAATACTTTACAGAAAATAATCAAAAGGACATGAGAAAGTGTGAACTTGCCTTTTGTGATTGCAAGATTATGCACTCACGATCTTCGAGACAATATAAGATCCAATATCTGAAATCAGCATCATTGGTCCGGTAAGGACTAATGTTTAAAGAAGCAAGATGCTTTTATGCATAAGTAATGTAATGCAAGTTGATAAACTCGAATCTCGGGGTAACGTTTTTCTAGGTTTTCGATACTGGAAATGATTTCCTTGGAATGTGTTGCCCTTTTAGATTAAGTTTCACACATGTGTTTCTAATTAAGGCTTGTGAGTGTGTGTGAAACAACATGTAATTATACTATCATAAAATAGTAAGATACAAAGTTGTGGAATGCTATTCAAAGATTACTTATATAAGAATTGCCTTATCTTTGAATCTTGCTGTACAAGTATAGGCATTTATAAGGAACTTTAAGTATTAACAATCCTAAGTATATAAGTAAAGTATAAAGTAAGGTGTTTACTATTAATTGTGATATGTTGACTGAAGTGGCAAAACGAATAACTTTTGAAGAAAAGATTCCTTTATTAAGGTTTAAACAATCCTTGTGGCTAATCAGAGGTGGTTGATGTTACTTTTGCTTGCTGGAACAGTTTGGACTTGAGATGCTTTATCACTTAATTATGTTACAGACCATAACTTGGGCTGCTGCAGACGTAGATGCTGGAGGCGGCAAGTTTGCGGTGTTGTTGTTGCTCGGGCCGGTGCCGAGTTCCTGTGGCTGCTGCCCTGGGTTAGACAAAGGAGGCATGACCTTTGCACGATCATCGTCGGCAGCAATAAGTGGCCCCTTCCCCTTTTCCAGCGCCGTAGGCGGATCTCGTCCGGGTTGATCTTCATCCATCGCCATCCCAATGGTGACAAACACCCCTCGAAACGTGACGACATTGTTGGCTTGGTCGTCGCGCGAGTACTCCTCCTCCATCTCCTACATAGCGGAGTCTAGCTCTTCTGGACTGAAGTCTATCTCCTCTGAATCTGCACTGAAATCAACATAAAGCGCGTCAATGACAGAGTCGGAGGGTGCTAGGACTTCCTCGATGATGGGCGGTGGAGGTGCAACGGGCTCGACGATGACTGGAGGTGGTGGTGCTGCTGTGACGATGGCGGCGGGAGGCGGTGGTGGCAGCTGCTTAATCGGAGGTTCTCTGTATCTGAGCGCAAGCTCCATCTGGGCTGCCGCGTCAGCTGCCGCGTAGCTGTTGACGGTGCTCACCATCTCTTCGAGGGTAAGGCGTCCTATTGCCTGCTTCCGTCTTAAAGAATGTCGGAGAAGCGTGCCGCGGTCCAGTCCTTCCACGAAGTGATACAGAGCGTTATCATCGGGGTAGTTGGCTAGGTCGGCTCGTATACGGAGCCACCTGGCCAGGTAGTCGCGGGAGTTTTCGTCCTCTCTCTGAACACAGCGCGCCAGATCGAAGATGGTAACCACGCCGACAAACTTAGATCTCTGTTGTCCAGACGCACGGACGAAGCCGGTGGATTTGCAGTGATCTTCCACATTTATATCCTGAACAGGGGCGGTTTGGGTGGGCCTTGAATTTTTCCGATCATTGTCGGCAAACTCCAAAGAGAGATCCGACATTGATCCTTCTGCAAACGTATCCTGCCCGTAGGCGGTCCGTGCGGGTTTTGATGCTCCTCCGACTGCTAGGGAACTAGAGCCCGAGTCGGTTTCGCCGAAGAAGAGGTGGATGTCTCCGATAGAAACGATCGAACACCGCGTAGGGTTCGTCTTCGTAGGGATCCAGAACTCGTAGGGACGGACGATCGGAACGTTGCCGGAGAAGAGAATGCGACCGATGGCTACGGTATTGCCGATTCCCGCGAAGACTTGGTCCTCGCCCGCTGAAGAGCCTGAAGCGCCTCTTGCCCCACGGTGGGCGCCAACTGTCGTGGTATTGCCGACGAGTATGCCATGGAGGGGTCCTCACAGTGCGTGTTTAGAGACGTGGGATAAGGCGTACGGTTGACGGGTACGAGGTAACACATCTTACCAAGGTTCAGATCCCACAATGGTGGCGGAATCCTACTCCTGCTATAAATCGCTATAAGGGCAATACGCCGAGTTACATAAATAGGTTCGCTGTGCGAGGTTGTCTATGAACGTGCCCTAAAGGCTCCCATAGGCCCGACTTATATAGTCGCAAGGTCCTAGGGTTGCAGGGAAACGTCCTAGCCGGACAGGTCACAGAGTCCTACACCGTCTATTACTAGTCTTGTGTATCTTGCACTCCAAGGCTCCGGGTACGCTGGTGACTCCACCGTAGCCTTCCTTTATCCGGCATGGGCCTTCCTTCTATATCCACCTAACTGGGCCGCCCAGCAGGCCATAGGCCACGCTACCGACTATGGTCCACCCGGGTTAGTCGAATAAGAGACATGCTATTAGGATACCCATATAGCATATCCCCAACACTAGTGAAGTAGAAACATGTTTCCTTGATAAAATAGATTTTAGAAGATCTATGTTTCTTGTTGTTCTTGATGTGTTCATAGAGTTCTTAAGGTGTGCTTGATTTTTTAGTGGGTAGGTTGTTATATCTATGATGTTTCAGTGTCATAAAGATTCTACCATTTGTTATATTTGTGCCCTATTATATTTGTGATCTGTTATATCTAGATGATATTAATGCCTATATGAATATACCTTATACAGCTGAAGCATTTTTACCTCTGTTACCATTTCATTTTTCCAGCAAAATATGGTGCTTTTTATCTATTACTGTTGTGTGAACGATGTATCCGTGGACTAAAACAGAGAGTAAAATAGGGAGTGTTGGAAAAAAGAAAGTGTTTTTACTAATAAAGTGAATTTGTTTCTTTAAAATATGAAGAGTAATTGTTTATTGAAAAGTAGCTTAACTTCTGCCTATTTAACTTAACTTGAAAAGTAGCATGCATGCTGTGAAATGGTGGTGCTGCTATGAATGATGTAGCTTTTCATTGAAAGCAATATTTATACATGTATCTGTATGAATTTGGTTACTATGAACTACATTCACACTTTGCTCACTAGTATATCTAGGATGATACATGTAGCTTAACTGTTAATTGAGAATATTGTTAGGACCATACTGTTGTCTCCTAAGAATACATCTCTAATGAGATACAAAAATAAATATATCTGTGTATACTGTATGTATCTATTGTATACTGCTGTGTATGTTATCTGTTGTATACTCCTGTATAAAAGCTTATATGGAAATTCAATGTATATGTTATATATTGTTATGTATCTGTGTGAATGATTGATGATGGATGATGGAAGCGGAGGCGACGATGATGGATGGGGCTATTTTGTTTGTGTGTGAATGATGGATGGGGTCAATGGGGCTGGAGCTGTTTTTTCTTGCAGGGATTTCGTTCATTCTCCGTTTCTCTCGAAGTGTCGATTCACTTCCGTTTCGGTTGAGAAATGGTCACTCGTAGGTCCAACAATTACGAAAGGTCATTCTAAATTTTTTGATCGATATTTGTGCTAACTTTTTGCCTCTTTTTTTATAAAGTGCATGTTGGGAATATGCCCTAGAGGCAATCATGTATGATGATATTTCCCATTGTATTCATAAAGTTATTAAGTAGTCCTTGTATGAACATCTGATGTGTATCATTGAATATGTGATTCAGTTGTGGAACTATGCATTCATGTTGTTTATACTAAATATCCTTGGTCATTGAGGTTGTGCTGGAAAGTTGGCTTGATGACTCGGTTCCACTTGTCATGGGCATGGAGATGCTATTCCAACTTACACAGATTCGGCTAAAGAGTTTAGCAAGTCGGATTGACCCATATTGAGGTACAACGAACTAGTTGTCATTTGTATATCTCAATCAATGTAATCCTTAGACCTGAGTTTGTTGCATAGTCCGAGTTGAGGATCACCGACTTAGGTTCTGTCAAACGCTGATCCGTAACTGGGCAGTTATAAAGGCAGGGTTCGGGTCGACTGAGAATCAAGCTGCGTGATGTGGATAACCAAGATGGGATTTTGCCCCTCCACTTGGAGAGATATTCTCTGGGCCCTCTCGTGAGATATGATTCGGAAAGCATGGCCATGCACGACTCGGTTAAGTGTTAACCGAGGCGATCGGCTAAGAGTTAGTCGGGTGAATCACTTATCTCGGATCGAGAAGAGAGTCGGACTATTTAAGGGATGACATATATTCGCCTATAGTCTGACAAGGTATATCGTGAGGCAAAAGGGACTCAGACGTAAGTCGCATTGGAAAGGCAAGTCGTCATGACTCTTTGGTACTTGGGAATCGGCAAGTTCTGCTAGGAGACGATGCCGATTGATCGATTGTGAGTCGAACTCTAATCGTGTCCAAGTAACCATGAGCCTGCGGGGTCACACACTTAAGAGCGGGAGCAAGTTCGGATTGGATCCGAATCTGTAATCTGGTTGGGTTGGACCTAAACCAGATTAGGACTGAGTTAGTGAGTTGGACTCACGGTGACTAGTGTTATATGGGCTTTAGTGAATGGGCCACGAGAGCCGATCCCACGTTCACTCCCTATATATAGTGGAGCACCGTAACCCAGAAGGGTTAATCGTTGTTCGGTTAGGTTATTCCATGTGTTGGAAACCCTAGCTCCACAGCAGTCCAGCCGCCGTAACGAACCTAGCAGTTCGCCGCCGGCGCTCCTCCTTGTACGTGTGGATACCAGCAGAGGTGATGTGCGATCAGCACCAGGACGATCGGATCGTGAGGACTGCACTGCATTAGCCGACGCGCTTCATCAGTAATCCGCAACCGCGCGTCTAGTGGTAAACCTCGTGGCCTTCTACCTCAGCTAGATCTTGGGATCACCACGTTAGAGGAAAAAGTTTTGTTTTATCTCTGCGTGGCCCAACAGTGGTATCAGAGCGATAGCTTCTGGTTTTAGGCTCGAGATCACGCATATGTGATATGCGGTAGGACGTAGATGAGATCTATGTGTTGTTTGGTGGTCGATCTATGAGATAGATCGGTTTTGTACGAGGTTGATTGGATCAACTGTACTCGGGGAATGGTAGATCTGATTTCCGTGATCATACTGCTGAGGTCGTGGAACGACATACCCCTACCGGTCGTCTTCCGCCATCGGGGTAGACTGTGACACGTAAATCCAGAAGCGGTGATCGAAGATCAAAGAGTTTGATCGAATCGGAACGATGGTCGGAACCCATGTCCGGAACATCGGGGTAGACTATCCGGCTAGCGGGACCGCCGGCTTCGCCCTGTCGTAGCGCCTTAGATGTCGTTGCGAGTTTCACAACGCCGGTAGATATTGTATCTATGCATAACTTGTTTTTGCAGGAAGTTGTGAATGGTATGGTTCATGTGCATGTGATGTATGTGTGTAATCCATACGTGATCTGCGAATCACGGTTTTTGTCAGCCGGCTGGAGCCTAGGTGCTGTCTTTTTATTGTATAACGACCTGCGTGTCGGATTCTCTATGTAATTTACTTTACTAAGCTAGTGTAGCTGTTTGGAGAACCCGGAAGGCATGCAAGGTGTTGTACATGTCGGCGACATGGAGTAAGACGACAAGTGACAAGAGTTGGCACGAGTCGGATTACAGGCTTTGTGGAGATGGAGATCGCCATGAAGAGAGCCATACCATTTCACATTATAATTGCTTTATTTTGTGTTATTGTTATGTCTCAGTTTTACCTCTATTAGATAGTCGGTAAAATTTAATACCTCAAAGAAGGTCTAGTTGGTTTTCCCGCCAGTGTTTGCACCATCACAAGTCGGACATTTTTGGTAGTGGGCTCATAAAATTGAGGTGCTGCCAATTCTTTCCGACTAGGTGTGTTCGAGTCGGACTCTTACTGCAGAAACACTCGGTAAGCTAGACGGGTCTATCACAACGGTTGTGGGACTCGGGGAAAAGTCGGATGGGAGCCGGGGCATGTGATGCCACCCGTCCAACAGGAGTCGCATGAGATGCGATTGACAAGGAGTTGTCTACCTAGATCACTTGGCGGCTAGCGGTGATGCTAAAGCTCACTAGCCGACTTGCTTATTTAGGATCCTGAATCACTAAGTAACCATCGGAGGGGTGTTGGTTCTAGTGGGAGCATAAAATATTAAAATGTTTAATATGCTTGCTCTTTTATGAATACATGTCTTAAGTGTTTTGCATATTTTCTGTTGTAGATCATGGCACCTAGTAGCAGTCACTCTCAGATATCCGGTTTTGCATTGAGAACCATTCTTGAGAAAGATAAACTGAACGACACTAATTTTACCAACTGGTATCGAAATCTGAGAATTGTTCTCAAACAAGAAAAGAAGGACCATGTCCTAGACAACCCACTTCCAGATGAGCCGAATGAGAATGCGACTGTCGCAACCACCAATGCCTACCGTCGGGCTAAGGATGAGTCCACGGATATTAGCTGTCTTATGCTTGCTCACATGGAACCGGACTTGCAAAAGCAGTTCGAGCATGTTGAGGCCTACGATATGATCGAAAGCCTCAAAAGTATGTTCCAGGCTCAGGCGAAGACTGAGAGGTATCAAGTCTCTCAGGCTTTGCTGAGTTGCAAGCTTAAGGATGGTGATCCACTGAGTCCGCATGTGATCAAAATGGTTGGTTACGTGCAGTCTCTGGAGAGGCTTGGCTACCCCATAAGCGAAGAGTTCGCTACGGATATAATTCTGAACTCTCTTCCTAGTGCATATGGGCAGTTCATTTCGAACTACCACATGCATGGTATGGATAAGAAGCTCACTGAATTGCATGGGATGCTCAAGCAGGCAGAGGCGGATCTCAAGAAGGGCACCAGTCAAGTGTTGATGGTGCAGAATAAGGCTAAGTTCAAGAAGAGTTCTTGGACTAAGAAGAAGGCTAAGTCAGGAGGAAAGCAGGCTCAGGACCCGGTCCCAAGCGCTTCCTCAGGGACTAAACCATCTCCTTCAGCCGGATCCACTTGCTTCTACTGCAAGGCGGATGGCCACTGGAAGAGGAACTGCAGCAAGTACTTGGCCGATAAAGCCAAGAGTGGAGGTATGACTTCCGACTCAGGTACACTTGTTTGCAATGTTATAGACATATATCTTGCTGATGCACCTAATAGTTCTTGGGTATATGATACCGGATCAGTTATTCACATCTGCAACTCGTTGCAGGGACTGGTAAGAACTAGGAGCGTAGCAAGAGGCGAGGTTGATATTCGAGTCGGCAACAAAGCAAGAGTTGCTGCGTTGGAAGTCAGCACGATGCAACTTCATTTACCTTCCGGATTCATTATGGAACTAAATAATTGTTATTATGTTCCAGTGCTCAGTCGAAACATTATTTCTGCTTCATGTTTGATGAGGCAAGGCTATGAGTCGAATATCAAGAATAATGGTTGTTCTTTGTATTTGAATGATATGTTTCACGGCTTTGCACCCGTCCAGGACGGGTTATTTATTTTGAATCTTGATGGTGAGTCGGTTTATAACATAAATGTTAAAAGGTTGAAACCAAATGATCTGAATATGACTTACTTTTGGCATTGTCGGCTTGGTCATATAAGTTGGAAACGCATGAAGAAGCTCCATGATGATGGACTCCTAACTTCGTTCGACTTGGAGTCGTTCGAGACATGCGAATCTTGCCTACTCGGCAAAATGACCAAGACACCTTTTGCAAAGAGTTGCGAAAGGGCGTCCGACTTGTTGGGACTAGTACATAGTGATGTATGTGGACCAATGAGCACGACAGCCAGGGGTGGTTATGAGTACTTCATTACCTTCACTGATGATTTGAGTAGGTATGGATATATCTACTTGATGAAACATAAGTCGGAAGCCTTTGAAAAGTTCAAAGAATTCCAGAATGAAGCACAGAATCAACTCGGCAAGAAAATAAAGTTTCTTCGGTCAGACCGAGGAGGCGAGTACATGAGCCATGAGTTTGATGACCATCTGAAAAGTTGTGGAATAGTTCCTCAACTTACTCCGCCAGGAACGCCACAAAGGAATGGTGTTTCGGAAAGGCGGAATCGGACCTTGTTGGACATGGTACGATCAATGATGAGTCGGACAGATCTGCCTTTATCATTTTGGGGTTATTTTCTAGAAACAGCGGCGTTCACACTAAACAAAGTACCATCAAAGTCGGTAGAGAAGACACCGCATGAGATGTGAACAGGCAAAAAGCCGAGTTTGTCTTTTCTTAAGATTTGGGGTTGTGAAGCATTTGTCAAGCGACTTCAGTCGGACAAGCTTACAGCCAAGTCGGATAAATGTATTTTCGTGGGGTATCCAAGGGAAACCTTGGGTTACTACTTCTACAACCGAGAAGAGGGCAAAGTGTTTGTCGCTCGGAACGGTGTCTTCCTTGAGAAAGAGTTTCTCAGTCGGGGAGTAAGTGGGAGCACGGTGCAACTCGAAGAAATTCGAGAGGAATCGGCAAGTAGCGAGTCGGCAAAAACCTTGGAGGATGAGCCGATCGTGGCAGCTGAGCCGACAGCCGCACCTGTACTACGAAGATCGGCAAGATTACGAAGTGTTCGTGATGTGTTACTGTTAGACAGTGATGAGCCGACAAATTATTCGGAAGCGATGGTGGGATCTGATTCCGAGTCATGGCTTGGAGCCATGAGATCCGAGTTAACGTCCATGGATGAAAATCAAGTTTGGAACTTGGTTGATCTGCCAGACGGTGCAAGACCCGTCGAGTGCAAATGGGTCTTTAAGAAGAAAACTGATATGGATGGAAATGTTTCTGTCTATAAAGCACGCCTTGTCGCGAAGGGGTTCCGACAAGTTCAAGGAGTTGATTATGACGAGACTTTCTCGCCCGTAGCGATGCTTAAATCAGTTCGGATCATGTTAGCTATAGCAGCCTATTTCGACTATGAGATATGGCAGATGGATGTCAAAACGGCTTTCCTTAACGGAAATTTAACCGAGGACGTGTATATGATACAGCCCGAGGGTTTTGTCGATCCGGCTAATGCTGACAAGGTATGCAAACTTCAGAAATCCATTTATGGGTTGAAGCAAGCATCTCGAAGTTGGAATATTCGCTTTCATGAGGTAGTCAAATCGTTTGGCTTCATCAAGAGTGATCATGATTCTTGTTTGTACAAGAAGTTTAGTGGGAACAAAGTAAATTTTCTAATCTTATATGTGGATGACATATTACTGATTGGAAATGATGTCCAGATGTTGCAAGAAACCAAGGAATCATTAGAAAGGAGTTTCTCAATGAAAGACTTGGGTGAGGCAACATACATCCTCGGAATCCGGATCTATAGAGATAGATCAAGGAGTCTCATTGGATTGAGTCAGAGTACTTATTTGGACAAAGTGTTGAAGAAGTTCAACATGGAATCGTCTAAGAAGGGGTTCTTACCGATGTCCCATGGTGTAAAACTTAGCAAGACTCAGTGTCCTTCGACAACTGATGAGCGAAGTCGGATGAGTGCGATTCCATATGCTTCTGCAGTCGGATCCATCATGTACGCCATGATTTGTACTAGGCCGGATGTTTCCTATGCTCTAAGTGTTGTGAGCAGATACCAGGCTGATCCTGGAGAGATCCACTGGACAGCGGCTAAAAATATCCTAAAGTACTTGAGAAGGACTAAGGATATGTTCTTGGTTTATGGTGGTGAAGATGAACTCAGTGTAAAGGGTTACACGGATGCGAGTTATCTCACCGACTCTGATGATTCTCATTCGCAATCCGGATACGTGTTTATTATAAACGGAGGTGCTGTGAGCTGGAAAAGTTCCAAGCAAGAGACTGTGTCTGCATCTACAACAGAGGCTGAGTATATTGCCGCCTCGGAGGCAGCAAAGGAAGCTGTTTGGATGAGGAATTTCCTCATGGATCTTGGTGTGGTTCAGGGCTCGTCCAATCCGTGGGACGTGTATTGTGACAACAATGGTGCTATTGCACAAGCCAAAGAACCTAGACAACACCAGAAGAACAAGCACATACTCATGCGGTACCACCTAATTCGCCAGTTCGTGGATCAGGGTGATATCAAGTTATGCAAGGTACACACGGATGCAAATATTGCGGATCCGTTGACAAAGCCGTTACCCCAGCCGAAGCATGAGGCGCACCTGAGAGCCATGGGCATTAGATGCTTAGACATGTGATGTCGAAAGATTGACTCTAGTGCAAGTGGGAGACTGTTGGGAATATGCCCTAGAGGCAATCATGTATGATGATATTTCCCATTGTATTCATAAAGTTATTAAGTAGTCCTTGTATGAACATCTGATGTGTATCATTGAATATGTGATTCAGTTGTGGAACTATGCATTCATGTTGTTTATACTAAATATCCTTGGTCATTAAGGTTGTGCTGGACACACAACTTAGACCAATGTGAAAGTTGGCTTGATGACTCGGTTCCACTTGTCATGGGCATGGAGATGCTATTCCAACTTACACAGATTCGGCTAAAGAGTTTAGCGAGTCGGATTGACCCATATTGAGGTACAACGAACTAGTTGTCATTTGTATATCTCAATCAATGTAATCCTTAGACCTGAGGTTGTTGCATAGTCCGAGTTGAGGATCACCGACTTAGGTTCTGTCAAACGCTGATCCGTAACTGGGCAGTTATAAAGGCAGGGTTCGGGTCGACTGAGAATCAAGCTGCGTGATGTAGATAACCAAGATGGGATTTTGCCCCTCCACTTGGAGAGATATTCTCTGGGCCCTCTCGTGAGATATGATTCGGAAAGCATGGCCATGCACGACTCGGTTAAGTGTTAACCGAGGCGATCGGCTAAGAGTTAGTCGGGTGAATCACTTATCTCGGATCGAGAAGAGAGTCGGACTATTTAAGGGATGACATATATTAGCCTATAGTCTGACAAGGTATATCGTGAGGCAAAAGGGACTCAGACGTAAGTCGCATTGGAAAGGCAAGTCGTCATGACTCTTTGGTACTTGGGAATCGGCAAGTTCTGCTAGGAGCCGATGCCGATTGATCGATTGTGAGTCGGACTCTAATCGTGTCCAAGTAACCATGAGCCTGCGGGGTCACACACTTAAGAGCGGGAGCAAGTTCGGATTGGATCCGAATCTGTAATCTGGTTGGGTTGGACCTAAACCAGATTAGGACTGAGTTAGTGAGTTGGACTCACGGTGACTAGTGTTATATGGGCTTTAGTGAATGGGCCGCGAGAGCCGATCCCACGTTCACTCCCTATATATAGTGGAGCACCGTAACCCAGAAGGGTTAATCGTTGTTCGGTTAGGTTATTCCATGTGTTGGAAACCCTAGCTCCACAGCAGTCCAGCCGCCGTAACGAACCTAGCAGTTCGCCGCCGGCGCTCCTCCTTGTACGTGTGGATACCAGCAGAGGTGCTGTGCGATCAGCACCAGGACGATCGGATCGTGAGGACTGCACTGCATCAGCCGACGCGCTTCATCAGTAATCCGCAACCGTGCGTCTAGTGGTAAACCTCGTGGCCTTCTACCTCAGCTAGATCTTGGGATCACCACGTTAGAGGAAAAAGTTTTGTTTTATCTCTGCGTGGCCCAATAATGCAAACATGTCGGCCAACAACGAGGTCGGCCCTTCTAAGCACATGAGCGTCGAAGATCAAGCCCGAGAGGACAACAAGTGGTTCTGGGGGCGTCCCAAGAGCATGAGGAGGCGGAGGAGGAGATGAGAATGACACCACCACCAGCGACCGCCGTCGGAGGTGCTGAGGGCACCGAGGGAGATCCATATTACGAGGGGGATGATGATGACTATGATGGAACTTTTGAAGGCATCAAGGAGGGTGACACCACCACCGATGGAGGCGAACGTACGGATGGCGGTAGCGGCAACCCGACCGGTATGCAGAAGAAGAAGAAGAAGAAGAAGAAGAAGAAGAAGAAGACGAAGAAGAAGAAGAAGAAGAAGAACAAGAAGAAGGTTAATAAGGATCAGAAGCCACAAGTGCTCGGCAACATCTGTGATGAGTTCACTGAGGTCACACAAAGTGGCGTACCCATGTTACCTGCGTCAGTTGCCAAAGGGTACGACATGAAACTCGGGTGCATCATTCGGGAAAGCATGTCGATCAACACGAAGCACATCCGAAGTGCTGCCAATCAGGCTTTGGTCAAGAACCTCCTTAAGAAGTTTCACAAACGATACACATTCCCATAGCCATTCAGAAACCTGGAGATAAAGAACCCGGTGAACAAACTAGCATTAACAAAGATTAGCAACGCCTTGAGCAGCTGGAAAACCCGGGTAAAGACATGCATTGAAAAAGGTGAAAGTTGGGAGCTTATAAGTAGGAAAAATTAGATGATCGGCAAAGAAGAGTTCAAGATATTCAAGGCAGAGTTAGCTATCGTTGACTCTAAAGCATGGACTGCGTGGGGAAAGAATATGCGAGATCATAACATAGGTAACCACCGGCTTGGAAGCGGTGGATACAGAAGGAAATAACCCATTTGGGACAAGGAGGATGCTGAGATGGAACGCCTGGGTAAAGGTAACCTGTGGCATAAAATCATGGACCTGCAGCTAAGGAACTTTTTTCGGGCCCGCTACTACCTGGACCCGAATACAGGGGAGTTCGTCACCGACGATCCAGAGGTGAAGGCCTTCGAGGACGATCTAGTAAGTAATTTACCACGGATCTCTCAAGATTTCTAATTAAAATAATGAAGCCAAGAATCTAAATGCATGTGTGAAAGGGCATTTATGCCCTTCACACTTATTTTTATGTTTGTTGACAACACTTGTACAGGCTTAATCAGCTGTTAAATGTTTCAGGATATAAGTATAGTTGCAGCTGAATAATATTATGGCTCACTAAGGGAAAAGAGTTCCCCAAGTATCTGTTGATCAGGAGGAAGCTTGTGGGCCGGAGTGTCCAACTGAGATCGGCCAGAGAATCCGGCTAGGCTGGAGTGTCCGGCTGGTTCGGGCCGGAGTGTCTGTCCCTGGGATTTGTCGAGGCGCCTGAGTCATATGGGGACCCTCTTTGGACACTGCATAGAAATTTTGCCAGGCCGGAGTGTCCGGCAGGGTTCGGCTGGAATGTCCGGTAGGGCCAGACTATACGGGTTAAGTGACCTCCAATGGCTACGATTCTAGGGGGGGCTATAAAAGGGCCCCTTCTTCTACCTTTGGAGGTTTCTCGTTCCAATCAAGAACACCACCTCCATTTGAGCCACCAAATCACCAAGATCTCTTCATCCAACCTTCCGAAGTCATTGATCTTTGGAGAATCGAAGGAGGAGGCCTTGATCTATAGCTTCACCAAGAGAGATATTCATTTCCCCCTCGTTCACTTGAGGGCCCCTTGCTCTAGTATTTCATTAGAAACCCTAGCTCTTGATTTGGTTCTTTCAAGCTTGTCTTTGATTGTGTGACAGCTTTCATGAATTCGGGATCCTCCAATTCAGTTGTCGATGTGTGCCTCGAACTTGTTGTAAAGGTGTCATCTTCCACCTCGAAGGTTGCCGATATAGGTGGAAGAGATGAATCGAACCCATTGGGGTGAGTTTCATTAGAGAACAAGGGAGGCCTCTCATGGTGTTGGTGGTTTGAAACCACCCATATCCAAATGCAGACGTACTTCCCCTCAAAAGGAAGGAACTACGGGAACAAATCATTGTGTCTCCGCTTGCTCCAATTTGGTTACTTCTATCCTTTACCGCACTTTACTTATCTTGTTCTTGCTTAGTGTTTGTGCTAGGTTGACATATAGGTAAATTCACCATAGTTCCATAATCTTGAGAATTTACATTTTGTGTCAAACCCTAACTTGAAAAGGAGTAAAATTTGAAGTAGCACCTATTCACCCCCCCCCTCTAGGTGCCCATACGATCCTTTCAATTGGTATCAGAGCCTCGGCTCTTTATTCGGGATTTACCGCCTAAGAGTATATGAGTAGCCACGATGGAGGAGATGGGAGTGAGGCTAGTAACACGGTGTCCATGGAGGATCTCATGAAATTGGAATCAAGCTTGAGCTCCTCCCTTGGCAACAAAATCAAACAGTTTCGTGACTTAGTTGAGCAACTTGTTAAGGAGAAAATGGCCTCACCTCCTCCTCATCCTCTAGAGGAACCCAACACACTCCCAAAGGTGAATGCTTCGGCATCACCCACGGTTGTAGTGGTGGGGGAAGATCCTGATAACACTAATCCCTCCACCAAAAAGGATGATGGGAAGGAAGAGTACCATAAGGTTCCTAGTTGATACTCTCCCGTCCCTCCAACCCCTCACCCACATATAAACAATACAGGTGACTCGCCTAAGCTAGTTGAACATACCTTTGTTCAATGGCAATCATTAATGAAATCTGATGTGTGCGGCTCTTGCATTGAATTGTGGAATATAATTGAGGAAGGACTCATAATTGTGGATCCAGCCAACTTGACAAGAAGAGAAGTTGTCAATAGTCAACTCAATGCCACTGCTTTGCACATTATTCAATAAGGTTTGGGGAAAAAAGATTTCCCTCGCATAGAACACCTTAACACCGCCAAGGAAACTTGGGATGCTCTCATAGATTTATTTTTTGGGAATGAGAGCATGAGAAGAAACCGTTATGGTGCACTAAGCAATGAATCCGAAGGCTTCTATATGAAGGATGGTGAAGATCATGAAGACATGTATCGAAGGCTCAAATCCACTGCCACCACCTTCAGGAATGCTGGTGCCTCACATGTGGATGATGCTTGGATAAAACGAAAATATGTGTGTGCACTCATGTCGTTCGAGCCCACCGACTTGAAGAGTCTCCAAGTAAGACAAAACTACCACATCATGACCTCCAATGAAGTTATGCAAGAGATGTCCGCTTTCAAGGTTGCTGCCAAGAATGCCAAAGATGCCCGTGCTAGAGCCCTTGGAATGGACAGTGGCGTCAACCTTGCCCTAAAGGCTAAAGTGGTAGAGTATGTGGATGAAGAAGGAAGTGATGAAGGCTTATATTTGAGCCATCCCGAAGATGTCAAGGTTGCGCATGTGAATACATGGCCTTCTATGCAAGGAACTTTTGGAAATACCCCGCCAAGGCCAAGATGGAAATGCAACGAAGAAGCAACTCTAACGGGAGAAGAGACAACAGCTCAAAGTTGAGGACTTGCTTTAACTATGGTTACCGCTATCACTTTGTTGTCGGTTGTCCCTGTGATAAAAGAGAAGATCATAGGGGTAAACTTGTATTAAAGAATAACTCCAAGGCTCCCTACAATAAAACCTTCATCAAGAAGAATCCCGCCAACAAGAAGTTGGTTGAGATCGTTTGGATAACACATGAAGAATTATCCTCCAATAATGAAGATGATGAAGAGGAAACATCAATTCATAGCATGGAAAAATATTCTACCGCATGAACATACACAAGCCAAGATCTATCTACTAGATTGTAGCAACGAGTCGATAAAGTACTCACCCTCGAGGATTCCAAAGCGGTTAACGAGAGAATATTCTCGTGTGTGATGTAGTCGTTCACTTGCCGATCTCAAGATCGCGTAGACGATCCTTCATGCATCGTGTTCCGGCAGCACTCCCTTAGTCGATCACACGTTCGGTACTCGATGAAGACCTTCCTCTCCCTTGTTCCAGCAGGCAGTGGAGGTTGTAGTTCTCTCCTCGCGAATCCGGCAGCACGACGACATGGTGTCAGAGTTTAGATGGGAGATCCTGCAGGGCTTCGCTTTAAGCCGGAGCGGGTAGGTGGAGTAGGGAGATTCCTCGGAGATACGTTTCCAATAGATACGCATCTATAATGGTGGAATAGGGAGCATCAAAAATTATAGATACGTTTCCAACGTATCACCCCTCCCCTCTATTTATGAGAGGGAGGGGTGGCTACGGGAGGGGGAGGTCGAATCCTCCCCCAACTCCCTCTCCTCCTTGGCCGACAGTGGAGGGAGAGGAGGTTTCATCTCCTCCCTCCACCAGGAACCATTGTCCCAGTTTGACTATTCAAACTTGCCTTTTGACTTTCAATTTTGCAGTTTGATTTCTCTCTTTTAAGCCTAGTGACCTAGGACATGATGCAATCATTCCACTTTTCATGACACATTTGTGTACCCTTCCCCTTTAGTATCGGTGAACCTTCTAGACCCTTCTAGATCATTCCGGTGAAAACACCGAAACCATTCCTGAACTCCGGAATTGCACTTTCCTTATATGAATCTTATTCTCCGGACCATTCCGGATCGCCTCGTGATATCCCAGATCCCATCCGAGACTCTGAACAACATTCGGTCTTCTTACTCATATTCCATATCTACTAAACAACATCGAATCCTTAAGTGTGTCTCCCTACGGTTCATGAATTATGCAGACATGACCGAGACTCTTCTCCGATCAATAACCAATAGAGGAATCTGGAAATTCATATGGATCCCACATATTTCTACGATTACTTTGTGATCGAATGACCCACTTACATATGATACCAATTTCCCTTTGTCTCGTGACATTTTACTTATCTGAGGTCTGATCGTCGGTATCTCTGCATACCTAGTTCAACCTCGTTACCGATATGTACTCTTTAATCGTTCCTGTGATATGTGATACCTTGTGAGCCAGTCACATGCTTGCAAGCTAACTGGATGACATTCCACTGAGAGGGCCCAGAGTATAATTATCCGTCATATGGATGGAAAAATCCCACTCATGATCCATGTGCCTCAACACATGCTTTCCGAACACTCAATGACACCTTTATAACCACCCAGTTACGAAGTAGTGTTTGATGTCATCAAAGTATCCATCCGGTGATGGTGATTAACATGATCTCATGGTAAAAGGAATTAGGTTACTATGTATCTGAAAGCTTATAATAAATGAACTATTGAAATGACTTGATCTTTATGCTACGCTTATCTATAGGAGTATGTCCATCACACCATTCTCCTAATGATATGATCTTATTGTTAATAACATCTCAATGTTCATGATTAGGAAACCATGGTCATCTATCAACCAACAAAATAGTATTACAAAGAGGCTTTACTAGGGACTCTAACAAGTTTACAAATCACACAAGTATTAATGTTTCTGGTTAATACAATTATAGCATCAACGTAAACATTTATCATAAACACAAAGATATAATAATAACTACTTTTATTATTGCCTCTAGGGCATATCTCCAACAGTCTCCCACTTGCACTAGAGGCAACTAATCTAGATTACATGGTAATATACTAAACACCCATGGCGGTTTGGTGCTGGTCATGTTTTGCCCTCGGGAGAGGTTTAGTCAACGGATCCGCCACATTCAGATTTGTGTTTACTTTGCAAATCTTTATGTCACCATCTTGGACATGCTCTCGAATAGAGTGAAAATGTAGCTTGATATGCTTCGGCTTCTTGTGTTACCTTGGTTCCTGCGCATTGGCTATGGCGCCGATGTTATCACAATAGATCTACATTGGGTCCAGCGCACTGGGAACCACACCAAGATCTGTAATGAAATCCTTCATCCATATCGCCTCTTGTGAAGCCTCCGAAGCAACTATGTATTCTGATTCAGTTGAAGATCTCGCCACAACTCTTTGCTTTGCACTCCTCTGTTGGAGATATGCCCAAGAGGCAATAATAAAGTGGTTGTTATCATATCTTCACACTTATGATAAATGTTTACATACCATGCTATAATTGTATTAACCGGAAACATTAATACTTGTGTGATTTGTAAACTAAAATAAGAGTCCCTAGTAAAGCCTCTTGTTAAACTAGCTTGTTGGTTAATATATGATCTTGGTTTCCTGATCATGAACATAGAGATGTTATTAACAACAGGATCATATCATTAGGAGAATGATGTGATGGACATACTCCTATAGATAAGCGTAGCATAAAGATCAAGTCATTTCAATAGTTCAATTGCTATATGCTTTCTAATACATAGTAACCTAATTCCTTCGACCATGAGATCATGCATATCACCTTTTCCGGATGGATGCTTTGATGTCATCAAACACCACACCGTAACAGGGTGGCTATAAAGGTGGCATTGAGTGTTCAGAAAGTATTGGTTGAAACACATGGATCAAGAGTGGGATTTGTCCATCCATATGACGGATAGATATACTCTGGGCCCTCTCGGTGAAATGTCATCCAATTAGCTTGCAAGCATGTGACTGGCTCACAAGGGATCACATATCACGGGAACGAGAAAAGAGTACTTATCAGTAACGAGGTTGAACTAGGTATGCAGAGATACCGACGATCATGACCTCGGATAAGTAAACTATCATGAGACAAAGGGAAATTGGTATCGTATGTAAGTGGTTCATTCGATCGCAAAGTAATCGTAGAAATATGTGGGAGCCATATGAATTTCCAGATTCCTCTATTGGTTATTGTTCGGAGAAGTGTCTCGATCATGTCCGCATAATTCACGAACCGTAGGGAGACACACTTAAGGATTCGACGTTGTTTGAGTAGTTATGGTATTATGAGAAAGAGACCGAATGTTGTTCGGAGTCTCGGATGGGATCCGGGATATCACGAGGTGATCCGGAATGGTCCGGAGAATAAGATTCATATAAGGAAAGTCCCGTTTCGGAGTTCGGGAATGATTCCGGTGTTTTCATCGGGAATGTTCTAGAAGGTTCCGGATTGTCCGGCACTCCGGGGGGGGGGGGGGAGGGTACATGAATGTGTCATTGCATATTGGAATGATTGCATCATGTACTAAGTGTTCTCGCTGTTCCAAATAAAGGATTAAATTGAATCCCAAACAGAAAAGTCAAACGGCCAGTTTGAAAGTCAAACGGCTAAAACAGGAAACTGTGGGAAACAAGCAAGAGGTGGTTGGAACCGACTTGGGGGAGGAGTCCCTCCAAGCCGGCACGCCAACCAAGGCCGACTTGGGGAAGGACTCCCCTCTCCTTGGCCGCCCCTCCCACCTATAAAAGGAGGGGCAGGGCCTCCTCCTCTAGACACACAAGTTTCTACCTCTAATCTCCGGTTTAGAGCCGTTTTGGTTTAGAGCTTCTAATTGCTTTAGCCTGCGGTTTAGAGCCTTCTAATTGGTGTGTCTAATCTCTAGACCACTAATAGCCCTCTCTCATAATCCACCATACTCGCTCCGGCTTAAGGCGAAGCCCTACGGGATCTCCCCTCTACTTCCGGTACCACGCCGTTGTGCTGCCGGAATCGCGAGGAGAGTGCTACAACCTCCGCTGCCTGCTGGAACAAGGGAGAGGAAGGTCTTCGTCGAGTACCGAACGTGTGACCGACTGCGGGAGCGCTGCCGGAACGCAGCGCCGGAAGGATCGTCTACACGATCTTGAGATCGGGAAGAGTACGACTACATCACCCACGAGAATCCGCTCTCGTTAAACACTTTGGAATCTTCGAGGGTAAGTTATTCCATCGACTCGTTGCTACAATCTAGTAGATAGATCTTGGCTTGTTTGTTTGTATGCGATAGAAAATTTTTGTTTTCCATGCTACGAACCCCTTCAGTGGTATCAGAGTCGTGTCTATATGTAGATCTGTTGCACGAGTAGAACACAATGGTCATTATGGGCGTTGATGCTTTTATTGTTGATTGCTTCTTGTGTACTTTGCATCTTGCGGTATGTTGGGATGAAGCGGCCCGGGCTAACCTTACATGACATCGTTCATGAGACTTGCTCCACGCTTGACATGCAACTTGTATTGCATAAGTGGCTTTGCGGGTGCCTGTTTCTCCTAGCATAGTTAAGATCCAATTTACAACGGGTGATTAACAATACTAGTATCAATGTTGTGGTTCTTGTTCGTAAGTTAGAACGACACTTATTGAAAGCCCCAAACCACGTAAAATATGCAAAGAAAGTAGAGGCGTCTAACTTTGTTTTGCAGGGGTGTGCAGTGATGTGATATGGCCATGATTGTGATTATATATGATGTATGCAATGTTCCTTATTGTAAGTTGGCAACCGGCAGGAGCCATATGGTTGTCTTTAATTTCTGTTAAGACCCGCGTGTCTATTCAAAGTAGTTGTAATAGTTGAAGCCGGTGGACGACAACCATGGAGAGGCGTCATTGACCTTGATGCAATGCCGGTGATGATGGAGATCATGTTCGTGCTAGAAGATGGAGATCGGAAGCACAAAGAAGAAAGGCCATATCATATCACATATTATGAATTGCATGTGATGTTAATCCTTTATGCATCTTGTATTGCTTAGTAGACGTCGGTAGCATTATAAGATGATCCCTCATGCACATGAATTTCAAGTCATAAAGTGTTCACCCTTAGTTAGCACGTTGCTAAAGCTTGTTGTTTCGAAGCACCACGTGATGATCGGGTGTGTTAGATTCCGCAAGTGTATACAACGTGAGCAAGCCAGATTTGCTCATGCAGAAGCTAAGGTTTGATCTTGACGAGCCTAGCATGTACAGACATGGCCTCAGGAACAAGGATTACCGAAAGGTAGAGCATGAGTCATATAGTAGATATGATGAACATGTTGGTTGTTCGCCATTGAAGCTATATCAACTCTCGTGATGATCGGTTTTGATGTGGTGGATTTGGTTCGTGTGATCACTAAAACAATGTGAGGGATATTGTTTTGAGTGGGAGTTCACCTAGATTAATTTAATTATTAATTAGAACTCAATTTATCATAAACTAAATCAAAGTGAATTTGCATAGTTGTTGTAGTCATTGGCATCCGTTTACCACCTTGCGCTTAGTTATAATTGAGATGATAGAACTATAGAATTCTGGTTAGTTACTTTACGAACTGGTATCGTATTGTTTTGAAGTGTTAATCTAAAAGTTTAAAAGTCCTATTGCAAATTTTCAGTAAGTTCCGGTTACTCTATGAAGTTTAATAATTAGTATTAAATCAAGAGTAACAATTCCAAGTGTTAGTATATAAGTATCATGTTTGTCTCCATGATTCTTGATATTCAAAGGATTGTGTTAATATCAAGGTTATCTAGGATCTGAAAGAGTTGTTTCAGAAACCATGATGTGTGGAAGATATTGTGATATCTGAAACGAAGTTTTGGTTACAACATGATAGAGTATAATATGGCAAAGTTCATGTTCTCATATTTTGATGAGAATTTGCAAAAGGTTGGAGACACTTGTTGTCCTAATCCACCAAAAGGTTTTGGATAGCAATATTATACTCACGATTCATCTTTATAAGCTAAAAGTAGCTTGATCATGGATAATTCCATGATAAGGGTGAATATTTGATGTAGGTAAAATATTTACTACACCAAGATATTACTAAAGAAAGGAATTTGGAAGAACACCAAACATTTGATGATGGTGATCTACTTCAAAGTGCAAGTCCAAAGACATTGGTATTTAATTATACACGCTTTGGATTATGTGTCATATGTATGACTCCACTATTGATGTTGATAGATTCTTTCAAACAGAAAAGGAAATACTGAAAGAGAATCTCATAAATATATGGCAGAAAAGAAAAGACTAGAATTGTTCAGTTTAAGTATACAGATGTTATACATGTTATGGCTATATTCTTTGCTTATTAAACAATGTGGTTCTTAAGTATTTGATACTGAATTTGTTGGTGTGAATCGTCATACGAAACAACACAATTCATGAACTGCAATGGCCTAAGTAACTAGCAAAAGAATATGTGATGATGTTCATTGAGAACAAATAAAGGGTTATTGTGTTGCTCGTTAAACATCAAAGCTTACCTTCAAGATTTGTTTTATCAGGTATTATGAGAACAAAAGGGTTGTTCAAATAATTGCCGTAATCCATAAAAGATGGATGATTCACAAATCTCGTTGGAAACATCACATCCATAAAACTAGTGCTAAAGATGTCGAAAGACAAATTGAGTGAAAGATCACTTAGGAAGTGACATCGCCGTTTAAATTATATTGGAAAGAAAACATGAAGAAACTCCATGTGGATGGAATTTTGGAGTCTTTTGATTTTGATCAAAATAACGCTTGTGAAACTTTCCTAGAGATAATTAAAACTTCGTTCATAGGCCAAAAAGGAACGAATGACTAGCTTATTTGAACTTGTACATATTGTTGTACAAAGTCCATTATGTGTAGTCAAGAGCGATGAATTTCAACTTCATATGCTTTCTCCGAAATTTTGAGTGAATATATGAATATTTACTTAATAAGGATGAAGTATGAAACATTTGAAAAGTTCAAAGACTTTCAAGATGAAGTGCAAAATCATTGTAACAAGAATATAAACAGTTTATGATAAAGATCATAAAGGAAGATATTTAAGTTACAAGTTTAGCATAATACCTAAGATTTAAGGAATCGTTCCGTGGATTTGCATTTCCCGAAACACCATAAGGGTATGGAACGTTCGAGATATGTAATTAAAACCTTGTTTGACATGGTTAGATCAAAGGTATAATTCATAAAACTGCCATTATATTTTAAAGATTAAAAGCTTTAGAGATTACCGTTTTTCCACTGAAAAGAGCTCCATCATAATCCGTTGAAATGACACCATATCAAGTTATGGTTTGGGATAAAACCCAAGTAGTCCTTTCTTAAAACATTGGTATGCTATGCATAAGAAAGATGTGTGCAACCAAAGTCGGATGAACCTGTCTTTGTATAACTGTTAAGTATTCCTCCATAAACACCGGAGACAAAAGTGTTTGTTGCTTAGAACATTAAGTTTCTTTGAGAAGGAATTTTTCGTGAAAAGTTAAGTGGGAGGACAATAGAACTTTGATAAGGTTAAAAGAACCTTAGCTGTATGTGCAGAGTTGCGCAGCACCGAAAAGTGTTCCGGAGGCAGCAACAAAGCTCATGGCTCACGTACCTCAAAGGTTGTGGTCACGGAGATCCAAGTTCCTATTGAAACAAGTAGGCCGGATGAACAATAAAATACCAAGATTTGAGGGTTGAATCATTATTTGAGAATAATGAACCGACTACATGCAAAGAAGCGATGATGGGCCCTGACTCCGTAAAATGGCTTGAAGCCATAAAATCCGTGATAGTTCCATATACGAGAGATCAAGATTTGAACTTGAAAGACCCTCTGGGAAGGTACAAGACCTTACAGTCGTATTTGGATCTATAAAGAAATAGACATGGATGTTTCACATCTATGAAATAGTCGACATGTTGGGAAAGAGTTCACAACAATGTTCAAAGGTTGACTATGACAAGATTTGATCTTTCATAGTGATATTTAGTCTAGACGGATTAATGTAGCAACCACTACATATAATTTGTTATATGGTAGTTGAATAAAAAAAACAAGTTCTTCTAATAGAATCGTTACCTAGGACATGTGCATAACACGGTCCATAGGGTTTTGTTAATTCAAAGGATGCTAAAAGCATATGCAAACTTCAATGGTTAAAGTGAGCATCGCGGAGTTGGAATCTTCACTATGATGAAACTGTTAAAGGAGTTTAAAAGTTCATTAGAGACAATGAAGATGCTTGCATTTGCAAGAAATTAAGTGGGAGCGCTAAGACATGTTTCTAATACATTATGTGGAAGACATATTGTTGATTGGAAATAATGTATCTTTTATTAACACATATTAAGAATTTCATCCCGATGAAAGACTTAGGCAAAACCCAAATATTTGGCATCAATAGACGCTAATATGGTTGTGCCAGAAGTACATAGACAAGATATTGAATGAGTTCAATATAGAAACTACAAGAGAGGTTCTTGTCGCACAGAAAGGATTGAATGAGTTCAATGTTGATGATATTCAAGTGTATTGACATTTGGTAAAGTGAAACAAATAATCAAGTATAGATTGATACTTGATGTATGAAATCACAAAGAATACTTATATCAATCATACTGTGATATGTACAAATCCAGATATGTCCTATGCTCTAAATGTTGTGAGCATATACCAGAATGATTCGTAAGATGATCATTGGACAATAGTAAGGATATTCTTATGATCTTTTGGAAGAACTAAGAGTATAATATTTGTAGAAGTGACAAATAGATGGTTAGTTCATTGTAAAAGTACTACATTGATACTAGCTTTGTCACAAAGTGCAAATTAAGTTTATCTCAATCTAAACTAAGGGTGGCACAATATAATGGAAAGTGAGTTCCATAATGGATTTGGATGAGTTCCAAAGTTAAGACATTGTGACAGATACTACAACAAAAGGCTAAGTATATGACTGCTATTTTAGCAGCAAAAGAGGGAATTTGTGTCAAGTAGTTTGTTATCAAACTAGGTGTAGTTCACAGTGGGATAATACTATGAAGATATATTGTGCGACAATATTATCAACATGTTTTAACCCCAAAGAGCTAAAGGTCACACCGAAAGACCAAATTTATACAAAGCCATCTCATTAGAGAATGAGTGATGCGTAGAGACGCAAAGACATGCAATTACACACGGACCTGGAAGTGTCAGATCCGGAGATCATTTGACCACTAGCAATCGTGTACATACAACACCGGAAAGCCATAGGTGTTGAATACAAAAAGGTTTGAAACTAGATTATTGACTCTAGTGCAAGTGGGAGACTGTTGGAGATATGCCCAAGAGGCAATAATAAAGTGGTTGTTATCATATCTTCACACTTATGATAAATGTTTACATACCATGCTATAATTGTATTAACCGGAAACATTAATACTTGTGTGATTTGTAAACTAAAATAAGAGTCCCTAGTAAAGCCTCTTGTTAAACTAGCTTGTTGGTTAATATATGATCATGGTTTCCTGATCATGAACATAGAGATGTTATTAACAACAGGATCATATCATTAGGAGAATGATGTGATGGACATACTCCTATAGATAAGCGTAGCATAAAGATCAAGTCATTTCAATAGTTCAATTGCTATATGCTTTCTGATACATAGTAACCTAATTCCTTCGACCATGAGATCATGCATATCACCTTTTCCGGATGGATGCTTTGATGTCATCAAACACCACACCGTAACAAGGTGGCTATAAAGGTGGCATTGAGTGTTCAGAAAGTATTGGTTGAAACACATGGATCAAGAGTGGGATTTGTCCATCCATATGACGGATAGATATACTCTGGGCCCTCTCGGTGAAATGTCATCCAATTAGCTTGCAAGCATGTGACTGGCTCACAAGGGATCACATATCAAGGGAACGAGAAAAGAGTACTTATCAGTAACGAGGTTGAACTAGGTATGCAGAGATACCGACGATCATGACCTCGGATAAGTAAACTATCATGAGACAAAGGGAAATTGGTATCGTATGTAAGTGGTTCATTCGATCGCAAAGTAATCGTAGAAATATGTGGGAGCCATATGAATTTCCAGATTCCTCTATTGGTTATTGTTCGGAGAAGTGTCTCGATCATGTCCGCATAATTCACGAACCGTAGGGAGACACACTTAAGGATTCGACGTTGTTTGAGTAGTTATGGTATTATGAGAAAGAGACCGAATGTTGTTCGGTGTCTCGGATGGGATCCAGGATATCACGAGGTGATCCGGAATGGTCCGGAGAATAAGATTCATATAAGGAAAGTCCCGTTTCGGAGTTCGGGAATGATTCCGGTGTTTTCATCGGGAATGTTCTAGAAGGTTCCGGATTGTCCGGCACTCCGGGGGGGGGGGGGGGGGAGGGTACATGAATGTGTCATTGCATATTGGAATGATTGCATCATGTACTAAGTGTTCTCGCTGTTCCAAATAAAGGATTAAATTGAATCCCAAACAGAAAAGTCAAACGGCCAGTTTGAAAGTCAAACGGCTAAAACAGGAAACTGTGGGAAACAAGCAAGAGGTGGTTGGAACCGACTTGGGGGAGGAGTCCCTCCAAGCCGGCGCGCCAACCAAGGCCGACTTGGGGAGGGACTCCCCTCCCCTTCGCCGCCCCTCCCACCTATAAAAGGAGGGGCAGGGCCTCCTCCTCTAGACACACAAGTTTCTACCTCTAATCTCCGGTTTAGAGCCGTTTTGGTTTAGAGCTTCTAATTGCTTTAGCCTGCGGTTTAGAGCCTTCTAATTGGTGTGTCTAATCTCTATACCACTAATAGCCCTCTCTCATAATCCACCATACTCGCTCCGACTTAAGGCGAAGCCCTGCGGGATCTCCCCTCTACTTCCGGTACCACGCCGTTGTGCTGCCGGAATCGCGAGGAGAGTGCTACAACCTCCGCTGCCTGCTGGAACAAGGGAGAGGAAGGTCTTCGTCGAGTACAGAACGTGTGACCGACTGCGGGAGCGCTGCCGGAATGCAGCGCCGGAAGGATCGTCTACACGATCTTGAGATCGGGAAGAGTACGACTACATCACCCACGAGAATCCGCTCTCGTTAAACACTTTGGAATCTTCGAGGGTAAGTTATTCCATCGACTCGTTGCTACAATCTAGTAGATAGATCTTGGCTTGTTTGTTTGTATGCGATAGAAAATTTTTGTTTTCCATGCTACGAACCCCTTCATCCTCCAGCTCACTGCTAGACCATTCAAAGTAAATACGTATCCAGATTGAGATTTAGCATCATCCAGATCGGTGTTCCAAATAGCATTGGTGTAACCATTAACAATGAGGTGTTCATCACCTCCATAAGAAAGAACCATATCCTTAGTTCTTCTCAAGTACTTAAGGATGTTTTTGACTGCTGCCAATGTTCCACCCCTGGATCACTTTGATATCTTCTAGTTAAACTAACAGCATAAGCAATGTAGGGTCTAGTACATAGCATGGCATACATGATAGATCCTATGGCTGAGGAATAGGGAGTCTTACTCATCCTCTCTCTATCTTCTCCTGTAGCGGGACTTTGAGTTTTACTCAAGGTCGTATTGGGCAACATGGGCAAGAACCCTTTCTTGCTATCTTCCATTCCAAACCTCTTTAGAACTTTATCCAAATATGTACTCTGTGAAAGCGATATTAGGCATCTTGATATATCTCTATAAATCTTTATTCCTAATATGTAAGCAGCTTTGCCAAGATCCTTCATTGAAAAACTATTATTCAAATAATATTTGACACTTTTAAGAAGATCTACATCATTCCCAATCAACAATATGTCATCCATGTATAGTACTAGGAACGCTATAGATCTCCCACTCACTTTCTTGTAAATACAAGCTTCTCCATAAGTTTGTATAAAACCAAAACTTGTGATTACCTTATCAAAACGTTGATTCCAACTTCGGGATGCTTGCTTCAATCCACAAATGGACCATTGAAGTTTGCTTACCTTGTTAGCATACTTAGGATCGACAAAACCTTTGGGTTGTACCATATACAGCTCTTCATCAATGTAGCCATTGGGGAACGCCGTTTTGACATCCATCTACCATATCTCATAATCATAATATGCAGCGATTGCTAACAAAATCCTCACAGACTTTAGCTTTGCTACTGGTGAGAAAGTCTCATCGTAGTCAACTCCTTGAATTTGTTGAAACCCTTTTGCAACAAGTCAAGCTTTATAGATGGTTACATTACCATTAGCATCTATTTTCTTCTTGAAAATCCATTTGTTCTCGACAGCCTTCCAGCCATCCGGTAAGTCCACCAAAGTCCATACATGGTTTTCGTATATGGATCCAATCTTGGATTTCATGGCTTCTTGCCATTTATTGGAATCTGGGCTCATCATCGCTTCTTCATATGTTGCAGAGTCGTCAGTGTCGTCCACCAACATGACACTCATAACGGGATCATACCAATCGGGAGAGGTACGAGTCCTCGTCTACCTGCAAGGTTCCGTAGTAACTTTGACCAAAGTTTCATGATCATCATCATTAGCTTCCTCTCTTATTGGTGTAGGCGCCACAGGAACTTCTTCCGGTGCTACGCTACTCTCAAATCCGAGAGAAGGTTCGACAACCTCGTCGAGTTCTACTTTCCTCCCAGTCACTTCTTTCGAGAGAAACTCCTTCTCTAGAAAGGATCCATTCTTGGCAACAAAGATTTTGCCCTCGGATCTATGATAGAAGGTATACCCAATAGTTTCCTTCGGGTATCCTATGAAGACGCATTTTTCCGCTTTGGGTTCAAGCTTGTCGGGCTGTAACTTCTTTACATAAGCTTCCCAACCCCAAACTTTAAGCAACGACAATTTAGGTTTCTTCCCAAACCATAATTCATACGGTGTCATTTCAACGGATTTAGATGGTGCCCTATTTAAAGTGAATGCGGTTGTTTCTAATGCATAACCCCAAAATGATAATGGTAAATCTATAAGTGACATCATAGAACAAACCATATCTAAGAGAGTTAGATTACAATGTTCGGACACACCATTACGTTGTGGTGTTCCCGACGGTGTCAACTGTGAAAGTATTCCGCATTTCTTCAAATGCTCGCCATAATCGTAACTTAGATATTCACCTCCATGATCATATCATAGAAATTGAATCTTCTTGTTACGTTGATTCTCCACTTCACTTTGAAATTCTTTAAACTTCTCAAAAGTTTCGGACTGATGTTTCATGAAATAGATATACCCATATCTACTCAAGTCATCCGTAAAAGTAAGAACATAACGATAACCACCACGTGATGCCACACTCATCGGGCCACACACATCGGTATGTATGATTTCCAATAAGTCCGTAGCTCGCTCCATCACACTAGAAAATGGAGTCTTAGTCATTTTACCCATCAGACATGCTTCGCATCTTTCAAGTGATTCGAAATCAAGTGATTCAAGAAGTCCATCAAAATGGAGTTTCTTCATACGCTTCACTCCAATATGACCAAGACGACAGTGCCACATATATGTTGAGTTATCGCTTAATTTCAAATGTACAGCTTCTATATTATTAATATGTGTACTACAATCGAGATTTAACAAGAATAAACCATCGATCAAGGGTGCATGACCAAAAAATATATTACTCATATAAATCGAGAAACCATTATTCTCGGACTTAAACAAGTAACCATCTCGCAATAAACGTGATCTAGATATAATGTTCATGCTCAATACAGGCACCAAGTAACAATTATTTATGTATAAAATTAATCCCGATGGTAGATGAATAGGTAGCATGCCGACCGCGATCACATCAACCTTTGATCCATTTCCAAAGCGCATCGTCACCTTGTTCTTCGCTAGTTTCCGTCTATTTTGCAGCACCTGTTTCGAGTTACAAATATGAGCAACCGAACCAGTATCAAATACCCAGGAACTACTATGACTACTAGTAAGATACACATCAATAACATGTATATCGGATATACCTTTCTTCTTGATGTTGCCGTTCTTCATATCTGCCAAGTACTTGGGGCAATTCCGCTTCCAATGACCTTCTCCCTTGCATTAAAAGCACTCAGCATCATGCTTAGGCCCAGCCTTGGCCTTCTTCGCCGGCACGGTATCTTTCTTACCGCCCTTCTTGAATTTTACATTTTTCTTAGACTTGCCTTGCTTCTTGAAATTGTGTTCTTTTTTACTATCAACACTTGGTGCTCTTTCTTGATCTCCACTACCACATACTTCAACATAGAGAAGTGTTCTGGAAACGTCTTATCCATGCGCTGCATGTCGTAGTTCATCACAAAGTTCTTGTATCTTGGTGGTAGTTATTATAGGACACGGTGAATCCCCAAAGCATTAGGAATTATTATTCCCAAGCTCTAGAGCTTATTGGCGTGCCCAGACATCTTAAGCACATGCTCACTAATGGAGCTGCCCTCCTCCATCTTGCAGTTAAAGAGCTTTTCAAAAGCTTCATAACTCTCAACTTCCACGTGAGCCTCAAATATCATTTTGAGGTCACAAACAATATCATGTGGGTCAAATTTCTCAACCTCTTTTATTAAGCTCCGATTCCAAACCATACAAGATAGCACCCTAAACTGTGGAGTATTAATTCTTCCGAGTACGGAAAACATTTTTCTCATCATCGGTAGCATCTTCTGTAGGTGGGTCAGATAGCGGTGCATCCAGCACATAGGTCAACTGACCAGCATTGAGGATAATCCTCAAAATGCGGAACCAGTCCGCGAAGTTGCTTCCATTGTTTTTCAACTTTTCTTTCTCTAGGAATGCATTAAAATTGATGGTAGGGGCCACCATTGATCTACAACATATTTGCAATAGTTTAGACTAAGTTTATGACAAATTGAGTTCTAATTAATAGTTAAATTAATCTAGGTGAAATCGCACTAAAAACAATATCCCTCACATTGTTTTAGTGATCACACAAACCAAATCCACTACATCAAGTCCGATCATCACGAGACATAATGTAGTTTCAAAGGCAAACAGTCAACATGTTCATCATATCTAGTATATGACTCATTCTTTACCTTTCGGTGATCCATGTTCCGAGAACATGTCTGTACATGCTAGGATCATCAAGATTAAACCTTAGTTTCTGCATGAGCAAATCTGGCTTGCTCCCGTTGTATACACTCGTAGAATCTAACACACCCGATCATATCATGGTGCTTCGAAACAACGAGTCTTCGCAACGGTTCCTACTAAGGACGAACACTTTATAACTTGATATTTTGTGAGAGGGGTCATCTTATAATGCTACTATCACGATCTAAGCAATACAAGATGCATAAAAGTATTAACATCACATGCAATTCATAATATGTGATATGATATGGCCGTCCTTTTGTGCTTCCGATATCCATCTTCAAGCACGAACATGATCTCCATCATCACTGGCGTGGCGTCAAGGTCAATGGCACCGCTCCATGGTTGTCTTCCACCAGCATCAACTATTACAACTACTTTGAATAATAGACACGCAGGTCTTAACGAAACTAAAAATACAACCATAAGGCTCCTGCCAGTTGCCGATTTACAATAAGGATCATTGCATACATCATATATAATCACAATTATGGCCATATCACATCACAACACACCCCTACAAAAGAAAGTTAGACACCTCTAATTTTCTTTGCATATTTTACTTGGTTTGGGGATTTCAATAAGTATCGTTCTAACTTACGAACAAGAACCACAACGTTGATGCTTGAACTATCAAGTGCCTATTGTAAATTGAATCTGGTGATGGTGATTAGCATGACCTCATGGTCAAATGAATTAGGTTACTATGTATCTAAAAGCTTATAGCAAACAAACTATTGAAATGACTTGATATTTATGCTACACTTATCTATAGGAGTATGTCCATCACACCATTCTCCTAATGATATGATCTTGTTTTTAATAACATCTCAATGTTCATGATCAGGAAACCATGATCATCTATCAACCAACAATCTAGTATTACAAAGAGGATTTACTAGGGACTCTAACAATTTTACAAATAACACAAGTATTAATGTTTCCAGTTAATACAATTATAGCATGAATGTAAACATTTATCATAAACATAAAGATATAATAATAACTACTTTTATTATTGCCTCTAGGTCATATCTCCAACAGTTATGGCCATTACTTCTCCTTCCTCGTTCTCAGTCTTTGACTCTCCAAATCAGAATATCTCCAACAAGAACGTCACTTGCCTTATGGCAAGAGGATCGGAGGTATTATCATCTTCACACCCCTCCTTGATGATTAATGATGAACTTGATGATGATATATCTCTTGTGGTCAAAGAGGAATTAGTTTCTTTTGATGTGTTTATGACTAACTTGCAAGGGGAGAACAAGAAGCATTGTGTGAACCTTTTGAGTCAACTTTCTCACAAACGAGATCTTCTTGATGAGAGATGTAAACTAGGGGAGAGCATATGATTGAGGTGGATGCACTAAATAATGATCTAGAATAAGAGCAAGATACTAGGATGTCTCTTGAAATAAAACTTGAAGGCCTCGATGAGGCAAATGATCAAATTATTAATAAACTCATCAAGGAATGTGATCATGTCATTTCTAAGTATTAAAAGGCTAAAAAGGATAAGGTTGAGTTTGGTGTTATTCATGACAAATTTGCCGAGGACTTTAGGAAGCTTGACAAGGCTCACAAGGCCTTGGAGAATGAACTCTTGTTGCTCACAAAGTCTCATGAAAAACTTCAAACTCAATTGACTAACATTGCCTCACCTGGTATTTTCATACCCTCTAGTAGTACAAACACATTTGAATACTATGCTAGGTTGAAGGGGGAGCTTGCTAATGCCACCATTCCCAAAGGAAACAAGTCTAGTGTTGATCTTTTGAGTAAGAAAAGGTCAAATAATGAGAAAGGGGCATTGGCTTTGCATCCAAATCCAAGAACAAGAACAACAACAAGAAGAAGAAGGCCATGCCCACACGAGCAAAAGACAAGGCCGTTGTGGGTAGTAAGACCACAAGTGGCAAAACTATGTCACATGATGATTTTGTGGGAAGTGCTAACCCTCACTATGTCTTAATGCGTGATTATTATGGTGATGTTTATGCACAATATGTCGGCCCGCTTGATGGTTATATTGCTGGGTACATTTGGGTTCCCAAGACCCTTGTTGCTAACAAAAGAGGACCCATTGAAAATGGGTACCTAAAACTTGTTTGATCTCTTGTAGAACTATGCTTCCGGAGGGTCAAAGTGGGTGCTTGATAGTGGATCACAAGTCATATGATCGGAAGCAAAGCTATTGTCAAGGAGATGAGACCAAATGATGATCAAATAACCGTGACATATGCCGACAAGTCAAAGTCTAAGGTATTGGGTTTTGGCAAGGTTGTGGTTTCTCACGATATTACACTCATGGACGTCATGCTTGTTGAAACTCTTGGATATAATTTACTTTCAGTTCGTGCCCTTGGAAAGATGGGCTTCTCCATATTTATTGATAATGATATTGTGGTCCTCTTGTGGACCAAGTCTCTAAAGGTCGCTTTCGTTGGGTATGTCAAAAATGACTTGTATGTGGTGGAATTTTTAGGGAAAACCACTACAAGTGTGATGTGCTTATTCGGAAAGGCCGATGTGGGTTGGCTATGGCATCGCCGACTAGCCCATGTCAACATGAGAACTTTGCAAAGTCTCCACAAGGGGGGCCATATTGTTGGACTAAAAGAAAATGTTTGTTTTGCCAAAGAATGTGTATGCAGGGCGTGTATTGAAGGAAAGATGCATGATTCTCCCCACAAGCCAAATAACTTCATCAAGTATAAGAGGATCTTGGAGCTCCTTCATGTGGATCTCTTTGGCCCTCTATCTCATGCTAGTCTTGGTGGGAAGAAGTATTGTTTGGTGATTGTTGATTACTATTCAAGATATACATGGGTATAGTTCTTCAAGTTGAAAAGTGAGACCCAAGAAAACTTCATTGACTTTATCAACACGGTTCAACGTCAACACAATGTCCCTGTGTTGATAATAAGGAGTGACAACGGCACCGAGTTCAAGAACAACACCTTGAATGGATTTCTTAGTGATGAGGGAATAAAACACCAATATTCCGCTGCATATACCCCTCAACAAAATGGTGTAGCTGAGAGGAAGAACCGAACTCTAATTGATATGGCGAGGTCCATGTTGGCAGATTCTAAATCCCCCTACAACTTCTGGGCTAAAGCAATCTCCACCGCATGCCATGCATCAAACTGGCTCTACCTCCGCAAATAATTGATCAAGACTCCATATGAAATTCTTACCGGTAATAAGCCCAACATTTCATACTTCTGGGTGTTCATTTGTTAGTGTTTCTATCGCATTAAGGGTGTTCGTTTATCCAAGTTTGATTCCAAAGCATTAGAGGGTATTTTTGTTGGCCATGGTCTCGAATCCCACACTTATAGAATCTATGATAAACTCTCTGGAGTTTTCATAGAATATTTTAGTGTGGTTTTCAAAGAATATGATGGTCCCCAAGGGGGCGTGTTGATTTTTGTGATGTATATGATGAAATACCTCAAGATGCCATAATAATAATGGGTGCGGGATTCATCTGCCCCGTTGAGGAACCCCTTGTGGCGGATCGAGAAGAACAATGATCTACTCAAGTGGATCCCTCATCTTGACAACATCAACAAGCACCTGCTATTGAGGAAAATGATGACCCAAGCCAAAGACAAGCTGAGAACCCTCAACAAGTTGATAAGGCAGAAACTTCTAGTCAGGTGAATAGGATTCTCCACTCTCCTGATTGTCTAGCGCTGCTCAGTCTATTGTTCAAGGCAGATTTATAGAATCAGCCAGAAGATCATCTCAACACCTATCCAGAAGTGTTCCTGATCATGAACAAGGTCAATCTATTCCTCATGATGATGAGAATAATCCCAGTGAAGATCTAGATCAAAATTATGGTCAAGACGAGGACCAAAATGATGAAGAGATCCCCCACAAGATATAACAAGGAGATTGAAACTCGTCGTAAAGCTAGAGTGGATAGGATATTGGAAATTAGAGATCACACTCTTGAGAATGTACTTGGTTATCTAAGAATAGGAATGTCCACTCAAGCTCAACTAAAGCATTTTGGTGAGCATCAAGCACATATATCCATGGTGGAACCAAAGAAAGTATGGGAAGCTCTTGAGGATTCAGATTGGCTAGAAGCAATGCATAAGGAGCTCAACAACTTTGAGACAAACAAAGTGTGGAAGTTATTTGAAAAGCCAAAAGATTCCCGCAATGTTATAGGCACCAAGTGGATATTCAAGGAGAAGAAAGATGAGCATGGTATTGTTGTAAGGAATAAGGCAAGATTGGTAGCTCAAGGGTTCTGTCAAATTGAAGGCATTGATTATGGAGAGACATATACTCCCGTGTCTAGCCTTGAGTCCATACATATCCGTCTTGCTTATGTGGCACATCATAACTTTAAATTGGAACAAATGGATGTAGAAAGTGCATTCCTAAATGGTCCATTGCATTAGTTGGTATATGTAAAGCAACCCCTAGGGTTCGAGGATCCCAACTTCCCAAACCATGTTTACAATCTTGATAAGGCGCTCTATGGGCTCAAACAAGACCCACACACATGGTATGAGCACCTTAGAGAGTTGTTGCTAGACAGTGGGTTTGAGGTTGGGAAAATTGATCCCACTCTTTTTAATAAGAAGGTTAATGGGGATCTTTTGTATGCCAAATATAGGTTGATGATATTATCTTTGGCTCATCTAACAAGGCCTTTAACGATGAATTCTCAAATCTTATGACTAATAGGTTCAGGATGTCTATGATGGGAGAATTGAGGGTATTTCTTGGTTTTGAGATCAAGCAAGTGAGAGGAGGAACCTTCTTCAATCAAGCCAAGTATACTCAAGACATGCTCAATAGGTTCAACATGAAAGATCTAAATGGATCTCCTACTCCCATGGCAACAAAGACTCATCTTCAATTAAACCCAAATAGTAAAGATGTGGATCAAAAGGTATACCGATCTATGATTGGCTCTTTGCTTTACCTTTGTGCTCTAGACCCGATATTTTGTTCAGTGTAGGAGTGTGTGCAAGATATCAAGCGGCTCCTAAAGAAATCCACTTGATTGCTGTCAAGAGAATATTTCGATATTTGGTTCATACCCCAAACTATGGTATTTGGTATCCTAGGGGCTCAACATTCTCTCTTTGTGGGTACACAGATTCGGATTGGGCTAGTGATAAGGATGATAGAAAATCAACCTCCGGGGCTTGCCAATTCCTTGGTAGGTCCTTGGTGTGTTGGTCTTCTAAGAAGCAAAATTGCATATCTCTCTCCACCGCCGAAGCCGAATATTTGGTTGCTTCTAGTTCTTTCACTCAATTGCTATGGACGAGGAAAACTTTAAATTAATACGGTGTCCATTGTGACAAAGTGCCTCTTCTATGTGACAATGAAAATGCCATCAAGATTGCCTACAACCAGGTGGATCACACAAGTACAAAACATATTTAGATCCGCTATCACTTTATTAGAGATCATGTTGCTCGTGGAGATATTGAGATAGCCTATGTTTCAACCATAGACCAACTTGCCAACATATTCACGAAGCCACTTGATGAAGCAAGATTTTGTTATTTGCGGGATGAACTAAATATCATTGTTTCAAGGAGCTTGACTTGATTACCTTTCATACTCACTTATGTCTTGACCCTTATTGTGTTTAGATGCAGGAATGGAGATAGGGGGAGTGTGATCCTAATACATTAGGCTATCCCTCCCCCATAATGCCGACATTAAGAAAATCAATTCTCTTAATATCATTTTGTGATATGTGAGCTTCATTGATGAGTAGTGGCTATGAACCCAAGGATAATTCTTCGCGGTGTCATGCCACAAACTCTTACATTGTGGCCTCGGCCACCTCCCTCTTCTTGATTGAAGAGTTGGTTCTTGGTTCGTCTCATTTGGAGCTTAATTTGACATCTTATTGATATTTACGGTTTCTTGCTTCTTTACAGTACATCTTCTAAATCCCAGGCCTACTCTCACCTTTAAACATGCTCCTCTTGCCACACTGTTGTCCACATACTTGTCTATGGGTTTCTTAGTCGAAGGGGGCCAGACTGTCCTCCCTGAGCCGACCAGAGTCTCCGGCCAGACCGGACTCTCCGCTTGATTCAGACCAGACATTCCGGCTAGGCCGGACACTCCGGCCCTAGCAGTATCAATCTCGTAAAAAGGGTCGAGGAGAAGTGGACGGTTCAGTTCTCCTTCTCCTCCCCGACTCCCTCTTATTGTCAAACTATTGCCCCCGACCAGGAGCACCACCGAGAGGGCTCCTCCACCTCGGATCCAACCATTGCCGCCGGCCATTGCCTTCCCATTGCCATTGGGATCCTTCCCCCCCCCCCCCTCCGGGTGAAGACCTCCATGGATGCTAGTATACTTCCCCTCCCCTTCTCCATATCTAGGGTTGCCCTAGATGAATTTTTTGGGCTATTTCTTGCCTAGATCCATGGATCTATCATATATGCATGAAATGCTTGTCCTAGTAGTATTCATAGCAATGTCGATCTGCTCTATCCATAATGTCCGGTGCGTATGCGCCGGAATGTCCGGGCCAGGCGAAGTCTCCGGGGTGATCCCTCCGGACAGTCCGGGGATTTTCAACAAGAACAGTTCTTGTATTACTTTGCCTACTGCTATTTGTTTGTATCTCCTGGACAAATGTTCTTACCCCATATGCTACCTCCCTCCTCTGATTTCACAGGTGGTTCTCGTCCTCGCCGGTCTTAGGCTGGTCAAAAGGCTCCTCGCAATTTCCGATATCATGAAGAGAGATGTGCACATGGATCCTGTTATGGTCAGGCAGTCAACACGTGATCTTGTTATGGCTAAGCAATAAAATATCCGGCAACTGAAAAGGGATGAAGCCAAGTGCATGAAATTCAAAGCCTTAACTACATTGGCAGATTTGGGCACTGAAGAGTTTGTGGATATGAGAGTCCAGCAGTTCTATTCTATGCCATGAACCTCTACTGATGATCGCTTCTAGAGGAATGAACAATTCCTTCTCTATTCTGAGTTTTTTGTGGGTTCAGGTCTCTTGTATGCCCCATGCAGTGGTTGGATATTGAGAAGCTTCGTTCTCACAGCTACTTTGAGGATGCTCTTTGGGTGACTGAAAAGATGGGGCTGCATACCATCTTTCAAGCAAGATGAGACTACAATATTGAGTTGGTCCAATACTTCTATCCCACGGTTGTCTTTGGGGACACTACGAGTCGTGGTATTTCCGATGAGTACGCCATGGAGGGGTCCTCATAGTGCATGTTTAGAGAGGTGGGGGAAGGCGGGCGGTTGACGGGTATGAGGTAACACAACTTACCTAGGTTTAGATCCCACAACGGTGGTGGAATCCTACTCCTGCTATAAATCACTATAAGGGAAATACGCTGAGTTACAGGGATTGGTTCGCTGTGTGAGGTATGAGCTAATCGATGCCCTAAAGGCTCCCATAGGCCCGACTTATATAGTCGCCAGGTCCTAGGGTTACAGGGAAAAGTCCTAGGCTGACAAGTTATAGAGTCCTACACCGCTTACAACTAGTCTAGCGTTTCTTGCACTCCAAGGCTCTGGGTACGTTGGTGACTCCTCCGTAGCCTTCCATTATCCGGCATGGGCCTCCCTTCTGGATCCATCTAACTGGGCCTCCCAGCAGGCCATGGGCCATGCTACCAACTGTGGGCCACCCGGGTTATCCGGATAGAGGACATGCTATGAGGATACCCATATAGCATATCCCCAACAGTAGTCCCCGGAGAACTCCGAGATCTTGCGTCGTCTTGCCTCTTCACGTTGAATGCTCTGTCTAGATGGATGTCGGCATATCGTCAAGCAATATCTTGTAGTCCTCCCAAAGAACCCTGCAAGGTTTTCTCCGTCTTCAACTTGTAAGTCGGAGAATTGCTGAATCTTCTACCGTACTCTTCCGTAGCCAGACTGGATCCGTCCATGCCAGAATCTTCCGATGTGATGGTTCATCTGCCAGTGACAACTAGGGCGACGTAGACATAGGTCAGCCACGCCTCGTAACTCACACATGCAAAGAACGCAATCATGTCCGATTTTCCCGCGCGAGCGATACGAACCGTTGGCGGTGACGGTTGGTAACGTGGAGAAATTTCCGCGCACACTCCCACACACATCGTTCACGCGTCAACCATTCGATCGTCTTGCACGAATCTTGATGCCGAAGGTTATAAATTATAACAGCGGTGGAAATTTTACTTTTCACCTCATTCTCCTCTGCATCGTCTTCTTCCTCCAACGAGCGCCTCCTCGAGCTTTCTGCGCACTATGCGAAAAACCCTAACTCCTCGACCTTCCCAGTCACCACCGTAACCCCTCTAATGGCCAGCAGTAGTTCCACCCCTTCCATGGCGGCGTCAGGCGATGCCGCGGTGAAGCCGGCGAGCACCGTCATCGTGCCGCCCGAGGGCCTGGTTATTCCCAAATCCGCGGTGGTCGAAACCACCAGCGTCGACCATAACTCAGCGGTGCTGGAGCTGCTAGAGGAGGAATACGACACCCACAAGGGCGACTGGCGCGGTTCATATATCATGGACTGCGACATCAAGGAGCTAATCATCGACGGATACCTCCCTGCGACGGAGGGGCTCGCCTGGCGGGTGGCGCCGGCCGGCGAGGTCACTCCTTCTCCCCAAGCCAGAGAAAAGGTGTACCTCAAAGCCCAATAGGTACGTGGCGTTTCCCTGCCCATCTCCAATTTCTTGCTAGCTGTCCTCAACCATTAACGAGTACAGCCTCAGAACCTCTCCCCCAATAGTATCCTCGCGCTTAGCAACTACGCGGCGCTTTGTGAGGGTTACTTAGGGATTAGGCATAGGCTAGATCTCTTTATATACTTTTTCACCATCAAGCACAAAGCCGGAGCCAGCAAGGACGAGCTCAGGAATTGTGGCACCATTAGTTTTAAGATCCGGCCTGGCCGGCGCTTCCCCGACATCATCGGCCATGAGTCCTACAAGAACTGGAAATGAACGTACTTCTACGGCCCAGACATGCCTCTGGCTGGCCGAGAAGTGACGTACCCGGACTTCGTCAATGGAGCCGCTGCCGAAGCCCCGAGATGGAGATCCCAGGCCTCCCTTCCCTCCGACATTGACGCTTCCCGCGCTATTAGGCGGATAGAGTGGTTCGTAGAGACGTGTCTGACCGGATTGGACCTGGCCATGTGCTGGTTCATCAGGCGGATCCAGCCTCTGCAGGACTGCTTGAAGTTGATGCACGAGTATACCAACAAGAGGAAGGATAGCCTCCGCATCTCCGAGGACAACTTCTCGAGCGACTCCGTCAAGCTCCATCTCAAGGACATCGTCAAGGTGAAGGATAAGAAGCGTGGCTTCACCATCACCTACGACATGTTCGTAGAGAGCAAGTGCCCAAAGGTACCTGTTTATTTTCCATGTATGACATATACTCTAGTTCTTCCGTCTAGCCATTAACATCTCATCTAACATTGTGGGTTTTCACTTAACAGCTCAGCGATCTAGAGGAGGATAGCATGGCTGTCCAAATCTATGATCCAAAGATGAAGGAAGTCACGGTCGTGTCTGATGACGAGGTCCCGTTGGCGTGAAAGCGGAAGAGCTCCACCTCTGACGCTGTCGACGGAGGCAAGAAGAAGAAGACGGAGGGTGGAGGGTGGAGCCTCCAAGAAGACTACCGCCACCCTGGAGGCGGAGAAAAGAAAGGTTACTAGGATCCCCTTTGCCAAAGAACCCCCTCTTGTGTAAGCTTCTTTCTCTCCAACATTGTCCATTGTTTGTCTTACTCCTGTACTTATACTTTTTGTATGTTTCAGGAAGAAAGTCACTACTAGTTTGAACAAGACCTCTAAAACTTTGGGGGCTTCTAGAAACATTAAGGATATGTTGCATCGTGATGTTTCTCCCCACGCATCTCCCGCCATCGCCCCTGTCACTCCTAGCGTCCAGCCTTCGGCCGCTCTGACAGGCTCACAAGCCAAAGTAGCATCTGGCCCTTCCGCCATGGAAGTGGACTCAGGTGCCCCTACGGAGCTTGCCGTTGTCGGCGAACAGGCGACGCAGGAAAGTGCCGCAAACCAAATGGCTGAAGCTTCGGCTAAGGATGCCATCGGTAGCGGTAAGGCGGTGGTGGAGAGTGGTACGTCTGCCGAAGGCGGCGCCTCCGCACCCAAGAAGACCATAAAGTTCCCGAAGATAGTCTATCTGGTACTTACGCCGGGTAGCACCGCTCTGGTTCCTGGTGCGGCGCCGACATCTCCAACATGCGGTCTTGAGGAGCTTCTCTGGAAAGCAGAAATCTTGCAAGGAAACAGTTTATCCTTCGGCAAGTTGCTTGCTGAGAGTGCTACAAACCTCAAGATCATCGCACTTGTAAGTTTTATCTGCCTTTTGCATTTCATATGAGTATCCCACTGTATCCCCTGAGGATTTAGACGGAAAACCATAGGTCTTTGCATCTGAATGCTCTAAGAGTGACTAAGCAAGAAAACTTCTCACTGTAGCCCCCAAGCATATAGTTTGAATGAATTATTCCGAATAGATGCTTTCAGAGTAGCATACGCAGTGTTTATAAATTTCAATATTGTAGCCCCCAAGCTTCTAGTTGAAAATTGAATTAGTTCCGACTAGATGCTTAAAGAAAGACTAAGCATATGACTGAGTTAAAACTTTATACTGCAGCCCCCAAGCTTCTAGTTGAAAACTGAATTAGTTCCGACTAGATGCTTAAAGAAAGACTAAGCATATGACTGAGTTAAAACTGAATTAGTACCAAAATATGCGCTCTGACTTGGAAGCCGAAAAGGGTAAAACTGCCTTCTCGAAGGAACAAATCATCAAGAGCAAGCATTTGTTTTTCCTTTCTTTTTCGTATTCCGACTTGGTCTTGTGCCAACATTCTCTGAGTACTCACTATGTACTCTTATTTCTCTGACTTGCAGAAGCCATTTCCAAGGCTAAGGATATTGTTGAGCAATCCAAGCATATTCAACAGCTGGATAGAAAAAACAAGATCCTTAAGCAGGAGAGAAAGGACATGTTGAAGATTCATGAAGACTCAATGAAAGTCCTGCAAGACTCCGCCAATGAGGAGATGAACCGCTTGAAGGAGGAAATCGCGATCTTGAAAGATCGGAAGAAAGCTACCGATGAACAAAATCAGCGCCATCTTGAAGCGTACAGGATCCTCTGACAAAAACAGGACTCCATGGCGGAAACTCTCCAGCAGGCTGAGATTAGCATCTTTAGTAAGTGATTCTCTGTCTTGGACTTCTGTAAGCTAGATACTCTGAACTTTTTGTGTTATTGAACTCATGTGCTCCTTTGTCGGAAATTTGTAGCTCCTATAGGTTTAACCCGGTCGCCTCCTCCGCCAAAGGAATGCGTGATCCTTGCGGTAAACTTTATCAACACTGCCATCAAGCAGACCAAGGAGATAGCCAAGCCCCTCCAGATTAACATCAAGGCGGCGGACTCTGTGACGAAGTTCTCGGAGATCCTGCGTTGAGCCCCCGAGCGTATCTCAAGCTTGAAAGCTTCGTGTGCACGGGCCGGCGCAAAGATGGTGCTGTCAATGGTCAAGGCACATTACGAAAATGCTGACATCGACACGGTGACCTCCGGTATCCTCGACATCCACGACAAAGGCCAAAAGATAGATCACGAGGCTATCTTGGCGTCGCTCGCGGGTTTTGACACCAGAGTCGCCGAGTTGGTCGATCCTAATGTCTTTGTGCCCATGAAAACCATTGATGGCGGCAGTCAAAGCTCCTCCGAGTCCCTCAACACTGCCGACTTCGAGGAAGGTGACTCTCCTGCTGCTGACGATGTTGCGTCCAAGTCGCATGCGCCAGAGGAATGAAAAACATTTATGTAATATTTGTTTCCTCTGAAATATGTATGCGGAAAAACTATGTGTTAACTTAAGGCGGAAAACAATGGTTGTTATTTTCTGCTACTCAAGAACTAGTTCCAGCATGTATATATTTTTAAGAAAGTGGCTGGCTTATCAATTACTTTGGTTTTATGCTTGACTTTTCGTGAGTCGGAAGACTCGTTGTTGGAACCATGCGCTCAGGTGATGATGCCCAATGGCACCGTCAATAACCTAAGCACAAAATTGCCGACAATAAGTGTCGAAAGTCACTACTCCAGAATCCACATAAAAACGACAAAGAACGTGTAGACCAGAAAACTTAAGCTAACGCCCGTAGGCAGAATTTTCACAAGTGCAATCGCAAAACTTGTGCATAAAGGTTTTATACGATCCAAAAATGAACACTAAAGGAGGTAAAAGACTCAGAAATATGAGTGAACCAGAGAGCTTTATTTCATTGATCATATAAGAGGTACACAATAGATAAAAAATGCTAAGTGTAGAAAGGACATAGTTGTGCTATGTTCCATGGCCGATCAAGGTCCGGGTAGTCATCATCTGGGTCACGTCGCTTACGCTTATGATCCTTGTTGGGTCTATCCTTCAGTTCACGATTGTCAATGAGGTAATAAGACCCATTGAGCAGCGCCTTGCTTATGATGAACGGTCCTTCCCATGGCGGGGATAATTTGTGTGACTTCTTCTGCTTAAGTCGGAGCACCAGATCCCCCTCTTTAAATGAGCGATTCCGGACGCGGCGACTATGGTAGCTGCGTAGCTTCTGCTGGTAGATGGCGGATCTTTGGCATGCCAAAATGCGCTCCTCCTCGAGAAGGTCCACATCTAGGCGTCCGGATTCTTCAGCATCATCTTCGTCGTAGGCGGCAACTCTTGGTGAATCGTGAAGGATGTTGGAAGGCAGGCTGGCTTCTGCTCCATATACCGTGAAGTAAGGGGTGTAGCCGGTGGATCTGTTGGGTGTAGTTCGTAAACTCCACAATACAGATGCCAATTCTTCCGCCGAGGCTCCAGCTGCTCTATGTAGTGGTGCCTCAAGACGTGGCTTGATTCCCTGCAGAATTAGTCCATTGGCTCGCTCAACCTGACTATTGGATTGTGGGTGTGCCACAGATGCAAGGTCAAGTCGGATGCCCTTCTCCCAACAATAAGTTTCCACTTCTCCGAGTGACAAGTTGCTACCGTTGTCGGTGATTATGCTATGTGGGATACCAAATCTCACCACTAGATCCCGGACAAACCTAAGGGCAGTTGCCCCATCGAGCTTTCTAATGGGTTTAGCTTCTATCCATTTGGTGAATTTATCAAGTGCTACTAGCAGATGCGTAAACCCACATGGTGCCGTCTGCAACGGACCAACCATGTCCAGCCCCCAGACTGCAAACGGCCAAGTTATTGGTATTGTTTGCAATTCTTCAGCTGGAACATGTGGTTGTCGGGCATAATACTGGCCTCCCATGCATGTCTCAACCAGCTTGTCGGTGTCCGACTTTGCGGTCAGCCAATAGAATCCTTGCCGAAAAGTGTTAGCAACCAACAATCGGGGAGCGACGTGATGCCCACAATCTCTGAGATGGATTTCACGGAGGATTTCAATACCTTCTTGCTGGGAAACACACTTAAGGTATACACCAGTAGTGCTTCTTTTGGAGAGTTGTCCATTGATTATGGTATAGCCCTTTGCTCGACGTACTATTTGTCGTCTTTTGACTTTGTCATCGGGCAAAGTTCCGTGTCCGAGATACTCCATGAACGGTTTTGTCCAAGACGGAGGGACCTTTGCCACCATGTGGACGAAAGAATCTACTCTGTCCGGGTTGTCTATGTCTGCTCCCTTCACGGATGGTGTCCGTAGATGCTCTAGGAAAACTCCAAGCGGAATTCGTTTGCGCCCTGATCCAAGCTTAGACAGCAGATCAGCCGCCTCGTTTTGCTCCCTAGGTACATATTGACCTCGTAGCCCAAGAAGCTCTTGGCTATCTCGTCCACTTCGTCTCGATATGCCGCCATCATAGGGTTCCGTGCATTCCAGGTGCCAGCCACCTTGTAGGCAACCAAGTCGGAATCTCCATAGCAAACTATGCGCTTGATGCCAATATCCTTGGCTACACGTAATCCGTGAATGAGTGCTTCATACTCCGCCATGTTGTTTGTAGCCTCGACGTGGATCTGCAGAACGTAGTGTAGCTTGTCCCCATTTGGTGACTATAGCAGTACACCAGCCCCTGATCCATTGAGTAGCTTTGATCCATCAAAGTGCATCACCCAGTATTCTGGCTCCGGCAATGGGGTAGCATCTGGCAATGGGGTAGCTTTGAATTTTTCAGATCTTTGCTGGCAAACTCTGAAGAGAGATCTGACATCGATCCTTCCGCGAATGTATCCTGCCCGTAGGCGGCCCGTGTGGGTCTTGATGCTCCTCCGACTTCCAGGGAACTAGTGCCCGAGTCGGTTTCGCCAATGAAGAGATGGATATCTCCAATGGGGACGATCGAGCACCGCGTAGGGTTTGTCTTCGCCGGGATCCAAAACTTGTCGGGAGGGACGATTGTAACATTGCCGGAGAATAGAACACGACCGATGGCTACGGTTTTGCCGATTCCCGTGAAGATCTTGGTCCTCGCACGCTGAAGAGCCTGAAGCGCCTCTTGCCCCATGGTGGGAGCCAACTGTCGTGGTATTGCCGATGAGTAAGCCATGGAGGGGTCATCACAGTGCATGTTTAGAGACGTGGGGGAAGGCGGACGGTTGGTGGGTACGAGGTAACACATCTTACCCAGGTTCAGATCCCACAACGGTGGTGGAATCCTACTCCTGCTATAAATCACTATAAAGGCAATACGCCGAGTTACAGGGATTGGTTCACTGTGTGAGGTATGAATTAATTGATGCCCTAAAGGCTCCCATAGGCCCGACTTATATAGTCGCCAGGTCCTAGGGTTAAAGGGAAAAGTCCTAGCCGGACAGGTTACAGAGTCCTACACCGCTTACAACTAGTCTAGCGTATCTTGCACTCCAAGGCTCCGGGTACGTTGGTGAATCCTTCGTAGCCTTCCTTTATCCGGCATGGGCCTCCCTTATGGATCCATCTAACTGGGCCGCCCAGCAGGCCATGGGCCATGCTACCAACTATGGGCCACCCGGGTTATCCGGATATAGGACATGCTATGAGGATACCCCTATAGCATATCCCCAACACTACGGATATTCCCCTTGAGTGTATGTCTGGCACTACTAGGTGTCATTCCAACATGGTTCAGTTTGCAGAGATTCTTGGAGTGCCTTTCAATCCCAATGCTTCCAGTGGTATCAGGATGCATGTTCATAGACATGCCTATGACAATAAAAGGTTGGCCCCGATTTACTCTCAGCATGGTGTGGTTGGCCAAACCACCAATATCAAGCTCATCTACAACATTCTGCTTCACATGTTCTGAGACACTCTCACGCCCAAGGCGGGCAACAAGGATGAGATGAGAGGCGCAGAAATCAATCTTATGGCCCATGCTCACTCAGTGTATACCCATGTCCCAAACCATCCAGGTGGTGCTATTGATGTCATGGATTTCATCTATCATTACTTGTACAAGTGCATTATAGACAAGAAGTGTCCTATGTTTGCTCCTTATGTGATGAAGTTCATTGCTTCCCACACTCCAGCAACCCACTTGCTATACAATGATATTGTCCTAGACCTTGCTGCCAAGCTTTAGATAAAGGATGCCCCTTCCTCCAAGGCTCCTCGTGGCTATCCCCCTACTCAGGACATTTTTGAGGATGATGATGTGGATGTAGATGATACTGACAGTGATGATGAGTCTGAGGAGGTGCAGGAAGTTAGCACACGTGGCCCTCGCATAAAGCATGCTAGTAATGTGTTTTGCTTTAACACCTCTAAAGAGGAAGTGCAAAAGAAGGTGAAGAATGCCTCTTGGTGGAAGAAGCTTCTCCTATGCCAGAACATTGACATTCGCCATGGACAGTATGACGCATACAAGGCCAACAGAGATGTCATGAATGAACTCAATAGGATCAACCATCCCATGGATGTTGATTCCTCACAGTAGTAGGCATCATATGGCACTCTCTCCTATGGTCAATGGAGTCAGGGATGTGTGGACTGGTCCATGTTTGAGGATGTGTCATCCGCTTCTTGCCCTCGTGGCCAGATTTCGACTCAGGATGATTATGATGATGAGGACGTCAATGAAGATCAGGATGAGGATGAGGATGCCGCCGACGACGACTTCCATGGCTAGCATTGGTTTGGGATGATTTCGTAGTGCTCTTTTTCCTTTTTGGCATCTCAATGCCAAAGGGGGAGAAGTATCTCCTTTATTAGGTTGCTACCGGGGATTTTCATGGGTACACGAGTTTCACGTTATTCCGATTTGCCTCTTTGAAGCTTTGTGTTATCTTATTTGATTGTGAACTATGTTGTGTTGAACTCCGTTGCGTGTGCTAAGACATGTGTACCCGACTTTGTTGGAGACTATGTTGTGCTTAGCTTATTTTTCTAGTCTCTACATTATTTATCATGTATTATCTTGGTATGGTTACAATATATAGTAAGGTTTTGATCCTAGGTTGTGTGATCTTGCATTCAAAAGCATATTATAAAATGGTCACACATCTAGGGGGAGCTCTCCTATACTTTGTAAACCATTTGATGCACTGATCATTTACTTTTTGTATATCTTCTATGCAAATCCTTGGGTTGCCAAAAAGGGGGGATTGAAAGGGCATTTATGCCCTTCACACTTATTTGATGTTTGTTGACAATACTTGGACAGGTTTAATCAGCTGTTAAATGTTTCAGGATATAACTATAGTTGCAGCTGAATAATATTATGGCTCACTAAGGGAAAAGAGTTCCCCAAGTATCTGTTGATCAGGAGGAAGCTTGTGGACCGGAGTGTCCGGCTGAGATCGGCCGGAGAATCCGGCTGGTTCGGGTCGGAGTGTCCGGCCCTAGGATTTGTCGAGGTGCCTAAGTCATATGGGGACCCTCTTTGGACACTGCCCGGACACTGGCCTGACACTTTGCCAGGCCGGAGTGTCCGGCAGGGTTCGGCCAGAATGTCCGGTGGGGCCGGACTGTCTGGGCCGTTTCGGCCGGACTGTCCAGATTAAGTGACCTCCAACGGCTACAATTCTAGGGGGCCTATAAAAGGGCCCCTTCTTCTACCTTTGGAGGTTGCTCGTTCCAGTCAAGAACACCACCTCCATTTGAGCCACCAGATCACCAAGATCTCTTCATCCAACCATCCAAGGTCATAGATCTTTGGAGAATCGAAGGAGGAAGACTTGATCTATAGCTTCACCAAGAGAGATCTTCATTTCCCCCTCATTAACTTGACGGCCCCTTGCTCTAGTGTTTCATTGGAAACCCTAGCTCTTGATTTGGTTCTTACAAGCTTTTCTTTGATTGTGTGACAACTTGCTTGCATTCGGGAGCCTCCAATTCAGTTTTGGATGTGTGCCTCAAACTTGTTGTAAAGGTGTCGTCTTCCACCTCGAAGGTTGCCGATATAAGTGGAAGAGGTAAATCAAACCCATTGGGGTGAGGTTCATCGGAGAACAAGGGATGCCTCTTGTGGCGTTGGTGGTTTGAAACCACCCCCTCTCCAAACGCATACGTACTTCCCCTCAAAAGGAAGGAACTGCGGGAAACAAATCATTGTGTCTCTGCGTGCTCCACTTTGGTTACTTCTATCCTTTACCACACTTTACTTGTCTTGTTCTTGCTTAGTGTTTGTGCTAGGTTGACACATAGGTAAATTCATCGTAGTTGCATAATCTAGAGAATTTACCTTTTGTGTCAAACCCTAACTTGAAAAGGAGTAAAATTTGAAGTAGCACATATTCACCTCCCTCCTCTAGGTGCCCATATGATCCTTTAAATTTCTATCAGAGCCTCGACTCTTTATTCGTGCTTTATCGCCTAAGAGTATATGGGTATCCACGATGGATGAGATGGGAGTGAGTCTAGTAACACGGTGTCCATGGAGGATCTCATGAAATTGGAATCAAGATTGATCTCCTCCCTGGGCAACGAAATCAAACAGTTGTGTGACCTAGTTGAGCAACTTTTTAAGGAGAAAATGGCCTCACCTCCTCCTCCTCCTCTAGAGGAACCCACCACACTCCCAAAGGTGAATGCTTCGGCATCACCCACGGTTGTAGTGGTGGGGGATGATCCTGACAACACTAATCCCTCCACCAAAAAGGATGATGGGAAGGAAGAGTACCATAAGGTTCCCAGTTGGTACTCTCCCGACCCTCCAATCCCTCACCCACATATAAACCATAGAGGTGACCCACCTAAGTTAGTTGAACATACCTTTTCTCAATGACAATCATTAATGAAATCTGATGTGTGCGGCTCTTGCATTGAATTGTGGAATATAATTGAGGAAGGACTCAGAATTGTGGATCCAACCAACTTGACAAGAAGAGAAGTTGTCAATAGTCAACTCAATGCCACTGCTTTGCACATGATTCAACAAGGTTTTGCGACAAAAGATTTCCCTCACATAGAACACCTCAACACCGCCAAGGAAGCTTGGGATTCTCTCGCAGATTTATTTGTTGGGAATGAGAGCATGAGAAGAAACCATTATGATGCACTGAGCAATGAAGCCGAAGGCTTCTATATGAAGGATGGTGAAAATCATGAAGACATGTATCGAAGGCTCAAATCCACTTCCACCGCCTTCAGGAATGTTGGTGCCTCACATGTGGATGATGCTTAGATAAAAATAAAATATACTTTATGGTAAATCTATTAATATTATTTAGTATTGTAAATGTTCATATTTTGTATAAAATCGGTTAAACTTATTTTTTTTGACTTTTGACTAATTCTTAGACGCCTTATATTTTGAGACGGAGGAAGTATTAAATAAGTCTATTATGAAAATATATATTAAGATAGGGCATGTCGGGTCGCTTCGCTCGGGTGACTCCGTAGGCGACAAACCCACCATAACAAGACACCTTCAAGATATCCTCTCATAGCCCTCGCTACCTATCGGTGGTGGCTGCAGTGCTTCCTGCTTCAAAGGCGGAGTGCGGGGCACCTTAGTGACATCTCCTGTGAGCGGGAAGTGGTGACATGAGTTGGTGCACGGGGAAGGTGCAACCCAACGTCTGGCATAGCGGCACATCGGGCTTGCATGGTGGCGCGGAGCTGGTGCAACGAGGCAGCGGCGAGCCAAGGCAGCGGTGCGGCTTGCTAGCGGAGCCCGAGCGTGGGCGAGCCAGATGGGCCTAAGTGTGCCTTACTCCCAGATTGCATCGTCTTAGACATGGATCTGGTTGTAGGGCTCGCCGCTGAGGTGGTCCTCCTCTAGGGCCGGTGGTGGCAACTAACCTTCTCTAGGCCATGTTGGCCTCAGATTTGGCCACTTAGGGTGGTTCTGCAATGGTGGCCATTGTGCTCCTTCGCCGGCCACAAGTTCTTCCTGTCGTGGCGATCCAAACCTGTGATAATTTTTACTGCTCGACTAAGTTTTGTTGTTTACTGCTCGACGGCTTTCGATATTGAGCACGGTGACCCATATGGGTGTCGCTTCCTCGTTGAGGCGTGGTCATCGACCATTCTTTGGCATCCTCTTGAAGCTTAATGCAAAGACGCGCATATCTGCCATGGGTTCTCTAAAAACAAATCTTATGATGAATCTATTATTATTAAAGATCTTCATATTTTTGTATATATTCTTAGTAAACTTTGAAGATATATTTTTTATGTAAATTTATATGTCACCTATTTAGTGACGAAGGGAGTAGCAGTGTTGGTGTAACTAGTACTAACTAGGAACAAACACGCTCCAGCCACCAGCCTAGTATACTCACAAAATAAATATTGTAGGAATCATCATGCAATATATTTCCATACTATATATATTTCATATTATTATATTATTTTACATAGTTTACATCCTTTAACATTTTTAAAAAATAAGATGAACTTACTTTGGCACGGAGGAGACAATAGAAGTTATCTTGGCCAATATGTAAATTAGTCTTCTAAGAAAATACATAAAAACATAGGCAAGAAAAACATAAATAAGAATCATCACTAGTTCGAGTTCATGTACCAAGGTAATTTACTTCCTACGTACACAAACATAAAGTATGTGTGCAAACTTATAGTTAGCTAATATGAGTATGACAAGCAAACCCAACCAATGTGGCATGTCGCCCTCATATGCAAGAGAAGTGCGGAAAAACATGTCCATTTTTTTTCAAGAAGACTAGTCAAATTTACGAAAATAAATTCAACGAAGTTCTTACGCTATATGTATCCACCCTAATGTTGGCCATAGGGCCAGCCCAGGCATGCATAGTGCTAGGCACGACCCGATGTGACCCATCCCCCTTTCGTGTTGGGCCAGGCAGGCCCGCGTGCCTAGAACCAAGGAAAAGCACAACATGAAAGATATTTGTGTATGGACTGAGAGTCAGGGGGCCTGAGAGCCTGGCAGCTTTGGGTGGCACCGTCCCTGACGCATGTGAGATCGAGGACTAAAGCCGACATGGTGGAGGGTTGAGGCGTAGTTGTTGGGAGTCTCGTGGGTGGCGTCGAGGCTCCTGGCGGCGCAAGGAATCGATGGAGGCGGAGTTGCGACCTGTGTCCCATAGTATCAGGCAGCAAGAATAGACTGCGTTAAGCCCGAAGGTGACGGCATGCTCGGTTGTTGGTGGGAGAGGAGGAGGACGAGCAAGGTGAGGGCCTAGAGGGGAGGTGACGAATAACGAGTGCGGCGACGCTATGTGGGTTGGCGACGCGACGCATGTTATGATATTAGGTTAGGACATTACCGTAAGGATTAGTTAGGTGATACGTCCAAAACGTATCTACTTTCTCGAACACTTTGCTATTGTTTCTCCTCTAAACTTGTGTGATTTGGATACAACTAACACGGACTGGCGTTGTTTTCAGCAGAATTACCTTGGTGTCTTGTTTTTGTGCAGAAAATGAACTATCAGGAAAAATCCCGGAAAATATGCCAAAAACTATTTCTCACCAGAAGATCCACGGAGCCAGAAGGGGAGACAGAGGGGAGGCCTAGGGGCCCCAGACCCACCCCAGGAGCGGGCCCACTGACCCCGCGCCTGGGGGAGGTCTGGCCACCCCAGGCAGCTCCTCGGTCTCCCTCCGCGCCTATAAGTTGACTTCTGACCTAAAAACAGGGGGTTCGATAGTTTTCCAGAAAGATTTCCGCTCCACCGCCGCCACCATAAACCAAGATTCGGATCCAGAAACTCCGTTCTGGCACCCTGCCGGGACGGGGAATTTGGAGAGGATCATCGCCATCGTCATCACCAACGCATCTCCATCAACCACCGATGTTCCCCTCATCCATGAGTGAGTAATCCCCTGATGTAGGCTTGGGGATGGTAGGGATTGGATGAGTTCTATCATGTAATCGAATAAGATTTGTTAGGGCATAGTGCCTAGTATCTCTATTAGTGCTATTTGACTTTGTTGCAACTTGTTGTGCTTAATGCTTGTCACTAGGGCCCGAGTGCCAGATCTCAGATCTGAACTTATTATCGAATCATTATGATAGTATTGTTTGTGATCTTATCTGCAAGTTGTATACACATATCATTGTCCAGATCCAAGGGCCCCAAAGTGACAATAATTGGGACAGCCGGAGGGGATGGCTGTGGTGTGAGGATCACATGTGTTCATGGAGTGTTAATGCTTTGCCCCGGTGCTCTATTAAAAGGAGCACCTTAATTGCCAGTAGTTTCCTAGAGGCCCCGCTGCCACGGGCTGGCTGGACAGAAGATGTTGTGCAAGTTCTCATTGCGAGCACATATGACTATATTTGAAGCACATGCCTAGGATTATTTAGTACTTGGATGCTTGTTATTATTTATCTGCAATGCCCTAAATCTTGAAGTTACATGTTTAGACTTGTCCATGCAACGCCCGTCCATCCATCCCTATGCCTACCACACTCGAATCCTACTATTACCGTTACTGCTACTATTGCTCATGTTTCACAGTTGCTGTTGTTGTTGATGTTGCTTTACTGTTGCTACTACTAAACTGTTGCTAGTGATAAACTTCTGTGAGCAAGAACTATTTCCAGGTGCAGCTGAACTGACAACTCAGTTGTTAAGGCTTGCAAGTATTCTTTGGCTCCCCTTGTGTCGAATCAATAAATTGGGTAATACTACCCGCGAAGACTGTTGCGATCCCCTATACTTGTGGGTCATCATTAGGTCATGGCGTCGTGGACTCGTGGTGTCCTTTTTCGGGCTTAGGCCGTCCCACGTGCATGAAATATGGGTTTCGAAAACTCCAGACAAAATGGACAGGATTGTTCCACCCCCTTCCCTGATGGACCAAACGCCACATTACCAAAGTTCTTCTTTGTAATGAAGTCATTTACTTCTTTGGCGACCGCCGCCGAGGCCACCACCTATCACCATGGTACCTTCGAGCATCACATGAACACATGGATGCCAAATTGTTTATCCATCAACTTGTCTCATGGAACCAAATTGTTTATCCATCAACTTCTCTCGTGGGAGTTCAAGGTTTAGTTTGTGCAGTGTAATTATCTCTTATGTATTTGTTTATGTTATATGTTGATCCAAATTCTATTAAGTATAGGCCAACTTCTGACGAGTTGAGCGAGGCCCGTTGCCGGAGGCTTGGGCCGAGTGGATTGTCAGTTTCTCAATGTCCTACTACTGATGAAGAGTTTGAGTACATGTCAAAGGTGTCATATTCTAGTGATGTTGGTTCTTTGATGTATTCCATGGTTTGTTCTCGTCCTGATTTATCATATGCTATGAGTTTGATAAGTAGATACATGGCTAATCCTGATAAAGAACATTGAAAGGTTTTTCAGTGGGTTTTCATGTACCTTCTTGGCACTTCCAATTCTTGTTTAAAGTTTGGCAGGACCGATGAGGCACTCGTTGGCTATGTGGATTCATATTTTGCTGCCAATTTAGATAAGAGAAGATCTCTCACAGGTTATATGTTTAATGTTGGTGGTTGTGCTATTAGCTGAAAGGCTATATTGCAGGATGTTGTTGTACAATCTACAACTGAAGCTAACTACATGGCCATTGCTGAAGCTTGCAAAGAATCTGTTTGGTTGAAATGTTTGTTTGCTTATCTTACAAAAGATCAGATGTACCATATACCTTACAAAAGAAGAACTTCAATGGGTTCTGCTGCATTTGCACCCGAGCGAGATGCAATGGTCTGGAAAATAAAATTATTTCGTGGTGGCAAAGTAAGTATGACCGATTCCAAATGTAACCATTGGCTTCTGTGTTGCTACTTTAAGTCTGCTAATTTCCTGACCTACTCTCTTAGGAGTACATGTGCAGAGCGGAATTTATTGTACCAAGTATAACTGCAGAAGAACAGTCCCTGAAAAGAAGGCACAAAATACGAGTGATATTTAAGATACCATATTTACTGTATCGGGCATTCAGGTAATCAGATTTTGCGGTGTTACTAATCTTCTATATTACCATCGGTCATGTTTCATTTTTATCAAGTAAATAGTATGGAGTTTTGTATAGGTTTAATATCTAAAGATGATTGAAAAGACCGGGTACCAAGCAATACATATCTCTACTATCTTAAAAGAACCTTGAGGTTCCGTTTCTGCCAACGATCCCCCTACTACGTCATTCTGTTTCGTACGACCTATGCCTCCACTAACCCGCAGTCAGTCCGCAGACGCACGGTAAAAAAACGCACACAGGCAAACAACAACCCCAACCACCACGGCCGCCGCCGCCGCTTCAGTGCGCTTAACCACAGCCTCTACTGGTATTTCCCTGTCGTCGACGCCCGATCCTGGCCTCCTACTCGGACCACCCTCCACCGCCCGGACTCCCTAAACGGTCTTGACGGCAGGGCGGCAGGTTCCAAAGCCTGATACGGCGGAAGCAGACCGACTCAGATAGGGTATGCGCCGCCGCTGAGGAACAGCAGCTCGCAAAAGATCTTAACATCCCGGAGTTGGTCGCCAGCCCTGCAACGCCCCTGCTGACGAGATCCATTACCCGTCCGGTCGTCCCGTGCACCTCCTTGGCCAGACCCCTGCGCTAGGATTTCTCTCCGTCCTGGTAGCTCCAGCAAGGTAGATCAAGGCACCGGAGGGGGACGTGGTGCTGGTGGTGGGCATTGTCGCCGCCTCGCCAGTATTGGTTGTGTTAGACGCGCGCTGCAATGACCACTACGACGAACTCTCTCTTCACAACGACACACCTCGATCTACTCCGCGTCGATCTGCTATGCCTCCCACCTACTCCGCTGAAGCGGTCAGTCATAGTAATACTTCAGTATTTTTGTTTTCCCAAGCTAATCCCTGTTCTTCTGTCTTCTGCAGATGACTTGTGCGATATGGAGGAGTCAACAGGCCATCTCGTCCTCAACATTCCAAATGAAGAAGAGCAGCTCGTCCCTCGAGGGGAGAGGTTGTGGCTGCCATCTAAACGAATTGTTCTTTTTTTTCTCTGTCACATATACTCCCTCTGTCCTAAAATAACTGACTTTGATTTTTCTAGATTCGATTGTATCTAGACATATTTTAGTATCAAGATACATGTAAATTTAAATAAACTCAAGTCACTTATCTTAGGACTGAGGGAGTACTATTTTTTCCATGTTCCTGATCTGAATAAATTAGAGATGGATAGCTATTGGTTTGAAACTTTGAATAGATGCGGATGGGGATTACTGTCATGATCCAGAAGTATTTCTTCCATGCATTCTATCGATAGTAGAGATATGTTGAAATTTGTTCCAGATCCATTCTTTATTCTAGCCCAAGATTTCGTTTTTTCATGATTATGTATATGCTTCATGTATTTGCGAATTTTTTTATGGAAAAATTTGTGTGTGGGTATTTTCTTCATTTCTTCGGGCCCAGATGCTTTGTTCATGTATAGGAGGATATGAACAATCCTTGCAAACTTCAGTTTCTTGCATTCTCTCTACTTGATACTAACTGCGCAATCAACATTTTCTAACATTTCCTATTTCCCTGTCCGATCAGCCTATGAAAATCCAAAAGAGAAAATGCTAGGCACCAAAGATGCAGGGGCGGGCATGGTAAGCCGAAGAAAATCACAAATCTATATACTCCACAGCAGTTGTACTGGTCCAATCCAGTTTAGAGAGCATTCAGATTGAGGCAAATTAAATGAGTAATTTAAAGGAGAGTCAAATATCTGAAATGAGGGAGACGACATGATCAATAACACCAATTTAAGCACATATTCTTATGTCTTCATCCTTGCATTAAAATGACAAAAACCAACTAATCTGGCAAGGCGTTTCGGAATGGAGGTGGCACCCAGAAGGTAACAAACATACATTTTGTTATGTGGGTGACATCATAAGCACTGGTAGAAACACTAGATATGTAGAAATAAAAAGTTCTTAGTGATGGACTCGAGCATCCTGTCAACAATTCTGAGGCCGGTGTAGCCGCTATCCGTGAGGTACGTGGTGTTCTCTCATGACTCTAGCAAGTAGTGGAATAGAGGATTGGGGTCCACAAACATGAGCGCCTGGGGCAGGAGTTGCAGAAGGCAACCACGAGATGTGATTAATTGGTAGATGAAGAAGAGAGTGGAGGAGTCGATAAATTGAAGGAGAAACGGAAGAGAACATCCTGACTTGAATGAACAGGAAAACTTACCATGTGTCAACACCTGGATTTTTCAATCCTAGATGCCTGTTATGCCATACATCGCAATCCCAGGATTACCATTTTTGCGAGACATAACAGAATTGGATACCATAGTACTTCATCCATTACAAACGATACATAAGTTCTTACACAAATAGGGATCTCATGATCCAGTTCTTAATACAACATCAAGCAGCGGAATACGTAATAATAACGGTAGCGTAGGCGAAGCTCCATCTTCGGGGTCACAGGCAATGCTGATGATGGGAGATGATCCTAGTTGTCGTAACCTTCCTGGGGTCCATCTTCCAGGTACTCCTCTTCATAGTCTGGCCATGGGAATAGCCAGGGACAAAGCCATGAGTACTCTTTAAGTACTCGCAAACTAATACTAATAGGTAAAGGGGGTTTTTGGATAATAGGACACTAGGCTCTAGGGTTGTTTTGCAAAAAGCCAGGTTTATCTTTACTAAGTTCCAAAGCTAGTCACAATTTTATAACTCCTAAGTGGGAACTTGTAATTCCGGTCACAACTCTGTTGTGGTCAAGTCAAAGTCTCAATTCATTTCACAAGTTATTTTGAAAAGTCTGACGGGGGAACAGTATGGCCACTCCAACTGTCCATAACCGCGGACGCAGCTATTCGAATAGTTTGACACTCTGCAGAGATTGTACACTTTCACCACAACATTCGATACATCCGTCAGGAACAAATCCTGAATTCACCATACTCAGTATGCGGATAATCAATCCTAACTTTTCAATTACACGCCCTAGTATAAGCACCTCTCCTGTGAGTTTGGCCTCCCAACCATGACCACTGTCATCTTGGGTACTGCACAGGTGGACAATCTTCACAAGGTAGCCTCAGCTCAGATGTAAGGGTCCCAACCTTCAAATAAGGTAGAGTCCCATGTGTTTACAATGCTAGTCCCTGGATCAATAGCTAGCATCCACAGTTAAGATGTAATATCAAGAAACAAAGGTCATAATACAACTTTATAACCAGGAATAACATAATTTTATTACATCTTACATAGCTCATTTGGCTATTACAATACATTGCAGCAGAATTTCTATAGCATGGGGTCCTTCATCTTCAAAGTGCCACAGGCAGACATGTTGGTTGTAGACTTTGTAATCCTAATCAACACACTTCACTAAATCAATCAAACCTGCAACATAACAAGTTACAGCCACAAGGGTCAATACATTTGAATTGTATTGGCAAGTGATACTATGGTAGTATGGTGGAGTCTATCAACTATATGCATTTGGCTAAGTGGAGTAGAGGCTTGCATTGCTCAAAATAGATTTTTCCTTAACATTTGAAAACACTAAGTTTTTGCTTGACAAAAATCATTTTTCTCAATCAAAGATTGAAGATCCTTTAACCCTTGTTCAAACCACAAGTTTTTAACTTAGAATTTTGAATGATGAGATTCTTGATTGCTTCCATGTCTTGATGCTCAACTTGTCCTTTACCAGGGACATGGCTAAGTACTTAGATTTTACACTCTGCAGAGGTGGTGCACTTTCCCCACAAGACTTGGTTTCCCAAGACAAGATCTTTCAGAAGCCTTCCCTTAGACCAAAATGGACGCGTTCCAACCTATCAAACTCTACCACCCACTGTCCATATGGCTAAGTTCTTGCAACCTATGTGATCCAGGCAGAGCCCATAATGCCAAGTGGCTGCACTTGAAGCTTCTCAACATTTGACATCTCAAATCTCTTTGTTCCTGGGTGGCCATCCACAAGTGAGATACACAAGGTAAACCATAGACATGGGCCTTGTGAACCACTCAACCAAAATCCACCAAGCAATTACCATTCCACCCAGGTGATTCATTAACTTAGTTGTTTTATTAAACAAAAACACAAGTCCTCGGACTTAGAAATTTTTCATAGTGTGAATATTATTTCCACCCTTGTTTTCTATTAGCTAAGCTTGATAGTAGTAGGAATCTTAACTTAGGAAATGTTCCATTAAGGTTTCATCTACTAGGTTCTCCTATAGCAAGGCTTATACTTAGAAAAAATCCATGCAAGTTTTACTTAGAGAAAATCACTAATGCATAGTGAAAGTAATGGGACAAAAAGTATGAAGCATCACTTGCCTTTTTGGTAGAGTATGGGTTCACTCCTTGTCCTTGCAACAATCACACTCTTCAAGTCACTACAATTCAATCAAGCAAGGCACAAACTCAATCTACCAATCAAGCAAAACATCACATAAAATAATAAAACAAACAACACATGCAAGCATGCAAAGAGGGTTGTTTTATTTGTAAAAGTGGTTCCTATTGGGTTTTAAACATTTGAAAACACCTAATGGTCATTTTATAAAGTGGCAAAGTTATTTGCAAAAGGTTTCACTTCATAAACCATTTTCAAAACAAAGTATCATTTTATGTGGTGTAGAAATATTTTTTTACTAAGGCATTAACCTATAGGGTTCACCAAATATGTTTTCAAACCTTAAAAATTGGTGTTTTGGGGTCAGAGAGTTTAAAACAAAACATTTCCCAACAGTTTTACTTCAAAACCATTTTTAATAAATAAACCATATTTCTATTTGACTAGAAATGGTTTTAAATCAAAGAATCATTATTTTGTTTCACCAAATACATTTTTGAATCCACAAAGTGTTTCCTATGGTCAGTAGGTTCAAAATACACCAATTGCAAAAGATTTTATCCCCAAATTCATTTTTAAACAATTTTCACATCCTTAACAAGCATACAAATGTTTCTGCAAAAACAACCATTTTTCCAGAGCTTTTTACTAAACAAAAGGCATGGTTGGCTAGGGCTTGTTCCACTGATTCCAACGATATAAAGTTTGCAATTTTTGGACGTGTGGATCAAAAGTTATAAGGTTTTCAAAATTGCATCTAATTCTGATTTCAAATTCTGTTTTAACTCAAACCAGTGACACGCGTCCTAATTCTATTTGTCCATACCGTTTCGGTTGGATCGACTGCTCTGGTGCGTTGGATCAAGTCAGATCGTGCGGCACAGGTGGATACTTACCCCTTCGGCTAAGGATCTATCGTGAGCGTCGGATCAAGATCCTACGGCGTACAGCGTGCCAGCCATAGATGGGCGGCGCTGAGGTGGCTACTGGCGGCGGAGCGACCAGACGGTGGCGGCGCCGGCGATACAGGAAGCAAGGGTGGCTGGGGAGGTACTCACAGCGTTCGCAGAGGCCTGGGGAAGCTCAAGGTGGTGTCGTCTTGTCGAGGGGCGCACGTGACTGTCCTTAATTGCTCGCCGGAGATGAGCTGGGCCTCGGGCGGCTCTGGAGGTCGTCAGGGGCGAGGATAGGGGGCACCCTAGGGCGAAAGGGAGACACCGTTAGGTTCACAAGAGCATGGCGATCATTATCGTGTCCACGGGGAAGAGAGGGGAGGTCTGGTTTACCTGGGAGACGTCGCCGCAGTTGAAGACAGACGGCGGCGCTGGCTCGGGGTGACGCTGTCGAGCTTGCAGAGCTCGCGCGGGTGAGCTGGCGATGCGAAAAGGTGCGCCAGGGTTAGGGAGTATGCGAGTGTGGTCAAGGAGGAGAGGGGTGGCAGGACACGGCCGGAATCGAGGGAAAAGCTCGTCGGTGGCAGTGAGGTTCGGAGAAGAATCAGGGCGGCCTGGGGGCGTGCTAATGTGGGGTGACAGAGGGGAAATGGAGAGGAGGCATGAGAGTTTAAGCTTGCGTGATCAAAGCGAGTAATGGTGGCCGCATTAAGAAGAATTAAGCCTGAGGAATCAACGGTAGGAGCGGGGAAGAACGGGTCGCAGTGGTGGAGACGATGAACAGGAGAGGGTGGGGTCGGCTGGTCAGTGAGAAAGGGAGTGAGGGGGAGGGTCCACAAGTCGGTGACTTAGCGGGTCGTCTGGTGAGTGAGAGAAAAACTCTTCGGGGGAGAGAGGGAAATGGGCCGCTGGGCCTAGTTGGGCTGTTGGGTTGGGTCGAGTCCAATTCTATTTTTTTTCTGTCTGAATCTTTTTCTTTTTCTAATTCTTTTTCTGTTTTGAAATTCAAACAAACAAATCAAACAATCCAAACTAAATCAAACATTCACCAAACAAAGCATTTGAATTTGGTTCTGTTTAACAACATAAACCAATTCCCAAAATACAATAATATTTTTATTTTAGAGTCCATTTATAATTAAATAAAATGTACATTAGTTAATAAATCAAAATGGGTTTTATTTTAATTAAAAGCTCCATTTGAAACTAAATATTTTCAAAACCAAATCAGTAGGTTTTATTTGAAATTAAAGATTACTTGGAAAACTTATTTGAATTAAATAAATAGGTTTGATATTTTAATTAAAATAGTGAAACCTTTATTTCTAATAAACTTGGATATTAAATCCTTATTAATTTATTTTAAATAAACCTTTACTATTTTTAACAAATAGAAATATTTTATTTCAAAGGCTTGGCCAAGTTTTAATTTGAATTACAAAATAATCCTTATTTGTAAAACTTCTAATTCATTTGAAAACCAAATCTTTTTATTTAAAAGATCCAAAATAATAATTGTAATTATTTTGAAGTTTATTGTTTATTTAACTTTTTAAATCCCTTTAGGATTTTATTTGATCCAAATAGGTTTGAAAGTTTCCAATTGGATTCAAAAAGTTTCTTCTCACCCTGAAAATCAATAAAGTTTTATTTTATTCATTTATTTTTCACATTACAAGATTTGGAAAATCTTGGGATGTGACATAAGACCTTGGCCGGGAGGGAACTAATACTAAGGTATATAAGTTTCCAGTCAAGCCCTACCCAATATTCGGGTATTGTGGTTGTACGCTAAAATTGGAATGGTATCGCATCCAGACAACCATCAGTTTTATAAAGTGCTAAGGCTCATGCCTCAACATTTTTATCACCAGAATCATCAAGTGTTTGGAAACACATGTCCAAAACATTTCAATAGAATGATCCATCATTCCAAGGTTTTCATAACCATTTTTCCACCAAGTATTCCCATCTAAAAGTTGATCAAGTTTTATGCTTAGCACTAGCGTCTACAGGTGAGGGTAGTACTAATGAGGGGTGGTAACTAGTGGAGTTTCACTAAGTCCAACCTTATATCTTAGGCTGATATCAAGGTTTCTAGCTTAGGCCAGATTTTATGCTCTTTATGCAACCTTCAGCACAACTGTCTGGTATCTACCAAACTCTTAGGTAGACTCTAAGTAAGCTTTGATAAAGAAATAAAGTAAGAAGCTTGCCATAAAACTAGGATTGGTTTAACAAGTAGGTAGGATCACAAGTATGGGTTTGTGGCATCAGTAGGGTATCTTGCAAGGGTTAGCTTGCACCAATATCAGTATAAGCTTGCATAGGTATAGTATCTTGCAAGTGTTAGCTTGCACATTCACTAGTAGTATTAGGCTTGCTAAAGTAGAGTGTCTTGCAAGTTTTAGCTTGCATCGATGTCAATATAAGCTTGCCTTGTGCAGAGCAGTGGTTGAAGTTCTCCTCGGCTTCCTCTTCGTAGTATCCTCCTTCCTCCTCGTATCCTTGGTCGGTACTAGCGTCTATGAATAAATACGAGGTACACAATCACCAAACAATACTTAACTACTTGCAATCATCACACACAAGGGTCCTATAGATGATCTAGCATCATCGCTAACATTACAAGGTTAAAGTTTGGTTTAAATCTTTTTATTTTTAGAAAAGTAATTTCTACTCATTGAAAAACTACTTAAGATTTAATATTCTCCAAACTAAACATGGGATCATGTTGACACATGTCATCACCACATATTGTAGTTCATGGGAATGTGATTTAAAGTGGTGTCACAATTTAATAAGGTTTTACCCTTTTATTTTAATTAATTAAAGTGGCTAGAAATGCTTATGAAGCATTCTTTTATTACTTGAACATTATTTCTGCAAGTAAACCTATATATTTTTATATATTCTGAAAGGTATGGTTAAATGTGATTTTTGAGAGTTGGAATCAACTCAAAAGATTTTATGGTTTAAATTTGAAAAATGTTTGAATGCAGAAAAGCTTCTGCTTTGTTATTTTTACTATGGGTGATCTACAGATCCAAATGACTTGAATCCAATGGGCTTGGATTAAGCATTCACAGAACTTTCCAACAAAATTGGTTACATTCAATTTGGTGCACTGAATCGATATGGGTTGATTTTTGAAGTTGGGTGCTGAAGTGTGTTTGAATTGAAATAGAAAAAGATTTAATTTGAATTGCTGCAATCGCGGGAAATTCTAACGGGCCGGCCTGCTAAGCGCAGTGCTCCCGCGGGCTGCTTAAGTGGGTGTCCCCACTCGTCAGTGACACGGGGCTGGGCGGAGTGGTATGGGGCAATGTGGATCGTTCGATCTAGTTCTAATCCAACGGCTGAGGGTCATCATCGACGCGAGACAACTCTGGCGAGAACGAAACCTAGCGCGGCCAGTGAGGGGTGCTGGGGGCTCACCGGGGTACGGGCGAGGGTCGGCGAGGCGGGCGAACGACGAAGTCGACGACGGCGAACCTCCTAGCACCGGTGGCTTCTCCTGGGGCGGCTCTAATCGCTGGCTCCAGTGAAATTCCGGCGAGGTGGTGCTCGCATTGCTCTGAGAACGGTGTGGCACGGTCAGTGAGGAGAGGGGAGTGAGATGGTGTGAAGGAATCGTGCGGGGGTGGCCTCTATTTATAGTCGAGCGAGGGGACCGTCGGGGCGCACGGTGAGCTCGTCGGTGGCGACGTTACAGGCGGCTAATGGCATGGGAAAGGGTAGGGGACGGTGCTGTGTCTCCTAGCGATGCTCAATGACATGGTCGCGAGGCATGGGGCGGTGTGGTTTGGTCTGGAACGGCCGGTGCTCTGCGCGGCAGAGGCGGCGTCTTCGACAGCGGGCGGTGGCTGTATGGCACGGGGCGGCAAACGGGGATGTCTGGCGGTCTCCTGGGTCGGTGGTGATCGTGTGTGCATGCGGTGAGGGCGGCGCGCGGTCTGTGGACGCTGGTCGAGGGTGGCGCTCTGGCGCACGCTCGGCATGGTCTGGGCGTGGCTTGCGCGCGTGGTCCAGGGCTTGGCAACGCTCGCGGCTGGGACAGGGAGTGGCGGTGGATGGTGGGCTGCCTCCCAGACAAGGTTGGCACGGCTAGTTCTTCCTCTAGCCTGATGTCCACAATGGGGTGACATGGGGGTGCTCGGCTGTTCACCATTAATGACAATGGCAAGCTCACAGGAGTGCTAGTGTTGGGCTAAACTTTCTAGATGATCTACTGAGTTGTGTGTGAGCTAACTAGGGAACAAGTTAGGCAAGAATCACTGCACACTATAGTGTTTGATGTTTTGTTTGATTTGTGTCTGCAACCTGTTTGATGAAATGGCCGCATGAAATCAAGTTTTGAATTTTTAAATGAATTTTGGTGGGTTTGCTAGATTGGTGCTGGTGAGTCTGCAGATGCTTGGGTTTTAAAAGTTGAGCTTGTTTGAGTGGGTTTTGGAAAAGTGGGATCTTCCCATATGAAGAAGATTCAATTTTGAATTGTCATTTAAACTATGCATTTGAAAGTTTCTGGATGATCACAAAGTGGGCCTTGATACTTTGTTATGAGTACATTCAAGGGGTGCAAAGATCCAGAAAAGTTTCTGTTAGGTTTTGAAAGTTTGAGACAGCCAAAGTAGGCATGGGAGTTAAATTGGTCAAAATGACCATTCACTTAATATATTTGTTTTGATTTACTTGTCTTTAGGAAAGGTGTGGGAAATGTTTTAGATGATGTTCATTTCACCTAAGAAACATTTTACAAGCAATGGATCACACAAACTAATGATTCTAGCGATGTACAACTCTGCTAGCTTCGAACTATGATAGGTGGCTTTAACGGGCAAGAAATGGGCGACTTTGGACAATCTGTCCACTATGACCCAAATAGAGTCATTTCCCCTACTAGAAGTAGGTAGTCCAGTGATAAAGTCCATTCCTACAGAATCCCATTTCCATTCCGGAATTTACAAAGGTTGCAACAATCCAGCGGGTCTTTGATGTCCTGCCTTGACTCGCTGACATATATCACACTTGGCGATATAGCTTCCGATTTCTCTCTTCATCTTATGCCACCAAAATTGCTCCTTCAAATCTTGATACATCTTAGTTCCTCCAGGATGGATAGAATAAAGAGTATCATGAGCCTCCTTCAAGATAACTTCTTTCAACTCTGAATCTGCTGGTACACAAAGGCGTCCTTTGTACCACAGAACTCCTTCTTCGTCCTCGGTGAATCCGGGTACTTTGCCTGTACTGATACGATGCTTGATTCCGTCGATACTAGCATTTCCTTTCTGCGCCTCTTTAATCTGACTGATCAAAGTGGGCTGAAGTTCTATGCTAGCCAAAAATCCTTCACTTACTAATTCCATTCGAAAATCTTCCATCTCTTTGTGCAAACTTGGTTGCTCCTTTAAAATCATGGAGTTCAAGCGGCACGGCAATCTGCTAAGGGCATCGGCTACCACATTGGCTTTACCAGGGTGATAGTGAATGTCCAGGTCGTAATCCTTGATTAGCTCAATCCATCTTCTCTGCCTCATATTCAGCTCCTTCTGAGTGAATATATACTTTAGGCTCTTGTGATTCGAATAAATCTCACAACGGTTTCCCATCAGGTAATGTCTCCATGTCTTTAGAGCTAGAACTACGGCTACGAGTTCGAGGTCATGGGTTGCGTAATTTGTTCATGTTGCTTCAGTTGTCGCGATAGATAAGATATAACTTTGCCTTCTTGCATTAGCACACATCCGAGACCAATTTTGGATGCGTCACAATACACATCGAAGGTCTTCGTGATATCTGGCATGATCAAGATTGGGGCTGAAATCAATCTCCTTTTGAGTTCTTGAAAACTCGCTTCACATTTGTCGGTCCATTCCAACTTCTTGTCCTTCTTCAGCAATTAGGTCATGGGTCGGGCGATACTAGAGAATCCTTCTACAAATTTGCTGTAATATCCCGCCAATCCGAGAAAAGCACGAACTTGGGTTTGAGTGGTTGGGGCTTGCCAATCTTCTACATCTTTCACTTTGGCAGGGTCAATGGTAATTCCTCCGGCTGATACAATGTGACCGAGGAATCCTACTTCCTGTAACCAGAATTCACATTTGCTAAATTTTGCATACAGCTGATGCTCTCTAAGGGTTCCAAGAATGGTCCTTAGGTGTAGCTCATGTTCTTCTTCTGATTTGGAATAAATCAGAATGTCATCGATGAAAACAACGACAAACTTATCCAGGAAGTCCATAAAAATCTTATTCATGAGGTTCATGAAATAAGCGGGGGCATTGGTTAATCCAAAAGACATGACTGTATACTCATACAATCCATATCTGGTGGTAAAGGCAGTCTTTGGAATATCTTCTGCACGAATCTTGAGTTGATGATAGCCAGTCCTAAGATCAATCTTAGAAGACACCTGGGCACCGGTCAACTGATCAAACAAATCTTCTATCTTAGGCAAGGGGTACTTGTTCTTGATGGTGACATCATTCAACTTTCGATAATCCGTACACAAATGGTTACCTCCATCCTTATTGTCCACAAACAAGACAGGTGATCTCCATGGGGACGCACTCGGTTGAATCAATCCGATTTCCAACATGGAATCCAGTTGCTTCTTCAGTTCTTCTAGTTCTGACGGGTTCATACTATAGGGTCTGTGGGCTATGGGTCCGGTTCCGGGGATTAGTTCGATGATAAACTCAATATCCCGATCTGGGGGCATACCGGGAAAAACATTTGGAAATACATCGGGGTATTCACAGACTATCCAAACTTGGTCAATGGTAGGTTGGTCTAGACTCTTGTTACACTTGAATTGGCGAGGTAAGGTTTCAGATATATGCTCGACTGATATTCCGGCGGTACTGGTCATGGTGATGGCTTTCTTGGCACAGTCAATCAATCCTTTATGTTTGGACATCCAATCCATTCCTAGTACTACTTCCAAACCTTTAGTTCCGAGTACTATTAGATTAGCATAAAAATCTATGCCATGGATTCGGATAGGGACGGCCTTGCAAATTTGCCTAGCCTTGGTGGTTGATCCGGGAATTTGTACAATCATCACATGCTTCAATTTGGTTGGTTGAATTTTACTAGTGCAGGCAAATTCTTCGGTGACAAATGAATGCGATGCACCAGAATCAAACAACACTCTTGCAAATACTGAATTAACAGAAAACATACCCAGCATGACGTCTGGCGCTTCCTGAGCTTCTTCAGCATGCATGAGAAAAAGACGGCCATTGCGGTTGAGTGAATTCCCTGGGGCAAATCTTCTCCCTGGTTGGACACGACGCTGCTGCTGAGCTGGGACATTGGCGTTGGGGGCTGTAGCATTCTTCTTGTTGGGGCACTCATTGGAATAGTGGCATTTATTTCCACAGTCATAACAGGTCACTTGTGACTTGTCCTTGGCTGCGACAGGCACAGCATTGCTTCCAGTCCTCGGGGCAGTGTTGGGGTTGGCGGTAGCATTGTTGGTGTTGAACTTGGGTGGGGCACGGGTGAAATTGCTAGAGTTGCCGGGGTTGTTGTGATTTCCTCCGGGTCTAGGGTTTCCACGATTGGGATAGGTCGGACGGGTCATAGGGGGTTTGTTGGTTCTTGGGGCAAATCCTGGAGATGGGTTGGGGCGATACTTTGGGGTCTGATGGGTTCCTGGTTGATGCATCATGCGACGCTTGCGGTTCTCATTGGCCTGGTTGATCTTTCCTTCCATCTGGATAGCCGAGTCGACAAGGGCTTCAATATCAACAAAGGGGATATTGACTAACACTGTCTGCACCTCGTCATGCAGACCATTCAGGAATCTTTCTTTCTTCTTGGCTTCGGTGTCTATCTCGTCCGGGGCATACCTAGCTAATGACAAAAATTTGTCACGGTATTCTACTACAGTCATCCTTCCTTGCTTGAATTCTCTGAACTCGTCTCTCATTCTCTTGATCAAACCTGGTGGCACATGGGTTCTGCTAAACTTGACCTTGAATTCCTCCTAGGTCATCATCTGGCCTCTGGTCATTGCACGAACACTGTTCCACCATGCCCTGGCATCTCCGGCTAGATAATGGTTGGCGAATAGGACTTTCTCGTTGGCTTCCACTCCGGCGACTTCTAGGTTATTTTCCATGGTTTGCAGCCAATCATCGGCGTCTAGGGGTTCTTCTGACTTGGTGAAAACGGGTGGGTTGGTATTCTGGAAATTCTTGAGCTTAGATCCGTGGTTGTCCTTATTTCCGTGGCCCTGGGTTGTTGTGGGCTAGCTGGGCTATCTGTTGCAGAGTGGCTAGGTTGGCTTGACGTTCCGCTCTTTCAGCTTCGCGGTCAGAAGTCAACATTTGCAGGATCTGCAACATTGGGTCCGGGGCTGAACCACTTCCTCCACGTGGCATATGAAGATTGAGGTAGATCATGAGAAAAGAGGGAAATTTCTAAGGTTCTGGGACTTTGAAAAGTTTTTAGAGTTTGACTCAGGTTTTTCTAGCAACTTGCTTTTTCATTCATTCATTCACTCGATACAACGCACACCACATCAAGGAAAAACAGATGGTTTTAAGAACCATTCTAGAAACTACGATACAGTGGGACCGACTACTATTTACTACGCTAGTGCTCAGTGCTACTACTCCTCGGAGTCTGTGGCTTCATCATCTTCAGCATCATCGATGAAGGCGAAATCATCCTCATCGGTGAAGAAGTCCATGGCCTGATCCTCCAGAAAATCATCGTCATCGCTGAGATAGGAGTAAGGGTCTCCACGAAGATCCTCTCCGGCATTCTCCCTTTCCTCTAACTGCATGTCTCTCTCGTGGATGGTCTCTTCCAGAGATGAGATGCGATGGCGAAGACGGGAAATAATGTGCTCCTTCTTGTCGAGCTGAAGACGGCGAGACTTGCGATCCTTTGCTAGCATGGCGATGGTCTGATCCTTCGTCTTGATGATGGTTGACTTGTGGTTGCAATAGTCGCGGCAGTTGTCCAATTCCTGCTGACGATCATACATCATGAAGCTAAGGTGGTCCAATTGAGTCTTCAGCTCGGGGTGGTATGGGGCTTCCAGTGGTTGGCCATTTGCATCACGCCTTGGGCAAAACTCGAAGTGAGTACCCTTGATCTGATTGATGCTCTGCCCACACAGACGTGAAAGAGCTCCCTGCATTGCTCTGGCAAGTCCATCGAGCCAGTTGTTTTCCCTCAAGGTAAACTGAATTCCCTCCGCAGTGGGAGGTTCAATCTTTCCTCGGAGACTTGCAACAATTAGCCACTGCAGATCTTCTCCTCCTTGATCATTGAGCTGAGCTCCAAAGAACTCGGGATGCGGACGCTCCAGAAGTTCCGAAAGCTGATCCAGATCCCTCTCAAAGATAAGGTCTCCTCCATTCCCGAGTTGGTAAAACTTGTTGTACTTCACGTCCATCTATAAAAATAGAGGATGAGTATATTAGCAGAGTGATCAAGTGTGTCAAAATTTTATCTATTTTGTAAGAGTTTTTGAGGAACATGAAGTTTTATTAAAGAATTAAAGAGGTAAGAATGAAAATAAGTTTTCGTAAATATTTTTGTTCTTTGGTTTTGAAACTAAGTTTTTTGGTTCAACGTCCAATCTAACTAGGGTATCCTATGGTCAGGATGGCTCTGATACCAACTTGTCAACACCCGGATTTTTCAATCCTAGATGCCTGTTATGCCATACATCGCAATCCCAGGATTACCATTTTTGCGAGACATAACAGAATTGGATACCATAGTACTTCATCTATTACAAACGATACATAAGTTCTTACACAAATAGGGATCTCATGATCCAGTTCTTAATACAACATCAAGCAGCGGAATACGTAATAATAACGGTAGTGTAGGCGAATGTGGCATCCCGCAAAACCACTACTAGAAAATCGCTTGGTATTTTGTGCGCATTGCATCATCATGACATCATCATGCATCTGTTTGATAAAAACTATTTTACAAAGGTCTATTTTGTTTTTGAAAACACCCCGTCCTAATTCCAAATCAAACTTCGGACGTCCAGATATTTTGTTTTGACTAAATGATTTACAAAGGTTCTTTAAAATAATGTGTAAAGAAAACCCGAAAATAAATATCTAGTCCTAAACCAGTCCCCCTAAAACCTTTTATACCAAATAACCTACCCAGTCCTATTCTACCCCAGCCTTCCACCTCACCTGCACCAATCGGTGCCTGCCACCTCATCCTCTCTCTCCCCCCAACCACTCTCCCGCTGCCACCTCACCCCCAAACACCCCCTCTTCCCTCCACCTCACCCGCCGGACCCACACCACAGCACACACTACACCACAGCACACACCAACCGCCGGCCCACTCCCCGGCCCCACCTGCTGCACCGCCCGACCCCTCCCCTCTGCCGCACTACCACGTCCACCCCGCTACCCCCTGGCCCGCCAGCGGCCCCACGCGCCGCCGCGCCCGGCGCTCGTCCCCGACGCCCCGCGGGCCTCTCTCCCCTCCCTCCGGAGTTCGCCGGCCCGAGCCCGCCCTCCGGCCGCCGCCCGAGCTCGCCTTGGTCGCCGCCGCCCCCTCACCAAGCGCCCCCCCCCCCCCCTCTGCAACCGCCTGCGGGCGCCGCCTCCCCGTCGGCCTCTTGGTCGTGCGTGTGCCATGCCGGGCCCATGCTCTGTCTCGGTTAATGGTGAGTCCTTCCGCGACATCGACAAGATCTTCCGGGTGCCAACGGCGCGGACGAACGGTACCCTAGGCCTCCAACATGGTGCGACATGTACTTCTACCGGAGCATAAGCCCGCGGAACCCTGATGCCGCCCACGCTGAATCGACAAGATCCACCTCACGGAGCGGCGAACCCCGGACCCGGAGCATCCCTGGACACCAAGAACTACCGGCGACCCGACCAAGACCCGGACACCGATGACCCCATGATCTCCGCTGCAGAACGACAAGGTCTTCGGAGTGGAGTCAACAAGATCTACCGAGGACGCGAGAAGTTCGATACGCCATGACCGTCGACATGACCCGAAGACCACGGATACGCCAAGTACTCCCTCGAGGACGCCGAGTACTTCACCCCGGACACCGAGACCCTGGACGACAAGTTCTCCTTCCCGGAAGCATTGACGCTCGTGCGACAAGATCTACTTCCCCGATCCGAAGACCCTAAATCCCGGAGTCCGAGAACGATCCCGTCGAACCCCAGATCCGAACCTCGCCGACCCGTCGAACCCTGAACCCTGAGTCTGACCCCGAACCCCCCGGAACCCCAAGTTCGTCGAACCCTAATGTGTGAACCTTTTCCCGAGCCCCTATTTTATAAATGCTAATATATACTTGTTGCATATTAAATTGTCATACTCGCATGCATATTGTGTGGTTTGGGGGCCTTATGCCGATTCACCTCTAAATAAATATGGGGCCCATATGCGGGCAAATCTAGTCGTATATTGGTCCCATTTAAATTTGTGTAGCGAACCGGTGATGTATTTTGCCATGTTAAGACAACATTTAACTTGCGGGGTACCTAAATAACTTGAACCGTTTAATTAATTGTCAGGACCCCGGTTCCACTTAATATTGCCCAATTGCATCGCACCTTTGCCATGTCATACATCATACGTGCATCATGCCCGATCTTCTGCCGTAGTATTAAATATTGCATCCGGTGTTTATTCTAGTGTTTTGCTTCTTCGCGGATAAGGCCGTTGAGTTGATGCGAGTGTCGACCCGATCTTCGGATGAACCTTCGGCAATGTTTTCACGCGAGCATCTCCCCCTTTCTACCTATCTTACTTTTATAGTATTTATTCCCTCCTGTTGATCTATTGCTATCTGTGTTGCGATGCTCTAGTTTTCGTACCCGTGATATCCCTCGCAGCCTCAGATTGCCTTGGACGCCTCCTATTACCTGTTGTTTGGTAGATAGTTGGACTTGCGCGTCGTAGTCGCTTGCTCAAGTGCTGTTGCGTGTCGTCTAGTGCCACAGTTGTTGGTGTATTGCCGCATGTTGATGTTGGAGATGATCATGGCTTTACTTATCGTTCACTTTAATTACTGTTTAACAACTAAAATTGAAGTAGGTAAGCAGAGGCACATGTGGGCAATAGATGTTATTTGGTTGTTAACCGTCCACTTGTGTCCCGTAGGACCCCGAGTACTTGATACCTGTTCCTTGAATATTCGCGCTATCCACATACGGGGAATTATGGGACCCCCCTGAGCCAGAGCTTGATTCATTCTTATTTCTTGGGGCCACAAACTAGTTTGAGGATTTATTTACTATCCTGTACTTATGCCATGCTTTACTGCTTTATTTAAATTGTGCGATGGATAGCACATGTACTGTTTAGGATCGGGACACGTTTTCGTGGTGTCGACAAGCCCAGTTTTGGGTTCCCAGTCGTTCACAGCCGTCCACCCAAACCTCGGGTCCGTCTCGGAGTCAGCTAACTTCGTTGCGGGTGTACTCCAAGGGGTGGCCCCCTGAAATATTTCTGAATCCTGTGATTGCTTTGTCGTGAAGGCCTCGTTGGGTTTTGATTTGGTTTTTCCGAGGTTGATCGAGTGTGTGTTGCTATTTGTGCACCCCGGCCGGGTAAAACTTTCTGAAAGCCGTGTCCGCGGTTATGGACGATTTGGAGCACAGTATCTCGATCATAGACAACTATAACTAAAGTAGTGCTATAAATTTGACTTTATAATGACTAGTAAGCATCTTCACTATAATGGAATGGCTAAATAATACTGCCAACAATTGCCTGTTTTGGGTTGACGCTTGCGACCATTGTACCTGACTAGTAAATATTGCAACTATAACGGAATGGCTAAATAAAAGTACCAACAACTGCTGGGTTTTGGGTTATCTCATGCTAATTGTATCTGACTAGTAAGTGTCGCAACTACAACGGAATGGTTAACTAAAACGGCCCACTGCTTATTTTATCAGGATGATTATCTATACCTGACTAGTAATTGCTGCAACAATAACTGAATAAATAAAACTGCCAACTGTGTGAGTTCCTCGGTGGACTTCCTCGATTGGTCTCGAGGGGGAAATACCAGGATGGGATTGTTTGGTGTAAGATTCAGGTTGGATCCGGATAGGTCTTCCTTACCCCTCTCTGATAGTCGCCAGTTGTATCGAGTCTCTATAGGATGTTTAGTGCATGCTGCGTTGCCGCTTCAGTCCACCATACCTATGTAGGCGAGGACCGCCGAATTCTAGTCTCGCCGTGTACTGGCCTCAGTACTGACCGCTCTCTCTTTTTCCTTTGCCCTTTGCCGGCACCCCTTTTGTTTAAGCAGGTTTTGAGATCAACGTCGTTAGCAGGGTTACCCTTCCGGCTTGGCCTAGGCAGGGTTATGGACGCCATTGGTTATTCTTCAGGGCTCTTAGCCCCATTTGCATCTTGTCCGTAGCCGGACGCTCTATTGTTTCGAGGTGATTTGGATCTTTGTATCTTATATCTGTATTCTTGACTCATGGAGTCGTGTTGTATATATATCTGCTCTGTGGGTCCCATCGAGGACTGTTGTGTAATGTTATTACTTCGTTTTCCACCCGCACGAAAGTGCCTGGTGGGCACCTTTGAATCGTTTCTATGCGGGTTTGGCGGGAAGCGCCGAACTTGCATAGGGTCGATTCTGAGGGTGTTACAGAGTGGTATCAGAGCTCAGCAGTTGCGATACCCCACAAGTCCAGCCTGTAGGATAACCTAGCTAACGGCCGAAGTAGAGTGTCAAAACTATTTTTGAAAAATCGGTTGGACAGTTCTGATTAGGTCTGATTTTACTCCTTACCCCTCTGCTGCTCTCCTCTCACCTCTGCGTGTTTTGAATCCGCTCTCTTCTCTCTCTTCGAGTCCAGGATTTCTCGTGGTTGGGTTCCATCGTACCTTCAGGGTTTCGCTTCCTCCTTTGGTAACGGCGTTGCTACATCCGGTCTTCATGCTATCCGAGGAACCCTTCGTCTGGTGGACTTCTCTTTGTTCCTTCTCGTGCCTTCCGGTGTTTCCGACGCGACGACATCATCTACGCTAGACCCGATGCAAAGTCTGCATCACTCCTCTGTTTCCGAACCTCGCTTGTCGAGATCTACAATCTGAATTCTGAGAGTTGGTTGCATAATCTTCTATTCATGCGCAGAGTAATGGTTTGGGTGCGCGATGGACTGATCACCATCCGACTACTCTTATCATTCGCTCTTGTACATCGAATCAGTGGATCCAGCAATTTCACTCCGTCCACGGTAGCTAGAGGTGGCTTTATTGGTTGATACCTCTACCTTCGCCTTTGTTTCCCGGAGTGTTCCCTCGACGATCACGGACAACGACCTCTTGTTAGTGGTGTCGCGAGGATCTACACGTAGCGAGAAGATGCAGATCACCGACCTTCTTTCCGGTACCATGAGGCGGATCTCGAGGGCGAGATCCATTGTTAGTGGTGTCGAATTGTGGCATCCCGCAAAACCACTACTAGAAAATCGCTTGGTATTTTGTGCGCATTGCATCATCATGACATCATCATGCATCTGTTTGATAAAAACTATTTTACAAAGGTCTATTTTGTTTTTGCAAACACCCCGTCCTAATTCCAAATCAAACTTCGGATGTCCAGATATTTTGTTTTGACTAAATGATTTACAAAGGTTCTTTAAAATAATGTGTAAAGAAAACCCGAAAATAAATATCTAGTCCTAAACCAGTGCCCCTAAAACCTTTTATACCAAATAACCTACCCAGTCCTATTCTACCCCAGCCTTCCACCTCACCTGCACCAATCGGTGCCTGCCACCTCATCCTCTCTCTCCCCCCAACCACTCTCCCGCTCCGACCTCACCCCCAAACACCCCCTCTTCCCTCCACCTCACCCGCCGGACCCACACCACAGCACACACTACACCACAGCACACACCAACCGCCAGCCCACTCCCCGGCCCCACCTGCTGCACCGCCCGACCCCTCCCCTCTGCCGCACTCCCACGTCCACCACGCTACCCCCTGGCCCGCCCGTGGCCCCGCGCGCCGCCGCGCCCGGCACTCGTCCCCGACGCCCCGCGGGCCTCTCTCCCCTCCCTCGGGAGTTCGCCGGCCCGAGCCCGCCCTCCGGCCGCCGCCCGAGCTCGCCTTGGTCGCCGCCGCCCCCTCACCAAGCGCCCGTCCCCCCCCTCTGCAACCGCCTGCGGGCGCCGCCTCCATGTCGGCCTCTTGGTCGTGCGTGTGCCATGCCGGGCCCATGCTCTGTCTCGGTTAATGGTGAGTCCTTCCGCGACATCGACAAGATCTTTCGGGTGCCAACGGCGCGGACGAACGGTACCCTAGGCCTCTAACATGGTGCGACATGTACTTCTACCGGAGCATAAGCCCGCGGAACCCTGATGCCGCCCACGCCGAATCGACAAGATCCACCTCACGGAGCGGCGAACCCCGGACCCGGAGCATCCCTGGACACCAAGAACTACCGGCGACCCGACCAAGACCCGGACACCGATGACCCCATGATCTCCGCTGCAGAACGACAAGGTCTTCGGAGTGGAGTCAACAAGATCTACCGAGGACGCGAGAAGTTCGATACGCCATGACCGTCGACATGACCCGAAGACCACGGATACGCCAAGTACTCCCTCGAGGACGCCGAGTACTTCACCCCGGACACCGAGACCCTGGACGACAAGTTCTCCTTCCCGGAAGCAGTGACGCTTGTGCGACAAGATCTACTTCCCCGATCCGAAGACCCTAAATCCCGGAGTCCGAGAACGATCCCGTCGAACCCCAGATCCGAACCTCGCCGACCCGTCGAACCCTGAACCCTGAGTCCGACCCCGAACCCCCCGGAACCCCAAGTTCGTCGAACCCTAATGTGTGAACCTTTTCCCGAGCCCCTATTTTATAAATGCTAATATATACTTGTTGCATATTAAATTTTCATACTCGCATGCATATTGTGTGGTTTGGGGGCCTCATGCCGATTCACCTCTAAATAAATATGGGGCCCATATGCGGGCAAATCTAGTCGTATATTGGTCCCATTTAAATTTGTGTAGCGAACCGGTGATGTATTTTGCCATGTTAAGACAACATTTAACTTGCGGGGTACCTAAATAACTTGAACCGTTTAATTAATTGTCGGGACCCCGGTTCCACTTAATATTGCCCAATTGCATCGCATCTTTGCCATGTCATACATCATACGTGCATCATGCCCGATCTTCTGCCGTAGTATTAAATATTGCATCCGGTGTTTATTCTAGTGTTTTGCTTCTTCGCGGATAAGGCCGTTGAGTTGATGCGAGTGTCGACCCGATCTTCGGATGAACCTTCGGCAATGTTTTCAGGCGAGCATCTCCCCCTTTCTACCTATCTTACTTTTATAGTATTTATTCCCTCCTGTTGATCTATTGCTATCTGTGTTGCGATGCTCTAGTTTTCGTACCCGTGATATCCCTCGCAGCCTCAGATTGCCTTGGACGCCTCCTATTACCTGTTGTTTGGTAGATAGTTGGACTTGCGCGTCGTAGTCGCTTGCTCAAGTGCTGTTGCGTGTCGTCAAGTGCCACAGTTGTTGGTGTATTGCCGCATGTTGATGTTGGAGATGATCATGGCTTTACTTATCGTTCACTTTAATTACTGTTTAACAACTAAAATTGAAGTAGGTAAGCAGAGGCACAGGTGGGAAATAGATGTTATTTGGTTGTTAACCGTCCACTCGTGTCCCGTAGGACCCCGAGTACTTGATACCTGTTCCTTGAATATTCGCGCTATCCACATACGGGGAATTATGGGACCCCCCTGAGCCAGAGCTTGATTCATTCTTATTTCTTGTGGCCACAAACTAGTTTGAGGATTTATTTACTATCTGTACTTATGCCATGCTTTACTGCTTTATTTAAATTGTGCGATGGATAGCACCTGTACTGTTTAGGATCGGGACACGTTTTCGCGGTGTCGACAAGCCCAGTTTTGGGTTCCCAGTCGTTCACAGCCGTCCACCCAAACCTCGGGTCCGTCTCGGAGTCAGCTAACTTCGTTGCGGGTGTACTCCAAGGGGTGGCCCCCTGAAATATTTCTGAATCCTGTGATTGCTTTGTCGTGAAGGCCTCGTTGGGTTTTGATTTGGTTTTTCCGAGGTTGATCGAGTGTGTGTTGCTATTTGTGCACCCCGGCCGGGTAAAACTTTCTAAAAGCCGTGTCCGCGGTTATGGACGACTTGGAGCACAGTATCTCGATCATAGACAACTATAACTAAAGTAGTGCTATAAACTTGACTTTATAATGACTAGTAAGCAGCTTCACTATAATGGAATGGCTAAATAATACTGCCAACAATTGCCTGTTTTGGGTTGACGCTTGCGACCATTGTACCTGACTAGTAAATATTGCAACTATAACGGAATGGCTAAATAAAAGTACCAACAACTGCTGGGTTTTGGGTTATCTCATGCTAATTGTATCTGACTAGTAAGTGTCGCAACTACAACGGAATGGTTAACTAAAACGGCCCACTGCTTATTTTATCAGGATGATTATCTATACCTGACTAGTAATTGCTGCAACAATAACTGAATAAATAAAACTGCCAACTGTGTGAGTTCCTCGGTGGACTTCCTCGATTGGTCTCGAGGGGGAAATACCAGGATGGGATTGTTTGGTGTAAGATTCAGGTTGGATCCGGATAGGTCTTCCTTACCCCTCTCTGATAGCCGCCAGTTGTATCGAGTCTCTATAGGATGTTTAGTGCATGCTGCGCTGCCGCTTCAGTCCACCATACCTATGTAGGCGAGGACCGCCGAATTCTAGTCTCGCCGTGTATTGGCCTCAGTACTGACCTCTCTCTCTTTTTCCTTTGCCCTTTGCCGGCACCCCTTTTGTTTAAGCAGGTTTTGAGATCAACATCGTTAGCAGGGTTACCCTTCCGGCTTGGCCTGGGCAGGGTTATGGACGCCATTGGTTATTCTTCAGGGCTCTTAGCCCCATTTGTATCTTGTCCGTAGCCGGACGCTCTATTGTTTCGAGGTGATTTGGATCTTTGTATCTTATATCTGTATTCTTGACTCATGGAGTCGTGTTGTATATATATCTGCTCTACCCAATATTTGGGTATTATGGTTGTACGCTAAAATTGGAATGGTATCGCATCCAGACAACCATCAGTTTTATAAAGGGCTAAGGCGCATGCCTCAACATTTTTATCACCAGAATCATCAAGTGTTTGGAAACACATGTCCAAAACATTTCAATAGAATGATCCATCATTCCAAGGTTTTCATAACCATTTTTCCACCAAGTATTCCCATCTAAAAGTTGATCAAGTTTTATGCTTAGCACTAGCATCTACAGGTGAGGGTAGTACTAATGAGGGGTGGTAACTAGTGGAGTTTCACTAAGTCCAACCTTATATCTTAGGCTGATATCGAGGTTTCTAGCTTAGGCCAGATTTTATTCTCTTTATGCAACCTTCAGCACAACTGTCTGGTATCTACCAAACTCTTAGGTAGACTCTAAGTAAGCTTTGATAAAGAAATAAAGTAAGAAGCTTGCCATAAAACTAGGATTGGTTTAACAAGTAGGTAGGATCACAAGTATGGGTTTGTGGCATCAGTAGGGTATCTTGCAAGGGTTAGCTTGCACCAATATTAGTATAAGCTTGCATAGGTATAGTATCTTGCAAGTGTTATCTTGCACATTCACTAGTAGTATTAGGCTTGCTAAAGTAGAGTGTCTTGCAAGTTTTAGCTTGCATCAATGTCAATATAAGCTTGCCTTGTGCAGAGCAGTGGTTGAAGTTCTCCTCGGCTTCCTCTTCGTAGTATCCTCCTTCCTTCTCGTATCCTTGGTCGGTACTAGCGTCTATGAATTAATACGAGGTACACAATCACCAAACAATACTTAACTACTTGAAATCATCACACACAAGGGTCCTATAGATGATCTAGCATCATCTCTAACATTACAAGGTTAAAGCTTGGTTTAAATCTTTTTATTTTTAGAAAAGTAATTTCTACTCATTGAAAAACTACTTAAGATTTAATATTCTCCAAACTAAACATGGGATCATGTTGACACATGTCATCACCACATATTGTAGTTCATGGGAATGTGATTTAAAGTGGTGTCACAATTTAATAAGGTTTTACCCTTTTATTTTAATTAATTAAAGTGGCTAGAAATGCTTATGAAGCATTCTTTTATTACTTGAACATTATTTCTGCAAGTAAACCTATATATTTTTATATATTCTTAAAGGTATGGTTAAATGTGATTTTTGAGAGATGGAATCAACTCAAAAGCTTTTATGATTTAAATTTGAAAAATGTTTGAATGCAGAAAAGCTTCTGCTTTGTTATTTTTACTATGGGTGATCTACAGATCCAAATGACTTGAATCCAACGGGCTTCGATTAAGCATTCACAGACCTTTCCAACAAAATTGGTTTCATTCAATTTGGTGCACTGAATCGATCTGGGTTGATTTTTTAAGTTGGGTGCTGAAGTGTGTTTGAATTGAAATAGAAAAAGATTTAATTTGAATTGTTGGGCTGCGCGGGAAATTCTAACGGGCCGGCCTACTAAGTGCAGTGCTCCCGTGGGCTGCTTAAGTGGGTGTCCCCACTCGTCAGTGACACGGGGCTGGGCGAAGCGGTATGGGGCAACGTGGATCGTTCGATCTAGTTCTGATCCAACGGCTGAGGGTCATCGTCGACGCGAGACAACTCCGGCGAGAACGAAACCTAGCGCGGCCAGTGAGGGGTGCTGGGGGCTCACCGGGGTACGGGCGAGGGTCGGCGAGGCGGGCGAACGACGAAGTCGACGACGGCGAACTCAGGGGTGGTCGCGGCAGCTCCTGGGGTGGATGAAATCGATGGCGCCCTTCTTCTCCAGAGGCGGCGGGCTCCGGTGAAATTCTGGCGAGGTGGTGCTCGCCTTGCTCCGGGAACGGTGTGGCACGATCAGTGAGAAGAGGGGAGTGAGGTGGTGTGAAGAAATCGACTGGGGTGGCCTCTATTTATAGTCGAGCAAGGGGACCGACGGGGCGCACGGTAAGCTCGTCGGGGGCGATGTTACAGGCGGCTATTGGCATGGGCGACGGTAAGGGACGGTGCGGTGTTCCCTGGCGATGCTCAACGACATGGTTTTGAGGCGTGGGGCGGTGTGGCTTGGTCTGGAACATGCGACGCTCTGTGCGGCAGAGGCGACGTCTTCGACGGCGAGCGGTGGCTGTGCGGCACGGGGCGGCGAACGAGGATGTCTGGCGTTCTCCTGGTTCGGTGGGGATTGTGTATGCACGCGGCGAGGGCGGCGCGCGGTCTGTGGGCTTCGGTCGAGGGTGGCACTCTGGCGCACGCTCGGCATGGTCGATATTTGCATGTATGCATGTAGGGGATTGTGTATGCATGTAGGGCTGGATATTTGCAATAATACTAAAATATATTTAGACTCATTTGTGAACTTTTATTATATAATCTTTTTGTTTTTCTTTTATTTTCTCAATATGAACTCCTTTTTAATAATTTGAAGAAACCTTTCTTATTATTTTTCTCTCCTCTTTTAATTATGGATTTCTTGAATGATGTATTCTTATTTGTTTTTAAGACTTAACTCTAGTTGGCTCAGAGTTGGAATATAAATTTTTATATGTATAATGATCCTATACCATTATTTGATGCATGAAATATAAAATACATTGATATGGTTATTACTACTCCCATTAATTTGGAAAATGGCAAAGTATATATTCTATTGTGATAAACAAAGAAATTTAAGGTTTTGAATGATGAATATTTACCCTAGGGTTTAGGGTTTTTAATATACTTAAATTCCTTTATGGATCTGAGTAAAGAATTAATAACTAAGCATATGGTCTTATGTTTGTGATATTTGATGACATCACCTTTTATAATGGAAAGTTATAATTAGAATGTTTTATAGAAAGGAATTGGTAAAGATATGCTTATAGGTTTTGCTATAGGAAAATATTCCTATGAAGTGATATGGACATAAGATGATAGATCAATAACATGAAATGAATATTCTACTTGGTTTAGAATTTAGAATTGATTGTTTACCAAGAATAAATAGAAAATTAATGTATAAAATATAATTATATTTCACAATCCTGGATTTCTAATTAAGGAATTCCTTTTCTAGATATAATACTTCTTCCTATCCATCATCATGGTTAGTATGATGAGCTTTATTCATTAAAATCTTCTTATTTATATATCATTCTTCTAAACTCATGGATGAATCCAATGAGTTTGATATTAAAACATTTTATAGTTTTCTTATATACTTGCTTGATTATACCCACTATTCTACTATTGAAAATCTTCAATCCATCAAGTAGTTCTTTCAAACTCCACTCTTAACCTTCCTTAATCATCCATCACTAATATTTATCTAATAGTTGTATGCATCCAACTACCTTTCTCTAGAGTTGACTATCCTTTAAGATGAATAACACTACTTCTATAACTCTATGCTATACTAGCTTTAATTGAATAGTATCATCCTATATTCACTTAACTCTATTGGCTCACACTTCAATACCTGAATTATATGTATGTGGTTTGCAATGACTACTCTAGGATCACTTATCTCTACTAAGGTTCTAATTATGTTCTACCCACCAGTATTAGTTATGTAAGCATTCAATATTGGTGGCTAAAGCATTACTATTATAATACTTTAATCATTTATTGCTTAAGTTCTTAATTGTCAAAGCAAGGCTTTATCAATCCTACTTTTCATTGTCTTGAAATTATCTTCTTAGTATCTCATATTGGATTAAAATTATTAATGGACTATGCCCTCATTAAAAGATTGAAGTAAATGTTATGATAAGATCAAGAAGTAGTAGATCAAAGATTGATAGTTAAAGAATTTGTGAATCAATGGGGAATTATCCAACATTGATGAACAATAGATATTAAGATAAGTTCCATAAAGATTGCTATAGAAAGAAAGATATATAGTAGATGATCTTGACTTAGTCTCTTTCCATCTTCAACTCATTAAAGAGTTTAAAGTTAGGTATTGCTATGATACTCATAGTAAGAATAGATAAGAATAAGATAGGTCAACATTAATCATTGCATTTTTATTATTTTAGTGGTAATCTTAAATTAGTATTCATAGGTTGATATGATAAATAGTATAATATGATCCCTTAAGGATCATATATGAATCATTTAAGCAATGTATCATGAGTGACATTTATTATATTTGGTCTACCCTTAGACCAAATCATGTTTAACCAAATAAGGTTTTAGCAAAGATCATATTGAAACTTATCACAGTTAACTTGATAATCTGCTTCAATTCCATCAAGTTAAGAGAAGCTCCAATCACTTTGACCAGTTTTGTTTAAAAGAGCTAAAATTATTCGGGTTTTCTATGCATGAATGCAATGCACACATCTGGGATGTTACAATGGAGATGCGCAAACCCCAGGACTTGCAGTCGACCATGTACTACGCCCGCGCCTTCGAGCAGCGCGCGCTGGCCATGCAGCAGGCCTTCCCGAGCCGTGGCGTGTGGCCTCCCCCCTCCTGCACCGACGGCCCAGGACCGCCGCGTCCCGCCTTGTCGTCCGCCCCCGCTGCAGCCACAGCCCCGACGCGGCCCTTCCGGCGGCTGTCTATGCCGAGAAGCTCGAGCGTCGCCGTAAGGGCCTATGCTTCAACTGTGACGAGCCCTACGCGTCGGGCCACGTGTTCGCCCGCCTGTTCTACTTGGATACCGTCGATGATGGGGACATTGATTGTAACATCCCAAAAATATAAAACAATGATCATCAAACTCTAATCACTAAAATTAGGGTTAACAAAAACTTTGATTAATTAAAATCATATGAATGCATGTCTGAATGAGATGATTTGATAAATGCATGAATGAACTTGTGTGATTAACCTAAATAGCAAGAAATGGTTTAAAAAGGAAAATAACATCATATAAAACATTTCCATGCATAAACAAATCAAGAGAAAAACAAAAACAAATCAAATAAAGCAAATGGTCATTTTTGCCAATCTTGCTCACTAGGTCACTTTGAGTGTTTCTAGTCCAATATTTCAAACAGAAACTTTTCCAATTCTTTTCACCCCTTGATAGACCAAGTAAAAGTGAATCAAAGCCCACCTTTCAAACTTGCAGAAACATTTGGCAACCTCATTTAAATCACAAGTGAAAATTGAATCTTTATCATATGTGAAGATCACACCTTTTAAAAACCCAACCAAACCAGTGCCCCTTGACTAATCCAACTAACCAGACACTAGTTTGCGCCTAGCAAACCCACCAAGTTTGAATCCAAAATTCAAATTTGAATCTCTTGGGGCCATTTTATCAAACACCTTGCAGATACAAATCAAACTCCTCTAGCTCACTGTAAACCAGGTCATGCCATTAATGGCAAGCATGCCGAGCCTCACCTTGCCACCCCATTGTCGACAGCAAGCTAGGAGCAGCACCAAGCCTAGCAAGCATGTCTAGGAGGCACTCCACCGTCCACCGCCACTCCCTGTCCCAGCCCCGAGCACTGCCAGCTCCTGGACCACACGACAAGACCATGCCAAACCTCTCTGCGTGCGAGCCGAGAGCGCGCCAGTTTGCCACCCTCGACCAGCACCCCCAGACTGCGCGCCGCCCTCGCCACGTTTGTGCGTGATCGACCGCCCTAGCAACCCCGCAGACATGTCCATTCGCCGTCACGCGGACCACGCACGCTGTGCACCATTAAAATTGCCGTCGGACCCGCCCAGAGCATCGACGCGTTCCGACTGATTTGCACCGCCCCACGCATCGCCACCATGCCGTTGAGCTTCGCCAGGGAGCACAGCACCGCCCCCTACTGTCTCCCATGCTAGTAGCACTCTGTGCCATCGACCACGACGAGCTCAGCCCGCGCCCGTCGGTTCCCTTTAGCCACTATAAATAGAGGACTCCACCGCTCCTTTTCTTCACACTAGTTCACTCCCCTCTCCATCAGAACCACCCCACCTCACTCCCGGAGCAAGGCGAGCAGCACATCGTCGGAATTTGGCCGGAGCCCGCCGCTGCTGGAGGAGAAGGGAGCCGTCGATTGGAGGCGCCCTAGGAGAAGCTGTCGGTACCAGGAGAACCGCCATCGTCGACTTCGTCATTCGCCCCCGTCGCCGACCCTCGCCTGAGCCCCTATGAGCCACCCACGACCCCCACCTGTCGCGCTAGGGTTCTGTCTCGTCGGCGCTGCCCCATGTGGACGATGAATCAGTGCCGTTCGATTAGAACTAGATCCAACGGTCCACATTGCCCCGTACCGCTTCGCCCCTTACCGTCTCACTGACGCGTGGGGACAGCCACTTAACCAGCCCGCGCGTGCGCTGTGTGTTGTGGGCCGGCCCAGTAAAACCTCCCGTGCGACCCAACAATTCAAATTTAATTTTATTCATTTAATTTCAAACACAGTTTTGTACCTAGATTCAAAAATCAACCCAGCTTGATTCACTGAACCAAAATGCATGAAACCAATTTTGTTAGAAAGGTACTAGAAATCTTAATCCAAGCCCGTTGGATTAAACCCATTTAGATTTGTAGATCACCCATGGTAAAAATAACAAGACAGAAGCTTTTCTGCATTCAAACATTTTTCAAAATTCAACCATAAGAGTTTTTGAGTTGATTCCAACTCTCAAAAATCATATTTGATCATACCTTTCAGAATATATAAAAACATATGGGTTTACTTGTAGAGATAATGTTCAAGTAATAAAAGAAGGCCACATAGGCATTTCTAGTCACTTTATTTAATTAAAATAAAAAGGTTAAACCTTATTAAATTGTGACACCACTTTAAATCACATTCCCATGTGCTGAAATATGTGGTGATGACATGTGTCAACATGATCCCATGTTTGAGTTGCAGAATATTAAACCTTAAGTAGTTTTTCAATGAGTAGAAATTACTTTTCTTAAATAAAATAAATAAGACAAGTGTTTTAATCCTTGTAATGCTAGAGATGATGATAGATCATCTAGTGTGAACCTTTGTGTGATGATTAGAAATAGTTAAGTATTGTTTGGTGATTGTGTACCTCGTATTTATTTATAGATGCTAGTACCGACCAAGGATACGAGGAGGAAGGAGGATACTACGAGGAAGAAGCCGAGGAGAACTTCAACCACAGCTCTGCACAAGGCAAGCTATTAACTGAGCAAGCTAACACTTGCAACTTAGAAAGCTCATACTATTATCTTAGCAAGATAAACTATGCAAGTTTTACTTGCAAGATTACACCACTTGATACCCAATCCTAGTTTTACTTGCAAGCTTAATACTTTATTTTCTTTATCAAAGCTTTCTCTTAGAGTTTAATTAGTGACTTGTAGATTCTAGAAAGATAACTGATGGTAGCATAAAGAGCATAGAATTTGGCCTAAGCTAGATAATCTTGATGTCATCCTAAGGCATGAGATTGAACTTAGTAAATCCCCACATGTTTGCCACCCCTCATTAGTCTTTACCCCCACTTATAGATGCTAGTGCTAAGCATAAAACTTGATCAACTTTAGATGGGAATACTTGGTGAAAATGGTTATGAAAACCTTAGAATGATGAGTCATTCTACTGAAATGTTTTGACATGTGTTCTTGAACACCAGATGATTTTGATGATGAAAATGTTGAGGCATGAGCCTTATCCCTTTATAAAGCTGATGGTTGTCTGGATGCGATACCATTCCAATTTTACCATACAACCACAATACCCGAACATTGGGTAGGCTTGACTGGAAATTTATATACCTTAGTATGGGTTCCCTTGCGCCAAGGTCTAATCTGAGGCTACCTTGTGAAGATTGTCCACCTCTGCAGTTCCCAAGATGACAGTTAGTCATGGTTGGGAGGCCAAACTCACAGGAGAGGTGTCTATACTAGGGCGTGTAATTGAAAGGTTAGGATTGATTATCCGCATACTGAGTATGGTGAATTCAGGATTGTTCCTGACGGATGTATCAAATGTTGTGGTGAAAGTGCACAATCTCTGTAGAGTGTCAAACTATTCGAATAGCCGCGTCCGCGGTTATGGACAGTTGGAGTGGCCATACTGTTCCCCCGTCAGATGTTTTTAAAACAACCTGTGAAATGATTTGTGACTTTGACTTGACCACAACAGAGTTGTTATATGAAATTCAAGTTCCGAATTAGGTGTTATAAAACTTTCAACTAACTTTATTTGCTTCTGAACTTAGTAGAGGTAAATCTGGATTTTTGCAAAACAACCCTAGAGCTTAGTATCCTACTACGAAAAACCCCTTAACTTGTTAGTATTAGTTTGCGATTACTTAAAGAGTACTCATGGCTTTGTCCCTGGCTATTCCCGTGGCCAGACTATGAAGAGGAGTATCAGGATGACGGACCGGAGGAAGGTTACGAAAACTAGGATCATCTCCCATCGTCAGCATTGCCTGTGACCCCGAAGTGAAGGGTTTCGCAGCATAGTAAATCAAAATTTTCTACGGATGCGAACAGGAAAGCCAAGATCTAATCTAAGAGATGCAAACAACAAGAGGGATAGATGAGATCTTCATACCCTTGAAGAAATCGCATTGCGGAAACGTTCAACAGAACGTGGGCGATGTAGTCGAACTAGCCTTCTCCTCCTCGCGATCTGATCCGATCCAACGGCGCAAGTGGCGGCGCCTCCGAGAGATGCACACGTACAGTGCCGCAACGTCTCCTCCTTCCTCGGTCCAGCAAGTGGGGTGGAGAGATAGATTGGATCTGCAGCACGACGGCGTGGTGCTATGGTGGAGAGTTTCTGCGGCAGGGCTTCGCCTACGCGTAGTCGGGAGAGAGAGAGGGAGGGCAGTAGTATGGCGGCTAGGGTTGAAGGAGTCGAGGGAAGGAGGGTGCGCCCCTGCCCTCTTTATATATAGGGATGGCCGGCCCCCTTGGCCCCTCCTCCAAGCCCTAGGGCGGCGGCCCCAAGGGTTGGAGTGGGGGGAAAGTCTCCCCCTCCCTTCTAGAAGGGTTCCTAGGGTTTCCCCTAGGGTTTTGGTCGGCTAGGCCTATGGGGCCTTGTGCCCCTGGCCCAATGCATCCAGGCAACTCCCTCGTAGGCCAACGCACCCCTCCGATAAGTGGGGCCACGTTGGTCCCACTCCGGAAGCTTCTAGAACCTTCTGGTACAATACCGAACATTCCGAAACGATTCCGAAATCCAAAAACTGCTTTACTTTATATGAATCTTATTCTCCGGACCATTCTAGAACCTCTCGTGATGTCCTGGATCTCATCCGAGACTCCGAACAAAAACTCATAAACCATTTATCCATTCTATCCTAGCGTCGAGACACGTTAAGTGTGTGACCCTACGGGTTCGAGAATATGCAGACATGATCTTCTATCAATAATCAACAGCGGGATCTGGAAACCCATATTGACTCCCACATATTCATCGATGATCATATCGGATGAACCACGATGCTAGGGTTCAATTAATCCCATATATATATTCCCTTCGTCACGCGATATTTTACTTGCCCGAGATTCGATCGTTGGTATTGGCATACCTAGTTCAATCTCGTTCACAGCAAGTACTTTACTTGTTCCGTAATCCGATATCACTTTGTGATTAACTCCTTAACCACGTGCTTGCAAGCAGTGTTGATATCGATTACCGAGTGGGCCCGAAGTATATCTCTCTGACTTGGGAGTGACAAATCCCATCTCGATACATATAACCCAACAAGTACTTTCCGATCACCTGAGAGACACCTTTATGATCACCCTCACATAGGATGATGTTTGATGACCTCAAAGCTTTCTTCCGATACCAGGGAGTTGCATCATCTCATGGTCTAAGGAATACAATATTTGACATAGGAAAAAGCTTTGCAAAGATGAACACGATGACACGATCTAATTGCTCTTCTTGATTTGGGTTTGTCCATCATATCATTCTCTTAATGACATGATCTCATTATCAATCGAAAACTCATGTCTATGGTTAGGAAACCTTAACCATCATTAATCAATGAGCTAGTCCATAGAGGCGTACTAGGGACACGGTGTCGTTCATAAATCACACAAGTATCAAAGTTTCCGCTTAATACAATTCTAGCATGGAATATAAACTTTATCATGAAAAAGAATTATAACAATAACATCTTTATTATTGCCTCTAGGGAATATTTCCAACAGTCTCCCACTTGCACTAGAGTCAATAATCTAGTTTACATCTGGCAACAATCTAACACCCATGGCATTAAGGTGTTGATCATGTTTTGCTCTTCGAAGAGGTTTAGTCAACGGATCTGCGACATTCAGATCTGTATGTACTTTGCTAATCTTCATATCTCCATCTGTTATATAATCTCGAATTATATGAAATCGGCGGTTGATGTGCTTGGTCTTTGGATGATATCTTGGTTCTTTAGCCAGTGCTATGGTGCCAGTGTTGTCGCACAATATCTCCAGTGGGTCCAAGGCACTTGAAACCACACCAAGTTCAGTGATGAAGTTCCTGATCCAAACTCCTTCACTTGACGCTTCTGCAGCAGCCATGTATTCCGATTCTACTGTAGATCCCGCGATCACGCTTTGCTTGCAGCTTCTCCAGCTCACAGCTCCTCCATTCAAAATATAAACGTATCCTGTCTGAGATTTAGAATCATCCGGGTCTAGCGTCGACGTAACCTTTTACGACGAGCTGCTCATCACCTCCATAGACCAAGAACATTTCTTTAGTCCTATTTAAATACTTTAGGATGTTCTTTACGGCTGTCTAGTGTTCCACTCCTAGATCACTTTGGTATCTGCTCGTCAAACTAAGAGCATGGGACACATCCGGTCTAGTACACAGCATGGCATACATGATAGAACCTATGGCAGAGGCATATGGCACTTTGCTCATAGTTTCTCTATCGTTTACCGTAGCTGGACACTGAGCCTTGCTCAATATCTTACCTGACAACATGGGCACTGAACCTTTCTTTGCCTTATACATTCTGAACCTTTTCAGAACTTTGTCTAGGTATGTACTTTGCCTTAAAGCTATTAGGCGTCTTTGTCTATCTCTATAGATTTTGATGCCTAATATATAAGCAGCTTCTCCTAGGTCTTTCATCGAAAAACATTTATTCGAATAACTCGTCAAATCGTTAAGCATACTAATGTCATTTCCAATAATCAATATGTCATCCACATATAGTACTAGAAATGTCACTGAGCTCCCACTCACTTTCTTGTAGATACAAGCTTCATAGCAATTTGGAACAAATCCAAAGCTCTTGATCACTTGATCAAAACGAAGGTTCCAACTCCGAGATGCTTGCTTCAGTCCATAAATGGAACGCTGAAGTTTGCATACTTTATCAGCATCCTTAGGATCGACAAAACCTTCGGGTTGCATCATATACAACTCTTCATCAATGTTGCCATTGAGGAACGCAGTCTTGACATCCATCTGCCATATTTCATAATCATGAAACGCAGCAATTGCTAATAAAATCCGAATGGACTTAAACATCACTACGGGAGAGAAAGTTTCATCATAGTCAACACCTTGAACTTGTATAAAACCTTTCGCGACAAGTCGAGCTTTATAAACAGTAACATTACCATTCGCAACCGTTTTCTTCTTGAAAATTCATTTGCACTCAACGGCCTTACGGTCGCTAGGAGGGTCCACCAAAGTTCGTACTTGGTTTTCTCTCATGGATCCCAATTCGGATTTCATGGCCTCTAGCCATTTCTCAGAGTCTGGGCTCATCATTGCTTCCTCATAGTTCGCAGGTTCACTGTTGTCTACTAACAAGACAGTTAAGACAAGGTTGCCATACCACTCAGTAGGGGCACGCGACCTTGTTGACCTGCGATGTTCAGCAGCAGCATCGTTTGAAGTTTCATGATCCTCGTCATTAGCTTCCTCTCTTGTTGGTGCAGACGGCACTGGAACAATTTCAGGTGTTGTGCTACTCTCCAACTCGAGAGAAGGTTCAATAACCTCGTCTAGCTCTACCTTCCTCCCACTCACTTCTTTCGAGAGAAACTCCTTCTCAAGAAAGGATCCGTTCTTTGCGACAAACACTTTGCCTTCGGATCTGTGGTAGAAGGTATACCCAATCGTTTCCTTAGGGTATCCTATGAAGACGCATTTCTCCGCTTTGGGTTCGAGCTTGTCAGGCATCAACTTCTTGACGTAAGCTTCGCATCCCTAAACTTTAAGAAACGACAACTTAGGTTTAGCACCAAACCATAGTTCATACAGTGTCGTCTCAACGGATTTAGATGGTGCCCTATTTAAAGTGAATGCAACGGTTTCTAATGCATAACCCCAAAATGATAACGACAAATCTATAAGAGACATCATCGATCGCACCATATCTAATAGAGTTCGATTCCGGCGTTTAGACACACCATTGCGTTGTGGTGTTCTGTGTGGCGTGAGTTGCGAAACGATTCCGCTTGCTTTAAGATGCGTGAGAAAATCATAACTCAAATATTCACCTCCACGATCGGATCGTAGAAATTTAATTTTCCTATTACGATGGTTTTCCACTTCGTTCTGAAATTCTTTGAACTTTTCAAACGTTTCAGATTTATGTTTCATTAAATAGATATACCCATATCTACTTAAGTCATCAGTAAAAGTGAGAAAATAGCGATATCCACCGCGCGTCGAAACACTCATTGGTCTGCATACATCGGTATGTATGATTTCCAACAAGTCCATTGCTCGCTCCATTATTCCGGAGAACGGGGTTTTGATCATCTTGCCCATGAGACACGGCTCGCACGTGTCAAATGATTCAAAATCAAGAGACTCCAAAAGTACATCAGAATGGAGTTTCTTCATGCGTTTTACACCAATATGACCTAGACGGCAGTGCCACAAATAAGTCGAATTATCACTATCTACTTTGCATCTCTTAGCCTCAATGTTATGGATGTGTGTTTCATTGCTTTCGAGATTCAGAAGAAATAAACCATTCATAGCAGGTGCATGACCATAAAAGATGTTACTCATGTAAATAAAACAACCATTATTCTCCGATTTAAATGAATAACTGTCTTGCAATAAACACGATCCAGATATAATGTTCATGCTCAATGCAGGCACATAATAACATTTATTAAGGTTTAAAACTAATCCCGAAGGTAAAACTAAGGAGAGCGTGCCGACGGCCATCACATCAACTCTTGATCCGTTGCCAACGCGCATCGTCACCTCATCCCTTGCTAGCCGCCATCTATTCCGTAGCTCCTGTTTCGAGTTACAAATATTAGCAACTGAACCAGTATCAAATACCCAGGCACTACAACGAGCGCTAGTAAGGTAAACATCAATAACATGTATATCAAATATACCTTTAATGGTGCCAGCCTTCTTGTCCGCTAAGTACTTCGGACAGTGGCGCTTCCAGTGACCCTTGTCCTTGCAATAGAAGCACTCAGTGTCCGGCTTAGGTCCAGACTTGAGCTTCTTCTCAGCAGGGGCAACGCGCTTGCCGCTGCCTTTCTTGAAGGACTTCTTTGCACCCTTACCTTTCTTGAAGCTAGGGGTCTTGTTGACCATCAACACATGATTATCTTTCTTGATATCCACCTCCACAGCTTTTAGCTTAGCGAAGAGCTCAGTGATCGTATCAGTGGAACCAATCTGATTGTGAGTAACTACAAAACCTTTGTAGCTAGGAGGGAGTGATTGCAAAACTCTATCAATCTTGAGCTCTTCTGGAATCTTGCAGTCCAGTTGCTCAAGACGTTGAGTGTACCCCGACATCTTAATGGCGTGCTCACTAACGGAACTCCCTTCCTCCATCTTGCAGTTAAAGAACTTCTCAGAGATCTCATATCTCTCAGAACGGGCCTGAGTCTAAAACATGGTTTTCAGTTCCTCAAGTATCTCAAAGGGCCCGGCGAACTCCTCAAACGATTTTGAAGGTCCGATTCCATAGCAAACAACATGGTACTCTTAATCACTCCATAATCATCTTTGCGCGACTGATATACAGCTTTTTCATTAGCCGGCGCATCTATAGAAGGGGTGTCACCTAGTGCTTTCTCAAGGACATAGTCCTTTTGTCCGCCAGCGAGAATGATTCTCAGATTGCGGAACCAGTTGGTGAAGTTAGACCCATTATTCTTAAGCTTTTCTTTCTCAGCAAAAACATTGAAGTTGAAGTTGGACTTAGCCATTTGATCTACAAAATTTGCAAGTACAAATTATACTATGTTCATGATAACTAGTTCAACTTAATCAAATTACTAGATGAACTCCCACTAAATTCAACATCCCTCAAGTTTCTTAGTGAACACGATCCAAATTCACCACACCTAATCTGATCTTCACGAGAAGAGATGTGGTTTCAATGGTAGACAACAAAGTGTCGATCATATCATTCATATGACTCATGTTTAACCTTTCGGTTCGCGTGTTCCGAGGCCATGTCTGTACATGCTAGGCTCATCAAGTCAAACCCAAGTATTTCCGCGTGTGCAAAACTGGCTTGCACCCATTGTATGTGAACGTAGAGTTTATAGCACCCGATCATCACGAGATGCTTGAACAGGACGAACTTTCGCAATGGTGCATACATGGGGAGAACACAATTTTATCTTGATCTTTAAGTGAGGAATCATCTTATAATGCTACCGTCACGATCTAAGCATAATAAGCTACATAAAAGGATAAACATCACATGCATATAATCTTATGTGACATGGTATAGCAAATCTCCATGCAATGATCTCCATATTGTGTGTGCCATCATGATCTCCATCATTCCACCATGATTGCCTCCACCACGAATAGCAACTACAACTATTTCTAACTACTTAGCGATAAAGTAAAGCTATTACATGGCGTATAAGAAGTTGACACACAGGTCATACACAATTATAAAGACAACCATATGGATCCTGCCGGTTGTGTACTCATCGACATGCAAGTCGTGAAATATTACAAAACATGATCATTGCATACAACATACACATCATATCTTGGGCCATACCATATCACAAACACTCCCTGCAAAAACAAGTTAGACGCCTCTACTTTGTTGTTGCATGTTTTACTTGGCTTATGGGAGTAACAAGCTAAGAACGATTCTTACCTACAGAAAGCCACAACGGTGATATTATGGTTGCCAACATCCGGTGTAAATCCCATGACTACTATAGTGAGAGAAACTGGCATCCACCAGCCGCATGTGTGGAATAAACCACACGTCAAGTGCGGAGCCGGTCTCGTGAACGAGGTCGCGTAAAGTTGGTCGGGACTGCTTCGATCTCACTATCCCACGTCATAAGAAGTACACAACAAGAGGCTTGCAAAAGAAAACATCAACGCCCGCAACAAGCATGTTGCATTCTACTCGTGAAACACATCTACGCATAGATCTAGCTCTGATACCACTGAAGGGTTTCACAGCATAGTAAATCAAAATTTTCTACGGATGCGAACGGGAAAGCCAAGATCTAATCTAGGAGATGCAAACAACGAGAGGGATAGATGATATCTTCATACCCTTGAAAAAATCACACAGCGGAAACGTTCAACAGAACGTTGGTGATGTAGTCAAACTAGCCTTCTCCTCCTCGCGATCCGATCCGATCCAACGCCGCAAGTGGCGGCGCCTCCGAGAGATGCACACGTACGGTGCTGCGACGTCTCCTCCTTCCTCGGTCCAGCAAGTGGGGTGGAGAGATAGATTGGATCTGCAGCACGACGGCGTGGTGCTATGGTGGAGAGTTTCTGCGGCAGGGCTTCGCCTACGCGCAGTCGGGTGAGAGAGAGAGGGAGGGCAGCAGTATGGTGGCTAGGGTTGAAGGAGTCGGGGTATGGAGGGTGCGCCCCTGCCCTCTTTATATAGAGGGCTGGCTGGCCCCCTTGGACCCTCCTCCAAGCCCTAGGGCGGCGGCCCCAAGGGTTGGAGTGGGGGGCAAGTCTCCCCCTCCCTTCTAGAAGGGTTCCTAGGGTTTCCCCTAGGGTTTTGGCCGGCTGGGCCTATGGGGCCTTGTGCCCCTGGCCCAATGCGGCCAGGGCACTCCCTCGTAGGCCCACGCACCCCTCCGATAGGTGGGGCCACGTTGGTACCACTCCGGAAGCTTCTAGAACCTTCCGGTACAGTACCGAACATTCCGAAACGATTCCGAAATCCAAAAACTGCTTTCCTTTATATGAATCTTATTCTCCGGACCATTCCGGAACCTCTCGTGATGTCCTGGATATCATCCGAGACTCCGAACAAAAACTCATAAACCATTTATCCATTCTATCCTAGCGTCGAGACACGTTAAGTGTGTGACCCTACGGGTTCGAGAATATGCAGACATGATCTTCTATCAATAATCAACAGCGGGATCTAGAAACCCATATTGACTCCCACATATTCATCGATGATCATATCGGATGAACCATGATGCCAGGATTCAATTAATCCTATATATATATTCCCTTCGTCACACGATATTTTACTTGCCCGAGATTCGATCGTTGGTATCGGCATACCTAGTTCAATCTCGTTCACAGCAAGTACTTTACTCGTTCTGTAATCCGATATCACTTTGTGATTAACTCCTTAACCACGTGCTTGCAAGCGGTGTTGATATCGATTACCGAGTGGGCCCGAAGTATATCTCTCCTACTTGGGAGGGACAAATCCCATCTCAATACATACAACCCAACAAGTACTTTCCGATCACCTGAGAGACACCTTTATGATCACCCTCACATAGGATGACGTTTGATGACCTCAAAGCTTTCTTCCGATACCAGGGAGTTGCATCATCTCATGGTCTAAGGAATACAATATTTGACATAGGAAAAAGCTTCGCAAAGATGAACACGATGACACGATCTAATTGCTCTTCTTGATTTGGGTTTGTCCATCATATCATTCTCTTAATGACATGATCTCATTATCAATCGAAAACTCATGTCTATGGTTAGGAAACCTTAACCATCATTAATCAATGAGCTAGTCCATAGAGGCGTACTAGGGACACGGTGTCGTTCATAAACCACACAAGTATCAAAGTTTCCGCTTAATACAATTCTAGCATGGAATATAAACTTTATCATGAAAAAGAATTATAACAATAACATCTTTATTATTGCCTCTAGGGCATAATTCCAACACGATGATGGAGCTTCGCCTATGCTATCGTTATCTTTACATTATTCTGCTGCTTGACTTGTATTAAGAACTGGATCATGAGATCCTTATTTGTGTAAGACCTTATGTATGGTTTGTAATGGATGATGTACTGTGATATCCAAATCTATTCGCAAAAATGGTAATGTTGGGATTGCGATGTATGGCATAACAGGCATCTGTGATTAAAAATCAGGGTGTTGGCAAGTTGGTATCAGAGCCATCCTGACCATAGGAGACCCTAGTTAGAATGGACGTTTGAATCAAAAACTTAGTTTCAAAACCAAAGGAAGTGAGTATTTACAAAAACTTATTTTCATTCTTATCACTTGGATTCTTTCATGAAAATTCATGTTCCTCAAAAAAAATGGGAAGGTGCATAAAATTTGACACATTTGATCACTCTACTAACTTACTCATCATATATTCTAATAGATGGATGTGAAGTGCATCAAGTTTTATCAGTTGGGGAATGGAGGAGACCTCATCTTTGAGCGTGACTTGGACCAATTGTCGGAGATGCTGGAGCGTCCGCACCCCGAGTTCTTTGGAGCTTAGCTCAATGATCAGGAAGGAGAATATCTGCAGTGGCTAGTTGTTGCAAGTCTTCGAGGAAATATTGGACCTCCCACTGCAGAGGGAATTCAGTTCACCTTAAGAGAGAACAATTGGCTCGATGGACTTGCCAGGGCCATGCAGGAAGCTCTTGCCCGCCTGTGGGGGCAGAGTATCAATCAGATCAAGGGTACCCATTTTGAGTTCTACCCAAGGCGTGATGTTATGGGACAACCACTGGAGGCCCCATATCACCATGAGCTGAAGACTCAGTTGGACCACCTCAGCTTCATGATGTATGACCGTCAGAAGGAGTTGGAAAATGCCCGTTCCTACGCCAACCACAAGTACGGTATCGCTGCCAAGAAGGATCAGACCATTTCCATGCTGGTGAAGGATCGCAAGTCTCGTCGCCATTGGCTCGACAAGAAGGAGCGCATCATTGCCCATCTTCGCCACCGGATCACGGATTTGGAGGAGACCATCCACGAGAGAGACATGCAGTTGGAGGAGAGGGAGAATGCAGGGGAAGACCTTCGTGGAGACCCCTACTCCTATCTCAGCGATGATGATGACTTTCTGGAGGATCAGGCCATGGACTTCTTCACCGATGAGGATGACTTCGCTTTCATCGATGATGATGATGAGGAGGAGGAGGAGGAGGATGAGGACACTGGCTTCGAGGAGTAGTAGCACTTGAGCACTAGCATTAGTGAGTTGTAGTCGGTTCCACTGTATCGTAGTTTCTAGAATGGTTCTTAAAACCATCTATTTCCGTTTGTTGTGGTGTGTGTTTGTATCTTGTGCTATGAATGAATGAATGAAAAGGAAGATGCTGGAAAAATCTGAGTCAAACTTTAAAACCTTTTCAAAACCCCTGAACCTTAGAAATTTCCCTCTTTTCTCATGATTTATCTCAATCTTCAGATGCCTCGCGGAGGAAGCGGTTCATCCCCGGACCCGATGTTGCAGATCTTGCAAATGTTGGTTTCTAACCACGAAGATAAACGAGCCGAACGTCAAGCCAACTTAGCCACCCTTCAATAGATAGCTCAGATGGCCAACAACAATCAAGGCCATGGAAATCAGGACAACCATGGATCTAAGCTCAAGAATTTCCAGAACACCAACCCACCTGTTTTCACTAAGTTAAAAGAGCCCCTAGATGCAGATGATTGGTTGCAAACCATGGAGAACAATTTGGAAGTCGCAGGAGTGGAAGCTAACGAGAAAGTTCTGTTCGCCACCCACTATCTGGCCGGAGATGCAAGAGCATGGTGGAAAAGCGTTCGTGCAATGACCGGAGGTCAGATGATGACTTGGGATGAATTCAAGGTCAAGTTCAACAGAACCCATGTGCCACCAGTTTTGATCAAGAGGATGAAAGATGATTTCAGAGAACTGAAGCAAGGAAGGATGATAGTAGTGGAATACCGTGACAAATTCTTGTCATTAGCTAGGTATGCCCCGGATGAGATCGACACTAAAGCCAAGAAGAAAGAGAGATTCCTGAATGGTCTGCATGATGAGATGCAGACAGTGTTAGTCAATATCCCCTTTGCGGATATTGAAGCCTTAGTTGACGCTGCCATTCAGATGGAAGGAAAGATCAACCAAGACAATGAGAACCGCAAGCGTCGCATGATGCATCAACCAGGAACCCACCATACACCAAAGTATCGCCCCAACCCATCTCCAGGATTTGCCCCAAGAAACAACAAACCCCTGATGAACCGTCCGACCTATCCCAACCGTGGAAACCTAAGGCCCGGAGGAAACCACAACAACCCCGACAACTCTAGCAATTTCAACCGTGCACCATCCAAGTTCAACAACAACAATGTTGCCACCAACACTGCCCCAAGGACTGGAAGCAATGTTGTGCATGTTGCAGCGAAGGACAAGTCGCAAGTGACTTGTTACGAATGTGGAACCAAGGGTCACTATTCCAATGAGTGCCCCAAGAAGATTGCCACAGCCCCCAATGCAAATGCCCTAGCTTAGCAGCAGCGTCGTGTTCAGCCCGGAAGAAGGTTTGCTCCAGGGAACTCGCTCAACCGCAACGGCCATATTTTTCTCATGCATGCTGAAGAAGCCCAAGAAGCACCAGATGTCGTGCTGGGTATGTTTTCTGTTAACTCAGTACTTGCAAGAGTGTTGTTTGATTCTGGATCATGGCACTCATTTGTTACTAAAGAATTTGCATGCACTAGTAAGATTCAACCAACCAAATTGAAGCATGTTATGATTGTTCAAATACCTGGTTCAACCACCAAAGCTAGGCAAATTTGCAAAGCCGTCCCTATCTGAATCCATGGCATAGATTTTTATGCTAATCTAATAGTACTCAGAACTAAAGGTTTGGAAGTAGTACTAGGAATGTATTGGATGTCCAAACACAAAGGATTAATTGACTGTGCCAAGAAAGCCATAACCATGACCAGTACAGCCGGAATATCAGTCGAGCATATATCTGAAACCTTGCCCCGTCAATTCAAGTGCAACAAGAGTATAGCCCAGCCAACCATTGACCAAGTCCGGATAGTCTTTGAATACCCCGATGTATTTCCAGATGTTCTGCTCAGTATGCCCCCAGATCGGGATATCGAGTTTATCATTGAACTAATCCCTGGAACCGGACCCATAGCCCAGAGACCATATAGTATGAACCCGTCTGAACTAGCAGAACTAAATAAGCAACTGGATGCCATGCTGGAAATTGGACTGATTCAACCAAGTGCGTCACCTTGGAGATCACCTGTTTAGTTCGTGGACAAGAAATATGGAGGTAACCGTTTGTGTACGGATTATCGGAAGTTGAATGATGTTACCATCAAGAACAAGTACACATTGCCAAAGATAGAAGATTTGTTTGACCAGTTGACTGGTGCCAAAGTGTTTTCTAAGATTGATCTTAGAACTGGCTATCATCAACTCAAGATTTGCGTAGAGGATATTCCAAAGACTGCCTTCACCACCAGATATGGATTATAAGAGTATACTATCATGTCTTTTGGATTAACCAATGCCCCCACTTATTTCATGAACCTCATGAATAAGATTTTTATGGACTTCCTGGATAAGTTTGTCGTTGTTTTCATCGATGACATTCTGATTTATTCCAAATCATAAGAAGAACATGAGCTACACCTAAGGACCATTCTTGGAACCCTTAGAGAGCATCAGCTATATGCCAAGTTTAGCAAATGTGAATTCTGGTTACAGGAGGTAGGATTCCTTAGATATATTGTATCAGCCGGAGGAATTGCCGTTGACCCTGCGAAGGTGAAGGATGTCGAAGATTGGCAAGACCCAACAACTCAAACCCAAGTTCGTGCATTTCTCGGATTAGCGGGATACTACCGCAAGTTTGTAGAAGGATTCTTGAGTATCGCCAGACCCATGACCCAATTGCTGAAGAAGAACAAGAAGTTTGAATGGACTGACAAATGTGAAGCGAGTTTTCAAGAACTCAAGAGGAGATTGATTTCAGCCCCAATCTTGATCATGCCGGATATCACAAAGCCCTTTGATGCGTATTGTGACGCATCCAAGATCGGTATCGGATGTGTGCTAATGCAAGAAGGCAAAGTTATATCTTATCTATCTCGACAACTGAAACAACATGAACAGAATTATCCAACCCATGACCTCGAACTCGCAGCCATAGTTCTAGCCCTAAAGACATGGAGGCATTATCTCATGGGAAACCGTTGTGAGATTCATTCGGATCACAAGAGCTTGAAGTATATATTCACTCAGAAGGAGCTGAATATGAGACAGAGAAGATGGATTGAGCTAATCAAGGATTATGATCTGGACATTCACTATCACCCCAGTAAAGCCAATGCGGTAGCAGATGCCCTTAGCAGATTGCTGTGCCGCTTGAACTCCATGATTTTGAAGGAGCAACTAAGTCTGCACAAAGAGATGGAAGATTTCTGAATGGAATTAGTGAGTGAAGGATTTTTGGCTAGCATAGAACTTCAACCCACTTTGATCAGCCAGATCAAAGAGGCGCATAAAGGAAATGCTAGTATCGACATAATAAAACGTCGCATCGGTACAGGAAAAGTACCCGGATTCACAAAAGATGAAGAAGGAGTTTTGTGTTATAAAAGGATGCCTTTGTGTACAAGCAGATTCGGAATTGAAAGAAGTGATTTTGAAAGAGGCCCATGATACTCTTTATTCTATCCACCCCGGAGGAACAAAGATGTATCAGGATTTTAAGGAGCAATTTTGGTGGCATAAGATGAAGAGAGAAATCGGAAGCTATATCGCCAAGTGTGATATATGTCGGAGAGTCAAGGCGGGACATCAAAGACCCGCATGACTGTTCCAACCACTATAGATTACGGAATGGGAATGGGATTCTGTTGGAATGGACTTATCACCGGATTGCCTACTTCTAGTAAGGGAAATGACTCTATCTGGTTCATAGTGGACAGATTGTCCAAAGTAGCCCATTTCTTACCAGTCAAGACCACATACCAGAGTTCGAAGCTAGCGGAGTTATACATCGCTAGAATCGTTAGTTTGCATGAAGTTCCCAAGAACATTGTATCAGATCGAGGAACCCAGTTTACCTCGAGATTCTGGAAGAAAGTCCAAGAAGGTTTAGGAACCCGACTAGATTTCAGCACCGCGTATCACCCTTAGATCGATGGACAAACGGAGCGAGTAAATAAAATACTCAAAGATATGTTGAGAGCATGTGTTCTAGAGTATGGATCTAAATGGGAAGACTGTCTGCCTTTCGCAGAATTTTCATACAATAAAAGTTACCAAGCTAGTTTGCAAATGTCCCCATTTGAATTCATGTATGGAAGGAAGTTTCGCACCCCTTTGAACTGGTCGGAAGTAGGAGAGAGTCAGATTTTTGGACCCGACATCCTACGAGAAGCAGAAGAGAAAGTTCACAAGATTCGTGAGCACCTCAAGACCGCCTAGTCAAGGCAGAAGAGTTACACCGACAAGAGACGTCGAGACCTCGCTTTCAATATCGGAGATTTCGTGTACCTTAAAGTGTCGCCTTTGAAAGGAATACAACATTCCCATCTCAAAGGAAAGTTAGCCCCTAGATATATCGGACCCTTCAAGATTCTGAATCGTCGAGGAGAGGTATCATATCAATTGGAGCAGCCAGAGGAAATGTCCGCAGTGCACAATGTATTCCATATATCGTTACTTCGCAAATGCCTTGAAGTTCCGGAGAAGACCGAAGTTTTCAAGAACATTGATCATCGGACCATAGAGATCAACGATGACCTGACCTATCCCGAAGTACCCATCCGTATTTTGGAAGAATATTTCAGAACCACCAGAACCCGAAGCATCAAGTTTCTCAAGATTCATGGAGCAACCACACTAAAGAAGAAGCTACCTGGGAGCGCGAAGATCACATCAGGACAGAGTTTCCCGATCTCTTTAAATCCTAGGTAATCTTTTTCTTCCTTTTTCAAATCTCGGGACGAGATTTTGTTTAAGGGGGGAAGGTTTGTAACATCCCAAAAATATAAAACAATGATCATCAAACTCTAATCACTAAAATTAGGGTTAACAAAAACTTTGATTAATTAAAATCATATGAATGCATGTGTGAATGAGATGATTTGATAAATGCATGAATGAACTTGTGTGATTAACCTAAATAGCAAGAAATGGTTTAAAGAGGAAAATAACATCATATAAAACATTTCCATGCAGAAACAAATCAAGAGAAAATCAAAAACAAATCAAATAAAGCAAATGGTCATTTTTGCCAATCTTGCTCACTAGGTCACTTTAAGTGTTTCTATGAAGGGAATATGCCCTAGGAGGCAATAATAAAGTGTTTATTATGTGTATTACAAGTATATTATAGATGTTTATTTTGCATGCTATAATTGTATTAATACGGAAACGTTAATACATGTGTGTTTAATAAACAAACAGAAAGTTCCTAGTTATGCCTCTCTCATAAACTAGCTCGTTGATTAACAAGATGATCAAGGCTTCCAGATCATGGACATTGGATGTTGTTAATAACGGGATCACAACATTAGTGTAATGGTGTGATGAACATTCATCCGAAGTATAGCATTACGATCAAAGTCACTGAGTTTATATTGCTATAACAACTTACGAAGTAATCCTAATCCTTATACCATGAGATCATGTCAATCACTAATACCGGAAGAGTTTCTTGATAACATCAAACGTCACACCGTAACAGGGTGATTATAAAGATGGGTTCAGAAATAATAAAGTGTTATGTTGAGGACCATGGATCAAGAGTGGAATTTGTTCATCCCGATGACGGATAGATATACTATGGGCCCTTTCGGTGATATCACATTGGTTAGCTTGAAAGCAAGTGATTTGATCACTAGAATGTTATATCACATGAACAAGAAAAAAGTGCAAGTCAGTAAGGAGATCAAACTAGGTATGGAGATACTGATGATCTAATCTTGGACATGTAATATATCGTGAAACAAAGGGATTAAGATACTAGCGTAAAAGGTTTCGACGATCACAAGAAAGCCATCGTTGAATGTGTGGGAGTCAGTATGGGTCTCCAGATCCCGCTTCTGATTATTGATCCGAGAGGGGTCTCGATCATGTCCGCATTATTCACGAACCGTAGGGTGACACACTTAAGAGACAACAACATCCAATTGGAGCAAAAGTTTCATGCCGGAAAGAATAACAAGCGCATGAATTTATTTCACTAGATACCGAAACAGGTTTTTGGGTGAAATTGCAGAAAGTGTTTTTGCATGTGAAATAGAATTCTAGCAAGGGGTTATATGTGAATGTTTGTCATTAAAGTAATTGGCAAAATTCTGAATAAATAAAAAGAGTTTTATTTAATGAGAGTTTGCATTAAATTTGGTGGAAATTTAATAGCAAGTTTGAGTGGGATTTTGAGTGGAGAGAATTTAAAGGAATTTTGTGAGTGGAGTGTCCACCCACATGAAGAGGGGAGGGAAATGGGGCAGCCCACATGCGCCGTCCACCCCCTTGGGGTTCCCCCCTCTCCTATAAAAGTCACCCCCTCCTCACTTCTCACTCACACCTCCTCGTGAAGGATCTCTCTTTCCCTCTAGAATTTATCCCCCATGGTCTCGGACTAGCGAGATACATGTTCCCGGTGGCTATTCGGCAAGAAAGAGTTGTGCTTCCGCTGCATCGCTGGAGCGAGGAGGCGGAGGTTGCTCGGTGCCTCAGACGTGTGTGCGAGCACGGATGCGCTGCTGATTTGCGGCACTAGGACTTCCTCTCGATCTAGAGATCGGCAAGAGATCGTCTACATCAACCACGAGTTTAACTCGTTAAGCTTTGTCGGTCTTCAAGGTTATGTTCTCTACGGATATACATCTGCCCGTTGTTTGTATCTAGTAGATATATTTTGGTACATAGTTGTTCCCATCGTAGGAAATTTTTTGTTTTCTATGTTGCGAACCCTACATTCTAGTCCAAGATTTAAAACAGAAACTTTTCCAATTCTTTTCACCCCTTGAGATACCAAGTAAAAGTGAATCAAAGCCCACCTTTCAAACTTGCAGAAACATTTGGCAACCTCATTTAAATCACAAGTGAAAATTGAATCTTTATCATATGTGAAGATCACACCTTTTCAAAACCCAACCAAACCAGTGCCCCTTGACTAATCCAACTAACCAGACACTCCCTAGTATGTGCCTAGCAAACCCACCAAGTTTGAATCCAAAATTCAAATTTGAATCTCTTGCGGCCATTTTATCAAACACCTTGCAGATACAAATCAAACAAACATCAAACACTATAGTGTGCAGTGATTTTGGCCTAACTTGTTCCCTATCTAGATCACTCTACACCCTCAGTAGATCATCTAACTTGTTTAACCCCTCTAGCTCACTGTAAACCAGACCATGCCATTAATGGAAAGCATGCCGAGCCTCACCTTGACACCCCATTGTCGACAGCAAGCTAGGAGCAGCACCAAGCCTACCAAGCATGTCTAGCAGGCACTCCACCGTCCACCGCCACTCCCTGTCCCAGCCCCGAGCACTGCCAGCCCCTGGACCACACGACAACACCATGTCAAACCTCTCTGCGTGCGAGCCGAGAGCGCTCCAGTGTGCCACCCTCGACAAGCACCCCCAGACCGCACGCCACCCTCGCCGCATGCGTGTGTGATCACCACCGCCCCAGCAACCCCGCAGACATGCCCGTTCGCCACCGCGCGGACCATGCATGCTGTGCGCCGTTAAAATCGCTGTCGGACCCGCCCAGAGCATCGACGCATTCCGACCGATCAGCACTGCCCCACGCCTCGCCACCACGCTGTTGAGCTTCGCCAGGGAGCACGGCACCGCCTCCTACCGTCGCCCATGCCAGTAGCACTCTGTGCCGTCGACCACGATGAGCTCAGCCCGCGCCCGTCGGTCCCCTTCAGCCACTATAAATAGAGGCCTCCACCGCTCGTTTTCTTCACACCGGTTCACTCCCCTCTCCCTCAGAACCACCCCACCTCACTCCCGGAGCAAGGCGAGCAGCACATCGTCGGAATTTGGCCGGAGCCCGCCGCTGCTGGAGGAGAAGGGAGCCGTCGATTGGAGCCGCCCCAGAAGAAGCTGCCGGTACCAGGAGAACCACCATCGTCGACTTCGTCATTCGCCCCCGTCGCCGACCCTCGCCTGAGCCCCGGTGAGCCTCCCACGACCCCCACCTGCCGCGCTAGGGTTCTGTCTCGCCGGCACTGCCCGATGTGGACGATGAACCAGAGGCGTTCGATTAGAACTAGATCCCACGGTCCACATTGCCCCGTAACGCTTCGCCCCTCACTGTCTCACTGACGCGTGGGGACATGCACTTAACTAGCCCGTGTGTGCGCTGTGTGTAGTGGGCCGGCCCAGTAAAACCTCCTGCGCGACCCAACAATTCAAATTTAGTTTTATTCATTTAATTTCAAACACAGTTCTGTACCTAGATTCAAAAATCAACCCAGCTCGATTCACTGAACCAAAATGCATGAAACCAATTTTGTTAGAAATTGATAGGGCAAAGGTGTTCGATCTTTCGATGAGATGGTGATAGTCGATTTGGTGGAGTTCGGGCTTGACGATCCGACTACACGTGCGAGCACGAGCGCCAATGCAATCGCTAGGCCAATCTCCTGGAGGTTACCGATCCTGCGGGAACACGATCAGCCTGACCAGCGAGGGTCTTAATTCCTACCTGAAATCGAGAACAAGTAAGAACTAATATTGCAATCAAGATATTGCGGACTAAGAGGAAAGCTTTATTGAAAAGGTGGGATCCTGAATAGGTGCGAAGTACAAGAGGCCTTTGCGACGCTCGAGCCTTGGCGAAGTTGCTATGATGGCTAACTTAATGTCTAAACAAAATCTGAGTCTAGGGTGACGGCTATGGGGAGTATTTAAGGAGGAAAATGTGGGGTTTCGGCCAGCCATGGAAGTGGTGGCCGAATCCAACCCTAGAAGTCCTTTTCCCCTCAAATACGGACTCTAAAAAGTGGCTAATTTAAATCCTGCGAAAATTACATGGGCCTGGCCCAAAATAAAGGTGTCGCAGCACCATATTAAGCTATGGACGAATTCGTGAAGTATTGATCTTGAATATTTCGTCCAAGCCTTCTTTCTTCATTATGGTGGCCTCAAAGTTCTGAAATCTTCATCCGTGGCCTTCTCTTGGATCATCACATGCTTGCTGCCATATCCATGCATGGCCATGCTCCAATGCTTGTCCCTCTCATCCATGCTTGGTCCATCATTCCTAATAAGATTAAGAAATACATCTGATTTAGGCAGCATCATATTCTCATGTATGTGAGGAATAGTTCCAAGAAACGAAAGTACCTGATAGTTAAGTTGTTTGGCACGAGATCTTGTGATGGATCCTTGTATGTGTGTTGCTGTAGGTACAACGGTTGTATCAATAGAAGGGTTGTCCACATCATGCTCCCCTTCTTGAATTGAAGTCGTCCTCGACGCAATCTCATCTTCCTCACCAAAGTAAGGCTTCAAATCTGCAATGTTAAATGTAGGACTAACCGTACCAAAGTCTGCAGGCAACTCAAGTTTATATGCATTATCATTTATTTTCTCTAACACCTTAAAGGGACCAGCAGCACACGGCATTAACTTAGACTTGCGTAAATCAGGAAAACGATCTTTACGCAAATGTAACCAAACAAGATCTCCAACATCAAACACAACATGTTTTCTCCCTTTATCCCTAGCAAGTTTATACTTAGCATTCATGTGTTCAACGTTATCTGTAGTAGTCTTATGCAAGTTTAATATTATTTCAGCATGTTGTGTAGCATCCAAATTATTTTGCACCGAAGAAGGTAAAGGCAATAAATCAATAGGTGCACGAGAAAAAAAACCATACACAATCTCAAATGGGCACATCTTTGTGGTAGAATGCAGCGAACGATTATAAGCAAATTCTATATGAGGTAAACACTCTTCCCACAATTTTAAGTTCTTCTTTAAAACAGCCCGCAACATAGTAGACAAAGTTCTATTTACTACTTCAGTTTGGGGATGACATGTAGTACTAAACAGCAATTTAGTCCCCAACTTAGCCCATAAACATCTCCAAAAGTGGCTAAGAAATTTAGTATCACGATCAGAGACAATAGTATTTGGCACACCATGCAAACGGACAATTTCACGAAAGAACAAATCAGCAATATGCGCAGCAGCATCCGTTTTATGACAAGGAATAAAGTGTGCCATCTTAGAAAACCGATCCACAACAACAAAAATACTATCCCTCCCCTTCTGTGTTCGTGGCAATCCCAAAACAAAGTCCATAGAAATATCCTTCCAAGGAACACTAGGAACAGGAAGAGGCATATATAAACCATGTGGATTAAGGCGAGACTGAGCTTTTTGACAAGTAGTGCAGCGAGCCACAATTCTCTCAACATCTCGACGCATACGTGGCCAAAAGAAGTGCGCAGCAAGAACATCCTCCGTTTTCTTGACACCAAAGTGTCCCATTAGTCCTCCTCCATGCGCCTCCTGTAACAACAAAATACGAACAGAACTATCTGGAATGCATAGTTTGTTAGCACGGAATACAAATCCATCATTGAAGACAAACTTGTTCCATGTTCTACCATCTCTACAATTCTGCAACACATCTTTAAATTCAGCATCATGCACATATTGTTCCTTAATAGTTTCCAATCCAAATATTCTGAAGTCAAGTTGAGATAACAAAGCATAACGGTGCGACAAAGCATCAGCAATAATATTATCTTTACCCTTTTTGTGTTTGATAACATAAGGAAAAGACTCAATAAATTCAACCCACTTTGCATGACGACGATTCAACTTAGCTTGACTACGAATATGCTTCAAAGATTCATGATCAGAATGTATAACAAATTCTTTAGACCATAGATAATGTTGCCAAGTTTCTAATGTCCGAACTAACGCATATAATTCTTTATCATAAGTAGAATAGTTTAGACTATCCCCACTCAATTTCTCACTAAAATATGCAACAGGTTTTCCCTCTTGTAATAACACCCCTCCCAAACCAATTCCACTAGCATCACATTCAAGCTCAAAAGTCTTAGTAAAATCAGGAAGTTGGAGTAAGGGAGCATGTGTTAGCTTATATTTCAATATGATGAAGGACTGTTGTTGTGCATCGCCCCAAACAAAGGTCACATCCTTCTTGGTAAGCTCATTCAGCGGCGCGACAATTGATCCAAAGTCTTTGACAAAGCGCCTATAAAAACCAGCGAGGCCAAGAAAACTCCTCACTTGTGTGACCGTCTTGGGCTGCAGCCAATTCTCAATAGCTTCAATCTTGGTTGGATCCACTTCAATACCCTGTGATGTAACAACATAGCCAAGAAACGCAACTCGATTGGTGCAAAAGGTGCACTTCTCAAGGTTACCAAACAAACGTGCATCACGTAAAGCATTGAAAACAGCACGTAAATAGTCCAAATGATCCTCTAAAGATTTGCTATAAATCAGAATATCATCAAAGTAGACTACCACAAAACGTCCAATGAAAGCACGTAAAACTTCGTTCATTAATCTCATGAAAGTGCTGGGTGCATTAGTTAAACCAAACGGCATCACTAACCACTCATATAAACCGAACTTAGTTTTAAATGTTGTTTTCCATTCATCTCCTAATTTCATACGAATCTGGTGGTAACCACTACGCAAATCAACTTTAGAAAACATGGTAGAGCCACTCAATTCATCAAGCATGTCATCTAAACGTGGAATAGGATGACGATATCAAATAGTAATATTATTGATAGCTCTACAATCAGTACACATGCGCGAAGAACCATATTTCTTAGGTACCAAAATAATAGGAACAGCACAGGGGCTAAGGGACTCAAGAATATGATCTTGGTCGAGTAGTTCCTGAATTTGGCGTTGTATCTCCTTTGTCTCCTCTAGATTGGTTCTATATGGCGCTCGGTTGGGCAACGTAGCACCAGGAATTAGATCAATTTGGTGCTCAATTCCTCTAATAGGAGGTAGTCCTGGTGGAAGCTCAGCGGGAAAGACGTTCTCATATTCCTGCAAAAGGTTAGCAATAGCGGGTGGCAAAGAAGGAGGCATATCCTCAAATGAAAACAAAACCTCTTTGCAAATAATTGCATAACATTGAGTAGTGTTTACATCTAGTTCAGCAATATCAATTTTATTTGCAAGCATACATGGACTCTTCAAACGAATTTCAGTAGCATGGGTAGAATCAGATTTAGTGTTCTTTGGTGGTACAAAATCAGCAGCAACAATCTGATTCTCACTTTTATGTTTCTCCTCAGTTTTAGCTCTACTAGCTCTAGCAAGATCATCTTTTAAAATCTGTTCGGGAGTCATAGGTTTTAAACCAATTTTCTTTCCATTATGCATAAGAGAATAGTGATTAGTTTTGCCATTATGAACAGATTCTCTATCAAATTGCCATGGTCTACCAAGTAACAAAGAACAAGCTTGCATAGGTACAACATCACAATCAACAAAATCAGAATATGTACCAATAGTAAAATGCACGCGTACCGTTCTTGTTACCTTGATCTTGCGGGAACTCTCAAACCATTGGATGTAATATGAATGTGTGCGTTGTCTTGTTGGAAGTGCAAGCTTCTCTACCATGTCAACACTAGCCAGATTATTACAACTCCCTCCATCAATGATGATCCGTATAGCTCTTTCCTTGAGAACACCACGTGTTTGGAATAGTTTGTGGCGTTGATCTTGTTCAGATTTGCTCAATTGCACACTCAACACACGTTGTGTAATTAAACTCTTGTATTGATCAGCAGCTTCAGCTCCAATTACCTCTGTCTCTTCATCAGCATCAGAATTTTCTCCATCTCGAGCAGAAATAAGGGCTAATGTATCTTCATCAAAGTCACTCGCTGAATCGTATTGACCATCCTCCCGCACCATCATCACACGTTTTGTTGTGCACTATCTCTCAATATGACCAAAACCCCAGCACTTGCGGCATTGTATATCCTTTGTCTTACCCATGGAAGCCATAGACGATGCACTACGAGCAGGAGCATTGGATGCTGGTGGAGGAGCAGCTGGAAATCTTGTGGTGGCCTTGGATGTGGTAGTATCTGGTGGCGAATCACGAGAAGGAGGCGCTGATTGTCGGGATGTTCAAGTGGATGTGCGACCTGCAGAATTATTAGTCCTCCTCCATGGTGGTTGGCGATCTTGCACTTCACGTTCAGCTTTGCAAGCAAGATGAAACAAACGAGTGATAGAATTATATTCCTTATAATCTAATATGTGCTGAATGTCCTTATTTAATCCACCAAAGAAATGTGCAAGCATTTGTTCATTAGATTAAACAAGACCACACCGAACCATCCCCGTTTGCAATTCCTGATAATACTCTTCTACAGAATTTTTCCCTTGCTCTAAACGTGTCAGATTCTTTAGTAAATCACGTTAATAAGTGGGAGGTACAAAACGAACACGCATAGCAGTTTTTAAAGCAGTCCAAGTACTAGGAATAGTAGTAGGATTTAAACGACAATACTCAGACCACCAAAGAGAAGCAAATTTAGTAAATTCACATGTAGCAGCACTAACACGCATATTCTCAGGATATTTTAAACATGCAAAACGTTGTTCTACTTCCATCTCCCATGTAAGATATGCATCAGGATTATATTTACCCTCAAAAGATGGAATATTTAATTTAAGCTTTGCAACATGATCATCATCACGTACCGGTGGTCGAGCGTTGCGGTAGTAATGTCAGGGACGGCCAGCAGGTACCTGTGGAGGTTGTTCAACCTCCTCGTCAAACAGATCGTCGTTGTCGGGGTCGTAGTAGTACCCGTCGTCTGTCCCCAATGTCGCAGCAGCAGACACGGCGGAAGTCTGAGATGCGTCAGCCGCAGGGGGTGCGGCGGCAGCCGAACCAACAGTCCGACCCGTGATTGGGATGCGCCGTGCGCCATGTGTGGGTGCGGGTGCCGGTGCGGGCAATCTGTTCAAAATCTCCTTGAACCGAGCATCAAGCTTGGCGTTGAAGGATTTCTCGAGTCCATCGATCTTGTCCACGGCGTTGGTGAGCTTGGTGTCAAACTCCCCTAGGCATGTATCCACGTCTTCAGCGCGACTAACCAAGAGCTCGGAGAAGTGGGCATGAAGTTCTTCGTTCGTCATTGTCGTAGGGTTCCGCGAGGTATCTGTCATGGTTAGTCCTTAAAAAGCACAGGTATATACTACGGAAATATGGTGGAAGGCACGCGTAATCCGTCAAGCAATATACAAAGCTCTTACAAGTTCTTACCAAACAGCAGGAAAAAGGCGATGTGTAACCGCGAGGATGAGTGGGTCCAGAGATTGAACCGAGTGATTACCGGGAGTCGAGACACCACACGTGGAGGATATCTGTGGAGCTCTGGGAAGGCTTAGCAAAGGGGTTAGCAATTATCAAAACAGCAATGCAAAAGTTGAAATAATGCTCAACGACGGTACTGTGCTAGTCCTAGGCTATACCGTACTAGAGACGCGAGCCTAGATCACCAACGATGTCACGACGCGACACAACAAGCAATGTATGATGATATGGCACCCTGAAAAGTGAACCGAGAGGTGGAAAATCACTATGATGGCGAGTATCTAGAACTGATCTACGGGGTCTAAAAATAGATTAGCCCCAAAAAAAAATTTGAAATTTTTTATTTTGCTCCGGAAAGCGCGCAGGAGCCAAAAAAAATATCGCTATAACGGCCGATGGAGAAAAGTGATCCCCAGAGCCGAAAACTAGTATAGCCAGAATTTTTTTTTTTTGCTCTCCTTATGGACTTACGACCGAACTCGGAGCTCGACTCGGACTTTAGCTTAACACGGAAACAGCAAAGAAGGGAAGTAAAAAAAATAACTAGGAAATCATGACTCAACTCGGACTCGTGCCGCGGCAGGAAAACTGATCGGATTCTGTGCCACAGTAGGAAGGCGGTGGCGGAGTATTAGGGTTTATGGTGGCTGGGTGTATGGCGGCGGAATATGGTGGCGGTGATCGGCGAGTGTGGCGGTGACTACTATGATCAGAACTCGAAACTCTAAGGGACGAGACACTAAGACCAGCAACTCGACACGACGATGTAGACACAAATTCAACAATGCAAAAACTGAAAAGATAATGCGAGGCGTAGATTGGCTATGGGATGGATCTAAACTCTAACTGTGTTTTTGGCTTTTTCGTGGGTTATAGGTAAAAACAGATCGAATCTATGAAAACAGTAAAATCTCACCGAGCAACCTGAAATCTGATACCACTTGATAGGGCAATGGTGTCCGATCTTTCGATGAGATGGTGATAGTCGATTTGGTGGAGTTCGGGCTTGACGATCCGACTACACGTGCGAGCACGAGCGCCAATGCAATCGCTAGGCCAATCTCCTCGAGGTTACCGATCCTACGGGAACACGATCAGCCTGACCAGCGAGGGTCTTAATTCCTACCTGAAATCGAGAACAAGTAAGAACTAATATTTCAATCAAGATATTGCGGATTAAGAGGAAAGCTTTATTGAAAAGGTGGGATCCTGAATAGGTGTGAAGTACAAGAGGCCTCTGCGACGCTCGAGCCTTGGCGAAGTTGCTATAATGGCTAACTTACTGTCTAAACAAAATCCGAGTCTAGGGTGACGGCTATGGGGAGTATTTAAGGAGGAAAAGGTGGGGTTTTGTCCAGCCATGGAAGTGGTGGCCGAATCCAACCCTAGAAGCCCTTTTCCCCTCAAATACGGACTCTAAAAAGTGGCTAATTAAAATCCTGCGAAAATTACATGGGCCTGGCCCAAAATAAAGGTGTCGCGGCACCATATTAAGCTATGGACGAATTCGTGAAGTATTGATCTTGAATATTTCGTCCAAGCCTTCTTTCTTCATTATGGTGGCCTCAAAGTTCTGAAATCTTCATCCGTGGCCTTCTCTTGGATCATCACATGCTTGCTGCCATATCCATGCATGGCCATGCTCCAATGCTTGTCCCTCTCATCCATGCTTGGTCCATCATTCCTAAGAAATACATCTGATTTAGGCAACATCATATTCTCATGTATGTGAGGAATAGTTCCAAGAAACGAAAGTACCTGATAGTTAAGTTGTTTGGCACGAGATCCTGTGATGGATCCTTGTATGTGCGTCGCTGTAGGTACAACAGTTGTATCAATAGAAGGGATGTCCACATCAGAAAGGTACTGGAAAGCTTAATCCAAGCCCGTTGGATTCAAACCATTTAGATTTGTAGATCACCCATGGTAAAAATAACAAGGCAGAAGCTTTTCTGCATTCAAACATTTTTCAAAATTCAACCATAAGAGTTTTTGAGTTGATTCCAACTCTCCAAAATAATATTTGATCATACCTTTCAGAATATATAAAAACATATGGGTTTACTTGTAGAGATAATGTTCAAGTAATAAAAGAAGGCCACATAGGCATTTCTAGTCACTTTATTTAATTAAAATAAAAAGGTTAAACCTTATTAAATTGGGACACCACTTTAACTCACATTCCCATGTGCTGAAATATGTGGTGATGACATGTGTCAACATGATCCCATGTTTGAGTTGCAGAATATTAAACCTTAAGTAGTTTTTCAATGAGTAGAAATTACTTTTCTTAAATAAAATAAATAAGACAAGTGTTTTAATCCTTGTAATGCTAGAGATGATGATAGATCATCTAGTGTGAACCTTTGTGTGATGATTAGAAATAGTTAAGTATTGTTTGGTGATTGTGTACCTCGTATTTACTTATAGACGCTAGTACCGACCAAGGATACGAGGAGGAAGGAGGATACTACGAGGAAGAAGCCGAGGAGAACTTCAACCACTGCTCTGCACAAGGCAAGCTATTAACTGAGCAAGCTAACACTTGCAACTTAGAAAGCTCATACTATTATCTTAGCAAGCTAAACTATGCAAGTTTTACTTGCAAGCTTACACCACTTGATACCCAATCCTAGTTTTACTTGCAAGCTTAATACTTTATTTTCTTTATAAAAGCTTTCTCTTAGAGTTTACTTAGTGACTTCTAGATTCTAGAAAGATAACTGATGGTAGCATAAAGAGCATAAAATTTGGCCTAAGCTAGATAATCTTGATGTCATCCTAAGGCATGAGATTAAACTTAGTAAATCCCCACCTGTTTACCACCCCTCATTAGTCTTTACCCCCACTTATAGATGCTAGTGCAAAGCATAAAACTTGATCAACTTTAGATTGGAATACTTGGTGAAAATGGTTATGAAAACCTTAGAATGATGAGTCATTCTACTGAAATGTTTTAAAATGTGTTCTTGAACACCAGATGATTTTGATGATGAAAATGTTGAGGCATGAGCCTTAGCCCTTTATAAAACTGATGGTTGTCTGGATGCGATACCATTCCAATTTTACCGTACAACCACAATACCCGAAAATTGGGTAGGGCTTGACTGGAAATTTATATACCTTAGTAGGGGTGCCCTTGCGGCCAAGGTCTGAGCTGAGGCTACCTTGTGAAGATTGTCCACCTGTGTAGTTCCCAAGATGACAGTTGGTCATGGTTGGGAGGCCAAACTCACAGGAGAGGTGCCTATACTAGGGCGTGTAATTGAAAGGTTAGGATTGATTATCCGCATACTGAGTATGGTGAATTCAGGATTGTTCCCGACGGATGTATCAAATGTTGTGGTGAAAGTGTACAATCTCTGCAGAGTGTCAAACTATTAGAATAGCCGCGTCCGCGGTTACGGACAGTTGGAGTGGCCATACTGTTCCCCCGTCAGATATTTTCAAAACAACTTGTGAAATGATTTGTGACTTTGACTTGACCACAACAGAGTTGTTATATGAAATTTAAGTTCCAACTTAGGTGTTATAAAACTTTCAACTAGCTTTCTTTGCTTCTAAACTTAGTAGAGGTAAATCTAGATTTTTGCAAAACAACCCTAGAGCTTAGTATCCTACTACAAAAACCCCCTTAACTTGTTAGTATTAGTTTGTGAGTACTTAAAGAGTACTCATGGCTTTGTCCCTAGCTATTCCCGTGGCCAGACTATGAAGAGGAGTATCAGGATGACGGACCGCGGGAAGGTTACGATAACTAGGATCATCTCCCATCGTCAGCATTGCCTGTGACCCCGAAGATGGAGCTTCGCCTACGCTATCGTTATCTTTACGTTATTCCGCTGCTTGAGTTGTATTAAGAACTGGATCATGAGATCCTTATTTGTGTAAGACCTTATGTATGGTTTGTAATGGATGATGTACTATGATATCCAAATCTGTTATGTCTCGCAAAAATGATAATCCTGGGATTGCGATGTATGGCATAACAGGCATCTGGGATTAAAAATCCGGGTGTTGACATTGATGCCATCACCACAGAGCTCGACGCCGCGACCCTCTCCGAGCCCGATGCCACTGCCCAGGGTCCGGTCTAGGCAGCCGCCTTTGTCGTCTCCTTACACGCCATGGCGGGCATCCGGACAGAAAAGACCATGCTACTTCCGGTGACGATCAACGGCGAGCGCCTACTTGCGCTCCTGGATACGGGGTCTACGCACAACTTCCTGTCCGGGGACACCATGTGTCGCCTGGCGCTGTAGTCGTCGGGCCCCGAGCAGTTCAGCGTCACCGTTGCCAACGGGGACCGCCTTGCTTGCCAGGGCGTTGCTCGGCAAGTTCCCATCCTCATCGGCGACGAGCACTTCTCCATCGACTACGCCGGCATCGACTTGGGATGCTTCGACTTCATCCTCGGCGTCGACTTCCTGCACACACTGGGCCCCATCCTCTGGGATTTCGATGCCCTGACCCTGATCTTTTGGCGCCTGGGTCGCCGCGTCCAGTGGGAGGGCGTCGGTGGTGCCTCCCTAGCGACCCCTCAGCTCCAGCTGATGGCGGCCGCGCTAGACGAGGCGCACCCCCTCCTAGATGACCTCCTGCAGCAGTACAGCGACGTATTGACGAGCCACAAGGTCTCCCGCTGGCGCGCCCCTGTGACCACCACATCCACCTCCTGCCAGACACTGCCCCTATCGCCGTGCGGCCGTACCGCTACCCCCAACTTCAGAAGGAAGAGCTCGAGCTCCAGGTGGCGGTCATACTCGCGCAAGGCATCATCCGGATTTCGACATCGTTGTTCTCCGCGCCGGTGCTCCTGGTGCGCAAGGCTGACGGCACGTGGCGCTTTTGCATCGACTACCGCGCCCTCAACGCCGGAACGTCCAAGGACAAATTCCCTATACCTGTCGTGGACGAGCTCTTGGACGAGTTACATGGGGGCGCTTCTTGACCAAGCTCGACCTTCGCTCCGGCTATCATCAGGTGCGGATGCATCCGGATGACATCGCGAAGACGGCGTTCCGGACTCATCACGGCCACTTCAAGTTCTTGGTGATGCCGTTTGGCCTCTCCAACGCTTCAACAACATTCCAGGCTTTGATGAACGACGTGCTCAGCCCTTACTTGTGCCACTTTGTGTTTGTTTTCTTTGATGACATCTTTATCTACAGTTCATCTTGGGCAGAGCACCTACAACACGTGGCCATCATCTTCAACGAGCTTCGAGCGCATGACCTACACCTCAAGCACTCGAAGTGCTCGTTCGGCACGACCTCCATCACGTATCTGGGACATGTCATCTTGGCGGAGGGATTCACGATGGATGCTGACAAGGTCGCCGCCGTCGCGACCTAGCCGACCCCGCAGTCGCTCCGGGCTCTACGCGGCTTCTTGGGCCTCGCTGGATACTATCAGAAATTCATTCGGGAATTCGGCCTCATCGTCGTGCCCCTGACACGCCTCATGCGCCGCGACGCCTTCTCTTGGGACACGGAGGCGACCGAGACGTTCCAGACCCTCAAGCAGGCCCTTACGATAGGGCCAGTGCTACAGATGCCGGACTTTGACAGGATGTTCGTGGTGGACTGCGATGCCTTCGGCGTAGGCTTCGGCGCCGTCCTCCACCAGGGCGACGGACCGCTGGTCGTCTTCAGCCGCTCGACATCCACAAGCTCGAGGCGTACGAGCGCGAGCTCATCGGGTTGGTCCAGGCTGTGCGTCACTAGAGGCCCTATCTCTGGGGGCGGACCTTCCGCATTCGTACGGATCACTACAGCCTCAAGTTCTTGTTAGACCAGCGCCTCTCCAAAGTACCACATCACTAGTGGATCAGTAAGCTCTTTGGCTTCGACTTCACCGCTGAGTACCGTCCAGGCCGTCTCAACACGGTCGCCGATGCCCTGTCACGTCGCGACACTGAGGACATCGCGGAAGACGTCGCAGTCGCGGGAACGGTCCTATGCATCCGCTCCAGGCCGTCTTTCACCTTCATCGACGACATCCACCGGGCTACCTCGACTGCCGCGGATGCCCAGGCCTTGCGTTAGCGCCTTGAGGCCGGTGAGCTGGATCTGCCCTGGCGTCTGGACGATGGCCTTCTTCTGCACGGGCGCTGCCTCTTTGCGCCATACCACGACGACCTCCGCCATCAGGCCCTGCTCCTGGCGCACTCGGTGGGCCACGAGGATGTGCAGAAGACACTCCACCGCCTTAGTGCTGATTTCTACATCCCGGGCGATCGTACGTCGGTGCGTCACTGGGTACGGTTTTGTGTGACATGTCTGCGTAACAAGACGGAGACACTACGACGAGCAGGACTACTACAGCCTCTTTACGTGCCCTCGCATGTGTGGGCAGATATTTCCATGGACTTCATCGAGGGCCTTCCCAAGGTGGGCGGCAAGTCCGTCACCCTCACGATGGTCGACCGTTTCTCCAAATATGCGCACTTCATCCCTCTCGGCCATCCGTATACCACCGCGTCCGTGGCGCGGGCCTTCTTCGACGGCATCGTCCGCCTCCGCGGGTTTCCCTCTTTGATCGTCAACGACCGTGATCCGGTGTTCACTGGTCACGTCTGACGTGATCTCTTTCGGCTGGCAGGCGTGAAGCTATGCCTAAGCACGGCATTCCATCCTCAAACGGATGGACAATCCGAGGTGGTTAACAAGGTGATCGCTATGTATTTGCGATGTGTTATAGGTGATCGTCCACGAGCTTGGGTGGATTGGTTGGCATGGGCGGAGTACTGCTACAACACCTCCTATCATTCTGCCATGTGCACCACGCCTTTCAAGGTGGTCTACGGGCGCCCCCCTCCGGCTATGCTGCCATTCGAGTCCGGGACGGCTCGGACCGAGGCAGACGGCTACCTGCTCCGCACCCGCGACGAGATCTTGGCTGAGGCGCGCCAGCGTCTTCTCCAAGCCCAGCAGCTGTCCAAGAAGTACTACAACGCTCATCACCGCGAGGCGGAGTTCGCGGTGGGCGACTGGTGTGGTTGCGCCTCCTTCACAGGACTACGCTGTCCCTAGACCCGCGCGCCAAGCAAGCTGGGCCCTTGCTACGCGGGTCCCTTTCGTGTGCTGGAGCGCGTCGGCACGCTCGCATACCGTCTTCAGCTACCAGCGGGTTCTCGCATCCATGACGTCTTCCATGTGGGCTTGCTGAAGGCCTACCTTGGGGAGCTGCCAGCAGCAACGCCGACGCTTCCTCCCACTGCTGATGGACGCCTTCTGCCAAGTCCCGCTAAGGTGTTGAACACGCAGAAACGTCAAGGCGTGTGGCATCTGCTGGTTCAGTGGGCTGGCCTGTCTCTGGAGGACGCCACCTGGGAGAAGCTGGAGGAGTTCCGCCGGCAGTTTCCAGACATCAAGCTCGAGGATGAGCTGTTTGCACAGGCGGGGAGAGATGTTTTGACCGAGCTGACTTACGGCCGGAGGAGGTCCAATAGTGGACCAGGGGCCTAGCCCATCTTATCTAGGGTTTTGATTAGCTAGACTATTATATAAACACATGTAATCCCTACGTATCAGAAAAGCAATAAATCATATTTGTTGTCGACTCCCTCAGGAGTCGGAACCCTAGCCCCAGCCGCCTCTTCCTGCCGCGCGACCACGGCACCTTCTCCCAGCTCCTCGCCAACCCTCCTTCCACCCTTACAATCTATGCCCTAGACCTGGTAGGGACTCGGTTCCTATCAGCTAGCCTCTTATGTATGTATTTTTTTATCTAATAGTTAACCATTTCTTAGGCCGGTTACATTCTTCCTTGCAAAAATAAAGTGTTCCAGTAAGAATACTTATCATAGAGTTGATGGGGTTGAACGTAATGCAAGTACCTCTTGTGGACATGGAAGTTAGAGGTGTTCTTGCTCTCAAGTTTTTGGGTTATACAGTGCGGAAGTAATGTACGGGGTTGATAGGCTATTAGATTTTACGGTTGATCCAATCCAAGAAACAATCCTTGAGCAGTAATATTAAGCTACTAGGTAGAATGCAGTTTAACATATGCTCAAGCCCTAATCCGGGTAAATATAATCAGATCGGAGGATTTTGCTTAGCTAGCATGTGTAATTTGACGTGGAAATACATGGTTGGTCCATGGTTGGTCAGAGTTGCTACATTGTCATGCTATAGTGTGGCCTTAGTACCATGCTATTTTTTCATGTTTTGTCCGTTAGGTAGGAAATGGGATTATTGATCAAAATCTTTTATATATTATAGTTTTATGAGTATGTCATGTAAGTGAATAGAAATGCGGAATGTTTGATCGAAAATAAGGCTCTTCAATCCCTTCTCATAAAATGGGAAATATGGAACGGAAGAAATGCACATGTCTTCGGCTACTCCTCCATTGAATGTGCTTTAAATAAATTAAGACCACGCTGCAAATTGGTCTTTTTGGCAGACCAACATTTGTATATCATCATTCTTGGACCATAGTTACTTGTTTTCAATTGTGAAAAGCCTTCACCTTATTTTTTTAGGAACAAATCTTCTCCTTAATAATTGATGAAACAAAAAATAATTCTGCCCTAGTGAACATCGAAGAGCTGCAGCAAAGGATCATCATTTTCTCTAGGTCAACTTATCATGGAGCCAACGTCCAAACACAAGCAAAAGAGAATTTATAAAAGCAGCTTGTGCCACTTAAACATTTTTGGGAAGTACTTCAAGGATCCCAGGCTGTCGGGGATATGACCCAAGGTACCCCAGAGTTGTGTCGCCTGCGTAATAGGAAGAAGGAGAATCGTTGGATACAAATAAAATAAATAGATAAAAGAACAAACACATAAAAAACGAAGTAGACTCGGCTTGGGCCGAGATAAGCAAAACCCGGCCTGGATGGGATCTTCCCAGGCCGAATCTGGCCTTCCTTGGCCGAATAAAGAGTAACCGAGCCGAATCTCCCTGCTTGGGCCGAATTCTGTTACTTCGGCCCACCTCGAATTGGCTCTCCACCTCACAGCATTGTCGCGCCACCTGCTCTACTCGCCGAGGCACCCGTCGATGTCGTCCTTGCAGTGACCCTCGACTCCAATCCCGTGCTCCCTCAACCACTTCCCCCGGGTGGGCCAGATTCAGCCCACCGCGGGGAATCTACGCCTCGGCTCCAGCGCGCCTCATCATCCTCGAACAGCCCGGGTGGGCTGGCACCACGGCCCACAACGGGACTGCTACGCTTGGGCCGGCGCTGGGAATCTCTGGTCGGGCCATCCCCTGGGAGGCTCTGGCCGGGCCATATTCTTACCGCCCTGGCTGGGCAGTGACTGCCCCGGCTGGGCCCCTGCAGGCCGAATCACACATACCTCGGCTGGGCCGTACAGTGAGGCAGCTGGGCCATTCCACGCCCAGGCTGAATTAATCTTGGACCAGGCCGAATCACCATCTCTTTTATGGCGTCTGGGCCGAGTTTCAATGATCTAGACGCCCCGTTATTCATCTCCAGGTACCTCCACGATCTCCACAATAATACTCCATCGGATCAAGACAGACAACACAAGTATCATGTCAGTCTTGGGACGCCCTACACTCAGACTGGCACATGGTATAAGGAATATGCCATCGGCATCCAAGAATATGCTAAGGAATATGCCTTAGCATCTCCAAAGATGCCAAGGCATATGCTGAGCATCTCAAGAAGATGCCAAGGCATATGCTGAGCATCTAAGAAGATGCTAGGAATATGCTATGCAGATACAAAGCATGGGGAACAAGTGTTGTCCCCTGGGCTCCCCTTTATAAGGAGAACCAGGGGGGCCGTTCCATGGGAGGCCCCCGAAGGTCTCCTCCCCTCTCTGCTCAATAGGAGCTCTTCTTCTTCTTCTTCCTCCACTCTCACAGAGAGATCTAGATAGAGGCATAGGAGATACAGCTCAAGGAGCATGATTGTAGCCACAAGTATGACAAGATTATAAGAGATTAGATGTAGAGGAAGAGGTGTGATCTCCACATGAGAGTCTCAATCCTAGATACATTGTATTTCTCTTTGTTCATACGAGTGCGGTCTTCACTGCATCATCCCTCCCCGAATTCCTCCACGTCCATCGGCCCCAACTTTAGCCTACCCATGGCATATGCCGTGATACCACCACGACATTTGGAGCCCACCGTGGGGCCTTTTAGTGGCGTTGGTTGGGTTTCCATCCGGACGGGAGCATCTTCATCAACCTCATCTTCATAGAGCATCTGCAGCTCCTCCAGGCGAACAGAGAACAGAGAGGTAAGCAAAGGGGTCTCCAAGTCTGACTCGGCAAGGCAGGTAAGACTCAGCAAGAATGAATCAGACTCTTCTCCAAGCATACTGTAAGTAACAGATAACTCAGCCACCAACATTCGATCCTTCACCCCGGGGAGAAAAAAACTCAACCGGGGGACTAGCCAACGTATCCATAGAATCACCTTTAGATGGAGAAAAACTTATGTTGATTTGGGTATGTATTTGCCAGCTTATTTATAATTCGGATAGAATTTGAGTCAGCTTATTTATAATTCGGATAGAATTTGAGTCAGCTTATTTATAATTCGGATAGAATTTGAGTCAGCTTATTTATAATTCAGATAGAATTTGAGTCAGCTTATTTATAATTCGGATAGAATTTTAGTCAGCTTATTAATGATTCGGGTAGAAATTGAGTCAGTTTATTTATGCTTTGGATTAACCTGTAACTCAGCTCACCACCCAGCTTATTGATGATTCGGATAGAAATTGAGTCAGTTTATTTATGCTTTGGATTAACCTTTAATTCAGCTCACAAGCTTATTGATGATTCAGATAAAATTTGAGTCAGTTTATTTATGCTTTGGATTAACCTTTAACTCAGCTCACCAGCCAGCTTATTGATGATTCAGATATAATTTGAGTCGGTTTATTTATGCCTCGGATTAACCTTTAACTCAGCTTAGTAGCTTATCTCTGATTTGGACTAACATTTGATTCAGCTTGCCAAGGTATATTATAATTCGGATTTGTATTCGGACTTGGCGTACTAGCTTATCCCTGATTCAGACTAAAGTTTGATTCAGCTCGCCAGATTGCCAAGTTATGTTACGTCTCGGATTGATATTTCACTATCTTGCCAGGTTATCTCATATCTCGGATGACTATTTGCCAGCTTATCATATCTCGAATCTATATCTCATATCAACATCTCAAATCAGATCTCTCAGCGATTATCCCTATTATCATATCCCAAAACTTAATCTCGGATCTATATATCGGATCCATATCAAAGGCAAATTGACATCATCTCATCAGATCAAATTATATTTTGGCAAATAGATGACTCGGATTTGAGTCATATAACTCGGATTTTGAGGCAGATAACCTAGATTCGAGACATAAGTCAAATATGAGTCAAGTGACTCGGATTTGAGTCATATAACTCGGATTTTGAGCCAGATAACTCAGATTCGATACATAAGTCAAATATGAGTAAAGTAACTCGGATTTGAGTCATATAACTCGGATTTTGAGCCAGATAACTCAGATTCGAGACATAAGTCAATTTTGAGTAAAGTAACTCGGATTTGGAATCAGATGACTCGGATTTGAGTCATATAACTCGAATTTTCAGCCAGATAACTCAGATTTGAGACATAAGTCAAATGTGAGTAAAGTAACTCGGATTTGAGTCATATACCTCGGATTTGAGTCATATAACTCGGATTTTGAGCCAGATAACTCAGATTCGAGACATAAGTCAAATATGAGTAAAGTAACTCGGATTTGGAATCAGATGACTCGGATTTGAGTCATATACCTCGGATTTGAGTCAGATGACTCAGACTTAAAACATAAGTCAATTTTGAGTAAAATAACTCGGATTTGGAAACAGATGACTCAGATTAAAACTTACCCAAAGAGGTTAAAAGACTAGTGCAAAAAATGGCCAGAAGTCATAACTTACCCAAAGAGGTTAAAAGACCAGTGCCAAAAATGGCCAGAAGTCATAACTTACCCAAAGAGGTTAAAAGACCAGTGCCAAAAATGGCCAGAAGTCATAACTTACCCAAAGAGGTTAAAAGACCAGTGCCAAAAATGGCCAGAAGTCATAACTTACCCAAAGAGGTTAAAAAACCAATGCGAAAAATGGCCAAAAGTCATAACTTACCCAAAGGGTTAGATGACGGACGCCCATGAAGGCCAAGTATCAAGACTTACCAAAAGGGGTTAAAAACCAAAACCCATGGAGAAACGATGTTATGTTCTACCCAAAAGAGGTATGAGACGAAGAAATATATGACGAGGAAATACAACTCTGGGAATATTTCAATATAAAGTCTATGAGCGACTCTATGAATCCCACATAGACTCAGGGACTAATGTCGGGGATATGACCCCAGGTACCCCAGAGTTGTGTCGCCTGCGTAATAGGAAGAAGGAGAATCGTTGGATACAAATAAAATGAATAGATAAAAGAAGAAACACATAAAAAACAAAGTAGACTCGACTTGGGCCGAGATAAGCAAAACCGGCCTGGATGGGATCTTCCCAGGCCGAATCTGGCCTTCCTTGGCCGAATAAAGAGTAACCGAGCCGAATCTCCCTGCTTGGGCTGAATTCTGTTACTTCGGCCCACCTCGAATTGGCTCTCCACCTCACGGCATTGCCGCGCCACCTGCTCTACTCGCCGAGGCACCCGCCGATGTCGCCCTCGCAGCGACCCTCGACTCCAATCCCGTGCACCCTCAACCACTTCCCCCGGATGGGCCAGATTTGGCCCACCACGGGGAATCTACGCCTCGGCTCCAGCGCGCCTCATCATCCTCGACCAGCCCGGGTGGGCTGGCACCGCGGCCCACAACGGGACTGCTACGCTTGGGCCGACGCTGGGAATATCTGGCCAGGCCATCCCCTGGGAGGATCTGGCCGGGCCATCTTCTTATCGCCCTGGCTGGGCAATGACTGCCCCGGCTGGGCCCCTGCAGGACGAATCACACATACCTCGGTTGAGCCGTACAGTGAGGCAGCTGGGCCATTCCACGCCCAGGCCGAATTAATATTGGACCAGGCCGAATCACCATCTCTTCTATGGCGTCTGGGCCGAGTTTCAATGATCTAGACGCCTCGTTATTCATCTCCAGGTACCTCCACGATCTTCACAATAATACTCCATCGGATCAAGACAAGCAACACAAGTATCGTGTCAGTCTTGGGACGCCCTACGCTCAGACTGGCACATGGCATAAGGAATATGCCATCGGCATCCAATAATATGCTAAGGAATATGCCTTAGCATCTCCAAAGATGCCAAGGCATATGCTGAACATCTCAAGAAGGTGCCAAGGCATATGCTGAGCATCTAAGAAGATGCCAGGAATATGCTATGCAGATACCAAGCATGGGGAACAAGTGTTGTCCCCGGGGCTCCCCTTTATAAGGAGCACCAGGGGGATCGTTCCATGGGAGGCCCCCGAAGGGCTCCTCCCCTCTCTGCTCAATAGCAGCTCTTCTTCTTCTTCTTCTTCCACTCTCACAGAGAGATCTAGATAGAGGCATAGGAGATACAGCTCAAGGAGCATGATTGTAGCCACAAGTATGGCAAGATTATAAGAGATTAGATGTAGAGGAAGAGGTGTGATCTCTACATGAGAGCCTCAATCCTAGATACATTGTATTTTTCTTTGTTTATACGAGTGTGGTCTTCACTGCATCATCCCTCCCTGGATTCCTCCACGTCCATCGGCCCCAACTTTAGCCTACCCATGGCATATGTTGTGATACCACCACGACACAGGCTCATGGTATAGAAAGCAACACAAGCTCTGAGATGCTCGGTAGAGAAATCCAGGAATAGATTGCTAATTTGTGTTTGAAATATTAGCAGTTGTGTATCCTCTTATTTGTGCAAAGGCTAATAAGTGTTGAGACGGAAATTGTCGCATGACAGAACTGAATGATACTTCTTTCTTATTGTCATGTTAGTTGATTACATACTATTTGCTAGCTTTTTTAGCCTTTAAATGCATCTAAGATGTTATTATATGACTTATAAACCAAGCAGTAATTTTTTTCCTCCGTTAGGATTTGGTTTCTTCATTTAGAGATCAATGCGCATGAATGGAATTACATTTGCAACAATGAGTCATCACGTACAACACATGATATTAAAGGGAAAAACATCAACTTCCATGTCATTATGTTCAACATAGTTACAACTCTCTCCGGTCCATATTACTTGTCACTAAAATCAGTGACAGAGCTACAAAGAAATAGTTGGGCTGGCCAAACTATAAAAGAGCACTGTATTTTTTAGGTACGCGATTTTTTTATTACCTAAGAATATTGACGAAATTTTAGTGAAGAAATGATGATAGTTAACTGGTAACTCAGAGCATCTCCACTCGTTCGGTGTCTCCTGGCTCAATTCCGATGCTATTTAGCGCCGGACGGATATAACGTTTGGCCGGAGAACGGTCAGCTTCCACTCGCATTCCCAAGCCGAGTTTCTGTATTTAGCCAAAATTTGAACAAACATGGCAAAAATTTAGATGAATTCAGGCGATTGCATTAAAATTAGGCGGGTTTGTATATATGATGTCAAATTTGGACATATACCAGAATTTTAAGTGCAACAGACTTAGAAAAACTTAAAAAAACATAGAAATAACTAATAAACTAGGCGATGCCGATGTCAACGGGCGCGCCGATCATGTGCCGAAGTGGCGGTAGAACGACATGTAGCCGGTGTCCTGGGTCATCGTCATTGTTACTCGGCGGCTACGGTGGCCGCTAACACGGGTTTTTTTCCTTGCCCATTTCGCTTTATTCGGCTTTTCCAGGCGATTCCCAAAGCCCGGCTCGTCCTGGAAACCCTAGATGTAAAATGGACCAAATTCGACGAAAACTGCGCCTGAAAACTTGACCAGGCGTCCGGATAAAAAAATTGACCCGAAAAGCCCCTTCTAAGAATGCTAGTGAAAATGCTCTAAGAATTAATAGGAAAAGAAAAAGATTACACAGAGAATATACAAGAACCTTCAAAACTGACTAGCAAATCTAGCTACTAGCTACCAACGACATTTTGTCTTAGAAAAATCAACGAAGCAGTCTTTTTTAGAAAGAGCGCATTGTGTCCTTTTCTTGAGCTTTCTAATCTTCTCACTAACCAGTACAATCGTTGGTTGCTCGCTCAGAACCAGTGTGTGGATGCCGGCCTACATGCTGGTGCTAGTAAATTGGGCCATCGATGCAGAGGTGTAGATGTTTTAGGAAAAGTCCTGTGGCGGGCTACGGCCCGGGTCGGCCACAATATAGCTCCGCCAGTGATAAATGGATATATCTAGATATGTTTTAGTGTTAGATATATCTATTTGAGCAACAAGTAATATGGATTATAAGGAGTATTTAAACATTCCTAATATGTGTCTTTCTTGTCCTTTTGGATATATCAGTAGTATGTATTTCATCAAATGCACAGGCACTATAGTAAAAAAATTAAATATGTGGGAGGTGAAAAACTTAAAAGAGGGAAGGAACTTAAAGAGCGTAAGGTGATAGTCACTTAGACAGAGTAAATATAAGACTAAATTGTAACAAAAGCACTACGCAATGATCAAATTGACGGCACACGTGACATATAATATAAGTCGGAGAGAGTAGCTATAGGTTTAATTTGTTAGACCGTGACAACGTATGGGCATTTTACTAGTTTAACAAAATTAATAAAATACGAAGTGTTTTTTCCAATACAATATTTTTTAAGACTGTTTTACCCTTTCATCGGACACCAAATTATCCACTAATACTATCCGTAAGTCAAAAAAAGGTTCAACAAAAATCAAAAGACCAACGGTGATGGTAACGTGAGTGGCTTCCTTGGGCCCGATTCATCGCTGCCATCATGTCGTGGGCCAGGCCACATGCGTATCAACACCTGGTGCATAAACATTGAACTGACCGTTTCGATCATTACGTAAAATCAAGACCCGAGGCAAATAATCTTTAGTTCCACGCTGCTGGTTTGCATCTAGCTGCACCAATTTATATACGTTTTAACTTGTCTAGAATATCAGCTACTCGGGAGGGATTTGGATATACTAGATGGGTATGCGCGCTTCGCCGCGCCGTCTTTAGAACGTTTAGGCATTATATGGTCAATGTGGAGGATTAGCATGTGTGCTTGGATGCATTTCTCTTGGGCATAATGCCTGTAAAAAATGGGTTATCTGCGCTTTGCCACCCTAGTACTACCAAGGGTTGATTTATGTTTCCAATCTAAAAAAAACTTTGTGTTCACACAATTTATCCAGAATAGTTTTTTCAGAAGGCTAACGATTCTATGATACTATATAGATATCTACCACTTTATCTTATAAATGGTACGCCTTCTTGTTTGAAGCTGCAATCTAATGCAATACATAAGGTGTTAGAATAGCATAAGTTGAACGTTGTCTTCTCTAGCAAATGATGCTAGTTATAGGTGGCGCAGGCAAGGAGACATGATGGCGGCAGCGGTGTCTATCCTACCTTGGCCTCCTTTCTCCGCTCCCTCATCCTCGAGCCAGTGCACTTGTCATAGCCCACACCAACACCCATTTCTTGGCCCCGATCAGCAATGGCCTGCCGAGCAACAGGAAAGTAGCAGTGAGCACGAGCTCAACCTTCTACATCTATCTTGCAAGCACGTACTGGCAGACATGGGAGTCACCATAGGCGATAAAATAGAGGGCTAGAAGTGGCGTAGCTAAGCTAAAGCAGGCGCCCACCACAATTATAGTGGTGGCAAACCCCACGGCGTCAAAGCGGCAGTGAGCGAGGCAAGATTGGCACCCTTAGATAGGGGCGAGCCACGACGGTCATCTCCTAAAGAGGCATGCTGTCAGTAAAGACAATTATGGTTTCCCCGGAGGTCCAACCAGCACCCAGAAATCAAGAGTTGTTGTGCTCTAGGTTGGCGAACCACAACCAAAGGGTGGATCGTCCACCATCCGAACAAGTGGCCGAGGTGGAGCTGGACGGAGGAGAGATACAACCTCAAGTCCGAGGACGAACCAACAATGGACGGCGACGACCTCTATGAACAGGTAAACTCCGTGGAGTGGAAAGTCTACAGCGAGGCCGAGGTCAACATGAACGACGACAACAACTTTCTCAGGCAGAGAGGTGGAGGTGGAGATGGAGGTCACCGTCAAGGCCAAGGTTCTGACGTCCATGAAGATTTGGTCATATCTGGTCCTCGAGGGCGAGCGAGTGGGATATAGACAAAAAGGGCGGTGGTGGAAACCCTAGGATGGGAGCGCGACAGGATGAGTTGTGCCCGAGAGAGTTGTTGTGAGAGGAAACCGTTCTTGTGCATCTTATGCCTTTGGGTCCACACCTCAGTTTCACGCCTCTAGCAGATGCACTCGAGCTCGGCAAGGCCCATATGATAGCGTCAAAGTGATAGCTGAGAACAACCACAAGGCGACGCTAAGATTAAAATCCTGTTTTCTCGACGGTTAAGCCTTGAATCCTAGGTGTCCGACACAAATCTTTTTGTTCGATGCTACTCATTTTTCCGTGTGCCATGAAGAGCGGAGGCCACTTGGAGCTATAATTAGCGTCCACACTAAGCGCCCAGCTTTGCATATCTTATCGTTTCCTCTTCCTATTTTATTTTTTTAATTTATGTTTGCTTTCTAAGTGCCTAGGTAAGCGTTGATCCATCGAGGGTATAGGCTGAAAAGGCTCGCATCTCTTCAAGATTAAACTATAGAATAATTAGCTAGTGGCACATAGAATGTGGCTCAGAAACGTTAGATTATAACCATTAATGCATGAGGTTCAACTTAGTGGGATTAGTTGGTACTACCAATACCTATCTAAATCCCGTGAGGTTGAGAAGTTGACATCTTGTGGATGAGATCTAGCTGAAGATATTTTTAAATCACTATAGTAAAATTCGGAACTAAAATGAAAGTAGATTCAATAGTATTAACATCACATGAAACACATGTAGTTCAAATTTATAGCCGGGATAATAACAGTTCCCCCAATCTCTGAGCCCTAACATTTCATAAATAAAGCTTGGACGTCCGCCCACCTAAGAGAAATATACGGAAAGGCTCTTAAATTTTATAGCAGCTACACTTCCTGAAGCAGCAAGGAGGACACAAGGCATACTGGGTTTGAGCATCATGATTCACTGTTCTCATGTAACCATCAGATCTAGTCGGACTGCTCAACTGCGCATTTGAATTTCAATAATTCAGGGGATGTACGATGGTATAGGAAAATATATGATCTAGAGTGTACACTCTGAAATGAATTAGAGAGAATTGGGATTAAAACTTAGTTGAAAAAGCACAAATTATTTTATGTTGTCCTGTAAATCAATTAGCCCTCAGAAAATACTTCTCGGAGAATAATATATTTTGATCGCAAACTATGTTATGATGTTAAAAGGTCTTTATGCCTATTTATTTTGCATCCTCCATGGAATCGCATTGCTGCATAAACGCCCCCTAAGATGATAGATAAGTAGTTTGAGAGAATGCACTACCACACTAAGCAATAAAAGGAAAATTGAAGTACATGTAGTTTCATTGCTTGAATTACTGCACGAATAACAATTCTTATAACTCTGTCCATCATTCTTAACACAAGTTTATCACCAGTTACACAAAACTTTATATTCCAGATTAGTTTTTCATGTTTACCCTGGAATGTCTTCCTTAGAAATTCAACCGAAAGCCTAAAAAAAGGCTTCTAGGACTGCCTATATCACTTACTCAACCAGCTGTATTAGATGCAGAGTATGTCAATTGTAAAATCAGCACCCTTTTTGTTCTCTGAGTAGAGCATAGCTACGGCTTCTTAGTATTTTGAACTGCTAGCTTCAATTTTCACATAGAAGGGCATTGGGGATGTTGACTAATTTTTCTATGTGAATAGAGTCAATCTCTAAACCTTAAAAAGGAAAATTTTGTTATCCGACCTAGTGGAAGTATTGATGATACTATAGTATATAAGTACTTTTGGATTGGCTATTAGTCAACCAGTGTGCTGCTCAACCATGCAATAGGATTGGGAATCCGCTAGATAAACAACAATTGGTAATAATCCATGCAAGATTCAAACTATGTAAAGAAAGCTTAGGTGTTGAAGTACAAGCACGACCACAATGTGATATATTTGTAAAACAATATTGGTTTTTACACTTAATCAAGGTCATTCTGTTGTCAAATTATATGGTAGAACTGGAAATTAGTGTTCTTGAGAATAACAGTGAACTGTAACTATAAGACACACCACAATTTGCTCATTTGGCACTAATGGTATGCTTCACAATAGTTTTAAAAATATAGCAACAAACGGTAATATTATTGGAATCTAAAACTCATTACCTAACAAATGTTTACTTCTTTACGCATGACCAAAACCACAAAAGAAAGAGCATGTAAAAGCAAAGTACTTGAATATGGCAGTAACCAGTTTCATCTGAAGCGCACACAATTTGTATATAGCAAGAGGAATACTATGTTCTTGTCACATCCCAAATTTTAGATTTGGTCTTGCATATCATTTATAGCATTGTATCATACCTTTCTATGCAAAACCGTCGAGTAGAAAGGTTCGGCGAAACGCCATCTTCAAAACCCTATTCTATTTTGCTACGAGGTTCCTGCGGGAAGCTTTAGTAGGACTTGCGATAACCACCCTTGTAAGTTAGTGGTTTCGCTCAAACCTCGACGTTAGGTTGTTTCCCTCGACCATACGAACCCGTAGGCGCGAGAATCGCTCAAATCGGAGCGCGTACGGAAAAGCTTCGGTCGTTTTAGTAAACCGCCGGAAAACGGTCCGAAAATCTGGACCGATTTCCGAATTCTAGTCCAACTCCGGACCGAATCTGTTTGGATTTCCGCGAGAGGGCCACAAAAAGGAGACCCCACCAGGACCTCGGTTCCCGTGCCCAACTCCCACCTGCGCCGACCCCGCCTCCTGCGCGCACGCCTCCCGAGATCGCGCCGCCACCGCCTCCTACGCGCGCGCACGCCGCCCGAGGAGCCGCCGCCTCCTGGCCGCCTCGCCGCCGCCGGCCGACGCCACCCCGCCGCCAGGTTCGCCGCCTACGCCGCCCTCTCCCTCTCTTCTCCCTCTCCCCGCCGTCGCCTGCGCCGCACCATCACCGCCGCCGTCGCCTGCGCCTCGGCCGCCCGCCTCGCCGCCCTTCGCAGCACGCCGCCGCCCCGCGAGCACCCGCGCGCCCGCCGCCGCCTTCCGCACCGGCCGCGCCACGCCGCCTCCCCCGCGGACCCCCGCATCGCCGCCTGTGCCGCCTCCCGCGGCCGAACGCCGCCATGCCGCCGCCCCGCCCGCGCGAGCCGCGACTGCCGCCACTGCTTGCTGCAGCGCGCCGCGCCGCCTCGCTGCGTGTGCCGCTGCGCCGCGTGCGCACACACGCACGCGCACGCACGCGTTACCGCATGCGATATAGCGTGCATGCACGCGCGCATACACGCACGTGCGCGCCGCCTTGCGCACGATTGATTTTCTCGGACCATTCGTTGACTCTATCCGTCCGTGCAGGAAAAACCCCTGACGCCGGAACCGATCGTCGCCGCCGTCCGGAACCCGTTCGTAGTCCGATTCGTCGTTGTTTCCGGTAAGACAGCAGCCACCGTCAGATCTCAGATCGGCGGCTCAGATCGTTAGTTGACCGGTCAGACTCAGGCGTTGACTAGTCAGACGCCCAGTCAGCGCCCAGTCAGCAGACGCTTTGACCATTCAACAGACACAATTGACTGGTCAATTTCGTTAATCCTTTTAGTTGACAGATTTCGGTAGAATCTTGTAAATTGCGTAGTAATTAAACCGCTTGGCCAAAAATTGCAAATAAAATATGCGTAGATTTAGTGAGTCGTGTAGAATCTCGCTGTACCTTTGGTTCAGGCTTTTACTGCAAGGTTTAGTACAGTTTAATCAAACTAGTTAGTGGCCTTTTCGGAGTAATAAATTCGTAGAAAAAGTTCCGTAGCTCCAAAAATAGCGTATGATATGTCCCTGGATTCAGTGGAACGAGGGGAATATCATCGTGAATTAAAAAGATAGGCTTACAGTAAAAACTTCTGCAGAAACTGTCTAGGGGCTTTCTGCAGTGTTTTAATTAGTCGGGGAGTTTTATAATTCCTTTTTAAGTAATTCCAGTTGGTACTGTTTCTAATCAGCGATATCTTTGCGATAGAATTTTCCCAAGATTTTACAAACAGTATACTACCGGTAGTGAATTATTTAAGTTCTAGCTCTAGTTTGGAGCATTACTTTTGTCTAGTAGTTTTCCTAGCGCTAAAACTATTTTCCATGCATGCAATCGGTAGTATTATGGTATAGGATGTTGTGGTGCAGCTGTAGCACCAATTCACTTGTCGTTCTTGCATTTCATGCATCATAATTGTTGCATATGTTGTGGATTGTTTGTTTATGAATGCAATTGTATCGTGTAGATTGTGACGAGTGCAACGCTTGCTCGTGTGTGGATTGTTCCTCCGACCGCTACAACCAAGGAAAGTAGATGCTACTTTGTTCGTGATATCGTCCTACTATTTTCTATGCATTGTCGTGTATTTTGTAGACGCATGTGTAGGATGATACTATCGCTATGCTATGTCCTATTATGTGGTAGGGCTTTCCTTGTAGATGAACCACCGTTGGTAGATGTGCTTAGCCAAGCTATGTTGAACGAGGGATGGGTTACATCATTGATACTTGTTTTCTTAAAGTATTGGTTTGTGAAAACTAAAAACAACTTAATCAATGAACCCCCTGGGTGTGATGGTATTGATAATTTTTGGTGGTTTCATTGCGGAAAGGCACCCAGGTATCAAGAGAGAATGATTGGCTTCTTTATTGTGTAGCTTACGTGTACAACCATGTGCCAATAATGAAATGGATGGTTGGTTGGACTTAGTAGGTTGTGGTAACTCGAACCCGCGTATCCAGAGATGTAGAATTTTGGTAGGTTGGACCGGTGCGCGTCGGGATTGAGGAGCTACTTTCCGAACAGTCTCTTCTTGGACTTCTCCCTATCATCACCCAAAATGAGAGTGATGGTACGAGCTGGGCTGGCCAAGTCACATGGGTAAAGTGTACTAACCTCTGCAGAGTGTATAATCTAATCGATTAGCCGTGTCCCCGATTATGGACATCTGAGTTGCTAGATATTGATTCCATTACATGTTTCTCGCTCATTCTAATTTCATAATTGTTTTAATATTGTTGGGTTAACTTAATTGGGATCTTTTCAAAGAAAATCAAAAACTGTTTATGAAAGTAGGACAAATGTATTTGCAAATGCAAGCCAGACACAGCTCCACTTGCCAAATATGCATGTAGTTGTTAGCACTATTGTCTCCTTTACTAGATCTACTTGTCATACATTCCATGTATTGACCCTTCGGGGCTGCTACGTTTCATGTTGCAGGTTATTCCGATTCTGAATGATCGTTATAGGCCACGGTACTCCACTCGGCACTTGTTCACTTGTGGGCAATTTGAAGAATGGAGGATTTACTTGTTTATGTTGCTACCTGAATAATTTGAGCTAGCTTTATGCTAAGCTTTTATTGTAATAATGATACTCTGGATCATCGTTATTCATGATACACGGATATTATGCTATGTTATCTATCTTACTCTATTGTGGGTCAATGAACCGATCCAGGGATTGGCATATCACATAGAGGCCACGGTCTTTTCAGAACCGGGGTGTTACAGGATGGTATCAGAGCCCGTGTGTCGACTGTAGGATCGTGACCTAGGATTGGATTAGGAAGCCATAGAATTATTAAAGCCTATATTAACTCTGTCTTTCCTCTTATGTCTTTCACCCTCGTAAAATTCTTACCATATGCTATTCTCACACTTTCCTCTTTTACTTGATAGATGGGAGACGTCAGGACTGAGTATGTCACCATGGAGTCACCAAGGCCCTTTGCAAGGCAGTTAGCTCAGCTCTCTCAGTCATTGGGATTGCCACTGCCTATGTTCAAGGGAAGAAGGCTGTACACCTATGGATATGGAGAGGATGCATGGGAGATCACTACATTCATATTCAGAGATGCCGCCTTGCCAAACCCCGCGCACTTGGTCTACACCAAGACATACTGCAACTGGGGACTTGGAATCAACTTGGCCATACATGAAGCCCTGTCTCGCCAGTGCCACTATGTCCGACACCTACTGCCAGCAGATTCACCCTACCGTGACTATGGAAGGCGTGATGAAGATGGGAACATTGTGGTTACCCCGGGCGACAGGAACAACATGCCGCCCCGTCGGAGGCACATAGAGGACATGGAAAAGGAGAATGGAGCTCTAGCAGAGAAGGTGAGGATGATAAAGGAGATTGCAGATTTTACTAGCAATGGAATGGTGGTCCAAGGACAGGAGATTGACACTTTGCATGAAGCTGTAGGGGTTATGGAGAATGCCCTGATAGCCAGAGATGAAACCATAGCACATCTTCATGGTACGGTGCAGGAGAACACCAGAACATACAACAGTTGCAAGGGACCGTCCAGGAAAGGGACCAAACCATTGAAGCTATGACAGCCCAGATTGCCGCTCTCCAGGCACAGCTGAATCCACCCTCTGATGATGACAATGGAGATGATGGCAACAATGGGGATGACGATGAGAGTGGAGACGATGATGATGATGAGGACGAGGATGATGATGATGGAGACGATGATGGTGGAGGAGATGAAGCTGTTGCAGTTGGAGCTGAGAGTGAAGCAGAAGAGGTGGAGTTTGAAGTCTCAAGTGATGGTTCAGGAGAGGTGTACACTCCGCCGCCATGGTTGTACCGCGAGCCGAAGCGCCAACGCATGACCGCAAGGACCTACCTCAATCTCTTCAAGTAGATAGAAGTCCACCAATTAGTCCACGTTAGGCAAACTCGTTAGGATTAGTCTCGATCATTGTGAAGCTTAGTTCGTGTTAGTTTAAGAGTGATTAGTTGCTTATTTGTGTACTCCAATATCCTAGGAATTATTTGTGCGAATTTTAATGAAAGAGTTATGGCAATTTGGTTACTATTTGTGTTATTTTCGCTGCAGTTTTTCTGGTAACTCGGAAAAATCTGAAAACAATTGGGCTGATGCGAAACTCTCTGTACTATATGTACAAAAATCAGCTAAATTTTCTGACGAGTTTAAGTCAGGCGGAAAAATTCATGAACGCTGCTGGACTGTTCTGGCAGAATTGTTGTTTTGTTGATTAGTTGATCTATTGTTTAGTTAACCATTGCCAACTCTTGTAAAACTATTTCAGTAGGTACATACTGCTAGGATAACACCTGGGATGTTGCTGGATCGCTTGTTTGTTGATGTGTTGCTTGCTTGTGATTGTCTGCTATTGTTTGTTGTTGTTTGATCATATGCAAGGGTAGAATCCTATTATCGTAGTTGATTCTTTCTAAACTTACCTGTGCTGAACCACAGATGTCTCCCCGCCGTCACCCTACTGAGATGGAGCAGCTCATGGCAGCTCACGCACAGCTGACCCAAGTGATGACTCAGTTCATGGCAAATCAGAACAACAACAATGGAAACAATCAGCCTCAGGGAGATGCTCTCACCAGATTTCTGAGGTTAAGGCCAGCTAAGTTCTCTACTGCAACTGAACCAATGGTTGTTCTCGACTGGTTGCGTTCAGTCAACAAGGATCTAGTAACTAGTGGATGCACTGATGCTGAGAAGGTGAGGTTTGCCGCTCACCTACTGGAGGGACCAGCCGCTTCTTGGTGGGACACATTTCAGATCACCCACCCGCTGGATACCGTGACTTGGGCAATGTTTGAGGAAGGTTTCAGGACCAACCACGTGTCTTCAGGAGTTCTGATCCTGAAGAGGAAGGAGTTTCGCAACCTGCGCCAAACCAATCGCACCGTGGCCGAGTACATTGAGGAGTTCAACAACCTATCCCGTTATGCACCTGAGGATGTTGACACTGATGCAAAAAGGAGGGAGAGATTCCTGGATGGCCTCAGTGATGAGCTTTCAGTACAGCTACTTGTGGTTTATTGCCCCACTTTCCAGGAGCTTATGGACAAGGCCAGGATCTTGGAAGGGAAGCATAAGCAGGTGGAGAACCGCAAGAGAAAGAACAATAATCACCACTCTGGTTCACACCACAAGTCTCGCACTTCGTATGATGGATACTCCAAGCATGGAGGGAGTGACCATGGGAGCCATGACCGCCACCACCATGGAGGCGATGGACATCGTCATGACAACCATAGGAGCAGTCACCACAGCCACAAGGGAGGACACTCTCACCACTCTGGAGGACACGGTGGACATGACCGCAACCGTGATCGCAGCTTCGTGAAGAAGGATCTGAGCGAGGTGACGTGCTTCAAGTGCAAGCAGAAGGGACACTATGCCGACAACTGTCCAGAGAGGAAAGGACTGAAGCCAACCAACAACGAGAAGGCCACAGTGAACCACATGAATGTGGAGGAGATTCCAGATGAGCCTGACCTTGTGATTGGTAAGTTCCCAATCAACACTTACCCTGCACTTATACTTTTCGATACTGGTGCATCGCATTCATTCATATCAAGATCATTTGTGGATAAGTATAAGTTACCTACTGAGTCTATGAAAAGGTCATTTAGAGTGAGTTCACCTGGAGGAGATATGATAGCTAGCGCGGGATGCCGCGATTTAACTGTGAGGATTGGAACACACAACTTCATTGCACATTTGGTAGTGTTGGATTCACAAGGATTAGACGTTATTCTGGGTATGGATTGGATGTCTATGCATGGGGGACACATAGATTGTGCACAACGAGCTGTTTCACTTAAAACCCCGGATGGTAAGAGGATTAGATTCAAGTCGGCTGTACGACCAGGAAGGTGTAAGTTGAATTCTCTTAAGGGAGTTAGCATGGATACTGTGCCAGTGATTAGGGATTACCCCGACGTGTTTCCGGAAGAACTGCCAGGAATGCCACCTGACAGAGAAGTAGAGTTTCTTATTGATCTGATGCCGGGAACAGGACCAATAGCAAAGAAACCATATAAGATGGATGTGGATGAGCTGAAGGAATTGAAGAAACAGTTGAAGGAGCAACTAGAAAAGGGATTCATTCAGCCTAGTGCGTCGTCATGGGGAGCACCTGTTCTGTTTGTGGAGAAGAAAGACAGCACCAAGAGATTAGTGGTGGACTATCGCTCGCTGAATGAAGTAACCATCAAGAACAAGTACCCTCTGCCGAACATAAATGATTTGTTTGATCAACTGGAAGGAACAAAGGTGTTCAGCAAGATTGATCTGTGATCTGGCTACTTTCAATTGAAGATCCGGAAGGAGGATGTACCAAAGACCGCCTTCACCACTAGGTATGGTTTATATGAGTATACGGTTATGTATTTTGGACTAACGAATGCCCCGGCATACTTCATGACCATGATGAACAAGGTATTTATGGAGTATTTGGACAAGTTCGTGGTGGTGTTTATTGATGACAAACTGATATATTCCAAGGATGATGCTGAGCATGAGAAACATCTGAGGATGATTATGGAGAAGCTGAGGGAACACAAGCTGTATGCCAAATTCAGCAAGTGTGAATTCTGGCTTAACACCGTTGGGTTTCTTGGACACGTAGTGTCAGGAGAAGGAGTCGCTGTTGATCCAAGCAAAGTGACTGCAGTGACAGAGTGGGAAGCGCCCAAGAATGCTGGAGAGATACGAAGCTTTTTGGGACTTGCTGGATATTACAGGAGGTTCATTGAAAACTTTTCCAAGATTGCTAAGCCGATGACTGAACTTCTGAAGAAGGAGAGGAAGTTTGAATGGTCAGACGTATGTGAAGCCAGCTTTCAGGAACTGAAGCGTCGACTAGTGACCGCGCCTGTTCTGTGTCTACCAGATCTTCAGAAGGATTTCCAAGTGTACCGTGATGCTTCTCGACAGGGACTTGGTAGTGTGCTGATGCAAGATGGGAGAGTAGTGTCATATGCCTCGCGACAACTCAAGCACCATGAGCGGAATTACCCCACACACGACTTGGAGTTAGCGTCAGTGGTTCATGCGCTCAAGGTATGGAGGCATTACTTAATGGGAAAACACTGTGATGTGTACACCGACCACAAGAGCCTGAAATACATATTTACACAGAAGGAATTGAACATGAAACAAAGGAGATGGTTGGAGCTTATCAAGGATTATGATATGAATCTCAATACCACCCAGGAAAGGCCAATGTAGTAGCAGATGCTCTGAGCCGGAAGGTTTATGCCAATGGATTGACAATTGGTGAATTGCCCGAGGACTTGTGCAAGCAATTCAAGGACCTTAGACTGGAGGTAGTATCTGAAGGATACTTAGCAACAATGGAAATCCAACCGACGCTATAGGACAGGATCATAAAGGCTCAGATAGGAGACAAAGAGATAGATGAAGTTAAGGAAAAGATGAAGGAAGGTCGAGCAAGGGAATTCTGCGAGGATGAGCAAGGAACCCTGTGGTACGGAGATCGATTGTGCGTTCCCAACGATCCCGAGATAAGGAAGTTGATTCTGCAGGAAGCTCATGACTCGCCATATTCCATACATCCGGGCAATACGAAGATGTATATGGACCTAAAGGACAGATTCTGGTGGAACAACATGAAGGGAGACATCGCGGAGCATATTGCCCTATGTGATGTATGTAGCCGAGTAAAGGCAGAACACCAGAAGCCAGCAGGACTGCTACAGCCGTTGCCCGTGCCGGAATGGAAGTGGGATAGAGTGGGGATGGATTTTATCACAGGATTGCCCAGGACCAGGTCAGGGTATGACTCCATTTGGGTAGTGGTCGACCATTTGACCAAGGTAGCCCACTTCATACCGGTAAAGACGACCTATACGAGTGCAAAGTTGGCCAAGATTGGCCAAGATTTACATGGACAGGATTGTGTGCCTACATGCAGTTCCCAAGAGTATTGTATCTGACAGAGGCACCCAATTTACCTCACACTTCTGGCGCCAGCTGCACGAGTCACTTGGTACTAGGTTGGAGTTTAGCACAGCGTTTCACCCACAGACTGATGGACAGACCGAGAGGGTGAATCAGGTTTTCGAGGACATGCTGAGAGCTTGCGCTTTGGCTCATGGTTCTAGTTGGGATGAGAATTTGCCGTATGCGAAGTTTTCCTACAACAACAGCTATCAGACAAGCATCAAGACGTCACCGTTTGACGTACAATATGGGAAACGGTGCCGGACACCATTGCTATGGGATGGAGTAGGAGAACGTCAGTTGTTTGGACCTGATTTGATCAAGGACGCTGAGGAGAAGGTCGCCTTGATTAGGGACAGGCTGAAGGTAGCACAATCAAGGCAGAAGAGCTACGCTGACGCCAAGCGCAAGGAAGTAGTGTATGAGATAGGTGATAGAGCATACCTCAGAGTATCGCCGCTTCGTGGAATCAAGAGGTTTGGAATTAAGGGTAAGCTGGCACCTCGATTTATTGGACCGTATCGGGTCTTAGCACGCAAAGGAGAAGTTGCTTATCAGTTGGAGTTGCCAGAGGCTCTGTCTGCTGTTCACAACGTGTTCCACGTATCCCAGCTGAAGAAGTGTCATCCGGAGATGGTGGATACACCATTGAGAGACACCGTACCGCTAGAGGAGGTTCAGCTGGAGAATGATTTGACCTATGAGGAGAAACCGGTCAAGATTCTGGAGACAGCAGAGAGGACTACCCGAACCAAGACGATCAAGTTTTGCAAGGTGCAGTGGAGCCACCACACCGAAGAGGAAGCCACTTGGGAGCGTGAGGATGACATCCGAGAGGACTACCCACACCTATTTGCTAGCCGCGCCGAATCTTGAGGACGAGATTCATCTTAAGGGGGTTAGTCTTGTCACATCCCAAATTTTAGATTTGGTCTTGCATATCATTCATAGCATTGCATCATACCTTTCTATGCAAAACCGTCGAGTAGAAAGGTTCGGCGAAACGCCATCTTCAAAACCCTATTCTATTTTGCTACGAGGTTCCTGCGGGAAGCTTTAGTAGGACTTGCGACAACCACCCCTGTAAGTTAGTGGTTTCTCTCAAACCTCGACGTTAGGTTGTTTCCCTCGACCATACGAACCCGTAGGCGCGAGAATCGCTCAAATCGGAGCTCGTACGGAAAAGCTTCGGTCGTTTTAGTAAACCGCCGGAAAACGGTCCGAAAATCTGGACCGATTTCCGAATTCTAGTCCAACTCCGGACCGAATCTGTTTGGATTTCCGCGAGAGGGCCACAAAAAGGAGACCCCACCAGGACCTCGGTTCCCGTGCCCGACTCCCACCTGCGCCGACCCCGCCTCCTGCGCGCACGCCTCCCGAGATCGCGCCGCCACCGCCTCCTACGCGCGCGCACGCCGCCCGAGGAGCCGCCGTCACCTCCTGGCCGCCTCGCCGCCGCCGGCCGACGCCACCCCGCCGCCAGGTTCGCCGCCTACGCCGCCCTCTCCCTCTCTTCTCCCTCTCCCCGCGGACCGCCGCCGCCTGCGCCGCACCATCACCGCCGCCGTCGCCTGCGCCTCGGCCGCCCGCCTCGCCGCCCTTCACAGCACGCCGCCGCCCCGCGAGCACCCGCGCGCCCGCCGCCGCCTTCCCCGCGGACCCCCGCATCGCCGCCTGCGCCGCCTCCCGCGGCCGAACGCCGCCATGCTGCCGCCCCGCCCGCGCGAGCCGCGACCGCCGCCACTGCTCGCTGCAGCGCGCCGTGCCGCCTCGCTGCGTGTGCCGCTGCGCCGCGCGCGCACACACGCACGCGTTACCGCATGCGATATAGCGTGCATGCACGCGCGCATACACGCACGTGCGCGCCGCCTTGCGCGCGATTGATTTTCTCGGACCATTCGTTGACTCTCTCCGTCCGTGCAGGGAAAACCCCGACGCCGGAACCGATCGTCGCCGCCGTCCGGAACCCGTTCGGAGTCCTATTCGTCGTTGTTTCCGGTAAGACAGCAGCCACCGTCAGATCTCAGATCGGCGGCTCAGATCGTTAGTTGACCGGTCAGACTCAGGCGTTGACTAGTCAGACGCCCAGTCAGCAGACGCTTTGACCAGTCAACAGACACAATTGACTGGTCAATTTCGTTAATCCTTTTAGTTGACAGATTTCGGTAGAATCTTGTAAATTGCGTAGTAATTAAACCGCTTGGCCAAAAATTGCAAATAAAATATGCGTAGATTCAGTGAGTCGTGTAGAATCTCGCTGTACCTTTGGTTCAGGCTTTTACTGCAAGGTTTAGTACAGTTTAATCAAACTAGTTAGTGGCCTTTTCGGAGTAATAAATTCGTAGAAAAAGTTCCGTAGCTCCAAAAATAGCGTATGATATGTCCCTGGATTCAGTGGAACGAGGGGAATATCATCGTGAATTAAAAAGATAGGCTTACAGTAAAAACTTCTGCAGAAACTGTCTAGGGGCTTTCTGCAGTGTTTTAATTAGTCGGGGAGTTTTATAATTCCTTTTTAAGTAATTCCAGTTGGTACTGTTTCTAATCAGCGATACCTTTGCGGTAGAATTTTCCCAAGATTTTACAAACAATATACTACCGGTAGTGAATTATTTAAGTTCTAGCTCTAGTTTGGAGCATTACTTTTGTCTAGTAGTTTTCCTAGCGCTAAAACTATTTTCCATGCATGTAATCGGTAGTATTATGGTATAGGATGTTGTGGTGCAGCTGTAGCACCAATTCACTTGTCGTTCTTGCATTTCATGCATCATATTTGTTGCATATGTTGTGGATTGTTTGTTTATGAATGCAATTGTATCGTGTAGATTGTGATGAGTGCAACGCTTGCTCGTGTGTGGATTGTTCCTCCGACCGCTACAACCAAGGCAAGTAGATGCTACTTTGTTCATGATATCGTCCTACTATTTTCTATGCATTGTCGTGTATTTTGTAGACACATGTGTAGGATGATACTATCGCTATGCTATGTCCTATTATGTGGTAGGGCTTTCCTTGTAGATGAACCACCGTTGGTAGATGTGCTTAGCCAAGCTATGTTGAACGAGGGCTGGGTTACATCATTGATACTTGTTTTCTCAAAGTATTGGTTTGTGAAAACTAAAAACAACTTAATTAATGAACCCCCTGGGTGTGATGGTATTGATAATTTTTGGTGGTTTCATTGCGGAAAGGCACCCAGGTATCAAGAGAGAATGATTGGCTTCTTTATTGTGTAGCTTACGTGTACAACCATTTGCCAATAATGAAATGGGTGGTTGGTTGGACTTAGTAGGTTGTGGTAACTCGAACCCGCGTATCCAGAGATGTAGAATTTTGGTAGGTTGGACCGGTGCGCGTCGGGATTGAGGAGCTACTTTCCGAACAGTCTCTTCTTGGACTTCTCCCTATCATCACCCAAAATGAGAGTGATGGTACGAGCTGGGCTGGCCAAGTCACATGGGTAAAGTGTACTAACCTCTGCAGAGTGTATAATCTAATCGATTAGCCGTGTCCCCAATTATGGACATCTGAGTTGCTAGATATTGATTCCATGACATGTTGCTCGCTCATTCTAATTTCATAATTATTTTAATATTGTTGGGTTAAATTAATTGGGATCTTTTCAAAGAAAATCAAAAACTGTTTATGAAAGTAGGACAAATGTATTTGCAAATGCAAGCCAGACACAGCTCCACTTGCCAAATATGCATGTAGTTGTTAGCACTATTATCTCCTTTACTAGCTCTACTTGTCATACATTCCATGTATTGACCCTTCGGGGCTGCTACGTTTCATGTTGCAGGTTATTCCGATTCTGAATGATCGTTATAGGCCACGGTACTACACTCGGCACTTGTTCACTTGTGGGCAATTTGAAGAATGGAGGATTTACTTGTTTATGTTGCTACCTGAATAATTTGAGCTAGCTTTATGCTAAGCTTTTATTGTAATAATGGTACTCTGGATCATCGTTATTCATGATACACGGATATTATACTATGTTATCTATCTTATGTTGGAGATATGCCCTAGAGGCAATAATAAATATAGTTATTATTATATCTTTGTGTTTATGATAAATGTTTACATTCATGCTATAATAGTATTAACAAGGAAACATTAATACTTGTGTGATTTGTAAACTTAATTTGAAGTCCCTAGTATAGCCTCTATACTTCACTAGCTTGTTGGTTGATAAATGATTGTGGTTTCCTTATCATGAACATTGAGATGTTATCAACAACAAGATCATATCATTAGGAGAATGATATGGTGGACATACTCCTATAGATAAGCGTAGCATAAAGATCAAGTCATTTCAATAGTTCAATTGCTATATGCTTTCTGATACATAGTAACCTAATTCCTTCGACCATGAGATCATGCATATCACCTTTACCGGATGGATGCTTTGATGACATCAAACACCACATCGTAACTGAGTGGCTATAAAGGTGGCATTGAGTGTTCGGAAAGTATTGGTTGAGACACATGGATCAAGAGTGGGATTTGTCCATCCATATGACGGATAGATATACTCTGGGCCCTCTCGGTGAAATGTCATCCAATTAGCTTGCAAGCATGTGACTGGCTCACAAGGGATCACATATCACGGGAACGAGAAAAGAGTACTTATCAGTAACGAGGTTGAACTAGGTATGCAGAGATACCGACGATCATAACCTCGGATAAGTAACATATCGTGAGACAAAGGGAAATTGGTATCGTATGTAAGTGGTTCATTCGATCGCAAAGTAATCGTAGAAGTATGTGGGAGCCATATGAATTTCCAGATTCCTCTATTGGTTATTGTTCGGAGAAGTGTCTCGATCATGTCCGCATAATTCACGAACCGTAGGGAGACACACTTAAGGATTCGACGTTGTTTTGAGTAGTTATGGTATTATGAGAAAGAGACCGAATGTTGTTCGGAGTCTCGGATGGGATCCGGGATATCACGAGGTGATCCGGAATGGTCCGGAGAATAAGATTCATATAAGGAAAGTCCCGTTTCGGAGTTCGGAAATGATTCCGGTGAATGTTCTAGAAGGTTCCGGAATGTCCGGCACTCCGGGAGGGGGGAGGGGTACATGAATGTGTCATTACATATTGGAATGATTGCATCATGTACTAAGTGTTCTTGCTGTTCCAAATAAAGGATTAAATTGAATCCTAAAACAGAAAAGTCAAATGTTCAGTTTGAAAGTCAAACGGCTAAAACAAGAAACTGTGGGAAACAAGCAAGAGGAGTTGGGAACCGACTTGGGGGAGGAGTCTCCTCCCCAAGCCGGCGCGCCAACCAAGGCCGACTTGGGGAGGGACTCCCCTCCCCTTGGCCGCACCCTCCACCCATAAAAGGAGGGGCAGGGCCTCCTCCTCTAGACACACAAGTTCCTATCCTCTAATCTCCGGTTTAGAGCCGTTTTGGTTTAGAGCTTCTAATTGCCCTAGCCTTCGGTTTAGAGCCTTCTAATTGGTGTGTCTAATCCCTAGACCACTAATAGCCCTCTCTCATACTCCACCATACTCGCTCCGGCTTAAGGCGAAGCCCTGCGGGATCTCCCCTCTACTTCCGGTACCACGCCGTTGTGCTGCCGGAATCACGAGGAGAGTGCTACAACCTCCGCTGCCTGCTGGAACAAGGGAGAGGAAGGTCTTCGTCGAGTACCGAACGTGTGACCGACTGCGGGAGCGCTGCCGGAACGCAGCGCCGGAAGGATCGTCTACACGATCTTGAGATCGGGAAGAGTACGACTACATCACCCACGAGAATCCGCTCTCGTTAAACACTTTGGAATCTTCGAGGGTAAGTTATTACATCGACTCGTTGCTACAATCTAGTAGATAGATCTTGGCTTGTTTGTTTGTATGCGATAGAAAATTTTTGTTTTCCATGCTACGAACCCCTACATCTTACTCTATTGTGGGCCAATGAACCGATCCAGGGATTGGCATATCACATAGAGGCCACGGTCTTTTCAGAACCGGGGTGTTACAGTTCGCTATCCTGTCAACATCTTTCATGACTTTTTAATGACGGCATCATCATCGCCAATACACCCCCAAAAATCTGAATAGGCAAGGATGCATACTATCGATTATATTAAGTCATGTTGTTGAACTTGTAGGCCTTGCTTGTTGCCTTCCTCGTCGCCATAGAGGAAGTCCTAGATGGGCGACATCATAGTGTCATGGCAACAATTCCTACATGTTCATTCTTCTGCTTATGAGTTAGGATGTAGTTCACGTGTTCCGCTCTATACGGAAGATCTTATCTCATCAAGCCAAGAATCAATGCCATCCATCTGTTTATTCTATCAGCCGAGTAGCCGACTATTCATATTGAATGGCCTAAATCTCTTTTGCTATTTTTATTGCAATGGAAAGATCTGAAAAGAAGGTACAGATTGAGGGGGAAAACTCGGTGTGTTAGAAATAGAAATGGCTCCCCTAGTGAGTAGAGTGTAGCACATATATTAGATACATACCTTATCCCCTGAAAAAGCTAGAAGCAGGAAATATTTTACTCATGAAGCAATCTGATGGCGACAAAAGCATGTATGTACTTACTCCAATGGAAAGTTTGTAGCTCTATAGCCTGCAACAAATGGAACTATGATCAAAATAAGGTGGTCAAAATGAAGGATTTCTTAACACAAAACGTCGCCAATATTAAAGTTGTCCATTTTCTTTCGAATTTTGAGGTTCACTAACTAAAATAGCATTATGTTTAAACCAATACAGTCGAAATTCAGTAGATGTAGTATTTCATCTCGATAACTCATAACATAGTAGCTCTCTTATGCCGCCTCAAATAACTCTATATGCCATGAAATTTACAACCACTGAAGGCTAAAATCAGTAGGCAGAATGTGCATAGACTGTCAGACATGAGAAGTGCATCCTTTTTTCCTTTCTTTTCTACCTTAACCGTTTAAATTTATCGACTCCAGTGATAAACCTTGAACGTCCTACTTATAGGATAATCGAAGCATATACATGATTTACCTACACGTTGTATGGCTACGAATTCCCCTTAAAACATGATGAGGTTAACTTGACTTGACATAATAACTTGGGGAAACTATCATACTCAAAGTTTTTTTTCTGAAAGCTGAAAATCTATGAAGCTGCGTATAATGATGTGGTCATTTAAATTAAATACACAACAATGCCTTTTTTGTTAACTAAGATGCAGAAGCAAATCAGGGTTATCTGAACTACAAAATTGGAACTATTCAGGGCATAAATGTATTGAATCCAAAATACGCACTCAATTTAGTATCACAGATTCTGCTAAAACCTACAATTTAATTGCACACCCAGCACTAAGAGATACATTCAATTCTCAAATACACTAAGAGATACCTTTTGAGGCCATTTAGCTTCGTGTCTGGCAGAGCAGCAACAACGATGCAAGGTGCCTTTCCTATAAAGGGTTATACATGCTCCAACTTGTCCTTGATATACATCAAGAATCTCATGGCTCCAGTACAAGCTCTAGTGCCCTGCATATAACCTAGGCATTGTCCATCCCTATTGTTCACCAAAGCTTATTTCAACTCAGTAAGCTAATAATCAAAGTCCCTCTAAAATATTTTCTATGAGCAAATTCTCTGTCCTGAACATATAAAATCTATTTTATGCTCTTCTGATCGAAACCACTCCCTTTTGTGAACACCACACGCTCACACGGGAGAAAGAGCGATTGCAAACAAACATCAACACTCTCACCCTTTTTCTCCAATGTGGATGAAACCATAATCTTCTTGGGAAAAATGTGCACGGATTTTAGACAGGTTGTCTAGTGTTTAAGTAAAAAGTATGTCTTCCAGTTGTGTTTGCCTAGTACAATTGTAGGATCAAAGAAGTTCAAAGAGAAATCTTCGGTAGCAGCCCCATTACGTAAAGAACAGTTCCTGTGAGCTTGAGACAGGCCAATCTCAACGAAAAACAAAAATGTCAGTCTGGTTATTAATGCACAAGACCAAATCAACTAATCTCAAAGTTAGGAGCTGCCAAACACTTGGAATCAATTCGCATCCCTCAATCACTACCAAATCAATAATTGTATGTATAATAAAACAATAAGAATTACAGGAAACATGAGCATCCGAAACTATAAATAGAGCCAGCAAATTATATTGGAGGGCTCACATATGCATCTGCTGATATATCATTGCATAGGCCTGAAATCCATGGAAGCCTTTTGTCTAGAGCCGGTCTCCCAATCGCCGCCATCAATTCTTGACGATTTGATGTGCGGATACATCTAGTGGGATCAGCCAGGAGGTAGGGGTGATGATCAACAAAAAATAGGCAAAAAAGAAGTGAACAAAAGAATGAGAGCCTGGGAGGAACGACATGCAGATTCATAGGACACAAACACTGCTGAAATACCAACTGCAGATAAAAGAACCAATAATAACCCATAATAAAAGCATACGTGGGCAACAAAGGAGGGGGGCCAAACGATCTCTGACGGACGGATGTTCATCCATAGGAACATCTACAAAAGGAGGAAGACCAACTTTGCTGCTGACTGATATGGCAATGCGTCGGTCTCATCGGCCGATTCACCACAGCTGCCGTCATCGTCACTGCAGTTCCTGCCAGCTCTGAACGCCTCCTTGGACGCCACTCGCCAGCAACGCATCACGTCGATATCCTCCTCAGAGTATGATGGTGTGGCGGTGGGGTGGCGACCAGTGGCATTGCTCTTGAGGCGCCATGGCCAAGAATGTCGCCTTTTTATTTTTGGCAAAACTAAGGATCTTGGTCTGGAAGGGGATCGATGTAGGAGTTAAAGGGACAAGTGAGAAGAACCGAGCCTTTCAACAAATCCCCATACCACTTCCTGGCAACCTAAACCAATGAGCCGACCCCTCCCGCCTTTGGCCATCTGCGCCACTACCTCGGTCTCCATCTCCACCTCCGCATCGGACTTCTCCTCGACCTTCTGCGCGATCGCCGCGCGCTGCATAAACTGCGCCATCGTGCATAGAGAAATACCCCGTCAGAAATAGGCTGGGCCACGGCGAGAGGAAGCAGCAGCCGGGACAAAGTGGATTGGTTCGTCACTCACCTTGAGGTTCCTCAGCGTGCTCGAGAGCCCCTTCTTCACCGACATCTCACGGCCACCGCTGGTCGTAGCTGATTCGAACCTTCTTCTCCTAACCTAGGGTTAGGGTTTGGTGGAGGTGGCGGCTGTCTCGCGCGAGGAGGAACACCAGGCGGAGGAGAGGAGAAGCAGGGATCCCTGGGGGCAGTCGTGCAGGAGGCTAGACAGGGTAGGGGAGCCATGAGGATGCGAGGAGCTGCACCAGGAAGTGGTAGAGGCGACCGGAGTCGGCGGCCCAGGCGGCGGCGATTTTTTCGAGAGAGAGGTCATCGGGAGAAAGAAGGAAAGTGAAAAGTCTATCTAGACCAGCAACAATACGCCCCGCAAGTGGCCTGAGAGACCATGCTTTTTCTCACGCTTAAGCTATAGAATAATATGTTGGCCAGGTGTGAGCTAAATTTAATTGGAATTATGGGCTAACAAGGAGGAATTTGGAGATATATGCTGGCCTGGTATGAGCTAGATATAATCGGGATTATGGGATGATGCAAAGACTAAAGTATGTGTTGTCAGCTTAATAATCGGAATTGGGGGTTGTCCATTACCGCATTGTGCAAGATTAAATTAAAAGATATTGGTGATAATTGTTGGGATGAATTAAATAAAAGAGGAGTACACACAACACTCGGTTGGGATCGCGGGCTGGTACGGAGCCGCATCATGTGTACCAAAAATTTGATGGTTATGAGGCCTCAAAGAAGTGTTAGAAAATATTTACTTCTACCATCTTTTAAAAGGGACAAATTTAAACCCAAAAAATCAAATTACCCTAATAAGTCCATTTTTATTAATAACGTATATTATATAATATACGAGACGGACAAATGTAAACCTAAAACTCAAATTACCATAATAATTACAATAATAAATAGGGTTAATATCCTCATCCTGACTACTCTCAAGAATACGTCTTAGTTTCTCTATTTCCTCTACTCCCCTACCCGAGGGAGGCGAAGGCTTTCCAGGAATGGGGTGAGCTGGAGGTGGCGGCATGTGGCTATCTAGACGTCGAAACTCATGTATCGGGTGGTCGAGGTAAGCTAAGGACAGTTGAGACACTGACAACAACACACATAACCATTGATATGCTCTACACACGCTAACAAACATTTATCTCTCCCGTCGCAACGCCCAGATATGTTTTCTAGTTTAACAAAAAGGGCACGTCTAGGTAGCCATCGGTGGCTCGTTAGTCTAAACCAGCCACCACCCAAATAAGGAAAGTACTATCCGTACCACCAACACTGAAATGGAAACGAACCCCACGCGACCCTGACCATGTCCCTCTCCCAGGCGCACAGTCCAAGCCTTGGTCTATGTGAACACGCCAACCAACCCCTCGGAGGCCACGTGACCCTTCTCCCTCTCTCTCTACTAGAAACCCTTGCAACTTTTTTCAGAATGGATTTAAGGCAATTAAAAAAAGGATACACAACAACCTTGACTTTCCCCAAACCAGGTACGAACACACCAGCAACACTCGTAGTGGTAAGAAAAACAACAGTATGGTGATACTTTTTTACTATAAAGCAACTATGGCTACAATCTGAAACAACTTTGTTATATGATAGATATAACTTAAAACCAAATCTGACACATTGTGTTCCATAGCAAGTTATGTTTTGCATTAACAAACTTGATTCAACCTAGATTATTCTCGTCGAAACCAAGCTGATGTTTCAAAAATCCGAGTACCATTGTTGTTGAAAAAAAAACTACAACAGCTAAGATAGTTTTCAGAGTTTACCTTCTGCATTTGGCACCATATATGTGGTGCATATTAAAGATTCCACACACATGATAGGTACTGCGAACAGAAAAGAGCTAGTAGTTGCGACACAAAACACTTTGCAAAAAGCTATCTTAGCCACAGTTTAAGCTAGTTGATATAAGTAGACCCTAGTTTTTTTTGTTTCATACATAGTATTTTGAACGTAGGATAAACATTCTCCTTTAGCTTCTCTAGTGAAGCTAGACACACTTGAAATATAGGTTTGTTGCAACAAGAACCTGGAAAATTACAGCAAAAAAGGAAAATCAAATTAGCTACCTCCATGTAATGAACTTAGTAAAAACATTGGCAAAAAGAAATTTACAAATTGTAACAAACACAACTTAACATATTTTAAAAATGAACTTACATGTATGAAAAAAGCAACTTAAACTAATATGCCCATCTTTAAAAATGGTACATGAAAAAGCAAATAAAATAGCCTATGCAATAAAACAACCTAGTTCAGTTGTAGATATAAGCAAGATGCACGTTATAGAAAATACAGTAATAGAAGAGAATAAAATATTGTATATGGAACCCGTTGACGAAAGATAGTATGAACCAGATGTTCTACGGACTTACATGACTTAGGTTTCCAACATATCAATAATTCAGGGATATATGGAAGCACCAAACACGCAAAAGGTCAAAAATGGTTCACCGAACAAAGACACCTAGAAGTTAAACACACACCAAAACATCTCTTTTATCTACAGATCAAGATTGCAGTAGTAGACGCAAGGTAGACCAACATTTTTTTTATTTTGAACATAGTGTCGTAGCTTTGATATAGGAGACAATATTTGCTTTGTTGATCATGTTGATGCCCCGCGCACTAGTTCTTGTTGCAACAATCTAGAAAAAACTTAAATACTTTAAGTATCTAATTTAAGCATCCTATCAAAGACAACTTAAATTACACAAGTAGACAACTTATGCATGATGCTGAAGGAAAAGAATCCCTAGGTAGGCTATGTAGTACAAACTGAAAGCATGATGAACAAAAAAACAACTTAATAACTTTCGTTACCAAACTAAAGCATGTTTTTAAATGCAACTTAATTAAACCGGTAACCAACTTATGTAGGTTGTTCGGAGGGAAAATAAAACCTAGGTAGGATGAGCACAAATTGAAGGCATGATGTAAAACAAGCAACTTAATAACTTTAAGTCATCAACTTATACATGCTTCTAAATGCAACTTAATTAAACCAGTATCCAATTTACGCAGATTGCTCAAGGGGAAAAGAAAACCTAGGTAAGCTGTGTGTACGTGGTACAAACTGAAAGCATGAGGTGGCTGGAATCAACTTAACTAATTTCAGCAGCCAACTTAGACATGCATCTTAATTAAACCAGCATCCAACTTATGAAAGTTGCTCAAATGAAAAAAGAATCCATTTAGAACAAGTTAGTTATTTCCAAATACTGATGCTCATCCTTATGGACGTACCTCCTGACCAGTTTGTGGAAGAGTCATTGTACGAATCTCTGCTGCTGCATCAACTTCTGGTAGCCACAGTCAGGCATGGTTGGTATTATATTTAGCCATTTTTTTCTTATTAGACTAAAAGCTTGTCAAATAGAAAAGCAATTATTTAGGTCAGGACTTATGAGGACATTGTTTGGTTAACCAAAATTAATCACACGGTAGGGAAGTGATGATGGAAATTAATATATAATAATCCTAGAACCAACTTAGGCATATGACTGAAACAACTTAGCATGCTGACAGGAGCAACTTAATGAAATTTAGTAAACAATTAAAAACATGAATTGTAAAAAGCAAACATAACTATATCAGTATATTCCTAAGTTGTATTTTTGTGTGCAAAGAGTTGCTTCTAGTTATCCCTAAGTTGAATGTGGATGTGCGATTAGTTTCTCATATGGCTTAGTAATAGAAATGGTTCTCAATAAATCATTAAGTTGCATGTGTATGCGATATGAGTTGAATTTCAACATCTGTTGGACAACAAAACTACTTATAGGAAAAACTATAAATGACCATGAAAAATGCTCTCAATCGGATATGATAAAACAATTAAGTGTATGTTGTGAAAAAACAATGTGATGTATGCAGCAACTTAGTAAAAAAGAACACTATGATGAATCAACATTATGTCTAGTCTCTTAGCGCATATGTAAGCAACAGAAGTAGTATTATATGCAAATAAACAACTAGTATTATATAAAAAACAACTTAACTGTAAGCTATAAAATAAGCACTTAACAAAATGTGAAAAATCAACAACACCTTAAATTAAGCCCCCACACCCCATAAAAAACTAGTGGGCCAAAATAAAGCCCTAAGACAAGTTGTGAAACTAACTTAGTTAAGATGATGCAAGCACTATACCTATAGAGACAAATCAACTTAGTTATCTATAAAAACGAACGCAAAATACACAATTATGTAGTAAAAACAACTATTATTAGATGCATAACCAACTTAATTGTATGCTGAAAAAGAACTTAACTAAATGTGACAATCAACAACACCTTAAATAAAGTCTCCCACCCCACAAAAAAATCAATGTGCAAAACTAATCCCATAAGACAAGCTATGAGACAAACTTAATTACAACGGTGTAAGCAATTTACCTATGGAGACAAACTAATTTACCTATGGAGACAAAGCAATCCACTTGCCTTCCTCTAGGACTTGCAACCCAACGACCTATTCTTCAATCAGCATTCGGCCATGGGCAGGCTGGTGAGGGTATTCGGGTATGTGTGTGTCGGGATGCCAAACGTGGCTCTAGCAACAAGTATTTGGGGTAGAAGTTCACGCCATGTGCTGCTCCTGCCCACCAAGGACCTTCTTCATGTAGTCCTCCAGACCCAGGCTCTCGGATATTGCAGTGTGAACCCAACATCTCGGACCTCTTTGCAATATCCACTCATGATATCTCTGGTTCAGGATCAAAATTGGAAAAAATGAAAGCTATAATATATTGTTGAGGGTCCATTTGAATTTCTCAACTAGAAATCAAATGGATTCGTATTTAGCACATACTCCAAAATCTAGTACTACAAGGGAGAATTGCGACAATTTCAATTTAGGAAATTTTTGATATATTATTAGTACAAATGTCAATTTCAAATTCTATTTTGCTCAGTGCTTCACCAAGACCTATGAACTACAACTTTTGTAGCGATTTAACTGATTGAACCATGATTATTTGTAAGGCCATGTGAGATTGTACTAACTTGCCCCTAATCTTGGTCCAACTATGTTGCACTGTGCAAATCAAAAATTGCACACAATTTTCTTGACATCGTAGAATTGACAAAACAAATCAGCTAGCACACATTGGTATCCAACTAGCACACATGACTCTTGAGTATTCGGCTAGCTGCATATATTAGTTCTGCAACAAAAGATTCAGCTAGCTAGTAGCACATCGTAGATCAATAATCAACTAGTTTCATACCTGCTGGTAACTGCGCTCGCCACCGCGACATGGTCACAGCCAGGACCAGGAGCGGGAGCAGCCTATCTCGACCACAACCAAGATCAGCCGCAAGAGCAGCAGGAGCAGCCTGGATGGGATACGGCTTGGCTCGGCCACGACCAGGGCCAACAGTGGAACACCGGCAACTCCATTGGGTTGTGGCCGACCTCTCTGCAATGCCCAAATGTGCGCAGCCCGCGTCCTTGCACGTCAACATTGGGCTGGTATGCTGGACCTCTTTGGCGTGAGCGGGCAGATGTATCACCTAGAGGAGTGGCGCCTTGGGCGTGTGGAGGTGGTCGACCTTCTTGCTGGCGCCACAACCATTGTGTGCGGCGAACGCGCGGTGACTGCTCCATAGCTCGACGCAGACGTGGCGCTCCAGGAGATCCCGACGCGTATGAAGTGCCCCAGGAGATTGAGGACGGGAGATCCTCACGCGTACGTGGTGCCCCAGGAGACCGAGGACGGGACTACAAACCGCGGGATAGCGCCAGGCCTCGCCGGCGTGCCTCCTCTTCGCCGGCATCCATGGTCGAGCACATGGACTGGATCTCCGAGCACCCTGCCATTGCGTGCGGGTCTCTCTCCGCCGCCGAGCACCCTGCCCTCCGTCGCGCGTCGACTCTCCAGATCTAGTGCGCTGATTTTGCCTCGAGGAGCCTAGCAAGAAATGAATTTGGGAGAGACAGAGAGGGGAAGGGGAATGGATAGAGACATGTGAGCCACCAAAACGACCCTTAGGTGGAAGCTGTCGAAACGATCACCGGATCACGCGCGCAACGCGTCGATCCAAGTTGATCGGACGGATACAAATCGATGGCTCGTTTCGACAAGCTGGCCACCATGCACTTATTAGCATTTGGGAACAAAAAATGAAATAATTGTGGAGGGGTTTATAAGGAAATAGTGGGATCTATGAAGGACTACGGCGCAAAACTCACACTCGTACCCACTCACCTCGAATTCGATTTCTTTCTCCCATTTTCCACGCGCACCTCGGCCCACCATTCTCGTCGTCCTTTTTCTCTCTCCCCCGTCCTCTCTCTCTCTCTCTCTCTCTTTCCCAACGCAGCCTCACCACGCCTCGCACCTCTCTCCCCTTCCGAGCCTCCTCGACACCGTCTCAGTCCAGCACCTCATAGGCGGCCGCAGCGGCGGAGACTAGATAAACGGAGAGTTATAAGCAGAGGGAGGAGACGAGGCGAGGGCCATGGGGCAGCAGTCGCTAATCTACGCGTTCGTGGCGCGCGGCACGGTGGTTTTGGCAGAGTACACGGAGTTCACCGGCAACTTCACCACCATCGCCGCGCAATGCCTCCAGAAGCTCCCCTCCAGCAACAACAAGTTCACCTACAACTGCGACGGCCACACCTTCAACTACCTCGTCGAGGACGGCTTCAGTAAGTGCCCCTTTTCCCGACTCGATCCCGATCGGTCCCGCGTCCATCTTCCTAGATCTGAATCTTATGGGTTGCGTGCTCTATTTGGGTTACCCCTGCGCGTAGATCTCGATCGATCTGACTAACTAGGTTTATCTCAGTTATTTTGAATTTCCGTATGGGTCGATTGTAATCTGAGTTGTGCTGCTTGTTGCTTAGCAACCAAGGTACCTGTCTAGGCTTCAGTTCAGGTTGAGTGGTACTTGGGAGTTGGAAGGGAGATGATGTATTGGCATTACTATTCTTAGGGGAGGCCCAAATATTTTTCATTTTAGGAGAAAATATAGGAGTTTTTGAGTTTAGAGACATGCTTTTTTGAATAATATTGTGTATCTTGTATGTTTGAGGGCAGCTCGGGGATTGGCGAGGGAGATTTGCGTGCCTGCAGGTTTGGCATGTCCTTATGCTTTATGGTGATCGCAGGAGCTATTGCTGTGTCATGTCCGTGGCTGTTATTCTGGCTCACGGCTATTTAGCTCAATCGATTTTCCATTTATTACATTGTTTTATTTATAGAAGAGGTTGCAATCGTGTGCAATTAATGCGCAAGTTCCTGTTTGATTGAATTGCATTGTTCCATAACAGTTAAGGTAAGATATTGTGCAAGAGGGCTTGCTACAGACAATTCTATGTACTCAACAAAACATTTATACTAGTTAGGCTCTAATTACATGGTAGATTGATGGAATGAGGGATTTCTGGCACATTTGGAAACAGAGAAATGAAGCAACATTTCAGAAGATAATGCCTTCATTCTGAGGATGGAAGGGGAGATTTAAACATGATGTCACTCTGCATAAGCATAGAGTGAAGGATAAGCACCTGAATGCATGGTCAAGATGGATTGACAATCTTCTGTAAATTTTTCCTGTTTTTTTGGTTCCCTTTGTTGTACATATTGTAAATAGTTTTTGAACCTTTTTTAATAAAATGCTATGGGTCTCAAGCCCTACAGTCCTTGCTAAAAAAAGGGAGATGGCTGTAGAAATGTGTACGCAATGATTCACCAGCCCCAAACTTATTGACTTCCGGAGTTCTATTTTGGGAGTATTTTGTATTTCTTAGGTTAGTGAATAATGACTTTAACGTAAAAATTTTATCAGCATTTCTTAGGTTACTGAACAATGACTTAATATTTCTTTTTTATTTCTTAGATTTACTAATTATGAATCTATGATATACCCATTTTGAAAAATAATCATGTTTCTTTTGCTGGTATCTACTACTTTCATTCAGAAATATAAGGCGAACATTAACTTTTCAAATCCAAGCATAATCCCTTAATATGTGGATTATGAATGATAAAACTGATAATATTAAATTCGTATTCGAAGCATTTTTTATGGCTGTGATTTGTATCTGTTGATGACATGTTGTAGAAGGAATTTACGGTCAAAGCTTGCACAAGGACAGTCAAAATATACCTTATATTTCTGAATGGAGGCATAAACTCTTAGTATGCATTTGCAATAATTATAATTTTCTTGCAGCTTACTGTGTCGTTGCTGTTGAATCTGTTGGGCGGCAAACCCCCATTGCTTTTCTGGACAGAGTGAAGGATGATTTCACCAAAAGATATGGTGGTGGGAAGGCAGCTGCTGCTGGAGCAAGCAGCCTCAACCAAGAGTTTGGGTATGTTCTTTGTCCTGTTTAGTGCTTACCATATTTACGCAAGATGCGATGCTGATGCTCCCTTCCCCATGAGGCCGTGACTAACATTTGTTTATTCAATATTGAAAGATCAAAACTTAAAGAGCACATGCAGTACTGTGTCGACAACCCCGAGGAGATCAACAAGCTTGCCAAGGTTAAAGCCCAAGTTTCGGAGGTCAAAGGAGTTATGATGGAAAACATTGAGAAGGTACTGTATTCCTCATCCAGAGGAACTCCACTTCTTATGCTGTTTGAAAGTGACAGTACTTTTGAAAAGGTCGTTTCTGATTCTGTATTACAATTTTGAACTCAGGTTCTTGACCGTGGTGAGAAGATTGAACTGCTTGTTGACAAAACTGAAAACCTGCGTTCTCAGGTCTGAACTTAGCTTAATCTCTGAATTACTGTATTTTATGGAAATATGGCCTAACGATCCCCGTAATCTCTAAGGACGAGTATTTAATATGCTGATGAGAAAGTACCGATACAAGTTTGCTTGAATCTATCTAGTGAGAGTACATGATATGGGTATTGTCTTAATTTTAGTCTGTAACGAAGTGAGCTAATCAATAACAACGCTCTGAAGTCTTGTTTCTGATCAGTCCCTAAAAGCATTATTGCAAGGGCTATATCTGTTTTGGTGGTGGAGATGTCATTATGACTACAATATGTATGGGCTATATTTCATTAGTTTCTAAGCATCTTCACTTCTAGAATATGGCTCATTTTACCCTGAACATTCATGTCATGGAATGCATGATTGTCACAAAGAGTAACAGTTCGTGCCAACAGTTGTTTTGTCAGATGAGGACTAACAAGCTTGCAGGCAGATGCCAATATCTGAAAATACTAAATTATGTGTGTTATAAGGTTATGAAATATGCATCTACTCCCTCCGTTCCAAAATATAAGATGTTTTAGCCTATTTCTGAAACACATGTATCTAGAAGCCTTTTAGTGTGTAGTTTTGGAGCAAAATAAGGGTCTAGTTTAGAAAAAAGCTAAAACATCTTATATTTTGGAATGGATGGAGTAGATAACTAAAATCTGGAACATGTATTGCCACAATTATGCACAGTGGGTACTACATACGCTGGCAAATCCTGATTAAAGTTGATTGGTGGCTATATGTTGGCATGTCAGTACTATCCATGTTTCTCACTCATGTCAATAGTTAGCCAAAGAATTACTTGCAAAAAGAAAAAAAGATAGTTGAAGAATAACTGATTGCAACTAGCAACTGTCAGTAGTAAAACCTGGAAGAGTGCTAAATAATACTGGCTCGGTATTTATTATTATAGAAATATAAATGTGTGACAGTACTCTACTTGGTTAGTACATGAAATATGTTACCTGTACGTTACGACATTCGAGCGGCGGTTTGCAGGCACAAGATTTCAGACAGCAGGGGACACAGGTGCGGAGGAAGATGTGGCTACAGAATATGAAGATCAAGCTGATCGTTCTGGGCATCATCATTGCGCTCATTCTCATCATCATCCTGTCCGTGTGCCATGGCTTCAACTGCAGCAACAAGTGAGGATCTGAGTCCAGATGGCCTTTTTGCTTTGCCCTATAATACGGCCTACTTCTGGCGAAGGAAGAGCGTGTGGTTTTTGTTACGTTGTTAGTCGTGAGTCGTCATAGTGTCCCTGATGTCGTGGCTGATTGCTGTGTTGGATAGTGACTGGGTTTATGGGTTGGGAGTATCCTGTATTTTGGGGTTCTACAGTACTATTGATGTATAGCTTGTCTGCTACCCTCTTTTGACTCCGCTATATGAGTTAGATGTCACTACTCCCTCCTGTTCATATTAATGTTCTCAACAATGTCTAAATTTGTATGTATCTAGTTAAACATTTAGGGCTTGTTTGATTCATATGATAGGAAAAGTATAGGAATAGAAAAAACATAGGATTGAGATGTCATGTCAACTTGAATTCTATGGGAATAGGAATTTTGTTTGATGTAGCAAAGGAATTTTTCTATAAGGTATGATCTAATGTTTCTTTCCTATGGAAATTGTACTACAAGATTCCTATAGGAACTGTTCCTATGAATCAAACAATAACGATTCAAATCCTACACAATACTTATGCAATTCCTATAAATCAAACAAGCCCTTAGACTAGATGGGTATCTAGACAAAGTTAAGAACACTAATATGGACCGGATGTAGTACGTTTACACCAGAAAAAATAATACTTCGTTTCGAAATATAAGATGTTTAAGAATCTCAGGGTCAAAAAAAATGTAGGCAACGAAATTTCTGGAGTTTCCAGTTTTGCCCTTAGATTTCGGTCCTGTGTCGGCGTCTCTTCCTCCTGAATTCAGCTCCGCCTGAGCGCTGCTTCTCGCCTCCCACCGCCCGAGCATTGCCGCACCGCCATCCCTCGTCCCCACTGCTCGAGCGCCGCACCCTGCCATACTTCCTTTCCCCCATCTTGTTCCCACAGCTGCCGCCCCATCTCACTCCCCACCGCCCTTCTCCCCGCACAGATTCCACGGTCAAAGGTTCCATTTTTATGTCGCTGATTTGCAGGGGACGGCGAGGATCACAAATAATTTGCGGCAAGAAGGGGCGTGTCCGCCCATGGTCAAAGGTTCCATTTTCATGTCGCTGATCTGCAGGGACGACGAGGATCGCAGATGATTTGCAGCAGGAAGGGGCGTGTCCGTGCCTGGCAGCGTCGGCCCGTTCCGGCTGCTGGTCCTGCCTCCGTGTGATGCCACTCTACCCAGCGGTGTGGCGCCGCTCTGCCCCAGCCATGCGACGCGGCGATAGTGCTGCTCAGCCACGGCTCCAAGCCTCCAACGGTCCAATCTCCTCTACCTTGACTCCGTCGCTGGTGGAACGGTGCTATTGACGCAATCCTGGCGTCGGGATGGTTGTCTCCTCCCACTAACCATGTGAGCTAACCTTCTCCTTTCTCTCTCTATGATTACCGTATACATTCTGTGAGTAATTCAGTGGCCTGAAACGGTGAATAAAAACAGAAATGCTATTCTGATCTCGGGTCTAGCTGCTCCTGGAACAAGGACCAATGGCATTCACGCAGATTAACTCACTGTCCTTGTATTTTCCGGTGTGGACATTTGGTACAATGGCCTGGCCTACGTCTGCGAAGAAATAAATGCTGAGGTGCCGTTTCTTTCTCCACGGTACAAACGGAAACAGCTGTCTTAGGCCGACACGAGTAAATTTCTGGACTATTCATTCTCCACTTCGTCCATCCCAGGCTCCCAAACTCCCCAAATCCATCTACCGAGCCTTTCTCGTTTCTGTAGCCACCGCTTGGCCATTGTCGGCCAACCACTTCGGCTACTCCCTCTAGTACGTCATGGTCAAGCGCTCATTGCCAGGGGTTCATGCTGAGGGGAGTCCCACGCGCGGTGCGGTCTCAGATGGTCTGCCCGGAGACGTATACGGATGGGTAGTCAAGCGGCCTCTTGGCGCCCACTTCGGGTGGGATTTCCGGCCGTGGACCATGGCGGGCTTGATGTAGGCCAGATCCCTTCAATCACGAGCTCGGGCGGGACTTAGCTGTTCAGATCCATTCATACCAGATCGTCTTATCTGTCTTCTCCCTCTTCTGCTGCTTCGTCTCTATGGTCAGGTTCGTCCACCGCGTGCCCCATCATCAACTCCTTGTTGTCATTGAACCGGCCAGGCAGCCACCGGTGGCCATTGTTCCAGTCAGTTTGAAGAACTAGTACATCGGTGATGCAACTCTAATTTTTTGTTTGGTTATACTTTCTCGTGTGCAAGTATGCTCGTTTATTTCCGGTCACCTCCATGGGACTTTGTTCTGTGATGTCCCTAGGAAGGAGATGAGATACAATCACAAAATCGACGAACCAAGGGAGAACAGAACAAGGTGAGAGATAGCAATTTGGGGATGAGACAGACGAGGTGGGGTGGGATGAGATGGCGACTGCCGAGCGTTTCATCCAGAAATAAGATGGTACATGCACTCTTCAAAGGCCACTCTGTATTTAGCAACAGATCCTGTCTGCTTCAGCTGCAACAGCTTAGTCATCTGACCATCATATTCATCCTGCCCAAATTCCTGAACAACCGCCTGGGCCAACACATCCCAGATGATCACGTGATGCGTGCGCTTGAAGGCTTGAAACCACAGGCCGCATGCCCATCGAGATGTAGAGACGCCGAGCTCACCCAATGATGTTCAGGTACACGATACATCTCAAAATAAGTGAGACAGAGGTCAATCCAGAGCAGTCGTTTGTCACCTGCAAATTGAGGAAAATCATGGTGACGTGGACGGACGATGTAGTCACCCGTCGATGTCGTGTCGGCCACGTCCTTGGGTGAAGAAGGTGCAGTGACGTAGCCTCCTGCCCCCGTCGGTATATTCATCAGCGGTGGCCCGTGGTTGACCAGGCGTGGCATGGACGAGGTGGCTTCCTTGTGTGCCTGCGAAAACTCCACCCGTGGCTCAACGCGTGGAGGCGCCGCTTGCTTGTCGTTGATGACGAGAGTGCGCTTGACGCCGTCCAATTCCTGGCCAAAATCCTCGAGCTGATGACGGAACCCCTGCACATCGCCCGTGACTGTCTTCAGATCGACGGCCATGGCGCCCACCGTCTTCGTCAAATCCTCAATCGATTTCGCCAGGCCCTCCATCCGATCCAGCACGAAATTCGTCTGGGCCGATGGCTGACTCGGTCTGGCCGGCGCCGTCGTGGCTCTCCTCTGAATCGATCCCAACCCCGATCAGGATTTCAAGCTGCGTCGCCGAGGCAACACCGCACCTTTCTCGGTGGAATTTTACGGGATCGATCGCGAGATTATGGAGCGCTAATCGGGGCGGAAACGAGGCTTGGTCGTGCAGGGATGAGGATTTATCGAGTGAGCGATCGAGAGACGGCCACTCGAACCTGTCGACCCGCACGACGTCTAGAGATCGGTGAAATCTGATACCAAATTGTGATGTCCCTAGGAAGGAGATGAGATACAATCACAAAATCGACGAACCAAGGAAGAACAGAACAAGGTGAGAGATAGCAATTTGGGGATGAGACAGACGAGGTGGGATGGGATTTCAGATTTCTTATCTCGACCGAATATGTCCAAGCTTACAGAGACATGGTCCTTATAACTACGGACGATACACGCTTACAGGTGGGACTAGCTACGATGTCTGACTGACATATGTGCCCATCTTCGCTCGCTAGGTCCAGCTCTTGATGATCTGGCGACTCGATGTCCACCGCGAGTGTAGCAGGTGTGACATGTTCTTTCTCTAAGAAAAGTGATTCCTTGATTCGAAGTTGTTCTCGTACTTAATTGTAGTTAAGGCCTTTTTTTCCTGAAAACTAAGATAATGTTTGTTGTAAGTCGAGTAGTGTTGCAGATTAAATTTCTTGGCCATGCCCGTGCAGTTATTTGTATTTGCGGTTCTTTTAATTTTGTACTTCCTCCGACCCATATTAATTGACTTGGATTTGTCTAAATTTGAACGAATTTAGACACTATTTAGTACTCCCTTCGTTTCAAAATATAAGATGTTTTAGCTTTCTGAAGCAAATGTATTTAAACTTGTTTTAGTGTCTAAATTCACTCCAAATATGGATGAACCTACAACTAAAACAAGTTTAGATACATTCTCTTCACAAACCTAAAACATCTTATATTTTATAACAGAGGAAGTATATAGGTTTATCTAAATTTTGATAAATCGAAATCATCTAATATGGGTCGGAGGGAGTAGCAAAATCTGAACAGAAATTGAGGATGCAACGGTTATTAGGTTTTAAATTGTGATATAGTCGTGTTCTTATACCCGGTACATGTAACCGTGTTGTTCACGGGCCATCGGTCCAGTGCTTCACGGTGGCATCCTCCGTGAGCAGCTACGGTTGATTAACGGCGAGGTCCAGACCCGTCATTTGTTCAGGTCCCACTGTTTGCATGTGCTCTGACAGTCAGCAAGGGATACACCTTTTTTCACGAACTGTATCTGACAGGAAAATAGGATTGGCACGGATCCCAACTGCTTGGCACACGATCCAGATATCGGGAGCAGATGAGCTCGGGAGCCAAAACGCCTCGTCCGAAGAAAAAAAATGTTACTCCCTCCGTCCAAACGTAGATGTCTTGAGTTTTTTAAATTTTAAAATGAATCTATATACTAAATAGTGTCTAAATTTATTTAAATTTTAATAAATTTAAGATATCTATTTTAGGACGGACGGAGGGAGTATTAAAGTTGAAAACAGACTGTAGGACAGCGGGCGAATTTGCTACTAGTGCACTGGGACGATGCTGAACTGGACCATATTTAACAGTCAGCTTTGTCTACAGATGTGTTTCCATTAACGGAAGAGTACTACCAAAGCCAAAAAAACATACAGTAGCTGATCTAGCTATGAGGGGTTTGCTGCAAGGTATTATAGCACTAGCTGAAGTTCTTTGCTTCTAGTTTCTGTTGCTTGACCTGGCTTTCCATAAATATTTTTCTATTCATTATGTGCTAATTATGCATTATTAGATTTTCTAAGCATTCATCGTGTTATCCATGTGGATGAGATTAAGCTAAATGGGGTTAATACTTGTCTTTTCCATCTCTTCTGAATCAGACTTTGGATCAACTAAGTGAAATCTCAGAATTGCTGCAGTTCTTGGAAGGATATTGTATCAGCCCCATTTGAGCTTTCTCAACTCCAGGCTCTGTTTTCCATTGTAGGTCTACTATTTGTGACTTCTGCGTACTCTCTTGATATAATGAGTTGCTTTTACTTGCTGAAGCTTGTATAGTGAACCATGCAGAAATTGCTAGTAGCAATTGATGATGAAACTTGATTGTTCATATACTACTCCCTCCGATCCATATTAATTGACTTGGATTTGTCAAAATTTGGATGAATCTAGACACCATTTAGTATATAGGTTCATCTAAAATTTGACAAATCCAAATCAATTAATATGAGTCAGAGGAAGTAGTTTTTAATGTTTGCATTGTTTTCCTAGCATCGGACACTTTTGCATGGACTGCTTAGTGACCCTCATGATGGTAGTTACTTGCACCAGTGTTATAGTTGTCTAATCAAGGAGGGGTCTCATTTACAAAGCTGATTTTGCGTGGATAATTTATTATCTTCTTGCTTCTAGGCCTGTCAAATTTATTTTTTGTAAATATAGAAGTAAACATGTCAACATTTTGTTTATTGCATTGGAAAAATGGCAGCATGCATCCTAAAATGATGAGTCCTTAATGTACTCCAACCAACGGTACTCCATGTACAGCAACCAACGGTTGTTTAGAGAGTTGGCTAATCGAAGAAATAGAAACAAAGTCAGACCATAAACAGTTCCAGGCTAGTGTAAGAAATCATGTCAACTGAAACTTCTATGCTCTGTAACAGTCCTAGGCTAGTGTAACAAACTGCTACTGTCATTACTCCTAAACTGGTGGAGTACTCCAAAATCTTAGCAAACAAACACTAATCAGTGTTGTTGAGTAACATGTGTTAGTGCAATTCAAAATTGTAACTGTAACTTCCATTTTGCAGTAGCTAATGTACCTGCATGTTCGCCTTGTTGATGGACATCGTTTTCTTCGGGTGGAGTAAAATTCAAATCTAGTACTCCCTCTGGCCCAAAATACTTGTCGCACGTATAGAACAAAATACATTTTGCAAGAAAGTCCCGTACACGTTAAAAATCTTACAGATTTGGCCTGAATTTTGAAATTTCAAATTTGCAACTTCATCTCCTCCGTCTCTGTCCCCCTCGCTGTCCCTCGTTCGTCAGCAGTCCGCCGCCGCTTCGCTCGCCGTCCAAGGCCTCCCGTGGGGGTCTTCCCACCTAACCCTGCTCGCTGTCACAGGACTCCCGCAGGGTCGCCCAGCTCCCGCGTGTGCAGAGCTAGCTCCTACGACCGCGGCTCCGCCCGGCGACCAAGGGATTGAGGCAGGCTGTGTCGATGGAGGGCCAGTACCAGTGCGGTGGAGCAAGGTCGCGCTGCTCCTTTTCCTGCTCTGGCATCGGCTCGCCCCTGGTCCACCTTGTCGAGCCGTCCCTCTCCATCTCCTCGATGTTGCCGTTCGCCACCGCTGTGGCTCTGGCGGGTGCATCGCCAAGGAGGAAGACGGCTGCTGCAGCGGCCTCGCTCCTGTCCGGCTCCTCCTCGAGAAGGTTTGTGGCTAATTAAGTCACAAACAAATCCGTGATTAGTTCCCCAATGACATGATCTGTTCCCCCAAATTCTGCGATTAGTTTCCTTGGGCACCTCATGGTGTTTCACAGAAAGACAATGGTGATTAGGTTCCTTAGATACTCGAGTTTCCGTAATTAATCCTATGATTTTCGCTGGCTTTTTGTGATTAGTTTGCATGAGTAATCCCTTGAGTTTCGCTTAGACACCCTCATCATCCTTGCAGTCCACTGAACCCAAGATTAATTCCATGTTTTTCGCTGGGTTTCTGTTGAGCATCACTTTATAAATATGTATTCTGTTAAGAATACAATATATTCTGTATGAGAATCACATTATGAACATCCAGGAAAACTCAGAGCCTTGTAGCACACTAGCATGGTGGCAGAACAAATAATAAACTAGGTTAAAGGCTCGATTCAAACTTGGACATAAATCTTGTCACTATCATTTAGTTACCAAATAGCACCACAACAGTTCTGAACTTCCAGACTAATGAAACCTGCATACAACACAAGCTCCATTATCAGTGTTTACAGTTCATATACTGGTTGAATTCAGTAAACTGGAAAGATTCATGGCAAGGACCCTCCTAGATGTGATCACACAGGCTGTACCAACTTCCCCCAAATATAGGTTTCATAGGCATATCATTTTCATAATGCATAGAGCACTGGTTTTGTATGCATTAAAATAAAACCTACTCCAACTGTATCACCGAGTTGATGATTTAATTTCAGGAAAGAAAACAACAGACTACGTGATCAATGGATGTCGATGGTGTACTTGATCTAAACGTGAGAGCACCGGATGATCAAGATGTTGATGGTGTACATCATGCAAACATGAGAGCACCAGAAGATGAAGATGTCAATGGTGTACCTGATCTAAACATGAGTCTACAAGATGATCAAGATGTCGATGATGTACCTGATGCAAACATCAGAGCACCGGATGATCAAGATCTAAATCGTGTACCTAACCTAAACATGAGGCAATCGGATGAGACAACATTAGCAAATGAAACACCTTCCTTCAATAACATGCAAAACATTGTTCATATAGATGAAAAGTGGTTTGATATGATGAAGAGAAAAAGAACATACTACCTTGAGCAAGAAAAACAAATCATGTGCGCACTGTTCACAACAAGAATAGTATTGGTAAGGTAATATTCTTAAGTGCGGTTGCCAGACCAGGAAAATACGAGGCTGGACATGTAGAATTTTACGGAAAGATAGGAGTATGGGCATTTGTCGAAGAAACTGCAGCCAAAAAGAACAAGAACAGGACCAAAGAAACGATAGAGCTAAAGTCAGTCGTAGTTACTAGGAATGTCATGCGGGAATACCTTTGTGAAAAGGTAATTCCAGTGATTGTAGAACAGTGGCCCGATGATGGCTATGAGGGCACAATCTTCATCCAACAGGATAATGCCCGAACACACGTTCCTCCGGATGATCCAGGTTTTTTAGCTATTGTGAAAGAAACAGGACTTGATATCAGGATCATGCAGCAACCTCCAAATTCGTCGGAAATGAACGTCCTAGATCTTTGTTTCTTCAAAGCCATCCAGTCTTTGGCACTTGAGAGTGCACCAAATACTATCAAAGAACTTATAGAATAAGTTGAACTAGCTTACGATGCGTATGACGTGAAGAAACTGGCAAAAGTGTTTGTAACCCTACAGTCTGTCTTGCTTCAGGTTATGAGGGCAGAAGGAGGAAACACATTCGACTCGCCGCACATGGGCAAACATAAGTTGCAGAGGGAAGGGTTGCTACCTATGGCTCTGCCATGTGATGGAGAATTGTATCGAAAAACATTAGAGATTATAGGTGGTGGTTAGTAAAGGAGAAGAAAACAAACGTACATGATTAGTCATAAAATGAGATTATAGTTGGTCAGTACAATAATTGTTAATGGTTGTTTGTAATTATGTTGTATGTAAGTGTGTTGTTTCTCAAGCATCTAAGCAACGTGATTGTAAACTGTCTGTTGTTTGCTTCTCTTTATTCTCATTTCTCTTTTTGTGTTGTTTCCAACTTAAAGAAGTATAAAATAATTCAGGCAGAGAAAATTTATGTGCATCCATTACACAATATTGCTTCTAAAATCCATGTTAGAAGTAATATTTTCCATGTTCTGTGCATCCATTATACAATTTATTTATAGAGATATCCACAAAAGGAAGATCTTGTAATTAACAGAACACTACAAACTTGAACACTGCAAGTGCTTAAAATTAAGTGTTATGCATGTAAGACAAGTAGTCATCTCAGATGCTTCTTCAGCTGGTAAATCAAGAGATACAAGATCAAACAGAAAGATTTTGAAGGTTAAGAGAGCCATAATAATAATTCAGATTATGCCCAACAGATTTGCCATATCCATAGGTCCGAACAATAATTCCCAGAGATACGAAACCAAAATCATTGTCAAATCTTCTTCAGATTAAGAAAGAGAGATACGATTAACCAAAATCATCTTTTCTCAAGGTTAAGAGAGTCATGATTTAGAGGTGGGCAATACGCCCAACAAATTTGACAGAACCATAGGTCGCAAGGATAATCCCAAGTCACGAACGCTATAGTTTTTTATTTATTTCTCTAACAAGAAGCAACCAAGAAAGGAAAGCATATATATCAAACTAAAAGCTCGAAATACCTAGATACTAGGATGTATGTTTAAATTTAAAATTTCTTGACATACCATATTTAAAGTTCAGTTACTAGGATGTATGTTCAGGTAGTTTATCTCTATATTTTACTGCTCGATTCACACGCGTACAGCGTGAGGGCGACACCTGCAGCCTATATAGATGGACAATGAGAATTACCCATCCATCTTGCAGCTTCATGATAATCTGCGCTTCACGCTTCATGTCCTGGTTCTGCATTTCAGTCATACGGTGCTCGTTTAGCATTGAGGAGTAATGGGGATCGAGTACAAGGAGGAAGTCAGTTCGTGTGTGTGTCTGACCTCAAAGAAAGCTCGATCTCCATCACGGTCAGCGGCTTCCCATCCAACGTCGGGATCGGCCCATCTGCCGGTATATGCATCGGCATAATTTGCTGTTGAGCAGCTGCTGGTGTAGGTCGAGGGCTGTACGGATCAGCCTCCACATCAATCCTATCCACCATCTCCGAGTAGGCGATGGCAGGCATGGTGGAGTACCCCACGAAAGGATCTGCGGAGGGGCCCTCCCACGGAAGGCGAATGTAGGGAATGGTCCACTCGATCCCATTGGCTAGCTCAGAGATGGAGTAACACGATGGAAGACCCAAGGTTGGATTCGAACATCTACGAGCTCGATGGTCGGCGGATCTTGAAGAATATCAGGGATTTGGGGAAGTGGAGTGGAGCTTCTGCGTGCGGAGCATCCAAGTTGCGCGCTTTGCAGGAAAAGGGAATCCCTTGCCTCTTGATATCCCGTCCTCGTGGATGTTGGATGGCCGGTGAGAAATAAGAAAGTTGGCTAGAGAGGAAGAGGAGGAGCAGGCGGCGCAAGCGAGGTCGTGGTGTCCGGTGAGGGCGTGGCGGAGCAGGCGGCGAGGGAGAGGGCATGATAGCTCAATTTGGGAAGAAAGTCCACATACCCCCTGAACTATACCGTTTCGGTCGCTAGCCCCCTCAGCTGAATACCGGCATACTTAACGCCCCGAACTAACTAAAACCAGACAACTAACCCCCTGAGCTGTTTTCCAGGGCTATTTTGGTAACGTGATCAGCGACAGTTGGGGGTGCGGTTTCCACGCAGGCATAGTATGGTCGCCTCGGTGCATATGACCCCCCACGCCCGGACCAGGTGCGGTCGAACCAAACCGCCTCCCCTTCTCCGCTCTCTCCGCCCCTCTTCTTCCCTGTTCCTGGATGGCGGTGAACGGCACAGCTGGGACGATCGATGATATGGTAACGATTTGATGGCGGAAAATCGATCGCAGAAGGTAAGAGCATGTTCCAACCCTAAAAAGTTGTTGTTTTCTGGACTGGCGGAGTGGTCGAGGTGGGGGTTTGGTTCAGGTTTTGGGCGTGCATGATGGGGTTGATTTGGGGATGGTTTTGCTCAATTAGGGTTCTGTATGATGTTTTCTTGGGATAATGTCAAGCTATGTTCCAGTGTTTCAGTTACGAAATTCGCTAGGATTTGATTTTGGTATAATAAGCAGATCGTGCTGTCGAAAAAGGCCCAATTTTTGAACTTGCCTCGTTGTTTTCTGTTAATTATTGTAGGAGATGGATCCTCTAGACTACTTGACTGTGCATTTCCATTTTCGCAGGAAGTTTGAATGTCACATCCCAAAATTCTCCTAATTTTGGAATGTGAAATAAATAAATAAGTTTGATTGATTGTTTGACTATGTTGAAAATTCTCAAAGAGAAGAAACTTTTTGAATAGAAAATCCTCTCAACCTTGAATTCAAAATCTTATATTCTTTTGTTATGACCTAAGTAGCCATATAGACAAAAGGGCATGGATTAATTATGGATTATAGAATTGGTGTGCAAGATTTCAAAATGAAAAGCATGAATCATTCATAAGCATTTCATTACATCCATGCAAAGTTCTCACAAACTGAATCCAAATCCTGGTATCTAAATCCTATAGTTGATTTGTCCAAATGTTCCTAAAAGAAATTAAGTTGACTTTATAAAACCCACTGTTGCTAAGGCATAAATTATTAATAATTATAGCCTAAAGAGATCCGATTAATATTACAAAATTTTAGAAACAAAATTGAGCTCATTTGGAGCTATTATGAAAAAGTTATGGAATAAATACAAACAAATAAAGATATAAATAAAATAGAATATACAAGGATTTATAAACCCACTACTTGCAAACTAGTAAAAAGATTACAAATATGATCCTACAATGATCTATTCGATTTTAGAAAATTTTAGAAACAAGAATCATATCATTTGGAGTTCGTATGCAAAAGATATGAGGGAAACAAGTAAATAGAAAAAGAAAAAGAAAAAAATCTAAGCGGGCCAGCCCACCGGACCGAACCGGGCAGCCAGGCACGCACATAAAGATCGATCCTAGGTCTGCTTTAAAAAACGTGCAAAGCAGTTTTTGTCAAACCTATCTCTATTCAAACTGCTATATCTTTTTATCTACAACTCTAAATCGACTTCCGTTTGTTTCTACGTGTTCCTTACTCCAAGACCTATCTCTACACCATCCTAAATCTTCATATAAACTCGTGGAGCCACAGCTGTACGAGTTTCCCTTCTTAAAATCCCGAATCTACATATGTCCGAATCTTATTTCGCTTATTCACTCATCTAGACTTCGGCGTTTGCCTTCGGCCAAAACGAAAGTTGTAGATCTCGTCGAAATCTTTCAATCCCGACGAACCTCACCTCTTTTCATCCACCACAGCCGGAGAATTTCGCACAACAATATTTCAGATATGACGGTGTAAATCCAAGATGCACTCGCGCTCGTTTCTTCAAATCCAAATTCCTTTGGTGAGAAGGTAGGATTAATGATTACCCACAACTTTTCATGTTGTAAGTTTTTCAATTTGACCTACGGATTTATCTCTCTAACATAGATCTATTTCTTGTCTATTCTGAGACAAAATCGGGTCAATCTCCTCTCCTAACCACTGGATCTCATCCCAACGGCCAGGATTAGATCGATTCCGCGAAGGGGTATGAGCCAACTAGATCTCGCCACGTGTCAACGCCAGGTCAGCCCCGCGTCCCAGTCAGCATAGAATATTCAATTGAATTTAATTTGCAGAAAATTGTGCAAACTTGCAAAATTCATATAAAAAGATTCGTAGATCCAAAAATAGCAAATAATATATCAATGGATTCAGAAAAACGTGTAGAATATTAATATGGCATTAGATTCAACCTTTACAGTATGTGTTTACTGCAGTAACATAATTAGGTTTAATGGTCTTTTAGGTTAATAAATTCATTGGAAATTATCTGTAACTCCGAAAAATGTGAACAATATATCAAATTGAAGCTACTATAATGTAGATTAGTAATATCTGGTTGGATCCAGCTTTTGTGGAATATTTACCCCGTAGCAGTTTAATTAGTTTTAATGGCTTTATAAATCATTAAATTCATAGTAAATTAATTGCTTGTCACAAAAATATAAATAATATACCGATGGAACGCTGGTTCCATGTAGATCATCAATATGCAAATGGTTCGGGCAAATATTGTAAGGTTTTGCAGCAATTAAATAAATAGATTAATGGCTTATTTAGAGTATTAAACTCATAGTAATTCGAATACTGCTCAGAAAATTACAAATAATATGTCCCTGGAATCACAATTCCGTGGAGATTACATATATAATTTTAGTTTGATTTGTAGGCAACAGAAACTATATGAATCATTTAAAACCCATTAAACACTATTTAAATCATGCAAAAAGATCTATAACTCTGATTAGGTTGAATCCAACGCCTACTGGTTCGTATTAACGTCCTCTATCCAGTAAACCCAAGAAAAAAATTTAATTCGACAGTTAGAACAGACATTACAACTGAACTATTAAAAATCCTATATTGGCAAGTAATTATTAATAACAAGTACTACATTGCATTAATTGGCCTCTTGCATGCATCATATACTTCAATATTGTTTAGAGAACTAAAGTAACAACCATTGTGACTTATTAAATTGTCATGCATGCATTTGTTGCATTTGTTTGATCTCTATGTGCTATTGTTTATGATTGTATGCAATTGTTTGCTCGATAGATTGCGAGGAGTGCAACGTGTGTGATTGCAACTACTATGATTGCAAGTATTATGGTTATGACGAGTGCAACCATTATATCTATGAGGATTGTGAGGATTATCTAATCGACTACATCTACAACAAAGACAAGTTGTGCTATCTTGGTCATAAATGTCCTACCGTTTTCGTATGCATCATAGATGTTTTTGTAGAATTGCATATGTAGGAATTGATGTGTATATGCTATGCTATGTCCCATATTATTTCCTAGTATTCCTTGTTTATGAGCCATCGTATTGGTAGATTGCTTAGCTATGCTATTTAGACGAGGAAGGGAATCATACCATGAAAAGTTATTTGTTTTGAAAGGATTTTATTTTGTTAAATGACAAAAACAACATGATTTTAATGAACCACCTGGGCGGAATGACATTGATTGGGTCATCGAGTGTGGATTATGGTGGGGAATGCCGCCCAGGACACTGAGAAAGGATTGGTTTCTTTATTTGGTAACTTACGTGTACAACCATGTGCCAATAATGGAATGGGCGGTTGGTTGGACTCAGTAGGTTGTGGTAACTCGAACCCACGTATCCATAGATGTAGAATAGTGTAGGTTGGACCGGTGCGTGTCGGGTTTGGGGAGCTACTTCCCAAACGGTTCCTTCTTGGACTTCTCCCTATCATCACCCAATATAAGAGTAGTGGTACGAGCTGGGCTGGCCAAGTCACATGGGTAAAGTGTACTAACCCCTGCAGGGTGTATAAACTAAGTGTTTAGCCATGTCCCCGGTTATGGACAATTTGAGCGACCTGATACTGATGCTATGATATTTCTCACTCATCCTTATTTCTTAATTACTTAAAACTTGTTGGGTGAACATAATTGGGTAGGAGCACCTGGGAGTGAACCAGAGTGTCCTATTTATCGTATTGGAAAACTACTTTGTTACAAATGTTAGGATAAAACTGTTGCTTTATGCAAATGAGCCTGAACTCCACTTGACCAAATAAGCATGTAGTTGATAGATATGTTGTTAACCACTTTAGCCTACTTGCCATACATTCAATGTATTGACCATTCGTGGCTGCAACGTTTCATGTTGCAGGTTATATCGTATCTGAGTGATCGTTCATAGGTCGCGAGACTCCACTCAACAATTGTTCGCCTGTGGTACATTTGAAGGGTGGAGATCTACCTTGTAATTGCTTTCTACTGTAATATAATGTAAATTCTGGATCATATTCGTTGTATTTATGATGTACAGTTATATTTGGTATTATTTTATACTGTGTGTGCCAGTGAACCGATCCAGGGATTGGCACTATACACATGAACTCTGCCTTATTAGGCGAGGGTGTTACATTGAATGGATTGATAGGCACTGGGTATGGAAAGGGGAGAGGACAGGCTATAGTACAGTGTTGCAGTCCAAGCTGTCAGTAGAAGAGCTGAAGAAACATTTAGGAGACCATGTCTGTATTTCTGATAAGGAAATGGAGAAGTCAGATCTATGTTGGAGAATTCCAGTTGGTCCTGGTGAGACTGGCGTTTGTAATGTAAATGAACAAAGATCTGTTTGGTTCATGGCAAAGCATGTCACTGATGAAGGAGTGGCTAATGTGTATGCCAAGATCCATGCAGACTGTGATTTTGTTGACAGTGCAGAGGATGATTTTGTTGAAAATGCTCCAGAACATCATGATTATTATAGAGAAGACATTCCAGAGTAGAATAAAGAGAACAATGAAGCAAATACTGCTGTGCATGATCAAAACAGGGGTCCACCTGCAGTGAAGTTGCAACCTTTGAGGTCATATTCTAAGCAGGACAAAGGCAAAGGTCCTTAAATTCCAAATTATGAGCAAGTTTATGTTAGTGATTGCAGTTTTGACAGTGATTATGTTTGTGCACATGAAGCTGATGATAGCCACAGTTCTGCAGATGATGAGCAGGCCAATAATTTCAGAGAACAAGCAGTAGAACTGAGGAAGCAAGTGAAGAAAAATATGTTGGGTGAAGAAAGGATTAAACCATGCAATGTACCTGATAGCTTCATTGGAGAACACGCAGATATGAAGGAAGAGGAAGAATGCATTGACAGTGATGAATTATCATTTGATGAAGATAGTGATGGTGAATTCCAAACAAGGAAGTCCAAGTACAGGGTTTATGATGAGAAGGCTGAATTGCAACCATTTTTTCTAGGACAAGCTTTCACTGACAGTAGGCAATTCAAACAAGCTCTCATCAACTATGGACTAAAGACTTTTCATCACCTTTTACTTCCAAAGGATGAGCTAAAGAGAGTTAGTGCAAAGTGTAGTGATATAGGATGTAACTGGAGCATTTATGGCTCTATCACCTCCAAGTAACCTTGGTTGCTTGTGTCAACATTCAATAATGTGCACACTTGTGTAGCAAGGAGGGACAACAAGTTGGTGACAAGTACTGTAATTGCAGAGAGGTACTTTAGGTAGATTAGGGATAATCCAGGGTGGGGGATAGATAAGATGATAGAGACTGTGCTTGAGGACATGTGTGTTGTTGTCAGTGAGTCTAAATGTAAAAGGGCAAAAAAATAGTGATGGAGAGGATTATTGATAGCACAAATGGTGAGTATTCTAGAGTATTTGACTATCATATAGAGCTTGTTAGAAGTAATCCTGGTAGCATTGTAGTTGTCACTTTAAATCCAGAGATCACTGACAAGCCTATATTTGAAAGAATGTATGTTTGCCTAGATGGATGCAAGAAAGGATTCCTTGCTAGATGTAGGAGGATAGTTGGCTTGGATGGATGTTTTCTCAAAGGGGCAGTGGCTGGGATGTTACTATGTGCTATTGGTAGAGATCCAAATAATCAGATGTACCCTATTGCATGGGCATGTGTTGAACAGGAGTGCTATGACAGCTGGTACTGGTTCCTTTCATTTTTGCAGAAGGATATTCAGATAAACAACCATGGTGAAGGCTGGGTGATTATCTCTGATCAGCAAAAGGGCCTCATCAAGTCAGTTAATGAAATTATCCCTCAGGCTGAACATAGGATGTGTGCAAGACACATATATGCAAATTGGAGGAAGCAACATAGGGACAAGCTATACCAAAAAATATTTTGGGCATGTGCTAAATCAACAGATGTTATCCAATTCAATTACAACAGGTCCAAGCTTGCAAGAAAAACTGAACAAGGTGCTCAGGATATGATGAAGACAGCTCCTATACATTGGTGTAGAGCTTATTTCAAGCTTGGAAACTACTATGATTCAGTTGAGAATAATCTGTGTGAATATTTCAACAATGCCATCATGGGAGCTAGGTTTTATCCAATTATAACTCAGATGGAAATTATCAGGAAAAAGGTAACAACAATAATTATAGAAAACAAAGCAAAGTCAGCCACTTGGCCTGGCACTATCTGTCCCAATATATTCAAGAAGCTAAAGGTAACCATTAGGAGATCAAGCATTTGCATAGTTCTGTACAATGGAGAACATGGATTTGAGGTGGAAGAAGGAACTTGGAGAAGATTCACTGTTAGCTTAGAGAATATGACATGCTCTTGTAGATAATGGGAATTATCTGGGTTGCCCTGTTGTCATGCAATCTGTGCTATTTACAGAGTGGGAAAACAGATAGATGATTTCATTGCACAATCTTATATTTACTAATTGGAGGCACCATAGGAGGCACCACATTAATACTCAGGAAAGCACAAAATAATACCGCCAGATAATTGACCAACGGATGTGATTTAATTTTTCCGATCCAGTCTCCACCTAATCTCGTTTCCTCGTGTGAAGGCACCATCTACCTGACCTAACATGTTAGCGGTGACCCCTTAGGGAGGCCCTATATTTCATGAATACCATGGAAATTGATAAGGGAGTGACGGGGATGAGGAGGGGGGATGAAATCCACGAACTCACATGCGAAGAAATTGATGAACACACACACACACACACGAAAACACGATACAAGACGATAGCTCACGCCGGTGGCAACCGGTCCAACACAATCCCTAGGATCGGCGTTGGGCAAGACACTCTCCCACAACCAACAACGGGGGTGAGAGGCTTGATGAGATCTTGACTACTTGGAGACGAGACACCGACTCCAAGGACTTGTACAACTTGAACGCACGAGGAAAAATCCAAGAGGCGGGGGATAATTGGTGCTCCTTGTCAAGGAGCATGAGACTAGTAATTGATAGATCTTCATGGGGTGTCTTTAATTACAATTATCCAAGTATGGGGTTTACAATAGAGGGTGGGGGCTATTTATGGGCCAGCGACATAAACAGGGGTAGTTTGGGAACAAAACAGGAAAGTATAGTAAGGGGGTACATGGCGCTGGGCCGAGTTGGCGCGTGTAGGTACAAATACGGCTGGTAGTACCGGACGCAGGACCGGTAGTACCGGTCATAATCGGTAGTACCGCTGTTGGTACCGGTAGTACCGCTCGCGGTCCTGGAGCTTCAGTAGTGAGCGGTAGTAGAGGGCGGTAGTACTGCTGACCGGTAGTACCGGTTCCGGCGTCCGGTAGTACCGCTGAGGCCTGGGGCTTTGATAGATTCCTTCTGGAGTGCACGGTAGTAGTGCCCGGTAGTGCCGCCGGTAGTACCGGTGGTGGTATCCGGTAGTACCATTGGGGACAGAAGGTTGTCGGTCGCTTCCATCATGGTTGCTCCGTTCCATGGGTCCTTCTCTTCATACCTGAGGATGCAAAGAGTCGGCGTATTAAGTAGCAAGCCATCCAGGGGAGTATCAAAATCACACGAGGAAAGGATCGAGTTAACCTTAGCTTGTAGGAGTTTGGCTTGAGCGCGAGTCGTTGGTCCACTTGGGGAACTAGTAGGAGTAGATGTAGTAGCGTTTGTAGGATGGGCTGCATTAGCCCCCCCTTGGGAAAGAGTCGTCCTCGACTCTTCAACCCTCTCAACTTCATCTTCTCCATGGAATGGTGAGAGGTCCTTGACATTGAACGTCGGGCTCACTAGGTACTTCGATGTTGGGATGTCAATGATGTAGGCGTTGTTATTGATCCTCTTGAGGACTTTGAAAGGGTCATCGCCCCTTGGCTTGAGCTTGGAGTCACGATCCTTGGGAAAGTAGTCTTTACTCAAGTGTATCCACACAAGGTCGCCTTCTTCGAAGATTATCTCCTCCTTGTTCTTGTTTAGCCTTGATGCTTGGTGAAGTACTTGTTGCTCGATCGTAGCTCTTGTGTCTTCATGGAGTTTCTTCATTGCTTGGGCGTGCTTGTCGATGTCCATGTTGGTGCGGTCATGGAGAGGAAGAGGTAGGATGTCGAGCGCGGTGAGAGGCGCGAATCCATAGACGATCATGAACGGGCTCCTCATGGTGGTGGAGTGTTTGGTGCAATTGTAGGCGAACTCGGTGTGGGGAATGCGTTACTCCCAATCCTTAAGGTTCTTCTTGATCAACACACGGAGTAGTGTTCCGAGGCTCCGGTTGACAACCTCGGTTTGTCCATCAGTTTGGGGATGTGATGCAGACGAGAATAGTAGCTTGATCCCAATCTTTGCCATGAGTGTCTTCCAAAAGTAGCTCATGAACTTGACGTTGCGGTCAGAGACGATTGTTTGAGGTACACCGTGTAGCCGAATTATCTCCCTGGAAAACAGATTTGCATGTGAAGCATCATCGGTCTTATGGCACGGAATGAAGTATGCCATTTTGGAAAAACGATCCACTACAACAAATATAGAATCGTTTACATGTTTAGATCTAGGTAATACCAACACAAATTCCATGCTAATGTCTGACCAAGGTGCATGAGGAATAGGCAATGGCATATAAAGACCAAAAGGGTTAGACTTAGACTTAGCTTGGACACATGTAGTGCATCATTGGACGTGGCGCTCCACGTCGCGCTTCATCTTTGGCCAAAAGTAATGAGTGGAGAGCATGTCATATGTCTTGTCATGGCCAAAGTGACCCATAAGGCCTCCATCATGGGACTCTTGAAGAAGCAAAATTTGGAGAGACGACTTCGGAATGCAAATCTTGTTTTGTTTGAATAGAAAACCCTTATGCAAATAGAAATCATCAACCCCTTTGTCTATTGAACACTTTGCAAAAATTGATCCAACGAATGGGTCGGAAGCATACAAAGATTTGATGTCATCAAGACCCAATACATTTACTTCAAGTCGCGTAAGAAGGCTTGTATTTTTGCGAGACAAGGCGTCTGCTACTACATTTTCTTTGCCCTTCTTGTACTTGAAATGTAAGTAAAAGACTCCATGAACTCAACCCATTTGGCGTGCCTTTTACTCAAATTGGCTTGACCCTTAAGATATTTCAACGACTCATGGTCGGAATGTATGATAAATTCTTTGGGCCAAAGGTAGTGTTGCCACACTTGAAGGACACGAACTAAGGCAAAAATCTCTTTGTCATAAATTGGATAGTTAAGGCGTGTGCCATCAAGTTTCTCGCTATGGTATGCAATAGGACGCCCATTTTGCATAAGGACGCCTCCAATGCCAATACCACTAGCATCACATTCGATCTCAAAAGTTTTTGTGAAATCCGGTAAAGCAAGGAGTGGTGCTTCGGTGAGCCTCTTTTTGAGCTCATCAAATTCCTTTTGTTGTGCTTTGCCCCAAACGAATGTGACATTTTTCTTGGTCAACTCGTTGAGAGGGCAAGCAATGGTAGAAAAGTCTTTCACAAAGCAACGGTAGAAACCGGCCAACCCATGAAAGCTACGAAGTTCACTAACATTGGTAGGGATGGGCTAATCTCGTATGTCCTTAACAGACATCAACTTCAATGCCATTAGAAGACACAAAAAACCAAGGAAAATCAGTTTGTCTTTCACAAAAGTACACTTTGGGAGATTAGCATATAGCTTTTCATGACGAAGGATTTGAAGGACCTCCTTAACATGTGTAACATGCTCCTCTAGTGACTTTCTATAGACAAGAATATCGTCAAAGTAAACAACGACAATCTTTCCAATGAGAGATCTCAAAATATGTTTCATAAGGCGCATGAAGGTGGATGGGGCATTAGATAAGCCAAAAGGCATAACCAACCATTCATAGAGACCAAGTTTGGTATTGGAGGTGGTTTTCCACTCACCACCCTCGGCCATGCGTATTTTATGGTAACCACTACGAAGATCAATTTTTGAAAATATAGTGGCTCCACACAACTCATCAAGCATGTCATCAAGACGCGGTATAGGATGTCGATAACGCACAGTGATAGCATTGATTGGACGACAGTCCATGCATAACCACAACGTGTCATCCGTCTTTGGTACAAGAATTATGGGTACCGCGCTTGGGCTAGTGCTTACTTGGATCAAACCTTTGGAGACGAGTTGGTTGATTTGTCATTCTATCTCTTTCGTCTCTTCTGGGTTTGTGCGGTATGCGGCGCGGTTTAGAAGAGGTGCGCCCGGTATGAGGTCTATGTGGTGCTCAATTCCACGAAGAGGGGGTAGTCCGTGAGGAAGCTCTTTGGGGAACACATCTTGGAATTCCTGCAAAATAGTCATCAAAGAAGGAGGAACATTTGTCAAGTCATTAGTTCCTTGTGCTAGTCCCTTGCATATAAGGACATAGTGCAAGATGGATGGGTTGTTCCACACTTCTCTCATCTCACTTTTGGTGGCAAGAAGAACACTCTTAGTTTTTCTACTCGAGTTTGGCTTTTGGCTCTCACTCACTATAGTGTGGTTCTCTCGCTCACCGCTCTTCTCACAAGATGGTGTTGTGCTTTGCTCTCTCGCTAAAGCCTTTGCATTGTCCGCAATTATTTGTCTAGGGGTGATTGGTTGCAAAACACAAGTCTTGTCAAGCCATTTGAAGGTATAAGCGTTCATGTGCCCATCATGCAAATCACGCTTGTCATATTGCCACGGCCTACCTAGCAACATATGGCAAACCATCATGGGAACCACATCATACTCCACCTTGTCCTTGTATGGTCCAATCGAGAAAGTTACCGAGACGGTGTGCTTGATCTTGACGCACCCTTGGTCACTTAGCCATTGTATATGGTAGGGGTGCTTGTGTGGATGGAGGGTGAGGTTGAGCTTCTCACACAATTCCGTGCTTGCAAGATTGTGGCAACTCCCTCCATCGATGACAACTTTGATGGATTTCCCATTGATACCGACACATGTTTGAAAGATGTTTGATCTTTGGTCTTCATTCTCATTGACTTGAGTAGTTAAGACCCTTGTGACAACAAGCGATGGACTTGGGTCATGCTCACACACAAGTAGTTCTTGGTCATCTTCCAAATGTTGCCTTGCCAAAGCTTCCTTGACCCTTGCATCAAACTCATCTTCACTCAAGTATTCTTCATCGCCATTGTCGTGGATGAACAAAACTTTCTTGTTTCCATATGTGGCCGACTTGTGTCCTTTGCCTCCACACTTGTAGCATTCACCATTGAATGGTTGATCATCCTTTGTGTATTTGCCACTTGGGGGTGGTTTTCCTTGAGGAAGTGTTGGCTTGAAGGGAAGATTGGTGGTACTTGATGAGCTTCCATTTGGGGTTGTTGATGTAGTGGTTGGCGCTTGCTTGTAGGTGAAGTATGTCCTTGGCTTGTTGTACTTGATGTACTCTTGCACTTGACGTTCGGCTTTTGTTGCTATGTGCACAAGCTCAACCATGTTGTTGTACTTTTGGAACTTGGTGATGCGCTTGATTGGGTGGTTCAAGCCATTGGGGAAACGTGCCATTGTTTTCTCATCACGCTCTTTAATGTTTGCACGGATCATGTTGAGCTCCATTTGCTTGAAGTACTCTTCCACGGTCTTTGTCCCTTGACTAAGCGTTTGGAGCTTGTTGAATAGGTCACGCGTGTAGTGCGAAGGAACAAAGTGGGATCTCATATGAGCCTTCATATCTTGCCAAGTTGTAATTGGAGGCTCTTATTTTGCTTCACGAGCGAGTTGGATTTGTTCCCACCAAAGGTTGTCATAGTCATAAAACTCTAGGGACGCCATGGCCATCATCTTCTCATTGCTATAATTGTGCATGTGGAAGATCTTGACAACCTTGAGATCCCACGAAAGGTATTCTTCGGGTTCATTGGAACCGGTGAACTTGGGCATGGTGAATTTGAGCTTGCCGAAAGTTTCCTCTTCATTTCGGTTCCGGTATTGGCGGTTGCCATGATGTTGGTGGCCATCTTCATCATCCGAGCTCTCACGTCTTGCTTGGTGATTGTGGTGTTGCCCTTATGGTTGTTGTGGTGCCGCATTTGGTGGTGGAGGTTGGTCCTCACGACGAGCTTGGGGAGCTTGCTCTTGTTCTTGGTGCGGTTGATGACGAGGAGGAGGCGCTTGGTCCTCACGAGGATGGTTCGGCCTTTGGCCATCATGACGACTAGCATTGTCTGGAGCCATGTGGCGAGCAGGACGGTGCGCCGCATGTGCAATTGACCGCTCCCTTTCTTCATGATGCGGAGGAGGCTCGTCGTGATGATCATGTTGTCGACGATGACGTTCATGTCGATGATCACGCCTTGGTGGATCTTCGAGTGCTTCACGTCGGCGGCGATCTTGTTCATCCAATTCGGAGGCTTCACTTGTTGTTGAAGGAATGTGTCGTTGGTGTAACATACCAGCATTTAGGAACTAACGAAGTGTAGATTTAGGAATTTATGCATATGCATGCATTCATTTGCAAAATTGCGGGTAAATTTTTCACCAAATAAAAACTTAAAGGGATCAAAGTTTCTTTCACTCTCTAGGTATAGGAATAGCTTTGGAGGGTGATCGTTATAAATTTTGACATGACCTTTATGAAACAATGTGTTTTGGGGAGAATTTTAAATTCAAATTTGAAATGTGAGTTCATATTTTTAGAAACTTGGAATTAAGATTTAATAATAACATTTAAATCAAGAAACAATAAATAATAAACAGAAACTCTAAATAAGACTTGTAATCAAACAAATGATTATTTATTCCATATATTCATTTCATCAATAAGTTAGAAACAGTTATATATTAAGACAATAAAGAATTCATACAATAATGAAATTGCAAAAGGAGGAATATTTGCATATTGAGAATTATTACAATATTCCTTATAAAAGAATAAAATAAACATTACAAGGTTTACATCTGTCTAAAGGAAATCTACACTACTCTTGAATCTTGAAATCTTGTACCTCCAAAACAAAGAACAAACTAAAAGAAAAACAAAGGTTATGTTATTAATTTTTACTCTCAGTAGAGAATAGTGAGATGCACTGTTCCATTTTACATCATTGAGTAAATCTTAAGGGGCAAGTTTCACCAATATGAAAGAATTAAATCTTTCATAATGAATAGCCACAAGTCAAATGATTCCAATCAATAAGTGGGGAAAGTTTCACCAGGCAGATAAATGGTAATCAGATAAAAAGGTAGAACATTTCCCTGAGCATATCCACAAGAGTGCAGCAGGCACACAAGCAGCTCACACAACTAAATGCATGGACTGTCAACACAGCCACAGCTGCCTACATAAGCAAAAGATCTCAACAGAGCCGTGGGAAAGCACAAGTGCACCATTTCATTGCACATACCACATCAGAACCAGCAGCTTAGCCATAGCCAAGCCAATCAAACCAGCCAAACCAAAGCACCACCAAAGATCAACCAAACATCACCAGATGGTGACATAAGGAGGGGGAAGAATCAAGTGGACAGCAAGGCTAAGCCACAGGAGCTAGGAGGAGTACGCTAGATCAAGGCCAATCACAGGAACTCAGGGAAACAAGAATAGCATCAGAGGTGAAGGACAGGATCCAATTAGCAACATCAACATCACCACCAAACACAACCATCATCAACTTTGTGGTGAGTCTCATAAAACCATCACATGATCTATTCATATTATCTAACAGAAGCATGTGTTGTTTTATGAAACAATCTCTCAATAATCACCCTCATGAGGTGAATCTATCCTAGAGATTTTGAGTATAAAGATCAGAAATCAAACCTAGCCAAAAGCACCAATTTCTCAGACCAGCCTCACAGAGTTTGGTGTTAACACATGCAACTTAAATAATCCATCATTTGTTCTTACCAGATTAGGGCACATATCCCAGAGGGAGTAGCACCTCTGATCTTATAAGTTACAAACAAACCATTCACTTAACCAGCTAGGACCTAGATCCTAGAGCCTCAGACCAGCAACATAGGCCTAATCAAACAATAAGCTTCCCAACTTATTTATAAGCATCTATCAAATTCCAGAAATGACCATAAGTAAAGTCAGCAACAAGATCTACTTATGTACCATTCTAAGAAGGTTTCATAAGCACTGTTCATATCACTAAGACAATCAAATAGTACAATCTACACAAATCAATTATCAAATCATTTCCCTGAGACCAGACTCAGAGATCATATCATATTTATCTATTCATTTTCAAAGAATCATTTGATTCTATTGAATAAAATTCAGACTAAGCATAAACAGGCAAGCCAACCAACACTAAGGTAGGGAATCATCACTGACAGGGTCACTTTCAGTATCAAGATACTGACAACAAATGAACACACTAAGCAACCATAGTATCAACCAGAGGCAATACTATGAAACCCTAGCATTTGATCCAGTATTAGCCTCAGACCAATAACAACACCACATAATCAAAGGATGACCACAAGCACTAAAGTGCAGAGCACACAAATTGTCACCAAGCATCATTACCAGCCATAACATCATTCTACCAGCAATAGAGATGAACCCTAGTATCAGTGCAACCTACACATAGAGGAACTTGAGGTGTCTAGATGCACTAGGGTCCACATAAGCACAACTCACCGGAGGTCCTCGCTGACGAATTGAAAAGGAAGCAGAGGGGTCGACGAGCTCGTGGCGGCACGGGGAGCACCCCAGGGGTTTTAATAGGGCCAACCCAAAAACTTAAAAGAAGTTGTAATAGTTAAGAAAAGAAAAAAATACCCCTAAAATTAAATAAATTATAGAAAATAAAATAAAAATCTAAAAATTATAAATAAAATATTTTTGGATTCATAATAATCCAATCTATCTAAATAAATTAAGAAATAAATTTTTATGCATATAATTTTTGATCAAATTTTTTATAATATATGTATTCCTTATGTAATTTAATAAAATTAAAGAAAGAAGATAAAAATAAATAAAAATCACTTTTATTATCTATTAATATTGTAGTATTTAATAAAAATACTAAATAAATGTTTAGTATCATAAAAAAGAGAAATTCTTTTATATAAATGATAATCCTTAAAAGAATTATTTAAGAAAATAAAATATAATATAATATTCAATAAATATTAATAACTAATATTTACAAATCCTTTACTCCTTAAAGGAATTTCTTGCAACTAAAATAATTAGGTAAAACACACAAAAAGAAAGAAACAAATAATGCATTACATTACTCTGCATAATTATTTTGCCTCTTTAAATATTGTCCTTACCGGGCAATAATGATGGTTTGTAGACATAGAAGCTCAAGTTCCAGTGCAAGCATCCCACTTCACTACCTTGCAATCACAAGGCAAGTTCATCACTTGCTCATGTCCTTTGAAGAGTCTTTATCAAAGTATTTCTAAATTGTGTGTTATCATCTATGTTTCCGGGAAAACAAAATATTATTTTCTCAAATAAATAAATTATAGATATCATCCTAAGTGATGCTATAATAGGCAATAGAACCTAGGTTTATATTTGCAACAATGATGATTAACTAGGAACTTAACAACCCATGACATCGGTGATTCTAGCGCCGTATATAACGCGTTAACCATGAGATTTGGAATGGGACAAAGAAGTCAGCTATATCCTTTTCCTCTCATATGGAGGAAAGACGACCTTAACGTAACGTTGTGATTCCTTGTGAGGATCCAACATATGGGTGGGCACCCTTATGCCCCACACTTTTGGTGTCTAGATTATCTATGAATGGTTTTTAGTGATATAGTACATTTAATATGGCACTTACCAGGGTATCACCGGGTCATAGAGTCTTCAGGAACTCATCAGGGTTTTAGCCTGCCCGAAAGGGTGCTTAACGGAGGTGAGCCAGCCCCGAAGGATCATGCAGACATATGGGGTCGCGGAGAGGGCAGTGATTGGCTTGGACCAACTACTGGGCCCCACATCATGGAATTGTGGACGGGAAAGTACGCCCGGTTGTGCAACAAGGAGTTGATCTCTCATGGATAAAGTAATGCACCTCTGCAGAGTGTAAGAATTGTAACTTGTTACTCCCTGTTCTGGGAAGAGCTACGAACGCGGCAGGAAAGAAACTCCATGAAAGTTCTGGTCAACCTGTGAAGGCTGATGGTCATAGATTTTCATAATAAAATCAATCTTTGAAGAAAGATTTACAAAAAAACTGCATAGTGCCAAGGACTTATCATCCAAGGTGATAGATAGAGCATCAAACTTCCCACCTTGCATATAATGAACCTACCGGGTAACGATGTTACTCACTGTAACATCCCAGGTTTTATATTAAGATGATTACTAGAAGCATGCATCATCCTTGCATCATTGCATTCCACAAATAAAATTTTCAACAAAATCCTAACACCTAAACCTATCAAACCCTAATAAAGATTTCCATATGTAAGCATTATTGTTGTAGTCAAGCTTGACCCTTCTAAAAACTATGTAAAAACATTAAACTATGGTCCTAAGATGACCACCTTCTTTTTACAAAAATTTAGAAGTTGGTTTCATCATTTTTGGACTTTATATGCAAAAGATATTTAAGATTTAGTAAAACAGAAAAAAAGGGGCAACGGCCTAACCTAACTGGGCCGGCTGCGCCAGCCCACCCGCGCATGCGCGGCACCTAGCTTGCTAGCACCAGCCACCGCAGCCCGCCACCAGCCCACCAGCGCAGCCGCCACCTGCCGCACCCGCTGACCGCCCGGACCCACTTGTCAGCACCTTCGTCGACTCCAGGACGAACACGGCGGCCGCCGCGCAACTGACCAGGAATATCGGCCGAATTCGGATCGAATCCGTGCCCCCTTCTTCATGAAATCCTTCCCTCTTATACCGCCGCATCGGCCCCCACCGTTGTTCTCGTTTTTCTCAAACCCTAGCCCCGTTTCGCAAGCTTCCGATCTCACCGGAGCAGTCCGCCGTCGGAGCTCGAGGTTGGCGACCCTCCAGGGCACCTCGAGCCCTATTCTACCTTCCACACTACTCGTCTCGATCTACCCTATCCCCCCATCTAACCCGTTTCTTCCGAATCGCATGGGGTCACCGGCAATTGCTCGCCGGAGCCCGTCGGGACCGAGGGGAGGAACGGCCGACCGTGGGAGATAGAGGAGGAGAGGGACTGCGCGGAGATTGTTGGGAGAATCGCCATCACCGTGCGCATCAGGGGCCATCTTCGTCGCCTTCCAAGATCACTAGGGCCGCCAGGACCCCGACCACCGTCGACTCCACCGCCGCCACCGTCGTCTCCATCGCCGCCACCGCCACAGGTCAGTAGAGCCGCCTCAGCCGTCCGATTGTAATCATGCAGGCCAGATTAGAAGGGGGGGGGGCGAAGGGGTACCGGCCAACCGCGTTGCGCCACGTGGCAAACCGCGTCGGCACCGCGTGGTGGTCCACGTCAGCATGCTGCGTCAGCCGCGTCGCCTAGCTGGACCAGTCAGATCCCGCCACTTGGCAAGTTCTCAAACTAAGTTTAGATCTGTTTTGCAGATTGAGTTTAATATTGCGAAAATCATATAAAAATAAATACTTGGCCAAATTTAGCTTATAATATACAGTTGGATTCATAATTTTATGTAGAACCCAGATCTGCAATAAAATTCCAAGTTTACTGTAGGGTTTTCGGTGTAGAATTTAATCATTAGATTAGAGTATTTAATTCGTAGAAAAATAATTAGAACTCCGTTTTAGTTGATTCTCGTTGCGTTGACTTTGTTTACGCAATACCTACTGGACAAAATTATAAAACTTTGCTTAAGATCATTAGATCTAATTTGGGGCTAATTAGATGGTTGGATCTCCTACTAATCCTATGATTTTATTAGCGACCCAAATAGATTTAAACCTATGGGAAAATTAATCCTAGTAACACCCTTAACACAATTGCAACCCAATTACACTACCTTGGTCAATATAGAAAAACCAATCTTGCATAAATACCATGTTGCATGCATGCATGTTATCTCCGTGGCATATTTTGTGCAAGTTGTGATCAGATCTATGTTTATGATTCGTTAGATTGTTCGGAGTGCGCTAAGGAGTGCTATTGTGTAGAGTGCTGCTCGGATCAAGGCAAGTTACACCACTTGTTCATAATTTTGTCCCAGTTTTGATTCTATGCATGTGATCTTCAAAATTCTGTAGTATGCATGTGTAGGATGTTCTAGTAGATTTTTTCCTTAGTGTTATTTTGCAAGTGCGATGATTTTGTAGTATGCCATGAGTAGCTCTATACTTAGGATTTTCTCTCCTAATAGGTTACCCTTGTTTTTGCTTGCTTGCTATGCTATATATACAAAGTACCGTTGGGGGGTTCGAAAGACAAAGAATTTTTCTAAGTATAAAGGCTCTCTACAGCAAACTTTTTCTTCTCAAACCCACTTCAAAATAAAACTAAGTTCTCTTCTGGGCGGAATGGTTGTCGGGTCAACGATTGAGATTTTGGTGGAGGACGGCTGTAAGGGTCCCAACCTATCATAAGGTAGAGTCCCCTGTGTTTACAATGCTAGTCCCTGGATCAATAGCTAGCATCCACAGTTAAGATGTAATATCAAGAAACAAAGGTCATAATGCAACTTTATAACCAGGAATAACAAAATTTTATTACATCTTACATAGCTCATTTGGCTATTACATTACATTGCAGCAGAATATCTATAAGCATGGGGTCCTTCATCTTCAAAGTTCCACAAGCAGACATGTTGGTTGTAGACTTGTAATCCTAATCAACACACTTCACTAAATCAATCAAACCTGCAACATAACAAGTTACAGCCACAAGGGTCAATACATTTGAATTGTATTGGCAAGTGATACTATGGTAGTATAGTGGAGTCTATCATCTATATGCATTTGGGTAAGTGGAGTTGAGGCTTGCATTGCTCAAAATAGATTTTCCTTATCATTTTGAAAACACTAAGTTTTTGCTTGACAAAATCATTTTTCTCAATCAAAGATTGAAGATCCTTTAACCCTTGTTCAAACCACAAGTTTTTAACTTAGAAATTTGGATGATGAGATTCTTGATTGCTTCCATGTCTTGATGCTCAAATTGTCCTTTGCCAGGGACATGGCTAAGTACTTAGATTTTACACTCTGCAGAGGTGGTGCACTTTCCCCACAAGACTTGGTTTCCCAAGACAAGATCTTTCAGAAGCCTTCCCTTAGACCAAAATGGACGCGTTCCAACCTATCAAACTCTACCACCAACTGTCCATATGGCTAAGTTCTTGCAACCTATATGATCCAGGCAGAGCCCATAATGCCAAGTGGTTGCACTTGAAGCTTCTCAACATTTGACATCTCAAATCTCTTTGTTCCTGGGTGGCCATCCACAAGTGAGATACACAAGGTAAACCATAAACATGGGCCTTGTGTAACCACTCAACCAAAAACCACCAAGCAATTACCATTCCACCCAGGTGATTCATTAACTTAGTTGTTTTATTAAACAAAACACAAGTCCTCAGACTTAGAAATTTTTCCATAGTATGAATGTATATTCCACCCTTGTTTTCTATTAGCTAAGCTAAGCTTGATAGTAGTAGGAATCTTAACTTAGGAAAATTTCTACTAAGGTTTCATCTACTAGGTTTTTCCATAGCAAGGTTTATACTTAGCAAAATTCCATGCAAGTTTTACTTAGAAAAATCACTAATGCATAGTGAAAGTAATGGGACAAAGGTATGAAGCATCACTTGCCTTTTTGGTAGAGGGTATAAGTTCACTCCTTGTCCTTGCAACAATCACACTCTTAAAGTCACTATAATTCAATCAAGCAAGGCAAAAACTCAATCTACCAATCAAGCAAAACAACACATAAAATGATAAAGTCAAAGTAATGCATGCAAGCATGCCAAGCTTTGTTTTATTTGAAAGAGTGGTTCCTAATGGGTCATAAACATTTGAAAACACCTAATGGTCATTTTGTAAAGTGGCAAAGTCATTTGCAAAAGATTTCACTTCATAAACCCTTTTCAAAACAAAGTATCATTTTATGTGGTGTAGAAATGTTTTTACTAAGGCATTAATCAATTGGATCCACAAAATATGTTTTCAAACCATAAAACTTGGTGTTTGGGGTCAGGGAGTTTAAAACAAAATATTTCCCAAAAGTTTTCTTCCAAAACCATTTTTAATAAATAAACTATATTTTTATTCGACTAGAATTGGTTTTAAATCAAAGAATCATTCTTTTCCTTCACCAAATATATTTTTGATACCACCAAGTGTTTCCTATGGTCAGTAGGTTCAAATCACTCCATTTGCAAAAGATTTTATCCCCAAATTCATTTTTGAATAATTTTTATAATCTAAACAAGTATACAAATGTTTCTGCAAAATCAAACAATCTAACAGAAACTTTCTACTAAACAAATGGCATGGTTGGCTAGGGCTTGTTCCACTGATTCCATTGATATAAAATTTGCAAAAATTGGACGTGTGGATCAAAAGTTACAAGGGTTTCAAATTTGCATCTAAATCTGTTTTCAAATTCTGTTTTAAATCATCCAGTGACACGCGGCGTGTTTTGATTCGTCCATACCGTTTCAGTTGGATCGACTGCTCTGGCGCGTTGGATTAAAGTGAAATCGTGCGGCTCAAGTGGATACATACCCCTTCGGGTTAAATCTATTCTCACGCGTCCGATCAAGATCTAACGGTTGTAAGGTGTGCGACCAGGGAGGGGCGGCGCTGGCGGTGGCTGGCGGCGGCGCACGCTCTGTCTCCGGCGGAGCTGGCGCTAGAGGAGGCAAGTAAGGTAACGGGGATGCTCACCATGCTCGCAGGGGGTTGGCGATGCTCAACGTGTGGTCTTCTTGGCGAGGGGCGCTCAGACGCGACTGGAATTCCTCGCCGGAGTCGGTGGCGGCGTCGGGCGTCTCTGGAGGTCGTCGGGGATGGGGTTACAAGGCACCCTAATGCAAGATAGGGGAATGGTTAGACGCGGAATGATCTGGGGAAGTTGTGTGCATCACCGAGAGAGCTTAGGGCGGTCGGAGCTCACCTGGAATGCTCGACGGAGCAATGGCAGACGGCGGCGCACGCTCGGTGTCGACGAAGCCGAGGTTACAGGGCACTCGCGGAAGAATGAGTGGCACGGGGAGATGCGCCAGGAGGTGGGGAGTATGTGTGCGTGGTTGATGAGGCAAGGGGCGGCGCGGGGTCGCTGGAATTTGCATCGGACCTCGTCGGAGTCAGTGGCGGTTTGGAGACGATTCGAGCAGCCTGGTGGCTCTCTGGTGGTTCTGATTTGGGGGAAAGGGAGAGAGGAGAATGGTGTTTAATACAGCGTGGTTGCTGGACTGAATCAACGCGGCAGTAACGAGTATTGATGCGAGCTTTAATCAGCAGAAACCGCCGGCGATGTTTGCGCGCGGGTGAAGACGATGAATAGGAGGGGGTGGGGTCGGCTGGTCAGTGAGAGAGAGGAGAGGGGAGTTGGGTCCACCAGTCAGCGATTGCGCGGGTGCGGGTCTGAGTGAGAAAAATGTTTCGGCAAAGGGGGATAGGTGGGCTGGACTGGGCTGTTGGGCTGGCCGGCTGGGCTGGCTTGTTTCTCCTTTTTTTTTATTCAGTAATCTTTTTCTTTTTCTAATTGATTTTATGTTTTAAATTTCATCCAACAATTCAAACAACAAAACAAACATTCAAACAATTCAAACATTCACCACACTTGTAATGAGTTTTGGTTCTGTTTAACAACATAAACCAAATCCCAAATAAAAATATTAATTTTATTCTTTTAGGATCTATTTAATAATTAAATAAAATAGACCTTAATTATTAATTCAAATAGGTTTTGATTTTTTAATAAAATCTCCATTTGGAAACTAAATATTATCAAAACCAAATCAGTAGGTTTTATTTGAAAAAAAAATAAGATACTTGGAAAACTTGTTTAAAATAAAATAACATTTTTATTTTAGGGTCCATTAATAATTAAATAAAATGGACCTTATTTATTTAAATCAAATAGGATTTGTTTTATTAAAATCTTTATTTTGAAATCTAAAATAAAACCAAAACACTTCAGTAGGTTTTATTTGAGAATATAAAATACTTGGAAAACTTATTTAAAATAAATAAATAAGTTTTGGTGTTTATTTAAAATGGGAAAAGCCTTTACTTAAATAAAATTGGATATTAAATACTTATTATTTTATTTAAATAAACCTTTACTATTTTTATCAAAACAAAACATTTTATTTCAAAAGCTTGACCAAGGTTTATTTTGGCACATAAAATAATCCTTATTTATAAATCCACCTTTTCTCTTGAAAACCAAATCCTTTTATTAAAAGATCCAAAATAGTAATTTTATATATTTTTAAGTTTATTGTTTATTTATATTTTTAAATCCCTTTAGGATTTTATTTGATCCAAATAGGTTTGAAGGTTTCCAATTGGAATCAAAAGTTTCTTCTCACCCTGAAAATCAACAAAGTTTTATTTTATTCATTTATTTTTCACGTTACAAGATTTGGAAAATCTTGGGATGTGACAACGGCCGCCCAGGAATCAAAGAAGTCTGCCATGTTTTCAGAATTCAGAAGCTTCCAGTGCAACCACAATACATTATGGGCTCTGTATTGGCCTAGTACTTAGTGGGAAACCTCACCTGGGTACCAACATTTGGAGGTTCTTGGCACGGTTGGATCCGGAAGGTAGAGGGGCTACTAAGGAAAGCCTCGCCATGGTCTTGTCTGTAAAAGGACTTGATCGTGGATTGTGGGTAAAGTGCACAAACTCTTGAGAGTATTGCAATCTGATCGATCAGCCGTGTTCACGGAAACAGAACAACATTGAGCATCTGAAGGATGAAGCCTCTGAAGGATCTTCCTCTCTCTTTTCTAAACAAAAGTTTTTAAAACCCCATGGCGTGAGTAATATCGCCAATGGGTGGGATTTGGGGAACTTGGTGTGTAATATCCAAGTGCCGCTTGGTGCGTAATATCCAAGTGTTTGGTTGTTTGGACACTTGGTGCGTAATATCCTCGTGTGCCACTCGACCTTAATTTACATAAGCAAATGTTTGCAAAGTAGGGAAAAATCTTCTCTTCTTCTTTCTACTTAAGAAAACTAGCTTTGAGCAAAAGAACTCTACAACCTATATTAGCCCTGCATGTAGAGATAGTCTTTTCTTTCCTTGGTGTAATTTGCCAATACATTCAAAGTATTGACCCAACTTGTTGGCTGCATGTCTTATGTGCAGAATCCGAAGATTGAAAGGTGCATAGGGATCGCGAGTCTACACTCGACAAGCCTGGGGCATTGATGGAATCAAGCTGCTTTTATGTTTCCGCTGTTATTTGAGCTAGCTTAATGCTAAGCAAATTTGTAATAAATTTATACTCTGGATTCCGTGTAATAAAGACTTTGTGTTTTACATGATATTTCATCAACTGTGAGTGCTAGGTATTGATCCAGGGAGTAGCATGTTAAATCACAGGGACTTAGCATCCTTACCGATCCGAGGTCACTACACTCACCCTTTCCTTTGATCCATTGCTTAGACTCTGAGGATCCCGAAGATACTCCAATATATGTATCTGAGAGCCAAGAGGAGGTCTTCTATGAAGAGCCCAATATGTATGGAGTCTTATAAGGGGAGGACTACGATATCGTCTATGGAGGATAGTACCAAGAGTCAGAATAATTACCATAGTTCTAGGAGCCAATTGAGCCGAGCAACATGAACAATAATTTGTTGAGATCAATTTGGAGTTTAAGTTTTCACTTTGAAACTTCCGCCGGAACACTTATATTTTGGTTTGTAAGTTGAATATTTTGGAAGTCTTAAACTTCTGGTATTGTAATAATAATAATGTGTGTATGTTTGTAATATGGACCCGCAATGTTTCTATTGTAACACTCTGTGGGATGTGATATTTACAGAACAGTGTTATGTGGATGTCATGTCAACGACTATAGTGTCTACACATGCAGTGGTATGCTGGGTCACCGCAGTTGGTATCAGAGCAATTGCTTTGACCTTAGGTTGGAAACCTAGTAAAGGGTATTACCGGTAGGAGTGTATAGCAACGATAAAGTATTCTCTAAAAGAAATATAATGGGTATTCGAATGAGAATATTCCGTTATATGTTTTAGTGCGATAATTCTTTGTTATGATGCAATATATTATTGGTTACTAATAAAAATATTTTTGACATACAGAGTTATGGCACCAAAGTTTCCAAAACAGACTTTGGTAAGGAAAGAGGAGACTCTCTATGATTACCAAGGATCATTCACGGACCAACTTTGTCAACTCTTAAAGATTTTTAGTTGTCCAACTAGAATTCCAGTGAATACCATAACCTATTATGATGGTCGGATGTTATCCAAGTATCGTGTGAGTATCCAACTCCCAGAGGAGCTTGGATTATATCATGATCTACCTATAGGTGAAGGTAGGAGTCACTTAGCAGCATATCATGTTGATGTGGTAGAGGCGATAGCTAATATCCGGGAGCATAAAGCCAAGGAGTTAGAAGGTAGCACATTTTTTGTGATTCCTCATGATTCTATAGACTCGGAGCTTGTACCGGATCATCTTACTTTGGTTAAGAAGCATCCTAAGTTAGCTTCCAAGTTTATGGATAGATACCGAACACTTGCTGCATCTTTTTATAAGACACATCAAGTTATTGTTGAAGATAAAAATGACATGTTAGAGGATCTAACTGATCCGGAAAGAAGGAAGCAGTTAGCATTCTAGTTGGAGAAGGAAGCAAGTAGTAGTACAAAACCAATCTTTAAGGATATACCTATTGATCTTGAATCGTTTACACCATATCCTTACTCACCGAGCCCTGAACCTATATATGATCCTACTTTAGATATGAGGTATGAAGTACCACAGGGTTCAGAGGAAGGTTCTGATTCAGAACTTCCTATCGAGAATTCTGATGGTTGGAGAATGGGATCATTTGAAGGATCTCAGGGAAATCAGATGTCCATAGATGGGTCTGACAGAAATGTTGGACAATCCAGTTGGATGGGTACAAGAAACAATCCTAGTAACAGTAGTAGAAATACCATATTTATAGATAATTAGGATGAGGAAGAAGATCCTGAGGAGAGAGTGTTTGAATCATCAACATCTTCTCAAAACCCAGGGAATATACATTATTCGGTGTTTAAATATCTTGCCCAATAGAGCACCTGGGGAGCAGCAGGATCTGCGTATTCTGTTGACGACTCAAGGAATGAAGCTTAGGAGATGCAAGTGAATGATAATGTTGAACATGTTTCTGAAGACTTTTCAGCTGAGCTAGAGGGAGTCAATGCGCTCAGGTTGAGTAATGACTCAAGTCCTGACACTTCAGATACTGAGTATGTTCCTTATGGAAGGCCATTTGTTCCACAAACTGTGCGACGGACATCACGTCATCACGGTTGGACTTCAGGCATGTATGATGAGCGTCGTGGATACTAGAAGCAGACGACTTATTAGGAAGTTTCGTGTATCGCGTATTGTAATCTGAGAAATTCTTGTAGATAGATAAATAAGGAAGTGTTGTTAAGTCGTTATTGTACCTATATGGTACAAGTATGATGACTCTAGACTTTGTTATGAGGCTTGTAATTTATAATATGTGAAATGCATATTTAGATTTTATTTGGATTTTCATTGTGTGACTAGTTCTGTGCGTAAAGTCGATCTCAGAACACATGTGCATGATGTAACTATGAGTATTCTCTTTATGTTGCAGGACTAGGGGTTCATGGACACGGGTGTAGAAACCGAATCTGAGCAGCAGCGAATGGAACGTGAGGCCAAGGAGAAGGCCAATGCAGATGCAGGAAATTAGGGAACATTGCCACCACCACCACCAATGAGGCCGTTAATGGAGCAGAAATTTATTCAGTATATGAAAATGATGCAAGAAAACCAAAACAAGTTCATGGAAGAGCTGTTGGGACGAGCCGGGAATCATAGAGCACCTGAAGGTGGAGGAGTGAGTCTTTCTGACTTCCAAAATGCAAGGCCGTTACCTTTTGCATCAGCCCCTGAACCAATGGATGCAGAAGATTGGCTAGCGGATACAGAAAGAAAGTTGAAGACTGTAGGTTGCAATGATGAGGAAAAACTGAGGTATGAAACTCATCTTCTGACAGGACCTGCACCATCATGGTGGGAAAATCAGTTAGCCATGCAATGTTGCAGGAAGAGAGTACACTTGGGAAGAGTTCAAGCAGAGGTTCCGTGAATATCATGTTCCGAAAAGTGTTATGGAGTTGAAGCGGAGAGAATTTGAGGAGCTTCAGCAGGGATATACTAGTGTCATGAAGTATATTCGGGAGTTTAGCCAACTGTCTCGTTATGCTGAGGAAGAAATTAATACTGAAGAAAAGAGGAAGAAGTGTTTCCTGCGAGGGTTAAATCCATTTGTGAGGATGCAGTTAAGGTTGGCTAATAAGAAAACGTATCAGCAGTTGCTGGATGCAGCTATCACTTTTGAAGATGACTATAAGAATGTTCAAGAGGATAGAAGGAAGAAAGCTAAGAAGGAAACTAAGAGGATTCAAGCAAGTAAACCCAAGCCTAATCTGGAATTCAAGCTAAGGAATAGACCTTATAACAGTAATAATTCCAACCGGAGTGCAAATCCAAATGGAAAGAATATTATATGCCACAATTGCAAACTTCCAGGGCATATGAGCAGGGATTGCTAGAAACCAGTAATTGTGTGCCATGCTTGTGGCTAGAGGGGTCACATAAAGCCAAATTGTCCAAGCAAACAACAAGGATGTTGGCCTGTTAAAGATGGAAGACAAGCTAGTGGGGGCAATGGGCAGCCCAATAAAGGAGGAAATAATGTCAAGAACAACAATGGCAAGAGGAACAGACCTACCAGGAAGCTGAATTGCGCAACCCTAGAGGAGGTGGATAACTCAAAGCATGCAGTGATAGGTACGCTCAATATCCTTACCAATCCTGGAAAAGTTCTATTTGATACTGATGCAACTACTTCATTCATTTCTAAAGAATTCTGTGATAAAATCAGGATTAGAAGGGTAATGTTAGAAAACCCTATGACCATAGTTTCGGCAGGGGAAATGTGATTGTACGCCATATTAAACAAGATCAGTTTATCTCGATATGTGGTTGTACATACTTTGCGGACCTTTATGTGATTCCTTTGAAGGGAATTGCATTAGTGCTGGGGATGGACTGGATGACTAAACATGGGGCTCAGATTAATTATGAGGAGAAAACTGTCTCAATCAAAACTCCAAGTGGAGCAAGGATAGTTTACCAAGCATATAAGCACAGTCATATTGTGGTGGATCTTCAGTTGAACTCAATGAAGGAGGTTGAGTTGGAATATATTCCTGTAGTAAATGAGTTTCAAGATGTTTTTCTAGCAGAGCTACCAGGAATGCCACCAGATCGGGAAATAGAGTTCACTATTGATCTAATTCCAGGTACATCACCAATAGCTCAAGCACCATACAAGATGGGTCCAAAAGAATTAAAAGAACTCAAAGAGCAAATTGATGAGTTAGCCAGAAAAGGATTCATTCAGGAAAGTGTATCCCCATGGGGAACACCGGTGATCTTTGTGGATAAAAGGGATGGTGGAAAAAGGATGTGTGGGGACTACAGAAATCTGAACAATGTTACCATAAAGAATAAGTATCCTTTACCAAGAATTCAAGATCTGTTTGATCAAGTGAAAGGAGCTGGAGTATTTTGTAAGATCGATCTAAGATCTGGATACCATCAAATAAAAATCAAGCCAGAAGATGTTCCAAATACAACATTTGTCTCAAGGTATGGACATAATGAGTATCTTGTCGTACCATTTGCTTTGGCTAATGCACCAGCAATATTCATGAACCTAATGAACAAAATCTTCATGCCATATTTGGATAAGTTTGGCATAGTCTTCATTGATGATATTCTGATATATTCCAAGGATAAGGAAGAGCATGCTGATCATTTGAGAATAGCATTGCAGATCCTAAGAGAACACAAGCTTTATACTAAGTTCAGAAATGTGAATTCTGGTTAGATGAGGTAGAATTCCTCGGTCATGTGATTAGTAAAGATGGAATTGCTGTAAATCCATCCAAAGTTCAATCAGTATTAGAATGGACTGCACCAACCAATATCAAACAAATTCGAGGGTTCTTGGGAATGGCTGGTTATTATCGGAGGTTCATTGAAGGTTTCTCCAAAATAGCTGGACCAATGACCAAATTGTTAAGGAAGAATACACCATTCATCTGGGATGAAAGGTGTAAAGCAAGCTTCCAGGAGCTAAAGACCAGGTTAACCACCGCTCCAATCCTAGCAGTTCTAGAAACAGGGAAAGACTTTACAATATACTGTGATGCATCTAAAGAAGGACTAGGTTGTGTGTTAATGCAAGATAGGAAAGTGATTGCTTATGGATCAAGACAACTGAAACCACATGAAGTCAATTATCCAACTCATGATTTGGAGTTAGCAGCAGTAGTCTTTTCTCTAAAAGGATGGAGGCATTTTCTTTATGGAGCCAGGTGTGAGTTATACACTGACCACAAAAGTCTCAAATATTTCTTCACCCAAAAGGAATTGAATATGAGACAAAAGCGTTGGTTGGAACTAATCAAATATTATGATTTAACAATCAACTATACCCCGGGAAAAGCAAATTTTGTAGCAGATGCTTTAAGTCATAAAAGTGCAGATATTCAGCCTAGCAATCGGGAGCTACCAAAAGAGTTACAGATGGATTTGGAAAGATTAGAGCTTCAATTTATTAGAACAAAGACTTTTGGAGGATTTGCTACTATGTAGGTATTTGCAGAGCAGGATAGTGATCTTAAGCACAAAATTTTTAGACATCAAGCAGAAGATCCTTTCATTGCTGAAGAAATTCGGAGGATATCTCAAGGGCAAACATCAGTTTTTCGCCTAGTAGATTATGAGTCTTTATGGTTCCAAGATCGTCTTTGTGTTCCAGATGTGACTGAGATTCGTGAAGTAATTCTTCGAGAGGCACATGAGACACCATATTCCATTCACCCAGGAAGTACTAAGATGTACATGGACCTAGAAGAATTATTCTGGTGGAATAATATGAAAATAGACATTGCAAAATATGTATCAGAATGCCATACTTGCCAAAGGGTGAAGGCTTAACATCAAAGTCCAGCAGGACCATTGCAACCTTTGGAAATCCCGAATGGAAATGGGAGGAAATTGGTATGGATTTCATCACAGGATTTCCCATCACACCTAAACGGAATGACATGATATGGGTAATTGTTGATAGACTCACTAAAAGTGCACATTTTATTCCGGTAAATCAGAAGGATAATGCCGAGAAGTTAGTGGAAGTTTACATCAAGGAGATAGTAAGTAAGCACGGAGTGCCCAGGAAGATCGTAACTGATAGGGGATTAGTGTTCACTTCGGCATTTTGGAAGCAACTACATGAAGCACTTGGTTCAAAGTTAGATTTTAGCACAACTTATCATCCAAAGATAGGGGGTCAAACGGAAAGAACCAATCAAATACTGGAAGACATGCTAAGGGCTTGTGCATTAGATTTTGGAGGTTCATGGGAAGATCATCTACCGTTGACAGAATTTTCCTACAATAACAGCTATCAGAGTAGTCTGAAGGCAGCTCCATATCAAGTACTGTATGGAAGGAAATGTAGATCACCAATATGTTGGTATGAGCCTGGAAGTAGCAAAGAATTTGCGCCAGACTATATCAAAGAAAGACAAGATATCATTGATATAATCAAGGATAGATTGAAAATAGCTCAAAGTAGGCAGAAAAGTTATGTTGATCAAAACCGAATGTCATGGCATCCTGAAGTAGGTGACATGGTATATCTCAAAGTAAGTCCAATGAAAGAGTTAAAAGGTTCGGAGTTAAAGGAAAATTGAGTCCAAGATATATAGGGCCATTCAAGATACTGAGTTAGAATAGGACCATAGCTTATGCTTTAGAGTTACCCTCAAGATTGGCTCAAGTTCATAATGTTTTCTATCTGTCACAACTTCGGAAATGTCTTAAAGTTCCTGATGATGCAATCACACATCAAGAGATAGAATTACAAGCAGACCTAACCTATGTTGAGAAACCCTGTAAAATTTTGGAAGAAAACTAGAAAAGGCTGAGGAATAGGGCAATCAAGTACTGCAAGGTACAGTGGGAACACCATCCCGAGAGAGAAGCCACATGGGAGTGATACGTTCAAAACATATCTACTTTCTGGAACACTTTGCTATTGTTTTTCCTCTATACTTGTGTGATTTGGATACAACTAACACGGACTAACGCTGTTTTCAGCAGAATTACCTTGGTGTCTTGTTTTTGTGCAGAAAATGAACTATCAGGAAAAATCCTGGAAAATATGCCAAAAACTATTTCTCACCAGAAGATCCACGGAGCCAGAAGGGGAGATAGAGGGGAGGCCTGGGGGGCCCAGACCCACCCCAGGCGCGGGCCCACTGACCCCGCGCCTGGGGAGGTCTGGCCACCCCAGGCAGCTCCTCGGCCTCCCTCCGCGCCTATAAGTTGCCTTCTGACCTAAAAACTAAGGGGGGTTCGATAGTTTTCTAGAAAGAGTTCCGCTCCGCTGCCGCCACCAAAAACCAAGATTCGGATCTAGAAACTCCGTTCTGGCACCCTGCCGGGACAGGGAATTAGGAGAGGATCATCGCCATCGTCATCACCAACACATCTCCATCAACCACCAATGTTTAACTCATCCATGAGTGAGTAATCCCACGCTGTAGGCTTGGGGATAGTAGGGATTGGATGAGTTCTATCATGTAATCGAATAATATCTATTAGGTCATAGTGCCTAGTATCTCTATTAGTGCTATTTGACTTTGTTGCAACTTGTTGTGCTTAATGCTTGTCACTAGGGCCCGAGTGCCATGATTTCAGATATGAACTTATTATTGAATCATTATGATAGTATTGTTTGTGATCTTATTTGCAAGTTGTGTACACATATCATTGTTCGGATCCAAAGGCCCCAAAGTGACAATAATTGGGACAACCGGAGGGGATGGATGTGGTGTGAGGATCACATGTGTTCACGGAGTGTTAATGCTTTGCTCCGGTGCTCTATTAAAAGGAGCATCTTAATTGCCAGTAGTTCCCTAGAGGCCCCGCTGCCACGGGCTGGCAGGACAAAAGATGTTGTGCAAGTTCTCATTGTGAGCACGTATGACTATATTTTGCACATGCCTAGGATTGTTTAGTACTTGGATACTTATTATTATCTATCTGCAATGCCCTAGTTCTTTGAAGTTACATGTTTAGACTCGTCCATGCAACGCCCGTCCATCCATCCCTATGCCTACCACACTCGAATCCTACTGTTACCATTACTGTTACTATTGCTATTGTTTAACTGTTGATGTTGCTGTTGCTGTTGCTACTACAAACTGTTGCTACTGATAAACTTCTGTGAGCAAGAACTATTTCCAGGTGTAGCTGAACTAACAACTTAGTTGCTAAGGCTTGTAAGTATTCTTTGGCTCCCCTTGTGTCGAATCAATAAATTGGGTAATACTAGCCGCGAAGACTGTTGTGATCCCCTACACTTGTGGGTCATCAAGACTATTTTCTGGCGCCGTTGTCGGGGAGCATAGCTTTATTTGTAAGTTCACTTGGATCTATTATTGTTCACTGCTACTCCTTTCATCATGGGGAAGTCTTGTGATGGAAAGTTCCCTATTTTACCATCCACTACAAGAAGAGGTACAGTCCTAAACACCTCTGCTGCTCTTGATTCGCCGTATGTTATAAGTAAGCTTGTTACACCACCACCACATTACACACACTGCTACTACTGCTGGGTCTGAAACTGCTTTTGATGCTCATGATGTTACTTCTACTGTGCTTGATGCGAGTGGTTCATTAGGTCCTTTTCTAGATGCTACTATGGCTAGTCTAGGAAATACCAAAACTCCTAGTGAATACAGTGTTACACCTGCTAGCTCACCTGAGTCTAGTGAGAGTTATGATATTAATGATGGTTACATAGAGCTCACTGATGAATTTGTTGAAGAGTGCCGAAACACACATGGTGCTAGTGCTATTAAGAGTCTCCTTTCTAGACGTACTATTATGCCTAAGAAGTCCTATGATCCTAAGTTTGCCACCTCTCCCATAGATATTAAAGATAAAGATCATGATTTCTCTCTTGATTTATCTTATTTAGATATTGTTGAGAAAGAACCTTTTTGTGGGACTAAAAATGAGAGTGTTGTTGCTCATATGAATGAGCTTTATACTATGAGTGCTTTTTTCTCTGATGATTTTAAAATGCGCAAGTACTTTGTTGCTAAGATCTTCCCTTTTTCACTAAAAGGAGAAGCTAGGGCTTGGTTTAATAGATTACCTCTTAGTTCCATTGATAGCCCTGATTGCTTGATTGCTTCTTTCTTCCATAAATATTTTCCTCCTAGTGCTAGACATGCTGCTTTGTAGAGACTTTTTGATTTTAAACAGGGAGAAGAAGAGAAATTGCCTGAGTCATGGAAAATATTCTGTTCCTTGATTCATGCATATCCTGGATGTCCATTACCTCAGAATGAGCTTCTTGATATTTATTATAATGGACTAACTGATGATTCTAGGACCTACCTAGATAACTTTGATGATTGTGTTTCAGGAAAAGGACTCCTACAGATGCTGAAGAATTAATGAACAAGATAAGCAAGAATTATGATGATTGGACTTCAATTGAGCTGAATACACCTGAGCCTATTACTCCTGAACTAGTTGTTCCTGAACTAGTTCCAACACCAACAACAAAGAAGAGGGGAGTTATTACATTAAATAATGAAGTGATGAAGGAAGCTAAAAAGTGTCTAAAAGAGAAAGGTATTAGAGCTGAAGATGTGAAGAATCTACCTCCAATAGAAGAATTATGTAAGCCAATTCCCTACTCATCTACTATTGAGGTACACTCTCTCCAATTTAATGAAGGTGATATTCCTTATGGTAAGCCTCCTGATCAATGCTTAGTGGAACTTGACACATTTATTGTTAAACAAGGTAATTTTAATAAACAAGTTCAGGATCATTTATTGGAAAACTCTAGATCTATTCATGAGTTGAAAGGTATTGTGGAAAGAACTTCTAATGATATTAAAATGCTTTGTAAAAACTTTCAAATGGTTCAAACCCAACTTGATCAACTTGCTAAGGTGCAAAAGGATATGCTAGTTAATGCTTCAGGAAATAAACTTGCTTATGGAATTAGAACTAGGAGTGGTGCAACTACTCAAGATCCTTTATATCCTAAAGGACACCCTAAAAGAATAGAGCAGGATTCCCAACAAGGTGAGGATAGTGGTAGTCCTCGTAAGAGGAAGAAAAAGGAACATAAGAAAGTTGAGGAACCACTTGAACCTGTTGTAGATCCTAATAGTATATCTGTCTCTGATGCTGAAACTGAGAGTGGTAATATTGATGAGTCTCCTAATAAGGAGGAAGGTGAGGAAGAACTTGAGAAGCACACTAAAAATACTAGTTACACAAAGGAAGATTTTATTGCTAATAAACATGGTAAAGAGAGAGAACCTTGGGTGCATAAACCTATGCCTTTTCCAGGTAAGAAACACAAGTCAAAGGAGGAAGAACACTACAACAAGTTTTGTGAGTGGATGAAACCTTTATTCTTGCAAATTCCTTTGACTGATGCTATTAAGTTGCCTCCTTATTCAAAGTATATGAAGGATATTGTCTCTAATAAAAGGAAGATTCATAATGAGGAGATTTCTACTCTACTTGCTAATTATTCCTGCAATGGTAAGGTTCCAAAGAAACTTGGTGATCCGGGTATACCAACTATTCCTTGCTCTATTAAGAATAATTATGTTAGAACTGCTTTATGTGATTTGGGAGCTAGAGTTAGTGTTATGCCTTTTTTCACTACAAGAGACTCCAGCTAGAAAAGTTGATATCAACTGATATTTCTTTGCAAATGGCTGATAAGTCAACTACTATTCCTGTTGGTATATGTGAGGATGTTCCTGTTCAAGTTTCTCATAATTGCATGGTCTTAACTGATTTTGTTGTGCTTGAAATGCCTGAAGATGATAATATGTCTATTATTCTTGGGAGACCTTTTCTTAATACTGCAGGTGCTATCATCAATTGCAATCAAGGAAAAGAAACATTCAATATTAATGACAAAGAGCACACTGTCTATTTCCCCAAGAAGGTTGTTAAGAGATATTGTAGAGGTCTCAACCTAATAAGGTAGATTCCTCCTGTGTTTTACAATGCTAGTCCCTGGATCAATAGCTAGCATCCACAGTTAAGATGTAATATCAAGAAACAAAGGTTATAATATAACTTTATAACCAGGAATAACATAAGTTTATTACATCAAACATAGCTCATTTGGCTATTACATTATATTGCAGCGGAAATATCTATAAGTATGGGTCCTTCATCTTCAAAATGCCACAAGCAGATGTTGGTTGTAGACTTTGTAATCCTAATCAAACAATCTTCATAAAAATTCAATCAAACCTGCAACATTACAAGTTACAGCCACAAGGGTCAATACATTTGGATTGTATTGGCAAGCTTCACTATTATTTATAATGTGAGTGGATCCTAAATTTACATGCATATATGGCTAAGTAGAGTTTAAGGCATATTTGCATAAAGCAATATTTTATCCTATCTTTTCAAAAATGGTTTTGGTCCTTTGTCAAACTCTTTTCCAAGTTCCTTGAACTCCTTGGTAGAAACTCAAGTGTTCAAGTCCTTGTCAAAAACCTCTTGTGCTACTTGGTAACCCCAAGTGCATCAAGTTTTATCAAAATCTCATGAGTTCCTTGGTAACCCCAAGTACATCATGCTCTTGAGCACCTTGGTAACCACAAGTGCATCAAGCTTAACAAAATCTCTTTGAATTCCTTGGTAGACACACAAGGGCATCAAGTTTTTATATTAGAAGTTGGAATGTCGAGATCTCCCATAGTTCAAACTTTAGTTGCTCAGTATTGTCCATAACCGGGGACACGGCTAAGTACTTAGATTTTCATTAACTTCTACAGAAGGAGTACACTTTACCCACATGACACAATCCCATCTTGTTGCCACCAGTGGCCTACTGGATTAGTGCTCACCAAGATGGAGTACTGGCAGATTGAGAATGTGACGAAGTCTTTCCAAAAGGTCCTCCCATACATCATTGCTAGCTTGTCTTCAGCCCCCATGAAGCATTCCAGATCCCCATGTCCGGTAACTAAAGACAATGTATGGGTCTTCCTATTGTAGTTGACTAAGCCAGAGCCATAATAGCATGTGGTTGCACACGAAAGCCACAATTGGAGAAACATGTTCAATCTCTAAGTTTCCTAGGTGGTTTTCATTTGGAGCACAACACAAAGTGATTGCCATAGACATGGTTCCTTTTGTTGCCACCTTCTCCAAAACTTCAAGTATCCTCCACCTAGGTGGTTCATTGAGTCCTTGTTTTATTATGTAAAACACAAGTCCTTTTCTCAACCTTTGTAAAATCTCAACATGTATCTCTTTTCAAAACATAGCATGGCTAAGCATGTACAACTTCAATATTTTCACTAAGGAGTGTATAAGGAATCCTATCAGGATTTAGCATAGCATAAGTACAGAAATATCTTTTCATGCATGTTCTCAAAATCCACTAAGTATAATGAAAATAGTAGGACTTTTGATGATAGTGTCACTTGCCTTTTTGGTAGGGAATGGTGGTTCTCTCCTTGATCTTGCTAGTCTCACACTTTGCTAATTTCACTACAATCAAGCAAGCAAAACACCAATCAACTAGCATTCCAAATAATCAAACAAACACATTTCATACACACATAAAACTATGGGTTTTAAATCATGCATGCAAGCATGCAAGAGATGGTCCTAATTGCAAAGGTCGTCTCTAATAGGCTTCTTAACTTTGTAAGGTCCAAATTGGTCATTTACCAAAATGGCAAAGTCATTAGCAAGAGGGTTTTGTTTAAAAACCCATTTTTAAATCCTTTCTTCATTTTAAGTGGTGAAAATTATTATTCTCAATACCACAACCTTAAGTGGTTTCACTAAATAAGTTGTTGTTTCTCAAAGCTTGGTATCTATGGTTAGTAGGTTTGGTCCAAAACATTTTCTCCAAAGTTCTTTACTCAAAATCATTTTCATAAGAAAATCAATAGTTTTATTTAGCTAGAAATGGACTAAACCAATTAATCCATTCTAATCTTTTCCAAATTCATTTTCAAAACCATGGGTTAGTTCCTAGGGTCAGTAGGTTCACAATAAACTAATTTGCAAAAGATTTAATCCAAAAATCAGTTTTAAACAATTTTTCTACTCTAAATAAGCTCTCAAAAGATTCTGCAAAATCAAGCAAGCTAACAGATACTATTTTCTAAACTAAGGCCATGGTTGTTTAGGTCTTGCTCTCCTGAATCCATTGATATAAAATTTATAATTTTTGGACGTGTGGTTTGAAAGTTACAAGGGTTTGAAGTTTGCAAATAATTCTGATTCAAATCTGTTTTTTAGTTTTAATCCTGGCCACGCGTCGAGCCGTGATTGGCCGATACCGGTTCGTCTGGATCGCGTGCTGCGAAGCGTTGGATTTAAGTTGGATCGTGCGGCACAGAACGCGTACCTCTTCGCGGTAAGTGATCTAATCGCAGCGCTTGGATCTACATCCTACGGTGCATAGCACGTTAGTCATCGAGTGGCGGCGCTGGTGACGGCGACTGGCAGCGGCGACTCTGCTTCGCGGCGGTGCCGGCGATATAGGAAGCAAGGAAGGGGGAGAGGAAGCTCACCGGGTTCAGGAGGTCGCGGCGATGCTCAACGTGCTGTTGGTTTGATAAGGGGCGCTCGGGTACTGCGGCAATTGCTCGCCGGAGTTAGGGCTGGCGTCGGACGGCTCTGTCCACTGTCGAAGGCGAGGCTGCGATTCGTGCCGAAGCAAAATAAGTACACTGTTAGACGCGGAATTATCTGGGGATGATGTGAGCATCAATAGGAGGTGCTGGGGCGGTCGGAGTTCACCTGGAAAGTTCGCCGGAGAAATGGCAGACGGCGGTGTGATGTTGTGGTCGTCGTTGTCGCGACTCTGGGGTGCCCGCGGGTGAATGAATGGCACAGGGAGGTTTGTCTGGGAGTGGGGAAACTGTAAGTGTTCTCAGGGAAGATCGGGGTGGTGTGTGTTGGCCGCAATCGGAGATAGGAGCTCGTCGGAGACAGCGGGTGCTCGAGAAGAAATTGGAGGCGGTCTGGGGCGTGCGAGCGCGAGGTGTCAGAGGGGAAATATAGAGGATGCCCTGGCGTTTCCATCTACGTGATCAAGGCTGGTAACATCGGTCGCGTTAAAGCGAATTAAGCTGGAGAAATCAACGGCAGAACGGGGGAGAAGAACTGGTCGCTGCGGGGTGGAGAGGAAGAACAGGAGGAGTGGGGCCGTTGCGTCAGTCGGAAAAGGGAAGAGGGGGAGGTCCACATGTCAGTTCCCCCGTGGGTTTAAAAGGGAGTGTGAAACGTTTTCTTTCGGGGAAGGGGAGTTGGGCTGGTTGGTGGGCTTCCTGGGCTGGGCAGCTGGGCCAGGTCGTTTGCTCTATTTTTTTTCTGTCTAAATCTTTTTCTATTTCTAAATCTATTTTTCTGTTTTGAATTTCATCCAACTATTCAAGCATTCAAATAATTCAAACCATTGTAATGAGTTTTTGGTTCTGTTTATCACCATAAACCAAATCTCAAAATAAAATAATATTTTAAATCTCTTTTAGGTTCCATTTATTAATTAAATAAAATGGACCATGGTTTATTATTAGAATAGGGTTTGGTTTATTTAATAAAATCTTCATTTGAACTCCAAATATTTCAAAACCAAATCAGTAGGTTTTATTTGAAAATATAAGATACTTAAAATACTTGTTTAAAAAAAATGAACATAACATTTTATTTTAGGATCCATTTAATAATTAAAAATAGATTTTCATTATTAAATCAAATAGGATTTTGCTTTATTGAGATATTTATTTTGAAATCTAAAATAAAGCCAAAAACTCTCTATTAGGTTTTATTTGTGAATATCAAATATTTGGAAAACTTATTTTAAATAATTTAATAAGATTTGATGTTTCAATTAAATTGGTAAAACCTTTTATTTAAATAAAGTTGGATATTAAATCCTTATTAATTTATTTAAATAAAACCTTTGCTAATTTTATTTAAATAAAATGTTTTAATTCCCAAAGCTTGGCCAAGGTTTATTTTGGCTTTATAAAATAATCTTTATTTATAAACTCATCTTTTTCTTTTGAAACTCCAAACCTTTTATTATAAGTTCAAAATAGTAATTCCAAAATATTTTAATTTCTTTTTTTTATTAAATGTTTAACTCTTTAATTTTATTTAATTCAAATGGGTTTGAATTTCCATTTTAATTCAAAAAGTTTCTTCTGGCTCTGAAAATCAAACAAAGTTTTATTTTATTCATTTATTTTTACATTACAAGATTTGGAAAATCTTGGGATGTGACAGGCTACCACCCTTAAAATAAATCTCGTCCCGAGATTTGGGAAGGCTGGGGTTACAAGCAAGTTCAAAACAACTAGGGTACTACCACCCTTAAAATTTTCAAACAAAAATTACATAATGTCCTTCTTGGGATCCTGGGAATTTCTCTAAGCACATTTGCATGGTGTCCTTGGTTTCCATACTTGGCTCATGGGCCAAGGTTGAGTTTCTCCATAGGCTTGTTCAACTTGTTCTTCATCTTTTCTGGACAGTTGCTTGCATAATGTCCTGGATTCTTGCAGTTGAAACAATGAATGTCCTTGAGTTCTTTACGTGGCTCTTGTGGACAAGTTGCTACATAGTGGCCTAACTCTTTGTAGTTGTTGCACCATACTTGGTCAATCTCTTTATTCTTCTTGTTCTCTGGGCATCCACTGGAGTAGTGTCCCATTTCCTTACATTTACGACATTGTGCCAAGCTCATGTCTTGCTTTTGTTTCTTAAGTTTCTTTAGTCCTTTGAATTGGGTTGTCTTGTTTGGAGGTATAAGTGGTCCTTTTCCTTTGGTAGACTTGGATCCTTCTTGTTTCCTTTGTTCCACCATGGAGTAGATAGGACATTGGTTAGGAGTATGATCACTTCCTTCACATAGGTAGCAAGTGGCTTGAGAGGTAGGGCATTGTCCAATAGGATGTTCTTCTTCACAATTGGGGCATTGTCCTTCATGCTCCTTGGAAGTATGATCCTTGTCTCCACAAATAATGCAAGTTGGGGCTCCATCTAGAATAACATTCTTGTCATCCTTGTTATCATACACTCCTTTGGGGTAGTTTTCTTCCATGCTGATCATTTGGTTAGTCACCTTGAGCATCAGTTGGGATTGTTCTTCCAAAAACTTTTGCAATGCTGGATCTTTATCACTATTGTTGACTATGAACTGAGCTGTCAGTTGGTTCAACTGGTGTTGGGTTGCTATGAGCTCTTTCATGCTGTCAGCTTGGTTGGTTTTGATGTCATCAACCTTGGACTCTTTTGGAGTATTCATCTGTTTGGGTTGAAGGGAGGTTAGAATAGGCAAGATATTTCTAAGGACTTGGTTCTAATCACACACATCACAATTCACACAAACAATGTGCATGCAATCATAAACCAAACAATTCACTCAAACAACAAAGTTCAAGCACATACTTAGGCAACAAATTTTTTTTTGTTACATCACACAGGTTGGTGGGTTTGATTTAACTAAAATTTGGTGGTCCATCTATATGGTTCACTTGTGATCTTTCCTTCCTTCTTGATTCTTCTTGTATGAGATCATGGTTTCCTTGAGAAAAACTCTTGGTTGCAATACTTCAAATGATGTAGGCTCCTTCTAACTTTTGCATTCCCTCAGTCTCTAAATCTTGAGTAATATTTCCTTGTTTCACTTGTGGTCCTTAGTAGTTTCTAAGTTGGAAGTCCTTGGTGAACATGCTGAAGATGTTAAAGTCATTAGAGTTGAAGATGTTGAAGTCATTAGAGTTGAAAATGTTGAAGAAGTCCTTTGCACATGGTGTAGTCTTTGGTCATGGGGTAGGTTTTTCCATCAAGTTGAAATAGAAGAGATGTAGAGTTGATACCAAAGTGGTTAAGGAAAGGGTTTACAAGATTGTTTGTAAATAAGTTTTGGAACAAAACAACTCCTATTTTTCTAAGGGTTTTTGTCCAATCCTAGGTTTACAAATCCTACAGGCAACACAATGCTCTGATACCATCTGTAGAGGTCTCAACCTAATAAGGTAGATTCCTCCTGTGTTTTACAATGCTAGTCCCTGGATCAATAGCTAGCATCCACAGTTAAGATGTAATATCAAGAAACAAAGGTTATAATATAACTTTATAACCAGGAATAACATAAGTTTATTACATCAAACATAGCTCATTTGGCTATTACATTATATTGCAGCGGAAATATCTATAAGTATGGGTCCTTCATCTTCAAAATGCCACAAGCAGATGTTGGTTGTAGACTTTGTAATCCTAATCAAACAATCTTCATAAAAATTCAATCAAACCTGCAACATTACAAGTTACAGCCACAAGGGTCAATAAATTTGGATTGTATTGGCAAGCTTCACTATTATTTATAATGTGAGTGGATCCTAAATTTACATGCATATATGGCTAAGTAGAGTTTAAGGCATATTTGCATAAAGCAATATTTTATCCTATCTTTTCAAAAATGGTTTTGGTCCTTTGTCAAACTCTTTTCCAAGTTCCTTGAACTCCTTGGTAGAAACTCAAGTGTTCAAGTCCTTGTCAAAAACCTCTTGTGCTACTTGGTAACCCCAAGTGCATCAAGTTTTATCAAAATCTCATGAGTTCCTTGGTAACCCCAAGTACATCATGCTCTTGAGCACCTTGGTAACCACAAGTGCATCAAGCTTAACAAAATCTCTTTGAATTCCTTGGTAGACACACAAGGGCATCAAGTTTTTATATTAGAAGTTGGAATGTCGAGATCTCCCATAGTTCAAACTTTAGTTGCTCAGTATTGTCCATAACCGGGGACACGGCTAAGTACTTAGATTTTCATTAACTTCTACAGAAGGAGTACACTTTACCCACATGACACAATCCCATCTTGTTGCCACCAGTGGCCTACTGGATTAGTGCTCACCAAGATGGAGTACTGGCAGATTGAGAATGTGACGAAGTCTTTCCAAAAGGTCCTCCCATACATCATTGCTAGCTTGTCTTCAGCCCCCATGAAGCATTCCAGATCCCCATGTCCGGTAACTAAATACAATGTATGGGTCTTCCTATTGTAGTTGACTAAGCCAGAGCCATAATAGCATGTGGTTGCACACGAAAGCCACAATTGGAGAAACATGTTCAATCTCTAAGTTTCCTAGGTGGTTTTCATTTGGAGCACAACACAAAGTGATTGCCATAGACATGGTTCCTTTTGTTGCCACCTTCTCCAAAACTTCAAGTATCCTCCACCTAGGTGGTTCATTGAGTCCTTGTTTTATTATGTAAAACACAAGTCCTTTTCTCAACCTTTGTAAAATCTCAACATGTATCTCTTTTCAAAACATAGCATGGCTAAGCATGTACAACTTCAATATTTTCACTAAGGAGTGTATAAGGAATCCTATCAGGATTTAGCATAGCATAAGTACAGAAATATCTTTTCATGCATGTTCTCAAAATCCACTAAGTATAATGAAAATAGTAGGACTTTTGATGATAGTGTCACTTGCCTTTTTGGTAGGGAATGGTGGTTCTCTCCTTGATCTTGCTAGTCTCACACTTTGCTAATTTCACTACAATCAAGCAAGCAAAACACCAATCAACTAGCATTCCAAATAATCAAACAAACACATTTCATACACACATAAAACTATGGGTTTTAAATCATGCATGCAAGCATGCAAGAGATGGTCCTAATTGCAAAGGTCGTCTCTAATAGGCTTCTTAACTTTGTAAGGTCCAAATTGGTCATTTACCAAAATGGCAAAGTCATTAGCAAGAGGGTTTTGTTTAAAAACCCATTTTTAAATCCTTTCTTCATTTTAAGTGGTGAAAATTATTATTCTCAATACCACAACCTTAAGTGGTTTCACTAAATAAGTTGTTGTTTCTCAAAGCTTGGTATCTATGGTTAGTAGGTTTGGTCCAAAACATTTTCTCCAAAGTTCTTTACTCAAAATCATTTTCATAAGAAAATCAATAGTTTTATTTAGCTAGAAATGGACTAAACCAATTAATCCATTCTAATCTTTTCCAAATTCATTTTCAAAACCATGGGTTAGTTCCTAGGGTCAGTAGGTTCACAATAAACTAATTTGCAAAAGATTTAATCCAAAAATCAGTTTTAAACAATTTTTCTACTCTAAATAAGCTCTCAAAAGATTCTGCAAAATCAAGCAAGCTAACAGATACTATTTTCTAAACTAAGGCCATGGTTGTTTAGGTCTTGCTCTCCTGAATCCATTGATATAAAATTTATAATTTTTGGACGTGTGGTTTGAAAGTTACAAGGGTTTGAAGTTTGCAAATAATTCTGATTCAAATCTGTTTTTTAGTTTTAATCCTGGCCACGCGTCGAGCCGTGATTGGCCGATACCGGTTCGTCTGGATCGCGTGCTGCGAAGCGTTGGATTTAAGTTGGATCGTGCGGCACAGAACGCGTACCTCTTCGCGGTAAGTGATCTAATCGCAGCGCTTGGATCTACATCCTACGGTGCATAGCACGTTAGTCATCGAGTGGCGGCGCTGGTGACGGCGACTGGCAGCGGCGACTCTGCTTCGCGGCGGTGCCGGCGATATAGGAAGCAAGGAAGGGGAGAGGAAGCTCACCGGGTTCAGGAGGTCGCGGCGATGCTCAACGTGCTGTTGGTTTGATAAGGGGCGCTCGGGTACTGCGGCAATTGCTCGCCGGAGTTAGGGCTGGCGTCGGACGGCTCTGTCCACTGTCGAAGGCGAGGCTGCGATTCGTGCCGAAGCAAAATAAGTACACTGTTAGACGCGGAATTATCTGGGGATGATGTGAGCATCAATAGGAGGTGCTGGGGCGGTCGGAGTTCACCTGGAAAGTTCGCCGGAGAAACGGCAGACGGCGGTGTGATGTTGTGGTCGTCGTTGTCGCGGCTCTGGGGTGCCCGCGGGTGAATGAATGGCACAGGGAGGTTTGTCTGGGAGTGGGGAAACTGTAAGTGTGCTCAGGGAGGATCGGGGTGGTGTGTGTTGGCCGCAATCGGAGATAGGAGCTCGTCGGAGACAGCGGGTGCTCGAGAAGAAATTGGAGGCGGTCTGGGGCGTGCGAGCGCGAGGTGTCAGAGGGGAAATATAGAGGATGCCCTGGCGTTTCCATCTACGTGATCAAGGCTGGTAACATCGGTCGCGTTAAAGCGAATTAAGCTGGAGAAATCAACGGCAGAACGGGGGAGAAGAACTGGTCGCTGCGGGGTGGAGAGGAAGAACAGGAGGAGTGGGGCCGTTGCGTCAGTCGGAAAAGGGAAGAGGGGGAGGTCCACATGTCAGTTCCCCCGTGGGTTTAAAAGGGAGTGTGAAACGTTTTCTTTCGGGGAAGGGGAGTTGGGCTGGTTGGTGGGCTTCCTGGGCTGGGCAGCTGGGCCAGGTCGTTTGCTCTATTTTTTTTCTGTCTAAATCTTTTTCTATTTCTAAATCTATTTTTCTGTTTTGAATTTCATCCAACTATTCAAGCATTCAAATAATTCAAACAATTCAAACCATTGTAATGAGTTTTTGGTTCTGTTTATCACCATAAACCAAATCTCAAAATAAAATAATATTTTAAATCTCTTTTAGGTTCCATTTATTAATTAAATAAAATGGACCATGGTTTATTATTAGAATAGGGTTTGGTTTATTTAATAAAATCTTCATTTGAACTCCAAATATTTCAAAACCAAATCAGTAGGTTTTATTTGAAAATATAAGATACTTAAAATACTTGTTTAAAAAAAATGAACATAACATTTTATTTTAGGATCCATTTAATAATTAAAAATAGATTTTCATTATTAAATCAAATAGGATTTTGCTTTATTGAGATATTTATTTTGAAATCTAAAATAAAGCCAAAAACTCTCTATTAGGTTTTATTTGTGAATATCAAATATTTGGAAAACTTATTTTAAATAATTTAATAAGATTTGATGTTTCAATTAAATTGGTAAAACCTTTTATTTAAATAAAGTTGGATATTAAATCCTTATTAATTTATTTAAATAAAACCTTTGCTAATTTTATTTAAATAAAATGTTTTAATTCCCAAAGCTTGGCCAAGGTTTATTTTGGCTTTATAAAATAATCTTTATTTATAAACTCATCTTTTTCTTTTGAAACTCCAAACCTTTTATTATAAGTTCAAAATAGTAATTCCAAAATATTTTAATTTCTTTTTTTTATTAAATGTTTAACTCTTTAATTTTATTTAATTCAAATGGGTTTGAATTTCCATTTTAATTCAAAAAGTTTCTTCTGGCTCTGAAAATCAAACAAAGTTTTATTTTATTCATTTATTTTTACATTACAAGATGTGGAAAATCTTGGGATGTGACAGATATTGCCTGAATTCTATTGAAAACATTGAAGGCATTAAGGTTGGAGAAATATATTGTCCCATTCCACAAGAAAATTTTGGAACTATTATGATTGGGACCATTGCTATCAAGTATGAGGTAACATAATCACCTTGTGGATTGCAAAGTTTTGGTTCATATAAGATTATTTTGGTAACAAGACTTGATCAACCTTGTTAAAAAAAGGATTTTAATGAACAAAATAATGTTTTCACTGTGGTTATACTGCCTCACTTTTATTTTTCTCCTTTCCAATCTTTGCTCTTCGTCGTGCCTAATTTAAAGGCGTTAAAGAAAATTACTTGTTGGGAGATAACCCAAGAGTTTACTTGAGTCTTGGAAATTATTACTTCAGTAATGACCTCTACTTATCCTTTTTGTTTGCTTTTTGTGCCAAGAATGACCTCTAATGAGAGGGAAGTAAGATTTGGGGAGTTGCTGTCCCGAAACAGATTTCTGTCCTCCACCATAAAAGTTCGTGAGGAGTCTCTGTAAGTAGGATTGAGATGAAAATTTACGTATAAATCCCCCAGTGTGTTAGATAACTTTCGTTAGTTTAACAATTTTTGCTTTGAGCAACAGAAGGTCTTCGGAAAAATCAGTTTCTACATGCTGGTCTGTTTTGACAGACTTCTACCATTATTTGCATTTGCTTCTTATTGATTCCTTTTCAGGTTCTTTTTGGGAAATTGAGCTTTTTGAAGGAGTTGCTATAGTAGCTTGTGTTTTTAATGAAAATTCTTGCTGTTCCAAAGCTTTGCTGGAGGTCTAGTATCTTTTGAATAAACTAATGTTGCTAATGAAGATTGTGTGAAGATTTGTATGAAAGAAAAATTTCAGGTGTAGAGAGAGGTTGATGTAATGAGATGAAGAATGGACAAAAGCTCAAGCTTGGGGGAGCCACTCCATGTCACCCCAAGAATTACTCAAGAGGTACAAGCATCAAAGCTTGGGGGTGCCCAAGGCATCCCCTTCTTCATCAATAAAAATCTCAGGTCCTTCTAGACACTTCGTTTTTATTGTTTCATGCACAGTTGTGTTATTCTTGGAGCGTCTTAGTTTTTGTTTTTGGTTTTCTTTTGCTTCGTTTGGTTTTGCGTTGGTTGCCTTATAAAAAAATCGAAAACACCAAAAATATTTGTTGTTCTTCTTTGGTTTTGTGAGTTCTTTGCAGGGTTCAGCCGTCCTTAGTGGTTTTGGTTTCATGTTAATTATTCAAGTCACACAAGTGATGGGCAATAATGAAGATTAAGACAACTCGAGGTGTGGTACGAGGCTGGTAACAAACTCTATTTGTTTCATTTTTGTACATATACTCATCATTGTGGGCATGCTTAGCCTGTTTGTGTAAGGTGTATGTCAGTATGGATGCTTAGTAGTTCTTGCTTGTCTATGATTAACTCCAGCTTGCTAATAGTTTGTAGCTTGTATTATGAATGTTTGCTTGCATTGTTTTATTCATACTTTGGTATGATATTGTGGTATCCTCCTCTGACTGTTCATGTGAATCGACTTCACACATGCTCACGCATGCATATGACTAATCAATAGTCAGTAAGTCTCAATGATTTATTTTGCCTCAGAGTTCTTGTATCACTTTCATGCCATAGTTAGTCCTGTTTTGTTGCAAGCATGATTATGACAGCTATTGCTCTCTCGTTTGTCGCTCTCTCTATTGCTAGCCTTCACTTGCACTGAGTATGTGCTCTACCTGTGCTTCCAACTCCCCAAAACCAATATTGCCAGCTGTGTCCATCATACCTAACTATTAACATCATTTGCTATTTCAGTGCATATTATATATGCCGTGTTTTCTTCCAGAATAAAATGTTTGTATGTTTTGAGAAAGTTAGTTAGTAAAGCTCTCATGAACTTGATGGCACACTTTATTCCTTGCGTTTAATAATCCTGAACCATTGTGACTAGTCCATGAAAGTTAGATGCTCGCTTATTATATGCTGGGAGTCAGTAGAACCATGCTGTCACGAGGAACACTTTCAACACCTGTTGGATATCTCATCCAGTTGATACTTTTCTCTTTTGTTTACGGATGTCGACGATGTGAAATAAAAGGGGAAGTTGTTAGTTCATGGATTTTATACATTGTGTTAGAGAAACGCTTGGGCCGCTAGCCTAATCCATGCTTAATCATGGTGGAAACTTGTAGCATTACTATAATGAGCATCTATGAAGCGTCCTCAATAAAAAGCTATGCATATGGTAAATAAAAAGATTACTGAGATGCTCATTGTTTGCTTGCCTTGTCATTTTGGTTATGGGAAAGATCTTGTACCATGTGCAAGGGGTACCCCATTGGCGGTTCTCGATGATATGCATGTATTTACAATGACAAGAACTTTCAGGTGACCAAATTTGAGTAGCATGCGGAGCGACCCTCGTACTCAAGGGATGTGGGATTTCCAGTATATGGTCTGTCAAGCATATGATTCAGAGTGGACCTCACTTTCACCTTAACCACATGAAGATGCCTATGATAGGGGCAATGAGAGCTCAAAGCTAATGAGTACCTTCCTTTCAGCATTGGGAATCCTTTCAAACCTTCACAAAACCGTTTTCATAATTTTGTTGAGTCACCACTTATTCTATGAGCACCATCTTGAGAGCATAGTTGTCATTTTTGTGTTTTTTCCAAAACTTGGTTAATTATGTCATGAATTTGATGCTTGTATCTCTGATATCTTTATCTCTAGTCTTCATATGAACTTCAGAGGTACCTCAGCATTTATATTATGCTCTTCAAACAAAGGCAAGCGAGATACCACTCTATCATACCTTATTATGAGCATTGCAATGTTGCTTATGTTTATGTTTCATGCTACTTATTATTATTGAGTTGGTTTCTCTTCATAGCTTGCATTGACTATTGAGTAGTCTTAGTTGCATAATCCTTATTATGAATTTTCTAAGCATCTACTCCTGTGCTGAGAATATTTACATCATATGAAGCAAAGTGTTCGTGAAAGTTCTTTTATAGCACTCAGTTTTCAACTGAATTGCTTGAGGACAAGCAATAAGCTAAGCTTGGTGGAGTTGATACGTCCAAAACGTATCTACTTTCTCGAACACTTTGTTATTGTTTTTCCTCTATACTTGTGTGATTTGGATACAACTAACACGGACTAACGCTGTTTTCAGCAGAATTACCTTGGTGTCTTGTTTTTGTGCAGAAAATGAACTATCAGGAAAAATCCTGGAAAATATGCCAAAAACTATTTCTCACCAGAAGATCCACGGATCCAGAAGGGGAGATAGAGGGGAGGCCTGGGGGCCCAGACCCACCCCAGGCGCGGGCCCACTGACCCCACGCCTGGGGGAGGTCTGGCCACCCCAGCCAGCTCCTCGGCCTCCCTTCGCGCCTATAAGTTGCCTTCTGACCTAAAAACTCAGGGGGGTTTGGGCCCAGTTCTTTTGGCAGCTTAACAAATAAGCTGCCCCTTTCCCAGCTTCTCTCATAAGTCGCTCAACTTATCGGTTGGGACTTCCAAACTAATTATCTCATAAGTAATTGAGAAGCTTCGGCTAATAAGCCATGTGGATTATAAGAGAAGCTGGACAGGGGGCAGCTTATTTTTTAAGCTGGCAAAAGAACTGACCCTTGATAGTTTTCCAGAAAGAGTTCCGCTCTGCCGCCGCCACCAGAAACCAAGATTCGGATCCAGAAACTCCGTTTTGGCACCCTGCCGGGACGGGGAATTTGGAGAGGATCATCGCCATCGTCATCACCAACACATCTCCATCAACCACCAATGTTTCCATCATCCATGAGTGAGGAATCCCCCGCTGTAGGCTTGGGGATGGTAGGGATTGGATGAGTTCTATCATGTAATCGAATAAGACCTGTTATGGCATAGTGCCTAGTATCTCTATTAGTGCTATTTGACTTTGTTGCAACTTGTTGTGCTTAATGCTTGTCACTAGGGCCCGAGTGCCACCATCTCAGATCTGAACTTATTATTGAATCATTATGATAGTATTGTAAGTGATCTTATCTGCAAGTTGTGTACACATATCATTGTCCGGATCCAAAGGCCCCAAAGTGACAATAATTGGGACAACCGGAGGGGATGGCTATGGTGTGAGGATCACATGTGTTCACAGAGTGTTAATGCTTTGCTCCGATGATCTATTAAAAGGAGCACCTTAATTGCTAGTAGTTCCCTAGAGGCCCCGCTGCCACGGGCTGACAGGACAAAAGATGTTGTGCAAGTTCTCACTGCGAGCACGTATGACTATATTTGGAGCACATGACTAGGATTGTTTAGTACTTGGATGCTTATTATTATCTATCTGCAATGCCCTAGTTCTTTGAGTTACATGTTTAAATTCGTCCATGCAACGCCCGTCCATCCATCCCTATGCCTACCGCACTCGAATCCTACTATTACCATTACTGTTAGTATTGTTACTGTTTCACTGTTGCTGTTGCTACTATAAACTGTTGCTACTGATAAACTTCTGTGAGCAAGAACTATTTCCAGGTGCAGCTGAACTGACAACTCAGTTGTTAATGCTTGCAAGTATTCTTTGGCTCCCCTTGTGTCGAATCAATAAATTGGGTAATACTACCCGCAAAGACTATTGTGATCCCCTACACTTGTGGGTCATCAGGGAGAAGAAGTTGATTTAAGAAAAGCCTATCCAGAGCTGTTCAGGTACATTTCAGCAAACTTCGGTACGAAGTTTAATTTAAGGGGGGAAGTCTGTAACATCCTAGCATTTAGGAACTAACAAAGGGTAGATTTAGGAATTTTGACATGACCTTTATGAAACAATGTGTTTTGGGGAGAATTTTAAATTCAAATTTGAAATGTGAGTTCATATTTTTAGAAACTTGGAATTAAGATTTAATAATAACATTTAAATCAAGAAACAATAAATAATAAACAGAAACTCTAAATAAGACTTGTAATCAAACAAATGATTATTTATTCCATATATTCATTTCATCAATAAGTTAGAAACAGTTATATATTAAGACAATAAAGAATTCATACAATAATGAAATTGCAAAAGGAGGAATATTTGCATATTGAGAATTATTACAATATTCCTTACAAAAGAATAAAATAAACATTACAAGGTTTACATCTGTCTAAAGGAAATCTACACTACTCTTGAATCTTGAAATCTTGTACCTCCAAAACAAAGAACAAACTAAAAGAAAAACAAAGGTTAAGTTATTAATTTTTACTCTCAGTAGAGAATAGTGAGATGCACTGTTCCATTTTACATCATTGAGTAAATCTTAAGGGGCAAGTTTCACCAATATGAAAGAATTAAATCTTTCATAATGAATAGCCACAAGTCAAATGATTCCAATCAATAAGTGGGGAAAGTTTCACCAGGCAGATAAATGGTAATCAGATAAAAAGGTAGAACATTTCCCTGAGCATATCCACAAGAGTGTAGCAGGCACACAAGTAGCTCACACAACTAAATGCATGGATGTGCTGTCAACATAGCCGCAGCTGCCTACATAAGCAAAAGATCTCAACACAGCCATGGGCAAGCACAAGTGCACCATTTCTTTGCACATACCACATCAGAACCAGCAGCTTAGCCATAGCCAAGCCAATCAAACCAGCCAAACCAAAGCACCACCAAAGATCAACCAAACATCACCAGATGGTGACATAAGGAGGGGGAAGAATCAGGTGGACAGCAAGTCCAAGCCATAGAAGCTAGGAGGAGAAGGCTAGATCAAGGCCAAGCATAGGAACTCAGGGAAACAAGAATAGCATCAGAGGTGAAGAACAGGATCCAATCAGCAACATCAACATCACCACCATCATCATTTTTGTGGTGAGTGTCGTAAAACCATCACATGATCTATTCATATTATCTAGACATAAGCATGTGTTGTTTTATGAAACAATCTCTCAATAATCACCTTGGTGAGGTGAATCTATCCTAGAGATTTTGAGTATAAAGATCAGAAATCAAACCTAGCCAAAAGCACCAATTTCCCAGACCGGCCTCATAGAGTTTGATGTTAACACATGCAACTTAAATAATCCATCATTTTTTCTTACCAGATGAGGGCACATATCCCAGAGGGAGTAGCACCTATAATCTTATAAGTTAGAAACAAACCATTCACTTAACCAGCTAGGACCTAGATCCTAGAGCCTCAGACCAACATCATAGGCCTGATCAAACAATAAGCTTCCCAACTTATTTATAAGTAAAGTCAGCAACAAGATTTACTTATGTATCATTCTAAGAAGGTTTCATAAGCACTGATCTTATCACTAAGACAATCAAATAGTCCAACCTGCACAAATCAACTATCAAATCATTTCCCAGAGACCAGACTCAAAGATCATATCATATTTATCTATTCATTTTCAAAGAATCATTTGATTCTATTGAATAAAATTCAGATTAAGCATAAATAGGCAAGCCAACCAACACTAAGGTAGAGAATCATCACTGATAGGGTCACTGTTAGTATCAGGATACTGACAACAGATGAACACACTAAGCCACCATAGTATCAACCAGACGCAATACTATGAAACCCTAGCATTTGATCTAGTATTAGCCTCAGACCAATAACAGCACCACATAACCAAAGGATGACCACAAGCACTGAAGTGCAGAGCACACAAATTCTCACCAAGCATCATTACCAGGCCATAACATCATTCTACCAGCAACAGAGATGAACCCTAGTATCAGTGCAACCAAAAAATATAGATTGGCCACTACATACACACAGAGGAACTCGAGGTGTATAGATGCACTAGGGTTCACAGAAGCACAACTCACCGGAGGTCCTCGCTGATGAATTGAAGAGGAAGAAGAGGTGCCGACAAGCTCGTGGCAGCACGGGGAGCACCCCAGGGGGCGCTGCAACCCGCACCAGCCATGGTGGCAGGCACGGCAGCGGCCATAGTAGCGCATAGCACCGCACACCACCATAGGACGATCAGCTGCGGTGGTGGCACCCAACCCCAAACCCTAGGGTTCGGGAATGGAGCTAGCATAGCCACATGAGAGCTCCAAAGTCAAATCAAAGCGGAGGAGATGAACCAACATAGTCGACAACCTCACCCTACACCACGACAACGGCCAGGGAGGACCACGACGGCGAGCATCGCTCAGTGGTGGCGCCAGCACCCCATAGGGTCGAGGGGGAGAGGAGATGAGGACGAGAGAGGGAGACAGCTGAAGTGGCTGAGAGGGCTAGGACCCCTTTGGGGAGCCTTTTGGTCATGTCCACTTGGGCCAAAACGGCCCAATAAGCCTAACAGGGCCAGCCCAAAAACTTAAAACAAGTTTTAATAATTAAGAAAAGACCAAAATACCCCTAAACTTTAATAAATTCTAGAAAATAAAATAAAAATCTAAAAATTATAAATAAAATATTTTTGGATTCATAATAATCTAATCTATCTAAATAAATTAAGAAAAAAAAATTTATGCATATAATTTTTGATCAATTTTTTTATAATTTATGTATTCCTTATGGAATTTAATAAAATTAAAGAAATAAGACAAAAATAAATAAAATCACTTTTATTACCTACTAATATTGTAGTATTTTATAAAAATACTAAATAAATGTTTAGTATCATAAAAAAGAGAAATTATTTTATATAAATGATAATCCTTAAAAGAATTATTAAAGAATATATAATATAATATAATATAATATAATATTCAATAAATATTAATAACTAATATTTACAAATCCTTTACTTAAAGGAATTTATTGCAACTAAAATAATTAGGTAAAACACACAAAAAGAAAGAAATAAATAATGCATTACATTACTCTGCATAATCATTTTGCCTCCTTAAATATTGTCCTTACCGGGCAATAATGATGATTTGTAGACATAGAAGCTCAAGGTCCAGTGCAAGCATTCAACTTCACTACCTTGCAATCACAAGGCAAGTTCATCACTTGCTCATGTCCTTTGAAGAGTCTTTATCAAAGTATTTCTAAATTGTGTGTTATCATCTATGTTTCCGGGAAAAGAAAATATTATTTTCTCAAATAAATAAATTATAGATATCATCCTAAGTGATGATATAATAGGCAATAGAACCTAGGTTTCTATTTGCAACAATGATGATTAACTAGGAACTTAACAACCCATGACATTAGTGATTCTAGCACCGTATAAAACGCGTTAACCATGAGATTTGGAATGGGAAAGTCAGCTGTATCGTTTTCCTCCCATATGGAGGCAAGACGACCTTAACGTGACATTGTGATTCCTTGTGTAGATCCAACATATGGGTGGGCACCCTTATGCCCCACATTTTGGTGTCTAGATTATCTTTGAATGGTTTTTAGTGGTATAGTCCATTTAATATGGCACTTACTAGGGCATCACCAGGTCATAGAGTCTTCGGGAACTCATCAGGGTTTTAGCCTGCCCGAAAGGGGGCTTAATGGAGGTGATCCATCCCCGAAGGATCGTGCAGACATATGGGGTCGCGGAGAGGGCAGTGATTGGCTTGGACCAACTACCGGGCCCCACATCATGGAATTGTGGACGGGAAAGTACACCCGGTTGTGCAACAAGGAGTTGATTTCTCATGGGTAAAGTAACGCACATTTGTAGAGTGTAAGGATTGTAACTTGTTACTCCCTATTTCGAGAATGAGCTATGAACACGGCAGGAAAGGAACTCCATGAAAGTTCTGGTCAACCTGTGAAGGCTGATGGTCATAGATTTTCATAATAAAATCAATCTTTGAAGAAAGATTTACAAAAAACTGCATAGTGCCAAGTACTTATCATCCAAGGTGGTAGATAGAGCATCAAACTTCCCACCTTGCATATAATGAACCTTCTGGGTAACGATGTTACTCACCCTTTCCTTTGATCCATTTCTTAGACTCTGAGGATCCCGAAGATACTCCAATGTATGCAGCTGAGAGCCAAGAGGAGGTCTTCTATGAAGAGCCCAATATGTATGGATCCGTAGAAGGGGAGGACTATGATATCTTCTACGGAGGAGAGTACCAAGAGTCAGAATAATTACCATAGTTCTAGGAGCCAATTGAGCCGATCAACATGAACAATATATAACAATAAGTTGTTGAGCTCAATTTGGAGTTTAAGTTTTCACTTTGAAACTTCCGCTGGAACACTTATATTTTGGTTTGTAAGTTGAATATTTTGGAAGTCTTGAACTTATGGTATTGTAATAATAATGTGTGTATGTTTGTAATATGGACCCGCAATGTTTCTGTTGTACCACTCTGAGGGATGTGATATTTACGGAACGGTGTTCTATGGATGTCATGTCAACGACTATAGTGTACTAAACATGCAGTGGTATGCTGGGTCACCGCAGTTGGCGAGGATCTTGGGATCCACTTAAGGCTGCTCTTGTTGAATCACGAGTGCCCTTGGTTGTGGACGGTTCGCTTCACGTCTTGGAGGTCTTGCAGAGAGGTCACCATCATAGATTGACATTGTGGCGTGTCCCGGAGATGGTACCGCTTGAGAGGAGATCATGGAGTGAAGGATGGGTCTGTCATTGTGCCTTGAAGCGCGATGGCGTGAAGAGCTTGATTCACTTGAGGAGTCTCGTGACGAGCTTGAGGCGCGAGACCGCGGCCTTGCTAGCCCATCAATGAGGTGTTGAAGCTTGTCATCCATTGCGGCAAGGGCATGATGAAGATCTTCATTTTGATGGCCGAGGTTGTGTTGCATGGCATACATTTGTCCTCGGACCTCCTCAAAGCGGTTGTTGATTTTCTTGAACTCCACTCGTGTTTCACTAAATTGTTCGTCTTGGCGCTGCTCAAGGGAATCACAACGGTAGTTGAATTCTCCTTAGATCTTCTAATGATCCAACCTTGTCATGTATTGTGTGTCTCCCTCTTGAGGTGGCGTTGGTTGGGACGACTCACCGTTCCTGTCCATGATGCAAAGCCAACAATGATTGTATATGGAGGAGAATACGTGGGGAGTTAGCCTTTTACCACATTGGAGATTGTATCAAAACAAATGCCATACAAGAGAGCTAAGAGCTTGCAAAATGAAATCGCAAAGAAACTCACACACAAGGAAACTACAACTCTCAAAAGCTTTTGGTGGAAGGTTAGGATTGTGGAAAACCAAATGAAACGATCCAAGACAAAGGTTATTGTTCTAGGTGGTAAAGAACCAAAGATCAAAATAAAAAAGGATACGATGTACAAAAACACTAGAAATCACACACGTGGAGATGAATGGGGTTAGCACGACTATGAAACCGAGCACAAAATGTCCTAACGTAGACTAATCTCGGTGTCGTGCCAACGCAAGGAGATACCACAAATCGTTTGCCAAAAGAGGGTTAAGCAACGGATTTGTGCACTTGCCTTGGTCGCGCTGTTTCCACTCTCTTTTCTTACAAGCTTGATACTCTCTTTGTATTGGGAGACTATGTATCTTTCTATTTTTCTTTTGCTTTTTCTCTTTTTTTATTCTTTTTTCTCCCTTTATATACTACTATGTTAACTTTTGTATTTGCCCTTACACTCTTATTGTCGAAAGGCAAGTGCACAATGCTTAGACAAACACAAAATGAGCTGCTCTCATAGGATAGATACACACAAAGGAAGATATGGGGCTGTCAAGGTGGCGCAAGTTATACCTTCGGTATTGTTGACGACTTGCAACCGTTTGTGGGGACGATGTTTGGGTGTCGCGGTGTCGACGAGCGCGCGATGAACGTTGTTGCAGAAGCTTTTGTTAGTATGACGACAAACACGCGAAACACGAACAAACAAAAGAGGATAATCAGAAAACGAATTTGAGGTGCAAATGGAAAAGAAAAACTGTCAGTTGCGGGCGGTAGTACCGCCACCTACGACTGGTAGTACCGGTGATTTGCGGTATACCGCAAGTTGCGACCGGTAGTACCGCTTAGAGCGGAACTGGGACGCAATCAACCTGGAAAAACCTCAAATTCGTGGTAATCTAACCGAAAAGCTGGGCTAGAAACACATGAAAAAGGTAGATCGACTCCAAAAGAAATGTTCTATGGTCCAAAACCACGAAAAACTCACCAAAATCAGAGATCGATACGGAGGCAAGTTGGGGCTCTTTTTTGGCAATTTTTGATTTTATGGTGGATAGAAGAAAAAAATGAGGGGAAATTCGTGATCAACCTTGCTCTTGATACCAATATGTTAGGGGTGACCCCTTGGGGATGCCCGATCTTTCACGAATCCCGTGGAAATCGAGAAGGGTGTGAGGGGGATGAGGAGGGGGGATGAAATCCACGAACTCACACGCGAAGTACTCGATGAACACACACACTCACGAAAACACGATACAAGCCGATAGCTCACGTCGGTTGCAACCGGTCCAACACAATCCCTAGGATCGGCGTTGGGAAAGACACTCTCCCACGACCAACAACGGGGGTGAGAGGTTTGATGAGATCTTGACTACTTGGAGACGAGACATCGACTCCAAGGACTTGTACAACTTGAACCACGAGGCAAAATCCAAGAGGCGGGGGATAATTGGTGCTCCTTGTCAAGGAGCATGAGACTAGTAATTGATAGATCCTCAATGGGTTTCTTCAATTACAATTATCCAAGACTGGTGTTTACAATAGAGGGTGGGGGCTATTTATAGGCCAGCCACATAAACAGAGGTAGTTTGGGAACGAAACGGTAAAGTATAGTAAGGGGGTACATGGCGCTGGGCCGAGTTGGCGCGTGCAGGTACAGATACGCCCGGTAGTACCGGACGCAGGACCGGTAGTACCGCTCTTGGTACCGGTAGTACCGCTCGCAGTCCTGGAGCTTCAGTTGGATCCTTCAGTAGTAAGCAATAGCAGAGGGCGGTAGTACCACTGACCGGTAGTACGTTCCAGTGTCCGATAGTTCTGCTAAGGCCTGGGGCTTCGATGGATTCCTTCTGGAGTGCGTGGTAGTAGTGCCTGATAGTGCCGCGCGTCTGGTAGTACCGGTGGTGGTATCCGGTAGTACCACTGGGGATAGAAGGTTGTCGGTCGCTTCCGTCGTTGTTGCTCCTTTTCATGGGTCCTTTTCTTCATACCTGAGGATGCAAAGAGTCGGCGTATGAAGTAGCAAGCCATCCAGGGGAGTATCAAAATCACACGGGGAAAGGAGCGAGTTAACCTTAGCTCTTAGGAGTTTGGCTCGAGCGCGAGTCATTGGTCCACTTGGGGAACTAGTAGGAATAGATGTAGTAGTGTTCGTAGGACGGGCTGCATCGTAACAGCTGCCACAGCCGTTCCTCGCATGGCCTGAATCTCCTCCCCTCACATAGGCCGAAGTCCCATTATCCCATTTGTGCCTCTCCTCTCGCTCCAACCCCACGCCGGCCTCTCCTGCGGTAGCTTCTAACTTGCCGTTGCTTCCCACTCGTGCGGTGTCGGTAAAGCTTTTTCTCTATTTGAATTGAATCTTAGAATCTTCCCTATGACCAATGTCCTGTTCATCTTGCTACACTTATACTGATCCGATGGGGCAAACTCGAAAAGCTCAGGAAAGATTCTAATTACCTGTGGATGTCTACAGTGTTAGCAAATAATCACTAGGACACCAAAACGGTGTCGTGTGCATGTGTGTCCCAAGTAGAAGACCGAGTAGAAGTAAGTTTCCACAACCGATTCGTATTGGACATGTGTGTCTTGCCGGGTATATATACACCCATGTATTGCCTCTGTAAGCAACCGTGAGATTCAATACAACAGCAGGACCGAGAGGGCCCTGTAGCCATCGGGATTTTTTACGTACATGAGTTGAGAGAGCTGCTCGTGATTGATCAGGCAATAGCTTGCTCGTGATTGATCAGGCTGATATCCTTGCTATTGGCTGGTTCTTGTACGTACACGCGACTCGCCGGAATACTTTGTCGTCGTTACGCCAGACTGCACTCGGCGTTTGGGGCTGGGACAACAATTGGTATTAGAGCCTCACGGAGGATCTCCTAGTAACGGGAGGTCATGACGGACAAGGAGCTAGGCGAATACTCCGGTGCGGCTGCAGGTGCATCGGTGTCATTGCAGTACCCGCGGTATGATCGCGACAACTACAGAAACGGATTGAGTGGGCAATGGAGGGCAACGATATCTGGGAGGCTGTCGATCCCGGCGGCGATGAGTTTAAGAAGGGGCGCGTCGAAGTACCGCAAGGACCGACAGGTACTCACGGCCATCGGCTCCGTGGTGCCGGCGGACGTGATGCAGCACCTGATCTCGAAGGTCTCTGCAAAGGAGGCGTGGGAGACACTCAAGACGTTGAATCTTGGGCACGAGCGCGTCTGTAGGGCGACCCTACAAATCTTGCAGAAGAAGTACGAGAACCTGGAGATAGGAGGAGATGAGACGCTAGACGCTTTTGCCTCGAGGGTAGCCACAATTATCAACGGGATTCACGCGCAAGGTGAGAAGCTGGAAAATATCTCAGTCGTAATGCGTTTCCTACGCGCAGCGCCGCCGCGGTAAATATCTGTGGTGTCGGCAATCGAGCAATGCGTTGATCTCACCACCCTCACAATGGATGACCTGGTTGGATGGTTCAAGGCGCATGACGAGCGGATGTAGATCACCTACGGCGGCGCGAATCAAGATGAGCACCTCATGCTTAGACGTGCCCAGTGACAGGCAATGGTCGCCAAGGAGAGGAGCGATAAAGCATCTGGCAGTGGCGATGGTGTTGGAATTATGCCCTAGAGGCAATAATAAAGATGTTATTATTATAATTCTTGTTCATGATAAAGTTTATATTCCATGCTAGAATTGTATTAAGCGGAAACTTTGATACTTGTGTGGTTTATGAACAACACCGCGTCCCTAGTACGCCTCTATGGACTAGCTCATTGATTAATGATGGTTAAGGTTTCCTAACCATAGACATGAGTTGTCGATTAATAATGAGATCACATCATTGGGAGAATGATATGATGGACAGACCCAAATCAAGCAGAGCAATTAGATCGTGTCATCGTGTTCATCTTTGCGAAGCTATTTCTTATGTCAAATATTGTATTCCTTAGACCATGAGATAATGCAACTCCCTGGTATCGGAAGAAAGCTTTGAGGTCATCAAACGTCATCCTATGAGAGGGTGATCATAAAGGTGTCTCTTAGGTGATCGGAAAGTACTTGTTGGGTTGTATGTATCGAGATGGAATTTGTCCCTCCCAAGTCGGAGAGATATACTTTGGGCCCACTCGGTAATCGATATCAACACCGCTTGCAAGCACGTGGTTAAGGAGTTAATCACAAAGTGATATCGGATTACGGAACGAGTAAAGTACTTGTTGTGAACGAGATTGAACTAGGTATGACGATACCGACGATCGAACCTCGGGCAAGTAAAATATCGCGTGAGGAAGGGAATATGTATATGGGATTAATTGAATCCTGGCATTGTGGTTCATCCAATATGATCATCGATGAGTATGTGGGAGTCAATATGGGTTTCCAGACCCCGCTGTTGATTATTGATAGAAGATCATGTCTGCATATTCTCGAACCCGTAGGGTCACACACTTAACGTGTCTCGACGCTAGGATAGAATGGACAATTGGTTTATGAGTTTTTGTTCGGAGTCTCGGATTGGATCCAGGACATCACACGAGGTTCCGGAATGGTCCGAAGAATAAGATTCATATAAGGCAAAGAAGTTTTTGGAGTTCGGAATTGTTTCGGATTGTTCGGTATTGTACCGAAAGCTTCTAGAACCTTCCGGAGTGGGACCAACGTGGCCCCACTTGTCGGGAGGGGGCGTGGGCTTACGAGGGAGTGCCCTGGACGCATTGGGACAGGGGCACAAGGCCCCATAGGCCCAGCCAGCCAAGCCCTAGGGGAAACCCTAGGGAGAGCTTCTAGAAGGTGTGGGGGGGGGGGGAACTTGCCCCCCACTCCTCCCTCCTTGGCTGCCGGCCCTAGGCTTGGAGGAGGGGCAAGGGGAAGCCGCCCACCCCTCTATATAAAGAGGGCTGGGGGCGCACCCTCCCCCACACACCTCCTCAAGCCCTAGCCGCCCTGCTGCCCTCCTCTCTCTCCCCCTCCCGACTACGTGTAGGCGAAGCCCTGCCACAGAAACTCTCCACCGTTTGCACCACGCCGTCGTGTTGTATATCCAACCTATCTCTCCACCCCACTTGCTGGACCGAGGAAGGAGGAGACGTCGAGGTGCCGTACGTGTGCATCTCTCGGAGGCATCGCCACTTGCGGTGTTGGATCGGATCGGATCGCGAGGAGGAGAAGCGAGTACGACTACGTCAACCACGTTCCGTCGAACGTTCCGCTGTGCGAATCTTCAAGGGTATAAATATCTCATCTATTCCCCCTCGTTGTTTGCATCTCCTAGATTAGATCTTGGCTTCCCCGTTCGCATCCGTAGAATTTTTTTGATTTACTATGTTGCGAAACCCTTTAGTGGTATCAGAGCTAGATCTATGCGTAGATATGTTTCACGAGTAGAACGCAACATGCTTGTTGCGGGCGTTGATGTTTTCTGTTGCAAGCCTCTTGTTTGTGTACTTCTTATGACGCGGGATAGTGAGATCGAAACGGTCCAGGCCAACTTTACGCGACCTCGTTCGCGAGACAGGCTCTGCACTTGACGTGTGGTTTGTTCCACACATGCGGCTGGTGGATGCCAGTTTCTCTCACTCTAGTTGTCATGGGATTTACACCGGAGTTTGGCAACCATAATATCACCGTTGTGGATTTCCGTAGGTAAGAATCGTTCTTAGCTTCTTACTCCCATAAGCCACGTAAAACATGCAACAACAAAGTAGAGGCGTCTAACTTGTTTTTGCAGGGAGTGTTTCTGTGATATGGTATGGCCCAAGATGTGATGTGTATGTTGTATGCAATGATCATGTTTTGTAATGTTTCACGACTTGCATGTCGATGAGTACACAACCGGCAGGAGCCATATGGTTGTCTTTATAATTGTGTATTACCTGTGTGTCAACTTCTTATACGCCATGTAATAGCTTTGCTTTAACGCTAAGTAGTTAGCAATAGTTGTAGTTGCTATTCATGGTGGAGGCAATCATGGTGGAGTGATGGAGATCATGCTGGCACGCACAAGATGGAGATCATTGCGCGGAGATTGGCTATACCATGTCACATAAAATTATATGCATGTGATGTTTATCCTTTTATGTATCTTATTATGCTTAGATCGCGACGGTAGCATTATAAGATGATTCATCACTTAAAGATCAAGATAAAACTGTGTTCTCCCCATGTATGCACCGTTGTGAAAGTTCGTCATGTTCAAGCATCACGTGATGATCGGGTGCTATAAACTCTACGTTCACATACAATGGGTGCAAGCCAGTTTTGCACACGCGGAAATACTTGGGTTCGACTTGCATGTACAGACATGGCCTCGGAACACACGAACCGAAAGGTTAAGCATGAGTCATATGAATGATATGATCGACACTTTGTTGTCCACCATTGAAACCACATCTCTTCTCGTGAAGATCGGATTAGGTGTGGTGAATTTGGATCATGTTCACTAAACAACTTGAGGGATGTTGAATTTAGTGGGAGTTCATCCAGTAATATGATTAAGTTGAACTAGTTATCATGAACATAGTCTAAATTGTACTTGCAAATTTTGTAGATCAAATGGCTAAGTCCAACTTCAACTTCAACGTTTTTGCTGAGAAAGAAAAGCTTAAGAACAATGGGTCTAACTTCACCAACTGGTTCCGCAATCTGAGAATCATTCTCTCTGGCGGACAAAAGGATTATGTTCTTGAGAAAGCGCTAGGTGACGCCTCTGTTGTAGATGCGCCGGCTGATGAGAAAGCTGTTTATCAGTCACGCAAGGATGATTATGGTGTGATTAAGAGCACCATGTTGTTTGCTATGGAATCAGACCTTCAAAACCGTTTTGAGGAGTTCCCCGGGCCCTTTGAGATTCTTGAGGAACTGAAAACTATGTTTCAGACTCAGGCCCGTTCTGAGAGATATGAGATCTCTGAGAAATTCTTTAACTGCAAGATGGGGGAGGGGAGTTCCGTTAGTGAGCACGCCATTAAGATGTCGGGCTACACTCAACGCCTTGTGCAACTGGACTGCAATATTCCAGAGGAGCTCAAGATTGATAGAGTTCTGCAATCACTCCCTCCTAGCTACAAAGGTTTTGTAGTTACTCATAATCAGATTGGTTCCACTGATACGATCACCGAGATCTTCACTAAGCTGAAAGCTGCGGAGGTGGACATCAAGAAAGATAATCATGTGTTGATGGTCAACAAGCCCCCCAGCTTTAAGATAGATAAGGGTGCAAAGAAGCCCTTCAAGAAGGGCAGCGGCAAGCGCGTTGCCCCTGCAGAGAAGAAGCTCTAGTCTGGACCTAAGCCAGACACTGAGTCCTTCTATTGCAAGGACAAGGGTCACTGAAAGCGCAACTGTCCGAAGTACTTAGCGGACAAGAAGGCTGGCACCATCAAAGGTATATTTGATATACATGTTATTGATGTTTTCCTTACTAGCCCTCGTTGTAGTGCCTGGGTATTTGATACTGGTTCAGTTGCTAATATTTGTAACTCGAAACAGGAGATACGGAATAGAAGGCGGCTAGCAAGGGATGATGTGACGATGCGCGTTGGCAACGGATCAAGAGTTGATGTGATGGCCGTCGGCACGCTCTCCTTAGTTTTACCTCCGGGATTAGTTTTAAACCTCAATAAATGTTATTATGTGCCTGCGTTGAGCATGAACATCATATCTGGATCGTGTTTATTGCAAAACGGTTATTCATTTAAATCGGAGAATAATGGTTGTTCTATTTATATGAGTAACATCTTTTATGGTCATGCACCTGCTGGGAATGGTTTATTTCTTCTGAATCTCGAAAGCGATGAAACACACATCCATAACATTGAGGCTAAGAGATGCAAGGTAGATAGTGATAATACTACTTATTTGTGGCACTGCCATCTAGTTCATATTGGTGTAAAACGCATGAAGAAACTACATTCTGATGGACTTTTGGAGTCTCTTAATTTTGAATCATTTGACACGTGCGAGCCGTGCCTCATGGGCAAGATGATCAAAACCCCGTTCTCCGGAATGATGGAGCGAGAACGGACTTATTGGAAATCATACATACCGATGTATGCGGACCAATGAGTGTTTCGACGCGCGGTGGATATCGCTATTTTCTCACTTTTACTGATGACTTAAGTAGATATGGGTATATCTATTTAAGGAAACATAAATCTGAAACGTTTGAAAAGTTCAAAGAATTTCAGAATGAAGTGGAAAACCATCATAACAGAAAAATTAAATTTCTACGATCCGATCATGGAGGTGAATATTTGAGTTATGATTTTCTCATGCATCTTAAAGCAAGCGGAATAGTTTCACAACTCACGCCACCCGAAACACCACAACGCAATGGTGTGTCTGAACGCCGGAATCGAACTCTATTAGATATGGTGCGATCAATGATGTCTCTTACAGATTTTCCGTTATCATTTTGGGGTTATGCATTAGAAACCGCTGCATTCAATTTAAATAGGGCACCATATAAATCCGTTGAGACGACACCGTATGAACTGTGGTTTGGTGCTAAACCTAAGTTGTCGTTTCTTAAAGTTTGGGATGTGAAGCTTACGTCAAGAAGTTGATGCCAGACAAGCTCAAACCCAAAGCGGAGAAATGCGTATTCATAGGATACCCTAAGGAAACGATTGGGTATACCTTCTATCACAGATCCGAAGGCAAAGTGTTTGTCGCAAAGAACGGATCCTTTCTTGAGAAGGAGTTTCTCTTGAAAGAAGTGAGTGGGAGGAAAGTAGAGCTAGACAAGGTTATTGAACCTTCTCTTGAGTTGGAGAGTAGCGCAGCACCTGAAATTGTTCCAGTGCCGTCTGCACCAACAATAGAGGAAGCTAATGACAAGGATCATGAAGCTTCGGACAATGCTACTACTGACCGTCGCAGGTCGACAAGGTCGCGTGCCCCTCCTGAGTGGTACGACAACCCTGTCTTAACTGTCTTGTTAGTAGACGACAGTGCACCTGCGAACTATGAGGAAGCGATGATGAGCCCAGACTCTGAGAAATGGCTAGAAGCCATGAAATCCGAATTGGGATCCATGAGCGAAAACCAAGTATGGACTTTGGTGGACCCTCCTAGCGACCGAAAGGCCGTTGAGTGCAAATGGATATTCAAGAAGAAAACGGACGCGAACGGTAATGTTACTGTCTACAAAGCACGGCTTGTCGCAAAAGGTTTTCGATAAGTTCAAGGTGTTGACTATGATGAGACTTTCTCTCCCATAGCGATGTTTAAGTCCATTCGGATTCTATTAGCAATTGCTACGTTTCATGATTATGAAATATGGCAGATGGATGTCAAGACTGCGTTCCTCAATGGCAACATTGATGAAGAGTTGTATATGATGCAACCCGAAGGTTTTGTCAATCCTAAGGATGCTGATAAAGTGTGCAAACTTCAGCGTTCCATTTATGGACTAAAGCAAGCATCTCGGAGTTGGAACCTTCATTTTGATCAAGAAAGTGAGTGGGAGCTCAGTGACATTTTTGGATTTGTTCCAAATTGCTACGAAGCTTCTATCTACAAGAAAGTGAGTGGGAGCTCAATGACATTTTTGGTACTATATGTGGACGACATATTGATTATCGGAAATGACATTGACATGCTTAACGATGTGAAGAGTTATTTGAACAAATGTTTTTCAATGAAAGACCTAGGGGAAGCTGTTTATACATTGGGCATCAAAATCTATAGAGATAGACAAAGACGCCTGATAGCTTTAAGCCAAAGTACATACCTAGACAAAGTTCTGAAAAGGTTCAGAATGGATAAGGCAAATAAAGGTTCAGTGCCTATGTTGTCAGGTAAGATATTGAGCAGGGCTCAGTGTCCAGCTACGGTAAACGATAGAGAAGCTATGAGCAAAGTTCCTTATGCCTCGGCCATAGGATCTATCATGTATGCCATGCTATGTACTAGACCGGATGTGTCCAATGTTGTTAGTTTGACAAGCATATACCAAAGTGATCCATGAGTGGAACACTGGACAGCCGTGAAGAACATCCTAAAGTATTTAAATAGAACTAAAGAAATGTTCTTAGTCTATGGAGGTGATGAACAGCTCGTCGTAAAAGGTTATGTCGATGCTAGTTTTGACATCGACAAGGATGATTCTAAATCTCAGACAGGATACGTTTATTTTGAATGGAGGAGCTGTGAGCTGGAGAAGCTGCAAGCAAAGCGTGATCGCGGGATCTACAGTAGAAGCGGAATACATGGCTGCTGCAGAAGCGTCAAGTGAAGGAGTTTGGCTCAGGAACTTCATCACTGAGCTTGGTGTGGTTCCAAGTGCCTTGGACCCACTGGAGAAATTGTGTGACAACACTGGCGCCATAGCACTGGCTAAGGAACCAAGATATCATCCAAAGACCAAGCATATCAACCGCAAGTTTCATACAATTCGAGATTATATAACAGATGGAGATCTGAAGATTAGCAAAGTACATACGGATCTGAATGTCGCAGATCCGTTGACTAAACCTCTTCCACGAGCAAAACATGATCAGCACCTTAGTGCCATGGGTGTTAGATTGTTGACAGATGTAAACTAGATTATTGACTCTAGTGCAAGTGAGATTAATAATGAGATCACATCATTGGGAGAATGATATGATGGACAGACCCAAATCAAGCAGAGCAATTAGATCGTGTCATCGTGTTCATCTTTGCGAAGCTTTTTCTTATGTCAAATATTGTATTCCTTAGACCATGAGATAATGCAACTCCCTGGTATCGGAAGAAAGCTTTGAGGTCATCAAACGTCATCCTATGAGAGGGTGATCATAAAGGTGTCTCTTAGGTGATCGGAAAGTACTTGTTGGGTTGTATGTATCGAGATGGAATTTTTCCCTCCCAAGTCAGAGAGATATACTTCGGGCCCACTCGGTAATCGATATCAACACCTCTTGCAAGCACGTGGTTAAGGAGTTAATCACAAAGTGATATCGGATTACGGAACGAGCAAAGTACTTGCTGTGAACAAGATTGAACTAGGTATGACGATACCGACGATCGAGTCTCGGGCAAGTAAAATATCGCGTGACGAAGGGAATATGTATATGGGATTAATTGAATCCTGGCATCGTGGTTCATCCGATATGATCATCGATGAGTATGTGGGAGTCAATATGGTTTTCCAAACCCCACTGTTGATTATTGATAGAAGATCATGTCTGCATATTCTCGAACCCGCAGGGTCACACACTTAACGTGTCTCGACGCTAGGATAGAATGGATAATTGGTTTATGAATTTTTGTTCGGAGTCTCGGATGGGATCCAAGACATCACCAGAGGTTTTGGAATGGTCCGGAGAATAATATTCATATAAGGCAAAGCAGTTTTTGGAGTTCGGAATTGTTTCGGATTGTTCGGTATTGTACCGGAAGCTTCTAGAACCTTCCGGAGTGGGACCAACGTGGCCCCAATTGTCGGGAGGGGGCGTGGGCCTACGAGGGAGTGCCCTGTCCGCACTGGGCTAGGGGCACAAGGCCCCATAGGCCCAGCCGGCCAAGCCCTAGGGGAAACCCTAGGGAGAGCTTCTAGAAGGAGGGGGGGGGAAACTTGCCCCCCACTCCTCCCTCCTTGGCCGCCGGCCCTAGGCTTGGAGGAGGGGCAAGGGGCAGCCGCCCACCCCTCTATATAAAGAGGTCTGGGGGCGCACCCTCCCCCACACACCTCCTCAAGCCCTAGCCGCCCTTCTGCCCTCCTCTCTCTCCCTCCCGACTACGTGTAGGCGAAGCCCTGCCGCAGAAACTCTCCACCGTTTGCACCACGCCGTCGTGTTGTAGATCCAACCTACTCTCCACCCGACTTGCTGGACCGAGGAAGGAGGAGACGTCGAGGTGCCGTACGTGTGCATCTCTCGGAGGCATCACCACTTGCGGTGTTGGATCAGATCGGATTGCGAGGAGGAGAAGCGAGTACGACTACATCAACCATGTTCCGTCGAACGTTCCGCTGTGCGAATCTTCAAGGGTATGAAGATCTCATCTATTCCCCCTCGTTGTTTGCATCTCCTAGATTAGATCTTGGCTTCCCCGTTCACATCCGTAGAATTTTTTTGATTTACTATGCTGCGAAACCCTTCAGATGGTTTGGTCCCGGCGAAGAAGTTGGACAGCAAGCCGAAGAAGCCAAAGAAGAAATTCGACAAGAAAAATCTTCGCTGCCATAAGTGCAATTAGCTTGGGCACTTCAAATCGGAGTGTCCCAACCGTTCAAAGTAGAAGGCTCTCATGGCGAAGGAAGGAGATGATGGACCGATGATGCTCATGCTCGAAGCTTGCGAGTTAATGACCACCAAGGAATCAACTCCTCAGGAGTCCGCTACGGAGATCATCACGCTCGTGGAAGAGAAGGTCTTCCCGCGGAGGATACAGACGGCTCATGATGTTTGGTACCTCGACACAGGCGCTAGCAACCACATTATCGGCGACAAGGCTCAGTTTTCTGAGTTGAACCTCACGGTTGGAGGCTCCATTCGATTCAGCGATAGGTCGAAGGTGGAGATTGCAGGACAAGGCACTGTCCTGTTTGATTTGAAGGATGGAGGTCACAAGGTACTCACTGATGTGTACTATATTCCCAAGCTTAAGGCCAACATTATTAGTCTTGGTCAGCTCGCGGAGCATGGATGCAAGATCGTGTTGGAGGACGAGTTCCTGTGGGGATATGACCACCAAAGGCATCTCATCATGAAGGTGGAGAGGTCGAAGAATAGACTCTACATCCTCAATCTCAATCGGGCGGATCCAGTATGTTTGATGACAAGCATTGAAGACTCGGCGTGGAAGTGGCATGCACGCTACGGACATCTAAATTTCCAAGCTCTACGACAACTTGGACAGAAGCATATGGTACGTGGCTTACCGTGTGTTGATCATGTTGAGCATGTGTGCGACAGTTGTCTCATTGGGAAGCAAAGGCGAGCCCCGTTTCCAAGGGAGGGACAATATCGAGCAAGTAAGGTTCTTGAGTTGGTGCATGGATACTTATGCGGACCAATCACGCCGGTGACCCCCATCAGGAACAAGTACTTTTTGCCCATCGTCGACGACTTCAGTAGATACATGTGGGTTGTGTTGCTGAAGAGTAAGGATCAAGCTTTGCAAGCGTTCAGGATTGTGAAGATAGCGGCCGAAGTGGAGTCCGAGGCAAAGTTGAAGGCCCTCCGTACCGATCAGGGTGGGGAGTTCAAATCCAATGAATACAAGGCGTTTTGCGAAGCTCATGGGATCAGCGGTACCTTACCGCTCCATATTCACCACAGCAAAACGGTGTTGTGAAGAGAAGGAACCAAACCGTGGTGGCCATGGCATGTAGCATGATGAAAAGCAAAGGCGTGCCGGGCAGGTTTTGGGGCGAGGCGGTCACGACGGCCGTCTATTTTCTGAATAGGGCGCCAACTAAGAGCGTGTTTGGTATGACACCGTATGAAGCATGGTACGAACGCAAGCCCTCGGTTGATCATCTTCGCACTTTCGGGTGCGTGGCGCATGTGAAGACGGTGACCGAGCATACTAGCAAGTTGGCGGATTGAAGTACTCCAATGGTCATGATCGGCTATGAAGCCGGTTCGAAGGCGTATCACGCGTACAATCCAGTGAACAAAAAGTTAGTGGTGACACGTGACGTATGTCTTCCAGGAGGAGAAATCATGGAGTTAGGGCTCTGCGGAACCGATACAATCAATTTCTGATGAAATATTTACTGTAGTCTACAGTGATTCGCATGCAGATGATCAAGAAACAGCGTCCCATGGCATTACGGATTTAGGCGCTGGTTCAGAAGATGGAGGTCCGGAAGCGAGCAGCAGCGCTACGCCTGGAGACGTCTCTCCGCGTGGGAGTCCCGGCATGAGCAGCAGCTCACACGCTGCACCTGGAGGCTCGCCGTCGCCATCCAGTCCACGTGCGGACGAGAGCCCTGGCGCAACTGGCCCATCAACTGCACACTCCCATCTAGGAGGGACTAGCGGCAGTCCAGAAGTGGACGCGGGCGACGATGCCACGTCGCCAACATGCAGTACACCGACAGAAACTGCAGAAAATTTAGTAGACGCTGAAACAAGTACTACGTCAGCTTCCACGTCTCCTCCAAGTGCACGGGAAGAAAGGAGATGGCCGCCTACTCCAGAAAAATTCCGAAGTGTACTGGAATTGTATCCGTCGGAGACCCTTCGTACAACGCGTGCGCGAGGGAGAGGACAAGGTCGGTGTTTACTCACCGAGGAGCCGACGAAATTCGAGGATGCTAATACGGAGGAGTGTTGGCGTCGTGCTATGGATGAGGAGTTGGGATCGACAAAGACAACGATACATGGGAGCTTGTCGATCTACCCAACAATCACAAGGCCATATGGCTCAAGTGGGTGTACAATATCAAGAAGAATGCCGAAGGGAAATTGGTAAAACACAAAGCTCGTCTAGTTGCCAAGGGGTATGTGCAAGAGAAAGGTGTGGATTTCGAAGAAGTGTTCACTCCCGTTGCAAGGATGGAATAGGTGAGATTACTTATCGCTCTCGCAGCTCAAGAATCTTGGAAATTGCATCACATGGATGTGAAATCCGCGTTTTGAATGGGGAGTTAGAAGAAGAAGTTTATGTGAAGCAACCACCAGGATACATCAAAGAGGGAGAAGAACACAAGGTTTTGAAGTTACACAAGGCGTTGTACGGGCTACGACAAGCCCCTCGGGCGTGGAACATCAAGCTTGATCGTACATTGATCTCTCTCGGATTCGAGAAGATCCCACTGGAGCATGCGATGTATAAGCGAGGTAAAGGAAGGGATCATCTACTAGTTGGCATCTATGTTGATGATCTATTGATAACAGGAGCGGATGAGAAGGAGATTGCAAAGTTCAAGCTACAGATGAAGGAGTTATTCAAGATGAGTGATCTAGGCTTGTTGAGCTACTACCTTGGGATCGAGGTACATCAAAAGCTGGGTGAGATCACGCTATGCCAAGATGCATATGTAAAGAAGATACTTGAGAAGTGTGGCATGGAAGAATGCAATCCAACTCATGTTCTGATGGAACCTCGTCTTAAACTAAGCAAAAGGAGTGAAGCACCTGCGATTGATGCAACGGAGTATAGGAGTGTGGTCGGAAGTTTGAGGTATCTCATTAACACAAGACCCGACTTGGCCTATTCCGTTGGCTATGTGAGTCGCTTCATGGAAGCACCCACAATGGAGCATTGGACAGCCGTGATGCATATACTCAGATATATCAAAGGTAATACAAACTTTGGTATTGTCTACTCGAAAGAGAAGGAAGAGGTGAAGCTACTTGGCTACAGTGATAGCGACATGGCAGGAGATATTGACGATCGTAAGAGTACCTCGGGCGTGTCATATTTCTTGGGAAGAAGTATAGTAAGGTGGCTATCACAAAAGCAAAAAGTGGTGGCACAGTCATCATGTGAAGCTGAGTATATTGCGGCTGCAACCGCGGCGTGTCAAGGTGTGTGGCTAAGAAGTCTATTCGGTGATCTCACCAATCAAGAGGCGGAACGAGTGGTGCTCAATATTGACAACAAGTCTGCAATTTCTTTATGCAAGAATCCGGTGCACCATGACAGGAGTAAGCACATTGATACGAAGTATCACTACATACGGCAGTGCATAGAAGAAAGCAAGATTGAAGTCAACTATGTTTGCACCAATGATCAGCTTGCAGATATCCTAACTAAATCTTTGGGACGAGTGAAGTTCGTGGATATGCGAGGAAGGATCGGCGTCCAAGCTGTGAAGACGGGCACATCGTGCTTAGGGGGGTGATTGTTAGCAAATAATCACTAGGACACCAAAACGGTGTCGTGTGCGTGTGTGTCCCAAGTAGCAGACCGAGTAGAAGTAAGTTTCCACAACCGATTCGTATTGGACCTGTGTGTCTTACCGGGTATATATACACCCATGTATTGCCTCTGTAAGCAACCGTGAGATTCAATACAACAGCAGGACTGAGAGGGCCCTGTAGCCATCAGATTTTTTTCACGTACGTGAGTTGAGAGAGCTGCTCGTGATTGATCAGGCAATAGTTTGCTCGTGATTGATCAGGCTGATAGCCTTGCTATTGGCTGGTTCTTGTACGTATACGCGACTCGCCGAAATACTTCGTCGTCGTTACGCCGGACTGCACTCGGCGTTTGGGGCTGGGCCAACATACAGCACGTCACCATCTCTCTTATGGCAGATTGGAAGCAGCAGCTTCATATGCGCCAACTTGTAGGCACCAGATTGGCAGCAACAGCTTCATATGCGCCAACTTGTAGGCACCCATCGTCCAGTTGGTGGCAGCAGCTTGACGTGTAGACATGGACGTGACGACCAAGTAGAAACAGGTTTCCGAGCACATGTGGAGCAGCATCAAATCACATCAGGTTACTTTCCTAGGTTTGGAGAAAACAACTATTCTGCAAAAGTAAACAAGGAAATAATCAATACTCGCGAAAATGTTGTCAAAAGAGATTGTATCCTTGATTGTACAGTTCATTAGTCAGAGCTATGAATAATGCAAACTCTTGCGTGAGATTCAAGTGTATCAAGGCAACAGTGGACACAATCTTGAATGCAATAATGTTGGGTAATGATGAAATAGCAGTTACAAATTGCTTATAGATAGCATGTGTATGGACATGCATGTTTTATATTCGCTTATAAGAATTTTGTGCTACTGAGTTTTTTCTAGATGCTCATAAGCAGTGCTCTACGTAAGTTCAGAACAGTGCTCATTTTACTTACTGTTTTTACTAAATATATTTGTTTGTGTGGCACATAAGGACTGATGTTTGTTGTTTCTCAGCTTGGCAATGCTTAACTTGATGCTACTTAGTCAGAAAGGAAGATGATCATGGTATTAGTTGTTGAGTTCAGGTATATATACGTTGACCCTTCCTCTAATTTTGTCTACTTTTTGATAAAATAACAAAATAGTGTTGCGATGTGATTTCTTTTTGTAACTTAACAAAGAAGAGTAGTTTCAGTTTACAGCTATGTAACTAGAATATGAGCTTCATAATAGCTAGGAAAACTAATGTCGCCATTCTCTTAATTGACGTTTTTGCTTCATATCTTCTATGCCCAAGGTTATGTTCAGCTAGAAATCTTATAATGTATTTATTTATCATAGGCTCCTTTCGAGACCTGCATGCATCTTAGGGACCTGGCTGCTGCCAACTGTTCAACGATATTGGTTGACGAAATTGCAAAGTCGGATCATCAACCATGCAGCGAACGGTGTCCAGGCCTTTGATTTCAGTATGGGACAGTTTGCTTGCATGTATTTTTTAGTCAATCGGGCCTATGGAAAAATCTACTCGGTGGACAGATGATAATTTCATGATCCAAGTTGATGCACACCACATCCTAAGCCTCACTCATTTTTCTAATAGAATGTATTTTTTTGTATAGTGATTCTCTCTTGCAGTGGTGCTAATCTAAGGTGATCTCCCAGGTTTGGTTCGGGTTGTTTAGGTGCCACAGACCGTTAATAGCTCAGTTTTTTTTGCTATAATAAACTAACCAACAACTTATGTGTTGAAGAGGAATCTAGCAATGGGCAACGTCAAGAAAACTTTTTTTCAAAAGACAATTTAATTTGATGAAAACGCACAGAGGCCCATTATGTTTGTGAATGTTCGAGTTAATACTATGTTTTAGCAATTCAACCCGAATAGTATAAGAATAAATATGCATGAACAAAACATGCATTTCGCACAATCATATACATTTTTGCTACTCTGACTATCATTCAATAATTATGCCCAATATTTAAGAAACTACATCACAGTTTTGTTTATCATTGCATCCAATCATCTCAATAGTATGGGTCTCCACTATCCATTTTATGTTCTGAAACAACACTCAATTGCATACTTCCATTTTTCTCCAGAACGTATGTATATATTTAATATACGTTGAAAAGTTAACGTCTGGAAGAACTTCTTAGGAACTAAATACTATTTTTTTTTATCATTTTGGTAATATTTAAGAGTTTATTTCAGTCTCTGAATCTATAGTTAGTTCAATTTCTTTGGCTTATAACCAAAAAAACGATTTTCAAAAAAATTCTTCTAATTATCTATCTGCTAATCAAATTATCAATCTTATGCCATCTTATTTATCAAACGCGCTATGTTAGCACAAATTATATAAGGTACACAGTGTTAGGAATAGACAACTTATATTCCTCTGGGGCCAAATGCCACAATATATAGTACATGTACAGGTGAAAATATGCAGGAAAACCCCCTAACAAGTGGGGACATATAATATACAAATATACATCTAACACCCCCTCCCTCAAACTCATGGTGGCTCGACAATACTGAGTTTGAAGATAAAGAAAGTATGTTGTGCAATGGTCTGTGCCTTCGTAAAAAAATCCGCCAACTGTAACTCTGAAGGCACATACTGAAGCGCAACAACCTGAGCCTGCACCTGAACACGTGTATAGAAAGCATCAACACCAATATGCTTGGTAAGTTCATGCTTGACCGGATCACATGCAATACTAATAGCACCTGTACTGTCAGACAAAAGCAGAGTGGGTGTGGTAATAGAGACCCCAAAATCCGCAACCAACCACCGTAACCAGGTCACCTCAGCAGTTAACAAGGCCATATCATGCAACTCAGCCTCAACACTCGAACGGGAAAGCGCTGTCTGTTTCTTTATCTTCCAAGCAATAAGCAAACCACTAAGAAACACACAGTAAGCAGAAAGTGAACGGTGATCCGTAGGATCACTCACCCATGTTGCATCCGAATAGCACTGGAGCTGGAGGGAGCTGGAACAAGGAAAGAAAAGGCGACGAGTGATCGTGCCACGAAGATAACGAAGAACACGAAGAAGATGACTATAGTGAACAGTGGTAGGAGCGGAAACAAACTGACTCAGAATATGAACATGATAAGATATGTCAGGACGAGTGACAGCAAGATAAACAAGACTTCCAACAAGATGGCGATAACACGTCGGATCAGGAAGAGGATCACCATTAGTAGGACGAAGCTTGACATTAAGCTCCATAGGGGTCTCAACAGTGCGCTCATCCCCAAGATCAGCACGAACAAGAAGGTCCTGAATATACTTTTCTTGGGAGATGAAAAAACCATCAGAAGTGGAGGAAACCTCAATCCAAGAAAGTATCGAAGAGGACCAAGATCAGTCATAAGAAACTGATCACAAAGACGAGCCTTAACAAACGCTATATACTCAGGATCATCACCAGTAATGATCATATCATCAACATAGAGAAGAAGAAGAAGAGTGCGTCCACGAGGAGAAGTGTGAACAAACAGCGCTGGATCATGAGAACTAGGGGAGAAACCAGCAGCAGGCACTACAGAGGTAAAGCGCTCAAACCAGGCACGAGGGGCCTGTTTGAGGCCATAAAAAGAACGTCGGAGACGACAAACCATCCCCGCAGGAACAGAATACCCAGGAGGAGGCTGCATATAAACCTCCTCACTCAACTCGCCATTGAGAAAGGCATTCTGAACATCAAGCTGGGACACAGACCAGTGACGAACACAAGCAACAGCAAGAAGAGTACGCACAATGGTCATATGAGCCACATGAGCAAAGGTTTCATCATAGTCACGATCGTGCTCCTGTTGAAAACCACGAGCCACAAGACGCGCTTTATAGCGCTCAAGAGATCCATCAGAGCGGGTCTTAATTTTATAGACCCACTTACACGTGATAGGACGAACACCGGGAGAGGGAGAAATAAGATCCCAAGTGCCAGTGCGCTCAAGCGCAGCAAACTCCTCAGCCATGGCCAGCTGCCATTCAGGATGATGCTCAGCATCCCGATAAGAAGTCGGCTCAGAGATAATAGAAAGACCATACTGACTAGGAGAGTAACAGTTGGGGGCACGACGCTGATGAACAGGACGCGTAGAGGGAAGCTCATCAGAGGAAGACGACTCATGAAACGACGATGAAGAAGAAGGGATAGCAGAGGAAGGCTCTGGAGAACAAGGAGAACTAGGGGAACTAGACGGAGCAGAGGAGGATGGTGTCGAAGAAGAGACATCAGTGGGAGGGGGTCCTGAAGAAGACACAATAGGAGTAGAAGGAGGTGTGTCAGGAAAAAGAAGAAAAGAGATATCTTCCACCGGGTAGGTACCAGCGGTGGGATGAGGATAGAAAGGGCGCGTCTCATCAAAATTAAGGTCGCGAGAGATACGCATCCGACGACCAACAGGGTCCCAACAGGGTCCCAACAGCGATAGCCCTTATGCTCATCACTGTATCCAAGGAAGACACACTCAACAGACTGAGCGGTCAGTTTGGTGCGTTCGCGGGGGGCAAGGAGAACATAGCAAACACAACCAAACAAGCGAAGCATAGAGTAGTCGGGAGAATGACCAAATAGGTGCTCAAGAGGGATACCACCCTGCAGAGCGGCAGAAGGCTGAATATTGATGAGGTAAGCTGACGTAGCGACAGCCTCAGCCCAGAAATGCGGCGGAAGAGAAGAAGCAATCATCATGGCACGAGTGGTCTCAAGAAGATGATGATGCTTACGCTCAGCAACGCCATTCTAGGCATGTGCGCCAGGACAGTAGAACTAAGCAAGGGTACCCTGCTCAGCAAGGACACCTCGCAACATCTGGGAGACATACTCACCAGCAGAATCAGCACGAAACACACGAATGGGTGTAGAATATTGAGTACGGACCATGGCCGCAAAGCGCTGATATATGGAGAGCACTTCACTGCGAGAGCGCATAAAATACAACCAAGTGTACCGAGAAAAATCATCTATGAATAAAATATAATAGCGATGGCCTCCTTTATAAGCGAAAGGAGCCGGACCCCGAACATCGGAATGAACTAAATCAAAAAGTCGCTAAGATACATACGCACTAGTAGGATAGGGAAGTTGACTCTGTTTACCCAACCTACAGCCCTGACAATGTAAAGACCCATCTCCTGAGACAGACCCAGAAGACCACGATGAACTAATGACGACATGCGAGAGTCACAAAGGTGACCAAGACGATGATGCCACTGCTGAAAAGAGCTGGTAGCAGAGGCGACGACCGGAGAAGAACTGGCAGATGAAGTGGCAGCGGAAGGAACACGAAGCCGGTCTAACTCCCAAAGTCCTGAAGAGTCACGGCTGCGAGGGCCAGCTCCAACCAGGGACTATGTATGTGCGACGATCCTGGACAACACAGGAATCAGCATCAAGAATGACGCGACAACCAGAGTCAGTAAGCTGGCTAGTAGAGAACAGATTCATCTTAAGACGAGGAACATGAGAAATATCAAGAACAGAAAAAGAAGAAGTAGAAAGGGTGCCCCGACTAGGAACAGGAAGAGAGGTACCATCGGTCGTGAGAACACGGACAGGAATAGGGAGAGAACGAATAGCGGACAGAAGAGAAGACTCAGAGGTCATATGAAAAGAAGCTCCAGAATCCAGATACCACGGGGACGTACCTGACTGTGTAGAGGGTGGTGATCGCGCAGTTCCTGAAGAATCAGTCACAGAACCAACAGTGCCCGTCGAAGAAGATCTTGTAGGAGCAAGCAGACCGTGAAGACTCCTGATAATGTCCTGATTAGAGAGAGCAACTGTTGAAGATCCGGAAGGAGCCGACTGCCCACGAGCCTGGTGTTGCTGATGTAAACTGGGGTCCCGTGTATAACAGGTGGCCCAAGTGTGGCCATCCCTACTACAGTAAGTGCAGTGACGAAGAGAACCACGGCGACCCTGACCACGAGCCTGCTGGTGCTGACTCTAACCCTAAGACTGTCGGTATTGACTCTGACCCTGACCTGTAGGAGTGAGTAGTATCGGCAGTGGCACAGAGGACCGCGGCTGAGTCGAGGGAGCAGACGGCAGAGGAGGACCATGAGTAGCAAGCACAGACAGAACCGCAAGAAGACCAGCACCACAGAGACGAGTCTCCTCAGCCCGAAGCTCAGAAAATACCTCAGAGAGCGGAACACGACCACGAGCATTCAACTGAGAATGGTGGGGCTCAAACTCCTGGCGGATCCGAGACAAAAACTCATAGATGCGACGGAACTCCAAATCTGAGCACACAATCTGGCAGCACGGGCATGTGCCACAAACAGCAGTACAAAGAGAATCAAGCTGATGCCAGATAGCAGCACTCTGAGTATAGAACTCATCAATAGTGGAATCACCCTGCTGAAGAGCATGCTCCTAGCGAACCATGAACAGGTAAAGAGCATACCCAGACGGCTGATAGCGCTGACGAAGATGTGCCCACTGAGCGGCAACAGTAGGGAGACTCGTGAACTCAGCAGCAAACTGGGGCAGAACACTGGAGGTGAGAACATCAGCAACACGAGCATCCTCATCGACCCACTGAGTGTAGGCGGTCAGATGGTGGCGATAGGTCTCGAGATCAGCTGAGTACTGTTTGAACTTCAGCTCATAAGCAGCAACAGCACTATCATCGGCACTCTAAGCAGCAACCTTGGCCTCCTGAGAAGCATCAGCACCGAGAACAATCAGCGTCGGCGGAAGACGAGCCACAGGAGCAGGGGGCATGGCGGACAGGAGACCTCGCCGGAGAGCACACCCCAAAGACAGAGACCGCGCATGTGAACGCACATAAAGGCAGCGAAATCGGGATAATTCACGCCATCGAAGATCACCAGGCAGCGAGGAATCGCAACATAGCCCGATGCAGAAGACATCTCTCTCACACTTTTTTTTAGATCTCAGATCCGATCTCAGATCTCAGATCATATCGGAACTGCAGCCGGATGGATCACTCGATCCCGATCGAGAACCAGGAGGCCAGCGGGAGGCACGGCGACGGGAGGCCGGCTGAGGAAGACCGGCGGCGGCGGGGGTAGACCGATGGGGCGCGGCTGGCGGCGGATCTGAGGCGCGGCCAGCGGCAGAGCCGAGGCGGGGCGCGACAGATCCAAGGCGGAGCGCGGCCGGCGGCAAATCAGAGGCAGTGCGGGGCGGGGCGGCGGGCGGACCAGGCATGCGGCAGTAGCTCTCGACGGAGGAGGAGCGGCGGCGGCGACCGGCCGGGGCGGCGGGAAGTAGCCCACGACGAAGGAGAAGCGGCAGCGGCGACCGGCGACGACGACGACGGCAAGCCGTCGGGGGACTGTGGAGGCTACAGTGACGAAGTTGCGAAAAAAGGCTAACCTAGGTCTGATACCATGTTAGGAATAGGCAATTTGTATTCCTCTGGGACCAAAGGCCACAATATATAGTACATGTACATGTGGAAATATGCAGGAAAACTCCCTAACAAGTGGGAACATACAATATACAAATATACATCTAACACACAGATCACTATCTACAAATAAGAGCAGGTGTGTTACATATAGCTCTTAATGTGGAACCAAATAAAAATTATACATAAATTTACTGAAAGGATCGTATGGGCACCTAGAGGGGGGGTGAATAGGTGCTACTTCAAATTTTACTCTTTTTCAAATTAGGGTTTGACAAGAAAGGTAAATTCTCTAGAATATGCAACTATGGTGAATTTACCTATATGTCAATCAAGCACAAACTAAGACGACACTAAGCAAGAACAAGTAAGTAAAGTGCGGTAAAGGATAGAAGTAACCAAGGGAGTGGACGCGGAGACACAAGGATTTGTTTCCCGTAGTTCCTTCCTTTTGAGGAGAAGTACGTCTACGTTTGGAGAGGGGGTGGTTTCAAACCACCAACGCCACGAGAGGCATCCCTTGTTCTCCGATGAACCTCACCCCAACGGGCTCGATTCACCTTCCACTATATCGGCAACCTTCGAGGTGGAAGCCGGCACCTTTACAACAAGTTCGGGGCACACATCCATAACTGAATTGGAGGCTCCCAAATACAAGCAAGCTGTCAAGACAAATCAAAGACAAGCTTGTAAGAACCAAATCAAAGTTAGGGTTTCAAAAGAAACACTAGAGCTTGGGGGCCCTCAAGTGAATGAGGAGGAAATGAAGATCTCTCTTGGTGAAGATGTAAATCAAGGCCTCCTCCTTCGATTCACCAAAGATCAATGACTTTGGATGGTTGGATGAAGAGATCTTGTATATTTGGTGGCTCTAATGGGGTTGGTGTTCTTGAGCAGCTCGAGCAACTGGAGGAAGAAGATAAGGGTCCCTTTTTATAGGCAGCCGCCTCTACAAACCGTTTTCTGACCATTGTAGAAAAGTCAGACTGGAGACTCCGGTCTGAAGTCCAGAGACTCCGGTCTACACCGGAGACTCCGGCCAATCTCCGGACCAGTCTCTGGACTGCCCTTCTGACTGACCCAGACCAACTCTGCACCAGCAACACCGGAGACTCCGGCCTTCCAACACCGCAGACTCTGGACTGACCAAAGTCTGAAGACTCCGGAGTAACCTCCGTTGCAGCCTCCAGACCCCTAGTCAGAATGTCCCAGCCAGGTCCTGGGAAGCACCACCGGAGCCAGAACCGGAAACTCCGGACCAAACCAGAGACTCCGGTCTTGTGGAGTTTCCAGATTAGTGGCAAATGAATGTGGTCTTTTCCCAAGAGTGTGTGTGCAGTTTATCAATGATAATACCAACCCGTGGACAATAACAAACAGTAAAATGATCTACTTGTTGTTAACGAACACCAAGAGTGATTATGACAATAAATGCCCTTTCAATCTCCCCCTTTTTGGTGTTCGATGACAACAATTGATTTGCATGGAATAACATATAAACGTGGCCCCCCTGACTATGTGCAGCAAGATAATGAAGTAAATCATGTAAGGAAGATAATATCAACGATAGCACACATAGATCTCACATGAGTTACAATAGGTGTTGCACACAAGCACATAGTCATAGACACACATAAGAACAACAGATAACACACATAAATTTCAAGTTCGAATACCCAAATAAAAGGCAAATAAAGGCAGATAATCGCATATCCCAAATCCCATGCAAAGCGATGAGAATGTCTTCTCCCCCTTTGGCATCGAAACGCCGAAAAAGGGAAAAGACCTATACTAGCGCCCCAATAACTCAGTAGTCATCGTCTTCCTCGTCATCCTCGGCATCCTCATCCTCCTCCTGGTCACCCTCATCCTGGTCATAGTCATCATCATCATCATCCTCAGGGACAACAGGCCCTTTGTCGTGAGGGCGAGAAGAAGTACCCTGGTACCCAAACCCTGAGGTGACATCAGCAAACGTCTACCAATCCACCCGACTATCCTGTTGAGCATTCCATGCCCCAAATGAGAGTGTATGATCAGACTCTATGGACTGCTGAGCCCCATGCTCATCATTGTATTCATCTTCACCTTCCTCATTATCCTCAGCACCCAGTTCCTTGATCTCTTTGAGAAGCTTCTCAATGCGGCGGTTGCTTTGGTAGGATGCATGTTGCTGCTTGCGAATGTTGACATTCATGCAACAAAGGGTCCTTTCCCAAAAGCTGGCCTTCTTGACCCTCTCATGCACATAGTCTCGAGTCATAGTAGGCATAGGGGCATTGGAGGCATTCTTCCTCCGAATTCTAGGTGGAGAGGGAGCCCTCTCCGTCTCAATCTCCTCATCATCATCATTCCCATAGCGACGCCTTGGAGTAGGCCCCATGTGCCCCTTCTGCTGCAGAGAGACCAGAGTGTGCACATTGAGGTGTGGTGGTATGCCATGTGGAGAATCATGCTCCTGGGAGTTGATGAGCCTCATAACCAAGGGTGCATATGGAGGAGATTTCTTGTAAAGAATGGCATGGAACATCTCCTTGAAAATGAAGTCCATCACATCAATGGGTGCAGCATCAGCCTCAGGTCCCGCATTGAAGGTCCGGTGAGTATGGTACAAGAGGTTGACAAGCCCACCCCTGATAGCATCATCATTTCCAGCACTTGGAGCAATAGTGTGATGGAAAATCCTCAGCATAAGGTTGTAGAGGGTCTTGAGTCCCTTGGAACCCCCCACAACACCATCATCATACAGAGGTGCCAGCTTCAACTTGTTCTCACCCAAAGCTGCCGAGTGCATGCGCAGCCCCACAGGAGCGGATACACCATGGAAGGTCTCAAAGATGACATTGGCAAAGTCATGAAATGTAGCCGTGCAGTGGGTGGTGCCAGTCATCCACACCATGGTCCTGTCAAGGTCAGTCCCAAACACAACTGTGGCATAGAACTGCTGGACAAGATGGACACTGTAGTCTTCACGCAGCTTCATCAAGTTATAGAGACCCAGCTTCTCACAGATCCACAGGGCATCATTGAAGTAAGGGCTCTGGCGCATTTGCTCAACACTCATGAACTTTTGAGGGCAGATAGGTGATCTGGTGAGTACACCATACACATCCTTCATGAACACAGCCTGTTCTTTCCTCTAGAAACGAGGGTCCTCACTGGTACGAGGAAGCGCATAGAAATCTGTCTTTCTCAGCTCACGGTACTCCTCTTTAGACATCTTGGCTAGGGACTGGAGGTTGTCATACTTGGCTCTCTTTGCACGTTCCCCCCGTTCAGCCCTCTCCTGATCCCTCTTCATGTAAGCTGCATCACGTGCCCGCTGTTTCCGGTTGGACGAAGGCACGATAAACTGACCCTGAGCTTCACCATAGCGAGGATTGCCCCTTTGGGACTTGGCCTTGGTACGATGAGGACGACCAGAACCATCACCTGTGAATAGCAGTGAGGGAGATAGAATGGAGATGAGTATATATGTCCCAAAGATGCAGTACAAGAGCTTTGATGCATTTCTGGACTACTTTGATTCACCCAACACCGGAGTCTCCGCACCAGATACCGGAGTCTCCGGCTCAGACCGGAGTCTCCGGTCCTGGGGACCGGAGTCTCCGGTTAGGAGGCTCGGTTATGAGATGGGAAGACGCTGGTGAGGGTGAATCTAGTAGATCGGGCAATGCAACAAGGCTAAAGTACTAGAGTGCACGCAAACAAGTGATTCCAATGGACAAATCAGCAACAATCCTCAAAAACACATCTAGAGATGAACCCTAGGAGAAAAATAGAGGAGAGGTACCAGATCTGTCCATGGGATCAATTCCTTCGGTGGGAATGACCCAATGGAGGAGAGGGGAAGGTTGGCCGGCGGATCCCGGGGGCTTCTTGACCTCCGGGGAGGATTTTTGGAAGAGGGGGCGACGGGGTTGGAGGTAGGGTACGGGGTGAATAATGGTGAACTGTTTTCTCAGGTCACCCCGACCCCCCCACTTTAAGTCATAGAAACCGTCTGGACTGGAGACTCCGGCCTACACCGGAGACTCCGGTGTTTGTACACCGGAGACTCCGGTCCTCCTCGACCAAAAGTTCCAGGAAAGGTGTTTGGGGACATATATGAGAGATAGATGGTTTTTAAGATAGGGAAAGGGCTTGGGTTGAGACATCAAACTGTGAAGAACCAACAAGAGCCATAGGGATTCAAAAAATGTTCAGAAAAGCTCCAAGAGACTAGAATCAAGCAAATGACAAACATGAGTAAATGCCAACCTCTCAAATGAGAGAGGGCGGTGGCCTAGGCACCATATTTGAGTATACTTGGCTTGGCACCACGAAGATATATCTTGGGTCCATTACCAAAACTCATCATTAAGCTCACATATCACTAAATGATATTAAGAGGAATGATTTTGATTGCTTTGGGCATAATGGGGGGAGGGATGGTCCAATCAATTAGGACCGCACTCCCCCTATATCCATGCCTACACCTAAACCAAATATGAGATGAAACATAGGTGAGGGTGCATGAATATCAAGTCAAGCTCCTTGAATCTATATTTAGTTCATTCCTCAAGTAGCAAAACCTTGCTTCACCAAGTGGCTTCGTGAAGATATCGGAAAGTTGATCCTTAGTTGATACATATGATAGATCAATATCACCTCGAGCAACATGATCTCTAATAAAGTGATGGCGAATCTCAATATGCTTTGTCCTTGTGTGATCCACCGGGTTGTAGGAAATCTTGATGGCACTTTCATTGTCACATAGAAGAGGCACTTTGTCACAATGGACACCGTATTCCTTTAAAGTTTGCCTCATCCATAGCAATTGAGTGCAAGCACTAGCAGCTGCCACATACTCGGCTTCGGCGGTGGAGAGGGATATACAATTTTGCTTCTTGAAAGACCAACATACCAAGGACCTACCAAGGAATTGGCAAGCCCCGGATGTTGATTTTCGATCATCCTTGTCACCCGCCCAATCTGAATCCGTGTATCCACAAAGAGAAAATGTTGAGCCTTGAGGATACCAAAGACCATAAAATGGGGTATGAACCAAATATCGAAAGATTCCCTTGACCGCCATTAAATGGCTTTCTTTAGGAGCCGCTTGATATCTTGCACACACACCTACACTCAACACAATATCGGGTCTAGATGCACAAAGGTAAAGCAAAGAACCAATCATAGACCGGTATACCTTTTGATCCACATCTTTACCATTTGGATTTTGTTCTAGATGAGTCTTTGTAGCCATGGGAGTAGGAGCTCCATTTAAATCTTGCATTTTGAATCTCTTGAGCATATATTGAGTATATGTGGCATCCCGCAAAACCACTACTAGAAAATTGCGTTGATTTTGTGCATTGCATCATCATGACATCATCATACATCTATCTGTCTAAAACTATTTTTCTAAAAGCCCTAATTCGTTTTCTATATTATTTCCTCCCTTTTACTTTAAATCAAAACACCGGTGCTTCCGGATATCTCAGTTTGTCTAAAAACAATTTATAAAAGGCTTTTAAAATAAATTAGAAAACCCTAGCCTAAAATATCTAGTCCTAATCCTACCTAAACCCTTTTGCTACCAGATAACCTACCCAGCCCTCCCCTCCACCTCACCCTCTCCAATCCCTGATCGACACCTCACCTTTTCCCTTCCCCCAACCTATCACCACCCGCCACCTGTCCCTCCTCCCCACCACTCAACCGCTGCCACCTCATCCCTCTCCCTCCCTGGCCCAGCAACACACCCACACCCACACACACCGCACCCACCCCTCTCTCTCCCCCCCTGGGCGTGTCCCCACTTCCCCACCCCACCGAAGCCCCCTCACGCACACCCCACCACGCACGCGGCGCCGCCCTCTCCCCGACTCAGCGCCCCCCCACGCGACCCCCCTGCCTGCCCCGCTCCTCTGCTCTCCTTCCTCCCCGCTTCTCCCTCCTCCCGGCATCGCCGCAGCGCGGGCCCCTTCCTCGAGCTCCCCGCGTGGCGCCGCCGCTGCCGCGGTTCCTCCCCGGCCCGTCCAGCGCCTGAGCCACCTTCGCCCCGTCCTCCGGCCGCGCCCGGTGCCTCTCCTCACCGCCCTACCGCCCTCCTGTCGGCTCCGTTCCCCAGCACCAGCGCCCTCCTCGAACCGGGGCGTCGTCTCCGTCCCCGTCTTCCGCCGCCGGCCCCGAGCTCCGCTGGCCTCCTTCGTCCCCGGCGCCGCCGCGCAGCCCCGCTTCCCCCGGCACCCTCCCGACGACGCCCGCAGCGCCCCCCGCTCGCCTACAACCCCCGTGCCTCTGGCCCCGTCGCCAGGAACCGCGCCCCGCCACCATGGTCGCCTCCCTCTTGTCTGCTTCGAGCTCGTCGTGCCTCTGGACCTCCCCGTCGCTGACCTCCTCGGCCGTGTCTCCTTCCTGCAGAGCGTGCCCGACCAGCTCGCCTCGTCCCTGATGTTTGGAGGCCACACAGCGAGTGCTTGGGCTAGGGACGCGTACGGGCATCTCACCAGTTTCATATTACAGAGGTTGTGTTCCCGTGTTGCTAGCCCAAGTACCACAAGATCTTATTTGGAGATGTACCCAGGGATTTTTCAAGAAAACCGCAAGGACTCCAAATACTTTTCGGATGCGTCAAGAACTCCATCACGGAACACCAATGCTCCTTCAAGTAACCGACCGCGGAACGGCGAGCTCTTCTTCTCGAAACCGAAGCCCCGACGCCCTGAATCCGAAGACCGATCTCGGCGCCGAACCCGATGACCGCCAAGGTCGCCACAAAAACGACAGGCACTTCACCGCGGGACACCGAGAATGCCGACATGGGACCCGGGACGCCAAGATCTCCGCCGTGAAACGACAAACCGACGACATGACCCGACGACCCCGGATGCAACAAGACCTTCTTCCCGGATGCGACGTCGAGAACCCGAACGCCAAGATCGCCGACGCGAACACGCCAAGTTCGTCTTCCCGGACACCGTGCGACAAGATCGTCTCTCGGACGCCAAGTTCTTCTTCCCGAATGCCAAGACCGATCTCATCGAACCGAACCTTGCCTTCCCGTCGAACCCTGAGACCCAACCCCGAACCCCTCCGAGACCCAAGATCTGCCGAACCCTAATGTGTGACCCTTTTTCTCGAGCCCTATTTTATAAATGTAATATCAAATTGTTGCATATAAATTGTCATGCTCGCATCATATCATGTGGTTTGGGGGCCTTATGCCGATTCACCTCATAATTAAATATGGGGCCCATATGCGGGCAAATCTAGTCGTATATCGGTCCCATTTAAATTTGTGTAGCGAACCGATAACTTATCTTGCCCTGTTATTACAACATTTAATTTGCGGGGTAGATAAATAACTTGAACCACCTAATTAATTGTCGGGACCCCGGTTCCGCTTAATATTGCCTAATTGCACCGCACCTTTGCCATGTCATACATCATCCATGCATCATGCCCGATCTTTTGTCGTAGTATTAAATATTGCATCCGGTGTTTATTCTAGTGTTTTGCTTCTTCGCGGATAAGGCCGTTGAGTTGATGCGAGTGTCGACCCGATCTTCGGATGAACCTTCGGCAATGTTTTTCAGGCGAGCACCTCCCCCTTTCTACCTATCTTACTTTTATAGTATTTATTTCCTCCTGTTGATCTATTGCTATCTGTGTTGCGATGCTCTAGTTTCCGTACCCGAGATATCCCTTGCAGCCATATATTGCCTTGGACACATCCTATTACCTGTTGTTTGGTAGATAGTTAGACTTGCGCGTCGTAGTCGCTTGCTCAAGTGCTGTTGTGTGTCGCCAAGTACCACAGTTGTTGGAGTCTTGCCGCATGTTTAATGTTGGAGATGATCATGGCTTTAATTATCGTTTACTTTAATTACTGTTTAACAACTAAAATTGAAGTAGGTAAGCAGAGGCACAAGTGGGCAATAGATGTTATTTGGTTGTTAACCGTCCACTTGTGTCCCGTAGGACCCCGAGTTCTTGACACCTGTTCCGAGATCGAGCGCGCTAACCACATGTGGGATGTATGGGCACCCCATCGATTTAGTACCTGATTTCAAAGTACTGTACTGGGGGCCACAATTAGTTTGGGGCTTTATTACTATTCTGTACTTATGCCATGTTTTACTGCTTTATTTAAATTGTGCGATGGATAGCACCTGTACTGTTTAGGTTCGGGACACGTTTTCGCTGTATCGACAAGCCCGAGTTTTCGGGTTCCCAGTCGTTTACAGCCGTCCACCCAAACCCTGAGTCCGTCTCGGAGACCGGCCGACTTCGTTGCGGGGTGGGGTGGCCCCCCGTGCTTGCTTTGGGTCTGGGAAACGTCATGACTTAGGCCCCGCCGACATACCGATGGGTGTATGTTAACTGATCTGGCAAAAAGGGCCGAAGTGCGTGTGGATACTTTGGTGCACCCCTGCAGGGTTAAATCTTTTCGAGAAGCCGTGTCCGCGGTTATGGACGACTTGGAGCACAGTGCTTGATCATAGACAACTATAACTAAAGTTTACTGTTATAATTTGACTTGTATCCTATATGACTAGTAATCAGCTTCACTGCAACGGAATGGCTAAATAAAAGTACCAACAACTGCTGGGTTTTGGGATATCTCATGCTATATGTATCTGACTAGTAAGTATTACAACCTCAACCGAATGGATAATTAAAAGTGCCCACTGCTTATTCTATCAGGATGACTATCTATACCTGACTAGTAATTGCTGCAATGATAACTGAATAAATAAAACTGCCAACGGTGTGAGTTCCTCAGTTGACTTCCTCGTCTGGTCTCGAGGGGGAAACACCAGGATGGGTTTGTCTGATGGTAGAATCAGGTTGGTTCCGAATAGGTCTTTCGTATCCCTCTCTGATAGCCGCCAGTTGCATCGAGTCTCTATAGGTTGTTTAGTGCATGCTGTGCTGCCGCTCAGTCCACCATACCTATGTAGGCGAGGACCGTCGAATTCTAGTCTCGCCGTGTACTGGCCTCAGTACTGACCGCTCTCTCTTTTTCCTTTGCCCTTTGTCGGCACCCCTTTTATTTAAGCAGGTTTTGAGATCGACGTCGTTAGCAGGGTTACCCTTCCGGCTCGGCCTGGGCAGGGTTATGGACGCCATTGGTTATTCTTCAGGGCTCTTAGCCCCATTTGCATCTTGTCCGTAGTTGGACGCTCTATCGTTTTCAAGGTGATTTGGATCTTTGTTCTGTATATCTGTATTCTTGACTCCTTGAGTCGCTGTTGTATATATATCTGTTCTGTGGGTCCCATCGAGGACTGTTGCATAATGTTATTACTTCGTTTTCCACCCGCACGAAAGTGCCTGGTGGGCACCTTTGAATCGTTTCTATGCGGGTTTGGCGGGTTTCGCTAAAACTTGCATAGGGCCGATTCTGAGGGTGTTACAGTATACTTGGCTTGATTGAAGAATGTCCCTCCTCTAACTTGCTTGATCTCAAAGCCAAGAAATACTCTCAACTCCCTCATCAAGGACATCCGGAACCTACTAGTCATAAGCTTTGAGAATTCATCATTAAAAGATTTGTTAGATGAGCCAAAGATAATATCATCAACATATATTTAGCATACAAAAAGCTCCCCATTGACCCTCAAAGCCACGGTCAAACAATAACTCTCTAAGGTGCTCATACCACGTGCGTGGGGCTTGCTTGAGCCCATAGAGCGCCTTATCAAGTTTGTAGACATGGTTTGGGAAGTTGGGGTCCTCAAATCACAGGGGTTGCTTCACATATACCAATTCATTTAATGGACCATAAAGAAATGCACTTTCTACATCCATTTGTTGCAACTTAAAGTTATGATGTGCCGCATAAGCAAGAAGGAAAAGGATGGACTCAAGGCGAGCCACGGGCGCATAAGTCTCTCCATAATCAATGCCTTCAATTTGAGAATACCCTTGTTCCTTACAATAATTCCATGCTCATCTTGCTTGTTCTTGAATATCCACTTTGTTCCAATAACATTGCGGCAATCCTTTGGCTTCTCAACTAACTTCCATACTTTGTTTCTCTCAAAGTTGTTGAGCTCTTTATGCATAGCCTCTAACCAATCCGAATCTTCAAGAGCTTCCCACACTTTATTTGGTTCAATCATGGAGATGTGAGCTTGGTGTTCACTGAACCTCTTCAATTGTGCTCTTGTGGAAATACCTTTCCTTAGATCACCAACTACATTTTGTAGAGTGTGATCTCTTATTTCCAACATTCTTTCCTTTCTAGCCTCGTGACGAGCGTGGATCTCCGTGTTGTTTCTTGGAGGACCCTCTTCATCATTCTGATCCTCGTCTTGACTATCAACTTGACCTTGATCATCATTGGAGTCATCCTCTACATTGGGAGGCAAAGATTGACCTTGGTATTGGTCAAGTGCACTTCTAGCGTCAATTTGAGCTTGTCTCAAAGCAGCTTGTATGAATCTTCCTTGACAAATTGACTTGGCACCACTTGATAATCCGTCGAATGGACCAAGCCCCCTTGACTGGAGTTGAAACTTTGATCACCATGTTGAGGGTCCACATCTTGTCTTTGGCTTGAGTCAATGTCCTCTTCAGTGGATGGAGCATGTTGAGGTTGTGAAGATGAGGGCTCCACACTACTAGGAAACAGGCTGTTAGTGGCGCACCCAAAATGTCCATCCGTGGCGCACTAGCAGTGCGCCACGGGCCTTGCGCTACGGCTATCTCTCGGCCGTGGTGCACTGCCTAGTGCGCCACAGAAGTTTAGATACAGGCGTGGCGCACATGCCAGTGCGCCACAGAAGTTTGGGCAGGTGCGCCACGCGTATGAAACGATAACCGTGGCGCACTAGGTGCTGTGCGCCACGGATATAAATTTCAAAATTCAAAAAAAAGCAGCAGATCTGGATCTCGTCGTCAGTGCCGTCGCGCGTCGGTGCAGGTCGCCGTCGTCGCCTCCTCGTCGTCACCTTGTTGTCATCGTCGGAACTGCAAGGAGGAGGAGGAGAATAGGAGGAAGAGGAGGAGAAGAGGAGGAGAAGAAGAAGAGGAGGCCAAGGAGGAAGAGGAGGAGAAGAAGAGGAGGAAGAGGAGGAGAAGAAGAAGAGGAGGAAGAGGAGGAAGAGGAGGAGAAGAAGAGGAGGCAGAGGAGGAAGATGCGGAGAAGAAGAGGAGGAGGAGAAGGGAGGAAGAGATGGAGGAAGAGAGGGAGGAAGGGAGGTCGACATCGCCCGTTGTCACTGCGAGGAGGAGGAGAAGGAGGTCGACGTCGCGCCGTCACTGCAAGGAGAGGAGAAGGAGAAGGGAGAAGGGAGAAGGAAGAAGGAAGAAGGAGAAGGGAAAGGGAGAGGAAGAGGGAAAAGGGGAAGGGAAAAGGGGAAAGGAAAAGGGAGGAGGGCGGGGTGGGGATTCAAATTTGAATCCCGCCCAAGCTTATCCGTGGCGCACTAGGTGTAGGTGCGCTACGGATAAGTCGCCCTGTTTTTTTTTCTGCAGGAAAAAACAGTTTTTTGACCATAACTTTTTACTCCTTTCGAATTTTGAAAATCTAAAAAATCGCTAAACGACCTAAAGGGGTTGCAAGCGGATCTGGAATCTCGTTATGGTCATTTTGGTATATTATACGATTTTTTTCGATATCGTATGCAAAAGTTACGGCCTTTTTACCGTGGCATGACTTTTTTTGCAAATAAAGTCGAAACTCATTTCTGTTAATTTTACTAGAAGCTATACCACATTACCTACCTAAATATGAAAGGATTTAATTTTTTGAAGTGTTTATCATTTTCGTTTATTTTTTGCAAACCCTAAAAAGGCGATCCACGGGGGGGGTGGAGTTGGTGCATGCCACTTAGGCGTAGGGCACTAGGGCAGAGTGCCCTACGGCTAAGTTTATACATCTGTGGCGCACTATGCCATGTGCGCCACAGATGTTTGTGGCCGTTTCACAGCAGAGGGGGCGTGCGCTTAGGCGTAGCGCACCCCCCCATGTGCGCCACAGATGACACTAACAACCGTGGCGCACATGACTATAGTGCGCTACAGATGTTTGGCGAGCGTCCAACAGGGCCCTGGACCACACACATCTGTGGCACACTATAGTCATGTGCGCCACGGTTGTTCTAGTTACTAGTAGGGCACTGCCCACAGGTGAGCCACGCCTGTTTTAGCCGTGGGGCACTTCAACCATGTGAGCCACGGATGTGCTGATTACCTATAACTGTTTTCCTAGTAGTGCCACTTGAGTGGAGCATAGTTCTTCTCGATCCTCCATAAGGGGTTCCTCAACGGGGCGGATATATCCCACATCCATTCTTCCTATGGCATCCTCAGGCATTTCATCATCTGCATCACAAGCATCAACACGCCCCCCTTCGGGACCATCATATTCTTCGAAGGTCACACTACAAGATTCTATGACGGCTCCGAAGAGCTTATCATAGATTCTATAAGTATGAGATTCGAGACCATAGCCAACAAAAATACCCTCTAATGCTTTAGACTCGAATTTAGACAAACGAACACCTTTTATGAGATAGAAACACTTACAACCGAACACCCGGAAGTAAGATATCTTGGGTTTGTTACCGGTAAGAATTTCATATGGAGTCTTGTTGATTTCTTTGCGGAGGTGGAGCCGGTTTGAAGCATGGCAAGTAGTGGAAATGGCTTCGGCCCAAAAGTTGTATGGAGATTTAAACTCCGCCAACATGGTCCTAGCCATCTCAAAAGAGTCCGGTTCTTCCTTTCGGCCACGCCATTTTGTTGAGGGGTGTATGCAGCGGAATATTGATGTTTAATCCCCTCATCACTAAGGAACTCATTCAAGGTGTAGTTCTTGAACTCGGTGCCGTTGTCACTTCTAATGATCAACACGGGAATATTGTATTGCCTTTGGACCAAATTGATGAAGTCGATGAAGGTCTTTTGAGTCTCACTCTTCAATTTGAAGAAATAAACCCAAGAGTATCTTGAAAAGTCATCAACAATCGCCAAGCAATATTTCTTCCCACCAAGACTTGCATGAGATGGAGGACCAAAGAGGTCCACGTGGAGGAGCTCCAAGATCTTGGTGGACTTGATGCGGTTCTTAGGCTTGTGAGGAGCATCATGCATCTTCCCTAGAACACATGCCCTGCAAACACGATCTTTGGCAAAGGAAACATTTTATTTTAGTCCAACAATATGACCCTCCTTGTGGAGACTTTGCAAAGTTCTCATATTGAAATGGGCCAGTCGGCGATGCCATAACCAACCCACATCGGCCTTTCCGAATAAGCACATCGCACTTGTAGTGGCTTGCCCCGAAAAGTCCACCACATACAAGTCATGTTCGACATACCTAACGAAAGCGACCTTGAGAGACTTGCTCCACATGAGGACCACAAGATCATTATGTATAAAGACGGAAAAACCCATCTTTCCAAGAGCACAGACTGAAAGTAAATTGTACCCAAGGGTCTCAACAAGCATGACGTTCACGAGTATAATGTCGTGAGCAACCACAACTTTGCCAAAACCCATTACCTTAGACTTTGACTTGTCGGCATATGTCACGGTGATTTGATCATCATTTGGCTTTAAGTCCTTGACAATAGACGATCTTCCGGTCATATGACTTGTGCAACCACTATCAAGCACCCACTTTGACCCTCCGGAAGCATAAGTCTACAAAAGATCAAGCTAATTTTTAGGTACCCATTTTTCAATGGGTCCTCTTTTGTTAGCAACAAGGGTCTTGGGAACCCAAATAGACCAAGCAATATAACCATCATAAGGGCCAACATATTGTGCATACACATCACCATAATAATCACGCATTAGAACATAGTGAGGGTTAGCACTTCCCGCAAAATCATCATGAGACATAGTTTTACCACTTGTGGTCTTACTCTCCACAATGGTCTTGTTGGTCTCTTGTGCGGGCTTGTCCTTCTTCTTCTTATTCTTCTTCTTCTTGGTTTTGGAAACAAAACCAATGCCCCCTTTATCACCACTATGCCTTTTCTTGATCAAAAGATCATCAATGGACTTGTTGCCTTGTGGAAATGTGGCCTTAGCAAGCTCCCCCTTCAACCTAGCATTCTCTTCAAGAATAGTTGTGCTACTAGATGGAATGAAGTTACTAGGTGAAGGAATATTGGCCAATTGAGTTTGAAGCATTTCATGGGACTTTGTGAGTGACAAGAGTTCACTCTCCAAGACCTTGTGAGCCTTGTTAAGCAAACTAAAGTCCTCCGCAAGTTTTTCATGCACCACACCAAACTCAATCTTGTACTTTTTAGTCCTTTTGCATTTAGCAATAGCATGATCACGCTCTTTGATGAGTTTGTTAACAATAATGTCATTGGCCTCATCAAGCCCTTCAAGTTTTAATTCAAGTGACAACCTAGTTTCTTGTTCTTCTTCTAGAGCATTGTTTAAAGCCTCTAGCTCAATCATATGTTCATGCCCAAGTTTACATCTTACATCTAGAAGCTCTTGAGTATGTGAGAGTTGATCTAAGATGTTCCCAAAATGTAGCTTAGCATCACCTTCGAGGTTAGTCATAAACTCATCAAAGGCAATTAATTCCTTTTTAACATCAAGAGACATCTCATCATCAATTTCATCATTATCTAAGTGAGTAGAGCGGGATGATGAGGATACCTCCGTTCCTCTTGCCATAAGGCAAGTGACGTTCTTGGTGGAAGAGTTCTCATTTGGAGAATCGAAGAGTGAGAATGTCGGAGTAGAGGTGGTGGCTAGGGCAGCCACACCATGAGAAGTTTCCTCTTCCTCATCTTCATTGTCGGAGGAGTATTCTTCATGAGTGATCAAGACAATTTCTCCCGACTTCTTGTTGATGGGATTCTTTTTGATGAAGGGTTTGTTGTAAGGTGCCTTGAGAGTCTTCTTCAACACAAGCTTACCACCATGATCTTCTCTCTTCTCATAGGGGCAACTTGCCACAAAGTGATAGCGGTCACCACAATTGAAGTTTTCCCATTTGGATTGCTTCTCCGTTGCATTTCCATCTTGGCCTTGGTGGGGTTCTTCCAAAAGTTCTTTGCATAGAAAGCCATATATTGACCATGAGCAATCTTGACTTCATTGGGATGGTCCATGGAAATCCCTTCATCACTATCATCTTCATCCCCATGTTCCACAACTTTGGCCTTCAAAGCAACATTGACAACATTGCTCATACCAAGGACACGAGCACGGGCATCTTTGGCATTCCTTGCGGCAACCTTGAAAGCGGCCATCTCTTGCATAACTTCATTTGAGGTCATGAGATGGTAGTTGTGTCTTCCTTGTAGGCTCTTCAAGTCGGTGGGCTCAAAAGGCATGAGTGCACTCACATATTTCCTCTTTATCCATGCATCATCCACATGTGAGGCACCCACATTCCTAAAAGCGGTGGCGGTGGTCTTGAGCCTTCGGTACATGTCTTCGTGATCTTCACCTTCTTTCATGTAGAAGCCTTCGGCTTCATTGCTTAAAGCATCATATCGGTTCCTCCTCATACTCTCATTTCAAACAAACAACACAATGAGAGCATCCCAAGCTTCCTTGGCAATGCTAAAGTGCTCAATGTGTGGATAATCCTTTGTCCCCAAACCTTGTTGAATCATATGCAAAGCAGTGGCATTGAGTTGACTATTAACAATCTCTCTTCTTGTCAAGTTGTTTGGATCCCCAATAAAGAGTCCATGCTCGATGATGTTCCATAGTTCAATGCAAGAGCTGCGCATATGAGTCCTCATTAGTGATTGCCATTGAGAAAAAGTAGCAGATCCTTCAAGCTTAGGTGGGTCACCTCTATTGTATACATGAGGGTGATGGATTGGAGGGTCGGGAGAGTACCATGAATCACGGTGCTCACCCTTCCCACCATCATTGTGTGTGGAGGAATTAACGTTGTCTAGTTTACCCCCCACCACCATACCCTCGGGGGATACTGACGTATTCCCCTTAGGTAAAATGGATGGTTGATCCTCTTGAGGAGATGGGGGTGATGAGCCTTCTTTGTTTTTAAGAAGTTGCTCAAGCATCTTCTTGACTTCGTTGACCAAGGAAGAGCTCAATCTTGTTTCCAAGTTTTTGAGATCTTCCATGGTCACCGGGGTCGGCTCACTACCACCATCCCCATCATTGCTACCCATATTCTCTTAGGTGGTAAAGCCCGAATAAAGAGCCGAGGCTCTGATACCAAGTGAAAGGATCATATGGGCACCTAGAGGGGGGTGAATAGGTGCTACTTCAAATTTTACTCTTTTTCAAATTAGGGTTTGACAAGAAAGGTAAATTCTCTAGAATATGCAACTATGGTGAATTTACCTATATATCAATCAAGCACAAACTAACACGATACTAAGCAAGAACAAGTAAGTAAAGTGCGGTAAAGGATAGAAGTAACCAAGGGAGTGGACGCGGAGACACAAGGATTTGTTTCCCGTAGTTCCTTCCTTTTGAGAGGAAGTACGTCTACGTTTGGAGAGGGGGTGGTTTCAAACCACCAATGCCACGAGAGGCCTCCCTTGTTCTCCGATGAACCTCACCCCAACGGGCTCGATTCACCTTCCACTATATCGACAACCTTCGAGGTGGAAGCCGACACCTTTACAACAAGTTCGGGGCACACATCCACAACTGAATTGGAGGCTCCCAAATACAAGCAAGTTGTCAAGACAAATCAAAGACAAGCTTGTAAGAACCAAATCAAAGTTAGGGTTTCCAAAGAAACACTAGAGCTTGGGGGCCCTCAAGTGAATGAGGGGGAAATGAAGATCTCTCTTGGTGAAGATGTAAATCAAGGCCTCCTCCTTCGATTCACCAAAGATCAATGACTTTGGATGGTTGGATGAAGAGATCTTGTAGATTTGGTGGCTCTAATGGGGTTGGTGTTCTTGAGAAGCTCGAGCAACTGGAGGAAGAAGATAAGGGTCCCTTTTTATAGGCAGCCCCCTCCACGAACCGTTTTCTGACCATTGTAGAAAAGTTAGTCCGGAGACTCCGGTCTACACCGGAGACTCCGGCCAATCTCCGGACCAGTCTCCGGACTGCCCTTCTGACTGACCCAGACCAACTCTACACCAGCAACACCGGAGACTCCGGCCTTCCAACACTGGAGACTCCGGACTGACCAAAGTCCGAAGACTCCGGAGTAACCTCCGGTGCAGCCTCCGGACCCCTAGTCAGAATGTCCCAGCCAAGTCCTGGGAAGCACCACCGGAGCCAGAACCGGAAACTCCGGACCACACCGGAGACTCCGGTCTTGGCAGACCGGAGACTCCGGTCTGGAGTTTCCAGATCAGTGGCAAATGAATGTGGTCTTTTCCCAAGAGTGTGTGTGCAGTTTATCAATGATAATACCAACCTGTGGACAATAACAAACAGTAAAATGATCTACTTGTTAACGAACACCAAAAGTGATTATGACAATAAATGCCCTTTCATTTACAAAGGACTGTATTCATAATTTAATTTTAGTTGAAAAAATATATTTCAAAGTAGCTAGCCCACGCAGTCGCATGGGTTGATGACTAGTGTTACAGAATTGATATGTATGACCAGATCTACATGTGTTGCAGCCTGTGAAGGAAAAATAAAGCTGGCATGTTGCTTCAAACTAGTATGTTGAAGAAGGCGGACAAGGTGGAGAAGGTGGACAAGCTAGTGGTGGAGCAGAATAGTCCAGGCTATTAGTCCCAACTACTATGGTTATGTGTGTGATTTGGACCATGTTTTAGTTTTTTGCTTTTGTTAATGCTGCTAGTCCCAACTACTATGGTTTATATGGTTTAAGTGTGTGAACTTGTATGGTTGATGTGTGTGTCAACTACTATGTTACTGGACAATGTTGTTGAATGTGTACGTGTGTCAATATTTCGTGTCAATTACTATGTTCTGGCAGTGTTTTGTCCAAATTTACTACTATGTTGCTATCCGAATTCACTACTATGTTGCTGTCCAAATTCACTACTAAATACAGATAAAATGTGAAAAAATTCACTACTAAAATACATATAAAATGCTGACAAAATTCACTACTAAAATTCAGTCATGAATTCACATATTTATTATGGACATCATACTACTTCCTCCGTCCCGGTTTAAAGGACACAATTTGCAAATCATGCAATCCCAAAATACTTAGACACAAAAGCATTTAATTTCTGTAATTACTCTAGTGTGAAAAGAGCAAACTGCTTGCATGCACGTGTGTGAACAAATGTGAACGATTTACTAATTCTTTTTCTCCTAATGCATGTTCTACTTTATGCTATTAAATGAACCAATTGGATGACACCTAGGGCCCAGAGAATTGCAAATTGTGTCCTTTAAACCGGGATGGAGGGAGTATATACTAAGGCTCGCGGCTATAAATGCTCCGGCAACTATTCATCGATTGGATGAATAGTGCGCATGGATGAACAGTGCGCAAGCCATTTTCGTCCGCCTATTTTTTATCCGACGGTTCGTTGGCGAGTGTGTTATTAATCGTCTAATTTTGTTTAATCGTGTGCCACATTATGTAGATGCGCACGGATAAACAGTGCACGAGCCATTTTCATGCGTCTATTTTTTATCCGACGGTCCGTTGACGTAGATGCAATATAATTGTTTGGCTAAAATTTTTCTTGCCCTAATCAATATTCAATCCGACAGCCCGTGTTTATATGTATACTATTTATTATCTATTTTTTTCCAACCATGTACCAAGTCATAAACGATCTTCTTTTACGTTCATCTTTTTTAACTATTCGCTTACATTTCTGGAGCATCTTTTCAGTCCATCTGATTCGGCGGCTCATGTCCGCACGTGTTATCGTCTAATTTTGCCTAATCATGGGCCATATCATGTAAACGTAACACAATTTTTTAGCTAATTTTTTTTGCCTTAACTAATATTTTTTGCCGTTCATCTTCTCTAACTATTCGGCTTAAACTTTTTAGCCCACCTTTTTTTTTCAGAATTTTCTACTTAATTTGGCCCGCGTTCGCGCATGTATACTATTTATCGTCTAATTTTTCCCAATCACGTGCTAAGTCATAAACGATATTTTTTTTACGTTCATCTTTTTTAACTATTTAGCTTAAATTTTCTGGCGCATCTTTTCAGTTCGTTATCCGACGGTCCACGTTCGCACGTGTACTATTTACTGTCTAATTTTATCTAATCGTGTGCCATATCATATAAACGTAACACAAATTTTCGACTAAAATTGTCTTGCCCTAACTAATATTTTTTTACCGTTCATCTTCTCTAACTATTCGGCTTAGACTTTCTAGCCCACCTTTTCTGTTTAGAATTTTTCTACTTAATTTTCAGACAAAATGTCCTGGCTTAACTTTTGCAGCGGTAGTTATTCTACGTCTACGATAATATTTCTTGATTCCATTTCTTGATTATATGAAGGTATTTTTCGACAAAACTCTTTAGGCATAATTTTCCACCGGTAATTAATACAGTAACTTTATGACGGTGTATGGTTGTCTAATCTTCACCAGCAATATTTATTTTAGGGTTATTTCATTATGTCACACTTTTCTTCTGTGATTTTTACATGGTAATTACCCTTCGGTAATTTTCCATGGATGAGTAATTTTTTGGCTGCAATTCACAATCAGTAATTCATTTTTGTTATACTTATTTGTCGATACTACTCGCACAATCCGCCGCCTCTTTTATCTACAGATAGTGTTACCGAGTCTTCTGCCAAAACTTCAGACAACAATAAACTCCAGCAACAATTTTAATCGGTTAATTCACGATATTGTTCCTCGCGGGTGCGGCGTCACGCCCGCGCCATATTTCCTAGTAATTCTAGTACATGAAAAGGTTCAGAAAGCTACAGAAATTCCAGTACATGCACATTCACTTGCTTGCATAGCTAAACCTACATAATTCCAGTATATTGCCTCATTTTTCAGTGACTACACATGCACATTCCACAATACATAGCTAAAGCTACAGAAATGACTCAAATCATGAAGAAATTTCCTTCACCATCTCCCTGCTTCTTCAGCTGCTCTAACTCATTTGCCTGCATCTGCAGCTTCTCTCTATATATATATATATCACTTGCTTGCATCTTCTCCACTGTCTCTTCATTCTTGTTCTTCTGTCGAACATGCAACAACTCTGCTTCGAGCCTCTCAATTTCTTCAGTTTTCTCCCAAACAGCATCTCTCAAATCTTTGATCAAATCTCTCTGATATTTAGGCATCTCACCATCAACCCAACTGAATCTGCCACACCATACTCCACCCTCAATCTGACAGCCAAAAATTCAGATAATAGCCAAATTAAGAAAAGAAAGAAACAGAATGAAGAAATACAACAAAGCTAAGAGCAAAGAGATGAGAACATACCGAACGTATCCTGCAATTATGGTATCTACGGCAAGTGTTGTCATCGCTCCAAGAGATCCACTGTGGCATCATCTCTCCACAGTCGCAGTACTTGGCGGGAGCATAATTGAAAGGGAGTTGGTGGTAGGGAATGGGCCGGCGACGGCGACGCAAGGAAGCTCCGCCCCTAGCAGAACTATCGGAACTAGCTTCGCTGTGAGCCGCCATGCGCGTCAGAGAGCAAGAGAAGAAAGGGGAAGAAAGAAGAACCCTAAATCAGGGAAGGGATATATCAGCAACCGGTCTCAGGGGGTTAATTAACCGTTAGACGTCGCTCTCCTACTAAACAGTTGTCCATGTCAGCAAAACCTGCATCGAAATCAACTGAGAGTGGCCTTAGGGGGTTAGTTGTCTGGTTTTAGTTAGTTCAGGAAATGAAGTGTGCCGATTTTGAACTGGGTGGGGGGGGGGGGGGGGGCGAGCGACCGAAACGCTATAGTTCAGGGGGGTATGTGGACTTGCTTATTCATTTTGGGGAAGGAGACGAGAGGAGTGGAGAAGGACTGGGTTCGGTCAAAAATTCATCGAGGGCCTTTTAGGAACGGTTGCGACAAGAATTTCAGGCCGGAGGGAGTAGCAACATACTGATTTGATTGTTACTGCTGCTCTTTGTTCAGGTATGGGGTTGCTGCTGCTCTCTTTGTTCAGCGTGCGGGCTGCTTGACTTTCGTGGATGGATTCCAGCGAGGATGCGCGCATGGATGGATTTCACCTATAGGTGATTCCGGTGAGGAGGCGCAGGCGGATGGATCGATTAAGCTGGGTGATTTCTGCGAGTAGGCTCGCACGCGGATGGATCCCGGGTGTTTCTGGATCGATTTTGCTGGGCGATTCGGGCTAGCTAGGCGACGCGCGCAGATGTATCGATTCTGCCGTGCGATGAGGGGGATTGATTCTGGCGAGCTGTTTCGGGCGTCAAGATTATGATGGAACGCCGTTCTGGACAGGTCACTGGGTACTTTAGTCTAAATCGGTATATTTGATCGCTGTTGGAAATATGTAGAGGGAGTAGTATTCACTATCGATCTAATTATGAGGTGTCGAACCCAGGATTCAGAACTTGGCTTGTGTTTCGGTGTATCTATTTAGAGTTATATACAGTTTTAGTCCCACAACTTGTAACGTGAGAGCAGTTTAGTCCCACAATTTGCAAACTGAGAAAAACTAGTCACACAACTTGTAACCTGAGAGCAGTTTAGTCCAATTTAATCAAATTTAAACAAGTTTAACCAAATTTATTCATGTTTACGCTATCAAACTGATACAACCTAAATAAACCAGAACCGTAGACCTCAATCAGCTAAGCGTTGTAAAAAAGTTATTCGGCAAATATGAGATTCGTACCCTGCACCTATAACCGAGCAGGCTAACTACAATCTTGAGATGACCAGCTAAGCACTTCATAGTTCACGGAAAAAAATGACAAATGTTAATTGTACTACTGTGTACAGCAGTATTAAAGTTTTTTTTTTTTTGCAAGAATTCGAAATTAAAAAAATACAAAAATTAACGGGCTTGATAGCATGCAGCTAGGACTACATTACGTTTTGGTCATCTCAATTATTACGACAGACGATATTCAATTTTTTTATGCCAAATTGTGGTTTTGAAATATTTTGTATATACAATTATTTACTTATTACATTATTTATAATTAAACATTATAATACTTCAAAAAGTAAAAAGCAGACAATGAACTTGTGGTCCGATCGGTAAAAACCTCACAGGTTCAATCATCGATCTGGTTTTTAAACTATGGTCTGGACACGTGACTTGTATAAAAGGCACTCATGAACCCGCTCGCTAACCCTCATCTCCACTCTGGCTAACCTCATCTGTCTTGACGCACGTTGACTGCAGAACGGCAGCACGTGCTGACTGTAGCACGGCAATGGTCCTCGTCGTGCTTGCGCTAGTGTATTGCCAGCGGGATCGGGCGTGAAATGATGACACAAACGATCATGTGGTCATTCTCGCGTGGCCGATATACATTTTTATCGTGTCTGGTTATTTAAGATATAATAAGTAAATAGTTGTATGTGCAAGATATTTCAAAATTACTGAATGACCAAATTTTTTTACAATCATTTAACATAATTAAGATAATATCCTGCAATTTTCCTTCCAGAATATATCGTAATACTAGTTGCATGTCAGCAAGCCCGTTAGTTTTTGTATTTGTTTAATTCTAATACAGCTACGTGTCTCCTGAGGCAGCCGCCAGGCGATCAGCGACCAGCTAAACTCATCTAGGTTTTATCCCCTCGCCGGCGAAGCCGCCGGTTTGCTCCGCCTCTGATGGCCTCAGGGCCTTGGAGGTGTGGCATACCACGGCCTCTCGTCAGTGGAAGGGTTTTCGTTTTTGTTTAGTCTATTTGAGTGTCTTCTTGATATTGAGGCGGCGACTGTTCCTAAAGTTAGAATAAGGTTCTCCCGGCCATATCCTTGCTCCAGCGGTGCGTCTAGCGCATGCGTAGAGGGCATGGAGTCGTGCGTCCGACGGATTTCTTAGGATCCGATCATTTTTCATATTCGTCGGTGTGGTTTGAGGACAGTCTCTTCCGATCTATGGTTGTCATCTTCGACGATGGTCGCTGCTCTATGTGTTGGTTCTATGGGGGTTTAGCACGATGACTTCCCGTCTGTCTACTATAACAAGCTCAACTACGACAAGCTTTGTCCGGCTCTGGTGATGAAGGGCGAGGACGACGGCACATCTTTGGTTCGTGCTAGTGTCTGTAGTTGTTGCTAGGTGTCCAATGACCTATTTGTAATTTCTATTACTTTTATAGTTCTTTGTACTACTGTTAATGATTATTAATAGATCGGTGGAATTTTGAAAGGAAAATCTAATAGCACGTAAACAGAATGTACAAATAACATTTGTCACTTCTTTTCGTGTGTGAACTGTGAAGTGCTTAAGTGGTCATGGCGATGTCACACATAGACTGCTCGTTCTAGTTGCAGGGTTCGAACCACATCTTTGCTGAATAATTTTTTAACAATACTAGCTGGTTGTCATTTAAAGTTGAGTACGCGCAGAGAACCGGCGAAGTCTACAATTTCCGGGGGTTTTTAGGTTGTATACCGGTTCGGTTTTTTAAACTACGGTCCAGACAGCACAAACGTGTTGCAAGGTTCGAACCACATCTTTGCTGAATAATTTTTTAACAATACTAGCTGGTTGTCATTTAAAGTTGAGTACGCGCAGAGAACCGGCGAAGTCTACAATTTCCGGGGGTTTTTAGGTTATATACCAGTTCGGTTTTTTAAACTACGGTCCAGACAGCACAAACGTGGATAACTTTGGTCAAACTTACTAAAATTTGATTAAATTGGACTAAACTATTCTCACGTTGCAAGTTGTAGGACTAGTTTTGCTCAGTTTGCAAATTGTGGGACTAAACTGTTCTCGGGTTACAAGTTGTGGGACTAAAACTTTATATACCTCATCTATTTACTTCCAGTTCGGCAACGGGACAGCTCGACACAAGGGGGCGAGAGTTTCTCGCCTTATTCCCTAGATATAGGGCCTTGATTATCGAATTGCCAAGGTTATTTTCCTTCATTAGTACTTCGAGAGTACATCGGGGAGTAGTAAGTGCGAGCTTATGATAGTGTTACATCTGTATACTTTGTTCTCTCCTCCCGGAGCATGAGATCTCTTTGCGTGGCCCCTATTCCTTGATAATCTGTTTTGAATAACACAGTAATCAAGCTATGGTGACGAAACTGCTCCCAGATTCTCGTGCCCTGCTGTACGCGACACTGGGTTGGCGTTCAAGCCGACCACTACTGAGGCAACATTATGAAGGGAAATCCTCTGGCCGTGGTGCCACTTCATCATAAATAAATGGCTTGAAGGCGCCCGGCAATCGCCCTGTGGTCTGGTCCCACAGTCTTGTAGCCAGGTCATCCTTTCACGGTTTCACCGCATGTGTACAGAGTAATAAAAGAAAAAACGAATACAGGCCAGACCAGTGACACCCTCTCCTTGCAGTCACGCCCTCATTATGGACGGCGTTGTTAGAGATAGAATCCGTAAATAAGTGTCCGTCTAGCTTTTGTCTAAATCAAACATAACCAAATTTAATCAACTTTAATAGAAATATATATTACATCAGATTGATATATTATAAAAACTAGTTGAATGCCCGTGCGTTGCTACGAATAAAAAACACACTGAGAAATGATAAAAAAAGTAATAGTCTAACTTTGTTATGTATACACAACATATGAGAGTTTCCAATACATGCTACATTCCTTGCGAGCTCTCAAATTTTGTTGGTACCAGAAAATATAGCAAGATTAAATTCGTTGATCCAAAATTATAACCTAAGGATGATACAGAAAAACTTGCATCATAAATACTCCCTCCGTTTCAAAATATAAGATGTTTTAGGTTTGTGAAGAAGATGAATCTAGACTTGTTTTAGTATGTAGGTTCACTCAACTTTGGGATGAATCTACACACTAAAAGAAGTCTAGATTTATTTTCTTCACAAACCTAAAACATCTTATATATTGAAACGGAGGGAGTAGTATATACTATGGTTACAAATCCGCAAGTATCAACATATATCTAGTCTTAGATCAGTATTTCCCGATATATTTAGTCTTAAACAGTAGACTAAATATATTAGTCTTGATCATAAATGTTTTCCTAGAAGTTGTCAAAACAAACACATTGTGCTGCACACTTTAGTCTGAAAAGATTCATTGTTACAGGTTCTTTAAGAATCTGATTTGGCACATCCAGCTAGCCCTGCAATCAAGTGAACCACGAACTTGAGTTTTGGGTGTAGCGACATATACACACAGCCTTCAAGCATAAAACAACTAACAAAACTCTGAACTATACCTTAGAGGCTACCATGAACCAAAGAAATCCTTAGACACAGCCTTGTAACCTTGGGCATAGGCCGAATTTGTCGTTCTGATTTCAAACTCTTATCTATATGAAAAACGGACATTCTCTGTAAGTAACAAAGATGATCTAATTGCAAAATTCTATTCTAAAAATATAGAAAGGTACCAGAGGAATTTTTTGTGAATAAGAAACATTGCAAGACATACGCCTTCAAATCTCACGAGTATGACTTGGATTCTCAAAAATAGCTGGACAACCATTAGGCTCCATCAGCTCCATCATAGGCAGAAACAGACCACTCCCACACATAGACGTCGTTGAACATGGCACATTCTTCCGCGAGAGGGACCTTCAGTGCGATCATTCTTGGCGCTCTTATGACTGCAATTAGAATAGGGTCAAATAAAATTGGTATTATCATCTAGAACATATAAAATGACATCAAAATTCACAATGTCTTGAAGACTGGCCGGATAAACTTTCAAAGCAGTTGTAACAAATTCGGAAGGAAACTCAATTTACTTATATTACTTACTAATGAAAATCTATCAATATTTAGCAACACATGAAGATAAACTATTCAATACAGAACTTAATTAGTTTGAACAAATCACTTGTCATATTCAGGTGACAAAGTAAGAGACACACCGGCAAAACTTTCTATGAGGATGTTCCACCAAGATTTATATATACACCTTAACTCTAGATATTAAGGAGTCGAAAGAAAAACATAGTGTCTTCGAAGCCAACATCACCGTAACTTATCAATCAAACATCTGTACTTTTTTATTTAACTGTCAAAGTAAAATGTCAAAAGGAGGATGCATAAGAGTAATAGCACGATATCCAAATAGGAGTCAGCTGTTGGCTAACCAAATAAAAATAAGTAGAGCTACCTAGGACCATTCCAATAAAAGAGAGCTCCTTGGCCAAAGAATAAAAGGGACAGGCATACGCAAATAAAAATTGATAGACACCAACTATATTCAGATTAAGAATATCTCTGCCCACTGTTTCTCAAACCAAGGCAGAACGCCTCCAAACACCAACAATTTTTTGACAGTGTGGATGTGAAAATTCAGAGTGTAGTGTACATATCCAGCAAACTACAACAATTAGATGCCTCCCGGACTGCAAAATATACCAGATCTATCAACTCATCCATGTAATTCTCCAAAAAATGCTAGCCAAATTAAATGTCCAATCATACAAAATAACGGATTTCTGATTTAACAACTCATGATGACACATTGTTCTTCAGAGAAAGAAAAAGGTCATCGACTTACAAAATGGCCATCCGTGAGATCTTCGATTAATTTATGTACTGTTATAAAGACAATCCTATCATAGCAAGAGCCATACCATGAATTTTCAGCAATAATTAAAGAGACCTTTGTCCAGGAACACCGACAATAACACCTCTTCAAGATTTGCTAGGGGATAACTATAAGAAAGTACAGACCTGCACATCAATTATGCAAACTTGTATTTATTTTATGTAAGTATACGTATTCAAGAGTGCTAACTACACAATTAAGTTGAGACATGGTACCACTTAAAAAAAGTGGAGACATGATCAATCAAAATTCAAACTTTCTATAGACCATAGGAAGAAAAATTTGCAACTCTTGGGTTCACCTTAGTAAACCTGCTAATTCCTTTCTGTTTTCTTTGATCTAATGTTCTAGCTAGAAGGATTTTCCGCATGCCATGTCATCAACCAAAAAGAAGAGCCTTAGCCAAGCGATGATTAATTGGATATCTCATATGTATATGCATCCCCTCTTGTCTACTAAAAAGTAAGATTGAAAGAATAAAAAATAAATTGGACTGTTGTCTCATACCTTGGGAGGAGCAAGAGAATGACAAGGGAGTAGGTCATCGTCTTCTCCAGTGGCTGCAGCCAACATCTCACTCGCACCTCAGCCATTCTATGGCCGCCTTCCTCTCGCCGTCCTCCTTGTCCTAGCGCTCCTCCCAGAAGCCGCCTCTTTTGTGTTGCTGTCAGGTTGATCAAAAGGACTCACACCACACTATGGACTTAGCATAGGAGAAGAACCCGACTTCGAGGAGCCCCATGTGTGCTAAGGAGGACATACATACAACTTGTCGGCATTTAGAATGCCCAGTCTCTTTCTTGATGAATGGTTTCTCACAATTGGAGTTCAACCTACAATAAGCAGATCCAAAATCACGGTGCAGACATCAATTTCTTTTGCCGACGAAAGCAGTTCCAAACAATAAATGACAATGAAAAATATAAATTTCATTAATACTAGTGTCTCCATTCCCTGTCAACATGTAGCCTTGGTAAAAATAGACAGATTGATTTCCTCATGTAAAAACATCACTTTTACAACCAACCAAATCAATAAACCGGTGAAAAATAGGCTGAATAGTTACCTAGTTGCATGGTAATTTGAAGTGAGGATTGATCCTCATGAAATCCTCCTCCAGTTAATCAGGCCACTAACTGCCTCAATCTAATTCCCCACCCTAGAAACAAAATAGAATAAATGAATCAGCATCAAAAGCTCCCTGGTCACATCTGCGGCGGTGTTGTCGGGAGGCGACGCCGAGTCACAGAACCAGTGAAGGTGCTGCTGTTCGCCGGTAAGAAACAACCTTGGTGAGGACGAGGCTCCCTCCCCTGGCATTCTAGTTGATCTTGCCTCCTCCTCTAATCTCCCCTCCATCCCTCCTCAACCTGACGAAATCCCATGGCGATCTCGGACCCATGCATGCGGTGTGGCGGCGGTGCACGTCGATTAGGACACTGCGGCCATCGATCTGGCCGCCAAGGCCAGGCACCAACACGGGAGAGCCCGAGGGCAGCCAACAGGGCATCTACGGCCATGCCGCCATCAGACATGCTGCATCGCGACCCGGTCTGCCTCGGATGAGCTGGCCAACCGCCGCCATACGGGTCCATCGCCGGTTAGGACCTCTGCTGCCACCGTCCTTCTCCCTCCGACCATGGTGTGAAAATGCGAAGTAGTCGAGGGAGAGGCGTCGTGGTGGTTTGGGAGAAGGAGAGGGAGGGATGAATGCGTGCGATTTTCCCTCTGATATCTGTCGTGGTTGTGGGACGAAGGAACCATATGTGTGTTCGTGGGGCGTCCGATTTTTTCCTTTCTATTGCGCGATCGTTCGACGGGAAAGACGCCGTGTTTTTTGTGCGCAAGAGCGGGACGACCTACCAACCATCGCACCATCAAGACAGCATGTAGAGATTTAATACAGTAGAGATTTCCCTGATTGTGAACATCCTGATTATTGGTGCCTAATTGTTGATTGAGATCGCTCATTATTTCGTCCTTAATTGTTGATTGACTGATGTTTTCTTTTCATATTTCTCCTTGGCGTGATTGGATGGTGTTGATTCTTCTAATGTTTGGTGGGTATGTTTGAAGGTTGAGATCTTCCCAATGTTTGACCCCCAAAGTAAGCCACCAACTCGAATTTAATAGTAAAGATAGATTTAAAAATAAATCTAATGGTAACAATTCAGTGTCAGAAATATTGATACTTTGTCCTAAAAAGTTAGTCAAACTTTACTATGTTTGACTTAGGACAAGGCTAGAAGTACACTTATTTGTGGACGGAGGAAGTAATTTAAAATTGTATCTATCTTGTAGTCCTTAAGACGTACATAACATTGTATATGTAAACCTCCTAGTTCGAGTCGGATGGCTTGTCCCCGATCTCCTTCCAATATATACGAGAGAAACAACATCGATCCATGTATCGACGAGAGATATATTAGCGTTTTGTCATGATATCAGAGCCACCTCTTCCATAGACAAAAAAACCCAGATCCAACTACTCCATCGATCCAACGTCAACCAAGGTCGGGGGGTATAACAACAAGCTCTTCAAGCCCCGCTAAGATCTACCTTGGGTCGCCGCTGACGGAGGTGCTGACTCGGAGCAACTTCCCTGATGGCGTGCGCAAGTTCTCACGGAAATTCACTCGGCACAGCTTACAGGTCTCTTAGATGGCACCGATGCCGCGCCACCTCAAACCATTGCTGCGGCGAATTTAGACAAGGAAAAGGAGCCGATCAAGGTTCCAAATCCCGAGTACAAATCCTGGTTGGCTCAGGATCAGAAGGTACTTGGCTATCTCCTCAAATCGCTCTCCAAAGAGATTCTCATGCATGTTCTTCGGATGGAGCACGCCGCCGAGGTCTAGAAGGCGGTGGAGGACATGTTCGCATCACAGAGTATGTCGAAGATCACGAATCTCCACATTGCGCTGTCCAACACCAAAAAGAACAATCTCTTACTTCAGCGTTTTTCACCAAGATGTAGGGCTTCGCAAATGAGATGGTCGCTGCAGGAAAACCACTTGATGAAGACGAACTAGTCTCTTTCCTCTTGGTCGGACTTGGTGGTCGTTATGTGTCCCTCATTGCTACTCTTGGGATTGCCAAGACCCCTATCTCCGTTGCCGAACTCTACAATCAGGTTCTATCCTTTGATAATTACAAGGAGTTGAACGCCTCAAACAATGATATGGCGGATTTGAGAGCTTCGCAAATGTAGAAGCAAGAACAACAAACCGCGGTGGAGATTACATGCCGCGCAACAACTATGGTGTTTGAGATGATCGTCGCTATGATGATCGTCGTGGAGATAGAAGCCAAGATGACCAGCGTCAAGATGATAGGCGTCGAGATGATTGCCCTCGCTTCAACAACCAAGGGGGCAGTTGTGGAGGAAGGGCGCTAGCCGGTGGAGGCCGTGGCCGTGGACGTGCTCGCTGCCTGTAGCACCCTGGGTAAACCACTACTAGAAAATCGAAGTTGTTTGTATATTGCACATCATCATGCATCATCATCTTAATCGTGCCACATTGCATGGAACATACAATTAAATTGTTGTATTTGATTCTTGCACTTGTATTTGGTTCTTTATATTTGTATTTGATCTTTGGATTTGTCTCTCTCTATTTTATCCTCTCTTTATTTTAATGCTAGTTGGTGTCATTTGATATGAAACCATAATGTTAATTATATCCTTTGGAGTCTCATTATTTCTATTTGACAGTAATTCCTAAATTGATTTGGGGCATCATCTTTTAAATCTATTCTATTCAATGTTAAGGAAATTGATAATCATTAACTGCTCGGTTGTCTTGAGAGTAGCGACTACTCGGAATTTAGACGATTAACTGATTTAATCGGTCGGCTATTAATCGGTGCAACCTAAAAAATTAGCTCCTAAAACACGTATGACTCCTTTTGCACCTCAACCACCTTCCCTATTAAAGGCAGCCTCTAGCTCCCAGATGAGATCCTCAAAGTACTCGAGCTCTTGTATCGGAGGTCTGATCGGCAACTACGAGAAACTGGTCAACAACGACAAGGAACTAGCTGGTGATGGCAGAAATCGAGCTCCTGGATGCTAGCGGATGGATGTGCGATATGTGTTGATAATTTTGTAATTTTTTGACCTAGTGTAGTAGTTAATCGGGAATATACCTAGTAATCGAAGTATGAGAGCTATTAATTAGGCAAAACGATTAACACTAACAATTAGTGGTAAACGACACGGTCAGGTCCCTAGTAGCGATTAATCGGCCTATTAATCATTGATTCGGCTTAATTTTTGAACAATTATTCTACCACTAACTTGTGGTTTCAAATCTTGCCATATGATCTATTCGAATTCTACCACATAATGGATAGATGGATTCTTTTTATTTTGCCATATGGATTTTAAATCAAGCCTATTTAGAAATATGTGGATCCATTCAATATTACTATCCTTTTTATTCAAATGCCTATTCTTTAATTCTCTAAATATACATGTGACCATTTCCTCATATCCATATCTTTCTAATCTTCCATACGTTGTCCAGTTGGTTATTCTTTTTTCGTCATGTGATCACGCTTTCGTATGAAGCTCATGTGGTTTTCCTATTTGATCTTGTAATTGACCTTGTCATCATCATGCATTTTAGTAAAATTTAACTTTATTAAATCATATTTTGTTTTCTAATATACATGTATGGTTAATACATATAAAACGGTCCTTCTTTTCTTATTTTAAATTAAAATTATAACATATATGGGGCCATTATAAGACCTAAAGAAGTTTTCTTATTTTGCTAAAATAAAATTAGGCAAAAAAAGCCCGTCTAATATTTTGGCCTAAACTAAACCCATCTAATCTACTTTTAACTATATAAATATCTTCAATCACATTTTCCTCCCAAAACCCTAGCTCCCAAAATCTGGCCAAAAATTCCCACCAAATCCTTCTCATCGCCGTCGCGGCTTTCTACAGTAGCAACTTCGATCTGTCCGCGGCCGCTTCATGCAAGACATAGAGTAAGAGAATCCCGTAGATTTGCAACACTAGCACCAGATTCCATCTGGGTTCTTGAGCCAATCAATTCATTTCAGTTACCCCAATCGAATCTCTACCAAGCTTGGTCAGCTCCATGCGTCTCCACAAATCCTCAATTTTAGATACACCAACTCCACACGCAGCTGTAGATAAATATGTTGCTTGGCCGCACGCACATACTCCTGGCCTTTGTGATCCGTGCGTGCAGGGGCAGCTCCACCACATCTGGTCGCGGCAGGTAGTGTCTCCGTTCTTACGCCGTATTCAGTAGCCTGATCGACAGCGCGTGCTGTGAATTTTCGTCCAGTACCAAATTTGCTTTGATTCCAGTTGCAGGTGTGCAGATGACTAATACTCTTTTCGGTTCATATGCACACTATTGACCATCAGTAGCGTACATCCCAACTATCTATTGCATGCCCATCGGTCATTTGTCTGAAAGATATTATTCTAGGATTCTCCTTCGATCCATATCACTTATCACTAAAATGGATGTATCTTGACATGTTTTAGTACATTCATCTCAATGACAAGTAATATGGATCGGAGGGAGTACTTTGATTACTTCGCGACTTCATCTACTTTCGTCTCTTTATCAACAACTCAACAACAACCCACAGATCATCTCTTCGTCTCTTCAATCCGATTCGTAAGACCCTGTCCCTAATCTTATTGTTGTGTAAATATGACATCTACTTTATTGCATTAAATTATTCATACTTGCATAACATATCTTGTTGTTTGGGGGTAAATAGCGACCCACCTCACCTAATTATTAAATATGGAGTTTATACGAAATATTCTTGTCATATTCTGGCTTTATTTAAATTGTGCATCTCACCTACATCATTCTTATACCATGGCAAACAACATTTAAATGACGGGTATCTAAACAACATGAACCAATAATTAATTGTCGAGACCCCGGTTCCGCTTAATATTTTCTAATTGCATCGCATCTTTGCCATATCATGCATCATACGTGCATCATGTCTGATCTTCTGCCGTAGTATTAAATAGTGCATAGGGTGTTTATTCTAGTGCTCTGCTTCTTCACGGATTAGGCTGATGAGATGACGCGAGTATCGATCCAATCTTCGGATGAATCCCCGACAGTGTTTTTAAGGCAAGCATTCTCCTCCTACCTATTTTATATTTATATTTTTTACTTTTTCCTGTTGATCTATTGCTAGTTGTGTGATGCTTTAGATTTCGTACCCCGTTATATATCCCTGCAGCTTTTATATTTCCTTGGACATCTCCTATTGTTGTTGTTGGATAGGCAGTTGGCCTTGCGAGTCGTAGTCGCTTTTTTAGGTGTTGTTTCGCGTCATTGATGTTCCACTGATATTAGGGGTTGGCATATTCGTAAAGGTAGAGATGATCGTGGTTTTAATTATCGCTGGTTAATTAAATATTAAAATGGGTATAACTAATGAAGAGGCACCGGTGCTTAATAGTTGAGATTTGATTGTTAACCGCCCACTTGTGTTCACATAGGACCTGAGTTCTTGACACCTGTTCTGAGACTGAGCGCACTAATCACATGTGGGGTGTCTGGGCACCCCTATCGGCTTAGTACCTGATTTTAAAGTACTGTACTAGGGGCCACAAACTAGTTTAAAGTTTTTATGCCACGTTATGCCATGTTATGCCATGTTTATTACATGTTGCTCGATGAACTTTTTTACTGTTGCGTACGTGCGACACTCTATCACGGGAATATTTTGTCTATGACCTCTGCTCCCGTGCAAGTGTACGCAACCCTAGAGTCCGTACGAGGAGGATTAGCTACACCTCGTACAGGTAGATCTTTCGGATGGCCTCCATGTACTTGCTTTGGGTCTAGAAAAACGTCGTGTCCTAGGCCCCGCCGACATACCGATGGAAGTATGTTAATTGATCTGGCAACAAGAGTCGAAGTGCGTGTGGAAACTCTGGTGCACCCCTATAGGGTTAAATCTTTTCGAAAAGCCGTGTCCGCGGTTATGAACGAATTGGAGCACAGTATCTCGATCATAGACAACTATAACTAAAGTTTACTGTTATAAATTTGACTTGTATCTGATATGACTAGTAAGTTGGATAACCACCATGTAAAGAATGAATAAAACTGCCAATCGTGTGAGTTTCCTCGGTTTGACTTCCTCGTTTGGTATCGAGGGAGAAATATTAAGATAGATATGTTTGGTGGTAGTATCAGGTTGGATCCAAATATGTCTTTCTCATCTCTCTCTGATAGCCGACAGTTGTATCGAGTCTCTATAGGTTGTTTAGCGCATGCTTCGCTGCTGCTTCAGTCCACCATACCTATGTAGGCGAGATTCGCCAAATTCTAAATATTGCCGTGTACTGGCCTCAGTAGTGACCGCTCTTTTATTTTCCTTTGTACTTTGTCGGTGCCCCTTTTGTTTAGCAGGTTTGAGATCGACGTCGTTAGCAGGGTTACCTTTCCGGCTTGGCCTGTGCAGGGTTATGGACGCCATTGGTTATTCTTCAGGGCTCTTAGCCTCATTTGCATCTTGTCCGTACTCGAACACTGTATATTTTTAAAATAATTTGGATTTTTGTATTGTATATCTGTATTCTTGACTCATGGAGTCATTGTTGTATATATCTGTTCTGTGGGTTCCATCATGGACTAATGTTTAATGATATTACTTTGTTTTCCACCCGCACGAAAGTGCCTGGTGGGCACCTTTGAATTATTTTTATGCGGGTTTGGCAGGAATCGCTAAAACTTGCATAAAGCCGATCCGAGGGTGTTACACCTCCACACTACACCTTGGGTGGACACCACGTGTCAAATATGTAACTGTGAGGGTCATGTCGCAAAACTGCTGGTATCACTTTCAAGATGATGATGATTCCGAGGATCTGCATGCCTATGGTATTGACACAAACTGACACTCAGATACTGGAGCCACACACCATTTCACTAGCGAGTTGAACAATCTGTCAGTTCGTGACACATACCAAGGTCGTGATAAAGTACACACTGCGGGTGGGAAAGGTATGGAAATTTGTTATGTTGGTAATCCAATAATTCATAACCATGTTCAATGTTTCAAACTCCACAATATTTTTCATGTCCCTGATGCTTCTAAAAATCTTCTATCCGTCATCGCTTTGCCCTTGATAATCATGTTTTTTTTGGAATTTTGCCCATATTTCTTTCTTATCCAGGATCAGGTCACGAGAGAGATTCTTTATAGACGGCGGTGTGTTGGTGGCCTATATCCCCTTATTTCTTCATTGGTTGCATCACCTCATGAGAAGCATGCGTTCCTTGCATCCAAGCCGTCACAAGCAAAGTGGTATAGTCGTCTCGGTCATCCTTCGTTTCAAGTATTTATGAAAATTCTTACCAAAAATAAACTTCCTTCTGTTAGAGATTTTAGTTAAGAATGGCAATGGGCAGGTTATGGGAAGGGTAGAGGAATACCATACCCATACCCGTGTAGTCAATAGGTACAGAAGCTTACCCATACCCATACTCGCTGGTATAAAACTTTACCCATACCCATACCCGGCGGGTACCCGTATCCATTTGGGTACGCGACGGGTATATCCAATAGTACACAAGTTATTCAAAATTTTACTTCCATCAATAGCATATTTAAAGAAAATACAATAATCTCTACTTATTAATAGTAGAGAAGTACATTTTTTTGAAAATGATCGCTGCGATTTCATTAGAACTCTGAAATTTCTAGAGCCAACCTAGATACAACTATCACCGGAGGAACCCCGATCCAAGTCTTACAATATTTATTGACGCAGCTATCCTTAGCTAACAAATGTGCAGCTTCGTTTGCTGTACGACCCACCGTACGTATCGAGAAATCCGCAAAGCTCCTGAGAATGGATCGAATCTCTTCCATGAGGGGTCCGTGCACCGAGCGATCCACATCTTCCCTTAATAGCTTCAGCCCCGCCTCCCTACAATCAGTCTCCAGCATAATCTTTTCCACCTGCATTTCCTTAGCCAACATGACAGCACATCGACAGGCAAATAGCTTAGCACATTCAACGTCAATGGCCTAGGGTAAAAAATGGCCAGCTCCTGCTACAAAGCTGCCATGGTGATCACGGATGATCACCCCAGCACCACCTTCCCCCTCATGCGAGCGATATGCACCATCTGCATTGGCCTTGCACCACCCCTCTCCCGGACTGAGCCAGTGCTCAGCTGGGACCGCACCTCTAGGCGGTGCTGACTGGTGGACATTGTTCCATTCTTCTATGGCTGCCATGGTTCGCCTTGCAACACCTCGCGGATCTTAAATTTGTGTTGGCTCACGTGCATCATTCCTTGCTAGCCAGATTTGGTACAGGTGCATCATCAGGTAGGCCAAATCACGTCCACTGTTTTTTCCCATCCAGTCCAGCAGCCACCAACGTAGCTCAGCCTGACTTGTAATCTGTTCCGGAGGGTGATCGAGCTGACCAATAAGACAGTGGAGCTCCAGCCAGGACTCAGCAGCAAACAGACATGTCGAGAAATGATGCATGAGGTCCTCATCTCTCCCACAAGCAACACAAACCACACCATGCTTAATTCTCCTTAGATTTAATTCTGAACCCACGGCCAGACCGTTTTCCAAAAGCCTCCACATGTGAACTTTGGCCTTGCTTACAACAGGAGCATCCCAGAGTGCCAGCCAACCTACATGAGCTCTGCATGAAGACGAAGATTCAGCTTGTCCCTCACGTAGCCTCTTCTGCTGCATGCCAAAGTGATAGGCAGATTTCACCAAGAATATTCCATTCTTCGTATGATTCCAAGCTACATAGTCCTTTACCCCAGCCCTCCCAAAAGGGATCTAAAGAATATCACTAACATCAACCTCTGAAAAATGATTTCGAAGATTTACAGTGTCCCATCCACCCCCGTCCAACAGGAGTAGCTCTGCTACCTTGTCAATCTCATCATCTGGATCCCGTCCCAATGGATAGGGTGACCCAGACCTGGGAATCCAATTGTCCCGCCACACCGATATTTGAGTTCCATCCCCAACCCTCCATATAAGGCCGGCCTTGAGCATCTCCCTGCCATACAGAATCCCTCTCTAGGTGAAGGAAGCTCGTTTCGGACAATTTGCCTCCATGAACCCACATTTCCTAAAGTACCGTGCCTTGAGTACACGAGCACAAAGAGAGTCAGGATTTGTCAACATCCGCCAACCTTGCTTAGCCAAAAGAGCTTGGTTGAAAATATCGTAATCTCGAAAGCCCAGCCCTCCATCTCTTTGGCTTCGACACATCTTCTCCCAGCTTATCCAATGCACCTTACGTTTTCCATCAGCTGCTCCCCACCATAAACGTGACGAAATTGAGCTCAGTTGCTGACATAGCTTCTTTGAAAAATGAAAGCAACTCATGGTATACGCAGGCACTGCTTGCAATACAGATTTAACTAACACACTCCTCCCAGCCTTAGAAATACCTTGGCCCTTCACCCCTAGAACCTTGGCATGCGAGCGCTCTCTAATATGCTTGAAAGCACCATCTTTTGATCGGCCAACAACCGTGGGCAGTCCTAGGTATTTCTTCGTGAGGGCCTCGCGCTCGATGCCAATGACGCTTTTTAGGTGAAGCTTCTGATCATCAGGACAACCTTTACCAAAGAAAATCGATGATTTGCCCAGGTTTACTTTTTGCCCCGAGCTCTCTTCATACGCTTGAAGCACTCCTTTGAGAGTTTGCATACTACTCTCACTCGCCTCCAAGAACACAATGCTGTCATCTGCGAACATGAGGTGAGTAATGTGGGGGCCATTCGAACCAAACTTGACCCCTCCAATCTTATTATCCATTTGTGCTTTCTTTAATAGCTTGGAGAAACCCTCAACACAAAAGAGAAACAGATACGGCGAGATAGGGTCGCCCTGTCTGAGTCCCCTAGAGGGATAAAACATATCGGATTTACCTCCATTAAGCTTGACTGAAAAACGAAATGTTGAGACACATCTCATCACCATCTCCACCCACGCCGAAGAAAACCCCATCTTCAACATCATTTGCTCTAGAAAAATCCACTCTACCCGATCATAAGCTTTCATCACGTCGAGCTTGACCGCACACAACAGTGTCTTCGTCTTCCCAGTTCTGATCGAATGTACACATTCATATGCTATGAACACATTATCAGTGATCAGACGTCCTGGGACAAAAGCACTTTGCTCTTTGGAAATAAGGATCGACAAGATCTTTTTTAACATGTTCGTTGCAGCTTTCGAGGCAATCTTATATAGGACATTAGACAGGCTGATAGGCCTAAATTGAGAAAGGATCTCAGGAGAATTAACCTCCGGAATCAGCACAAGAACAGTATCATTAAAGTCATCCGGACAGCTCCTTCATGCTAGAAAATCTCAAACTGCAGCACAAACCGACCCTTTTAGCATGGCACAGTGGCGCTGATAAAACAGAGCAGGAAGCCCATCAGGGCTTGGGCTTTTTGTTGGGCCCATTTGAAATAGAGCCTTCTCTATTTCAAAATCAGAAAAATTTGCTGTCAACGTGGAATTCATCTCTTCCGTAACAAATGGGTCAATATGATCCAGGATAGAGTTCATGTTAGTGGACCCTTTAGAAGAATACAAGTTTGAGTAGAAGGCCTGTGCCATCTGTCTCATTCCCTCGTCAGTATCACAGCGTGAACCATTCTCACGACACAAGAATCTGATCGTATTTTTACGTCACCGGTGCGACGAACGGTTTTGAAAAAACCTTGTATTTCTATCGCCAGCCTTGAGCCATTCTTGCCGCGAGCGTTGCCGAAATAGTAGACAAGTATATGAAAGTATCAAATTGAAGTTTAGAAGTCGCAATCTCATACTTGTCCCTAGGCTTCTCGGCCACATAGGTTGAAACTCTATAGGTAAGTTTGACATGTCAGTTTAAATGGGCAGGGTATGGGTATACCCATGGGTACAAGTCTATACCCATGCACGTACCCATGACTTAACAGGCAGGGTATGGATATTACCCATGGGTATAAAATTATGCCCATAGTCTACCCATGCGGGTACAGTACCCATGGGTACCCGTACCCATGGGTAAAATTTTCATCCTTAATTTAGTCATGAGTCTATTTGTGATCCTTGTCAACAAGGTAAAAGTCATCATCTTCCTTATCTAGTGTCCACTAGTGTGTCTATTTTCCCTCTTTAGTTAATTTTTTCTGATGTTTGGGGTCCTGCGCCAACTTCAGTTGGACTCCACAATTACTATGTAAGCTTCATTGGTGATTATAGTAAATTTACTTGGATCTATCTTCTTAAGCAAAAGTCTGGTGTCTTTTCTGCCTTTGTTAATTTTCAAAAGCTTGTTGAACGCAAACTTGATAAAAAATCTCGCAGTGCAATCCGATTGGGAAGGAGAGTATGTTAAATTAAACTCCTTCTTTCAAAAAGAAGGAATTTCCCATCATGTAACTTGTCCACATGCTCATCAACAAAATGGTGATGCTGAGCGCAAACATCGTCATATTGTTGAGGTTGGTCTCTCACTTCTTGCATATGCATCGATGCCTCTGAAATTTTGGGATGAAGCTTTTCTTACCGCCACATATCTCACAAATATGCTTCCAAGTAAAGTTATTAAAAATGACACGCCTATTCATCGTCTCTTTAGAACCTCACTTAATTACTCCTCTCTTCATATTTTTGGATGTGCTTGTTGGCCCAATCTTCGTCCATACAATAATCGAAAGATTGCTTTTCGTTCCAAGAGATGTGTTTTCTTCAGATATAGTTGTTGGAGATATCCCCAAGAGGCAATAATAAAATGATTATTATTATATTTTTGTGTTAATGATAAGTGTTTACATACCATGATATAATTATATTAACCGGAAATATTAATACCTGTGTGTTTTGTAAACATAAAAGAGTCCCTAGTAAGCCTCTTGTTAAACTAGCTTGTTGATTAATAGATGATCATGGTTTCCTAATCATGGATATTGGATGTCATTAATAACAAGATCATGACATTAGGAGAATGATGTGATGGACACACTCCTATAGTAAGCATAGCATAAGATCAAATCATTAAATTTTGTTTGCTACAAGGCTTTTAAATACATAGTAACCTAATCCTTCAACCATGTTTTCTGTATGTGAAACAAACAAACGTTTTTCAATGCATGTTATTCATGATATTTGTTTGTAGCCTTTTATATTGCATACATAGTTACTTTGTCTTACTGTTAGAACTCCATCTTTCATGCTCATGTTTAGAGTTCTTTGATCCCAACTTTCAATGCTTGCAAATAGTTTGATCTTGGTTTTGATGGTGCATGTCACCTAAAAAATTATTATTTTTATCACTTACCTACTCGAGGACGAGCAGGAGTTAAGCTTGGGGATGCTTGATACGTTGGAAACGTATCTATAATTTTTTATATTCCATGCTTGTTTAGTATCTACTTTCTTTGCTTTGTCTACACTTTGAGGTGTTTTTATATATTTTGTCGTACTAACCTATTAACAAGATGCCACAGTGCCAGTTGCCTGTTTTTTTTCTGTTTTTGGTTCCAGAAAAGGTAGTAAGGAAATATTCTCGGAATTGGACGGGACAAAAGCCAAAGTAAATATTTCACCGAGGAGAACACGGAGTCCAGAGGAGAGACGGAGGAGAGCCACAGGGTGGTCGCATCCCCTAGGCACGGGCCCACCCTAGGCCGCGTCTGGGAAGGGTGTGGGCCCCCTGGCCACCCTCCTACATCGCCTCTTCGCCTATAAGAAGCCCTCGATGCAAAAACCCTAAGTACCCGATCAATATTCCACGAAACCGTCTGTAGCCGCCGCCACCATCGTCCCTAGATCGGGGGGGGGGATCTGAAGCTCTTCCCGGCACCCTGCCGGAGGGGAGATCATCTCGGAGGCCTTGTTATTCATCATGCCAGCCTCTGGTATGAAGCGTGAGTAGTTCCATCTTGGACTACGGGTCCATGTAGTAGCTAGATGGTTGTATCTCCTCCTTTGTGCTTTCATGTCTAGATCTTGTGAGCTCCGTTCATGATCAAGATCTCATCTATTTGTAATCATGCATGTTGTGTTTGCGGGGATCCGATGGATATTGAGATTACTATGTCAGATTGATTAATGGTTTTGTCTTATTGATTCTATCATGTCTGTGTTGTTTGTGATCTTGCATGCTCTCCGTTGTTAGTAGCTATCTTGGCCAAGTAGTTGCTAGTGACTCCAAGAGGGTGTATTTATGCTCGATAGTGGGTTCATGTCTCTATTTAATCTAAGAGAAGTGACAGAAATCTCTAAGGTTGTAGATGTGCTGTTGCCACTAGGGAGAAAACAACGGTCTCTTGTTCATAGAACAAGTGGATTGTTTACCTTACACACTTTGCTTCAAGCAGTCGTCTGTTGCTTGCAACTTAATACTGGAGGGGGTTCGGATGATAACCCAAAGGTGGACTTCTAGTCATAGATGCAGTTGGATGGCGGTCTATGTATCTTGTTGTATTTCCCAATCGAATCTCATAGGATCATGATGTATAGTATTGCATTCTGATGCCTTGCTTAGTCCTGTCAATTGCCCTGCTGTAATTTGTTTACCCAGCATGCCATGTTTGTTTATCTAAAGAGAACACCTCTAGTGAACTATGGACCCTGGTCCAATCTTTACCATTGATACATCTTCCACTATTACTGTTTACTTTCTGCCTACCACTATCACCTTCCACACCATACAGTTAATCCTTTGTTACAGCAACCGGTGAGATTGACAACCTCACTGTTTGTTGGGACAAAGTCTTGAGTTTGTGTTGTGAAGGTCTCCAAGTTGCTTGCAACACCTTTGAGACGTTTCCTTCCTCCTACTAGTTCGATAACCTCGGTTTCTTACTGAGGGAAGACTTGCTGTTGTGCTGCATCACACCTTGCTCTTGGGGTTTCCCGACGAAGCGCTTTCAGGTGCCATCACTCATCCTGCCACTCCTCCTGCTCATCCCCCTCGGGGTCAGGATGGAGCCATGCTATGATCTCCATCACTTGATCCTTGGTGAGGATCCAATTGTCCTTCTCCAAAATTGAGAAAGCTTGTGGACAAGGCAATGGCACCTGCTCATCCTGTGAACATCAAGATAACCAAACTGATATGCTCGGAGCCTCCTGTTAGCTCGGTAAACACCGAGGAAGCCACAAGCAGTTATATATTTGACATCCATAAGCATGGATCCATCAAAAGGTTGCATAACAGGTATCATAATTCCACAGGCTTGGACAAGGTGGGTTACCAATCCACCAATGCGAATATCACCTTTCTTTTTGTTGCTCTGCTGGCGGAGGTGCTGGCGGAATAAGGCCATAGGATTGGGACTCTGTGGTGCAGCGGGGAAGAGTGCCTTGGTGATCATGGCCATGTCTGCATTGGCCATGGAGCCGGTATCTCCTCTTCCCAACAAAGTGTTGGCGAGAAATAAAGAGAAGTTGCGAATTGTTGGGTTCTGAATGGTGGACATCTTCTTCTGGTAGAAGTCCCTGCCCCGTTAACAGAAATAACCTCCCAAGTTTCTCCACTTGAGATGCTATATAAATTTGTAACAGTTGATTCCCCTTCTTGAGGGAATCCAAAAGATTCACAAAATTGTTGAAAATAGATTTGATATAGCTGTTGGTTTATGGTGAAGCTTACCATGCACGCATTACCTTTCTCCTTGTAGTCATTGTAGAAGGAGGCTAGGAACTAGAAGGTGAGATCAGTGTAGGTGTAGTGGCTTGCATAGGCGAGGAGTGATAGCCCTGCATTCGCACACATGTGGTCAAAGTGCGCCCTCAACCCTGCCGCGGCGAGAAATCCATCATCGGCCCAACATGTGGGCATCACCCTCCTTGATGAAACCATGGCGTACTTGCTGTAGGGCTCAGCCCGGAGCCCCAAGCCCTCGCCATGTTCGCGCTTGCTCTTGCAAAAAATGCTACCAAGCTTGTTCATAGTATTGCACTGAAAAATTTAAACATAAAACCTTAGGCATATAGTTTCTACATGATATATGAATGATTCTACGTGGAGAAATTTAATCTAACGTGAGAAATCAAAAGAGAAAATCAAACAAGCTTGAGTTCATCCACTAGATCAATCTGAGAGTTTCAACCATGCAATTCTGAAAATAAAACATGGATATGGAGAGAAACATACCGATATGTTGATTCCCCAACTCAAACGAACGAAATCCGTGAAGAATCAAGAATTCTAGGTGGGTTTTGAGGAGTTTGGAGAGAGAATATGAGAGAAAAAGTGAGGAGGAGGAAGAGCCGTAGCTCTGTCGGCGTGTTTAAGAGGCCGCACAAACTATACAGCAGGAGCTATACGGGTGGGATAAGTAGCTCCCGCTGTATAGTTGCGGCGGCATCGACAATTAGGGTTTCCTTATGCCAAATCTCAACTATATGGCTGCAACTATACGGCTGGACCAAAACGGTCCCGCCGTATAGTTTGTCGTTAAACCTTCTGTGTTCTAAGATACAATTTGTGAAAACAGGATTCGATAACTATACGGCCGCAACTATACGGCCGGAATAATATTCCCGCCATATAGTTGGTCGTTACACTCTCCAGGACATGCCTTTTGCCCAAAATTTTCAGAGATGCTCTTTTTAATCAGAACAATACGTTTAGGATAGTTCTTGCAGATAAAACTCAAACTTTAATTTCTACACTAAATCTATGCTTATTCAGTCAATATTTCTAATACTTTTTGACAGCTGATCTTTACGGGCGCACTTTCGCAAGAATGTCGGTTAAAAAGTTGTAGGAATGTGATGAACATTTTATTCTGTAATCTTTATTTTATTAATATGATGGGTTGACTCCCATTAAGCATTTTATTAAGAATGGTTGAATATTTAAATCCCTTCTCTGTTCTCGAATTCTTACCTTGGGTTGCCCCTTATCAAGGGTATTTACCACTTGAACACGTTTTGCCGGTGGAATATACCTTTCTCCGGCTTCTAGTTTATTTGGAAAATACTGGATGATTTCAGCATCATAAACATTGAAGATTTTTTTCCTTCAGCACAATCAACTAACGCTCCTGCAGTACTAAGGAAAGGTCTTCCAAGTATTATAGATAAATTTTCATCCTCTGGTGTATCAAGAATAATAAAATCAGTGGGAATAACATGCTCATCTATTATAAGTAGAACATCCTCAATCATACCAATGGGTTGTTTAGTGGATTTGTTAGCAATCTATAAAGTGACAAAAGTAGGGGAATACTCCCCTAATCCTAACCTTTTATAGAGGGAATATGGCATTAAACTAACTCCTGCAACTAAATCACACAAGACATTCTGAATATCAGTTTTGCTTGCTAATTGAGCATGAAATAGTTGGTATTCTGGGATCTCCCGACTTAGACAATAACTTCCCATTAGTAGGATAACTAGTCACCATGGCAACGGTTTCAGTTATTTCTTTCTTTCTATTAAGAATATCATAGAGAAATTTAGAATAGGTAGGAACTTTTATTGCATCCGCAAATGGAATTTCTAGACGAAGGTCACCAAGTAACTTTTTGAAAGAATCATAGATTACCTGATTCATTGCTTTCTTTTTGCGATCTGGATATGGAAGTTTTGCTCACCTTTCTTATTCTCGTCTTTTACCTTTTGTGGGGGATCAGGCTCTTTAGTTGCTTTCTTTTGTTGCTACTTATTGCTTTTCTTCCTTTCTACTACAACAACTTCATCTTTATTTCTTGTCTCTTTTTCTTCTCTTGGATCAACAGTCTCTACATCAGAGTCATAGCGGTCATCTGGTGCATCATTTTGCTCCTCCAAGGTTTGGTCTTATGTTTCTTGAGCAGTTTCATCTTGAGGATCCACCAGTGAGTCATGTTCTTGGCTTGCTTTGAGCAAGGATTTTTCCCTTCAATCTTTTTCAGCTTCATATTCTGGTGGTCCTAATGGTCCTATAACGACTTCACCTCTCCTTGTAACAACATTAGTAGAAACAGGAATATTTATATCATATTGAAGAAAAAATTGGTAACCAGATGCTATTTGTTCACATTGGGTTTCAATCATACTAAGGTACTTGTGAAATAATTTTATTTCTTGGCCAATCTCAGCATAACTTTCCGTGAGTTCTGCCAAAATCTTCTTATGTCTTTGAAATTTCTTATGCGGGTTATTATGAGATTTGGCCTGTCAATGTTTTAATTCTTGAAAAACTTTTCTAGTTTCATCTTCTTCAGTAAAAACTTGTAATAGGTCTACTTTGTTTTCCTTAACAATTTCAGAAGGTATACCTTTTTCTTTCATTGTTCTGTGAACTTCAGGCATAAGATCAGGGGTTATATAAAGTATTCTTTTTTCCTGCTTAGTGCCAAAATCAGGATTATAAAGGGAATCATTCTTATCCCAAGTGGACATCAATTCCAAACATGCTTTAGCAGTCAAAGTATTTATCGATCCTCCTGCTGATAAGTCAAGAAACTCTCTGCATTGAGTATTAAGACCGTGGTAAAATAAGTGACAAACCGTGGATTTAGAATAGCCATGATTAGGAATACTATTGATCATTCCAAAATATATATCCCAAGCTTGTGGGTAGTTTTCTCCCACGTTCTGACTAAAATTTCCTATATTCTTTCTACTTCCAGTTACCTTTTTAAAAGGATTAAATCTGTTTATGAATTTAACAATACATTTTTCCCAGCATTTAATGTAATAACGATGGAGAGAATATAACCAGTCTAGAGCCATACCTTTAAGAGACCAATGAAATAATATTAGACGGGATAAATATCTAGGCAAACCTTTTGGTCCAATTGATATTATCACATAATCAAACTCTCTAAGATGTCTTCCTGGGTCTTCATCTTCCCTTCCACTAAAAGCTTTTTCCTACAAAATTTTAATAATCTCACCATCAAATCGATATTCTCTAACCCCATGATTAGGAAATTCGATTGGTTGTTTAAGAAAAGCAGAATTTGGAGCATTGTATTCTCTGAGAGTTTTCTCAGGTTTCTTGGGAGTTGTCCTGTGAATGGACATGATTTTAATGAAATCACTCAGGTTTTCAACTTCAACCTTATTTGGTGTCAATTTTTTTTCAATAATTTCATCGCACCTTTGAACATGATGCACACACTCAAAATAGTCTGTTAGATAGGTCCTACCAGAGTGTGTAGATCCTTTGTCTCCTAGGGAGACCATTTTGCAGTAGTAGCACCTGAAATGTCAAGAGAAAAAGACTTAGCGCTTAGCTCCCCAGCAACAACGCTAGAAAATAGCTTGATGACTGCAAGTGCACAGATCGTTTGTAGCTAGTTTCGAAGTTAAGATATCAATCCCACAGGGATCCCAAAGGTAAATGTTTATGAATGAAGTCTCTGTCATACTCAAAGTTGTCACATGTCTTCGAGTGAATTGATTGCAAGTGTTGAAATAAGAATAAAATTTTAGATTCAACTAAATGTATTTAAATAAAACTATAATGTAAACTTTAGAAATAAAAAGCATAAAAGTAAATGTAAGACCCCACCTTTATAAAGGTAAAGGTCCGTGTGATTGCAATGCTAGTCCCTGGATCAAATGCTAGCATCCACAGTTTAAGATAAAGTACACAGAAACAAAGGTCATTATTACATTGTCATTCCAGAGATAACATAGTCTTTTACAACTCCATAGCCATAGGCTAGTACAAGAGTTCAACTTAACAAAATAAAGTAAAGTCTTCATATTCATGTGCCATAGGCAAACATGTTGAGTGTAGACTCATAACCCTAATCCTCATCAGAGTAACCTGCAACATCAAAAGTTACAGCCACAGTGGGTCAATACATTGGAATAGTATTGTCAAGTGATACCTTAGTAGAATAATAGTCTCTAGCTTCTATATGAATTTGGCTAAGTGTAGCTTAGGCTTGCGTTGCTCAAAATAGGTTTTGCCTATCAGTTGAAAACACTAAGTTTTTGTTTGACAAAAACTCCCAAGGCATCAACCAATGAAATTGGTGATCCTTTACCCTTGTTCACCCACAAGTTTTTAACTTAGAAATTGGGATGAGGAGATCCTTTATAGCTTTAGTGTCTTGATGCTCAATTGTCCATTGCCGGGGATGTCGTGGTATTGCCAACGAGTACGCCATGGAGGGGTACTCACAGTGCGTGTTTAGAGACGTGGGGGGAAGGCGGACGGTTGACGGGTACGAGGTAACACAGATTACCCAGGTTCAGATCCCACGACGGTGGCAGAATCCTACTCCTGCTATAAATCACTATAATGGGAATACGCCGAGTTACAGAGATAGGTTCGCTGTGCGAGGTTATGTGAAGCTGTGCCCTAAAGGCTCCCATAGGCCCGACTTATATAGTCGCCAGGTCCTAGGGTTTTAGGGAAAAGTCCTAGCCGGGCAGGTTACAAAGTCCTACATCGTCTATTACTAATCTAGCATGTGTTGTACTCCAAGGCTCCGGGTACGCTGGTGACTCCACCGTAGCCTTCCTTTATCCGGCATGGGCCTCCCTTCTGGATCCTTCTAACTGGGCCGCCCAGCAGGCCATGGGCCATACTACCAACTGTGGGCCACCCGGGTTATCCAGATAAGAGACATGCTATGAGGATACCTATATAGCATATCCCCAATAGTTGCCCCCGGAGAACTCCGAGATATTGCGCCGTCCTACCTCTTCAAGTTGAATATTCCGTCTAGATGGATGTCAGCAAATCTTCAAGCAACATCGTGTAGTTCTCCCAAAGAACCCTGCAAGGTTTTCTCCATCTTCAAATCGTAAGTCGGAGAATTGTTGAATCTTCCTTCGTACTCTTCTGTAGTCGGACTAGATCCGTCCATGCCGGAATCTTCTGATGTGATGGTTCATCTGCCTATGACAGCTAGGGCGACGTAGACATAGGTCAGCAACGCCTCGTAACTCACACATGCAGAGAACACAATCATGTCCACTTTTCCCGCGCGAGCGATACAAACTGGCGGTACGTGGAGAAATTTCCGCGCATGTCTCTCCACACGTCGCCTACGCGGCAACCATTCGATCAAGTTGCACGAATCTTGATGCCAGAGACCATAAATAGTAACCGCGGTGGAAAATTTACTTTTTCACCTCATTCTCCCCTGCATCGTCTTCTTCCTCCAGCGAGCGCCTCCTCGAGCTCTCCGCACAACGTGCGAAAAACCCTAACTCTCCAATCTTTCCCAGCCACCGTCGAACACACCCAATGGCTAGCAGCAGCTCCTCCCCTTCGATGGCGGCGTCGGGCGAAGCCGCGGCGAAGCCTGCGAGCTCCTTCGTCGTGCCCCCATAGGTCCTGGTCATCCCCAGGTCTGTGGTGGTCGAGGCCACCGGCAGCGACCATAATCCAGCGGCGCTGGAGCTGCTGGAGGAGGAGTACGACTCGCACAAGGGCGACTAGCGCAGTTCGGACATCACGGACCGCGACATCAAAGAGCTGATCAACAAAGGTTACCTCCCCGTGACGGAGCGGCTCGCCTGGCGGGCGGCACCGACCGGCGAGGTCACGCCTTCTCCCCAAGACGGATAAAAGGTGTACCTCAAAGCACAGATGGTACGCGGCGTCTCCCTGCCCATCTCCAACTTCTTCCTTGTTGTCCTGAATCATGATCGAGTACAGCCACAGAACCTATCCCCCAATAGCATCTTAGCGCTCAGCAATTACGCGGCGCTCCGCGAGGGTTATTTAGGAATCAAGCCTAGACTAGATCTCTTCATATACTTCTTTACCGTAAAGCGCGAAGCCGGAGCCGGCAAGGACGAGCTTAGGAATGGTAGAACCATTAGTTTTAAGATCCGACCTGGCCAGCGCTTCCCGACATCGTCAGCCACGAATCCTGCAAGAATTGGCAGCAGACGTACTTCTACGGCCCAGATATCCCTCTGGCTGGACGAGAAGTCACGTACCCAGACTTTGTCGATGGAGCAGCCGCTGAAGCTCCGACATGGAGATTCAGGCCTCCCTTCCCTCCGACATCGACGCTTCCCGCGCTATAAGGTGGATAGAGTGGTTTGTAGAGACGGGTTTTACTAGCTTGGACCTAGCCATGTGCTGGTTCATCAGGCGGATCTAGCCTCTGCAGCACCGCTTGAAGCTGATGCACGAGTATTCCAACGATAGAAGGGATAGCCTCCGCATCTCCGAGGACAACTTCTCGAGCGACTCCAGCCTCAAGAACATCATCAAGGTGAAGGACAAGAAGCATGGCTTCGCCATCACCTACGACATGTTCACAAAGAGCAAGTGCCCAAAGATAACTGTTTATTTTCCGTGTATGACATATACTCCAGTTGTTCCGTCTAGCCATTACCATCTCATCTAACACGGTGGCCCTTCACTTTAACAACTTAGCGACATAGACGAGGACATCATGGCTCCTCAAATCTATGATCCAAAGATGAAGTAAGTCACCTTCATGTCCGACGATGATGCTCCGTTGGCGCAAAAGCGGAAGAGCTCCACCTCTGACGCTACCGATGGATGCAAGAAGAAGAAGACGGAGGGTGGAGCCTCCAAGAAGACTACCGCCGCCCTGGAGGCGGAGAAAAGAAAGGTTACTGGGATCCCTTTTGCCAAAGCACCCCCTCTTGTGTAAGCTTCTTTCTCTCCGATATTGTCCATTTGTCTGTCTTGTTCCCATACTTATGCATTTTGCATGTTTCAGGAAGAAAGCCACGACCAGCTTGAAGAGGACCTCCAAAACTTCAGGAGCTTCAGGAACCATCAAGGATATGCTGCATCGTGACGTATCTCCCGCGATCGCCCCTTTCACTCCTATCGTCCAGCCTTCGTCCGCCCCGACAAGCTCACAAGCTAAGGAAGCATCTGGCCCTTTTGCCATGGAAGTGGACTCATGCGCCTCCACGGAGCTTGCTGTTGTCGGCGAACAGGCGACGCAGGAGAGTGCCGCACACCAAATGGCTGAAGCTCCGGCTAAGGATGCCATGGGTAGCGGTAAGGCGGTGGTGGAAGGTGGTACATCTGTCGAAGGTGGCGCCCCCGCACCCAAGAAAACCATAGAGTTTCCAAAGATAGTCTATCCAGTACTTACGCCGGGCAGCACTTCTTTGGTTCCTGGTGCGACGCCGACATCTCTAACGTGCGGTCTCGAGGAGCTTCTCCGACAAGCAGAAATCTTGGAAGGAAACAGTGCAGCCTTCGGCAAGTTGCTAGCTGAGAGTGCTACCAACCTCAAGATCATTGCACTTGTAAGTTATATTTGCCTTTTTGCATTTCATATGAGTATCCCACTGTATCCCCCGAGGATTTAGACGGAAAACCATAGGTCTTTGCGTCTAAATGCTCTAAGAGTGACAAAGCTAGAAAACTTCTCACTGTAGCCCCCAAGAATATAGGTGGAATGAATTATTCCGACTAGATGCTTTAAGAGTAGCATACGCATTGCTTATAAATTTTGATACTGTAGCCCCCAAGCTTCTAGTTGTAACTGAATTAGTTCCGACTAGATGCTTAAAGAGAAGCTAAGCATACATCCGAGTTAAAAACTTTATACTGTAGCCCCCAAGCTTCTAATCGAAAACTGAATTAGTTCCGACTAGATGCTTAAAGAAAGACTAAGCATATTGCTAAGTTAAAAAAATCTCGCTGTAGCCCCCTGAGTGTCTAGGTGGAAATTTTCCGGCTAGATGCTCCAATAGACCAAACAACGTTTAACTTTATTTTTTCCATAGAACGAGAATGCTCGGAGGGGCATGGCCAACGACAAGTACTAGAAGATGCACGCGGACTTGGAAGCTGAATAGGGTAAAACTGCCTTCTTGAAGGAATAGATCATCAAGAGCAAGCGTTTTCCTTTCTTTTTCGTATTCTGACTTGATCTTGCGTATTCTCCAAGTACTCACTGTGTACTTTGCTTTCTCCGACTTGCAGAAACCATTGCCAAGGCTAAGGACATTGTCGAGCAATCCAAGCATATTCAGGAGCTGGATAGCGAGAACAAGATCCTTAAGAAGGAAAGGGAGGAGATGCTGAAAATGCATGAAGAATCGATGAAAGTCCTGCAGCACTCCGCCACGGAGGAGATGAACCGCTTGAAGGAGGAAATCGCGATCTTAAAAGATCAGAAGAAAGCTACCGATGAGCAGAATCAATGCCATCATGAAGCGTACAAGATACTCCAACAAGAACGGGACTCCATGGCGGATACCCTCTGGAAAGCTGAGGCCAACATCTTCTGTAAGTGATTCTCCGTCTTGGATTTCTGTAGTCTAGATACTTTGAATTTTTGAACTCATGCGCTCCTTTGTCTGGAATTTACCGCTCCTATGGGTTTAACCCGGTCGCCTCCTTTGCCAAAGGAATGCATGGTCCTTGCCGGCAACTTCATCAACACCGCCATCGCGCAGGCCAAAGCGATTTCCAAATCCCTCCAGATTAACATCAAGGCATCAGACTCAGTAGCGAAGTTCTCGGAGATCCTGCGCCGAGCCCCCGAGCGTACTTCAAGCTGGAAAGCTTCGTGTGCACGGGCCGGCGCCAGGATGGCATTGTCAATGGTGAAGGCACACTACAAAGATGTCGACATCGACACGGTAACCTCCGGTATCCCCGACGTAGACGATGAAGGCCAAAAGATAAACCACGAATCTATCTTGGCGTCGCTCACGGGTTATGACACCAGAGTTGCCGAGTTGGTCGACGTTAACGTCTTTGTCCCCCTGAAAACCATTGAAGACAAAGTCCAAAGCTCCTCCGAGTCCCTCAATACTGCCGACTTTGAGGGAGGTGACTCTCCTGCTACTGGTGATGTTGCTTCCAAGTCGCCTGCGCCAGAGGAATAAAAACAACTTGTAATATTTGTTTCCTCTGTAACATGTTATGCGGAAAAACTATGTGTTAACTTAAGGCGGAAAACAATGGTGTATGTCCTGCTATTTAAGAACTATTTCCAGCATGTATATATTTTTTAAGCAAGTAATGGCTTATCCATTACTTTGGTTTTTATGCTTGAATTTTCGTGAGTCGGAAGACTCGTTGTCGAAACCATGCGCTCAGGTGATGATGCCCAATGGCACCGTCAATAACCGAAGCACAAAATCGCTGACAATAAGTGTCGAAAGTCACTACTCCAGAATCCTCATAAAAACGACAAAGAACGTGTATACCAGAAAACTTAAGCTAACGCCCGTAGGCGGAATTTTCACAAGTGCAATTGAAAAGCTTGTGCATAAAGGTTTTATATGATCCAAAAATGAATAGTAAAGGAGGTAAAAGACTCAGAAATATGAGTGAACCAAAGAGCTTTATTTCATTGATCATATAAGAGGTACATAATTAGATAAAAATGCTAAGTGCAGAAAGGACGCAGCTGTGCTATGTTCCATGGCCGATCAATCTTCGGGTAGTCATCATCCGGGTCACGTCGCTTACGCTTATGATCCTGGTTGGGTCTATCCTTAAGTTCACGATTGTCAACGAGGTAGTAAGACCCATTGAGTAGCGCCTTGCTTATGATGAACGGTCCTTCCCGTGGCGGGGATAATTTGTGTGACTTATTCTGCTTAAGTCGGAGCACCAAATCCCCCTCTTTAAATGAGCGATGCCGAACGCGGCGACTATGGTAGCTGCGTAGCTTCTGCTGGTAGATGACGGATCTTTGGCATGCCAAAACGCGCTCCTTTTCGAGAAGGTCCACATCTAGGCGTCTGGATTCTTTAGCGTCATCTTCGTCGTAGGCGGCAACCCTTGGTGCATCGTGAAGTATGTCGGAAGGTAGGATGGCTTCTGCTCCATATACCATGAAGTAAGGGGTGTAGACGGTGGATCTGTTGGGTGTAGTTCATAAACTCCACAACACAGATGGCAATTCTTCCGCCCAGGCTCCAACTGCTCTATATAGCGGTGCCTCAAGATGTGGCTTTATTCTCTGCAAAATTAATCCATTGGCTCGCTCAACCTGACCAGTGGATTGTAGATGTGCCACAGATGCGAGGTCAAGTCGGATGCCTTTCTCCCAACAATATGCCTCCACTTCTCCGAGTGACAAGTTGCTACCGTTGTCGGTGATAATGCTATGTGGAAGACCAAATCTCACCACTAGATCCCGGACAAACCTGAGGGCAGTTGCCCCATCAAGATTTCTAATGGGTTTAGCTTCTATCCATTTAGTGAATTTATCAACTGCTACTAGCAGATCCGTAAACCCACATGGTGCCGTCTGTAACGGTCCCACCATGTCTAGCCCCCAGACTGCAAACGGCCAAGTTATTGGTATTGTTCGCAATTCTTCAGCAGGAACATGTGGTTGTCGGGCATAATACTGCCATCCCATGCATGTATCAACCAGCTTGTCGGTGTACGCCTTCGCGGTCAGCCAGTAGAATCCTTGCCGGAAGGCTTTCGCAACCAACAATCGAGGAGCGGCGTGATGCCCGCAATCTCCGAGATGGATTTCGCGTAGGATTTCAATACCTTCTAGCTGGGAAAAACACTTAAGGTATACACCAGTAGTACTTCTTTTGTAGAGCTGTCCATTGATTATGGTATAGCGCTTCGCTCGACGTACTATTTGCTGTCTTTTGACTTTGTCATCGGGCAAAGTTCCGTGTTCGAGATATTCCATGAATGGTTTTGTCCAAGCCGGAGGTACCTTTTCCACCATGTGGACGAAAGAATCAACTCTATCCGGGTTGTCGATGTCTGCTCCCTTCACGGATGGTGTCCGTAGATGCTCTAGGAAAACTCCTGGCAGAATTCGTTTATGTCCCGAGCCAAGCTTAGACAGCAGATCAGCCGCCTTGTTTTGCTCCCTAGGTACATACTTGACTTCGTAGCCCAAGAAGCTCTTGGCTATCTCGTTCACTCCATCTCGATATGCCGCCATCATAGGGTTCCGCGCATTCCAGGTGCCAGCCACCTGCTGGGCAACCAAGTCGGAATCTCCACAACAAACTATGCGCTTGATGGCAATATCCTTGGCTACGCGTAATCCGTGAATGAGTGTTTCATACTTCGCCATGTTGTTTGTAGCCTCGAAGTGGATATGCAGAACATAGTGTAGCTTGTCTCCAGTTGGTGACTGTAGCAGTACACCAGCCCCCGAGCCGTTGAGAAGCTTTGATCTGTCAAAGTGCATCACCCAGTATTCTGGTTTCGGCAACGGAGTTGTATCTGGCATCTCTGTCCAATCTGCAATAAAATCCGCCAAGGCTTGTGACTTGATAGCGCCGCGTCTCTTATAGGTGATCTTGAAGGCGGCAAGTTTAATGCCCCACTTCGCGACCCTTCCCGTAGCGTCGTTGTTGTTGATAATGTCGGACAATGGAGTCTTGCTCACCACTGTGATTGGGTTCTCCTGAAAGTAATGCCTTAGCTTCCGAGAAGCAAGGAATACTCCGTAAGCTATCTTCTGGTAGTGTGGGTAACACTGCTTGGACTCCGTCAAGACCTCGCTTACATAGTAAACTGGTCATTGAACTCCGTGCTCATAGCCCGGTTCCTCCCGCTCTACCACGACGACGATGCTGATTACCCGGTTGGTTGCCGCCATGTAAATTAACATGGGCTCTCCAGGCTCGGGTGCTGCAAGGATGGGCGCTGAGGAAAGAATCTCCTTGAGATGCTTCAATGCTGCATCTGCTTCGTCCGTCCACATAAGTTTGTCCGCCTTCTTCAGCAACTTGTATAGCGGCAGAGCCTTCTCTCCAAGTCGGCTGACGAACCGACTAACTGCTGCAACACAACCTGTTAGTCGTTGAATGTCCTTTAGACATGTCGGACGGTTTATGTTTAATATGGCCTTGATTTTCTCCAGGTTGACCTTGATTCCACGCTGGGAAACAATGAAGCCGAACAATTTGCCGGCTGGGACCCCGAAGACGCACTTCTTAGGGTTAAGCATCATGTTGTATTTCCGGAGATTATCAAAGGTTTCTTTTAAGTCGGAGATTAAGTCATTTGAATGTTTAGACATCACCGCTATATCGTCCACATAGGCGTGAATGTTCCGACCAATTTGATCGTGTAGGCAACGTTGCATTGTCCGCTGGTACGTAGCACCTACGTTTTTCAGCCCAAAGGGCATCGTAACATAGCAAAACGTGTCGTATGGAGTAGTGAACGAAGTGGCCAATTGGTCCGACTTCCTCATCTTGATCTAGTGGTATGCTGAGTATGCATCAAGAAAACACAAAAGTTCTGATCCAACCGTCGAGTCAATGACTTGGTCAATGCGAGGCAAAGCAAACAGATCTTTGGGGGATGCTTTGTTCAAGCCGGTGTAATCAACGCACATTCTTAATTCTTTGGTTCCCTTTTTAGGGACAAGTACATGATTGGCCACCCATTGGGTGTGAAGGATTTCTCGGATAAAACTAGCTTTAAGTAACCTAGCTATCTCTTTGCCTATGGCGCGTCTCTTCTCATCTCCAAAGCGTCGTAGAGGTTGCTTCACTGGTTTGCATTTTGGATCAATGTTTAAGCTGTGCTCGGCAAGTTCCCTAGGTACACCTTTCATGTCGGCAGGTTGCCAGGAAAATATGTCCCTGTTCTCACGGAGGAACTCGACGAGCGCGCTTTCCTATTTGGGATCCAGGTTCATCCCAATGGCGGTGGTCTTGGAGGCATCGCCTACCACAAGTTCCACCGGCTTGGTCTCGATGGCGGCCTTGAATGCTGGAGCGAAGTCGGAAATCTGTTTCTTCGACGCGGGCATCTCTGAGTCATCGACCTTGCTCTGGATCTCTTTGAATTCTTTGTTGTAGAGGACAGCTGCTGCGTAGGCTGCTTCATTAATCTCGTAGTCCCTAGCTTTGGTAAAGCTTCCGGATATGGTGATGACACCGTTTGGTCCGGGTATCTTGAGTTTGTTGTAGACGAAGCATGGCTTGGCCATGAAGGTGTGGAATATGTCGCGGCTGAATATGACGTGGTACACGCTCTTGAAGGGGACTACCTCAAAGGTCATGCGCTCTTGGCGCTAATTTTTAACATCACCAAAGGCAACCTGAAGTGTGATGCACCCAAGGGACCGAGCCTCCCGACCAGGAACTACGCCGTGGAAGATGGTGTTGGTCCGCCTTAGGTTTGCCTCCGTGAAGTTCATCTTCTACAGTGTATCCAGGTACATGATGTTGATGCTGCTTCCACTATCCACCATACATTTGGTGAACTCAATGCCGTCAATCAAGGGGTCGATGACCATGGCGTATTAGTTCTCCGTAGGGATAAGGTCTGGGTGATCCTTCCTGTCCCAAGTAATTGGAACCTCCGACCAGCACAGGTACTGGGGAACTGGGGGTAGAGTATCCATCAGTATCCTCATAGAGGTCTTATGTTGTCGGACGGTGGGGGTGCCAAGGAAAGTGTGGAAAACTGCCGCCTTCTTCTCTAAGGGGTTCTTGCCTTTGCCGTCGCTCTTGGCGGCGTGCTTGGGGTCAACATCCTCGTCCATGTCACTTGAATCCGTGGAATCCTCCTCCTTCTTCTTCCCCTTGCCCTTGCCTCGCGGTTTGTTCTTCCGACTTTGCTTGTAGCCGGACTCCGGGTCCTCCTTGAGGTCGTTGACAAACTTGCAGTGTCGATTGGTATGGGTGGCCTTGCCGTTGACATCGAGGTGTACGAGGCACGACATATCGCAGTACTCTTCGTAGGTTTGGGGAACGCGGAGCGCTGCCGAAGTAGTTTCACTTCCTCGCTGCTGCCCACGACCAGCTCCCCGTCCTCGGCCACGTTGTCCGCCATCACCTCGTCCTGCAAAGGTCATGGCGACCATGTTGGGAGTTTGATTTTCTTATGGAGCGGTTTTTCGCTTTGTGCTGCTGTTCCTCCGAGCTTGAGTTGGAACGGTCATTGCCGACAGAGAGCCGCGAGCATCATCGTTGGCAGCTGCAAACTCACTAGCCAACTGAATCATCTGGTTCAAGTCAAGCTGGTGATTGTCCTGCAAGCGCTTTAGCTTATGGTGGAGCAACGTGCCCCTTTCCAACCCATCGATGAAGGCGGCCATGGCGGTCTGAGCGTGCCCTCCTGCGCAGGAATTTTTCATATCCAGCCAGCGGGAGAGGTAGGCGCGAGATGTCTTGTCTTTCTCTTGCACGCACCGCTGTAGATCGCCAACAGTGCAGGGACGTTTGTACGTACCCTCGAAGTTCTTGGTGAACGCCTCTTGCATGTCCAACCAATTGTAGATGGATTTCTCCGGCAAGTCATCAATCCATTGACGGGTTGTGCCCGCCAACATCAATGGGAGGTACTTGACGACAACGTTGGGGTTGCCCCCGGCAATCTCTACCGCGTTGTCGTAATCGATATCCTGCAACAATGTAGCTGGCTTAGCGGTGCCGTCATAGGGCTTGATGCTCTTGTCAATCCGGAAACCTTTGGGGTAAGTTGCGGACCGTATCACAGGTCCAAAGCAATGTGGTCCTAGGTATGGTCCTTCCCGGGACTCGTGGATCTTACTGATCCGCGAACATGCATTGTATGGCTCCGGGTTTCTTTTCTTCTTGTCAACAGGGGATGGGCTGCATGAATGATGCAGGCCTCCTCCGCCATGGTGACTGCTAGGTGGCGACGGAGGCGGAGGTGGCGGTGGGTTAGCCTTATTTCTATTACCCTCCTGCGACGCCTCACGCCTGTCGCGATTGCTTGCCAGACACGCAGGGTCATGGCACGACCTGCTCTTGTGTCCCTGGTTGTGCTCTCCATCATGACGGGTCTTTTCCGCGTTGTCGCGGATGACGATGCCGCTCTGCCTTGGCAGGGGCATATCCGTATGATGGTGAGCCTTGGGGTCTTCGCGATGTCGGGGGGAGCGGGGAGGTGGCGATTGGCGACGAGGTTGGGCCTTTTCTCCGTGGTCGGAGGATATGGGGATATCATCCTTCCTATTGCGCGCATCCCTCTTTCTTCGTTCTGATGAACCCGTCTGGGACCCGACATCAAGAGGAGCTCTGTCCCTTGGCGGTTATGCTGGCTAGACTTGAAAAACGCTGGGTCAGACTCAAGCCTCTGAGAGGTGGCCTTTTCCTGCTGCTTCACCGCCTTGGCCACTAGGTCATAGACCTGGTCCACCGCCTCGGGCGATCTATCCTGCTCCAGAAGGGTCTTGGCGATGGCGAGGTTGAGGAGAGGAGTAGGCATCACCTGCCTGCCTTCACTGTCAATGTATGGCTTGGCTTGTGCCGGCTTCGGGGGAGCCCATCCTAGGTTTCGCCGTACACCAGGATCGTTAATGACGTGAGCCGGAGCTTTCTTGGCCTTCTGCTGTTGCAGCAGAGTCTTGTACTCGGCCTCCATTGCTCTAGCTTTCTCTATGGATTTCTGCGCGTTGAACAGATCTCGATCTAGCTTAGCGCCTTGCTCCGCGATGGCCTGCGCTTACTCCAGCAGCTGCTGGCGCTTCTCGTCAAGCGGAGTCACGTTCCGGATATGAGCTACGCTCAGTGGCTCGACAAGGAGATTGTCGTACATCACTCTATCGGCTGGAGTAACTTGGGCAGCAGCAGACATAGATGCCGGAGGTGGCAGGTTTGCAGTGCTGTTATTGCTCGTGTCGGTGTCGAGTTCCTGCGGCTGTTGCACTGGGTTAGGCGGAGGGGGCATGACCTTTGCGCGATCAATGTCGGCAGCGACAGGTGGTCCCTTCCCTTTGTCCAGAGCTATAGGCGAAGCTTGTCCGGGTTGATCTTCATCCATCACCGTCCCAATGGTGATGAACACCTCTCGAGACGTGACGGCGTTGTTGTCTTGTTCATCGCACGTGTACTCCTCTTCCATCTCCTGCATGGCGGAGTCTAGTTCCTCTAGACTAAAATCTATCTCCTCTGAATCTGCACTAAAGTCGGCGTATAGCGCGTCAATCATAGAGTCGGAGGGTGCCAGGACTTCCTCGATGACGGGGGGTGGAGGTGCAATAGCAGCGACGATGACTGGAGGTGGTGGCGCAACTGCGGCGATGGCGGCCGGAGGCGGTGGTGGCAGTTGCTGAGGCGACATCGCTCCGCCAACGAGCGCGAGATCCGCCTGAGCTGCCCCCTCGGCCTCCGCGTAGCTGTTGACGGTGTTCACCATGCTTTCGAAGGTGAGGCGTCCTGAAGCTTGCTGCCGCCTTAGAGAATGCGGAGAAGCGTTCCCTGGTCTAGTCCTTCCACAAAGTGATACATGGCATCATCATTGGGGTAATGTGCCAGGTGGGCCCGTATACGAAGCCACCTGGCAAGGTACTCGCGGGGGTTTTCGCCCTCTCTCTGAATGCAACGCGCCAGATCAAAGATGGTAACCATGCCGACGAACTTGGATCTCTGCTGTCCAGACGCACGGAGGAACCCGGCGAACTTGCAGTGATCTTCCACCTTTATATCCTGCACAGGGGCGGTTTGGGTGGGCCTTGAATTTTTCCGATCTTTGCCGGCAAACTCCAAAGAGAGATCCGACATCGATCCTTCCGCGAACATATCCTGCCCGCAGGCGGTCCGTGCGGGTCTTGATGCTCCTCCGACTTCCAGGGAACTAGTGCCCGAGTCGGTTTTGCCGATGAAGAGGTGGATGTCTCCGATAAGAACGATCGAACACCGCGTAGGGTTCGTCTTCGCCGGGATCCAGAACTCGTCGGGAGGGACGATCGGAATGTTGCCGGAGAATAGAACGCGACCGATGGCTCGGTTTCGCTGATTCCCGCGAAGATCTTGGTCCTTGCCCGCTGAAGAGCCTGAAGCGCCTCTTGCCCCATGGTGGGCGCCAACTGTCGTGGTATTGCCGACGAGTACGCCATGGAGGGGTCCTCATAGTGGGTGTTTAGAGACGTGGGGGAAGGCGGACGGTTGACGGGTATGAGGTAACACAGCTTACCCAGGTTCAGATCCCACGACGGTGGCGGAATCCTACTCCTGCTATAAATCACTATAATGGCAATACGCCGAGTTACAGAGATAGGTTCGCTGTGCGAGGTTATGTGAACTTGTGCCCTAAAGGCTCCCATAGGCCCGACTTATATAGTCGCCAGGTCCTAGGGTTACAGGGGAAAAGTCCTAGCCGGACATGTTACAGAGTCCTACACCGTCTATTACTAATCTAGCGTGTCTTGTACTCCAAGACTCTGGGTACGCTGGTGACTCCACCGTAGCCTTCCTTTATCCGGCATGGGCCTCCCTTATGGATCCTTCTAACTAGTCCGCCCAGCAGGCCATGGGCCTTGCTACCAACTGTGGGCCACCGGGGTTATCCGGATAAGAGACATGCTATGAGGATACCCATATAACATATCCCCAACAGGGGACACGGCTAAGTACTTAGATTTTTCCTTCTCGAGAGGTGGTGCACTTTCCCCACAAGACTCGACATGCATCGAGACGAGATCTTTCAGAAGCCTCCCCTTAGACCAAATGGACGCATTCCCAAACCTATCATCCCCTACCACCAACTGTCCATCTGGCTAAGTTATTGCAACCTATATGATTAAGGCAAAGCCCATATGCCATGTGGTTGCACTAGAAGCTTCTAAACACTAAGTATCTCAAATCCCTTTGTTCCTGGGTGGCTTTCCACAAGTGAGATGCACCAGGTATTGCCCCTAGGGTAACCACTCAACATAAACCTTTCCTTCCATTCCACCCAGGTGATTCATTCACTTAGTTTTTTTATTAAGAAAAAACATAAGTCAAAAGACTTAGAAAATTTCCATAGCATGTGCATATAATCCACCCTTGTCTACTAGTAGCTAGGCTAAGAATGATATCAACAAGTATCTTAACTTAGAGAATATTTCTACCAATTCTACAACTACTAGGATTTCCCATAGCATAGCATATAGATCCCTAGCAAAAATATCATGCAAGTCCTATACAAAATATCACTAGTGCATAGTAAAAATATTGGGACAAAGATATGAAGCACCACTTGCCTTGATAGTTGGGGGAGTAGCAACAATCCTCACAATCACAATCACCACTAGCACCAAAATCTACACATAAAATGATATCACCAAATTTATATTCCAAACAATCAAGAAAAAATATATGAATGCATGCAAATGCCATGTGATGATTTTTCTCAAACCCAACAAGAAAAGTAAACAGCACTAAACACTAAACAAAACATTTATACACTAAATAAACTTAATTTGGCTTTAGAAACATTTTCTAAATAATGTTGTTGTTGTTGTTGTTGTTGTTGTTGTTGTTGTTGTTATTGTTGTTGTTGTTGTTGTTGTTGCTGCTGTTGCTGCTGCTGCTGTTGCTGCTGCTGTTGTTGTTGCTGCTACTGCTATTGTTGTTGCTGTTGTTGTTGTTGTTGTTGTTGTTGTTGTTGTTGTTGTTGTTGTTGTTGTTGTTGTTGTTGTTGTTGTTGTTGTTGTTGTTGTTGTTGTTGTTGTTGTTGTTGTTGTTGTTGTTGTTGTTGTTGTTGTTGTTGTTGTTGTTGTTGTTGTTGTTGTTGTTGTTGTTGTTGTTGTTGTTGTTGTTGTTGTTGTTGTTGTTGTTGTTGTTGTTGTTGTTGTTGTTGTTGTTCTTCTTCTGATTCTGGTTGTGCATGAACTGCGTCATCATCTGCATCAGTTTAGCTTGTGCTGTCATCAACTGCTGCATCTTGGGAGTGACATTGTTGTTGTTTTGGTTGGGGTTGGCACGACGGGGAGGCATCTGTGGTTTCAATAAGGATAATAATGAGATACTCATAGATGCTTATCATGCACAATACATCACATAGAAACAATCACAATAACCAAGCTGAAAATAACATAGAGTTTGAACGACATAAACAACAGGTTTTGAAAATGCAAACACACCATAGCAAGCCATCCACATGTTGGATGGTCATTGCGACTCAATAATCAAGGTATGGTAGATGAAAGATAGTCGAGTAGTCTACACTACTCCTCCATGTCGACCTCCACGTCAACAAGGGTAAGACCTGCATTCTCCATGGCGGTCTTGTACTCCTCAATAGTAGTGGTCAAGGCTTCAATCTTGGCCCTAAGAGTCCTCTTCTATGAGAGAAGCCTCTCAATCACTCCCTGCTGGTGCTCAAGCTCAAAGTCCTTGGCCTCTAACTCATCCTTCATCTCCCCGATCTTCTTGTTCCTGTCTTGGACTCTTTTCTCCTGGCTCTTGAATTTCTTGTCATGGCTCTCAAATCTGGCCTCCATCTCTTTGACGATCTCGTCTTGTTCCGCAAAGAGCTTGTCCTTCTCCCGCAGCTGAACCTGGAGCTCGTCATTGCTAACATGACGTTGGTCCTATCAGTGTCAAGGTGTCTAAGAAGACCCTTTAGGTCCTGAAGGTACAGATGAATCGGCTCCATCGTCTCTCTAGTAGCATCATCGTACTCTATAGCCTCACCCTCCTCGTCGCGTCTCCCGAATGGGTGAATGTAGAGACCTCTAAGCTCGGTGGAGTGCCTCCCAACCAGGCGTCCAAGTAACTCCTACATCTAAGCCTCAATCCTTGTCATCATGCATCAACTTGAAAGTGATAGCCTCCGTGGGTGGCTCTGCCTGGCGTCCCGGTTGTGTGACTCTGAAGCCCCAAAGGTCCTTCCTCCCAAACTTGGTGAGCTGAAGTGTCATGATGCTAGGAAGTGGAAGGTTGAGCACACTAGTGATCTCAATGCGACAAATACCAAAACAAGTTCCCTTGAACTCCTCGGCAGTGCTGATAACAACGTTAGGCATCTATTTTTATAAGATAGAGAAAGGTTAGAATCAACACAAGTAGAGAAAATTCACAAGACAAAATAACACAAGCACATCTTTAACAACAAACACACAAGTCATGGCATACACAAATCCAATACAATCACCAAGGTTCAACATAACTTAGAAATTTTTTTGAAGTAAAAACGACAAGTGTGGTGGTCCAACTAACGGAGTACGTTACAATTCTCACTCACTAGACAAAATAGCTATCAGGGCATCCTTAGTGGAAATCTGTCTATCTTGTTCACAAGACTCCCATATTAAGTCTATGATGTCTCCCCTTAGTTGTTGATTGGTAGTCTCTAAGTCTTGGGTATGCTTCTTCTCTTCTCTAAGGTCATTTTGAGTATTGAGCATTCTACACTTGAGTCTATCACCAAGCTCCTTGATTGCATTCCAAGCCGCATTTCTTGTAGAGTCAAAGAATGTTGTGTGCATTTCGGAGTTAGTGACCATGCAGAATCCTGAATCTTTGTGGTTGTCTTCCTTGTTTTTGTACAAGTGAAGTTGCACCCACCAATACTCTTCTCCTTCATCCATCACAGGGAATCCCTTGTACACAGCTGCACCATGTATCCCCATGGTAACCATAAGGTTCTTGAGTGCCTTGGGAAATTCAGTCTCACACCCCAAAGTCATGGTCATGAGTGGTACCTTCCTGACGGCTTTGTTGATGGAGTTCATCTACAAATTGAGATGAGAAAGAAGATTAGAAAAGTTTACGTGAAGAAAAGACAATTGTGGATTTTTTCAAAGTGTTGAAATTTTCCTTAGTGGTTTCTTAGTCTAATCCAACCTAGGGTCATAATCCTACAGGCAACACAGTGCTCTGATACCATCTGTAAGACCCCACCTTTATAAAGGTAAAGGTCCCTGTGATTGCAATGCTAGTCCCTGGATCAAATGCTAGCATCCACAGTTTAAGATGAAGTACACAAAAACAAAGGTCATTATTACATCGTCATTCTAGATATAACATAGTCTTTTACAACTCCATAGCCATAGGCTAGTGCAAGAGTTCAACTTAACAAAATAAAGTAAAGTCTTCATCTTCATGTGCCATAGGCAAACATGTTGAGTGTAGACTCATAACCCTAATCCTCATCAGAGTAACCTGCAACATCACAAGTTACAGCCACAGTGGGTCAATACACTGGAATATTATTGGCAAGTGATACCTTAGTAGAATAATAGTCTCTAGCTTCTATATGAATTTGGCTAAGTGTAGCTTAGGCTTGCTTTGCTCAAAATAGGTTTTGCCTATCAGTTGAAAACACTAAGTTTTTGTTTGACAAAAACTCCCAAGGCATCAAGCAATGAAATTGGTGATCCTTTACCCTTGTTCACCCACAAGTTTTTAACTTGGAAATTGGGATGAGGAGATCCTTGATAGCTTCAGTGTCTTGATGCTCAATTGTCCATTGCTGGGGACACGTCTAAGTACTTAAATTTTTCCTTCTCGAGAGGTGGTGCACTTTCCCCACAAGACTCGACATGCATCGAGACGAGATCTTTCAGAAGCCTTCCCTTAGACCAAATGGACGCGTTCCCAAACCTATCACCCCCTACCACCAACTATCCATCTGGCTAAGTTATTGCAACCTATATGAGCAAGGCAGAGCCCATATGCCATGTGGTTGCACTAGAATCTTCTAAACACTAAGTATCTCAAATCCCTTTGTTCCTGGGTGGCTTTCCACAAGTGAGATGCACCAGGTATTGCCCCTAGGGTAACCACTCAACATAAACCTTTCCTTCCATTCCACCCAGGTGATTCATTCACTTAGTAGTTTTATTAAGCAAAAACATAAGTCAAAATACTTAGAAAATTTCCATAGCATGTGCATATAATCCACCCTTGTCTACTAGTATCTAGGCTAAGAATGATATCAACAAGTATCTTAACTTAGAGAATATTTCTACCAATTCTACAACTACTAGGATTTCCCATAGCATAGCATATAGATCCCTAGCAAAAATATCATGCAAGTCCTATACAAAATATCACTAGTGCATAGTAAAAATATTGGGACAAAGATATGAAGCACCACTTGCCTTGATAGTTGGGGGAGTAGCAACAATCCTCACAATCACAATCACCACTAGCACCAAAATCTACACATAAAATGATAGCACCAAATTTATATTCCAAACAATCAAACAAAAATATATGAATGCATGCAAATTCCATGTGTTGATTTTTCTCAAACCCAACAAGACAAGTAAACAATACTAAACACTAAACAAAACATTTATACACTAAATAAACTTAATTTGGCTTTAAAAACATTTTCTAAATAATTTCTATACACAAAATAAGCCTACAAATGTCTCTGCATAAAATTCTATTTTAACAGAAGCAAAACACAAATCAAGCCCACATATGTGTAGGATTTAATTTTGTGATTCCATTGATATATTATTAGCATTTTTTGGATAAATAGAACAAAAGTTATTGAATTTACAAGTTTAATCATCTAATTAAATCAAATCTGAATTTTAAAAGAAAAACCCAGACACGCGGCGGCTTCTGATTGGTGCATACTGGTTCGCTCTGGATCACGTGTCCGTGATGTTATATCTAACTAAATCCCGTGGCTCGGATCTGCTCGTACCCCTTCGTGCTAAATCTAATCGCATCCATCAGATGTAGATCCAACGGACCAGATCTGATTGACCAGAAGTTGAGCGGCGCGAATGGCTACAGTAGCGGCGGCGCTACTAGCGGCGATGGTCCGGCGAATAGAGAGTGGGCTGGGGGTTGCGGTGTTGCTTACCAGACTCACGAGAGCACGAGGAAGCCAACGTGTCACAGAGGTGGGCGGGGGCGTGCTGTAGAGGTTGCTAGGGCTCGTCGGAGTTGCGGGCGGCGTCGGGTTCGTGCGGGCGGCGACGAAGGCGACGACCAGGGTCTCCCTTGCACAAACCAATACCATCAGTGCATGCACAAGGGTCAGGCGAACACGAAAGTGGAAGGTAGAAGGCAAGGGGCGCTTAGGTTTTACCTAGATTGCTCGTTGGAGTCGAGCGACGCCTCGGTTGTTTGCAGGGGTGGACGGGGATGGAGACCTGGGGCGATGTAGGACAAACCAGAGGTGTCAGAAGGTGCGCAAGGACAAGGGACATGCTCGTGTGAACGAGAGACAGGGGGTCGCTCGAGACTCACCAGAATCAGTCGCCGGAGTCGTCGGTGCCGCGGCGGTGCGAGATGAATTGCGGACAGCCTGGAGGCGGAGAGTGAGCGCTGAGTGAGGGGAAGGAGTGGATAGGGGAGGGGGTTAAATATACGGCAAGGGTCGAGGAAATTACGCGGCATTGATCGGCAATTAAACCCCCTTCAATCACGGTAGTGATGGAGGTAATGGCGCGACGACGGGGTCGGGGGGTGCGGGCTTTGGGGACGATGACGACGTGGCGTCTGAGGCCACTGGTCAGTGAGTGTGGGGTAGGTTTTGCTCGCGTTAGAGAGAGAGGTAAATGGCCCGGGTGGGCTTACTGGGCTGCTTCTGTTGCTGGGCCGAATAGGTGGCGCCGGCCTTTTCTTATTTTCTCACTCTTTTTCTATTTTGATTTTCCAGGAATCAAATTCAAACCAAATTCGAATGAGTTTGATTTTAAACTTTCTCTAGATTTTTGTAGTGTAAACCAAGCTCATAATTGTGTATAAAACACTACTGTTTAATCCAAGATACTTTGATCCATTGAAAAATAAATTAAAACCATGCCTTATTTGAATATATCTATTAGGCATATGAATGGTTTTAGTTTTGATTTTTGTTTTGAAAACTTTGTGAAAGCTTTGAAATCAACCTTTAGACACTTCTGGTTAAATCAAAGTATTCTCATACTTTGAGAGTAGAAATAAAACCATTTCCTTTCTTAGATAAAATAATAGGCATACAAATGGTTTCTGATTTTGAAATCTTGTTTGAAAATAGCCAAATGCTTATGAATGCATGCATGATGTGCAAACTTTACAAATCATGATTTTTGGGATGTTACCGTAAAGAACGATTGATTGTTTGTTGTTTTCTGCAAATGACAAAGTAGGCGTGGGGATATACAGTTCATGGTGATAGTGACTGTGCCAGGTGGATGAGTGATAAGCGTAACAATTATAATCTTATAAGTATGTGTGTAGGCGAGTAACCCATAATTAGTCGGAACTCCTCTTGGTAGATTTCATCCCAACTTCAATAATCCTACTAGTCTGTTATCAAAACCATGGTTAGTCACTAGGTGATTAAGATCCTTCAGGTTACTTAGCAATTAAGCTCCTTTGATCAGACTAATGCAATAGGCATAGTGGATCCTCGTGCTCCTCGAGTTCAACTAGTTTTCCATTTATATCCCCGTGTCACATGGGGGTTGCTGGTCTGCTAGCAAACAAGATCTTATCTATGTAGAACAAAGTATCATGTTGTCTAGGCCCTTAATTGGACAACAAGGATTAAGCATACCACATATAGTCAAGCACACATAATACAGTAATTAAAATCAATCACAAACTAATAGAAAATATATAGGTGTAGGGGTTGGTAGCATGGAAAACAAAAATTTTCTACCGCATGCACACAAACAAGCCAAGATCTATCTACTAGATTGTAGCAACAAGTCGATTAGAGTACTCACCCTTGAAGATTCCAAAGCGGTTAACGAGAGCAGATTCTCGTGGCTGATGTAGTCGTACACTTGCCGATCTCAAGATCACGTAGACGATCTTTCTGACGCTGCGTTCCGGCAGCGCTTTCGCAGTCGGTCACATGTTCGGTACTCGATGAAGACCTTCCTCTTCCTTGTTCCAGCAGGTAGCAGAGGTTGTAGTTCTCCCCTCGTGATTCCGGCAGCACGACGGCGTGGTATCGGAAGTAGAGGGAAAATCCTGTAGGGCTTCGCCTAAGCCGGAGCAGGTTATGGTGTATCTAAGGTTTCCAGCGATCTAGGATTTAGAGGGCCGGAGAGAAGGAGGCGTGGCCGGCGGCGGCTGGCAGCGGAGGCGCTGCAGGGGTGGGGGTGGCGGCGCGGCTAGGTGGGAGGGGCTGGTTGTGTGGCCTTGGGGCACCCCTCCCCTCTATTTATGAGAGGGAGGGCAACTTAGAGTTTGAATCCTTCCCCAACTCCCTCTCCTAGTTGGCTTGTGGTGGAGGGAAAGAAGGATTCTTTCCTTCCTCCACTAGGATACATTGTCCCAGTTTGATTTTTCAAACTTGCCTTTTGACTTTCAATTTGGAGCTTTATTTATTTCTTGCAAATGCCCAACCAAGTGACCTAGGACATGATCCAATCATTTCACTTATTCATGACACATTCATGTACCCTTCCCCCTCCGGTCCGATGAACCTTCTAAACCCTTCTAGAACCTCTCCGATGAAATCATCGGAATCATTCCCGAACTCCGGAATTGGACTTTCCTTATATGAATATTATTCTCCGGACCATTCCGTATCTACTCGTGATATCCCGGATCCCATCCGAGACTCCGAACAACATTCGGTATCCCTACTTACATTCCATATCTACTAAACAACATCGAATCCTTAAGTGTGTCTCCCTACGGTTCGTGAATTACGCGGACATGACCGAGACACTTCTCTAATCAATAACCAATAGAGGAATATATAAATTCATATGGCTCCCTCATATTTCTATGATTACTTTGCGATCGAATGAACCACTTACATACGATACCAATTTACCTCTGTCTCTCGATAGTTTAGTTATCCGAGGTTTGATCGTCGGTATCTCTGCATACCTAGTTCAACCTTGTTACCGATAATTACTCTTTTATCATTCCTATGATATGTGATCCTTGTGACCCAGTCACATGCTTGCAAGCTAATTGGATGACATTCCACCGAGAGGGCCCAAAGTATATCTATCCGTCATATGGATGGACAAATCCCAGTCTTGATCCATGTGCCTCAACACATGCTTTCCGAACAGTCAATGCCATCTTTATAGCCACCCAGTTGCGATGTGGTATTTGATGTCATCAAAGCATCCTTCCGGTGATGGTGATTAGCATGATCTCATGGTCGAAGGAATTAGGTTACTATGTATCAGAAAGCTTATAGCAAACGAACTATTGAAATGACTTGATCTTTATGGTACGCTTATCTATAGGAGTATGTCCATAATACCATTATCCTAATGATATGATTGTGGCATCCCGCAAAACCACTACTAGAAAATCGCGTTGTTTTTGTGCATTGCATCATCATGGCCGCATGCTCATGTCATCATGCCACATTGCATTTGAGAATCGTCATCATCATGCATATTATTTTGCCTAAAAACTATTTGCGAAAGACTATGGTTTTCTGAAACTAGCCCTCCTTCTATTTCAAATCAAACCCCCGGATGCTTCCGGATATTTTGTTTGTCTAAAAACTATTTACAAAAGTTTATTGCAAAGTAAATAAAAGTTATATTATTTTAGGGGGCAGTCGAACGGGCCGATTCGACCCGGACGACCACCCCCAGAATAAAACGGTCTACCCCAAAATCCTATTCCTACCAGTCCTAATCTACCCACCCCTCCAGCCACCTCACCCCACCCAATCCGCTCTCGCCACCTCACCTCTCTCACTCCCTCCACCACTCCCTAGCTGCCACGTCACTACTCCCACCCCACAGCCCCACTCCCTCCCCACCTGCCTCCCCCGGTCAAACCCTCCCCCAGCCTACCCACTCTCTCTCTCCCTCACTGCCAGCCCGACCCCACCCGCCTGACCCTCTTCCCCTGTCCCGCGGGACCCACCCAATCAACCCCCACTCCCACCCCTGGCCCCGCGCCCCAGACCCCCACCTGTCAGTCCTGGTCCACCCCCACCTCGCGTGGCCCCGACCCCACCCCTCCGTCCCACCACTCCTTCTCTCCCCTCCCCACCCTTTCACCCTCCCCGCGACGCCTCCACCGCTCCCGCAACCGCCACGCCACCCCGGCTCGCCGCCGCCTGCCCTTCTCCCTTCCCCGGCGACCTCCCTATCACCCCGCGGCGCCCCTCCTCTCCCCCTCTGCCGGCTCGCCCCGCGTCGTCCCTCCTCTCCCCCTCTGCCGGCTCGCCCGCGTCGCCCCTCCTCTTCCCCTCTGCCGGCTCGCCCCGCCGCCCAACCTCTCCGGCGCCGGCCACCGCCGTTCCCCTGGCCGCCTCCACGTCCGCTCCCTCTCTCCTTCCCCTCCCCCCGCTCGAGCCTGCCACCTACCACCTCGCCGGGCTCCGCGGCCACCTCGCCGCCGCGCCCTCCTCTCCAACCCGCCGCCCGCCGGCGACCACCCTCGCCTCCGTGCCGCTGTCCTCCGACCCTCTCGCCTCTGCTCCGGCCGCGCCTCCCCGCCTCCCTCGCCGGACCGTCTCACCGCGGCCTCCTCCTCCGCCCCTGCCGCCGCGAGCTCTCTGCCCCGAGCGCCGCCCCTGCAGCCGCGCCGCCGGCGAGCCTCGTCTCTGGCGCCGCCTCGGGCCTCCCTCTCCCCGCCGTCTGGCCGCGTCCTCGCCGGCCAGCGCCTCCCCGCGCCACAGGACCTACCCCAGTGGACTCCTCCATCGCCCTCTCGTCGGTCGCCCGTGCTTGCGCAGTGGTTCGGTGGAGGTGGTTCTGTTCAAGAACGTCTCGTCTACAAGGTATCCGAGCCCGATGAACCACGTCAAGAACCCGCGTGCTCCGAAGACCGAACCGTACCCGGTAGCACGGACGAACCATAGACAAGACCTTCATCATGGATGACAAGTACCACAACATGGCCTCGAAGGACGCAGACGACAAGTACCCACTCTCGGATCCGAGGACCGAAGATGCCCGGAACGCCAAGATCGCCCTCGAGGATCCGAAGGCCCAACTCCGAAACCCCGAAGACCGACCCCGGTGTTTGGAGACCGAACCCCAAGATCTGCCTCACGGGACCGAACCCCGGTAACCCCGATGCTTTCGACACGGATGCCATGATCTTCGTCACGGACGCCAAGACCCCGGACCCGAAGACCACACGTGCGACAAGTACTCCTTCCCGGATGCGATGCTCGAGAACACGGACGGTAAGGACACAACGCAGAACGCCAAGTTCTTCATCCCGGACGCCAAGACCGACTCGATGGCGCGGACCCGACAAGAGCTTCGCAACGACAAGCACGACACCGACCCGGGCGAGTCCGATGCGCCCCCGACGCCTAACCAAGTCCTCCTTCACGGAACGCCAAGATCTACTCCGTTATCCGAGAACGATTCCACCGAGACCGAACCCCAGACCCTGAACCCTGAGACCGGACCCCGAACCCCGGAACCCCAAGATCTGCCGAACCCTAATGTGTGAACCTTTTCCCGAGCCCCTATTTTATAAATGCTAATTATAAAACCCGTTGCATATTAAATTGTCATACTCGCATGCATATTCGTGTGGTTTGGGGGCCTTATGCCGATTCACTTTATAATTAAATATGGGGCCCATATGCGGGCACATCTAGCCTTATATTGGCCTCATTTAAATTTGGGTAGCGAACCGGTGATATATTTTTGCCATGTTAAGACAACACTTAAATTTGCGGGGTACCTAAATAACTTGAACCATCTAAATATTCGTCGGGACCCCGGTTCCGCTTAATCTTGACTAATTGCATCGCACTTTTGCCATGTCATGCATCATACATGCATCATGCCCGATCTTCTGTCGTAATCTTAAATATTGCATCCGGTGTTTATTCTAGTGCTTTGCTTCTTCGCGGATAAGGCCGTTGAGTTGATGCGAGTGTCGACCCGATCTTCGGTTGAACCTTCGGCGATGTTTTCAGGCGAGCACCTCCCCCTTTCTACCTATCTTACTTTTATAGTATTTATTCCCTCCTGTTGATCTATTGCTATCTGTGTTGCGATGCTCTAGTTCCCGTACCCGTGAAATCCCTTGCAGCCGTATATTGCCTTGGACACATCCTATTACATGTTGTTTGGTAGATAGTTGGACTTGCGCGTCGTAGTCGCTTGCTCAAGTGCTGTTGCGTGTCGTCAAGTACCACAGTTGTTGGAGAATTGCCGCCTGTTTAATGTTGGAGATGATCATGGCTTTATTTATTGTTCACTTTAATTATTGTTTAACAACTAAAATTGAAGTAGGTAAGCAGAGGCACAGGTGGGCAATAGATGTTATTTGGTTGTTAACCGTCCACTTGTGTCCCGTAGGACCCCGAGTACTTGATACCTGTTCCTTGAATATTCGCGCTATCCACATACGGGGAATTATGGGACCCCCTTAGCCAGAGCTTGATTCAGTCTTATTTCTTGGGGCCACAAACTAGTTTGAGGTTTTATTTACGATCCTGTACCTATGCCATGCTTTACTGCTTTATTTACGATTGTGCGAGGAGCACACTGTACTGTTTAGGTAAGCGGAATGTTTTCGTGGTATCGACAATCCCAGTTTTGGGTTCCCAGTCGTTTACAGCCATTGTCGCAAACCTTGAGTCCGTCTCGGAGTCAGCTAGCTTCGTTGCGGGTCTACTCAATGGGGTGGCCCCCTGAAATATTTCTGAATCCTGTGATTGCTTTGTCGTGAAAGCCTCGTTGGGTTTTGATTTGGTTTTTCCGAGGTCGATCGTGTGTGTGTTGCTATTGGTGCACCCCGGCCGGGTAAAACTTTCTGAAAGCCGTGTCCGCGGTTATGGACGACTTGGAGCACAATATCTCGATCATAGACAACTATAACTAAAGTAGTGCTATAAATTTGACTTTATAATGACTAGTAATCAGCTTCACTATAATGGAATGGCTAAATAATACTGCCAACAATTGCCTGTTTTGGGTTGACGCTTGCGACCATTGTACCTGACTAGTAAATATTGCAACTATAACGGAATGGCTAAATAAAAGTACCAACAACTGCTGGGTTTTGGGTTATCTCATGCTAATTGTATCTGACTAGTAAGTGTCGCAACTACAACGGAATGGTTAACTAAAACGGCCCACTGCTTATTTTATCAGGATGATTATCTACACCTGACTAGTAATTGCTGCAACGATAACTGAATAAATAAAACTGCTAACCGTGTGAGTTCCTCGGTGGACTTCCTCGATTGGTCTCGAGGGGGAAATACCAGGATGGGATTGTTTGGTGTAAGATTCAGGTTGGATCCGGATAGGTCTTCCTTACCCCTCTCTGATAGCCGCCAGTTGTATCGAGTCTCTATAGGTTGTTTAGGGCATGCTGCGCTGCCACTCAGTCCACCATACCTATGTAGGCGAGGACCGCCGAATTCTAGTCTCGCCGTGTACTGGCCTCAGTACTGACGCTCCTCTTTTTCCTTTGCCCTTTGTCAGCACCCCTTTTTTTGTTTTAAGCAGGTTTCGACGTCGTTAGCAGGGTTACCCTTCCGGCTTGGCCTAGGCAGGGTTATGGACGCCATTGGTTATTCTTCAGGGCTCTTAGCCCCATTTGCATCTTGTCCGTAGTCGGACGCTCTATCATTTTCAAGGTGATTTGGATCTTTGTATATTATATCTGTATTCTTGACTCTTTGAGTCGTTGTGGTATATATATGTTTTGTGGGTCCCATCGAGGACTGTTGTGTAATGTTATTACTTCGTTTTCCACCCGCACGAAAGTGCATGGTGGGCACCTTTGAATCGTTTCTATGCGGGTTTGGCGGGAATCGCTAAAACTTGCATAGGGTCGATTCTGAGGGTGTTACAATGATCTTGTTGTTAACAACATCTGTATGTTCATGATCCAGAAACCATGATCATCTATTAACCAACAAGCTAGTATTACAAAGAGGCTTTATTAGGGACTCTAATTTAGTTTACAAATCACACAAGTATTAATGTTTCCGGTTAATACTATTATAGCATGAATGTAAAATTTATCATAAACACAAAGTTATAATAATAACCACTTTTATTATTTCCTCTAGGGCATATCTCCAATAGTCTCCTGCTTGCGCTAGAGTCAACTAATCTAGATTACATGGTAATATACCGAACACCCATGGCGGTTTGGTGCTGGTCATGTTTTCCCTCGGTAGAGGTTTAGTCAATGGGTCTTCCACATTCAGATATGTGTGTACGTTGCAAATGTTTATGTCACCATCTTGGACATGCTCTCGAATAGTGTGAAAATGCATCTTGATATGCTTCAGCTTCTTGTGTGACCTTGGTTCTTGCGCATTGGCTATGGCGCCCATGTTATCATAATAGATAGACATTGGGTCCAGCGCACTGGGAACCACACCGAGCTCTGTAATTAACTCCAACTATGTATTCCGATTCAGTTGAAGATCTCGCCACAACGCTTTTCTTTGCACTCCTCCAGCTAACTGCTGCACCATTCAAAGTAAATACGTATCCAGATTGAGATTTATAATCATCTAGATCGGTGTTCCAACTAGCATCGGTGTAACCATTAACAACGAGTTGTTCATCACCTCCATAAGAAAGAACAATATCCTTAGTTCTTCTCAAATACTTAAGGATGTTTTTGACCGCTGTCCAATGATCCACTCCTAGATCACTTTGATATCTGCTAGTTAAACTAACATCATATGCAATGTCGGGTCTAGTACATAGCATGTCATACATGATAGATCCTATGGCTGAGGAATAGGGAGTCTTACTCATCCTTTCTCTATCTTCTGTCGTAACAGGACTTTGAGTTTTACTCAAGGTTGTATTGGGCAACATGGGCAAGAACCCTTTCTTGCTATCTTCCATTCCAAACCTCTTTAGAACTTTGTCCAAATATGTACTCTGTGACAATGATATTAGGCGTCTTGATCTATATCTATAAATATTTATGCCTAATATGTAAGCTGCTTCTCCAAGATCTTTCATTGAAAAACTATTATTCAAATACTCCTTTACACTATTAAGAAGGTCTACATCATTCCCAATCAGCAATATGTCATCCACAATAGTAGTAGGAATGCTACAAAGATCCCACTCACTTTCTTGTAAAAACAAGCTTCTCCATAAGTTTGTATAAAACCAAAACTTTTGATTACCTTATCAAAACGTTGCTTCCAACTTAGGGGATGCTTGCTTCAATCCATAAATGGACCGTTGAAGTTTTCATACCTTGTTAGCATCTTTAGGATTGAAAAAACCTTTGGGTTGTACCATATACAACTCTTCATCAATGTCTCCATTGAGGAACGCCGTTTTTACATCCATCTGCCATATCTCATAATCATAATATGCAGCGATTGCTAACAAAATCCTCACGGACTTTAGCTTGGCTACCAGTGAGAAAGTCTCATCATAGTCACCCCCTTGAATTTGTCAAAACCCTTTTGCGACAAGTCGAGCTTTATAGATAGTAACATTACCATCAGCATATGTTTTCTTCTTGGAAATCCACTTGTTCTCGACAGCCTTCCGGCCATCCAGTAAGTCCACCAAAGTCCATACTTGGTTTTCGTACATGGATCCAATCTCGGATTTCATGTATTCTTGCCATTTATTGGAATCTAGGCTCATCATTGCTTCCTCATATGTCGCTGGGTCATCGGTGTTGTCCACCAACATGACACTCATAATAGGATCATACCAATCAGGAGTGGTACAAGTTCTCATTGACATGCGAGGTTCCGTAGTAACTTCAACCAAAGTTTCACGATCAACATCATTAGCTTCCTCTCTTATTGGTGTAGGCGCCATAGGAACCACTTCCGGTGTTGTGCTACTCTCAAGTCCGAGAGAAGGTTCAACAACCTCGTCAAGTCCTACTTTCCTTCCAGTCACTTCTTTCGAGAGAAACTCCTTCTCTAGAAAGGATCCATTCTTGGCAACAGAGATTTTGCCCTCGGATCTATGATAGAAGGTATACCTAGTAGTTTCCTTCGGGTATCCAATGAAGACGCATTTTTCCGCTTTGGGTTCAAGCTTGTCGGGCTGTAACTTCTTTACATAAGCTTCGCAACCCCAAACTTTAAGGAACGACAATTTAGGTTTCTTCCCAACCATAATTCATACGGTGTCGTTTCAACGGATTTAGATGGTGCCCTATTTAAAGTGAATGCGGCTGTTTCTATGCATAACCCCAAAACGATAGCGGTAAATCCGTTAGTGACATCATAGAACGAACCATATCTAAGAGAGTTTGATTACGACGTTCGAACACACCATTACATTGTGGTGTTCCCGATGGTGTCAATTGTGAAAGTATTCCACATTTCTTCAAATGCTCCCAAAGTCGTAACTAAGATATTCACCTCCACGATCAGATCGTAGAAACTTAATCTTCTTGTTACGTTGATTCTCTACTTCACTTTGAAATTCCTTAAACTTCTCGAAAGTTTCGGACTTATGTTTCATGAAATAGATATACCCATATCTACTCAAGTCATCCGTGAAAGTAAGAACATAACGATAACTACCGCGCGATTCTACACTCATTGGTCCACACACATCGGTATGTATGATTTCCAATAAGTCCGTAGCTCGCTCCATCATACCAGAAAATGGAGTCTTAGTCATTTTAGCCATCAGACATGCTTCGCATCTTTCAAGTGATTCAAGAAGTCCATTAGAATGGATTTTCTTCATACACTTCACTCCAATGTGACCAAGACGACAGTGCCACATATAGGTCGAGTTATCGCTCAATTTCAAACGTTTAGCTTCAATGTTATTAATATGTGTATTACTACAATCGAGATTCAATAATAATATACCATCTATCAAATGTGCATGTGCATAAATCATATTACTCATATAAATCGAACAACCATTATTCTCGGACTTAAACAAGTAACCGTCTCGCAATAAACATGATCTGGATATAATGTTCATGCTCAACGCAGGCACCAAATAACAATTATTTAAGTATAAAACTAATCACGATGGTAGATGAAGAGGTAGCGTGCCGACCACGATCACATCAACCTTTGATCCATTTCCAACGCGCATCGTCACCTTGTTCTTTGCTAGTTTCCGTCTATTATGCAACACCTGTTTCGAGTTACAAATATGAGCAACCGAACCAGTATCAAATACCCAGGCACTACTACGACTACTAGTGAGATACACATCAATTACATGTATATCGGATATACCTTTCTTCTTGATGTTACTGTTCTTCAAATCCGCCAAGTACTTAGGGAAATTCCGCTTCCAGTGACCTTCTCCCTTGCAGTAAAAGCACTCAGTATCAGGCTTAGGCCCAGCCTTGGTCTTCTTTGTCGGCGCGGTAACTTTCTTACCGCCCTTCTTGAAGTTTCCCTTTTTCTTAGACTTTCCTTGCTTCTTGAATTTGGTGGTATTATTGATTGGTGCTCTTTCTTGATCTCCACTTCCGCAGATTTTAAAATGGAGAAGAGTTTGGGCAACAACTTGTCCATGTTTTGCATATTGTAGTTCATCACAAAGGTCTTGTAACTTGGTGGAATTGATTGGAGGACGCGGTGAATCCCCAAAGCATTAGGAATCACTATACCCAATGTTTGAAGCTTGCTTGCATGTCCAGACATCTTAAGCACGTGCTCACTGACAGATCTGCCCTCTTCCATCTTGTAGTTAAAGAACTTTTCAGAAGCCTCATAACTCTCAACTGCCGCGTGAGCCTCAAATATCATTTTGAGTTCACAGACAATATCATGTGGGTCATGGTTCTCAAACCTTTTCTGAAGCTCCTATTCCAAACCATACAAGATAGCACACTGAACTGTGGAGTACTGATTCTTTCGAGTGAGGAAAACATTCTTCACCTCATCGGTAGCATCAGCTGCAGGTGGGTCACCCAGCGGTGCATCCAGCACATAGGTCAAATTACCAGCATTGAGGACAATCCTCAAGTTGCGGAGCTAATCCGCGAAGTTGCTTCCATTATTTTTCAACTTTTATTTCTCTAGGAACGCATTAAAATTGATGGTACGGGCCACCATTGATCTACAACATATTTGCAATAGTTTAGACTAAGTTTATGACAAATTGAGTTCTAATTAATAGTTAAATTAATCTAGGTGAACTCCTACTCAAACCAATATCCCTCGCATTGTTTTAGTAATCACACGAACCAAATCCACCACATCAAAACCGATCATCATGAGAGATGATGTAGCTTCAATGCCGAACAATCAACATGTTCATCATATCTACTATATGACTCATGCTTTACCTTTCGGTGATCCGTGTTCCGAGACTATGTCTGTACATGCTAGGCTCGTCAAGATCAAACCTTAGCTTCCGCATGAGCAAATCTGGCTTGCTCCCTTTGTATACACTCGCAGAATCTAACACACCCGATCATCACGTGGTGTTTTGAAACAACGAGCTTTAGCAACGGTGCCTACTAAGGATGAACAATTTATAACTTGATATTTTGTGAGAGGGATCATCTTATAATGCTACCGTCGTGAACTAAGCAATACAATATGCATAAAAGGATTAACATCACATGCAATTCAAAATATGTGATATGATATGGCCTTCTTCTTATGCTTCCGATCTACATCTTCAAGCACGAACATGATCTCCATCATCACTGGCGTGACGTCAAGGTCAATGGCACCTCTCCATGGTTGTCGTCCACCAGCATCAACTATTACAACTACTTTGAATAATAGACACGCACGTCTTAACGAAATTAAAAGACAACCATAAGGCTACTGCCGGTTGCCGACTTACAATAAGGAACATTGCATACATCATATATAATCACAATCATGGCCATATCTGTAGTGACCTTGGATCAATAAAGATCCTAATTCCCTGTGATTTACATGCTAGTCCCCGGATCAATATCTAGCACTCGCAGTCGATAAATATCATGTAAAACACAAAGTCTTTATTACACGGAGAATCCAGAGTATGAATTTATTAGAATTTTGCTTAGCATTAAGCTAGCTCAAATAACATCGGAAACATAAAAGCAATTTGAGTCCATCAATGCCCCAGGCTTGTCGAGTGTAGACTCGCGATCCCTACGCACCTTTCAATCTTCGGATTCTACACATAAGATGTGCAGCCAACAAGTTGGGTCAATACTTTGAATGTATTGGCAAATTACACTAAGGAAAGAAAAGACTATCTCTACATGCAAGGCTAGTTTAGGCTGCAGAGTTTATTTGCTCAAAGCTAGTTTTCTTAAGTATAGAGAAGAAGAGAAGATTTTCCCTACTTTGTAAACTTTTGTTCAAGTAATATATGGTCAAATGGCACACGAGGATATTACTCACCAAGTGTCCAACCAACCTAACACTTGGATATTACTCACCAAGTTCCCAACACCCTCCCAATAGCGATATGACTCACGCCTTGGGTTTTTTAGAAAACTTTAAGTTTTAAAAGAGAGAGAGGAAGATCCTTCAGAGGCTCCATCCTTCAGATGCTCAAAGTTGTTCTGTTTCCGTGAACACGGCTGATCGATCAGATTGCAATACTCTCGAGAGTTTGTGCACTTTACCCACAATCCACGATCAAGTCCTTTTACAGACAAGACCATGGCGAGGCTTTCCCTTAGTAGCCCCTCTACCTTCTGGATCCAACCGTGCCAAGAACCTCCAAATGTTGGTACCCAGGTGAGGTTTCCCACTAAGTACTAGGCCAAGACAGATCCCATATGTATTGTGGTTGCACTGGAAGCTTCTGAATTCTGAAACATGGCAACCTTCTTTGATTCCTGGGTGGTCGTCCTCCACCAAAATCTCACTCGTTGACCCGACAACCATCCGCCCACAATAAAACTTAGTTTTATTTTGAAGTGGATTTGAGGAGAAAAGTTTGCTCAAGAGAGCCTTTATACTTAGAAGAAATTCATTGTCTTTCGAACCCCCAAATGGTACTTTACATATATATATATATATATATATATATATATATATATATATATATATATATATATATATAGCATAGCATAGCAAGCAATAATTAGCAAAACAGGGGAACCTATTAGGAGGGAAATCCTAAGTATAGAGCTACTCATGGCATACTACAAAAATCATCGCACTTGCAAAATAATACTAAGGAAAAATTCTACTAGAGCATCCTACACATGCATACTACATAATTTTGAATATCACATGCATAGAATCAAAACTAGGACAAAGATTATGAACAAGTGGTGTAACTTTCCTTGATCCGAGCAACACTCTACACAATAGAACTCCTCAGCGCACTCCGAACAATCTAATGAAACACAAACATAGATCTAATCACAATTTGCACAAAATATGCCACAGAGATAATATGCATGCATGCAACATGGTACTTATGCAAGATTTGTTTTCTACATTGACCAAGATAGTATAATTGGATTGCAATTGTGTTAGGGATGTTATTAGTATTGATTTCCCACGGGTTTAAACAAATTTGGGTCTTATTCTAATTCTTGGGCTCACTAGAAGATCCAACCATCTAATTAGCCCCAAATCAGATATAATGCTCTTAAGCAAGGTTTTATAATTTTGTTCAGTAGGTATTGTAAAAGTAAATTCAACGCAACAAGAATCAGCTAAAATGGGGGTTTAATTATTTTTCTATGGATTAAACACTCTAATCTAAAGATTAATTTCTACACAGAAAAAACCCTACTGTAAACTTGAAGTTTTATTGCAGATCTGTGTTCTACATAATTTTGTGAATCCAACGGTATATTATATGCTAAATTTGTCCAAGTATTTAATTTTATATGAATTTCGCAAGAATTAAATACAATCTGCCGATTTAAATCTAACCCTAACGAAAATGCGACAAGTGGCAGTTTCTGATTGGGCCAGCTAGGCGAAGCGGCGCTGACACGGTGCGCTGTCGCGACTCGCCACGCGGCACGCTGTGATTCACTGATACCCCTTCGCCACAGCTTTTAATCTAAACCGAACGATCCCGATCCAACGGACGAGGGTGACGATGGCGTCTTACAGGGTACGACGGCGGCGTTGGGCGGCGGTGGCGTCGGTGACGATGGGCGGCGGCGATGCGGTGGCTTCCCGAGGCGGTGGTGTGGTCGACAGGGTGGTCAGGTCCTCGCGGTCACGCTCGTGACCTCGACGATCCTCCTCACTTCCTCGTCTATCGGCAAGGTTCCGCCGACCTTCTCTGTCCTCGGCGGAGCTCCGACGAGCGATTGCGGGCGCGGTACTGCGAGAGAGAAGGGGAGAGATTTGTGAGAAGAAAAAAGTCGAGTGAGGGGGGTGATCTGGTAAGGGAGAACAATGGAGGGGGAGCTCAGAATCCACTGCCCCGAGCTTGGCGCATCCTTACTCCGGCGAGATCGGGAGCGAGCTCAAAGTCGGCGGCCCGACGGCGAGAGTCGAAGCTAGGTTAGGGTTTTTGGGCGGCGGGGCACGGGGTTTATATGGACGAGGATTCTTGGCGAAGGGGGCACGGATTCATTTCAAAATCGTCCGAGATTCTTGGTCGGTTGCGGCGGTCGTCGTGTTCTTCCTGGAGACCGACGAGGGCGATGACAGGTAGGCCCGGGCTGTCAGCGGGTGCGGCAGTGTGGGCTGGCACTGGGCTCGCTCATGGGCGCTGGCAGTTGGGCGTCGCACGGGCGCGGGTGGGCTGGCGCAGCCGGCCCAGCTAGGTTAGGGTTGCTCCTTTTTTATTCCTTATTATTTTTTTCATTTTCTGTTTTAATAAAACTCCAATAACTTTTGCATATCAAGTCCAAAAGTGATGAAACCAACTTCTAAATTTTTGTAAAAAGAAGGTGGTCATCATAGGACCATAGATTATTATCCTTACATGACTTTTAGAAGGGTCAAGCATGATTACATCATTTTTGTTTACAAATCTTTATTAGGGTTTAGGTAGGTTTTGATGTTAGGGTTTTTGATGCAACTTCATTTGTAGGATGCAATGATGCAAGGATGATGCATGCTTCTAGTAACATCATATAATAAAACCTGGGATGTTACAATATCATATCATAGCACACCCCTGCAAAACAAAGTTAGACGCCTCTAATTTTCTTTGCATATTTTACGTGGTTTGGGGTTTTCAATAAGTGTCGTTCTAACTTACGAACAAGAACCACAACATTGATGCTTGAACTATCAAGTGCCCGTTGTAAATTGAATCTATACTATGATGGGAGATACAGACACCCGTAATGCCACTTATGCAATACAAGTTGCATTTTAAGCGTGGAGCAAGTCTCATGAACGATGTCATGTAAGGTTAGCCCGGGCCGCTTCATTCCATCATACCGCAAGATGCAAAGTACACAAAAATAAATTGATAATAAAGGCACCACCGCCCACAATAACCATTGTGTTCTACTCGTGCAACAAACTACATATAGACACGACTCGGATACCACTGTAGGGGTTCGTAGCATGGAAAACAAAAAATTTCTACCGCATGCACACAAACAAGCCAAGATCTATCTTATAGATTGTAGCAACGATTCGATTAGAGTACTCACCCTCGAAGGTTCCAAAGCGGTTAACTAGATCAGAGTCTCATGGATGATGTAGTCGTACACTTGCCGATCTCAAGATCGCGTAGACGATCCTTTTGGCGCTGCATTGCGGCAGCGCTTTCGCAGTCGGTCACACGTTTGATACTCGATGATGACATTCCTCTCCCTTGTTCCAGCAGGCAGCGGAGGTTGTAGTTCTCCCCTCGTGATTCCGGCAGCACGACGGCGTGGTGTCAGAAGTAGAGGGAAAATCCTGCAGGGCTTCGCCTAAGCCAGAGTAGGTTATGGTGGATCTAGGGTTTCCGATGATCTATGGTTTAGAGGGCCGGAGAGGAGGAGGCATGCCTGGTGGCGACTAGGGCGGTGACGGCGACCCGGCAGCGCAGCTAGGTGGGAGGGGCTGGTTGTGTGGCCTTGGGGCACCCCCTCCCCTCTACTTATGAGAGAAATGGTAGCTTGGGAGAGGGGAGTTTGAATCCTTACCCAACTCCCTCTCCTAGTTGGCTTGTGGTGGAGGGAAAGAAGGATTCTTTCCTTCCTCCACTAGGATACATTGTCCTAGTTTGACTTTTCAAACTTGCCTTTTGACTTTCAATTTGGAGCTTTATTTCTTTCTTGCAAATGCCCAACCAAGTGACCTAGGATATGATCCAATCATTCCACTTATTCATGACACATTCATGTACCCTTCCCCTTTCGGTCGGGTGAACCTTCTAGACCCTTGTAGAACCACTCCGATGAAATCATCGGAATCATTCCCGAACTCCGGAATTAGACTTTCCTTATATGAATCTTATTCTCCGGACCATTACGGATCTCCTCGTGATATCCCGGATCCCATCCGAGACTCCGAACAACATTCAGTCTCCCTACATACATTCTATATCTACTAAACAACATCGAATCCTTAAGTGTGTCTCCCTACGGTTCGTGAATTACGCGGACATGACCGAGACACTTCTCCAATCAATAACCAATAGAGGAATCTGGAAATTCATATGTCTCCCACATATTTCTACGATTACTTTGCGATCGAATGAACCACTTACATACGATACCAATTTCCCTTTGTCTCACGATAGTTTACTTATCCGAGGTTTGAGCGTCGGTATCTCTGAATACCTAGTTCAACCTCATTACCGATAAGTACTCTTTTCTAGTTCCCGTGATATGTGATCCCTTGTGAGCCAGTCACATGCTTGCAAGTTAATTGGATGACATTCCACTGAGAGGGCCCAGAGTATATCTATCCGTCATATGGATGGACAAATCCCACTCTTGATCCATGTGCCTCAACACATACTTTCTGAACGCTCAATGCCATCTTTATAGTCACCCAGTTATGGTGTGGTGTTTGATGTCATCAAAGCATCCTTCCGGTGATGGTGATTAGCATGATCTCATGGTCGAAGGAATTAGGTTACTATGTATCAGAAAGCTTATAGCAAACAAACTATTGAAATGACTTGATCTTTATGCTACACTTATCTATAGGAGTATGTACATCATACCATTCTCCTAATGATATGATCTTGTTGTTAACAACATCTCTATGTTCATGATCCAGAAACCATGATCATCTATTAACCAACAAGCTAGTATTACAAAGAGGCTTTACCAGGGACTCTAATTTAGTTTACAAATCACACAAGTATTAATTTTTCCGGTTAATACTATTATAGCATGAATGTAAACATTTATCATAAACACAAAGATATAATATTAACCACTTTTATTATTGCCTCTAGGGCATATCTCCAACAATAGGCACATCACATCTCACAAATCCCTTACATCTCCCACGCCCAAAGGAACTTACTCACACATGAGAGAACAATTCATCATTGATATAATTGTATAAAAGGAGTTCGTCTCGATATTACCATGGAGATCTACGATAAGAACAACAAATCAATCCAACACAATTCAAGATAGGAAGAAACAATATCAAACCCTAATCTTGCAAGGTGAAGATCTCTCTCTCTCTCTCTCAAGTACAAGTAATTGCTATGGGGGTGTGCTGGCTAGGAGGTCGAAGATCGTGGAGCGAGATGAAGAACGTCTTCCCCTTCTTCTCCGGATCTCTTCTTTCTCCCTTCTGGATGGAACGGCGGCTACTTTGGTGTGTTTTTTTGCGTCTGGCCTCTTTACGAAAGTCATCCTATTTGACAAGGAAAAGGCGGTGGCAACTATACGGCGGGAACTATATGGCCAGAAATAATGTTCCCGCCGTATAGTTGGTCGTTAAACCTCCTGGATGCCTTCCTCGTTTGCTTCCAAAAAGAGACTTGCTTGTTTTCTCCTGAATATTGTGTTTCTACTGTTAAAACCTTCTGTTGATGTTCAGAACCTGAAACACACATTAAACACCAAGTTTTATTTTCTACCGAAGTGTTAGCATTAGGTAAAGCTAGAAAACCATCAAATCCAAATGAAAACCATCAATGAAAGCAATAAAAAATGTGTCGAATCTCACAGCTATCAGTGGCATTAGGTATTCTAAAAGTATGTGTTGAAGCACATGGATCAAGAATGAGATTTGTCCATCCATATGATGGATAGATATACTCTGGGCCCTCTCGGTGGAATGTCATCCAATTGGCTTGCAAGCGTGTGACTAGGTCACAAGGGATGTCATATCACAGAACGAGTAAAGAGTACTTATCGGTAACGAGGTTGAACTAGGTATAGAGATACGGACGATCAAACCTCGGATAAGTAAATTATCGCGTGACAAAGGGAATTGGTGTCGTATGTAAATGGTTCATTCGATCACAAAGTCTTCATTGAAATATGTCAGAGCCATTATGGATTTCCAGATCCCACTATTGGTTATTGATCGGAGAGGTGTCTCGATCATGTCTGCATAGTTCAAGAATCGTAGGGAGACACACAAAAGGATTCAATGTTGTCTAAAGTAGATATGGAATGTGAGTTGGAGACCGAGTGTTGTTCGGAGTCTCGGATTAGATATAGGACTGTAGGGTTCATAGCATGGAAAACAGAAAATTCTATCACATGAACACACAAAACCAAGATCTAATCTATGTTAAAGCTAAGATCTAATCTACGAGATCGGTGCAACGAGATTGTAGAGACCTCATAGATCCAAAGAATTTAACGATATTTGGATCTCGTGGTTGATGTAGTCGATCACTTGCCGATCTCAAGATTGCGTAGATGATCCTTCCGGCGCCGCGTTCCGGGAGCGCTTCCACAGTCGTTCACACGTAAGGTATTCGATGAAGACCTTCCTCTCCCTTGTTCCAGCAGGGCAGCGGAGGTTGTAGATCTTCTCGGAATCCCAACAGCACGACGGTGTGGTGGTGGTGGTGGAGGAGGAGAAGAGATTTCTGCAGGGCTTCGCCTAAGCCGGAGCAGTACAATGGACAAGAGATAAGAGAGGGGCGACTAGGGTTAGGTGCCAATGGACAAGGGTGTGTGTGTGGGGGGGGTGCGCCCCACCCCTCATTATGTAGGTGTGTGTGTGGGGGGGGGGGGGGGCGACCGGCCAAGGGTTCCCAGCCCAGGCCGTGTCCCCCCCAACTCGGCCACCAAGGGAAGAGCTTGAAACCTTTTCCACCAAGTCTTCCTTCTTACCAAAAACTAGAGTTTGACTTTTCAAACTAGGATTTGACTATTCAAAATAGGGTTTAACCCTTTTATAAACCTTGGCCAAATTGGCCCTTTAGGGTTTGGTGCAGCTGGCCCCTAGGTATGCCACTGTCCAAGTGACACCCTCCCGGGGTGGTGGAACCACTGGTGGTCCCTCTAGAACATTCTAGAAGTATCCGGAAAAAACACCGGAACTTTTCTGAACCCCAGAAAACGACTTTCCTTATATGAATCTTATTCTCTGGACCATTCCAGATCTCCTCATGATGTCCTAGATCCAATCCGAGACTCTGAACAACATTCATTCTACAACTCATATTCCATATCTACTTAAACATCATCGAATCCTTAAGTTTGTCTCCACTACGGTTCGTGAACTATAAAGACATGATCGAGACACTTCCCCGATCAATAACCAATAGTGGGATCTGGAAATCCATATGGCTCCCACATATTTCTATGATGACTTCATGATCGAATGAACCATTTACATACGATACCGAATCCCATTGCCGCGCGATACTTTACTTATCCGAGGTTCGATCATTGGTATCTCTATACCTAGTTCAACCTCGTTACCAATAATTACTCTTTACTCGTTCCGTGATATGACATCCCTTGTGACCTAGTCACATGCTTCCAAGCCAATTGTATGACGTTCCACCAAGAGGGCCTGCTGACCCACAAGTATAGGGGATCGCAACAGTCTTCAAGGGTAGTATTACCCAATTTATTGATTCCACACAAGGGGATCCAAACAATACTTGCAAGCCTTAACAACTGAGTTGGTCAATTCAGCTGCAACTGGAAATATTTCCTGCTCACAGAAGTTTATCAGTAGCAACAGTTTTGTAGTAGCAAAAGCAAAGTAACAGCAGCAGTAAAACAAGAGCAATAGTAACAGTAGCAGCAAACAGTGGGATATGAGCGCGCTAGGCATAGGGATGGATGGATGGGCGTTGCATGGACGAGTATAAACATGTAACTTCAGGTTCTAGGGCAACGATAAATAAATAAGAATAAGCATCCAAGTACTAAACAATCATAGGCATGTTCTCCATATATAGTCATGCATGCTTGCAATGAGAACTTGCACATCTTTTGTCCTGCCAGCCCGTTGCAATGGTGCCTCAAGGGAACTACTGGAAATTAAGGTGCTCCTTTTAATAGAGCACCGGAGCAAAGCATTAACATTCCGTGAACACATGTGATCCTCACATCACAACCATCCCCTCCGGTTGTCCCAATTTCTATCACTTCGGGGCCTTTGGATCCGGACAATGATATGTGTACACAACTTGCAGATAAGATCACAAACAATACTATCATAATGATTCAATAATAAGTTCAGATCAGATATCATGGCACTCAGGCCCTAGTGACAAGCATTAAGCACAACAAGTTGCAGCAAAGTCAAATAACACTAATAGATATACTAGGCACTATGCCCTAACAATCTTATTCGATTACATGATAGACTCATCCAATCCCTACCATCCCCATAGCCTACAACGGGGGATTACTCACTCATGGATGAGGGAAACATGGATGGTTCATGGAGAGGCGTTGGTGATGACGATGGTGATGATCCTCCCCAAATTACTCGTCTCGGCAGGGCGCCAAAACGGAGTTTCTGGTTCCGAATCACTGCTTCTAGTGGTGGCGGCGCAGCGGAACTCTTTTTGGAAAAACATCGAACCCCCCTTGGTTTTTAGGTCAAGTGGCGTCTTATAGGCGAAGAGGGAGGCCGAGGGGGTGCCTGAGGCGGCCGCACCCACCCTAGGCACGGGCTGGGCCCACCCGCGCGGCAGGGGGTGTGGTCCCCTCAAGCCTCCACTCCGTCTCGTACTCTGGCTCCATGGATCTTCTCGTGAAATAGGATTTTTGGCATATTTTCTGGGATTTTTCCTGATATTTGATTTTCTGCACAAAAACTAGACACCAAAGTAATTCTGCTGAAAACAGCGTCAGTCCATGTTAGTTGTATCCAAATCACACAAGTTTAGAGGAGAAACAATAGCAAAAGTGTTCGGGAAAGTAGCTACGTTTTGGACGTATCAGGGCCCAGAGTATATCTATCCGCCATATGGATAGAAAAATCCCACTCTTGATCCATGTGCTTCAACACATACTTTCAGAATACCTAATGCCACCTTTATAACCACCCAGTTACGGAAGTGGTGTTTGATGTCATCAAATCATCCATCTGGTGATGGTGATTAACATGATCTCATGGTCGAAGGATTAGGTTACTATGTATTTGAAAGCGTGTAGAACTCTAAATGACTTGATCTTATGCTATGCTAACTATAGGAGTGTTTCCATAACATCATTCTCCTAATGACATGATCTTGTTATTAATAACATATAATGTCCATGATCAGGAAACCACGATCATCTATTAATCAAGAAGCCTGTTTAATAAGAGGCTTACTACTGACTCTTTTATGTTTACAAAACACACAAGTATTAATGTTTCGGGTTAATACAATTATAGCATGGGATGTAAACATTTATCATAAACACAAAAATATAATAATAACCACTTTATTATTGCCTCTTGGGCATATCTCCAACAGTCTCCCACTTGCACTAGAGTCAATAATATAGTTTGGAAAAACTTTTGCATTCAACACCTATGGCTTTCTGGTGTTGTAATACACAATTGCTAGTGGTAAACTTAATCTTCGGATCTGACACTTCCAGGTTAGTGTGTATTTGCATGTCTTTGTGTCTCTACGCATCACTCATTCTCCAACGAGATGTGTCACATCCCAAGATTTTCCAAATCTTGTAATGTGAAAAGATAAAATAAACAAAATAAATTTTTGTTGAAAATCAGGGTGAAAAGAAACTTTTGTTTCTAAAAGGAAACTTAAAATCCCATCTTGAACAAACTTTGGTAAAGTTTGAATTCAAGAAAATCCAAATCAAGGGAAATGCATTCCTCAATGAATGTATATGGAAATTTAAACAGTTGGAAGATAAATCCAAACCCTAAAACCCTAATGGAATAAAAATCATTTCCAAGTATCTCTAAGTCTATGGATTTGATCCATATAAAAATTTGTCAACAAACATTCACAAATGATCAAGAAAGACAAATAGAATTAATATAAAACCAATAAATGGGTTTCACTTAATTTGGAACCATAAATAAAATCTTATGAATTTAATAAGATGAGAAATTGATTTCCCAAAGCTAATAAAGAACCTATCTAGAAACCCATACCAAATGGTGATCAAATAATCCTAAAGGGATTTAAAAGGATAAAGAAATATCAAACAAGATTTCACAAATTGGAATCACCAAGTTTGGATCTCTAAATAAAAAGATATGGATTTTATTAGTTAAAGAAAGAAATATTAATTAAAGAATATTTAAAGACCAAACCAAACCTTGGCCAAATCCTTAAACAAGTGGATTGACTATTATCCAGATCCAAATAAAATAAAAGGATAAAGAATATTCCAAATAAAATAAAATGGCAATAACCATTCTATCCCTATCTTAATAAAGACAAATCTCTAAATAAGAATAAAAAAATGATATTTGGAATTTACCCAAGTGGAATAAAGTTGTTTAATCAACTTCAATAAAATAAAACCTCCAAATAAAATTTGGGAACTAAAACTATATTAAATTCCATTGGAAGTAAAACAAATACCCAATCATAAATGATTAATAAATCATATTAAATACTTTCCAAATAGTTCAAGATGAATTATTTGAACCAACTAAACAAATAAAAACCTACTGAAAGGAATTGGAGAGTTTAAAGAATTTAAATGGAGGTTTAAAATTATTAAATCCTATCTAATTAAAAACTAGAGCCTATTTTTGAATAAATAAAAGACCCCAAAAGGAATAAGGTTTTATTCAAAAATTGACATCAGAATACAATACTAATCAGTATTTAAACCTACACAAAATTTGACAAAGGTCTAAATTCAAATGAGTGATTGAATTACTTATTTGAAATCAAAACAGAATATTAAGAAATGAAAAAGGAAAAAGATTCAGAAACAAAAAAATATAAAACAGACCCAACCCAATTTGGCAGCCCACTAAGGCCCAGCAGCCCACCTCTCCCTCTCACCCGAGCTAACCGTTTTCTCACCGCGGAAAGAACCCACTCAGTCACAGACAACCGGGACCCACTCCTCCTCTCTCCCTCTCGCTGACAACAGACCCCACCGCTGAGTCATCGTCTCCCTCACCCGCGCGACGACCCCGCCCCCAAATCCTCCGTCGCCGTTTCTGGCCAATGAAGGCACCATCAATCCGCGTTAATCTCTCCATTAACCCTCGCCGCGACCACGCGTACTAAACCGCCTGCTCCTCCTCCTCCCTTTCCCCTGAATGTTGCACCCCCTCTGCCCCCAGGCCGAGCAAATTTCGACCTGGAACGCCCTCTGCTCCGACGAGCTGTCCGGCCAATTCCAGCCAGTACCTGCCTCCCCTTGCCCCTTGGATGCTACGAGCTCGTTCACCATCACCGTGCGCTTCTTCCAGTACCTCCCACTTGTCTGCTCGTGCCCCACAGCCTCGCCTTCGTCTTTGTCTGGGAACCATCGCCGTCTGCATCAGCTCCGGCGAGCTACTGTCGTCAACTCCGTGTGCCCCTTGCCCTATGGTGAGTTCCATTTCAACCTGTACAAACTTGCACATCCTCCTGACATGATCTCTTGCTCTCTTGCGCCCCAGACGCCCACCTCCGACAACATCTGACCGCACCCGAGGTGAAGCACAACTCCGGCGAGCGATTTAGGACTACCTCGTGCGCCCCTCGACAAACGGCGAGTATGTTGAGCTTCAGCACGACGAGGAGACCTCGGTGAGCCCTCTCTCCCTCTCTCCGGATTCCTGTATCACCGGAACCATCGCGAGCAGAGCGCGCCACCGCCGACCACCATCACAGCGCCGCCAGTTCTTGGCTGATACGATGTGAGCCATTAGATCACTATCCTATGCACACGATAGATCCACTTAACGAAGAGGTACGAGTGATCCTGTGCCGCTTGATCTATTTTAATCCGACGCTCCACAGAGCTCAATCCTTGCGAACCGTTTTCGGCCAATCAAAACATTCCACGTGGCCCAGAGTTTGTTTTAAAAACAGAATTTGATCTATTAGATGATCAAATTTGTAAATTGCATAACTTTTGATCCACACGTCCAAATTTTACAAACTTTATATCAATGGATTCAGAAAAGCAATCCCTAGCCAACCATGCACTTTGTTTAGTAAAAATCTTCTGGTAAAATGTTTGTTTTTGCAGAAACTTATGTATGCTTGTGTAAGATATAAAATTTATTCTAAAATGATTTTGGGGATAAAACCTTTGGCAAATGGTGTGTTTTGAACCTACTGACCATAGGAAACAAATTGTGGTTTCAAAAATGTATTTGGTGAAACAAAAGAATAAACTTTGGATTTAAACCAATTCTAGTCAAATAAAAATATGGTTTATTTATTAAAAATGGTTTTGGAAGAAAACCTTTGGGAAATGTTTTGTTTCAAACTCTATGACCCCAAACACCAAGTTTTATGATTTGAAAATGTATTTGGTGAACCCTATAGAACTACTACTTTACTAAAGACATTTTCAACCACATAAAATAATGACTTGGTTTAGAAATGGTTTATAAAGTGAAACCTTTTACAAATGACTTTGCCACTTTATAAAATGACCAATGGGTGTTTTCAAATGTTTATAACCTATTAGAAACCATTTCTCCAAATAAAACAATCTTTGGCATGCTTGCATGCATTGTTTTGTTACTATGATTTTATGTGATGAATTGCTTGAAATCGTAGATTGAATTATTGTTTGCTTGATTGAATTGTAGTGACTTGAAGTGTGTGAACATTGCAAAGATCAAGAAGTGAACCTATACTCTACCAAAAAGGCAAGTGATGGTTCATACTTTTGTCCCATTATTTTCACTATGCATTAGTGATATTTCTAAGTAGGACTTGCGTGGAATTTCTGCTAAGTATAAACCATGCTATGGGAAATCCTAGTAGATGAAACCTTAGTAGAAATTTCCTAAGTTAAGATTCCTACTACTATCATGCTTAGCTTAGCTAGTAGAAAACAAGGGTGGAATATATATTCATACTATGGAAAAATTTCTAAGTCTGAGGACTTGAGTTTTGTTTAATAAAACAACTAAATGAATGAATCACCTAGGTGGAATGGAAGGAATGGTTTGTGTTGAGTGGTTACACAAGGCCAGGGGACTGGTGAACCTTGTGTATCTCACTTGTGGATGGCCACCCAGGAACAAAGAGATTTGAGATGTCAAATGTTGAGAAGCTTCAAGTGCAACCACTTGGCATTATGGGCTCTGCCTGGATCATATAGGTTGCAAGAACTTAGCCAAATGGACAGTTGGTGGTAGGGGTTTGATAGGTTGGAACGCGTCCATTCTGGTCTAAGGGAAGGCTTCTGAAAGATCTTGTCTTGGTGAAACCAAGTCTTGTGGGGAAAGTGCACCACCTCTGCAGAGTGTAAAATCTAAGTACTTAGCCATGTCCCTGGTAAAGGACAATTTGAGCATCAAGACATGGAAGCTATCAAGAATCTCATCATCCAAATTTCTAAGTTAAAAACTTGTGGTTGAACAAGGGTTAAAGGATCTTCAATCTTTGATTGGTAGATGCCTTGGGTGATTTTTGTCAAGCAAAAACTTAGTGTTTTCAAATGATAAGGAAAAATCTATTTTTGAGCAATGCAAGCCTCAACTCCACTTAGCCAAAAGCATATAGATGATAGACTCCACTATACTACCATAGTATCACTTGCCAATATAATTCAAATGTATTGACCCTTGTGGCTGTAACTTGTTATGTTGCCGGTTTGATTGATTTAGTGAAGTGTGTTGATTAGGATTACAAAGTCTACAACCAACATGTTTGCCTGTGGCACTTTGAAGATGAAGGACCCCATGCTTATAGATATTCTGCTACAATGTAATGTAATATCCAAATGAGCTATGAAAGATGTAATAAATTATTTTATTCCTGGTTATAAAGTTGTATTATGACCTTTGTTTCTTGATATTACATCTTAACTGTGGATGCTAGCTATTGATCCAGGGACTAGCATTGTAAACACAAGGATCCTTTTTCCTTTATAAAGGAGGGATCTTACAAGATGGCATTGTATACATTTGGTCCTTTGGTGAGACCTTTAGTTCCTTGGGGTTAAAACATGTCGATACAATTGTCATACAATATATTTTCATAGTACTAGATCGTTGTGAACCACACCTAGTTTGATAACAAACTACTTGACACAAATGCCCTCTTTTGCTGCTACAATAATAGTCATATACTTAGCCTTTTTTGTAGTATCTGTCATAATGTATTAACTTCGGAACTCATCCAAATCCGTTATGGAACTTTCTTTCCATTACATTGTGCCACCCATAGTTTAGATTGAGATAAACTTAATTTGTATCTTGTGACAAAACTAGTATCAATTAAAACTTTACAATGGACTATCTATCTTTTTGTCACCTCTGCATAAATAACATATTCTTAGTTCTTCCAAAGATCATAAGTATATCCTTACTATCATCCAATGATTATCTTATGAATCATTCTGGTATATTATCATAATATTTAGAGCATAGGACATATCTGTATGTGTACATATCATAGTATGATTGATCAAAATATTCTTGTGATTTCACTCATCAAGTGTCAAAACACTTGAATCTTGTTTCACTTACCAAGTGTCAATACACTTGAATCTTGATTCAATCCTTCCTGTGCGACAAGCACCTTTCTTGTAGTTTCCGTATTGAATTCCTTCAATATCTCATCTATGTATATTTGTCACAACAATATTAGTGTCTCAATCTATCCATATAGACATTAATACCTAATATTCGGGTTTTGCCTAAGTCTTTCATCGAAATGAAATTCTTAACCTGTGTCAATAAAAGATACATAATTTAGAATCAACAATATGTCTTTCACATAATGCATTAGAAATATATCTTAGCGCTCCCACTTAATTTCTTGAAAATGCAAGCGTTTTCATTGTCTCTGATGAAATTAAACCTTTTTAACAATTTCATCACGGTGAAGATTCCAACTCCGCGATGCTTACTTCAACCATTGAAGTTTGCATGCGATTTTAGCATCCTTTGAATTAACAAACCCCTTTAGATCGTGTAATGTACACCTCCTAGTTAACCATTCTATTAGAAGAACTTTGTTTTATTTGTTCAACTACCATTGTAACATCCCTAAAATCATGTTTCAAACGCATGCATATCATCCATGCATCCATGATCATATAAGTTTCATTTCAAACAAATCATTTCAAAACAGAAGCATATATGCTTATTATTTCATATAAGTTTACTCTAGCCTTAATGCTATGAGAAGAGTACTTGTTTTGGTTTAGTAAGGTTTGAAATTCAAACTTAGGCACCATCAAAAGTTTGAACAGAGTTTCAAAACAAAATGAGTAAATAAAACCAATATTATGCCTATTGTATATATATCATAAAGGCTTGGTTTTATTTTCATTTTCATTTAATCAAAGTGTTTTGAATAAACAGTACTGTTTGACACACAATTGAGTGCAAGGTTTGCAGTATAAAAACCTAGAGAAGATTTGAATTCAAACGCATTTGATTTGGAGTTGAAATTCATTTCAGAAAAACCAAACAGAAAAAGAAAAAGAAAAAGGTTAGAAGGAAAAAAATAAGCTTTCATTTGAATCTGGCCCAACTAGCCCAGTTAAGCCCAGCAACCCCACCCCGCGAACCGTTTTTCTACACTCACACCCGCACCCGCCGAGTGACTGACAGACATGACCCACCCCTCTCTGTTTCTCTCACTGACAGCCGCGGCCCACACGGCGTCGTCGTCTCCACCCCCCCGCGACATGTTCTTCCCCAAATCGCGCCGTGCGTTTCCTGTTTGATTCGCTCGTCAATTCGCGTTGATTGCAGGAGTAAATCACGCCCCCGCCATGCCTACTTAAACCCCCTCTGCCCCCTCTCCATTTTCCCCCAGACTCCGAACACAGAACGCCCCCAGGCTGCCCGCAATCATCCTCGCGCCTCCGCAGACAGAGCTCACTCCGGCGACCAATCCTGGTGAGCCCCGTGCGCCCCTCTCCCTCTGGTTCATACGAGCCGCTTCACAACTTCCTTGCGCACCTTCTGACCCCACTGGTTCGTCCTGTACTGCCCCAGGTCGTCGACTTCGTCAAACACTGCAAGCTCCCGACGACATCCTCAACTCCGGCGATCAAATTCGGTGAGCTCCTTGTTCCCCTTCGCCTCTGATTCACACGATCGTGTTCGCCGTAGTCTTGCGCATATCCTGATGCCGTTTGTTCATGCTAGGGTGACCAGGAGCGTCGCCAACATCGTCGTCCACTCGAGCCCGACGCTGACAGCAACTCCGACGAGCTCGTGCAGCCGTGCCCGTGCGCCCCTTGCCAAGCCGTCGCCAGGTTGAGCATCAGTGCGTCGCTACGAACCTGGTAACCCCCTGTAGCACCGTGCCGCCGTAGGCCGAGCACGCCGCCGCCAGCGCCGCCCATCTGTGGTCGTTTGATCCAGGACCGTTGGATCTGGATCCAGCGCGTGAAATTAGATCACTTATCGAAACGTTATGAGTAGATCTGGGCCGTGCAGGTTAAGTAGATCTAACGGCTCACAGACGCGATCCTGAGCAAACCGGTACGCGTCAATCAGAGCGTGACGCGTGGCCAGGAATTAGATTTAAAAACAGAATTTGAATCTATTAGTTGTTTGAATTTGTTTTAGCTATAACTTTTGATCCCCACGTCCAAATTTGATGAATTTTATATCAATGGAATCAGGAGAACAAGCCCTTTCTAAATAAGCAATGTGTTTAATGTTTTGCTTCTGTTAAAATAGTTTTATTTACAGAAACATGTGTAGGGATATTTTGAGTATATGAATTGTTTGAGAAATGTTTTAAGGTTTAAATAAATGTTGTTTGGCAAGTTTTGAACTTGTTTATGAACCAGTACTGTGCACTTGCTTTGTTGAGTTTTAAAAACCATCACATATCATATTGCATTCATTCATATATTTTTGTTTGTATATATTTTGTATGTGATTGTTGCTATGATTTTATGTGTAGATTTTGGTGCCAATAGTGATTGTGATTGTGAGGAGTGTAGCTACTCTCCAAACTACCAAGGCAAGTGGTGCTTCATGATATTTTTATCCCTATGTTTTCTACTAAGCATTAGAAATATTTTGCTAGTCTTGCATGTTATATTTTGCTTATATGCCATGTTGGGAAATCCTAGTAGATGTAGAATTGCTAGGAAATTTCTAAGTTAAGAATGCTTATCTATGCCATGCTTAGCCTAGCTAGTAGCAACCAAGGGTGGTGAAATATACATGCTATGATAAAAATATTTCTAAGTCTTTGGACTTGTGTTTTGCCTAATAAAACAACTAAGTAAATGAAACAACTGGGTGGAATGGAAGGAATGGTTTATGTTGAGTGTTTACACAAGTCCCATTTCTATGGTTTACCTTGTGTATCTCACTTGTGGAAAGACACCCAGGAACAAAGAGATTTTAGAGGCCAAATGTTAAGAAGCTTCTAGTGCAGCCACTTGGCAATATGGGCTCTGCCAGGATCACATAGGTTGCTAGAACTTAGCCATTTGGACAGTTGGTGGTAGTGGGATGATAGGTTGGAACGCGTCCATTTGGTCTAAGGTAAGGCTTCTGAAAGGTCCTGTCTTGGTGAAAATCAAGGCTTGTGGGGAAAGTGCACAAACTCTGCAGATGGAAGAATCTAAGTACTTAGCCATGTCCCTGGAAAAGGACAACTTGATCATCAAGACATGGAAGCTATCAAGAATCTCCTCATCCCAATTTCTAAGTAAAAACTTGTGGGTGAACAAGGGTGAAGGACCTCAATGTCTATTGGTGGTTCCTTGGGAAAAGTTTTGACAAAGAAAAACTTAGTGTTTTCAACTAATAGGCAAAACCTATTTTGAGCAAGGCAAGCCTAAGCTACACTTAGCCAAATTTCATATAGTATCTAGTTCACCAAAATTATACTAAGGTATCACTTGCCAATACTATTCCAATGTATTGACCCACTATGGCTGTAACTTGTGATGTTGTAGGTTACTCTGATGAGGATTAGGAATCATGAGTCTACACTCAACATGTTTGCCTGTGGCACATGAAGATGAAGACTTTTATTTATTTACTTATTCAAACTCTTGTACTAGGCCTGTGGCCTTGGAGTTGTAAAGACTATGTTTGTCTCTGGAATGACTGTAATAACGACCTTTGTTTCTGTGTACTTCATCTTAAACTGTGGATGCTAGCATTGATCCAGGGACTAGCATTGCAATCACAGGGATCCTTTTCCTTTATAAAGGAGGGATATTACAACCATACCAAAATTATATGTAGTGGTTGCTACATTAATCCATCCAGACTAAATATCGCTATGAAAGATCAAATCTTGTCATAGTCAATTCCTTGAACATTCTCGTAAACTCTTTCCTGACATGCCGAATATTTCATAGATGTGAAATATCCATGTATATTTATTTATAGATCCAAATACGACTGTAATGTCTTACACCTTTATAGAGGATCTTCCAAGTTCAAAAACTTGATTTCTCGTGTATGGAACTATCACGGATTTTATGGCTTCAAGCCATTTGACGGAGTCAGGGCCCATCATCGCTTGTTTGCATATAGTCGGTTCATCATTGTCAAACAACAATGATTTAATCTCAAATATTAGTATTTGATTGTTTACCCAACCTACTTGGTTCAATAGGAACTTAGACCTCCGTGACCACAACCTTTGAGGCACGTGAGCCATGAGCATTGTTGCTACCTCCGGGACTCTTTTCGGTGCTGCGCGACTCAACACATATAGCTAAGGTTTAATAACCTTATCAAAGTTCTATTGTCCTCCCAATTAAATTTTCACAAAAAATTCCTTCTCAAGAAACTTGACGTCCTAAGCGATAAACACTTTTGTCTTTGGTGTTATGGAGGAATACCCAACGGTCATTCAAGATAACATACATAGACATGCTCATCCAACTTTGGTTGTAAACATTTTACTTATGCCTAGCATACCAAAGTTTAAGAAAGGACAACTTAGGTTTTATCCCAGACCATAACTTATATCATGTCATTTCAACGGATCACGATGGTGCTCTTTTCAGTGTAAAAGCAGCAGTCACTAAAGCTTTAATCTTTGAAAATACAATGCCAGTTTTATAACTGACACCTTTGATCTCACCATGTCAAACAAGGTTTTATTACATATATCGAACACTCCATACTCCTATGGTGTTTTGGGAAATGCAAATCCATGGAACGATTCCTCAAATCTTAGGTGTTATGCTAAACTTGCAACTCAAATATCTTCCTTTTATGATCCAATCATAAAATGTTTATTTTCTTGTTACAATGATTTTCCACTTCATCTTGAAAGTCTTTGAACATTTTAAAATATTTCACACTTCTTCCTCATTAAGTAAATATACACATATATTCACTCAAATTTTCGGAGAAAGCATATGGAGTTGAAATCCATTGCTCATGACTACACATAATGTACTACATACATCAGTATATACATATTCGAATAAGTTAGTCGTTCGTTCTTCTTTGGCATTTGAACGAAGTTTCAATTATCTCCAGGAAAGTCTCATAAGCATCATTTGATCAAAATCAAAAGACTCCAAAATTCCATCAGCATGAATTTTCTTCATGTTTTCTTTCCAATATAATTTAAATGGAGATGTCACTTCTTAAGTGATGTTTCAATCATTTGTCTTTCGACATTTTTGGTATTAGTTTGATGGACGTGATTTTTCCAACCATACTTATAAATCATCCATCTTTATGGAATACAGTAATTATTTGAACAACCTTTTTCTCTCACAATACCTGATCAAAATAACAATTATTGAAACAAATCTTGAAGGAAGATTTTATGTCAACGAGAAACACAACAACACTTTGTTTGTTTTCGATGAACATCATCACATATTCTCTTGCTGGTTACTTAGGCCATTGTAGTTCATGAATCGTGTTGTCTTGCATGACATTTCACACCTACAATTTTGGTATCCAATACCCAAGAAACACATTGTTTAACAAGCAAAGAATACAACCATAACATGTATATCATCTATATACCTAAGCTAGACAATTCCAGTCTTTCCTGTTCCTGCCAAATATTTCTAAGATTGTCTTTTAACATTTTATTTCCCTTTTAATAGAATCTATCAACATCAACAGTGGCATACACCTGACATATAGTCCAAAGCGCATATAGTCAAATACTAATACCTTTGGACTTGCACTTTGAAGTAGATCACCATCATCAAATGTTTGGCGTTCTTTCAAAATCCATTCTTTAGTAATCTTTTAGTGTAGTAAAAATTTTACCTACATCTTCTATTCATCCTTATCATGAAAACTTTCATGAGCAAGCTACTATAGCTTATAAAGGTGAATCGCGAGTATAAAGTTGCTTTCCAAAACCTTTTGGAGGATTAGGACATCTAGCGTCTCCAACCTTCACAAATTCTCATCAAACATGAGAAGATATATTTTTCCAAATTATACTCTATCATGTTGCAACCAAACCATTGTTTTAGATATCGCAATATCTTCCACACATGATGGTTTCTGAAACATTTCTTTCAGCTCATAGATAACCTTGGTATTAGAACAATATTTTTGAATATCAAGAATCATGGAGGTAAAGATGATACTTTAGACACTAACATTGAAATTGTTACTCTTGATTTAATACTAATTATTAAACTTCATGGAGTAAACAGAGTTTGCTAAAAGTTTGCAATAGGACTTTTAAACTTTAGATTGACACTCAAAACAAAATGATACCAGTTCGTAAAGTAACTGTCCAGAACTCTATAGTTCTATTATCTCAATTATAACTAAGTATAAGCTGGTGAACGGATGCCAATGACTACAACAAATTATGCAAATTCACTTTGATTTAATTTATGATAAATTGTGTTCAACTTAATCATATTACTATTTGAACACCAACTCAAAACAACATCCCTCGAGTCGTTTCGGTGATTACACAAACCAAATCCACTACACTAAGTCTGTTGGGGATATACTTTCCGGGTATACCCACAGGACTCACTGACCAGGGTGGCCCAACAATGAGTTAGAGCTTTGCTTCACGGGCGGCCCAGTCAGATAAAGAGGAGGAGCCAGTAACGGCTATGACAAGGCCTATAAGAGTTATTGACTTAGGCCTGTAGTATTACTTGTAGTCCAAGCTGTATCTAGTTACCGACTCTGTAACATAGCTGGACAGGTCTCTCCTATAACCCTAGGTCTCGGTGACTATATAAACCGACCCTATGGGAGCCTTTAGGGCACCATATCATAGAACAACCACAACATACTCGCACAGGCGAACCTCTCTTGTAATCCGTTGTAACATCCGGCTCTCGCCGTTATATTACTGGGTTGCTAGCAGGAGTAGGATCCGAACACCATAGTCGGATCTGAACCTGGGTAAACTTGTGCTCACCGTTCCTAGAACATCCGATGTCTCACGCCCCATCTTCTCAACACCGCCAGGACCCCCTATGGCGTACTTGTCGATAATCCGACGATAGTGGGCACCCACCGTGGGGCGGGTGACTTTTGGAGCTTTGTTCCAGGCAGAATCTCCGCATACAGGAATCAGCGAGACAATTGCTATGGGTCGCGTGGTCTACGCTAGTGATGTCCCTCTCGTTCTTCTCGACGAGACTTGGATTCCGGCTAAAGAGCCCGTGACAACCTACACAATCATGTCCATCAGCGAGATCGATATCTACCTCGGTTTCGCTGAACCCGCCCAACCCACTCTTGAGGTGATGACCATGGCGTAAGAATAATCCAGATCTGCTCTATCCGTAGAGGCGGAAGAGTTCAAGATCCCGAAAAAACTTGAATGCACCCAGCCCGCTCCTGTAGTGGAAGAAGTGGTGGAAGAAAAATCCGAATCCGATCTCCCCGTTGAGATCGGATACAAGGATGAGGAATATATCCGCTTTGGATCCGCTTCTACCGATGCCGGAGCAAAAAAACACTCTTGAGGCACATGATAAAGCAGATGAAGAAGCACCCCTACATCGATTACAAAGCAATCACCGAGATCATGGAAAGCTTTGAGATGGCAGAGGAGAAAACCCAATTGTGTCGCTACCTTCAAACCATGAATAAGAAGACGCATTGCTTCGTATACCACGTGAGCTCTATATCCGACTCTATCGATGCTGGAGCCAGAAACGATTCAGTTCTCGACAGAATCGAAGAAAGGGTCGACCTGCCTGATTCCCTTCGGGAGTTAATAACTAATACGTCGTAAACGTATCTATAATTTTTTATGCTCCATGCTTGTTTAGTATCAACTTTGCTATATTTGTCTACACTTTAAGGTATTTTTATACATTTTCTGGGACTAACCTATTAACAAGATGCCACAGTGCTAGTTGCCTGTTTTATGCAGTTTTTGGTTTCAGAAAAGCTAAAAAAAATGAATATTCTCGGAACTGGATGGGACAAAATCCAATATTCATATTTTCCCCGAAACGATACGAAAAATGGAAGAAGAGACGGAGTAGGGCACCAGGGTGGCCACACACTATGGAAGCGCGGGCCCACCCTGGCCGCGCCACCAGGGCGTGGGCCCCCTAGCTGCCACCTTGCCTTCCCTTTGCCTATAAGAAGCCCCCGAGGCAAAAACCCTAGACGTTCCATCATACAGCCACGAAAAGTTCCGCAGCGCCGCCGCCATCGAAGGGGAGATTCGGGGGACAGAAGTCTCTATTCCAGCACCCTGCTGGGACGGGGAAGTGCCCCCGGAGCCATCTCCATCGATCTCCACCACCATCTCCATCACCTTTGCTGATTCCCATGATGAGGAGGGAGTAGTTCTTCCTCAAGGCTAAGGGCTCTACCGGTAGCTATGTGTTCATACCTCTCTTTGATCATATTGTGTTCATGAGCTTTGTAATCAAGTAGATCTACTCTGCTAGTCAAGTGCTTTAATAGCTCTCCGGCTCTCCCCATGTGTGTGAAAGTGACAACGTGCATACCGTGGTGGCACTTAGGCTAGAATCTACATAAATACTCAAGTGCTTCAATAGATCTCTGCTCTCCCCACGTGTGTGTGAAAGTGACAGCGTGCGCACCGTTGTGGCACTTAGGCTAGAATTCATAAATATTTATCATGAGTATATTTAGAGTTGGATGTATTTATGAAATTGTGGTGTTTGTTGGAACCATCTAGCGCTCAAGGTGACAGTGTGGGGTTATCTAGATGGGTAAAGAGGACTTTGAGGTGTGCTTTTGTATCCCTACCATGGATTAGAGTGGTCCAACCGGAGAGTAGTTCAGGGTAGTATCATGAAGAATATATTAATTGAGAGTGTTCACTAGTGAAAGTATGATCCCTAGGCCTTGTTTATAAGCATTGAAACACCGTTTGCAACTAGATCTGTTACATGTTTGCTTGATTCCATCTTTTTGCCTTTAGTCTTTTCCTCCCCGTTAGAAGCTCTTTTATGGCATCGTTACCACTTATAATCATCCATATCACTTGTATTTCACTATCTCTTCGCCGAACTAGTGCACCTATACACCTGATAAGTGTATTGGGTCTGTTGGGGACACAAGAGACTTATTGTATCTTGATTGCAGGGTTGCTTGAGAGGGATACCTTTGACCACTTCCTCCCTGAGTTCGATAAACCTTGGGTAATCCACTTAAGGGAAATTGCTGTTGTTCTACAAACCTCTGCACTTGGAGGCCCAACAACTATCTACAAGAATAGAAGTGCGTAGGCATAAAGATCTTTTCTAGCGCCGTTGCCGGGGAGGTAAGGTAAAAGGTACTCACATACTCCGGTGTGAGTGCTCGAAGTTATTTCCTTTAGATTCTGCAAATGTGTCTTTTTGTTTCTTGTTTTCCCTAGTTAGGCTTAATGGAAAACAACAACATAGTATCTACCTTGAGTTAGGACATGAATTGTTTGAAGAGAAAATTAAAAAACCTATGGAGCTTTATTTGCACGCTATTAGCAATGTTATTAGTATGAATTCTTTGAACACCATTATTGCTAATGCTATGGAAACGTCTAAGATTGGGGAAGCTAGTTTTTATGAAAATGATCTTTTTAGTTCCCCAACTTTGAAAGATAGCTATTCTATTTCTTCTGATGATATCAAAACTCCAATATATGATGATTACAATGATGAATATGATATTTTTAGTCCACCTACTATTGAGGAGAAAATTAAATATGATTACAATATGCCTCCTATATTTGATGATTATGGTGATGAGAATAATAATGATAGCTATTTTATTTAATTTGCTCCCACCACAACTATTAAGAATGACTATGCTTATGTGGAGAGTAATAATCATTTTATGCATGTGGCTCATGATAAGAATGTTTTATGTGATATTTATATTCTTACTTTTATTCATGTTACTACTAAAAGTTATTATGAGAGAGGGAAACATGGTCTTATGTATCTCAACAATATTAAGTTCCCCTCTTTATGTTGAAAGTCTTGAAGTTGCACTTGTTTTGCTTTCCTATGGTTGTTGATTTGTGCTTTCATGACTTGTTTCTTTACAAGGTTCCTATGCATAAGAATTGGGTTAGACTTAAATGTGTTTTGTATTTGCTTCTTGATGCTCTCTTTTACTTCAATCCATATTTCTTATGTGAGCATCTTCTCAAACTATCAAGCCTAACTTAAAGGAATTAAAGAAAAGTACTTCTTGGGAGATAACCCAATAGTTTTCTTGAGTCTTGGAAGTTATTACTTCTGTAATAACCTCTCCGTATCGTTTTTGTGTGGTTTCTGTGTCAAGAATAACCTCTAATGAGAGGGAAGTAAGATTTGGAGAAGTGCTGTCCCGAAACAGATTTTTGTGTTCACTATAAAAATTCGTGAAAAATCCATGTATGTCGGATTGAGATGTAATTTTCTAATTAAATCCCCCAGGTTGTTATCTAACTTTCGTTAGTTCAACACTTTTTGATTTGAGCAACAGAAGGTCTTCGAAAAATTGGTTTTTACCTGCTGGTCTGTTTTGACAAATTTTTGTCATTATTTGCATTTGCCTCTATCGATTTCTTTTTGGGTTTTCTTTCGTAAATTAAGCTTTTTCAAGGAATTGATATAGTAGATTGTGTCTTTAGTGAAAGTTTTTCTATCTTGAAACTAAACCCAAAGGTCTATTATCTTTTGAATGCACTAATGTTGCGAATGAAGATTGTGTGAAGTTTTGTATGAAGGAAAATTTTCAGGTGTAAGGGAAGAATGATGTATTTTGATGAAGAATGGACAAAAGCTAAAGCTTGGGGATGCCCAAGGCATCCCCATCTTCATCAGTAAAAATCTCAGGTCTTTCTAGACACTTTGTTTTTATTGTTTCATGTTGTAACATCCCAAAAATATTGATCAAGATTATCAAGTTCCAATCATCCAAATTAGGGTTAACAAAAAAAATTGTTAATTAAAATCATATGAATGCATGTGAGTATGTGATGATTGTATGAATGCATAAATGGACTTGTGTGATTGTTGTGAATAGCAAGGAATGGTTTAAAGATGAAAACAACATCATCTAAATCAAATCCAAGCAGATACAAATCAAGAGAAATTCAAAAACAAACAAAATGAGCTAATGGTCATTTTTTCCAATCTTGCTCACTAGACCACTTTGAGTGTTTCTAGTCCAAGATTTCAAACAGAAACAATTCCATTTCTTTTCACCCCTTGATAGACCTAGTAAAAGTGAACCCAATCCCAACTTTCAAACTCACAGAAACATTTGGCAACTTGATTCAAATGACAATTCAAAATTGAATCTATATCATATGTGAAGATCACCATTTCTCAAAACCCAACCAAACCAGTTCACCTTGACCATTCCAAACAACCAGAGACTACCTAGTATGTGACTAGTACACCCACCAATTTTCATCCAAAAATTCAAATTCAAATCTCTTTCGGCCATTTCATCAAACACCTTGCAAACACAAATCAAAAAGAACATCAAACACTATAGTGAGCAGTGTTTGTGCCTAACATGTCTCCGCTCTAGCTCACAACACCCTCTCAGTAGATGATCAAACTAAATTAACTAGCCCTAGCTCACTATAAGCTTGACATTGTCATTAATCGTCAGCATGCCCGAGCCCAAATGGCCACCCCATTGTCGACAACAATCTAGAACCTTCCCTAGCCTCGCCAACCTTGTCTGGGACACAGACCACCGTCCACCACCACCCCTGTCCAATGCCCAAGAACTGCCAGCCACTGGACCACTCAGCTCGAGCGTGCCCAGACTCTCTGCAAGCATGCCAAGAGCGCGTCAGAGCGCCACACTCGACACACGAGCATAGACCGCGTGTCGCCCTTGCCGCTTGCGTGCATTATCACCACCGCCCCAGGAACCGCCAGGACATGCCCATTCGTCGCCGCACGACCAGGAGAGCCCGTGCGCCATTAAAACCTCTATTGGACCCACCCAGAGCATCGCAGCGTTCCGACCAAATTGCACCGCCCCACACCTCGCCACCATGCCGTTGAGATTCGCCAGCGAACACAGCACCGCCCCTACCCCCAGCCATGTCGTTAGCTCACTGTGACGACGACCACGACGGGCTCCACCCGCGCCCTTCGGTCCCCTCGCTGCACTATAAATAGAGGCCACCCCCATTCGATTTCAGCACACCATCACACTCCCCTCTCTCTCTCTCTCTCTCTCTCTCTCAGAACCACCCTACCTCATCCCCGAAGCAAGGCGAGCAACAGGTCGCCGGAATTTCGCAGGAGTCTATCGTGGAGGCGGAGAAGAGGCGCCGTCGATTGGAGCTGCCCCAGGAGGAGCTGACGGTACTAGGAGGATCGCCGTCATCGACTTCGCCGTTCGCCCCCATCTCCGACCCTCGCCTGAACCCCGGTGAGCCCCCACAGACCTTCCACTGGCCGTGCTAGGGTTCAGTCTCGCCAGTGCTGCCCGACGGAGACGACAAGCCCCAGCCGTTGGATTAGATGTTGATTGCACCGTCTAGATTGCCCTGTACCCCTTCGAACCCCACAGTCTCGCTGACTGGTGGGGACAACCACTTAAACCCACCTGCATGTGCGCTGTGCGCCGTGGGCCAGCCCAGTTACACTCCCGTGCAACCCAGTTAGTTCGAATTTAGATTTTCCAATTTAGTTCAAAACCTAGTACTGCCTGTTGATTCAAAAATCAGTTCAGAGAGATTCACTAAACCAAATTGCATGAAACCAATTTTGTTAGAAAGGTATTGAAATTCTTAATCCAAGCCAGTTGGATTCAACCCATTTGAAATTGTAGATCACCTATAGTAAAAACAACAAGGCAGAAGCTTTTTGTATTCAAATATTTTTCAAAATTCAACCACAAAAGCTTTTTAGTTGATTCCAACTCTCAAAAATCGCATTTAACAAGACCCTTCTGAATATATAAAAATGTCTAGTTTTACTTGTAGAAATAATGGACAAGCAATAAAAGAATGCCCCATAGGCACTTCTAGTCACTTTATTTATTTAAAATAAAAAGGTTAATCCTTATTAAATTGTGACACCACTTTAAATCACATTCCCAAGTACTGAAATACATGGTGATAACATGTGTCAACATGATCCCATGTTTTAGTTGGAGAACATTAAATATTAAGTAGTTTCTCAATGAGTAGAAATTACTTTTCTAAAATAAAATAAATAAAGCTATTGCCTTAATCCTTGTGATAATAGTGATGATGCTAGATCATCTAGTGTGAACCTTTGTGTGCTAAATAGAAGTAGTTAAGAATTGTTTGGTGATTGTATACCTCGTATTTATTTATAGACGCTAGTACCGACCAAGGATACGAGGAGGAAGGAGAATACTACGAGGAAGAAGCCGAGGAGAACTTCAACCACTGCTCTGCACAAGGCAAGCTATCTAAGCAATCTAGAACTTTGCAAGTTAACCCTTGCATTGTAACTATGCCAACTAGATGAATTAAACATGCATTAGTTCCACCACTTGATGATACCCAATCATATTTTTACTTGCAAGCTTAGTCATTTTATTTCTTTATCAAAGCTTTTATTTTGAGTTTACTTCGTGAATGGTATATTTTAGAAAGATTATTAAAGGTAGCATAAAGAGCATAAAATTTGACCTAAGTAAGATAAATCTTGATGTCATCCTAAGTCATGAGATTGAACTTAGATAAGTCACACTTAATTATCACCCCTCATTAGTGTTTATCCCACACTTGTAGATGCTAGTGCTAAGTATAAAACTTGATAACTTTAGATGGGAATACTTGGTGAAAATGATTATGAAAACCTTAGAATGATGAGTCATTCTAATGAAATGTTTTGACATGTGTTCTTGAACACTAGATGATTTTGATGATGAAATTGTTGAGGCATGAGCCTTAGCCCTTTATAAAACTGATGGTTGTCTGGATGCGATACCATTCCAATTTTACTGTATAACCACAATACCTGAAATTTGGGTAGGGCTTGACTTGAAGTTTATATACCTTAGTATGGGTTCCCTTGCAGCCAAGGTTTGAGATGAGGCTTCCTTGTGAAGATTGTCCACCTATGCAGTTCCCAAGATGACAGTTGGTCATGGTTGGGAGGCTAAACTCATTGGAGAGGTGCCTATACTAGGGCATGTAATTGAAAGGTTATGATTGATTATCCGCATACTAAGTATGGTGAATTCAGGATTGTTCCTGATGGATGTATCGAATATTGTGGTGAAAGTGTACCACCTCTGCAGAGTGTCAAAATATTCGAATAGCCGCGTCCGCGGTTATGGACAGTTGGAGTGGCCATACTGTTCCGTCGTCAGATGTTTTCAAAATGACTTCTGAAATGAATCATGGTTTTGACTTGACCAGAACATGGTTGTGATATGAAAATTCAAGTTCCCACTTAGGTGTTATAAAACTTTCAACTAGCTTTCTTTGCTTCTGAACTCAGTTAAGGTAAATCTGGCTTTTTGCAAAACAACCTAGAGCTTAGTATTTCCTACTCAAAACCACTTCACTGTTAGTCTTAGTTTGCGAGTAATTAAAGGGTACTCATGGCTTTGTCCCTGGCTATTCCCGTGGACAGACTATGAAGAGGACTACCAGGAGGATGGACCGTAGGATGGTTACGACAACTAGGATCATCTCCCATCGCCAGCATTGTCTGTGACCATGAAGATAGAGCTTCGCCCACACTACCGTTATCATTATGTTATTCCGATGCTATGATTGTATTAAGACTGGATCATGAGATCCTTTATTTGTTGTAAGACCTTATGTATGGTTTGTAATGGATGATGTATTGTGATATCCAATCTATTATGTCTCGCAAAAATGGTAATCCTGGGATTGCGATGTATGGCATAACAGGCATCTGGGATTAAAAATTCGGGTGTTGACAAGTTGGTATCAGAGCCATCCTGACCATAGGATACCCTAGATTAGAATGGACGCTTGAATCAAAAAATTAGTTTCAAAACAAAAGAAGTGAGTATTTATGAAAACCTATTCTCATTCTTATCACTTATGTTCTTTCATAAAAATTCATGTTCCTCAAAACAATTCTTGCAAACTTACATAAAATTTGACACACTTGATCACTCTACTAACTTACTCATCCTACATTATTATAGATGGACGTGAAGCATAGCAAGTTCTAACAGTTGGGGAATGGAGGAGACCTCATCTTTGAGCATGACTTGGACCAACTTTCGGAACTTCTGGAGCGCCCGCACCCCGAGTTCTTCAGATCTCAGCTCAACGACCAAGAAGGAGAGGAACTGCAATGGCTGATTGTTGCAAGTCTGTGAGGAAAGATTGAAGCCCCCACCTCTGAGGGAAATCAGTTTACCATTAGAGAGAACAACTGGCTCGATGGACTTGCCAGGGCCATACAGGAAGCTCTTGCCTCTCTGTGTGGGCAGAGTATCAATAAATCAAGGGTACCCACTTTGAGTTCTGCCCAAGGCGTGTTGTTATGGGACAACCACTAGAGGCACCATATCACCCTGAGCTGATGAATCAAGTGGACCACCTCATCTTCATGATGTATGACCGGCAGAAGGAGTTGGACAATGCCCGCTCCTACGCCAACCATAACTATGCCATCACTGTACAGAAGGATCAAACCATCTCCATGCTGGTGAAGGATCACCAGTCTCGTCGCCGTCAGCTCGACAAGAAGGAGCGCATCATTGCCCACCTTCGCGACAGGATCACCGAGTCGGAGGAGACCGTCCACGAGAGGGACATGCAGCTTGAGGAGAGGGAGAATGCAGGGGAGGACATCCGTGGATACCCCTACTCTTACCTTAGTGATGATGATGACTTTCTGGAGTATCAAGCCATGGACTTCTTCACCGATGAGTATGACTTCACCTTCATTGATGATGATGAGGATGATGAGGACACCGACTCCTAGGAGTAGTAGCACTTGAGCACTAGCGTTAGTGAGTTGTATCCGGCCCCACTATATCGTAGTTTCACAGAATGGTTCTTAAAACCATATGTTTTCCTTGTTGTGGTGTGTATTTGTATTGTGTGTATGAATAAATGAAAAGCAAGTTGCTAGAAAAATCTGAGTCAAACTTTAAAAACTTTTCAAAAACAAACCCCCGAACCTTAGAAATTTCCCTCTTTTCTCATGATCTATCTCAATAGTCAGATGCCTCGCGGAGGAACCACTTCATCCCCGAACCCAATGTTGCAGATCTTGCAAATGTTGGTTTCTGAACGTGAAGCTGAAAGAGCCAAACGTCAATCCAACTTAGCCACCCTTTAACACATAGCTTATATGACCAACAACAATCAAGTCCATGGAAATCAGGACAACCATGGATCCAAGCTCAAGAATTTCCAGAACACCAATCCACCTATCTTCACTAAGTCTGAAGAGCCCCTAGATGCCGATGATTTATTGCAAACCATGGAGAACAACTTGGAATTCATAGGAGTGGAGGCTAATGAGAAAGTACTGTTTGCCACCCAGTATCTGGCCGAAGATGCAAGAGCATGGTGGAACAGCGTGCGCGCCATGAATGGAGGACAAATGATGACTTGGGATGAATTAAAAATCAAGTTTAGCAGAACCCATGTGCCACCAGGTTTGATCAAGAGGATGAGAGATGAATTCAGAGAATTGAAGCAAGGAAGGATGACAGTAGTTGAGTATCGTGACAAATTTTTGTCATTGGCTAGGTATGCACTGATGAGATTGACACTGAAGCCAAGAAGAAGGAGAGGTTCTTGAATGATCTGCATGATGAGATGCAAATGGTATTAGTCAACATCCTATTTGCTGATATTAAAGCCTTAGTGGATTCTGTCATTCAGATGGAAGGCAAGATCAACCAAGCGAATGAGAACCGCAAGCATCGAATGATGCATCAACCAGGAACCCAACATACCCCAAAGTATCACCCCAACCCATCTGCAGGATTTGCCCCAAGATACAATAGACCCCCGATGAACCGTCCAACATATCCCAACCGTGGAGGAGGAAACCCAAGGCCCGGAGGAAACCACAACAACAACCCCCGGCAACCCCAACAATTTCAATCGTGCATCACCCAAGTTCAACAACAACAATGCCACCACCAACACCAATACTGCCCCAAGAACTGGAAGCAATGTTGTGCCTGTTGCAGCAAAGGACAAGTCTCAGGTGACTTGTTATGAATGTGGAACCAAGGGTCACTATTCAAATGAGTGCCCAAAGAAGATTACCACTACACCCAATGCAAATGCCCCAGCTCAGCAGCAGTGTCATGTTCAGCCCGGAAGAAGGTTTGCCCCAGGGAATTCGCTCAACCGCAACGGCCGTCTGTTTCTCATGAATGCTGAAGAAGCCCAAGAAGCGCCAGATGTCGTGCTGGGTATGTTTTCTATTAACTCAGTACCTGCAAGAGTGTTGTTTGATTCTGGAGCATCGCACTCGTTTGTTACCAAAGAATTTGCATGCACTAGTAATATTCAACCAACAAAATTGAAGCATGTTATGATAGTTCAAATACCTGGTTCAACCACCAAAGCTAGACAAATTTGCAAGGCCGTACCTATCCGAATCCATGGCATAGATTTTTATGCTAATATAATAGTACTCGGGACTAAAGGTTTGGAAGTAGTACTAGGAATGGATTGGATGTCGAAACATAAAGGATTAATCGACTGTGCCAAGAAAGCCATAACCATGACCAGTACATCCGGAATATCAGTAAAGCATGTATCTGAAACCTTGCCCCATCAATTCAAGTGCAACAAGAGTCTAGCCCAGCCAACCCTTGACCAAGTCAGAGTAGTCTATGAATACCCTAACGTATTTACAGATGTTTTGCCCGGTATGTCCCCAGATCGGGATATCAAGTTTATCATTGAACTAATCCCTAGAACTGGACCCATAGCCCAGAGACCTTATAGTATGAACCCGTCTGAATTAGTGGAGCTGAAGAAGCAACTGGATGCTATGTTGGAGATAGGACTGATCGAACCAAGTGCTTTGCCATGGAGATCATGTGGCATCCCGCAAAACCACTACTAGAAAATCGCGTTGTTTTTGTGCATTGCATCGTCATGACCGCATGCTCATGTCATCATGCCACATCGCATTTGAGCATCGTCATCATCTTGCATCTGTTCGCATAAAACTATTTTGAAAAGCCTGGTTTTGTTATCTAAACGCCCCGCCTTTAATTCAAACCCAAAACCGGGTCTCCGGAATCTTTTGTTTTGACTAACCACGGTTTGCAAACGGTCCGTTTAAAACAAATAAAATATCAAATTATTTTAGTGGGGGAAGTCGAACGGGCCGATTCGACCCGAACGACCACCCCCAGGAATTAAAACGGCCCACCCATAATCCTAAAGCTACCCAACCTAGTCTACCCACCCCTCCAGCCACCTCACCCCACCCAATCTCCTCTCGCCACCTCACCTCTTCCCTCCCCCTATCCTATCAAACCATGCCACCTCACCCCCCCAACTCTCTCTCCCTCCTCTCTCACCCTGCCACCCAACACACCCCTCACGCACGCTGCAGCCTCCCTCTGCCCCAGTACCGACAGCCCCTGGCCCCACCCCTGGCCCCACGGGACCCGCCCCCCACCAGCCCCGCGCCCCACGTCTCTCCTACCTCCCCTTTCTTCCACCCCCGCTCCCCTGTTGCTCTCTCAGCTCCCCTCCTCTCTCAGCTCCGGCGCGCCACCCCCTCCCTTTCCGCGTCTTCCCCCGCAGCCTCCCTCTCTCTGCCACGCTCGCCGTCCCCCGTTCTCTCCCTCTCGCAGCCGGCGACCACCTCCCCGTCTCCAGCTTCCCTCCCTACCGCCGTTCGCCGCCACGTCCCCTCGGCCACCGCCCTGCCCCGCGCCTGCCCCTCCCCGACGCGCTCCTCCCCGGCCGCGAGGCCCCGTCGGCCGCCTCCCTGGACCCCTCCTCCGGCCTCCTCCGCCCACCTCGCCTCCTCGCCCCGCGCCGCCGGCCCCCCCTCTCCCGAGCCAGCGCCCCGCCGTGCCCTCTGGTCGCCCCCCCCTCTGCTCGTCGGCCTCCCAGCGAGCCGGCGTCGGCTCGTCTCCTCCTCCTCGGCCAGCCCGGTCCCGCCGCCGGAAGCCCCTTCTCCACCTCGCGGAGCGCCGCCTCGGACCGCCGCCCTCGCCGTCAAGCCGCGTCGCCCTCCGCCTCCAGGAGCCCGTGGCCTGCTTCTTTTCGGCCGCCCGTCGTCGACCAAGCTCGTCCACCCCTGCGTCTGCGTCCTCGTCGTCTTCCGGGCCCGGCAGTGTCGCCGCTCTAGATGAGTCCTGGTGGTGCACGACCGCGGCAGTACGTTTGGTGTAGTGTTGGAGTGGTACTGGAGGAGTGCAGATGTTTTGGTCATGAAGATCAGTTGTTGTTGCAACGATGGTGGTATGGTGTTGATGCGGCGATTCTAGTGCTACCTGTCCCGTGTAAGAGCATGTGAGCGCGTCAAGATCGTCAGGGAATCCGGCAAACCTAAGGAATCATCAGAGATAAACCAAGTGCGCTGACCTTCGAAGCCGGAGACCCCCAAGTGCTACTTCCTGAACCCTACACGCCAAGTTCCCGGATTCAAAGACGCCGAGTTTCCGAAGACCGAACCCGGGCGCGCCAAGTTCTTCGACCCGAGACCCCGGGGCGACAAGCACTCCGTCCCGGACACCGAGTTCTTCATCCCGAACGCCATGACCGTCTACGCGGACCCGACAAGATCTTCGCGACGATAAGAACGACACCGACCTGGAAGAACCCGATGCGCCCCCGACGCCAACCAAGTTATCCTTCCCGGAAGCTTTGACGCTCGTGCGACAAGATCGACTTCCGTTGTCCGAGAACGATCCGTCGAACCCTGAACCCTGTCCAACCCCGAACCCCTCGGAGCCCAAGACCTTCGCCCCGATGTGCGAACCTTTTCCCGAGCCCCTATTTTATAAATGCTAAATATAAAACCTGTTGCATAATAATCATTCACCTCGCATGCATAATTGTGTGGTTTGGGGGCCTTATGCCGATTCACCTAATAATTAAATATGGGGCCCATATGCGGGCAAATCTAGCCTTATATTGGCCTCATTTAACTTGATGTAGCGAATCGGTGCTATATTTTTGGCCATGTTAATACAACATTTAATTTGCGGGGTAGTTAAATAACTTGAACCATCTGAGTAATTGTCGGGACCCTCGGTTCCGCTTAATATGACCTAATTGCATTGCACCCTTGCCATTCCATACATCATACATGCATCATGCCCGATCTTCTGCCGTTGTATTAAATATTGCATCCGGTGTTTATTCTAGTGTTTTGGTTCTTCGCGGATAAGGCCGTTGAGTTGATGTGAGCTTCGCCCCGATCTTCGGATGAACCTTCGGCAAATTTTTTCAGGCGAGCATCTCCCCCTTTTCTACCTATCTTACTTTTATAGTATTTATTCCCTCCTGTTGATCTATTGCTATCTGTGTTGCGATGCTCTAGTTTCCGTACCCGTGAAATCCCTTGCAGCCGTATATTGCCTTGGACACATCCTATTACCTGATGTTTGATAGATAGTTGAACCAGCGCGTCATAGTCGCTTGCTCAAGTGTTGTCGCGTGTCTTCAAGTACCACAGTTGTTGGAGAATTGCCGCATGTTTAAGGTTGGAGATGAACATGACTTTAATTATTGTTCACTTTAATTATTGTTTAATAACTAAAATTGAAGTAGGTAAGTAGAGGCACCGGTGGGTGATAGATAATATTGGTTTCCGACCGCCCACTTGTGTCCCGTAGGACCCCGAGTTCTTGACACCTGTTCCGAGATCGAGCGCGCTAACCACAGGTGGGGAGATATGGGCCCCCCATTGATTATTACCTGATTTCAAAGTATTGTACTGGGGGCCACAACTAGTTTGAGGTTTAATTTACTATCCTGTACTTATGCCATGCCTTACTGCTTTATTTACGATTGTGTGAGGAGCACGCTGTACTGTTTTGGAAGCGGAGTGTTTTCGCGGTATCGACAGTCCCCGTTTGGGTATTTGCTGTCGTTTACAGCCACTGTCACAAACCCTAAGTCCGTCTCGGAGACCGGCCGACTTCGTTGCGGGTGTACTTAGTGGGGTGGCCCCCTGTGCTTGCTTTGGGTCTGGGAACGTCATGACTTAGGCCCCGCCGACATACCGATGGGTGTATGTTAACTGCTCTGGCAAAAAGGGTCGAAGTGCTTGTGGATACTTTGGTGCACCCCTGCAGGGTTAAATCTTTTCGAGAAGCCGTGTCCGCGGTTATGGACGACTTGGAGCACAGTGCTTGATCATAGACAACTATAACTAAAGTTTACTGTTATAAATTGACTTGTATCCGATATGACTAGTAATCAGCTTCACTGCAACGGAATGGCTAATACAAGTACCAACAACTGCTGGGTTTTGGGTTATCTCATGTTAATTGTATCTGACTAGTAAGTGTCGCAACTATCACGGAATGGTTAACTAAAACTGCCCACTGCTTATTTTATCAGGATGATTATCTATACCTGACTAGTAATTGCTGCAACGATAACTGAATAAATAAAATTGCCAACTGTGTGAGTTCCTCGGTTGACTTCCTCGTCTGGTCTCGAGGGGGAAACACCAGGATGGGTTTGTTTGGTGCTAGCATCAGGTTGGTTCCGGATAGGTCATTCTTATCCCTCTCTGATAATCGCCAGTTGTATCGAGTCTCTATAGGTTGTTCAGTGCATGCTGCCGCTGCCGCTCAGTCCACATACCTATGTAGGCGAGGACCGCCGAATTCTAGTCTCGCCGTGTACTGGCCTCAGTACTGACGCTCCTCCTTTTCCTTTGCCCTTTGTCGGCACCCCTTTTTGTTTAAGCAGGTTTTGAGATCGACGTCGTTAGCAGGGTTACCCTTCCGGCTTGGCCTGGGCAGGGTTATGGACGCCATTGGTTATTCTTCAGGGCTCTTAGCCCCATTTGCATCTTGTCCGTAGTCGGACGCTCTATCGTTTTCAAGGTGATTAGGATATTTGTACTGTATATCTGTATTCTTGACTCATTGAGTCGCTGTTGTATATATATATCTGTTCTGTGGGTCCCATCGAGGACTGTTGTGTAATGTTATTACTTCGTTTTCCACCCGCACGAAAGTGCCTGGTGGGCACCTTCGAATCGTTTCTATGCGGGTTTGGCGGGTTTCGCTAAAACTTGCATAGGGACGATTCTGGGGGTGTTACAGATCACCTGTTTTGTTTGTGGACAAGAAAGATGGACGTAATCGTTTGTGTATGGATTATCGGAAGCTGAATGATGTCACCATCAAGAACATGTACTCACTGTCGAAGATAGAAGACCTGTATGACCAGTTGAATGGTGCCAAAGTGTTTTCTAAGATTGATCTTAGAACTGGTTATCATCAACTCAAGATTCGTGCATAGGATATTCCAAAGACTGTCTTTACCACCAGATATGGATTGTATGAGTACACTGTCATGTCTATTGGACTAACCAATGCCTCGCTTATTTCATGAACCTCATGAATAAGATTTTTATGGACTTCCTGGATAGGTTTGTCGTTGTGTTCATCGATGACATTCTGATCTATTCCAAATCAGAAGAAGAACATGAGCTACACCTGAGGACCATCCTTGGAACCCTTAGGGAGCATCAGTTGTATGCCAAGTTTAGCAAATGTGAATTCTGGTTACAGGAAGTAGTATTCCTCGGACATATTGTGTCAGCCGGAGGAATTGCCGTTGACCGTGCAAAGGTGAAAGATGTTGAAGATTGGCAAGCCCCGACCACTCAAACCCAAGTTCGTGCATTTCTCGGATTAGCGGGATATTACCACAAGTTCGTAGAAGTATTCTCGAGCATCTCAAGACCCATGACCCAATTGTTGAAGAAAGATAAGAAGTTTGAATGGACGGACAAATGTGAAGCGAGTTTTCAAGAACTTAAGAATAGATTGATTTTAGCCCCAATCTTGTTCGTGTCGGATATCATGAAGCCTTTTGATGTGTATTGTGACACATACAAGATCGGTCTCGGATGTGTTCTTATGCAAGAAGGCAAAGTTATATCTTACCTATCCCAACAACTGAACCAACATGAGCAGAATTATCCTACCCATGACCTTGAACTAGCAGCCATAGTTTTAGCCTCGAAGACATGACGACATTACCTCATGGGAAACCGTTGTGATATTTATTCGAATCACAAGAGCCTGAAGTACATTTTCACTAGAAGGAGTTGAATATGAGGCAAAGGAGATGGATAGAGTTAATCAAGGACTATGATCTGGACATCCACTATCACCCTGGTAAAGCCAATGTGGTAGCAGATGCCCTTAGCAGATTGCCGTGTCGCTTGAACTCCATGATTCTCAAGGAGCAACCCAGTTTGCACAAGGAGATGGAGGATTTTAGAATGGAACTAGTTAGTGAAGGATTTTTGGCTACCATAGAACTCCAACCCACTTTGATAAGTCAGACCAAGGAGGCGCAGAAAGGAAATTCTAGTACCAACGGAATCAAACGTCGCATCGGTACAGGAAAAGTACCTGGATTCACCGAGGATGAAGAAGGAGTTTTGTGGTACAAAGGACGTATCTGTGTGCCAGCAGATTCAGAGTTGAAACAAGCTATTTTGAAAGAGGCCTATGATACTCTTTATTCTATCCACCCCGGAGGGACGAAGATGTATCAATACTTGAAGGAGCAATTTTGGTGGCATAAGATGAAGATAAAAATCGGAAGCTATATAGCCAAGTGTGATATCTCGTGGAGAGGTAAGGCAGGACATCAGAGACCCGCAGGACTATTGCAACCATTGCCGGAATGGAAATGAGATTCAGTTGGAATGGACTTTATCACCGGATTTCCTATATCTAGTAGGGGAAATGACTCTATTTGGGTCATAGTTGATAAATTGTCCAAGGTCGCCCATTTCTTACCAGTCAAGACCACTTACCAGAGTTCGAAACTAGCAGAGTTATACATTTCTAGAATTGTCAGTTTGCATGGAGTCTGATGACTCCTTGGTGGCGCCAGAGAACTTGGTGCTTGATGTGGAGTCTGTTGGGAACCCCAGGAGCAAGGTGTGAAGCAGCACAGCAGCAAGTTTTCCCTCAGTAAGAAACCGAGGTTATCGAACCAGTAGGAGGAAGGAAACGTCACACGGGTGTTGCAAGCAACGCAGAGACCTGCACAACACAAACTCAAGACTTTGCCCCAACGAATCAGTGAGGTTGTCAAGCTCACCGGTTGCTGTAACAAAGGATTAAACGTATGCTGTGGAAGGTAGTGGTTTACAACAAGTAAACTAGTAACAGTGGAAGATGTATCTTATGGGGATATGCCAACCGGGGTATGCCCAGCAGGACGTTTCCTATTGGCCCAAGCCACCAGGGAGTGGGCCTACAGGACGGCGACTGGATCGAGACTTGGCGAGGACTCAGGCGACTGGAAGCTAGAGGCCCAGAAGCGTAGCTAGGCCCAGTCGTACTAGGTCAAAGAACCTCCGAGTCCTTAACTAATTCGGTTGTAATCTGTAAACCCTAGCGAGGTGAGCCTATATAAACCTCCCTAGGGTACACATATAGGACACGTTCCATCATACACCCAAGCGACTCGCCGCCTAGTCGTCGAGCTCATCCCCTTGTACTCTCACCATAATACAATCTAGCAGGAGTAGGTCTTTACCCTCCGCGGGGGGGGGGGGGGGCGAACCTGGGTAAACCCTTGTGTCTCCTCCCTCATCTCGCTCCGCAGACGGCTGGCCGCCCTTGCCCCATGTTCTACTACTCGTTGTCGATTGCAGCATCTGTAGTGGTTATTCCCACGATAGTATCAATGGTAAAGATTGTACCGGGGTCCATAGTTCACTAGAGGTGCTCTCCTTAGATAAACAAACATGGCATGAAGGGTAAACAAATTACAATAGGGCAATTGACAGGAACTGAGCAAGACATAACAATGCAATTACTAGTCAGAAAGATCCTATGGGATTCGATTGGGCAATAAAACAATATACATAGACTGCCATCCAACTGCATCTATGACTAGAAGTCCACCTTTAGATTATCATCTGAACCCCCTCCAGTATTAAGTTGCAAGCAACAGACAACTGCTTTAAGCAAAGTGTGTAAGGTAAACAATCCACTTATTCCATGAACAAGAGACCGTTGTTTTCTCCCTATTAGCAACAGCACATCTACAACCGAAGAGATTTCTGTCACTTCCCTTGGAAACTAGAGGCATGAACCCACTATCGAGCATAAATACCCCTTCTTGGAGTCACTAGCAACTACTTGGCCAAGATAGCTACTAACAACGGAGAGAATGCAAGATCACAAACAACACAGACATGGTAGAATCATAAAGACAAAACCATTAATCAATCTGACATAATAATCTCAATATCCATCGGATCCCCGCAACACAACATGCATGATTACAAATAGATTAGATCTTAATCATGAACGAAGCTCACAAGATCTATACATGAAAGCACAAAGGAGGAGATAAAACCATCTAGCTACTACATGGACCCATAGTCCAAGGTGGAACTACTCACGCATCATACCGGAGAGAAGGCCTCTGGGATGATCTCCCCTCCGGCAGGGTGGCGGGAAGAACTTCAGATCCCCCCGATCTAGGGACGACGGTGGCGGCGGCTACAGAAGGTTTCGTGGAATATTGATCGGGTACTTAGGGTTTCTGCATCGGGGGCTTATTATAGGCGAAGGGGGAGGCTGAGGCGGTGGCTAGGGGCCCCACACCCTGCCTAGGCGCGGGGCAGGGCCCACCCGCGCCTAGGGGGTGTGGCTGCCCTGGCACGCCTCTCCGTCTCCCCTCTAGACTTCTTGTTCCCCACGGAAAGTTATTTACTTTGACGTTCGTCCCGTCCAATTCCGAGAATATTTCCTTACTAGCTTTTCTGGTACCAAAAACAACACAAAACAGGCAACTAGCACTATGGCAACTTGTTAATCGGTTAGTACCAGAAAACATGTAAAAATCACCTCAAAGTGTAGACAAAGCAAAGCAAAGTAGATACTAAACAAGCATGGAGCATCAAAAATTATAGATACCTTTCCGACGTATCAAGCATACCCAAGCTTAACTCCTGCTCATCCTCGAGTAGGTAAGTGATAAAAATAATAATTTTTGAGGTGACATGCACCCTCACAATAAAGATCAACCCATTTGCAAGCATTGAAAGCCGGGATCAAAGAACTTTAAACATGTGCATGAAAGATGGAGTTCTAACAATAGGATATAGTAACTATGCGTGCAACATGAAAGGCTACAAACAAAGATCATGAATAACATGCATTGAAAAACATTTGTTTGTTTCACATATAGAAAACATGGCATAGTGGTAACCAGATTGTCCCTTATAGAGTAGCAAATAAATGCATAGGACACCTTCAAAGTTCACAAGGGTGACTAGAAAAAAATAGCACAAGAACAAGTAATATCACAATATGGATCAATCAATAAGCTTTGGGACACTACACACAGAATGACAACTATGCTCTCTTAATGGTGCCTAAAGGTAGAAGGTGGAGACTCAATAGTGGTGGAAGAAAGGCCTTTTATAAAGGAAGCGGGGATTTCAAGTTTCAAAAAGAGCTTCCAAAAATTATGGTACTTGTTAGCTTTCAGCCCTCATTGCCCCTATCATAAGCATCTTGAAGTGATTAAGGTTAAAGTGAAGAAAGATGGAGTATATGCTTGACGAAGTATAAGTTGGCAATCTCAAGTCCCTTGAATACGAGGGCCACACCTCATGCTACTCAACTTTAGTCACCTGTAAGTTCTTGTCATTGTAAGTATTTGCATATCATTGAGAACTGCCAACGGGGTACCCTTGCACATGGTACAGGAGCTATCCCATAACCAAAATGACAAGGCAAGCATACAATGAGCATCTCAGTGGTCTTTTTATTTACCATATGCATAGCTTTTTATTGAGGATGCTTCATAGATAGCTCACTATGGTGATCCTACAAGTTTTCACTATGATTAGGCATGGCTTAGGCTAGCGGCCCAGGCGTTTCTCTAACACAGAATACAAACTCCATGGACTTACAAGTTCCCTCTTTATTTCACACCGGTGACATCCATAGACAAAAGAGCATGATATCAACTGAGTATAAAGTACAAGTACAATGTTGAAAACGTTCCCCGTGATAGCACGGTTCTGCTAATTCCAACGTATAAGTGCAAGCATATACAACATAGAAGACACAATGGTTCAAGTTTATTAGGGGCAAATAATATATAGTGTGCCATCAAGATTGTGAGGGCTTTAACCACTAAGTTTTCACATAACAAAATAGTTTTTAATTGGAAGATAGCTGAAAAAGAATATACTTGGAATGGTGTAACACACCATGCATAGGAGTTTATAGTGGACACTTTGGAGTAACTTGTTTTCTTGGGATTTGGAAGCATGAGTAGAGCTTAATCATACAAGTGGAGGCTAGCAAAAGACTGGGAGCAACCAAATAAGAGAGCAATAATGGCCATAATCATGCAGTGCAACAAAAAATTACTAATGAAAGCATAGAGTGGTACTACAAGTCAAGGACTAAATGATCATAGAGGCTATGGTGACTTGTCATAGTCATAACATGGTGTGAGAATGTGCCAAGTCAACCCAAACAAAGCATCAAAGGATAATACCACAATACTATGCTTTTTGCATGCTAAAACAACGCATAATTTCTTCAAGGCACACTAAGCAATCCCAATTGTTTGGAACAATACATGCTATAGAAATAATCACTAAGCATAAGGTTAAAACAACACCTAGCATGTCATTCTAAAGTCTAAGTCACAGTCAATGCAAGCTCCTCTTGCACTTACAAGCAAGACTTACTACTCCTTTCCAACACCAAGCAACTTATTTGCAAAACAACACAGCGAGAACGGGGGTCCAAACTTCTTTATTCAAGCAAACTAAACAACCTAAGCAAAGCAAATGAAAACTAAGACGCTCCAAGAACAACACAACTGTGCATGAAACAATAAAAACGAAGTGTCTAAACAGACCTGAGCTTTTTATTGATGAAGAAGGGGATGCCTTGGGCATCCCCAAGCTTTGCCGCTTGTACCTCTTGGATATTTCTTTGGGTGACACCATGTTGGCATCCCCAAGCTTGAGCTTTTGTCCATTCTTCATCTCATTGCATCATTCTTTCTCTACACCTGAAATTTTTCCGTCATAGAAAACTTCACACAAACTTCTTTAGCAACATTAGTTTATTCGAAAGATATTAGACCTCTGGCAAAGCTTTGGAACATCAAGGATTTTCACTAAAAACACAAGCTACTGTAGAAAATCCTTCAAAAATCTCAATTCACCTAAAGAGAACTCAAAAAGGAATCAATAAGAAGCAAATGCAAATAATGATAGAAATCTGTCAAAATAGACCAGCAGGTAGAAACCAATTTTTTCGAAAATCTTCTATTGCTAAAATCAAAAAGTGTTGGACTAAAGAAAGTTATCTAACATACTAGGGGATTTAATCGTAAATTTTCATCTCAATTAGGGTTACAGAGACTCCTCACGAATATTTATGGTGGAGGACAGAAATCTGTTTTGGGACAGCAACTCCCCAAATCTTACTTCCCTCTCATTAGAGGTCATTCTTGGCACAAAAGGCAAACAAAAAGGATAAGGAGAGGTCGTTACTGAAGTAATAACTTCCAATACTCAAGGAAACTCTTGGGTTATCTCCCAACAAGTACTTTTATTTAACGCCTTTAAGTTAAGCACAAGAAGCAAGGAGAATCAAGTATTTTCAAATGAGGAAGCATTCACATCAAACCTTCCTTTCAAAGGAGGAGCAAAAAGCAACTTATATCTCCTCATAGGGAAGTGTTCAATACCTTTCTTGAATGGAAAATGATATTTAAAGGTTCCTTCTTTCATATCAATGATGGCACCAACTGTTCTAAGAAAAGGTCTTCCCAAAGTAATAGGACAAGAAGCATTGTATTCAACATCCAGAACATAGAAATCAATAGGGACATAAGCATTATTAACCATAATGAGAATATCATTAATACTCCCCATGATTTTCTTCTTAGCATTATGATTGAGTGGGACATCCAAATAAGAATCTTCCAATGGTGGCAAGTCAAGAATTTTATAAATATTCCTAGGCATAATGAACCTAGATCACATAAAGCTTTGAGATCAAAGTCATTCACTTGCATATTAATAATGGGTTACCAACTATCTTCTACTTTCCTAGGAATAGAAGCTTTGTGTTTTAGCTTCTCTTCCTTAATCTTAACAAGAGCATCTGTAATGTGTTTGGTGAAAGCAACATGCATATCACTAGCATCAGGACTTCTAGCAAGATTTTGTAGGAACATAATCACTTTAGAAATATTGCAACCGTCAATATCAAAATCAAACTTAGCATCACTAGTAGTAGGCTCAATAGGCTTAGGCATAGTAGGAGGAGGAATAGGGACTACTTGTGGTTTAGTGGTGATGGTGCACACACTATTGTTTCTATCAATTTCAGCTTCCCTTTCCCACCTAGCATGAAGTTGAGCTAACAGCCTAACATTTTCATCAATAGTAACTTGTATGGTATGAGCAGTAGCAAAGGTGTTTTCCATAGTTTCTGGTTTAGCAGCCATTTTATTAACCAAGGAAGTTTGAGCTTCAGACAAGGAGGATATATTTTTCTCAACATTTAAAAGCTTTTCCTCTATAGCCTTATTAAAAGTGGTTTGTTTACTAATAAAGTCTTTGAGCATGACTTCAAGTTCAGAGGGGGAACTTCTAGCATTATTGTAGGAGTTTCCATAGGAATTGCCATTATTAGGAGGATAAGGCCTATAATTGTTGTTAACACCAAAATTATTCCTATAGGCATTGTTGTTGAAATTGTTGTTTCTAATGAAGTTCACATCAACTTGCTCTTCTTGAGCAACCAAAGAGGCTAAGGGAAAACTATTAGGATCTAGAGGAGCTTTCCCATTAACAAGCATAGCCATAATAACATCAATCTTATCACTCAAAGAGGAAGTTTCCTCAACAGAATTTACCTTCTTACCATGTGGAGCTCTCTCAACGTGCCATTCAGAGTAGTTAACCATCATATTATCAAGAAGCCTTGTTGTAGCACCCAAAGTGATGCCCATAAAGGTACCTCCAGCAGCTAAATCCAACAGGTTTCTTGAAGAGAAGTTCAAACTTGCATAAAAACTCTGGATAATCATCCAAGCAGTGAGTCCATGAGTGGGACAATTCTTAACCAAAGACTTCATTCTTTCCCAAGATGGAGCAACATGTTCACTATCAAGTTGTTTAAATTTCATAATGTCATTTCTCATAGATATAATCTTAGCAGGAGGATAGTACTTTCCAATAAAAGCATCTTTGCACTTAGTCCAAGAATCAATACTATTTTTAGGAAAGGATAGCAACCATTCTTTAGCTTTTCCTCTCAAGGAGAAAGGAGAAAGCTTGAGCTTAATAATATCTCTATATACATCCTTATACTTTTGCATCCACTACAAGGAATCTGGCTATATATGACCCTCCATTTTCGTCACAAAATCGTCATAGTAGTCTGTTTATGACGATTTTATGATGATTTTGAGATCGTCGAAAGCTAAGCGTCGCAAATGAACTATAACGACGTTTTTGGTAAAATCGTCATAACCGTCTATGACGATATTGGATCGTCATAACATCTATGACGATCCAATATCGTCACGGGCCATCTAGCCTGGCCAAGTCAGATCCTACGTGGCCGATCCTACGTGGCAAAATTATGACGAAATTAAACTGTCTTAAATCGAATTCAGTCCAGTCCAGTTTGGTCGCTTATATGGGCTCAGCCCAGTAATTTTGGCAGTTTTTAATATTTCAGCCTTATTTATTTTCTTGGCCTTGGCCTTCTTACAATCCAATCATTTTCTAATTTCGTCCTTTTTATCAAATGGGTCTCAATTGTCAGTTTCCTATAGAAATTGGGCTCTAGTTGTCAGATTCTTCATATAGCTAATTAATTAATATCCAATATAACAATCTAACGTGAGATAAAAGCATGACAATATTTAAATAAATGTCAAAATCAATTCATTACAACAATATGACAGTCGAACAGATTGAACACGTGAAATTCCACTCTAGTTCACATCACTACTAGTTCAATCAAAAAATCTTGGACACCTCAAATCTACAAACAAAACTCTCATAAAGTATAAACGCTAGCTACTCTGATGATACTCTCGAACTTCTTCAGGAACTTCAGCTTGTGGCCTTGGTGTTGTGAAGACTAGCGAGCCTTATCCTGCAACTCAAACAGAATAGTAAGCAAAAGGTTAGGCATATAAATGAATACCATTATAAAAAAATAGTTTGGGCTCTGAACAAGCAAGCTTAAGAGCATGCAGACCTGATGCTACATTATAAAAAAATGTCGGACGAAAGACAAGGATCTGAAGCAAACTTTATGTTTCTCACTTCTCTTGCTACTTGGTAGAGGCTGCGAAAGGAAGCACTAGCTAGTCTAAACAACAGCAAGGGAGACAAGCCTCTATCTCCTGACAAGTTTCAGGTCAGATCTTTATATTTTAGATGTCTAAACTCTGCTAATAGAGTTTGTCTAAACTCAGATATAACATCAATGTGAACCGTGCCTGGGTGCATGCTACTCTTTGTAAAATATTATTAAATTAATAATATATATATATCAATGCTTCAAGAAAGACTACTCCTGCTATTTATCCTCGCTACTCCTGCTGCTAGCAACCAGATATCTAATGGATAGTCCACCTGAATTTGAATGCACACTAGATCACATAAATGGTTATATACAACTAGAAATATACCTTGTAGCAGGAACCTTTATCTTCTTGCTCTTCGAATGATCATGTCAAACATGCAATTTTCCCTATCTTCTTTACACTGGAAATTAACAAAAAACAATTTTTTCAACAAAGATACGCACATGTTCATAATTAAAATGAAAGATATGAAAGCATAAACCCTAAACAGAATAGAATGAAATGGGGCACAATTTCATTGCCCAATCTAACAAATAAAATGAGGCATGGAATGCATGCCATGGTGAAACATGATCTATCTACAGACTGAATTTGTTATCAACTTTACAAATCTAAGAAATATGCCTACGCACAAACTCAAGCTATGCTCCTCTATTCTCAAACAGAAAACTAATCCAGTTTCTCTACCATACTAGCACAAGGGACAACACGGGCAACAGCTAGAAGACACACTGTGACAGGGGCATATGGCATATCTGCAAAGCACATCAATATAATCAGCACCACCAGCACACAATAGCACGCAACAGCAAGAAAGCAACAGAGAGCAGCGGTAGCAGTACCAGATCTGGCGAGGCGCTTGAGGAGAAAGCTCGTGGTCGGGAGACGCTACAGATCTGGCGAGAAAAGGCGTGATTCCGTGTCCGGCGACGCGTTTCCCAGCCGGTGGCGCGAGAGTGAGCAGCCTACCGTTCCAAACCAAGTCGCCATGGCCGGTGATGATTCTCTGGACAATAGGGAACCAAATTTCGTGGTTAGCATATAGGGCGGTAGGAAATATGGACGCGAGACTACTGCAGGTTGGAGCCTCTAGGTTGGAGTACAACATGACCATGTAGAAGTAACTAATATGAACATGCTGATAGAGATGCAACAAGCTCTGGATAGTACTATTTGGTAATTGAATTTTATCAGCCCATGTTTAGCATATGAATTGAGAAGGAATTCAAGATATTATTTTCATTGCTCAAGTGCTCATATAAGTATAACTGAGTAATCTAAATTGACCACTGCAAACAAAGTAACATACTTGAAACTCAAATGATTAGCTACAGCAAAGCCAACCAAGTAATGATAACTGATGTAGAAGTCGTCCTAGATGTACAAACAAACAGGGGATCCAATCATGATAATATCTAGGCATAGATCATGTTAGTTTTATAGTTTTAGTTTCAAGAACTATTGAATTGACATGATAATATTCAGACAAACATGGTAGAAACCACAACTAAGTTTCAAGTATATCTGCCTAGGATCATACCACTTTGCAAACCTGTGAGTAGCTTTCCTTAACTAGTTCTATGTACGCAACACAGAATGCAAGTAAATAGAACATAGTAAACCCATGTCTCACAAAGATGAGAAAAGTGAGGAACCGGGGACTTATCTACACCATGGAGATCATGAAGAAGATGGTTGTCATGGACCTAGAGCTCGTTCCTGTACAAAGAAACCATGGTTGTCATGGAGTAAGATTTTTAATTAATCTAACTAAGAAATATAATTTTCTCAATTTATAGTGTCTCAGTAATTCTAGAAGTGAACATTAATGTAATAATGATCAGAGGATTTACATGAAAGACCATGGAAAAACATACCGTCATCATAGATAGATGGAAAGTACCCCATCAGCGGCAGCATCAACAGTCAGATTTGCTGTGGGAAGTAAGCTGAGCACCATCAGCAGCAACATTAACATGTATGTTCACAATAAGTAATGCACAGTCAGATTTGCTATCAGGAAAAAGCTGAGCATGGTCTGTCAAATCTAGTGGCGGCATTTTCCAACTATTGCTGATAGCAAATAAAAAACCAACAATGAATATTTCAAAACGCCACCGTCTTATTTCAGACCAAGGATGTCGTCTTTTAGATTTTCTTAATTCCCCATGTTTGCTTGAAGTTTGCAAACAGTGCTGAAGGGATGGTAATTTATTGTGCGATGACCTACTGATCATGACAGTAATACCAAGTTTGCCCTTTTTTAAGAAAGCAGGCCATGTTCTAACAGATCACTGCAAATAATCAATTTCTTAATGGTTATATGTGTTGTCAATCACGCCAATAACTAAATTTGCATTATGAAACCAGATTTAAACATCAAAGGGCTGGCCACTTTCATGAGTGAAGTGAGCTTAAATAGCAGCAACCCCAAATCAGTTCCACAAAGAAATACCTGATGCACACAAAAAGGTTTGAAATAAACAGGCAAAATGCGGGTTTGAGATCAGGAAGAAGTTTCATATGAGATTAGTTCTTTCAGAAATAACCAGTTTAGATGTAAAGGATATTAAGTAGAAAAGAAGAGCAAATTACCAGAAAAATACAGTGGCGTGGCATGGTTTTGCGAATGGTAACTCTAGTGAGCAGGGTGTGGCATACAAATAGCACAGGTACATACAAAACGGGGTAGTTGTGTAATGAAATAGTTTAGCGATATGAACCAAAATAAGCATGCATCTTCATTATCTCTCCATCTTCCATGGTTTACGTATAAGACTATGAATGTCAGACCTTCAATAGTATATAATTCAGATTATCATATGCATTGTAAAAGAACTATATGCAGAACAACTGTATTTGCAACCATAAACAAATATGTTGGAATAAACTCATGGCTCAACAACTTTACTAAAAAGTAATTGCTCTCAAGTAACAATTGCAAAGTATGATGCGGTTATAAGAATTCATACAGTAGTACCTAAAAAGCAGCTGAAACATGTTAGCGATGAGAAAATTAAGATGAGAAAATTGCGATGAGAAAATTTGATAATTTTTAATGTGTGTTCAGACTTTCTACAGAATGGGAAAGACAAGTTGTCACAGTAGCATGGTACCGTAAACTTTCTACAAAACAAATTGGAACAACATCAGCTCGATTCCAATAGGCATCAGCAGCAGCATCCCTGGGTCATCCTGCAACTAGGCTTAGCTGGGTCATACTTACGAAATGATGGAAATACTTGACGTTAATACAGGGGGGTTTGTGCTATCTAGGTTTAAGTGTCCTTGTGCAAAAAAGTCATGACAGAAATCAGAACATCTAGTGGTGGTAAGCATCTATGTCATCACAGCTACTGTCCAAGTTTCCAAGTTTCCCAAATATGAAACAAATGAACATTGACAGAGAAAATGACTTAATAATCCCTTCTAGATGTTACAGGAAACATGTGGTACCAAAATCACGGAATGGATCAAGCGGGAACAGGCACGGAAGGCACCTAGATGCATGGCAAAACATGCATATGAGGCAGCAGCAAGATCGGGGCAAGAGGGAGAAGGCCGAGGGTTTACCTTGTCATTGATACCCTCGAGGCGGTTGAAGACGCTGGCCCGATGGCCTCCCTTGACGTTGTGGGCCCGATGGGCTCGCGTTGTCGCCGCTGTGAAGGCCTCGACCTCGAGAAGCATGACGTTGATGTCCCCAACGACGGCGAAGATGTCACCGACACCCACCTGCAAGAGCCACCGCGACAGAGTAAGGAGAAGGAAGGGGGATTAGGCGACGACGCAGGGTTCTGGTTACGGAAGGAGGCGTGGGGGAGCACCGGCTTGCTGGCGTGCCGGCATTGAGGAAGGAGGCGTGGGGGATCAGATCGGGGCGGGTCGAAGCCTGGCCGACGATTGACCGACGACGGAGTTCGGTGGCGCTCGCCCTCCTGCATGACGACGGCGCCATCTTCCCGCTCCTCCTCCATGATGACGACGGCTCCATCTTCCCGCTCCTCCTCCACGGAATCGGCAGGGATCTACCGCCGCCTGACGGGATTGGGACGTATGGGGGAGTGGTGGTTGCGGTGGGACGGGAGGGGTGGTATAAGAGGGGGTGCTGGGAGCATCGGTGAGAGGGGCGAATCGGCGGAGCGGGGGGAGGCGATCCGGAGTGAGCGGCACGGGGGGAGGCGGCGCGGGGGGAGGCGATCCGGAGTTAGGGTTGGGGTCGTGGGTGCGGTGCGCACTGGCTAATACATGTGCTTCTTCAGGTGAGCAGTCAGGCGTTGGATCCGGACTAAACGGTCCGGATCATGGCCATAAGGATGATCTGTGGGAGGCAGTTTACTCTGTTTTGATTGGTTCATTCGCAAGACACAACCTCTCATTTTCTAATTTACACGATATGACGATTTAAAATCGTCATAGTGAGCTACCAATACCCCCCGAGATGCATTCACTAGGTTATGACGATTTGAGCTAAAAAAACATGACGTTTTTAAGCAAGACCGTCGTAATTTTCTAAGGTTTCGAACCTCCTGAATACCTTACGACCATATAGTGCAAAATCGTCATAATTCTATGACGATTTTGTCCACGGTCACTATTAGAAGGTCATAGAATAACACATTTCTTGTAGTGATCTCACAAAGTTCAACAAAGCTATTGAGATGGGCAGCAGGATCATCAGAACTAGCACCAGAAAATTGCTCTCTCATCACAAGATTCAACAAAGCAGGCTTAATTTCATAAAAGGTAGCATCAGGAGCAGGTGGAGCAATAGGTGTGCTAAGGAAATCATTGTTGTTGGTGCTAGTGAAGTCACACAACTTGGTGTTCTCAGAAGAGTTCATTTTGGCAAAGGTGGGCAAGCCAAAAACAGCAACAGCCGCTAGAGCAGGAACTAATTTTTTTGTATTTTTGAATATGGAAAGCAAACCAAACTAGACTAATTTTTTGGGGTTTTTTTTGAAAAGAGGAAAACAAAACCAAGCAAAAGAAACAAAGCAAACTAAAAACAAAGTAAATAGAAAGTAAGTGGAGGACTCCCCTAGTGAAGACGTCCTTAGCCTCCCCGGCAACGGCGCCAGAAAACTTGTTGGCGTCTTGTCGTGGGAGCTTCTTCTTCTTTAACTCCCGGGCAACAACGTCATAAAACTTGTTGATGACTCCTCGGTGGCGCCAGAGAACTTGGTGCTTGACGTGGAGTCTATTGGGAAACCCAAGAGCAAGGTGTGAAGCAGCACAACAACAATTTTTCCCTCAGTAAGAAACTGAGATTATCGAACCAGTAGGAGGAAGGAAATGTCACACAGTGTTGCAAGCAACGCGGAGACCTGCACAACACAAACTCAAAACTTTGCCCCCAACAAATTAGTGAGGTTGTCAAGCTCACCGGTTTGCTGTAACAAAGGATTAAATTTATGGTGTGGAAGGTAGTGGTTTGCAGCAAGTAAACAAGTAATAGTGGAAGATGTATCAATGGTAAAGATTGGACCGGGGTCCATAGTTCACTAGAGGTGCTCTCCTTAGATAAACAAACATGGCATGAAGGGTAAACAAATTATAGTAGGGCAATTGACAGGAACTGAGCAAGGCATAACAATGCAATTACTAGTCAGAAAGATCCTATGAGATTCGATTGGGCAATACACCAATATACATAGACCGCCATCCAACTGCATCTATGACTAGAAGTCCACCTTCAGGTTATCATCCGAACCCCCTCCAGTATTATGTTGCAAGCAACAGACAACTGCTTTAAGCAAAGTGTGTAAGGTAAACAATCCACTTGTTCCATGAACAAGAGACCGTTGTTTTCTCCCTAGTAGCAACAACATATCTACAACCGGAGAGATTTTTATCACTTCCCTTGGAAACTAGAGGTATGAACCCACTATCGAGCATAAATACTGTTGGGAATATGCCCTAGAGGCAATCATGTATGATGAGATTTCCCATTGTATTCATAAAGATATTTAAGTAGTCCTTGTATAAACATCTGATGTGTATCATTGAATATGTGATTCGGTTGTGGAACTATGCATTCATGTTGTTTGTACTAAATATCCTTAGTCAGTGAGGTTGTGTTAGACACACAACTTAGATCAATGTGAAAGTTGTCTTGATGACTCGGTTCCACTTGTCATGGGCATGGAGATGCTATTCCAACTTACACAGACTCGGCTAAAGAGTTTAGCGAGTCGGATTGACCCATATTGAGGTACAACGAATAAGTTGTCATTTGTATATCTCAATCAATGTAATCCTTAGACCTGAGGTTATTGCATAGTCCGAGTTGAGGATCACCGACTTTGGTTCTGTCAAATGCTGCGTAACTAGGCAGTTATAAAGGCAGAGTTCGGGTCGACTGAGAATCAAGCTGTGTGATGTGAATAACCAAGATGGGATTTTGCCCCTCCACTCGGAGAGATATTCTCTGGGCCCTCTCGTGAGATATGATTCGGAAAGCATGGCCATGCACGACTTGGTTAAGTGTTAGCCGAGGCGATCGACTAAGAGTTAGTTGGGTCAATCACTTATCTCGGATCGAGAAGAGAGTCGGACTATTTAAGGGATGACAATTATTCGCCTATAGTCTGACAAGGTATATCGTGAGGCAAAAGGGACTCGGACGTAAGTCGCATTGGAAAGGCAAGTCGTCATGACTCTTTGGTACTTGGGAGTCGGCACGTTCTGCTAGGAGCCGCTACCTACTGATCGATTGAGAGTCAGACTTCAATCGTGTCCAAGTAGCCATGAGCCTGCGAGGTCACACACTTAAGAGCGGGAGCATGTTCGGATTGGATCTGAACCTGTAATCTGGTTGGGTTGGACCTAAACCGGATTAGGACTGAGTTAGTGAGTTGGACTCACGGTGACTACTGTTATATGGGCTTTAGTGAATGGGTCGTGCAAGCAGAGCCCACGTTATAGTGGAGCACCGTAACCCGGAAAGGTTAATCGTTGTTCGGTTAGGTCATTCCATGTGTTGGAAACCCTAGCTCCATAGCAGTCCTGCCGCCATAACAAACCTAGCAGTTCGTCGCCGGCGCTCCTCCTTGTACGTGTGGATACCAGCAAAGGTGTTGTGCGATCAGCACCAGGACGATCGGATCGTGAGGACTGCACTACATCAACTGACGCGCTTCATCAGTAATCCGCAACTGCGCGTCTAGTGGTAAACCTCGTGGCCTTCTACCTCAGCTAGATCTTGGGATCACCACGTTAGAGGAAAAGTTTTGTTTTATCTCTGCGTGGCCCAACAGTGGTATCAGAGCGATAGCTTCTGTTTTAGGCTCGAGATCTCACATATGTGATATGCGGTAGCATGTAGATGAGATCTATATGTTGTTTTGGTGGTCGATCTATGAGATAGATCGGTTTTGTACGAGGTTGATTGGATCAACTGTACTCGGGGAATGGTAGATCTGATTTCTGTAATCATACTACTGAGGTCGTGGAACAACATAACCCTACCGGTCGGCTTCCGCCATTGGGGTAGACTGTGACACGTAAATCCAGAAGCGGTGATCGAAGATCAAAGAGTTTGATCGAATCGGGACGATGGTCGGAATCCATGTTCGGATCGTAGATGAGATCTACGTTTACGGAAAAATCATAGCGGAACCGCCGGCTTCGCCCTGTCGTAGCGAGTTTCACAATGCCGGTAGATATTGTATCTATGCATAACTTATTTTTGCAGGAAGTTGTGAATGGTATGGTTCATGTGCATGTGATGTATGTGTGTAATCCATACGTGATCTGTGAATCATGGTTTTTGTCAGCCGGCTGGAGCCTAGGTGCTGTCATTTTATTGTATAACGACCTGCGTGTCGGATTCTCTATGTAATTTACTTTACTAAGCTAGTGTAGCTGATTGGAGAACCCGGAAGGCATGCAAGGCGTTGTACATGTCGGCAACATGGAGTAAGACGGCAAGTCACAAGAGTTGGCACGAGTTGGATTACAGGCTTTGTGGAGATGGAGATCGCCATGAAGAGAGCCATACCATTTCACATTATAAATGCTTTGTTTTGTGTTATTGTTATGTCTCAGTTTTACCTCTATTAGATAGTCGGTAAAATTTAATCCCTCAAAGAAGGTCTAGTCGGTTTTCCCGCCAGTGTTTGCACCATCACAAGTCGGACATTTTTGGTAGTGGGCTCATAAAATTGAGGTGCTGCCAATTCTTTCCGACTAGGTGGGTTCGAGTCGGACTCTTACTGCGGAAATACTCGGTAAGCTAGATGGGTCTATCACAACGGTTGTGGGACTCGGGGAAAAGTCGGATGGGAGCCGGGGCATGTGATGCCACCCGTCCAACAGGAGTCGCATGAGATGCGATTGACAAGGAGTTGTCTACCTAGATCACTTGGCGGCTAGCGGTGATGCTAAAGCTCACTAGCCGACTTGCTTATTTAGGATCCTGAATCACTAAGCAACCATAGGAGGGGTGTTGGTTCTAGTGGGAGCATAAAATATTAAAATGTTTAATATGCTTGCTCTTTTATGAATACATGTCTTAAGTGTTTTGCATATTTTCTATTGTAGATCATGGCACCAAGTAGCAGTCACTCTCAGATATCCGGTTTTGCATTGAGAACCATTCTTGAGAAAGATAAACTGAACGACACTAATTTTACCAACTGGTATCGAAATCTGAGAATTGTTCTCAAACAAGAAAAGAAGTACCATGTCCTAGACAACCCACTTCCAGATGAGCCGAATGAGAATGCGACTGTCGCTGCCACCAATGCCTACCATCCGGCTAAGGATGAGTCCATGGATATTAGCTGTCTTATGCTTTCTCACATGTAACCGGACTTGCAAAAGCAGTTCGAGCATGTTGAGGCCTACGATATGATCGAAAGCCTCAAAAGTATGTTCTAGGCTCAGGCGAAGACTGAGAGGTATCAAGTCTCTCAGGCTTTGCTGAGTTGCAAGCTTAAGGATGGTGATCCACTGAGTCCGCATGTGATCAAAATTGTTGGTTATGTGCAGTCTCTGGAGAGGCTTGGCTACCCCATAAGCGAAGAGTTCGCTACGGATATAATTCTGAACTATCTTCCTAGTACATATGGGCAGTTCATTTCGAACTACCACATGCATGGTATGGATAAGAAGCTCACTGAATTACATGGGATGCTCAAGCAGGCAGAGGCGGATCTCAAGAAGGGCGCTAGTCAAGTGTTGATGGTGCATAATAAGGCTAAGTTCAAGAAGAGTTCTTGGACTAAGAAGAAGGCAAAGTCAGGAGGAAAGCAGGCTCAGGACCCGGTCCCAAGCGCTTCCTCAGGGACTAAGCCATCTCCTTCAGCTGGATCCACTTGCTTCTATTGCAAGGCGGATGGCCACTGGAAGAGGAACTGCAACAAGTACTTGGCCGACAAAGCCAAGAGTGGAGGTATGACTTCCGACTCAGGTACACTTGTTTGCAATGTTATAGACATATATCTTGCTGATGCACCTAATAGTTCTTGGGCATATGATACCGGATCAGTTATTCACATCTGCAACTCATTGGAGGGACTGGTAAGAACTAGGAGCGTAGCAAGAGGCGAGGTTGATATTCGAGTCGGCAACAAAGCAAGAGTTGCTGCATTGGAAGTCGGCACGATGCAACTTCATTTACCTTCCGGATTCATTATGGAACTGAATAATTGTTATTATGTTCCAGTGCTCAGTCGAAACATTATTTCTGCTTCATGTTTGATGAGGCAAGGCTATGAGTCCAATATCAAGAATAATGGTTGTTCTTTGTATTTGAATGATATGTTTCACGGCTTTGCACCCATCCAGGACGGGTTATTTATTTTGGATCTTGATGGTGAGTCGGTTTATAACATAAATGTTAAAAGGTTGAAACCAAATGATCTGAATATGACTTACTTTTGGCACTGTCGGCTTGGTCATATAAGTTGGAAACGCATGAAGAAGCACCATGATGATGGACTCCTCACTTCGTTCGACTTGGAGTCGTTCGAGACATGCAAATCTTGCCTACTCGGCAAAATGACCAAGACACCTTTTGCAAAGAGTTGCGAAAGGGCGTCCGACTTGTTGGGACTAGTACATAGTGATGTATGTGGACCAATGAGCACGACAGCCAGGGGTGGTTATGAGTACTTCATTACCTTCACTGATGATTTGAGTAGGTATGATATATCTACTTGATGAAACATAAGTCGGAAGCCTTTGAAAATTTCAAAGAATTCCAGAATGAAGCACATAATCAACTCGGCAAGAAAATAAAGTTTCTTCGGTCGAACCGAGGAGGCGAGTACATGATCCATGAGTTTGATGACCATCTGAAAAGTTGTGGAATAGTTCCTCAACTTACTCCGCCAGGAACGCCATAAAGGAATGGTGTTTCGGAAAGGCGGAATCGAACCTTGTCGGACATGGTATGATCAATGATGAGTCGGACAGATCTGCCTTTATCATTTTGGGGTTATTGTCTAGAAACAGCGGCGATCACACTAAACAGAGTACCATCAAAATCGGTAGAGAAGACACCACATGAGATGTGGACAAGCAAAAAGCCGAGTTTGTCTTTTCTTAAGATTTGGGGTTGTGAAGCATTTGTCAAGCGACTCCAGTCGGACAAGCTTACAGCCAAGTCGGATAATTGTATTTTCGTGGGGTATCCAAGGGAAACCTTGGGTTACTACTTCTACAACCGAGAAGAGGGCAAAGTGTTTGTCGCTCGGAACGGTGTCTTCCTTGAGAAAGAGTTTCTCAGTCCGGGAGTAAGTGGGAGCACGGTGCAACTCGAATTAATTCGAGAGGAACCGGCTAGTAGCGAGTCGGAAAAAACCTTGGAGGTTGAGCCGGTCGTGGCAGCTGAGCTGGCAGCAACACCTGTACTACGAAGATCGGCAAGATTACGAAGTGTTCGTGATGTGTTACTGTTAGACAGGGATGAGCCGGCAAATTATTCGAAAGCAATGGTGGGATCTGATTCCGAGTCATGGCTTGGAGCCATGAGATCCGAGATAAAGTCCATGGATGAAAATCAAGTTTGGAACTTGGTTGATCTGCCAGACGGTGCAAGACCCGTCGAGTGCAAATGGGTCTTTAAGAAGAAAACTGATATGGATGGGAATGTTTCAATCTATAAAGCACGCCTTGTCGCGAAGGGGTTCCGAAAAATTCAAGGAGTTGATTACGACGAGACTTTCTCGCCCGTAGCGATGCTTAAATCAGTTCGGAACATGTTAGCTATAGCGGCCTATTTCGACTACGAGATATGGCAGATGGATGTCAAAACGGCTTTCCTTAACGGAAATTTAACCGAGGACGTGTATATGATACAGCCCGAGGGTTTTGTCGATACATCTAATGCTGACAAGGTGTGCAAACTTCAGAAATCCATTTATGGGTTGAAGCAAGCATCTCGGAGTTGGAATATTCGCTTTGATGAGGTAGTCAAATCGTTTGGCTTCATCAAGACTGATCATGATTCTTGTTTATACAAGAAGTTTAGTGGGAACAAAGTAAATTTTCTAATCTTATATGTGGATGACATATTACTGATTGGAAATGATGTCCAGATGTTGCAAGAAACCAAGGAATCATTGGAAAGGAGTTTCTCAATGAAATACTTGGGTGAGGCAACATACATCCTCGGAATCCGGATCTATAGAGATAGATCAAGGAGGCTCATTGGATTGAGTCAGAGTACTTATTTGGACAAAGTGTTGAAGAAGTTCAACATGGAATCATCTAAGAAGGGGTTCTTACCGATGTCCCATGGTGTAAAACTTAGCAAGACTCAGTGTCCTTCGGCAACTGATGAGCGAAGTAGGATGAGTGCGATTCCAATAAAATCAAGCAATTCATCACATGAAACAATAAAATCAAGCAATGCATGCAAGCATGCAAAAGATTGTTTTATTTGGAAAAGTGGTTTCTATTAGGCTCTAAACATTTTAAAGATCCTATTGGTCACTTACAAAAGTGGTAAAACCATTTAAGTTCAAGTTGGTTAAAATGGCGATTTAAATCATTTTTGTTTTGCTAAAAATGATTTAAAACAAAATAATATTTGTAGTGTTAGTCAAATATATTTTTTAAACACAATTGTTAGTGTTTATGGTCAAAGTGTTTAATATTAATCCATTTGCAAAAGGTTTCACCTAAATTCCATTTTTAAATCAAAGCAATATTTTTTATTTTCTAGAAATGCCTTTAACAAAGTAGTAATTTACTAAGATTTAATAAAATATATTTTTAAGTCCAAAACTTTGTGTTTAGGGTCAGAGAGTTTAATTCAAATCATTTTCCAAAAGGCTTTACTTAAAAAGCATTTTTAAAACATAATCAACATTTTTTATTTAACTAGAATTCTTTTATTCAAAGATTTATTCTTTAGCATCACAAAATATTATTTTAAATCTATGAGTTGGTTCTTATGGTCATTAGGTTCAAAACCATCCATTTACAAAAGATTTACCCTAAAATCATTTTTATAATATATTTTATACTCAAAATATGCCTACACGTGTTTCTGCAAAAACAACCAATATTACAGAAGCAAATCATTAAACAAAGGGCATGGTTGTAAAGGTTTTGTTTTCCTGATTCCAATGATATAAAATTTGCAAAATTTGGATGTGTGGATTAGAAGTTATGAATTTTTCAAATCTAAACATCTAATAGATCTAATTATGTTTTTAAATCCTGAGTCTGGCAACGTGGCTGCTTTCTATTGGTCGGTAACGGTTCGTGCGGATCGATCATTACTGGCCGTCAGATCTAACTAACAATGCACGGCACAGATTGAGCGTACCGGTTCGCTTAAGTGATTCTATTTACGCTAGACGATCGAGGTCCAACGGCTCACAGCGAAACAGCCAAGATCTGGCGGCGTTGGGCGACGGCAGACGGCGGCGCGCGCTCAGGCGGTGATGTTGCCGACGAACTAGGAAGCAAGAGAGGGAACGGAGATGCTTACCATGCTCGCGTGGTTGCAGTGAAGCTTAAGGTGGCCTCAGTTACTCGAGGGGCGCATGGGAACGGTGGCGATTGCTCACTGGAGATGGCGTCGGCGTCGAGCACGCTCGGATGTTGTTGGAGGCGAGGATTGAGGGCGCTCTAAGACAAGCGGAGGACACCGCTAGATGCGCAAGAGTGTCATGTGCACAGGGACATCAAAGAGAGGGGAAGGGGAGGTCAGTGCTCACCGTGTGGAGTCACCGGAGTCGAGGCAGACGGTGGCGGTGTTCAGTCGAGGAAGAAGCCGACGTTAGGAGGCTCACGCGACCAAGCGGGCGGCACTGGGAGATGCGCAAGAGGGTGCTGGTCAAGCTCGTGCAAGTCAGGGGGTAAGGCGGTGGCTGGGCTCGCCGGAATTCGCCGGAAAGCTTGTCGAAGCAGTGGCGTTGCTGCGAGAAATTAGAGAAGCCCTGGGGCTCCGGTGGAATGAGGACTGAGGGGAAAGGGAGAGGGGAGCGAGGCGAGTTATCGAGCGTCATCACTGGGCGGGATTAGTGCGGCAGTAACGCGAATTAAACTCGTGAATCAAAGACAGAAAGGACGAGTGCGAGGGGGGACGGTCATCGCGGGTGGAAGAGATGATGACGGGGCAGTGGGGTCCAGTGGTCAGCAAAGAGAGGAGGTGCGCGTGGGGTCACCAAGTCAGGGACTGCGCGGGTTTGCTCGTGGGTGGAAAATGTTTCGCGAGAGGGGGAGGAGTCTGCTGCACTGTTGGGCCTGGTTTGCTGGGTTGGGTCCAATTCTATTTTTTTCTTTCTGGTTTCTTTTTCTTTTTTATTTTGAATTTATGTTTTCAAATTCAAACATCCATTTGAATTAAGATTTATTTTTCAAACTTTCAGTAGATTTTATTATGTTTATTAATGTATTTAAATTTCCCTTTTTAGAATATTTCAAACATTCCTTTTATGGTTTATTATATATTTGAAATGGACACTTGTCATTATTTAAATAGGATTTTAAATATATTCTCAAACTTCTATTTGAATTCCATTTTTACCAAACCTTTTTAGTAGATTTTATTTATTCATTAGTACAAATAATTCACTTTGAATTATTATTTAAAATACTTTAATATGATTTAATGTTCATTTAAATTGGGAATTGTCTTTATTTAAATAAAATTGGATATTAATCAATCCTTATTATTTTATTTAAATAATCCTTTACTCTTTTATTAATCATTAATCTTTCCTTTCATTTGTTTGGCCAAGATTTAATTTGTCTTTTAATTATTCCTTATTTATTTATTTCGTCCTTTGCCTTATAAAATCCATATCTTTTTATTTAAAGATCCAAAATTGGTGATTCCAATTTGCATAACTTTATTTAATATTTGTTTATATTTTTAAATTTCTTTATGATTTATTTGCTCAATATTTGGCATGGATTTTAGATAGGGCTTTATTAGCTTTGGAAATTAATTCGTTTTATCTTAATAAATTCATAAGTTTTTATCTATGACTCCAAATTGAGTGAAACCAATTTCTATGGTTTTATAAAATTTTTATTTATCATCTTGATCATTTAAAAATGTTTGTTGATGAATTTTTATATGGATAACATCCATAGTCTTAGAGAGATCTTGGAAATGAGTTATTCCTTTAGGGTTTTAGGGTTTTGGTTTATTTTCCCAAGTGTTTAAATTTCAAGGTACATTATTGATGAATGCATTTCACTTGATTGAAATTTTGTTTGATTGCCTTTTCATTCCAAGTTTGTTCAAGATGGGTTTGGATGTTTCCATTTGGAATCAAAAATTTTCTTTTCACCCTAAATTTCAACAATTATTTATTTTGTTTATTTATTTTTTCACATTTCAAAATTTGGAAAATTTTGGGATGTGACACAGGCTTGGCAGGAAGAAATATTGCTTGGTCATTGTTGATGATTACTCAAGCTATACATGGGTTTTTTTCTTCAAGCTAAAGAGTGAGACTCAACAAACGGTCATTGACTATGAAGTTCAACATCAACACAATGTTCCTATCTTGGCAATAATAAGTGACAACGGCTCTGAATTCAAGAAATACACTTTGAATGAGTTTCTAATCGAAAAGGGGATAAGATATCAATATTCCATTGCGTACACCCCTCAAAAAAATGGTGTAGCCGAGAGGAAGAACCAGACTTTGATGGATATGGCAAGATCAATGTTGGCTGAATTCAAGTCTCCTTGCAACTTTTGGGCTGAAGCCATATCCACCGCTTGTCACTCATCTAACCGGCTCTACCTCCGAAATATTTTGGACAAGACTCCATATGAAATACTTACCGGTAATAAGCCCAACATCTCATACTTCAGGGTATTCGGTTGTAAGTGTTTCTTTCTTATTAAAGGTGTCCGCTTGTATAAATTTGAGTCCAAGGCTTTAGAAGGTATTTTTGTTGGTTACGGTGCCGAATCCCACACTTATAGAGTCTACAACAAGCTCACCGAGACTGTTGTAGAATCTTGTAGTGTGGAGTTCGATGAAAATAACGGCTCCTATGTGGGGCAAGTTGATGTTTGTGATGCAGATGTTGAAATACCCAAAGATTCCATAAGAAGAATGGGTGTGGGATTTTTCCGCCCCATTGAGGAACCCCTTGTGGCAGATCGGGAAGGACAATGCTCCACTCAAGTGGAGCCCTAATCTACACAAGATCAACAAGCTCCTACTGCTGGAGAAAACTCCGCACCAACACCACAACTTTCTGAAGCTCATCTGTCTCCTGGACAAAATGGCAGTCCCAGGTCGGAGTATCCACCCCCCAAGGGGCGGACAGTCCGCCACTAGCACTCCAACTCGTCCCAGGGGATCAGAAGAAGAAGAGATCAGTCAAGAAGACTCTAGGCCGGATTCTCCATCCCCCGAGGGCGGACTATCCCGCCATGGATCTCCCAGCTCTGTCAGGCAATCTCAGAAAGAGGAAGTTGCAGCTGCTTCACCCAAGCCGGATAGTCCGGCCCCACCAAGGAGCGGATTATCCGGCCCTGAAGAAAATGTTCAGCAGCAAGCTCTTGTTGTCAACTCAGATCAAGATCAAGGGAAAGATCAAGATCAAGGGCAAGGTAGTGGACAAGACAATGATACAAATGTTGAATCAACTCCTCCTAGAAACAATACGGATATTGAGACTCGTCGCAAGGCTCGTGCTGATCGGAACCTTGAGCTAAGAGGACACACTCTTGACAAGGTTGTCGTTGATCTTCGCAGAAGGGTGTCTACCAGAAGAGAACTTGCAAGCTTCTGTGATCATCAAGCTCACATTTCTATGGTTGAACCGAAAAAGGTCTTTGATGCTCTTGAAGATCCTGATTGGGTTGTTGCAATGCATGAAGAATTAACTAACTTCGAGCGCAACAAAGTTTGGAAGCTCGTAGAGAAACCCAAGGAGTGCCGCAATGTTATCGGCACCAAGTGGATTTTCAAGAACAAACAAGATGAAAATGGCATTATTGTGAGGAATAAAGCAAGACTCGTGGCTCAAGGATTCTCTCAAGTGGAAGGAATTGATTTTGGTGAGACTTATGCTCCTGTGGCTCATCTTGAGTCCATTTGTATCCTTCTTGCCTATGTCGCCCATCATAATTTTAAATTACAGCAAATGGATGTTAAGAGTGCGTTTCTTAATGGTCCACTACATGAGTTGGTATATGTCAAGCAACCCCCGGGGTTTGAGGATCCCAAATTTCTGAACCATGTCTACAAACTCGATAAGGCGCTATATGGCCTTAAACAAGCCCCACGTGCATGGTATGAGCACCTTAAAGAGCTTTTATTAGACTGTGGATTCGAAGTTGGGCAAATCGATCCCACTCTTTTTACTAAGAAGGTTAATGGGGAGCTTTTTGTATGCCAACTATATGTAGACGACATTATTTTTGGCTCTACTAACCAAGCTTTTAACGATGAATTCTCAAAGCTTATGACTGACAGGTTTGAGATGTCTATGATGGGGGAATTGAGATTCTTTCTTGGCTTTGAGATCAAACAACTTAGAGAAGGAACATTTATTAATCAAGGTAAGTACATCCAAGACATGCTCAAGAGGTTCAAGATGACGGATCTCAATGGCGTTGCTACTCCAATGCAAACAAAGTGTCATCTTGAGCTTAATCCCAAGGGTAAAGACGTGGACCAAAAGGTATACCGATCCATGATTGTCTCTCTCCTTTACCTTTGCGCATCTAGGCCCAATATCATGTTAAGTGTAGGAGTGTGTGCAAGGTACCAAGCCGCTCCTAAAGAAAGCCACTTAGTGGCGGTCAAACGAATCTTCAGATATTTGGTTCATTCCCCAAATTTTGTTTTGTGGTATCCCAAAGGTTCCAGTTTCTTTCTATGTGGTTACATGGATTCAGATTGGGCTGGTGACAAAGATGATCGAAAATCAAATTCTGGTGCATGTTAATTCTTGGGCATGTCTCTAGTGTGTTGGTCTTCAAAGAAACAAAATTGCATATCACTCTCAACCGCCGAAGCTAAATATGTTGCTGCTGCAAGTGCTTGTACACAATTATTATGGATGAGGCAAACTTTAAAGGAATATGGTGTCAATTGTGACAAAGTGCCTCTTTTATGTGATAATGAAAGTGCTATCAAAATTGCTTACAATTCGGTGCATCACACAAGAACAAAGCATATTGAGATTCGCAATCATTTTATTCGGGATCATGTTGCTCGTGGTGATATGGCACTATCCTTTGTGAGCACGAAGAACCAACTTGCTAATATCTTCACGAAGCCTCTTGATGAAGCGAGATTTGTTATTTGAGGAATGAGCTAAATATCATAGATTCAAGGAGCTTGGCTTGACTACCCTTGCACACCCACTTACTCTTATTCATGTTTTTGGTTTAGATGCGGGCATAGACATAGGGGGAGTGTGGTCCTAATTGATTGGGCTAACCCTCCCCCCATAATGCCGAAATCAAGAAAAATCATTTCCCTTAGTATCATTTTGTGATATGTGGGTTATTGATGAGCATTAGTTTTGAACTCAAGATACATCTTCGTGGTGTCATGCCATGCGCTCCAACATGGTGGCTTCGGCCACTGCCCTCTTCCTTGAGAAGAGTTGGTTTCTAATGGCTCTCTTTGGTTTTTCTTGCATATCTCTTGTTCTTATGGAAACCACACCCAACATTGGCTTTTGTTCGATTTGTTCTTGCAACTTTGGGTGTGTAGTACCATCAAAGTTTGTTACTCTACACCCAAGCCTTTTCCCCTCCTTGAACCATCTATTATTGCACACAAGTCCTCTATACACCATCGAGGGGTTTTGCAAGGTTGCTCCGGCCTGAATCTGTCTTTTCAGAAAATTCAGAGGGGGGGCGGACTATCCGCCTCAAGTGGGGGCAGATTATCCTCCCCGGGCGTGTTCTACCTCTAAAGGGCTGGGTCGGGGAAGCCAGGTCCAAACAGAGCAGCCAGTCCTCCCCCACCCTTAGCTCTGCCCCCAGCCGCCACCGGAGCTTGCGCCCCTCCGCGGAGTCGATTTGACCACCGGATCTTCTTCCCCACGCCTCCGGGTACCTTCTCCTCCGAGCACTTCCTCCAATGAGTGAGGGTAACTCCCTCATCCATCTCTTTTGCTTGAGATCCATTGTTGTGGTGGAAATCTCGTGCTAGATGATACTTGGTGTTTCCCTTGCATGTTAGAATTAGTAGAAATACACCCCTAGTGCCCGATCTATTCTGCCTTGGTAAATCTGGGCCAAACCAGAAAAATTTCGGCCTGGAGACTACCTGTCTGGTCTGGTTTGGTTCAGATTTTCTCACATGCACTCTTCTGGCTCATGGACTGTTTTCCTACTATTTCTAACATGCCTCCTGGACTTGTGTGTGCTTATCCCCATGCTACCTCTCCCATGCTTTTCACAGATGGTTCTCGCACTTCTAAGACCTACAAGCGTCGTCCCCATGCCCGTTATCTCAGGCCCACTTCAGAGGGCACACTTATTGACGAAACAGAGGTTCGCAGGTTAGCCAGAGAAGCTGAACAGATGGAAGAGACAGCAAAGAAAGCCAAGAGGGTTGCATCTCGCAAGGGCAAGGGTAGGGGTAAGGAGGCTCGGCCTAATTACAAGGTCATGGACAGCACTGATTACTCATCCATGCGCTAGACAGATTACTATGCAGATGCTGACAGTGATGGTGAGCCAGAGGATTCTATGTTTTGGTGCTCTCATTTTTAGTATATCCATGACGATGTCTATGTTTATCTCAAAATTCGCCCCATGCACCCTCTGAATATGCCTGAGGCTCAATCAAAGGCTCGCCTTCATGAAGCTTTGGATGTGACTAACAAGATGGGGCTTCATCCACTTATGACTCTGCAGTGTCACTATGATTCCAAGATCGTGAAGCAGTTTTTCTCCACCCTGGTTATCTACGGCGATGAGCTTCGTACTATGAAGTGGATGACAGGGACATCAATGATCCAGTCTGATTTCCGCACCTTTGGTCAGGTTCTTGGCTATGCTTTTCACGGGCAGGACACCCCTTCAGGACACCGCATTATCTCTCCGCTCAGGCCATCCAAGGATACTGTGCTTGCTCCATGTCGGTCACCCAATGGCGTTGCTGGTACCTTCGCTAGCCTCTCGCCATTGTATGCCACCCTTGTAGGCATGTTTCGGGACAACATCACTCCTAGTGGAGGCAACAATGACAAGATCCACGGTCACCTGGTTCCTCTTCTTGCCTTTGCTCACGAGTGTGCCACCAATGCTGGCTCATCTACAGGATATAAGTTGGATGTGATGGACTTCATCTATCATGAGATGACCGATGCGATGCTCAACAGGCTCTCCATCCCATATGCTCCTTTTATCATGATGCTCATCAAGCATATGCTGCCACATGAGGACTTTGGCACTGATTTGGATGGTTTGCACAAGTCAAAGAAAATTTACAACAAAGCTCAGAAGACCTCCCACCCCTCCACTGCCCATGAGTCCTTTATGTGTGATGCTCGGGGTAGTGGTTGCCATCACGATGAGTCCCCAATGGCTCGCGAAGTCAAACAGCTCAATTGGTTCTAGCGACACATCCTATGCATGGGCATAGACAATCACAAGGGCCAGTATGAGGAGTATCAGAGGAGCCATGAGATGGCTCATACTCAGCAGTTTATTCTTCACCACGTGTCTGGTGCTTCTGGCCATCCTCCCGCTCCAACTTCTCCGGAGCATTATGCATAGTGGAACAGTTCTGGTTTTAGCTATGGCGAGCTTGAGAGTCACTTATTCCCTCCACCTCCGAGCTCTTCTTCCTTTTTGGCATTTCGATGCCAAAGGGGCAAAAGTAGTTCTATTAGGCCAACGGATTTGCATGTGTCGGGCGCAAGCACTTGCTTTTCCATTCGTTTTACTTGCATGCTTGTGCCCCTTTAGCGTGAACTTATTTGCTATTTGTGCTTGGTTTATATAAGACTCTGTCGTGCTTTATTACGTATGGTCCTCTGGATTCCTAGATTTATATTGTGGATCTACTATCATGGAATTCTGGATTTATCTATGGAGTTTCGTACTTAATGGCATATGGAATCATGGGATTATATTGTGTATTCATCAATTTTGTGGGATGTGCTTGGAGCCTGACAATCTCATCAGTTTATTTGACGATATTCACATCCCGGTGGTATGACCTTGTTTACTAACTCACCTTGTTTTAATTGTCTTTGCTATGAAAGTTGCGTTTTCTCTAGTGTGTACATTTGTATTCAGATGCAAATTTTAAATATGCACACATCTAGGGGAGCCTCTTTCATCTAATTTAAAGGTGTCGTTGGTAGTCTTTTGCAAATCCTAGTATTGTCATCTAACACCAAAAAGGGGGAGATTGAAAGAACATTTCATAATCCCTAGTGTTTTGTGTGTTAGATAACAATATCAAGGATTATTTAATGTGTGTTGAAGTGCTGCAGATCTGTACATTGAAAAAGGAAAGGAAACTGCTTTTGGGGGGTGGATAATCCGCCCCAACCCTTTTCCAGAAATGCGCAACCCCAAGAGAGGGGGCGGAGTTTTTGGCCGGATTTTCTGGCCATACCGGATAGTCCACCCCTTGGGGGCGGATAGTCCGTCCCCTCGAGGATTTTCTTAAAGCCAAGGCCTGCGTCGCTCTCTATATGGGGGCGAAGTTTCCCCCGGACTTTCCAGCTCTGGGGCGGATTTTCTCCCCAGGGCGGATAGTACGCCCCTAAGGGGGGCGGATAATCCGCCCCCTCAGGAAATTTCTTCAAGTCAAGGCTGCGTCACTCTTTGTATTCCCTAGGGCGGATAGTCCGCCCCAAAGGGGGAAGGATAATCCGCCCCCAAATTTCTCCAACGGCTTGTTCTGGGCAAGGGGTATTTAAGCCTGTCTTCCCCCTCTAGCCAGAACTCTTGGTTCATTCGAAAAAGTCAAGATCTGATCTGCAACCTTCATCCGAGAGAGCTCCACCTAGATCCACCCAAAGGCCCCGTCCCTTGGGGAATCGAAGGAGGAGGACTCGATCTTCAACAACTGCAATCAAGCGCTTCATCTCCTCTCCATTCATTTGGAGAATCACCGATCTAGTATTTCTTGCAAATACCTAGATCCTTGTTTTGTTTATATTGATAAACCTTGTTCTTGTGATAGCTTGTTGTCATCTCGGGAGCCCCCAATTCAGTTGTGGGTGTGTGCCCTAGTAGAGTTGTAAAGGCACCGGTCCCCGCCTCGAATGGTACCAATAGTGGAGAAGGTGGATCAAGCCTATCGTGGAGAGATCCATCGGAGAATAGGGTGAGGCCTATTGTGGCGTGGTGGTCTTAGAACCGCCCACCCCTCCAACGTAGATGTACTTCCCTTAACAAGGAAGGAACTGTGGTAAAAAAATCCCTATGTCTCCGCGTGCTCCACTACGGTCCCCTCGCTCCTCTCTTTACGTGCTTAGTAGCTAGGTTTGCATATAGAGAAATTCTCGTAGTTGCATATCTAGAGAATTTACTTTGTGTCAAGCCTAAAATTGAAAAATAACTAAAAATTGAGTAGCACCTATTCACCCCCCTCTAGGTGTCCATACGATCCATTTCACTCATGGCTTTGTCCCTGGATATTCCCGTGGCCAGACTATGAAGAGGACTACTAGGAGGATGGACTGTAGGATGGTTACGACAACTAGGATCATCTCCCATCGCCAGCATTGCCTGTGACCATGAAGATGGAGCTTCGCCCATGCTACCGTTATCATTATGTTATTCCGCTGCTATGATTGTATTAAGACTGGATCATGAGATCCTTTATTTGTTGTGAGACCTTATGTATGGTTTGTAATGGATGATGTACTGTGATATCCAATCTGTTATGTCTCGCAAAAATGGTAATCCTGGGACACTTATTTTGGAGAGAGACACACTTTGTTTTCATTGCCTAGAACACTCTAGTTTTCATTCTTATTGTTTTATGAGTGTTCTCTTTTGCTAACACTGTGTTTAGCCTTAGTTTTCTTGTGCTTTCAGCTTAGAACTTTTTAGTTCTTCTTTGTGCATTTGTGAGACAAGCTCACTGATCTTTATTGATTATTATCTTTGTGAGTTGTTTCAAATAAGTAGATTGGTGTTGGAAAGGAGTAGGAAGTTTCATGCTTAAGTGGTACAAAAAGGGAGCTTGTTTTGACTATGACCTAGACTTTATCATGTCATGCTATATGTTTCTTTGACCATATGCTTAGTGATTATTGTTGTAGCATGACTTGTTCCAAACAATTGAGATTGTTTAATGTGCCTTAAAAGAAGCATGCATTGTTTTAGCATACAAAAGCATAATATTGTGCTATTCTCCTTTGATGCTTTGTTTGGGTTGACTTGGCACATGCTCACACCATGTTATGACTATGAACCAGTCACCTTAGCCTCTATGATCATTTAGTTTTTGACTTGTGATACCAATATTCTTTAATTGATAATGTTTTGTAGCTCTGCATGATTATGGCCATGGTTGCTCTCTTAGTTGGTCGCTCCCAGTCTTTTGCTAGCCTCCACTTGTATTGAGTAAGCTCTACTCATGCATCCAACTCCCAAGAAACCAAGTTATTCCAAAGTGTACACTATAAATTCCTATACATGGTGTGTTACACCATTCCAAGTATATACTTGTTTTATCTATCTTCCAAATTAAACTTGTTATGTGAAAGTTAGTGATTAAATCTCTCACAAACTTGAATGGCACACTTTATTTTTATTGCCCCTAATAAACTTGAACCATTGTGTCATCTATGTTGTATATGCTTGCACTTATACGTTGGAATTAGCAGAACCATGTTGTCATGGGGAACGCTTTCAACATTGCACTTGTACATTGTACCCAGTTGATATCATGCTCTTTTGTTTATGAATGTCGTCGGTGTGAAATAAAAGGGGAGCTTGTAAGTCCATGGAGTTATATATGTGTGTTAGAGAAATGCCTAGGCCGCTAGCCTAAGCCATGCCTAATTATGGTGGAAACTTGCAGAATCACCATAGTGAGCAATCTATGAAGCATTCTTCTTATAAAAAAGAGAGATAAAAAAGAGATTGAGAAAAAGAAAAAAAGATGAGAAAAGAGGAAAGAGAGAAAAAAGCACCATTTTCCTATGGTAAATAAGAAGATTGCTAAGATGCTCATTGTCTGCTTGCCTTGTCATTTTGATATGGGATAGCTCATGTATCATGGGGAAAGGGGTACCCTATTGGTGGTTCTTTATGATACACATGTACTTAATATGACAAGAACTTACCGGTAACTAAAGTTGAGTAGCATGAGGAGCGGCCCTCGTACTCATGGGACATGAGATTGCCAACTTATACTTTGTCAAGAATATACTCCATATTTTGTTCACTTTAACCTTAATCGCTTCAAGATGCTTATGATAGGGGCAATGAGAGCTGAAAGCTAACAAGTACCATAATTTTTGGAAGCTCTTTATGAAACTTGAAATCCCTGCTTCCCTTTATGAAGGGCCTTTCTTCCACTTTTATATTGAGTCTCCATCTTCTATCCTTAGGCACCAATTAAGATAGCATAGTTGTCATTCTTAGTTTTATGTGCATTATCCCAAAACTTATTGATTGATTCATAATGTTAATATTGCTTGTTGTTGAACTATTTGTATCTAGTCACCCTTATGAACTTTGAAGGTGTCCTATGCATTTATGTTTTGCTACTCCATGAGGGACAAGCTAAATGCCACTATGCTATGTTTTCTATATGTGAAAGAAACAAACGTCTTTCAATGCATTATTATTCATGATATTTTGTTTGTATCCTTTCATGTTGCAGCATAGTTGCTATGTCTTATTGTTAGAACTACATATTCCATGTTCATGTTAGAGTACTTTGATCCTAGCTTTCAATGCTTTACAATACCTTGTTCAAGATTGTGATGGTGCATGTCACCTAAAAATTATTCTTTTTATCACTTACCTACTTGAAGACGAGCAAGAGTTAAGCTTGGGGATGCTTGATACGTTGTAAACTTATCTATAATTTTTGATGCTCCATGCTTGTTTTGTGCCAACTATCTTATGTTTTGTCTACACTTTGAGATATTTTTATACACTTTATGGAACTAACCTATTGGCAAGATGCCATAGGTCCAGTTGCCTGTTTTCTACTATTTTTGGTTTTAGAAAAGCTAAAAATGAATATTCTCGGAATTGGAAGGAACAAAATCCAAAGTCACTATTTTTCCAAAGCGAACACGGAGCCAGAAGGACAGACGAAGGGGGGCTAGGAGGTGGCCACACCCTAGGTGTAGCATCCCAATTGTCTAACAATTGTAATGCTACTTGGTCTAGTAATATAATGGCCACTTTATATATATAATTGTTACATCATAATTATATCATGCTCATGTCATCATGCCACCTTGCATTTGAGCATCATATAAAACCCCTTTTCATTTGGTTCTTCTCTCATATGCATCATTAATTGTATTTTCCTCTTGATATTGTATTAATTATTGATATATTGTTTAAATGCCCAAGTTGAGTTGGGGGCATATCTTTTATTCCACTCCACCACCCTTTCTTCCACCACCTTATAATTCCACCATCCCATTATCCATGAGCTTGTATTTTATTTTCTTTTGGTATTTAATCTAGCTCATGGGAGATATGGTGGATCTACTCCTACAAATCCTTAGCTTGGCCCTTAATCCATCTTTTGGGAATGCATAAGAATAATGCCATGTTAATATTATTGTTTTCACAAGAATAAGCATGGCATAAATTATTTTTGCATGGGCCATGCAAGCATCACCACATTCTAGTCCTTTGGGATTTTATATGAATTTAGAGTGGTGTGTATCTCTTGGAGCTCTCCCTTCTCTCTCAAATCTTTCACCTTGTTGGTTTATTTCTATTTGCCTAGTGCCCATCAAGCTTTTCTCACATGTGTATGCCATGCATGGCCATGTAAAATCTTTTCCATCCCCATCTTGTGTCCTCCTTTGTTATATTTGGTTTTTGAGCGAATCAACCTCTATCCCTTTCTACCACTCCTTTGTTGTTTGTTTTTGTTTGAGCTTGCTAAAACCCTAAACCTAATCCCTCATCTAACCCTAGTTACACCCTACCTCATCTCCACCTCTCTCACCTCACCCTCTCCTCTCACCATGTCGAGCCTCCCCTTGATGGCCCCCCCTGGCCACCCCTCCCTAGCTACCTAACCACCCCAGGCTGAAGCCCTACCCCAACCCTAAAACCCTAACCCGAGGCTACCCCAACCTGGCCCGAGCCTCCCCTCTCCTCTCTCTTGCTCTTCTCTCTGCCTGGCGTGCCCCACCCGAACCTACCTCCTTGGACGCCCCCTGGTCCCACCTGGCAGCCTACCCGTGCCTGCCCTGGCCTCCCAGCTCGAGCACGTGAAGGGAGAAGGAAAAGTGGACGAAGCCACCTTTATCTGCCCCACTCCCCCCACGGCACCCCCTCTCCTCTCCCGTCCCTATCTACCCCTCTCTCTCGCCTGCTGCCTTCCCCAGATCCGCCCCAGGGCCCTGCCCTCTCCCCTCTCTTCTCCATCGCCACCGTCTACCCCCAACGCCGGCCACCATCTGCTCCACCGACGCGGCTTCGACCCAGCCGACGAGCGCGACGTGGAGGTGATCGAGGAGGACGAGGAGATCCCCCTGCTTCGCTCTGGACCCGCCAGCGAGGAGGAGAAGCCCCAGGCGCGCCAGTACAGAGACGCCCCGACAAAAAACCCTAGCCCGCCGTTTGCCTGCCTCGTCGATGCCCTGCTGCTCCCCAAGCCGATCTGCCGCCACCGACCCACTCCCAGTAAGCCTACGATCCTCCCTGACAACCTCTGGTTCACCCTCGCCTCCTGGCCACCTAGATCCCGCTGACGAACGCTCTCGGTGCGCTGGTGTGCATGTGCTTCTGCACGTCTTTGCGCCGCGCCACACCCCACTTAGCCGCCTATTCCCCCTCCTTACAACAACGCCAGGCCACCGCAGCGGTTTCGCCCTCCGCGCGCACGCCCAGGTCGCGGGTTCGAGTTCCCCGCGCCGCGCGCCGTTCGCTGTCACCCATCGGTCGTCAGTAGGTTCAGAGAAGAACAACAGTGGCCGTGGCCCTTTTGCGCATAACCCCCCCCCCCCCCCCCTACGTTTTTGTCTGCTCAACCCGCACTCCTCGCTAGCCCCACCGTCAGCCTCTCTGTTCGTTTTGCAAAAACACCCCCGCAGATAAATGCCCTTAACCCGCGCAGCCCTCGGACCGCCCACGTGTCGCATCCCCGCTAGGTGACGCGCGCGCGTGCCCCCCCCCCCCCCCCCCTCCCCGCTGTTGGCCCCACTTGTCATTCGAAGAGGCTAGGTAAAGCCGCGGTGAGAAAATCTTTTCTGTGTCGCCCAGTCAGCAGCTGGCCCACTTGTCTGTGACTGTGGCTAGGACTGGGCTGGGTGACAAAAGTAATTCTGATTTCTGTTTTGATTCAAATCTTTTAAAAATTATTTCAAATTCAAATTCAAATCAGTTTTATAATAACTTTTAAAATACAAATCCAAATAATACAAATGATATATGTTTTGAGATCAGAAAAATGTGAGGAATTCAAATATGCCCTTCAAAATATATTTTGGACACTTTAATTTTCGGGTTGATTAAAATTACAATAAAATGCCCTTTTTCTTAATTAATTAATAACTTTTGTTTTATAACTCCAAATTTAACAAATGATATGTATAAATCGATCAGCGCGACGAGACCTTTCTGTTTATGCATTCCATGTTCTGAATTGCAGCATGCACCATATAAATATAAAGTATACAGCAACTTATTTGGGTATAAAATGTGACTAAAACTCAATAAAATGCTTTATTCTTGTATACCACACCTCACCCATGCCATGCTACATTATTGCCATGAAAATTGTGCATCATTCATCATGGCATGATTGTTTGCTTGTCGCATTTTATTCTTATGCTTGTGCACTTTATTTATGTCGGCCCTTGTTTGTTTGGTTCTTCTTCGAATAGACGCTCAGCAGGGGATTTATCAAGAAACCCAGGAGCACTACCCAGATCCTTCTCTCGCTTCAACTGAGCTGCCAGGCAAGCACTACCACATGCTTGCATACATATAGTACCTATTGCCTCTATCTTATTCTTGCATCATTGAGTCGCGATTGCATTAAACTAGAATCCCAAGTACTGCATAGCCTTTACTTTTAAACCCCACCGAAGCTTGTTCCTCCATCCCATGAGCCATTACTACAGGAGTTGTTTGAGCCATGCGAGTCGTAGAACAGCATGTGTAGGGTATGTGAGTGTCTGATGGATAACGAGGTACCTAAACAACTTAACCTGAGTAGTATGGGATAACTAATGAAAGTGGCACCGGTGAGCAATATCTGCTATTTGGTTTTTCATGCTCACCTGTGTCCCGTAGGACCCCGAGTACTTGATTCCTGTTCCTTGAATATTCGCGCTATCCACATCTAGGAGGCTTATGGGACCCCCCTGAGCCAGAGCTTGATTCATTCTTATTTCTTGGGGCCACAAACTAGTTTGAGGTTTTATTTACTATCCTGTACTTATGCCATGCTTTACTGCTTTATTTAAGAATTGTGCGAGGTACTGCACCTGTACTGTTTAGGATCGGGACACGATTTCGCGGTATCGACAAGCCCAGTCACACTTTCGGGTTCACAGTCGTTTACAGCCGTCCACCCAAACCTTGAGTCCGTCTCGGAGCCGGCCAGCTTCGTTGCGGGTATACTTAATGGGGTGGCCCCCTGAAATATTTCTGAATCTTGTGATTGCTTTGTCGTGACTGCCTCGTTGGGTTTTGATTTGGTTTTTCCGAGGTTGATCGAGTGTGTGTTGCTATTTGTGCACCCCTGCAGGGTAAAACTTTCTGAAAGCCGTGTCCGCGGTTATGGACGACTTGGAGCACAGTTTCTCGATCATAGACAAGTATAACTAAAGTACCGCTTTTAATTTGACTAAGTAACTAACTAGTAAATAGTGCAACACTCATGGAATGGATAATAAAAATGCCAACGGATGGGGGGTGTTCGTCCGCTTCCTCGTTGGTAAGCGAGGAGGAGGATGGATCTGTTAATATTACTGTTATAACCGTTGTTCTTAATTCACGGACATCCGTCTATCTTTGGTTAGGCGGATGGTTAGCGAGTATCTATAGAATTGATAGGTATTATCTTTTGCTGCAACTGCGTCACCCCAGGTTGTGTCCCCTTTAGAGGCATAAAGACTTGCTGAGTACCCCTAGGGTCTCACACGATAAATTATTTGATTCAGATGAACAGGTACACTCACGAGATGGATACTGGGTGGAGGAGACGGACGATGTGGGCAACGATCATTCGGTGTAGAGATTCCGGGAACGGGGATCCGTGAGATCTGTGGGCGGGATGTGTTTATTTATGGGGCATCTTATGCCGATTTGCTTCTTATCCGTACTCGGATCTTGTTTTCCGTTTCCGCCTGATACTCTGATGTTTGATGTATGAGGAGGTATCCTAAACTATATATCTATCTAGGATATTTGGATCTTGCTGTATGGCGTTGCAATATTTCTATTTCTTTTAGATGGAATGGATCTGAGGACTGTTGTATGGTGGCTTGCATACATACTCATTTGTGTATGTAGTTGATCCCTTCGCCTGCCGATTACGCCGCCCGTTCTTGTCCTGATGTTTGGAAATGGTTAGGACGGCTGGAAGGTCTACCTGTGAGTGGCATTTGGGCCCCACCGTACTATTTTAACCATTTCCGCTCGTCCAGGCTTGTAACTAGGAGCGTAATTCACTGAGGTAGTTACAATTGGTATCAGAGCCATCCCGCCCTTCAGGGTCTCAGCCAAATGGTCGTTGTCAGTCTAGCAAATATTTTTGGTAGCTATGTATACTAGGGAAAAACAAAACGTGAGAGTAGGACTGCTTCCATTTTTCTTCTTAACCACCCACCCTTTTCTGGTAAGGAAGTGTAACGTTTTCAATCCTCTTCTTAAAAGTTCAAACTAGGATTCACGTGTTCTGGGTTTCCGTAGTACCATAGGTTGTGTGTGTGTGTGTTTGTGTGTGAGTGTGTAATTCCTTGTCTATCTGTTGCATCCAACATGTTATCTTTATCTTCCTTTTGGTTATCAACTGTTGGTACATTCCATACTGATAGGCTTTTGAATACCGGCACGATCTATCTGACTCCTTGTTAACCGGTGCCATCTTCTTAAGGGTGTCCTTCCTTCTAGCAACTCCACATTCTGTGAAACCATCAGTTGCTAATCGCTACCTGATAAGTGTTTTTGCGCATCTATTGGTATTTTAATGCCGAAAAATGCGGAAAAAAATTTCTTTGATACATCTATGCTTCCACAATCCTTTTCAGTCGTGTGTGAAACATTATCTATCTCCCTTTTATCAGCATGTCCATGCTAACTCATTTTTTTGTCACCGGCGCTTAATCCTAGAGTTTCATTTCATCTCCAATTCTCTTGGGCTAATTACATAACATGTGTCAATCCGATGCTGGTGATTGTAATTTGGTTCTCGGCATAGCTATATGACACTTATCATGAGTGGAATATGGAAAATGCTATCAACACTATCCTCCAAATGGTGACGGTTATATCCTGTGATTTTGAGTACACCGTGATCATATCTATGCATATTCAAGCATCTTTGGCAATCCAGAGTTTCTCCAAGCACTACGGCGGTCTATCATCTGTCCATCATGCTGCACATCCTTTTGAACCCCATATCTGCACAATTCTCCTGGATACGAGGGAATTGCATCTTTCCGTCTCTGATAGCTTTGCTTAAGGTATGAGCTATCATCGGTTCTTATCCAAGATCTCTTTATCTTTGAAACCAGTGATCCGATCGACAATGTGAACCAGGTGACATCTCTTTTCCTTCCGAAGGACCAGTTAACCTATTCTGTCAGCGCATCTTCTTCAACAGGAATCCTTACTCGTAACGTTGATCTTTCAAAGAGCGTTGAGCTCAGAAAGTGTTTCGAGCATTTGTTCGTTCTCCCGCCTCTTGAACTTGGTATTCTGGGAATATCTTGTTAATCCATGGTGGTATATATTGATAATATGCTTGCCTATTCGATATCTATGGAAGGACATGGAAGATCATCTGTGTCTCTTTCTCTCGAGCTTCGTGAGCACTGCCTGTGTGCAAAGTCTCAAAGTGAGAATTCTGACTTTTTGATGTCACCTATCTCGGCCACGTCCTTCTGCTAAATACATTACTTCAACTCTGGAATCAGCAAGTCCATTGTTAATTCCATCCTCCATCTTCAACCAATCCGGAGTTGTTCCTTGTTGGCAAGTTATCATCGTCGTTCCGCTGAAGATTTCCTCAAGGCTGCTAGATCTCTCTCAATCATTTCAAGAAGAACATGGAGTTCTTTCACCTCAATCTCGTTAAGTAATCTCTTGAAACCCTCCCGCTCTATCGTCTATGCTCAATCCACCGGAGGCCATGAAGACCTTCCAGATCTTGTATTCTGTCTATTCAAGTGGTGCTATCTTTTTCTTTGTCTGTGGAACCTTGCAGTTGTCTCCGTAATCTTCCTTCATATCTTTCCGGTGGCTTGGTACTTCAGACATGACGACAACATCATCATCTTTATCTATATATGAATCCGGCGAATCGTTTGCATCTATCCTTGTTTTCTAACGAAGTTCCATGAGCTATTCTTGTCAATACATTTAGTCTGTTTCGGTAGTTGGGTTGCATGGTTTTCTTATTCATGTGCGGAGTAATGCTTTGAGTGCGGGATGGAGTAGCTACCATACCACTACTCTTATCATTCGCTCTTGTACATTGAATTGGTGAATTAATGTGATTTCACTCATTCCACGGAAGTTAGAAGTGACCTTTATCCCTTGATACTTTTACTTCCGTCCTTGTTTTTCCGGAGTGCTCTTTCGAAGAAAGTAATCAATAATCTCTTGTTGGTGATCTCACCCTTTCTACACGGAGCAAAATCCTAAATTATCTGGTGGAAACAAACGCAAACCTTTTTCTATCCTCGTCTTTCTACCGAAGCTCAATATCCCCAAACAAGATGAAAGGAAACTATCTCTCTCTTTGTTTCATCAATTCTTTTTCTGTGGTAAAGCCAATTATGGTTGATGCCATCAGCCGCAAATCTATTGCGTTAGCCTCAAGGCTAAAGAAAGCAATAAGTATCTCTACAATAAACTCCAGATCCTCCATATTCTTTGCTTCTCGGGATTCCACCATGATCTGGCTTCACATCCATCTCTGGAAGTTATATCTGCGCACCTCAATTGCGTGATCCTTGGTTCTTACCGGCGCAACAAGAATCTAATCCGACGATGTCTAACTAAATCTTTCTGTTGATATCAAGGGACTCTATTGTTTGAAGGCAATATTGTTTCCGAACTTCATTTCTCAAATCCGAGAGGAGATACGATGCTATTGTAATAGTGGTTCAAAACCTCTCCAATCTAGCTCCTTTCTTCCGGCGAGACAAAGATTCATCCTCTCTCGTAACGGTAAATCTTTAATCTTAATGGTGTGTCTTTCTTTATCCATGATACATCATCTTGTCCCTTCTTTCACAAGTGGTTATATTCTTTTATCATGATTCTTGGGAAAACCGGAGCTATGCCCATCCTATCCTTCTTGTCTCACGACAATCCTTCAACTCTTCTAACCCGTTGTTTCTCAAGAAAAACGCAAGACTCGCAACAAGTCTAGCAAGTTTGCAAGGTGCAGTGGTCGCACCATTCTGTTGATGAAGCCACTTGGGAACGTGAAGATGAGCTCCGTGCCAAGTATCCTACCCTCTTTGTGTCTTCTTCTTCATCCTAGAATCTCGGGGCGAGATTCCTGTTTAGTGGGGGAGAGTTGTAGCATCCCAATTGTCTAACAATTGTAATGCTACTTGGTCTAGTAATATAATGGCCACTTTATATATATAATTGTTGCATCATAATTATATCATGCTCATGTCATCATGCCACCTTGCATTTGAGCATCATATAAAACCCCTTTTCATTTGGTTCTTCTCTCATATGCATCATTAATTGTATTTGCCTCTTGATATTGTATTTGGTTATTGATATATTGTTTAAATGCCCAAGTTGAGTTGGGGGCATATCTTTTATTCCACTCCACCACCCTTTCTTCCACCACCTTATAATTCCACCATCCCATTATCCATGAGCTTGTATTTTATTTTCTTTTGGTATTTAATCTAGCTCATGGGAGATAGGGTGGATCTACTCCTACAAATCCTTAGCTTGGCCCTTAATCCATCTTTTGGGAATGCATAAGAATAATGCCATGTTAATATTATTGTTTTCACAAGAATAAGCATGGCATAAATTATTTTTGCATGGGCCATGCAAGGATCACCACATTCTAGTCCTTTGGGATTTTATATGAATTTAGAGTGGTGTATATCTCTTGGAGCTCTCCCTTCTCTCTCAAATCTTTCACCTTGTTGGTTTATTTCTTTTTTCCTAGTGCCCATCAAGCTTTTCTCACATGTGTATGCCATGCATGGCCATGTAAAATATTTTCCATCCCCATCTTGTGTCCTCCTTTGTTATATTTGGTTTTTGAGCGAATCAACCTCTATCCCTTTCTACCACTCCTTTGTTGTTTGTTTTTGTTTGAGCTTGCTAAAACCCTAAACCTAATCCCTCATCTAACCCTAGTTACACCCTACCTCATCTCCACCTCTCTCACCTCACCCTCTCCTCTCACCATGTCGAGCCTCCCCTTGATGCCCCCCCTGGCCACCCCTCCCTAGATACCTAACCACCCGAGGCTGAAGCCCTACCCCAACCCTAAAACCCTAACCCGAGGCTACCCCAACCTGGCCCGAGCCTCCCCTCTCCTCTCTCTTGCTCTTCTCTCTGCCTGGCGTGCCCCACCCAAACCTACCTCCTTGGACGCCCCCTGGTCCCACCTGGCAGCCTACCCGTGCCTGCCCTGGCCTCCCAGCTCGAGCACGTGAAGGGAGAAGGAAAAGTGGCCGAAGCCACCTTTCTCTGCCCCACTCCCCCCACGGCACCCCCTCTCCTCTCCCGTCCCTATCTACCCCTCTCTCTCGCATGCTTCCTTCCCCAGATCCGCCCCAGGGCCCTGCCCTCTCCCCTCTCTTCTCCATCGCCACCGTCTACCCCCAACGCCGGCCACCGTCTGCTCCACCGACGCGGCTTCGACCCAGCCGACGAGCGCGACGTGGAGGTGATCGAGGAGGACGAGGAGATCCCCCTGCTTCGCCCTGGACCCGCCAGCGAGGAGGAGAAGCCCCAGGCGCGCCAGTACCGACATTCCCCGACGAAAAACCCTAGCCCGCCGTTCGCCTGCCTCGTCGACGCCCTGCTGCTCCCCAAGCCGATCTGCCGCCACCGACCCACTCCCGGTAAGCCTACGATCCTCCCTGACAACCTCTGGTTCACCCTCGCCTCCTGGCCACCTAGATCCCGCTGACGAACGCTCTCGGTGCGCTGGTGTGCATGTGCTTCTGCACGTCTTTGCGCCGCGCCACACCCCACTTAGCCGCCTATTCCCCCTCCTTACAACAACGCCAGGCCACCGCAGCGGTTTCGCCCTCCGCGCGCACGCCCAGGTCGCGGATTCGAGTTCCCTGCGCCGCGCGCCGTTCGCTGTCACCGATCGGTCGTCAGTAGGTTCAGAGAAGAACAACAGTGGCCGTGGCCCTTTTGCGCATAACCCCCCCCTACGTTTTTGTCTACTCAACCCGCACTCCTCGCTAGCCCCATCGTCAGCCTCTCTGTTCGTTTTGCAAAAACACCCCCGCAGATAAATGCCCTTAACCCGCACAGCCCTCGGACCGCCCACGTGTCGCATACTACTCAGGTTAAGCTGGGTGACGCGCGCGCGTGCCCCCCCCCCCCCCCGCTGCTGGCCCCACTTGTCATTCGAAGAGGCTAGGTAAAGCCGCGGTGAGAAAACCTTTTCTGTGTCGCCCAGTCAGCAGCTGGCCCACTTGTTTGTGACTGTGGCTAGGACTGGGCTGGGTGACAAAAGTAATTCTGATTTCTGTTTTGATTCAAATCTTTTAAAAATTATTTCAAATTCAAATTCAAATCAGTTTTATAATAACTTTTAAAATACAAATCCAAATAATACAAATGATATATGTTTTGAGATCAGAAAAATTGTGAGGAATTCAAATATGCCCTTCAAAATATATTTTGGACACTTTAATTTTCGGGTCGATTAAAATTACAATAAAATGCCCTTTTTCTTAATTAATTAATAACTTTTGTTTTATAACTCCAAATTTAACAAATGATATGTCTAAATCGATCAGCGCGACGAGACCTTTCTGTTTATGCATTCCATGTTCTGAATTGCAGCATGCATCATATAAATATAAAGTATACAGCAACTTATTTGGGTATAAAATGTGACTAAAACTCAATAAAATGCTTTATTCTTGTATACCACACCTCACCCATGCCATGCTACATTATTGCCATGCAAATTGTGCATCATTCATCATGGCATGATTGTTTGCTTGTCGCATTTTATTCTTATGCTTGTGCACTTTATTTATGTTGGCCCTTGTTTGTTTGGTTCTTCTTCGAATAGACGCTGAGTAGGGGATTCATCAAGAAACCCAGGAGCACTACCTAGATCCTTCTCTCGATTCAACTGAGCTGCCAGGCAAGCACTACCACATGCTTCCATACATATAGTACCTATTGCCTCTATCTTATTCTTGCATCATTGAGTCGCGATTGCATTAAACTGGAATCCCAAGTACTGCATAGCCTTTACTTTTAAACCCCACCGAAGCTTGTTCCTCCATCCCATGAGCCATTACTACAGGAGTTGTTTGAGCCATGCGAGTCGTAGAACAGCATGTGTAGGGTATGTGAGTGTCTGATGGATAACGAGGTACCTAAACAACTTAACCTGAGTAGTATGGGATAACTAATGAAAGTGGCACCAGTGAGCAATATCTGCTATTTGGTTTTTCATGCTCACTTGTGTCCCGTAGGACCCCGAGTACTTGATTCCTGTTCCTTGAATATTCGCGCTATCCACATCCGGGATGCTTATGGGACCCCCCTGAGCCAGAGCTTGATTCATTCTTATTTCTTGGGGCCACAAACTAGTTTGAGGTTTTATTTACTATCTTGTACTTATGCCATGCTTTACTGCTTTATTTAAGAATTGTGCGAGGTACTGCACCTATACTGTTTAGGATCGGGACACGATTTCGCGGTATCGACAAGCCCAGTCACACTTTCGGGTTCCCAGTCGTTTACAGCCGTCCACCCAAACCTTGAGTCCGTCTCGGAGCCGTCCAGCTTCGTTGCGGGTATACTTAATGGGGTGGCCCCCTGAAATATTTCTGAATCTTGTGATTGCTTTGTCATGACTGCCTCGTTGGGTTTTGATTTGGTTTTTCCGAGGTTGATCGAGTGTGTGTTGCTATTTGTGCACCCCTGCAGGGTAAAACTTTCTGAAAGCCATGTCCGCGGTTATGGACGACTTGGAGCACAGTTTCTCGATCATAGACAAGTATAACTAAAGTACCGCTTTTAATTTGACTAAGTAACTCACTAGTAAATAGTGCAACACTCATGGAATGGATAATAAAACTGCCAACGGATGGGGGGCGTTCGTCCGCTTCCTCGTTTGTAAGCGAGGAGGAGGATGGATCTGTTAATATTACTGTTATAACCGTTGTTCTTAATTCACGGACATCCGTCTATCTTTGGTTAGGCGGATGGTTAGCGAGTATCTATAGAATTGATAGGTATTATCTTTTGTTGCAATTGCGTCACCCCAGGTTGTGTCCCCTTTAGAGGCATAAAGACTTGCTGAGTACCCCTAGGGTCTCACACGATAAATTATTTGATTCAGATGAACAGGTACACTCACGAGATGGATACTGGGTAGAGGAGACGGACGATGTGGGCAACGATCATTCGGTGTAGAGATTCCGGGAACGGGGATCCGTGAGATCTGTGGGCGGGATGTGTTTATTTATGGGGCATCTTATGCCGATTTGCTTCTTATCCGTACTCGGATCTTGTTTTCCGTTTCCGCCTGATACTCTGATGTTTGATGTATGAGGAGGTATCCTAAACTATATATCTATCTAGGATATTTGGATCTTGCCGTATGGCGTTGCAATATTTCTATTTCTTTTAGACGGAATGGCTCTGAGGACTGTTGTATGGTGGCTTGCATACATACTCATTTGTGTATGTAGTTGATCCCTTCGCCTGCCGATTACGCCGCCCGTTCTTGTCCCGATGTTTGGAAATGGTTAGGACGGCCGGAAGGTCTACCTGTGAGTGGCATTTGGGCCCCACCGTACTATTTTAACCATTTCCGCTCGTCCAGGCTTGTAACTAGGAGCGTAATTCACCGAGGTAGTTACACTAGGGTGGCGCGGGTCCCCCTGGCCACGCTAGCCCTAGGTATGGTCCCCTTAAGGCTCCACCGACCTTTCCCTTTCGCCTATATATACGACTCCCCAAGACATAAACCCTAACGCGGGCAGAAATCCACGAAAAGGTCCGCAGCGCCGCCACCACTGAAGGGGAGATTCGAGGGACAGAAGTCTCTGATCCGACACCCTGCTGGGACAGGGAAGTGCCCACGGGGCCATCTCCATCGATCTCCACCACCATCTCCATCGCCGTTGCTGATTCCCATGATGAGGAGGGAGTAGTTCTTCTCAAGGCTAAGGGCTCTACCAGTAGCTATGTGTTCATCTCTCTATGCATGATCTTGTTATGATCATGAGCTTTGTAATCAACTAGATCTACTTTTCTACTCAAGTGGTTCAATAGATCTCCAGCTCTCCCCACGTGTGTGAAAGTGACAGCGTGCACACCGTGGTGGCACTTTGGCTAGAGTTTACATAAATACTCAAGTGCTTCAATAGATCTTTGCTCTCCCCACGTGTGTGAAAGTGACAGCGTGCACGCCGTAGTGGCACTTAGGCTAGAGTTCATAAATATTTATCATGAGTATATTTTGAGTTGGCTGTCTCTATAAAATTGTGGTGTTTGTTGGAACCATCTAGCGCTCAAGGTGACAATGTGGGGTTATCTAGATGGGGAAGGTGGACTTTGAGGTGTGCTTTTCTAGCCCTACCGTGGATTAGAGTGTCCAACCGGAGAGTACTCCAGGGTAGTATCATGAAGAGAATATATTTATTGAGAGTGTTCACTAGTGAAAGTATGATCCCTAGACCTTATTTCTAAACATTGAAACACCGTTTGCATCTAGATCTATTACATGTTTGCTTGCTTCCATCTTTTTGCCTTTACTCTTTTCCTCCCCACCAGAAGCTCTTTTCTGGCACCATTACCACATATAATCATCCATACCACTTCTATTTCACTATCTCTTTGTCGAACTAGTGCACCTATACACCTGACAAGTGTATTGGGTGTGTTAGGGACACAAGAGACTTCTTGTATTTGATTGCAGGGTTGATTGAGAGGGATACCTTTGACCACTTCCTCCCTGAGTTCGATAAACCTTGGGTATTCCACTTAAGGGAAACTTGCTGCTGTTCTACAAACCTCTACACTTAGAGGCCCAACAATTGTCTACAAGAATAGAAGTGCGTAGACATCATTTCCCTCTCTCTCTCTCTCTCTCTCTCTCTCTCTCTCTCTCTCTCTCCTTTCCACTGGCCAAGAGGACTTGGGGGAGGACTCGGCCAGGGCTGGGAACCCTGGCCGCCTCCCCTCCACCTATATAAGGAGGGGTGGGGCGCCCCATAGCCCCTCACCCCATAGACCTAGCCACCGGCGCCTCCCCTGTCTCCTCCATATCCTGCTCCGGTTTTGGCGAATCCCTGCAGAAATCTCTCCTCCTCCACCACCACCACCACACTGTCGTCTTATTGGGATTCCGAGGAGATCTACTACCTCCGTTGCCTGCTAGAACAAGAGAGAGAAAGGTCGTCATCGACTACCGTACGTGTGACCGACTGCGGAAGCGCTGTCGGAACATGGCGCCAGAAGGATCGTCTATACGATCTTGAGATCGGCAAGTGATCGACTTCATCAACCATGAGAATCCGATCTCGTTAAATGCACCGATCTCGTAGATTAGATCTCGGCTTAGTCATAGATTAGATCTTGGTTTTGTGTGTTCATGCGATAGAATTTTTTTGTTTTCCATACTATGAACCCTACAATAGTCTCAAGCACAAGGGAGTTAAATGTCTTGAGGTTTCCACCGGGCGTATCTACATGTCTCGTGATGTTGTTTTTGATGAGGTCGTTTTTCCGTTCAAGGAACTCCATCCAAATACCAGTGCCTTACTACACCAAGAAATTCTTTTACTCGACCAATCTCCCCACAATGTTGAACATGGGGGTGAATTTATTGATGATCCAATATTGACTAATTCTAATAATAGTGCTCCTAAGGTTTTACAGCATACACAACATATTACCGGTGAAAATTTGGTGTAAAACGGTGGAGATTTCATGCACAACGAAAAATTAGAAACATATGCTAATTCACCGATGGAATCTTCTCTGGGATCCTCATCCGTGGCGTCATATCAATTAACGCCCACGCGGTCTGGCTTGTTGATGACCCAAAAGTGTAGGGGATCGCAACTGTATTCGCGGGTAGTATTACCTAATTTATTGATTCGACACAAGGGGATCCAAATAATATTTGCAAGCCTTAACAACTGAGTTGTCAGTTCAGCTGCACCTGAAAATAGTTCTTGCTCACAGAAGTTTATCAATAGCAACAGTTTGGTAGTAGCAACAGCAAAGCAACAGCAACAATGAAACAGGAGCAATAGTAACAGTAACGGTAACAGTAGGATTCAAGTGCGGTAGGCATAGGGATGATGGACGGGCGTTGCATGGACGAGTCTAAACATGTAACTTCAAGATCTAGGGCATTGCATATAAATAATAATAAGCATCCAAGTACTAAACAATCCTAGGCATGTGCTCCATATATAGTCATACGTGCTCGCAATGAGAACTTGCACAACATCTTTTGTCCAGCCAGCCCGTGGCAACGGGGCCTCTAGGGAACTACTGGCAATTAAGGTGCTCCTTTTAATAGAGCACCGGATCAAAGCAATAACACTCCGTGAACACATGTGATCCTCACACCACAGCCATCCCCTCCGGTTGTCCCAATTATTGTCACTTTGAGGCCTTTGGATTCGGACAATGTATGTGTACACAACTTGCAGATAAGATCACAAACAATATTATCATAATGATTCAATAATAAGTTTAGATCTGAGATCATGGCACTCGGGCCCTAGTGACAAGCATTAAGCACAACAAGTTGCAACAAAATCAAATAGTACTAATAGAGATACTAGGCACTATGCCCCTAACAGATCTTATTCGATTACATGATAGAACTCATCCAATCCCTACCATCCCAAAGCCTACAGCGGGGGATTACTCACTCATGGATGAGGGAAACATCGGTGGTTGATGGAGATGCATTGGTGATGACGATGGCGATGATCCTCTCCAAATTCCTCGTCTCGGCAGGGTGACAGAACGGAGTTTCTGGATTCGAATCTTGGTTTCTGGTAGAGGCGGCGGAGCGGAACTCTTTCTGGAAAACTATCGACCCCCCCTGTTTTTAGGTCAGAATGCAACTTATAGGCGCGGAGGAAGGCCGAGGAGCTGCTTGGGGTGGCCAAACCTCCCCCAGGCGTGGGGTCAGTGGGCCCAAGGCTGGGGTGGGTCTGGCCCTCCCAGGCCTCCCCTCTGTCTCCCCTTCTAGATTCGTGGATCTTCTGGTGAAATATAATTTTTGGCATATTTTCCGGGATTTTTCCTGATAGTTGATTTTCTGCACAAAAACAAGACACCAAGATAATTTTGCTGAAAACAGCGTCAGTCCGTGTTAGTTGCATCCAAATCACACAAGTTTAGAGAAGAAACAATAGCAAAGTTTTCGAGAAAGTAGATACGTTTTGGACGTATCACTCGTCTAATCTCGCATCGCGCTCTGCTTAAGGGACCGTGTCGCGTAGCAGAACCACGTTCTCGCGCGCGTCTCCAGAATTGTCGCCTATATCTCCGGGATTTTTTGCGGACATTAGGAGCCTCATAGCTAAGGCATCTCTACCAGGCCGACGCATCCCGTCCGAACATGTTCGAACTTGTCCACGCGGACGGACGGGGCGTGCGTGGTGCCCCAGCGGGGTGACCCATTCGGCGAAACACGTCCGGCTCGACCCATCCATGCATCTAATCTGGGGCTTGGTTGCGTCGACCCGGACGCGCACGGACAGCGCGGGTGTCCTGCCCGTTGACCACCCGGCCCACCAGTCAGCCACCGTGGCGGTGATTCAGACGCGTGTAGCGGCACTGATTCAGACACAACCGTGACAATGATTCAGAGACGTTGCGCGGAAGGCTGACCGGCGGCAGCCTACGCCATCAATGACGATGATACGACACACTAACTAGCTGGACACATCAATACCGTCTCTTCGTCTTCCGCGCCAGCATCCGATGCCGGTCCTTTTTAACTGGCCGTTCGCGGCCATCTTCTCCTCACAGAACACCATCCTCTCCTCCTTCTCATTTTCGTTCCCCACTACCTGTAGCTAGCCATGGCCGGCAGCGCTGGATCGAAGGGAGGGCGCGGCGGCCGTGGACGTCGAGGGAGGCGTGGAGGACGTAGCCAAATCACCGCGCCACCACGCTCTCCCTCACCACCGTCGTCACCCGAAGATTTCGACTAGGCACGCAATTCGCCATGGCCATCCACCTTGACATGCCGCACGACAGGCTGCTCCTCTCCCGCAGGTTCGTGATGCTGATCTGCGACGAGCCGCCACTGCCGCTTGTCATGCTACGGGCGAACGACTTCAGGACAACAAGGTACCTAGTCCATCTGCAGTTCGACCACCACGGCTAGATGTACCTCGGCAACGGATGCGAGTGCTTCGCCCGCTCGCACCAGATCGAGGTGGGCAACATCCACGTCTTCAAGTACGACGACGAAGGAAATTTCAGCGTCAGCGTCTTCGACCACACCATGTGCCGCCGCTGTTACCACTCCGACTCCTCCTCCGACTTCGACGAGCAGGCTAGACTATGCGCGGGCCATGTATGATGTATGAATATAGGCATTGGACATTTGCAATAAAAATCTTTATTCAAGCCCTAAAATATTTGTTATAAGCACACCACACAACCTAAAACTACGCGCGGCCGCCGGCGCTGGGAGCGGCGGCTGCGACGGGTCAGAGACATCATTCGTCATTGAGAGAATTGATGATCGCTCACTGCGTTTGCACCTCCTCTTCAGCTCGGTCGAGGCGGGCACGCAGGGAAGCGTCATCAGGATTGGTCTGCACCACTTCCCGGAGGTCGGCGCGCACCAATGCCAGCTGGTCCCATCGCCGGTACTCCGGCAGAAAGACGCGTTCCCCCACCGCCATCGTGAAAGACTCGCCGGTGGTCACGTGACGGTTGTAGAAAGGGCGACGCGACGGGGTGCGCATCCTGTAAATTCGTGGGCGCCTCGGAATCGGAGGAGGCAGCACGTCCGGTAACTTCGGTGGGTTCGGCCACCATGGGGGCAGGGGCCGTTTGGGCACTTCTTCTCTGCCGACGTTGGGGTTGCCACGGAGCTCGTCGAGCCGACGCCGGCGGCCAGACATGGTGGTTTTTTGAGCTGTCGGTGGTGCAGGTCTGATCGTAGATAGCTCGGTGGCCTTCCCTATTTATGGCTACGTCTCAATGCGGCGGGAAACACCCAGAACTCGCGGAAAGCAGCGGAAAAAAAAGACAGGAGACGGCGTGGTGGAATAAAGACACCGATAATACGTCGGCACTGGCGATGACCAGGCGTGAATAAATGAGTCACACCACTGAGCGCGGTCGGCCGGACAGGCCTGACCCCGGTCTCAAACCGACCATGGCCCAACCTAAACGGGCAGAAACAAACCCTTTTAAATCATCCGGATAAATCGGCTTCGGTGAAGATGCCTAATGAGCTAGTAGGATCATCCGTGGACACGCGCAACACCGAATCGTTTGGAGCTGCACATGCAGGCAAATAGCGACAGCAGTACGCATGCAGGGAGCAGTACACATCCAGATAATAGTGCAAGACAAGACAATGGCAGTAGTGTTGCTGATTCGGGCAGCACTCCAGGATTTTCCGCTCCTTCAAATGTTGTACCAAGTTTTGCAGCTCCAGGTGTTTCTACACGTCCTACAACACGTTCATCTAGTGGCATTTTGTACTTCTGATGAACCGGTCAGTTTGCAGGATGCTTTAGCAAATAAAAGGTGAAAACAAGCTATGGATGAGGAGTACGATGCTCTCATGAAAAATAAAAAATGGCACTTAGTTTCTAAAAGAAGTGGAGCAAATATTATTGATTGTAGTTAGATATATAGAATCAAGATAAGAGCTAATGGTTCTATTTACAGGAATAAAGCAAGATTAGTGGCAAAAGTATTTAAGCAACGCTACGGCATAGATTATGAAGACACTTTTAGTCCTGTTGTTAAAATTGCCACTGTTGGACTTGTTTTGTCCATTGTTGTTTCCACGGGATCAGTTGCGGACCCAGGAATTTATCAAAGCCTGGGCTGTCACATCCCAAATTTTAGATTTGGTCTTGAATATCATTCATATCATTGCATCATGCTTTTCCATACAAAACCGTCGATCTAAATGAATCGGCGAAACGCTATTTTCGAAACCCTATTCTATTCTTCTACGAGGCTCCTGCGGGAGGCTTTGGTAGGACTAGCGTTGTCCACCCTTGTAGCCTAGTGGTTTCGGTCAACCATTGACCCTAGATTGTTCCCCTCGATTTTACAAAACCGTAGGAGCAAGAATCGCTCGATTCGGAGCTTGTACGGAAAAGTTGTGGCCGTTTTATTAAAGGATAGAAAAACGGTCCGATTTTCGGGCCATTTTCGATTCCTTTTCCAACACCGCGCCCGAATCGGACTAGGACCCCGCGTGGGGCCCACAAAAGGAGGACCCCCACCTGGCCGAGCCGCCACCCCGCCCCGCACGCCCTCGGGAACCGCGCCCCACACCCCGCCGCCTCGATCGCCGCCTCCACCTCGGGATCGCCCCGCCTCGCCGCCTCCTTGAAACCCGCGCCAGCGCCGCCTCTCCTCCACGCCGCCGCCGGCCGCCAAGACCCCGCCGCCGTCGCCCCTCGCCCCCGAGCCCCCAGGTACCTGCGCGACCGCCGCCCCGCCTCCTCGTTTTCCGCGCCGCCGCGCCACCCTCTTCCCGCGGTCGCCGCCCGCGCCACGCCCCGCCGCCGCTCGCAGCGCTCGCCTGCGCGCGCTCGCGCGCTGCCGCTGCTGCCGCCGCCTCGCCTGCTGCGCGCTAGCGTGTCTTCGCGCGCGCACACGCTGCACACGCACGCACACGCCGTCTTGCGACGTCGCGTTGACTACTTGAACCGCGCGCTGATCGTTTTCCCCTACGGCGCAGGTAACCATCGTCGCCGGAACCGATCGCCGCACTGTCCGGAGTTCGTTTCGTCGTTTGCCTCCGGTAAGCCTGCAGCCACCGTTAGATCTCAGATCAGTGGTTCAGATCAGTCGTTGACCGGTCAGACTCAGACGTTGACTAGTCAGACGCCCAGTCAGCGCCCAGTCAGCAGACGCGTTGACCAGTCAACAGACACAGTTGGCTGGTTAATTTCGTTAATCGTTTTAGTTGACAGATTTCGGTAGAAACTTATAAATTGCGTAGAAATTAAACAGCTTGGCCAAAAATTGCAAATAAAATATGTGTAGGTTCAGTAAGTCGTGTAGAATCTTGCTGTACCTTTGGTTTAGACTTTTACAGCAAGATTTAGTACAGTTTAATCAATTGAGTTAATGGCCTTTTCGGAGTAATTAATTCGTAGAAAAAGATCCGTAGCTCCAAAAATTGCGTATGATATGTCCCTGGATTCAGTGGAACGAGGGGAATCTCATCGTGAATTAAAAAGATAGCCTTACAGTAAAAACTTCTGCAGAAACTGTCTAGTGGCTTTCTGCAGTGTTTTAATTACTCGGGGAGTTTTAGCGAATTATTTGAGTTCTAGCTCTAGTTTTGAGCATTACTTTTCACTTAATAGTTTTCCTTGCGCTAAAACTATTTTCCATGCATGCAATCAGTACCTCTACTGATTTCTATTATGTGGTGCAGCTGTAGCACCAATTCACTTGCCTTGCATACCTTCATGCATCATCTTTGTTGCATATGCTTGTGAATTGTTTGTTTATGATTGCAATTGTATCGTGTAGATTGTGACGAGTGCGACGCTTGCTCGTGTGTGGATTGTTCTTCCGACCGCTAAACCAAGGCAAGTAGATGCTACTTTGTTCATGATATCGTCCTACTATTTTCAATGCATTGTCGTGTATTTTTTAGATGCATGTGTAGGATGATACTATCGCTATGCTATCTCCTATTATGTGGTAGGACCTTCCTTGTAGATGAACCACCGTTGGTAGATGTGCTTAGTCATGCTATGTTGAACGAGGGCTGGGTTACATCATTGAGACTTGTTTCTAAAAGTATTGTTTTGTGAAAACTAAAACAACTTAATCAATGAATCTCCTGGGTGTGATGGTATTGATAATTTTTGGTGGTTTTATTGCGGAAAGGCACCCAAGTATCAAGAGAGAATGATTGGCTTCTTTATTGTGTAGCTTACGTGTACAGCCATGTGCCAATAATGGAATGGGCGGTTGGTTGGACTTAGTAGGTTGTGGTAACTCGAACCCGCGTATCCAGAGATGTAGAATTTTGGTAGGTTGGACCGGTGCGCGTCGGGATTGAGAAGCTACTTCCCGAACAGTCTCTTCTTGGACTTCTCGCTATCATCACTCAAAATGAGAGTGATGGTACGAGCTGGGATGGCCAAGTCACATGGGTAAAGTGTACTAACCCCTGTAGGGTGTATAATCTAATCGATTAGCCGTGTCACCGGTTATGGACATCTGAGTTGCTTGATACTGATTCCATGACATGTTTCTCGCTCATTCTAATTTTATAATTGTTTTAATATTGTTGGGTTAACTTAATTGGGATCTTTTCAAAGAAAATCAAAAACTGTTTATGAAAGTAGGAAAAAGTTATTTGCAAATGCAAGCCAGACACAGCTCCAATTGCCAAATATGCATGTAGATGTTAGTGCTATTGTCTCCATTACTAGCTCTACTTGCCATACATTCCATGTATTGACCCTTCGGGGCTGCTACGTTTCATGTTGCAGGTTATTCCGATTCTGAGTAATCGATATAGGCCACGGTACTCCACTCGGCACTTGTTCACTTGTGGGCAATTTGAAGAATGGAGGATTTACTTTATTTATGTTGCTACCTGAATAATTTGAGCTAGCTTTGGGCTAAGCTTTTATTGTAATAATGGTACTCTGGATCTTTGTTATTCATGATACACGGAGTATCTTATTCTATTGTGGGCCAATGAACCGATCCAGGGATTGGCATGTCACATAGAAGCCTCGGTCTTTTCAGAACCGCGGTGTTACAAGATGGTATCAGAGCCCGTGTGTCGACTGTAGGATCGTGACCTAGGATTGGATTAGGAAGCCATAGAATTATTAAAGCCTATATTAACTCTGTCTTTCACCCTCGTAAATTCTTACCATATGCTATTCTCAAACTTTCCTCTTTTACTTGATAGATGGGAGAAGTCAGGACTGAGTATGCCACCATGGAGTCACCAAGGCCCTTTGCAAGGCAGTTAGCACAGCTCTCGCAGTCATTGGGATTGCCACTGCCCATATTCAAGGGAAGAAGGTTGTACACCTATGGATATGGAGAGGATGCATGGGAGATCACTACCTTCATATTCAGAGATGCCGCCTTGCCAAACCCCGTGCACTTTATCTACACCAAGACATACTGCAACTGGGGACTTGGAATCAACTTGGCCATACATGAAGCCCTGTCTCGCCAGTGCCATAATGTCCGACACCTACTGCCAGCAGATTCACCCTACCGTGACTATGGGAGGCGTGATGAAGATGGGCACATTGTGGTTACCCCGGGCGACAGGAACAACATGCCGCCCCGTCGGAGGCACATAGAAGACATGGAAAGGGAGAATGGAGCTCTACCTGAGAAAGTGATGATGATAAAGGAGATTGCAGATTTTGCTAGCAATGGTATGGTGGTCCAAGGACAGGAGATTGACACCTTGCATGAAGCTGTGGGAGTTCTGGAGAATGCCCTGATAGCCAGAGATGCAACCATAGCTCATCTTCATGGTACGGTGCAGGAGAACACCCAGAACATACAACAGTTGCAAGGGACCGTCCAGGAAAGGGATCAAACTATTGAAGCTATGACAGCCCAGATTGCCGCTCTCCAAGCGCAGCTGAATCCACCCTCTGATGATGACAATGGAGATGATGGCAACAATGGGGATGATGATGACAGTGGGAACGATGATGATGATGAGGACGAGGATGATGACGATGGAGACGATGATGGTGGAGGAGATGAAGCTGTTGCTGTTGAAGCTGAGAGTGAAGAAGAGGAGGATCCAGAAGAGGTGGAGTTTGAGATCTCAAGTGATGATTCAGGAGAGGTGTACACTCCGCCGCCATGGTTGTACCGTGAACCGAAGCGCCAATGCATGACCGCAAGGACCTACCGCAACCTCTTCAAGGAGTAGATAGAAGTCCACCAATTAGTCCACGTTAGGCAAATTCGTTAGGATTAGTCTCGATCGATGTGAAACTTAGTTCGTGTAAGTTTAAAAGTGTTTAGTTGCTTATTTGTGTACTCCAATATCCCAGGAATTATTTGTGCGAATTTTATGAAAGAGTTATGGCAAGTTTGGTTACTATCTGTGTTATTTTCGCTGCAGTTTTTCTGCTGATACAGCAGTACTGTACGATTTTTCATATTTTTCTGGTAACTCAGAAAAATCTAAAAAATATTGTTCTGATGCGAAACTCTCTGTACTGTATGTGAAAAAATCAGCTAAATTTTCTGACGAGTTTAAGTCAGGCGAAAAAATTCGTGAACACTGCTGGACTGTTCTGGCAGATTGCTGTTTTTGTTGTTTAGTTGATCAACTGTTTAGTTAACCATTGCCAACTCTTGTAAAACTATTTCAGTAGGTATATACTGCTAGGATAACCCCTGGGATGTTGTTGGATCACTTGTTTGTTGATGTGTTGCTTGCTTGTGATTGTCTGCTATTGTGTGTTGTTGATTGATCATATGCATGGGTAGAATCCTATTGTCGTAGTTGATTCTTTCTAAACTTACCTGTGCTGAACCGCAGATGCCTCCCCGCCGTCACCCCACTGAGTTGGAGCAGCTCATGGAAGCTCAGGCACAGCTGACCCAAGTGATGACCCAATTCATGGCAAATCAGAACAACAACAATGGAAACAATCAGCCTCAGGGAGATGCTCTCACCAGATTTCTGAGGCTAAGGCCAGCTAAGTTCTCTACTGCAACGGAACCAATGGTAGCTCTCGACTGGTTGCGTTCAGTCAATAAGGATCTAGTAACTATTGGATGCACTGATGCTGAGAAGGTGAGGTTTGCCGCTCACCTACTGGAGGGACCAGCCACTTCTTGGTGGGACACATTTCAGATCACCCACCCGCTGGATACCGTGACTTGGGCAATGTTTGAGGAAGGTTTCAGGACCAACCACGTGTCATCAGGAGTTCTGAGCCTGAAGAGGAAGGAGTTCCGCAACTTGCGCCAAACCAATCGCTCCGTGGCCGAGTAGATTGAGGAGTTCAACAACCCGTCCCGTTATGCACCTGAGGATGTTGACACTGATGCAAAAAGGAGGGAGAGATTCCTGGATGGCCTCAGTGATGAGCTTTTAGTACAGCTACTGGTGGTTTATTGCCCCACTTTCCAGGAGCTTATGGACAAAGCCAGGATCTTGGAAGGGAAGCACAAGCAGGTGGAAAGCCGCAAGAGAAAGAACAATAATCACCACTCTGGTTCACACCACAAGTCTCGCATTTCATATGATGGATACTCCAAGCATGGAGGGAGTGACCATGGGAGCCATGACCGCCACCACCATGGAGGCGATGGGCATCGCCATGACAACCATAGGAGCAGCCACCACAGCCACAAGGGAGGACACTCTCACCACTCTGGAGGACACGGTGGACATGACCGCAACCGTGATCGCAGCTTTGTGAAGAAGGATCTGAGTGAGGTGACATGCTTCAAGTGTAAGCAGAAGGGACACTATGCTGACAACTATCCGGAGAGGAAAGGACTGAAGCCAACCAACAACGAGAAGGCCACAGTGAACCACATGAATGTGGAGGAGATTCCAGATGAGCCTGACCTTGTGATTGGTAAGTTTCCAATCAACACTTACCCTGCACTTATACTTTTCGACACTGGTGCATCACATTCATTCATATCAAGGGCATTTGTGGATAAGTATAAGCTACCTACGGAGTCTATGAAAAGGTCTATTAGAGTGAGTTCACCCGGAGGAGATATGATAGCTAGCGCGGGATGCCGCGACTTGACTGTGAGGATTGGAACACGCAACTTCATTGCACATCTAGTAGTGTTGGAATCACAGGGATTAGACGTTATTCTGGGTATGGATTGGATGTCTATGCATGGGGGACACATAGATTGTGCACAGCGAGCTGTTTCACTCAAAACCCCGGATGGTAAGAGAATTAGATTCAAGTCGGCTGTACGACCAGGAAGGTGTAAGCTGAATTCTCTTAAGAGGGTTAGCATGGGTACTGTGCCAGTGATTAGGGATTACCCCGACGTGTTTCCGGAAGAGCTACCAGGAATGCCACCTGACAGGGAAGTAGAGTTTCTTATCGACCTGATGCCGGGAACAAGACCTATAGCAAAGAAACCATATAAGATGGATGTGGATGAGCTGAAGGAATTGAAGAAGCAGTTGAAAGAGCAGCTGGAAAAGGGATTCATTCAGCCTAGTTCGTCGTTATGGGGTGCACCTGTTCTGTTTGTGGAGAAGAAAGACAGTAGCAAGAGATTAGTAGTGCACTATCGCTCGCTGAATGAAGTAACCATCAAGAACAAGTACCCTCTGCCGAACATAAATGATTTGTTTGATCAACTGGAAGGAGCAAAGGTGTTCAGCAAGATTGATCTGCGATCAGGCTACTTCCAATTGAAGATCCGGGAGCAGGACGTACCAAAAACCGCCTTCACCACTAGGTATGGTTTATATGAGTATACAGTTATGTCTTTTGGACTAACGAATGCCCCGACATATTTCATGACCATGATGAACAAGGTATTTATGGAGTACCTGGACAAGTTCGTGGTGGTGTTTATTGATGACATACTGATATATTCCAAGGATGATGCTGAGCATGAGAAGCATCTGCGACTGATTATGGAGAAGCTGAGGGAACACAAGTTGTATGCCAAATTCAGCAAGTGTGAATTCTGGCTTAACACCGTTGGGTTTCCTGGACACGTAGTGTCAGGAGAAGGAGTCGCTGTTGATCCAAGCAAAGTGACTGCAGTGACTGAGTGGGAAGCGCCCAAGAATGCGGGAGAGATTCGAAGCTTTTTGGGACTTGCTGGATATTACCGGAGGTTCATTGAAAACTTCTCCAAGATTGCTAAGCCAATGACTGAACTTCTGAAGAAGGAGAGGAAGTTTGAATGGTCAGACACATGTGAAGCCAGCTTTCAGGAACTGAAGCGTCGACTAGTGACCGCGCCTGTTCTGTGTTTACCAGATCTTCAGAAGGATTTCCAAGTGTACTGTGATGCTTCTCGACAGGGACTTGGGAGTGTGCTGATGCAAGATGGGAGAGTAGTGTCATATGCCTCGCGACAACTCAAACACCATGAGCGGAATTACCCCACACACGACTTGTGTGGCGCCCCACAAAATCCACTACTAGAAAATCGCCGCGTTTGTGTTTTGTGCATCATCATGACATCATCATGCATGCCTTGTCATAAAAGTATAATACAAAATCCTATTTTGTTTTTTTATAATACTCCCCTTCTTTATTTCAAAATACAAACCCTAGATCTATCTGGATATTTTATTTATCTAAAAACTAATTACAAACATCTTTTAAATATTAAATAAATAAAAAAAAGTTTATATTATTTTTGGGAGGCAGCCAGCCAGGCCCAAAAGCCCAGCCGGCCACCTCCAACCAAACCCTAATCCTAACACTAGACAAACCCTAGAAACCCCACCTACTCCTCTCCCTGTCGCCTCCACCCACACAACGCACACAGCAACACACCCCGCACTCACCCTGGTCCCATCCTTGGCCCCACCCCCGGGACCCACTCGCACGCTCCCCCACTCCCTCTATCCCCTCCCCGCGATTTCCGTCCCCAACCCCAATCCCCTCGCAGGGCTCCCTCGACCCAAGCCCCGCACGCCAGGAACCTCCCGCCGCCTCCCTCGATTCCCCAGCAGGCGTCGCCGCCTTCCTATACCACCTCGCCTTGCTCGCCCTGTAGGACCTCAGCTACTGCCGCTCCTCCTCTCACCTCTCCTTTGCTCGGGTCGCCAAGCCCCACCGCTACCAGAAGCTTCCTCCGGCCCTGCCGCCCTGCGACCCCCTCGCCGTCCCGGCGCTTCGTCGCCACCGCCGCGTCCTCCTTCCCGAGGCAGCGACCACCGCCACCGGAGCCCCGCCACCTGCAGCCGCGTCGTCGGGCCTGCCTCACCTGTTGCCTGCAACGCTGTCCGCCGCCTCCCCTGGCCATCGTCGCGCCGGCGACCCCTCCTCTGCCTCTCCTTCGCGGTGTCCATCTCCTCTGCAGCGGCCGTCCCCACCAAGCATGTCGACCATGCGAGCTTCGGCCGGCCCTGCCGCTCGCCGCCTTGGCCTCCTCCTCCTCGACCCGGTGTGGCCATGTTGTCCCTAGGCCTCCCGACCGTGGTGCCGCGTCGCCGGATTCCCACGCGCTGTGCCCTCTCGCAAACAGTGACGCCTTCCTGCCACTGGCCCTCTGTTGCTTTGCATGCTCGACCTCGCCTGGCACTATGCCGCTAGGCCTGTGTTAATCTTGTTTTGTTTCCCTGCAGGTTGTTTTCAACAGTTCCTATGCTTAGGGGTGTGCAACGCCTCTTTGTACCCGCACTTATCGATTTGTTTATCATCGCAGCGCTAGTGCGCCTCCGTTCAAAACCCGGTGCCACCAAGTTCTGTGTCTCCAAGATCTTTCGACACGGCTACAAGTTCACCTTTGATGATAATTCGACACCCAAGATCTACGTCATGGACGCCAAGTTCGCCGAGACCCCGACTCCCCGATCCGAAGACAGATCCCGGCGAGACCGAACCCGTCGAACCCTCGGCGAACCCCAAGATCGCCGATACCCGATGTGTGACCCTAAGCCCCTATTTTTATAAATGATATATATTGTTGCATATAAAATGTTCATGTTGCATACATGTTTATGGTATGGGGGAATTATGCCGATTCACCTCATAATTAAATATGGAGACCATATGCGGGCTTTTCTAGTCTAATATTGGTCCCATTTAAATTTGTGTAGCGAACCGGTGATACTTTTGCCATGTTAAGACAACATTTAAAATGTGGGGTATCTAAACAACATGAACCTAGTAAATAATTATCGGGACCCTCGTTCCGCTTAATATGGCCTAATTGCATCGCATGCCTTCCATGTCATACATCATACATCCATCATGCCCGATTTTCTACCGTAGTATTAAATAGTCCATCCGGTGTTTCTTCTAGTGCTTTGCTTCTTCACGGATTAGGCCGATGAGTTGATGCGAGTGTCGACCCGATCTTCGGATGAACCTTCGGCAATGTTTTCAGGCGAGCACCTCCCCCTTTCTACCTATCTTAATTTTATAGTATTTATTCCCCCCTGTTGATCTATTGCTATCTGTGTTGCGATGCTCTAGTTTTCGTACCCGTGATATACCTTGCAGCCTTATATTGCCTTGGACACATCCTATTACCGGTTGTTTGGTAGATAGTTGGACTTGCGCGTCGTAGTCGCTTGCTCAAGTGTTGTTGCGTGTCGTCCAGTACCACAGCGGTTGGAAGGCTGCCATATGCTTTATGTTGGAGATGATCATGGCTTTAATTACTGTTTAATAACTAAAATTGAAAGTAGGTAAATGCAGAGGCACCGGTGGGTAATAGACAATATTTGGATTTTAACCGCTCACTGGTGTCCCGTAGGACCCCGAGTTCTTGACACCTGTTCCGAGATCGAGCGCGCTAACCACAGGTGGGGTGTGTGGGCACCCCCATCGATTAGTACCTGATTTCAAAGTATTGTACCAGGGGCCACAAGTAGTTTGGGGCTTTATTACTATCATGTACTTATGCCATGCTATACTGCTTTATTTACGATTGTGCGTGGAGCACCTTTACTGTTTAGGACCGTGACACGTTTTCGCTGTATCGACAAGCCCAGTCACACTTTCGGGTTCCCAGTCGTTTACAGCCGTCTACACAAACCCTGAGTCCGTCTCGGAGACCGGCCGACTTCGTTGCGGGTAGCTTAGTGGGGTGGCCCCCATGTACTTGCTTTGGGTCTGGGAAACGTCATGACTTAGGCCCCGCCAACATACCGATGGGTGTATGTTAACTGATCTGGCAAAAAGGGCCGAAGTGCGTGTGGATACTTTGGTGCACCCCTGCAGGGTTAAATCTTTTCGAAAAGCCATGTCCGCGGTTATGGACGACTTGGAGCACAGTTCTCAATCATAGACAACTATAACTAAAGTTTACTGTTATAATTTGACTTGTATCCGATATGACTAGTAATCAGCTTCACTACAACGGAATGGCTAAATAAAAGTACCAACAACTGCTGGGTTTGGGATGTCTCATGCTAATCGTATCTGACTAGTAAGTGTTGCAACTACAATGGAATGTTTAACTAAAACTACCCACTGTTTATTATATCAGGATGACTCATGCCATCTTTATTTGACTAGTAATTGCCGCAACTATAACGGAATGAATAAAACTGCCAACGGTGTGAGTTCCTCGGTTGACTTCCTTGTTTGGTCTCGAGGGGGAAACACCAGGATGGGTATGTTTGGTGGTAGTATCAGGTTGGTTCCGAATAGGTCTTTCTTACCCCTCTCTGATAGCCGCTAGTTGTATCGAGTCTCTATAGGTTGTTTAGTACATGCTGCGCTGCCGCTTCAGTCCACCATACCTATGTAGGCGAGGACCGCCGAATTCTAGTCTCGCCGTGTACTGGCCTCAGTACTGACCGCTCTCTCTTTTTCCTTTGCCCTTTGTCGGCACCCCTTTTGTTTAAGCAGGCTTTGAGATCGACGTCGTTAGCAGGGTTACCCTTCCGGCTTGGCCTGGGCAGGGTTATGGACGCCATTGGTTATTCTTCAGGGCTCTTAGCTCAATTTGCATCTTGTCCGTACTCGGACGCTATATCGTTTTAAAGGTGATTTGGATCTTTGTATTGTATATTTGTATTCTTGACTCTTTGAGTCGTTGTTGTATATATCTGTTCTGTGGGTTCCATCGTGGACTATTGTGTAATGATATTACTTCGTTTTCCACCCGCACGCAAGTGTCTGGTGGGCACCTTTGAATCGATTCTATGCGGGTTTGGCGGGAAGCGCTAAAACTTGCATAGGGCCGATTCTGAGGGTGTTACAACTTGGAGTTAGCGTCAGTGGTTCATGCGCTCAAGGTATGGAGGCATTACTTAATGGGAAAACACTGTGATGTGTACACCGACCACAAGAGCCTGAAGTACATATTTACACAGAAGGAACTGAACATGAGGCAAAGGAGATGGTTGGAGCTTATCAAGGACTATGATATGAATCTACAATACCACCCAGGGAAGGCCAATGTAGTAGCAGATGCTATGAGCCGGAAGGTTTATGCCAATGGATTGACAATTGGTGAATTGCCTGAGGATTTGTGCAATCAATTCAAGGACCTTAGACTAGAGGTAGTATCTGAAGGGTACTTGGCAACAATGGAAGTCCAACCAACGCTACAGGACAGAATCAAAAAGGCTCAGGTAGGAGACAAGGAAATAGAGGAGATGAAGGAAAAGATGAAGGAGAATCAGGAAAAGGATATTCGCGAGGATGAGCATGGTACCTTGTGGTATGGAGATCGTTTGTGTGTGCCCAGCGACCCGGAGATAAGGGAGTTGATTCTGCAGGAGTCTCATAACTCGCCATACTCCATACATCCGGGCAACACAAAGATGTATATGGATTTGAAGGGCAAATTTTGGTGGAACAACATGAAAGGAGATATCGCCAAGCATATTGCCCTATGTGATGTGTGCAGCCGAGTGAAGGCTGAACACCAGAAGCTAGCAGGACTGCTACAACCATTGCCTATGCCGGATTGGAAGTGGGATAGAGTGGGAATGGACTTTATCATAGGATTGCCCAGGACCAGGTCAGGATATGACTCTATTTGGGTAGTGGTCGACCATTTGACCAAGGTAGCCCACTTTATACTGGTAAAGACGACCTATACGAGTGCAAAGTTGGCCAAGACTTACATGGACAGAATTGTGTGCCTACATGGAGTTCCCAAGAGTATCGTATCTGATAGAGGTACCCAATTTACCTCACACTTCTGGCGCCAGCTGCACGAGTCACTTGGTACTAGATTGGAGTTTAGCACAGCGTTTCACCCACAGACCGATGGACAGACCGAGAGGGTGAATCAGATTTTGGAGGACATGCTGAGAGCTTGCGCCTTGGCTCATGGCTCTAGTTGGGATGAGAATTTGCCATATGCTGAGTTTTCCTACAACAACAGCTATCAAACCAGCATCAAGACGTCACCGTTCGATGTGCTATATGGGAAGCGGTGCCGGACACCATTGCTATGGGATGGAGTAGGGGAACGCCAGTTGTTTGGAACTGATTTGATCAAGGATGCTGAGGAGAAGGTTGCCTTGATCAGGGACCGACTGAAGGTAGCACAATCAAGGCAGAAGAGCTACGCCGACGCCAAGCGCAAGGAAGTGGTGTATGAGATAGGTGATAGAGCATACCTCAGAGTGTCGCCACTTCGTGGAATCAAGAGATTTGGAATTAAGGGTAAGCTGGCACCTCGGTTTATTGGACCGTATCGGGTCTTAGCACGCAAAGGAGAAGTTGCTTATCAGTTGGAGTTGCCAGAGGCTCTGTCTGCTGTTCACAATGTGTTCCACGTATCCCAGCTGAAGAAGTGCCATCCGGAGATGGCGGATACACCATTGAGAGACACTGTACCGCTAGAGAAGGTTCAGCTTGAGAATGACTTGACCTATGAGGAGAAGCCGGTCAAGATTCTGGAGACAGCAGAGAGGATTACACGTACCAAGACAATCAGGTTTTGCAAGGTACAATGGAGCCACCACACCGAAGAGGAAGCCACTTGAGAGCGTGAGGATGACATCCGAGAGGACTACCCACACCTATTTGCTAGCCGCGCCGAATCTCGAGGACGAGATTCATCTTAAGGGGGTTAGTCTTGTCACATCCCAAATTTTAGATTTGGTCTTGCATATCATTCATATCATTGCATCATGCTTTCCCATACAAAACCGTCGATCTAAATGAATCGGCGAAACGCTATTTTCGAAACCCTATTCTATTCTTCTACGAGGCTCCTGCGGGAGGCTTTGGTAGGACTAGCGTTGTCCACCCTTACAGCCTAGTGGTTTCGCTCAACCATTGACCCTAGATTGTTCCCCTCGATTTTACAAAACCGTAGGAGCAAGAATCGCTCGATTCGGAGCTTTGTACGGAAAAGTTGTGGCCGTTTTATTAAAGGATAGAAAAACGGTCCGATTTTCGGGCCGATTTCCGATTCCTTTTCCAACACCGCGCCCGAATTGGACTAGGACCCCGCGTGGGGCCCACAAAAGGGGGACCCCCACCTGGCCAAGCCGCCACCCTGTCCCGCACGCCCTCGGGAACCGCGCCCCACACCCCACCGCCTCAATCGCCGCCTCCACCTCGGAATCGCCCCGCCTCGCCTCCTCCTCCTCGAAACCCGCGCCAGTGCCACCTCTCCTCGACGCCGCCGCCGGCCGCCAAGACCCCGCCGCCGTCGCCCCTCGCCCCCGAGCCCCCAGGTACCCGCGCGACCGCCACCCCGCCCTCTTCCCGCGGTCGCCGCCCGCGCCACGCCCCGCCGCCGCTCGCAGCGCTCGCCTGCGCGCGCTCGCGCGCTGCCGCTGCCGCCGCCGCCGCCCGTAGCTGCTGCCGCCGCCGCGCTGAGCTTGCTGCCTGCTGCCGCTGCTGCCGCGCCGCCTCGCCTGCTGCGCGCGCTGCGCGCGCCGCTGCCGCTTGCCGCTGCTGCGCGCTAGCGTGTCTTCGCGCGCGCACATGCTGCACACGCACGCACGCACGCGCCATCTTGCGACGTCGCGTTGACTACTTGAACCGCACGCTGATCGTTTTCCCCTACCGCGCAGGTAACCATCGTCGCCGGAACCGATCGCCGCACCGTCCGGAGTTCGTTTCGCCGTTTGCCTCCGGTAAGCCTGCAGCCACCGTTAGATCTCAGATCCGTGGTTCAGATCAGCCGTTGACCGGTCAGACTCAGGCGTTGACTAGTCAGACGCCCAGTCAGCGCCCAGTCAGCAGACGCTTTGACCAGTCAACAGACACAGTTGGCTGGTTAATTTCGTTAATCGTTTTAGTTGACAGATTTCGGTAGAAACTTGTAAATTCCGTAGAAATTAAACCGCTTGGCCAAAAATTGTAAATAAAATATGTGTAGGTTCAATAAGTCGTGTAGAATCTTGCTGTACCTTTGGTTCAGACTTTTGCAGCAAGATTTAGTACAGTTTAATCAATTGAGTTAATGGCCTTTTCGGAGTAATTAATTCGTAGAAAAAGATCCGTAGCTCCAAAAATTTCGTATGATATGTCCCTGGATTCAGTGGAACGAGGGGAATCTCATCGTGAATTAAAAGGATATGCTTACAGTAAAAACTTCTGCAGAAACTGTCTAGTGGCTTTCTGCAGTGTTTTAATTACTCGGGGAGTTTTATAGTTCCTTTTTGAGTAATTCCAATTGGTACCGTTTCTAATCAGTGATGCCTATGCGTTAGAATTTTTCCAAGATTTTACGAACAGTATACTACCGGTAGCGAATTATTTGAGTTCTAGCTCTAGTTTTGAGCATTACTTTTCATTTAATAGTTTTCCTTGCGCTAAAACTATTTTCCATGCATGCAATCAGTACCTCTACTGATTTCTATTATGTGGTGCAGCTGTAGCACCAATTCACTTGCCTTGCATACCTTCATGCATCATCTTTGTTGCATATGCTTGTGAATTGTTTGTTTATGATTGCAATTGTATCGTGTAGATTGTGACGAGTGCAACGCCTGCTCGTGTGTGGATTGTTCTTCCGACCGCTACAACCAAGGAAAGTAGATGCTACTTTGTTCATGATATCGTCCTACTATTTTCAATGCATTATCGTGTATTTTGTAGATGCATGTGTAGGATGATACTATCGTTATGCTATGTCCTATTATGTGGTAGGACCTTCCTTGTAGATGAACCACCGTTGGTAGATGTGCTTAGTCATGCTATGTTGAACGAGGGCTGGGTTACATCATTGAGACTTGTTTCTAAAAGTATTGTTTTGTGAAAACTAAAACAACTTAATGAATCTCCTGGGTGTGATGGTATTGATAATTTTTTGTGGTTTCATTGCGGAAAGGCACCCAGGTATCAAGAGAGAATGATTGGCTTCTTTATTGTGTAGCTTACGTGTACAGCCATGTTCCAATAATGGAATGGGCGGTTGGTTGGACTTAGTAGGTTGTGGTAACTCGAACCCGCGTATCCAGAGATGTAGAATTTTGGTAGGTTGGACCGGTGCGCGTCGGGATTGAGGAGCTACTTCCCGAACAGTCTCTTTTTGGACTTCTCCCTATCATCACTCAAAATGAGAGTGATGGTACGAGCTGGGCTGGCCAAGTCACATGGGTAAAGTGTACTAACCCCTGCAGGGTGTATAATCTAATCGATTAGCTGTGTCCCCGGTTATGGACATCTGAGTTGCTTGATACTGATTCCATGACATGTTTCTCGCTCATTCTAATTTCATAATTGTTTTAATATTGTTGGGTTAACTTAATTGGGATCTTTTCAAAGAAAATCAAAAACTGTTTATGAAAGTAGGACAAAGTTATTTGCAAATGCAAGCCAGACACAGCTCCAATTGCCAAATATGCATATAGATGTTAGTGCTATTGTCTCCATTACTAGCTCTACTTGCCATACATTCCATGTATTGACCCTTCGGGGCTGCTACGTTTCATGTTGCAGGTTATTCCGATTCTGAGTAATCGATATAGGCCACGGTACTTCACTCGGAACTTGTTCACTTGTGGGCAATTTGAAGAATGGAGGATTTATTTTATTTATGTTGCTACCTGAATAATTTGAGCTAGCTTTGGGCTAAGCTTTTATTGTAATAATGGTACTCTGGATCTTTGTTATTCATGATACACGGATATTTTGCTATGTTATCTATCTTATTCTATTGTGGGCCAATAAACCGATCCAGGGATTGGCATGTCACATAAAAGCCTCGGTCTTTTCAGAACCGCGGTGTTACAAGGGCGCTCTGTAATGCAACAACAAAATTCTTGAACAAACGAACGTCATATAGAGCAAATATTATTTTCACGGTAGTTATAATGTAAAAACGCCCATACAAGACAATACAATTTCATAAAGCATTCAAGTGTGTTCATTCTTGAGCTTGTTACAAAATTTGTTTTTTACTATCTTCACTGCCAAAAATCCCTCTCACCCGATGTCGTTGATACCGGTAACATGTATAAGCAACATTTATGTCATACAACCATTTTTTGAGCTGCGCTAACAATTCTATTAACTTGTACGTACCATTACTTATATGAAATTTATTTTCACCCTCATGAAGATTACCGAAACATGTTCCAGAGATAAGATTGCAAACAATACCAAAAACTCATGAACATTTTTAGAACTTGTGAACATCTCATTTCAAAACATTAGCATACTTTTGAGTATACATGAACTTCTTTTAAAACATGAGCAATTTTTGTAATGCATGAATATTTTTGTTGTTATGGGTGAAGCAACTTTTTAATACAAGAAACATTTATCATAGATCCTAGAACAATTTTATTCCACATTTTTTAGAAATACCTCTGGTACATAGTAGTAGGATAATAAAAATAAGAGAAAGTATAAACTAATATTTATGGGAAAATTGTTTGTTTAAAAATATATAAAAAGAAAAAAATTAGAAACCGAGGAGTACATTTTTTAAGGGAAGTTAGAAGTATCTAGGTCGTTGGAGAAAAAATAATACTTCCTTCGTCTCAAAATAGATGTCTTAGGTTTTTTAAAATTTAGATAAATCTATATACTAAATAGTATCTAAATTTATTAAATTTTGATAAATTTGAGACATCTATTTTAAAACGAAAAAAGTAGAAAACGATTAGCTATCCGCTAGGAATAATTGGACGTTTTTTCATATTGGACTTGGGTTTACGGGGAAATTGATGTTAGCGAGACGAGTGTACTGCCATATATAGGACCCCCATTCGAGTGGCTAGTTGCCTTGTTTTCCAGAGGACAAGACGTATGTGCATGTGCTAGTCATGTCCCAAGGCCCACTATTCTACCGCGCTGTGCACAGCGCCACAACCGACAGCTAAACGAGTTGCTGATTGAAAAGAGAAAAAAGTCCGATCGGATTTTGTCCCTAGCCAATCGAGATCTAGAATTGTTCTCACGCAAGCCACAGGCGTTAGCAAAGCCCGGGTAAGCGCCGGGCAATAGGGACGATGTGTCTGTCCGCGCAGAGGATAAAGTCTGCGACAGTTGGATGTGAAAAACTTATTTTTATATAGTATTTTGGAAGAAGTCTATATAAGATAACCATCAGGATATAAAAATAAAAATAAGTCAGGTTATGTCTATAAACTTGATAAGCATTATATGGATTGAAACGGGCTCTCGGGACATGGTACTCACGCTTAAGCTCTCAATTGGCCAGTCTTGGTTTTATTGCTTTAAAGTCTGACACTTTACTATTCATCTATCATAAGTTTAATATCACAATTTATATGCTTATTTATGTTATGACATTATAGTTGCTAGTTCTTCTGAGGAAGCAACTAATGCTCTACTAAAGGATTTGAGTAATGAGTTTGCCTTGAAAGATCTTGGATAACTTCGTTATTTCTTGGGTATTAAGGTAAAGAAGACTGATGATGGACTTATATTAAATCAAGCAAAGTATGCTAGGGATGTTCTTGCTCGTGTGGGTATGCAAAATTGCAATTCTGGAAAGATCACAGCCCATGAAGAAGAGTTGTTAGGGCCTAATGATAGTACCACGTACAGAAGTATGGTTGGTGTTTTGCAATATTTGACTCTTATAAGACCTGATATTTCTTATACAGTTAATAAATTCTGCCAATATTTGCATGCTCCCACTACATTACATTGCATGGCTGCTAAGGGAATTCTTAGATATATCAAGCATACTCGAAGTGTTGGATTAACTTTTATGAGATCTAAGTCTATATTGATTAGTGCCTTCTCAGATGCTGACTGGACAGGTTGCTTGGATGATCGTAGATCAACCGGAGATTTTGCTGTTTTCTTTGGACGCAATCTCATATCTTGAAGTGCAAAGAAACAAGCTACAGTTTCTCGATCTAGCACATAAGCGGAGTATAAATTTGTTGCAAATGCTACAGCTGAAGTGATATGAGTACAATCTTCACTTGATGAGCTTGGCATCAAGACAACACAATCACCATGCTTGTGGTGTGATAATTTGGGAGCGACATACTTATCAGCAAATTCAGTGTTTCATGCAAGAGCTAAACACATTGAGATAAATTTTCAGTTTGTGAGAGAGAAAGTTTTTAACAATCAATTGGAGATTCGGTTTGTTCCCTCAAAAGATCAAGTTGCTGATGGATTTACAAAACCTCTACCATTTCGTCTGTTTGAAGCTTCAAGTGTTATCTCAAGCTGAGAGGTTGTGATTAAGGGAGGGTATTAGAGATAGAATCTGGCCCAATTTGAAATTGTATCTATCTTGTAGTCCTTAACACGTACTCTCTCCGTTCGGGTTTATTAGGCCCGAGGGCCAAATCGCTAATACCAAGATGTGGGCGAGAGAAGCATCGGAAACTTAAAGCTGCCTCTTAATTGCAGGAAAATTAACTCCACCAAAACAGCCATGCAGTCATTTTTCTTCCACCGGCCAATCAATGAAGAGAGAGGGAGACCATGGGGCTCGGATTCGCCTGCTTCATGCGTGGCTTTCTCGTTTGGAAATTAATCAAGACACGAGAATTAAGGAAAGTTAATGCTCTCGCCTATAATCTTGAAATACCTAAAAAAGCTCTTCGGCCTAATAAACCCAAACAGATGGAGTATGTAAAACTCCTAGTTTGAGGGGCTTGTCCCCGATCTTCTTCCAATATATATGAGAGAAACAACCTCAATCGATATCGACGAGAGATATACTACTACCTCCATTCTGGTTTATAGGAAAATACGTATTTCGAGAAAATATTTTGACCCTAAATTTAGTTAACAATATATGAATCATATGTCAAAAAATTATACCATTGAAAGCCTATTTTAAATATGAATCTAATGGTATAATTTTTGTTAAATATAATTCGTATTTTATTGACTAAATTTACGGTCAAACTATTTTTTCGAAATACTATTTGTCTTATAAACTGGAATAAAGGTAAGAGCATTTTATCTCGCGTTGCTCATGAATTAATGATGCAAGCAGATCTGGCTGCCATAATATTACGGGCTGCAACCCTGCTTACCTACCCCTTTCTGTTTTAGAAAAAGAGGGCTACGGAGAGCGTTGCGTGTCACGCGATCTTTTTGTGGTGCGGCATAAAAACTTTGCAATTTTTCACCAACAGGTAGCGCACAAAATATGATAGTGATACCATTGGATAATGGATTAATTAGCTTTATGCCATTGCAACTCTCACCACTTAGACATATGCCATTACAAAAACAAGACTTAAAGATATGTCACTCCAACTTTTTCACTTGTACATATGCCATTTTCTGCTGTACATGGTTCTTATACTCCAATACATACCCCTTATACTCGCGTATGGGCACGAAAAAAAATCAGAGGCCGCGTTTTACCCTGTGTTGATCAAATCTCGCCAAAATCTCCCGCCTGACTCTGGTAGCCTCGTCAAAATTCCCTGCCCAACACTCCACGAATCCTTGTGCGATGTCGAAGGTTAGAGTAGGCGCCGCCGTCGAGTTCTGATTAGGCGGCGGCTGCTGGCGCGCGTGACGCCGGCGATCTGAGTAGGCGACAGCCGGTGCTAGCATCCGGAGGATACCGTGGCGGGAGTCCCTTCTCGCGCGACTAGACGGCCGGAGGCGACGACAACCAGTGTCGAAGATGGAGCTATAGTAGAGCACTGCTGGAGGATGACGGTGCAGGGCTGGAGGCAGGCTGGGCTGCTAGAGGGCGACGCAGCTGTATGGAGTCACCTTACATGTGACTTCTTGAATTCCAACCTCGTGGCTTGCAGGTGAATATACAGAAAAGTTGTGCATTCTCTTAATTTTCTCCTTTTCTTAAATTTTATCAGTTTAGGGGTTCAAATATTCCCCAAAATGGCTCATATTAGAGCAATAGACTCGTATTAGTATTTTTTATTTTCTGTGATTTTCGCAGATTTTTCTAAGAAGTTCAAACTTTGGCCAAAATTTGGAGTCTTTTGAATTTTTCGGCACCCGGAAGATGCACAAGTGCTGCCGAAAGTTGAAAACAAGAGCATTATGGTAAGTATTATAGTATACATTGAAATAGTCGTATTTGTGAACCGTTATTCTCTCTAAGTATGGAAAATGGCATATGTACAAGTATGAGAAAGTTGGAGTAGCATATCTCTAAGTCTTGTTTTTGTAATGGCATGTGGCATCCCGCAAAACCACTACTAGAAAATCGCGTTGATTTTTGTGCATTGCATCAGCATGACCGCATGCTCATGTCATCATGCCACATTGCATTTGAGCATCGTCATCATCTTGCATTTGCTTGTATAAAACTATTTGCGGAAAAACCGGTTCATGTTTTCTAAACGCCCCGTCTTTGTTCAAACACAAAACCCCGGGTCTCCGGATTATTTTGTTTTGTCTGCTATCGGTTCACAAACGGTCCGTTGGAAGTAAATAAAATGTTAAATTATTTTAGTGGGGGCAGTCGAACGGGCCGACCCGACCCGAACGACCACCCCAGAACCAAAATCGGTCCACCTAATCAGCCCTCTCTAAATCCTAAAGCTACCAACCTATCTACCCACACCCCTCGGCCACCTCACCCGGACCAGTCCCACGCTGCCACCTCACCTCTCTCCCTCACCCCCTCCAACCAGAAGCTGCCACATCACCCTTGGCCTCTCTCCCTCTCTCCCCACTCACCCAGCACACAACACCACACCCACCCCACACAACACACACGCACGCACACACTGCCACCGGGCCCCACACCGGCAGCCCCCTGGAACCACGCCTCCCCACCCTGCCCTGGGCCCCAACTGGCCACACGCACCCCACGCGGTGCGCCCACCTTCCTCTCCCTTTCCTCAACCTCCCCACCGCCCGACGCACCCTCTGCCCCGCCACCGGCTTCTCCTCCACCTCCGGCCACCAACCTCCCGCCGGCGACCCTCAAGCTTCCTCCGACGCACAGCCCACCCCGCTCGCTCCGCCGCTCCTCTCTCCACCCCTTCCCCGTCCGGCCATCTCTCTCCCCGGCCCGGCGCGGCGCCGCCCTCCGCAGACCCCTCCGCGCATCCGCTCGCCAAACCGCGCACGCCTGCCTCCCCCGCATCCTCCTCTTCCTCCGCTCATCTCAACCCTCGCCGGCGCGCGCCCCGCTCGCCCTCGTCGGCAGCCTCCGCCACCCCTGCCTCGAGCCTCCGCCGCCGTTCCCCCTCCGCTGCGCGAGCCCCGCCGCTCGGACCGCCTCTTCCGCCCCGGCCGCTGCCCGTGCTCGCCCCGGCCCGCGCCTCCTCCAGCGCCGCCTCTGGCCGGGCCAGCCCCGCCCCGACGCCGGTCGCCGCCCGTCGCCATCGTCTCCGCCACCGCATGCCCGAGCCGCGTCGCCGGCCCCGCTCTCCCTCGCGTCTCGCCCGCCGCCTGGGGCCTCCTCTCCGTCGGCCTGCGTCTGGCCGCTAGCTGTCGCCTCGTCAGCAGCACCTGGCAGGCCGCCGCAAGCAACCGCCGCACATCCCCTGTGTTCAACGCCAAAGCCAAGTGGAACTGCTCGTTAGGGGCTCACCCATAGACAAGTTCCACCCTGCGAGGTTTGACAAGTGAAGAGGAACCCGATGAGCGACTGCTGCTAACCCAAGACCATCCTCAACACCCGAAGTTGGATCCCTACGCACGCCGACACGGGACGACGAGATCGACACCGCCCGGATGTACCCGATGAACCACTAGCGTTGAAACCGAGCCCAACACTGGCAAACCAAGATGGTACCACAAGATCTACACTCGTGCCATCAAGACCGACCCGTAACAAGTTCGTCGCTTCCGTCGCCAAGATCTCCTCACGAACAAGACCAACCCGATGCCGGCCACAGATGATCGAGCTGGCACATCAAGATCTTCCTCAGGGAACGACAAGAACTTCTACCGGAGTCCGAACCCCGAAGCCGAGAACCCCGACAAGAACCACGACACGGATACACCGAGTTCTTCCTCGAGGACGCCAAGATCTTCACCCCGGACACCAAGACCCCGGTGCGACAAGTACCTCATCCCGAACGCCATGACCGTCGACATGACCCGAAGACACGGATGTGCCAAGATCTACCCCGTTACCGAGAACGTTCCCACGAGACCGTTCCGTCGAACCCTGAACCCTGAGACCGACCCCGAACCCCGGAACCCCAAGATCGCCGAACCCTAATGTGTGACCCTGATCCGAGCCCCTATTTTTATAAATTGCCAACTATATAAATTGTTGCATATTATATTGTCATTCTTGCATGCATACTTGTCACGTGGTTTGGGGGCCTTATGCCGATTCACCATATAATTAAATATGGGGCCCATATGCGGGCAAATCAAGTCTCATATTGGCCTCATTTAAATTTGAGTAGCGAACCGGTGCTATCTTTTGCCATGCTAAAACCACATTTAATTTGCGGGGTAGTTAAACAACATGAACAATATAATTAAATTGTCGGGACCCCCGGTTCCGCTTAACATGACCTATTTGCATCGCACCTTGTCATGCCATGCATCATACATGCATCATGCCGATCTTTCGCCGTAGTATTAAATATTGCATCCGGTGTTTCTTCTAGTGTTTTGCTTCTTCGCGGATAAGGCCGTTGAGTTGATGTGAGCTTCGCCCCGATCTTCGGTTGAACCTTCGGCAATGTTTTCAGGCGAGCATCTCCCCCTTTCTACCTATCTTACTTTTATAGTATTTATTTCCTCCTGTTGATCTATTGCTATCTGTGTTGCGATGCTCTAGTTTTCGTACCGTGATATCCCTTGCAGCCTTATATTGCCTTGGACACACCCTATTACCTGTTGTTTGGTAGATAGTTGGACCTGCGCGTCTTAGTCGCTTGCTCAAGTGCTGTTGCGTGTCGTCAAATGCCACAGTTGTTGGAGCCTTGCCGCATGTTTGATGTTGGAGATGATCATGGTTTTACTTATCGTTCACTTTAATTTCTGTTTAACAACTAAAATTGAAGTAAGTAAGCAGAGGCATCGGTGGGTGATAGATAATATTTGGTTTCCGAACGCCCACTTGTGTCCCGTAGGACCCCGAGTACTTGATACCTGTTCCTTGAATATTCGCGCTATCCACATACTGGGAGTATGGGCCCCCCTTAGCCAGAGCTTGATTCAGTCTTATTTCTTGGGGCCACAAACTAGTTTGAGGTTTTATTGACTATCCTATACTTATGCCATGCTACTACTGTATTTACGTTTGTGCGAGGAGCACACTGTACTGTTTAGGTAAGCGGAGTGTTTTCGCGGTATCGACAAGCCCAGCCACACTTTCGGGTTCCCAGTCGTTTACAGCCACTGACGCAAACCTTGAGTCCGTCTCGGAGTCAGCTAGCTTCGTTGCGGTTCTACTCAATGGGGTGGCCCCCTGAAATATTTCTGAATCCTGTGATTGCTTTGTCGTGAAAGCCTCGTTGGGTTTTGATTTGGTTTTTCCGAGGTTGATCGTGTGTGTGTTGCTATTTGTGCACCCCGGCAGGGTTAAAACTTTCTGAAAGCCGTGTCCGCGGTTATGGACGACTTGGAGCACAGTATCTCGACCATAGACAAGCATAACTAAAGTTTATTGCTATAAATTTGACTTTATAATGACTAGTAATCAGCTTCACTATAATGGAATGGCTAATTAATACTGCCCACAATTGCTTGTTTGGAGTGTCGCTTGTGACCATTGTACCTGACTAGTAAGTACTGCAACTACAACGGGATGGCTGAATAAAAGTATCAACAACTGCTGGGTTTTGGGTTTATCTCATGCTATCTGTATCTGATTAGTAATTGTTGCAACTACAACGGAAGGATTAACTAAAAGTGCCCACTGCTTATTTTATCAGGATGATTATCTATACCTGACTAGTAATTGCTGCAACGATAACCGAACAAATAAAATTGCCAACTGTGTGAGTTCCTCGGTTGACTTCCTCGTTTGGTCTCGAGGGGGGAAACACCAGGATGGGTATGTTTGGTGTTCCCTTCAGGTTGGATCCGAATAGGTCATTCTTCCCCCTCTCCGATAACCGCCAGTTGTATCGAGTCTCTATAGGTTGTTCAGTGCATGCTGCCGCTGCCGCTCAGTCCACCATACCTATGTAGGCGAGGACCGCCGAATTCTAGTCTCGCCGTGTACTGGCCTCAGTACTGACGCTCCTCTTTTTCCTTTGCCCTTTGTCGGCACCCCTTTTTGTTTAAGCAGGTTTTGAGATCGACGCCGTTAGCAGGGTTACCCTTCCGGCTTGGCCTGGGCAGGGTTATGGACGCCATTGGTTATTCTTCAGGGCTCTTAGCCCCATTTGCATCTTGTCCGTAGTCGGACGCTCTATCATTTTCAAGGTGATTTGGATCTTTCTATATTATATCTGTATTCTTGACTCATTGAGTCGATGTTACATAAATCTGTTCTGTGGGTCCCATCGAGGACTGTTGTGTAATGTTATTACTTCGTTTTCCACCCGCACGAAAGTGCCTGGTGGGCACCTTTGAATCGTTTCTATGCGGGTTTGGCGGGTTTCGCTAAAACTTGCATAGGTCCGATTCTAAGGGTGTTACATGGCATATCTCCAAGTGGTGGAAGTTGCAATGGCATAAAACCAATTAACCCTTGGATAATTGGGCTTATACTCCGTTCTTTGTACGTGGAGAACATATACTCACATTGTTCTTTTATTTGTGAAGATTTGTGTGTATCTAGATCATGTTTTAGTGTATAGATACATGTGAATCTAGATAAATCGAAGTCCCTTATTTAAAAAAGAGTAATAATACTAATGTGTAAAAGTACTTCTCAAATAGCTTAAAGGTTTTGCTACATCTTAGTCGGGATTGAGGTTTTTTTAAGTATATGAAATAAGTTACACTTTTCTCCTCTATATTGCACTCTTCAACACCGATTGATACTTGGATAGATCGACCCATAGCTTAAATCAGGAAGTGTCGAACGAAATTCCGGAAAATATGTCAGGAGATTGATTGAAGTTCACTACACACTGTAGTCTTTCCCAGCTCTTTCTTTTTCGCCCCCTCCCCTCCCCCCAACCCCCCCCCCCCCGCGCGCGGGTGACCGAGACAACAACCCTAATCGACGCCGCCACTTCTCCCCCCACCCCTCCATCGCCGCTTTAGGCGTGTACCGCCGGGTAAAACATGCGCGATACCGGGCGGGGGGTTCTCTAACCCCGGTAAAATTTTGTTTTCATGAGAGGAAGAAGATGGCGGCAGTACGACCACGATGGGACAACTAAATCGAAAGATAGCGGCGGAGCTGATAGGGCCCGATCTAGGCTTGATATGTGCTTGGACGGGCCTTATCTGGGCATGATCTAGGCCTAATCAGCAATACTGTTGCATCCTGACGGTAATCACCACCGGTTTTGGAGGGCAGTTACCTTCCCCTAGGCTACCGTGTGGCTCAACCTGCAAGTCCGTGATTGACCTGGGCCGTCCTACTCGTCGGCTGTGTGATGTGGCGTTGGTCGGAGCTTTGGCTCGAGTTCGGGGATGCCGGGGCGGTGGTGTTCTGCACATGTGACTCTTGGACAAGCGATGTTGCGATGATGGTGGTTTCTATCTTTGATCATGAACATGACGAAGAGCAAACGGTGGAAGACTTTAGTGTTTCGGCTTCGGCAGCTTCCAGATCACATGTCGGATGTCTAACTCGGGCCAAGACGTGGAGCGGCACTAAGATTTTTGAACTAAAACTTAGTTTGTAAAGGGTCTCCCATCACCTTGCATATTTTTGACCGATATCAAGAAAGATTGATTAAAGTTTGGAGCTTATCAAATTGATGCAAACAGTAGATCCACGACTCAACTTCTTGCTTGGCAATTCACCGCTTAAGGATGTTCAAGGGAAAATGACAGTAACTTGGACTCTGGAGCTGAATTAGAAAATACTACAACACGTAGGCAACACGATGTTCAACTGCATGCATGCAAACCAACACGCACTAGTGCACAACACACCCTCTAACAGCGGTTCAGGAGACCCTCTAACAACGGTTTCAGAACCGCTGTTGGGGGTTCGGTGTTAGAGTTAAAGGATGGCGCACGTGGGGTTGCTGCAGCACTCAGCCCCCCCTTTAACACGGGTTTGTAACATGAACCGGTGTTAAAGGTTCTCTGCCACGGCAGGAAAACGGCATAAATCTCTGCCGCAGCAAAAAAACGACATAAATCTCTACCGCGGCAGAGTTCTGTCGCCGCCCAGTTCTAGGCGGATTTCTACGGCGCGGCGGGGACGGGGAGGGGGAGGGGGAATCGATCGGCAGAGGTATACACATACATCATCGGTACATACGAGTACATGAATAATTAAGCAACTATTATTATACACAAACATCATCATTGTGGTATTCTCCGTACACATTGAAGCATCAAGTACAAGACAAACACGTTCAAGCATATATACAATATAACATCTCCGTACACATTCATTTTGGTGGATATCTAAAGAGTTCTCCGCCAGGCGTGACGACCTCATCAAGTATGAACCCCGCCAATTCCTCTTGAATGGCTCGTATGCGGTCAAATGGTAGGAGTTGGTCCCGCATCCGTTCGATCTAAATATATATGAAGAATGGGGTCAATATATATATAAGAATAAAACTCAACACAACTGATGGTAATAAAATAATGTTGTGTACTTTGTTTACTTACTCTAAGTTGTTCTAGTGCGGCTTGGCCCGTCGCACATATCGTGTTGCGAATGAACTCGCAAACATAGTATCCACATAAGTTATTGTCGGGTCCCTGATGCGCGCACTTTATGAGAATAGAGAGTTCAATCAAAATAATAATCAATAAAGCATGATATAATGGAATTGGAAGCAGAATCAAAGAGATACGCAGACCTAGCTAGCTAGTATTACTTATATTTTGATCTACAAATTTTAGTTCTTCTGACCATTCACCCACGACCCTGCCCGTGAACCTTTTCCAAACCCTGTCCGGCAAAGAAAATGGATAAAGGAGTAATTAATTACTTGTTGTCACGAAAGTGGCCGATCTAGTGCGATAATATGATTGAAATTACCTCTGGAGCATCTCTTTAAAGTCTGCCCATAGCTCTTGGTCTTTTCGTAACGAGTCCATGACAAGGACTTTTCCTGAGTCAACTTGAATGACTAGCAGAATAAAGTGTAACCTACGCACGCATAACTCATCATCAGTTACCCTTAACATTGAGTAAGCCGAAACAGAATGTGTACAAGAGAGAGTAACACTCACGAGAAGTTGTAAGGCAATAGTATTACCCTTTTGGTTTGTTGTCTCAGTTAAGACCTTAGCAAGAAATCTTCTGTTTGCCCGGGTTTGTGTTGTACCACTCCTTCATGAACTCTATTTGGGTCAACGAACCCAATGTCAAAAGGGCCTCCTTTCATGCATTCCATAACATTTTTCCTGCATAATAGTATATACATATATGGTGAGCATATATATACATGCAATTAATGAATTGAATGAGGTGAGATAGAAATTACAGAAATAGTACTTACACACAATAAAGGCTGATGGAAGCTTTGTCGAGTTCCTTCTGATTGAAAAGAAAATGCAAGTCTTGAATGTTGAAGGTGATCTCGTCATCTCCGCACAAGAAAATATGATCTCTTATCTGCGATGTAATCCATTCTTCCTTTCTCGCCTTGCAGAAATCAAGGTACCACTTATGCAATCTTCGCATCTTTGTTGGTAGATTCTTAAGCTCCTCTTTCTTGACGAGATTCTTCCCATACTTCCATGGATGTATGGGGTTGACATCGCCTTTGGGCAAGTTGTCTCCCATGATGTTCAAGTATGCAATGTAAGTCATCCCCATCTCATTGGACTTTCTTTGTAGCTCTGCCTCGTAATCATTTATAGGAGTAGCTATATGTGTGTCGAACACTTGGAGCGGCGCGCACGATTGGTTTTCCTGCTTTCCGAGCATGGGAACTGTTTTCTGGGGTGCCACACGACTACTACTTTCAGACTCCCTCCGCTTGCATCCCCCTTCATAATCCGACGCTCGTAGTCCGGCACAAGTGGGGTTTTAGGTTTCAAAAGATTATTGTAAAACTTCTCCACCACTGCCGGGTCTATTTTCTCCTTTGGCTCGACCCGTCTAGGTGCAAAGAATTTCTTGACCTCTTCTTCCGAGATCCTCTTGGTCTCCTCGTCACTGCGATTCCACGGTAATACCGCCAATGGCTTGGCGGAAGGCCGCGGGATGTAGTTTCTTGAACTCTTCTGCGTACGTTTTCCTGCGGATTTCTTCGTGGCAGTGCTAGTGCTCTTCGTGGCAGTGCTCTTCTGCTTACGCTGACACGCAGGAGATGGCTGGCACGCAGGAGATGGCTGAGGCGCAGGAAATGGCTGGCGCGCCGGAGATGGCTGGAGTGCCGGAGACGCAGTAGCCCGGCGGGAAGGGGTAGTTCGAGGCGCAAAGCGCCTCCACCTCCCTGGGGGGTAGTGGTATGGTGGAAGCCATGGGAAAGAGTGATGAGGTTGAAGATATGAGTCTAGAGATGTGCAATGACAATGGAGGCCAACCCTACATATATATAGTGAGAAATGACAGGAAGATAACTGGAGGGGAGAACTGGCGGGAAAAACTGGCGGGAAGAAATGGCGGGAAGAACTGGTGGGAAGAAAAATGACGGGAAGAAAAATGGCTCATTTAATACATATAGTGTTAACAGAAGAAATATGACATTGATTTCCATGTTGAGATACATATGTGTTCCAAAAATGGCTCAATTAATACATATAGTCAATCTTATGATCGCGCCGGCCGTAACCATGGAGTATCGACACCGTTTAACAGGATGGTTGGGTCAGTCTTCACTCTAAAGGGCGGAATTTCATCAAACTTATTATAATCTTCTGACATGTCTGTCTTCTCCTCCACTCCCACGATGTTTCTTTTCCCTGAAAGAACTATGTGACGCTTTGGCTCATCGTGTGATGTATCTGTTTGCTTATTTTTTTCTTTTTTTTCGGTTTGGTAGATATGTCCTTCACATAGAAAACCTGAGCCACATCATTGGCTAAGACGAATGGTTCTAAGTTCTTGTCTACCTTCATAAGATTGTTGAGATCCATTGTTGTCATTCCGTACTTCTTGTCTACCTCAACCCCTCCTCCTATTAGCTTGACCCATTTGCACCGAAACAAGGGGACCTTAAAATTAGGTCCATAGTCAAGTTCCCATATCTCCTCTATGAACCCATAATACATGGTCTTCTGCCCATTGTCTTCTGCTGCATCGAAGCGGACACCACTGTTTTGGTTGGTGCTCTTTTTATCTTGGCCTATCGTGTAAAATGTATTTCCATTTATCTCGTACCCTTGGAAAGTACAAACAGTCGAAGATGGTGTCCTGGCAAACAAGTACAGCTGATCTCCAACAGTGGTGTTATTCATGAGAAGTCTTTGCATCCAGCCGCCAAAACTCGCCATGTGTTCACTTATAATCCATTCATCAGACTGCCCCGGGTGTTTGAGGCGTATAAAATTCTTGTGTTCAAGGATATATGGGGCAACCAAGATAGATCTTTGTAAAACCGTGTAGTGTGCTTGATTGAGATAATGCCCGTCCCTACATATCATTGCTTTACATCCTAGGTTGCCTTTTCCACGCAGTCTCCCCTCATGTCATGATTCTGGAACACCAATCGCCTTAAGGTCAAGAATAAAATCAACACAGAACTCAATGACCTCCTCTGTTACATAGCCCTTGGAGATGCTTCCTTCTGGACTAGCACGGTTATGAACATATTTCTTTAAGACTCCCATGTACCTCTCAAAGGGGACCATATTGTGTAGAAATACAGGACCGAGAATGGCAATCTCTTCTACTATGTGAACCAAGAGATGCGTCATAATATTGAAGAAGGATGGTGGAAACACCAACTCAAAGCTGATAAGACATTGGGCCACATCTGTCTGTAATCCTGGTAGGCTTTCTGGATTGATTACCTTCTAAGAAATTGCATGGAGGAATGCACATAGCTTCACAATGGGTACCACAACATTTTCAGGTAGAAGCCCCCTCAATGCAATCGGAAGCAATTGCGTCATAATCACGTGGCAGTCATGAGACTTCAGGTTTTGGAATTTTTTATCTGCCATATTTATTATTCCCTTTATATTCGACGAGAAGCCAGACGGGACCTTGATACTGCTCAGGCATTCAAAAAAGATTTCCTTCTCTGCTTTGGTAAGAGCGTAGCTGGCAGGAGTTAAGTGGCGTCCTGTACCCTTCTTGTTCTCAGGATGCATAGGCTCTTCAGGGTCTTTCATACGTTGTTAGTCCTGCCGTGCTTCCGGTGTATCTTTTGTCTTCCCATACACTCCCAGGAAGCATAGCAGGTTCACGCAAACATTCTTCATCACGTGCATCATGTTGATGGAAGAGTGGACCTCTAGGACTTTCCAATAGGGTAGGTCCCAAAATATAGATTGCTTCTTCCACATGGGCGCGTGTCCGGCATCTTCATTCGGAACAGATAGACTGCCAGGACTTTTCCAAAGATTACTTCTAGGTCCTTGACCATACCAAATACATCCTCACCGGTACGGAGGACAGGCTTCCTCCGGGGTTCTGCCAGACGTTTTAAATGCTTGCCTTTCGTTCTTACGGGATGCAGGTTCGAAAGAAATCGACGATACCCTAGGTACACAACCTTCTTACATTTATTGAAATATACACTTTCAGTATCATCTAAATAGTGTGTGCATGCTTTGAATCCCTTGTTTGTCTGCCCTGAAATGTTACTAAGAGCAGGCCAATCATTGATGGTTACGAAAAGCAACGCTCATAGGTCAAATGGATCCCCTTTGTTCTCATCCCATATACGTACACCTGGTTTGTCCCACAGTTGTAAAAGTTTTTCAACTAATGGCCTTAGGTACACATCAATGTCGTTGCCGGGTTGCCTCGGGCCTTGGATGAGCACTGGCATCATAATGAACTTCCTCTTCATGCACAACCAAGAAGGAAGGTTATAGATACATAGAGTCATAGGTTAGGTGCTGTGACTGTAGCTCTGCTCACCAAAAGGATTCATGCCATCTGTACTTAGACCAAACCTTAAGTTCCTTGCATCACGTGCGAAGTCCGGGTACTTTCGCTCGACTTTTCTCCACTGTGACCCATCAATGGGGTGTCTCAACATCGCGTCTTTCTTACGGTCTTCCATGTGCCATCGCAACAACTTGGCATGCTCTTTATTTCTGAAGAGACGTTTTAACCGTGGTATTATAGGAGCATACCACATAACCTTGGCAGGAACCTTCTTCCTAGGGACCTTGCCCTCAACATCGCCAGGGTCGTCTTGTCTGATCTTATACCGCAGTGTAGTGCATATCGGACATGCATTCAAATTATCGTACTTCTCACCACGGTAGAGGATGCAGTCATTAATGCAGGCATGTATCTTCTGCACGTCTAATCCTAGAGGGTAGACAACCTTCTTTGCTTGGTATGTACTGTCGGGCAATTCATTATTTCTTGGAAGCAGATTCTTTATTTTTACCAACAACTTTGAAAATGTGTTGTCAGTCACACCGTTCTCTACCTTCCATTGCAGCAAATCCAGTGTGGTACCTAGCTTTTTGTGGTCATCTTCGCAAGTTGGGTACAACAATGTTTTGTGATCCTTTAACATCTGCTCCAGCTTCTCCTTCTCCTTTTTAGTTTCACATTCTTCCTTTGCATCAGTAATGGCCCGACCAAGATCGTCATCAGCAGGCGCATCTGCTGCCTCTTGATCTTCATTATCTACCCCCGTTGCAGTATCATCGTATTCAGGATACATATTATGATAGTTGTCATCATCCTCTTCTACTTTGTTGTCTTCCATCACAACCCCTTTTTCTCCATGCTTGGTCCAACAATTATAGTTGGGCATGAAACCGGATCGAAGCAGGTGGGCGTGAATGGTTCTGGTATTTGAGTAGTCTTTCTTATTCTGACAGTGAACACACGGACAACACATAAAACCTTTGTGACCATAGTTTGCATTAGCCACAACGATGAAATTTTGGAGGCCCGTAATGTACTCGAAAGTGCGTCGGTCACCGTACATCCATTTCCGGTTTATCTACATTATATAGTATATCAAAAATTAATAGGGAGATGACCACTTATATAGTACATCAATGATACATGAAAGGATAAAGTTGCCGACCTCGACCGAGAAGGAACGAGCAACGAGAAAACTTAATTCGAGCTCTCGGGCATTTCACCGAACACCTCTTGTGCATAGGAAAAAAACACAAACTAGCACACCTCTCACCCTCTTTCTAAGCTCCAAAATGAGAGTGAAAACATGAGAGAGAGGGGGGTGGGCTGCGGTGTGTTATATAGGCGCACCCCCTTTAACACCGGTTCAAGCCACGAACCGGTGTTAAAGGGGGGTTGCGCGGGCCATTGGTGCAGGGCCTTTAACACCGGTTCGTGGGTCGAACTGGTGTTAAAGGGGTGCTCCTTTTTGCTTTCTAGACCATGATGGTACGGGCGCCCCCTTTAACACCGGTTCGTAGGAGAACCGGTGTTAAAGCCCATTTCCAACCTCAACCAAAGGAATCATTTCCACTAGTGACGGTTCAACTTCACGCAGCATGCATATGCATCACTCAGCCACCGCCTAACTAATTAGACAAGCGTAGACTGAGGCCAATGTAGGGCATATGATCCACACATACACAAGAAGACACAGCTAATAAATAACGATAAACCTACACTTATGGATGAATTATTATGGAATCTTGGTGTAGTATAGAATAATAATAGATAACAATATTGTAGCAATTACAAGATATATATATATATATATATATATGGGGGTCTAGGTGCACCGGCCTAGCCCTATAACAAACCGACTAGGACTCTTAAACCTAATAAGAGTTGTATTCTAACATCCCGCAGTGTCAACGGTAGGCTCGACGACGTTAAGACTAAAACAAATGTTTTGAAACAGAGTAGTTGTTAGGCCTTCAGTAAAGATATCAGCGAACTGAGCTGAATTAGGCATATGTAGAACACGAACTTGACCGAGAGCCACCTTCTCTCGAACAAAATGAATGTCGATCTCTATATGCTTGGTATGAATGTATTGAACCGGATTCCTGACATGTAAATAGTTGAAATATTATCACAGTAAACAATAGTAGCTTGCTCAATAGGGCGATGCAGCTCTGACAGCAACTGGCGCAACCAAACCGTATCTGCAACCGCATGAGCCATATCGCGATACTCAGCTTCAGTTGATGAGCGAGAAATCATAACCTGCCTTTTTGAAGACCAAGAAACCAAATTATTACCAAGAAAAACACAAAATTCGGATGTGGACCGTCGAGTATCGGGGCAACCAGCCCAGTCTGCATCAGAGTAAGCTGTCAACGAGGTGAGAGAGGATTTTTTTTATATGAAGACCTAAATCTAATGTGCCTTCGAGATACCGAAGAATACGTTTGACATGGTTGAAGTGAGGGACACAACAAGCTTGTTGGACAGAAAAAGAAATTTCAGGACGAGTAATAGTAAGATATTGGAGGACGCCGGTACAACTACGATAAAAAGAAGGATCAGAAAAGGGATCACCATCGGCAGAAAGTTTTGAACCTGTATCAGCAGGAGTACGAGACGGTTGACAATCAAGCATACCAGCATGAGAAAGAAGATCTAGGGTGTACTGACGTTGATATAAGAAATAACCAGATGAGTCATGATGACAACAATACCTAAGAAGTGGTGAAAAAGACCTAGATTGGACAAAGAAAATTCTTTGCGAAGAAAAGAGATAATATGATCTAAAAAGTGTTGTGAGGAAGCTGTGAGAATAATATCATCAACATAGAGAGAAGTAGATAAGCGGTGTCGGTATTGTGATGAAAGGTGAAGAGAGAAGTATCAGAACGAGAAGGAGTAAACCCAATTGTTTGAGCATAATTAGAAAAACGTTGAAACCAAGCCCGTGGTGCTTGTTTTAGACCATAGAAAGATTTTTGAAGAAGACAAACATGATTAGGATAAGAGGAATTTTCGAAGCCAAGAGGTTGTTGACAATAAACCGTTTCTTGAAGAGAGCCATGGATAAAAGCGTTTTTACATCGAGTTGATGGATGGGCCAAGAAGAAGAAACGGCGATGCTAAGAACAGTACGAATAGTGCTGGGTTTGACAACTGAAGAGAAAGTCTCATCATAATCGATACCGTGTTGCTGAGAGTAACCACGTCATACCCATCGAGCTTTATAACGTGCAAGACTTCCATCGGAATTAATTTTTTGTCAAAAAACCCATTTGCCAGAAACTATATTAGGGTTTGATGGACGAGAAACTAATTGCCATGTATTATTTTGAATGAGAGCATCATATTCATCTTTCATGGCTGCGGCCCAATTAGGATCTAGGAGAGCTGATTTGTAAGATTTGGGAATAGAGGAAGAAGACAGAGATGCATTGATATTTAGACGATCTTTAGCGGGTAAACGAAAACCGGATTTGCCACATGTGTGCATGGTATGATCATTAGTGAGAGCTGGGACGATAATAGCATGAGGAGGAGGGACATATGATGATGTGGAAGACACGCCCGACGCAGCGGAAGAAGCGGACGCGGGAGTGATACGTCCATATCGTCTCTATAATTTTTTATGGTTTTATGCTATTATTATGATTTTGACACTTCTTTTTACATAAAGTTCATGAGTTATTTGGACTAACCTACTAATAGTTGCAAAAGTGCACAATATTCTTGTTTTACACTTTGATGTGTAGGAATTATCAAAAATACAAGTGGAACCCTTGCTGGAGTCAAATTGGGATTTTTCCAGAAATCTGTCTCAGAACTCTTTTTGAAGATAGTCACGTTTCGAGTTGAAGACGACGTCAAACGGAAAACTCTTCAACTAAAACATTGTAGAAAATTTCGCGACAATTGTTCTGGACATAAAACTTAGCTGATTCCGAGTCCGAACGGGCCCGCTAAGCCCGATTTACTACAACCCAAGATGGGGTGACGGGAATCTGAGAAGCTATATAAAGGGAGCAAACCTAATTCGTGGGACACACCTCCACCCACGAATTTGCAGCCACCAAAGCCACGTTTTTTCCTTCCCCATGGATTTCATCTCCATGGGGAGGGCTCCCAAGAAGCCATGAAGGGAGGGGGCTAAGGGACGGTGCTCCCCCACGATACCGGCGACGGGGAAGGAGTCCCTCGTGCTGCCGTCACCGCTCTCTTCACCATCTTCACCTCCATCTCCATCACCTAATCCTCCTAGTATGAAGTGGTTCATCCTCCCACACACCTCTGTACCGTCCTATGTAAACATGGTGTTTGATGCTATAAGTTATACTTCCATGATCTATATCATGTTTGTGTACTTTCTTTGTTCTTAGATTGAATAGTTGAACGTCTTTGGTTCATTAGAGTTGTATGTTGATATGGTACAGTCCTTTGGTGTCTATTATATTTGTGCATGCATGGATTAAACATCATAGGGTTTGTAGTATGTGTAAGAGGAAGGGGGATGTTCTACCGGAGTGACAGAAATCTAAGGACACGAATCGGAACGTTGCACGTATAGAAGTAAGAGGACCATTAACTTAAGGCTATGGTTGGGGAAACCTTAATGCATTGTTAGTAGTTACGGATGTTTGCTAACAATCCAATCATATAGTACATATAATTCCAAGTAGTGAAGCACATATATATTTAGCCTCTCCCACATAGAAAACTGCATCGAAGACAATGAACCCAATTTATTCGTCAATTAAACTTGGACAAAGCCGCCATAATTACCACCACTATTCCACACTCATGGTTCTGTTAGTTTAGTATATTTTATTGCTACAACAACTATCTTTACTTTCTTGTTATTTATTATCTTGCAAAGCTTTCTCTAGTACACATTTTGTTGCTCTAGTTTTATTTCCTAGATAATACAAACATTTAGTGTGCGTAGAGTTATATCAGTGGTAGATAGAACTTGAGAGAATATTTATCCTACCTTTAGCTCCTCGTTGGGTTCAACACTCTTACTTATCGAAAAGGCTACACACGATCACCTATCTTATGGGATATCGGGGAGTCGGCGATGGAGACTGTGGCGGCAGGAAGTCTGCCGCGGCATAGGTTTTGTTTCGGCAGCCGCGACACAGGTGGCGTGTAACATCCCAAAAATCATGGTTTATAAAGTTGCATATAATTCATGCATCCTTATGCATTTGGGTTATTATCAAACAAGGTTTCAAATAAGAAGCCATTTGTTTTGCCTATTATTTCATGAAATAAAGGCAATGCTTTTATTTCTACTCTCAAAATATGAGAATACTTTGATTAAACCAGAAAAGTTTAAAAGATGATTTCAAAGCTTGCACAAAGTGTTCAAAATAAGAATCTAAATTAAAACCATTTATGTGCATATTATATATATTTAAATAGGGCATGGTTTTATATTATTTTCAATGGGCCAAAGTATTTTTGAGTAAACAATAGTGTTTTATACACAAATATGTGCATGGATCACTTTACAAAAATCCAGAAGTGGTTTGATTTCAAACTCATTTGAAAATCATTTGAAAATTGATTCAATAAATCAAATAAGAAATAAAAAAGGAGAAAAGAAATGGAAAAGGGCTAGCGGCACCATTCCAGCCCAACAGCAGAAACGGCCCAAACACCAGCCCACCCGGGTTTCCCCCTCTCCCCTCTTTCTCACCGTGCCCGCACCGCACCCGCTCGCTGACAGCGCGAGCCCACTGCCACCTCAGCCTTTCTTCCCCAAATCTCACTCGCGGGTTGCGTCGCGGCTGCCGTTGCTGCCGATAATGGCGCGAAGTAATTAGCCTTGAATACGCAGGCGTTTCCTGTCGCGCTGCTGCCTACTTTAACCCCTACACCCCATGGTCATTTCCTCCACACAGCACACCCTCTCCGCCACCAGGCTACCGATAATTCGACTTGCAAACGCCGTTGCCGACCGACTCCGGTGAGCTATTCCGACCAACTCAAGATGCCCCTTGCTCTATGCTACTTACTACAGTACTCCCCTTACTCGTGCGCTTCGCCTAATGCCTCTGGTTTGCCTGCTCGTGACCCAGGTCGTCGTCTTCGTCGAGCTCCTCTAATGGCAGAAGCGCCGCTCAACTCCGGTGAGGAATCTAGGTAAAACCCGAGCGCCGCTTGCCTTCTGCTTGTCCCTGTCGTGTTCGTCATGTCCTTGCGCACCTCCTAATTCTCCTGGTTTGTGCTAGGGCGATCCAGAACATCGTCAACGTCGCCGTTCGCACGAACCCGACACCGCCCGCAACTACGACGAGCGCTAGCCTCTGCGTCAACACGCCCTTGTCCACGCCAGCAGCACATTGAGATTTCTCGTGCTCTTGCGAGTCTGTTAAGGACCACCGCAGCCCCTAGCCGCCTCTGTATTCGCCAGACCGTCGCCGCCAGTAGCGCCGCCGCTGCTGCAGCCACGCGCGCCGCCAGTTCGTGGTCAAGCCGCTGTGAGCCGTTAGATCTAGATCCAGCGCGCCACATTAGATCACTTAGCGAAAGGGTATGATTAGATCTGAGCCGTGCGATTCACTTTTAATCCTGCGGTCCACAAAGCACAATCCGTGCGAAATGGTACCAGCCAATAGAAAAACTCCACGTGGCCTAGCCTGTCTGTTTAAAATTCCAGAAATGATTTTTGAATATTTAAACTTGTAAAATTCATAACTTTTGTTCTACTTATCCAAAAAATACAAATAATATATCAATAGATTAAATCCTACACATATATAGGCTTGGTTTTGTATTTTGCCTCTATTAAAATAGAATTTTATGCAGAGACATTTGTAGGCTTATTTTGTGTATAAAAATTGTTTAGAAAATGTTTTTAAAGCCAAATTAAATTTATTTAGTCTCTAAATGTTTATTTGGTGATTCAGTACTGTTTTACTTGTCTTGTTTAGTTTAGAAAAATCATCACATGGCATTTGCATTCATTCATATAGTTTTGCTTGATTTGTTTTGGAATATAAATTTGGTGCTATCATTTTATGTGTAGATTTTGGTGCTAGTGGTGATTGTGATTGTGAGGATTGTTGCTACTCCCCCAACTACCAAGGAAAGTGGTGCTTCATATTTTTGTCCCAATATTTTGACTATGCATTAGTGATATTTTGTATAGGGCTTGCATGATGTTTTTGCTAAGTATCTATATGCTATGCTTGGGAAATCCTAGTAGTTGTAGACTTGTTAGAATTTTCTCTAAGTTAAGATACTTGATATATTACCATGCTTAGCCTAGCTAGTAGCAAACAAGGGTGGATTATATACATGCTATGGAAAAATGTTGCTAAGTCTTTGACTTGTGTTTTGCTTAATAAAACAACTAAGAGAATGAATCACCTGGGTGGAATGGTATGTTTGGGTTATGTTGAGTGGTTACACAAGGCCCATATATATGGTCTACCTTGTTTATCACACTTGTGGAAAGCCACCCAGGAACAAAGGGATTTGAGATGCCAAATGTTAAGAAGCTTCTAGTGCAGCCACATGGCAATATGGGCTCTGCCTGGATCATATAGGTTGCAATAACTTAGCCAAATGGACAGTTGGTCGTAGGGGTGATAGGTTTGGGAAAGCGTCCATTTTGGTCTAAGGGAAGGCTTCTGAAAGGTCTTGTCTCGATGCATGTCGAGTCTTGTGGGGAAAGTGCACCACCTATCGAGAAGGAAGAATCTAAGTACTTAGCCGTGTCCCCGGAAATGGACAATTTGAGCATCAAGACGTGGAAGCTATCAAGAATCTCCTCATCCCAATTTCTAAGTTAAAACTTGTGGTTGAACAAGGGTAAAGGTTCACCAATGTCTATTGGTGGTTCCTTGGGAGTTTTTGTCAAACAAAAACTTAGTGATTTCAACTAATAGGTAAAATCCATTTTGAGCAAAGCAAGCCTAAGCTACACTTAGCCAAATTCATGTAGAAGCTAGAAACTATTATTCTACTAAGATATTACTTGCCAATACTATTCCAATGTATTGACCCACTATGGCTGTAACTTGTGATGTTGCAGGTTACTCTGATGAGGATTAGGGTTATGATTCTACACTCAACATGCTTGCCTGTGGCACATGAAGATGAAGACTTTACTTTATTTTGTTAAGTTGAACTCTTGTACTAGCCTGTGGCTATGGAGTTGTAAAAGACTATGTTATCTCTAGAATGACGATGTAATAATGACCTTTGTTTCTGTGTACTTCATCTTAAACTATGGATGCTAGCAATTGATCCAGGGACTAGCATTGCAATCACAGGGACCTTTACCTTTATAAAGGTGGGGTCTTACAGATGGTATCAGAGCACTGTGTTGCCTGTAGTATTATGACCCTAGGATTGGATTAGACTAAGAAACCACTAAGGAAAAAATTTCAACACTTTGAAAAATTTCCACACTTGTCTTTTCTTCTCGTAAACTTTTCTAATCTTCTTTCTCATCTCTATTTGTAGATGAACTCCATCAACGAAGCTGTCAGGAAGGGACCACTCATGACCATGACTTTGAAGTGTGAGACTGAATTTCCCAAGGCCCTCAAGAACCTTATGGTTACCATGGGGATACATGGTGCAGCTGTGTACAAGGGATTTCCTTTGATGGATGAAGGAGAAGAGTATTGGTGGCTGCAACTTCACTTGTACAAAAACAAGGAAGACAACCACAAAGAGTCAGGATTCTGCATGGTCACCAACTCTGAAATGCACACAACATTCTTTGACTCTACAAGAAATGCAACTTGGAATGCCATCAAGGAGCTTGGTGATAGACTCAATTGCAGGACACTCAAAATGACCTTAGAGAAGAAAATAAGCATACCCAAGACTTAGAGACCAACAATCAACAACTAAGGGGAGACATCATAGACTTGATATGGGAGTCTTGTGAACAAGATAGATAGATTGCCACTAAGGATGCCCTGATAGCTATTTTGTCTAGTGAGTGAGAATTGTAACGTACTCTGTTAGTTGGACCACCACACTTGTCGTCTTTAATTCAAAATTTGCCTAAGTTATGTTGAACCTTTGGTGTTTGTAATGGATTTGTGTATGCCATGAATTTTCTCTACTTGTGTTGGTTCTAACTTTCTCTATCGTATAAAAAACGATGCCTAACATTGTTATCAGCACTACCGAGGAATTCAAGGGAACTCGTTTTGGTACTCGTCTCATTGAGCTCACTAGTGTGCTCAACCTTCAACTTCCTAGCATCATGACACTTCATCTCACCAAGTTTGAGAGGAAGGACCTATGGGGCTTCAGAGTCACACAGTCGGGACGCCAGGCAGAGCCACCCACGGAGGCTATCACCTTCAAGTTGATGCATGATGACAAGGAGAGAGGCTTAGATGTAGTCATGCGGGGGTTACTTGGACGCCTAGTTGGGAGGCAGTCCACCAAGCTTAGATGTCTCTACTTTCACCCGTTCGGGAGACGCGACGAGGAGGGTGAGGCTATAGAGTACGATGATGCTACCAGAGAGACGATGGAGCCGATTCGTCTGTACCTTTAGGACCTAGAGGGTCTTATTAGACACCTTGACACTGGTAGGACCAACGGCATGCTTAGCAATGACGAGCTCCAGGTTCAGCTACGGGAGAAGGACAAGCTCTTCACGGAACAAGACGAGATCGTCAAAGAGATGGAGGCCAGATTTGAAAGCCAGGACAAGAAGTTCAAGAGACAGGAGAAAAGAGTCCAAGACAGGAACAAGAAGATTAGGGAGATGAAGGAAGAGTTAGAGGCCAAGGACTTCGAGCTTGAGCACCACCATGGAGTGATCGAGAGACTTCACTCACAGAAGAGGGCTCTTAGGGCCAAGATTGATGCCTTGACCACTAGTGTTGATGAGTACAAGACCGACATGGAGAATGCAGGTCTTACCCTTGTTGATGTGGAGGTCGACATGGAGGAGTAGTGTAGACTACTCGACTATCTTTCATCTACCATACTTTGATTATTGAGTCGCAATGACCATCCAACATGTGGATGGCTTGCTATGGTGTGTTTGCATTTTTCAAAACCTGTTGTTATGTCGTTCAAACCTTATGTTATTTTGAGCTTGGTTATTGTGATTGTTACTATGTGATGTATTGTGCATGTTAAGCATCTATGGGTATCTCATCATTATCCTTATTGAAACTACAGATGCCTCCCCGTCGTGCCAACCCCAACCAAAACAACAACAACAATGTCACTCCCGAGATGCAGCAGTTAATGACAGCACAAGCTCAACTGATGCAAATGATGACGCAGTTCATGCAGAACCAGAATCGGAATAACAACAACAACAATAACAATAACAATCAAAATAATCCTCCGGGATTTGACATGCTCACCAGATTTCTGAGACTAAGGCCTGCAAAGTTCTCGGGAACCATTGATACAATGGTAGCCAATGATTGGTTACGTTCAGTGAACAAGGACTTACTGACTGTTAGCTGCACCGACGAGGAAAAGGTCAGATTCGCAGCACATCTGCTTGAAGGACCTGCAGCAACATGGTGGGATAACTTCCAGATCATCACTCCCCTTGAGGATGTGACATGGGCTATCTTTGAGGATGGATACCGTACGGCTCACATCTCATCCAGAGTGATGAATTTGAAGAAGGACTTCCACAATCTGAAGCAACGTCACCATAGTGTGGCAGCGTACATTGAGGAATTCAACAATCTAGCGCTCTATGCACCGGATGAAGTTGATACAGATGCAAAGAGGAAGGAGAAATTCCTCGAAGGACTTAATGATGAGTTGAACATGCAGCTGTCTGTTGCCTATGTTCCAACCTATCAATCACTTTGTGACAAAGCTACCATCTTGGAAAACAAGATGAAACAGGTTGAGAGCATAAAGTGGAAGCATAGCTTTGATAAGCACAGCTCGGGATCGTCTCACAAGCGCTCCCATCATGATGATAGTGGGATTTCTGGATCCCACAAACATGGGAAGTATGACAACCACCACAACGACAACCTTCATCATGACAACAAGCACCATCGCAGTCATAACAATGACAAGTATAAGAATCACAAGAGTGGACACAAGAGCCACCACAGTGGAAGTGGAAGTCAACCTGTAAAGAAAGATCTCAGTCAGGTTGAATCCTTCAAGTGTAAGAAGATGGGACACTATGCTAATGAGTGCCCAGAAAAGAAAGTTGAAGGTGCCAACAAGCCAAATCCCTTCCAAAAGGGACAAGTGAACCACATCAATGTGGAAGAAATATATGAAGAATCTGATGCTGTGGCTGGTAAGTTCAAACTCAATTTTGTTCCAGCACTTGTTCTTTTTTATACTGGCGCATCGCATTCATTCATATCAAGAGCATTTGTTAATAGAAATGGACTTCCAGTTGAAACTATTGGATGTCCTATAAAAGTAAGTTCTCCTGGTGGAGAAATGATAGTGAACTCAGGATGTCACGACTTAGTGATAGAATTTGGAAAGTATAAGTTTCCAGTTAGTTTGATAATCCTAGATTCTCAAGGTCTGGATTTCATTCTGGGAATGGATTGGATGAACAAGTATGAAGGAGTACTAGATTGTGCCAATCGTACTGTCACACTCACAACCCCAATTAATAAAAGGATTAGATTCAAGTCTAACTTTGAATCAAAAGGGAGTAAGCTAAATTCTCTTAAGGGGGTTATCATAGACAGTGTGCTAATTGTGAGAGAGTACCCGGATGTGTTTCCGGAGGAATTACCTGGAATGCGACCAGATAGAGATGTTGAGTTTCTGATAGACTTGCTGCCAGGATCTGGACCAATAGCAAAGAGACCTTACAAGATGTCAGTTGATGAGTTGAAAGAACTCAAGAAACAACTTGAAGAATAGTTGCAGAAAGGATTTATTCAACCAGTTCTTCATCTTGGGGTGCACCAGTTTTGTTTGTTAAAAAGAAAGATAGAAGTCAAAGGTTATGCATAGATTACCATTCACTCAATGAGGTAACTATCAAGAACAAATACCCTTTGCCAAGAATCAATGATTTGTTTGATCAGTTAGAAGGAGCTCGTGTGTTCTCAAAGATTGATCTTCGATCAGGCTACTTTCAGCTAAAGATAAGGGAACAAGACATACCTAAGACTGCTTTCACCACTAGGTATAGATTGTATGAGTACACCGTGATACCATTTGGTTTGACAAATGCACCAGCCTACTTCATGAATATGATGAACAAAGTGTTCATGGAATTTCTTGACAAGTTCGTTGTCGTTTTCATCGATGACATTTTGATCTACTCCAAGAGCAAAGAGGAGCATGAAGGGCATTTGAGTTTGATACTTGAGAAGCTTAGAGAGCATAAAATGTATGCCAAATTCAGCAAGTGTGAATTCTGGCTGAATGACGTTGGATTTCTCGGACATATTGTGTCGGGAGATGGTGTAGCAGTAGATCCCGCAAAAGTGTCAGCTGTAACTGAGTGGGAATCTCCTAAGTCAGTGAAAGAAGTGCGTAGTTTCCTTCTCTTGGCAGGATACTATAGAAGATTCATTGAGAATTTCTCAAAGGTAGCTAAGCCAATGACGGGGTTACTTAAGAAAGACAAGAAATTCGTTTGGACTGAAGGATGTGAACTCGGTTTCCAAGAGTTGAAGAAGAGACTAGTGACAGCACGAGTCTTATGTCTGCCAGATTTGGAAAAAGATTTCAAGTGTATTGTGATGCATCTCACCAAGGATTAGGAGCAGTTTTGATGCAAGAAGGGAAAGTTGTGGCTTATGCCTCAAGACAACTCAAAACTCATGAAGTGAATTATCCTACTCATGATTTGATGTTAGCCTCTGTTGTCCATACACTCAAAACATGGAGACATTATCTTTTGGGAAAACGATGTGAAGTGTTCACATATCACAAAAGTTTGAAGTATATCTTCACTCAGAAAGAAATCAACATGAGACAAAGAAGATGGTTAGAACTCATCAAGGACTATGACTTGAGTTTGCAATACCACCCTGGTAAAGAAAATTGTTGTAGCGGATGCATTAAGCCATAAAGTTTATGTAAATGGCCTCACTAAGGAAGAATTGCCAGATGATCTGTGTGCCCAATTCAAAGATCTCAGATTGGAGATAGTGTCTGAAGGACATCTCATGTCATTGGATGTTCAACCCACCTTGTTGGACAAAATCAAGGAAGCCCAAAAGTTGGACAAAGAAATTGAAGAGACTAAAGGAAAAATTAGCAAAGGGAAAGCTAAAGGATTCCATAAAGACGAACAGGGTACTTTATGGTATGGAAAACGTATCTGCATTCCACAAGATCCGGAGCTTCGGAAACTGATTTTACAATAAGCACACAACTCACCATATTCCATTCATCCGGGTAACACCAAAATGTACATGGATGTGAAGGAAAGATTTTGGTGGAATAATCTCAAGAAGTACATCGCCGAACATATTGCTTTGTGTGATGTATGTAGTAGAGTGAAAGCGGAACATCAGAAACCAGTAGGACTGTTACAACCACTACCTATTCCTGATTGGAAGTGGGATAATATTGGTATGGATTTCATCACTAGACTGCCAAGGACTAGATCAGGATATGATTCTATTTGGGTCATGGTAGATCGCCTAACTAAAGTGGCTCATTTCATACCCGTGAAGACAACCTATACAAGTGCTAAGTTAGCCAAGATTTATATGAATAGGATTGTGTTTCTGCATGGAGTACCCCAACAGTATTGTGTCTGATAGAGGAACTCAATTCACTTACCATTTTTGGAGGCAACTTCATGAGTCATTGGGAACGAGATTGGAATTCAGCACTGCTTTTCATCCCCAGATTGATGGACAGACAGAAAGGACCAACCAGATTTTAGAGGATATGTTGAGGGCATGTGCCCTAGATTATGGTGCTAGTTGGGATGAAAGTCTGCCTTATGCAGAATTCTCTTATAATAACAGCTATCAAGCCAGTATTGAGATGACACCGTTTGAATTTCTCTATGGGAGAAAGTGTACTACACCATTGTTATGGAGTGGTGTTGGGGAAAGAAATTTGTTCGGGCCAGAACTAATCAAGAAAGTTGAAGATAAAGTCAAGTTGGTAAAGGACAGATTGAAGATAGCACAGTCCCGACAAAAGAGTTACGCATATCCAAAGCATAGGGAAGTCACCTATGAGGTGGATGATAGAGCCTATCTTAGAGTATCACCACTTCGTGGAGTGAAGAGATTTGGAGTCAAAGGAAAATTGGCACCAAGATATGTTGGACCATTCAAAATTTTGAGTCGCAAAGGAGAAGTGGCTTATGAGATTGAGTTGCCTGAATCGCTGTCTGCCGTTCACAATGTGTTTCAAGTGAGTCAGTTGAAGAAATGCCATCCGGAGATGGAAGAGAATTTTTTGAAGGATACTATACCTTTGGAGGAGGTCCAGTTGGAAAGTGATCTCACCTATGAGGAAAAACCTATCAAGATTCTTGAGACTGCAGAAAGGGTTACACGGACTAAGACTATCAAATTCTGCAAAGTTTAATGGAATCATCATTTCGAAGAAGAAGCAACTTCGGAAAGAGAAGATGACCTTCGGAAAGACCACCCTCACCTATTTGCTAGCCAATCCGAATCTTGAGGGCGAGATTCACCTTAAGGGGGTTAGATTTGTAACATCCCAAAAATTATGGTTTATAAAGTTGCATATCATTCATGCATCCTTATGCATTTGGGTTATTTTCACACAAGGTTTCAAATAAGAAGCCATTTGTTTTGCCTATTATTTCATGTAAGAAAGGCAATGGCTTTTTTTCTACTCTCAAAATATGATAATACTTTGATTCAACCAGAAAAGTTTAAAAGATGATTTCAGAGCTTGCACAAAGTGTTCAAAATAAGAATCTAAATTAAAACCATTTATATGCCTATTATATATATTTAAATAGGGCATGGTTTTATATTATTTTCAATGGGCCAAAGTATTTTTGATTAAACAATAGTGTTTTATACACAAATATGTGCATGGATCACTTTACAAAAATCCATAAGTGTTTTGATTTCAAACTCATTTGAAAATCATTTGAAAATTAATTCAGTAAATCAAATAAGAAATAAAAAAGGAGAAAAGAAATGGAAAAGGGCCAGCGGCACCATTCCAGCCCAACAGCAGAAACGGCCCAAACACCAGCCCACCCGGGTTTCCCCCTCTCCCCTCTTTCTCACCGCGCCCGCACCGCACCCGCTCGCTGACAGCACGAGCCCACTGCCACCTCAGCCTTTCTTCCCCAAATCTCACTCGCGGACTGCGTCGTCGCTGCCGTTGCTGCCGATAATGGCGCAAAGTAATTAGCCATGAATACGCAGGCGTTTCCTGTCGTGCTGTTGCCTACTTTAACCCCTACACCCCATGGTCATTTCCTCCACACAGCACACCCTCTCCGCCACCAGGCTGCCGACAATTCGACTTGCAAACGCCGCTGCCGACCAACTCCAGTGAGCTATTCCGGCCAGCTCAAGATGCCCCTTGCTCTATGCTACTTACTACAGTACTCCCCTTACTCGTGTGCTTCGCCTAATGCCTCTGGTTTGCCTGATCGTGACCCAGGTCGTCGTCTTCGTCGAGCTCCTCTAATGGCAGAAGCGTCGCTCAACTCCGGTGAGGAATCTAGGTAAAACCCGAGCGCCCCTTGCCTTCTGCTTGTCCCTGTCGTGTTTGTCGTGTCCTTGCGCACCTCCTAATTCTCCTGGTTTGTGCTAGGGCGATCCAGAACGTCGTCAACGTCGCCGTCCGCACGAACCCGACGCCGCCCGCAACTACGACGAGCGCTAGCCTCTGCTTCAGCACGCCCCTGTCCACGCCAGCAGCACGTTGAGATTTCTCATGCTCTTGCAAGACTGGAAAGGACCACCACAGCCCCCATCATCCTCTGTATTCGCCGGACCGTCACCGCCAGTAGCGCCGCCGCCACTGCAGCCACGTGCGCCGCCAGTTCGTGGTCAAGCCGTTGTGAGCCGTTAGATCTAGATCCAACGTGCCAGATTAGATCACTTAGCGAAAGGGTATGATTAGATCTGAGCCGTGCGATTCACTTTTAATCCTGCGGTCCACAGAGCACGATCCGTGCGAAATGGTACCAGCCAATAGAAACACTCCACGTGGCCTAGCATGTCTATTTAAAATTCCAGAAATGATTTTTGAATGTTTAAACTTGTAAAATTCATAACTTTTGTTCTACTTATCCAAAAAATACAAATAATATATCAATTGATTCACAAAATTAAATCCTACACATCTGTAGGCTTGGTTTTGTATTTTGACTCTGTTAAAATATAATTTTATGAAGAGAAATTTGTAGGCTTATTTTGTGTATAAAAATTGTTTAGAAAATGTTTTTAAAGCCAAATTAAGTTTATTTAGTCTCTAAATGTTTATTTGGTGATTCAGTACTGTTTTACTTGTCTTGTTTAGTTGAGACAAATCATCACATCGCATTTGCATGCATTCATATATTTTTGCTTGATTTGTTTGGAAAATAAATTTGGTGCTATAATTTTATGTGTAGATTTATGTGCTAGTGGTGATTGTGATTGTGAGGATTGTTGATACTCCCCCAAATACCAAGGCAAGTGGTTCTTCATATTTTTGTCCCAATATTTTGACTATGCATTAGTGATATTTTGTATAGGGCTTGCATGATGTTTTTGCTAAGTATCTGTATGTTATGCTTGGGGAAATCCTAGTAGTTGTAGACTTGTTAGAATTTTCTCTAAGTTAAGATACTTGCTATATTACCATGCTTAGCCTAGCTAGTAGCAAACAACGGTGGATTATATAAATGCTATGGAAAAATGTTGTTAAGTCTTTGACTTGTGTTTTGCTTAATAAAACAACTAAGAGAATGAATCACCTGGGTGGAATGGTATGTTTGGGTTATGTTGAGTGGTTACACAAGGCCCATATCTATGGTCTACCTTGTGTATCACACTTGTGAAAGCCACCAGGAACAAAGGGATTTGAGATGCCAAATGTTAAGAAGCTTCTAGTGCAGCCACATGGCAATATGGGCTCTGCCTGGATCATATAGGTTGCAATAACTTAGCCAAATGGACAGTTGGTGGTAGGGATGATAGGTTTGGGAACGCGTCCATTTTGGTCTAAGGGAAGGCTTCTGAAAGGTCTTGTCTCGATGCATGTCGAGTCTTACGGGGAAAGTGCACCACCTCTCGAGAAGGAAGAATCTAAGTACTTAGTCGTGTCCCCGGAAATGGAAAATTTGAGCATCAAGACGTGAAAGCTATCAAGAATCTCCTCATCCCAATTTCTAAGTTAAAACCTGTGGTTGAACAAGGGTAAAGGTTCACCAATGTCTATTGGTGGTTCCTTGGGAGTTTTTGTCAAACAAAAACTTAGTGATTTCAACTAATAGGTAAAATCCATTTTGAGCAAAGCAAGCCTAAGCTACACTTAGCCAAATTCATGCAGAAGCTAGAAACTATTATTCTACTAAAGTATCACTTGCCAATACTATTCCAATGTGTTGACCCACTATGGTTGTAACTTGTGATGTTGCATATTACTCTGATGAGGATTAGGGTTATGAGTCTACACTCAACATGCTTACTTGTGGCACATGAAGATGAAAACTTTACTTTATTTTGTTAAGTTGAACTCTTGTACTAGCCTATGGCTATGGAGTTGTAAAAGACTATGTTATCTCTAGAATGACGATGTAATAATGACCTTTGTTTCTGTGTGATTCATCTTAAACTGTGGATGATAGCAATTGATCCAGGGACTAGCATTGCAATCACAGGGACCTTTACCTTTATAAAGGTGGGGTCTTACATGGCGGCAGGAGAAGGCGCGACAGGATCGGCTGCAGCGGCAGAGAATTCAGGCGTTTTTGCTGCCGTGGTAGGAGCGACGACAGGAGGTGGCTGATGAAAGAAGGGAAAATTATTTGGACGAGGGGGACTAGTAGATGGTGCAGATGTTTTAGGGTCGAGAGATTGACACTCAGGAAAGGGAAAAATATTTTCAGCAAAAGTTACATGACGAGACACATGGACGCGACCACTAACAAGAACTAGAAAACGATAGCCTTTGTGTTTGTTGGAAAAACCTAGATGGACGCACGAGATAGAATGGGGTGAAAGTTTGTTAGGAGAAGTAGAGTAGGAGTTAGGAAAACAAAGACAGCCTAAGATACGAACGTCGGAGTAGTTTGGGTGAGAAAGAAATAAAAAGAAGTAGGGTGTGGTTTGAGGATGAACTTTAGATGGTTGAATGTGAAGTAGATATGTGACCGTGTGGAGATCTTTAGCCCAGAACTTCATAGGCATATAAGATTGAATAAGAAGGATGCGAGTGATGTAACTAAGAGTGCGAAGAGAACACTCGGTCTTGCTATTTTGAGGGGAGGTATAGGGACAGAGAAAACATAGAAGAATTCCATATTGGAGAAAGAAATTTTGGTTTTTAAAGTTGTTAAATTCACGAGCATTATCACACTGAATAAATCTTATAGGAAGGAAAAAGTGGACCGAGACTTAGCGCTGGAAATTAAGAAAAAATATTGTGAGCGTCGAATTTGTTGCATAAGGGAAAGGTCCAAACATAGTGTGTAAAATCATCAAGAATAACAAGATAATACTTAAAACTAGAAACACTTTCTATTGGTGACGTTCATAGATCACAATGAAGTAACTCAAAAGGAAAAGTACTATAGGATAGAGAGGAGCTAAAGGGGAGACGAACATGTTTGCCTAATTGACACGACTGACAAATAGAAAAATTATGAGAATCTCTATTACAGGGTATTGAAAATTCACTAAGAAGAGTAGATAACACATTATTATTGGAATGGCCGAGACGTTGGTGCCACAAATCAACAGAGGCCACCATAGACGATGGAGGGGCAACTGCCGGAACACCATGGAGGGAATACAAATCACCGAAGCTATTGAATCGAGCGATCTCGGCCTTGGTCCGGTAATCCTTCACAGACAAACCAAAGGGATCAAATTCAACAGAAACGTGATTGTCATTGGTGATTGGCAAACAGAAATCAGATTTTTAATGAATGCAGGAGCTACAAGAACATCGCGAAGAAGCAAAGGTTTGATTGGGGATTGGATCTAGGCTTGACCGACATAGTAAATAGGAATAGATGCTCCGTCACCGAGAGTAATAGATGGAAAAGGCGAGAGTGTGCAAGAAGACAACAAATTACTTGATGCTGACATATGACTAGAAGCACCAGAATCGGAAATCCAATCCGTACCTGAGTTTCCTTGTGTAGGAAAGTTGTTCATGGCTTGTAGAAAAGCAGTTTGGTCCTAGCTCAGAGTTGAAGTAGAGGCCGGTGTAGACATGGGAGCTGGCGGGTGTGACAGCGTCGGTAGTAGGGCCGGCATCGGCGTATAGATAGATCCACCATATTGTACTGCGACATATTGTACTGCGACATGTAGGGTGAGGTTGTAGCGCCATATGAAGCATAAGGAGCAGCGTTATAGATTGTTGGCGTGTGGGCGGGGGCGTACGTGGCTGTCGGCTATTTTATATACATTCGTCTTCAGCAACTCAATTCTCTAAAATTTTCCTAAAGCCTAGAGCTCTTCTATCTGAACCGAAACCAATAAGCTTGCAGTGCAATCAACAACACAAACGGCTATTTGTTAGCAAATCCAGCAATAATAAACAACAAAAGAAGCAATTCAATGGTATATTATCCCCATGTCTCTAAACAGAGGTCAACTTCAGATTGGTGATCAATCCTTTTGAAACTTTTACCATTAAATACTAATATTATATATATATATTTTTTCTAAACAAAATAAATTTATTTGATTTGTCTTTCTATGGTTATTTCCCCTGGTTTAGTTTCCATGCTAAACAAATAATGAACATCAATGGCACTTCACACAAATCATAGGAAGAAAAAAATGATGAGTGCAGAAAGGATAAAATACACACACACACACACACACACACACACTATATATATATATATGGGAAATAGCCTGCTAAACACGTGCATAGCTGCGCATAGCGTATCCACCGTTGATCCCATCCTCTTTTGATATAGGGAGCACATGTATTCAGACCCAGGATTTGTCTAAGAACTAACGCCGTTAGTGTTTCTTTGGCATGCATGCATGAAGCCCTACCAAAATAAAGCTTGTCTAATTTAGTTTGCATAAGGCAAACCCTAACGAGCAACATGCAAAACAAAGTTTGTCTAATTTCGTTTGCATAAGGCAAACCCTAACGAGCAACATGCAAAACAAAGCTTGTGTAATTTCGTTTGCATGAGGCAAACCCTAAGGAGCAACATGCAAAACAAAGCTTGTCTAATTTCGTTTAGGTGAGGCAAACCCTAACGAACAACATGCTGAGAAACCCTAACTTATTTAGGTGAGAAACCCTAACGAACAATACACTAAACCAGTTAGATGAAATTTTAGGGTTTGCATAGTACCACAAACCTTCACTAGGGTTTGCATACTATGTAGAACTCATTTTAAGCCTTGTTGACTTATCTTTCCATTTTAGATGCTAAAAGTTTCTTTGCCAAACAGCAAGCTAAAATTTTTAGGGTTTTCACGAGCCCCTAGGCATTGCATGCAAGTACACACACGCGGTGCTTCAAACGCCGTTAGGAACCGTTACTACTTTCAAGATCCAGCCATTACCATCTAAACTAGTAGTGTATGTGATCTCTTTATCCAACAGTCCTAAGCCTATGCGCAGCTATGCCGTGCGTAGCAAATCCACGTCGATATATATATATATCGAAAGGTCCAATAGTGTATGTATATTGGCCCTTTTGAGACAATTATACGTTCTAGAAGGCAATTCTAATTGATCAATAAAAATACAATTCAATGGAATTCCTTTTTTGTTTTTCTTTAGATTAGTTAATCTTTTTTGAAAAGTAAAAAGGGGCGGAGTAAACCTGTTTTTATTTTCTTCGAAACTCGTTTCCTCTTCCTCCGCGTGTAGAAAAGGGAGGAATAAATCAATCAAATTACGAGAAGCCTCATAAAGAGCAATATATATATATATATATATATATATATATATATATATATATATATATATATTGCTTTAGTGGAGAGGTTTGAATATAGAATCCATAGCAACAACCAAGAAGGAACTGGATACCGAGAGCATCAGCGCAGCGACCAGTGGGTCGCAGATGCGATACTAACATTGTCAGGGTTGCTAGCCTGATAAATGAGCAAGGCTCCGGGTGGAATAAAGAGAAGCTGCATCAGATTTTTCATGAGACGGATGCAAAGGATCTTGAGAAGATTTCGATTGGTGAAGAGGGGACGTGTGACTATCATGCGTGGAATTTTACCAAGAATGGAGTGTTTTCGGTGAGATCCGCCTACCATCTTTGTATGAAACAACACAAGATCGCTGGAGGAATGGTGGAGTCGTCCACGAGTGTTGATGCACATAAAGGGTGGCTTGCCTTATGGGGTGTTCCTGTGCCGTGGAAAGTCAAGATTCATGTGTGGAGGCTCCTGAGAAACGGGCTGGCTGTTGGCTCGGAATTACAACGGAGACAAATAAAATCTGGAGTGGTCTGCGTGGTGTGTGGCAGAGAAGAAACAGTGATGCATAGATTTTGGCAGTGTGCTCACTCACGATATGTCTGGGAGCTTGTGGGTAGTGAGGGAACTGGCCCTATCACTGCCCCTCGTGCATCCGATCACCAAGTGATCTCCTTCAATGGTTGCTGGAATGGTTGGCAAAGGTAAAAGATAATGAGCTTGATATTACGTTGATGGCATTATACCATATGTGGCTGGCTAGGAATGTTGCAAGGGAGTCAAACCTCATTGAAGATCCGGCTGTCCTGGCTAAGTGTATTGTTAATCTCACGGAGGAATGTCGTTTGGTCCAGGCTCCAAAAATACCGAAACCGATTCCTAGGAAGGAGCAATGGCTTCGACCACCTGAGGGTTGGGCGAAGATCAATTGCGATGGCGCTCTGGCTAAATCTTCTGAGAAGGGAGGTGGAGGAGTGGTTGCCCGCGACCACCATGGAAGATTCTTAGCAGAAGCTTGCCATTTTTTCTCTCCAATTTCTGATCCGGAGGGTGCAGAGCTGAAGGCCTGTCAACATGCCATGATCATGACGAGGAGCTTGGACTGACGAAGTTGATGTTGGAGACGGATAGCATGGAAGTGGTCTTAAAATTATCAAAGCAAGAGAAGGACAGATTGAGCTATGGGCCATTGGTTGAAGAGATCAAGGGAAGGCTTGGAGCGCTGTTGGAGTATGAGGTCAAATGGGTGAGAAGATCGGCAAATGGGGCTGCTCATATTTTAGCGAAAGAAGGCTGCGTATTAGAGTTATGCAAAACTTGGTTCACTGTACCCCCTAGTTGTATTGAGGACCAGTTGGTCTCGGACTTGTTAGGTGATTAATAAAATGCAGCTATTCCCTCTAAAAAAAAACAACCAAGAAGGAACTTTGATAGGTACCTAATTTTTTAATGGAAGTAGGACTGAAATTCATGAGGGTATCAACAACAACTGAAAGGATAATAATAACAGCAACATGGTATGGCCTAACTGAGCTTAGTTGATGAACATACCATTTGATCAGCAAGCATCACAAACAGTGTTGAGTGACAGTTTTTTGTTGCAAAAGCTAAAAAGGTCTTCCAGGCTTGCCCAAACACATCCATAGCAAGAACATTGTAGAGTCACCCTTAACACTAAACCACCTGCATATGAAATCGAAAAGCAAAGAGACCTACCAAGACATTTTTTGGAAGGACTTTAGACCTCAATTGTTCATATTGATATCCATCATCTAATCTGACATATTCTACAAAAATTAAATATTAAGAAGCAAACAATTATAAGCATGTGCAAACCGGTAAAACGATGTAAATATGTAATATATTGGAACATAAGCATATCAAATTTAGAATTATCTCGACTATCTGCAGACTCATAGAACATGTACTCGCAAAACACATATTATGTATGATAATAGTTGCAATATAGTTCAAATAAAAAGTATCTCTACAACAACTTCCAGTGCATGAAATTCCACACAATAAGGTTTTCTTCTATGATCCCCACAAAACTAAACTTCATTGTTGTAATGAACCGTTTATAAACCAATAGTGCCAATGTTATAAAGCAACATCTAGCTTATAAAAACCACACTGAGTATCAACCACAAAAATAAGTAGCAACTCACTGGACAAATTTTGACCTGTAGCAAAAGTCCTCCATATGGCTGCTTTCAAGGACTGTTACTCAACTTTGTTTTACAAATATGAATGCAACTCCTTATATGAATTTAGATAACTCGACAGATTAATAACAGATTAGTATTAGCTAAAAAATGCAGAATTATTTCACGTGCTCTTTCATTTGAGACTTGGATAAAACATGGAAAAATATTGATTTTATTCACTGCCAGATATGAAGTTCATACCGAGCTAACAATATTCTCGCCCTCCTCCTCCTGCATCCTCTCCCAACCAGTAACAACACGGTCGGCCCACCGTGGCTTTTCCTCCTCCCCTTCCGTCGCACCAAGCTCCATCCTCTCCTTCGCTTGCCTCCAATCACCGGCCCTGCACGCGCCTGGTCCCAGTTGTCATGGACCTCTTTAAAGAAGCAAGAAGTGCAGAAAGAAGTCGCTGCATCGAATGGATCTGAAGGTAATCGAACTCGGACGAGCATGGACGCACGGGAAGGGAAAATGGTTGGCCGGGTAGCCTCCCGTCTATTATAGGAGTATAATAATTGGGGGAATCTAGTCTAGACATTAACAGATAGGTTACCAGCCTCTAGACTTTTCTTTTATTATAGTGTGTACGCATGGAAGACATTTACGACGACAAGGAAAACAACATCCCGTGTCGCTCCCTCATGGGCGACCCGAGAGAGCTCCAAACCCTAGCTGTTGAGGCTCCGCCCCTGCCTCCCCTTTCCGCCATCGCTGCCGGCGTTGCCGCGGCGCCGTCGGGGCTCGTCTTTCAAAGGAAGAGGGCCGCACGTGGGGCCTTTGAGCGGAGGGGCTCCGCGTCCTGCTCCATGGTACGGGTAAGCCGGGGCGGTGGCCCCGGGAACTGCAGCTCGTCAACGGCGGTCGGCTCTGGCCACGAGGGTGGCCGGGCGGTGGCTGGTTGAGGGCGGTCGGTGTGGTGGGCGTCCGACAGTGGGGCTAGATCTACGGAGGTCGATCTGGGCCCGCGTGCAATGGCAGGTCCGGCGATGGAGCGTCGGCCGGCGACGTGGTGTGGCGCTCAGCTACTGGCTCAGTGGCGGCGGTGGTGCAGGCAGCGCTCCCAGGCAGTGCTCGTGACGATAGGGCCAATCGGGCGTGTGAGCGGGACGATGGGATTTGGTAGCCCGGAGGAGTTGGGCATGGCGATCTGCACTATGGAGTTGGCGTCGAGCGGCAGGGTGGCTGGGCACCGCAGTGGAGAGGCCGACACCGTGGAGGTGGCATGGACTAACTCCAGCTAGGTCACCGGTGGTCGTCACGGTAGGACGGTGGTCATCGCAGTTCGTCGGCGTCGAGGTATGGCTGGTCTCTCTGAGTGGTTGCTCATGTCTTCTCGGTTGTTCTCTATTCGATGGACTCAGGGGAGTTGGTGATTGGGCTGGGCAAAATATCCGCTTTTTGCTGACAACGACGATGCGTGCGGGCGCCGTCTCCGCGTTGGAGGCATTGTCATGGCTGCAATCGAGCTGCCCTGCCACGAGCGCCGGGGGAAACCCTAGATTCGGTGTCCCGGATCAGACCGTGGTGGCACCGTGGTGTCGTTCCCTCATTGAAGGCGTTGCGTGGGTTGCTCGTGGAGTCCCCAAGGGCATGTAGAGTCGACGGTGCCCACTCTTTGAGCTTGGGTCTCAAAGGCGCAATGTGCACCTTGTTGGAGTTTGCTACACGATGCCTTCCTCCAAGTTGGTCTGGTTCTGCCGGTCACTCACCGACTTCTTCTTGGCACTTTTGGGTGGCTGGTATGTTGATCCATGCCTTTTTGGTTTAGGGTCGTGTAGCAAGGCTTCCGATATTGGTAGTGACGGGGTTCTGAGGCTTTGTGCCTCATCTCTTCGCCATAGCGGCTGGAGGTTGGGCAAGGCAAGTCTTCGTTTCTAGAGAATGTGTTGCAAGCCGTTTGGCATGGTGTGAGGCTTGAGAGGGTGTGTGTGAAGTGGCCGCCATTTGTTGGTGTTGTATCAGAATCATTCTTTGTATCTTAATGGAGAAGACATGCATCTTATGTGTTCTTGAAAAAAATGTCTGCATGCAAAAGGAGGGGAAACCGTTGAGTTGGTTAGACGCCCCGATTAGGATGTGGCCCACACAGAAATAAACAAAAACTTTTACACTACACGGGACTCCCAAGATGCAGCTCATGTTATAGACCACGAGATTATCACTAGATGCGCATATACGGAACATGATGTAGAGCGTTGAAGCAGTGCTAATAAATCCCACAAATAGCTCCCCTGAATCCCATAAACTCCTTTGGTGGATCTCCATAAACTCCTCTGTCTCCAGCGCCACACATGCAACGCCTCTACAGGTATCCACACATACCGAAAGGATCATGGGCAGGTGATTGATAGATCATGTCTAGCCCGATTTATGAGTGGAGAAAGTGACAGCTAGATCATGGAATATCCTCTATCGCTCCACTTATATACATATCTAGTTGGGCTCATCTCTTGAGGCCCATCTAGGTTGTACCCTAATTTCCATATAGATCTAATCCACATGGGCTCCTTACCCTTAAGTGTGTGATCCTGTAGATTCACGTACACCTGAACACAATATGAGCTACACCTCTAGTATCCGTCGTAACATCCCAAAAATACTAAACTTGGATCATCAAACTCTAATCATCAAAATTAGGGTTAACAAAAACTTTTCCAATTAAAACTATGAAAGCATTCATATGTGTGTGTATTAAAATTTGGATTCTTTTGAATGGCCATGGTTCTGTGTTTCTTTGCTTTTAAAATGATTCTTAGGTGAAATAAACATCATCTAAACAATCCTCAAACTTTTCCGAAAGACAAACAAGTCAAAACAAACAAATTAGGTGAATGGTCACTTTGGCCAAATTAACTCCCATGCCTACTTTGGCTATCCTTAACTTTTAGAACTTAATAGAAACATGTATGGATCTTTGCACCCCTTGATAGTACTCATAATAAGGTACCAAGGCCCACTTTGTGATCATCCAAAAACATTTAAATGCTTAGTTTAAATGACAGTTTAAAATTGAATCTATTTCATATGGGAAGATCCCACTATTTCAAAAACCACTCAAACAAGCTCAATTTTCAAAACCCAAGCATCCACAGAAACCTCAACACATGCCTAGCACACCCATCAAAAATCTTTTCAAAATTCAAAACTCAAGTTCATGCGGCCATTTCATCAAACAGGTTGCAGATGCAAATCAACAAATCAAAAATACTATGTTGAGCAGTGTTTTGGACCAACCTTGTTCCCTCTCTGGTTACAACTAGCCTTAGTAGATCATCTAGCAACCTTAACTAACCTCAAGCACCACTGTGAGCTGACCATTGTCATCAATGGTGAGCATGCCGAGAGCACCCATGTCACCCCAGTTTGGACAACAAGCTAGGAGAAGAACTAGCCGTGCCAACCTTGTCTAGCATGCAACCCATGCCTCACCGCCCCCTGTCGACCAGCCCTAGCTCGAAGGCAGCAACCAGAACCGCCAAGAACGTCGCGCCCGCGCCGCTGTCGACCATGCCGACGTGCACTGCAGAGCACGCACCGTTCCCACGCAACCCGACCACCTCGAGCCCTCGCCGCCCGCCAGCATGCACCCCACCGTCCCAGGAGACCACCAGGCATATTCCTTTAACCGCCCGTACCCCGTAGCCACTGCTCGCCGCGGAGTTCGCCGCCTCTGCCTCGCAGAGCACCGCACGTTCCCGACCAATTTCCACCGCCCCTACACGCGCATTTAAGATCTAGAGCATCGCCAGGAGACCGCCCGTCGATTGCCAACCTCGGCCATGCCTCTAGCCGCCCGTAGCCGTGTCGCCACCGTCGCCTGCCCATCCCTCTCGGTATCGTCGTCACTTATTTTATTTAAAATAAAAAGTTAAACCTTATTAAATTGTGACACAACTTTAAATCACATTCTCATGTACTGAAATATGTTGTGATGACATGTGTCAACATGATCCCATGTTTGGTTTGGAGAATATTAAATCTTAAGTAGTTTTTCAATGAGTAGAAATTACTTTTCTAAAAATAAATAAATAATGCAAATGCTTTAATCTTGAATGTTAGTGATGATGCTAGATCATCTATAAAACCCTTTTGTGTGATGATTGAAAGTAGTTAAGTATTGTTTGGTGATTTTGTACCTCGTATTTATTCATAGACGCTAGTATCGACCAAGGATATGAGGAGGAAGGAGGAAACTACGAAGAAGAAGCCGAGGAGAACTTCAACCACTGCTCTGCTCAAGGCAAGCTTATACTGATACTATGCAAGCCTAATACTACTAGTTGATTGAGCAAGCTAACACTTGCAATTATGAAAGTTAGATAACCTATGCAATGCACTAAGCATGCTTGGTTAGACATATTTGATGATACCCCCTCCTAGTTTTACTTGCAAGCTTTCTACTTTATTTCTTTATCAAAGCTATTACTTAGAGTCTACTTAAGTGACTTGTAGATTCTAGTAAGATAATTGAAGGTTGCATAAAGAGCATTAAATTTGGCCTAAGCTAGATAATCTTGATGTCATCCTAAGGCATGAGATTGTACTTAGTTAAAAATCTACTTGTTTACCATCCCCTCATTAGTACTCACCCCCACTTGTAGATGCTAGTGCTAAGCATAAAACTTGATCAACTAGATGGGAATACTTGGTGGAAATGGTTATGAAAACCTTAGAATGATGAGTCATTCTACTGAGATGTTTTGACATGTGTTTCCGAACACCAGATGATTTGGATGATGAAAATGTTAAGGCATGAGCCTTAGCCCTTTATAAAACTGATGGTTGTCTGGATGTGATACCATTCCAATTTTACCGTACAACCACAATACCCGAAAATTGGGTAGGGCTTGACTGGAAACTTATATACCTTAGTATGGGTTCCCTCACGGCTAAGGTATGAGCTGAGGCTACCTTGTGAAGATTGTCCACCTGTGCAGTATCCAAGATGACAGTTGGTCATGGTTGGGAGGCCAAACTCACAGGAGAGGTGCCTATACTAGGGCGTGTAGTTGAAAGGTTAGGATTGATTATCCGCATACTGAGTATGGTGAATTCAGGATTTGTTCCTGACGGATGTATCGAATGTTGTGGTGAAAGTGTACAATCTCTGCAGAGTGTCAAACTATTCGAATAGCCGCGTCCGCGGTTATGGAAAGTTGGAGTGGCCATACTGTTCCCCCGTCAGATGTTTTCAAAATGACTTGTGAAATGAATTGAGAATTTGACTTGACCACAACAGAGTTGTGATATGAAATTCAAGTTCCCACTCAGGTGTTATAAATTTCAACTAGCTTTTCTTGCTTCTGAACTTAGTAGAGGTAAATCTGGCTTTTTGCAAAAAAAAACTAGAGCTTAGTGTCCTACTACAAAAAACCCCATCACTTGTTAGTATTAGTTTGCGAGTACTTAAAGAGTACTCATGGCTTTGTCCCTGGCTATTCCCGTGGCTAGACTATAAAGAGGATTACCAAGATGAAGGACCCCAGGAAGGTTACGACAACTAGGATCATCTCCCATCATCAGAATTGCCTGTGACCCCGAAGATAGAGCTTCGCCTACGCTACTTTTATTATTACGTATTTCCGCTGCTTGAGTTGTATTAAGAACTGGATCATGAGATACTTATTTGTGTAAGACCTTATGTATTGTTTGTAATGGATGATGTACTGTGATATCCAAATCTGTTATGTCTCGCAAAAATGGTAATCCTGGGATTGCGATGTATGGCATAACAGGCATCTGGGATTAAAAATCCGGGTGTTGACAAGTTGGTATCAGAGCCATCCTGACCATAGGAGACCCTAGTTAGACTGGACGTTTGAATCCAAAAACTTAGTTTCAAAACCAAAGGAAGCAAATATTTACAAAAAATTATTCCCATTCTTATCACTTGGTTTCTTTCATAAAAAATCATGTTCCTCAAAAACTCTTGCAAAATACCTAAAATTTGACACACTTGATCTCTCTACTAACTTAATCATCCTATATTCTTATAGATGGACGTGAAGTACAAAAAGTTTTATCAGTTAGGGAATGGAGGAGACCTTATCTTTGAGCGGGATTTGGACCAGCTTTCGGAACTTCTGGAGCGTCCGCACCCCGAGTTCTTCGGAGCTCAGATCAATGATCAAGGAGGATAAGATCTGCAGTGGCTAATTGTTGCAAGTCTCCGAGGAAAGATTGAACCTCCCACTGCCGAGGGAATTCAGTTCACCTTAAGAGAAAACAACTGGCTCGATGGACTTGCCAGGGCCATGCAGGAAGCTCTTGCACGTCTGTGTGGGCAGAGTATCAACCAGATCAAGGGTACCCGCTTTGAGTTTTGTCCAAGGCGTGATGCTATGGGACAACCACTAGAAGCCCCATACCGCCACGAGCTGAAGACTCAGTTAGACCACCTTATCTTCATGATGTACGATCGTCAGCAGAAATTGGATAATTGCCATGACTAATCCAACCACAAGTCCGCCATCATCAAGACGAAGGATCAGACCATCGCCATGCTAGCGAAGGATCGCAAGTCTCGCCGCCGTCAGCTTGACAAGAAGGAGCGCATCATTGCTCGTCTTCGCCACCGTATCTCGGATTTGTAGGAGACCATCCACGAGAGAGACATGCAGTTGGAGGAAAGAGAGAATGCCGGAGAGGATCTTCGTGGAGACCCCTACTCCTATCTTAGCGATGATGATGATTTTCTGGAGGATCATGCTATGGACTTCTTCACCGATGAGGATGATTTCGCCTTCATCGATGACGATGAGGATGATCAGGATGACGACTACACCGACTCCGAGGAGTAGTAGCACTTGAGCACTAGCGTAGTGAGTTGTATTCTGTCCCACTATATCGTAGTTTCCAGAATGGTTCTTAAAACCATCTGTTTTTCTTGTTTTGTGGTGTGTGTTTGCATCATGTGCTATGAATGAATGAAAAGCAAGTTGCTAGAAAATCTGAGTCAAACTTTAAAAACTTTTCAAAATCCCTGAACCTTAGAAATTTCCCTCTTTTCTCATGATCTATCTCAATCTTAAGATGCCACGCGGAGGAAGTGGTTCATCCCCGGACCCGATGTTGCAGATCCTGCAAATGTTGGTTTCTGAACGCGAAGCTGAAAGAGCAGAACGTCAAGCCAACCTAGCCACCCTTCAGCAGATAGCCCGGCTGGCCCACAACAATCAAGGCCAAGGAAACCAGGACAACCATGGATGTAAGCTCAAGAATTTCCAGAATACCAACCCACCTGTTTTCACTAAGTCGGAAGAGCCCCTAGATGCAGACGAATGGCTGCAAACCATGGAAAACAACCTAGAAGTCGCCGGAGTGGAAGCTAACGAGAAAGTTCTGTTCGCCACCCACTATCTAGCCGGAGATGCAAGAGCATGGTGGAACAGCGTTCGTGCAATGACCGGAGGACAGATGATGACCTGGGAGGAGTTCAAGGTCAAGTTCACCAGAACCCATGTGCCACCGGGTTTGATCAAGAGAATGAGAGATGAGTTCAGATAACTGAAGCAAGGATGGATGAACGTAGTGGAATACCGTGACAAATTCTTGTCATTAGCTAGGTATGCCCCGGATAAGATCGACACCGAAGCCAAGAAGAAAGAGAGATTCTTGAATGGTCTGCACGATGAGATGCAGACTGTGTTGGTCAATATCCCCTTTGCGGATATTGAAGCTCTTGTTGAATCTGCCATCCAGATGGAAGGAAAGATCAACCAAGCCAATGAGAACCACAAGCGTCCCATGATGCATCAGCCAGGAACCCATCAGACCCCAAAGTATCGCCCAACCCATCTCCAGGATTTGCCGCGAGAACCAACAGACCCCCGATGAACCGTCCGACCTATCCCAACTGTGGAAACCCGAGGCCCGGAGGAAATCACAAAAACCCCGGCAACTCTAGCAATTTCAACCGTGCACCACCCAAGTTCAACAACAACAATGCCACCACCAACACCAACACTTCCCCGAGGACTGGAAGCCATGTTGTGCCTGTTGCAGCAAAGGACAAGTCGCAAGTAACTTGTTATGACTATGGAAATAAGGGTCACTACTCCAATGAGTGCCCCAAGAAGAATGCCTCAGCCCCCAATGCAAATGCCCCAGCTCAACAGCAGCGCCATGTTCAGCCTGGAAGAAGGTTTGCCCTAGGGAACTCTCTCAACCGCAACGGCCGTCTTTTTCTCATGCATGCTGAAGAAGCCCAGGAAGCGCCAGACGTCGTGCTGGGTATGTTTTCTGTTAATTCAGTACTTGCTAGAGTGTTGTTTGATTCTGGTGCATCGCACTCATTTGTCACCAAAGAATTTGCATGCACTAGTAAGATTCAACCAACCAAACTGAAGCATGTTATGATTGTTCAAATCCCCGGTTCAACCATCAAAGCTAGGCAAATTTGCAAAGCCGCCCCATCCGAATCCATGGCATAGATTGTTATGCTAATCTGATAGTACTTGGAACTAAAGGTTTGGAAGTAGTACTAAGAATGGATTGGATCTCCAAACATAAAGGATTGATTGACTGTGCCAAGAAATCCATAACCATGAACAGTACATCCGGAATATCAGTTGAGCATGTATCTGAAACCTTACCTCGTTAATTCAAGTGCAACAAGAGTATAGCCCAACCTACCATTGACCAAGTCCGGATAGTCTGTGAATACCCCGATGTATTTCCAGATGTTTTGCCCGGTATGCCCCTAGATCGGGATATCGAGTTTATCATTGAACTAATCCCCGGAACCGGACCCATAGCTCAGAGACCCTATAGTATGAACCCGTCTGAACTAGCAGAACTGAAGAAGCAACTGGATGCCATGCTGGAAATTGGATTGATTCAACCAAGTGCGTCACCATGGAGATCACCTGTCTTGTTCGTGGACAAGAAGGATGGAGGTAACCGTTTGTGTACGGATTATCGGAAGTTGAATGATGTCACTATCAAGAACAAGTACCCATTGCCCAAGATAGAAGATTTGTTTGATCAGTTGACCGGTGCCAAAGTGTTTTCTAAGATTGATCTTAGAACAGGCTATCATCAACTCAAGATTCGTGCAGAGGATATTCCAAAGACTGCCTTTACCACCAGATATGGATTATACGAGTATACTGTCATGTCTTTTGGATTAACGAACGCCCCCGCCTATTTCATGAATCTCATGAATAAGATTTTTATGGACTTCCTGGATAAGTTTGTCGTTGTTTTCATCGATGACATTCTAATTTATTCCAAATCAGAAGAAGAACATGAGCTACACATAAGGACCATTCTTGGAACCCTTAGAGAGCATCAGTTGTATGCCAAGTTTAGCAAATGTGAATTCTGGTTACAGGAGGTAGGATTCCTCGGCCACATTGTATCAGCCGGAGGAATTGCCGTTGACCCTGCAAAGGTGAAAGATGTCGAAGATTGGCAAGCCCCCACCACTCAAACCCAAGTTCGTGCATTTCTCGGATTGGCGGGATATTACCGCAAGTTCGTAGAAGGATTCTCGAGTATCGCCAGACCCATGACCCAATTGCTAAAGAAGGACAAGAAGTTTGAATGGACGGACAAATGTGAAGCGACTTTTCAAGAACTCAAGAGGAGATTGATTTCAGCCCCAATCTTAATCATGCCGGATATCACGAAGCCTTTTGACGTGTATTGTGATGCATCCAAGATCGGTCTCGGATGTGTGCTAATGCAAGAAGGCAAAGTTATATCTTATCTATCTCGACAACTGAAACAACATGAGCAAAATTACCCAACCCATGACCTCGAACTCGCAGCCGTAGTTTTAGCCCTGAAGACATGGAGGCATTACCTGATGGGAAACTGTTGCGAGATTTATTCGGATCACAAGAGCCTGAAGTATATATTCACTTAGAAGGAGCTTAATATGAGACAGAGAAGATGGATTGAGATAATCAAGGATTACGATCTGGACATTCACTATCACCCTGGTAAAGCCAATGTGGTACCAGATGCCCTTAGCAGATTGCCGTGCCACTTGAACTCCATGATTTTGAAGGAGCAACCAAGCTTGCACAAAGAGATGGAAGATTTCCGGATGGAATTAGTGAGTGAAGGATTTTTGGCTAGCATAGAACTTCAACCCACTTTGATCAGCCAGATCAAAGAGGCGCAGAAAGGAAATGCTAGTATCGATGGAATCAAGCGTCGTATCGGTGCAGGCAAAGTACCCGGATTCACTGAAGATGAAGAAGGAGTTCTGTGGTACAAAGGACGCCTTTGTGTACCAGCAGATTCTGAGTTGAAAGAAGTTATTCTGAAGGAACCTCATGATACTCTTTATTCTATCCACCCCGGAGGAACGAAGATGTATCAAGATTTGAAAGAGCAATTTTGGTGGCATAAGATGAAGAGAGAAATCGGAAGCTATATCGCAAAGTGTGATATATATCAGAGAGTCAAGGCGGGACATCAAAGACCCGCAGGATTGTTGCAACCATTGCAGATTCCGGAATGGAAATGGGATTCCGTTGGAATGGACTTTATCACCGGATTGCCTACTTCTAGTAGGGGAATGACTCTATCTGGGTCATAGTTGACCGATTGTCCAAAGTCGCCCATTTCTTACCCCTCAAGACCACATATCAGAGTTCGAAGCTAGCGGAGTTATACATCGCTAGAATCGTCAGTTTGCATGGAGTCCCCAAGAACATCGTATCGGATCGAGGAACTCAGTTTACCTCAAGATTCTGGAAGAAAGTCCAAGAAGGTTTAGGAACCCGACTAGATTTCAGCATAGCTTATCACCCTCAGACCGATGGACAAACGGAGAGAGTAAATCAAATACTCGAAGATATGCTGAGAGCATGTGTGTTAGAGTATGGATCTAAGTGGGAAGACTGTCTGCCGTTTGCAGAATTTTCATACAACAACAGTTACCAAGCCAGTTTGCAAATGGCCCCATTTGAATTTATGTATGGAAGGAAGTGTCGCACCCCTTTGAATTGGTCGGAAGTAGGAGAGAGTCAGATTTTCGGACCCGATATCCTAGGAGAAGCAGAAGAGAAGGTCCACAAGATCCGTGAGCACCTCAAGACAGCCCAGTCAAGGCAGAAGAGTTACGCCGACAAGAGACGTCGAGACCTCGCCTTCAACATAGGAGATTTCGTGTATCTGAAAGTGTCGCCATTGAAGGGAATGCAACGTTTCCAACTCAAAGGAAAGTTAGACCCCAGATATATCGGCCCCTTCAAGATTCTGAACCGTTGAGGAGAAGTGTCATATAAATTGGAACTACCCGAAGAGATGTCAGCCGTGCACAATGTGTTCCATATCTCATTACTTCGCAAGTGCCTCGAAGTTCCAGAGAAGACTGAAGTGTTCAAGAATATTGATCACCGGACCATAGAAATCAACGATGACCTGACCTATCCCGAAGTACCCATCCATATTTTGGAAGAAGCTTTCGGAACTACCAGAACCCGAAGCATCAAGTTTCTCAAGATTCTGTGGAGCAACCACACAGAATAAGAAGCTACCTGGGAGCGTGAAGACCAGATCAGGACGAAGTTTCCCGATCTCTTCAAATCCCAGGTAATCTTTTTCGTCCTTTTTCAAATCTCGGGACGAGATTTTGTTTAAGGGAGGAAGGTTTGTAACATCCCAAAAATACTAAACTTGGATCATCAAAATAAGGGTTAACAAAAACTTTTCCAATTAAAAGTATGAAAGCATTCATATGTGTGTGTATTAAAATTTGGTTTCTTTTGAATTGCCATGGTTTTGTGTTTATTTGCTTGTAAAATGATTCTTAGGTGAAATAAACATCATCTAAACAATCCCCAAACTTTTCCCAAAGACAAACAAGTCAAAACAAACAAATTAGGTGAATGGTCACTTTGGCCAAATTAACTCCCATGCCTACTTTGGCTATCCTTAACTTTCAGAACTTAACAGAAACATGTATGGATCTTTGCAGCCCTTGATAGTACTCATAATAAGGTACCAAGGCCCACTTTGTGATCATCCAAAAACATTTAAATGCTTAGTTTAAATGACAGTTTAAAATTGAATCTATTTCATATGGGAAGATCCCACTATTTCAAAAACCACTCAAACAAGCTCAATTTTCAAAACCCAAGCATCCACAGAATCCTCAACACATGCCTAGCACACCCACCAAAAATCTTTTCAAAATTCAGAACTCAAGTTCATGCGGCCATTTCATCAAACAGGTTGCAGATGCAAATCAACAAATCAAAAATACTATGTTGAGCAGTGTTTTGGACCAACCTTGTTCCCTCTCTGGTTACAACTAGCCTTAGTAGATCATCTAGCAACCTTAACTAACCTCTAGCACCACTGTGAGCTGGCCATTATCATCAATGGTGAGCATGCCGAGAGCACCCATGTCACCCAAGTGTGGACAGCAAGCTAGGAGAAGAACTAGCCGTGCCAACCTTGTCTAGCATGCATCCCATGCCTCACCGCCCCCTCTCGACCAGCCCTAGATCGAAGACAGCAACCAGAACCGCCAAGAACACCGCGCCCGCGCCGATGTCGACCATGCCGACGCGCACTGCAGAGCACACACCGTTCCCACGCAACCCGACCACCTCGAGCCCTCGCCGCCCGCCAGCATGCACCCCACCGTCCCAGGAGACCACCAGACATATTCCTTTAACCGCCTGTACCCCATAGCCACTGCTCGCCGCAGAGTTCGCCGCCTCTGCCTCGCAGAGCACCGCACGTTCCCGACCAATTTCCACCGCCCCTACACGCGAATTTAAGCTCTAGAGCATCGTTAGGAGACCGCCCGTCGATCGCCAACCTCGGCCATGCCTCTAGCCGCTCATAGCCGTGTCGCCACCATCGCCTGCCCATCCCTCTCGGTCTCGCCGTCGAGCCTATAAAAGGAGACTACCCCGCTCGATTTCTTCACACATCTCACTTCCCTCACCTCACTGATACTTCCACCCTTTAGCCGGAGTACGAGGAGCAGCAGTTCATCGGAATTGCGCCGGAGCAGGCCGCCTCTGGAGAAGAAGGGAGCCATTGACTTCGACCACCCCCGGAGCTGCCGCGACCACCCCTGAGTTCGTCGTCGTTGACTTCGTTGTTTGCCCGCCTCGCCGTTGTCACTGGAGCCCCGGTATGTCCCCTATGCACCCCCACCGAGCCGCTATGGTTCGAGCTCGCCGGTGACATGTTCATCGTTGACGACGACCCTCAGCCGTTGATCTCACTTCTAATCCAACGCACCACATTGCCCATACCGCTTCGCGTTTTATGAGCCACTGACCAGTAGACCCCCCTGTCAGTTGAGCCCCGCGCTGCAGAGTGACACTGGGCCGGCCTATTAACCCTTCCCGCGCAGCCCACTCGTTTGTTTCTATTTATATTCAAACTCAGTTCTGTACCTAGTTTCAAAAATCAACCCAGCTCGACAGTGAACCAAATTGAATGAAACCAATTTTGTTAGAAAGGTATTGAAATGATTAATCCAAGCCCGTTGGATTCAAATCATTTGGATATATAGATCAACCTTGGTAAAAATAACAAGGCAGAAGCTTTTCTGCATTCAAACATTTTTTCAAATTTCAACCATAATAGCTTTTGAGTTGATTCCAACTCTCAAAAATCATATTTGACCATACCTTTCAGTATATATAAAAACGTATGGGTTTACTTACAGAAATAATGTTCAAGTAATAAAAGAATGCCACATAGGCATTTCTAGTCACTTATTTTATTTAAAATAAAAAGTTAAACCTTATTAAATTGTGACACCACTTTAAATCACATTCTCATGTACTTAAATATGTGGTGATGACATGTGTCAACAGGATCCCATGTTTGGTTTGGAGAATATTAAATCTTAAGTAGTCTTTCAAAGAGTAGACAGTACTTTTCTAAAAATAAATAAATAATGCAAATGCTTTAATCTTGAATGTTAGTGATGATGCTAGATCATCTATAGAACCCTTTTGTGTGATGATTGAAAGTAGTTAAGTATTGTTTGGTGATTGTGTACCTCGTATTTATTCATAGATGCTAGTACCGACCAAGGATACGAGGAGGAAGGAGGATACTACGAAGAAGAAGCCGAGGAGAACTTCAACCACTGCTCTGCTCAAGGAAAGCTTATATTGATACTATGCAAGCCTAATACTACTAGTTGATTGAGAAAGCTAACACTTGCAATTATGAAAGTTAGATAACCTATGCAATGCACTAAGCATGCTTGGTTAGACATATTTGATGATACCCCCTCCTAGTTTTACTTGCAAGCATTCTACTTTATTTCTTTATCAAAGCTATTACTTAGAGTCTACTTAAGTGACTTGTAGATTCTAGGAAGATAATTGAAGGTTGCATAAAGAGCATTAAATTGGCCTAAGCTAGATAATCTTGATGTCATCCTAAGGCATGAGATTGTACTTAGTTAAAAATCCACTTGTTTACCATCCCCTCATTAGTACTCACCCCCACTTGTAGATGCTAGTGCTAAGCATAAAACTTGATCAACTAGATGGGAATACTTGGTGGAAATGGTTATGAAAACCTTAGAATGATGAGTCATTCTACTGAGATGTTTTGACATGTGTTTCCGAACACCAGATGATTTGGATGATGAAAATGTTAAGGCATGAGCCTTAGCCCTTTATAAAACTGATGGTTTTCTGGATGTGATACCATTCCAATTTTACCGTACAACCACAATACCCGAAAATTGGGTAGGGCTTGACTGGAAACTTATATACCTTAGTATGGGTTCCCTCACGGCTAAGGTATGAGCTGAGGCTACCTTGTGAAGATTGTCCACCTGTGCAGTATCCAAGATGACAGTTGGTCATGGTTGGGAGGCCAAACTCACAGGAGAGGTGCCTATACTAGGGCGTGTAGTTGAAAGGTTAGGATTGATTATCCGCATACTGAGTATGGTGAATTCAGGATTTGTTCCTGACGGATGTATCGAATGTTGTGGTGAAAGTGTACAATCTCTGTAGAGTGTCAAACTATTCGAATAGCCGCGTCCGCGGTTATGGACAGTTGGAGTGGCCATACTGTTCCCCCGTCAGATATTTTCAAAATGACTTGTGAAATGAATTGAGAATTTGACTTGACCACAACAGAGTTGTGATATGAAATTCAAGTTCCCACTCAGGTGTTATAAATTTCAACTAGCTTTTCTTGCTTCTGAACTTAGTAGAGGTAAATCTGGCTTTTTGCAAAAAAAAACTAGAGCTTAGTGTCCTACTACAAAAAACCCCATCACTTGTTAGTATTAGTTTGCGAGTACTTAAAGAGTACTCATGGCTTTGTCCCTGGCTATTCCCGTGGCTAGACTATGAAGAGGATTACGAAGATGAAGGACCCCAGGAAGGTTACGACAACTAGGATCATCTCCCATCATCAGAATTGCCTGTGACCCCGAAGATAGAGCTTCGCCTACGCTACTTTTATTATTAGGTATTTCCGCTGCTTGAGTTGTATTAAGAACTGGATCATGAGATCTTTATTTGTGTAAGACCTTATGTATGGTTTGTAATGGATGATGTACTGTGATATCCAAATCTGATATGTCTCGCAAAAATGGTAATCCTAGGATTGCGATGTATGGCATAACAGGCATCTGGGATTAAAAATCCGGGTGTTGACATCCGTCATGGCTTTGAGTCCAACTCACTCCCATGAACACTTGGTATCAAGTCGATAGATGGTAGCAGACTCTAGCAAGACGTGCCAACTCCCAAGTGCCGTAAAGTCTGGAAGACAACCTTCAGTGTGACTTTCGTCCAAGTACTTTTACCACACGATATACCTTGTAAAGCTATATGCAAGTAGTTGCCATCCCTTTAATAGCTTAACTCTCTTCATGTTATATGATATGTGGTTCACTGGACTAACACTTAGTCCGACTCCTTCGTTAACAATTAATTGAGTAGCGCATGACCATCCTTCTGAATCATATCACATGAAAGGGTCTAGAGAATATATCTTGATTATAGAGGAGTAAAATCCCATCTTGGTTATCCACATCACGCAACTTGATTCACAACCGGCCCAAACTCTACCTTTATAACTGTCCTTTTACATAACAACGTTTGATAGAACTTAAGTCTGCCGATCCACAACTCAGATCATGCGACCATCTCTGGTCAAATGATTCCATTGATTGAGACTGAAAATGACAACATGCTCATTGCATCTCAACTATGGGTCGGTCTGAATAACTAATAACTTTAGCCAAATCAGTGTAAGTCAGATTGGCATCACCACGCCCATGAAAAGTGGAACCGTGTCATCAGCCGACTTGCACATTGGTCTAAGTTGTGTGTCCAGCACATCCTCAATGACCAAGGACAGTCTAGTATGTACAATCATGAATATATAGTTGCACAATTGAATCACGTATTCAATGACATATATCTGATGTTCATATAAGGACAACTTAATTAATTTATGAATAGATTGGGAAATATCATCGTACATAATTTCCTCTAGGGCATATTCCTAACACATGATGTTTTAGATAGAGCATCTCCAAGGGAGAGCCTCCAAATTCGGTCCTCTTTTGGTTTGTTTTTGTCTGATTTGGATGGAGTACGACCGATGTACGCCCCTTGTTCGCTCTTGGTACCCAATGGCGGCACAAATCTTGTCCCCTACCTTGAATTTGGCCCATTTTTTTACAAATTTTTGTCATTTCAACAAATATCTCATATAAAAACTTGCATTTAAAATTCATTTAATTATTAATAACACAAAGTCCACAATAACATTAAAAGCATACTTATTAAAATTCAAAAATTAGGATAATAAAATCCACACAACATGTGGTTTCCTTTGTGCATCCACATGTGCTCAACTGTAACACCCTCAGAATCGGACCTATGCAAGTTTTAGCGAAAACCCGCCAAACCCGCATAGAAACGATTCAAAGGTGCCCACCAGGCACTTTCGTGCGGGTGGAAAACGAAGTAATAACATTACACAACAGTCCTCGATGGGACCCACAGAACAGATATATATATAACAGCGACTCCATGAGTCAAGAGTACAGATATAATATACAAAGATCCAAATCACCTTGAAAATGATAGAGCGTCCAGCTACGGACAAGATGCAAATGGGGCTAAGAGCCCTGAAGAATAACCAATGGCGTCCATAACCCTGCCCAGGCCAAGCCGGAAGGGTAACCCTGCTAACAACGTCGATCTCAAAACCTGCTTAAACAAAAGGGGTGCCGACAAAGGGCAAAGGAAAAAGAGGAGCGTCAGTACTGAGTCCAGTACACGGCGAGACTAGAATTCGGCGGTCCTCGCCTACAAAGGTATGGTGGACTGAAGCGGCAGCGGCAGCATGCACTAAACAACCTAGAGAGACTCGATACAACTGACGGTTACCAGAGAGGGATAAGAATGACCTTTCCGGATCCAACCTGAAGCTAACACCAAATAAACCCATCCTGGTGTTTCCCCCTCGAGACCAAACGAGGAAGTCAACCGAGGAACTCACACAGTTGGCAGTTTTATTTATTCAGTTATTGTTGCAGCAATTACTAGTCAGGTGTAGATAATCGTCCTGATAAAATAAACAGTGGGCCGTTTTAGTTAACCATTCCGTTGTAGTTGCGACACTTACTAGTCAGATACAATTAGCATGAGATAACCCAAAACCCAGCAGTTGTTGGTACTTTTATTTAGCCATTCCGTTATAGTTGCAATACTTACTAGTCAGGTACAATGGTCGCAAGCGACACCCAAACAAGCAATTGTGGGCAGTTTTATTTAGCCATTCCATTATAGTGAAGCTGATTACTAGTCATTATAAAGTCAAATTTACAGCACTACTTTAGTTATAGTTGTCTATGATCGGGATACTGTGCTCCAAGTCGTCCATAACCGCGGACACGGCTTTCAGAAAGTTTTACCCGGCCGGGGTGCACCAATAGCAGCACACACTCGATCAACCTCGGAAAAACCAAATCAAAACCCAACGAGGCCTTCACGACAAAGCAATCACAGGATTCAGAAATATTTCAGGGGGCCACCCCTTAGAGTAGACCCGCAACGAAGCCGGCCGGCTCCGAGACGGACTCAAGGTTATGGGGACGGCTGTGAACGACTGGGAACCCAAAACTGGGCTTGTCAACACCGCGGAATCGTGCCACTATCCTAAACAGTACAGTGTGCTCCTCGCACAATCGTAAATAAAGCAGTAAAGCATGGCATAAGTACAGGATCGTAAATAAAACCTCAAACTAGTTTGTGGCCCCAAGAAATAAGACTGAATCAAGCTCTGGCTCAGGGGGGTCCCATAAGCCTCCCGGATGTGGATAGCGCGATAAATCAAGGAACAGGTATCAAGTACTCGGGGTCCTACGGGACACAAGTGGGCGCTCGGAAACCAAATATTATCTATCACCCACCGATGCCTCTGCTTACTTACTTCAATTTTAGTTGTTAAACAGGAATTAAAGTGAACGATAAGTAAAGCCATGATCATCTCCAACATCAACATGCGGCATTACTCCAACAACGGTGGCACTTGACAACACGCAACAGCACTAGAGCAAGCGACTACGACGCGCAAGTCCAACTATCTACCAAACACAGGTAATAGGATGTGACCAAGGCAATATAAGGCTGCGAGGGATATCACGGGTACGAAAACTAGAGCATCGCAACACAGATAGCAATAGATCAACAGGAGGGAATAAATACTATAAAAGTAAGATAGGTAGAAAGGGGGAGATGCTCGCCTGGAAAACATTGCCGAAGTTTCATCCGAAGGTCGGGTCGACACTCGCATCAACTCGACGGCCTTATCCGCGAAGAACCAAAACACTAGAAGAAACACCGGATGCAATATTTAATACTACGGCGAAAGATCGGGCATGATGCATGAATGATGTATGGCATGGTGAAGGTGCGATGCAATTAGGTCATATTAAGTGGAACCGGGGTCCCGACAATTAAATATATGGTTCAAGTTGTTTAGAACCCCCGCAATGTAAATGTTGTTTTAGCATGGCAAAAAGACAGCACCGGTTCTCTACACAAATTTAAATGAGGCCAATATAAGGCTAGATTTGCCCGCATATGGGCCCCATATTTAATTATTAGGTGAATCGGCATAAGGCCCCCAAACCACATGACAGATATGCATGCATGAACAATTAATATGCGACAAGTTGTATTATATTATAAAATAGGGTTTCGGGAAGGGGTTCACACATTAGGGTTCGGCGATCTTGGGGTTCCGGGGTTCGGGGTCGGTCTCGAGGTTCGGAGCGCATCGGATTTCCCCGGAGTCGGTGTCGATCTTGTCGTCATGAGGATCTTGTCGGGTCCGCGCCATCGAGTCGGTCTTGGCCTTCGGGGTGAGGAACTTGGCATCCTCGAGGAGCACTTGTCGTATCCGTGTCGATGACCTGGGCGTCCGGGTTCTCGGGCATCTGATCCAGGAAGAAGCACTTGTCGCATTTGTGTCCTACAGGCCGAAGAATTTGGCATGCCCGGGTTCTCGGCGAAATTTGTCGTCCGGGTAGGAGTACTTGGCGGAAGGTCTTGATCAATGTGTCGAATTTGTCATGAAGGTCGTGATGGTTTCCTAGGTCATTAGTCTGACCGAACGGGAGAAGCAAAACAACAGACGGGAGCCACACGACTTGTTCAATGTGGACACACGCATGATCCACAAGCCTCTGAACTGATGCTGTCTTCAAACAACAACAACAAAACAGTGGCACATGGCGAGGCCGACATGGTCAGAGGCGAGAGGCTCGGGGCTCGCTCGCGAGGCGGGGTGAGCGGAGCTGTGTTGAGGCCACGGAGACAGACGGCGGAAATGGGGTGGCGTGCAGGACGGCGCAGGCCAGCGGCCAAGATGGGGTCGCGACACAAGGCAAGGGCCGGCGAGATGGTCGGCGAGCGGCGGAGGCCGAGGGTGCATGGGGCCGGCGTCGCGGCGGCCAGAGGCGTCGACGCGGGCAGAACGGGGACGGGAGGGCTCGGCAGGCGGTGCTGGCGCGGTGACGCGGCGAGGAGCTAGGGCGACAGGGGCGGCTCGAGGAGGGCGCCGGCGCGGCCGGGGCCGGCGCTGGAGGCGGCGGGCGCAGGCGAGCTGGCGGGAGCGGTGGAGGGGCGTAGCGGCGAGAGGCAGACGGGGGCGGAGGGTGTGCCGCGGCCGGAGGCGGCGGGGACCGGGGATGACGAGGGGAGGAGCGCGGTGGTCCGACGAAGGGGGTAGCGAAGAGGCGACGGGGCGAGGGGGCGGGCTCGCCGGCGGCGGCGGCGCTTGAGGCGAGCAGGTCGACGACGGGGAGGAGCCGGGGTCGGCCGGCGCTCACGCGGGGAGGTGCGGCCGGACACGGCCGGACGCGGGGCGGAGCGGCGCTTGCTGGCCGGAGGGACGGCGGCCGGAGGGGAGAGGGGAGGAGCGGTGCGTGAGGTGGGAGGAGGGAGAGGTCGCGCCGGGGAGGTGGGCTGCCCGCGTGGGGGACGCGGGGCGCCAGACGGGGTCGGCGCGTGGGGCCCGCGTGGGTGGCGTGTGTGGTGGTTGCCAGGGGGAAGTGGGGTCGGGTGATGCTGTGTGGATGGAGCGTGGGTGCGGGTCCAGGTGGGGGTAGAGGCCGGCTGCGGGTGGGACCGAGGACAGGGGTGAGAGAGAGAGTGGGGTGGGGTTGGTGAGGTGAGGGAGGTGGCTGGGGTGACGTGGCAGCTGGGGAGTGGTGGGGATTTGGGGAGAGGTGAGGTGGCGAGAGATTATTGGTGGGGGTGAGGTGGAGGGGCTGTGGGTAGATTAGGTTGGGTAGCTTTAGGATTATGGGTGGGCCGTTTTAATTTCTGGGGGTGTTCGTCCGGGTCGATTCGGCCCGTTCGACTGCCCCCACTAAAAATAATTAAAAGTTTTATTTATTTAAATAGGGCCTTTGCAACCCGAAACCGACAAAACAATTAATCCGGAGTCCCGGGTTTGAATTTGAAAACAAGACGGGGCGTTTTAGAAAACAAAAACAGGCTTTGCGAAAATAGTTTTAAGCAAACAATGCATGATGATGACGACGCAATGCACCAATTCAACGCGATTTTCTAGTAGTGGTTTTGCGGGATGCCACAATTCGACACCACTAACAAGGGATCTCGCCCTCGAGATCCGCCTCATGGTACCGGAAAGACGGGCGGCGTTTTAAATCTTCTCGCTTCGTGTATATCCTCGCGACACCGCTAACAAGAGGTCGTTGTCCGTGATCGGCGAGAGAACACTCCGGGAACAAAAGGTCGAAGGTAGAGGTATCCACAAATTAAGCCACCCCTAACTTTCGTGGACGGAGTAAAATTGCTGGATCCACTGATTCGATGTACAAGAGCGAATGATAAGAGTAGTCGGATGGTGATCAGTCCATCGCGCACCCAAACCATTACTCTGCGAACGAATAGGCGGATTATGCAACCAACTCTCGTAATCAGACTGAAGATCTCGACAAGCGAGGTTCGGAACAACGGAGTGATGCAGACTCTGCATCGGACCTGGCGTAGATGATGTCGTCGCGTCGGAAAACACCGGAAGGCACAAACAAGGAACAAAGAATGGTACCACAGTAGACGGATTCTTCAGACAGCACGAACACCGGATGGTAGAACACCGTTATCAAGGGAGGAAGCGAAACCCTGAAGGTACGACGGAAAACCCAACCACGAGAAATCCTGGACTAGCAGAAGGAAAGAGAGTGGATTCAAAATGCGTAGAGATAAGAGGAGAAGAGCAGAGGGGTAAGGAGTAAAATCAGACCTAATCAGAACTATCCAACCGATTTTTGAAAAATAGTTTTGACACTCTACTTCTGCCGTTAGCTAGGTTATCCTACAGGCTGGACTTGTGGGGTATCGCAACTGCTGAGCTCTGATACCACTCTGTAACACCCTCAGAATCGGACCTATGCAAGTTTTAGCGAAAACCCGCCAAACCCGCATAGAAACGATTCAAAGGTGCCCACCAGGCACTTTCGTGCGGGTGGAAAATGAAGTAATAACATTACACAACAGTCCTCGATGGGACCCACAGAACAGATATATATATAACAGCGACTCCATGAGTCAAGAGTACAGATATAATATACAAAGATCCAAATCACCTTGAAAATGATAGAGCGTCCAGCTACGGACAAGATGCAAATGGGGCTAAGAGCCCTGAAGAATAACCAATGGTGTCCATAACCCTGCCCAGGCCAAGCCGGAAGGGTAACCCTGCTAACGACGTCGATCTCAAAACCTGCTTAAACAAAAGGGGTGCCGACAAAGGGCAAAGGAAAAAGAGGAGCGTCAGTACTGAGGCCAGTACACGGCGAGACTAGAATTCGGCGGTCCTCGCCTACAAAGGTATGGTGGACTGAAGCGGCAGCGGCAGCATGCACTAAACAACCTAGAGAGACTCGATACAACTGACGGTTACCAGAGAGGGATAAGAATGACCTTTCCGGATCCAACCTGAAGCTAACACCAAACAAACCCATCCTGGTGTTTCCCCCTCGAGACCAAACGAGGAAGTCAACCGAGGAACTCACACAGTTGGCAGTTTTATTTATTCAGTTATTGTTGCAGCAATTACTAGTCAGGTGTAGATAATCGTCCTGATAAAATAAACAGTGGGCCGTTTTAGTTAACCATTCCGTTGTAGTTGCGACACTTACTAGTCAGATACAATTAGCATGAGATAACCCAAAACCCAGCAGTTGTTGGTACTTTTATTTAGCCATTCCGTTATAGTTGCAATACTTACTAGTCAGGTACAATGGTCGCAAGCGACACCCAAACAAGCAATTGTGGGCAGTTTTATTTAGCCATTCCATTATAGTGAAGCTGATCACTAGTCATTATAAAGTCAAATTTACAGCACTACTTTAGTTATAGTTGTCTATGATCGAGATACTGTGCTCCAAGTCGTCCATAACCGCGGACACGGCTTTCAGAAAGTTTTACCCGGCCGGGGTGCAGCAATAGAAACACACACTCGATCAACCTCGGAAAAACCAAATCAAAACCCAACGAGGCCTTCACGACAAAGCAATCACAGGATTCAGAAATATTTCAGGGGGCCACCCCTTAGAGTAGACCCGCAACGAAGCCGGCCGGCTCCGAGACGGACTCAAGGTTGTGCGGACGGCTGTGAACGACTGGGAACCCAAAACTGGGCTTGTCGACACCGCGGAATCGTGCCACTATCCTAAACAGTACAGTGTGCTCCTCGCACAATCGTAAATAAAGCAGTAAAGCATGGCATAAGTACAGGATCGTAAATAAAACCTCAAACTAGTTTGTGGCCCCAAGAAATAAGACTGAATCAAGATCTGGCTCAGGGGGGTCCCATAAGCCTCCCGGATGTGGATAGCGCGATAAATCAAGGAACAGGTATCAAGTACTCGGGGTCCTACGGGACACAAGTGGGCGCTCGGAAACCAAATATTATCTATCGCCCACCGATGCCTCTGCTTACTTACTTCAATTTTAGTTGTTAAACAGGAATTAAAGTGAACGATAAGTAAAGCCATGATCATCTCCAACATCAACATGCGGCATTACTCCAACAACGGTGGCACTTGACAACACGCAACAGCACTAGAGCAAGCGACTACGACGCGCAAGTCCAACTATCTACCAAACAACAGGTAATAGGATGTGACCAAGGCAATATAAGGCTGCGAGGGATATCACGGGTACGAAAACTAGAGCATCGCAACACAGATAGCAATAGATCAACAGGAGGGAATAAATACTATAAAAGTAAGATAGGTAGAAAGGGGGAGATGCTCGCCTGGAAAACATTGCCGAAGTTTCATCCGAAGGTCGGGTCGACACTCGCATCAACTCGACGGCCTTATCCGCGAAGAACCAAAACACTAGAAGAAACACCGGATGCAATATTTAATACTACGGCGAAAGATCGGGCATGATGCATGAATGATGTATGGCATGGTGAAGGTGCGATGCAATTAGGTCATATTAAGTGGAACCGGGGTCCCGACAATTAAATATATGGTTCAAGTTGTTTAGAACCCTCGCAATGTAAATGTTGTTTTAGCATGGCAAAAAGACAGCACCGGTTCTCTACACAAATTTAAATGAGGCCAATATAAGGCTAGATTTGCCCGCATATGGGCCCCATATTTAATTATTAGGTGAATCGGCATAAGGCCCCCAAACCACATGACAAATATGCATGCATGAACAATTAATATGCGACAAGTTGTATTATATTATAAAATAGGGTTTCGGGAAGGGGTTCACACATTAGGGTTCAGCGATCTTGGGGTTCCGGGGTTCGGGGTCGGTCTCGGGGTTCGGAGCGCATCGGATTTCCCCGGAGTCGGTGTCGATCTTGTCGTCACGAGGATCTTGTCGGGTCCGCGCCATCGAGTCGGTCTTGGCCTTCGGGGTGAGGAACTTGGCATCCTCGAGGAGCACTTGTCGTATCCGTGTCGATGACCTGGGCGTCCGGGTTCTCGGGCATCTGATCCGGGAAGAAGCACTTGTCGCATCTGTGTCCTACGGGCCGAAGAATTTGGCATGCCCGGGTTCTCGGCGAACTTTGTCGTCCGGGTAGGAGTACTTGGCGGAAGGTCTTGATCAATGTGTCGAATTTGTCATGAAGGTCGTGATGGTTTCCTGGGTCATTAGTCTGACCGAACGGGAGAAGCAAAACAACAGACGGGAGCCACACGACTTGTTCAATGTGGACACACGCATGATCCACAAGCCTCTGAACTGATGCTGTCTTCAAACAACAACAACAAAACAGTGGCACATGGCGAGGCCGACATGGTCAGAGGCGAGAGGCTCGGGGCACGCTCGCGAGGCGGGGTGAGCGGAGCTGTGTTAAGGCCACGGAGACAGACGACGGAGATGGGGTGGCGTGCAGGACGGCGCAGGCCAGCGACCAAGATGGGGTCGCGACACAAGGCAAGGGCCGGCGAGATGGTCGGCGAGCGGCGGAGGCCGAGGGTGCGTGGGGCCGGCGTCGCGGCGGCCAGAGGCGTCGACGCGGGCAGAACGGGGATGAGAGGGCTCGGCAGGCGGTGCTGGCGCGGTGACGCGGCGAGGAGCTAGGGCGACAGGGGCGGCTCGAGGAGGGCGCCGGCGCGGCCGGGGCCGGCGCTGGAGGCGGCGGGCGCAGGCGAGCTGGGGGGAGCGGTGGAGGGGCGCAGCGGCGAGAGGCAGACGGGGGCGGAGGGTGTGCCACGGCCGGAGGCGGCGGGGACCGGGGATGACGAGGGGAGGAGCGCGGTGGTCCGGCGATGGGGGTAGCGAAGAGGCGACGGGGCGAGGGGGCGGGCTCGCCGGCGGCGGCGGCGCTCGAGGCGAGCAGGTCGACGACGGGGAGGAGCCGGGGTCGGCCGGCGCTCATGCGGGGAGGTGCGGCCGGACACGGCCGGACGCGGGGCGGAGCGGCGCTTGCTGGCCGGAGGGACGGCGGCCAGAGGGGAGAGGGGAGGAGCGGTGCGTGAGGTGGGAGGAGGGAGAGGTCGCGCCGGGGAGGTGGGCTGCCCGCGTGGGGGACGCGGGGCGCCAGACGGGGTCGGCGCGTGGGGCCCGCGTGGGTGGCGTGTGTGGTGGTTGCCAGGGGGAAGTGGGGTCGGGTGATGCTGTGTGGATGGAGCGTGGGTGCGGGTCCAGGTGGGGGTAGAGGCCGGCTGCGGGTGGGACCGAGGACAGGGGTGAGAGAGAGTGGGGTGGGGTTGGTGAGGTGAGGGAGGTGGCTGGGGTGACGTGGCAGCTGGGGAGTGGTGGGGATTTGGGGAGAGGTGAGGTGGCGAGAGATTATTGGTAGGGGTGAGGTGGAGGGGCTGTGGGTAGATTAGGTTGGGTAGCTTTAGGATTATGGGTGGGCCGTTTTAATTTCTGGGGGTGGTCGTCCGGGTCGATTCGGCCCGTTTGACTGCCCCCACTAAAAATAATTAAAAGTTTTATTTATTTAAACAGGGCCTTTGCAACCCGAAACCGACAAAACAATTAATCCGGAGTCCCGGGTTTGAATTTGAAAACAAGACGGGGCGTTTTAGAAAACAAAAACAGGCTTTGCGAAAATAGTTTTAAGCAAACAATGCATGATGATGACGACGCAATGCACCAATTCAACGCGATTTTCTAGTAGTGGTTTTGCGGGATGCCACATCAACCAAATCAGCTTGATGAGTTTCTCTATCATGAATTTCACGAGCAACATGGAGATATGTTTCAAATTCTTGGTTTGCATGATCTAGCACTATTAAAGGCTGCTCATGCTCATCCTCCATAATCATATTGTGCATCATAACACAAGCCGTCATCACTTCTCATAGTGTGTTCAAGCTCCATATTCTTGTCAGGTGAGGAATAATAGCCCAACGAGCTTGAAGGACGCAAAATACCCTTTTCTCATCCTTCCTACAAGCTTCTTGCTTATTAGAAAAATAGGCTTCCATCTGGTTTGTAGGAGGATTGATTGTCTTCACAAATGTTACCATGTAGAATAAATTCCATCTACTAGATAGTTTCTTTTGTTATAGGATTCGTGGTTGATCTTATAGTTCCACTCCGACATTTGATCATCCATAAGTCTTGAGAACACCGAGGAACATTACAGAACATGCATATCATTGTGAGAGCCTGCCATGCCAAAAAAGAGTGCCAGATGTAAGATCTTGAGATGCCACTGCCTCAAGAATGACGGTGCAAATTTCCTTGTGCCCCTTGTACTATCCCTGCCAAGAAAATAGCCAGTTCTTTCATTTCCAATGCATGCGATCTATACTACAAATCATCCCAGGAAACCCTCTTGAACTGCGACATCGATGAAATCCATTAAGAAAAACATTGCAACTTCATCGTCCGCCATCGGCCATACAAATCAGCAAACACCTTACGGGCACATGTCGGACAAGCTTGAGGAGTTGGTGGAACCAAATGATTTTGAGGAGGAGTGGTGGAGCTAGTGGAGGTCGACATTGAGGCAATAGAGGTCATGGAGGGTGACGAGTTGCTCGGCTACATGCTGGATGGTCTTGGCTCAAAGTATGAACCACTGGTCATTTCCCTATCCATTCGTGATGAATCGATCAGCCTCGACATCTTCCATGCTTACATCCTTGGTGCTTAGGTCCACATTGAGTAGTAGGCCACCATGGGCGACATCCACTCATCCGCCAACTCCATCACACACTCTTGATAGGAACCGCGGCGCTCCTCGTGGTTGTCAAGGACAAGGCGAAGGTGGACAAGGTGGGGCCTGCCCCATCCAGCAATAGTAGAGGCACAATGGTAATGGCTAGTAGCGCCACAATGGGCCCATGTGCCAGGTCGGCTTCAAGTTCGGGAATGATGCCCCCATTGCCGCCAGCATTTCAACCACGCATTCTAGCAGGAGGGCAGTCAGGACCATGTCGATCGATCCGACAACTCCACTCAGGTGGAGCCTACCTCCTACTCCACAACCCTAATTGGTACATGGACTCATGCGCTAGTGACCACCTGGCGAGCGACCTTGATTGCTGATGAGTGCATATTTGCATCATGTTTTATATTATCATTTTTGCATTATAGTGGTAGGATCTTGGTATTTTACGGCGTTCATGCCCACCTGATATGTTTATTTTCACCAGGATCAGGACAGATGATGGATACGATGGACACAATTCTTGGACCAGTTGTATTGGATCGAAAAGGAGTAAAAAACATAAATCGCTAATTTGGGAAACGTCAATAATACCAGAAGAAAACCCGAAGAAATCGGAGGACACCGAAGGTTTAGCGACCAACTATATGGCGGGAAAAAAAATCTCTGGCCGTATAGTTCCCGCTGTATAGTTGGCGCCGCCACCGCCTCCTCAAATAGTTTCACCCGTGCAACTGGATCAGGGAGAAGACATATAGAACAACCAGAAATCGCAGAAACCTCACCTCCAGAAGGGGTCTGGAGGGGGAACTCATCCACTGGGGATCCATCTTCGCCCTACATAGATCCGAAAGTCAAAGGCATCGCTCTTCATCATCAACTGCTACATCACCACCATCTCCATCCGTCCCAACTACATCTTGTCTAGATCTTGTTGTAATTTCCATACTCGTTGTGGATTTATACAAGTACTATTCATCTATGATAGATTCCATTGTTTTTTCCATGATGTTGATTGCCTCCATATCTGAGTACATCATTAGTTCTTGGAGAGATGGAGAAACCCTAGCATGATATTGAAATAAGATAAAGTTTATTATGATATTCATTGCTTTGACCATGTGTTAGATTTTCTTCATCTTGATGTTGGGAGAAGTCGACCTCTCAATATTTTCCTCTTGTGGGGACTTGATGGAGGGAACTACTTGTTGGTAGACGGGGGTGTGCTAGCACTTAAAATGACTATAAAGATGTTGGCACTCATTACGTATCAACTTAGGAACCGAGGAAACTCATGGAACATTATCCATGCCATGGAATACATCCTACGGGGTAAAGTCCCTTAATAGCACAGTAATTCGATTGATGTAGATTGCTTGTCTGCTATGGTTATGAGGATGATGTGAGCAATGGTTGCTGCCTATTCGTCCAAATACGGAGTTCCTCCCACACATACATAGTTGAGAATGTTTACGATAATAATCTTTACTTTAGATCCTTCGTGAATGCTAGTGGTGTATCCGCTACTCCCTGAGAATGCTTTTGTAACATCCCAAAAATACTAAACTTGGATCATCAAACTCTAATCATCAAAATTAGGGTTAACAAAAACTTTTCCAATTAAAAGTATGAAAACACTCATATGTGTGTGCATTAAAATTTGGATTCTTCTGAATTGCCTTGGTTCTGTGTTTCTTTGCTTGTAAAATGATTCTTAGGTGAAATAAACATCATCTAAACAATCCCCAAACTTTTCCCAAAGACAAACAAGTCAAAACAAATAAATAAAGTGAATGGTCACTTTGGCCAATTTAACTCCCATGCCTACTTTGGCTATCCTTAACTTTCAGAACTTAACAGAAACATGTATGGATCTTTGCACCCCTTGATAGTACTCATAATAAGGTACCAAGGCCCACTTTGTGATCATCCAAAAACATTTAAATGCTTAGTTTAAATGACAGTTTAAAATTGAATCTATTTCATATGGGAAGATCCCACTATTTCAAAAACCACTCAAACAAGCTCAATTTTCAAAACCCAAGCATCCACAGAATCCTCAACACATGCCTAGCACACCCACCAAAAATATTTTCAAAATTCAAAACTCAAGTTCATGCGGCCATTTCATCAAACAGGTTGCAGATTCAAATCAACAAAATCAAAAACACTATGTTGAGCAGTGCTTTAGGCCAACCTTGTTCCCTCTCTGGTTACAACTAGCCTTAGTAGATCATATAACACCCTTAACTAAGATCTAGCACCACTGTGAGCTTGCCAATGCCATCAATGGTGAGCAGGCCGAGAGCACACTTGTCACCCCAGTGTGGACAGCAAGCTAGGAGAAGAACTAGCCGTGCCTACCTTGTCTAGCATGCATCCCATGCCTCACCGCCCCCTCTCGACCAGCCCTAGCTCGAAGACAACAACCAGAACTGCCAGGAACTCCGCGCCCACGCCGCTGTCGACCATGCCGACGTACACCGCAGAGCACACACCGTTCCCACGCAACCTGACCACCTCGAGCCCTCGCCGCCCGCCAGCATGCACCCCACCGTCCTAGGAGACCACCAGACATGTTCATTTCATCGCTCGTACCCCGCAGCCACCGCTCGCCGCGGAGTTCGCCACCTCTGCCTCGCAGAGCACCGCGCGTTCCCGACCATTTGGCACCGCCCATACACGCGCATTTGAGCTCTAGAGCATCGCCAGGAGACCGCCCGTCGATTGCCAACCGCAGCCATGCCTCTAGCCTCCTGTAGCCGTGTCGCCACCGTCGCCTTCCCATCCCTCTCGGTCTCGCCGTCGAGCCTATAAAAGGAGACAACCCCCGCTCGATTTCTTTCCACCCCTTAACCAGAGCACGAGGAGCAGCAGCTCGCCAGAATTGCGCCCGAGCAGGCCGCCTCTGGAGAAGAAGGGAGCCGTTGATTTTGACCACCCCCGGAGCTGCCGCGACCAACCCTGAGTTCGCCATCGTCGACTTCATCGTTTGCCCGCCTCGGCATCGTCACTGGAGCCCCGGTATGCCCCCTATGCACCCCCACCGAGCCGCTAGGGTTCGAGCTCGCCGGTGACATGTTCATCGTCGACGACGACCCTCAGCCGTTGATCTCACTTCTAATCCAACGCACCACATCGCCCCGTACCACTTCGCGTTTTCTGAGCCACTGACCAGTAGACCCCCCTGTCAGCTGAGCCCCGCGCTGCGGAGTGACACTGGGCCAGCCCATTAACATTTCCCGCGCAGCCCACTCATTTGAATATAGCTTTTTATATTTTAATTCAAACTCAATTCTGTACCTAGTTTCAAAAATCAACCCAGCTCGATTCAGTGAACCAAATTGCATGAAACCAATTTTTTTAGAAAGGTACTGAAATGCTTAATCCAAGCCTGTTGGATTTAAATCATTTTGATCTGTAGATCAACCTTGGTAAAAATAACAAGTCAGAAGCTTTTCTGCATTCAAACATTTCTTAAATTTCAACCATAATAGCTTTTGAGTCGATTCCAACTCTCAAAAATCACATTTGATCATACCTTTCAGAATATATAAAAACATTTGGGTTTACTTAAAGAAATAATGTTCAAGTAATAAAAGAATGCCACATGGGAATTTCTAGTCACTTTAATTATTTAAAATAAAAAGGTTAAACCTTATCATGTGTTGAAATATGTGGTGATGACATGTGTCAACATGATCCCATGTTTGAGTTGGAGAATATTAAATCTTAAATAGTTTTCAATGAGTAGAAATTACTTTTCTAAAAATAAAATAAATAATGCAAATGCTTTATTCTTGTAAGGTTAGTGATGATGCTAGATCATCTATAGAACACCTTTGTGTGATGATTGAAAATAGTTAAGTATTGTTTGGTGATTGTGTACCTCGTATTTATTCATAGACGCTAGTACCGACCAAGGATACGAGGAGGACGGAGGATACTACGAAGAAGAAGCCGAGGAGAACTTCAACCACTGCTCTGCTCAAGGCAAGCTTATACTGATACTTATGCAAGCTAACACTTGCAAGATACTCTACTTTAGCAAGCCTTACTAATCAAGTTGATCTATGCAAGATAATACTTTCTTGTTACCATACCAACTAGATGCCTTAAGCATATGTGATCATACCCACTTGATAACCCAATCCTAGTTTTATTTGCAAGCTTTATACTTTATTTCTTTATCAAAGCTTTCTCTTAGAGTTTACTTAAGTGATTTGTATATTCTAGGAAGATAATTGAAGGTTGCATAAAGAGCACTAAATTTGGCCTAAGCTAGATAATCTTGATGTCATCCTAAGGCATGAGATTGTACTTAGTAATCCCCACTTGTTTACCACCCCTCATTAGTACTTACAACCATTTTTAGATGCTAGTGCTAATCCTAAAACTTGATCAACTTTAGATGGGAATACTTGGTGAAAATGGTTATGAAAACCTTGGAATGATGAGTCATTCTACTGAAATGTTTTGACATGTGTTTCCGAACACCAGATGATTTTGAGAATGAAAATGTTGAGGCATGAGCCTTAGCCCTTTACAGAACTGATGGTTGTCTGGATGCGATACCATTCCAATTTTACCGTACAATCACAATACCCGAAAATTGGGGAGGGATTGACTTGAAACTTATATACCTTAGTATGGGCCAAGGTCTGAGCTGAGGGTACCTTGTGAAGATTGTCCACATGTGCAGTACCCAAGATGACAATTGGTCATGGTTGGGAGGCCAAACTCACAGGAGAGGTGCCTATACTAGGGCGTGTAATTGAAAGGTTAGGATTGATTATCTGCATACTGAGTATGGTGAATTCAGGATTTGTTGCTGACGGATGTATCGAATGTTGTGGTGAAAGTGTATAATCTCTGCAGAGTGTCAAACTATTCGAATAGCCGCGTCCACGGTTATGGACAGTTGGAGTGGCCATATTGTTCCCCCGTCAGATGTTTTCAAAATGACTTGTGAAATGAATTGAGAATTTGACTTGACCACAACAGAGTTGTGATATGAAATTCAAGTTCCCACTTAGATGATATAAAACTTCAACCAGCTTTCTTGCGTCTGAACTTAGTAGAGGTAAATCTGGCTTTTTGCAAAACAACCCTAGAGCTTAGTGTCCTACTACAAAAACCCCCTTTAACTGTTAGTATTAGTTTGCGAGTACTTAAAGAGTACTCATGGCTTTGTCCCTGGCTATTCCCGTGGCCAGACTATGAAGAGGAGTACCAGGATGAAGGACCCCAGGAAGGTTACGACAACTAGGATCATCTCCCATCGTCAGCATTGCCTGTGACCCTGAAGATGGAGCTTCACCTACGCTACCGTTATTATTACGTTATTCCGCTGCCTGAGTTGTATTAAGAACTAGATCATGAGATCTTTATTTGTGTAAGACCTTATATATGGTTTGTAATGGATGATGTACTCTGATATCCAAATCTGTTATGTCTCGCAAAAATGGTAATCCTGGGATTGTGATGTATGGCATAACAGGCATCTGGGATTAAAAATCCGGGTGTTGACAAGTTGGTATCAGAGCCATCCTGACCATAGGAGACCCTAGTTAGACTGGACGTTTGAATCAAAAACTTAGTTTCAAAACCAAAGGAAGCAAATATTTACAAAAACTTATTCCCATTCTTATCACTTTGTTTCTTTCATAAAAAATTATGTTCCTCAAAAACTCTTGCAAAATACCTAAAATTTGACACACTTGATCACTCTACTAACTTACTCATCCTATATTCTTATAGATGGACGTGAAGTATAGCAAGTTTTATCAGTTGGGGAATGGAGGAGACCTCATCTTTGAGCGGGATTAGGACCAGCTTTCGGAACTTCTGGAGCGTCCGCACCCCGAGTTCTTCGGAGTTCAGCTCAATGATCAAGGAGGAGAAGATCTGCAGTGGCTAATTGTTGCAAGTCTCCGAGGAAAGATTGAACCTCCCACTGCCAAGGGAATTCAGTTCACCTTGCGAGAAAACAACTGGCTCGACGGACTTGCCAGGGCCAGGCAGGAAGCTCTTGCCCGTTTGTGTGGGCAGAGTATCAACCAGATCAAGGGTACCCGCTTTGAGTTTTGTCCAAGGCGTGATTATATGGGATAGCCACTGGAAGCCCCATACCACCCCGAGCTGAAGACTCAGTTGGACCACCTTAGCTTCATGATGTACGATCGTCAGCAGGAATTGGATAATTGCCGTGACTACTCCAACCACAAGTCTGCCATCATCAAGACGAAGGATCAGACCATCGCCATGCTAGCAAAGGATCGCGAGTCTCACCGCCGTCAGCTCGACAAGAAGGAGCGCATCATTGCCCGTCTTCGCCACCGTATCTCGGATTTGGAGGAGACCATCCACGAGATAGGCATGCAATTGGAGGAAAGGGAGAATGCCAGAGAATACCTTCGTGGAGACCCCTACTCCTATCTCAGCGATGATGATGATTTTCTGGAGGATCAGGCCATGGACTTCTTCACCGATGAGGATGATTTTGCCTTCATCGATGACGATGAGGATGATGAGGATGACGACTACACCGACTCCGAGGAGTAGTAACACCTGAGCACTAGCGTAGTGAGTTGTATTTGGTCCCACTGTATCGTAGTTTCCGGAATGGTTCTTAAAACCATATGTTTACCTTTGTTGTGGTGTGTGCTGTATCGTGTGCTATGGATGAATGAATGAAAAGCAAGTTGCTAGAAAATCTGAGTCAAACTTTAAAAACTTCTCAAAGTCCCTAAACCTTAGAAATTTCCCTCTTTTCTCATGATCTATCTCAATCTTCTGATGCCTCGCGGAGGAAGTGGTTCATCCCCGGACCCGATGTTGCAAATCCTACAAATGTTGGTTTTGGACCGCGAAGCCGAAAGAGCCAAACGTCAAGCCAACCTAGCCACCCTTTAGTAGATATCCCAGCTGGCCCACAACAATCAAGGCCAAGGAAACTAGGACAACCATGGATCTAAGCTCAAGAATTTCCAGAATACCAACCCACCTGTTTTCACTAAGTCGGAAGAGCCCCTAGACGCCGATGATTGGCTGCAAACCATGGAGAATAACCTGGAAGTCGCCGGAGTGGAAGCTAATGAGAAAGTTCTGTTCGCCACCCACTATCTAGCCGGAGATGCAAGAGCATGCTGGAACAACGTCCGTGCAATGACCGGAGGGCAGATGATGACCTAGGAGGAATTTAAGGTCAAGTTCAGCCGAACCCATGTGCCACCGGGTTTGATCAAGAGAATGAGAGATGAGTTCAGAGAACTGAAGCAAGGAAGGATGACCATAGTGGAATACCGCGACAAATTCTTGTCATTAGCTAGGTATGCCCCGGATGAGATCGACACTAAAGCCAAGAAGAAAGAAAGATTCCTGAATGGTCTGCACGATGAGATGCAGATGGTATTGGTCAATATCCCCTTTGCTGATATTGAAGCTCTTGTCGACTCTGCCATCCAGATGGAAGGAAAGATCAACCAAGCCAATGAGAACCGCAAGCGCCGCACGATGAATCAGCCAGGAACCCATCAGACCCCAAAGTATCGCCCTAACCCATCTCCAGGATTTGCCCCAAGAACCAATAGACCCCCGATGAACCGTCCGACCTATCCCAACCGTGGAAACCCAAGGCCCGGAGGAAATCACAACAACCCTGGCAACTCTGGCAATTTCAACCGTGCACCACCCAAGTTCAACAACAACAATGCTACCACCAACACCAACACTGCTCCGAGGACTGGAAGCAATGTCGTGCCTGTTGCAACAAAGGACAAGTCGCAAGTGACTTGCTATGACTGTGGAAATAAGGGTCACTACTCCAATGAGTGCCCCAAGAAGAATGCCGCAGCCCCCAATGCAAATGCCCCAGCTCAGCAGCAGCGTCGTGTCCAGCCCAGAAGAAGGTTTGCCCTAGGGAACTCGCTCAACCGCAATGGCCGTCTTTTTCTCATGCATGCTGAAGAAGCCCAGGAAGCGCCAGATGTCGTGCTGGGTATGTTTTGTTAATTTAGTACTCGTTAGAGTGTTGTTTGATTCGGGTGCATCGCATTCATTTGTCACCGAAGAATTTGCATGCACTAGTAAGATTCAACCAACCAAACTGAAGTATGTTATGATTGTTCAAATCCCCGGTTCAACCACCAAAGCTAGGCAAATTTGCAAAGCTGTCCCTATCCGAATCCATGGCATAGATTTTTATGCTAATCTGATAGTACTTGGAACTAAAGGTTTGGAAGTAGTACTAGGAATGGATTGGATGTCCAAACATAAAGGATTATTTGACTGTGCCAAGAAAGCCATAACCATGACCAGTACCACCGGAATATCAGTCGAGCATGTATCTGAAACCTTACCTCGTCAATTCAAGTGCAACAAGAGTGTAGCCGAACCTACCATTGACCAAGTCCGGATAGTCTGTGAATACCCCGATGTATTTCCAGATGTTTTGCCCGGTATGCCCCCAGATCGGGATATCGAGTTTATCATTGAACTAATCCCTAGAACAGGAACCATAGCCCAGAGACCATATAGTATGAACCCGTATGAACTAGCAGAACTGAAGAAGCAACTGGATGCCCTGCTAGAAATTGGATTGATTCAACCAAGTGCATCACCATGGATATCACCTGTCTTGTTTGTGGACAGGAAGGATGAAGGTAACCGTTTGTGTACGGATTATCGGAAGTTGAATGATGTCACTATCAAGAACAAGTACCCATTGTCCAAGATAGAAGATTTGTTTGATCAGTTGACCAGTGCCAAAGTGTTTTCTAAGATTGATCTTAGAATGGGCTATCATCAACTCAAGATTCACGCAGAGGATATTCCAAAGACTGCCTTTACCACCAGATATGGATTATACGAGTATACTGTCATGTCTTTTGGATTAACCAATGCCCCCGCTTATTTCATGAATCTTATGAATAAGATTTTTATGGACTTCATGGATAAGTTTGTCATTGTCTTCATCGATGACATTCTGATTTATTCCAAATCAGAAGAAGAACATGAGCTACACCTAAGGACCATTCTTGGAACACTTAGAGAGCATCAGTTGTATGCCAAGTTTAGAAAATGTGAATTCTGGTTACAGGAGGTAGGATTCCTCGGCCACATTGTATCAGCCGGAGGAATTGCCATTGACCTTGCAAAGGTGAAAGATGTCGAAGATTGGCAAGCCCCAAGCACTCAAACCCAAGTTCGTGCATTTCTCGGATTGGCGGGATACTACCGAAAGTTCGTAGAAGGATTCTCGAGTATTGCCAGACCCATGACCCAATTGCTGAAGAATGACAAGAAGTTTGAATGGACGGACAAATATGAAGCGTGTTTTCAAGAACTCAAGAGAAGATTGATTTCAGCCCCAATCTTAATCATGCCGGATATCACGAAGCCCTTGACGTGTATTGTGACGCATCCAAGATCGGTCTCGGATGTGTGCTAATGCAAGAAGGCAAAGTTATATCTTATCTATCTCGACAACTGAAACAACATGAGCAGAATTACCCAACCCATGACCTCAAACTTGCACCCTAAAGACATGGAGGCACTACCTGATGGGAAACCGTTGTGAAATCTATTCGGATCACAAGAGCCTGAACTATATATTCACTCAGAAGGAGGTGAATATGAGACAAAGAAGATGGATTGAGCTAATCAAGGATTACGAGCTGGACATTCACTATCACCCCCCTAAAGCCAACGTGGTAGCAGATGCCCTTAGCAGATTACCGTGCCGCTTGAACTCCATGATTTTAAAGGAGCAACCAAGCTTGCATAAAGAGATGGAAGATTTTCGAATGGAATTAGTGAGTGAAGGATTTTTGGCTAGCATAGCACTTCAACCCACTTTGATCAGCCAGATCAAAGAGGCGCAGAAAGGAAATGCTAGTATCGATGGAATCAAGCGTCGTATCGGTACCGGCAAAGTACCCGGATTCACCGAAGACGAAGAAGGAGTTCTGTAGTACAAAGGACGCCTTTGTGTACCAGCAGATTCTAAGTTGAAAGGAGTTATTCTGAAGGAAGCTCATGATACTCTTTATTCTATCCACCCCGGAGGAACGAAGATGTATCAAGATTTGAAGGAGCAATTTTGGTGGCATAAGATGAAGAGAAAAATCGGAAGCTATATCCCCAAGTGTCATATATGTCCGAGAGTCAAGGCGGGACATCAAAGACCCGCAGGATTGTTGCAACCATTGCAGATTCCGGAATGGAAATGGGATTCTGTTAGAATGGACTTTATCACCGGATTGCCTACTTCTAGTAGGGGAAATGACTCTATCTGGGTCATAGTGGACAGATTGTCCAAAGTCGCCCATTTATTACCAGTCAAGACCACATATCAGAGTTTGAAGCTAGCGGAGTTTATACATCGCTAGAAACGTCAGTTTGCACGGAGTCCCCAAGAATATCATATCGGATCGAGGAACTCAGTTTACCTCGAGATTCTAGAAGAAAGTCCAAGAAGGTTTAGGAACCCGACTAGATTTCAGCACAACTTATCACCCTCAAACCGATGGACAAACGGAGCGAGTAAATCAAATACTCAAAGATATGTTGAGATCATGTGTGTTAGAGTATGGATCTAAATGGGAAGACTGTCTGCCATTCGCAGAATTTTCCTACAACAACAGTTATCAAGCTAGTTTGCAAATGGCCCCATTTGAATTCATGTATGGAAGGAAATGTCACACCCCTTTGAACTGGTCGGAAGTAGGAGAGAGTCAGAGTTTTGGACCCGACATCCTACGAGAAGCATAAGAGAAGGTTCACAAGATTCGTGAGCACCTCAAGACAGCCCAGTCCAGACAGAAGAGTTACACCGACAAGAGACGTCGAGACCTCTCCTTCAACATAGGAGATTTCGTGTATCCGAAAGTGTCGCCATTGAAAGGAATGCAGCGTTTCCAACTCAAAGGAAAGTTAGCCCCCAGATATATTGGACCCTTCAAGATTCTGAACCGTCGAGGAGAAGTGTCATATCAATTGGAACTACCCGAAGAGATGTCAGCCGTGCACAATGTGTTCCATATCTCATTACTTCGCAAGTTCCTCGAAGTTCCGGAGAAGACTGAAGTGTTCAAGAATATTGATCACCGGACCATAGAAATCAACGATGACCTGACCTACCCCGAAGTGCCCATCCGTATTTTGGAAGAAGCCTTCAGAACTACCAGACCCCGAAGCATCAAGTTTCTCAAGATTCAGTGGAGCAACCACACAGAAGAAGAAGCTACCTGGGAGCGCGAAGATCACATAAGGACGGAGTTTCCCGATCTCTTCAAATCCTAGGTAATCTTTTTTGTCCTTTTTAAATCTCGGGACGATATATTGTTTAAGCGGGGAAGGTTTGTAACATCCCAAAAATACTAAACTTGGACCATCAAAATTAGGGTTAACAAAAACTTTTCCAATTAAAAGTATGAAAGCATTCATATGTGTGTGCATTAAAATTTGGATTCTTCTGAATTTCCTTGGTTCTGTTTTTCTTTGCTTGTAAAATGATTCTTAGGTGAAATAAACATCATCTAAACAATCCCCAAACTTTTCCCAAAGACAAACAAGTCAAAACAAATAAATAAAGTGAATGGTCACTTTGGCCAATTTAACTCCCATGCCTACTTTGGCTATCCTTAACTTTCAGAACTTAACAGAAACATGTATAGATCTTTGCACCCCTTGATAGTACTCATAATAAGGTACCAAGGCCCACTTTGTGATCATCCAAACACATTTAAATGCTTAGTTTAAATGATAGTTTAAAATTGAATCTATTTCATATGGGAAGATCCCACTATTTCAAAAACCACTCAAACAAGGTCAATTTTCAAAACCCAAGCATCCACAGAATCTTCAACACATGCCTAGCACACCCACCAAAAATCTTTTGGTGGTTCAAAACTCAAGTTCATGCAGCCATTTCATCAAACAGGTTGCAGATTCAAATCAACAAAATCAAAAACACTATGTTGAGCAGTGCTTTGGGACAACCTTGTTCCCTCTCTGGTTACAACTAGCCTTAGTAGATCATCTAGCACCCTTAACTAATCTCTAGCACCACTGTGAGCTTACCAATGCCATCAATGGTGTGCAGGCCAAGAGCACACTTGTCACCCCAGTGTGGACAGCAAGCTAGGAGAAGAACTAGCCATGCCGACCTTGTCTAGCATGCAGCCCATGCCTCGCCGCCCCCTATCGACTAGCCCTAGCTCAAAGAAAGCGACCAGAACCACCAGGAACTCCGCGCCTGCGCCCCTGTCGACCATGCCGATGCGCAGCGCAGAGCACGTGCCGTTCCCACACAACCCGACTACCTCGAGCCCTCGCCGCCCACCAGCATGCACCCCACCGTCCCAGGAGACCACCAGACATGTTCATTTCACCACCCGTACCCCGTAGCCACCGCTCGCCGTGGAGTTCGCCGCCTCTGCCTCGCAGGGCACCGCGCGTTCCCGACCATTTGCCACCGCCCCTACATGCGCATTTAAGCTCTAGAGGATCGCCAGGAGACCGCCCGTCGATCGCCAACCGCAGCCATGCCTCTAGCCGCCCATAGCCGTGTCTCCACCGTCGCCTTCCCATCCCTCTCGGTATCGCCGTCGAGCCTATAAAAGGAGATGACCCCCGCATGATTTCTTCACACCATCTCACTCCCCTCACCTCACTAATCCTTCCACCCCTTAGCCGGAGCACGAGGAGCAGAAGCTCGCCGGAATTGCGCCGGAGCAGGCCGCCTCTGGAGAAGAAGGGAGCCGTTGATTTTGACCACCACCGGAGCTGCCGCGACCACCCCTGAGTTCACCGTCGTCGACTTCGTCGTTTGCCCGCCTCGCTGTCGTCATTGGAGCCCCGGTATGCCCCCTATGCACCCCCACCGAGCCGCTAGGGTTCGAGCTCGCCGGTGACATGTTCATCGTCGACGACGACCCTCAGCCGTTGATCTCACTTCTAATCCAACGCACCACATCGCCCCGTACCGCTTCGTGTTTTATGAGCCACTGACCAGTAGACCCCCCTGTCAGCTGAGCCCCGCGTTGCGGAGTGACACTGGGCCGGCCCATTAACTTTTCCCGTGCAGCCCACTCATTTGAATTTAGCTTTTTCTATTTTAATTCAAACTTAGTTCTATACCTAGTTTCAAAAATCAACCCAGCTCGATTCAGTGAACCAAATTGCATGAAACTAATTTTGTTAGAAAGGTACTAAAATGCTTAATCCAAGCCCGTTGGATTCAAATCATTTTGATCTGTAGATCAACCTTGGTAAAAATAACAAGTCAGAAGCTTATTAAATCATTCTAGTCACTTTAATTATTTAAAATAAAAAGGTTAAACCTTATTAAATTGTGACACCACTTTAAATCACATCCTCATGTACTGAAATATGTGGTGATGACATGTGTCAACATGATCCCATGTTGGAGTTGTAGAATATTAAATCTTAAATAGTTTTTCAATGAGTAGAAATTACTTTTCCAAAATTAAAATAAATAATGCAAATGCTTTATTCTTGTAAGGTTAGTGATGATGATAGTGTTGGGCCACGCAGGGATAAAACAAAACTTTTCCTCTAACGTGGTGATCGCAAGACCTAGCTGAGGTAGAAGGCCACGAGGTTTACCACTAGACGCGCAGTTGCGGATTACTGATGAAGCACGTCAGTTAATGCAGTGCAATCCTCACAATCCGATGGTCTGGTGCTGATCGCACAGCACCTCTGCTGGTATCCACACGTACAAGGAGGAGCGCCAGCGGCGAACTGCTAGGTTCGTGACGACGGCTGGACTGCTGTGGAGCTAGGGTTTTCAACACATGGAATGACCTAACTGAACAACGATTAAACTTTTTGGGTTAAGGTGCTCCACTATATATAGGGAGTGAACGTGGGCTCTGCTCGCGCGACCCATTCACTAAAGCCCATATAACACTAGTCACCGTGAGTCCAACTCACTAACTCAGTCCTAATCAGGTTAAGGTCCAACCCAACCAGATTACATGTTCAGATCCAACCCGAACTTGCTCCCGCTCTTAAGTGTGCGACCCCGCAGGCTCATGGCTACTTGGACACGATTGGAGTCCGACTCACAATCGATCAGTCGGTAGCGGCTCCTAGCAGAACGTGCCGACTCCCAAGTACCAAAGAGTCATGACGACTTGCCTTTCCAATGCGACTTACGTCCGAGTCCCTTTTGCCTCACGATATACCTTGTCAGACTATAGGCGAATATATGTCATCCCTTAAATAGTCTGACTCTCTTCTCGATCCGAGATAAGTGATTCAACCGACTAACTCTTAGTCGATCGCCTCGGTTAACACTTAATCGAGTCGTGCATGGCCATGCTTTCCGAATAATATCTCACGAGAGGGCCCAGAGAATATCTCTCCGAGTGGAGGGGCAAAATCCCATCTTGGTTATTCACATCACGCAGCTTGATTCTCAGTCGACCCGAACCCCGCCTTTATAACTGCCCAGTTACGGATCAGCGTTTGACAGAACCTAAGTCGATGATCCTCAACTCGGACTGTGAAACAACCTCAGGTCTAAGGATTACATTGATTGAGATATACAAATGACAGCTAGTTCGTTGTACCTCAATATGGGTCAATCCGACTCGCTAAACTCTTTAGCCGAGTCTGTGTAAGTTGGAATAGCATCTCCATGCCCATGACAAGTGGAACCGAGTCATCAAGCCAACTTTCACATTGGTCTAAGTTGTGTGTCTATCACAACCTCAATGACCAAGGATATTTAGTACAAACAACATGAATGCATAGTTCCACAACCGAATCACATATTCAATGATACACATCAGATGTTTATACAAGGACTAATATCTTTATGAATACAATGGGAAATATCATCATACATGATTGCCTCTAGGGCATATTCCCAACAGTCTCCCACTTGCACTAGAGTCAATATTCTGACATCACATGTCTAAGCATCGAATGCCCATGGCTCTCAGGTGCGCCTCATGCTTCGGCTGTGGTAACGGCTTTGTAAACGGATCCGCAATATTTGCATCCGTGTGTACCTTGCATAACTTGATATCACCCTGATCCACGAACTGGCGAATCAGGTGGTACCGCATGAGTATGTGCTTGTTTTTCTGGTGCTGTCTAGGTTCCTTGGCTTATGCAATAGCACCATTGTTGTCACAATACACGTCCAACGGATTTGACGAGCCTTGAACCACACCAAGATCCATGAGGAGATTCCTCATCCAAACAACTTCCTTTGCTGCCTCCGAGGAGGCAATATACTCAGCCTCTGTTGTAGACGCTGACACAGTCTCTTGCTTGGAACTCTTCCAGCTCATAGCACCTCCATTTAAAATAAACACGTATCCGGATTGCGAACGAGAATCATCAGAGTCGGTAAGATAACTCGCATCCGTGTAACCCTTTACACTGAGTTCATCTTCACCACCATAAACCAAGAACATATCCTTAGTCCTTCTCAAGTACTTTAGGATATTTTTAGCCGCTGTCCAGTGGATCTCTCCAGGATCAGCCTGGTATCTGCTCACAACACTTAGAGCATAGGAAACATCCGGCCTAGTACAAATCATGGCGTACATGATGGATCCGACTGCAGAAGCATATGGAATCGCACTCATCCGACTTCGCTCATCAGTTGTCGAAGGACACTGAGTCTTGCTAAGTTTTACACCATGGGACATCGGTAAGAACCCCTTGTTAGACGATTCCATGTTGAACTTCTTCAACACTTTGTCCAAATAAGTACTCTGACTCAATCCAATGAGCCTCCTTGAAATCTCGGAATCTCGGATCTCATGGCTCCAAGCCATGACTCGGAATCAGATCCCACCATCGCTTCCGAATAATTTGCCGGCTCATCACTGTCTAACAGTAACACATCACGAACACTTCGTAATCTTGCCGATCTTCATAGTACAGGTGCTGCTGCCGGCTCAGCTGCCACGACCGGCTCAACCTCCAAGGTTTTTGCCGACTCGCTACTAGCTGGTTCCTCTCGAATTTCTTCGAGTTGCACCGTGCTCCCACTTACTCCCCGACTGAGAAACTCTTTCTCAATGAAGACACCATTCCGAGCGACAAATACTTTTCCCTCTTCTCGGTTGTAGAAGTAGTAACCCAAGGTTTCCCTCGGATACCCCACGAAAATACACTTATCCGACTTGGCTGTAAGCTTGTCCGACTGGAGTCGCTTGACAAAAGCTTCACAACCCCAAATCTTAAGAAAAGACAAACTTGGCTTTTTGCCTGTCCACATCTCATGCGGTGTCTTCTCTACCGATTTTGATGGTACTCTGTTTAGTGTGAACGCCGCTGTTTCTAGACAATAACCCCAAAATGATAAAGGCAGATCTGTCCGACTCATCATTGATCGTACCATGTCCAACAAGGTCCAATTCCGCCTTTCCGAAACACCATTCCTTTGTGGCATTCCTGGCGGAGTAAGTTGAGGAACTATTCCACAACTTTTCAGATGGTCATCAAACTCATGGCTCATGTACTCGCCTCCTCGGTCCGACCGAAGATACTTTATTTTCTTGCTGAGTTGATTCTGTGCTTCATTCTGGAATTCTTTGAACTTTTCAAAGGCTTCCGACTTATGTTTCATCAAGTAGATATATCCATACCTACTCAAATCATCAGTGAAATTAATGAAGTACTCATAACCACCCCTGGCTGTCATGCTCATTGGTCCACATACATCACTATGTACTAGTCCCAACAAGTCGGACGCCCTTTCGCAACTCTTTGCAAAAGCTGTCTTGGTCATTTTGCCGAGTAGGCAAGATTCGCATGTCTCGAACGACTCCAAGTCGAACGAAGTTAGGAGTCCATCATCATGGAGCTTCTTCATGCGTTTCCAACTTATATGACCAAGCCGACAGTGCCAAAAGTAAGTCATATTCAGATCATTTGGTTTCAACCTTTTAACATTTATGTTATAAACCGACTCACCATCAAGATTCAAAATAAATAACCCGTCCTGGATGGGTGCAAAGCCGTGAAACATATCATTCAAATACAAAGAACAACCATTATTCTTGATATTCGACTCATAGCCTTGCCTCATCAAACATGAAGAAGAAATAATGTTTCGACTGAGCACTGGAACATAATAACAATTATTCAGTTCCATAATGAATCCAGAAGGTAAATGAAGTTGCATCGTGCCGACTTCCAACGCAGCAACTCTTGCTTTGTTGCCGACTCGAATATCAACCTCACCTCTTGCTACGCTCCTAGTTCTTACTAGTCCCTACAACGAGTTGCATATGTGAATAACTGATCCGGTATCATATACCCAAGAACTATTAGGTGCATCAGCAAGATATATGTCTATAACATTGCAAACAAGTGTACCTGAGTCGGAAGTCATACCTCCACTCTTGGCTTTGTCGGCCAAGTACTTGCTGCAGTTCCTCTTCCAGTGGCCATCCGCCTTGCAGTAGAAGCAAGTGGATCCGGCTGAAGGAGATGGTTTAGTCCCTGAGGAAGTGCTTGGGACCGGGCCTGAGCCTGCTTTCCTCCTGACTTAGCCTTCTTCTTAGTCCAAGAACTCTTCTTGAACTTAGCCTTATTCTGCACCATCAACACTTGACTGGTGCCCTTCTTGAGGTCCGCCTCTGCCTGCTTGAGCATCCCATGCAATTCAGTGAGATTCTTATCCATACCATGCATGTGGTAGTTCGAAATGAACTGCCCATATGCACTAGGAAGAGAGTTCAGAATTATATCCGTAGCGAACTCTTCTCTAATGGGGTAGCCAAGCTTCTCCAAAGACTGCACGTAACCAACCATTTTGATCACATGCGGACTCAGTGGATCACCATCCTTAAGCTTGCAACTCAGCAAAGCCTGAGAGACTTGATACCTCTCAGTCTTCGCCTGAGCCTGGAACATACTTTTGAGGCTTTCGATCATATCATAGGCCTCAACATGCTCGAACTGCTTTTGCAAGTCCGGTTCCATGTGAGCAAGCATAAGACAGCTAATATCCGTGGACTCATCCTTAGCCCGACGGTAGGCATTGGTGGCTGCGACAGTCGCATTCTCATTCGGCTCATCTGGAATTGGGTTGTCTAGGACATGGTCCTTCTTTTCTTGTTTGAGAACAATTCTCAGATTTCGATACCAGTTGGTAAAATTAGTGTCGTTCAGTTTATCTTTCTCAAGAATGGTTCTCAACGCAAAACCGGATATCAGAGAGTGACTGCTACTTGGTGCCATGATCTACAACATAAAATATGCAAAACACTTAAGACATGTATTCATAAAAGAGCAAGCATATTAAACATTTTAATATTTTGTGCTCCCACTAGAACCAACACCCCTCCGATGGTTACTTAGTGATTCAGGATCCTAAATAAGCAAGTCGGCTAGTGAGCTTTAGCATCACCGCTAGCCGCCAAGTGATCTAGGTAGACAACTCCTTATCAATCGCATCTCATGCGACTCCTGTTGGACGGGTGGCATCACATGCCCCGGCTCCCATCCGACTTTTCCCCGAGTCCCACAACCGTTGTGATAGACCCGTCTAGCTTACCGAGTGTTTCTGCAGTAAGAGTCCGACTCGAACCCACCTAGTCGGAAAGAATTGGTAGCACCTCAATTTTATGAGCCTACTACCAAAAATGTCCGACTTTTGATGGTGCAAACACTGGCGGGAAAACCGACTAGACCTTCTTTGAGGGATTAAATTTTACCGACTATCTAATAGAGGTAAAACAGAGACATAACAATAACACAAAATAAAGTAATTATAATGTGTAATGGTATGGCTCTCTTCATGGCGATCTCCATCTCCACAAAGCCTGTAATCCGACCCGTGCCAACTCTTACACTTGCCGTCTTACTCCATGTCGCCGATATGTACAACGCCTTGCATGCCTTCCGGGTTCTCCAAACAGCTACACTAGCTTAGTAAAGTAAATTACAAGGAGAATCTGACACGCAGGTCGTTATACAATAAAATGACAGCACCTAGGCTCCAACCGGCTAACAAAAAACCGTGATTCGCAGATCACGTATGGATTACACACATACATCACATGCACATGAACCATACCATTCACAACTTCCTGCAAAAACAAGTTATGCATAAATACAATATCTACCGGCGTTGTGAAACTTGCAACGACATCTAAGGCGCTACGACAGGGCGAAGCCGGCGGTCCCCGCTTCTGGATTCCGAAAACGTAGATCTCATCTACGATCCGGACATGGATTCCGACCATCGTTCCGATTCGATCAAACTCTTTGATCTTCGATCACCGCTTCTGGATTTACGTGTCACAGTCTACCGCGATGGCGGAAGCCGACCGGTAGGGGTATGTCGTTCCACGACCTTAGCAGTATGATCACGGAAATCAGATCTACCATTCTCCGAGTACAGTTGATCCAATCAACTTCGTACAAAACCGATCTATCTCATAGATCGACCACCAAACAGCATATAGATCTCATCTACATCCTACCGCATATCACATATGCGAGATCTCGAGCCTAAAACCAGAAGCTATCGCTCTGATACCACTGTTGGGCCACGCAGGGATAAAACAAAACTTTTCCTCTAACGTGGTGATCGCAAGACCTAGCTGAGGTAGAAGGCCACGGGGTTTACCACTAGACGCGCAGTTGCGGATTACTGATGAAGCGCGTTAGTTGATGCAGTGCACCCCTCACGATCCGATCGTCCTGGTGCTGATCGCACATCACCTCTGCTGGTATCCACACGTACAAGGAGGAGCGCCGGCGGCGAACTGCTAGGTTCGTGACGGCGGCTGGACTGCTGTGGAGCTAGGGTTTCCAACACATGGAATGACCTAACCAAACAACGATTAACCTTTTTGGGTTAAGGTGCTCCACTATATATAGGGAGTGAACGTGGGCTCTGCTCGCGCGACCCATTCATTAAAGCCCATATAACACTAGTCACCGTGAATCCAACTCACTAACTCAGTCCTAATCAGGTTAAGGTCCAACCCAACCATATTACATGTTCAGATCCAATCCGAACTTGCTCCCGCTCTTAAGTGTGCGACCCCACAGGCTCATGGCTACTTGGACACGATTGGAGTCCGACTCACAATCGATCAGTCGGTAGCGGCTCCTAGCAGAACGTGCCGACTCCCAAGTACCAAAGAGTCATGACGACTTGCCTTTCCAATGCGACTTACGTCCGAGTCCCTTTTGCCTCACGATATACCTTGTCATACTATAGGCGAATATATGTCATCCCTTAAATAGTCCGACTCTCTTCTCGATCCGAGATAAGTGATTCAACCGACTAACTCTTAGTCGATCGCCTCGGTTAACACTTAACCGAGTCGTGCATGGCCATGCTTTCCGAATAATATCTCACGAGAGGGCCCAGAGAATATCTCTCCGAGTGGAGGGGCAAAATCCCATCTTGGTTATTCACATCATGCAGCTTGATTCTCAGTCGACCCGAACCCTGCCTTTATAACTGCCCAGTTATGGATCAGCGTTTGACAGAACCTAAGTCGGTGATCCTCAACTCGGACTATGCAACAACCTCAGCTAAGGATTACATTGATTGAGATATACAAATGACAGCTAGTTCGTTGTACCTCAATATGGATCAATCCGACTCGCTAAACTCTTTAGCCGAGTCTGTGTAAGTTGGAATAGCATCTCCATGCCCTTGACAAGTGGAACCGAGTCATCAAGCCAACTTTCACATTGGTCTAAGTTGTGTGTCCAGCACAACCTCAATGACCAAGGATATTTAGTACAAACAACATGAATGCATAGTTCCACAACCAAATCACATATTCAATGATACACATCAGATGTTTATACAAGGACTAATATCTTTAAGAATACAATGGGAAATATCATCATACATGATTGCCTCTAGGGCATATTCCCAACAGCTGGATCATCTATAGAACACCTTTGTGTGATGATTGAAAATAGTTAAGTATAGTTTGGTGATTGTGTACCTCGTATTTATTCATAGACGCTAGTACCGACCAAGGATACGAGGAGGAAGGAGGATAGTATGAAGAAGAAGCCGAGGAGAACTTCAACCACTGCTCTCCTCAAGGCAAGCTTATACTGATACTTATGCAAGCTAACACTTGCAAGATACTCTACTTTATCAAGCCTTACTAATCAAGTTGACCTATGCAAGCTAATACTTGCTTGTTACCATACCAACTAGATGCCTTAAGCATATGTGATCATACCCACTTGATAACCCAATCCTAGTTTTATTTGCAAGATTTATACTTTATTTCTTTATTAAAGCTTTCTCTTCGAGTTTACTTAAGTGACTTGTAGATTCTAGGAAGATAATTGAAGGTTGCATAAAGAGCATTAAATTTGGCCTAAGCTAGATAATCTTGATGTCATCCTAAGGCATGAGATTGTACTTAGTAATCCCCACTTGTTTACCACCCCTCATTAGTACTTACCACCATTTGTAGATGCTAGTGCTAAGCCTAAAACTTGATCAACTTTAGATGGGAATACTTGGTGAAAATGGTTATGAAAACCTTGGAATGAGGAGTCATTCTACTGAAATGTTTTGACATGTGTTTCCGAACACCAGATGATGTTGAGAATGAAAATGTTGAGGCATGAGCCTTAGCCCTTTACAAAACTGATGGTTGTCTGGATGCAATACCATTCCAATTTTACCGTACAATCACAATACCCGAAAATTGGGTAGGGCTTGACTGGAAACTTATACACCTTAGTATGGGTTCCCTCATGGCCAAGGTCTGAGCTGAGGCTACCTTGTAAAGATTTTCCACCTGTGCAGTACCCAAGATGACAGTTGGTCATGGTTGGGAGGCCAAACTCACAGGAGAGGTCCCTATACTAGGGCGTGTAATTGAAAGGATACGATTGATTATCCGCATACTGAGTATGGTGAATTCAGGAGTTGTTCCTAACGAATGTATCGAATGTTGTGGTGAAAGTGTACAATCTCTGCAGAGTGTCAAACTATTCGAATAGCCGCGTCCACGGTTATGGACAGTTGGAGTGGCCATACTGTTCCCCCGTCAGATGTTTTCAAAATGACTTGTGAAATGAATTGAGAATTTGACTTGACCACAACAGAGTTGTGATATGAAATTCAAGTTCCCACTTAGATGATATAAAACTTCAACCAGCTTTCTTGCATCTGAACTAATAGAGGTAAATCTGGCTTTTTTGCAAAACAACCCTAGAGCTTAGTGTCCTACTACAAAACCCCCCCTTTAACTGTTAGTATTAGTTTGCGAGTACTTAAAGAGTACTCATGGCTTTGTACCTGGCTATTCCCGTGACCAGACTATGAAGAGGAGTACCAGGATGAAGGACCCCAGGAAGGTTACGACAACTAGGATCATCTCCCATCGTCAGTATTGCCTGTGACCCTGAAGATGGAGCTTCGCCTACGCTACCGTTATTATTACGTTATTCCGCTGCCTGAGTTGTATTAAGAACTAGATCATGAGATCCTTATTTGTGTAAGACCTTATGTATGGTTTGTAATGAATGATGTACTGTGATATACAAATCTGTTATGTCTCGCAAAAATGGTAATCCTGGGATTGCGATGTATGGCATAACAGGCATCTAGGATTAAAAACCCGGGTGTTGACAGCTTTCTTCCATTGAAGTTTCAAATCTCTTTTACATACGCGATACTTATTTTCTGTATCCAGTTTGTTTTACTTTAATTATTGTTCTCTTATACAAAAACCCCAAAACACATTTTTTACACAACACTCGCACTTTATGTTGTTACCTAGAACTTTATTTAGCATTTATATTTTAGTATTTACTTCAAGAGTTATTAGACTTCAGACTCCTGCTCCCTATGGGATCGATATCTTTATTTCGAAACTAGCTACAAACGATCTGTGTACTTGTAGTCACCAATTGTCTCTACATCGATGAGTGCTACACCTTCAAGGACACCATCTAAGATAAAATCTAATGGTTTTAGTCGCTTCAGTTGGATGTACTTGCTTAAGATAAAATCTAATGTCGAGCAAGCCTTTTATCCCTTCCAAAAACATGTTGAGCATTTATTTAACTCTAAAATCCTTGTTGTTCAATCTGACTGGAGGCGAATATCATGGTTTGAATAAACATTTTTGTAATAAAGGTATACTTCATTAGTTTCTTGCCCTCACACTTCCACACAAAATGGCATTGCAAAACGTAAGAATATGTATATTATTGAAATGGTCATCGCTCTCCTCGCTCAATCTTCCCTCCTTGTTCATTTTTGGGATGAAGACTTTCTCACTCTTGTCTACCTCATTAATCACATTCCTACTCGCAGAAAAAAAATGCATCCCCTCTTTTTCGCCCCTTTCATGAACAACTGAAGTACTCTTTTCTTCGCTCCTTTAGGAGTGCTTGCTGGACGAACTTACAGCCGTACAATGTCCGCAAGCTTGCCTTCAGGTCATGAGAATATGTTTTTCTCAGTTACAACTCTATGCATAAAGGGTACAAGTGTTTTGATAAATCTATAGGCCATTTTGCGCGATGTCATTTTTGGCGAAGAAATTTAACCTTTTTAGCCGATTTTATTGCAGTCACATATCCCTCCTTGCCACCATCATATTTTCCTATTTCCGAGCCGGTAATCTATGATGAAATCGTGATAAATTCTAATCCAACCTTGCTGGAGCCTACTGGCGCTTCCTCGAGCAGTTCTCCTGGGGCGTGTCTGGTAGGCCGCACGATCACTGGCTAGGGCCTAGGGAGAAGAATTAGTCCCGATTGGTTGCTGTTGGGGTATGCTAAATGGGTGTCACTATTGCATGTCTCTAATCCGGATAACCCGGGTAGCCCACAGTTGGTAGCAATTCCCATGGCCTGCTGGAAGGCCCAGTTAGAAGGATCCAGAAGGGAGGCCCATGCTAGATAAAGGAAGGCTACGGTGGAGTCACGGACGTACCCAGAGCCTTGGAGTAGAAGACACGTTAGACTAGTTGTATATTGTGTAGGACTTTGTAACCTGTCCGGCTAGGACTTTCCCTGTAACCCTAGGATCTGGCGACTATATAAGTCAGACTTAGAGGAGCCTTTAGGGCAACGACGCAAATTATATCGCGCACAGCGAACTGATCCCTGTAACTCGGTGTATTGCCGTTATAGTGATTTATAGCAGAAGTAGGATTCCGCCACCATCCTAGGATCTGAACCTAGGTAAGCTGTGTTACCTCGTACCCGCCAACCTTCCGCCTTACCCCACGTCTCTAAACACGCTCTTTGAGGACCCCTCTATGGCATACTCGTCGGCAATACCATGATAGTTGGCGCCCACCATGGGGCAAGAGGCGCTTCAGGCTCTACAACGGGCGAGGTCCAAGCTCTTCGCTGGAATCGGTGAAACCATAGCCATTGTTCGTGTTCTCTTCTCCGAAAATGTTCCGATCGTCCCACCCGGCGAGTTCTGGACCCGGCAAAGACGAACCCCACCCGCTGGTCAATCGTTCCAATCGGGGACATCCACTTTCTTCATCGGTGAAACCGACTCATGCACTAGTTCCCTCGAAGTCGTAGGATTGTCAAGACCCGCATGGACCGCCTATGGGAAGGATACGTTCGCGAAAGGATCAAAGTCGGATATCTCTTTGGAGTTTGCCGACTTAGATCGGAAAAATTCAAGGCCCACCCAAACCGCCCGTGTGCAAGAAATAATGATGGAAGATCACTGCAAATCCGTCGGCTTCGCCCGTGCGTCAACAGAGATCACACTTCATCGACGTGGTGACTATCTTCGATCTGGCGCGATGCATGCAGAGAGAAGATGAGATCCCCCGTGATTACCTCGCCAGATGGCTCCGGATACGAGCTGATCTGGAAAACAATCCCAATGATGATGCTATCTATCAATTCGTGGAAGGGCTGGACCGCGGTTCACTTCTCCGGCATATCCTAAGGCGGCAGCAGGCCACGGGTCTCATCACTGGCACCGTCAACAGTTTTGCAGCTGTTGATGGAGTCGTCGTGGCACCACCCATCACCGTACCCGGCCTACCACCGCCGCCGCCGCCTCCAACCAACAACCCTGCTGCCTCAACATCATCCTCCGTTGTCGAGGAGGCCCCCGCACCCACCGACTCTGTTCTGGACGCGCTCTACACCGACATCAGCGTGGACTTGGAGGAGATGGATATCAACCCGGAGGAACTCGACTCAGCTATGAAAGATATGGAGGAGGAGATCAAGTGTGAGGAGTAGGCCGACAAGGCCGTCACATCCCGACAGGTGTTTCTCGCCATTGGGAGTGTGATGGAAGAAGACCAAATCGAACAAGATCTGCCTAAACCGCTGGACAAGGGGATGGGACCGGCCGATGCCGCCGACAATGATCGCACAAAAGCCATGCCTCCTCCGGCTAATCCAGCACATCAGTTGTAGGAGCCTCACACCGGTCTGAGTAACGCCAACACCGCAAATCCGCCCCCACCAGCATCTACGTCTGCGGCCACCCAAGTCACTCCCGCTGATAGAGTGATGTACGACAATTTGCTCGTCGAGCCTATGACTATGACCCATATACAGAACGTAGTCTAGATTGATGAGAAGCGCCAGACATTGTTGGAGGAAGCACATGCCATCATGGAGCAAGGCTGAAAATTAGATCGAGATCTGGCCAAGGCGCAAAAATCTGGCATACCGCGCAATGTAGGGTGGGCTCCCTCGAAGCCGGCACAAGCCAAGCCATACATTCACAACGAAGGCAGGCAGGTCATGCCCAAACCTATCCTCAACTTAGCCGTCACCAAGACCTTACTGGAGCAGGATAGATCGTCTGCGACTGTAGAACAGGTCTATGAGCTTGTCTCTAAGGCTGTCAAACAGCAGGAAAATGCCACCTCTCAGAGGCTTGAGTCTGACCCAGCATATTGCCAGTCTAGCGACCCCAAACCGCCAAGGGAAAGATCTCCTCACGATGTCGGGTCCCAGACGGGTTCATCAGAACAAAGACAGAGGGACGTGCGCAATAGGAAGGATGCTATCCCCATATCCTCCAACTATGGAGGCAAGGCTCACCCTCGTCGTCCGTCTCCACCGCCCCGGTCCCCCCGACATCACAAAGACCCAAAGGCTCACCACGATACGAGCATGCCTCTGCCTAGACGTCCCTAGGGATGCATCATCATTCGCGACAACACGAAGCAACCTCGTCATGGCGGTGAGCACAGTGGCAATCACAGACACAAGAGCAGGTCGCATCATGACCCTCTGTGTCCAACAAGAAACCGCGACAGACGCGAGGAGTCACAGGAGGGGAGCAGCAAGAAGGATAACCCACCGCCACCTTGGCCTCCTTCGCCCCCTAGCAGCCACCATGGCGGAGGAGGGCCATGTCGTTCACGCAGTGTTGGGGATATGCTAAATGGGTGTCACCATTGCATGTCTCTAATCCGGATAACCCGGGTGTCCCATAGTCGGTAGCAAGGCCTACGGCCTGGTGGGCGGCGCAGTTAGATGGATCCAGAATGGAGGCCCGTGCCAGATAAAGGAAGGCTACGGAGGAGTCACCAGCGTACCCGGAGCCTTGGAGTGCAAGACACGTTAGACTAGTTGTGTACCGTGTAGGACTCTGTAACCTGTCCGGCTAGGACTTTGCCTATAACCCTAGGATCTGGAGACTATATAAGCCGGACCTGCGGGAGACTTTAGGGCACAAGATCATACGATACAACTTATACCTCGCACAGCGAACCAATCCCTATAACTCGGTGTATTGCCATTATATTGATTTATAGCAGGAGTAGGATTCTGCCACCGTCGTGGGAACTGAACCTGGGTAAGCTGTGTTACCTCGTACCCGCCAACCTTCAGCCTTACCCCACGTCTCTAAACACGTTGTATGAGGACCCCTCCATGGCGTACTCATCGGCAATACCACGACAGTTGGCGTCCACCATGGGGCAAGAGACGCTTCAGGGTCTACAACAGGCGAGGTCCAAGCTCTTCGCGGGAATCGGCGAAACCGTAGCCATCCGCCGTGTTCTCTTCTCCGAAAATGTTCCGATCGTCCCACCCGACGAGTTCTAGATCCCGGCGAAGACGAACCCCACCCACTGCTCGATTGTACCAATCGCGGACATCCACCTCTTCATTGGAAAAACCAACTCGGGCACTAGTTCCCTGGAAGTTGGAGGATCGTCAAGGCCCGCAGGGACCGCCTACGGGCAGGATACGTTTGCGGAAGGATCGAAGTCGGATCTCTCTTCGGAGTTTGCCGACTTAGATCAAAAAATTCAAGGCCCACCCAAACCGCCCCTGTGCAGGATATAACGGTGGAAGATCGCTGCAAGTCCGCCAGCTTCGCCCGTGCATCTAGAAAGCATAGATCCAAGTTCGTCGGCGTGGTAACTATCTTCGATATGGCGCATTGCATTCAGAGAGAGGGTGAAAACCGCCGCGATTACCTAGCCAGGTGGCTCTGTATACGGGCCGATCTGGAACATTACCCCAATGATGATGCTATTTATCACTTTGTGGAAGGGCTGGACCGCGGTACACTTCTCCGGCATACGCTAAGGCGGCTACAGGCCTCGAGACGCCTCACTTTCAAAGGAATGGTGCACACCATCAAAACTTCATGACCGCTGATGCGGAAGCTCAAGCAGCGCTCGTGGTCGCACCAGGCACCCCGCCGCATCAGCCACCGCCTCCAGTCAACGTTCCTGCTGCCTCAGCTTCTTCTTCCGTCGTCGAGGAAGCCCCCACACGCTTCGACTCCGTTTTGGATGCACTCTACGCCGACATCAGCGTGAACTCGAAGGAGATGGTTATCAACCCGGAGGAACTCGACTTTGCTATGCAGGAGATGAAGGTGGACATCAAACACGAGGAGCAGGCCGAAAAGGCCATCACATCCAGAGAGGTGTTCGTCGCCATTGGGAGTGTAATGGAAGAAGATCAACCCAGACAAGCTCCTCCTAAAGCGCTGGAAAAGGGTAAGGGACCACCTGTTGCTACCGACAATGATCGCGCAAAGGCCATGCCCCCTCCGCCTAACCCAGTGCAGTAGCTGTAGGAACTAAACATTGGTGCGAGTAACCTCAACACCACAAACCCACCGCCTCCAGCAACTACGTCTGCAGCTGCCCAAATCAATCCAACTGATAGAGTGATGTACGATAATCTGCTCGTCAAACCCATGACTGTGGCTCATATACGGAACGTATTCCAGCTTGACGAGAAGCGCTAGCAGCTGCTGGAGGAAGCGCATGCCATCATGGAGCAAGGCCCAAAGCTAGATCAAGATCTGGCCAAGGCGCAGAAGTTAATCGAGAAAGCTAGAGCCATGGAGGCAGAGTACAAGAATCTGCTCAAGCATCAGAAGGCTAAGAAAGATCCGGCTCGCGTCATCAACGATCCTGGTGTACGGCGAAATCTAGGATGGGCTCCCCCGAAGCTGCCACAAGCCAAGCCTTACATTGACAGCAAGGGCAGACAGGTCATGCCCACTCCTATTCTCAACTTAGCCGTCGCCAAGACCCTTCTAGACCAGGATAGATCACCCGCAGCTGTGGAATAGGTCTATGACCTTGTCGCAAAGAAAGTCAAACAGCAGGAAAAGGCCACCTCTCAAAGGCTTGAGTCTGACCCAGCATATTGCCAGTCTAGCAACCCTAAGCCACCAAGGGAGAGATCTCCTCAGGATGTCAGGTCTCATACGGGTTCATCAGAGCAAAGACGGAGGGATGCACGCAATAGGAAGGGTGCTATCCCCATATCATCCGACCACGGAGGCAAGGCTCATCCTCGTCACCCATATCCATTGCCCTGGTCTCCACGTCATCGCGAAGACCCAAAGGCTCACCATCGTACGAGCATTCCTCCGCCAAGGCAGGGCGGCATCGCCATTTGCGATAACATGGAGCAGCCCCGTCACGATGGAGAGTGCAACCAAGGACACAAGAGCAGGTGACGCCATGACCCTCCATGTCCGACAAACAACCGCGACAGACGCGAGGCGTCGTAGGAGGGTAACAACAAGAAGGCTAACCCACCGCCACCTCTGCCTCCATCACCACCTAGCAGCCACCATGGCGGTGGGGGACCGCATCGTTCACGCAGCCCATCCCTTGGTAGCAAGAAGAAAAGAGCAAGACAGGAGCAATACGATGCACGTTTACGCCTGGACAAGATTCACGAGGCCTGGGAAGGAAAGTACCTGGGGCCATGTTGCTTTGGACCTATAATACAGACCGCAACTTACCCCAAGGGTTTCCGGATTGACAAGACTATCAAGCCCTATGACGGCACCGCCAAACCAGCCATGTGGTTGCAGGATTACGGCAACGCGGTGGAGATCGCCGAGGGAAACCCCAACGTTGCCATCAAGTACCTCCCACTAATGTTGTCGGGCATGGCACACCAATGTATTGATGACTTGCCGGAAAAGTCCATCTGCAACTGGTTGGACATGCAAGAAGCGTTCACCAAAAACTTCGAGGGTACGTATAAGCGTCCCTGCACTGTTGGCGATCTACAGCGGTGCATGCAAGAGAAAGACGCGACATCTCGAGCCTACCTCTCCCGCTGGCTGGATACGAAGAATTCCTGCGTAGGAGTGCACGATCAGACCGCCATGGCCGCCTTCATTGATGGGTTGGAAAAAGGTACGTTGCTCTGACATAAGTTGAAGCACTTGTAGGATAATCATAGGCTCGATCTCAACCAGATGATCCAGTTGCTCAGTGAGTTCGCGGCTGCTGACGACAATGCTCGCGGCTCCTTGCCGGCAGTAGCTATCCCAACCCAAGATAAGAGGAACAACAACACAAGGCAGAAGAGCCTGCCTGAAGAAAAGCAGACCTCCGACATGGTCGCAATGACGTTTGCAGGACGAGGTGATGGCGGACAGCATGGACGAGGACGGGGGGATGGTCGTGGGCACCAGCAAGGTAGTGAACTTACCCCGGCAGCACCCCACATTCCCCAAACATACGAGGAGTATCGTGATATGCCATGCCTTGTACACCTCGACGCCAACGACAAAGCTACTCACACCAATCGCCATTGCAAGTTTGTCAGTGACCTCAAGAAGGACCCGGAGTCCGGTTACAAGCGAAGCTGGAAGAACAGACCGCGAGGCAAGGGCAAAGGGAAGAAGAAGGAACAGGAGACCAAGGATTCAAGTGACAGGGACGAGGACATTGACCCCAAGCACGCCAACAAGGGTGATAGAAAAGGTAAGAACCCCTTCGAGAAGAAGGCCACCGTCTACCACACTTTCCTTGGCACCCCTACTGTCCGGGAACAAAAAACGTCCATGAGGATACTGATGGCTACCCTACCCCCAGTTCCCAGGTACATGCGCTGGTCGGAAATTCCAATCACTTGGGACAAGAAGGATCACCTAGACCTCATCCCAACGGAGAAACAATACGCCATGGTCATCAAACCTTTGATTGACGACAATGAGTTCACCAAATGCATGGTGGACAGTGGAAGCATCATCAACATCATGTACCTGGATACACTGCACAAGATGAACTTGACGGAAACCAACCAAAGGCGGACCAGCACCATGTTCCATGGCGTAGTTCCTGGCTGGGAGGCTCGGTCCCTTGGGTGCATTACGCTTCAGGTCGCTTTTGGCGATGTTAACAATTACCGCCAAGAACGCATGACCTTTGAAGTAGTCCCCTTCAAGAGCGTGTACCATTTCATACTCAGGCGCGACATTTTCCACACCTTCATGGCCAAGCCATGCTTTGTCTATAACAAGCTCAAGATACGCGGACCAAACGGTGTCATCACCGTATCCAGAATCTTTATAAAGGCAAGGGGCTGCGAGATTGGAGAAGCAGCCTTTGCAGAAGCTGTCCTCTACAACGAAGAGTTCAAGGATATCCAAAGCAAGTTCGATGCCTCGGAGATGCCGACATCAAAGAAGCAGATTTCTGACTCCGATCCCGCCTTCAAGGCCGCCATCAAGACCAAGCCGATGGAACTTGTGGTAGGCGATGCCTCCAAGACCAGCGCCATTGGGACGAACCTGGACCCTAAATAGGAAAGCGCGCTCGTCGAGTTCTTCCATGAGAATAGGGACATCTTTGCCTAGCAACCTGCAGACATGAAAGGTGTACCTAGGGAACTTGCCGAGCACAGCTTGAATATTGATCCAAAATGCAAACCGGTGAAACAACTTCTACAACGCTTCAGAGACGAGAAGAGACGCGCCATAGGCAAAGAGATAGCTAGGTTACTTAAGGCTAGTTTTATACGAGAAGTCCTTCACACCCGATGGGTGGGCAATCCTGTACTTGTCCCCAAAAAGGGAACCAAAGAATTAAGAATGTGCGTTGATTACACCGGCTTGAACAAAGCGTGTCCGAAGGATCCGTTTGCTTTGCCTCACATTGACCAAGTCATTAACTCGACAGTTGGCTCCGAACTTTTGTGTTTTCTTGATGCATACTCAGGATACCACCAGATAAAGATGAGGAAGTCGGACCAATTGGCCACTTTGTTCACCACACCTTACGACACGTTTTGCTATGTCACGATGCCCTTTGGGCTAAAAAACGCAGGTGCTACGTACCATCAGACTATGCAGCGTTTACTACATGATCAAATTGGTCGGAACGTTCATGCCTATGTGGATGATATAGCGGCGATGTCTAAAAATTCAAACGACTTAATCTCCGACTTAAAAGAAACCTTTGATAATCTCCGGAAATAAAACATGATGCTTAATCCAAAGAAGTGCGTCTTCGGGGTTCCAGCCAGAAAATTGTTGGGCTTCATCGTTTCCCAGCGTGGAATCGAGGTCAACCCGGAGAAGATCAAGGCCATCCTAAACATAAACCGTCCGACATGCCTGAAGGACATCCAACGGCTAACAGGTTGCATCGCAGCAGTAAGCCGTTTCGTCAGCCGACTTGGAGAGAAGGCTCTGCCGCTGTATAAGTTGCTAAAGAAGGCGGACAAATTGAAATGGACAGAAGAAGCAGATGTTGCACTCAAGAAGCTAAAGGAGATACTCTCCTCTGCACCTTTGCTCGCAGCACCCGAGCATATGGAGCCTATGTTGATCTACATGGCGGCCACTAACCGGGTAATCAGCATCATCGTCGTGGTGGAGCGGAAAGAGCCAACACATGAGTATGGAGTACAACCACCAGTTTACTATGTAAGAGAGGTCTTGACGGAGTCCAAGCAGCTCTACCCGCACTACTAGAAACTAGCTTATGGAGTGTTCCTTGCTTCTCGGAAGCTAAGTCACTATTTCCAGGAGCACCCTATCACAGTTGTGAGCAAAGCTCCACCGTCCGACATCATCAATAACAGCGACGCTACAAGGAGAGTTGTGAAGTGGGGCATTGAGCTTGCCGCCTTCGAGATCACCTACAAAAGACGCGACTATCAAATCGCAGGTCCTGGCGGATTTCATTGCAGATTGGACGGAGATGCCGGATGCTACCCCTGTACCAGAGCCACAATACTGGGTGATGCACTTTGATGGATCAAAGCTGCTCAATGGCTCGGGGGCTAGTGTACTGTTATAGTCACCAACAGGGGAAAATCTACACTATGTTCTGCAGATCCACTTTGAGTCTACAAATAACATGGCGGAATATGAAGCACTCATTCACGGACTTCGCGTGGGCAAGGATATTGGCATCAAGCACATAGTTTGCTGTGGAGATTCTGATTTGGTTGCCCAGCAGGTGGCTGGCACCTGGAACGGATGGAACCCTATGATGGCAGCATATCAAGACGAAGTAGACGAGATAGCCAAGTGCTTCAAGGGCTACAAAGTCAAGTATGTCAAGAGGGAGGACAATGAGGCGGCTGATCTGCAGTCAAAGCTCAGATCAGGGCGCAAACCAATTCCGCCTGGCGTTTTCCTGGAGCATCTACGGACACCATCCATGAAGGAAGCGGATCGATCTAACCCAGATAAAGTTGACTCTTTTGTTCATACAATAACAAAGGTCCCTCCGGCTTGGAAAAAACCGTTCATGGAATATCTCGTACACGAAACTTTGCCCGTCAACAAAGTCGAAAGGTTGCAAATAGTACGTCGAGCGAAGGGCTATCCATAATCAATGTACATATCTATAAAAGAAGCACCACTAGTGTATACCTAACGTGTGTCTCCCATCAAGAAGGTATCGAAATCCTTCGTGAAATCCATCTTAGAGATTGCGGGCATCACGCTGCTCCTCAATCGTTGGTATCCAAAGTCTTCCGGCAAGGATTCTACTGGCTGACCGCGAAGGCGGACACCGACAAGCTGGTTGAGACATGCATGGGATGCTAGTACTATGCCCGACAACCACATGCACCAGCTCAAGAGTTGTAAACAATTCCAATAACTTGGCCGTTTGCGGTCTGGGGGCTAGACATGGTTGGTCCATTACTGACGACACCATGTGGGTTTACGCATCTGCTAGTAGCAGTTGATAAGTTCACCAAATGGATAGAAGCTAAACCCAATAGAAAGTTTGATGGGGAAACCGCCCTTAGGTTTGTCCGGGATCTAGTGGTGAGATTTGGTCTCCCACATAACATTATCACCGACAATGGCAACAACTTATCACTTGGAGAAGTGGAAGCTTATTATTGGGAGAAGGGCATCCGACTTGACTTGGCATCTGTGGCATATCCACAGTCCAATGGGAAAGTTGAGCGAGCCAATGGACTAATTCTGTAGGGAATCAAGCCACATCTCGAGACACCGCTACTTAGAGCAGCTGGAGCCTGGGCGGAGGAGTTACCATCCGTTCGGTGGAGTTTACGAACTACACCAAACAGGTCTACCGGCTACACTCCTTATTTCATGGTATATGGATTAGAAGACATCCTTCCTTCCGACATCCTTCACGATTGACCAAGAGTTGACGCCTACGATGAAGATGACGCTAAAGAATCTAGATGCTTAGATGTGGACCTTCTCGAGTAAGAGCATGTTTTGGCATGCCAAAGATCCGCCATCTACCAGCAGAAGCTACACAACTACCATAGTCGCTGTGTTCGGCATCGCTCGTTTAAAGAGAGGGATCTGGTGCTCCGACTTAAGCATAAGAAGTCACACAAATTATCCCCGCCATGGGAAGGACCATTCATCATAAGCAAGGCGCTACTCAATGGGTCTTACTACCTCGTTGACGATCGTGAACTAGAGGATAGACCAAATGAGGAAGCGTAAGCGACGTGACCCGGATGATGACTACCCAGAGCTTGATCGGTCATGAAACATAGCACAACTACGTCCTTTTTACACTTAGGATATTTTTATCTATCGTGTACCTCTTATATGATCAAGGAAATAAAGCTCTTTGGTTCACTCATATTCTTGAGTCTTTTACCTTCTTTAGTGTTCATTTTTGGATCGTATAAAACCTTTATGCGCAAGTTTTGCATTTGCACTTGTGAAATTTCCGCCTACGGGAGTTAGCTTATGTTTTATGGTCTACATGTTCTTTGTTGTTTCTATGTGGATTCTGGAGTAGTGACTTTTGGCACTCGAAGTCGGCGATTTTGTGATTAGGTTTTTGACGGTGCCATTGGGAATCATCACCTGAGCGCATAGTTCTGAATAAGCCAACACTTGCTTAAAAAATTCTTCCAATTCACGAAAAGTCAAGCATAAAAACCAAAGTAATGAATAAGCCAGCACTTGCTTAAAAAATATATACATGCTGGAATTAGTACTTAAGTAGCAGAAATCATATAGCTATTGGTTTCCTCCTTAAGGTCAAACCCGTATTTTTTCCGCACACATACACCCAGAGGAAACAAATATTACATAAGTGTTTTTTCATTCCTCTGGCGTAGGAGACTTTGAGGTAACATCGTCGGCAACAGGAGAGTTATCCTAATCATCAATGAAGTCGGTGGTCTTGAGGGACTCGCAGGAGTTGGGCTAGTCGGTATCAATAATCTCAAGAGCTACAAAAATGTTTTGATCTACTAACTCGGCAACTCTGGTGTCGTAGCCGGCGAGCGATGACCAGATAGCTTTGTGATCGATCTTCTGGCTATCATCGTCTATGTCAGGCAGACCCGATGTCACCATGTCGATGTCAGCATCCTCATAGTGGGCCTTGACCATATACAGCGACATCCTTGCACCAGCCCGGGTACATGAAGCTTTCCATCTTACAATACGCTCGGGGGGCTTGGCGTAGAATCTCCGAGTACTTCATGACGGAATCCACCGCCTTGATGTTGATGTTCAAGGGCTTGGCAATTTCTTTTGCTTGCTTGATGGCGGTGTTGATGAAGTTGCCGGCAAGGACCATGCATTCCTTTGGCGGAGGAGGATTATTGGTTAAACCAATAGGAGCTATATTTCCGACCAAGCAATGGAGTACATGATTCCAAAATAACAAAAGTTTAGAGTACCTGGCATACAGAAGTACAAGACGGAGTTTGCTTACCAAAGATGCTAGCCTCAGCTTGTTGGAGCTGTAAGGGGTTCATAGCATGAAAAACAAAAAAATTCTACCGCATGCACACAAACAAGCCAAGATCTATCTATTAGATTGTAGCAACGAGTCGATAGAAGCACTCACCCTCGAAGATTCCAAAGCGGTTAACGAGAGCATATTCTCTTGGGTGATGTAGTCGTACACTTGCCGATATCAAGATCGCGTAGACGATCCTTCCGGTGCTGCGTTCCGGCAGCGCTTCCGCAGTCGGTCACACATTCGGTACTCGATGAAGACCTTCCTGTCCCTTGTTCCAGCAGGCAGTGGAGGTTGTAGTTCTCCCCTCGCGATTCCGGCAGCACGACAACATGGTGTCGGAAGTAGAGGGAAGATCCCGCAGGGCTTCGCCTAAGCCGGTGCGAGTTATGGTGGATTAGGGTTTCCCGGAGATCTAGGGTTTAGAAGTCCGGGAGGAGGAAGAGGTGGCGGTGGCGTCTAGGGCGGCAGCGACGGACCAGCGGCGACGCGAGGCGGCTGTGAGCGGCGGGTCGGCGGCGGAGGCTCGGGCCGAGAGGGGCTAGGGCTTGTGGTGTTGGGGCAGCCCTCCCCCTCTATTTATGAGAGGGAGGGGCAGCCTTGGGAGGGGTGGGTTTCAATCCAAACCCAAACCCAAGTTGGATTGAGATAAATATTTGTTTTTTCTCCCACTAGGAAACCATTGTTCCAGTTTGACTTTTCAAACTTCATGTTTGACTTTCAATTTAGAGCTTTATTTCTCTCTTGCAAATGCCAACACCAAGTAACCTAGGATATGATCCAATCATTCCACAAATCCATGACACATTCATGGACCATTCCCCTTCCGGTCCGGTGAACCTTCTAGACCGTTCTAGAATCTCTCCGATGAAAACATCAGAATCTTTCCTGAACTCCAGAATCGGACTTTCCTTATATGAATCTTATTCTCCGGACCATTCCGGATCTCCTCGTGATATCCCGGAACCCATCCGAGACTCCAAACAACATTCGGTATCCCTACTAACATTCCATATCTACTATACAATATCGAATCCTTAAGTGTGTCTCCCTACGGTTCGTGAATTATGCGGACATGACCAAGACACTTCTCCGATCAATAACCAATAGAGGAATCTGTAAATTCATATGGCTCCCACATATTTCTACGATTACTTTGCGATCGAATGAACCACTTACATACGATACCAATTTCCCTTTGTCTCACGATAGTTTACTTATCCGAGGTTTTGATCGTCGGTATCTCTGCATACCTAGTTCAAACTTGTTACCGATAAGTGCTCTTTTCTCGTTCCCGTGATATGTGATACCTTGTGATCCAGTCACATGCTTGCAAGCTAATTGGATGACATTCCACCAAGAGGGCCTAGAGTATATCTATCCATCATATGGATGGACAAATCCCACTCTTGATCCATGTGCCTCAACCCATACTTTCCGAACACTCAATGCCACCTTTATAGCCACCCAGTTACGGTGTGGTGTTTGATGTCATCAAAGCATCCTTCCGGTGATGCTGATTAACATGATCTCATGGTCGAAGGAATTAGGTTACTATGTATCAGAAATCTTATAGCAAACGAACTATTGAAATGACTTGATCTTAATGCTACGCTTATCTATAGGAGTATGTCCATCATACCATTCTCCTAATGATATGATCTTGTTATTAATAACATCTCAATGTTCATGATCGAGAAACCACGATCATCTATTAATCAACAAGCTAGTATTATAAAGAGGCTTTACTAGGGACTCTAATTTAGTTTACAAATCACACAAGTATTAATGTTTCCGGTTAATACCATTATAGAATGAATGTAAACATTTATCATAAACACAAAGATATAATAATAACCACTTTTATTATTGCCTCTAGGGCATATCTCCAACAGTATTCCACTTGCACTAGAGTCAACGAATCTAGATTACATGGTAATATATCGAACACCCATGGCGGTTTGGTGCTGGTCATGTTTTGCCCTCGGGAGAGGTTTAGTCAACGGATCCGCCACATTCAGATCTGTGTGTACTTTGCAAATCTTTATGTCACCATCTTGGACATGCTCTCGAATAGTGTGAAAACGTAGCTTGATGTGCTTTAGCTTCTTGTGTGACCTTGGTTCTTGCGCATTGGCTATAGCGCCCATGTTATCACAGTAGATAGACATTGGGTCCAGCGCACTTGGAACCACACCGAGCTCTGTAATGAACTCCTTCATTCATATCGCCTCTTGTGAAGCCTCTGAAGCAGCTATGTATTCCGATTCAGTTGAAGATCTCGCCACAACGCTTTGCTTTGCACTCCTCTAGCTAACTGTTGCACCATTCAGAGTAAATACATATCCAGATTGAGATTTAGAATCATCCGGATCGGTGTTCCAACTAGCATCGGTGTAACCATTAACAACGAGTTGTTCATCACCTCCATAAGAAACAACCATATCCTTAGTTCTTCTCAAGTACTTAAGGATGTTTTTGACCGCTATCCATTGATCTACTCCTGGATCACTTTGATATCTGCTAGTCAAACAACATATGCAATGTCGGGTCTAATACATAGCATGGCATACAAAAGAGATCCTATGGCTGAGGCATAGGGAGTCTTACTCATCCTTTCTCTATCTTCTGCCATTGCAGGACTTTGAGTTTTACTCAAGGTCGTATTGGGCAACATGGGCAAGAACCCTTTCTTGCTATCTTCCATTCCAAACCTCTTTAGAACTTTGTCCAAATATATACTCTGTGACAATGATATTAGGCGTCTCGATCTATCTCTATAAATCTTTATGCCTAATATGTAAGCTTCTTCGCCAAGATCTTTCATTGAAAAACTATTATTCAAATAATCCTTGACACTATTAAGAAGGTCTACATCATTCCCAACCAACAATATGTCATCTACATATAGTATTAAGAATGCTACAGAGCTCCCACTCACTTTCTTGTAAATACAAGCTTCTCCATAAGTTTGTATAAAACCAAAACTTTTGATTACCTTATCAAAACGTTGATTCCAACTTCGGGATGCTTGCTTCAATCCATATATGGACCGTTGAAGTTTGCATACCTTGTTAGTATCTTTAGGATCGACAAAACCTTTGGGTTGCATCATATACAACTCTTCATCAATGTCTCCATTGAGGAACGTCGTTTTGACATCCATCGGCCATATCTCATAATCATAATATGCAGCGATTGCTAACATAATCCTCACAGACTTTAGCTTCTCTACTAGTGAGAAAGTCTCATCGTAGTCAACTCCTTGAATTTTCCGAAACCCTTTTGCGACAAGTCGAGCTTTACACACACTAACATTACCATCATCATCTGTTTTCTTCTTGAAAATTCATTTGTTCTCGATAGCCTTCCGGCCATCTGGTAAGTCCACCAAAGTCCATACCTGGTTTTCATACATGGATCCAATCTCGGATTTCATGGCTTCTTGCCTTTTATTGGAATCTGGGCTCATCATCGCTTCCTCATATGTCGCAGGGTCATCGGTGTTGTCCACCAACATGACACTCATAACGGGATCATACCAATCAGGACTGGTACGAGTTCTCATTGACCTGCGAGGTCATTTAGTAACTACAACCGAAGTTTCATGATCAACATCATTAGCTTCCTCTCTTATTGGTGTAGGCGCCACAGGAACTACTCCCGGTGCTGCGCTACTCGCAAGTTCGAGAGAAGGTTCAACAACCTCGTCGAGTTCTACTTTCCTTCCAGTCACTTCTTTCGAGAGAAACTCCTTCTCTAGAAAGGATCCATTCTTGGCAACAAAGATTTTTCCCTCGGATCAATGATAGAAGGTATACCCAATAGTTTCCTTCGGGTATCCTATGAAGACGCATTTTTCCGCTTTGGGTTCAAGCTTGTCTGGCTGTAACTTCTTTACATAAGCTTCGCAACCCCAAACTTTAAGGAACGACAATTTTGGTTTCTTCCCAAACCACAATTCATATGGTGTCGTTTCAACGGATTTAGATGGTGCCCTATTTAAACTGAATGCGGCTGTTTCTAATGCATAACCCCAAAACGATAGCGGTAAATCTGTAAGTGACATCATAGAACGAACCATATCTAAGAGAGTTTGATTACGATGTTCAGACACACCATTACGTTGTGGTGTTCCCGGCGGTGCCAATTGTGAAAGTATTCCGCATTTCTTCAAATGCTCGCCAAACTTGTAAGTTAGATATTCACCTCCACGATCAGATCGTAGAAATTTAATCTTCTTGTTACGTTGATTCTCTACCTCACTTTGAAAAATTTTAAACTTCTCGAAAGTTTCGGACTTATGTTTCATGAAATAGATATACCCATATCTAGTCAAGTCATCCGTGAAGGTAAGAACATAACTATAACCACCGCGCGATGCTATACTCATTGGGCCACACACATCGGTATGTATGATTTCCAATAAGTCCGTACCTCGCTCCATCATACCAGAAAATGGAGTCTTAGTCATTTTACCCATCAGACATGCTTCACATCTTTCAAGTGATTCGAAATCAAGTGATTCAAGAAGTCCATCGGAATGGAGTTTCTTCATACGCTTCACTCCAATATGACCAAGACGACAGTGCCACATATAGATCGAGTTATCGCTCAGTTTCAAACGTTTAGCTTCAATGTTATTAATGTGTGTATTTCCACAATCGAGATTCAATAAGAATAGACCATCTAGAAAAGGTGCATGTGCATAAAACATATTACTCATATAAATCGAACAACCATTATTCTCGGACTTAAACAAGTAACCGTCTCGCAATAAACATGATCTAGTTATAATGTTCATGCTCAACGCAGGCACCAAATAACAATTATTTAAGTATAAAACTAATCCCGATGGTAGATGAAGAGGTAGCGTGCCGACCGTGATCACATCAACCATTGATCCATTTCCTACGCGCATCGTCACCTTGTTCTTCGCTAGCTTCTGTTTATTCTGCAGTACCTGTTTCGAGTTACAAATATGAGCAACCGAACCAGTATCAAATACCCAGGCACTACTACGAGTACTAGTGAGATACACATCAATAACATGTATATCGGATATACCTTTCTTCTTGATGTTGCCGTTCTTCAAATCCGCCAAGTACTTTGGGCAATTCCGCTTCCAGTGACCTTCTCCCTTGCAGTAAAAGCACTTAGTATCAGGCTTAGGCCCAGCCTTTGTCTTCTTCGCCGGCGCGGTAACTTTCTTACCGCCCTTCTTGAAGTTTCCCTTTTTCTTAGACTTGCCTTGCTTCTTGAATTTGGTGGTCTTATTGACCAACAACACTTGGTGCTCTTTCTTGATCTCCACTTTTGCAGATTTCAACATGGAGAAGAGTTCTGGCAACGACTTGTCCATGTTTTGCATATTGTAGTTCATCACAAAGTTCTTGTAACTTGGTGGTAGTGATTGGAGGTCACGGTGAATCCCCAAAGCATTAGGAATCACTATTCCCAAGCTTTGAAGCTTTCTTGCGCACCTAGACATCTTAAGCACGTGCTCCCTGACGGAGCTGCCCTCTTCCATCTTGCAGTTAAAGAACTTTTCAGAAGCCTCATAACTCTCCACTGCTGTGTGAGCCTCAAATATCATTTTGAGTTCACGGACAATATCATGTGGGTCATGGTTCTCAAACCTTTTCTGAAGCTCCGATTCCAAACCATACAAGATAGCACACTGAACTGTGGAGTACTGATTCTTCCGAGCTAGGAAAACATTCTTTACCTCATCGGTAGCATTAGCTGCAGGCGGGTCACCCAGCGGTGCATCCAGCACATAGTTCAAATTACCAGCATTGAGGACAATCCTCAAATTGCGGAACCAATCCGCAAAGTTGCTTCCATTGTTTTTCAACTTTTCTTTCTCTAGGAACGCATTAAAATTGATGGTAGGGGCCGCCATTGATCTACAACATATTTGCAATAGTTTAACTAAGTTTATGACAAATTGAGTTCTAATTAATATTTAAATTAATCTAGGTGAACTCCCACTCAAAACAATATCCCTCAAATCCACCACATCAAAACTGATCATCACGAGAGTTGATGTAGCTTCAATGGCGAACAATCAACATGTCCATCATATCTACTATATGACTCATGCTTTACCTTTCGGTGATCCGTGTTCCGAGACCATGTATGTACATGCTAGGCTCGTCAAGATCAAACCTTAGCTTCCGTATGAGCAAATCTGGCTTGCTCACGTTGTATACACTCACAGAATCTAACACATCCGATCATCACGTGGTGCTTCGAAACAACGAGCTTTAGCAACGGTTCTTACTAAGGATGAACACTTTAAAACTTGAAATTTTGTGCTTGAGGGATCATCTTATAATGCTACCGTCGCAAACTAACCAATACAAGATGCATAAAGGATTAACATCACATGCAATTCATAATATGTGATATGATATGGCCTTTCTTCTTGTGCTTCTGATCTCCATCTTCAAGCAGGAACATGATCTCCATCATCACCGGTATGGAGTCAAGGTCAATGGCGCCGTTTCATGGTTGTCGTCCACCAGCTTCAACTATTACAACTACTTTGAATAGACACGCCGGTCTTAACGGAATTTAAAAAACAACCATATGGCTCCTGCCGGTTGCCAACTTACAATAAGGAACATTGCATACATCATATATAATCACAATCATGGCCATATCACATCACAGCACACCCCTGCAAAACAAATTTAGACTCTTCTAATTTTCTTTGCATATTTTACGTGGTTTGGGGCTTTCAATAAGTGTCGTTCTAACTTACGAACAAGAACCACAACGTTAATGCTTGAACTATCAAGTGCCTGTTGTAAATTGAATCTATACTATGATGGGAGAGACAGACACCCGCAAAGCCACTTATGCAATACAAGTTGCATGTTGAGCGTGGAGCAAGTCTCGTGAACTATGTCATGTAAGGTTAGCCCGGGCCGCTTCATCCCATCATACCACAAGATGCAAAGTACACAAAAAGCAATTGATAATAAAAGCACCACCCCCCCCCCCCCACAATGATCACTGTGTTCTACTCGTGCAATAGATCTACAAATAGACACGGCTCTGATACCACTGTAAGGGGTTCATAGCATGGAAAACAAAATTTTCTACCGCATGCACACAAACAAGCCAAGATCTATCTACTAGATTGTAGCAACGAGTCGATAGAAGCACTAACCCTCGAAGATTCCAAAGCGGTTAACGAGAGCAGGTTCTCTTGGGTGATGTAGCCGTACACTTGCCGATCTCAAGATCGCATAGACGATCCTTCCGGCGCTGCGTTCCGGCAGCGCTTCCGCAGTCGGTCACACGTTCGGTACTCGATGAAGACCTTCCTCTCCCTTGTTCCGGTAGGTAGTAGAGGTTGTAGTTCTCCCCTCGCGATTCTGGCAGCACGACGGCATGGTGTCGGAAGTATAGGGAAGATCCCGCAGGGCTTCGCCTAAGCCGGTGCGAGTTATGGTGGATTAGGGTTTCCCGGAGATCTAGGGTTTAGAAGTCCGGGAGGAGGAGGAGGTGTCGGCGGCGGCTAGGGCGGCGGCGACGGACCAGCGGAGGCACGAGGCGGCGGCGACGCGGCGGCGGGTCGGCGGCGGCGGCTCGGGTGGAGAGGGGCTAGGGCTTGTGGTGTTGGGGCAGCCCTCCCCCTCTATTTATGAGAGAGAGGGGCAGCCTTGGGAGGGGTGGATTTGAATCCAAACCCAAACCCAAGTTGAATTGAGAGAAGCACTTGTTTCTTCTCCCACTAGGAAACCATTGTTCCAGTTTGACTTTTCAAACTTCCCGTTTGAATTTCAATTTAGATCTTTATTTCTCTCTAGCAAATGCCAACACCAAGTAACCTAGGATATGATCCAATCATTCCACATATCCATAACATATTCATGGACCATTCCCCTTCTAGTCCGGTGAACCTTCTAGACCCTTCTAGAATCTCTCCGATGAAAACATCGAAATCTTTCCCGAACTCTGGAATTGGACTTTCCTTATATGAATCTTATACTCCGGACCATTCCAGATGTCCTCGTGATATCCCGGATCCCATCCGAGACTCCGAACAACATTTGGTATCCCTACTAACATTCCATATCTACTATACAACATCGAATCCTTAAGTGTGTCTCCCTACGGTTCGTGAATTATGCGGACATGACCGAGACACTTCTCCGATCAATAACCAATAGAGGAATCTGGAAATTCATATGGCTCCCACATATTTCTACGATTACTTTGCGATCGAATGAACCACTTACATACGATACCAATTTCCCTTTGTCTCACGATAGTTTACTTATCCGAGGTTTTGATCGTCGGTATCTCTGCATACCTAGTTCAACCTCGTTACCGATAAGTACTCTTTTCTCGTTCCCGTGATATGTGATCCCTTCTGAGCCAGTCACATGCTTGCAAGCTAATTGGATGACATTCCACCGAGGGCCCAGAGTATATCTATCCGTCATATGGATGGACAAATCCCACTCTTGATCCATGTGCCTCAACCCGTACTTTCCGAACACTCAATGCCACCTTTATAGCCACCCAGTTACGGTGTGGTGTTTGATGTCATCAAAGCATCCTTCCGGTGATGGTGATTGACATGATATCATGGTCGAAGGAATTAGGTCACTATGTATCAGAAAGCTTATAGCAAACGAACTATTGAAATGACTTGATCTTAATGCTACGCTTATCTATAGGAGTATGTCCATCATACCATTCTCCTAATGATATGATCTTGTTATTAATAACATCTCAATGTTCATGATCGAGAAACCACGATCATCTATTAATCAACAAGCTAGTATTATAAAGAGGCTTTACCATGGACTCTAATTTAGTTTACAAATCACACAAGTATTAATGTTTCCGGTTAATACCATTATAGCATGAGTGTAAACCTTTATCATAAACACAAAGATATAATAATAACCACTTTTATTATTGCCTCTAGGGCATATCTCCAACAGGAGCGTCTCTGCCATGGAGTCCCGTTCTTGTCGGAGGACCTTGTAAGCCTCAAGGTTACACGTATTCTTCTTGGCGGCAGCTTTGTTCTGCTCCTTGAGGATCGCAATTTCCTCCTTTAGCCGGTTGATCTCCGTGTTCGCGGATTCTTGCACGGACTTCATCGCATCTTCATGCAACTTCAGCGATTCAGCCCTCTCCTGCTTGAGGATTTTGTTCTCGCTATCCAGCAACTATATGTGCTTGGATTGCTCGACAATATCCTTCGCCTTGGCAATAGCTTATGCATGTCGAAGAAATGACAACGCACGATGAGTAGTCGGAGGTTAATGGCGCAAGATCAAGATTGAGTGCGAAATTTAAAAAAAACAGACTCTTGCTCTTGGTAATTTCATCCTTTAAGAAGGCAGTTTTACCCTTTTCAGCTTCAAGGTCAGCACGCATCTTGTGGAACTTCTTGTTGGCGGCACCTCTGCGAGCATTCTCATTCTGCGAAAAAGATAAAAATACTTAGTCTACTTGGAGCATCTAGCCGGATACCGCCTAGAAGCTTGGAGGCTACAGTACGAGTTTTTTACTCGGCAATATGCTTAGTATTTATTTAAGCATCTAGTTGGAACTAATTCTGTTTCAACTAGAAGCTTGGGGGATATAGTATTGAAATTTATAAACAGTGCGTATGCTAATCTAAAAGTATGTAGTCGGAATAATTCATTCAAACTACATACTTGGGGGCTATAGTGCGAAGTTTCTAGCTAAGTCACTCTTAGAGCGTTCAGACACAAAGACCTATGGTTTTCTGTCTAAATCCTTGGGGGCTATAGTGGGATACTACATATGAAATGCAAAAGGCATATAAAACTTACAAGTGCAATGATCTTGAGTTTGGTGGCGCTCTCGACAAATATCTTGCTGAAATCAAGGTTGTTTCTGTGCAGGATATCCGCCTTCTTAAGCAGCTCCTCAAGACCACATGTCGGAGAAGTCGGCGTTGCACCAGACGCCATAGCTGAGCTACTCGGTGTGAGCACCGGGTAGACAATCTTCGGAGGCGCTGCTGGCGTGTTGGGTGCAACGGGTGCGCCTGCGGCAGAAGTTCCGCCTTCCACCATCGCCTTACCACTACCAGTGGCATCCTTAGCCGGAGCTTCAGCCACTTTAGATGATATGCTCTCTTGTGTTGCCTGCTCGCCGACAACAACAAGTTTCGCGGCAATGCCTGGGTCCACTTCCATGGCGGAAGGTTCAGACGTTACCTTTGCTGGAGAGCTTGTCTGTGTGGTAGCAGGCTGGATGCTTGGAGTAGGAGGGGAAATGGCGGGAGAGGACTGTCTAAACATTTCTTTGATGTTTTTAGAAGCCCCCCCCATGTTTTGGTGGTCTTCTTCAAACTCATACTGGCCATCTTCCTGAAACATGCAGAAGTATAAGTACATGAACATGACAAGCTAGAGAAAATGTCGGATGTTAAGAAGCTTATACAACAGTTCGTGCTTTGGTCAACGGGATACCAATCGTTCTTCTTTTCTCCACCTCTAGGGAGGCGGTGGATCTCTTGGAGGCTCCACCCTCCGTATTCTTCCGTCAGAGGTGGAGCTCTTCCGCTTACGCGCCATCGGGACATTGTCGTCGGAAACGAGAGTGACTTCCTTCATCTTGGGGTCGTAGACTTGGGCAACCATGCTACCTTCATCTAGTTCCTTTAGCGGTTAAGTGAATCCCAATGTGTTAGAGGCAATGGTTAAGGCAATACGGACGAACTAGAGTATATGTCATACACGGAAAATAAACATGTACCTCTGGGCACGTGCCGCCCTCGAACATGTTGTAGGTGATGGTGAAGCCACGCTTCATGTCCTTCACCTTGACTATGTCCTTGAGGCGAAGCTTGATGGAATCACTCGAGAAGTTGTCCTCGGAGATGCAGAGGCTATCCTTCCTATCCTTGGAGTATTCATGCATCAGCTTCACACGGTGCCGCAGAGGCTGAATCCGCCTGATGAACCAGCACATCGCTAGGTCCAACCCGGTCATACCCGTGTCTACAAGCCACTCGATCCGCCTTACAGCGCGGTAGGCTTCGTCGTCCGAGGGAAGGAGGGCTTGGGATCTCCATGTCGGGGCTTCAGCGATGGCACCATCGACAAAGTCCTGGTACGTTCCTTCTCGGCCAGCCAGAGGGATATCTAGGCTATAGAAGTACGTCCTCTGCCAGTTCTTGCAGGACTCATGGCCTACAATGACGGGGAACCGCCATCCAGGCCGGATCTGGAAACTAATAGTTCCACAATTTCTGAGCACATCCTTGCTCACTCCAGCTTCCCTCTTGACGGTGAAGAAATATATAAATAGATCTAACCTAGGCATGATTCCTAGATACCCCTCACAAAGTGCCGCGTAGTTGTTAAGCGCGAGGATGCTATTCGGAGATAGGTTCTAAGGTTGAACCCGGTAGTGGCTAAGGACCTCTATGAAGAAGTCGGAGATCGGGAGGGAGACGCCACGTACCAATTGGGCTTTGAGGTACACCTTTTCTCCGTCTTGGGGAGAAGGGACGACCTCGCCAGCCTGTGCCGCCCGCCAGACTAGCCCCTCTGTCGTGCGGAGGTACCCCTCGGCGAGCATATCCTTGAGATCTCCTTCAGTAATATCGGATCCATGCCATCCCCCCTTGTGGGAATCGGCCTCCTCTTCCAGCAGTTCCGGCCTTGCTGGAACATGGTCACTGCCGGTGGTTTCCACCACCGCGGTGCATGGCACCACCACACCCTCCGGCGGAACATGGATGGAGCTTGTCGGCTTGGCCGTGGCCTCGCCCGACGTCGCCATAGACGGAGTGATGCTGCTGTTGGCCATTGGTGCTGGGGAGGAGTGGCTGTGAGATTGGAGGAAATAACTAGGGTTTTACCTCCGTGCGAGCGGAGAGCTCGAGGAGGCGTTTGCTGGAGGAACAAGACAATGCGAGGAAGAATTCGGTGAAAGGATAAAAATCACCATAGTTATAATTTATAGTACTCGGCATCAAGATTCGTGCAAGTTGATCAAACGGTTACTGCATGGACAGCGCGTGCGTGAAAATTTCGCCACGTTCCCACCGCCGCTGCCAACGGTTCGCATCCTTCGCGCGGGAAAAACGGCTATGATTGTATTCTCTGCATGTGTGAGTTACGAGGCATTGATGACCTATGGTCTATGTCGCTCTACTAACACAGGAAGGTGAACCATCCCATCTAAAGATTGCGGCAAGGACAGATCCAGTCCGGCTATGAGAAGAGTATGATGGAAGATTCAGTAGTTCTCCGACTTACATGTTGAAGACGGGGAGCATTGCAGGGTTCTTGGGAGGACTACAAGATATTGCTTGGTGATTTGCCAACATTCACCTAGACGGAGCATTCAATCTGTACAAGACGGCGCAAGATCTCGGATTTCTTCGGGGGCTACTATTGGGGATATGCTAAATGGGTTTCACCATTGCATGTCTCTAATATGGATAACCGGGTGGCCCATAGTCGGTAGCAAGGCCTATGGCCTGCTGGGCGGCCCAGTTAGATGGATACACAAGGGAGGCCCATGCCGGATAAAGGAAGGCTGAGGAGTCACCAGCGTACCCAGAGCCTTAGAGTGCAAGACACGTTAGAGTAGTTGTGTACCGTGTAGGACTCTGTAACCTGTCTGGCTAGGACTTTTCCTATAACCCTAGGATCTGGCGATTATATAAGCCGGACCTACGGGAGCCTTTAGGGAACAAGATCATACGATACAACTCATACCTCGCAGAGCGAACCAATCCCTGTAACTCGGCGTATTGCCATTATAGTGATTTATAGCAGGAGTAGGATTCCGCCGTCGTCGTGGGATCTGAACCTGGGTAAGCTGTGTTACCTCGTACCCGCCAACCTTCCGCCTTACTCCACGTCTCTAAACACTCTCTGTGAGGACCCCTCCATGGCGTACTTGTCGGCAATACCACAACAATTGGCGCCCACCATGGGGCAAGAGGTGCTTCAGGCTCTACAACAGGAGAGGCCCAACCACTTCGCAGGAATCAGAAAAACCGTAGCCATCGGTTGTGTTCTCTTCTCCGGCAATGTTCCGATCGTCCCTCCTGACGAGTTCTAGATCCCGGAGAAGATGAACCCCACCCACTGCTCGGTTGTCCCAATCGGGGACATCCACCTCTTCATCGGCGAAACCGACTCGGGCACTAGTTCCCTGGAAGTCGGAGGATCGTCAAGGCCCGCACGGACTGCCTACAGGCAGGACATGTTCGTGGAAGGATCAAAGTTGGATATCTCTTCAGAGTTTGCCAACATAGATCGAAAAAATTAAAGGCCCACCCAAAGCGCCCCTGTGCAGGATATAATAGTGGAAGATTGTTGCAAGTCCACCGACTTCGCCCGTGCGTCTAGAAAGCAGAGATCCAAGTTCGTCGGTGTGGTGACTATCTTCGGCCTGGCGCGTTGCATTCAGAGAGAGGGTGAAAACTCCTCGATTACCTAGCCAGGTGGCTCCGTATACGGGCCGATCTGGAACATTACCCCAATGATAAGGCTATCTATCACTTTGTGGAAGGACTAGACCGTGGTACACTTCTCCGTCATACACTAAGGAGGATGCAGGCCTTGGGACGCCTCACTTTCGAAGGCATGGTGCACACTGTCAACAACTTTGCGGCCGCTGATGCAGAAGCTCAGGCAGCGCTCGCGGTCGTACCCGGAACCTGTTGGAGATATGCCCTAGAGGCAATAATAAAAGTAGTTTTTATTATATCTTTGTCTTTATGATAAATGTTTACATTCATGCTATAATAGTATTAACCAGAACCATTAATACTTGTGGTATTTGTAAACTAAATTAGAGTCCCTAGTAAAGCCTCTTTATAATACTAGCTTGTTGGTTGATAGATGATCGTGGTTTCCTGATCATGAACATTGAGATGTTATTAACAATAAGATCATATCATTAGGAGAATGGTGTGATGGATGTACTCCTATAGATAAGGGTAGCATAAAGATCAAGTCATTTCAATAGTTCGTTTGCTATAAGCTTTATGATACATAGTAACCTAATTCCTTCGACCATGAGATCATGCTAATCACCATCACTAGAAGGATTCTTTGATGACATCAAACACCACACCATAACTGGGTGGCTATAAAGGTGGCATTGAGTGTTCGGAAAGTTTGTGTTGAGGCACATGGATCAAGAGTGGGATTTTTCCATCCATATGACGGATAGATATACTCTGGGCCCTCTCGGTGAAATGTCATCCAATTAGCTTGCAAGCATGTGACTGGCTCACAAGGGATCACATATCATGGGAACAATAAAAGAGTACTTATCGGTAACGATCTTGAACTAGGTATGCAGAGATACCGACGATTAGACCCCGGATAAATAAACTATCGCGAGACAAAGGGAAATTGGTATCATATGTAAGTGGTTCATTCGATCTCAAAGTAATCGTAGAAATATGTGGGATACATATGAATTTCCAGATTCCTCTATTGGTTATTGATCGGAGAAGAGTCTCGGTCATGTCTGCATAATTCACGAATCGTAGGGAGACACACTTAAGGATTCGATGTTGTTTAGTAGATATGGAATGTAAGTAGGGAGACCGAATGTTGTTCAGAGTCTCGGATGGGATCCGGGATATCACGAGGAGATCCAGAATGGTCTGGAGAATAAGATTGATATAAGGAAAGTCCAATTCCGGAGTTGGGGAATGATTCCGGTGTTCTCACCAGAATGATCTAGAAGGGTCTAGAAGATTCACCAGACTGGAAGGGGAAGGGTACACGAATTGTCATGAATAAGTGGGATGATTGCATCATGTCCTAGGTCACTTGGTTGGGCATTTATAAGAAATAAATTAAGCTCCAAATTGAAAGTCAAAAGGCAAGTTTGAAAAGTCAAACTAGGACAATGTATCCTAGTGGAGGAAGGAAAGAATCCTTCTTTCCATCCACCACGAGCCAACTAGGAGAGGGAGTTGGGAAGGATTCAAACTCCCCTCTCCCAAACTGCCCTCCCTCTCATAAATAAACGAGAGGGGGTGCCCCAAGAGACACAACACCATCCCCTCCCCACACCGGCGCCGCGCCGCCACCGCCGCCGAGCCCTGCTGCCGCCGCGCCGGCGGCGGTTCGTCGCCCCGTTATAGCCGCCGCCGACTCCACCTCCTCCTCTCTGGCCTCTAAACCCTAGATCACCGGAAACCCTAATTATCCACAATAACCTGCCCCGGCTTAGGCGAATCCCTGCAGGATCTTCCCTCTACTTACGACACCACGCCGCCATGCTGACGGAATCGCGAAGAGAGAACTACAACCTCCGCTGCCTGCTGGAACAAGGGAGAGGAAGGTCTTCATCGAGTACTGAACGTGTGACCGACTGCGGAAGCGCTGCCGGAACGCAGCCCCGGAAGGATCGTCTACGCGATCTTGAGATCGACAAGTGTACGACTAAATCACCCACGAGAATCTGCTCTCGTTAACCACTTTGGAATCTTCGAGGGTGAGTACTCTAATCGACTTGTTGCTACAATCTAGTAGATAGATCTTGGCTTGTTTGTATTCATGCGATAGAGCTTTTTTTGTTTTCCATGCTACGAACCCCTACATCACTCCTCCGCCTCAGCCACCACCACCACCGCCTCCAGTCAACGTCCCTGCAGCCTCACCACCACCACCATCATCGAGGAGTCCCTGGCACCCTCCGACTCCGTTTTGGACGCGCTCTACACCGACATCAGTGCTGACTCGGAGGAGATAGACTTCAGCCAGGAGGAACTCGACTCTTCTATGTAGGAGATGGAGGAGGACATCAGATGCGACGATCAGGCTGACAAGGCCATCACATCCCGAGAGGTGTTCATCGCCATTGGGAGTGTGATGGAGGAAGATCAACCTAGACAAGCTCCGCCTAAAGCACTGGACAAGGGGAAGGGACGACCTGTTTCTGCCGACAATGATTGCGCAAAGGCCATGCCCCTCCGCCTAACCCAGTGTAATATCCACATGAACTCAACGTTGGTCCGAGTAACAACAACACCGCAAACCCGCCGCCTTCGGAATCTACGTCTGCAGCTACCGAAATCACTCCAGATGATAGAGTGATGTACGACAATTTTATCGTCGAGCCCATGACTGTGGCTCACATAAGGAACATAGTCCAGCTTGACGAGAAGCGCCAGTAGATGCTGGAGGAAAAGCAGGCCATCACGGAGCAAGGCACAAAGCTAGATCAAGATCTGGCCAAGGCGCAGAAGTCAATAGAGAAAGCTAGAGCTATGGAGGCCGAGTACAAGACTCTGCTCAAGAAGCAAAAGGATAAGAAAGCTCTGGCTCGCGTCATCAACAATCCTGGTGTATGACGAAACTTAGGATGGGCTCCCCTGAAGCCGCCACAAGCCAAGCCATACATTGACAGCGAGGGCAGGCAGGTCCTACCCACTCCTATTCTCAACCTAGCCGTCACCAAGACCCTTCTGGAGAAGGATAGATCACCCACAGCCGTGGAACAGGTCTATGACCTTGTAGCAAAGGTGGTCAAACAACATGAAAAGGCCACCTCTTAGAGGCTTGAGTCTGACCCAGCATATTTCCAGTCTAGCAATCCTAAGCCGCCAAGGGACCGATCTCCTCAGGATGTCGGGTCCCAAACGGGTTCATCAGAACAAAGATGGAGGGATGCACGCAACAGGAAGGACGCTATCCCCATATCCTCCGACCATGGAGGCAAGGCTCATCTGCGTCGCCCATCTCCATCGCCCCGATCTCCCAGTCATCGCGAAGAACAAAGGGCTCACCATCGTACGAGCATGCCTCCGCCAAGGCAAGGCGGCATCTTCATTTGCGACAACATGAAGTAGCCCTGTCACGATGGGAGCGCAACCAAGGACACAAGAGCAGGTCGCGCCATGACCCTCCACGTCCGACAAGCAACCGCGACAAGCGTGAGGCATCGCAGGAGGGTAGAAGCAAGAAGGCTAACCCACCGCCACCTCCGCCTCCGTCACCACCTAGCAGCCACCATGGCAGAGGGGGCCCACATCGTTCACGCAGCCCATCCCCTAGCAGCAAGAAGAAAAGAGCAAGCCCGAAGCCATACGGCGCATGTTCACTCCTAGACAAGATTCACGAGGCCCGGGAAGGACCATACCTGGGACCATGTTGCTTTGGACGTGTAATACAGACCGCAACTTACCCCAAGGGTTTCCGGATTGATAAGACGATCAAGCCCTATGACGACAATGCGAAACCAGCTACGTGGTTGTTGGATTACGACAACGCGGTGGAGATCGCCGGGGGTAACCCCAACGTTGCCTTCAAGTACCTCCCACTGATGTTGACGGGCACGGGCCGCCAATGGATTGATGACTTGCCGGAGAAGTCCATCTGCAACTGGTTGGACATGCAAGAAGCATTCACCAAAAACATCGAGGGTACGTATAAGCGTCCCTGCACTGTTGGCGATCTATAGCGGTGCGTGCAAGATAAAGACGAGTCATCTCGAGCCTACCGCTCCCACTGGCTAGATACGAAGAATTCCTGCGCAGGAGTGCACGATCAGACCACCATGGCCTCCTTCATCGATGGGTTGGAAAAAGGTATGTTGCTCCGACATAAGTTGAAGCGCCTGCAGGATAATCACAGGCTCGATCTCAACCAGATGATCTAGTTGGCCAGTGAGTTTGCGGCTACCGATGATGATGCTCGCGGCTACTTGCCGGCAATAGCCGTTCCAACCCAAGCTAAGAGGAACAATATCACCAAGTGGAAGAACCCACCAGAATAAAAGCAAACCTCCGACATGATCGCCATGACATTTGCAGGACGAGGTGATGGCGGACAGCATGGCCAAGGACGGAGGGCTAGTCGTGGGCAGCCGCGAGGTAGTGAAACTACCCCGGCAGCGCTCCACGTTCCCCAAACGTACGAGGAGTACCGTGATATGCCATGCCTTGTACACCTCGACGCCAACGACAAGGCCACTCATACCAATCGCCATTGAAGCCGAAGTCCGGTTACAATTTAAACCGGGAGAACAGACCATGAGGCAAGGGAAAAGGGAAGAATAAGGAAGAGGAGTCCAAGGATTCAAGTGACATGGACGAGGATGTTGACCACAAGCACGCCGACAAGGGCGATGAAAAAGGCAAGAACCCCTTCAAGAAGAAGGCTGCCGTCTACCACACTTTCCTTGGCACCCCTACTATCCGGGCATAGAAAACCTCCATGAGGATACTGATGGCCACCCTACCCCTAGTCCCCAGTACCTATGCTGGTCGGAGATTCCAATTACTTGGGAGAGGAAGGATCACCTAGACCTCATCCCTATGGAGAACCAGTACGCCATGGTCATCAACCCTTTGATTGATGGCAACGAGTTCACCAAATGCATGGTGGACAGTGGAAACAACATCAACATCATGTACCTACAAAGAGCTCAAGATACCTGGACCAAATGGCATTATCATCGTATTCGGAAGCTTTACAAAGGTAAGGGACTGCGAGATTGGAGAAGCAGCCTTTGCAGAAGCTGTCCTCTACATTGAAGAATTCAGGGAGATCTAGAGAAAGGTCGACGCCACGGAGATGTCGTCATCGAAGAAGCAGATTTCTAACTCCAATTCCGCTTCAGAGGCCACCGTCGAGACCAAGCCGGTGGAACTTGTGGTAGGCGATGCCTCCAAGACCACCGCCATTGGGACGAACCTGGACCCAAAATAGGAAAGCGCGCTCGTCGAGTTCCTCCATGAGAATAGGGACATCTTTGCCTGGGAACCTGCCGACATGAAAGGTGTACCTAGGGAACTTGCCGAGCATAGCTTGAATATTGATCCAAAATGCAAACCGGTGAAACAATCTCTACGATGCTTCGGAGACGAGAAGAGATGCGCCATAGGCAAAGAGATAGCTAGGTTACTTTAGGGTAGTTTTATCCGAGAAGTCCTTCACACCCGATGGGTGGCCAATCCTGTACTTGTCCCCAAAAAGCGAACCAAAGAATTAAGAATGTGTGTTGATTACACCGGCCTAAACAAAGCGTGCCCGAAAGATCCGTTTGCTTTGACCCGCATTGACCAAGTCATTGACTCGACGGCTGGCTTGGAACTCTTGTGTTTTCTCGATGGATACTCAGGATACCACCAAATAAAGATGAGGAAGTCAGACCAATTTGCCACTTCGTTCACCACACCTTACGTCACGTTTTGCTATGTCACAATGCCCTTTGTGCTAAAAAACGCATGTGTTACATACCAGCGGACTATGCAGCATTGCCTACACGATCAAATTGGTCGAAACGGTCATGCCTATGTGGACGGTATAGCGGTGATGTCTAAAAAGTCAAACGACTTAATCTCCAACTTAAAAGAAACCTTTGATAATCTCCGGAAATAAAACATGATGCTTAATACAAAGAAGTGCGTCTTCGGGGTTCCACCCAGAAAATTTTTGGGCTTCATCGTTTCCCAGCGTGGAATCGAGGTCAACCCGGAGAAGATCAAGGCCATCCTAAACATAAACCGTCTGACATGCCTGAAGGACATCCAACGGCTAACAGGTTGCATCGCAGCAGTAAGCCGGTTCGTCAGCCGACTTGGAGGGAAGTCTCTGCCGCTGTATAAGTTTCTAAAGAAGGCGGACAAATTTAAATGGACAGAAGAAGCAGATGTTTCACTCAAGAAGCTAAAGGAGATACTCTCCTCTGCACCTTTGCTCGCAGCACCCGAGCATATGGAGCCTATGTTGATCTACATGGCGGCCACTAACCGGGTAATCAGCATCATCGTCGTGGTGGAGCGGAAAGAACCAGGGCATGAGTACAGAGTGGAATGAGCAGTTAACTATATAAGAAAGGTCTTGACGGAGTCCAAGCAGCATTACCCGCACTACCAGAAGCTAGCTTATGGAGTGTTCCTTGCTTCTCGGAAGCTAAGGCACTATTTCCAGGAGCATCCTATCACAGTTGTGAGCAAAGCTCCACTGTCCAACATTATCAACAACATTGACACTATAGGAGGGGTTGCGAAATGGGGCATTGAGCTTGCCGCTTTCGAGATCACCTACAAGAGACGCGACACTATCAAATCACAGGTCTTGGCGGATTTCATTGCAGATTGGACAGAAATGCCAGATGCTACCCCTGTACCAGAGCCAGAATACTGGTTGATGCACTTTGACGGATCAAAGCTACTCAATGGCTCGGGGCAGGTGTACTGCTATAGTCACCAACATGGGAAAAGCTGCACTATGTTTTGCAGATCCACTTTGAGGATACAAATAACATGGCGGAATATGAAGCACTCATTCACGGACTTCACATATCCAAGGATATTGGCATCAAGCGCATAGTTTTCTATGGAGATTCCGACTTGGTTGCCCAGCAGGTGGCTGGCACCTGGAACGTGTGGAACCCTATGATGGCGGCATATCGAGACGAAGTGGACGAGATAGCCAAGAGCTTCTTGGGCTAAGAAGTCAAGTATGTCCCGAGGGAGGAAAATGAGGTGGCTGATGTGCTATCAAAACTTGGATCAGGGCACAAAAAATTCCGCCTAGCGTTTCTATGGAGCATCTACGGACACCGTCCGTGAAGGGAGCGGACCCCTAGAACCCGGATAGAATTGACTCTTTTGTTCACATAGTGACAAAGGTCCCTCCGGCTTGGAAAAAACCATTCATGGAGTATCTCGTACACGGAACTTTGCCCATCGACGAGGTCGAAAGTCGGCAAATAAAACATCGAACAAAGGGCTATACCATTATCAATGGACAACTCTATAAAAGAAGCACCACTGGTGTATACCTCAAGTGTGTTTCCCAGCAAGAAGGTATTGAAATCCTTCGTGAGATCCATCTCAGAGATTGTGAGCATCACGCCGCTCCTCGATCATTGGTCTTCAAAGACTTTCGGCAAGGATTCTACTGGCTGACCGCGAAGGTGGACGCCGACAAGCTGGTTGAGTCATGCATGGGATGCCAGTACTATTCCCGACAACCACATGTTCCAACTCAGGAATTGCGAACAATACCAATAACTTGGCCATTTGCAGTTTGGGGGCTAGACATGGTTGGTCCATTACAGACGTCACCATGTGGGTTTACGCATCTGCTAGTAGCAGTTGATAAATTCACGAAATGGATAGAAGCTAAACCCATTAGAAAGCTTGATGGGGCAACTTCCCTTAGGTTTGTCCGGGATCTAGTGGTGAGATTTGCTCTCCCACATAGCATTATCACCGACAACGGCAGCAACTTGTCACTCAGAGAAGTGGAAGCCTATTGTTGGGAGAAGGGCATCCAACTTGACTTAGCATCTATAGCACATCCATAGTCCAATGGGCAAGTTGAGCGAGCCAATGGATTAATTCTGCAGGGAATCAAGCCACGTCTTGAGGCACCACTACATAGAGCAGTTGGAGCCTAGGCGGAGGAGTTACCATCTATTTGGTGGAGTTTACGAACTACACCAAACAGGTCTACCATCTACACCCCTTATTTCATGATATATGGAGTAGAAGCCATCCTGCCTTCCGACATCCTTCACGATTCACCAAGAGTTGCCGCCTACGACGAAGATGACGTTGAAGAATCCAACGCCTAGATGTGGACCTTCTCGATGAAGAGCGCATATTGGCATGCCAAAGATCCACCATCTACCAGCAGAAGCTACACAGCTACCATAGTCGCCGCGTCCGACATCGCTCATTTAAAGAGGGGGATCTGGTGCTCTGACTTAAGCAGATGAAGTCACACAAATTATCTCCACCATGGGAAGGACCGTTCATCATAAGCAAGGCGCTACTCAATGGTTCTTATTACCTCGTTGACAATTGTGAACTTGAGGATAGACCAAACGATGATCATAATCGTACGCGACGTGACCCGGATGATGACTACCCGGAGCTTGATCGGCCATGGAACATAGCACAACTACGTCCTTTTTACACTTAGCATATTTTTTATCTATTGTGTACCTCTTATATGATCAATGAAATAAAGCTCTTTGGTTCACTCATATTCTTGAGTATTTTACCTCCTTTAGTGTTTATTTTTGGATTGTATAAAACCTTTATGCGCAAGTTTTGCATTTTCACTTGTTAAAATCCTGCCTACGGGCGTTAGCTTAAGTTTTCTGGTCTACACGTTCTTTGTCGTTTTTATATAGATTCTGGAGTAGTGACTTTCGGCACTTGAAGTCGGTGATTTTGTTCTTAGGGTTTTTATGGTGCCATTGGGCATCATCGCCTGAGCACATGGTTCCGACTACGAGTCTTCTGACTCACGAAAAGACAAGCATAAAAACCATAGTAATGGATAAGCCAACACTTGCTTAAAAAATATATACATGCCGGAACTAGTACTTAAGTAGCAGGAAACATATAGTTATTGTTTTACGCCTTAAGATTAAAACCGTAGTTTTTCCGCATACATACATCCAGAGGAAACAAATATTACATAAGTGTTTTTCATTCCTATGGCGCAGGAGACTTTGAGGTAACATCGTCGGCGGCAGGAGAGTCATCCTGATCATCTTTGAAGTCGGTGGTCTTGAGGGACTCGGAGGAGCTGTTCTGGTCACCATCAATGATCTCGAGAGGCACAAAGGAGTTTGGATTGACCAACTCGGCGACTCTGGTGTCGTAGCCGGCGAGCGATGACCAAATAGCTTTATGATCAATCTTCTGGCCGTCATCGTCTACGTCGGGCAGACCCGAGGTCACCATATCAATGTCGGCATTCTCGTAGTGGGCCTTGACCATTGCCAGTGACATTCTGGCACCAGCCCGGGTACATGAAGCTTTCTAGCTAACGATATGCTCGAGGTTCTTGGCGCAGAATCTCCGAGTATTTCATGACAGAATCCACTGCCTTGATGTTGATGTTCAGGGGCTTGGCAATTTCCTTGGCTTGCTTGATGGTGGTACTGATGAAGTTGCCGGCAAGGACCATGCATTCCTTTGGCGGAGGAGGATTATTGGTTAAACCAATAGGAGCTGCATTTCTGGCCAAGCAATGGTGTACATGAGTTCAAATAACATAAAAGTTCAAAGTACCTGGCTTACATAAGTACAATACGGAGATTGCTTACCAAAGATGCTCGCCTTGGCTTGTTGGAGCATCTCCGCCACGAAGTCCCGTTCTTGTCGGAGGACCTTGTAAGCCTCAAGGTTGTGTTTATTTTGCTCTTCGACAACTTTCTTCTGCTCCTTGAGGATCGCAATTTCCTCTAGTCGGTTGATGTTCGTGTTGGCAAACACCTGCATGGCCTTCATAGACTCTTCATGCATCTTCAGAGTGTTAGCCCTCTCCTGCTTGAGGATCTAGTTCTTGCTATCCAGCAGTTCTATGTGCTTGGATTGCTCGACAATGTCCTTCGCCTTGGCAATAGCTTATGCATGTTGGAGAAATAACAGTGCACAATGAGTAGTCGGAGGGTGATGGCACAAGACCAAGTTTGAGTGCAAAATTGAAAAGAAAAACAGACTCTTGCTCTTGGTGATTTCATCCTTCAAGAAGGCAGTTTTACCCCCTTCAGCTTCCAAGTCAGCACGCATCTTGCGGAACTTCTCGTTGGCGATGCCTCTCCGAGCATTCTCATTCTACGAAAAAGATCAAAGTTACTTAGTCTACTTGGAGCATCTAGCCAAATAAATATCCACCTAGAGGCTTGGGGGCTAAAGTGAGAGTTTTTAACTCAGCAACATGCTTAGTTTTTCTTTAAGCATCTAGTCGAAACTAATTTTGTTTCAACTAGAGGCTTGGGGGCTATAGTATTGAAATTTACAAACACTGTGTATGCTACTCTAAAAGTATCTAGTCGGAATAATTCATTCAAACTACATACTTGGGGGCTACAGTGCAAAGTTTTCTAGCTTAGTCACTCTTAGAGCATTCATACACAAAGACCTTTTGTTTTCTGTCTGAATCCTCGGGGGCTACAGTGGGATACTATATATGAAATGCAAAAGGCATACAAAACTTACAAGTGCAATGATATTGAGGTTGGTGGAGCTCTTGGCAAGTATCTTGCTGAAGGCAAGGCTGTTTCCGCGTAGGATATCTGCCTACTTGAGCAGCTCCTCAAGACCACATGTCGGACAAGTCGACACAGCACCAGGAACTAGAGTTGAGCTACTCGGTGTAACCACCGAGTAGACGATTTTCGGAAACTCTGCTGGTGTCCTGGGTGCAGTGGTGCCGCCTACGGCAGAAGTTCCGCCTTCCACCATCACCTTACCCCTACCAGTGGCATCCTTAGCCGGAGCTTCAGCCACTTTGGATGCGGTGCTTTCTTGTGTTGCCTGCTCGCCGACAACAGCAAGTTCCGTGGCAACGCCTGGGTCCACTTCCATGGCAAAAGGTTCAGACGTTACCTTGGCTGGAGAGCTTGTCGGTGCGGTAGCAGGCTGGATGCTTGGAGTTGTAGGGGCGATGTCGGGAGATCCTTGGTGAAACATTTCTTTTATGTTTTTAGAAGCCCCCGATGTTTTGAAGGTCTTCTTCAAACTCATACTGGCCTTCTTCCTGAAACGTGCAAAAGTATAAGTACAGGAACAAGACGAGAAAGGGACAATGTCAGATGTTAACAAGCTTAACACAACGGTTGGTGCTTTGGTCAAAGGGATAACAATCATTCTTCTTTTCTCTGCCTCCAGGGAGGCGGTGGATCTCTTGGAGGCTCCACCCTGCATTTTATTTTTCTTGCCTCCGTCGGTAGCGTCAGAGGTGGAGCTCTTTCGCTTACGCGCAAACGGAACATTGTCGTCGGACACGATAGTGACTTCCTTCATCTTTGGGTCATAGACTTGGACAGACATGCTATTCTTGTCTAGACTATTTAGCTGTTAAGTGAATCCCGAAGTGTTAGATGTAATGGTAATGGCTAGATGGGAGAACTGGAGTATATGTCATACACGAAAATAAACAGGTACCTCTGGGCACGTACCGCCCTCGAACATGTCATAGGTGATGGTGAAGCCACGTTTCATGTCCTTCACCTTGACGATGTCTTTGAGGAAGAGCTTGATGGAGTCACTTGAGAAGTTTTCCTCGGAGATGCGGAGGCTATCCTTCCTATCCTTGGCATACTGGTGCATCAGCTTCGCGCGGTGCTGCAGAGGCTGGATCTGCCTGATGAAGCAGCACATGGCTAGGTCCAACCCGGTCAGACCCATGTCTATGAGCCACTCGATCCGCCTAACAGCGCAGGAGGCTTCGTCGACCGAGGGAAGGAGGGCTTGGGATCTCCATGTCGGGGCTTCAGCGGCAGCTCCATCGAAAAAGTCCGGGTACGTTCCTTCTCGGCCATCCAAAGGGATATCTGGGCCGTAGAAGTACGTCATCTGCCAGTTCTTGTAGGACTCATGGCCTACAATGTCGGGGAACCACCGGCCAGGCCAGATCTTGAAGCTAATGGCTCCACAATTTCTGAGCTCATACTTGCTCACTCCGGCTTCCCTCTTGACGGTGAAGAAATATATAAACAGATCTAACCTAGGCCTAATTCATAGGTAGACCTCACAAAGCGCCGCGTAGTTGCTAAGCGCGAGGATGCTATTCGAGAAAGGTTCTGAGGTTGAACCCAATAATGGCTAAGGACCTCTATGAAGAATTCGGAGATTGGGAGGGATATGTCGCGTACCAGTTGGGCTTTGAGGTACACCTTCTCTCCGGCTTGGGGAGAAAGGAAGACCTCGTCGGCCGGCATCGCCCACTAGATCAGCCCCTCCATCCTGGGGAGGAACCCTTCGGTGACCATATCCTTGAGATTGCTCTCGGTGATATCGAAGCCGCACCACTCTCCCTTATGGGAATCGCCCTCATCTTCCAACAGTTCTAGCCCCGCAGGAATATGGTCATCGCCGGTGGTTTCGACCACCGCAGTGCGTGGCACCACCACGCCCTCTAGAGGCACGTGGACGGAGCCCACCGGTTTGACCATGGCTTCGCTTTTCACCGCCTTGGATGGTGTGGTGCTGCTACTTGCCATTGGTGTAGGGAAGAAGGTGACTATGGGATTGGGGGAAAGCTAGGGTTTTTCCTTCGATGTGCGCGGAGAGATCGAGGAGGTGTTTGCTAGAGGAAGAAGATGATGCGAGGAAGAATGCGGTGAAAGGATAAGAATTACCATGGTTACAATTTATAGTACTCAACATCAAGATTCATGCAAGTTGATCGAATGGTTGCTGCATGGGCAGCGTGTGCGTGCGCGGAAATTTCGCCGTGTTCCCACCGCCGCCGCCAACATTTCGCATCCTTCGTGCGGGAATAACGGCTATGATTGCGTTATATGCATGTGTAAGTTATGAGGCGTCGCTGACCTATGGTCTATGTTGCTCTACTAACACAGGCAGGTGGACCATCCCATCTAAAGATTCCAACATGGACGGATTCAGTCCGACTACAAGAAGAGTACGATGGAAGATTCAGCAGTTCTCCGACTTACATATTGAAGACGGAGAGCATTGCAGGGTTCTTGGGAGGACTACAAGATATTTCTTGATGATTTGCCGACATTAATCTAGACGGAGCATCCAACCTGAAGAGGCAAGACGGCGCAAGATCTCGGAGTTCTCCGGGGGCTACTGTTGGGGATATGCTAAATGGGTATCACCATTGCATGTCTCTAATCCAGATAACCCGGGTGGCCCATAGTTGGTAGCAAGGCCCATGGCCTGCTGGGCGGCCCAGTTAGATGGATCCAGAAGGGAGGCCCATGCCAGATAAAGGAAGGCTACGGAGGAGTCACCAGTGTACCTGGAGCCTTGGAGTGCAAGACACGTGAGACTAGTTGTGTACCGCGTAGGACTCTGTAACCTGTCTGGCTAGGACTTTGCATGTAACCCTAGGATCTGGCGACTATATAAGCCAGACCTGCGGGAGCCTTTAGGGCAACAATCAGAATGATACAACTCATACCTCGCACAGCGAACCAATCCCTATAACTCGGCGTATTTCCATTATAGTGATTTATAGCAGGAGTAGGAGTCCGTCACCGTCGTGGGATCTGAACCTGGGTAAGCTGTCTCACCTCGTACCCGCCAACCTAACGCTTTACCCCATGTCTCTAAAAATGCGATGTGAGGACCCCTCCATGGTGTACTCGTCGGCAATACCACGACACCCCTCATCTCGATTCCCTCTCTTTCCTTCCCCAGGCTGCCGCCGCCATGAACTCTCCCGGCCCGCGTCGCTCCTTCCTCCCCAGTCTAGCAACCGCCACCACGGCGCCCTCCTCCACCTTGATGTCATCGTCCCTCGCCCTGTACCCTTCCCCGCCATCCTCTGCCTCGCTGCAGCGAGCTCGGCTGCCATCCTCGTCCCCTGCCTCGCCTCCTAAAAGGAGCCCCGACCTAAGCCTCTCTACCCCACGGCGCTACCTTCGCTTCGCGTGCCCCTGCCCAAAGCTCCACGCCCGGCCCTGGTGACCTCGCCGCCTCCCTGCCTCTGCTTCCCACGACGCCCTGTGCAGGAGCCCTCCCCGTCGCGGGCCCGTCATGGTTCTGCCGCCCTGCGAGCTCTCTCGCCATGACCATGCCATGCCCCCACGGGTCGTCGCTCGCCTCCCCTCCTTGGTCGCGTCTCTGTCCGGCACCGCATTTCTCCTCCGTCGCGCCAACACCGTCGCCTGGGACTCCTGCCTCCTCCTCGAGTACCGTACTCGCCCGAGGCCATGTCTCCTTCCTGTGTGCGTTAGCGCCGTCCTCGCCGCCCGCCCTTCCCGCGCCCCGTCTACGCTGCCACTTTCTTTGTTTGTGCTGCTGCACACCAAGGGTCTCTTTACTTTGCGTGTTTTTGTTGCTACCACTCCCCTGCAAGGTGTTCGAGTTAATGCCTAAACGGTACACAACATCCTCGCTTGGTTCCTTTCTTCCGTCCGTTTGGTGTATGCCTGCTATCATGTGTACCCGGTGAAAGACTACTGCAAGACCCTCGAAGCCGACAAGTTTGTCACCAAGATCTCCCGAAGTTCCGATCCCGAGGATCCGAAGCCCGATCCGTTGAACCCGAACCCTTGGAACCAAGATCTTCGGACCAATGTGTGACCCTGATCCGAGCCCTGTTTTCTTAATTGATATATACTTGTTGCATTTAAATTGTTCATGTTGCATACATATTTTTGTGGTTTGGGGGCATTATGTCGGTTCACCATAATTAAATATGGAGGCCATATGCCGTCATTTTTAGTCTTATATTAGTCTCATTTAAATTTTGTGTAGCGCACCAGTGAGATATTTTGCCTTGATAGACAACATTTAAATTGCGGGGTATCTAAACAACATGAACCATCTAACTACTTGTCGGGACCCTGGTTTTGTTTAATATTGCCTAATTGCATCGCATCCTTTCCATGCGATACATCATATATGCATCATGCCCAATCTTTTGCCATAGTATTAAATAGTGCCTATGATGTTTCTTATAGTGCTTTGCTTCTTCACGGATTAGGCGGATGAGTTGATGCGTGTGTCGACCCAATCTTCGGATGAACCTTCAGTAATGCTTTTCAGGCGAGCATTCTCCCCTTTCTACCTATCTTACTTTTATAGTCTTTATTTCCTCCTGTTGATCTATTGCTATCTATGTTGCGATGCTCTAGTTTTCGTACATGTGATATCCCTTGCAGCCTATATATTGCCTTGGACACCTCCTATTACCTGTTATTTGGTAGATAGTCGACCTTGCGAGTTGTAGTTGCTTGCTCAGGTGATGCTTCACGTCGTCGATGTTCCATCGTTGTTGGGTGGTTGGCACATGTTTAATGGTGGAGATGATCATGGATTTAATTATCGTTTAATAAGTAAAATTGAAAGTAGGTAAATATTGCAGAGGCACCGGTGGGTAATAGACAATATTTGCTTTTTAACCGCTCACTGGTGTCCCGTAGGACCCCGAGTTCTTAACACTTGTCCCGATATCGAGCGCGATAACCACAGGTGGGGTGTGTGGGCAACCCCATCGATTTAGTACCTAATTTCAAAGTACTAGACCGGGGCCACAAACTAGTTGGTGTTATTACTATCCTGTACTTATGCCATGCTTTACTTCTTTATTTACTATTTTGCGTGGAGCGCCAATACTGTTTTGGATCGCTGCATGATTTCGTGGTATCGACAAGCCCAGTCATACTTCGGGTTCCCAGTCGTTTACAGTCGTTCTTGCAAACCCTGGGTCCGTCTCAGAGACCGGCCGACTTCGTTACGGGTAGCTTAGTGGGGTGGCCCACATGTGATTGCTTTGGGTCTGGGAAACATCGTGTCTGAAACCCCATCGACATACCATTGGGTGTATGTTTTGTGATCTTGTACCTACCTGATCTGACAACAAGGGTGTAGGTGTGTGTGGAAACTTTGGCGCACCCCTACAGGGTTTAATCTTTTTGAAAAGCCCGACTTGGAGCACAGTTCTCGATCATAGACAACTATAACTAAAGTTTACTGTTATAATATGACTTGTATCTGATATGACTAGTAAGTTGGATAACCACCATGGAATGAATGGATAAAATTGCCAACTGTGTGAGTTTCCTCGGCATGACTTCCTCATTTGGTCTCGAGGGGGAAATACCAGGATGGGTATGATTGGTTGTAGTATCAGGTTGTTTCCGAATAGGTCTTTCTCATCTCTCTTTGATAGCTGACAGTTGTATCGAGTATCTATAGGTTTTTTAGTGCATGATTCGTTGCCGCTTCAGTCCACCATACCTATGTAGGAGAGGACTGCCGAATTCTAGTCTCACCGTGTACTGGCCTCAGTACTGACTGCTCTCTTTTTCCTTTGCCCTTTGTCGGCACCCCTTTTGTTTGAGCAGGTTTTGAGATCGACGTCGTTAGCAGGGTTACCCTTCAGGCTTTGCCTAGGCAGGGCTATGGACACCATTGGCTATTTGTCAGGGCTCTTAGCCTAATTTGCATCTTGTCCGTACTCAGACGCTGCATTGTTTTCAAGGTGATTTGGATCTCTGTACTGTATATCTGTATTCTTGACTCTTTGAGTCATTGTTGTATATATCTGTTTTGTGGGTTCCATCGTGGACTAATGTGTAATGGTATTACTTAGTTTTCCACCCGCACGAAAGTGCCTGGTGGGCACCTTTGAATCGTTACTATGCGGGTTTAGCGGGAATCACGAAAACTTGCATAGGGCCAATCCGAGGGTGTTACATCCTCCTAGAGGCTTGGGGGCTATAGTGCGACTTTTTAACTCAACACTATGCTTAGTATTTCTTTAAGCATCTAGTCGGAACTAATTCTGTTTCAACTAGAGGCTTGGGGCTACAGTATCAAAATTTACAACCACTACGTATGCTACTCTAAAAGTATCTAGTCGGAATAATTCATTCAAACTAAATACTTGGGGGCTACAGTACAAGGTTTCTTGCTTAGTCACTCTTAGAGCATTCAGACCCAATGACCTATGGTTTTCTGTCTAAAACCTCGAGGTTATAGTGGGATATTATGTATGAAATGCAAAAGGCATATAAGACTTACAAGTGCGATGATCTTGAGGTTGCTGGCGCTCTCAGCAAATAGCTTGCCAAATGCCAGTGTGTTAACCCGGACAATCTCCGCCTGCTTGAGTAGCTCCTCAAGGCCACACGAGGGATAAGTCGGTGCAGCACCAGGAGCCAGTGCTGAGCTACTCGGTGTGAGCACCGGATAGAAAATCTTGGGAAGCTTAGTTGGGGTCTTGGATGCAGCGGTTCCGCCTTCGACAGAAGTTCTGCCTTCCACCATCAGCTCCTTACTGCTATTAGTGGCATCCTTAGCCAGAGCTTCAACCACTTTGGAAGACGTGCTCTCCTGCGTTGCCTGTTCGCTGGAAATGTGGACCTCCACAGTAGCATCTAGGACCTCCTGAGAAGGATTATTGTACACTTCCATGGCAGAAGGTTCAGATGTTACCTTTGCCAGAGATCCAGCGGGTGCGACAGATGGTTGAGTGCTAGGAGTAGGAGGGGCGATGGCGAGAGAAGCCTGGACAAGCATATCTGTAATGTTTTTAGAAGCCCCCAATGTTTTGGAGGTCTTCTTCAAACTCAAACTAGCCTTTTTCCTGAAACATGCAAGAGTATAAGTAGAGGAATAAGATGAGCGAAAGACGAGGACGAATGATAAGAAGCTTACACAACATTCGGTTCCTTGTTCAAAGGGATACCGGTTAATCTTATTTTCTCCGCCTCCAGGGAGGCGATGGATATCTTGGAGGCTCCACCCTCTATCTTCTTTTTCTTGCCTACGTCGGCAGCGTCTGAGGTGGAGCCCTTCCGCTTTCGCACCAACGGGACTTCGTCGTCGGACACGATAGTGACTTCCTTCCTCTTGGGGTCATAAACATGGGAAGCCATGCATGTCTCCTCCAAGTCCCCCAGTTGTTAAGTGAATCCTAAGTGATTAGATGCCAAAGTATATGCAAGACGGAAGAACTGGAGTATATGTCATATACATAAAATAAATAAGTACCTTTGGGCACTTGCACCCTCGAACATGTCGCAGGTGATGGTGAAGCCACCCTTCTGATCCTTCACCTGGACTATGTCCTTGAGGCGAAGCTTGACGGAGTCATTGGAGAAGTTGTCCTCGTAAATCTGGAGGCTATCGGTTCCTATCCTTGGTGTAATGGTGCATAAGATTCGCGCGGTGCTATAGAGGCTGGATCCGCCTAATGAACCAGCACATGGCTAGGTCCAAGCCGGTCATATCCGTCTCTATGAACCAGTCAATCCGCCTTACGGTGTGAGAGGCTTCATCGTCGGGGGGGGAGGAGGGCTTGTGATCTCCATGTCGGGGCTTCAATAGCGGCCCCTTCCATGAAGTCCGGGTACGAATATTCTTGTCCAGCCAGAGGGATATCTGGGCCGTAGAAGTATGTCCATTGACAATTCTTGAAGGGCTCGTGCCCTACGATCTCGGGGAACCGCCGGCTAGGACAGATCTTAAAGCTAATCGTTCCGCAGTTTCTGAGCTCCTCTTTGCTCACTCCGTCTTCCCTCTTCACGGTAAAGAAATAGATAAATAGATCTAACCTAGGCCTAATTCCTAGGTATCCCTCACATAACGCCATGTAATTTCTAAGCGCGAGGATTCTATTCAGAGAGAGGTTTTGAGGCTGAACCCGGAAGTTCTTGAGGACTTGGATGAAGAAGTCGGAAATTGGAAGGGAGACGTTGCGCACAAATTGGGCCTTGAGGTATACCTTTTCTCCAACTTGGGGAGAAGGAGTTACCTTGCCGGCCGGTGTCGCCCGCCAGATCAGGCCCTCCGCTGCTGGGAGGTACCCTTCAGAGATCATCTCGTTGATGTCACTCTCGGAGATGTCTGAGCCTCGCCATTATCCCTTGTGGGAGTCAGCTTCTTCCTCCAACGGTTCCAGCGCCGCTTAAATATGGTCGCCGCCAGTGGACACGACCACCGCACTGCGCGACACCACCACGCCCTTCGGTGGAACATGGACAGAACAAGATGGCCTAGCCGTGGCCTCGCCAGACACCGCCATGGATGGTGCGCTGCTGCTGCTAGCCATTGGGTTGGAGGGAGATGGTTGAAGATTGGAACAGGGTTAGGGTTTTCCTCTGTATGCGCGAAGAGCTCGAAGAGGGGCTTGGCTAGAGGAATACGATGACGAAGTGGAGGATGAGGTGAAAAGATAAAATGCCACCACAGTTAATATATATAGTCCCTGGCGTCAAGATTCGTGCAAGTTGATCCAACGATTGATGCGTGGATAGCGCGTGCTCGAGCGTGTGTGGAAATTTCGCCACGTTCCCACCCAGCCGCCAACTTTTCGCGCCCTTCGCGTGGGAAAATCGTCTATGATTACGTCCTCTACATGTGTGAGTTATGAGGGGCCGCTGACCTATGGTCTACGTCATATCACTGACACATGCAGACGAGCGGTCCCATCTAAAGATTCCGGCATGGACAGATTGTGTCCGGCTACGAGAAGAGTATGATGGAAAGCTCGGTGATTCTCCGGATTACATATAAGAGACAGAGAACATCGCAGGGTTCTTGGGAGGAATACAAGATGTTGCTTTACGATTTGCCGACATTCATCTAGACGGAGCATTCAATCTGAAGAGGGAAGACAGCGCAAGATCTCAGAGTTCTCCGGGGGCTACTGTTGGGGATATGCTAAATGGGTGTCACCATTGCATGTCTCTAATCTGGATAACCTGGGTGGCCCACAGTTGGTAGCAAGGCCCATGGCCTGCTGCGCGGCCCAGTTAGAAGGATGCTGAAGGGAGCCACATGTCGGATAAAGGAAGGCTACAGTGGAATCAACGTACTGTGGCATCCCGCAAAACCACTACTAGAAAATCGCGTTGTTTTTGTGCATTGCATCATCATGACCGCATGCTCATGTCATCATGCCACATTGCATTTGAGCATCGTCATCATCTTGCAATTGCTTGCATAAAACTATTTCCAGAAAAACTTAGTTTGTTTTCTAAACGCCCCGTCTTGTTTTCAAAATGCAAACCACGGGTCTCCGGATTATTTGGTTGTCTACTGTCGGTTTGCAAACGGTGCATTTAAAACAAATAAAATATTAAATTATTTTAGTGGGGGCAGTCGAACGGGCCGATTCGACCCGAACGACCACCCCCAGGAATTAGAACGGTCCACCCCAAATCTTTTCTTACCCAACTCTAATCCTACCCACCCCAGCCACATCATCCCACCCAACCGCAGCTAGCCACATCACCCTGCCCTCAACCCCCAGCCAACCGTGCTTTGACACCTCACCCCATCCCTCTCATCTCCCTCACCCGCCAGCCCCACCTCTCTCCTTCTCTCACCCAGCCACTCCTACCCCCTCTCTCTTCCCCTAGGGCCCACCCCACCCCACACGCCACCAGCCCTCCCCACGCGGTCAAACCGCGTCCAGCCCACCCGCGGGACCCACGCCTTGGCCCACCGCCCACCTCCCCTGGCACCCTCCCCAGGACCGCCTCCCCCGAGCGAACCGCCCCCGACCCCGTCGTCCCCATCCTCCCACCCCACGCTCCCCTGTTTCTCTCCCTCCTTCCTCCTCTCCGGCGAGCGCCGCCCTCCCGCCGGTCGCCTCCTCCCTCGTCGCCAAGCCCCGCCACCCTTCGCACCCCACCTGGCCCTTCCTCTTTTCCCCAACCTCCCCACCTCGCTCGTGACCTCGCCCCGACGTCCTCCTCTCCACCCGCCCGCGCGCCGCCCGCCTCCCTTCTCCGGCCGCCGCGTGTTCGGCCCTCTCTCCTCCTCCGGCGAGCCGGCGCGCTCCCACTGCCGCATCTTCCTCGGCCTCCTCCGCGCCTCCCCGCCTCGGCCCCGCTTCCCCCGCCTCCGGCCTTCCTCCCTTCCCTCTGCGACCCCGGCTCCCACCCCGAGCGGCGCCCGCCGCCTCTCGTCGCCGGTCGCCCCCGCAGCGCCCCGTCACCCGTCCCCGGCCCACGCGCCCTCCCATCCTCTCCTCCGCTCGCCGCCGCGGCGCTCCCCGCACCGCCCCTCCTCCTCCGGGCGCCGCCTCGCCGGGCCCCACGTCGCCGAGCCCCGCCGCCAACCGCCACGCCGGTCGCCACCCAGCGCCGCCGGCGCCCTCTCTTCCCTCCCTGCAGGCACGCCCCGCCCCCCTCACCGTCGGCCGTCCTCCCGCACGTCGCCGTCCGCCCCTCGCCTGCGCCGGCCCGGCCCCGTGCCTCCTCTGCAGCGGCATCCCAGCGCCTCGGCCCTGCAGAACCCTCGACCGCGCCTGCCTCCGCTGCTCCCTTCCGCCAAGCACGTCGCCTCGCCGCCCTTCCTCAAGACTAGTGCGTGGATGTCTCCATACATAAGATGAACAGGAAGACTACTGTCAAGGATACAAGTTGGAACCCGCAAGAATTGAGCGAGAGGATTCCCTTACGTGGGGTGTCAAGTCCTCCTTCACGGAAACCACAAGATCTCCGTCCAGAATCCGACGAACCATCGGCAGTGGATCCGAGACCGTCGCCAACGCCATGACCTTCGGCAAGGACCCGACAAGATCGCCCACACAGACGTAAAGTTCTCCACCCCGAAGACCGAACCCGGCACGCATAGCTCTCCCTCTCGGATTCGAGGACGCCGAGACCCCGATGCGACAAGTACTGCATCCCGGACGCCATGACCTCCTTCAAGGATCCGATGGCCGAGACCCTGAAGACCGATCTAGAGCGCCAAGGCCTTCGCATGGAGTCGGCAAGATCATCCGGAAACAACAAGGTCAACTGCGCGGGCCCGACAGGTTCGACACCGTCCACGGCGAGACCGATGCGCCCCGACGCCATGCCAAGATCGTCTACCCGAACCCCAGATCCGAACCCTGAGACCGGACCCCGAACCCCGGAACCCCAAGTTCGTCGAGAACCCCTAATGTGTGAACCCCTTCCCGAAACCCTATTTTTATAATATAATCCAACTTGTTGCATATTGAATTGTCACACTCGCATGCATATTATCATGTGGTTTGGGGGCCTTATGCCGATTCACCTCATAATTAAATATGGGGCCCATATGCGGGCAAATCTAGTCTCATATTGGCCTCATTTAAATTGGTATAGCGAACCAGTGCTATATTTTTCCTTGTTCAAACAACATTTAACTTGCGGGGTAGATAAATAACTTGAACCGTTTAATTAATTGTCGGTACCCCGGTTCCGCTTAATATGACCTAGTTGCATTGCACCTTTGCCGTGTCATGCATCGTACATGCATCATGCCGATCTTCTGCCGTTGTATTAAATATTGCATCCGGTGTTTCTTCTAGTGTTTTGCTTCTTCGCGGATAAGGCCGTTGAGTTGATGCGAGTGTCGACCCGATCTTCGGTTGAACCTTCGGCAATGTTTTCAGGCGAGCATCTCCCCCTTTCTACCTATCTTCCTTTTATAGCATTTTTTCCCTCCTGTTGATCTATTGCTATCTGTGTTGCGTTGCTCTAGTTTTCGTACCCGTGATATCCCTTGCAGCCCTATATTGCCATGGCCACCTCCTATTGCCTGTTGTTTGGTAGATAGTTGGACTCGCGCGTCGTAGTCGCTTGCTCAAGTGCTGTTGCGTGTCACCATGTACCAGAGATGTTGGAGTATTGCCACATGTTTGATGTTGGAGATGATCATGGTTTTACTTATCGTTCACTTTAATTCCTGTTTAACAACTAAAATTGAAGTAAGTAAGCAGAGGCATCGGTGGGTGATAGATAATATTTGGTTTCCGACCGCCCACTTGTGTCCCGTAGGACCCCGAGTACTTGATACCTGTTCCTTGATTTATCGCGCTATCCACATACGGGGAATTATGGGACCCCCCTTAGCCAGAGCATGATTCATTCTTATTTCTTGGGGCCACAAACTAGTTTGAGGTTTTATTACGATCCTGTACTTATGCCATGCTTTACTGCTTTATTTACGATTGTGCGAGGAGCACACTGTACTGTTTAGGATAGTGGCACGATTCCGCGGTGTCGACAAGCCCAGTTTTGGGTTCCCAGTCGTTCACAGCCGTCCCCACAACCTTGAGTCCGTCTCGGAGCCGGCCGGCTTCGTTGCGGGTCTACTTTAAGGGGTGGCCCCCTGAAATATTTCTGAATCCTGTGATTGCTTTTTCGTGAAAGCCTCGTTGGGTTTTGATTTGGTTTTTCCGAGGTCGATCGTGTGTGTGTTGCTATTTGTGCACCCCGGCCGGGTTAAAACTTTCCGAAAGCCGTGTCCGCGGTTATGGACGACTTGGAGCACAGTATCTCGATCATAGACAACTATAACTAAAGTAGTGCTGTAAATTTGACTTTATAATGACTAGTAATCAGCTTCACTATAATGGAATGGCTAAATAAAACTGCCAACAATTGCTTGCTTGGGTCGTCGCCAGCGACCATTGTATCTGACTAGTAAGTATTGCAACTACAACGGAATGGCTAAATAAAAGTACCAACAACTGCTGGGTTTTTGAGGTTATCTCATGCTATTTGTATCTGACTAGTAAGTGTCGCAACTACAACGGAGTGGTTAACTAAAACGGCCCACTGCTTATTTTATCAGGATGACTATCTACACCTGACTAGTAATTGCTGCAACAATAACTGAATAAATAAAACTGCCAACTGTGTGAGTTCCTCGGTGGACTTCCTCGATTGGTCTCGAGGGGGAAACACCAGGATGGGATTGTTTGGTGTAAGATTCAGGTTGGATCCGAATAGCTCTTCCTTACCCCTCTCTGTTAGCCGCCTATTGCATCGAGTCTCTATAGGTTGTTTAGTGCATGCTGCCGCTGCCGCTTCAGTCCACCATACCTATGTAGGCGAGGACCGCCGAATTCTAGTCTCGCCGTGTACTGGCCTCAGTACTGACGCTCCTCTTTTTCCTTTGCCCTTTGTCGGCACCCCTTTTGTTTAAGCAGGTTTGAGATCGACGTCGTTAGCAGGGTTACCCTTCCGGCTTGGCCTGGGCAGGGTTATGGACGCCATTGATTATTCTGCAGGGCTCTTAGCCCCATTTGCATCTTGTCCGTAGTCGGACGCTCTATCATTTTCAAGGTGATTTGGATCTTTGTATATTATATCTGTATTCTTGACTCATGGAGTCGCTGTTATATATATATCTGTTCTGTGGGTCCCATCAAGGACTGTTGTGTAATGTTATTACTTCGTCTTCCACCCGCACGAAAGTGCCTGGTGGCACCTTTGAATCGTTCCTATGCGGGTTTTGGCGGGAAGTGCTGAAACTTGCATAGGGTCGATTCTGAGGGTGTTTCAGACGTACCCGGAGCCTTGGACTACAAGACATGTTAGACTAGTTGTATATTGTGTAGGACTCTGTAACCTGTCCAGCTAGGACTTTCCCTGTAACCCTAGGATCTGGCGACTATATGAGTCATACCTAGAGGAGCCATTAGGGAAATGACACAACTCATATCGCGCACAGCAAACCGATCCCTGTAACTTGGCATATTGTTGTTATAGTGATTTATAGCAGGATTATGATTCCGCCACCATTGTGGGACCTAAACTTGGGTAAGCTATGTTACCTTGTATCTGCCAACCTTCTGCCTTAACCCACGTATCTAAACACGCTCTATGAGGACCCCTCCATGGCGTACTCATCGGCAATACCACGGCAGTTGCTCCGACACCCTCCGCGTCATGGCCCGCGTGTTCCTAAAAGGACCTCCAACCCAGTCCCACTGAAAATTGTCGAATAAGAAGTTCTCGTGGATCCAGCACTGGAGAGCGCATCATGTCGAATTAGCTTCACATGTGGGGAAGGAGAGGGGATCCACATCGCTTCACGGGCATGCCCCAAAACTCCCCTCACCGCCTAGTCTCCTTCATGTCACTATGCCTCGTGTCACCCCCTGTCAAATCAGGTCGGTGATTCTAGCGCCAATGGCTCGTCCTTTCTAGCGGTGCAAGAAAGATATGTACATTGACCTCATCCTCGATGGTGACCTTGACCGCTAGCTCGATCGCGACCTTGACCGAAATGCATCGTCGAAGTACCCGTGCAGCACTACCTCAACTTCATCCTCGACCGCTCATGAATGGCGGTAATCCCAACTTTGAGCTTTTCCTTTGTAGATCTGCATGTACATTGCGTATGGATGGGTTGTGGATGACATGAAATGTAGATCTGATTAGGTAACCGGTGTGCTAGGATTCAATAAATTTATTAGTAACATTGGGGTCAGATTAGGTCCTCCATGATGGATTGGGAGTATCATGCAGCCTACGGCCACAAACGCACCTCTGCACATGTATTAATGTGCGTCGTGACCGACATGTGTTAATGTTTTGAGAGAGTGGACATGGAACTTTTCGCTTCTGCATGTGCAACTAGGGCAAGAAGCAACAACATGAACCTGGAGTTGGCCCCGCTAGGGTCAGCGCCGAGAGGTACACCATGGTAGAGGCATGGGATGATGAGGACACGGGTGACCACCACTAGCGCGTGGTGGTGGAGACTCCAGTGGGAACCGCACACGACACGACACAAAGAGAAGTTCTCATTGCTAGGGGACATCATGAACTCGCCTCAACCGTTGTGTACGTGCGCATTGCATAAAGGTGTCCATGAAGTTGAGCTAGCGTGGCACCACTCCGAGCCCGAGCCCCTTCCTCTAACACTGCATGAAGTTGTCTGTATTGTCAAGCGGGTGTGGCACAGTCGCCGTACACATCAAGGAGAACCGGGTCATTGAGCACCATGCTCACTAGCGAGGACATTCCCTTGCCGCCCATCCCCCAACCCAACACCACACTTAGTTTCCCATCACTACCGGACATTAGCTCCTTGATCAACACATCATTTTCTCTTCTCCACCCAATGATCTCCCACTCATGGGACATGAGCTCGGCAGCTGATGTCACGTCATTGTAGGGGAGAATTTGCTACTGCATGTCGACCTCGCATGTGCTACGGGGTGGGTCGACGACAACGTGGTACTGCTAGTTGTGCCGGTTGATATCCTCCACGCTTGTCTTGAGGTCACGGATCCGCTCAGCGATGTTATGGCGGTTGTCCAGGTCGCGCGGGAGTCACGATAACCATCATGAGGCCGTGGTGGAGTAGAGCGCGAACTCAAAGAGGCAGTCCTCAACATCATAGGCAAGGTCGCACACCTGCTTCACCCACTTCCGCATAGTGTCGTTGTGTGCGTCAACGGCGAGATACGTCGTGGTGACCAGAAGAATCAACTACATCATCTCCAGATCGTTACTAATGAATTCCATCTCCCAGTCCATGCCCAAGAGACTCAAGACCTCATAGGAGACAGTAGAACCAGCGCTGCTCATCAAGCCCAGTAGCATAGACTCACCGCTGTCTCACAGGACACCTCAGCAGCCGCTCAAGCCGGCGCAGAAGACGAGCCCCATCGAAGTGCACCCACGGGGAACTAGTTTCTGTAACGTGGGTACATAATTTTGGGCCATCTATACAATAGGTATAGCATTTCTTCCATTAACCGTAGATGATTTGGGAAACACGTGCATATGTGCTCATGAGCCAAAACACCTTGTCCATCAAAAGGAACTAGACAATGACGAGAGAGAGAGAGAGAGCGAGATGGGTATGACCTGTCTGGTATCCATCATTGGCATACCTAACATGGATCTATAACAAGGCCCATAAGGAGCCCAAGGTTCTGGAAGCACCCAAAGCCCAGAAATCTAACGTGATGATGAAGGAAAATTCAAGACATAGCCGACATAGTCATAAAGATACTTTTTATTTTGTAACAAATCTGGATTGGAATCTGAGACAAGCCGACAGGAAAGGCACCTGATAATCGACTCATAGCAATCCGTTGTAAGCTAGATCACATCTAGCAACCCGACGACTTTGTACTCTACATCAATGAAGATCAGACAAGCAGGAAGTAGGGTTTCATCTACGAGGGCCTGAACCTGGATAAATCTCGCCTCCCTTGTTTGTCTGATAAGACGAGAAATCACAAGCATACCCCTTTTCCCTAAAACCCAAATCCATAACAATGGACATTACTAGGGTTACCTCTCGTCAATTGGCGCCTTCTGTGGGAAATCAGGGCACTAGAACCATGAATTCGGCGGCTTCTTCTTAACCAAGCAACAATTCATCGATCAGGAGCGGTTATATTCGCTTTGAATCTGTCGATTTTCTTCCACACCCGCCCACCCTTCTCCCGGCCTTCAACAACCTCGACCGGGGGATAGATATGACATTTGGAAGTTTAAACATTTGCGTCGATTCACTAGGAACCCTCTTTATCTCGGATCTGATATGTTCGGGTCCGTCGATAGCAGTTCCAACAACAATGGTAATGTCAACATTTTCCATTGGCTCTACTAGCTGGATAAACTCGTCCCCAGAAACCACCATGAGCGACCACAACTCCATCATGGACTTGTGGGATCTCAGTGAACATGATGAACATATCGATTCTAGGATCAAGAGGGCTAACCCGTACCCAAAAATAGACTTGATGGACTTCACCAATCTTATTGACGGTGTCTCCTATGACTATACAGCTGCCGCAGCAGCCCTGACCTGATGCCATTAGATGTTTGTGATCATCAGGTCCAGATCAAGGACTCCACATGGAGATTAGAAACATTAGAGAAATTCGACTCCAAAGGCAACCCCATCCTGAAAATGTCGCTATGGATTCGAACTCGGAGGGTTGCACTAGAGACAGAACCAAAGAACTTGTGGTCAACCGTGACTACGTGGAACACGAAGGGGCTGGTAAAATCAACGCAAACTAGATAGCTATCAGAATCTCGAGTGAATCATGGAAAAAGGCATGAAACACCATTAGAGTTGTAGTCCCTATGGCGGCGGATGCTACACGTGAAGAACTCATGGCCTACTAGTATCTTATTCACCGCAAGAAGCGAAAGATAATAAAGATGAAGAGACAACTGGACGGGCGCAAGAGGCAAGCCGATGCATCAAGTGTTTGACGGGCGCAAGTAAGTTCCAACCGCAATTCCACGAGTGTCACCAGAGGCGCGCCACCAAGGAGAGGTGGCTCTCGGTTGGAGAATCTCCTGAACATTACAGGTGCGACTTAGTGAGGGACCTTGATATATCCTTCGTGTCGGTGGACTCAACTGTTAATATAAAACCCAAGACACCCCAAGCCTCCATCGTAGAAGCTAAAATCTACCTAATCTCTACTCAACCGCCAACCAATGATCCACGGGCGGCCATCCACCGTCCGCCCTCATATGTCTTGTCATGGTTGGACAATCGCTTCCACCTAGAGATAAGGAGGTCACCCTACCATTTGACAGGTCACCGCACCATCGCAATAGCCCTCTGCATGCGGTCGACGCCCAAAGATCTAGCTCACCGCTCCAAATGCAAATCAATCAAAGTTCACGCGATCAGGATGCGAGAAACAACATCTCACAATAAAGAGTCAAAAAATCTTGAGCTGATTCTAGCAGTCGAAGACACTTCGATTTTTAGGATAACGAGGAGGATGGCGATGTTCGCGAACCTTGCGGTGCGAGTTCTTTACCCATCAGGTTCAGAAAACATCGATGTCAAAAGATTTCATGTTACCCCATGATCACCCAAAATATGATTGTCTCTAGAAGCCACGGCATGGTTGGGTGATTACCTACCAACCATCAAACTTCAGGGTGGCTCAATAGTTACCGCCATGCAAAGTCTACAACTACATTTGAGTGGAGCTGCAAGGTCTTGGCTTAAGAAACTACCCGAGGAGTCCATTAGTATCTAGAGAGACTTAGAGGACAAGTTCATCCACAACTTTAGGTCGACCTTCAAGAGACCCGCATCTATCGAGGAGTTGCAGGTGTGCATGCAGAAATCTAGCGAGCGAATACACGCATATATCTAGCTTGGAACATCATAAAGAACATAGCCGAAAACATCTCCGAGGAGAGGGCAATCGACGCCTTCAAGAATAGCGTACATAGAAAGGACCTCATCGAGGAGCTAGACAGAGCCAAGCCAAGAACAATCTCTTAGTTGATGGATATCGCCAACCAATGGGCTGATGGCGAATTTGCGGTAAACAACAAGCAAACACGCTCACCCGAAGAGGACCATGACAGACGCAACCGTAACAACGATCGTAGGAGAAGGCACAACCACAACTACGATGATTATGATGGACCCAACCAAGTCATGGATAGTTTCACTAGCGAGGAAAACCACAAAGGTGAGTACCGCAACAGCGGATACCATGGCAACAACCAGGATGAGGCTGGAGCCAGCATGTCAAGTCAATATTATCGACCACGACCCCCTCGAGATTTTGCACAATCACCACTGGACATGCTCTAGGGACCTTGCAACATGCACTACTACACTAACTCAGAAGGAAGGACAAGATCGAGTCAACTCATGAAGGATTGTGGTACCTTTTTGCAGATACAGGGAGCCTATAACACCATCTAGGTCAAAGCAAAAAACCGAGTGCCGCACCCGAAGCCTTTGCGATTAATGCACCACCACAATCAGTAGCCGCAGCAATCCAACAGCAACCCATGATAAACAGAGCCCAGAACGACGAGTACCCACAATCTAGGGGGGCCATGCACATGATTCAGAAGGGACACCCATCCAACATGACCCAAAAGATAATCACCCAAAAGGTGAAGTTGGCGACTAGAGCACCTCCACTGACACCCTATTACCTCAACTGGTCCAAGTAAGAGATCTCTTTCATTAGAGACGACCATCCTCTTCAGGTCCCATGAACATACCATTCTGCCCTAATAGTTGTTGCTTAAATTGGACGATTGGACAGGAGCAAGGTCTTTGATGGCTCCAAAAAGCGCCATTTTTCTCCGTGTTTAAACATTGTTTTTCGTTAAGCAATTGACTTTATTATCTCTTGATTTTACACTAATGACTAATTATTGCAAAGATATGCAAAACCTTCCTTTGATTTATGTTGTGCAGGAAATCACACTTTTATTGCAAAATCTAGAGTCATAAATGATGATTTTGAGGAAGTATTGACGACCAAGTATTCCTAGAGAAAATACCAGGCACCAGCCAGCATAACAACCACTGGTGCGGGCGCGCCTCACCCATACCGTACAGGGTGGCGGCTGCTTCGTCTTGTGAAACCCTACAACTCTCATGAAGGTGCCTATATATTTTAAGGTCCCAACCACCGTATAGAGGGCTGCAATTCTCAGATTGCATCACAACACCACCAAAGGAGATCCACACCATAGTTCATCCCTTACATTCCCCATCCTCTCCATTAGCCATAGACATTACTTTGTACTTGAGATCTCCTTGTGATTCGGCGACCATTGTAAGAATATTTGATTTTGATCTAAGTATTGCACAATGTTTTCTATCCTTGATCTTATTGTTATGAGTGAGTAGTACACACTGGCTGCGGGTTGGGGAGAAACCTCGCAACGTTTATGTTCATCTAATCGGCGAATTGTGTATTGGTTTGTAAGAGGGATTTATATCATTTTTTTATTTCTCTCTTGCCCCGATCTTTGGACTTATGGGTACCCAAGACCCCCGAGATCGATCAAGGATTGAGGTGAGATACTTGGCTAGGATAAATATCATAGGAACCCCAGTGACAGAAAGGGTAGTACGGTCTTTGCTTAGCGACCCATTCGGGATCACAACAACATCACCACTTAATGCTTTAATCTGTGTATTACACTTAATAATCATTTGTAACCCGGTGCTTCACGATACACTCAGTTGGATTAAAAGACTATTTCTATGCCCATGGCCTCTCAGGGGCTCTAGTATATTAGGATGTGTTTCCCACAAAAGATTATCTCTATTGGAACCTTACACATGACTATGCTTACTATTATTATTTATCCCATATGATGTGCAGCTGTAGGTGGATCTTCAACCCTGGCGTATCTCCATCCATTGACTCAAACACAATATAAAGTATACTAGATTGGTCTAGTAAACAAAGTTAAAATCGAAAAAACAAAGTCTTGTAGACATGTCCTTAATTCCATTCCTATTAGCGTCGTTTCCCAAGGTTCGATTAAACCTAGGTCTAATAGCGAAAAAGCTACTATACTGCATACATAATCCGGATCGAAGGTATCAACCCTTTTTATGGCTATTGGGTCATGTAGAGATAAAACAAAACTTTTTCCTCTAACATGGTGATCCCAAGATCTAGCTGAGGTAGAAGGCCACGAGGTTTACCACTAGACATGAAGTTGCGGAATACTGATGAAGCGCGTCAGTTGATGCAGTGCAGTCCTCACGATCCGATCGTCCTGGTGCTGATCGTACATCACCTTTGCTGGTATCCACACATACAAGGAGGAGCACCGGCGGCGAACTGCTAGGTTCGGTACGCTGGCAGGACTACTGTTGGGAATATGCCCTAGAGGCAATCATGTATGATGATATTTCCCATTGTATTCATAAAGTTATAAAGTTATCCTTGTATACACATCTGATCTGTATCATTGAATATGTGATTCGGTTGTGGAACTACACATTCATGTTGTTTGTACTAAATATCCTTGGTCATTGGGGTTGTGCTGGACACAAAACTTAGACCAATATGAAATCCGGCTTGATGACTCGGTTCCACTTGGCATGGGCATGGTGATGCTATTTCGACTTACACATATTCGGCTAAAGAGTTTAGCGAGTCAGATTGACCCATATTGAGGTACAACGAACAAGTTGTCATTTGTATATCTCAATCAATGTAATCCTTAGACCTGAGGTTGTTGCATAGTCCGAGTTGAGTATCACCGACTTAGGTTCTGTCAAACGCAGATTCGTAACTGGGCAGTCATAAAGGTAGAGTTAGGGTTGACTAAGAATCAAGCTGCGTGATGTGAATAACCAAGACGGGATTTTGCCCCTCCACTTGGAGAGATATTCTCTCGGCCCTCTTAGATGATATGATTCAGAAAGCATGTCCATGCATGACTCGGTTAAGTGTTAACCGAGGCAATCGACTAAGAGTTAGTCGGGTGAATCACTTATCTCGGATCGAGAAGAGAGTCGGACTATTTAAGGGATGACAAATATTCGCCTATAGTCTGACAATGTATATCGTGAGGCAAAAGGGACTCAGACGCAAGTCGCATTGGAAAGGCAAGTCATCATGACTCTTTGGTACTTGGGAGTCAGCACATTCTGCTAGGAGCCGCTACCGACTGATCGATTGGGAGTCGGACTCTAATCGTGTCCAAGTTGCCAAGAGCCTACGGGGTCACACACTTAAGAGCGGGGGCAAGTTCGGATAGGATCTGAACCGAATATCTGGTTGGGTTGGACCCGAGCCGGATTTGGACAAAGTCAGTGAGTCGGACTCACGGTGACTAGTGTTATATGGGCTTTAGTGAATGGGCCACGAAAATGGAGCCCACGTTCACTCCCTATATAGTGGAGCACAGTAACCTAGAAGGGTTAATCGTTGATCGGTTAGGTCATTCCATGTGTTGGAAACCCTAGCTCCACAGCATTCCTGCCGACGTACCGAACCTAGCAGTTCGCCGCTGGTGCTCCTCCTCTAATGTGGTGATCCCAAGATCTAGCTGAGGTAGAAGGCCACGAGGTTTACCACTAAACACTCAGTTGCGGATTACTGATGAAGCGCGTTAGTTGATGCAGTGCAGTCCTCATGATCCGATCGTCCTGGTGCTGATCGTACAACACCTCTGCTGGTATCCACATGTACAAGGAGGAGCACCGACGGCGAACTTCTAGGTTCGGTACGTCGGTAGGACTGCTATGGATCTAGGGTTTCCAACACATGGAATGTTCTAACCGATCAACGATTAACCCTTCTGGGTTACTGTGCTCCACTGTATATAGGGAGTGAACGTGGGCTCCATTTTCGTGGCCCATTCACTAAAGCCCATATAACACTAGTCACCGTGAGTCCGACTCACTGACTCAGTCCAAATCCGGCTCGGGTCCAACCCAACCAGATATCTGGTTCAGATCCTATCCGAACTTGCCCCCGCTCTTAAGTGTGTGACCCCGCAGGCTCTTGGAAACTTGGACACGATTAGAGTCCAACTCTCAATCGATCAGTCGGTAGCGGATCCTAGAAGAACATGCCGACTCCCAAGTACCAAAGAGTCATGACGACTTGCCTTTCCAATGCAACTTGTGTCCGAGTCCCTTTTGCCTCACGATATACCTTGTCAGACTATAGGAGAATATTTGTCATCCCTTAAATAGTCCGACTCTCTTCTCGATCCGAGATAAGTGATTCACCCAACTAACTCTTAGTTGATCGCCTTGGTTAACACTTAACCGAGTCGTGCATGGCCATGCTTTCCGAATCATATCATCCGAGAGGGCCCAGAGAATATCTCTCCAAGTGGAGGGGCAAAATCCCATCTTGGTTATTCACATCACGGGGCTTGATTCTCAGTCGACCCGAACTCTGCCTTTATGACTGCCTAGTGTAGCACCCTGGGTAAAACCGCTACTAGAAAATCGCGTGTTATTTTTATTCATGCATCATCGTGACATCATCATGTATATTTTTGCCTTTGAAAAACATTTTCATTAATGCCTATTCTGTTTTCTACAAACACTCCGTCTTTATTTCAAATTATAAAAGTCGGTATTCCGGATATTTTGTTTTGTCTAAAAACTATTTATAAAAGAATTTTATAAAATATATTAAACAACTATATAAATAAAATAAAACAAAGTTTTATAAAACTTGTGGGGGAGTCAGCCAGCCGCCAGGGCCAAAAGCCCAGCAGCCAGCCAACTACCACCCCACTGAAACCCTAGATCCCTACCTATCCAAACCCTAGACACACCCTACACCAGTCCCCGCCGCCGGACCCACCCACACAACCCGCACGCAGCGCGCGCCTTAGGTCCCTGCCCAACACGACACACAACACACGCGCCCACCCAGCGATCGCCCACCATGTCACGTTTTCCTACCCGTCAACCGGCCCCACTCCCTCACTCGGCAGGCCCACCCTCGCACCCCCGCTCCTCTCTCCCTCGGCCCCTCGTCTCGAGCCCCCTCCTTTCCCAGGCTGTCGCCGCCGCCAAGTACTCTCCATGCCGCGCGCCTCACCTCGCCTCCTCTCTGCTCCATCCGCCCAGAGCCGCGCAGCTCTGGATCTGCCTCAAGGGCCTCCGTCGCCACGAGCTCGCCGTCTCCCCTCCTCAGGAACCGCAGACCGCTGCAGCACCCACCACCACCGGTGCCCTCCCCGTCGTCTTCTTCTGCTTCCACCCGCAGCGACCAAGCTCGCCCCGGCCGCGTTGCCCTTTGTCGACGCCCCGCCTCCTCTGCGTCCTCCTCCCCGAACCGCCTCCAGCCGCCGCCGTGACGCCGTGCTCTGCGTGCCGCGCCTGCAAGGCCTCCAGGCGCCGGCCGCTGTCGTTCCTCCCATGTCGCCTCGGCCACTGTCTCGCATCGTCGTCCCGTGCACCTGGCTACGCCTCCAAGCCGAGCGGAGGCTCCTGCCCGCACACCAAGGTCGCTCCTGTGAGCGTCACCACCATCCACTCGACGCCACTGGCCTGATGCAACCTCCTGCTCATCTCATCGCAACAGTGTCGCCCTCCGGCCACGCGTGCATATGCTCGTGTTTTCGGCGGCCTATCTGCTTTTGTTGTGATGTCCTGGTGAGCCGGACAGTGTCGTTTAAGCTTTCGCTTCTATGGATATTTGTTGTGCATAGATGCATCTGTGCCTTCCTTTTGACCCAGTGCTCCAACTGGTTTGATGATTGTCTTAGCTCCATGGTGGTATGCTACTGATTACAAGACGTGGGATCAAGTGTTGGTGTGTGGTGCTGCTTGACAAGAGGTAACCGGAGCGACAAGCGAGGGCGAATGGAAGGAACCTCACCAAGAGCAAGGCTACCCGAGGGAACAAAGCCGAAAAGCCAAGATCTGCTTCATGGATACGAAGATTGAACCCCCGAGACCCATAGTCTGAAGCTGGAGACCAAACCCGAACCCCGACCCCCAACAAGATCACCTTCTCGGACGCCATGCCGTTTACGTGGAACCGAAGGCGCCGAGATCCTCGAGCCCGATCCCGAAGAACGATCCCATCGAACACCCTCGGAACCCCCAAGATCGCCGAACCCATGTGTGATCCCCTTTCCGAACCCTATTTTATAAAATTGTAATATAAACTCGTGCATCTTAAATTGTTCATGATTGCATTCATACCATGTGGTTTGGGGGCATTATGCCAATTCATCTCATAATTAAATATGGAGTCGATATGCGGGATATCTTTGTCTTATTCCGGACTCCATTTAAATTGGCATAGCGAACCGAAGCCATGTTTTGTCTTGCTAATCCAACATTTAATTTGCGGGGTAGATAAATAACTTGAACCGTCTAATTAAATGTCGGGACCCCGGTTCCGCTTAATATTGCCTAATTGCATCGCACCTTGCCATGTCATACACCATACATGCATCATGCCCGATCTTTTGCCGTAGTATTAAATAGTGCATCCGGTGTTTCTGCTAGTGTTTTGCTTCTTCGCGGATAAGGACGTTGAGTTGATGCGAGTGTCGACCCGATCTTCGGATGAAACTTCGGCAATGTTTTTCAGGCGAGCATCTCCCCCTTTTCTACCTATCTTACTTTTATAGTATTTATTCCCTCCTGTTGATCTATTGCTATCTGTGTTGCGATGCTCTAGTTTTCGTACCCGTGATATCCCTTGCAGCCTTATATTGCCTTGGACACCTCCTACTACCTGTTGTTTGGTAGATAGTTGTACCTGCGTGTCGTAGTCGCTTGCTCAAGTGTTGTTGCGTGTCGTCAAGTACCACAGTTGTTGGAGTATTGCCGTGTGTTTATTGTTGGAGATGATCATAACTTTAATTACTGTTTAATAACTAAAATTGAAAGTAGGTAAATGCAGAGGCACAGGTGGGCAATGGATGTTATTTGGTTGTTAACCGTCCACTTGTGTCCCGTAGGACCCCGAGTTCTTGACACCTGTTCCGAGATCGAGCGCGCTAACCACAGGTGGGGTGTATGGGCACCCCCATCGATTTAGTACCTGATTCCAAGTACTGTACTGGGGGCCACAAGTAGTTTGGGGCTTTATTATTATTCTGTACTTATGCCATGCTTTACTGCTTAATTTAAATTGTGCGAGGTACTGCACCTGTACTGTTTTGGAAGCGGAGTGTTTTCGCGGTATCGACAAGCCCGAGAGTTTCGGGTTCCCAGTCGTTTACAGCCACTGACGCAAACCCTGGGTCCGTTTTGGAGCCGGCCAACTTCGTTGCGGGTAGCTTAGTGGGGTGGCCCCCCGTGCTTGCTTTGGGTCTGGGAAACGTCGTGTCCGAAACCCCGTCGACATACCGTTGGGTGTATGTTTTGTGATTTTGTACCTACCTGATCCGACAACAAGGGTGTAGGTGCGTGTGGAAACTTTGGTGCACCCCTGCAGGGTTAAATCTTTTCGAGAAGCCGTGTCCGCGGTTATGGACGACTTGGAGCACAGGTCTCGATCATAGACAACTATAACTAAAGTTTACTGTTATAATTTGACTTGTATCCGATATGACTAGTAATCAGCTCCACTACAACGGAATGGCTGAATAAAAGTGCCAACAACTGCTGGGTTTTGGGATATCTCATGCTATTTGTATCTGACTAGTAAGTGTTGCAACTACAACGGAATGGTTAACTAAAAGTGCCCACTGCTTATTATATCAGGATGACTATCTATACCTGACTAGTAATTGCTGCAACGATAACTGAATAAATAAAACTGCCAACTGTGTGAGTTCCTCGGTTGACTTCCTCGTTTGGTCTCGAGGGGGAAATACCAGGATGGGTATGTTTGGTGGTAGTAACAGGTTGGTTCCGAATAGGTCTTTCTTATCCCTCTCTGATAGCCGCCAGTTATATCGAGTCTCTATAGGTTGTTAGTGCATGTTGCGCTGTCGCTCCGTCCACCATACCTATGTAGGCGAGGACCGCCGAATTCTAGTCTCGCCATGTACTGGCCTCAGTACTGACCGCTCTCTCTTTTTCCTTTGCCCTTTGTCGGCACCCCTTTTGTTTAAGCAGGTTTTGAGATCGACGTTGTTAGCAGGGTTACCCTTCCGGCTTGGCCTGGGCAGGGTTATGGACGCCATTGGTTATTCTTCAGGGCTCTTAGCTCAATTTGCATCTTGTCCGTACTCGGACGCTATATCGTTTTAAAGGTGATTTGGATCTTTGTATTGTATATCTGTATTCTTGACTCTTTGAGTCGTGTTGTATATATATCTGTTCTGTGGGTCCCATCGAGGACTGTTGTGTAATGTTATTACTTCGTTTTCCACCCGCACGCAAGTGCCTGGTGGGCACCTTTGAATCGTTTCTATGCGGGTTTGGCGGGGAGCGCTGAAACTTGCATAGGGCCGATTCTGAGGGTGTTACAGAGTGGTATCAGAGCTCAGCAGTTGCGATACCCCACAAGTCCAGCCTGTAGGATAACCTAGCTAACGGCCGAAGTAGAGTGTCAAAACTATTTTTGCAAAATCGGTTGGATAGTTCTGATTAGGTCTGATTTTACTCCTTACCCCTCTGCTGCTCTCCTCTCACCTCTGCGTGTTTTGAATCCGCTCTCTTCTCCCTCTCCGAGTCCAGGATTTCTCGTGGTTGGGTTCCCTCGTACCTTCAGGGTTTCGCTTCCTCCTTTGGTAACGGTGTTGCTACATCTGGTCTTCATGCTATCCGAGGAATCCTTCTTCTGGTGGACTTCTCTTTGTTCCTTCTTGTGCCTTCCGGTGCTTTCTGACGCGACGACATCATATACGCCCGATCTGATGCAGAGTCTGCATCACTCCTTTGTTTCTGAACCTCGATTGTCGAGATCTTCAGTCTGATTCCGAGAATGGTTGCACGCTTTTCTACTGATTATGCAGAGTAATAGTTTGGGTGCGTGATGGATTGGCCCCCATGCCGACTACTCACTCTATTCGCTTGTGTACATTGAAGTGGATGAGAATCCATCGGTTCCCTCTTTCCATCGAAGCTAGACGTGGCTTTATTTGTTGATACCTCTACCTTCGACCTTTTTGTTCCCGGAGTGTTCTCTCGACGATCACGGACGACGACCTCTTGTTAGTGGTGTCGCGAGGATCTACACGAAGCGAGAAGACGCAGATCGCCGACCTTCCTTCCGGTACCATGAGGCGGATCTCGAGGGCGAGATCCATTGTTAGTGGTGTCGAATTGTAGCACCCTGGGTAAAACCGCTACTAGAAAATCGCGTGTTATTTTTATTCATGCATCATCGTGACATCATCATGTATATTTTTGCCTTTGAAAAACATTTTCATTAATGCCTATTCTGTTTTCTACAAACACTCCGTCTTTATTTCAAATTATAAAAGTCGGTATTCCGGATATTTTGTTTTGTCTAAAAACTATTTATAAAAGAATTTTATAAAATATATCAAACAACTATATAAATAAAATAAAACAAAGTTTTATAAAAATTGTGGGGGAGTCAGCCAGCCGCCAGGGCCAAAAGCCCAGCAGCCAGCCAACTACCACCCCACTGAAACCCTAGATCCCTACCTATCCAAACCCTAGACACACCCTACACCAGTCCCCGCCGCCGGACCCACCCACACAACCCGCACGCAGCGCGCGCCTTAGGTCCCTGCCCAACACGACACACAACACACGCGCCCACCCAGCGATCGCCCACCATGTCACGTTTTCCTACCCGTCAACCGGCCCCACTCCCTCACTCGGCAGGCCCACCCTCGCACCCCCGCTCCTCTCTCCCTCGGCCCCTCGTCTCGAGCCCCCTCCTTTCCCAGGCTGTCGCCGCCGCCAAGTACTCTCCATGCCGCGCGCCTCACCTCGCCTCCTCTCTGCTCCATCCGCCCAGAGCCGCGCAGCTCTGGATCTGCCTCAAGGGCCTCCGTCGCCACGAGCTCGCCGTCTCCCCTCCTCAGGAACCGCAGACCGCTGCAGCACCCACCACCACCGGTGCCCTCCCCGTCGTCTTCTTCTGCTTCCACCTGCAGCGACCAAGATTGCCCCGGCCGCGTTGCCCTCCGTCGACGCCCTGCCTCCTCTGCGTCCTCCTCCCCGACCCGCCTCCAGCCGCCGCCGTGACGCTGTGCTCTGCGTGCCGCGCCTGCAAGGCCTCCAGGCGCCGGCCGCTGTCGTTCCTCCCACGTCGCCTCGGCCACTGTCTCGCATCGTCGTCTCGTGCACCTGGCTACGCCTCCAAGCCGAGCGGAGGCTCCTGCCCGCACACCAAGGTCGCTCCTGTGAGCGTCACCACCATCCACTCGACGCCACTGGCCTGATGCAACCTCCTGCTCATCTCATCGCAACAGTGTCGCCCTCCGGCCACGCGTGCATATGCTCGTGTTTCCGGCGGCCTATCTGCTTTCGTTGTGATGTCCTGGTGAGCCGGACAGTGTCGTTTAAGCTTTCGCTTCTATGGATATTTGTTGTGCATAGATGCATCTGTGCCTTCCTTTTGACCCGGTGCTCCAACTGGTTTGATGATTGTCTTAGCTCCCTGGTGGTATGCTACTGATTAAAAGACGTGGGATCAAGTGTTGGTGTGTGGTGCTGCTTGACAAGAGGTAACCGGAGCGACAAGCGAGGGCGAATGGAAGGAACCTCACCAAGAGCGAGGCTACCCGAGGGAACAAAGCCGAAAAGCCAAGATCTGCTTCATGGATACGAAGATTGAACCCTCGAGACCCATAGTCTGAAGCTGGAGACCAAACCCGAACCCCGACCCCCAACAAGATCACCTTCTCGGACGCCATGACCGTTTACGTGGAACCGAAGGCGCCGAGATCCTCGAGCCCGATCCCGAAGAACGATCCCATCGAACACCCTCGGAACCCCCAAGATCGCCGAACCCATGTGTGATCCCCTTTCCGAACCCTATTTTATAAAATTGTAATATAAACTCGTGCATCTAAAATTGTTCATGATTGCATTCATACCATGTGGTTTGGGGGCATTATGCCAATTCATCTCATAATTAAATATGGAGTCGATATGCGGGATATCTTTGTCTTATTCCGGACTCCATTTAAATTGGCATAGCGAACCGAAGCCATGTTTTGTCTTGCTAATCCAACATTTAATTTGCGGGGTAGATAAATAACTTGAACCGTCTAATTAAATGTCGGGACCCCGGTTCCGCTTAATATTGCCTAATTGCATCGCACCTTGCCATGTCATACACCATACATGCATCATGCCCGATCTTTTGCCGTAGTATTAAATAGTGCATCCGGTGTTTCTGCTAGTGTTTTGCTTCTTCGCGGATAAGGCCGTTGCGTTGATGCGAGTGTCGACCCGATCTTCGGATGAAACTTCGGCAATGTTTTTCAGGCGAGCATCTCCCCCTTTTCTACCTATCTTACTTTTATAGTATTTATTCCCTCCTGTTGATCTATTGCTATCTGTGTTGCGATGCTCTAGTTTTCGTACCCCTGATATCCCTTGCAGCCTTATATTGCCTTGGACACCTCCTATTACCTATTGTTTGGTAGATAGTTGGACCTGCGCGTTGTAGTCGCTTGCTCAAGTGCTGTTGCGTGTCGTCAAGTACACAGTTGTTGGAGTATTGCCGTGTGTTTATTGTTGGAGATGATCATAACTTTAATTACTGTTTAATAACTAAAATTGAAAGTAGGTAAATGCAGAGGCACAAGTGGGCAATAGATGTTATTTGGTTGTTAACTGTCCACTTGTGTCCCTTAGGACCCCGAGTTCTTGACACTTGTTCCGAGATCGAGCGCGCTAACCACAGGTGGGGTGTATGGGCACCCCCATCGATTTAGTACCTGATTCCAAGTACTGTACTGGGGGCCACAAGTAGTTTGGGGCTTTATTACTATTCTGTACTTATGCCATGCTTTACTGCTTAATTTAAATTGTGCGAGGTACTGCACCTGTACTGTTTTGGAAGCGGAGTGTTTTCGCGGTATCGACAAGCCCGAGAGTTTCGGGTTCCCAGTCGTTTACAGCCACTGACGCAAACCCTGGGTCCGTTTCGGAGCCGGCCAACTTCGTTGCGGGTAGCTTAGTGGGGTGGCCCCCCGTGCTTGCTTTGGGTCTAGGAAACGTCGTGTCCGAAACCCCGTCGACATACCGTTGGGTGTATGTTTTGTGATCTTGTACCTACCTGATCCGACAACAAGGGTGTAGGTGCGTGTGGAAACTTTGGTGCACCCCTGCAGGGTTAAATCTTTTCGAGAAGCCGTGTCCGCGGTTATGGACGACTTGGAGCACAGGTCTCGATCATAGACAACTATAACTAAAGTTTACTGTTATAATTTGACTTGTATCCGATATGACTAGTAATCAGCTCCACTACAACGGAATGGCTGAATAAAAGTGCCAACAACTGCTGGGTTTTGGGATATCTCATGCTATTTGTATCTGACTAGTAAGTGTTGCAACTACAACGGAATGGTTAACTAAAAGTGCCCACTGCTTATTATATCAGGATGACTATCTATACCTGACTAGTAATTGCTGCAATGATAACTGAATAAATAAAACTACCAACTGTGTGAGTTCCTCGGTTGACTTCCTCGTTTGGTCTCGAGGGGGAAATAGCAGGATGGGTATGTTTGGTGGTAGTATCAGGTTGGTTCCGAATAGGTCTTTCTTATCCCTCTCTGATAGCCGCCAGTTATATCGAGTCTCTATAGGTTGTTAGTGCATGCTGCGCTGCCGCTCCGTCCACCATACCTATGTAGGCGAGGACCGCCGAATTCTAGTCTCGCCGTGTACTGGCCTCAGTACTGACCGCTCTCTCTTTTTCCTTTGCCCTTTGTCGGCACCCCTTTTGTTTAAGCAGGTTTTGAGATCGACGTTGTTAGCAGGGTTACCCTTCCGGCTTGGCCTGGGCAGGGTTATGGACGCCATTGGTTATTCTTCAGGGCTCTTAGCTCAATTTGCATCTTGTCCGTACTCGGACGCTATATCGTTTTAAAGGTGATTTGGATCTTTGTATTGTATATCTGTATTCTTGACTCTTTGAGTCGTGTTGTATATATATCTGTTCTGTGGGTCCCATCGAGGACTGTTGTGTAATGTTATTACTTCGTTTTCCACCCGCACGCAAGTGCCTGGTGGGCACCTTTGAATCGTTTCTATGCGGGTTTGGCGGGGAGCGCTGAAACTTGCATAGGGCCGATTCTGAGGGTGTTACACCTAGTTACGGATCAGCGTTTGACAGAACCTAAGTCGGTGATCCTCAAATTGGACTATGCAACAACCTGAGGTCTAAGGATTACATTGATTGAGATATACAAATGACAACTTGTTCGTTATACCTCAATATGGGTCAATCCGACTCGCTAAACTCTTTAGCCGAATCTGTGTAAGTCGGAATAGCATCACCACGCCCATGACAAGTGGAACCGAGTCATCAAGCCAACTTTCACATTGGTCTAAGTTGTGTGTCCAGCACAACCTCAATGACCAAGGATATTTATTACAAACAACATGAATGCATAGTTCCACAAACGAATCACATATTCAATTATACAAGGACAACTTAATAACTTTATGAATACAATGGGAAATATCATCATACATGATTGCCTCTAGGGCATATTACCAACAGTATTCCACTTGCACTAGAGTCAATCTTCTGACATCACATGTCTAAGCATCTAATGCCCATGGCTCTCAGGTGCGCCTCATGCTTCGGCTGTGGTAACGTCTTTGTCAATGGATCTGCAATATTTGCATCTGTGTGTACCTTGCATAACTTGATATCACCCTGATCCACGAACTGGCGAATCAGGTGGTACTACATGAGTGTGTGCTTATTCTTCTGGTGTTGTCTAGGTTCCATGGCTTGTGCAATCACACCATTGTTGTCACAATACACGTCCAATGGATTGGACGAGCCCTGAACCACACCAAGATCCATGAGGAAATTCCTCATCCAAACAGCTTCCTTTGCTGCCTCCTAGGCGGCAATATACTCGGCCTCTGTTGCAGATGCAGACACAGTCTCTTGCTTGGAACTCTTCCAGCTCACAGCACCTCCGTTTATAATAAACACGTACCCGGATTGAACGAGAATCATCAGAGTTGGTAAGATAACTCGCATCTGTGTAACCCTTTACACTGAGTTTTTCTTCACCACCATAAACCAAAAACATATCCTTAGTCCTTCTCAAGTACTTTAGGATATTTTTAGCCGCTGTCCAGTGGATTTCTCCAGGATCAGCCTGGTATCTTATCACAACACTTAGAGCATATGAAACATCCGGCCTAGTACAAATCATGGCATACATGATGGATCCGACTGCAGAAGCATACGGAATCGCACTCATCCGACTTCGCTCATCAGTTGTCGAAGGACACTGAGTCTTGCTAAGTTTTATGCCATGGGACATCGGTAAGAGCCCCTTCTTAGAAGATTCCATGTTGAACTTCTTCAACACTTTGTCCAAATATGTAATCTGACTCAATCCAATGAGCCTTCTTGATCTATCTCTATAGATCTGGATTCCGAGAATATATGTTGCCTCACCCAAGTCTTTCATTGAGAAACTCCTTTCCAATGATTCCTTGGTTTCTTGCAACATCTGGACATCATTTCCAATCAATAATATGTCATCCACATATAATATTACAAAGTTTACTTTGCTCCCACTAAACTTCTTGTATAAACAATAATCATGATCACTCTTGATGAAGCCAAACGATTTGAGTACCTCATCAAAGCGAATATTCCAACTCCGAGATGCTTGCTTCAAACATAAATGGATTTCTGAAGTTTGCACACTTTTTTAGTATTAGCCGGATCAACAAAACCCTCGAGCTGTATCTTATACACGTCCTCGGTTAAATTTCTGTTAAGGAAAGACGTTTTGACATCCATCTACCATATCTCATAGTAGAAATAGGCTACTATAGCTAACATGATCTGAACTGATTTAAGCATCACTATAGGCAAGAAAGTCTCGTCGTAATCTACTCCTTGAACTTGTCAGAACCCCTTCGCGACAAGGCATGCTTTATAGACGGAAACATTTCCATCCATGTCAGTTTTCTTATTAAAGACCCATTTGCATTCGACGGGTCTTGCACCGCCTGGCAGATCAACCAAGTTCCAAACTTGATTTTTATCCATGGACTTTAACTCGGATCTCATGGCTCCAAGCCATGACTCAGAATCAGATCCCACCATCGCTTCCGAATAATTTGCTGGCTCATCACTGTCTAACAGTAATACATCATGAACACTTCATAATCTCGCTGATCTTCGTAGTACAGGTGTTGCTGCCGGCTCAGCCACCACGACTGGCTCAACCTCCAAGGTTTTTGCCGACTCGCTACTAGCCGGTTTCTCTCGAATTTCTTCGAGCTGCACCGTGCTCCCACTGACTCCTCGACTGAGAAACTCTTTCTCAAGGAAGACACCGTTCAGAGCGACAAACACTTTGCCCTCTTCTCGGTTGTAGAAGTAGTAACCCAAGATTTCCCTCGGATACCCCACGAAAATACACTTATCCGACTTGGCCGTAAGCTTGTCCGAGTGAAGTGGCTTGACAAATGCTTCACAACCCCAAATCTTAAGAAAAGACAAACTCGGCTTTTTTCCTGTCCACATCTCATGCGGTGTCTTCTCTACCGAATTTGATGGTACTTTTTTAGTGGGAACACCATTGTTTATAGACAATAACCCCAAAATTTTAAAGGCCGATCTATCCGACTCATCATTGATCGTACCATGTCCAACAAGGTCCGATTCCGCCTTTCCGAAACACTGTTCCTTTGCGGCGTTCCTGGCGTAGTAAGTTGAGGAACTATTCCGCAACTTTTCAGATGGTCATCAAACTCATGGCTCATGTACTCCCCTCCTCGGTCCGACCGAAGAAACTTTATTTTCTTGCCGAGTTGATTTCGTGCTTCATTCTAGAATTCTTTGAACTTTTCAAAGGCTTACGACTTATGTTTCATCAAGTAGATATATCCATACCTACTCAAATCATCAGCGAAGGTAATGAAGTACTCGTAACCACCTCTGGCTGTCGTGCTCATTGGTCCACATACATCACTATGTACTAGTCCCAACAAGTCGGACGCCCTTTCACAATTCTTTGCAAAAGGTGTCTTGGTCATTTTGCCGAGTAGGCAAGATTCCCATGTCTCGAACGACTCCAAGTCGAACGAAGTTAGGAGTCCATCATCATGGAGCTTCTTCATGCGTTTCCAGCTTATATGACCAAGCCGACAGTGCCAAAAGTAAGTCATATTCAGATCATTTGGTTTCAACCTTTTAAAACTTATGTTATAAACCTACTCACCATCAAGATTCAAAATAAATAACCCGTCCTGGACGGGTGAAAAGCCGTGAAACATATCATTCAAATACAAAGAACAACCATTATTCTTGATATTCAACCCATAGCCTTGCCTCACCAAACATGAAGCAGAAATAATGTTTCGACTGAGCACTGGAACATAATAACAATTATTCAGTTCCATAATGAATCCGGAAGGTAAATAAATTTGCATCGTGCCGACTTCCAACGCAGCAACTCTTGCTTTGTTGCCGACTCGAATATCAACCTCGCCTCTTGCTACGCTCCTAGTTCTTACCAGTCCCTGCAATGAGTTGCAGATGTGAATAACTGATCCGGTATCATATACCCAAGAACTATTAGGTGCATCAGCAAGATATATGTCTATAACATTGCAAACAAGTGTACATGAGTCGGAAGTCATACCTCCACTCTTGGCTTTATCAGCCAAATATTGCTGTAGTTCCTCTTCAAGTGGCCATCCGCCTTGCAATAGAAGCAAGTGGATCCGGCTAAAGGAGATGGCTTAGTATTTGAGGAAGAGCTTGGGACCGGGTCCTGAGCCTGCTTTCCTCCCGACTTAGCCTTCTTCTTAGTCCAAGAACTCTTCTTGAACTTAGCCTTATTTTGCACCATCAACACTTGAATGATGCCCTTCTTGAGATCCGCCTCTGCCTGCTTGAGCATCCCATGCAATTCAGTGAGCTTCTTATCCATACCATGCATGTGGTATTTCAAAATGAACTGCCCATATGCACTAGGAAGAGAGTTCAGAATTATATCCGTGGCAAACTCTTCGCTAATGGGGTCGCCAAACCTCTCCAGAGACTGCACGTAACCAACCATTTTGATCACATGCGGACTCTGTGGATCACCATCCTTAAGCTTGCAACTCATCAAAGCCTGAGAAACTTGATACCTCTCAGTCTTCGACTGAGCCTAGAACATACTTTTGAGGCTTTCGATCATATCATAGGCCTCAACATTCTCGAATTGCTTTTGAAAGTCCGGTTCCATGTGAGCAAGCATAAGACAGCTAATATTCGTGGACTCATCCTTAGCCCGACGGTAGGAATTGGTGGCAGCGACAGTCGCATTCTCATTCGGCTCATCTAGAAGTGGGTTGTCTAGGACATGGTCCTTCTTTTCTTGTTTGAGAACAATTCTCAGATTTCGATACCAGTTGGTAAAATTAGTGTCGTTCAGTTTATCTTTCTCAGGAATGGTTCTTAACGCAAAACCGGATATCTGAGAGTGACTGCTACTTGGTGCCATCATCTACAACAGAAAATATGCAAAACACTTAAGACATGTATTCATAAAAGAGCAAGCATATTAAACACTTTAATATTTTATGCTCCCACTAGAACCAACACCCCTCCGATGGTTACTTAGTGATTCAGGATCCTAAATAAGCAAGTCGGCTAGTGAGCTTTAGCATCACCGCTAGCCTCCAAGTGATCTAGGTAGACAACTCCTTGTCAATCGTATCTCATACGACTCCTATTGGACGGGTGGCATCACATGCCCTGGCTCCCATCCGACTTTTCCGCGATCCCCACAACCATTGTGATAGACCCGTCTAGCTTACCGAGTGTTTCCGAAGTAAGAGTCTCACTCGAACCCACCTAGTTGGAAAGAATTAGCAGCACCTCAATTTTATGAGCCCACTACCAAAAATGTCCGACTTGTGATGGTGCAAACACTGGCAGGAAAACTGACTAGACCTTCTTTGAGGGATTAGATTTTACCGACTATCTAATAGAGGTAAAACAGAGACATAACAATAACACATAATAATATAATCATAATGTGAAATGGTATGGATCTCTTCATGGCGATCTCCATCTCCACAAATCCTGTAGTCTGGCTTGTGCCAACTCTTGTCACTTGCCGTCTTACTCCATGTCGCCGACATGTACATCGCCTTGCATGTCATCCACATTCTCCAAACAGCTACACTAGCTTAGTAAAGTAAATTACATAGAGAAATCCGACACGCATGTCGTTATACAATAAAATGACAGCACCTAGACTCCAGCCGGCTGACAAAAACCGTGATTCGCAGATCACGTATGGATTACACATATACATCACATGCACATGAACCATACCATTCACAACTTCCTGCAAAAACAAGTTATGCATAGATATGCTATCTCCCGGCGTTGTGAAATGCGCAACAATATCTAAGGCTCTGCGACAGGGCGAAGCTGGATAGTGGGCGGGGATCAAAGGGGCAGCGCCCCTCGCGGATGCGGGCAGCGCCTGACGATTTTTCCGAAAACGTAGATCTCATGTACGATCCGGACATGGATTCTGACCATTATTCCGATTCGATCAAACTCTTTGATATACGATCACCGCTTCTGGATTACGTGTCACAGTCTACCACGATCGAGGAATCCGACCGGTAGGGGTATGTCGTTCCACGACCTTAGCAGTATGATCACAGAAATCAGATCTACCATTCCCCGAGTACAGTTGATCCAATCAACCTCGTACAAAACCGATCTATCTCATAGATTGACCACCAAAATAGCACATAGATCTCATCTATAGCCAACCGCATATCACATATGTGAGATATCGAGCCTAAAACCAAAAACTATCGCTCTGATACCACTGTTGGGTCACGTAGAGATAAAACAATGGCACCGTTGCCGGGGAAGCAATCGTTATGCTGGTGAGGTCACTAGAGACCTTTTTTAGATTTAATTTTTATTTGTAGTTTATTTATTATTATTAGTTTACTTTCTTGTTATCTATTTGAAAACCCAAAAAATTAGTTACTTGTTTATTTTTTTTGTCTTACTTCAAAATTACCAAAAATAAAAGAGCGATGGCTCAAAATAAACTTGGGGAGTCTGCTACTCCCAATGATGATTTTATTCGTCCACCTATTACTCAGCCCGCTGTTGATGTGGAAGCATATGAGATAAAGCCTAACCTTTTTAATTTGGTTATTGTAGCACCCCGGATAAAACTAATACTAGAAAATCGCTTGTTGTTTGTGCATCATCATGACTACATGCTCTTGTCATCATGCCACATTGCATTTGAGCATCGTCATGTTATCATGCATATGTCTGTCTAAAGCTATTTCTGAAAAACCTATTTTTGTTTTCTATATTATCCCTTCTTATTTCAAAGTATAAATCCGGTTTGTCCGAATCTTTGTTTTGCCTCAAAACTATTTGCAAAAGGTTATATAAATAATTTTTTCTGTCCAGGGAGGTAGTCTAGCTGGTCAGGTAGAGGTCCAACAGGCCACATTACCTACTACCCGGCCCATCTAAACTAGACCGTAGACCACCCAAAACCCTAACCCTAAGAGCATCTCAAGTCGCCCCCCATACGGGGTCCGGTGCGGCCCGATTTTGGCTCATATGGGGGGGTGTGATGACCCACAAGTATAGGGGGTGTATCATAGTACTTTTGATAAATATGAGTGTCGATCCCAACGAGGAGTTGAAGGTGTTGACTAGTGGTATGGAGCAGGATATCTCTATAATACTTAGCAAACGGATTTTTAGGGGTTTTCTGATAAAACAAAGAAAAAAGTGCAAGTAATAAAGACAACGAACAATTGCAACAAGTGCCCCAATCTTTTCTTAGCAAAGGACAAGCCGGTGGAAATACTTATAAGGACCAAACGTTTTCGAGGACACACGAGAATTCTGTCAAGTTTTTTCACTTCAAATAGCTGAGTACCCTTCTTTGGTTTTGTAAGTGTTGTGTGGGTGAACCTGTGCTAATTTACTGACCTTACTTGGACTAATACATACTTGTGATTAAACCCCCTGCAAGCATCCACAACTACAGGAAAGCAATTAAGATATAAACCTAACCACAGCCTTAAACTCTGAGATCCTACGCTCCCTTGTGCAATGGTGTCCTAACGGGGGTTCAGGTTTCTCTCACTACGGCAACGCCACAATTAGTAGCCAAATACAAAATGCATTCCCCTAGGACCATAAATGGTTAAGTATCATATAGTCCACGTTCACATGACACCACTAGAAACCATTGAATAATATCTCAACACAAATCCACTACTAACAACATGACTTCTCCCATGTCCTCAAGAACTAAACGAACTACTCACAAGACATCATATGGATCAAGACCAAAGATGATATAGTGATGGATAACAATATGAACATAAACAATAATCCAATTGTTCCACTCACAAGCATCAACTACAATAGTAATCAACACCCGGAAAGTTTCCCCTAAGAACTATGCAAGTATTCAACACAATTGTTATAGCGGGATGGAGTGGTGATGATGGTGCTGGTGGAGATGATGGTGTGGATGATGATGATCCCGATGAAGTCTAGCTTGATGATGGTGTTGATGGCGACGATCTCCCCCTCCGGGAAGGAATTTCCCCGGCAGAAATCTGTCTGCCGGAGAGCTCTTTCTCTCTCGGTGTTTCCGCCCCGCAGAGGCGGCGGGATCTTTCTGTGGTCGCTCTCCGTGTTTTAGGTTTTCGAGGAGAAGATATAGGCGAGAGGGCGGAGCCAGAGGTGGGCCAGGTGGGCCATTCCCCCTGTAGGCGCGGCCTAGGGGTGGCCTGCGCGTGGGTGGGTGTGGGCCCCCTGTGGCCCATCTCCGCCTCCCCTTCTGGATTTCTTTGTCTTCTGGGAAAATATGATTTTCCGTAGTTTTTCTGATCTTCACGAGATTGCATCAAAACACCTCTTTTTCCATCAGAAACCTGACTCCGGCAGTTCATCCTCCAAGAATCATCCAACATGCAAAAACAGATGAAAATACATAAGTAACACCTCTTAATAAGAAATATATCAATGAATAGAGGCAAATTATGATATAGAATGGTGATGCAAATTGGACGTATCAACTCCCCCCAAGCTTAGACCTTCGCTTGTCCCCAAGCGAAAACTGAGCTCAGTAAACATGTCCACAGGTTTATGGAGTGAAGTGTCGATAGAAGAATACGGACAAGAAGCATAACACTTACCATTACACAACTCATAGAAGAAAGCAACTCACCATAAGTAGAGGAGACACAATAGAGATGCATAAAGATAAATCATAAATGGAATTGGCAAACTTTGTTCTTGGTTAGAGAACAGTTGGCAAACAGTTTCCCAAATAAAGCTTTTGTAGAGGTTTTACAACAGGAGTACTCTTTGCTCAAACAAAAAGGTTTTTCACAATGATAACTTCCAAAGTAATACTCAATAGATAAGAGTCTTGTGCAAACAAGGAAGATGAAGAACATGATTGAATAAATCATCATATGAATGCTTGAAACACAACAAATCAAATGCTTGCTGGAGATAGAGAGGAAGTAGGTTTACTGACTCAACTTAGAAATAGGAGAAAGGACCTTCATAGAGGGAAGCAGAGATTTCAAGTCATAAAGATCTTCCAAAAGATTATGGTACTTACTAGATTTGAGCCCTCATTGCCCCTATCATAATCATCTTGAGGTGATTAAGGTTAAAGTGAACAAAGATGGAGTATATGCTTGACGAAATATAAGTTGGAAATATGTCCCTTGAGTACGAGGGCCGATCCTCATGCTACTCAACTTTAGTTACCGGTAAGTTCTTGTCATTGTAAGTACATGTGTATCATAAAGAACCGCCAACGGGGTACCCCTTGCACATGATACATGAGCTATCCCATAATCAAAATGACAAGGCAAGCAGACAGTGAGCATCTCAACGATCTTTTGATTTTCTATTTGCATATATTTTTATTGAGGATGCTTCACAGATTGCTCACTATGGTTATGCTGCAAGCTTTCCACCATGATTAGTCATGGCTTAGGCTAGCGGCCCAGGCGTTTCTCTAACACACATACATAACTCCATGGACTTACAAGCTCCCCTTTTATTTCACACCGACGGCATCTGCAAAGAAAAGAGCATGATATCAACTGGTTATGTATCCATAAGTGTTGAAAGTGTTCCCTGTGAAAGCACGGTTCTGCTAATCCCAATGTATAGATGCAAGCATATACAACTTCGATGACACAATGGTTCAAGTTTATTAGGGGCAAGAAAATAAGGTGTGCCATCAAGTTCGTGAGAGCTTTACTAACTAGTGTTCACATAACAAAATAGTTTTTAATTAAAAAGATAGATGAAGCTTGAGAATTTGCTTGGAATAGAAAAACGATAATAGGTAGATATGGTGGACATGAATGGCACAGGTTTTGGTTCAAAGGGGTTTCATGCATGAGAAGTAGTCCTTCTCAAAATAGGTTTTTGGCTAGCAAGGCTGGGTAGCAAGCAAAAGAGTTGAAGGAAACAAGCAAACATACAAGTAATAAAGCCAAACATGCAATCTTCCTTGAAGACACAAAAGATCTTAAATAAAGAATACTAAGCTTATGGGACAATCAAGAAAGAAAATAAAATATATAAAATACCTGTAAGGTTTTTCTCTTTTCCTTTCAAACCTCATAAAGTGTTGCTACTGACCAGAGCTCGGTTTGCCAAAACCAATTTAGATCTACTTGATGCTCCCAAAGTGATACCAATATTGATCAACAAGATCAATCATATAATAGAGATTGCAAACTAAAATAAGAAGTGCAAAACGTAAAAGATGAAACTTCTCATTAATATTCCATAAAGGCACTCACACCAATGGATACATAGATAACCAACTAAAGGAGAGATACTTCTGCATGCAAACCAACCTATAAGATAACTTCTCTACCAAATATATGAATCCGCTAAAAAAAGTAAAAGATAAAAGATAATGATGTGATACCGCGACACTCCCCCAAGCTTTGGACAAGCAAAGGGGATGCCAAACCTGATGATGAATTACTCCTTCGGTGGTGGTGGTGTTCTCTTGATAAGCTCTTCAATCAGTTTCCTCAAATCCTCAATCTCAAAGGTTAGAGTACGAATCAACTCCGAATTTTGCTCAATGCGGTTCATGATCATATCAGAACGAGAATCCCAGTCCTTGTTATTATTTCCCCACTCTTCCTTCTTAGTGTGTTACTCCCCTGCATGGATAGAGCGAGTCAGATCCCAAACCGAGGGCAAGTTTCCTTTGGGCATCTGTTGGTATTATTGTTCATGTATAAGAGTATGGAAGGGGTTCTTGGTACGTGGAGGAGGTGAACGTGGAGCGAAGACAAGACGTGGAGGTTTCCCTCCCGTAGACATCCGTGCTATCCTTCTAAGCTTGGTAGGATTTGCCACCACTCCAATCCTTGCAACGGTAGCGTGGGTGTCCGGATGATCGTCCTCCTCCATGTATTCTTCATCCCCAACCAAGATTCCTTGGGGTTTTGAGGACCATATTCCTCGGGCTTCTTGCCTTTGTCGTTGGCGGAGACCATGGTGCTCGAAACTTGAGAAGATTTCCTGCCAGAAACAGATCAAAACGAAAACACGGCAAGAACACGATATACAAACCTCGGGGGATCCGGGGGATTATATATTACGAATTTTCAATGCATAAGGAAGGCACTATGCGAAAACAAGGCGGAGACAGAGCTCAGGGGGCTCACACCCCCTCCAGGCGCAGCCAGCTGGGGCCCGTGCCTAGGGTGGGTGTGGCCACCCTGGCCTCCGTTTCCTCCTCTGTTTCGCCTCGTAACCTTCCGTATGTAATAAAAACATCAAACATATAAAAAGATTAGGCTTTCATGAACCTTCTGTTTTCACCACATTTACCTGTTGAAAGACGAACTCTGCAGATTCCTTTTCTCCATCTCCTGAAAATTTCTTTCATGCAAGGCCTTACACAAACCTCATTGGCAACATTAGTGTATGCAAAAACAATAAAATTTTAGGTTCACACTTCAATTGAAATCCATCAAAACAAAATCTACTGTAGCAACTCCATTCCTGAAGCCCCAAAAAGAATCTAGAAGGGAATCAATATAAGAGGCAAATGCAAATGATGGCAGAAATCTGTCAAAACAGACCAGCAGGTAAAGATTGATTTTTTCGAAAACCTTCTGTTGCTCAAATCAAAAAGTGCAAAACTAATGAAAGTTGGGTAACAGCTTTTAGAACAAGCACAGAAAAATACAGGTCCATCCAAAGTACTAACGTCCTTCACGAAGTTTTAAAATGCAGCACAAAAATCTGTTGAAGGACAGCCACTTTTCACAACTCCTCTACTTCTCAAATGTAGTTGATCTTGACACAAAAACCAAAACAAAAATGATAAGGAGCGGTTATTACTGAGGTAATAACTTCCAAGACTCAACAAAACTATTGGGTTATCTCCCAAGAAGTACTTTTCTTTAATGCCTTTAAGTTAGGCTTGATAGTAAAGATGCTCACATAGGAGATATATATCTGAAGTGAAATAGAGCATCAAGAAGCAAATATCCAACGCATTTGAGTCTAACCCACTTCCTATGCAAGTGGGTCTCATGAGAAAACAAATTGTTGAAACACAAAGCCAATAGCATAGGAAGACAAAACAAGTGCAACATAGAAGCTTTCAACATAAAACAGGGAAACTTTACATTGTTGAGATGCATAAAACCATGTTTCCCTCTCTCATAATAACTTTTAGTAGCACTTCGAATAAAATTGACAATATAATTGTCATAGGAAACAACTCTATCATCAGAATGAGCATACTTACAATCATCAAAAAGAGGTCCAATATCATAAACTGGATCAATAGAAGCAAGTTGTTCCATCCTGAAATCTTCATAAGGCAAGCTATTTTCACAAGGAGCTTTAGCAAATTTAGAAAAGTTAAACTCATAAGAATCTCCATCAAACTTAGTTAAAAATTTCTCCTTTTTACAATCTATAATAGCTCCACAAGTGTTCAAGAAAGGTCTACCAAAAATGATAGGGCAAGTTTTACTAGCTGTTGAATTAAGTACTAGAAAATCAGCATGTAATCTTACCGCAGAGAACCTCCACATCTCTTACAATACCAATAGGGCAAATGGTTTCCTTATTAGAAAGGTGAATAACCACATCAATTTCCTCAAGCTCACAAGGACCAATTTCATGCATAATTTCCCTGTAAAGATCATAAGGAATATCACTAGAACTAGCACCAATATCACATAAACCATAATAGCAATGATCACCAATTCTAACAGAAAGCACAGGGACACTAGCTTTACAAGGATGAGAGATAATATTAGAAGCATCGTCACAGAAGACAATGTTCTCATCCTCTATATTTCTAGTGTCAAGATCTTTCACAATAATTCTCAAAAAAAAGATCTTTCACAATAGCTACCATAGGTTCAGTATTCATTTGCTCATCAGGTTCTATAGTTTTATTTGTACCTTTGTTATTCGCACCAATTATCATAGAGTACTCCTTTACCTTAGCTAGGAAAGGTGTTTTCTCAGCATAAGGTTCAAGCACAATATGATTAGTAGTACAAACCTCGGTATTTCTAACAAGAACATGATTAACAACATCTTTATAAGGTGCATGGTACTTGTTCCACTTCTTTTTAGGAATTTCAATATAAGAGGCAAAGGCCTTAAAACATTTTGCAAGAACTTGAGAGTCAATACCATACTCATTACTAATATCACGGAAGTCATCAGTTACCATAAAATATTTAATGCATTCATAATCATAATTTATACCTGACTTTCTTCCTTTGTCATTCTCCCATGCTTCAGTGTTCTCTTGAATACGGTCTAGGAGATCCCATTTATCTTCTTCCTTCATACTTGTGAATGATCCAGCATAAGAAGCATCTAGTAAATCTTTATCATGAAGAGAAAGCCTAGCATAAAAGTGATTGATAATAATATTGTTAGGGAGTTCATGAATATGACATTTAAGCATTAGTAAATTCAATCTCCCCCAAGCTTGAGCTGTACTCTCTCCATCACGAGGCAAAAAGTTATATATCATATTCCTATCCTTATGAATTTCACTAGGAGGATAGAATTTAGAATAAAAGAGAGGTAATATTTCCTCCCATTTCATGGATTGCCCATTCTTTAGTAGCTTATATCATTCTTCAGCTCTCCCTTTCAAAGATATAGAGAGTAACTTCTTCTTCACCTGTTCAGTTGTGATACCTGCACACTTAAACAACCCACATAATTCATGGATAAAAAGAAAGTGATCACCAGGATGGGCAGTTCCATCCCCTAAATAATAATTATCCATAACACGATCAACAATACTTGTAGGTATCTTAAAAGGATCTATCTCAACAGGTGGTGGTTCATCTACTACCCTAATAGTGGTAGTAGTTTTCCCAAACAGAAAACCAAGTGGGTTATCCATATTGGAAACAAAGTAACAAACAGAAATAAAAAGCAATTCTCACAGTAGAAGTTTCCTTTACCAGTTCCACTCTTCAATAGCGCTTCACTCCCCGACAACGGCGTCGGAAAATAGTCTTAATGACCCACAAGTATAGGGGGTGTATCGTAGTACTTTTGATAAATAGGAGTGTTGATCCCAACAAGGAGCAGAAGGTGTTGACTAGTGGTATGAGCAGGATATCTCTGTAAATACTTAGCAAACAAATTTTTAGGGGTTTTGTGATCAAGCAAAGAAACAAAGTGCAAGTAATAAAGACAACAAACAATTGTAGCAAGTGGCCCAATCCTTTCTTAGCAAAGGACAAGCCGGTGGAAATACTTATAAGGACCAAACGTTCTCGAGGACACACGGGAATTCTGTCAAGTGCTTTTGCTTCAAATAGCTGAGTACCCTTCTTTGGTTTTGTAAGTGTTGTGTGGGTGAACCTATGCTAATGTACTGACCTTACTTGGACTAATATATACTAGTGATTAAACCCCCTGCAAGCATCCGCAACTACATGAAAGAAATTAAGATATAAACCTAACCACAGCATTAAACTCGGTGATCCTACGCTCCCTTGTGCAATGGTGTCCTAACGGCGGTTCAGGTTTCTGTCACTCCGGCAACCCCACAATTAGTAGCCAAATACACAATGCATTCCCCTAGGCCCATAAATGGTGAAGTATAATGTAGTCGACGTTCACATGACACCACTAGAAGAATAGCACCACAACTTAAATACTAAACATTTGAATAATATCTCAACACAAATCCACTACTAACAACATGACTTCTCCCATGTTCTCAAGAACTAAACGGACTACTCACAAGACATCATATGGATCAAGATAAAAGATGATATGGTGATGGATAACAATCTGAACATAAACAATAATCCAATGGTTCCACTCACAAGCATCAACTACAATAGTAAACAACACTGGGAAAGTTTCCCCTAAGAACTATGCAAGTATTCAACACAATTGTTACAGCGGGATGGAGTGGTGATGATGGTGATGGTGGAGATGATGGTGTGGATGATGATGATGCTGATGATATCTAGCTTGATGATGGCGTTGATGACAACGATCTCCCCTGAAAGGATACAGATGTCGCCTAGAGGGGGGTGAATAGGTGACTAAAACTTTTCCTAGAGTGTCTCAGCAAAGGCGGAATAAAACTAGTGTTTACTTTGTTAAGCACAATCTAGAAACCACTAAGGTTCACCTATGTGCACCAACAACTTATGCTAAGCAATATAAGCAACAAAGTGATAGCAAGATATATATATTACTTCAAGCACGAAGGCTATCACAATGTAAAGTGCATAAGTAAAGAGCTCGGGTATAGAGATAACCGAGGCAAGCGGAGACAACGATATTTTACCGAGTTCCTCCCAACATGGAGTACGTATCGTTTGGAGAGGGGGTGGTATCAAACCACCAACGCCACAAAAGGCCTCCCTTATTCTCCGGTGAATCTCACCCCAATGGGATCGATCCACGCTTCCACTATCGGTGCACTTGTCGGCGGCAACCGGAACCTCTCACAAGGTTGGGGCACTTCTCCACAACTTAATTGGAGGCTCCCAACAAATGCCACAAAAGGCCACAATGCCACCAAGGACACAAAACCGTCTAGGGTTCCAAGAACCCAAGAGGGACAAGCTCCAATGAGTAACTCAAACCAAATCCTCCGAGGAGAACACAAACCGATGCACCAAATGCAAATGGCAAGAACACCACAAAGGTGTTCAAATACTTCTCTCCCAAATTCCACCAACGCTACAAAAGCTTATGGGGGAATAAGAGAGAAAGAACAATGGAGGAAATCCACAAAAGACTCCAAGATCTAGATCCCAATATGTTCCCCTCACTTAGAGGAGAGATTGATTGGTGGGATTGTAGATCTAGATCTCCTCTTTCAAATCCCTCAAGTATATGCAAGAATCATCGGAGGGATTGAGAGAAAGCAAGCTCAAGAAGGTCAACAATGGAGGGGAAAACTTGCAAGAATGGTTAAGGAACCATTGGGGAAGAAGGCCCTTTATATAGGTCCCTCCAAAATCCAACCGTTGCAGCCTAAAAACGCGATTCCCGGTACTACCGGACTTTTTCCCGGTACTACCAGACTTTCCCGGCACTACCGGACATTCCCTGGGGTTCCTGAGGCGCCAAACGCATATTTCTTTGCGCTCCCCGGTACCAAAATGCGGTACTACCAGACCCCGATACTACCGGATCCTGGTCCGGTACTACCGGTCATCACAGAACAAAAACAGCCATAACTTTTGCATCCGGACATCGATTTCGATGATCTTGGGCTCGTTTCGAAGAGGACAACAACCTCTACAAGATCATGAAAAGAAACATCATAGTCCAGCAAGGGAGTATAGATCCACAATACGAAGTAAAAAACCTTCTGCTGCGCTAGGTACTAAAATGCGGTACTACCGCTTTTTGGTACCTAGCCCGGCAGTGGCTTTTGGAAACTTGTCAAAAACCTTCTGCCGTGCTAGGTACTAAAATGCGGTACTACCACATTTTGGTACCTGGGAGGGCAGTGGAATTTGGCAACTTGCCAAAACCTACTGCCGCGCTAGGTACTAAAATGCGGTACTACCGCATTTTGGTACCTAGGAAAATTCAAACCTCTATAACTTTTGATTGGTAACTCCGATCGACCCGATTACAATTGCGTTGGAAAAAGGACAACATGAGCTACCCTATGGAAGGTGAAAATATTGGTTATCACCAAGTGAGAATGTATCATGTATAATAATGTCAGATACCTCACTTGGTGAGAAACCGAAAAGCCGCCAAGATCAAAATCGCAACAAGATACAAACGGAAGATCCGATTTTGATGAACAAGAGCTTGTTATGGAGATTACCACAAGCTCTATATCCTAACATGGATAAGACCAAATAACAACCAAATATGATGATGCAAATATGAAAAGGTTTGAGCTCTCTCCGAACGAAGTGAACGAGTTACTCATTCGAGAGCCCCTCTTGATAGTACGGCTATCTAACCTAAACCCGGTCTCCTACTAATAATATGAGACCGGCAAAAGGGAAAACCTATCAAGATTATTGTAGCATCCCAATTGTCTAACAATTGCAATGCTACTAGCCTAGTCTATATAATGGCTACTTCATATATATAATTGTTGCATCATAATTATATCATGCTCATGTCATCATGCCACCATGCATTTGAGCATCATATAAAACCCCTTTTTGATTTGGTTCTTCTCTCATATGCATTGTAAATTGTAATTGCCTCTTGATATTGTATTTGGTTCTTGATATATTATGTAAATGCCCAAGATGAGTTGAGGGCATATCTTTTATTCAACTCCACCACCTTTCTTTGTCACCACCTTATCATTCTACCACCCTAATTACCCATGGGCTTTTATTTTATTTTGGCATTTACTCTAGCCCATGTGGGTTGGGATGGATCCAATTCTAAATTATTTTGCTTGGCCTTACTCCACATTTTGGGGAATGCATAAGAATAATGCCATATTAATATTATTGTTTTCACAATATTTTAATCATGGCAATTATCATTTTTGCATGGGCCATGCAACCTTTGCCACCTTTGGTCCTCCTTGTTTTTTTTTGGATTTTTGGATGAACCATCTCATCTCTCTCTTTATCTCCATCCATACCCTCACCACCTTTTTATCTCACCCTCTCTTTTCTTGCCTAGATCTTGTTTGAGCTTGGCATGTTTTTGCTTGATCTTGCTTGATGCATGCAAGCATCTAAAACCCTAATCCCTCTCTCCTCTCTTTGTGTCATCTTTTGTTTTGGTCTTGTTTCCAAACCTATCTACCACACCACCCCCTCTCACTTATCCTCTCCCCTAAACCCTAGTCCCTCTCTAACCTAACCCGAGCCTACCCCTCTCTGGCCTCACCCTGACCCCACCTGGACGTCCCTGCCCCTGCCCTAGCCTCCCAGCTCGTGCACGTGAAGGAGGAGGGAAAAGGTGGCCGAAGCCACCTTTATCCCCAACCACTCCCCACGGCACCTCTCCTCTCCCGTCCCTATCTTCTTCCTCTCCCTTCTTTCCCCCTCCCACACGGTTTCTCTGGCGTCGCCAGATCTCCCCGAGCCTCCCCACTCCTTCCCCTTCTTCCTCTCCGACCACCAACGGCCGACGCTGCCCGCCGCCAGCACCTCGTCGTCCTCGTTGTTCTGGCCATCAAGATCGTCGTGGAGGTGATCAAGGGGGACGAGGAGGTCCCTCTGCGTCGCCCCGTACCCGCCAGCGAGGAGGAGAAGGCATGTACCAGCTGCACCCGCGCCGCGCCGACGTGAAACCCTAGCTCCGGCCAGCGAGCCCCGCGCCAGATCGCGACCACCCCGAGCTCCGCCGACCACACCGACGAGTTCCTGGTGAGCTCCTCGACCCCCTAGACATGGTCCCTACTCCCCTCTCGCCGTAGATCGTCGCCGTCCGGCGTCGAGCAGCCTGCGTGCGCGCGCGTCGCCACAGTCGCCGCCAGCGTGCGCATCAGTAGCAGCTGCAGCAGAGTTGTCCCCCTCTGTTTCTCGCCGTGCCCCGCGTGCTGTAGCCTCCCTCCGGAGAAACCCCAAACACGGAAGTTGTAGCCCTTCGTCGTGCCTGTAATTTTCGTTTCTAGGGCTTAGCCTAATTCTCGCTAGCTGCGTCGCCATCGTCGCCGGAAGTCGCCCGTTTCTTGCCGCCGGTAGCACCGCGTCTGTCAGCGCGCAGCAGCAGTCGCTGCTCGTTTTGCGCATAACACCCTGCAGTATTTCCCGCCTGAACCCGCCGTCCCCGGAGCCCCACCTGGCAGCCGTGGTGACGTTTTGCAGTAAGGCCCCCGCAGATCTGAACCCCTCGGCCGCAGTCCCCTGGATTGCCCACGCGTCGCCCACCGGCTGGCCGCGCGCGTGTGTGGCCCTGCTGCTCCTCTGGCCCACCTGTCATCTGTTGAGGCTAGAGTAGCTCGCAGTGAGAAAAGCTTCCCTCTGCGCGTGTTGTCCCAGTCAGCATCGACCCCACCTGTCACTGGTTGTGGGTAGAATCTGACTGAGTAACAAAAGTCCAGGAACCTTTCTGAATTCAAATACAAATTTTTTTCAAAACAGTCACATTCAAATTTCAAATCTGGTTAAATTTAAACCAATTCATAACTTTCAAATGATTAGGATTTTGAATTCAAACTTTATACGAAATATGCTTTGTTTTTGAATGTTAATTCAAATCTTTAATCAAATATTTTCAGAATTGCTTCAAACTAGTCAACCTTTGACTTTGACCCTATTTAATAATTTTGACTTTAAAATAAATTTAAATTCATAATTCCAAATAATACAAATAATATATGTTTTGAAATCAGAAAAATGTGAGGATTTCAAATATGCCATCCAAAATATATTTTGAACACTTTAAATTTCAAGTTGATTAAAATTACAATAAAATGTCGTTTTCTTAATTAATTAATAACTTTTGATTTATAACTCCAAATTTAACAAATGATATGTCTAAAATGATTAGCTCGACGAGACCTTTCTGTTCATGCATTCCATGTTCTGAAATGCAGCATGCATCATATAAATATAATGTAAACAGCAACTAATATGAGGACAAAATGTGGCCAAAACTCAATAAGATGTTTATTTCTTGTATTCCACACCTCACCCTTGCCATGCTACATTATTGACATGCAACTTGTGCATCATTCATCATGGCATGATTGTTTGCTTGTCGCATTTTATTCATATGCTTGTGCACTGTATTTATGTTGGCCCTTGTTTGCTTGGTTCTTCTTCGAATAGACGCTGAGCAGGGGATATATCAAGAAACCCAGGAGCACTACCCAGATCCTTCTCTCGCTTCAACTGAGCTGCCAGGCAAGCACTACCACATGCTTGCATACATACAGTACCTATTGCCTCTATCTTATTCTTGCATCATCGAGTCGCGATTGCATTAAACTGAATCCCAAGTCTTGCATAGCCTTTACCTTTAAACCCCACCGAAGCTTGTTCCTCCATCCCATGAGCCATTACTACAGGAGTTGTTTGAGCCATGCGAGTCGTAGAACAGCATGTGTAGGGTATGTGAGTGTCTGATGGATAACGAGGTACCTAAACAACTTAACCTGAGTAGTATGGGATAACTAATGAAAGTGGCACCGGTGAGCAATATCTGCTATTTGGTTTTTCATGCTCACTTGTGTCCCGTAGGACCCCGAGTACTTGATTCCTGTTCCTTGAATATTCGCGCTATCCACATCCGGGAGGCTTATGGGACCCCCCTGAGCCAGAGCTTGATTCATTCTTATTTCTTGGGGCCACAAACTAGTTTGAGGTTTTATTTACTATCATGTACTTATGCCATGCTTTACTGCTTTATTTAAAATTGTGCGAGGTACTGCACCTGTACTGTTTAGGATCGGGACACGATTTCGCGGCCAAAACTCAATAAGATGTTTATTTCTTGTATTCCACACCTCACCCTTGCCATGCTACATTATTGACATGCAACTTGTGCATCATTCATCATGGCATGATTGTTTGCTTGTCGCATTTTATTCATATGCTTGTGCACTGTATTTATGTTGGCCCTTGTTTGCTTGGTTCTTCTTCGAATAGACGCTGAGCAGGGGATATATCAAGAAACCCAGGAGCACTACCCAGATCCTTCTCTCGCTTCAACTGAGCTGCCAGGCAAGCACTACCACATGCTTGCATACATACAGTACCTATTGCCTCTATCTTATTCTTGCATCATCGAGTCGCGATTGCATTAAACTGAATCCCAAGTCTTGCATAGCCTTTACCTTTAAACCCCACCGAAGCTTGTTCCTCCATCCCATGAGCCATTACTACAGGAGTTGTTTGAGCCATGCGAGTCGTAGAACAGCATGTGTAGGGTATGTGAGTGTCTGATGGATAACGAGGTACCTAAACAACTTAACCTGAGTAGTATGGGATAACTAATGAAAGTGGCACCGGTGAGCAATATCTGCTATTTGGTTTTTCATGCTCACTTGTGTCCCGTAGGACCCCGAGTACTTGATTCCTGTTCCTTGAATATTCGCGCTATCCACATCCGGGAGGCTTATGGGACCCCCCTGAGCCAGAGCTTGATTCATTCTTATTTCTTGGGGCCACAAACTAGTTTGAGGTTTTATTTACTATCATGTACTTATGCCATGCTTTACTGCTTTATTTAAAATTGTGCGAGGTACTGCACCTGTACTGTTTAGGATCGGGACACGATTTCGCGGTATCGACAAGCCCAGTCACACATTCGGGTTCCCAGTCGTTTACAGCCGTCCACCCAAACCTTGAGTCCGTCTCGGAGCCGGCCAGCTTCGTTGCGGGTATACTTAATGGGGTGGCCCCCGGAAATATTTCTGAATCCTATGATTGCTTTGTCGTGAAGGCCTCGTTGGGTTTTGATTTGGTTTTTCCGAGGTTGATCGAGTGTGTGTTGCTATTTGTGCACCCCTGCAGGGTAAAACTTTCTGAAAGCCGTGTCCGCGGTTATGGACGACTTGGAGCACAGTTTCTCGATCATAGACAAGCATAACTAAAGTACCGCTTTAATTTGACTAAGTAACTGGCTAGTAAATAGTGCAACACTCATGGAATGGTTAATAAAATTGTCAACGGATGGGGGTTGTTCGTGCGCTTCCTCGTTGGTAAGCGAGGAGGAGGATGGATCTGTTAATATTACCGTTATAACTGTTGTCATTAATTCACGGACATCCGTCTATCTTTGGTTAGGCGGATGGTTATCGAGTATCTATAGAACTGTTAGGTATTATCTTTTGCTGCAATTGCGTCACCCCAGGTTGTGTCCCCTTTAGAGGCATAAAGACTTGCTGAGTACCCCTAGGGTCTCACACGATAAATTATTTGATTCAGATGAACAGGTAAACTCGCAAGATGGATACTGGGTGGAGGAGACGGACGATGTGGGCAACGATCATTCGGTGTAGAGATTCCGGGAACGGGGATCCGTGAGATCTGTGGACGGGATGTGTTTATTTATGGGGCATCTTATGCCGATTTGCTTCTTATCCGTACTCGGATCTTGTTTGCCGCTTCCGCCTGATACTCTGATGTTTGATGTATGGGGAGATATCCTAAACTATTATATCTATCTAGGACATTTGGATCTTGCCGTATGGCGTTGCAATATTTCTATTTCTTTTAGATGGAATGGCTCTGAGGACTGTTGTATGGTGGCTTGCATACATACTCATTTGTGTATGTAGTTGATCCCTTCGCCTGCCGATTACGCTGCCCGTTCTTGTCCCGATGTTTGGAAATGGTTAGGACGGCCAAAAGGTCTACCTGTGAGTGGCATTTGGGCCCCACCGTACTATTTTAACCATTTCCGCTCATCCAGGCTTGTAACTATGAGTGTAATTCACCGAGGTAGTTACAATTGGTATCAGAGCCATCCCGCCCTTCAGGGTCTCAGCCAAATGGTCGTTGTCAGTCTAGCAAATATTTTTGGTAGCTATGTATACTAGGGAAAAAAACGTGAGAGTAGGACTGCTTCCACTTTTCTTCTTACCCACCCACCCACCCTTTTCTGGTAAGGAAGTGTAACGTTTTCAATCCTCCTCTTAAAAGTTCAAACTAGGATTCACGTGTTCTGGGTTTCCGTAGTACCATAGAAAGTGTGTGTGTGTGTGTGTGTGTGTGTGTGTGTGTGTGTGTGTGTATTTCCTTGTCTATCTGTTGTATCCAACATGTTATCTTTATCTGCCTTTGGTTATCAACTGTTGGTACATTCCATACTGACAGGCTTTTGAAAACCGGCGCGATCTATCTGACTCCTTGTTAACCGGTGCCATCTTCTTAAGGGTGTCCTTCCTTCTAGCAACTCCACATTCTGTGTAACCATCAGTTGCTAATCGCTACCTGATAAGTGTTTTTGCGCATCTATTGGTATTTTAATGCCGAAAAATGCGGAAAAAATTTCTTTGATACATCTGTGCTTCCACACTCCTTTTCAGTCGTGTGTGAAACATTATCTATCTCCCTTTTATCAGCATGTCCATGCTAACTCATTCTTTTGTCACCGGCGCTTAACCCTAGAGTTTCTTTTCATCTCCAATTCTCTTGGGCTAATTGCATAACATGTGTCGATCCGATACTGGTTATTGTAATTTGGTTCTCGGCATAGCTATATTCCACTCATGATAAGTGTCATATCGATCTGAATGACGGAGTGGAATATGGAAAATGCAATCAACTCTATCCTCCAAATGGTGACGGTTATCTCCTGTGATTTTGAGTACACCGCGATCATATCTATGCATATTCAAGCATCTTTGGCAATCCAGAGTTTCTCCAAGCACTACGGCGGTCTATCATCTGTCCATCATGCTGCACATCCTTTTGAACCCCACATCTGCACAATTCTCCTGGATACGAGGGAATTGCATCTTTTCGTCTCTGATAGCTTTGCTTGAGGTATGAGCTATCATCAGTTCTTATCCAAGTTCTCTTTATATTTGTAACCGGTGATCCGATCGACAATGTGAACCAGGTGACATCTCTCTTTCTTCCGAAGGACCAGTTAACCTATTATGTCAGCGCATCTTCTTCAACAGGAATCCTTACTCGTAACGTTGATCTTTCAAAGAGCGTTGAGCTCAGAAAGTGTTTCGAGCATTTGTTCGTTCTCCCGCCTCTTGAACTTGGTATTCTGGGAATATCTTGTTAATCCATGGTGGTATATGTTGATAATATGCTTGCCTATTCGATATCAATGGAAGGACATGGAAGATCATCTGTGTCTCTTTCTCTCGAGCTTCGTGAGCACTGCCTGTGTGCAAAGTCTCAAAGTGAGAATTCTGACTTTTTGAAGTCACTATCTCGGCCACGTCCTTCTGTTAAATACATTACTTCAACTCTGGAATCAGCAAGTCCATTGTTAATTCCATCCTCCATCTTCAACCAATCCGGAGTTGTTCCTTGTTGGCAAGTTATCATCGTCGTTCCGCTGAAGATTTCCTCAAGGCTGCTAAGTCTCTCTCAATCATTCCAGAAGAACATGGAGTTCTTTTCACCTCTATCTCGTCAAGTAATCTCTTGAAACCCTCTCGCTCTATCGTCTATGCTCAATCCACCGGAGGCCATGAAGACCTTCCAGATCTTGTATTCCTTTTGTTCAAGTGGTGCTATCTTTTTCTATATCTGTGAAATTTTGCAGTTGTCTCCGTGATCTTCCTTTATATCTTTCCGGTGGCTTGGTACTTCCGACATGACGACAACATCATCATCTTTATCTATCTATGAATCCGCCGAATCGTTTGCATCTATCCTTGTTTTCTAACGGAGTTCTATGAGTTTTTGCCAACACCTTCAGTCTGTTTCGATAGTTGGGTTGCATGATTTTCTTATTCATGTGCGGAGTAATGCTTTGAGTGCGGGATGGAGTAGCTACCATACCACTACTCTTATCATTCGCTCTTGTACATTGAATTGGTGAATTAATGTGATTCCACTCATTCCACGGAAGTTAGAAGTGGCCTTTATCCCTTGATACTTTTACTTCCGTCCTTGTTTTTGTCCGGAGTGCTCTTTCTAACAAAGTAATCAATAATCTCTTGTTGGTGATCTCACCCTTTCTACACGGAGCAAAATCCTCAATTATCTGGTGGAAACAAACGCAAATCTTTTTCTATCCTCGTCTTTCTACCGATGCTCGATATCCCCAAACAAGATGAAAGGAAGCTATCTCTCTCTTTGTTTCATCAATTCTTTTTCTGTGGTAAAGCCAATTATGGTTGATGCCATCAGCCGCAAATCTATTGCGTTAGCCTCAAGGCTAAAGAAAGCAATAAGTATCTCTACAATAAACTCCAGATCCTCCATATTCTTTGCTTCTCGGGATTCACCATGATCTGGCTTCACATCCATCTCTGGAAGTTATATCTGCGCACCTAAATTGCGTGATCCTTTGGGTCTTACCGGCGCAACAAGGATCTAATCCGACGATGTCTAACTAAATCTTTCTGTTGATATCAAGGGAATCTATTGTTTGAAGGCAATATTGTTTCCGTACTTCATTTCTCAAATCCGAGAGAAGATACGATGCTATTGTAATAGTGGTTCAAAACCTCTCCAATCTAGCTCCTTTCTTCCGGCGAGACAAAGATTCATCCTCTCTCGTATCGGTAAATCTGTAATCTTAATGGTGTGTCTTTCTTTATCCATGATACATCATATTGTCCCTTCTTTCGCAAGTGGTTCTATTCTTTTATCATGTTTCTTGGGAAAACCGGAGCTATGCCCATCCTATCCTTCTTGTCTCACGACAATCCTTCAACTCTTCTAACCCGTTGTTTCTCAAGCAAAACGCAAGACTCGCAACAAGTCTAGCAAGTTTTGCAAGGTGTAGTGGTCGCACCATTCCGTTGTTCATCAACTTGGGAACGTGAGGGTCACCTTCGTTCGAACACCCGCCTCTTCTTGTGTTGTTCTCTTTTTCCTAGGAATCTCGGGGCGAGATTCTTGTTTAGTGGGGGAGAGTTGTAGCATCCCAATTGTCTAACAATTGCAATGCTACTAGCCTAGTCTATATAATGGCTACTTCATATATATAATTGTTGCATCATAATTATATCATGCTCATGTCATCATGCCACCTTGCATTTGAGCATCATATAAAACCCCTTTTTGATTTGGTTCTTCTCTCATATGCATTGTAAATTGTAATTGCCTCTTGATATTGTATTTGGTTCTTGATATATTATGTAAATGCCCAAGATGAGTTGAGGGCATATCTTTTATTCAACTCCACCACCTTTCTTTGTCACCACCTTATCATTCTACCACCCTAATTACCCATGGGCTTTTATTTTATTTGGCATTTACTCTAGCCCATGTGGGTTGGGATGGATCCAATTCTAAATTCTTTTGCTTGGCCTTACTCCACATTTTGGGGAATGCATAAGAATAATGCCATATTAATATTATTGTTTTCACAATATTTTAATCATGGCAATTATCATTTTTGCATGGGCCATGCAACCTTTGCCACCTTTGGTCCTCCTTGTTTTTTTTGGATTTTTGGATGAACCATCTCATCTCTCTCTTTATCTCCATCCATACCCTCACCACCTTTTTATCTCACCCTCTCTTTTCTTGTCTAGATCTTGTTTGAGCTTGGCATGTTTTTGCTTGATCTTGCTTGATGCATGCAAGCATCTAAAACCCTAATCCCTCTCTCCTCTCTTTGTATCATCTTTTGTTTTGGTCTTGTTTCCAAACCTATCTACCACACCACCCCCTCTCACTTATCCTCTCCCCTAAACCCTAGTCCCTCTCTAACCTAACCCGAGCCTACCCCTCTCTGGCCTCACCCTGACCCCACCTGGACGTCCCTGCCCCTGCCCTAGCCTCCCAGCTCGTGCACGTGAAGGAGGAGGGAAAAGGTGGCCGAAGCCACCTTTATCCCCAACCACTCCCCACAGCACCTCTCCTCTCCTGTCCCTATCTTCTTCCTCTCCCTTCTTTCCCCCTCCCACACGGTTTCTCTGGCGTCACCAGATCTCCCCGAGCCTCCCCACTCCTTCCCCTTCTTCCTCTCCGACCACCAACGGCCGATGCTGCCCGCCGCCAGCACCTCGTCGTCCTCGTTGTTCCGGCCATCAAGATCGTCGTGGAGGTGATCAAGGGGGACGAGGAGGTCCCTCTGCGTCGCCCCGTACCCGCCAGCGAGGAGGAGAAGGCCTGTACCAGCTGCACCCGCGCCGCGCCGACGTGAAACCCTAGCTCCGGTCAGCGAGCCCCGCGCCAGATCGCGACCACCCCGAGCTCCGCCGACCACACCGACGAGTTCCTGGTGAGCTCCTCGACCCCCTAGACATGGTCCCTACTCCCCTCTCGCCGTAGATCGTCGCCGTCCGGCGTCGAGCAGCCTGCGTGCGCCCGCGTCGCCGCAGTCACCGCCAGCGTGCGCATCAGTAGCAGCTGCAGCAGAGTTGTCCCCCTCTGTTTCTCGCCGTGCCCCGCGTGCTGTAGCCTCCCTCCGGAGAAACCCCAAACACGGAAGTTGTAGCCCTTCGTCGTGCCTGTAATTTTCGTTTCTAGGGCTTAGCCTAATTCTCGCTAGCTGCGTCGCCATCGTCACCGGAAGTCGCCCGTTTCTTGCCGCCGGTAGCACCGCGTCTGTCAGCGCGCAGCAGCAGTCGCTGCTCGTTTTGCGCATAACACCCTGCAGTATTTCCCGCCTGAACCCGCCGTCCCCGGAGCCCCACCTGGCAGCCGTGGTGACGTTTTGCAGTAAGGCCCCCGCAGATCTGAACCCCTCGGCCGCAGTCCCCTGGATTGCCCACGTGTCGCCCACCGGCTGGCCACGCGCGTGTGTGGCCCTACTGCTCCTCTGGCCCACCTGTCATCTGCTGAGGCTAGAGTAGCTCGCAGTGAGAAAAGCTTCCCTGTGCGCGTGTTGTCCCAATCAACATCAACCCCACCTGTCACTAGCTGTGGGTAGAATCTGACTGAGTAACAAAAGTCCAGGAACCTTTCTGAATTCAAATACAAATTTTTTTCAAAACAGTCACATTCAAATTTCAAATCTGGTTAAATTTAAACCAATTCATAACTTTCAAATGATTAGGATTTTGAATTCAAACTTTATATGAAATATGCTTTGTTTTTGAATGTTAATTCAAATCTTTAATCAAAAATTTTCAGAATTGCTTCAAACTAGTCAACCTTTGACTTTGACCCTATTTAATAATTTTGACTTTAAAATAAATTTAAATTCATAATTCCAAATAATACAAATAATATATGTTTTGAAATCAGAAAAATGTGAGGATTTCAAATATGCCATCCAAAATATATTTTGAACACTTTAAATTTCAAGTTGATTAAAATTACAATAAAATGTCGTTTTCTTAATTAATTAATAACTTTTGATTTATAACTCCAAATTTAACAAATGATATGTCTAAAATGATTAGCTCGACGAGACCTTTCTGTTCATGCATTCCATGTTCTGAAATGCAGCATGCATCATATAAATATAATGTAAACAGCAACTAATATGAGGACAAAATGTGGCCAAAACTCAATAAGATGTTTATTTCTTGTATTCCACACCTCACCCTTGCCATGCTACATTATTGACATGCAACTTGTGCATCATTCATCATGGCATGATTGTTTGCTTGTCGCATTTTATTCATATGCTTGTGCACTGTATTTATGTTGGCCCTTGTTTGCTTGGTTCTTCTTCGAATAGACGCTGAGCAGGGGATATATCAAGAAACCCAGGAGCACTACCCAGATCCTTCTCTCGCTTCAACTGAGCTGCCAGGCAAGCACTACCACATGCTTGCATACATACAGTACCTATTGCCTCTATCTTATTCTTGCATCATCGAGTCGCGATTGCATTAAACTGAATCCCAAGTATTGCATAGCCTTTACTTTTAAACCCCACCGAAGCTTGTTCCTCCATCCCATGAGCCATTACTACAGGAGTTGTTTGAGCCATGCGAGTCGTAGAACAGCATGTGTAGGGTATGTGAGTGTCTGATGGATAACGAGGTACCTAAAAAACTTAACCTGAGTAGTATGGGATAACTAATGAAAGTGGCACCGGTGAGCAATATCTGCTATTTGGTTTTTCATGCTCACTTGTGTCCCGTAGGACCTCGAGTACTTGATTCCTGTTCCTTGAATATTCGCGCTATCCACATCCGGGAGGCTTATGGGACCCCCCTGAGCCAGAGCTTGATTCATTCTTATTTCTTGGGGCCACAAACTAGTTTGAGGTTTTATTTACTATCCTATACTTATGCCATGCTTTACTGCTTTATTTAAAATTGTGCGAGGTACTGCACCTGTACTGTTTAGGATCGGGACACGATTTCGCGGTATCGACAAGCCCAGTCACACTTTCGGGTTCCTAGTCATTTACAGCCGTCCACCCAAACCTTGAGTCCGTCTCGGAGCCGGCCAGCTTTGTTGCGGGTATACTTAATGGGGTGGCCCCCGGAAATATTTCTGAATCCTGTGATTGCTTTGTCGTGAAGGCCTCGTTGGGTTTTGATTTGGTTTTTCCGAAGTTGATCGAGTGTGTGTTGCTATTTGTGCACCCCTGCAGGGTAAAACTTTCTGAAAGCCGTGTCCGCGGTTATGGACGACTTGGAGCACAGTTTCTCGATCATAGACAAGCATAACTAAAGTACCGCTTTAATTTGACTAAGTAACTGGCTAGTAAATAGTGCAACACTCATGGAATGGTTAATAAAATTGTCAACGGATGGGGGTTGTTCGTCCGCTTCCTCGTTGGTAAGCGAGGAGGAGGATGGATCTGTTAATATTACCGTTATAACTGTTGTCATTAATTCACGGACATTCGTCTATCTTTGGTTAGGCGGATGGTTAGCGAGTATCTATAGAACTGTTAGGTATTATCTTTTGCTACAATTGCGTCACCCTAGGTTGTGTCCCCTTTAGAGGCATAAAGACTTGCTGAGTACCCCTAGGGTCTCACACGATAAATTATTTGATTCAGATGAACAGGTAAACTCGCAAGATGGATACTGGGTGGAGGAGACGGACGATGTGGGCAACGATCATTCGGTGTAGAGATTCCAGGAACGGGGATCCGTGAGATCTGTGGGCGGGATGTGTTTATTTATGGGGCATCTTATGCCGATTTGCTTCTTATCCGTACTCGGATCTTGTTTGCCGCTTCCGCCTGATACTCTGATGTTTGATGTATGGGGAGATATCCTAAACTATTATATCTATCTAGGACATTTGGATCTTGCCGTATGGCGTTGCAATATTTCTATTTCTTTTAGATGGAATGGCTCTGAGGACTGTTGTATGGTGGCTTGCATACATACTCATTTGTGTATGTAGTTGATCCCTTCGCCTGCCGATTACGCCGCCCGTTCTTGTCCCGATGTTTGGAAATGGTTAGGACGGCCGAAAGGTCTACCTGTGAGTGGCATTAGGGCCCCACCGTACTATTTTAACCATTTCCGCTCATCCAGGCTTGTAACTAGGAGCGTAATTCACCGAGGTAGTTACAATTATACCTTTGCCTTGAGCATTCCACTTGAGCTTGATGTAGACGATCTTGCCCTTCTCAAGATGGAACGCCTTTCTTAATTCCTCATCATCGATCCATGATCACCGAGGATGGCAAGCAACAAACATGAGATCTTCTATAGATAGCGCATTTTGAGCTTGCACAACATATCTTCTTCTCATTTCATCGACCTTGAGGCCGACACAAGCTCCAAGCGATGCCAATGGACAATTCCTACAAGTACAACTTAATACACACATTAGTCCATAAATATTGTCATTAATTACCAAAACCACACATGGGGGCCCACATGTTCTTTCAATCTCCCCCATTTTGGTAATTGATGACAATCCCTTTTAGAGGGTTTATATAAGGAATATTAATGAATAAAATGGTACTACCCCGATATCACATACTACATAAGTATGTGATATTGGTACCACCACCATATATTGAGCAAACTCCCCCCACAATCTATGCAAGTGTGATGAACTTGAATTTCATTGCATATATTGCCAATCATTATTATTGGTGGAGTTTCCTCTATATATACCACATGCTAAGCAACACAAATATGCAAGAGCATGAAAGGCAAATTCTTAAGAATAAACTCAATGCATAAACCAACTTCCCTTAAACCCTCTAAAACTTCTCCCCAATTGGCATCGATTGCCGAAATGGGTGACAAGTTCTAAAAGGCAAATACAGTAATAATTCCTCCAAAGATGTGCCTTCGCACATATCAAATGATGAATACTTGGGAGGGAGTAGAACTACATCGAGGACCCGAAGATTGCCAAAATAAATAAAGTCAAATGATGCAAGCAATTACAAGGTCCAACAAACCATTTGAAAACAACAAATGAGTTCAAATGGAAACTACAAGTTATTATGATATGAGCAAAAGAGTGCTTTAAATAAAAAATAGAGAAGCTTCCCAAGATTTGTACAAACTTTAAAATAGTTGCATTTCAATACAAATTGCAAAAATATGGAATCCTCGCTCCCCCATAAGCATTTAAAACACATCAAATGAAAGATCAAATAAATGCTTAAATAAAATAGAGAAGTTCCCCAAGATTTGTGCACACTTTAGAATTGTTGTATTTCAATACAAAAATGCACAAATATGGAATCCTCACTTCTCCATAAACATTTAAGGCACAATAAATGAGAAATAAGACAAATGAGCATTATTAAATGAATTAGATGAGCTCCCCAAAGATAATGCACCAATTATGATAATTGTATTTGGGAACAAGGTGCATAATCATCGAATCCTCACTCATCCAAGTTTATTTAACAATGCAAGGCATGAGAGAACAAATATGAGTGCCCATATATGCAAACAAGAGGAACTAACACTCATAGGAAATTAAATTTGGAAGCCACTGAAGAATCAAAAGGAATAGAAAGGTTGTCTCCAAGGATTAAAAATCAACTAAAATTATCTTCTCATATGTGTATATGTCTATAAGTGGAAAACATCATAGAGACATATGCCAACAAAGAAATATGCACACATAAATAAGATATACAAGAAGGCATATGAAAAGCAAAAATGAAGTCATAATATATACCAATAAGATTTTTGCTTGAAAGCATGGCCAAAGGCTCAAATCTATCTTATTGTACATTAATGAACTTCAAACACCAACACACTACATATATTACAACTATCACCAAGGGAAAAAGGAGAAAGTTGGAATATATGGAGAAAGGCAACAAGTATCACTAAAACTAGCAAAATCTCACTATTGCACATCAGAGAGGTTGAGGAAAGGATGGACAATTCAATTGATAGATTGACATATTTGGGATTGGTGGATCATATGCATGATTTTGTATAGCCCCAAATAAATGCACTCATCTCAACTTATACACATTTACAATAGAGAGTTCTCTTAAAACCAAGGCTAGAACCACACAAATACAACTACCACAATTCATGCCAAGATGCAACCTACAAAAGGTTGGAAGCAAGATAAATATGCATGAGAAAGAGATACTTTTTACCGAGATATAATTGGTAGGATGTAGAGGATATGAATTCATTGATCATCCTATAGCTTGCCTCAAATTTTCATTAACGCACCACTTCTTCAATATTGAGAGACAAGCATCCAATATATCTCCAATGTACCTATAACATATTTAAGTACAAAAATGGTCCCCAAACTTATTGGGTCCAAAGTAGTTAGTGCAACTACAATACATAGGTGAGACTCCAAATAATTATGTGCATATTGATATGAATTTGAATTTCATGCACAACTTAGCCAACCGGATTTGGTGGAGTTTCCCCTATATATTGGATCAAAGAAAGCAAGCATGCCATGATATAAACATATAGTAAATATGCATGCATAAAGCTTTCAAGAACCAAAAAGAATATACAATTTGAACAAAAACACCAAGTAAATCGAGATTGCACGCACAAGAGTGTGAGACGAAAAACGATGTCCAAATTATATCAAAGAACCAATTCAACACATGAAAGATCACAAATTCAACAAATGAACTAGGCAAAAGCCAAAGAGCAAAAGATATATAAAAACACAAATACTCAAGGATTTATCTCATTCTAAAATTGGAAAAAACATGACACAAGGAATGAGACAAAACCAACTCCAAAAAAGAGCAAGGTTCCAACAAGAAACCAAACTCCCCAAATTTTTCATGATGGCACAAAATACCAAAACGAAAGATTGAGCATCCAAGCACATAAAACTCCATATGAATCAAACAAAGAAGCATAAAAGGATTGTTCTAGATAATATAGGAGAGCTCACCCATAAGTAGTACATTATATAGAATTTTTGGTTTTGAATGAAAAATGCACACAAATGAGATCATCACTACTACCTACATTAAATAGAACACAAGAGGATACCAATAAAAATAAAAGGATCCAAAAGTAGCAAGGAATACATGGGAGCACACAAAACATTTACTTGTCCAAAGATAGGACAATATTAAGCAAAGGCCAAAGTGAATATGATCAATAAAGTCTACCATATTGGTACTAATTGTCCAAGGACAAGAAGAATTGAGAACAATCTTCCCTAGGTAGTTCATACGGATATCCAAGATCATATTCACACAAAGAAGCATGTAACAAAGTATACAAATTAAGTTTGATGCTTCGAAAGAGATTCTTGGTAGCTTCCAATAGTCACACAATCATAGTGATTAGAGTGACTTGAAGCAAATGGTTTCCATGAGAATATAGCGATCTAAATATGAGGAAACACATACCGAAAAACACTCTCATATACAAGATATAAAATATGATCAAAAACAACATTCAAGCAAATTGGAACTTGTATGAGCAAATGTGTCACATAGGTGCTAGATAATTATCAATATCAATTCTAAGTGACACAACCTCGAATATTCACATTTTCTAGGATTTTAATATGCACTAAGCATATGACTCCCCCATAATGTGATACTACCATAAAACCAACACGAGGCAAAATGATACAAATAGAGATAATTAATGGACATTATAAAATTAAATTTCTCATGAGAATTATACCACACAAAGACTAGACAATAATCCAATATAAATACTAGGTGGTATTCCTCATGTACACACAATTTTTAGGATTGTGGAATGCCCAAGCATAACACTCCCCCAAAATGGGATAGTCCATTAATCTCTCACAAGAGCCAAATAAGATATCAAATATAATCAATTAAGGCTCTAATACAAGAAACACACATACATGGTGTGCCACCTAATCATATACAAATATACTTGATATCTCAAGATAATTAAGTGTAAAGCACAACATGTACAAAAGCATGGAAGATACAAAACCAACACATGCACAAGGGGCGAGTAACTTTCAATGTAATGAGTTAAGCATATGTTACTGCAAGGAGGAACATTGGAAATATAATATAATCATGATAATACAAATGTCTTGGCTTGACAATAATAATTGACGAAGATCCCTCAATTCTTTATAATGTAGCCAAGACTCCAATGCCCTCCAAATAACACCTATTGATCAAGTTTTGGCTTGTTGGTCCCCAACCAAGTTGGGTCCTAAGAAGTTAGTCACAATAGGCTTGGCAACCCAAATGGTTCTTTTCTTGAACCCACATTGAGCACCAACAAATTTGGCAAACACATTGCCAACCTCATCCTTACAAAGAGAATAAACGTCATCAATAATGATAGGGTTGGATGAGGAGATACCAATAGTGCATGAGGAACAAATGTGCCCCTTCTCACAGCATATGTTGCAAGTTCTACTCTTGCCATCTTTCTTCTTAGGTGAAGCCACGACTCGAGGAAGAGCTCGAGTAGTCCTCTTAGGTAGAGGCCCGTCGATGACTTGAGGTGGAGCTTGAGGCCGCTTCCCTTGTTGCTTCACACTAAGAGGCTTTTTCTTCAATGGGCAAGATCTAACATGGTGCCCTTATTCCTTGCACTTGAAGCAAACAATGTTGGCCGGATTCTTGACTTGATCTTGGCCATTTTTCTTGTTCTCCTTGTGCTTCAACTTGATAGTGGACTTGTTCTTGACATTGGAGTTGAATCCAAGCCCACTCTTGTCATTGGGGGATTTTTGCACACTCAAGATTTTGTTGAGTGCGACCTTCCCTTGATGACCCCTTTTCAAGTCATTCTTCAAAGTGACTTGAGCCTTGAGCTCTTTGATTTCCTCTACATGGTTAGTTTCAACAAAAGTACTAGAGGAAGTAGATGCTACATTGTTAGAGCAACAAGGCACGGAATGTAATTCATCACGGGATATATCATGGTTGTGAGAGGATGAATTACAAGGACTAGCACATGGCAATATAACATTTGGAGTAGATGTAGTGCTAATGTCCACATGAGGCCCACTAGATGTTACCTTTGACACGATGGCCTCATGAGCTAACTTTAGCCTACCATGGGAGACTAGAAGATCCTCATGCGAGCTTGAGAGCTTAACATGACTTTCTTCTAATTTCCCGTAGTTGCTAGTTAGCAAAGCAAGTTGAGCCTTTAGCTCAACATTCTCCTTCAAAATAGATGCTTCACAAGAAATAGAGTTAGTAGCACAAGCATCATTATTATTAGCAAGAGGTGAGGGCAACTTGTCAAGCTCTTTTGAATATGAAGCTTTAAGTTGCTCATGCGACTCGGTGAGTTTGATGAGATCCCTCTTAACGACCCGAGAGCCATTTTTGAGGTGCTCAAAATCCTCAAGGAGTTTAGCATAAGCAACTTGAGTCTCATCATTTTTACTTTTGAGATCACTTACCAACTCAAGATCTCTATCATGAGATTCCTTTACTCTAGATAGCTCTAAAGCAAAGGTCTCCTCAAGAGATTCCTTAGTGGTTTGTTCCTCTTCAAGAGCTATATTTAGGTTTGCAATTATATTAGCATACTCACACTCAAGACTACAAATTTTATCAACGTTGTTATCATGCACCTCAGTTTGTGTTTCTAACTTATCAATATGTTCTTTGCTCTTAATAGCAAAGTCCAGGACTTCAACAAAGTTAGAGCAAGCAATATCTTTTTTAACAAGGGCACGATAAACAATCTCACCCTTTTCATATAAATCATCAATATCAAGCTCTTCTTCCACATTATCCACATCCTCCTCATCACAAGAGGTAATGGGTTCCAAAGTAGGGGTTACCTTAGAATCCCTAGCCATAAGGCATAGGTGGGTACCAGAAGAAGGTGAAGATGAGATTGCATTTGTGGCTTCATTCAAAACCATGTCTTGGCCCATAGAATCTTTGGTTTCCTCTACATGGTTAGCATCACAAGCACTAGAGGAGATGGAAGCATTTTTATCATGGCAACAAGACAACACAAGCATATCATCACGAGATTTATCCAAGTCATTTCTACATGATATGCAAGGACTATTAACACAAGCATGTAAGAAGTTTGTAGTGCTAGAAGTGTTAAAGTCCAAAGATAGATCATTGCAACTAGATAGAGATGAGGGATTACAAATAGTAAGCACACTATACAAATTGCAATTTCTATCACCACTCACCATATCATTACCTAGTGAAAAGTCACATGTTGGTGAAGTGGTAGAGGATGAGAACTCATCTCGACCGGAAGTGTAAGCAACACAATCATCCTTAATAATGTTGGACACAACATATTTATCTTGAAGTTTTGTCCATAACTCATGAGTGCTCCAAAAAGGAATGATTGAAGAGGTAACTACATATCTCAAAGCATTAACAAGCACATTAGAAGCTTGAGCATCGAGATATAAGTTTTTCTCATCCTCACAAGATAGATTTTTGAAATCCATAGGAGGAGAAAAACCTATATCTACAATACGCTCCAAATTTGGGTCCATGTCCCGAAAATGAATGAGCATGCGATTTTTCCATATATCATAATTTGTGCCATCGAATGTGAACATGTCATTGTGCACTAATCCTCTAGCCGACATCTTTACTCTCAAGGCGGTGAAGCCTAAAATGAGAGACCGGGCTCTGATACCAATTAAAAGGATACAGATATCACCTAGAGGGGGGGTGAATAGGCGATTAAAACTTTTCCTAGAGTGGCTCAACAAAGGAGGAATAAAACTAGTGTTTACTTTGTTAAGCAAAACCTAGGAACTAGTGTTTACTTTGTTAAGCACCAACAACTTATGCTAAGCAATACAAGCAACAAAGTGATAGCAAGATATATATATTACTTCAAGAACGAAGGCTATCACAATGTAAAGTGCATAATTAAAGAGCTCGGGTATAGAGATAACTGAGGCACGCGGAGACAACGATATTTTACCGAGTTCCTCCCAACATGGAGTACGTCTCGTTTGGAGAGGGGTGGTATCAAACCACCAATGCCACAAAAGGCCTCCCTTATTCTCCGGTGAATCTCACCCCAATGGGATCAATCCACGCTTCCACTATCGGTGCACTTGTCGGTGGCAACCGGAACCTCTCACAAGGTTGGGGCACTTCTCCACAACTTAATTGGAGGCTCCCAACAAATGCCACAAAAGTCCACAATGCCACCAAGGCCAAAAAACCGTCTAGGGTTCCAAGAACCCAAGAGGGACAAGCTCCAATGAGTAACTCAAACCAAATCCTCCGAGGAGAACACAAACCGATGCACCAAATGCAAATGGCAAGAACACCACAAAGGTGTTCAAATCCTTCTATCCCAAATTCCACCAAAGCTACAAAAGCTTATGGTGGAATAAGAGAGGAAGAACAATGGAGGAAATCCACAAAAGACTCCAAGATCTAGATCCCAATATGTTCCCCTCACTTAGAGGAGAGATTGATTGGTGGGATTGTAGATCTAGATCTCCTCTTTCAAATCCCTCAAGTATATGCAAGAATCATCGAAGGGATTGAGAGAAAGCAAGCTCAAGAAGGTCAACAATGGAGGGGAAAACTTGCAAGAATGGTTAAGGAACCATTGGGGAAGAAGGCCCTTTATATAGGTCCCTCCAAAATCCAACCGTTGCAGCCTAAAAACGCAATTCCCGGTACTACCTGACTTTTTCCCGGTACTACCGGACTTTCCCGGCACTACCGGACATTCCCTGGGGTTCCTGAGGCGCCAAACGCATTTTTCTCTATGCTCCCCGATACCAAAATGCGGTACTACCGGACCCCGATACTACCGGATCCTGGTCCGGTACTACCGGTCATCACAGAACGAAAACAACCATAACTTTTGCATCCGGACTTCGATTTCGATGATCTTGGGCTCGTTTAGAAAAGGACAAAAACCTATACAAGATGATGCAAAGAAACATCATAGTCCAGCAAGGGAGTATAGATCCAAATGACGAAGTAAAAAACCTTCTGCCGTGCTAGGTACTAAAATGCGGTACTACCACTTTTTGGTACCTAGCCCGGCAGTGGCTTTTGGAAACTTGTCAAAAACCTTCTGCCGTGATAGGTACTAAAATGCGGTACTACCGCATTTTGGTACCTAGGAGGGCAGTGGCATTTGGCAACTTGACAAAACCTACTGCCGTGCTAGGTACTAAAATGCGGTACTACCGCATTTTGGTACCTAGGAAAATTCAAACCTCTATAACTTTTGATTGGTAACTCTGATCGACCCGATTCCAATTGCGTTGGAAAAAGGACAACATGAGCTACCCTATGGAAGGTGAAAATATTGGTTATCACCAAGTGAGAATGTATCATGTATAATAATGTGAGATACCTCACTTGCTGAGAAACCGAAAAGCCGCCAAGATCAAAATCGCAACGAGATACAAACGGAAGATCCGATTTTGATGAACAAGAGATTGTTATGGAGATTACCACAAGATCTATATACTCACATGGATAAGACCAAATAACAACCAAATATGATGATGCAAATATGCAAAGTTTTGAGCTCTCTCCGAACGAAGTGAACAAGTTACTCATTTGAGAGCCCCTCTTGATAGTACGGCTATCTATCCTAAACCCGGTCTCCTACTAACAATATGAGACCGGCAAAAGGGAAAACCTATCAAGATTATACCTTTGCCTTGAGCATTCCACTTGAGCTTGATGTAGACGATCTTGCCCTTCTCAAGATGGAACGCCTTTCTTAATTCCTCATCATCGATCCATGATCATCGAGGATGGCAAGCAACAAACATGAGATATTCTATAGATAGCGCATTTTGAGCTTGCACAATATATCTTCTTCTCATTTCATCGACCTTGAGGCCGACACAAGATCCAAGCGATGAGAATGGACAATTCCTACAAGTACAACTTAATACACATATTAGTGCATAAAGATTGTCATTAATTACCAAAACCACACATGGGGGACCACATGTTCTTTCATCCCCCCTCCGAGTAGGAATTTCCCCGGCAGAAATATCTCTGCTGGAGAGCTCTTTCTCTCTCGGTGTTTTCTGCCCTGCAGAGGTGGCGGAATCTTTCTGTGGTCGGTCTTCGTGTTTTAGGGTTTCGAGGAAACATATAGGCGAGAGGGCGCGACCTAGAGGTGGCCCGCGCCTAGGGGGTGTGGGCCTCCTGTGGCCCATCTCCGCCTCCCCTTCTGGCTTTCATCGTCTTCTGGGAAAATATGATTTCCTATAGTTTTTCTGGTATTTTTTTTATCTTTCCGAGATTGCATCAAAACACCTATTTTTACATCAGAAACCTGACTCCTGCAGTTCATCCTCCAAGAATCATCCAACATGCAAAAACAGATGAAAAGACATAAGTAACACCTCTTAATAAGAAATATATCAATAAATAGAGGCAAATTATGATATACAATGGTGATGCAAATTGGACGTATCAGGGTGCTAGATTTGTTCATGATTGGGGGGCTCCCAGTTGTACGCCCATAAAATAGTACGGAAATTTTTATTCGGAAATTTATTTACTACACGAAAAACTAAAAATAGCCGTACTCCTGCCTAGGCCTGTAGTACATGGCTTCGGGGTCCTCGGGGTAGTCGGTGTCGTCATCACTTGGAGCGCGCAGCTGGACCCTGAGCCCTTTTGCGGTTTGGTAGCATAGGCCGTCGACCAGCGTAGATCGGCGACGCGGTTGCTGTTGCCGAGCAAGGCACGATCCAAAGAGGCGCGCATGGTTGCGCTGCCCCGGGAACTCCTCTGGGTCGCCGGTACGCCCAAGCTGGCACGCCACCATAGCGTACTCCATGGAACCTGCCACCCCGACCTCATAGGCTGGCCAACCCGAGGTGGGGGTGCCCCGACTAGCGACACGGAGGCTAAAAATACGGTTACCGCAGGCAAGGGTGATCTCCTTCGATGGTGTGGCGCATCACAATGGTGAGAGCCTGGTTCGACCACCACAGTCGTCGGCCAGCTTCGTTATGGTTGACCGGAGGAGAGTCGTTGCCCTCATACTTAGCGAGCTATCTTTCCTGCCGATTGGCGAAGAAGGTGGTCCAAGTCGTGGTGTTGTCGGGGCACTAATTGGGATCCATCCGTTGCTCCAGCGTGAGCTCGAGGTAGTAATGGCTCGTGATGGCCATCCGGCGGGCGGAACCACGAGGAGCAGGAGGGACGGGCACCCCTCCAGCACTCAACGCCCAGTCGAGGGGTAGCCGATAGCCCGATGGACATGGGTAGATGGAGGCGCACAACACCTCTGTCTCCTCGAGGGTGAGAAAGGCCCAGTGTGAGTTGTCCATGGTCTGAAAGAGAGGTGTGGATCTGTGGATTACAATGGCGGCCGCCATGGTTATAGAGGGAAAAGGCAAGAAACCTGGGAAGGAAGGGTTGTAAAGGGTGGGAACGATGCGCCTGACTCACTGTCAGGGCTGGCCGCGTTGTTTTCAGCTCCATCCGGCGCCCCCTCTTGCCCCCCTCCGTGTAGATTGGGTTTGGCCTAAAGGTGACGGATAACTAAACAAGCCAGGCCGGGGCGAAAATAAGTTTGGGTGGACGGGATGGCCGCGATTTTGAGAGTTGGCACCCCCATAGCCCTTTAGGGGGGATTTAGGGCCCCCGAGTGGAGATGCTCTAATCCCCACCTAGGCTAAACCCTAGATCTACCGTCACCACCTAACCAACCAGCCTCCATACCACCTACCGCTCAATCCCTCCGCCGCACGGTACACACAACGCATTGACACACACTCGCGCTCACACAGACTTGCACACATGCATACCACAAACTCTACCGCGACATACCCACCCCGCGAGCGACGCAACCCAACACGCTATTGAAGCGCACGCGACGTGGTGGCACACCACACACACGTAACCCCTGCTAACTGCATGGAACCCCACTCCACTAGTCGACCCACTCGCCCTGGTCCCACCCAGATTGACCTGCTGACCGTGTCGCTCCCCATATTCCTCGTTACCCGTGAGACCGCCTCCTCCCTCCCGTCCCTGCTGGCACCCTGCCTCTGTCTACCTCGTCTACCCCTGCCCACGGCCAGCCGCGTGACCCCGGCTCTCTCTTGCCTCGCTTACCACCGCCGCCTCCCTCTCTGGCCATCCCGCGTCCCACGATCGCTGTCTGCAGCAACAGGCACACCACCGCCGCTACCTCCCCGTGGCCTCATTCCTAGACTCCACCCCGTCATCCAAGCCTCGCCGCCACGCTCCTCTGCCTTCCTGTCATCCCGCGCCAACGCTGCCCCTCCCCTGCAAGCAACCGCCGCATAGTGCCCCGCGTCGACCTTGCCATCCCCCATCGTCCACAGATCACACCGACCTCGCCTTCCCCCACCGCCTCGCGGAATCCCAGCATCCTCCGCCACCATAGCAAACCCGCCAAAGCACCACCGCCATTGTGGTCTCCCGCCATGATGCGCCGCCGGTTCCTTGCTGGTTGGCATCGACCTTGCCGGCCTCCCCGACCCCACGCTCAAGCTCGCCCCGGGGCCCACCTGGGGCCTTCCCCTCGTCCTCCTCAACTCTGATTACGGGCCTCCCTAGGCGCCGCCCGAGCCCCTCCCCATCGACCTTCAGCTGCGCTCGCTGAGCTACTCTGTATCATTCCCTGCGTCGCTTTGATCCTGTTCTCCTCCAAGTGCAGCGACCAGGAAGCCACCTCCTCATACCAAGTGCTTCCGCACCCATCCATAGTCTTGGAATCCCGAAATGTTGGTTTCGTGGTGCTGAGTTTGTGGTGATCGGTGATGTGCTATTTTTGTGTGATGGTGAGGTTATCCGAGATTAGCCATGTGTCAAGAACGATAATCCGGATCGACAACGCTCAAGGAAAACTGCTACTTTGACTAAGCTACCAAGATCTTCCTCACGCAATGCAAGGACCTCGATCCCGGAACCCGAAGTTGAAGGCATCACATTCTAAGGTCTCTGACAGGGAATCGAACAATTTCGAGATGGAACCTCAACATCATCAACACGGATCCGAAGAGGATCCCAGATACCATTGGCACCGATAACCAAGCTCTCCTTCCCGAAACCGGTCAAGATGGAACACCAAGTTCTTCATGGATTCGGAGGCCCCGAGCCCCGACCTAGAACCAAAGGGCGGACCCGAATCCCACGAGTCCTCCTTCATGGATCCGACGGCCGAGACACTGAAGACCGATCCCATCGACCCCCCTCGGTGAACCCCAAGATTGCCGACACCCTAAAGTGTGACTCCTTCCCGAGCCCCTATTTTTTATAAATGTTATGTACCTCGATGCATATTAAATATATTCATGCTTGCACACATATTATCATGTGGTTTAGGGGATTTTAGTCGATTCACCTAATAATTAAATATGGATACTATATGCGGGCTATTCTAGTCTCATATTGGCTCCATTAAATTTGTGTAGCGAACCAATGACATATTTAGCCTTGTTAATACAACATTCAAAATTGTAGGGTATCTAAACAACATAAACAACCTAATCAATTGTGGGGACCCGGCTCTGCTTAATATTGCGTAGTCGCATCGCATCTTTGCCATGTCATGCATCGTGCCCGATCTTCTGCCATAGTATTAAATAGTCCACCCAGTGTTTCTTCTAGTGTTCTGCTTCTTCACGAATTAGGCGGATGAGTTGATGTGAGTGTCGACCCGATCTTCGGATGAACCTTTGGCAGTGTTTTCCAGGTGAGCTTTTCCCCATTTACCTATTTTACATTTCTAATATTTACTTCCTCCTATTGATTATTGTTATCTGTGTTGCGATGCTTTATATTCCGTACCACTTTATATCCCTTGCAGCCTATATTGTCATGGACACCTGTGGTTACCTGTTGTTTGGTAGATAGTCGTCCTTTCGAGTCGTAGTTGCTTGCGCAAGTGTTGCTTTATGTCTTTGTTGTTCCATAGTTGTTGGAGGAATGCCTCATGGTTAATGTTGGAGATGATCATGGATTTAACTATAACTTAATATTAAAATGCTCGAGATAGTTATAACTAATGCAGAGGCACCCGTGGGCAAGATATGTTATTTGATTTTTAACCGTTCTCTGGTGTCCCGTAGGACCTCGAGTACTTGATACCTGTTCCTTGACTATCGCACTATCTGCATGTGGGACCATGAATCCCCTTAGCCAGAGCTTGATTAATTTTTTATTTCTTGGGGCCACAAAATAGTTTGGGGATTTATTACTATCATTTACTTATGCCATGATACTGCATTATTTACTACTGTTGCTCGAGGAGCATTTACTACTGTTTAGGTAAGTGGAATGTTTTCGCGGTATCGACAAGCCTAGTCACACTTTCGGGTTCCCAGTCGTTTACAACCATTGACACAACCTCTAGGTCCATTTCGGAGCCAGCCAACTTTGTCACGGGTACCTTAGTGGGGTGGCCCCCTGAAATATTTTATGAATATTGTGATTGCTTTGTCGTGATGCCTCGTTGGGTTTTTATTTGGTTTTTCTAATGTTGATCGTGTGTGTGTTGCTATTTGTGCACCCCTGTAGGCTAAATCTTTTTGAAAACCGTGTTCACGGTTATGGATGACTTGGAGCATAGTATATCGATCATAGATAACTACAACTAAAGTAGTGCTATAAATTTGATTTTTGCATGACTAGTAATCAACTTCACTACAGTGGAATGATTAAATAAAAGTTCCAACAACTAGTGGAAGTGGGTTGTCTCATGCTATTTGTACCTGGTTAGTAAGTATTGCCACTATAGCGGAATGGTCAACTAAAAGTGCCCACATCTTATGATATCAGGATGACTCATGCTATCTATATATGACTAGTAAGTGTTGCAACTATAATGGAATGAATAAAATTCCCAATGGTGTGAGTTTCCTTGGTATGACTTCCTCGTTTGGTATCAAGGGGAAAGTACCAGGATGGATATTTTTGGTGTTATTATCAGGTTGGATACGGCTAGGTCTTTCTTATCCCTATCTGATAGCTGCCAGTTGTGTCGAGTCTCTATAGGTTGTTTAGTGCATGTTGTGCTACCACTTTAGTCCACCATAGTTATGTAGGAGAGAGCCGCCGAATTCTAAGTCTAGCCGTGTACTGGCCTCAGTACTGACCGCTCTCTTTTTCCTTTGCCCTTTGTCGACGCCCCTTTTGTTTTAGGAGGTTTGAAATCGACGTTGTTAGTAGGGTTATCCTTCTGGCTTGGCCTGGACAGGGTTATGGATGCCATTGGTTATTCTTCAGGGCTCTTAGGCGCATTTGCTTCTTATCCATACTCGGATGATGTATCGTTTTCAAGGTGATTTGGATCTTTGTACTGTATATCTGTATTCTTGACTCTTGGAGTCATGTTGTATATATCTGTTCTGTGGGTTCCATCATGGACTAATGTGTAATGGTATTACTTTGTTTTCCACCTGCACGAAAGTGCCTCGTGGGCACCTTTGAATCATTTCTATGCGGGTTTGGCGGGAATCGCTAAAACTTGCATAGGGCCGATCCGAGGGTGTTATAGTTAAGCAGAACCAATTTGGAGGCTCATCTTCTGAAGATTTAGGTTTGCACCTAATTACATTTACTGAAATTTGCGACATGATGTGTATTAAGGATATTGATCCAAATGTTGTTAAATTACGATTGTTTCCTTTCTCTCTTAGAGGAATTGCTAAGGATTGGTTGCTAGCTCTACCTAAGGGCACTATCACATCTTGGGAGGAATGTACTAATCTCTTTATGACTAAATTTTTCTCCGATCTATAACTATGCAACTAAGATCCAATATTACAAGTTTTAGACAAGAAGACCATGAGCCACTAGATCTTGCAAGGGAAAGGATGAAAGAAGCTGTAATGAATTGTCCTAGTCATGGGATGGAAGAGTGGGTTATATTTCATTTATTTTATAATAGCCTTAACCCAATATCTAAGTCTATGCTAGATACTGTAGCAGGAAGAACAATCTTGGGAAAGCAGGTGAGTGTTTTAAAGAAATTACTTGATGATATGAAAAATAACCATGCTCAATGGCATGTGGAAAGAACCTCAAAGAGGTTGAATTCAATCACCAAGGTAAACAATGAAGATTTTACTGCAAAGGTAGATGAATTACTTAATATAGTAAAAGGTAAGGAAGATACCCCAAGTTAATGCTATCTCTACCGATGTTAATGATGTTAAATTGATAGCTCATAGTCCATATAACCATGCATGGAAAAATCAAAACTTTTCTTCTAATGTTCAAAAACATTATTCTAATCCTTTAGGAGCTCTTTATAATAACTTTGATAATCATAATGGAGCAAACCATGGAAATCACTCGTTTGAACATACTATTAGAAATTTTATGCAATCTTAAACCGAGCAAAATAATATACTTATTAAAATCACGGAGAACCATGAGACTAGTATTGGTAAATTATCTAATCAAGGCATTGCAATTAGAAATGATGTGTAGGCTCTACAGGAAAGCACAAAGACCATGGAATCTCGATTGGGAAAGATATCCGAGAGCCAAGATCTCATACTTGAAAACTCGCTGGAAATCCCGAGCCAAATCCGGTGGAAGATCTCATGATGATAAGGTTCGAAAATAATAAAGACAAGCCTAGAGAGCTAGACTATAGCAACGCACCAACACCCTAATATACTATGAAAGATCTACTAAAGATGATCACCATGAAGAATCTCGGTATTGAAAAAGATAATGATGCTACTTATCAACAATTTATTCAACAAGTAGCATCTAAAGTTAGAGGGTTAGAAATGGAGTATAAAAGACTAGCTGATAAGATTCCTGTTAAGCTATATGATATATTTGAGCCCACTATTAAAATTAAGATTGGATTTAATGAGATATCTGCATTTTGTGATCTTGGTGCAAGCGTATCAATGAATTCCAAGAGCTTATTTGATAAAATAAATTTGGGTCCATTTACAACTACTGAAATGAGGCTCCATCTAGCTGATTCTACATATAAACAAGCTGTTGGGATTAAAGAAAATATAGTAGTAGATTTTAAAGGCAGTCCCACACTTATTGATATTTATATAGTGGACATGCCCGAAGATCTCATAGCTCCTATAATTCTAGGTAGGCCATTCCTAAGAACTATTAAATCCTTAAACAATTTGAATGAAGGGAATGTGAGAATAAGACTACCATCTAGAGATCGTTTTATAGTCCACTTCCCTAGGAAGAAGAAGGGCACGCCTAATAATGAAGATGATGGTATAATCACGTTGAAAGATAATAACTTTAGAGTGGTTGTTCCACTCACGAAACCTAAATGGTCACCATCTGGGTCAAGCTAATTATCCTTAACTAGAAGAGCTTCAAGGGAGGAAACCCATGTGAAATAGAAGTTTGTATTCTTGTGTTAGTTCTGTTTTGTTTTTAATAAAGAGTGCTCAAGAAGATATTTGGAGAGAGGAGAAGAAATTAAGGTAATCCTCGATTTTATATTTGCTAACACATGGCCTTAAGGTATTTCTGATTTTTACAAATCCTATTTTTTGTTATTTTTCCTTTTTCTAAGATGTGCAAAGGCGCACAAAGCTACTAATCAAATTCCTCAAGATTTTTTAGCCTACAGTTGGCAAAACGACCACTGGTCTGGTGGGAAATGCCCGTATCGTGCACCCGTACCACATCGAGGCGTTGGAAAATATAAGGACCGATTTTTGCCGCAGGACACAGTCATCATAACAACCATTGATATGGTAAGACGCGGTTGTACCGCCCGCCCATACCATATCCTCGAGCGAATATCAAAATTGAAGCAAACTTACTGGCCGCATAACGACCAGTAGTACGGGCGCGTGCTTCCGTACCGCGCGCCCGTACTGAGTTCACCACTGGAAGGGTTTCATCAACCCCAAGGTATGTAGTCCCAGTCCATGTAAAGAATCCTTGTAGACCCATTCCCCTTTGGCAGCAATATGGTAGCCCTTTCCGCCCAAAGATTGGGGGATAGTCCTGATGTCACTATACAAGGGGAGCCACCCCTACCTTAGGAGGGGATCAATCCTTGCGATCTGAAACCCTAAGTTTACATTCATCATTGTACCCTCACGAAGGACTGTGAGCCACCTCCTTTAGAAACACACCGGTTTTTCGGGTTTAGAAAATGGAAAGTCAGGATTTCTCCAAATGACCACGAACACTCTAGTTGGAGGAGTTGCTTGCGATGCTGAGAGGGAGCTAGGTGCCAGGTTTGGGCTCAATCCATGGAGTGGTTCCATGTTCTGGGCATTGAGGGCGGGATATAGGGTTGAAATCCATGTTAACTCACACTCGATAGACATCCTGGTGGTGTCTTGGGTGCCAAAGGACCTAGTATGCCTTGCTTATGATTTTATGAGGGTAGTGGTTCACATGCAAGGGCTCCAAGAACTATTTTACATTTTTATGATATTTTTAGATTTTGTTTGGTGCTGTCCAAAAAAATGGCGAAACCAGCCGGCATCCGCGGCAACGCAAGGGTCGGTGCAATCTTGGACCCAGTCATGCATCTAGCCTAGGTACCCCATGGGGCATCCTAAACAATATTTTCCTGAAAATTGAGAGTGTCTTATAAGGTACCTACAGTTATAAACCGCATTTACCGGGCCGTAACTCAAGAAAAAATAAAGTATATGATTGCACCACGAGATAAATACCCACCTCCCGGGAATGGCCATGCACCATGGTGTAGCATGCGTAAAAATTTCCTCGGGCCCTTGGGCACACCCTAATCTTGCACGTTCTTTGGAAAAACACCGGTTTTTCAGGTTCATAAAATAGAAAGTCAGGATTTCTCCAAATGACCAAAAAATATCTAGTTGGAGAAGTTGCTTGCGATGTCGAGGAGCTCGGTGCTGGGTTTGGGCTCAATCCATGGAGTGGATCCATGTTCTGGGCAGCGAGGGGGATCTATGGTTCAAAGCCATGTTAACTCACACTCGATAGACATCCTGGTGGTGCCTTGGGTGCCAAAGGACCTGGTATGCCTTGATTGTGATTTTATGAGGGCACTGGTTCACATGCAAGGGCTCCAAGAGCCGTTTTCACATTTTTATGATTTTTTAGATTTTGTTTTGTGATGTCCAAAAAAACAGTGAAACCCGCAGGTGGCCGCGTCAACGCAAGGGTCGGTGCAATATTGTACCCAGGCATGCATCCAACCTAGGTACCCCATGGGGCATGCCAAACCATTTTTCCCTAAAAACTGAGAGTGTCTAATAGGGTACCTATAGTTAGAAACCGCATTTACCGGGCCATAACTCAAAACAAAATACAGAATATGCTTGCACCACGAGATAAATACCCACCTCCCGGGAATGGACATGCACCATGGTGTAGCATGCGTGAAAATTTCCTTGGTCCCCTGGGCGTGCCCTAATCTTGCACCTCATTTGGAAAACACCGGTTTTTCGGGTTTAAAAAATGGAAAGTTAGGATTTCTCCAAATGACCATGAAATCTAGTTGGAGAAGTTGTTTGCGATGCAGAGAGGGAGCTAGGTTCCGGGTTTGGACTCAATCCATGGATTTGGTCCATGTTCTGGGCAGCGAGGGTGAGGATATAGTGTTGAAAGCCATGTTAACTCACACTCGATAGACATCCAGGTGGTGCCTTGCGTGCCAAAGGACTTGGTATGCCGTGCTTATGAGTTTATGTGGGCAATGGGTCACATGCAAGGGCTCCAAGAGTTGTTTTCACATTTTTATGATTTTGTAGATTTTGTTTGGTGCTGTCCAAAAAGAGGCGAAACCCGTTGGCGGCCACAACAATGCAAGGGTCGATGCAATCTTGGACCCAGGCATGCATCCAGCCTAGGTACCCCATGGGGCACCCCAAACCATTTTCCTTGAAAATTGAGAGTGCCTTATAGGGTACCTATAGTTAGAAACTGCATTTACTGGGCCGTAACTCAAGAAAAATACTGTATATGCTTACACCACGAGATAAATACCCACCTCTCGGGAATGGCCATGCACCATGGTGTAGCATGCATGGAAATTTCCTCGGTCCCCAGGTGGCGCCCTAATCTTACACCTCTATTGGAAAAAACACCGGTTTTTCGGGTTCAGAAAATGGAAAGTCAATATTTCTCCAAATGACCACAAAATCTCTAATTGGAGAAGTTTCTTGCGATGCCGAGAGGGTGCTATGTGCCGGGTTTGGGCATAATCCATGGAGTGGTTCCATGTTTTGGGAAGCGTGGGGGGGGATCTAGGTTGAAAGCGATGTTAACTCAAACTCCATAGATGTAACATCTCAAAAATATTGATGAGGATCAAATTCTAATTAACCAAAATTAGGGTTAACAAAAGCTTTTATTAATTAAACCCTATTTTAATGCATGTTGATGCGTCTCAGTTATAGAGCTTCATTGGGAGACCCCAAGAGGAAGTTATGATGAGCACAGCGACAAATTTTCCCTCAGTTATGAAACCAAGGTTATCGAACCAGTAGGAGCAAGGAAACAACTCCAAGTTGTTGCTAGCAACTTGGAATCCTGCACAACACAAACTCAAGACTTTGCCCCAACTTACAGTGAGGTTGTCAATCTCACTGGTTTGCTGAAAACAAAGGATTAAATGTATAGTGTGGAAGGTAATTATTGCTTGTAGAAAGTAAACGGTAACAGTAGATGATATAACAATGGTAAAGATTGGACCGGGGTCCACAGTTCACTAGAGGTGTTCTCCTTAAGATAAATAACATAACATGCTGGGTGAACAAATTACATCGGGACAATTGACAGGAACTGAGCAAGGCATAACAAAGAAAATACTAGACATTCATGATTCCTATGAGATTTAATTGGGCATTACAACAATATACATAGACCTCCATCCAACTACATCTATGACTAATAATCCACCTTCAGGTTATCGTCCGAACCACCTCCAATATTAAGTTGCAAGCAACGGATAATTGCATTAACTAATGTGTGTAAAGTAAACAATAAAATTGTGCCATGAACAAAATATTGTTGTTTTCTCCCTAGTAGAAACAACACATCTATAACCTTAGATATTTCTGTCACTTCCCCAGATTCAATAGAGGCATGAAAGCACTATCGAGCATAAATACTCCCTCTTGGAGTCACTAGCATCTACTTGGCCAAGATAGCTACTAGAAACGGGGAGCATGCAAGATGTCAAACAACACAAACATGATAGAATCAATAATCAATAAGACATGATAAAATCAATAATCAATCTGACATAGTATCTCAATATCCATCGGATCCCCGCAAACACAACATGTATGATTACAAATAGATGATCTTGATCATGAACAAAGCTCACAAAATCTAAACATGATAGAACAAAGGAGGAGAAATAACCATCTAGCTATTGTATGGACCCATAGTCCAAGGGTGAACTACTCACGCATCATACCGGAGGCTGGCATGGTGATGAACAAGTCCTTCGGGATGATCTCTCCCCTCCGGCAGGGTGCCAAGAAGAGCTTCAGATCCCCCCTGATCTAGTGACGATGGTGGCGGTGGCTACGGACTGTTTCGTGGAGATCTGATCGGGTACATAGGGTTCTGGCATTGGGGGGCTTTTATAGGCAAAGAGGAGAGGCTGGAGGGTGGCCAGGGGGCCCACACCCTGCCCAGGCGCGGCATAGGGTGGGCCCGCGCCTTGGGGGTGCGGCCACCCTCTGGCGCCCCTCCGGTCGCCCTTTGGTCTCTGTGTTCATCTCAGTAAATTATTGACTTTGGCTTTTGTCTCATCCAATTCCGAGAATATTTCCTTACTTGCTTTTCTGAAACCCAAAACAGCAAAAAACAGGCAACTGGCACTGCAGCACCTTGTTAGTAGGTTAGTCCCAGAAAATGTATAAAAATACCTCAGTGTGTAGACAAAGCATAGCAAAGTTGATACTAAACAAGAATGGAACATCAAAAATTATAGATATGTTTACGACGTATCAAGCCTCCCCAAGCTTAACTCCGGCTCGTCCTCGAGTAGGTAAGTGATAAAAAGAATATTTGTTGAGGTGACATGCACCATCACAATCTAGATCAAACCATTTTCAAAGCATTGAAAGCTGGGATCAAAGTACTCTAAACATGACCATGAAAGATGATGTTCTAACAATAAGACATAGTAACTATGTTCCAAAACCAAGGCGTTTCTCTAACACATAAACATAACTCCATGGACTTACAAGCTCCCCTTTTATTTCACACCACCGACATCCACAAACAAAAGATCATGGTATCAACTGGGTAAATATTTACAGGTGTTAAAACCGTTCCCCGTGACAGCACGGTTCTTCTAATTCCCAACTTATAAGTGCAAGCATATACAACATAGATGACACAATGGTTCAAGTTTATTAGGGGCAAGAAAAATAAAGTGTGCCATCAAGTTTGCGGGAGATTTAATCACTAATTTTCACATAACAAGTTTAATTTGGAAGATAGATAAAACAAGAATATACTTGGAATTGTGTAGCACACAATGCATAGGAATTTATAGTGGACTCTTTGGAATAACTTGGTTTCTTGGGAGTTGGATGCATGAGTAGATCTTACTCAATACAAGTGGAAGGCTAGCAAAAGACTAGGAGCGACCAACTAAGAGAGCAATAATGGCCATAATCATGCAGAGTGACAAAACATTATCAATCAAAGCATAAAGTGGTACCACAAGTCAAAAACTAAATGATCATAGAGGCTAAGGTGACTGGATAGTCATAACATGGTGTAAGCATGTGCCAAGTCAACCCAAACATAGAATCAAAGGAGAATACCAAAATATTATGCTTTTGTATGCTAAAACAACGCATGATTCTTGCAAGGCACATTAAGCAATCTCGATTGTTTGGAACAAGCCATGCTACAGCAATAATCACGAAGCATAAGGTCAAAACAACATCTAGCATGATATGATAAAGTCTAAGCCATAGTCAAAACAAGCTCCCTTTTGTACCACTATAAGCATGAAACTTTCTACTCCTTTCCAACACCAATCAACTTATTTGAAACATCACAGCGAAAGCGGGGGTCCAACTACTTTATTCAAGAAAACTAAGAAAACAAAAACCAAAAACAAAACGTTGTAAATCAGATATCAACTATAGTGGGAGAGGCAGACACCCGCTAGCCAATTATGCAAAACGAGTTGCATGTCGAGCGTGGAATAGGTATCATGTGCGAGGACATGTAAAGTTTGTCCAGGACGCTTCATCCCACTATGCCACCAATATCGGAAATACAAGATATCTAGAATAACAAGAATTATCAACGCCCACATCTCCATGTGTTCTAACCGTACAAAGCATCTACGCATAGACATAGCTCTGATGGCACTGATGGGGTTTGTTGCATAGAAAATAAAAGATTTCCTATGGTTTGTAACTGCCGAGATAGAATCTAGGCAATACTTTATAAAGATTATAGATGGACTCACCCTCGTAGACCGTAAGCGGGATAACGTACCTGCAAACAAACATGGTTGATGTAGATGGTACACGACCATCCTCAAGGACGTGTAGACGATTAGCGCCACAGACGGGCAGCGCCTCCGTATTCAGTCACACATCCGGTGTGCCGACGACTCCTCATCCCTAGCTCTAGACGGACAGCAGAAGTAGCGGATCCACGGAAACTCCAACAACGCTATGCCATGGTAGTGGTGGCGGAGTGGAAGGTTTAGAGTAGGGCTTCTCCAAGCACCTTTTCTAGTGGAAATGAGGCAAGCATGGGGAGAATATGCCAACCTTGGGGAATGTGATAGAGAGATTGTGAGAGAGTGTGTGTGGAGAGGAGGAGGTGGCCACCTCCTTTTATAGGCGCCATGCGTCTGCCCCCTCCCCTCCTCTGATTCAATCTCCATTAAAGCACTTTAATTCCCTTAAAGGTCTATTAAAACACTTTAATTCCCTTAAAGGTCTTTCTGTTAAAGCACTTTAATTCCATTAAAGCACTCTAATTCCCTTAAAGGTCTATCCATTAAGGCTATTCTTAGTGGAAGTAATTTGGGTAGTAACATAGAGCTATATGCATTGCCACCTAAGCATTTAGATGACACATCATGCAATTAAATGATGAGAGAGGGGCTTGTGGTAACTATATATGTTACCATAACATCACATATTCAAGAAACAATAAGTCTACATTGCAATAAATAAGACTTTTCATGATACCACACCTATGTTATTTTACACTATGAAGGTAGTAACTTAGACTAGTAACATATGCATGTTGCTACTCTAAGTTACTCCCCCACTATGACCAGCCTAAAGCACTCTAATTACATTTTAATGGAACTCAATTTAATGAACACTTCATTTAATGAGTACTTAATTTAATGAACACATTAACATTTTGATCCCTTGCTTTTTTTTTGATACCCCGAAACTATTTCGGCAGATTTTGCAGGACAATTTTCTGTGATGTCCATTGACTTCCCCTATGTTCCCTATCCGCTCAAACGCGTCGGTTAACCTTAAGTGTGTCTCCCTATGGGTTTGGGAACTATGTAGACATGATTGAGACTTTCTCCGATCAATAATCATTAGCGAGACCTAGAGATCCATAATGACTCCCACTAGTTCCTCAAAGATCTAATGATCGTCCGAACCTCTTTCGCTGGAATCAAATTCCTTTTGTGTCGTGATATATTACTTGTCCGAGATTCGATCACTCAGTATCATATATACCTTGTTTAATCTCGTTCCCAACAAGTACTCTTTTTCTCGTTCCTATGATATGGAATTCTAGTGATCAAATCACTTGCTTGCAAGGCTATATCAATGTGATATCACCGAGAGGGCCCTGAGTATATCTCTCCGTCATCCGATGCACACATCCCAATCTTGATGCACGAGCCTCGACTGACACTTTCCTAATACCTGACGACACCTTTATAATCACCCTGTTACGGTGTGATGTTTGATGTAATCAAAGTACTCTACCGGTGAAAGTGATTGACATGATCTCATGGTCTAAGGACATTGAATTACTACGAATGTGATAGCAATTTAAACTTGATGACATGATCGTATTGCTACATCTACTTCGGGTGACTGTTCATCATAGCATTCTCCAATGATATGACTCTATTATTAACAACATCCATTGTTATGACCAGGAAACCTTTGATCATCCATTAATCAACAGGCTAGTATAAAGAGAGGCTTTACTAGGAACCATTTCTGTTTATAAGTCACACATGTATTAATGTTTCCTTATTAATAAAATTCTAGCATGAAAATAAACATCTATTATAAACCTGGAATAGCATAATAACAACTTTTTCATTGCTTCTCAGGCATATTCCTTTCACACATGTGTCTTGTGGTCAATCTATTTCTAGTAAAGGCAATACAATGATTTATGAGATTAAACCGATAACTGTATTTACGATGCGTTTTAGGGTATCTCATGTTTTGGTATATCCTTCGTCGTTGTTTTCCAACAACTCTGATCACATATGACACCGGTAAAACCACAATCACATTGTCATTTTCCCCATAGTTAGGTAACAGAAGCTATCATTGACATACATACTATTCATAGAGGCATGACCAGGAATATCTTTATATGGTGTTTATCATCCCACAGATGTATTAGGGTTTTCCTCCAAATACACATTATTTGGAACTAATACAATTATAGCATAGAATGATAAACTTAATTATGAAACAGAAATATGAATAATAACACATTTATTATTGCCTCTAGGGCATATTTCCACCAGTCTCCCACTTGCACTAGAGTCAATAATGTAGTTTAAATTTAGTATTCTAACACCTATGGCATCCCGGTGATGTTCATGCTTTGCAAGTGTGAGTAACTTTGTCAATGGATCTGATAAGGGTTCGACTCGTCAATTCCCATTGTTATGGAGTTTTACCCAGGTTCAGGCTCCCGGAGGGAAAACCCTACTCCTGCTTGTATGTTCTTGATTGCGGCGGAACTGAAGGTTACCAGGGGTACGCAGATGCGATATGGGGTGAGGTGTGTGTATGAGGTGAGTTCGTCCTTCTCGTCGTGCCCTCCTGGCCTTTATATAGATAGGCCAGGTCCTGGGGATAGGTCGAGTCAGTTACATATTAGGGTTGAACCCTTTGAAATTCTATCTACATCTAGAGTAGTCCTCCAAGGAGCCAAACTTGCAGTGGGATTGGGCCACCCGAAATATCCGTGGGCAGCAAGTCTTCACGTGGGCCTTCCTTGGGATGGACCCGGTACACCAACGTTATGCACATGTAGGTTATATCCATGTTAGTAACCCCCGAGTGTTCAGCTGAATAGTAGATTCAACTGGAGACTCTATAATATTTTGGGTTCTTCTCACTCGAACATGTCTTTCGAATGATCATGTTAGTTCATAGGGATTGTTGATACGTGTGCCTGACTCATCCGACGGATCAGGGCCAGTTAACTGTCATAGGACAAAACAACACGATCTTTTTCAGACTCGAGTCCCCGGACTCGAATCCAGAAAAAATGCTGGTGTAATTCGAGTCAGGCCGTTGAGGTCTCCTACGAGTCGAATCCCAGTGATTTTCAAGTGATGTACCCAATGCATCAGTCAGGATTTTCATCCTGTCTGTTGACACGGGAGTTTACTGGAAGAGCGCAGTCTGGTGCATTACCAAGCCATCAGACGATATCTATAGGGATTATCTTTGCATCGTAGACACAGCATCCGATGTTTTATCACCGCGGAGGTGTTTCAGGTGACAAAGGAGACTGCTTCTCACTTAGCATTAATTTGGGCAAAGTTGGCAAAAAAGATTTTTGTCGTATTTGATCCGAAGGATCTCACTCGAATAGTTCATAGGGTGCACACCAGCGCTCCCTATGGGAGTAGCCCCTGAGTATCTGTTCAAGTCGTAGACTTGAGCAGAGGCTTTAGTTCAATCGTTCACGTTTTCTTTGATTACCTGTCCGAAGGACGCATTTTTTCGAATGTGCGACCAGCTCTCCCTATGGGAGTAGCCCCCGAGTTCGTAGTGGAGTCGCAGACTCGACGTAGGACTCGAAGATCTTTTCGAGGTGATTTTACTATTGTGATTTGTCAGGTGCGCGGCCAGCGCTCCTAATAGGAGTATCCCCCGAGTAGTTGGTTGAGTCGTAGACTCGAGTTAGTACTTTATCCTCAATCGAAATCTTTGAGCCGTTGCTGGCTTTGTTTTGATGACGTCATTGCTGACGATTGGTGAGCTCAACCGTCTGCGGCAGCAGAGATGATGCGATAGGACGATTGTGGGTCCCAGTGCCTAACTTGAATTTGACTAGTCACGCCTAATCATGGCGAAAGTTACGGCATCTCCTCGATCTCCGTGCGTAGTGGACGGCGTGCTTGCGGCGGTTCAGTTTGGTGCTGACACATGGACGGTGAAATCTGGGGAATGCATTAGGGCTTCCGCATCGATGGTTCTGCTTCATTGTCCTCGCCCCTTTTATATCATGGGGCAAACAGAGAGGTTTACCCCTTCGCCATTTGCCTCTGCTTTCGACATTGTTGCCATTTCTTGAGCTCTTGAGCACTGGAAATTCTCCGTGTATTTCCTTCCTCCTTTCTCCGTGCACACCACCAAGCTTGCCGCTCCTCGATGGTCAAGTAAAACAAGAGCTCCTCCTCCGCAGCAGGCTCGAGCGCCGCTGGCGCCAGCAAGAAATTTGCTGCTCCGAGCTAGACCACCGATGGCGGGTGGCGGCACACGGCGATATGCGAATCGGACTTGCGCAAATTGCGTGAGGCCGACTTGATTTTGAAGACCAAGGAAGACGCCATCCTACCGGGCCAAGAGGTAATCCCACGCCCACCCGAAGGGTTTCGGGTTATGTTCTACGCCTTTGTCATCCGTGGTCTTTCTTTTCCCGCCCACGAATTTCTTCGTGGGCTTCTTTTTCTCTATGGGATTCAGTTACATCATTTGTCTCCCAATTCTCTTCTCCACATCGCCTGCTTCATTCCCCTTTGCGAATGCTGGCTCGGTATCGAGCCGCACTTTGGCCTCTTCCGGAGGCTACTCCGTGAAGAGGCAATCTGGCACCGGTGGTGTTTATCCACTGGGAGGATGCAGAATTTCTATCCGCTCCTCTGTCCAGTTCTTCTCTTTCTATCTTTGCGAGTCCGTACAGCAGTGGCGGAGGAATTGGTTCTACGTCTGCGACGTCAAGCTGGACGGTCAGCACTACGGGCTCGCCCCCTTCGACTCCACCTAGAATATCACCCGAAAGTGTTCATGGTCGAACGATATTTTGGAGGGTTAGTCTGAAGAAGTGGAGAATCTCTACCAGCGGGTGGAGGCTCTTCAGCTGGTGGCAGGAAAAAAGGTCAATGGTGTCGACATCATTTGCACCTTCCTCAAGAGCCGGGTGCAGCCTCTCTAAGCGAGGGTGCACCCAATGTTTTTGTATGCTGGCGTCAGCGACCCGACAAGGGTACTGCCGGAGGAGATGTCTTCGGCTGACCTTGATAGGGCGCTTCGGCTGCTTCCGAAGTACAAGGCCGACGAGGACCTCCCGGGAAAGTCCTTGACTGCCCCTTTCAGGGCCAAGAAAGCAGTCCCCCAGGTGAAACCTTTAGCGCGTAACGCTTTTTCGAGTGCTTGTTGCTTGCTATTATTACTTATCTTGCTTCATCTCTTATCTTCCATTTGTAGGACTGCAAGGTAGCGATGATGATGCCTCCTCTACCTGAGAAGTATACGGTTGCGCCGGACAACGAGGAGACGGAATTCGACTCAGAGCTCCCCCCTACGCATTCTCCTTCCCTAGAAGCCCCCGAGCCGAGTGAAGGGAGGACCCGAAAGAGGTCTAGGAGCGAAACTTCGGATGGGGCGATGCCACCAACACTGAAGGGTCCCTCCTTCCTCGAGCACCCCGGCGGGGATGAGGGTGCGACCTCCGCCCCCATCACCGTTGTGCCTATTTGGGCGATGGCCCCACAGCCGCCGGCCAAGAAGAAGAAGGAGAAGAAGGAGGCTCATGTCTTCAACTTGTCAGACATACCATCATAAGTTGCTCTGACTGAGTCTTGTTAATCTTTTGATATGCTAAGTTTTAGCCCGTTGTTGATTTGGTTCTTTGTGAGTGCTAGTAGCAATCATTCAGAGGAGTCCCTCGATGAGGAACCCGAAGAAATGTTCACGGAGTCAAAGCCAGTGTCTTCGCCTTCCCAGATGGTGGCCAACTCCGACGACAATCATTCGAGCTCCCTGAGGGAAGGGACTCATGCACTCGTCGCTCGGAAGATTCAAACAAAACCTTCGAAGTCCAGCGCTGATCACATAAGAGCCGTTCTTCTTTTATGGTGAGGTGGAGCCCGCGAGTCCTTTTGTTCATCAAGTTTGTTGTTTTATTCATAGCCCTTTATGCGTGATGCCAACCGCCTGATTGAGCAGCACCTTTCGTTGGAAGGCAAGCTCAAGCAGCTCCCAGGTGCGTAGGTTTCTTCTTGCTTGATCTCGAGTGCTCCAGCATTTTCTTTGTGTTCATCCTTTATTGCCCAATGCTACAGATGAGAACAACTATGCTCTCCGCAAGCTGAATGCACTCGAAAAGAGTCTCGGCAAAGCAGAGAAGCAGGCGAAGGATGCTGCTGAGGCCCTCCAGCATCGGTAGAAGGAGGCTGAAGATCATGAGCAACAGCTTGCAACTGTCACGGCGTCGCGAGAGAAGTCCATGGCAGAGAAGTTCATGGCTACTGCCTAGGCGATATCTGGTAAGCCAGCTTGGTCTTCTTTGGGTGTTCCGTGTCTTGGGTGATCTATTTTTCCTCATTTGAATGTTTTTGTTGCATTTCTTGCCAGATGCTTCTAGTGTTGCGTTTGATTGTTGTGCGCTGGAGCACGGGGATCCCCTGGCAGATGTTGCTGTGGCGATCGAAGATCGATGCTCCTCTGTCGTGGGCTCTCTCAACAAGGCCAAAAAGGTGCTTGCTTGCTTCTACAAGGAGATCAACCTCAAAGGCATCACCCTCGAGGACGTCGACTCGCTCACGGAGGCTCTGGCAGATGCTCCTCCTGCGAAGTACAAGAACACGCAGAAGGGGGTCGGTGCTGCTATAGGGCTGGTGATGGCGATGGTGTCCGGAGCCCAGTTAGATCTGACGCAGGTCACGTCTAGGATGCCGATAGCGGCGGATGGCTCTGAGGCAGCGGTTGCCACCTTCGCCTCCCGCTTCAAGAATTTTGGGCCTAAGATGATAGATCTCCTGGCTGACTAATCGTTGGAGTAGTAGCGAGCAGCCAAGAGTAGGCAGTCTGGATCCGAAGCTGCTCCAGGTGCTGGATCTTAGGACCTTTCTGCTTTGTAGCTATTCTAGCTTTCCTTCTTTGTTTTGCATATGTAATGCCTTTGTGCGGAACAAGTGTCACTCTGCCATGTAGTGGCTTAATTTGTGTATATATGAATACACCTTTTGACTGTTGTCAAGTGTTGTGATATTGATGTTTGACTGTGCATCTTTAGGGTCCTTCGGGTGCGGTTCCGGTGGTTACACCTTCTCTTGCGCATGGCGCTCGCCCGTCATTGAGCAAGTCATCGCAGTTACCGTTTTTGCATGATCGCGTCCGAAGCTTGGAGAAGGACATCCTCAGCATCCGTGGTCATGCGGATGTGTGGAAGTCCAAGGTCGAGTGAGCCATTGCTAGAGAAGAGTTTCTGCTTGAAGAATTTTGGCAGATGGGCGAGCAACTCCAATGTAAGCCCTCTCGAACCGTTGCCTCCTCAAGTGTGCCAATTTTTATGTTAGCTCACCCGTTGCATTGTGCAATTGTGAATCTTCTTCCAAAGGAAGAGAAGGAGCACATGGAGATTCGAATGAATTGCTTGACGCAACAAGAGCTGGAGGCCGACGGTTTCTTCTGGATGAACCGCGATTGAGCGATCGTCCTTGCGACGGTGCAAGATCGCGTCCATCAAGTTCTTCGGGTGATGAAGCGAGCGAGGGCGTCACTCGCGATGATTTGGGCCACCATGTTCCCTCTAGATTCTGCACCTTCTACCTTTCTAGGCTTGCTTCGGAAGTTTCGAGATGCAGGTCACGTGAAGGAGCTGATGCGCCATCAACTGGTGGCGGGTGTGAAGGCAGCCTGGTCTCTTGTTCGACTGCATCGCCGTGATGTCAATCTTGCGAAGATAGAAGCTAGGCCACCTCCACCTCCTGATGGCATGGGATGGGATATGTGTCCGCACTATGTGGCGGTAGTGCAGTATGCCGAAGAAATTGTAGATGTGTTTGAGGAGCGAACAAACGTTCTGCTCCAGCATAGTTAAGTCTTGTAAACAAAAAAACGAGATAATGTAAAGTTTGTATTTGTTCGAGTGGGCTTGTAATGCCCTTTTAAAGTTTGTATGTATTGGCATGTAGTGCATTGTATGATTATAGAGTATGCATGTCCTTTTCGTTAGCCTGACGTGGTCAGCTACTCAGGTTATATGCGTTATTGTCAATCGACGAAGTCGTATGGTGAGGCGTAGCCCCCGAGCGTATTTTAGCGATAAATAATATAAGGGAGATAGATTTGGGCCAAGGAACTTGGCTTTTATTCATCGTAAGTGAGGAGGTACATTGTTTGGCTGAATAGCCTTGCTAAATAGCCTTATTGAAAGTAAAGGGTAACTAGAAGTGTCGTAAACGTGTGATGTTCCAGGGGTTGGAGTATTCGACTCCTGATTCGACGTCCATGAGACGGAAGACGCCACCTAGGATGACTTCAGTGATGATGTAGGGTCCTTCCCAGGGTGACTTGAGCTTATTGTGCCTTCCTGCTTGAGTCGCAGGACGAGGTCTCCTTCGACAAAGGACCTTGGACGCAGCCGGTGGCTGTGGTAGTTGTGGAGGCTCTGATGATACACCGTTGAGCGGGCTGCGGTGATGTCGCATGCCTCATCCAGTGTGTCGACCGCGTCTTAGACGACGACCCGTGGGGCCTTGTAGCGTACCTCGGCAGGTAGCATAGCTTCAGATCCGTGCACCATGGAGAAGGGTGTGTAGCCGGTTGAGCTGTTTGGTGTTGTGCGCAGGCTCCAAAGAACGGAGGGTAGCTCGTCCGCCCAGGCTCCCGCAAGACATTCGAGTGGGCGTAGCAGACGCTTCTTGATGCCGTTGCTGATGAGGCCATTGGCCTTTTTGACCCGTCCGTTGGTCTGCGGATGCGCCATAGAGGCGTATGACAGGTTGATTCTGAGGTTTTCGCAGAAGCCGTGAAATTCTTTTGAGATGAAGTTCGAGCCATTGTCCTTTATGATGCTATGAGCTACTCCAAACCTTTAGACGATGGACTCGAAAAACTTGACGACGGTGGTGCCGCTTTGGTTAGTAACAGACATGTCCTTGATCCACTTTGAGAATTTGTCAACTACTACCAGGAGGAAGACGTGTCCTCCTGGCGAGCACTTTGGTAGTTTGGCGATCATGTCGATCCCCCATTGGGTGAAAGGCCATGCAAGCGATATGGGCCGCAGCTCCGATCCAGGCCCGTGTGGCTTGTCTGTGTACCATAGGCAGGTGTTGCACCTCTGGACTATCTCCTTTGCGTCGTTCAATGCGGTTGGCCAGTAGAAGCCAGCTCGACCAGAGCGCGGCTACCTGCATGGTGGCCACAGATGCCCTCATGGATGTCTAGGAGGATGCTTTTGTTGTCGCTGATGGTGATGCATCGTTGGAGCACACCCGTAATTCTACGCTTGTAAAACTCGCCATTGACGATGCTGAAGGCCTTTGACCGGCGAGATATGCGTCGGGCATCTGGCGGGTCCTCAGGCAGCTGCTTGCTCATCAGGTAGCGGAGGTATGGTTGGGTCCATGTTTCCTCAACCGCCATGACCTACATAAGTATTACCAGTTCGACCTCCGTGTCGAGCTTCTCGGGTCCTTCTTGTCCTTCGGGTGGCTCAGCCCCCGAGTTTTCTGTGGCTTCGGATGTACCCTTTGGAAATTTCCGCTTGATGGAGGGTACGCAGATTTGTTCGAGGAACACACCTGGTGGCACTCGGGCGTAGGTGGAGCCGATGTTGGCGAGCTTGTTGGCCTCTTCGTTGCTTTCTCTGCGAACATGCCGAAGTTCACAGCCATCAAAGTCACCTTCAAGTGAATTGTAGAGCGCACGTTATGCGATCATATTGACGCTATGGGCGTCGCACTCGTTCATCGTCTGCTGGACGACGAGGTTGGAGTCGCCGTAGATGACGAGGCGTGTGGCGCCACACACCTTGGCCATCCTCATGTCGTGTATGAGTGCCTCGTATTCGGGATCGTTGTTGGATGCACGGAATTTCATCCGAAGGACATACTTCATTTTGTCCCCTTGGGGGGACGTCAGTATTACACCGACTCCTGCTCTAGCCTCGCGCTTGGAGCCATTGATGTGCATCGTCCAGGACTGCGACATGTTCGGAGTATCTGGCAGCTGGAGCTCCATCCAGTGGACGAGGAAGTCAGGGAGGACCTGAGACTTGATGGTTGTGCGCCACTTGTAGATGATTTCTCGAGGAGACAACTCGATGCCCCACAGGGCTACGCGCCTCGTGGCTTCGGGGTTGTTCAAGATGTTCGACAGTGAGGCGTCGTTGACAACCACGATCTGGTGCTCCTGGAAGTAGTGGCTCAGCCGACACGCCGTCATGAATACGCGGTAGGCGAGCTTCTGGTAATGGTTGTACCTCTGCTTTGTCGGGGTCAGTACCTCGCTGAGGTAGTAGATTGGGCGCTGGACCCCGTGAGTCTTGCCATCTTTGGGTCGTTCGACCACGAGTGCGGTGCTGACCACCTAATGCATGGCTGCTATGTATAGCAGCAAAGGCTCCCTTTCCTTTGGCGTGACCAGGACAGGTGATGTGGAGAGCATCCGCTTGAGGTCCTCAAATGCGTCGTCTGCTTCGGCCGTCCACTCAAATTTGTCAACCTTGCACAACAGCTAATAAAAGGGGAGGGATTTCTCGCCCATGCGACTGATGAACCTGCTCAGCGTCGTGATTCGTCCAGCTAGCTGCTGGACTCCCTTGAGGTTCTTGGGCTTCTCCATGGCTAGTATAGCTCTAATTTTCTTCGGGTTCGCCTCGATGCCACACTGAGAGATGAAGTATCCAAGTAATTGGCCAGACGGGATGCCGAAGGCGCACTTTTCTGGGTTCAGCTTGATCTTGTAGAGATCAAGGTTGTCGAATGTCTCACGGAGGTCGTCGATGAGCGTCCTGGCCTTCTTGGTCTTGATCACTATGTCGTCGACAAAGACCTAAACATTGCGACCAATCTGGTCCTTCAGACATGCTTGCATGCATCTCTGGTAAGTGGCTCCTGCGTTCTTCAGCCCGAAGGGCATTGTGTTGTAGCAAAACACCCCGAACGGCGTGATGAACGCTGTTTCTCCTGATCTTCGGCCTTCAGCCGAATTTGGTTCTAGCCTGAGTAGGCGTCGAGGAAGGAGAGCTTCTTGCATCCTGCAGTGGAGTCGATGATTTGATCGATCCATGAGAGAGGAAAGTGGTCCTTGGGAAAGTGTTTGTTAAGCGATGTGAAGTCTACTCACATCCGCAGCATGTCCGTGTCCTTCTTGGGGACTAGCATGTGGTTGGCTAGCCACTCACTTTCCTTGATCTCCCTAATGAAGTTGGCATCGAGGAGTCTGGTGACTTCGATGCCAACTGCTTCGGCTCTTGGCTCGGACAGTCAATGCATCGATTGCTTGACTGGCTTTGCATCTGGAACACATTGAGTGCATGCTCGGCCAATTACCTGGGAACTCCTGGCATGTCCGCAGGACACCAGGCAAAAATCTCCCAGCGCTCACAGAGGAATTCGACGAGTGCGCTTTCCTATGCTGGGCTCAGGTCGTTGGCGATCAATGCCGTCTTGGAGGCGTCAGTCGGATGTACCTGCACCTTCTTAGTGTTGACTGTGGAGTCGAATGACATATCAGGTACGTTTTGCCTGGCCACCAGGAGTGCCCTGTTGTCTGTGACCTCCTTGAGCCTTGTGATCTCCTCCTGCATGCCGAACGACTAGGAGATTCTGTTGATGTCTCTGTCACAGCTGTCCGACCGTGTGAAGCTTCCTGGGACGATGATGAGACAGTTGGGTCCTGGCATCTTCAGTAGCATGTACATATAGTGCGGTACTTCCAAGAATCTTGCGAATGCCACACGCCCAAGGATGGCGTGGTACTATGATGGCCAGTCCTACACTTCGAATTCTAGCCACTCACGCCGGAAGTTGTCGGGTTTGCCAAATATGGCGTCAAGCCAGATTTTGCCTAGGGGTATATGCCCCTCCCTGGTGGAACATCGTGTTCGACAACTCTAGACTGCATAGCGGGATCCGCATAGTTGTGAGTGTGCTGGCGAACATCGGGTTGATACCGCTGCTACTGTCCATGAAGACACGGCTCATCTCGAACCCCCCGATCTGGGCCTCAAGAACTAGAGCCGAGTGACCTGGGCGAGGTATCTGGCGGGGGTGATCCGAATAGTCGAACGTGATGCAAGACTCCAAGCCGTTGAGGTACTCAGTTATGGCTGGTGGAGAGGTCACGGCTAGGTTGACATGGCGGGTGATCTTCTTCTGCACCCTGTTGGTTGGGCGCCCCTTCTGTATCATCATGGACCCTATCGGTGGCGGGTATCCATCCACACCATTATTCGGTGCTGGTGCAGCCACATGTTGCGAGGGTCCTCCTAGTGGTAGTGGTGGTGGTGGTGGAGCTCCGTGATCTACGGCCCCTGGAGCAGGTGCAAATCCAGGGTTCACCGCCTGGCATCGCATCTGGGTGAGGCCTTCGCTGAGTTTCTGGAACTCCTGGCAGTCCTTAAGCATGTGGCTGGCCTACTTTTTACCATCTTGTTTGTCGATGTAGAAGTGGATGGTGTAGGGATCTGATAGCTTGTCGTATTCCAAAGGCTCGTCATCGTGGTTGCGACGTTGCCACGTTTGGGTGGGCCGTCCACCGTCGCGGTAGTTGCTGCTGCGGTACCCGCTGTTGCGATTGTCATCATCGCGGCGGTTGGTGTAGCCAGCTGCAACCATGTCGACTTCCTCGCGATTGTTGTAGACGTGTGATCTTCTCTTGCTACGACGATCGCGCCTACGGCCGAAGTCATCTTCATCATCCGAATGTGTTTGGTTGACGGAATCTTCACCATCTGCCTAGTGATTGGCGATGTCCATCAGGTGATCAAGATTTTGGGCTTGACGCGCCCGAGATCCTCATTGAATTTGCGGCGCTTGACGCCATCCTTGAAGGCCTTGATTGCCCTCTCCTCAGAGAAGTTTGCTGCAGAGTTATTGATGATAGACCAGCGTAGTATGTACGAGCGGATGGACTCGTTGGTCCGTTGGGTGCACGCTCTCAGCTCTTCGATTGAGGCTGGTCTCTTGCTAGTGCCCTTGAAGTTGCGGATGAAGCTGTAGGGGAGGATCTTCCTAACTATGGATGGAGCCGGAGGGGAGGCTGCTAAGCCAGGCCCTGGCTGCGCCTATTAGCTGCAGCTAGAGGCATTGTAGGGCGGTGTTCTTGTTCCCGCCGTTGAGCTTGACTAAGGACAGATGGTCATCAAGCCAGGTTTTGGGCTCCTATGCGCCATCAAACTTCGGGTTGTCTGAAGGGAGCTTCAAGTTTTTCGGCATCCGTAATTGCCCAACAGACCTGTTAAAGCATCGGGCTCCACACAACTCTCTGTCATCCTCTTCGAACTTAGTTGAGCACGCGCGCTTAGCACGTGATTTGTCGATCTTGCGCTGCGTGAGCTCACTACGAGCATCGTAGTTGCTGCTACGGCGTTGTGGCCTCCAACGACATCGTGGTAGGTCATGCTCTTCTTCCTCAAATGAGGGTGTGCGGCTTTGAGTGAATTTCACCGTGGCCTTTTTCTTTGGCTCCATGGGAGTTTCGTCGTGGAGCGCAGCTCCGACGAGTCCGAGGCCTGCGAGCACAGACTTATGGATCGCGATCTTTGGGTCTCTCGCTGGTGGCAGGATGGATGTGAAGTAAGTGGTAGCCGCTGTGATCATGGCCTGCGGCATTTTCGGCATGATGTTGCCTTGCCTGTCCATCGTCATGAAGGACGTGTCGAGTGCCTTGGTGACCTCGCTTCGTGCAGCGGGGTCCATGCGCTCTAGGCGAGAGCGGTACTTGTTGGAGTTGTTCCCGTGTGAAGAGGAGCCGCCAGCGGAGAGCGCAGCTCGCCGCATTCTTGACTCGTCAGCTGCTCGCTTGCGCTTTTCGAGCTTTGCTTGTAGCTTGACCTATCGATTGTGTTCATCGATCATGAGCTATTGATAGGCCATCAGCAAGTCACGGGAGGCATCCACGGGTAGGATATGATTGCCCTGCACGAATTCGTGCGTGATCTCCCAGCCCTCTTTGTTGAGGTGGATTTCGTTGTGGGGGTGATTGACGCCCTCGGTGCCTCGAGCTCCCCAATTAGGCGGGTTCACCCTATTACCCGCGTTCACAACCTGAGGGCTGGGAGAGGGATTGCTAGGTGGATTGGGAGTTTCGTCCAGTGGTGGATCGACTCCGTTGTTGACATCGCCACCATGGATGACAGCACACAGATAGCGTTCACCGAGAGGGTCGCTGCGTCCGCAGCTCTTAGAACCGGAACCGTTGGTTCCTTCATCCGAAGGGGGGTCACACAGATCGGAATTGCAGCTGCTATTGTCATCCTAATCGCCCATCAGCGTCGACGTGTGCAGGGCGTCGATGGGTGGGACCCATGAAGCGGGCCTGATTGATGGAAGTGGCACCCGTTCTGGGAGGCGGAGGGTGCCGGTCTACCCCACCTGGAAGCAGAATCTCACGAACAACATCTTGATTCTGTCGCCTACGCACTCGGAATCTTTCCGGGTGGCCGGTGAGTGGGCAGTGAAGTCGAAAGTGCCGAAGAGGAGGTGATTCTCCATCACTGAGGAATCGTAGATCGCTCCGGATGGGACCATCACGACCGCACGATCAGCATCCCCGCTTCCCACAGACGGCGCCAATTGACGAGGGTTCGACTCGTTAATGCCCATTGTTATGGACTTGGGTTTTGGAGAAGATGGGATGCTGGAAGTCGCGAGACGGTTAACAGTCAAGCAGCACGGGGACATGAGGTTTACCCAGGTTCAGGCCCCGGGAGGGAAAATCCTACTCCTACTTGTATGTTCTTGATTGCGGCGGAACCGAAGGTTACAAGGGGTGCGCAGAGGCGATCTGGCGTGAGGTGTGTGTATGAGGTGTGTTCTTCCTTCTTGATGTGCCCTCCTGGCCTTTATATAGATAGGCCAGGTCCTGCGGATAGGTCGAGTCAGTTACAGATTAGGGTTGAACGCTTTGAAATTCTATCTACATCTAAACTTGTCCTCCAAGGAGCCGAACTTGCAGTGGGATTGGGCCCCCAAAATATCCGTGGGCAGCAAGTCTTCACATGGGCCTTCCATGGGCTGTATCGGGTACACCAACATTATGCACCCATAGGATATCCATGTCAGGATCTGCCACATTAAGATCTGTATGAATTTTGCACATCTTGATGTCACCATCATGCAAGAACTGGCATATGAGATGAAATCGACGGTGTGCATTCTTTCTGTTCTGGTGGGACCTTGTTTCCTTTGCTTGAGTGATGGAACCATTGTTTTCACTATGAATCTCCATTGTCTCTAGCGCACTTGGAACCACACCAAGCTCTGAGATGAAGTTCTTCATCCAAACACCCTCTTTTGTATCATTTGACGCCGCTATGTACTTCGCCTCTGTTGTAGAGTCCGCAACCGTGTCTTTCTTAGAACTTTTCTAGCTCACCGATCCACCGTTCAAGGTGAACACATAACCGGACTAAGATCTGAAATCATCAGGATCAGTGACAAAGCTTTCATCGGTGTAATCCCTTGCAACGAGCTCTTTATCACCTCCATATAAGAGAAACACATCCTTAGTCCTTCTCAAGTATGTAAGTATGTTCTTTACTGCTATCCAGTGATTCACACCTGGATAACTTTGGTATCTGCTCGTAACACTTAGACCATATGATACATCTAGTCTTGTACATATCATGTCATACATGATTGAACCAATTGCTGATGCATATGGAACTTCACTCATGTCATTCCGCTCAACATCTGTTGTAGGACATTGCTTCTTGCTTAGTGGTTTGCCATGTACCATTGGAAGTGATCTCTTCTTGGATTCTTCCATTTTGAACCTCTTCAAAACTTTGTCTAGATATGTATCTTGAGTAAGCCCTATCAGGCGTCGCGATCTATATCTATAGATCCTTATGTACAATATGTAGGAAACTTGACCCAAATCTTTCATCAAAAAACTTTTTTTCAATGATTCCTTTATCCCTATAGTTCAATGCCCGTGTAAACACCCATTATTTTTTAGTATATATCTATACCTAATAATAAAAGCACTAATGCTTCTGTCAACTAGCTTTTTTATTTGGACGATTTTGCCCTCCCACCAATTCCCATATTACGCACCAGTGCCATCGAAACGTTTTTTTTTTTTTTGTCATCTGAGGTTGTTTGCTGGCGAGAGTCCGGTAGCGAGGAGCGCCGCGACGCTCCACCACCGGATCCCATACCATTCGCCCAGCTGCTCGCCCCTGCAAGCTCCCTATCCAACAACGGAGGAGCGCCGCGACGCTCGACCACCGGCTCACATCCCACTCGCCCCTGCAAGCTCCCTATCCGCCACCATACTAAAGCCTCCGCGTCGCTACAGCGAACGCGCCGTCCATCCTCTCGGATTTCACCCCGCAATGCGGCGAGCAAGGACAGGGGGCTTTCAGAACCTCCCGAGCCCTCCCTCCGGCACCGACCGGCGGCTGCAGCCCTGTTACTCCTCCGTCCGCGGGGGCGGCGCTCAACCCGAACGCAGATGCCAGCCGCTGACCCCATTTTTCTGCCCAGGAGCAAGGGGACACCGGGGAGTTGGAGGGAGAGAGGGTACCAGGCAGGTGCAGGAAGGCCTCGGCGCCGCACCGTTGCTCTCCGCTAGAAACCTAGCGGGCAGCGGGCGGACGGCGGCGGGGCGCGTGTGGACCGATTAAGCGGGATGGGTGGTGGATGAGTCGTGGGCGACCGAGATTCCTTGGCTTGGTTGTTTTGTCTCCTTCGATCTGGGGATTTATTTTGCAAGCTTGCCCTGTCCGCGGAGAGGAGAGGACAACAGAGATGTGTGCTGCCGTGTTGCGTCAGGCTGAACCTCAAAATCGTAGTAGCAGTCATTCTATAGAAGTCGCTCTCCCTGCTGGGATTCGAAGCTGTCAAGCTGATAAGCAATATGTCCTGCACAACCCAATCTATCTGGTAAATATTTTCTCTTTCTACTTAGATTTCAGGCTGCTTAGGGAATAGCTCCCACACCATCATCCGAAATTGTCCGTAAGAATCTGAAATCTATTAAGGATGACATATAAGTGGTTTCCTATGTACATCATCAATTAAGTAGTCATCTCTTTATTTTCCTTATTATTCAAAAGCGCATTCCTACTCATGTTATTATTTTCCAGGAACCTCCTGTGTCATTTGACACCGAAAGTATTTTAAGTACTTACTACTACTACATCTCCTTCACAAAATCAACTATCCACTATCTGATAGTTTACAGAGGCATTTACTTTTTTTTTGAACTTAGGCATTTACTTTGCCATCGCTGCTGACCACCTCGTGTCCCCCGGCAGCTGCGTGCATGTAGAGAGCGCACCGAAGTCCAATCTTCTTTTGTTATTTTGTAATGCATGCATTTTGCCTGTTATTCATACATGTGCTATAGCCATTCAGGCTGTCCACGGATTCCTAACAAAATAGAGTATCTGGATGAGGAACATGCATTAAATCATTGTATTTCAATGATCCTGGAGCTAAAAAGATTTACATGATTTTGTGTATGAACAGTGCAAATACTAGCAGTTGGTAATTACAACTGCATCATTTGGATTTCTTTCTTCTTTGTTCAACTGAAAATACTACGGTGATAAACATAAAAGAAATAACAAATGTGGTTAGAACGGCGCATGGCAGCGATAGGCATGATCAGTTCATCCCTAATTACACAGATCGAAGTAGATAAAGTGATTGGTGTTAGAGTGGCGAAAGGACGACAACAAAATGGATCTGTCCGCGATAGCACAGAACTAATGGTGTTAGACTAAAAAATATTACTTCCTCCATACCGGTTTATTAAGCTAACCGGAGCTAAAGACATATGTTTGACTACAAATTTGACCAAAGAAATATGAACCGTATGTCACAAAAATTATATCATTGGAAAGATCTTTTATATATCAATCCAATGGTATAATTTTTTTGACATATAACTAATGTTTTACTGATAAATTTTATGATTAAACTTTTTTTAAACTCCGTGTTAGTCCAATAAACTGATATGGAGGTAGTAACCCGTTGCAACGCATGAGCATGTGTGCTAGTACATATCCTAAACCAACTAGTGTCTCTTTTTTCTCAGATTTTTGAGGAGGCCATTCGATTTGTTTGCTGTTGACACGTGTCATCTTAGTGTGCCTGTGTGCATTCTTGGGTGAAGTGTATCGATTTGTCGTGGTGGGCCAGGCCTGCATGCTACTTCTATGTGTTTTGGTTGGCCCGCAGGTCATTGTCATGGCAAAAAACGTCGACTCCCTTTTGTGTGCCTGTATGTTGCACAAAGCTGATCATCGTGGTCACATCTATGTATGTATTATTAATTTTTTAAATTTTTTGTATGATTGTTCTTTGCTTTTTGTATCATTGCTTTTTGGTTTTTCCTTGATTTTCCTTGAGAGTCGTTCATCTTCTTGTCTCTATGTATGATTCATTATCATTTCTTTTGTTTGCATCCTTTGCCTCATCATGACTTTCTTGTCTTTATGTCATATATCATTGATTTTAAATTTTTTTATATGATTGTTTTTGTATCATTGCTTTTTATTCCTTGATTTTCCTTGACAGTCGACACATGTGCATGAAAATCAATAGTCACCGGGCCACGTGTGGATGCTAGCTATTGATCCGAGCCGGACCATCGATGGCGGGTGGCGGCGCACGAAGATGCGCAAGTCGGACTTGCGCAAATTGTGTGAGGCCGACTTGATTTCAAAGACCAAGGAAGACGCCATCCTACCGGGCCAAGAGGTAATCCCGCGCCCACCTGAAGGGTTTGAGTTATGTTCTACGCCTTTGTCAACTGCGGTCTTTCTTTGCCCGCCCACGAATTTCTTAGTGGGCTTCTTTTTCTCTATGGGATTCAGTTGCATCATATGTCTCCCAATATTCTTCTCCACATCGCCTGCTTCATTACCCTTTGCGAGTGATAGCTCGGTATCGAGCCGCATTTCTGCCTCTTCCGGAGACTCTACTTCGTGAAGAGGCAATCTGGCACCGGTGGTGTTTATCCACTAGGAGGCTGCGGAATTTCTATCCGCTCCTCTGTCCAGTTCTTCTCTTTCTACCTTTGTGAGTCCGTCCAGCAGTGGCGGAGGATGTGGTTCTACGTCTGCGACGTCAAGCTGGACGGTCAGCACTACAGGCTCGCCCCCTTCGACTCCACCCAGAAGATCACCCGAAAGTGTCCGTGGTCGAACGACATTATGGATGGTGAGTCTAAAGAAGTGGATAAGCTCTACCTGCGGGTGGAGGCTCTTCAGCTAGTGGCAGGGAAAGAGGCAACGGTGTCGACATCGTTCGCACCTTCCTCAAGCACCGGGTGCAACCGATCCAAAAAGAAGAAGAAGAAGAAGAAGAAGAAGAAGAAGAAGAAGAAGAAGAAGAAGAAGCAGGAGGAGGAGGAGTCATGGCAACTGCCACGGCGTCGTGAGAGAAGGTCATGGCAGATAAGTTCATGGCTACTGCCAAGGCGATATCTGGTAAGCCACCTTGTTCTCATTTGGGTGTTCTGTGTCTTGGGTGCGAATTCTTTTTCCTCATTCGAATGTTTTTGTTGCATTTCTTGCCAGATGCTTCTAGAATTGCGTTTGATCGTAGCGCACTGGAGAACGGGAGCCCCTGGCAGATGCTGTTGTGGCAGATGAAGAACCTTGGACGCAACCGACGGCTATGGTAGTTGCGGAGGCTCTGCTGATACACCGCTGAGCGAGCTGCGGTGATGTCACGTGCCTCATCCAGTGTGTCGACGACGTCTTCGAGTGCGTCCGATGATTCAGCTTCACTGTAGGTGACGACCCGTGGGGCCTTGTAGCGTACCTCGGCAAGTAGCATAGCTTCGGCTCCATGCACCATGAAGAATAGTGTGTAGCCGGTTGAGCTGTTTGGCGTTGTGCGCAGGCTCCAAAGAACGGAAGGTAGCTCGTCCGCCTAGGCTCCCGCAAGTCTTTCGAGTGGGCATAGAAGATGCTTCTTAATGTCGTTGCCGATGAGGCCGTTGGCCTTTTCGACCTGTCCATTGGTCTACGGATGCGCCACAGAGGCGTATGACAGGTTGATTCCGAGGTTTTCGCAGAGCCATGGAATTCCTTTGAGATGAAGTTCAAGCCATTGTCCGTTATGATGCTATGAGCTACTCCAAACCTGTAGACTCGCAAAACATGACGGCGGTGGCGCCGCTTTGGTTACTAACAGGCATGGCCTCGATCCACTTCGAGAATTTGTCGACTGCTACCAGGAGGAAGACGTGTCCTCCTGGCGAGGACTTTGCCAGTTTGCCGATCATGGGCAAAAGGCCATGCCAGCGGTATGGGCTGCAGCTCCGATCCAGGCGCGTGTGGCTTGTCTGCGTACCGCTTGTAGGCATTGCACCTCTGAACTATCTCCTTGGCGTTGTTCATTGCGGTTGGCCAGTAGAAGGCAGCTCATAGAGCTTTGGCGACCAGAGGGCGGCTGCCTGCATGGTGGCCACAGATGCCCTCATGGATGTCTAGGAGGATGCTCTTGCCATCGCTGATGGTGACGCATCGTTAAAGCACACCCGAAATGTTGCGCTTGTACAACTCGCCATTGATGATGGTGAAGGCCTTTGACCAGCTATATATGCGTCGGGCGTCTATTGGGTCCTCAGGCAGTTGCTTGCTCACCAGGTAGCGGAGATATGGTTGGGTCCATGTTTCCTCAACCGCCATGACCTTCATAAGGCTTACTAGTTCGATCTCCGTGTTGAGCTTATCGGGTCCTTCTTGTCCTTCGGGTGGTGCAGCCCCCGAGTGTTCTGCGGCTTCGGATGTACCCTTTAGAAATTTCCGCTTGATGGAGGGTACGCAGATTTGTTCGAGGAACACACCTGGTGGCACTCGGGCGCAGGTGGAGCCGATGTTGGCGTGCCTGTCGGCCTCTTCGTTGCTTTCTCTGCCCACATGCCGAAGTTTGCAGCCATCAAAGTCCCCTTCGAGTGAATTGTAGAGCGCATAGTATGCGATCATGTTGGTGCTATGGGCGTCGCACTCGTTTATCTTCTGCTGGACGACGAGGTTGGAGTCGCCGTAGATGAAGAGGCGTGTGGCGCCACACACCTTGGCACATACTTCATCTTGTCCCCTTGGGGGGACGTCAGTATTACGCCGGCTCCTTCTCCAGCCTCGTGCTTGGAGCCATCGAAGTGCATCGTCCAGGACTGCGACATGTCCGGAGTATCCGGCAGCTGGAGCTCCATCCAGTGGACGAGGAAGTCAGGGAGGACCAGAGAGTTGATGGTTGTGCGCCGTTCATAGATGATGTCTCGAGGAGATAACTCTATGCCCCACAGGGCTACACACCCCGTGGCTTCGGGGTTGTTTAGGATGTTCGACAGTAGGGCGTCGGTGATGACCACGATCTGGTGCTCCTGGAAGTAGTGGCTCAGCCAATGAGCCGTCATGAATAGGCCATAGGTGAGCTTATGGTAATGGGGGTACCTCTGCTTTGTCGGGGTCAGTACCTCGCTAAGGTAGTAGATTGGCCGCTGGACCCTGTGAATCTTGCCATCTTCGGGTCGTTCGACCACGAGTGCGGTGCTAACCATCTGATGCATGGCTGCTATGTATAGCAGCAAAGGATCCCTTTCCTTTGGCGTGACCAGGACAGGTGATGTGGAGAGCATCCGCTTGAGGTCCTCAAATGCGTCGTCTGCTTCGGCCGTCCACTCAAATTTGTCAACCTTGCACAACAGCTAATAAAAGGGGAGGGATTTCTCGCCCATGCGACTGATGAACCTGCTCAGCGTCGCGATTCGTCCAGCTAGCTGCTGGACTCCCTTGAGGTTCTTGGGCTTCTCCATGGCTAGTATAGCTCTGATTTTCTTCGGGTTCGCCTCGATGCCACACTGAGAGATGAAGTATCCGAGTAATTGGCCAGACGGGACGCCGAAGGTGCACTTTTCTGGGTTCAGCTTGATCTTGTAGAGATCAAGGTTGTCGAATGTCTCGCGGAGGTTGTCGATGAGCGTCCTGGCCTCCTTAGTCTTGATCACTATGTCATCGACATAGATCTGAACGTTACAACCAATCTGGTCCTTCAGACATGCCTGCATGCATCTCTGGTAAGTGGCGCTTGCGTTCTTCATCCCGAATGGCATTGTGTTGTAGCAGAACACCCCGAACAGCGTCATTAACACCATTTTCTCCTGATCTTCGGCCTTCAGCCGAATTTGGTTGTAGCCTGAGTAGGCATCGAGGAAGGAGAGCTTCTCGCATCCTGCAGTGGAGTCGATGATTTGATCGATCTGTGGGAGAGTAATGTCGTCCTTGGGACAGTGCTTGTTAAGTGATGTGAAGTCTACGCACATCCGCAGGATGTCCGTGTCCTTGGGGACCAGCACGGGGTTGGATAGCCACTCTCTTTCCTTGATCTCCCTGATGAAGTTGGCATCGAGGAGTCTGGTGACTTCGATGCCAACTGCTTCGACTCTTGGCTTGGACATTCGACGCATCGACTGCTTGACTGGCTTTGCATCTGGAAACACATTGAGTGCATGCGGCGAATTCCCTGGGAACTCCTGGCATGTCCGCAGGACACCAGGCGAAAATTTCCCAGCGCTCACGGAGGAATTCGACGAGCGCGCTTTCCTATGTCGGGCTTAGGTCGTTGGCGATCAACACCGTCTTGGAGGCGTCATTCGGATGTACCTGCACCTTCTTAGTGTTAACTGTGGAGTCGAATGACATATCAGGTGTGTTTTGCCTGGCCACCTGGGGTGCCCCATTGTGTGTGACCTCCTTGAGCCTTGTGAGCTCCTCCTGCATGCCGAACGACTGGGAGATTCTGTTGAAGTCTCTGTCACAGTTGTCCTACCGTGTGAATCTTCCTGGGACGGTGATGACACCGTTGGGTCCTGGCATCTTCAGTAGCAGGTACGCATAGTGCGGTAATTCCAAGAATCTTGCGAATGTCAGACGCCCAAGAATGGCGTGGTACTGTGATGGCCAGTCCACCACTTCGAATTCCAGTCGCTCACGCTGGAAGTTGTCGGGTTTGCCGAATATGACGTCGAACCAGATTTTTCCCAGTGGGTATATACCCTTCCCTGGGACGATGCCATGGAACGTCGTGTTCGACGGCTCTAGACTGCATAGCGGGATCCGCATAGTTGCGACTGTGCTGGCGAACATCAGGTTGATGCTGCTACCGCCGTCCATGAAGACGCGGATCATCTCGAACCCTCCGATCTGGGCCTCAAGCACCAGAGCCGAGTGACCTAGGCGAGGTATCTGGCGGGGGTGATCCGAACGGTCGAACGTGATGCAGGACTCCGAGCCGCTGAGGTACTCAGGTATGGCTGGTGAGGAGGTCACGGCCAAGTTGACTTGGCGAGTGATCTTATTTTGCACCCTGTTGGTTGGGTGCCCCTTCTGTATCATCATGGACCCTATCGGTGGCGGGTATCCATCTGCACAGTTATTCGGTGCTGCTGCAGCCACAGGTTGCGAGGTTCCTCCTAGTGGTGGTGGTGGAGCTCCGTGATCTACGACCCCTAGAGCAGGTGCAAATCCAGGGTTCACCGCCTAGTGTCGCATCTGGGTGAGGCCTTCGCTGAGTTTCTGGAACTCCCGGCAGTCCTTGAGCATGTGGCTGGCCTTCTTTTTACCATCTTGTTTGTCGATGTAGAAGTGGATGGTGCAGGATCTGATAGCTTGTCGTATGCCGAAGTCTCGTCGTCACGGTTGCGATGTTGCCACGTTTGGGTGGGTCGTCTATCGTCGCGGGAGTTGCTGCTGCGGTACCCGTTGTTGCGGTTGCCATCATCGTGGCAGTTGGTGTAGCCTGCCGCAACCATGTCGACTTCCTTGCAATCGTCATAGACGCGCGATCTTCTCTTGCTGTGACAATTGCGCCTGCGGCCAAAGTCATCTTCGTCATCCGAATGTGTTCGTTTGACGGAATCTTCACCATATTCCTAGCGATTGGCGATGTCCATCAGGTGATCAAGAGTTTTGGGCTTTACGCGCCCAAGATCCTCCTTGAATTCGCGGCTCTTGACACCATCCTTGAAGGCGTCGATTGCCCTCTCATCAGAGATGTTTGCTGTGGAGTTCTTTATGATAGACCGGCATAGTATGTACGAGAAGATGGACTTGTTGGTCCGTTGGATGCATGCTCGCAGCTCTTCGATTAAGGCTGGTCTCTTGCTAGTGCCCTTGAAGTTGCGGATGAAGCTATAGGCCAGCTCTTCCCAACTTCGGATGGAGCCAGAGGGGAGGCTGCTGAGCCAGGCCCTGGCTGCGCCTGTCAGCTGCAGCTGGAGGCATTGTAGGGCGGTGTTCTTGTTCCTGCCGTGGAGCTTGACTGACGACAGATGGTCGTCAAGCCAGGTTTTGGGCTCCTGTGCGCCATCAAACTTCGGGTTGTTCGAAGGGAGCTTGAAGTTTTTCAGCATCCGTGATTGCCGAACAAACCTGCTAAAGCATCGGACTCCACACAGCTCTTCGTCGTCCTCTTCGGACTCAGTTGAGCACGCACGCTTAGCGCCTGATTTGTCGATCTTGTGTTGCGTGAGCTCACTACGAGCATCGTAGTTGCTGCTGTGGCATCGTGGACTCCGACGGTGTCGAGGTAGGTCATGCTCTTCTTCCTCAGATGAGGGTGTGCAGCTTCGATTGAAATTCACCACGACCTTTTTCTTCGACTCTGCGAGAGTTTCGTCGTTGAGCGCAGCTCCGACGATTCGGAGGCCTGCGAGCGTAGACTTATGGATTGCGATCTTCGGGTCTCCTGCCGGTGGCGGGTTGGATGCGAGGTAAGTGGTAGCCGCCATGATCGTGGCCTGCGGCGTTTTTGGCATGATGTTGCCTTGCCTGTCCATCGTCATGAAGGACATGTCGAGTGCCTTGGTGACCTTGCGTCGTGCGGCGATGTCCATGCACTCTAGGCGAGAGCGGTACTTGTTGGCGTTGTTCCCGTGTGAAGAGGAGCCACCAGCGGAGAGCGCAGCTCGCCGCATACTTGACACGTCAGCTGCTCGCTTGCGGTTTTCAAGCTCGCATGTAGCTTGGCCTATCGATTGTGTTCATCGATCATGAGTCATTGATAGGCCACCAGCATGTCACGGGAGGCATCCACGGGTAGGATGTGATTGCCCCGCACGGCTTCGCGCGCAATCTCCCAGCCCTCTTCGTTGAGGTTGATTTCGTTGTGGGGGTTGGGCGGGTTCACCCTATTTCCCGCGTTCGCAACATGAGGGTTGGGAGGTGGATTGGGAGTTTCGTCCAACGTTGGATCGGCTCCGTTGTTGACGTCGCCACCATGGATGACGACGCACAGATAGCTCTCACGGAGAGGGTCACTGCTTCCGAAGCTCTCTGATCCGGAACCGTCGGTTCCTTCATCCGAAGGAGGGTCGCACAGATCGGAGTTGCAGCTGCTGCTGTCATCCGAATCGCCCGTTAGCGTCGATGTGCACAGGGTGTCGATGGGTGTGACCCATGAAGCGGGCCTGATTGATAGAAGTGGTACCCGCTCTGGGAGGCGGAGGGTACCGGTCTGTCCTACCTGGAAGCAGAAGCTCCCAAACAGCATCTCGATTCCGTCGCCTATGGACTCAAAATCTTTTCGGGTGGCCGGTGAAGTCGAAAGCGCCGAAGAGGAGATGATTCTCCGTCGCTGAGGTGTCGTAGATCGCTTCGGATGGGACCGTCACGACCACACAATCAGCGTCCCCGCTTCCAACAAATGGCGCCAATTGACGAGGGTTCGACTCGTTAATGCCCATTGTTATGGACTTGGGTTTTGGAGAAGATGGGGATGCTGGAAGTCGCGAGACGGTTAATAGGAAAGCAACACGGGGACACGAGGTTTACCCAGGTTTAGACCCCCGGAGGGAAAACCCTACTCCTGCTTGTCTGTTCTTGATTGCGGCGGAACCGAAGTTACAAGGGGTGCGCATATGCGATCTGTCGTGAGGTGTGTGTATGAGGTGAGTTCGTCCTTCTCGCCGTGTCCTCCTGGCCTTTATATAGATAGGCCAGGTCCTGCGGATAGATCGAGTCGATTACAGATTATGGTTGAACCCTTTGAAATTCTATCTATATCTAGACTTGTCCTCCAAGGAGCCGAACTTGAAGTGGTCTTGAGCCACCCGAAATATCCGTGGGCAGCAAGTCACGTGGGCCTTCCTTGGGCTAGACCGGTACACCAACGTTATGCACCCGTAGGGTATATCCATGTCAATCTTGCTCTCCCAATTCAGAGAGAACTTGTGAGAGGTAGGTTGCTGGCGCCACTGCTTGGAGCGACAAGGTAGAGGCACAACCGGCGCGAGGTCGCCCGGAGCTTGGCTCGGACAAGCTGCTGCCGAGGTGTGGCGTGCGTGGTCAAAATGCTCTGGTGTGCCACGAGCTCCTAATAGACACCAACACCAAAATCAAGGTCCATTTTTTGTCTTCCTTTTTTTGAGTTGAAGGTCTGTGTCAGGAGAGCGTCATCCGTGATGCTCAAGGAAGCTCTCCTAAGTAGCACCGCTTTAATCACATTTAATCATTTTATCCCTACTTGGCTGTCAGGAGAGCTCCGTCGCTTCATGTTTTCTCATTTTCCTCTCTCTCCCTCTCTATATATATACCCATTATCTTCTCCATCAATCGAGCATGCATTATCTCTACTTTCACCGGCCTTCCTCCACTCGAGGTCCTCGCTGCAAAATCCCCTTATCTCGAGACCCAAGCAAGCTTTCCTAAGGTCTTGCCTATTCCTACCACCGCCGGCCTGATTCCGCGCGCCTCGACCAATTCGTCGTCTCGGCCAACAAGCTTCCTTGGGCCGAGCCGGTGTTGCCATGATTAAGATGCACGGCCGCCGCCCAACTATGTTGCTTTCCCTGGTTGTCGCCGCACGTGCCTCCATAGCGAACGTTGCCACCGCACGTGCCTCCACGGCGACCTTTCCATGAAGAAGCCGAAGTGGGACAGGCACGCCAAGGTGGCCGAGGTGGAGGCCACCAAGGTCGTCGACCTCGGAAAGATCGAGCTACATATGGAGGTCGAGGTCAAGAACACGCTCTGCCAGACCTAGAAGCTTGAGGTCGAGAAGCTCAAAAAGGCAATAGTGCAACACGATAGCATGCATTCCCTTTTTTAGTTTGTAGACAAGTATCATCAACCTCCTTGTGGTCCTAGCATCTAAATCCTTTTCATCTTGCACTTGCAGGTCCAAGACTCGAATGTGCTGTTCTACTTCAGGCAGAAGGCGGCGGGGGCGGCGCTGCACGAGGATACCAAGGCGGTGGAGGTGCAGGCGAACACGCGCTGCTTCGAGCAGAGGATTGCCAAAGACACCCGACTGTACGCTAAGCAGAGGGAGGCGGAGTCGATGGAGCTGCTAGGCAAGGCCAAGGCGGGTACGCGGCGTCGATGCTAGTTGCGGTGGGACGTGACTAAAACGCGTTCATGGACTACCTCATGATCGATAGCGGTGTGTACATGAATATGGCGCGCGTCAACGTCGCCGCTATGAGCGGCATGCAGCCTAAGATTAGCATCTGGAGCAACGACGATGGGGATGGTGGGGGCGGCGAGCAGGGACGGCCCTGAGCCGGTGCAGCCGCACAGGGCCTCGAGATGGTAGGGGCCCCGCCTAGGTAAGTACAAGCATGCACATTATTAGCTTATGGAGCGCAGAGTAAACTGAATCAGCGCAGTATGCATATTAGGTTACACACGTAGATATATCTAAAAGGAAAACAGCACATTGATTCAAAGTCCAGGTCGTTCTAGTCGCATCGTCTTCTACTCTCGTGTCCTTGTTCTGCATGACTCTCCAATAATGTGCACCGCTCTTCCATAAATTTATTAGCCGTTTTGAGATAATTAATGGAGGAGAATGTAAAACAATGTGTTTGGAGAACTGCTCGACACCCTAAACATGGGTACGGCTGTCTCATTATATAGAAGTACCAAGAGGTACAGTATAAGTCATATATAGTTATATACAGACACGCTACGTATATACAGTCTAACACCCTCCCTCAATCTTAACCGTGGTCTATACAAAGCAAGTTAAGATTGTGCCTACATCCTACAAACTGAGGCTGTGGAAGAGGCTTCGTGAAGATGTTAGCAAGTTGATCCTTGGAAGAGATGAACTTGATACGGAGTAGCTTCTGTGCAACGCATTCCCTGACAAAGTGATAATCAACTTCGATGTGTTTCGTTCGGGCATAAAATACTGGATTCGAAGAGAGGTATGTAGCACCGATGTTGTCACACCAAAGTATAGGAGGCTGATCTTGAGAGACTCCCAACTCTCTCAACAAAGATTGTACCCATATGAGCTCAGCTGTGGCATTAGCAACCGCCTTGTATTCAGCTTCAGTACTACTGCGAGATACTGTAGCCTGCTTGCGAGCATTCCAGGCGATCAAATTAGGACCAAAGAATACTACATAGCCCCCCGTGGATCGCCTGTCATCAGGACTACCAGGCCAATCTGCATCTGAGAAGGCCGAAAGCTCACAAGATGGAGCAGGCTGAAGGAGCAATCCATACGAGACGGTCAGACAGACATAGCGCAGAATCCGCTTCACAGCTGACCAATGAGACGTCTTGGGTGCATGAAGGTACTGGCATACACGGTTGACTGCATAAGAGACATCCGGTCTGGTGATAGTGAGATATTGCAGACCACCAACGAGGCTGCGGTACTCAGTAGCATCATCAGGCGAAAGAGGATCTCCATCAAGCGTAGACAATCGATCAGTGTCAGACATAAGAGTGGTAGCATGCTTGCACTTCAACATACCAGCACGGCGCAACAAGTCTAGAGAGTACTTATGCTGAGTGAGAGTCAACCCAGCAGAAGACCATGAGACCTCCAGACCAAGGAAGTAGTGCTGAGCACCCAAATCCTTGATAGCAAAATCTCTACTCAGCGCAGAAACAAGACGCTGGGCAGCAGCATCAGACGAGCTAATAAGGATGATATCATCCACATAGACCAGTATGTACATCGTGACCTGAGGACGCTGCAGAAGGAACAGTGATGTGTCAGTCGTGGAGGGAACAAAATCGTGAGCCCGAAGAACCGAGCCAAGGCGTGCATGCCATGCACGAGGATCCTGCTTCAGTCCATAGAGATCCTTCACCAGGCGACAGAGATGCTGAAGACGTGCAGGATCAACAAAACCAGGTGGCTGACGCATATAAACCTCCTCCTCCAGAACTCCGTGCAGAAAAGCGTTCTGCACATTAAGCTGACGGAGAGACCAACCTCGAGTAACGGCCAAAGAGAGCAGCAAACGAATGGTAGTAGGCTTGACAACTGGACTGAACGTGTCTTCATAATCAAGACCATACCTCTGTTTGAAGCCCTTAGCAACTAACCGTTCCTTGTAGCGTTCAATGGAACCATCAGCATGCTTCTTGACCTTGAAGACCCATTTGGAATCAATAATATTGACCCAGAAACAGGAGGAACGAGTCGCCAAGTATCATTCTTCAGGAGAGCCTGAAGTTCCTCCTCCATAGCAGCGCGCCAGTGAGGAATACCGAGAGCAACCTGAAAGTGTCGAGGCTCAGCAGTGGGATCAGTGACGGCATGGGCAACACAAGCAGCAATCCATGCAATAGTCCCATTAGTGCGCTCCTTTGGACGAAAGACACCAGCCTGACTGCGTGTACGAGGGCGAAGAGCCACATCAGGAGGTGACGCTGGCGGCGACGAGGCTGGTGACGACGTCGAGCCAGAAGGAGGCGAGGCGGTAGCTGGCGACGCTGGGCCAGCGTCCTTTGCTGGCGAGGCCGGCCCGCTCGGAGCCGGGGAAGAGCTGGCCACGGGGCCAGGCAACGAGGAGGCGGCCGGGGATGCTGGGCTGGGCGAGCCCAGCTCGGGCAAAGCTGGGCCGGGGGGAGCCGGCGCGGGGGAGGCCGACGCGGGCGTGACCGCCACGGGCGGCACGGCAGCGGGCTGGCGGGCGTGACCCGGTGTGCATACGCCATGCACGGGATCGACGACGCCAGCGTGATCGACGTCGGTCGCCTGATCATTCAGAAGCTCAAGGCGAGCACCACGTCCAATACCTGCAGCATGGTTAGGAAGCAACACAGGAGCACATGCAACATCTACAAATTGATCAGGCGACGGTAAAGTGGAGTGCACGGGTGGTGTACGAGTAGTAGAGTTGTTCGGATGTGCAGAAAAAGGGAACACGCTCTCATCAAACACGACAGCACGAGATATATAAACACAATTGGTGGGAACGTGAAGGCACTTGTACCCTTTATGAAGGGAATTATACCCAAGAAAAACGCATTTTTTAGACCGAAACTCTAGCTTATGTTTATTGTACGGACGAAGGTGAGGCCAACATGCACATCCAAAAACCTTCAGAAAAGTGTAGTCTGGGAGTTCATTGAGCAAGAGTTCAAGAGGAGTTTTCATTTGCAAGAGTTGTGAAGGAAGCCTATTTATTAAAAAACAGGCTGTAGAGAAAGCATCACTCCAAAACCGAAACGGAACGGAGGCATGAGCTAGTAGAGTAAGGCCAGTTTCTACAAGATGGAGATGCTTACGTTCAGCGGCGCCATTCTGCTGATGTGTATGAGGACAAGACATACGGTGCGAGATCCCAAGCTTGTTAAAGAACGAATTGAGATGATGATATTCAACCCCCCCTCCCCCCCAATCCGACTGAACATGAAGAATCTTATGCTTAAGGAGACGCTCAACATGTGCTTGAAACTGAATAAAAACATTGAACACATCAGATTTACGCTTGATAAGATAAATCCATGTAAACCGACTATAAGCATCAATAAAACTGACATACTAATTATGACCACTAACAGAGGTTTGGGCATGATCCCATACATCAGAAAACATTAGCTCAAGAGGTTGTTTAACGACACGACTAGACTCAGAAAACGGAAGTTGATGACTCTTGCCTTGCTGACAGGCATCACAGACAGTTTCAATAATTTTATTGGACACAACTGGAAGTTCATGACGATGCAGAACATGACGAACTATGGGAGCAGCAGGATGACCAAGGGGCGCATGCCAGTGTGAAGACGACACGCGAACACCAGTGAACACCTGGGGGGCATGCGACACAGGAGGTGCAGGTGGCGCATCAAGCGCATAAAGGCCATGGCGAAGACGATCTCTAAGCAGAACGGCTCTCGTGTCCCGATCCTTAATAAAAAAAGAAGAAACGGTGAAATTCAGCGAAGACAGGATTATCACGAGTAAGCTGAGGAACAGATAACAGACTACGTGTAGCAGAAGGAACACGAAGAACCTTACGAAGGTGCAGTTTTCTAGAATTGTGTGTAAGAAGAGCGGCCTGACCAAGATGTGAGATGCGCATACCTGCTCCGTTGGCGGTGCGAACCTGATCATGACCGCGGTATGGCTTTTGGGTGGAGAGCTTGCCCATCTCACTCGTCAGGTGATTGGTAGCTCCCGTATCCATGTACCATGCCGGATCAATGGAGTAGGACGGAGTGTGCCCGTGCTCGTTGCCCGCCACAGCGGCGGCCGCCTGCTTGTCATTACCCTTGCCATTGTTTCCAATGCCGAGGAAGTCCTGCTTGAAGCGTCGATGACAGCGGGAGGCGATGTGACCCTCAAGACCGCAAAGCTGACAAGCCTGCTGAGCGCCGCAGCAGGCACGCGGGCGACCCCCGCCAGTGACGGGAGGCGCAACGGCGCGGGGCTGCTGCTGAGGGGCGGTCACCGGCTTGCCGCCAGCTGGTGGCTTCTGAGGTTTGCCGCGGGCTGCGGCGTTGGCTGCGGAGAAGCTTGGGGAGGCGTGGCGCGCTTTGACACGTTGTTCGCGGACGAGGAGGCGTGAGTAGAGCTCACGAGGCTGAAGCGGAACGTCGCAACCATTGATGTTCTCAATGAGATTATCATAGTCGTCGTCAAGGCCGTTCAGGACGTAGGTGGTGAAGTCCTCGGGGCGAAGCGGCTGGCCAATGGAGGCCAGCGTGTCGGAGAGGCCGGTCATCTTGTTGAAGTAGTCCGTGATGCTGCTGTCACGGAGCTTCGTCTCGCCCAGTTCGGTGCGGATAGCATGAGCACGAGCATGAGACTGAGAGGCGAAGCTGGTGTGGAGCGCCGTCCACGCATCTCGCGACGTAGAGGCGAAGAGGACCAGCGACGAGACACTTGGAGTGAGCGACGACTGGATGACAGAGAGGATGGCCTTATCCTGGGCCACCCACGTATGGTACGCTGGATGATACACCGGCGGGCACGGAAGTGTGCCGTCAACGTATCCCTCCAGGTAGCGGCTCCGAAGGAGCGGCAGCACCTGTGCACGCCAAGACAAGTAATTGTCGGGCGTGAGCTTCACCGGGATGAGGTGCGAGAAGTAGAAGGGCGACGGCGGCACATCATGATCAGCGTGAGCGGATGGCTGATGCGCGTAGTAGCCCATCGGTGGCGCCGTATCCATGGACGGTGCAGGGGCAGCAGGCGCTGCACCATCATACGCTGACGACGAGTAGGCTCCGTAGGTCGGTGCAGGTGGGGCCCCAAAGGGCGACGCAGGTAGGGCCCCGTAGTGCGGCACCGTAGGCGCGGCGTAGGGCTGCAGAGGCGGCGCACCATAGGGAGGCGCCAACCAGGAGGACGGCGGCGTCGGTAGGGCCCCATAGGCAGGAGGGCCGTAGTGCGACGCGGGCGGGGCGCCGTAGGCCGACGCGGGAGGCGCGCCGTAGGTCGGCGCGGGCGGGGCGCCGTAGGTCCGCGTCGGGTGAGCGCCGTAGGGGGCGGGCGCAAGGCCACCAAGGGGTGGCGGCGCGGCCACGTTGGTCGAGGCAGACGGGCCGCCGGAGGAGGCCGCCTGCGGCGGATCGCCCCCCGCACCAGGCCCGACGACAGGCGGCGGCTGCACTGATCCCATCGAGGGCTGCACCGGAGGAGCGGACCCAGGGGTGCCACCACGCGAGGGGAGTGGAGACGAGGAAGGGCGAGGCTGGGACAGAGGCAGTCGCGGCGGAAGGAGCGGCGGCGGCAGCTAGGGCCGGCGCAACAGCGGATGAGGCGACGACGGCTAGGGTTAGGGCAGCGAAAGACGACATCGTAACCTAATCTGATACCATGTAAAACAATGTATCCGGGGAACTGCTCGACACCCTAAACGTGGGTGCGGCTGTCTCATTATATAGAAGTACCACGAGGTACAGTACAAGTCATATACAGTTATATACAGACACGCTACGTATATACAGTCTAACAGAGGAGACATGCTTTGTTGATTTCCTCCTGGATCTGCAATAGCCAGTAAAGTAGACTAGACTGCTTTTGGTTAATCTGATTTAGTTCGATTTGTTACTATTTGTTCTCACTCTTTATTCCTCACATGCTTGATATGAGAGACGCAAGGTGGAAAAAGGGGCAAACTACAAGGGGAAGAAAGGGCACCCAAGAGGGTAGGGGATGACGCTGGGTGGGGGACGACAAGGAGCCGACGGGGGCACGTGGGGCCAAGAACTAGCACGACGGTCCAAAGACAAGCCGGCGGCAAGCGAGCAACCAGTCAAGTTTCCTCCTGCTCATGTTGCTTTGTTTGTGCTATGAAAACTGAAAAAACTTTATTGTTTTTTTTATAGGGGTCCTATTTTTTTTTCTCTTGCACCGGGCCCTGACATCTTGGGGCCGGCCCAGAGGCAGGCGCAGGCAGAGCCATGCAGCATGTGGCCGGGTGTACAAGATGCTGTTGTAGATGCTATTCACCATGCACGAGCTGACCGGGATGCTATCACCGGCGTGGATGGGCGCTCTGGCAAAGGACGACACCGGCGCAAACTAACGACGATCTTCGTGATCCAGCATAAGTTTCAGTTTAATTACTCCTAGCGCGTGTTGTTTCGGTGATTGCTGTTGGATTATTAGACATAATTTCCACGATTAATTCCAGAATATAAATCATGACAAAACCAGCTACTAGCTCATGTAACTCGAACATACTAGATGTACTAAACAATAGTATGATAGGAAACAAACAGCAGCTTAACATGTACTCGCAGAACATGATGAACAACCAAACAGGATCACGTAGCGCGTACCGTTCGGTTGTAGTAGTAGAAACTTTGGGGAAGAGTGATCGCAGCAGATGGCGACGAAGACGGCGGTAGGCAGCACCGCCTGACTTGGATGGAAAACGACCCGTGATGAAGAACTCGAGCAGTCGCGCAGAGCGCTTCCCAAAAACCTTATTCGCCCTCTCCCGTACAGGATCACAAGGGCGAGTGGTTCCGGAGACCTGCTCTCCCGTCCGCCGGTGCACGCCGGCAAGCGGGATGGAGTAGACTACGGTGACGGCGCAAGTAGAGAGGATGGCAAAACCCTAGATTAGTTTTCTGTGGTATTGTGGCGGTAGCCGCGCAGGATTTTATATAGAGCGGCCCAGGAAACCCTAACGGTCCACGTTACGCACGTTCGGGTCGGTTACAGTAGCCCACGATCCGGGAGCGACCCGAATAAGTTAACCGTTGACACGTCTGTCAATTTTCCTGAGCAGCAAAATAAAGCTCGGCTCGGCGAGATTCCCGCAACCCGCAACCCGCGGCGCGCGCGTCGTGACGAGACGAGGCGAGCGTGCGAGCGGCGGCAGCGTCGGAGGAGGAGCGCGCGTGTGTATCTCTCTTATTGCCACTCACTTACAAAGTGGTGCAACACTCCACCTTATAAGGTGGTGCAACTCTCCTCCAACTTTCGATGTGGGACTAAACTTTAGCTCCCACTCCACTCCCATGTGAGCTGCCACAAACATGGGCCCAAACACATATGGGCTGCCACAAATTTGGGCTTTGAGATTTAGGGAAAATCTGAAATACTCATGGGACTAAATAGATTAGCCCCATTATTTCTAACAATCCCCCACCAGATCTCAAATGCCCATTTGAAGATTTGCCAATCCTTGCTACTTGTTTATATACCAGTGTTTCAGCAGAGACTGTTAAGTTGAACTTCCGCCTAGAATCTTGAACTACGTCTATCAACAACTTGAACAATGGACGAACCTTGAATTGCAAGTTTGGTGCCAATAGATTTCGTTCAAAATCATAACTAGTACTTGGCTGTCAGTAGCCTACCCCGCGGGTTGGAGCATATGCGTCATACTCCCTGGTCTCTTCATGAGTTTACTAGAGATCATCCAAATCTCATAGACCGCGACGTTTACAGTCGAACTCATATATGTGTGTTCTTTCAAGAATGCCCTGTAGGACGGCATCTTTGCTAATTAAAGCCAACAGAAACACATTAAGGCATGTTGCCAACCTGCCTTACAGATTATGAGAGTCATGCATCTTCACATAGAGAGGGTTACAAAATACTCTCCTCAGTCAAACCACTAGCTTGTTCTTCCCAGGTCCTAATTCACGGGATCTCCGATCACATAGGTTGGGTTACCACTAAGGTGTGACATCCATGGGTCTCAACCCCATCTCCCTCGATGCACTTTCTATCACATTTCGTGATAGTCCCTTTGTAAAGGGATCTGCCAGGTTTTTGTCTGTTTGAATATACGTAACAGTTATTACTCCGGAGTTTCTCAATTTCCTGACAGTTTTCAAACGTCTCTTCACGTGTCTTGATGACTTCGCGTTACCCTTAGAATTGTTCACTTTGACAATAACAGTTTGGTTGTCACAATTCAAAAGGATTGCCGGCACAGGTTTCTCAACCACAGGCAAGTCCATCAAGAGCTCACGCAGCCATTCTGACTCAACAGTGGCTGTGTCTAAAGCAGTAAGTTCTGCTTCCATAGTTGACCTCGTCAATATGGTTTGTCTACGAGACCTCCATGACACTGCGCCACCTCCAAGGGTAAACACATACCCGCTCGTGGCGTAGAGTTCATCAACGTCAGAGATCCAATTCGAATCACTATATCCTTCAAGCACAGCAGGATTCCCTGAATAGTGAATCCCATAGCTCATTGTACCACATAGATAGCGCATGACCCTTTCAAGTGCATGCCAATGATCAATACCCGGGTTAGACATGAACCTACTCAACTTGCTCACAGCAAAAGAGATACCGGGTCTTGTAGCGCTTGCTAAGTACATGAGAGAACCAACAACTTGTGAATATTTCAGCTGATCTGTTGGTTCCTTCTTATTCTTTCGTAATGTCAAACTGGGATCATAAGGTGTTGGAGAAGTCTTGCCATCATTAAAGCCAAATCGGCTCAAGACCTTCTCAACATAATGAGATTGCGTTAAAGTAATCCCATTCTCGTTCTTAATAAGCTTGATGTTTAGAATGACATCAGCCTCTCCCAGATCTTTCATATCAAAACTCTTTGACAGGAAAGACTTGACTTCATTTATCACTTTCATGTTTGTACCAAAGATCAGAATGTCATCCACGTACAAACATAATATAACGCTATCGCCCCCACCATGGCGATAGTAAACACACCTATCAGCCTCATTAATGACAAAGCCAGCGGAAAGTAGAGTTCTGTCAAACTTCTCATGCCATTGCTTAGGTGCTTGTTTCAGGCCATATAAAGATTTCAATAACTTACACACCTTTATCTCTTCACCTTTTACCACAAACCCATCCGGCTGATCCATATAGATCTCCTCTTCCAACTCTCCATTAAGGAAAGCTGTCTTCACGTCCATTTGATGAACGAGAAGACCATAAGAGGCAGCCAGGGATAGTAGTACTCGAATGGTGGTCAGTCTAGCGACAGGTGAATAGGTGTCGAAGTAATCTTCGCCTTCTTTCTGTGTGTAGCCCTTAGCTACAAGACGCGCCTTGTACTTCTCAATAGTACCATCAGGCCTTAGCTTCTTCTTGAACACCCACTTACATCCCACAGGTTTACAACCATAGGGTCGTTCTGATAATTCCCAAGTTCCATTAGAAAGAATCGAGTCCATCTCATTTTGGACAGCTTCTTTCCAATCATCTGCATCAGGAGATGCATATGCCTCAGTAATGGATCTGGGAGTATCATCCACAAGGTACACGATGAAATCATTGCCAAAGGATTTTGCAACCCTCTGTCTCTTACTCCTCGTGAGAGGTTCATCGTCATCCTTCTCAAGAAATTCCTCATGTGGTTGTTCAGAATTATCAATAGATGCACTAGATTCAGGAAGTATTTCAAAAGAAATCCTACCAATGCTATGCATATCTTTCATAGGAAAAATATTCTCAAAGAATGTTGCATCACGAGATTCCATTATAGTATCAACATGCATATCAGGTACCTCAGATTTAACCACTAGAAATTTATAGCCTACACTCCGTGGAGCATATCCTAGAAAGATACAATCCACTGTCTTGGGTCCGAGCTTGCGTTTCTTGGGAATCGGTATGTTGACCTTCGCCAAACACCCCCAAGTGCGCAGATACGAAAGTGATGGTTTTATCCCAACCCACTCCTCATAAGGGGTCTTTTCTTTATTCTTGTTAGGAACTCTATTCAGGACATGACATGAAGTCAACAAAGCCTCCCCCCACCATGCCTTTGATAAACCAGCAGTGGCTAACATGGAATTCACCAGGTCAGTCAGCGTGCGGTTTTTTCTCTCGGCAACCCCGTTTGATTGGGGCGAGTAGGGAGGCGTCCTCTCATGAATAATTCCGTGTTCCTGACAGAATTCATCAAATATTTTGGGAAAATACTCACCACCACGATCCGACCTAAGACGCTTGATCTTTCTCTCTAGTTGATTTTCAACTTCGGCCTTATAGATTTTAAAGTAGTCTAAAGCCTCATCTTTAGTTTGCAACAAGTAAACATAGCAGAATTTAGTAGCATCATCTATCAACGTCATGAAATATCTCTTTTCACCTTTTGTCAACACACCATTCATCTCACATAGATCAGAATGTATGAGTTCTAGAGGTGCCAAGTTTCTCTCCTCAGCAGCCTTGTGAGACTTTCGAGGTTGCTTTGATTGCACACAACTATGGCACTTAGAACCTTTGGCAATAGTGAAATTCGGAATTAAACTCATGCTGGACATCCGAGACATCAAACCAAAATTAATGTGACATAAACGAGAATGCCAAACACTGGTATCATCATTAACACCACCACAAATATGATTCACGGATTTATTACAAAACTCTGAAAGTGAAAATCGGAACAAGCCTCCGAACTCATAACCTTTACCAATAAATTGTCCATATTTCGAAACAACGACTTTATTAGACTCTAAGACAACCTTAAACCCATCTCTGCAAAGAAGGGAGCCACTAACGAGATTCTTGTTCATAGTAGGGACATGCTGCACGTTCCTCAGCTGCATGATCTTTCCGGAAGTAAACTTCAGATCCACCGTGCCAACACCACGAACAGAAGCATGTGATCCATTCCCCATTAGGACGGATGAATCCCGAGCGACCTGATAAGAAGTGAACATAGAGATGTCAACACACACATGAACATTAGCACCCGTATCAAGCCACCAACACGGTGATTGAAATACTGAAAGAACAGTAAATAAATTACCATACCCATCAGTATTGCTAGCGGTCACGACGTTGACAGCCTTGGCATTTTTCCCTCTGCGGTCTGCGCGTTCTGGACAGTCCTTGGAAAAATGGCCGGGCTCTCCACAAGTGTAACAAGACAGTTCATTCTTGTCCCTGTTCGTCTTCTTCTTCTTGAAGGTTGTAGTCTTTACAGGCTTGTTAAAGGAGGGTTTGAAGTTCCCTTTGTTCTTGCCTATGGATTTGCCTTTCTGCACAAAGTTAGCAGTAGCAAGACCCTCTCCTTTCTCAGTAGTGTCCTTAGCCCGAGCCTTCTCCTCAATATCAAGGGACGCTATCAGATTTTCAACTGATATCTCCTGTCTCTTGTGTTTGAGAGTTGTGGCAAAGTTCCTCCATGAAGGGGGCAACTTAGCAATAATGCATCCCGCCACAAACTTATCGGGTAAGGTACACTTAAGGAGTTCGAGCTCCTTGGCAATGCACTGTATCTCATGAGCTTGTTGAACCACCGGAAGGTCCTTAGTCATCTTAAAATCATGAAAACTCTCCATGATATACAGTTCACTGCCAGCATCTGCAGCACCAAACTTGGCATCCAGTGCATCCCAGAGCTCCTTTCCGTCTTTTATGTGCATAAACACATCACACAGACGGTCAGCAAGAATGCTCAGAATACATCCCACAAAGACAGTATTAGCATCCTCGAACTTCTTCTGATCCTCGTCAGATATAGTTCCCTCAGGTTTGCCTTTACTGATGTGGAACACTTTCATCGTGGTCAGCCAAAGCTCAGCCTTGTACTGCCACCTCTTAAAGTGCACACCGGTAAACTTATCCGGCCTCAGTGCATCGGTAAAACCAGCCATTGTTAATTCAGGAAATTGCCTACAATAAGGTTTTTGGATTGTTGGATTATTAGGCATAATTTCCACGATTAATTCCAGAATATAAATCATGACAAAACCAGCTACTAGCTCATGTAACTCGAACATACTAGATGTACTAAACAATAGTATGATAGGAAACAAACAGCAGCTTAACATGTACTCGCAGAACATGATGAACAACCAAACAGGATCACGTGGCGCGTACCGTTCGTTTGTAGTAGTAGAAACTTTGGGGAAGAGTGATCGCAGCAGATGGCGACGAAGACGGCGGTAGGCAGCACCGCCTGACTTGGATGGAAGACGACCCGTGATGAAGAACTCGAGCAGTCACGCAGAGCGCTTCCCAAAAACCTTATTCGCCCTCTCCCGTACAGGATCACAAGGGAGAGTGGTTCCGGAGACCTGCTCTCTCGTCCGCCGGTGCACGCCGGCAAGCGGGATGGAGTAGACTACGGTGACGGCGCAAGTAGAGAGGATGGCAAAACCCTAGATTGGTTTTCTGTGGTATTGTGGCGGTAGCCGCGCAGGATTTTATATAGAGCGGCTCAGGACTGTAGCCCACGATCCGGGAAGCTAACCGTTTGACACGTCTGTCAATTTTCCTGAGCAGCAAAATAAAGCTCGGCTCGGCGAGATTCCCGCAACCCGCAACCCGCAACCCGCAACCCGCGGCGCGCGCGTCGTGACGAGGCGAGCGTGCGTGCGTGCGAGCGGCGTCGGAGGAGGAGCGCGCGTGTGTATCTCTCTTATTGCCACTCACTTACAAAGTGGTGCAACACTCCACCTTATAAGGTGGTGCAACTCTCCTCCAACTTTCCATGTGGGACTAAACTTTAGCTCTCACTCCACTCCCATGTGAGCTGCCACAAACATGGGCCCAAACACATATGGGCTGCCACAAATTTGGGCTTTGAGATTTAGGGAAAATCTGAAATACTCATGGGACTAAATAGATTAGCCCCATTATTTCTAACAATTGCTACCGGTAGTAGATGGTTTTGGACTTCGTGTGTTGCTCGGCATTTGCGTGAACGGGTTATCGTCTATGTTAACTAAAGCTATGTTAAATTAAGTGGCATGACATTTCCTTATATTTTTAAATCAAATCAAATCTTGCATTGGTATCGCGTTCTGCCCTTTGCCTCATGTGTTCTTAAGGTTTCCACCGACCCGATGCCCAACTCCCCAGATTCCTCGCCCATCTGCACACCGCAATGCTACCAGGCCCGTCGATGGGCATGTTCTAGTGGAGCGATGGAACAGAGCCCCCCAAAAAAAGAGGCCCCCATTTACTTGCAGTCCGGTTGTACGTGGCCCAACCTTATCTGACACTCGCATGTAAAACAAAAATCGTCTAAGGGACGCTCTGTTTAGCGAACTGTTGGCTACGCGATTCCTTGGCTCGTGATTGCGGATGACGTCTGCATCCCAATCGACACCCAGCAACAACTCTCCTGAATCGCGATCGAGTGATTGACAATGCCTGCCGATTGACGCCTCGTTTCTTGGCTCGATCGCAGTTGTTCGCTCGGTCCAGAGCTCCATACTACAGACTCCTTGCCTCCTTGCCGGCAGATCAGTCGACGACGTGCGGGAAGCAGTCAAGCAGCCGACCGATTCGCTGATTTACCTTTTCACTAGTAGGTACCTGCTCTATTGTCTTTTGTTTGATTCTCCATACTCCAAAATTTGATTAACTCTAGTACGTACGGGAAGCAACAAAATCGATCATCGACCAATTATGTTTGTCTGAACTGGCTACAAGTTACTGAACCCTATGTTTTCCTTATCCTTGCCGGCAGCCAACTACCCCTAACTTCGCCCTTCGCCCGACGAGCCTCCTAATCGGCGATTTTGTTCACGTGTCTAAGATATGGCTGCATCTATTGAAGTTGAATTGTTTGAATTGCTTTGTTAAACTATTATTAATTTGTGAAACAAGACGAATCATAAGAAGAACAAAGTGTGAATATGATAGTGAAAAGGAGAAGACAAAGATTAGAAGCAGCAGCTGAGCCTCAAGAAATACCAGCTGGCTGATGCTTTTTGGTACAACATGAGATTCATTTATTACTTTAGTAATATATATATATTTAATCATTTATAATAAATACTTGATATATTCATATTATAAAGTTATCTAATGAAGTAGACATATGATTTTGTTATATTAACTACTCCCTCCGTTTTAAAATATAAGATGTTTTAGGTTTGTGAAGAAAATAAATCTAGATTTGTTTTAGTATGGAGGTCCACTCAACTCTGGGATGAATCTACATACTAAAAGAAGTCTAGATTCATTTTCTTCACAAATCTAAAACATCTTATATTTTGAAACGGAGGGAGTATTGAGTTTGAAAAAATGGAGCCTCATTTGTAAGTCGCACCGGGGCCCCCAAATCCTGGAGACGGGGCTGAATGCTACCACCATTCGTCTATTGCTGATATAGTAAGATGCCACATGATGATCTGTGTGCATATGCATTTATTGTGGATTTCATGGATATCTGGATCATATATGATTGGAAAAGTAATTAAGTGAATGATTATAGGCCTCTTGGTTGTAAAATTTATATGGGTACTCGCTACAGGCACAAGTTTATAGTTTCTTACAAGAGATGCATCCACAAGTCCAAAGAGAATGTCTATATTGTCCTGACCTGTACATTAGGGAAATTCTAAAATTTACGTAGTCCTAACATTCGAATAAACCTATTGGATGCAGTCTATAGAAGTCAGCTGGTACGGGTCAACATGGTGGACTTGACGGCGTCGCGCCACTCAGCACGAAGACACCATCGAGGCTGGATCTAGTGGGCATGGCTATGACCCTGATGTTCGAGGCATGTGTTGTGACCAGAGGGAAATGGGTGGTATGGCGGCGTTCAGTAGTCACCATGTGGCCCAAGAGTACTTGATGAATTTGGCGAGATGGCCTCCTTGATCTTGGGGTTCTTCTCGTACTGGAGGAATCTAAAGGCGATGTCTATATGCAGTGGATTATGCATCCGTCGGCCATCTATGGAAAGGAGGGGTGCAAAAGAGCTCGTCACCCTCGGATGTGGCTACCAATGGCCTGCAATCGATATAATGCTAAACTACTCCGAAATCCTTAATGGTCATGAAAACATTCATCTCTCGGTAAAGCATAATGACAATTAGAAATAGAGAAAAGATATATGCTAAAGTTGTGAAACAAAAAGGAGAAAGGAAAATCCTAAATACTGAAGGCTAGTGCATCTTTTACTTAGAAGACAATTTTGTGTGTACAGCTAGCTCAAATGCGCATCACTACCTTTTGCTGCGGTTCAAGTATTGTCTTTAGAAGTACTATGACATGCCTATTGGGTTCAGTGTTCAGATGGTGGACTGTAGTGTGAGACTGAGCGTTGAACCGATTCAATCTGTTGGATCATTGTAGCTACAGTGAAAAATGAAAACCTATTTTTCGGTCTTGGTAGGTTAATAAACACTAATGGTGCTAATTTCTCTGATCCAAGATCGTAGGCTAAGAGTATGTCAATCCACGGTGCTGTTGCAAATTAAACCAGCTTTCATGCCTTTTCCAACTCAATCTACGCAACTGCTATTTCTAAAGGCTTCGACGAACCGGTAATATTCCTCCACCATCTCAATTCCCACTAACTTGAAAATATGAATGTATTTGAATAGGTTGTGGGAGCAATTACCTTTTTATTTTCCTTCTATTGTAGCGTATTCTAAATAATTTGTTTTCCTGCTCAATACAGATAACGGTGCATTCATAGTAGTTATGAGAAAATGTCTCTAGGATCTGCAAAACTCAACATCGTAGATTATGAAAAATGTGACTTCTGTAAAGGCTTCATACCATTCCTCTAACCTCTGTAAAATTTAACATCATAGATTACAGTGTGACATACACGTAACCTTAATCCTGATTTCTCTAAATTTGATGTTTCGGGAAAAATCATACTCCCTTCATCCTAAAATGGATGTCTTGGATTTGTCAAAATTTGAATGTATCCATATACTCTCTCCGGCCCATATTAATTGACTTTGATTTGTCAAATTTTGAATAAACCTATATACTAAATAGTGTATAGATTCATCCAAATTTTGACAAATCCAAATCAATTAATATGGGTCGGAGAAAGTACTAAAATATGTCTAGATTTATGCAAATTTTGACAAATCTGCGACATCCTTTTCAGGACGGAGGGATTATATGATCTACTTTCCCTAATTAGTCTAGGCTCTGTAAATTTCAACATCATAAATTACAGCGTGACATACATGTCACCTTAATCCTGAAATTGTAATGTAACAATATGGTATGCCGCAAATTTCTTAAATATTGTTTAATTTGTTGATGGCTGAACTTGTACAGGAACAGATGCATGTTTCTAACCCCTCGGCGCCTTGCCTGTCGAGGCTTGTAACCCCTAAGGCCCGCTTGGTTCCTGTATTTTAGGCAAAAACATGTGTGAATATTACGGACCCATCGACCTCTGTCTGAAATCCTTCGTATGCTTCGTAATTGGATCTGACCCGTAAATAAAACGGTAAAACAAGTGGGGCCTACTAAGTAGGAGAGATTCTGAAGATTGTGTTTACCTGTAGTGGATCACGGCATCCGGTGACACTGATCGGAACAGCTCAGCCAGGGGTGTGTGCCACGGACCTACTGATCGGATCGGCCGGATTGTGTTGCGGCAGCGACATGCATGGATGGGACGATCGACTTTGTCTCGCGGCGCTGCGGCCACGACAGGTGCGGATGTGACGATCGGCTGATAGGCGGTGATGTGTGGCCTGCTGGGCGTTTTGGATTAGAAATTGAGAAGTACCACGCGTTTCTGGAGGATTTGTGTTTTTTATTCCCGGGTCCCAGTCAACCACGTGTTCTCTTTTTTGTTCAAAATCTCGTTTTTACTACATACATACTCGTTTTTGTTACAAATAGTCCCGCTTTGCTACAACGTAGCAAAAAACGGTTTGACTCAGAAAATAGAAAAATAGACTGGACCTCACCGGAGATTTCGCCGGAGACCCCGTCGGCGACCGTGTAGCAAAATATTTGTGCTAATGTAGCAAAACCGACCTTGCCGGAGACTCGCCGGAGATTTTCGCCGGAGACCTCGCCGGAAACTTCGCTGGAAATCTTGTAGCAAAAACTTTATGCTATTGTTGCAAAAGCATAGAACGTATGTAGCAAATAAAATATCCTATTGTAGCAAACCCGATTTCGTCGGAGATCTCTCGCAAGATACCTCGTAGCAAAATCATAGAACGGTTGTAACAAAAGAATTGTACGAAAGTAGCAACACAAAAATGAATATGTAGCATAAATATTATGCTAAAATAGCAAATGCTCGTAGCACCGATAGACAACATATGTAGCAAGACCGGTTAACATAAGTAGCAAATGTTGGAGACGGTTGTAGCAAGCCCATACGTACACCTTAGATATCATAGACGTCATTGAAGGCCATGGCTGTGAAATCCAGTGTCGTGGTTGCAGAAGGCATGACCGCTCCTCATTGTGAACTCCATGGCGCTAGAAATTTAGGGTGCTCGCTGCAGGCGTGCATGGACGCGATTCCAGCGAGGGTGGAGGAGGCAGCCGGTGCAGGGAGGAGATTCCGACGAGGTTGGGGGAGGTGGTGGCACACGGAGGCGATTCCGGCGAGGATGGGAGAGGGCGGTGGTGTAGGGAGGCTTAACGGACAGGCGCGGGCGCGACGCTGGGCTTCCTCCATGGCTCTAGAGCTGTGGAGGCGACGGAGCCATGGCAGCGGGAGCAGCGAGATCGCGGGAGGTAGAGAAAATAAGATGGAGAGAGATAAGGTACAGGCCCACCATGCACACGTCTCACGCGACCCGGCGGAATAGTATCATTTTCCTTAGAAATTTGGAGGCGCGAGTGTCACGGCGAAGCTGTGAAACATATGATGGGCGGTTATGTATTTTGATTGGGAGCCGCGTGGTTCACGGCATACATGCGGTTCAGAATATTTTGATGAGGAACGAAGAGATGAGACGAAGGAGTGCGATGAAGGGAGGTGAAACGCGGCTTTCCAGAAAACGAAATCGCAAGATTCTTTTTATATAACTTAGTATTAAAATGCCCATGCGTTGTTATGGTTTTTTAACTTCTTTAACTTTGACATGCAAAAATATTACATTCCTTTTTGATAGAGAAAAACATTACATTATAAAAATCATGCATATCTAAAAGACGACCACATATAGCAAGGTGGATGGGCAACCCACAATAGTTTAAGATTTATTAATGTCTATCCAATATGATCAATTGAATTATAAGAAATATTTTATATCAGTAAAATATGCGCTATATCTGACTGACTCTGCTCATTCACGGGCGTTGAATCGAAATCTAAATAATCTCCGAAATCCATCAAAATGTACCAAGGTCATCCGTCATGAAGAAGTGTGCGAGCAGTCGAGCCAGGACGTGCATGCGTTTGCTTTGCTCTCCACGAGGGAATGGACTGCGTAACCGCGTGTCGAACCGCGTTACAGTATGGTCGGTCATTTTTCTAGGAGGATTTTTTTTTTAACAAGGGATAGACCCCGAAGGGTCTAGACGGTGCATTGATTAATGACGGTGATATTACATCTTGAGAAAGACTCCTAACAAAGAAAGGAGCTACATAGGAGTCTTTCCCTTTTACAAAAACCACCTTGGACAAAAAACTGAAAAAGCAATCAGGTCCAAAGCTGGCACCGCCGATCTTGAACTGAAGCCATCGCCGGCCATCATCCACACCATCGGGGACGACACCACTTGGGGTGTAGAAGACGAGCTCCGCCGCCGTAACTCCATTGAAGGGCCTCCAAAAATGGAGGTTAATCATGGGGTGCTCCCTCAGCACCCAGCAAAGCCGCCCTTTGGCCATCGGATTCGGTAGGCTTCCTTTGGCCACCGATATTGTGCTCCTGCAGCTGCACCTTCCCAAACGCCGGCCAAGATTCCGATGCAAGACTCCCAGATGTTCCTCCCCCTCGCCTCCACGGCCGTCCAGGAGGAAGATCTGGTCGTCGGCGTCGTCGCCCCGCCGACCACCACGCTTATTGACGAAGCTTGAACCCGAGCTCGTCGATGCCTTCCCCAATGGAAGGTTGAACAAGCTCGTTGACACCCCCACCGCAGCGCGCGACACCAGCGGCAGAGAGGAGCTTCGGGCTTCAGCTTTATTGGCGGAGATGCCTGAGCTCGAGACCACCGGCGGCGAGCTTCCCTGCCAAAGGAAGATCCACACCAGGATGGTGAGACCCAAGACGCGCCGGCGACAGCTGAAACACCGCGGCGACCTACTCCCAAACAGCACACTGGCAACACAAAAACTAAAACTAAGCCTAACTACTCCGGTGCCGCTCCTTCGCCGCCTCCGGCCGGCATCGCCGCCGGATTTGGCTCGGGATTGGCCCGGCAACTCACACAAGACTCTCAAGGGGAGGGGACACGGGAGAGGAGAGGGAGAGGAGAGGGAGGGGCCTATTTTTCTAGGAGGATAGCATCTTGTTTTAGGATGCATTTGCCCCTGTTTTTAAAGGATGCATTTTAAACGTGTGTTTATGAAAGTTAAAATTTCTAAACTGGAAATTCACGTGTACATCTGTACAAAACATGTACGACACAAAAAGAAAGTTGCATTGAAAATTTCACGCATATATGTTGTGCAAAAAGAAAAAAATTCAGTGTCTCAAATATGATCTATTTTTTGTCTTTTTAAAAGGTAAAAACAATTACTCCCTCCGACTCATATTAGTTGACTCAAATCATGAATCTAAGCAATATTTAGTATATATATAGGTTTATTCAAATTTTGATAAATCCAAGTCAACTAATATGAGTCTGAGGGAATATATCTTTTTACAAAATTTCTGTCCACGCACATATTTTGCGGAGATGTACGCGCACAAATATTTTGGTATTTGAAAATGCCAGTTTGCCCCATGTTCGGTTTGGTATTTCCTTTGCATGCACGCTTTGTGCTCGTCAGGCCGGATACGTGGCAAGCATTGAATGAGTTTCCCTAGGCTTAGGTGGTCATTTTACTTCGCAAGAAAAGCAAACGAAAATTCCGACCCTAATGTTAAAGAAAATATTGTCATACGCAGCGGTCATCGTCTCCATCATATCAGACGCCTTCACTCCCGATTTCTCTTTTTTCCTCTTGTCGAACTCATGAAGCAGAGCATGGAGGTTAATGCGGATGAGATCGTGATGTTTTCCGCGGTGGTCTAGTTCCTCCGAGCTCCCATACTCTCTCTCTCGCACCGAAGCTCCTCCCCCCACTGCCCCGTTCATCTCTCCATATACGGGCATCGGCTCACTAACTCGAGCGCGGCAGGCCAGAGAGGAGGTGGATCCTAGGTCTGGGCGGGCGTAGCTGCTGTTTCGATGAATCGAGTGCGGCAGGCGAGAACTGGAAGAGCTTATGTAGGCTTGAGCATGAAAACTGGAAACTCACTCCTTTCCCTCACTCGACAGCACACAAACCCGCACCAAGATGTGGCGCCGTCCAATTCCACCACTTTTCCTACAACCTCCACGCTATTCTCCACACCCCATCCTCCTCCATTCTGTTAGGCATAGACAACTTGTATTCCTCTAGGGGCCAAAGGCCACAATATATAGTACATGTACAGGTGGAAATATGCATGAAGACCCCCTAACAAGTGGGGACATACAATATACAAATATACATCTAACACCCCCCCCTCCCCTCAAACTCATGGTGGCTCCACAACACTGAGTTTGGAGAGAAAGAATGTATGCTGCGCAATGGTCTGTGCATTCGTAAACAAATCCGCCAACTGTAACTCTGAAGACACATACTGAAGCACAACAACCTAAGCCTGCACCTAAGCACGTGTATAGAAAGCATCAACACCAATATGCTTGGTAAGCTCATGCTTGATCGGATCACGTGCAATACTAATAGCACTTGTACTGTCAGACAAAACCAGAGTGGGTGTGGTAATAGAGACCCCAAAATCCGCAAGTAACCTCCGTAATCAGGTCACCTCAGCAGTCAACAAGGCCATAGCACGCAACTAAGCCTCAACACTCGAACGGGAAACTGTTGTCTGTTTCTTCGTCTTCCAAGCAATGAGCGAACCACCAAGAAACACACAGTAAGCAGAAAGTGAACGGCGATCCGAAGGATCACTCGTCCACGTAGCGTCCGAATAGCACTGAAGCTGGAGGAAGCTGGAACGAGGAAAGAAAAGGCGACGAGTGATCGTACCACGAAGATAACGAAGAACACGGAGAAGATGACTATAGTGAATAGTGGTAGGAGCGGAAACAAATTGACTCAGAATATGAACAGGATAAGAGATGTCAGGACGAGTGACAGCAAGATAAACAAGACTCGCAACAAGATGACGATAACGCGTCGGATCAGAAAGAGGATCACCATCAGTAGGGTGAAGCTTAACATTAAGCTCCATAGGAGTCTCAACAGTGTGCTCATCCCCTAGAGCAGCACGAGCAAGAAGATCCTAAATGTACTTTTCCTGAGAGATGTAAAAGCCATCAGAAGTGGAGGAAACCTCAATCCCAAGAAAGTATCGAAGAGGACCAAGATCAGTCATAAGAAACTAATCACGAAGACGAGACTTAACAAAGGCGATATACTCAGAATCATCACCAGTAATGATCATATCATCAACATAGAGAAGAAGAAGAGTGTGTCCACGAGGAGAAGTGTGAACAAACAGCGCTGGATCATGAGCACTAGGAGAGAAACCAGCAGCAGTCACTACAGAGGCAAAGCGCTCAAACCAGGCACGAGGGGCCTGCTTGAGGCCATAAAGATAACGTCGAAGACGACAAACCATCCCCGCGGGAACAGAGTACCCAGGAGGAGGCTGTATATAAACCTCCTCACTCAACTCACCATTGAGGAAGGCGTTCTGAACATCAAGCTGGGACACAGACCAGTGACGAATAGAAGCAACATCAAGAAGAGTACGCATAGTGGTCATATAAGCCACATGAGCAAAGGTCTCATCATAGTCACGACCATGCTCCTGCTGAAAACCACGAGCCACAAGACACGCTTTATAGCGCTCAAGAGATCCATCAGAGCGGGTCTTAATCTTATAGACCCACTTACACGTGATAGGACGAACACCGGGAGGGAGAGAAACAAGATCCCAGGTGCCAGTGCGCTCAAGCGCAACAATATCCTTAGCCATGGCCAGCTGCCATTCAGGATGATGCTCAGCATCCCGATAAGAAGTCGGCTCGGAGGCAACAGAAAGACCATATTGACAAGGAGAGTAACGGTTGGGGGCACGGCGCTAATGAACAGGACGAGTAGAGGGAAGCTCATCAGAGGAAGACGACTCATGAGATGATGATGAAGAAGAAGGAATAGCAGAGGAAGTCTCCGGAGAACGAGGAGAACTAGGAGAACTAGACGGAGCAGAGGAGGATGGTGTCGAAGAAGAGACATTAGGGAGAGGGGGTCCTGAAGAAGACATAATAGGAGTAGAAGGAGGTGTGTCAGGAAAAAGAAGAAAAGAGATATCTTCCACCGGGTAGGTACCGACAGTGGGACGAGGATAGAAAGGATGAGTCTCATCAAAAGTAACATCACGAGAGATACGCATCCGACGACCAACGGGGTCCCAACAGCGATAGCCCTTATGCTCATCACTGTATCCAAGGAAGACACACTCAACAGACTGAGCGGTCAGTTTGGTGCGTTCGCGAGGAGCAAGGAGAACATAGCAAACACAACCAAACAAGCGAAGCATGGATGATGGAGGGGTTAACCTCTTGGGTGCCCGATCTTCACGGATCTCGTGGTCAAATCGATGGGAAAGCGAGGGGAAAGGGAGAAGGTAGCGGAAGCGAACACACACCTCACGAAGAACACGATGAACACACGCAAAACTCACACAATACAAGGCCGATTGCTCCCGAACGGCGGCCACCGGTCCGATAGAATCCTCGCAATGAAAGATCGGTCAACGTGCTCCCTCAAATCCACATCGGAGAGGGAAGAACACCTTGGGGAGGGTCTTGACAACTTGGAGACAAGACAATGAACTCCAAGGCCTTGTTCAACGATGGATGCGTGATGCAAAGTCCAATCGAGGTTGGTGACGATAGTCGGTCCCCTTGGGTAAGGGGATGAGGCAAAACTAGAGATTCCACACAAGGGGGTGTCTTTAGTCTATCATCTATGCCTAAGGGATACATGAGGGGTGGGGGATCTATTTATAGGCCAGCCACTAAACAAGGGTAGTTTGGGGATAAACTAGGCGAATAGGTAAGTAAAGGGGGATACATGGGCTGCGGCCCAACTGGTGCGCGTAGGCACAGGCATGATCGGTAGTACCGGACTTAGGACCGGTAGTACCGGTCATCACCGGTAGTACCTCTTGCGGTCTTGGAGCGACGGTTGGAGCCGTCAGTAGCGGGCAGTAGTACCACTGACCGGTAGTACCGGTTCCGACGACCGGTAGTACCGCTTGGCCCTGGCAGCTGCCGATCTGTCTTCTTCCGCCTCCTCTTCCAAGCCTCCGTCTTGTTGGGCTTGATGTTCCGGGCTTCCTCCCTTGCCTCCGTACTGGTCGGAGTGAACCTATCATGCATATGTGACGGAGTATGAAGTAGCATACCATTCCATAGGGTAGGAAGTGGGCTCGCATAGAGGAACGGATTCACCTTTGGAGTCCATGACGACTTGGCGTAAGTTGGAGACCTTGATGTAGTAACGACCGTAGGTCGGGCTGCATCATCTCCCCCCTTCAAAAAGAGTCGTCCTCGACTCTCCATGGTCATCACGAAGTAGAAGAGGTCGAAGGACATCCTTGATCCTGGGGTTCACCATATAGTCGTCCTCGGGAAGATTGACTTGACAACACTTCAATGTTCCTTCACCTTCCATGAAGCCTACAAAGCTCACGACAAAAGTGAAGCAACACTCAAAGCGTAGCCAATTCATGAACATTATATCATGAGTCCTCAAGTAGAAGGAAGTCACCTTAGCTTGTAGAGATAGCTCGATCAAGGGTAGCCATAGGTAACTCTCTTTGATTCTTCTTGTCAACACATGGTCCATAGAGGTTGACGTGTATGCACTTGTACCTTCACACAACAAAGACCAAGCAAAATATTTTCGTGTGTGATAGAGGAGCATGTCAAATGTGGCATGTCCATTCTTGTTCACAACACTATTAGTACAATGCATGTATAGAAAATGGAATGCATATGCAAGGTCAAAGTGCATGGAAATCGTTTGAACATCATCCAAATGTGGGAACTCAAAAACTCCATAAACTGTTTTAGTGTGGCACTCAAGGCAATTAACTAGAATTTTGATCAATGTCCTCGATGCGAGTATAGGAGAATTTGGCAAAAACACGCAAGGAAGAATGTCCAAAGCAACATCATTATGTGTGCAAACCAACCATTGGAAAGAGAAATTGTTCGACATGTTGGGTGTCACACACAAATCATCGAAAGCAAATATCATGGGAATATGAGTATCCCAAGCGGAAGCAAAATAACACGTTTGCAAACAAACCAAATGAAAGAGCAAGTGGTCCTTATGTTTGTTGCAACAACAAGACGAGATTCTTGGAAGCTCTCATGACAATACATGCTCTTAATGGCATTGTGGTTGCACACAAAACATCGGAAAGAGAAATTGTTCAACATTTTTGTTGCAACACACAAAGCATCAATATCCAAAAGCAAAGAAACATGAATGTCACAAGGTGAGATAATACCATCAACATGCTTGCAATCAAACCATAGGAAAGAGCAATTTGCCAACATGAAAGATGCAAAACATGCCAAAGGTATCAGAGCTGGGTTCGATCTTGAACTCACTTGTGGGATGCTCTCAAGAGCTCTTTTTGTCAACTCGTGCTCAACCGAGGTTGACATGATAGTGCGGGTACCTACACACATTATACACAAAAGGAAGAACGTGTGTGCATGGTAGAGATACACATCATCCATCATGACGTATCTCTTCTTGTGCACATCACCATTAATGTCAATCAAGTATGAAATAGATGCATGGTGAGTATGCAAGTGGGGAACATGCTTATCATGGCAATCATCAAAATCTCCAAAAATTGAGAAAGCTATGGGGGCCATCTCATTATAACACATATAATCAATATTGTTGCAAGCAAAACAAGTGAAATAGCATGTATTCATCTTATCGCAAGCAACGAGAGAAATTGAATGACTAGCATGACAAGGCAAGTCCGAAGCAATTGGAGGATACACACAAGATGCATAGCATGGCATGTTTATGGCAATGATATTGCAATCAAACAATTCCACATGATCAATATTATGCAAAGGTAAAGCATCACATGGGAAAGTGGATGAGGCATATGTAATGTCACAAGTATCATCCATAGCATGCATATCCTCACAATTAATCATGTCCACTAGTGGGATCATGGCATCATCAACACCCTTATTGTTACTTTGCTCATACCTCTCATATGAAGTGGGTGTTGTGGAAGTGGTGGCCTCCTTGTGGACGACTTCGTCTTCTTGATGTAGCCATGGCATAGCATCATCTTCGTGCACCATGTACATTTTCTCCATTCGAGGCATCATTGCTTCATGGCTTGGCGCGTCTTCATCCATGGAACCTAGCACAACATAAGAGAACACACTAGAGGTAGAGGGTAAGTAATTAGAAATAGAAATGGTCTCACTTGACCTATCAACTACCACTCTCAACTCACTAGGTGTATCACTCATGCCCTCCAAGTGGAAGCACTCAATCTCACATAAGGTGGAGTCACTCATCTCACTCTTGTTCTCACTCAAGTGGGCTAAGTGGCTCTCATACTCACATGGGATTGGTACCACATCATCACTCAAGCATATGGGGATAGGCTCGGTTTCCTCAACTCCATGCGCCTCCTTTGGTGAAGGGAAAATCACATGCTCACCATTCTTGACCTTGTCGCCTTCAAGGTTGGATGCCATAAGATGGGCATCATCGCTCTCCTCCATGGTCGAAGGGAAAATCCCATGCTCGACCGTCTTGTGGCCATCTCGTAGTAGTGGTGGAGGTAGACTCATGCTATCCAACTTGGCGAAGTAGAGGTTTACATTTTCCTTGTTCGCGAGGTCGTGGAAGTCAAGAGTAGGCGTTGAAGCTTGATGGCGTGGAGGAAGCCTTGCTCTTGGTGCCATTGTGGTGGTGGCACGAGTAGTTGAAGGTGCCCTATGATGGTGTCGACGGAGGTCATTGGCGTGCCTTGCCGATGGTTGATGTTGGTGGCGCACTTGGTCGTCCACATGACGCTCACGACGGTGATCATTTGCCTTGGCACTCTTCTTGTGCTTGTGGTGCCTTCTTGAGCTTGCTTGAGCATTATGGTTGGTGCTCATCATGAATTCTTCGTCTTTATGGCGAAGATGCCTTTGAGGATGTCTTGTATCCTCTTTATGGTGGCGATGCTCACGAGAGGATGTTTGTCGATGAAGAGTCTTGTTTCTTGGCACCTCTTGATGCATATGATGTTTGGACGCCACTCTTGTTTGGATAGGAGTTGGAGCTTGGCGCCTTGGCGGTGATGGATCTTGGCGCCTTGGAGATGGTGGAGCTTGACGCCTTGGAGGTGATGGAGCTTGGCGCCTTGGAGATGGTGGAGCTTGACGCCATCTAGGTGGTGGCGCTTGTCACCTTGGAGGTGGATCATCGAAGTAGGTGGTGCCCTTTGGTGTGGCACACTTGGCCTTGAAGGTCATGGATTCTTGATGATGCGCCTCCTCTTGCTTGGCGTAGTAGGCTTCCATCTCTACGTGGTGGAGGAATTCTTCATGGCTCGTGGAGGAGCCATCAAACTCGATGAAGTTCTCTGTGTCCTCCATGCTCGGCGAGGCGTCGTTGATGTCGCACTCGCAGTCATCCATGCTTGGGGAGTAATTGTTGGTGTAGTACTCCATATCACCCAAGCATGTGGAGCCATTGTCGGTGTAGTGCTCCATAGGCTCCATGCATGAGGAGCCATTGTCGACGTAGAGCTCCATGTCTTCCATGCATGTGGAGTCGTCGTAGGTGTAGAGCTCCGGGTCCTCAAAGCATGCGGAGCCATTGTCGGTGTTGCGCTCCATCATGTCCACTATACTTGTGGAGTTGTAGTCATGATGGCTCATCATGGATTCTTCATAGATATCACCCTCGGTTTCGGAGTCCCTAGACATGATGCACAATACCAAGCGGTGTATATGGAAGTGGTAGTGGGAGTTAGGGATACAACATCAAACCTTACTTTACCTTGGAAGATCGTATCGTACAAGTGGCCACACTTGAGAGCAGTAAACCAAGGAAAGTGAAGTTCACGCGGAACACCAAAACCAACTACGAACCAAAAAACAAACACACACAAGGCCTATGGTGGATAGGTATAGAAAATAGCATGTCAAGAACCAATCCGAAATCAAGATGTTGTAATGGCAAGTAAAGAACCACAATGATCACAAAGCAAACAAGTTAATCCACAAGATAGGAAATATGTACAAGGAAACACACACGGTGGGATAAATAGGACTTGTGCGACGGAGAAAGTGAGCTAAGAACCAAATGATTACCTAGCGAAGAATATAAGCTCGTGTCACACAAGTATAAGGAGAGACGCTAGTTCGATTGCACAAAATTGGTGGGCTACAAGATATGCACAAAAGTACCACCTATATGATGTTCATCGAGTTTGCGCTTCCTATTCTATAAGGCACATGTATAATTCTTTCTTTTTCTCTTTTCCTTTTTTCTATTTTTTTTCTTTTTTTCCTTTTTTTTTCTATTTTCCACTTGCCTCTTCCTTGTGCCAACAACTATACAAGATAACTATATGAGATAGCGCTCACAACGTTTGCTCGGAATTCTACAAGGTATCAAATGTGCATAGCCCAAGCAATAATAAGAGGAACTAGTCTCAATAGGTGTTTGTTGCTCGCAAAGATAGTGGGGTTCACAAAGGAATGCAAGTGGGGAGAAGTCGCGGAATTTTTATACCTTTCGTCGACGATCTTCACCCTTTATTGTTGGATTCCGCCTTGCTCACAGAATTTGGATGCAGTAGATAGCATGAACAACGTGGATGATGATGTAGAGCTCCTTCTCCTCTTCGAAACGAGCTAAAGAACACCAAAATCCGAGCTCGAATGCAAAAGTTATGCTCAAAACGGTGAGCGGCTGAAATCTGGGAATCTATTTTTTTTTGTTCAGTACTGGGGGTAGTACCGGTTGCCTGAGAGGTAGTACCGGTTGAGTGCGGTAGTACCGAATTTTGGGACCGGTAGTACCGGTTGGTCCTGGGGCGCCCAGATTTGACGCGTTTTCGCGATTTTGGGGCGATTTGGGCGGAAAATCTTCAAGAAAAACACCAAATCGAAGGGGGAAATCAAGGAATTAGGCTATGGGAACGCAAAGGAAGGTAGATCAACAAGTTTAGCAAGTAATCCACGGATCAAAACCTACTAAAATGCACTCAAATTACAGATCGATCCAAAACACGAATTGGGGCTATTTTTGGTGGAATTTTCGAATTTATGGAGAAAAGACCAAATCGATGAGAAATCCGTGGCAACCAAAAGCTGCTGATACCAGATGATGGAGGGGTTAACCTCTTGGGTGCCCGATCTTCACGGATCTCGTGGTCAAATCGATGGGAAAGCGAGGGGAAAGGGAGAAGGTAGCGGAAGCGAACACACACCTCACGAAGAACACGATGAACACACGCAAAACTCACACGATACAAGGTTGATTGCTCCCGAACGGCGGCCACCGGTCCGATAGAATCCTCGCAAGGAAAGATCGGTCAACGTGCTCCCTCAAATCCACATCGGAGAGGGAACAACACCTTGGGGAGGGTCTTGACAACTTGGAGACAAGACAATGAACTCCAAGGCCTTGTTCAACGATGGATGCGTGATGCAAAGTCCAATCGAGGTTGGTGACGATAGTCGGTCCCCTTGGGTAAGGGGATGAGGCAAAACTAGAGATTCCACACAAGGGGGTGTCTGTAGTCTATCATCTATGCCTAAAGGATACATGAGGGGTGGGGGATCTATTTATAGGCCAGCCACTAAACAAGGGTAGTTTGGGGATAAACTAGGCGAATAGGTAAGTAAAGGGGGATACATGGGTTGTGGCCCAACTGGTGCGCGCAGGCACAGGCATGACTGGTAGTACCGCTTGCGGTCCTGGAGCGACGGTTGGAGCCGTCAGTAGCGGGCGGTAGTACCGCTGACCGGTAGTACCGGTTCCGACGACCGGTAGTACCGCTTGGCCCTGGCAGCTGCCGATCTGTCTTCTTCCGCCTCCTCTTCCAAGCCTCCGTCTTGTCGGGCTTGATGTTCCGGGCTTCCTCCCTTGCCTCCGTACTGGTCGGAGTGAACCTATCATGCATATGTGACGGAGTATGAAGTAGCATACCATTCCATAGGGTAGGAAGTGGGCTCGCATAGAGGAACGGATTCACCTTTGGAGTCCATGACGACTTGGCGTAAGTTGGAGACCTTGATGTAGTAACGACCGTAGGTCGGGCTGCATCAATGCAGTAGTCTGGAGAATGTCCAGATAGACGCTTAAGAGGAATACCACCCTGCAAAGAGGCAGAAGGCTGAATATTTATGAGGTAAGTCGACGTAGAGACAGCCTCAGCCCAGAAATGCGGAGGAAGACAATAAGCAATCATCATGGCACGAGTGGTCTCAAGAAAATGGCGATGCTTACGCTCAACAACGCCATTCTGGGCATGGGCGCCAGGATAGGAAAACTGAGCAAGAGTACCCTGCTCAGCAAGAACACCTCGCAACATCTGGGAGATATACTCACCAGCAGAATCAGCACGAAACACACGAATGGGTGTACAATATTGAGTACGGACCATGGCCGCAAAACGCTGATATATGGAGAGCACTTCACTTCGAGAGCGCATAAAATACAACCAAGTGTACCGAGAAAAGTCATCGATGAATAAAATATAGTAGCGATGGCCCCCTTTCGAAGCGAAAGGAGCTAGACCCCAAACATCGGAATGAACTAAATCAAAAGGTCGCTGAGATACAGACGCGCTAGTAAGCTAGGGAAGCTGAATCTGTTTGCCCAACCTACAGCCCTGACAATGTAAAGACCCATCTCCTGAGACAGACAACAGAAGACCACGATGAACTAATGACGACAGGAGAGAGTCACAAAGGTGACCAAGACGATGATGCCATTGCTGAAAGGAGCTGGTAGCAGAGGGGACGACCGGAGAAGAACTGGCAGATGAAGTGGCAGCGGAAGGAACAAAAGCCAGTCTAACTCCCAAAGTCTGGAAGAGTCACGACTGCGAGGGCTAGCTCCAACCAGGGCATGTGTGCGACGATCCTAGACAACACAAGAATCAACATCAAGAATGACGCGACAACCAGAGTCAGTAAGCTGGCTAGCAGAGAACAGATTCATCTTAAGATGAGGAACATGAGAAATATCAGGAAAAGAAAAAGAAGAAGTAGAAAGGGTGCCCCGACTAGAAACAGGAAGAGAGGTACCATCGGCCGTGAGAACACGGACAAGAGAAGGGAGAGAACGAAGAGCGGACAGAAAAGAAGACTCAGAGGTCATATGAAAAGAAGCTCCAGAATCCAGATACCACGGAGACGTACCTGACTATGTAGAAGGTGGTGGTCGCGCAGTGCCTGAAGAATCAGTCACAGAATCAGCAGTGCCTGTCGAAGAAGAGTCTATAGCAGTAAGCAAACCGCGAAGACTCCTGATAATGTCCTGATCAGAGAGAGCAACTGCTGAAGATCCGGAAGGATCCGACTGCCCACGAGCCTGGTGCTGCTGACATAAACTGGGATCCCGTGTATAACAAGTGGCCCAAGTGTGGCCATCCCAGTTACAGTAAGAGCAGTGACGAAGAGAACCACGGCGACCCTGACCATGAGCCTGATGGTGCTGACTCTTACCCTGAGACTGCTGGTGCTGACTCTGACCCTGACCTGGAGGAGTGGGTAGTATCGGTGGTGGCACAGAGGACCACGGCTGAGTCAAGGGAGCAGGCGGCAGAGGAGGACCACGAGTAGCAAGCACAGACAGAACCGCAAGAAGACCAGCACCATGGAGACGAGTCTCCTCAGCCCGAAGCTCAGACAACACCTCAGAGAGCGGAACACGACCACGAGCATTCAACTAAGCATGCCGAGGCTCGAACTCCTGGCGAAGTCGAGACAAAAACTCATAGATGCGGTGGAACTCCAAATCTGAGCGCACAATCTGACAGCACGGACATGTGCCACAAACAGCAGTACGGAGAGAATCAAGCTGACGCCAGATAGCAGCACTTTGAGTATAGAACTCATCAATAGTGGAATCACCCTGATGAAGAGCATGCTCCTGGCGAACCACTGACAGGTAAAGAGCATCCCTAGATGGCTGATAGCGCTGACGAAGATGTGCCCACTGAGCGGCAATAGTAGGGAGACTCATGAACTCAACAACAAACTGGGGCAGAACAATGGAGGTGAGAACAGCAGCAGCACGAGCATCCTCATCGACCCACTAAGTGTAGGCAGTCAGATCGTGGCGATAGGTCTCGAGATCAGCAGAGTACTGCTTGAACTTCAGGTCATAAGCAGCAACAGCACTATCATCGACACTCTGAGCAGCATCCTTGGCCTCCTGAGAAGCATCAGCACCGAGAACAATCGGCGTCGGCGGAAGAGGAGCCACAGGAGAAGGGGCACGGCGGACAGGAGACCTCGCCGGAGAGCATACCCCATAGATGGAGACCGTGCATGTCAACGCGCATAAATGCAGCAAAATCAGGATAATTCGCGCCATCAAAGATCACCGGGCAGAGAGGAATCGCAACATAACCCGATGCAGAAGGCATCTCTCGCACAATTTTTTTTGAACAAATCTGGTCAACCGGTCAACCCGCACCTGCAGGCAGATGCCGGCCAAATTCCGGCCAGCCGGAAGGAAGGGCGGTGCCTAAGGGTCGGGAAAGATCAATTCCGGCCGCCAGGGATCGATTCCCGGCAGCGGTGATGGCCTGCGGTGATGGCGGCCGGCGAAGGTCAGCGGTGAGAGCCCACGTGTGGCTAGTGGCGGCGAGCCTGGCGTGCAGCTGGGTGAGGTGGCCCGCGCGCCTGCTGGAGTCGGGGCAGAGGGAGCGTGGCGTGCGGCTGGGGGAGGAGGCCCGCGCGCCCGCTGGTTAGGGCTCGCGCGGTCGATCTGAGCGATCGGGAGTCGGGCAGAGAATCGATCTGCATAGTGGCGGGGTATCGATCTGATCGATCTGGAGTCGCTGCAGGGCGGCGGGTATTGATCTGATCGATATGGAGACATGCGGGCGGTGGAACCTGATCGATCTGGAGTCGAAGATGCTGCCCCGTGAGTGGGGTATCGATCTGGATCAGATATCGATCCTGAGTGAAGTCTGGCGGCGGGGTGAGACCGAATACAAAACAAAATCGATCTCTGACAAAACGGACGACAACGGCAGGCGGCCGGAAACTAGACAGGCGGCGACGACGGCAAGACCGTCGATGACAGGGACGGTGGCGGCTGCGGCGACGAAGTTACGAGGAGGAGGAGGAGGCTAACCTGGCTCTGATATCATGTTAGTAATAGACAACTTGTATTCCTTTGGGGGCCAAATGCCACAATATATAGTACATGTACAGGTAGAAATATGTAGGAAGACCCCCTAACAAGTGGGGACATATAATATACATATATACATCTAACACCTTAAATCACTTCACGCGGTGGCACTCGGGCACGGGGGACGATGGTGCTCTAGGTGGACACGGTGGGGGCGGACCCAACAAAGGCGCTAATTTTTTTTTCGAGATGGAGGAAGGCCCCCGGCCTCTGCATCAAGTGATGCACACAAACTTTTTATTACGAAGTTTTGCAATTCAAAGTATTACACTTATGGATCAGCCAAGGTTGAGACAAATATCAACCATAAAAAAATGAGAAGCAACAAATAGCTAGCCATTTTCAATTCTACTAATGTGTCGCCACCCAGAAGTCTGGAAGTAGAAATCCTAAGAGACCGCCAGGAGCTGGTTGCATCCAATAGCCATGCTTTCCCGCTGATCTACTGGAAGGAGATAAGATCATAGGTTGATCCAGTGCGCCGCCATACAGATAACCTGTAAGAAGTTTGTACCAAATTTTTTGTTAAATATAACATCATTCCGACATTTCCAAATTGCCCAACATAAAGCGGAAACACCAATACGTATACTCGCTTTATTTCGTTTATCAATCCCATTTAGACAATTCCCAAACATATTGGTTATATTAGAGGGCGGTGTGATATTGTAAGTGAAGAAAATCATTCGCCAAATAATACGAGCAAAAGGATATGAAAGAAACAAGTGTTCGACTGTCTCCATGGAGTCACAAAAACAACATTTTTGACAACCTATCCAATTGCGCTTTGCTAAATTATCTTTTGTGAGTAAGACCTTGTTAGTGAGGAACCACATAAATACTTTAATTTTAAGTGGGATTTTTAGCTTCCACATGTATTTTCTCAAATACCTTGTATGATCATTCATTAGATCTAAGTACATAGATTTGACTAAAAATAAACCCGTGGATGATAATTTCTAAAAAAAACTATCACGCTCTTCACTAAACTGTACTCTCATTAATCTCTGGCATAAATGCAGCCATTCATTCCATTTATTACCAATCAAGGCCCTTCTAAAACCAATATTTAGAGGCATTTGGCCTAAAACATCTGCCACAAGGAAATTTTTCCTTCTGACAATGTTATATAACGAAGAGTACTGCTGCGCTAGATTCGTGTCACCTAACCACACATCTTCCCAAAAGCGAACCGTTGATCCATCACCAATTTTGAAAAAACCTCTTTCAAAGAAGTCTTTTTTAACCCTCATAAGGCCCTTCCAAAATGGTGACTCAGTTGGTTTCTCCTCCACTTGGGACAACATCTTTTGACGTAAGTACTTATTGTATAGCAATTGCTGCCACATGCCCTCTTCAGTTAGTAATTTGAAAAGTCATTTGCTTAACAAACACTTATTTTTAAGTTCTAGTACTTCTATTCCTAATCCTCCATGCTCTTTGAGGCGACAAATAATATTCCATTTAGATAACCTATACATTCTTTTATAATCATGAATCTGTCAAAAAAATCTTGATCTAAAAAATCTAATCGTTTCCTCACACCAATAGGTATCTTAAGGAAAGAAAGCATAAACATGTGTAAGCTTGTGAGGACGGAATTAATTAAAACCAAGCGGTCCCCATACGAGAGTATGTTACTTTGCCAACATCCCAATTTGGCCATAAAACGACTCTCAATTGGATTCCACTCCGCGTTACGCAATTTCCTATAATGGATAGGTACTCCAAGATACCAAAAAGGAAGAGCACCAGCCTCGCAACCAAAAATATGCTTGTACTGTAGCTCCATTACCTTTGCTTCTCCAAAACAGAAAATCTCGCTCTTATGAAAATTAATTTTCAATCCTGATAGTTGTTCAAAAATACTTAGGATCAGCTTCATGTTTACAGCCTTATCCAGATCGTGCTCCATAAATAAAATAGTATCATCGGTATATTGCAAAATAGAAACGCCTCCCTCTACCAAATGAGGTATAAAGCTTCCCACTAGGCCATCCTCCTTCGCTCGTGCAATTAAAATTGCTAACATATACGCAGCTATGTTAAAAAGCAACGGAGACAAGTGTCTCCGTGTCTTAAACCTTTTCGTGTTTGGAAAAAATGTTCAATATCATCATTAACCCTTATTCCAACACTCCCGTCTTGCACAAAGTTTTTGACCCATGCGCAAAAATTCAGATCAAAACCTTTCATTCGTAAGACTTGTTGAAGAAACAGCCATTTTACTTTGTCGTATGTCTTTTCAAAATCAATTTTGAAAAGCACATCATCTAATTTCTTACAATGTAATTCATGGATTGTTTCATGTAGAACAACCACTCCCTCAAGAATGTGTCTATCGGGCATGAATGCCGTTTGTGTTGGTTTAATGATCTTCTGAGCCAAATCTGATATGCGATTAGTTGCCACTTTAGTGAAACTTTAAAGCTCATATTCAGAAGACAAATTGGTCTATATTGTTGTATTTGCACCATGTTCTCCTTTTTCGGAAGTAGAGTTATCACACCAAAATTCAACTTAAACAATGGTAACTCCTGCTGATGTAAAAGGCCAAACAAAGCCATTAGATCAGGTTTAATAACCTCTCAAAAGGTCTGATAAAACTCTGCATGAAAACTATCGGGCCCTGGAGCTTTATTATGTTCCATTTAAGAAATTGCCTCAAAAATTTCTCGCTCAGTGAACACATTGGTTAGTGTATCATTTTTCTCCAAAGAAAGTTGTGGTATATCCATAATCTGATCCTCCATCTGATCCCCAAAAAGATTTTTATAATATTCTGTAATAAATAATTTTAGATTATTTTCACCCACTATGGTTCCCTCATCTTGTTCGAGCTGAAATATTTTTTCCTTTCTATGCTTACCATTTGCTATGAGGTGAAATTATTTGGTGTTGTTTCCACCTTCTTGCACATGTTTAACCTTGGCTCTTTGAGCCCACTTGGTCTCCTCATCACGCATAACGGCGTTGACCCGCTCATTCGCTTTTATCAATGTTTCCTTTTCATTTGCAATTAACGGAATTGTCTCAGCTTTAATTTCTAAGTCATCAATGATCGACAAAAGCCTCTCCTTTTCTTTTTTTGTATTTTCCACTCATATTTTTAGCCCACCATTTTAAAAATCGTCGCAAGTGAGGAATTTTATTTTGCCATATTTGAATAGGAGTATCACCCAGGGATACACTATTTCATTCCTTCGCTACCATCTCATAAAACCCCTCCTGACGCTACCACGATAGTTCAAAAGAAAAGCGCGCTTTATTACTGATGTGGGCTTGATTCCCTGAGTCAATTAACAAAGGTGTATGGTCCGAGCCCGATCTAGTAAGAGACCTAACCGAAACAAGAGAGAATTTCTGCTCCCACTCAACGCTAACAAGGACACGATCTAACTTTTCAAAAGTTTGTGTGTCTCGACGCCATGTGAACTGTCGACCAGAGAGTACAATTTCTCTTAGGTCCAAACTTTTAATGATGGCGTTGAAAACAAAAGGCCATCTTGGGTTGTAATTGTTGTTATTCTTTTTGTGAATATTTCTAAGAATATTGAAATCACCCCCGAGTAACAAAGGTAATGATTCATTTTCACACATGCGAACTAACTCTGAAAGGAAATCTGGCTTATGTGAATCTTGCGCAGCCCCATACACTAGTATAAAGATCCACTCAAAACCATCAGAAATAGATCGAATGTGGAGTTTTACACAAAAATCTCCGGTCTCGACCTTCTTCACTTGAAGTGTTTCAGAATTAATACCAACAATAATTCCTCTTGACCTTCCATGTGGAGGTAGACAAAACCAAATAAAATCCTTGCCGGCCGCAAGGTGCTTTAAGAAAGGCACCGTAAAATTTGACCTCCCCGTTTCCAAAAGCGCAATAAAGTCTAATCTGTGATCTTTAATAGATTCTTGAACAAAAAAAAAGCTTCGCAGGACCCTAAAACCCTCACTATTCCATGTCATACCTCTCAAACCCAACATCATGAATATGTTTTTTTAATCTTAACTCTAGTGCTTCTACGCACATTATTTTTGTCATAAGACTTACATCTACGGATGCGATGGACAGGATCTTCAGGTAAAACGATTTCCAAGTGTTCATCCTCATAGCTATGCTCCTCATCCACCAAATCACCACACAGGTTTGATGCCCGAGAAACAATCAAACTATTTTTGTTGCCAATATCATTTTCAGCTATACTCTCATCACCCTTTTTAATATATTAAGAGTACGTTGTGTCTCATTGTCTAGAATTAACTTAGCAGCAGCCTTCCTACAAGAATTTGAATTTCCAAGGGACACACCTAATTTACTCGCCTTATCAATTATTTCGTCATGAGAAAATCTATGTAACGAAAAACTGTTATTTAAACTCGTACATTGTTGTTGTCGATCATCATGTCGCTGTGCAAGCGACATAGCCCGCGCCATCTGCGAGTCATCAGCGCTGTGCTGAGCCTGAAGTCTTCCACTCGACCGCAGCCCCGTCACAGAGCTTTCAGCGATGCCTCCAAAAACGATCACTTCTTCCCGTGAAGGTGTGTGTCCGGCGCTCACACGCGCCCTTTGCTTTGTAGCAGTAACAAGTCCATGTGCGCCCTGAAGGCCATGTGGTACGGGGATTCTACTCAGACCAGCACCCCCACCTGGGGTTCTTGGCGATACAATCGCCCCGTTGGCAGCAGAACTTTGGTGCCCCATTGTCATCAGTCCAGCCCCGTCACTTGGGGCTTTAAGATACGGCAATGACTCCTTAGTATTAGTAGCCTTGCCCAGAACAGACGTCGACAACTGCCTCTTGGTCGGCGTCAGAAACTTGTCCGTGTATGCGATGGTACCTGCTTGAGTATTTTTTGCCAAATCTGCCCAGTTTGACCAACTTCAACCGCGTCTGCCCTCCGGGCGAAACTAATTTGGAATCTGACCCCTCACGTCGGCGCCACTTCAAACGGCGCCGACCTAACACAGGTCGGCGATGGCGCCGAACTTGCCACTGGGGCGGGAGCCTGGCTGACGTGGCCGCTATGTTGGCGCCGTTTCAACTGGCTCCGACCCTAGGGTTATAGCCAATCGAGCAGTTTCCCTTTCCCAGCCCTCCCATTTCCTCCTCCCAGCCGCCACAAGCTCTCTCTCTCTCTCCTGTTTTTCGCCCCTATCTTCAAATCTTGTTGAAACTCCGAGATTTCTTGGATTGGGACCATGGCAAGTCTTCTTAGAGGTAATCTCTCTCAAATCCCCTTTGATTCCACCTATTAGAATGTCTAATTTGATCTTATTTATCTCTTTTTTGTTGAAACCCTAGAAGATCATAGATATGTTATTTAGATATATTTGTAAGTAATATTTGTTTGAATAGATTGTAGCTAGTGTATGCATGCATTTGATAGGAGCTTTGTCTTAGTGTTTGCTAATTTAGTTTACATATGACAAAACAAAAATATGCACATGTGGAAATATATTTGTAGGGATTCATTTCCATAGAGTTTGCTAGGGTATGTATGCATTGGATATGAGCTTGTCTTAGTGTTTGCTATAGTGTTTACTAAGTTGGGAAGCACTTCAATGGAAAATTAGCCGGTTGTATGATAATATAGCTTAGGACATTATAAGTGATAGTGTTTGCTATGTTAATTATCCCAATGTTTGTAGATTCTCCGGACATGTGGACGGAGATTGCACGTCAGATGAAGTTTGAGGAAAGTACCAAAGGCAAGTATCCCAATATGTCATCGAAAGATGCTCCGGTGCTACCAAGATATCCGGTACCAAATTGTTGTTGTGGTAAAACTTGTCATATACAACAATCTAACTACCACACTACTGCTGGCCGCGCATTCTACCGTTGCCCTGATACACGCGTGAGTTTTGGTGTCTTCTGACATGGTATCTATCATACTTGATTGATCGTTGTTTTTTGATATGGTAAATTTTATTTGACAGGAACATTGCACATGCTATTTCATCCAGTGGATCGATGGCACCGAGTGTTATGATGACTATCTTCTTTCATGGGATATTAGCATTCTTTTGGGCCCAAAACCAGCTGAGAGGTGGAAACGCATTATGCGTCCTCCTCCATCTCCACCTAAGTATTGGAAATTACACGAGACCACACCCAAGGCTCCTCCACTTGTTTGTGTGAGCACTGTCAAGATATGACACGGTGGTGTCCCCTTTACAGCCCCGACACTTTAGATGAGTCTTGGAAGGTTTTCGATGAGGAGAAAAAGAAGCATGAGGATGAAATAAACTTGGAGTTGCAAGAGATTGAAAAAGCACAGAAGGAGCGCTCAAGGAAGTACTAGTTAGAAGCTAAAAGGAAGAAAGAAGAAGAGGCAAGGATTAAAGAAGAAGAAAGGGAAGAGAAGAGAAGGAAAGAGTGGGAAGATAGCAAGGCTTGGTTGAATAAGGAAAACACAAAGTGGAAGCTGTGGAACTAATTTGGCACATTCTGATATCATCATGTATCAGGCTTGGTTGTAAGTTGTGGAACTAATTTGGCACCGTTTTCATTATGTTTGTAATGAGTACTTGAGATGAAATATTTGGAACTCAAATTGTTTTATACTTAGATGATAAGTACATTGCATAGCACGAAATGATGATAAATTGCTAGATGGTACAATTTATTTGTTGCTACTGCTGGTGCTTAGGGAATGGAAACCATTGACCCCTCTAAATCAAAGATACAAGAGCACCATTTTGAAATGGAAACTAAATTAAAAGGAAATACGAGTTTCTAGCAATTTTCGTACTCATCCTAATTGTTTTGTTTGTTGTCCATCTTTTTAGCACACCATTCCTCGAACGCTTTCTGGTTGTGCTGTCTGTGCTCTCTCTTTCTTTTCTCCTCTAGTTCCTTGGCCTCTTTTTTCTGCACATATTTTTCTCCATACCAGTAAACTTCGTACTGTCTTTGGTCTTCAAACCAGAAATCCTTGTCGCATCGCGATCCCGCCTATTGAATAATATAGATTTTTAGCTTAAACATTGAGCGATAAGAGAGTTCTACCCTAGTAAAAAAATTGAGCAAGGAGAGAGTTCTTACGAAATAGGGTGTAGGACCCCGGGCGTGCCCGCATACAAATCCCCATTTTTCGCCAAGCCCACCGCTCTTCATCTTGGCTTTATCAGCTGTGTAGCAGCATCCCACCATGCAATCACACTGTATGATCCACGGAACATGGCCGTCTAGTTCATTCATCGGTGGCATGTCTGGTGGGAGGAATGTACCACTACGAGGCCCTACGAGTTCAAGGCTATCTACTTCCCTTTCCTTGAAGAGGATCCTGCACCGGCCATGAGTGGTGTTGGCTGAGAGAGATAGAGAGTGAGAGGAGTTGGCTGAGAGAGATAGAGAGAGGTTGATTGGAGTGAATACGAAGACAGACAGACAACCACCCGGGTGCTATTTATGGAGGAATGACGAAGACAGACACACCAGCCGAGAGTTAAAAGTAATATAGGGATATATAGAGAAAGATTAGCCCGCTAATATATTGATCATAGAATTCATAAATAAGTTACAAGTGTTTCGGCAAACAAAGTGAGAAACATAATTCTGCGGAACATAACGGTACGGCACATAAGTAAATATTACACACGGGCTAAATTAAAACAATACTACGGCTCCCCACCGAGTGCCCGAATACGTGCCTTCAAATTTTCTATCTCGACACGTTGGTACATGATGAGGACCCGTGCTTCAACAGGAAACGGGTCATCGCACCACTGGAAGAATCCACATTGGCCATTACCCTGATAAAATGTTCTACAATTATTAAATATAACACACATAGGCTATATATTTGTAAATATGATGGTTTTAAGTACATACCTGGCCGTCTGCCCCAGGACAATCCCAATACCTTCGCCCAACATTTCGGAACCTCCAGTCATAGCATAGCCTAGCTTCAAAGTTGCAGTCGCACCAAAATTGTCGAAGGTCTGCCATTGTTGTGTTGTTGTAGGTGAGACGGAAAACATTGTGTACGATTGATATATATAGCTAGACATTTCTAAAGTATTGTTTGGGGTATGTTTGCTTTTCGTTGAGTGCCACTGTAAATAGTGTGTAGTCACCATCAACTATACACTGCATTATCACTAATGTGTAGTACTAATAGCAGCAGTGTGTAATCACCATCAACAGTGTGTAGTACTACTAGCAGCAGTGTGTTATCCAAATCACATGTACTCAGTGTTTCAGTGCTACTAGAAGCAGTGTGTAGTCACCACCAACAGTGTGTAGTGCTAATAGTAGCAGTGTGCTATCCAAATTACATGTGCTCAGTGTTTCAGTGTTTCAGTGCTACTAGCAGCAGTGTGTAGTCACCATCAACAGTGTGTAGTACTACTAGCAGTAGTGTGCTATCCAAATCACATGTGCTCAGGGTTTCAGTGCTAAATGCTCAGTGTTTCAGTGATCAATGATTTCCATTGCTCAGTGTTTCAGTGCTCAATTATTAGAATGGTTCAGTGAATCGCTGACTCCCACCACTCAGTCATAATAATTTCAATATTCAATGATTCACTGACTCAGTGACTCAATGCACATGTATTTCAATGGTCCAATGATTCACTCAGTGATCAATGATTCAATGATTCGTAGCCATGTGAGTGTTGCAGGAGCAATAATTCATCACAACACTGATTCATTGCTTCCCTTTAACTATAAATGTCCATGCACTCTTTCTTTCAACTAGCAATTACTAGCACCATGTCCAGAAACCGTGCTCTTCCAGGTAGCTCGGTCAATCCATATGATCCTGATCGTTACCCAAGTATTCCAGGTATACGCTGCCGTTGTCCAACACGACCAATTCTTAGGGTCGAATTTGATTGGTCGTTTGAGAATGCAGGAAGAAGATTCTCAATATGTGCCAAACCAGAGGTACGCGCAATGAACATAGCCAATTGTTAGGCCTCAATATTCACTATTTATATCATGAACTTTCATTCGTAGGGGTACATATGCGGCCACTATCAGTACGAAGACGAGGAGTTCTCTCCGGAAGCTAGGGTACTAATTTACAACAATCATATGGAGATTGAAAGGCTGAAGACACAACTTCGCAATTTAGGTGGCGAACCATAGATTTATGTGTATGTTCCTGAAAGGACAAGGTTGGGAACCATGTATGTTTTATAATTCTCAATTTGTCCAATAATTAAATATTCTGTAAGAGAACTCCATGTCTTGTAGTGAAAAATTACTAAATTAAATAAACACTTCGGTCGACGCCACCTGAAATGGCGCCGACGTTGCACTCTTCGGCGCCAGGTGAAATGGCGCCGCACACTGGGCTGGATTTGTTCCCCTAGACACACCTTCTGTGTCTGGTGTGGCGCCGAAGACAAATATAGGCGCCGAACTTCGGCGCCACTTGAAAAGGCGCCGACGTTGCACAGTTCGGCGCCAGTTGAAATGACGCCGAATGCTGGGGCTGCGTTTTGTCCCCAGACACACCTTCTATGTCTGGTTTGGCGCCGAAGACGAATATAGGCGCCGAACTTCGGCGCCACTTGAAACGGCGCCGACGTTGCACAGTTCGGCGCCAGTTGAAATGGCGCCGAATGCTGGGGCTGGGTTTTGTCCCCAGACACACCTTCTGTGTCCGGTTTGGCGCCGAAGATGAATATAGGCGCCGAACTTCGGTGCCACTTGAAACGACGCTGACGTTGCACAGTTCGGCGCCAGTTGAAATGGCGCCGAATGCTGGGGCTGGGTTTTGTCCCCAGACACACCTTCTGTGTCTGGTTTGGCGCCGAAGATGAATATAGGCGCCGAACTTCGGCGCCACTTGAAATAGCGCCGACGTTGCACCGTTCGGCGCCAGCTGAAATGGCGCCGACGTCTCTGCACACTTAAAATTCACAGATTTACATACATCAAATTCACAGATGACAATTAAAATTTACAGATGACAATCACATATGACAGTTTCATAACATTACATATAGCACATAAAGATTCACAACATTACATATAGCACATCAGGTGGTGAGACAAACATAGTTCATCCGCACATACATAGTTCAAGTCATACATAGTCCAGTTTCATAACATGCCTGCACAATCAACACAAACAAATCTCACTTCTACGCCTTCCTTTTCTTGACGGCACCCTTCTTACGGCGTGGTTTGAGAGCATCAGTGCCGGGGGTTGTAATATCCGGTGCGCGGCGTGCACGAGAACCCCTACGAGGCATACCTTGTGATTGGCTTGGCTCCGGACCATCATGGACAGTTTGGGAGGACGAAGCTCCACGGAACATGGACAACGGAGTGTCAGAGTCGATGGAGGTCCCGTCACCTGAATTGTAAATGGATCCGCTACCACCAGAAGTTGGAGGGCTCGGCTGGAGACTCGTCATGTCAGGGGTAGGATCCCGGCATCCAAGTCTAGACACCAACGAGCGGGAACGTTTGACCAATTTCTGCATAATAGAACAATGTAAGTGTTGGCTAGACTTGTAGACATGAGCGGGAAACATATGTACATTTGCCAAACTTGTGAACTTTGCTAGTCATTACCTCGAGACACTTGCATAGGGTAGACTCAGCAGCTGGACTTCCTGGAGTAACCCTCAGCGCCACTTCAGCTTCTTTGATACCTTGTACAAGCTCACCGGCCTACAAATCATGACACATATGAACATCATCAACGAGAACTAGCAAATAATTCAGTGCTTGATATTACTATGTTCTTACCACACGGTTTTGCACGGGGCCATGGTCGACACGCTTGTCCATCCGGACCTCTTCATCAAACTCATTTGGCTTGTCGGACCCCTCTTCTAAGCAATCGATGTTGGTCCAGCTGGGCTTGAGATGAACCCGAGTAGCTTTCTGCAGCCATGTCTCGTAGTCTCGGCTGTTGTTATAAGTCCAACTCTACTGGAGGATATCCTTATGAGATGCCTTGTCATTCCATTCCTGGATATACTCCCGGTGATGATGTTCCCAATCAGTAATTGACTTGTTTTTCCTTCTATCAAGCCTATCAAAAAGCACATAGAGGAGACAATGAAGAACAAATGAGAAACATATATGCGACAGGATAAATGGGTTGGCGCTGAAGGAATCTTACTTGTGCAGATCAGACAAGGTGGAGAAGTGCTCCGGGGGCAATTCCTGAAGCTTACCAAACTGCATCCCGACTCGGTGTGGAAGGTGGTACGACCGCGTAGAAGAAAATGAGTGGGCACCTCTTCGTCCACATATCCATGTCTTGAGTGCACATCGGGTTTAAGTTAAAGTCCTCGCCTAGCTCACTCACAGTGTACGGCTGCCATGTAACCTATGAGTGAAAAAAGAAGATGTTAGGCAACAATGACAACATATCGGAGGGCCCCCACTTGGTAGATACATCCTCATAAAAGTACACAAGGAGTCAAAATCGATATGACACTCACCTGCCCCCGACGCAAGGAGTCAAAATCCTCGGTGTATGATCGATACAGATTATCGGAGGGCCCCCACTTGGTAGATACATCCTCATAAAAGTACACAACGGTGGGTGCACGGTCTTCTTCCGTGTGTTCCCAATCCCTGGGTGCGTAGGTGGTGGGTCGACCTATGGGAAATCTAAGCCAGCTCCAAACCTGAAAATAAGCAAATAGGTTATGGAAAGCTAGATGGTTATGCAAAGCTAAATGGTAATGCAAATAATTATGTTGGTCAAAGTAAACCAACCTGTAAGACCAGAACACAACCACCCATGTTTGATGTACCCTTGCTCCTCCTACAAGCCTCATCAAGTTGGCGATACAAGTAAGCCAACCCAGCCGAACCCCAGATATATCTCCCAGCATCGTCCTAGTCACAGAGTAGAGGCAAATACATCCGTGAGACGTCGCTACCCCCCGGAGTCTAAAAAAAGCACCTTCCCAAACACATACATCACATACGCTCGAGCATATCGTGATACGGTCTCCTCGTTGGCATCGAGGGGAAGATGCCCAAAGTGGTGTTCTATCCAAGTCAATCTCAGCCCACCTGTCTTGCTCCCCTTCGTCCTAGCAATTTTCTCCGGTGGCTTTACTCATAGAAGCTCTTCAACCATGTCCCTGAATCTGTCTGCCTGTATCTTTCCAGTCACAGCCCATCCTGAGATAGGCAAGGCAGTCAACATCGCCATGTCTTGCAAAGTTATAGTCATCTCGCCACATGGAAGGTGGAACGTGTGTGTCTCCACGTGCCATCTATCGACTAGCGCTGTAAGGGCGACACTGTTGTAGGTCGGCAGCCCGCGCTCAATCATGGTCACAAAGCCAATCAGATTCGCCCTCCGTAAGTACGGTGTGTACCTCTCATCAAAAACCATCCGCTCTGTATTGACCTTGTGTCCACGTTTGCGAAGGGGTAGTAGAGCCTGCCAATATAGCGATTAGCATTAGTTAATCAAGTAATAAACAGTAATAGAGAACAATAATTAATTTAGTGATGATCATGTTAGACAATACGTGCATACCTGGGTTTCCGAGAGTATGCGACCTCGGTGGCTCTCCTCGTACTCCGCCTCAAGAAGATGGTACCGTGCCCGAGCCGCCATCCTGCAAAGACAAGGTTTTTTTGTGAGTTTCAGAAACATGCAGTTATAATTGAAAGATAATTTATAGCATAGGACAAAATAAAGACACCTAACAAGAATAATTTATAGCATAGGACAAAATATAACCTTTCTAGCCCGTTGTAACGCCTCGGCTAATTTCCCTATCACCTTTGGACGACGGGATAACCTTTCATATGTCTAGACCCTCGAGGCCTTAGGGCCTCTACCACGCCCGCTTGATGAAGGGTTACTAGCGGCCACGGCGGCAGCGTCTTCCGCCGCTGCTTTTTCCGCGGCTAGTTTCTTCTTCCGATCCTCACAACTTAGTTTTTTTGTGTTGTTGTGACCTTCTTCACCGCATACCGAACAACGGTTCTTCACGGAGTCCTCCACAAAATCATCATTCGGACGGGGTCGCTTGAAGGTTGTCCCTTCATCGGCTTGGTCCATGTCCATCTTGAACCGCTTAGTCGCTCTTCGCCCTTTTGTGTCGATCATTAGCTTGCTATCTGGTAAGTACACCGGCCCGGTATACTTAGGCCATTGGGACATGTCTAGGTAAGGCTCGAATCTACCAGCCCATGTGCGATATAGCTCTTCAAGATTGTAGAACCGTAAGACGGAGTTGTATGGGTCCACGGCTCGAGCACGACACACGGTTATTATATGAGAGCATGGTAGATGGATCTGTAAAGGCATCTGGCACGTGCAAGAGTACTGGGCAAGCACAACAACATATTTGCGACCACCATACTGCTCACCACCTGAGTTGGTACCTCCTACCTCTGAAACCTCATACTTCCAGACCTCCTTATCAAAACAAGTCCATGTTTGGTCATGAGATTTCGTGGCTTGGTATCCAAGTTCTTCTTCAACAGTCTTTGGCCATCTTTTGTCGGCATTAATTAGCACCTTCACTTCGTCGCTCCTCGTGACCCAATACTCGTTGCACTTGTCAAAAGTAAAGGATGCGATGGCAGTTACCGGTAGCGTACGGATACCCTTTAGCACCTTATTGAATATCTCGGCCATGTTACTTGTCATGTGACCATACCGAACCCCTTCCTGATCGAAAGCTTGAGCCCATAGGTGTTTCTTCGGCAAATTCTCCCTAAGAAAACCCTTCCCCTTCTCATTTTTCAAGCCATACAACTCATTGAACATCTCTTCAAATACAGCCGGCTCGAACACCAAGGTAAGCCTACGGAGATACTCAGTCATTTCTCTATTACGACAAGCATGGTAGAAATTACCCGCGAAATGCCTTATGCACCAACAGTGCTTAACAAGGGGATGCTCAGGTATTTCTGCCCTCATGGCATTCAATATGGCCGGATTGCGATCAGAAATGACACAGACTTCTCTTCCGGGGCCAACAATCGTAGTCCTCACCAAGTGCATGAACCAGTTCCAGCTGACGTTGTCCTCCTTTTCCACAAGAGCAAAGGCAAGCGGGACCAATCGGTTGTCCGCGTCGCAAGAGATAGCAACAAGAAGGGTGCCCCTAAACTTCCCTGTAAGGAACGTTCCATCCACACAAAGAAATGGACGACAATGCTTGAATGCTTCAACACAAGGGCGGAAGCACCAAAATGCTCGACGGAACACTTGGTACTTGACACCTTCGACCGTGCGAGTCTCGATTGGATGGGGCTGCACAATGTGCGTCATACCAGGGTTTCGATGTGCCATCGCCGCCAACAACCTAGGGAGCCTCCCATATGCTTCCTCCCAATCACCATAAACCATCTTCATAGCCATTTGCTTAGCCCTCCAAGCCTTTCCATACTTGATATGATAGTCAAATATGAGTTTCACAAATTGGACCAAAGAGGCCGCTTGAAGGGTAGGGGTAGCTTTGATGGCATTGGCACACCGGTGTGCAATAAAAGTAGATGTCAGTTGCCGGTGCTTGTTGCCCTCCAGGACGGCATTGCCACATGTGTGCGGGCCTTCATACTTACTTATCTTCCACCAACCTTCAGGTTTCTTCTTCCTTGCCCATACCTTCCATGGACAATCTTCATTCTCGCATATCAAAACATATCTTTCATTTTGGTCAGACTTGAACACTATGAAGGGTCGATGATGACTTACGGCGTACTCCTGGAACCATACTTGCATGTCCAACATAGCCTTGAATTTTAGCCCCGGGTATATCAAAGGCCGTGCCCTAGGTCGACTCTGTGCCTCGTCTTCGGTGAGGGGTCTAGGCCGCTCCGGCCCATACTCCCGTAGGTTCGAGTCTGCCACAGCTAGGTGAGCCTGCCTAACATCCTTGAACTCATGAACATTAGGATCTCTGCCCCACACCTTGACAAATGCATCGGTCTCCTTCTCCGAAAACTTGGGAACCGAACGATCATCGTCCGAGTCCGTAGCGTAAGCATGTTCATACCCCTCGTCCTCTTCATTGTCATGTTCATAGGTATATGGATCTCCCTCAAGCATCGAGGATGCCACCAAAGGTACACAAGGCGATGATGGAATGTTGATTGGCGAGACAGCTACAAACTCTTCCTCGATCGGCTCTAAGGTTTCAACATTCATTTTCTCCTCGATGATCTCTACTCGTTCTCTTTCAACATAAATGGGTTCCTCCATAATCTCCTCCAAGTAATCTTCATCTTGTTGATTTTCTGTGTCCCACACAGGCGGTTGGCTTGGACCTACATCATACACATCCTCAGGACGGTCATCGTTGCTTCTTTCGATAATCGAGGGTCGCTTGTTCAAGTCGATGAGAAGATGGGCATGCCCGGTGACCTTGACGGCAAACACGACCAAAGATTTTATTTGCGAGTTCTCCACTAGCTCTTTGTATAGATCCCACTCGTTGTCACCGTTAATCGGGATCATCTCAGTATAAGATCTAGAGCCACCCGCATCATATCTTCCTTCCAAAACAACTTCATCGCCTTTGTCACTCCATCCAAGGGTAGCTCTAACCTTGACAACAACATCACTAAGACTAGGACTAGTCGGAAAAAATATCACAGTCTTTGCCATATCCACAAACTCAACACCACAGTCCGATTGCACAACACGCCCACCGTGATGCACATGAAGGACTTTTGCATAAGCCATCTATATTAATAGCCAAAACAAATACCAAAGCATCCATTAGAGAATGCAATACCCAACAAAATGCGACAATGTTCAAACAATAATACCATGCCATCTACAATCACCCTAAAATACCATTGCTCTAACCTACTCATTTTGCTACAATCACCCTACACAAACTAGCCAATATCATTCATATATGTTGCACATGCTTACAACACACACAAATAAACTAGCCAATACCAATCAATCTAGCAACTCCTAACAACTCCTACAAAAAAATTCCTACAAACAACTCCTACCAACAACTCCTACAAAATATCATCTAAGTGAAATATCGACATTACTATCTACATTAGAAATATGTTACATCATATGTTGGCCAAACTTGTAGCAATATCATCTAATTGAAATATCTACATTAGCAACACTTGAATAATTACAATTAACTAGAACATGTGCTTCACATACAACATAATTACATTGTATGATTACAATTAACTAAGTTTACATACAACATTACTTTACATACAACATTAGTTTGTACATTTTAGATACAACATTACTTTACATACAACACACACACAAACAAACATTTTAGAATAGGGGGAGGGGATTTGAGAGAGGAGAGGGAAGGGGAGAGGTACCTGCGGCCGGAGGGGAGATGTGCGGGACGAGGAGATGGCCGGAGAGGGAGGCAGCCCACCCGCCGGAGGGAGGCAGCCCACCTGCATGCGGACGCGGCGGCCGGCCTGCGGGGTGGTGGAGGAGCGGAGGGAGGTGGTCCGGAGATGGGCGGCGGGGTGGTGGAGAGCAGAGGAGCGGCGGCGGGAGGAGGTGGTTTGATTGGATCGGGGAGAAAGGAAACTGCTCGATTGGGTATAACCCTAGGGTCGGCGCCAGTTGAAACGGCGCCGACATAGCGGCCACGGCAGCCAGGCTCCCGTCCCAGTGGCAAGTTCGGCGCCATCGCCGACCTGTGTTAGGTCGGCGCCGTTTGAAGTGGCGCCGACGTGAGGGGTCAGATTCCAAATTAGTTTCGCCCGGAGGGCAGACGCGGTTGAAGTTGGTCAAACTGGTGTCAAAAAATACCCTGCTTGACCCACACAATCAACAAGACATGGAGCCGATTTTGGAGAGACAACTTCTTCCTCCACCACATCAGCCCACAACTTACTAGTTGGAGCACTAGCAGCCCCCATGTCGAGTTCAAAAGAGCCAAAATTAATAGGACTCAAATTCAGATTTGCATTGTTGGTATTACCGTCAACTTGCATGGTTTTATCTTCCCTTTGCACATTAGTTTGTGCCTCCTTTATATTCTCCCCCTTGGACATATCACCCTCTTTCTCCTTGAAACCATCAGCTCCATCCCCCATATCGTCATGTCCATTGTTAGCATCATCCATTGTAGTGTCAACAATAATTGGGTTATTCTCCACCCCCTCCACCTCAAATCGTAGCTTGTAAAAATTACCATTAATAAGAACATCCATCCGTTCTGAAATTAGTGTGTGATCCAAACAAGCAATTTGAATGCGGAGGACATCAGTTCTCCTAGTAAACGCCATATCCAAATCCAGAGTTTTCCCGAAGAGAGTGCCAAGACCCCATAGAGCTAAGTAATCATCCAAAGCCTCCGGAGGTAGATCATCCATCCTAACCCAAAAGTTCTCTATGTACCATGCAGGCTCAATATTAGCTCTCCAAAAATCAAAGTTCAGAGAAGTTTTTTTGTTCAGTACCTTATAAGAGCCAATGTGATGTGCTCTTACCAAGTCCAATTTTCTAGGAAATTTAGCCTTGAAGATATTAGTATCAACTTGTCGTACCTCCCACTGGTAAAAATCATCAGGCACGACCCACTTGAGTTGAGCAACAATTTCTTCCATGGTCAAAGCTTCGCCCTGGACTGTGATTCTACTTAGCCTAGTATTCTCCACTCTAGGTCTTACAGTACATGTAAGAGGCATCTCCCAGAACATCAGGTCCTCATGAGCCACTCCATAGCATATCATATCCGATTTAGGAGCATTTCTAACAGTACACTCATGTGTAACATGAACAGCCGACAAACAAATATCACAAAGAATAGTTGTACAGTCGTCCAAATGATGTCCTGGTTTGCAGCATCGATAACAAATGGGGCCTTTCTTCTTCTGTGCCTTAGCAACGTCACCAACCTGAACACCAGTGGCCGAGACCTGCTCCAACAGATCTGCCACGGCAGGAGGAACGGTCGCGGCAGGCTGCCTTGGTTGCACAGCAGGCTGCCCAGACTCAGCGGCGGGCTTCCGCGGCACAGAAGGCTGCCGCTGAAGAACAGGGGCCGGTGCAGGGGGTGTAGGTACATCAGTAGCCACATTCTCCTGGGAGATAGCATCCTCCTTCCCTGTACGCAGCCCGGTGATCTGTTTAGCAAAAGCAGCCGCAGTTTCTTGCACTAATTTTGCCTGCAAAGTTGTTAGCTTTGGCTCCCTATCATCACAGTTTGCGCGACCGCCACGCCCTCTGACATTGCGATAGAAACCTCGGCCCTCACGGTTGTTATTCCAATCACCAGCAGGACGAGGACGCCTCCCATTGGAATTATTAAATCCTGGGCCAGAATTATAACCAATGTATCCTCCATTGAACCCTTGTGGTGCACGCCCACCATTACCCTAGTTATTTTCTTTGAAGTCGGTGACTCCTCCATAGCCACCATTGTCTCCAGCCGTCCCACTAGGGCCACCTTCAAAATAGTTGTTAACTCGGCCATTGCCAAAGCGACCAAAACCTCGACCCGCACCGCTAGCACCACCATGGTATCCCCTTCCACGATTGGGAAAATTCCCTCCGCCACCACGGTTCATGATCAATGTGGAGACAGAGGTTGCGCCACCTAGATCGGCGTTATCAACAATAGGCGCCGCTCTCTGGTTACGATTCCAGGGGAAACCTAGGCTACGACGATATCCAGCCGTCGTTTGCCTCTTTTGGTGATCGGACTGGGCCTTAGAATCATAGCCCAATTGGCTTTTCGATCGGACCAGCTGAGACAACTTGCTGTCAGACTCGGGGCCCACAAAGTTCCCCTCATCGCGGCGAGTCAACGCTACGGATTTCTTCCGTAAATTTTGGACTGCCCTTACCATCGACGGAGAAGAAGCAGTTCTTCGTCTCTGGCGAGTTGCAAAACGGCGAGGTTTCAAAGATGCTCCCCTACCCCGTCTACGACATACTGTGATCCACTCTGCAGCATCAAATGAATCCAGGTAAAGGTAGATGGTGACAAGGGCACATCCATCTTGATCCCACATTTACCTGCAGAGCGAGAAGAGGGACGATAGGAAGAAAATGAAACCTCACATACCTGATCAGGAGATACCGCTAACATGATCGCAGCCTCACGTTGCCTTCTTCTCTTCTCCTCCCTTTTCTTCACGATCTTGGACGAAACCAGCTTCAGATCACAAAGCTCCGGATCTGGCGACACACAGAGGTAATTCCAACTCCGAGGGAACGATTCCGGCGATCCAATGTGCAATTTTAACGAGAGAACGTCTTCATCGTCGGACTCCGGCGAGATCGCCCACCCGGTCGCCCAAACGGCTCTCCGCTCATTCTGCCCCTCAACAAAACTAAACACCCATACATGCAAATAGTCTCTTAAATGGAGGGAGGATTTCACTTCCCCGGCCTCTGCACCAACTAGGGATGCACATAGCCATTAAGCAAGAGTACCAGGATTTTTAAACTTGGTTAAGTACCAAGCCTGGTCCTCAGGATAAATTGCATGAGTACCAGGTGAGTCTGGTCCTCAAGTATAAATAGGAATCTTAATTCGCTTCCATGAGGATTTGAACTCAGGTGTTGGGTTTGTACATCCACTCTCCCAATCAGTTGAGCTAGGCTCACTTCCCAACGAAGGCTCTAATTGGTGGCTGGAGGTCGCCATCATCGGTGTCATTATACGGATATTGCCACACCGGCCCTGTGGCATCGCCCTTAGCCTCCTCGACCAGATCATCATCTGCACCTCAACAAGTAATGTTCAGTACTCCATCTGTTATTCAATTGTCAAGCAAAAAGGAGAAATATAATTCTAAATACTGAAAGGCAAGTACATTTTCTACTCAGCAAACAATTTTGTGTGTTCAGCTAGCTCAAATGTGCATCACTTGTTTAGTTGTTTTCTGCGGTTCCATTTTTGTCTTTAAAACTACTATTGGGTTCAGTTTTCAGATGGTAGTCTGAACCGAGAGTGAAACTTGAACCAATTTGGTTAGTTGGATCATTGTAGGCACCGTGGACACCAAAATTATTTGGCACTGGCAGGTCAATAGAGACTACTCCTGGTGCTAATTTCTTTGATCGATGATCATAGGCTCAGAATGTTTGAACCTATGGTGGCGCTGCAAATTATTTTAGCTTTCCCTTTTTAACTCATCTTGTCTTTCCACATTGTAGCAGATACTACTATTTTTTCATTGTGGTTCACCGTGGATGAAACATACAGTTCAATGTGAAAGATTTGTTCCATTCATTACTTAGATCAACAACAAATAAGTCTCCAATATCCACTAAAACAATGCAAATATTTAAATAAATCTACAATATCCACCAGCATACACATGTCCGTGCTTTGAAATAAGCATTAAAAATGTCTGAAATTATAAGAAACTGAATTAGGCACAATGATATAAACTCTAAAGAACAAACTGAGATTCCATTATTACAATAAAAAAGTTGTCGACAGGAGGTCAGCGATGCACATCTTATTTTACTATACATAAGCATGACTATTAGATTTGAATCACCCCTTGGTCAATAATTGAAGACTTTGATCCACTGAACCTTTTCGGTTGTGAGAAGATATTGCAAGATCATTTTAACATGAGGTACTCCTCCCATTTTCAGGCCCTCTTTTCTCAATAAAATTACCTTTTTTGGTAGATTTCTGTAGTGGCACTTTGTGAATTCAAATTTGGGCAGAGGATTAGTAAAAAAAATCTGTCTCTTCTTCCTGTAAGATGAATATACAGGGCAATATAGACATTTCTTGTCATGTAAGATGAAAAATTCTTTCCAAATTTAAGGAATTATTTATGAAATTAATACCTGAAAGTCTCTTCCTAATTTATTACAATATTCACATAAGTAAGTAAGTAATAACTTAGGTCTGATGAAGAAGAGCACACATAATACTTTCCTGGAGAAATGACAAATGTTGTTCATGTTAGTACAAGTTAAAAAAAGAACTATAGTATGTGAATGAGTCAATAACTTTGATTGACTCTCCCTTTTTTATAAACGAGCATATTTATTTGTGTGCCCATGAGAAGATATTCAGTCGATGGTAAAAATAACAAATGTAGATAATTTTAGCTTAGTCTATAACAAGTATTCTAGTCTTGACCTAGAACTTTGAACAATAAACTTGTCATATCACTTCACATCAAGATGACATTGCTTCTTGGAATGTTGAGTTTCCTAAAGCCAAGGCAACTATCGGGCTTGATATGGAATTGCAACTCGAGTGGGTCGCAGATTTGATTGAAAGGGAACTGATTCTTGTTGGTACAAAAACTGTAGAGGTCAAGCTACAAACAGGGCTAAGAATAACTGTTTGATTATTTAATTGTAAACTTATTTTTTGGTCCTGCTATCATGCTAGTATCTTTTTTGACTTGCTATGTTATTTTCATGTTCTATCATGTTCCCCTATGCATTGATCGCTTGGCTCAAGCAGGTCTCAAAATCTGGATTCTAACTGGTGATAAGATGCAAACTGCAATTAACATAGGATAAGCTCTTTAAGAGTTGTTCTTATCAAAATAGTCTCTAATCATAAGTACTGCATTGAACATAAGCTCTTTTTGGTTCTTGTTAAGATTGACAGTGTGTTAACTCTGAACATGTCCATTTCTTCTTTTTCAGATATGCATGTAGTTTACTTAGGCAAGACATGGAGAAGATGTCCTTGTCTACAACGGCTGGCGACCAAGTAGCCTAGGATGTACAAAAGTTACCTTTGCACAACATTTTCTCTGTAACTATAAATGGATTTCGTCCATACGGTAGTTGGAGTTGCTTTGTTTTCATCTTTGGAACCTGAGCAGGCTAGAAAGGAGAGTCTGATGATGCAAATTACCAATCGTTCAAAAATGTTCACAATATTTGACCAAGGTGTTTCTGCTGAGATATGCTTACGGGTAACTCATCGAAGTTCTTACTTATTTACCCATACGCTTCCAAATTAATATTGTACCGAAGTATACATCCGGTGTGGTTCCATAATAACAAGTTATGCTCATTGTGATGCATGGTTAAGAAAAGTATAAACAAATGTGAGTACTTGAAATTTACTATCATATTTTTTCATGTTATACCTGATTGTAATGTTTGGGTTACACACATAAAACTTCATCCTCCTTCAATATTCCTAGTGTTTGGGCACATAAAACTTCATCCTCTTTCATAGTGTTCTTCAAGACTTCAAGGCTTTTCGCCTGCTTCCTTGTTGGTGTTCTTCGAGGTTTCGCAAAGAAAACAATGTTTGTGATTTCTTACTTTTTAAACAAAACAAGCCTTTGGGCAGTGGAGTCTTAACATATTCCCAACTTTAGCCTGTGAGGCTATGACGATCACCAGAAAAAATAAAAATGTAAATAGTCAGGGTAATGAAATGGGTACAAGCTTGTGAAGCTACCTGGAATATATTTATCTTGAACCATGCATATAATATGCCTCTAGAAATCGAAGAGCTAAGATGAACCACATAACTCTGACACAAATTTTCAAATGACCTGAAAATAAATTCAAATAGACATTTGTTGTCTTTCTAACAAAATGATGCGTGTTCGATTTCTTGGAAAACAAACACCATTCAAATTGAGACTTTGACATAACAAAGAGGTATATAAAATTGACTTCCCCACAAGTGATAAACAACACGATCACATTTTTTTTTAGTATTGAGGGTCAATAACTAATGGTTCAATGAGATTGTTTATTGATTAACGTTTTCTCTTTTTGGGAGAACAGATCATTGGCCATGTTACAATGATCTAGAATCGATGGAAAATATAGAACTCGATAATTACTTTAATTTCAGAACTAACATGTCAATTACTCGAGGGAAGATAATTTTTTGAGAAAACGCAAAAGCTTTGCGTTTCTTTATATTGAAAAGATAGAGTTGTTACATGCCTCCCAAGAGGCCAACACACAGATTACAATTACCGCTACTAATGAACATCCCAAGTCCTTGGGACGATGTCCCCCAAGCCCCTAGCACCTGCTAGGATCCAAGCAGAGGCCTCCTCCTTGATTTTGAGAACCAGGGCCTGGACAGACGGCTGCACCCGTTCAAAAACGCAGTCATTCCGCGCCTTCCAGATCATCCAGGGGATCAGCAGCGCCGTGGAGGCCAGCCCCTTGCGCATGGGCTTCGGTGTGCAGCGCTGGGCCTCCGACCACCAGTCGAAGAGGGAGGATTCGTCCGAGGGCGGCAGACAGGAGAGGCGCAGCCAAGCAAGGATCTCGTGCCAAACCTGCCTAGAGAAGGGGCAGGCTATCATCAGGTGCTGCATGGTCTCCATGACATGATCGCAGAAGACACATCGGGGGTGGTGCTGGAGGTTCCTCCTAGCGAGTCTCTCCGCGGTCCAGCACCGGTCGAGGTTGGCCAGCCAGTGAAAGAATCTGACACGGCTGGGCGCCCAGCTCTTCCAGATAAGCTTCCAAATAGCGCAATGCTTCGACCCCAGGAATGCCGCCCGGTAGGCCGATATTGCGGTGTAGACGCCGTCAGCAGACCACTTCCAGATCAGCCTATCCTCCTCCTCGGATAGGACAGTGGGAGTGACCGCAAGCCAAAGGAGTAGGTACTGTCCTACCTCCGGAATGCCAAGGACCCCCTGGATGTCGCGGGCCCAGCTGTTGGATGCAAGCCCATCCACCACTGTAGCATCCCATTTGTCTAACACCTGTAATGCTACTTGTTATAATAATAAAAGGGCCACTTCCAACATATAATCGTTGCATCATCATCATATCATGCTCATGTCATCATGTCACCTTGCTTTTGGACATCATATAAAACCCCTTTTTGTTTGGTTCTTATCTCATGTGAATTATTAATTGTAGTTGCCTCTTGATATTGTATTTGGTTCTTGATATATTGCTAAATGCCCAAGTTGATTTGGGGGCATATCTCTTATTGACTCCACCATCTTTTCTCACCACCTTATAACTCCACCATCCAATTAACATGAGCTTGGCATTTTAAATGAGTTACCTCTAGCTCATGTGGGTTGGGTGGATTCCACTCATAATCTTTTGCTTGGCCTTTGCCCACCTTTTGGGAATGCATGGAAGAATGCCACATGATTTTATGTTGTTTTCACAATATCAAGACATGGCATTTATTGTGTGCATGGGCCATGCAAGTGCCACCTCTTTCTGACTTTTGCAGGTTATTTTTTGTTCTGCTTGCATGGATCACTCCTGCCTTACTTGATCTTGTTTTGACTTGTTTAAAACCCTAGCTCTCACCCTCCCTATCTAACCCTCTAGCTAATCTTTAAGCCTATTATTTTTCCTTTTCCCTTTTTCTCTTCCAAGCATGATCATGTGATCATGTGTGCTTGCTCTCTTTTTGGTGCCTTGGCCTCTGTTTGCCTCTCTCTTAGTCAAGTCCTATTCAAAACCTCTTGTTAAAAGTTCAAAAGTTTTTAGAAGTTAGTAGCTGGTTTAAAATTACATTGAAAGGAAAACAAACAAACAAATGAAAATAAGAAGAAGAGAGAAAAAGAGAGAGAGGAGCAGCCGCAGCAGCCCAAGAGAACCAGTAGCAACCCATCAGGAAAACTCCCCCGGCCCAACTCGCCTCCCTGGCCCGATACCCCTTCACTCACGGCGCCGTCGCCCTGTACTTCTTCTCCGTCGCCTCCTCTCTGCAGGCACGCAGACGGAAAGCAGCAGGGAGCAGGTGGCCGTCTCCGTCGTCAGCCGCGTCACCTCCCTTCCTCCTTCTTATCCTCGGCCGAAGCCCTCTCTGAAACCCTATCTTCTTCCCATCCTTCCTCGCACCCCTCCGCCGCCATGTCCCGTCCGACGGCTGCTCCGGCGCCCGCCTGAGCGTGTTGCGCGTAGCCCCGTCCTCGCTCCCGTGCTCCAGGTACCAAGCGACCCTCCCCGTTTGTGATCCGGCCCTGTCCTTCTCTTCCTGCCTCTAGCTCGTCGGTGACCGTCGTTGTCTGCAGGTTGTGCCCCGTAGGCGACCCCTCCCCGGCGATCTTCCCACGACCTCGCGCCCCCGCGTCGCTGGGAATTGGACCCTGAAGGACCCCGCTAGCTCCGCCTCGTCTCTCCCCCTCGCATCCCTCGGTGAGCATCCTTCCCAGGCCCGCCGTACCGCCTCGCCCGCTCTGGCGCTCGCGCTCTGGCGCACGCCGCGCTCGCCGCGCGCGGGAACGGAAGCAGTAGCAGGAACCGCCCGAGCGCAGCCTCTGTTTTCTTCACCTCGCCCCGACCGCTACGGCCCTCCATCGCAGAAATCCACAACATTGAAATCGTAGACCTTAGTTCCCTCTGCGTTTTTGGTTTTTACACCATCCCCTAATTCGCGCTAGATCCTTCGCCATCCTCCTCCGAAGTGGCGCCTTCCTCCTGTCGCCGCTGTTCGGGGTGGACGGTTTCGTCCGTCAGTTCAGCTGCTGTTTCGGCCTCTGTTCCTCGCCGTTTCCCCACCGCTACAGCCCAGATCCGGCGTTGACCCCTTAACGAAAGTTGTAGCTCGTTCATCCCTGGTCATCTTTTGTTTTTGTGGCATGTCGCAATTCTCGAGGGTTTGGTCGCCATCGTCTTCTGAAAATTCAAGCAAGCTTCTGTTTCGCGTTGGCTTCAGTTTCGTCAGAGAGTAGAGTAGCCGCGCTTTTGCTTTTAGGCCCTCCATCTTTTGTTTTGCCAACCCGCGGTCCAGCCCCGGCCCACTGGCAGCATCGGTGGAAGTTTTCTAAAAAGGGTCCTCAGGTTTTGTTTATTTAACACGCAGTACTTCTCCCTCTCAGCCACTGGCGTGTGGGTCCAGGTGCGCCTGTCCCCACCTGTCTGTGACTAGGGTTAGATTAGGCTGGGTGTAAAAAGTAATTCAGTTTTGTCTGTTTATTTCAAATCTAATTCAATTAAGTCAAATTCAAATTTAAACCAGATTTCAAATAACTTTTCAATCACAAATCCAAATAATACAAATGATATATGTTTTGAGTTTAGAAAAATGTGAGGGTTTCAAATATGCTAATTAAATTACCTTTTGAACATTTTAAATTCCAAGTTGAGCTAATTACAACAAATGCCACGGGAACTTAAATAATTAATAACTTTTGTTTTATAATTCCAAATTTAGCAAATGATATGTCTAAAATGATCAGCTCGACGAGACCTTTCTGTTTATGCTATCCATGACTTCAATTGCAGCATGCATCATATAAAAATATAGGGTACAGAAAATGTTATGACAACAAAATGTGATCCAAAACCCCATTAAAATGCTATTACTTGTCTTCCACACCTCACCATGCCATGCTACCTTATTGCCATGTAAATTGTGCATCATTCATCATGGCATGATTGTTTGCTTGATGCATCTTATTCATATGCTTGTGCTCTATATTCATGTTGGCCTTGTTTGTTTGGTTTTTCTCGGATAGACACTAAGCAGGGGTTATATCAAGAGAACCAGGAGCACTACCCAGATCCGTCCCTCGCTTCAACTGAGTTGCCAGGCAAGCACTTCCACATGCTTGCATACATACAGTACCTATTGCCTCTATCTCATTCTTGCATCATTGAGTCGCAATTGCATTAAATTGAATCCCAAGTATTGCATAGCCTTTACTTTAAACCCCACCAAGCTTGTTCCTCCATCCCATGAGCCATTACTACAGGAGTTGTTTGAGCCATGCGAGTCGTAGAACAGCATGTGTAGGGTTTGTGAGTGTCTGATGGATAACGAGGTACCTAAACAACTTAACCTGAGTAGTAATGGGATAACTAATGAAAGTGGCCCCGGTGAGCAATATCTGCTATTTGGTTTTCCTGCTCACTTGTGTCCCATAGGACCCCGAGTACTTGATACCTGTTCCTTGATTTATCGCGCTATCCACATCCGGGAGGTATATGGGACCCCCCTTAGCCAGAGCTTGATTCAGTCTTATTTCTTGGGGCCACAAACTAGTTTGAGGTTTTGTTTACGATCCTGTACTTATGCCATGCTTTACTGCTTTATTTACGATTGTGCGATGTATAGCACACTGTACTGTTTTGGAGCGGGACACGATTCCGCGGTGTCGACAAGCCCAGTTTTGGGTTCCCAGTCGTTCACAGCCGTCTACCCAAACCTTGAGTCCGTCTCGGAGCTTGCTTACTTCGTTGCGGGTCTACTCCAAGGGGTGGCCCCCTGAAATATTTCTGAATTCTGTGATTGCTTTGTCGTGAAAGCCTCGTTGGGTTTTGATTTGGTTTTTCCGAGGTTGATCGAGTGTGTGTTGCTATTGGTGCACCCCGGCCGGGTAAAACTTTCTGAAAGCCGTGTCCGCGGTTATGGACGACTTGGAGCACAGTTTCTCGACCATAGACAAGCATAACTAAAGTACCGCTTTTAATTTGACTAAGTAATTGACTAGTAAATAGTACAACACTCATGGAATGGTTAATAAAATTGCCAACGGATGGGGGGGGGGGTTGTTCGTCCGCTTCCTCGTCGGTAAGCGAGGAGGAGGATGGATCTGGTGAAATTACTGTTATAACTGCTGTCATTAATTCACGGACATCCGTCTATCTTTGGTTAGGCGGATGGTTAGCGTTTATCTATAGAACTGCTAGGGTTTTCTTTTGATGCAATTGCGTCACCCCAGGTTGTGTCCCCTTTAGAGGCATAAAGACTTGCTGAGTACCCTTAGGGTCTCACACGATAAATTATTGGTTCAGATGAATAGGTACCCTCGCAGGACGGATACTGGGTTGAAGAGGCTGATGATGTGGGCAATGATCGTTCGGTGTAGAGATTCCGGGAACGGGGATCCGTGAGATCTGTGGGCGGGATGTGCTTATTTCCATGGCATCTTATGCCGATTTGCTTCTTATCCGTACTCGGACTTTTTTTGCCGCTTCCGCTTGGTACTCTGATGTGTGTTGTATGAGGAGTTATCCTAAACTATAGATTTATCCAGGATATTTGAATCTTGCCGTATGGCGTTGCTATATTTCCTTTCTTTTTAGATGGAATGGCTCTGATGTACTTTTGTATGGTGGCTTGCATACATACTCACTTGTGTATGTAGTTGATCCCTTCGCCTGCCGATTACGCCGCCCGTGCAGGTCCCGATGAATTGGAAGTGGTTGGGACGGCCGAAAGGTCTACCCGTGAGTGGCTTTTGGGGCCCCACCGTACTATTTCAACCACTGCCGTTCATCCAGGCTTGTATCTAGGAGCGTAATTCACCGAGGTAGTTACAATTGGTATCAGAGCCATCCCGACCTTCAGGGTTTCAGCCAAACGGTCGTTGTCAGTCTAGCAAATATTTTGGTAGTTATGTATACTAGGGAAAAACAAAACGCGAGAGTAGGACTGCTTCCACTTTTCTTCTTACCTACTCACCACCCTTTTCTGGTAAGGAAGTGTACCGTTTTCAATCCTCTTCTTAAAAATTTCAAACTAGGATTCACGTGTTCTGGGTTTCCGTAGTACCATAGGTTGTGTGTGTGTGTGTGTTTGTGTAATCCCTTGTCTATCTGTTGCATCCAGGTTGTTATCTAATCAGCCTTTGGTTATCAACTGTTGGTACATTCCATACCGACAGGCTTTTGCAAACCGACGCGATCTGTCTTACCCTTTGTTAACCGACGTTGTCTTGTTGGGTTGTTTGTTTCCGTAGTTACCAACCTCTAGGTTCAACGTAAGAAGAAGGGGTTAGGATATGTGTTCCACTTGTTCATGTGCGGAGTAATGCTTTGAGTGCGGGATGGAGTCGCGACCATACCACTACTCTTATCATTCGCTTTTGTATATTGAATTGGTAGAGTCGCTAATCTTGATTCGTTAAGTAATTTTGCGCATCTATTGGTATTTTAATGCCGAAATTTGTGGAAAATTTTTCTTTGATATGTTTGTGTACCACACTCCTTTTCAGTCGTGTGCGATATGCTTAATATCTTTTAGGTGCTTTGAACTTTGTTGATATTTTAATATCATCTCAGTAAATTGTATCCTTTAATCTTGGTTAATTCCATTTTGGTACTATCTTGGATTATTATTATTCTCCATTATAGTACTGACTTGTGTTTTATATCAATCTCAGGATGGCTCCACCACGCCGTTCAGATGAGGACATACCACCAGAGTTGGGGGCCGCATTGTCAAACATAGCTAATGCCTTGGCAGCGATGCAGCAGAACCAGCAGCGCTTGGAAGAAAGCGTCAGGAGAAATGAGTTTGCTCCACTCCCTCCACCTCCCAAGCGAGGCGACATCAAGAGCTTCCTGAAATTCAACCCTCGCCAGTTTGATGTTTCAGATCGCCCACTGGATGCGGATGATTGGTTACGTGAGACGTCAAGGCTTCTTGAGACTGCTGATGTTCCTGAGCAGGAGTGGGTAAAGTGTGCTACTCACCTTCTGAAGGGGGATGCAACTCTTTGGTGGGAAAATTACTTGAAGGCAAGCTGCACTGGTTTTCAGCCTACCTGGGGACAGTTCTCTGGAGCGTTCAAGGAGCAGTTTCTGTCAGAGATTGTGATGGAAAGGATGAAGGAGGCTTTTCTCAACCTGAAGCAAGGAAATGATAACGTCAACACCTACATCAGGAACTTCATGAATCTTTCTCGTTATGGTGGTGATGAGGTATCTGATGACAAGAAGAAGCAGAAGAGGTTCAGGCAAGGGCTCAATGCATCGATCAAGTATGCAATCACACATGCAAGGCCGGCATCTTTCCTGGAACTACAACACACAGCTTTGCAAGAGGAGGCAAGCAGGCAAGTGTTCGAGGAGTCCAAGAAACACAACAGGGATGCATCAAGCTCTTCGGTTATGGCAGCTCCTTCTAAGCGGCGTGTCTGGGTTCCTAACACCCCACCGTCGCTCCCGGCTTCACCAAGACCTTCAAGCTACACGTCGAGGCCATTAAACTCCATCACTGCTGCTCCCAGGGGCTACACCAACAACTACCCTGGAGCGCCTGGCGGAGTCCCTGGCTACGTTGCTCCACGTCCACCTGGTGCTTGTTACACGTGTGGAGATCCTGGACATCCCCACTGGAACTGTCCGTTGAAGAACAAAGCTCTCCCTCAACCCCCGTCAAGATCTGCAGCGAGCTCTCCTTCGGTTCGTGCACCACCACCTCGGGCTCTCAACATCAACACCAAGCCCGGGTCTACGGTTGCTCGTGCCAATTGTGTCAACGCCGCTCAAGCTGAGCATGCACCTGGAGTGGTGATGGGTATGCTATCCGTTAACTCAGTCCCTGCATGAGTTTTGTTTGATTCTGGTGCATCGCATTCTTTTGTTTCTCACAAGTTTGCAAATGAGAATGAGTTAGTCTGGGTTCCTCTCCAAAAGCGGTTAATGGTTCTTTCTCCGGGAGCAAACATGAGGGCTGAGCATATCAGTCATGGCAATCAAGTTGAGATTGGAGGCTCTTCGTTCTCGGCTTCCTTAATTGTTCTGGGCAATTCTGATATTGATGTCATCTTGGGCATGGATTGGTTGACGACAAATGTAGCTGTGATTGATTGTGCTGAACGCTCGGTTTCTTTGAAGATTCCTGAAGGCCATATAGTCTTTTCTCCAAGTCTGACGCCTGCTGTCCAGCTTTTCTCTCTGGCGGCTCTGAATGATGATGCTATGGAAGCTATTCAGAGAGTCCCAGTGGTCTGTGAGTTTCCGGATGTCTTTCCTGAAGAGTTGCCGGGTATGCCTCCGGATCGTGAGGTTGAGTTCGTAATTGAGCTTGAACCTGGAACGGCTCCTATCTCCAAGCGGCCTTATAAAATGGGTCCTTCTGAGTTGGCTGAACTCAAACGACAGCTTGATGAACAAGAGAAGTTGGGTTTCATTCAACACAGTACTTCTTCTTGGGGTAGCCCAACAATCTTTGTGAAGAAGCGTGACAGGACTGATAGACTTTGTGTTGACTATCGGGCTCTCAATGCTAAAACCATCAAGAATAAATATCCCCTTCCGCGGATTAATGATCTCTTTGACCAGTTAGCTGGAGCTGTGGTATTCTCTAAGCTAGATTTGAGGAGTGGTTATCACCAAATCAAAATTCGCAAAGAAGATGTTCCTAAAACAGCTTTCACCACCCGCTATGGCCTGTATGAGTACACGGTGATGTCTTTCGGTCTCACAAATGCTCCTGCTACCTTCTCGAGGCTTATGAACTCCGTTTTCATGGAGTACCTTGATAAGTTCGTCGTGGTCTATCTGGATGACATTCTGGTCTATTCTAAGTCCAAGGAAGAGCATGAAGAACACCTGCGGTGTGTCCTAAACAAGCTTCGTGAGAACCGCTTGTATGCAAAGTTCTGAAAGTGTGAGTTTTGGCTGCCTGAAGTAACCTATCTTGGTCATGTTATCTCTGCCAAGGGCATTGCAGTCAACCCGGAAACAGTGAAGACAATTGTTGAATGGCTTCCACCTGCTAATGTCAAAGAAGTGCGGAGCTTCCTGGGTTTGGCTAGTTATTGCCGTCGCTTTGTTCAGAACTTCTCAAAGATAGCGAAGCCTCTCACCGATCTTCTCAAGAAAGGCAAGAAATACCTGTGGACTCCTGCGTGTCAAGCAAGCTTTGAGACACTCAAAGAGAAGCTCACTTCCACACCAGTCTTGGTTCCTCCGGATACATCTAAGCCTTTCCAGATATTCTGCGATGCCTCTTTGCAAGGATTGGGTGCGGTCCTTATGCAAGAAAACCAAGTTGTTGCTTATGCCTCTCGACAGTTGAAGACGCATGAGATCAACTATCCCACACATGACCTCGAGCTAGCAGCAGTTGTCTTTGCTTTGAAGCTATGGAGGCACTACTTGCTTGGCAACCGATGTGAGATCTTTTCTGACCACAAAAGTTTGAAGTATATCTTCACTCAGCCTGATCTCAACCTTCGGCAGAGGAGATGGATTGAAGCAATCAATGACTTTGATGTGACCATCAACTACACACCGGGCAAAGCTAATGTCATGGCAGATGCTCTTAGCCGTAAAGCTTATGTCAACAACCTCATGATGGAAGAACAGCAACCTCTTTTGTGCAAGGAATTCCGTCAGCTCAACCTGGAAGTTGTGGAACAAGGACATCTCCTGAACCTTCTGGCTACTCCTCTCTTGGAAGAAAAGATTCGCTCTCGCCAGCTGGGTGATCCGCACACCAGAAACATCATCGCTAAACTTGAGCTTCCGAAGTATGAGTCCTTCCACGTCGATGATCAAGGCACGCTTTTCTTCGACCACCGGATGTTTGTTCCAAACTACCCGGGTTTGAGAGACCAAGTTCTCAAGGAGGCGCATGATTCGGTTCTTTCTATCCACCCTGGCAGCACAAAGATGTACATGGACTTGAAAACACAGTATTGGTGGCCTGGTTTGAAACGATATTGTGCCAAGTACGTCTCGGAGTGTGATGTTTGCCGCAGAGTGAAAGCTGTCCATCAGAAACCTTTTGGTCTTCTACAGCCATTGAAACCTCCGGAATGGAAATGGGAGAAAGTAGAGATGGACTTCATCACTGGCTTTCCAAGGTCGCAGAAGGGCAACAATGCAATCTTTGTTGTCATCGACAGGCTTTCTAAAGTGGCTCATTTCTTCCCCGTCAAGGAAACAATTTCTGGAATTCAGTTGGCTGAGCTCTATATCAACAGAATTGTCTCTCTGTATGGGGTTCCGCTTGAGATCAGTTCAGACCGTGGGAGCATCTTCACTTCAAAGTTCTGGGAAAGCTTTCAAAATGCTTTGGGGACAAAGTTGAACTTCAGCACTGCTTACCACCCTCAGTCGCAAGGACAAGTGGAAAGGATCAATCAGATTCTGGAGGATATGCTTCGTGCTTGCGTCATCTCTTTTGGCATGAAGTGGGAGGAATGTCTTCCTTATGCTGAATTCTCCTACAATAACAGTTTCCAGAAAAGTCTGAAGATGGCACCATTTGAGGCTCTCTATGGTCGCAAGTGCAGAACTCCGATTGGTTGGTCAGGTGCAGGAGAAAGGATATGGTTTGGCCCTGATATTGTAACTCAAGCGGAGGAGAAGGTGCATATCATTCTGGAGAACCTGAAGATTGCTCAGAGTCGTCAGAAGAGCAACTATGACAGGAAGCACACGGATATGGTATATGCCCCTGGTGATCTCGTCTACCTTCGTGTCACTCCCATGAGAGGAACACACCGCTTCGGTATCAAAGGAAAGTTGGCTCTTAGGTACATCGGTCCTTTCAAAATTCGTGGTAGAAGGGGAGAAGTTGCTTATGCACTTGAGCTTCCGGAAAAACTCAAAGTCCATGATGTTTTCCACATCTCTCAGCTCAAGAAGTGCTTCAAAGATCCCGGCAGGACCGTGGATCATGAGCTAATCGATCTCCAAGAAGACTTGTCTTATCAAGAACACCCCACCAAAATCCTTGAGACCGCAGAAAGAAGGACTCGCAACAAGTCCATCAAGTTCTGCAAGGTGCAGTGGTCACACCATTCTGTTGATGAAGCCACTTGGGAGCGTGAAGATGAACTCCGTGTCAACCATCCTTCTCTCTTTGTGTCTTCTTCTTCTTCCTAGAATCTCGGGGCGAGATTCCTGTTTACTGGGGGAGAGTTGTAGCATCCCATTTGTCTAACACCTGTAATGCTACTTGTTATAATAATAAAAGGGCCACTTCCAACATATAATCGTTGCATCATCATCATATCATGCTCATGTCATCATGTCACCTTGCTTTTGGACATCATATAAAACCCCTTTTTGTTTGGTTCTTATCTCATGTGAATTATTAATTGTAGTTGCCTCTTGATATTGTATTTGGTTCTTGATATATTGCTAAATGCCCAAGTTGATTTGGGGGCATATCTCTTATTGACTCCACCATCTTTTCTCACCACCTTATAACTCCACCATCCAATTAACATGAGCTTGGCATTTTAAATGAGTTACCTCTAGCTCATGTGGGTTGGGTGGATTCCACTCATAATATTTTGCTTGGCCTTTGCCCACCTTTTGGGAATGCATGGAAGAATGCCACATGATTTTATGTTGTTTTCACAATATCAAGACATGGCATTTATTGTGTGCATGGGCCATGCAAGTGCCACCTCTTTCTGACTTTTGCAGGTTATTTTTTGTTCTGCTTGCATGGATCACTCCTGCCTTACTTGATCTTGTTTTGACTTGTTTAAAACCCTAGCTCTCACCCTCCCTATCTAACCCTCTAGCTAATCTTTAAGCCTATTCTTTTTCCTTTTCCCTTTTTCTCTTCCAAGCATGATCATGTGATCATGTGTGCTTGCTCTCTTTTTGGTGCCTTGGCCTCTGTTTGCCTCTCTCTTAGTCAAGTCCTATTCAAAACCTCTTGTTAAAAGTTCAAAAGTTTTTAGAAGTTAGTAGCTGGATTAAAATTACATTGAAAGGAAAACAAACAAACAAATGAAAATAAGAAGAAGAGAGAAAAAGAGAGAGAGGAGCAGCCGCAGCAGCCCAAGAGAACCAGTAGCAACCCATCAGGAAAACTCCCCCGGCCCAACTCGCCTCCCTGGCCCGATACCCCTTCACTCACGGCGCAGTCGCCCTGTACTTCTTCTCCGTCGCCTCCTCTCTGCAGGCACGCAGACGGAAAGCAGCAGGGAGCAGGTGGCCGTCTCCGCCGTCAGCCGCGTCACCTCCCTTCCTCCTTCTTATCCTCGGCCGAAGCCCTCTCTGAAACCCTATCTTATTCCCATCCTTCCTCGCACCCCTCCGCCGCCATGTCCCGTCCGACGGCTGCTCCGGCGCCCGCCTGAGCGTGTTGCGCGTAGCCCCGTCCTCGCTCCCGTGCTCCAGGTACCAAGCGACCTCCCCGTTTGTGATCCGGCCCTGTCCTTCTCTTCCTGCCTCTAGCTCGTCGGTGACCATCGTTGTCTGCAGGTTGTGCCCCGTAGGCGACCCCTCCCCGGCGATCTTCCCACGACCTCGCGCCCCCGCATCGCTGGGAATTGGACCCTGAAGGACCCCGCTAGCTCCGCCTCGTCTCTCCCCCTCGCATCCCTCGGTGAGCATCCTTCCCAGGCCCGCCGTACCGCCTCGCCCGCTCTGGCGCTCGCGCTCTGGCGCACGCCGCGCTCGCCGCGCGCGCGAACGGCAGCAGTAGCAGGAACCGCCCGAGCGCAGCCTCTGTTTTCTTCACCTCGCCCCGACCGCTACGGCCCTCCATCGCAGAAATCCACAACATTGAAATCGTAGACCTTAGTTCCCTCTGCGTTTTTGGTTTTTACACCATCCCCTAATTCGCGCTAGATCCTTCGCCATCCTCCTCCGAAGTGGCGCCTTCCTCCTGTCGCCGCTGTTCGGGGTGGACGGTTTCGTCCGTCAGTTCAGCTGCTGTTTCGGCCTCTGTTCCTCGCCGTTTCCCCACCGCTACAGCCCAGATCCGGCGTTGACCCCTTAACGAAAGTTGTAGCTCGTTCATCCTTGGTCATCTTTTGTTTTTGTGGCATGTCGCAATTCTCGAGGGTTTGGTCGCCATCGTCTTCCGAAAATTCAAGCAAGCTTCTGTTTCGCGTTGGCTTCAGTTTCGTCAGAGAGTAGAGTAGCCGCGCTTTTTATTTTAGGCCCTCCATCTTTTGTTTTGCCAACCCGCGGTCCAGCCCCGGCCCACTGGCAGCGTCGGTGGAAGTTTTCTAAAAAGGGTCCTCAGGTTTTGTTTATTTAACCCGCAGTACTTCTCCCTCTCAGCCACTGGCGTGTGGGTCCAGGTGCGCCTGTCCCCACCTGTCTGTGACTAGGGTTAGATTAGGCTGGGTGTAAAAAGTAATTCAGTTTTGTCTGTTTATTTCAAATCTAATTCAATTAAGTCAAATTCAAATTTAAACCAGATTTCAAATAACTTTTCAATCACAAATCCAAATAATACAAATGATATATGTTTTGAGTTCAGAAAAATGTGAGGATTTCAAATATGCTAATTAAATTACCTTTTGAACATTTTAAATTCCAAGTTGAGCTAATTACAACAAATGCCACGGGAACTTAAATAATTAATAACTTTTGTTTTATAATTCCAAATTTAGCAAATGATATGTCTAAAATGATCAGCTCGACGAGACCTTTCTGTTTATGCTATCCATGACTTCAATTGCAGCATGCATCATATAAAAATATAGGGTACAGAAAATGTTATGACAACAAAATGTGATCCAAAACCCCATTAAAATGCTATTACTTGTCTTCCACACCTCACCATGCCATGCTACCTTATTGCCATGTAAATTGTGCATCATTCATCATGGCATGATTGTTTGCTTGATGCATCTTATTCATATGCTTGTGCTCTATATTCATGTTGGCCTTGTTTGTTTGGTTTTTCTCGGATAGACACTGAGCAGGGGTTATATCAAGAGAACCAGGAGCACTACCCAGATCCGTCCCTCGCTTCAACTGAGTTGCCAGGCAAGCACTTCCACATGCTTGCATACATACAGTACCTATTGCCTCTATCTCATTCTTGCATCATTGAGTCGCGATTGCATTAAATTGAATCCCAAGTATTGCATAGCCTTTACTTTAAACCCCACCAAGCTTGTTCCTCCATCCCATGAGCCATTACTACAGGAGTTGTTTGAGCCATGCGAGTCGTAGAACAGCATGTGTAGGGTTTGTGAGTGTCTGATGGATAACGAGGTACCTAAACAACTTAACCTGAGTAGTAATGGGATAACTAATGAAAGTGGCCCCGGTGAGCAATATCTGCTATTTGGTTTTCCTGCTCACTTGTGTCCCATAGGACCCCGAGTACTTGATACCTGTTCCTTGATTTATCGCGCTATCCACATCCGGGAGGTATATGGGACCCCCCTTAGCCAGAGCTTGATTCAGTCTTATTTCTTGGGGCCACAAACTAGTTTGAGGTTTTGTTTACGATCCTGTACTTATGCCATGCTTTACTGCTTTATTTACGATTGTGCGATGTATAGCACACTGTACTGTTTTGGAGCGGGACACGATTCCGCGGTGTCGACAAGCCCAGTTTTGGGTTCCCAGTCGTTCACAGCCGTCTACCCAAACCTTGAGTCCGTCTCGGAGCTTGCTTACTTCGTTGCGGGTCTACTCCAAGGGGTGGCCCCCTGAAATATTTCTGAATTCTGTGATTGCTTTGTCGTGAAAGCCTCGTTGGGTTTTGATTTGGTTTTTCCGAGGTTGATCGAGTGTGTGTTGCTATTGGTGCACCCCGGCCGGGTAAAACTTTCTGAAAGCCGTGTCCGCGGTTATGGACGACTTGGAGCACAGTTTCTCGACCATAGACAAGCATAACTAAAGTACCGCTTTTAATTTGACTAAGTAATTGACTAGTAAATAGTACAACACTCATGGAATGGTTAATAAAATTGCCAACGGATGGGGGGGGGTTGTTCGTCCGCTTCCTCGTCGGTAAGCGAGGAGGAGGATGGATCTGGTGAAATTACTGTTATAACTGCTGTCATTAATTCACGGACATCCGTCTATCTTTGGTTAGGCGGATGGTTAGCGTTTATCTATAGAACTGCTAGGGTTTTCTTTTGCTGCAATTGCGTCACCCCAGGTTGTGTCCCCTTTAGAGGCATAAAGACTTGCTGAGTACCCTTAGGGTCTCACACGATAAATTATTGGTTCAGATGAACAGGTACCCTCGCAGGACGGATACTGGGTTGAAGAGGCTGATGATGTGGGCAACGATCGTTCGGTGTAGAGATTCCGGGAACGGGGATCCGTGAGATCTGTGGGCGGGATGTGCTTATTTCCATGGCATCTTATGCCGATTTGCTTCTTATCCGTACTCGGACTTTTTTTGCCGCTTCCGCTTGGTACTCTGATGTGTGTTGTATGAGGAGTTATCCTAAACTATAGATTTATCCAGGATATTTGAATCTTGCCGTATGGCGTTGCTATATTTCCTTTCTTTTTAGATGGAATGGCTCTGATGTACTTTTGTATGGTGGCTTGCATACATACTCACTTGTGTATGTAGTTGATCCCTTCGCCTGCCGATTACGCCGCCCGTGCAGGTCCCGATGAATTGGAAGTGGTTGGGACGGCCGAAAGGTCTACCCGTGAGTGGCTTTTGGGGCCCCACCGTACTATTTCAACCACTGCCGTTCATCCAGGCTTGTATCTAGGAGCGTAATTCACCGAGGTAGTTACAACCACGGTACGAAGCTTGCGCCGTCTCTTAGGGATGCAGTCGTAGAGGAGGGGTGCGATCTCGCGGACTGAGTGTCCGTCAATCCACCTATCCTCCTAGAATAGCGCCGACTGGCCGTTGCCTAACTCCATGTGGGTGGAGGCGAAGAAGAGCCGCGCTCTGTAGAGGAGGGCTGGATGCCCAAATCACTCCAGGCTCGGGACCCGTCCGTGCGGCTCAGCCATAGCCAGCGAAGCAGCAGCGCAAGGCCGGTGAGCTCCAGGTCCTGGACACCGAGCCCGCCGAGGTCAGTAGGGCGACAGACCAGCCGCTAGTTCACATGGCAGCTACCTCCGTTGGCAGCGGCCTTCCCCTCCCAGAGGAACCCCCTCTGGATCTTCTCTAGGGCCTTGATCGTCTTCTTAGGGGGGTCCAGCACTAGTAGCTGGTGCACCGGTATGGCTCCAAGGACCGATTTAACCAGGGCCAGCCTCCCTGGTTTCTGTAACATGCGCGATTTCCATGTGGGCAGCTTATCCGCCACGCGCTCGACGAGGGGTTGCATCTGGGAGGACGTGAGTCTGCGGGTGGAGAGCGGAATTCCCAAGTAGGTGATGGGGAAGTCCACAATCGGGCACCCCAGCGAAAGAAGCGCAGGCCCAGCGTCCTCGCTCGCACATCTGATCATCGTGGCAGTGCACTTAGCGTAGTTCACCTGGAGGCCGGAAGCGATGCCGAAGATGCGCGGAATCTCCCTAACCACCTCAAGATCGCCCATTGTAGGGTGGCAGAATAGGATCACATCATCCGCGTAGAGTGAGACAGGCGGGATCGAATGCCAAGGGTGGAGACGCTGAAGAATGCCAAGCTCGGTGGCACGCTTGAACAACATGCCAAGGACATCGACAACGATGTCAAACAACTGCGGAGATAGAGGATCCCCCTGACGGAGCCCACGCTTGTGCCAGATAGGTGGACCAGGTTCGCCGTTGAGCATCACCTTGGTGCTCGCACTCGAAAACAGGATAGCGAGCCAGCCAAGGAACTTGTTCCCGAAGCCAAGGCACTGCAGAACCTCCATGAGGAATGGCCAAGACAGGGTGTCAAAGGCGCGTGCGAGGTCAAGCTTGAGGAGGGCGCGGGGGGCTCCGAGCTGATGAAGCAGCCGGGCGGACTGGCGGACGAGCACGAAGTTGTCATGTAGGATCCGTCCCCTGATGAACGCGTTCTGGATGGGGCTCAAAATGTCGTTGAGTCTGGGCGCGAGGCGTAGCGAGAGGAGCTTGGTGAAGATTTTAGCGACGAGGTGGATCAGTGTCACATCCCAAGATTTTCCAAATCTTGTAATGTGAAAAATAAATGGATAAATAAAACTTTGTTTGATTTTCAAGGCCAGAAGAAACTTTTTGAATTTAAATGGAACTTCAAATCTATTTGGATTAAATAAAATCCTAAAGGGATTCATAAAGAGTTAAACATTTAATAAAAGTAAAATGAAATGTTTTGGAATTACTATTTTGGATCTTTTAATAAAAGATTTTGTTTTCAAATGAAAAGGTGGATTTATAAATAAAGATTATTTTATAAAGCCAAATTAAAACATTGGCCAAGCTTTGGATTTAAAACATTTTGTTTTGAGTAAAAAATAGCAAAAGTTGATTTAAATAAATTAATAAGGGTTTAATATCCAATTTTATTTAAATAAAAGGTTTTACCATTTTAATAAAAACATCAAAACTTATTAAGTTATTTTAAATAAGTTTTTCAAATATTTTATATTCACAAATAAAACCTACTAGAGAGTTTTGGCTTTATTTTAGATTTCAAAATAAATATCTCAATAAAGCAAATCCTATTTGATTTAATAATGAAAGTCTATTTTATTTAATTATTAAATGGATCCTAAAATAAAGATGTTATTTTGTTTTAAACAAGTTTCCAAATATTCTTTATTTCCAAATAAAACCTACTGAATGGCTTTGGTACTATTTTAGTTTTAAAAATAAATATTCTAATAAAACAAATCTTATTTGAATTAAATGAATAAGGTTTATTCATTTAATTGGTATTGGACCCTAAAATAAAATGTTATTTCATTTTAAACAAGTATTTCAAGTATCTTATATTTTCAAATAAAACCTACTGATTTGGTTTTGAAAGTGTTTGGATTTCAAATGAAGATTTTATTAAATAAATCAAACCATATTAAATAAATAAAGGACCCTTTTATTTAATTAATGAAGGGATCTTAAATATTATTTTATTTTAAGATTTGGTTTATGTTGATAGACAGAACCAAAAACTCATTACAATTGTTGAATTGTTTGAATTATTTGAATGCTTGAATAGTTGGATGAAGTTCAAATCAGAAAATAGAAAATAGAAAAAGATAAAACAAAGCAAACAGAAAAAAATAAGAGTAAAACGACCAGCCCAGCTAAAGCCCACCCCATCCCAGTCCAGCCCATCTGCCCTCTCCCCCGAACCGTTTTTCCTCACCACAGAAGCAACCCGTTAAGTCACTGACCGGTGGACCTCCCCCTCGTTTCTTTTCCCACTGACCAGCGGACCCCACTCCTCCTGTTCTTCCTCCCCACCCGCACGACTCCTTCTCCCCCTCGTCGCCGTTTCCTGCAGTAATCCCGCGGCTTCAATTCATCATAATGCCGGGCCTTTACCTCACCTTGACCAAGCTCGATAAAACGCCAGCATTCCTTCTTCATTTCCCCTCTGCCCCCTCCCCAAAGCACGCCCCCAGGCTGCCGTATTTCGCCAGACACTCCCCTATCTCCGACGACCTTTCTCTCCGATTCCGGCCAGCACACGCCCCCTTCTGCCTCCTCGAGCACACAGCCGTGATCAGCATTCACCAGCGGACCATTCTGCTGTCACAGCTCGCTCGCGCGTGCCTCCCAGCGTCGGCAACGTCGACGACCTGCAGCACCGCCGTCTGCCCTCTTCTCCGACGACGTCTCCCCGGTAAAACCGACCACCCCTCCTCTTCTCTTTCATGCACGCGTCACCGCACTGACCTTGCGCAGCTAACCTTGCCCTCCGTTTACCTTCGTGTGATCTGTAGCGTCGTCCTCGACCTCGACCGCGTGCATCCGTCGCCAGAACCAACTCCGGCGAAGAATCCTGCCCGTCCCCGTGCGCCCCTCCACCAACCAAGAGCACGTTGAGTATCAGCGCTGCATTGCGAACCCGGTGAGCATCCTCCCCCTCTTCCTCGCGTCCTATTTCGCCAGCGCCGCCGCCGACTGACCTCGCCGCCGCCAGCGACCGTCGCTGCGCCGCCCAAGTTTGGTCAGTGCGATGACAGCCGTCCGATCTAGATTGAGCGAGCAGGATTAGACCACTTAACCGCGAAGGGGTATGCGTTCTGGATCGCACGATTCGATTAGATCCTACGGTCTGCAGCGTGATCCACACCGAATCGGTACCAGCCAGTCGTAGTGCGCCACGTGGCCAGTTTTGGTTTAAAAACAGATTTGAAAACAGAATTATTTGTGATTTTCAAACCCCTGTAACTTTCAAACCACACGTCCAAAAATTACAAATTTTATGTCGTTAGATTCAGGAGAGCAAGACCTAACCAACCATGGCCTTAGTTTAGAAAATAGTATCTGTTAGTTCACTTGTTTTTGCAGATTCTTTTGTGAGCTTGTTTAGAGTAGAAAAATTGTTTAAAATTGATTTTAGGGTTAAAACTTTTGCAAAATGATTTGTTGTGACCTTACTGACCCTAGGAACCAATCCATGATTTGGAAAATAGATTTGGAAAAAATTTAGAATGGATTAATTGGTTTATTCCATTTCTAACTAAATAGAACTATTGTTTTGTTTATAAAAAAATGGTTTTGAGTAAAAACTTTGGAGAAAATGTTTTGAACCAAACCTACTGACCCAAAACACCAAGTTGTGCAAGAGCAACTCATTTGGTGAAAAACATAAAGTTTTTCCTTGATAAAAAATGGTTTCCCACCACATAAAATGTTGAATGGATTTAAAAATGGTGTATGGACAAAGCCCTATTTGCAAATGACTTTGCCATTTTGGTAAATGACCACTTTGGACTTTACAAAGTTTAGAATCCTAGTGGAGACCACCTTTGCAATTAGAACCATCTTTTGCATGCTTGCATGCATTACTTTGACTTTGTCATTTTATGTGTTGATTTGCTTGATTGGTAGATTGAGTTTGTGCCTTGCTTGATTGAATTGTAGTGACTTGAAGAGTGTTATTGTTGCAAGGACAAGGAGTGAACCATTCCCTACCAAAAAGGCAAGTGATGCTTCATACTTTTGCCCCATTACTTTCTCTATGCATTAGTGATTTTGCTAAGTAAAACTTGCATGGATTTTGCTAAGTATAAACCTTACTATAGGAAAACTAGTAGATGAAACCTTAGTGGAAATCTTCCTAAGTAAAGATTCCTACTACTATCAAGCTTAGCCTAGCTAATAGAAAACATGGGTGGAAAATATATTCACACTATGGAAAAATCTCTAAGTCTAAGGACTTATGTTTTTGTTTAATAAAACAACTAAGTCAATGAATTCCCTGGGTGGAATGGAAGGATTGGTTTATGTTGAGTGGTTACACAAGGCCAAGGACTTGGCTTGTGTATCTCACTTGTGGTATGCCACCCAGGAACAAAGAGATTTGAGATGTCAAATGTTGAGAAGCTTCAAGTGAAACCACTTGGCAATATGGGCTCTGCCATGATCATATAGGTTGCAAGAACTTAGCCATATGGACAGTGGGTGGTAGTGTTTGATAGGTTGGAGCGCGTCCATTTTGTTCTAAGGGAAAGCTTCTGAAAGATCTTGTCTTGGGAAACCAAGTCTTGTGGGGAAAGTGCACCACCTCTGCAGAGTGTAAAACCTAAGTACTTAGCCATGTCCCTGGTAAAGGACAATTTGAGCATCAAGACATGGAAGCAATCAAGAATCTCATCATTCAAATTTCTAAGTTAAAACTTGTGGATTGAACAAGGGTTGTTTGAAATATTCAATCTTTGATTGGTAGATGCCTTGGAAAGGATCTTTAATCTTTGATTGAGAAAAATGATTTGTCAAGCGAAAACTTAGTATTTTCAAAATGATAAGAAAAATCTATTTGAGCAATGCAAGCCTCAACTCCACTTAGCCAAATGCATATAAATGATAGACTCCACTATACTATTATAGTATCACTTGCCAATACAATTCAAATGTATTGACCCTTTGTGGCTGTAACTTGTATGTTGCAGGTTTGATTGTTTTTAGTGAAGATGGATTGTTTAGGATTACAAAGTCTACAACCAACATCTGCCTGTGGCACTTTGAAGATGATGGACCCATACTTATAGATATTCCGCTGCAAATGTAATGTAATAGCCAAATGAGCTATGTTTGATGTAATAAACTTATGTTATTCCTGGTTATAAAGTTATATTATGACCTTTGTTTCTTGATATTACATCTTAACTGTGGATGCTAGCTATTGATCCAGGGACTAGCATTGTAAAACACAGGAGGAATCTACCTTATTAAAGGTTGGGACCTCTACAATCAGACTGATAGGCCGATAATCACCAAGCTGGTGCGCCTCAGCGTGTTTGGGAAGCAACGTGAGCAGGGCTTGGTTCAGCTTGGAGAAGCCTCTGCCGCGGAGCTCAAACAGCTGCCGGAAGACTGCTACGAAGTCCGCTCTGATCGTGCTCCAACACGCGTGCAGAAATTATGCAGTGAAACCGTCAGGCCCCGGAGCCTTGCGCGCCGGCATCTTCTTGACCGTGTCCCAGATCTCATCCAAGCCAAAGGGGGCCTCAAGGTCCTCCAGGTCATGCGTCGGCACCCCAAGGTGCTCGAGGTTGAGCGTATGGAGGCGGGCAGCATCCGTGCCAAGCAGCTCATCGTAGTGGTAGAAAGCCGCGTCAGCCATGTCGCCGTGCTCAGTGAGGGTCCGTGCTCAGTGAGGGTCCTGCCATCGACCCCAAGGTTGTGAAACCTGTTCCTCTGTCGGCGATAAGCGCACTAACGATGGAAGAAGGTGGTGTTGGCATCTCCATCCTTGAGGACGGCGATGCGGGCGCGCTGGCGAGCAATCGTGCGCTCGAGGGAGGCGAGGCCGAGGTAGGTGACTTTGATCTTTCTGCGCAGCCAATCCTCGCCCGCAGAGAGCGTCCTGTCCTCCTGCGCCTTGTCAAGATGTAGGAGCAGCACGCGGGAGAGCGCCATCTTATGCTTGACGTTCCCCACGGATTTGGCACTCCAACTGGTGAGGCCACGAGCCGCGGCCTGCATCCGGAGCATGAGCCGAGTGAAGGGGTCCTCACTATGCACCGAGTGCCAAGCCTCGGCGACCACCTCCTGGAAACCGTCCTGCCTGATCCAATAGTCCTCGAAGTGGAATCTCCTACGAGAGGCGGGCGTCGGGGAACAGTCCAGCAACAGTGGGCTATGGTCCGAAACCACAGAGGCGAGGCAACGAAGGGTGCACTCGCCAAATTGAAGATAATAGAAAAGGTTGAATGTTGAACTTTGCTCCCACAAAAATATGTGCAGGCAACACTTTTCCCCAAAAAAATCAGAAACATGCATGCAATGATTTCAGCCTCAGTACAGTAGTTTCATAGAGAGAAGTTGTTGTTTTTCTGTTATTATACTAAAACAATATGTGATTACTTGCCAAATATTTTTCGTAAAACTTGTTGCCATCCTTTCTAGATGTTAAACTTGCACTCGAAAACTTCCAATGACTTCTTCACCACCCAAGGTACCTGCCCTGTGCATAGACACCACTGATATGTATACTTTTGAATGCATAGAGCTCATCATTGTAATTGCGTACATCATTGTATTTACTATTTTATCTGATACTTGTTAGATGTATATATTTGTATATTGTATTTCCCCCATATGTTAGCGGGCTTCCTGCATATTTGCCCTGTACTTGTACTATATATTGTGGCCTTTGGCCCCCAGAGAAATATAACTTGTCTATTCCTAACATGGTATCAGAGCCGGTTTTAGGGTTCTTGTGCGCACCGATACTCTGCTCGTAATCGCCGCCGCCGTCAGCTCGCCCCGGCCTCCGCCGGTTCCCGTTCTGGCCGCGCTTGCGCTCTCGCCGTGGTCCTCCTCCCAGATCCCGGCTGTCCTTCGTTCGCCCGTCTACACACATCCCGTTCAGCAGATCTACACACATACACACCTACGCCGTCCGCCCGTCACTGATTGGCCGGACCCTCCTGCCATCGCCGTACCATCCGCACGCGCGCGGACGCCCGTCTGCAAGCCACCAACCGGCCCTGCCACTTCAAATTGTTGCATGCTCCTCCTGCCATCGTCCTGTTCGCCTGCAACATCTACACACATACAACGTTCTACCTTCTGCTGATTTACACCAACCAATCTACCCACCCACCCACTGCCGATTGGCCCCCACCAGTTTTGATTGGGCATCTCCACTTCCTGCCTGCACCCACCGATCCGCCTGACGCGCGTGGGCCTGCCGACTCCTGCCTGACGCACGCCTGCGTCTCCTCTTGCCAGGGACCTCCCGCCTGCCGACCGCCGGACTGGTTTTCGTCGGATCTGCCGGTTGGTTTTCGACGGTCCCCGTTTGGATCCAAAAAAAAAAGAGAGAGAGAGAGAGAGATATGTCTTCTACATCGGGCTATGTTGCGATTCCTCGCTGCCCGGTGATCTTCGATGGTGCGAATTATCCTGATTTCGCTGCCTTCATGCGCGTTCACATGCGCGGTCTCCTTCTTTGGGGTGTGCTCTCCGGCGAGGTCTCTTGTCCGCCGTGTCCCCCTGCTCCTGTGGCTCCTCTTCCGCCGACGCTGATTGTTCTCTGTGCTGATGCTTCTCAGGAGGCCAAGGATGCTGCTCAGAGTGCCGATGATAGTGATGTTGCTGCTTATGACCTGAAGTTCAAACAGTACTCTGCTGATCTCGAGACCTATCGCCACGCTCTGACTGCCTACACTCAGTGGGTCGATGAGGATGCTCGTGCTGCTGCTGTTCTCACCTCTAGTGTTCTGCCCCAGTATGCTGCCGAGTTCATGAGTCTCCCTACTGTTGCTGCTCAGTGGGCACATCTTCGTCAGCGATATCAGCCGTCTGGAGATGCTCTTTACCTGTCCATGGTTCGCCAGCAGCATGCTCTTCAGCAGGGTGATTCCACTATTGATGAGTTCTATACTCAGAGTGCTGCTATCTGGCGTCAGCTTGATTCTCTCCATACTGCTGTTTGTGGCACATGCTCGTGCTGCCAGATTGTGCGCTCGGATTTGGAGTTTCACCGCATCTATGAGTTTCTGTCTCGGCTTCGCCAGGAGTTTGAGCCCCGGCGTGCTCAGCTGAATGCTCGTGGTCGTGTTCCGCTCTCTGAGGTGTTGTCTGAGCTTCGGGCTGAGGAGACCCGTCTCCGTAGTGCTGGTCTTCTTGCGGTTCCGTCTGTGCTTGCTACTTGTGGTGCTCCTTTGTTGTCTGCTCCCTCGACTCAGCCACGGTCCCCTGTGCCGCCGCCGCCGATTCTACCCACTCCTCCAGGTCAGGGTCAGGGTCAGCTTCAGCACCAGCAGCCTCAGGGTCAGAGTCAGCATCAGTAGGCTCGTGGTCAGGGTCGCCGTGGTTCCCTTTGTCACTGCTCTTACTGCAACAGCGATGGCCACACTTGGGCCACCTGTTATACACGGGACCCCAGTTTACGTCAGCAGCACCAGGCTCGTGGGCAGTCGGCTCCTTCCGGGTCTTCAGCAGTTGCTCTCTCTGATCAAGACATTATCAGGAGTCTTCGCGGTTTGCTTGCTGCTACAAGCTCTTCTTCGACGGGCATTGATGGTTCTATGTCTGACTCTTCAGGCACTGTGCGACCACCACCTTCTACACAGTCAGGTACATCTCCGTGGTATCTGGATTCTGGAGCTTCTTTTCATATGACCTCTGAGTCTTCTTTTCTGTCCGCTCTTCGTTCTCTCCCTTCTCCTGTCCGTGTTTTTACGGCTGATGGTACCTCTCTTCCTGTTTCTAGTCGGGGCACCCTTTCTACTTCTTCTTTTTTTGTTCCTGATATTTCTCATGTCCCTCTTCTTAGGATGAATCTGTTCTCTGCTAGCCAGCTTACTAACTCTGGTTGTCGCGTCATTCTTGATGCTGATTCTTGTGTTATCCAGGACCGTCGCACACAGGCCCAGGTTGGAGCTGGCCCTCGCAGCCGTGACTCTTCAGAACTCTGGGAGTTAGACTGGCTTCTGTTCCTTCCGCTGCCACCTCATCTGCCAGTTCTTCTCCGGTCGTCCCCTCTGCTACCAGCTCCTTTCAGCAATGGCATCATCGTCTTGGTCACCTTTGTGACTCTCTCCTGTCGTCATTAGTTCATCGTGGTCTTCTGTTGTCTGTCTTAGGAGATGGGTCTTTACATTGTCAGGGCTGTAGGTTGGGCAAACAGATTCAGCTTCCCTAGCTTACTAGCGCGTCTGTATCTCAGCGACCTTTTGATTTAGTTCATTCCGATGTTTGGGGTCTGGCTCCTTTCGCTTCGAAAGGGGGCCATCGCTACTATATTTTATTCATCGATGACTTTTCTCGGTACACTTGGTTGTATTTTATGCGCTCTCGAAGTGAAGTGCTCTCCATATATCAGCGTTTTGCGGCCATGGTCCGTACTCAATATTGTACACCCATTCGTGTGTTTCGTGCTGATTCTGCTGGTGAGTATATCTCCCAGATGTTGCGAGGGGTTCTTGCTGAGCAGGGCACCTTGCTCAGTTCTCCTGTCCTGGCGCACATGCCCAGAATGGTGTTGCTGAGCGTAAGCATCGCCATCTTCTTGAGACCACTCGTGCTATGATGATTGCTTCTTCTCTCCCGCCGCATTTCTGGGCTGAGGCTGTCGCTACGTCGGCTTACCTCATCAATATTCAGCCTTCTGCCGCCTTGCAGGGTGGTATCCCTCTTGAGCGCCTATCTGGACAGTCTCCAGACTACTCCATGCTTCGCTTGTTTGGTTGTGTTTGCTATGTTCTCCTTGCTCCTCGCGAACGCACCAAACTGACCGCTCAGTCTGTTGAGTGTGTCTTCCTCGGATACAGTGATGAGCATAAGGGCTATCGCTGTTGGGACCCTGTTGGTCATCAGATGCGTATCTCTCGTGATGTTACTTTTGATGAGACGCGTCCTTTCTATCCTCGTCCCACCGCTGGTACTTAGCCGGTGGAAGATATCTCTTTTCTTCTCTTTCCTGACACACCTCCTTCTACCCCTATTGTGTCTTCTTCAGGATCTCCTCCCCCAGATGTCTCTTCTTCGACACCGTCCTCCTCTGCTCCGTCTAGTTATCCTAGTTCTCCTCGTTCTCCGGCATCTTTCTCTTCTATTCCCTCTTCTTCATCGTCGTCTCCTGCGTCGTCTTCCTCTGATGATCTTCCCTCTACTCGTCCTATTCATCAGCGTCGTGCCCCAAACCGTTACTCTCCTAGCCAGTATGGTCTTTCTGTTGCCTCCGAGCCGACTTCTTATCGGGATGCTGAGCATCATCCTGAATGGTAGCTGGCCATGGCTGAGGAGATTGCTGCGCTTGAGCGCACTGGCACCTGGGGTCTCGTTTCTCCCCCTCCCGGTGTTCGTCCTATCACGTGTAAGTGGGTCTATAAGATTAAAACTCGCTCTAATGGATCTCTTGAGCGCTATAAAGCGCGTCTTGTGGCTCGTGGTTTTCAGCAGGAGCATGGTCGTGACTATGATGAGACCTTTGCTCTTGTGGCTCATATGACCACTGTGCGTACTCTTCTTGCTGTTGCGTCTGTTCGTCACTGGTCTGTGTCCTAGCTTGATGTTCAAAACGCCTTTCTCAATGGTGAGTTGAGTGAGGAGGTTTATATGCAGCCTCCTCCTGGGTATTCTGTTCCCGAGGGGATGGTTTGTCGTCTTCGGCGTTCTCTTTATGGCCTCAAACAGGCTCCTCGTGCCTGGCTTGAGCGCTTTGCTTCTGTAGTTACTGCTGCTGGTTTCTCCCCTAGTGCTCATGATCCAGCGTTGTTTGTTCACACTTCTCCTCGTGGACGCACTCTTCTTTTTCTCTATGTTGATGATATGATCATTACCGGTGATGATCCTGAGTATATCGCCTTTGTTAAGGCTCGTCTTCGTGATCAGGAAAAGTATATTCAGGATCTTCTTGCTCGTGCTGCTCTTGGGGATGAGCGCACTGTTGAGACCCCTATGGAGCTTAATGTTAAGCTTCAACTTACTGATGGTGATCCTCTTTCTGATCCGACGCGTTATCGTCATCTTGTTGGGAGTCTTGTTTATCTTGCTGTCACTCGTCCTGACATCTCTTATCCTGTTCATATTCTGAGTCAGTTTGTTTCTGCTCCTATCACTGTTCACTATAGTCATCTTCTCCGTGTTCTTCGTTATCTTCGTGATACGATCACTCGTCGTCTTTTCTTTCCTCGTTCCAGCTCCCTCCAGCTCCAGTGCTATTCAGACGCTACGTGGGCGAGTGATCCTTCGGATCGCCGTTCACTTTCTGCTTACTGTGTGTTTCTTGGTGGTTCGCTCATTGCTTGGAAGACAAAGAAACAGACAGCGGTTTCCCGTTCGAGTGTTGAGGCTGAGTTGCGTGCTATGGCCTCGTTGACTGCTGAGGTGACCTGGTTACAGTGGTTACTTACGGATTTTGGGGTCTCTATTACCACACCCAGTCTGGTTTTGTCTGACAGTACAGGTGCTATTAGTGTTGCACGTGATCCGGTCAAGCATGAGCTTACCAAGCATATTGGTGTTGATGCTTTCTATACACTTGCTCAGGTGCAGGCTCAGGTTGTTGCGCTTCAGTATGTGCCTTCAGATTTACAGTTGGCGGATTTCTTCACGAAGGCACAGACCAGAGCGCAGCATGATTTCTTAATCTCCAAACTCAGTGTTGTGGATCCACCATGAGTTTGAGGGGGGGATGTATATTGTATTTTCCCCATATGTTAGGGAGCTTTCTGCATATTTGCTATGTACCTGTACTATATATTGTGGCCTTTGGCCCCCAGAGGAATATAACTTGTCTATTCCTAACAATACTCAAGGTTTTTGAGTCACCGATGAGTCGCCAACTAATCACCAAGTCGTTTTGTATAAATTAGGGCGACTCATGACTAATCATCTACTTTTGGTAACTATAGAGCGACTTTTGTGGACCAATCACGGAGCCAGAGGGCTGGCATGACCTGGTGACTCAAAAACCTTGTTTCTACAATGAGGTATGACTACATGCCAAGTAAATGTCATACAAATACATTTTGGATGTCCCCTTTTATATGCAAAACTCACGATACACTAAATACGGATCCCCTGTCGATAGTTCAATGTCTCTGCCTCCAACCTACGAGTCACAATTCTGAAATCCGCAAAACCACAACTCACCTCTAAATTGAATATCCAAATTAAAATCAATTGTAATGGTGATGTGATCACTTATCGTAATTCACCCATATATCGCATTCTAAAACCTAAATCGATCGCAATTCCGATGTGACATTGTGTAGGGTGTAGTCGTTATCTTCAAAACACCCTCTCGCTTGGACGAGTGCTTTGGGATCGTTGGCAATTTTCAAAGTCTAATATTCTCCACAGCAAGATTGGCAAATATCTGTATAGAACAAAGAAATAATTATTATGAAATGCAACAATGGGAATAATTTGTTGGTTCTAAAGTGCAATGCTAAATCTGAACTAAAGTGAAGCAAACTAATAAACTATGGTATGTATCTTCCAAATCTAAACCAAAGTTTAGTGAAAAAAATCACCTTGTGTGTTTTCTATCTCAAACTAATTGTGTTCAGCCAAGGACATATTTGTATGGCCCATTGAGTCATTAGCAAAGTCAACAAGTGAACCAAAGGGATCACCAGTGCGTCAATGCATGACGGACATGACAATGAATATATGATAAAATCACTTGGTAAGCCTAGTAAGAAATGAATAACACTTCATCCAGTAGACCAAAAAGAATCTCAATGAGAATGGGTTAACTAACAGAACCTACTTGCTCCATCAAAATGCAAACAACAGTAGCTGGTTCGTGTAAACCATGGGCAAGTTGTGCTCTGCACACCACCAGATATATGAGTTCTGAACAATCCAGATGTGGGTCCCCTTGAGTAAGAGTTGTATTGGTTGATAAGGCCATGTTTGACAGTTTGTTGTGACTGGACCAAGACCTCCATTTTGAGTTGGATCACCCTTCGGCTGTTAAAACAACAGTTAGTAGTTTAGTACAAAAGGGAGACATGTGATAGATCAAAAGGCAAATTATTAACATAGATTGGTGTAGTCAGCTTCTTGTAAAGGCAAATTATCATGCAGACTCAAATATATTCACATATACTGATTCATATTTAGAAGAAACTATAGTAATTAGTTCCTTATTCATGCAGAACCGAACCCAGATAAACATATATGACAGTCTCCGAAGTGAATACATACCTATCTCAGAATGAAGTCTCATCTGGCAAAGCTGACTAAAATGAAATTCAAAAAACTCATATGTGAAAGATAAAGCAGTTCAAACCTCCGTGTCCTGATGAGATTTTGAGCAGTCACACGGTTCAACAATATTAGCAATAGTTATATCATAGTATTTTACCTGCAGAAATTGGATTGGAATTGTTATACCAACTCAAAAGTACCAACCTTCAATATGGCAATCATTAAATCATAGTAGTTTACCTGCAAAAATTGGATTGCAACTTTAGTTTAGGGAACATCTTATCCTTAACAAGCAAAGTCTACAATAGCCACCCGTAATCGCTCAGGATTAAGATATATACAAACCACTTCTTAAAATATCTACAGACTACTATAATAGTCTTTCTATTGAATGGCACATCGGAGAAGAATTTTGAAATGGTGAACAATTGGATTGACCTGGATGTATGACCTGACCATCCTCATATTCAACAATTGAGATGAATAGGAGATGCTATAAAATTCAACATATCTCCTAGTGACATAGTGGGAAACTGGGAATATACATCATCCTTCCAAAGAGTCCTAATATTAGCACTCGGCAAGCTGCTCAGATACAAGTCAAAGACCATCTAGAAGAGAGACCGAAATGAGATAATAGCCTGTTTATTGTGAAAAACATAAAAATGATAAAACTTAATTTTGGAATGTGGAATAGGCCACGGAATCGCATGCCGTTTAGGATGGCCTATCGCAAGGTTAACATCCACGTAAAGTTGATTTAAGTTCAAGGAACAAAACGTTCCAATGCTCTGTCTAAAAGTTATGCCATTTCCCAACATTTAATCAAGGTAGTATATGTCTTGAGATCAGGCTTTGTCCCGACACCTGCCATTTCTTCTTGCACCTTTTTGTGATCTATAAAATTAATTCATTTAGTTGAGATACACCAATGGATAGCGTGCAAAGGACCCAAGAGAACTACTTGTATATTACTCCCTCTGTCCCAAAATAGATGTCTTGAATTTGTCAAAATTTAGATAAATCTAGACACTATTTAGTATATACATTCATCCAAAATTTGAGAAATCCAAGACATCTATTCTTGGACGGAGGGAGTAGTACATTTTAAATTCTAATAAGATCAATCCATGCTAGAAGATATGTACTCATGTCACATGGAATTGTAGTATCCTTGTCGGTCTGTCTTTAGCAAGCGATCCGAATAAGCTAAAAAGTAAATAAGTGATGCAACATTTCCATACCTGCATGTCTCATGCTTTGCAGCATGTATTTATGTAGGATGTATATCTTTTAGCAGGGAACTCCATCTTCTTTCATTTGCTTAAGTCGTTTGCCTCCTGGCCCAAACATATCGCTCTGAACCCACCTAGGCAAATGACCAGTGATTAGGCAAGCAAAGGAAATTTCGAGTATACTTTATAAAATAAACCATAATATTTTGCAGTATGCAATGTCAAAAAATAGCATAGAACTAATAATTTAATAAAGAACAATGATGATTGTTTCTTCATGTCCCTTAGTTATAGTTGGCTAACTACGTCTATACATGACTTCATGCGGACCTCCAACAGACTACTAGGACCTCCAGCTCATGTTCGCGTTGGCTGGATGGACAAAGGGGGCAAAGAGAAGGGGCTACCACTTCCAGGAGCGCGAGAAGAGGTTAGGGCGATGGACGAAGAGCTGCAGCAGCCTCTGTCATCACCTCCAACAAGACCAAGCATACCTCGCCTGGTGAGCCGTCGCAAGCGTCTTTTTGTCGACCATCACGGCACTGGCGCAGGTGGCTTCGGCATGGAGGTTGGGTAGATCCGCTCGATGACACTTGCCTTCTCTTGGGCATGGAGGTGTGGAGCCGCTGAAGTGGAGGCAGATGTTTTGGAGGCATGAAGGTAGGGCAGCACAACGGCCATGGAGAGGGAAACAAATCTTGGATCGCGACTAGGCCACTGATCGCGACAATTCGAGGACATGAGTACCAACTGCCATACTGCGTGATTTGGGGAGGAGGCCACGGGTTGGTTTCTTAATAATTGTGTCCGGTGGGAAACGGACAGAACGAAGGGCCTACAGGAACGACGTAGTGACAAAAAAACGAAACACCTGTTGGAACACCCCCTGCCGACTGGCCGGTCCCGGGGCTGTTCCACGCCGGAAGAGAAGACTAGGAGAAGGCACACACAGTACAAAGTAGATGAAACAGGGAACTTTTATTGATATCTTTCTCGGTAACTCACGTACAAAGGTTGTTCCTCTATTTATAGGCTAAAGGGGGGATACGATACCCACATGGGCCAACCCTAGCCTGGTAGAGGCCACACCGAGTGGGCCTCTACCGGCCCGGTTTCCCAACACTCCCCCTGGGTATCTTATCCGTATAACCATGGCTTAAAACTCCGAAAAACCCAGTGGGAAAAATATGGAGAAATGCACACGGTATACTTCTTGCTATGTTGCACGAATTGCCTCATTAAAAACCTCATGTGAGAAACTTCATAAAAACTCACTAAGGGAAAAAGAGTACAATTCACTTAACTATAAAGTTAAGTACTCAATCATCGGGATCAAGATTTCAGCGATGAGTTTGTGAAGATTCTCCCCCTGAACCTTGCATCTCCCTAAGTCTCATCATGCCGATCCCTCGAACACATCTCTCGAAAGAAGACGCTGGCAATGATTTAGTGAACAAATCAGCGAGATTTTCACACGACTTAGTATGCAAGACTTTCACTTCGTTCATCTTTTGCAACTCATGTGCATAGAAGAACTTGGGGTTTATGTGCTTTGTGAGATTGCTCTTCACGTAACCCGTCTGGACTTGTGCAACACAAGCGGCATTATCTTCATAGATAATTGTTGGGGTTTGTACGGTGTTCAGTCCACATGACATCTGGATGTGACTGACTACTCGTCGAAGCCATACACATTCTCGTGATGCTTCATATAATGCTATGATTTCTGAGTGGTTCGTCGAAGTTGACACAAGAGTTTGCTTAGACGATTTCCAGGAAATAGCTGTTCCACCACAAAGAAAAACATATCCAGTCTGCGACTTGGATGTATGCGGGTCCAAAAGGTACCCAGCATCTGCATAGCCTACAACAGATAGGTCTTGGTTCTTTTGGTAAAACAATCCAAGGTCCTTTGTCCCTTGTATGTACCTAAAGATGTCTTTAACGCCTTTCCAATGCCTCTTGGTAGGCTCAGAACTGTACCTTGCAAGCAAATTGACGGCGAATGCAATATCCGGCCGTGTACAATTTGCGAGGTACATAAGTGCGCCAAATGCACTTAAGTAGGGGAATTCCGGTCCCAGAATTTCCTCCCCCTCTTCTTTAGGCCTGAACGGGTCCTTGTCTTGTTGCAAAGATCTTCCGACCATCGGGGTCTTAAAGGATATGCCTTTTCAAACCCAAATCGTTCCAACACCTTTTGGGTGTAGGCCGACTGATGAACTAGAATCCCAGCAGGGGAATGCTCAAGTTGCAGACCGAGGCAGAACTTGGTTTTGCCTAAGTCTTTCATCTCGAATTCCGACATCAGGTAGGAACTCGCTTCCTCAATATCGTCAGGTGTACCGATTATATTCAAATCGTCCACGTACACCGAGATAATACAGAAACCATCCTGGGATCTCCGTATAAAAACACATGGGCAATCTTCATTGCTCGCGTAGCCCTTCTCATGAAGGAAATCGCTTAAACGATTATACCACATCCTACCTGACTGTTTTAGTCCATACAATGACTTCTTAAGCTGAACACTGTATAAGCTCCTGTTTGCTCTATCCTGGTTCGGGACAGGGATACCTTCTGGTACTTTCATGTATATGTCCGAATCCAAGTTAGCATATAGGTAAGCGGTGACAACATCCATTAGTTTCATTTTTAAGTCCATGTTTACTGCCATTGAGATCAAGTATCTAAAGGTAATTCCATCCATTACTGGGGAGTAAGTTTCCTCAAAGTCGACACCTGGTCGCTGAGTGAAACCTTGAGCAATGAGCCTTGCTTTGTACCTTACTACTTCATTATTCTCGTTTCTCTTTCGAACAAAAACCCACTTATGGCCAACGGGGCGAATGTGGGGAGGAGTTAGACAAACAGGTCCAAATACCTCTCTTTTGTTTAACGATAATAATTCAGCAGTAATTGCCTTCTGCCAATCTTTCCAATCCGACCTTTTCTTGCAATCAGCGAGCGTGTTAGGCTCAGGGTCAAGATCTATGATTGAGGCAATTTTCTTGGCAAAATTAACGTCGACATTTGCCATGGCTCGGTTGTATGACTCGCCCGAATTAACATAGTTAATGGCCATTTCGTCATGGAGTGCATCAGGCACATCCTCTTGCTCCACCGGATTTCCCAATCCAGGAGCTAGGTCCTTTAGCTTTCCCGCTCCGATGTGTGCGCACACAACTTTGCTGGGTATTTCCGATATAGGAAAGTTCAAGTCCGGAATTTCGTGCACTGAAATATCCGTACTCGTGCCAGGTCTCAACTGGCTCCCCTCAACAGGGGTAGTCTGTAATAAATCTCTCTTATCCTTTTTCTTCGGGCGTCCCCGGGTACTTGGGATTTGAGAAACCGGAATCCGCGTCCTCTTAGGCCTTGGAGCAGGAGCGGGTATACCATCATTTTTCTTTGGTATTTCAACCCTTTCCGGTGCATTGCGTGCATGCACATGCGACTTTGTTACAGTCTTTAAATCACTAAAATGATCGGGCAGTTGATTCGCTAGGGAGTGCAAATCTAGTATCTTTTGGACTTCTCTATTAGTCTCAACAGTGCGCGGGTCATGAGCGTGGATCCCCGTGGCTTTCCACGTGATTTCTCGACTTTTGTCATCCAGGGGTTGATTACCTCCCCCCAAAGTCGGGAAAAGATCCTCGTCAAAAATACAGTCAGCAAAACGGGTCGTGTGACAGTCACCTGTCAAGGGGTCCAAGAACCTGATTATGGACACAGTCTCATAACCAACGTATATCCCCGACTTACGGAGCGGTCCCATTGCTGATCGCTGGGGTGGTGGTATAGGTACATATACCTGGCAGCCGAACCTACGTAGGTGGGAAATTTTCGGTGCCGACCCTTGCGCAAGTTGTATGGGAGAGTGGATGTTGTAGGCCGATGGTCGAAAGTTGATGAGATTAGCGGCGTGTAACACCGCGTGTCCCCAACATGTAGTTGGTAAATTACAACCCTGAAGGAGTGGTCTGGCAATGAATTTAATCCTTTTAATCAATGCCTCCGCGAGTCCATTTTGAGTGTGGACATGCGGTACGGAGTGCTCAAGTTTGATTCCAGTTGCCATGCAATAATCATCGAATGCCTTTGAAGTAAATTCTCCAGCATTGTCCATTCGAATAGACTTTAAACGATAATCAGGGAATTTATTCCTTATTTGTATGATCTGGGAGATCAACTTTGCAAAAGCATGGTTCCTTGTTGACAGCAGGCAAACATTGGACCATTTAGAGGAAGCATCGATGAGCACCATGAAGTACCGAAACGGCCCTGAGAGGGGCTGAATTGGACCACATATATCCCCTTGAATGCGTTCCAAGAACGCGGGGAGTTCATCCTTCACCTTTAGGGGGGACGGTCTAATGATCAATTTCCCCGTAGCGCATGCGGAGCACACGAAATCATCGGGTCGGGAAATTTTTCACATTAACATTATGACCGTTCGAGTTGTTAATTATATTTCTCATCATCCTAAGACCGGGGTGGCCTAACCTATCATGCCAAAGGCAGAATAGTTCGGAGCTTCTAAAGACAGTCTTAAGGGTAGTGTAAATAGGTGGTGCTACTATCTTAGTGTAGTACAGCCCAGTAGCTAATGAAGGGAGTCTTTCGACAACATGTTTACCATTTTCGTCGCGCTTGGTAATGAGTAGGAACTCCTTTCCATTCTCATCATCATCGGTTTCGACATGGAAACCATTTGCGCGGATGTCTCTAAAACTTAAGAGAGTACGAGTCGACTCCGGATACAACAATGCCTCTTCAATGATCAGAGTTGTTCCATTTGGGCGTATGATAGTTGCTCTTCCGGAGCCAACTACATTCGGACCGCAGCCGGCGATCGTCATTATGTTACCAGGATTTTTGGTAATGCACTCAAAATACTTTGTTTCTCTCAAGATGGTATTGGTGGTGCCGCTATCAGCAAGGCACGTTTCCTCCATTTGGGCGCCACACGCGTTCTAAAATATAGTGCCTAATTAATATAATGGAGCGAGGAAATTGCTACATCAAGTAAGTAAAACACATAGACATTTCAGAACATCACATAATCAAATAATGGAATAAATGAATAAATGTCATCCAATTGCCAGAAAACAAATAAATGTTATGCTCTCATAGAGCTTACACCAATATCGAGTAATTGTATCTGATTATTGCGGAAAAGGAATCATCACAACAAAATGGAGCTCAGGTGGATTCTGCGAGGAAATCACCAAGCTCAGCCAGTATCTCAAGGTCGGTGGGCGGCTCTGCGTTGGCCATCATCATGGACAAGGGGCCTGGCTGAGGTGGCGGGGGAACAATGTGCTCAACCTCCATGGGCACAGCGGCGTCCGTGGGGACCGCCGAGGGTGCTGCCACTTGTGCTACGTCCTGCGCCACTATGTGCGTGACGTTCTGCACAGGCGCCGCTCCGGGCGCCAGTGGTGCCTCAACCTGGACAAGATGCGCCTCGCACGCCTTCTTGTTGGCCTTGAACGCGTCCACGACGTGTTTAGGAGCCAAACACTGCCTGGAGAAGTGAGTCTTGGAGCCACAGCGGAAGCAGTCCTGGGGCCTCGCCTCCCCCTTGCCCGCCGTGCGTTGCTTGGCCGGGTTGAAGGAGTTGGGGCCCTTCTTGCCCTTCTTGCCTCTCTTCTTGTGGATGGGCTTGCGCACCTTGTAGGCACCAGCATTAGCCTCATGACTTGGGCCCCCTGCGAAGGGTTGCGCGGAGAAGTTCTTTTTCAGAACATTATCCTGCGCCTCGGCCACCTGGAGAGCATCAATAAGCGCTGCATATTCCGTGAATCCTTCCTGGCGAAAGTTTCGCGAGGACTGGATGTTGTCCGGATGGAATGTGGAGAGGGTTTTGTCTATCTTCTGCTGATCGGTGGTACTGGTCCCACACAGCTGAAGAATAGTACAAATCCGGTGCAACCTGGAGTTGTACTCTCCCACCGTCTTGAAGTCCGCAAACCTCAGACGTATCCAATCTGCCTCCGCCTGTGGCTGAATGGTGTACTTCAGCCTAGAGAACCGCTTGTTGAGGGCGGTCCAAATAGCAGAAGCACTCCGTTCTGCCATGTACTCATTCTTGAGAGTCTCACACATGTGATGGCGGAGGAAGTGCAGGACTTTGGCGTTATCCGACGGGATGGTTTTGCTGGGGGCCGTCGGGGTCCCCGCAATCAACGCATCCTTGATGCATCGGCCCTCAAGGACGATCTCAACGTCCGAGGCCCAAGTCAGGTAGTTAAGCCCATCCTGGGTCAACTCCGGGAACTCGCGGCTGACGATTCCGGTCATCTGCAATTTATGCAAAGTGTGTAAGATTACAGCAGGTAATCGGTTGCATAAATGCGATAATCGATACAATAATTCAAATATGACGGCGTTCCAAAATTCAATTAAAAAAAACGGTGCAAGCTATCTATGAGATACAAAGTATTAAAGACATGCGGTAATTAATAACTGTAGTAAGACATAGTGTAAAAGCTTGTTTAAAATCGGGCCAAAACAGAGCCAAAAACGGTCCAACCGCCCGCGATCGCGTGCTACCAAACGGCCCGACCATACTTGCCTCTGCGCGACCGGCCCGCTCCAGACTGTCCCTGCCCGCTTAGCGGGGGAACGGAGCTAGCAGAGCTAGCTCCCGACTGGGGCGGCGGCGCCGGCAGCAGGCCGGACCGGCGGCGAGGTAGGGGACGCCGGCGGACCACGCGCGGCCAGCGGGGCTGCACGGCCGGGCGGAGCCAGCGGGGCGCGGCGGACGCGCGCCGGCGCAGGCGCGCGGCCAGGCACGGGAGGCCGGCGGCTCGGCCAGCGTAGCCGCAGCACGCGGCCGGCGGGGCGCAGCAGCGCGCGGCACAGCGACGGCGGCCAGCGGGGCCAGCGCGAGCGGCGCAGCGGCGCGGCAGACGGCGCGTGCGGGCGCAGGCCACGGCGGGCGGCGCGACTGCGCACGCGGGCGAGCGCTCGGCGGACGCGGCAGCGGGCGCTCGCGGCAGCAGGGCGAGGCGGGGCGGTGCGCGGGCGGCAGCTCGCGGCCGGCGGCGGCCAGCGGGGCGCGAGCCAGTGGAGCGCGCGGGCGGCGCGGACGCGGCAGCGCGCGGGCGGTGGCTCGCGGCGTCCAGCGCGGCGCGGCGCGCGGCGGCGTGGCCGGCAAACGTGGTGCGGGCACGGGACGCCGGCGGCGGCGGCCAGGCACGCGGCCAGCGGGGCCTCGGCGGCGGCGGCGGCCAGGCACGCGGCCAGCGGGGCCTCGGCGGCGGCGGCGGCCAGGCAGGCACGCGGTGGCGGCCAGGCACGCGGTGGCACGGCGGCGCACTGCGGCGGCGGCCAGTGGGGCCATGGCGTCGTGCGTGCGAGGCGCGTGTGCGGCGCGAGCAGCCAGCGAGGCTGCTCCATATCCATGGCCTCTGCGCTTGCAAGTCACGTACGTACGTGGTTACAAAAAAAAATACGTGCAAAAACTTAAGATCTGATCCGAAAACGGTCGAGATCAGCCCGATCTGCTAAGAAAAAAATTCAGATCTGCACAGCAGGTGCACGCATCGATGGTACAGTCAACAAATTTCTAATCTGGGAGTGATTAGATCGACATTGGTCGGCGATAGCAGGTCAGCTCGACTCCCGGAAAGAAAAATCCGCAACTTAGATGGGATCTGATCTAAAATCTGAACCCAAATCTTGAAAGGAAAACGCGAGACGAATCCATTTTTGCGGTCAGATTTGTGTTACCTTCAACGAAAGCCTGCGTGATGCAGGCTTGACGGTGGCTTGACGGAGGCTCGACGGAGAGACACGTGCTGATAACGTGTTGGAACACCCCCTGCCGACTGGCCGGTCCCGGGGCTGTTCCACGCCGGAAGAGAAGACTAGGAGAAGGCACACACAGTACAAAGTAGATGAAACAGGGAACTTTTATTGATATCTTTCTCGGTAACTCACGTACAAAGGTTGTTTCTCTATTTATAGGCTAAAGGGGGGATACGATACCCACATGGGCCAACCCTAGCCCGAGTGGGCCTCTACCGGCCCGGTTTCCCAACAACACCTTCCTATTTTTTAGATACTAGTAAAGATAATTATAACTAGTTAAATGCCCGTGCGTTCCACGAAAATCAAAACATTGAGAAGTTGATTTTACTTTGTTGGGCGTTGCTGCGCAAAAATGGGATATGCATTTGAAATGGATGTCCGAGTTATTACGTATATCATGATCGATACAGAAATCGATCGAGTCATCTGTTCCTTTACCCAAGAAAAAGTATTTCTATTTTTCATGTCCAATCGCGGATCTCTGAATTTCTACAATAAATTAGATAGGTAGCTATGATGAATACCTTAAACAGGTAGAAATAGAAAGAAAGAATTCACAAGCATGTCGACTGTACTTTTATCCCTCTTACTAAACTTATGATGAACAACATGTGTTATTTCTCTCATGTGTCTCCATCTGTAGCACACAATCAGCAATTTTCCGAATTCCCACCATTTTAGTCATCTTTGCATAAAAACAATCAGGGGCACGCTCATTGTGTTGATCCTATTAGAAATAATATTATACAGTGGCAACATTTTTTCAATAAGAAAATGTTATACAAGTGGCATATACACAACTACAGTTATAATTTTCTGCAATTCATACAACAGTTTGTTCTGAAAACCTATTATTTTTCATCGCTTCTTTCCTCCTGAAACCGGACAATCTCCTACTCTTGCTAGGGATTCTGCTCATGGATTTTCAAGGAGAGGCTTGCAAATTAATCAGTTTCTTTGAATAAGCAACTAAAGTAAATATTCAGTCAACTCATCTTCAAAGACTTGCACAAGAAACTGGGGATCAGGCTCTTGTCAGCAATCTGCAAAAAGGTTCCACAAACAAAGTTCATTACTCAAAAGTGTTGAATCATCCTAACACCAAAACAAACCCGTCCACCGTAAATACCCATCAGTTACTTATACAACAGTATGTCAAGGACTTAAGTAAATTTCCTAACAAGGAATTCACAATGCGTATTACATATTGCCTATCAGGTCTGACCGTCTGAGTACCAAACCGGAAACCAAAAAAATACTAACCAAAATGTAGGTCCTCATTTGTTAGTGCCAAACTCTTGGCATACACACTCACCCAAAAAATGATTAAGCAACATTTATCATCCATCCTTCTCTATAATTATTTATGGCCAGAATGAAATGATTCTTGATGCTAACCAAATCCATGTGAATTTCCAATTTTCACTTTTTGGCATGTGAGATCAGATTGATCATGAGCACACTCGGAAGCAGTGAGTGACAGCTTAGGATAAAGGGTATGGCACTTATCTGCATAGTGAGACTGGTTGCCAGTTGCCGCAGGTGTTTAGGTGGTTTCATATAATTCATCATCGTCTGCATATCATTATAGTTGTAAAACAGAGTATTAAGCCAAGCATGCGTGTGTCTAGGGCCCGCACATTCCTCATGTGCATCGCATCTTCCAGTAGTCCATCTGCTCTCAAGTCTCTTAAGGTTAGTTCATAACAAGCATGGATGTAAAGCGATGTTTAAGAAAATAAATTGCACACACACACTTGACCGAGTTGATGTTCCAGTGAGTACCTCCTGTTCCGAGTTACAGCCGGTAAAAAGATATTCACATGTTTTGGAATCCTTCGATTCATTCACTTGGAGTTCTGCATTGAGGATAAGAGACTATGTGCTTTGTTCCGGAAATAAACATCCCTTAAGCGGGACATAAACCTACATAAAACCCCTCCAAAAAAACACTTAAACATTTCCACCTCAAACAATTTCTCTCTGCGAGATTATCGCTGGAAGGGAGCTCCGTGTAGGCCAGAAGATAATCTGCATGGACTATTGTTTAGTTGCAAATATGATAATACCTTCAGGATTAAAACCAACCATTAAAAAAAGAGGCATGTGCATCATAGCTTATGCTTCTGCACTGATCTCTGTTGCCAAGACACGGTAAACTACAACATTAATACATAAAAAAGGGGCCATAATTTTTAGTTAACTGCCATAGAAAAAACCCGTAGCTGGTCATATAGCTGAAGAAAAATAGAATCATGACCTGTTGAAGTGGTTGTAGAGCCCGTCATCATACCCTAGGGACTTCTCCGGGACGCCGCTGTCATGGAGGCGTTAGAACAACTTCATGTTAAACCTCCATCTCGTGGGGTTACTGCTCCACTGCGGTTCTGACACGGTTGCCGATGACAGCGACCGCACCGTGCCATCGTGCCACCTCCACTTCTGTCGTCCGGTGCCGTCGCGTGGTTGTCATAGCTCTCTACAGCCTTCTCCACCGCCATCAGCTATCAGCCGACACCACCACATTTCTATGTCTCACCCTGATCTCACGAATTTTGAAAAGGCGACCTAACATAGTCATTGCAATTGGACGTTTCAGACACACAATCCACCGCTGCATCCATTCTAAAAGAAACAAAATGAGAATAACATCTAATGAGCATGTGTTCTGTGTGCATTAGAAAAATAGAAGCATTTTCATCTGCCTCCACATTTACTTTAACATTGCTAATGAGCTGCATGTGGATGCAGCTCGTTTTTTATGTTCTGCATATCTAAGGCAGTATATTCCATGGAGCCCAATGTTAATACCCAAACTGATGGGCATTTTTAGAAACTTAAGGAAAACTAAGAGATTAGTTTGCCAAATATGCAAATTAGCATATAAATACACGCAAAATCCTCACAACTTACTTTTCATTTGACCATTAATACCTGAAAGATCAGAAAAATAAGGATAACTATTTTTACCTGATGCTGAACTGCATTTTGGGTTCCATGGAGCCCATTTGGACAAGCAAGAAATTCATCAAACATTTCTTAAATTTCTGCATAATGCTGGGTTGAGGAAGGAAAGGGAGAAGCCTTTGATGAAGGATAGGGAGGGGGAGTGGGGGAGCAAGATGAGAGGCGTACACGGTCCTAGTACCAGTGCGCGGTGCCATCAACGACATCCAGCCAGAACGCCCTCCCCTTCAGCGTATCGCCCCTAATTGCGGTCGGCCTCTGTGCACTATCGCAGGGTAGCCGCCATGGAGCGGACGGCCTGCTGCCGGCTGCCGCAGGGATCCGCGCCAGGGCGGGGCTGGAGGCCGCCCAGATGGGATCACCTAGCTTGGAACAGCCTCGCACAGATCAGCCCTCTTCCTCCTCGTGGACCCTACGGCAGACAGAGCCTAGAAGAACCGTATCAATAGCAAATCAATCCTACAGAGCCTAGAAGAACCGTATCAATAGCAAATCAAGCAAAGATAAACAAAAAAACATGTTTTAAAATAGGGATTATCATATCGATGCAACCGTAAATACATCGTTGCTCACAACTCAAATGCTTAGGCAAGGAGACGCCTCTATTAGCCGTCGCCATCTTCAATGGTGAGGTTGCCGTCATAGCACCCTGGGGAAAGACTGGAAAAGAAGTTGTCCAGACCCCCAATCACCATCTAATCGCGAACGTGTGGGTAGACGACGGGATGCACACCGTGGATGCTTGTGAGGCAGATGACAACATCTGCGACAGGGAAGAGGTTGGAAGATTTTCCAATGTCTGCAATTACTCATTGACCCAACTGATTGGAGGAGTTTCTGGTGTGTAGAGGATTTTCCAATGCTAGAGGATTAGCATTGTTTTTCTCTTGGTAACCCGTTCACGATGGAAGGAAGCGTGTCAAGCGGACGAAAGGAGAAGCGAAATGCGGTGTGGCGTGAAACTAAAAAGAACAAAGGCGTTCCGTTTTCTGCCACGTCCCCACTCTGTCATTCCTTTCCTCTATTTCTCGCAGCACTAAAAACCCGTGAAAACCGCATATCTATTTCCTCTAAAATCGCACGGCGTCACACTCAAATCAAGCCCCAAAAAGTCTCTCGCTCGTCTCTAAACAAGCCCCGTATACCCAGCGCGTCTCCTGGCTACACGGGAGCTCTCCCTAAAAGCCAGTCCATCGCGGTTGAGATCCCTCGCTGCCATTCCTCCTACAGAACTGCTCAAATCCACCTTGTCGTTCTAGAACTAGCGTGTAACCTGCCCTGGTGTTCCTGCTCTATCTCGCCGCCTCCATCTTGGCCATCCCACACCTGTCGATAGGGATCAATCTTCCCCAATCCGCCACAACAGCCACATGTCTCCTTCATCTTGCTGCCGCCATGGGTCAGACAGGTTGGTGCCTCGATCCCAGCACTATGTTGCTTCGCTACATCTGCTCTGCTCGTGGCAGAGCTTCTGGCCGTCAAGCAAAAGGCCGACGCCAAGCTCCGATACGGGAAGATCTAGGGGATGCGCCTATGTCGACCTCAAGCATAGTGTGCTCGCTCCTCGCCAAGGAGGACCACATCGCCGTCAACCGGAGCCTCAACATGCATGCCGTGGTGATATGTGAGTTTCAAAAATCACATGTATCTAAATAAATTGAGTTCCGCAAAAATTACATGCACCTCCGTCCGTAGTATTGCAATTATCTCATATACCATCAGATGTCAGTCTCATTATGTGCAATTCATAGGAGGAGGATCATGACATGGATCTTTTCTATGCTCTCTGGATTTTCGATTTATTCATGAATATGGTTCAACGTAATGAGCAGTGGTCGAAGCTCCAGGTGAGTAATTGTCCCAACGCTCAACCAATATTTATCTACATTGACTTCAGAACAGAATGTTTTTCCTGAAACATGCACCGAGTCGTAAGAAATACTGATTTTTCATTTTTTTGGTTGCCAGATTTTTCTTGCAGTTGGAACTAAGAAAGAAAAGGAGAGGACATCATGATGACGGTTTTGATAACATTAGTGAGACAAGAAATCACCCCGATGACCTGATAAATTAGTAAGCAGGGATCCTAACGATAAAATGTACATATATATGTTACTCAGCAAGTGAGTATGTGGTGCTGATATTCCCTCCTAGGATCCTAATACTGATAATATTCAATTTCAATATTTTCTTCTTTATTGTTTTTGTATCTACACATGTATCAGCAACTAAGGATATAACTATTTCTATATGTAGAGATTAGGTATATCTTCTCTCAGTTTAAGTTTAATCTTAATGTGTCTTGTATCCTCACTATGAATCAATCAACGAAGTCTAAATTGAGAAACCGAGGAGCTTAATGCAAGGCCATCAACCCAAGAGGGGTTAGATAAAAGTTTCTGTTTGTGGTATACGAACCTGCAATACATGATAATGAGGTAAAGAGGAAGTCTCTCCCTTTTTTAGATTATATTAAAATTTTGAAACATGTTTAACCTTACAAATATCAAGTGAATAAAGAGGTTGGGGTGATGCTTGATCTCCTTGAGCTGAGAGTGTAACCGCAGAGATCGACTCCAATGCTGATAATGTACCATCCTTGCTTCTCTAAGGTTTCTAAAATTGAGTCTGTAGTGCATTGTGCCGAATTGTGTCTATTACAGTAAGCACTGTCACATGCCTACCTATTAGAGTATATGCAGCGTATGATTTCTTATGTCTATCGGCATTGTCACATGCCTACCTAGCTAGATGAAGAATGAATTTATAAATGAACTATAATTTATCTAGCTTTCATGTCCTCACCAGACCAATGACGAATCCACGAATGCAGAGCTGTCGAACTCTAGAGACACAGTTCAGAACACCGATGGAGATACTACGGCTGCCAGTGATGGCATTGCGCAAGTATGCTTGCAGTAGTTATGTATAGATTAACGCCAGAAAGACATTGAGAACCATGGTATCTCTAATAAAAATACGTTAAAAATAGGAGCAGATGCATGATGTCGATGTCACATGCCTTACCTACTAGAGTATCTATAGCGTGTGATTTATTTTTCTATCAGACTTGGGATCCTAACTAGATGAGGAATGAACATGTAACTGAACTATAATTTATCTAGCTTTCCCATGCTCTCACCAGACGAATGGCGAATCCCCGAATGCAAATCTTTCGAACTCCACCGACATGGTTTAGAACATCAATGGAGACACTACGACTTCCGGTCACAATGTTGCATAGGTACAATATCAGTGGTAATTAATGTAGTTAACGCTAGAAATTCATTGAGAAAGTAACCATGGCATCTCTGATAAAAACATGTTTAAAACAGGAGCAGGTGGAGAATGTCGATGTAGCTAGCGGCCCACCTTTGCCTAAAATGAATGTAACTGTTTCCGTATTATATTTCTCGTCTTGTATGTTCATAAGTTGAGTTGGACTTCGGAAATCAAAAATACATACTACTTGTTCCGCATCTCTATGTACATTGGTTATAAAATATACTCTCTCTCTCCATTCACTAATAGAATATGTTCTATCAAAATAAGATTACTGAACAGAGGGGGTATATTTTTTATTAATATTTTGACTATTTTGATGTTTCTTAATTCTGGAACCTGAAGAGGTAAAGAGCCTTCTCATTTACTTTTTTAATCTCAATGATCTGCAGCAACAGCTTGAGGATGATGTTTCTATCTGCAAAGACTACAATAGATATTCTAAAGGACAAAGTTTTTGTTTTTAACACGTTATTTGTGCCATATGAGGTGAGTATCCGAAATTTCGTGGTTCATCTTCATATACATATAACATATTTTATTACTTATTTCAGTGAAATAACAATATATCAATCTCACTTACAAGTTGCAACTTTTTGTGTTGCTGCAGCACGAATAGCACCAGTAGTGGCATCACAGTGCGATGGGTAGCATGTGGTGGTGCCGCATGGGCAACGACAACGCCCCACATGATGGGTCGTCCTCCCTACAATACGATGAGCCTCCCATGACATGATCATATATATATTTGTCGATTTGATTTTAGCATTATCTTCTGGAACAAATACATGGTATTGTTTCAGTAGAGATCTGATCATATATAACTTGGCCTATTTGATTTTGATCTTTAGGTTACTCGCAGTGACTCGACTGAAATGGATCTCAAGGAGGGTCCAAGGAGCAAGAGAAATTATGTATAAATACAAGTGTGATGTGACTGTCTATACCATTGATCTTCATTTGAACTATTAATTACTCTATATGGGCCTATTTCTCTTCCAATATATCTTATTAGTAAGCATTATAATAGATTTGAGGTAAATATAATAGATTGAGGTTGTAGCAATTGAATCCTTAGCTTCCAGTAGTTGGTGCTAGTCATTTATATGGATTTGATTGTTAGCTTTGTGCAGCATGCAGGATGTTAGGGGATGGTTCATGTAACATCCCAAAAATATTGATCAATGATTATCAAATTCCAATCATCAATATTAGGGTTAACAAAAACTTTTGTTAATTAACATCATATGAATGCATGTGTGTAAGTGATGATTGTATGAATGCATGAATGGACTTGTGTGATTGATCTAAATAGCAAAGAATGGTTTAAAGATGATAACAACATCATCTAAAACATTTCCAAGCAGAAACAAATCAAGAGAAAATAAAAAACAAACGAAATAAAGAAAATGGTCATTTTTGCCAATCTTGCTCACTAGGCCACTTTGAGTGTTTCTAGTCCAAGATTTCAAACAGAAACATTTTCATTTCTTTTCACCCCTTGCTAGACCAAGTAAAAGTGAACCCAAGCCCACCTTTCAAGCTTACAGAAACATTTGGCAACTTGATTCAAATGACAATTCAAAGTTGAATCTTTAGCATATGTGAAGATCACCCATTTTCAAAAACCAACCAAACCAGTACCCCTTGACCTTTTCAACTAACCAGATACTATCTAGTATATAACTAATACACTCACCAAGTTTGAACCAAAAATTCAAAATTAAATCTCTTTCGGCCATTTCATCAAACACCTTGCAAACACCAAACAAACAAACATCAAACACTATTGTGAGTAGTGATTTGGCCTAACTTATTCCCTCTCTAGCTCACAGCACACCCTTAGTAGATCATCTAGCTCAATTAACAAGCTCTAGAACCACTGTGAGCTTGCCATTGCCATCAATAGTGAGCATGCCGAGCTCAACTTGCCACCCTATGGTCGATAGCAAGCTAGGAGCAGCACCAAGCCTAGCCACCATGTCTGAGACACTGATCACCGTCCACCGCCACCCCCTATCGAACATCAACGCACTGCCAACACCTGGATCACTCAGCCCGAGCGTGCCCAGCCTCTCTGCGAGCATGCCGAGAGCGCGCCAGAGCGCCGCACTCGACACGCGCCCACAGACCGTGCGCCGCCCTCACCACGTGCAAGCGTGATCGCCACCATCCCAGGAGACCGCCAGACAACGTTCGCCGCCGCGCGACCCGTAGCCGCAGTGCGCCATTAAAATGCCCATCGGACCCGCCCTGAGCATCACAGTGTTCCGACCATCTCGCACCGCCCCACGCCTCGAGACCATGTCGTTGAGCTTCGCCAGGAAGCACAGCACCGCCCCTATCATCGCTCATGCCATTAGCTCGCTGTGCTGACGACCACGACGAGCTCCACCCGCGCCCATCGGTCCCCTCTTGGCACTATAAATAGAGGCCACCCCCGCTCGATTTCTTCACACCAACACACTCCCCTATCTCTCAGAACCAACCCCACTCATTCTCGGAGCAAGGCGAGCAGCACATCGCCAGAATTTGGCCGGATTCTGCCGCGGAGGAGGAAGAAAGGAGCCAGCGATTAGAGCCGCCCTAGGAGAAGCCACCGGTACCAGGAAGTTCGCCGTCGTCAACTTTGTAGTTCACCCCTGTCGCCAACCCTCGCCTGAGCCCCGGTGAGCCCACGTAGACCCCCACTGGCCGTGCTAGGGTTCTGTCTCGCCGGCATTGCCCGACAGAGACGATAAGTCACAGCCATTAGATTATATGTTGATCATGCGGTCCACATCACCCCGTACCGCTTCGCACCCTCCTGTCTCGCTAACTGGTGGGGTCATTCACTTAAACTCACCCGCGCGCGCTGTGCTCCGTGGGCCGGCCCAGTTAACATCCCGCGCAACCCAGTTAGTTTTAATTTGTATTTTTCAATTTAGTTTCAAACCTAGTTTTGTACCTCGATTCAAAAATCAACCCAGGTCGATTCACTGAACCAAATTGTATGAAACCAATTTTGTTAGAAAGGTACTGGAATTATTAATCCAAGCCCATTTGATTCAATTCATTTGGAATTGTAGATCACCTATAGTAAAAATAACAAGGCAGAAGCTTTTATGCATTCAAACATTTTTCAAATTTCAACCACAAAAGATTTTGAGTTGATTCCAGCTCTCAAAAATCACATTTAACTATACCCTTCTGAATATAGAAAAATATCTAGGTTTACTTGCAGAAATAATGGACAAGTAATAAAAGAATGCCTCATAGGCATTTCTGGTCACTTTATTTAATTAAAATAAAAAGGTTAAACCTTATTAAATTGTGACACCACTTTAAATCACATTCCCATGTACTGAAATATGTTGTGATGACATGTGTCAACATGATCCCTTGTTGTAGTTGGAGAATATTAAATCTTAAGTAGTTTTTCAATGAGTAGAAATTACTTTTCCCAAAATAAAATAAATAAGACAAGTGCTTTGAGGATTGTAATGTTTGTGATGATGCTAGCTCATCTAGTGAAAACCTTGGTGTGACAAATAAAGTAGTTAAGTATTGTTTGGTGATTATGTACCTTGTATTCATTTATAGAGGCTAGTACCGACCAAGGATAAAAGGAGGAAGGAGAATACTACGAGGAAGAAGCTGAGGAGAACTTCAACAAATGCTCTGCGCAAGGCAAGCCTATACTTGTAACTTTGCAAGCTAACACTTGCAACTTAGCAATCTTATACTACTATCTTAGCAAGCTAAACCATGCAAGTTTTACTTGCAAGCTTACACCACTTGATACCCAATCCTAGTTTTATTTGCAAGCTTAGTTATTTAATTTCTTTATCAAATCTTTCTATTAGATTTTACTTAGTGACTTTTAGATTTTAGAAAGATATTTAAAGGTAGCATAAAGAGCATAAACCTTGGCCTAAGATAGATAATCTTGATGTCATCCCGAGGCATGAGATTGAACTTAGATCATCCCCATTGGTTTACCACCCCTCATTAGTGTTTACCCCCACTTATATATGCTAGTGCTAAGAATAAAACTTGATCAATTTTAGATGGGAATACTTGGTGAAAATGGTTATGAAAACCTTAGAATGATGAGTCATTCTACTAAAATGTTTTGACATGTGTTCTTGAACACCAGATGATTTTGATGATGAAAATGGTAAGGCATGAGCCTTAGCCCTTTATAAAACTGATGGTTATCTGGATGCGATACCATTCCAATTTTACCGTACAACCACAATACCTGAAATTTGGGTAGGGCTTGACTGGAAGTTTATATACCTTAGTATGGGTTCCCTTGCGGCCAAGGTTTGAGCTGAGGCTACCTTGTGAAGATTGACCACCTGTGCAGTTCCCAAGATGAAAAATGGTCATGGTTGGGAGGCAAAACTCACATGAGAGGTGCCTATACTAGGGAGTGTAATTGAAAGGTTAGGATTGATTATCCGCATACTGAGTATGGTGAATTCAGGATTGTTCCTGACAGATGTATCAAATATTGTGGTGAAAGTGTACCACCTCTGTAGAGTGTCAAACTATTCAAATAGCCGCGTCCGCTGTTATGGACAGTTGGAGTGGCCATACTGTTCTGTCATCAGATGTTTTCAAAATGACTTGTGAAACGAATCATGACTTTGACTTGACCACAACATGGTTGTGACATGAAATTCAAGTTCCTACCTAGGTGTTATAAAACTTTCAACTAGATTTCTTTGCTTCTGAACTCAATAGAGATAAATTTGGCTTTTTGCAAAATAATCCTAGAGCTTAGTATCTCCTACTCAAAACCACTTCACTTGCTCGTATTAGTTTGCGAGTACTTAAAGAGTACTCATGGCTTTGTCCCTGGCTATTCCCGTGGCCAGACTATGAAGATGACTATCAGGAGGACGAACAACAGGAAGGTTACGACAACTAGGATCATCTCCCATTGTTAGCATTGCCTATGACCATGGAGTCTCGCCTACGCTATCGCTATTATTACTTTTTCTGCTTCTTGATTTGTATTAAGACTGGATCATGAGATCCTTTATTTGTTGTAAGACCTTATGTATGGTTTGTAATGGATGATGTACTGTGATATCCAATCTATTATGTCTCGCAAAAATGGTAATCCTGGGATTGCGATGTATGGCATACCAGGCATCTGGGATTACAAATCCGGGTGTTGACAAGTTGGTATCAGAGCCATCCTAACTATAGGAGACCCTAGTTTAGAATGGACGTTTGAATCAAAAACTTAGTTTCAAAACCAAGGAAGTGAGTATTTATAAAAACTTATTCTCATTCTTACCACTTAGACTCTTTCATGAAAATTCATGTTCCTCAAAAATTCTTGCAAACTTACTTAAAATTTGACACACTTGATCACTCTACTAACTTACTCATCCTATATTCTTATAGATGGATGTGAAGTATAGCAAGTTCTATCAGTTGGGGAATGGAGGAGATCTCATCTTTGAGCGTGACTTGGACCAGCTGTCGGAAATGCTGGAGTGTCCGCACCCCGTGTTCTTCGGAGCTCAGATCAACGATCAAGAAGGAGAGGTACTGCAATGGATGATTGTTGCAAGTCTCCGAGGAAAGATTGAAGCCCCCACCTCCGAGGGAATTCAGTTCACCATCAGAGAGAACAACTGGCTCAATGGACTTGCTAGGGAAATGCAGGAAGCTCTCTCCCGTCTGTGTGGGCAGAGTATCAATCAGATCAAGGGTACCCGCTTTGAGATCTATCCAAGGCGTGATGTTATGGGACAACCACTGGAGGCCCCATATCACCATGAGCTGAAGACTCAATTGGACCACCTCAGCTTCATGATGTATGACCTTCAGAAGGAGTTAGACAATTCCCGCTCCTACGCCAACCACAAGTACGCCATCGCCACCCAGAAGGATCAGACTATTGCCATGCTAGTGAAGGATCGCCAGTCTCGTCGCCGTCAGCTCGACAAGAAGGAGCGCATCATTGCCCGTCTCCGCCACAAGATCACAGAGCTGGAAGAGACTGTCCACGAGAGGGATATGCATCTTGAGGAGAGGGAGAACGTAGGAGAGGACCTTCGTGGAAACCCCTACTCCTATCTCAGTGATGATGATGACTTTCTGGAGGATCAGGCCATGGACTTCTTCATCGATGAGGATGACTTCGCCTTCATTGATGATGATGATGATGATGATGAGGACACCGACTCCGAGGAGTAGTAGCACTTGAGCACTAGGGTTAGTGAGTTATATTCGGTCCCACTGTATCGTAGTTTACCAGAATGGTTCTTAAAACCATATGTTTTCCTTGTTGTGGTGTATGTTTGTATCGTGTGCCATGAATGAATGAATGAAAAGCTAGTTGCTAGAAAAATCTAAGTCAAATCTCAAAAAGTTTGCAAAACCCTGAACCTTAGAAATTTCCCCCTTTTCTCATGATCTATCTCAATCTTCAGATGCCTCGCGGAGGAAGCACTTCATCCCCGGACGCGATGTTGCAAATCTTGCAAATGTTGGTTTCTGACCGCGAAGCTGAAAGAGCCGAACGTCAAGCCAACTTAGCCACCCTTCAACAAATAGCTCAGATGTCCAACAATAATCAAGGCCATGGAAATCAGGACAACCATGGATCCAAGCTCAAAAACTTCCAGAATACCAATCCACCCATTTTCACTAAGTCTAAAGAGCCCCTAGATGCCGATGATTGGCTGCAGACCATGGAAAACAACTTAGAGGTTGCAGGATTGGAAGCCAATGAGAAGGTATTGTTTGCCACCCACTATCTGGCTGGAGATGCAAGATCATGGTGGAACAGCGTTCGCGCCATGACTGGAGGTCAAATGATGACTTGGGAAGAATTCAAAGTCTAGTTTAGCAGAACCCATGTGCCACCGGGTTTGATCAAGAGGATGGGAGATGAATTCAGGGAACGTAAACAGGGAAGGATGACAGTAGTTGAGTACCGTGACAAATTTTTGTCATTGGCTAGGTATGCACCTGATGAGATTGACACTAAAGCCAAGAAGAAGGAGAGATTCCTGAACGGTCTGCATGATGAGACGCAGACAATGTTAGTCAATATCCCATTTGCTGATATTGAAGCCTTAGTGGATTCTGCCATTCAGATGGAAGGCAAGATCAACCAAGCTAATGAGAACCGCAAGCGTCGCATGATGCATCAACCAGGAACCCACCATACCCCAAAATATTGCCCCAACCCATCTCCAGGATTTGCCCCAAGAACCAATAGACCCCCGATGAACCATCTGACCTATCCCAACTGTGGAGGAGGAAACCCAAGGCCCACAGGAAATCAAAGCAACCCTGGCAACTCCAGTAATTTCAACCGTGCACCGCCTAAGTTCAACAACAACAATGTCGACACCAACACCAACACTGCCCCAAGGACTGGAAGCAATGTTGTGCCTGTTGCAGCAAAGGACAAGTCTCAAGTGACTTGTTATGAATGTGGAACCAAGGGGCACTATTCCAATGAGTGCCCCAAGAAGATTGCCGCAGCCCCCAATGCAAATGCCCCAGCTCAGCAGCATCGTCGTGTTCAGCCTAGAAGAAGGTTTGCCCCAGGGAATTCGCTCAACCGCAACGGCCGTCTCTTTCTCATGCATGCTGAAGGAGCCCAAGAAGCACCAGGTGTCTGCTGGGTATGTTTTCTGTTAACTCGGTACTTGCAAGAGTGTTGTTTGATTTTGGAGCATCGCACTCATTTGTTACCGAAGAATTTGCATGCACTAGTAAGATTCAACCAACCAAATTGAAGCATGTTATGATAGTTCAAATACCTGGTTCAACCACCAAAGCTAGACAAATTTGCAAGGCCATACCTATCCGAATCCATGGCATAGATTTTTATGCTAATATAATAGTACTTGGAACTAAAGGTTTGGAAGTAGTACTAGGAATGGATTGGATGTCGAAACATAAAGGATTAATCGACTGTGCCAATAAAGCCATAACCATGACCAGTACAGCCGTAATATTAGTAGAGCATGTATCTGAAACCTTGCCCCGTAAATTCAAGTGCAACAAGAGTATAGCCCAACCAACCATTGACCAAGTCAGAGTAGTCTGTGAATACCCCGATGTATTTCCAGATGTTTTGCCCGGTATGCCCCCAGATCGGGATATCGAGCTTATAATTGAACTAGTCCCTGGAACCGGACCCATAGCCTAGAGACCATATAGTATGAACCCATCTGAATTAGAGGAGCTAAAGAAGCAACTGGATGCTATGTTGTAGATAGGATTGATCCAACCAAGTGCGTCGCCATGGAGATCACCTGTTTTATTCCTGGATAAGAAAGATGGAGGTAACCGTTTGTGTACAGATTATCAGAAGTTGAATGATGTCACCATCAAGAACAAGTACCCACTGCCGAAGATCGAAGACCTGTTTGACCAGTTGACTGGTGCCAAAGTTTTTTCTAAAATTGATCTTAGAACAGGATATTATCAACTCAAGATTCGCGCAGAGGATATTCCAAAGACTGCCTATACCACCAGATATGGATTATACGAGTATACTATCATGTCTTTTGGATTAACCAATGCCCCCTCTTATTTGCTGAACCTCATGAATAAGATTTTCATGGACTTCCTGGATAAGTTTGTCGTTGTTTTCATCGATGACATTCTGATCTATTCCAAATCAGAATAAGAACATGAGGTACACCTAAGGACCATCCTTGGAACCCTTAGGGAGCATCAGTTGTATGCCAAGTTTAGCAAATGTGAGTTCTAGTTACAGGAGGTAAGATTTCTCGGACATATAGTATTAGCCGGAGGAATTGCCGTTGACCCTGCAAAGGTGAAGGATGTTGAAGATTGGCAAGCCCCAACCACTCAAACCCAAGTTCGTGCATTTCTCAGATTGGCGGGATATTACTGCAAGTTTGTAGAAGGATTTTCAAGTATCGCAAGACCCATGACCCAATTGTTGAAGAAGGATAAGAAGTTCGAATGGACGGACAAATGTGAAGCGAGTTTTCAAGAACTCAAGATGAGATTGATTTCAGCCCCAATCTTGATTATGCCAGATATCACGAAGCCGTTTGATGTGTATTGTGACGCATCCAAGATAGGTCTCGGATGTGTGTTGATGCAAGAAGGCAAAGTTATATCTTATCTATCCCGACAACTGAAGCAGCATGAACAGAATTATCCAACCCATGACCTTGAACTAGCAGCTGTAGTTCTAGCCCTGAAGACATGGAGGCATTACCTCATGGGAAACCATTGTGAGATTTATTCGGATCACAAGAGCCTGAAGTATATATTCACTCAGAAGGAGCTGAATATGAGGCAGAGAAGATGGATAGAGCTAATCAAGGACTATGATCTGGACATTCACTATCACCCCGGTAAAGCCAATGTGGTAGCAGATGCCCTTAGTAGATTGACGTGCCGCTTGAACGCCATGATTCTGAACGAGCTACCGAGCTTGCACAAAGAGATGGAAGATTTCAGAATGGAATTAGTAAGTGAAGGATTTCTGGCTAGCATAGAACTTCAACCCACTTTGATCAGTCAGATCAAGGAGGCACAGAAAGGAAATGCTAGTATCGATGGAATCAAACGTCGCATCGGTACATGCAAGGTACCCGGATTCACACAGGATGAAGAAGGAGTGTTGTGGTACAAAGGACGTTTTTGTGTACTAGCGGACTCAGAGTTGAAGCAAGCTATTTTGAAAGAGGCCCATGATACTCTTTATTCTATCCACCCCGGAGGAACGAAGATGTATCAGGATCTAAAGGAACAATTTTGGTGGCATAAGATGAAGAGAGAAATCGGAAGCTACATAGCCAATTGTGATATTTGCCAGAGAGTTAAGGCGGGACATCAGAGACCCGCAGGACTGTTGCAACCACTGCAGATTCCAGAATGGAAATGGGATTCAGTTGGGATGGACTTTATCATAGGATTGCCTACTTCTAGTAGGGGAAATGACTCTATTTGGGTCATAGTTGATAGACTGTCCAAAGTCGCCCATTTCTTACCAGATCTCGAAGCGAGCGGAGTTATACATCACTAGAATCGTCAGTTTGCATAGAGTCCCCAAGAACATCATGTCGGATCGAGGAACTCAGGTTACCTCGAGATTTTGGAAGAAAATCCAAGAAGGATTAAGAACTCGACTAGATTTCACCACAACATATCACCCTCAGACTGATGGACAAACGAAGCGAGTAAATCAAATACTCGAAGATATTTTGAGAGCCCGTGTGCTAGAGTATGGATCTAAATGGGAAGTCTGTCTTCCTTTCGCAGAATTTTCGTACAACAACATTTATAAAGACAGTCTGCAAATGGCCCCATTTGAATTCATGTATCGAAGGAAGTGTCATACCCCTTTTAATTGGTCGGAAGTAGGAGACAGTCAGATTTCCGGACCCGACATCCTACAAGAAGCAGAAGAGAAAGTTCACAAGATCCATGAGCACCTTAAGACCGCCTAGTCAAGATAGAAGAGTTATGCCGACAAGAGACGTCGAGACCTAGCCTTCAATATCGGAGATTTTATGTATCTTAAAGTGTCAAATTTGAAGGGAATGTAGAGTTTCCAACTCAAAGGAAAGTTAGTCCCCAGATATATCAGACCTTTCAAGATTCTGAATCATCGAGGAGAAGTATCATATCAAATGGAACTTCCAGAGGAGATGTTAGCAGTGCATAATGTGTTCCATATATCATTACATCGCAAATGCCTAGAAGTCCCAGAGAAGACTAAAGTTTTCAAGAACATTGATCACCGCACCATAGAGATCAACGATGACCTGACGTATCCCAAAGTACCCATACGTATTTTGGAAGAAGCTTTCAGGACCACCAGGACCCGAAGCATCAAGTTTCTCAATATCCAGTGGAGCAACCACACTAAGCTACCTGGGAACGAGAATACTACATCAAGACGGACTTTCCCGATCTTTTTAAATCCTAGTTTTATTCTTTCTTCTTTCTCAAATCTCAGGACGAGATTTTGTTTAAGGAGGGAAGGTTTGTAACGTCCCAAAAATATTGCTCAATGATTATCAAATTCCAATCATCAAAATTAGGGTTAACAAAAACTTTTGTTAATTAACATCATATGAATGCATGTGTGTAAGTGATGATTGTATGAATGCATGAATGGACTTGTGTGATTGATCTAAATAGCAACGAATGTTTGAAGATGATAAAAACATCATCTAAAACATTTCCAAGCAGAAACAAATCAAGATAAAATCAAAAACAAACCAAATAAAGCAAATGGTCATTTTTGCCAATCTTGCTCACTAGGCCACTTTGCGTGTTTCTAGTCCAAGATTTCAAACAGAAACATTTCCATTTCTTTTCACCCCTTGCTAGACCAAGTAAAAGTGAACCCAATCCCACCTTTCAAACTTACAGAAACATTTGGCAACTTGATTCAAATGACAATTCAAAATTGAATCTTTAACATACGTGAAGATCACCCATTTTCAAAAACCAACCAAACCAGTACCCCTTGACCTTTCCAACTAACCAGAGACTACCTAGTATATAAATAATACACTCACCAAGTTTGAACCAAAAATTCAAAATTAAATATCTTTCGGCCATTTCATCAAACACCTTGCAAACACGAAACAAACAAACATCAACACTATTATGAGCAGTGATTTGGCCTAACTTGTTCCCTCTCTAGCTCACAACACACCCTTAGTAGATCATCTAGCTCAAATAACAAGCTCTAGGACCACTGTGAGTTTTCCATTGCCATCAATGGTGAGCATGCCGAGCTCAACTTGCCACCACATGGTCGACAACAAGCTAGGAGCGGCACCAAGCCTAGCCACCATGTCTGAGACACTGACCACCGTCCACCGCCACCCCTGTCCAATGCCAACGCACTGCCAGCCCCTGGACCACTCAGCCTGAGTGTGTCCAGACTCTCTACGAGCATACCGAGAGCGGCAGAGCGCCGCACTCAACACGCGCTGATGCAGCCCGTCCTACGACCTACTACTTCTACTCCCACGAGCCCCCCAAGTGGACCCATGACTCACGCCCGTGCCAAACTCCTTCAAGCTAAGGTGAACTCGCTCCTCTCCTTGTGTGACTTCGATACACCCTTGGATGGCCTGCTACTTCATACGCATACCTTGTGAATCATCAGGTACGAAGGGAATGACCCAGAGAACGGAGGAGCACCAGCGGAGGAACCAAATGCCCTCCGTCGTCAGCGGTACTACCGGACCTGGCGACCGGTACTACCGCTCAACGGCACTACCGCCCCCTGCTACCGCCACCAACAGAAGACGCCAGCGCAAGCTAAATACTCTCTGTCACTGGCGGTACTATCGGCCCTGGACCCGGTACTACCGGACCACGGCACTACCGCCCCCTGCTACCACCACCAACAGACGACGCCAGCGCAAGTCCCAGGCCGACAAGCGGCACTACCGGGCCCGGAAGCGGTACTACCGGCTGACCGGTACTACCGGTCGTGCTGGACCGGTACTACCGGACGTGTATGGACCTGTTCGTGTTAAGTCGGCCCAGCGCCCTGTAACCCTCTCTATATTTCACTATTTGTTCCTAAAATACCCCTGTTTATGTGGTTGGCCTATAAATAGCCCCCACCCTCCATTGTAAACCCTAGACTTGGATAATAATAGATTAAGGACACCCCTTTGAGGATCTTTCAATCTATTGGTCTCATGCTCCTACCAAGGGGCACCCTATTATCCACCCTCCTCTTGGATCTTGCCTAGTGCGTTCAAGTTGTACAAGGCCTTGGGTTCTCGGTTTCTCGCCCCCAAGTCGTCAAGGTCTCACCAAGCACCTCGTCCCCCGTTGTTGGCGTGGAGAGAGAGCTTCGCCCAACACCGATCCTAGAGATTATGTTGGACCGGTTGCCACCGGCGTGAGAGATCGGCGTGTATCGTGATTTGTGTGCGTGTGTTCGTGGTTTTCATCCCCTTCTTCCCTCGACCACCGCTTTCCCCTCGTTTCTCGTGGAAATTCGTGAAAGATCGGGCCACCCCAAGGGGTTCCCCCATAACATCTTGGTATCAAGAGCAAGGTTGATCACGAATTTCCCCCCAATTTTTCTTTTATCCACCTTAAAATCGAAAATCCCACCAAAAAGAGCCCCAATTTTCCTTCGGATCGATATTTGGATTTGGTGAGTTTTTCGTGGTTTTGGTCCATAGATCTATTGCTTTTGGAGTCGATCTATAGCCCCTGTTGTTCCTAGCCCAGCCTTTCGGTCAGATTTCCCACGAATTTGAGATTTGTGTCAAGTGGATCTCGTTCCTGTTCTGTGACCAGCGGTACTACCGGTGGCTTAGGCGGTACTACCGCCGTCCGGTACTACCGGCCGTACCAAGCGGTACTACCGCGCGCCACAGAAGGTTCTTCTTCGTCTCTTGACACCTCAACTTCGTTTGCTGACTTGCCATCTTCAATTTGTTCGTGTTTCACGTGTTTGTCACCAATTTAACACAAGCTTCCGCATCAAAGTCACCACGCGCTCAACGACACCGCGACACTCGAACATCATCCCCACCAACGGTTGCAAGTCGTCAACAATACCAAAGGTATAACTTGCACCACTTTGACAGCCCCATATCTTCCTTTGTGTGTATCTATCCTATGAGAGCAACTTATTTTGTGTTTGTCTAAGCATTGTGCACTTGCCTTCGGAAAGTGAGAGTGTGAGGCCAAATACAAAATTTAACATAGTAGCATAGAAAGGGAGAAAAAGGAAAAGAATCAAAAAAAAAGAAAAAAAAATACATAGTCTCCCAATACAAAGAGAATACCAAGCTTGTAAGCCAAGAAAGAGAGAAGAAAGAGCGCACCATGGCAAGTGCACAAATCTATTGCTTATCATCTTTTGGCAAACGAGTTGTGGTCTCTCCTTGAGTTGGCACGACAACTGAGCGTAGTCTTCGTTAGGACCTTTTGTGCTCATTTTCATAGTCGTGCTAACCCCGTTTTTCTCCACGTGTGCGTTTTCCGTGTTTTTGTAGATCGTATCCTTTTGCTTTTGATCTTTGGTTCTTTACCACTTAGAACAATAACCTTTTACTTGGATCGTTTCGTTTGGTTTTCCACAATCCTAACCTTCCACCAAAAGCTTTTGAGAGTTGTAGCATATTTGTGTGTGAGTTTCTTTCCCATTTCACTTTGCACGCTGTTCGCTCATTTGTGTGGCAATTGGTTTGATATAATCTCCAAGGTGAGGTAAAAGGCTAACTCTACGCACCCTTATTCTCCATATACAACCCTTGTTGGCTTTGCATCATGGACAGGAATGGAGAGCCGTCCTAACTACCACAACCTCCGGAGGACGACACACAATTCATGACAAGATGGGACCATTGGAAGGTCCGAGGAGAATTCAACTACCGTTGTGAAGCTCTTGAGCGGCGCCAAGATGAACAATTTAGTGAAGCCCGCGTGGAGTTCAAGAACATCGACAACCACTTCGAAGAAGTCCGAGGCCAAATGCATGCCATGCAACACAACCTCGGTCATCAAAATGAAGCTCTTGGTCGCGCCCTCGCCTCAACGGATGAGAAGCTGCAACGCCTCATTGATGGTCTAGCAAGGCCACGCTCGCGCGACTCAAGCTCATCTCGGCACTCCTCAAGTGAATCAAGTGCACCTCGCCGACACGCTTCAAGGCACCGGGATGGACCCATTCTTCAATCCATGAGCTCTTCTCAAGCGGTACCATCTCCGCGACACGCCGCAACGTCAAGCTATGAGGGTGACCTCTCCGCAAGACCTCCACGACGTGAAGCGAACCGGCCACAACCAAGGGCACTTGTGATTCAATAAGAGCAACCTCACATGGACCACCAAGCCCATCGCCGTCTACATGTCCCTTCAACAACAAGTGAAGCATCCGAAGAGGACGAACAAGATCACCGTCGACGTGAAGCACTCGAAGATCCACCAAGGCGTCATCATCGACATGATCGTCAATGTCGGCAACATGATAGTCATGACGAGCCTCCTCCACACCAAGAAGAAGAAGAAGAAGAGCATCCCATTGCGCATGCGGCTCGACGTCCTCCTCGCCACATGGTGCAAGCCAATTCTCCTCGGCATCAACCACGGCAAGAACAAGAGCAAGCTCCCCAAGCTCGTCGTGAGGATGCACAACCTCCTCCTCGTCCTCAACCGCGACAAGAACAAGAGCAAGCTCCCCAAGCTCGTCGTCAAAACCAAGTTCCACCACCAAACGCGGCACCTCAACAACCGCAAGAGCAACGCAACCATAACCAAGCACGACATGAGAGCTCGGATGATGATGATGACCGCCAAAATCATGGCAACCGCCGCAACCGGAACCGCAATGGAGAAGAAACTTTCGGCAAGATCAAATTCACCATGCCCAAGTTCACCGGTTCCAATGAACCCGAGGAATATCTCTCGTGGGAACTCAAGGTCGACAAGATCTTCCGCATGCACAACTATAGCAATGAGAAGATGATGGCCATGGCATCCCTCGAGTTTGATGAGTATGCCAACCTTTGGTGGGAACAAGTCCAACTCGCTCGAGAAGCAAAAGAAGAGCCTCCAATCTCAACTTGGCAAGATATGAAGGCCCATATGAGATCCCGCTTTGTTCCTTCGCACTACACGCGTGACCTCTTCAACAAGCTTCAAACGCTTAGTCAAGGGACAAAGACCGTGGAAGAGTACTTCAAGCAAATGGAGCTCAACATGATCCGTGCCAACATTGAAGAGCGAGATGAACAAACTATGGCACGCTTCCTCAATGGCTTGAACCATCCCATCAAGCGCATCACCGAGTTCCAAAAGTACAACAACATGGTTGAGCTTGTTCACATCGCATCAAAGGCCGAGCGTCAAGTGCAAGAGGACATCAAGTACAACAAGCCAAAGACGTACTTCACCTACAAGCAAGCACCAACCACTACTCCAACAACACCAAGTGGAAGCTCCTCAAGTACCACCAAGCTTCCCTTCAAGCCAACACTCCCTCAAGGAAAACAGCCCCCAAGTGGCAAAAACGCAAGAGATGACCAACCATTCAATGGTGAATGCTACAAGTGTGGAGGCAAAGGATACAAGTCGGCCGCATGTGGAAACAAGAAAGTTTTGTTCATCCATGACAACGGCGATGAAGAATACTTGAGTGAAGAAGAGTTTGATGCAAGGGTCAAGGAAGCCATGGCAAGGCAACATTTGGAAGAGGACCAAGAATTTCTTGTGTGTGAGCATGACGCAAGTCCATCGCTTGTGGTCACAAGGGTCTTAACTACCCAAGCCAATGAGAATGAAGACCAACGCTCGAACATCTTCCAAACTCGTGCCGGCATCAATGGGAAGTCCATCAAAGTTGTCATCGATGGAGGGAGTTGCCACAATCTTGCAAGCACGAAATTGTGTGAGAAACTCAACCTCACCCTCCATCCGCATAAACACCCCTACCATATCCAATGGCTAAGTGACCAAGGATCCGTCAAGATCAAGCACACCGTCTCGGTAACGTTCTCAATTGGGCCCTACAAGGACACGGTGGAATGTGACGTGGTCCCAATGACGGTTTGCCATATGTTGCTCGGAAGGCCGTGGCAATATGACAAGCGTGCTTTGCATGATGGTCACTCAAACACTTATACCTTCAAATGGCTTGATAAAACTTGTGTGTTGCAACCAATGACTCCTAGACAAATAATTGCGGACAATGCAAAGGCTTTAGCGAGGGTGCAATACACAAAAACACCTTGTGAGAAGAGTGGTGAGCGAGAGAACCACACCATAGTGAGTGAGAGCTACAAGCCAAACTCGAGTGGAAAAACTAAGAGTGTTCTTCTTGCCACCAAAAGTGAGATGAGAGAAGTGTGGAACAACCCATCCATCTTGCACTATGTCCTTGTATGCAAGGGACTAGCGCAAGGAACTAACGACTTGACAAATGTTCCTCCTCCGTTGATGGCTATTTTGCAGGAATTCCAAGATGTATTTCCCGAAGAGCTTCCTCATGGCCTTCCTCCTCTTCGTGGAATCGAGCACCACATCGACCTCATACCCGGCGCCCCACTCCCAAACCGCGCCGCGTATCGCACGAACCCGGAAGAGACAAAGGAGATCGAACGTCAAATCAACCAACTCGTCTCCAAAGGTTTGATTCAAGTAAGCACTAGCCCAAGCGCGGTCCCCATGATTCTAGTCCCAAAAACGGATGATACGTTCCGGTTATGCATGGACTGCCGTCCAATCAATGCTATCACCATGCGTTATCGACATCCTATACCGCGTCTTGATGACATGCTTGATGAGTTATGTGGAGCCACTATATTTTCGAAAATTGATCTTCGTAGTGGTTACCACCAAATTCGCATGGCCGAAGGTGATGAGTGGAAAACCGCCTTCAAGACCAAGCTTGGTCTCTATGAATGGTTGGTTATGCCTTTTGGCTTATCTAATGCCCCATCTACCTTCATGCGCCTCATGAACCATATTTTGAGATCTCTCATTGGGAAGAGTGTAGTTGTTTACTTTGATGACATCCTTGTCTATAGCAAGTCACTAGAGGAGCATGTTACTCATGTTAAGGAGGTCCTTCAAATCCTTCGTCATGAAAAGCTTTATGCTAATCTCCCAAAGTGCACTTTTGCAAAAGACAAGCTGATTTTCCTTGGTTTTGTCGTGTCTTCTAATGGCATTGAAGTTGATGTCTCAAAAGTCAAGGACATACGAGATTGGCCCATCCCTACAAATGTTAGTGAACTTCGTAGTTTTCATGGGTTGGCTGGCTTTTACCGTCGTTTTGTGAAAGACTTTTCTACCATTGCTTGCCCCCTCAACGAATTGACCAAGAAAAATGTCACATTCGTTTGGGGAAAAGCACAACAAAAGGCTTTTGATGAGCTCAAAACGAGGCTCACCGAAGCACCACTTCTTGCATTACCGGATTTCACAAAAACCTTTGAGATTGAATGTGACGCTAGTGGTTTTGGAATTGGTGGCGTCCTTATGCAAAATGGGCGTCCTATTGCTTACCATAGTGAGAAACTTGATGGCGCACGCCTAAACTATCCCATATATGACAAAGAACTTTTTGCCTTGGTTCGAGTTCTTCAAGTGTGGCAACACTATCTTTGGCCCAAAGAATTTATCGTCCATTCCGACCATTAGTCTTTGAAGTATCTTAAGGGCCAAGCCAATTTGAGTAAAAGGCACGCCAAATGGGTTGAGTTCATGGAGTCTTTTCCTTACATTGTCAAATATAAGAAGGGCAAAGACAATGTGGTAGCGGACGCCTTGTCTCGCAAAAACACAAGCCTTCTTACACGACTCGAAGTAAATGTCTTGGGTCTTGATGACATCAAATCTTTGTACGCGTCCGACCCTTTCTTTGGACCAATTTTTGAAAAATGTTCAATAGACAAAGGGATTGATGATTTCTATTTGCATAAGGGTTTTCTTTTCAAACAAAACAAGCTTTGCATTCCGAAATCGTCTCTCCAACTTTTGCTTCTTCAAGAGTCCCATGGTGGAGGCCTTATGGGTCAATTTGGCCGTGACAAGACATATGACATGCTCTCCACTCACTACTTTTGGCCAAAGATGAAGCGCGACGTGGAGCGCCACGTCCAACGATGGACTACATGTATCCAAGCTAAGTCTAAGTCCAACGCCTTTGGTCTTTATATGCCATTGCCTATTCCTCATGCACCTTGGTTGGACATTAGCATGGACTTTGTGTTAGTCTTGCCTAGATCTAAACATGGACATGATTCTATATTTGTAGTAGTGGATTGCTTTTCAAAAATGGCACATTTCATTCCGTGCCATAAGACCGATGATGCTTCACATGTAGCCAATTTGTTTTTCAGGGAAATAATTCGGCTACACGGTGTACCAAGAACAATTTTCTCCGACCGCGACATAAAATTCATGAGCTACTTCTGGAAGACTCTCATGGCCAAGCTCGGCATCAAGCTCCTCTTCTCGTCCGCCTCGCATCCTCAAACCGATGGACAAACCGAGGTCATCAATCGAAGTCTTGGCACACTCCTCCGGGTGTTGATAAAGAAGAACCTTAAAGACTGGGAGGAATGTATTCCACACGCCGAGTTCGCCTACAACCGCGCCAAGCACTCCCCCACCATGAGGAGCCCGTTCATGATCGTCTACGGTTTCGAGCCTCTCACCGCGCTCGATATCCTTCCACTACCACTTCATGAACGTGCCAATATGGACGTTGTCAAGCGCGCCCACACAATGAAGAAACTCCATGAAGACACAAGATCTATGATCGAGCAACAAGTCCTTCGCCAAGCAACAAGACTAAACAAGAACAAGAAAGAAATGATCTTCGAAGAAGGCGACCTTGTGTGGATACACTTAAGTAAAGACCGCTTCCCCAAGGAACGCGACTCCAAACTCAAGCCAAGAGGTGATGGACCATTCAAAGTGCTAAAGAGGATCAACAACAACGCCTATATCATCGATATCCCAACATCAAAGTATCTTGTGAGCTCGACATTCAATGTCAAGGACCTATCACCCTACCATGGAGAAGATGAAGTTGAGAAGGTTGAAGAGTCGAGGACGACTCTTTCCCAAGGGGGGGAGCTCTCCCATGAGCCCCCCAAGTGGACCCATGACTCGCGCCCGAGCCAAACTCCTTCAAGCTAAGGTGAACTCGCTCCTCTCCTTGTGTGACTTCGATACACCCTTGGATGGCCTGCTACTTCATACGCATACCTTGTGCATCATCAGGTACGAAGGGAATGACCCAGAGAACGGAGGAGCACCAGCGGAGGGAACCAAATGCCCTCTGTCGTCAGCGGTACTACCGGACCTGGCGACCGATCCTACCGCTCAGCGGCACTACCGTCCCTGCTACCGCCACCAACAGAAGACGCCAGCGCAAGACAAATACTCTCTGTCACTGGCGGTACTACCGACCCTAGACCCGGTACTACCGGACCACGGCACTACCGCCCCTGCTACCGCCACCAACAGACGACGCCAGCGCAAGTCCCAGGCCGACAAGCGGCACTACCTGGCCCGGAAGCGGTACTACCGGCTGACCGGTACTACCGGTCGTGCTGGACCGGTACTACCGGACGTGTATGGACCTATTCGTGTTAAGCGGCCCAGCGCCCTGTAACCCTCTCTATATTTCGCTATTTGTTCCTAAAATACCCCTGTTTATGTGGTTGGCCTATAAATAGCCCCCACCCTCCATTATAAACCCTAGACTTGGATAATAATAGATTAAGGACACCCCTTTGAGGATCTTTCAATCTATTAGTCTCATGCTCCTACCAAGGGGCACCCTATTATCCACCCTCCTCTTGGATCTTGCCTAGTGCGTTCATGTTGTACAAGGCCTTGGGTTCTCGGTTTCTCGCCCCCAAGTCATCAAGGTCTCACCAAGCACCTCGTCCCCCGTTGTTGGCGTGGAGAGAGAGCTTCGCCCAACACCGATCCTAGAGATTATGTTGGACCGGTTGCCACCGGCGTGAGAGATCGGCGTGTATCGTGATTTGTGTGCGTGTGTTCGTGGTTTTCATCCCCTTCTTCCCCCGACCACCGCTTTCCCCTCGTTTCTCGTGGAAATTCATGAAAGATCAGGCCACCCCAAGGGGTTCCCCCATAACACGCGCCCATAGACCGCGCGCCGCCCTCGCCGCGTGCAAGTGTGATCACCACCATCCTAGGAGACCGCTAGATAACCCCGTTCACCACCGCACGACCCGTAGCCGCAATGCGCCATTAAAATGCACCGCAGTGTTCCAACCGTCTCGCACCGCCCCACGCCTCGGGACCATGCCGTTAAGCTTCGCCAGGGAGCACAACACCATCCCCTATCGTTGCCCATGATAGTAGCTCGCTGTGCCGACGACCACGACGAGCTCCACCCGCGCCCTTCGGTCCCCTCTTGGAACTATAAATAGAGGCCACCCCCGCTCGCTTTCTTCACACCAACACACTCCCCTCTTTCTCAGAACCTCCCCCACTCATTCCTGGAGCAAGGTGAGCAGCACATCGCCGGAATTTGGCCAGAGTCTGCCGCGGAGGAGGAAGAAAGGAGCCAGCGATTAGAGCCGCCCCAGGAGAAGCCACCGGTACCAGGAGGTTCACCGTCGTCAACTTCGTCGTTCGCCCCCGTCGTTGACCCTCGCCTGAGCCGCGGTGAGCCCACGTAGACCCCCACTGGCCGCGCTAGGGTTCTGTCTCACCGTCATTACCCGACGGAGACGATAAGTTACATACGTTAGATTAGATGTTGATCGTGTGGTCCACATCATCCCGTACCGCTTCGCACCCCCTGTCTCGCTGACTGGTGGGGTCATTCACTTAAACTCACCCCCGCGCGCACTGTGTGCCGTGGGCCGGCCCAGTTAACATCCCGCGCAATCCATTTAGTTTGAATTTGTATTTTCCAATTTAGTTTCAAACCTAGTTCTATACCTAGATTCAAAAATCAACCCAGGTTGATTCACTGAACCAAATTGCATGAAACCAATTTTGTAAGAAAGGTACCGGAATTCTTAATCCAAGCCCGTTTGATTCGATTCATTTGGAATTGTAGATCACCTATAGTAAAAATAACAAGGCAGAAGCTTTTCTGCATTCAAACATTTTCAAATTTCAACCACAAAAGCTTTTGAGTTGATTCTAACTCTCAAAAATCACATTTAACTATACCCTTCTGAATATATAAAAATATCTAGGTTTACTTGTAGAAATAATGGACAAGTAGTAAAAGAATGCCTCATAGGCATTTCTGGTCACTTTATTTAATTAAAATAAAAAGGTTAAACCTTATTAAATTGTGACACCACTTTAAATCACATTCCCATGTACTGAACTATGTGGTGATGACATGTGTCAACATGATCCCTTGTTGTAGTTGGAGAATATTAAATCTTAAGTAGTTTTTCAATGAGTAGTAATTACTTTTCCCAAAATAAAATAAATAAGACAAGTGCTTTGAGGATTGTAATGTTTGTGATGATGCTAGATCATCTAGTGAAAACCTTGGTGTGAGAAATAAAGTAGTTAAGTATTGTTTGGTGATTATGTACCTCGTATTCATTTATAGACGCTAGTATCGACCAAGGTTACGAGGAGGAAGGAGAATACTACGACGAAAAAGCCGAGGAGAACTTCAACCACTGCTCTGCACAAGGCAAGCCTATACTTGCAACTTTTCATTCTAACACTTGCAACTTAGCAAGCTTATACTACTATCTTAGAAAGCTAAACCATGCAAGTTTTACTTGCAAGATTACACCACTTGATACCCAATCCTAGTTTTATTTGCAAGCTTAGTTATTTTATTTCTTTATCAAAGCTTTCTATTAGAGTTTACTTAGTGACTTGTAGATTTTAGAAAGATATTTAAAGGTACCATAATGAGCATAAAACTTGGCCTAAGTTAGATAATCTTGATGTCATCCTGAGGAATGAGATTGAACTTAGATCATCCCCATTGGTTTACGACCCCTCATTAGTGTTTACCCCCACTTGTAGATGCTAGTGCTAAGCATAAAACTTGATCAACTTTAGATGGGAATACTTGGTGAAAATGGTTATGAAAACCTTAGAATGATGAGTCATTCTACTGAAATGTTTTGACATGTGTTCTTGAACACCATATGATTTTGATGATGAAAATGGTAAGGCATGAGCCTTAGCACTTTATAAAACTGATGGTTGTCTGGATACGATACCATTCCAATTTTACCGTACAACCACAATACCCAAAATTTGGGTAGGGCTTGACTGGAAGTTTATATACCTTAGTATGGGTTCCCTTGTGGCCAAGGTATGAGCCGAGGCTACCTTGTGAAGATTGACCACCTGTGCAGTTCCCAAGATGACAGATGCTCATGGTTGGGAGGCCAAACTCATAGGAGAGGTTCCTATACTAGGGCGTGTAATTGAAAGGTTAGCATTGATTATCCGCATACTGAGTATGGTGAATTAGGATTGTTCCTGACGGATGTATCAAATATTGTGGTGAAAGTGCACCACCTCTGCAGAGTGTCAAACTATTCGAATAGCCGTGTCCGCGGTTATAGACTGTTGGAGTGGCCATACTGTTCCGTCGTCAGATGTTTTCAAAATGACTTGTGAAATGAATCATGACTTTGACTTGACCACAACAGGGCTGTGACATGAAATTCAAGTTCCCAACTAGGTGTAACATCCCAAAAATATAAAACAATGATCATCAAACTCTAATCACGAAAATTAGGGTTAACAAAAACTTTGAGTAATTAAAATCATATGAATGCATGTGTGTATGTGATGATTTGATAAATGCATGAATGATCTTGTGTGATTAACCTAAAATAGCAAGAAATGGTTTAAAGATGAATATAACATCATATAAAACATTTCCAAGCAGAAACAAATAAAGAGAAAATAAAAAACAAATCAATTAAGGAAAATGGTCATTTTTGCCAATCTTGCTCACTAGGTCACTTTGAGTGTTTCTAGTCCAAGATTTCAAACAGAAACTTTTTCAATTCGTTTCACCTCTTGCTAGACCAAGTAAAAGTGAATCAAAGCCCTCCTTTCAAACTTGCAGAAACATTTGACAATCTCATTCAAATGACAATTCAAAATTGAATCTTTATCATATGTGAAGATCACACATTTTCAAAACCCAACCAAACCAGTGCCCCTTGACTAATCCAACTAACCAGAGACTCCCTAGTATGTGCCTAGCAAAATGACCAAGTTTGAATCCAAAATTCAAATTTGAAATTCTTTTGGCCATTTCATCAAACACCTTAATAGCAGCAAACAAACAAACAACAAACACTATAGTGAGTAGCGAATTTGGCCAACCTTGTTCCCTCTCTAGCTCTCACTACACTCTCAGTACATGATCTAGCCCAATTAACAAGCCTTAGCATCACTCTGAGCTTGGCATAGCCATTAATGGTGACCATGCCGAGCCCATTTGCCAACCCCAATGTCACCATCAAGCTAGAGGAAGAACTAGCCCCGCCAACCTTGTCTAGAACACGTAGCACCGTCCATCGCCACTCCCTGTCCCAGCCCGAGCGCAGCCAGCCCCTGGACCACCCACCAAGGACGTGCCTAGTCTCTCTGCGTGCGAGCCGAGAGCGCGCCAGTGCGCCACATGCGACCAGCACCCACAAACCGCGCGCCGCCCTCGCCGCTTGCGTGCGTGATCTCCAACACTCCAGCACCCCGCCAGACAACCTCCTTCTCCGCCGCGCGACCAGGAGCACCCGTGCGCCATTAAAATTGCCGTCGGACCCGCCCAGAGCATCGACACGTTCCGACCGATCAGCACCGCCCCACACCTCGCCACCACGCCATTGAGCTTCGCCAGGGAGCACAGCACCGCCCCTACCATCGCCCATGCCATTAGCCCTCTATGTCGTCGACCACGACGAGCTCAGCCTGCGCCCGTCGGTCCCCTTCAGCCACTATAAAAGGAGGCCTCCCCCGCTCATCTTGTTCACACCAGTTCACTTCCCACCTCTCATTGATCACACCCACTCACTCCTGGAGCAAGGCGAGCACCAGATGGTCGGAATTTCATCGGAGTTTGCCGCTGCAGAGGAGGAGAGGTGCCGTCGATTGGAGCCGCCCAGGAGAAGCTGCCGGTACCAGGAGAACAGCCGTCATCAACTTCGTCGCTCGCCCCCGTCGCCGACCATCGCCTGAGCCCCGGTGAGCCTCCCACGACCCTCACCTGCCGCGCTAGGGTTCTGTCTCGCCGGCGCTGCCCGACGTGGACGATGAACCAGAGCCGTTCGATTAGAGTTAGATCGTGCGAGCTAGATCACCCCGTACCGCTTCGCCCCTTACCGTCTCACTGACGCGTGGTGACAACCACTTAACCAGCCCGTGCGTGCGCTGTGCGTAGTGGGCTGGCCCAGTTAAACGTCCCGCGCGACCCAACAATTCAAATTTAGTTTTATTCATTTAATTTCAAACCCAGTTCTGTACCTAGATTCAAAAATCAACCCAACTCGATTCACTGAACCAAAATGCATGAAACCAATTTTGTTAGAAAGGTACTGGAATGCTTAATCCAAGACCGTTGGATACAAACTATTTAGATTTGTAGATCACCCATGTTAAAAATAACAAGGCAGAAGCTTTTCTGCATACAAACATTTTTCAAAATTCAACCACACGAGCTTTTGAGTTGATTCCAACTCTGAAAAATCACATTTTACCGTACCTTTCTGAATATATAAAAATATATAGGTTTACTTACAGAAATAATGTTCAAGTAATAAAAGAATGCCCCATAGGCATTTCTAGTCATTTTAATTAATTAAAATAGAAAGGTTAAACCTTATTAAATTGTGACATCACTTTAAATCACATTCCCATGTACTGAAATATGTGGTGATGACATGTGTCAACATGATCCCATGTTTGAGTTGGATACTATTAAATCTTAAGTAGTTTTTCAATGAGTAGAAATTACTTTTCTCAACATAAAATAAATGGGACAAGTTCTTTAATCTTGTAATGTTAGTGATGATGCTAGATCACCTAGTGTGAACCTTTGTTTGATGATTAGAAATAGTTAAGTATTGTTTGGTGATTTTGTACCTCGTATTTATTTATAGACGCTAGTACTGACCAAGGATACGAGGAGAAAGGAGGATAATACGAGGAAGAAGCCGAGGAGAACTTCAACCACTACTCTGCACAAGGCAAGCTAACATTTGTAAGATACCCTACTTATGCAAGCTACTACTTGCTTGTTACTATGCCAACTATATGACTTAAGCATATGTGATTATACCCACTTGACCCACCATCCTAGTTTTACTTGCATGCTTAGTATTTTAGTTTCTTTATTAAAAGCTTTCTCTTAGAGTTTACTTAGTGACTTGTAGATTCTAGAAAGATAATTGAAGGTAGCATAAAGAGCATAAAACTTGGCCTAAGATAGATAATCTTGATGTCATCCTAAGACATGATATTGAACTTAGATCATTCACATTTGTTACCACACCTCATTAGTGTTTACCCCCACATGTAGCTGCTAGTGCTAAGCATAAAACTTGATCAACTTTAGATGGGAATACTTGGTGAAATTAGTTATGAAAACCTTAGACTGATGAGTCATTCTACTGAAATGTTTTGACATGTGTTCTTGAACACCAGATGATTTTGACGATGAAAATGTTGAGGCATGAGCCTTAGCCCTTGATAAAACTGATGGTTGTCTGGATGCGATACCATTCCAATTTTACCGTACAACCACAATACCCGAAACTTGGGTAGGTCTTGACTGGAAAATTATATACCTTAGTATGGGTTCCCTTGCGGCCAAGGTCTGAGCTGAGGCTACCTTGTGAAGATTGTCTACCTGTGCAGTACCCAAGATGACAGTTGGTCATGGTTGGGAGGCCAAACTCACAGGAGAGGTGCCTATACTAGGGCGTGTAATTGAAAGGTTAGGATTGATTATCCGCATACTGAGTATGGTGAATTTAGGATTGTTCCTGACGGATATATCGAATGTTGTGGTGAAAGTGTACAATCTCTGCAGAGTGTCAAACTATTCGAATAGCCGCGTCCGCGGTTATGGACAGTTGGAGTGGCCATACTATTCTATCGTCAGATGTTTTCAAAATGACTTATCAAATGATTTATGACTTTGACTTGACCACAATAGAGTTGTGACATGAATTTCAAGTTCGCACTTAGGTGTTATAAAACTTTCAACTAGCTTTGTTTGCTTTTGAACTTAGTAGAGGTAAATCTGGCTTTTTGCAAAACAACCCTAGAGCTTAGTATCCTACTATAAAACCCCCTTCACTTATTAGTATTAGTTTGCGAGTACTTAAAGAGTACTCATGGCTTTGTCCCTGGCTATTCCCGTGGCCACACTATGAAGAGGAGTATCAGGAGGACGGACCGCAGGAAGGTTACGACAACTAGGATCATCTCCCATCGTCAGCATTGCTTGTGACCATGAAGATGAAGCTTCGCCTATGCTATCATTACTATTACGTTATTCCTCTGCTTGAGTTGTATTAAGAACTGGATCATGAGATCCTTATTTGTGTAAGACCGTATGTATGGTTTGTGATGGATGATGTACTGTGATATCCAAATCTGTTATGTCTCGCAAAAATGGTAATCCTGGGATTGCGATGTATGGCATAACAGGCATCTGGGATTAAAAATCCGGGTGTTGACAAGTTGGTATCAAAGCCATCCTGACCATAGGAGACCCTAGTTAGAATGGACGTTTGTATCAAAAACTTAGTTTCAAAACCAAAGGAAGTTAGTATTTACAAAAACTTATTCCCATTCTTATCACTTGGATTCTTTCATGAAAATTCATGTTCCTCAAAAATTCTTGCAAAGTACATAAAATTTGACACACTTGATCACTCTACTAACTTATGTAGGGTTTCGTAGCATGGAAAACAAAAATTTTCTATCGCATACAAACAAACAAGCCAAGATCTATCTACTAGATTGTAGCAACGAGTCGATGGAATAACTCACCCTCGAAGATTCCAAAGTGTTTAACGAGAGCAGATTCTCGTGGGTGATGTAGTCGAACTCTTCCCGATCTCAAGATCGCGTAGACGATCCTTCCGGCGCTGCGTTCCGGCAGCGCTCCCGCAGTCGGTCACACGTTCGGTACTCGACGAAGACCTTCCCCTCCCTTGTTCCAGCAGGCACCGGAGGTTGTAGCACTCTCCTCGCGATTCCGGCAGCACAACGGCGTGGTACCAGAAGTAGAGGGGAGATCTCGCAGGGCTTCGCCTTAAGCCGGAGCGAGTATGGTGGAGTATGAGAGAGTCCTCGGTGTTCTAGGGTTTAGACACACCAAGGAGGGGACAAGCCGGCGGCTAGGGTTTAGCTAGGCGGCGGCGAGTTGATGCCCTAGGGGCCGGCGGCGGCTTGCAGGCGGTGGCGGCTTGGGGCTAGGGTTTAGAGGAGTAGGAGTTGTGTGTCAAGGAGGGGAGCCCTGCCCCTCCTTATATAGGTGGAGGGGGCCGGCCGGCCAAGGGGAGGGAGTGGAGTCCCTCCCCAACTCGGCTTGGGTGGTGCGCCGGCTTGGGGAGGAGGGACTCCCTCCCCAACTCGGTTTCACCTTCCTCCTCTTTTCCTCTTTCCAAATTTAGCCGTTTGACTTTTCAAACTAGGATTTGAATTAATCCTTTATTTGGAACAACGATGACACTTAGTACATGATGCAATCATTCCAACTTGTAATGACACATTCATGTACCCCTTCCCCTCCGGAGTGCCGGACATTCCGGAACCTTCTAGAACATTCCCGATGAAAACACCGGAACCATTCCCCAACTCCGAAACGGAACTTTCCTTATATGAATCTTATTCTCCGGACCATTCCGGATCTCCTCGTGATATCCCGGATCTCATCCGAGACTCCGAACAACATTCAGTCTCTTTCTCATCATACCATAACTACTCAAACAACGTCGAATCCTTAAGTGTGTCTCCCTACGGTTCGTGAATTATGCGGACATGATCGAGACACTTCTCCGAACAATAACCAATAGAGGAATCTGGAAATTCATATGGCTCCCACATATTTCTACGATTACTTTGCGATCGAATGAACCACTTACATATGATACCAATTTCCCTTTGTCTCACGATATTTTACTTATCCGAGGTTATGATCGTCGGTATCTCTGCATACATAGTTCAACCTCGTTACCGACAAGTAATCTTTTCTCGTTCCCGTGATATGTGATCCCTTGTGAGCCAGTCACATGCTTGCAAGCTAATTGGATGACATTCCACCGAGAGGGCCCAGAGTATATCTATCCGTCATATGGATGGACAAATCCCACTCTTGATCCATGTGTCTCAACCAATACTTTCCGAACACTCAATGCCACCTTTATAGCCACCCAGTTACGGTGTGGTGTTTGATGTCATCAAAGCATCCATCCGGCAAAGGTGATATGCATGATCTCATGGTCGAAGGAATTAGGTTACTATGTATCAGAAAGCATATAGCAATTGAACTATTGAAATGACTTGATCTTTATGCTACGCTTATCTATAGGAGTATGTCCACCATATCATTCTCCTAATGATATGATCTTGTTTCTAATAACATCTCAATGTTCATGATAGGATTTACTAGGGACTCTTATTTTAGTCTACAAATCACACAAGTATTAATGTTTCCTTGTTAATACTATTATAGCATGAATGTAAACATTTATCATCAACACAAAGATATAATAATAACCACATTTATTATTGCCTCTAGGGCATATCTCCAACAGTCTCCCACTTGCACTAGAGTCATCAAATCTAGATTACATGGTAATATACCGAACACCCATGGCAGTTTGGTGCTGGTCATGTTTTGCCCTCGGGAGAGGTTTAGTCAACGGATCCGCCACATTCAGTTCTGTGTGTACTTTGCAAATCTTTATATCCCCATCTTGGATATGTTCTCGAATAGCGTGAAAACGTAGCTTGATATGCTTCAGATTCTTGTGTGACCTTGGTTCTTGCGCATTGGATATGGCGCCCATGTTATCACAGTAGATAGACATTGGGTCCAGCGCACTAGGAACCACACCCAGCTCTGTAATGAACTCTTTCATCCATATCGCTTCTTGTGAAGCCTCCGAAGCAGCCATGTATTCCGATTCAGTTGAAGATCTCGCCACAACGCTTTGCTTTGCACTCCTCCAGCTAACTGCTGCACCATTCAAAATAAATACGTGTCCAGAGTGTGATTTAGAATCATCCGGATCGGTGTTCCAACTAGCATCAGTGTAACCATTAACAACGAGCTGTTCATCACCTCCATAAGAAAGAACCATATCCTTAGTTCTTCTCAATTACTTAAGGATGTTTTTGACCGCTGTCCAATGATCCACTCCTGGATCACTTTGATATCTGCTAGTTAAACTAACAGCATATGCAATGTCGGGTCTAGTACATAGCATGGCATACATTAGAGATCCTATGGCTGAGGCATAGGGAGTCTTACTCATCCTTTCTCTATCTTCTGCCGATGTCGGACTTTGAGTTTTACTCAAGTTCGTATTGGGCAACATGGGCAAGAACCCTTTCTTGCTATCTTCCATTCCAAACCTCTTTAGAACTTTGTCCAAATATGTACTGTGTGACAATGATATTTGGCGTTTTGATCTATCTCTATAAATCTTTATGCCTAATATGTAAGCTGCTTCGCCAAGATCCTTCATTGAAAAACTTTTATTCAAATATTCCTTGACACTATTAAGAAGGTCTACATCATTCCCAATCAACAATATGTCATCTACATATAGTATTAAGAATGCTACCGAGCTCCCACTCACTTTCTTGTAAATACAAGCTTCTCCATAAGTTTGTATAAAACCAAAACTTTTGATCACCTTATCAAAACGTTGATTCCAACTTCGGGATGCTTGCTTCAATCCATAGATGGACCATTGAAGTTTGCATACCTTGTTAGCATCTTTAGGATCGACAAAACCTTTGGGTTGCATCATATACAACTCTTCATCAATGTCTCCATTGAGGAATCCTGTTTTGACATCCATCTGCCATATCTCATAATCATAATATGCAGCGATTGCTAACATAATCCTCACAGACTTTAGCTTCTCTACTGGTGAGAAAGTCTCATCGTAGTCAACTCCTTGAATTTGTCGAAACCCTTTTGCGACAAGTCGAGCTTTATAGACAGTAACATTACCATCAGCATCTGTTTTCTTCTTGAAAATCCATTTGTTCTCGACAGCCTTCCGGCCATCCGGTAAGTCCACCAAAGTCCACACTTGGTTTTCGTACATGGATCCAATCTCGGATTTCATGGCTTCTTGCCATTTATTGGAATCTGGGCTCATCATCGCTTCCTCATATGTCTCGGGGTCATCGGTGTTGTCCACCAACATGACACTCATAACGGGATCATACTAATCTGGAGTGGTACGAGTTCTCGTTGACCTGCGAGGCTCTGTAGCAACTTCAACTGAAGTTTCATGATCACCATCATTAGCTTCCTCTCTTATTGGTGCAGGCACCACAGGAACTTCTTCCGGCGCTGCGCTACTCGCAATTTCGAGAGAAGGTTCGACAACCTCGTCGAGTTCTACTTTCCTTCCAGTCACTTCTTTCGAGAGAAATTCCTTCTCTAGAAAGGATCCATTCTTGGCAACGAAGATTTTGCCTTCGGATCTATGATAGAAGGTATACCCAATAGTTTCCTTCGGGTATCCTATGAAGACGCATTTTTCCGCTTTGGGTTCTAGCTTGTCCGGCTGTAACTTCTTTACATAGGCTTCGCATCCCCAAACTTTAAGGAACGACTGTCTAGGTTTCTTCCCAAACCATAATTCATACGGTGTCGTTTCAACGGATTTGGATGGTGCCCTATTTAAAGTGAATGCGGCTGTTTCTAATGCATAACCCCAAAATGATAGCGGTAAATCTATAAGTGACATCATAGAACGAACCATATCTAAGAGAGTTCGATTACGACGTTCGGACACACCATTACGCTGTGGTGTTCCCGGCGGTGTCAACTGCGAAAGTATTCCGCATTTCTTCAAATGCTCGCCAAACTCGTAACTTAGATATTCACCTCCACGATCAGAACGTAGAAATTTAATCTTCTTGTTACGTTGATTCTCTACCTCACTTTGAAACTCCTTAAACTTCTCGAAAGTTTCGGACTTATGTTTCATGACATAGATATACCCATAACTACTCAAGTCATCCGTGAAGGTAAGAACATAACGATAACCACCGCGCGATGCTACACTCATTGGACCACACACATCGGTATGTATGATTTCCAATAAGTCCGTAGCTCGCTCCATCATACCAGAAAATGGAGTCTTAGTCATTTTACCCATTAGACATGCTTCGCATCTATCAAGTGATTCGAAATCAAGTGATTCAAGAAGTCCATCGGAATGGAGTTTCTTCATACGCTTCACTCCAATATGACCAAGACGACAGTGCCACATATAGGTCGAGTTATCGCTTGATTTCAATCGTTTAGCCTCAATGTTATTAATATGTGTATTTCCACTATCGAGATTCAATAAGAATAGACCATCTATCAAAGGTGCATGTGCATAAAACATATTACTCATATAAATCGAACAACCATTATTCTCGGACTTAAACAAGTAACCGTCTCGCAATAAACAAGATCCCGATATAATGTTCATGCTCAACGCAGGCACCAAATAACAATTATTTAAGTATAAAACTAATCCCGATGGTAGATGAAGGGGTAGCGTGCCGACCGCGATCACATCAACCTTTGATCCGTTTCCCACGCGCATCGTCACCTTGTTCTTCGCTAGCTTCCGTTTATTCTGCAGCACCTGTTTCGAGTTACAAATAAGAGCAACCGAACCAGTATCAAATACCCAGGCACTACTACGAGTACTAGTGAGATACACATCAATAACATGTATATCAGATATACCTTTCTTCTTGATGTTGCCGTTCTTCAAATCCGCCAAGTACTTTGGCCAATTCCGCTTCCAGTGACCTTCTCCCTTGCAGTAAAAGCACTCAGTTTCAGGCTTAGGTCCAGCCTTGGTCTTCTTCGCCGGCGCGGTAACTTTCTTACCACCCTTCTTGAAGTGTCCCTTCTGCTTAGACTTGCCTTTCTTGAATTTGGTGGTCTTATTGACCAACAACACTTGGTGCTCTTTCTTGATCTCCACTTCTGTAGACTTTAACATAGCAAACAGTTCTGGCAACTGCTTGTTCATGTTCTGCATGTTGTAGTTCATCACAAAGTTCTTGTAACTTGGTGGTAGTGATTGGATGACACGGTAAATCCCCAAAGCATTAGGAATCACTATACCCAAGCTTTGAAGTTTGTTTGCGTGCCCAGACATCTTAAGCACATGCTCACTGACGGAGCTGCCCTCTTCCATCTTGCAGTTAAAGAACTTTTCAGAAGCCTCATAGCTTTCAATTGCCGCATGAGTCTCAAAGATCAATTTGAGATCCTCGTCAATATCATATGGGTCTGAATTCTCAAACCTTTTCTGAAGCTCCGATTCCAAACCATACAAGATAGCACACTGAACTATGGAGTACTGATTCTTCCGAGCGAGGTAAACATTCTTTACTTCATCGGAAGCATCAGCTGCAGGTGGGTCACCCAGCGGTGCATCCAGCACATAGGTCAAATTACCAGCTGTGAGGACAATCCTCAAATTGCGGAACCAATCCGCGAAGTTGCTTCCATTTTTTTTCAACTTTTCTTTCTCTAGGAACGCATTAAAATTGATGGTAGGGGCTGCCATTGATCTACAACATATTTGCAATAGTTTAGACTAAGTTTATGACAAATTGAGTTCAAATTAATAATAAAGTTAATCTAGGTGAACTCCCACTCAAAACAACATCCCTCACATTGTTTTAGTGATCACACGAACCAAATCCACCACATCAACACCGATCATCACGAGAGTTGATATAGTTTCAATGGCGAACAATCGTCATGTTCATCATATCTACTATATGATTCATGCTTTACCTTTCGGTGATCCGTGTTCCGAGACCATGTCTGTACATGCTAGGCTCGTCAAGATCAAACCTTAGTTTCCGCATGAGCAAATCTGGCTTGCTCACGTTGTATACACTTGCAGAATCTAACACACCCGATCATCACGTGGTGCTTCGAAACAACAAGCTTTAGCAACGGTGCTAACTAAGGGTGAACACTTTATGATTTGATATTCATGTGCATGAGGGATCATCTTATAATGCTACCGTCGTCTACTAAGCAATACAAGATGAATAAAGGATTAACATCACATGCAATTCAAAATATGTGATATGATATGGCCTTTCTTCTTTGTGCTTCCGATCTCCATCTTCAAGCACGAACATGATCTCCGTCATCACCGGCATTGCATCAAGGTCAATGACGCTTCTCCATGGTTGTCGTCCACCGGCTTCAACTATTACAACTACTTTGAATAGACACGCAGGTCTTAACATAAATTAAAGACAACCATATGGATCCTGCCGGTTGCCAACTTACAATAAGGAACATTGCATACATCAAATATAATCACAATCATGGCCATATCACATCACTGCAGACCCCTGCAAAACAAAGTTAGACGCCTCTACTTTCTTTGCATATTTTACGTGGTTTGGGGCTTTCAATAAGTGTCGTTCTAACTTACGAACAAGAACCACAACATTGATACTAGTATTGTTAATCACCCGTTGTAAATTGGATCTTAACTATGCTAGGAGAAACAGGCACCCGCAAAGCCACTTATGCAATACAAGTTGCATGTCAAGCGTGGAGCAAGTCTCATGAACGATGTCATGTAAGGTTAGCCCGGGCCGCTTCATCCCAACATACCGCAAGATGCAAAGTACACAAGAAGCAATCGACAATAAAAGCATCAACGCCCACAATGACCATTGTGTTCTACTCGTGCAACAGATCTACATATAGACACGGCTCTGATACCACTGTAGGGTTTCGTAGCATGGAAAACAAAAATTTTCTATCGCATACAAACAAACAAGCCAAGATCTATCTACTAGATTGTAGCAACGAGTCGATGGAATAACTTACCCTCGAAGATTCCAAAGTGTTTAACGAGAGCGGATTCTCGTGGGTGATGTAGTCATACTCTTCCCGATCTCAAGATCGCGTAGACGATCCTTCCGGCGCTGCGTTCCGGCAGCGCTTCCGCAGTCGGTCACACGTTCGGTACTCGACGAAGACCTTCCTCTCCCTTGTTCCAGCAGGCAGCGGAGGTTGTAGCACTCTCCTCGTGATTCCGACAGCACAACGGCGTGGTACCGGAAGTAGAGGGGAGATCTCGCAGGGCTTCGCCTTAAGCCGGAGCGAGTATGGTGGAGTATGAGAGAGCTCCTCGGCGATCTAGGGTTTAGACACACCAAGGAGAAGAGGCTAGAGCCGGCAGCTAGGGTTCCGGGGACCCCCAAGTCGGCGGCTAGGGCAAAACCCTAGAGGGGCGGCGGCGGCTATGGTGGTAGGCGCCAAGCTAGGGTTTGAGGAGAGGTACTTGTGTGTGCTAGGAGGGAGCCCTGCCCCTCCTTATATAGGTGGAGGGGCCGGCGGCCAAGGGGAGGGAGGGGAGTCCCTCCCCAACTCGGCTTGGAAGGGGCGGCGCCGGTTGGAGGAGGGATTCCCTCCCCAACTCGGTTTCCCACTTCCTCCTCTTTTCCTCTTTCCAATTTTAGCCGTTTGACTTTTCAATTTAGCTATTTTGACTTTTCAAACTAGGATTCGATTAATCCTTTATTTGGAACAGCGATGGCACTTAGTACATGATGCAATCATTCCAACTTGCAATGACACATTCATGTACCCCTTCCCCTCCGGAGTGCCGGACATTCCGGAACCTTCTAGAACATTCCCGATGAAAACACCGGAATCATTCCCGAACTCCGAAACGGGACTTTCCTTATATGAATCTTATTCTCCGGACCATTCCGGATCTCCTCGTGATATCCCGGATCCCATCCGAGACTCCGAACAACATTCGGTCTCTTTCTCATTCATTCCATAACTACTCAAACAACGTCGAATCCTTAAGTGTGTCTCCCTACGGTTCGTGAATTATGCAGACATGATCGAGACACTTCTCCGAACAATAACCAATAGAGGAATCTGGAAATTCATATGGCTCCCACATATTTCTACGATTACTTTGCGATCGAATGAACCACTTACATACGATACCAATTTCCCTTTGTCTCATGATAGTTTACTTATCCGAGGTTATGATCGTCGGTATCTCTGCATACCTAGTTCAACCTCGTTACCGATAAGTACTCTTTTCTCGTTCCCGTGATCCCTTGTGAGCCAGTCACATGCTTGCAAGCTAATTGGATGACATTCCACCGAGAGGGCCCAGAGTATATCTATCCGTCATATGGATGGACAAATGCAACTCTTGATCCATGTGTCTCAACCAATACTTTTTCGAACACTCAATGCCACCTTTATAGCCACCCAGTTACGGTGTGGTGTTTGATGTCATCAAAGCATCCATCCGGTAAAGGTGATATGCATGATCTCATGGTCGAAGGAATTAGGTTACTATGTATCAGAAAGCATATAGCAATTGAACTATTGAAATGAATTGATCTTTATGCTACGCTTATCTATAGGAGTATGTCCATCATATCATTCTCCTAACGATATGATCTTGTTGTTGATAACATCTCAATGTTCATGATAGGGAAACCACAATCATTTATCAACCAACAAGCTAGTGATGTATAGAGGCTATACTAGGGACTTCAGATTAAGTTTACAAATCACACAAGTATCAATGTTTCCTTGTTAATACTATTATAGCATGAATGTAAACATTTATCATAAACACAAAGATATAATAATAACCACATTTATTATTGCCTCTAGGGCATATCTCCAACATGACATTCACTATCACCCCGGTAAAGCCAATGTGGTAGCAGATGCCCTTAGCAGATTGCCGTGCCGCTTGAACTCCATGATTTTGAAGGAGCAACCAAGTTTGCACAAAGAGATGGAAGATTTCTAAATGGAATTAGTGAGTGAAGGATTTTTGGCTAGCATAGAACTTCAACCCACTTTGATCAGTCAGATCAAGGAGGCGCCGAAAGGAAATGCTAGTATAGACGGAATCAAACGTCGTATCGGTACAGGCAAAGTACCCGGATTCACCAAAGACGAAGAAGGAGTTCTGTGGCATAAAGGACGTCTCTGTGTACCAGCAGATTCGGAGTTGAAAGAAGTTATTTTGAAAGAGGCCCATGATACTCTTTTTTCTATCCACCCCGGAGGATCGAAGATGTATCAAGATTTGAAGGAACAATTTTGGTGGCATAAGATGAAGAGAGAAATCGGAAGCTATATCGCCAAGTGTGATATCTGTCAGAGAGTCAAGGCAGGACATCAAAGACCCGCCGGACTGTTTCAACCCTTACAGATTCCGGAATGGAAATGGGATTCAGTTGGAATGGGCTTTATCACCGGATTGCCTACTTCTAGTAGGGGAAATGACTCTATCTGGGTCATAGTTGACATATTGTCCAAAGTCGCCCATTTCTTACCAGTCAAGACCACATACCAGAGTTCGAAGCTAGCAGAGTTATACATCGCTAGAATCGTCAGCTTGCACAGAGTCACCAAGAACATTGTATCGGATCGAGGAACTCAGTTTACCTCGAGATTCTGGAAGAAAGTCCAAGAAGATTTAGGAACCCGACTAGATTTCAGCATAGCTTATCACCCTCAGACCGATGGACAAACGGAGCAAGTAAATCAAATATTCGAAGATATGTTGAGAGCATGTGTGCTAGAGTATGGATCTAAATGGGAAGACTGTCTGCCTTTCGCAGGATTTTCATAGAACAACAGTTATCAAGCTAGTCTGCAAATGGCCCCATTTGAATTCAAGTATGGAAGGAAGTGTCACACCCCTTTAAATTGGTCGGAAGTAGGAGAGAGTCAGTTTTTCAGACCCGACATCCTACGAGAAGCATAAGAGAAAGTTCACAAGATTCGTGAGCACCTCAAGACCGCCCAGTCAAGACAGAAGAGTTACACCGACAAGATACGTCGAGACCTCGCTTTCAATATCGGAGATTTTGTGTATCTCAAAGTGTCGCCTTTGAAGGGAACGCAGTGTTTCCATCTCAAAGGAAAGTTAGCCCCTAGATATATCAGACCCTTCAAGATTCTAAATCTTCGAGGAGAAGTATCATATCAATTGGAACTGCCCGAGGAAATGTCAGCAGTGCACAACATGTTCCATATATCGTTACTTCGCAAATGCCTTGAAGTTCCGGAGAAGACTGAAGTTTTCAAGAACATTGACCACCGAACCATAGAGATCAACGATGACCTGACGTATCCCGAGGTACCCATCCGTATTTTGGAAGAAGCTTTCAGAACCACCAGAACCCGTAGCATCAAGTTTCTCAAGATTCAGTGGAGCAACCACACTGAAGAAGAAGCTACGTGGGAGCGAGAACATCACATCAGGACGGAGTTTCCCGATCTCTTTAAATCCTAGGTAATCTTTTTTCTTCCTTTTTCAAATCTCGGGACGACATTTTTTTTAAGGGGGGAAGGTTTGTAACATCCCAAAAATATAAAACAATGATCATCAAACTCTAATCACTAAAATTAGGGCTAACAAAAACTTTGAGTAATTAAAATCATATGAATACGTGTGTGTATGTGATGATTTGATAAATGCATGAATGATCTTGTGTGATTAACCTAAAATAGCAAGAAATGCTTTAAAGATGAATATAACATCATATAAAACATTTCCAAGCAGAAACAAATAAAGATAAAATCAAAAACAAATCAATTAAGGCAAATGGTCATTTTGCCAATCTTGCTCACTAGGTCACTTTGAGTGTTTCTAGTCCAATATTTCAAACAGAAACTTTTTCAATTATTTTCACCCCTTGCTAGAACAAGTAAAAGTTAATCAAAGCCCACCTTTCAAACTTGCAGAAACATTTGACAACCTCATTCAAATGACAATTCAAAATTGAATCTTTATCATATGTGAAGATCACACATTTTCAAAACCCAACCAAACCAGTGCCCCTTGACTAATCCAACTAACCAGAGACTCCCTAGTATGTGCCTAGCAAACCCACCAAGTTTGAATCCAAAATTCAAATTTGAAATTCTTTCGGCCATTTCATCAAACACCTTGCTGGCAGCAAACAAACAAACAACAAACACTATAGTGTGCAGTGAATTTGGCCAACCTTGTTCTCTCTCTATCTCCCACTACACTCTCAGTAGATGATCTAGCCCAATTAACAAGCCTTAGCACCACTGTGAGCTTGGCATAGCCATTAATGGTGACCAAGCCGAGCCCATTTGCCAACCCCAATGTCGCCAGCAAGCTAGAGGAAGAACTAGCCCCGCCAACCTTGTCTGGAACACGCAGCACCGTCCATCGCCACTCCATGTCCCAGCCCCGAGCGTAGCCAGCCCCTGGACCACCCGCCAACCACGCGCCCAGTCTCTCTGCGTGCGAGCCGAGAGCACGCTAGTGCGCCACATGCGACCAGCACCCACAGACCGCGCGCCGCCCTCGCCGCTTGCGTGCGTGATCGCCAACACTCCATCACCCCGCCGGAAAACCTCGTTCGCCGCCGCGCGACCAGGAGCACCCGTGCGCCATTAAAATTGCCGTCGGACCCGCCCAGAGCATCGACGTGTTCCGACCGATCAGCACCGCCCCATGCCTCGCCACCACGCCGTTGAGCTTCGCCAGGGAGCACAGCACCGCCCCTACCGTCGCCCATGCCATTATCCCTCTATGCCGTCAAGCACGACGAGCTCAGCCCGCGCCCGTCGGTCCCCTTCAGCCACTATAAATGGAGGCCTCCCCCGCTCGTTTTCTTCACACCAGTTCACTCCCCACCTCTCACTGATCACACCCACTCACTCCCGGAGCAAGGCGAGCACTAGGTGGCCGGAATTTCACCTGAGTTCGTCGCTATGGAGGAGGAGAGGCGCCGTCGATTGGAGCCGCCCCAGGAGAAGCTGCCGGTACCAGGAGAACCGCCGTCATCGACTTCGTCGTTCGTCCCCGTCGTCGACCATCGCCTGAGCCCCGGTGAGCCTCCCACGACCCCCACCTGCCGCGCTAGGGTTATGTCTCGCCGGAGCTGCCCGACGTGGACGATGAACTAGAGCCGTTCGATTAGAGTTAGATCGTGCGGCCTAGATCACCCCGTACCGCTTCGCCCCTCACTATCTCACTGATGCGTGGGGAGAGCCACTTAACCAGCCCGCGCGTGCACTGTGCGTAGTGGGCCGGCCCAATTAAACGTCCCGCGTGACCCAATAATTCAAATTTAGTTTTATTCATTTAATTTCAAACCTAGTTCTATACCTAGATTAAAAAATGAACCCATCTCGATTCACTAAAACAAAATGCATGACACCAATTTTGTTAGAAAGGTACTGAAATGCTTAATCCAAGCCCATTGGATTCAAACCATTTAGATTTGTAGATCACCCATGGTAAAAATAACAAGGCAGAAGCTTTTCTGCATACAAACATTTTTCAAAATTCAACCATAAGAGCTTTTGAGTTGATTCCAACTCTCAAAAATCACATTTGACCATACCTTTCAGAATATATAAAAATGTATAGGTTTACTTACAGAAATAATGTTCAAGTAATAAAAGAATGCTCCATAGGCATTTCTAGTCATTTTAGTTAATTAAAATAAAAAGGTTAAAACTTATTAAATTGTGACACCACTTTAAATCACATTCCCATATACTGAAATATCTGGTGATGACATGTGTCAACATGATACCATGTTTGAGTTGGAGACTATTAAATCTTAAGTAGTTTTTCAATGAGTAGAAATTACTTTTCTCAAAATAAAATAAATGGGACAAGTGCTTTAATCTTGTAATGTTAGTGATGATGCTAGATCACCTAGTGTGAACCTTTGTGTGATGATTAGAAATAGTTAAGTATTTTTTGGTGATTGTGTACCTCGTATTTATTTATAGACGCTAGTACCTACTAAGGATACGAGGAGGAAGGAGGATACTACGAGGAAGAAGCCGAGGAGAACTTCAACCACTGCTCTGCACAAGGCAAGCTAACACTTGCAAGATAACCTACTTATGCAATCTACTACTTGCTTGTTACTGTGCCAACTATATGCCTTAAGCATATGTGATTATACCCACTTGACCCACCATCCTAGTTTTACTTGCAAGCTTAGCATTTTATTTTCTTTATTAAAAGCTTTCTATTATATTTTACTTAGTGACATGTAGATTCTAGAAAGATAATTGAAGGTAGCATAAAGAGCATAAAACTTGGCCTAAGATAGATAATCGTGATGTCATCCTAAGACATGAGATTGAACTTAGATCATTCACCTTTGTTACCACACCTCATTAGTGTTTACCCCCACATGTATCTGCTAGTGCTAAGCATAAAACTTGATCAAATTTAGATGGGAATACTTGGTGAAAATGGTTATGAAAACCTTAGAATGATGAGTCATTCTACTGAAATGTTTTGACATGTGTTCTTGAACACCTGATGATTTTGACAATGAAAATGTTGAGGCATGAGCCTTAGCCCTTTATAAAACTGATGGTTTTCTAGATGCAATACCATTCCAATTTTACCGTACAACCACAATACCCGAAAATTGGGTAGGGCTTGACTGGAAAATTATATACCTTGGTATGGGTTCCCTTGCGGCCAAGGTCTTACCTGACGCTACCTTGTGAAGATTGTCCACTTGTGCTGTACCCAACATGACAGTTGGTCATGGTTGGGAGGCCAAACTCACAGGAGAGGTGCCTATACTAGGGCGTGTAATTTAAAGGTTAGGATTGATTATCCGCATACTGAGTATGGTGAATTCAGGATTGTTCCTGACGGATATATCGAATGTTGTGGTGAAAGTGTACAATCTCTGCAGAGTTTCAAAATATTCGAATAGCCGCGTCCGTGGTTATGGATAGTTGGAGTGGCCATACTGTTCTATCGTCAGATGTTTTCGAAATGACTTATGAAATGATTTATGACTTTGACTTGACCACAATAGAGTTGGGACATGAAATTCAAGTTCCCACTTAGGTGTTATAAAACTTTCAACTAGCTTTCTTTGATTTTGAACTTAGTAGAGGTAAATCTGGCTTCTTGCAAAACAACCCTAGAGCTTAGTATCCTACTATGAAAAACCCCTTCACTTATTTGTATTAGTTTGCGAGTACTTAAAGAGTACTCATGGCTTTGTCCCTGGCTATTCCCGTGGCCAGACTATGAAGAGGATTATCAGGAGGACGGACCGCAGGAAGGTTACAACAACTAGGATCATCTCCCATCGTAAGCATTGCCTATGACCATGAAGATGAAGCTTCGCCTATGCTATTGTTACTATTACGTTATTCCGCTGCTTGAGTTGTATTAAGAACTGGATCATGAGATCCTTATTTTTGTAAGACCTGAAGGAAATATGCCCTAGAGGCAATCATAGAGATGATTATATTTCATATGTATCCATGAGTTATTGTAATGTTCCTTGAATATCCATATCAGGCAACTTGTATTGATTGGCAATTATGTGAATTGTTTGTGAAACTCTTTACTTGTATGGTTATTTAATACTTGTCCCTAGTCGCAGTTCATGTGAGGACACACGTGAATATTAGACTAGCACATTGATTGGTTGATGACTATGTTTCGCAAGTCATAGACATGAGATGTCAAACCAATGATGTGGACACATGTTATGAACATGGGGTTGGACTGACCCAACCTGAGACTGGTAATTAGTTGTAGCTCGCTCTCTACACATCGTGTATGTTTTGTCCTTAGACCTGAGATTGCCACATGTACTTGAGATGTGGATCGACCTACTTTGGGTCTATCAAACGCTGCACCGTAACAGGGTAGTTATAAAGGTAGCTTTCAGGTTTGTCCTGAAGCATGCTACAAGGCATGGTAAATCAAGATGGGATTTGCCCCTCTCTACTTGAGAGAGATATCTGTGGGCCCCTCGAGTGATCAGATCCAGAAATGCATGGCCGTGCTACATATGGTTAAGAGTTGAGTTAGTAAAGGGATTCCGAATCACAGTATCGAGAAAGAGAGGTCAGCTTGGATCTAGACCAAATATCATGAGGCAAAGGGAAACACATGTACTAAACCTTGTGATGGTTTGTCCGATATGATCTTTGTATGCGTTTAAGAGTTGGCACGTCTTGCTAGAGGCCGCTACCAACTATTGACAGAATAAGTGTATCCGTGGCATGTCTATACGCATATGAACCTATAGGGTCACACACTTAAGGGGATAGAAGCCTAATGAGGATTGGATCCGAATTAGACCAGGCTTAAGCTACTAATGGGCTGCTAATGTAGAAGCCCACTAGGGACGCCTATATAAGAGAGGGTGGGGCGAGATGACCAAGGTTAGACCTTAGACCATTCCACCTAGCCGCCACTCCTCACGCCTGTGTTGCACGCGCGGACCTAGCAGTCCAGCGTCTGACGCTTCCACCCTGTACGTGTGGATACCTCGGAGGCGCTGCATCTGTAGCGCTTGTATGAGCCGCGCAAGGGGAGATGCTCGTGGGGCGAGGAAAAGGAGGAGACATGGAACGTCTACACTGCCTCGACGCGCTTCATCAATTCCTCAACTGTGTGTCTAGTGGTAATCCCGTGATCTATGACAACAGTAATCCTGGTTTACGCAGTAGAAAATTTTGATTTGCGCTAGTGTAGCCTACCCGTAGCCCTACAGTGGTATCAGAGCCGATGCTGTTCAGTTATAGTTTCGGGATGTTTGCATATGGTGATATGCAGATTGATATGAATGATGTGATCGTTTATATGGCGGTGGTTCAGGATTGATCTATGATCTTGCTTTCCGTGATCGTGATCCCAAGGTTGTCGAACGACTTACCCCTACCGGTCGGTTTCCGCCATCGGGGTAGACAGTGACACATAAATCATGTTGTATCACGCGAAGATCAATATGATTGATCAAATCGGAACCTAGATCTAAAATCAATGTACCGTGATCAAAGGAGTTTGATTGAATCGGGACAAGAGTCGGTTTATGGTAAATTTTATTTGCCAATCAAAATCCTTAAATAAAATTGTGAAGATTCGATCTCTCATTTTTCACGGTTTGATCGAATCGGAACAATAGTTGGTTTATGGTAATTTTATTTTCCAAATTGGAACAATACCGCGAGGGGCGCTGCCCCTTCGAACCCCGCAGGGGGAGACCCCCTAGACCCCCCTTAATCGTAGCCCCTTTTGTATCTCGTTAAGGTAACTAGGTGCTGCGATGTCACATGATCCGGTAGAATGCGATTCTATTCATAACTTGTTTTTGTAGGATGTATGTGATCAGTATGGCCCATATGTGTATGTGATGCATGTATGAAATTTTGCATGACCTGCGTGTCGTGAGTAGGGCAACACGGCTGGAGCCATATGTGTTTTCATTTATTGTAATGGCTTGCGTGCCAACTTGTGATGATCCCAATACTATGTAATTTTGATTACTAGCTGTTAGGACTAATATCTTGTATTAGTTCTTGGAGGACTCATCACCTAGAAGATGGCTCACATGGAACATGAAGATGGAGATCATCATGGTGGACAGGTTCTATGGCGATGGAGATCACCATGAGAAAATGGGCCATACTGTGTCACATCTATGTGAATGCTATTCTTATGCGTTTTACTCTATGCATGCTTAGATGATATAAGTAGAACGATCCCTCACAAAGTTTAAGTTAAACCATGCCCTGCCAACCAAACCTTGCACCATCTTATGCCCTGTACAATCGTTGGTGGGCCTATGAAATTAGGGTGCCGCGGTTTTCCTTGGATGGATGGGTTTGTATCGGATACCTACACGCATAAGGGTTGGTGAGCTTGACAAGGTCATCTTAATAGTTAAGGATCTTGGGGCATAAAGGTTGGGCGCCTAGTTTTGACATAGAGATGTCACCCAACAACAAGAGTCATATGTGATATGATTAGCAAGTGTTGCTTACCGATTTACCTTGTCTTCTAGAAGTGATGCTAAAGCTCACTAGTCGACTTGTTAATTGTGGATCTAGAATCACTTAGTATCAATAGAGGGATATTTATTTAAGTGGGAGTATATGCTATTAAATTATTTAATATGTTTTACTCTTTCATGGTTACATGGCTTAGTATTTTGCATGTTTTCTGTTGTAGATCAATGGCACTGAACACTGCATCACCTTTTTCTTTGCGTTTGATTCTTGACAAAGATAAACTTAATGGAACAAACTATACGGACTGTGTCCGTAACCTGAGAATTGTTCTCAGGTCTGATAAAAAGGAAACGGTTCTGGATACCCCAATCCCCGATGAACCTGCTGATAATGCATCTGCTACCCCAAAGAATGCCTACAAGAGAGCATGTGATGATTCTCTTGAGGTTAGCTGCCTTATGCTTGCATGCATGGAACCTGAACTCCAAAAGAAGTTTGAGAATCAGGATGCATACGATATGATCGTGTCGCTTAAGGACACGTTCCAAGATCAGGCAAGGACTGAGAGGTACAATGTTGCCAAGTCCTTTATCGAATGCAAGCTAGTGGAGGGAGCAGCTGTAGGCCCCCATGTGATCAAAATGGTTGGTTACAGTCAGACTTTGGAACAACTTGGTTTTCCACTAGGCCAAGAGTTGGCCACTGACTTCATTTTGGCGTCTCTTCCATCCAGCTATGGGCAGTTCATTTCGAACTACCATATGCATGGGGTGGAGAAGGGCCTTTATGAATTATGTGGGATGCTTTAAACAACAGAAAGTGACATGAAGAAGTGTGCAGGGCATAGCCATGTGATGGCTGTGCAGAACAAGCCTAGCTTCAAGAAAAAGGGTACTTCTTGGAAGAAGAAGGGCAAGGCTAAGGATACGATCCCTAAGTCTGCACCCAAGCAAAAGGCTGGACCTGCAGATGACACTGAGTGCTTCTTTTGTCATGAACATGGCCACTGGAAAAGAAACTGCAGCAAGTACCAGGCTTCTTTGAAGAAGAGTGGAAGTAAGAGTACTTCCAACTCAGGTACGCTTGTTGTAAATGTTGTGGACATTCTTCTCGCTGATTCCTATGTTAACTCTTGGGTATTTGATACCGGATCGGTTGCTAATATTTGCAATTTGATGCAGGGGCTAATAAAGACTAGAGAAGTGCAGAAAGGCGAAGTGGATTTTCGCGTCGGAAATAAAGCAAGGGTTGCTGCATTGTTTGTTGGCGTCATGCAACTTCACCTTCCGTCAGGATTTATTATGGAGTTGAATAATTGTTATTACATTCCTAGTATGGGTCGAAACATTTTATCACCTTCATGTTTGATGAGGGATGGTTATTCATTCGCGAGTGCAAACAATGGTTGTGTAATCTCTAAGAATGATATGTTTATGGCTAATGCTCCCATTGTGAATGGGTTATTTATTTTAAATCTTGATGATGCATCTGTTTACAATGTTAGTGCTAAAAGGCTTCGGCCTAATGATTTTAGTCCTACCTATTTATGGCATTGTCGTTTGGGGCATATAAGTGAAAAGCGCATGAAGAAGCTCCATGGTGATGGTCTTCTAACTTCGTTTGATTTTGAATCATACGAGACATGTCAATCTTGTCTACTTGGAAAGATGACCAAGTCACCTTTTTCAGGTTTACCCGAGAGAGCGACAAACTTGTTGGAACTCATACATACTGATGTATGTGGACTAATGAGCACGACAGCCAGAGGAGGATATCACTACTTCATTACTTTCACTGATGATTTCAGTAGATATGGTTATGTCTACTTGATGAGGCATAAGTCTGAACCTTTTGAAAAGTTCAAGGAGTTTCAGAGTGAAGTAGAGAATCAACATGGTAAGAAAATAAAGGCCTTGCGATCTGATCGTGGAGGTGAATATTTGAGTCACGAATTTAGCGATCATCTTAAGAGTTGCGGAATTGTTCCACAACTTACGCCGCCCGGGACGCCTAAAAGAAACGGGGTCTCCGAACGGCGTAATCGAACTTTGTTGGACATGGTTCGGTCGATGATGAGCCAGTCAGATTTTCCATTGTCATTTTGGGGTAATGCTCTAGAAACGGCAGATTTCACACTTAATAGGGTACCATCTAAATCCGTAGTTAAGACACCATATGAGATGTGGACTGGAAAGAATCCCAGTTTGTCTTTTCTGAAGATTTGGGGTTGTGATGCATTTGTCAAGAGGCTTCAGTCGGACAAGCTAACACCCAAATAGGATAAGTGCATTTTCGTGGGATATCCTTGGGAAACCTTAGGGTATTACTTCTACAACCGAGAAGAGGGCAAAGTGTTTGTCGCTCGTAGCAGTGTTGTCCTAGAGAAAGAGTTTCTCACAAAGGGAACAAGTGGAAGGTCGGTGCGACTTGAAGAAGTTCAAGATGAGCCAGTTGGGGATACTTCTACGAGTGATGCTATTGTAGCAGAACAAGTTGAGGAACCCGTGGCAACAGAAGCACCATAACCACGAAGGTCGGCGAGGCTCCGCGAAGCGCGGGAATTATTATTGTTAGACAATGATGAACCTGCGACCTATGCAGAAGTGATGGTGGACCCAGACTCTGAGAAATGGCTGACCGCCATGAGATCCGAGATAGAGTCCATGGGTGACAATCAAGTTTGGAACTTGGTTGACCTGCCTGATGGTTTTAAAGCCATCGAGTGCAAATGGATCTATAAGAAGAAGATTGATATGGATGGAAATGTTCACATCCATAAAGCTTGACTTGTTGCAAAAGGTTTTTGACAAGTTCAAGGAGTTGACTACGACGAGACTTTCTCGCCCCTAGTGATGCTTAAATCTATATGGATAATTCTAGCCATTGCTGCACATTTCGAATATGAAATATGGCTGATGGATGTCAAGACGGCTTTCCTAAATGGAATCCTAACTGAGGACGTGTATATGATGCAGCCCGAAGGTTTTGTCGATCCAAACAATGCTGGAAAGATATGCAAACTTCTGAAGTCCATTTATGGGCTGAAGCAAGCATCTCGGAGTTGGAACATTTGATTTGATGAAGTTGTAAAGGAGTTTGGCTTGATCAAAAACGAACAAGAACCTTGTGTTTACAAGAAGGAAAGTGGGAGAGCGCTGGTATTTCTAATCTTATATGTAGATGACATATTGTTGATTGGAAATGACATTCCTATGCTCGAGTCTGTCAAGACCTCATTAAAAAATAGTTTTTCGATGAAGGACTTGGGAGAAGCGGCATATATTCTAGGAATCAAGATCTATAGAGATAGATCAAGGAGGCTAATTGGATTAAGCCAGAGTACATACATTGACAAAGTGTTGAAACGGTTCAACATGGAAGAGGCTAACAAGGGGTTCTTGCTCATGTCTCATGGCATAAAACTCAGCAAGACTCAGTGTCCTTCGACTACTGATGAGCGTGAGAGCACGAGCAGGATTCCATATGCTTCGGCTATTGGATCCATCATGTATGCAATGATATGTACTCGCCCAGATGTTTCCTATGCTCTAAGTGTTACGAGCCAGGCTGATCCAGGTGAAGGTCACTGGACAACGGTAAAGAACATCCTTAAGTACTTGAAGAGGACTAAGGATATGTTCCTAGTTTATGGAGGTGAGGATGAACTCAGTGTAAAGGGTTACACAGATGCGAGTTACCTTAACGACTCAGGTGATTCAAAATCGCAATCAGGTTAAAAGTTTGTCATGAATGGTGGTGCTGTGAGTTGGAAAAGTTCCAAGCAAGATACGGTGACCTCCTCTTCAACAGAAGATGAATATATTGCTGCCTCAGAGGCTGCAAAGGAAGCTGTTTGGATTAGGAATTTCCTGATCGCTCTTGGTGTGGTTCAGGGCGTGTCCAATCCCATGGATGTTTATTGTGACAACAATGGTGCTATTGCACAAGCCAAGGAACCTAGACAGCACCAGAAGAACAAACATATTCGCATGCATTACCATCAGATTCGAGAGTTCGTTGAGGATGGTAGTGTCATGATATGCAAAATACATACAGACTCAAATGTTGTTGATCCCTTGACTAAGCCTCTCCCGCAGCCCGCGCATGAAGCACACACAAGTGCAATTGGTATTAGATACATTTTAGATTGACTCTAGTGCAAGTGGGAGACTGAAGGAAATATGCCCTAGAGGCAATCATAGAGATGATTATATTTCATATGTATCCATGAGTTATTGTAATGTTCCTTGAATATCCACATCAGGCAACTTGTATTGATTGGAAATTATGTGAATTGTTTGTGAAACTCTTTACTTGTATGGTTATTTAATAGTTGTCCCTGGTCGGAGTTCATGTGAGGACACACGTGAATATTAGACTAGCACATTGATTCGTTGATGACTATGTTTCGCAAGTCATAGACATGGAGATGTCAAACCAATGATGTGGACACATGTTATGAACATGGGGTTGGACTGACCCAACCTGAGACTGGCAATTAGTTGCAGCTCTCTCTCTACACATCGTGTACGTTTTGTCCTTAGACCTGAGATTGCCACATGTACTTGAGATGTGGATCGACCTACTTTGGGGCTATCAAATGCTGCACCGTAACAGGGTAGTTATAAAGGTAGCTTTCGGGTTTGTCCCGAAGCATGCTGCAAGGCATGGTCAATCAAGATGGGATTTGCCCCTCTCTACTTGAGAGAGATATCTCTGGGCCCCTCGAGTGATCGGATCCAGAAATGCATGGTCGTGCTACATATGGTTAAGAGTTAACCTAGTAAAGGGATTCCGAATCACATTATCGAGAAAGAGAGGTCAGCTTGGAGATAGACCAAATATCATGAGGCAAAGGGAAAGACATGTACTAAACCTTGTGATGCTTCGTCCGATATGATCTTTGTATGCGTTTAGGAGTTGGCACGTCTTGCTAGAGGCCGCTACCAACTATTGACATAATAAGTGTATTCGTGTCATGTATATACGCATATGAACCTATAGGGTCACACACTTAAGGGACTGGAAGCCTAATGAGGATTGGATCCGAATTAGACCAGGCTTAGGCTACTAATGGGCTGCTAATGTAGAAGCCCACTAGGGATGCCAATATAAGAGAGGGTGGGGCGAGATGACCAAGGTTAGACCTTAGACCATTCCACCTAGCCGCCACTCCTCACGCCTATGTTGCACGCGCGGATCTAGCAGTCCGACGTCTGACGCTTCCACCCTGTACGTGTTGATACCTCGGAGGCGCTGCATCTGTAGCGCTTGGACGAGCCCCGCAAGGGGAGCTTCTTGTAGGACGAGGACAACGAGGAGACGTGGAACGTCTGCACTACCTCGATGCGCTTCATCAATTCCGCAACTGCGCGTCTAGTGGTAATCCCGTGATCTATGACCACAGTAATCCTGGTTTACACGGTAGAAAATTTTGATTTGCGCTAGTGTAGCCTACCCGTATCCTTACAAGACCTTATGTATGGTTTGTAATGGATGATGTACTGCGTTATCCAAATCTGTTATGTCTCGCAAAAATGGTAATCCTAGGATTGCGATATATGGCATAACAGGCATCTAGGATTAAAAACTCAGGTGTTGACACTAGGTGTTATAAAACTATCAACTAGCTTTATTTGCTTCTGAATTCAGTAGAGATAAATCTGGCTTTTTGCAAAACAACCCTCGAGCTTAGTATCTCCTACTCAAAACCACTTCACTTGCCAGTATTAGTTTGCGAGTACTTAAAGAGTACTCATGGCTTTGTCCCTGGCTATTCCCGTGGCCAAACTATGAAGAGGACTATCAGGAGGACGGACAGCAGGAAGGTTACGACAACTAGGATCATCTCACATCGTCGGCATTGCCTGTGACCATGAAGATGGAGTCTCGCCTACGCTATCGCTATTATTATGTTTTTCCGCTGCTTGATTTGTATTAAGACTGGATCATGAGATCCTTTATTTGTTGTAAGACCTTATGTATGGTTTGTAATGGATGATGTACTGTGATATCCAATCTGTTATGTCTCGCAAAAATGGTAATCCTAGGATTGCGATGTATGGCATAACAGGCATCTGGGATTAAAAATCCGGGTGTTAACAATTCAAGAGCTTTTCTAGCATGAGATGAGGAACATTTTGGATCATAAGGTGTTGTGTCATTCTATCTTTCATTGGTCAATGCACCATTCGATCTAAATCTTAAATTGACTGGAAATAGTGTTTTAAATGGAAACATGGGTGCTACTTTATGCGAGGATTATCAGTAACAGCAATATATTCATCTGTTTCACTTTGATATGGTTGAATCCGTAAGCTTTCCTCCTGACATGTTCTTTTTAACACATTTCTACTGTTTTTGCGTACTTGCGATGCAACTCATGGCTAGACATTTATACCTTTCATTCGAGCTAGATAGCTTGTGATTTGAGGTTCAAACTTTAATGCAACACAGTAATATAATTTTGTTGGGTTTTTTCTATTTGGATGACATAGATCTGAGTTCATATGTTTCTACCATGAAAAGTATTATTTCTTCTTTTACAAGATCTTGCTCATTCGTCTGTTATATGAAACATGTTAATCCTCCTTTCCAGATCGAAAAGTGTAAGAAATAGTTATGATGGTTTAACGATGGTTGCACTGGTCTTCAAATTCGACAATGCTTAAACCTGTAAAACATTCTTACGATCACGAGTGCATCGTTGCGCCGACAAACAAGAGGACCACCTACCATGTTCAGTCCACCTCTAATTTGTTACTATTCGAACACGTCGCCATCTCTTAGGTCTTATTATGCATCATGTAGTTCTCAACAAGGTAAGCCATGTCCAATACCACCCATGGCGCCCATGGGTTGTTGCCAGTGCAATAATGTATGCATGATACGACAATACTAATTTGTATATATTTCTTCTTCCACGGTGATTATGTTTTCGAAGTATTTTTTCCTACTAAGGTACATGAGTTTGTGTCCTCCCTCTGGATAAAATTATAATGATTTTTATTCTCGAGTGATGTGGGCCTTCAAAGAATTGGTAATTTGTGTTTTCTTTAATATGGTTTCAAAGTAGGATTTACTCTCCAAGCATGAGCAATTCAATTTTATTTGATACAGTTGTGTTTATTCATTCCATGGGCAGACCCAACGGGTGTGCCGGGTGAAAGGATCGTATGGGAACCTAGAGGGGGGATGAATAGGTGCTACTTTAAATTTTACTCCTTTTCAAATTAGGGTTTGACACAAAAAGTAAATTCTCTAGATTATGCAACTAAGGTTAATTTACCTATATGTCAAACTAGCACAAACACTAAGCAAGAACCAGTTAAGTAAAGTGCGGTAAAGGATAGAAGTAACCAAAGTGGAGCACACGGAGACACAAGGGTTTGTTTCCCGTAGTTCCTTCCTTTTGAGGGGAAGTACGTCTACGTTTGGAGAGGGGGTGGTTTCAAACCACCAACGCCACAAGAGGCCTCCCTTGTTCTCCGATAAACCTCACCCCAAAGGGTTCGATTCACCTCTTCATGGCAACCTTCGATGTGGAATCCGACACCTTTACAACAAGTTCGAGGCACACATCCACAACCTAATTGGAGGCTCCTGAATACAAGCAAGCTGTCAAACAATCAAAGACAAGCTTGTAAGAACCAAATCAAAAGCTAGGGTTTCCAAAGAAACACTAGAGCAAGGGGCCCTCAAGTGAATGACTGGGGAAATTAAAGATCTCTCTTCGTGAAGCTATAGATCAAGGCCTCCTCCGTCGATTCTCCAAAGATCAATGACTTTGGATGGTTGGATGAAGAGATCTTGTTGAATTGGTGGCTCAAATGGTGGTGAAGTTCATGAGTGGATCGAGAAGCTGGAGGAAGGGGATAAGGTCCCCTATTTATAGGCCACCACTCACTGAACCGTTTTTGACCGTTGGAGAACTTGCCCGATAGGAGACTCCGGTGTGCAGACCGGAGACTCTAGTAAATCTCTGGATCGAGCTCCGGACCACCATACAGACTGTCCCAGCTGTCCTGGGAAAATCTCCTCCGGAGACTCTTCATAGTTCCTGGACCCTGTGGACCGGAGAATCCGGCGTGGCCACACCGGAGACTCTGGTCTGGGTGCTTGGACCAGAGACTCCGGTCAGTCTCCCGCTGATCTCCGGACCCCCATACAGAAGGTCCTGGGGAGGTTTCTAGAGCCCCCACCAGAGATTCCTAAGAAAACTCCGGACCACACCGGAGACTCCAGTCTAGTCAAGCCGAAGACTCTGGTCTGGAGTTCCTAGAAACTTGCATGTTTTTGTAGGGGTAATTCCGCAAGGCAAGGTCCTTTTCACTTTTCATTATATCAACCTGTAGACATCATCATACTGTAAAATGATCTACGAGTTGTTAACGAACACCAAAACTGATTAAGGCAGTAAATGTACTTTCAATTTGCCCCTTTTTGGTGTTCGATGACAACAAGTGATTTTGCATGAAAATATTTGCAATGAGGTATATAACAGTGTATAATAATGCTCCCCTGACTATGTGCACTAGGATAAAAAAGTAAATCATGCACGACAGGTAATAGATGCTAAGCATAGTTCTCACACAAGTTACAATAGCATAGGAGCAAACATGTCCTCACACACATAGTATCTCACAAACCAAGGCAACATAAAGCAAATAAGGTTCGAGATTCAAACAACAAACATAAAAAGCCAAATTCAAGCCCATGCAAATCCCGATGACAATGTCTTCTCCCCCTTTGGCATCAAAACGCTGAAAAAAGGAAAAGACCTAAGATAGCGCCCCAAAGGATCAATAGTCCTCGTCATCATCATCCCCATCCATATCCTGATCCTCGTCATCCTCCTCCTCATAGTCATCATCACCATCTGTAGCTGCAGGCCCTTTGACGTCAGGGAGAGAAGAAGACGTACCCTGGTACCCAAATCCTGAGGTGACATCAGAGAAGGTCTGCCAATCCACCAAGCTATTTTGTCGGGCATTCCATGCCCCAAAGGAGATTGTATAGTCAGACTCTGTGGAAGGGTGAGCTCCATGCTCGTCGGTGTACTCATCCTCTCCTTCCTCATCCTACGCTTCTCCCTGAGCCTTGATTTCCTTAAGTAGTTTTTCCATGCGACGGTTGCTCATGTAGGAGGCATGTTGTTGCTTGCGTATGTCCACATTCATGCAACAGAGGGTCCTCTCCCAGATTGACGCTTTCTTGACCTTCGCCTGCACATAGTCACGAGTCATGGGTGCATTGGAGGCATTCTTCCTCTGAGCCCTTGGTGGAGAGGGGTCTCTCTCGGAATCAGAAATATCATCCTCCTCTTCCTAAGCCAGTGAGCATCTAGGGGTTGTACCCATGCGTCCTTTCTACTGCAGGGACACAAGAGTATGCTCCATAAGGTTGGGAGGCATAGCAAGCGGAGAATCATGTGCCTGGGTGTTGATGAGCCTCATGACAAGTGGTGCATAGGGAGGGGACTTCTTGTACAATATGGCATGGTGCATCTCCTCAAATATGAAGTCCATGATGTCAATAGGAGCCGTGTCTGCCTCGGTACCAGCTAGGTGAATCTTGTGGGTATGGTATAGTAGGTTGACCAACCCACATCTGATGGCGTCATCATTTCAAGCACTGGGGGAAATGGTATGGCGGAAGATTCTCAACATCAGATTATACAGGGGCTTGAGGACCTTGGACCCAACCACAACTCCTTCACTACCATACAAAGGTGCAAGCTTGTTCTTGTTCTCCCCAAGTGATGCTGAGTGCATACAGTGTTGGAGATATGCCCAAGAGGCAATAATAAAGTGGTTATTATCATATCTTCACACTTATGATAAATGTTTACATACCATGCTATAATTGTATTAACCGGAAACATTAATACTTGTGTGATTTGTAAACTAAAATAAGAGTCCCTAGTAAAGCCTCTTGTTAAACTAGCTTGTTGGTTAATATAAGATCATGGTTTCCTGATCATGAACATAGAGATGTTATTAACAACAGGATCATATCATTAGGAGAATGATGTGATGGACATACTCCTGTAGATAAGCGTAGCATAAAGATCAAGTCATTTCAATAGTTCAATTGCTATATGCTTTCTGATACATAGTAACCTAATTCCTTCGACCATGAGATCATGCATATCACCTTTTCCGGATGGATGCTTTGATGTCATCAAACACCACACCGTAACAGGGTGGCTATAAAGGTGGCATTGAGTGTTCAGAAAGTATTGGTTGAAACACATGGATCAAGAGTGGGATTTGTCCATCCATATGACGGATAGATATACTCTGGGCCCTCTCGGTGGAATGTCATCCAATTAGCTTGCAAGCATGTGACTGGCTCACAAGGGATCACATATCACGGGAACAAGAAAAGAGTACTTATCGGTAACGAGGTTGAACTAGGTATGCAGAGATACCGACGATCATGACCTCGGATAAGTAAACTATCGTGAGACAAAGGGAAATTGGTATCGTATGTAAGTGGTTCATTCGATCGCAAAGTAATCGTAGAAATATGTGGGAGCCATATGAATTTCCAGATTCCTCTATTGGTTATTGTTCGGAGAAGTGTCTCGATCATGTCCGCATAATTCACGAACCGTAGGGAGACACACTTAAGGATTCGACGTTGTTTGAGTAGTTATGGTATTATGAGAAAGAGACCGAATGTTGTTCGGAGTCTCGGATGGGATCCGGGATATCACGAGGTGATCCGGAATGGTCCGGAGAATAAGATTCATATAAGGAAAGTCCCGTTTCGGAGTTCGGAAATGTTTCCGGTGTTTTCATCGGGAATGTTCTAGAAGGTTCCGGATTGTCCGGCACTCCGGGGGGAAGGGGTACATGAATGTGTCATTACATATTGGAATGATTGCATCATGTACTAAGTGTTCTCTCTGTTCCAAATAAAGGATTAAATTGAATCCTAAAACTGAAAAGTCAAATGGCCAGTTTGAAAGTCAAACGGCTAAAACAGGAAACTGTGGGAAACAAGCAAGAGGAGGTTGAAACCGACTTGGGGGAGGAGTCCCTCCTCTCCAAGCCGGCGCACCACCTAGGCCGAGTTGGGGAGGGACTCTCCTCCCTCCCCTTGGCCGCCGGCCCTCTCCACCCATAAAAGGAGGGGCAGGGCCTCCTCCTCTAGACACACAAGTTCCTATCCTCTAAATCTAAACCCTAGCCACAGCCTCCGGTTTAGAGCCGTTTTGGTTTAGAGCTTATAATTGCCCTAGCCTTCGGTTTAGAGCCTTATAATTGGTGTGTCTAATCCCTAGACCACTAAAGCCTCTCTCATACTCCACCATACTCGCTCTGGCTTAAGGCGAAGCCCTGCGAGATCTCCCCTCTACTTCCGGTACCACGCCGTTGTGCTGCCGGAATCGCGAGGAGAGTGCTACAACCTCCGCTGCCTGCTGGAACAAGGGAGAGGAAGGTCTTCGTCGAGTACCGAATGTGTGACCGACTGCGGGAGCGCTGCCGGAACGTGGCGCCGGAAGGATCGTCTACGCGATCTTGAGATCGGAAAGAGTACGACTACATCACCCACGAGAATCTGCTCTCGTTAACCGCTTTGGAATCTTCGAGGGTAAGTTATTCCATCGACTCGTTGCTACAATCTAGTAGATAGATCTTGGCTTTTTGTTTGTATGCGATAGAAATTTTTTGTTTTCCATGCTACAAAACCCTACAGTGGTATCAGAGCCGTGTCTATATGTAGATCTGTAGCACGAGTAGAACACAATGGTCATTGTGGGCGTTGATGCTTTTATTGTTGATTGCTTCTTGTGTACTTTGCATCTTGCGGTATGTTGGGATGAAGCGGCCCGGGCTAACCTTACATGACATCGTTCATGAGACTTGCTCCACGCTTGACATGCAACTTGTATTGCATAAGTGGCTTTGCGGGTGCCTGTTTCTCCTAGCATAGTTAAGATCCAATTTACAACGGGTGATTAACAATACTAGTATCAATGTTGTGGTTCTTGTTCGTAAGTTAGAACGACACTTATTGAAAGCCCCAAACCACGTAAAATATGCAAAGAAAGTAAAGGCGTCTAACTGTGTTTTGCAGGGGTGTGCAGTGATGTGATATGGCCATGATTTTGATTATATAATGTATGCAATGTTCCTTATTGTAAGTCGGCAACCGGCAGGAGCCATATGGTTGTCTTTATTTTCTGTTAAGACCCGTGTGTCTATTCAAAGTAGTTGTAATAGTTGAAGCCGGTGGACGACAACCATGGAGCAGCGTCATTGACCTTGATGCAATGCCGGTAATGATGGAGATCATGTTCGTGCTTGAAGATGGAGATCGGAAGCACAAAGAAGAAAGGCCATATCATATCACATATTATGAATTGCATGTGATGTTAATCCTTTATGCATCTTGTATTGCTTAGTAGACGACGGTAGCATTATAAGATGATCCCTCATGCACATGAATTTCAAGTCATAAAGTGTTCACCCTTAGTTAGCACCGTTGCTAAAGCTTGTTGTTTCGAAGCACCACGTGATGATCGGGTGTGTTAGATTCTGCAAGTGTATACAACGTGAGTAAGCTAGATTTGCTCATGCGGAAACTAAGGTTTGATCTTGACGAGCCTAGCATGTACAGACATGGTCTCGGAACACGGAATACCGAAAGGTAGAGCATGAATCATATAGTAGATATGATGAACATGTCGATTGTTCGCCATTGAAACTATATCAACTCTCGTGATGATCGGTTTTGATATGGTGGATTTGGTTCGTGTGATCACTAAAACAATGAGAGGGATATTGTTTTGAGTGGGAGTTCACCTAGATTAATTTAATTATTAATTAGAACTCAATTTATCATAAACTAAATCAAAGTGAATTTGCATAGTTGTTGTAGTCATTGGCATCCGTTTACCACCTTGCGCTTAGTTATAATTGAGATGATAGAACTATAGAATTCTGGTTAGTTACTTTACGAACTGGTATCGTATTGTTTTGAAGTGTTAATCTAAAGTTTAAAAGTCCTATTGCAAACTTTCAGTAAGTTCCGGTTACTCCATGAAGTTTAATAATTAGTATTAAATCAAGAGTAACAATTCCAAGTGTTAGTATATAAGTATCATGTTTGTCTCCATGATTCTTGATATTCAAAGGATTCTCTTAATATCAAGGTTATCTAGGATCTGAAAGAGTTGTTTCAGAAACCATGATGTGTGGAAGATATTGTGATATCTGAAACGAAGTTTTGGTTGCAACATGATAGAGTATAATATGGCAAAGTTCATGTTCTCATATTTTGATGAGAATTTGCAAAGGGTTGTAGACACTTGTTGTCCTAATCCTCCAAAAGGTTTTGGATAGCAACATTATACTCGTAATTCATCGTTATAAGCTAAAGGTAGTTTGATCATGGACGATTCCATGATAAGGATGAATATTTGATGTAGGTAAAATGTTTACTACACCAAGAGATTACTAAATAAAGGAATTTGAAAGAACACCAAACATTTGACGATGGTGATCTACTTCAAAGTGCAAGTCCAAAGACATTGGTATTTGACTATACATGTTTTGGACTATGTGTCATATGTATGACTCCACTATTGATGTTGATAGATTCTTTCAAACAGAAAAGGAAATATTGAAAGAAAATCTCATAAGTATATGGCAGAAAGTAAAAGACTAGAATTGTTCAGCTTAAGTATATAGATGATATACATGTTATGGCTATATTCTTTGCTTATTAAACAATGTGGTTCTCAAGTATTTGATACTGAATTTGTTGGTGTGAATCGTCATACGAAACAACACAATTCATGAACTACAATGGCCTAAGTAACTAGCAAAAGAATATGTGATGATGTTCATTGAGAACAAATAAAGGGTTATTGGGTTGCTCGTTAAACATCAAAGCTTGCCTTCAAGATTTGTTTTATCAGGTATTATGAGAACAAAAGGGTTGTTCAAATAATTTCCGTAATTCATAAAAGATGGATGATTCACAAATCTCGTTGGAGAAATCACATCCATAAAACTAGTGCTAAAAATGTCGAAAGACAAATTGATTGAAATATCACTTAGGAAGTGATATCGCCGTTTAAATTATATTGGAAAGAAAACATGAAGAAACTCCATGTGGATGGAATTTTGGAGTTTTTTGATTTTGATCAAATAACGCTTGTGAAACTTTCCTAGAGATAATTAAAACTTCGTTCATAGGCCAAAAGGGAACGAATGACTAGCTTATTTGAACTTGTACATATTGTTGTAGAAAGTCCATTATGTGTAGTCAAGAGCGATGAATTTCAACTTCATATGCTTTCTCCGAAAATTTGAGTGAATATATGAATATTTACTTAATAAGGATAAAGTATGAAACACTTGAAAAGTTCAAAGACTTTCAAGATGAAGTGCAAAATCATTGTAACAAGAATATGAATAGTTTATGATAAGATCATAAAGGAAGATATTTAAGTTACAAGTTTAGCATAATACCTAAGATTTAAGGAATCGTTCCATGGATTTGCATTTCCGAAACACCATAAGAGTATGGAACGTTCGAGATATGTAATTAAACCTTGTTGGACATGGTTAGATCAAAGGTATAATTCATAAAACTGCCATTATATTTTAAAGATTAAAAGCTTTAGAGATTACCGTTTTTCCACTGAAAAGAGCTCCATCATAATCCGTTGAAATGACACCATATCAAGTTATGGTTTGGGATAAAACCCAAGTAGTCCTTTCTTAAAACATTGGTATGCTATGCATAAGAAAGATGTGTGCAACCAAAGTCGGATGAACCTGTCTTTGTATAACTGTTAAGTATTCCTCCATAAACACCGGAGACAAAAGTGTTTGTTGCTTAGAACATTAAGTTTCTTTGAGAAGGAATTTTTCGTGAAAAGTTAAGTGGGAGGACAATAGAACTTTGATAAGGTTAAAAGAACCTTAGCTATATGTGCAAAGTTGCGCAGCGCCGAAAAGTGTTCCGGAGTTAGCAAACAATGCTCATGGCTCGCGTACTTCAAAGGTTGTGGTCACGGAGATCTAAGTTCCTATTGAAACGAGTAGGTCGGATGAACAATCAAATACCAAGATTTGAGAGTTAAATCATTATTTAACAATAATGATCCGACTACATGCAAAGAAGCGATGATGAGCCCTGACTCTGTCAAATGGCTTGAAACCATAAAATCCGTGATAGTTCCATGCACGAGAAATCAAGTTTTGAACTTGAAAGACCCTCGAGAAAGGTGTAAGACCTTACAGTTGTGTCTGGATCTATAAAGAAATAGACATGGATGTTTTACATCTATGAAATAGTCGACATGTTGGGAAAGAGTTCACAACAATGTTCAAAGGTTGAATATGACAAGATTTGATCTTTCATAGTGATATTTAGTCTAGACAGATTAATGTAGCAACCACTACATATAATTTGTTATATGGTAGTTGAATAAACAAAACAAGTTCTTCTAATAGAATCGTTACCTAGGACATGTGCATAACACGGTCCATAGGGTTTTGTTAATTCAAAGGATGCTAAAAGCATATGCAAACTTCAATGGTTAAAGTGAGCATCGCGGAGTTGGAATCTTCACTGTGATGAAACTGTTAAAGGAGTTTAAAAGTTCATTAGAGACGATGAAGATGCTTGCATTTGCAAGAAATTAAGTGGGAGCGCTAAGACATGTTTCTAATACATTATGTGGAAGACATATTGTTGATTGGAAATAATGTATCTTTTATTAACACATATTAAGAATTTCATCCCGATGAAAGACTTAGGCAAAACCCAAATATTTGGCATCAATAGACGCTAATATGGTTGTGCCAGAAGTACATAGACAAGATATTGAATGAGTTCAATATAGAAACTACAAGAGAGGTTCTTGTCGCACAGAAACGATTGAATGTGTTCAATATTGATGATATATTCAAGTGTATTGACACTTGGTAAGTGAAACAAAGATTCAAGTATAGATTGATACTTGATGTATGAAATCACAAAGAGTATTTATATCAATCATACTGTGATATGTACAAATCCAGATATGTCCTATGCTTTAAATGTTGTGAGCATATACCAGAATGATTCATAAAATGATCATTGGACAATAGTAAGGATATTCTTATGATCTTTTGGAAGAACTAAGAGTATATTATTTGTAGAAGTGAAAAATAGATGGTTAGTTCATTGTAAAAGTACTACATTGATACTAGTTTTGTCACAAAGTACTAATTAAGTTTATCTCAATCTAAACTAAGGGTGGCACAATATAATGGAAAGTGAGTTCCATAATGGATTTGGATGAGTTCCAAAGTTAAGACATTGTGACCGATACTACAACAAAAGGCTAAGTATATGACTGCTATTTTAGCAGCAAAAGAGGGCATTTGTGTCAAGTAGTTTGTTATCAAACTAGGTGTAGTTCACAGTGGGATAATACTATGAAGATATATTGTACGACAATATTATCAACATGGTTTTAACCCCAAAGAACTAAAGGTCACACCAAAGGACCAAATTTGTACGAAGCCATCTCATTAGAGAATGAGTGATGCGTAGAGACGCAAAGACATGCAATTACACACGGATCTGGAAGTGTCAGATCCGGAGATCAGTTGACCACTAGCAATCATGTAACACCGGAAAGCCATAGGTGTTGAATACACAAAGGTTTGAAACTAGATTATTGACTCTAGTGCAAGTGGGAGACTGTTGGAGATATGCCCAAGAGGCAATAATAAAGTGGTTATTATCATATCTTCACACTTATGATAAATGTTTACATACCATGCTATAATTGTATTAACCGGAAACATTAATACTTGTGTGATTTGTAAACTAAAATAAGAGTCCCTAGTAAAGCCTCTTGTTAAACTAGCTTGTTGGTTAATATAAGATCATGGTTTCCTGATCATGAACATAGAGATGTTATTAACAACAGGATCATATCATTAGGAGAATGATGTGATGGACATACTCCTGTAGATAAGCGTAGCATAAAGATCAAGTCATTTCAATAGTTCAATTGCTATATGCTTTCTGATACATAGTAACCTAATTCCTTCGACCATGAGATCATGCATATCACCTTTTCCGGATGGATGCTTTGATGTCATCAAACACCACACCGTAACAGGGTGGCTATAAAGGTGGCATTGAGTGTTCAGAAAGTATTGGTTGAAACACATGGATCAAGAGTGGGATTTGTCCATCCATATGACGGATAGATATACTCTGGGCCCTCTCGGTGGAATGTCATCCAATTAGCTTGCAAGCATGTGACTGGCTCACAAGGGATCACATATCACGGGAACAAGAAAAGAGTACTTATCGGTAACGAGGTTGAACTAGGTATGCAGAGATACCGACGATCATGACCTCGGATAAGTAAACTATCGTGAGACAAAGGGAAATTGGTATCGTATGTAAGTGGTTCATTCGGTCGCAAAGTAATCGTAGAAATATGTGGGAGCCATATGAATTTCCAGATTCCTCTATTGGTTATTGTTCGGAGAAGTGTCTCGATCATGTCCGCATAATTCACGAACCGTAGGGAGACACACTTAAGGATTCGACGTTGTTTGAGTAGTTATGGTATTATGAGAAAGAGACCGAATGTTGTTCGGAGTCTCGGATGGGATCCGGGATATCACGAGGTGATCCGGAATGGTCCGGAGAATAAGATTCATATAAGGAAAGTCCCGTTTCGGAGTTCGGAAATGTTTCCGGTGTTTTCATCGGGAATGTTCTAGAAGGTTCCGGATTGTCCGGCACTCCGGGGGGGAAGGGGTACATGAATGTGTCATTACATATTGGAATGATTGCATCATGTACTAAGTGTTCTCTCTGTTCCAAATAAAGGATTAAATTGAATCCTAAAACTGAAAAGTCAAATGGCCAGTTTGAAAGTCAAATGGCTAAAACAGGAAACTGTGGGAAACAAGCAAGAGGAGGTTGAAACCGACTTGGGGGAGGAGTCCCTCCTCTCCAAGCCGGCGCACCACCTAGGCCGAGTTGGGGAGGGACTCTCCTCCCTCCCCTTGGCCGCCGGCCCTCTCCACCCATAAAAGGAGGGGCAGGGCCTCCTCCTCTAGACACACAAGTTCCTATCCTCTAAATCTAAACCCTAGCCACAGCCTCCGGTTTAGAGCCGTTTTGGTTTAGAGCTTCTAATTGCCCTAGCCTTCGGTTTAGAGCCTTCTAATTGGTGTGTCTAATCCCTAGACCACTAAAGCCTCTCTCATACTCCACCATACTCGCTCCGGCTTAAGACGAAGCCCTGCGAGATCTCCCCTCTACTTCCGGTACCACGCCGTTGTGCTGCCGGAATCGCGAGGAGAGTGCTACAACCTCCGCTGCCTGCTGGAACAAGGGAGAGGAAGGTCTTCGTCGAGTACCGAACGTGTGACCGACTGCGGGAGCGCTGCCGGAACGTGGCGCCGGAAGGATCGTCTACGCGATCTTGAGATCGGAAAGAGTACGACTACATCACCCACGAGAATCTGCTCTCGTTAACCGCTTTGGAATCTTCGAGGGTAAGTTATTCCATCGACTCGTTGCTACAATCTAGTAGATAGATCTTGGCTTGTTTGTTTGTATGCGATAGAAATTTTTTGTTTTCCATGCTACGAAACCCTACATACAGTGCCCAACATGAGTGGGCACACCCTGAAAAGTCTCGGAGATAACATCAGCAAAGTCAAATAATGTAGCGGTGCAGTGATGATCTCCTATCATCCATGTCATTGTCTTGGCTTGGTCAGTCCCAAACACCACTGCGGCATATAACTGCTGCACAAGAGTGATTTTGTAATCCTGGCGGAACTCCATCAGACCAAATAGCCCTAGCTTCTCAGAAATCCATAGTGCATCAGTGAAGTATGTGTTGTGTTTCATCTGCTCAATACTCATATACTTCTGGGGGAACAAAGGTGACTTGGTGAGCTTGCTGTAAATCACTTTCATGAACACAGCTTGCTCCTTCCTCCAATAGCATGGGTCATCGCTGGTCCGTGGCAAGTCATAGAACAGTGTCTTACGCAGCTCACAACACTCCTTCTTTGACATGCGGGCCAAAGATTGGAGATTGTCGTACTTTTCCCTCTTGGTACGTTTCTCTTCCTCAATATGCTCATTCTCCCTCCTCATGTATGCTGCATCACATGCCTGTTGTTTGCGGTTGGACGGGGGCACAATATACTGACCCTCAGACTCATCATATCGTGGATCAACCCTCTTTGACTTGTCCTTGGTGCGAGGGGGACAACGAGAACCAGAACCCGTGAACAACAATTAAGGAGATAGCATGGAGGTAAGCATATATGTCCTAGAAATTCAACACAAGAGCCTCAAGGCTTTACTGGATGTGCTAGATTCATTTCACACCGGAGTCTCCGTAGTGCATACCAGAGTTTCTAGCTCAGATCAGAGTCTCCGGCCCGGAGGACCAGAGTCTCCGGCCTGGGGACCGGAGTCTCCGGTCGGGAAAGTCGGGCATGCAAAAGGAGGCCTCGGGATACAGTGAATCTAATAGATTGGGCAAAGTACTGAGGCTAATGTGATAGTGTGCACGCTCACAAGTGATTCCAATGGGCCAAATCAGTACAAATCCTCAAACCAACAAGGGATGAACCCTAAGTGCAAAAGATGAGGAGAGGTACCAGATCTGTCTATTGGATCGATTCCACCGGTGGGAAGGGCCCAAGGGTGGAGAGGAAGATGTTGGCCGACGGCATGGCGGATCCGGGGCTTCGTGACCTCCGGGGCAGCGATTTGGAAGGGGAGGCGACGGGTATGAGAGGAGAGGTCGGGGTGGAAGAATGAAACTGTTTGTTTCAGATCACCCCGGCCTCCCTTGAGTGGATCCCGAAAACTGTCTGGATCGGAGACTCCGTTCTACACCGGAGACTCCGGCCTACACCAGAGACTCCAGTGTGAGAACATCGAAGACTGCAGTCCTCCTCGACCAAAAATGCCAGGTTTGATTTTTTGGAGACATACATGAGAGATAGAGTGTTTAAGACAAGGGATATGCTTGGTTTAAGATGTCAAACTATGAAGAATTCAGAAAAACCATAGAAATCAACTAAAATGTCCAATAGAGCTCCAAAAAAAATGAACCAAGAACCAACTCTTCAAATAAGAAGAGGGCGGTGGCCGAGGCCAACATGTAAGAGTTTGTGGCATGACACTGCGAAGAATTATCCTTGGGTTCATAGCCACTACTCATGAATGAAGCTCACATATCACAAAATGATATTAAGAGAATTGAATTTCTTAATGTTGGCATTATGGGGGGAGGGATAGCCCAATGTATTAGGACCGCACTCCCCCTATCTCCATTCCTGCACCTAAACCAAATAAGGGTCAATACATAGGTGAGTATGCAAGGTGATCAAGTCAAGCTCCTTGAATCTTTGATATTTATTTCATTCCTCAAGTAGCAAAATCTTTCTTCATAAAGTGGCTTCGTGAAAATGTCGACAAGTTGGTCTTTGGTTGACACATAGGATAGCTCAATATTACCTCGAGCAACATGATCTCTAATGAAGTGATGACGAATATCAATATGCTTTGTCCTTGTGTGATCCACCGTGTTGTAAGCAATATTGATAACACTTTAATTGTCACAAAGAAGAGGCACTTTGTCACAATGGACACCCTATTCCTTTAAAGTTTGCCTCATCCATAGCAATTGGGTACAAGCACTAGCGGTGCCACATACACGGCTTCGGCGGTGGAGAGAGAAATACAATTTTGCTTCTTAGAAGACCAACACACCAAGGACCTACCAAGGAATTGGCAAGACCCGGAGGTTGATTTTCTATCATCCTTATCACCAGCCCAATCCAAGTACGTGTATCCACAAAGAGAGAATGTTGATCCTCGAGGATACCAAATACCATAGTTTGGGGTATGAACCAAATATCGAAAGATTCTTTTGACCGCCATCAAATGGCTTTCTTTAGGATCAGCTTGATATCTTGCACACACTCCTACACTCAACACAATATCGGGTTTAGATGCACAAAGGTAAAGCAAAGAACCAATCATATACCAGTATACCTTTTGATCCACATCTTTACCATTTGGCTTGGTTGAAGAATGTTCCTCCTCTTACTTGCTTGATCTCAAAACCAAGAAATACTCTCAATTCCCCCATCATAGACATCCGAAACCTATTAGTCATAAGCTTTGATAATTCATCATTAAAATCTTTGTTAGATGAGCCAAAGATAATATCATCAACATTTATTTGGCATACAAAATTCTGTCCATTGACCTTCTTAGTAAAAAGAGTGGGATCGATTTTCCCAACCTCAAACCCACGGTCTATCAACAACTCTCTAAGGTGCTCATACCACGTGTGTGGGGCTTGTTAGAGCCCATAGAGCGCCTTATCAAGTTTGTAGACATGGTTTGGGAAGTTGGGATCCTTGAACCCTGGGGGTTGCTTTACATATACCAAATCATGCAATGGATAATTAAGAAATGAACTTTATACATCCATTTTTTGTAATTTAAAGTTATGATGTGCCGCGTAAGCAAGAAGGATACGGATGGACTCAAGGCGAGCCACGGGTGCATATGTCTCTCCATAATCAATGCCTTCAATTGATGACCCACAAGTATAAGGGATCGCAACAGTCTTCGAGGGTAGTAAAGCCCAATTTATTGATTCGACACATGGGGAGCCAAAGATTATTTATAAGTCTTAACAACTGAGTTGTCAATTCAGCTACACCTAGAAATAGTCTTGCTCACAGTAGTTTATCAGTAGCGATAGTTTTTTAGTAGCAATAGCAAAGTAACAACAACAGTAAAACAAAGGCAGTAGTAACAATAGTAGCAAACAACAGGGTTTCAGTACAGTAGGCATAGGGATGGATGGACGAGCGTTGCATGGACAAGACTATTCATGTAATATCAAGACCTAGGGCATTTGCAGATAAATAAGTTAAATCATACAAGTACTAAATAATCATAGGCATGTGTTCCATATATAGTCATACGTGCTCGCAATGAGAACTTGCACAACATCTTTTGTCCTGCCAGCCCATTGCAGCGGTGCCTCAAGGGAATCTACGGGCAATTAAGGTACTTCTTTTAATAGAGTACTGGAGCAAAGCATTAACACTCCATGAACACACATGATCCTCACACCACATCCATCCCCTCCAGTTATCCCGATTTCTGTCACTTTGGGGCCTCAGGTTCCGGACAATGATATGTGCAAACAACTTGCAGGTAAGATCACAACCAATAATATCATCATGAATCAATAACATGTTCAGATCTGAGATCATGGCACTCGGGACCTAGTGACAAGCATTAAGTATAACAAGTTGCAACAATGTCAAAAAGCACTAACGGTAGAAACTAGGCACCATGCCCTAACAATCTTATGCAATTACATGATAGATCTCATCCAATCCCTACCATACCCATAGCCTACAACGGGTATTACTCACTCATGGATGGGGGAATCATGGATGGTTGATGGAGAGGCGTCTATGATGATGATGGCGATGATCTCCTCCAATTCCCCGTCCTGGCAGGGTGCCAGAACGGAGTTTCTGGTTCCGAATCGCGGTTTCTGGTGGTGGCGGCGCAACGAAACTCTATCTGAAAAAATGTCAAACTCCCGTCTGTTTTTAGGTCAGAGGTCTTATGTAAGCGAAGGGGGAGACCGAGGGGGTGCACGAGGTGGCCTCACCACCCATAGGCGCGGCCTGGCCTGGCCCGCGTGGCCAGGGGGTGTGGGCCCCTCGTGGCCCTCCTCCGTCTCGTCTTCTGGCTCCGTGAGTCTTCCGGTAAAATAGGAGTTTTGCGATATTTTCCGGGATTTTTCCTAAAAGTTTATTTTCTGCACAAAAACAAGACACCAAAGAAATTCTGCTGAAAACAGCGTCAATCCGTGTTAGTTGTGTCCAAATCACACAAATTAGAGGAGAAACAATAGAAAAAGTGTTCGGGAAAGTAGATACGTTTTGGACGTATCAACTCCCCCCAAGCTTAGCTTATTACTTGTCCTCAAGCAATTCAATTGAAAACTGAGTGCGATAAAAGAACTTTCACGAACACATTTGCTTCATTTGATGTATATAATCTCAGCATATGATCAATACTTAGACAATTCATAATAAGCAGTATGCAAATAAGTCTACTCAATAGTCATGCAAGCAATGAAGAGATTCCAACACAATAATAATAAGTAGCATGAAACATAAGGATAAGCAACATTGTAATGCTCATAAGAAGGTATGATAGAGTGGTATCTCGCTTGCCTTCGATTGTGGAGCAAAACATAAATGCCAAGGCACCTCCGAAGTTCAAGTAAAGACTAGAAGTAAATATATTGATACGTCGGAAACGTATCTATAATTGTTTACGTTCCATGCTAGTTTAGTATCTACTTTGCTTTTCTTTGTCCACGCTTTGAGGTGTTTTTATATGTTTTTTGGAACTAACCTATTAACAAGTTACCATAGTGCCGGTTGCCTGTTTTCTTCCTTTTTTTGGTTCCAGAAAGGCAAAAAATCAATATTCTTCGAATTGGACGGGACAAAAGCCAAAGTCAATATTTTAACGTGGGCAACACAAAGCCAGGATACGAGACGGAGGAGGCTCACCAGGGGGCCACACCCCCTGGCCGCGCGGGTGGGCCCACCCCACGCCTGGGGGGTGCAGCCGCCCTGGTGGCCCCCTGCCTCCCCTCTTCGCCTATAAGAAGCCCCCGATGCAGAAACCCTAGGCACCCGATCAAAATTTCATGAAACCGTCTGTAGCCGCCACCACCATCGTCCCTAGATTAGGGGGGATCTGAAGCTCTTCCCGGCACCCTGCCGGAGAGGAGATTATCCTTGAGGTCTTCTTCTTCATCATGCCAGCCTCCGGTATGAAGCGTGAGTAGTTCCACCTTGGACTAAGGGTCCATGTAGTAGCTAGATGGTTGTATCTCCTCCTTTGTGCTTTCATGTATAGATCTTGTGAGATCCGTTCATGATCAATATCTAACCTATTTGTAATTATGCATGTTGTGTTTGCGGGGATCCGATGGATATTGAGATTACTATGTCAGATTGATAAATGGTTTTGTCTTATTGATTCTATCATGTCTGTGTTGTTTGTGATCTTGCATGCTCTCCGTTGTTAGTAGATATCTTGGCCAAGTAGTTGCTAGTGACTCCAAGAGGGGGTATTTATGCTCGATAGTGGGTTCATGCCTCTAGTTTCCAAGGGAAGTGACAGAAATCTCTTCGGTTGTAGATGTGTTGTTGCCACTAGGAAGAAACCAATGGTCTCTTGTTCATGGAACAAGTAGATTGTTTACCTTACACACTTTGCTTAAAGCAGTTGTCTGTTGCTTGCAACTTAATACTGGAGGGGGTTCGGATGATAACCTGAAGGTGGACTTCTAGTCATAGATGCAGTTGGATGGCGGTCTATATATATTGTTGTATTGCCCAATCGAATCTCATAGGATCTTTTGTCTAGTATTGCATTGTTATGCCTTGCTCAGTCCTGTCAATTGCCTTGTTGTAATTTGTTTACCCAGCATGCCATGTTTGTTTATCTAAGGAGAGCACCTCTAGTGAACTATGGACCCGGTCCAATCTTTACCATTGATACATCTTCCACTGTTACTGTTTACTTGCTGCAAACCATCATCACCTTCTACACCATAAAGTTAATCCTTTGTTACAGCAACCAGTGAGATTGACAACCTCACTGTTGGTTGGGGCAAAGTCTTGAGTTTGTGTTGTGTAGGTTTCCATGTTGCTTGAAACACCTTTGAGGCATTTCCTTCCTCCTACTGGTTTGATAACCTCAGTTTCTTACTGAGGGAAAACTTGCTGCTGTGATGTATCATACCTTTCTCTTGGGGTTTCCCAATGGGGCGTTCAACACGCATCAAGACTTTCTGGCGTCGCTGCTGGGGAGGTTAAGGACGTATTCACGAGGGGAGTCTTCCTCAACCTTTCTATTTACTTTGTTTTTAGTTTTCTTAATTTCTTTTGCTTGGTTTTGTTTGCCTCTTTTTATCAAAAACTCCAAAAAAATAGTTTAGTTTGGTTTACTTTCTCTTATCAAAAACACAAAAAAATTAGTTCCTGCTCTAGCTGCTGCTGTTTTTGGCCTGCTCCACTTTTGCCAAAATGAACTCTGCTGAGAACACCAAGTTGTGTGACTTCACTAGCACAAACAACAATGATTTCCTTAGCACTCCTATTGCTCCACCTCCTCCTGATGCTACCTTCTATGAAATTAAGCCTGCTTTGTTGAATCTTGTGATGAGAGAGCAATTTTCTGGTGCTAGTTCTGATGATGCTGCTGCCCATCTCAATAGCTTTGTTGAACTTTGTGAAATGCAAAAGTATAAGGATGTAGATGGAGATATTATTAAGCTCAAGCTGTTTCCTTTATCCTAGAGAGGAAAAGCTAAAGAATGGTTGCTATCCTTGCCTAGAAATAGTATTGATTCTTGGATTAAGTGCAAGGATGCTTTTATTAGAAAGTACTACCCTCCTGCTAAGATTATATCTATGAGAAGTGACATCAAGAAATTTAAACAACTTGATAATGAACATGTTTCTCAAGCTTGGGAAAGAATGAAATCTTTGGTTAAGAATTGTTCCACTCATGGACTCACTGCTTGGATGATTATCCAGACTTTTTATGCAGGTTTGAACTTCTCTTCAATAAACCTGTTGGATTCAGCTGCTGGAGGTACCTTTATGGGCATAACTTTGGGTGCTGCAACAAAACTCCTTGATAATATGATGGTTAATTACTCTGAATGGCACACTGAGAGAGCTCCACATGGTAAGAAGGTAAATTCTGTTGAAGAAACCTCCTCTTTGAGTGATAAGATTGATGTTATTATGGCTATGCTTGTTGGGAAAGCTCCTTTAGATCCAAATAATGTTCCCTTAGCCTCTTTGGTTGATCAAGAAGAGCAAGTTGATGTAAACTTCATTAGAAACAACAATTTTGGCAACAATACTTATGGTAATAACTATAGGCCTTATCCACCTAATAATGGAAATGCTTACCATGGTAGATCTGGAATGCCTAGTGAAGATAGGATTCTAGAAGTTTAAAGATTCACTAAAAACTTTATGAAGATGAAATATGAGCAAAACAAGATATTCACTAAAACTATGGAAGAACAATCTGTTATCTTGAAAAACATTAGTCATCATCTTGAGAATATGAATAGATAAATTCCTAGTTTACAGTCAAAAAATTTGAGTGCTGAGAAGAATATTTCCTCTTTATCTGAAACATAGCCCCCTTAATTAATAAAATTGCTGCTAAACTTGAAACCATGGAAAGTACCTTTGCTCCTACTCATGCCATACAAGTTACTATTGATGAAAATGTTAGACTGTTAGACCAACTTCATGCTAAGTGGGAAAGGGAAGATGAAATTGATAGAAACAATAGTGTGTGCACCATCACCACTAAACCACAAGAAGTCCCTATTCCTCCTCCTACAATGCCTAAGCCTAATGAGTTTACTACTAGTGATGCTAAGTTTGATTTTGATATAGATGGTTACAATATTTTTGAAGTGATTTTGTGTCAACACCCGGATTTTTCAATCCTAGATGCCTGTTATTCCATACATTGCAATCCCAGGATTACCATTTTTGCGAGACATAACAGAATTGGATACCATAGTACATCATCCATTACAAACGATACATAAGTTCTTACACAAATAGGGATCTCATGATCCAGTTCTTAATACAACATCAAGCAGCGGAATACGTAATAATAACGGTAGCGTAGGCGAAGCTCCATCTTCGGGGTCACAGGCAATGCTGACGATGGGAGATGATCCTAGTTGTCGTAACCTTCCTGGGGTCCATCCTCCAGGTACTCCTCTTCATAGTCTGGCCATGGGAATAGCCAGGGACAAAGCCATGAGTACTCTTTAAGTACTCGCAAACTAATACTAACAGGTAAAAGGGGTTTTTGGATAATAGGACACTAGGCTCTAGGGTTGTTTTGCAAAAAGCCAGATTTATCTCTACTAAGTTTAGAAGCAACAAATGCTAGTTGAAAGTTTTATAGCACCTAAGTGGGAACTTGTAATTCAGATCACAACCCTGTTGTGGTCAAGTCAAAGTCTCAATTCATTTCACAAGTCATTTTGAAAAGTCTGACGGGGGAACAGTATGGCCACTCCAACTGTCCATAACCGCGGACGCGGCTATTCGAATAGTTTGACACTCTGCGGAGATTGTACACTTTCACCACAGCATTCGATACATCCGCCAGGAACAAATCCTGAATTCACCATACTCAGTATGCGGATAATCAATCCTAACCTTTCAATTACACGCCCTAGTATAAGCACCTCTCCTGTGAGTTTGGCCGCCCAACCATGACCAACTGTCATCTTGGGTACTGCACAGGTGGACAATCTTCACAAGATAGCCTCAGCTCAGACCTTGGCTGTGAGGGAACTAATACTAAGGTATATAAGTTTCCAGTCAAGCCCTACCCAATATTTGGGTATTGTGGTTGTACGATAAAATTGGAATGGTATCGCATCCAGACAACCATCAGTTTTAAAAAGGGCTAAGGCACATGCCTCAACATTTTCATCACCAAAACCATCAGGTGTTCGGAAACACATGTCCAAAACATTTCAATAGAATGATCCATCATTCCAAGGTTTTCATAACCATTTTTCCACCAAGTACTCCCATCTAAAGTTGATCAAGTTTTATGCTTAGCACTAGCATCTATAGGTGGGGGTAAGCAATAATGAGGGGTGGTAAACTAGGGGAGTTCTAACTAAGTTCAATCTCATGCCTTAAGATGACATCAAGATTATCTAGCTTAGGCCAAATTTTATGCTCTCCATGCAACCTTCAAATATATTTCTAATATCTATAATTCACTTAAGTAAACTCTAAGTAATAGCTTTGATAAAGAAATAAAGTATAAAGCTTGCAAGTAAAAACTAGGATTGGTCTGTCAAGTGGGTATGATCACATATGCTTAAGGAATATAGTAGTCATAGTAACAAGTAGGGGTTTGTTGCATCAGTAGGGTATCTTGCAAGTGGTAGCTTGCACATTCACTACTAGTATTAGGCTTGCATCAGTGTCAATATAAGCTTGCATTGGTATAGTATCAGCTTACTAAGTTAATAGCTTGCAAGTATTGGCTTGCCTTGTGCAGAGCAGTGGTTGAAGTTCTCCTCGGCTTCTTCTTCGTAGAATCCTCCTTCCTCCTCGTATCCTTGGTCGGTACTAGCGTCTATAAATAAATATGAGGTACACAATCACCAAACAATACTTAACTACTTGCAATCATCACACACAAGGATCCTATAGATGATCTAGCATCATCTCTAACATTACAAGATTAAAGCTTGGTTTAATTCCTTTTTATTTCTAGAAAAGTAATTTCTACTCATTGAAAAACTACTTAAGATTTAATATTCTTCAAACCAAACATGGGATCATGTTGACACATGTCATCACCACATATTGTAGTCCAAGGAAATGTGATTTAAAGTGGTGTCACAATTTAATAAGGTTTTACCCTTTTATTTTAATTAATTAATGTGTCTAGAAATGCTTATGTAGCATTCTTTTATTATTTGAATATTATTTCTGCAAGTAAACCTATATATTTTTATATATTCTGATAGGTATGGTTAAATGTGATTTTTGAGAGTTGGAATCAACTCAAAAGCTATGATGGTTTAAATTTGAAAAATGTTTGAATGCAGAAAAGCTTCTGCCTTGTTATTTTTACCACGGGTGATCTATAGATCCAAATGACTTGAACCCAACGGGCTTGGATTCAGCATTCCCAGACCTTTCTAAAAAAATTGGTTTCATTCAATTTAATGCACTGAATCGATCTGGGTTGAATTTTGAAGTTGGGTACAGAAGTGAGTTTGAAATAAAATAGAAAAGGTTTAATTTGAATAACTGGGCTGCGCGGGAAAAGTTAACGGACCGGCCTGCTAAGCGCAGTGCTCCCGCGGGCTGCTTAAGTGGGTGTCCCCACTCGTCAGTGAGACAGGGGGGTGCGAAGTGGTACGAGGCAACGTGGGTCCTTCGATCTGATTCTAATCCAACGGCTGGGAGTCATCGTCGACGCGAGGCAACGCCGGCGAGAAAGAAACCTAGCGCGGCCAGTGAGGGGTGCTGGGGGCTCACCGGGGTACAGGCGAGGGTCGGCGAGGCGGGCGAACGACGAAGTCGACGACGGCGAACTCAGGGGTGGTCGCGACAGCTCCTGGGGTGGACGAAATCGATGGCGCCCTTCTTATCCAGAGGCGGCGGGCTCCGGTGAAATTCCGGCGAGGTGGTGCTCGCCTTGCTCCGGGAATGGTGTGGCACGATCAGTGAGAAGAGGGGAGTGAGGTGGTGTTAAGAAATCGACTGGGGGTGGCCTCTATTTATAGTCAAGCGAGGGGACCGATGGGGCGCACTGTGAGCTCGTCGGGGGCAATGTTACAGGCGGCTATTGGCATGGGCGATGGTAGGGGACGGTGCGGTGTTCCCTGGCGATGCTCAACGACATGGTTTTGAGGCGTGGGGCGGTGTGGCTTGGTCTGGAACATGCGACGCTCTGCGCGGCAGAGGCGGCGTCTTCGACGGCGAGCGGTGGCTGTGCGGCACGGGGCGGCGAACGAGGATGTCTGGCGGTCTCCTGGGTCGGTGGGGATTGTGTATGCACGCGGCGAGGGCGGCGCACGGTCTGTGGGCTTTGGTCGAGGGTGGCGCTCTGGCACACGCTCGTCATGTTGCTGGCGAGGTTGGCATGGTTCATGCGTGTGGTCTAGGGCTTGGCAACGCTCGCGGCTGGGACAGGGAGTGGCGGTGGACGGTGGGCTGCCTCCTAGACATGCTGGCTAGGCTTGCTTATCTTCCTAGCTTGCTGTCGACATGGGGGTGACAAGGTTGGCTTTGGCTGTTCACCATTGATGGTAATGCCAAGCTCACAGTGGTGCTAGTGTTTAGTTAATCTTGCTAGATGATCTACTGAGCTGGTTGTGAGCTATAGAGGGAACCAGTTAGGCAAGAATCACTGCTCACAATAGTGTTTAGATTTTGTATGATTTGTGTCTGCAACCTGTTTGATGAAATGGCCGCATGAAATCAAGTTTTGAATTTTGAAAAGATTTTTGGTGGGTTTGCTAGATTGGTGCTGGTGAGTCTGCAGATGCTTGGGTTTTGAAAGTTGAGCTTGTTTGAGTGGTTTTTGAAAAAGTGGGATCTTCCCATATGATAAAGATTCAATTTTGAATTGTCATTTAAACTATGCATTTGAAATTTTCTGGATGATCACAAAGTGGGCCTTGATACCTTGTTATGAGTACATTCAAGGGGTGCAAAGATCCAGAAAAGTTTCCATTAGGTTCTGAAAGTTTGAGACAGCCAAAGTAGGCATGGGAGTTAAATTGGTCAAAATGACCATTCCTTTATTTTATTGGTTTTGATTTATTTGTCCTTAGGAAAAGTTTGGGAAATGTGTAGATGATGTTTATTTCACCTAAGAAACATTTTACAAGCAAGGAAACACACAAACAAGGTGGTTAAAAGAATTTCAAATTTAGTGCATACTCATATGCATGCACTCATAATTTTATTTAACAAAGTTTTTGTTAACCCTAATTTTGATGATTAGAAATTGATGATCCAAGTTTAGTATTTTTGGGATGTTACATTTTGTTCCTGCAAAATCTTGCTAGAAGTCCTAATGCTAGTGATATGCATGTTGCCAAACACATTACAGATGCTCTTGTTAAGAATAAGGAAGAGAAGTTAAAACACAAAGCTTCTATTCCTAGGAAAGTAGAAGATAGTTGGGAACCCATTATTAATATGCAAGTGAATGACTTTGATCTAAAAGCTTCATGTGATCTTGGTTCTAGTGTCTCTATTATTCCTAGGAAGATCTATGAAATGCTTGATTTGCGACCTTTGGAAGATTGTTATTTGGATGTCCCACTTGATGATAATGCTAAGAAACTCATGGGGAGTATTAATGATGTTCTTATTATGGTTAACAATGCTTATGTCCCTGTTGATTTCTATGTTTTGGATGTTGAATACAATGCTTCTTGTCCTATTACTTTGGGGAGACCTTTTCTTAGAACTGTTGGTGCCATCATTGATATGAAAGAAGGCACCATTAAATATAAATTTCCATTCAAGAAAGATATTGAACACTTCCCTATGAGGCGAGAGAAGTTTCTTTTTGCTCCTCCTTTGAAAGCAAGGTTTGATGTTAATGCTTCCTCATTTGAAAACACTTGATTTCTTGCTTCTTGTGCCTAACTTAAAGGCGTTAAAGAAAAGCACTTGTTGGGAGATAACCCAAGAGTTTCCTTGACTCTTGGAAGTTATTACTTCAGTAAGTACCTCTATTTATCCTTTTTGTTTTCTTTTTATGCCAAGAATGACCTCTAATGAGAGGGAAGTAAAATTTGGGGAGTTGCTGTCCCGAAACAGATTTCTGTCCTCCCCCATAAAAATTCGTGAGGAGTTTCTGTAAGTCGGATTGAGCTAAAAATTTACGAATAAATCCCCCAGTATGTTAGATAATTTTCGTTAGTTCAACTCTTTTTGTTTTGAGCATCATAAGATTTTCGAAAAAATCAGTTTCTACCTGCTGGTCTGTTTTGACAGATTTCTGCCATTATTTGCATTTGCTTCTTATTGATTCCTTTTTGGGTTCTTTTTGGGAAATTGAGCTTTTTGAAGGAGTTGCTACAGTAGATTATGTTTTTAGTGAAAAGTTTTTCTGCTCCAAAGCTAAACCCAAAGGTCTATTATCTTTTGAATACACTAATGATGTTAATGAAGATTGTGTGAAATTTTGTATGAAGGAAAAATTTCAGGTGTAGAGAAAGAATGATGTAATGAGATGAAGAATGGACAAAAGCTCAAGCTTGGGGATGGCACCCCGGTGTCACCCCAAAAAATATCCAAGAGGTACAAGCGTCAAAGCTTGGGGATGCCCAAGGTATCCCCTTCTTCATCAACAAAAAGCTCAGGTCTTTCTAGACACTTCGTTTTTATTGTTTCATGCAGTATTGTGTTGTTCTTGGAGCGTGTTAGTTTTCATTTGCTTTGCTTAGTTTGTTTAGTTTGATTTAATAAAGTAGTTTGGACCCCCGTTCTCGCTGTGTTGTTTCAAATAAGTTGATTGATGTTGGAAAGGAGTAGAAAGTTCTTGCTTGAAAGTGCAAGAGGAGCTTGCATTGACTGTGACTTAGACTTTAGCATGACATGCTAGGTGTTGTTTTGACCTTATGCTTAGTGATTATTGCTATATTCTTGTTCCAAACAATTGGGATTGCTTAGTGTGCCTTGAAAGAATCATGCGTTGTTTTAGCATACAAAAGCATAGTATTGTGGTATTCTCCTTTGATGCTTTGTTTGGGTTGACTTGGCACATGCTAACACCATGTTATGACAATTAACAAGTCACCATAGCCTCTATGATAATTTAGTACTTGACTTGTAGTACCACTCTATGCTTTGATTAGTAATGTTTTGTCGCTCTGCACGATTATGGCCATTATTGCTCTCTTAGTTGGTTACTCCCAGTCTTTTGCTAGCCTCCACTTGTATGAGTAAGCTCTACTCATGCTTACAACTCCCAAGAAACCAAGTTATTCCAAAGTGTCCACTATAAACTCCTATGCATGGTGTGTTACACCATTCCAAGTATATTCTTGTTTTCAGCTATCTTCCAATTAAAAAGTATTTTTTATATGAAAACTTAGTGATTAAAGCCCTCACAAACTTGATGGCACACTTTATATTCTTTGCCCCTAATAAACTTGAAACATTGTGTCATCTATGTTGTATATGCTTGCACTTATACATTGGAATTAGTAGAACCATGATGTCATGGGGAACGTTTTCAACATTGCACTTGTACTTTGTACATAGTTGAAATCGTGCTTTTTTGTCTATGGATGTCGCCGGTGTGAAATAAAGAGGGATCTTGTAAGTCCATGGAGTTATGTATTTTGTGTTAGAGAAATGCCTGGGCCGCTAGCCTAAACCATGCCTAATCATGGTAGAAACTTGCAGCATCACCATAATGAGTATTCTGTGAAGCATCCTCAATAAAAAGCTATGCACATAGTAAATAAAAAGATCGCTGAGATGCTCATTGTCTGCTTGCCCTGTCATTTTGGTTATGGGATAGCTCATGTACCATGTGCAAGGGGTACCCCGTTGGCGGTTCTCTATGATACACATGTACTTACTATGACAAGAACTTAAAGGTGACTAAAGTTTAGTAGCATGCGGTGCGACCCTCGTATTCAAGGGACATGAGATTGCCAACTTATACTTTGTCAAGCATATACTCCATAGTTTGTTCACTTTAACCTTAAACACTTCAAGATGCTTATGATAGGGGCAATGAGGGCTGAAAGCTAACAAGTACCATAATTTTTGAAAGCTCTTTTTGAAACTTAAAATCCCTGCTTCCTTTATGAAGGGCCTATCTTCCACTATTATATTGAGTCTCCACCTTCTACCTTTAGGCACCATTAAGAGAGCATAGTTGTCATTCTTAGTTCTATGTGCAGTGTCCCAAAACTTATTGATTAATGCATATTGTTGATATTGCTTGTTCTTGTGCTACTTGTATCTAGTCACTCTTATGAACTTTGAAGGTTTCCTATGCATCTATTTGCTACTCCATGAGGGACAAGTTGAATGCCACTATGCCATGTTTTCTGTATGTGAAACAAACAAACGTTTTTCAATGCATGTTATTCATGATCTTTGTTTGTAGCCTTTCATGTTGCATGCATAGTTACTATATCTTATTGTTAGAACTCCATCTTTCATGCACATGTTTAGAGTTCTTTGATCCAAGATTTCAATGCTTGCAATTGGTTTGATCTTGGTTTTGATGGTGCATGTCACCTCAAAAATTATTCTTTTATCACTTACCTACTCGAGGACAAGCAGGAGTTAAGCTTGGGGATGCTTGATACGTCGGAAACATATCTATAATTTTGATGTTCCATGCTTGTTTAGTATCTACTTTGCTTTGCTTTGTCCACACTTTGCGGTATTTTTATATGTTTTCTGGAACTAACCTATTAACAAGTTGCCACAATGCCAGTTGCGTGTTTTCTTATGTTTTGGTTCTAGAAAGGCAGAAAATCAATATTCTCGGAATTGGACGGGCCAAAAGACAAAGTCAATATTTTACCGTGGGCAACACGAAGCCAGAATACGATACAGAGGAGGCTCACCAGGGGGCCACACCCCCTGGCCACACGGGTGGGCCCACCCCGCACCTAGGGGGGTGCAGCCGCCCTGGTGGCCCCCTGCCTTGCCTCTTCGCCTATAAGAAGTCCCTGATACAGAAACCCTATGGCACCCGATCAAAATTCCACGAAACCTTCTATAGCCGCCGCCACCATCGTCCTAAATCGGGGGGATCTGAAGCTCTTCCCCGCACCCTGCCGGAGGGGAGATCATCCCGAAGGTATTCTTCTTCATCATGCCAGCCACTGGTATGAAGCGTGAGTAGTTCCACCTTGGACTATAGGTCCATGTAGTAGCTAGATGGTTGTATCTCCTCCTTTGTGCTTTCATGTATAGATCTTGTGAGCTCCGTTCATGATCAAGCTCTAATCTATTTGTAAGCATGCATGTTGTGTTTGCAGGGATTCGATGGATATTGAGATTACTATGTCAGATTGATTAATGGTTTTGTCTTATTGATTCTATCATGTCTGTGTTGTTTGTGATCTTGCATGCTCTCCGTTGTTCGTAGCTATCTTAGCCAAGTAGTTGCTAGTGACTCCAAGAGGGGGTATTTATGCTCGATAGTGGGTTCATGCCTCTAGTTTCCAAGTTAAGTGACATAAATCTCTTCGGTTGTAGATGTGCTATTGCCACTAGGGAGAAAACAACGGTCTCTTGTTCATGGAACAAGTAGATTGTTTACCTTACACACTTTGTGTAACATCCCTAAAATCATGTTTTCAAATATTGCATATCATACATGCATGCATATAATTTAGGGATCATTTTCCAACTCATTTCAAGAAATCAGAAGCACTTAGTGCTATTATTTTATGTGAGCAACCATTAATCAAATGCCACTCCAATTGAGAATATAAATGTCTTAAACCAAGCTTTGTTTGTTCTTTGATTGTTTTAGTTGAATGCTAGAGTTTGGAAAAAATTTCCAAACAAATATGGTTTGAAACCATTTTCAAAATCTATTCAAACCATGTGCTAAGGCACTGTTATTTTAAAAATCTTCAAAGACCATGCTAGTCCAACACGACAGTATGATTCTATACTCAAAATTATACAAGTTTCACTTTACAAAAATCCAGAAAAGATTTGAATTTAGTTGCTTTTGAATTTGATTGAAAATTATTCCTGAAATTCATTATAGAAAAAGAAAAAGAATTAGGAAAACCAACTGGGTCTGGCGCCACCAATCTAGCCCAGCAACATACCTAGCCCACTAAGCCCACCCGGGATTTTCCCCTCTCTCTCTCACGCGGCCAGACTTACCCCGCGCTCGCTGACTAGTGGACCCAAGTGCCACGCGAGCATCGTCCCCAGCCACGCGCCCCACGACCCCGTCGACGCCGCCGTTACCTCATCACTGCCGCAATTGATGCGAGCTTAATTGCCGACGTTTCCTCGCGAGATTCTCGCCCTGCTCCGGCTATAAGACCCCCTCCCCTCGCTGCTCATTTCCCCTCACTCAGCACAAACACCACGCCACCAGGCTGCCTATAATCTTGCCCACACCGCCGCGGTACCGACGACCTCCGGCGACCAATTCCGGTGAGCATCGTCCACCCCTCTGTCTCTGCTTCATGCGAGCGTGTTCTACATGTTCTTGCGCATCGTATCATGCCATCCGTTTGTTCTGTAATGCACCAGGGCGTCACCTCCGTCCACCTCTGCAAACCATAGCACCGCCGCCCAACTCCGACGAGGAATACTGGTAAACTTCGAGCGCCCCTTGTTTCCTCTCTGACCCTGTCGTCTTCGCCACAACCGTGCGCACCCCCTGATGCATTTCATTCGTGCTAGGACGGCGCAGAGCCTCGGCAACATTGACGTCTGCAACCACCCGACGCCGCGCACGACTCCGACGAGCTCCAGCGACCACCTCTGCGCGCCCCTTCGCCAACCAAGCCCAACTTGAGCATCAACAACGTACGGCGAACACGGTAAGCCACTTCACTGTTAGACCCCTCCTTTATAAAGGAAAGGATCCCTGTGATTGCAATGCTAGTCCCTGGATCAATGCTAGCATCCACAGATTAAGATGAAGTACACAGATACAAAGGTCATTTATTACAATCATTCCAGAGATAAAACATAGTCTTTTACAACTCGGGGCCATAGGCCTAGTACAAGAGTTTATGGAATAAGTAAATAAACATAAGTCTTCATCTTCATGTGCCACAGGCAAGCATGTTGAGTGTAGACTCATGACTCCTATTCATCATCGGAGTAACCTGCAACATCACAAGTTACAGCCACAGAGGGTCAATACTTTGGAATAGTATTGGAAAGTGATACCTTAGTACACTTTAAGTGGACTATTTTACTATATGCATTTTGGCTAAATGTAGCTTGGCTTGCTTTGCTTGAAAATAAGTTTTTCCTATTAGTTGAAATCACTAAGTTTTCTTTGTCAAAACATCCCCAAGGAACCACCAATAGACATTGGGGTCCTTCTCCCTTGTTCACCCACAAATTTTTACTTAGAAGTTGGAGTGATGAGATTCTTGTAGCTTCCATGTCTTGATGCTCAAATTGTCCATTACCTTGGACTAGGCTAAGTACTTAGGTTTTCCATCTGCAGAGGTTGTGCACTTTCCCCACCAGACTTGGTTTCCCAAGACAGGACCTTTCAGAAGCCTTTCCTTAGTCAAAATGGATGCGTTCCAACCTATCATCCCAACTACCACCAACTGTCCAAGTGACTAAGTTCTAGCAACCTATATGATCATGGCAGAGCCCATATTGCCAAGTGGTTGCACTGTAAGCTTTCTCAACACTTAGCCTCCAAATCCCTTTGTGCCTGGGTGGCATACCACAAGTGAGATACACAACCCAAGTCCATGGCCTTGTGTAACCACTCAACATAACCCAATCTTTCCATTCCACCCAGGAGGTTCATTTGACTTAGTTGTTTTTATTAGAAAAGCATAAGTCTCATGACTTAGAAATATTTTCATCATAGTGTGTATAGATTTCCACCAACCCTTGTTTGCTAAATAGCTAGGCTAAGCATGGTAAGATAACCTAACTTAGGAAAATTCCTTAGCAATTCTACAATTCTACACTACTTAGGATTTCCCAACTTAGCATTAGGCAAAATAGCATGCATTACTTAGCAAAATATCTAATGCTAGAACAAAACATAGGATAGAAACATTCATGAAAATATCACTTGCCTTGGTAGTGGGGAGAGTAGCACTCTTCACAATCACAATCACTAGTAAAATCTACAAGAAAAATTATAGCATTCAATTTCACACAATTTATTCAATCAAAAATAATATGAATGCATGCATGCAAGAATTTTACTAAGTGGTGATTTTGGAAATTTTACCAAGCATGTGCATGATACTGAAACATAACAGGACACAAAATTTTGCCATAACAAACTTATTTAACATTAAAACTAATTATCAAAACAAATCTATACTCAAAATAGCTTTAAATATGATTCCAAAAATAAAGTCATTTTAATGGTTACTATTTGTTAAACAAATTGGGCATTCAGAAAGGTCTTGTTTCACTGAATCCAACGGTATAAAATTTGTAAAAATCTAACGTGGCATTCAAAAGTTATAGCAGTTTAAAGTTTGGATCAAAATCTGGTTTTAAATTCTGTTTTTGAATTAAACCCTGCCACGCGTCGCAACCTTACTGGTGCGTACCGCTTCGCGCGGATCGGCAGTCGCAGGCTGTAGGATCTATCTTAGATCTAACGATCCAGACGCGCGCGTACCTCTTCGGCCTAGATCTATCCTAGCCCTACGATGCAGATCCAACGGACCAAACCATCAAGCCACGAACGGGCGGTGCTGGCGGCGTTGACTAGCGGCGGCGCGTCAGACTACGGCGACGCCAGTGTTCTAGATCGTTCACAAGGGAAAGAAGGGGCTTACCAGGTTCGCCGGAGGCTGCTGAAGCTCGACGTGGTACTGGCTTTGCGGAGGGGCGCTCGGAGATGGGCTCTAGATCTCGTCGGAGTTGCGTCTGGCGGCGGGTGGGTATTGTCGGAGTCGTTGCCGAGGTTCTGCGTCGCCCTAACACGAACCAATGGGTTTAGGAGATGCGCAGGGCAATTGCGAACACGCTCGGGTGAATAAGAAAGCAAGGGGCGCTCGGTACTTACTGAGATTGCTCGCCGGAGTTGGGGTGGTCGTCGGGTGCTTACGGCGTCAAGCGAACACGGCGACCTGGGGCAGTACAGGATGCTCTGTTGTGGTTAGAAGGTGCGCAAGAGGATTACTAAGTGTCTCAAACAATCCAGAGGGGAAGGGGCGCACGGGGCTCACCTAAATCGATCGCCGGAGTTGGCTCTGTCTGCGGCGGTCTCTAGCGAGTCGTGGGCAGCCTGGTGGCGTAAGTGTGAGATTGACTGGGGGAAAACGATCGTGAGGAGGTGGGGATCTTATAGCCGGTGCCTCGACAGGAAACGCCTGTGTTTAATTGCCCAATTAAGCCGCGCCATCACCGGCAGTCACTGCAGCTGCGACGTGGTCGCGGGCGGGGTTTGAGGAAGACGATGACAGCGTGGACAGGGCCCGCTCGTCAGCGATGTGCGCGAAATGAATGTGGGGTCCGTCTGTCAGCGACTGGCTGTGTGCGTTCGCGCGTGAGAGAAGAAAAAGAAATCCCCGGGTGGGCTAGTTGGGCTCGATCCTCTGCTGGGCCAGATACCTGGCGCTCGGCCCCTTTCCTTTGTTTTAGTTCTTTTTCTTTTCTAAATGGATTTTCTGATTAGGTTTTCAAATAGTTTCAAAATCAATTTGAATTTAAATCTTTCTGAGGTTTTGCAGGGGTGAATTGGTCTCAGAAATAAGTCAAAGCTCATAGGGTTGCCTTGTAAAGGCTTGATCAGACTTGGATTTCAAACAACCAGAGACTTTGCACTATTTTGCAAATGTTTGAAAATAGAGGTTTTGAAATTATTTTTAATTTGAAAATTTTGGTTAAACTTTTACACCCAATCTTTCTAATAGTGGGGCAAGCAAACAAGTTCCTTAACATTTAGGTTTTCAAAAGGTGATGGCCTAATGAGTGAAATTTATTCACATGAAATCATAGCACAAGTTTCTGTTTTTGAGAAGAACCCTAAATGATGATGAATGCTTAGATGATATGAAAGAGTTTTGGAATATGAATTTAGGGATGTTACAAATCTAACCCCCTTAAGATGAATCTCGCCCTCGAGATTCGGATTGGCTAGCAAATAGGTGAGGGTGGTCTTTCCGAAGATCATCTTCTCTTTCCCATGTTGCTTCCTCTTCGGAGTGATGATTCCATTGCACTTTGCAAAACTTGATAGTTTTTGTCCTTGTGACTCTTTCTGCGGTCTCAAGAATCTTGACAGGCTTTTCTTCATAGGTGAGGTCACTTTCTAGCTGAACTTCTTCCAATGGTATAGTATCCTTCAGAGAGGATTCTTCCATCTCTGGGTGACATTTCTTAAGCTGACTCACGTGAAACACATTATGGACAGCTGACAGAGATTCAGGCAATTCAACCTCATATGCAACTTCTCCCTTGCGACTTAGAATCTTGAACGGCCCAACATATCTTGGTGCCAACTTTCCTTTGACTCTAAATCTTTTCACTCCACGAAGTGGTGATACTCTAAGATAAGCTCTATCTCCAACTTCGTAGGTGACTTCTCTACGCTTAGAATCCGCGTAGCTTTTCTGTCGGGACTGAGCTATCTTTAACCTGTCCTTAACCAATTTGACTTTCTCTTCGGCGTCTTTGATGAGATCAGGTCCAAATAAACTTCTCTCTCCCACACCATTCCATAGTAATGGGGTGGTACATTTCCTTCCGTAGAGTAACTCAAATGGTGCCATTCCAATACTAGATTGATGACTATTGTTGTAAGAGAACTCTGCGTAAGGCAAGCTTTCATCCCAACTTGCTCCATAGTCTAAGGCACATGCCCTTAACATGTCTTCAAGAATTTGGTTAGTCCTTTCCGTTTGACCATCAGTTTGGGGAAGAAAGGAAGTACTGAATTCCAACCTTGTTCCCAAAGATTCATGAAGCTGTCTCCAAAAGTGAGAAGTGAACTGAGTTCCTCTATCTGACACAATACTCTTAGGCACACCGTGAAGGCATACAATTCTGCTCATGTAGATTTTAGCTAACTTGGCGCTTGTATAAGTTGTCTTCACGGGTATAAAATGAGCCACTTTAGTTAGGAGATCCACTACCACCCATATGGAGTCATACCCTGACCTGGTCCTTGGTAATCCGGTAATGAAATCCATACCAATATTTTCCCATTTCCATTCAGGAATAGGCAGTGGTTGAAGCAAACCTGCTGGTTTCTGATGCTCCGCTTTTACTCTGCTACACACATCACACAAAGCAATATGCTCGGCGATGTCCCTTTTTAGATTGTTCCACCAAAATCTTTCTTTCATATCCATGTACATCTTGGTGTTTCCTGGGTGAATAGAATACGGAGAGTTGTGACCTTCTTGTAAGATCAGTTTCCGCAACTCCGGGTCTTGTGGAACACATATACGTTTCCCGTGCCATAAAGTACCTTGTTCATCTATATGGAAACTCTTAGCTTTCCCTAGACTAATATTTTCCTTAATCTTTTCAATTTCCTTATCAGTCTTCTGGGCTTCTTGGATCTTGTCCAATAGAGTGGGTTGAACATCCAAAGACATGAGATGTCCTTCAGGCACAATTTCCAATCTGAGTTCTTTGAATTGCTTACACAAGTCTTCTGGCAAATCACCTTTGGTAAGGCCATTTACAAACGTCTTACGACTTAGAGCATCCGCTACTACATTTGCTTTACCGGGATGGTATTGCAAACTTAAGTCGTAATCCTTGATAAGTTCTAGCCATCTTCTTTGTCTCATGTTGATTTCCTTCTGGGTGAAGATATACTTCAAGCTTTTATGATCGGTGAACACTTCACATTGTTTTCCCAAAAGGTAATGTCTCCATGTTTTGAGTGCATGAACGACAGAGGCCAATTCCGAATCATGAGTAGGGTAGTTTACTTCATGAGTTTTGAGTTGTCTCGAAGCATAGGCTACGACTTTACCGTCTTGTATTAATACGGCACCCAACCCTTGATGTGACGCATCACAATATACTTGGAAATCCTTTTCCAAATCTGGCAGACATAGAACTGGTGCTGTCACTAGTCTCTTCTTCAATTCTTGGAAGCTGACTTCACAACCTTCAGACCAAGCAAATTTCTTGTCCTTCTTTAGCAATTCCGTCATTGGTTTAGCAACCTTCGAGAAATTTTCAATGAATCTTCTGTAGTAACCTGCTAAGCCGAGGAAACTACGAACTTCTTTCACATTCTTGGGTGATTCCCATTCTGTCACCGCTGAAACCTTAGCAGGATCAACTGCCACACCATCCTTCGTCATCACATGACCAAGAAAGCCAACTTTCTCTAACCAGAACTCACACTTGCTGAATTTGGCATAAAGTTTATGTTCCCTCAGTTTCTCAAGTATCAAGCGTAAGTGTCTTTCATGTTCTTCCTTGCTCTTGGAGTAGACCAAGATGTCATCGATGAAAACGACAACGAACTTGTCAAGAAATTCCATGAACACCTTGTTCATCATATTCATGAAGTATGCCGGAGCGTTGGTTAAACCAAAAGGCATCACAGTATACTCATACAATCCATATCTTGTGGTGAATGCTGTTTTTGGTATGTCTTGTTCTCTTATTTTGAGTTGAAAATAACCTGACCGGAGATCAATCTTCGAGAATACACATGCTCCTTCTAGCTGATCAAACAAATCGTTGATTCTTGGCAACGGATATTTGTTCTTGATGGTAACCTCGTTGAGAGAACGGTAGTCAATACATAATCTTTGTGTTCTATCCTTCTTCTCTACGAACAATACTGGGGCTCCCCAAGATGAAGAACTTGGTTGAATAAACCCTTTCTGCAACTGTTCTCCTAGCTGCTTCTTGAGCTCTTTCAGTTCATCAACTGACATTTTGTATGGTCTCTTAGCTATTGGTCCTGATCCTGGCACCAAATCTATCAGAAACTCCACATCTCTATCCGGTGGCATTCCGGGTAACTCTTCCGGAAACACATCCGGATACTCACATACTATTGGCACACTGTCCAAGCTAACCCCCTTAAGAGAATTCAGCTTACTTCCTTTGGATTCAAAGTTTGACTTAAATTTTATTCTTTTTCCTTCGGGGGTTGTGAGTGTAACTGTACGATTGGCACAATCTAATACTCCTTCATACTTAGCCATCCAATCCATTCCCAAAATTACGTCTAGTCCTTGGGAATCTAGGATTATCAGGCTTACTAGAAACTTATGCTTACCAAACTCTATGATGAGATCCCAGCATCCAAGGCTTACAATCATATCTCCCCCCGGAGAACTAACCTTTATTGGGCACCCAATGTTTTCTGATGCAAACCCATTTCTATCAACAAATGCCTTTGATATGAATGAATGAGATGCACCGGTATCAAAGAGTACAAATGCTGAAATTGAATTGAGTCTGAACTTACCAGCCACGGCATCAGGCTCCTCATAGACCTCCTCCACATTGATGTGGTTAACTTGTCCTTTCTGAAAAGGATTTGGCTTGTTAGGTCCTTCAACTTTCTTCTCAGGGCACTCAATAGAATAATGCCCCAGCTTCTTGCATTTGAAGCACTCAACCTGACTGATGTCCTTTTTAGGAGGCTGGCGTCCACTTCCACTACCATTTCCACCATAGTGGTTCTTATGCCCACCCTTGTGGTCCTTGTACTTGTCCTTGTCATGACTGTGGTGATGCTTGTTGTCATGACGGTTGTGGTTGTGCTTGCTGAATTTCCCATGTTTATGGGATCCTGAGTTGCCACTGTCATCATAGTGAGATCGTTTGTGAGACGATCACGAGCTGTGTTTGTCGGAGTGTTTCCTCTTTCTACTCTCGACTTGCTTCATTTTACTTTCCAAAATAGCAGCCTTGTCACACAAAGACTGATAAGTTGGAACATATGCCACAGACAACTGCAGATTCAGCTCATCATTCAAGCCTTCCAGAAATTTTTCCTTTCTTTTGGCATCTGTGTCAACCTCATCCGGTGCATAGCGCGCCAGATTGTTGAACTCTTCTATGTATTCTGCCATGCTGCGGTGGCGCTGTTTCAGGTTGTGAAACTCCTTCTTTTTCAGACTCATCATTCCTGACGAGATATGAGCAGTGCGAAAGCCATCTTCAAAGATAGCCCAAGTCACCTCATCAATAGGAGTGGTGATTTGGAAGTTGTCCCACCATGTGGCGGCTGGTCCTTCCAACAGATGTGCTGCGAATCTGACTTTTTCAGCATCCGTGCAGCCCACGGTCACTAAGTCCTTGTTCACGGAACGTAGCCAGTCATTGGCCACCATGGGGTCAGTTGTTCCCGAAAACTTTGCTGGCCTCAATCGCAGAAATCTGGTGAGCATATCAAAACCCGGTGGGTTGTTGTTGTTGTTGTTGTTATTGGGGTTGTTGTTGTTGTTGGGGTTGTTGTTGTTGTTGGGGTTGTTGTTGTTATTCTGGTTTTGAATGAATGTCATCATCATTTGCATAAGCTGTGTTTGCGCATTCATCATTTGTTGCATTTCCGGGGTGATGTTATTGGGGTTGGGGTTTGCGCGACGGGGAGGCATCTGTGGTTTGTTCAAATAGATAAGTATGAGATACCCTTAGATGTTTTATGCACAATACATCACAAGCAATTCACATAACATGCAACATAAGAATAAAACTCAACAACCAGATGATAAGTTCATGAAATAAAACACACAAGTAGCAAGCCATCCACATGTCGGATGGTCCAATAACAAGTTCACAATAACAAGTATGAATATGAAAGGTGTACGAATAGTCAAGTCTACTCATCAATAACAATCTCCTCCTCGATGAAGGTAAGACCTGCGTTCTCCATCACGGTCTTGTTCTCCTCAATCGTAGTGGTCAAGGAATCGACCTTGGCCTTGAGAGCCCTCTTCTGGGAGCGAAGCCTCTCAATAACCATCTGCTGCTGCTCTAGCTCGAAATCCTTGGACTTCAGTTCCTCGGTCATGTCCCGGATCTTCTTGTTCCTATCCTGGACGCGTTTCTCTTGACTCTTGAACTTGCGGTCCTGGGCCTCGAACCTTGTCTCCATTTCCTTGATCATCTCATCCTGCTGCGCAAAAAGCTTGTCCTTCTCGCGAAGCTGCACCTGAAGTTCGTCATTGCCAAGCATGACGTTCGTCCTGTCCGTATCTACGTGCCTGAGAAGAGTCTCTAAGTCCTGGAGATAGAGACGTATCGGCTCTGCAGTGCTCCTCGAGTCGTCCTCAAAGTCGATGGACTCTCCATCAACATCACGTCTTCCGAAGACGTGAAAGTGGGTGCCCCTAACCTGTCGGGAGTGACGGCCTAACAGACGTCCTATCAGGTCCTGCATGACTACCTCCATGCCTCTCTCCCTGTCGTCGTGCATCAGCTTCAAGACGATGGCCTCCGTAGTAGGCTCAGTCTGGCGTCCGGGCTGGTTCACCTTGAAGCCCCAGAGGTCCTTCCTCTCGAACTTGGTGAGTGGATACATCGTGATGGTGGGAAGGGGAAGATCAAGCAAAGTGGTAAGCTCAATGATACGGGGACCAAAACGAGTAACCTGAAACTCCTCAACAGTGCTGATGGCAATAGGCATCTATTTATAAGAATGAAAAAGTTAGAACAACACAATTCAAGGTAAATCAGGACAACATTCATACATATCCATAGAATACAATCATCACACAAGTCATGCATACATAAGTCCATTACATCAATCAAGGTCCACACTTATTAAAGTATCATTTTTGGAAATAGGGTGATAAGTGGTGGTCCAACTAACGAAGTGTCCTTACAATCCAATCTCACGGGATCTATTAGCAAACACAATGTTCCTAGAGGCAATCCACCAATCTTGCTCTCTTGATTCTATCACTAAGTCTATAACATCTCCCCTTATCTCTTGGTTGGTGGCTTCCAACTCTTGAGTAAGTTCCTTCTCTTTCTCTAAGTCCTTTTGGAGGTTGAGCATTCTGCACTTGACTCTAGCACTTAGTTCTTTGATAGTCCTCCAAGCTGCATCCCTGGCTGACTCGAAGAATGAGGTGTGCATTGTAGTGTTGGTGTACATGCAGAATCCCCTTTCTTTGTGGTTGTCTTCCTTGTTTTTGTACAAGTGAAGTTGCACCCACCAATACTCCACTCCTTCATCCATCACTGGAAAGCCCTTGTACACAGCTGCACCATGTGCTTCCATTGCCACCATGAGGTCCTTGAGAATATTGGGAAACTCAGTTTCACACTCCAAGGTCATGGTCATGAGTGGTCCTTTCTTCACGGCTTCGTTGATGGAGTTCATCTACAAAGGAAGTTGAAAGAGATTAGAAAAGTTTTACGAGAAGAATAGACAAGTGTAGAAGTAGTTGAAAACTTTTTCCTTAGTGGTTTTTTTTTCCAATCCTAGGGTCATAATCCTACAGGCAACACAGTGCTCTGATACCATCTGTTAGACCCCTCCTTTATAAAGGAAAGGATCCCTATGATTGCAATGCTAGTCCCTGGATCAATGCTAGCATCCACAGTTTAAGATGAAGTACACAGATACAAAGGTCATTTATTACAATCATTCCAGAGATAAAACATAGTCTTTTACAACTCGGGGCCATAGGCCTAGTACAAGAGTTTATGGAATAAGTAAATAAACATAAGTCTTCATCTTCATGTGCCACAGGCAAGCATGTTGAGTGTAGACTCATGACTCCTATTCATCATCAGAGTAACCTGCAACATCACAAGTTACAGCCACAGAGGGTCAATACTTTGGAATAGTATTGGCAAGTGATACCTTAGTACATTTTAAGTGGACTATTTTACTATATGCATTTTGGCTAAATGTAGCTTGGCTTGCTTTGCTTGAAAATAAGTTTTTCCTATTAGTTGAAATCACTAAGTTTTCTTTGTCAAAACATCCCCAAGGAACCACCAATAGACATTGGGGTCCTTCTCCCTTGTTCACCCACAAATTTTTACTTAGAAGTTGGAGTGATGAGATTCTTGTAGCTTCCATGTCTTGATGCTCAAATTGTCCATTACCTTGGACTAGGCTAAGTACTTAGGTTTTCCATCTGTAGAGGTTGTGCACTTTCCCCACCAGACTTGGTTTCCCAAGACAGGACCTTTCAGAAGCCTTTCCTTAGTCAAAATGGACGCGCTCCAACCTATCATCCCAACTACCACCAACTGTCCAAGTGACTAAGTTCTAGCAACCTATATGATCATGGCAGAGCCCATATTGCCAAGTGGTTGCACTGTAAGCTTTCTCAACACTTGGCCTCCAAATCCCTTTGTGCCTGGGTGGCATACCACAAGTGAGATACACAACCCAAGTCCATGGCCTTGTGTAACCACTCAACATAACCCAATCTTTCCATTCCACCCAGGAGGTTCATTTGACTTAGTTGTTTTTATTAGAAAAGCATAAGTCTCATGACTTAGAAATATTTTCATCATAGTGTGTATAGATTTCCACCAACCCTTGTTTGCTAAATAGCTAGGCTAAGCATGGTAAGATAACCTAACTTAGGAAAATTCCTTAGCAATTCTACAATTCTGCACTACTTAGGATTTCCCAACTTAGCATTAGGCAAAATAGCATGCATTACTTAGCAAAATATCTAATGCTAGAACAAAACATAGGATAGAAACATTCATGAAAATATCACTTGCCTTGGTAGTGGGGAGAGTAGCACCCTTCACAATCACAATCACTAGTAAAATCTACAAGAAAAATTATAGCATTCAATTTCACACAATTTATTCAATCAAAAATAATATGAATGCATGCATGCAAGAATTTTACTAAGTGGTGATTTTGGAAATTTTACCAAGCATGTGCATGATACTGAAACATAACAGGACACAAAATTTTGCCATAACAAACTTATTTAACATTAAAACTAATTATCAAAACAAATCTATACTCAAAATAGCTTTAAATATGATTCCACAAATAAAGTCATTTTAATGGTTACTATTTGTTAAACAAATTGGACATTCAGAAAGGTCTTGTTTCACTGAATCCAACGGTATAAAATTTGTAAAAATCTAACGTGGCATTCAAAAATTATAGCAGTTTAAAGTTTGGATCAAAATCTGGTTTTAAATTCTGTTTTTGAATTAAACCCTGCCACGCGTCGCAACCTTACTGGTGCGTACCGCTTCGCGCGGATCGGCAGTCGCAGGCCGTAGGATCTAACTTAGATCTAACGATCCAGACGCGCGCGTACCTCTTCGGCCTAGATCTATCCTAGCCCTACGATGCAGATCCAACGGACCAAACCATCAAGCCACGAACGGGCGGCGCTGGCGGCGTTGACTAGCGGCGGCGCGTCAGACTACGGCGGCGCCGGCGTTCTAGATCGTTCGCAAGGGAAAGAAGGGGCTTACCAGGTTCGCCGGAGGCTGCTGAAGCTCGACGTGGTACTGGCTTTGCGGAGGGGCGCTCGGAGATGGGCTCTAGATCTCGTCGGAGTTGCGTCTGGCGGCGTGTGGGTATTGTCGGAGTCGTTGCCGAGGTTCTGCGTCGCCCTAACACGAACCAATGGGTTTAGGAGATGCGCAGGGCAATTGCGAACACGCTCGGGTGAATAAGAAAGCAAGGGGCGCTCGGGACTTACTGAGATTGCTCGCCGGAGTTGGGGTGGTCATCGGGTGCTTACGGCGTCAAGCGAACACGGCGACCTGGGGCAGTACAGGATGCTCTGTTGTGGTTAGAAGGTGCGCAAGAGGATTACTAAGTGTCTCGAACAATCCAGAGGGGAAGGGGCGCACGGGGCTCACCTAAATCGATCGCCGGAGTTGGCTCTGTCTGCGGCGGTCTCTAGCGAGTCGTGGGCAGCCTGGTGGCGTAAGTGTGAGATTGACTGGGGGAAAACGATCGTGAGGAGGTGGGGATCTTATAGCCGGTTCCTCGACAGGAAACGCCTGTGTTTAATTGCCCAATTAAGCCGCGCCATCACCGGTAGTCACTGCAGCTGCGACGTGGTCGCGGGCGGGGTTTGAGGAAGACGATGACAGCGTGGACATGGCCCGCTCGTCAGCGATGTGCGCGAAATGAATGTGGGGTCCGTCTGTCAGCGACTGGCTGTGTGCGTTCGCGCGTGAGAGAAGAAAAAGAAATCCCCGGGTGGGCTAGTTGGGCTCGATCCTCTGCTGGGCCAGATACCTGGCGCTCGACCCCTTTCCTTTGTTTTAGTTCTTTTTCTTTTCTAAATGGATTTTCTGATTAGGTTTTCAAATAGTTTCAAAATCAATTTGAATTTAAATCTTTCTGAGGTTTTGCAGGGGTGAATTGGTCTCAGAAATAAGTCAAAGCTCATAGGGTTGCCTTGCAAAGGCTTGATCAGACTTGGATTTCAAACAACCAGAGACTTTGCACTATTTTGAAAATGTTTGAAAATAGAGGTTTTGAAATTATTTTTAATTTGAAAATTTTGGTTAAACTTTTACACCCAATCTTTCTAATAGTGGGGCAAGCAAACAAGTTCCTTAACATTTAGGTTTTCAAAAGGTGATGGCCTAATGAGTGAAATTTATTCACATGAAATCATAGCACAAGTTTCTGTTTTTGAGAAGAACCCTAAATGATGATGAATGCTTAGATGATATGAAAGAGTTTTGGAATATGAATTTAGGGATGTTACATTCACCCTCTCCCGCTCGACCTAAATCGTCAGCACCGTCTCTGACAGAGTCGCCGCCGCCACTCGCCGCCGCTAGCGCCGCCCGTCTATAGTCGTTTGATCAGTGACCGTAGGATTTAGATCTAACGATTAGGAATAGATCTGTAGCGAAGCGGTACGAACAGATCTGGGCCATGCATGTTAAGTTAGATCCAACGGTGCGCGAGCGTGATCCGGTGCAAAGCGGTATCGGCCAATCAGATGCTGCCGCGTGGCATGTTCTTTGTTTTAAAAATCTGAATTGGATCTATTAGATGTTTAAACTTGTTTAATTCATAACTTTTGATTCCCACGTCCAAATTTGACAAACTTTATATCAATGGAATCAGGGGAGAAAAACCTTTCTATTTATGCAATGTGTTTAATGTTTTGCCTCTGTTAAAATGATTGTTTTTACAGAAACATTTGTAGGCATAATTTGTGTATAAAAATTATTTGAAAAATGTTATGTTATTCAAATAAAGTTTATTTGGCATGTTTTGAACTTGTTTATGATTCAGTATTGTGCACTTGTCTTGTTTGGTGTAGGAAATCATCACATGGCATTTTGCATGCATCCATATAATTTTGCTTGTATATACTTGTATGTGATTTTGGTGCTATTATTTTATGTGTAGATTTTGGTGCAAATAGTGATTGTGATTGTGAGGATTGTTGCTACTCTCCAAACTACCAAGGCAAGTGGTGCTTCATGATTTTATTCCTATGTTTTTCCAACTATGCACTAGAAATATTTTGCTAGACTTGCATGAATATTTTTGATCTATATGCTATGCTTGGGAAATCCTAGTAGTTGTAGAATTGCTAGAAATTTCTAAGTTAAGATGCTTATCTATGCCATGATTAGCCTAGCTAGTAGAAACCAAGGGTGGTTATATATTCATGCTATGATAAAATATTTCTAAGTCTTTGGACTTGTGTTTTGCTTAATAAAACAACTAAGTGAATGAATCACCTGGGTGGAATGGAAAGAATGGTTTGTGTTGAGTGGTTACACAAGGCCCATTTCTATGGTTTACCTTGTGTATCTCACTTGTGGAAAGCCACCCAGGAACAAAGGGATTTGAGATGCCATATGTTAAGAAGCTTCTAGTACAGCCACATGGCAATATGGGCTCTGCCTGGATCACATAGGTTGCAATAACTTAGCCATTTGGACAGTTGGTGGTAGTGGGATGATAGGTTGGAACGCGTCCATTTGGTCTAAGGGAAGGCTTCTGAAAGGTCCTGTCTTGGTGAAAATCAAGTCTTGTGGGGAAAGTGCACAACCTCTGCAGATGGAAGAATCTAAGTACTTAGCCATGTCCCTGGTATTGGACAACGTGAGCATCAAGACATGGAAGCTATCAAGAATCTCCTCATCCCAATTTCTAAGTAAAAATTTGTGGTTGAACAAGGGTGAAGGTACACCAATTCCTATTGGTGTTTCCTTGGGAAAGTTTTTGTCAAGGAAAACTTAGTGTTTTCAACTAATAGGTAAAACCTATTTTGAGAAAAGCAAGCCTAAGCTATACTTAGCCAAAATGCATATAGTATCTAGTCTACCAATATTCTACTAAGGTATCACTTGCCAATACTATTCCAATGTATTGACCCACTGTGGCTGTATCTTGTGATGTTGCAGGTTATTCTGATGATGATTAGGGGTTATGAGTCTACACTCAACATGCTTGCCTGTGGCACATGAAGATGAAGATTTATTTATCTTATTATATATTTGAACTCTTGTATTAGGCCTGTGGCCATGGAGTTTGTAAAAGACTATGTTTGTCTGGAATGATATGTAATAATGACCTTTGTTTCTGTGTACTTCATCTTAAACTGTGGATGCTAGCATTGATCCAGGGACTAGCATTGCAATCACAGGGATCCTTACCTTTATAAAGGGAGGGATCTTACACTTTGCTTAAAGTAGTTGTCGGTTGCTTGCAACTTAATACTGGAGGGGGTTCGGATGATAACCTGAAGGTGGACTTCTAGTCATGGATGCAATTGGATGGCGGTCTATATATATTGTTGGATTTCCCAATCGAATCTCATAGGATCTTTTTGTCTAGTATTGCATTGTTATGCCTTGCTCAGTCCTGTCAATTGCCTTACTATAATTTGTTTACCCAGCATGCCATGTTTGTTTATCTAAGGAGAGCACCTCTAGTGAACTATGGACCCCGCTCCAATCTTTACCATTGATACATCTTCCACTGTTACTGTTTACTTGCTGCAAACTATCATCACCTTCCACACCATACAGTTAATAGTTTGTTACAACAACCGGTGAGATTGACAACCTCACTGTTAGTTGGGAAAAGTCTTGAGTTTGTGTTGTGCAGGTTTCCATGTTGCTTGCAACACCTTTGAGGCATTTCCTTCCTCCTACTGGTTTGATAACCTCGGTTTCTTACTAAGGGAAAATTTGTTGCTGTGCTGCATCATACCTTGTCCTTGGGGTTTCCCAACGGGGCGTTCAACATGCATCAGATATCAAAGATACAAGCATCAAAATTATACCAAAATTAACCATGTTTTGATACAAGAACATTACACTAAGAATGACAACTATGCTCTCAAAAAGGTTCTCATAGAATAAGTGGTGACCCAACAAAGAAGTGAAAAGGTTTTGAAAAGTTTGAAAGGCTTCAAATGCTAAAAGTAACGTACTCATTAGCTTTGAACTCTCATTTCCCCTATCATAAGCATCTTTAAGTGGTTAAGTTTAAAGTGAGGTCCAATTTGAGTTATATTCTTGACAGATCATAAACTAGAAATATCATGTCCCTTGAGTACAAGGGCCATTCCTCATGCTACTCAACTTTACTTACCAGTAAGTTCTTATCATTGTAAGTACATGCGTATCATAGAGAACCGCCAATGGGGTACCCCTTGCCTCATGATACAAGAGCTATCCCATATCAAAATGACAAGGCAATAGACAATGCACATCTTAGCGATCTTTTTATTTGTTATTTGCATAGGTTTTTATTGAGGGTGCTTCATAGATAGCTCACTATGGTTATGCTGCAAGTTTCCACCATGATTAGGCATGGCTTAGGCTAGCCGCCCAGGAGTTTCTCTAACACATATACATAACTCCATGGACTTACAAGCTCCCCTTTTATTTCACACCGCCGATATCCATAAACAAAAGAGCATCATATCTACTGGATAATATTTACAGGTGTTGAAAGCGTTCCCCGTGACAGCACGATTCTGCTAACTCCCAGCCTATAACTTGCAAGCATATAACTTGCATGGACAGTCACAATGGTTCAGGTTTATTAAGTGCAAGAAAATAAATTTGCCATCAAGTTTGAGAGAGCTTTATTAACTAACTTTCTCGTAACAAGCAAACATTTTATTTGGAAGAAAACGAGGCATAATAAATATGCATGGAATAGCAAATGATGCTAATAGGTATATACGGTGGACACTTTTTGACAATATTGGTTTTGGGGAGTTGGAAACACGAGTAGAGCTCATACTCAGTGCAAGTGAACACTAGCAATAGAAAGGAAGCAAAAATAGAGAGAGCAGTAATTGTCATAATCATGCTTGCAACAAAACAAAATTAATTATGGCATAAAAGTGATACAAGAACTCTGAGGAAAAATAAAACATCGACGCTTAACTGACTTTTGTTCAGTCATATGCATGCATGAGCATGCACCAAGTCGATTAAAATGAAACATTCAGAGGAGGATACCATAATGTCATACCAAGTTATGAATAGAACAATGCAAGCAAACATTTATATAACACGCTATAAACTATTAGCAAGTTGGAGCTAATCATAAGAGAGCAGGAATGTCACATCCCAAATTTTAGATTTGGTCGTGCATATCATTCATGTCATTGCATCATATCTTTCCATGCAAAATCGTCGAATAGAAAGGTTCGGCGGAACGCCACCTTCAAAACCCTGTTTTGTTTCGCTACGAGTTTCCTGCGGGGAGCTTTGGAGTGTCTTGCAGCAACCACCCCTGTAGGTTCGAGTTTTCGCGCAAACTTCGACTGAAGGTTGTGCCCCTCGACGATACGAACCCGTAGGCGCGAGAATCGCTCCAATCGGAGTTCGTATGCAAAAGACTCAGACGTTTTAGTAATCCGCCAGAAAACGGTCCGAAAATCCGGACCGATTTCCGAGTTCTAGTCCAACTCCGCACCGTTTCAGTTTAGAACTCGCGCAAGAGGGCCACAAAAGGACCCCACCAGGGCCTCGTAACCCGTGCCCGCCGACTCCTGCCCTCCCCCACGCACGACCCCGCCGCCTCGATACCGCCACCCGCGCGCGCGTCCCAAGACCGCCGCCGCCGCCATCTGCCCCGCCGCCGGCTGCCGCCCTCGCCGCCGATCGCCGCCCCCAGGTCCGGCCGCCGCCTCCCTCTCTCTCTTCTCTCTCCGTTCCCGCGCGTCGCACGCGCCATCGCCGCCTTCCGCCGCCGCGGCCACGTCGCCGTCGCCGCCCTCCGCGCGGGCCACCGCCTGCGGCCGCCTCGCCACCAGCGCCGGCCGCGGCCACCGCCACTCCGCCGCGCCGCCGCGCCTCGCCGTCCCCGCCTCCCGCGCGCCTGCGTCGCCTCGGCCGCCGCGCCATCGCCGGCCGCCGACGCCGCCTGCACCCCGCCGCCGCGCCGCCGCCTGCTGCTGCTGCTGCCGCCGCCGCGCGCCGCTAGCGCAGCCGCCCGCACCGCGCCTCGCGCCACGCGCCGCTGCCGCCTTGCTGCGTCGCCTTGCTGCGCGCACTAGCCGCTGCCTCGATTCGCGTGCGCGTCATCGCATGCACGCATGCATGCATGCATACACGCACGTAAGCGCGCCGCCTCGCGCGCAAATTATTTGTCGACCCGTAGTTGACCGCGTGTACGTCCGTGCAGGAAGAACCTCGCCGCCGGAAGAGATCGCCACCGCCGTCCGGAGCTCGCCGCACTTTCCGGAGTTCGATTCGCCATCCGTTTCCGGTAAGACAGCAGCCACCGTCAGATCTCAGATCAGCGGCCTAGATCGTTCGTTGACTGGTCAGCATCCCAGGAATTGACTAGTCAGACGCCCAGTCAGCGCCCAGTCAAACAGACACAGTTGACTGGGTCAATTTCGTTAATCCCTTTAGTTGACAGATTTCGGTAGAATCTTGTAAATTGCGTAGTAATTCAACCGCTTGGCCAAAAATTGCAAATAAAATATGTACGTGTTCAGTGAGTCGTGTAGAATCTCGCTGTAGCTTTGGTTCAGACTTTTACTGTCAGGTTTAGTACAGTTTAATCAAACTAGTTAGTGGCCTTTTTGGAGTAATAAATTCGTAGAAAAGATCCGTAGCTCCAAAAATCGCGTGTGATATGTCCCTGAACTCTTGTGAACGAGGGGAATCTCATCGTGAATTAAAAAGGTAGGCTTACAGTAAAAACTTCTGCAGTATTTGTCTAATGGCTTTTTGCAGTGTTTTAATTACTCGGTGAGTTTTATAATTCCTTTTTGAGTAATTCCAATTGGTACTGTTTATTTACAGTGATGCCTTTGCGGTAGAATATTTCCAAGATTTTAAAAACAGTATACTACCGGTAGTGAATTATTTAAGTTCTAGCTCTAGTTGTGAGCATTACTTTTGTCTATTAGTTTCCCTAGCGCTAAAACTATTTTCCATGCATGCAATCGGTAGTGTTATGTTATAGGATGTTGTGGTGCAGCTGTAGCACCAATTCACTTGCCGTTCTTGCATTCATGCATCATATTTGTTGCATATGTTGTGGATTGTTTGTTTATGAATGCAATTGTGTCGTGTAGATTGTGCTGAGTGCAACGCTTGTTCGTGTGAGGATTGTGCTCCAGACCGCTACAACCAAGGCAAGTAGATGCTAATTTGTTCATGAATATCGTCCTACTATTTTCTATGCATTGTCGTGTATTTTGTAGATGCATGTGTAGGATGATACTATCGCTATGCTATGTCCTATTATGTGGTAGGGCCTTCCTTGTAGATGAAACACCGTTGGTAGATGTGCTTAGCCATGCTTGATGAACGAGGGCTGGGTTACATCATTGACACTTGTTTTCTCAAAGTAATGGTTTGTGAAAACTAAAACAACTTAATCAATGAACCCCCTGGGTGTGATGGTATTGATAAATTTTGGTGGTTTTATTGCGGAAAGGCACCCAGGTATCAAGAGAGAATGATTGGCTTCTTTATTGTGTAGCTTACGTGTACAACCATGTGCCAATAATGGAATGGGCGGTTGGTTGGACTTAGTAGGTTGTGGTAACTCAAACCCGCGTATCCAGAGATGTAGAATTTTGGTAGGTTGGACCGGTGCGCGTCGGGATTGAGGAGCTACTTCCCGAACAGTCTCTTCTTGGTCTTCTCCCTATCATCACCCAAAATGAGAGTGATGGTACGAGCTGGGCTGGCCAAGTCACATGGGTAAAGTGTACTAACCTCTGCAGAGTGTATAATCTAATCGATTAGCCGTGTCCCCGGTTATGGACACCTGAGTTGCTAGATATTGATTCCATGACATGTTTCTCGCTCATTCTAATTTCGTAATTGCTTTAACATTGTTGGGTTAACTTAATTGGGATCTTTTCAAATAAAATCAAAACTGTTTACGAAAGTAGGACAAATGTATTTGCAAATGCAAGCCAGACAGAGCTCCACTTGCCAAATATGCATGTAGATGTTAGTACTATTGTCTTCATTACTAGCTCTACTTGCCATACATTCCATGTATTGACCCTTCGGGGCTGCTACGTTTCATGTTGCAGGTTATTCCGATTCTGATTGATTGTTATAGGCCACGGTACTCCACTCGGCACTTGTTCACTTGTGGGCAATTTGAAGATTGGAGGATTTACTCGCTTTTGTTGCTACCTGAACAATTTGAGCTAGCTTTATGCTAAGCCTTTACATTGTAATAATGGTACTCTGGATCTTGTAGATCATGATACACGGTTATTTGCAATGATTATCTATCTTACTCTATTGTGGGCCAATGAACCGATCCAGGGATTGGCATGTCACATAGAGGCCATGGTCTTTTCAGAACCGGGGTGTCACAAGGAACTACTAAGCATCCATTAAATAACATACACCCTACATGAACAGACTAAGCATGCCCACAATGATGAGTATATGTACAAAAATGAAGAAAATTAGAGTTCATTACCAGCCTCTTACCACACCTCGTGTTGTCATAAATTATCATTATTGCCTTTCACTTGTGTGGCTTGAATAATAACATGAAACCAAACTCCAAAGAAGTCACTGAGGACCGCTGAACCCTGCAACGAACTTCACAAACCAGAGAAGAACAACAAATATTTTTGGGTTTTCAATTTTTAGAGGACAAGAACTAAAGGCAAAAGCAAACAAAGCAAAATCTTTTTGGATTTTTCTCATAGGAAACCAAAGCTAAAAGGCAAAGAAACAAACAAAGAGAAACAACAAAAATATTTTTGGTGTTTTTGTGTTTTGGAAAGAAGAAACAAAAACTAAAAATAAAGCAAAACATGGATATACAAAGTACCGACGAAACATGATATATAAATGAGTGTGATGTCGGTATACCTCCCCCCAAGTCTGAATGATGAGGCGCTAAACCATGCAATGATAATAAACGAGAGGAAATGAGACCTCCACAAATTCCACCCTTCTCACGGTTAGCAGCAATACGGAAAGCTATCAAAGCACCCAAGTTGTAGGCTCTATCTCATTTCAAGGCGGCTGAGATAAAAGCTAGATCAAATGAAGACAACTTACTAGCAGTTTTCCTAGCAAGAACACACTTGGTAATGAAATAGGCAAAATAACGAATGGATGGGAGATGAATATTATAAATCTTACCACTCTCCTTTGAGAAGTTGCATCCTTGGAAAATCTCCGCATATAACTCCATGAGTGGTGTGGGCCTCTCCCTAATCTTCTCACATGAACCCCACTGTGGCACCTTGATAGCTGCACAAAAATCATCGAAAGGGAGATTGACAGCTCTATTGTAAATTTTGTAGTGAACCATGAGGTTAGGCAAAGACCAACTAAACCAAAAATCCTGCACCACAGACATGGTTAGCTTAACATATTGGCAAGGTTCTTCTCCAACAAAATGTTCCAACCATGCATTAGAAGTTAAAGTTTGGAAGTCTTGAAAAATCCCTACAGCTCTCAAGAATTCGAGGCATGGATATATAGAAGAGAAAACTTCCTCCTCGCGGTGGATTTTCATAATCTCAGGTATCCTCAATTCATGCTGATTCAACTGGTATTCACTCATCTTCTTTTCTAAAAATTTTAGACAAACATTAAACCAAGTGATTTCCAAGCTAATGAATGATGGGGAACTACTATTGGAACTTGCTAGAGAGCTAAGCATGCATCAAAATGAAATTTCTAAGAATAGACCAAGCATACAAGATCACATAACCTGTCACCTACAATAGCAAAATACTCAAGATACAATCCACTAATCAAAAATCTAATTGGACAAGCGGAGGAGGCACATACCGGAGAGCAATCCCTCAAAAAATCAGCAGCAAAGATGGGCTGAGAAAGGAGATCAAAATTCAGGAGAAAGAACAGTAGGAACTCGAGCTTTGATAAGTTTTCCAGTGTTTTTGGGAGAGAGAAAGAAGTGGCAGGGAGGAGGCTAAGTGGAGGGGCAGGGGTGGCCCACACCTGGGCCAGGCGTGCCCCAGGGCAGGCCGCGCCACCAGGAGGTGCGCCGGCCTGGTGGGTCCCCCTGTGTCACTCTAGGTGCCCCTCTGCCCCTTTTTTCATGAAAAATTTAATATGAATTTTTTGGAATTTTTCGGGAAACTTTATTATTGGGCAATTTTCAGGATATGAAAATTGATTTTCTCACAGAAAAAGTTTTTTGATAGACACAAAAGCAAACAAAAACAAATACTACGGGAGTTCGAAAACACTCTAGAAAGCAAGCAACTAGCAAAACTAAGACTAACAAGAGGAAAAACAAAAAATTGAATGGAGAAAGATATAAGTGAGCAAGGATAATCATTGTGAAAACATCGTTTTATCCATTAAAATCCCTTTGTTAACAAGGTTGATCAAGTCTTGTTACCAAAACAATATTATATGAAAAAAATCTTTGCATTTTACCTCAATCTTGATAGCAATAGTCCCAATCATAACAGTTTCAAAATTTTCTTGTGGTATGGGACAATTTATTTCTCCAACTTTGATGCCCTCAATATTTTCAATTGAATTCAAGCCATAACTCTTATCAATCTTATTTGGGAAATAGACAATATGCTCTTTGTCATTAATATTAAAAGTTACTTTTCCTTGATTACAATTAATGACAGCACCTGCAGTATTAAGAAAAGGTCTCCCAAGAATAATAGACATATTATCATCTTCAGGCATTTCGAGCACAACTAAATCGGTTAATACCAAACAGTTATGAGCCACTTGAACAGGAACATCCTCACAAATACCAACATGAATAGTAGTAGACTTGTCAGCCATTTGCAAAGATATATCAGTTGGTATCAATTTTTCTAGCTGAAGTCTCTTGTAGAGAGAAAAAGGCATAACACTAATTCCAGCTCCCAAATCACACAAAGCAGTTCTAACATAATTATTTTTAATAGAGCAAGGAATAGTTTGGATACCTGAATCTCCAAGCTTCTTTGGAACCTTACCATTGAAAAAATAATTAGCAAGCAAAGTAGAAATTTCCTAATTAGGAATCTTCCTCTTATTAGAGAAAATATCCTCCATATACTTTGAATAAGGAGGCAACTTAATAGCATCAGTCAAAGGAATTTGTAAAAATAAATGTTTCATCCACTCACAAAACTTGTTATAGTGTTCTTCTTCCTTTGACTTGTGTTTCCTATTAGGAAAAGGCATTGGTTTTTGCACCCAAGGTTCTCTTTCACTACCATGTTTATTAGCAATAAAATCTTCTTTAGTGTACTTAGTGTTCTTAGTGTGCTTTTCAGGTTTTTCTTCAATTTCTTCCTTATTGGGAGCATCATTGTTATCATTACCACTTTCAGTTTCAACATGAGAGATAGATATACTATTAGGATCTACAGTAGGTTCAGAAGGTTCCTCAACTGTTTTATGTTTCTTTTTCTTTCTCTTAGAAGAAGTACCTCTATTTTCAGCTTGTTGAGAATCCTGCTCGATTCTTTTAGGATGTCCCTCTGGATATACGGGATCTTGAGTGGTAGCACCACTCCTAGTTCTAATTTCATAAGCATGTTTATTTCCAGAAGCATTAACTAGCATATCTTTTTGTACTTTAGCAAGTTGATCAATTTGAGTTTGAACCATTTGGAAATGTTTAACAAGCATTTTAACATCATTAGAAGTTCTTTCCACAATATCCTTCAACTCATTAATAGCTCTAGAGTTTTCCAATAAATGATTCTAAACTTGTTTATTAAAATTACCTTGTTTAATAATAAAAATGTCAAATTCCTCTAAGCATTGATCAAGAGGTTTACCATAAGGAATATCGCCTTCATCAAAATGTTGGAGAGAGTGTACCTCAATAGTGGATGAGTGGAAAATTAGCTTACATAATTCTTCTATATGAGGTAAATTCTTCACATCTTTAGCTTTAATACCCTTCTCCTTAAGACATTTCTTAGCTTCTTTCATCACTTCATCATTTAATTCAATCACTCCCCTCTTCTTGGGTGTTGGTGTTGGGGTTGGCTCAGGCACAGTTGGTTCAGGTGTAGTAGGCTCAGGTGTAATTGGCTCAGTTGTAGTCCAATCATCATAATTCTTGCTTATTTTAGCCATTAATTATTTGGCTTCTGCAGGAGTTCTTTTCCTAAAAACACAATCAGCAAAACTATCCAGGTATGTCCTGATTCATTAGTTAGTCCATTATAATATATATCAAGAAGCTCATTTTGGGTAATGGACATCCATGATGTGCATGAATCAAGGCATAGAACCTTGTCCATGACTCAGGCAATTTCTCCTCTTCTCCCTGTTTAAAATCAAAAAGTTTCTGCAAAACAGCATGTCGAGCACTAAGAGGTAAATATTTCTGAAAGAAATTAGCAATCAAGCAATCAGGGCTATCAATGGATCCAGGAGGTAAACTATTAAACTAAGCTTTAGCTTCTCCTTTTAGTGAAAAAGGGAAAATTTTAGCAACAAAGTAGGTGCGCATCTTAACATCATTAGAAAATAAGGAACTCATAGTAGAAAGCTCAGTCATATGTGACATAGCCCTTTCATTCTCAGTCCCACAAAAAGGTTCTTCCTCAACAATTTTTATACAGGATAAATCAAGACAGAAATCATAATCTTTATCTTTAACACCAGGATGGACAGTTCCATCTCCAAAATAGTAGTTATTGATAACACGTTCAACAATTTCCATACGTATTTTAAAAGGGACATTTTCAGTATGTGGCTTTAAAATATCACAAGCATCATTAGAATTACCACATATGGGAGATAAAGTATCATCACAGCAAATTTTCTTCCCTAAATATGGGGAACTAAAAAGATCTTTTTTTATAAAAACTAGCTTCCCCAAGCTTAGACGTTTCCATAGCATTAGTAACAATGGTGTTCAAAAAATTCATACTAATAACATTGCTATTAGCATGCAAAGAAAGTTCCATAGGTTTTTTAATTTTCTCTCGAGACCATTTATGTTCTAACTTAGGAAAAATACTAATTTTGTTGTTGTTTTCCATTAGGCCTAGCTAGTGAAAATAAAAACAAGAATCAAAAAGATAAGATTGCAGAATCTAAAGGAAATAACTTCGAGCACTCACACACCAGCAATAGATCTATAAGATAGCTTAGAAGCCAGAGGATGTGAGTACCTTTTACCTTACCTCCCTGGCAACACCGCCAGAAAAGAGCTTGATGTCTATGCACGCTTCTATTCTTGTAGACAGTTTGGAACTCCAAGTGTATAGGTTTGTAGAACAGCAGCAAGTTTCCCTTAAGTGGATTACCCAAGGTTTATCGAACTCAGGGAGGAAGTGGTCAAAGGTATCCTTCTCAAGCAACCCTGCAATCAAGATACAAGAAGTCTCTTATGTCCCCAACACACCCAATACACTTGTCTGGTGTATATGTGCACTAGTTCGGCAAAGACATAGTGAAATATAAGTAATATGGATGGTCATAAGTGGTAATTGCAATCTGAAATAAAGACGGCAGCAAGTAAACATGTAACATGACTTGTTGTAAATGGTGTTTCAATGCTTAGAAACAAGGCCTAGGGATCATACTTTCACTAGTGGACACTCTCATATAAATATCTTCTCTTCATTATGGTACTCTGAACTACTCTCCAGTTGGACAACTCTAATCCACAGTAGGGCTACAAAAGCTCTCCTTAAAGTTCGCATTCCCCATCTAGGTAACCCCACACTGTCACCTTGAGCGCTAGATGGTTCCAACAAACAACACAATTTCATAGAGACAACCAACTCAAAATATACTCATGATAAGTATTTCTGTAATCTTTAGCCTAAGTGCCACACGATGTGCACACTGTCAACTTCACACATATGGGGTTAACCGGAGATTACAACTAAAGCACTTGAGTAGCAGAGTAGATATACTTGATTACAAAGCTCATGAACACAATAAGATCATGCATAGAGAGAGAGAGATGAACACATAGCTATCGGTAGAGCCCTTATCCTCGAGGGAGAACTACTCCCTCCTCATCATGGGAATCAGTAACGGCGATGGAGATGGTGGTGGAGATTGATGGAGATGGCTCCGAGGGCAATTCCCCATCCTGGCAGGGTGCCGGAATAGAGACTTCTGTCCCCCGAATCTCCTCTTCGGTAGCGGCGGTGCTGCGAAACTTTTTGTGGATGGAGGCTGATTGTTTTAGGGTTTTCGCTTCGAAGGCTTTATATAGGTGGAAGGGCAAGGTCAAGAGGTGGACCAGGGGCCCACACCACACCCCAGCGCAGCCAGGGGGCGCGCCACTCGTGGGTGTGACTGCCTCCTGGCCCTCCTCCGTCTCTTCTTTGGACTCCTTCTCGTGTCTGGAAAAATAGGAACATCGGTCTTCGTTTCGTCCAATTCCGAGAATATTTCTTTACTAACTTTTTTGAAACCAAAAATAGCAGAAAACAGGAACTGGCAGTAAGTCATCTTGTTAATAGGTTAGTTCCATAAAATGTATAAAAATGCCTCAAAGTGTGGACAAAACATAAGACAAATGATATAAAACAAGCATGGAGCATCAAAAATTATAGATACGTTTACGATGTATCAGTTAGCACTTCTCGCAAAGTCATCATGAGACATAGTTTTGCCACTTGTGGTCTTACTACCCACAATGACCTTGTGTTTTTCTTGTGCGGTCTTGGCCTTCTTCTTCTTGTTGTTCTTCTTCCTGGCTTTGGAGACAAAGCCAATGCCCCCTTTCTCACCATTTGGCCTTTGCTTACTCAAGAGGTTGTCAATGGACTTGTTTCCTTCTAGAAAGGTAGCCTTAGCTAGCCCCCCCTTCAACCTAGCATCTTCTTCAAGTATATTTGTACAACTAGAAGGAATGAAAGTACTAGGTGAAGAAATATTGGTCAATTGAGTTTGAAGCTTTTCACGAGACTTTGTGAGTAACAAGAGTTCATTCTCCAAGGCCCTGTGAGCCTTGTCAACCATCCTAAAGTCCTCGGCAAGTTTTTCATGAACAACACCAAACTCAATCTTGTCCTTTTTAGCCTTTTTATATTTAGCAATAGCATAGTCTCGTTCCTTGATGAGTCTATTAACAATTATGTCATTAGCCCCATCAAGCCCTTCAAGTTTTAGTTCAAAAGACATCCTAGTCCCTTGTTATTCTTCTAGAGCATTATTAGAGATTCTACCTCAATCATGTGCTCTCTCACTAGTTTACATCTCTCATCAAGAACCTCTTGTGTGTGAGAAAGTTGATCTAAGAGGTCCACAAAATGTCTCTTGTGTTCCCCTTGCAAATTATTCATGAACTCGTCAAAAGCAATTATTTCCTTTTTAACCTCAAGAGATATCTCATCATCAAATTCATCATCAACCAAGGAGGAGGGAGTAGCACCCCGGCAAAAACACCAACTAGAAAATTTCTTGTTATTATGTTTTCTTGCATCATCATGACATCATCATGCATCGTCATCATGTTCATCATATCACCTTGCATGGATCATCTATATTTTACTTACATTGCATTTGTTCTTGTTCTTTTGATCATCTTGTTGTTGCTATCACAACTATGTGGTCTTTGTCTTCCTCCATATCTTATCCCCTATTTTTGTTTTACAAGTATGGTTTCCTCTTGTTATATGGAAGGAACACTATTTTTTAAAATCTCATCTCTTGTTTGGTTTTAATACAAATTCTACTATCTAGTAAAATGCCCAAATGGAATTAAATATGGGCATCACCCTTGCTATCCATGCTATTCCCTCCTTGCCTCAATTTCAATGCCACAATCTTCTGTTTTAATTCTCGCAAAAACTTCCAAAAGAATTCAAATGTGTCCAACGTTTTTGTAATGAAACAATACTAAAATAAATAAAAGGGAAATTCTTAAAAGAAAACTAAAATAGAAGGAGAGAGAAGCCTTCCAATAGCCTAGCCGAATCCCTTCCTTTTTCCTCTTCTGGCCCAAGGCCCGGCCAGCTCCCCTCTCCTGTTTTTCTTCTTCGACAGACAAAGCACGAGCTCTACCTGCTTCGGTCGTCCGACCACTCAACGCTCCTCCACATATTGTCCTCCCCTCCTTAGAATTGGATCAGACCGAGGCCAATCCAAAAACCCTAGTTAGCCCCTTTCCTCTCCATTCCCCTTCTCAGCTTCCGCCCTCTATTCCCCCTCCATATCTGCAAATCCAGCAAGTGCTGCCATGGGCGGGGCTGGAGAAGCTGATCGTGTCGATGCCTTGGGTAACCGCTGAGCGCTAAGGCTGGGAGTCGCTTCACCAAGCCGCCACCGACTTCTGAGAAGCTGCAGGAGGAGTCGGAGTAGTCCCAGGTTGCCGTTTACATCAAGTCGTTGGCCAGCTTCTTCCTCTTCTACCAGGCAAGTCAGACCACCATCGCCGCTGCCGCTGAGCACGAGGTGAGCCATCGTCTTCTTCTTCCCGCTCTCCTCCTTTGACCTCTATATCTGCACGCCGTCCTCCATGGTCATGTGTCTAAATAAGAGAGCGTATACACCATGTGCCCTTCCCGACTTGGTCGTCGTCACATCCATCACTGTCGCCAGAACAGAGCAGCGCCCACCTGCTGCATCTTGCTCTGGAGCTGAGCACTGCAGGACCATGATCTGCACCGTGTGGCGCTTGGCGCTGCACGACGAATTGTTGATTCGGCTAGCTGGTTCTGCTTGCAATCGTTTTGATTCAGCTACTTGCTGTATTGGTCCATTCAAATATAGTTGCGGTTCGATAATTTACAACAAAGCTAATTAACCTAGTTTGTGTGCCCTTGCTCTTCAAAGTCAGCCTCACAAGATCGACTCCCCAACTTGGCAGTACTAATCCACTTTTGTCAGAATTTTGCTAGTCCATGTCTGAATCTGAATTTTCTGTATTTCCTGAACTCGAACAAAAGCACAAAAATTCAGTTGGAGTGCACACACATGCACGCCTGAACTTACTGCACCACATATACTCATTCTATTTAGCTAGCTCGTTTTGATCCACCAACTTAACACATATACGTTTGTTTCTTTCATGAATGGACAAAATAAATCAGATGCCTTGTCTGCTTCTTTATGCTTTTCACCGAGCGACCTAAGATCAAATCCTTGTTCATGCTAAATAGGCCACAATTTTTTTTGTCTATCTACTAAATTTGTATCTTCTAATCTGCTTCTCTCTATTTGAAATGTGTTCTATAGAAAAGGTTGTCAGAAAAATATACACATCATGAATATGCCATCCATTTGCATTTTGCCATGTTTATCTTGCAGGATTGTTAATTGCACATAATCACCTAATGTATAATCTTGGGGATATTAAATAAATATTGCCCTTATTGCATTTAATTTTGTGTAGACCATCAATAGCATGTTTTTACCATATCAAGTAACATTTAAATTGCGAGTTATCTAAACATGAACCTATTAATTAATGGTTGGGACCCCGGTTCCGCTTAATATCGCCTAATTGCATCGCACCTTTGCCATGTCATGCATCATGCATGCATCATGCCGATCTTCTGTCGTAATATTAAATAGTGCCTCCGATGTTTCTTCTAGTGCTTTGCTTCTTCATGGATTAGGCCGATGAGTTGATACGAGTGTCGACCCGATCTTCGGATGAACCTTCGGAAGCGTTTTCAGACGAGCATTCTCCCTCTTTCTACCTATTTTATATTTCTAGTCTTTATTTCCTCCTGTTGATCTATTGCTATCTATGTTGCGATGCTATAGATTCCGTATCCCTTAATATATCCATGCAGCCTCTATATTACCATGAACACCTCCTATTACCTATTGTTTGGTAGATAGTCAGTCTTGTGAGTCGTAGTCGCTTGCTCAGGTGCTGTTTCGCGTCGTCGATGTTCCATCGTTGTTGGGTGGTTGGCACATGCTAAATCATGGAGATGATCATGGATTTAATTACCGTTTAATAATTAAAATTAAAAGTAGGTAAATAATGCAGATGCACCGGTGGGTAATAGATAATATTTGGTTTTTAACCGCTCACTGGTGTCCCGTAGGACCCCGAGTTCTTGACACCTGTTTTGAGATCGAGCGCGCTAACCACAGGTGGGGTGTGTGGGCACCCCCTTCGATTTAGTACCTGATTTCAAAGTACAGTACTGGGGCCACAATGTAGTTTGGGCTTTTATTACTATCTTGTACTTATGCCATGCTTTACTGCTTTATTTACTATTGCAGGTGGAGCGCTTGTACTGTTTAGGAACAAATGTGGATTGTTTTCGCGGTATCGACAAGCCCAGTCACACTTTCGGGTTCCCAGTCGTTTACAGCCATTGACACAAATCCTGGGTCCGTCTCGGAGACCGGCCGACTTTGTTGCGGGTAGCTTAGTGGGGTGGCCCCCATGTGCTTCCTTTGGGTCTGGGAAACGTCGTGTCCGAAACCCCGTCGACATACCGTTGGGTGTATGTTTTGTGATCTTGTACCTACCTGATCTGACAACAAGGATGTAGGTGCGTGTGGAAACTTTGGTGCACCCCTCCAGGGTTAAATCTTTTCGAGAAGTCGTGTCTGCGGTTATGGACGACTTGGAGCACAGTTCTCGATCATAGACAACTATAACTAAAATTTACTGATATAAATTATGACTTGTATTTGATATGACTAGTAAGTTGGATAACCACCATGAAATGAATGAATAAAACTGCCAACCATGTGAGTTTCCTCGGCTTGACTTCCTTGTTTGGTCTCGAGGGGGAAATACCAGAATGGGTATGTCTGGTGGTAGTATCCGGATGGTTTTCAATAGGTCTTTCTTATCTCTCTCTGATAGCCGACAGTTGTATCGAGTCTCTATAGTTTGTTTAGTGCATGCTTCACTGCCGCTTCAGTCCACCATACCTATGTAGGAGAGGACCGCCGAATTCTAGTCTCGCCGTGTACTAGCCTCAGTACTGACCGCTCTCTTTTTCTTTTGCCCTTTGTCGGCACCCCTTTTATTGAAGCAGGTTTGAGATCGACGTTGTTAGCAGGGTTACCCTTCCGGGATGGCCTGGGCAGGGTTATGGACGCCATTGGTTATTCTTCAGGGCTCTTAGCTCAATTTTCATCTTGTCCGTAGTCGGATGTTGTATCGCTTTCAAGGTTATTTGGATCTTTGTATTATATATCTATATTCTTGACTCATTGAGTCGTGTTGTATATATATATATATATCTGTTCCGTGGGTTACATCGTGGACTAATGTGTAATGGTATTACTTCGTTTTCCACCCGCACGAAAGTGCCTGGTGGGCACCTTTGAATCGTTTCTATGCGGGTTTGACGAAAATCGCTAAAACTTGCATAGGGTCGATCCGAGGATGTTGCTGAGTGGTATCAAAACTCAGCTGTTGCGATACCCCACTGGTACAGCCTGTAGGATAACCTAGCTGACGGACGTTGTAGAGTGTCAAAACTATTTTTGAAAATCGGTTGGATAGATCTGATTAGGCATGCTTTTACTCCTTACCCCGGTGCTATTCTCTTCTTACCTCTACGTGTTTTGAATCTGCTTTCTTATCTCTTCTTAGAGTCCAGGATTTCTTGTTGTTGGGTTTTCGTTGTACCTTCAGGGTTTCGCTTCCTTCCTCTTGTAACAGTGCTTCTAGATTCGATCTTCACGCTATCTGGTGAACCTTTCATCTGTTGTACCTTTCAGTGAACCAAAAATTCACTAATATTTTTCTTTGTATCCTCCGGTGTTCTCCAACGCGACGATACCATCTATGTCAGATCCGATGAAGAGCTTGCATCACCCCTTTGTTTTCCGAATATTGCTTGTCAAGATCTTCAGTCTGAATTCCGAGAGTTGGTTGCATAATTCTCCTATTCATGTGCAGAGTAATGCTTTGGGTGCGTGATGGACTGATCACCATCCGACTACTCTTATCATTTGCTCTTGTACATTGAATCGGTGGATCAAGCAGTTGTACTCCTTCCACAGAAGTTAGAGGTGGCCTTATCTTTTGAGACCTCGACCTTCATCGTTGATTCTCTAGAGTGTTCTCCCGACAAACGAGAGCATCGACCCTTGTTGGTGGTGTCGACGATTTCAAGACAGAAAAAGAATCTTTGTTAGTGGTGTCGTGAGGATCTACACGAAACGAGAAGATTTAGACCGTCAGGCTTCTTTCTCGTATCGTGAGACGGATCTCGAGGGCGAGATCCATTGTTAGTGGTGTCAAATTGTAGCACCCCGACAAAAACACCAACTAGAAAATTTCTTGTTATTATGTTTGCTTGCATCATCATGACATCATCATGCATCATCATCATGTTCATCATATCACCATGCATGGATCATCTATATTTTGCTTGCATTGCATTTGTTCTTGTTCTTTTGATCATCTTGTTGTTGCTATCACAACTATGTGGTCTTTGTCTTCCTCCATATCTATCCCCTATTTTTGTTTTACAAGTTTGCTTTCCTCTTATTATATGTAAGGAACACTATTTTTTAAATCTCATCTCCTGTTTGGTTTTAATACAAATTCTACTATCTAGTAAAATGCCCAAATGGAATTAAATATGGGCATCACCCTTGCTATCCATGCTATTCCCTCCTTGCCTGAATTTCAATGCCACAATGTTTTGTTTTAATTCTCGCAAAAACTTCCAAAATAATTCAAATGTGTCCAGCATTTTTGTAATGAAACAATACTAAAATAAATAAAAGGGAAATTCTTAAAAGAAAACTAAAATAGAAGGAGAGAGAATCCTTCCACTAGCCTAGCCGAATCCCTTCTTTTTTCCTCTTTTGGCCCAAGGCCCGGCCAGCTCCCCTCTCCTGTTTTTCTTCTTCGATAGACAGAGCATGAGCTCTACCTGCTCCTGTCGCCCGACCACTCAACGCTCCTCCACATATTCTCCTCCCCTCCTTCAAATTGGATCAGACCGAGGCCAACCCAAAAACCCTAGTTAGCCCCTTTCCTCTCCATTCCCCTTCTCAGCCGCCGGCCTCTATTCCCCCTCCATGTCTGCAAATCCTACGAGCGCCGCCATGGGCGGGGCTGGAGAAGCTGATCGTGTCGATGCCTTGGTCACCGCTGAGCGCTGAGGCTGGGAGTCGCTTCGCCAAGCCGCCACCGACTTCTGGGAAGCTGTAGGAGGAGTCGGAGTAGTCCCAGGTTGCCGTTTCCATCAAGTCGTTGCCCAGCTTCTTCCTCTTCTACTGGGCAAGTCAGACCACCATCGCCGCTGCCGCTGAGCACGAGGTGAGCCATCGTATTCTTCCCGCTCTCCTCATTTGACCTCTATATCTGCACGCCGTCCTCCATGGTCATGTGTCCAAATAAGAGAGCGTATACACCATGTCTGCAACTGGAGCGTGCCCTCCCCGACTTGGTCATCGTCACATCCATCACTGTCGCCGGAACAGAGCAGCGCCCACCTGCTGCATCTTGCTTTGGAGCTGAGCACTACAGGACCATGATTTGCACCGCGTGGCGCTTGGCGCTGCACGACGAAGTGTTGATTCAGCTAGCTGGTTCTGCTTCCAATCGTTTTGATTCAGCTGCTTGCTATATTGGTCCATTCAAATATAGTTGCGGTTCGATAATTTACAACAAAGCTAATTAACCTAGTTTGTGTGCCCTTGCTCTTCAAAGTCAGCCTCACAAGATCGACTCCCCAACTTGGCAGTACTAATCCACTTTTGTCAGAATTTTTCTAGTCCATGTCTGAATCTGAATTTTCTGTATTTCCTGAACTCGAACATAAGCACAAAAATTCAGTTGGAGTGCACACACACGCACGCCTGAACTTACTGCACCACATATACTCATTCTATTTAGCTAGCTGGTTTTGATCCACCAACTTAACACATATACGTTTGTTTCTTTCCTGAATGGACAAACTAAATCAGATGCCTTGTCTGCTTCTTTGTGCTTTTCACCGAGCGACCTGAGATCAAATCCTTGTTCATGCTAAATAGGCCACAATATTTTTTGTCTATCTACTAAATTTGTATCTTCTAATCTGCATCTCTCTATTTGAAATGTGTTCTATAGGAAAAGTTGTCAGAAAAATATACACATCATGAATATGCTATCCATTTGCATTTTGCCATGTTTATCTTGCAGGCTTGTTAATTGCACATAATCACCTAATGTATAATCTTGGGGATATTAAATAAATATTGCCCTTATTGCATTTAATTTTGTGTAGACCATCAATATCATGTTTTTACCATATCAACCAATATCTAAATTGCGGGTTATCTAAACAACATGAACATATTAATTAATGGTTGGGACCCCGGTTTCACTTAATATCGCCTAATTGCATCACACCTTTGCCATCTCATGCATCATGCCGATCTTCTGTCGTAATATTAAATAGTGCCTCCGATGTTTCTTCTAGTGCTTTGCTTGTTCACGGATTAGGCCGATGAGTTAATGCGAGTGTCGACCCGATCTTCGTATGAACCTTCGACAATGTTTTCAGGCGAGCATTCTTCCTCTTTCTACCTATTTTATATTTCTAGTCTTTATTTCCTCCTGTTGATCTATTGCTATCTGTGTTGTGATGTTATAGATTCTGTATCCCTTTATATTTCCATGCAGCCTCTATATTGCCATGAACACCTCCTGTTACCTATTGTTTGGTAGATAGTCAGTCTTGCGAGTAGTAGTCGCTTGCTCAGGTGTTGTTTCGCATCGTCGATGTTCCATCGTTGTTGGGCGGTTGTCACATGCTTAATGGTGGAGATGATCATGGATTTAATTACCGTTTAGTAACTAAAATTGAAAGTAGGTAAATAATGCAGAGTCACCGGTGTGTAATAGATAATATTTGGTTTTTAACCGCTGACTGGTGTCCCGTAGGACCTCGAGTTCTTGACACCTGTTCCGAGATCGAGCGCGCTAACCACAGGTGGGGTGTGTGAGCACCCCCATCGATTTAGTACCTGATTTCAAAGGACTGTACTGGGGGCCACAAAGTAGTTTGGGGCTTTATTACTATCTTGTACTTATGTCATGCTTTATTGCTTTATTTACTATTGCGTGTGGAGGGTTTGTATTGTTTAGGAACAAATATGGAATGTTTTTGCGGTATCGACAAGCCCAGTCACACTTTCGGGTTTTCAGTCGTTTACAACCATTGACACAAACCTTGGGTCCGTCTCGGAGACCGGCCGACTTTGTTGCGGGTAGCTTAGTGGGGTGGCCCCCATGTTCTTGCTTTGGGTCTGGGAAACGTCATGTCCGAAACCCCGTCGACATACCGTTGGGTGTATGTTCTGTGATCTTATACCTACCTGATCTTACAACAAGGGTGTAGGTGCGTGTGGAAACTTTGGTGCACCCCTGCAGGGTTAAATCTTTTCGAGAAGTTGTGTCCGCGGTTATGGACGACTTGGAGCACAATTCTCGATCATAGACAACTATAAATAAAGTTTACTGTTATAAATTATGACTTGTATTTGATATGACTAGTAAGTTGGATAACCACCATGAAATGAATGAATAAAACTGCCAACCGTGTGAGTTTCCTCGGCTTGACTTTCTCGTTTGGTCTCGAGGGGGAAATACCAGAATGGGTATGTCTGGTGGTAGTATCCGGATGGTTTTGAATAGGTCTTTCTTATCTCTCTCTGATAGCCGACAGTTGTATCGAGTCTCTATAGGTTGTTTAGCGCATGCTTCACTTCCGCTTCAGTCCACCATACCTATGTAGGAGAGGACCGCCGAATTCTACTCTCGCCGTGTACTGGCCTTAGTACTGACCGCTCTCTTTTTCTTTTGCCCTTTGTCGGCACCCCTTTTATTGAAGCAGGTTTGAGATCGACGTTGTTAGCAGGGTTACCCTTCCGGCATGGCATGGGCAGGGTTATGGACGCCATTGGTTATTCTTCAGGGATCTTAGCTCAATTTGCATCTTGTCCGTAGTCAGATGTTGTATCGCTTTCAAGGTTATTTGGATCTTTGTATTATATATATGTATTCTTGACTCATTGAGTCGTGTTGTATATATATATCTGTTATGTGGGTTCCATCATGGACTAATGTGTAATGGTATTACTTCGTTTTCCACCCGCACGAAAGTGCCTGGTGGGCACCTTTGAATCGTTTCTATGCGGGTTTGGCGGAAATAGATAAAACTTGCATAGGGTCGATCCGAGGGTGTTATAGAGGGTGTTACAGAGGGGTGTGATGTTCTTGTTGGAGATATTCTCATTTGGGGAGTCAAAGAGGGAGAATGTGGGGGTAGAAGTAGTGGCAAGAGCAGCCACATCACTTGTTGTTTCCTCTTCATCATCTTCATTGTCGGAGGAGAATTCTTCATGAGTTATCAAGTCAATTTCACCCGACTTCTTGTTGTTGGTGGGATTCTTCTTGATGAAGGGTTTCTTGAAAGGGGCTTTGGAGGTTTTCTTCAACACAAGTTTACCCCCATGATCTTCTCTTTTCTCATAGGGACAACCCGCCATAAAGTTATAGCGGTCACCACAATTGAAGCAAGTTATCAATTTAGTTACATTGTCTCTTCTCCCATTTGGTTTGCTTCTTCGTTGCATTTCCATCTTGGCCTTGGCGGGATCTTTCCAAAAGTTTTTTGCATAGAAGGCCATATATTCACCATGAGAAATCTCGACATCATTGGGATGGCTCATAGATAAGCCTTCATCACTGTCATCTTCATTCACATACTCCACAACTTTGGCCTTTAAGGAAAGGTTGACAACATTGCGCATTCTAAGGGCTTGAGCATGGGCATCTTTGGCATTCTTGGTGGCAACCTTGAAAGAGGTCATCTCTTGCATAACTTCATTGGAGGTCATGAGATGGTAGTTGTGTCTTCCTTGTAGGCTCTTCATGTAGGGGTTCGTAGCATGGAAAACAAAAAATTTCTACCGCATGCACACCAACAAGCCAAGGTCTATCTACTAGATTGTAGAAACAAGTTGATTAGAGTACTCACCCTCGAAGATTCCAAAGCGGTTAATGAGAGCGGATTCTCGTGGGTGATGTAGTCGTACACTTGCCGATCTCAAGATCGCGTAGATGATCCTTCCAGCGCTGCGTTCTAGCAGCGCTTCCGCAGTCGGTCACACTTTCGGTACTCGATGAAGACCTTCCTCTCCCTTGTTCCAGGAGGCAGCGAAGGTTATAGTTCTCCCCTCACTACTCCGGCAGCATGACGGCGTGGTGTCAGAAGTAGAGGGAAAATCCTGCAGGGCTTCGCCTAAGCCAGAGCAGGTTATGGTGGATCTATGGTTTCCGGCGATCTAGGGTTTAGAGGGCCGGAGAGGAGGAGGCGTAGCCGGTGGTGTCTAGGGCAGCGACGGCGAGCCTGTGGCTGGCAGCGGCGGTGCTACGGGGGGCGGCGGCGGTGCGGCTAGGTGGGAGGGGCTGGTTGTGTGGTCTTGGGGCACCCCCTCCCCTCTATTTATGAGAGGGAGGGAAGCTTGGGAGAGGGAAGTTTGAATCCTTCCCCAACTGCCTCTCCTAGTTGGCTTGTGGTGGAGGGAAAGAAGGATTCTTTCCTTTCTCCAATAGGATACATTGTCCCAGTTTGACTTTTCAAACTTGCCTTTTGACTTTCAATGGTGCTTTATTTCTTTCTTGCAAATGCCCAACCAAGTGACCTAGGACATGATCCAATCTCCACTTATCCATGACACATTCATATACCCTTCCCCTTCCGTTCCGGTGAACCTTCTAGACCCTTCTAGAACCTCTCCGATGAAAACATCGAAATCATTCCCGAACTCCGGAATTGGACTTTCCTTATATGAATCTTATTATCCGGACCACTCCGGATCTCCTCGTGATATCCCGGATCCCATCCGAGACTCCGAACAACATTCAGTCTCCCTACTTACATTCCATATCTACTAAACAACATTGAATCCTTAAGTGTGTCTCCCTACGGTTCGTGAATTACGCAGATATGACCGAGACACTTCTCCAATCAGCTATCGCCTCTTGTGAAGCCTCTGAAGCAGCTATGTATTCCGATTCAGTTGAAGATCTCGCCACAACGCTTTGCTTTGCACTCTAGCTAACTGCTGCACCATTCAAAGTAAATACGTATCCAGATTGAAATTTAGAATCATCCGGATCGGTGTTCCAACTAGCATCGGTGTAACCATTAACAACGAGGTATTCATCACCTCCATAAGAAAGAACCATATCCTTAGTTCTTCTCAAGTACTTAAGGATGTTTTTGACCGCTCTCCAATGATCCACTCCTGGATCACTTTGATATCTGCTAGTCAAACTAACGGCATATGCAATGTCGGGTCTAGTACATAGCATGGCATACATGATAGATCCTATGGTTGAGGCATAGGGAGTCTTACTCATCCTTTCTCTATCTTCTGCCGTAGCAGGACTTTGAGTTTTACTCAAGGTCGTATTGGGCCACATGGGCAAGAACCCTTTCTTGCTATCTTCCATTCCAAACCTCTTTAGAACTTTGTCCAAATATGTACTACATGACAATGATATTAGGCGTCTCGATCTATCTCTATAAATCTTTATGCCTAATATATAAGCTGCTTCGCCAAGATCTTTCATTGAAAAACTATTATTCAAATAATCCTTGACACTATTAAGAAGGTCTACATCATTCCCAATCAACAATATGTCATCCACATATAGTACTAGGAATTCTACAGAGCTCCCACTCACTTTCTTGTAAATACAAGCTTCTCCATAAGTTTGTATAAAACCAAAACTTTTGATGACCTTATCAAAACGTTGATTCCAACTCCGGGATGCTTGCTTCAATCCATAAATGGATCATTGAAGTTTGCATACCTTGTTAGCATCTTTAGGATCGACAAAACCTTTGGGTTGTACCATATACAACTCTTCATCAATGTGTAACACCCTCAGAATCGACCCTATGCAACTTTCAGCGATTCCCGCCAAAACCCGCATAGAAACGATTCAAAGGTGCCCACCAGGCACTTTCGTGCAGGTGGAAAACGAAGTAATAACATTACACAACAGTCCTCGATGGGACCCATAGAACAGATACATATACAACACGACTCCATGAGTCAAGAATACAGATATACAGAACAAAGATCCAAATCACCTTGAAAACGATAGAGCGTCCGACTACGGACAAGATGCAAAGGGGGCTAAGAGCCCTGAGGAATAACCAATGGCGTCCATAACCCTGCCCAGGCCAAGCCGGAAGGGTAACCCTGCTAACGACGACGAAACCTGCTAAAACAAAAGGGGTGCCGACAAAAGGGCAAAGGAAAAAGAGGAGCGTCAGTACTAAGGCCAGTACACGGTGAGGCTAGAATTCGGCGGTCCTCGCCTACATAGGTATGGTGGACTGAAGCGGCAGCGGCAGCATGCACTAAACAACCTATAGAGACTCGATACAACTATCGGTTATCAGAGAGGGACAAGAAAGACCTATTCGGAGCCAACCTGATGCTACCATCAGACAAACCCATCCTGGTGTTTCCCCCTCGAGACCAAACGAGGAAGTCAACGGAGGAACTCACACAGTTGGCAGTTTTGTTTATTCAGTTATCGTTGCAGCAATTACTAGTCAGGTATAGATAATCATCCTGATATAATAAGCAGTGGGCAGTTTTAGTTAACCAATCCATTGTAGTTGCAACACTTACTAGTCAGATACAATTAGCATGAGATATCCCCAAACCCAGCAGTTGTTGGTACTTTTATTTAGCCATTCCGTTGCAGTGAAGCTGATTACTAGTCATATCGGATACAAATCAATTTATAATAGTAAACTTTAGTTATAGTTGTCTATGATCGAGACCTGTGCTCCAAGTCGTCCATAACCGCGGACACGGCTTCTCGAAAAGATTTAACCCTGCAGGGGTGCACCAAAGTATCCACAAGCACTTCGACCCTTTTTGCCAAATCAGTTAACATACACCCATCGGTATGTCGGCGGGGCCTAAGTGTAACACCCTCAGAATCGGCCCTATGCAAGTTTTAGCGAAACCCGCCAAACCCGCATAGAAACGATTCAAAGGTGCCCACTAGGCACTTTCGTGCGGGTGGAAAACGAAGTAATAACATTACACAACAGTCCTCGATGGGACCCACAGAACAGATATATATAACAGCGACTCAATGAGTCAAGAATACAGATATAATATACAAAGGTCCAAATCACCTTGAAAATGATACAGCGTCCGACTACGGACAAGATGCAAATGGGGCTAAGAGCCCTGAAGAATAACCAATGGCGTCCATAACCCTGCCCAGGCCAAGCCGGAAGGGTAACCCTGCTAACGACGTCGATCTCAAAACCTGCTTAAACAAAAGGGGTGCCGACAAAGGGCAAAGGAAAAAGAGGAGCGTCAGTACTGAGGCCAGTACACGGCGAGGCTAGAATTCGGCGGTCCTCGCCTACATAGGTATGGTGGACTGAGCGGCAGCGGCAGCATGCACTAAACAACCTATAGAGACTCGATACAACTGGCGGTTATCGGAAAGGGATAAGAATGACCTATTCGGATCCAACCTGAATCTTACACCAAACAATCCCATCCTGGTGTTTCCTCCTCGAGACCAAACGAGGAAGTCAACCGAGGAACTCACACAGTTGGCAGTTTTATTTATTCAGTTATCGTTGCAGCAATTACTAGTCAAATATAGATAGTCATCCTGATAAAATAAGCAGTGGGCACTTATAGTTAACCATTCCGTTGTAGTTGCGATACTTACTAGTCAGATACAATTAACATGAGATAACCCAAAAACCCAGCAGTGTTGGCACTTTTATTTAGCCATTCCATTGTAGTTGCAATACTTACTAGTCAGATACAATGGTCGCAAACGACAACCCAAACAAGCAATTGTTGGCCGTTTTAGTTAGACATTTCATTATAGTGAAGCTGATTACTAGTCATTATAAAGTCAAATTTATAGCACTACTTTAGTTATAGTTGTCTATGATCGAGATACTGTGCTCCAAGTCGTCCATAACCGCGGACACGGCTTTCAGAAAGTTTTACCCGGCCGGGGTGCACCAATAGCAACACACACACGATCAACCTCGGAAAAACCAAATGAAAACCCAACGAGGCTTTCACGACAAAGCAATCACAGGATTCAGAAATATTTCAGGGGGCCACCCCTTGGAGTACACCCGCAACGAAACTGGCCGGCTCCGAGACGGACTCAAGGTTTGTGGGGCCAGCTGTAAACGACTGGGAACCCGAAAACTCGGGGTGTCGATACCACGAAAACGGGTCACGATCCTAAACAGTACAGTGTGATCCTCGCACAATCGTAATAAAGCAGTAAAGCATGGCATAAGTACAGGATCGTAAATAAAACCTCAAACTAGTTTGTGGCCCCAAGAAATAAGAATGAATCAAGCTCTGGCTCAGGGGGGCCCATAATTCCCCGTATGTGGATAGCGCGAATATTCAAGGAACAGGTATCAAGTACTCGGGGTCCTACGGGACACAAGTGGACGGTTAACAACCAAATAACATCTATTGCCCACCTGTGCCTCTGCTTACCTACTTCAATTTTAGTTGTTAAACAGTAATTAAAGTGAGCAATAAATAAAGCCATGATCATCTCCAACATTGAACAGGCGGCAGTTCTCCAACAACTGTGGTACTTGACGACACGCAACAGCACTTGAGCAAGCGACTACGACGCGCAAGTCCAGCTATCTACCAAACAACAGGTAATAGGATGTGTCCAAGGCAATATACGGCTGCAAGGGATATCTCGGGTACGGAAACTAGAGCATCGCAACACAGATAGAAATAGATCAACAGGAGGGAATAAATACTATAAAAGTAAGATAGGTAGAAAGGGGGAGATGCTCGCCTGAAAAACATTGCCGAAGGTTCAACCGAAGATCGGGGCGAAGCTCACATCAACTCAACGGCCTTATCCGCGAAGAAGCAAAACACTAGAATAAACACCGGATGCAATATTTAATACAACGGCAGAAGATCGGGCATGATGCATGTATGATGTATGGCATGGCAAAGTTGCGATGCAATTAGGTCATATTAAGCGGAACCGGGGTCCCGACAATTAATCAAACGGTTCATGTTGTTTAGATACCCCACAAATTAAATGTTGCATTATCAAGACAAAAGATGGCACCGGTTCGCTACACAAATTTAAATGAGGCCAATATAAGGCTATATTTGCCCGCATATGGGCCCCATATTTAATTATAAGGTGAATCGGCATAAGGCCCCCAAACCACATGACAATATGCATGCGAATATGACAATTTAATATGCAACAAGTATATATCATTTCATAAAATAAGGTCTCGGGTTTGGGTTCACACATTAGGGTTCGACGATCTTGGGGGTCCGAGGGGTCGGGGTCCGGTCTCAGAGTTCAGGGTTCGGCGAATCGTGATCGGACAAAGGAAGTAGGTCTTGTTGCATCCGAGAAGAAGAGCTTGGTTCGGTGTCGGGGTTCATCGGACTCGCCCTGGTCGGTGTCAATCTTGTCGTTGCGAAGATCTTGTCGGTTCCTCGGACCGGGTTGGTCTTGGCGTCCGGGATGAAGACCTTGGCGTCCTGCGTCGGTGTCCTTATCGTCCGGGTTCTCGAGCATCGCATCCGGGAAGGAGTACTTGTCGTTCAGGGTCTCGATGTCCGGGGTGAAGTACTCGGCGTCCTCGAGGTAGTACTTGGCGTCCGGCGGTAGATCTTGGGGGTACCGGCGTCTTCGGGTTCCATGTCGAATTACTTGTCGATGGTCCATCGAGCGTCACCTTGCTCGTTCTTTTGATACCCTCTCGATGCGAAGGTCTTGCGGTCTTGCTGTCTCCACACCCAACAACTTAGCACCAACTTGGTACTACACAGGAAACCTGCACGGTGCAGGCAGATGGCATCGGCGACGACGGTGTTCGGCCCCAGCGAGACAGAGACGCAGCAGGGTCGCGGCTCACAGGGCAGGAAGAGGCCGGCGACTAGGGGAAGGCTAACCGGCGGTGGCGAGCTCGCCGGAGGGAGGGTGGCGACGGCGAACCAGCGGCGGTTCCGGCGAGACGCGCGGGCCGGAGGCGAGGAGGACGAGGTGGAGGCCGGAGGAGGGGGAGACGCGGGCGTCCGCGAGCACGGAGGAGGAAGGGGCGGCTCCGGCGAGCCTGGCGGGGCGGAGGCAGGCGCGGAGGAGGCGGCGCAGACGGGCCGTGGCAGGCGGCGGGCGGCGGACGACGAGGAGGGAGCGGCGCAGGGACGGAGCCAGGGAGACGCGGGAAGCTTCGTGGCTGGCGGGGGAGGCGGGGCCGGCGAGCGTCGGAGGCGGCGCAGACGCGACGGAGGGGTGCGGGCGGAGGAGCTCGAGGCCGAGGCCGGAGGAGGGTTGGCCTGCGGCGGCGCGAAGAGGAGGAAGGCGCGCCGGCGGCGGAGACGGCCGGAGAGGAGGGGGAGGCGGCGTGGACCGGCCGGAGAAGGGGCAGCGGGGCGGCGCCGGAGGGGAGAGGGAGCGGGCGGTGGGGGAGAGGGTACCGAGGGAGGAGGAGGGAGGTGGAAGACGCGGGGTGGTTGGAGGTTGTCGGGGGCGAGCGGGGAGGGAGGAGAGAGGAGAAGGAGGAGCCAGGGGGAGTGGGGTCGGGCGTGGGGCCAGGTGGGGTGTGGCGTGCGTCCTGGGTGAGGGCTGGTGGGGAGGTGGCAAGGAGAGATTGGATAGGGGAAAAGGGAAGATGAGGTGGCGAGCTGTGAGTGGTGGGAGTGAGGTGGAGGCTGGGTGGGTAGTTTAGGTCTGGGTAGGAAAAGAATATAGGTGGACCGTTTTATTCTGGGGTGGTCGTCCGGGTCGAATCGGCCCGTTCGACTGCCCCACTAAAAATAATTAAAGGTTTTATATATTTCAAACATGGCTTTTGCAAACCGATAACAGACAAAATAAAATAATCCGGAGACCCGGGTTTTGCGTTTGAATAAAGATGGGGCGTTTAGAAAACAAAAACAGGTTTTTCCGCAAATAGTTTTATGCAAGCAAATGCAAGATGATGACGATGCTCAAATGCAATGCGGCATGATGACATGAGCATGCGGTCATGATGATGCAATGCACAAAAACAACGCGATTTTCTAGTAGTGGTTTTGCGGGATGCCACAATTCGACACCACTAATAATGGATCTCGCCCTCGAGATCCGCCTCATGGTACCGGAAGGGAAGCCGGCGATCTGCCTCTTCTCGCTTCGTGTAGATCTTCACGACACCACTAACAAAGATTCTTCATCCGTCTTGAAATTGGCGACACCACCAACAAAGGGGCGTTGATCCTGTTCGTCAAGAGAGCACTCCGGATAAACAACGGACGAAGTTAAAGGTAAGGTCACCTCTAACTTTCACAGAAGGAGTAAAATCACATTAATTCACCAATTCAATGTACAAGAGCGAATGATAGGAGTAGTGGTATGGTAGCTACTCCATCCCGCACTCAAAGCATTACTCTGTACACGAACAGATAAATTATGCAACCAACCCTTAGAATTTAGACTGAAGATCTCAACAACAAGGTTCAGGAACAAAGGGGTGATGCAGACTCTGCATCGGATCTAGCGTAGATGATGTCGTCGCGTCGGAAAACACCGGAAGGCACGAGAAGGAACAAAGAGAAGTCCATCAGATGAAGGATTCCTCGGATAGCATGAAGACCACATGTAGCAACACCGTTACCAAAGGAGGAAGCGAAACCCTGAAGGTATGATGGAACCCAACCACGAGAAACCCTGGACTCGAAGAGAGAGAAGAGAGCGGATTCAAAACACGCAGAGGTGAGAGGAGAGCAGCAGAGGGGTAACGAGTAAAATCAGACCTAATCAGAACTATCCAACCGATTTTGCAAAAATAGTTTGACACTCTACTTCGGCCGTTAGCTAGGTTATCCTACAGGCTGGACTTGTGGGGTATCGCAACTGCTGAGCTCTGATACCACTCTGTAACACCCTCAGAATCGGCCCTATGCAAGTTTTAGCGAAACCCGCCAAACCCGCATAGAAACGATTCAAAGGTGCCCACTAGGCACTTTCGTGCGGGTGGAAAACGAAGTAATAACATTACACAACAGTCCTCGATGGGACCCACAGAACAGATATATATAACAGCGACTCAATGAGTCAAGAATACAGATATAATATACAAAGGTCCAAATCACCTTGAAAATGATACAGCGTCCGACTACGGACAAGATGCAAATGGGGCTAAGAGCCCTGAAGAATAACCAATGGCGTCCATAACCCTGCCTAGGCCAAGCCGGAAGGCTAACCCTGCTAACGACGTCGATCTCAAAACCTGCTTAAAAAAAAGGGGTGCCGACAAAGGGCAAAGGAAAAAGAGGAGCGTCAGTACTGAGGCCAGTACACGGCGAGGCTAGAATTCGGCGGTCCTCGCCTACATAGGTATGGTGGACTGAGCGGCAGCGGCATCATGCACTAAACAACCTATAGAGACTCGATACAACTGGCGGTTATCGGAAAGGTATAAGAATGACCTATTCGGATCCAACCTGAATCTTACACCAAGCAATCCCATCATGGTGTTTCCCCCTCGAGACCAAACGAGGAAGTCAACCGAGGAACTCACACAGTTGGCAGTTTTATTTATTCAGTTATCGTTGCAGCAATTACTAGTCAAATATAGATAGTCATCCTGATAAAATAAGCAGTGGGCACTTATAGTTAACCATTCCGTTGTAGTTGCGATACTTACTAGTCAGATACAATTAACATGAGATAACCCAAAAACCCAGCAGTGTTGGCACTTTTATTTAGCCATTCCATTGTAGTTGCAATACTTACTAGTCAGATACAATGGTCGCAAACGACAACCCAAACAAGCAATTGTTGGCCGTTTTAGTTAGACATTTCATTATAGTGAAGCTGATTACTAGTCATTATAAAGTCAAATTTATAGCACTACTTTAGTTATAGTTGTCTATGATCGAGATACTGTGCTCCAAGTCGTCCATAACCGCGGACACGGCTTTCAGAAAGTTTTACCCGGCCGGGGTGCACCAATAGCAACACACACACGATCAACATCGGAAAAACCAAATCAAAACCCAACGAGGCTTTCACGGCAAAGCAATCACAGGATTCAGAAATATTTCAGGGGGCCACCCCTTGGAGTACACCCGCAACGAAACTGGCCGGCTCCGAGACGGACTCAAGGTTTGTGGGGCCGGCTGTAAACGACTGGGAACCCGAAAACTCGGGGTGTCGATACCGCGAAAACGGGTCACGATCCTAAACAGACAGTGTGCTCCTCGCACAATCGTAATAAAGCAGTAAAGCATGGCATAAGTACAGGATCGTAAATAAAACCTCAAACTAGTTTGTGGCCCCAATAAATAAGAATGAATCAAGCTCTGGCTCAGGGGGGCCCATAATTCCCCGTATGTGGATAGCGCGAATATTCAAGGAACAGGTATCAAGTACTCGGGGTCCTACGGGACACAAGTGGACGGTTAACAACCAAATAACATCTATTGCCCACCTGTGCCTCTGCTTACCTACTTCAATTTTAGTTGTTAAACAGTAATTAAAGTGAGCAATAAATAAAGCCATGATCATCTCCAACATTGAACAGGCGGCAGTTCTCCAACAACTGTGGTACTTGAGGACACGCAACAGCACTTGAGCAAGCGACTACGACGCGCAAGTCCAGCTATCTACCAAACAACAGGTAATAGGATGTGTCCAAGGCAATATACGGATGCAAGGGATATCTCGGGTACGGAAACTAGAGCATCGCAACACAGATAGCAATAGATCAACAGGAGGGAATAAATACTTTAAAAGTAAGATAGGTAGAAAGGGGGAGATGCTCGCCTGAAAAACATTGCCGAAGGTTCAACCGAAGATCGGGGCGAAGCTCACATCAACTCAACGGCCTTATCCGCGAAGAAGCAAAACACTAGAATAAACACCGGATGCAATATTTAATACAACGGTAGAAGATCGGGCATGATGCATGTATGATGTATGGCATGGCAAATTTGCGATGCAATTAGGTCATATTAAGCGGAACCGGGGTCCCGACAATTAATCAAACGGTTCATGTTGTTTAGATACCCCGCAAATTAAATGTTGCATTATCAAGACAAAAGATGGCACCGGTTCGCTACACAAATTTAAATGAGGCCAATATAAGGCTAGATTTGCCCGCATATGGGCCCCATATTTAATTATAAGGTGAATCGGCATAAGGCCCCCAAACCACATGACAATATGCATGCGAATATGACAATTTAATATGCAACAAGTATATATCATTTCATAAAATAAGGTCTCGGGTTTGGGTTCACACATTAGGGTTCGACGATCTTGGGGGTCCGAGGGGTCGGGGTCCGGTCTCAGAGTTCAGGGTTCGGCGAATCGTGATCGGACAAAGGAAGTAGGTCTTGTTGCATCCGAGAAGAAGAGCTTGGTTCGGTGTCGGGGTTCATCGGACTCGCCCTGGTCGGTGTCGATCTTGTCGTTGCGAAGATCTTGTCGGTTCCTCGGACCGGGTCGGTCTTGGCGTCCGGGATGAAGACCTTGGCGTCCTGCGTCGGTGTCCTTATTGTCCGGGTTCTCGAGCATCGCATCCGGGAAGGAGTACTTGTCGTTCAGGGTCTCGATGTCCGGGGTGAAGTACTCGGCGTTCTCGAGGTAGTACTTGGCGTCCGGCGGTAGATCTTGGGGGTACCGGCGTCTTCGGGTTCCATGTCGAATTACTTGTCGATGGTCCATCGAGCGTCACCTTGCTCGTTCTTTTGATACCCTCTCGATGCGAAGGTCTTGCGGTCTTGCTATCTCCACACCCAACAACTTAGCACCAACTTGGTACTACACAGGAAACCTGCACGGTGGAGGCAGATGGCATCGGCGACGACGGGGTTCGGCCCCAGCGAGACAGAGATGCAGCGGGGTCGCGGCTCACAGGGCAGGCAGAGGCCAGCAACTAGGGGAAGGCTGAACGGCGGTGGCGAGCTCGCCGGAGGGAGGGTGGCGACGGCGAACCAGCGGCGGTTCCGGCGAGACGCGCGGGCCGGAGGCGAGGAGGACGAGGTAGAGGCCGGAGGAGGGGGAGACGCGGGCGTCCGCGAGCACGGAGGAGGAAGGGGCGGCTCCGGCGAGCCTGGCGGGGCGGAGGCAGGCGCGGCGGAGGCGGCGCAGACGGGTCGTGGCCGGCGGCGGGCGGCGGACGACGAGGAGGGAGCAGCGCAGGGACGGAGCCAGGGAGACGCGGGGAGCTTCGTGGCCGGCTGGGGAGGCGGGGCCGGCGAGCGTCGGAGGCGGCGCAGACGCGACGGAGGGGTGCGGGCGGAGGAGCTCGAGGCCGAGGCCGGAGGAGGGTTGGCCTGCGGCGGCACGAAGAGGAGGAAGGCGCGCCGGCGACGGAGGCGGCCGGAGAGGAGGGGGAGGCGGCGTGGACCGGCCGGAGAAGGGGCAGCGGGGCGGCGCCGGAGGGGAGAGGGAGCGGGCGGTGGGGAGAGGGTACCGAGGGAGGAGGAGGGAGGTGGAAGACGCGGGGTGGTTGGAGGTTGTCGGGGGCGAGCAGGGAGGGAGGAGAGAGGAGAAGGAGGAGCCAGGGGGAGTGGGGTCGGGCGTGGGGCCAGGTGGGGTGTGGCGTGCGTCCTGGGTGAGGGCTGGTGGGGAGGTGGCAAGGAGAGATTGGATAGGGGAAAAGGGAAGATGAGGTGGCGAGCTGTGAGTGGTGGGAGTGAGGTGGAGGCTGGGTGGGTAGTTTAGGTCTGGGTAGGAAAAGAATATAGGTGGACCGTTTTATTCTGGGGTGGTCGTCCGGGTCGAATCGGCCCGTTCGACTGCCCCACTAAAAATAATTAAAGGTTTTATATATTTCAAACATGGCTTTTGCAAACCGATAACAGACAAAATAAAATAATCTGGAGACCCGGGTTTTGCGTTTGAATAAGGATGGGGCGTTTAGAAAACAAAAACAGGTTTTTCCGCAAATAGTTTTATGCAAGCAAATGCAAGATGATGACGATGCTCAAATGCAATGCGGCATGATGACATGAGCATGCGGTCATGATGATGCAATGCACAAAAACAACGCGATTTTCTAGTAGTGGTTTTGCGGGATGCCACACTAAGTCATGACGTTTCCCAGACCCAAAGCAAGCACGGGGGGCCACCCCACTAAGTACACCCGCAACGAAGTCGGCCGGTCTCCGAGACGGACTCTGGGTTTGGGTAGACGGCTGTGAACGACTGGGAACCCAAAACTGGGCTTGTCGACACCGCGAAATCGTGTCCCGATCCTAAACAATACAGTGTGCAGTACCTCGCACAATTTAAATAAAGCAGTAAAGCATGGCATAAGTACGGAATAGTAATAAAGCCCCAAACTACTTGTGGCCCCCAGTACAGTACTTTGAAATCAGGTACTAAATCGATGGGGTGCCCATACATCCCACATGTGGTTAGCGCGCTCGATCTCGGAACAGGTGTCAAGAACTCGGGGTCCTACGGGACACAAGTGGACGGTTAACAACCAAATAACATCTATTGCCCACCTGTGCCTCTGCTTACCTACTTCAATTTTAGTTATTAAACAGTAATTAAAGTAAACGATAATTAAAGCCAAGATCATCTCCAACCTTAAACATACGGCAATACTCCAACAACTGTGGTACTGGACGACACACAACAGCACTTGAGCAAGCGACTACGACGCGCAGGCCCAACTATCTACCAAACAACAGGTAATAGGATGTGTCCAAGGCAATATAAGGCTGCAAGGGATATCACGGGTATGGAAACTAGAGCATCGCAACACAGATAGCAATAGATCAACAGGAGGGAATAAATACTATAAAAGCAAAATAGGTAGAAGGGGAAGGGATGCTCGCCTGAAAACATTGTCGAAGGTTCATCCGAAGATCGGGTCGGCACTCGCATCAACTCAACGGCCTTATCCGCGAAGAACCAAATCACTAGAATAAACACCGGATGCACTATTTAATACTACGGCCAAAGATCGGGCATGATGCATGTATGATGTATGACATGGCAAAGCTGCGATGCAATTAGGCAAGATTAAGCGGAACCGGGGGTCCCGACAATTAAATATATGGTTCTAGTTATTTAGATACCTCGCAATTTAAATGTTGTACTAACATGGCAAAATATAGCACCGGTTCGCTACACCAATTTAAATGGGACCAATATACGACTAGATTTGCCCGCGTATGGATCCCATATTTAATTATGAGGTGAATCGGCATAATGCCCCCAAACCAAACAAATATGCATGCATGAACATTTATTATGCAACAGGTTTTAGGTATAGCTTTTATAAAATAGGGGCTCGGGAAAAAAAAGGTTCACACATATGGGTTCGGAAGATCTTGGGGGTTCCGGGGTTCGGGGTTCGGTCTCAGGGTTCGACGGAAACGGCGAGGTTCGGATACAAGAGGAGAACTTGGGTCCAAGCGGTCGATCCTGCCGTCGCGAAGATCTTGTCGGGTCCTCGAATCAGATTGGTCTTGGTGTTCGGGATGAAGATCTTGGCGTTCCGCGGCGAAATGCTTGTCGTACCGGGATGAAGACCTTGGGGTGCCATCTCGATCGTTGGTCAACTCGTTGGAAGTAGAACTTGGCATCCGACTCCCGGGTGTCGGTGCGGAAAGGCGGTCTTGTCGTACCGGGTCGGCGACCTTGGCATCCGGGTTCTCGGCGAACTTGGCGTCCGGGAAGGAGTACTTGTCGCACCGGGGTCTCGGCGTCCTCGGATCCGAGAGGAAGAACTAGGCGTGCCGGGTTCGGTCTTCGGGGTCTCCAGGTCCGGGAAGAAGATCTTGTCGTTCCGTGTAGGAGGCTCTGACATTCGGCAAAACCACCTTCCGGTTCCATGTCGTCGTACTCGGGGTTCCGGCTTCGCGGTCAGTGGAGAACTCGGTCTATGGTTGACGGCTTGTCGAACACGTCCAGGTTGTTGTCGATCATCATGTTACCAGTGTTGCAAAAACCGAAGTAGTTGTAGCAGACATCGAGAGCAGAACATGACCACTGATGTCGGAATACTCTTGCGAGAGTTTTATCGAACACTTGGTGGTGGCTAAGGACATATATGTTGGTGAGGCCATACACCACACCGAATGGTGACAGCAGGGGCGGCCCAAGACGTTGTCGGATGCCACTGGACAAGGAAAGCAACATGGCTCAGTTGGCCTTGCGATGGTACTGCGGGGTGCAGGGAAGGTGTGCACGCAGGCAGGAGCTCGCGACGAGCAGCGGGAGGCCGAGGTGGCGCAGAGCTCGATGGGGGGGGAGCGGGCAGCGAGGACGGCAGAAGAGGCGGTGGAGACGAAGGAGAGGGAGGGGAGGCCCGCGGTTCAGGGGAGGAAGTCCGGCGGCGGGGCTCTTGGCGAGCAGAGGAGCTGCTGGAGGCCGGGCAGCGCCCTGCAGAGGCGGACAGCGGCGAGGAGGGCCAGAGGAGGGAGGTGTATGGCGACGGCGGTCGCGGAAGGTGCTGGCGGCGAGCTTGCGGGGCCGAGGCAGGAGGGGCGCGGGGCGACGGTGCCGGGGCGCGGAGAGCGGGAGGCGCGGCGCGGCGGCGCCAGAGAGAAAGCGGCGGCGGGCCGGCGAGGAGGTCTCGAGGGGAGGACGCAGGGGCGGCAGCGAGGAAGGACGAGAGGGAGAAGGGGGCCAGGGAGGAGGCTGAGCGGGGAAGGACAGTGCCTGGTGGCGGCACTCGGGGCAGAGAGGGGGCATCGAGGTTGGGGAAAACAAGGACGAGAGGAGAGGGGTTCGTGGCGGTCGTGGGGCTGCAGGGTGGGCCAGGGGAGCGGGGCTGGTCGCGTGGTGGTGGGCGCACGTGTGGAGCGAAGGGGTGGCAGCGGCAAGGGTGGAGGGAGGGTGGCGACGGGGTGGGGTGTTGGGGTTTGGGGTAGTTAGGGTTTGGGTTGGGATGTTTGGGTTGGGCTAGGTTTCAGCCGGCTGGGCCTTTTGGGCCTGGCCGGTTTAGGTCTAGGTATTGTTTTCTTTTTTAATTACTATTATTTAGAATAGAGTATGTTTTCTATTCTTATATTTAGAAAACATTTTGTAAATAGTTTCTCATAATTAAATTATCAATAAGTATAATTTGAATAAAAGAAGAGATATAATATAGAAAACAAAATATGGTTTTTGTGAAAATATTTCCAGACAAGATATGCATGATGATGACGATGCTCAAATGCAATGCGGCATGATGACATGAGCATGAGGTCATGATGATGCAATGCACAAAATCAACGCGATTTTCTAGTAGTGGTTTATGCGGGATGCCACAATTCGAAACCACTAACAATGGATCTCGCCCTCGAGATCCGCCTCATGGTACCGGAAAGAAGGTCGGTGATCTGCATATTCTCGCTTCGTGTAGATCTTCGCGACACCACTAACAAGAGGTCGTTGTCCGTGATCGTCGAGAGAACACTCCGGGAACAAAAGGGCGAAGGTAGAGGTATCAACAAATAAAGCCACCTCTAGCTTCGATGGAAAGAGGGAACCGATGCATTCTCATCCACTTCAATGTACACAAGCGAATAGAGTGAGTAGTCGGCATGGGGGCCAATCCATCACGCACCCAAACTATTACTCCGCACAATCAGCAGAAAAGCGTGCAACCATTCTCGGAATCAGACTGAAGATCTTGCCAATCGAGGTTCAGAAACAAAGGAGTGATGCAGACTCTGCATCGGATCTGGCGTAGATGATGTCGTCACGTCGGAAAACACCGGAAGGCACGAGAAGGAACAAAGAGAAGTCCACCAGACGAAGGGTTCCTCGGATAGCATGAAGACCAGATGTAGCAACACCGTTACCAAAGGAGGAAGCGAAAACCTGAAGGTACGATGGAACCCAACCTAGAGAAATCCTGGACTCGAAGAGAGAGAAGAGAGAGGATTCAAAACACGCAGAGGTGAGAGGAGAGCAGCAGAGGGGTAAGGAGTAAAATCAGACCTAATCAGAACTATCCAACCGATTTTGCAAAAATAGTTTTGACACTCTACTTCGGCCGTTAGCTAGGTTATCCTACAGGCTGGACTTGTGGGGTATCGCAACTGCTGAGCTCTGATACCACTCTGTAACACCCTCAGAATCGACCCTATGCAAGTTTCAGCGATTCCCGCCAAAACCCGCATAGAAACGATTCAAAGGTGCCCACCAGGCACTTTCGTGCGGGTGGAAAACGAAGTAATAACATTACACAACAGTCCTCGATGGGACCCACAGAACAGATATATATACAACACGACTCCATGAGTCAAGAATACAGATATACAGAACAAAGATCCAAATCACCTTGAAAACGATAGAGCGTCCGACTACGGACAAGATGCAAAGGGGGCTAAGAGCCCTGAGGAATAACCAATGGCGTCCATAACCCTGCCCAGGCCAAGCCGGAAGGGTAACCCTGCTAACGACGTCGAAACCTGCTAAAACAAAAGGGGTGCCGACAAAAGGGCAAAGGAAAAAGAGGAGCGTCAGTACTGAGGCCAGTACACGGCGAGGCTAGAATTCGGCGGTCCTCGCCTACATAGGTATGGTGGACTGAAGCGGCAGCGGCAGCATGCACTAAACAACCTATAGAGACTCGATACAACTGTCGGTTATCAGAGAGGGACAAGAAAGACCTATTTGGAGCCAACCTGATGCTACCATCAGACAAACCCATCCTGGTGTTTCCCCCTCGAGACGAAACGAGGAAGTCAACCGAGGAACTCACACAGTTGGCAGTTTTATTTATTCAGTTATCGTTGCAGCAATTACTAGTCAGGTATAGATAATCATCCTGATATAATAAGCAGTGGGCAGTTTTAGTTAACCAATCCATTGTAGTTGCAACACTTACTAGTCAGATACAATTAGCATGAGATATCCCCAAACCCAGCAGTTGTTGGTACTTTTATTTAGCCATTCCGTTGCAGTGAAGCTAATTACTAGTCATATCGGATACAAATCAATTTATAACAGTAAACTTTAGTTATAGTTGTCTATGATCGAGACCTGTGCTCCAAGTCGTCCATAACCGCGGACACGGCTTCTCGAAAAGATTTAACCCTGCAGGGGTGCACCAAAGTATCCACAAGCACTTCGACCCTTTTTGCCAGATCAGTTAACATACACCCATCGGTATGTCGGCGGGGCCTCAGTCATGACGTTTCCTAGACCCAAAGCAAGCACGGGGGGCCACCCCACTAAGTACACCCACAACGAAGTAGGCCGGTCTCCGAGACGGACTCAGGGTTTGGGTAGACGGCTGTGAACGACTGGGAACCCAAAACTGGGCTTGTCGACACCGCGAAATCGTGTCCCGATCCTAAACAGTACAGTGTGCAGTACCTCGCACAATTTAAATAACGCAGTAAAGCATGGCATAAGTACGGAATAGTAATAAAGCCCCAAACTACTTGTGGCCCCCAGTACAGTACTTTGAAATCAGGTACTAAATCGATGGGGTGCCCATACATCCCACATGTGGTTAGCGCGCTCGATCTCGGAACAGGTGTCAAGAACTCGGGGTCCTACGGGACACAAGTGGACGGTTAACAACCAAATAACATCTATTGCCCACCTGTGCCTCTGCTTACCTACTTCAATTTTAGTTATTAAACAGTAATTAAAGTAAACGATAATTAAAGCCAAGATCATCTCCAACCTTAAACATACGGCAATACTCCAACAACTGTGGTACTGGACGACACGCAACAGCACTTGAGCAAGCGACTACGACGCGCAGGCCCAACTATCTACCAAACAACAGGTAATAGGATGTGTCCAAGGCAATATAAGGCTGCAAGGGATATCACGGGTACGGAAACTAGAGCATCGCAACACAGATAGCAATAGATCAACAGGAGGGAATAAATACTATAAAAGCAAAATAGGTAGAAGGGGAAGGGATGCTCGCCTGAAAACATTGTCAAAGGTTCATCCGAAGATCGGGTCGGCACTCGCATCAACTCAACAGCCTTATCCGCGAAGAACCAAATCACTAGAATAAACACCGGATGCACTATTTAATACTACGGCAAAAGATCGGGCATGATGCATGTATGATGTATGACATGGCAAAGCTGCGATGCAATTAGGCAAGATTAAGCGGAACCGGGGGTCCCGACAATTAAATATATGGTTCTAGTTATTTAGATACCCCGCAATTTAAATGTTGTACTAACATGGCAAAATATAGCACCGGTTCGCTACACCAATTTAAATGGGACCAATATACGACTAGATTTGCCCGCGTATGGATCCCATATTTAATTATGAGGTGAATCGGCATAATGCCCCCAAACCAAACAAATATGCATGCATGAACATTTATTATGCAACAGGTTTTAGGTATAGCTTTTATAAAATAGGGGCTCGGGAAAAAAAGGTTAACACATCTGGGTTCGGAAGATCTTGGGGGTTCCGGGGTTCGGGGTTCGGTCTCAGGGTTCGACGGAAACGGCGAGGTTCGGATACAAGAGGAGAACTTGGGTCCAAGCGGTCGATCCTGCCGTCGCGAAGATCTTGTCGGGTCCTCGAATCAGATTGGTCTTGGTGTTCGGGATGAAGATCTTGGCGTTCCGCGGCGAAATGCTTGTCGTACCGGGATGAAGACCTTGGGGTGCCATCTCGATCGTTGGTCAACTCGTTGGAAGTAGAACTTGGCATCCGACTCCCGGGTGTCGGTGCGGAAAGGCGGTCTTGTCGTACCGGGTCGGCGACCTTGGCATCCGGGTTCTCGGCGAACTTGGCGTCCGGGAAGGAGTACATGTCGCACCGGGGTCTCGGCGTCCTCGGATCCGAGAGGAAGAACTAGGCGTGCCGGGTTCGGTCTTCGGGGTCTCCAGGTCCGGGAAGAAGATCTTGTCGTTCCGTGTAGGAGGCTCTGACATTCGGCAAAACCACCTTCCGGTTCCATGTCGTCGTACTCGGGGTTCCGGCTTCGCGGTCAGTGGAGAACTCGGTCTATGGTTGACGGCTTGTCGAACACGTCCAGGTTGTTGTCGATCATCATGTTACCAGTGTTGCAAAAACCGAAGTAGTTGTAGCAGACATCGAGAGCAGAACATGACCACTGATGTCGGAATACTCTTGCGAGAGTTTTATCGAACACTTGGTGGTGGCTAAGGACATATATGTTGGTGAGGCCATACACCACACCGAATGGTGACAGCAGGGGCGGCCCAAGACGTTGTCGGATGCCACTGGACAAGGAAAGCAACATGGCTCAGTTGGCCTTGCGATGGTACTGCGGGGTGCAGGGAAGGTGTGCACGCAGGCAGGAGCTCGCGACGAGCAGCGGGAGGCCGAGGTGGCGCAGAGCTCGATGGGGGGGGAGCGGGCAGCGAGGACGGCAGAAGAGGCGGTGGAGACGAAGGAGAGGGAGGGGAGGCCCGCGGTTCAGGGGAGGAAGTCCGGCGGCGGGGCTCTTGGCGAGCAGAGGAGCTGCTGGAGGCCGGGCAGCGCCCTGCAGAGGCGGACAGCGGCGAGGAGGGCCAGAGGAGGGAGGTGTATGGCGACGGCGGTCGCGGAAGGTGCTGGCGGCGAGCTTGCGGGGCCGAGGCAGGAGGGGCGCGGGGCGACGGTGCCGGGGCGCGGAGAGCGGGAGGCGCGGCGCGGCGGCGCCAGAGAGAAAGCGGCGGCGGGCCGGCGAGGAGGTCTCGAGGGGAGGACGCAGGGGCGGCAGCGAGGAAGGACGAGAGGGAGAAGGGGGCCAGGGAGGAGGCTGAGCGGGGAAGGACAGTGCCTGGGGGCGGCACTCGGGGCAGAGAGGGGGCATCGAGGTTGGGGAAAACAAGGACGAGAGGAGAGGGGTTCGTGGCGGTCGTGGGGCTGCAGGGTGGGCCAGGGGAGCGGGGCTGGTCGCGTGGTGGTGGGCGCACGTGTGGAGCGAAGGGGTGGCAGCGGCAAGGGTGGAGGGAGGGTGGCGACGGGGTGGGGTGTTGGGGTTTGGGGTAGTTAGGTTTTGGGTTGGGATGTTTGGGTTGGGCTAGGTTTCAGCCGGCTGGGCCTTTTGGGCCTGGCCGGTTTAGGTCTAGGTATTGTTTTCTTTTTTAATTACTATTATTTAGAATAGAGTATGTTTTCTATTCTTATATTTAGAAAACATTTTGTAAATAGTTTCTCATAATTAAATTATCAATAAGTATAATTTGAATAAAAGAAGAGATATAATATAGAAAACAAAATATGGTTTTTGTGAAAATATTTCCAGACAAGATATGCATGATGATGACGATGCTCAAATGCAATGCGGCATGATGACATGAGCATGAGGTCATGATGATGCAATGCACAAAATCAACGCGATTTATTAGTAGTGGTTTATGCGGGATGCCACACAATGTCTACATTGAGGAATGCCATTTTGACATCCATCTGCCATATCTCATAATCATAATATGCAGCGATTGCTAACAAAATCCTCACAGACTTTAGCTTCTCTACCGGAAATAAAGTCTCATCGTAGTCAACTCCTTGAATTTGTCAAAAACCTTTTGCGACAAGTCGAGCTTTATAGAAAGTAACATTACCATCAGCATCTGTTTTCTTCTTGAAAATCCATTTGTTCTCGACAGCCTTCCGGCCATCCGGTAAGTCCACCAAAGTCCATACATGGTTTTCGTACATGGATCCAATCTCGGATTTCATGGCTTCTTGCCATTTATTGGAATCTGGGCTCATCATCGCTTCCTCATATGTCGCAGGGTCATCGGTGTTGTCCACCAACATGACACTCATAACGGATCATACCAATCAGGAGTGATACGAGTTCTTGTTGACCTGCGAGGTTCCGTAGTAACTTCAACCAAAGTTTCATGATCAACATCATTAGCTTCCTCTCTTATTGGTGTAGGCTCCACAGGAACTACTTCTGATGCTGCGCTACTCTCAAGTCCGAGAGAAGGTTCAACAACCTCGTCGAGTTCTACTTTCCTTCTAGTCACTTCTTTCGAGAGAAAATGCTTCTCTAAAAAGGATCCATTCTTAGCAACAAAGATTTTGCCTTCGGATCTATGATAGAAGGTATACCCAATAGTTTCCTTCTGGTATCCTATGAAGATGCATTTTTCCTCTTTGGGTTCAAGCTTTTCGGGTTGTAACTTCTTTACATAATATTCGCAACCCCAAACCTTAAGGAACAACAATTTAGGTTTTTTCCCAAACCACAGTTCATACGGTGTCATTTCAACGGATTTAGATGGTGCCCTATTTAAAGTGAATGCGGCTGTTTCTAATGCATAACCCTAGAATGATAGCGGTAAATCTGTAAGTGACATCATAGAACGAACCATATCTAAGAGAGTTCGATTACGACATTCGGACACACCATTACGTTGTGGTGTTCCCGGCGGTGTCAACTGTGAAAGTATTCCGCATTTCTTCAAATGCTCGTCAAACTCGTAACTAAGATATTCACCTCCATGATCAGATTGTAGAAACTTAATCTTCTTGTTTATGTTGATTCTCTAATTCACTTTGAAATTCCTTAAACTTCTCGAAAGTTTCGGTCTTATGTTTCATGAAATAGATATACCCATATCTACTCAAGTCATCCGTGAAAGTAAGAACATAACAATAACCACCGCGCGATGCTACACTCATTGGACCACACACATCGGTATGTATGATTTCCAATAAGTCCGTAGCTCGCTCCATCATACCAGAAAATGGAGTCTTAGTAATTTTACCCATCAGACATGCTTCGCATCTATCAAGTGATTCAAAATCAAGTGATTCAAGAATTCCATCAAAATGGAGTTTCTTCATACGCTTCACTCTGATGTGACCAAGACGACAGTGCCACATATAGGTCGAGTTATCGTTCAATTTTAAACGTTTAGCTTCAATGTTATTAATATGTGTATTACTACATGTGGCATCCCGCAAAACCACTACTAGAAAATCGCGTTGTTTTTATGCATTGCATCGTCTTCATCATGCATTTGTTTGTCTGAAACTAATTTCAATAAGCCTATTTTGTTTTCTAAAATTACCCTTCTTTCTTTTCGAAACAAAGTCTCATAATTATCCGCTAAACTATTTTACTAAAAATTATTTGCTAAAAAGATTTCAAACAAAACCAAACAAATAATTATCTTACAAAATAATCAACCTAAAACTTAAACCCTTTTCTACCTAAACCTAGTCTACCCACCAACCACAACTTGCCACCTCACCGTCCCTCCACCTCAGCACTCCACCCAGCCACCTCACCAATCCATGCTCCACCCCTCTCCCTCTCTCACGCACGCACACAGCAACACACACAGCCCCCACCTACCCCCCTCTCTCTCTCCCCGACAGCCTGGACCCACCTCTCAGCCCCACTCCCTCCACTCCACCCGCGCGGCCCACATGCCCACCTGTCCCCGGACCCCACCCCCGCTCCCCTGTCCCTGCCAGTCTGGCCCCACCCCATCTCCCTCTGCCCCGGCCCCACCACGCACCGACCCCCCCTGGACCCACGCGCGACCGCTCCCCCACCCCGTCTCCTTCCTCTCTCCCTCACGCGCTCCCTCCTCCCACACCCTCCACCGCCCGCTCGCCGGCTCCGACCCCCCCAACGCCATCGCCTCCCTCTGCCCTGCCGCCAGGGCTCCTCCTTCCCCCAACCAGCGCCGCCGCCAGGCGCTCCCGCCGGCGGTCCCTCCTCTCTGCCTCGGAGTCGCCCCCCCCGCCATCGAGCTTCTCAGCCACCGCCCGGTGCCCCTCCTCCCGCGACCGCCGTGGCCCGCAGGCGCCCGTCGTCGCCTCCCTGTCGACCCCTCCATCCTCTCTCCCGCCATCGCCTCCGCCTGCATCACCCCCTCGCTCCGCCTCGCTCCGCCGGCCGCCTCCAAGCGCCGCCCCCGCGAGCTCTTCTGCCGGCGCCTGCTTCCTGCCCTCCGCCGGTCCGCCCATCCTCCTCCCAGCGCCGCCGGTTGTCGCCTGTCCCGCCGTCGCGGTCGACCTTCGAACCGCCGCTCGCGGGCTCCCCGCGCCCCCCTCCGGCAGCCCCGCGGCGCCCTCGTCCCTCCGCCGCCTAGAGAGCCACCCTCTCCCCTGTGCTCCTTGCCCTACTGGATGCCGCTCGTGCACCTCGCCGGAGCACGGCCCGGCCCGACCCGCGGCTGCTCGCCTCCGAGCCGCCGCCAGCACCGCGCTCCGCCTCGCCGGTCCCGCCTCCCGGTCGTCGCTGCCGCCTGCACGCGAGGCCAGGACCGCCCCTTCTCTGTTTTCGGGCCAAGCCCTTGTCGTTGGCCGCTGTCCTCCGGCCGCCCTCCTCCCAGCACGCAGCAACCGCCGCCCACCTCGCGTCCCCAGTGCTCAGTCGAGCTGGCCCGAAGCACCATCGGAGTACCATTCCAAGACCCCCTTGACAAGATCTCCGATCCGACACATCGACAAGTTCGCCACGAGGAGCTGCACGAACCCGAGGGTCCATCGACAAGACCGTCTCGTCACAAGAGCCCCGATGCCCTTTTGTCGCCAAGATCTGCATCGCTACGTGTTTCGTCGACCAATGTGCGAGGTGGAACCCGATGGCGCCGGTACCCCAAGATCTACCACACGGACGCACCACGGACTCGGAGAAACCCTCGGACGCCAAGATCACCCACATGGAACCGAAGGTGTCAAGACCCTAAAAACCGATCCTCCCGAAGTCTGAAGACCGAACCCTGGCGTGCCAAATTCTTCGACCCGAAGGCCACAGATGCGACAAGTACTTCTTTCCGGACGCCAAGGTCGTCGACACGGATACGCCAAGCACTTCGCCGCGGAACGCCAAGTTCTGCATCCCGAACGCCAAGACCCTCGGAATCGCCAAGTTCTCCTTCTCGGATCAGAAGACCGAATCCGACACGCCCCGACGCCAACCAAGTCCTTCTTCCCGGAACGCCAAGCTCTTTATTGTATCCGACCTTCGAAGGCCGATCCCGTCGAACCCTGAACCCTGAGACCGAACCCCGAACCCCCTGAACCAAGATCTTCCGAACCCCGATGTGTGAACCTTTTCCCGAGCCCCTATATTTATAAATGCTTAATATAAAACTGTTGCATATTTAATTGTCATACTCGCATGCATATTTGTGGGTGTTTGGGGGCCTTATGCCGATTCACCATATAATTAAATATGGGGCCCATATGCGGGCCAATCTAGTCTCATATTGGCCTCATTTAAACTTGTGTAGCGAACCGGTGCTATCTTTTGCCATGTTAAGACAACATTTAAAATGCGGGGTAGCTAAACAACATGAACCATTCAATAAATTGTCGGAACCCCGGTTCCACTTAATATTGCCTAATTGCATTGCACCTTTGCCATGTCATACATCATACATGCATCATGCCCGATCTTTTGCCGTAGTATTAAATATTGCATCCGGTGTTTCTTCTAGTGTTTTGGTTCTTCGCGGATAAGGCCGTTGAGTTGATGTGAGCTTCGCCCCGATCTTCGGTTGAACCTTCGGCAATGTTTTCAGGCGAGCATCTCCCCCTTTCTACCTATCTTACTTTTATAGTATTTATTCCCTCCTGTTGATCTATTGCTATCTGTGTTGCGTTGCTCTAGCTTTCGTACCCGTGATATCCCTTGCAGCCTTATATTGCCTTGGACACCTCCTATTACCGTTGTTTGGTAGATAGTTGGACTTGCGCGTCGTAGTCTCTTGCTCAAGTGCTGTTGCGTGTCGTCCAGTACCACAGTTGTTGGAGTGTTGCCGCATGTTTAAGGTTGGAGATGATCATGGCTTTCATTATCGTTTACTTTAATTACTGTTTAACAACTAAAATTGAAGTAGGTAAGCAGAGGCACAAGTGGGCAATAGATGTTATTTGGTTGTTAACCGTCCACTTGTGTCCCGTAGGACCCCGAGTACTTGATACCTGTTCCTTGAATATTCGCGCTATCCACATCTGGGAGGATTATGGGACCCCCCTGAGCCAGAGCTTGATTCATTCTTATTTCTTGGGGCCACAAACTAGTTTGAGGTTTTATTTACTATCCTGTACTTATGCCATGCTTTGCTGCCTTATTTACGATTGTGCGAGGAGCACCTGTACTTTTTAGGATCGGGACACGTTTTCGCGGTATCGACAAGCCCGAGTTTTCGGGTTCCCAGTCGTTTACAGCCGTCCACCCAAACCTCGGGTCCGTCTCGGAGTCAGCTAACTTCGTTGCGGGTGTACTCCAAGGGGTGGCCCCCTGAAATATTTCTGAATCCTGTGATTGCTTTGTCGTGAAAGCCTCGTTGGGTTTTGATTTGGTTTTTTTCCGAGGTTGATCGAGTGTGTGTTGCTATTTGTGCACCCCTGCAGGGTAAAACTTTCTGAAAGCCGTGTCCGCGGTTATGGACGACTTGGAGCACAGTATCTCGATCATAGAAAACTATAACTAAAGTAGTGCTATAAATTTGACTTTATAATGACTAGTAATCAGCTTCACTATAATGGAATGGCTAATAAAACTGTCAACAATTGCTTGTTTGGGTTGTCGCTTGCGACCATTGTACCTGACTAGTAAGTATGGCAACTACAACGGAATGGCTAAATAAAAGTACCAACAACTGCTGGGTTTTGGGTTATCTCATGCTAATTGTAACTGACTAGTAAGTGTTGTAACTACAATGGAATGGTTAAATAAAAGTGCCCACTGCTTATTTTATCAGGATGATTATCTATACCTGACTAGTAATTGCTGCAACGATAACTGAATAAATAAAACTGCCAACTGTGTGAGTTCCTCGGTTGACTTCCTCGTTTGGTCTCGAGGGGGAAATACCAGGATGGGTTTGTTTGGTGTTAGTATCCGGTTGGTTCCGAATAGGTCTTTCTTACCCCTCTCCGATAGCCGCTAGTTGTATCGAGTCTCTATAGGTTGTTTAGTGCCTGCTGCCGCTGCTGCTTCAGTCCACCATACCTGTGTAGGCGAGGACCGCCGAATTCTAGTCTCGCCGTGTACTGGCCTCAGTACTGACCGCTCCTCTTTTTCCTTTGCCCTTTGTCGGCACCCCTTTTGTTTAAGCAGGTTTTGAGATCGACGTCGTTAGCAGGGTTACCCTTCCGGCTTGGCCTGGGCACGGTTATGGACGCCATTGGTTATTCTTCAGGGCTCTTAGCTCATTTGCATCTTGTCCGTACTCGGACGCCGTAACGTTTCAAGGTGATTTGGATCTTTGTATTGTATATCTGCATTCTTGACTCTTTGAGTCGCTGTTATATATATATATATATATATATATATATATATATATATATATATATATATATATATATATATATCTGTTCTGTGGGTCCCATCGAGGACTGTTGTGTAATGTTATTACTTCGTTTTCCACCTGCACGAAAGTGCCTGGTGGGCACCTTTGAATCGTTTCTATGCGGGTTTGGCGGGAAGCGCTGAAACTTGCATAGGGTCGATTCTGAGGGTGTTACAGAGTGGTATCAGAGCTCAGCAGTTGCGATACCCCACAAGTCCAGCCTGTAGGATAACCTAGCTAACGGCCGAAGTAGAGTGTCAAAACTATTTTTGCAAAATTGGTGGGATAGTTCTGATTAGGTCTGATTTTACTCCTTACCCCTCTGCTGCTCTCCTCTCACCTCTGCGTGTTTTGAATCCGCTCTCTTCTCTCTCTTCGAGTCCATGACTTCTCGTGGTTGGGTTCCGTCGTACCTACAGGGTTTCGCTTCCTCCTTTGGTAACGGTGTTCTACCATCCGGTGTTCATGCTGTCTGTAGAATCCGTCCACTGTGGTACCATTCTTTGTTCCGTGTTTGTGCCTTCCGGTGTTTTCTGACGCGACGACATCATCTACGCCAGATCCGATGCAGAGTCTGCATCACTCCTTTGTTTCCGAACCTCGCTTGTCGAGATCTACAATCTGAATTCCGAGAGTTGGTTGCAAAATCCGCCTATTCGTGTGCAGAGTAATGGTTTGGGTGCGCGATGGACTGATCACCATCCGACTACTCTTATCATTCGCTCTTGTACACCGAATCAGTGGATCCAGCAATTTTGCTCCGTCCACGGAAGCTAGAGGTGGATTTATTGGTTGATACCTCTACCTTCGACCTTTTGTTCCCTGAGTGTTCTCTCGACGATCACAAACAACGACCTCTTGCTAGTGGTGTCGCGAAGATCTACACGAAGCGAGAAGACGCAGATCGCCGACCTTCCTTCCGGTACCATGAGGCGGATCTCGAGGGCGAGATCCATTGTTAGTGGTGTCGAATTGTGGCATCCCGCAAAACCACTACTAGAAAATCGCGTTGTTTTTGTGCATTGCATTGTCTTCATCATGCATTTGTTTGTCTGAAACTAATTTCAATAAGCCTATTTTGTTTTCTAAAATTACCCTTCTTTCTTTTCGAAACAAAGTCTCATAATTATCCGCTAAACTATTTAACTAAAAATTATTTGCTAAAAAGATTTCAAACAAAACCAAACAAATAATTATCTTACAAAATAATCAACCTAAAACTTAAACCCTTTTCTACCTAAACCTAGTCTACCCACCAACCACAACTTGCCACCTCACCGTCCCTCCACCTCAGCACTCCACCTAGCCACCTCACCAATCCCTGCTCCACCCCTCTCCCTCTCTCACGCACGCACACAGCAACACACACAGCCCCCACCTACCCCCCTCTCTCTCTCTCCCCGACAGCCTGGACCCACCTCTTAGCCCCACTCCCTCCACTCCACCCGCGTGGCCCACACGCCCACCTGTCCCCGGACCCCACCCCCGCTCCCCTGTCCCTGCCAGTCTGGCCCCACCCCATCTCCCTCTGCCCCGGCCCCACCACGCACCGACCCCCCCTAGACCCACGCGCGACCGCTCCCCCACCCCGTCTCCTTCCTCTCTCCCTCACGCGCTCCCTCCTCCCGCACCCTCCACCGCCCGCTCGCCGGCTCCGACCCCCCCAACGCCATCGCCTCCCTCTGCCCCGCCGCCAGGGCTCCTCCTTCCCCCAACCAGCGCCGCCGCCAGGCGCTCCCGCCGGCGGTCCCTCCTCTCTGCCTCGGAGTCGCCCCCCGCCGTCGAGCTTCTCAGCCACCGCCCGGTGCCCCTCCTCCCGCGACCGCCGTGGCCCGCAGGCGCCCGTCGTCGCCTCCCCGTCGACCCCTCCATCCTCTCTCCCGCCACCGCCTCCGCCTGCATCACCCCCTCGCTCCGCCTCGCTCCGCCGGCCGCCTCCAAGCGCCGCCCCCGCGAGCTCTTCTGCCGGCGCCTGCTTCCTGCCCTCCGCCGGTCCGCCCATCCTCCTCCCAGCGCCGCCGGTTGTCGCCTGTCCCGCCGCCGTGGTCGACCTTCAAACCGCCGCTCGCGGGCTCCCCGCGCCCCCCTCCGGCAGCCCCGCGGCGCCCTCGTCCCTCCGCCGCCTAGAGAGCCACCCTCTCCCTTGTGCTCCTTGCCCTGCTGGATGCCGCTCGTGCACCTCGCCGGAGCACGGCCTGGCCCGACCCGCGGCTGCTCGCCTCCGAGCCGCCGCCAGCACCACGCTCCGCCTCGCTGGTCCCGCCTCCCGGTCGTTGCTGCCGCCTGCACGCGAGGCCAGGACCGCCCCTTCTCTGTTTTCGGGCCAAGCCCTTGTCGCTGGCCGCTGTCCTCCGGCCGCCCTCCTCCCAGCACGCAGCAACCGCCGCCCACCTCGCGTCCCCAGTGCTCAGTCGAGCTGGCCCGAAGCACCATCGGAGTACCATTCCAAGACCCCCTCGACAAGATCTCCGATCCGACACATCGACAAGTTCGCCACGAGGAGCCGCACGAACCCGAGGGTCCATCGACAAGACCGTCTCGTCACAAGAGCCCCGATGCCCTTTTGTCGCCAAGATCTGCATCGCTACGTGTTTCGTCGACCAATGTGCGAGGTGGAACCCGATGGCGCCGGTACCCCAAGATCTACCACACGGACGCACCACGGACTCGGAGAAACCCTCGGACGCCAAGATCGCCCACATGGAACCGAAGGTTTCGAGACCCTGAAAACCTATCCTCCCGGAGTCGGAAGACCGAACCCTGGCGTGCCAAATTCTTTGACCCGAAGGCCACAGATGCGACAAGTACTTCTTTCCGGACGCCAAGGTCGTCGACACGGATACGCCAAGCACTTCGCCGCGGAACGCCAAGTTCTGCATCCCGAACGCCAAGACCCTCGGAATCGCCAAGTTCTCCTTCTCGGATCAGAAGACCGAATCCGACACGCCCCGACGCCAACCAAGTCCTTCTTCCCGGAACGCCAAGCTCTTTATTGTATCCGACCTTCGAAGGCCGATCCCGTCGAACCCTGAACCCTGAGACCGAACCCCGAACCCCCTGAACCAAGATCTTCCGAACCCCGATGTGTGAACCTTTTCCCGAGCCCCTATTTTTATAAATGCTTAATATAAAACTGTTGCATATTTAATTGTCATACTCGCATGCATATTTGTGGGTGTTTGGGGGCCTTATGCCGATTCACCATATAATTAAATATGGGGCCCATATGCGGGCCAATCTAGTCTCATATTGGCCTCATTTAAACTTGTGTAGCGAACCGGTGCTATCTTTTGCCATGTTAAGACAACATTTAAAATGCGGGGTAGCTAAACAACATGAACCATTCAATAAATTGTCGGAACCCCGGTTCCACTTAATATTGCCTAATTGCATTGCACCTTTGCCATGTCATACATCATACATGCATCATGCCCGATCTTTTGCCGTAGTATTAAATATTGCATCCGGTGTTTCTTCTAGTGTTTTGGTTCTTCGCGGATAAGGCCGTTGAGTTGATGTGAGCTTCGCCCCGATCTTCGGTTGAACCTTCGGCAATGTTTTCAGGCGAGCATCTCCCCCTTTCTACCTATCTTACTTTTATAGTATTTATTCCCTCCTATTGATCCATTGCTATCTGTGTTGCGTTGCTCTAGCTTTCGTACCCGTGATATCCCTTGCAGCCTTATATTGCCTTGGACACCTCCTATTACCGTTGTTTGGTAGATAGTTGGACTTGCGCGTCGTAGTCGCTTGCTCAAGTGCTGTCGCGTGTCGTCCAGTACCACAGTTGTTGGAGTGTTGCCGCATGTTTAAGGTTGGAGATGATCATGGCTTTCATTATCGTTTACTTTAATTACTGTTTAACAACTAAAATTGAAGTAGGTAAGCAGAAGCACAGGTGGGCAATAGATGTTATTTGGTTGTTAACCGTCCACTTGTGTCCCGTAGGACCCCGAGTACTTGATACCTGTTCCTTGAATATTCGCGCTATCCACATCCGGGAGGATTATGGGACCCCCCTGAGCCAGAGCTTGATTCATTCTTATTTCTTGGGGCCCCAAACTAGTTTGAGGTTTTATTTACTATCCTGTACTTATGCCATGTTTTACTGCTTTATTTACGATTGTGCGAGGAGCACCTGTACTGTTTAGGATCGGGACACGTTTTCGCGGTATCGACAAGCCCGAGTTTTCGGGTTCCCAGTCGTTTACAGCCGTCCACCCAAACCTCGGGTCCGTCTCGGAGTCAGCTAACTTCGTTGCGGGTGTACTCCAAGGGGTGGCCCCCTGAAATATTTCTGAATCCTGTGATTGCTTTGTCGTGAAAGCCTCGTTGGGTTTTGATTTGGTTTTTCCGAGGTTGATCGAGTGTGTGTTCCTATTTGTGCACCCCTGCAGGGTAAAACTTTCTGAAAGCCGTGTCCGCGGTTATGGACGACTTGGAGCACAGTATCTCGATCATAGACAACTATAACTAAAGTAGTGCTATAAATTTGACTTTATAATGACTAGTAATCAGCTTCACTATAATGGAATGGCTAATAAAACTGCCAACAATTGCTTGTTTGGGTTGTCACTTGCGACCATTGTACCTGACTAGTAAGTATGGCAACTACAACGGAATGGCTAAATAAAAGTACCAACAACTGCTGGGTTTTGGGTTATCTCATGCTAATTGTAACTGACTAGTAAGTGTTGTAACTACAATGGAATGGTTAAATAAAAGTGCCCACTGCTTATTTTATCAGGATGATTATCTATATCTGACTAGTAATTGCTGCAACGATAACTGAATAAATAAAACTGCCAACTGTGTGAGTTCCTCGGCTGACTTCCTCGTTTGGTCTCGAGGGGGAAATACCAGGATGGGTTTGTTTGGTGTTAGTATCCGGTTGGTTCCGAATAGGTCTTTCTTACCCCTCTCCGATAGCCGCTAGTTGTATCGAGTCTCTATAGGTTGTTTAGTGCCTGCTGCCGCTGCTGCTTCAGTCCACCATACTTGTGTAGGCGAGGACCGCCGAATTCTAGTCTCGCCGTGTACTGGCCTCAGTACTGACCGCTCCTCTTTTTCCTTTGCCCTTTGTCGGCACCCCTTTTGTTTAAGCAGGTTTTGAGATCGACGTCATTAGCAGGGTTACCCTTCCGGCTTGGCCTGGGCAGGGTTATGGACGCCATTGGTTATTCTTCAGGGCTCTTAGCTCAATTTGCATCTTGTCCGTACTCGGACGCCGTAACGTTTCAAGGTGATTTGGATCTTTGTATTGTATATCTGCATTCTTGACTCTTTGAGTCGCTGTTATATATATCTGTTTTGTGGGTCCCATCGAGGACTGTTGTGTAATGTTATTACTTCGTTTTCCACCCGCACGAAAGTGCCTGGTGGGCACCTTTGAATCGTTTCTATGCGGGTTTGGCGGGAAGCGCTGAAACTTGCATAGGGTCGATTCTGAGGGTGTTACACTACAATTGAGATTCAACAAGAATAGAACATCTATCAAAGGTGCATGTGTATAAAACATATTTCTCGGACTTAAACAAGTAACCGTCTCACAATAAACATGATCCGAATATAATGTTCATGCTCAACGCAGGCACCAAATAACAATTATTTAAGTATAAAACTAATCCCGATGGTAGATGGAGAGGTAGCGTGCCGACCGCGATCACATCAACCTTTGATCCATTTCCAACGCGCATCGTCACCTCGTTCTTTGCTAGTTTCCGTCTATTCTATAGCACCTGTTTCGTGTTACAAATATGAGCAACCGAACCAGTATCAAATACCCAGGCACTACTACGACTACTAGTGAGATACACATCAATAACATGTATATCAGATATACCTTTCTTCTTGACATTGCCGTTCTTCAAATCCACCAAGTACTTAGGGAAATTCCGCTTCTAGTGACCTTCTCCCTTGCAGTAAAAGCACTCAGTATCAGGCTTAGGCCCAGCCTTGGTCTTCTTCGCCGGCGCGGTAACTTTCTTACCGCCCTTCTTGAAGTTTACCTTTTTCTTAGACATGGCTTGCTTCTTGAATTTGGTGGTCTTATTGACCATCAACACTTGGTGCTCTTTCTTCATCTCCACTTCTGCAGACTTTAACATGGAGAAGAGTTCGGGTAACGACTTGTCCATGTTTTGCATATTGTAGTTCATCACAAAGTTCTTGTAACTTGGTGGTAGTGATTGGAGGACGCGATGAATCCCCAAAGCATTAGGAATCACTATACCCAAGCTTTGAAGCTTGCTTGCGTGCCCAGACATCTTAAGCACGTGCTCACTGACGGAGCTGCCCTCTTCCATCTTGCAGTTAAAGAACTTTTCAGAAGACTCATAACTATCAACTGCCGCGTGAGCCTCAAATATCATTTTAAGTTCACGGACAATATCATGTGGGTCAAAGTTCTGAAACCTTTTCTGAAGCTCCGATTCCAAACCATACAAGATAGCACACTGAACTGTGGAGTACTGATTCTTCCGAGTGAGGAAAACATTCTTTACCTTATCGGTAGCATCAGCTGCAGGTGGGTCACCTAGCGGTGCATCCAGCACATAGGTCAAATTGCCAGCATTGAGGACAATCCTCAAGTTGCGGAACCAATCCGCGAAGTTTCTTCCATTGTTTTTTCAACTTTTCTTTCTCTAGGAATGCATTAAAATTGATGGTAGGGGCCGCCATTTATCTACAACATATTTGCAATAGTTTAGACTAAGTTTATGACAAATTGAGTTTGAATTAATATTTAAATTAATCTAGGTGAACTCCCACTCAAAACAATATCCCTCATATTTTTTAGTGATCACACGAACCAAATCTACCACATCCAAACCGATCATCACAAGAGATGATGTAGCTTTAATGGCGAACAATCAACATGTTAATCATATATACTATATGACTCATGCTTTACCTTTCGGTGATCCGTGTTCCGAGACCATGTCTGTACATGCTAGGCTCGTCAAGATCAAACCTTAGCTTCCGCATGAGAAAATCTGGCTTGCTCCCGTTATATACACTCGTAGAATCTAACACACCCGATCATCACGTGGTGCTTTGAAACAACGAGATTTGGCAACGGTGCCTACTAAGGATGAACACTTTATAACTTGATATTTTGTGAGAGGGATCATCTTATAATGCTACCGTCGCGAACTAAGCAATACAAGATGCATAAAAGGATTAACATCACATGCAATTCAAAATATGTGATATGATATGTCCTTTCTTCTTGTGCTTCCGATATCCATCTTCAAGCACAAACATGATCTCCATCATCACCGGCGTGGCGTCAAGGTCAATGGCACCGCTCCATGGTTGTCGTCCACCAGCATCAACTATTACAACTACTTTGAATAATAGACACGCGGGTCTTAACGAAATTGAAAGACAACCATAAGGCTCCTGCCGGTTGCCGACTTACAATAAGGATCATTGCATATATCATATATAATCACAATCATGGCCATATCACATCATAGCACACCCCTGCAAAACAAAGTTAGACGCCTCTAATTTTCTTTGCATATTTTACGTGGTTTGGGACTTTCAATAAGTGTCGTTCTAACTTACGAACAAGAACCACAACGTTGATGCTTGAACTATTAAGTGCCCGTTGTAAATTGAATCTATACTATGATGGGAGAGACAGACACCCGCAAAGCCACTTATGCAATACAAGTTGCATGTTAAGCGTGCATCAAGTCTCATGAACGATGTCATGTAAGGTTAGACCGGCCAGCTTCATCCCATATACCGCAAAATGCAAAGTACACAAAAAGCAATTGATAATAAAAGCACCACCGCCCACGATAACCATTGTGTTCTACTCGTGCAACAGATCTACATATAGACACAGCTCTGATACCACTATAGGGGTTCGTAGCATGGAAAACAAAATTTTATACCGCATGCACACAAACAAGCCAAGATCTATCTACTAGATTGTAACAACGAGTCGATTAGAGTACTCCCCCTCGAAGATTCCAAAGCGGTTAAAGAGAGCATATTCTCGTGGGTGATGTAGTCGTACACTTGTTGATCTCAAGATCGTGTAGACGATCCTTCCGGCGCTGCGTTCCGGCAGCGCTTCCGCAGTCGGTCACACGTTCGGTACTCGATGAAGACCTTACTCTCCCGTGTTCCAGCAGGCAGCGGTGGTTGTAGTTATCCCCTCGTGATTCCGGCAGCACGATGGCGTGGTGTCGGAAGTAGAGGGAAATTCTTGCAGGGCTTCGCCTAAGCCAGAGCAGGTTATGGTGGATCTAGGGTTTCTAGCGATCTAGGGTTCAGAGGTACGGAGAGGAGGAGGCGTAGCCGGCGGCGGCTAGGGCAGCAACAGCGAGCCGGCGGCGGCGGCACTGCGGGAGGGCGACGGCGGTGCGGCTAGGTGGGAAGGGCTGGTTGTCTAGTCTTGGGGCACCCCCTCCCCTCTATTTATGAGAGGGAGGGCAGCTTGGGAGAAGGGAGTTTTAATCCTTCCCCAAATCCCTCTCCTAGTTGGCTTGTGGTGGAGGGAAAGAAGGATTCTTTCCTTCCTCCACTAGGATACATTGTCCCAGTTTGACTTTTCAAACTTGCCTTTTGACTTTCAATTTGGAGCTTTATTTATTTCTTGCAAATGCCCAACCAAGTGACCTAGGACATGATACAATCATTCCACTTATCCATGACACATTCATGTACCCTTCCCCTTCTGTTCTGGTGAACCTTCTAGACAATTCTAGAACCTCTCCGATGAAAACATCGGAATCATTCCTGAACTCTGGAATTGGACTTTCCTTATATGAATCTTATTCTTCGGACCATTCCGTATCTCCTCGTGATATCCCGGATCCCATCAGACTCCGAACAACATTCGGTATCCCTACTTACATTCCATATCTACTAAACAACATCGAATCCTTAAGTATGTCTCCCTACGGTTCGTGAATTATGCGGACATGACCGAGACACTTCTCCAATCAATAACCAATAGAGGAATATATAAATTCATATGGATCACTCATATTTCTATGATTACTTTGCGATCGAATGAACCACTTACATACGATACCAATTTACCTCTGTCTCTCGATAGTTTACTTATCCGAGGTTTCATCGTCGGTATCTCTGCATACCTAGTTCAACCTTGTTACCTATAATTACTCTTTTATCATTCCTATGATATTTGATCCTTGTGACCCAGTCACATGCTTGCAAGCTAATTGGATGACATTCCACCGAGAGGGCCTAGAGTATATCTATCCGTCATATGGATGGACAAATCCCAGTATTGATCCATGTGACTCAACACATACTTTCCGAACACTCAATGCCACCTTTATGGCCACCCAGTTATGGTGTGGTGTTTGATGTCATCAAAGCATCCTTTCGGTGATGGTGATTAGCATTATCTCATGGTCGAAGGAATTAGGTTACTATATATCAGAAAGCTTATAGCAAACAAACTATTGAAATGACTTGATCTTTATGCAAAGCTTATCTATAGGAGTATGTCCATCATACCATTCTCCTAATGATATGATCTTGTTGTTAACAACATCTCTATGTTCATGATCTAGAAACCATGATCATCTATTAACCAACAAGCTAGTATTACAAAGAGGCTTTACCAGGGACTCTAATTTAGTTTACAAATCACAGAAGTGTTGATGTTTCTGGTTAATACTATTATAGCATGAATGTAAACATTTATCATAAACACAAATATATAATAATAACCACTTTTACTATTGCCTCTAGGGCATATCTCCAACACTTCAAATCAGTGGGCTCAAAGGGCATGAGTGCACTCACATATTTCCTTTTTTATCCAAGCATCATCCACATGTGAGGCACCCACATTCCTAAAGGCGGTGGCAGTGTACTTGAGCCTTCGATACATGTCTTCATGATCTTCACCATCCTTCATATAGAATCCTTCGGCTTCATTGCTTAGTGCATCATACCGGTTCCTTCTCATGCTCTCATTTCCAACATATAACTCTGTGAGAGCGTCCCGAGCTTCCTTGGCAGTGTTGAGGTGTTCAATGTGAGGGTAATCTTTTGTACCCAATCCTTGTTGAATCATGTGCAAAGAGGTGGCATTGAGTTGACTATTGACAACTTCTCTTCTTGTCAAGTTGGTTGGATCCACAATATGGAGTCCTTCTTCAATGATATTCCATAACTCAATACAAGAGCTACACACATGAGATTTCATTAGTGAATGCCATAGAGAAAAAGGATATGCAGCAAGCTTAGGTGGGTCTCCTCTATTGTTTATATGAGGGTGAGGAATTAGAGGTTCGGGAGAGTACCATCCTTGAGCCTCGTGGTGCTCTCCCTTCCCACCATCCTTTTTGGTGGAGGGATTAGTGTTTTCATTTTCCCCCACCACCACAATCACGGGTGATGACGAGGCATTCACCTTTGGAGGTGGTGGTAGTCCCTCTTGAGGTAAGGGAGGAGATGAGGCTTTAACAAATTGCTCGAATAGATCGCGCAATTGTTTGATCTAGTTGCCAAAGGTGGAGCTCAAATTTTTTTCCAAATTCTTGAGGTCCGCAATGGACACCGTGGTACTAGCATCATCCCCTATCTCATCCCCTTTGCTATCCATTTACTCTTAGGCAGTAAAGCCCGAGTAAAGAGCCGAGGCTCTGATACCAATTGAAAGGATCGTATGGGCACCTAGAGGGGGGGCGGGATGAATAGGTTCTACTTCAAATTTTACTCCTTTTCAAATTAAGGTTTGACACAAAAGGTAAATTCTCTAGATTATGCAACTAAGGTGAATTTACCTATATGTCAAACTAGCACAAACACTAAGCAAGAAACAGTTAAGTAAAGTGCGGTAAAGGATAGAAGTAACCAAAGTGGAGCACACAGAGACACAATGGTTTATTTCCTGTAGTTCCTTCCTTTTAAGGGGAAGTACGTCTACGTTTGGAGAGGGGGTGCTTTCAAACCACCAACGCCACGAGAGGCCTCCCTTGTTCTCCGATGAACCTCACCCCAAAGGGTTCGATTCACCTCTTCCACTTGGGAAACCTTCGAGGTGGAAGCCGGCACCTTTACAACAAGTTCGAGGCACACATCCACAACCTAATTGGATGCTCCCGAATACAAGCAAGCTGTCAAAAAAATCAAAGACAAGCTTGTAAGAACCAAATCAAAAGCTAGGGTTTCCAAAGAAACACTAGAGCAAGGGGCCCTCAAGTGAATGGGGGGGGGGGGGAATGAAGATATCTCATGGTGAAGCGATAGATCAAGGCCTCCTCCTTCGATTCTCCAAAGATAAATGACTTTGGATGGTTGGATGAAGAGATCTTGTTGATTTGGTGGCTCAAATGGTGGTGAAGTTCATGAGTGGGTTGAGCAGCTGGAGGAAGGGGATAAGGTCCCCTATTTATATGCCACCACTCACTGAATCGTTTTCTAACCGCTGGAGAACTTGTCAGACCAGAGACTCCGGTGTGCATACCAGAGACTCTGGTCTATCTCCGGACCGAGCTCCGGACCACCATACAGACTGTCTCAGCTTCCCTGGGAAAATATCCTCCGGAGATTCTTCATAGTTTTCGGACCCTATGGACGGGAGACTCCGGCCTGGCCACACCGGAGACTCCAGTCTGGGTGCTTGGACCGAAGACTCCGGTCAGTCTCCGGCTGATCTCCGGACCCCCATACAGAAGGTCCTGACCACACCGGAGACTTCGATCCAGTCAGACCGAAGACTCTGTCTGGAGTTCCCAGAAACTTGCATGTTTTTGCAGGGGCAATTCTGTAAGTCAAGGTCCTTTTCACTTTTCATTATATCAACCTGTTGACATCAGCATACTATAAAATGGTCTACGAGTTGTAACGATCACCAAAACTGATTAAGACAGTAAATGTCCTTTCACCGTGTGTGGTTTTTTCCTTAGTCTAGGAATAACTGATTTGGAATAACTGTTTGGATCTGTTTAGATTCGAATGTATCTATATACTAAAACGCGTCTAGATATATTCGAATCTAGACAAACTTAAGTCAGTTATTTTGGACTGAAGGAGTTCTAGTCTACTACCATGTCGGTCTAATACTAGTGCTAGCCATCTAATAAAAAATATACTCCCTATGTCTCAAAATAGGTGTTGTAGATTTGTTAATATTTAGATGAATCTAAACACTATTTAGTATATAGATTCATTTAAATTTTGCAAAATCCGAGACATCTATTTTAAGAGGGAGGGAGTAACCGACAAAATAATGATGCCTTTATGAAAGGTGGTTTTAGAGATTGGAGAAGACGCAAAGCATTTGAGAAACATGTGAATCAATTAGCTATGTATATTACTCATTTTACATATTTGTATCATACTAGTGTGAAAAAAATTAGAAGTGTGCACACCCTCCAGTTTTTTCCTGGGTCCGCCACTTATTCATGGGCTCCTTGGAACTGAAAGTAGCTTGAATGCTTTTATCTTGGGTTTGAGGGTAATCCTCAAACGAGGCAATCTAATTTCTTTTTCTTGAATATATGATCTTCATTGCTAAAATGATTTATCAAGTTGGTGAAAGTTTTTCAAATTTCCCCTTACTTCTAAGAAATGGGGTGATATATGAATTATTAGGCCTACTCACTATAAACTTGAGCCCCTTCTTGGTTACTTTGTGTTCAGACCTTCGACATTAATTTCTCTTTGACAGTGCTTGGATTTGACCTTCCTATTTTATCTTGAAACTTTAACCTGCTAATGTAGCTGGCTGAGGCCTGTGGAACAGCGAATTACAAAGTGGTTGATGAAGAGGCAGAATGCGGGAAATGAACTTTAGGGCTTGCCGCAATGCACTTGGAGGCAGGGCGTTCCTGTACGTGAGCCATGTCAGCCACCCCACGAAACACAAGCAACTTGTTCGTCCACCGTGTCCGCTTGAAACTTAACCCTCTTGATGCCTCCACCAAGCTCTAGATGTGACTGAGCTAATGCGTGTGCTCCATGGACGCCGGCCGTGTACTTGCTCTGGTGCAGGCATGGAAGTGGAGGAGTTTTGTGGGCATTGCATGACTTGTGTTTGTTAAAATGACCGGAATCATGGGAGTAATAGCCGAATTTAGCTAGAGCTGTGTATTGCTTAGAGAGAGAAATGAATTTGATGTTTCCTCTATACACAACATATCCATAGAGAAAGAGAAGTGATGCTTCTTTTAGAATTAGTGGGATGATTCAATGGAGAGTTACATGATTTTTCATTTGGTGCATTGTATTATCCTTTTTATTTCACTTATTGCTCTAAGGATTTTGTAAAATCTGACAAGTAACCCTTTTATTTTTATTTTTTTTCACTTATTGCTCTAAGGTGTTTACGTTTCATACCATGTTTTGGGATTTCTGTATACTTTTTTTCTGAAATTTCTCTCTATAGAGAACATTGACATTTTTTATCGAGTTACATTTTATGCAAAATATTTTTTATAATATTATATGACCATCTTTTTCAATGCATGTGAATTTACATGTATATTATCTTTAGACGTACGGCAAATAGATATATATTACCACACGTAGCAACGCACGGACAATCTTACTAGTACATCTTACTAGTAGAGATAAGTATCTAAGGCCAAGTACAACGCGGGTGTTTGCAGCCGGTGCTTCTGGAAAAAACCGGTTTTTTTTTGCCATCTCAGACTCATCAGGTGCTTATAAAAAGCAATGAGTGCCTAGTTTAGCTTTCGACTCCTCATCGGTGCTAAAGAGAAAAACCGCTCCTTTTTCACATACGGGGCTAGACTAGTGCATGTACCCGTACTTTTGTTTTCTTTCGTGTATAAAGAGAGGCCCACGACTGAAGCACGTCGGCAGATCTACTAGCATTGGAGAATAGGACGCTTAAGAGGGTGCTTTGCATTTCTCTCTCCTTAAGCACCTGCGTTTAGGCACTCTGTAGTACCGTTCCGTTTCCTGTTAGGTCGCGTTTCGTCCGTCACTCATCACACGTTGCTCGATATTTCTCCATCCTTCGGCATTCCGTTTTCTGTCGGATGCACTATGTTGTTTTTTTCATCGCGGCTCCTAGCTCTGCTCGCCTCCTTCGTCCGTCGCACATTTTGAAATTAAGCTGCAGTCCTCGTCCCGTAAATCAATCCACAATACAAGTCCACATGATGGCATCACGCAGTCGTGCGCCTCAACACCTATCCTCTTGATCCAATCGCGCCGCCGCAGCCTCTTCCACCCACCTCGCGGTCACTCAACCCGCCTGCCGGTCGGCCAACATGCTCGCTCTCGCCCCCATGGATGCCCACGCTACGACGAGCAGCTGAGGGAAAGGGGAGAACGAGCCAAGGGTTGGGTAGGAGTGGCACCGATAGCCGACGGGGACGACCAAGCCTGTTCTGCGTCCCCCCGGTTGATTCCTTTTGCCGGTACTTGGGAATCGAGGTATTGGTCCTCCTCCATGAGGCTAGTCATAGTGTGAGTAACTTGGGTAATAACATAGTCCTATATGTATTGCCAACTAAGCATTTAGATGACATGGCATGTAATTAAATGATGAGAGAGAAGCTTGTGGTAACTAGCTATGTTACCATAACATCACACATTTTTAAACAAAATGAGTCTAATAAATAAGTCTATGCATGATACTACACCTATGTTATTTTGTACAATGAAGATAGTAACTTAGACTAGCAATATATACATGTTACTACTCTAAGTTACTCCTTGCTGTGACCAGCCCGAGAGAGTCGGCTGGCCGCTCGAGGCGCCCAACTGTGGAGACGTGAACCAAGAGAAGGAGAAAGTGATGGAGCGGCCACCGATGTGGGAGGGCACGCGACTGGTGTTGTCACTGCTCGGGGACATGGAGATGCAAGTGTTCAGCGGCCACTGGTACAACTACATCTCTAGAAGCAGAGGATGAAAATCATGGGCACCCAAAACATCGCCTAAATCGGTGGACGGTGACGGATAATTATTCACCACAATGTATTACCTTAGCTGGTGGGCGTACGTCAAAACTTGGATCGAGTCAGATACATCCGACCCTCCATCCGTCCCTCCTCTCCGTTAGCTAGCTAGCTCTTCCAAATTTCTATATAAACTATGCATGCCATGTAGATGTGCTTTCTACTTGAACATATGAATTAATTTCCTTTTTTCATCAACCAAAGGGTAAGAGTTTTTGTAGGCAGGACTTCTGTTTGAGCTCCTAGATGACCATTCAGACATAATCGGAAAGAAATTAAGATGGGATTGTCTACCATGGTCTGGAGCTGAGTCACTTTATGGTTAGATTTATCATGTTTTTGTATGCTCACTTTATCATTAAATTCTAAAAATATGTATGCTATATATTTTTTTGGGAGTTAGAAAGAGAGATCTTTGATATTGGAGTACTATTGTTGACATGAAAATGATAAATTTTTTGTTTGACAATGATCGAGGGCGCTACAAATCCCCCAAGGCGACAGGTTCTGCGTTGGCTCCATGTTGAATCAGTTTATAATCACAGAAAAAGCGATAAAAGGTCAAAGTCGTTTCCGAAGAGGTACTGTAATTTCACCATACAGAATGAACTACATGGAGTACTAACGATTTTCCATGTATTCATGTACATGTTCTTATTCTCAGAGGCCAGTTCATCATAGATTAATTGTGATGAATTTCTCGAAAGAATATAGTTATTAGTTAATGAGTACTATTATTTACTTCAGAAGGTTCTACAATAATAATTTTTTTAGAAGTATGCTGCAAGTAGTTTCACTAATATTAGAGAATATACACGTGTGTGGTCCTGTTTGCTTGGTGATTTGATTTTTTTATGATTGCCCATTGCCAAGGCTTTGTCCACACTTCCTTTGTATCACTGTAGGCCTCAGATAGAGAAACAGGGGTAGGGAATGTATAAATAATGCATGTGAAGAAACCACCAATTACAACAAGCTTCCATCTTGTGCACTATATTTTTATCTAATTTCTGAACTATATCTCCAAGCGAACAAAGCAATCTAGCATTACAGCAGAGCACAACAAGGCAGGCAATGCAACTGTTCAAGGATACCAATATCCTCCTCCTCTCCACCATGTTGTCCTTGGGCAGTGGGTCAGTAAGTAAATCTCGTTGTCTTCATCCTCCTACCTCCCAGTTCGGTACCATATCATCTACCTAAACTTTCCGTTTTCATGTGGTTATAGCTGAGGAGATCGAGAGGTCCTGGTCTGCTTGTGTTCTCTAATGCGTGTCAAAATTCAGCGCAGGGTCGAATTCGAAGGTAGATGATGGCATCACGCTGTGTCCGATATTGAGGGCATTTGAACTCAAGTAAAGCATAGTAAATATTTTAATTTTCTGTATGCTACACGTGCAATTATTTTTGTTTAAGCAAGGGCTTAATTGTGCTAACCTTTTTATTTTTCTCTGTCGATGCCCTGCATAATTTTTTTTCGGAAAAACGCAATGACATTGCGTTTCATTTCATTGAAAAGAAGAGTTAACTTTTACGAGCCACCTAGAAGGTGGCTAAAACAGTACTGCAAAACAAAACAGCACTACACAGCACAGAGAAATACAAAACTCAATGCACATCCCAATCTGTGCGCGGGCTAGCTGCCCAGCTCTAGACAAATTAAAGCGTCACTTCCTTCTTTATCTTCATGCATAATTGTCGATTGTTTCATGGTGATGCCTCAGTTCTGCATAAAGGTTGGATTCATTCTGACCGATCTGTATGGTTCAGATTGGGCGAAGAAGTTTGAGGTATTTATGCACACACACAATTGACAATTCTCCATGTTTTGATATTGAAACACATTTTAGGCACTTGTTCCTTACTGATCAGTGCATTTTCTTTGTTTTGCGCTCAATTACAGGAGATGCAATCCAGTATTGTGCATTTATGCTCCCTTGGCCGATAAAGATATACCTTTTGTTGTATCTTTGATCTTCTTGATTTTTTTACTAGTGGCTACATGTAACCTAAAATGCACATATAGCATTTATGTTCACTGAAACCTAACCCATTTTCCCATCTCCTTCTCGTAGTTTTTCATTGGTTTTGGTCATTATGAACTGTTATGTTTTAAACTTTTGATACATAATAACAATGTTTGTTTGGTTCAGGTATTATAAACGCACATACCCGGAGCTATTCCTGTCAAGTGACGGCAAGCCTGCAGACAATTCTTCAGAGACATATCCGCAGCAATGTTCTGAATATTATGGCTTTGATAGTTACTCTTCTTAGATCTTAGAATCCAAACAAATAGCTGATCAAGAATCTTTTAACATCCACACTGGGCTATTATTAGGTATAGATTTGTTACACTCACACAGTCTAGCTATCTGCATACAGAAGATGGAAGCTGTATTGGCTTGCGCAGGATGCAGCCGTAGCCATTGGTAAGTATTGTACTTTTCTTCTCCCTAGGTCTTATATCTGAGAAGATGGAAGCTGTATTGGCTTGCGCAGGATGCAGCCGTAGCCATTGGTAAGTATTGTACTTTTCTTCTCCCTACGTCTTATATCTGAAAAATAAGCAAACTGGACATCAACTATTGGCTCTTTCGGCTTCAGGATAAGCAGGTCTATCGCATACTCCTTTAGGTCATGGTATAGAATCGTAGCACTATGGATGAACGGTTACAAAGCAATTCTTTTTTGAGAATTTACATAGAATACATTTGAGTTTAAATTTGGTGTGAACGTTTCTTGTGTTAGTTGGTTAATACAATATAATATTGTACCAAGTTTCTTTGCTCTGATCTAAAAAAAGTTTCTTTGCCCTAACCACACTGTGTTCAAACAAGATTTTATATTTTCAGAGTTTAAGTGTAGAAGATAGTGGGGCTGATGCTGAGCATGGATTACGTCGAGCTTCCTCGCCATGCTCACATGGGTTATAGGTTGGTCGACCACAACCCCTTGCGCTCGAGATCACCTTAATACATAGAACATGTGTTCATGTCGTACAAACTAACTTGGTGAAGTGATGATTTATTTGGATAATGCGACTAACATTTTTCTACAACATTGACTCTCTTAATGACTTCTATCTCCTCGGCGTTTAACTTCAGCTACAACATGACAACTCAATCAGCAAGATATTTCCCTCATTAATAAAATTAACTCATAGTTTCAAACCAGATTGATAGGATCTTAGGATGTAATGCAAATCTCATGATAAATTATGATTGTGAAATTGCTACCCAGTTTACGCTCCTTCAGAATGATGGTCCCACGACATGTGTTCATGAATTTTTATTTGATGTTTGTTGTTGTCTTCATGATGCAATTTTTATCTCCTGTTGCAATGCACATGCATGTTTCCTAGTAGTGTTAATAAATATTTCATCGTTCCAATCAACAATATTTCATCCAAATATAGTATTAGAAACGCTATCGAGCTCCCACTTTCTTTCTTGTATACACAAGACTCTTGTCCATTCTTGATGACGCCGAAACTCTTTACTGCATCAAAATGAAGATTCCAACTCCGTGATGCTTGCTTCAGTCCATAGATGGATATCTCAAGTTTGCACACCTTTCTAGCATCTTTCGGATTGATAAAACCCTCAGGTTGTACCATGTACACATCCTCGGTTAGCTTCCCATTAAGGAATGCTGTTTTGACATCCATCAGCCATATTTCGTAATCGTAATATGCAGCTGTTTCTAGAAGAATCCAAATAGAATTAAGCATCGCTATATGAGAGAAAGTATCGTCATAGTCAACTCCTTGAATTTGTCGAAACCCATATGCGACAAGTCAAGCTTTGTGAACGGTAACATTACCATCCGCGTATGTTTTCTTCTTATAGATCCATTTACATTCAATATGCTTTACACCTTCAGGAAGGTCCATCAAGTTCCAAACTTGATTCTTCGTACATGGATTCTATCTCAGATTTTATGGCTTCTTACCATTTGACGGAGTGAGGGCCCATCATAGCTTCTTCGGTTCATCGATGTCTAACAGCAATACTTCATTTTCAAATCTTACGACCGGAAGATGAAATCTACCAGATATACGTGGTTCAATAGGAGCATTAATTTCCAGGACTACAACACTTGTAGGCGTGGCAACATATGATGGCGCCATAGGCATTTCCAAAATTGCTTCTGGTTCTATGCTACTCTGCCCATCTTACTCAGGTTCGATAACTTCACTAATCTCTATTTTCCTCCTACTCAAAATTTTAGCGAGAAATTTCTTCTCAAGAAATGTTCCTCCTCACGCGACAAATATCTTGCCTTCAGTTTTGTGGTAGAAGGAATACCCAACAGTTTTTCTTAGGGTAACCTACAAATATGCATTTGTCCAACTTGGGATCAAGCTTATTTGGCTGCAAAAGTTTTACATAAGCTTCACAACCCTAAATTTTAATAAATGATAAGTTTGGTTCCTTGCCAAACCATAACTCATATGGTGTCATCTCAACGGATTTTGGTGGCGCTCTATTAAGTGTAAAATCTCCAGTCTCTAAATCATAGCCCCAAAATGACAAAGGGAGATCAGATAAGACATCATAGATATTACCTTGTCCAAGAAAGTTTGATTACGCCGCTCCGACACTCCATTATGCTAGAGTGTTCTCGGAGGCGTAAGGTATGAAACAATTCCACAAGATCTAATATGTTCGCTAAACTCATGACTCAAATATTCGCCTCCACGGTCCACCCGCATAAACTTTATTTTCTTGCCAATTTGAGTCTCTACTTTGCTCTAAAATTCTTTGTGTTGGGAATATACTTTCCGGGTATACCCAGAGGACTCGCTGACCAGGGTGGCCCACCAACGGGTTAGAGCTTTGCTTCACGGGAAGCCCAGCCAGAGAAAGAGGAGGAGCCAGTTCCGGCTACGACAAGTCCCAGAAGAGTTACCGACTTAGGCATGTAGTATTACTTGTAGTCCAAGATGTATCTAGTTACCGTCTCTATAACATAGCCGGATAGGTCTCTCCTGTAACCCTAGGCCCCGATGACTATATAAACTGGCCCTATGCGAGCCTTTAGGGCACACAACCAATCAATCGTAACACCACAATCAACTCGGACAGACGAACCTCTCTTGTAATCCGCTATAACATCCGGCTATCGCCGATATATTACTAGGTTTATAGCAGGAGTAGGATCCAATCACCGCAATCGGATCTAAACCTGGGTAAACTTGTGCTTACCGCTCTTGGAACATCCGACGTCTAACACCCCATCCTTCCAACGCCACTAGGACCCCCTATGGCGTACTTGTCGACAATCCGACGATAGTTGGCGCCCACCGTCGGGCAGGTGAACTTTGGAGCATCGTTCCAGGCGGAGTCTGCACGTGCAGGAGTCGGAAAAACTATCACCATGGGTCGCGTGGTCTACTCCAATGATGTCCCTCTCGTCCTTCTCGACGAGACCTGGATTCCGGCTACGAAACCCGTGACGACCTACACGATCATGTCCATCAGCGAGATCGATATCTATCTCGGTTTCGCTGAACCCGCCCAACCCACCCTCGTGGTGATGACCATGGCAGAAGAAAAATCCGGATCTACTTTGTCCGTAGAGGCGGAAGAGTTCAAGGTCCCGGAGAAAATCAAACCCACCCAGCCCACTCATGTAGTGGAAGAAAAGGTGGAAGACAAATCCGGATATGATCTCCCTAATGAGATCGGATACACGGATAAGGAATATAGCCGCTATGGCTCTGTCCTACCGGATGCCGTAGCAGAAAAACTACCCTTGAAGCACAAGATAAAGGAGATTATGAAACACCCCTACATCGATTAAGAAGCAATCGCTGACATCAAGGAGAACTTTGAGATGGAGGAGGCAGAAACCTAGCTGTGCCACTACTTCAAGAACATGAACAAGAAGAATCACTGTTTCGTGTACCACATAAGCACTGGATCCGACTCTGTTGATGCTAGAGCTGGTAGCGATTCAGTCCTAGACGCAATCGAAGAAAACGCCGACTCACCTGGCTCCCCTCAGGAGTCAATCACGTCGCAGGAACTTTGAGACTTCGACAAAGAGATGGAGGAGTATGAACAAGAGAACGTCTCTAAGCAAACGCAAGGCGATACGGAAAATTCTCCTAGTCCACATGATAGCATGGATGAAAGCTACACCTCGCAGGATGATATGGATACCAGAGATTCCTCCGAGGTCCACAAGCCAACCATGATGGAAAGTACTGACGGAAGCTTATCCCCCGGTACCGGACCGAAAGCTTTCGTTGCCACTTGTACACACGTTAAGGATACTAGGCGGTCAAAGAAGAAGAACAACAACAAAAATCCGACACTGGCAGGACGTCGAGGAAACCAACGAAGAAAAAGTTGATGAAGAGATCGAGATGGAGAATTAGGACAGAGATCCGATTAATACCACCCTGATCGACCCTCCTGTGGATGGACACATCGTCACCAAGGGTGCACATGAAATTTACGGAGATGCTCTCACGATTCCAATCCCAACTGCTTCGGATCTCACAGCGGAGGCGCTGGAGAAAAGGGCTGAGGACCTGGAAAAGCACCGTCTGTTTCTACCCAAAGAGGCCGCGCACATCGTCGAGATGAGGCAGCAGTTAGACAGTGACCCTGCCAAATATCAATCAGATTTCAAGCGACATCCAAACAAGAAAAGGGGAGGTCCGTTTCTTGCTAGTAAGAACCCGGATATCCACAGAGATTTATTCAATGGAAAAGATGGAGAAAATATCCGAGTCTACAACACGCCATTGGAAAACGCTGCTATAGCTCGAGCCATCCTCGCCAACAATCCGTCTCTGCAGCAGGTCGAGCAGTGCGTCGTGTTGTTTGACAACAGATTAAAGCAACAGAAAATGGCCACGTCATTTAGTGGAAAACTGGCCTCAAAGTCCGAGTTTTGTCACACTGGCGCTGACCAAAGTGCTGACGTAAGGCTTCGCAGGGATACGACTCAACGCTATCGTCCCCGTGGAGAAGAAGAGAATTGAAGAACGACTCAAACGGCCACTCTTGCTGGCCAGCACGGGACCGGGCAAGAGTTATTCTAGCTACGTCCGAAGATGCCATCAGGGCAATGGTTCCTTGTTAGGACCATCGTCGGCAAAACAACCGCTATATAGAAGACCCGAAAACACGCCGCCAGCAAGAGGAGCAAGATCGGCTAAGGATGCCACCACCGAGCCATCCGGCTGGCAATGCTGGACGAAGAGATGATCCAGATCATCCTAAATCAAGTAGGGACGATGCCCGAAGAAACAGGCATCGGAGTTAGCATAATGAGGCTCCACCACCACCGCGTAACCTAGCCCGAAATAATACACCAGGGCCACCATCGCCCCCCAGAAGCGACCATGAAGGATCCAGACACAGCCATGGAAGCCGCAGGGGCGGAGGCGGCAATGGTGAAAGAAGAAGCAGAAATATGACTCCGCCGCGCAGAAGCCGTGAGCCTCCAAGGCGCAGATCTTTCTCGCAAAACGACGCTCTCCATCGCATTGAATCAAACATAGAAGCGCGGCGTTACGAGTAAGAATACGTGTATGTGGGACCCAAGTGTTTTGGACCACGCATACGTCAGACAAAATTTCTGATTGACTTTGGTATTGCCAAACACATTCATCCCTACGACGGTGCAGCTCGGCCAGATACCTGGCTCCAGGATTTCTTCCAGGCCTGCTGCATCGCCAAAGGAGGAAACAACCTAGTTGCATTCCGATATTTCCCGCTCATGCTGAGGAAGACGGCTCGATCATGGCTCAATGAACTGCTAGATAATTCAATTCACAACTAGTATGATATGAAAAGTGCGTTCTTTTCAAACTTCGAGGGAATATACAGAAGGCCCTGCACATTCGGAGACTTGCAGCGTTGCACACAAAGACCCGGAGAAACCTGCCGGGATTACCTCGGACGCTGGATTGACACGAAGAACTCCTGCGAAGGAGTAAACGAGCAAACTGCGATAGAAGCTTTTATTGTAGGACTTCCAGTCGGACTTTTACGTCACCGACTTAAGCGTGACCCCATCACAGATTTGGGAGAAATGATAGAAACGGCAAGAAAATATGCTGATGCCTATGATGATTCAGAAGGGGTGCTAAATATTCTGGCCAATCCCAATGCGGCCAAACAACCAAAACAAACTCAGAAGCGCAAGAACACGTCGGACAAAAAGCCGGCTCCGGACAACACAGATGTTAACGCAACGTTCGGATCTGGAGGACGAGGAGGGCGTGGAGGCAGCCTGGGTAGAGGCAGTGGAACTTCCCGAATCCAGGGCAGAGGAGACCAGCAACCCGGAAGAACCTATACCTAGGCCGAGATTGCCAATAATCCCTGTGTCCACCACTTGGATAGTAACGGAGGGTCTACCCACACAAATTCCGAGTGTCATTTCAATGACGACATCAAGAAAGACGAATCTTCTGGCTACAGAGCCAAGCGACGAAAAGGAAAGAAAAATTCCGAGAAAGGAAAAGAGCCCAAGGAAGATTCCGACATGGAAGAAGCGGAAGCCGCTGCAGAGCCCAAGTTGGATGGAAAGAAGTCTTCTCCGACTAAGAAAGACGCATGCGTCTACTTCCTTGGATCCCAACCTGCTAAAGACAAGAAGGCGGTTCTCCCTGAGCTCAATGCCACGGTTATGGCTGTTCCACAGTTTCTGGATTGGTCGGAGGTAACTATCACCTTTGATCGTTTAGATCACCCGAGGAAAACACATCGTCGGGGAAAGTACTCTCTGGTCGTTAATCCTCTTATTGAAGGCTATGAGTTCTCTAAAACACTCATGGACGGTGGAAGCAGCATTAACATCCTCTACATCGAGACGCTCCACCGCATGAAGGTACACGAGAGCTAGTTGAGTTATAGCAGTGTAACTTTCCATGGCATTGTACCAGTGAGACAGGAGTATTCTCTGGGTGAGATTACTCTGGACGTGACATTCGGAACCCGAGACAATTATCGGACTGAGCCACTCTCTTTTGAGGTGGTACCGTTCAAAAGTGCTTACCACGCCATCTTCGGGCGTCCGACTTACTGTACGTTCATGGCCCGCCCCTGTTACATCTACAATATGATCAGACTTCTAGGTCCAAAGGGCGTAATTACTGTACAGGGAAATCCGAGGAAGGCGCGAGAGTGCGACGAAGGATCCGCTGCCTTCACCGAAGCCGTGCTGCACGCCTAGGAGTACCAAGAGATCAAGAAGACCACCAATCCGTCCGAGATGCCCGCTACAAAGAACGAGGTGCTGAAGCCAAGTTTGCAGTTCAAGGCATCGAAAGAGACGAAGAAAACATCGCTGAAGGAAGATGATCCCTCCAAGACGATGAACATAGGGGTAGGCTTAGGACAAGCATAGGAAAGCGCGCTCATCGAGTTCCTCAAAGCTAATAGTGATATCTTCGCATGGCAGCCTTCTGACATGACCGGAGTACCTAGGGAACTTGCTGAGCACTCTCTTAATGTGTACCCTGACACTAAACCCGTCAAATAGTCCTTATGACGGTTTGGTGATGAAAAGCGCAAAGAGATAGCCAAGGAATTAGCCCGACTAGAATTAGCAGATTTTATAACAGAGGTCATCCATACAGATTGGGTGGCAAATCCTATACTTGTCCCTAAAAAGGACACCATTGATTTAAGGATGTGTGTTGATTATACCGCTTTGAACAAGGCATGGCCAAAAGACCCATTTCCTTTGCCAAGAATCGATCAAGTTATCGACTCAACAGCAGATCGGAACTACTCTGTTTTCTCGACGCATATTCCGGATATCACCAAATACCGATGAAAGAGTCAGATCAAATTAAGACGTCTTTCTTCACTCCTTTTGGAACCTTCTGCTACAAAACTATGCCTTTTGGCTTAAAGAACGCAGGAGCAACATATCAATGTACTATGCAACGTTGTCTCAACGACCAAATCGGACGCAACGTCCATGTATACGTAGATGACATAAAAGTTATGTCCAAAAAGAAGGAAACTTTAATTTCCAACTTGGATGAAACATTTGCTAGTCTACAAAAATTCAATATGATGCTAAATTCGAAGAAGTGTTTCTTTGGAATTCCAGCCGGAAAATTGTTAGGTTTCATCGTCTCTGAGCAAGGCATAGAGGTGAACCAGGACAAAATCAAGGCTATCCTAAACATTACCAGGCCGACTCTCCTGAAGGACGTACAGCGTATCACTGGTTGCATCGCAGTGGTGAGTCGGTTCGTCAGTCGGCTCGGTGAAAGAGCCTCACCTTTGTACAAACTCTTGAAGAAAACCGACAAATTTGTCTGGACTCAGGAAGCCAAAACTGCCCTGCAAAGTTTGAAAGATCTACTTTCAAACCCACCAGTTCTCACAGCGCCAGAACCTCAGGAACCTATGTTACTCTACATTGCAGCGACCAACAAGGTCATAAGTGTGGTAATAGTAGTCGAGCGCAAGGAAGAAGGCCACAAACATAAGGTGCAACGACCAACTTATTATCTGAGTGAGGTCCTGACAGAATCAAAACAATGGTATCCACACCATCAAAAGATAGCCTATGGAGTGTTCTTTGCATCTAGAAAGCTACGCCACTATTTTCAAGAACACAAGATCACAGTGGTGAGCACCGCTCCCCTGCGAGATATAATCAATAACCGCGACGCCACAGGACATGTCGCAAAGTGGGGAATAGAGCTTGTAGCTTTTGACATTGAGTACAAACCATGTACAACAATTAAGACCCAAATACTTGCCGACTTTGTTGTTGATTGGACAAAAACGGCAGAAAACACAGGTCCTCCAGACTCAGACTTTTGGACCCTTCACTTTGACGGATCAAAAGCACGAGGAGGCTCGGGGGCTGGCGTGGTGCTCAAATCACCCTAGGGAGATAAGATGTTTTATGTGTTGCAAATACACTTCATGGCAACCAATAATATTGCCAAGTATGTAGCATTGATGCATGGAATATGCATGGCCAAAAACATTGGCATATCAAGACTCATGTGTTACGGAGACTCGGATTTAGTTTCTCAGCAAGTATCCGATATCTACAACGCAAAAAAGCACATGGCAGCATACAAAGCTGTTGTGGATGAACTATCTAAATCGTTCGAGGGTTTTGAGGTTCAACACATCCTCGAGCGGAAAATGAGGAAGAAGATGCCCTATCAAGGATAGACTCTGCGCGGAAACAAGTACTGGATGGCGCTTTATTAGAGCATTTAAGGGTCCCCTCCATAGTCGGAGTTGATGAGGACTATCCGACGAAATCCGACTCACCTTTAATAGCAGTTTTGGCTGTAATCCGGTAATCCCCAGCTGGACAAAACCCTATATGGATTTCCCGATAGACGGAAAACTACCCAAAGACGAAGTCTTGAGCCGGCAGATTGTCCGACGAGCAAAAGCCTACACTATAATAAATGGTGAGCTCTATAAACAGAGTGTTTCTGGCGTGTTTCAGCGATGTATTTCTTCAGAAGAAGGAGTTGAAATCTTAAGAGAAATCCACGAATGCGAGTGTGGTCATCATGCTGCAGCTAGATCCTTAGTGGCAAAAGCTTTTCTACACGGATTCTTTTGGCTTACAGCTAAGGCAGATGCCGATAAACTAGTCAAAACATGCAGAGGCTGCCAAAAGTACGCTCATCAGGCACATGTTCCGGCTGAACAGCTGCGAACAATCCCTTTTACATGGCCCTTCACGGTCTGGGGGCTTAATATCGTAGGGCAGTTTCACATGACAAAATGTGGATTTACTCACCTACTAGTGATGGTGGATAAATTTACAAAGTGGATTGAGGCTGAACCCATAACAAGTTGCGATGGAGACACAACCAGAAAGTTCGTCGAAGACGTAATCATCCAATTCGGATATCCGCACAGTATAATTACTGACAATGGGAGCAATTTTTCCATGGGTGAACTTGCCGAATTCTGCGAAGAATAAGGGATCCAACTTGATATTGCATCATTCGCACATCCACAAGCTAATGGACAAGTTGAAATAACTAATGGCCTTATTTTACAAGGAATCCGACCTCGCCTCGAGGCATCGCTTCGTCGGGCCACAGGGGCTTGGGAGGAAGAATTACCGTCTGTGATATGGAGCTTACATATAACTCCTAACAGATCAACCAGCTATTCTCCTTTCTTCTTGGTCTATGGTGCAGAAGCAGTTCTCCCAAGTGATCTGATTCATCAGTCTCCATGCGTCAAAGCGTATATCGAAGAAGATACAAAAGTTTCTAGACCAAATAATCTCAATATAATCGAAGAAGTACGCGTCGTTGCTGAGCAGAGATCTACAGCCTATCAGCAGAAGTTGCGCAAGTATCATAGTCAGAGAGTGCAAAACCGTTCTTTAAGAAGAGGCGATTTGGTTCTCCGACTTGTGCAAAAGAGAAAGCACAAACTTTCCCTGATTTGGGAAGGACCTTTTATGGTTAGCAGAGACCTGCATAATGGGTCATATTATTTAACCTATATGAGACTAGTCAAGGAAATACCTGATACTCGGAAGATAAAGTGTCACATCCCAAGATTTTCCAAATCTTGTAATGTGAAAAATAAAATAAACAAAATAAATTTTTGTTGAAAATCAGGGTGAAAAGAAACTTTTGTTTCTAAAAGGAAACTTAAAATCCCATCTTGAACAAACTTTGGTAAAAAGTTTGAATCCAACAAAATCCAAATCAAGTGAAATGCATCCCTCAATGAATGTATCTCGAAATTTAAACACTTGGAAAATAAATCCAAACCCTAAACCCTAATGGAATAAAAAAATCATTTCCAAGTTATCTCCAAACCTATGGATTTGGTCCATATAAAAATTGGTCAACAAACATTCACAAAAGATCAAGAAAGACAAATAGAAATAATATAAGACCATAGAAATTGGTTTCACTCAATTTGGAACCATAAATAAAATCTTATGAATTTAATAAGATAAGGAATTGAATTCCCAAATCTTATGGATTTTATAAGTTGAAGAAAGAAATATTAAATAAAGAATATTAAAGATCAAACCAAATCTTGGCCAAATCTTTAAACAAGTGGAATTTATTATTAATCCCAATCCAAATAAAAATATTGGATAAAGAATTGCCAAAATAAAATAAATGGGCTTAAACCAAATCCTATTGGAATTAAAACAAATACCCAATCTTAAATGATTAATAAATATTATTAAAAGATTTTCCAAATAATTAAAGATGAATTATTTGACACCCTTTTAAGTAAACAAAACCTACTGAAAAGATTTGGAAAGTTTAAAGAATTTAAATGGAGGTTTAAAATTATTATTAAATCCTATCTAATTAAAAACTAGAGCCTATTTTGAATAAATAAAAGACCCCTAAATAAATAAGGTTTTATTCAAAATTTGACTCCAGAATGTCTTACTAACCAGTATTTAAACCCACACAAATTTTGGCAAGGTTTTGAATTTAAATGAATGTTTGAATTGGGTAAATAAAAATCAAACCAGAATTAAAGAAAGAGAAAAAGAAAAACAAACAGAACAGAAAAAATATGAAAACGGACTCGACCCAACCAGCCCAGCCCACTAGGCCAGTCCAGCCCATCTTCCCTCTCCCGCAGAAAAACGGTTCGCACTCACTTATAAACCCGCAACGACGCTGACAGACAGACCCCACCCCACACTCTCTCTCTCGCTGCCAAGCGGCCCCACTCTCCCCAGTCATTGTCTTCACCCACCCCGCTGACCACGCCCCCTCTCGCCGGCCGTTGCTGCCAAATCAAAGCCGGCGTAATACGCAGTAACACCGTGATTAATCGGCCCTTGACCACGCACATTAAAGCGTCTGCCTCTCCTCTCTACTTCCCCTCCCTCGCATGCACCAGCTCGCCACCGGGCTGCGCAAATTTCACCAGAGACCACGCTCTGCTCCGACGAACTCGCGAGCAAATTCCAGCGACCCCGCGCCACCCCTTGCCTCCCCGAGCACACCGGCACATCCCCCAGACCCAGACGCACCTCTCCGTATCATCAGCTCGCCCGCGCGTGCTTTGCAGCGTCGACAACGACGACGACCCGTAGCGCCACCGCCTGCCATTTACTCCGACGAGGTTTCCTGGTAAGCTCGGACCGCCCCGAAGCTATTCGATGATGCACGCATGTTCCCTGATACCGTGCGCGTCTAACGCACCCTTTACTTTGCTTTGGCACTCCCTGTAGCCTCGCCCCCGTCGACGTCTGACCGTACCCGACGCCAGCAAGATCTCCGGCGAGGAATTCCGATCAACCCCATGCGCCCCTTCACCAACCAAGGGCAGGTTGAGCATCCCCGTGCCTCAGCGATCACTGTGAGCCATCTCTTCTTCTTCCTTGCTTCCTCTAGCGCCAGCTCCGCCGCTAGCCGAGCGTCGCCGCCACGCGCTGCCGCTGATCGCCGCCCGAGTCAGGTCAGATCGTCGCTAGCCGTTGGATGCAAATCGTAGGGACACAATAGATGACTTAACGAACCGTTTTTGATCAATCTGTGCCGCACGATCTAATTAGATCTAACGCCTCCCGTAGCGTGATCCAGACGAAATGGTATCAGCGAGTAAGAACACGCCATGTGTCTCTTTCGATTTGAATTAGAACAGATTTGATCTATTAGATATGTGATTTTGTAAATTGCATAACTTCTAATCTACACGTCCAAATTTTACAAACTTTATATCAATGGACTCATAAAACCAAGCCCTAGACAACCATGCCATTTGTTTAGTAAAAATCTTCTGTTAAATTGTTTGTTTTTGCAGAAACTTGTGTATGCTTGTTTAGGTTATAAAAATTATTCCAAAATGATTTTTAGGATAAAATCTTTGGTAAATGGTGTATTTTGAACCTACTGACCATAGGAAACAAATTGTGGTTTCAAAAATGTATTTGGAGAAACAAAAGAATGAATCTTGGATTTAAACCAATTCTAGCCAAATAAAAATATGGTTTATTTATTAAAAATGGTTTTAAAGGAAACCTTTGAGAAATGTTTTAGAAATAAACTCCCTGACCCTAAACACAAGATTTTATGGTTTGAAAACATATTTTGTGAATCCTATAGATTAATGCCATATTAAAAACATTTCTACACCACATAAAATGATACCTTGTTTTAAAAATGGTTTATGAAGTGAAACCTTTTGCAAATGACTTTGCCACTTTATAGAATGACCAATAGGTGTTTCCAAATGTTTATAACCTATTAGAAACCACTTTTACAAATAAAACAATCTCTTGCATGCTTGCATGCATTGTTTTGTTTCTATAATTTTATGTGATGAAATGCTTGAATGGTAGATTGAAATATTGTTTGCTTGATGAATTGTAGTGACTTGAAGTGTGTGAAAATTGCAAAGATCAAGGAGTGAACTTATACCCTCTACAAAAAAGGCAAGTGATTCTTCATACTTTTGTCCTATTATTTTCACTATGCATTAGTGATATTTCTAAGTAAGACTTGCATGGAATTTTGTTAAGTATAAACCATGCTATGGGAAATCCTAGTAGATGAAACCTTAGTAGAATTTTCCTAAGTTAAGATTCCTACTACTATCATGCTTAGCTTAGCTAATAGAAAACAAGGGTGGAATATATATTCATGCTATGGAAAATTTCTAAGTCTGAGGACTTGTGTTTTGTTTAATAAAACAACTAAGTTAATGAATCACCTGGGTGGAATGGAAGGAATGGTTTGTGTTGAGTGGTTACACAATGCCAGGGGACTGGTGAACCTTGTGTATCTCACTTGTGGAAAGCCACCCAGGAATAAAGAGATTTGAGATGTCAAATGTTGAGAAGCTTCAAGTGCAGCCACTTGGCATTATGGGCTCTGCCTGGATCATATAGGTTGCAATAACTTAGCCAAATGGACAGTTGGTGGTAGGGGTTTGATAGGTTGGAACGCGTCCATTCTGGTCTAAGGGAAGGCTTCTGAAAGATCTTGTCTTGGTGAAACCAAGTATTGTGGGGAAAGTGCACCACCTCTGCAGAGTGTAAAATCTAAGTACTTAGCCATGTCCCTGGTAGAGGACAATTTGAGCATCAAGACATAGAAGCTATCAAGAATCTCATCATCCAAATTTCTATGTTAAAAACTTGTGGTTGAACAAGGGTTAAAGGATCTTCAATCTTTGATTGGTAGATGCCTTGGGTGATTTTTGTCAAGCAAAAACTTAGTGTTTTCAAATGATAAGGAAAAATCTATTTTTGAGCAATGCAAGCCTCAACTCCACTTAGCCAAAAGCATATATATGATAGACTCCACTATACTACCATAGTATCACTTGCCAATACAATTCAAATGTATTGACCCTTGTGGCTGTAACTTGTTATGTTGCAGGTTTGATTGATTTAGTGAAGTGTGTTGATTAGGATTACAAAGTCTACAACCAACATGTCTGCCTGTGGCACTTTGAAGATGAAGGACCCCATGCTTATAGATATTCTGCTACAATGTAATGTAATAGCCAAATGAGCTATGAAAGATGTAATAAATTATTTTATTTCTGGTTATAAAGTTGTATTATGACCTTTGTTTCTTGATATTACATCTTAAACTGTGGATGCTAGCTATTGATCCAGGGACTAGCATTGTAAACACAGGGGACTCTACCTTATTAAAGGTTGGGAACCTTACAGATGGTATCAGAGCATTGTGTTGCCTGTAGGATTTGTAAACCTAGGATTGGACAAAACCCCTTAGAAAAATAGGAGTTATATTTGTTCCAAAACATATTTACAAACAATCTTGTAAACTCTTTCCTCAACCATTTTGGTTTTGATTCTACATCTCTTCTATTTCAAACTTGATGGACAAAGCCTACCCCATGGCCAAAGACTTCACCATGTGCAAAGGACTTCATCAACTCTAATGACTTCAACATCTTCAACTCTAATGACTTCAACATCTTCAACATTTTCACCAAGGACTTCAACCTTGGATATCACTAAGGACTACAAGTGAGACAAGAAATATTACTCAAAACTTGAAGACTAAGGAAACACAACTTAGAAGTAACCATGATCACCTTTGAAGTTTTTGTGACCAAGAATTTTCTCAAGAAGAAAAAGACCTCATTCAAGAAGAATCAACCAGGAAGGATGGAAAGATCACAAATGAACCATATAGATGGACCACCATATTTAGTTTAAGTCAAACCCACCAACTTATGTGGTGTAACAAAAATATTTTTGGTTGCCTAAAAATATGCTTGAAACTTGTTGTTTGAGTGGAATGTTTGTTTGTGATTGCTTGCACATTGCTTGTGTGAATTGTGATGTGTGTGATTAGAATTATTCCCTTAGAAATATTTTGCCTATTCTAATCCCAATCCAACCCAAACAGATGACTTCTCCAAGAGACTCCAACATCAAGGTGGATGACACCAGCAACAACCAAGAAGACAACATGAGAGAACAACTACTAGCAAACCAAACCCAGTTGAGCCAAGTGACAACTCAGCTTTTAGCCAACAACAATGGATTAGACCCAGCCATACAAAGGATTTTGAAACTTCAATCCCAATTGTTGCAAGGGATGGCCACTCAAATGATCAACATTGGAGAAAACTTTTCCCAAGGAGCTAATGACAACAAGGATGACAAAGATGTTATTATAGAAGGAACCCAAGCATGCAATATTTGTGGAGACAAGGATCACACTTCCAAGGAGCATGAAGATCAATGCCCCAATTGTGAAGAGAAACATCCAACTAATCAATGCCCCACATCTCAAGTGACTTGTTTCCTATGTGAAGGAAATGATCATGCCCCTATTCAATGCCCCATCTATCCTATAGTTCAACAAATGAAGCAAGATGGAATGCATCAAATGTTTGGAAACCTCCATAAGGGAACAACTTATACCAAGATGGATGAAGGCAAAGTCAGAACCATGCCACATAAGGCCAAATCCAAAGTGACCACAAAGTGTTGCTACTCTTGTGAAGAAGAAGGTCATGTCTCTAGTAACTGCCCCAAGAAGAGAGAAAGATTTCCCACCTTTGAGGTGAGGTATGAAGAGCATGAACTAGAAGAACTCATAGCTTTGGAGAGACCCAAAAAGAAGAATAAGGACAAAAGCCAGTTGCAATGTTACAATTGCAAAGAGATGGGACACTATGCCAGTGAATGCCCAGAAAAGAAGAAGAGCCAAGAAGAAAAACAAAAGCTAGTGAAACCCAAGATGAGGAAGGATATTAGCCAAGTGATGTGCAACCACTGCAAAAAGTTAGGACATTATGCATCATATTGTCCAGAGAAGCCACCTCAAGACCTCAACCTTATCACATGTTTAAAATGCAAGGAGCTAGGCCACTATGCAAACCTCTGTCCAGAAAAGTTACATCAAGATCCCAAGTAAGACAAGATGTAATCTAGTTGAAATTTTTTAAGGGTGGTAGTACCCTAGATGCTTTGATCCAACTTGTAACCCCTAGCCTCCCCAAATCTCGGGACGAGATTTATTTTAAGGGTGGTAGCCTGTCACATCCCAAGATTTTCCAAATCTAGTAATGTGAAAAATAAAATAAACAAAATAAATTTTTGTTGAAAATCAGGGTGAAAAGAAACTTTTGTTTCTAAAAGGAAACTTAAAATCCCATCTTGAACAAACTTTGGTAAAAAGTTTGAATCCAACAAAATCCAAATCAAGTGAAATGCATCCCTCAATGAATGTATCTGGAAATTTAAACACTTGGAAAATAAATCCAAACCCTAAACCCTAATGGAATAAAAAAATCATTTCCAATTTATCTCCAAGCCTATGGATTTGATCCATATAAAAATTGGTCAACAAACATTCACAAAAGATCAACAAAGACAAATAGAAATAATATAAGACCGTAGAAATTGGTTTCACTCAATTTGGAACCATAAATAAAATCTTATGAATTTAATAAGATAAGGAATTGAATTCCCAAAGCTAGTGAAGAACCTATCTAGAAACCCATACCAAATGTTGAGAAAATAATCCTAAAGATCTTTAAAAGGATAAAGAAATATCAAATAAGATTTCACAAATTGGAATCACCAAGTTTGGATCTCAAAATAAAAAGATATGGATTTTATAAGTTGAAGAAAGAAATATTGAATAAAGAATATTAAAGATCAAACCAAATCTTGGCCAAATCTTTAAACAAGTGGAATGAATTATTAATCCCAATCCAAATAAAAATATTGGATAAAGAATTGCCAAAATAAAATAAATGGGCTTAAACCAAATCCTATTGGAATTAAAACAAATACCCAATCTTAAATGATTAATAAGACACCCTTTTAAGTAAACAAAACCTACTGAAAAGATTTGGAAAGTTTAAAGAATTTAAATGGAGGTTTAAAATTATTATTAAATCCTATCTAATTAAAAACTAGAGCCTATTTTGAATAAATAAAAGACCCCTAAATAAATAAGGTTTTATTCAAAATTTTACTCCAGAATGTCTTACTAACCAGTATTTAAACCCACACAAATTTTGTCAAGGTTTTGAATTTAAATGAATGTTTGAATTGGGTAAATAAAAATCAAACCACAATTAAAGAAAGAGAAAAGAAAAACAAACAGAACAGAAAAAATATGAAAACGGACTCGACCCAAGCAGCCCAGCCCATTAGGCCAGTCCAGCCCATCTTCCCTCTCCCGCAGAAAAACGGTTCGCACTCACTTATAAACCCGCAACGACGCTGACAGACGGACCCCACCCCACACTCTCTCTCTCGTTGCCAAGCGGCCCCACTCTCCCCAGTCATCGTCTTCACCCACCCCGCTGACCATGCCCCCTCTCGCCCGCAGTTGCTGCCAAATCAAAGCCGGCGTAATACGCAGTAATGCCGCGATTAATAGGCCCTTGACCACGCACGTTAAAGCGTCTGCCCCTCCTCTCTACTTCCCCTCCCTCGCACGCACCAGCTTGCCACCGGGCTGCGCAAATTTCACCAGAGACCACGCTCTGCTCCGATGAACTCGCGAGCAAATTCCGGCGACCCCGGGCCACCCCTTGCCTCCCCGAGCACACAGGCACATCCCCCAGACCCAGGCGCACCTCTCCGTATCATCAGCTCGCCCGCACGTGCTTTGCAGCATCGACAACGACGACGACCCGTAGCGCCACCGCCTGCCATTTACTCCGACGAGGTTTCCTGGTAAGCTCGTACCGCCCCGAATCTATTCGATGATGCACGCATGTTCCCTGATACCGTGCGCGTCTAACGCACCCTTTACTTTGCTTTGGCACGCCCTGTAGCCTCGCCCCCGTCGACGTCTGACCGTACCCGACGCCAGCAAGATCTCCGGCGAGGAATTCCGATCAACCCCGTGCGCCACTTCACCAACCTAGGGCAGGGTGAGCATCCCCGTGCCTCGGCGATCACTATGAGCAATCTCTTCTTCTTCCTTGCTTCCTCTAGCGCCAGCTCCGCCGCTAGCCGAGCGTCGCCGCCGCACGCTGCCGCTGAGCGCCGCCCGAGTCAGGTCAGATCGTCGCTAGCCGTTGGATGCAAATCGTAGGGACACAATAGATGACTTAACGAACCGTTTTAGATCAATCTGTGCCGCACGATCTAATTAGATCTAACGCCTCCCGTAGCATGATCCAGACGAAACGGTATCAGCGAGTAAGAACACGCCACGTGTCTCTGTCGATTTGAATTAGAACAGATTTGATCTATTAGATATGTTATTTTGTAAATTGCATAACTTCTAATCTACACGTCCAAATTTTACAAACTTTATATTAATGGACTCAGAAAACCAAGCCCTAGCCAACCATGCCATTTGTTTAGTAAAAAGCTTCTGTTAAATTGTTTGTTTTTGCAGAAACTTGTGTATGCTTGTTTAGGTTATAAAAATTATTCCAAAATGATTTTGAGGATAAAATCTTTGGTAAATGGTGTATTTTGAACCTACTGACCATAGGAAACAAATTGTGGTTTCAAAAATGTATTTGGAGAAACAAAAGAATGAATCTTGGATTTAAACCAATTCTAGTCAAATAAAAATATGGTTTATTTATTAAAAATGGTTTTGAAGGAAACCTTTGAGAAATGTTTTGGAAATAAACTCCCTGACCCTAGACACAAGATTTTATGGTTTGAAAACATATTTTGTGAATCCTATAGATTAATGCCTTATTAAAAACATTTCTACACCACATAAAATGATACCTTGTTTTAAAAATGGTTTATGAAGTGAAACCTTTTGCAAATGACTTTGACACTTTATAGAATGACCAATAGGTGTTTCCAAATGTTTATAACCTATTAGAAACCACTATTACAAATAAAACAATCTCTTGCATGCTTGCATGCATTGTTTTGTTTCTATAATTTTATGTGATGAAATGCTTGAATGGTAGATTGAAATATTGTTTGCTTGATTGAATTGTAGTGACTTGAAGTGTGTGAACATTGCAAAGATCAAGGAGTGAACTTATACCCTCTACAAAAAAGGAAAGTGATGCTTCATACTTTTGTCCTATTATTTTCACTATGCATTAGTGATATTTCTAAGTAAGACTTTCATGGAATTTTGTTAAGTATAAACCATGCTATGGGAAATCCTAGTAGATGAAACCTTAGTAGAATTTTCCTAAGTTAAGATTCCTACTACTATCATGCTTAGCTTAGCTAATAGAAAACAAGGGTGGAATATATATTCATGCTATGGAAAATTTCTAAGTCTGAGGACTTGTGTTTTGTTTAATAAAACAACTAAGTTAATGAATCACCTAGGTGGAATGGAAGGAATGGTTTGTGTTGAGTGGTTACACAAGGCCAGGGGACTGGTGAACCTTGTGTATCTCACTTGTGGAAATCCACCCAGGAACAAAGAGATTTGACATGTCAAACGTTGAGAAGCTTCAAGTGCAGCCACTTGGCATTATGGGCTCTGCCTGGATCATATAGGTTGCAATAACTTAGCCAAATGGACAGTTGGTGGTAGGGGTTTGATAGGTTGGAACGCGTCCATTCTGGTCTAAGGGAAGGCTTCTGAAAGATCTTGTCTTGGTGAAACCAAGTCTTGTGGGGAAAGTGCACCACCTCTGCAGAGTGTAAAATCTAAGTACTTAGCCATGTCCCTGGTAAAGGACAATTTGAGCATCAAGACATAGAAGCTATCAAGAATCTCATCATCCAAATTTCTAAGTTAAAAACTTGTGGTTGAACAAGGGTTAAAGGATCTTCAATCTTTGATTGGTAGATGCCTTGGGTGATTTTTGTCAAGCAAAAACTTAGTGTTTTCAAATGATAAGGAAAAATCTATTTTTGAGTGCAAGCCTCAACTCCACATAGCCAAAAGCATATAGATGATAAACTCCACTATACTACCATAGTATCACTTGCCAATACAATTCAAATGTATTGACCCTTGTGGATGTAACTTGTTATGTTGCAGGTTTGATTGATTTAGTGAAGTGTGTTGATTAGGATTACAAAGTCTACAACCAACATGTCTGCCTGTGGCACTTTGAAGATGAAGGACCCCACGCTTATAGATATTCTGCTGCAATGTAATGTAATAGACAAATGAGCTATGAAAGATGTAATAAATTATTTTATTCCTGGTTATAAAGTTGTATTATGACCTTTGTTTCTTGATATTACATCTTAAACTGTGGATGCTAGCTATTGATCCAGGGACTAGCATTGTAAACACAGGGGACTCTACCTTATTAAAGGTTGGGAACCTTACAGAAAGAGAGTTGGTGGCAGCACTGACCTGGATGAAATAGACCGTCCATGGAATATTGCATAGCTAAGTCCCTTCTATTATTAGTTATATTTCCTTGTAATTATATATGTACATGTTCAAAGTGAAATAAAGTGTTGGTTTCCTCATATGTTATCTTTGAGAAGTTTTTGCCATCTTATTTCCAAAAGAGCATGTCATTTTTTTCAAAAATCCCAGAATGCTTGAAAGTACTTTATGCTCATGTTCGTTCTGGTTATGATTTTTAAATATCTAAAAGTGTTACCTTAGGGTACAAAATTTAATTTATTGACTATACTGAGGTTTTTTATCTAATTGCTTGGACGCGGGCATTTTCCGAGTAATGAGTTTTTGGTACTGGAAGCCAACTTTGTTTTCGAGTTTAAACTGGTTTAGTAATTGCGCTCCGTTGCTCGGCAAAGTTTCCATGCTAAAGGTTGTCCGACCCATGAAAGGGACGAGCCAGAGAGCCAGATAAAACGACAAGTATAGGCATAAAAACACAAAGTGCTTCAGAAATTTTCAAGCACATGCATAAAAAATATATAAGCATAAAGTGCTATGATAATAAAAGCAGTAGTTTTTACAATGCCATCACAAAATAAAACATTGTTTCCATCATTACATTGCCATAAGTTCAGAATAATGCATAAAAACTGCTTATGATGCAGATTCAGGTGGTGATGAAGCAGCTGGAGCGCTAGAGTCGACAACATTGTCACCCTCGATCTCAGACTCGGAAGTAATGCTGGCTTCTGGCTCTTGGGGCGAGGGAGGCGCGGCGACGGATTCAAAGAACGATGTCGTATAGTTGGTCATCTCTGCCACATGACAAGCATAACATGCACAAGACTCTTGGATGGCCTTGATGTCCTATGGGTTACCCTCATCATCCTACTTGGCAATACCCTTGGTGACATGCCAGATTTTTATCTCACTATGGTGGCTCATCACCATGGTAAGAGCAGTCTGAACAGCAGTCCGATCGTAGGAGATCTCCTAGTCTTTGATAAGCTTTGGAATATCCTTGACCTTGTCCCTCACCTCATGCACTGGCATTGTGTGCAACTCGGAAAGCTTGACGGACTCACCAGCCTCTTCAAGAGTTTGACGGACTCACCAGCCTCTCCAACAAGCTTAATACGCTCGAGGCGAGGTTCAGAGGTATGATAGTCCGAAAGATTCAAGGGGGCTGGGAAAGAACCAAAAAGTAAAAATTCGACTAAAAATAAAGTCGAAAATTCAACAAAAAGAAAGATTCAGAAATCTTACCTAGGACAGAGTGATTCCATTGAGCATGCTCCTTGCGGAGGCTGTTTAGTTCACTGGCTGTGGACTGGGCAAGATTCCTCTGAATATCGAAGTCCTTCTTGAGATCAGCTAGTTCTTTATCTCGGAGGGCTATGAGCTTCTCGAGCCTCACGGTCTCATGGTTGCTCGACTCCAGGATAGCAGCTATGAATTTGTCTAATTCTAAAGTTAGCTTCTCTAGCTTGTCCCGGAGCTCAGCATTCTCTATTTCCAAGACCTTGAAGTTCTCAGATTGCTCCACCATTTTGCTGGACTGACACAACAGTTCTACAAGGGGAAAAATACAAGTCAGACAAAACAAGTTTGAGTATGACAAAAAAGATAACTAACAAAGAGGAAGTCGGAAAATTTTACCTTCTGCTTCATCTTTCTCAATTTTCAACTTTGAATTCTCAAGGCGCAAAGCTTTGATTTCTTTGCGTTTATTGCTAAAGTTCTTGAGCAATTCCTGGTTGGAAGATGCAATTTTCTGTAAGTTTAAGAGCCAGAATATCATCAGATGGATACTAAGACTCGAGTTGCAAATTTAACTAAGTAAAATTACAACACGAGCCTTGGGCGCTACACTACATCGTTCTTTTGCAACCTAAAAGCATCAACTCGGATCCAACGATGTTTATTCGGCTTTATTATTGGGGGCTAGAGGATATGATAATAAATGCAAATAAGAATTGGAAACTTACAATGTGTTCCAGATGCAACTTTTTGATCCAAGCTTTGTGCTGTGAAACACTTTCTCGGTAAGGGTGAGGGAAGGAACATCCGTCGCTGGAAGTTCGCCAGATTCGACTTTAGCGTCCCAGACCAAAATTTGGTCCAGGAGGCTGACCAGCTTGACGTCCTCCTCCTGGCTCGCTTCCTCTGGTGTCAAGGTTTGCTTCTCAAGACTGGATTGAGCCAGTCTAAGGATCTCTTCTTTCTCTTTCCTCTTTAGGCCAGAGACAGCGGAGCCGACCACTTTATCCATCGTTTTTGTAGATATTACCATGGGATCATTACCCTTGACGGGTTCACCCTTGTTAGTTGCCTGATCATCAACGGTGACCAGGGCTTTCGAGACGTTGCCAGCATCAGGAGAGGAAGAAGCTCCCTGTGTTGATGGAGTACTGGATGGAGTTGATGGCGGCACGGCAGGGGAGATAACAAGCTTTTGCTGACGCATCTGCTTGCCTAGCTTGGTCTTACTCTTCAAAGCTGATTTAGCTCTAGAACACGGAAATCCTAAATATCAGGTGTGATCTGGAAAGAAATAAAGGTACAAAACTACTAAAAATAAAAGATAGGGTTCTTAATTTTTAACTACTGGCAGCACTTGGATACCAGTAGTAACAACAACTTCTTTCGCCTTGCGCTTCTTGGAGGCGGGGGCGACAACTTCCTTCACCTCATCATCCTCCGCCGCCTCTGGATCGTCTGAAGGATAGCCCTCTAGTGGAGCTAACTCAGACTCATAGAGTTTATCGAGCTAACAAAGTCGAAAAGTATCGATGAAAATAGAGTCGGAGAAATAACAGAAAAGGACGACGAAAAGCAAAAAGCAGCGTCGAAATATTTACCGGAGTCAGAGGACGATTGGACATATACATCTTCAGGGAGACATCCGGAACTTTTTGTTCCACTCTCTCCTTGATCAAGTACTGCATGAGGGTCTTGTAGTCCTTCTCCGGAATCCGGTTTGGGATGACCCGCATGTTGTCCTTCTTGTCGCTGGTGAAGGAGTGCATGAGGCGATCTCCGTGATGCTGTAGAGGCTAGATCCGGCGCTCAAACCAGAAATGGATCAAGTCGGATCCGTGGAGGCCCTTGTGCTTCATCAGAAACTCAATCCGCCTTTTGGCAAGGATCAATATATCCGACAACTCCGGCGCCTCCGTGTCCCATGAATTCTGGTGGGGAGCGGCACCGTCAGTGAACACCGGAAGACCTTTCGCATTTCTAGGAGTCGGAATATCCGTGTGATAGAAGAAGGTTCCGGCCCAGCGTTTGACGGATTCACTAGCATTAATCCTAGGATAAACTCGGTTTCTCCTAAGGACTAAGCTAAGGGTGCCGGTGGTGTAAGCCACACCGGCGCTAATGGAATTCTTCCGAGTACCATAGTAGTACCGAAAAAGGGTGAGACTTGGCCTAATGCCAAGAAACCCCTCGCACAAAGATGCATGAGTACTAAGCTCGAGAATAGAGTTGGGAGGAAGGTTATGCAGTTGCACACCGTAATGATTGAGGACCTCGATGAAGAAGTCCGACAGTGGAAAGCTGAGGCCGCAGTTTATGTGCGTGCCGAACAGCACCCTCTCGCCATCGCGCGGGGCGGGAACAGCATGCCCTGAGGTGCTCCGCCACGCGCCGGCGAGGATTAGTCCTTCATTCTCCATGACCTGGAGCTCGGCGTCATCCATGGCGCTAGGGATCCAGAGGCCTCGCATCTTCCTTTCATCCGCCACTGACGAACCCGCCGCCGCTCCTAAGGTTGAGGCAGATGCCATTGATCTTGGAGAAAAAGGACTGGTGGGGGAGAGAGATTTTTTGAGATGTGCAGATGGGAACGGATGCGGAGTGCTTGCGGAGTACGAGGAGGCAATGAATGAATCGATGGAGAGATGAATCTGAGAGAAAGGGTTTTCTCCTCTCTTTTATTTGTCTATATGTCAAGATTCGTGCATTAACACGCGTGATTATCGCCACACATATAGGAGAGGGGCAGTTGGCTTCCTCGCGACTCTTCCGCCCCCTCGATTTTCGCGTAGGCATTGAAATGGCGTTCTATTCCGTATGGAGCGGACCCACCAACGGTCGCGCTGATAGGACTCTTGTCAGTGACAGGACGTGGTCTGAAAACTTGTCAGTCCGCATGCCGCTGAAAAGCACGACTTATGTTTCAAACTGAGCAAGAAAAAGACTAAGGTCAGAGCAAAACATATCCGACTCAATTGACTCGGAATCCTACACTAGTGAATGAAGTTTTCGGGGACCCTTCAAGATTCTCAAGACGATGAAACCATCAAGCTAGACGATTTATCCGACTTTGGATCTTGGAGACTTCCGGGGCTACTGTTGGGGATATACTTTCCGAGTATACCTAGAGGACTCGCTGACCAGGGTGGCTCACCTACGGGTTAGAGCTTTGCTTCACGGGCGGCCTAGTCAGAGAAAGAGGGGGAGCGAGTTCTGGATACGACAAGGCCCAGAGAGTTACCGACTTAGGCCTGTAGTATTACTTGTAGTCCAAGATGTATCTAGTTACCGACTCTGTAACGTAGCCGGATAGGTCTCTCCTGTATCCCTAGGCCTCGATGACTATATAAACCGACCCTATGGGAGCCTTTAGGGAACACCAATCGTAACACCACAATCAACTCGCACAGGCTAACCTCTCTTGTAATCCACTGTAACATCTGGCTATCGCCAATATATTACTGGGTTGCTAGAAGGAGTAGGATCCGATCACCAAAGTCGGACATGAACCTGGGTAAACTTGTGCTCACCACTCCTAGAACATCCGACGTCTCACACCCCATCCTTCCAACACCACTTGGACCCCCTATGGTGTACTTGTCGACAATCCAATGACACTTTGAACTTTTCAAATGTTTCAGAGTTATGCTTCATAAGATAAATATAACCATAGGGACTCAAGTCGTCAGTAAAGGTTATAAAGTAGAGGAATCCACCATGTGCAGGTATACTCATTGGACCACGTACATCAATATGTATTATTTGCAGTAAGTCACTTGCTCGTTCAACATATCCATTAAATGGTGATTTGGCCACCTTTCCTATCAAACATGCTTCACATGTATCAAAAGATTCAAAATCTAGTGAATTCATAAATCTATCACTATGGAGCTTCCTCATGTGTTTATGTCCAATGTGATCCAATCTGCAATGCCACATATATGTGGTATTCAATTCATTTGTCTTTCGACATTTAGCATAAGTGTTATGGATGTGTATATCATAGTGAAGATCAATCATAAACAACCCACTCTTCACTTGAGCGTGTGCATAGAAGATATTATTCATATAAATCAAACAATCATTATTCTCTGATTTAAATGAACAACCATCTTGTAAGATACAATATCCTAATATTATATTCCTATAGAATGCAGGCACAAAGTAACAATTACTAAGTTCTAATATTAATCAGGATGGTAGGTGTAGAGATCTTGTGCCGACGATAATCACTGAAATGCTTGCTCCATTACAGACGCTCATCATTACCTTGTTCTTGCCAAGCTTCCTAGGATTCCGTAGCTCATGTATTGAATTGGAAATATTAACAACCGGTTTGGTATCAAATACCCTAGAGTTACTCTTATGACTGTTCAAGTAAACATCAATAACATGTATATCAGTTATACCTGAACTGGACGTTCCAGTCTTCCTTTTCTCTGCTAAGTACTTTGGACAATTCCTCTTTCAGTGACCCTTCTCCTTGTAGAAGAAACACTCGGCATACCCAGACTTCTTCTTGTTGCCAAAGATGCTAGTTGCTTTGCATTTGTTAGAGGCTTAGATTCTTTGACTTTGTTAGATGCTCGGCGCACATTCGCCTTCTTCTTGTCGCCCTAGACTTCTTCTTCTTGAAGCGAGTGGTTTTCTTCTCCATCATCACATGATTGGTGTTCTTCTGTATGTCCTTTTCAGCCACCTTCAACATTGCGAACAGTTTGGCAAATATTTTGTTCATCCCATGCATGTTGAATATCATGAAAAACCTAGAAAAGCTAGGTGGGAGTGATTTAAAGATTAAATCGATTGCTAGTTCAGAAGGAAAGGAACACTTAGCGCTTCAAACCTTTGAATGTTCCCATGCAACTTGATTACATGGGAACTAACCAAGCTTCCTTCTGCCATCTTGAAATCTAGAATAGCTTGAGATGTCTCATATATTTCTTCTCAGGCTTGCTTCTCAAACGTGCCCCTTAATTCCATGATCGTTTCTTATGGACCCTAGTTTTCAAACCTCCTTTGAAGATCTAGTTCCATAGCTACAAGAATAACACACTGGATGACGACACAGTCATCACTTCTTGTCTGAAAAACATCTTTTGCAACCTGAGTTACGTTTTCACCAAGAGCATCACCAAGAGTTGCTTCCAAGACATAGTCTTTCTTAGCACCTTTCAGTACTATATGTATGTTGTGGAGCCAATCCACAAAATTTGTACCAGATTCATGCATTTTCTCTTTCTTTAATATGTCAGCTAAAGGGAAGTTATTGTTGTGTGCCATTGATCTACAAACAATTGCAAATTTATTTAGACATTGTTTCATAATTACTGAACTACATAAGGTTAACAACTTTAATCCATAGTATAGCTCCCACTAAAATCAATATCTCTCATGACTGATACTTAGTGATTCAAGATCCACGAACTTATTTTCCTGGTAACAATGTTACATTGCGCACCGGGGAATAAGACCGATAGGTAATGATACCAATCATATCTCCATATGACTCTTCTTAATATTTCGATTCTTGTGTTCCATACTCTAGACGTTCTAGGTAGTATGTCAAGTGAACCTCAGTTTACCAGTAGTGCGATAGTTTCGCATCCACATTATGAGCGTCGCTAGGTGCACTTATGTTACATGACCCACACCAGTTCGAAGCCCATGTTATGTGGTGCATAAATTAAGGGGTGCACATCATAACTTGATAATTTTAAAGTGATAGATCACCCTATTTATTATGACTACCACATAACAAATAAAGTGCATACATGGATTAACGTCACATGCAATTCATATAGTGATATGGTATAGCATTTCGCATCAACGATCTCAATCATGAACGTCTTCCGGCATCATGTACTCCTCCATACGCTGTGGGCATAGCATCGAGGTACACCATTGCTTGATTGTCGCCAATCCTTGGTTTTAAAACTATTACGACACTTAGCTAATAAAACAACTATGGCTATTATAATAATAATATGACAATTATCATGGCTCCTATTACTCATGCTCTACGAGGTTACAACATAATACATCTCATACATCATGTGGAACCCTAGATTTAACCTCCGAGAACCCCTGTTATGCATACACCATGATCCCATGTTCAGTCTGTCGTGGCACATAACCGCCAAGTACTAAAGTAAACATCCATTACTTAAGAGAATACAAGTAATACCTTATTGACATTATGTCTACAGTGCTCATCATCAACGGAACTTTAATAAAGCGTCGAGTCGAGCCATGCATTAACCTACAAGTAGCTGACTCAGAGAATGTCCTAGCTCACATAGTCAGCAACTTCAAATTCTTCTTGATATCTGACCATGTTAATAGCCAGGGACGATGCCAGTGAGTACTTTGAATGTACTCGCAAACTACCTTAAGAGAATAATAATAGAGGATATACAATATGGCTATGGTAGTAGGAGGGCTCCATGAGAGGTTCTTTTCTATAATAAATTCTCTTGTAGATATAGCATCTACAAGGTTTTGTTGAAAACTTTTGTAAAACCTTTGGAAAGTCCTTTCTGAAAAGTTATAGAAAACACTAGTATTGGGTCACCCATTTCTTTCCTTCCGGTCATCTCATGACCAAACTCCTCTCCTTCCTTTACAACCATCCCATGGTCAAAACATTTCCAAGGCCCTTGTGTAGGGTTTGTTGCATGGAAAACAAATATTTTCTACCGCAAGAATGAACAAAACCAAGATACAATCTATGGCAAAGCCAAGATCTAATCCACCAGATAGGTGCAACAAGATAGGAGAGAACTAACCCTTGTAGATCCAAAGCGTTTAACGAGATAAGATCTCGTGGTTGATGTAGTCGATCACTTGCCGATCTCAAGATCGCGTAGACGATCCTTCCGGCGCTGTGTTCTAACAGTGCTTCAACACTCAGTCACACGTACGGAGTCGATGAAGACCTTCTTCTCACCATTCCAGCAGTAAGCGGAGGTAGTAGATCCCCTCCGAATCCCAGCAGCATGACGACATGGTGATGGTGGTGGAGGAGAAATCCCTACAGAGCTTCGTTTAAGCCGCGGCAGGAAAATGGAGGAGGGAGGAGGTGGCGACTAGGGTTAGAGGAAAAGGGGCAGGGGCTAGGCACCCACCCCTCCCCTCTTTATATAGAGGGGGTGCGGACAACGGTTCCTAGCCCTTGGCTGAGTCCTTCCCCAACTCGGCATGGACGAAGTTTCCTCCCAAGTTTCCTCCCTTTCCTTATTAGGGTTTTGCCCCAATCCCCTTGGGCTGGAAGGTTTGGACCCTTGGGCTTGGTGTGGCTGGCCCATGCCCCCCCGCAGCATGCCTTAGCCCATGTGGCCACTCCCGAGGTGGTGGGACCACTAGTGTCCCATCTAGAACATTCTAGAAGCTTCCGATCAAAACACCAAAAACATTTCTGAACCCTGAAAATGACTTTCCATATATGAATCTTATTCTCTGGACCATTCCGGATCTCCTCATGATGTCCTGGATCCAATCTGAGACTCCGAACAATATTCAGTCTCCAACTCATATTCCATATCTAGTTAAGAAACATTGAACCTTAAGTGTGTCACCCTATGGTTCGCGAATTATGCAGACATGATCGAGACACCTCTTCGATCAATAACCAATAGAGGGACCTGGAGATCCATAATGGCTCCCACATATTTCAACGATGACTTCATGATCGAATGAACCATTAACATATGAACCCGATTCCCTTTTTCACATGATACTTTACTTATCTGAGGTTCGATCGTTGGTATCTCCATACCTAGTTCAACCTCATTACTGATAAGTACTCTTTACTCATTCCATGATATTACATCCCTTGTGACCTAGTCATATGCTTGCAAGACAATTGGATGACATTCCATTGAGAGGGCCCAGAGTATATATATCTGTCATTTGGATTGGCAAATCCCACTCTTGATCCATGCGCTTCAACACATACTTTCATAATACCCAATGCCACCTTTATAACCACCTAGTGACGGAAGTGGCGTTTTATGTCATCGAAGCACTCATCCGGTGATGGTGATTAACATGATCTCATGGTCGAAGGATTAGTTTACTATGTATCTAAAAGCTTGTAGCAAAACTCACTTATAATGACTTGATCTTATGCTATGCTTACTTTGGGTGTGTGTCCATCACATCATTCTCCTAATGATATGACCTTGTTATTAATAACATCCAATGTCCATGATCAGAAAACCATGATCATCTATTAATCAACACGCTAGTTTAACAGGAGGCTTACTAGGGACCCTTTTATGTTTACAAAACACACAAGTATTAATTTTTCCTATGAATACAATTATAGCATGGTATGTAAACATTTATCATAAAAAAAAGATATAATAATAAACACTTTATTATTGCCTCTTAGGCATATCTCCAACAGTCTTCCACTTGCACTATAGTCAATAATCTAGTTTGAAAAACTTTGTGCATTCAACACCTATGGCTTTCTGGTGTTGTATATACACGATTGCAAGTGGTAAACATAATCTTCGGATATGACACTTCTAGGTCCATGTGTATTTGCATCTCTACACATCACTCATTCTCCAATGAGATGGCATTGTATAATTTTGGTCCTTTAGTGAGACCTTTAGTTACTTGGGGTTAAACCATGTCGATACAATTTTCGTACAATATATCTTCATAGTACTAGCCCGCTACGAACCACACCTAGTTTGATAACAAACTACTTGACACAAATGTCCTCTTTTGCTGCTACAATAGTAGTCATATACTTAGCCTTTTGTTGTAGTATCTGTCACAATGTTTTAACTTTGGAACTCATCCAAATCCGTTATGGAACTTCTTTTCCATTACATTGTGCCACCCATAGTTTAAATTGAGATAAACTTAATTTGTATGTTGTGACAGAACTAGTATCAATGTAACACTTTACAATGAACTATCTATCTATTTGTCACCTCTACATAAATTACATATTCTTAGTTCTTCCAAAGATCATAAGGATATCCTTACTATCGTCCAACGATCATCTTATGAATCATTCTGGTATATGCTCATAACATTTAGAGCATAGGACATATCTGGATATGTACATATCACAATATGATTGATCAAAATATTCTTGTGATTTCACTCATCAAGTGTTAAAACACTTGAATTTCGTTTCACTTACCAAGTGTCAAAACACTTGAATCTTGAATCAATCCTTGTGCGACAAGTACCTTTCTTGTTGTTTCCATATTGAACTCATTCAATATCTCATCTATGTACATTTGGCACAACCATATTAGCGTCTCAATCTATCCATATAGACATTAATACCAAATATTCAGGTTTTGCCTAAGTCCTTCATCGAAATGAAATTCTTAACCTGTGTTAATACGTGATACATAATTTCCAATAAAAAATATGTCTTTCATATAATGTATTAGAAATATGTCTTAGCGCTCCCACTTGATTTGTTGCAAATGCAAGCATCTTCATCGTCTTCGATGAAATTAAACTCTTTTAATAGTTTCATCACGGTGAAGATTCCAACTCCGCGATGCTTACTTCAACAATTGAAGTTTTCATACGCATTTAGCATCCTTTGAATTAACAAAACCCTTTGGATCATGTCATGTACACGTCCTAGGTAGCCATTCTATTAGAAGAACTTTGTTTTGTTTGGTCAACTACCATATACCAAAATTATATGTAGTGGTTTCTACATTAATCCTTCTAGACTAAATATTGCTATGACAGATGAAATCTTTTTATAGTAAACTCCTTTACCATTGTCGTAAACTATTTCTCGACATTTCACCTACTTCATGGATGAGAAACATTCATGTCTATTTCTTTATAGATCTAAATACGACTGAAAGGTTTTTACACCTTTCCAGTGGGTCTTCCAAGTTCAAAAACTTGATTTCTCGTGTATGGAACTATCACAGATTTTATGGCTTCAAGACATTTGATGAAGTAAGGGCCCATCATCGCTTCTTTGCATATAGTCAGTTCATCATTGTCAAACAACAATGATTTACTCTCAAATCTTAGTATTTCATTGTTTACCCGACCTACTCGGTTCAATTGGAACTTAGACCTCTGTGATCACAACCTTTGAGGCACATGCACCATGAGCATTGTTACTGCCTCCGGGACCCTTTCCGGCGCTGATCAACTGAGCACATATAGCTAAGGTTCAATAACCTTATCAATGTTCTATTGTCCTCCCACTTAAATTTTCACAAAAAATTCCTTCTCAAGAAACTTGATATTCTAAGCGACAAACACTTTTGTCTTCGGTGTTATGGAGGAATACCCAATGGTTATTTGAAATAACATACAAAGACATGCTCATCCGACTTTGGTTGTAAACATTACTTATGCCCATCATACCAAAATTTCAGAAAGGACAACTTGGGTTTTATCCCAGACCATAACTTATATGGTGTCATTTTAACGGGTCACGATGGAGCTCCTTTCAGTGTAAAAGCGGTAGTCACTAAAGCTTTAATCTTTAAAATACAATGGCAGTTTTATAACTGTCACCTTTGATCTGACCATGTCAAACAAGGTTTTATTACATATATCGAACACTCCATACTCCTATGGTGTTTCGGGAAATGCAAATCCATGGAACGATTCCTCAAATCTTATGTGTTATGCTAAACTTGTAACTCAAATATCTTCCTTTTATGATCCAATCATAAACTGTTTAATTTCTTGTTACAATGATTTTCCACTTCATCTTGAAAGTCTTTGAACATTTTCAAATATTTCACACTTCTTCCTCATTAAGTAAATATACACATATATTCACTGAAATTTCCGGAGAAAGCATATGAAGTTGACATCCATAGCTCACGACTACACATAATGGACTACATACATCAATATGTACAAATTCCAATAAGTTAGTCGTTTGTTCTTCTTTGGCCTTTGAACAAAGTTTCAATTATCTTCAGGAAAGTCTCACAAGCATCATTTGATCAAAATCAAAAGACTCCAAAATTCCATAAACATGGAGTTTCTACATGTTTTCTTTCCAATATAATTTAAACGGTGATATCACTTCTTAAGTGATCTTTCAATCATTTGTCTTTTGACATTTTTAGCATTAGTTTTATGGATGTGATTTCTCCAACCAGATTGGTAAATCATCCATCTTATATGGAATACGGTAATTATTTGAACAACCTTTTGTTCTCATAGTACCTGATCAAAATAACAATTATTGAAACAAATATTGAAGGTAAGCTTTGATGTCAACGAGAAACACAACAACACTTTGTTTGTTTTCGATGAACATCATCACATATTCTCTTGTTGGTTAATTAGGTCATTGCAGTTCATGAATTGTGTTGTCCTGTATGACATTTCACACCAACCAATTTGGTATCCAATACCCGTGAACCACATTGTTTAACAAGCAAAGAATACATCCATAACATGTATATCATCTATACACCTAAGCTATAAAATTCCAGTCTTTCCTTTTTCTGCTAGATATTTCTGAGATTCTCTTTCAACATTTCCTTTCCCTTTTAAAAGAATCCATCAACATAAATATTGGCGCCATACACATGACACATAGTCCAAAGAGTGTATAGTCAAATACTAATACCTTTAGACTTGCACTCTGAAGTAGATCACCATCATCAAATGTTTGGCGTTCTTTCATAATCCATTCTTTAGTAAACTTTTAGTGTAGTAAACATTTTACCTACATATTCTATTCATCCTTATCATGACAACTTTCATGATCTAGCTACTATACCTTATAAAGGTGAATCGCGAGTACAATGTTACTTATCCTTTTGGAGGATTAGGACGACTAGCATCTCGAACCTTCGCAAATTCTCATCAAATATGAGAACATAAATTTTGCTAAATCATACTCTATCATATTGCAACCAAAACATGTTTTCAGGTATCATAATATCTTCCACACATGACGGTTTCTGAAACATTTCTTTTAGCTCCTTGATAACCTTGACATTAAAACAATCGTTTAAATTTGAAGAATCATGGAGGCAAACATGACACTTTAGGTACTAACACTGGAATTATGATACTCAAAACAATATGATACCAGTTCGTGAAGTAACTATCCATAATTCTATAGTTCTATTATCTCAATTATAACTAAGCGTGAGGTGGTGAACGGATGCCAATGATTACAACAATTATGCAAATTCACTTTGATTTAATTTATGATAAATTTCAACTTTAATCATATTACTATATGAACTCCCACTCAAAACAACATCCCTCATGTTGCCTTAGTGATTATATGAACCAAATCCACTACACCAAGTCCGATCACCACAAGAGAAGATGTAGCTTCAAAGGTGAACAGTCAACATGTTCATCATATCATCCATATGACTCATGCTTTACCTTTTGGTATTACGTGTTCCGAGGCCATGTCTGTATATGCTAGGCTCGTCAAGGTTAACCTTAGTATCCGCATGTGTAAATATAGCTTGCACCTGTTGTATGCACACGTAGAATCTATAACACCCGATCATCACGTGATGCTTCGATACAACGAGTCTTAGCAATGGTGCCTACTAAGGACGAACACTTTGTTACTTTATATTTAGTGAGAGGGATCATCTTATAGAGATACCGTCGTGATCTAAGCAATACAAGATGCATAAAAAGGATTAACATCACATGCAATTCATAATATGTGATATGATATGACCCTCATTCTTGTTCCTTTGATCTGCATCTCCAAAGCATGGACATGATCTCCATCGTTACCAGCATGGCGTCAAGGTCCGTGGCGCCGCCTCATGGTTGTCCATAACCAACATCAACTATTACAACTATTTGGAATAAAGCTATTACATGATGAATAGACACATAGGTCTTAACGACTTTAAAGACAACAATTAGGCTCCTGCCAGTTGCCATATTACAATAAGGATCATTGCATACATCAAATATAATCACAATCACATCATGCCCATATCACATCACATTCCCCTGGAAAAAAAATTAGACGCCTCTAATTTTCTTTGCATGTTTTACGTGGCTTGTGACTTTCGAATAAGAACCGTTCATACCTATGAACATGAACCTCAACGCTGATACAAGTGTTGTCAAGTGCCCATCATAAATTGAATCTTAACTATGGTAGGAGAGACAGACACCCGCAAATCGACTTGTGCAATACAAGTTGCACGTTGAGCATCGAGGATGTCTCAAGTGCGACAAACAAGTAAGGTTAGCCTGGGCCGCTTCATCCCACCATCCCGCAAGATGCAAAGTACACGAAAAGCAAGCGACAACAAGAGCATCAATGCCACAAAACCATTGTGTTCTACTCGTGCAACAGATCTACGCATAGATTCGGCTATGATACCACTATAGGATTCGTTGCACGGAAAACAAAAAATTTCTACCGCAAGAACGAACAAAACCAAGAACCAGTCTATGGAAAAGCCAAGATCTAATCCACGAGATAGGTGCAACAAGATAGGAGAGAACTAACCCTCGTAGATCCAAAGCGTTTAATGAGATCGGATCTCGTGGTTGATGTAGTCGATCACTTGCCGATCTCAAGATCGCATAGACGATCCTTCCGGCGCTGCGTTTCAGTAGCACTTCTGCACTCAGTCACACATACGAAGTCAATGAATACCTTCCTCTTCCTGTTCTAGTGGGAAGCGGAGGTAGTAGATCCCCTCGGAATCCCAATAGCACGACGGCATGGTGATGGTGGTGGAGGAGAAATCACTACAGGGATTCGCCTAAGCCGCATCAAGAAAATGGAGGAGGGAGGAGGTGGATGCTAGGGTTAGAGGAAAGGTGGAAGGGGCTAGGCGCCCACCCCTCCTGACATGGATATGCCCTACGGGTACCTGACCTTGGCCTACTCGGTCTGGCCCAGCGGAGACCCAGGCGGAGACTTGCTGATAACGCAAAGCCCAAGGAGACTTCGGATGGCCCAAGCCTGGAGAAAGTTTGACTCCTTGGAGAACATAGCCAAGCTATATATAGAATATTGAAGGGACAAACCCTAATCTGTAACAGATTCAACCTACCCGTGGCCTGGCCTCCCCATATAAAGTCCAGGAGGGCACGGCGAGGAGGATCGTTTTCCAACTTTCATACACACACCTCATGCCAGATTGCATCTACGCACCCTTGTAACCTTTGGTTCCACCATCAATCAAGAACAAACAAACATGAGTAGGGTTTTCCCTCCGGGGTCCTCAACCTGGGTAAACATCGTCCCCTTGCTGCGTGTATGTTAATCCTCTCGCGATCTCTAGCCTCCCCATCTTCTCTAAACCCAATTCCATAACAATGGGCATTGACGAGTTGAACCCTCGTCAATTGGCGCCATCTATGGGAACTGGGGGCGCTGATCGTGCTATCGTGACGATTCCATCCACCATCGTCTTTGATTCATCTGAGACGGAGAACCTCCTCTTCTTCGGCACCATTGACTTCACCGTCCACTCGCTGGAAACTCGCCAAAACTTCGACTCCATAGGCGACGGATTCAAACTGATGTTCGGGAGCTTCTTCTTCCAGGTGGGATAGATCGGCACCCTTCTCCTCCCTGAGCGAATAATGCCTCCGGCAGTCACACCTTCCCCGTGGGTGCCGCCAATTGGTGTCCTGAATGCACCATCTCTAGAAAGCGATTCGGATGCCAGCAACAGCTGCAACTCCGATCTTTGTGACCCTCATACGAAGGAAGGAACATATGGTTCCGGATCTGAGATATTTGGGAGTAACGATCTCCCCCATCGCTACATGTGCGCGGCCATCCATGATGGCAACATTGACAACGGCGCCGATCCACCGAATCCCCCTCCGAACCCGCAGGCTTCGAATGCCCCGAATAGACGAAACATACCACCCCGGCCAATCCGAACAGGAACAGGGAACCCGACAACGTTGAGGGTATCAATCGTGTACGTCACGAGATCAACCTCAATGACGATTAGTGGGCGAGAGTGTGAGAAGCTATACGAGGTACCAATACTCTATAGATCGATGCCCCCTGCGATATGCTGATGGGCTACCACTGGCTCCTCATCGAGGAGCACAATCGACAAATCAAGAAGCAATACGAGCTTGAGCAGCACAGGAGAGCGGCTGATGAGTCAAGCATGCGATGAGTTGTGCTCTCCTCTGCTGGTGGCTCCTCCTGGAAAGGCTACAATGGCCGCAAGTATCGCTCCCACATGGAGCGCATGGATCCTTCTACGCGATGCGAGGCCACCAAGGCACTCGACTCGTCCTTCATGTCAATGGACTCGCAGGGAAACATCATGCCCCAAATGCCGCAGGATGTGGTCACGGCGGCCACCACCTACTTGGCAGCAAATCCGCCACCAACGGGGTATCCACGGTATGCGATCCACAAATTTGGGATTGCAGGTCTCAGACTTGTCGGATCCGCGCTCCACGATGAAGCGGCCCTGGATCCAAATAAAAAGGCCACGATAAAATTCACTAGAAGCCGCACACTCTCATCCGACGAGGAAGAGCATGACCTACCGCAGTGTCGCCACAGCCCATGGCGTAGGAGCCACAACTATGACGCCCGTAGAGAGCTCACATAGCGTAAGATTGACAAGTCAGGAGCAAAACACGCGTGCTCCATGGATACCGAAGGGGAAGACACGAAGTTATGCGGCGCCAGGTGCTTCAGCTGGGCCGTACGGCAATCGCAGATGCCCAAGGGCATCAAGCTTCCTTCGAACAACCCGAAGTTCGACGGCGTGGAGGAGACGAAGATCTGGCTCGACGACCATCTGTCGTCAGTCAAACTCCATGGCGACAGTAAAAACACAGGCATGCAATTCCTTCAGCTGCAGTTGATGGGTACGGTGAAAGCCTGGCACAACAGCCTCCCCTCCGGATCCATCCACAGCTAGGAAGAGCTGACGTACAACTTCATCCGCAACCTCAAAGGCACCAGGAAAAGGCTGGCTTCAATCAAGGAGATACGCGCATGTTTCCAATGCTCCAATGAGTCCATTCGCTTGTACATACAATGTTGGTCCATTACCAAGAATGCCGAGAACAGCTCAGAGGAAAGGGCAATTGATGCCTTCAACGATGGCGTAAGGCACCACGAATTCAGAGATGAGCTTGGGCGTGTCAAGCCCAAAACCATCGATCACCTGATGGACATCGCCTATCGCTGGGCCGATGGCGAGAATACCGTCAACCGAACACGTTCGGATTATGAAGACTACTTCGGCCGCAGACGCGATTGCTGAGGGAAAAGAAGAACGCGCGTCTACGACGAGCGCGAAGAGGTCGATATGGCCGCGGCTGGCTACCCTGATCGCCGCGAGGATGGAAACCGCAACCGCGGGTATCGTGGAGGCAATTACCATGACAACGGAATACCAACACAAACATGGCAGCGCCGCAACCGCGATGACGAGCCATCCTCACATGAAAAAATGTCGGGTCCCTGCACCATCCACTTTTACATCGACAAGAATGATGGTGATACGTCGGAAAAGTATCTATAATTTTGGATGTTCCATGCTTGTTTTGTATCTACTTTTCTTTGCTTTGTCTACACTTTGAGTGTTTTTATATCTTTTCTGGAACTAACCTATTAACAAGTTGGCCACAATGCCAGTTGCTTGTTTTCTTCTGTTTTTGGTTCCAGAAAGGCAGAAAATCAATATTCTTGGAATTGGACGGGACAAAAGACAAGTTATTATTTTCCCGGAGCAACACGGAACCACGAAGCAAAGCCGGAGGGGGGCCATAGGGTGGCCAAACCACCCTAGGCGCGGGCAAGCCCTGGAGGCGCCTGGAGGGGGTGTGGGCCCCCTGGACCCCCATCGACCTTGAGTCCTGCGCCTATAAGAAGCCTTCGATGGGAAAACCCTAAACAATTCAGAAGAAATCCACGAAAACCTCTGCTATGCCGCCGCCACCGAAAGGGAGATTCAGGGGATAGAAAGTCTCTGTTTCGGCACCCTGCCAAGACGGGGAAGTGCCCTCGGAGCCATCTCCATCGATATCTATCGCCATCTTCATCACCATTGCTGATTCCCATGGTGAGGAGGGAGTAGTTCTTCCCCGAGGCTAAGGGCTCTACCGGTAGCTATGTGTTCATCTATCTCTCTCTATGCATGATCTTGTGGTCATGAGCTTTGTAATCAAGTAGATCTACCTTTCTACTCAAGTGCTTCATTAGATCTCTGATTTTCCCCACGTGTGTGAAAGTGATAGCATGCATACCGTGTGTGGCACTTTGGCTAGATTGAATATTTGTTATGAGTTATATTTGGAGTTGGATGTCTCTATGAAATTGTGGTGTTTGTTGGAACCATCTAGAGCTCAAGGTGATAGTGTGGGGTTATCTAGATTGGGGAAGGCAGACTTTGAGGAGTGCTATTATAGTCCTACCGATGATTAGAGTGTCCAACTAGAGAGTAGTTAAGAGTAGTATCATGAAGAGAGGATATTTATATGAGAGAGTGTTCACTAGTGGAAGTATGATCCCTAGGCCTTGTTTCTAAACATTGAAACACCGTTTGCATCTAGATATGTTGCATGTTTGCTTGCTTTAGTCTTTACCTCACCATCAAGCTCCATCAAAGTATTTTCTGGCACTCACACACGTTACCCCACATTAACATCAAATCAGAAGCTATTTTCTGGTACCGTTACCGCTTGTATTTCACTATCTCTTCGCCGAACTAGTACACCTATATTGGGTGTGTTGGGGACACAAGAGACTTCTTGTATCTTAATTGCAGGGTTGCTTGATAGGGATACCTTTGACCACTTCCTCCCTGAGTTCGATAAACCTTGGGTAATACACTTAAGGGAAACTTGCTGCTGTTCTACAAACCTCTGCACTTGGAGGCCCAACAACTGTCAACACCCGGATTTTTAATCCCAGATGCCTGTTATGCCATACATCGCAATCCCAGGATTACCATTTTTGCGAGACATAACAGAATTGGATACCACAGTACATCATCCATTACAAACCATACATAAGGTCTTACACAAATAGGGATCTCATGATCCAGTTCTTAATACAACTTCAAGAAGTGGAATACGTTATAATAACGGTAGCGTAGGCGAAGCTCCATCTTCGGGGTCACAGGCAATGCTGACGATAGGAGATGATCCTAGTTGCCGTAACCTTCCTGGGGTCCATCCTCCAGGTACTCCTCTTCATAGTCTGGCCACGGGAATAGCCAGGGACAAAGCCATGAGTACTCTTTAAGTACTCGCAAACTAATACTAACAAGTGGAAGGGGTTTTTGATAATAGGACGCTAGGCTCTAGGGTTGTTTTGCAAAAGCCAGATTTATCTCTACTAAGCTGAGAAGCAAGAGAAGCTAGTCACAGTTTTATAACTCCTAAGTAGGAACTAGTATTTCATATCACAACCCTGTTGTGGTCAAGTCAAAGTCTCAATTCATTTCACAAGTCTTTTGAAAACATCTGACGGGGGAACAGTATGGCCACTCCAACTGTGCATAACCGCGGACGCGGCTATTCGAATAGTTTGACACTCTGCAGAGATTGTACACTTTCACCACAACATTCGATACATCTGCCAGGAACCAATCCTGAATTCACCATACTCAGTATGCGGATAATCAATCCTAACCTTTCAATTACATGCCCTAGTATAAGCACCTCTCCTGTGAGTTTGGCCTCCCAACCATGACCAACTGTCATCTTGGGTACTGCACAGGTGGACAATCTTCACAAGGTAGCCTCAGCTCAGACCTTGGCCATGAGGGAACTAATACTAAGGTATATAAGTTTCCAGTCAAGCCCTACCCAATATTCGGGTATTGTGGTTGTACGATAAAATTGGAATGGTATCGCATCCAGACAACTATCAGTTTTATAAAGGTCTAAGGCTCATGCCTCAACATTTTCATCACCAAAATCATCTGGTGTTCGGAAACACATGTCAAAACATCTCAGTAGAATGATCCATCATTCTAAGGTTTTCATAACCATTTTCACCAAGTATTCCCATCTAATGTTGATCAAGTTTTATGCTTAGCACTAGCATCTACAAGTGGGGGTAAACACTAATGAGGGGTGGTAAACTTGTGGGGTTTAACTGAGTTTAATCTCATGACCTAGGATGACATCAAGATTATCTAGCTTAGGCCAAATTTTATGCTCTTTATGCAACCTTCAATTATCCTTCTAGTATCTACCATTTATTCCAATAACTCTAAGTAAGAGCTTTGATAAAGAAATAAAGTAATAAGCTTGCAAGTAAAAATAGGATTGGGCATCATCAAATGTATCTAACCAAGCATGCTTAGTGCATTGCATAGGTTATTTAACTCTCATAATTGCAAGTGTTAGCTTGCACATTCAACTAGTAGTATTAGGCTTGCAAGGTTAACTTGTATAGTAAGGCTTGCTAAGGTAGAGTATCTTGCAAGTGTTAGCTTGCCTTGTGTAGAGAAGTGGTTGAAGTTCTCCTCGGCTTCTTCTTCGTAGAATCCTCCTTCCTCATCGTATCCTTGGTCGGTACTAGCGTCTATAAATAAATACGATGTACACAATCACCAAACAATACTTAACTACTTGCACACCAAAGGGTCCTATAGATGATCTAGCATCATCACTAACATTACAAGATTAAAGCTTGGTTTAATTCCTTTTATTTTTAGAAAAGTAATTTCTACTCATTGAAAAACTACTTAAGATTTAATATTCTCCAAACCAAACATGGGATCCTGTTGACACATGTCATCACCACATATTTTAGTCCATGGGAATGTGATTTAAAGTGGTGTCACAATTTAATAAGGTTTAATATTTTATTTTTAATTAAATAAAGTGACTAGAAATGCCTATGTAGCATTCTTTTATTACTTGAACATTATTTCTATAAGTAAACCTATATATTTTCATATATTCTGAAAGGTATGGTTAAATGTGATTTTTGAGAGTTGGAATCAACTCAAGAAGCTATTATGGTTTAATTTGAAAAAAATTTGAATGCAGAAAAGCTTCTGCCTTGATATTTTTACCATGGATGATCTACAGATCCAAATGACTGGAATCCAACGGGCTTGGATTCAGAATTCCCAGACCTTTCTAACAGAATTGGTTTCATTCAATTTGGTTCAATGAATCGACCTGGGTTGATTTTGAAACTGGGTACAGAAGTGTGTTTGAAATAAAAATGAAAAAGGTTAAATTCAAATAACTGGGCTGCGCGGGAAGTGATACTGGGCCGGCCTGCTAAGCACAGCGCTTACGCGGGCTGGTTAAGTCGCTGTCCCCACACGTCAGTGAGACAGGGGGTGTGAAGCGGTATGGGGCGATGTGGTGCGTTCGATCTGATTCTAATCCAACGGCCGAGGGTCATCGTCGACGTTGGGCAACGCCGGTGAGTCAGAAACCTAGCGCGGCCAGTGGGGGTCGTTGGGGGCTCACCGGGGTTCAGGCGCGGGTCGGCGAGGCGGGCAAACGACGAAGTCGACGACGGCGAACTTCCTGGTACCGGCAGCTTCTCCCGGGGCGGCTCCAATCGCTGGCTCCCTTCTTCTCCAGAGGTGGCAGGCTCCGGTGAAATTCTGGCGCAGTGCTGCTCGCCTTGCTTCGGGAACGGGGTGGCACGATCAGTGAGGAGAGGGGAGTGAGATGGTGTGCTCAATTCGGCTATGTGTGGCCTATATTTATAGTGGAGCGAGGGGACCGACGGGGCGCAAGGTGAGCTCGTCGTGGTCGACGGTACAGACGGCTATCAGCGTGGGCGACGGTAGGGGGCGGTGCGGTGCTCCCTGGCGATGATCAATGACACGGTGGCGAGACGTGGGGCGGGACGGTTACGTCGGAACGCGACGGCTCTCTGCGTGTGCCCGACGGAAGATTTAATGGCGCACATCGCGCGTGGTCCACGCGGCGGCGAACGAGTGTGTCTGCGGGGTTACTGGGACGGTGGTGATCACGTATGCACGCGGCGAGGGCGGCGCGCGGCCTGTGGGCTTCGGTCGAGGGTGGCGCTCTGGCGCACGCTCGGCATGGTTGCTGGCGAGCTTGGCATGGTTCGTGCGCATGGTCCAGTGGCTGGCAGGGTTCGAGCGCTAGACAGGGAGTGGCGGTGGGGTGTTGGCTGCCTCCTAGACATGTTGTTTAGGCTTGGTGCTTGCTCTGGCTAGCTAACCATTGTCGGCTAGCAAGGGAATGCTCGGGTTGGCATGGCAAGGGGCAAATGGTAGGGGCTAGGGTTTGTCCAAGTACTGGTTGGCACTAGGGGAGACAAGGGTGAACATTGCTTAGCCAAATTACTGCTCCAAACAGTGAAGTTAGGCCAGTTTGATTTGTTTCTGCCAAGTGTTTGATGAAATGGCCGCAAGAATTCAAGTTTTGAATTTTGAAAAGATTTTTGGTGGGTGTGCTAGGTTGGTGCTGGTGAGTCTGCAGATGCTTGGGTTTTGAAAGTTGAGCTTGTTTGAGTGGTTTTTGAAAAAGTGGGATCTTCTCATATGATAAAGATTCAATTTTGAACTGTCCTTTAAACTATGCATTTGAAAGTTTCTGGATGATCACAAAGTGGGCCTTGATACTTTGTTATGAGTACAATCAAGGGGTGCAAAGATCCAGAAAAGTTTCTGTCAAGTTCTGAAAGTTTGAGACAGCCAAAGTAGGCATGGGAGTTAAATTGGTCAAAATGACCATTCCCTTATTTTATTTGTTTTGATTTACTTGTATTTGAGAAAAGTTTGGCAATTGTTTAGATGATGTTTATTTCACCTAAGCATCCATTTACAAGCAAAGTAACACACAAACAAGTTGGTTCAAAAGAATTCAAAATGAAATGCATACTCACATGCATGCTTTCATATTTTTATTTAGCAAAGTTTTTGTTAACCCTAAATTTGATGATTAGAGTTTGATGATCTAAGTTTAGTATTTTTGGGATGTTACGAACCTTCCCCCCTTAAAAAAAATCTCGTCCTGAGATTTGAAAAAGGACAAAAAAGATTACCTAGGATTTGAAGAGATCGGGAAACTCCGTCCTGATGTGATCTTCGCGCTCCCAGGTAGCTTCCTCTTTTGTGTGGTTACTCCACTGAATCTTGAGAAACTTGATGCTTCGGGTTCGGGTAGTTCTGAAAGCTTCTTCTAAAATACAGATGGGTACTTCGGGCTAGGTCAGGTCATCGTTGATCTCTATGGTCCGGTGATCGATATTCTTGAACACTTCGGTCTTCTCTGGGACTTCGAGACACTTGCGGAGTAATGAGATATGGAACACATTGTGCACATCTGACATATCTTCGGGTAGTTACAATTGATACCACACTTCTCCTCGACGGTTTAGAATCTTGAAAGGTCCGATATATGTGGGGGCTAACCTACCTTTGAGTTGGAAACACTGCATTCCCTTCAATGGCGACACTTTCAGATATACAAAATCTCCTATGTTGAAGGCGAGGTCTCTACGTCTCTTGTCGGCGTAACTCTTCTGTCTGGACTGGGCGGTCTTGAGGTGCTCACGAATATTGTGAACCTTCTCTTTTGCTTCTCGTAGGATGTCGGGTCCGAAAATCTGACTCTCTCCTACTTCCGACCAGTTCAAAGGGGTGCGAAACTTCCTTCCGTACATGAATTCAAATGGGGCCATTTGTAAACTAGCTTGATAACTGTTATTGTATGAGAATTTTGCAAACGGCAGACAGTCTTCCCACTTGGATCCATATTCTAACACACATGCTCTCAGCATATCTTCGAGTATTTGATTTACTCGCTCCGTTTGTCCATCGGTCTGAGGGTGATAAGCGGTACTGAAATCTAGGCGGGTTCCTAAACCTTCCTGGACTTCCTTCCAGAATCTCGAGGTAAACTGAGTTCCTTGATCCGATACGATGTTCTTGGGGACTCCATGCAAACTAACTATTCTAGCGATGTATAACTCCGCTAGCTTCGAACTCTGATATGTGGTCTTGACGGGTAAGAAATGGGCGACTTTGGACAATCTGTCTACTATGACCCAGATAGAGTCATTTCCCCTACTAGAAGTAGGCAGTCCAGTGATAAAGTCCATTCCAACGGAATCCCATTTCCATTTCGGAATCTGCAAGGGTTGCAACAATCCAGCGGGTCATTGATGTCCTGCCTTGACTCGCTGACATATATCACACTTGGCGATATAGCTTCCGATTTCTCTCTTCATCTTATGCCACCAAAATTGCTCTTTTAAATCTTGATACATCTTAGTTCCTCCGGGATGGATAGAATAAAGAGTATCATGAGCCTCCTTCAGAATAACTTCTTTCAACTCTGAATCTGCTAGTACACAAAGGCATCCTTTGTACCACAGAACTCCTTCTTCGTCTTCGGTGAATCCGGGTACTTTGCATGTACCGATACGACGCTTGATTCCGTCAATACTAGCATTTCCCTTCTGCGCCTCTTTAATCTGACTGATCAAAGTGGGCTGGAGTTCTATGCTAGCCAAAAATCCTTTACTTACTAATTCCATTCGAAAATCTTCCATCTCTTTGTGCAAGCTTGGTTGCTCCTTCAAAATCATGGAGTTCAAGCGGCACGGCAATCTGCTAAGGGCATCGACTACCACATTGGCATTACCAGGGTGATAGTGAATGTCCAGGTCGTAATCCTTGATTAGCTCAATCCATCTTCTCTGTCTCATATTTAGCTCCTTCTGAGTGAATATATACTTCAGGCTTTTGTGATCCGAATAAATCTCACAACGGTTTCCCATCAGGTAATGTGTCCATGTCTTCAGGGCTAGAACTACGGCTGTGAGTTCGAGGTCATGGGTTGGGTAATTTTGCTCATGTTGCTTCAGTTGTCGAGATAGATAAGATATGACTTTGCCTTCTTGCATTAGCATCACAATACACATCGAAGGGCTTCGTGATATCCGGCATGATCAAGATTGGGGCTGAAATCAATCTCCTCTTGAGTTCTTGAAAACTCGCTTCACATTTGTCGGTCCATTCAAACTTCTTGTCCTTCTTTAGCAATTGGGTCATGGGTCTGGCGATACTCGAGAATCCTTCTACGAACTTGCGGTAATATCCCGCCAATCCGAGAAATGCACGAACTTGGGTTTGAGTGGTTGGGGCTTGCCAATCGTCGACATCTTTTACTTTTGCAGGGTCAACGCGGCAATTCCTCCGGCTGATACAATGTGACCGAGGAATCCTACCTCCTGTAACCAGAATTCACATTTGCTAAACTTTGCATACAGTTGATGCTCTCTAAGGGTTCCAAGAATGGTCCTTAAGTGTTGTTCATGTTCTTCTTCTGATTTGGAATAAATCAGAATGTCATCGATGAAAACAACGACAAACTTATCCAGGAAGTCCATAAAAATCTTATTCATGAGATTCATGAAATAAGCGGGGGCATTGGTTAATCCAAAAGACATGATGGTATACTCATACAATCCATATCTAGTGGTAAAGGCAGTCTTTGGGATATCCTCTGCGCGAATCTTGAGTTGATGATAGCCTGTTCTAAGATCAATCTTAGAAAACACTTTGGCACCGGTCAACTGATCAAACAGATCTTCTATCTTGGGCAAGGGGTATTTGTTCCTGATGGTGACATCATTCAACTTCCGATAATCCGTACACAAACAGTTACCTCCATCTTTCTTTTCCACAGACAAGATAGGTGACCTCCATGGTGACGCACTTGGTTGAATCAATCCAATTTCCAACATGGAATCCAGTTGCTTCTTCAGTTCTTCTAGTTCAGACGGGTTCATACTATATGGTCTCTGGGCTATGGGTCCGGTTCTGGGGATTAGTTTGATGATAAACTCGATATCCCGATCTGGGGGCATACCGTTAAAAACATCTGGAAATACATCGGGGTATTCACAGACTATCCGGACATGGTCAATGGTAGGTTGGGCTATACTCTTGTTACACTTGAATTGACGAGGTAAGGTTTCAGATATATGCTCGACTGATATTCCGGCTGTACTGGTCATGGTTATGGATTTCTTGGCACAGTCAATCAATCCTTTATGTTTGGACATCCAATCCATTCCTAGTACTACTTACAAACCTTTAGTTCCGAGTACTATGAGGTTAGCATAAAAATCTATGCCATGGATTCGGATAGGGACGGCTTTACAAATTTTCCTAGCCTTGGTGGTTGATCCAGGAATTTGAACAATCATAACATGTTTCAGTTTGGTTGGTTGAATTTTACTAGTGCATGCAAATTCTTCGGTGACAAATGAGTGCGATGCACCAGAATCAAACAACACTCGTGCAAGTACTGAATTAACAGAAAACATACCCAGCACGACGTCTGGCGCTTCCTGAGCTTCTTCAGCATGCATGAGAAAAAGACGGCCATTGCGGTTGAGCGAATTCCCTGCGGCAAACCTTCTTCCTGGCTGAACACGACGCTGTTGCTGAGCTGGGACATTGGCATTGGGTGCTGCGGCATTCTTCTTGTTGGGGCACTCGTTGGAGTAGTGACCCTTATTTCCACAGTCATAACAAGTCACTTGCGACTTATCCTTTGCTGCTACAGGCACAACATTGCTTCCAGTCCTCAGGGCAGTGTTGGTGTTGGTGGCAGCATTGTTGTTGTTGAACTTGGGTGGGGCACGGTTGAAATTGCTAGCGTTGCCGGGGTTGTTGTGATTTCCTCCGGGCCTAGGGTTTCCACGGTTGGGATAGGTCAGACGGTTCATCGGAGGTCGGTTGGTTCTTGGGGCAAATCCTGGAGATGGGTTAGGGCGATACTTTGGGGTCTGATGGGTTCCTGGCTGATGCATCATGCGATGCTTGTGGTTCTCATTGTCTTGGTTGATCTTCCCTTCCATCTGGATAGCAGAGTGGACAAGGGCTTCAATACCAGCAAAGGGGATATTGACTAACACTGTCTGCATCTCATCATGCAGACCATTCAGGAATCTTTCTTTCTTCTTGGCTTCAGTGTCGATCTCATCCGGGGCATACCTAGCTAATGACAAAAATTTGTCATGGTATTCCACTATGGTCATCCTTCCTAGCTTCAGCTCTCTGAATTCGTCTCTCATTCTCTCGATCAAACCCGGTGGCACATGGGTTCTGCTGAACTTGACCTTAATTCCTCCCAGGTCATCATCTGGCCTCCGGTCATTGCGCGAACACTGTTCCACCATGCCCTGGCATCTCTGGCTAGATAGTGGGTGGCGAACAGAACTTTCTCGTTGCCTTCCACTCCGGCGACTTCTAGGTTATTTTCCATGGTTTGCAGCCAATCATCGGCATCTAAGGGCTCTTCCGACTTAGTGAAAACAGGTGGGTTGGTGTTCTGGAAATTCTTGAGCTTAGATCCATGGTTGTCCTGATTTCCGTGGCCTTGGTTGTTGTGGGCAAGCTGAGCTATCTGCTGCAGGGTGGCTAGGTTGGCTTGACGTTCGGATCTTTCAGCTTCACGGTCAGAAGTCAACATTTGCAGGATCTGCAACATTGGGTCCGGGGATGCACCACTTCCTCCGCGTGGCATCTGAAGATTGAGATAGATCATGAGAAAAGAGGGAAATTTCTAAGGTTCTGGGATTTTGAAAAGTTTTTAAAGTTTGACTCAGATTTTTCTAGCAAATCGCTTTTCATTCATTCATTCATAGCACACGATACAACACACACCATAACAAAGAAAAACAGATGGTTTTAAGAACCATTCTGGAAACTACGATACAGTGGGACCGAATACTACTCACTATGCTAGTGCTGAAGTGCTACTCCTCCTCGGAGTCGGTGGCTTCGTCATCCTCATCATCATCGATGAAGGTGAAATCATCCTCATCGGTGAAGAAGTCCATAGCCTGATCCTCCAGAAAATCATCATCATCGCTGAGATAGGAGTAAGGGTCTCCACGAAAATCCTCTCCTGCATTCTCCCTTTCTTCCAACTGCATGTCTCTCTCATGGATGGTCTCCTCCAAAGATGAGATACGGTGGCGAAGACGGGCAATGATGCGCTCCTTCTTGTCGAGATGATGGCGGCGAGACTTGCGATCCTTGGCTAGCATGGCGATGGTCTGATCCTTCGTCTTGATGATGGCAGACTTGTGGTTGGAGTAGTCACGGCAGTTATCTAACTCCTGCTGACGATCGTACATCATGAAGCTACGGTGGTCCAATTGAGTCTTCAGCTCAGGGTGGTATGGGACTTCCAGTGGTTGTCCATTTGCATCACGCCTTGGGCAAAACTCAAAGCGGGTACCCTTGATCTGATTGATGCTTTGCCCACATAGACGAGAAAGAGCTTCCTGCATGGCCCTGTCAAGTCCATCGAGCCAGTTGTTCTCTCTTAAGGTAAACTGAATTCCCTCAACAGTGGGAGGTTCAATCTTTCCTCGGAGACTTGCAACAATTAGCCACTGCAGGTCTTCTTCCCCTTGATCATTGAGCTAAGCTCCGAAGAACTCGGGGTGAGGACGCTCCAGAAGTTCCGAAAGATGGTCCAAATCCCTCTCAAAGATAAGGTCTCCTCCATTCCCCAACTGATAAAACTTGCTGTACTTCACGTCCATCTATAAGAATATAGGATGAGTAAGTTAGTAGAGTGATCAAGTGTGTCAAAATTTTATGTATTTTGCAAGAGTTTTTGAGGAACATTAATTTTCATGAAAGAATCAAAGGGATAAGAATGAGAATAAGTTTTTGTAAATATTTGTTTTCTTTGGTGTTGAAACTAAGTTTTTGCTTCAAACGTCTAGTCTAACTAGGGTCTCCTATGGTCAGGATGGCTCTAATACCAACTTGTCAACACCCGGATTTTTAATCCCAGATGCCTGTTATGCCATACATCGCAATCCCAGGATTACAATTTGTGCGAGACATAACAAAATTGGATACCACAGTACATCATCCATTACAAACCATGCATAAGGTCTTACACAAATAGGGATCTCATGATCCAGTTCTTAATACAACTTCAAGCAGCGGAATACGTAATAATAACGGTAGCGTAGGCGAAGCTCCATCTTAGCGGTCACAGGCAATGCTGACGATGGGAGATGATCCTAGTTGTCATAACCTTCCTGCGGTCCATCCTCCAGGTACTCCTCTTCATAGTCTGGCCACGGGAATAGCCAGGGACAAAGCCATGAGTACTCTTTAAGTACTCGCAAACTAATACTAACAAGTGGAAGGGGTTTTTACTAATAGGACACTAGGCTCTAGGGTTGTTTTGCAAAAGCCAGATTTATCTCTACTAAGCTGAGAAGCAAGAGAAGCTAGTCACAGTTTTATAACTCCTAAGTAGGAACTAGTATTTCATATCACAACCCTGTTGTGGTCAAGTCAAAGTCTCAATTCATTTCACAAGTCTTTTGAAAACATCTGACGGGGGAACAGTATGGCCACTCCAACTGTCCATAACCGCGGACGCGGCTATTCGAATAGTTTGACACTCTGCAGAGATTGTACACTTTCACCACAACATTCGATACATCCGTCAGGAACAAATCCTGAATTCACCATACTCAGTATGCGGATAATCAATCCTAACCTTTCAATTACACGCCCTAGTATAAGCACCTCTCCTGTGAGTTTGGCCTCCCAACCATGACCAACTCTCCTCTTGGGTACTACACAGGTGGACAATCTTCACAAGGTAGCCTCGGCTCAGACCTTGGCCGTGAGGGAACTAATACTAAGGTATATAAGTTTCCAGTAAATCCCTACCCAATCTTCAGGTATTGTGGTTGTACGATAAAATTGGAATGGTATCGCATCCAGACAACCATCAGTTTTATAAAGGGCTAAGGCTCATGCCTCAACATTTTCATCACCAAAATCATCTGGTGTTTGGAAACACATGTCGAAACATCTCAGTAGAATGATCCATCATTCTAAGGTTTTCATAACCATTTTCACCAAGTATTCCCATCTAATGTTGATCAAGTTTTATGCTTAGCACTAGCATCTACAAGTGGGGGTAAACACTAATGAGGGGTGGTAAACTTGTGGGGTTTAACTGAGTTTAATCTCATGACCTAGGATGACATCAAGATTATCTAGCTTAGGCCAAATTTTATGCTCTTTATGCAACCTTCAATTATCCTTCTAGTATCTACCATTTATTCCAATAACTCTAAGTAAGAGCTTTGATAAAGAAATAAAGTAATAAGCTTGCAAGTAAAACTAGGATTGGGCATCATCAAATGTATCTAACCAAGCATGCTTAGTGCATTGCATAGGTTATTTAACTCTCATAATTGCAAGTGTTATCTTGCACATTCAACTAGTAGTATTAGGCTTGCAAGGTTAACTTGTATAGTAAGGCTTGCTAAGGTAGAGTATCTTGCAAGTGTTAGCTTGCCTTGTGCAGAGCAGTGGTTGAAGTTCTCCTCGGATTCTTCTTCGTACAATCCTCCTTCCTCCTCGTATCCTTGGTCGGTACTAGCGTCTATAAATAAATACGATGTACACAATCACCAAACAATACTTAACTACTTGCAATCATCACACCAAGTAGCCATGGGAGTTAAATTGGTCAAAATGACCATTCCCTTATTTTATTTGTTTTCATTTACTTGTCTTTGAGAAAAGTTTGGGAATTGTTTAGATGATGTTTATTTCACCTAAGAATCCATTTACAAGCAAAGTAACACACAAACAAGTTGGTTCAAAAGAGTTCAAAATGAAATGCATACTCACATGCATGCTTTCATATTTTTATTTAGCAAAGTTTTTGTTAACCCTAAATTTGATAATTAGAGTTTGATGATCTAAGTTTAGTATTTTTGGGATGTTACAACAACTGTCTACAAGAATATAAGTGCGTAGACATCAAGATATTTTCTGGCGCCGTTGCCGGAGAGGTAGGGTAAAAGGTACTCACATCCTCCGGTGTGAGTGCTCGAAGTTATTTCCTTTAGATTCTGTAGTTTTGTATTTTTGTTTCTTGTTTTCACTAGTTAGGCTTAATGGAAAACAACAACAAAATTAGAGAGCTTTATAGTGTTTATCCTAAGTTAGAATTCGAGTGGTTTGAAAAGAAAATTAAAAAACCTATGGAACTTTATTTGCATGCTAATAGCAATGTTATTAGTATGATTTTTTTGAACACCATTGTTACTAATGGTATGGAAACGTCTAAGCTTGGGGAATCTAGTTTTTATAAGAAAGATCTTTTTAGTTCCCTAGCTTTAGGGAAGAAAATTTGCTGTGATGATACTTTATCTCCCATATGTGGTAATTCTAATGATACTTGTGATATTTTAAATCCACTTACTGAAAGTGTCCCTTTTAAAATACCTATTGAAATTGTTGAACGTGTTATGAATAACTACTATTTTGGAGATGGAACTGTCCATCCTAGTGATCATTTACTCTTTATACATGAATTATGCGAGCTATTCAAGTGTGCAGGCATTTCAATGGACCAAGTTAAGAGGAAGCTATTCCCTTTCTCACTTAGGGACAAAGCAAGGGAGTGGTATGAGCTACTAGATGATCCTCATCATTTGGAGTGGAAGGAACTTGAATCTCTCTTTTATTCTAAATTTTATCCTCCTCATGAAATTCATAAAGATAGGAATTATATTTATAATTTTCATCCTCATGAGGGAGAATGTATTGCCCAATCTTGGGGGAGATTGAAGTCACTAATGCTCAAATGTCCCATTCATGAGCTCCCCAGTAATGTTGTTATCAACAATTTTTATGCAAGGCTTTCAGGACATTACAAGGACTACCTGGATACCTGTTTAGAGGGATCCTTCACAAGTGAGGAGGTCAAGGCTAATTCGGATCTTCTTGAAACAATTCATAGCAATACTGAATATTGGGATAACGACAAAGGTAAAAAACCAGGTATAAACTATGATTATGATTGCATTAAGTCTTTCATTGAAACTGCTAATTTTCAAGAGCTTAGTGCTAAATATGGTCTTGATCCTCAAATTCTTGTTAGATATTATAGAGCCTTTGCTTCCCATATTAATGCTCCTAAAGTAAAATGGGACATGTATCATGAACCTTTTAAAGACACTTGCATGGAAAATGAAAATGTTATTAATGATTGCAATAAACATGCTCAAACTTCTGAAAGTACTATTTCTTATAAGCATGTTAATTTTTGTGGTATGCATAGACCTTGTGAGAAAATCAAATAGAAGAAGGATATTGTATCACCCACTGGAATTAAAAAACTAGAAAGTTGTATAAGGCTCTAGATGATCTTGGTAAAAAAGTTTGTGCCCTCTATCCTTTTTATTGGTGAACTTTGCTTTGAAGTGGGTCATTTCAATTTTCAGGCCATAATAATCCTGTAAGTTTGTCTTGTGATAACTTGATCACTGATAATCAACATGATGAACTTACATTATTTTTGGGGTGTGAAGAGTTATCAAGAAAAACTTCTTTGATAGACATGAGTACTTTTGATATGAATAGCGTCCTACATGGTTGTCATCTTTATTGTGTTGAAAACTGCCACACAAATACTTACATACAAAATCTTTAAATGATATTTTACCAAATTATGATAGGACTGATATGTGTTTTGATCTTATTAATGAAAATGAGGAATCCTCCAAAGTTTATTCTATTGTCTCTAACAATAAGACAGGGTATGTGGAGAAGCTTCCTTTCAAGCCTCTCCCTCCTAAAGAGGAGAAGAAGAAGAAGAACAAGAGGAGTAAAAGGAGAGAGCAAACGATATCTTCCCCTAAGCATGTTGCTCCTATCATAGTTTTTGATGATGAGTCTGAACTAGATGATGTTCCTATGCCTGTTACCTATATTAGTGATCATGATTAGGAAAAGTACACTACTTTTGATATTCAAAATCTCTTTGGTACCAATTCTGAAAATGACGATATTAATAATTGTTGTGCTATTAGTGCTATCCATGTTCCTTCCAATGATGATATGTTTACAAATGAACACGCTTGGGAAGATAGCTATTCTATTGCTTATGATGATACTATACCTCCAATGTATGATGATTACAATGATGAGTATGATATTTCAGTCCACCTACTATTGAGGAGGAAATTAATTGTGATTACAATATGCCTCCTATATTCGATGACTATGGTGTTGAGAATATTAATGATAGTTATTTTGTTGAATTTGCTCCCACTACAATTAATAAGGATGACTATGCTTATGTGGAGAGTAATAATCATTTTATGCATGTGGCTGATGATAAGAATGTTTTATGTGATAGTTATATTGTTAATTTTGTTCATGTTGCTACTGAAAGTTATTATGAGAGAGGAAAATATGGTTTTATGCCTCTCAATAATATTAAGTTTCCCCTCTTTATGTTGAAAGTCTTGAAGTTGCACTTGTTTTTGTTTCCTATGCTTGGTGCTTTGCGCTTTCATGACTTCTTTCTTTACAAGATTCCCATGCATAGGAAGTGGGTTAGACTTAAATGTGTTTTGAATTTGCTACTTGATGCTCTCTTTTACTTCAATTCATATTTCTTATGTGAGCATCTTCTCAAACTATCAAGCCTAACTTAAAGGCGTTAAAGAAAAGTATTTGTTGGGAGATAACCCAAGAGTTTCCTTGAGTCTTGGAAGTTATTACTTCAGTAATGACCTCTCCTTATCCTTTTTGTTTGCTTTTTGTGCCAAGAATGACCTCTAATGAGAGGGAAGTAAGATTTGGGGAGTTGCTGTCCCGAAACAGATTTCTGTCCTCCATCATAAATATTCGTGAGGAGTCTATGTTAGTTGGATTGAGCTGAAAATTTACAAATAAATCCCCCAGTATATTAGCTATGTTTCGTTAGTTCAACACTTTTTTATTTGAGCAACATAAGGTCTTCGAAAAAATCGATTTCTACCTGCTAGTCTGTTTTGACAGATTTCAGCCATTATTTGCATTTCCTTCTTATTGATTCCTTTTTTGGAAATTGAGCTTTTTGAAGGATTTTCTACAGTAGCTTGTGTTTTTAGTGAAAGTTTTGCTGTTTTGAAACTAAACGCAAAGGTCTATTATCTTTTGAATACACTAATGTTGCTAATGAAGATTGTGTGAAGTTTTGTATGAAGGAAAATTTTCAGGTGTAGAGAGAGAATGATGTAATGAGATGAAGAATGGACAAAAGCTCAAGCTTGGAGATGCCACCCTAGTGTCACCCCAAGAAATATACAAGAGGTACAAGTGTCAAAGCTTGGGGATGCCCAAGGCATCCCCTTCTTCATCAATAAAAATCTCAGGTCTTTCTAGACACTTCGTTTTTATTGTTTCATGCATTGTTGTGTTGTTCTTGGAGCGTCTTAGTTTTCGTTATTGGTTTTTGTTTGCTTAGTTTTTTTGAGTAAGTTGGTTGGTTAAACCACACTTCTTTTAAAGAGAGACACACTCTGTTTTCATTGCCTAGAACACTCTAGTTTTCACTCTTATTGTTTTGTGAGTGTTCACTTTTGCTAGCACTGTGTTTAGCCTTAGTTTTCTTGTGCTTTCAACTTAGAACTTTTTATTTCTTCTTTGTGGATTTGTGAGACAAGCTCACTGGTCTTTATTTATTATTATCTTTGTGAGTTGTTTCAAATAGGTTGATTGGTGTTGGAAAAGAGTAGTAAGTTATTGCTTGTAAGTGCAAGAGGAGCTTGCATTCAATATGACTTAGACTTTAGCATGACATGCTAGGTGTTGTATTGACCTTATACTTAGTGATTATTGCTGTAGCATGTCTCGTTCCAAACAATTGGGATTTCTTAGTGTGCCTTGAAGAAATTATGCGTTGTTTTAGCATACAAAAGCATAGTATTGTGGTATTATCCTTTGATGCTTTGTTTGGATTGACTTGGCACATGCTCACACCATGTTATGACTATGACAAGTCACCATAGCCTCTATGATCATTTAGACCTTGACTTGTAGTACCACTCTATGCTTTGATTAGTAATGTTTTGTTGCTCTGCATGATTATGGCCATTATTGCTCTCTTAGTTGGTTCCTCCTAGTCTTTTGCTAGCCTCCACTTGTATGAGTAAGCTCTACTCATGCCTCCAACTCCCAAGAAACCAAGTTATTCCAAAGTGTCCACTATAAACTCCTATGCATGGTGTGTTACACCATTCCAAGTATATTCTTGTTTTCAGCTATCTTCCAATTAAAAACTATTTTGTTATGTGAAAAGTAGTGATTAAATCCCTCACGAACTTGATGGCACACTTTATATTCTTTGCCCCTAATAAACTTGAACCATTGTGAAAAATTTGTTGTATATGCTTGCACTTATAAGTTGGAATTAGCAGAACAATGCTGTCACGGGGAACATTTTCAACATTGCACTTCTACTTTGTACTCAGTTGATATCATGCTCTTTTGTCTATGGATGTCACCGGTGTGAAATAAAGAGTTAACTTGTAAGTCCATGGAGTTTGTATTCTGTGTTAGAGAAACGCCTGGGCTGCTAGCCTAAGCCATTCCTAATCATGGTGGAAACTTGCAGCATCACCATAGTGACATCTATGAAGCATTCTTCTTATAAAAAAGAGATTGAGAAAAAGAGACATATGAGAAAAGAGGAAAAGAGAGAAAAAAGCACCATATTCCCATTGTAAATAAGAAGAATGCTGAGATGCTCATTGTCTGCTTACCTTGTCATTTTGGTTATGGGATAGCTCTTGTTCCATGTGCAAGGGGTACCCCGTTGGCGGTTCTCTATGATATGCAAATACTTAAAGTGACAAGAACTTATAGGTGACTAAAGTTGAGTAGCATGAGGTGTGTCGCTCGTATTCAAGGGACTTGAGATTGCCGACTTATACTTCATCAAGCATATACTCCATCTTTTTCACTTTAACCTTAATCACTTCAAGATGCTTATGATAGGGGCAATGAGGGCTGAAAGCTAACAAGTACCATAATTTTTGGAAGCTCTTTTTGAAACTTGAAATCCATGCTTCCTTTATAAAAGGTCTTTCTTCCACCACTATTGAGTCTCCACCTTCTACCATTAGGCACCATTAAGAGAGCATAGTTGTCATTCGATGTGCAGTATTCCAAAGATTATTGATTGATGCATATTATGATATTACTTGTTCTTGTGCTACTTGTTTCTAGTCACCCTTGTGAACTTTGAAGGTGTCCTATGCATCTATTTGCTACTCCATGAGGGACAAGCTGATTGCCACTATGCTATGTTTTCTGTATGTGAAACAAACAAACGTTTTTCAATGCATGTTATTCATGATCTTTGTTTGTAGCCTTTCATGTTGCATGCATAGTTACTTTGTCTTTTTGTTAGAACTCCATCTTTCATGCACATGTTTAGAGTTCTTTGATCCCATCTTTCAATCCTTGCAAATGGTTAGATCTTTATTGTGAGGGTGCATGTCACCTCAAAAATTATTCTTTTATGACTTACCTACTCGAGGACAAGCAGGAGTTAAGCTTGCGGATGCTCGATATGTCGAAAACGTATCTATAATTTTTGATGCTCCATGCTTGTTTTGTATCTACTTTGCTTTGCTTTGTCTACACTTTGAGGTGTTTTTATATCTTTTCTGGAACTAACCTATTAACAAGTCGCCACAGTGCCAGTTGCCTGTTTTCTTCTGTTTTTGGTTCCAGAATGGCAGAAAATCAATATTCTCGGAATTGGACGGGAGAAAAGCCAAAGTTATTATTTTCCTAGAGCAACACGGAATCACGAAGCAGAGCCAGATGGGGGCCACAGGGTGGCCAAACCCCCCTAGGCGCGGGCACGCCCTAGAGGCGCCTGGAGGGGGTGTGGGCCCCCTGGACCCCCACCGACCTTTATTCCTGCGCCTATAAGAAGCCTTCGATGGGAAAACCCTAAACAATCTTGAAGAAATCCACGAAAACCTCTGCTGCGCCGCCACCACCAAAAGGGAGATCCAGGGGACAGAAAGTCTCTGTTTCGGCACCCTGCCGGGACGGGGAAGTGCCCCGGAGCCATCTCCATCGATCTCCATCGCCATCTTCACCACCATTGTTGGTTCCCATGATGAGGAGGGAGTATTTCTTCCTCGAGGCTAAGGGCTCTACCGGTAGCTATGTGTTCATCTCTCTCTCTCTATGCATGATCTTGTGGTCATGAGCTTTGTAATCAAGTAGATCTACCTTGCTACTCAAGTGCTTCATTAGATCTCTGCTTTTCCCCACATGTGTGAAAGTGACAGCGTGCATACCATGTGTGGCACTTTGGCTAGATTGAATATTTGTTATGAGTTATATTTGGAGTTGGATGTCTCTATGAAATTGTGGTGTTTTTTGGAACCATCTAGCGCTCAAGTTGATAGATTGGGGAAGGCAGACTTTGAGGAGTGCTATTATAGCCCTACCGATGATTAGAGTGTCCAACTTGAGAGTAGTTAAGAGTAGTATCATGAAGAGAGTATATTTATATGAGAGCGTGTTCACTAGTGAAAGTATGATCCCTAGGCCTTGTTTCTAAACATTGAAACACCGTTTGCATCTAGATCTGTTGCATGTTTGCTTGCTTTAGTCTTTACCTCACCGTCAAGCTCCATCAAAGTATTTTCTGGCACTCACACACGTTACCCCACGTTAACAACAAGTCAGAAGCTATTTTCTGGCACCGTTACCACTTGTATTTCACTATCTCTTCGCCGAACTAGTACACCTATATTGGGTGTGTTGGGGACACAAGAGACTTCTTGTATCTTAATTGCAAGGTTGCTTGAGAGGGATACCTTTGACCACTACCTCCCTGAGTTCGATAAACCTTGGGTAATCCACTTAACGGAAACTTGCTGTTGTTCTACAAACCTCTACACTTGGAGGCCCAACAACTGTCTACAAGAATAGAAGTGCATAGACATGAGATGGCAAAAGGAAGGCTAGCCACATGCTCAAGGACTATAGGGAGTTCCAGAAACTCCACGAGGGTTACGCCCAGATTCAGCGCCAGGCGGTGAATCCAGGATTCGCCCCCGCCCCAGGAGCTGTCGCACATGGAGCTCCACCTCCGCCACCCGGAGCACCCACACAGCCTGCGCTACGCCGGCCCAGAATAACAAAGCAGATCCATACCGACCACCGATGGGGGCTATGATGATACAAAAGGGGCGTCCAACCAACATGGTGCAGAAGACAATCACCCGCCAGGTCAACAGGGCTGTCACCTCTCTGCCAGCCATACCTGAGTACCTCAGCGGGTCGGAGTCATGCATCATATTCGATCGTTCGGACCACCCACGCAAGGTACCTCACCCGTGTCATATTTCCCTGGTGCTCGAGGCGCCGATTGGGGGATTCGAGATGACTCACGTCTTCATGGATGGTGGAAGTGGCATCAACCTAGTGTTCGCCAACACACTCGCGGCTATGCGTATCCCGCTATGCAGCTTGGAGGTGTTAGACACGACATTCCACGTCATTGTCCCAGGGAAAGGAATATACCCCTGGGCAGAATATGGCTCGACGTCATCTTTGGCACCCCCAGGAACTTCAGGTGCGAGAAGCTTTAGTTCGAGGTGGTGGACTATCCCTCACAGTACCACGCCATCCTCGAGTGAGTGGCATTCGCAAGATTCCTGGCAGTGCCACATTACGCGTACCTTCTACTGAAGATGCCAGGACCCAACGGTGTCATCACCGTCCCGAAAAGCTTCACCAAGTCAGACAGCTGCGACCAGGACTTCGACAGAATCTCCCAGCCATTCGGCATCCAGGAGGAGCTCGCAAGGCTAAAGGAGTCAACAGAAACGCACCTGACATGTCGTTCGACTCCATGTCAACACCAAAAAGATGGAGGTCCACCCGACGGACCCTACCAAGATGGCCCTGATCGCCAACGACCTGAGTTCCACATAGTAACTCACGCTCGTCGAATTCCTCCGTGACCACTGGGAAATCTTCGCTTGGTGTCCTGCGAGTTCCCAGGGAATTCGCCAAGCACGCACTCAATGTGTTTTCGGATGCAAAGCCGGTGAATCAGTCAATGCTTCGACTGTCCGAGAAAATAGCTGAAGCAGTTGGCATCAAAGTCAACAGACTCCTCAACGCCAAATTCATAAGGGAGATACAGGAAAGCACCTAGATATCTAACTCCATGCCGGTAACTAAGAAGGACACGAACATCCTGCGGATGTGTGTGTACTTCACGGCGCTTAACAAGCATTATCCTAAGGACCACTTCCCTCTACCAAGGATTGATCAAATCATCTACTCAACTGCAGGATGCAAGAGACTCTCCTTCCTCGACGCCTACTCAGGCTACAATCAAATCCGACTGAAGGTCGAAGATCAAGAGAAGACGGTGTTCATCACACTGTTTAGGGTGTTCTGCTACAACACGGTGCCTTTCGGGCTCAAGAATGCAGGCGCCATCTACCAAAGGTGTATGCAGGCATTCCTGAAGAGCCAGATCGGTGGCAACATCCAGGTCTATGTCGATGACATAGTAATCAAGACCAAGGATGCCCGAACACTGATTGACGATCTCCGCGAGACGTTCGACAACCTTGATCGCTACAAGATCAAGCTCAACCCGGAAAAGTGCGCCTTCGGCGTCTCGTCCGGGCAACTACTCGTGTACTTCATCTCTCAACATGGCATCGAGGCAAACCCGAAGAAAATCAGGGCTATACTAGCCATGGAGAAGCCAAAGAACGTCAAAGGAGTCCAGCAGCTAGCTGGGCGAATTGCGGCGCTCATCAGATTCATCAGTCGCATTGGTGAAAAAGCTCTCCCGTTCTACCAGCTACTGCGCAAGGCCGAGAAGTTCTAGTGGACGGCCGAAGCCGACGAGGCATTCGAAGACCACAAGAGCTTACTCTCTACATCTCCAATACTGGTAATGCCAAAGGAGAGGGAGCCCATGCTACTATACAGCGCAGCCATGCAACAGGTCATCAGCACTACCCTCGTGGTCGAACGACCCGAAGACAGCAAAACCCATGGGGTATAGAGCCTAGTCTACTACCTCAGCGAGGTACTAATGCCAACAAAGAAAAGGTATCCCACTACCAAAAACTCGCCTACGGCGTATTCATGACTGTGCATCGATTGTGCCACTACTTCCAAGAGCATTAGATCGTGGTCGTCAACGACGCACCACTGTCAATCATCCTGAACAACGCCAAAGCTATAGGGCGAGTAGCCTTATGGGGCATCGAGCTGTCCCCTCGAGACATCAGCTACGAGCGTCGCATCGCTATCAAGTCTCAGGTTCTCACTGACTTCTTCGTCCACTAGATGGAGATCCAGCTACCGGACACTCTAGACATGTCCCAGTCCTGGACAATGCACTTCAACGGCTCCAAGCACGAGGCCAGAGCAGGAGCCAGGGTGATGTTGACGTCCCCTCAAGGGGATAAGATGAGATATGTGCTGCAAATGAAGTTCCACGCATCCAACAATGAGGCTGAGTACGAGGCACTCCTGCATGACATTCGGATGGCCAAATTGTGCGGCGCCACGTGCCTCGTCATCTACGGTGACTCAAACCTTGTCGTCCAACAGATGATGAACGAATGTGACGCCCATAGTGCCAACATGATCGCATATTGTGCGCTCTATAACTCACTTGAAGGAGACTTCGACGGCTGCGAACTCTGACACGTTGGCAGGGAAAGCAATGAAGAGGCTGACAAGCTCGCCAACATTGGCTCCACCTGCGCCCCAGTGCCACCAGGTTTGTTCCTCGAGCAAATTTGCATGCCCTCCATCAAGCAAAAACTCCTGAAGGACACAACCGACACCGCCGGACAGTTGGGGGTGTACACTACCCGAGAAAGCCGAAGCACCTGAAGAGCTCGACATGGAGGTCGAACTAGTGAGTCTCATGTAGGTCCTGGCAGTCGAGCAAACATGGACTCAGCCGTACGTCAAGTACCTGGTGAGCAAACAACTGCCTAAGGACCCGATGGACGCTCGGCACATCGCTCGCCGATCAAAGGCCTTCACCATCATCAACGGTAAGCTGTACAAGCGCATCATTTAGGGTGTGCTCAAGCGATGCATCACCAACAGTGATGGGAAGAGAATCCTACTCGACATCCATGAAGGCATCTGTGGCCACCACGCAGGCAGTCGCGCCCTGGTCGCCAAGGCTATGCAAGCTAGCTTCTACTGGACAACCACGATGCATGATGCCAAGGACATTGTTGAATAGTGCAATGCCTGCCAAAGGTTCGTGGACAATCCGCACGCGCCAGGCTTAGAGCTGCGACCAAACCATTGGCCTGGCCCTTCGCCCAATGGAGACTCAACATGGTCGGCAAGCTGCAGAAGTCCTCACCTAGAGGGCATGTCTTCCTCCTGGTGGCAGTCGACAAATTCACGAAGTGGATCGAGGCCATGCCCATCACTAACCAAACATGCCCTTCCGTCGTTAAGTTCTTTCAATCCATCGTCTACAGATTCAGACTGCCTCACAGCATCATAACTAACAATGGCACGAACTTCACCTCGAAGGAGTTCTGAGAATTCTATGAAGGGCTCGGCATCAAACTCACATACGCCTCCATGGCGCATCCGCATACCAACAGGCAGGTCGAAAAGGCCAATGACCTCGTCTGCAATAGAATCAAGAAGCGGCTACTACACCCACTTGAAAGGTTAGCGGGAGCCTGGGTGGAGGAGCTTGTCGTGGTATTGCCGACGACTACGCCATGGAGGGGTCCTCAAAGAGCGTGTTTAGAGACATGGGCTAAGGTGGGAGGTTGGCGGGTACGAGGTAACACAGCGGTGGCGGAATCCTACTCCTGCTATAAATCACTATAATCGCAATACGCCGAGTTACAAGGATCGGTTCACTATGCGAGGTATGAGTTGTATCGTTCCCTAGATGCTACCATAGGTCCGGCTTATATAGTCGCTAGATCCTAGGGTTACAGGAAAAGTCCTTGCGGGACAGGTTACAAAGTCCTACACGGTACACTACTAGTCTAACGTGTCCTGCACTCCAAGGCTCCGGGTACGCTGGTGACTCCTCCGTAGCCTTCCTATATCTGGCATGGGCCTCCCTTCTGGATCCGTCTAACTGGGCCGCCCAACAGGCCATACGTGTTGCTACCAATGGTGGGCCACCTGGGCTAGCCGGATTAGAGACATGCAATGGTGATATCCATTTAGCATATCCCCAACAGTAGCCCCCAAAGAACTCCGAGATCTTGCACCGTCTTGCCTCGTCAGATTGAATGCTCCATCTAGATGAATGTCGGCAAATCGTCAAGCAATATCTTGTAGTCCTCCCAAGAACCCTGCAATGCTCTCCGTCTTCAACATGTAAGTCGCAGAATTGCTGAATCTTTCATCCTACTCTTCTTGTAGCCGGACTGAATCCGTCCATGACAGAATCTTCAGTTGAAATGGTTCGCCTGCCTATGCTAGTAGAGCATCGTAGACCATAGATCAGCGATGCCTCGTAACTCACACATACGGAGAATGCAATCATAGCCGTTTTTCTCGCGTGAAGGAAGCGAAACATTGGTGGCGGAGGTGGGAACGTGGAGAAATTTCCGCGCACACGCACGCACGCAATGTCCATGCATCAACCGTTTGATCAACTTTCATGAATCTTGATGCCGAGTTCTATAAATTATAACCATGGCAATTTTTATCCTTTCACCGCATTCTTCCTCGCATCATCTTCTTCCTCCAGCAAAAGCCTCCTCGAGCTCTCTGCGCATGAAGGAAAAAACCCTAGCTTTTCCCATTGCACTGCCAGTCTTCCTTTGCATAAATGGCCAGTAGCAGCATCACACCGTCCATGGCGACGACGAGCGAAGACACGGCCAAGACGGCGGGCTCTGTCCACGTACCTCGAGAAGGCGTGGTGGTGCCACGCACTATGGTGGTGGAAACCACCGGCGGTGACCATATTCCAGCGGGGTTGGAACAGTTGGAAGAGGAGGCTGATTACCACAAAGGGGAATGGTGCAGATCTGATATTACTGAAGGCAATCTCAAAGAAATGCTCTCCGAGGGGTACCTCCCGCGACGGAGGGGCTGGTTTGGCGAGCGACGCCGGCCGGCAAGGTCGTTCCTTCTCCCCAAGCCGGAGAAAAAGTGTACCTCAAAGCCCAAGTGGTTCGCGGCGTCTCCCTCCCAATCTCCGACTTCTTCATAGAGGTCCTTAGCCACTACCGGGTTCAGCCTCAGAACCTGTCTCCGAATAGCATCCTCGTTCTTAGAAACTACATGGAGCATTGTGAGGGTTACCTAGGAATCAGGCCTAGGTTAGATCTGTTTATATATTTCTTCACCGTCAAGAGGGAAGCTGGAGTGAGCAAGGATGAGCTAAGAAATTCTAGGACTATTAGTTTCAAGATCTATCCTGGACGGTGGTTCCCTGACATTATAGGACACGAGTCCTGCAAGAAATGGCAGAGGGCGTACTTCTATGGCCCAGATATCCTCTGGATGGCCGAGAAGGAACGTATCCAGATTTTTTCGATGGATCTTATGTTGAAGCCTCGACATGGAGATCCCAAGCCCTCCTCCCTTCCAACGACGAAGCCTCGTGCGTTGTAAGGTGGATCAAGTGGTGCGTAGAGACGGGTCTGACAGGGTTGGACCTAGCCATGTGCTGGTTCATCAAGCGAATTTAGCCTCTGCAGCACCGCGTGAAGCTCATGCACGAATATTCCAAGGATAGGAAGGATAGCCTCCGCATCTCCGAGGACAACTTTTCGAGTGACTCCATCAAGCTCCGCCTCAAGGACATAGTCAAGGTGAAGGACAGGAAGTGTGGCTTCGCCATCACCTACGACATGTTCGAGGGCGGCAAGTGCCAAGAGATACTTACTTATTTTTCCGTGAATGACATATACTCCAATTCTTCCTTCTTGCTTTAACCATTGCATCTAACACGTCGGGTTTAACTTAACAGCTCAAGGAATTAGATGAAGGTAGCATGGCTGCCCAAGTCTACGATCCTAAGATGAAGGAAGTCACCGTCGTGTCCGACGACGATGTCCCGCTGGCGCGTAAGCGGAAGAGCTCCACCTCTGGCACTGCCGACGGAGGCAAGAAGAAGCAGACGGAGGGTGTAGCCTCCAAGAGATCCACCGCCTCCCTGGAGGCAGAGAAATGAAGAATGATTGGTATTCCTTTGACCAAGGCACCAACCATTGTGTAAGCTTCTTAACATCCGACATTGTCTCTTGCTCGTCTTGTTTTTGTACTTATACTTCTGCACGTTTCAGAAAGAAGGCCAGTATGAGTTTGAAGAAGACCTCCAAAACATCGGGGGCTTCTAAAAACATCAAAGAAATGTTTAACCAAGCATCTCCCGCCATCGACCCTCCAACTCCGAGCGGCCAGCCTGCTACCTCACCGACAAGCTCTCCAGCAAAGGTAACGTCTTAACCTTCTGCCATGGAAGTGGACCTAGACGTTGCTGCGGAACTTGCTGTTTTCGGCGAGCAAGCGACACAAGAATGCACCGCATATAAAGTGGCTTAAGCTCCGGCTAAGGATGCCACTGGTAGCTTTAAGGCGATGGTGGAAGGTGAAACTTCTTCCACAGGCGGAGCCATTACACCCAAGACTCCAGCAGAGCCTCCAAAGATCGTCTACCCGGTGCTTACACCGAGTAGCTCAGTGTAACACCCCAGTTTTAGCTAATATTTATTTAGGGTTTATTTGTGCATCATGAGCATCATGCCTTACATTGTGCATTAAAGAAAATTCAAGTAAAACCCTAAAAATCCTAATCTTCCCCCTTTCTTTGAAGCATTCAAATGGTTTTGAAATATTCGAGAAAAAATACAAAAGTGTGGAGCCCAACTGGATATTAGGGTCCCCTGATTATCTTATATATTTTAAAAAAACTCTGGTAATTTTGAATGGTTCAAACACAGACTGAAAATGCTAAAATTCAAAGCAGAAATTAAAAACAGAAAAGAGAAAAAGATTTGCTAAAAAAAAGCAGCCAGAGCCTCCAGGCCGTGCAGCCCAGCAGCCCAGTTTCCCTCTCCCCTCTGCCTAACGCACACCCGCAGCACCCTCGGCCCAGGCAGCCCGCCCGCGGCCCGCTACCCCTTCGCCCCCTATTTGTCGTCTTCCCCATCGGCGGCAACCTCCTCTCTATCACGCCGCCGGCCGTTATCCGTGTCTCCTGCTCCCCGCCGTCCGCCGCTGCGTAGAGATGGATAAGAGCCCGTCCCGCACGTCTCCCCCGTCCTTATCCTCCTTCGCTCTCTCTCTCGACCTCCCTCTCGCAATTCCCCTCTGGCTGAACCCTACCTATCGCCGATGCCGCTTGTAGTCGATGTTCCGGCCACCCCCGAGGCTAGCCGAGCACGCCACGAGCTCCACCTTGCACCCCTCTCATATGTTCCTGAGTTTCTCCGAATTAGGGTTTTCACCTCTCGGAACCCCGTTTAAGTTGTCGAGCATGCTTTAGGGTTTCAATTCAATGCAATCTAGCTTGTCATATCATCATCCTTGCTTGAGCATTGCATCGATGCCATTGTTGATTGTTTCCCTTTCTTTTAGGTGTTTCGTTCTTTCCGGTAGAATACAATATCGAGATCGAGATCGAATACCGATATCAAGACCATCGAAGATCGAAGGTCGACGAAAAATACTTGACCAACTGTAATCAAGTCAAGTACAAGGCTCCCAAAGATCTGCTTATCTGCTATCAACTGGCAAAGGCAAGCATAGCCCCACCATGATATAATCCTATGATTTCGAAAGCATTTCAATTCTGCCATGTTGCATACGATTCTACTGTGGTCTTTTATCGATAGATAGAGTATCCTATCTATGGCATTACTCCCTCTGAGATTATATTACCTGATCCACTGCTCCTCACATAACTAGGTTTGGCTTGTGTGCAATGCTAGAGCTTTTATCTGTGTCTTGCTTAGCCATGCTTAGCTGTTGAGTCTGGTTCATCCAGATGATGTATCAGATGAAGAGAATCTAGTATGACAGGAGAACGTGATGAGATGAGATCAGTGATATGAGATTAAACATGCTAAGGCTTGTATGGGAGGCCACGGTGGGATGTGGTTTTTCTAGTCCCATGCTCGCCACCCTTAGGACCCTGGGTTCTTGCCTCTTGAACCAAGACGAGCGGACAACCACACGGGGTAAATGGGGACCCCATGATTGACTAAATTGCCTAGTAGATTCCATGAGTCACATAGTTCAGGCGTTCCATTCTACATACGCATTGAAAACATTTTCGAAAGAAGGAGGTGCATTCATACAGGTATGGAAGCATGGACCGGGTTGCTTGGGGTTGATGGCGCCCCTGGTAAACCAACCTCGCCTCACATCTTTAAGTACCGACTTCGGGATTTGACCCGTTACGGCGGAACAATACTTATTGCGTGACTCATGGTCTCGGCGAAAGCAAGGTAAAGGTCGTGTCCAACCACACCCTCTGCCGGCCTTCCAAGGAAGAGGGCTAATGATCTCGCATTAAGAGTCGGTTGATACGTGTGGGCAAAGTTGTACACCCCTGCAGGGTAAGAATCTTTCGGAAAGGCGTGTCCATGGTTATGGACGACTTGGGAATGGATTGGAGATCATAGAGAACTTGAACCTAATCATAGAACTTGGCAACTAATGTTTGTTAAGGATGCTTCCTCATGGGTATGAGGGGGTGATCCTAGTTCAGATGATGATGATTCGGTGGATAGCAAAAGATGATGATCAATACTTTGGAGATGTCGCTCTCTTATCCCCTTATAAAATACTCTGACTAGATGAGCTTCTTCTCTCTCTTGTTTTATAAACAAAGATGGCTTTATGCAAAACAACTCCACTAGCCATAAGTCTTGCGGAGTACACCCTGTACTCACCCTAGCTTTGCTGATCCTTTTGACAGAGTAAGTGTTCACCTGAGGACAAGTTCCGTACTACATTGACATCAACGAGTAGCTTGGGGTTCCCGGCCGACAGCCTAGAATCTGTGGGCTGGGACATCATCGTTATGCTTCAGGCCTCTTAGGCCATTTGTTAAGTTTGCTATACTTAATAGCATAATTTGCCTTCCGTTGTTTGATGTTTGTGGTCAGTGACCTCTGCTTGTAATAATTTGGTTCTCTGCTCAGTTATGAGCTTGCTGTAATAAATTGTTGTGTCGTAGGGTCACTGCCGTGTTACCGATTCTTCATTGGATATTCTTGAGCTCAAGGTTAAGCTTATTTCAGACGGAGGTCTGGGATTTGTTTAGCCCTGATCTCGGGGGTGTCACACTCAGTTCTGGTTCCTGCCGTGGCTCCGACTTCTCCGACATGTGGTCTTGAGGAGATGCTAAAGTAGGCGGATATCCTATGCGGAAACAGCCTTGCCTTCAGCAAGATATTTGCGGAGAGCGCCACCAACCTCAAGATCATTGCACTTGTAAGTTTTATATGCCTTTTGCATTTCATATATAGTATCCCAGTGTAGCCCCCGAGGATTTAGACGGAAAACCATAGGTCTTTGTGTCTGAATGCTCTAAGAGTGACTAAGCTAGAAACTTCGCACTGTAGCCCCCAAGTATGTAGTTTGAATAAATTATTCCGACTAGATATTTTTAGAGTAGCATACACAGTGTTTTGTAAATTTCAGTAATATAGCCCCCACGATTCTAGTTGAAACAGAATTAGTTCCGACTAGATTCTTAAAGAAAGACTAAGTATATTGCCGAGTTAAAAACTCTCACTGTAGCCCCCAAGCCTCTAGGTGGATATTTATCTGGCAAGATTCTCCAAGTAGACTAAGTAACATAGATCTTTTTCACAGAATGAGAATGCTCGGAGAGGTGTCGCTAACGAGAAGTTCCACAAGATGCGTGCTAACCTTGAAGATGAAAAGGGTAAAACTGCCTTCTTGAAGGATCAAATCACTAAGAGCAAGAGTATGTTTTTCTTTTGAATTTCGCACTCAATCTTGGTCTTGCTCCATTAACCTCCGACTACTCATCGTGCACTGTCATTTCTCCGACATGCAAAAGCTATTGCCAAGGCGAAGGATATTGTCGAGCAATCCAAGAACATACATCTGTTGGATAGCGAGAACAAAATCCTCAAGCAGGAGAGGGCTGAATCCTTGAAGATGTGATGAAGGCCGTGGAGGTCTCCGCCAACACGGAGATCAACTGGCTGAAGGAGGAAATTGCGATCCTCAAGGAGCAGAACAAAGCTTCCGCCGAGCAGAATACGCGCAACCTTGAGGCTTACAAAGTCTTCCGACAAGGACGGGACTCCATGGACAACATTTTTGGTAAGAAATCTCCGTCTTGTACTTCTGTAAGCCAGGTACTCTGAACTTTTTTTGTATTGAACTCATGTACTCCATTACGTGGCGAGAAATGCAGCTCCTATTGGTTTAACCAATACTCCTCCTCCGTCAAAGAAATGCATGGTCTTTGCCAGCAACTTCATTAGCACCACCATCAAGCAAGCAAAAGAAATTCCCAAGCCCCTGAACATCAACATCAAAGCGGTGGATTTTGTCATGAATTACTCAGAGATTCCGCGCCAAGCCCCCGAGCATATTGTAAGGTGGAAAGCTTCTTGTACCCGGGCTCATGCAAGAATGTCACTGGCTATGGTCAAGGCCCACTATGAGGATGCTGTCATCGACACGGTGACCTCGGGTCTGCCTGACGTAGACGATGACGACCAGAAGATTGATCACAAAGCTATCTGGTCATTGCTCGCCGGCTACGACACCAGGGCTGCCGAGTTGGTAGATCCAAACACCTTTGTGCCTCTCGAGATTATTGATGCCGACCAACCCAACTCCTCCAAGTCCCTCAAGTCCAACGACTTCGTTGATGATCAGGATGACTCTCCTGTTGCCGATGATGTTACCTCAAGGTCCCCTGCGCCAGAGGAATGAAAAAAAATAAACACTTATGTGGAAAAAACTACGGTTTAACCTTAAGGTGCAAAACAATCACTATGTGCTTCCTGCTACTTAAGTTCTAGTTCCAGCATGTATATATTTTTTAAGCAAGTGCTGGCTTATCCATTACTTTGGTTTATGCTTGACTTTTCGTGAGTCGGAAGAATCGTAGTTGGAACTATGTGGTCAGGCGATGATGCCCAATGGCACCGTAAAAAACATAGCACAACATCGCCGACTTTGAGTGCCAAAAGTCACTACTCCCGAATCCAGATAAAAACGACAAAGAACGTGTAGACCAGAAAACTTAAGCTAACGCTCGTAGGCGGAATTTTCACAAGTGCAAATGCAAAACTTGCGCATAAAGGTTTTATATGATCCAAAAATGAACACTAAAGGAGGTAAAAGACTCAAGAATATGAGCGAACCAAAGAGCTTTATTTCATTGATCATATAAAAGGTGCACACTAGATAAAAAATATGCTAACTGTAAAAAGGATGTAGCTATGCTATGTTCCATGGACCATCAAGGTAGTCATCATCCGGGTCACGTCGCTTACGCTTATGATCCTCATTTGCTCTGTCCTTAAGTTCATGATTGTCAACGAGGTAGTAAGACCCACTGAGTAGCGCCTTGCTTATGATGAATGGTCCTTCCCATGACGGGGATAATTTGTGTGACTTCTTATGCTTAAGTCAGAGCACCAACTCCCCCTATTTAAACGAGCGATGCCGGATGCGGTGACTATGGTAGCTGCGTAACTTCTGCTGGTAGATGGTGCACTTCTTAGGGTTAAGCATCATGTTGTATTTTCGAAGATTATCAAAGGTTTCTTTTAAGTTGAAGATTAAGTCGTTTGACTTTTTAGACATCACCGCTATATCGTCCACATATGCGTGAACGTTCCGACAAATTTGATCATGTCCGCTGGTAGGTAGCACCTGTGTTCTTCAGCCCAAAGGGCATCGTGACAAAGCAAAACATGTCGTAAGGTGTGGTGAACAAAGTGGCCAATTGGTCCGACTTCCTCTTCTTTATCTGGTGGTATCCTGAGTATGCATCGAGAAAACACAGAAGTTCCAAGCTAGCCGTCGTGTCAATGACTTGGTCAATGCGAGTAAAAGCAAATGGATATTTTGGGCACCCTTTGTTCAAGCCGGTGTAATCAACGCACATTCTTAATTCTCTGGACGCAACGCGCCAGATCGAAGATAGTCATCACGCCAACGAACTTGGATATCTTGTTTCCAGACGCACGGGCGAAGCTGGCAGACTTGCAACGATCTTCCATCGTTATATCCTACACAGGGGTGGTTTGGGTGGGCCTTGAATTTTTCCGATCTAGGTTGGCAGACTCCGAAGAAAGATCCGACTTTGATCCTTTCGCGAACGTATCCTACCCATAGGTGGTCCGTGCGGGCCTTGACGATCCTCCGACTTCCAGGGAACTAGTTCCTGAGTCGGTTTCACCGATGAAGAGGTGGATGTCCCCGATTGGGATAATCGAGCAGCGGCTGGGGTTCGAATTTGCCAAGATCCATAACTCGTCGAGAGGGACGATCGGAACGTTGCCGGAGAAGAGAACACGGCCGATGGCTATGTTTTCACCGATTCCCGCAAAGAGCTTGGACCTAGCCCGTTGTAGAGCCTGAAGCACCTGTTGCCCCATGGTGGGCACCAACTGTCGTGGTATTGCCGACGAGTACGCTATGGAGGGGTCCTCACAGAGCGTGTCTAGAGATGTGGGGTAAGGAGGGAGGTTGGCAGGTAGAGGTAACACAGCTTACCAGGTTCAGATCCCACGACGGTGGCAGAATCCTACTCCTATTATAAATCACTATAATGGCAATACGCTGAGTTACAGGGATAGGTTCGCTGTGCGAGGTATGAGTTGTATCGTTTCTAAATGCTCCCATAGGTCCGCTTATATAGTCGCTAGATCCTAGGGTCACAGGAAAAGTCCTAGTCGGACAGGTTACAGGGTCCTACACGGTACACAACTAGTCTAACATGTCTTGCACTCCAAGGCTCCGGGTACGCTGGTGACTCCTCCGTAGCCTTCCTTTATCCGGCATGGGCCTCACTTCTGGATCCATCTAACTGGGCCACCCTGCAGGCCAGAGGCCTTGCTACCAACGGTGGGCCACCCGGGTTAGCCGGATTAGAGACATGCAATGGTGATACCCATTTAGCATATCCCCAATAGAGCTACCCTCCATCCTCTGGAGCCTACGCACAACGCCAAATAGTGCTACCGGCTGCATGCCTTTCTTCATAGTGCACGAAGCAGAAGCAATGCTGCCCGCCGATGTACGCTACAAGGCCCCAGGGGTGGTCGCCTACAGCGAACCCAAATCATTGGCCGCACTCGAAGATGCCGTCGACACACTGGACGAAGCTCACGACATTGCCGCAGCCCATTCAATGGTGTACCAACAAAGTCTCCACAACTACCACAGCCAATGTCTGCGCCCAAGGTCCTTCGTCGAAGGATACCTCATCCTACGAATCAAGCATAAATGGCACCTAAAGCTAGATTCACCCTGGGAAGGACCCTACGTGTTTACCAAAGTAATAATAGGTGGCGCCTACCACCTCAAGGACATTGAGTCCGGAGTAGAATACTCCAACCCCTGGAATGTCGCACAACTGCGATGCTTCTACCCCTAGTTGTCTTTTACTTTCAATAAGGCTACTCAGCCATGATACTCAACCGAACACTAGACCTCCTACATTACGATGAATAAAAGGTAAGTTCCTTGGCCCAAATATTTTCCTCCTATATACACTTACATCCTTAAACACGCTCAGGGGATGCACCTCACCTTACGACTTCGTCGATTGTCACAACAACGCATAAACCCTGATTAGCTGACCATGTCAGGCTAACAAAAAGGACATGCGTAACTCATAATCAACAACGCACTACATGCCAATACATACAACTTTACAAGGGCACAAACGCCCACTCGACAATATACAGACTTTACATTGTTATATTTACTACTCGCAGGACTCAACTACATTGGAGCATGATGTTCGTTCGCTCGTCGAAGATGTCAACGATGTCTTCAGCATGACGAGCCACCACGACATAGTGTAGACGCATGTCCCATGCCATACCATCCAGAGGAGCGGGCATCCCTTCTGCTATTTTGGCTAGGTCAACGTCGCGACGATGCAGCCAAACGAGCGCTACCGCCGCCTTTGCGCCATCCACAAGATGATGACATAGAAGTTCCTACATGACGTCCACGCTACGAAATTTTCCTAGCATCCCCAAGAGGCTGGAGGGGGCTGCATCCATAGGAAACATCGCAGCCTAGATAGCCGCGAGTGACGAACTTGTGCGCTTCAACACCCGAAGCACTTGGTGGACATGGTCTTTAACCGTCGCACACCAGTCGCTCGGTTGTGGTCCATCCAAAAGAAGCCTCTGGCCTCCAACTATTGTTGGGTAAGGCAATTCAGCCAAATTGCAACTCGCTCATTCTCTTCCTTACACTGGAAGAAGATTAACAACTACAAGAAAAAGCATCAGCTCAGAAGACATAAAAGGTCGGGCCCAATTGAGAAGTAAAACAATCCCACGGTAACTTACACTGGAGTTGCTCGCCGATTTTCCGAAATTCATCAAGAAGAAATTCCTCTCTCGCAATGGCCCGTTCGATCTTGGATCTCCAAACGTCCGCGTGGCCACATATCATGAGAACATCCTTCTCCAGGCTTCGGATGCGGTCGCGTAGCAAAGGAAACTACGATGCCTCACTCGATGACGCACGGGCACCGGTCAAGGAAGGAGGCGCAGTCACTTTCTTAGCATTTGAAGGACCCTAAGAGGCGCATAGGTGATAAAACATAAAAATCAAAGAAATTGACAACAACAAAAGGAAGCACATATATTTACATCAAACAACCACTATGTGGTAAAGTCAGAGTCGCTCAGCACGGGGCATTACGTGCACGCAGGCAAGGAAAAATCAAAAGGGTATCAAATAAACTACGACATAGGAGACCTAAGCAGCAGCCGCATCCGGAGCAACTTCGGACTCCGACGCCTTCGCCTTGGCTGCCCGCTGCTTCTCCAGTGCATATGTGGCCAGAAGGTCAATGAGCTTTGGGACAAAATACTTGAAGTGGGAGGCGAAAGGAGCAAAGGCTACCTTGGTGGCATGCATTGCCACCGGTATCCTGGAGGTGACCTGGGGCATATTCAGCTGTGCGCCACATGCCATCTCCAGGACTAGGGTCGCAACCACACCCTTCTGGGCCTTCTTGTAGTCCGAGGGGTATCGCCCACCAAATCCTTCGCCAGAGAGTCAACAACGTTAAGGGCGACTCCCTTCGGGGTGATCTACCGGTAGAAGCGGGCGAGGACCTCCTTGGCCTTTCTCAACGTCTTGACGATAGATCTACAGCGGTCTTCGACCGCCACAACAACATCCTCCATGGGGTCCCCATTCTCTAAGGCACGGCGATCAAACCCGAAACCAGTAGCATCTGCAAATGATGGAAAAAGAAACTTCGGATGAGGCAAAGCGAGAACGCCAGAAGAAAAACAAGCTCAGACATAAAATCATATGATAACTTACCGGGCAGCGCTTTGGCAGCATCCATAAGATTCTCTGCCATTTCCTTCTCCCAAGATGCCGCGACAGCCGCAAGCTGCTGGTCGTGATCCTGGGCCTCCTGCCGGTAATGTTGAAGGGCCTGCACGACATCCTTTGCCTTGGTCTCCGCCTGGCTGTTACTCTTTTCGAGTGCGTCCATCTTGAAGAGAGCTTCATTGTTCTCGTCTACGACAATCAGCAAGAAACGGATCAGTAAAAATGGTACTCATTAGTACTCGTAGACAAATAGAAGAGGTACATCCACCTCGGAGCTGCTGAAAGTCATCCTCCAAGGCGAGGTATTGTTGTCCGAGGCGATTGATGTTGCGGATGAAGGGCTACAAAGATGAAATAGGCAAAGTCAGGAAAACAAAAGGGCTCGGGGGCTCGCCCATGTAAAATAAAAAGGCACTCATGTGGCCACCTTAAGACTCCGAAGTAGTAGCTTTTGTCTTCCAGGTGAAGACCATTCGATTCCTCAGCTTCGAGGAGCTCGATGCGGCATCACCGGAGTTGGCTGGTATCTTCAGGGAGGCAGTTGCATGTTCTGCCTGCAACATCTTAGACTCCACCATGGCTACTTCAGTCTCATCCTTTATGGATTTGGCTGAGGAAGACTTCCTGATATGACAAAGGCAAGCAAGTCAATCAAAGCATCAATAAGGATAAATACAATCAACAATGTAAATCATTTGATACTCACGATGGGATGTCGGAGAGGTTGAAGACCGGCATCTCCTTCTTTTTCTTCCTGGTCGGCGGCTGAGGAGCCAAGTCCTGGAGGGGAACGACAGGAATGGGGTAGGTCTCACCTTCATCCCTAGCGTGTCGCTCGAGGAAGGAGGGCCTCCTCGGTGTTGGTGCCATCACCCCATCTGAACTTTCGCGTCGGGTCCTCTTGCGAGATATCCCTTCGCTATGCTCAAGGGCTTTCGTCTTTGGTGACTGCGTAGGGGGGAGCATGGAATCAGACTCCGTGTCCCCGCCATCTGGTGCAGTTGCGTATTTTTCAAGAAGGGGAGGCATCATGCCCTCCACCTTAAGCCACCAGGGAGCAACAGATACACATGACAAAGTCAAAAATAGAAGACATGAACAACCAAAAACGCACTACGTGAAAGGAAGAGACTCACCCGAGGAACTTCCTTCCTGCCAGAAAAGGGGGCAGTTGGAGATTTCCCCGATAGCTCCTCATCCGCCTTATACTTCAGCAGGGAATGGAGCGGTCGGGTCGAGGTCGGCTGAGGACATCTCCTCATCCGACACTCTTGTCGGGTCGGTGGATCCGGATTATAAAAACATCTGGTATGCCCTCGCTTGGAGGGGCTACACCCGACGCTTGAGGAACATCCGGATGATGTCGACACCGTAGACTTCCTTCCCTCGCACCAGCTGGATATCCTGCACTCACTAGTACACCTTCTCCACCACCTCGGTCTCACCCTCCATGACGTCGTTCAACCCGGACCGCTTTCAGGTGACCACCTCGCTAGCGTTGAAGGGAGCTATCCCATAATGCTGGCCAGTGAGCTTGGAATCGCGAATGTAGAACCACTTGTTCCTCCATCCTTGGATGGATTCACAAAGGTGGAATGAGAAAAATTGGATGGTGGGTCGGATGGAGATCCCGCACCCACCCAGCGTAAACATCGCCGGTACCAGATTGCCTCTTCAAGGAATAGAGCTTCTTGAAGAGGTCGAAGTGTGGCTCAATACCAAGCCAGCACCCGCAAAGCATGATAAAACACACGATGTGAAGAAGGGAGTTGAGCATCAACTGGTGGAGTTATAGCCCGTAGAGAAAGATAAGCCCACGAAGAAATTCGTGGGCAGGAATAGAAAGCCCCCAGACGACAAACGCATAAAACATAACCGGAAAACCTTTGGGTGGGTTCGAGGTTACCTCCTCGCCGAGAATGATGATGTCGCCCTTCACCTTTGAGATGAGACCGGACTCGTGAATGCGGCGCAAGTCCGCCCCCCTGATCGTAGACAGCCGCCAATCACCGTCGGTGATGCGACCGACGGTGGAGGTCCTCTTGGTAGCACCGGTGGCGCTCGTCCTTGCAACAACGAAGCGGACTTCTTTGTCTTGCCCATCTTGGCAGTGCGTCACGCGGTGCGATGGGCACAGAGGAAAGGCGATGGAAAAACACGAAGAACATCCTGTGTGTAGTGTGAGCGAGATCTGGAAATGATGGAGGCAGAAAGATGAAAGCAAAGGGCAAGGGGAAAACTACCCTGGTCTCTATGCGGTATAAAAATACGAAGACAATGAAGCAGAACCGTTGATTCCCATGCCCTAACGCATGTCCTTCATCGCACCATACACGTGGCAGGCATCTACCGAACCGTCGTGAGCACGTCGTCCCCTATGTACGGAAATCGAGGAGACGCCGTAATTATCGCGTAAACTTGCATGACTAGTCAAATCAAAGTCAAAAAGTGGGACCCACGATCATCTCGTCACGTTACTTCTATTGTCGTAGACGGTTGAGCTCACCAAGCGTCAGAAATGATGTCATCTAAAGCAAAGGCCATTAACTGATAAAAACTTTTGACTAGACAAAAAAGTACTTACTCGAGTCTATGACTCAACCAACTACTCGGGGGCTACTCCTATCAGGAGCGCTGGCCGTGCACCTGAGAAATTGACATGGTTCTGGTGTCTGTTGAAACACTTCCTCAAAATATTCGAGTCCTTCGTCGAGTCTGCGACTCCACTATGGACTCGAGGGCTACTCCCATAGGGAACACTGATCGCGCATTCGAAAAATCACTGGCGTTGATGGCATCCGCAGAACTAAAGTATTCGCTCGAGTCTGCGACTCGAACACACACTCGGGGGCTACTCCCATAGGAAGCGCTGGTGGCGCACCCTATGAACCATCCGGATGAGATTCTTTAGATCACACATGACAAAAACAAAAATTACCTTGGCAAATTTTCCCAAATTAATGCTAAGAGAGATACCGTCTCCTTGGTCACCCGAAACACCTCTGCGGTGATGAATTTTCAGATGTTGTGTCTATGACGCAAAGATAAGACCTACATATATCATCCGATGGTCTGGTATCGCACCTGACTACGCTCTGCCAGTAACATACTGTGTCAGCAGACACGATGAAAAATCCCGATGGACGCGTTGGGTACCTAGCTTAAAACACTGGAATTTGACTCCTGTAAGACCTCAGCGGCATGAGTCAAATTACACGAGCATTATTCCGGATTCGAGTCCGGGGACTCGAGTCTAAAGTAGACCGTGTTGTTTTGTCCAAAGAAAGTTAACTAACCCTGATCCGTTGGGTGAGTCAGGCACACGTATCAACAATACCTATGAACCAACATATCCACCCGAAAACATGTTCGGATGAGAAGCACTCGCAAGACTATAGAGTCTCTAGTCGAATCTACGATTCTACTGAACACTCAGGGGCTACTAACATGGATATGCCCTACGGGTACCTGACCTTGGCCTACCCGGTCCGGCCCAGCGGACGCCCACACGGAGACTTGCTGATAACGCAAAGCCCAAGGAGACTCCGGATGGCCCAAGGCTGGAGAAAGTTTGACTCCTTGGAGAACACGGCCAAGCTATAGATAGAATATTGAAGGGTCAGACCCTAATCTGTAACCGACTCGACCTACCCAAGACCTGGCCTCCCCATATAAAGGCTAGGAAGGCACGACAAGGAGGATCTCTCTCCAACTTTCATACACACACCTCACGCCAAATTGCATCTACACACCCTTGTAACCTTCGGTTCCGCAATCAATCACGAACATACAAGTAGGAGTAGGGTTTTCCCTCCGGGGGCCTGAACCTGGGTAAACACCGTGTCCCCTTGCCGGCGTGTCTGTTAACCGTCTCGCGATCTTCAGCCTCCCCATCTTCTCTAAACCCATGTCCATAACACTGGGCATTAACGCGTTGAACCCTTGGCTGAATCCTTTGCCAACTCGGCACAAGAGGAGAAGGGGGAACTTGCCCCCCAAATTTCCTCCCTTTCCTAGTTAGGGTTTTTCCCCAATCCCCTTGGCTGGCCGGTTTGGCCCCTTGGGCTTCGTGTGGCTGGCCCATGGGCCCCCGTGGCACGCCTTATCCCAAGTGGCCCTTCCCGGGGTGGTGGTACCACTAGTGGCCCCTATATAACATTCTAGAAGCTTCCGGTTAAAACACAAAAAACATTTCTAAATCCTGGAAAATGACTTTCCTTATATGAATCTTATCCTCCAAACTATTCAGATCTCCTCGTGATGTCCTGGATCCAATCTGAGACTCCGAACAACATTCGTTGTCCAACTCATATTCCATATGTACTTAAACAACACCGAACCTTAAGTGTGTCACCCTACGGTTTGTGAATTATGCAGACATGATTGAGACACGTCTCCGATCAATAACCAATAGCGGGACCTAGAGATCCATAATATCTCCAACATATTTCAATGATGACTTTGTGATCGAATGAGCCATTAGCATACGAAACCGATTTCCTTTGTCGCGTGATACTTTACTTATCCGAGGTTCGATCGTCGGGATCTCCATACCTAGTTCAACCTCGTTACCGATAAGTACTATTTACTCGTTCCGTGATATGGCATCACCTGTGACCTAGTCACATACATGCAAGCCAATTGGATGAAATTCCACCGAGAGGGCCCAAAGTATATCTATTTGTCATTTGGATGGAAAAATTCCACTCTTGATCCATGCGCTTCAACACATAATTTCAGAATACCCAATGCCACCTTTATAACCACCCAGTTATGGAAGTGGATTTTGATGTCATCAAAGCACTCACCCGGTGATGGTGATTAACATGATCTCATGGTCGAAGGATTAGGTTACTATGTATCTGAAAGCTTGTAGCAAAACAAACTTAATGACTTGATATTATGCTATGCTTACTTTGGGTGTGTGTCCATCACGTCATTCTCCTAGTGATATGACTTTGTTATTAATAACATCCAATCTCCATGATCAGGAAACCATGACCATAAATTAATTAACAAGCTAGTTTAACAAGAGGATTACTAGGGACCCTTTTATGTTTACAAAACACACAAGTATTAATGTTTCCTGTTAATACAATTATAGCATGGGATGTAAACATTTATCATAAACAAAAAGATATAATAATAACCACTTTATTATTGCCTCTTGGTCATATCTCCAACACTTTGCTTTTCTAAAATCATTTTTGAAAACAAAACCAACACCGCTCTATAGAAACCTTCCCAACTGTCCATGACCGAGGACTCGACTATTCGAATAGATTTACAGACTGCATAGGTTGTACACTTTATCGACACCAAATGGGTACCATGCCTAATCCCTACTGATCATGGGTCGAGTAACTGATTAAGACTCTCCAGATGCCACTCTAGTATAGGACCTACCCTATAAGTTGTTCCCCTCAAAACCAGGATGTCAGGATCCATAGACCAACCGGAGTACATTCTGACTCCTTCAGAGAGGGCACTTTCAATGAGGGGCTCATAGTATCGGCCCGCTGCTCCCAAGGTCAGTTCGCAATTCCTCTAGGTGACTGTCTCATAGTTGACCCTTTCTGTAAAGGAACCAGGAATTAGAGGGATATTATCCCTTAAAAGTAGTCATGAGAATTCCCATACTAGAGTAGCAAACTTCAAGTCCAACCATGTCCCATTCTAGAGTAATGTGGTTGCACGGGTTATTTTTTTTGGCAAAACTGCAAAGAACCAGGTGTGTTTTCTTAAACCATTTTCCTCAATCTTTCGTTTAGTGTTTTTGTAAAACTAAAATGCTTTTATTTCTCAAACTTCTCTTGGTAGGTGCGGTCTCACCAAGGTTTTATCATTAAACATTTCGAAAAACTTTTCTAGGGTCTTCCCATCCTATAGTTTTGCTTCCGCTAAAACGGGGTCTCCAAATGGGTATGGTGTCGGCAAGCATATTGTACTTAGTAGTACAAATGTGTAATGGTTTGGAGGAGCCAAACATTCCCACATATAAAACATAGTATAGTAAAGCAATGCAAATTTGTAATCAATAAGTAGATAAAACATGCATAAGTATAGTAGTAGGACAAGGGATTATGAGAAAGAATGTGGCCTGACTATGATCAGAAATATGACATATACGTCCCTCGACTTCTTAGAAAACCATAATAATAAGATGACCCATTCTTCTTGTCGTCAACACAATCGCAACTATCATTGTCGAGGATCACACATGCAAGTAAACAAAGGCACAATCAACACAAGGCATACCACACAAATACAATTTTTCAATAACATACAATACATCATTTACATCAGTAGGTTTTTACCAATTGAGACTAAAGCAATTGATTTCATTTTAATTGCATTTGTGGAATTACTATTAAGATTTATAGGCCAAAACTACCTAATTAAGGGTTTTTAAGAAAAGGTCAAGTTCTGTATGATATAAATATAGAAGAATGATATCATGAGATATGTATTGACGAAATGAAACCAACAAAAGTGGTTTCACTAATTTATCAATTTTCTTTGATTTACTATGAATTTCCTAGTGATAAAAGCTCTAGTTTTAGGAAATAATTCACCAGAAATGATATGTGGTTCCAGAAATTATTTTCGCTTTTACTGTTATTAAGGGTTTGATGGACTGGTTCACTGGGAGTTGGAATTACTTCAAAACATTTAACAAAATGCCCTTGGGAAAATCCCAAAGTCAATTCTGGTGGATATTTGTTCTTTTAACCAAATTTAAACTAAAAGAGATTTTGATATGAGTCCAAGGGATCATGTTAGGTATTTCTAATATATTTTTGTATAAATTGGAATTAATAATTTAGGTGACACAAAATTACTGGAGTAATTTTATTAGTAAATCAACCATGCACAGAATAGTTTTGTTCACTAAAAATCAAACAAAGCTTAATAAATTTTGGGCTACTATGGTTTGAAGTTTATTATGGTTGATGAGTTTTGAGAGCTATAATTAGGTTAATATCATATTTATTTTGCCCTAGAGTATTTCCTAAAGGCTGAAAAGGGTTGTTTTTGTTATTTTTATTGTAGTCCAAATAATGCTCCACTTGGCATGAGGCCAAGGCCATGGGACATGTACATGAAATACCTACGAGGGTAAATTGGGTTTATTCAGTTTGGACTTATGAAACTTACTGAAGTAATTATTTACTAAAAAGGACACATGGTTGTATTTTATTTTGTAGGAAATATCTGTAGCTTATTATGCCTTGAAACTTGCTCTGCTTGTTTGGGAGAACATGTGGGGAAAAGTAGAAATTTCGATCTAGGCACATGCAATTAGTTTATATTTTCATTTTGAGTTTCAGCTAGAATCTAAATTCAGATATGTAAATAAAATAGAAAGGAAAATGGGGCAGCGGGCCGACTTTGAAAAGGATTGGGCCGCCTGGCCATGGATCCATCCCAACACACCGCAGATGCGCGCGCGCCGAGAGGGTTTGAAATCGCGGAGCTGGGCCCGCCAGTTAGTGACCTGGGCGCCCGAAGCGGTATGCCGCAACGCTTGCGGTCAAATCCAATCGTGATCGATGACCTGTGGTCTTCTTCATCCTATCTATGGGGGGCACCGGAGGAAACCCTAGAGCGGACCAGGGATGGGCGATGGCTTAGCTAGGGTCACGGGGAGGCGCTGGTTGGCTGCTTGTCGTCGCAGTCCATGGCGGCGACCCTATGGATGGGCCACAAGCCCGATTTGATGCCGGCGGGAGCTTCGTGTGCTAGGTCCTGCGTCAGCTGCAGTGGGAGCTCTCCAAAGCAGCCCTAGGGATGCATGCATGATGGATATGGCGTGCGCGGTAGGATGCGGAAGTCCTAGGGAGTGCGCGAGGGGTGCATGTAGGTGAGAGGTGACTCGGGAGCTACTGATTCGCATGTGGTGCTCTGCTCAGCCGTGAGAAGACGGCGACGGCCTTCGGTGACCCTGCGATAAGAGAAGGGACAGGAAATTAAGAGCAAAGGGATGATAGCACAACAGGGAGAAGGGAGGAGGCAGAGATGACCAGGATTTGGGGGTGACCTTGCTTGAACAAAGATAAAACCGAGAGAAGTTTTCTCTCCTTTTTCCATGGCGTGTGAGGGTATAGTATGAGGATCTCGGCCTTGGGGTGGTAGGTGGTTGTGTGGGAATGAAATGAGGGAGCAGGGAGGTGGTGCTCTGGCCTCTTGTCTTATAAACCGAAGGGAAATGGTCCATGGTGGATCATGTCCATGAGGGATCTTGGAGAGATGTATAGCTTGCTGGTTGGGTCTAAGGGGCAGTGTAGAGAGGGAGGGTGGGGCTCTAGTCGTGCAGGGAGACATGGGGTGAGTGATGACTGCTGAATGGGATTTTAAAGGCTAGAAAAAGGGTGATAGATCTTGTATCCTTCATGGACAAGAACAAAGTACAAGAGGAGTAAGGTGGCTATAGTGCTCTGCTACAGTGGTGATGACCAGAGGTAGGTTGATTGTTCTGGAGGATTAGTTGACAAGTTTTGATGAGGGTTTGATGGAGCATTAGTCCTAAGGTTGCAATTTATCCATAATTGACATTCTTGATGCTCATGAAGAAACTTTTGAATTTTGATCTTGGCAAGATGAGTCAAAGGTTCTGGTAGATGGGTGTGATCAAGTTACACCTCCAGGAATTATTTGGGAAATATTGGAGATATTTTGGTCCTCTATATGGTAATTCTTCAAATATTGTAGAAATGGTTTCTAGATGCTCATTTGATATTTTACATAGTACAAGGTTGGTTTTTGATGTGGTATGTTCCTAAATACCATATCACATATTGGATAATTTTCCTAGAATTTATTGGGAAGGAAAAATATTTTAATCTATTATTTATTGTTTCTGCCATTTAAGAAATGAGAAAAATGAAAAAATAAAGCATCTCAAAAATATTTATTTTGAGATGGGCAGATTGGATATGATATATAGGCCTCAATTAGGATTTGAGTTGGCAAGGTACTTTGGAGAAAATAAAACTTCCTTTGTAGGGAAGGTTTTGGGAATTTTGGAAAGTAGAGGATTTAAATAGTTTTAGGGCCCGAATAATTATGGAAATTATTTTGTAAGTGAGTATATCCAAGGTGGATGGTGTAAACTTGAGGTATCTATCATTGGTAATCTTGGATTTTCAAAAAGGAACTTGGTTTGGAAAGAAAGGAAGGATTTGATGATCTAGGGCACCAATGTTTTTATGCCACCTAAACCTTGTTGGATTAGTGATCTCAGAGCTCATCCTGATGCAAGGCATAGATGGATGGATAGACCAAGTTATATAGATGATCATTGTACCAAGAGGTGGTCTTGGTTATATTTGGGGTGGCCTAAAAGTGATGTAAAACTTTGTTGAAAATAAGGATGCCATTGTAGATTTATCATGAAGCCTCATAAACCATGTGTGTTTAAGCGGCACAAAGATCCAATGGAAACAAGTAAAGTGGGGATTGATATACCATGGTTAGTAGAACTTAACCATGCAAAGAGTTGGTAAAAATAATATACCATGGGGATGTGATCCTCTGTCAAGAACTTTGTTGAAGATACCATGGTTAGTAGAAAAGATTATTATCTTGCCTGGAAAACCATCAAGAACAAGTGGTTCAAGGGATGATTCTGTCAAGGGAAAGAGTGGGATTTGATAGTTCTTAAGATGGACTACAATATTGTTCAAGTGTATTTCCAAAAATATACAAGGTTTGAGAAATGTAGGGACTCAAAGATTTGATGATGATAACAATTTTAGACTTAACCAATTTGGCAGATTTAGTGTTTTAAAGTAGATTACAAGAGTACATGATGTTGAGAGAAATCTAGGTTCAAAACTCATGATCAAGTGGATGATTTTGAAGTGTTGTTTGAGTAGAAAGGATCCATGCTTATATTTGTTCTTCATTGAGTTGGACACTATCAGAAAGGATTAACCCTTGATTGTTCTTATTAAGAGATGAGATGGTCACTTTAGTGACTATTGATCAGATCAAACTTAGGGGATTTTCTTATGATTCATATTCTTGATTTGGCTTGATCTTAAAGGATGATCGCCTTGTAGGGTTCGTAGAATATAAAAAAAAATATTCTACCGAAAGAACGAATAAAACCAAGATCCAATATATGGAAAATCAAGATCTAATATATGCGATAAGTGCAACGAGACAGATGAGAACTAACCATCAAAGATCGAAAGCCTTAACAAGATCCAATCTCGTGGTTGATGAAGATGATCCTTCCGGCGTTGTGATCCGGCAGCGCTTCCGCACTCGGTCACACGTACGGAGTCGATGAAGACCTTCCTCTCCCTATTCCAGCGGGCAGTGGAGGTAGTAGATCCCCTCGGAATCCCAACAGCATGATGGCGTGGTGATGGTGGTGGAGGAGAAATCCCTACAGGGCTTTGCCTAAGATGACACAGGAAGAAGGAGGAGGGATGAGAGGTGACGGCTAGGTTTTGGGATTAGGCAAGGGGACCGGCCACCCCTCCCCTCTATTTATAGAGTGAGGGTGGATCTAGGGTTGCCCCCCTCGGCCCACCTCCTCCTAGGGCCGACACAAGGGGAGGGGGGAGAAAACTTCCCCATTTCTATCCCCTATTCTTTAGGGATTTGATCTTATCCCTAGGGGCTGGCCGTCTAGGCTTCTTGGGCTTGGTGCGGCTGGTCCATGGCGCCCAACAGCATTCCCTCAGCCCATGTGGCTAAAGGAAATATGCCCTAGAGGAAATCATAGAGATGATTATATTCACTATGTATCCATGAGTTATTGTAATGTTCCTTTTATATCCATATCAGGCAACTTGTATTGATTGGCAATTATGTGAATTGTTTGTGAAACTCTTTACTTGTATGGTTATCGAATAGTTGTCCCTAGTCGGAGTTCATGTGAGGAAACACATGAATATTAGACTATCACATCAATTGGTTGATGACTATGTTTCGCAAGTCATAGACATGGATAAGTCAGACCAATGATGTGGACACATGTTATGAACATGGGGTTGGACTGACCCAACTTGAGACTATCAATTAGACTTGCAGCTCTCTCTACACATCGTGTACGTTTTATCCTTAGACTTGAGATTGTCGCATGTACATGACATGTGTATCGACCTACTTTGGGGCTATCAACCACTACTCCGTAACTAGGTAGTCATAGGGGTAGCTTTCGGGTTTGTTATGAGGCATGCTGCAAGGCATTGGTCAACCAAGATGGGATTTGCCCCTTTCTACTTGAGAAAGGTATCTCTGGGCCCCTCAGGTGATCAGATCCACAAATGCATGGCCGTGCTACATAAGGTTAAGAGTTAACCTAGTAAAGGGATTCTGAATCACAGTATCGAGAAAGAGAGGTTAGCTTGGAGCTAGACCAAATATCATGAGGCAAAGGGATAGACAAGTACTTAACCTTGTGATGGTTCATCCGTATGATCTTTGTATGCGTTTAGGAGTTGGCACGTCTTGCTAGAGGCCGCTACCAACTATTGACAGAATAAGTGTATTCGTGTCATGTCTATACGTATATGAACCTTTAGGGTCACACACTTAAGGGGATGGAAGCCTAATGAGGATTGGATCTGAATTAGACCAGGCTTAGGCTACTAATGGGATGCTAATGTAGAAGTGTAAGACCGCACCTTTTAAGGTATAGGCCCCTGTGATTGCAATGCTAGTCCCTGGATTGAATTGCTAGCATCCATAATTTAAGATGAAGTACACAGATACAAAGGTCATTATTATATCGTCATTCAAGAGATAACATAGTCTTTACAACTCATTATCCCAAGGCTAATACATAGAGTTCATACATAAGTAGATAAATAAAAGTCTTCATCTTCATGTGCCACAGGCAAATATGTTGAGTGTAGACTCACAACCCTAGTCTCCATCAGAGTAACCTGCAACATCATAAGTTACAGACACAGAGGGTCAATACATTTGGAATTGTATTGGCAAGTGATACCATTGTAGTATAGAAACATCTAATAACTATATGAATTTGGGTAAGTGTAGTTCAGGTTGGCTTTGTTCAAAATAAGGTTTTTCTTATTAGTTGAAAACACTAAGTTTTTGTTTCACAAAACTCCCAAGGAACCACCAATAGACATTGGTGAACCTTTACCCATGTTCAACCACAAGTTTAACTTAGAGAAATTGGGATGAGGAGATTCTTGATCACTTCAATGTCTTTGATGCTTGTCCGTTGCCGGGGACACGGCGAAGTACTTAGGTTTTACATTCTCGAGAGGTGGTGCACTTTCCCCACAAGACTCGACATGCATCGAGACGAGACTTTTCAGAAGCATTCCCTTAGACCACCATGGACGCGTTGCATCCTATCAACCCTACCAACAACTGTCCATCTGGCTAAGTTCTTGCAACCTAGTTGGTCAAGCCAGAGCCCATAAGCCATGTGCTTGCACTAGAAGCTTCTCAACACTAAATATCTCAAATCCCTTTGTTCCTGGGTGGCCATCCACAAGTGTGATATACAAGGTAAACCAAAGACATGGGCCTTGTGTAACCACTCAACACAAACCAATCTTTCCATTCCACCCAGGTGATTCATTTCACATATTGTTTTATTATTCAAAAACAAAGTCATAGATTTTCCATAACAACATTGTATGAATATTCCACCCTTGTTTTCTACTAGTTAGGCTAAGCATACTAGTATAACAAGTTTCTTATCTTAGGGAAACTACTAAGACAACATATAAAGGATTTCCCATGGCATAGAAAATACTTAGAAAGAAAATCTCCATGCAAATCCTATTCAAAATATTCCTAGTGCATAGAAAAAATAGTAGGACCAAATATGAAGCATCACTTGCCTTGATAGTTGGGGGATTAGGAACAATCCTCACAATCACAATCACCACAATCACCAAAATCTACAAATAAAATCATAACACCAAATTCACATTCAATGTACAAACAAAAATATATATGAATGCATGCAAATGCAATGGAATGATTTTTCTTACACTAAACAAGTCAAAATAAACAGTACTGATCACAAAGTAAACTTTCTAAGATCTAAATAAACCAAAATTTACTCTAAAACAATTTTCTAAACATTTTATATAGCTAAAATAATCATACAAATGGTTCTGCATAAAATCCAAATTTTACAGAAGCAAATGGCCAAACCAAGGCCATATATGTGTATGGTTAAATTTTCTAAATGCATGGATAAACTATTTGTAATTTTTGGACAAACAGATCAAAAGTTTTGAATTTTACAAGTTAATTCATCTAATAGATTCAAATATGGATTTTAAAACAAAAAACCTAGACACGAGGCGCCATCTGATTGGCCCGTACCACTTCACGAGGATCGCGTTCATGGGCTGTTAGATCTAAGTTAGATCGTGCGGCCAGGATTGCTCGGTACCGCTTCACTTAAGTGATCTAATCTGCGGCGTTGGATCTAGATCTAACAACTCTGGTTGAAGCGACCAAAGATGGGCGGCGCTGATGGCACTGGCGGCGGCGACGGAACTGCCGGTAACAAGCCGGTGAGTCTAGAGGGGGTAGGGGGTGGTGCCGATGCTTACCAGAGTCGTGTGGATGCGAGGAATCTCAAGGTGGTCATGGCTTGGACAGAGGCGTACTAGCGCGGGCGCGGGAGCTCGTCGGAGTTGGTTCTGGCATCGAGCATTCGCTAATAGAGATGGGCGACAACCTAGTGCGCCAGGGAACAAACGGCATGGATAAGCAGATGCGCAAGACAGAGGCGAACTCACTCGGGTGAACCAAAGATCATGGGGGACACATGCCTCACCGGAATGGATCGTCGGAGTTGAGCTGAGCTTCAGACACTCGCAGGTGTTGACGGGGGCGATGACCTGGGGCGCATTTGGACAAACAAATGGCATGATAAGGTGCACAAGACGATGTTAAAGTAGGTCGTGTGAACCAGAAGGCGAGGTGTGCTGGATGCTTACCGTAATCACTCGCCGGAGCAGCACTGTACCACAGCGGTGCAATGCGAAATATGAGGAGCCTGGCGGCGCTTAGTGTGGGCTAGGTGAGGAGAAATTGCTGTAGAAGGGTGGTGCTTAAGTAGGTGGAGCAGGGCGGCAATCACGCGGAGAATCAACACAATTTAATCGAATTGAAAGCGAGGCAGAAGCGGCTGGCGACGGCGTGGTCAGCAGCGCGGGATTGAAGACGACGGAGTTGATGTGGTGTGGGGCATGCCTGTTAGCGAGGGGGTGTGGCTCGCGATGGTGAGAAAGAGAGAGGGGGAGGGGGAACCCGGGTGGGCTTGCTGGGCCAAGAGTGGGACTGGGCTAGATAGGTTGCCGCTATTTTATTTTTTTCCTTTTGCCCTTTTTCTTTTATGTTTTGATTTTCCAAAAAGGATTTGAATGCCCAATTCAAATCTGTTTGAATTCAAACCTTTTCCAAAATTTTGCATGGTGTTCCTAGTATTCAAAAGTGTGCCAAACACATACGTTCACTCAAAAATCATTTTTAGGTCATAAAATAAAATAAAAAACAGGCCACATACATATATAATAAAAGGGGTATAGATATGGTTTTATTTAGGGTTTAGCTTTGAAAATTTTTGTGCAAGAACAAAATGCCATGATGATATGAATGCAATTACATGACTTTGTATTTTATGAAATTGGGGATGTTAAAAATCTAACCCCCTTAAGATGAATCTCGCCCTCGAGGTTCGGATTGGCTAGCAAATAGGTGAGGGTGGTCTTTCCGATGGTCATCTTCTCTTTCCCAAGTCGCTTCTTCTTCGGTATGATGGTTCCACTGTACTTTGCAGAATTTGATAGTCTTAGTACGAGTAACTCTTTCTGCTGTCTCAAGAATCTTGATAGGTTTCTCGTCATAAGTGAGATCACTCTCCAACTGAACCTCTTCCAATGGTATAGTGTCCTTCAATGAAGTTTCTTCCATTTCCGGATGACACTTCTTCAACTGGCTCACCTGAAACACATTGTGAACTGCTGACAGTGATTCAGGTAATTCAATCTCGTAAGCCACTTCTCCTTTGTGGCTCAAAATATTGAATGGTCCAACATATTGAGGTGCCAATTTTCCTTTGACTCCAAATATCTTCACACCACGAAGTGGTGAGACTATAAGATAGGCTGTATCACCTACGTCATAGGTGACTTCCCTACGCTTTGGATCTACATAACTCTTTTGTCGAGATTGGGCTATCTTCAATCCGTCCTTTACCATTCCGACTTTCTCTCAGCTTCCTTGATCAGTTCGGGTCCGAATAAATTTCTTTCTCCTACCCCATTCCGTAGTAATGGCGTAGTACACTTCCTTGCATAAAGGAAGTCGAACGGAGCCATCTATATGCTTGCTTGATAGCTGTTATTGTAAGAGAATTCTGCGTATGGCAGACTTTCATCCCAACTGGATCCATAGTCTGGTGCACATGCCCTCAACATATCCTCCAAAATATGATTGTTCCTTTCTGTCTGTCCATCAATCTGAGGGTGAAAAGCTATGCTAAATTCTAATCTTGTTCTCAACGATTCATGCAGTTGTCACCAAAAATGTGAAGAGAACTGAGTTCCTCTATCAGATACAATACTCTTAGGTACTCCATGCAAACATACATTTCTATTCATATAGATCTTAGCCAATTTAGAACTTGTATAGGTAGTCTTCACGGGTATGAAATGAGACACTTTAGTTAGGCGATCCACAACAACCCATATGGAGTCATATCCAGATCTACTCCTTGGCAGTCCGGTGATAAAATCCATTCCAATCTTATCCCACTTCCAATCAGGTATAGGTAGTGGTTGCAATAGTCCTACCGATTTCTGATGTTCCGCCTTCACTCGACTACACACATCACACAAGGAAATATGTTCCATGATATCTTTCTTTAGATTGTTCCACCAAAATCTTTCATTCACGTCCATGTACATTTTGGTGTTACCTGGATGAATAGAATATGGTGAATTGTGTGCTTCTTGCAGAATCAATTTCCGAAGCTCCGGATCTTGTGGAATGCAGATATGCTTGCCATACCATAAAGTACCTTATTCATCTTCATGGAATCCTTTAGCCTCCCCTTTACTAATTTCACTCTTAATCTCTTCTATTTCCTTGTCCAACTTTTGGGCTTCTTTAATCTTATCCAACAATGTTGGTTGAACTTCCAATGACATGAGATATCCTTCAGGAACTATCTCTAATCTTAGCTCTTTGAATTGAGCACACAAATCATCTGGCAATTCTCCTTTAGTGAGGCCATTCACGTAAACCTTACGGCTTAAAGCATCCGCTACAACATTTGCTTTACCTGGATGGTATTGAAAACTCAAGTCATAGTCCTTGATGAGCTCTAGCCACCTTATTTGTCTCATATTGAGTTCCTTCTGAGTGAAAATATACTTCAAACTCTTGTGAGTTGTGAACACTTCACAAACGCTTTCCCAAAAGATAGTGTCTCCATGTTTTGAGTGCATGGACAACAGAGGCTAACTCTAAGTCACGAGTAGGATAATTCACTTCATGAGTTTTGAGTTGTCTCGAGGCATAAGACACAACTTTACCTTCTTGCATCAATACTCCACCCAATCCTTGGTGAGATGCATCAGAATAGACTTGAAAGTCCTTATCTAAATCTGGCAGACATAAGACTGCTGACACTGGTCTCTTCTTCAATTCTTGGAAACTGATTTCACATCCTTCAGTCTAATTAAACTTCTTCTCTTTCTTCAGTAACTCCGTGATTGGCTTAGGTACTTTTGAAAAATTCTCAATGAACCTTCTATAGTATCCTTCCAAGCCTAGGAAACTACAAACTTCCTTAACTGACTTGGGAGAAATCCATCTTCATTCAACCAAAATTCACACTTACTGAACTTGGCATACAAGTTGTGCTCCCTGAGTTTCTCAAGAATCAAACGCAAATGTTCTTCATGCTCTTCTTGGCTCTTGGAATAGATCAAAATGTCATCGATGAATACGACAACAAAATTGTCAAGAAACTCCATGAACACCTTGTTCATCATGTTCATGAAATGAGCTGGTGCATTTTTCAACCCAAATGGCATCAAGGTATACTCATACAATCCATACCTGGTGGTAAAAGCAGTCTTAGGTATGTCTTGCTCTCTAATCTTTAGCTGAAAATAGCCTGATCGGAGATAAATCTCTGAGAACACACGAGCTCCTTCTGGCTGATCAAATAGATCATTGATTCTAGGTAAATGATACTTGTTCTTTATAGTCACCTCATTGAGTGAACGATAATCTATGCATAACCTTTGACTTCGGTCCTTCTTCTCAACACACAGAACTGGTGCACCCCAAGACAAAGAACTTGGTTGGATAACTCCTTTATGCAACTGTTATCCAAGCTGTTTCTTGAGTTCTTTCAACTCATCAACTGACATCTTGTAGGGTCTCTTTGCTATTGGTCCAGATCCTGGAAGTAAGTCAATCAAAAACTCCACATCTCTATCTGTTGGCATTCCTGGTAATTCCTCTAGAAACACAGCTGGGTACTCCTTCACAACTGCTACACTATCTATGCTAACCCCCTTAAGAGAATTTAGCTTACTCCCTTTAGATTCAATGTTAGACTTGAACCGAATCCGTTTCTTATCTGGGGTTGTGAGTGTAACAGTGCGATTGGCACAATCTATTACTCCTTCACACTTAGTCATCCAGTCCATGCCCAAAATTACATCCAATCCTTGGGAATATAGGATTATCAAACTAACTGGAAACTTATACTTTCCAAATTCTATCACTAGATCATGACATCCAAAATTTACTATCATCTCTCCACCTGGAGAGCTTACTTTAATAGGACATCCAATATTTTTAGTTGGAAGCCCATTTTTATCGACAAATGCTCTTGATATGAATGAATGCGATGCGCCGGTATAAAAAAGAACAAGTGCTAGAAAAGAATTAAGCTTGAACTTACTAGCCATAGCATCAGATTCCTCATAGATTTCCTCCACATTGATGTGGTTCACTTGACCCTTCTGAAAAGTTTGGCTTGTTCGCTCCATCGGCCTTCTTTTCTGGTCATTCATTTGCATAGTGCCCAGTTTTCTTGCACTTTAAGAACTCAACCTGACTGATGTCTCTCTTATCAGGCTGATTTCCATTGCCATTCCCACTGTGATGGCTCTTGTGTCCACTCTTGTAGTTCTTATATCCACCATTGTCATGACTACGGTGGTGCTTGTTATCATAGTGATAGTTACTGTTGTGGGGGCTATTATACTTCCCGTGTTTCTAGGATCCAGAACCTCCACTATCATAACCATGTGAACGCTTGTGTGACGATCCAGAACTATGCTTACCAAAGTGATGATTCCTTTTCCTATTCTCCACCTGTTTCATCTTGCTTTCCAAGATGGTGGCTTTGTCACACAGTGATTGATAAGTTGGGACATATGCAACAGATAGATGCATGCACATCTCATAATTCAGTCCTTCAAGGAATTTTTTCCTTCCTCTTAGCATCAGCGTCAACATCATCTGGTGCATAGCGTGCCAAATTGTTGAACTCCTCAATATATTCTGCCACACTGTGGTGACGTTTCTTAAGGTTGTGGAACTCTTTCTTCTTCAAACGCATCACTCATGATGAGATATGAGCAGTGCGGAATCCATCCTCAAATATTGCCCAAGTCACATCTTTAGTAGGAGTGGTGATATGGAAATTATCCCACCATGTGGCTGCTGGTCCTTCGAGCAGATGTGCTACAAATCTAACCTTTTCCTCATCAGTACAGCCCACAGTGACTAAGTCCTTATTCACAGAACATAGCCAGTCATTGGCTACCATATGATCAGTGGTTCCCGAGAACTTTGTAGGCCTCAACCTCAAAAACCTTGTAAGCATATCAAAGGATGGTGGGTTGTTTTGATTGTTGTTGTTGTTATTTTTGTTATTGTTTTTGTTGGGTTGTTGTTGTTGTTGTTTTTGTTGTTGTTGTTGTTGTTGTTGTTGTTGTTTTGGTTCTGATTCTGATTCTCCATGAACTGGGTCATCATTTGCATCAACTGAGTCTGGGCTGTCATCAGCTGCTGCATCTCATTGCCATTGTTGTTATTGTTGTTAGTGTTAGGATTGGCACGACGGGGAGGCATTTGTGGTTTCGATAAGGATAAGTAATGAGATATAACCCATAGATACTAACATGCACAATACATCACATAGCAACAATCACAAATAAACAAGCAAAAGATAAACTTAGAGTTTAAACAACGTAAACAACAAGTTTTGGAAAAGTAAACACACTAGCAAATCCATCCACATGTTGGATGATCATTGCGACTCGATAAATATAAGGATGATAGATATATAGGTAGCCGAGTAGTCAACACTACTCCACAATGTCGACCTCCTCGTCTACAAGAGAAAGTCCTGTTGTCTCCATTCCTGTCTTGTACTCCTCCACGCTGGTGGTCAAAGCATCGACCTTCACCCGGAGGGCTATCTTCTACGAGCGCAGCCTCTCTATCACTCCATGCCGTGTCTCTAGCTTAAGATCCTTGAGCTCTATCTCGGCCTTCATCTCATTGATCCTCTTGTTCCTATCCCGCACTCTCTTCTATTGGTTCTTGAACCTCTTGTCTTGCTTCTCGAACCTAGCCTCCATCTCCTTGATGATATCATCCTGCTCCACAAAGCCCTTGTCCTTCTCCCTCAACTGAACCTGTAGCTCGTCATTTCTAAGCATGACGTTGGTCCTATTAGTGTCGAGGTGTCAAATGAGGCTCTCTAGGTCCTGAAGATACAAACGCACTGGCTCAATAGTCTCTCTAGTGGAATCGTCATACAACTACAGCCTCTCCCTCCTCGTCACGTCTCCCAAATGGGGGGAAGTAGAGGCCCCTGAGATCGGTGGAGGGACGTCCACAAAGGCGTCCAAGTAGCTCCTGCATGACAACGTCGAGTCCCTTCTCCTTGTCATCGTGTATCAACTTGAAGGCAATATCCTCGGTGTGTGGCTCTGACTGGCGTCCAGGCTGCGAGACTCTAAATCCCCATAGATCCTTCCTCTCAAACTTTGTAAGCTGAAGTCCCTTAATATTAGGGAGGGGGAGATTGAGCACACTAGTGAGCTCCACGATAAGAGAACCAAAACAAGTTCCCTTGAACTCCTTGGCGGTGCTGATAACAAAGCTACCCATCTATTGCATAGAATAGAGAAAAATTAGAAACAACACAAGTAAAGAGAAAAACATAAGATAGTGAACTAAAGTCAAAAGCATACATTCAACAATGAAACACTCAAGTCATGGCATACAATAATCTATCACAAGCACTAAGGTTCAAACATAACTTAGACAAAAATTTTCCATACCACATAGGTTGGTATGATCAAATTAATAACGTGAGAAAATGACAAGTGTGGTGGTCCAACTATTGGAGTACGTCATAATTCTCAATCATAAGATAAGTCTATGATATCTTCCCTTAGACGTTTTATGGCGATCTCTAGGTCTTAGGTACACTTCTTCTCCTCTCTTAGGTCATTTTGAGTGTTGAGCATTCTACACTTGAGTCTTTCACCAAGTTCCTTGATGGCATTCCATGCTGCATTTATTATAGAGTCAAAGAATGACATGTGCATTTCAGAATTGGTGACCATGCAGAATCCCGACTCTTTGTGGTTGTCCTCCTTGCTTTTGTACAAGTGGAGTTGTACCCACAAATACTCTTCTCCTTCATCCATTACTAGAAATCCCTTGTACACGGCTTCACCATGTATTCCCAAGCTAACCATGACATTTTTGAGTGCCTTGGGAAACTCCGTCTGACATTCTAAGGTCATGGTCATGAGTGGTCCCTTCTTGATGGCTTCGTTGATGGCGGCCATCTAAAAATAGAGATAAGAAAGAAGATTAGGAGAGGTTTACGAGAAGAAAAGAGATGAGTGTGGAATTTGCAAAGAGTTGCATTTTTTTCCTACTGCTTTCTTTAGTCTAATCCATCTTAGGGTCAGAATCCTATAGGCAACACAGTTCTCTGATACCATCTGTAAGACCCCAAATTTTAAGGTAAAGGCCCATGTGATTGCAATGCAAGTCCCTGGATCGAATTGCTAGAATCCACAGTTTAAGATGAAGTACACAAATAAAAAGGTCATTTACATAGTCATTCCAGAGATGACATAGTCTTTACAACTCATTATCCCAAGGCTAATACATAGAGTTCATACATAAGTAGATAAATGAAAGTCTTCATCTTCATGTGGCACATGTAAACATGTTGAGTGTAGACTGACAACCCTAGTCTCCATCAGAGTAACCTGCAACATCATAAGTTACAGCCACAGAGGGTCAATACTGTATTGGCAAGTGATACCATTGTAGTATAGAAACACATAATAACTATATGAATTTGGATAAGTGTAGTTTAGGATGGCCTTGCTCAAAGTAAGGTTTTTCTTATTAGTTGAAAACACTAAGTTTTTGTTTGACAAAACTCCCAAGGAACCACCAATAGACATTGGTGAACCTTTACCCATGTTCAACCACAAGTTTTAACTTAGATAAATTGGGATGAGGATATTCTTGATCACTTCAATGTCTTTGTTGCTCAAATTGTACGTTGTCGGGGACAAGACTAAGTACTTAGGTTTTGCCCTCTCGAGAGGTGGTGCACTTTCCCCACAAGACTCGACATGCATCGAGACGAGACATTTCAGAAGCATTCCCTTAGACCACCATGGACGTGTTCCATCCTATCAAACCTACCACCAACTGTCCATCTGGCTAAGTTCTTGCAACCTAGTTGGTCAAGGAAGAGCCCATATGCCATGTGGTTGCACTAGAAGCTTCTCAACACTAAATATCTCAAATCCATTTGTTCCTGGGTGGCCATCCACAAGTGTGATACATAAGGTAAACCATAGACATGGGCCTTGTGTAACCACTCAACACAAGCCAATCTTTCCATTCCACCCAGGTGATTCATTTCACATATTGTTTTATTATTCAAAAACAAAGTCATAGATTTTGCATAACAACATTGTATGAATATTCCACCCTTGTTTTGTACTAGCTAGGCTAAGCATACTAGTATAGAAAGTTTCTTATCTTAGGGAAACTACTAAGACAACATATAAAGGATTTCCCATGGCATAGTAAATACTTAGAAAAAATCTCCATGCAAATCCTACTCAAAATATTTCTAGTGCATAGACAAAATAGTAGGACAAAATATGAAGCATCACTTGCCTTGATAGTTTCGGAAGTAGGAACAATCCTCACAATCACAATCACCACAATCACCAAAATCTACACATAAAATCATAACACCAAATTCACATTCAATATACAAACAAAAATATATATGAATGCATGCAAATGAAATGGAATGGAATGATTTTTATTACACTAAACAAGTCAAACTTAACAATACTGATCACAAAGTAAACTTTCTAAGATCTAAATAAACCAAAATTTACTCTAAAACAATTTTCTGAACATTTTATATAGCCAAAATAAGCATACAAATGGTTCTTTATAAAATACAAATTTTACAGAAGAAAATGGCCAAACCAGGCCATAGATGTGTAGGGTTAAATTTTCTGAATGCATGGATATATTATTTGTAATTTTTGGACAAACAGATCAAAAGTTATGAATTTTACAAGTTAATTCATCTGATAGGATCAAATCTGGATTTTGAAACAAAAACCCAGACAGGCGGCGCCATCTAATTGGCCCGTACCGCTTCACGCGGATCGCATTCATGGGCCGTTAGAGCTAAGTTAGATCGTGCAGCCAGGATTACTCGGTACCGCTTCACTTAAGTGATCTAATCTGCGGCGTTGGATCTAGATCTAAGAGCTCTGGCTGAAGCGACCAAAGTTGGGTGGCGCTGATGGCACTGGCAGCGGTGACGGCACTATCGGTGACACTCCGACGAGTCTATAGGGGGTAGGGGTGGTGCCGATGCTTACCAGAGTCGCGTGGATGCGAGGAATATCAAGGTGGTCGTGGCTTGGACAGGGGCGTACTGACGCGGGCGCGAGAGCTCGTCGGAGTTGGTTCTGGCGTCGGGTCTTCACGAACGGAGATGGGGGCGACAACCTAGTGCGCCAGAGAACAAACGTCATGCATAAGAAGATGCGCAAGACAACAGCGAACTCACTCGCGTGAACCAGAGATCAAGGGGGACACAGGCCTCATCGGAATGGCTCGTCCGAGTTGAGCCGAGCTTCGGACACTCGCAGGTGTTCACGGGGCGACAACCTGGGGAAAGTTTGGACAAACAAATGGCATGAGAAGGTGCAAAAGAGGATGGCGAAGTAGGTTGTGTGAACCAGAAGGCGAGGCGCGCTCGATGCTTACCGTAATCTCTCGCCGGAACCGCTCTATACCGCGGCGGTGCAAGGCGCAATCTGAGGAGCCTGGCGGCGCTTAGTGTGGGCTCGGTGAGGGGAAATGGCCGCATAGGGGTGGTGCTTAAGTAGCCGGATAAGGGGCGGCAATCACACGGTGAATCAACGCAATTTAATCAAATTGAAATCACGGCAAAAACGGCAGGCAACGGCGTGGTCAGCGGCGCGAGATTGAAGACGAAGGAGTCGACGTGGCATGGGGCCTGCGTATCAGCGAAGGGGTGCGGCTCACGCGGGTGAGAAAGAGAGAGGGGGAGGGGGAACCCGGGTGGGCTTGCTGGGCCGAGAGTGGGATTGGGCTAGATAGGTTGCTGCTATTTTTTTCCTTTTGCCCTTTTTCTTTTTTGTTTTGATTTTACAAAAAGGATTTGAATGCCCAATTCAAATATGTTTGAATTCAAACCTACACCAAAATTTTGCATGGTGTTCCTAGTATTCAAAAGTGTGCCAAACACATACATTCACTCAAAAATTATTTTGAGGTCATAAAATAAAATAAAAACCATGCCCCATACATATATAATAAAATGGGTAGAAATATGGTTTTATTTAGGGTTTAGCTTTGAAAATTTTTGTGCAAGTATAAAATGCCATGATGATATGAATGCAATGACATGACTTTGTATTTGATGAAATTTGGGATTTTACAAGAAGCCCACAAGGGTCACCTATATAAGAGAGGGTGGGGCGAGCTGACAAGGGTTGAGCATTTTCCACCCAGCCGCCACTCCTCATGCATGTGTTGCATGCGCGGACCTAGCAGTTCGGTTTCTGACGCTTCCACCCCATACGTGTGGATACCTCGGAGGTGTTGCATCTATGGCACTTGGACGAGCCGCGCAAGGGGAGATATTCGTGGGACGAGGACGAGGAGGAGACATAGAACATCTATACTGACTCGACGCGCTTCATCAATTCCACAACTACGCCTCTAGTGGTAATCCCGAGATCTATGACAACCGCAATCCTGGTTTACGCGGTAGAAATTTTTGATTTGCACTAGTGTAGCCTACCTGCATCCCTTCAGTGGTATTAGAGACGATGCTATTCAGTTATAGGTTCGGGATGTTTGCATATGGTGATATGCAGATTGATATGAACGATGTGATCGTTTATATGTAGATGGTTCAGGATTGATCTGCTATCATGATTCTGAGGTCGTCGAACGACTTACCCCTACCTGTCTGTTTCCGCCATCAGGGTAGACAGTGACATATAAATCCTGTTGAAACACGCCAAGATCAATATGATTGATCAAATCAGAACCTAGATCTAAAATCGATGTACCGCGAGGGGCGCTGACCCTTCGAACCCCGCAGGGGAGACCCCCTAGACCCCTAACTAGGTGCTGCGATTTCACATGATCCGGTAAAATGCGATTCTATGAATAACTTGTTTTTGCAGGATGTATGTGATCAGTATGGCCCATATATGTATGTGATGCATGTATGTATTTCTGTTTGTCGTGAGTACGGCAACATGGCTAGAGCCATATGTGTTGTCATTTATTGTAATGGCCTGCATGCCAACTTGTGATGATCCCAATACTATGTAATTTGGATTAATAGCTGTTAGGAGTAATAGCTTTTACTAGTTCTTGGAGGACTCATCGCTTGGAGGATGGCTCACATGGAACATGAAGATGGATATCATCATGGTGGATAGGTTCTATGGCAATGGAGATCACCATGATAAAATGGGGCATACTATGTCACATCTATGTGAATGTTATCCTTATGCATTTTAATACTATGCATACTTATATTATAGAAGTATAATGATCCCTCCCAAAGTTTAAGTTAAATCATGCCCTCCCAACCAAACCTTGAACCATCCTATGCCCTGTACAATCGTTGGTGGGCCTATGAAATTAGGGTGCCGCGGTATTCCTTGGCTGGATGGGTTTGTATCGGGTACCTACACGCATAAGTGTTGGTACACTTGACAAGGTCATCTTAACAGTTAAGGACCTTGGGGCATAAAGGTTGGGCGCATAGTTTAGACATAGAGATGTCACCCAACAACAAGAGTCATATGTGATATGATTAGCAATAGTTTCTTACCGATTTACCTTGTCTTCTAGTAGTGATGCTAAAGCTCACAAGTCGACTTGTTAATTGTTGATCTTGAATCACTTAGTATCAATAGAGAGATATCGATTTAAGTGGGAGTATATGATATTAAATTATTTAATATGTTTTACTCTTTTCATGGTTAGATGGCTTAGTATTTTGCATGTTTTCTGTTGTAGATCAATGGCACCGAACACTGCATCATTTTTTCTTTACGTTCGATTCTTGACAAAGATAAACTAAATGGAACAAACTATTCGGACTGGGTCTTTAACCTAAGAATTGTTCTCATGTCTGATAAAAAGGAAATGGTTCTGGGTACCCCAATCACCGATGAACCTGTTGATAATGCAACTGCTTCCCTTAAGAATCCCTACAAGAGAGCATGTGATGATTCTCTTGAGGTTAGTTGTCTTATGCTTGCATGCATGGAACCTGAACTCCAAAAGAAGTTTGAGGATCAGGAAGCGTATGATATGATCGTTGCGCTTAGGGACATGTTCTAGAATCAGGCAAGGACTAAGAGGTACAATGTCGCCAAGTCCTTTGTGGAATGCAAGCTGGCTGATGGAGCAGGTGTAGGCCCCCATGTGATCAAAATGGTTGGTTACAGTCAGACATTGGAAAGCTTGGTTTTCCACTAGGCCAAGAGTTGGCTACTGATTTCATTTTGGCGTCTCTTCCATCTAGCTATGGGCAGTTCATTTCGAACTACCATATGCATGGGGTGTAGAAGGGCCTTAATGAGTTATGTGGGATGCTAAAAACAGCAGAAAGTGACATGAAGAAGTGTGCAGGGCATACCCATGTGATGGTTGTGCAGAACAAATCTAGCATTAAGAAAAAGGGTACTTCTTGGTCGAAGAAGAAGGGCAAGGCAAAGGATACGATCCCTAAGCCTACACCCAAGCAAAAGGCTGGACCTGCAGATGACACTTAGTGCTTCTTTTGTCATGAACATGGCCAGTGGAAGAGAAACTGCAGCAAGTACCAGGCTTCTTTGAAGAAGAGTGGAAGTAAGTGTACTTCCCACTCGGATATGCTTGTTGTAAATGTTGTGGACATTCTTCTTGTCGATTCCTATGTTACCACTTGGGTATTTGATACCGGATCGGTTGCTCAAATTTGCAATTCGATGCTGATGGGGATATGCCTACCGGGATATGCCCAGCAGGACGTTTCCTATTGGCCCAAGCCGCCAGCGAGTGGGCGTGCAGGACGGCGACTGGAAGCTGGAGTCCCAGAAGCATAGTTAGGCCCAGTCGGAATAGGTCAAAGAACCTCCGAATCCTTAACTAATTTGGTTGTAATCTGTAAACCCTAGCGAGGTGAGCCTATATAAACCTCCCTGGGTACGCATAGAGGATATGTTCCATCATACACCCAAGCGACTCGCCGCCTAGTCGTCGAGCTCACCCCTTGTACTCTCGCCATAATACAATCTAGCAGGAGTAGGTCTTTACCCTCGGGGGGCCGAACCTGGGTAAACCCTTGTGTTTTCGCCCTCATCTCACTCCGCGGATGGCTAGCCGCCCTTTCCCCATGTTCTACTACTCGCTGCCGATTGCAGCATCTGCCGTGGTCATTCCCACGATAGTGGCGCCCACCGTGGGGCCTGGCCGGTGTTCTGCGGCGAGATCCAATCTGCCCATCAATGAGTCGATCGCCACCGGACGCATGATCGCGATCGGCAAGATGCTCCAGATCTTGCCAAGCAGCTACGTCCCGGCGGCATGACCCGTCACACATAGCGTGATCCTGCCGGTCGGCACGATCAGCCTCTTCGTCGGTCTCACCGACATCATCGTCTCGGAGGACTCGGCTCGCATCCACAAGTCGCCGCCACGCGACCGGCTCTCTGAGAGCCAGGTCCGCACGATTCACCGCCTCGCCTCCAAGTACGACTCGGCCCGCAGGCCGCCAGATCCATTGTCGCCGCATCGCCCGCAGGCTCCATCACCCAGGTCTCCAACGTCGGAGATTTCGAGGACCCCTCCATCCTTGGGATATTCGACTTCGACTCCGGGTCGGAGAACTCCGCCGACCTCCATGACGGAACCGGTCGCCACGCCGCGACCTACATGGCGACTGGCGCCGATCCCCCGGAAGACTCCTTCTCCACGCCGATCCAACCAAACGCGGCGGCAAAGGAGGTCAAGGAACTCCGCCTGCGGCTGGCGGAGGAAGTCTGCAAGGAGCAAGCCGAGCGCAAAAAATTTCGCCTCGAGCAGGCGATAGCGCAGGAGTTGTCGCGCTATCACCAACTTCGAATCTGGTCACACCTGAACCCTACCATCCAGGGGCGCGCCTGAACTTCGACGACGAGAACGACCCGACTTGCGTGGATGAGCGCGCGATCTGTGAGAATGCGCCGCCATTAGGAAGCGCTCGACCCCCACCAGGGGCGACGGCCAACGGCGCCCCACCACCACCCAACCGCGCGCCCCCTAGGGACCAACCAAGGATCATGGTCTCCTCACGAGAGCGAGACGCGAACGGCCTCCCGCTGTTCTCCACCCCAATGGACAATGTCGTCGTGAGCCGAGATGCAGTCGACAACATCCAAGTCACCGGCGAAGGCGCCCTGCAGATCCAGTACGCCAAGGCTCTACTCGCCAAAGCAGTTGAGCAACAAAATGCGGGCGCCGACTCACAGGGTCGGATGTACTCGCGTTCATCAGGCAGTAGGGCAGCCTCGAGCGGCCGCCCCATTGCGGTGAATACCCTCAACTTCCCACCACCCGAGCCCCTGCAACTCCAACACCGACACGCGAACGCGGCACTCTCCACCAACGACCCACGGCCGGCGAACAACTTCGTCGCCACCAACGGGTAGCCCATCAATGCACGCCCCCACATCATCAACAACCAGAGCTGGCGCGCACGCCAGCCTGAAGACCTGCGGCACACCCTCACCAACCGCCGCGACAGCGAACCTAGGGGATCGCTGAGACGAGTCGGATCCCAGTGCTTCGGACCGATAATCTGAGGCGAAAGATACCCGACGAACTTCAAAGCGCCGAAGGAAATAGAGAAGTACGACCCCTCGTACGATCTGTCCGTGTGGCTGGACACTTACCTCATGGCGATGGGGATTGCCGGCCACACCGATCTACTCGCTGCCCGCTACCTCCCCTGATGATGGAGGGAGCGTGCAGGCAGTGGATTAACACCCTCCCCGCGGATAGCATCGACTTCTGGGAGGAAATGTGTGATGCCTTCGTCAGGCACTTCGAGGGCTCATACACACGCGCCACCACCATTGAGGACCTGGAGCGATGCGTCCAGGGACCCCGGGAGTCGACCCGCAGTTGGGTCCAACGGTGGCAAGATCTGTGGTATAACGCGGCCGAAATCCACCCGGACACCGCGATCCACTGCTTCAAGTCCTCGTGCCGCTATGAGCCCATGGTCTCCAAGCTCAAGTGAGTGCACAGAACACTCGACAACATACCGGACCTCCTAGAGATCACAAAGAAGTACGCGGAGGAGGACCCAAACCAAGAAACCGACGACGAGTCGGAAGGACATCGCCACACGAGAGGCCACGAAATCGGGAGGCGACCTGAGTTACTCTACAGCAACACTCACCTCACCGGTAAACGCCACGGTGACGGGCGAGTCGACTTTGTCGCCAACGCCGGATACGCGTCGCGCGAACCCAAGAGCTTTCGCCGCGACGGAGGACAGCGCCGCGACGGTGGCAACTACAAGGCAAAGCCGTGGTTCGATCCCACGGCCCTTCTCAACCAACCCTGTGTTCACAGGCTTCAACACGAAGTGCGAGAAGAAGGTCAGTGCCCACGCTGTCGCCGTCAACGCGGTGTCCCAGATAGACATCCCCCAGTTCCTCAACTGGTCTGAGCAACCAATCACCTGGAGCCGCGAGGACCACTCGCCGCGGATCGAATATCCGGGCCGAGTCGTCCTAGTGGTCAATCCCAATGTGGGAGACTACTGGCTCCCCAAAACACTGATGGACGGCGGCAGCTCCATCAACATCCTGTACCTAGACACGTTCAGACGACTGCGGCTCCCACAGTCGATGATCGAGACGACCTACACCACCTTCCATGGCATCGTCCCGGGTCGGAAGGTGTAACCGATTGGCAAGGTGACGCTGCTAGTCACCTTCGACACACCAGCAAACTTCCGAACTGAGCGGATCGTCTTCGAGCTGGTGCCCTTCAACAGCCCCTACCACTGCGTCCTGGGGCGCCAGGCATTCGCCAAATTCATGGCAGCGCCCCACTACGCGTACAACGCGATGAAGCTACCTGGGCCATGCGGCATCATCACTGTCCATGGAGACCACGACATGGCCGCAGAATGCGAGGCCAAAGGCGCCGAACTCGTTGACGTCGTCATCGCGGCGGAGGCCAACCATGCCGAGGATCTCGCCAAGTACGCGAGCGGGGTCAACAGCGATGACCACACAATACTCAAGAAGCCCAATTCGGAAGGTGGAACTCCACAGCCTTCGAGGCAATGACACACACCCGCACCATCGAGCTGGTCCCAGGAGACTCCAGCCAGACGGTGACGATCGGAACGGGCATGAGCCCAGCATAGGAAGGCGCGCTCATCGAGTTCCTCCGTGAGAATAGGGACATCTTTGCATGGAAGCCATCCGACATGCCTGGTGTCCCGAGGGAACTCGCTGAGCACAAACTCAACACCGACCCCAAAGTGCGACCTGTCAAGCAGTCGCTGCGGCCCTTCAATGAAGAGCGCCGACGAGCCATCGCCGAGGAGGTGCAGCGTCTACTCGTTGCAGGCTTCATTCGGCTAATCAAGTACTGCAAGTGGCTGGCAAACCCAGTCCTGGTCGAGAATAAAAATGGGACCTGGAGAATGTGTATCGATTGCACAAATTTAAACAACGCCTGCCCAAAGGAGCAATTCGTCCTCCCACAGATCGACCAAATCATCGACTCTACCGCGGGCTCGGAGGCGCTATGCTTACTCGACGCCTACTCTGGCTACAACCAGATCAAAATGGCCGTCGAGGACAAAGAGAAGACGGCGTTCATCACGCCATTCAGAGCCTTCTGCTACACTGCCTTGACCTTCGACCTCAAAAACGCCGGAGCGACCTACCAGCGGTGCATGCAGGAGTGCCATGCGAGCCAAATTGGCCACAATATCCACGTCTACATCGACGACGTGGTGGTGAAATCCACTCGCCACGACGATCTACTCGTCGACCTGGCGGAAACCTTCGCCAACCTGCGAAGGTACAAGATAAAGCTAAACCTAGGAAATTGCACCTTTGGTGTACCAACTGGACAGCTACTGGGATACGTTGTTTCCAAGCGCGGGATCGAGGCGAACCCCGCCAAGATCATCACGATCGCCCGACTCGGCAGACCCGAGTGCCTGCGCGACGTCCAGAAGCTAGCCGGGCGAGTCGCGACTCTCAGTCGCTTCATCCCTCGGTTTGGAGAAAAGGCGATGCCCCTTTATCCCCTAATGCGAAAGAACCCCACATTCCAGTGGGACAAGGAGGCAGAAGACACGCTCCACGCTCTCAAGAAGGTGCTACTCGCAGCACAGCTACTCGTCGCCCCCGTCGACAAGGAACCCATGCTGGTCTATGTCGCGGCTTCCAAGCGCGTCGTCAGCGCTGTCATGGTCGTCGAACAACAAGAGGAAGGGAAGGAAAGCCCGATGCAGTGACCCATATACTACATCAGCGAAGTCCTCACCGAGTCGCGCTAGCACTACCCGCAGTACCAGAAATTGGTATACGTGGTCTTCAGAGCACAGCGGCGACTGCCGCACTACATCCAGGATCACCCAATAACAGTCGTCTCCTCAGCACCATTGCAGGACATCATCCGCAACCGCGTGGCGACCGGGCGAGTCGCCAAGTGGGCCGTCGAGGTCGTCGTCCAAAACATCAAGTACGAGCCGCGCAAGGCGATTAAGTCGCAGGCTCTCGCAGACTTCCTCGCCGATTGGGAGGAGGCCCAGCAGCCAGAGAAGCTGACATACCTCCATTACTGGAGCCTACACTTCGACGGCTCCAAGAATGCAGACGGTACGGGAGCGGGGATCGTGCTGACATCTACGAAGGGCGACAAGCTCCGCTACGTCCTCTACCTCGACTTCACCCCTGCACCAACAACATGGCCAAGTACGAGGCGCTACTCCATGGCATGCGAGCAGCCATGGAGATGAACATCAATAGCCTGCGTTGCTACGGATACTCCAACCTCGTCGCCGGGCAAGTTACCGGCACCTGCGACGCCGTCTCCCCCACCATGGCGGCATACCGCCAAGCAGTGGACCAGCTGGGTGGACACTTTGCAGGCTACTCCGTCGAGTGGATCGACATGCGGAAGAACGAGGAGGCCGATGCACTCTCTCGCATCGGCTCGGCTCGACTCGCACCACCCACTGGGGTCTTCCTCGACACCATCACCAAACCCTCCGTGTCTCCCCCAAGGGAGATCGACATCGGAATCCCGTTGCAACCAGAAGCAGCCCTAGTTACACTAATCGCCGAGCCAAGCGACTGGACCACGCCATATGTCGCTTACTTGGAGGGAGGCACCCTACCCGCGTACGAAACGGAGGCCCGGATGATAGCACGCCGCTGCAAGTCCTTCATCATCATCAACGGCGACCTCCACAAGCGCAGCATGACCGACGTGTTCCAACGCTGCGTCCAACCCGCTGAAGGATGCAAAATCCTCCAAGACATCCATTCCGGTGACTGCGGCCACCACGCCGGCGCCCGCTCTCTAGTCGCAAAGGCCATGCGACACGGCTTCTACTGGCTCACCGCACACGCAGACACTGTCGACATTGTCCAGCGGTGTGTCGGATGCCAGAAATACGCCAACCAGACTCACGTGCCGAGCTTGGCGCTCAAGACAATCCCCATCACCTAGCCGTTTGCCGTGTGGGGCATGGACATGGTAGGCCCCTTCAAGAAGGCCCCCTATGGCTTCACCCACCTCCTAGTCACAGTCAACAAATTCACAAAATGGGTGGAGGCCAAGCTAGTCCGCAAGTGCGACGGGAAGACCGCCACCAAGTTCCTACGCGAGCTCATCTATCGCTACGGGTTCCCAAACAGCATTGTCAACACCCGGATTTTTAATCCCAGATGCCTGTTATGCCATACATCGCAATCCCAGGTTACCAATTTTGCGAGACATAACAGATTTGGATACCACATTACATCATCCATTACAAACCATACATAAGGTCTTACACAAATAAGTATCTCGTGATCCAGTTCTTAATACAACTCAAGCAGCGGAAATACGTAATAATAACGGTAGCGTAGGCGAAGCTCCATCTTCGGGGTCACAGGCAATGCTGATGATGGGATATGATCCTAGTTGTCGTAACCTTCCTAGGGTTCATCCTCCTGGTACTCCTCTTCATAGTCTGGCCACGGGAATAGCCAGGGACAAAGCCATGAGTACTCTTTAAGTACTCGCAAACTAATACTAACAAGTGAAGGGGTTTTTTGTAGTAGGACACTAAGCTCTAGGGTTGTTTTGCAAAAAGCTAGATTTACCTCTACTAAGTTCAGAAGCAAAGAATGCTAGTTGAAGTTTTATAACACCTAAGTGGGAACTTGTATTTCATATCACAACTCTGTTGTGGTCAAGTCAAAATCTCAGTCCATTTCACAAGTCATTTTGAAAACATATAACGGGGGAATAGTATGGCCACTCCAACAGTCCATAACCGCGAACGCGGCTATTCGAATAGTTTGACACTCTGAAGAGATTGTACACTTTCACCACAACATTCGAAACATCCGTCAGGAACAAATCCTGAATTCACCATACTCAGTATGCGGATAATAATTCCTAACCTTTCAATTACACGCCCTAGTATAAGCACCTCTCCTGTGAGTTTGGCCTCCCAACGATGACCAACTGTCATCTTGGGTACTGCACAGGGGGACAATCTTCACAAGGTAGCCTCAGCTCAGACCTTGGCCGTGAGGGAACTAATACTAAGGTATATAAGTTTCTAGTCAAGCCCTACCCAATTTTCGGGTATTTTGGTTATACGGTAAAATTGGAATGGTATCGCATCCAGACAACCATCAGTTTTATAAAGGGCTAAGGCTCATGCCTCAACATTTTCATCACCAAAAATCATCTGGTGTACGGAAACACATGTCAAAACATCTTAATAGAATGATCCATCATTCCAAGGTTTTCATAACCATTTTTCCACCAAGTATTCCCATCTAAAGTTGATCAAGTTTTATGCTTAGCACCAACATCTACAAGTGGGGGTAAGTACTAATGAGGGGTGGTAAACTAGTGGAGTTTAACTAAGTTCAATCTCATGCCTTAGGATGACATAAATATTTTCTAGCTTAGGCCAAGTTTTATGCTCTTTATGCAACCTTCAATTATCTTTCTAGAATGTACAAATTCACTTAAGTAAGCTCTAAGTAATAGCTTTGATAAAGAAATAAAGTATAAAGCTTGTCAGTAAAACTAGGAATGGGGTTATCAAGTGGGTATGATCACATATGCTTAAGGCATATAGTTGGCATGGTAACAAGCAAGTATTTAATTGCATAGGTCAACTTGATTAGTAAGGATTGCTAAAGTAGAGTATCTTGCAAGTGTTAGCTTGCACCATCAACTAGTAGTATTAGGCTTGCATCAGTGTCAATATAAGCTTGCCTTGTGCAGAGCAGTGGTTGAAGTTCTCCTCGGCTTCTTCTTCGTAGTATCCTCCTTCCTCCTCGTATCCTTGGTCGGTACTAGCGTCTATGAATAAATACGAGGTACACAATCACCAAACAACACTTAACTGTTTTCAATCATCACACAAAAGGGTCCTATAGATGATCTAGCATCATCACTAACATTACAAGCACTTGACTTAATGATTTTATTTTTAGAAAAGTAATTCCTACTCATTAAAAAACTACTTAAGATTTAATATTCTCCAAACCAAACATGGGATCATGTTGACACATGTCATCACCACACATTTCAGTACATGGGAATGTGATTTAAAGTGGTGTCACAATTTAATACGATTTAACCTTTTTATTTTAAATAAAATAAGTGACTAGAAATGCCTATGTGGAATTATTTTATTACTTGAACATTATTTCTGTAAGTAAGCCCATATATTTTGATATATTCTGAAAGGTATGATCAAATGTGATTTTTGAGATTTGGAATCAACTAAAAAGCTATTATAGTTTAAATTTGAAAAATGTTTGAATATAGAAAAGCTTCTGCCTTGTTATTTTTACCAAGGTTGATCTATAGATTCAAATGATTTGAATCCAACGGGCTTGGATTAAGCATTTCAAAACCTTTATAACAAAATTGGTTTCATTCAATTTGGTTCACTGAATCGAGCTGGGTTGATTTTTGAAATTGGGTACAGAACTAAGTTTGAATGAAAATGGAAAAATCCAAATACAAACGACTGGGCTGCGAGGGAACTGCTAATGGGCCGGCCTGTTACGCATAGCGCTTGCACGGGCTGGTTAAGTTGCTGTCCCCACGCGTCAGCGAGACGGGGGGGTGCGAAGCGGTACGGGGCAACATGGTGCGTTGGATCTAGTTCTAATCCAAAGGCTCTGGTTCATCGTCCACGTCGGGCAGCGCCGGCGAGACAGAACCCTAACGCGGCAGGTGGGGGTCGTAGGGGGCTCACCGGGGCTCAGGCGAGGGTCGGCGAGGCGGGCGAACGACAAAGTCGATGACGGCGAACCTCCTGGTACCGACATCTTCTCCTAGGGCGCCTCCAATCGGTGGCTTCCTTCTTCTCCAACAGCGGCGGGCTCCGGCCAAATTCCGGCGATGCGCTGCTCGCCTTGCTCTGGGAACGGGGTGGAAATATCAGTGAGGAGAGGGGAGTGGAATGGTGTGAATAAATCGAGCGGGGGAGGCCTCTATTTATAGTGGCGAGATGGGACCGACGGGCGCAAGCTGAGCTCATCGTGGTCGACGGCACAAAGGGCTATCGGCCTGGGCGACGGTAGTGGCGGTGTTGTGCTCCCTGGGAAGCTCAACAGCGTGGTGGCGAGGCGTGGGGCAGTGCTGATCGGTCGGAACGCTGCGGTGCTCTAAGCATGCCCGACAGGAGTTTTGATGGCGCATAGCGCGCGTGGTCCGCGCGGCGGCGAACGGGCAAGTCTGCGGGGTTGCTGGGACGGTGGTGATCACGTATGCATGCGGCGAGGGCGGCGCGCGGTCTGTGGGCGTCTGTCGAGTGTGGAGCACGGGGCACGCTCTCTACATGGTTGAAGAGAAGGTTGGCATGGTCTGTGCGTGTGGTCCAGGGGCTGGCATCGCTCGCGGCTGGGACAAGGAGTGGCGGTAGGGTGCTGGCTTGCTCCCAGACATGTTGGCTAGTCTTGGTGCTCCTCCTAGCTCGCTGTCGACATGTGGGTGGCAAGGTGAGGCTCGGCCTGCTCACCATTGATGACAATGGCCAGCTTAGTGTGGTGCTAGAGATTAGTTTAGGTTGTTAGATGATCTACTAAGGCTAGTGGTGTCAGAGAGGGAACAAGTTAGGCCCAAAACACTGCACACTATAGTGTTTTAATTTTGTTTGATTTGAATCAGCAAGGTGTTTGATGAAATTGCCGCATGAATTCAAGTTTTGAATTTTGAAAAGATTTTTGGTGGGCATCCTAGGCATGTGCTGGTGAGTCCGTAGATGCTTGCGTTTCAAAGTTGAGCTTGTTTGAGTGGTTTTTGAAAAAGTGGGATCTTCCCATATGATATAGATTCAATTTTAAATTTTCATTTAAACTATGCATTTGAATGTTTCTGGATGATCACAAGGTGGGCCTTGATACTTTGGTATGAGTACTATCAAGGGGTGCAAAGATCCAAACAAGTTACTGTTAAGTTCTGAAAGTTAGAGATAGCCAAAGTAGGCATGGGAGTTAATTTGGCAAAAGTGACCATTCACTTAATTTGTTTGTTTTGATTTATTTGTCTTTGGGAAAAGTTTGGGAAATGTTTAGTTGATGTTTATTTCACCTAAGAATCATTTTACAAGCAAAGTAACACACAAGCAAGGTAATTCAAAAGAATTCAAATTGGAATGCCTACACACATGCATGCTTTCATATTTTTATTTAGAAAAGTTTTTGTTAACCCTAATTTTGATGATTAGAGTTTGATGATTCTAGTTTAATATTTTTGGGATGTTACAAACCTTCCCCCCTTAAACAAAATCTCGTCCCGAGATTTGAAAAAGGACGAAAAAGATTACCTAGGATTTGAAGAGATCGGGAAACTCCGTCCTGATGTGATCTTCATGCTCCCAGGTAGCTTCCTCTTCCGTGTGGTTGCTCCATTGAATTTTGAGAAACTTGATGCTTCGGGTTCTGGTAGTTCGGAAAGCTTCTTCCAAAATATGGATGGGTACTTCAGGATAGGTCAGGTCATCGTTGATCTCTATGGTCCGGTGATCGATATTCTTGAACACTTCAGCCTTCTCTGGAACTTCAAGACACTTGCGAAGTAATGAGATATGGAACACATTGTGCACGGCTAACATCTCTTCGGGTAGTTCCAATTGATACGACACTTCTCCTCGACGGTTCAAAATCTTGATGGGTCTGATATATCTGGGGGCTAACTTTCCTTTGAGTTGGAAACGATGCATTCCCTTCAATGGCGACACTTTCAAATATACAAAATCTCCTATGTTGAAGGCGAGGTCTCGACGTATCTTGTCGGCGTAACTCTTCTGTCTGGACTGGGCGGTCTTGAGGTCCTCATGAATCTTGTGAACCTTCTCTTCTACTTCTCGTATGATATCGGGTCCAAAAATCTGACTCTCTCCTACTTCCGACCAGTTCAAAGGGGTGTGACACTTTCTTCCGTACATAAATTCAAATGGGGCCATTTGCAAACTAGCTTGATAACTATTGTTGTATGAAAATTCTGCGAACGGCAGACAGTCTTCCCACTTAGATCCATATTCTAACACACATGCTCTCAGCATATCTTCGAGTATTTTGTTTACTCGCTCCGTTTGTTCGTCGGTCTGAGGGTGATAAGAGGTACTGAAATCTAGTCGGGTTCCTAAACCTTCTTGGACTTTCTTCCAGAATCTCGAGGTAAATTGAGTTCCTCGATCCGATACGATGTTCTTGGGGACTCCATGCAAACTAACGATTCTAGCGATGTATAACTCCGCTAGCTTCGAACTCTGATATGTGGTCTTGACGGGTAAGAAATGGGCGATTTTGGACAATCTGTCCACTATGACCCAGATAGAGTCATTTCCACTACTAGAAGTAGGCAGTCCGGTGATAAAGTCCATTCCAACGGAATCCCATTTCCATTCCGGAATCTGTAATGGTTGCAACAATCCAGCGGGTCTTTGATGTCTGGCCTTGACTTGCTGATATATCACACTTGGCGATATAGCTTCCAATTTCTCTCTTCATCTTATGCCACCAAAATTGCTCATTCAAATGTTGATACATCTTAGTTCCTCTGGGGTGGATAGAATAAAGAGTATCATGAGCTTCCTTCAGAATAACTTATTTCAACTCAGAATCTGCTGGTACACAAAGACGTCCTTTGTAACACAAAACTCCTTCTTCATCTTTGGTAAATCCGGGTACTTTACCTGTACCGATACGACGCTTGATTCCGTCAATACTAGCATTTCCTTTCTGCGCCTCTTTGATCTGGCTGATCAAAGTGGGTTGAAGTTTTATGCTAGCCAAAAATCCTTCACTTACTAATTCCATTCGAAAATCTTCCATCTCTTTGTGCAAGCTTGGTTGCTCCTTCAAAATCATGGAGTTCAAGCGGCACGGCAATCTGCTAAGAGCATCTGCTACCACATTGGCTTTACCGGGGTGATAGTGAATGTCCATATCGTAATCCTTGATTAGCTCAGTCCATCTTCTCTGTCTCATATTCAGCTCCTTCTGAGTGAATATATACTTCTGGCTCTTGCGATCCGAATAAATCTCACAACGATTTCCCATCAGGTAATGCCTCCATGTCTTCAGGGCTAGAACTACGGTTGCGAGTTCGAGGTCATGGGTTGGGTAATTTTGCTCATGTTGTTTCAATTGTCGAGATAGATAAGAGATAACTTTGCTTTCTTGCATTAGCACACATCCGAGACCGATCTTGTATGCATCACAATACACGTCAAAGGGCTTTGTGATATCCGGCATGATTAAGATTGGGGCTGATATCAATCTCCTCTTGAGTTCTTGACAACTCGCTTCACATTTGTCGGTCCATTCAAACTTCTTGTTCTTCTTCAGCAATTGGGTCATGGGTCTGGCAATACTCGAGAATCCTTCTACGAACTTGCGGTAATATCCCGCCAATCCGAGAAATGCACGAACTTGGGTTTGAGTGGTTGGGGCTTGCCAATCTTCGACATCTTTCACCTTTGCAGGGTCAACGGCAATTCCTCCGGCTGAGACAATGTGGCCGAGGAATCCTACTTCCTGTAACCAGAATTCACATTTGCTAAACTTGGCATACAATTGATGCTCTCTAAGGGTTCCAAGAATGGTCCTTAGGTGTAGCTCATGTTCTTCTTATGATTTGGAATAAATCAGAATGTCGTTGATGAAAACAACTACGAACTTATCTAGGAAGTCCATAAAAATCTTATTCATGAGATTCATGAAATAAGCGGGGCCATTGGTTAATCCAAAAGACATGACGGTATACTCGTATAATTCATATCTGGTGGTAAAGGCAGTCTTGGGAATATCCTCTGCGCGAATCTTGAGTTGATGATAGCCGGTTCTAAGATCAATCTTAGAAAACACTTTGGCACTGGTCAACTGATCAAACAAATCTTCTATCTTGGGCAAGGGATACTTGTTCTTGATGGTGACATCATTCAACTTCCGATAATCCGTACACAGACGGTTACATCCATCCTTCTTGTCCACAAATAAGACAGGGGATCTCCATGGTGACACACTTGGTTGAATTAATCCAATTTCCAGCATGGAATCCAGTTGCTTCTTCAGTTCTGCTAGTTCTGACGAGTTCATACTATAGGGTCTCTAGGCTATGGGTCATGTTCCGAGGATTAGTTCAATGATAAACTCGATATCCCGATCTGGGGGCATACCGGGCAAAACATCGGGAAATACATCGGGGTATTCACAGACTATCCGGACTTAGTCAATGGTAGGTTGGGCTATACTCTTGTTGCACTTGAATTGACGAGGTAAGGTTTCAGATATATGCTCTACTGATATTCCGGCGGTACTGGTCATGGTTATGGCTTTCTTGGCATAGTCAATCAATCCTTTATGTTTGGACATCCAATCCATTCCTAGTACTACTTCCAAACCTTTAGTTCCGAGTACTATCAGAATAGCCTAAAAGTCTATGCCATGTATTCAGATAGGGACGGCTTTGCAAATTTTCCTAGCCTTGGTGGTTGATCCGGGGATTTGAATGATCATAACATGCTTCAGTTTGGTTGGTTGGATTTTACTAGTGCATGCAAATTCTTCGGTGACAAATGAGTGCGATGCACCAGAATCAAACAACACTCGAGCAAGTAATAAATTAACAGAAAACATACCCAGCACGACGTCTGGCGCTTCCTGAGATTCTTCAGCATGCATGAGAAAAAGACGGCCGTTGCGGTTGAGCGAATTCCCTGTGGCAAATCTTCTTCCTGGCTGAACACGACGCTGCTGCTGAGCTGGGGCATTGGCATTGGGGGCTGCGGCATTCTTCTTGTTGGGGCACTCGTTGGAGTAGTGACCCTTATTTCCACAGTCATAACAAGTCACTTGCGACTTGTCCTTTGCTGCAACAGGCACAACATTGCTTCCAGTCCTCGGTGCAGTGTTGGTGTTGGCGGTAGCATTGTTGTTGTTGAAATTGGGTGGGGCATGGTTGAAATTGCTAGAGTTGCCGGGGTTGTTGTGATTTCCTCCGGGCCTAGGGTTTCCACGGTTTGGATAGGTCGGACGGTTCATTGGGGGTCTGTTGGTTCTCGGGGCAAATCTGGAGATGGGTTAGGGCGATACTTTGGGGTCTGATGGGTTTCTGGCTGATGCATCATGCGGCGCTTGCAGTTCTCATTGGCTTGGTTGATCTTTCCTTCCATCTGGATGGCAGAAGCGACCAAGGCTTCAATATCAGCAAAGGGGATATTGACTAACACAGTCTGCATCTCATCGTGCAGACCATTCAAGAATCTCTCCTTCTTCTTGGCTTCAGTGTCGATCTCATCCGGGGCATACCTAGATAATGACAAGAATTTGCCACGGTATTCCACTACGGTCATCCTTCCTTGCTTCAGTTCTCTGAACTCATCTCTCATTCTCTTGATCAAACCCGGTGGCACATGGGTTCTGCTGAACTTGACCTTGAATTCCTCCCAGGTCATCATCTGTCCTCCGGTCATCGCACGAACGCTGTTCCACCATGCTCTTGCATCTCCGGCTAGATAATGGGTGGCAAACAAAACTTTCTCGTTAGCTTCCACTCCGGCGACTTCTAGGTTGTTTTCCATGGTTTGCAGCCAGTCATCGGCATCTAGGGGCTCTTCTGACTTACTGGAAACAGGTGGGTTCGTGTTCTGGAAATTCCTGAGCTTAGATCCATGGTTGTCCTGATTTCCGTAGCCTTGATTGTTCTGGGCTAGCTGAGCTATCTGTTGAAGGGTGGATAGGTTGGCTTGATGTTTGGCTCTTTCAGCTTCGCGGTCAGAAACCAACATTTGCAGGATCTGCAACATCGGGTCCGGGGATGAACCACTTCCTCCGCGAGGCATCTGAAGATTGAGATAGATCATGAGAAAAGAGGGAAATTTCAAAAGTTTAGGGACTTCAAAAAGTTTTTAAAATTGGACTCAGATTTTCTAGCAACTTGCTTTTCATTCATTCATTCACACGATACAACACACACCACAACAAAGGTAAACATATGGTTTTAGGAACCATTCTAGAAACTACGATACAGTGGGACCGAATACAACTCACTACGTTTATGCACTAGCGTAGTTGTGAGTTTTACTAAAAGAGATCTAGGGTGCAAAATTTGATGTAAGCTTCAAAATAATTTTGGTGTAGCGTGAATCTTTATGAAAGAGTCCAAGAGGTAAGAATGAGAATAATTTTTTGTAAATATTTTCTAGCGTGAATTTTTATGAAAGAGTCCAAGAGGTAAGAATGAGAATAAGTTTTTGTAAATATTTTCGTTCTTTGGTTTTGAAACTAAGTTTTTGATTCAAACGTCCAGTCTAACTAGGGTCTCCTATGGTCAGGATGGCTCTGATACCAACTTATCAACACCCGGATTTTTAATCCCAGATGCCTGTTATGCCATACATCGCAATCCCAGGATTACCATTTTTGCGAGACATAACAGATTTGGATACCACAGTACATCATCCATTACAAACCATACATAATGTCTTACACAAATAAGGATCTCGTGATCCAGTTCTTAACACAACTCAAGCAGCGGAAATACGTAATAATAACGGTAGCATAGGCGAAGCTCCATCTTCGGGGTCACAGGCAATGCTGGCGATGGGAGATGATCCTAGTTGTCGTAACCTTCCTGGGGTCCATCCTCCTGGTACTCCTCTTCATAGTCTGGCCACGGGAATAGCCAGGGACAAAGCCACGAGTACTCTTTAAGTACTCGCAAACTAATACTAACAAGTGAAGTGGGTTTTTCTAGTAGGACACTAAGCTCTAGGGTTGTTTTGCAAAAACCAGATTTACCTCTACTAAGTTCAGAAGCAAAGAATGCTAGTTGAAGTTTTGTAACACCTAAGTGGGAACTTGTATTTCATATCACAACTCTGTTGTGGTCAAGTCAAAATCTCAATCCAGTTCACAAGTCATTTTGAAAACATCTGACGGGGGAACAGTATGGCCACTCCAACTGTCCACAACCGTGGACGCGGCTATTCAAATAGGTTTGACACTCTGCAGAAATTGTACACTTTCACCACAACATTCGATACATCCGTCAGGAACAAATCCTGAATTCACCATACTCAGTATGCGGATAATCAATCCTAACCTTTCAATTACACGCCCTAGTATAAGCACCTCTCCTATGAGTTTGGCCTCCCAACCATGACCAACTGTCATCTTGGGTACTGCACAGGGGGACAATCTTCACAAGGTAGCCTCAGCTCAGACCTTGGCCGTGAGGGAACTAATACTAAGGTATATAAGTTTCTAGTCAAGCCCTACCCAATTTTCGGGTATTTTGGTTATACGGTAAAATTGGAATGGTATCGCATCCAGACAACCATCAGTTTTATAAAGGGCTAAGGCTCATGCCTCAACATTTTCATCACCAAAAATCATCTGGTGTACGGAAACACATGTCAAAACATCTTAATAGAATGATCCATCATTCCAAGGTTTTCATAACCATTTTTCCACCAAGTATTCCCATCTAAAGTTGATCAAGTTTTATGCTTAGCACCAACATCTACAAGTGGGGGTAAGTACTAATGAGGGGTGGTAAACTAGTGGAGTTTAACTAAGTTCAATCTCATGCCTTAGGATGACATAAATATTTTCTAGCTTAGGCCAAGTTTTATGCTCTTTATGCAACCTTCAATTATCTTTCTAGAATGTACAAATTCACTTAAGTAAGCTCTAAGTAATAGCTTTGATAAAGAAATAAAGTATAAAGCTTGTCAGTAAAACTAGGAATGGGGTTATCAAGTGGGTATGATCACATATGCTTAAGGCATATAGTTGACATGGTAACAAGCAAGTATTTAATTGCATAGGTCAACTTGATTAGTAAGGATTGCTAAAGTAGAGTATCTTGCAAGTGTTAGCTTGCACCATCAACTAGTAGTATTAGGCTTGCATCAGTGTCAATATAAGCTTGCCTTGTGCAGAGCAGTGGTTGAAGTTCTCCTCGGCTTCTTCTTCGTAGTATCCTCCTTCCTCCTCGTATCCTTGGTCGGTACTAGCGTCTATGAATAAATACGAGGTACACAATCACCAAACAACACTTAACTGTTTTCAATCATCACACAAAAGGGTCCTATAGATGATCTAGCATCATCACTAACATTACAAGCACTTGACTTAATGATTTTATTTTTAGAAAAGTAATTCCTACTCATTAAAAAACTACTTAAGATTTAATATTCTCCAAACCAAACATGGGATCATGTTGACACATGTCATCACCACACATTTCAGTACATGGGAATGTGATTTAAAGTGGTGTCACAATTTAATACGATTTAACCTTTTTATTTTAAATAAAATAAGTGACTAGAAATGCCTATGTGGAATTCTTTTATTACTTGAACATTATTTCTGTAAGTAAGCCCATATATTTTGATATATTCTGAAAGGTATGATCAAATGTGATTTTTGAGATTTGGAATCAACTAAAAAGCTATTATAGTTTAAATTTGAAAAATGTTTGAATATAGAAAAGCTTCTGCCTTGTTATTTTTACCAAGGTTGATCTATAGATTCAAATGATTTGAATCCAACGGGCTTGGATTAAGCATTTCAAAACCTTTATAACAAAATTGGTTTCATTCAATTTGGTTCACTGAATCGAGCTGGGTTGATTTTTGAAACTGGGTACAGAACTAAGTTTGAATGAAAATGGAAAAATCCAAATTCAAACGACTGGGCTGCGCGGGAACTGCTAATGGGCCGGCCAGTTTCGCACAGCGCTTAAGCGGGCTGGTTAAGTTGCTGTCCTCACGCGTCATTGATACGGGGGGTGTGAAGCGGTACGGGGCAACGTGGTGCGTTGGATCTAGTTTTAATCCAACGGCTCTGGTTCTTCGTCCATGTCGGGCAGCGCCGGCAAGACAGAACCCTAACACGGCAGGTGGGGGTCGTCGAGGGCTCACCGGGGCTCAGGCGAGGGTCGGCGAGGCAGGCGAACGACGAAGTCGACGATGGCGAACCTCCTGGTACCGGCAGCTTCTCCTGGGGCGGCTCCAATCGGTGGCTTCCTTCTTCTCCAGCAGCGGCGGGCTCCGGTCAAATTCCGGCGATGCGCTGCTCGCCTTGCTCCGGTAACGGGGTGGAACGATTAGTGAGGAGAGGGGAGTGGAATGGTGTGAAGAAATCAAGCGGGGAGGCCTCTATTTATAGTGGCGAGAGGGGACCGACGGGCGTAAGCTGATCTCGTCCTGGTCGACGGCACAGAGGGCTATCGGCGTGGGCGACGGTAGGGGGCGGTGCTGTGCTCCCTGGTGAAACTCAATGGCGTGGTGGCGAGGCGTGGGGCGGTGCTGATCGGTCGGAACGCTGCGGTGCTCTGAGCGTGACCGACGGGAGTTGTTATGGCGCACAGCGCGCGTGGTCCGCGCGGCGGCGAACGGGCGTGTATGCGGGGTTGCTGGGATGGTGGTGATCACGTATGCACACGGCGAGGGCGGCGCGCGGTCTGTGGGCGTTTGTCGAGCGTGGCGCACGGGGCACGCTCTCGGCATGGGGTGCGTGTGGTCCAGGGGCTGGCATCGCTCGCGGCTGGGACAGGGAGTGGCGGTGGGGTGCTGGCTTGCTCCTAGACATGTTGGTTAGGCTTGGTGCTCCTCCTAGCTCGCTATTGACATGTGGGTGGCAAGGTGAGGCTCGGCCTGCTCACCATTGATGACAATGGCCAGCTTACAGTGGTGCTAGAGATTAGTTTAGGTTATTAGATGATCTACTAAGGCTAGTGGTGTCCAAAGAGGGAACAAGTTAGGCCCAAAACACTTCACACTATAGTGTTTTGATTTTGTTTGATTTGAATCAGCAAGGTGTTTGATGAAATGGCCGCATGAATTCAAGTTTTGAATTTTGAAAAGATTTTTGGTGGGTGTCCTAGGCATGTGCTGGTGAGTCTGTAGATGCTTGGGTTTGAAAGTTGAGCTTGTTTGAGTGGTTTTTGAAAAAGTGGGATCTTCCCATATGATATAGATTCAATTTTAAACTGTCATTTAAACTATGCATTTGAATGTTTCTGGATGATCAAAAGGTGGGCCTTGATACTTTGTTATGAGTACTATCAAGGGGTGCAAAGATCCCAACAAGTTTCTGTTAAGTTCTGAAAGTTAGAGATAGCCAAAGTAGGCATGGGAGTTAATTTGGCAAAAGTGACCATTCACTTAATTTGTTTGTTTTGATTTATTTGTCTTTGGGAAAAGTTTGGGAAATGTTTAGATGATGTTTATTTCACCTAAGAATCATTTTACAAGCAAAGAAACACACAATCAAGGTAATTCAAAAGAATTCAAATTGGAATGCATACACACAAGCATGCTTTCATATTTTTATTTAGAAAAGTTTTTGTTAACCCTAATTTTGATGATTAGAGTTTGATGATTCTAGTTTAATATTTTTGGGATGTTACAGCATCATCACGGACAACGGCACCAACTTCGCCAAAGGAGCCATGGCCGAGTTTTGTGAGGAGCACCACATCCGACTCGACCTCGCCTCAGTCGCTCACCCAGATTCCAATGGCCAGGCGGAACGCGCCAATCAGAGCATACTCCATGGCCTGAAGCCACGGCTACAAGTCCCACTCGAGCGCACCGCCGGGTGCTGGGTCGAGGAACTCCCCTTTGTCATCTGGGGCATCCGCACCTCCGTCAACAGGTCGACAGGATTCACCCCCTTCTTCATGGTTTACAGTGCCGAGGTAGTCATGCCAACCAACCTCGAGCACGACTCACCAAGGGTGGTCAACTACACGGAGGCCGACAACAAGCTCGCACGCCAAGACGGAGTCGACCAGCTCGACGAAGCATGCGACCTAGCTCGCTCCCGCACCGCCATCTACCAGCAAGGGCTCCGTCGCTACCACAGCCGGCGAGTGCGGACTCGCACTTTCCAGGAAGGTGACCTGGTACTGCGCCTAATCCAGGACAAGAAAGGAATGCACAAGCTCTCACCCCCTTGGGAGGGACCATTCGCCATCGAGCGAGTCCTGGGAAATGACGCCTACTACCTCACCGACGTCCGAGGCGACGGAAAACTCGACGTCAAGCGGCCATGGAATATAAACCTCCTACGGAAGTTCTACTCTTAGAACTCCAGACATGTACCCCCTACCCGCTATGAAATAAAAAAGATTGGTGCCACAAAATTGCGTCTACTCTCCGTATCTTGTGCCACTCGCACTCTTAATAACAGCGTTACGCTATTCGCAGAAGTCAACCTTTGGCAAAGCGACCGGCACGGCCAAGTAGTGCGGTACGAGGGCACTGGCAAAAACTCAGGCCTCGTAGCATCCACGAAAAATGATAACCCGGAGCCCCATTGGAGTCGCCTAGCTCGACTGGCTCCCCGAGCCAAGACAACTGCACTCGCTCCCCACAGCGACCAAGTCCTCCGCATCCTCGGCACAGCGACTCGAATGGCCAAGTACCATGCTCGGGGACTGACACTCGATCAAAGACGAGCGGCTAGGGAAAAACGCCAAGTATGAGAGCGTCCCCAGGACTCGCCATGCGACTGATCTTCCGGATCAGGCAGGAGTGACGCGCTTAAAATAACGCGCTTAGTGCTCACCTACCCTGGGCCTGTGACTAGAACAGCCAAGTACCACGCTCGGGGACTCGGCAACCCGACCCCGTTCGCACCCGGGAAAACGGTCAAGTAAAGAGCACCCCTGGGAGTCGCCATGCGACTGGCTTTCCGAGCCATGGCGAGTCGACCTTAACTCACTAACAGTTCACAAAACGTATAAAAACGAGGTAAACCCCATAAAAAGGACTGACGCGCTCGGGGACTCGCAGAATCAACATCCAAAATCACAAAACGACTGACAAAATAACACGATCATTCCTTTATAGCAGCACAATTTGTTTCACGTATAAGGAAAGTTACATTGTTACTCCATACTAACGCCAAATGGCAAAACATTCTACTCTGCAGGCTTTGACGAAGACGTGCCACCATCCCTGCGGCTGCAGATAAAGGGCACGTAAGGGTTTGACGGATACGTCGTTAGCTCGCCCTCCATCGCCGCACGAAACGGTTGTTCCACCTTGAAGTCCTGGTGTTTCGGCTCAGGGTTGTTGGGTCGACAATCGTCTGCTGGTAGGGGATGAGGTCACCCATCGCCCAAACACGGTCGGAGTATACCGCGGATCGGTCCGTCAGGTTCAACACCTCGGCAATCTCCACCGAGCCCGTCGACGATGGGTAACCTCTCGTGACATCGTCAAGGTCGAAGTCATCTGGGAAATGGGCGAGCCCAAGGCTGAGCGCCGTCGCTGCTCCACGATGGAAGGCCGACCGCGTCATGAATTCCACGACCGACGGGGCCTTCTCCAGGTAGCGCCATACCTCGACCAGGTCGATGGGAATCACCTCCATGGGCGATATCTCCTGAAGGTACGCACGGAGGCAAGTCGCCGACAACGCGGCCGAGTCGACCAGGGTGGTCACACACTTCCGCGCGTCGTACGACTGCGCCTCTTCCGCTTTATCAGTGATCCGGCCTGCAAACACACAAAAACAGTAAGCAAACATCAAAACCGCAACGCGGTACGCGCAATCGGAAGTTGGATGAAGGAAAGCTTACCAATCAGCGGGCGGCAGAGGTCTGTGATGAAACTTTGAAGAGAAGAGAAATCATTCTGCAACCCAGCAACGAGCGCATCAGATACCTTCCGCTCTTCAGTGGCATAAGTGATGGCAGCCTTGGCTCGTGCTTCCTCCGAGCTCGCGTCCGCCTTCGCCTCCTTGAGCTCACGCTCCAGATCAGCGATTCTCTTTTTAGCCTCGCCCAAAGCGGACTAAGCCACCGTCAAGTCACCTGCCGAGACAAGGCCTTGGCGAGCTTCCTTCACCTCAGCCGCACTACTATCTGTTTCCAGAGCAAAACGGTCAACACCGTGACAAGTAAGCTACGAGTGCCAAGTAAAGCATATACTAACACGCAGCCGCTTGCAGCTCCTTGTTCGTCTCCTGGACTGCGACGAGCTCCTTATCCACACGGCACTTCGCAGCAAGCCGCTCGGCTGACTCGCGCTGCAGGCCCTGCGCACAAACCACATTGTCAACAACAAACAATTCCTAAGTGCCCACCCGCTGAAATTCAGCGACTAGGCACTCGGGGACTGGACAACAAAATTCCTAAGTGCCCACCCACTGAAATTCAGTGACTAGGCACTCGGGGACTGGATAACATAACATTAAGAATCCGACAACTGAAATTCAGTGGCCAGATCCTCGGGGACTGGACATACCTGGATAGCAGCGCCTAGCATGCCATGAAGTTCCATCGCATCCACCGACGCGAGCACGACCGGAGTGTGGCCACGACGCTGTTCAACCTCCGTGTCGGCGGTCCCAGGAAGCTGGCTTGACGGCACTGAGGCACTCGCCGCGGCAGCCTTCGCCACGAAGCGAGGGAAAGTCGCTGCAGCGGCTACTGCGCCACTCGGGGTCGGCTCAGCCACATCGGGTGAGCCCGCAAGCACCATATGTTGCGAGCCCACACCTTCCGCTGCGATTAGAGGCTCGCTCGGGCAGCCGCCGGATCGTCAGAGACCGTGATGACATCGTCGCCTTTCGCCCTTTTGATGCCTTCGGCGTGAACAATGACCTCGTCACCCTTCCTCTTCCGCGAGGGATCAGCTGGCACCTCTATGGAGACTAGCGGAACCTTGGCCACAGAAGGATGGCCTATCTTCTTAACCCCAGTCCTGTGAAACAGCTCTGTCAATAAAGCTCTCCGATTGAAACACAAAGCAAGGAGACGAGTAAAGGATCGAGGAGCACTCACTTGGCGACTGGAAGAAATCGTAGGCACGTGCGGATTCTGGCCAGTTTTTCCAGTTCTAGCCCCAGCTTCCGAGTGTGGCCCGTCTCGAACAAATTGTGTGCCCAAGACACTGACGGATTCTTCGAAGATGAAGCTGCGGCGGGAACCTCCGTGGCAATTACTATGGGAACCCCCCTTGGTGGCGAGGCCCCTACGGCAGGAGCGGCCCCCAAGCTAGTGACTAGGGCGAACGGCGGTGGCAACGACGCTAGTGGCACTTCGTCCCTTGTGGCGGCGGCGCCAGTCACCGCGGCCATGTGCGCCGTTGTTTCCTCTTCCGAGCTGGTGGCGTCGGAGCTACTCGCAGATCGAGGCGGAGACATCGGTTTCGCCAACTTCACCTTCTTCTTTGGCGGAGCTTACTTCTTCTTCTTTGGCGGCGTGGCCTCATGATGTGAGATGTGCTCAGGGAGCTTTTCATCGTCATCATCATGGGCCTCGAGGCTCTTGCTGGCCTCGAGTTTGCGCTGGTGCTGGCCGCGAGTCTTGCGAACCATGGGTGCAGCAACCTCCACGGGGTCGTCGTCTTCATCATCGTCGTTATCGCCTCCATCGCTCTCAGCGTTGCCCTTGTTGGGCGATGACTCGCTCCCGTCCTAGGCGGACGATCTCGAGTTCTCGTCGTCTGCGGATAGAAGCCACCCTTCCACGACTTGAAACAACTGCACCAAAAACGAATGACGTTAGCATGACCGCGAATTCATGAACTGCGACTGCGAGTGCAAAAGGAATAACAGCTTACCGTTGGAGTTGGGCGCCTCGCGGTATAAGGTGCGACCCCGGCCTTCGCGTCGAGATACACCGCCTGCGTAATCTTCTTCAGGGCCAGTGTGTAATTGTTGAGTATCCACTCAACAAGGCAGGATTTCGTCGGGTCGTCCTTGCCCGTATACTCGTACATTTAGTGGTCACGGCTGGACAGGGGCACGAGCCGCCGCCCGAGCCAGCAGTCGTAAATATTGATGGTCTGGAGGCCTTTCCTCTTGAAGTTGCGAATGGTTTGCAACATCTCGTCGACAACCATCCGCTGCTTCAGCGGGAGTTTGACAACCTGGAGCCGACGAGGCTCGGGCCAGTCAGCGGAGTACCTTGGAAGCGCCACTTCGTCGCCTGTAGTCGACTCGGTGACGTAGAACCAGTTCTTCTTCCACTCGTTCGCCGCTTTGGCGGGCAGCATCAAATCGAATAATGAGACCTTCGACTTCAGCTGGAAAGTCAGGCCGCCCGCAGCTAACATTGGGCCGCCTGTTTCTTCGCGGCTGATCCTCCCGTGGAATAGATCTTGCCACAAGGGGAAGTAGGGCCTGCAGCCTAGATATCACTCGCAGAACGCCACAAAATGGCGAGCTGCTCGATACTATGCGGACACAGATCTGATGGCTGGATGCCGTAGTAAGCGCCGAAACGCCGGAAGAAGAGGGAGGTTGGGAAGCCAAGCCCCCTCTCCAGGTGACTGGTGAAGCAGATGAATTCACCCTCGCGCGGATACGGAATTACTTCTCTGGCCACGGGGATGCGCCATCTCCCGGCGTGAAGGATCCCCGCTTCCTCGAATGATTTCAGCAGTACCTTCGTGCACTTGGATCTGCCACATGGTTCGGTGGGAGGAGCCATCGGCTGGAGGATTGTGGGATTCAGAACTCTCTGGATCGCTCTGGTCGCTGCGTGGAATGAGGAAACAAGGGTGCTCGGGATCGGAGGAAGTGACGGAAGCGTTTCCCCCGTTCGCCCTTCACTCTCCTTATATAGCGGTTGTTACCCGCCATTTACGGGAGCCGTTACTACGCGGTAATCACGCCAATATTACCGTTGGATTACCTAACGGCTAGTTTGACCAAAACTGACGGTCCAACTTCGTCTACTCGACTCGCTGCCTCCTACGACTCGACGATTCACCGACCCGGTTACTATGACAGTGACTAACTACTCGCCGACCCGTTCGCCAATCTGCGATATGATTGGTCACCGTTATTGCGACTAAAATGACTAGCTCTTTCCTTTGTTCAGGAGTCCGCCGCCGATTCGACTAGGAGTCCGCATTGGACCCGCATACTCCGACTGCCAGCAAACGCCTGCGACGAATCAACGACGGCCTGGGGGACTACTGATGGGGATACGCCTACCGGGGTATAGCCCTGCAGGGCGTTTCCTATTGGCCCAAGCCGCCAGCGAGTGGGCCTGCAGGACAGCGACTGGATCGAGACTTGGCAAGGATTCAGGCGACTGGAAGCTGGAGGGCTAGAAGCATAGTTAGGCCCAGTCGGACTATGTCAGAGAACCTCCGAATCCTTAACTAATTTGGTTGTAATCTGTAAACCCTAGCGAGGTGAGCCTATATAAACCTCCCTGGGGTACGCATAGAGGATACGTTCTGTAAGATCCCTCCCTCTATAAAGGTAAGGATCCCTGTGATTGCAATGCTAGTCCCTGGATCAATGCTAGCATCCACAGTTTAAGATGAAGTACACAGAAACAAAGGTCATTATTACATATCATTCCAGAGACAAACATAGTCTTTTACAAACTCCATGGCCACAGGCCTAATACAAGAGTTCAAATATATAATAAGATAAATAAGTCTTCATCTTCATGTGCCACAGGCAAGCATGTTGAGTGTAGACTCATAACCCCTAATCATCATCAGAATAACCTGCAACATCACAAGTTACAGCCACAGTGGGTCAATACATTGGAATAGTATTGGCAAGTGATACCTTAGTAGAACATTAGTAGTCTAGATACTATATGCATTTTGGCTAAGTGTAGCTTAGGCTTGCTTTGCTCAAAATAGGTTTTACCTATCAGTTGAAAATACTAAGTTTTTCTTTGACAAAACTTTCCAAAGGAACCACCAATAGACATTTTTGAACCTTTACCCTTGTTCACCCACAAGTTTTAATTTAGAAATTGGGATGAAGAGATTCTTTATAGCTTCCATGTCTTGATTCTCAAGTTGTCCAATACCAGGGACATGGCTAAGTACTTAGATTCTTCCATCTGAGAGGTTGTGCACTTTCCCCACAAGACTTGATTTTCACCAAGATAGGACCTTTCAGAAGCCTTCCCTTAGACCAAATGGACGCGCTCCAAACCTATTATCCCACTACCACCAACTGTCAAAATGGCTAAGTTATTGCAACCTATATAATCCAGGCAGAGCCCATAATGCCATGTGGATGCACTAGAAGCTTCTTAACATTTGGCATCTCAAATCCCTTTGTTCCTGGGTGGCTTTCCACAAGTGAGATACACAAGGTAAACCATATAAATGGGCCTTGTGTAACCACTCAACATAAACCATTCTTTCCATTCCACCCAGGTGTTTCATTCACTTAGTTGTTTTATTAAGCAAAAACACAAGTCCAAAGACTTAGAAATAGTTCACATAGCATGAATATATAACCACCCTTGGTTTCTACTAGCTAGGCTAAGCATGGCAATGGTAAGCATCTTAACTTATAAATTTCTACTAGGATTTCCCAAGTATAGCATATAGATCAAAATATTCATGCAAGTCCTATACAAAATATTTCTAGTGCATAGTTGAAAAACATAGGAATAAAATCATGAAGCACCACTTGCCTTGGTAGTTTGGGGAGTAGCAACAATCTTCACAATCACAATCACTATTTGCACCAAAATCTACACATAAAATAATGGCACCAAAATCACATACAAAATAAATACAAACAAAAATATATGAATGCATGCAAATGCCATGTGATGATTTTTCTACACCAAACAAGACAAGTGAACAGTACTGAAACATAAACAAGTCCAAGATATTCAAAATAAACCTTATTTGATCCTTAAAGCATTTTTCAAATAATTTGTATAATCAAAATAAGCCTACATAAGTTTCTGCATAAACAGCCATTTTTACAGAGGCAAAATATTAAACACATTGCATAAACAGAAAGGATTTTCTCTCTTGATTCCAATGATATAAAATTTGCAAAATTTGAACGTGGGAGTAAAAAGATATGAATTTTACAAGTTTGAATTACTAATAGATCTAAATTCTGTTTTTAAAACAAAGAACTAGCCACGCGGCGCTCTCTGATTCGTCGGTACCGTTTCGCGCGGATCGACTAGCGTGGACCGCATGATCTAAATGAAATCGCACGGCCAGATCTGTCCCGTACCCCTTCGTTTAAGTGATGTATCTAACGCGTTGGATCTGGATCTAACGGCTCGCGATCAAGCGACCAAAGTCTGGCGGCACTAGCGGCGGCTCTGTCAGAGATGTTGCCGACGATCTAGGTCGTGTGGAAGAGGGGGAGTTAGCTCACCGAGTTCGCCGTGCGTTGTTGATGCTTAGGGTATGCTTGGTTGGCGAAGGGGCGCTCGAGGTCGACGGAGATTCCTCGCCGGAGTCGCTGCTGTCGTCGGGTGTGTGTTGCTGGAGACGGTGGCGATGTTACGGTTCACGCTAAGGCACGAGAGAGATGGCGTTAGATGCGTGCAGACGAGGCGAGTGTGTGAGTATGAACGAGAGAGGGAGGCACGGTCAGTACAAACTAGGAGAGCTCGTCGGAGTTTGTGGCTGCGTCGGGCACTTGCGGTCGTCTGTAGGGGTTCGTAGCATGGAAAACAAAAAATTTCTATCGCATACAAACAAACAAGCCAAGATCTATCTACTAGATTGTAGCAACGAGTCGATGGAATAACTTACCCTCGAAGATTCCAAAGTGTTTAACGAGAGCGGATTCTCGTGGGTGATGTAGTCGTACTCTTCCCGATCTCAAGATCGTGTAGATGAGCCTTCCGGCGCTACGTTCCGGCAGCGCTCCCGCAGTCGGTCACACGTTCAGTACTCGACGAAGACCTTCCTCTCCCTTGTTCCAGCAGGCAGCGGAGGTTGTAGCACTCTCCTCGCGATTCCGGCAGCACAACGGCGTGGTACCGGAAGTAGAGGGGAGATCCCGCAGGGCTTCGCCTTAAGCCGGAGCGAGTATGGTGGAGTATGAGAGAGGGATATTAGTGGTCTAGGGATTAGACACACCAATTAGAAGGCTCTAAACCGAAGGCTAGGGCAATTAGAAGCTCTAAACCAAAACGGCTCTAAACCGGAGATTAGAGGATAGGAACTTGTGTGTCTAGAGGAGGAGGCCCTGCCCCTCCTCTTATAGGTGGGAGGCGCGGCCAAGGGGAGGGGAGTCCCTCCCCAAGTCGTCCTTGGGTGGCGCGCCGGCTTGGAGAGGAGGGACTCCTCCCCCAAGTCGGTTTTGCCTCCTCTTGCTTGTTTCCCACAGTTTCCTGTTTTAGCCGTTTGACTTTCAAACTGGACATTTGACTTTTCTGTTTTAGGATTAAATTTAATCCTTTATTTGGAACAGAAAGAACACTTAGTACATGATGCAATCATTCCAATATGTAATGACAGATTCATGTACCCCTCCCCCCTCCCGGAGTGCCGGACATTCCGGAACCTTCTAGAACATTCACCGGAATCATTTCCGAACTTCGAAACGGGACTTTCCTTATATGAATCTTATTCTCCGGACCAATTCGGATCACCTCGTGATATCCCGGATCCCATCCGAGACTCCGAACAACATTCGGTCTCTTTCTCATAATACCATAACTACTCAAACAACGTCGAATCCTTAAGTGTGTCTCCCTACGGTTCATGAATTATGCGGACATGATCGAGACACTTCTCCAAATAATAACCAATAGAGGAATCTGGAAATTCATATGGCTCCCACATAATTCTACGATTACTTTGCGATCGAATGAACCATTTACATACGATACCAATTTCCCTTTGTCTCACGATAGTTTACTTATCCGAGGTTATGATCGTCGGTATCTCTGCATACCTAGTTCAACCTCGTTACTGATAAGTACTCTTTTCTCGTTCCCGTGATATGTGATCCCTTGTGAGCCAGTCACATGCTTGCAAGCTAATTGGATGACATTCCACCGAGAGGGCCCAGAGTATATCTATCCGTCATATGGATGGACAAATCCCACTCTTGATCCATGTGTCTCAACCAATACTTTCCGAACACTCAATTCCACCTTTATAGCCACCTAGTTACGGTGTGGTGTTTGATGTCATCAAAGCATCCATCCGGTAAAGGTGATATGCATGATCTCATGGTCGAAGGAATTAGGTTACTATGTATCAGAAAGCATATAGCAATTCAACTATTGAAATGACTTGATCTTTATGCTACGCTTATCTATAGGAGTATGTCCACCATATCATTCTCCTAATGATATGATCTTGTTGTTGATAACATCTCAATGTTCATGATAGGGAAACCACAATCATTAATCAACCAACAAGCTAGTGAAGTATAGAGGCTATACTAGGGACTTCAAATTAAGTTTACAAATCACACAAGTATTACTGTTTTCTTGTTAATACTATTATAGCATGAATGTAAACATTTATCATAAACACAAAGATATAATAATAACTATATTTATTATTGCCTCTAGGGCATATCTCCAACAGTCTCCCACTTGCGCTAGAGTCATCTAATCTAGATTACATGGTAATATACCGAACACCCATGGCAGTTTGGTGTTGGTCATGTTTTGCCCTCAGGAGAGGTTTAGTCAACGGATCCGCCACATTCAGATCTGTGTGTACTTTGCAAATCTGTATATCCCCATCCTGGATATGTTCTCGAATAGAGTGAAAACGTAGCTTGATATGCTTCAGCTTCTTGTGTGACCTTGGTTCTTGCGCATTGGCTATGGCGCCCATGTTATCACAGTAGATAGACATTGGGTCCAGCGCACTAGGAACCACACCCAGCTCTGTAATGAACTCTTTCATCCATATCGCTTCTTGTGAAGCCTCCGAAGCAGCCATGTATTCCGATTCAGTTGAAGATCTCGCCACAACGCTTTGCTTTGCACTCCTCCAGCTAACTGCTGCACCACTCAAAATAAATACGTATCCAGATTGTGATTTAGAATCATCCGGATCAGTGTTCCAACTAGCATCGGTGTAACCATTAACAACGAGCTGTTCATCACCTCCATAAGAAAGAACCATATCCTTAGTTCTTCTCAAGTACTTAAGGATGTTTTTGACCGCTGTCCAATGATCCACTCCTGGATCACTTTGATATCTGCTAGTTAAACTAACAGCATATGCAATGTCGGGCCTAGTACATAGCATGGCATACATTAGAGATCCTATGGCTGATGCATAGGGAGTCTTACTCATCCTTTCTCTATCTTCTGCCGATGTCGGACTTTGAGTTTTACTCAAGGTCGTATTGGGCAACATGGGCAAGAACCCTTTCTTGCTTTCTTCCATTCCAAACCTCTTTAGAACTTTGTCCAAATATGTACTCTGTGACAATGATATTTGGCGTTTCGATCTATCTCTGTAAATCTTTATGCCTAATATGTAAGCTGCTTCGCCAAGATCCTTCATTGAAAAACTATTATTCAAATATTCTTTGACACTATTAAGAAGGTCTACATCATTCCCAATCAACAATATGTCATCCACATATAGTATTAAGAATGCTACAGAGCTCCCACTCACTTTCTTGTAAATACAAGCTTCTCCATAAGTTTGTATAAAACCAAAACTTTTGATTACCTTATCAAAATGTTGATTCCAACTTCGGGATGCTTGCTTCAATCCATAAATGGACCGTTGAAGTTTGCATACCTTGTTAGCATCTTTAGGATCGACAAAACCTTTGGGTTGCATCATATACAACTCTTCATCAATATCTCCATTGAGGAATGCTGTTTTGACATCCATCTGCCATATCTCATAATCATAATATGCAGCGATTGCTAACATAATCCTCATAGACTTTAGCTTCGCTACCGGTGAGAAAGTCTCATCGTAGTCAACTCCTTGAATTTGTCGAAACCCTTTTGCGACAAGTCGAGCTTTATAGACAGTAACATTACCATCAGCATCTGTTTTCTTCTTGAAAATCCATTTGTTCTCGACAGCCTTTCGGCCATCCGGTAAGTCCACCAAAGTCCATACTTGGTTTTCGTACATGGATCCAATCTCGGATTTCATGGCTTCTTGCCATTTATTGGAATCTGTGCTCATCATCGCTTCCTCATATGTCTCGGGGTCATCGGTGTTGTCCACCAACATGACACTCATAACGGGATCATACCAATCTGGAGTGGTACGAGTTCTCGTTGACCTCCGAGGCTCTGTAGCAACTTCAACCGAAGTTTCATGATCACCATCATTAGCTCCCTCTCTAATTGGTGCAAGCACCACAGGAACTTCTTCCGGTGCTGCGCTACTCACAATTTCGAGAGAAGGTTCGACAACCTCGTCGAGTTCTACTTTCCTTCCAGTCACTTCTTTCGAGAGAAATTCCTTCTCTATAAAGGATCCATTCTTGGCAACGAAGACTTTGCCTTCGGATCTATGATAGAAGGTATACCCAATAGTTTCCTTCGGGTATCCTATGAAGACGCATTTTTCCGCTTTGGGTTCAAGCTTGTCCGGCTGTAACTTCTATACATAGGCTTCGCATCCCCAAACTTTAAGGAACGACAATTTAGGTTTCTTCCCAAACCACAATTCATACGGTGTCGTTTCAACGGATTTAGATGGTGCCCTATTTAAAGTGAATGCGGCTGTTTCTAATGCATAACCCCAAAATGATAGCGGTAAATCTGTAAGTGACATCATAGAACGAACCATATCTAAGAGAGTTCGATTACGACGTTCGGACACACCATTACGCTGTGGTGTTCCCGGCGGTGTCAATTGTGAAAGTATTCCGCATTTCTTCAAATGCTCGCCAAAATCGTAACTTAGATATTCACCTCCACGATCAGAACGTAGAAATTTAATCTTCTTGTTACGTTGATTCTCTACCTCACTTTGAAACTCCTTAAACTTCTCGAAAGTTTCGGACTTATGTTTCATGAAATAGATATACCCATATCTACTCAAGTCATCCGTGAAGGTAAGAACATAACGATAACCACCGCGCGATGCTACACTCATTGGACCACACACATCGGTATGTATGATTTCCAATAAGTCCGTAGCTCGCTCCATCATACCAGAAAATGGAGTCTTAGTCATTTTTCCCATCAGACATGCTTCGCATCTTTCAAGTGATTCAAAATCAAGTGATTCAGGAAGTCCATCGGAATGGAGTTTCTTCATACGCTTCACTCCAATGTGACCAAGACGACAGTGCCACATATAGGTCGAATTATCGCTTGATTTCAAACGTTTAGCCTCAATGTTGTTGATATGTGTATTTCCAATATCGAGATTCAATAAGAATAGACCATCTATCAAAGGTGCATGTGCGTAAAACATATTACTCATATAAATCGAACAACCATTATTCTCGGACTTAAATAAGTAACCGTCTCGCAATAAACAAGATCCCGATATAATGTTCATGCTCAATGCAGGCACCAAATAACAATTATTTAAGTATAAAACTAATCCCGATGGTAGATGAAGGGGTAGCATGCCGACCGCGATCACATCAACCTTTGATCCGTTTCCCACGCGCATCGTCACCTCGTTCTTCGCTAGCTTCCATTTATTCTGCAGCACCTGTTTCGAGTTACAAATATGAGCAACCGAACCAGTATCAAATACCCAGGCACTACTACGAGTACTAGTGAGATACACATCAATAACATGTATATCAGATATACCTTTCTTCTTGATGTTGCCGTTCTTCAAATCCGCCAAGTACTTTGGGCAATTCCGCTTCCAGTGACCTTCTCCCTTGTAGTAAAAGCACTCAGTATCAGGCTTAGGTCCAGCCTTGGTCTTCTTCGCCGGCGTGGTAACTTTCTTACCACCCTTATTGAAGTGTCCCTTTTGCTTAGACTTGCCTTTCTTGAATTTGGTGGTCTTATTAACCAACAACACTTGGTGCTCTTTCTTGATCTCCACTTCTGCAGATTTCAACATGGCAAAGAGTTCTGGCAACGTCTTGTTCATGTTCTGCATGTTGTAGTTCATCACAAAGTTCTTGTAACTTGGTGGTCGTGATTGGAGGACATGGTAAATCCCCAAAGCATTACGAATCACAATACCCAAGCTCTGAAGTTTGTTTGCGTGCCCAGACATCTTAAGCACATGCTCACTGACGGAGCTGCCCTCTTCCATCTTGCAGTTAAAGAACTTTTCAGAAGCCTCATAGCTTTCAATTGCCGCATGAGTCTCAAAAATCAATTTGAGATCCTCGACAATATCATATGGGTCTGAATCCTCAAACCTTTTCTGAAGCTCTGATTCCAAACCATACAAGATAGCACACTGAACTATGGAGTACTGATTCTTCCGAGCGAGGTAAACATTCTTTACTTCATCGGGAGCATCATCTGCAGGTGGGTCACCCAGCGGTGCATCCAGCACATAGGTCAAATTACCAGCTGTGAGGACAATCCTCAAATTGCGGAACCAATCTGCGAAGTTGCTTCCATTGTTTTTCAACTTTTCTTTCTCTAGGAACGCATTAAAATTGATGGTAGGGGCTGCCATTGATCTACAACATATTTGCAATAGTTTAGACTAAGTTTATGACAAATTGAGTTCAAATTAATTAATGTAATTAAACTAGGTGAACTCCCACTCAAAACAACATCCCTCACATTGTTTTAGTGATCACACGAACCAAATCCACCATATCAACACCGATCATCACGAGAGTTGACATAGTTTCAATGGCGAACAATCGACATGTTCATCATATCTACTATATGATTCATGCTTTACCTTTCGGTGATCCGTGTTCCGAGACCATGTCTGTACATGCTAGGCTCGTCAAGATCAATCCTTAGTTTCCGCATGAGCAAATCTGGCTTGCTCACGTTGTATACACTTGCAGAATCTAACACACCCGATCATCACGTGGTGCTTCGAAACAACAAGCTTTAGCAACGGTGCTAACTAAGGGTGAACACTTTATGACTTGAAATTGATGTGCATGAGGGATCATCTTATAATGCTACCGTCGTCTACTAAGCAATACAAGATGCATAAAGGATTAACATCACATGCAATTCAATATATATGTGATATGATATGGCCTTTCTTCTTCGTGCTTTCGATCTCTATCTTCAACCATGAACATGATCTCCATCATCACCGGCATTGCATCAAGGTCAATGACGCTTCTCCATGGTTGTCGTCCACCGGCTTCAACTATTACAACTACTTTGAATAGACACGCGGGTCTTAACATAAATTAAAGACAACCATATGGCTCCTGCCGGTTGCCAACTTACAATAAGGAACATTGCATACATCAAATATAATCACAATCATGGCCATATCACATCACTGCACACCCCTGCAAAACAAAGTTAGACGCCTCTACTTTCTTTGCATATTTTACGTGGTTTGGGGCTTTCAATAAGTGTCGTTCTAACTTACGAACATGAACCACAACATTGATACTAGTATTGTTAATCACCCGTTGTAAATTGGATCTTAACTATGCTAGGAGAAACAGGCACCCGCAAAGCCACTTATGCAATACAAGTTGCATGTCAAGCGTGGATCAAGTCTCATGAACGATGTCATGTAAGGTTAGCCCGGGCCGCTTCATCCCAACATACCGCAAGATGCAAAGTACACAAGAAGCAATCGACAATAAAAGCATCAACGCCCACAATGACCATTGTGTTCTACTCGTGCAACAGATCTACATATAGACACGGCTCTGATACCACTGTAGGGGTTCGTAGCATGGAAAACAAAAATTTTCTATCGCATACAAACAAACAAGCCAAGATCTATCTACTAGATTGTAGCAATGAGTCGATGGAATAACTTACCCTCGAAGATTCCAAAGTGTTTAACGAGAGCGGATTCTCGTGGGTGATGTAGTCGTACTCTTCCCGATCTCAAGATCGTGTAGATGATCCTTCCGGCGCTGCGTTCCGGCAGCGCTCCCGCAGTCGGTCACACGTTCGGTACTCGACGAAGACCTTCCTCTCCCTTGTTCCAGCAGGCAGCGGAGGTTGTAGCACTCTCCTCGCGATTCCGGCAGCACAACGGCGTGGTACCGGAAGTAGAGGGGAGATCCCGCAGGGCTTCGCCTTAAGCCGGAGCGAGTATGGTGGAGTATGAGAGAGGGCTATTAGTGGTCTAGGGATTAGACACACCAATTAGAAGGCTCTAAACCGAAGGCTAGGGCAATTAGAAGCTCTATACCAAAACGGCTCTAAACCGGAGATTAGAGGATAGGAACTTGTGTGTCTAGAGGAGGAGGCCCTGCCCCTCCTCTTATAGGTGGGAGGCGCAGCCAAGGGGAGGGGAGTTTCTCCCCAAGTCGGCCTTGGGTGGCGCGCTGGCTTGGAGAGGAGGGACTCCTCCCCCAAGTCGGTTTTGCCTCCTCTTGCTTGTTTCCCACAGTTTCCTGTTTTAGCCGTTTGACTTTCAAACTGGACATTTGACTTTTCTGTTTTAGGATTCAATTTAATCCTTTATTTGGAATAGCAAGAACACTTAGTACATGATGCAATCATTCCAATATGTAATGACACATTCATGTACCCCTACCCCCTCCCAGAGTGCCGGACATTCCGGAACCTTCTAGAACATTCACCGGAATCATTTCCGAACTCCGAAACGGGACTTTCCTTATATGAATCTTATTCTCCGGACCATTCCAGATCACCTCGTGATATCCCGGATCCCATCCGAGACTCCGAACAACATTCGGTCTCTTTCTCATAATACCATAACTACTCAAACAACGTCGAATCCTTAAGTGTGTCTCCCTACGGTTCGTGAATTATGCGGACATGATCGAGACACTTCTCCGAACAATAACCAATAGAGGAATCTGGAAATTCATATGGCTGCCACATATTTCTACGATTACTTTGAGATCGAATGAACCATTTACATACGATACCAATTTCCCTTTGTCTCACGATAGTTTACTTATCCGAGGTTATGATCGTCGGTATCTCTGCATACCTAGTTCAACCTCGTTACTGATAAGTACTCTTTTCTCGTTCCCGTGATATGTGATCCCTTGTGAGCCAATCACATGCTTGCAAGCTAATTGGATGACATTCCACCGAGAGGGCACAGAGTATATCTATCCGTCATATGGATGGACAAATCCCACTCTTGATCCATGTGTCTCAACCAATACTTTCCGAACACTCAATGCCACCTTTATAGCCACCCAGTTATGGTGTGGTGTTTGATGTCATCAAAGCATCCATCCGGTAAAGGTGATATGCATGATCTCATGGTCGAAGGAATTAGGTTACTATGTATCAGAAAGCATATAGCAATTCAACTATTGAAATGACTTGATCTTTATGCTACGCTTATCTATAGGAGTATGTCCACCATATCATTCTCCTAATGATATGATCTTGTTGTTGATAACATCTCAATGTTCATGATAGGGAAACCACAATCATTAATCAACCAACAAGCTAGTGAAGTATAGAGGCTATACTAGGGACTTCAAATTAAGTTTACAAATCACACAAGTATTAATGTTTCCTTGTTAATACTATTATAGCATGAATGTAAACATTTATCATAAACACAAAGATATAATAATAACTATATTTATTATTGCCTCTAGGGCATATCTCCAACATCGTTGTCGTTGGCGAGGTTCCGGACAGTCCTAGAACGCACCAGTGTAGTTAGAAGATGCGCAAGGTTGCTGCGATCATGTTGGGAAGATTAGAAGGCAAGGGGCGATGAGTGCTCACCGGAATCGCACGCCGGAGTGGCTCGGTACCGCGGCGGTGCAAGCGAGATTGTGGGCAGCCTGGTGGTAGAGTAGGGGCGCTAAGTGAGGGGAAATGGTCGCAGAGGGGTGGAGGTTAAATAGCCGGAGCAGGGGCGAGAATTACGCGCGGCATCAATGGGATTGAAGAGCATTTCCGTCGGGAGGAAACGGCCGCGGCGGCGCTGGTCGCAGGCGAGATTTGGGGACGACGGGGTTACGTGGCTGCGGGGCCCAGTTGTCAGCGAGGGGGTGTGCGCGAGCGCAGTGAGAAAACAGAGGGAAAGGGAGGACCCGGGTGGGCTATTTTGCTTGCTGGGCTGGAATGGTGGCGCCAGGCCCATTTTGGTTTCTATTTTCCTTTTCTTTTTCTATATTGAATTTCAGGAATCTTTTTTCAAATGAAATCAAGTGCATTTGAATTCCAAACTTTTCCTGGATTTTTGTGAAGTGTAACCCTCATAATATTGGACATAAAACCTTGATGTCTCATTAGACTAGCTTGGTCTTTTTGAAAAATCAAAATAAATAGTGCCTTAGCACATGATTTGAATAGGTTTTGAAAATGGTTTAAAACCATATTTGTTTTTTAAATTTTGTCCAAGCTTTAACACTCAACCAATCCAACTTAAGAGCAAACAAAACTTGGTTTAAAACAATTATTCTCTCACTTGAGAGTGGTATTGGATCAATGCTTGTTTACATAAAATAACAAGCACCCAAATGCTTCTGTTTTGTAAATGGTTTTGAAGTAGAACCCTAAATGATCATGAATGCATGGATGATGTGCAAAGAATTGAAAACATGATTTTAGGTATGTTACATGTTCCATCATAGACCCAAGAGACTCGCCGCCTAGTCGTCGAGCTCGCCCCTTGTACTCTCAACATAATACAATCTAGCAGGAGTAGGTCTTTACCCTCCGGGGGGGCCGGACTGTTGGGTTTCGTAGCATGGAAAACAAAAAATTTCTATCGCATACAAACAAACAAGCCAAGATCTATCTACTAGATTGTAGCAACAAGTCGATGGAATAACTTACCCTCGAAGATTCCAAAGTGTTTAACGAGAGCGGATTCTCGTGGGTGATGTAGTCGTACTCTTCCCGATCTCAAGATCGCGTAGACGATCCTTCCGGCGCTGCGTTCCGGCAGCGCTCCCGCAGTCGGTCACACGTTCGGTACTCGACGAAGACCTTCCTCTCCCTTGTTCCAGCAGGCAGCGGAGGTTGTAGCACTCTCCTCGCGATTCCAGCAGCACAACGGCGTGGTACCGGAAGTAGAGGGGAGATCTCGCAGGGCTTCGCCTTAAGCCGGAGCGAGTATGGTGGAGTATGAGAGATTCCCTCGACGATCTAGGGTTTAGACACGCCGAGGAGGATGCTTGGACGGCGGCTAGGGTTTAGCTAGGCGGCGGCGGTTTGCCCTAGGGCCGGCGGCGGCTATGGAGGCGACGGCAGCTTGGGGCTAGGGTTTAGAGGTAGGGAACTTGTGTGCAAGGAGGGGCAGCCCTGCCCCTCCCTTTATATGTGGGAGGCGCGGCCAAGGGGAGGGGAGTCCCTCCCCAACTCGGCTTGGAGGTGGGCCTGCGGTGGAGGGGAGGAACTCCTCCCCAACTCGGTTTCCACCTTCCCCTCCACTTCTCAAAATAGCCGTTTTGACTTTTCAAATTGGCGTTTGACTTTTCAAACAAGGATTTGATTAAACCCTCTATTTTGTTCAGCGATGACACTTAGTACATGATGCAATCATACCAACTTGATATAACACATTCATGTACCCTTCCCCTCCAGAGTGCCGGACATTCCGGAACCTTCTAGAACATTCCCGATGAAAACACCGGAACCATTCCCCAACTTCGAAACAGGACTTTCCTTATATGAATCTTATTCTCCGGACTATTCCGGATCTCCTCATGATATCCCGGATCCCATCCGAGACTCCGAACAACATTCGGTCTCTTTCTCCTCTTTCCATAACTACTCAAACAATGTCGAATCCTTAAGTGTGTCTCCCTACGGTTTGTGAATTATGCGGACATGATCGAGACACTTCTCCGAACAATAACCAATAGAGGAATCTGGAAATTCATATGGCTCCCACATATTTCTACGATTACTTTGCGATCGAATGAACCACTTACATACGATACCAATTTCCCTTTGTCTCACGATAGTTTACTTATCCGAGGTTATGATTGTCGATATCTCTGCATACCTAGTTCAACCTCGTTACCGATAAGTACTCTTTTCTCGTTCCCGTGATATGTGATCCCTTGTGAGCCAGTCACATGCTTGCGAGCTAATTGGATGACATTTCACCGAGAGGGACCAGAGTATATCTATCCGTCATATGGATGGACAAATCCCACTCTTGATCCATGTGTCTCAACCAATACTTTCCGAACACTCTATGCCACCTTGATAACCACCCAGTTACGGTGTGGTGTTTGATGTCATCAAAGCATCCATCCGGTAAAGGTGATATGCATGATCTCATGGTCGAAGGAATTAGGTTACTATGTATCAGAAAGCATATAGCAATTGAACTATTAAAATGACTTTATCTTTATGCTACGCTTATCTATAGGAGTATGTCCATCATATCATTCTCCTAACGATATGATCTCGTTGTTAATAACATCTCAATGTTCATGATTGGGAAACCACAATCATTTATTAACCAACAAGCTAGTATTATGAAGAGGCTTTACTAGGGACTTCAATTTAAGTTTACAAATCACACAAGTATTAATGTTTCCTTGTTAATACTATTATAGCATGAATGTAAACATTTATCATAAACACAAAGATATAATAATAACTATATTTATTATTGCATCTAGGGCATATCTCCAACAGTCTCCCACTTGCACTAGAGTCATCTAATCTAGATTACATGGTAATATACCAAACACCCATGGCAGTTTGGTGTTGGTCATGTTTTGCCCTCGGGAGAGGTTTAGTCAACGGATCCGCCACATTCAGATCTGTGTGTACTTTGCAAATCTTTATGTCCCCATCTTGGACATGTTCTCGAATAGCATGGAAACGTAGCTTGATGTGCTTCAGCTTCTTGTGTGACCTTGGTTCTTGCGCATTGGCTATGGCGCCCATGTTATCACAGTAGATAGACATTGGGTCCAGCGCACTAGGAACCACACCCAGCTCTGTAATGAACTCTTTCATCCATATCGCTTCTTGTGAAGCCTCCGAAGTAGCCATGTATTCCGATTCAGTTGAAGATCTCGCCACAACGCTTTGCTTTGCACTCCTCCAGCTAACTGCTGCACCATTCAAAATAAATACGTATCCAGATTGTGATTTAGAATCATCCGGATCGGTGTTCCAACTAGCATCGGTGTAACCATTAACAACGAACTGTTCATCACCTCCATAAGAAAGAACCATATCCTTAGTTCTTCTCAAGTACTTAAGGATGTTTTTGACCGCTGTCCAATGATCCACTCCTGGATCACTTTGATATCTGCTAGTTAAACTAACATCATATGCAATGTCGGTTCTAGTACATAGCATGGCATACATTAGAGATCCTATGGCTGAGGCATAGGGAGTTACTCATCCTTTCTCTATCTTCTGCCGATGTCGGACTTTGAGTTTTACTCAAGGTCGTATTGGGCAACATGGGCAAGAACCCTTTCTTGCTATCTTCCATTCCAAACCTCTTTAGAACCTTGTCCAAATATGTACTTTGTGACAATGATATTAGGCGTCTCGATCTATCTCTATAAATCTTTATGCCTAATATGTAAGCTGCTTTGCCAAGATCCTTCATTGAAAAACTATTATTCAAATATTCCTTGACACTATTAAGAAGGTCTACATCATTCCCAATCAACAATATGTCATCTACATATAGTATTAAGAATGCTATAGAGCTCCCACTCACTTTCTTGTAAATACAAGCTTCTCCATAAGTTTGTATCAAACCAAAACTTTTGATTACCTTATCAAAACGTTGATTCCAACTTCGGGATGCTTGCTTCAATCCATAGATGGACCGTTGAAGTTTGCATACCTTGTTAGCATCTTTAGGATCGACAAAACCTTTGGGTTGCATCATATACAACTCTTCATCAATGTCTCCATTGAGGAATGCTGTTTTGACATCCATCTGCCATATCTCATAATCATAATATGCTGCGATTGCTAACATAATCCTCACAGACTTTAGCTTCGCTACAGGTGAGAAAGTCTCATCGTAGTCAACTCCTTGAATTTGTCGAAACCCTTTTGCGACAAGTCGAGCTTTATAGACAGTAACATTACCATCAGCATGTGTTTTCTTCTTGAAAATCCATTTGTTCTCGACAGCCTTCCGGCCATCCGGTAAGTCCACCAAAGTCCATACTTGGTTTTTGTACATGGATCCGATCTCGGATTTCGTGGCTTCTTGCCATTTATTGGAATCTGGGCTCATCATCGCTTCCTCATATGTCTCAGGGTCATCGGTGTTGTCCACCAACATGACACTCATAACGGGATCATACCAATCTGGAGTGGTACGAGTTCTCGTTGACCTGCGAGGCTCTGTAGCAACTACAACCGAAGTTTCATGATCATCATCATTAGCTTCCTCTCTTATTGGTGCAGGCACCACAGGAACTTCTTCCGGTGCTGCGCTACTCGCAATTTCGAGAGAAGGTTCGACAACCTCGTCGAGTTCTACTTTCCTTCCAGTCACTTCTTTCGAGAGAAATTCCTTCTCTAGAAAGGATCCATTCTTGGCAACAAAGATTTTGCTTTCGGATCTATGATAGAAGGTATACCCAATAGTTTCCTTCGGGTATCCTATGAAGACGCATTTTTCCGCTTTGGGTTCAAGCTTGTCCGGCTGTAACTTCTTTACATAGGCTTCGCAACCCTAAACTTGAAGGAATGGCAATTTAGGTTTCTTCCCAAACCATAATTCATACGGTGTCGTTTCAACGGATTTAGATGGTGCCCTATTTAAAGTGAATGCGGCTGTTTCTAATGCATAACCCCAAAATGATAGCGGTAAATCTGTAAGTGACATCATAGAACGAACCATATCTAAGAGAGTTCGATTACGACGTTCAGATACACCATTACGCTGTGGTGTTCCTGGCGGTGTCAATTGTGAAAGTATTCCGCATTTCTTCAAATGCTCGCCAAACTCGTAACTTAGATATTCACCTCCACGATCAGAACGTAGAAATTTAATCTTCTTGTTACGTTGATTCTCTACCTCACTTTGAAATTCCTTAAACTTCTCGAAAGTTTCGGACTTATGTTTCATGAAATAGATATACCCATATCTACTCAAATCATCCGTGAAGGTAAGAACATAACGATAACCACCGCGCGATGCTACACTCATTGGACCACACACATCGGTATGTATGATTTCCAATAAGTCCGTAGCTCGCTCCATCATACCAGAAAATGGAGTCTTAGTCATTTTACCCATCAGACATGCTTCGCATCTTTCAAGTGATTCGAAATAAAGTGATTCAAGAAGTCCATCGGAATGGAGTTTCTTCATACGCTTCACTCCAATGTTACCAAGACGACAGTGCCACATATAGGTCGAGTTATCGTTCGATTTCAAACGTTTAGCCTCAATGTTATTAATATGTGTATTTCCACTATCGAGATTCAATAAGAATAGACCATCTATCAAAGGTGCATGTGCATAAAACATATTACTCATATAAATCGAACAACCATTATTCTCGGACTTAAACAAGTAACCGTCTCGCAATAAACAAGATCCCGATATAATGTTCATGCTTAACGCAGGCACCAAATAACAATTATTTAAGTATAAAACTAATCCCGATGGTAGATGAAGGGGTAGCGTGCCGACCGCGATCACATCAACCTTTGATCCGTTTCCCACGCGCATCGTCACCTCGTTCTTCGCTAGCTTCCGTTTATTCTGCAGCACTTGTTTCGAGTTACAAATATGAGCAACCGAACCAGTATCAAATACCTAGGCACTACTACGAGTACTAGTGAGATACACATCAATAACATGTATATCGGATATACCTTTCTTCTTGATGTTGCCGTTCTTCAAATCCGCCAAGTACTTTGGGCAATTCCACTTCCAGTGACCTTCTCCCTTGCAGTAAAAGCACTCAGTATCAGGCTTAGGTCCAGCCTTGGTCTTCTTCGTCGGTGTGGTAACTTTCTTACCACCCTTCTTGAAGTGTCCCTTTTGCTTAGACTTGCCTTTCTTGAATTTTGTGGTCTTATTGACCATCAACATTTGGTGCTCTTTCTTGATCTCCACTTCTGCAGATTTCAACATAGCAAACAGTTCTGGCAACTGCTTGTTCATGTTTTGCATGTTGTAGTTCATCACCAAGTTCTTGTAACTTGTTGGTAGTGATTGGAGGACACGGTAAATCCCCAAAGCATTAGGAATCACTATACCCAAGCTTTGAAGTTTGCTTGCATGCCCAGACATCTTAAGCACATGCTCACTGACGTAGCTGCCCTCTTCCATCTTGCAGTTAAAGAACTTTTCAGAAGCCTCATAGCTCTCAATTGCCACGTGAGTCTCAAAGATCAATTTGAGTTCACGGACAATATCATGTGGGTCTGAATTCTCAAACCTTTTCTGAAGCTCCGATTCTAAACCATCCAAGATAGAACACTTAACTGTGGACTACTAAGTCCTCTGAGCGAGGTAAACGTTCTTTACGTCGTCGGTAGCATCAGCTGCAGGCGGGTCACCCAGCGGTGCATCCATCACATAGGTCAAATTACCAGCTGTGAGGACAATCATCAAATTGCGGAACCAATCCGCGAAGTTGCTTCCATTGTTTTTCAACTTTTCTTTCTCTAGGAACGCATTAAAATTGATGGTAGGGGCCGCCATTGATCTACAACATATTTGCAATAGTTTAGACTAAGTTTATGATAAATTGAGTTCTAATTAATAGTTAAATTAATCTAGGTGAACTCCCACTCAAAACAATATCCCTCACATTGTTTTAGTGATCACACGAACCAAATCCACCACATCAACACCGATCATCACGAGAGTTGATATATTTTCGATGTCGAACAATCGTCATGTTCATCATATCTACTATATGATTCATGCTTTACCTTTCGGTGATCCGTGTTCCGAGACCATGTCTGTACATGCTAGGCTCGTCAAGATCAAACCTTAGTTTCCGCATGAGAAAATCTGGCTTGCTCACGTTGTATACACTTGCGGAATCTAACACACCCGATCATCACGTGGTCCTTCGAAACAACAAGCTTTAGCAATGGTGCTAACTAAGGGTGAACACTTTATGACTTGAAATTCATGTGCATGAGGGATCATCTTATAATTCTACCGTCGTCTACTAAGCAATACAAGATGCATAAAGGATTAACATCACATGCAATTCATTATATGTGATATGATATGGCCTTTCTTCTTTGTGCTTCCGATCTCCATCTTCAAGCACGAACATGATCTCCATCATCACCGGCATTGCATCAAGATCAATGACGCTTCTCCATGGTTGTCGTCCACCGGCTTCAACTATTACAACTACTTTGAATAGACACGCGGATCTTAACATAAATTAAAAACAACCATATGGCTCCTGCCGGTTGCCAACTTACAATAAGGAACATTGCATACATCAAATATAATCACAATCATGGCCATATCACATCACTGCACACCCCTGCAAAACAAAGTTAGACGCCTCTACTTTCTTTGCATGTTTTACGTGGTTTGGGGCTTTCAATAAGTGTCGCTCTAACTTACGAACAAGAACCACAACATTGATACTAGTATTGTTAATCACCCGTTGTAAATTGGATCTTAACTATGCTAGGAGAAACAGGCACCCGCAAAGCCACTTATGCAATACAAGTTGCATGTCAAGCGTGGAGCAAGTCTCATGAACGATGTCATGTAAGGTTAGCATGGGCCGCTTCATCCCAACATCCCGCAAGATGCAAAGTACACAAGAAGCAATCGACAATAAAAACATCAACGCCCACAATGACCATTGTGTTCTACTCGTGCAACAGATCTACATATAGACACGGCTCTGATACCACTGTTGGGTTTCGTAGCATGGAAAACAAAAAATTTCTATCGCATACAAACAAACAAGCCAAGATCTATCTACTAGATTGTAGCAATGATTCGATGGAATAACTTACCCTCGAAGATTCCAAAGTGTTTAACGAGAGCGGATTCTCGTGAGTGATGTAGTCGTACTCTTCCCGATCTCAAGATCGCGTAGACGATCCTTCCGGCGCTGCGTTCCGGCAGCGCTCCCGCAGTCGGTCACACGTTTAGCTAGGTTGCGGCGGTTTCCCCTAGGGCCGGCGGCGGCTATGGAGGGGCGGCGGCTTGGGGCTAGGGTTTAGAGGTAGGGAACTTGTGTGCAAGGAGGGGCAGCCCTGCCCCTCCCTTTATAGGTGGGAGGCACGGCCAAGGGGAGGGGAGTCCCTCCCCAATTCGGCTTGGAGGTGGGCCAACGGTGGAGGGGAGGAACTCCTCCCCAACTCGGTTTCCACCTTCCCCTCCACTTCCCAAAATAGCCGTTTTGACTTTTCAAATTGGCGTTTGACTTTTCAAACAAGGATTTGATTAAACCCTCTATTTTGTTCAGCGATGACACTTAGTACATGATGCAATCATACCAACTTGATATAACACATTCATGTACCCTTCCCCTTCGGAGTGCCGGACATTCCGGAACCTTCTAGAACATTCCCAATGAAACACCGGAACCATTCCCCAACTCCGAAACAGGACTTTCCTTATATGAATCTTATTCTCCGGACCATTCCGGATCTCCTCATGATATCCCGGATCCCATCCAAGACTCCGAACAACATTCGGTCTCTTTCTCATCTTTCCATAACTACTCAAACAACGTCGAATCCTTAAGTGTGTCTCCCTACGGTTCGTGAATTATGCGGACATGATCGAGACACTTCTCCGAACAATAACCAATAGAGGAATCTGGAAATTCATATGGCTCCCACATATTTCTATGATTACTTTGCGATCGAATGAACCACTTACATACGATACCAATTTCCCTTTCTCTCATGATAGTTTACTTATCCGAGGTTATGATTGTCGGTATCTCTGCATACCTAGTTCAACCTCGTTACCGATAAGTACTCTTTTCTCGTTCCCGTGATATGTGATCCCTTGTGAGCCAGTCACATGCTTGCAAGCTAATTGGATGACATTTCACCGAGAGGGCCCAGAGTATATCTATCCGTCATATGGATGGACAAATCACACTCTTGATCCATGTGTCTCAACCAATACTTTCCGAACACTCAATGCCACCTCTATAACCACCCAGTTACGGTGTGGTGTTTGATGTCATCAAAGCATCCATCCGGTAAAGGTGATATGCATGATCTCATGGTCGAAGGAATTAGGTTACTATGTATCAGAAAGCATATAGCAATTGAACTATTAAAATGACTTGATCTTTATGCTACGCTTATCTATAGGAGTATGTCCATCATATCATTCTCCTAACGATATGATCTCGTTGTTAATAACATCTCAATGTTCATGATTGGGAAACCACAATCATTTTTTAACCAACAAGCTAGTATTATGAAGAGGCTTTAGTAGGGACTTCAATTTAAGTTTACAAATCACACAAGTATTAATGTTTCCTTGTTAATACTATTATAGCATGAATGTAAACATTTATCATAAACACAAAGATATAATAATAACTATATTTATTATTGCCTCTAGGGCATATCTCCAACACGGACCTGGGTAAACCCTTGTGTCTCCGCCCTCATCTTGCTCTGTAGATGGCTGGCCGCCCTTGCCCCATGTTCTACTACTCGCTGCCGATTGCAACATCTGCCATGGTCATTCCCACGACAGATGCAGGGGCTAATAAGGACTATAGATGTGCAGAGAGGCAAAGTAGATTTTCGTGTCGGAAATAAAGCAAGGGTTGCTGCGTTGTTCGTCGACGTCATGCAAGTTCACCTTCCGTCAGGATTTATTATGGAATTGAATAATTGTTATTACATTCCTAGTATGGGTCAAAATATTTTATCACCTTCATGTTTGATGAGGGATAGTTATTCATTCGCGAGTACAAACAATGGTTGTGTAATCTCTAAGAATGCTATGTTTATGGCTAATGCTCCCATTTTGAATGGGTTATTTATTTTAAATCTTGATGGTGCATTTGTTTACAATGTTAGTGCTAAAAGGCTTCGGCCTAATGATTTGAGTCCTACCTATTTATGGCATTGTCGTTTGGGGCATATAAGTGAAAGGCGCATGAAGAAGCTCCAGTGTGATGGTCTTCTAACTTTGTTTGATTTTGAATCATACGAGACATGTCAAGCTTGTTTACTTGGAAAGATGACCAAGTCACCTTTTTCAGGTTTACCGAGAAAGGGACAGACTTGTTGGAACTCATACATACTGATGTAGGTGGACCAATGAGCACGATAGCCAGAGGAGGATATCACTATTCATTACTTTCACTGATGATTTTAGTAGATATGGTTATCTCTACTTCATGAAGCATAATGTAACACCCCAAAAATATTAAACTAGAATCATCAAACTCTAATCATCAAATTTATGGTTAACAAAAACTTTTCTAGAATAAAATGAGAAAGCATTCATGTGTGTATGCATCCCTTTTTGAATTCTTTTGAATTGCCTTGTTTATGTGTTTCTTTGCTTGTAAAAGGATTCTTAGGTGAAATAAACATCATAGAAACAATCCCCACACTTTTCCCGAAGACAAATAAATCAAAACAAACAAAATGAGTGAATGGTCACTTTGGCCAAATTTACTCCCATGCCTACTTTGGCTGTCTCTAACTTTCAGAACTTAACAGAAACTTGTTTGGATCTTTGCACCCCTTGATATTACTCATAAGAAAGTATCAAGGACCACTTTGTGATCATCCAAAAACATTTGAATGCATAGTTTAAAGGACAGTTTAAAATTGAATCTATATCATATGGGAAGATCCCACTTTTTGAAAAACCACTCAAACAAGCTCAACTTTCAAAACCCAAGCATCTGTAGACTCACCAGCACCAACCTAGCACACCCACCAAAAATCTTTTCAAAATTCAAAACTTGAGTTCTTGCGGACATTTCATCAAACACTTGGAGGCAACAAATCAAACTAGCCTAACTTCACTGTTTTGAGCAGTAATCTGGCTAAGCAATGTTCACCATTGATCACCCTTGTCTCCCTTTGTGCCAACCAATGCTTGGACAAACCCTAGACCCTACCCTTTTTCCCATGCCATGCCAACCCGAGCACCCCCTTGCCAGCCGACCATGGCTAGCTAGCCAAAGCAAGCACCAAGCCTAAACAGCTGGTCTAGGACACAGCCCACCGTCCACCGCCACCCCCTGTCCAGCGCTCAAACCTTGCCAGCCCCTGGACCATGCCTCTAGCAGCCTGTAGCCATGTCTCCACCGCCGCTTTCCCATCCCGTTTGGTCTCGTCGTCGAGGCTATAAATAGAGGCCTCCCCCACTCAAACTCTTCACACCTTCTCACTCCCCTCTCCTCACTGATAGTTCCACCCCGTTCCCGGAGCAAGGCGAGCAGCGCATCGCCGGAATTTGGCCGGAGAAGTCCGCCTCTGGAGAAGAAGGGCGACGTCGATTTTGTCCACCCCAGGAGAAGCTGCCGGTACCAGGAGGTTCGTCGGCGTCGACTTTGTCGTTCGCCTGCCTCGCCGACCCTCGCCTGAGCCCCGGTGAGCCCCCGGCGACCCCCACCTGCCGCGTTAGGGTTCTATCTCGCCGGCGCTGCCCGACGTGGACGATGAACTAGGGTCGTTAGATTAGAACAAGATCCCACGGCTCACATTTCCCCGTACCGCTTTGCACCCCCTGTCTCACTGACGCGTGGGGATAGCAACTTAACCAGCCCGCGTAAGCGCTATGCTTAGCAGGCCGTCCCAGTATCGTTTCCCGCGCAGCCCACTTGTTTGAATTTAACTTTTTCCATTTTAATTGAAACACAGTTTTGTACCTAGTTTCAAAAATCAACCCAACTCGATACAGTAAACCAAATTGAATGAAACCAATTTTGTTAGAAAGGTCTTGAAATGATGAATCCAAGCCCGTTGGATTTAAATCATTTGGATCTGTAGATCACCCTTGGTAAAAATAACAAGGCAGAACCTTTTCTGCATTCAAACATTTTTCAAATTTAAACCATAAAAGCTTTTGACTTGATTCCAACTCTCAAAAATCACATTTGATCATACCTTTCAGAATATATAAAAACATTTGGGTTTACTTACAGAAATATTGTTCAAGTAATAAAAGAATGCCACATAGGCATTTCTAGTCACTTTATTTAAGTAAAATAAAAGGTTAAACCTTATTAAATTGTGACACCACTTTAAATCACATTCCCATGGACTAAAATATGTGGTGATGACATGTGTCAACATGATCCCATGTTTGGTTTGGAGAATATTAAATCTTAAGTAGTTTTTCAATGAGTAGAAATTACTTTTCTAAAAAAATAAAAGGAATTAAACCAAGCTTTAATCTTGTAATGTTATGGATGATGCTAGATCATCTATAGGACCCTTTTGTGTGATGAGTGAAAATAGTTAATTATTGTTTGGTGATTGTGTACCTCGTATTTATTTATAGACGCTAGTACCGACCAAGGATATGAGGAAGAAGGAGGATACTACGAAGAAGAAGCTGAGGAGAACTTCAACCACTGCTCTGCACAAGGCAAGCTAACACTTGCCATTTAGCAAGCTTATACCGATATTTGTGCAAGCTAACACTTGCAATTATGAAAGTTAGATAACCTATGCAATGCCCTAAGCATGCTTGGTTAGACACATATGATGATACCCATTCCTAGTTTTACTTGCAAGCTTCATACTTTATTTCTTTATCAAAGATAGTACTTAGAGCTTACTTAAGTGAATAGTAGATTCTAGAAAGATAATTGAAGGTTGCATAAAGAGCATAAAACTTGGCCTAAGCTAGATAATCTTTATGTCATCCTAAGGCATGAGATGGAACATAGTTAAACTCCACTAGTTTACCACACCTCATTAGTACTTAACCCCACTTGTAGATGCTAGTGCTAAGCATAAAACTTGATCAAGTTAGATGGGAATACTTGGTGGAAAAATGGTTATGAAAACTTTGGAATGATGGATCATTCTATTGAGATGTTTTGGACATGTGTTTCCGAACACCAGAGGATTTATGGTGATGAAAATGTTGAGGCATGAGCCTTAGCCCTTTAAAAAACTGACTGTTGTCTAGATGCGATACCATTCCAATTTTACCGTACAACCACAATACCCGAGAATTGGGTAGGGCTTGACTAGAAACTTATATACCTTAGTATTAGTTCCCTCACGACCAAGGTCTGAGCTGAGGCTACCTTGTGAAGATTGTCCATCTGTGCAATACCCAAGATGACAGTTTTCAAGGTTGGGAGGCCAAACTCACAGGAGAGGTGTTTATACTAGGGTGTGTAATTGAAAGGTTAGGATTGATTATCCGCATACTGAGTATGGTGAATTCAGGATTTGTTCCTAACGGATGTATCGAATGTTGTGGTGAAAGTGTACAATCTCTGCAGAGTGTCAAACAATTCGAATAGCCGCGTCCGCGGTTATGGACAGTTGGAGTGGCCATACTATTCCCCCGTCAGATGTTTTCAAAATGACTATTTAAATGAATTGAGACTTTGACTTGACCACAACAGAGTTGTGTCATGAGATACAAGTTCCCACTTAGGTGTTATAAAATTTCAACTAGCTTTCCTTACTTCTGAACTTAGTTGCGGTAAATCTGGCTTTTTGCAAAACAACCCTAGAGCTTAGTGTCCTTCTACAAAAAACCCCTTCACTTGTTATTATTAGTTTGTGAGTACTTAAAGAGTACTCATGGCTTTGTCCCTGGCTATTCCCGTGGCCAGACTATGAAGAGGAGTACCTGGAGGATGGACCCCAGGAAGGTTACGACAACTCGGATCATCTCCCATCGTCAGCATTGCCTGTGACCCCGAAGATGGAGCTTCGCCTACGCTACCGTTATTATTACGTATTTCCGCTGCTTGAGTTGTATTAAGAACTGGATCATGAGGTCCTTATTTGTGTAAGACCTTATGTATGTTTTGTAATGGATGATGTACTGTGGTATCCAATTCTGTTATGTCTCGCAAAAATGGTAATCCTGGTATTGCGATGTATGGCATAACAGGCATCTGGGATTAAAAATCCGGGTGTTGACAAGTTGGTATCAGAGCCATCCTGACCATAGGAGACCCTAGTTAGACTGGACGTTTGAATCAAAAACTTAGTTTCAAAACCAAAGCTAGCAAATATTTACAAAAACTTATTCTCATTCTTACCTCTTGGACTCTTTCATTAAAATTCACGCTAGCAAATATTTACAAAAACTTATTCTCATTCTTACCTCTTGGAATCTTTCATAAAAAATCACGCTACTCCAAAATTATTTCAAAGCTTACATCAAATTTTGCACCCTAGATCACTTTTAGTAAAACTCACAACTACGCTAGTGCCCAAACGTAGTGAGTAGTATTCGGTCCCACTGTATCGTAGTTTCCAGAATGGTTCCTAAAACCATCTGTTTACCTTGTTGTGGTGTGTGTTTGTATCTTGTGCTATGAATGAATGAATGAAAAGCAAGTTGCTAGAAAAATATGAGTCAAACTTTAAAAACTTTTCAACGTTCCAAAACCTTAGAAATTTCCCTATTTTCTCATGATCTATCTCAATCTTCAGATGCCACGAGGAGGAAGTGGTTCATCCCCGGACCCGATGTTGCAGATCCTGCAAATGTTGGTTTCTGACCGCAAAGCTGAAAGAGCCGAACGTCAAGCCAACTTTGCCACCCTTCAACAGATAGCTCAGCTAGCCCACAACAACCAAGGCCAAGGAAACCAGGACAACCATGGATCTAAGCTCAAGAATTTACAGAACACCAACCCACTTGTTTTCACTAAGTCGGAAGAGCCCTTAGACGCCGATGATTGGCTGCAAACCATGGAAAAAACCTATAAGTCGCCGGAGTGGAAGCCAACGAGAAATTCTGTTCGCCACCCATTATCTAGCCGGACATGCCAGAGCATGGTGGAACAGTGTTCGTGCCATGACCGGAGGACAGATGATGACCTAGGAGGAATTCAAAGTCAAGTTCAGCAGAACCCATGTGCCACCAGGTTTGATCAAGAGGATGAGAGATGAGTTAAGAGAACTAAAGCAAGGAAGGATGACCATAGTGGAATACCGTGACAAATTCTTGTCATTAGCTAGGTATGCCTCGGATGAGATTGACACGGAAGGCAAGAAGAAAGAAAGATTCCTGAATGGTCTGCACGATGAGATGCAGTTGGTGTTAGTCAATATCCCCTTTGCTGATATTGAAGCCCTTGTCGACTCTGCCATCCAGATGGAAGGAAAGATCAACCAATCCAATGAGAACCGCAAGCGTCGCATGATGCATCAACCAGGAACCCATCAGACCCCAAAGTATCGCCCTAACCCATCTCTAGTATTTGCCCGAGAACCAACAGACCCCCGATGAACCATTCGACCTATCCCAACCGTGGAAACCCTAGGCCCGGAGGAAATCACAACAAGCCCGGCAACTCTAGAAATTTCAACCGTGCCCCACCCAAGTTCAACAACAATGCTACCGCCAACACCAACACTGACCCGAGGACTGGAAGCAATGTTGTGCCTGTTGCAGCAAAGGACAAGTCGCAAGTGACTTGTATGACTGTGGAAATAAGGGTCACTACTCCAACGAGTGCCCCAACAAGAATAATGCCGCAACCCCCAATGCAAATGCCCCAGCTCAGCAGCAGCGTCGTGTTCAACCAGGAAGAAGGTTTGCCCCAGGGAATTCACTCAACCGCAACGGCCGTATTTTTCTCATGCATGCTGAAGAAGCTCAGGAAATGCCAGACGTCGTGCTAGGTATGTTTTCTATTAATTCAGTACTTGCAAGAGTGTTGTTTGATTCTGGTGCATCGCATTCATTTGTCACCGAAGAATTTGCCTGCACTAGTAAGATTCAACTAACAAAACTGAAGCATGTTATGATCGTCCAAATTCCCGGTTCAACCACCAAGGCTAGGCAAATTTGCAAAGCCGTCCCCATCCGAATCCATGGCATAGATTTTTATGCTAACCTGATAGTACTCGGAACTAAAGGTTTGGAAGTAGTACTAGGAATGGATTGGATGTCCAAACATAAAGGATTGATTGACTGTGCCAAGAAAGCCATAACCATGACCAATACAGCCGGAATATCAGTCAAGCATATATCTGAAACCTTACCTCGTCAATTCAAGTGCAACAAGAGTATAGCCCAACCTACCATTGACCAAGTCCGGATAGTCTATGAATACCCCAATGTATTTCCAGATGTTTTGCCCGGTATGCCCCCATATCGGGATATCGAGTTTATCATCGAACTAATCCCCGGAACAGGACCAATAGCCCAGAGACCACATAGTATGAACGCGTCTTAACTATCAGAACTGAAGAAGCAACTGGATGCCATGCTGGAAATTGGATTGATTCAACCAAGTGCGTCACCATGGAGATCACCTATTTTGTTTGTGGACAAGAAAGATGGAGGTAACCGTTTGTGTACGGATTATCGGAAGTTGAATGATGTCACCATCAAAAACAAGTACCCATTGCCCAAGATAGAAGATTTGTTTGATCAGTTGACCGGTGCCAAAGTGTTGTCTAAGATTGATCTTAGGACTGGATATCATCAACTAAAGATTCGTGTAGAGGATATTCCAAAGACTGCCTTTACCACAAGATATGGATTATACGAGTATACCGTTATGTCCTTTGGATTAACCAATGCCCCCGCTTATTTAATGAATCTCATGAATAAGATTTTTATGGACTTCCTGGATAAGTTTGTCGTTGTTTTCATCGATGACATTCTGATTTATTCCAAATCAGAAGAAGAACATGAGCTACACCTAAGGACCATTCTTGGAACCCTTAGAGAGCATCAGTTGTATGCCAAGTTTAGCAAATGTGAATTCTGGTTACAGGAGGTAGGATTCCTCGGCCACATTGTATCAGCCGGAGGAATTGCCATTGACCCTGCAAAAGTGAAAGATGTCGAAGATTGGCAAGCCCCAACCACTCAAACCCAAGTTCGTGCATTTCTCGGATTGGCGGGATACTACCGCAAGTTCGTAGAAGGATGCTCGAGTATCGCCAGACCCATGATCCAATTGCTGAAGAAGGACAAGAAGTTTGAATGGACAGACAAATGTTAAGTGAGTTTTCAAGAACTCAAGAGGAGATTGATTTCAGCCCCAATCTTAATCATGCCGAATATCACGAAGCCCTTCGACGTGTATTGTGACGCATCCAAGATCGGTCTCGGATGTGTGCTAATGCAAGAAGGCAAAGTTATCTCTTATCTATCGAGACAACTGAAACAACATGAGCAAAATTACCCAACCCATGACCTCGAACTCGCAGCCGTAGTTCTAGCCCTGAAGACATGGAGGCATTACCTGATGCGAAATCGTTGTGAGATTTATTTGGATCACAAGAGCCTGAAGTATATATTCACTCAGAAGGAGTTGAATATGAGACAGAGAAGATGGATTGAGCTAATCAAGGATTACGATTTGGACATTCACTATCACCCTGGTAAAGCCAACGTGGTAGCGGATGCCCTTAGCAGATTGTCGTGCCACATTAACTCCATGATTTTGAAGGAGCAACCAAGCTTGCACAAAGCAATGGAAGATTTTCGAATGGAATTAGTGAGTGAAGGATTTTTAACTAGCATAGAACTTCAACCCACTTTGATCAGCCAGATCAAAGAGGCGCAGAAAGGAAATGCTAGTATTGACGGAATCAAGCATCGTATCAGTACAGGCAAAGTACCCGGATTCACCAAAGACAAAGAAGGAGTTATGTGGTACAAAGGACGCCTTTGTGTACCAGCAGATTCTGAGTTGAAAGAAGTTATTTTGAAGTAAGCTCATGATACTCTTTATTCTATCCACCCCGGAGGAACTAAGATGTATCAAGATTTGAAAGAGCAATTTTGGTGGCATAAGATGAAGAGAGAACTCGAAAGCTATATCGCCAAGTGTGATATATGTCAGCGAGTCAAGGCCGGACATCAAAGACCCGCTGGATTGTTGCAACCCTTGCAGATTCCGGAATGGAAATGGGATTCTGTTGGAATGGACTTTATCACCGGATTGCCTACTTCTAGTAAGGGAAATGACTCTATCTAGGTCATAGTGGACAGATTGTCCAAAGTCGCCCATTTCTTACCCGTCAAGACCACATATCACAGTTCGAAGCCAGCGGAGCTATACATTACTAGAATTGTTAGTTTGCATGGAGTCCCCAAGAACATCATATCTGATCGAGGAACTCAATTTACCTCGAGATTCTGGAAGAAAGTCCAAGAAGGTTTAGGAACCCGCCTAGCTTTCAGCACCGCGTATCACCCTCAGACCGACGGACAAAGGGAGCGAGTAAATCAAATACTCGAAGATATGTTGAGAGCATGTGTGTTAGAATATGGATCTAAGTGGGAAGAATGTCTGCCGTTTGCAGAATTTTCATACAACAACAGCTATCAAGATAGTTTGCAAATGGCCCCATTTGAATTCATGTACGGAAGGAAGTGTCGCACCCCTTTGAACTGGTCGGAAGTAGGAGAGAGTCAGATTTTTGGACCCGATATCCTACGAGAAGCGGAAGAGAAGTTTCACAAGATTCGTGAGCACCTCAAGACAGCCCAGTCAAGACAAAAGAGTTACGCCGACAAGAGACGTCGAGACCTCGCCTTCCACATAGGAGATTTTGTGTATCTGAAAGTGTCGCCATTGAAGGGAATGCAGCGTTTCCAACTCAAAGGAAAGTTAGCCCCCAGATATATCGGACCTTTCAAAATTCTAAACCGTCGAGGAGAAGTGTGGTATCAATTGGAACTACCCAAAGAGATGTCAGCCGTGCACAATGTGTTCCATATCTCATTACTTCTCAAGTGCCTCGAAGTTCCGGAGAAGACGGAAGTGTTCAAGAATATCGATCACCGGACCATAGAGATCAACGATGACCTGACCTATCCCGAAGTACCCATCCGTATTTTGGAAGAAGCTTTCCGAACCACCAGAACCCGAAGCATCAAGTTTCTCAAAATTCAGTGGAGCAGCCACACAGAAGAGGAAGCTACCTGGGAGCGCAAAGATCACATCAGGACGAAGTTTCCCGATCTTTTCAAATCCTAGGTAATCTTTTCGTCCTTTTTCAAATCTCGAGACGAGATTTTGTGTAAGGGGGGAAGGTTTGTAACATCCCAAAAATATTAAACTAGAATCATCAAACTCTAATCATCAAATTTAGGGTTAACAAAAACTTTTCTAAAATAAAATGAGAAAGCATCCATGTGTATATGCATCCCTTTTTGAATTCTTTTGAATTGCCTTGTTTATGTGTTTCTTTGCTTGTAAAAGGATTATTAGGTGAAATAAACATCATCTAAACAATCCCCATACTTTTCCCAAAGACAAATAAATCAAAACAAACAAAATGAGTGAATGGTCACTTTGGCCAAATTAACTCCCATGCCTACTTTGGTTGTCTCTAACTTTCAGAACCTAACAGAAATTTGTTTGGATCTTTGCACCCCTTGATAGTACTCATAACAAAGTATCAAGGCCCACTTTGTGATCATCCAAAAACATTTGAATGCATAGTTTAAAGGACAGTTTAAAATTGAATCTATCTCATATGGGAAGATCCCACTTTTTCAAAAACCAGTCGAACAAGCTCAAATTTCAAAACCCAAGCATCTGCAGACTCACCAGCACCAACCTAGCAAACCCACCAAAAATCTTTTCAAAATTCAAAACTTGAGTTCTTGCGGCCATTTTATCAAACACTTGGAGGCAACAAATCAAACTGGCCTAACTTCACTCTTTTGAGCAGTAATCTCGCTAAGCAATGTTCACCATTGATCACCCTTGTCTCCCTCAGTGCCAACCAATGCTTGGACAAACCCTAGCCCCTACCCTTTGCCCCATGCCATGCCAACCCGAGCACCCCCTTTCCAGCCGACCATGGCTAGCTAGCCAGAGCAAGCACCAAGCCTAAACAGCAGGTCTAGGACACAGCCCACCGTCCACCGCCACCCCCTGTCCAGCGCTCGAACCTTGCCAGCCCCTGGACCACACGCACAGATCATGCCAAGATCGCCAGCAACCATGCCGAGCATGCGCCAGAGCGCCACCCTCGACACACACCCACAGACCGCGCGCCGCCCTCGCCGCGTGCATACGTGATCACCACCGTCCCAGGAGACCGCCAGACAACCACCGCTCACCGTCAAAGACGCCGCCCCTGGCGCGCAGAGCATCACATGTTCCAGACCGTTTGCCACCACCCCTACACGCGCATTAAAGACTTAGAGCATCGCCAGGAGACCACCAAGCGATCTCCACCGTCGGCCATGCCTCTAGCAGCCCGTAGCCATGTCGCCACCGTCGCCTGCCCATGCCGTTCGGTCTCTCCGTCGAGACTATAAATAGAGGACTCCCCCGCTCGAATTCTTTACACCATTCCACTCCTATCTCAACCAGAACCACCCCACCTCAGTCCCGGAGCAAGGCGAGCAGCGCATCACCAGAATTTCACCGGAGCCCGCCGCCTCTAGAGAAGAAGGGCGCCATCGATTTCGTCCACCCCAGGAGCTGCCGCGACCACCCCTAAGTTCGCTATCGTCGACTTCGTCGTTCGCCTGCCTCGCCGACCCTCGCCCCCAGCAACCCCCACTGGCCGCGCTAGGTTTCTTTCTCGCCGGCGTTGCCCAACGTCGACGATGACTCCCAGCCGTTAGATTAGAATCAGATCGAACGACCCACATTGCCCCGTACCGCTTCGCACCCTCCTGTCTCACTGACGAGTGGGGACAGCCACTTAAGCAGCCAGCGGAAACACTGCGCTTAGCAGGCCGGCCCATTAACTTTTCCCGCGTAGCCCAGTTATTTGAATTAAACCTTTTCCATTTTATTTCAAACTCACTTCTGTACCCAACTTCAAAAATCAACCCATATCGATTCAGTGCACCAAATTGAATGAAACCAATTTTGTTGGAAAGGTCTGGGAATGCTGAATCCAAGCCCGTTGGATTCAAGTCATTTGGATCTATAGATCACCCATGGTAAAAATAACAAGGCAGAAGCTTTTCTGCATTCAAACATTTTTCAAATTTAAACCATAATAGCTTTTGAGTTGATTCCAACACTAAAAAATCACATTTAACCATACCTTTCAGAATATATAAAAATATATAGGTTTACTTGCAGAAATAATGTTCAAGTAATAAAAGAATTCTACATAGGCATTTCTAGTCACTTTATTTAATTAAAATAAAAGGGTAAAACCTTATTAAATTGTGACACCACTTTAAATCATGTTCCCATGGACTAAAATATGTGGTGATGACATGTGTCAACATGATCCCATGTTTGGTTTGGAGAATATTAAATCTTAAGTAGTTTTTCAATGAGTAGAAATTACTTTTCTAAAAATAAAAGGAACTAAACCAAGCCTTAATCTTGCAAGATATTCTACTTTAGCAAGCTTTATTAACTAAGTGGATCAATGCAAGCTAACCCTTGCAAGATACCCTACTGATGACACAAACCAATACTTGTTACTCTGCCCACTATATGCCTTAAGCATATGTGATCATATCCACTTGATAAACCAATCCTAGTTTTTACTTACAATCTTTAAACTTTATTTATTTATCAAAGCTATTACTTAGAGTTTACTTAAGTGAATTATAGATACTAGAAAGATATTTGAAGGTTGCATAAAGAGCATAAAATTTGGCCTAAGCTAGATAATCTTGATGTCATCTTAAGGCATGAGATTGAACTTAGTTAGAACTCCACTAGTTTACCACCCCTCATTATTGCTTACCCCCACCTGTAGATGCTAGTGCTAAGCATAAAACTTGATCAACTTTAGATGGGAATACTTGCTGGAAAAATGGTTATGAAAACCTTGGAATGATGGATAATTCTATTGAAATGTTTTGGACATGTGTTTCCGAACACCTGATGATTTGGTTGATGAAAATGTTGAGGCATGAGCCTTATCCCTTTATAAAACTAATGGTTGTCTGGATGCGATACCATTCCAATTTTATCGTACAACCACAATACCCGAAGATTGGGTAGGGCTTGACTGGAAACTTATATACCTTAGTATTAGTTCCCTCATGGCCAAGGTCTGAGCTGAGGCTACCTTGTGAAGATTGTCCACCTGTGCAGTACCCAAGATGACAGTTGGTCATGGTTGGGAGGCCAAACTCACAGGATAGGTCCTTATACTAGGGCGTGTAATTGAAAGGTTAGGATTTATTATCCTCATACTGAGTATGGTGAATTCAGGATTCGTTCCTGACAGAAGTATCGAATATTGTGGTGAAAGTGTACAATCTCTGCAGAGTGTCAAACTATTCGAATAGCCGCGTTCGTGGTTATGGACAGTTGGAGTGGCCATACTGTTCCCCCGTCAGACTTTTCAAAATGACTTGTGAAATGAATTGAGACTTTCACTTGACCACAACAGGGTTGTGATATGAAATACAAGTTCCCACTTAGGTGTTATAAACTTTCAACTAGCATTCGTTGCTTCTAAACTTAGTAGAGATAAATCTGGCTTTTTGCAAAATAACCCTAGAGCCTAGTGTCTTATTATCAAAAACCCCTTTCATTTGTTAGTATTAGTTTGAGAGTACTTAAAGAGTACTCATGGCTTTGTCCCTGGCTATTCCCATGGCCATACTATGAAGAGGAGTGCCTGGAGGATGGACCCCAGGAAGGTTACGACAACTAGGATCATCTCCCATCGTCAGCAATTCTTGTGACCCCGAAGATGGAGCTTCGCCCCCGCTACCGTTAGTATTCCGTAATCCACTGCTTGATGTTGTATTAAGAACTGGATCATGAGATCCCTATTTGTGTAAGAACTTATGTACGGTTTGTAATGGATGATGTACTATGGTATCCAATTCTGTTATGTCTCGCAAAAATGGTAATCCTGGGATTGCGATGTCTGGCATAACAGGCATCTGGGATTAAAAATTCGGGTGTTGACAAACTAACACTAAGATTCCACTATTCTACTTGAATTCTAAGGTTAGGCTATACTATTAGAACTACTTCAATTGATGTGTTGCACTTGATCCTAATCTGCCGTGGACAATTGACTTTCCTACAGTATCTTAGTAGGTTATGTCTCCTTCAGAAGACACTAAATAGCACTATACTAAGAAAGGATAAAATAATTACACCTAAGAAAGAATGACTCAAGTATCTAGTGACAAAGTTATCCTCAAGTGGATACTTCTCACAAGTCATAACAATATTTGGGTTTAGATAAGATGGCTCCTATAGTCACTATCGAACCTACAGATCTTCCTAAAAGGGTTTTACTCCTAAGGTCAAAGCATATGCTCTGATACCAACCGTGGTGACCCAGCATACCACTGCATGATGTAGTACACTATAGTCGTCAACATAACACCAATGAAACACCGTTCACTAGTATTACATCCCTCAGAGTGGTACAACAGAAACACAGTAGGTCCAAGACATGACTATAGGTTACAACTCAACTCTTTACACAAGATCCAGAGAACAATCTAGGTTAAAGAGAGAGAAAGAAACTTCTTACTAAGAAGAATCAGACATAAACAACTCAAAAACTATCATACTAATAAGACTAGTATCCGAACTATTGGTCGCATTGCTTCTATTGCAATACACTAAAGAAATAGGTTCTATGGATAGAGATTATATTCCTATCTAATCAGTAACTTTGTCTTCACTTGAGTTGATGTATATGTGGACTTTCTTGACTTTATTACAGAGCTTTAGCTTTTGATTCTTGGAGCATGACTTGATGTATACGTAGTCTTAATGGCTTCAGAATCTAGCAAGGGTTAAGAAGATACGTTGAGTACGAGCGTACTCAGCAAGTTCACTAGAAAATGAGTGTTGGTGCACTATATATACAGCCATAGACCATAGGTCGTAGGAAATGCAAGTTTTCGTAAACATTTCTTCAAAGGTTGCTTTTATTCTGAAAAGCTATGTCCGTCAGCCTTCACGGGTTTACCAGAACTTTCATGGAGTTCCTTTCCCGCCGCATTCGCAGCTCCTTCCCGGAATAGGGAGTAACAAGTTACAGTTCTTACACTCTACAGAGGTGCGTTACTTTACCCATGAGAGATCTTAGCTTTGTTGCAAATCCGGGCCGGGAAGCCGTTCATACTTCCTTCGTATGAGGCCCAGACTAAGATCCAAGCCAATCATTGTCCTCTCCGTGACCTCATATGTCTGCACGATCCTTCGGGGCCGGCTCACCTCCGTTAATCCCCCTTTCGGGAAGGCTAAAACCCTGATGAGTTCACGAAGACTCTATGACCTGGTGATGCCCGGACGAGTACCATTTAAATGGACTATATCCCTAAACACCATTCATAGATAATCTAGACACCAAAAGTGTGGGGCGTAAGGGTGCCCACCCATATGTTGGATCCGCACAAGGAATCACAATGTCACGTTAAGGTCTTCTTGCCTACATACAAGAGGAAAAGGATACAGCTGACTTCTCCGTCCCATTCCAAATCTCATGGTTAACGCGTTATATACGACGCAAGAATCACTGGCAACATTGGTTGTTAATTCCTAGATAATATGTTCCTTTAACACCAAAACTTTCATAGTATGTTATTACCTCATGGTAAATAACCTATAATCATTTATTGTGAAAATAATGTTTTCCGATCCTTTTCAAATGCAGGTGATGACAACACTGGATTTGCAAAATACTTTACAGAAAATAATCAAAGGACATGAGCAAGTGTGAACTTGCCTTTTGTGATTGCAAGATTATGCACTCACGGTCTTCAAGACAATAAAAGATCAAATATCTGAAATCAACATCATTGGTCTGGTAAGGACTAATGTTTAAAGAAGCAATATGCTCTTATGCATAAGTAATGTGATGCACTTTATAAACGCGAATCCCGGGGATACGTTGATCTAATATTTTGGATACTGGAAATGGTTTCTTTGGAATCTGTTGCCCTTTTTAGATTAAGTTTCACATTTGTGCTTCTTTATTAAGGCTTGTGAGTGTGTGTGAAACAGTATGTAATTACAATATCATAAAACAATGAGATACACATAAGTGTGAAATGCTACACAAGATTGCTTATACTATAATTGTTTATCTTCAAATTTTTACTTTACAAGTAATGTCACTTATAAAGATCTAAGTGTTATCAAACCTAAGTATACAAGTATAGCATGAAGTAAGGTGATTACGATTATTTGTCATCTGTTGACTGAAGTGGCAAAACGAATAACTTTTGAAGAAAAGATTTCTTTATTAAGGTTTAAACAATCCTTGTGGTTAATCGGAGGTGGTCGATGTTGTTTGTTCTTCCTTGAATAGTTTGGACTTGAGATGCTTTATGACTTAACTATAACATACCAAATTTAACTATAAAGCATATAATGAAGTCTTTAGCATTATATTTAAAGTCTTGTAGACTAATGTTAACTTTAAGAACATGGATGGATTTAATATGTAATGCTTATGATAGTTGTAATTTGTTCACTTCATAATGATTCCCTAAGGATACTTTAAGAGTGGTAAAACTTCTATTTGAATAGTGGTTTCCTAACACTAAAATGGAATAGAATCCTTTACCTTTTTATAGATGGGTGGTTATAGTTTGCGAACAAGGAAGTAATATTAGTTAACTAGATATGGATTCACTAAAGTGTTTTGATATGTTTGTAAACTTGTGGTTGACGTAATGGAAAAGATTCAATTTAGTCACAAATTATTTTTGGAGATTTTATATTGGATAAGAATCTTTTTATAAAATAATCTACACTTATGGTTGAAGGATAATTCAATAAAATTGTATTTAAAATGTGTTGGACCAATTAGACTTTATATTATAAATATTTAAGACTAATACTATTTATTAGACTCAATTGGGTAATTTTAGAAATATTAACAAATTTTATTTATCCTTATATGAATTATCAACTAAGGAATAGGTTTAAATTCAGGTTGCTAAAGTGTTTTAAATTTTTATTTACCTAAAAAGTGGAATATTATATTTTTAACATGTAGGTATTATATTTCGGTCATTTTGGTATATTACATTTATTTTTATGATTCATAAATAATAAGATATGATTTTTATCATATTTATTACATTATAAATACTTAATAAATAATAAATATTTAATTAAGTGAAATAATAATGCATGATTATAGTTTTAAATTATAGTTTTATTTTTCTAAGATTTTTGGTATTTTATTTATATTTTTAACATTTACCAATATGAATCTCCAAAGTTTTATTACTTATAATTTCTTTATTAAATAATATTTATTCGAATAGTCAACATAACAATGTTTAATAATAGTTTAATGTTATAGATTTTATTTTTCTGAAATTTTTCATATATTACACATAATTTTCTAAATTATAAACAAAAGATATTAAATTTATAAGATTTACTTATTTTATTTCATTTCTAGAATATTGATATTTGAATTTATATTGTTTTTACCAATTTACTAAACAGGGAGTAATTTTCTTACCGAGGCTAAACCTACCCAAGGTCACTGACCAGTGGGTCAGTACCACGATGGATGCCACATGGACAAAGGACTAGTAAATAGTGGACGTGGTCAATAATGACGCATGCGTGATGCCACGATGACATCAGCACGACCCCAAAATCATTTTCACACTCCTAACTAATCTAGCCAGAGACACGAACAGGTGGGACCGTGGCCACATCACCTGCCACATGTGCTAGTCCGAGCCTCACCGAAGTTGCTACGGGAACGACGACATAGAGGGTTCTCGGAGGTGCGGCACGAGGGTTTCGATGAAGTGGAGTATGAAGAACATATATGGGGTGGCGTCGCTCTCTGATGTTCATCGAAATAGTGAGTACGGAGACGGCTGACGGCTGCGCACTAAGCCCAACGACACAGACATGCACAGAGACCACGTGAAAACGAGCTAGAGAGCACTGGAGGTTCGTGAGCTCACCAGGAACACGATGAAGGGCTCAGTGAAGCCAGAGGTGGTCGGGAGCGGTCTAATTGTCGACGATGAACTCTGTCGGTGTCGGAGAAGATGCTCTCGATTCGGTCAATCCTGTACATCTCGGATCGATTCCTTCCTCCAGGATGATGAGGGCGACGACACGGAGGTCATAGCATCCTCAGACGGCTCCGGGGTGGTCTCTAGACGACGGCGTGCGTCGACGGTCACGGCTAGGGTTTCGGTTTTGGAAGAGGAAAACGAGATAGAGGTCTTAGAGGGTGAAGTGAGGATGAGGATGAGCAGGGACGTCGCGGTGGCACTCTTATCCCCACTCCGAGTGTCGGCGGCGAGCATCGTAGTGCACGGCGGCGACGGACGACATCGGCCACTGCCACCGAGCAGCTTCCAGTAGGCTAGGAAGACGATGACGGACGTTTCGCTAAAAACCCCCTAGCATAATTTCCAACTTAACTCGAAGTCCTTCTTCGGTCCCACCCGTCAGCCTTTGACGAATTGGGACCTGGGCTGCTTCTGGGCCGTAGCAAAGTGAGCAAAACGTGTCTGCTGCAGCACGTGAGCGTCTGGTAGAGGGGTGAAGCAATGGGCTTTGGGCCAGTTTCTGGACTGAGTCCTTTTTTTATTCTTTTTCTGTTTTCTGTTTTCCTTTCTTGTTTTGTATTTACACTTTTGTTTTAAGATTTGTATTTTTCATTTACTTTGGAATCTTTCTTCATAGAATTTATTTGTTAAACAATTGCAGCAACAATGAATGTATTTCAAGTCATTTTGTGAGCTTTTATTATATATTTATTAGAGTTTCTTTATTTTCTTTATATAGATCATTCTAATATTTGGTAAGAAACTTTGTTATTAATTTTATTTTCACAATAAGCCATGGATTTATTTTAGGATATTTTCTTATTTGTTTATAAAACTTAATTCTAGTTAGCTCATAGTTTGGAGGGAAAATTTTATATAATGATCCTATATTATTATTTGATGCATGATATCCTAAGGATTTACTATGGTTAATATCATTCCCATGAATCTAGTAAATACCAAGTTTTATATTTTGTTATAACTACCATAAGAGTTAGGGTGTGAATTATAATTTCTTACCCTAGGGTTTATTGTTCTTAATATACTTATATCCTTTTGTTGATGTGAATTAAGATTAATGGCTAAGACATATTGTTTTTATGTTTGTGATCTTTAATGATATCACTCTTTAAAATAGTAAGTTATTATATGGAATGTCTAATGGAAAAGAATTGATAAAGATGACTCCTAAGCACATATGGTGATGATAATTGGAAATGACAGAGATGTGATTAAGTGATTTGCTATAGGAAAATATTCCTATAAAATGATTTATCCAACAGATGAGATGGATGTTAAGCTTGATTATCGATTTAGGGTTTAGTGTTTACCAAGAATTCCTATCTTCCATAATTCACAATCCTAGAGTTATAATTAAGGAATTCCTTTCCTAGATATACTACTTCTTCATATCCATCATCATGTGTTAACATGATGAGCTTTACTTCACAAGAATATTCTTATCCACCTTTTATTCTTATAAATCCTCTTGTAAATCCAATGAGCTTGACAATAAAGCTTTTCCTAATCTTTTCAATCTTTAATTGGGTTATATCCAACTACTCTACTACTGATAACCTCCAATCTAACAAGTAGTTACTTCTGACTCCATTCATACTCTTCCTTAATCATCCACCACTAATATTACTCTAGTAGATGTATATATCAAACTACTTTCCTCAAAAGCTTACTATTCTTTAAGAGGAATAACACTACTTCAATAACTCCATGCTACTCTAGCTTCAACTAAATCATACTCTCTTATATTTACTTTACTCCAGTAACTCATACTCCAACCACATTATATTAATGTGACTTGTATTGACTACTCTAGGATAACTTATCTATACTAGGGTTTAATCATGTTTTATCCACCAATGTCACTTATACATGATATAAGAATTCAATCTTGGTTACTAAAGCATGATCATTATAATCCTTTGATCTTTTATGGTTTAGGTTTCTAGTTGGCTAATCAAGGCTTTCATTCATACAACATTACAGGTGTATTATAATTATCTTCTGTTTATCTCTATGGAACTAAGAGATATTATTCATTGACTATACCTACTTGATCCAATAGGATTACTCCTTGATAACTATCTTCAATGTTCATCCTTATAATCTTCTTTATCGACATATACTTATATAATCAAAATAACTCTTCTATTCATTCGATAGTGAATTAACTCCATCAATTATCACAATGATCTTATTCTCTTCCAACACTCCCATCCTATAGATGATATTTAAATATAGCATTACTATTTACCCCTTCTTACTTATTTCTTTATAGGCCTTAAGTGAATGCTATGATCTGGTCAAGAGTTGATAGATCAAGAATTTATAGATTAAGAATTGGTGAATCAATAGTTGATTACTCCACATTAATGAACAAAAGATATTAGAAAAAGATTCAATAGGAATGGTAAAGGTTGATATGTATAAAAATATACATGGTGAATGATCTTTGAATTGGTTTCCCTCCTACTCCATATAACTAAAGAGTTAGGGTTAAGTATTACGATGATACTTATGGTATAAGTAGATGAGGTTAAGATAGATAATGATTTAGTTGTTACATTCCGATTACTTAAGTTATGTTTATAACTTGGTATTCATGAGTGGTGTAATGAATATGTAACATTTGAGTGTCCATTAGAATCATGATTTCCAAGTTTGCATATCATCCATGCATTCATAATCGTTTTAGGATCATTTTCATTGTCATTTCAAAATAGAAGCATTTGAGTGTCTATTATTTTATGTGAGCAAAACTTTGACCCAATGCTACTCTCTAATATGAGATTGTTTGTTTTAAACCAAATGTAATTGATCCTATGGTTGATTGATGTATTCCAAATCTTGGACAAAATTTCAAAAGAAAATATGACTTTAAAACAATTTTTATATCTTTATTAAAACATTGGTAAAGGCACTGTTTTCTTTTAAAACTCCAAAGGACCAAAGCAAGTTTGGTGAAACAGCATGGTTTTATACTTAAAAATGTGCAGGTTTCACTTTATAAAAATCCAGAAAGAGTTTGAATTCAAACACATTTGAAATCATTTGAAAATGTTTCCTGGAAATTCAAATAGAAAAATAAAAAGGTTAAAGAATAAGAAATGGGCCGGCGCCACCCTTTCGGCCCAGTAGCCAAAACAGCCCACCTGGGCCATTCCCTCCCCCTCTCTCTCTCACCCGCGTCGAACCAACCCACCAGATACTGACCAGTGGCCCCAACGCCACGTCGTCATCGTCCTCCCCAGAACCCGCGCGATGAACACGTCGTCGCCGGCCGTTTCCTCCTTCGCTATCGCATTTTAAATCGATTGATTGTCGTTGATTGTGTGCGTAATTCTCGCCCCGCACCTGGCTACTTAATCACCTTGCCACCATGGTCATTTTCCCCCACTTTCCTCGCTCACTCTGCCACCAGGCTGCGCGCATTCGAGCTCAAACCGCCGCGGTACCGACAACCTCCGGTGACTGATTCCGGTGAGACTCGACCACCCCTTTGCCTCTGCTTCAAACGAGCGTGACCAGCATGTTCTGGCGCATCCCCTGATGCCTTTCGTTTGCTTTCTCGTGACCCAGGTCACCGTGCCCGTTCGTGCCCGCAAACGTCAGTGCCTCCACCCAACTCCGATAAGAAATACTAGTAATCTTCGAGCGCCCCTTGCTTCCCATTTGACCCTGTCGTGTTCGCCACAACCTTGCGCACCTCCTGACACATCTGGTTCATGCTAGGGCAGTCTATATTGTCGGCAACGTCATCGTCTGCAAGAACCCGACATCATCCGCAAGTCCAACGAGCCCCAGCGACCTCTACAGCGCGCCCCGACCCTGCACGTCTGCATGTTGAGCTTCCTCGTGACCTTGCGAGTATGGTAAGCCACACCGCAACCCCTACCCCCTCCTGTATTCCCCAGAACGCCATCGCCAGTGCGCCGCCGCCGCGTCGCCGTTGCTAGCGCCGCCGATCCATGGTCGCATGCTTAGCAACCGTTGGATCTAGATCCAACGCATAGGAATAGATCACTTAGCGAAGGGGTACGGTTAGATCTGGCCCGTGCATCTTCATTTAGATCATGCGGCCCACGTAGCGCGATCCACGTGAACCGGTACGCACCAATCAGGTCATGACGCGTGTCTGTGCTTAAATTTAAAAACAGAATTTAGATCTATTAGATGTTCAAACTTGCAAAGTTCATAACTTTTGATCCCCACGTTCAAATTTTGCAAATTTTATACCATTGGAATCAGGAGAAAGAATTATATCCATTTATGCAATGTGTTTAATGTTTTGCTTCTGTAAAATTGGTTACTTTTGCAGAGACAATTATAGGCTTATTTTGAGTATACAAATTATTTGAAAAATGATTTAAAGACTAAACAAAGCTTATTTAGTGTGGCTTTTTCTTGTTTATGATTCAGTACTGTATAATTGTCTTGTTTGGTGTAGAAAATCATAACATGGCATTTGCATTCATTCATATATTTTTGCTTGTATATTTTTGATATGTGAATTTTTTGCTATCATTTTATGTATAGATTTTGGTGCTAATAGTGATTGTGGTTGTGAAGATTGTTGCTACTCCCCCAACTACCAAGGCAAGTGGTGCTTCATGTTTTATCCCAATATTTTTGCCTATGCATTAGAAATATTTTTGTATAGGGTTTGCATGATTATTTTGCTAAGTATCTATATGCTATGCTTGGGAAATCCTAGTAGTTGTAGAAATGTTAGAATTTCCTCTAAGTTAAGATACTTGTTATTGCCATGCTTAGCCTAGCTAATAGCAACCAAGGGTGGAATATAATCATGCTATGGAAAATATTGTTAAGTCTTTGACTTATGGTTTTTTGTTTAATAAAAACAACTAAGTGAATGAAACACTTGGGTGGATTGGTAATTGCTTGGTGGTTTTGGTTGAGTGGTTACACAAGGCCCATTTTTATGGTTTACCTTCCGTATCTCACTTGTGGATTGCCACCCAGGAACAAAGGGAGATGACATATGTTAAGAAGCTTCTAGTGCAGCCACATGGCATTATGGGCTCTGCCTAGATCATATAGGTTGCAATAACTGAGCCAAATGGACAGTTGGTGGTATGGGAATGATAGGTTTGGAGCGCGTCCATTTTGGTCTAAGGGAAGGCTTATGAAAGGTCCTGTCTTGGTGAAAATCAAGTCTTGTGGGGAAAGTGCACAACCTCTGCAGATGGAAGAAACTAAGTACTTAGACATGTCCCTAGTAATGGACAACTTGAGCATCAAGACATGGAAACTATCAAGAATCTCCTCATCCCAATTTTCTAAGTTAAAACTTGTGGTTGAACAAGGGTGAAGGTTCACCAATTTCTATTGGTGGTTCCTTGGGACAATTTTGTCAAAGAAAAACTTAGTGTTTTCAACTGATAGGTAAAACCTATTTTGAGCAAAGCAAGCCTAAGCTACACTTAGCCAAATTCATGTAGTGACTAGATGCTAATATTCTACTAAGGTATCACTTGCCAATACTATTCCAATGTATTGACCCACTGTGGCTTTAACTTGTGATGTTGTAGGTTACTCTGATGATGATTAGGGGTTATGAGTATACATGCTTGCCTGTGGCACATGAAGATGAAGACTTCTATTTTATATTGTTAAGTTAAACTCTTGTACTAGCCTATGGCTATGGAGTTGTAAAAGACTATGTTATCTCTGGAATGACGTTGTAATAATGACCTTTGTTTCTGTCTACTTCATTTTAAACTGTGGATGCTAGCAATTGATCCAGGGACTAGCATTGCATTCACAGGGATCCTTACCTTTATAAGGGAGGGATCTTACAGATGGTATCAGAGCCCTGTGTTGCCTGTAGGATTATGACCCTAGGATTGGATTAGAAACCACTAAGGAAATTTTTTCAACAATTTCCACACCTGTCTTTTTCTTCTCGTAAACCTTTCTAATATTCTTTCTCATCTCTATTTGTAGATGAACTCCATCAACGAAGCCATGAGGAAGGGACCACTCATGACTATGACCTTGGAGTGTTAGACAGAATTCCCCAAGGCTCTCAAGGACCTCATGGTTGCCATGGGGATACATGGTGCAGCTGTGTACAAAGGTTTCCCCGTGATGGATGAAGGAGTGGAGTATTGGTGGGTGCAACTTCACTTGTATAAAAACAAGGAAGACAACCACAAGGAATCAGGATTCTGCATGGTCACAAACTCAGTGATGCACACCACATTCTTTGACTCTGCAAGAGATGCAGCTTGGAAGGCCATCAAGGAGCTTGGTGATAGACTCAGGTGCAGAATGCTTAACAGCCAAAATGACCTTAGGGAAGAAAAGAAGCATACCCAAGAGTTAGAGGCTACCAACCAACGTTTAAGAGAGGACATCATAGACTTAGCAATGGAGTAATGTGATCAGGATTGACAGATTTCCTCTAGGGATGCAATGTTAGCTAACTTGGCAAGTGATATGGGATTGTAATGTACTTCGTTAGTTGGACCACCACACTTATCGTTTTATTTCCAAATTTTTTGTCTAAGTTATGTTGAACCTTGTATGCTTGTAATGGATTTATGTATGCCATGACTTGTGTGTTTGATTGCCAAAGATATGCATGTGATGCTTTGTCTTGTGATTTATCTCTATTGAAGTTGATTCTAACTTTTCTCTGTCTTATAAAATAGATGTCAAATGTTACTATCTGCATGGCTGAAGAGTTCAAGGGAACTCGTTTTGGCACTCGTCTTATTGAGCTCACGAGTGTGCTCAATCTTCCGCTCCCTAGCATCATGATGCTTCCCCTCACCAAGTTTGAGAGGAAGGACCTTTGGGGCTTCAAAGTTACTCAGCCAAGACGCCAGACTGAGCCAGCCACGGAGGCTATCACTTTCAAGCTAATGCATGACGACAAGGAGAGAGGCTTAGAGGTAGTCATGCAGGATTTACTTGGGCGTCTGTTAGGGAGGCACTCTAGGGAGATTAGAGGTACTCACTTTCACGCCTTCGGTAGACGCGATGAGGAAGGTGAGGCTATTGAGTTCGAGGATGATGCTAGAGACACGGCAGAGCCGATTCGTCTGTAACTTCAGGACATAGAGGTTCTTCTTAGGCACCTAGATACTGATAGGACCAACGCCATGATTAGCAATGACGAGCTCCAGGTGCAGCTTCGTGAGAAGGACAAGCTCTTCGCGGAGCAAGACGAGATAGTCAAAGAAATGGAGGCCAAGTTTGAGAGCCAGGACAGGAAGTTCAAGAGCCAAGAGAAAAGAGTCCAAGACAGGAACAAGAGGATTTGAGAGATGAATGCAGAACTAGAGGCCAAGGACTTCGAGCTCGAGCATCAGCAGGGTGTGATTGAGAGGCTTCGCTCACAGAAGAGGTCTCTTAAAGCCAAGATAGAGGCCTTGACTACCAATGTCGAGGAATACAAGACCTCTATGGAGAATGCAGGTCTTACACTTGTTGATGAGGAGGTTGATGCAGAGGAGTAGTGATGACTACTCATTTATCTTTCATTTACCATGCTTATGATTATTGAGTCACAATGACCATCCAACATGTGGATGGCTTGCTATGGTGTGTTTGTTTTTCAAACTTTTTGTTTATGTCGTTGAACCTTATGATTATTTTGATGCTTGTTTTGGTGATTGTCTATGCAATGTATTGTGCATGTTAAGCATCTATGGGTATCTTATTCTTATCCTTATGAAAACCACACATGCCTCCTCGACGTGCCAACCCCAACCCGAACAACAACAATTTCACCCCCGAGATGCAGCAGCTGATGACAGCACAGGCACAGTTGATGCAGATGATGACCACTTTCATGCAGAATCAGAATAACAACAACAACAACAACAATCAGAACAATCCACCAGGATTTGAAATGCTCACCAGATTCCTAAGACTGAGGCCTGCAAAGTTCTCAGGAACCACTGATCCCATGGTGACCAATGATTGGCTACGTTCGGTAAACAAGGATTTGGTAACTGTCGGCTGCACCGACGAGGAGAAAGTCATGTTTGCAGCACACCTGTTGGAAGGACCAGCAGCTACTTGGTGGGATAACTTCCAGATCACCACTCCCATTGAGGATGTGATATGGGCTATCTTTGAAGATAGTTTCCATAGAGCTCACATCTCATCCGGAGTGATGAGTTTGAAGAAGAAGGAGTTCCATAACCTGAAGCAGCACCACCGCAGCGTGGCTGAATATATTGAGGAGTTCAATCTGGCGCGTTATGTACTGGATGAAGTGGATACCGATGCCAAGAGGAAAGAGAAGTACCTCAAAGGACTGAACGATGAACTGAATTTGCAGCTATCTGTTTCCTATGTCCCCACCTACCAGTCCCTTTGTGACAAGGCTACCATCTTGGAGAACAAGATGAAACAAGTTGAAAGCAGAAAGAGGAAGCACAGCTCTGACAAGCATAGATCGGGATCGTCTCCCAAGCGTTCCCATCATGATGATAGTGGGAGTTCTGGATCCCACAAACATGGAAAATAGAACAACCACCACAGCCACATCCGCCATCATGACAACAAGCATCACCGTAGTCATGATAGTGACAAGTAGAAGAACCACAAGGGTGGACACAAGAGTCACCACAGTGGAGGTGGAACTGGAAGTGGCAGTCAGCCTGCAAAAAGAGATATCAGTCAGGTTGAATGTTTCAAGTGTAAGAAGCTAGGGAATTATGAAAATGAATGCCCAGAAAAAAAGTTGAAGGACCCAACAAGCCCAACCCTTTCCAGAAGGGACAAGTGAACCACATCAATGTGTAAGAGATTTATGAGGAGTCCGATGCTGTGGCTGGTAAGTTCAAACTCAATTCTATTCCAGCACTTGTTCTTTTTGATACTGGTGCATCACATTCATTCATATCAAAAGCATTTGTTCATAGAAATGGGTTTCCAACTAAAAATATTGGGTGTCCAATAAAAGTAAGTTCTCCCGATGGATATATGATAGTAAGTCTTGGATGTCATGATCTAGTGATAGAATTTGGAAAGCATAAGTTTCCAGTGAGTCTGATAATCCTAGATTCCCAAGGACTGGATGTAATTTTTGGAATGGACTGGATGTCCAAGTATGAAGGAGTACTAGATTGTGCCAATCGTTTTGTCGCACTCACAACCCTGGAAATGAAACGGATAAGATTCAAGTCTAACTTTGAATCAAAAGGGAGTAAGCTATATTCTCTTAAGGGGGTTAGCATAGAGAGTGTGCCAATTGTGAGAGAATATCTGGATGTGTTTCCGGAAGAATTGTCGGGAATGCCACCAGATAGAGATGTGGAATTTCTGATTGACTTGCTACCAGGATCAGGACCAATAGCAAAGAGACCTTACAAGATGTCAGTTGATGAGTTGAAAGAACTCAAGAAACAACTTGGAGAACAGTTGCGGAAAGGATTTATTCAACCAAGTTCTTCATCTTGGGGAGCACCATTCTTGTTTGTGGAAAAGAAAGATAGAAGTCAAAGGTTATGCATAGATTATCGTTCACTCAATGAGGTAACTATCAAGAACAAATATCCTTTGCCCAGAACCAATGACTTGTTTGATCAGTTAGAAGGAGCCTGTGTGTTCTCAAAGATTGATCTCCGGTCAGGTTATTTTCAGCTTAAGATAAGGGAACAAGACATACCTAAGACAGCTTTCACCACTAGGTATGGATTGTATGAGTATACAGTGATGCCATTTGGTTTGACCAATGCACCAGCTTACTTCATGAATATGATGAATAAGGTGTTCATGGAGTTCATTGACAAGTTTGTTGTCGTTTTCATCGATGACATTTTGATCTACTCCAAGAGCAAAGAAGAGCATGAAGGACATTTGCGTTTGATACTTGAGAAGCTTAGAGAGCATAAGTTGTATGCAAAATTCAGCAAGTGTGAATTCTGGTTGAATGAAGTTGGATTTCTTGGACACGTTGTGTCAGGAGATGGTGTAGCAGTTGACCCCGCAAAAGTGTCAGCTGTAACTGAATGGGAATCTCCTAAGTCAGTGAAGGAAGTTCGTAGTTTCCTTGGCTTGGTAGGATACTAAAGAAGATTCATTGAAAATTTCTCCAAGGTAGCTAAGACAATGACGGAGCTACTAAATAAAGACAAGAAATTTTCTTGGTCTGAAGGATGTGAACTCAGTTTCCAAGAATTGAAAAAGAGACTAGTGACAGCACCAGTCCTATGTCTGCCAGATTTGGATAAAGATTTCCAAGTGTATTGTGATGCATCTCATCATGGATTAGGTGCAGTTCTAATGCAAGAAGGGAAAGTTGTGGCTTATGCCTCGAGACAACTCAAAACTCATGAGGTAAATTACCCTACTCATGATTTGGAGTTAGCCTCTGTTGTCCATGCACTCAAAACATGGAGACATTATCTTTTGGGAAAGCGATGTGAAGTGTTCACAGATCACAAAAGCTTGAAGTATATCTTCACTCAGAAAGAAATCAACATGAAACAAAGAAGATGGCTAGAACTCATCAAGGACTATGACTTGAGTTTGCAATACCACCCCGGTGAAGCAAATGTTGTAGCGGATGCACTAAGCCGTAAAGTATTTGTGAATGGACTTACTAAGGGAGAGTTGCCAGATGATCTGTGTGCCCAATTTAGAGTCCTCAGATTGGAGATTGTGCCTGAAGGACATCTCATGTCATTGGATGTTCAACCCACTTTTTTGGACAAAATCAAGGAAGCCCAAAAGATGGACAAGGAAATTGATGAGATTAAAGAAAAGATTGGCAAAGGAAAAGCCAAAGGATTCCATGAAGGCGAACAGGGTACTTTATGGTATGGTAAACGTATTTGCGTTCCGCAAGATCCGGAGCTTCAGAAACTGATTCTACATGAAGCACACAACTCACCATATTTCATTCATCTGGGTAACACAAAAATGTACATGGATATGAAGGAAATATTTTGGTGGAATAATATCAATAAAGACATTGCCGAACATATTGCTTTGTGTGATGTATGTAGTAGAGTGAAAGCGGAACATCAGAAACCAGCAGGATTGTTGCAACCACTACCTATTCCTGATTGGAAGTGGGACAAGATTGGCATGGACTTCATCACCGGACTACCAAGGACCAGGTCAGGATATGATTCTATTTGGGTAGTAGTGGATCGCCTCACTAAAGTGGCTCATTTCATACCCGTGAAGAAAACCTATACAAGTGCTAAGTTGGCTAAGATCTATATGAATAGGATTGTGTGTCTGCATGGAGTACCCAATAGTATTGTGTCTAATAGGGGAACTCAGTTCACTTCTCATTTTTGGAGGCAACTACATGAATCATTGGGAACAAGATTGGAATTCAGTACTGATTTTCACCCCCAGACTGATGGACAGACAGAAAGGACCAACCAGATTTTAGAAGACATGTTGAGGGCATGTTCTCTAGACTATGGAGCTAGTTGGGATGAAAGTCTGCCTTACGCAGAATTCTCTTACAACAACAGCTATCAAGCCAGTATTGAGATGGCACCGTTTGAGTTTCTCTATGGGAGAAAGTGTACTACCCCATTACTATGGAATGGTGTGGGAGAAAGAAACTTGTTCGGACCAGACCTAATCAAAGAGGCTGAAGAGAAAGTCAATCTAGTTAAGGACAGATTGAAGATAGCATAGTCCCGACAGAAGAGCTACGCAGATCCTAAGCGTAGAGAAGTCACCTATGAAGTGGGTGATAGAGCTTATCTTAGAGTGTCACCACTTCGTGGAGTGAAGAGATTTGGAGTCAAAGGAAAATTGGCCCCAAGATACGTTGGACCATTCAAGATTCTGAGTCGTAAGGGAGAAGTAGCTTATGAGATTGAATTGCCAGAGTCATTGTCTGCCGTTCACAATGTGTTTCATGTGAGTCAGCTAAAGAAATGCCATCCAAAGATGGAAGAGACTTCTTTGAAGGATATCATACCTTTGGAAGAGGTCCAATTGGAAAGTGATACAACTTATGAGGAAAAGCCTATCAAAATTCTTGAGACTGCAGAAAGAGTTACTCGGACAAAGACTATCAAATTCTTCAAAGTTCAATGGAGCCATCATTCCGAAGAAGAAGCAACATGGGAAAGAGAGGATGACCTTCGGAAAGACCACCCTCACATATTTGCTAGCCAATCCGAATCTCGAGGGCGAGATTCACCTTAAGGGGGTTAGATTTGTAACATCCCAAAAATCATGATTTCCAAGTTTGCATATCATCCATGCATTCATAATCATTTTAGGATCATTTTCATTGTCATTTCAAAAACAGAAGCATTTGAGTGTCTGTTATTTTATGTGAGCAAAACTTTGACCCAATGCTACACTCTAATATGAGATTGGTTTTTTTAAACCAAATGTATTTGATCCTATGGTTGATTGATGTATTCCAAAGCTTGGACAAAATTTCAAAACAAAATATGACTTTAAAACAATTTTATATCTTTATTAAAACATTGGTAAAGGCACTATTTTCTTTTAAAACTCCAAAGGACCAAAGCAAGTTTGGTGAAACAGCATGGTTTTATACTTAAAAATGTGCAGGTTTCACTTTATAAAAATCCAGAAAGAGTTTGAATTCAAACACATTTGAAATCATTTGAAAATGTTTCCTGGAAATTCAAACAGAAAAATAAAAAGGTTAAAGAATAAGAAATGGGCCGGCGCCACCCTTTCGGCCCAGTAGCCAAAAGAGCCCACCCGGGCCATTCCCTCCCCCTCTCTCTCACCCGCGTCGAACCAACCCACCAGAGACAGACAAGTGGCCCCAACTCCATGTCGTCATCGTCCTCCCCAGAACCCGTGCGATGAACACGTCGTCGCCGACCGTTTCCTTCTTCACTGCCGCGTTTTAAATCGATTGATTGCCGTTGATTGTGTGCGTATATCTCGCCCCGCTCCTGGCTACTTAATCACCTCGCAATCGCGGTCATTTTCCCCCACTTTCCTCGCTCACTCCGCCACCAGGCTGCGTGCATTCAGTCTCAAACCGCCGCGGTACCGACGACCTCTGGCGACTGATTCCGGTAAGACTCGACCGCCCCTTTGCCTCTGCTTCAAACGAGCGTGACCAGCATGTTCTGGCGCATCCCCTGATGCCTTTCGTTTGCTTTCTCGTGACCTAGGTCGCTGTCCCCGTTCGTGCCCGCAAACGTCAATGCCGCCACCCAACTCCGACGAGAAATACTGGTAATCTTTGAGTGCCCCTTGCTTCCCCTTTGACCCTATCTTGTTCGCCACAACATTGCGCACCTCCAGACAAATCTGGTTCATGCTAGGGCGGTCTATATCGTCAGCAACATCATCGTCTGCACGAACCCGACGTCGTCCGCAAGTCCGACGAGCCCCAGCGACCTCTACAACGCGCCCCGACCCTGCCCCGTCTGCACGTTGAGCTTCCTCGTGACCTCGCGAGTCTGGTAAGACACACCGCAACCCCCAGCCCCTCCTGTATTCGCCAGAACGCCATCGCCAGTGCGCCGCCGCCGCGTCGCCGTCGCTAGCGTCGCCGATCCATGGTCGCATGCTTAGCAACCGTTGGATCTAGATCCAGCGCATAGGTTAGATCTGGCCCGTACATCTTCATTTAGATCGTGCGGCCCACGTAGCGCGATCCACGCGAACCGGTACGCACCAATCAGGTCATGATGCGTGTCTGTGTTTAAATTTAAAAACAGAATTTAGATCTATTAGATGTTCAAACTTGCAAAGTTCATAACTTTTGACCCCACGTTCAAATTTTGCAAATTTTATATCATTGCAATCAGGAGAAAGAATTCTATCCATTTATGCAATGTGTTTAATGTTTTTCTTCTGCAAAATTGGTTATTTTTGCAGAGACAATTATAGGCTTATTTTGAGTATAGAAATTATTTGAAAAATGATTTAAAGACTAAATAAAGCTTATTTAGTGTGTCTTTGTCTTGTTTATGATTCAGTACTATATACTTGTCTTGTTTGGTGTAGAAAATCATCACATGGCATTTGCATGCATTCATATATTTTTTCTTGTATATTTTTGATATGTGAATTTGGTGCTATCATTTTCTGTGTAGATTTTGGTGCTAATAGTTATTGTGGTTGTGAAGATTGTTGCTACTCCCCAAAGTACCAAGGCAATTGGTGCTTCATGTGTTATCCCAATATTTTTGCCTATGCATTAGAAATATTTTTGTATAGGGTTTGCATGATTATTTTGCTAAGTATCTATATGCTATGCTTGGGAAATCCTAGTAGTTGTAGAAATGTTAGAATTTCCTCTAAGTTAAGATACTTGTTATTGCCATGCTTAGCCTAGATAATAGAAACCAAGGGTGGAATATAATCATGCTATGGAAAATATTGTTAAGTCTTTGACATATGATTTTTTGTTTAATAAAAACAACTAAGTGAATGAAACACCTCGGTGGATTGATAATTGCTTGGTGGTTTTGGTTGAGTGGTTACACAAGGCCCATTTCTATGGTTTACCTTGTGTATCTCACTTGTGGATTGCCACCCAGGAACAAAGGGATTTGAGGTGCCATATGTTAAGAAGCTTCTAGTGCAGCCACATGGCATTATGGGCTCTGCCTGGATCATATAGGTTGCAATAACTTAGCCAAATGGACAGTTGGTGGTAGGGGAATGATAGGTTTGGAGCGCGTCCATTTTGGTCTAAGGGAAGGCATCTGAAAGGTCCTGTCTTGGTGAAAATCCAATCTTGTGGGGAAAGTGCACAACCTCTGCAGATGGAAGAAACTAAGTACTTAGCCGTGTCCCCGGTAATGGAAAACTTGAGCATCAAGGCATGGAAGCTATCAAGAATCTCCTCATCCCAATTTTCTAAGTTAAAACTTGTGGTTGAACAAGGGTGAAGGTTCACCAACACCAATTTCTATTGGTGGTTCCGTGGGAAAATTTTGTCAAAGAAAAACTTAGTGTTTTCAACTAATAGGTAAAACCTATTTTGAGCAAAGCAAGCCTAAGATGCACTTAGCCAAATTCATGTAGTGACTAGATGTTAATATTATACTAAGGTATCACTTGCCAATAATATTCCAATGTATTGACCCACTGTGGCTTTAACTTGTGATGTTGTAGGTTACTCTGATGATGATTAGGTGTTATGAGTCTACACTCAACATGCTTGCCTGTGGCACATGAATATGAAGACTTCTATTTTATATTGTTAAGTTAAACTCTTGTACTAGCCTATGGCTATGGAGTTGTAAAAGACTATGTTATCTCTGGATTGACGTTGTAATACTGACCTTTGTTTCTGTGTACTTCATCTTAAACTGTGGATGCTAGCAATTGATCCAGGGACTAGCATTGCAATCACATGGATCCTTACCTTTATAAGGGAGGGATCTTACAGAATACTAGGATATGATTACTTAAGGATCAAATATACATCATTAAGGAATGTATTCAGGTTTAACTTTTATTACATTTGATCTACCCTTAGATCAAATCTTCCTTACCCAAAATAAGGTTTTAGCAAAGGTCATATTGAAACTTATCGCAGTCAACTTGATGATCTACTTCAATTCCATCAACTTGAGAGAAGCTTCAATCACTTTGACAAGTTTTTTATTTAAAAGCGCAAAAATTATTTGGATTTTCTATGCATGAATGCAATGCACACACCTGGATTCAGCTTATTTCTAAGCTATAATGCTAGGATGTTACAGACAGGGGGTTGGGGTGATCTAGGGCGAAGTGGCTCGGGTGGTGACTTTACTTGATGCTCTCTTCGAGCTCAAGCCTCCAATGGCATAGGGAGGGCTGTGGGGGTGTATAGTGATGCAAGGTGAAGAGGTAAAGCCCATGGTTTCTTCATGGATTGATCCCAAGTGCTTGCAAGGTTCCTCCAAAAATGGCCAAAATTAAGGTGGTTATTCCTCATGTTGCAACTAGTGAGGAAAGTACTCGCGTGCAATGGGCTTAATATGGTGGTTTAACCAAGGTGGAGATTAGGTTCTTAAGTACTCATGACAATGTGTCAAACCATGTGCTTGCATGGCCCAAAAGGGTTTTAGGTTTGATCATACCATAGTTCCAAAAATTGAAGATGACAAGTTATAAAGGACTTAATCAAATAATTGGGATTTTTCTTTAGTTTCCAAAATGGCAAACCAAGGTGTTCCTAGTGTTTATCAAGCATTATTCTAAATTCCTAAACAAGTGAACAAGCAAGCAATGTCAACACTAGCATAACAAGTACAAAAATTATCATTGTAACACAAAAGATTATGAAAGCTAAGTAAGACAACCACATAAGCAAGCAACTTAAAAAGTTTTATTTCCCCTACTCAAGCAAACATGATGCAAAATTTGGGATGCTACACCCTGACACCGTCAAATGGCTTGAAGCCATAAAATCTGTGATAGTTCCATGCACGAGAAATCAAGCATTGAACTTAGAAGACCCTCTAGAAAGGTGTAAGACCTTACAATTGTATTTGGATCTATAAAGAAATAGACATGGAGGTTTCACATCTATAAAATAGTCGACATGTCGGGAAATAGTTCACGACAATGTTCAAACATTTTTTGATTTCTCATAGCAACATTTAGTCTAGACATATTATTATAGCAACCACTACATATAATTTGGTATATAGTAGTTGAACAAACAAAACAAGTTCTTCTAATATAATGGTTGCCTAGGACGTGTACATGATATGATCCAAAGGGTTTTGTTAATTCAAAGGATGCTAAAAGATTATGCAAACTTCAATCATTGAAGTAAGCATCGCGGAGTTGGAATATTCACCATGATGAAACTGTTAAAAGGTTTAATTTCATTGGAGACGATCAAAATGCTTGTATTTGCAAGAAATTAAATGGGAGCACTAAGACATATTTCTAATACATAATGTGAAAGACATATTGTTAATTGGAAACTATGTATCTTTTATTCACACAAGTTAATAATTTCATCTCAATGAAAGACTTAGGAAAAACCCAAATATTTGGCATCAATGTCTATATGGATACATTGAGACGGTAATATGGTTGTGCCAAATGTACATAGGCGAGATATTGAATGAGTTCAATATGTAAATGACAAGAAAGAGTCTTGCCACACGGAAAGGACTAAATCAAGATTCAAGTCCATTGACACTTGGTAAGTGAGATGAGATCCAAGTATTTTTGACACTTGGTAAGCTTTTGTAGATAAATCTGATGAAAAAGACAAATCTTGTCCAGTACTTCCTTTGGGAATTTCTTAAGGGCATTTTGGTAATTGTTTTGAGGTGATTTCAACACCTCTTTAATCATTCCACTAAATACTACCTAATCACCCAAGGAAATAATGTTTTGAACTCTAAAACAGTTCTGGTGAATTATTTCCTAAAACTAGAGCTTTAATCACTATAAAATCCATTATAAATCATTGGAAATTGATAAAATAGTGAAACCACTTTTGTTGGATTCATTTTATCAATACCTATCTGAGGGTATCATTTTTCTTCCAATGGTATCCTACATATCAAGCCGTGGTCAAAAACCTCTCTCTTAGGTAGTTCCTAGGCTTTAAAATCCAAAAGGATCCCTTTTTCCTATGCCTCCAAATCTTCTTCCAATCCAATCAAATCATACCTCAAACACCCTATTGATGTATATCTTGTAATTAACTTTTTCCTGCTGTATGGTTTGATGCTTGTATGCCTTGTATTGATGGTGGTGTTGTTGGTTTTCATGTATGCTCGATAACGGCGATAGTTGCGTTTGTGTGACGCCGAGAAGAAGGAAGCATCGGGTTATTCATTATTATTAATTGTATTGGCATTCTGGTATTATAAGGAAGTCAAGGGACATCTCGCTGGTCACAGGCATGCCACCACACCTGAACTCCTATGTTAACCTACTTTTTTTATCAATTGTTTTATACCTCGTTTATGAACCTCATGACTAAATGCATGGTTTGTTTCAAATAAAAAGGCGTGAGTAACTTGGCTCCTCCAAGTTATGAATGAGTGTCCATTAGGACACGTACCCCGTACCCTATTGACACCCATTTTTACTCCTATAGATTAAGGCTAAGTGGTTAGCATCTTGCCTCTTGGAACCCAAAGATTTCCAATGATAAAACTAATTTGGGTTTTACCCTACTACAAAGTTTCAAAAATAAAACCCTTGAAAAGAGGCATCGTTTCCAAGTGGAGGTTTTACTAAAAGACGATATGAGGAGGATGAAGAGAAAGTCAAGAAAGAGAAAGAGAAGGGATGTTCTATGCCAATGTCCGGAACAATTTATCCGTGCAACCACATTACCCCAGGCGCTGGGGCTTAGCTCATAGTTGTTGTCCTTAGCCGGGGCTGCTCGTACTTGCTTAATGGGAGAAATCCCTGGAAGCCCGAGTGGAATCTACTCCAGATATGCGGATCTGGGGCCTCCATCGCCCACTACGACGGAAGAGTCGGTGCAACAATTGGGTCTCCCGTGGACGGTATGTTTTAGGAGTAGGGAAGGAAGTGGAGTCAATAATTGTATATTGCCAAGCTGCGGGTTTGGGTATAAGAAAGTGCTGTAGGGAGGACTAAGGCCTTCGTGCCGCATACTCGTGCCAAGCAGAACAAACCCAAAAGGAAAAGTCGGGGATGCTTGTACTTGTTTAACGGGAGCAATCCCTGGAAGCCCGAGTGGACTCTACTCCAGATCTACGGATCTGGGGCCTCCATCGCCTGCTACGGCGGAAGAGTCGATGCAACAATTGGGTCTCCAGCGAATGGTATGGTTTAGAGTAGGGAAGGAAGTGGAGTCAAAAATTGTATATTGCCAAGCTGCGGGTTTGGGTATACGGAAGTGATGTAGGGAGGACTAAGGCCGTTGTGCCGCATACTCATGTCGGGGAGAACAAACCCAAAAGGAAAAGCCGCCTTTGCTAGGGATGGACAAATGAAAATCTAGGTTTGATTATCTGAACCCCTGTCTACCGTGTGTAGCGGGCCGTGGTTGTAATCCCGACAGATGTATTGATTCTTGTGGCTAAAGTGCGCAAACTCTGCAGAGTCTAATCTATTCGAATAGCCATGTCCACGGTCAAGGACGGTTGGAATGGTAAGTTCTAGGAAGACCATTCAGATTTGTTGAGATGAATAAAAGGATGTGACTTGGTCATGAGGAAACATAAGAATGAGTTTGGTTTTGACTAGAAATGGTCGAAGATGTTTAATAAGGGTTTTACTATAAAACTATTTTCAAAGTTTTTAACAAGGATGTGGAGATGTCCGGATTTTCTAAAAGGAGGCATATTTTCCAAAAACTCTTTTTCACCAAAGATATAGAGGTTCCATCATTAGTCTGGTTCCGAAAGCAACCATAGTATAGAGCTATCTCGCGACAACCAAATATGCATTATCTTATTACCTTGTCTCGGTGGTTTGCGAGTACATTCAAAACTCACTGGCATTGTCCCTGGCTATCTACTTGGCCAGATTGCAGATGTTAAGAAGAGACGAAGGTGCTGAAATCTATGCGAGCTAGGCCGTCTTCCTAGTCAGTTGCTTGTACGTTAAGGCATGCCATCTCGGAAAACACCTGGCTTTTACAAACTATTTTCCCAAAAGATTTTTGAAGGATTTCCTATCTCATCTTCTCTAACTTAAACGATTTGAAAATGGATTAATCTATATGTCGTCTACTTCAACTAATTTTTTTTCACAAACAAAGTCTGAATCAGAGACTATGAGACGGAGATCATGGAATGAAGAGTCACCAAGACAAGCAACCCAAAGGATCCACCAACGACGAAAGGCACTACAAGATCGCCCTACCAACGGAGTCCTTTATCGCCCCCAAATAAATCAAGTATGGCCCCGACAACCAAAGACGGCAAGACAGAAGTCAAGACCCCCGTAATGTCCGCACTTAAGATTAGCATCCCTAAAATAGGATTCCCCTTTATGGTGTGTAGTCACCCCCTTAGTACTTTTGGTATGCCTTGTTTGCTTGTCATGTGCGTGTATGATGCTTCGATTGTGTTGACTGTCTGCCTGGGATCTTCTGATCCTAAAGTTTTTTACCACCTTGCCGGCGTATCCTGACGCTAACCCTCGCCACCCCATAGCCGGAAATCTCTCCTCAGCTGGATGGCCACCTAAGAAAGCCTCAACACCCTCAAGTAAAGCCCTAAGGTGGAAAGACTATGTCTTTCCACTCAACTCCAATAAACCACTCCACCCCCTATTTCGAGAGTCGTCAGAGAAAAACCAAGCAACAACGACGCGTAGTACTAACGGTGTACCCTGATAAATATGCACCTATCTGTTTTATATCACCCCTAAACCACAAAACCTCCTCTGTGCAGATGGAACCCATTGATGAAGCATGGGTAAGCGCAGGGTTCCCTGTGCTCCTCTAGGACTCCTTGCATCTTTGCGGATACACCCAACCTCCCACCTTCAACCTCCACAAAGGACTGGATAACGGGCAATATCTGGGACAAGTTACCATTCCCCCAAAGTATGGAACACCAGGAGAACCCATTCGTGCCACGGGATTTTGAATGCCAACCCTAGTGCTGGCTCTGAATACGGCGACAAGAGAAGCACTGTTTCGCATTCGGGATGTCCTTCCTGAAATGAGGCAACCCACAACCTTCTATCTACCCATCAAAGGAAATGTAGATTCATCCGGACAATCCCAAAATCCTCGCTTGCCTACCCCGCCCTGTAGCTGCAAGCCCTTTATAGCTATGCTGGAAATGAGCTTCTACCGCAGTTGTTGATGAGTACCGCCGCACCCAAATGGAGCTTCATCGTGTGCAAGCTATTCTGCATCGCAAAGAAGCGCTAGAAGTCCAGGAAAGGAATCAAGCCATAATCAAGGGACCGGAAGAATCCTCTGGAAGCCGCACCCTCAAAGGAAGAAAGAAGTGTGTCCCCGCTCGGCAGTATCTCAAGAGGTTCAAGCCACCCCAAGATATACAAGGTTCCTCCACCCACCCCCCTGAAGGCGAATATGAAGCCAAAGAGGATTCTCCTGGATCGTCCGCAAGAGGCAACTATCCTAGCATGGTACCTATGTATTGTCCCAAGACCTGTTCTGTAAAACTCTAAGTGCCTTGTTGCCCTGCGACACAGACCTGTTTTGTAACCCCTTAAGCACCTCCGCCACCGACCGTCTTGAACCTGCTAAATTTATGGATGTTATGCAAGTGTGATATTCTTCTTTGCATGTTTTACCCACGATGTTGCATCAGACCAAACCGGAATGACCTCATTCCAAAGGACCTCGTTTCCTAGACAGCCAAACTCCAATGACATCCTCCAACCCGTCGGAACCCTAACCAGCTCAGAACTAACTACCCGGAAGCTAGTAGGCGCCGATACGGTAGACCTTATAGCTCATGAAGCGGTTCTGACAACGTCGACGGAAGATAACGACCCCGGAGGAAAATTGCAGCACCCTCCCCCGCAACAGCATACGACTCCAATCAATAAAGTTGGCGACTCCACCAAATACCCCTAGTGTCGCTCTAAGGGGGAAAGACTGTGTCTTTCCCGCCCAAACCCTATAGACCTCGGGAGTCCGGCACTAGTTAGCGTTAAGTGATAACCACCCTCCATATACAAGTCATCGACCCTGCAAGAAGGATGACAGACGGCACTTCTCCAAAATTAGAAGATACTTCCGGAAAGTCCTCCACTCCAAGGTTGACCGCCCAGTCAACACCCGGTGTATCAAGACCTAGAAGAGATAAACGTCGACCACGAGGAGAAGGAATAAAGAAGACTCAACTCGCCATCTCGCCTCACAAAGGAAGTGCCCTGTCGACACTAAACCTACCTAGACTTGTCCTAAGGGGAAAAGACTGCATCTTTTCCATTTGTTTAAAACTAAACCACCCGATCTGAAGCCCCTCAGCTCCGATCTGTAACTAACCACGTTGGGTATTTGTAAAACTTGTTAGCGCCTAATAATTTCCACCAATGAAATTGTTAAGCAGATGTTATCACCCAACCCTACTCCTCCCTAATCTCGGGACGAGATTTTTTTAAGGGGGAAAGGTCTATAACATCCCAATTTCAGCAACCCTGATTTAATGTCCAAACAGGCAAAAATCAGGGGGAACAAAAACTTTTTCTTGTTAAGTGTTGAATTGCTTCCTACTTGTTTGCTGCTGTTCATACATCTGTTTGTGTAGCAAGTGAAGTACTCCTAATCTCAATACTAGTTTACAAAAATATATTTTACAAAAGAGATGTCTTGGCTCATCCTCCATATTATCAAATGTTCCGGCATTTCAAAAACTTGAGCCAAGATGACTTTGACACAACAAAATACTTTACTAGTTTCTATTAACCAAACTATGGAGACCTATATATTATCTCCTTATGTTTTCAAGACAGAACTCCCAGCTACTCTTATCCCTAGGTTTTCCAAAACCTTTAGTAAAACCTTTTCATTCCAATCTTGGTAGGAATACCAAGGTGATCCTTATCTCCCTTCAAAGCACACCCAACTCAAAATACCCACCCTTACCTCAAGCTAGGATTGATGGTAACCCTAGTGGTAGTGGGATAAGTGATAAGATGAATTGCCTTGAACTATTGTTTGATAAATTGCCTTGATCTGCTGATTGCCTTGTTTCCTTAGGAACTAGAGTGAGATAATCTAGTATCTCACCCCTTAGGACCCAATCCTTTTTTGTGATCATCAATCCCAAACTAAGCATCCAAATCTGGATCAACCCAAGCCACTTAATTGACCATCCCATCTCCTAATCAGATCAATCCAGGGTTAATCACTCATAATAGTTTCTAACTCAGTAGATACCCAACCCAAGCATGGATCCCCTCTAGTAAATCTATACCTCAACATCAACCCCTTAATGGAGAGGATAAACCCTTGCCACCCTCTCAAATGTTTCCATCTTGCATACTAGTCAAAATCTCCAAATCTGCCAAAATGTCTTAAGTCTGGATTTCTTATCTAGATTCAATCTTTGGATCTCTACCTTTTCCAACCTATGTGCATTATTGAGAATGTACTTGAACAATATTGTAGTAAACCTTTAGTAATAACAAAGCCCACTCCTTACCTTGGCTAGGCCATTATAATTCCCTCTCATCCATGATGATTTTGTAGTCAAGGTAATAATCTTGTCTGCAAATCTTATCAGCTTGCCTACTTTGGCAGAAGCTCACATCTATATGCCAGCACCCCTTGACCAAATCTTTGCATGATTATGATCTACTAATCATGGCCTATCAACCCCCACCTAACTTGTTTCCATTGAAGCCATGTGCTTCTTAAACCCACATGGTTTAGGAGGCTACCTGATGTATCTGCTATGGCAGCCTTATTTTCAACAAAGTTTGCCATCACTCCCAAACCACCTCAAATACAACCAAGCCTAACTCTTTCTTCCATCGTCATATATATATAACTTGGTCTAGCTACCCATATACCCCTTGTACCAAGGTGATCTCTGAGCTCCCTAGTCCAACCCTGTTTAGGAGGTACAAAAATAACAAAACCCTAGATCCTCAAATCAATCTCTTCTTCCAAGAATACCTCTTGCTTGTCAATGCCCAAGGTTATCTTGTTATATATTCTAAGTATACATCATCTAACTTGTATATAAGCATCCCCAAATAATTTCCCATAATTATTTGGATTATTAAACTATTTAATTTCCCTTGCTTACTAAATTCCTAAAATCTTTGTCTATTAAGGAAAGTTTGTTTTTCTACAAATCACCTGGTTAAATCAAGGCACATTTGAGGCCCATATATCATATCCCATCTTTCCAACTCGAAAATAAATATTTTTGAGATTCTTTATTGTTTCTTTTTGCCCTTTTTCTTAAATGGCAGAAACAAGAAATAATTCCTTAAAAATATTTTCCACCTCAATAAATTCCAATAAAAATCTCCAATGTGTGTAATGGTATTTAGGACCATATCACATCAAAAACTAAGCTTGTCAAATGTAAAAATACCGTCTTAGCTTCGATAATCCATTTATGCACTTTTTGAATAAGTGCATTTAAATGGGGTTATAATCTCTAGAAAAATCTCATTTAAATCATGAAGAGATTATTTGACCTCCTCTATACACCAATACCATTTCCACACTTTGCCCAATGAAAATTCTTCAACTTTCTTCACAAGCATCCATTTGATCACATTTCAAAACAATCAAACTTGAACTAAACCACAACCAAACTATCTCCAAAAGATCAAGCCAAGTTTGCACAGCACTACACCATTCCCTCCTGGTCGTACACTGTATCCCTAACTACTGTAGCACCTCCCCTCCCTTGTCCCATGTTCTTGTAAGAGGAGAGAAATTGCGTGGCCCATATGTATCACCAAAATATATCCACCCAGCAGCCACACCACCCCTCTCTCCACTCTCTGGTCGTATGTAGGCCCCACACCACCACCCAGCACCACCCCAACCAGCCAATGGGAAGCCAGCTCCATTTCCCTTGTCCAAATGGACTTTGTCCATCAACCACCACCCCATCTCGGTTTATAAGGCCACAAGCCACCCCATCTCTCCCCTCCTCTCTCATTTGCCCCCAAAAGCCCCCACTCACCTCCTAGAAAACCCCTTCCCTCTCTCCTTGCTCTGCCTTGCTCGGGAGAAAGGAAGCTAGGATCTTCGGCCTCCTCCCTTTCCTTGACCTAGGATCCTCCCTCATCCCTCCTCTCCCTGTGCATGTCATGCCAATGGACGCCTCCTGCTCCCCTAGTGCTAACCGTGCTCCTGTTATTGAGATGCAGCCACTCCTGAGGTTGCACCGACGAGCTCCGGCGAGCCCTCCTCGGCCACCCTCGCGCGAGCCCCCTACTGGCACCAAGTGGCCTCTTCCATCCACCGCTGGAACCGCCAGAACCGACCGCGTCCACCCGCCACCTCCCATCGGCCTCGAGCCCATGGTGAGCTCCCCAAACCCTCCACGTCGCCACCTAGGGTTTCCCCTCCCTATTTCCTAGCCAGAGGAAGAGGATGACCCGTGTCCGTCAGATCCGCCTCTAATCTGACTGACAGGGTTTCTCCATACCCCTTCGCGTCCTGGCTCTAGCTGACCTTTCGGGCCCTGCCGCATGGTCTTTGAACGGACTCCCACATGCAGCACGCCCCCGGGTGGGCCGGATGTACCGTGGCGGCCCATTTCCAGTGCAGATCTGGCCCAGGCGCCCCTTCCCCTCTTTCTTTTATTCTTTTATTAGCAGATCGGAAAATAGTTACTAGGTTTATTTCTCAAATAGAATGAGAAAGGCCAAATACCAGATCTAATTTTTACTATGTACCTAGATGTTTTACCTAACATGCAGTGTCCTTAGTTAACTCAAATAGTATCCAGAATAATTACAATAAATCATCAAGCCCTAGGTGTCCTTTGGACAAATAAATTCATCCAGAGACTTTGGTATTTCCAAGTTAAGTAAACCCAACTATTACAGGAATGTATAATCCATACCTTTCGTGCCCCAGAGCCCCCACCCTAATTGGCTCCCTAGTTTTCCTTTAGAAAAATAACAAAAACTGAGCTTTTCTGCCTTTAGAAAATTCCCTAGGTCAAAAAAATGAGGTTTTAACCGAATTCCAACTCCCAGTACACCTACTTATCGACATCTTTTAAAATCCAGTAGCTCATAATTTTATAAACCTCTATTGAATTTTAGTGAATTAAACTATTTTGTGCATGGTTTATTCACTAATAAAATCACCACAGTAGCTCCATAACTCCAAAAAGGTTGATTCCAATTTCTACATAAATATATTCTCAGTACCTAACATGTTTCCTTGTAATCACATCAAAATATTCTGTAGGTTAAATCTGATGAAAAAGACAAATATTGTCTAGTACTGCCTTTGGGAATTTCTTAAGGGCATTCTGGTAATTGTTTTGACGTGATTCCAAAACCTCTTGAATAAGTACACTTAATACTACCTAATCACCAAAGGAAATAATTTTTAGAACTGCAGAACACTTCTGGTGAATTATTTCCAAAAACTAGAGCTTTAATCACTATAAAATCTATTATAAATCTTTGGAAATTGTTAAAATAGTGAAACAACTTTTGTTGGATTCATTTTATCAATACCTATCGGAGGATATCATTTTTTTACAATGGTATCCTACAGATTAATCCCTCGTCAAAAACCTCTCTCTTAGGTAGTTCCTAGGCTTTAAAATCCAAAAGGATCCTTTTTTCCTATGCCTCCAAATCTTCTTCCGATCTAATCAAATCATACCTCCAACACCCTACTGATGTATATCTTGTAATTAACTTTTTCCCATTGTATGGTTTGATGCTTGTATGCCTTGTATTGATGGTTATGTTGTTGGTTTGCATGTATGCTCGATAATGGCGATAGTTGCGTTTGTGAGACACCGAGAAGAAGGAAGCATCGGGTTATTCCTTATTATTAATTGTATTGACATTATGGTATTATAAGGAAGTCAAGGTACATCTCGCTGGTGACAGGCAAGCCACCACTCCTGAACTCCTATGTTAACATACTTTTTTATCAATTGTTTTATACCGCGTTTATGAACCTCATGACTAAATGCATGGTTTGTTTCAAATAAAAAGGTGTGAGTAACTTGGCTCCTCCAAGTTATGAATGAGTGTCCATTAGGACACCTACCCTATTGACAACCATCTTTACTCCTTTAGATCGAGGCTAAGATGGTTAGCATCTTCCCTCTTGGAACCCACGGATTTCCAATGATAAAACTAATTTGGGTTTTACCCTACTACAAAGTTTCCAAAATAAAACCCTTGGAAAGTGGCATCGTTTCCAAGTGGAGGTTTTACTAAAAGAAGATATGAGGAGGATGAAGAGAAAGTCAAGAAAGAGAAAGAGAAGGGATCTTCTACGCCAATGTCCGGAACAATTTATCCCTGCAACCACATTACCCAGGCGCTGGGGCTTAGCTCATAGTTGTTGTCCTTAGCCGGGGCTGCTCGTACTTGCTTAATGGAAGCATTCCCTAGAAGCCCAAGTGGACTCTACTCCAGATCTGCGGATCTGGGGCCTCCATCGCCTGCTACGGCGGAAGAGGCGGTGCAACAATTCGGTCTCCCACGGACGGTATGTTTTAGGAGCAGGGTAGGAAGTGGAGTCCACAATTGTATATTGCCAAGCTGCGGGTTTAGGTATACGAATGTGATGCAGGGAGGACTAAGGCCGTCGCGCCGCATACTCGTGCTAGGGAGAACAAACCCAAAAGGAAAACCCGCCTTTGCTAGGGCTGGACAAATGAAAAGCTAGGTTTGATTATCCGAACCCCCGTCTACCGTGTGTAGCGGCCCGTGGTTGTAATCCCGGCGGATGTATTGATTCTTGTGGGTAAAGTGCACAAACTCTGTAGAGTCTAATTTATTCGAATAGCCGTGTCCATGGTCAAGGACGGTTGGAATGGAAAGTGCTCGGAGGAATCTTTGGATTTGTTGAGATGAATAAAACGATGTGACTTGGTCACGTGGAAAGATAAGAATGAGGTTGGTTTTGACCAGAAATGGTTGAAGATGTTTAAAAAGGGTTTTACTATAAAACTGTTTTCAAAGTTTTTAACAAGGATGTGGAGATGTCCGGATTTTCTAAAAGGAGGCATATTTTCCAAAAACTCTTTTTCAACAAAGATACAGAGGTTCCATCGTTAGTCTGGTTCCGAAAGCAACCATAGTGTAGAGCTATCTCGCCATAGCCAAATATGCATTATCTTATTACCTTGTCTTCGTGGTTTGCGAGTACATTCAAAGTACTCACCGGCATTGTCCCTGGCTATCTACTTGGCCAGATTGCAGATGTTAAGAAGAGACGAAGGTGCTGACGTCTATGCGAGCTAGCCCGTCTTCCCAGTCAGTTGCCTGTAGGTTAAGGCATGACATGGGCTCTGCGCTTGAAGACTTCCGCTACTTGTGTTGTAATTGCCATAATGGCCACTTTGTAAGTTTGGTACTCGTTACTTTATGGATGTTGTAATGATACTAGTCGGTTATGCTCACGGCTCACTAATCATGGGAAGGTGAATTGTATGCATAACTGGTATTCTCGGATCGTAAATCCGGGGTGCCACACTGGGCCTTCTCGGTGGAATGTCATCCAATTGTCTGCAACCATGTGACTAGGTCACAAGGGATGTCATATCACGGAACGAGTATAGAGTACTTATAGGTAACGAGGTTGAACTAGGTATAAGAGATACCGACGATCAAACCTCGGATAAGTAAAGTATCGTGCGACAAAGGGAATCAGTATCATATGTAAATGGTTCATTGAAGCACAATGAAATCGTATAAATATGTGGGAACCATATGAATTTCTAGATTCCTCTATTGGTTATTGATCGGAGCAGTGTCTCGATCATGTCTGCATAGTTCACGAACCGTAGGGTGACACACTTAAGGATTAAATGTTGTTTAGTAGATATGGAATATGAGTTGGAGACCGAATGTTGTTCGGAGTCTCGGAATGGATCCAAGACATCACGAGGAGGTCCAGAATGGTCCGGAGAAAATGATTCATATAAGGAAAGTTAATTTCTGGGGTCCGAAAATGTTTTCGGTGTTTTAACCGGAAGCTTCTAGAATGTTCTGGAAGGTCCACCACCCTGGAGGGGGTACTTGGAATGCATCATACCCTAATGGGGTAGGAGCATAGACCACTAGGGCAAGTCGGCCAAGGATATGGAAGAGATATTCAAACTCTAGTTTGAAAAGTCAAAGTCCTAGTGGAAGGAGGAAAGGAAACCAAGAAGGGAGAGGTTTACCTCTCCCTCCCCAAGCCTCCGGCCAAGAGGGAGTTGTGGGAGGACTCGGCCTCCACTTGCCGCCTCCCACCACCCATATAAGCAGGGGTGGGGCGCCCCCTTGGCCCTCACACCAAACCCTAGGCCGCCGTTGGCACCCATCCCCTCTCCAAGACGTCATCGCCTATACCCTAGCCGCTGGCGCCTCCCTCTCCTTGGCGCCTAAACCCTAGCCGACGCGCCCCCTCTAATCCACCATACCTGCTCTGGCTTAGGCGAAGCCCTACAGGATCTACTGCTCCACCTGCACCACCACACCATCGTGCTGCTAGAATCACGAGGAGATCTACAACCTCTGCTACCTGGCAGAACAAGGGAGAGGAAGGTCTTCATCGAGTACCGTACGTGTGACCAACTGCGGAAGCGCTACGGAACATGGAGCCGGAAGAATTGTCTTCACAATCTTGAGATCGGCAAGTGATCGCCTACATCAACCACGAGAATCTGATCTCGTTAAACGCTTTGGATCTATGATGGTTAGTTCGCTACATACTCATTGCACCGATCTCGTAGATTATATCTTGGCTTTTGTGTGTTCCCGCGACAGAAATTTTTTGTTCTCCATGTTGTGAACCCTACAGTGGTATCAGATCCGTGTCTGTGCATAGATCTGTTGCACGAGTAGAACACAATGGTTTTGTGGGTGTTGATGCTTTTGTTGTCCTTGATTTTTGTGTACTTTGCATCTTGCAGGATGCTGGGATGAAGAGGCCCGGGGTAACCTTACATGTCATCATACATGAGACTTGCTCCACGCGCAATGTGTAACTTGCATTGCACAAGTGGCTTTGTGGGTGTCTGTCTCTCCCACCATAGTGAAGATTCAATTTACAACGGGCACTTGACAATACTTTTATCAATGTTGGGGTTCATATTCGTAAGTTAGAACATTTCTTATTCGAAAGCCCCAGCCACGTAAAACATGCAAAGAAAATTAGAGGCGTCTAACTTGTTTTTGCAGGGCTTGTGTTGTGATGTGATATGGCCATGATGTGATCGTGATTATATATGATGTATGCAATGATCCTTATTGTAAGTTGGCAACCGGCAGGAGCCTTATGGTTGTCTTTAAATTTCGTTTAAGACCTGTGTGTCTATTCATCAAAGTAGTTGTAATAGTTGCTGCTGGTGGAGGACAGCCATGAAGCGGATCCATTAACCTTGACGCCACGCCGGTGATGATGGAGTTCATGTTTGTGCTTTGGAGATGAAGATCAAATGCACAAGAAGAAAGGCCATATCATATCACATATTATGAATTGCATGTGATGTTAATCCTTTTTATTCATCTTGTATTGCTTAGATCATGATAGTACCATTATAAGATGATCCCTCTCACTAAATATCAAGTAATAAGTCTTCGTCCTTAGTATGCACCGTTGATAAGACTCGTCGTTTTGAAGCATCATGCGATGATCGCGTGTGATAGATTCTACGTGAGCATACAACGGGTGCAAGCCAAATTTGCACATCTAGATACTAAGGTTAACCTTGACGAGCCTAGCATGTACAAACATGGCCTCGGAACACGGAATACCGAAAGGTAAAGCATGAGTCATATGGATGATATGATGAACATGCTGATTATTTTCCTTTGAAGCTACATCATCTCTCGTGAAGATTGGACTTGGTGTAGTGGATATGGTTCGTGTATTCCCCAAAATGACTCGAGGGATGTTGTTTTGAGTGGGATCTCAACAGTAATATGATTAAAAGTTGATCACAATTTATCATAAATTAAATCAAAGTGAGTTTGGATAATTGTTATAGTCATTGGAATCCAGTCACCACCTTACGCTTAGTTATAATTGAGATAATATAACAATAGAATTCTGGATAGTTACTTTACGAACTGGTATCGTATTGTTTTTGAGTGTCAATCTAAAGTTTAAAAGTCCTATTGCAAACTTTCAGCAAACTCCATTTACTCGATGAAGTTTAATAATTAGTATTAAATCAAGAGTAACAATTCTAGTGTTAGTATGTAAAAGTATCATATTTGCCTCCATGATTCTTGATATTCGAAAGATTGTTTTAATATCAAGGTTATCTAGGAGCTGAAAGAATTGTTTCAGAAACCATCATGTGTGGAAGATATTGCACTATCTAAAACAATGTTTTGGTTGCAACATGATAGAGTATAAGTTGGCAAAATTATGTTCTCATATTTGATGAGAATTTCCGAAGGTTGGAGATGCTAGAAATCCTAATCCTCCAAAAGGTTTTGGAAAGCAACTTTATACTCGCGATTCGCTGTTATAAGCTATAGTAGCTTGATCAAGAAAATTGGCATGATGAGGATGAATAAAAGATGTAGGTAAAATGTTTACAACACTAAAAAGGTTACTAAAGAATGGAATTTGACGATGGTGATCTACTTCAAAGTGCAACTCCGAAGACATTAGTATTTTACTATACACACTTTGGACTATGTGTCATGTGTATAGTGCCAATGTTGATGTTGAAAGATTCTTTTAAAAATAAAATGGAATCTGATAGAGAATCTTAAAAATATTTGGCAGAAAAAGAAAAGATTAGAATTGTTCAGCTTAGGTATATAGATGATATACATGTTATGGCTATATTCTTTGCTTGCTAAACAATGTGGTTCTTGGGTATTGGATACCAAATTTGTTGGTGTGAAATGTCATACAAAACAACACAATTCATGAACTAAAATAGCCTAAGTAACTAGCAAGAGAATAGGTGATGATGTTCATAAAAAAACAAAGTGTTGTTATGTTGCTCGTTAACATTAAAGCTTACCTTCAATATTTTTTCAATAATTTTTATTTAGATTAGTATTATGAGAACAAAAGAGTTGTTCAAATAATTTCTGTAATCCATAAAAGATGGATGATTTAAAATTTTGGTTGGATAAATCACATCCATAAAACTAATGCTAAGATGTCGAAAGACAAATGATTGAAAGATCACTTAAGAAGTGACATCGCTGTTTAAATTATATTTGAAACAAAACATGAAGAAACTCCATGTTGATGGAATTTTGGAGTCTTTTGATTTTGATAAAATGACGCTCGTGAGACTTTAATGGAGATAATTAAAACTTCGTTCAAAGGACTAGAAGAACGAACGACTAACTTATTGGAATTTGTACATATTGATGTATGTAATCCATTATGTGTAGTCATGGGCGGTGGGTTTCAACTTCATATGCTTTCTCCAGAAATTTAAGTGAATATATGTGTATATTTAATTAATGAGGAAGAAGTGTGAATTATTTGAAAATGTTCAAAGACTTTCAAGATGAAGTGGAAATCATTGTAACAAGAAAAATAAAGATATTATGATTGGATCATGAAGGAAGATATTTGAGTTACACGGTTAGCATAACACCTAAGATTTGAGGAATCGTTCCATGGATTTGCATTTCCCGAAAAACCATATGAGTATGGAGTGCTCGAGATATGTAATAAAACCATGTTTGACATGGTAAGATCAAAGGTGTAAGTTAAAGAACTGCTATTATATTTTAAAAGATTAAAAGATTTAGTGACTACCACTTTTACACTAAAAAGAGCTCCATCATGATCCGTTGAAATGAAACCATATAAGTTATGGTTTGTGATAAAACTCAAGTTGTGTAGGGTTCGCAGCATAGAAAACAAAAAATTTCCTACGATGGGAACAACTATGTACCAAGATCTATCTACTAGATACAAACAACGGGCGGATGTATATTCGTAAAGAACATACCCTTGAAGACCGACAAAGCTTAACGAGTTAAACTCGTGGTTGATGTAGACGATCTCTTGTCGATCTCAAGATCGAGAGGAAGTCCTAGCGCCGCAAATCAGGAGCGCATCCGTGCTTGCACACACGTCCGATGCACCGAGCAACCTCCGCCTCCTCGCTCCAGTGATGCAGCGGAAGCACAACTCTTTCTTGCCGAATAGCCACTGGGAACATGTATCTCGCTAGTCTGAGACTGTGGGGGGTAAATTCTAGAGGGGGAGAGAGATCCTTCACGAGGAGGTGTGAGTGAGAGAGAGGGAGAGGGGTGCCTTTTATAGGAGGAGGGGGAACCCAAGGGGGTGGCCGCCGGCCATGGGGGCTGCCCCCTCCCCTCCTTCATTCATGTGGGTGGACACTCCACTTACAAAAACCTCTTCATTTCCCTCCACTCAAAATCCCACTCAAACTTGCAATTAAATTTCCACCAAATTTAATGCAAACTCACATTAAATAAAACTCTTTTTATTTATTCAGAATTTTTTCAATTACTTTAATGACAAACATTCACATATAACCCCTTGCTAGAATCCTATTTCACATGCAAAAACACTTTCTGCAATTTCACCCGAAAACCTGTTTTGGTATCTAGTGAAATAAATTCCTGCGCTTGTTAATCTATCCGGCATGAAACTTTTGCTCCAGTTGGATGTCAGTGTCTCTTAAGTGTGTCACCCTATGGTTAGCGAATAATGTGGACATGATCGAGACCCCTCTCGGATCAATAATCAGAAGCGGGATCTGGAGACCCATCCTGACTCCCACATATTCAACGATGACTCTCTTGTGATCGTCGGAACCTTTTACACTAGTATCTTAATCTCTTTGTTTCACGATATATTACATGTCCGAGATTCGATCATCGGTATCTCCATACCTATTTTGATCTTGTTACTGACATAAACTATTTTCTCATTCCCGTGATATAACATTCTAGTGATCAAATCACTTGCTTGCAAGCTAACCAATGTGATATCACCGAGAGGGCCCAAAGTATATCTATCTGTCATCCGGATGAACAAATTCCACTCTCGATCCATGGGCCTCAACATAATACTTTATTAGTTCTGAACCCATCTTTATAATCACCCTATTACGGTGTGACGTTTGACGTTATCAAGAAACTCTTCCGGTGTTAGTGATTGACATGATCTCATGGTCTAAGGATTAGGATTACTTCGTAAGTTGTTATAGCAATATAAACTCAATGAATTTGATCGTAATGCTATACTTCAGATGAATGTTCATCACACCATTACACTAATGTTGTGATCTCGTTATTAACAACATCCAATGTCCATGATCAGAAAACCTTGATCATCTTGTTAATCAACGAGCTAGTTTATGAGAGAGGCATAACTAGGAACTTTCTGTTTGTTTATTAAACACACATGTATTAACATTTCCGTATTAATACAATTATAGCATGCAAAATAAACATCTATCATATAATTGGAATACACATAATAAACACTTTATTATTGCCTCTCAGGGCATATTAGTCTCCCACTTGCACTAGAGACAATAATCTAGTTACATAGTGATGAATCTAACACCCATGGAGTTCTGGTGTTGATCATGTTTTGCTCTAGGGAGAGTTTTAGTCAACGGATCTGCTACATTGAGATCCGTGTGTAGTTTACAAATCTTTATATCTCCATCCTTGACATGCTCGCGGATGGAGTGAAACCGGCGCTTAATATGCTTGGAGTTTTTGTGAGACATTGGTTCTTTGGCATTAGCAATGGCACCATTGTTGTCAAAATAGATCACCATTGGGTCCAACGCGCTTGAAACCACACCTAGTTCGGATATGAACTCCTTCATCCAAACCGCGTCCAGAGCCGCTTCCGAAGCAGCAACATATTCGGCCTCCGTTGTTGATCCCGCCACCACAGGTTATTTGGAACTCCTCCAACTAACCGCTCCAGCATTCATGAGAAATACGTATCCGGATTGAGACTTAGAGTCATCCGGGACGGTGTCAAAGCTTGCGTCGACATAACACTTAGCGACGAGTTCTTCTTCACCTCCGTACACAAGAAACATATCCTTAGTTCTTCGTAAGTACTTAAGGATATTCTTGACCGCTATCCAGTGTTCCGAACCTAGATCCGATTGGTACCTACTATTCAAACTAATAGCATGTGCCACATCCGGTCTTGTACATAGCATGGCGTACATTATAGAGCCTATGGCTGAAGCATAGGGGACTTTTTCCATTTTCTCTCTTTCTTCCATCGTCGCCGGACTTTGAGTCTTACTCAATGTCTTGCCTTCCAACATAGGTAAGAACCCTTTTTATTTCGTCCATTTTAAACTTCTTAAACTCTTATCAAGGTATGTACTTTGCGATAGCCCTATTAGGCGCCTAGATCTATCTCTATAGATCTTTATGCCTAATATGTATGACGCTTCACCTAGGTCCTTCATTGAAAATTTGCTGTTTAGATAACTTTTAACACTGTTTAAAAGATCTATATCATTTACGATCAATAATATGTCATCCACATATAATATCAGAAATGCCACATTGCTCCCACTCACTTTCTTGTAAATACAAGCTTCTCCATAAGTTTGGACAAATCCAAACTCTTTGATCACTTCATCAAAGCAGAGATTCCAACTTCGTGATGCTTGCTTCAATCCATAGATGGATTGTTGAAGCTTGCACACCCTGTTAGCATCCTTAGGATCGACAAAACCCTTTGGTTGTATCATATACAACTCTTCTTCAATATTACCATTGAGAAACGCGGTTTTGACATCCATCTGCCATATCTCATAATTGAAATATGCAACAATTGCTAACATAATCCTAACTGACTTTAGCATCGCTACGGGAGAGAATGTCTCACCGTAGTCAACTCCTTGAATTTTTCAAAACCCCTTTGCGACAGGTCGAGCTTTATAGACGGTCACATTACCATCAGCATCAGTTTTCCTTTTGAAAATCCATTTGTTCTCCACGGCCTTTCGGTCGCGAGGTAATTCCACCAAGTTCCAAACTTGATTTTCATACATGGATTCCATCTCGGATCTCATGGGTTCTAACCATTTGTTGGAATACGGGCTCATCATCGCCTCTTCATGCGTCGCAGGGTCATCAATTTCATCAACCATGAAATTCATAACAGGGTTTGCGTACAGCTCGGGAGATGCACGCGTCCTGCTAGACCTGCGAGGTTCGGTATTACTCTCTTTCAGAGTTTCATGATCATTATCATTAGTTCCCTCTTCAACTAGTGAAGCTAGCTCCGGAACAACTTCCGGTGCTGCGCTACTCGCCATACTTTGAAGAGAAGGTTCAATAACCTCTTCGAGTTCTACCTTTCTACTACTCACACCTTTCTCGAGAAACTCTTTCTCTAGAAAGTATCCATTCTTGGCAACAAAAACCTTGCCCTAGGATCTGTGATAGAAGGAATACCCAATTGTTTCCGTAGGGTATCCTATGAAGACGCATTTTTCTTCTTTGGGTTCGAGTTTATCCGGTTGAAGTTTGTTCACATAAACATTGCATCCCCAAACTTTAAGAAATGACAGCTTAGGTTTGTTTCCAAACAACAATTCATACGGTGTATTTTCAACGGATTTAGATAGTGCCCAATTTAAAGTGAATGCAGCAGTTTCTAGTGCATAACCCCAAAATGACAACGACAAGTCCGTCAGAGACATCATAGATCGAACCATATCCAATAAAGTATGATTATGACGTTCCGACACACTGTAGAGGTCCCAACCTTTAATAAGGTAGAGATCCCTATGTTTACAATGCTAGTCCCTGGATCAATAGCTAGCATCCACAGTTAAGATGTAATATCAAGAAACAAAGGTCATAATACAACTTTATTACCAGGAATAAAATATTTCATTACATCTTACATAGCTCATTTGGCTATCTCATTACAAAGCAGCAGAAATAACTATAGCATGGGGTCCTTCATCTTCAAAGTGCCACAGGAAATCATGTTGGTTGTAGACTTGTAATCCTAATCAACACACTTTACTAACATCTATCAAACCTGCAAAATAATAAGTTACAGCCACAAGGTTCAATACATTTGAATTATATTGGCAAGTGATACTATGCATTTGGCTAAGTGGATCTTAGGCTTGCTTTGCTCAAAATCGATTTTCCTTATCTTTTGAAAACACTAAGTTTTTGTTTGTCAAAAACACCCAAGGAACCACCAATAGAAATTGATGAACCTTCAACCCTTGTTCAACCACAAGTTTTTAACTTAGAAATTTGGATGAGGAGATTCTTGATAGCTTCCATGTCTTCATTCTCAAATTGTCCTTTGCCAGGGACATGGCTAAGTACTTAGATTTTACACTCTGCAGAGGTTGTGCACTTTCCCCACAAGACTTGATTTTCACCAAGACAGGACCTTTCAGATGCCTTCCCTTAGATCAAATGGACGCGTTCCAACCTATCATCCCACTACCACCAACTATCCAAATGGCTAAGTTATTGCAACCTATATGATACAAGCAGAGCCCATGTTGCCATGTGGCTGCACTAGAAGCTTCTTAACATTTGGCATCTCAAATCCATTTGTTCCTGTGTGGCTTTCCACAAGTGTGATACACAAGGTAAACCATAGAAATGGGCCTTGTGTAACCACTCAACACAAACCATTCTTTCCATTCCACCCAGGTGTTTCATTTACTTAGTTGTTTTATTAAACAAAACACAAGCCCTTGACTTAGAAATATTCCATAGCATGAGTATAATCCACCCTTGTTTTCTACTATCTAAGCTAAGCATGATAGTAGTATGAATCTTAACTTAGGAAAATTCTACTAAGGTTTCATCTACTAGGATTTCCCATGGCATAGTTTATACTTAGCAAAAATTCCATGCAAGTCCTACTTAGAAATAACACTAATGCATAGTGCAAATAATGGGACAAAGTATGAAGCATCACTTGCCTTTTTGGTAGAGATTATAAGTTCACTCCTTGATCTTGCACTAGTCACACCCTTCAAATGTCACTACAATTCAATCAAGCAAGACACAATTTCAATCTACCAATCAAGCAATCATCACATAAAATAATAAAACCAAAGCAATGCATGCCAGTATGCCAAAGGTTGTTTTATTTGTAAAAGTGGTTTCCAATAGGCTATAAACATTATAAAACACCTGTTGGTCATTTATAAAAGTGGTAAGGTCATTTATAGAAGTGGCAAAAAAACCATTTTATATCAAGTTAGTGAAAATGGCCATTTTAAGTCATTTTTATTTTGCTAGAAATGGTTCAAACCAAAGTAATATTTTCTAGTGTTTGACAAATACATTTTTAAACACAAATGTTGGTGTTTTATGGTTAAATGTTTAATATTAAAACCATTTGCAAAAGGTTTCACCTATAAACCATTTTTACACTAAATCACTATTTTATGTTATTGAAAATACCTTTAGCAAAGTAATAATTTATAGGGTTCATCAAAATACATTTTTAAATTCTAAAACTTGGTGTTTAGGGTCAGAGAGTTTAAATCAAAACATTTCCCAAAGGGTTTCCTCCAAAAGCATTTTAACATATAAACATTATTTTTATTTAGCTAGAAATGTTCTAATTCAAGGATTTATTCTTTAACTTCACAAAATACATTTTTAATCCATAAGTTGGTTTCTATGGTCGGTAGTTTCAAAACGATCCATTGGCCAAAGATTTTACCATAAAAATATTTCTAGAATAAATTTTATATCCAAAATATGCCTACACAAGTTTCTGCAAAAACAACCAATTTAATAGAAGCAATTTACTAAACAAAGTGCATGGTTGGAAAGTACTTGTCTTGCTGATTCCATTGATATAAATTTGTAAAATTTGGATGTGTGGATCAAAAGTTATAGATTTTACAAAATCTAGCATCTAATAGATCAAAATTTCTAATTTAGAACAGACTCTGGCCACGTGGCTGTTTTCTATTCGCCGGTACCGTTTCGTCTGGATTGAGTGATACGGATGTTGGATCTAATTAACAACGCACGGCACAGACGCTCTCATACCTCTTCGATAAGTGTTTCTATCCTACTCGTTGGATCAGCATCTGATGGTTCCTAGAAACTAGCCAAAGTCGGGCGGCGCTGGCGCGGCGGCGAGCGGCGGAGGCGCTCTGTCTACGGCGTCGCAGCGACTACAGGAAGCGAGGGAATAAGGGGAGGATCTTACCAGAACCGCAAGAGCTTGCTAATGCTCAACGTGGTTGTAGGAGAGCAGGGGGCGCACGGGGTTGTCTTCAATCTCTCGCCGGAGTTCGAGATGGCATTGGGCACGTCCTGTTGTCGACGGGGACGGGGCTGCAGACCAAAAGAAGGTGATTGGGAGGGGGAGTTAGAACCGCGTGGAATCAGAGAACCTCGAAGTGTCATCGAGAGAGAGAGAGAGAGAGAGAGAGAGAGAGAGAGAGAGAGAGAGAGAGAGAGAGAGAGAGAGAGAGAGAGAGAGAGAGAGAGAGAGAGAGAGAGAGAGAGAGAGAGAAAGAGAGAGAGAGATTAAGGCGAGGCATTGATGGTAATCATCGTCTGAGAAACGTCCAGAGAGGGACGTGGTCTTCGCGCGGGTGAGGACGAAGTCTGACGGGGTGGGGTCTGGGCGTTAGCGAAAGAGAGAGAGGAGAGGTGGGGTCCAGATGTCAGCGAGGCTGCGGGTTCGCTGTTGAGTAGGAAAACGCTTCGGGGAGAAGGGGAAACTAGGCTCGCTGGGCTTAGATGGGCTGGGTTAGCTGGGCTGGCTTTGTTCATTTTTTTTTCTGTTTCTCTTTTTTCTTTTTCCATTTCTATTATTCTGATTTGATTTTGTTTAATCATTTCAAACACCCATTTGAATTCAAACTTCTACCAAACTTTCTGTATATTCCAATATTGTTTATTAATACATTCTAAAGTCAAATTTAGAATAATTCTTTAATTCTTTTTAGGGTATATTAATTATTTAAAATAAGCCCTTGTCTTAATTCAAACAAGATTTTAAATATAATTTTCAACTCTTATTTGAATTCAAATTTTTACCAAACCTTTTTCAGTAGGTTTTATTTATTTATTTGGGTGTCAAATAATTCACTTTGAATTATTTGGAATATTTTTAATATGACTTATTAATCATTTAAATTGGGTATTTGTCTTTGTTACAATGAAATCAAATATGGGTTTAATTCCATAAATTTTATTTAGTTGATTTCTTTGATCTCATTTAAGTTAATTAAATAACTTTTATTCCACTTGGGTAAATTCCAAATACTATTTTCCCATGATTTAATTAATCTTTCTTTTTAGGAAATTTGTCTTAATCCAATGGAATAGAATTTGGTTAAGGCCATATTATTTTATTTTAATATTATTTACCCATTTATTTCATTTGAACTTGGATTATGTTTATTCCATTTACTTATGGTCTTGGCCAAGTTTTATTTGGCTCTCATAAAATAGTCCTTATTAATTATTTCTTCTTTGTCTCTTAAAAACCGTATCTTTTTATTTATAGATCCAAACTTGGTGATTCCAATTTGTAAAATCTTATTTGATATTTATTTATCCTTTTAAATCTCTTTAGGATTAATTGCTCACCATTTGGTATGGATTTTTAGATAGGTGCTTTATTAGCATTGGAAATTCAATTTCCTGATCTTATAAAATTCATAAGATTTTATCTATGGCTCCAACTTAAGTGAAACCAATTTCTGTGGTTTTATAATATTTCTATTTGTCATTCTTGATCATTTATAAATGTTTGTTGACAAATTTTTATATGGATCAAAACCATGGTCTTAGAGATATCTTGGAAATGATTTTATTCCATTAGGGTTGTAGGGTTTGGGTTTATTTCCCAAGTGTTTAAATTTCCAGATGCATTTATGAAGAATGCATTCCACTTGATTTGAATTTAGTTGGATTCAAACATTACTCAAGTTTGTTAAATATGGGATTTTAAGTTTCCATTTAGAAAAAAAAATTTCTTTTCACCCTAAATTTCAACAATTATTTATTTTGTTTATTTATTTTTCACATTACAAAATTTGGAAAATTTTGGGATGTGACACACACCATTTCGCTGTGACGTTCCGGCAGGTGTGAGTTATGAAACAATTCCACACTCTTTCATGTGAATGCTAAACTCGTAACTTAGATACTCACCTCCACGGTCGGACCGTAGAAATTTGATCTTTCTATTACGATGATTTTCCACTTCATTCTGAAATTCCTTGAAATTTTCAAAGGTTTCAGACTTGTTTTTCATCAAGTAGATATAACCATATCTACTCAAATCATCCGTGAAAGTAACAAAATAACGATATCCACCTCGCGCCGACACACTCATTTAACCACATACATCAGAATGTATGATTTCCAATAAATCTGTCACCCGTTCCATTGAACCGGGAAACGGCGTTCTAGTCATCTTGCCCATAAGGCATGGCTCACATATATCAAATGATTCAAAATCAATCGATTCCAAAATTCCATCCGAATGGAGCTTCTTCATGCGTTTAACGCCAATATGACCTAGACGGTAGTGCCACATGTATGCGGATATATCATAATTAATTTTAACCCTTTTAGCATCAACATTATGAATATGTGTAACATTATTACCGAGATCCAATAGAAATAAACCATTCATCATCGGTGCATGACCATAAAAGATTTCATTCATATAAATAGAACAACCATTGTTCTCGGATTTAAATGAATAACCACTTCGCATCAAACACGATCCAGATACAATGTTCATGCTTAGTGCAGGCACTAGATAACAATTATTCAAGTTTATTATTAATCCCGATGGCAAGTGGATAGGTAGCATTCCGACGGCGATCACATCAACGCTTGATCCATTGCTGACACGCATCTTGACCTCACCCCTTGCTAGCGGTCGCTTGTTCCGCAGCCCCTGATTCGAGTTACAAATATTACAACTAAACTGGTATCAAATACCCAGGTGCTACTGCGAGCACTAGTCAAGTACACATCAATAACATGTATATCATATATACATTTTTTTCCCTTGCCGGCCTTCTTGTCTGCCAAATACTTGGGGCAGTTGCGCTTCTAGTGGCCAGTCCCCTTACAATAGTAGCACTCGGTATCAGACTTAGGGCCAACTCGGGGTTTCTTTTCAGGCACGGCAACAGGCTTGCCACCCTTACTTCCCTTCCGTTTTCCCTTCTTGTCTTTCTTGAAAACAGTGTTCTTATTGATCATCAACACTTGATGTTCCTTTTTGATCTCCACTTCTGCAGTTTTAAGCATTGATAGAAGCTCGGGGAGAGACTTCTTCATGCCTTGCATATTATAGTTCATCACAAAGATCCTATAGCTAGGTGGCAGAGACTGCAAAACACGATGGATGCCTAAGTCAATGGGAATCGATATTCCCAAGGACACAAGCTTATCGGCATAACCCGACATCTTGAGTACATGCTCACTTATGGAGCTATGCTCCTGCATCATGCAGCTAAAGAACTTTTCTGAAGCATTGTAGCTCTCTACAGTAGCATGTGTGTCGAAAATCATTTTCAACTCACCCATTGTATCAAATGCATTGCCATTTTCGAAACACTTTTGAAGTTCTGGCTCTAGCCCATACAATATGCCGCAATGACCAAAGTTGTGGTCCTGCTGAAGAGTCTGATAGACATTCTTCTCCTTGTCAGGGGCATCCTCAAAAGGTGGGGGGCCTAGCGGCGCCTCTAGCACATAATGCTTTTGTGCAGCAGAGAGGAGAATCCTTAAATTCATGGCCCATTCGGTAAAGTTGCTAACGTTCGTTGAAAGTTTCTCTTTCTCCATGAACACATTGAAATTAAAAGCAGGTGGTGCCATCTACAGCAGAATTTGCAAAGTTTAGACTAAGTTTATGATAGATTGAGTTCAGCTAATCCACATTACGAATGAACTCCCACTCAAAAACAACATCCCTCGTGTCTTTTTGGTGATTACATGAACCAAATCCACTACACCAAGTCCGATCATCACGTGAGTCGGTGTAGCTTCAAAGGTGAGCATCAAATGGACATCATATCTACTCTATGACTCATGCTTAACCTTTTGGTCCGTGTTCCGAGGCCATGTATGTACATGCTAGGCTCGCCTAGTAAGAACCTTAGTATTCGCGTGTGTAACTGTCTTACACCCGAAATATGGTCGTGCATCCAAGAACACCCGATCATCACGTGATGTCTTGGAGCGAGGAAAACATAATCGGTGCATACTAAAGGAAGAACACATTATTATCTTGATATTTAAATGAGGGATCATCTTATTATGCTAATAAAACGCCAAACAAGAAATATAAGATGCTATCAAACATCTCATGTTTATTAGTGGAATGATATGGTTCCCGCATATGATCTCTATCATGTGCATCGTGGTATGATCACTATCATACCTTTATGTGTAAGGCCAAGGTCTATGGAACTTAGAAGTTATGTGTGTTGTAAGAGTATCATCTCATACTTTTACTTACAACATCACCATATCATAACACTAGCCCAACAACAATCTAAAGTAGACGCCTCTAATTTATCCATTGCAAATTTTACGTGGCTTAGGGCTTTCGAAATAGAACCGTTCATACCTACAAACATGAACCACAACGAGGATAACCAAATTGTTGACAACTCGTTGCAAAATAGATATTGACTATAGTAGGAGAGACAGACACCCGCTAGACACTTATGCAAACTAGTTGCATGTCAAGCGTGGAACAGGTCTCATGTGCGAGGACATGTAAAGTTTGTTCGGGCCGCTTCATACCACTACCACCAATATCCAAAATTACAACTAATGAGCAACAACATGATCATCATCTCCCAAATACTCATATGTGTACTACCCGTGTAAAGTATCTACGCATAGATCGGGCTCTAATACCACTGTGTTCGCAGCATAGAAAACAAAAAATTTCCTACGATGGGAACAACTATGTACAAATATCTATCTACTAGATACAAACAACGGGCGGATGTATATCCGTAGAGAACATACCCTTGAAGACCAACAAAGCTGAACGAGTTAAACTTGTGGTTGATGTAGAAGATCTCTTGTCGATCTCAAGATCGAGAGGAAGTCCTAGCGCCGCAAATCAGCAGCGCATCCGTGCTCGCACACATGTCCGAGGAACCGAGCAACCTCCGCCTCCTCGCTCCAGCGATGCAGCGGAAGCACAACTCTTTCTTGCCGAATAGCCACTGGTGTATCTCGCTAGTCCGAGATGGGGGATAAAATCTAGAGGGGGAGAGAGATCCTTCACGAGGAGGTGTGAGTGAGAGAGAGGGAGAGGGGTGCCTTTTATAGGAGGGGGGGCACCCAAGGGGGTGGACGCCGGCCATGGGGGCTGCCCCCTCCCCTCCTTCATTCATGTGGGTGGACACTCCACTCACAAAAACCTCTTCATTTCCCTCCACTCAAAATCCCACTCAAACTTGCAATTAAATTTCCACCAAATTTAATGCAAACTCTCATTAAATAAAACTCTTTTTATTTATTCAAAAAAATTTCAATTACTTTAATGACAAACATTCACATATAACCCCTTTCTATAATTCTATTTCACATGCAAAAACACTTTCTGCAATTTCACCCGAAAACCTGTTTCGGTATCTAGTGAAATAAATTCCTGCGCTTGTTTTTCTTTTCAGCATGAAACTTTTGCTCCAATTGGATGTCGGTGTCTCTTAAGTGTGTCACCCTACGGTTCACGAATAATGCAGACATGATCGATACCCCTCTCGGATCAATAATCAGAAGCGAGATCTGGAGACCCATACTGACTCCCACATATTCAACGATGACTTTCTTGTGATCGTCGGAACCTTTTATGCTAGTATCTTAATCCCTTTGTTTTGCGATATATTACATGTCCAAGATTCGATCATCGTTATCTCCATACCTAGTTATCTCGTTACTAACATGCACTATTTTCTCATTCCCGTGATATAACATTCTAGTGATCAAATCACTTGCTTGCAAGCTAACCAATGTGATATCACCAAGAGGGCCTAGAGTATATCTATCCATCATCGGGATGAACAAATTTCACTCTCGATCCATGGGCCTCAACATAACACTTTATTAGTTCTGAACCCATCTTTATAATCACCCTGTTACGGTGTGATGTTTGATGTTATCAAGAAACTCTTCCGGTGTTAGTGATTGACATGATCTCATGGTCTAAGGATTAGGATTGCTTCGTAAGTTGTTATAGCAATATAAACTCAATGACTTTGATCGTAATGTTATACTTTGGATGAATGTTCATCACACCATTACACTGATGTTGTGATCCCATTATTAACAACATCCAATGTCCATGATCAGGAAACCTGGATCATCTTGTTAATCAATGAGCTAGTTTATGAGAGAGGCATAACTAGGAACTTTCTGTTTGTTTCTTAAACACACATGTATTAACGTTTCCGTATTAATACAATTATAGCATGAAAAATAAACATCTATCATATACTTGGAATACACATAATAAACACTTTATTATTGCCTCTTAGGGCATATTCCCTTCAAGTTGTCCTTCTTAAACATTTGTATGCTAGGAATAAGTTAAATGTTTACAACCAAAGTCTGATGAACGTGTCTTTGTAGGTTATTTCGAATAACCGTTGGGCATTCCTCCATAAATAGCGTCGACAAAAGTGTTTGTCTCTTAGAACGTCAAGTTTCTTTAGAAAGAAATTTTCGTGAAAAGTTAAGTGGGAGGACGATGGAACTTTGATGGGGTTATTAAACTTTAGCTAATATGTGATGAGTTGCGCAACACCGTAAAGTGTCCCGGAGGTAGCAACAATGCTCATGTGTCACGTTCCTCAAAAGTTGTGGTCACAAAGGTGTAAATTTCCTATTTAACCAAATTGGTCGGGTAAACAATCAAATACCAAGATTTGAGAGTTAAATCATTGGTTGACAATGATGAACCGACTACATGCAAAGAAGCGATGATGGTAGCTGACTCCGTCAAATGGCTTGATGCCATAAAATCCTAGTTCCATGCACGAGAAATCAAGCTTGAACTTAGTAGACCCTCTGGAAAGGTGAAAGACCTTACAGTCATATTTGGCTCTTTAAAGAAATAGACATGTTGGTAAAGAGTTCACGACACACAGTTTTTGATCTTTCATAGCGATATTTAGTTTGGACAGATTAATATAGCAACCACTTCATATAATTTGGTATATGGTAGTTGAACAAAAAAAAACAAGTACTTCTAATAGAATGGTCAACTAGGATGTGTACATGACACATCTAAACGGTTTTGTTAATACAGAGGATGCTAAAAGTGTATGTAGACTTGAATAGTTGAAGTAAGCATCGCGGAGTTGGAATCTTCACCGTGATGACACTGTATTTGCAAGAAATCAAGTGGGAGCACTAAGACATATTTCTAATACATTATGTGAAAGACATATTGTTTATTGGAAATGATGTATCTTTTATTGACAAAGGTTAAGAATTTCATCTCAATGAAAGACTTAGGAAAAACCCGAATATTTGGCATCAATGTCTATATGGATAGATTGAGACTCTAATATGGTTGTGCAAATCTACTAGATGAGATATTGAATGAGTTCAATATGAAAATGACAAGAAAGATTCTTGCCACACGGAAAGGATTGAATCATGATTCAAGTGTATTGACACTTGGTAAGTGAGATGAGATCCAAGTATTTTTGACACTTGGTGAATGAAATCACAAAGAGTATTTTGGTCAATCATAATGTGATATGTACACATCTAGATATGTCCTATGCTCTAAATGTTATGAGCATATACCAGTATGACTCATAAGATGATCATTGGACGATAGTAATGATATTATTATGATCTTTGGAAGAACTAAGAATATGTTATTTTGTAGAGATGACAAATAGATAGAAAGTTCATTGTAAAGTATTACATTGATACTAGTTTTGTCACAAGATACAAATTAAGTTTATCTTAATTTAAACTATGGGTGGCACAATGTAATGGAAAGAAATTTCCATAATTAATTTAGATGAGTTCCAAAGTTAAGACATTGTGATAGATACTATAATAAAAGGCTAAATATATGACTGTTATTGTAGCACATAAAGATGGAATTTGTGTCAAGAATTTTTTTATCAAACTAGGTGTAGTTCACAGCATGCTAGTACTATGAAGATACATTGTAAGAAAATTGTATCAACATGTTTTAACCCCAAGGAACTAAAGGTCTCACCAAAAGACCAAATTTATATAAAGCCATCTTATTGGAGAATGAGTGATGCGTCAAGATGCAGACACGTGCAATTACACATAGACCTGGAAGTGTCAAATCCGAAGATTAAGTTTACCAATATCAATCATGTATATACAACACCAAAAAGCCATAGGTGTTGAATGCACGAAGTTTTTCAGACTAGATTATTGACTCTAGTGCAAGTGGGATACTGTTGGATATATGGCCAAGAGGCAATAATAAAATGGTTATTATTATATCTTTGTTTTTATGATAAATGTTTGCATAACATAATTTTATTAAATGGAAACATTAATACTTGTGTGTTTTGTAAACACAAAAAAGTCCCTAGTAAGCCTCTTGTTGAACTAGCTTCTTGATTAATAGATGATCATGGTTTCATGATCATGGACATTATATTTCATTAATAACAAGATCATGTCATTAGGAGAATGATATGATGGACACACTCCTATAGTAAGCGTAGCGTAATATCAAGTCATTTAGAGTTTGTTTGCTACAAAGCTTTCAAATACATAGTAACCTAATCCTTTGACCATGAGACCATATTAATCACCATCACTGGATGAATAATTTGATGACATCAAACACCACTTCCATAACTGGGTGGTTATAAAGGTGGCAGTAGGTATTTTGAAAGTATCTATTGAGGCACATGGATCAAGTGTGGGATTTGTCCATCCATATGACGGATAGATATACTCTAGGACCTCTCGGTGGAATGTCATCCAATTGGCTTGCAAGCATGTGACTAGGTCACAAGGGATGTCATATCACGGAATGAGTAAAGAGTACTTATCGGTAAGGAGGTTGAACCAGGTATAAGAGATACCGACGATCAAACCTTGGATAAGTAAAGTATCGCGCGACAAAGGGAATTAGTATGTAAATGGTTCATTCAATCACAATGTAATAATAGAAATATGTGGGAACCATATGAATTTCAAGATTCCTCTATTGGTTATTGATCGAAGAAGTGTCTCAATCATGTCTGCATAGTTGACGAACCGTAGGGAGACACACTTAAGGGTTTGATGTTGTTTAGTAGAGAGACCAAATGTTGTTTGGAGTCTTGGATTGGATCCAGGACATCACGAGGAGTTCCATAATGGCCTGGAGAATAAGATTCATATAAGGAAAGTCAATTTCCGGGGTTCGGGAATACTTTCGGTTTTTTGACCATAAGCTTCTAGAATGTTCTGGAAGGTCCACCACCCTAGAGGGGGTAGTTGGAATGCATCATACCCTAATGGGGTAGGAGCATATACCACTAGGTCAAGTCGGCCAAGGATATGGAAGAGATTATAAAACTCTAGTTTGAATAGTCAAACTATAGTTTGAAAAGTCAAATCCCAATTTGAAAATTGAAAGTCCTAGTGGAGGGAGGAAAGGAAACCTGGAAGGGAGATATTTCCCTCTCCCTCCCCAAGCCACGGGCCAAGAGGGAGTTGTGGGAGGACTCAGCCTCCCCTTGCCGCCTCCGCCCACCCATATAAGCAGTGGTGGGGCGCCCCATTGGCCCTCACCCCAAGCCCTAGGCCGCCGCTGCCCCCCAAGACGCCGCTGCCCTAGCCCTTGTCCAAATCGCCGCCGCCTATACCCTAGCTTCTGGCGCCTCCCACTCCTCAACACCTAAACCCTAGCAGTCGAGGACCTCTCTCCTCCACCATTCCTTCTCCGGCTTAGGGGAAGCCCTGCAGGATCTACTCCTCCACCTCCAACACCATATCGTCATGCTGCTGGAATAGCGAGGATATCTACAACCTCCGCTGCTTGCTGGAACAAGGGAGAGGAAGGTCTTCATCAAGTACCGTACGTGTGACCGACCGTGGAAGCGCTGCCGGAACGTGGCGCTGGAAGGATCGTCTTCGTGATCTTGAGATCCATAAGGGATCGACTACATCAACAACGAGAATCTGATCTCGTTAAACGCTTTGGATATACGAGGGTTAGTTCTCTACATACTCGTTGCACTGATCTCATAGATTAGATCTTGGCTTTTGTGTGTTCCCACGATAGAATTTTTTTGTTTTCCATGCTGCGAACCCTACTACAATAACATCACACACCCTAAGACACAATGTGTCTACATACAAATTATAAGATCTCACCCATTAAGGTAGAGATCCCTATGATTGTAGTGCTAGTCCCTGGATCGAATTGCTAGCACCCACAGTTTAAGATGAAGTACATAGATACAAAGGTCATTATTACATCAAAATTCCAGGAGTACAATAGTTCTTACAACTCACTTAGCCCAAGGCTAACTTATTGAGAGTTCTCAATACAAAGCATAATAATAAAGGCTTCATCTTCATGTGCCACGGGTAAACATGTTGAGTTTAAACTCATAACCCTACTCACCATCAAAGTAACATGCAACATGATAAGTTACAGCCACAAAGGGGTCAATACAGTTGGAATTGTATTGGCAAGTGATACCATAGTTGTATAGTAGAGACTAACATCTATATGAATTTTGCTTAGTGTGGATTAGACTGACTTTGCTCAAAGTAAGATTTATCCTACTAGTTTGAAAATACTAAGTTTTATTTCTGCAAAACAATAAGGAACCACCAATCGACATTGGTGAACCTCTACCCTTGTTCACCCACAATTTTAACTTAGAGAAATTGGGATGAGGAGATTATTGAATCGTTTCAATGTCTTTGATGCTCAAAATTGTCCATAACCGGGGACACGGCTAAGTACTTAGGTTTACCATCTCGAGAGGTCGTGCATTGTCCCCACAAGACTTGACATGCATCGAGACGAGACTTTTCATACGCAATCCCTCAGACCACCATGGACGCGTTCCATCCTATCATCACTACCATCATATGTCCATCTGGCTGAGTTCTTGCAACTTAGTTGATCAAGGCAGAGCCCATATGCCATGTGGTCGCACTGGAAGCTTCATAACATAAAACAACTCAAATCTCTTTGTTCCTGGGTGTCCATCCACAAGTGTGATACCAGGGTAAACCATAGAAATGGGCCCTGAGTAACCACTAAACACAAACCATACAAGTCCCATTCCACCAAGGTGTTTCATTAACAAGGTTGTTTTCTTAGTAAAAAATGCATAGGCATAAACTTTCCATAATATCATAACATGAATTTCCACCCACTAATTCTAATAGCAAGACTAAGAATTCTAGCATGCAATGTCTCCTAACTTAGGAAAAATTCTACCAAGATATAATCTATAGGATTTCCATAGCACAGCTTTATACTTGAAAAAAAATCATCATGCAAATCCTACTAAAAATATCACTAGTGCAATAGGTAAAATAATAGGACATCAGATGAAATCTCACTTGCCTTGGTAGCTAGGAGAATAGGTATAATCCTCACAATCACACACTTCACAATCCACAAAATCAAACAACAAAATATAAACAATTCAATATATCACCCAGAAATAACATGAATGCACGCAATTATGCAATGAGATCCATAACACATTTTTAAAACCAAACACTATAGGACATAAGATAAATTATACAATTTAAAGTCTAAAGATCACAAAAACCACCTAAAAATAATATACAAAATAATTTTTATAGTCAAAATAGCCCTAAAAATGTCTTTGCATAAAAATCTATTTTTATAGAAGCAAAAGAAATAAAGTTCATATTTTTCTGAATCCATATACACCTAATTTGTAATTTTCTGAAGTATGGATCAAAAGTGATGAATTTTACAAGTTTAATCAACTAATAAATCAAATCTAGATTTTTAAAACAAAAACCTAGACACGCGGCTCCATCTGATTGGCCTGTACCGCTTCGTGCGGATCATGCTCGTGCACCGTCAGATCTAAGTGGGAACGTGCGGTCCAGATCACACGGTACCCTTTCGTGCTGGCTTCTAATCTAAACCGTTGGATCTAGATCCAGCGGATCTAATCGCACTGGCCAGAAAGTGGCGAGCACGGCGGTGGCGCGTCTGTCGACGGCGTTCCAGCGAGTCCAGGGGTAAAGGGGGTGGATTAGGGGGTTAACGAGGTCATGGTGATGACGTGGACGCAATGGTGGTCACGGGCGAGGGCGGGGCGCACGGGCACTGCTGCAATTCCTCATCAGAGTTTAGCTCGTTGTCGGGTGCTCGCATAGGTTAACGAAGGTGAGATCCTGGTGCACAAGAGAGCAAGCGACAAGCATGAGGAGATGCGCAAGGAGATGGAGAGCAAGACCGTATGAATCATAGGGTAAGGGCCACACGAGAATCACTGCAATAGGTTGCCGGATTTCGTCGGGACATCGATGGTGTGAGGCGAAATCTGCGTAGCCTGGCGGCTCTCTGGTGGTTCTGAGTGGGGTGAAATGGAGATGGGGTTAAGTAGCAGGGTTCGGGGGAGGGAATCACGCCTGCAATCAAGAGGATTCAATGCGTGTTGATTCGGATAAACGGCGGCGGCAGAGCGGGTCGTCGCTCGTGATTGAAGACGACGGGGTGACATGGAGTGAGGGGCCCATCTATCAGCGAGTGGGTGCGGCACAACACAGTGAGAAACAGATGGGGAGAGGGGGGCGAGCCGGGTGGGCTGCTGGGCTATTTGCTTGGCTGCGTCTGCCGGAAGGTAAGCTTCTTTTTTTCCTTAGCCTTTTCTTTTTCTGTTTTGATTTTCCAAATAAGATTTGAATGATCATATTAACTCCAAATCCACTCAAATTTTCACCAAACTTTTGAGGGATGATCCTAGTATATAAAAGTGTTTTAAACACAATAATCCACTCCAAAACATTGTGGGGTACTAAAATAAAAATAAAACATAAGATCTACCCTTCATATGAAAGGGGTTTAAAATTAGAGTTTTGCTAGTGTTCTAAGTTTTGAAATTTTTTGTGAAATGCTCATATGCCATGATAGGATGAATGCAATGAGAATGTTTTGGTTTAGTGAAAATTGGGATGTTACAAATCTAACCCCCTTAAGATGAATCTCGCCCTCGAGATTCGGATTGGCTAGCAAATAGGTGAGGGTGATCTTTCCGAAGCTCATCTTCTCTTTCCCTAGTTGCTTCCTCTTCAGTGTGATGGTTCCACTATACTTTGCAGAATTTCATTGTCTTAGTACGAGTGACTCTTTATTCTGTATCAATAATTTTGATAGGTTTCTCTTCATAAGTGAGATCATTCTCTTGCTGAACTTCTTCTATTGGTATAGTGTCTTTTAACGAACATTTTTCCATCTCTGGATGACACTTTTTCAACTGGCTTACATGAAACACATTGTGAACTGCTGACAGAGATTCTGGTAGTTCTAGCTCATAGACCACTTCTCCTTTACGGCTCAAAATCTTGAATGGTCCTACATAACGAGGTGCCAATTTCCCTTTGACTCCAAATCTCTTCACACCACGAAGTGGTGAAACTCTAAGATAATCTCTATCACCTACCTCATAGGTGATCTCTCTACGTTTTGGATTTGCATAACTCTTTTGTCGACATTGGGCTATCTTTAATCTGTCCTTTACCATTCTGATTTTCTCTTCGGCTTCCTTGATCTGGTCTGGTCCAAAAAAGTTTCTTTCACCTACTCCATTCCATAATAATGGTGTAGTACACTTCCTTCCATAAAGGAATTCAAATGGAGCCATCTTTATGCTCGAGTGATAGCTGTTATTGTAATAAAACTCTGCGTATGGCAGACTTTCATCCCAACTAGATCCATAGTCTAGCACACAAGCTCTCAACATATCTTCCAAAATATGATTGGTCCTTTCTGTCTGTCCATTAGTCTGAGGATGAAACGCAGTGCTGAACTCTAGTCTAGTTCCCAATGACTCATGCAGTTGTTGCCAAAAATGCAAAGTGAACCGAGTTCCTCTATCAGACATAATACTCTTAGATACACCATGCAAACACACGATTCTGTTCATATAGATATTGGCCAATTTAGAACTTGTATAGGTGGTCTTTATGGGTATGAAATGATCCACCTTTGTTAAGCGATCCACAACAACCCATATAGAATTGTAATCCATACCAATTTTATCCCACTTCCAATCAGGTATTGGTAGTGGTTGCAATAACCCTGCCGGTTTTTGATGCTCCGCCTTTACTCGGCTACACACGTCACACAAGGCAATATGCTCCACCAAAATCTTTCCATCACATCCATGTACATCTTGGTGCTGCCCGAATGAATAGACTATGGTGAATTATGTGCTTCCTGCAGGATCAATTTCCTTAGTCCAGGATCTTATGGAATGCAGATACGCTATCCATACCATAAGGTTCCTTGCTTATCTTCATGGAATCCCTTTGACTTTCCTTTACCAAATTTACTCTTGATTTACTCGATTTCCTTGCCCAACTTTTGAGCTTCTTTGATTTTATCCATTAGTGTTGGTTGTACTTCCAAAGACATAAGATATCCTTCAGGCACTATATCTAACCTTAGCTCTTTAAATTGAGCGCACAAATCATCTGGCAAATCTCCTTTGGTGAGGCCATTCACATAAACCTTGCGACTTAATGCATTGGCTACACCGTTTTATTTTCCGGGATGGTATTGCAAACTTAAGTCGTAATCCTTGATAAGTTCTAGCCATCTTCTTTGCCTCATGTTGAGTTTATTCTGTGTGAAAATGTATTTCAGACTCGTGTGATCGGTGAACACTTCACAACGTTTTCACAAAAGATAGTGTCTCCATGTTTTGAGGGCATGGACAACAGAGGCCAACTCTAAGTCATGCGTAGGATAGTTTACTTCATGAGTCTTGAGTTGTCTCGACGCATAAGCTACCACTTTCCCTTCTTGCATTAATACAACACCCAATCCTTGGTGAGATGCATCACAATATACTTGACAATCTTTCTCTAGATCTGGCAAGCATAACACTGGTTCTGATACTAATCTCTTCTTCAACTCTTGAAAACTGGTCTCACATGCTTCAGTACATTCAAACTTCTTTTCTTTCTTTTGTATTTCCGTCATCGGCTTAGCTACCTTCGAGAAATTCTCGATAAACCTTCTATAGTATCCTGCTAAGCCTAGGAAACTATGGACTTCTTCAACTGTTTTGGGAGATTCCCACTCTGTTACAGCTGATAGCTTTGCGGGATCGACAACTATACCATTCCCAGACACAATATGTCCAAGAAATCCAACTTCATTCAACCAAAATTCACAATAACTGAACTTGGCATTCAACTTGTGTTTCCTGAGTTTCTCAAGAATCAAACACAAATGTTCTTCATGATCCTCATTTCTCTTAGAATAAATCAATATGTCATCAATGAATACCACAATAAACTTGTCAAGAAACTCCATGAACACCTTGTTCATCATGTTCATGAAATAAGCTGGTGCATTTGTTAATCCAAACGGCATCACTGTGTACTCATACAATCCATATCTATTGGTAAAATCAGTCTTGTTCTCTAATCTTTCGCTGAAAGTAACCTGATCGAAGATCAATATTTGAGAACACACGAGCTCCTTCTAGATGATCAAAGATATCATTGATTTTGGGTAGGGGATACTTTTTCTTTATTGTCACTTTGTTGAGTGATCGATAGTCTATGCATAGCCTCTGACTCCTGTCTTGCTTCTCAACAAACAAAACTGGTGCACATCAAGATGAAGAACTCGGTTGGATAAATACTTTCTTCAACTATTCTCCAAGCTGTTTCTTGAGCTCTTTCAACTCATCCACTGACATCTTGTAAGGTCTCTTTGCTATTGGTCCAGATCCGGGCAGTAAGTCAATCAGAAACTTCACATCCCTATCTGGTAGCATTCCCTGTAATTCTTTCGGAAACACATCAGGATACTCCTTCACTACTGGTACAATGTCTAGGCTAACCCCCTTAAGAGAATTCATCTTACTTCCTTTTGGTTCAAAGTTAGACTTGAACCTAATCCGTTTCTTTTCTGGGGTTGTGAGTGTAACAGTTCGCCTGACACAGTCTATTATTCCCTCGTAACAGGTCATCCAATCCATGCCTAATATTACATCCAATCCTTGGGATACTAGGATTATTAGACTAACTGGAAACTTGTACTTTCCAAACTCTAGCACTAGTTGGTGACATCCAAAATTTGGTATCATCTCTCCACCTAGGGAGCTTACTTTAATAGGACATCCAATTGTTTCAGTTAGGAGTCTATTTTTGTCTACAAATGCTCTTCAACATGAATGAATGCGATGCGCCGGTGTCAAAAAGGATAAGTGCTGGAAAGGAATTAATCATGAACTTACCAGCCACAACATCAAACTCCTCTTGGATTTCCTCCACATTGATGTGATTCACATGTCCCTTCTGAAAAGGATTTGGCTTGTTAGTCCCATCAGTCTTCTTTTATGGGCATTCATTGGCATAGTGCCCTAATTTCTTGCACTTGAAACATTCAACTTGACTGATGTATCTCCTTGCTATCTGATTTCCATGGCCATGTCCATTATGGTGACTCTTGTATCCACTCTTGTTGTTTCGGTGATCCCCATTGTTGTATCCACAATGTTTATTGCTATCGTGGTGATGGTTACTATTGTGGTGGTTGTTATGATTTTTGTGTTTGTGGAATCCAGAACTTCCACTACCTTCAGCAAATGATTGCTTGTGAGATGATCCTGATCCATGTTTATCAAAATGGTGTTTCCTCTTCCTATTATCCACTTGCTTCATCTTGCTTTCCAAGATGGTAGCTTTGTCACACAGAGATTGATAAGTTGGAATGTCAGCAACCGATAGTTGCATGCACATCTGTCACATCCCAAAATTCTCCTAATTTTTGGAATGTGAAATAAATAAATAAGTTTGATTGATTGTTTGACTATGTTGAAAATTCTCAAAGAGAAGATACTTTTTGAATAGAAAATCCTCTCAACCATGAATTCAAAATCTTATATTCTTTTGTTAAGACCTAAGTAGCCATATAGGCAAAAGGGCATGGATTGATTATGGATTGTAGAATTGGAGTGAAAGTTTGCAAAAAATACAAAATCATGTTGCATGCATAAGGTCATTGCATTAAACCCCAAGGAAATATTTCCATTATCCAAAAGAATACCTAAAAACATTAAATGGGATTTACCCATTCTAAGTACACCCCTTGATCTATGGCTTTGTCCATAGTAACAATTAAGAAATAGAATTCATAAATGATATATATTTACAGATATCCATTTTATAAAACCATAGAATTTGGTTTGGTGGATTTTGGATATAAAATGGAAAAGATATGAATTTCACATGATAAGAAATATAATGCCCGTTGGCCAAACTAAACATTTATGGGTTGGTAAATTTGAAATGGAAAAGAAATAATGTAGTTAATATTCTAAAATGATCAGTGGGATATTACAAAGTTTTAGAAACAAAATTGAACTCAATTCGAGTTCATATGAAAAAGTAATGAAAGAATTACTAAAAAAAACAGAAAAAGGAAAAGAAACAACACAAAAAAACCTAGCTAACCCGACTAGCCAGCCCAGTCCACCTAGCCGCTCGCTATCTGCCGCTCGCCCACCAGCCGTGCAGCGCGCAGCAGCCGCAACCAGCAGGGCCGGCCAACTATGGCCCATCATCTGCAGCCCGCTCCTCTCTCCTCTCTGGCGCTGACAGTCGGGGCCCACCCTATCATCCCCTAGCTCGCGATGGAAACGTGTTCCACGCGGAGTTCGTTGTCAAACTGGTTTCCCGATTGAAATCCTCTTGATTCGTTGTGCCTTTGGAGGATTCCTTCACTAACAAATACGACCTCGCCCTCCTATCCGTTTCCCGTAAAAAATCTCGGTAATTTCGCCCCCAGGCTGCCGAGACGGAGATCGACTGGATCTCACCGTCGCCGAGCTCGAGGTCAAGCTCCAACCCATTGATTCTGTCTCCCCCGAATCCTCTATGCTATCTTCTCCTCTCCCCAGTTGATTAACGCATCTCCCTGATGCATTTTCCCCCTCCGCAGATCTCCGTTGACTCGCGGATTCCTCGTCGGAGCTCCACCGCGGCCGACTGCCCCCGTTCGGCCACCACCGCTCGCATAGGAGGAGGAAGACGTAGACGAGCGTAGAAGAAGAACCAACATGCTCCTCTGATCACCGTGGACTACTTTCCCACGTAGGAATACCGTCGGAGCGCCGCCATCGCCGACCACCTGCAAAGCTCACCGCCACCGTGTGCCACCGTCGCCTTCCATCTGCCGGCGAGCACCAGATGCGTTGGTTCCCAGCCGTTGGATCCTTATCTGACGCGCGAGAATAGATCCAGCCTGAACCGGTACCTTCCAATCGCTGAGCACCGCGTGGCACACGCCTCGTCAGTGTGCTGCATCATCGCTTCGTCATCTGGCAGGTCAGAGCCCAGTCAGCGCGAGTTATTTGATTTTAATATTTAAAATAGCCAGAATTATGTCCAATCTTGTAAAATTCATATAAAATTGAATACATGTCCAAAAATTATAAATAATATATGGTTGGATTCATAAAATTGTGTAGAACAATAATACAAGATTAGATATAACTTTTACAGTACATATTTACTATAATAAATTAAATGGTTTAATGAGATTTTTAGACATAATAAATCATAGTAAATTATCTGTAGATCCTAAAAATACAAATAAAGTGTCTATGGATTCATAATTTCATATAAAACATTAATATGCTGTTAGATCCAAATTTTGCAGTGTAAAATTGCTATAGTGATTTAAATAGTTTTAATGGACTTTTAGAGTATTAAATTCATAGTAAATAATTTATAACTCAGAAAAATATGAATAATATTTCTTTGAAATTACATTATCATGTAGATTACAGATATGTATTTAGTTTGAATTTTAGACAACAGAAATTGTTTAAATGATTTAAACTCCATTAAACACTATTTAAATCATAAGAAAAGATTTATAACTCCGATTAAGTTGAACCCAATTGCTACTGGTTCGTATTAATGCCCTCTATCCAGTACACTTTAGATACAAATTTAATATGGCAATTAGTACAAAAGTTTCAACAGAACTATTAAAACCCCTAGATTGGCAATCAAGTATTAATAATAGATATCCTATTGCATTAAATGATCTCCTGCATGCATCATGTGTTGTAGTATTTTTCAGAGAACTAATTACAACCATTATGACTTATTAAACCATCATGCATGTTTTTGATCATCCTTGTTGTGTTTGCTATGTTTGCAATTGTTTTGATTGGAACTACTTTGTCCTCGTATTAGATTGTTCGGAGAGTGCGATTGCTACGGATAAATACAATCTAACACCCATATTATCAACATAAGGCAAGTTACACCACTTGTTCATAATTTTGTCCCAGTTTTGATTCTATGCATGTGATCTTCAAAATTCTGTAGTATGCATGTGTAGGATGTTCTAGTAGAATTTTCCTTAGTATTATTTTGCAAGTGCGATGATTTTGTAGTATGCCATGAGTAGATCTATACTTAGGATTTTCCCTCCTAATAGGTTACCCCTGTTTTTGCTAAGTATTGCTTGCTATGCTATATATGCAAAGTACCGTTGGGGGGTTCAAAAGACAAAGAATTTTTCTAAGTATAAAGGCTCTCTAGAGCAAACTTTTCTTCTCAAATCCAGTTCAAAAGAAAACTAAGTTTTCTTCTGGGCGGAATGGTTGTCGGGTCCACGAGTGAGATTTTGGTGGAGGACGGCCGCCCAGGAATCAAAGAAGTCTGCCATGTTTCAGAATTCAGAAGCTTCCAGTGCAACCATAATACATTATGGGCTCTGTCTTGGCCTAGTACTTAGTGGGAAACCTCACCTGGGTACCAACATTTGGAGGTTCTTGGCACGATTGGATCCGGAAGGTAGAGGGGCTACTAAGGGAAAGCCTCGCCATGGTCTCGTCTGTAAAAGGACTTGATCGTGGATTGTGGGTAAAGTGCACAAACTCTCGAGAGTATTGCAATCTGATCGATCAGCCGTGTTCACGGTAACAGAACGACAATGAGCGTCTGAAGGATGGAGCCTCTGAAGGATCTTCCTCTCTATTTTATAAAAACAAAGTTTTGAAACCCCATGGCATGCGTAATATCGCTAATGGGTGGGAATTTGGGAACTTGGTGTGTAATATCCAAGTGACGCTTGGTGCGTAATATCCAAGTGTTTGGTTGTTTGGACACTTGGTGCGTAATATCCTCGTGTGCCACTCGACCTTATTTTATCCAAGCAAATGTTTACAAAGTAGGACAATCCTCTCTTCTTCTCTCTACTTAAGAAAACTAGCTTTGAGCAAATGAACTCTACAGCCTAAGCTAGCCTTGCATGTAGAGATAGTCTTTTATTTCCTTGGTGTAATTTGCCAATACATTCAAAGTATTGACCCAACTTGTTGGCTGCACGTTTCATGTGCAGAATTTCAGACATCGTTGAAAGGTGCGCTAGGATCGCGGGTCTTCACTCAACCTGCCTGTGGCATTGATGGGACTCCAAGTTGAATTTATATCGCTTCTGTTGTAATAATGTAAACTCTGGATTATTCGATTCATGTAATAAAGACTTGTGTTTTACATGATATTCCATCGACTTGTGAGTGATTGCTATTGATCCAGGGACTAGCATGTTAATCACAGGGACTTAGGATCCTTACCGATCCGAGGTCACTACAGATGGTATCAGAGCATAAGTTGACTGTAGATCGTGACCCTAGACATGGAAAAACCTTAGGATAAATATTTTCTAAGTTATTTCAGAAAACTCCCATACTTCTCATCATCTACCTTGGGGTTTTAAAATTTCTTAAATCTCTTCTTTTCAACATTAGAAAATGACCACTACACACTTCAAGAAGAAACTTTTCTCAAGATTACCTTTTCAAAGATGATCATCTCAATGTTTCGGTTAAGTCGGGACTTGAAGACCTCCATGAAAGATGTTCCAAGACTGAAGCTACGAGATTAAAGACTTCAAAGGCCTTAAGTCAATGTTATTAACTAAAGAACTCGAAAGATTGAAGATTATGAAGAACATGAAGACTATCAAGAGCACGAAGACTTTTGGAGACTCGAAGCCTCGAAGATTCCAAGTGACCTATTAGGAACCAAACCCGAATAAGATTTCGCTAAATATAGATACAACAAATTGTTTGCTATCTTGTGTGGTTTATTACCATAGCTAATGAAAACCTATTTTCTAAATAAAATTTCTTGTATGGGTTATTCTTCTTCTTTCCATACTCCAATCGTTCCTACTCTAAACCTTGGTAAACTCGACGGATGGACCATATCAATAAGGAGGACAAGGAACTCAACTCCACCAAGCGTAAGAGCCACGCCGATGCAAAGAAGTGGATGCTCCAGGTTGAAGAAAGGATGAAGGATGCCAACATTGAAGTCAACAGAATGCTTCATTATGCCACCCAATTCCTAAAGGACGACGCTGCAACCTGGTGGGAGATGCAACACGCCATTGATGATCGTCAAGGGGTGATATCTTAGGAAAAATTTAAAGTGGTTCTACTTCAATCTCATCTCGTATACCAAAAATCCAAGAAGCTGAAGGATGAGATAAAGAACCTCCAAGAGAAGCTTGAAGCCACCAAGAAGGAGATGGAGTTGTATAAGACAACCCTAGAGCAGGAAGGCTACTCGTTCAAGGACGAGGAAGAGGAAGGCGTGAAGGATGTGTAATAGTTGGACCACCTTTAATTCTATAGTAAAACGTTATTTGCGATTGTAATAAATACTAAGACAGTTCTGGTTTAGTTAAACTTGGTTGTTTTCTGTGTTAAGTTGTGTCTTGTGTGTCTTGTGTGCTCGGTGTGTTTTCATAAGGGTAGGAGTTTACTACTTAGTCTTTCTGTCTATTACTTAACTTTTCTCTCAGACCCAATAGATGCCGCCAAGACGTGCGAACACCAAAATTCCTCCGGAAATAGCACAACTTTTGGCCACTCAGAACCAGCTGATTCAACTGCTCACTCAGAACATGCAAAACAACAACAACCCGCCACCGCCACCACCTCTGCCACCACCCCATCAGGATCGCTTGACTCGGTTTTTGAGGCTGAACCCACCTACCTTCACTAGCAGCACCGAACCAATCATCGCTGATGACTAGTTGCGTACGATCAACAAGAAGCTAGACACCGTTCAAGCTATCGGAGCCGACAGGGTACGTTACGCCGCACACCAGCTTGAAGGACCTGCTGCAGAATGGTGGGATAACTACCAAGTCACCCACCCGGACATTGATGCTATCACTTGGGATTAGTTTGAGTTAGCCTTTCGCACTCATCAAGTGGCTGCTGGTATCATGACTCTGAAAAGGCGCGAATTTTGCAACCTACACCAGCTGCACCGTTCTGTCACCGAGTATGGAGAGCTTTTCAATAAGCTAGCCCGTTATGCACCCGATGATGTTTCCACTGATGCCAAGAGACAAGAGGAGTTCTTAAGAGGACACAATAATGAAATATCTATTCAGCTTGTGGCTCAGAAATTTGACAACTTTCAGGAACTCCTGGACAGAGCCATTGTGGTTGAATCCAAAAGGAGGAGCATAGAAAACCGCAAGAGGAAGTCTAACCCTCACAAGCACTCTGTTCCGTACCAGAAGCAGCGCAATTCCTCACCACCACCTTATAACAATAATGGCCACAACCATAACGGTCATCACCATGGCGGCCACAAACATAATGGGCATAAAAACCGCAATGGGAATGGAAATGGACACAATCATGGCAATGGAAACGGGAAGAAGCCAAATCCGTTTGTCAAAGCCACGATGAATCAAGCTCAATTATATTCCCGCAGTTGTTCTTTTTGATACTGGTGCATCGTCATAGATTGTGCCAAAAGAATTGTCATGCTCACAACACCGGAAAGGAAGAGAATTCGTATCAAGTCAAATTTTGCACTTAAGGAAGCCATGGTGAACTCCCTTAAGGGGATTAGCTTGGAGGAGGTACCTATTGTAAAGGAATACCCAGATGTCTTCCCAGAGGAGCTATCCGGAATGCCTTCCAATCGTGATATCGAGTTCCTCATTGACTTGATGCCTGGCACGGGGCCGATAGCTAAGAGACCATACAAGATGGATGTGGACGAGTTAAAAGAACTCAAGAAACAGCTTAGGGAACAATTGGATAAGGGATTCATCCAACCCAGCGCGTCATCTTGGGGAGCACCTGTCCTATTTGCAGAAAAGAAGGATAAAACCCAGAGGCTGGTTGTGGACTACCGCTCGTTGAACGAAGTGACGATTAAGAATAAGTATCCTCTGCCCAACATCAATGACTTGTTTGACCAGTTAAAGGGAGCAAGTGTGTTCTCAAAGATCGATCTGCGATTAGGCTACTTTCAGCTAAAGATTCGAGAACAGGATGTACCCAAAACAACTTTCACCACAAGATACGGATTGTATGAGTACACCGTGATGTCCTTTGGTCTAAGCAATGCCCCGGCATACTTCATGACCATAATGAACAAGGTGTTCATGGAATATTTGGACAAGTTTATCGTGGTATTCATAGATGATATACTCATATACTCTAAGGATGAGAAGGAACATGAGAAACATCTGCGCCTTATTATGGAGAAACTAAGAGAACACAAGTTGAATGCCAAATTCAGCAAATGCGAATTCTGGTTAAAGGAAGCGGGATTCCTTGGTCATGTTGTGTCGGCAAAAGGAGTTGCCGTAGATACCGGAGGTTCATTGAAAACTTTTCCAAAATAGCAAAACCCATGACGGAACTATTGCAGAAGGAAAAGAAATTCCTATGGACCAAGGCATGTGAACCAAGTTTTCAAGAGTTGAAGAAACACCTTGTAACGGCGCCGGTCCTGTGTCTGCCTGATATCCAAAAGGATTTTCAAGCCTTTTGTGATGCTTCTCGACAAGGACTTGAAAGTGTATTGATGCAGGATGGGAAAGTGGTATCCTATGCCTCCCGACAACTTAAGAACCACGAACACAACTACCCCACACATGATTTGGAACTTGCGTCTGTGGTTCATGCACTCAAGGTATGGAGACACTACCTCATGGGCAAACATTGTGATGTGTTCACAGATCATAAGAGTTTGAAGTACATCTTCATCCAAAAAGGAGGAAGGATCTAAGCAATGTCCTATGCTTCCAGCGTCACAATCATGGGCATCATGCTGATAATTGTCCAAAAACATGTGAATGTAGCTGGAAAGGATAAAACGACGATGGTAATAGTAATAGAGGCAGTAGCGTGAAGAAGCCCAAGAAAGATTCTAGCCAGGTGACATGCTATAAGTATGGTGAAACAGAGCATTACTCGTCATATTATCCTCGGAAAAGGAAGAATGGTTGTGGCAAAGGAAATGCCAAAGAAAAGAAGCCCAATCCGTCCATCAAGCTACGACGAATTATGTTAGTGTGAATGGATCATACAAACCAACAATCCAAACCGACCCATCAGAAGAACCTAGCAAATACAATATTTTAAGGGTGGTAGCATCCTAATGGGTCCCGAACCTTTCTTTCTTTTTAGCATTCCCAAATCTCGGGACGAGATTTCTTTTAAGGGTGGTAGTCTGTCACATCCCAAAATTCTCCTAATTTTTGGAATGTGAAATAAATAAATAAGTTTGATTGATTGTTTGACTATGTTGAAAATTCTCAAAGATAAGAAACTTTTTGAATAGAAAATCCTCTCAACCATGAATTCAAAATCTTATATTCTTTTGTTAAGACCTAAGTAGCCATATGGGCAAAAGGGCATGGATTGATTATGGATTGTAGAATTGGAGTGAAAGTTTGCAAAAAATACAAAATCATGTTGCATGCATAAGGTCATTGCATTAAAACCCAAGGAAATATTTCCATTGTCCAAAAGAATACCTAAAAACCTTAAATGGGATTTCCCCATTCTAAGTACACCCCTTGATCTATGGCTTTGTCCATAGTAACAATTAAGAAATAGAATTCATAAATGATATATATTACAGATATCCATTTTATAAAACCATAGAATTTGGTTTGGTGGATTTTGGATATAAAATGGAAAAGATATGAATTTCACATGATAAGAAATATAATGCCCTTTGGCCAAACTAAACATTTATGGGTTGGTAAATTTTAAATGGACAAGAAATAATGTAGTTAATATTCTAAAATGATCAGGATGATATTACAAAGTTTTAGAAACAAAATTGAACTCAATTGGAGTTCATATGAAAAAGTAATGAAAGAATTACTAAAAAAACAGAAAAAGGAAAAGAAACCAAACAAAAAAACCTAGCTAACCCGACTAGCCAGCCCAGCCCACCTAGCCGCTCGCTATCTGCCACTCGCCCACCCGCCGCGCAGCGCGCAGCAGCCGCAGCCAGCAGGGCCGGCCCAAATATGGCCCATCATCTGCAGCCCGCTCCTCTCTCCTCTCTGGCGCTGACAGCCGGGGCCCATCCTATCATCCCCTAGCTCGCGATGGAAACGTGTTCCACGCGGAGTTCGTTGTCAAACTGGTTTCCCGATTGAAATCCTCTTGATTCGTTGTGCCTTCACCAGATTCCTTCGCTAACAAATACGACCTCGCCCTCCTATCCGTTTCCCCTAAAAAATCTCGGTAATTTCGCCCCCAGGCTGCCGAGACGGAGATCGACTGGATCTCACCGTCGCCGAGCTCGAGGTCAAGCTCCAACCCATTGATTCTGTCTCCCCCGAATCCTCTATGCTATCTTCTCCTCTCCCCAGTTGATTAACGCATCTCCCTGATGCATTTTCCCCCTCCGCAGATCTCCGTTGACTCGCGGATTCCTCGTCGGAGCTCCACCGCGGCCGACTGCCCCCGTTCGGCCACCACCGCTCGCACAGGAGGAGGAAGACGTAGACGAGCGTAGAAGAAGAACCAACATGCTCCTCTGATCACCATGGACTACTTTCCCACGTAGGAATACCGCCGGAGCGCCGCCATCGCCGACCACCTGCAGAGCTCACCGCCACCGTGTGCCACCGTCGCCTTCCATCTGCCGGCGAGCACCAGATGCGTTGGTTCCCAGCCGTTGGATCCTTATCTGACGCGCGAGAATAGATCCAGCCTGAACCGGTACCTTCCAATCGCTGAGCACCGCGTGGCACACGCCTCGTTAGCGTGATGCGTCATCGCTTCGTCATCTGGCAGGTCAGAGCCCAGTCAGCGCGAGTTATTTGATTTTAATATTTAAAATATCCAGAATTATGTCCAATCTTGTAAAATTCATATAAAATTGAATACATGTCCAAAAATTATAAATAATATATGGTTGGATTCATAAAATTGTGTAGAACAATAATACAAGATTAGATATAACTTTTACAGTACATATTTACTGTAATAAATTAAATGGTTTAATGAGCTTTTTAGACATAATAAATCATAGTAAATTATCTGTAGATCCTAAAAATACAAATAAAGTGTCTATGGATTCATAATTTCATATAAAACATTAATATGCTGTTAGATCGAAATTTTGCAGTCTAAAATTGCTGTAGTGATTTAAATAGTTTTAATGGACTTTTAGAGTATTAAATTCATAGTAAATAATTTATAACTCAGAAAAATATGAATAATATGTCTCTGGAATCACATTATCAGATATGTATTTAGTTTGAATTTTAGACAATAGAAATTGTTTAAATGATTTAAACTCCATTAAACACTATTTAAATCATAAGAAAAGATTTATAACTCCGATTAAGTTGAACCCAATTGCTACTGGTTCGTATTAATGCCCTCTATCCAGTACACTTTAGATACAAATTTAATACGGCAATTAGTACAGAAGTTTCAACAGAACTATTAAAACCCCTAGATTGGCAATCAAGTATTAATAATAGATATCCTATTGCATTAAATGATCTCCTGCATGCATCATGTGTTGTAGTATTGTTCAGAGAACTAATTACAACCATTATGACTTATTAAACCATCATGCATGTTTTTGATCATCCTTGTTGTGTTTGCTATGTTTGCAATTGTTTTGATTGGAACTACTTTGTCCTCGTATTAGATTGTTCGGAGAGTGCGATTGCTGCGGATAAATACAATCTAACACCCATATTATCAACATAAGGCAAGTTACACCACTTGTTCATAATTTTGTCCCAGTTTTGATTCTATGCATGTGATCTTCAAAATTCTGTAGTATGCATGTGTAGGATGTTCTAGTAGAATTTTCCTTAGTATTATTTTGCAAGTGCGATGTTTTTGTAGTATGCCATGAGTAGCTCTATACTTAGGATTTTCCCTCCTAATAGGTTACCCCTGTTTTTGCTAAGTATTGCTTGCTATGCTATATATGCAAAGTACCGTTGGGGGGTTCAAAAGACAAAGAATTTTTCTAAGTATAAAGGCTCTCTAGAGCAAACTTTTCTTCTCAAATCCAGTTCAAAATAAAACTAAGTTTTCTTCTGGGCGGAATGGTTGTCGGGTCAACGAGTGAGATTGGTGGAGGACGGCCGCCCAGGAATCAAAGAAGTCTGCCATGTTTCAGAATTTAGAAGCTTCCAGTGCAACCACAATACATTATGGGCTCTGTCTTGGCCTAGTACTTAGTGGGAAACCTCACCTGGGTACCAACATTTGGAGGTTCTTGGAACGATTGGATCCGGAAGGTAGAGGGGCTACTAAGGGAAAGCCTCGCCATGGTCTCGTCTGTAAAAGGACTTGATCGTGGATTGTGGGTAAAGTGCACAAACTCTCGAGAGTATTGCAATCTAATCGATCAGCCGTGTTCACGGTAACAGAACGACAATGAGCGTCTGAAGGATGGAGCCTCTGAAGTATCTTCCTCTCTCTTTTCTAAAAACAAAGTTTTGAAACCCCATGGCATGCGTAATATCGCTAATGGGTGGGAATTTGGGAACTTGGTGTGTAATATCCAAGTGACGCTTGGTGCGTAATATCCAAGTGTTTGGTTGTTTGGACACTTGGTGCGTAATATCCTCGTGTGCCACTCGACCTTATTTTATCCAAGCAAATGTTTACAAAGTAGGACAATCCTCTCTTCTTCTCTCTACTTAAGAAAACTAGCTTTGAGCAAATGAACTCTACAGCCTAAACTAGCCTTGCATGTAGAGATAGTCTTTTCTTTCCTTGGTGTAATTTTCCAATACATTCAAAGTATTGACCCAACTTGTTGGCTGCACGTTTCATGTGCAGAATTTCAGAGATCGTTGAAAGGTGCGCTAGGATCGCGGGTCTTCACTCAACCTGCCTGTGGCATTGATGGGACTCCAAGTTGAATTTATATCGCTTCTGTTGTAATAGTGTAAACTCTGGATTATTCGATTCATGTAATAAAGACTTTTGTTTTACATGATATTCCATCGACTGTGAGTGCTAGCTATTGATCCAGGGACTAGCATGTTAATCACAGGGACTTAGGATCCTTACCGATCCGAGGTCACTACATTCATCATTCATCCCTTCAAGGAATTTATCCTTCTTCTTTGCATCAGTGTCAACGTCATTTGGTGCATAGCGTGACAGATTGTTGAACTCTTCAATATATTCTGCAACACTGTGATGGTGTTGTTTAAGGTTCTGAAATTCCTTTTTCTTCAACCCCATAACTCCAGAAGAGATATGAGTAGTGGGGAATCCATCCTCAAACATTGCCCAAGTCACTTCATCAATAGGGTTAGTGACTTGAAAGTTATCCCACCAAGTAGATGATGGTCCTTCCTGTAAGTGTGCTGCAAATCTGACTTTCTCCGCATCAGTGCAACCAACTGTGACCAACTCCTTGTTCACAGAATGTAGCCAATCATTTGCTACCATGGGATCAGTTGTACCATAAAACTTAGTAGGCCTCAATCTTAGAAACCTTGTGAGCATATCAAAAGTTGGTGGGTTGTTCTGGTTCTTGTTATTATTATTATTATTATTATTATTATTATTATTGTTGTTGTTGTTGTTGTTGTTTTGATTCTGGTTCTGATTCGCCATAATCTGAGTCATCATTTGCATCAGCTGTGTCTGTGAAGTCATCAATGGTTGCATCTCATTGCCATTGTTGTTGTTGTTGGGATTGGCACGACGAGGAGGCATCTATGGTTTCAATAAGGATAAGTAAGGATAAAAACCCATAGATACAAACATGCACAATACAACATATAGCAATAATAACAAACAAATAAGCACATTATAAACTTTAGGGTTCAAAACAACACAAGCAACAAGTTTGCAGAGATAAAACACACTAACATAGTCATCCACAAGTTGGATGATCAATGCGACTCGATAATAAAACGATAAGATAAATGGATAGATAGATAGATATCACTACTCCTCCATGTCAACTTCCTCCTCCGCTAGAGCAAATCCTGCTGCGTCAAATCCTGCCTTGTATTCCTCCAAGATGGCAGTCAAGGCATCAATCTTCTCCTGTAGCCTTCTCTTCTGTGAGCGCAGCCTCTCTATCACCTCGTGATCCGCATCAAGATGAAGATCCTCAAGCTCCAACTTGGTCTCCATGTCCTTATTCTTCTTATTCCTATCATGGATACTCTTCTCTTGGCTCTTGAACTTCTTCTCCTACCTATCAAACTTCTTCTCCATCTCCTTGATATGCTCATCTTGCTCCTCGAAGGCCTTGTCCTTCTCCTTAAGCTGGAAACGTAGCTCATCATTGCCAAGCATCACATTGGTCCTATCAATATCAAGGTGCCTAATGAGACTCTCTAGGTCCTGGAGGTAGTGTCACACAGGCTTGATGGTCTCCTTAGTAGCCTCATCCAACACTATAGCCTCTCGGTCCTCGTCATGTCTCCCAAAGAAATGGAAGTAGTGGTCCTTGATCTCGGCAGAGTGACGTCCGCAAAGGCATCCTATCATCTCCTGCATGGCGACGTCGAGGCCTCTCTCTTGGTCATCATGGAGTATCTTGAAGGAAATCTCCTCTGTTGGAGGCTCTATCTAGCGTCCTGGCTGAGTAACCCTGAATCCCCATAAGTCCTTCCTCTCAAACTTCTTGAGCTGAATTCCCTTGATGGTAGGGATTGGGAGAGAGAGTACATTGACAAGCTGTAAAATGCGAGTCCCAAAGCGAGTTCCCTTGAACTCCTCGGCAGATCTGTAAACAAAGATAGGCATATATGCATAGGATGGAGAAAAATTAGAAACAACACAAGTAAAAAGAAAAACATAAAGAAGCAAAACAAAAGCCAAAACATTCATCCATAACATTAATCCACACAATTCATGCCATACATTATTCAACTCAAGTACTAGGTTCAATCAGAACTTAGACAAATTTTTGCCATACCAAATAGGTCGATATGATCAAATTATTAACGCGAGAAAACACAAAGTGTGGTGGTCTGTAACATCCCAAAAATCATGATTTCAAAGTTTGCATATCACTCATGCAAGCATATAGATTTGAGATCATATTCAAACTCATTTCAGGAAAACAGAAGCACTTGATGCTGTGATTTTATGTGAGCAGATTTAATTCAAATGGCCATCACCATTTGAAAGCTTGAAAGTTTAGGAACCTAGATGATTATATTCATTGTTGGATAGTTTGTGCGTAGAATTTGGACCAAAGTTTTCAACTTAGAAATAATTTCAAAACCCCTTTTTAAAACATTTGCAAATCAGATGCAAAGTCTCTGATTATTTTAAATCCAAGCTTGAACCAGCCTATACAAAGTAACCCCATGGGTTTTGACCTATTTCTGAGACCAATTCACCACTACAAAACCTCAGAAAGATTTGAATTCAAATTGAACTTGAAACCATTGGAAAACCTATTCAGAAAATCGAATTAGAAAAGGAAAAGGAGTAAACAAAAGAAAAAGGCCGCGCGCCAGGGATCTAGCCCAGCAACGAATCAAGCCCAACAAGCCCACCCGGGGCATTTCCTTTCTTCTCTCACGCGCGAGCGCACTCCTTCAGTCACTGACAGCTAGACCCCACACCCCCTCTGTTTATTTCACTGACCAGCGAACCCCGTCCACGTCGTCCTCTTCTTCCCCAAACCGCGCCCGCGACCATGTCGCTGCTGCAATCAAGGCCGGTAATGGCGCGGCGTAATTGGCCATTAACCTGCGAGCGTTTCCTGTCGCACCTGAGCCTATTTAATCCTCTCTGCCTCGCGAGCAATTTCTCCCATTCACCTCGCTCACTCCGCCGCCAGGCTGCGTGCAATTGCTCTCAAAGCTCCGCAGTACCGAGAACTCCGGCGACCAAATACGGTGAGCCTCGACCACCCCTCTCTCTGGTTCAAACGAGAATGTTCAGAAAGATCTTGCGCATCCTCTGATACCTTCCTTTTGCCTGCTCGTGACCCAGGTCGTCGTCTCCGTTCGCAGCCGAAACCACCTGCGCCGCCGATAAACTCCGACGACCAATTAAGGTAAATCCCGAGCGCCCTTTGCCTCCCCCTTCACACGAACTTGTTGCCTGTGTCTTGCGCAAGTCCTGATGCCACTGGTTCGTGCTAGGGCGACGCCACACCTCGGCAAGGACCACGTCTGCAAGCTACTGTCGCCGCCCGTAACTCCGTCGAGCTCCAGAGACCGTCTCCGCGCGCCCCTTGATAAACCAAAGCCACCTCGAGCTTCAGCACGCCACTGCGATTCCGGTAAGCGTCTCCCTTCCTCCCCGGGCAACCTAGAACGCCGGCACCGCCGTAGTCAGACACGCCACCGCCAGTCAACGCCGCTAGCACCGCCCGTGTATGGTCAGGTGTAGATCCTGCGGTGTAGATTAGAACGTCAGATGTAGATCCTGCGGTGTAGATTAGAACGTGGCCGAAGAGGTACGCGCGCATCTGAGCCGCCAGATCTCACTTAGATCCTGCGGTCCGCGTCTGTCGATCCAACCGAAGCGGTACGCACCAATTGAAACGCGACGCGTGTCTAGGGTTAGTTCAAAAACAGATTTCAAAATCAGATTTGGATCAAATTTTCAATTGGCTATAACTTTTGATTCCCACGTTGGAATTTTGCAAACTTTATACCGTTGGATTCAGTGAGTCAAGACCTTTCTGAATATCCAATGTGTTTAACAAATAGTAACTGTTAAAATAACTTTATATACAGAAACATGTTTAGGTCCAATTTGAGTATAGTTTTAGTTTAGCAAATTGTTTTAGGGCTAAATAAGTTCAGTTAGCAAACTTTGTGACTTGTTATGATTATGTATCATGCACTTGCTTGGTAGGGTTTTCAAAATCATCACTTAGTAAATTCTTGCATGCATGCATTCATATTTTTGCTTGTATATAAATTGTGTGTAATTGTATGCTACAAATTTTTGTGTAGATTTTGCTAGTGACTGTGATTGTGAAGAGTGCTACTCTCCCCATTACCAAGGCAAGTGATACTTCATGATATTTCCACCCCTTTATTTGGAATAAGCATTAGAATTATTTTTGCTAAGTCTTGCATGCTACTTTTGCCAAATGCTATGTTGGGAAATCCTATGTAGTGTAGAATTGTAGAATTGCTAGGGAATTTTCCTAAGTTAAGTTACTATGCCATGCTTAGCCTAGATAGTAGAAAACAAGGGTTGGTAAAGAATGTACATGCTATGATGAAATAATTCTAAGTCCTTTGGGACTCATGCTTTTCTTAATAAAACAACTAGTCAATGAACTTCCTGGGTGGAATGGGTCTTGAATGGTGGTTTTTGGTTGAGTGGTTACACAAGGCCATGGATTTGGCTTGTGTATCTCACTTGTGGTATGCCACCCAGGCACAAAGGGATTTGGAGGCCAAGTGTTGAGAAAGCTTACAGTGCAACCACTTGGCAATATGGGCTCTGCCTTGATCATATAGGTTGCTAGAACTTAGTCACTTGGACAGTTGGTGGTAGTGGGAATGATAGGTTGGAGCGCGTCCATTTGACTAAGGAAAGGCTTCTGAAAGGTTCTGTCTTGGGAAACCAAGTCTGGTGGGGAAAGTGCACAACCTCTGTAGATGGAAAATCTAAGTACTTAGCCAAGTCCATGGCAATGGACAGCTTGAGCATCAAGACATGGAAGCTACAAGAATCTCATCACTCCAACTTCTAAGTAAAACTTGTGGGTGAACAAGGGTAAAGGACCCCAATGTCTATTGGTGGTTTCTTGGGAAGTTTTTGGCGAAGAAAAACTTAGTGATTTCAACTAATAGGAAAAACCTATTTTCAAGCAAAGCAAGCCAAGCTACACTTAGCCAAAATGCATATAGTAATTTAGTCCACTTAAAATTTACTAAGGTATCACTTGCCAATACTATTCCAAAGTATTGACCCACTGTGGCTGTAACTTGTGATGTTGCAGGTTACTCCGATGATGAGTAGGAGTCATGAGTCTACACTTAACATGCTTGCCTGTGGAACATGAAGATGAGGACTTGTGTTTATTTACTTATTCCATAAACTCTTGTATTAGGCCTTTGGCCCTGAGTTGTAAAAGACTATGTTTTATCTCTGGAATGAATGTAATAAACGACCTTTGTATCTGTGTACTTCATCTTAAACTGTGGATGCTAGCATTGATCCAGGGACTAGCATTGCAATCACAGGGATCCTTTTCCTTTACAAAGGAGGGGTCTTACATGGTCCAACTATTACGATACGTAGCATCCTTCACTCACTAGTCAAGGTAGCTATCTGGGCATCCTTGGAGGCAATCTGTTTGTCTTGATCACAAGACTCACATGCTAAGTCTATAATGTCCCTCCTTAGCTATTTTATGGTGGTCTCTAGATCTTGGGTATGTTTTCTCTCCTCTCTAAGATCATTCTAAGTGTTGAGCATTATAAACTTAAGTCTTTCTCCAATTTCTTCAATGGCATTACAAGCTGCATTCCCAGCAGAGTCAAAGAATGATATATGCATTTCATAATTGGTGACCATGCAGAACTCTGACTCATTGTGGTTATCCTCCTTATTTTTATATAAGTGGAGTTGCACCCACCAATACTCTTATCCTTCATCCATCACCGGAAATCCCTTGTACACAGCTTCACCATTTATCCCCAAGCTAACCATGAGGTTCTTGAGTGCCTTGGGAAACTCTGTCTCACATTCTAGGGTCATAGTCATCAGTGGTCCCTTCCTGACGAATTCGTTGATGGCGGACATCTACAAATAGAGATGAGAAAGAATATTAGAAGAGGTTCTACGAGATGAAAAGAGACAAGTGCAGAAATTCATAGTGGTGTCGCATTTTCCTAGTGGATTTCATAATCTAATCCATCTTAGGGTCACAAACCTATAGGCAACACAGTGCTCTGATACCATCTATAAGATATCACCCATTAAGGTAGAGATCCCTATGATTGTAGTGCTAGTCCCTGGATCGAATTGCTAGCACCCATAGTTTAAGATGAAGTACACGGATACAAAGGTCATTAATACATCGAAATTCTAGGAGTACAATAGTTTTTACAACTCACTTAGCCCAAGTCTAACTTATTGAGAGTTCTCAATACAAAGCATAATAATAAAGTCTTCATATTCATGTGCCATAGGAAAACATGTTGAGTATAGACTCATAACCCTACTCACCATCAGAGTAACCTACAACATGATAAGTTACAGCCACAAAGGGGTCAATACAGTTGGAACTGTATTGGCAAGTGATATCATAGTTGTATAGTAGAGACTAACATCTATATGAATTTGGCTAAGTGTGGATCAGGCTGGCTTTGCTCAAAGTAAGATTTATCCTACTAGTTTGAAAACACCAAGTTTTTTCTCTACAAAACAATAAGGAACCACCAATAGACATTGGTGAAACTCTACCCTTGTTTACCCACAATTTTAACTTAGAGAAACTGGGATGAGGAAATTCTTGAATCGTTTTAATTTCTTTGATGCTCAAAATTGTCCATAATCAGGGACACGGCTAAGTACTTAGGTTTACCATCTCGAGAAGTGGTGCACTTTCCCCACAAGACTCGACATGCATCAAGACGAGACTTTTCAGAAGCAATCCCTCAGACCACCATGGACGCGTTCCATCCTATCATCACTACCACCATCTATTCATCTGGTTGAGTTCTTGCAACTTAGTTGGTCAAGGCAGATCCCATATGCCATGTGGTTGCATTAGAAGCTTCGCAACACAAAAAATATCAAATCTCTTTGTTCCTGGGTGGTCATCCACAAGTGTGATACCAGGGTAAACCATAGAAATGGGCCCTGAGTACCCACTCAATAAACCATAGATGTCCCATTCCACCCAGGTGTTTCATTAACAAGGTTGTTTTCTTAGTCAAAAATACATAGGCATAAACTTTCCATAATATCATAACATGAATTTCCACCCACTAATTCTAATGGCAATACTAATCATTCTAGCATACAATGTCTCCTAACTTTGGAAATATTCTACCAAGTTATAATCTATAGGATTTCCATAGATTAGCTTTATACTTGAGAAAAAAATCATCATGCAAGTCCTACTAAAAATATCACTAGTGCAATAGGTAATATAGTAGGACATAATATGAAATATCACTTGCATTGATAGCTAGGAGAATAGGTACAATCCTCACAATCCACAAAATCTACACAACAAAATCAAACAACAAAATATAAACAATTCAATATATCACCCAAAAATAACATGAATGCACGCAAATATGCATTGAGATGCATAACAAATTTTTAAAACCTAAATCTATAGTACGTAAGCTAAAGTATACAATTTAAAGTCTAAATATCACAATACCACCTAAAAATAATATACAAAATAATTTTTATAGTCAAAATAGCCCTACAAATATGTCTGCATAAAACTCTAATTTTATAGAATCAAAATACCAAAATAAGGCAATAGAAATAAAGATCATATTTTTCTGAATCCATAGACATCTAATTTGTATTTTTCTGAATTACAGATAAAAAGTTATGAATTTTATAAGTTTAATCAACTAATAAATCAAATCTGGATTTTTAAAACAAAAACCCAGACACGCGGCGCCATCTGATTGGCACGTACCACTTCGCGCTGATCACGCTCGCGTGCCATCAGATCTAAGTAGGATCGTACGGTTCAGATCGCATGGTACCCTTTCACGCTAGCTTCTAATCTAAACCGCTGGATCTAGATCCATCGGATCTAATCGCACTGGCCAGAAAGTGGCGACGCAAATGGCTAGCGCGGCGGTGGCGCGTCTATCGACGGAATTCTAGAAAGGACAGGGGGTAAAGGGGGTGGTTCAGGGGGTTACCAAGGTCGCGGCGACGACGTGGATGTAGTGGTGGTCACGGGCAAGGGTGGGGCGCACGGGCACTGCTGCAATTCCTCGTCAGAGTTCAGCTCGTCGTCAGGTGCTTGCAGAGGTTGACGAAGGCGAGCTCCTGGTCCACAAGAGAGCAAGCGGCAAGTGTCAGGTGATGCGCAAGGAGATGGAGAGAAAGAACGTACGAAACTCACTTCAATAGGTTGCCGGAGTTCGCCGGGACAGTGGCGTTGCGAGGCAAAATCTGCGTAGCATGGCGCCTCTCCGGTGGTTCTGAGTGGGGGGAATGGAGAGGGGTCGAGGGGGTTAAGTAGAAGGGCTCGAGTGAGGGAATCACGCCTGCAATCAAGAGAATTCAACGAGCATTTATTCAAAGAAACTGCAACAGCGGAGCAGGTCGTCGTGCGTGATTGAAGACGACGGGGTGACGTGGAGTGTGGGGCCCATCTGTCAGCAGGTGGGTGTGGCGCAGTGCAGTGAGAAACATAGGGGGAGAGGGGAGCGAGCCGGGTGGGCTGCTGAGCTGCTTGCTGTGCCGCGTTTGTTGGCAGGTAAGCTTCTCTTTTTTTCCTTAGCCTTTTTCTTTTTCTGTTTTGATTTTCCAAGTAGGATTTGAATGATCAAACTAACTCCAAATCCACTCAAATTTTCACCAAACTTTTGAGGGATGATCCAAGTATATAAAAGTGTTTTAAACACAACAAACCACTCCAAAACATTTTGGGGTACTAAAATAAAAATAAAACTTAAGCTCTACCCTTCATATGAAAGGGGTTGAAAATTAGGGTTTTGCTAGTGTTCTATGTTTTGAAAAAAAATCTACAATGCTCATATGCCATGATGAGATGAATGCAATGAGAATGTTTTGGTTTAATGAAAATTGGGATGTTACACTAATAAATAAAGTCTTCTATGATACTACTCTCATGACACCATGTAGTATGAAGGTAGTAACATAGACTAGTGTCATATACATGATGTAGGGGTTCGTAGCATGGAAAAAAAATTCTACCGCATGAACACAAACAAGCCAAGATATATCTACTAGATTGTAGCAACGAGTCGATTAGAGTACTCACCCTTGAAGATTCCAAAGCGGTTAACGAGAGTATATTCTCGTTGGTGATGTAGTCGTACACTTGCCGATCTCAAGATCACGTAGACGATACTTCCGGCAGCACTTCCGTAGTCGGTCACATGTTCGGTACTCGATGAAGACCTTCCTCTCCCTTGTTCTAGCAGGCAGCGGAGGTTGTAGTTCCCCCCTCGTGATTCTGGCAGCACGACGACGTGGTGTCGGAAGTAGAGGGAAGATCCCACAGGGCTTCGCCTAAGTCCGAGCGGGTTATGGTGGAGAATTAGGGTTTCTGGCGATCTAGGGTTTAGAGGGATGGATGGAGGAGGTAGAGTCGGTGGTGGCTAGGGCGGCAACTACGAACTGGCTGAGGCGGCTGGCGGCGGCAGCGTGGCGGCTATGTGGGGAGGGCTGGTGTTGTGTCTCTTGGGGCACCTCCTCCCCTCTATTTATGAGAGGGAGGGCAGCTTGGGAGAGGAGAGTTTGAATCCTTCCCCAACTCCCTTTCCTAGTTGGCTTGTGGTTGAGGGAAAGATGGATTCTTTCTTTTCCTCCACTAGGATACATTGTCCCACTTTGACTTTTCAAACTTGCCTTTTGAATTTCAATTTGGAGCTTAATTTCTTTCTTACAAATGCCCAACCAAGTGACCTAGGAAATGATGCAATCATTCCACTTATTCATGACACATTCATGTACCCTTCCCCTTCCGGTCCGGTGAACCTTCTAGACCCTTCTAGATCATTCCGGTGAAATGTCAACACCCGGATTTTTAATCCCAGATGCCTATTATGCCATACATTGCAATCCCAGGATTACCATTTTTGCGAGACATAACAGATTTGATATCACAGTACATCATCGATTATAAACCATACATAAGGTCTTACACAAATAAGGATCTCATGATCCAGTCTTAATACAATTCAAGCAGCGGAAATAACGTAATAATAACGATAACGTAGGTGAAGCTCCATCTTCATGGTCACAGGCAATGCTGACGATGGGAGATGATCCTAGTTGTCGTAACCTTCCTGTTGTCCGTCCTCCTGATACTCCTCTTCATAGTCTGGCCACGGGAATAGCCAGGGACAAAGCCATGAGTACTCTTTTTGTACTCGCAAACTAATACTAACAAGTGAAGTGGTTTTCAGTACGAATTGCTAGGCTCTAGGTTGTTTTGCAAAAATCCAGATTTATCTCTAATGAGTTCAGAAGCAAAGAAAACTAGTTGAAAGTTTTATAACACTAAGGGGAACTTCAATTTCATATCACAACCCTGTTGTGGTCAAGTCAAAGTCATGAATCATTTCACAAGTCATTTTGAAAACATCTAACGACGGAATAGTATGGCCACTCCAACTGTCCATAACTGCAGACGCGTCTATTCGAATAGTTTGACACTCTGCAGAGGTGGTACACTTTCACCACAACATTCGATACATCCGTTAGGAATAATCCTGAATTCACCATACTCAGTATGCGAATAATCAATCCTAACCTTTCAACTACATGCCCTAGTATAGGCACCTCTCCTGTGAGTTTGGCCTCCCAACCATGACCAATTGTCATCTTGGGAACTGCACAGGTGGACAATCTTCACAAGGTATCCTCAGCTGAAACCTTGGCCGCAAGGGGACCCATACTAAGGTATATAAATTTCCAGTCAAGACGTACCCAAATTTCAGGTATTGTGGTTGTACGGTAAAATTGGAATGGTATCGCATCCAGACAACCATCATTTATATAAAGGGATAAGTCTCATGCATCACCATTTTCATCATCAAAATCTTCTGGTGTTCAAGAACACATGTCAAAACATTTTAGTAGAATGACTCATCATTCTAAGGTTTTCATAACCATTTTCACCAAGTATTCACATCTAAAGTTGATCAAGTTTTATGCTTAGCACTAGCATATACAAGTTAGGGATAAACACTAACGAGGGGTGATAAACAAGTGTATCTTATCTAAGTTCAATATCATGCCTCAGGATGATATCAAGATTATCTAATTTAGGCCAAGTTTTATGCTCTTTATGCTACCTTAAAACATCATTCTGTTATCTACAAGTCACCAAGTAAATTCTAAGAGAAATCTTTGATAAATAAATAAAATACTAAGCTTGCAAGTAAAACTAGGATTGGGTATCATCAAGTGGGTATAATCACATAGGCTTAAAGCATCTAGTATCATGCAAGTCTTAGCTTGCCAAGTCATCTAGTAGTATTAGGCTTTCCTTGTGCAGAGCAGTGTTGTAACATCCGAAAAATATGAAACAATGATCATCAAACTATAATCACTAAAATTAGGGTTAACAAAAACTTTGATTAATTAAAATCATATGAATGCATGTGTGTATGTGATGATTTGATAAATGCATGAATGGACTTGTGTGATTAACCTAAATAGTAAGGAATGGTTCAAAGATGAAAATAACATCATCTAAAACATTTCTTAGAAAAAAAAATCAAGAAAAAAATAAAAAACAAATCAAATAAAGCAAATGGTCATTTTTGCCAATCTTGCTCACTAGGTCACTTTGAGTGTTTCTAGTCCAAGATTTCAAACAAAAACTTTTCCAATTCTTTTCACCCCTTGCAAGAACAAGTAAAAGTGAAGCAAAGGCCACCTTTCAAACTTGCAGAAACGTTTAGCAACCCCATTCAAATGACAATTCAAAATTGAATCTTTAACATATGTGAAGATCACACATTTTCAAAACCCAACCAAACCAGTGCCCCTTGACTAATCCAACTAACCAGAGACTCCCTAGTATGTTCCTAGCAAACCCACCAAGTTTGAATCCAAAATTCAAATTTGAATTTCTTTCGGCCATTTCATCAAACACCTTCTAGGCACAAATCAGATTAAACAATATTTCTATAGTGAGCAGTGTTGTGCCAACCTTGTCCCCTCCCTAGCTCTCACTACACTCTCAGTAGATCATCTAACTATTTTAACCAGCTCTATCTCACTGTAAACTCGACAATTCCATCAATGGTGACCATGGCCGAGCCCATTTACCAACCCCAATGTCGACATCAAGCTATAAGCCTAACTAGCCTCGCCAACCTTGTCTAGAAGGCACTCTACCGTCCACCGCCACTCCCTATCCCAGCCCCGAGAGCAGCCAGCCCCTGGACCACCCGCCAAACACGCGCCCAGTCTCTCTGCATGCGAGCCGAGAGCGCGTGAGTGCGCCACACTCAACCAGCACCCACAGAACACGCGCCGCCCTGGCCGCTTGCGTCCATGATCACCATCGCCCCAGCAACCACAAAAACATGCCCGTTGTCCGCCGCGTGACCAGGAGCACCCGTGCACCATTAAAATCGCTGTCAGACCCGCCCACGCCGCTGAGCTTCGCCAGGGAGCACAGCACCGCCCCCTATCATCGCCCATGCCATTAGCCCTCTGTGGCGTCGACCACGACGAGCTCAGCCCGCACCCGTCGGTCCCCTTCAGCCACTATAAAAGGAGGCCTCCACGCTCGTTTTCTTCACACCACTTCACTCCCCACCTCTCACTGATCACACCCACTCACTCTCGGAGCAAGGCGAGCACCAGGTGGCCGGAATTTCACCGGAGTTCACTGCTGCATAGGAGGAGAGGCGCCGTCGATTGGAGCCACCCCAGAAGAAGCTGCCGGGTACCATGAGAACCGCCATCGTCGACTTCGTCGTTTGCCCTTGTCGCCGACCATCGCCTGAGCCCCAGTGAGCCTCCCACGACCCCCACCGGCCGCGCTAGGGTTCTGTCTCGCCGGCGCTGCTCGACGTGGACGAGGAACCAGAGCCGTTCGATTAGAGTTAGATCCTACGATACTAATCGCCCCATACCGCTTCGCCCCTCGTTGTCTCACTGACGAGTGGGGTCGCTCACTTAACCAGCCTGCGCGTGCGTTGTGTGTAGTGGGCCGGCCCAGTTAAACATCCCGTGCAACCCACTGATTCAAATTTAGTTTTATTCATTTGATTTCAAACCCAGTTCTATACCTAGATTCAAAAATCAACCCAGCTTGATTCACTAAACCAAAATGCATGAAACCAATTTTGTTAGAAATGTACTGGAATGCTTAATCCAAGCCCGTTGGATTCAAACCATTTAGATTTGTAGATCACCCATGGTAAAAATAACAAGACAGAATCTTTTCTGCATTCAAACATTTTTCAAAATTCAACCATATGAGATTTTGAGTTAATTCCAACTCTCAAAAATCGCATTTAACCATACCTTTCAGAATAAAAACATATAGGTTTACTTACAGAAATAATGATCAAGTAATAAAAGAATGCCACATAGGAATTTCTAGTCACTTTAATTAAATAAAATAAAAAGGTTAAACCTTATTAAATTGTGACACTACTTTATATCACATTCCCATGTACTGAAATATGTGGTGATGACATGTGTAACATGATCCCATGTTTGAGTTGGAGAATATTAGATCTTAAGTAGTTTTTCAATGGGTAGAAATTACTTTTCTCAAAATAAAATAAATGGGACAAGTGTTTTAATCTTGTAATGTTAGTGATGATGCTAGATCACCTAGTGTGAACCTTTGTGTGATGATTAGAAATAGTTAAGTATTGTTTGGTGATTGTGTATGTTGGAGATATGCCCTAGAGGCACTAATAAATGTAGTTATTATTATATCTTTGTGTTTATGATAAATGTTTACATTCATGCTATAATAGTATTAACAAGGAAACATTAATACTTGTGTGATTTTTTAACTAAAATAGAGTCCCTAGTAAAGCCTCTTTATAAATACTAGCTTGTTGGTTAATAAATGATTGTGGTTTCCCTATCATGAACATTGAGATGTTATTAACAAAAAGATCATATCGTTAGGAGAATGATATGGTGGACATACTCCTATAGATAAGCGTAGCATAAAGATCAAGTCATTTTAATAGTTCAATTGCTATATGCTTTCTGATACATAGTAACCTAATTCCTTCGACCATGAGATCATGCATATCACCTTCACCGGAAGGATGCTTTGATGACATCAAACACCACACCGTAACTGGGTGGCTATAAAGGTGGCATTGAGTGTTCGGAAAGTATTGGTTGAGACACATGGATCAAGAGTGGGATTTGTCCATCCATATGACGGATAGATATACTCTGGGCCCTCTCGATGAAATGTCATCCAATTATCTTGCAAGCATGTGACTGGCTCACATGGGATCACATATCACGGAAACGAGAAAAGAGTACTTATCAGTAACGAGGTTGAACTAGGTATGCAGAGATACCGACGATCATAACCTCGGATAAGTAAACTAACGTGAGATAAAGGGAAATTGGTATCGTATGTAAGTGGTTCATTCGATCGCAAAGTAACCGTAGAAATATGTGGGAGCCATATGAATTTCCAGATTCCTCTATTGTTTATTGTTCGGAGAAGTGTCTCGATCATGTCCGCATAATTCACGAACCGTAGGGAGACACAATTAAGGTTCGACGTTGTTTGAGTAGTTATGGAATGATGAGTAAGAGACCGAATGTTGTTCGGAGTCTTGTATGGGATGCGGGATATCATGAGGAGATCCGGAATAGTCCGGAGAATAAGATTCATATAAGGAAAGTCCTGTTTCAGGGTTGGAAAATGGTTCCGGTGTTTTCATCGGGAATGTTCTAGAAGGTTCCGGAATGTCCGGCACTCCGGAGGGGAAGGGTACATGAATGTGTCATATCAAGTTGGAATGATTGCATCATGTACTAGGTGTCATCACAGAACAAAATAAAGGGTTTAATCAAATCCTAGTTTCAAAAGTCAAACGCCAATTTGAAAAGTCAAACGGCTATTTTGTGAGGTGGAGGGGAAGTAGGAAACCTACTTGGGGAGGAGTTCCCTCCCTCCACCGCCGACCCACTTGGGATCCGAGTTGGGGAGGGACTCCCCTCCCCTGGCGCGCCCCCTCCACTTTTATAAGGAGGGGCAGGGCTGCCCCTCCAAGACACACACCACGCACCCCGCAAACCCTAGCCCCGGCGCCGCCACCTCCTACTGCCGCCGCCTAGGGCAACCCTAGCCGCCGACTTGGGCTGCTCCAAGCCCTAGCCGCCGGCCCTAGACCCTCCTCCTTGGTGTGTCTAAACCCTAGATCGCCGAGGATCTCTCTCATAGTCCACCATACTCGCTCCGGCTTAAGGCGAAGCCCTGCGAGATCTCCCCTCTACTTCCGGTACCACGCCGTTGTGCTGCCGGAATCGCGAGGAGAGTGCTACAACATCCGCTTCCTGCTGGAACAAGGGAGAGGAAGGTCTTCGTCGAGTACCGAACGTGTGACCGACTGCGGAAGTGCTGCCGGAACGCAGCGCCGAAAGGATCATCTACGCGATCTTGAGATCGTCAAGAGTACGACTGCATCACCCACGAGAATCCTCTCTCGTTAAACACTTTGGAATCTTCGAGGGTGAGTTATTCCATCGACTCGTTGCTACAATCTAGTAGATAGATCTTGGCTTGTTTGTTTGTATCCGGTAGAAATTTTTTGTTTTCCATGCTACAAAACCCTACAGTGGTATCAGAGCTGTGTCTATATGTAGATCTATTGCACGAGTAGAACACAATGGTCATTGTGGGCGTTGATGCTTTTGTTGTCGATTGCTTCTTGTGTACTTTGCATCTTGCGGGATGGTGGGATGAAGCGGCCCAGGCTAACCTTACATGACATCGTTCATGAGACTTGCTCCACGCTTGACATGCAACTTGTATTGCATAAGTGGCTTTGCGGGTGCCTGTTTCTCCCAACATAGTTAAGATTCAATTTACAACGGGTGATTGAAAATGCTAGTATCAATGTTGTGGTTCTTGTTCGTAAGTTAGAACGACACTTATTGACAGCCCCAAACCACGTAAAACATGCAAAGAAAGTAGAGGCGTCTAACTTTGTTTTGCAGGGATGTGCTGTGATGTGATATGGCCATGATTGTGATTATATTTGATCTATGCAATGTTCCTTATTGTAAGTTCACAACCGGCAGGAGCCATATGGTTGTCTTTAAATTCTGTTAAGACCCGCGTGTCTATTCAAAGTAGTTGTAATAGTTGAAGCCGGTGGACGACAACCATGGAGCAGCGTCATTGACCTTGATGCAATGCCGGTGATGATAGAGATCGGAAGCACAAAGAAGAAAGGCCATATCATATCACATATTATGAATTGCATGTGATGTTAATCCTTTATGCATCTTGTATTTCTTAGTTAAAGACGGTAGCATTATAAGATGATCCCTCATGCACATGAATTTCAAGTTCTAAAGTGTTCATCCTTAGTAAGCACCGTTGCTAAAGCTTGTTGTCTCGAACCACCACGTGATGATCGGGTGTGTTAGATTCCGCAAGTGTATACAATGTGAGCAAGCCAGATTTGCTCATGCAGAAGCTAAGGTTTGATCTTGACGAGCCTAGCATGTACAGACATGGTCTCGGAAAACGGATCACCGAAAGGTAAAGCATGAATCATATAGTAGATATGATGAACATGTCGATTGTTCGCCATTGAAGCTGCATCAACTCTCGTGATGATCGGTGTTGATGTGGTGGATTTGGTTCGTGTGATCACTAAAACAATGTGAGGGATATTGTTTTGAGTGGTAGTTCACGTAGATTAATTTAACTATTAATTAGAACTCAATTTGTCATAAACTTAGTCTAAACTATTGCAAATATGGTGTAGATCAATGGCGGCCCCTACCATCAATTTTAATGCGTTCCTAGAGAAAGAAAAGTTGAAAAACAATGGAAGCAACTTCGCGGATTGGTTCCGCAATTTGAGGATTGTCCTCTGTGGCATCCCGCAAAAATCACTACTAGAAAATCGCGTTGAATTTGTGCATTGCATCGTCATCATCAGGCATTGTTTGCATAAAACTATTTTCGCAAAGCCCGTTTTGTTTTCTAAAACGCCCCATCTTTATTCAAACATCAAAACCGGGTCCCCGGAGTATTTTGTTTTGTCCGCTGTCGGATTGCAAAAGCGCGGGTTGAAATAAATAAATTAATTATATTATTTTAGTGGGGCAGTCGAACGGGCCGAATGACCCGAACGACCACCCCAGAAAATAAATCGGTCCACCCCTAATTCCTACACCTACCAGCTAACCTACCCAACCCTTCCCTCCACATCACCCCATCCTATCACAGGACTCCACACGCGCCTGCCCCCCTCGGGATCCCCACGCGGGACCCACCCGCCTGGGACCCACCCCCCACCACCGAGCGCCCCGCCCATCCTCTTCCTCCCGCGAACCATCTCCCTCTTCCCTCTGCTGCCCTCTCCCCAACCCCAGGCCGCCGCGCAGCCGCTCCCAGCCGGCCGCGACCTCTCCTCCTCGGCGCGCCCAGCCGCGGCCGCCTCCTCCCCCCAGACCCGCGCCTCCTCGCGCGCAGCCCCTCACCGCCCCGGCTCGCCCTCCCCCGCAAGCGTCCCCGGCCGAGCCCGTCCGCCTGCCGCCTCTGCAAGCTCTGCCGGCCGCGCCCCTCGCTCTCTCCGGCGCGTCCTCCGGCCCAGCTCCACCCGCGCCCCCGCTCCCCTCTCTCGTCTCTCAGGCTCTCCTCCCCGGCGCGCTTCCCCCCGCCGGCCTCTCCTCTCTGCTCGCCCGCGGCCGCCGTCTGCCCCACCTCGTCGCCCACCCTCGGCAGCACCCCGCCGAGCTCGCCATCCTCCGCCCCGCCCCGCGAGCTCCTCCCTTCCCCGCGCCGGCGAGCTCGCCACCGTCCCCCACCTTCCAGGCTCCCTGCCTCCTCCCGCGCACCTCGTCCCGTCGCCGCGCCGAACGTCGCCCTCCCTCCGTCCGCCGCCGGCGAGCCCGCCCAACGCTCGACCCCGCCGCGTGTCTGCCGCCTCCCGCCTGAGCTCCCTCTCCTGCGAGGCCTCCGTGTCGAGCAGGTGCCGTCCGCCAGCGAGTGCCCCGCGTCGCCCTGCCGGTCTGAGACCTCCTCGTCGCCGGACCTCCGGCTGTTCGAGTCGACCCTCTGCCTCGCGCCGCCATCCGCTGTCCCCGACCTGGGCTTCCTCCGCCTCCGGCCCCGCCTCCGGCCGCGTCCCGCCGGTCCCGCGTGGTTCCTCCCCGAGCTCGGCCCCCTCTGTCCCGCGCTGACGCCCTGTCCCGACCCCGCTCGGCCACCGCCTCCTCCGACCCCCGGTGTTCAAGACCGGCCTCGATAAGAACTGCGTGTAAGCCGTGTACTCGTGAGGTGCCAAGCTACTACAAGATCTCCGCGTTGACAGGGTATCGAAAGGATGAGCATGGTGATGCTCGATGGACCACCGACAAGTACTTCGACATGGACCCCAACGAGACACCGCCAAAACCCAAGTCCTCCACCCCGGACCCGGAGGATCCCCGGAACGACAAGCACTCCCTCGAGAACGCTGAGATCTACAATCGGAACCGTCAACATGGCCGACCACCGCGGATGCGACAAGATCTACCCCCCGATATCCGAGAACGACCCGTCGAACCCTGGACCCTGAGCCCGACCCCGAACCCCCGGACCAAGATCGTCGAGAACCCTAATGTGTGAACCTTTTCCCGAGCCCTACTTTATAAATGCTAAATATAAAACCTGTTGCATATTAAATTGTCATACTTGCATGCATACTTGTCTGTGGTTTGGGGGGCCTTATGCCGATTCACCTAATAATTAAATATGGGGCCCATATGCGGGCAAATCTAGCCTTATATTGGCCTCATTTAAACTTGTGTAGCGAACCCGTATTATCTTTTGCCATGTAATGCAACATTTAGTTTGCGGGGGTAGCTAAATAACTTGAACCATATAATTAATTGTCCGGACCCCGGTTCCGCTTAATATGACCTAATTGCATCGCATCTTTGCCATGGCATACATCATACATGCATCATGCCGATCTTTTGCCGTAGTATTAAATATTGCATCCGGTGTTTATTCTAGTGTTTTGCTTCTTCGCGGATAAGGCCGTTGAGTTGATGCGAGTGCCGACCCGATCTTCGGTTGAACCTTCGACAATGTTTTCAGGCGAGCATCTCCCCCTTTCTACCTATCTTACTTTTATAGTATTTATTCCCTCCTGTTGCTCTATTGCTACCTGTGTTGCGATGCTCTAGTTTTCGTACCCGTGATATACCGTGCAACCCTATATTGCCTTGGACACATCCTATTACCTGTTGCTTGGTAGATAGTTGGACTTGCGCGTCGTAGTCGCTTGCTCAAGTGCTGTTGCGTGTCGTCCAGTGCCACAGTTGTTGGAGCCTTGCCGCATGTTGATGTTGGAGATGATCATAGTTTTACTTATTGTTCACTTTAATTCCTGTTTAACAATTAAAATTGAAGTAAGTAAGCAGAGGCATCGGTGGGTGATAGATAACATTTGGTTTCCGAACTCCCACTTGTGTCCCGTAGGACCCCGAGTACTTGATACCTGTTCCTTGATTTATCGCGCTATCCACATACGGGGAGTATGGGCCCCCCTTAGCCAGAGCTTGATTCAGTCTTATTTCTTGGGGCCACAAACTAGTTTGAGGTTTTATTTACGATCCTGTACTTATGCCATGTTTTACCGCTTTATTTACGATTGTGCGATGGATAGCACACTGTACTGTTTAGGTAAGCGGAATGTTTTCGCGGTATCGACAATCCCCGTTTGGGGTTCCCAGTCGTTTACAGCCATTGACGCAAACCTTGAGTCCGTCTCGGAGCTAGCTTACTTCGTTGCGGTTCTACTCAATGGGGTGGCCCCCCTGAAATATTTCTGAATCCTGTGATTGCTTTGTCGTGAAAGCCTCGTTGGGTTTTGATTTGGTTTTTCCGAGGTCGATCGTGTGTGTGTTGCTATTTGTGCACCCCGGCCGGGTTAAAACTTTCTGAAAGCCGTGTCCGCGGTTATGGACGACTTGGAGCACAGTATCTCGACCATAGACAAGCATAACTAAAGTTTATTGCTATAAATTTGACTTTATAATGACTAGTAATCAGCTTCACTATAATGGAATGGCTAATTAATACTGCCCACAATTGCTTGTTTGGAGTGTCGCTTGCGACCATTGTATCTGACTAGTAAGTACTGCAATTACAACGGAATGGCTAAATAAAAGTACCAACAACTGCTGGGTTTTGGGTTTATCTCATGCTATCTGTATCTGATTAGTAATTGTTGCAACTACAACGGAATGAATAACTAAAAGGGCCCACTGCTTCTTTTATCAGGACGATTATCTAAACCTGACTAGTAAAATGCCGCAACTATAACTGAATGAATAAAACTGCCAACGGTGTGAGTTCCTCGGTTGACTTCCTCGTATGGTCTCGAGGGGGAAACACCAGGATGGGTTTGTTTGGTGTTAGCTTCAGGTTGGATCCGGATAGGTCATTCTTATCCCTCTCTGATAACCGCCAGTTGTATCGAGTCTCTATAGGTGTTTAGTGCATGCTGCTGCTGCCGCTTCAGTCCACCATACCTATGTAGGCGAGGACCGCCGAATTCTAGTCTCGCCGTGTACTGGCCTCAGTACTGACGCTCCTCTTTTTCCTTTGCCCTTTGCCGGCACCCCTTTTGTTTTAAGCAGGTTTTGAGATCGACGCCGTTAGCAGGGTTACCCTTCCAGCTTGGCCTGGGCAGGGTTATGGACGCCATTGGTTATTCTTCAGGGCTCTTAGCCCCATTTGCATCTTGTCCGTAGCTGGACGCTCTATCGTTTTCAAGGTGATTTGGATCTTTGTATATTATATCTGTATTCTTGACTCTTTGAGTCGCTGTTGTATATACCTGTTTTGTGGGTCCCATCGAGGACTGTTGTGTAATGTTATTACTTCGTTTTCCACCCGCACGAAAGTGCCTGGTGGGCACCTTTGAATCGTTTCTATGCGGGTTTGGCGAGTTTTTCTAAAACTTGCATAGGTCCGATTCTGAGGGTGTTACAGAGTGGTATCAGAGCTCAGCAGTTGCGATACCCCACAAGTCCAGCCTGTAGGATAACCTAGCTAACGGCCGCAGTAGAGTGTCAAAACTATTTTGGAAAATCGGTTGGATAATTCTGACTAGGTCTAATTTTACTCCTTACCCCTCTGCTGCTCTCCTCTCACCTCTGCGTGCTTTGAATCCACTCTCTTCCCTCTCTTCGAGTCCAGGATTTCTCGTGGTTGGGTTCCGTCGTATCTTCAGGGTTTCGCTTCCTCCTTTGGTAACGGTGTTGCTACAGCTGGTCTTCATGCTACCCGAGGAATCCTTCGTCTGTGGTACCATTCTTTGTTCCTTGTTTGTGCCTTCCGGTGTTTTCCGACGCGACGACATCCTCTACGCCAGATCCGATGCAGAGTCTGCATCACTCCTTTGTTTCCGAACCTCGCTTGTCGAGATCTTCAGTCTGTTCCGAGAATGGTTGCACTCTTGCCGACTGATTGTGCAGAGTAATAGTTTGGGTGCGTGATGGATTGGCCCCCATGCCGACTACCCCTTCTATTCGCTTTCGTACATTGAAGTGGATGAGAATGCATCGGTTCCCCTTTCCACCGAAGTTAGAGGTGGCTTTATTTGTTGATGCCTCTACCTTCGACCTTTTGTTTCCGGAGTGTTCTCTCGGCGATCACGGACAACGACCTCTTGTTAGTGGTGTCGCGAGGATCTACACGAAGCGAGAAGACGCAGATCGCCGACCTTCCTTCCGGTACCATGAGGCGGATCTCGAGGGCGAGATCCATTGTTAGTGGTGTCGAATTGTGGCATCTCGCAAAAATCACTACTAGAAAATCGCGTTGAATTTGTGCATTGCATCGTCATCATCAGGCATTGTTTGCATTAAACTATTTTCGCAAAGCCCGTTTTGTTTTCTAAAACGCCCCATCTTTATTCAAACATCAAAACCGGGTCCCCGGAGTATTTTGTTTTGTCCGCTGTCGGATTGCAAAAGCGCGGGTTGAAATAAATAAATTAATTATATTATTTTAGTGGGGCAGTCGAACGGGCCGAATGACCCGAACGACCACCCCAGAAAATAAATCGGTCCACCCCTAATTCCTACACCTACCAGCTAACCTACCCAACCCTTCCCTCCACATCACCCCATCCTATCACAGGACACCACACGCGCCTGCCCCCCTCGGGATCCCCACGCGGGACCCACCCGCCTGGGACCCACCCCCCACCACCGAGCGCCCCGCCCATCCTCTTCCTCCCGCGAACCATCTCCCTCTTCCCTCTGCTGCCCTCTCCCCAACCCCAGGCCGCCGCGCAGCCGCTCCCAGCCGGCCGCGGCCTCTCCTCCCCGGCGCGCCCAGCCGCGGCCGCCTCCTCCCCCCAGACCCGCGCCTCCTCGCGCGCAGCCCCTCACCGCCCCGGCTCGCCCTCCCCCGCAAGCGTCCCCGGCCGAGCCCGTCCGCCTGCCGCCTCTGCAAGCTCTGCCGGCCGCGCCCCTCGCTCTCTCCGGCGCGTCCTCCGGCCCAGCTCCACCCGCGCCCCCGCTCCCCTCTCTCGTCTCTCAGGCTCTCCTCCCCGGCGCGCTTCCCCCCGCCGGCCTCTCCTCTCTGCTCGCCCGCGGCCGCCGTCTGCCCCACCTCGTCGCCCACCCTCGGCAGCACCCCGCCGAGCTCGCCATCCTCCGCCCCACCCCGCGAGCTCCTCCCTTCCCCGCGTCGGCGAGCTCGCCACCGTCCCCCACCTTCCAGGCTCCCTGCCTCCTCCCGCGCACCTCGTCCCGTCGCCGCGCCGAACGTCGCCCTCCCTCCGTCCGCCGCCGGCGAGCCCGCCCCAACGCTCGACCCCGCCGCGTGTCTGCCGCCTCCCGCCTGAGCTCCCTCTCCTGCGAGGCCTCCGTGTCGAGCAGGTGCCGTCCGCCAGCGAGTGCCCCGCGTCGCGCTGCCGGTCTGAGACCTCCTCGTCGCCGGAGCTCCGGCCGTTCGAGTCGACCCTCTGCCTCGCGCCGCCATCCGCTGTCCCCGACCTGGGCTTCCTCCGCCTCCGGCCCCGCCTCCGGCCGCGTCCCGCCGGTCCCGCATGGTTCCTCCCCGAGCTCGGCCCCCTCTGTCCCGCGCCGACGCCCTGTCCCGACCCCGCTCGGCCACCGCCTCCTCCGACCCCCGGTGTTCAAGACCGGCCTCGATAAGAACTGCGTGTACGCCGTGTACTCGTGAGGTACCAAGCTACTACAAGATCTCCGCGTTGACAGGGTATCGAAAGGATGAGCATGGTGACGCTCGATGGACCACCGACAAGTACTTCGACATGGACCCCAACGAGACACCGCCAAAACCCAAGTCCTCCACCCCGGACCCGGAGGATCCCCGGAACGACAAGCACTCCCTCGAGAATGCCGAGATCTACAATCAGAACCATCAACATGGCCGACCACCGCGGATGCGACAAGATCTACCCCCCGATATCCGAGAACGACCCGTCGAACCCTGGACCCTGAGCCCGACCCCGAACCCCCGGACCAAGATCGTCGAGAACCCTAATGTGTGAACTTTTTCCTGAGCCCTACTTTATAAATGCTAAATATAAAACCTGTTGCATATTAAATTGTCATACTTGCATGCATACTTGTCTGTGGTTTGGGGGGCCTTATGCCGATTCACCTAATAATTAAATATGGGGCCCATATGCGGGCAAATCTAGCCTTATATTGGCCTCATTTAAACTTGTGTAGCGAACCCGTATTATCTTTTGCCATGTAATGCAACATTTAGTTTGCGGGGGTAGCTAAATAACTTGAACCATATAATTAATTGTCCGGACCCCGGTTCCGCTTAATATGACCTAATTGCATCGCATCTTTGCCATGCCATACATCATACATGCATCATGCCGATCTTTTGCCGTAGTATTAAATATTGCATCCGGTGTTTATTCTAGTGTTTTGCTTCTTCGCGGATAAGGCCGTTGAGTTGATGCGAGTGCCGACCCGATCTTCGGTTGAACCTTCGACAATGTTTTCAGGCGTGCATCTCCCCCTTTCTACCTATCTTACTTTTATAGTATTTATTCCCTCCTGTTGATCTATTGCTACCTGTGTTGCGATGCTCTAGTTTTCGTACCCGTGATATACCGTGCAGCCCTATATTGCCTTGGACACATCCTATTACCTGTTGCTTGGTAGATAGTTGGACTTGCGCGTCGTAGTCGCTTGCTCAAGTGCTGTTGCGTGTCGTCCAGTGCCACAGTTGTTGGAGCCTTGCCGCATGTTGATGTTGGAGATGATCATAGTTTTACTTATTGTTCACTTTAATTCCTGTTTAACAATTAAAATTGAAGTAAGTAAGCAGAGGCATCGGTGGGTGATAGATAACATTTGGTTTCCGAACGCCCACTTGTGTCCCGTAGGACCCCGAGTACTTGATACCTGTTCCTTGATTTATCGCGCTATCCACATACGGGGAGTATGGGCCCCCCTTAGCCAGAGCTTGATTCAGTCTTATTTCTTGGGGCCACAAACTAGTTTGAGGTTTTATTTACGATCCTGTACTTATGCCATGTTTTACCGCTTTATTTACGATTGTGCGATGGATAGCACACTGTACTGTTTAGGTAAGCGGAATGTTTTCGCGGTATCGACAATCCCCGTTTGGGGTTCCCAGTCGTTTACAGCCATTGACGCAAACCTTGAGTCCGTCTTGGAGCTAGCTTACTTCGTTGCGGTTCTACTCAATGGGGTGGCCCCCCTGAAATATTTCTGAATCATGTGATTGCTTTGTCGTGAAAGCCTCGTTGGGTTTTGATTTGGTTTTTCCGAGGTCGATCGTGTGTGTGTTGCTATTTGTGCACCCCGGCCGGGTTAAAACTTTCTGAAAGCCGTGTCCGCGGTTATGGACGACTTGGAGCACAGTATCTCGACCATAGACAAGCATAACTAAAGTTTATTGCTATAAATTTGACTTTATAATGACTAGTAATCAGCTTCACTATAATGGAATGGCTAATTAATACTGCCCACAATTGCTTGTTTGGAGTGTCGCTTGCGACCATTGTATCTGACTAGTAAGTACTGCAATTACAACGGAATGGCTAAATAAAAGTACCAACAACTGCTGGGTTTTGGGTTTATCTCATGCTATCTGTATCTGATTAGTAATTGTTGCAACTACAACGGAATGAGTAACTAAAAGGGCCCACTGCTTCTTTTATCAGGACGATTATCTAAACCTGACTAGTAAAATGCCGCAACTATAACTGAATGAATAAAACTGCCAACGGTGTGAGTTCCTCGGTTGACTTCCTCGTATGGTCTCGAGGGGGAAACACCAGGATGGGTTTGTTTGGTGTTAGCTTCAGGTTGGATCCGGATAGGTCATTCTTATCCCTCTCTGATAACCGCCAGTTGTATCGAGTCTCTATAGGTGTTTAGTGCATGCTGCCGCTGCCGCTTCAGTCCACCATACCTATGTAGGCGAGGACCGCCGAATTCTAGTCTCGCCGTGTACTGGCCTCAGTACTGACGCTCCTCTTTTTCCTTTGCCCTTTGCCGGCACCCCTTTTGTTTTAAGCAGGTTTTGAGATCGACGCCGTTAGCAGGGTTACCCTTCTGGCTTGGCCTGGGCAGGGTTATGGACGCCATTGGTTATTCTTCAGGGCTCTTAGCCCCATTTGCATCTTGTCCGTAGCTGGACGCTCTATCGTTTTCAAGGTGATTTGGATCTTTGTATATTATATCTGTATTCTTGACTCTTTGAGTCGCTGTTGTATATACCTGTTCTGTGGGTCCCATCGAGGACTGTTGTGTAATGTTATTACTTCGTTTTCCACCCGCACGAAAGTGCCTGGTGGGCACCTTTGAATCGTTTCTATGCGGGTTTGGCGAGTTTTGCTAAAACTTGCATAGGTCCGATTCTGAGGGTGTTACATCCTCACAGCTGGTAATTTGACCTATGTGCTGGATGCAACGCTGGGTGACCCACCTGCAGCTACTGCTACCGATGAAGTAAAGAATGTTTACCTCGCTCGGAAGACTCAGTACCCCACAGTTCAGTGTGCTATCTTGTATGGTTTAGAATCGGAGCTTTAGAAAAGGTTTGAGAATTCAGACCCACATGATATTGTCCGTGATCTCAAATTGATCTTTGAGACTCACGCGGCAATTGAGAGCTATGAGGCTTCTGAAAAGTTCTTTAACTGCAAGATGGAAGAGGGCAACTCCGTCAGTGAGCATGTGCTTAAGATGTCTGGGCACGCAAACAAACTTCAAAGCTTGGGTATAGTGATTCCTAATGCTTTGGGGATTTATCGTGTCCTCCAGTCACTACCACCAAGTTACAAGAACTTTGTGATGAACTACAATATGCAAAACATGAACAAGCAGTTGCCAGAACTCTTCGCCATGTTGAAATCTGCAGAAGTGGAGATCAAGAAAGAGCACCAAGTGTTGATGGTCAATAAGACCACCAAATTGAAGAAAGGCAAGTCTAAGCAAAAGGGACACTTCAAGAAGGGTGGTAAGAAAGTTACCGCGCCGACGAAGAAGACCAAGGCTGGACCTAAGCCTGATACTGAGTGCTTTTACTGCAAGGGAGAAGGTCACTGGAAGCAGAATTGCCCAAAGTACTTGGCGGATTTGAAGAACGGCAACATCAAGAAGAAAGGTATATCCGATATACATGTTATTGATGTGTATCTCACTAGTACTCGTAGTAGTGCCTGGGTATTTGATACTGGTTCGGTTGCTCATATTTGTAACTCGAAACAGGTGCTTCAGAATAAACGGAAGCTAGCGAAGAACGAGGTGACGATGCGCGTGGGAAACGGATCAAAGGTTGATGTGATCGCGGTCGGCACGCTACCTATTCATCTACCATCGGGATTAGTTTTATACTTAAATAATTGTTATTTGGTGCCTGCGTTAAGCATGAACATTATATTGGGATCTTGTTTATTGCGAGACGGTTACTTGTTTAAGTCCGAGAATAATGGTTGTTCGATTTATATGAGTAATATGTTTTATGCACATGCACCTTTGATAGATGGTCTATTCTTATTGAATCTCGATAGTGGAAATACACATATTAATAACATTGAGGCTAAACATTTGAAATCGAGCGATAACTCGACCTATATGTGGCACTGTCGTCTTGGTAACATTGGAGTGAAGCGTATGAAGAAACTCCATTCCGATGGACTTCTTGAATCGCTTGATTTCGAATCACTTGAAAGATGCGAAGCATGTCTGATGGGTAAAATGACTAAGACTCCATTTTCTGGTATGATGGAGCGAGCTATGGACTTATTGGAAATCATACATATCGATGTGTGTGGTCCAATGAGTGTAGCATCGCGCGGTCGTTATCGTTATGTTCTTACCTTCACGGATGACTTGAGTAGATATGGGTATATCTATTTCATGAAACATAAGTCCGAAACTTTCGAGAAGTTTAAGGAATTTCAAAGTGAGGTAGAGAATCAACATAACAAGAAGATTAAATTTCTACGTTCTGATCGTGGAGGTGAATATCTAAGTTACGAGTTTGGCGAGCATTTGAAGAAATGTGGAATACTTTCACAATTGACACCGCCGGGAACACCACAGCGTAATGGTGTGTCCGAACGTCGTAATCGAACTCTCTTAGATATGGTTCGTTCTATGATGTCACTTACAGATTTACCGCTATCATTTTGGGGTTATGCATTAGAAACAGCAGCATTCACTTTAAATAGGGCACCATCTAAATCCGTTGAAACGACACCGTATGAATTATGGTTTGGGAAGAAACCTAAATTGTCGTTCCTTAAAGTTTGGGGTTGCGAAGCCTATGTAAAGAAGTTACAGCCGGACAAGCTTGAACCCAAAGCGGAAAAATGCGTCTTCATAGGATACCCGAAGGAAACTATTGGGTATACCTTCTATCATAGATCTGAAGGCAAAATCTTCGTTGCCAAGAATGGATCCTTTCTAGAGAAGGAATTTCTCTCGAAAGAAGTGACTAGAAGGAAAGTAGAACTCGACGAGGTTGTCGAACCTTCTCTCGAACTTGCGAGTAGCTCAGCACCGTAAGAAGTTCCTGTGGTGCCTGCACCAATAAGAGAGGAAGCTAATGATGATGATCATGAAACTTAGGTTGTAGTTTCTACAGAGCCTCGCAGGTCAACGAGAACTCGTACCACTCCTGATTGGTATGATCCCGTTATGAATGTCATGTTGGTGGACAACACCGATGACCCTGCGACATATGAGGAAGCGATGATGAGCCCAGATTCCAATAAATGGCAAGAAGCCATGAAATCAGAGATTGGATCCATGTATGAAAACCAAGTATGGACTTTGGTGGACTTACCGGATGGCCAAAATGCTGTCGAGAACAAATGGATTTTCAAGAAGAAAACAGATGCTGATGGTAATGTTACTATCTATAAAGCTCGACTTGTCGCAAAAGGGTTTCGACAAATTCAAGGAGTTGACTACGATGAGACTTTCTCAACTGTAGCAAAGCTTAAGTCTGTGAGGATTATGTTAGCAATCGCTGCATATTATGATTATGAGATATGGCAGATGGATGTCAAAACAGCATTCCTCAATGGAGACATTGATGAAGAGTTGTATATGATGCAACCCAAAGGTTTTGTCGATCCTAAAGATGCTAACAAGGTATGCAAACTTCAACGGTCCATATATGGATTGAAGCAAGCATCCCGAAGTGGGAATCAACGTTTTGATAAGGTAATCAAAAGTTTTGGTTTTATACAAAATTATGGAGAAGCTTGTATCTACAAAAAAGTGAGTGGGAGCTCTGTAGCATTCTTAATACTATATGTAGATGACGTATTGTTGATTGGGAATGATGTAGACCTTCTTAATAGTGTCAAGGAATATTTGAATAATAGTTTTTCAATGAAGGATCTTGGCGAAGCAGCTTACATATTAGGCATAAAGATTTATAGAGATAGATCGAGACGCCTAATATCATTGTCACAAAGTACATATTTGGACAAAGTTCTAAAGAGGTTTGGAATGGAAGATAGCAAGAAAGGGTTCTTGCCCATGTTGCCCAATACGACCTTGAGTAAAAATCAAAGTCCGACAACGACAGAAGATAGAGAAAGGATGAGTAAGACTCCCTATGCCTCAGCCATAGGATCTCTAATGTATGCCATGCTATGTACTAGACCCGACATTGCATATGCTGTTAGTTTAACTAGCAGATATCATAGTGATCCAGGAGTGGATCATTGGACAGCGGTCGAAAACATCCTTAAGTACTTGAGAAGAACTAAGGATATGGTTCTTTCTTATGGAGGTGATGAACAGCTCGTTGTTAATGGTTACACCGATGCTAGTTGGAACACCGATCCGGATGATTCTAAATCACAATCTAGATAGGTATTTACTTTGAATGGTGCAGCAGTTAGCTGGAGGAGTGCAAAGCAAAGCGTTGTGGCGAGATCTTCAACTGAATCGGAATACATGGCTGCTTCAGAGGCTTCACAAGAAGCGATATGGTTGAAAGAGTTCATTATAGAGCTCGCTGTGGTTCCTAGTGCGTTGGACCCAATGTCTATCTACTGTGATAACATGGGCGCCATAGCCAATGCGCAATAACCAAGGTCACACAAGAAGCTGAAGCACATCAAGCTACGTTTTCACGCTATTCAAGAACATGTCCAAGATGGGGACATAAAGATTTGCAAAGTACACACAGATCTGAATGTGGAGGATCCGTTGACGAAACCTCTCCCGAGGGCAAAACATGACCAACACCAAACTGCCATGGGTGTTCAGTATATTACCATGTAATCTAGATTAGATGACTCTAGTGCAAGTGGGAGACTGTTGGAGATATGCCCTAGAGGCAATAATAAATGTAGTTATTCTTATATCTTTGTGTTTATGATAAATCTTTACATTCATGCTATAGTAGTATTAACAAGGAAACATTAATACTTGTGTGATTTGTAAACTAAAATAGAGTCCCTAGTAAAGCCTCTTTATAAATACTAGCTTGTTGGTTAATAAATGATTGTGGTTTCCCTATCATGAACATTGAGATGTTATTAACAACAAGATCATATCGTTACGAGAATGATATGGTGGACATACTCCTATAGATAAGCGTAGCATAAAGATCAAGTCATTTTAATAGTTCAATTGCTATATGCTTTCTGATACATAGTAACCTAATTCCTTCGACCATGAGATCATGCATATCACCTTCACCAGAAGGATGCTTTGATGACATCAAACACCACACCGTAACTGGGTGGCTATAAAGGTGGCATTGAGTGTTCGGAAAGTATTGGTTGAGACACATGGATCAAGAGTGGGATTTGTCCATCCATATGACGGATAGATACACTCTGGGTCCTCTCGGTGAAATGTCATCCAATTATCTTGCAAGCATGTGACTGTCTCACAAGGGATCAGATATCACGGAAACGAGAAAAGAGTACTTATCAGTAACGAGGTTGAAATAGGTATGCAGAGATACCGACGATCATAACCTCGGATAAGTAAACTATCGTGCGACAAAGGGAAATTGGTATCGTATGTAAGTGGTTCATTCGATCGCAAAGTAATCGTAGAAATATGTGGGGGCCATATGAATTTCCAGATTCCTCTATTGGTTATTGTTCGGAGAAGTGTCTCGATCATGTCCGCATAATTCACGAACCGTAGGGAGACACACTTAAGGATTCGACGTTGTTTGAGTAGTTATGGAATGATGAGTAAGAGACCGAATGTTGTTCGGAGTCTTGGATGGGATCCGGGATATCACGAGGAGATCCGGAATGGTCCGGAGAATAAGATTCATATAAGGGAAGTCTTGTTTCGGGGTTGGAGAATGGCTCTGGTGTTTTCATCTGGAATGTTCTAGAAGGTTCCGGAATGTCCGGCACTCCGGAGGGGAAGGGTACATGAATGTGTCATATCAAGTTGGAATGATTGCATCATGTACTAGGTGTCATCGCTGAACAAAATAAAGGTTTTAATCAAATCCTAGTTTGAAAAGTCAAACGCCAATTTGAAAAGTCAAACCGCTATTTTGTGAGGTGGAGGGGAAGTAGGAAACCTACTTGGGGAGCAGTTCCCTCCCTCCACCGCCGGCCCACTTGGGATCCGAGTTGGGGAGGTACTCCCCTCCCCTGGTGCACCCCCTCCACCTATATAAGGAGGGGCAGGGCTGCCCCTCCAAGACACACACCACGCACCCCGCAAACCCTAGCCCCGGCGCCGCCACCTCCTGCTGCCGCCGCCTAGGGCAACCCTAGCCGCCGACTTGGGCTGCTCCAAGCCCTAGCCACCGGCCCTAGACCCTCCTCCTTGGTGTTTCTAAACCCTAGATCGCCGAGGGTCTCTCTCATAGTCCACCATACTCGCTCCGGCTTAAGGCAAAGCCATGCGAGATCTCCCCTCTACTTCCGGTACCACGCCGTTGTGCTGCCGGAATCGTGAGGAGAGTGCTACAACCTCCGCTGCCTTCTGGAACAAGGGAGAGAAGGTCTTCGTCGAGTACCGAACGTGTGACCGACTGCGGAAGCGCTGCCGGAACGCAGCGCCGGAAGGATCGTCTACGCGATCTTGAGATCGTCAAGAGTACGACTACATCACCCACGAGAATCCGCTCTCGTTAAACACTTTGGAATCTTCGAGGGTGAGTTATTCCATCGACTCGTTTCTACAATCCAGTAGATAGATCTTGGCTTGTTTGTTTGTATGCGGTAGAAATTTTTTGTTTTCCATGCTATGAAACCCTACAGTGTACCTCGTATTTATTTATAGACGCTAGTACCAACCAAGGATACGAGGAGGAAGGAGGATACTACGAGGAAGAAGCCGAGGAGAACTTCAACCACTTCTCTGCACAACGCAAGCTATTAACTGAGCAAGCTAACACTTGCAACTTAGCAAGCTAAACCATGCAAGTTTTACTTGCAAGCTTACACCACTTAATACCCAATCCTAGTTTTACTTGCAAGCTTAATACTTTATTTTCTTTATCAAAGCTTTCTCTTAGAGTTTACTTAGTGACTTGTAGATTCTAGAAAGACAACTGAAGGTAGCATAAAGAGCATAAAATTTGGCATAAGTTAGATAATCTTGATGTCATCCTAAGGAATGAGAATGAACTTAGTAAATCCCCACTGGTTTATTACCCACCATTAGTATTTACCACCACTTATAGATGCTAGTGCTAAGCATAAAACTTGATCAACTTTAGATGGGAATACTTGGTGAAAATGGTTATGAAAACCTTAGAATGATGAGTCATTCTACTGAAATGTTTTGACATGTGTTCTTGAACACCAGATGATTTTGATGATGAAAATGTTGAGGCATGAGCCTTAGCCCTTTATAAAACTGATGGTTGTCTGGATGCGATACCATTCCAATTTTACCGTATAACCACAATACCCGAAATTTGGGTAGGGCTTGACTGGAAATTTATATACCTTAGTATGGGTTCCCTTGCGGCCAAGGTCTGAGCTGAGGCTACCTTGTGAAGATTGTCCACTTGTGCAGTTCTCAAGATGACAGTTGGTCATAGTTGTGAGGCCAAACTCACAGGAGAGGTGCCTATACTAGGGCGTGTAATTGAAAGGTTAGGATTGATTATCCGCATACTGAGTATGGTGAATTCAGGATTGTTCCTGACGGATGTATCGAATGTTGTGGTGAAAGTGTAGAATATCTGTAGAGTGTCAAACAATTCGAATAGCCGCGTCCGCCGTTATGGACAGTTGGCGTGGCCATACTGTTCTATGGTCAGATGTTTTCAAAATGACTTATGGAATTATTTCTGCTTTGACTTGACCACAACAGAGTTGTGACATGAAATGCAAGTTCCCACTTAGGTGTTATAAAAATTTCAACTAGATTTCTTTGCTTTTGAACTTAGTAGACATAAATCAGGCTTTTTGCAAAACAACCTAGAGCTTAGTATATCCTATTCAAAACCCCTTCACTTGTTAGTATTAGTTTGCGAGTACTTAAAGAGTAACCATGGCTTTGTCCCTGGCTATTCCCGTGGCCAGACTATGAAGAGGATTATCAGCATGACGGACCACACGGAGTTTACGACAACTAGGATCATCTCCCATCGTCAGCATTGCCTGTGACCCTGAAGATGGAGCTTCGCCTATGCTATCGTTACTATTACGTTATTCCGCTGCTTGAATTGTATTAAGAACTGGATCATGAGATCCTTATTTGTGTAGGACCTTATGTATGGTTTGTAATGGATGATGTACTATGATATCAAATCTGTTATGTCTCGCAAAAATGGTAATCCTAGGATTGCGATGTATGGCATAACATGCATCTGGGATTAAAAATCCGGGTGTTGACAAGTTGGTATCAGAGCCATCCTGACCATAGGAGACCCTAGTTAGAATGGACGTTTAAATCAAAAACTTAGTTTCAAAACCAAAGGGAGTGAGTATTTTCAAAAACTTATTCTTATTCTTATCACTTAGACTCTTTCATGAAAATTCATGTTCCTAAAAAATTCTTGCAAACTTAAATAAAATTTGACACACTTATCACTCTACTAACTTATCCTACATTCTTATAGATGGACGTGAAGTACAACAAGTTTTATCAGTTGGGGAATGGAGGAGACCTTATCTTTGAGCGTGACTTGGACCAGCTGTCGGAGATGCTGGAGCGTCCGCATCCCGAGTTCTTCGGAGCTCAGCTCAATGATCAAGAAGGAGAAGATCTGCAATGGCTAGTTGTTGCGAGTCTACGAGGAAAGATTGAACCTCCCACTTTAGAGGGAATTCAGTTCAACTTAAGAGAGAACAACTGGCACGATGGACTTGCTAGGGCCATGCAGGAAGCTCTTGCCCGTCTGTGTGGGCAGGGTATCAATCAAATCAAGGGTACCCGCTTTGAGTTCTACCCAAGGCGTGATGCTATGGGACAGCCACTGGAGGCCCCATATCACCATGAGATGAAGACTCAGTTGGACCACCTCAGCTTCATGATGTATGACCGTTAGAAGGAGTTGGACAATGCCCGTTCCTACGCCAACCACAAGTCCGCTATCGCCACCAAGAAGGATTAGACCATTGCCATGTTGGTGAAGGATCGCAAGTCTTGTCGCCATTAGCTCGACAAGAAGGAGCGCATCATTGCCCGTTTTTGCCACCGGATCAAGGATTTGGAGGAGACCATCCACGAGAGAGACATGTAGTTGGAGGAGAGGGAGAATACAGGGGAAGACCTTCGTGGAGACCCCTACTCCTATCTCAGCGATGACGATGACTTTCTGGAGGATCAGGCTATAGACTTCTTCACCGATGAGGATGACTTCGCCTTCATCGATGATGATGATGAGGATGATGAAGACACTGACTCTGAGGAGTAGTAGCACTTGAGCACTAGCATTAGTGAGTTGTAGTCGGTCCACTATATCGTAGCTTCACAGAATGGTTCTTAAAACCATCTGTTTTTCTTTGTTGTGGTGTGTGTTTGTATCGTGTGCTATGAATGAATGAATGAAAAGCAAGTTGCTAGAAAAATCTGAGTCAAACTTTAAAAACTTTTCAAAAACCCTAAACCTTAGAAATTTCCCTCTTTTCTCATGATCTATCTCCATATTCAGATGTCTCGCGGAGGAAGCAACTCAGCCCCGGACCCGATGTTGCAACTCTTGCAAATGTTGGTTTCTTACCGCGAAGCCGAAAGAGCCGAACATCAAGCCAACTTAGCCACCCTTCAACAGATAGCTCAGATGGCCAACAACAATCAAGTCCATGGAAATCAGGACAACCATGGATCTAAGCTCAAGAATTTCTAGAACACTAATCCACCCGTTTTCACTAAGTCAGAAGAGCCACTAGATGTAGATGATTGGTTCCAAACTATGGAGAAAAATCTGGAAGTTGCATGTCACGACCTGGGATCAGGGCTAGACAAATACCAGATCCTCATCTGATATAAGCCTAACCTAAATTCCGAAACGCACAGGGAAGATCGGTAACATTATAGAACATACAAACCATACATTACTAAAGTAAACTCTTAAGAGAGTTACAAACCAGTCATACAAGCCAGGGGTCACAGACCCATCATTACATCAAACAACGGAAGCAAACAAGTCGTTCTAAACAACAAACTTATCAAAGGGCCTAAGAGGCCTTAAAAAAAGTAGAGACCCTTCCATAGATCCTAGGCTGCTGCCCGGGAACCCCAACTACTCGTCGACCTCGACGTAGAAACCACCTTCAGTTGGAGTAGCATCCTCTATAGAAAACATCAACGAAGCAAGGCTAAGTACAGGGTGTACTCCGCAAGACTTATGGCTAGTAGATTTATTTTGCATAAAGCCATCTTTTGTTTTCAAAATAAGAGTGAGAAGAAACTCGTCTAGTCAGATCATTTTTAAAAGGGGATAAGAAGACTTCAACTCTAGTTCTTAAAAACGTCCATTGATATCCACCAAGGACCATCATCAACCAAACCACTCTTCCTGAAGTAACCCCTCAACAACCCTGAGGAAGTATTCTGGATCTCACTTTAGTTGGCAAGTTTTATCATTCGGTGATAGTTCTCTATGATCACAGAATCCGTTCCCAAGTCGTCCATAACCGTGGACACGACTTTTCGAAAAGATTATAACCCTGCAGGGGTGCACAAATTTACCCACATGTACCAACCAATTCTTAATGCCAATATATTAGCCTTCTTCCTAGGGAGGCCGGCAGAGAGTGGTTGACCATGACCTTTACCTTGCTTTCGCCGAGACCATGATTCACGCACTAGGGAGATGCCGCCATAACGGGTCAAGTTCCGAAGCCGGTCCCTAATGATGTGTGCGGGGTTCAAGATTACGGATGTCGGGCATCTCTTGTTCCCTGCCACGCTTACCTACCTGTTATGAATGCACCTCCTTCACCTCCATTCAAGAACAACCAAGATGCGTATGTCGAATGGGAAGCCCAAACTATGTGACTCATGAAATCTACTAGGAAAGTTAGTTGGTCGAGGGGGTTTCCAGGCCCCCGTGTGGTTGTACGCTCGTCTTGGTTCAAGAGGCGAGACTGTTGGGCCACGCGGATATAAAACAAAAAAATTCCTCTAACGTGGTGATCCCAAGATGTAGCTGAGGTAGAAAGCCACGAGGTTTACCACTAGACGCGCGGTTGCGGATTACTGATGAAGTGCGTCAGTTGATGCAGTGCAGTCACCACGATCCGATCGTCCTGGTGCTGATCGCACAACACCTCTGCTGGTATCCACACGTACAAGGAGGAGCACCGGCAGCGAACTGCTAGGTTCGTTATGGCGGCAGGACTGCTATGGAGCTAGGGTTTCCAACACATGGAATGACCTAACCGAACAACGATTAACCTCTCTGGGTTACGGTGCTCCACTATATATAGGGAGTGAACGTGGGCTCTGCTCACGTGACCCATTCACTAAAGCCCATATAACACTAGTCACCGTGAGTCCAACTCACTAACTCAGTCCTAATCCGGTTTAGGTCCAACCCAACCAGATTACATGTTCAGATCCAATCCGAACTTTCTCCCGCTCTTAAGTGTGTGACCCCGCAGGCTCATGGCTACTTGGACACGATTAGAGTCCGACTCTCAATCGATCAGTCGGTAGCGGCTCCTAGCAGAACGTGCCGACTCCCAAGTACCAAAGAGTCATGACGACTTGCCTTTCCAATGTGACTTGCGTCTGAGTCCCTTTTGCCTCATGATATACCTTGTCATACTATAGGTGAATATTTGTCATCCCTTAAATAGTCTAACTCTCTTCTCGATCCGAGATAAGTGATTCACCCGACTAACTCTTAGTCGATCGCCTCAGTTAACACTTAACAGAGTCGTGCATGGCCATGCTTTCCGAATCATATCTCACGAGAGGGCCCAGAGAATATCTCTTCAAGAGGAGGGGAAAAATCCCATCTTGGTTATTCACATCACGCAGCTTGATTCTCAGTCGACCCGAACTCTGCCTTTATAACTGCCCAGTTACGGATCAGCGTTTAACAGAACCTAAGTCGGTGATCCTCAACTCGGACTATGCAACAACCTTAGGTCTAAGGATTACATTGATTGATATATACAAATGACAACTAGTTCGTTGTACCTCAATATGGGTCAATCCGACTCGCTAAACTCCTTAGCCGAATCTGTGTAAGTTGGAATAGCATGTCCATGCCCATGACAAGTGGAACCGAGTTATCAAGCCAACTTTCACATTGGTCTAAGTTGTGTGTCCAGCATAACCTCAATGACCAAGGATATTTAGTACAAACAACATGAATGCATAGTTCCACAACCGAATCACATATTCAATGATACACATCAGATGTTTATACAAGGACTACTTAATATCTTTATGAATACAATGGGAAATCTCATCATACATGATTGCCTCTAGGGCATATTCCCAACAGTCTCCCACTTGCACTAGAGTCAATCTTCCGACATCACATGTCTAGGCATCTAATGCCCATGGCTCTCAGGTGCGCCTCATGCTTTGGCTGGGGTAACGGCTTTGTCAACGGATCCGCAATATTTGCATCCGTGTGTACCTTTGCACAACTTGGTATCACCCTGATCTACGAACGGGCGAATCAGGTGGTACCACATGAGTATGTGCTTGTTCTTCTGGTGCTGTCTAGTTTCCTTGGCTTGTGTAATAGCACCATTGTTGTGACAATACACGTCCAACGGATTGGACGAGCCATGAACCACACCAAGATCCATGAGGAAATTGCTCATCCAAACAGCTTCCTTTGTTGCCTCCGAGGCGGCAATATACTCAGCCTCTGTTGTAGACGCAGACACAGTATCTTGCTTGGAACTCTTCCAGCTCACAGCACCTCCGTTTATAATAAACACGTATCCGGATTGCGAAGTAGAATCATCAGAGTCGGTAAGACAACTCTCATCTGTGTAACCCTTTACACTGAGTTCATCTTCACCACCATAAACCAATAACATATCCTTAGTCCTTCTCAAGTACTTTAGGATATTTTAGCCGTTGTCCAGTGGATCTCTCCAGGATTAGCCTGGTATCTGCTCACAACACTTAGAGCATAGGAAACATCCGGCCTAGTACAAATCATGGAATACATGATGGATCCGACTGTAGAAGCATACGGAATCACACTCATCTTACTTCGCTCATCAGTTGTCGAAGGACACTGAGTCTTGCTAAGTTTTACACCATGGTACATCGGTAAGAACCCCTTCTTAGACGATTCCATGTTGAACTTCTTCAACACTTTGTCCAAATAAGTACTCTGACTCAATCCAATGAGCCTCCTTGATCTATCTCTATAGATCCGGATTCCGAGGATGTATGTTGCCTCACCCAAGTCTTTCATTGAGAAACTCCTTTCCAATGATTCCTTGGTTTCTTGCAACATCTGGACATCATTTCCAATCAGTAATATGTCATCCACATATAAGATTAGACAGTTTACTTTGCTCCCACTAAACTTCTTGTATAAACAAGAATCATGATCACTCTTGATGAAGCCAAACGATTTGACTACCTCATCAAAGAGAATATTCCAACTCCGAGATGCTTGCTTCAACCCATAAATGGATTTCTTAAAATTGCATACCTTGTCAGCATTATCCAGATCGACAAAACCCTCGGGCTGTATCATATACACGTCCTCGGTTAAATTTCCGTTAAGGAAAGCCGTTTTGACATCCATCTGCCATATCTCATAGTCGAAATAGGCCGCTATAGCTAACATTATCCGAACTGATTTAAGCATCGCTACGGGCGAGAAAGTCTCGTCGTAATCAACTCCTTGAACTTGTCGGAACCTCTTCGCGACAAGGCGTGCTTTATAGACGGAAACATTTCCATCCATATCAGTTTTCTTCTTGAAGACCCATTTGCACTCGACGGGTCTTGCACCGTCTAGCAGATCAACCAAGTTCCAAACTTGATTTTCATCCATGGACATTAACTCGGATCTCATGGCTCCAAGCCATGACTCGGAATCAGATCCCACCATCGCTTCCGAATAATTTGCCGGACTCATCACTGTCTAACAGTAACACATCATAAACATTTCATAATCTTGCCGATCTTCGTAATACAGGTGCTGCTGCCGGCTCAGCTACCATGACCGGCTCAACCTCCAAGGTTTTTGCCGACTCGCCACTAGCCGGTTCCTCTCGAATTTCTTGGAGCTGCACCGTGCTCCCACTTACTCCCCGACTGAGAAACTCTTTCTCAAGGAAGACACCGTTTCGAGCGACAAATACTTTGCCCTCTTCTCGGTTGTAGAAGTAGTAACCCAAGGTTTCCCTCGGATACCCCACGAAAATACACTTATCCGACTTGGTTGTAAGCTTGTCCGACTGAAGTCGCTTGACAAATGCTTCACAACCCCAAATCTTAAGAAAAGACAAACTCGGCTTTTTGCCTGTCCACATCTCATGCGGTGTCTTCTCTACCGATTTTGATGGTACTCTGTTTAGTGTGAACACTGCTGTTTCTAGACAATAACCCCAAAATGATAAAGGCAGATCTGTCCGACTCATCATTGATCGTACCATGTCCAACAAGGTTCGATTCCGCCTTTTCGAAACACCGTTCCTTTGCGGCGTTCCTGGCGGAGTAAGTTGAGGAACTATTCCACAATTTTTCAGATGGTCATCAAACTCATGGCTCATGTACTCGCCTCCTCGGTCCGACCGAAGAAACTTTATTTTCTTGCCGAGTTGATTCTATGCTTCATTCTGGAATTCTTTGAACTTTTCAAAGGCTTCCGACTTATGTTTCATCAAGTAGATATATCCATACCTACTCAAATCATCAGTGAAGGTAATGAAATACTCATAACCACCCCTGGCTGTCGTGCTCATTGGTCCACATACATCACTATGTACTAGTCCCAACAAGTTGGACGCCCTTTCGCAACTCTTTGCAAAAGGTGTCTTGGTCATTTTGCCGAGTAGGCAAGATTCGCATGTCTCGAACGACTCCAAGGCGAACGAAGTTAGGAGTCCATCATCATGGAGCTTCTTCATGCGTTTCCAACTTATATGACCAAGACGACAATGCCAAAAGTAAGTCATATTCAGATCATTTGGTTTCAACCTTTTAACATTTATGTTATAAACCGACTCACCATCAAGATTCAAAATAAATAACCCGTCCTGGACTGGTGCAATGTCGTGAAACATATCATTCAAATACAAAGAACAACCATTATTCTTGATATTCGACTCATAGCCTTGCCTCATCAAACATGAAGTAGAAATAATGTTTTGACTGAGCACTGGAACATAATAACAATTATTCAGTTCCATAATGAATCCAGAAGGTAAATGAAGTTGCATCGTGCCGACTTCCAACGCAGCAACTCTTGCTTTGTTGCCGACTCGAATATCAACCTCGCCTCTTGCTACGCTCCTAGTTCTTACCAGTCCCTGCAACGAGTTGCAGATGTGAATAACTGATCCGGTATCATATACCCAAGAACTATTAGGTGCATCAGCAAGATATATGTCTATAACATTGCAAACAAGTGTACCTGAGTCGGAAGTCATACCTCCACTCTTGGCTTTGTCGGCCAAGTACTTGCTGCAGTTCCTCTTCCAGTGGCCATCCGCCTTGCAGTAGAAGCAAGTGGATCCGGCTGAAGGAGATGGCTTAGTCCCTGAGGAAGCGCTTGGGACCGGGTCCGGAGCTTGCTTTCCTCCTGACTTAGCCTTCTTCCTAGTCCAAGAACTGTTCTTGAACTTAGCCTCATTCTGCACCATCAACACTTGACTGGCGCCCTTCTTGAGATCCGCCTCTGCCTGCTTGAGCATCCCATGTAATTCAGTGAGCTTCTTGTCCATACCATGCATGTGGTAGTTCGAAATGAACTGCCCATATGCACTAGGAAGAGAGTTCAGAATTATATCCGTAGCGAACTCTTCACTAATGGGGTTGCCAAGCCTCTCCAAAGACTGCACGTAACCAACCATTTTGATCACATGCGAACTCAGTGGATCACCATCCTTAAGCTTGCAACTCAGCAAATCCTGAGAGACTTGATACCTCTCAGTCTTCGACTGAGCCTGGAACATACTTTTGAGGCTTTCAATCATATCGTAGGCCTCAACATGCTCGAACTGCTTTTGCAAGTCCGGTTCCATGTGAGCAAGCATAAGACATCTAATATCCGTGGACTCATCCTTAGCCCGACGGTAGGCATTGGTGGCTGCGACAGTCGCATTCTCATTCGGCTCATCTGGAAGTGGGTTGTCTAGGACATGGTCCTTCTTTTCTTGTTTGAGAACAATTCTCAGATTTCGATACCAGTTGGTAAAATTAGTGTCGTTCAGTTTATCTTTCTCAAGAATGGTTCTCAACCAAAACCGGATATCTGAGAGTGACTGCTACTTGGTGCCATGATCTACAATAGAAAATATGCAAAACACTTAAGGCATGTATTAAAAAAAGAGCAAGCATATTAAACATTTTAATATTTTATGCTCCCACTAGAACCAACACCCCTCCGATGGTTGCTTAGTGATTCAGGATCCTAAATAAGCAAGTCGGCTAGTGAGCTTTAGCATCACCGCTAGCCGCCAAGTGATCTAGGTAGACAACTCCTTGTCAATCGCATCTCATGCGACTCCTGTTGGACGGGTGGCATCACATGCCCCGGCTCCCATCCGACCTTTCCCCGAGCCCCACAACCGTTGTGATAGACCCGTCTAGCTTACCGAGTGTTTCTGCAGTAAGAGTCTGACTCGAACCCACCTAGTCGGAAAGAATTGGCAGCACCTCAATTTTATGAGCCCACTACCAAAAATGTCTGACTTGTGATGGTGTAAACACTGGCGGGAAAACCGACTAGACCTTCTTTGAGGGATTAAATTTTACCTACTATCTAATAGAGGTAAAACAGAGACATAACAATAACACAAAATAAAGGAATTATAATGTGAAATGGTATGTCTCTCTTCATGGCGATCTCCATCTCCACAAAGCCTGTAATCCGACTCGTGCCAACTCTTGTCACTTGCCGTCTTACTCCATGTCGCCGACATGTACAACGCCTTGCATGCCTTCCGGGTTCTCCAAACAGCTACACTAGCTTAGTAAAGTAAATTACATAAGAGAATCCGACACACAGGTCGATATACAATAAAATGACAGCACCTAGGCTCCAGCTGGCTGACAAAAACCGTGATTCGCAGATCACGTATGGATTACACACATACATCACATGCACATGAACCATACCATTTACAACTTCCTGCAAAAACAAGTTATGCATAGATACAATATCTACCGGCATTGTGAAACTCGCAACGACATCTAAGGCACTACGACAGGGCGAAGCCAACGGTCCCGCTAGCCGGATAGCGGGCGGGGATCGAAGGGGCAGCGCCCGACAATTTTTCCGAAAACGCAGATCTCATCTACGATCCGAACATGGATTCCGACCATCGTTCCCATTCGATCAAACTCTTTGATCTTCAATCACCGCTTCTGGATTTACGTGTCACAGTCTACCCCTGTAAGGGTCCCAACCTTTAATAAGGTAGAGTCCCTTGTGTTTACAATGCTAGTCCCTGGATCAATAGCTAGCATCCACAGTTAAGATGTAATATCAAGGAACAAAGGTCATAATACAACTTTATAACCAGGAATAACATAATTTTATTACATCTTACATAGCTCATTTGGCTATTACATTACATTGCAGCAGAATATCTATAAGCATGGGGTCCTTCATCTTCAAAGTACCACAGGCAGACATGTTGGTTGTAGACTTTGTAATCCTAATCAACACACTTCACTAAATCAATCAAACCCGCAACATACAAGTTACAACCACAAGGGTCAATACATTTGAATTGTATTGGCAAGTGATACTATGGTAGTATAGTGAAGTCTATCAACTATATGCATTTGGCTAAGTGGAGTTGAGGCTTGCATTGCTCAAAATAGATTTTTCCTTAACATTTGAAAACACTAAGTTTTTGCTTGACAAAATCATTTTTCTCAATCAAAGATTGAAGAATCCTTTAACCCTTGTTCAAACCACAAGTTTTTAACTTAGAAATTTGAATGATGAGATTCTTGATTGCTTCCATGTCTTGATGCTCAAACGGTCCTTTACCAGGGACATGGCTAAGTACTTAGATTTTACACTCTGCAGAGGTGGTGCACTTTCCCCACAAGACTTGGTTTCACCAAGACAAGATCTTTCAGAAGCCTTCCCTTAGACCAAAATGGACGCGCTCCAACCTATCAAACTCTACCACCAACTGTCCATATGGCTAAGTTCTTGCAACCTATATGATCCAGGCAGAGCCCATAATGCCAAGTGGCTGCACTTGAAGCTTCTCAACATTTGACATCTCAAATCTCTTTGTTCCTGGGTGGCCATCCACAAGTGAGATACACAAGGAAAACCATAAACATGGTCCTTGTGAACCACTCAACCAAAAACCACCAAGCAATTACCATTCCACCCAGGTGATTCATTAACTTAGTTGTTTTATTAAACAAAAACACAAGTCCTCAGACTTAGAAATTTTCCATAGTGTGAATGTATATTCCACCCTTGTTTTCTATTAGCTAAGCTAAGCATGATAGTAATAGGAATCTTAACTTAGGAAGATTCCTAGTAAGGTTTCATCTACTAGGTTTTCCTATAGCAAGGTTTATACTTAGCAAAAATTCCATGCAAGTTTTACTTAGAAAAATCACTAATGCATAGTGAAAGTAATGGGACAAAAGTATGAAGTATCACTTGCCTTTTTGGTAGAGGGTATAAGTTCACTCCTTGATCTTTGCAATGTTCACACACTTCAAGTCACTACAAATCAATCAAGCAAACAATATTTCAATCTACCATTCAAGCAAAACATCATATAAAAATATTAAAACATAACAATGCATGCAAGCATGCCAAGGATTGTTTTATTTGAAAAAGTGGTTCCTAATGGGTCATAAACATTTGAAAACACCCATTGGTCATTTTGTAAAGTGGCAAAGTCATTTGCAAAAGGTTTCACTTCATAAACCATTTTCAAAACAAGGTATCATTTTATGTGGTGTAGAAATATTTTTACTAAGGCATTAATCTATAGGGTTCACTAAATATGTTTTCAAACCATAAAACTTGGTGTTTGGGGTCAGAGAGTTTAAAACAAAACATTTCCCAAAGGTTTTCCTCCAAAACTATTTTTAATAAATAAACTATATTTCTATTTTACTAGAATTGGTTTTAAATCAAAGAATCATTCTTTTCCTTCACCAAATATATTTTTGAAACCACAAAGTGTTTCCTATGGTCAATAGGTTCAAATCACACCATTTGCCAAAGATTTTATGTAACACCCTCGCCTGATAAGGCTGAGTTCATGTGCATAGTGCTAATCCCTGGATCGGTTCACTGGCACACACAGTACAAAATGATACCAAATATAACTGTGCATCATAAATACAACGAATATGATCCATAATTTACATTATTCATTCAAGTACACAGCGGAAAACGAATACAAGGTAGATCTCCATCCTTCAAATGTGCCACAGGCGAACAATTGTTGAGTGGAGTCTCGCGACCTATGAACGATCACTCAGATACGATATAACCTGCAACATGAAACGTTGCAGCCACGAATGGTCAATACATTGAATGTATGGCAAGTAGACTAAAGTGGTTAACAACAGATCTATCAACTACATGCTTATTTGCCAAGTGGAGTTCAGGCTCATTTGCATAAAGCAATAGTTTTATCCTAACATTTGTAACAAATTAGTTTTCCAATACGATAAATAGGACACTCTGGTTCACTCCCAGGTGCTCCTACCCAATTATGTTTACCCAACAAGTTTTAAGTAATTAAGAAATAAGGATGAGTGAGAAATATCATAGCATCAGTATCAGGTCGCTCAAATTGTCCATAACCGGGGACACGGCTAAGCACTTAGTTTATACACCCTGCAGGGGTTAGTACACTTTACCCATGTGACTTGGCCAGCCCAGCTCGTACCACCACTCTCATATTGGGTGATGATAGGGAGAAGTCCAAGAAGGAACCGTTCGGGAAGTAGCTCCCCAATCCCAACGCGCACCGGTCCAACCTACACTATCTACATCTCTGGATACGCGGGTTCGAGTTACCACAACCTACTGAGTTCAACCAACCGCCCATTTCATTATTGGCACATGGTTGCACACGAAAGCTTCCAAACAAAGAAACCAATCATTTCTCAGTGTCCTGGGTGCCTTTCCGCAATGATACCACCAAAAATTATCAATCCCATCACACCCAGGAGATTCATTGATTATGTTGTTTTAGTTTTCGCAAACCAACATATTTAGAATCAACATCAGTGATGTAACCCAGCCCTCGTTCATCATAGCATGGCTAAGCACATCTACCAATGGTGGTTCATCTACAGGAAAACCCTACCACATAATAGGACATAGCATAGCATATACACATCAATTCCTACAGATGCAATTCTACAAAAGCATCTACAATGCATAGGAAAACAATAGGACATTTATGACCAAGATAGCACCAGTTGCCTTTGTTGTAGATGTAGTCGATTAGATAATCCTCACAATTATAATGGCCTCTTTCGCAATAACCACAAAACTTGCAATCATAGTAGTTGCAATCATAGTAGTTGCACTCCTCGCAATCTAACGTTTGAAGCAAACACAGCAAACACACCATTCAAAACATTGCAAACATGCAATAGTGCAACATTACAAGAAAACAATGATGAACATATGCATGCATGACGATTTAATGAGTCACAATGGTTGCATTTAGTGTTCTGAACATAATTAGATTACATGATGCACGTGGAAAGTCATTTAATGCACTAAAGCTTTTATTACTAAAGCTGTATCGATTTAATATGGTGTATGCCACTTTAATTGAACTAAATATGTTTATGTCGTATTAAATTGTGAACTAGATGCTACTGGATAGGTAATGCAATTTAGAGACAGTGGCAATTTGAATCACCTAAAAAGGAGTTATAGATATTTTCCTATGATTAAAACACTATTTCAATGGGTTCAAATATTTCTGTATGAATTTCTGTTTTAACAGTACCAAATAATTTGTCATGCAATTTCTGTGTATAGATATTTTCAATACAAAACCTTAGCACTTGGATTCACCCTAATCGGAGTTACAGATCTTTTTGTATGATTTATATAGTGTTTAATGGGTTTTAAATGATTCATATAGTTTCTGTTGTCTAAAAATCAAACTAAAATTATATCTGTAATCTCCACGGATTGTGATTTCAGGGACATATTATTTGTAATTTTCCGAATAGTATTTATTTTCTTATGAATTTATTACTCTAAATAAGACATTAAACCATTTAAATCTTCACGGAACAACCTTACAGTCAAAGGTTGAACTAATTGCATATTGATGTTCTACATGGAACAACTTTCCATCAGTATATCATTTATATTTTTGTGACAAGCAATTAATTTACTATGAATTTAATGATTTATAAATCCATTAAAACTAATTAAATTGCTACAGGTTAAATAATCCGCAAAGGCTAGATCCAACCAGATATTATTATTGTACATTATAGTAGCTTCAATTTGATATATTGTTCATATTTTTCGGAGTTACAGATAATTTTCTATGAATTTATTAACCTAAAAGACCATTAAAACTAATTAAATTACTGCAGTAACTACGTACAGTAAAAGTTGGATCTATTCTGATAAGATGATTCTACGTAAAATTGTCTTCAATTTGATATATTATACGCAATTTTTGGACGTGGTATGAATTTCTAATGAATTTTACAAGTTAGATCTATAATATGCAATTTTAAATTCGAACGGAATATTCCAGGGAATATTCCGCTGACTGGACAGGTTGACTTTGCATGCTGACTGGGACTAGATGTTGACCTTACGTTGACGTGGCGTTGATGAGGAAGATGATCGGGATGACGACATGGCACGCACTGGTTTGATTGGATCTCGACCGTCTGGATAGGATCCGGTGGCTAGAAGAAGAGATTGACCCGATTTTGGCTCAGAATAGACAAGAAATAGACCTGTGTTAGAGAGACAAATCCGTAGGTCAAATCGAAAAACTCATAACATGAAAGTTGTGTGGAATCATTATTCCTACCTTCTGACCAAAGGAATTTGGATTTGAAGAAACGAGTGCGAGTATATCTTGGATTTACACCGTAAGATCTGAAATATTGCGATACGAAATTCTCCGGCTGTGGTGGATGAAAAGAGGTGAGGTTTATCGGGATTGAAAGATTTCGACGATTCCTACAACTTTCGTTTTTTGACCGAAGGAAAACGACGAAGTCTAGATGGGTTAAAAAGCGAAATAAGATACGGACATGTGTAGATTCGGGATTTCGAGGAAATAAACTCATACAGCTGTGGCTCCACGAGTTTATATGGAGGTTTGGGACGGTGGGGAGATAGGTATTGGAGTAGGGAACAAGTAGAAACAAACGAAAGTCGATTCGGAGTTGTAGATAAAATGTTATAAGAGTTTGAGTAGAGATAGGTATAGAAAATCAGTTTTCGCACGCTTTTTAAAGCAGTGGGATCGATCCTTGCTTCATGTACTGGCTCGGTCGGCTGGCTCGGTCCGGTCCGGGTGGGCCGGCCCGTTAGAAATTTTTTTTTCTTTTTTTTCTTTTTTTTTCTATTTACTTGTTTCTCTCATATCTTTTGCATACGAACTCCAAATGACATGATTCTTGTTTCTAAATTTTTCTAAAATCGAATAGATCATTATAGGATCAAATTTGTAATATTTTTACTAGTTTGGAAGTAGTGGATTTATAAATCCTTGTATATTCCATTTTATTTATATCTTTATGTGTTTGTATTTGTTCCATAACTTTTTCATACTAGCTCCAAATGAGCTCAATTTTGTTTCTAAAATTTTGTAATATTAATTGGATCTTTTTAGGCTATAATTTAGCAATAATCGCTGTCTTAGCAATAGTGGGTTTTATAAAGTCAATTTAATTCCTTTAGGAACATTTGGGCAAATCAACTATAAGATTTAGATACCAGGATTTGGATTCAGTTTGTGAGATCTTTGCATGGATGTAATGAAATGCTTATGAATGCTTCATGATTTTCATTTTGAAATCTTGCACACCAATTCTACAATCCATAATCAATCCATGCCCTTTTTCCTATATGGCTATTTAGGTCATAACAAAAGAATATAAGATTTTGAATTCAAGGTTGAGAGGATTTTCTATTCAAAAAGTTTCTTCTCATTGAGAATTTTCAACATAGTCAAACAATTAATCAAACTTATTTATTTATTTCACATTCAAAAATTAGGAGAATTTTGGGATGTGACAGACTACCACCCTTAAAAGAAATCTCGTCCCGAGATTTGGGAAGGCTAGAAATAAAGGAAGGTCCGGGATCCATTAGGATGCTATCACCCTTAAAATAAAATTGACTAGGTAATTTCTCGAGGATTCACTTAGCTCAGATTGGTTCTCCTTTAGACTTTTATTGGCACAATGTCTCTAGCACTTTCTAAACATCATGATTGGCAGATTCCAAGAAAACACTACTTGAACTAGCAGAACTCTCATGGTGGTCAATTAGGGGATGTTTACTTGACAGTACCCATTAATCATGGTTGAGATTCATCCTTACCGTACATTCCTACGCTATGCACTGGGTGCTTTTATAAAGGGGGAAATATACCATTCTAAGGTCTAGGCTTAACGCCGGCTCTTTGCTAAGGTTGAAAAGACACTCAAGATCCGCAAAGCCAACAGTACAAGAGCGAATAATAAGAGTAGTAGGAATGGTGATCAATCCATCCTGCACCCAAATCATTACCATGTATGAGGATAGGTAAATCACGTTTTTTTCTATCAGTCGGGCATTCTCACTTGCCTTGAAGAATGTTTCCATGGGAACGATGTCAACACCCGGATTTTTCAATCCTAGATGCCTGTTATGCCATACATCGCAATCCCAGGATTACCATTTTTGCGAGACATAACAGAATTGGATACCATAGTACTTCATCCATTACAAATGATACATAAGTTCTTACACAAATAGGGATCTCATGATCCAGTCCTTAATACAACATCAAGCAGCGGAATACGTAATAATAACGGTAGCATAGGCGAAGCTCCATCTTCGGGGTCACAGGCAATGCTGATGATGGGAGATGATCCTAGTTGTCGTAACCTTCCAGGTACTCCTCTTCATAGTCTGGCCATGGGAATAGCCAGGGACAAAGCCATGAGTACTCTTTAAGTACTCGCAAACTAATACTAACAAGTAAAGGGGTTTTTGGATAATAGGACACTAGGCTCTAGGGTTGTTTTGCAAAAGCCAGATTTATCTCTACTACGTTCCAAAGCTGGTCACAATTTTATAACTCCTAAGTGGGATCTTGTATTTCCGGTCACAACTCTGTTGTGGTCAAGCCAAAGTCTCAAGTCGTTTCACAAGTCATTTTGAAAAGTCTGACGGGGGAACAGTATGGCCACTCCAACTGTCCATAACCGCGGACGCGGCTATTCGAATAGTTTGACACTCTGCAGAGATTGTACACTTTCACCACAACATTCGATACATCCGTCAGGAACAAATCCTGAATTTAACATACTCAGTATGCGTATAATCAATCCTAACCTTTCAATTACACTCCCTAGTATAAGCACCTCTCCTGTGAGTTTGGCCTCCCAACCATGACCACTGTCATATTGGGTACTGCACAGGTGGACAATCTTCACAAGGTAGCCTCAGCTCAGACCTTGGCCGTGAGGGAACTAATACTAAGGTATATAAACTTCTAGTCAAGCCCTACCCAATATTCGGGTATTGTGGTTGTACGATAAAATTGGAATGGTATCGCATCCAGACAACCATCAGTTTTATAAAGGGGCTAAGGCTCATGCCTCAACATTTTCATCACCAGAATCATCAAGTGTTTGGAAACACATGTCCAAAACATTTCAATAGAATGATCCATCATTCCAAGGTTTTCATAACCATTTTTCCACCAAGTATTCCCATCTAAAGTTGATCAAGTTTTATGCTTAGCACTAGCATCTACAGGTGGGGGTAGTACTAATGGGGGGTGGTAACTAGTGGAGTTTCAACTAAGTCCAACCTTATATCTTAGGCTGATATCAAGGTTTCTCGCTTAGGCCAAATTTTATGCTCTTTATGCAACCTTCAGCACAACTGTCTAGTATCTACCAAACTCTTAGGTAGACTCTAAGTAAGCTTTGATAAAGAAATAAAGTAAGAAGCTTGCCATAAAACTAGGATAGGTTTAGCAAGTGGATATGATCACATATGCTTAAGGCATATAATAGTCATATCACAAGTATGGGTTTGTGGCATCAGTAGGGTATCTTGCAAGTATTAGCTTGCATCAATATCAGTATAAGCTTGCATAGTTACTAGCTTGCCTTGTGCAGATCAGTGGTTGAAGTTCTCCTCGGCTTCCTCTTCGTAGTATCCTCCTTCCTCCTCGTATCCTTGGTCGGTACTAGCGTCTACGAATAAATACGAGGTACACAATCACCAAACAATACTTAACTACTTGCAATCATCACACACAAGGGTCCTATAGATGATCTAGCATCATCTCTAACATTACAAGGTTAAGGCTTGGTTTAAGTGTTTTTATTTTAGAAAAGTAATTTCTACTCATTAAAGAACTACTTAAGATTTAATATTCTCCAAACTAAACATGGGATCATGTTTACACATGTCATCACCACATATTGTAGTCCATGGGAATGTGATTTAAAGTGGTGTCACAATTTAATAAGGTTTTACCCTTTTATTTTAATTAATTAAAGTGGCTAGAAATGCTTATGAAGCATTCTTTTATTGCTTGAACAAAATTTCTGCAAGTAACTTATATATATTTTTATATATTCTGAAAGGTATGGTTGAATGTGATTTTTGAGAGTTGGAATCAACTCAAAAGCTTTTATGGTTTAAATTTGAAAAATGTTTGAATGCAAAAAAGCTTCTGCCTTGTTATTTTTGCTATGGGTGATCTACAGATCCAAATGACTTGAATTCAACGGGCTTGGATTAAGCATTCACAGACGTTTCCAACCAAATTGGTTTCATCTAATTTGGTGCACTGAATCGATCTGGGTTGATTTTTGAAGTTGGGTACAGAAGTGTGTTTGAAATTAAAAAGAAAAGGTTTAATTTGAATTGCTGGGCTGCGCGGGAACTTCTAACGGGCCGGCCTGCTAAGCGCAGTGCTCCCGCGGGCTGCTTAAGTGGTTGTCCCCACTCGTCAGTGACACGGGGCTGGGTGAAGCGGTATGGGGCAACGTGGTTCGTTCGATCTAGTTCTAATCCAACGGCTGAGGGTCATCGTCGACGCGAGACAGCTCCGGCGAGAACGAAACCTAGCGCGGCCAGTGAGGGGTGCTGGGGGCTCACCGGGGTACGGGTGAGGGTCGGCGAGGCGGGCGAACGACGAAGTCAACGACGGCGAACCTCCTGGTACCGGTGGCTTCTCCTGGGGCGGCTCCAATCGCTGGCTCCTTTCTTCTCCGGCAGCGGCAGGCTCCAGTGAAATTACGGCGAGGTGGTGCTCGCCTTGCTCTGAGAATGGTGTGGCACGGTCAGTGAGGAGAGGGGAGTGCGATGGTGTGAAGAAATCGTGCGGGGGTGGCCTCTATTTATAGTCGAGCGAGGGGACCGTCGGGGCGCAAGGTGAGCTTGTCGGAGGCGACGTTACAGGCAACTAATGGCATGGGCAAGGGTATGGGACGGTGCTGTGTCTCCTGGCGATGCTCAACGACATGGTCGCGAGGCATGGGGCGGTGTGGTTTGGTCTGGAACGGGCGGTGCTCTGCGCGGCAGAGGCGGCGTCTTCGACGGCGGGCGGTGGCTGTATGGCGCGGGGCGGCAAACAGGGATGTCTGGCGGTCTCCTGGGTCGGTGGTGATCGTGTGTGCGCGCGGTGAGGGCGGCGCGCGGTCTGTGGGTGATGGTCGAGGGTGGCGCTCTGGCGCACGCTCGGCATGGTCTAGGCGTGTCTTGTGCACGTGGTCCAGGGCTTGGCAACGCTTGCGGCTGGAACAGGCAGTGGCGGTGGACGGTGGGCTGCCTCCCAGACATGCTGGCTAGGCTTGCTGCTGCTCCTAGCTTGCTGTCCACATTGGGGTGACATGGGGTTGCTCGGCTGTTCACCATTAATGGCAATGTCAAGCTCACAGGGGTGCTAGTGTTGGTATAACCTTTCTAGATGATCTACTGGATTGTGTGAGAGCTAACTAGGGAACAAGTTAGGCTCAAAACACTGCACACCATAGTGTTTGTGGTTTTGTTTGATTTGTGTCTGCAACCTGTTTGATGAAATGGCCGCATGAAATCAAGTTTTGAATTTTGAAAAGATTTTTGGTGGGTTTGCTAGATTGGTTCTGGTGAGTCTGCAGATGCTTGGGTTTTGAAAGTTGAGCTTGTTTGAGTGGTTTTTGAAAAAGTGGGATCTTCCCATATGAATAAGATTCAATTTTGAGTTGTCATTTAAACTATGCATTTGAATGTTTCTGGATGATCACAAAGTGGGCCTTGATACTTTGTGTTGGAAATATGCCCAAGAGGCAATAATAAAGTGGTTATTATCATATCTTCACACTTATGATAAATGTTTACATACCATGCTATAATTGTATTAACCGGAAACATTAATACTTGTGTGATTTGTAAACTAAAATAAGAGTCCCTAGTAAAGCCTCTTGTTAAACTAGCTTGTTGGTTAATATATGATCATGGTTTCCTGATCATGAACATAGAGATGTTATTAACAACAGGATCATATCATTAGGAGAATGATGTGATGGACATACTCCTATAGATAAGCGTAGCATAAAGATCAAGTCATTTCAATAGTTCAATTGCTATATGCTTTCTGATACATAGTAACCTAATTCCTTCGACCATGAGATCATGCATATCACCTTTACCGGATGGATGCTTTGATGACATCAAACACCACACCGTAACTGGGTGGCTATAAAGGTGGCATTGAGTGTTCGGAAAGTATTGGTTGAAACACATGGATCAAGAGTGGGATTTGTCCATCCATATGACGGATAGATATACTCTGGGCCCTCTCGGTGGAATGTCATCCAATTAGCTTGCAAGCATGTGACTAGATCACAAGGGATCACATATCACAGGAACGAGAAAAGAGTACTTATCGGTAACGAGGTTGAACTAGGTATGCAGAGATACCGACGATCATAACCTCGGATAAGTAAACTATCGTGAGACAAAGGGAAATTGGTATCGTATGTAAGTGGTTCATTCGATCGCAAAGTAATCGTAGAAATATGTGGGAGCCATATGAATTTCCAGATTCCTCTATTGGTTATTGTTCGGAGAAGTGTCTCGATCATGTCTGCATAATTCACGAACCGTAGGGAGACACACTTAAGGATTCGACGTTGTTTGAGTAGTTATGGTATTATGAGAAAGAGACCGAATGTTGTTAGGAGTCTCGGATGGGATCCGGGATATCACGAGGTGATCCGGAATGGTCCGGAGAATAAGATTCATATAAGGAAAGTCCCGTTTCGGAGTTCGGGAATGATTCCGGTGTTTTCATCGGGAATGTTCTAGAAGGTTCCGGATTGTCCGGCACTCCGGGGGGGGGAGGGTACATGAGTGTGTCATTGAATGATTGCATCATGTACTAAGTGTTCTTGCTGTTCCAAAAACATGAAAGTCAAATTGCCAGTTTGAAAGTCAAACGGCTAAAACAGGAAACTGTGGGAAACAGGAAAGTGTGGGAAACAAGCAAGAGGAGTTGGAACCAACTTGGAGGAGGAGTCCCACTCCTCCAAGCCGGCGCCCAGCCCAAGGCCGACTTGGGGAGGGACTCCCCTCCCCTGGCCGCGCCTCCCCACCCATAAAAGGAGGGGCAGGGCTCCCCTCCTAGAACACACAAGTTCCTATCTTCTACCTCCGGTTTAGAGCCGTTTTGGTTTAGAGCTTCTAATTGCTTTAGCCAGCGGTTTAGAGCCTTCTAATTGGTTTAGAGCCTTCTAATTGGTGTGTCTAATTACTAGACCACTAATAGCCTCTCTCATAAGCTCCACCATACTCGCACCGGCTTAAGGCGAAGCCCTGCGGGATTTCCCCTCTACTTCCGGTACCACGCCGTTGTGCTGCCGGAATCGCGAGGAGAGTGCTACAACCTCCGCTGCCTGCTGGAACAAGGGAGAGGAAGGTCTTCGTCGAGTACCGAACGTGTGACCGACTGCGGGAGCGCTGCCGGAACGTGGCGCCGGAAGGATCGTCTACGCGATCTTGAGATCGGAAAGAGTACGACTACATCACCCACGAGAATCTGCTCTCGTTAACCGCTTTGGAATCTTCGAGGGTAAGTTATTCCATCGACTCGTTGCTACAATCTAGTAGATAGATCTTGGCTTGTTTGTTTGTATGCGGTAGAAAATTTTTGTTTTCCATGCTACGAACCCCAACAGTGGTATCAGAGCCGTGTCTATATGTAGATCTGTTGCACGAGTAGAACAATGGTCATTGTGGGCGTTGATGCTTTTATTGTTGATTGCTTCTTATGTACTTTGCATCTTGCGGTATGTTGGGATGAAGCGGCCCGGGCTAACCTTACATGACATCGTTCATGAGACTTGCTCCACGCTTGACATGCAACTTGTATTGCATAAGTGGCTTTGCGGGTGCCTGTTTCTCCTAGCATAGTTAAGATCCAATTTACAACGGGTGATTAACAATACTAGTATCAATGTTGTGGTACTTGTTCGTAAGTTAGAACGATACTTATTGAAAGCCCCAAACCACGTAAAATATGCAAAGAAAGTAGAGGCGTCTAACTTTGTTTTGCAGGGGTGTGCAGTGATGTGATATGGCCATGATTGTGATTATATATGATGTATGCAATGTTCCTTATTGTAAGTTGGCAACCGGCAGGAGCCATATGGTTGTCTTTAATTTCTGTTAAGACCCGCGTGTCTATTCAAAGTAGTTGTAATAGTTGAAACCGGTGGACGACAACCATGGAGAGGCGTCATTGACCTTGATGCAATGCCGGTGATGATGGAGATCATGTTCGTGCTAGAAGATGGAGATCAGAAGCACAAAGAAGAAAGGCCATATCATATCACATATTATGAATTGCATGTGATGTTAATCCTTTATGCATCTTGTATTGCTTAGTAGACGACGGTAGCATTATAAGATGATCCCTCATGCACATGAATTTCAAGTCATAAAGTGTTCACCCTTAGTTAGCACCGTTGCTAAAGCTTGTTGTTTCGAAGCACCACGTGATGATCGGGTGTGTTAGATTCTATAAGTGTATACAACGTGAGCAAGCCAGATTTGCTCATGCAGAAACTAAGGTTTGATCTTGACGAGCCTAGCATGTACAGACATGGCCTCAGGAACACGGATTACCGAAAGGTAGAGCATGAGTCATATAGTAGATATGATGAACATGTTGATTGTTCGCCATTGAAGCTACATCAACTCTCGTGATGATCGGTTTTGATGTGGTGGATTTGGTTCGTGTGATCACTAAAACAATGTGAGGGATATTATTTTGAGTGGGAGTTCACCTAGATTAATTTAATTATTAATTAGAACTCAATTTATCATAAACTAAATCAAAGTGAATTTGCATAGTTGTTGTAGTCATTGGCATCCGTTTACCACCTTGCGCTTAGTTATAATTGAGATGATAGAACTATAGAAATCTGGTTAGTTACTTTACGAACTGGTATCGTATTGTTTTGAAGTGTTAATCTAAAGTTTAAAAGTCCTATTGCAAACTTTCAGTAAGTTCCGGTTACTACATGAAGTTTAATAATTAGTATTAAATCAAGAGTAACAATTCCAAGTGTTAGTATCATGTTTGTATCCATGATTCTTGATATTCAAAGGATTGTCTTAATATCAAGGTTATCTAGGATCTGAAAGAGTTGTTTCAGAAACCATGATGTGTGGAAGATATTGTGATATCTGAAACGAAGTTTTGGTTGCAACATGATAGAGTATAATATGTCTAAAGTCATGTTCTCATATTTGATGAGAATTTGCAAAAGGTTGGAGACACTAGTTGTCCTAATCGTCCAAAAGGATTTGGAGAGCAACATTATACTCATGATTCACCGTTATAAGCTAAAAGTAGCTTGATCATGGATAAATCCATGACGAGGGTGAATATTTGATGTAGGTAAAATGTTTACTACACCAAGAGATTACTAAAGAAAGGAATTTGAAAGAACACCAAACATTTGATGATGGTGATCTACTTCAAAGTGCAAGAACAAAGACATTGGTATTTAACTATACACGCTTTGGACTATGTGGCATATGTATGACTCCACTATTGATGTTGATAGATTCTTTCAAACAGAAAAGGAAATATTGAAAGAGAATCTCATAAATATATGGCAGAAAAGAAAAGACTAGAATTGTTCAGTTTAAGTATATAGATGATATACATGTTATGGCTATATTCTTTGCTTATTAAACAATGTGGTTCTTTAGTATTTGATACTGAATTTGTTGGTGTGAATCGTCATACGAAACAACACAATTCATGAACTACAATGGCCTAAGTAACTAGCAAAAGAATATGTGATGATGTTCATCGAGAACAAATAAAGGGTTATTGTGTTGCTCGTTAAACATCAAAGCTTGCCTTCAAGATTTGTTTTATCAGGTATTATGAGAACAAAAGAGTTGTTCAAATAAATTACCGTGATCCATAAAAGATGGATGATTCACAAATCTCGTTGGAGAAATCACATCCATAAAACTAGTGCTAAAAATGTCGAAAGACAAATTGATTGAAAGATCACTTAGGAAGTGACATCGCCGTTTGAATTATAATGGAAAGAAAACATGAAGAAACTCCATGTTGATGGAATTTTGGAGTCTTCTGATTTTTGATCAAATGACGCTTGTGAAAATTTCCTAGAGATAATTAAAACTTCGTTCATAGGCCAAAAGGGAACGAATGACTAGCTTATTGGAACTTGTACATATTGTTGTATGAAATCCATTATGTTTAGTCAAAAGCGATGGATTTCAACTTCATATGCTTTCTCCAAAAATTTGAGTGAATATATGAATATTTACTTAATAAGGATAAAGTAAGAAACATTTGAAAAGTTCAAAGACTTTCAAGATGAAGTGCAAAATCATTGTAACAAGAATATGAATAGTTTATGATAAGATCATAAAGGAAAATATTTAAGTTACAAGTTTAGCATAATACCTAAGATTTAAGGAATCGTTCCGTGGATTTGCATTTTCCCGAAACACCATAAGTGTATGGAGCGTTCGAGATATGTAATTAAACCTTGTTTGACATGGTAGGATCGAAGGTGTAATTCATAAAAATGCCATTATATTTTAAAGATTAAAAGCTTTAGAGATTACCGTTTTTCCACTGAAAAGAGCTCCATCATAATCCGTTGAAATGACACCATATAAAGTTATGGTTTGGGATAAAACCCAAGTTGTCCTTTCTTAAACATTGGTATGCTTTGCATAAGAAAGATGTTTGCAACCAAAGTCGGATGAACCTGTCTTTGTATGTTATTTCGAATAACTGTTAAGTATTCCTCCATAACACCAGAGACAAAAGTGTTTGTCGCTTAGAACGTCAAATTTCTTTTGGAAGGAATTTTTCGTGAAAAGAAAAGTGGGAGGACAATAGAACTTTGATAAGGTTAAAAGAACCTTAGCTATATGTGCAGAGTTGCGCAGCGCCGAAAAGTGTTCCGGAGACAGCAACAATGCTCATGGCTCACGTGCCTCAAAGGTTGCGGTCACGGAGATCTAAGTTCCTATTGAAACAAGTAGGTCGGATAAACAATCAAATACCAAGATTTGAGGGTTGAATCATTATTTGAGAATAATGAACCGACTACATGCAAAGAAGCGATGATGGGCCCTGACTCCGTCAAATGGCTTGAAGCCATAAAATCCGTGATAGTTCCATACATAAGAAATCAAGTTTTGAACTTGAAGGACCCTCGAGAAAGGTGTAAGACTTTACAGTTGTGTTTGGATCTATAAATAAACAGACATGGATGTTGCACATCTATGAAATAGTCGACATGTTGGGAAAGAGTTCACAACAATGTTCAAAAGTTGACTATGACAAGATCTGATCTTTCATAGCGATATTTAGTCTAGATGGATTAGTGTAGCAACCACTACATATAATTTTATTATATGGTAGTTGAATAAACAAAAACAAGTTCTTCTAATAGAAGGGTTACCTAGGACGTGTGCATGACACAGTCCAAAGGGTTTTGTTAAAATTCAAGGGATGCTAAAAACATATGCAAACTTCAATGGTTGAAGTAAGCATAGCGGAGTTGGAATCTTCACTGTGATGAAACTGTTAAAGGAGTTTAAAAGTTCATCAGAGACGATGGAGATGCTTGCATTTGCAAGAAATTAAGTGGGAGCGCTAAGACATGTTTCTAATACATTATGTGGAAGACATATTGTTGATTGGAAATAATGTATCTTTTATTAACACATATTAAGAATTTCATCCCGATGAAAGACTTAGGAAAAACCCAAATATTTGGCATCAATAGACGCTAATATGGTTGTGCCAGAAGTACATAGACAAGATATTGAATGAGTTCAATATAGAAACTACAAGAGAGGTTCTTGTCACACAGAAATGATTGAATAAGTTCAATGTTGATGATATATTCAAGTGTATTGACATTGGGTAAAGTGAAACAAATAATCAAGTATAGATTGATACTTGATGTATGAAATCACAAAGAGTATTTATATCAATCATACTGTGATATGTACAAATCCAGATATGTCCTATGCTCTAAATGTTGTGAGCATATACCAGAATGATTCGTAAGATGATCATTGGACAATAGTAAGGATATTCTTATGATCTTTTGAAAGAACTAAGAGTATAATATTTGTAGAAGTGACAAATAGATGGTTAGTTCATTGTAAAAGTACTACATTGATACTAGCTTTGTCACAAAGTACAAATTAAGTTTATCTCAATCTAAACTAAGGGTGGCACAATATAATGGAAAGTGAGTTCCATAATGGATTTGGATGATTTCCAAAGTTAAGACATTGTGACAGATACTACAACAAAAGGCTAAGTATATGACTGCTATTATAGCAGCAAAAGAGGGCATTTGTGTCAAGAAGTTTGTTATCAAACTAGGTGTAGTTCACAGCGGGATAATACTATGAAGATATATTGTACGACAATATTATCAACATGTTTTAACCCCAAAGAGCTAAAGGTCACACCGAAAGACCAAATTTATACAAAGCCATCTCATTAGAGAATGAGTGATGCGTAGAGACGCAAAGACATGCAATTACACACGGACCTGGAAGTGTCAGATCCGGAGATCAGTTGACCACTAGCAATCGTGTACATACAACACCGGAAAGCCATAGGTGTTGAATACACAAAGGTTCGAAACTAGATTATTGACTCTAGTGCAAGTGGGAGACTGTTGGAAATATGCCCAAGAGGCAATAATAAAGTGGTTATTATCATATCTTCACACTTATGATAAATGTTTACATACCATGCTATAATTGTATTAACCGGAAACATTAATACTTGTGTGATTTGTAAACTAAAATAAGAGTCCCTAGTAAAGCCTCTTGTTAAACTAGCTTGTTGGTTAATATATGATCATGGTTTCCTGATCATGAACATAGAGATGTTATTAACAACAGGATCATATCATTAGGAGAATGATGTGATGGACATACTCCTATAGATAAGCGTAGCATAAAGATCAAGTCATTTCAATAGTTCAATTGCTATATGCTTTCTGATACATAGTAACCTAATTCCTTCGACCATGAGATCATGCATATCACCTTTACCGGATGGATGCTTTGATGACATCAAACACCACACCGTAACTGGGTGGCTATAAAGGTGGCATTGAGTGTTCGGAAAGTATTGGTTGAAACACATGGATCAAGAGTGGGATTTGTCCATCCATATGACGGATAGATATACTCTGGGCCCTCTCGGTGGAATGTCATCCAATTAGCTTGCAAGCATGTGACTAGGTCACAAGGGATCACATATCACGGGAACGAGAAAAGAGTACTTATCGGTAACGAGGTTGAACTAGGTATGCAGAGATACCGACGATCATAACCTCGGATAAGTAAACTATCGTGAGACAAAGGGAAATTGGTATCGTATGTAAGTGGTTCATTCGATCGCAAAGTAATCATATAAATCTGTGGGAGCCATATGAATTTCCAGATTCCTCTATTGGTTATTGTTCGGAGAAGTGTCTCGATCATGTCTGCATAATTCACGAACCGTAGGGAGACACACTTAAGGATTCGACGTTGTTTGAGTAGTTATGGTATTATGAGAAAGAGACCGAATGTTGTTCGGAGTCTCGGATGGGATCCGGGATATCACGAGGTGATCCGGAATGGTCCGGAGAATAAGATTCATATAAGGAAAGTCCCGTTTCGGAGTTCGGGAATGATTCCGGTGTTTTCATCGGGAATGTTCTAGAAGGTTCCGGATTGTCCGGCACTCCGGGGGGGGGGGGAGGGTACATGAGTGTGTCATTGAATGATTGCATCATGTACTAAGTGTTCTTGCTGTTCCAAAAACATGAAAGTCAAATTGCCAGTTTGAAAGTCAAACGGCTAAAACAGGAAACTGTGGGAAACAGGAAACTGTGGGAAACAAGCAAGAGGAGTTGGAACCAACTTGGAGGAGGAGTCCCACTCCTCCAAGCTGGCGCCCAGCCCAAGGCCGACTTGGGGAGGGACTCCCCTCCCCTGGCCGCGCCTCCCCACCCATAAAAGGAGGGGCAGGGCTCCCCTCCTAGAACACACAAGTTCCTATCTTCTACCTCCGGTTTAGAGCCGTTTTGGTTTAGAGCTTCTAATTGCTTTAGCCAGCGGTTTAGAGCCTTCTAATTGGTTTAGAGCCTTCTAATTGGTGTGTCTAATTACTAGACCACTAATATCCTCTCTCATAAGCTCCACCATACTCGCACCGGCTTAAGGCGAAGCCCTGCGGGATTTCCCCTCTACTTCCGGTACCACGCCGTTGTGCTGCCGAAATCGCGAGGAGAGTGCTACAACCTCCGCTGCCTGCTGGAACAAGGGAGAGGAAGGTCTTCGTCGAGTACCGAACGTGTGACCGACTGCGGGAGCGCTGCCGGAACGTGGCGCCGGAAGGATCGTCTACGCGATCTTGAGATCGGAAAGAGTACGACTACATCACCCACGAGAATCTGCTCTCGTTAACCGCTTTGGAATCTTCGAGGGTAAGTTATTCCATCGACTCGTTGCTACAATCTAGTAGATAGATCTTGGCTTGTTTGTTTGTATGCGGTAGAAATTTTTTGTTTTCCATGCTACGAACCCCTACACTTTGTTATGAGTACATTCAAGGGGTGCAAAGATCCAGAAAAGTTTCTGTTAGGTTTTGAAAGTTTGAGACAGCCAAAGTAGGCATGGGAGTTAAATTGGTCAAAATGACCATTCACTCAATATATTTGTTTTGACTTATTTGTCTTTAGGAAAAGTGTGGGGAATGTTTTAGATGATGTTTATTTCACCTAAGAAACATTTTACAAGCAATGGATCACACAAACAAGGTGGTTTTTAAAGAAATCAAAATCCATGCATACACATATACATGCATTCATGAATTGATTTAGAAAAGTTTTTGTTAACCCTAAACTTTAGGATTAGTGTATTGATGATCTAAGTTTGATATTTTTGGGATGCTACAAACCTTCCCCCCTTAAACAAAATCTCGTCCCGAGATTTGAAAAAGGACGAAAAGATTACCTAGGATTTGAAGAGATCTGGAAACTCTGTCTTGATGTGATCTTCGCGTTCCCAGGTAGCTTCCTCTTCTGTGTGGTTGCTCCACAGAATCTTGAGAAACTTGATGCTTCGGGTTCTGGTAGTTCGAAAGGCTTCCTCCAATATACGGATGGGTACTTCAGGATAGGTCAGGTCATCATTGATCTCTATGGTCCTATGATCGATATTCTTGAACACTTCGGTCTTCTCGGGGACTTCGAGACATTTGCGAAGTAACGAGATATGGAACACATTGTGCACAGCTGACATCTCTTCTGGTAGCTCGAGTTGATACGATACTTCTCCTCGACGGTTCAAAATTTTGAAAGGTCCGATATATCTGGGGGCTAACTTTCCTTTGAGTTGGAAACGCTGCATTCCCTTCAATGGCGACACTTTCAGATAAACAAAATCTCCAATGTTGAAGGCGAGGTCTCGACGTCTCTTGTCAGCGTAACTCTTTTGTCGGGATTGGGCTGTCTTGAGGTGCTCGCGAATCTTGTGAACCTTCTCTACTGCTTCTCGTAGGATGTCGGGTCCAAAAATCTGACTCTCTCCTACTTCCGACCAGTTCAAAGGGGTGCGGCACTTTCTTCCGTACATGAATTCAAATGGGGCCATTTGCAAACTGGCTTGGTAACTATTGTTGTAGGAAAATTCTGCAAACGGCAGACAGTCTTCCCACTTGGATCCATATTCTAGCACACATGCTCTAAGCATATCTTCGAGTATTTGGTTTACTCGCTCCGTTTGTCCATCGGTCTGAGGGTGATACGCGGTACTGAAATCTAGGCGGGTTCCTAAACCTTCTTGGACCTTCTTCCAGAATCTCGAGGTAAACTGAGTTCCTCGATCTGATACGATATTCTTGGGGACTCCGTGCAAACTAACGATCCTAGCGATGTACAACTCCGCTAGCTTCGAACTCTGATAGGTAGTTTTAACGGGCAAGAAATGGGCGACTTTGGACAATCTGTCCACTATGACCCAAATAGAGTCATTTCCCCTACTAGAAGTAGGTAGTCCAGTGATAAAGTCCATTCCTACAGAATCCCATTTCCATTCCGGAATTTGCAAAGGTTGCAACAATCCAGTGGGTCTTTGATGTCCTGCCTTGACTCGCTGACATATATCACACTTGGCGATATAGCTTCCGATTTCTCTCTTCATCTTATGCCACCAAAATTGCTCTTTCAAATCTTGATACATCTTAGTTCCTCCGGGATGGATAGAATAAAGAGTATCATGAGCCTCCTTCAAGATAACTTCTTTTAACTCAGAATCTAATGGTACACAAAGGCGTCCTTTGTACCACAAAACTCCTTCTTCGTCCTCGGTGAATCCGGGTACTTTGCCTGTACCGATACGACGTTTAATTCCGTCGATACTAGCATTTCCTTTCTGCGCCTCCTTAATCTGACTGATCAAAGTGGGCTAAAGTTCTATGCTAGCCAAAAATCCTTCACTTACTAATTCTATTCGAAAATCTTCCATCTCTTTGTGCAAACTTGGTTGCTCCTTCAAAATCATGGAGTTCAAGCGGCACGGCAATCTGCTAAGGGCATCGGCTACTACGTTGGATTTTCTAGGGTGATAGTGAATGTCCAGGTCGTAATCCTTGATTAACTCAATCCATCTTCTCTGCCTCATATTCATCTCCTTATGAGTGAATATATACTTTAGGCTCTTGTGATCCGAATAAATCTCACAACGGTTTCCCATAAGGTAATGTCTCCATGTCTTTAGGGCTAGAACTACGGCTGCGAGTTCGAGGTCATGGGTTGGGTAATTTTGTTCATGTTGCTTCAATTGTCGCGATAGATAAGATATAACTTTGCCTTCTTGCATTAGCACACATCCGAGACCAAACTTGGATGCGTCACAATACACATCGAAGGGCTTCGTGATATCCGGCATGATCAAGATTGGGGCTGAAATCAATCTCCTTTTGAGTTCTTGAAAACTCGCTTCACACTTGTCTGTCCATTCAAACTTCTGGTCCTTCTTCAGCAATTGGGTCATGGGTCGGGCGATACTAGAGAATCCTTCTACAAATTTGCGGTAATATCCCGCCAATCCGAGAAAATCACGAACTTGGGTTGGAGTGGTTGGGGCTTGCCAATCTTCCACATCTTTCACTTTGGCAGGGTCAACGGCAATTCCTCCGGCTGATACAATGTGACCGAGGAATCCTACTTCCTGTAACCAGAATTCACATTTGCTAAATTTTGCATACAACTGATGCTCTCTAAGGGTTCCAAGAATGGTCCTTAGGTGTAGCTCATGTTCTTCTTCCGATTTGGAATAAATCAGAATGTCATCGATGAAAACAACGACAAACTTATCCAGGAAGTCCATAAAAATCTTATTCATGAGGTTCATGAAATAAGCGGGGGCATTGGTTAATCCAAAAGACATGACTGTATACTCATACAATCCATATCTGGTGGTAAAGGCAGTCTTTGGAATATCCTCTGCACGAATTTTGAGTTGATGATAGCCAGTTCTAAGATCAATCTTAGAAAACACCTGGGCACCGGTCAACTGATCAAACAAATCTTCTATCTTAGGCAAGGGGTACTTGTTCTTGATGGTGACATCATTCAACTTCCGATAATCCGTACACAAACGGTTACCTCCATCCTTCTTGTCCACAAACAAGACAGGTGACCTCCATGGGACGGACTTGGTTGAATCAATCCGATTTCTAACATGGAATCCAACTGCTTCTTCAGTTCTTCTAGTTCTGACGGGTTCATACTATAGGGTCTCTGGGCTATGGGTCCTGTTCCGGGGATTAGTTCGATGATAAACTCGATATCCCTATCTGGGGGCATACCGGGCAAAACATCTGGAAATACATCGGGGTATTCGCAAACTATCCGAACTTGGTCAATGGTAGGCTGGGATAGACTCTTGTTACACTTGAATTGGCGAGGTAAGGTTTCAGATATATGCTCGACTGATACTCCGGCGGTACTGGTCATGGTAATGGCTTTCTTGGCACAGTCAATCATTCCTTTATGTTTGGACATCCAATCCATTCCTAGTACTACTTCCAAACCTTTAGTTCCGAGTACTATTAGGTTAGCATAAAAATCTATGCCATGGATTCGGATAGAGACGGCTTTGCAAATTTGCCTAGCCTTGGTGGTCGATCCGGGAATTTGTACAATCATCACATGCTTCAGTTTGGTTGGTTGAATTTTACTAGTGCAGGCAAATTCTTCGGTGACAAATGAATGTGATGCACCAGAATCAAACAACACTCTTGCAAGTACGGAATTAACAGAAAACATACCCAGCACGACGTCTGGCGCTTCCTGAGCTTCTTCAGCATGCATGAGAAAAAGACGGCCATTGCGGTTGAGTGAATTCCCTGGGGCAAATCTTCTCCCTGGCTGGACACGACGCTGTTGCTGAGCTGGGACATTGCTATTAGGGGCTGTAGCGTTCTTCTTGTTGGGGCACTCGTTGGAATAGTGGCCTTTATTGCCACAGTCATAACAGGTCACTTGTGACTTGTCCTTGGCTGCTACAGGCACATCATTGCTTCCAGTCCTCGGGGCAGTGTTGGGGTTGGCGGTAGCATTGTTGGTGTTGAACTTGGGTGGGGCACGGGTGAAATTGCTAGAATTGTCGGGGTTGTTGTGATTTCCTCCGGGTCTAGGGTTTCCACGGTTGGGATAGGTTGGACGGGTCATAGGGGGTCTGTTGGTTCTTGGGGCAAATCCTGGAGATGGGTTGGGGCGATACTTTGGGGTCTGATGGGTTCCTGGTTGATGCATCATGCGACGCTTGCGGTTCTCATTGGCTTGGTTGATCTTTCCTTCCATCTGGATAGCAGAGTCGACAAGGGCTTCAATATCAGCAAAGGGGATATTGACTAACACTGTCTGCATCTCGTCATGCAGACCATTGAGGAATCTTTCTTTCTTCTTGGCTTCGGTGTCTATCTCGTCCGGGGCATACCTAGCTAATGACAAAAATTTGCCACGGTATTCCACTACAGTCATCCTTCCTTGTTTCAATTCTCTGAACTCGTCTCTCATTCTCTTGATCAAACCTGGCGGCACATGGGTTCTGCTAAACTTGACCTTGAATTCCTCCCAGGTCATCATTTGGCCTCCGGTCATTGCACGAACACTGTTCCACCATGCCCTGGCATCTCCGGCTAGATAATGAGTGGCGAACAAGACTTTCTCGTTGGCTTCTACTCCGGCTACTTCTAAGTTATTTTCCATGGTTTGCAGCCAATCATCAGCGTCTAGGGGTTCTTCCGACTTGGTGAAAACGGGTGGGTTGGTATTTTGGAAATTCTTGAGCTTAGATCCGTGGTTGTCCTGATTTCCATGGCCTTGGTTGTTGTGGGCTAGCTGGGCTATCTGTTGCAGGGTGGCTAGGTTGGCTTGACATTCCGCTCTTTCAGCTTCGCGGTCAGAAGTCAACATTTGCAGGATCTGCAACATCGGGTCCAGGGCTTAACCACTTCCTCCACGTGGCATCTGAAGATTTATATAGATCATGAGAAAAGAGGGAAATTTCTAAGGTTTTGGGTCTATGAAAAGTTTTTAGAGTTTGACTCAAGTTTTCTAGCAACTTGCTTTTTCATTCATTCACTCATAGCACACAGTACAACACACACCACAACAAAGCAAAACAGATGGTTTTAAAAACCATTCTGGGAACTACGATACAGTGGGACCGACTACTACTCACTATGCTAGTGCTCAGTGCTACTACTGCTCGGAGTCTGTGGCTTCATCATCTTCCAAATAATCGATGAAGGTGAAATCATCCTCATCGGTGAAGAAGTCCATGGCCTGATCTTCCAGAAAATCATCGTCATCGCTGAGATAGGAGTAAGAGTCTCCACGAAGATCTTCTCCGGCATTCTCCCTTTCCTCTAACTGCATGTCTCTCTCGTGGATGGTCTCCTCCAGAGATGAGATGCGATGGCGAAGACGGGCAATAATGCGCTCCTTCTTGTCGAGCTGACGGCGGCGAGACTTGCGATCCCTTGCTAGCATGGCGATGGTCTGATCCTTCGTCTTGATGATGGCAGACTTGTGGTTGCAATAGTCACGGCAGTTGTCCAGTTCCTGCTGACGATCATACATCATGAAGCTAAGGTCGTCCAATTGAGTCTTCAGCTCGGGGTGGTATGGGGCTTCCAGTGGTTGACCATTTGCATCACGTATTGGGCAAAACTCAAAGCGAGTGCCCTTGATCTGATTGATGCTCTGCCCACACAGACGGGAAAGAGCTTCCTGCATTGCTCTGGCAAGTCCATCGAGCCAGTTGTTTTCCCTCAAGGTAAACTGAATTCCCTCCGCAGTGGGAGGTTCAATCTTTCCTCGGAGACTTGCAACAACTAGCCACTGTAGATCTTCTCCCCCTTGATCATTGAGCTGAGCTCCGAAGAACTCGGGATGCGGGCGCTCCAGAAGTTCCGAAAGCTGATCCAGATCGCTCTCAAAGATAAGGTCTCCTCCATTCCCGAGTTGGTAAAACTTGCTGTACTTCACGTCCATCTATAAAAATAGAGGATGAGTAGATTAGCAAAGTGATCAAGTGTGTCAAAATTTTATATATTTTGCAAGAGTTTTTGAGGAACATGAAGTTTTATTAAAGAATTAAAGAGGTAAGAATGAGAATAAGTTTTTGTAAATAGTCTTGTTCTTGAGTTTTGAAACTGAGTTTTTGGGTTCAGCGTCCAATCTAACTAGGGTCTCCTATGGTCAGGATGGCTCTGATACCAACTTGTCAACACCCGGATTTTTCAATCCTAGATGCCTGTTATGCCATACATCGCAATCCCAGGATTACCATTTTTGCGAGACATAACAGAATTGGATACCATAGTACTTCATCCATTACAAACGATACATAAGTTCTTACACAAATAGGGATCTCATGATCCAGTCTTTAATACAACATCAAGCAGCGGAATACGTAATAATAACGGTAGCGTAGGCGAAGCTCCATCTTCGGGGTCACAGGCAATGCTGACGATGGGAGATGATCCTAGTTGTCGTAACCTTCCTGGGGTCCGTCCTCCAGGTACTCCTCTTCATAGTCTGGCCATGGGAATAGCCAGGGACAAAGCCATGAGTACTCTTTAAGTAATCGCAAACTAATACTAACAAGTAAAGGGGTTTTTGGATAATAGGACACTAGGCTCTAGGGTTGTTTTGCAAAAGCCAGATTTATCTCTACAACGTTCCAAAGCTGGTCACAATTTTATAACTCCTAAGTGGGATCTTGTATTTCCGGTCACAACTCTGTTGTGGTCAAGCCAAAGTCTCAAGTCGTTTCACAAGTCATTTTGAAAAGTCTGACGGGGGAACAGTATGGCCACTCCAACTGTCCATAACCGCGGACGCGGCTATTCGAATAGTTTGACACTGTGCAGAGATTGTACACTTTCACCACCACATTCGATACATCCGTCAGGAACAAATCCTGAATTTAACATACTCAGTATGCGGATAATCAATCCTAACCTTTCAATTACACTCCCTAGTATAAGCACCTCTCCTGTGAGTTTGGCCTCCCAACCATGACCACTGTCATCTTGGGTACTGCACAGGTGGACAATCTTCACAAGGTAGCCTCAGCTCAGACCTTGGCCGTGAGGGAACTAATACTAAGGTATATAAACTTCCAGTCAAGCCCTACCCAATATTCGGGTATTGTGGTTGTACGATAAAATTGGAATGGTATCGCATCCAGACAACCATCAGTTTTATAAAGGGGCTAAGGCTCATGCCTCAACATTTTCATCACCAGAATCATCAAGTGTTTGGAAACACATGTCCAAAACATTTCAATAGAATGATCCATCATTCCAAGGTTTTCATAACCATTTTTGCACCAAGTATTCCCATCTAAAGTTGATCAAGTTTTATGCTTAGCACTAGCATCTACAGGTGGGGGTAGTACTAATGGGGGGTGGTAACTAGGGGAGTTTCAACTAAGTCCAACCTTATATCTTAGGTTGATATCAAGGTTTCTCGCTTAGGCCAAATTTTATGCTCTTTATGCAACCTTCAGCACAACTGTCTAGTATCTACCAAACTCTTAGGTAGACTCTAAGTAAGCTTTGATAAAGAAATAAAGTAAGAAGCTTGCCATAAAACTAGGATAGGTTTAGCAAGTGGATATGATCACATATGCTTAAGGCATATAATAGTCATATCACAAGTATGGGTTTGTGGCATCAGTAGGGTATCTTGCAAGTATTAGCTTGCATCAATATTAGTATAAGCTTGCATAGATACTAGCTTGCCTTGTGCAGAGCAGTGGTTGAAGTTCTCCTCGGCTTCCTCTTCGTAGTATCCTCCTTCCTCCTCGTATCCTTGGTCGGTACTAGCGTCTACGAATAAATACGAGGTACACAATCACCAAACAATACTTAACTACTTGCAATCATCACACACAAGGGTCCTATAGATGATCTAGCATCATCTCTAACATTACAAGGTTAAGGCTTGGTTTAAGTCTTTTTATTTTAGAAAAGTAATTTCTACTCATTGAAGAACTACTTAAGATTTAATATTCTCCAAACTAAACATGGGATCATGTTGACACATGTCATCACCACATATTGTAGTCCATGGGAATGTGATTTAAAGTGGTGTCACAATTTAATAAGGTTTTACCCTTTTATTTTAATTAATTAAAGTGGCTAGAAATGCTTATGAAGCATTCTTTTATTGCTTGAACAAAATTTCTGCAAGTAACTTATATATATTTTTATATATTCTGAAAGGTATTGTTGAATGTGATTTTTGAGAGTTGGAATCAACTCAAAAGCTTTTATGGTTTAAATTTGAAAAATGTTTGAATGCAGAAAAGCTTCTGCCTTGTTATTTTTGCTATGGGTGATCTACAGATCCAAATGACTTGAATCCAACGGGCTTGGATTAAGCATTCACAGACCTTTCCAACCAAATTGGTTTCATCTAATTTGGTGCATTGAATCGATCTGGGTTGATTTTTGAAGTTGGGTACAGAAGTGTGTTTGAAATTAAAAAGAAAAGGTTTAATTTGAATTGTTGGGCTGCGCGGGAACTTCTAACGGGCCGGCCTACTAAGCGCAGTGCTCCCACGGGCTGCTTAAGTGGGTGTCCCCACTCGTCAGTGACACGGGGCTGGGCGAAGCGGTATGGGGCAACGTGGTTCGTTCGATCTAGTTCTAATCCAACGGCTGAGGGTCATCGTCGACGCGAGACAGCTCCGGCGAGAACGAAACCTAGCGCGGCCAGTGAGGGGTGCTGGGGGCTCACCGGGGTACGGGCGAGGGTCGGCGAGGCGGGCGAACGACAAAGTCGACGACGGCGAACCTCCTGGTACCGGTGGCTTCTCCTGGGGCGGCTCCAATCGCTGGCTCCTTTCTTCTCCGGCAGCGGCAGGCTCCAGTGAAATTCCGGCGAGGTGGTGCTCGCCTTGCTCTGAGAATGGTGTGGCACGGTCAGTGAGGAGAGGGGAGTGAGATGGTGTGAAGAAATCGTGCGGGGGTGGCCTCTATTTATAGTCGAACGAGGGGACCGTCGGGGCGCAAGGTGAGCTCGTCAGAGGCGACGTTACAGGCAGCTAATGGCATGGGCAAGGGTAGGGGACGGTGCTGTGTCTCCTGGCGATGCTCAACGACATGGTCGCGAGGCATGGGGCGGTGTGGTTTGGTCTGGAACGGGCGGTGCTCTGCGCGGAAGAGGCGGCGTCTTTGACGGCGGGCGGTGGCTGTATGGCGCGGGGCGGCAAACAGGGATGTCTGGCGGTCTCCTGGGTCGGTGGTGATCGTGTGTGCGCGCGGTGAGGGCGGCGCTCGGTCTGTGGGTGATGGTCGAGGGTGGCGCTCTGGCGCACGCTCGGCATGGTCTGGGCGTGTCTTGTGCACGTGGTCCAGGGCTTGGCAACGCTCGCGGCTGGGACAGGCAGTGGCGGTGGACGGTGGGCTGCCTCCCAGACATGCTGTTTAGGCTTGCTGCTGCTCCTAGCTTGCTGTCCACATTGGGATGACATGGGGTTGGTCGGCTGTTCACCATTAATGGCAATGGCAAGCTCACAGGGGTGCTAGTGTTGGTCTAACCTTTCTAGATGATCTACTGGATTGTGTGAGAGCTAACTAGGGAACAAGTTAGGCTCAAAACACTGCACACTATAGTGTTTGTGGTTTTGTTTGATTTGTGTCTGCAACCTGTTTGATGAAATGGCCGCATGAAATCAAGTTTTGAATTTTGAAAAGATTTTTGGTGGGTTTGCTAGATTGGTTCTGGTGAGTCTGCAGATGCTTGGGTTTTGAAAGTTGAGCTTGTTTGAGTGGTTTTTGAAAAAGTGGGATCTTCCCATATGAAGAAGATTCAATTTTGAGTTGTCATTTAAACTATGCATTTGAAAGTTTCTGGATGATCACAAAGTGGGCCTTGATACTTTGTTATGAGTACATTCAAGGGGTGCAAAGATCCAGAAAAGTTTCTGTTAGGTTTTGAAAGTTTGAAGACAGCCAAAGTAGGCATGGGAGTTAAATTGGTCAAAATGACCATTCACTCAATATATTTGTTTTGACTTATTTGTCTTTAGGAAAATTGTGGGTAATGTTTTAGATGATGTTTATTTCACCTAAGAAACATTTTACAAGCAATGGATCACACAAACAAGGTGGTTTTTAAAGAAATCAAAATCCATGCATACACATATACATGCATTCATGAATTGATTTAGAAAAGTTTTTGTTAACCCTAAACTTTAGGATTAGTGTATTGATGATCTAAGTTTGATATTTTTGGGATGTTACACACGAGCTAATGCTCTATGTATACTCCTATGTATCCAATCAACAAAGCTACTACTAAAACTAAGCTATTTATACTTCAACTTTCAGGTTGGGTAATCTACTACATAACATCATGTGCAACACTTCATACTTCCACATCCTTTTTCCATTAGGTGAAGCATTTTCTTTCCTAAATGCATTGTGTTGTTAAACCTTCCACTTAACACATCATTATATCTCCAAGGGTTCAAGATAGCAAAGAATAGATTCTATAGGAGAGAAACGACTAAGAAAATAATCCTACCCATAACTATATGAAGCAATCAATGTCACAAACAAGGAAACAATCATAGGCGATCAACACACAATCAAACAATTGTATAATAACCTTACAGGGGTCTAAATATAGTAGTATATAACCACAAAATAGTTTGAAAGCATTGGGAACAATACTAGAGTAAAACATAGCAACATATAAGCACTAAACTAAATCTGTCAAAACAGTACAGCAGGTTTCATGAATTTTTCTGACCAACTTGAACTCTCCAGAAATTTTAGCCAATTTTTGTGCGTGTACTACAGGTAATTACGCTCCAGATCCTATTTTTTTAGATTTTTCTGAGTTACCAATAAAATATGAAATATCGCGCGGTACAACAGATTAGGCAGAAAACTGCAGTAGTAATCCCACGAATTTCAATCAATTCACACCATTAAACTAATTTAAAAATCTCATCACAATTTCATAAACATTAGAGTTCAAAATTAACTGATCCTAAACAAAGCATCACACAAAATAGCTCAATACAACCAAGCAAACAACCTATATTGTCATACCACATAAGTTGATAAGAACAATATGCTAACACGATAGCGATGATCTCCTAAAGAGATAGAACATGGTGGTCTAGACCTAACCAAACTTGATGAGATGTTTATTTATGTCATACTATTTGTTCTTTTACTTATCTAAATCTCATATAGGTATCATAAGAATGGACAACTACAAATTTTGAACAAGAAGAGTGTAACTACCTCGGTGAATTACGCTCCTAGTTACAAGCCTGGATGAGCGGAAATGGTTGAAATAGTACGGTGGGGCCCAAATTCCACTCACAGGTAGACCTTTCGGCCGTCCCAACCATTTCCAAACATCGGGACAAGAACGGGCAGCGTAATCGGCAGGCGAAGGGATCAACTACATACACAAATAAGTATGTATGCAAGCCACCATACAACAGTACATCAGAGCCATTCCATCTAAAAGAAAGAGAAATATTGCAACGCCATACGGCAAGATCCAAATGTCCTAGATAGATATAATAGTTTAGGATATCTCCTCATACATCAAACATCAGAGTATCAGGCGGAAGCGGCAAACAAGATCCGAGTACGGATAAGAAGCAAATCGGCATAAGATGCCCCATAATAAACACATCCCGCCCACAGATCTCACGGATCCCCGTTCCCGGAATCTCTACACCGAATGATCGTTGCCCACATCGTCCGTCTCCTCCACCCAGTATCCATCTCGTGAGTGTACCTGTTCATCTGAATCAAATAATTTATCGTGTGAGACCCTAGGGGTACTCAGCAAGTCTTTATGCCTCTAAAGGGGACACAACCTGGGGTGACGCTATTGCAGCAAAAGATAAACCCTAACAGTTCTATAGAAACTCGCTAACCATCCGCCTAACCAAAGATAGACGGATGTCCGTGAATTAATAACAACAGTTATAAAAGTAATATTAACAGATACATCCTCCTCCTCGCTTACCAACGAGGAAGCGGATGAACAACCCCCCATCCGTTGGCAGTTTTATTATCCATTCCATGAGTGTTGCACTATTTACTAGTCAGTTACTTAGTCAAATTAAAAGCGGTACTTTAGTTATACTTGTCTATGATCGAGAAACTGTGCTCCAAGTCGTCCATAACCGCGGACACGGCTTTCAGAAAGTTTTACCCTGCAGGGGTGCACAAATAGCAACACACACTCAGATCAACCTCGGAAAAACCAAATCAAAACCCAACGAGGCATTCACGACAAAGCAATCACCAGATTCAGAAATATTTCAGGGGGCCACCCCATTAAGTATACCCGCAACAAAGTTAGCTGACTTCGAGACGGACTCAAGGTTTGTGGGGACGGCTGTAAACGACTGGGAACCCGAAAATGTGACTGGGCTTGTCGATACAGCGAAAACGTGTCACGATCCTAAACAGTACAGGTGCTCCTCGCACAATCGTGAATAAAGCAGTAAAGCATGGCATAAGTACAGGATAGTAAATAAAACCTCAAACTAGTTTGTGGCCCCAAGAAATAAGAATGAATCAAGCTCTGGCTCAGGAGGGTCCCATAAGCCTCCCGGATGTGGATAGCGCGAATATTCAAGGAACAGGAATCAAGTACTCGGGGTCCTACGGGACACAAGTGAGCATGAAAAACCAAATAGCAGATATTGCTCACCGGTGCCACTTTCATTAGTTACCCCATTACTACTCAGGTTAAGTTGTTTAGGTACCTCGTTATCCATCAGACTCTCACATACCTTACACATGCTGTTCTACGACTCGCATGGCTCAAACAACTCCTGTAGGAATGGCTCATGGGATGGAGGAACAAGCTTCGGTGGGGTTTAAAAGTAAAGGCTATGCAATACTTGGGATTCAGTTTAATGCAATCGCGACTCAATGATGCAAGAATAAGATAGAGGCAATATGTACTATATGTATGCAAGCATGTGGGAGTGCTTGCCTAGCAGCTCAGTTGAAGCGAGAGAAGGATCTGGGTAGTGCTCCTGGTTTTCTTGATATATCCCCTGCTCAGCGTCTATTCGAAGAAGAACCAAACAAACAAGGGCCAACATAAATAAAGTGCACAAGCATAGGAATTAAAATGCGACAAGCAACAATCATGCCATGATGAATGATGCACAATTTGCATGGCAATAAAGTAACATGGCAAGGGTGAGGTGAGAAAACAATAATAAAACACTTGGTTAATGTATTTAGGCATGTTTTACTCCCATAAACAGTTCTGGTTTTGCAATATTTATGTGATGCATGCTTCAATTCAGATCATGGAATGCATAAACAGAAAGGTCTCGTCGAGCTGATCATTTTAGACATATCATTTGTTAAATTTGGAGTTATAAAACAAAAGTTATTAATTAATTAAGGCAAAGGGCATTTTATTGTAATTTGGAACAACTTGAAAGTTAAAGTGTTCAAAATATATTTTGGATAGCATATTTGAATTCCTCACATTTTTCTGATTTGAAAACATATATTATTTGTATTATTTGGAATTATGAATTTAAATTTATTTTAAAGTCAAAATTAGTCAAATGGAGTCAAAGTCAAAGGTTTGACTAGTTAGAATTAGTTCTGAAAATATTTGACTAAAGATTTGAATTAACATTCAGAAACAAAACATATTTCATATAGGGTTTGAATTCAAATTCCAAACCATTTGAAAGTTATGGATTAGTTTATATTTAAACAGGTTTGAAATTTGAATTTGAATTAATTTGGAAAAGTTTGAATTTGAAACAGACTTACAGAAATTCTTTTCTCACTCACTCAGATCCAGCCCTAGACACTGACGTGTGGGGCCAACGGCTGACTCAGCAGCAGCTGACACAGCGGGGTCTGGGCCGCCTTTTCTCACTAGGGTCCTCCTTAACCCAAGTCAATGACAAGTGGGCCAGGACGCTAGGAGGCCCACTGCGCGCGCGAACGATTCCGGCGGTGACACGTGGTCGGTCCAAGGAGTGCGGGTTGAGGGTCAAAGAATCCTATGGGCCTATTTAGAAAAGCTTCTCGGAGGTGCAGATGTTAACTGACGAAACTGAACTTTGCAAAAAAAATAGCTAGCTGATCCAATGTTTGAATGACGATGGCGAGCAATATACTACGAATTTCGCCATGATGAAAAAAATGAAAGATGAAGAGGGTTGATAGGGCTACAACTTTCGTTCAGGGAGAAACTACGGGGGTGGGCTATGCTGGCCGGGCTTCGACGAGGAACAGAGGCCAGGGGGGAAAACTGGGGCTGCGGCTGCCCGCCTGCTCACGGTGCGCGGCGCGCGCAGAGCGCTCGATGGAAGGCGGCGGAGTTATGGCGCAGGAGGAAGAAAGGGAACGTGTCTAGGGGGTTAAGAGGCTCACCAGGAGCTCGCCGGCGTGGTCGTCGACGCCGAGGTGGAGGGGATCTGGCGGCGGGCTCGCGACCGTGGAGCTCGGTTCCTCCCGGCCATGGCGACGGCGACGGCTTCCTAGGGCTTCCCAGACGCTCCCTCTGGTGCTGGTCGACGAAGGGGATGCAGGAGAGCCTCCTGGACATCTGGGCCCTGCCTTGCACAGCTCGAGACGCCTCCTCTTGCTGCTGGCCGAAGTTAGGGTTTAGGAGGAGGAGATGGCCATGGTGGCTTGGGAGGAAGAAGGGAAAGGGGTGAGGGGCTTGAGCGCCTCCTGGATGGGATCTGGGAGGAGTTCTGGGTGGTTGGGGTTGAAGATAAGAGAGAGGGAGGATCACATTGGGTGGTGGTGGTTTTTGCAAAAGGTGAGGAGGGGGGAGCTCGGGTGGTCTCTCTTTCCCTCTCTTTTCTGTCTTGTAGCCGAGAGAGGGCTGGGGAGGGACCAAGGGAGGTGGCGTGGAGGAGCTGCCTGGTAGGAAGAGAGGGGAAGCCGAGAGAGAGGGGGAGGGGAGCTAGGGTTAGCTTAGATGAGGTGCTCGGGTTAGGGTTTGGCTAGGAGGAGGGGTAGATCATGTGGGGTCGAGCTAGGTAGAGAGAGGGGGTGAGAGAGGTGTAGATATAGGATTTGATCAAAAAGTTGAACCAACAAGCAAGTGCAAAAGAATTGGAATAAAAGGGAGGTCACTAGTGGCAATTATATCACATGTGAATAGGGCTAATATTACATGTAGAACTAGATTTGATTAAAAGATATGCCACATGCACATATGAATATTGAGAGAGGCAACTAGAGTTAGGGTTTAGATGAGGTGTTAGGTTTTTAGAGAGAGGATGATGTGGTGGTAGGGTTTTTAGCAAGATCAAACAAGATCAAGCAATATGAGTAGAGAGAGAGAGAGATGGTGGTGAGGGATGGAGATGACCCCAAAAAGAGAAAAAACCAACTTAGACCAAGAGTAAAACAAATGGCTAAAGGTGATGGTACTCTTGCATGGCCCATGCAAATTAATAAATGCCATGTATTATCCTTGTGAAAACAATAATGATGCTACGGCATTATTCTTATGCATTCCCAAGAAGTGGAATCAAGGCCAAGCAAAAGAATTTAGAATTGGATCCACCCAACCCACATGAGCTAGGAATAAAATCCAAAGAAAAGAATTACAAGCTCATGGGTTATTGGAATGGTGGAAGTATAAGGTGGTGTCAAAGAAAGGTGGTGGAGTGGAATAAAAGATATGCCCCCAACTCAACTTGGGCATTCAAACAATATATCAAGAACCAAATACAATATCAAGAGGCAAATACAATTTACAATGCATATGAGATAAGAACCACACAAAAAGGGTTTTATATGATGCTCAAATGCAAGGTGACATGATGACATGAGCATGATATAATGATGATGCAACAATTATATATAGGAAGTAGCATTTATATAGACTAGGCTACTAGCATTGCAATTGTTAGACAATTGGGATGCTACAACTCTCCCCCACTAAACAAGAATCTCGCCCCGAGATTCCTAGGAAAAAGAAAACAACACAAGGAGAGGCGGGTGTTCGAACAAAGGTGACCCTCACGTTCCCAAGTTGATGAACTACGGAATGGTGCGACCACTACACCTTGCAAAACTTGCTAGACTTGTTGCGAGTCTTGCGTTTTGCTTGAGGAACAACGGGTTAGAAGAGTTGAAGGATTGTCGTGATACAAGAAGGATAGGAGGGGCATAGCTCCGGTTTTCCCAAGAATCATGATAAAAGAATATAACCACTTGTGAAAGAAAGGACAAGATGATGTATCATGGATACAGAAAGACACACCGTTAAGATTAAAGATTTACTGATACGAGAGAGGATGAATCTTTATCTCGCCGGAAGAAAAGAGCTAGATTGGAGAGGTTTTGAACCACTATGACAATAGCATCGTATCTTCTCTCGGATTTGAGAAAAGAAGTTCGGAAACAATATTGCCTTCAAACAATAGAGTCCCTTGATAACAACAGAAATATTCAGTTAGACATCGTCGGATTAGATTCTTGTTGCGCCGGTAAGAACCAAGGATCACGCAATTTAGGTGCGCAGATATAACTTCCAGAGATGGATGTGAAACCAGATCATGGTGGAATCCCGAGAAGCAAAGAATATGCAGGAGCTGGAGTTTATTGTAGAGATACTTATTGCTTTCTTTAGCCTTGAGGCTAACGCAATAGATTTGCGGCTGATGGCATCAACCATAATTGGCTTTACCACAGAAAAATAATTGATGAAACAAAGAGAGAGATAGTTTCCTTTAATCTTGTTTGGGGATATCGAGCATCGGTAGAAAGACGAGGATAGAAAAAGGTTTGCGTTTGTTCCCACCAGATAATTGAGGATTTTGCTCCGTGTAGAAAGGGTGAGATCACCAACAAGAGATTATTGATTACTTTCTTCAAAAGAGCACTCCGGAAAAACAAGGACAGAAGTAAAAGTATCAAGGGATAAAGGCCACTTCTAACTTCCGTGGAATGAGTGAAATCACATTAATTCACCAATTCAATGTACAAGAGCGAATGATAAGAGTAGTGGTATGGTAGCTACTCCATCCCGCACTCAAAGCATTACTCCGCACATGAATAAGAAAATCATGCAACCCAACTACCGAAACAGACTGACGGTGTTGGCAAAAACTCATAGAACTCCGTTAGAAAACAAGGATAGATGCAAACGATTCACCGGATCCAAGATAGATAAGGGTGATGATGTTGTCGTCATGTCGGAAGTACCAAGCCACCGGAAAGATATAAAGGAAGATCACGGAGACAACTGCAAAATTTCACAGATATAGAAAAAGATGGCACCACTTGAACAGAAGGAATACAAGATCTGGAAGGTCTTCATGGCCTCCGGTGGATTGATCATAGAAGATAGAACGAGAGGGTTTCAAAAGATCACTTGACGAGACTGAGGTGAAAGAACTCCATGTTATTCTTGAAAAGATTGAGAGAGACTTAGCAGTCTTGAGGAAATCTTCAGCGGAACGACGATGATAACTTGCCAACAAGGAACAACTCCGGATTGGTTGAAGATGGAGGATGGAATTAACAATGGACTTGCTGATTCCATAGTTGAAGTAATGTATTTAGCAGAAGGACGTGGTCGAGATATGTGACTTCAAAAAGTCAGAATTCTCACTTTGAGACTTTGCACACAGGAAGTGCTCACGAAGCTCGAGAGAAAGAGACACAGATGATCTTCCATGTCCTTCCATAGATATCGAATAGGCAAGCATATTATCAACATATACCACCATGGATTAACAGGATATTCCCAGAATATCAAGTTCCAAAGGCGAGAGAAACGAACAAATGCTCGAACACTTCCTGAGCTCAACGCTCTTTGAAAGATCAACGTTACGAGCACGGGTTCGTGTTGAAGAAGATGCACTGGAAGAATAGATTATCTGGTCCTTCGGAAGAAAAAGAGATGTCACCTGGTTCACATTGTCGATCGGATCACCGGTTACAAAGATAAAGAGATCTTGGATAAGAACCGATGATAGCTCCTACCTTAAGCAAAGCTATCAGAGACGAAAAGATGCAATTCCCTCGTATCCAGGAGAATTGTGCAGATATGGGGTTCAAAAGGATGTGCAGCATGATGGACAGATGATAGACCGCCGTAGTGCTTGGAGAAACTCTGGATTGCCAAAGATGCTTGAATATGCATAGATATGATCACGGTGTACTCAAAATCACAGGAGATAACCGTCACCATTTGGAGGATAGTGGTGATTGCATTTTCCATATTCCACTCTGTCATTCAGATCGATATGACACTTATCATGAGTGGAATATAGCTATGCTGAGAACCAAATTACTATCACCAGCATCGGATCGACACATGTTATGTAATTAGCCCAAGAGAACTGGAGATGAAAAGAAACTCTAGGATTAAGCGCCGGTGACAAAGAATGAGTTAGCATGGACATGCTGATAAAAGGAAGATAGATAATGTTTCACACACGACTGAAAAGGAGTGTGGAAGCACAGATGTATCAAAGAAAAATTTTCCGCATTTTTCGGCATTAAAATACCAATAGATGCGCAAAAACACTTATCAGGTAGCAATTAGCAACTGATGGTTTCACAGAATGTGGAGTTGCTAGAAGGAAGGACACCCTTAAGAAGATGGCACCGGTTAACAAGGAGTCAGATAGATCGCGCCAGTATTCAAAAGCCTGTCAGTATGGAATGTACCAACAGTTGATAACCAAAAGGCCGATTGTGATAACAACTTGGATGCAACAGATAGACAAGGAATTACACAAACACACACACACACACAACCTATGGTACTACGGAAACCCAGAACACGTGAATCCTAGTTTGAATTTTAAGAAGAGGATTGAAAACATTACACTTCCTTACCAGAAAAGGGTGGGTGGGTGGGTAAGAAGAAAAGTGGAAGCAGTCCTACTCTCACGTTTTGTTTTTCCCTACTATACATAACTACCAAAAATATATGCTAGACTGACAACGACCATTTGGCTGAGACCCTGAAGGGCAGGATGGCTCTGATACCAATTGTAACTACCTCGGTGAATTACGCTCCTAGTTACAAGCCTGGATGAGCGGAAATGGTTGAAATAGTACGGTGGGGCCCAAATGCCACTCACAGGTAGACCTTTCGGCCGTCCCAACCATTTCCAAACATCGGGACAAGAACGGGCGGCGTAATCGGCAGGCGAAGGGATCAACTACATACACAAATGAGTATGTATGCAAGCCACCATACAACAGTACATCAGAGCCATTCCATCTAAAAGAAAGAGAAATATTGCAACGCCATACGGCAAGATCCAAATGTCCTAGATAGATATAATAGTTTAGGATATCTCCTCATACATCAAACATCAGAGTATCAGGCGGAAGCGGCAAACAAGATCCGAGTACGGATAAGAAGCAAATCGGCATAAGATGCCCCATAATAAACACATCCCGCCCACAGATCTCACGGATCCCCGTTCCCGGAATCTCTACACCGAATGATCGTTGCCCACATCGTCCGTCTCCTCCACCCAGTATCCATCTCGTGAGTGTACCTGTTCATCTGAATCAAATAATTTATCGTGTGAGACCCTAGGGTTACTCAGCAAGTCTTTATGCCTCTAAAGGGGACACAACCTGGGGTGACACTATTGCAGCAAAAGATAAACCCTAACAGTTCTATAGAAACTCGCTAACAATCCGCCTAACCAAAGATAGACGGATGTCCGTGAATTAATAACAACAGTTATAACAGTAATATTAACAGATCCATCCTCCTCCTCGCTTACCAACGAGGAAGCGGACGAACAACCCCCCATCCGTTGGCAGTTTTATTATCCATTCCATGAGTGTTGCACTATTTACTAGTCAGTTACTTAGTCAAATTAAAAGCGGTACTTTAGTTATACTTGTCCATGATCGAGAAACTGTGCTCCAAGTCATCCATAACCGCGGACACGGCTTTCAGAAAGTTTTACCCTGCAGGGGTGCACAAATAGCAACACACACTCGATCAACCTCGGAAAAACCAAATCAAAACCCAACGAGGCATTCACGACAAAGCAATCACCAGATTCAGAAATATTTCAGGGGGCCACCCCATTAAGTATACCCGCAACAAAGTTAGCTGACTTCGAGACGGACTCAAGGTTTGTGGGGACGGCTGTAACGACTGGGAACCCAAAAATGTGACTGGGCTTGTCGATACAGCGAAAACGTGTCACGATCCTAAACAGTACAGGTGCTCCTCGCACAATCGTAAATAAAGCAGTAAAGCATGGCATAAGTACATGATAGTAAATAAAACCTCAAACTAGTTTGTGGCCCCAAGAAATAAGAATGAATCAAGCTCTGGCTCAGGGGGGTCCCATAAGCCTCCCGGATGTGGATAGCGCGAATATTCAAGGAACAGGAATCAAGTACTCGGGGTCCTATGGGACACAAGTGAGCATGAAAAACCAAATAGCAGATATTGCTCACCGGTGCCACTTTCATTAGTTATCCCATTACTACTCAGGTTAAGTTGTTTAGGTACCTCGTTATCCATCAGACTCTCAAATACCTTACACATGCTGTTCTACGACTCGCATGGCTCAAACAACTCCTGTAGGAATGGCTCATGGGATGGAGGAACAAGCTTCGGTGGGGTTTAAAAGTAAAGGCTATGCAATACTTGGGATTCAGTTTAATGCAATTGCGACTCAATGATGCAAGAATAAGGTAGAGGCAATAGGTACTATATGTATGCAAGCATGTGGGAGTGCTTGCCTGGCAGCTCAGTTGAAGCGAGAGAAGGATCTGGGTAGTGCTCCTGGTTTTCTTGATATATCCCCTGCTCAGCGTCTATTCGAAGAAGAACCAAACAAACAAGGGCCAACATAAATAAAGTGCACAAGCATAGGAATTAAAATGCGACAAGCAACAATCATGCCATGATGAATGATGCACAATTTGCATGGCAATAAAGTAACATGGCAAGGGTGAGGTGAGAAAACAATAATAAAACACTTGGTTAATGTATTTAGGCATGTTTTACTCCCATAAACAGTTCTGGTTTTGCAATATTTATGTGATGCATGCTTCAATTCAGATCATGGAATGCATAAACAGAAAGGTCTCGTCGAGCTGATCATTTTAGACATATCATTTGTTAAATTTGGAGTTATAAAACAAAAGTTATTAATTAATTAAGGCAAAGGGCATTTTATTGTAATTTGGAACAACTTGAAAGTTAAAGTGTTCAAAATATATTTTGGATAGCATATTTGAATTCCTCACATTTTTCTGATTTGAAAACATATATTATTTGTATTATTTGGAATTATGAATTTAAATTTATTTTAAAGTCAAAATTAGTCAAATGGAGTCAAAGTCAAAGGTTTGACTAGTTAGAATTAGTTCTGAACATATTTGACTAAAGATTTGAATTAACATTCAAAAACAAAACATATTTCATATAGGGTTTGAATTCAAATTCCAAACCATTTGAAAGTTATGGATTAGTTTATATTTAAACAGGTTTGAAATTTGAATTTGAAGTAATTTGGAAAAGTTTGAATTTGAAATAGACTTACAGAAATTCTTTTCTCACTCACTCAGATCCAGCCCTAGACACTGACGTGTGGGGCCAACGGCTGACTCAGCAGCAGCTGACACGGCGGGGTCTGGGCCGGCTTTTCTCACTAGGGTCCTCCTTAACCCAAGTCAATGACAAGTGGGCCAGGACGCTGGGAGGCCCACTGCGCGCGCGAACGATTCCGGCGGTGACACGTGGTCGGTCCAAGGAGTGCGGGTTGAGGGTCAAAGAATCCTAGGGGCCTATTTAGAAAAGCTTCTCGGAGGTGCAGATGTTAACTGACGAAACTGAACTTTGCAAAAAAAATGGCTAGCTGATCCAATGTTTGAATGAAGATGGCGAGCAATATACTACGAATTTCGCCATGATGCAAAAAATGAAAGATGAAGAGGGTTGATAGGGCTACAACTTTCGTTCAGGGAGAAACTACGGGGGTGGGCTGTGCTGGCCGGGCATCGACGAGGAACAGAGGCCAGGGGGGGAAACTGGGGCTGCGGCTGCCCGCCTGCGCACGGTGCGCGGCGCGCGCAGAGCGCTCGACGGAAGGCGGCGGAGTTACGGCGCAGGAGGAAGAAAGGGAACATGTCTAGGGGGTTAAGAGGCTCACCAGGAGCTCGCCGGCGTGGTCGTCGACGCTGAGGTGGAGGGGATCTGGCGGCGGGCTCGCGATCGTGGAGCTCGGTTCCTCCCGGCCATGGCGACGGCGACGGCTTCCTGGGGCTTCCCAGACGCTCCCTCTGGTGCTGGTCGACGAAGGGGATGCAGGGGAGCCTCCTGGACATCTGGGCCCTGCCTTGCACAGCTCGAGACGCCTCCTCTTGCTGCTGGCCGAAGTTAGGGTTTAGGAGGAGGAGATGGCCATGGTGGCTTGGGAGGAAGAAGGGAAAGGGGTGAGGGGCTTGAGCGCCTCCTGGATGGGATCTGGGAGGAGTTCTGGGTGGTTGGGGTTGAAGATAAGAGAGAGGGAGGATCACATGGGGTGGTGGTGGCTTTTGCAAAGGTGAGGAGGGGGGTGATCGGGTGGTCTCTCTTTCCCTCTCTTTTCTGTCTTGTAGCCGAGAGAGGGCTGGGGAGGGACCAAGGGAGGTGGCGTGGAGGAGCTGCCTGGTAGGAAGAGAGGGGAAGCCGAGAGAGAGGGGGAGGGGAGCTAGGGTTAGCTTAGATGAGGTGCTCGGGTTAGGGTTTGGCTAGGAGGAGGGGTAGATCATGTGGGGTCGAGCTAGGTAGAGAGAGGGGGTGAGAGAGGTGTAGATATAGGATTTGATCAAAAAGTTGAACCAACAAGCAAGTGCAAAAGAATTTGAATAAAAGGGAGGTCACTAGTGGCAATGATATCACATGTGAATAGGGCTAATATTACATGTAGAACTAGATTTGATTAAAAGATATGCCACATGCACATATGAATATTGAGAGAGGCAACTAGAGTTAGGGTTTAGATGAGGTGTTAGGTTTTTAGAGAGAGGATGATGTGGTGGTAGGGTTTTTAGCAAGATGAAACAAGATCAAGCAATAGGAGTAGAGAGAGAGAGAGATGGTGGTGAGGGATGGAGATGACCCCAAAAAGAGAAAAAACCAACTTAAACCAAGAGTAAAACAAATGGCTAAAGGTGATGGTACTCTTGCATGGCCCATGCAAATTAATAAATGCCATGTATTATCCTTGTGAAAACAATAATGATGCTACGGCATTATTCTTATGCATTCCCAAGAAGTGGAATCAAGGCCAAGCAAAAGAATTTAGAATTGGATCCACCCAACCCACATGAGCTAGGAATAAAATCCAAAGAAAAGAATTACAAGCTCATGGGTTATTGGAATGGTGGAAGTATAAGTTGGTGTCAAAGAAAGGTGGTGGAGTGGAATAAAAGATATGCCCCCAACTCAACTTGGGTATTCAAACAATATATCAAGAACCAAATACAATATAAAGAGGCAAATACAATTTACAATGCATATGAGAGAAGAACCACACAAAAAGGGTTTTATATGATGCTCAAATGCAAGGTGACATGATGACATGAGCATGATATAATGATGATGCAACATCTATATATAGGAAGTAGCATTTATATAGACTAGGCTAGTAGCATTGCAATTGTTAGACAATTGGGATGCTACAAAGAGGTTATAGAAAAGATAGACAAGGAATATAAGAACTCTAATAAGTATAAAATATGATAGTTCTCCTAATAGAGGCCTTCTATTTTTAATCCATTTCTAAGGTCACGATCCTACAGTCAACACATAGCTCTGTTACCATCTTGTAACACCCTCGCCTAATAAGGCTGAGTTCATGTGTATAGTGCTAATCCCTGGATCGGTTCACTGGCACACAGTACAAAATGATACCAAATATAACTATGCATCATAAATACAACGAATATGATCCAGAATTTACATTATTCATTCAAGTACACAGCGGAAAACGAATACAAGGTAGATCTCCATCCTTCAAATGTGCCATAGGCGAACAATTGTTGAGTGGAGTCTCGCGACCTATGAACGATCACTCAGATACGATATAACCTGCAACATGAAACGTTGCAGCCACGAATGGTCAATACATTGAATGTATGGCAAGTAGACTAAAGTGGTTAACAACAGATCTATCAACTACATGCTTATTTGGCCAAGTGTAGTTCAGGCTCATTTGCATAAAGCAATAGTTTTATCCTAACATTTGTAACAAATTAGTTTTCCAATACGATAAATAGGACACTCTGGTTCACTCCTAGGTGATCCTACCCAATTATGTTTACCCAACAAGTTTTAAGTAATTAATAAATAAGGATGAGTGAGAAATATCATAGCATCAGTATCAGGTCGCTCAAATTGTCCATAACCGGGGACACGGCTAAGCACTTAGTTTATACACCCTACAGGGGTTAGTACACTTTACCCATGTGACTTGGCCAGCCCAGCTCGTACCACCACTCTCATATTGGGTGATGATAGGGAGAAGTCCAAGAAGGAACCGTTCGGGAAGTAGCTCCCCAATCCCGACGCGCACCGGTCCAACCTACACTATCTACATCTCTGGATACGCGGGTTCGAGTTACCACAACCTACTGAGTTCAACCAACCGCCCATTTCATTATTGGCACATGGTTGCACACGAAAGCTTCCAAACAAAGAAACCAATCATTTCTCAGTGTCCTGGGTGCCTTTCCGCAATGATACCACCAAAAATTATCAATCCCATCATACCCAGGAGATTCATTGATTAAGTTGTTTTAGTTTTCGCAAACCAACATATTTAGAATCAACATCAGTGATGTAACCCAGCCCTCGTTCATCATAGCATGGCTAAGCACATCTACCAACGGTGGTTCATATACAGGAAAACCCTACCACATAATAGGACATAGCATAGCATATACACATCAATTCCTATAGATGCAATTCTACAAAAGCATCTACAATGCATAGGAAAACAATAGGACATTTATGACCAAGATAGCACCACTTGCCTTTGTTGTAGATGTAGTCGATTAGATAATCCTCACAATTATAATGGCCTCTTTCGCAATAACCACAATACTTGCAATCATAGTAGTTGCAATCACAGTAGTTGCACTCCTCGCAATCTAACATTTGAAGCAAACACAACAAACACACCATTCAAAACATTGCAAACATGCAATAGTGCAACATTACAAGAAAACAATGATGAACAGATGTATGCATGACGATTTAATGAGTCACAATGGTTGCATTTAGTGTTCTGAACATAATTAGATTACATGATGCACGTGGAAAGTCATTTAATGCACTAAAGCTTTTATTACTAAAGTTGTATCGATTTAATATGGTCATCTTGTAACACCCTCACCTGATAAGGCTGAGTTCGTGTGTATAGTGCCAATCCCTGGATCGGTTCACTGGCACACACAGTACAAAATGATACCAAATATAAATGTGCATCATAAATACAACGAATATGATCCAAAATTTACATTATTTATTCAAGTACACAGCGGAAAACGAATACAAGGTAGATCTCCATCCTTCAAATGTGCCACAGGCGAACAATTGTTGAGTGGAGTCTCGCGACATATGAACGATCACTCAGATACGATATAACCTGCAACATGAAACGTTGCAGCCACGAATGATCAATACATTGAATGTATGGCAAGTAGACTAAAGTGGTTAACAATAGATCTATCAACTACATGCTTATTTGGCCAAGTGTAGTTCAGGCTCATTTGCATAAAGCAATAGATTTATCCTAACATTTGCAACAAATTAGTTTTCCAATATGATAAATAGGACACTCCGGTTCACTCCCAGGTGGTCCTACCCAATTATGTTTACCCAACAAGTTTTAAGTAATTAAGAAATAAGGATGAGTGAGAAATATCATAGCATCAGTATCAGGTCGCTCAAATTGTCCATAACCGGGGACACGACTAAGCACTTAGTTTATAAACCCTGCAGGGGTTAGTACACTTTACCCATGTGACTTGGCCAGCCCAGCTCATACCACCACTCTCATATTGGGTGATGATAGGGAGAAGTCCAAGAAGGAACCGTTCGGGAAGTAGCTCCCCAATCCCGACGCGCACCGGTCCAACCTACACTATCTACATCTCTGGATACGCGGGTTCGAGTTACCACAACCTACTGAGTTCAACCAACCGCCCATTTCATTATTGGCACATGGTTGCACACGAAATCTTCCAAACAAAGAAACCAATCATTTCTCAGTGTCCTGGGTGCCTTTCCGCAATGATACCACCAAAAATTATCAATCCCATCACACCCAGGAGATTCATTGATTAAGTTGTTTTAGTTTTCGCAAACCAACATATTTAGAATCAACATCAGTGATGTAACCCAGCCCTCGTTCATCATAGCATGGCTAAGCACATCTACCAACGGTGGTTCATCTACAGGAAAACCCTACCACATAATAGGACATAGCATAGCATATACACATCAATTCCTACAGATGCAATTCTACAAAAGCATCTACAATGCATAGGAAAACAATTGGACATTTATGACCAAGATAGCACCACTTGCCTTTGTTGTAGATGTAGTCGATTAGATAATCCTCACAATTATAATGGCCTCTTTCGCAATAACCACAATACTTGCAATCATAGTAGTTTCAATCACAGTAGTTGCACTCCTCGCAATCTAACGTTTGAAGCAAACACAACAAACACACCATTCAAAACATTGCAAACATGCAATAGTGCAACATTACAAGAAAACAATGATGAACAGATGCATGCATGACGATTTAATGAGTCACAATGGTTGCATTTAGTGTTCTGAACATAATTAGATTACATGAGGCACGTGGAAAGTCATTTAATACACTAAAGCTTTTATTACTAAAGTTGTATCGATTTAATATGGTGTATACCACTTTAATTGAACTAAATATGTTTATGTCGTATTAAATTGTGAACTAGATGCTACTGGATAGGTAATGCAATTTAGAGACAGTGGCAATTTGAATCACCTAAAAAGGAGTTATAGATATTTTCCTATGATTAAAACACTATTTCAATGGGTTCAAATATTTCTGTATGAATTTCTGTTTTAACAGTACCAAATAATTTTTCAGGCAATTTCTCAGTATAGATATTGTCAATACAAAACCTTAGCACTTGGATTCACCCTAATCGGAGTTACAGATCTTTTTGTATGATTTATGTAGTGTTTAATGGGTTTTAAATGATTCATATAGTTTCTGTTGTCTAAAAATCAAACTAAAATTATATCTGTAATCTCCACGGATTGTGATTTCAGGGACATATTATTTGTAATTTTCCGAATAGTATTTATTTTCTTATGAATTTATTACTCTAAATAAGACATTAAACCATTTAAATCTTCACGGAAAAACCTTACGGTCAAAGGCTGAACTAATTGCATATTGATGTTCTACATGGAACAACTTTCCATCGGTATATCATTTATATTTCTGTGACAAGCAATTAATTTACTATGAATTTAATGATTTCTAAAGCCATTAAAACTAATTAAATTGCTACAGGTTAAATAATCCGCAAAGGCTAGATCCAACCAGATATTATTATTGTACATTATAGTAGCTTCAATTTGATATATTGTTCATATTTTTCGGAGTTACAGATAATTTTCTATGAATTTATTAACCTAAAAGACCATTAAAACTAATTAAATTACTGCAGTAACTACGTACAGTAAAAGTTGGATCTATTCTAATAAGATTATTCTACGTAAAATTATCTTCAATTTGATATATTATACGCAATTTTTGGACGTGGTATGAATTTCTAATGAATTTTACAAGTTAGATCTATAATATGCAATTTTAAATTCGAACGGAATATTCCAGGGAATATTCCGCTGACTGGACAGGTTGACTTTGCATGCTGACTGGGACTAGATGTTGACCTTACGATGACGTGGCGTTGATGAGGAAGATGACCGGGATGACGACATGGCACGCACTGGTTTGATTGGATCTCGACCGTCTGGATAGGATCCGGTGGCTAGAAGAAGAGATTGACCCGATTTTGGCTCAGAATAGACAAGAAATAGATCTGTGTTAGAGAGACAAATCCGTAGGTCAAATCGAAAAACTCAGAACATGAAAGTTGTGTGGAATCATTTTTCCTACCTTCTGACCAAAGGAATTTGCATTTGAAGAAACGAGCGCGAGTACATCTTGGATTTACACCGTAAGATCTGAAATATTGCGATACGAAATTCTCCGGCTGTGGTGGATGAAAAGAGGTGAGGTTTGTCCGGATTGAAAGATTTTGATGATTCCTACAACTTTCGTTTTTTGACCGAAGGCAAACGATGAAGTCTAGATGGGTTAAAAAGCGAAATAAGATTCGGGCATGTGTAGATTCGGGATTTCGAGGAAATAAACTCATACAGCTGTGGCTCCACGAGTTTATATGGAGGTTTGGGACGGTGGGGAGATAGGTATTGGAGTAGGGAACAAGTAGAAACAAACGGAAGTCGATTCGGAGTTGTAGATAAAAAGTTATAAGAGTTTGAGTAGAGATAGGTATAGAAAATCAGTTTTCGCACGCTTTTTAAAGCAGTGGGATCGATCCTTGCTTCATGTACTGGCTCGGTCGGCTGGCTCGGTCCGGTCCGGGTGGGCCGGCCCGTTAGAATTTTTTTCTTTTTTTCTTTTTTTTCTTCTATTTACTTGTTTCTCTCATATCTTTTGCATACGACCTCCAAATGACATGATTCTTGTTTCTAAATTTTTCTAAAATCGAATAGTCATTATAGGATCAAATTTGTAATCTTTTTACTAGTTTGGAAGTAGTGTATTTATAAATCCTTGTATATTCCATTTTATTTATATCTTTATGTGTTTGTATTTGTTCCATAACTTTTTCATACTAGCTCCAAATGAGCTCAATTTTGTTTCTAAAATTTTGTAATATTAATTGGATCTTTTTAGGCTATAATTTAGCAATAATCGTTGTCTTAGCAATAGTGGGTTTTATAAAGTCAATTTAATTCCTTTAGGAACATTTGGGCAAATCAACTATAGGATTTAGATACCAGGATTTGGATTCAGTTTGTGAGATCTTTGCATGGATGTAATGAAATGCTTATGAATGCTTCATGATTTTCATTTTGAAATCTTGCACACCAATTCTACAATCCATAATCAATCCATGCCCTTTTGCCTATATGGCTATTTAGGTCATAACAAAAGAATATAAGATTTTGAATTCAAGGTTGAGAGGATTTTCTATTCAAAAAGTTTCTTCTCATTGAGAATTTTCAACATAGTCAAACAATCAATCAAACTTATTTATTTATTTCACATTCCAAAATTAGGAGAATTTTGGGATGTGACATTTTATCCCCAAAATCATTTTTGAACATTTTTTACAATCTAAACAAGCATACAAATGTTTCTGCAAAAACAAACATTTTAACAGAAGCTTTTTGCTAAACAAAGTGCATGGTTGGCTAGGGCTTGCTCCACTTATTCCATTGATATAAAGTTTGCAAATTTTGGACGTGTGGAACTAAAGTTATGGAATTTACAAAATTGGAAATCTAATAGTTCAATTCTGTTCTAATTCAACTAAACAGAGACACATGGCGTGTTTCTATTCGCTGATACCGCTTCGTCTGGATCACGTGCTGTAGGCCGTAGGATTTAAGTCATAACGCATGGCTCAGATCACACGTACCGGTTCGGTTTAAGTCAATGTATCGCGTCCACTGGATCACGATCTAACGGCTTAGATGAGTTTGACCATAAGCTGGCGGCGCCGGCGGCGACGACTGGCGGCGCACGCTCTGTCCGAGGTGGTCTGGCCGTTCTAGGAAGTGAGAGAAGAGGAGGAGAGGCTCACCGTGATCTCAAGGACGTGGGGAAGCTCGATGTGCTGGTTTTAGACGAAGGGGCGTTCGCATGTGCTGGGGATTGCTCGCCGGAGTTGCTGTGGGCGGCGGGTGCCTCTGGAGGTTGTCGGGGATGGAGTTGCAGGTCGCGCCGAGGAAAGTGGAAGGAAGCATTAGATGCGTACGAGTATGGGGAGTAAGGGTGTGTCATTGGGAGGGCTCGGGGAGGTCTGGCTTACCAGGGAGGTTTCGCCGGAGTAGACGCGTCGTCGGTGATGCTCAGATGTTGACGAAGCCGAGCGTCTAGAGTGGTCGCGGCCAAGCAGTTGACGCTGGGAGGTACGCCAGGCGATGCAGAACAAGTTCGCGTGCAGAGGGAGTTGAAGGGCGGCGAGGTGTGGCCGGAATTTCCCGCGGAGCTCGCCGGAGTCAGAGGTGGTGTGGCTCCGAATTGGAACAGCCCTGAGGCAGAGAGGGTCGGGCGAGAGAGGGGAAAGATAGAGGAGATGCTGGCGTTTAATCAGGCGTGGTCACTGGCGGGTTTAAACCATTCATCAACGCGAATTCAAGGAGATTAAACGCGGCAGTAAACGGCGAGGAATGGTCGACGCGGTGGAGACGATGAACAGGAGGGGTGGGGTCGGCTGGTCAGCGAGAGTGTGAGAGGGAAGGAGGGGCCACCGGTCAGTTGCTCTGCGGGTGAGACTTTAAGTGAAAAACGTTTCGCAGAGGGGGAGAGAGACTGGGCTGGTACTGGGCTTATTGGGCTGGCCGACTAGGCTGCTGTCCACTTCTATTTTTTTCTTTCCTTATTAATTTTCCTTTTTATGATTCTATTTTCTGTTTTGAAATTCAAACAACCAATCCAACATTCAAATCAATTCAAACATTCACCACACTTGTATTGGGTTTTGGTTCTGTTTATCAACATAAACCAAAGTCTCAAAATAAAATAATATTTTTATTTTAGGGTCCATTATTTAGTTAAATAAATAGACCTTGTTTATTAAATTAAATAGATTTTGATTTATTCAAAACTCCATTTTGATATCTAAATATTTTCAAAACCAAATCAGTAGGTTTTATTTGAAAATATAGAATACTTGGAAACTTGTTTAAAATAAAACAACAAGTTTTTATTTTAGGGTCCATTAATAATTAAATAAAATGGACCTTAGTTATTAAATCAAATAGGATTTGTTTTATTAAAATCTTTATTTTGAAATCTAAAATAACACCCAAACACTTCAGTAGGTTTTATTTGAGAATATAAAATACTTGGAAAACTTATTTAAAATAAATAAATAAGTTTTAGTGTTTATTTAAAATGGCAAAAGCCTTTACTTAAATAAAATTGGATATTAAATCCTTATTATTTTATTTAAATAAACCTTTACTCTTTTAATCAAAGCAAAACCTTTTGTTTCAAAACCTTGGCCAAGGTTTAATTTGGATCTATAAAATAATCCTTATTTATAAATCTACCTTTTCTTTTCAAAACCAAATCTTTTATTAAAAGATTCAAAATAGTAATTTCAATATTTTTAAGTTTCTTGTTTATTTAACTTTTCAAATCCCTTTAGGATTTTATTTGATCCAAATAGGTTTTGAAAGTTCCCAAATGGATTCAAAAAGTTTCTTCTCACCCTGAAAATCAACAAAGTTTTATTTTATTCATTTATTTTTTCACATTACAAGATTTGGGAAAATCTTGGGATGTGACAACCCCGATGGCGGAAGCCGACCGATAGGGGTATGTCGTTCCACGACCTCAGCAGTATGATCACAGAAATCAGATCTACCATTCCACGAGTATAGTTGATCAAATCAACTTCGTACAAAACCGATCTATCTCATAGATCGACCACCAAACAACACATAGATCTCATCTACAGCCAACCACATATCACATATGCGAGATCTCGAGCCTAAAACCAGAAGCTATCGCTTTGATACCACTATTGGGCCACGCGGAGATAAAACAAAAAATTTCCTCTAACGTGGTGATCCAAAGATCTAGCTGAGGTAGAAAGCCATGTGTTTTACCACTAGACGCGCGGTTGCGGATTACTGATGAAGCGTGTCAGTTGATGCAGTGCAGTCCCCACGATCCGATCGTCCTGGTGCTGATCGCACAACACCTCTGCTGGTATCCACACGTACAAGGAGGAGCACCGGCAGCGAACTGCTAGGTTCGTTACGGCGGCAGGACTGCTGTGGAGCTAGGGTTTCCAACACATGGAATGACCTAACCGAACAACGATTAACCTCTCTGGGTTACGGTGCTCCACTATATATAGGGACTGAACGTGGGCTCTGCTCGCGTGACCTATTCACTAAAGCCCATATAACACTAGTCACCGTGAGTCCAACTCACTAACTCAGTCCTAATCTGGTTTAGGTCCAACCCAACTAGATTATATGTTCAGATCTAATCCGAACTTGCTCCCGCTCTTAAGTGTGTGACCCCGCAGGCTCATGGCTACTTGGACACGATTGGAGTCCGACTCTCAATCGATCAGTCGGTAGCGGCTCCTAGTAGAACGTGCCGACTCCCAAGTACCAAAGAGTCATGACGACTTGCCTTTACAATGCGACTTGCGTCCGAGTCCCTTTTGCCTCATGATATACCTTGTCATACTATAGGCGAATATTTGTCATCCATTAAATAGTCTGACTCTCTTCTCGATCCGAGATAAGTGATTCACCCGACTAACTCTTAGTCGATCGCCTCGGTTAACACTTAATCGAGTCGTGCATGGCCATGCTTTCCGAATCATATCTCACGAGAGGGCCCAGAGAATATCTCTCCAAGAGGAGGGGCAAAATCCCATCTTGGTTATTCACATCACGCAGCTTGATTCTCAGTCGACCCGAACTCTGCCTTTATAACTGCCCAGGTATGGATCAGCGTTTGACAAAACCTAAGTCGGTGATCCTCAACTCGGACTATGCAACAACCTCAGGTCTAAGGATTACATTGATTGAGATATACAAATGACAACTAGTTCGTTGTACCTCCATATGGGTCAATCCGACTCGCTAAACTCTTTAGCCGAATCTGTGTAAGTTGGAATAACATCTCCATGCCCATGACAAGTGGAACCGAGTCATCAAGCCAACTTTCACATTGGTCTAAGTTGTGTGTCCAGCATAACCTCAATGACCAAGATATTTAGTACAAACAACATGAATGCATAGTTCCACAACCGAATCACATATTCAATGATACACATCAGATGTTTATACAAGGACTACTTAATATATTTATGAATACAATGGGAAATCTCATCATACATGATTGCCTCTAGGGCATATTTCCAACAGAGAACATTGGGTCCTAGGGGTGACAAGTATGGGACTACAAAAAACACAACCCACTTGGCCTCCCATACAAGCCTTAGCATGTTTATCATTCATCTCTGATCACCTCACCACAACCTACCATACTAGATTCATTCGCACCTCCGGTGCATCACCTGAATAATCAGCATTAGACCACTAAGCATGGCTAAGCTTGACTGAACTGTGGCACTAGCGACGCTCATAAGCCAAAACTTAATTATGCTAGGAGCGGTGGATCAGGTAGTATAGTTCATAAAGGATAACATGCATCAGATATGATTACTCTGTCTACTGATAAAAGACTGTTTGAACCGAATGCATATGACGAGAATGAAATACTTTGTAACCATAGGATTCATATGTATGAGTGGGGTTTCGCTTGCCTTGTCTGTTGTTGGACTGATACTGCTCTTCGGTGGCGTTGACTTCAGCTTCGGGTTCGGTTCCTATTCGCGAGAACCAATCACCAGAAAAGAGAAAGCAACACTCAACACATGGCATGCGCAATGCTCATACAATATGGATGATATGACAAGTTAAATAGTGTTGAATTGAACCCTAAAACATGCTTGGTCACTTTAAAGGGGGTTCCGAAGGTCGAAACCCTAAAACAGGGGGATCATCGAAATCACTTGTGGGGTTCAATTGGTTCTTCTAATTAAACTTGCTATCAAAGTTGATTAACAATGTATGATTATAGCTTAGTTAGATAGGTTTCATTTTTCTCAACATTTTGTATATTATTTGTATTTTTCTGATTTAAAATGAATTAGTTATGAATTTCACAAATTTTAATTCATTTTTTGGAATATTTGAAATAATTTCCAAACTTGGGCCCACATGTCAGACTTTTATTAATTTCAGAAAACATTTACAGAAATGATTAAAACCCTGACAGGCAGGGCCCACCTATCATAAATTTTCCATTTAATAAAATAGTTACAGAAAACATTAAAAGAAATAAAAAGAAATTATGACATCATGATGATGTCATGCTGACATCATGAATGGCTTGCTTGCAGATCGACGATGGAGCTGGCGACTAGGGACGCGCGGGCGCGTTCGAGAGAGGGCGACACAGGCAACCAAAAAGTGGCGGTGCCACTTGCAGGAGGTCACCAGAGAGGGGAGCACGACGACAGTGAGCGGTAGCAGAGGCAGGTGGTCGTCGGGGAGGGTGAACCCGAGCGAGAGGGGTCGAGGGAGAGGGTCCACGAGGACCAGTAGATCACCCTGAGCGCGATGGTGGTGACGGCGACGCCGGGGGCGGTCTGGAACGGCCGAAAATTGATGAAGGAGGCGGTGGCCGGAGCTCGGAATGGTGAAGACGATGGCGACGATTCAGTGCATCTCCGGTCGATTCCTTTGGCAGGAATGGTCAGCGTGGCGAGGCGAAGCCGGCGGCGGTCTTAGATGGCAAGGGGGTGGTCGGGAATGGCAGGGCACGGCGAAGGCCAAGGCTTAGGGTTCCGTCGAGTTTGGGGAAAAGCCACAGAGAGGGCAAGAGGCGACGAGATGGGTATGGGAGAGACAGTGCAGCGCGGCGGTTGTTATCCACGGCTCCAGGGGCGGCGGCGGGCATCGAAGAGCGCAGGAGATTGACGGCGGGCGCGCTGCCAGGCAGCTTCTTGCCGGCGACGGGAAAGAAGAAATGGGAAAAGGACGAAGGGGTATCGGGCCAGGCTGGGCCGGCTTGTGCCCCGGGTGGGCTAGCTACTAGAGGCAGAAAGAGAGAGAGGGAGGTGGGCTCGGCCCAGTTAGAGTAGACAGATGCTTTTTTTATTTCCAGAATTTTTTTTCTATTTCTTTTTTCTGATTTCCCTTTTGTATTTTGAATTCAAATATGTTTTGAATAATTTCAAATTACAGAAACTTTTGTAATATAACTGAAAACACTAAGGGTCCCTTGGTACTGATTAGGCTCCATGCATTTTGTGTTTCTTTCCAAATATTTTCAAATCCAGATGAATGTTTCAAATAGAGAGGGGAGTTAGGGTTTAGGGTTTTGTTTGTTCTTTCTTGATTAAACCAAAGTGCAAATGTTATGCATGCATGCAATTCTTAAACATATCTTATTTATATTACACATGAGGTGGTATGTTACATTGCAGGAGTGGCAGCTAACAAGGAAGTATTGTTTGCTACCCACTATCTGGCGGAGATGCAAGAGCATGGTGGAACAGCGTTCACGCGATGACAGGAGGTCATATGATTACTTGGGAAGAGTTCAAAGTCAAATTCAGTTGAACCCATGTGCCACCGGGTTTGATCAAGAGGATGAGAGATGAATTCAGGGAACTAAAGCAAGGAAGGATGACAGTAGTGGAATACCATGACATATTCTTGTCATTGGCTAGGTATGCACCAGATGAGATAGACACTGAAGCCAAGAAGAAGGAGAGATTCCTAAATGGTCTGCACGATGAGATGCAGACAGTGTTAGTAAATATCCCCTTTGCATATATTGAGCCTTAGTTGACTCTGCCATTCATATGGAAGGAAGGATCAACCAAGCTAATGAGAACCACAAGCGTCGCATGATGCATCAACCAGGAACCCACCATACACCAAAGTATCGCCCCAACCCATCTCCAGGATTTGCCCCAAGAACCAACAGACCCCCGATGAACCGTCCGACCTATCCCAACCGTGGAAACCCAAGGCCCGGAGGAAACCACAACAACCCCGGCAATCCCAGCAATTTCAACCGTGCACCACCTAAGTTCAACAACAACAATTCCGCCACCAACACCAACACTGCCCCAAGGACTGGAAGCAATGTTTTGCCTATTGCAGCAAAGGACAAGTCCCAAGTGACTTGTTATGAATGTGGAACCAAGGGTCAATATTCCAATGAGTGCCCCAAGAAGATTTCCGCAACCCCCAATTCATATGCCCCAGCTCAGCAGCAGCGTCATGTTCACCCTGGAAGAAGGTTTGCCCCAGGGAACTCGCTCAACCGCAACGGTCGTCTCTTTCTCATGCATGCTGAAGAAGCCCAGGAAGCGCCTGATGTCGTGCTTAGTATGTTTTCTGTTAACTCGGTACTTGCAAGAGTGTTGTTTGATTCTGGAGCATCGCACTGATTTGTTACTGAAGAATTTGCATACACTAGTAAGATTCAACCAACCAAATTGAAGCATGTTATGATTGTTCAAATACCTGGTTCAACCACCAAAGCTAGGAAAATTTGCAAAGTTCTCCCTATCTGAATCCATGGCATAGATTTTTATGCTAATCTAATAGTACTCGGAACTAAAGGTTTGGAAGTAGTACTAGGAATGGATTGGATGTCCAAACACAAAGGATTAATTGACTATGCCAAGAAAGCCATAACCATGACTAGTACAGCCGGAATATCAGTCGAGCTTGTATCTGAAACCTTGCCCCGTCAATTCAAGTGCAACAAGAGTATAGCCCAGCCAACCGTTGACCAAATCCGATAGTCTGTGAATACCCCGATGTATTTCCAGATGTTTTTCCCGATATGCCCCCAGATCGGGATATCGAGTTTATCATTGAACTAATCCCTGGAACCGAACCCATAGCCCAGAGACCATATAGTATGAACCCATCGGAACTAGCGGAACTAAAGAAGCAACTGGATGCCATGTTGGAAATTGGACTGATTCAACCAAGTGCGTCACCATGGAGATCACCTATTTTGTTCGTGGACAAGAAAGATTGAGGTAACCGTTTGTATACGGATTATCGGAAGTTCAATGACGTTACCATCAAGAACAGGTACCCACTTCGAAAGATAGAATATCTATTTGACCAGCTGACCGGTGCCAAAGTGTTTTCTAAGATTAATCTTAGAACTAGCTATCATCAACTCAAGATTCACGCAGAGGATATTCCAAAGACTTCCTTTACCACCCGATATGGATTATACGAGTATACTGTCTTTACCACCTTTCCAACCAATGCCCCCGCTTATTTCATGAACCTCATGAATAAGATTTTTATGGACTTCCTGGATAAGTTTGTCGTTGTTTTCATCGATGACATTCTGATTTATTCCAAATCATAAGAAGAACATGAGCTACACCTAAGGACCATTCTTGGAACCCTTACAGAGCATCAGCTGTATGCCAAGTTTAGCAAATGTGAATTCTGGTTACAGGAGGTAGGATTCCTCAGACATATTGTACCAGCCAGAGGAATTGCCGTTGACCCTGCGAAGGTGAAGGATGTTGAAGATTGGCAAGCTCCAACCACTCAAACCCAAGTTCGTGCATTTCTCGGATTAGCGGGATACTACTGCAAGTTCGTAGAAGGATTCTCAAGGATCGCTAGACCCATGACCCAATTGCTGAAGAAGGATAAGAAGTTAGAATGGACAGACAAATGTGAAGCGAGTTTTCAGGAACTCAAGAGGAGATTAATTTCAGCCCCAATCTTGATCATGCCGGATATCACAAAGACCTTTGATGTATATTGTGACGCATCCAAGATCGGTCACGGATGTGTGCTAATGCAAGAAGGCAAAGTTACATCTTATCTATCCCGACAACTAAAGCAGCATGAACAAAATTATCCCACCCATGACCTTGAACTAGAAGCCGTAGTTCTAGCCCTGAAGACATGGAGGCACTACCTTATGGGTAACCGTTGTGAGATTTATTCAGATCACAAGAGCCTGAAGTATATATTCACTCAGAAGGAGCTGAATATGAGGCAGAGAAGATGGATTGAGCAAATCAAGGACTATGATCTGGACATTCACTATCACCCCGGTAAAGCCAATGTGGTTGCAGATTCCCTTAGCATATTGCCGTGCCGCTTGAACTCCATGATTTTGAAGGAGCAACCAAGTTTGCACAAAGAGATGGAAGATTTCCGAATGGAATTAGTGAGTGAAGGATTTTTGGCTAGCATCGAACTTCAACCCACTTTGATCATTAAGATCAAGGAGGCGCAGAGAGGAAATGCTAGTATCGACGGAATCAAACGTCGCATCGGTACAGGCAAAGTACCCGGATTCACCAAAGATGAAGAAGGATTTATGTGGTACAAAGGACGCCTTTGTGTACCAGCAAATTCAGAATTGAAAGAAGTGATTTTGAAAGAATCTCATTATACTCTTTATTCTATCCACCCTGGAGGAACAAAGATGTATCAGGATTTGAAGGAGCAATTTTGGTGGCATAAGATGAAGAGAGAAATAGGAAGCTATATCGCCAAGTGTGATATATGTCAGATAGTCAAGGCGGGACATCAAAGACCGCAGGACTGTAGCAACCATTACAGATTCCGGAATGGAAATGGGATTCCGTTGGAATGGACTTTTTCACCAGATTGCCAACTTCTAGTAAGGGAAATGACTCTATCTGGGTCATAGTGGACAGATTGTCCAAAGTAGCCCATTTCTTACCAGTCAAGAACACATACCAAAGTTCGAAGCTAGCAGAGTTGTACATCGCTAGAATCATCAGTTTGCACAGAGTCCCCAAGAACATTGCATCGGATCGAAGAACCCAGTTTACCTCGAGATTCTGGAAGAAGGTCCAAGAAGGTTCAGGAACCCGACTATATTTCAGCACAGCGTATCGACCTCAAACCGATGGACAAACGGAGTGAGTAAATCAAATACTCGAGGATATGTTGAGAGCATGTGCGCTAGAGTATGGATCTAAATGGAAAGACTGTCTGCCTTTCGCAGAATTTTCATACAACAACAGTTGTCAAGCTAGTGTGCAAATGGCCCCATTTGAATTCATGTATGGAAGGAAGTGTCGCACCCCTTTGAATTGGTCGGAAGTAGGAGAGAGTCAGATTTTCGGACCCGGAATCCTACGAGAAGCAGAAGAGAAAGTTCACAAGATTCGTGAGCACCTCAAGACCGCCTAGTCAAGGCAGAAGAGTTACGCCGACAAGAGACGTCGAGACGTCGCTTTCAATATCGGAGATTTTGTGTATCTCAAAGTGTCGCCTTTGAAGGGAATGCGACGTTTTTAGCTCAAAGGAAAGTTAGCCCCTAGATATATCGGACCTTTCAAAATTCTGAATCATCGAGGAGAAGTATAATATCAATTGGAACTGCCAATGGAGATGTCAGCAGTACACAATGTTTTCCATATATCATTACTTCACAAATGCCTTGAAGTTCCAGAGAAAACTGAAGTTTTCAAGAACATTGATCACCGGACCATAGAGATCAACGATGACCTGACGTATCCCGAAGTACCCATCCATATTTTGGAGGAAGCTTTTAGAACCACCAGCACCCGAAGCATCAAGTTTCTCAAGATTCAATGGAGCAACCACACTGAGGAAGAAGCTACCTGGGAGAGAGAAGATCACATCAGGACGGAGTTTCCCGATCTCTTTAAATCCTAGGTAATATTTTTCTTCTTTTTCAAATCTCAGGACGAGATTTTGTTTTAGGAGGGAAGGTTTGTAACATCCCAAAAATATGAAACAATGATCATCAAACTCTAATCACTAATATTAGGGTTAACAAAAACTTTGATTAATTAAAATCATATGAATGCATGTGTGTATGTGATGATTTCATAAATGCAAGAATGTACTTGTGTGATTAACCTAAATAGTAAGGAAATGGTTCAAAGATGAAAATAACATCATCTAAAACATTTCCAAGATGAAACAAATCAAGAAAAAATAAAAAAACAAATCAAATAAAGAAAATGGTCATTTTTGCCAATCTTGCTCACTAGGTCACTTTGAGTGTTTCTAGTCCAAGATTTCAAATAGAAACTTTTCCAATTCTTTTCACCCCTTGCAAGACCAAGTCAATGTGAAGCAAAGCCCACCTTTAAAACTTGCATATACATTTAGCAACCCCATTCAAATGACAATTCAAAATTGAATATTTAACATATGTGAAGATCACACATTTTCAAAACCCAACCAAACCAGTTCCCCTTGACTAATCCAACTAACCAGAGACTCCCTAGTATGTGCCTAGCAAACCCACCAAGTTTGAATCCAAAATTCAAATTTGAATTTCTTTCGGCCATTTCATTAAACACCTTCTGGGCACAAATCAGATTAAACAACAAACACTATAGTGAGCAGTGTTGTGCCAACCTTGTCCCCTACCTAGCTCTCACTACACTCTCCGTAGATCATCTAACTATTTTAACCAGCTCTAGCTCACTGTAAACTCGACAATGCCATCAATGGTGACCATGGTCGAGCCCATTTGCCAACCCCAACGTCGACAGCAAGCTACAAGCCTAACTAGCCTCGCCAACCTTGTCTAGCAGGCACTCCACCGTCCACCGCCACTCCCTATCCCAGCCCCGAGAGCAGCCATGCCCTGGACCACCCGCCAAGCACGCGCCTGGCCTCTTTGTGTGCGAGCCGAGAGCGCGCCAGTGCGCCACACTCTACCAGCACCCACAGACCGCGCGCCGCCCTTGCCGCTTGCGTGCGTGATCACCATCTCCCCAGCAATCCCGCAGACATGCCCGTTCACCGCCGCGCGACCAGGAGCACCCGTGCACCATTAAAATCGCCGTCAGACCCGCCTAGAGCGTCGACGCGTTCCGACCGATCTGCACCGCCCCACGCCGTTGAGCTTCGCCAGGGAGCACAACACCGCCCCCTATCGTCGCCCATGCCATTAGCCCTCTATGACGTCGACCACGACGAGCTCAGCCCGCGCCCATTGGTCCCCTTCAGCCACTATAAAAGGAGGCCTCCCCCACTCATTTTCTTCACACCAGTTCACTCCCCACCTCCCACTGATCACACCCATTCACTCCCAGAGCAAGGCGAGTACTAGGTGGCCGGAATTTCACCGGAGTTCGCCGCTGCAGAGAAGGAGATGCACCGTCGATTGGAGCTGCCCCATAAGAAGCTCCCGTACCATGAGAACCGCCCTTGTAGACTTCTTTGCCCCCTTTGCCGACCATCGCCTGAGCCCCGGTGAGCCTCCCACGACCCCCATCGGCCGCGCTAGGGTTCTGTCTCGTCGGCGCTGCCCGACGTGGACGATGAACCAGAGCGGTTCAATTAGAGTTAGATCCTACAGTCCTAATCGCCCCATACCGCTTCGCCCCTCATTGTCTCACTGACGAGTGCGGTCGCTACCTTAACCAGCCCGCGCGTGCCTTGTGCGTAGTGGGCCGGCACAGTTAAACATCCCGTGCAACCCACTTATTCAAATTTAGTTTTATTCATTTAATTTCAAACCCAGTTATGTACCTAGATTCAAAACTCAACCCAGCTCGATTCACTGAACCAAAATGCATGAAACCAATTTTGTTAGAAAGGTACTAGAATGCTTAATCCAAGCCCGTTGGATTCAAACCATTTAGATTTGTAGATCACCCATGGTAAAAATAACAAGGCAGAAGCTTTTCAAACATTTTTCAAAATTCAACCATAAGAGCTTTTGAGTTAATTCCAACTCTCAAAAATCACATTTAACCATACCTTTCAGAATATATAAAAACATATAGGTTTACTTACAGAAATAATGATCAAGTAATAAAAGAATGCCACATAGGCATTTCTAGTCACTTTAATTAAATAAAATAAAAAGGTTAAACCTTATTAAATTGTGACACCACTTTAAATCACATTCCCATGTACTGCAATATGTGGGGATGACATGTGTCAACATGATCCCATGTTTGAGTTGGAGAATATTAAATCTGAAGTAGTTTTTCAATGAGTAGAAATTACTTTTCTCAAAATAAAATAAATGGGACAATTGTTTTAATCTTGTAATGTTAGTGATGATGCTAGATCACCTAGTGTGAACCTTTGTGTGATGATTAGAAATAGTTAAGTATTGTTTGGTGATTGTGTACCTTGTATTTATTTATAGACGCTAGTACGAAACAAGGATACGAGGAGGAAGGATGATACTACGAGGAAGAAGCCGAGGAGAACTTCAACCACTGCTCTGCACAAGGCAAGCTATTAACTGAGCAAGCTAACACTTGCAACTTAACAATCTTATACTACTATCCTAGCAAGCTAAACCATGCATGTTTTACTTGCAAGCTTACACCACTTGATACCCAATCCTAGTTTTACTTGCAAGCTTAATACTTTATTTTCTTTATCAAAGCTTTCTCTTAGAGTTTACTTAGTGACTTGTAGATTCTAGAAAGATAACTGAAGGTAGCATAAAGAGCATAAAATTTGGCCTAACTTAGATAATCTTGATGTCATCCTAAGGCATGAGATTGAACTTAGTAAATCCCTGCTGGTTTATTACCCACCATTAGTATTTACCCCCACTTGTAGATGCTAGTGCTAAGCATAAAACTTGATCAACTTTAGATGGGAATACTTGGTGAAAATGGTTATGAAAACCTTAGAATGATGAGTCATTCTACTGAAATGTTTTGACATGTGTTCTTGAACACCAGATGATTTTGATGATGAAAATGTTGAGGCATGAGCCTTAACCCTTTATAAAACTGATGGTTGTCTGGATGCGATACCATTCCAATTTTACCGTACAACCATAATACCCGAAATTTGGGTAGGTCTTGACTGGAAATTTATATACCTTAGTATGGGTTCCCTTGAGGCCAAGGTCTGAGCTGAGGCTACCTTGTTTAGATTGTCCACCTGTGTAGTTCCCAAGATGACAGTTGGTCATGGTTGGGAGGCCAAACTCATAGGAGAGGTGCCTATACTAGGGCGTGTAATTGAAAGGTTAGGATTGATTATCCGCATACTTAGTATGGTGAATTCAGGATTGTTCCTGACGGATGTATCGAATGTTGTGGTGAAAGTGTACAATATCTGCAAAGTATCAAACTATTCGAATAGCCGCGTCCGCGGTTATGGACAGTTGGAGTGGCTATACAGTTCTATCATCAAATGTTTTCAAAATGACTTATGAAAAGATTTATAACTTTGACTTGACCACAACAGAGTTGTGACATGAAATGCAAGTTCCCACTTAGGTGTTATAAAACTTTCAACTAGCTTTCTTTGCTTTTGAACTTAGTAGAGGTAAATCAGGATTTTTGCAAAACAACCCTAGAGCTTAGTATATCCTATTCAAAACCCCTTCACTTGTTAGTATTAGTTTGCGAGTACTTAAAGAGTACTCATGGCTTTGTCCCTGGCTATTCCCGTGACCATACTATGAAGAGGAGTATCAGGATGACGGACCACAGGAAGGTTACGACAACTAGGATCATCTCCCATCGTCAGCATTGCCTGTGACCCTGAAGATGGAGCTTCGCCTACGCTATCGTTACTATTACGTTATTACGCTGCTTGAATTGTATTAAGAACTGGATCATGAGAGCCTTAATTGTGTAAGACCTTATGTATGGTTCATAATGGATGATGTACTATGATATCAAATCTGTTATGTCTCGCAAAAATGGTAATCCTGGGATTGCGATGTATGGCATAACATGCATCTGGGATTAAAAATACGGGTGTTGACAAGTAGTTTAAGTTCTCACCGACTTCTTCCTCGTAGTATCCTCCTTCCTCCTCGTATCCTTGGTCGGTACTAGCGTCTATAAATAAATACGAGGTACACAATCACCAAACAATACTTAACTATTTCTATTTACCACTCAACGTTTTCACTAGATGATATAGGATCATCACAAGCATTACAACCATTAAGGCAAATAGTTTTATTTCCTTTATTTTAGAAAAGTAATTTATACTCATTGAAAAACTACTTAAGATTTATTATTCTCCAACTAAAATATGGGATCATGTTGACACATGTCATCACCACATATTTCAGTACATGGGAATGTGATTTAAAGTGATGTCACAATTTAATAAGGTTTAACCTTTTTATTTTAATTAAATAAAGTGACAACAAATGCCTATGGGGCATTCTTTTATATAGTTTTATATATTCTGAAAGGTATGGTTAAATGTGATTTTTGAGAGTTGGAATCAACTCAAAAGCTTTCATTGTTGAATTTTAAAAAAATGTTTGAATGCAGAAAAGATTTTGCCTTGTTATTTTTACCATGGGTGCTCTACAAATCTAATTGGTTTGAATCCAACGGGCTTGGATTAAGCACTCCAGTACCTTTCTATCAAAATTGGTTTCAAGCATTTTGGTTCAGTGAATCGAGTTGGGTTGATTTTTTAATCTGGGTACAGAATTGAGTTTGAAACTAATAACCTTGATTTGAATTACTGGGTCGCGCGGGAGGTTAACTGGGCCGCCCACTGCACACAGTGTGCGCGGGCTGGTTAAGTGGATGCCCCCACTCGTCAATGAGACAGAGGGGTGTGAAGCGGTATGGGGGGATGTGAACCGCATGATCAAGATCTAATCCTACAGCTCCGGTTCATCGTCCACGTCGGGCAACGCCAGCGAGACAGAACCATAGCGCGGCCAGTGGGGGTCGTGGGAGCTCACCGGGGCTCAGGAGAGGGTCGGCGACTGGGGCGAACGACGAAGTCGATGACGGCGAGCATCCTGGTACCTGCAGCTCCTCTTGGGGCGGCTCCAATCGGCGGCGCCCTTCTCCTCCAGCAGCGACAGACTTCGGCCAAATTTTGGTGATGCGCTGCTCGCCTTACTCCAGGAGTAATTTGGGGTGCTTCTGAGAGAGAGGGGTGTGAAGAATTCATGTTGGGGTGGCCTCTATTTATATATGGAACATATTGTGCACTGCTAATATCTCCTCTGGAAGTTCCAATTGATACGATACTTATCGTCGATGATTTAGAATCTTGAAAGGTCCGATATATCTGGGGGCTAACTTTCCTTTGAGCTAGAAACACGGCATTCGCTTCAAAGGCGACACTTTGAGATACATGAAATCTCCGATATTGAAAGCGAGGTATCGACGTCTCTTGTCGGTGTAACTCTTCTGTCTTGACTGGGCGGTCTTGAGGTGCTCATGAATCTTGTGAACTTTCTCTTCTGCCTCTCGTAGGTTGTCGGGTCTAAAGATCTGACTCCCTCCTACTTCCGCCCAATTCAAAGGGGTACGCCACTTCCTTCCGTACATGAATTCAAATGGGGCTATTTGCAAACTAGCTTGATAACTGTTGTTGGAAGAAAATTTTGCGAAAGCAGACGGTCTTCCCATTTAGATCCATACTCTAGCACACATGCTCTCAACATATCTCCAAGTATTTGATTAACTCGCTCTGTTTGTCCATCGGTCTGAGGGTGATACGCTGTGCTGAAATCCAATCTCGTTCCCAATCCTTCTTGGACTTTCTTCCGGAATCTCGAGGTAAACTGAGTTCCTCGATCCGATACAATGTTTTTGGGGACTCCGTGCAAACTGACGATTCTAGCGATGTATAACTCCGCTAGCTTTGAACTCTGGTAGGTGGTCTTGACTGGTAAGAAATGGGCTACCTTGGACAATCTGTCAACTATGACCCATATAGAGTCATTTTCCTTACTAGATGTAGGCAATCCGGTGATAAAGTCCATTCCAATGGAATCCCATTTCCATTCTGGAATCTGCAATGGTTGCAACAGTCCTGCGGGTCTTTGATGTCCCGCCTTGACTCTCTGACAAATATCACACTTTGCGATATAACTGCTGATTTCTCTCTTCATCTTATGCCACAAAATTGCTCCTTCAAATCCTTATACATTTTCGTTCCTCCGGGGTGGATAGAATGAATAGTATCATGGGCCTCCTTCAAGATAACTTCTTTCTACTCCGAATCTGCTGGTACACATAGACGTATTTTGTACCACATAACTCCTTCTTCATCTTCGGTGAATCCAGGTACTTTTCCTGTACCGATATGATGTTTGATTCCATCGATACTAGCATTTCCTTTCTACGCCTCCTTGATCTGACTGATCAAAGTGGGTTGAAGTTCTATGCTAGCCAAAAATCCTTCACTTACTAATTCCATTCTGAAATCTTCCATCTCTTTGTGCCAACTTGGTTGCTCCTTTAGAATCATGGAGTTCAAGTGGCACGGCAATCTGCTAAGGGCATCTGCTACCACATTGGCTTTACCGGGGTGATAGTGAATGTCCAGATCATAGTCCATGATTAGCTCACTCCATCTTCTCTGCCTAATATTCAGCTCCTTCCAAGTGAATATATACTTCAGGCTCTTGTGATCCGAATAAATCTCACAACGGTTTCCCATAAGATAATGCCTCCATGTCTTCAGGGCTAGAATTACGGCTGCTAGTTCAAGGTCATGGATAGGATAATTCTGTTCATGCTGCTTCAGTTGTTGGGACAGATAAGATTAAACTTTGCCATCTTGCATCAACACACATCTGAGACCGATCTTGGATGCGTCACAATACACATCAAAGGTCTTAGTGATATCCGACATGATCAAGATTGGGGCTGAAATCAATCTCCTCTTGAGTTCTTGAAAACTTGCTTCACATTGTCCGTCCATTCAAACTTCTTGTCCTTTTTCAGCAATTGGATCATGGGTCTTGCGATACTCGAGAATCTTTCTACGAACTTGCGGTAGTATCCCGCTAATCCGACAAATGCACGAACTTGGGTTTGAGTGGTTGGGGCTTGCCAATCTTCCACATCCTTCAGCTTTGCAGGGTCAACGACAATTCCTCCGGCTGATACGATATGTCCGAGGAATCCTACCTCCTATAACCATAATTCACATTTGCTAAACTTGGCATATAACTGATGCTCCCTAAGGGTTCCAAGGATCGTCCTTAGATGTAGCTCATGTTCTTCTTCTGATTTGGAATAGATCAGAATGTCATCGATGAAAACAACGACAAACTTATCCAGGAAGTCCATAAAAATCTTATTCATGAGGTTCATGAAATTAGTAGGGGCGTTGGTTAATCCAAAAGACATGACAGTATACTCGTATAATCCATATCGGGTGGAAAGGGCAGTCTTTGGAATATCCTCTGCATGAATCTTGAGTTGGTGATAGCCAGTTCTAAGATCAATCTTAGAAAACACTTTGGCACCAGTCAGCTGGTCAAACAGGTCTTCTATATTTGGCAGTGTGTACTTGTTCTTGATGGTTACATCATTCAACTTCCGATAATCCGTACATAAACGGTTACCTCCATCCTTATTGTCCACTAACAAGACAGGTGATCTCCATGGCGACGCACTTGGTTGGATTAGTCCGATCTCCAGTATAGCATCCAGCTGCTTCTTCAGCTCCACTAATTCAGACGGGTTCATACTATATGGTCTTTGAGCTATAGGTCCGGTTCCTGGGATTAGTTGAATGATAAACTCGATATCCCGATTTTGAGGCATACCGGGCAAAACATCTGGAAATACATCGGGGTATTCACAGACTATCTGGACTTAGTCAATGGTTGGCTGGGCTAGACTCTTGTTGCACTTTAATTGACGGGGCAAGGTTTCAGATACATGCTCTACTAATATTCCGAATGTACTGGTCATGGTTATGGCTTTCTTGGCACAGTCGATTAATCCTTTATGTTTGGACATCCAATCCATTCCTAGTACTACTTCCAAACCTTTAGTTCCGAGTACAATTAGATTAGCATAAAAATCTATGCCATCGGATAGGCATGGCCTTGCAAATTTGTCTAGCTTTGGTGGTTGAACCAGGTATTTGAACTATCATAACATTCTTCAATTTGGTGGGTTGAATCTTACTAGTGCATGCAAATTATTCAGTAACAAACGAGTGTGATGCTCTAGAATAAAAAAACACTCTTGCAAGTACTGAGTTAACAGAAAACATACCCAGCACGACAGTTGGGCTTCTTGGGCTTCTTCAGCATGCATGAGAAAGTGACGACCGTTGCGGTTGAGCGAATTCCCTAGGGCAAATCTCCTTTCGGGGTGAACACGACGCTGCTGCTGAGCTGGGGCATTTGCATTGGGGGCTGCGGCAATCTTCTTGGGGCACTCATTGGAATAGTGACCTTTGGTTCCACATTCATAACAAGTCACCTGAAACTTGTCCTTTGCTGCAACGGTCACAACATTGCATCCAGTCCTTGGGGCAGTGTTAGTGTTGGTGGTGACATTGTTGTTGTTGAACTTGGGTGGGGCACGGTTGAAATTGCTGGGGTTCCCGGGGTTGTTGTGGTTTTCTCCGGGCCTTGGGTTTCCACGGTTGGGTTAGGTCGGACGGTTCATCGAGGGTCTGTTGGTTCTTGGGGCAAATCCTGGAGATGGGTTGGGGCGATACTTTGGTGTATGGTGGGTTCCTGGTTGATGCATCATGCGACGCTTGCGGTTCTCATTATCTTGGTTGATCTTGCCTTCCATCTGAATGGAAGAGTCCACTAAGGCTTCAATATTAGCAAATGGGATATTGACCAACACCGTCTGCATCTCATCGTGTAGACCATTCAGGAATCTCTCCTTCTTCTTGGCTTCAGTATCTATCTCATCAGGTGCATACCTAGCCAATGACAAGAATTTGTCACGTTACTCAACTGCTGTCATCCTTCCTTGTTTCAGTTCTCTGAATTCATCTCTCATCCTCTTGATCAAACCCGGTGGCACATGGGTTCGGATGAACTTGATTTTGAACTCTTCCCAAGTCATCATTTGACCTCCATTCATGGCACGAACGCTGTTCCACCATGCTATTGCATCTCCGGCCAGATAGTGGGTGGCAAACAGTACTTTCTCATTAGCTTCCACTCCTGCAACTTCCAGGTTGTTCTCCATGGTTTGCAGTCAATCATCTGCATCGAGGGGCTCTTCAGACTTAGTGAAAATGGGTGGGTTGGTGTACTGGAAATTCTTGAGCTTGGATCCATGGTTGTCCTGATTTCCATGGCCTTGATTGTTGTTGTCCATCTGAGCTATCTATTGAAGGGTGGATAAGTTGGCTTGACGTTCGGCTCTGTCAACTTCGCGGTCTGAAACCAACATTTGCAAGATTTGCAACATCGGGTCTGGGGATGAGTTGCTTCCTTCGCGAGGCACCTGAAGATTGAGATAGATCATGAGAAAAGAGGGAAATTTCTAAGGTTCAAGGGTTTTGGGTTTTGAAACATTTTCAATGCTTGACTCAGATTTTTCTAGCAACTTGCTTTTCATTCATTCATTCATAGCACACGATACAACACACACCACAACAATGGAAAACAGATGGTTTTAAGAACCATTCTATGAAACTACGATACAGTGGGACCAAATACAACTCACTAACGCTAGTGCTCAAGTGTTACTACTCCTCGGAGTCGGTGTCCTCATAATCCTCATCATCATCATCGATTAAGGCGAAGTAATCCTCATCAGTGAAGAAGTCCATGGCCTAATCCTGTAGAAAGTCATCATCGTCACTGTGATAGAGTAGGGGTCTCCACGAAGGTCTTACCGTGCATTCTCCCTCTCCTCCAACTGCACTCACTACTAGGAAAACGGCTATTGGTAATCCACACTTCTGTGGCGCACTTGCTAGTGGTGCCCCACGGGTAAAATAGGCGTGGCGCACTGCCCACAGGTGCCCTACGGCTAACTGTCATAAGCGTGGCGCACATGGGGGTGGTGCGCCACGACTATGTGTGGGCCAGGATACATGTGGCCACATCACACATACCCATAGCGCACTAGGTCAAGGTGCGCTACGGATGTGTCACTTATCCGTAGGGCACCTTGACCTAGTGCTCTACAGGCATGTTTGCTGCTGCAGCTGGGTCAACTTAGTCGTACGGCACTCTGCCCTAGTGCCCTACGGTAAAGTGGCATGCACCAACTCCACCCCCCTCCCCCCCGTGGATCGCCTTTTTAGGTTTTGCAAAAAATAAAATAAAATAATAAACACTTCAAAAAATAAAATCCTTTCATCTTTAGGTAGGTAATGTGGTATAGTTTCAAGAAAAATTAACAAACATGAGTTTCCACTTTTTCTGCAAAAAAAAGTCATGCCACGGTAAAAAGGTCGTAACTTTTGCATACGATATCGAAAAAATCGTATAATATATCAAAATGAGGAGAACGAGATTTCGCATCTGCTCACAACCACCTCCGATCGTTTAGCGATTTTTTAGATTTTCAAAATTCGAAAAGATTAAAAAGTTAAGGTCAAAAGACCGTTTTTTCCTGCAGAAAAAAAATAAAGGGCAACTTACCCGTAGCGCACCACCACCTAGTGCGCTACGAGTAAGTTGGGCGGGATTCAAAATTTGAATCCTCACCCCGCCCACCTACCTTTCCCTTCCCCCTTTTCCCTCTCCCTTTTCCTTTCCCTTCTCCTTCTTCCTTCTCCTTCTCCTTCTCCTTCTCCTTCTTCCTTCTTCATTCTCCTTCTCCTCCTTCCCCTTCTCCTCTCCTTGCAGTGACGGCGCGATGACGGCCACATCCTCTCCTTGCAGTGACGATGGTGCGGCGGCGGCATCCTCCTCTCCTTGTAGTGACCGCAGCGTCCGACCTCCCTTCCTCCCTCTCCTCCTCCATCTCTTCCTTCCTCCATCTCTTCCTTCCTCCCTCTCTTCCTACCTCTGTTCCTCCATCTCTTCCTTCCTCCCTCTCTTCCTACCTTCCTTTCTCCAACCACACCCTTCCTGCCACCTCGACGCCGGCGAGGAATAGAGCGGCCACGGCCTCCCGCACCTCCCTGCCATGGCCATGCTCCAGGGAGGTGACACGACTGCGGTGGCGGCGATGCACGGACCCGATTGATTTTGCAATTCAAAACGAGGGTGCTTTTTGCATTTTTTTTGTTTTTTGAAAAACACATCTGTGGCGCACCCTGTACCCCTACCCGTGGCGCACCTGGTAGTGCGCCACGCCTATCTCGATATAACCATGGCGCACCAGGCAGTGCGCCACGGCTAGGAGATAGCCGTAGCGCGAGGCCCGTGGCGCACCCCTAGTGCGCCACAGATGCTGTTTACAGGTGCGCCACGAACGGGCGTTTTCCTAGTAGTGTCTCTCTCGTGGATGGTCTCCTCCAAATCCGTGATCCGGTGGCGAAGACGGGCAATGAAGCGCTCCTTCTTGTCGAGCTGACGGCGACGAGACTGGCGATCCTTCACTAGCATGGCAATAGTCTGATCCTTCTTGGCGGTGATGGTGTACTTGTGTTTGGCGTAGGAGTGGGCATTGTCCAACTCCTTCTGACGGTCGTACATCATGAAGCTGAGGTGGTCCAATTGAATCTTCGGCTCTTGGTGATATGGGGCCTCCATTGGTTGTCCCATAACATCACGCCTTGGATAGAACTCAAAGCGGGTACCCTTGATTTGATTAATACTCTGCCCACATAAACGGGCAAGAGCTTCCTGCATGGCCATGGCAAGTCCATCGAGTCAGCTGTTCTCTCTCAAGGTGAACTGAATTCCCTTTGAGGTGGGGGCTTCAATCTTTCCCCGGAGACTTGCAACAACTAGCCACTACAAATCCTCTCCTTCCTGATCGTTGAGCTGCGCTTCAAAGAACTCGGGGTGCGGACGCTCCAGCATCTATGACAGCTGGTCCAAGTCACTCTCAAAGATTAGGTCTCCTCCATTCCTCAACTGGTATAACTTGTTGTACTTCACGTCCATCTATAACAATATAGGATGAGTAAGTTAGTAGAGTGATCAAGTGTGTCAAATTTTATCTAGGTTTGCAAGAATTTTTGAGGAACATGAATTTTCATGAAACAGTCTAGATGATAAGGATGAAAATAAGTTTTCGTAAATAATCACTTCCTTGGTTTTGAAACTAAGTTTTTGATTCAAACGTCCATTCTAAACTAGGGTCTCCTATGGTCAAGATGGATCTCATACCAACTTGTCAACACCCGGTTTTTTAATCCTAGATGCCTCTTATGACATACATCACAATCCTAGGATTACCATTTTTGTGAGACATAACAGATTTGATATCACCGTACGTCATCCATTACAAACCATACATAAGCTCTTACACAAATAAGGATCTCATGATCCAGTCTTAATACAATTAAAGCAGCGGAAATAACGTAATAGTAACGATAGCATAGGTGAAGCTCCATCTTCATGGTTACAGGCAATGCTGATGATGGGAGATGATCCTAATTGGCATAACCTTCCTGCTATCCGTCCTCCTGATACTCCTCTTCATAGTATGGCCACGGGAATAGCCAGGGATAAACCCATGAGTACTCTTTAGGTACTGGCAAACTAATACTAACAAGTGAAGTGGTTTTGAGTAGGAATTGCTAGGCTCTAGGTTGTTTTGCAAAAAGCGAGATTATCAATACTGAGTTCAGAAGCAAAGAAAACTAGTTGAAAGTTTTATAACCCTAAGGGGAACTTGAATTTCATATCACAACCTTGTTGCGGTCAAGTCAAAGTCATGAGTCATTTCACAGGTCATTTTGAATACATCTGACGACGGAACAGTATGGCCACTCCAACTGTCCATAACTGCGGGCGCGGCTATTCGAATAGTTTGACACTCTCTAGAGGTGGTACACTTTCACCACAACATTCGATACATCCATCAAGAACAATCCTGAATTCACCATACTCAGTATGCGGAATCAATCCTAACATTTCAATTACACGCCCTAGTATAGGCACGTCTCCTGTGAGTTTGGCCTCCCAACCATGACTAACTGTCATCTTGGGAACTGCACAGGTGGACAATCTTCACAAGGTAGCCTTAGCTCAAACCTTGGCCACAAGGGAACCCATACTAAGGTATATAAATTTCCAGTCAAGCCCTACCCAAATTTCAGGTATTGTGGTTATACGGTAAAATTGGAATGGTATCGCATCCAGACAACCATCAGTTTTATAAAGGGATAAGGCTCATGCCTCACCATTTTCATCATCAAAATCATCTGGTTCAAGAACACATGTCAAAACATTTCAGTAGAATGACTCATCATTCTAAGGTTTTCATAACCATTTTCACCAAGTATTCCCATCTAAAGTTGATCATGTTTTATGCTTAGCACTAGCATCTACAAGTGATGGATAAACACTAATGAGGGGTGGTAAACAAGTGTATCTTATCTAAGTTCAATCTCATGCCTCAGGATGACATCAAGATTATCTAATTTAGGCAAAGTTTTATGCTCTTTATGCTACCTTCAAATATCCTTCTACTATCTACAAGTCACCAAGTAAACTATAAGAGAAAGCTTTGATAAAGAAATAAAATACTAAGCTTGCAAGTAAAACTAGGATTGGGTATCATCAAGTGGGTATAATCACATATGCTTAAAGCATCTAGTATCATGCAAGTCTTAGCTTGCCAAGTCATCTGGTAGTATTAGGCTTGCCTTGTGCAGAGTAGTGGTTGAAGTTCTCCTCGGCTTCTTCCTCGTAGTATCCTCCTTCCTCCTTGTATCCTTAGTCGATACTAGCGTTTATAAATAAATACGAGGTACACAATCACCAAACAATACTTAAATATTTCTATTTATGACTCAAGGTTTTCACTAGATGATATAGGATCATCACAAGGATTACAACCATTAAGGCAAATAGTTTTATTTCCTTTATTTTAGAAAATTAATTTATACTCATTGAAAAACTACTTAAGATTTAATATTCTCCAACTAAAATATGGGATCATGTTGACACATGTCATCACCACATATTTCAGTACATGGGAATGTGATTTAAAGTGATGTCACAATTTAATAAGGTTTAACCTTTTTATTTTAATTAAATAAAGTGACTAGAAATGCCTATGGGGCATTCTTTTATTACTTGATCATTATTTCTGCAAGTAAACCTATATATTTTTATATATTCTGAAAGGTATGGTTAAATGTGATTTTTGAGAGTTGGAATCAACTCAAAAGCTTTCATGGTTGAATTTTGAAAAAATGTTTGAATGCAGAAAAGCTTCTGCCTTGTTATTTTTACCATGGGTGATCTACAAATCTAATTGGTTTGAATCCAACGGGCTTGGATTAAGCACTCCAGTACCTCTATAAAAAATTGGTTTCAGGCATTTTGGTTTAGTGATTTGAGATGGGTTAATTTTTGAATCTAGGTATAGAACTGAGTTTGAAACTAAAAGAATAAACCTAGATTTGAATTACTGGGTTGCGCGGGAGGTTAACTGGTCTGGCCCACTGTGCACAGCACGCGTGGGGGCTGGTTAAGTGGCTGTCCCCACTCGTTAGTGAGATAGAGGGGTGTGAAGCGGTATGGGGGATGTGAACCGCACGATCAAGCTCTAATCCTATGGCTGCGGTTCATCGTCCACGTCGGGCAACGCCGGCGAGACAGAACCCTAGCACGGCCAGTGGGGGTCGTGGGAGGCTCACCGGGGCTCAGGAGAGGGTCGGCAACTAGGGAGAACGACGAAGTCAACGACGGTGATCCTCCTAGTACCGGCAGCTCCTCCTGGGGCGGCTCCAATCGACGGCGCCCTTCTCCTCCAGCAGGGGCGGACTCTGGGCAAATTCCGGTGCTGCGCTGCTCGCCTTGCTCCGGGAGTGAGGTGGTTTGCTTCTGAGAGAGAGGGGTGTGAGATGGTGTGAAGAATTCATGCTGGGTGGCCTCTATTTATAGTTCCTGAAGGGGACCGACGGGCACGAGCTGAGCTCGTCGTGTTCATCATCACAGCGAGCTACTGGCATGGGCAAAGGCAGGGGATGGTGCATTGCCTCCTGGCGAAGCTCAATGGCTTGACGGCGAGGCGTGGGGCGGTGCGGAACGTTTGGAACATCGCGGCGCTCTGGGCGGGTCCGATAGCAATTTTAATGGAGCACAACATATACGTTCCGCGCGGCGGCGAAACGTGCATGTCCGCGGTGTTGCTGGGGTGGTGGCGATCCTTCTTGCACGCGGCAAGGGCGGCGCCCAGTCTGTGGGCGTGTGTCGGGGTTGGCGCTCTGGCGTGCTCTCGGATCACTAACAAAGAGGCTTGGCATGCTCGGGCTATGTGGTTCAGGGGCTGGCTGCGCTCGAGGCTTGGACAGGGGGTGGCGATGGACGGTGTTGAGTGTCCCAGAGAAGTTTGGCGAGGCTAGTGCTTCTCCTAGCTCGCTGGCAACATTGGGGTGGCAAGTTAGGCTCGACATGGTCACCATTGATGGCTATGGCATGCTCACAGTGGTGCTAAAGCATGTTAATTGAGCTAGATCATCTATTAGCAATGTAGTGTGAGCTATAGAGGGAACAAGTTAGGACAAATTTACTTCTCACAATAGTGTTTGTGGTTTGTTTGTTTGCTGCCATCAAGGTGTTTGATGAAATGGCCGCAAGAGATTCAAATTTGAATTTTTGAATAAAACTTTGTGGATGTGTTAGTTACATACTACGGAGTCTCTAGTTAGTTGGAAAGGTCAAGTGGAATTGGTTTGGTTGGTTTTTGAAACAGGGGTGATCTTCATATATGAATCAGATTCAATTTTGAAATGTGATTTGAATCAAGTTGCCAAATGTTTCTGCAAGTTTGAAAGGTGGGCTTTGATTCACTTTTACTTGGTCTTGCAAGGGGTGAAAACTAATGGAGAAGTTTCTGTTTGAAATCTAGGACTAGAAACACTCAAAGTGGTCTAGTGAGCAAGATTGGCAAAAATGACCATTCGCTTTATTTGTTTTGTTTTTGATTTTCTCTTGATTTGTTTCTACTTGGAAATGTTTTAGGTGATGTTGTTTTCATCCTTAAACCATTCCTTGCTATTTAGATCAATCACACAAGTCCATTCATGCATTCACACAATCAACACATACACACATGCATTCATAATGATTTTAATTAACAAAAGTTTTTGTTAACCCTAATTTTGGTAATTGGAATTTGGTAATTTTGTTAACCCTAATCGATGTCTCTTGTCGGCGTAACTCTTCTGTCTTGACTGGGTGGTCTTGAGGTGCTCACGAATCTTGTGAACTTTCTCTTTTGCTTCTCGTAGGATGTCGGGTCCGAAGATCTGACTCTCTCCTACTTCCACCCAATTCAAAGGGGTACGCCACTTCCTTCCATACATGAATTCAAATGGGGCCATTTGCAAACTAGCTTGATAACTGTTGTTCTAAAAAAATGTTGCGAAAGGCGGACAGTCTTCCCATTTAGATCCATACTCTAGCACACATGCTCTCAACATATCTTCGAGTATTTGATTTACTCGCTCCGTTTGTCCATCGGTCTGAGGGTGATACGCTGTGCTGAAATCCAATCTCGTTCCCAATCCTTCTTGGAATTTCTTCCAGAATCTCGAGGTAAACCATTCCTTGCTATTTAGATAAATCACACAAGTCCATTCATGCATTCACACAATCATCACATACACTCATGCATTCATAATGATTTTAATTAACAAAGTTTTTCGTTAACCCTAATTTTGGTGATTGGAATTTGATAATCATTGTTCAATATTTTTGGGATGTTACATGAAAACACCGGAATCATTCCCGAACTCCGAAATTGGACTTCCCTTATATGAATCTTATTCTCCGGACCATTTTCGATCTCCTCGTGATATCCCGGATCCCATCCAAGACTCCAAACAACATTCAGTCTCCCTACTTACATTCCATATCTACTAAACAACATCGAATCCTTAATTGTGTCTCCCTATGGTTCATGAATTATGCAGACATGACCGAGACTCTTCTCGGATCAATAACCAATACAGGAATCTGGAAATTCATATGATTCCCACATATTTATACGATTACTTTGCGATTGAATGAACCACTTACATACGATACCAATTTCCCTTTGTCTCGCGATAGTTTACATATCCGAGGTCTGATCGTCGGTATCTCTTCATACCTAGTTCAACCTCGTTACAGATAGGTACTCTTTTCTTGTTCCCGTGATATGTGATCCCTTGTGAGCCAGTCACATGCTTGCAAGCGAATTGGATGACATTCGACCAAGAGGGCCCAGAGTATATCTATCCGTCATATGAATGGACAAATCCCACTCTTGATCCATGTGCCTCAACAAATACTTTCTGAATACTCAATGCCATCTTTATAGCCATCCAGTTACGGTGTGATGTTTGATGTCATCAAATCATCCTTCTAGTGACGGTGATTAGCATGATCTCATGGTCGAAGGAATTAGGTTACTATGTATCAGAAAGCTTATAGCAAACAAACTATTGAAATGACTTGATCTTTATGCTACGCTTATTTATATGAGTATGTCCATCACACCATTCTCCTAATGACATGATCTTGTTTTCAATAACATCTCAATGTTCATGATCGGGAAACCACTATCACCTATCAACCAACAACCTAGTATTATAAAGAGGCTTTACTAGGGACTCTAATTTAGTTTACAAATCACATAAGTATTAATGTTTCCGATTAATACTATTATAGAATGAATGTAAACATTTATCATAAACACAAATATATAATAATAATAACCACTTTTATTATTGCCTCTAGCGCATATCTCCAACAGTCTCCCACTTGCACTAGAGTCAACTAATCTATATTACATGGTAATATACTGAACACCCATGGTGGTTTGGTGTTGGTCATGTTTTGCCCTCGGGAGAGGTTTAGTCAACGGATCCGCCACATTCAGATCTATGTGTACTCTGCAAATATTTATGTCACCATCTTGGACATGCTCTCGAATAGCGTGAAAACGCATCTTGATATGCTTCAGCTTCTTGTGTGACCTTGGTTCTTGTGCATTGGCTATGTCTCCCATGCTATCATAGTAGATAGACATTGGGTCCAGCACACTGGGAACCACACCGAGCTTTGTAATGAAATCCTTCATCCATATCGCCTCTTGTGAAGCCTTCGAAGCAGCTATGTATTCTGATTCAGTTGAAGATCTCTCCATAACTCTTTGCTTTGCACTGCTCCATCTAACTGCTGCACCATTCAAAGTAAATATGTATCCAGATTGAGATTTAGAATCATCCGGATCGGTGTTCCAACTAGCATCGGTATAACCATTAAGAACGAGTTGTTCGTTACATCCATAAGAAAGAACCATATCCTTAGTTCTTCTCAAGTACTTAAGGATGTTTTTGACCGTTGTCCAATGATCCACTCCTGGATCACTTTGATATATGCTAGTCAAACTAACAGCATATGCAATGTCGGGTCTAGTACATAGCATGACATACATGATAGATCCTATGGCTGAGGCATAGGGAGTCTTACAAATCCTTTCTCTATCTTCTGTTGTAGCTGGACTTTGATTTTTACTCAGGGTCGTATTGGGAAACATGGGCAAGAACCCTTTCTTAATATATTCCATTCCAAACCTCTTTAGAAATTTGTCCAAATATGTACTCTATGACAATGATATTAGGCGTCTCCATCTATCTCTATAAATATTTATGCCTAATATGTAAGCTGCTTCGCCAAGATCTTTCATTGGAAAACTATTATTCAAATAATCCTTGATGCTATTAAGAAGGTATACATCATTCCCAATCAACAATATGTCATCCACATATAGTATTTGGAATGATACAGAGATCCCACTCACTTTCTTGTAAATACAAGCTTCTCCATAAGTTTGTATAAAACCAAAACTTTTGATTACCTTATCAAAACATTGATTCCAACTTCAGCATGCTTGCTTCAATCCATAAATGGACCGTTGAAGTTTGCATACCTTATTAGCATCTTTAGGATCGACAAAACCTTTGGGTTGTATCATATACAACTCTTCATCAATGTATCCATTGAGGAACACTGTTTTGACATCCATGTGCCATATCTCATAATCATAATATGCAGTGATTGCTAACAAAATCCTCACAGACTTTAGCTTTGCTACCAGTCAGAAAGTCTCATCGTAGTCAACTCCTTGAATTTTTCGAAACCCTTTTGCGACAAGTTGAGATTCATAGACAGTAACATTACCATCAGCATTTGTTTTCTTCTTGAAACTCCATTTGTTCTCGACAACCTTCCGGCCATCAGGTAAGTCCACCGAAGTCCATACTTGGTTTTCGTACATGGATCCAATCTCGAATTTCATGGCTTCTTGCCATTTATTGGAATCTGGGCTCATCATCGCTTCCTCATATGTCGCAGGGTCGTTGGTGTTGTCCACCAACATGACACTCATAATGGGATCATACCAATCAGGAGTGGTACGAGTTCTCGTTGACCTGCGAAGTTCCGTAGTAACTTCAACCAAAGTTTCATGATCAACATCATTAGCTTCCTCTCTTATTGGTGTAGGCGCCACAGGAACTACTTCCGGTTCTGCGCTACTCTCAAATCCGAGAGAAGGTTCGACAACCTCGTTGAGTTCTACTTTCCTTCCAGTCACTTCTTTCGAGAGAAATTCCTTCTGTAGAAAGGATCCATTCTTGGCAACGAAGATTTTGCTTTCGGATCTATGATAGAAGGTATACCCAATAATTTCCTTCGGGTATCCTATGAAGACGCATTTTTCCGCTTTGGGTTCAAGCTTGTCGGGGTGTAACTTCTTTACATAAGCTTTGCAACCCCAAACTTTAAGGAACGACAATTTAGGTTTCTTCCCAAACCATAATTCATACGGTGTCGTTTCAACGGATTTAGATGGTGCCCTATTAAAGTGAATGTGGCTGTTTCTAATGCATAACCCCAAAATGATAGCGGTAAATCTGTAAGTGACATCATAGAATGAACCATATCTAAGAGAGTTCGATTACGACGTTCGGACACACCATTATGTTGTGGTGTTCCCGGCGGTGTCAATTGTGAAAATATTCGGCATTTCTTCAAATGCTCGCCAAACTCGTAACTTAGATATTCACCTCCACGATCAGACCATAGAAACTTAATCTTCTTGTTACGTTGATTCTCCACTTCACTTTGAAATTACTTAAACTTCTCGAAAGTTTCGGACTTATGTTTCATGAAATAGATATACCCATATCTACTCAACTTATCCATGAACGTAACAACATAACGATAACCAGAAGATGGAGTCTTAGTCATTTTACCCGTCAGACATGCTTCACATCTTTCAAGTGATTCAATAAGTCCATCGGAATGGAGTTTCTTCATACGCTTCACTCCAATGTGACCAAGACGACAGTGCCACATATAGGTCGAGTTATCACTCAATTTCAAATGTTTAGCTTCAATGTTATTAATATGTGTATTACTACAATCGAGATTCAACAAGAATAGACCATCTATCATAGGTGCATGTGCATAAAACATATCACTCATATAAACCGAACAACCATTATTCTCATACTTAAACAAGTAATCTTCTCACAATAAACATGATCCGTATTATATGTTCATGCTCAACGCAGGCACCAAATAACAATTATATAAGTATGAAACTAATCCCGATGGTAGATGAAGACGTAGCGTGCCGACCGCGATCACATCAACCTTTGATCCATTTCCAACACGCATCGTCACCTTGTTATTCGCTAGTTTCCATCTATTCTGCAGCACCTGTTTCGAGATACAAATATGATCAATCGAACCAGTATCAAATACCCAGGAACTACTACGACTACTAGTGAGATACACATCAATAACATGTATATCGGATATACCTTTCTTCTTGATGTTTCCGATCTTCAAATCCGCCAAGTACTTAGGTAAATTCCGCTTCCAGTGACCTTCTCCCTTGTAGTAAAAACACTCTGTATCAGGCTTAGGCCCATCCTTGGTCTTCTTCACCGGCGCGGTAACTTTCTTACCGCCCTTCTTGAAGTTTCCCTTTTTCTTAGACTTGCCTTTCTTCTTGAATTTGGTGGTCTTATTTACCAACAACACTTGGTGCTCTTTCTTGATCTCCACTTCCGCTGACTTTAACATGCAGAAGAGTTCAGGCAACGACTTGTCCATGTTTTGCATATTGTAGTTCATCACAAAGTTCTTGTAACTTGGTGGTAGTGATTGGAGGACACGATGAATCCCCAAAGAATTAGGAATAACTATACCCAAGCTTTGGAGCTTACGTGCATGCCCAGACATCTTAAGCACACGCTCACTGACAGAGCTACCCTCTTCCATCTTGCAGTTAAAAAACTTTTGAGAAGCCTCATAACTCTCAACTGCCGCGTGAACCTCTAATATCATTTTGAGTTCACGGAAAATATCATGTGGTTCATGGTTCTCAAACCTTTTCTGAAGCTCCGATTCCAAACCATACAATATAGCACACTGAACTGTGGAGTACTGATTCTTCTGAGCGAGGAAAACATTCTTCACCTCATCGGTAGCATCAGCTGCAGGTGGGTCACCCAGCGGTGCATCCAGTACATAGGTCAAATTACCAGCATTGAGGACAATCCTCAAGTTGCGGAACCAATCCGCAAAGTTTCTTCCATTGTTTTTCAACTTTTCTTTCCCTAGGAACGCATTAAAATAGATGGTAGGGGCCCCCATTGATCTACAACATATTTGCAATAGTTTATACTAAGTTTATGACAAATTGAATTCTAATTAATAGTTGAATTAATCTAGGTGAACTCCCACTCAAAACAATATCCCTCGCATTGTTTTAGTGATCACACGAACCAAATCCACCACATCAAAACTTATCATCACACGAGATGATGTAGCTTCAAAGGCGAACAATTAACATGTTCATCATATCTACTATATGATTCATGCTTTACCTTTTGGTGATCCGTGTTCCGAGACCATGTCTGTACATGTAAGGCTCGTCAAGATCAAACCTTAGCTTCCACATGAGCAAATCTGCCTTTCTCCCGTTGTATGCACTGGCAGAATCTAACACATCCGATCATCATGTGGTGCTTTGAAGCAACGAGCTTTGGAAATGGTGCCTACTAAGGATGAACACTTTATAACTTGATATTTAGTGAGAGGAATCATCTTATAATGCTACCGTCGCGAACTAAGCAATACAAGATGCATAAAAGGATTAACATCACATGCAATTCAAAATATGCGATATGATATGGCCTTTCTTCTTGTGCTTCCGATCTCCATCTTCAAGAATGAACATGATCTCCATCATCACCGGCATGGCGTCATGGTCAATGGCACCGCTTCATGGTCGTCGTCCACCAGCATCAACTACTATAACTACTTTGAATAATAGACACGCAGGTCTTAATGAAATTAAAATATAACCATAAGGCTCCTGACGGTTGCCGACGTACAATAAGGAACATTGCATACATCATATATAATCACAATCATGGCTATATCACATCACAGCACACCTCTGCAAAACAAAGTTAGACGCCTCTAATTTTCTTTGCATGTTTTACGTGGTTTGGGATTTCAGTAAGTGTCGTTCTAACTTACGAACAAGAACCACAACGTTGATAGTAGTATTGTCAATTACCCGTTGTAAATTGAATCTTCACTATGTTCGGAGAAACAGGCACCCGCAAAGCCACTTATGCAATGCAATTTGCTTGTCAACCGTGGAGCATGTCTCATGAACGATGTCATGTAAGGTTAGCCCCGACCTCTTCATCCCACCATCCCGCAAGATGCAAAGTACACAAGAAGCAATCAACAATAAAAGCATCAACTCCCACAATGACCATTGTGTTCTACTCGTGCAAAAGATCTACATATAGACATGGCTCTGATACCACTGTAGGGGTTCGTAGCATGGAAAACAAAAAAATTCTATCGCATGAACACAAACAAGCGAAGATCTATCTACTAGATTATAGGAACGATTCGATTAGAGTACTCACCCTTGAAGATTCCAAAGCGGTTAACGAGAGCAGATTATCATGGGTGATGTAGTCATACACTTGCCGATCTCAAGATCGTGTAGACGATCCTTCCGACGCTACGTTCGGGCAGCGCTTCCGCAGTCGTTCACACGTTCGGTACTCGATGAAGACCTTCCTCTCCCTTGTTCTAGCAGGAAGTAGAGGTTGTAGTTCTCCCCTCGTGCTTCCGGCAGCACGGCGGCATGGTGTCGGAAGTAGAGGGAAGATCCCGCAGGGCTTCGCCTAAGCCGGAGCAGGTTATGGTGGAGAATTAGGGTTTCCGGTGATCTAGGGTTTAGAGGGCCAGAAAGGAGGAGGTGGAGTCGGTGGTGGCTATGGCGGCAACGACGAACCGGTGGCGGCGGCTGGCGGCGGCAGCGGCGCTGCGACGGCGGCGCTTGGGGGTGACGACGCGACGGCTATGTGGGGAGGGCTGGTGTTGTGTCCCTTATTTATGAGAGGGAGGGCTGCTTGGGAGAGGGGAGTATGAATCCTTCTCCAACTCTCTCTCCTAGTTGGCTTGTGGTGGAGGAAAAGAAGGATTCTTTCCTTCCTCCACCAGGATACATTGTCCAAGTTTGACTTTTTAAACTTGCCTTTTGACTTTCAATTTAGAGCTTAATTTCATTCTTACAAATTCCCAACCAAATGACCTAGGACATGATGCAATCATTCCACTTATTCATGACACATTCATGTACCCTTCCCATTCCGATCCGGTGAACCTTCTAGACCCTTCTAGATAATTCTGCTGAAAACACCTGGAATCATTCCCGAACTCTGGAATTGGACTTTCCTTATATGAATCTTATTCTTCGGACCATTCCGGATCTCCTCGTGATATCCCGGATCCCATCCGTGACTCTGAACAACATTCGGTCTCCCTACTTACATTCCATATCTACTAAACAACATCAAATCCTTAAGTGGGTCTCCCTACGGTTCGTGAATGATGCAGACATGACCGAGACTCTTCTCCGATCAATAACCAATAGAGGAATTTGGAAATTCATATGGTTCCCACATATTTCTACGATTACTTTGCGATCGAATGAACCACTTGCATACGATACCAATTTCCCTTTGTCTCGTGATAGCTTACTTATCCGCGGTCTAATCGTCGGTATCTCTGCATACCTAGTTCAACCTCGTTACCAATAAGTACTATGTTCTCGTTCCCATGATATGTGATCCCTTGTGAGCCAGTCACATGCTTGCAAGCTAATTGGATGACATTCCACCGAGAGGGCCCAGTGTATATCTATCCAGCATATGGATGGACAAAGCCCACTCTTGATCCATGTGCCTCAACACATACTTTCCGAATACTCAATGCCATCTTTATAGCCACCCAGTTATGGTGTGGTGTTTGATGTCATCAAAGCATCCTTCTAGTGACAGTGATTAGCATGATATCATGGTCGAAGGAATTAGGTTACTATGTATCAGAAAGCTTATAGCAAACAAACTATTGAAATGACTTGATCTTTATATTACCCTTATCTATAGGCGTATGTCCATCACACCATTCTCCTAATGACATGATCTTGTTGTCAATAACATCTCAATATTCATGATCAGGAAACCACGATCACCTATCAACCAACAAGCTAGTATTATAAAGAGGCTTTACTAGAAACTCTAATTTTGTTTATAAATCACACAAGTATTGATGTTTCCGGTTAATACTATTATAGCATGAATATAAACATTTATCATAAACACAAAGATATAATAATAACCACTTTTATTATTGCCTCTAGGGCATATCTCCAACACATGACACTACTCTATATTACTCTCCACTATGACTAGCCTAAGTCCGTTTATGTGTCAGGTAAATGTAGATCCATTATTTCATGTTGATGTAAATAAAGGTGCAGTTGAAGTCGTTCTGCGTCATTATAATGGATTTCTTTTTAGGGAATATTATAAATTTTATTGCAGGCAAAAATAGTTTTCTACCATATGTTGCCTCATCTCCATAGTTTTAAAAATCGGACCGGTCAGTGAACCTGTGAGGCGACTAGTTTACTGGTTTGCTGGTCAGACTACCGGTTCGTTCGGTTCGGTGGCGACAAAATCCATTCTTTTTCATCAAAATTTAAGAACAAAATTACCATAAAAGATATGTATAATGTATATTTCAATATGTAATCATGAAAACATGGCGTTTCTAAGTGGTACTGGGCTTTACATTTTTCTGTTTATGCCTAGCATAAGGTTAATGAGTTCAGTTCCTCTAGTAAACATCTTTTTCTCGAATTTCATGTTTGGACCGGTGTCTCTTAAAAAACTCATCAGTTTAGGGTTTTTTATGGTTAAACCACTAGATCTTAAAAAATATTCTCAGCTCCCATGGCGGAAGCATTGCTTCCCTTCTTTTGTGGGCAGAAGAGGATGCAATAATGAGATTGCTGAATCTGGTTAAACCACTGGGGTTTTAAAACTACTAGTTGAATACACGTGCGTTGCTACAGATGTGTAAATTTATTATCATGATTTAATTTTACTGTTTTACCTCTTCCATCCTCACTCGCTTTGAACTAGTCCCTCTGATAGGGGGTAACCCTGGGGTTGGCCCGATCTTTCACGAATTCCACGAGAAACGAGGGGGAAGAGGTGGTCGGGGGATGAAATCGAGGAAAGCGATGAAAACCACGAACACACACTCCAAAACATGATACACGCCTACTCCTCACGCCGGTGGCAACCGGTCCAACATAATCCCTTGGATCGGTGTTGGGCGAAGCTCGCTCTCCACGCCAACAACGGGGGATGAGGTGCTTGGTGAGATCTTGACGACTTGGGGGCGAGAAACCGAGAACCCAAGGCCTTGTACAACTTGAACGCACTAGGCAAGATCCAAGAGGGGGGTGGATAATCCGGTGCTCCTTGGTAGGAGCATGAGACCAATAGATATAAGTTCCTCAAAGGGTTTCCTTAATATCTATTATTATCCAAGTCTAGGGTTTACAATAGAGGGTGGGGGCTATATATAGGCCAACCACATAAACAGGGGTATTTTGGGAACAAATAGCGAAATATAGAGAGGGTTACAAGGCGTTGGGCCGAAATATTACATTCAGGCTTTTCCAGGTCCGGTAGTACCGGTCCAGCCCGACCGGTAGTACCGGTCATGCGGTAGTACCGCTTCCTGGCCGGTAGTACCGCTTGTCGTCCTGGGACTTCCGCTGGGGCCTTCTGTTGGTGGCGGTAGCAGGGGGCGGTAGTACCGCAGCCCGGTAGTACCGGATCCGGGGCCGGTAGTACCGCCAGTGACAGAGAGTATTTGGGCAGCTCTGGAACCTTCTGTTGTTGGCAGTAGCATTTGGCGGTAGTGCCGCCAAGTGGTAGTACCGGTCGCCAGGTCCGGTAGTACCGCTGGCGACAGAGAGCATTTGGTCTTGTCTGCTGGCGCTCCTCCGTCCTGTGGGTTCTTCTCTTCGTACCTGATGATGCACAAGGTATGGGTATGAAGTAGCAGGCCATCCAAAGGTGTATCGAAGTCACACAAGGAGAGGAGCGAGTTCACCTTAGCTTGAAGGAGTTTGGCTCGGGCGCGAGTCATGGGTCCACTTGGGGAGATTGTGGGAGTAGATGTAGTAGCGGTCGTAGGACGGGCTGCATCAGCTCCCCCCCCTTGGGAAAGAGTCGTCCTCGACTCTTCAACCTTCTCAACTTCATCTTCTCCATGGTAGGGTGATAGGTCCTTGACATTGAATGTCGAGCTCACAAGATACTTTGATGTTGGGATATCGATGACATAAGCGTTGTTGTTGATTCTCTTGAGCACTTTGAATGGTCCATCACCTCTTGGCTTTAGCTTGGAGTCGCGTTCCTTGGGGAAGCGGTCTTTACTCAAGTGGATCCACACAAGGTCGCCCTCATCAAAGATCATCTCTTTCTTGGTCTTGTTTAGCCTTGATGCTTGGCGAAGGACTTGTTGCTCGATAGTAGCTCGTGTGTCTTCATGGAGTTTCTTCATTGTTTGGGCACGCTTGACAACGTCCATATTGGCACGTTCATGAAGTGGAAGTGGAAGTATATCGAGCGCGGTGAGAGGCTCGAAACCGTAGACGATCATGAACGGGCTCCTCATGGTGGTGGAGTGCTTGGCGCGGTTGTAGGCGAACTCGGCGTGTGGAATGCATTCCTCCCAGTCTTTAAGGTTCTTCTTTATCAACACCCGGAGGAGTGTTCCAAGACTTCGATTGACGACCTCGGTTTGTCCATCGGTTTGAGGATGCGAGGCGGACGAGAAGAGGAGCTTGATGCCGAGCTTGGCCATGAGAGTCTTCCAGAAGTAGCTCATGAATTTTACATCGCGGTCGGAGACGATTGTTCTAGGCACACCGTGTAGCCGAATTATTTCCCTGAAAAACAAATTGGCTACATGTGAAGCATCATCGGTCTTATGGCACGTAATGAAATGTGCCATTTTAGAAAAGCGATCCACTACTACAAATATGGAATCATGTCCATGTTTATATCTAGGCAAGCCTAATACAAAGTCCATGCTAATGTCCGACCAAGGTGCATGAGGAATAGGTAATGGCATATAAAGACCAAAGGGGTTGGACTTAGACTTAGCTTGGATACATGTAGTGCATCGTTGGACGTGGCGCTCCACGTCGCGCTTCATCTTTGGCCAAAAGTAGTGAGTGGAGAGCATGTCATATGTCTTGTCACGGCCAAAGTGACCCATAAGCCCTCCACCATGGGACTCTTGAAGAAGCAAAAGTTGGAGAGACGACTTCGGAATGCAAAGCTTGTTTTGTTTGAAAAGAAAACCCTTATGCAAATAGAAATCATCAATCCCTTTGTCTAATGAACATTGGGCAAATATTGGACCAAAGAAAGGGTCGGACGCGTACAAAGATTTGATGTCATCAAGACCCAACACATTGACTTCGAGTCGTGTAAGAAGGCTTGTGTTTTTGCGAGACAAGGCGTCCGCTACCACATTTTCTTTGCCCTTCTTGTATTTGACAATGTAAGGAAAAGACTCCATAAACTCAACCCATTTTGCGTGCCTTTTACTCAAGTTGTCTTGACCCTTAAGATACTTCAACGACTCATGGTCGGAATGGATGACAAATTCTTTAGGCCAAAGATAGTGTTGCCACACTTGAAGAACTCGAACCAAGGCAAAAAGTTCTTTGTCATAAATGGGATAATTGAGGCGTGCGCCATCAAGTTTCTCACTATGGTAAGCAATAGGACGCCCATTTTGCATAAGGACGCCACCAATGCCAATACCACTAGCGTCACACTCAATCTCAAAGGTTTTTGTGAAATCCGGCAAAGCAAGAAGTGGTGCTTCGGTGAGCCTCTTTTTGAGCTCATCAAAAGCCTTTTGTTGTGCTTTTCCCCAAACGAACGTGACATTTTTCTTCGTCAATTTGTTAAGGGGGCAAGCAATGGTAGAAAAATCTTTCACAAAGCGACGGTAAAAGCCAGCCAACCCATGAAAACTACGAAGTTCACTAACATTTGTTGGGATGGGCCAATCTCGTATGTCCTTGACTTTTGAGACATCCACTTCTATGTCATTAGAAGACACAACAAAACCAAGGAAAATCAGCTTGTCTCTTGCAAAAGTGCACTTTGGGAGATTAGCATAAAGCTTTTCATGACGAAGGATTTGAAGGACCTCCTTAACATGAGTAACATGCTCCTCTAGTGACTTGCTATAGACAAGGATGTCATCAAAGTAAACAACTACACTCTTCCCAATGAGAGATCTCAAAATATGGTTTATGAGGCGCATGAAGGTAGATGGGGCATTGGATAAGCCAAAAGGCATAACCAACCATTCATAGAGACCAAGCTTGGTCTTGAAGGCGGTTTTCCACTCATCACCTTCAGCCATGCAAATTTGATGGTAACCACTACGAAGATCAATTTTCGAAAATATAGTGTCTCCACATAACTCATCAAGCATGTCATCAAGACGCGGTATAGGATGTCGATAACGCACGGTGATAGCATTGATTGGACGGCAGTCCATGCATAACCGCAACGTGTCATCCGTTTTTGGAACTAGGATCACGGGAACCGCGCTTGGGCTAGTGCTTACTTGGATCAAACCTTTGGAGACGAGTTGGTTGATTTGACGTTCGATCTCCTTCGTCTCTTCCGGGTTCGTGCGATACGCTGCGCGGTTTGGGAGTGGAGCGCCGGGTATGAGGTCGATGCGGTGCTCGATTCCACGAAGAGGAGGAAGGCCATGAGGAAGCTCTTCGGGGAATACATCTTGGAATTCCTGCAAAATAGCCATCAAAGAAGGAGGAACATTTGTCAAGTCGTTAGTTCCTTGCGCTAGTCCCTTGCAAACAAGGACATAGTGCAAGATGGATGGGTTGTTCCGCACTTCTCTCATCTCACTTTTGGTGGCAAGAAGAACACTCTTAGTTTTTCCACTCGAGTTTGGCTTGTAGCTCTCACTCACTATGGTGTGGTTCTCTCACTCACCACTCTTCTCACAAGGTGTTTTTGTGTATTGCGCCCTCGCTAAAGCCTTTGCATTGTCCGTAATTATTTGGCTAGGAGTCATTGGTTGCAACACACAAGTTTTATCAAGCCATTTGAAGGTGTAAGTGTTTGAGTGACCATTATGCAAAGCACGCTTGTCATATTGCCACGGCCTTCCGAGCAACATGTGACAAACCGTCATTGGGACCACGTCACATTCCACCGTGTCCTTGTAGTGCCCAATGGAGAACGTCACCGATACGGTGTGCTTGATCTTGACGGATCCTTGGTCACTTAGCCATTGGATATGGTAGGGGTGTCTATGCGGATGAAGGGTGAGGTTGAGTTTCTCACACAATTTCGTGCTTGCAAGGTTGTGGCAACTCCCTCCATCGATGACAACTTTGATGGACTTCCCATTGATGCCGGCACGAGTTTTGAAGATGTTCGAGCGTTGGTCTTCATTTTCATTGGCTTGGGTAGTCAAGACCCTTGTGACCACAAGCGATGGACTTGCGTCATGCTCACACACGAGAAGTTCTTGGTCCTCTTCCAAATGTTGCCTTGCCATAGCTTCCTTCACTCTTGCATCAAACTCTTCCTCACTCAAGTATTCTTCATCGCCGTTGTCATGGATGAACAAAACTTTCTTGTTTCCACATGCATTCGACTTGTGCCCTTTGCCTCCACACTTGTAGCATTCACCATTGAATGGTAGATCATCCCTTGTGTGTTTGCCACTTGGGGGCTGTTTTCCTTGAGGGAGAGTGGGCTTGAAGGGAAGCTTGGTGGAACTTGAGGAGCTTCCACTTGGTGTTGTTGGGGTAGTGGTTGATGCTTGCTTGTAGGTGAAGTACGTTTTTGGCTTGTTGTACTTGATGTCCTCTTGCACTTGACGCTCGGCCTTGGATGCGATGTGCACAAGCTCAACCATGTTGTTGTACCTTTGGAACTCGGTGATGCGCTTGATGGGATGGTTCAAGCCATTGAGGAAGCGTGCCATTGTTTGTTCATCTCTCTCTTTAATGTTGGCACGGATCATGTTGAGCTCCATTTGCTTCAAGTACTCTTCCACGGTCTTTGTCCCTTGACTAAGCGTTTGAAGCTTGTTGAAAAGGTCACGCGTGTAGTGTGAAGGAACAAAGCAGGATCTCATATGAGCCTTCATATCTTGCCAAGTTGTGATTGGAGGCTCTTCTTTTGCTTCGCGAGCGAGTTGGACTTGTTCCCACCAAAGGTTGGCATACTCGTCAAACTCGAGGGATGCCATGGCCATCATCTTCTCATTGCTATAGTTGTGCATGCGGAAGATCTTGTCGACCTTGAGTTCCCAAGAGACATATTCTTCGGGCTCATTGGAACCGGTGAACTTGGGCATGGTGAATTTGAGCTTGCCAAAAGTTTCTTCTCCATTGCGGTTCCGGTTGCGTCGGTTGCCATGATTGTGGCGGTCATCATCATCATCCGAGCTCTCATGTCTTGCTTGTTGATTGTTGTGTTGCTCTTGCGGTTGTTGAGGTGCCGCGTTTGGTGGTGGAACTTGTTGTTGACGACGAGCTTGTGGAGCTTGCTCGTTTTGTTGACGCGGTTGAGGACGAGGAGGAGGTTGATGGTCCTCACGACGAGCTTGGGGAGCTTGCTCTTGTTCTTGTCGTGGTTGATGCCGAGGCGCATTAGCTTGCGCCATGTGGCGAGGAGGACGTCGAGCCGCGTGCGCCATGGGCTTCTCTTCTTCTTCTTGGTGTAGGAGAGGCTCGTCATGACCATCATGTTGCCGACGTGGACGATCATGTCGATGATGACGCCTTGGAGGATCTTCGAGTGCTTCCCGTCGACGGTGATCTTGTTCGTCCTCTTCGGAAGCTTCAGTTGTTGTTGAAAGGACATGTCGACGTCGATGGCCTTGGTGGTCCATGCGAGGTTGCTCTTGTTGAATCACAAGTGCCCTTGGTTGTGGCCGGTTCGCTTCGCGCCTTGGAGGTCTTGCGGAGAGGTCACCATCATAGCTTGACGTTGCAGTGTGACGCGGAGATGGTACCGCTTGAGAAGAGCTCATGGATTGAAGAACGGGTCCATCCCGATGCCTTGAAGCGTGACGGCGAGGTGCACTTGATTCACTTGAGGAGTGCCGAGATGAGCTTGATTCGCGCGAGCGTGGCCTTGCGAGTCCATCGATGATGCGTTGAAGCTTCTCATCCGTTGAGGCGAGTGCACGACCAAGAGCTTCATTTTGATGACCGAGGTTGTGTTGCATGGCATGCATTTGGCCACGGACTTCTTCGAAGCGGTTGTCGATGTTCTTGAATTCCACACGGGCCTCACTAAATTGTTCATCTTGGCGCCGCTCGAGAGCTTCACAACGATAGTTGAATTCTCCTCGGACCTTCCAATGGTCCCATCTTGTCATGAATTGTGTGTCATCCTCCGGAGGTGGTGGTTGGGATGGCTCTCCATGCCTGTCCATGATGCAAAGCCACAAGGGTTGTATATGGAGAGAAAGGGTGCGTAGAGTTAGCCTTTTACCTCACCTTGGAGATTATATCAAACCAATTGCCACACAAATGAGCGAAAAGCGTGCAAAGTGAAACGGCAAGAAACTCACACACAAATATGCTACAACTCTCAAAAGGCTTTTGGTGGAAGGTTAGGATTGTGTAAAACCAAACAAAACGATCCAAGTAAAAGGTTATTGTCTAACGTGGTAAAGAACCAAAGATCAAAAGCAAAAGGATACGATCTACGAAAAACACGGAAAACACACACGTGGAGAAAAACGGGGTTAGCACGACTATGAAAATGAGCACAAAAGGTCCTAACGAAGACTACGCTCGGATGTCGTGCCAACTCAAGGAGAGACCACAACTCGTTTGCCAAAAGAGGACAAGCAATAGATTTGGGCACTTGCCTCGGTGCGCTCTTTCTTCTCTCTTTCTTGGCTTACAAGCTTGGTATTCTCTTTGGATTGGGAGACTATGTATCTTTTTTCTCTTTTTCTTTTGCTCTTTTTTTTTTTGATTCTTTCTCCTTTTTCTCCCTTGCTATGCTACTATGTTAGCTTTTGTATTTGGCCTCACACTCTCACTTTCCGAAGGCAAGTGCACAATGCTTAGACAAACACAAAATGAGTTGCTCTCAAGGATAGATACACACAAAGGAAGATATGGGGTTGTCAAAGTGGCGCAAGTTATACCTTTGGTATTGTTGAGGACTTGCAACCGTTGGTGGTGGATGATGTTCGAGTGTCGCGGTGTCGATGAGCGCGGAAGACTTGGATGCGGAAGCTTGTGTTAAGATGGCGACAAACACGCGAAACACGAACAAGCTAAAGGGTAAAAGTCAGCAAGCGAAAATGAGGTGTCAAGTAGAAGGAAAAACCTTCTGTTACTGGCGGTAGTACCGCTTGGGACAGGCGGTAGTACCGGACGGCGGTAGTACCGCTTGTTACGGGCGGTAGTACCGGACGGCGGTAGTACCGCTTGTCACGGGCGGTAGTACCGCTTGTCACAGAACACGAACGAAAACGAGATCCACTTGACACAAACCTCAAATCCGTGAAAAACTGACCGAGAGGCTGGCTAGGAACAACAGGGGCTATAGATCGACTCCCAAAGCAACAGATCTATGGACCAAAACCACGAAAAACGCACCAAATCCAGAGATCGATCCGAAGGCAAATTGGGGCTCTTTTTGGTGAGATTTTCGATTTTAAGGTGGATAAAAGAAAAATTGGGGGAAAATTCCTGATCAACCGAAAGCTGCTGATACCAATATGATAGGGGGTAACCCTGGGGTTGGCCCGATCTTTCACGAATTCCACGAGAAACGAGGGGGAAGAGGTGGTCGGGGGATGAAATCGAGGAAAGCGATGAAAACCACGAACACACACTCCAAAACACGATACACGCCTACTCCTCACGTCGGTGGCAACCGGTCCAACATAATCCCTAGGATCGGTGTTGGGCGAAGCTCGCTCTCCACGCCAACAACGGGGGATGAGGTGCTTGGTGAGATCTTGACGACTTGGGGGCGAGAAACCGAGAACCCAAGGCCTTGTACAACTTGAACGCACTAGGCAAGATCCAAGAGGGGGGTGGATAATCCGGTGCTCCTTGGTAGGAGCATGAGACCAATAGATATAAGTTCCTCAAAGGGTTTCCTTAATATCTATTATTATCCAAGTCTAGGGTTTACAATGGAGGGTGGGGGCTATATATAGGCCAACCACATAAACAGGGGTATTTTGGGAACAAATAGCGAAATATAGAGAGGGTTACAAGGCGCTGGGCCGAAATATTACATTCAGGCTTTTCCAGGTCCGGTAGTACCGGTCCAGCCCGACCGGTAGTACCGGTCATGCGGTAGTACCGCTTCCTGGCCGGTAGTACCGCTTGTCGTCCTGGGACTTGCGCTGGGGCCTTCTGTTGGTGGCGGTAGCAGGGGGCGGTAGTACCGCAGCCCGGTAGTACCGGATCCGGGGCCGGTAGTACCGCCAGTGACAGAGAGTATTTGGGCAGCTCTGGAACCTTCTGTTGTTGGCAGTAGCATTTGGCGGTAGTGCCGCCAAGCGGTAGTACCGGTCGCCAGGTCCGGTAGTACCGCTGGCGACAGAGAGCATTTGGTCTTGTCTGCTGGCGCTCCTCCGTCCTGTGGGTTCTTCTCTTCGTACCTGATGATGCACAAGGTATGTGTATGAAGTAGCAGACCATCCAAAGGTGTATCGAAGTCACACAAGGAGAGGAGCGAGTTCACCTTAGCTTGAAGGAGTTTGGCTCGGGCGTGAGTCATGGGTCCACTTGGGGAGCTTGTGGGAGTAGATGTAGTAGCGGTCGTAGGACGGGCTGCATCACCCTCCTCCCTCGCTTTGACCTCATCCCTTATTTAGATACTCCCAATCTTGCGTGGAGGGTGTGTATTGTGTCTCCTATACCCTTGCTTGTCTCCCCACGTCCATAGTATTATAACTGAATAATTAGTCATTCATCACTTTTTAATTTAAGGGTTTAAACAAAGTCACATGTTAGCAAAGGAAGGAAGGAGAACATAATCAAATCGTTATACTCCTAATTCTACCTCTTTTCTATAGTTTTTAATTGATATAACATATTTTCAAGAGTAATAAATAAATAAACCAATGTACGATATAACATCCATTTCGAAAAAAACGATTACGAGCAAATTTTCAAAAAAAATGAAGGCATCGGCTAGTAATTATTTTTATCTCCACAACTTGCTTAGCCTTCTTGAAGTGCCCGGTCTCCTTCTTAGATTAGTAGATCCTTGCAAAAGGAAAATGAGAAGAATAATGTAGCCATACATCGCTAACGCATCCTGACCAGAACATCTTCCTCCCACACTGTGTCCACTCCCTTCTATGGCTAGTCACTGCCGCACTTTTTCCTCTCCCTCGATTAATTATCCAGCACCTAGCTGCGTCCTTCTCCGTCAATATTTATTTACCAATGTCACATCTGGAACCTTCAATTCAAGGTGTCATAGATCCACGATTATATGTTCCTCTAAAGCCGTAAGCCATCAGAGTGGTTGTCCTTAACTCCAAACTTGTAAGAAGCAAGAAATTTGAAGTGTGTATCTAAGAAGACACAAATCCTGCAGAGGCTAATACGAAGAGATGACCATGACGATTTGATTCCCATTTTAGCATTGCATACTTTATAAAGTTAACAATACAATATGTATTTCATAATTCTTGTTATACTGCTTTTCTGAATAGGAGACATGTAAAAAATTGTGTTTATTCCGCTTCTTTGCTCTCCAATGACCACACCATACCGAGAACAGTTACTCCACTATGTGGTCCATGGTGTCACATGTCTTCCCTAACTGATCAGATGTAAATCAGACATTTGGAATATTCAAAACTCAAGTAAATTTTGTGTTTGCAAAGTTGTTGTGCTACAAAACCAACGATAACATCATAAGATGACCAGGCTTTGTTTTGCATCTTGTCAGTTCTTGCTCCAAACATATCTAAGTAACACTTACCATGTTGAAAATTACCATATAACATAAGTGATTGCAAGAAGTTTCTAGAAACAACACGCGTAAACTACTTCCAGCTTTCATCTTTTAAATTGACGGAATATCACAGACCTGGATCGAAAACAACTTGCTGATCCCCCCTATAGAGGCCATAGGGTAAAAGAGTAGAAATAGAAGGATGTTAGTGTGTTATGGACCAAGGGGACCAATAATATCCAAGGATTCACTATCATCCTCGATTCTTCTGCAACCTCACCAAAATAATTTATCTCGACAAAGTGTAAATTAGAAAGTTAATGGAGCAACCAAACTTACCTATTGCTTGAAATAGCTATATGATTTTGACCTATAGCATCAATGAAAATGCAATACATGTTATATATTAAGGATCTTAATAAGCTTATAAATTTGTCATGGACAAGCAAGTAGGTAATTGGATAAAGGATACCATTTATGTGCATGACACCAGCTAGCTCAAACTTCGAAAAAACATCGGCTAGTTTAACTCCTAGCATGTCATCTTCCTGATTAATTGATTTGGCCCATTGTCTTCTAGCCTAACTCAAGGTCTCCGAGGTTAACCAAAAGTGAGCCTAGCTCAACTGGTTGGGGAAGTGGATGTACAAACACAACACCTGAGTTAAAATCATCACGAAAGCGAATTAAGGTTCCTATTTATACATGAGTTCCAGGCTCTCCTGGTACTCATGAAATTTATCTTAAGGACCAAGCTTGGTGCTTAACTAAGTTTAAAAATCCTGGTACTCATGCTTAATGGCCGTGTGCAACCCTAGTTAGTGTAGAGGCCGGGGAAGTGAAATCTTCCCTCCATTTTTTCCAGGCTCGGTAGCCAATGTTTTTGGCAACTGGCTGAATGGATTGAGGATAAATATGGGACTTTATTTAGGGTGGGAGCGCTTTTCATTATTTGATCGCTTTGGCTATATAGAAATGACAAGATTTTTAATAATATTGTGTCTTATTCCCTGCAGGTTATCTATCGGTCTACTGCATCCTCCGTTGATGGACCACTATGCAACGTACGGAGTTTAGCAATGTGTTTGTAGAGGGTTGTACGCGTTTGGAGGATACGGCGAGGGATATCTTCTCCCAACATGGATGGCAGCGTGATCTACGGATAGATCTTTCTTAGCTTGTTTGGAAAACTATGTTTTTGTGGACCTTTATTTGTAATGTTTGTACTTTTGCTTGGGTCTGGAGTTGTGTGGTTGATCGGATGTGTGCATACTAGCTATGCAGAGGCCGGGTGTAAACTTACTATTAAGTAATGAAGTTCCCATATCCAAAAAAAAACAAAAGAGAAAAATTGGAATTTATTCATGTAGCGCAAAGTAGCATGCCAGTGTGATCATATTGTGTACTAAAAAGTAAGCATATTTGATTTATTATTTCAGAGAACGGCATCAAAGTACAAATGGAATAGCAGACCAGTTGCTATTGGGATGTGAAATGGACACACTCATCTTTGTTGTTGCAACCATACATATTCCAGAAGTGTGGTATTATGGCATGCTATTGGTGATCTTCTCATCGGTCCTTGCTGACACCACGTTGGCTGGCTGATCCAAGTTGGCATCCTTCTTTACCCATGCATAGGGTTCAGGTGATTTGAAGAGGCCAATAATAAAGAAACAAGAGATATATGGAAAAGTATCTGGGATCGAGTTGAGGCTTAACATATTCCACACCATAAGAAAATGGGCACAACGCTTGTGAAGATACCTGCAACATATTTTTTATTAAACCATGCATATACAATTTTTTTATAAAATGGAGAGCTAAAATGCACCCAATAACTCTTATATAATTCTCACTACTTATCAAATATATTTCATAAGTTATGAATTTCCATATGAGGTCTACCATGATATAATTCTTTTGAAAAACTCACGGTGTATGTAACACTAGGGTTCTGAAAAGACCGTAGCTTCTATGTGACATGCCAATCCCTGGATCGGTTCATTGGCCCACCATAGAATAAGATGAATAACATAGCAAAATATCTGTGTATCATAAATAACGAAGATCCAGAGTACCATTATTACAATAAAAGCTTAGCTCAAGGCTAGATCAAATTATTCAGGTAGCAACATAAATAAAGCAAATCCTCCATTCTCCAAATTGCCCACAAGTGAACAAGTGCCGAGTAGAGTACCGTGGCCAAAATCGCTTACTCAGAATCGGAATATCCTGCAACATGAAACGTAGCAGCCCCGAAGGGTCAATACATGGAATGTATGGCAAGTAGAGCTATTAAAGGAGACAATAATGCTAATATCTACATGCATATTTGGCAAGTGGAGCTGTGGCTAGCTTGCATTTGCAAAAACCTTTGTCCTACTTTCATAAATAGTTTTTGATTTTCTTTGAAAAGATCCCAATTAAGTTAACCCATCAATATTATGGCAATTATGAAATTAGAATGAGCGAGAAACATGTCATGAAATCAATATCAAGCAACTCAGACGTCCATAACCGGGGACACGACTAATCGATTAGATTTTTACACCCTGCAGGGGTTAGTACACTTTACCCATCTGACTTGGCCAGCCCAGCTCGTACCATCACTCTCATTTTGGGTGATGATAGGGAGAAGTCCAAGAAGAGACCGTTCGGGAAGTAGCTCCCCAATCCCGACGCGCACCGGTCCAACCTACGAAAATTCTACATCTCTGGATACGCGGGTTCGAGTTACCACAACCTACTAAGTCCAACCAACCGCCCATTTCATTATTGGCACATGGTTGTACACGTAAGCTATAAAATAAAGAAGCCAATCATTTTCTCTTGATACCTGGGTGCCTTTCCGCAACGATACCACTAAAAATTATCAATCCCATCACACCCAGGAGGTTCATTGATTAAGTTGTTTTTAGTTTTCACAAACCAGCACATTTAGAAACAACTTTCAATGATGTAACCTAGCCCTCGTTTATCATAGCATGGCTAAGTACATCTACCAACGGTGGTTCATCTACAGGGAAAGCCCTACCACATAATAGGTCATATCATAGCAATAGTAATATCCTACACATGCATCTATAAAATACACGACAATGCATTGAAAATAGTAGGACAACATCATGAACAAGGTAGCATCTACTTGCCTTGGTAGTTGGTGAAGTTGTTCAAACACTCGTTGCAATCACGCACGTTTCACTCCTCGCAATCTATCGATCAAACAATTGCATACAACATAAACAATAGCACATAGAGATCAAACAAATGCAACAAATGCATGTATGGCAATTTAATAAGTCACAATGGTTGTTACTTTAGTTCTCTAAACAATACTGAAGTATATGATGCATGCAAGAGGCCAATTAATGCAATGAAGTACTTGTTATTAATAATTACTTGCCAATATAGGATTTTTAATATTTCTGTTGTAACGCCTGTACTAACTGTCGAATTAAATTTGTTTCTTGGGATTACTGGATAGAGGACGTTAATACGAACCAGTAGGCCTTGGATTCACCCTAATCGGAGTTATAGATCTTTTTAAATAGTTAAAATACTACTGAATGTATTATAATGCTCCTAACATTATACGTACTGTATACCTATAACTTTAATTCAGAAACTGGTTCTACTATTTCTTGTGATTCCATGGACATATTATTTGTAATTTTTTGAATAGTATTTATTTTCTTATGAATTTATTACTCTAAATAAGCCATTAAACCATTTATTTAATTACTGCGAAACCTTAAAGTATTTTCCTGAACCATTTGCATATTGATGATCTACATGGAACCAGCTTTCCATTGGTATATCATTTATATTTTTGTGATATGCAAATAATTTACTATGAATTTAATGGCTTCTAAAGACATTAAATCTAATTGAATCATTACGGTAAATATGTACTATAAAGATTAGATCTAACCTGATATTATTAATCTACATTATAGTAGCTTCATTTTGATATATTGTTCATATTTTTTGGAGTTACAAATAATTTCCTATGAATTTATTAACCTAAAAGATCATTAAAACTAATTAAGTTACTGCAGTAACCACGTACAGTAAAAGTTGAATCTAATGCCATATTAATATTCTACATGTTTTTCCGAATCCATTGATATCTTATTTGCTATTTTTGGTTCTATGGATCATTTTATATGATTTTTGTAAGTTTACACAATTTTCTGCAAATTAAATTCAATTTCAAATCTACAGGGAATATTCTCTGGAAATATTCTATGCTGACTGGGACGCGGGGCTGACCTGGCGTTGACACGTGGCGATATCCGGTTGGCTCGTACCCCTTCGGGGAATCGATCTAATCCTGACCGTTGGGATGAGATCTAGTGGTTAGGAGAGGAGATTGACCCGATTTCGGCTCAGAATAGACAAGAAATAGATCTGTGTTAGAGAGACAAATCCATAGGTTAAATCGAAAAACTTAGAACATGAAAGTTGTGGGGAATCATTAGTCCTACCTTCTCACCAAAGGAATTTGGATTTGAAGAAACGAGCGCGAGTACATCTTGGATTTACACCGTCATATCTGAAGTATTGTGGTGCGAAAATAGATGAGGTTTTTCGGGATTGAAAGATTTCGACGAGTTCTACAACTTTTGTTCTTTGGCCGAAGGCAAATAACGAAGTCTAGATGGGTTAAAAAGCGAAATAAGATTCGGGCATGTGTAGATTCGGTATTTTGAGAAGGGAAAATCGTACAGCTGTGGCTCCACGAGTTTATATGGAAATTTAGAATGGTGTAGAGATAGGCCTTGGAGTAGAGAACAAGTAGAAACAAACGGAAGTCGATTCGGAGTTGTAGATAAAAAGTTATAGCTGTTTGAATAGAGATAGGTTTGACAAAACTATTTCGCACGCTTTTTAAAGCACCTGGGACACCGATCGTGGCTGGCTGGTTCGGTCCGGTCCGGATGGGCCGGCCCATTAGATTTTTTTGTTCTTCTTTTTTTATTTTTCTTTTTTCCATTTACTTGTTTCCCTCATATCTTTTGCATACAAACTCCAAACGACATGATTCTTGTTTCTAAAATTTTCTAAAATCGAATAGATCATTGTAGGATCATATTTGTTATCTTTTTACTAGTTTGCAAGTAGTGGGTTTATAAATCCTTGTATATTTCATTTTATTTATATCTTTATTTGTTTGTATTTATTTCATAACTTTTTCATAATAGCTCCAAATGAGCTCAATTTTGTTTCTAAAATTTTGTAATATTTATTGGATCTTTTTAGGCTATAATTTAGCAATAATCGCTGCCTTAGCAACAATGGGTTTTTATAAAGCCAATTTAATTCCCTTTAGGAACAAAGTGGCATATACTATTTGGGGTTTTAGTCCTTTATTTTTATTTAGGAATTTTTCTTGATGCAAATATGCAATGCAATGCTCATGAATGTCATACAACATGCAAAAAAAATTCTAGTACCAATTTTCAAAATCTTGGGATGTGACATACTAACCCCCTTAAGATGAATCTCGTCCCGAGATTTGGAATGGCTAGCAAGGTTATGGGTGTTGTTGTCGAGGCTAACCCCCTTAAGAAAACTGAACTTGGCATCCCAACATCTAATACTCAATTGTGGAATCTTGTGCTAGCTATCAATACTTTCCAGTGGGTTCTCTTCAACAGATCCTCTAGGTAACTGCATATGTAACTATTCTTATCCATGAGTGCCTCAGTATGAATGAACACGATGTACCAGTATTTTAAACACTACAAATGTGATGTATGGATTAACCAGGGACTTACTAGTCGCGAGGTCCGGCTTGAAGCTCCTTCTCTGGGCATTTATAGGCATAATGTCCCCACTCATTGCACTTGTAGCAGGTGACAAGGCTGGGATCCCTTACTGGCTTCATTTTGTCATCATAGCCGCTTTTCTTGTTTCCTTTGCGATTCTTATTTTCTGGACATTGTGACGCATAATGTCCTGAATCTTTACAATTGTAGCACAACAGCTGGCTAATATCCCTCGCATGGGAGTTGTAGCAGTTCTTCCTCTTCATGGGTCTCTCCAAGGCTAGGAGTTCTCTTAGTTCTTCATATTTCACCACAAATTCAGGAAACCTTTCTCGCTTCTTGGGGCAGTCACTAGAGATATGACCTTCTTCTCCACATGAGTAACAACACTTTGTGGTCACATTGGGTACGACATTATGAGGCACGGCTCTGGTTTCGGCCTCCGCCATAGGGCTTGATTCTTCATGGGTCTTCTTGAGAGCTTGATGCACTCCATCCTTGACTCCTTTATTCACTTGTTGTACCATGGGGTAAAGGTGACAATGAACAGGGACATGATCGTTCCCTTCACATAGAAAGCAAGTGACTTGGGATGTGGGGCACTATCCAACTAGATGGTTTCCATCACAATAGGGGCACTGATCCTGATGCTCCTTGTACGTATGTCCTAAGTCTCCACAGACTTTGCAAGCTTGAAACTCCTTCAGAACATCCTCTCCAGTCATTGATGCTTGGGTGATGGGACAAGGTCGTAGTATAACTTCATTGAACTCCTCCCAAGTTAGTTTTCTGTTGTTGATGGCTCCATGCATCCTCCACCAAGTTATATGGTCCAAATTCACATCATCCATCGCACGACGGGATGCCTTGCTAAAAGCTTCAATGTACTCCGCAATAGTATGCTTTCCTTGGCGTAAATTTTTGAATCCTCTCTGACGTGAGTACATGACTTCAGATGAAATATGTGCATCATGGAATGCTTTCTGAAACATGTCCCATGTTACTTGTACTACGGGGTGAGTGGCTTGATACTTGTACCACCATTTTGCTACAGGTCCTCCCAATAAGTGAGTGGCAAACCTTACCTTCTCTTCACCTGGACAGCCAATAGTCACTAGGATCTTGTTCACTTTTTTTCAACCAATTATCCGCCACAGTAGGATTAGAAAAGGTTGAGTATGTTGGTGGTTCGAGCATCAGAAAATTGCTGAGTAGGTTCTGCTGAGGCGGTGGCTTGTTATTGGCCAGGTATTCCGTCATCACTTGTGCTAGCTGTGCTTGTGATGCCATGAGCTTCTCCATTTCAGTGGATTAACGATGGGGTGACATCTATTGGTATAGCATAGACAAGTTATAGATAGAAAGACTAGAGAAATAATACTACCCATAACTATATGGAACAAGCAATTGACACACAAGCAATCAATCATCACAAACAACACTCAATCCAAAATAGTTTCATTTATGTTCCAGAAGTTTTGTTTTAGTGGCATAACAACCACAAAATATTTTCCATTGACTAATATTCATTTGGGGGGGTGAACCTACAATCATAAAAGCAATGGACAGAGTCTGTCCTGAAACTACAGCAGCGTTCACGAATTTTTCTGGGCACCCTAAACTCATCAGGAATTTTAGAAAAAATTTGTGTATAGAGTACAGAGAGTTTCGAACCATACCTAGTTTTTTCAGTTTTTTCCCAGTTACCAATAAAATATGAAAATTCGTGACGTACAGCTGTGTCATTAGAAAACTGCATCGAAACTATCACGAATTTCTAATCAAAACCTTCATTAATATATTACGGAATCTCACAAAAATATTCTGGAACTTTAAGGTATCAAATAGCACAACCTAAACATAATAAATAAACTATCAAACAAGTTTTTACAACAATCGATTGCTATATCTAATCGAAGTCATATCATAACTATATGGTGGTTATCATCTAACTATTCTTAATCTAGCGCTTTCTTGCATAAGTGTTCATCTACAAGTTTGAACAAGATGAGATTAGAAAAGATAGATGAATGATTACAAGAATCTAATAAGTACAAAATTATGAGTTCATTGCTAGGGAGAGCCTTCCTTCTATATCATAAAAGAGAAGAGTATGAGAATTGAAATGATAAGAGATACTAGAAAGAAGTGTAAGAAGAGAATAGATAGAATAAAATAGGGTTTATAATTTCATATGGCTTTCCTATTCCAAACCTAGGTCACGATCCTATAGTCGACAACCTGGCTCTGATACCATCTTGTAACACTACGGTTCTGAAAAGACCGTAGCTTCTATGTGGCATGCCAATCCCTGGAACGGTTCATTGGCCCACCATAGAATAAGATGAATAACATAGCAAAATATCCATGTATCATAAATAACGAAGATCCAGAGTACCATTATTACAATAAAAGCTTAGCTCAAGGCTAGCTCAAATTATTCAGGTAGCAATATAAATAAAGCAAATCCTCCATTCTCTAAATTGCCCACAAGTGAACAAGTGCCGAGTGGAGTACCGTGGCCTAAATCGATTACTCAGAATCGGAATATCCTGCAACATGAAACGTAGCAGCCCCGAAGGATCAATACATAGAATGTATGGCAAGTAGAGCTATTAAAGGAGACAATAATACTAACATCTACATGCATATTTGGCAAGTGGAGCTATGGCTAGCTTGCATTTGCAAAAACCTTTGTCCTACTTTCATAAACAGTTTTTTATTTTCTTTGAAAATATCCTAATTAAGTTAACTCATCAATATTAAGGCAATTATGAAATTAGAATGAGCGAGAAACATGTCATGGAATCAATATCAAGCAACTCAGACATCCATAATCGGGGACACGACTAATCGACTAGATTTTTACACCCTGCAGGGGTTAGTACACTTTAGCCATCTGACTTGGCCAGCCCAGCTCGTACCATCACTCTTATTTTGGGTGATTATAGGGAGAAGTCCAAGAAGAGACCGTTCGGGAAGTAGCTCCCCAATCCCGACGCGCACCGGTCCAACCTACCAAAATTCTATATCTCTGGATACGCGGGTTCGAGTTATCACAACCTACTAAGTCCAACCAACCGCCCATTTCATTATTGGCACATGGTTGTACACGTAAGCTACAAAATAAAGAAGCCAATCATTTTCTCTTGATACCTGGGTGCCTTTCCGCAATGATACCACCAAAAATTATCAATCCCATCACACCCAGGAGGTTCATTGATTAAGTTGTTTTTAGTTTTCACAAACCAGCACATTTAGAAACAACTTTCAATGATGTAACCCAGCCCTCGTTTATCATAGCATGGCTAAGCACATCTACCAACGGTGGTTCATCTATAGGGAAAGCCCTACCACATAATAGGTCATAGCATAGCGATATAAATATCCTACACATGCATCTACAAAATACACGACAATGCATTGAAAATAGTAGGACAACATCATGAACAAGGTAGCATCTACTTGCCTTGGTAGTTGTTGAAGTCGTTCAAACACTCGTTGCAATCACGCACGTTGCACTCCTCGCAACCTATCGAGCAAACAATTGCATACAACATAAACAATAGCACATAGAGATCAAACAAATGCAACAAATGCATGTATGGCAATTTAATAAGTCACAATGGTTGTTACTTTAGTTCTCTAAACAATACTGAAGTATATGATGCATGCAAGAGGCCAATTAATGCAATGAAGTACTTGTTATTAATAATTACTTGCCAATATAGGGTTTTTAATAGTTCTGTTGTAACGCCTGTTCTAACTGTCGAATTAAATTTGTTTCTTGGGTTTACTGGATAGAGGACGTTAATATGAACCAGTAGGCGTTGCATTCACCCTAATCGGAGTTATTGATCGTTTTAAATAGTTAAAATACTACTGAATGTATTATAATGCTCCTAACATTATATGTATTGTATACCTATAATTTTAATTCAGAAACTGGTTCTACTCTTTCTTGTGATTCCAGGGACATATTATTTGCAATTTTATGAATAGTATTTATTTTCTTATGACTTTATTACTCTAAATAAGCCATTAAACCATTTATTTAATTACTGCTAAACCTTACAGTATTTACCTGAACCATTTGCATATTGATGATCTACATGGAACCAGCTTTCCATCGGTATATCATTTATATTTTTGTGATATGCAAATAATTTACTATGAATTTAATTATTTCTAAAGCCATTAAAACTAATTAAATCATTATGGTAAATATGTACTGTAAAGATTAGATCTAACCTGATATTATTAATCTACATTATAGTCGCCTCATTTTGATATATTGTTCATATTTTTCGGAGTTACAGATAATTTCCTATGAATTTATTAACCTAAAAGATCATTAAAACTAATTAAGTTACTGCAGTAACCACGTATATTAAAAGTTGAATCTAATGCCATATTAATATTCTACACATTTTTATGAATCCATTGATATCTTATTTGCTATTTTTGGTTCTACGGATCTTTTTATATGATTTTTGTAAGTTTACACAATTTTCTGCAAATTAAATTCAATTTCAAATCTACAGGGAATATTCCCTGGGAATATTCTATGCTGACTGGGACGCGGGGATGACCTGGCGTTGACACGTGGTGAGATCCGGTTGGCTCGTACCCCTTCGCGGAATCGATCTAATCCTGGCCGTTGGGATGAGATCTAGTGGTTAGGAGAGGAGATTGACCCGATTTCGGCTCAGAATAGACAAGAAATAGATCTGTGTTAGAGAGACAAATCCATAGGTCAAATCGAAAAACTTAGAACATGAAAGTTGTGGGAATCATTAGTCCTACCTTCTCACCAAAGGAATTTGGATTTGAAGAAACGAGCGCGAGTACATCTTGGATTTACACCGTCATATCTGAAATATTGCGGTGCGAAATTCTCCGGCTGTGGTGGATGAAAATAGATGAGGTTTTTCGGGATTGAAAGATTTCGACGAGTTCTACAACTTTTGTTCTTTGGCAGAAGGCAAACAACGAATTCTAGATGGGTTAAAAAGCGAAATAAGATTCGGGCATGTGTAGATTCGGGATTTCGAGAAGGGAAACTCATACAGCTGTGGCTCCACGAGTTTATATGGAAATTTAGGATGGTGTAGAGATAGGCCTTGGAGTAGAGAACAAGTATAAACAAACGAAAGCCGATTCGGAGTTGTAGATAAAAAGTTATAGCTGTTTGAATAGAGATAGGTTTGACAAAACTGTTTCGCACGCTTTTTAAAGCACCTGGGACACCGATCGTGGCTGGCTGGTTCGGTCCGGTCCGGATGGGCCGGCTCGTTAGATTATTTTGTTCTTCTTTTTTCTTTTTCTTTTTCTATTTACTTGTTTCCCTCATATCTTTTGCAGACGAACACCAAACGACATGATTCTTGTTTGTAAAATTTTCTAAAATCGAATAGATCATTGTAGGATCATATTTGTTATCTTTTTACTAGTTTGCAAGTAGTGGGTTTATAAATCCTTGTATATTTCATTTTATTTATATCTTTATTTGTTTGTATTTATTTTATAACTTTTTCATAATAGCTCCAAATGAGCTCAATTTTGTTTCTAAAATTTTGTAATATTTATTGGATCTTTTTAGGCTATAATTTAGGAATAATCGCTGCCTTAGAAACAATGGGCTTTTATAAAGCCAATTTAATTCCCTTTAGGAACAAAGTGGCACATACTATTTGGGGTTTTAGTCCTTTATTTTTAGTTAGGAATTTTTCTTGATGCAAATATGCAATTCAATGCTCATGAATGTCATACAACATGCAAAAAAAAATTCTAGTACCAATTTTCAAAATCTTGGGATGTGACAGTGTATAGTATAATATTAAATCCCATTATATTCTCTTTTGGATGGCATATCCTACTAAAAATGAACTTAATATAGTTTTCCCTATTTAGAATTACATCTTTGGAATTTCGGTGAAAGTAGCTCTACTAGTGGGAACAGGCCTTTGGTCCTGGTTTGTAAGGGGTTTTAGTCCCAGTTGCCAAACCGGGACAGGGCAATCGGAACTAAAGCCCCCACCCTTTAGTCCCGGTCCGGCCACGAACCGGGACAAAAAGGGCTCCACCTGTCTGCTGCATGGAGCGAGGGAAGAGGAGCATCCGTCCCGGTTCGTAACACGAATCGGGACAGATCTATCTCTACCGCGACAGCAATTTGGCACATTTTTGTGCCAGGGAGAGAATTCATTTTGGCCACCTTTTTTTACCGTGGCAGCATTTTGGCCATTTTTTGCGCCGCGACAGAGAATTCATTTATATTGTTTTCCTTTTTATTTTGTTCTTTGCACTCATCAATGAAGGAACCATTATATTACACAACATCATCATGAATATAGAGATCGAAGTGTCGAACATAGTACATTCCATACACGGGTTTCAAGCATATATACATACAAAATAAGCTCTTTGTATGGTCCCTATTGCCTTATACACCCAAGTCCACATGGTATTCTCCTTCTGGGTTTATGATCTCTGCATCCAAGAATCCCTCGATTTCCTCATGAATTGCTCGTACGCGATCCTTTGGCAGAAGACCGTCCCGCAGCCATTCGATCTGATTTAAAGAAGGGGTCAACCTATATGAATGAAACTAAACACAATTTGATGGTAATAAAAAACTATGAAAATTGTTTACGTACGTGAAGTTTCTCTAAATTTCTGCCTTTCTCACAACATGTCTGACGGATGAAATCGCAAACATAGTATACACATAAATTATTCCCGGGTCCCTGCATCAGGCACTTTACGAGAACAGAGTTAATCAAGCATAATAACGGTATCAAAACTAGAATCAAAGAGATGTGTGGATCTAGATAGTGGTACTAATTACATCTAGTGGTTTAAATCTAAGCTCCTCTTTCCAAACATCCCTAGCCTTCTTGGTAAACAGTTTCCATGCGCTCCCCGACGAAGAAACCAAATAAAATGAGTTATTAATTACTTGATATCAGTAAATTCACGAACGTTGCCGATATAGTGACGTAATGATTTGAATTACCGCTGGAGCATCATCTAGATGTCCTCCCATGTCTTAAGGGTTTTTTGTTTCGAGTCCATGACTAGTACCCGCTCCTGGTCAGGTTGAATGATTAGCAAAATATAGTGGAATCTTTGCATGCATAACTCATCAATTATACACTTAACATCGAGTAAGCGAAATAGAAAGTGTATACAAGACAATAACACTCATGCGAAGTTGTAAGGAAATAGTATTTCCCTTCTGGTTTCTTGATACCTTAACGCGTGTACAATATTATCCTCTGTATCCTAGGGTCTTTTTTTGAGATTAGCTTCATGAACAAAATATGGGTCAATGAACCCAATGTCATAGATTTGTCCTCTTCTGCATTCGAGAATCTTCATTCTGCATAATATAGTATGATTATACATGCAATAAACAAGGTGAGATAGCTAGAGACTTAATTATATAATTAGTACTTATAGACAATATGCACTGACGATCGATTTGTCCAAGGCGTCTTGATTGAATAATTGAAATAGTTCAACAAATTCAATCATTACCATGTCATCTTTTTCCCCGTAATGATGTTTTTTAACCCCCGGCATTATCCAGTTTGCCCTGACCTTTGTGGAATTCATGTACCCGTTACGCAATCTTTGCATTTTTGTTGGTAGATTCTTTACCTCCTCAGGTTTGACAAGAGGATTCCCGTACTACTTCAGTCGCGGGAAAGTATTCTAACTGGGATAAGAGTTAGCAATACTCATACCTTGAGTAGCGGACACTTCTCCATACAGTGTAACTACCTCTGGATCATACTGCTCTTCGACCATATATTTGCTCGACCCCACATTGCTATGGGAAATCACCTTGAGCAGGGGGAATGATTGGTTTTTTATTCTTCAAGCTGGGGAACTAATCCCGCTTGCACTAGTGCTCTTCACCACATTATGTTCCGCATGTTACTTGAGAATAGAGTGCTCATAGTCTGATGACAGCTTTGACTCGGTTTGGTGAAGGGACTTTAGCATTTTGAGCACTCGGGCTTTATCTTGTTCGGTGTTGGGGAACTCTGGCTCTTCCGGCCGCCTCAGTTTAGCAAAAAACTCTGTTGTTTCCGCCTTGACAATTGCAGTAGTCTCCTCTGGAGTACAGTCGTAAGTTCTCTTGGGAGGAAACTTTGGTAATTTTTGTAGAGACTCATGTTTACGTGTCGGCGATCGCTTACCACTCCACAGAGTAGCAGTGGTACACTTACGCTTTTTTCTTGAGGCCGCGGAGATGGCTGGCGCGGCGGCGACGGCTGCGCTAGAGATGGCTGTTGTGCTAGAGACGGGTGAGGCAACGGAGATGACTTTTGTACTGGTGGAGATGGGTGAGGCGGCGGCGAAGATGGACTTGGCGTCTGATTTGGAAGCACAATATATTCCTTTGCCATAGAATGGTGACATTTGTTTCTTCCCCTAGTTCAGTCACATGCCCTTCACCTGCAGCGTAGTCAAGCTTCAACTGGTGAAATACGTGCATAACTTCATCCACCCCCACAACAGCGTAGCCCTGTGGAACCGGACGACAATGGTAAGTTGGTTTAGGTCCAATTTGTTGCTTCACCCCAGTTCAGTCACATCCCCTTCACCTGCAGGGTAGTCAAGCTTCAACTAGTGAAATTCGTGCATAACTTTATCCACCCCCACAACAGCGTAGCCCTGTGGAACCAGACGACAATGGTAAGTTGGTTCAGGTCCAATTGGTAAGGCATAGCCGACCGCCACCTTCATTGTTATGTTCACAACTTTGACATGTAGCTCGCAATGTGTCATCTCCGTGATATCATCCACTGGGTAGCCAACACGAGCCATCATTGTCATCACCCGGGATCTCGGTGGAAGCCATACTGCTTTTCTGATTATTCGATAGGACGGTAGCATCGAATGAAGGTTCTACCATGTGCTGCTGAGATGGGCCAGTAGTACCTTGCTGGCTAAGTGCGTCAATTTGATCTTATTGCTGCTTTAATTGTTCTTCAATTTTATGCATCCGGACTGCCTGAATATTTGCTTCAATTTCCTCCTTTTTGTTTCTCCTCTTACAGCTTCTATTAGGATGTTTCTTCCTGTCTGCGGGAAACCCAGTGCTCCATGGTTGGGAGCCTATTGTGCCTCGTGTTCGTCCTTTATGTTTTGGATTCCCAAGGGAGAGTGTGAGCTCGTCGTTCTCTCTATAGGGAATGAACTCCCCCTCTTCAACAGCCTTTACTGCATTTCTTATGTCCTTTATGGGCAAGGGGTTTTCTTTATGTCTTATGTTATATATACACTTCCCTTCTGAGTCCAACATGCCCACATGCATGTAAAACCAATTCTTTACATATTCGATCCAATCGGGTGTCTCTGGGATGACCTCTTTAGCACGCAGATCATCCTCAAGTTTCTTCCACTTAGGAATGACATCCCTATAGCCACCTTGCCCCATAGTATGGTGATACTTGTTAGGAGCATTTAGCTAATTCATTTTAGACATTTTCTTAGCTATTGCTGATCTCTTGTAATCAACAAACTCATCACATAATGTTTTTAACTTCTCATACTAACCCTCCTTCAAATCCGGAGACTTCTTTTTCATGACACAGTCAAGGTGCAATCTTTTCTTCTAGTTGGTGAATTGCTGGGCCATCTTCTTAAGAGCCCACTCCTTGACCTTCTTGCGCATGGCAGCGACATGTTGCTTGGCCTCCTCATCTGGATTCTCCGCATTTGGATCCACCTCTACCGTCGGTAGGGTGAAATTAAGCATGAGCCTCCGCCAAAGTAAATCTTTGGCTATGTACGGGACATATAAAGGCTTATCTTCTTCCGGATCAACAGGCTTATTCCAAGTGCGCATGGTGATCGGAATGAAGTCCCTAACGATTACTTCGCATTGTACCAAAAATTTGTTTGCGACAAGAAGGAGAGTCATCGGTTTGCCGTCATCAGCGACTTCTTCGATCATGTACCTCTCGTGGTCTTCCAACATTTTGGTTGGGCCTCATGTGCTGTTTGCAGTAGATTTGCTCGATCCGGAGGGCTAAAAGAAGAAAGATCGTTAATATATGTATATAGGCATTAGAGGATTAATTAATTAATATTACATGCACCTCGTCGGAGTTTGCAATATTCAATGTTCCTACGGAGCGGTCGTCTTCTTCCTCACAGAAGGTATCACCTTCTCCCTCAACAAAGTTGACGCCTTCTCCGTCAATGAAGTCATCTCTTCCGGAAAGAAGAGGATCACCCTCACCGGAGTTGTTCAGAAACGTCAATACATCCATATTTTCTTCCCTGCGGATCACACCATGGATCAACTCTTCCTGTTCTTCTTCTCTGCCGTGTGGTTCCATAATTTATGCATAGGTGGAAATGCGGATAAGTCAAGGCGGCTAAGGAAGGATGTTAGGTAGGCGAGATTTGAGGGGCTAGGGCTGGGTGCCGAGAGATAGAAACCCTAATTCGAAGAAACCCTAATATATACATCTATACTATTAAAAAGATTGGGACCATTCAGAAAATTGACGTCTGCCTTGAAAAGATGCTTTTGCCCCTAACAATTTGGTGTTTCTACCAGTAGTGCCACCGCAAGTCAACCAGCATCGCTGCCCTGAGCCCTCGTCCTGCGATCCCCTTTTGCCTCTTGTCCACCGTCGCCCTCCTGCTAGCGCGCGCCGCCGTGTCCCTGTTGCCAAGCTCCGCCGCCAGCAGCTCTCCCTGGCCATCCCCTGCATCCCGCGCTCCTGGTTCTTGCCTACCCGGACCTCCTCGAGTGCCCTGCCCAACCCATGCATCCTCGTCGGGTCCGCTACGACGGGTACGATGGCGCCGCCACCAAAAACCCCCTCAACCACCAAGGCCGCCTCCAAGAAGCGCCTCCCCTCTGGCAACCGGGATGTCGTGCGCAAGTACCACGAGAAGAACAAGGTTCACACGACGTTGGTGAGGAGGAGGTGGTCCACCTCAAGGGCCGCAACAAGAAGCTCATGATGATGGTCTAGAGCCATGCCGCACTCGAGGCCAAGGTCGGTAGGCTCCGCTACCTGCTCGTTGACATTAGGTGGAGGATCAAGGGGGAGATCGACGCCTTCCCTCGTGGCTAGACGGTGGTGAAGAAAACCATCGATTTGGTCCCTGGTGGAGGAGTTTTACCTTGCTGGTGGCGTCGCCCAGGTCATGAACTCTTGCAATTTCAGATGCAACGATCAGCCCTACTGCAATCCAATGACACAGTTTTTTTGCTCACTACAGGATCTGTCAGCAGAAAAGGACTGATGGCCTTCATCAGAGTACGTCAATTGAGTTGGTTGGTATAACTGACACTTGGCAACCATGGTCGTTGCATTTTTCATCCCCTCCTCTCGATGGAGTACGGCCTGCTAGCTACCTGGTGGGAACCGTATCTAAAGTGCATTTCCTTCATGTGCATGAGCAGCACGATGCATTGCAGACTCAATCCAGTGATGGATAAAAGGAAGTGCGAATGGCTGGACTAGAATCCAATCCGTAGTGGTATAGTATTTTTAAGAGCACTTGACCTTCTTCCGCATGGCAGCGACATGTTGCTTGGCCTCCTCATCTGGATTCTTCGCATTTGGATCCACCTCTACCGTCGGTAGGGTGAAATTAAGCATGAGCCTCCGCCAAAGTAAATCTTTGGCTATGTACGAGACATATAAAGGCTTATCTTCTTCCGGATCAACAGGCTTATTCCAAGTGCGCATGGTGATCGGAATGAAGTCCCAAACGATTACTTCGCATTGTTCCACAAATTTGTTTGCGACAAGAAGGAGAGTCATCAGTTTGCCGTCATCAGCGACTTCTTCGATCCTGTACCTCTCAGGGTCTTCCAACTTTTTGGTTGGGCCTCATGTGCTGTTTGCAGTAGATTTGCTCGATCTGGAGGGCTAAAAGAAGAAAGATCGTTAATATATGTATATAGGCATCAGAGGATTAATTAATTAATATTACATGCACCTCGCCGGAGTTTGTAATATTCAATGTTCCTACGGAGCGGTCGTCTTCTTCCTCACAGAAGGTATCGCCTTCTCCCTCAACAAAGTCGACGCCTTCTCCGTCAATGAAGTCGTCTCTTCCGGAAAAAAGAGGATCACCCTCACCGGAGTTGTTCAGAAACGTCAATACATCCATATTTTCTTCCCTGCGGATCACACCATGGATCAACTCTTCATGTTCTTCTTCTCTGCCGTGTGGTTCCATAATTTATGCATAGGTGGAAATGCGGATAAGTCAAGGCGGCTAAGGAAGGAGGTTAGGTAGGCGAGATTTTAGGGGCTAGGGCTGGGTGCCGAGAGATAGAAACCCTAATTCGGAGAAACCCTAATATATACATCTATACTATTAAAAAGATTGGGACCATTCAGAAAATTTCCGTCTGCCTTGAAAAGACGCTTTTGCCCCTAACAATTTGGTGTTTCTACCAGTAGTGCCATCGCAAGTCAACCAGCATCGCTGCCCTAAGCCCTCGTCCTGCGATCCCCCTTTGCCTCTTGTCCACCGCCGCCTCCCTGCTAGCGCGCGCCGCCGTGTCCCTGTTGCCAAGCTCCGCCGCCAACAGCTCTCCCTGGCCATCCCCAACATCCCGCGCTCCTGGTTCTTGCCGACCCGGACCTCCTCGAGTGCCCTGCCCAACCCATGCATCCTCGTCGGGTCCGCTACGACGGGTATGACGGCGCCGCCACCAAAAACCCCCTCGACCACCGAGGCCGCCTCCAAGAAGCGCCGCCCCTCGGGCAACCGGGATGTCATGCGCAAGTACCAGGAGAAGAACAAGGTGCACACGACGTTGGTGAGGAAGAGGTGGTCCACCTCAAGGCCCGCAACAAGCAGCTCATGATGATGGTCTAGAGCCATGCCGCGCTCGAGGCCAAGGTTGGTAGGCTCCGCTACCTGCTCGTTGACATTAGGTGGAGGATCAAGGGGGAGATCGACGCCTTCCCTCATGGCTAGACGGTGGTGAAGAACACCATCGATTTGGTCCCTGGTGGAGGAGTTTGACCTTGCTGGTGGCGTCGCCCAGGTCATGAACTCTTGCGATTTCAGATGCAACTACCAGCCCTACTGCAATCCAATGACACAATTTTGTTGCTCACTAGAGGATCTGTCAGCAGAAAAGGATTGATGGCCTTCATGAAAGTACGTCAATTGAGTTGGTTGGTATAACTGACACTTGGCAACCATGGTCGTTGCATTTTTCATCCCCTCCTCTCGATGGAGTACGGCCTGCTAGCTACTTGGTGGGCACCGTATCTAAAGTGCATTTCCTTCATGTGCATGAGCAGCACGATGCATTGGAGACTCAATCCAATGATGGAGAAAAGGAAGTGCGAATGGCTGGACTAGAATCCAATCCAATGGAAGTAGTGGTGTAGTATTTTTAAGAGCACTTGCACATCTTGCTGAACTGGATAGCTTATACATGGTAGGTCAGGTTGACGCTTCATGAATTAAGACGGTTTTGGTGACTGTAGCAATACTGAAATAACCACATGATAATCGAGTTATCCATGTTCAAAAATAGAACTACAGATAGACTGATTGTTCTGTTGAGAAGGGTGACAATATGACCAAGTTTCAGCCCGAGCAATAGCATCGGGCGAGATAGTCACACGATTGGGGAGGCGTCAATGCTGGCCAACATGGTGGGGTTCACGAAGTGCGCCTGCTATTGTCCCGTATCGATACATGCACTACCACAACAGATACACCACTCACACTGATTCTCTTAAGAAGGAAACAATGCTTAGGGGTGAAATCCAGTGAAAGTTGTCCATTTCTGAAAATAAGGAATCCAATATAAAGGCTTACTCTTGGGGTATAAATGGACTGGATAGGCTTTTCCGATCAAGGCGTGTTCTTTCGTATTCTTATCCTTTTGCATTCTACATGTTTGGTGATGAGATTTCAAGAATGAGATGACCTCTCAGAAAGGACAGATTAAGCAGAACCTACTTCAAGATCAGCAACAACAATTAGAATTCAGTGTTGAGAGACTATCTGGGTTCCTTTAGAAGGATTTTCAAAATTTTAGTGACAAGGGGGTTATGGATACGATGAAGCATGTCATCAATCTTTACAAATGTGGTACATAGGCTTTGCAAGGAAATGTAAGAAATCTGCCCAATAAAGTCTTCTCACTAAGCGACGGCACATGTTAGAGATGGTTTCTTCATCCTCCATGAGCACCTCTACCTTCAAACTATTCTCTGAAGTCTAACCACTCTATTTGTCAGAATGTTATGTTTAACTTGCATCACTTGGTAGGGAGGTCTGTTAGTGTTCATCTTGTGTCTAATTTTTTTTATGGTGGACGATGCAAAATGATAGGCCGGTTGTTGTGATCACGGGGATCTATCTTTGTCCTGTGGAAAATAGAGGAAGCAGCTACTGCGGACGCAACTGCTGACGCTCCGGTGAGCTAGCACCGACGCAGAGAGCAGCTGGTCAGGGAGACAGTAGCAGAACAGCAGGAGAGTGTGACTCTAATTATATACATACTAGGAAACTCGGCGGCGTCGACACGCCGCGCTCGTATCGTTAACTCGTGTTGTTAATTTTTTGTGTACCGTTGGACAATATGTATGAAATATATCAACGTAAAACTTGCGGAATAATTTTTCTGAAACAATTACCATCAGGAAATTACAATTGAGACCGAAGAGACACACTGAGCATCATAGAAAATATGTATGAAATATATCAACATAAAACTTGCGGAATAATTTTTCTGGAACAATTACCATCAGGAAATTACAATTGAGACCGAAGAGACACACTGAGTATCATAATAGCGAGCCGATGAAGGATCACTCTCGAATTACAACTGTCAAGTTGAAAATCAACGACCAGAAATTACTGGCGAGGGAGTCTGCACGTTAAATATACCTTAGGGAACACATCTAGGAAAATATGGCAGAAAATTAAGAATAATGAGTTAAACAAATACTACCTAGAAATAGGTTACTATTATCAGGAAATTATGGCCAAAAAGGTGTTTCTTGAAAAATTACCGTCGGGTAGTAAAAAATGAGCTGGAGCCCTCGAAGTAGGCTACTATTGTAACCATTGTCGAAAATTAACGGCAAAAAAGTGCGTCAAAGAATAACCATATGATAACTTTTACCAAAAATATATGGCCAGAAAGTTGTGTCGGAATCACCATTGGAAAGTCGCGCTTGAGAAGGTGCGTCGTAATTACGTAAGAAAACAAAAAATAAAAAAATAAAAAAGACCGAAGTTAAAAAGAGCTAAAAAAATACTATCATTGACATAGGCTAACTACCGTCGAAAAATGACAACGGGCAAACGCGCCAAAGATTACCATCAATTACGGTTAAGAAGGCGCGTTGTAATTACATTAGAAAATGGAGAAATAAAAAAATAGAAAGACACGAAATTAAAAAGAGCTAAAAACATCGCAATAGGCCTAAGCTAACTGCAGTCGAAAAATGGCGGCGGCGAAATGCGCCGAAAATTTACCGTTGGGTGAAAAAATTTAGTGGGATAGACGTTATAGCAGAGAGCCGCTGAATCGAAATCTAACGTACATATACTGGGCAGCACTGTTCATGAACGTTAATGTTCATATAAACAGTTCATTTGGATGTCGGAGGCTGAGGTGCCCCAAACCCTGCCTCTAACGGTATATATACTGGACAGCACTGTTCATGAACGTTACTGTTTATATAAACAGTTCATTTGGATGTCGGAGGCTGAGGAGCCCTAAACCCTGCGGGCCATTATATATTGTTATATATATATATGTTATATGTATTGACAGAACATGTTGTTGGCAGGATACAGTAGTTTCTGGTGCATTAGTTTTAAGGTAAATGAACTTATATATGTTCACGAGGATTCTAAGAAAGTGCAAGAGTTCAAGGTAGCTGAACTTTTGTTCCATCCGTTATAGCAACAGTTTTAGGAAATCGATTCAGTTATGCACGCTACTACAGATTGGTCCGATACGAGAGTTGCCGCTACGGATTGTTTTTTGGCAAAATTATTGTTAGACTCTATATGGAGTTATCTTGAGATAATTAAGTGTTAGGACATATATTTTATTCAATATATCTAGGTCGAAATTTGTTGGGTCGTAAATTTGTTGGCCGTGGCAACACACGGGCATTCAACTAGTACACAATAATAAAAATCGCAACACACGGGCATTCAACTAGTACACAATAATAAAAATCCGGAGAAACCCTAAATGAGAGGTATAAACCCTAATTATCAACTAAATCCACTAAAATCAATATTTACAATATTTCCAACTTAAATCAACTAATGCCACAAAATTGAATATTTACAACTAAAATCAACTAAATGCACTAAAATCAATATTGACAATTTTTATAACTAAATCAATATTTATAACTAAAATCAACTAAATCCACTAAAATTAATATTTACAATATTTCCAACTTAATCAACTAAATCCACTAAAATCAATATTTAAAATATTTACATCTAAAATCAACTAAATGCACTAAAATCAATATTTACAACTAAAATCAACACTAAAATCAATATTTTCAATATTTCCAACTTAAATCAACTAAATCCAAAAAATTGAATATTTAAAATATTTACATCTAAAATCAACTAAATGCACTAAAATCAATATTTACAATTTTTATAACTAAATCAATATTTACAACTAAAATCAACTAAATCCACTAAAATCAATATTTACAATATTTCAACTTAAATCAACTAAATCTACTAAAATCAATATTTACAACTAAAAATCAACTAAATGTACTAAAATCAATATTTAAAATATTTATAACTAAATCAATATTTACAACTAAAATCAACTAAATCCATATTTACAAAAAAAAACTAAAAAATCCATCTGCGTGTGCTTGTGTGTGTGTACTTGTGCATGTGTGTGTTTGTGCGAGCGCGGCACGGTGGGCGTGCGCGACGACCGGCGAGCGCACGGCGGCCAGCGTGTACCTGTGAGTGGGCGGCGGGGGCGAGCTCCGGTGCGCGGCGGTGGGGGCGACCTCCGGTGCGCGTGTGGTGCGGGCGCGGGACTAGAGGGCATGCGTGGAGACCGGCGGGGGTGGTGAGGGCGACCTCTAGTGCACGGCGCGGATGGAGGCGGCGGTGGGGTGGCGGTTGGGCGGCGGTTCGGCAGCCTGACGGCATGCATGGAGATCAGTCGCGGCGGCGCGGCTGATCTGTTCGCGTGAATGGAGATGAATGGAGAAGAATGGGAAGGAGAAGGGGCACACACGGTTAAGTAGGGTCGGACCTTTTGTCCCGGTTGGTGACACCAACCGGGACTAAAGGGTCATGCGTCCTGGTTTGTGGCTCCAACCGGGAAGTATGCTCCACCGTTTTGTCCCGGTTGGTACCACCAACCGGAACTAAAAGAAAATTTCGGGCTGAGCCCAAAGCGGCATGCGTAGGGGCCTTTAGTCCCAGTTGGTGGCTCCAACCGGGACTAAAGGGCCTGTTTTCAAAGTTTTTCTAGATTATCTATCGGTTCCCTCTTATTTTTTATTTATGGGTTTAAATTTGTAATGCTTTTTAAATGATAAATAATTTCGAATATTAAAAAACTTTAAACATAGAAAGTGTTTCAATTTGAATAAATAATTCAAAACCATTTTCTGTTTTTAAAAATAATTGATGTAACGATTTAAACTATTAACCATTTTAAATTAAAAATGACTTAACTAATATTTTTGCATATTAATTTGGAATATTAAAAAACTTTAAACATATAAAGTGTTTGAATTTGAATAACTAATTCAAAACCATTTTCGGTTTTTAAAAATAATTGGTGTAACTATTTAAACTACTAACCATTTTAAATTAAAAATGACATAACTAATATTTTTTGCTTATTAATTTGGAATATTGAAAAACTTTAAACATAAAAAGTGTTTGAATTTGAATAACTAATTCAAAACCATTTTCTGTTTTTAAAAATAATTGTTGTAACTATTTAAACTATTAACCATTTTAAATTAAAAATGACTTAGCTAATATTTTTTGCATATTAGTTTGGAATATTAAAAAACTTTTAACATAAAAAGTGTTTGAATTTGAATAACTAATTCAAAACCATTTTCTATTTTTAAAAATAATTAATTTAACTATTTAAACTATTAACAATTTTGAATTTCTGATGCTTGTTTCGAATTTTTCCCATTTAGAATTAAGGTCAAACCGGCGTGCATGAAGATACGGGACGAGCCTCGTTAGAACATGCATTTGATCTCTGAAGAAAGAACATATTATGAGTCCAAAAATGATTTTTAAAAAAAATCACGGGCGTTTGATCATGTATTTGTAGTACAAACCTGACCCACTTCTTGCCGCTTCAACAGATATTTGTCTTTTTCACCTGGGAAGGACGGAAAGGTTTGAGATCTCCCGGTTGGGAGGTCATCCATGTAAGGTGGTCTAGTATTTTATAAAAATGGGATGGTAGCATTCGGAAACAGCATTTTGGTGGTTGCTTCATAAAACGACTTGTTTTTTGTGCTCGGAAAATGGAAAATGGCTTTTCCGTGCGACGAAAAGGAAAATTTCCTCCTACAACATTGTTCTCTATCCCAATGTCCACATGCATGAAATATGTTGGTGATCTATGTAATATATTAAACCTGTTATGTAATATCACATTGTGAATCATATTGTGAGTCAAACATTTTACCCAGATCCACATGCATGCAACATTGGACATTTTGACTAAAAGCCATGAAAACTAATACATCTTGCCCAATCAAACTGGACGACGACTCCCGGTGCCTAAGTCGCGGGAGGTGAAAAACCAAAAAGACGGAACCATCACACGAGCATATCTCGGGTGAGACCCCTGAAGAATCTGCTAGGTATCATCGACCCTGGTGTCCAACATAGCCATATTGCGACAGACGTGCTCGTCCTCCTCCCTGACACGACGCTGTACCACCTCCTCGGTGGACGGCTCCCGCTGCACCCTTCCTGGACTAGGTGACCTCCACCAAAGAAGCTCCGAGTTGACGATGACACCCGGATTCCTCACCAAGCTATGCCTCCCGGAAGGTAGCGCCGTCCAGTGCCAGCCCGGCGGAGCCCAGTATCGGACATGCCCGACGGAGCCCAATACTCCATTGTTACCGCCGAGTTGACTACAAGGATGCAGGATGGGCATACTAAAGTAGGCGGCGAGGAATGTGTGTATGTGCGGGTGGCCATGACGGTCGGCCTATTAATAGAGGGAAAGGCTGGGCAGGCTGGGGCGAGCAGCCTATAAATAGAGTAAAATGCCTATAAATAGAGGGAAAGGGTTCATCTTTACTCCCGGTTGGAGAAACCAACCGCGTCTAAAGGGATTGAGGCAGGCTAGGCCAGGCAGCACTAATGATAGGTGTGAGTGTCAATGTTATGTCGTGCAGTTTGTACCTTGTCCCGGATGGTGTTGCCAACCGGGACTAAAGATTAAGTGAGTGTCGACACTATGTCATGCTCCTTGTACTATAAATAGGCCTCCTTGTGCGTCCTCAGGCATCTCCAAGATGGTTTGCGAGAGCAGGGATAGCACTACGGCCAGTTTAAGGGAGATGCCAAAGGAGCCTAGTCCTCCGGCATCTCCAACAAACTGGTCATAGAGGCACTTCCGAATATATGAAATTAGTTAGCTCCCAGGCGTATTGATATAGTTAGAGAAGTTAAAAGCTGCAAGATGGTGTGCGAGAGCAGGGACACCACTACAACCAGCTTTAGGGATATGTCGCCGGAGCCCAGTCCTCCAGCATGTCCCTAAAGTTGGTCATAGAGGCACTCCCTAATATGTGACCACGTGCGTTTGGAGATCAGATCTTCATGGTCAGTACAAATATGGACACCATCTTCATAGTTCGGGAAAGTCGTAGTACGAATCGGGACTAAATGCCCCATTTAGTCCCGGTCTAGCCACAAACCGGGACTAACACTCAAGACGTTTATTAATATTAAAAAGCCGAGACTACGTAATCGGGACTAAAGGCCCCCTTTAGTCCCGGTCCAGCCACAAACCGGTATTAACACTCAATACATTTATTAATATTAAAAAACCGAGACTACGGAATCGGGACTAAATCCCCCCCTTTAGGAATGCTCATATCTAGCCCTATAATACACAACTTCAGGGTCGTCTTCATCTTCGTCTTCGTCATCGTCGTTGTTGCTAGGCGCACGCGACTAGATCCTCAGCCCAGCCATGGCATATTGTGGGGGCACCTTCCACTCCGGCCTCGGATTCACGACACGTGGGGGAGGGGGCTCCCGGATGATGATGGCAATACACCCATGGCCTTCACCACCACCACCCTTCTTATGGATCTGTTGCGGCTGTAGGCACCACAGGCGAGGATGATCTCCCTGCGTGATGTAGTGCATCACGCTGATGATAGTTCGGTTCGTCCACCACACGTGGCGGCCGGCTTCATTGTGGTTACCGGGGGAGGGCCGTCACCCTCGTACCTAGCGAGCTCCCTTTCCTGCCGGTTAGCAAAGAAGGCATTACAGGTGTCGTAGTTGTCGGGATCCCACTTGGGATCCATCCGCTGCTCCGGCGTGAGCTCGTGGTAGAAGTGGTTCGTGATGGCCGCCTGGCGTGCGTAACCTTTAGTGACAGGAGGGATAGGGACCCCTCCAGATCTTAGCATCTAGCCGGCGGGTGGCCGGTAGCTCGACGGGCAAGGGTAGCTGGAGGCGCACAGCGCCTCGGTCTCCTTGAGGGTCAGAATGGCCCAGTAGGAGTTGTCCATTGTTGTGAGAGAGGAAGGTGTGTGGATGCGTGGATAGCCATGGAGCGGTTGGCCTATATATATTTGGAAAGGGCTAGAAGCGGTGGGAAATGGCTAGAAATTTCTTTAGTCCTGATTAGTGCCTACAACCAGGACTAAAAGATCCGGTCAGAGGGAAAGGGCGGGAAAACATGGAGGGAAGCGGTGGGAAATGGCTGGAAATATATTTAGTCCCGGTTAGTGCCTACAACCGGGACTAAAAACTCCGGTCAGAGGGAAATGGTGGGAAAACTTGGCGGGAAGCAGTGGGAAATGGCGGGAAATATATAGTTTGTGAAGCAACAACTGAATGAAAGTTTCACATTTATCAAAAATACAAAACCCTTTGCTTGCTGTCATGTTATGTGCTATAGTTGCAAGGAAAATATTAAACTTGGAAAATTGCAAACATCATAAAATATTCTTCACAAAATGAGCTATCATGTCTCATGGCATTTAGGTTCACAATATGCGGCCGATCGACCAGACATGAACTAGAGGTACACAATATGAGGCCATGAACTTATTGGCATATGTCCTTCCTTATGATCGCTTTGGGCATAACCATGGAGCATCTTCTTTACTTAACAGAATGCTTGAGTCAGTTTTCACTGTGAAGGGCAGAATTTCATCAAACTTATTATAATATTTTGAAATGTCTATCTTTTCCTCGATTCCCTAAAAGAACTATGTGACGCTTTGGATCATCATATGATGTATTCGTTTGCTTATTTTTTTCTGGTCTGGAGGACATGTCCTTCACATAGAAAATATGAGCCACATCATTGGCTAGGACGAATGTGTAGGGTTTCGTAGCATGGAAAACAAAAATTTTCTATCGCATACAAACAAACAAGCCAAGATCTATCTACTAGATTGTAGCAACGAGTCGATGGAATAACTCACCCTCGAAGATTCCAAAGTGTTTAACGAGAGCAGATTCTCGTGGGTGATGTAGTCATACTCTTCCCGATCTCAAGATCGCGTAGACGATCCTTCCGGCGCTGCGTTCCGGCAGCGCTCCCGCAGTCGGTCACACGTTCGGTACTCGACGAAGACCTTCCTCTCCCTTGTTCCAGCAGGCAGCGGAGGTTGTAGCACTCTCCTCGCAATTCCGGCAGCACAACGGCGTGGTACCGGAAGTAGAGGGGAGATCTCGCAGGGCTTCGCCTTAAGCCGGAGCGAGTATGGTGGAGTATGAGAGAGTCCTCGGTGTTCTAGGGTTTAGACACACCAAGGAGGGGACAAGCCGGCGGCTAGGGTTTAGCTAGGCGGCGGCGAGTTGATGCCCTAGGGGCCGGCAGCGGCTTGGAGGCGGCGGTGGCTTGGGGCTAGGGTTTAGAGGAGTAGGAGTTGTGTGTCAAGGAGGGGAGCCCTGCCCCTCCTTATATAGGTGGAGGGGGCCGGCCGGCCAAGGGGAGGGAGAGGAGTCCCTCCCCAACTCGTCTTGGAGGTGGGCCGCCGGTTGGAGGAGGGAACTCCTCCCCAACTCGGTTTCCACCTCTCCTCCTCTTTCCAAAAATTGCTGTTTGACTTTTCAAACTAGCCGTTTGACTTTTCAAACTAGGATTTGAATAATCCCTTTATTTTGGACAGCGATGACACTTAGTACATGATGCAATCATTCCAACTTGTAATGACACATTCATGTACCCCTTCCCCTCCGGAGTGCCGGACATTCCGGAACCTTCTAGAACATTCCCGATGAAAACACCGGAACCATTCCCCAACTCCGAAACGGGACTTTCCTTATATGAATCTTATTCTCCGGACCATTCCGGATCTCCTCGTGATATCCCGGATCCCATCCGAGACTCCGAACAACATTCGGTCTCTTTCTCATCATACCATAACTACTCAAACAACGTCGAATCCTTAAGTGTGTCTCCCTACGGTTCGTGAATTATGCGGACATGATCGAGACACTTCTCCGAACAATAACCAATAGAGGAATCTGGAAATTCATATGGCTCCCACATATTTCTATGATTACTTTGCGATCGAATGAACCACTTACATACGATACCAATTTCCCTTTGTCTCACGATATTTTACTTATCCGAGGTTATGATCGTCGGTATCTCTGCATACCTAGTTCAACCTCGTTACCGACAAGTACTCTTTTCTCGTTCCCGTGATATGTGATCCCTTGTGAGCCAGTCACATGCTTGCAAGCTAATTGGATGACATTCCACCGAGAGGGCCCAGAGTATATCTATCCGTCATATGGATGGACAAATCCCACTCTTGATCCATGTGTCTCATCCAATACTTTCCGAACACTCAATGCCACCTTTATAGCCACCCAGTTACGGTGTGGTGTTTGATGTCATCAAAGCATCCATCCGGCAAAGGTGATATGCATGATCTCATGGTCGAAGGAATTAGGTTACTATGTATCAGAAAGCATATAGCAATTGAACTATTGAAATGACTTGATCTTTATGCTACGCTTATCTATAGGAGTATGTCCACCATATCATTCTCCTAATGATATGATCTTGTTGTTAATAACATCTCAATGTTCATGATAGGGAAACCACAATCATCTATTAACCAACAAGCTAGTATTATATAGAGGCTTTACTAGGGACTCTTATTTTAGTCTACAAATCACACAAGTATTAATGTTTCCTTGTTAATACTATTATAGAATGAATGTAAACATTTATCATAAACACAAAGATATAATAATAACTACATTTATTATTGCCTCTAGGGCATATCTCCAACAGTCTCCCACTTGCACTAGAGTCATCTAATCTAGATTACATGGTAATATACCGAACACCCATGGCAGTTTGGTGCTGGTCATGTTTTGCCCTCGGGAGAGGTTTAGTCAACAGATCCACCACATTCAGATCTGTGTGTACTTTGCAAATCTTTATATCCCCATCTTGGATATGTTCTCGAATAGCGTGAAAACATAGCTTGATATGCTTCAGCTTCTTGTGTGACCTTGGTTCTTGCGCATTGGCTATGGCGCCCATGTTATCACAGTAGATAGACATTGGGTCCAGCGCACTAGGAACCACACCCAGCTCTGTAATGAACTCTTTCATCCATATCGCTTCTTGTGAAGCCTCCGAAGCAGCCATGTATTCCGATTCAGTTGAAGATCTCGCCACAACGCTTTGCTTTGCACTCCTCCAGCTAACTGCTGCACCATTCAAAATAAATACGTATCCAGATTGTGATTTAGAATCATCCGGATCGGTGTTCCAACTAGCATCGGTGTAACCATTAACAACGAGCTGTTCATCACCTCCATAAGAAAGAACCATATCCTTAGTTCTTCTCAAGTACTTAAGGATGTTTTTGACCGCTGTCCAATGATCCACTCCTGGATCACTTTGATATCTGCTAGTTAAACTAACAACATATGCAATGTCGGGTCTAGTACATAGCATGGCATACATTAGAGATCCTATGGCTGAGGCATAGGGAGTCTTACTCATCCTTTCTCTATCTTCTGCCGATGTCGGACTTTGAGTTTTACTCAAGGTCGTATTGGGCAACATGGGCAAGAACCCTTTCTTGCTATCTTCCATTCCAAACCTCTTTAGAACTTTGTCCAAATATATACTTTGTGACAATGATATTTGGCGTTTTGATCTATCTCTATAAATCTTTATGCCTAATATGTAAGCTGCTTCGCCAAGATCCTTCATTGAAAAACTATTATTCAAATATTCCTTGACACTAATAAGAAGGTCTACATCATTCCCAATCAACAATATGTCATCTACATATAGTATTAAGAATGCTACAGAGCTCCCACTCACTTTCTTGTAAATACAAGCTTCTCCATAAGTTTGTATAAAACCAAAACTTTTGATCACTTTATCAAAACGTTGATTCCAACTTCGGGATGCTTGCTTCAATCCATAGATGGACCGTTGAAGTTTGCATAGCTTGTTAGCATCTTTAGGATCGACAAAACCTTTGGGTTGCATCATATACAACTCTTCATCAATGTCTCCATTGAGGAATGTTGTTTTGACATCCATCTGCCATATCTCATAATCATAATATGCAGCGATTGCTAACATAATCCTCACAGACTTTAGCTTCGCTACTGGTGAGAAAGTCTCATCGTAGTCAACTCCTTGAATTTGTCGAAACCCTTTTGCGACAAGTCGAGCTTTATAGACAGTAACATTACCATCAGCATCTGTTTTCTTCTTAAAAATTCATTTGTTCTCGACAGCCTTCCGGCCATCCGGTAAGTCCACCAAAGTCCACACTTGGTTTTCGTACATGGATCCAATCTCGGATTTCATGGCTTCTTGCCATTTATTGGAATCTGGGCTCATCATCGCTTCCTCATATGTCTCGGGGTCATCGGTGTTGTCCACCAACATGACACTCATAACGGGATCATACCAATCTAGAGTGGTACGAGTTCTCGTTGACCTGCGAGGCTCTGTAGCAACTTCAACCGAAGTTTCATGATCACCATCATTAGCTTCCTCTCTTATTGGTGCAGGCACCACAGGAACTTCTTCCGGCGCTGCGCTACTCGCAATTTCTAGAGAAGGTTCGACAACCTCGTCGAGTTCTACTTTCCTTCCAGTCACTTCTTTCGAGAGAAATTCCTTCTCTAGAAAGGATCCATTCTTGGCAACGAAGATTTTGCCTTCGGATCTATGATAGAAGGTATACCCAATAGTTTCCTTCGGGTATCCTATGAAGACGCATTTTTCCGCTTTGGGTTCTAGCTTGTCCGGCTGTAACTTCTTTACATAGGCTTCGCATCCCCAAACTTTAAGGAACGACAATCTAGGTTTCTTCCCAAACCATAATTCATACGGTGTCGTTTCAACGGATTTGGATGGTGCCCTATTTAAAGTGAATGCGGCTGTTTCTAATGCATAACCCCAAAATGATAGCGGTAAATCTGTAAGTGACATCATAGAACAAACCATATCTAAGAGAGTTCGATTACGACGTTCGGACACACCATTACGCTGTGGTGTTCCCGGCGGTGTCAACTGCGAAAGTATTCCGCATTTCTTCAAATGCTCGCCAAACTCGTAACTTAGATATTCACCTCCACGATCAGAACGTAGAAATTTAATCTTCTTGTTACGTTGATTCTCTACCTCACTTTGAAATTCCTTAAACTTCTCGAAAGTTTCGGACTTATGTTTCATGAAATAGATATACCCATATCTACTCAAGTCATCCGTGAAGGTAAGAACATAACGATAACCACCGCGCGATGCTACACTCATTGGACCACACACATCGGTATGTATGATTTCCAATAAGTCCGTAGCTCGCTCCATCATACCAGAAAATGGAGTCTTAGTCATTTTACCCATCAGACATGCTTCGCATCTATCAAGTGATTCAAAATCAAGTGATTCAAGAAGTCCATCGGAATGGAGTTTCTTCATACGCTTCACTCCAATATGACCAAGACGACAGTGCCACATATAGGTCGAGTTATCGCTTGATTTCAATCGTTTAGTCTCAATGTTATTAATATGTGTATTTCCACTATCGAGATTCAATAAGAATAGACCATCTATCAAAGGTGCATGTGCATAAAACATATTACTCATATAAATCGAACAACCATTATTCTCGGACTTAAACAAGTAACCGTCTCGCAATAAACAAGATCCCGATATAATGTTCATGCTCAGCGCAGACACCAAATAACAATTATTTAAGTATAAAACTAATCCCGATGGTAGATGAAGGGGTAGCGTGCCGACCGCGATCACATCAACCTTTGATCCGTTTCCCACGCGCATCGTCACCTCGTTCTTCGCTAGCTTCCATTTATTCTACAGCACCTGTTTCGAGTTACAAATATGAGCAACCGAACCAGTATCAAATACCCAGGCACTACTACGAGTACTAGTGAGATACACATCAATAACATGTATATCAGATATACCTTTCTTCTTGATGTTGCCGTTCTTCAAATCCGCCAAGTACTTTGGGCAATTCCGCTTCCAGTGACCTTCTCCCTTGCAGTAAAAGCACTCAGTATCAGGCTTAGGTCCAACCTTGGTCTTCTTCGTCGGCGTGGTAACTTTCTTACCACCCTTCTTGAAGTGTCCCTTCTACTTAGACTTGCCTTTCTTGAATTTGGTGGTCTTATTGACCAACAACACTTGGTGCTCTTTCTTAATCTCCACTTCTGCAGACTTCAACATGGCAAAGAGTTCTGGCAACGTCTTGTTCATGTTCTACATGTTGTAGTTCATCACAAAGTTCTTGTAACTTGGTGGTAGTGATTGGAGGACACGGTAAATCCCCAAAGCATTAGGAATCACAATACCCAAGCTTTGAAGTTTGTTTGCGTGCCCAGACATCTTAAGCACATGCTCACTAACGGAGCTGCCCTCTTCCATCTTGCAGTTAAAGAACTTTTCAGAAGCCTCATAGCTTTCAATTGTCGCATGAGTCTCAAAGATCAATTTGAGATCCTCGACAATATCATATGGGTCTGAATTCTCAAACCTTTTCTGAAGCTCCGATTCTAAACCATATAAGATAGCACACTGAACTGTGGAGTACTGAGTCTTCCGGGTGAGGTAAACATTCTTTACTTCATCGGGAGCATCAGCTGCAGGTGGGTCACCCAGCGGTGCATCCAGCACATAGGTCAAATTACCAGCTGTGAGGACAATCCTCAAATTGCGGAACCAATCCGCGAAGTTGCTTCCATTGTTTTTCAACTTTTCTTTCTCTAGGAACGCATTAAAATTGATGGTAGGGGCTGCCATTGATCTACAACATATTTGCAATAGTTTAGACTAAGTTTATGACAAATTGAGTTCATATTAATAAAATTAATCTAGGTGAACTCCCACTCAAAACAATATCCCTCACATTGTTTTAGTGATCACACGAACCAAATCCACCACATCAACACCGATCATCACGATAGTTGATATAGTTTCAATGGCGAACAATCGACATGTTCATCATATCTACTATATGATTCATGCTTTACCTTTTGGTGATCCGTGTTCCGAGACCATGTCTGTACATTCTAGGCTCGTCAAGATCAAACCTTAGTTTCCGCATGAGCAAATCTGGCTTGCTCACGTTGTATACACTTGCAGAATCTATCACACCCGATCATCACGTGGTGCTTCGAAACAACAAGCTTTAGCAACGGTGCTAACTAAGGGTGAACACTATATGACTTGAAATTCATGTGCATGAGGGATCATCTTATAATGCTACCGTCGTCTACTAAGCAATACAAGATGCATAAAGGATTAACATCACATGCAATTCATAATATGTGATATGATATGGCCTTTCTTCTTTGTGATTCCGATCTCCATCTTCTAGCACGAACATGATCTCCATCATCACCGGCATTGCATCAAGGTCAACGATGCTTCTCCATGGTTGTCATCCACCGGCTTCAACTATTACAACTACTTTGAATAGACACGCGGGTCTTAACATAGATTAAAGACAACCATATGGCTCCTGCCGGTTGCCAACTTACAATAAGGAACATTGCATACATCAAATATAATCACAATCATGGCCATATCACATCACAGCACACCCCTGCAAAACAAAGTTAGACGCCTCTACTTTCTTTGCATGTTTTACATGGTTTGGGGCTTTCAATAAGTGTCGTTCTAACTTACGAACATGAACCACAACATTGATACTAGTATTGTTAATCACCCGTTGTAAATTGGATCTTAACTATGCTAGGAGAAACAGGCACCCGCAAAGCCACTTATGCAATACAAGTTGCATGTCAAGCGTGGAGCAAGTCTCATGAACGATGTCATGTAAGGTTAGCCCGGGCCGCTTCATCCCAACATACCGCAAGATGCAAAGTACACAAGAAGCAATCGACAATAAAAGCATCAATGCCCACAATGACCATTGTGTTCTACTCGTCCAACAGATCTACATATAGACACGGCTCTGATACCACTGTAGGGTTTCGTAGCATGGAAAACAAAAAAATTCTATCGCATACAAACAAACAAGCCAAGATCTATCTACTAGATTGTAGCAACGATTCGATGGAATAACTCACCCTCGAAGATTCCAAAGTGTTTAACGAGAGCAGATTCTCGTGGTGATGTAGTCGTACTCTTCCCGATCTCAAGATCGCGTAGACGATCCTTCCGGCGCTGCGTTCCGGCAGCGCTCCCGCAGTCGGTCACACGTTCGGTACTCGACGAAGACCTTCCTCTCCCTTGTTCCAGCAGGCAGTGGAGGTTTTAGCACTCTCCTCGCGATTCCGGCAGCACCACGGCGTGGTACCGGAAGTAGAGGGGAGATCTCGCAGGGCTTCTCCTTAAGCCGGAGCGAGTATGGTGGAGTATGAGAGAGTCCTCGGTGTTCTAGGGTTTAGACACACCAAGGAGGGGACAAGCCGGCGTCTAGGGTTTAGCTAGGCGGCGGCGAGTTGATGCCCTAGGGGCCGGCGGCGGCTTGGAGGCGGCGGTGGCTTGGGGCTAGGGTTTAGAGGAGTAGGAGTTGTGTGTCAAGGAGGGGAGCCCTGCCCCTCCTTATATAGGTGGAGGGGGCCGGCCGGCCAAGGGGAGGGAGAGGAGTCCCTCCCCAACTCGGCTTGGAGGTGGGCCGCCGGTTGGAGGAGGGAACTCCTCCCCAACTCGGTTTCCACCTCTCCTCCTCTTTCCAAAAATTGCCGTTTGACTTTTCAAACTAGCCGTTTGACTTTTCAAACTAGGATTTGAATAATCCCTTTATTTTGGAAAGCGATGACACTTAGTACATGATGCAATCATTCCAACTTGTAATGACACATTCATGTACCCCTTCCCCTTCGGAGTGCGGGACATTCCGGAACCTTCTAGAACATTCCCGATGAAAACACCGGAACCATTCCCCAACTCCGAAACGGGACTTTCCTTATATGAATCTTATTCTCCGGACCATTCCGGATCTCCTCGTGATATCCCGGATCCCATCCAAGACTCCGAACAACATTCGGTCTCTTTCTCATCATACCATAACTACTCAAACAACGTCGAATCCTTAAGTGTGTCTCCCTACGGTTCGTGAATTATGCGGACATGATCGAGACACTTCTCCAAACAATAACCAATAGAGGAATCTGGAAATTCATATGGCTCCCACATATTTCTACGATTACTTTGCGATCGAATGAACCACTTACATACGATACCAATTTCCCTTTGTCTCACGATATTTTACTTATCCGAGGTTATGATCGTCGGTATCTCTGCATACCTAGTTCAACCTCGTTACCGACAAGTACTCTTTTCTCGTTCCCGTGATATGTGATCCCTTGTGAGCCAGTCACATGCTTGCAAGCTAATTGGATGACATTCCACCGAGAGGGCCCAGAGTATATCTATCTGTCATATGGATGGACAAATCCCACTCTTGATCCATGTGTCTCATCCAATACTTTCCGAACACTCAATGCCACCTTTATAGCCACCCAGTTACGGTGTGGTGTTTGATGTCATCAAAGCATCCATCCGGCAAAGGTGATATGCATGATCTCATGGTCGAAGGAATTAGGTTACTATGTATCAGAAAGCATATAGCAATTGAACTATTGAAATGACTTGATCTTTATGCTACGCTTATCTATAGGAGTATGTCCACCATATCATTCTCCTAATGATATGATCTTGTTGTTAATAACATCTCAATGTTCATGATAGGGAAACCACAATCATCTATTAACCAACAAGCTAGTATTATATAGAGGATTTACTAGGGACTCTTATTTTAGTCTACAAATCACACAAGTATTAATGTTTCCTTGTTAATACTATTATAGCATGAATGTAAACATTTATCATAAACACAAAGATATAATAATAACTACATTTATTATTGCCTCTAGGGCATATCTCCAACAAAATGGTTCATCTCTGTAACCAAGATTGTTGAGATCCACTGTTGTCATTCCATACAACTGGTCTATCTTTACCCCTTCCCCATTCAGGTTGACCCATTTGCAGTGAAACAAAGGGACTTTAAAAGCGACTCCATAGTCATGTTCCCATATCTCCTCTTTGTAATCATAGTATGTGTCCTTTTGCCCATTCTCGTCCGCTGCATCAAAGCGGACACCACTATTTTGGTTGGTGCTCTTTTTATCTTGGGCGATCATGTAGAATGTATTCCCATTTATTTCGTACCCTTGGAAATTCAATATAATAGAAGATGGTGATGCGGACAACAAGTATAGCTGATCTCCAACAATGGTGTCATTCATGAGATGTGTCTGCATCCAACCATCAAAAGACTTCATGTGTTCATCCCTAATCCATGAGTCACGCTTCCCCGGGTTATTGGAGCGTACAATATTCTTGTGTTCCTTGATATACGGAGCTGCCAAGGTGGAATTCTATAGAACTGTGTAGTGTGCTTTAGTGAAAGATTCCCCTTCCCTACATATCATTGCTTTCTTTCCTAGCGTTCCTTTTCCACTCAGTCTCCCCTTATGTCGCGAGTCAGGAACACCAATCGTCTTAAGGTCAGGAATAAAGTCAACACAAAACTCAATGACCTCCTTTGTTCCATAGCCCTTGGATATGCTTCCTTCTGGCCTAGAACAGTTATGAACATATTTATTTAAGACTCCCATGAACCTCTCAAAGGGAAACATAATGTTTAGAAATATGGGATAGAGAATGGCAATCTCTTCCACTAGGTGAACCAGGAGATGCGTCATAATATTGAAGAAGGATGGTGGGAACACCAACTCAAAACTAACAATACATTGTACCACATCCTTCTGTAACCTTGGCAGAATATCTGAATTGATTACCTTCTGAGATATTGCATAGAGGAATGCAAAAAGCTTCACAATGGGTACTCGAACATTTTCCGATAGAAGCCCGCTCAATGCAACCGAAAGAAACTGTGTCATAATCATGTGACAGTCATGAGACTTCAGGTTTTGGAATTTTTTCTCTGCCATATTTATTATCCCCTTTATATTAGACGAGAATCCAGAAGGCACCTTGATACTGTAAAGGATTTCAAAAAAGATTTCCTTCTCTGCTTTGGTAAGAGCACAGCTGGCATGACTTAAGTGACGCCCTTTATCCGTCTTGTTATGTGTATGCATGTTCTTTGGGTCTTTCATAACTTGCTGGTCCTCCTGTGCTTCTGTTGTATCTTTTGTATTCCCATGCACGCACAGGAACTAGCAGGTTCACGCAAATATTCTTCGTCATGTGCATCACTTCGATTGAAGAGAGGACATGTAGGACTTTCCAATATGGAATCTCCCAAAATATAGATTTCTTCTTCTACATGGGCGCGTGTCGAATAGTGATGTTGTTCAGAACATATTGACCGCCGGGACCCTTTCCAAAGATTACATCTATGTCCTTGACCATACCAAATACATCATCACCAGCAGGGTGGTCAGGCTTCTTCCGGTGATCTTCCTCCCCTTTGAAATGCTTTCCTTTCTTTCTTACGGGATGATTGGTCGGAATAAATCGTCGATTCCCCAGGTACACAACCTTCTTTCATTTATGCAAACATGTACCTTCAGTCTTATCTAAACAGTGTGTGCATGCCTTATATCCCTTGTTTGTCTATCCTGAAAGGTTACTAAGAGCATGCCTATCATTGATGGTTACGAAAAGCAACCCTCGTAGGTCAAATGGCTCTTGTTTGTTCTCATCCCACACATGTACACCTGGTTTGCCCCATATCTATAAGAGTTCTTCAACTAATGGCCTTAGGTACACATCAATATCGTTGCCGGGTTGCTTCAGGCCTTGGATGAGCACTGACATCATAATGAACTTACGCTTAGAGGAAGGTTGTAGATACATAGAGTCACATGTCAGGTGTTGTGATTGTAGCTCTTCTCCCCGAAAGAATTCATGCCATATGTACTTAGACCAAACCATAAGTTCCTTGCGTCACCTACAAAGTCCGGGAAGTCTCTCTCGATTTTTCTCCACTGCGACCCATCAACGGGGTGTCTCAACTTCCCGTCTTTCTTACGGTCTTGTTTGTGCCATCGCAACAATCTGACATGCTCTTTGTTTCTGAACATGCGTCTCAACCGTGGTATTATAGGATCATACCACATAACCTTAGTAGGAACCACTTCCAGGGGGATCTCCCTCAACATCACCAGGGTCATCTCGTCTAATCTTATACCGCAATGCAGTGTATACCAGGCATTTATCTAAATTCTCATACTCCTCACCGTGGTAGAGGATGCAGTCATTAATGCATGCATGTATCTTCTGCACATCTAATCTTAGAGGGAAGAGGGTCTTTTTTGCTTTGTACGTACTCTTGCGAAATTCATTATGCTTTGGAAGCTTCGACTTTATTATTTTCAGCAACTTTTCAAATGTGTAGTCAGTTAGACCACACTCTGCCTTCCATCGCAGCAATTCCAGTGTGGTACCGAGCTTTGTGCTTTCATCTTCGCAATTTGGATACGACAATTTTTTGTGATTTTCTAACATGCCCTCCAACTTCAACTTCTTCTTTTCTGTTTTATAGTCTCCCTTTGCATCAGAAATGACCCTACCAAGATCATCAGCGGGCTCATCTGATGCCCGTTCTTCACCTCCTTCCAATTCATTGTCTTCCATTGCAGTATCACCGTATACAGGAAACATATGATGATAGTTGTTATCATCATCCTCTTCTTTTTCATTGTATTCCATCATAACCCCTCTTTCCCCATGCTTGATCCAGCAATTATAGATGGGCATGAAAACTTTCATAACCAGGTGGCCGCGAATGATTTTCGAGGAAGAGTACTCTTTTTTGTTCCGATATTGAACACATGGACAACGCATAAAACCATTCTCTTTGTCTGCCGTGGCCACATCGATAAATTTATCCATGCCCTTAATGTACCCATGTTCACGCCGGTCACCGTACATCCCTTCCCGACTGTTCATCTGAATCATATAATCAAAAACCATTACAAAACATCACAAATAGTGAAATGACCAATTCACATTGACACATGCATTTTATCAATGACATATGAAAAGATAATGTTGCTAACCTCGATGGAGGAGGAAAGAAAGAGGAGACAGCTCAGGTGTGGCTCGGGAACCTCCTATATTTTTGTTTAGTGAGAAATTAATTGGGATTGTTCACTCAAACATTTCATCAAACACCTCACATGCATAGAAAAAAATAAACTACAGCACCTTTCACACCTTCCACCAAGAAAAAACACAGGGGAGGCAGAGGGATGGGGCGCCGTATTTATAGGCAGGGCGCATGTGTCCCGGTTTGTAACACAAACCAGGACTAAAGGTGTGCGGCAGGCCACGTGTCTGGTGCCATACCTTTGTCCTGGTTTGTGTTACAAACCGGGGCGCATGATCCCTCATGAACAGGGATGGATTCCTCCGGCTCCAGTGCGAGAGGCCGACCCGCTCAAACCGAGACGAATGCGGGCATTAGTGCCGGTTCATGGCGGAACCGGGACAAATGCTCTGGGCTGCTCCGTACGAAAGGCAGTTTTTCTACTAGTCTCGGCTCCTCAGTAACAGAAAATCCGCCTAAATGTGTGATATGAAATCAGCTCGATTTTTTTTCGAAACAGGCTATTCACCCAGCTATATAAATATAGCAACCAACCATGAGACCACTGCTGGGCTAGACAGCAGAAGCCTAAAAGCAAAAACAAAGAGAAAAAGAAGAGAAGACGAAAAATAGAAGAGAAAACAAGGCCGATAATAGTGGCTCGACAAAAACAAGGTTGGCTCACCACAGCTGCGCGCTCTGGAGAATGTCCACCACTATCCTAGCGCTCCAAAGCGATGCATATCAAGCAACACCTTCAAGAAGGAAAGTGATGACACCGACGTTGCTTCCCGGACAGATCATAGGGTTTCCCCCGATACGCGATGGGAGGTTGGGAAGAGTTACACCCGACGCCCTTCAGGAAGGAAGACAACACCCATAGGCGTTACCGCGTTGGTGTCTAAATGACAAGGATTTCTCCTGACCCCTCAAAAAACCACATTCCCGGATGCTTTGGATTCCTCCACCACTCTCGCCGCCCACCAACACGCGCCACGATGGTCGTGCAGCCACCCCCAATGTCTCATCATGACCCACGATGCGAGACCGGACAAACATAAAGAAGGGGACTTCGATGAGGGTTGACGCTACAGAAGCACGCGGGAGGGAACTGCCTCCACCGTCCGAAGACGGTAACCGATCGGATGCAGAAACATGGGCAAACCAGGCCCTCGGTGGCTTGGCCGAGCCCAAGTGGACCCGTGAAGCCCCGCCGCCACACTACAGCAAGGGTTCCACTAACAACACCAACATTAGATCTAGCCCCTACTCCCCCGTCTACCGGAGGATCACCGCCACTGCAGATCCCCACCGCCAAGCAGCAGCATCATCGCCACCGTGCTCACCCGGACCATCCGGATAGCCACCGGACCGAGACACACCATTCCAAACCACCTCTCGGAGCCACCTCCGTCATAAAGTCTTTCACGCCGAGCACCTTTCGGGGTCCCCGCCCCGACATCCATGCTCTCGTACCTATAACAGGAAGAGAACGACTCACCAACGCCCGGGACGCCGCGCCACCAATATTGCACCATTGTCAGGCACAACCGTCTCTACCACAACGACCAACAGTGGGCACGCATTGATCTAGACCGGGACATTGAAGGCAACGCCATGGCATGCGGTCAGGGCCACCGGGCCCACCTAGCCTAGATCGACAACCACGGCGGTGCGACCTGGCGAGCTCCAGGCCACAACCACCTATAGGAGGTCGCAGCGTTGACCTCCCCAGAGCCCGCCTGGCCCAGGACAAGGCCTGTAGGCCCTGATCGGGGCCCGCATGGCCCCAAGATCTGGCCGCGCTGTCGGCAACCACCCACCACCGCCGCCTAGGACGTAGAGCCTCGCCGCGCCATTCGTTGCCCGTGCCGGGAGTCGCTGTAGTCGTGTCGATGCCACTAGGCCAAGCTCCATGCCTCCTATGCTGCACCGCCGCAGGCTGCTGCCGCCCGGCGAGGCCTCCCCTACACACGGGAAGAGAAGATCCTTCCGCCGCCAGCCCTGAGAGAGCTTCTCCCGTGGAGCTCTCAGGCGGCGGCGAGGGAGGAGGGGGTAGGAGAGGGGTGTGGCGGCGCTAAGGCAGGGCGCGTCTCCGTCGCCTGCTCGATAATTTCAGTTGCAATATTAAGCAATCTAAGAATAAATTTGCGGTGACCCAGTATACCACTTCATGTGTAGTATACTATAGTTTCTGACATGACATCCACAGAACACCGTTCCGTAAATATCACATCCCTCAGAGTGGTACAATAGAAACATTGCGGGTCCATATTACAAATATACACGCATTATTATTATTAGAATATCGGGAGTTCAAGACTTCAAAAAGATTCAACTTACAAACCCAAATATCAAGTGTTTCGGCGGAATTTAAAAGTAGCAACTCCGACTAGGAGTTGAGCTCAGCAACTTATTCTATAGAGTTCATGCTGCTCGGCTCAGTTGGTTACTACTAACTAGGATACTTAGTTGGACTCGTTATCATCGACACCATAGCGGATTTCGTAATCCACTCCTTCAACACCTCAGGACAAATCAGGTTCCTCGTAGAACACATCTTCTTGACATTCGGCTGCATACATTGGCACGTCTTCGGGATTCTCAGAGTCTAAGCAAGGGATCAAAGGAAAGGATGAGTAACAGCGTTACCCAACAAGTTCATTATATGAAAGGTGGGAAGTTTGATGCTCTAACTACCACCTCGGATTATAAATCGTTGGCACTATGCATTTTTTGTAAATCTTTCTTCAAAGATTGATTTTATTATGAAAATCTATGACCATCAGCCTTCACAGGTTGACCAGAACTTTCACGGAGTTCCTTTCCTGCCGCGTTCGTACCTTCTTCCCGGAACAGGGAGTAACAAGTTACAGTTCTTGCACTATGCAGAGGTGTGTTACTTTACCCATGAGAGATCTGAAGGGTTTCGCGGCATAGTAAATCAAAATTTTCTACGGATGCGAACAGAGGTAAAGCCAAGATCTAATCTAGGATATGCAATCAACGAGAGAGATTGGATTAGATCTTCATACCCTTGAAGATTCGCACAGCGGAACGTTCGTCAGAACATGGGTGATGTAGACGTACTCGCTTCTCCTCCTCGCGATCCGATCCGATCTAGCACCACAAGTGGCGGTGCCTCCGTGAGATGCACACGTGCAGCACATCGACGTCTCCTCCTTCCTCGGACCAGCAAGTATGGTGGAGAGATAGATTGGATCTACAACATGACGGCGTGGTGTATATGGTGGAGAATTTCTGCAGCAGGGCTTCGCCTACAAACAGTCGGGAGGGAGAGAGGAAAGCTAGCAAGGCGGCTAGAGTTTGGAGGAGAGGTGTGTGGGGTTGGTGCGCCCCCACCCCTCTTTATATAGAGGGGGGCGCAGCCCTAGCCCCTCCCCCAAGCCCAAAGGATAAGGAGTGGGGGGCATGGACTCTCCCCTCTTCTAGAAACCCTATCTCTAGTTTAAACGATTTAAACTCTCTAGGATCGTCTGGGCCCTATGGGGCCTTGTGCCCCTGGCCCAATGCGGCCAGGACACTCCCTCATAGGCCCATGCCCCCTCCCGGAAGGTGGGTCCACGTTGGTCCCCTTCCGGAAGGTTCTAGAAGCTTCCGGTACAATACAGATTAACCCGGAACAATTCCGAACTCCAAAAACTGCACTGCCTTATATGAATCTTATTCTTCGGACCATTCCGGAACCTCTCGTGATGTCCTGGATCCCATCCGAGACTCCGAACAAATATTCATAAACCAATTATCCAATCTATCCTATCATCGAGATACGTTAAGTGTGTGACCCTGCGGGTTCGAGAATATGGAGACATGATCTTCTATCAATAATCAACAGCGGGGTCTGGGCACCCATATTGACTCCCAAACATTCATCGATGATCATATCGGATGAACCACGATGCCAGGATTCAATCAATCCCATATATATATTCCCTTCGTCTCGCGATATTTTACTTGCCCGAGATTCGATCGTCGGTACCGTCATACCTAGTTCAATCTCGTTCACAGCAAGTACTTTACTCATTCCGTAATCCGATATCACTTTGTGATTAACTCCTTAACCACATGCTTGCAAGCGGTGTTGATATCGATTACCGAGTGGGCCCGAATTATATCTCTCCGACTTGGGAGGGACAAATTCCATCTCGATACATACAACCCAACAGATACTTTCCGATCACCTGAGAGACACCTTTATGATCACCCTCTCATAGGATGACGTTTGATGACCTCAAAGCTTTCTTCCGGTACCAGGAAGTTGCATTATCTCATGGTCTAAGGAATACAATATTTGACATAGGAAAATCTTCGCAAAGATGAACACGATGAAACGATCTAATTGCTTCACTTAGTTTGGGTCTGTCCATCATATCATTCTCCCAATGATATGATCTCATTATCAATTGACAACTCATGTCTATGGTTAGGAAACCTTAACGATCATTGATCAATGAGCTAGTCCTTAGAGGCGTACCAGGGACACGGTGTTGTTCACAAACCACACAAGTATTAGTGTTTCCGCTTAATACAATTCTAGGATGGAATATAAACTTTATCATGAACAAGAATTATAATAATAACATCTTTATTATTGCCTCTAGGGCATAATTCCAACAGTCTCCCACTTGCACTAGAGTCAATAATCTAGTTTACATCTGGCAACAATCTCACACCCATGGCACTGAGGTGTTGATCATGTTTTACACGTGGAAGAGGTTTAGTCAATGGATCTGCGACATTCAGATCCGTATGTACTTTGCTAATCTTCATATCTCCATCTGCTATATAATCTCGGATTATATGAAACTTGCGGTTGATATGCTTGGTCTTTGGATGATATCTTGGTTCCTTAGCGAGTGTTATGGCGCCAGTGTTGTCACACAATATCTCCAGTGGGTCCAATGCACTTGGAACCACGCCAAGCTCAGTGATGAAGTTTCTGATCCAAACTCCTTCACTTGACGCTTCTGCAGCAGCCATGTATTCCGCTTCCACTGTAGATCCCGCGATCACGCTTTGCTTGCAGCTTCTCCAGCTCACAACTCCTCCATTCAAAATATAAACGTATCCTGTCTGAGATTTGGAATCATCCTTGTCGGTGTCGAAACTAGCATCGACGTAACCTTTTACGACAAGCTGTTCATCACCCCCATAGACTAAGAACATTTCTTTAGTTCTATTTAGGTACTTTAGGATGTTCTTCACGGCTGTCCAGTGTTCCACTCCTGGATCACTTTGATATCTGCTCGTCAAACTAAGAGCATTGGACACATCCGGTCTAGTACACAGCATGACATACATGATGGAACCTATGGCCGAGGCATAAGGCACTTTGCTCATAGCTTTCCTATTATTTACCGTAGCTGGACACTGAGTCTTGCTCAATATCTTACCTGACAACATAGTCACTGAACCTTTCTTTGCCTTATCCATTCTGAACCTTTTCAGAACTTTGTCTAGGTATGTACTCTGGCTTAAAGCTATCAGGCGTCTTTGTCTATCTCTATAGATTTTGATGCCCAATATATAAGCAGCTTCACCTAGGTCTTTCATTGAAAAACACTTGTTCAAATAACTCTTCACATCGTTAAGCATGTTGATGTCATTTCCGATAATCAATATGTCATCCACATACAGTACCAGAAACGTCACCGAGCTCCCACTCACTTTCTTGTAGATACAAGCTTCGTAGCAATTTGGAACAAATCCAAAACTCTTGATCACTTGATCAAAACGAAGGTTCCAACTCCGAGATGCTTGCTTCAGTCCATAAATGGAACGCTGAAGTTTGCATACTTTATCAGCATCCTTAGGATCGACAAAACCTTCGGGTTGCATCATATACAACTCTTCATCAATGTTGCCATTGAGGAACGCAGTCTTGACATCCATCTGCCATATTTCATAATCATGAAACGCAGCAATTGCTAATAAAATCCGAATGGACTTAAACATCGCTACGGGAGAGAAAGTCTCATCGTAGTCAACACCTTGAACTTGTCGAAAACCTTTCGCGACAAGCCGTGCTTTATAGACGGTAACATTACCATCCGCGTCCATTTTCTTCTTGAAGATCCATTTGCACTCAACGGCCTTTCGGTCGCTAGGAGGGTCCACCAAAGTCCATACTTGGTTTTCGCTCATGGATCCCAATTCGGATTTCATGGCTTCTAGCCATTTCTCAGAGTCTGGGCTCATCATCGCTTCCTCATAGTTCGTAGGTTCACTGTCTTCTACTAACAAGACAGTCAAGACAGGGTTGCCGTACCACTCAGGAGGGGCACGTGACCTTGTCGACCTGCGACGTTCAGTAGCAGCATCGTCCGAAGCTTCATGATCCTTGTCATTAGCTTCCTCTATTGTTGGTGCAGGCGACACTAGAACAATTTCAGGTGCTGCGCAACTCTCCAACTCAAGAGAAGGTTCAATAACCTTGTCTAGCTCTACTTTCCTCCCACTCACTTCTTTCGAGAGAAACTCCTTCTCAAGAAAGGAACCGTTCTTTGCGACAAACACTTTGCCTTCGGTTCTGTGATAGAAGGTATACCCAATAGTTTCCTTAGGGTATCCTATGAAGACGCATTTCTCCGCTTTGGGTTCGAGCTTATCCGGCATCAATTTCTTGATGTAAGCTTCGCATCCCCAAACTTTGAGAAACAACAACTTAGGTTTAGCAACAAACCACAGTTCATACGGTGTCGTCTCAACGGATTTAGATGGTCCCCTATTTAAAGTGAATGCAGCGGTTTCTAATGCATAACCCCAAAATGATAACGGCAAATCAGTAAGATACATCATCGATCGGACCATATCTAATAGGGTTCGATTCCGGCGTTCAGACACACCATTGCGCTGTGGTGTTCCGGGTGGCGTGAGTTGCGAAATGATTCCGCTTGCTTTAAGATGCGCGAGAAAATCATAACTCAAATATTCACCTTGAGGATCGGATCGTAGAAATTTAATCTTTCTGTTACGATGGTTCTCCACTTCATTCTGAAATTCCTTGAACTTTTCAAACGTTTCAGATTTATGTTTCATTAAATAGATATACCCATAACTACTTAAGTCATCGGTAAAAGTGAGAAAATAGTGATATCCACCGCGCGTCGAAACACTCATCGGTCCGCATACATCGGTATGTATGATTTTCAACAAGTCCGTTGCTCGCTCCATCATACCGGAGAACGGGTTTTTGATCATCTTGCCCATGAGGCATGGTTCGCATGTGTCAAATGTCGTGGGAATGGTCACGGCAGATGCTGCAATCGGCAGCGAGTAGTAGAACGAGGGGCAAGGGCGGCCAGCCATCTGCGGTGCGAGATGAGGGCAAAGACACAGGGTTTTACCCAGGTTCGGCCCCCCGGAGGGTAAAGACCTACTCCTGCTAGATTGTATTATGGAGGTGTTACAATGGGCGAGCTCGGCGGCTAGGCGGCAAGTCGCTGGGGTGTATGAGGGAGCGTGTCTCTACTCACCCTATAGGGAGGTTTATATAGGCTCACCTCCCCTAGGGTTTACATATCTCAACCGATTCGGTTAAAGCTTCAGTAGTCGTTTAACCTCACCCGACTGGGCCTATCTACTCGCCTGGGCCTTCAGCTTCCAGTCGCTCAGTTCCTGGCTAGGCTTCGATCCACTCGCCGTTCTGCAGTCCCACTCGCCGGGTCTTGGGCCAGTCGGAAATGTCCTGCTGGGTATACCCCGGTAGGCATATCCCCATCATCAAATGATTCAAAATCAAGAGACTCCAAAAGTCCATCAGAATGGAGTTTCTTCATGCGCTTTACACCAATATGACCTAGACGACAGTGCCACAAATAAGTAGTATTATCACTATCTACTTTGCATCTCTTAGCCTCAATGTTATGGATGTGTGTCTCATCCCTTTCGAGATTTAGAAGAAATAAACCATTCACAATAGGTGCATGACCATAAAAGATGTTACTCATATAAATAGAACAACCATTATTCTCCGATTTAAATGAATAACCGTCTTGCAATAAACAAGATCCAGAAATAATGTTCATGCTCAACGCAGGCACATAATAACATTTATTAAGGTTTAAAACTAATCCCGAAGGTAAAACTAAGGAGAGCGTGCCGACGGCCATCACATCAACTCTTGATCCGTTGCCAACGCGCATCGTCACCTCATCACTCGCAAGCCGCCGTCTATTCCGTAGCTCCTGTTTCGAGTTACAAATATTAGCAACTGAACCGGTATCAAATACCCAGGCACTACAACGAGGGCTAGTAAGGAAAACATCAATAACATGTATATCAAATATACCTTTGATGGTGCCAGCCTTCTTGTCCGCTAAGTACTTCGGACAGTTGCGCTTCCAGTGACCCTTGTCCTTGCAATAGAAGCACTCAGTGTCCGGTTTAGGACCAGACTTGAGCTTCTTCTCAGCAGGGGCAACGCGCTTGCCACCGCCTTTCTTGAAGGGCTTCCTTGCACCCTTACCTTTCTTGAAGGTGGGGGGCTTGTTGACCATCAACACATGATTATTCTTTTTGATGTTCACCTCCGCTACTTTCATCTTAGCAAAGAGCTCAGTGATCATATCAGTGGAACCAATCTGATTGTGATCAACTACAAAACTTTTGTAGCTAGGAGTGTCAATCTTGAGCTCCTCTGGAATCTTGCAGTCCAGTTGCTCAAGGCGTTGAGTGTAGCCCGTCATCTCAATGGCGTGCTCACTAACGAAACTCCCTTCCTCCATCTTGTAGTTAAAGAATTTCTTAGAGATCTCATATCTCTCAGAACGAGCTTGAGTCTGAAACATGTTTTTCAGCTCCTCGAGAATCTCAAAGGGCCCGGCGAACTCCTCAAAACGATTTTGAAGAGACGATTCCATAGCATACAGCATGGCGATCTTAATCAAATCATAATCATCCTTGCGCGACTGATAAATAGCTTTTTCATCAGCCGGCGCATCTATAGCAGGGGCGTCACCTAGCGCTTTCTCAAGGACATAGTCCTTTTGTCCGCCAGCGAGAATGATTCTCAGAATGCGGAACCATTTGGTGAAGTTAGACCCATTGTTTCTAAGCTTTTCTATCTCAGCAAAAACGTTGAAGTTGAAGCTGGACTTGGCCATGTGATCTACAGTATTTGCAAGTACAATTTAGACTATGTTCATGATAAATAGTTCAACTTAATCAAATTACTAGATGAACTCCCACTAAATTCAACATCCCTCAAGTTGTTTAGTGAACACGATCCAAATTCACCACACCTAATCCGATCATCACGAGAAGAGATGTGGTTTCAATGGTGGACAACGAAGTGTCGATCATATCATTCATATGACTCATGCTTAACCTTTCGGTTCTTGTGTTCCGAAGCCATGTCTGTACATGCTAGGCTCATCAAGTTAGACCCAAGTATTTCCGCGTGTGCAAAACTGGCTTGCACCCGTTGTATGTGAGCGTAGAGTCTATAGAACCCGATCATCACGTGATGCTTGGACACGACGAACTTTCGCAACGGTGCATACTCAGGGAGAACACAGTTTTTATCTTGACCTTTAAGTGAGGAATCATCTTATAATGCTACCGTCGCGATCTAAGCATGATAAGATACACAAAAGGATAAACATCACATGCATATAACTTTATGTGACATGGTATAGCCAATCTTCGCGCAATGATCTCCATCTTGTGCATTCCGGCATGATCTCCATCACTCCACCATGATTGCCTCCACCACGAATAGCAACTACAACTATTTCTAACTACTTAGCGATAAAGTGAAACTATTACATGGCGTATAAGAAGTTGACACACAGGTCATACACAATTATAAAGACAACCATATGGCTCCTGCCGGTTGTGTACTCATCGACATGCAAGTCGTGAAACATTACAAAACATGATCATCGCATACATTATACACATCACATCTTGGTCCATACCATATCACAGAAAACACTCCCTGCAAAAACAAGTTAGACGCCTCTACTTTGTTGTTGCATGTTTTACGTGGCTTATGGGAGTAGATGCTAAGAACGATTCTTACCTACGGAAAGCCACAACGGTGATATTATGGTTGCCAAACTCCGGTGTTAATCCCATGACAACTATAGTGAGAGAAACTGACATCCACCAGCCGCATGTGTGGAACAAGCCACACGTCAAGTGCGGAGCCGGTCTCGCGAACGACGTCGCGTAAGGTTGGCCTGGACCGCTTCAATCTCACTATCCCGCGTCATAAGAAGAACACAAACAAGAGGCTTGCAACAGAAAACATCAACGCCCGCAACAACCATGTTGCGTTCTACTCGTGAAACACATCTACGCATAGATCTAGCTCTGATACCACTGAAGGGTTTCGCGGCATAGTAAATCAAAATTTTCTACGGATGCGAACAGAGGTAAAGCCAAGATCTAATCTAGGAGATGCAATCAACAAGAGAGATTGGAATAGATCTTCATACCCTTGAAGATTCGCACAGCGGAACGTTCGTCGGAACGTGGGTGATGTAGACGTACTCGCTTCTACTCCTCGCGATCCGATCCGATCTAGCACCACAAGTGGTGGTGCCTCCGTGAGATGCACACGTGCAGCACCTCGACATATCCTCCTTCCTCGGACCAGCAAGTATGGTGGAGAGATAGATTGGATCTACAACACGACGGCGTGGTGTATATGGTGGAGAATTTCTGCAGCAGGGCTTCGCCTACAAACAGTCGGGAGGGAGAGAGGAAAGCTAGCAAGGCGGCTAGGGTTTGGAGGAGAGGTGTGTGGGGTTGGTGCGCCCCCACCCCTCTTTATATAGAGGGGGGGCGCAGCCCTAGCCCCTCCCCCAAGCCCAAAGGATAAGGAGTGGGGGGCATGGACTCTCCCCTTTTCTAGAAACCCTATCTCTAGTTTAAACGATTTAAACTCTCTAGGATCGGCTGGGCCCTATGGGGCCTTGTGCCCCTGGCCCAATGCGGCCAGGACACTCCCTCATAGGCCCATGCCCCCTCCCGGAAGGTGGGGCCACGTTGGTCCCCTTCCGGAAGGTTCTAGAAGCTTCCGGTACAATACCGATTAACCCGGAACAATTCCGAACTCCAAAAACTGCACTGCCTTATATGAATCTTATTCTCCGGACCATTCCGGAACCTCTCGTGATGTCCTGGATCCCATCCGAGACTCCGAACAAAAATTCATAAACCAATTATCCAATCTATCCTAGCGTCGAGATACGTTAAGTGTGTGACCCTGCGGGTTCGAGAATATGCAGACATGATCTTCTATCAATAATCAACAGCGGGGTCTGGGCACCCATATTGACTCCCACACATTCATCGATGATCATATCGGATGAACCACGATGCCAGGATTCAATCAATCCCATATATATATTCCCTTCGTCTCGCGATATTTTACTTGCCCGAGATTCGATCGTCGGTACCGTCATACCTAGTTCAATCTCGTTCACAGCAAGTACTTTACTCGTTCCGTAATCCGATATCACTTTGTGATTAACTCCTTAACCACATGCTTGCAAGCGGTGTTGATATCGATTACCGAGTGGGCCCGAAGTATATCTCTCCGACTTGGGAGGGACAAATTCCATCTCGATACATACAACCCAACAGATACTTTCCGATCACCTGAGAGACACCTTTATGATCACCCTCTCATAGGATGACGTTTGATGACCTCAAAGCTTTCTTCCGGTACCAGGGAGTTGCATTATCTCATGGTCTAAGGAATACAATATTTGACATAGGAAAAGCTTCGCAAAGATGAACACGATGAAACGATCTAATTGCTTCACTTAGTTTGGGTCTGTCCATCATATCATTCTCCCAATGATATGATCTCATTATCAATTGACAACTCATGTCTATGGTTAGGAAACCTTAACCATCATTGATCAATGAGCTAGTCCTTAGAGGCGTACCAGGGACACGGTGTTGTTCACAAACCACACAAGTATTAATGTTTCCGCTTAATACAATTCTAGCATGGAATATAAACTTTATCATGAACAAGAATTATAATAATAACATCTTTATTATTGCCTCTAGGGCATAATTCCAACAAGATCAACTCCTTGTTGCACAACCGGATGTACTTTCCGTCCACAATTCCATGATTTGGGGCCCAGTAGTTGGTCCAAGCCAATCACTGCCCCCTTCGCGACCTCGCATGCCTCCTTGGTGTACACCATGCCCACATAATGAATTACGACAATGGTTTGTAAAAACCGTTAGATGCCAGAACTATCGTGGGACGATGAGGGTTCCCACCCATATGCTGCATATCCTCTACGAATTACCAATTAATATGCACGCTATGAGGATAATAGCCACGACCTGCACATCCGGCTTCGTGAGAGAGGAAGAAGATACAGCTGACTTCTCTGTCCCATTCCAAATCTCATGGCTAACGTGTAATTTACGGCGCTAGAAGCACTGATGTCAGGGGTTATTAAGTCCCTAGTTGATTATCATTCTTGCAAATAGAACCCTAAGTTCTATTGCGCCATTTTATCATCACTTAGGATGATATCTATGATTTCTTTATTTGTGAAAATAATATTTCTTTCTTTTATAGCATATATGATAACACACAATTTGCAAATACTTTGATAAAGACTCTTCAAAGGACATGATCAAGTGATGAACTTGCCTTGTGATGGCAAGGTAGTGAAGTCTGATGATTGCACTGGACCTTGAGCTTCTATGTCTACAAAAACATCATTATTGCCCGGTAAGGACGATATTTAAAGAAGCAAAATTATTATGCAAGTAATGTAATGCATCATTTAACTTGATATGCAATCTCCCCATTATTATAAAAAGTATTTTTAATAATAAAGGATTTATAAATATTACTTTTTAATATTTATAACATATATTGAATTATTTTATTTTATTTCCCTTTTATTTGACTTTTATTGATTTAATAATTCTTTTAGGAATTATCACTTAAATATCAAAAATTGTTATTAAATATTTATTTAGTATTTTACAAAAATACTATAATATTAATATACAATTAAAGTGATTTTTATTTATTTTTATCATCTTTCAATAATTTTGTAAAATTCCATAAGGAATATATAAATTACAAAATTATTAATAAAATTTAAATGTCTAAAATTTTATATCTTAATTTATTTGGATAGTATGGATTATTGTGAATCCAAAAATATTTTATTTATAATTTTTGGACTTTTATTTTCTTTTCTAGAATTTAATTAATTTCAGGGGTATTTTGGTCTTTTCCTATTTATTAAAACAGGCCTTAAAGGTTTCTGGGTTGGCTTGTTCTTATTGGGCCCTGGTGGCCCATGAGACTTACTTAAAACAGTCACCCCGAAGGGTTCTGGCCCACTCGGCCCACCTCCTCGCTGCCTCTCACCCTCGCGCTCACTCCTCTCCTCTTCTGCCCTCGACCCCGTGGTCGGTGATATCGCTGCCGGCGATTCCCGCCGTCGTGGGCCGTTCTGGTTGCTGCCGTGGTGCAGTAGGAGGTTGTCACCTACGTCCATCCTTTTTATCCAACTGGATTTGAGCATGGGGCTCTCCTGCGATGGATCGATGCCATCCCGAACCCTAGGGTTTGGGGGTTGACGTGGATCTTGGCGCCGCCGCTGCCGTCATGTGCTATGGTGATTCACCTTGCCTCTAGACGTGGCTATGGTCGCCGCCGTGGCGCTGTATGGGTCGCAGCGCCCCTCCTGGGGGTGCTCCCCGTGTTGCCATGGTCGTCGGCCACCTCTGCTTCCGCTTCTGGTCTTCAGCGAGGACCTTTCGTGAGTTCTTTTCCTCTTCCCCTTGTGCTCTCTCTCTCTGTGTGTGCTCGATCATCCTATGCTAGATGTTGGTAGTGACCTCTCTGGTTACTGTCTTGTCCTGGTTAAGATAATTTGTTCCATTTAGGGTTCATATCCTGGTGTTGATTATCTATTGGATGAATTAGATCATATGTGGATGACCTGTAAGCATGCTAAATGATTATTAGGTTGAGGCTTGTTGCTTGAGATGAACTATAATGGTTCTGGTGGCTTATTGGATGATTTTATGCTTAGATTTCATATGATCCATATGATATAGTTGCTCTGAAATCGTTGATTGGTATAGTTAGTGGGTTTGATAACTTATCCCTGTCCTTACTTGATTAAGGATAATTAGTATGGTGTGATGTAATCACTGTCCTAGTGCTGTTGGCTTGATAATTCATATGTCGTTTGATATCACAATGATCTTAGACAGTGAAGATTTATATAGGAATGTCCTAATTATGATTCTTGTAATGACAGGAAAATGATTGGTAGATTGATTGATTGAATCTGTGATGCTGGAATGCTTATTCTGATTTATGTAGAATTGTTCTTGTGAAACCATCTTTGTATGGCACACAAGATTGATTCTAATCCATTGATTGGGTTGGTTTAAGCTTAAGACAAGCTTGGCTTTAAAAGATAAGTTGATTTGTTCTTTTCTAAAATCCTAAGACCAATGATGTTGGTCTGAGGCTTAGGGATTAGGCTATATCTAGTTGATTCATATGGATAGTCCTGGTAGTGGTACCAACTATTGTTTCTTGAATCAAAGCTTGGAGAAAAAATGATAGTAGGCTTGATCATAATATGGATCCAAAATATTATCTTCTAAGGTGCTACCCTTATCTTAGGGATGTGCCTAGAAATTAAATCTTAGCTATATTTGTGCTTGAATTGAAATATATAGCTTGACAACCGAATCAATGATGTTGTTCTGAGTTTTGGTTGGATCCTTGTACTTTGCTGTTTGCTTCTAGAGTTTAAAATCTCAATGATGGATTCACCCCACTTGGGTGCTTTCTGAGAGTTTGTTTCATAAAACAACACATGCTTCTGTCTATATAATATGATTAGATCATCTGATGGTTTTATGATACTCACCACAAAAACTGATGATTATGGAGTTGGGTGGTGATGTTGATCTTGTTTTGCTGAGCTCCTGTGTTTAACCTTGAGCTAGCCTGCTCCTCCTAGCTCCTGGACTTGGTCTTGCAGTCCACCTGATCCTTCCCCCTCATTATGTCACCATCCTGGTGATGTGATTCTGGCTATGGTTGGTTTGGCTGCTGGCTGCTGTGCTTGGTAAAGCTGCTGGCTAAGTTTAGATGTTCTTGTGTGTGTGAGCAGTGAAGAGAGGCACTAGTGCCTCTCCACGGCTGTGTTGATGGTTTTGTGTGTTTGAGCTGTGCTGTGAGGCTGACAGCACACACCATGCATATTGGTGTGTGTCCTGCCTATGTGCTTGCTCTGCACTTGTGGATATGCTCTGGACTTGAGAGTTACTTTGATCTGATTACTTTTAGTTGGCTGGTGAAACTTGCCCCTCCTTGTTGTCATTTGAATTTTTGGCTTGAAATTTATGAAAGATAGATTATTTCATATCGGTGAAACTTGCCCCTTTTATAAATTACACAACGATGAATCTTGATCAGTGCACTTCACCGACATGTCTGAGAGTAAAACATTACTAATCCTAACTTTCTTTATTTATTTGTATGTGTTTGTTTTGCAGGTACCAAATTTTGAAATCAAGACTTTTATTTTAGGTTTTTATTTTTCTTTGTAGATTAGTCAAATTTAATATTCTTATTCCTTTGTAATCTTTATTTTATTCTTTTGTAATCTTCATTTATTATTTTGCAATAAAGATGATACCATTAGCAATAAAGAAATTTTCTTATTGTTTATTGATTTTCTATGGTGAATATTGTGGATGATTTTAATAAGTTACATTTTTGTAACTTATTTATTGAATAAAAATATGAAAAAAATATTTATATTCTTAATTTGCTTTCTTTAAATAAAGTTTCAGTTAAATTGGTTAACTCTTAATCAAATCAAGATTTAAACATTATTCAAAAATCATTTGAATTATAATTCAAACACTCAAGTTTAAAATTCAAATTCATTTCCCAAAACACATAATTCCTCAAAGATCATATCAAAGTTTATAGCAATCATTCTTTAAGGATAAATCTAATCTCAAAGTATGAAAGAAACCATGATCACTTTAGGTTTTTATTTGGCGAAAAATTTACCCACATTTTCATAGATGAATGCATGCAACATTTCAATTTCCTAAATCTACCCATTGTGATGTTACAAAATTCCACCTCTCAACTCCTGTGATTAAATGATGTGTGTCTAAAGCCTAGCTAAACACCACCAGGAAGAAGAATAGTGACTTGCCAAACTGCAATCTTGCATCTTCACGGGAGGAAGCTGGAAGCATAAGAAACACCCAAAATATTGTAATCCGTAGTGTCAGGTATACGACTTCAGAGGTACCTCCAGAAATAGAAATCGAGCAACATGAAAATTGATCAACATCAATTGGATGGAGGTGTTCACTATGTTCAGAAGTGAAACTAATTAATTTGGCCACCACTTCTACATGATGATATTGACTACGATATCTTGCGAGTTAAATGACATGTTGGAGGTCATCCGATCAAACATGTGCCAAGGAGCCTTTAGCTGAGGGGATGTGAACATAATTTCCGATATTAGCATCGGATACACGATGCCTATGGGTGCGTGGCAGAGGTTCCGGATCCGCTTCAGGCGGGAGGAGGAGGTCCAGATCGGCTTGCATCCCTCTTCATCGCTTACGCCGTCCTCATCGGGAGCCGCCACCATAAGGGGGAAGTTGTAGGATATGTGTAACATCCCAGCATTAGAGCTTAGAAATAAGCTGAACATAGATGTGTCATTGCACTCATGCATAGAAAATCCGAATAATTTTTGCGCTTTTAAATAAAAACTTATCAAAGTGATTGAAGCTTCTCTTAACTTGATGGAATTTAAGTAGATCATCAAGTTGACTGCGATAAGTTTCAATATGAACTTTGTTAAAACCTTATTTTGGGTAATATGATTTGATCTAAGGATAGATCAAATGTAATAAAATTAAACACTAATACATCACTTAAAAGTTCATATTTGACCCGTCAGTAATCATATACTAGTATTCATTACACAACTCATGAATACCAAGTTAGAAATATAACACAAGTAATAGGAATGTGAGAACTAAATCTTAATCTCATTTACTTATACCATGAGTATCATGGTAATACCTAACCTTAACTCTTTAGTAAGATTGAGTAGGGAAGAAACTATGTCAAGGTCAATCACCATATATCTTTCTTTCCATATCAATCTTTACCATTCCTATTGGAATCATATTCCAATATCTGTTGTTCATCAATGTTGAGTAGTGATTCACCAATTCTTAACCTATCAATTCTTGGCCTATCAACTCTTGTCCTTATTATAGCATTCACTTAAGGATTATGAAGAAAGAAGTAAGAGGAGGTAAATAGTGATGCTAGTTTTAGATGTCATCTATAGGATGGGAGTGATTTGAGGAAATCAAATCAATATGGTAACAAAGAAGATTACAAGGATGAAGTTTGAAGATAGTTACCAGGAGTAGTCCTATTGGATCAAGTAGGTATTGTTAATGAATTATATCTCTTAATCCAATGGAGCTAAACAGAAGATAATTATAATACAACTGTAAAGTTGTATTGATGAAGCCTTGATTGGCCAATTGGAAACCAAACCATAAAGGATCAAAGGATTATAATGATCAAACCTTACTCACCAAGATTGAATGCTTATATCATATATAAGTGACATTGGTGGATAGAACATGATTGAAACTAAGTATAGGATATTGGAGTCAAGAAGAGATAAGATAGTATGATTAAATTAAAGCTAGAATAGCATGGAGTTATTAAAGTAGTGTTGTTTATCTTAAGAAAAAATAATAAATCTTAGAGAAAGGTAGTTGGATATATTCATCTGGTGAAGAAATACTAGTGAAGGATGAATTAAGAAAGATTATGAGTGGAGTTTGAAGGGACTATTTGCTAAATGGAAGGCTATCAATAGGAGAGTAGTAGATGCAATCAAGCAAGGATATATGGAAGTTATGAAATGTTTAGTATCAAACTCATTGGATTCATCCATAAGTTTAGAAGAATAAAAGGTGAATAAGAATGTTTGGTGAAGTAAAGCTCATCGTGTTAATCATGATGATGGATAGGAAGAGATAGTATGTCTAGGAAAGGAATTCTTTATTTAAAGGTCCAAAATTGTGAATTATGGAAAAAACATTCTTGGTAAACAACCAACTTTAAATCTCAAATCAAACATAATACCATCTCATGCTATTGATCCATCATCTGATGTCTATAAAATTTTATAGAAATATTTCCCTATAGAAAATCACATAAGCACATCTCTGTTAATTCCAACCAACATAATTATATGTGCCCAAGTATATCCTTATCAATTCTTTTCCATAAAACCTTGTAGATATAACTTTCTAGTACTCAAGGTGATGTCATCAAATATCCCAAACATAAAATAATATGTTTAACTATTGAATCTTTAACCACATCCATAAAGGACTCTAAATATATTAAAGACCCTAAACCTTAGGGTAGATATGCATAATACAAAACCTTAAACCTCTTTGTTTATTATAATAGAATATATACATTGTCATTTTCCAAATCAATGGGAGTAGTAATAACTATATCAATGTCTTTCATATTTCATGCATCAAATAATGGTATAGGATCATTATACATTTAAAAGTTTCTATTCAAACTATGATCCAATTAGAGATGAGTTTATAAACAAATAAAAATATATCATTCAAGAAATTCATAACTAAAATAAGAAAGAAAAATAATAAGAAAAGTTTCTAGAAACTATTAAAAAGGTGGTTCATATTGAGTAAATAAAAGAAATATAAAAAGAAGACATAATAAAAGTTCACAAAGGTTACAAAATATATTTTAATATTACTGCAAATATCCAGCTAATAGATCATATAAAGAAAGGTTCAAAATATAAATCAATTAAAATCTGAATAAGAAACAGAAAATGGATAAAGGATAAAACAAATAAAAACACTACCTAGCCTTGGCCCAACACACCTATACTTATCTGACGCCTATGTGCAGCCCACAATAGCCCAATAACCAGCCCAGTTCTTTCTTTTCTATGACTGACAAGTGGGGTCAGGAGAGGACCGCGGGTTGAGCTGCAAGAATCGCCAGGGGGTTATCCGCAAAATAGTCATCGTCAAGCACACAGACAGCTCGCTGGCGGAGCTCGCTGCTGCCCGATGTCGTCATCGTCGTTGCTGCGCCAAGATCAACGCCGCTGCTGCCAGGAGAGGATAAGAAGGCCACCGCAACACCCCTGCTCGTCCTCATCCACAATCTCGCTTCCCAGAATCACTTCTTTCCTTCACCTGAAAACCTAGCTCGTTGGAGTTCATCGTCCCGGAGAACTCCGACCACCCCTCGCTTCGTGGTAGCCACCGTTGGACGCGCCGTCATGGACTGAACCATCTAGGACCAAGCACAGAGGACCGCTTGTCGGGAATCATGTGAAATCGAGCGTTCCTGTTCCTCGGCCACCGTGGCCATTATCGTCGATTCACTGTCGTCAACCCTAGTTTTGTTTGCTGATTCGCACCGTAGGTCTAGTTTTGTTTGCTGATTCGCACCATAGGTCTAGTTTTGTTGAGCACCACCACTGGACGCCGCAGAAGATCGTCGTCGATGACCCTCCGATGACCATTAGATAGCGGCGCCACCATCGATAGGATCGCCTCGATTCCCTCTGTCCAACGAACCTCACCACAGCCCCGTGCCTGCACCAGATCAATCGATTGATCCTCAACCAGTGAGGGTCAATTCGAGTGACGTCATGCTCACCTCATGATAGAACCACGTCAGCTCGTTTGACCAGTCTTTGTTCATGTGGCTGATGACATGACCTAGGGCCCATATGTCATTGACTGGGGGTAAAGACTGGGTTAGTAACTTATGCATTTCTTTCATCTGAGAGATGAGGTGGACCATGGCCCACTAGTCAGTGACTGGGGTTAGCTCTTGGTACGGTGTAAAAAGTATTTTCTGTTAAGAAATAAATAAAATGTTATAATTTAATTAATAATATTCCAGAAATCTAATAAATGATTAAATCGTGTTTAATTAATAACTTTTGATTTACAATTCAGAAAAATATGTATAATATATGAAACTTTGTAGAAAAATAAAATCTACAACTTATACTTATTATCAAATATTATTATGATAACTATTTAAATAAATATTATTTAATAAAGGTTTAATAAGTAATAAAATTTTGATAATTTATAGTTTTATAATAATAAATGTTAATAATATAAATAAAATATAAAAAATATTAGAAAAATAAGAATTCTAATTTAAAACTATAATCATGTATTTTTATTTCACTTAATTAAATTTTCATTATCTATTAAGTAATTATAAAGTAATAAGAATTATAAAACCATATCTTATTATTTATAAATCACAAAAATAAATGTAATATACCAAAATGATCACAAAGATAATATATACATGTTAACAATCTAATATTCTACTTTTGAGTTAAATAAAAATTCAAATATTTTAATAACTCAAATTTAAACTTATTTACTTCATTAATAATTCATATAAGGATAACTAAAATTTATTAATATTCCTAAAATGAGTCTAATAAGTCTAATAAATAGTATTAGTCTTAAATATTAATAATATAAGACCAAAATAGTTGAAACATTGTAATCATCTTTGTATTAAATTATCTTCAACCCTAAGTGAAGATTATATTCTCAGAGTATTTCAATTCATGATAAAAACCTTAAATAACACCTTGTGAATAAATCAGATCCTTTCCATCCATGTTAACTTCCAAATTACAAAAACTACCACAACACTATAGAAAGTTCAAAAGTAATTAAGTGACACTATATCCTGGTTTATAAACTATACTCACACATTATTAAAAGATAAATGATACTACTCCATTATTAAATCAAGAAACCACTACACTAAGTAGAAGGATCACTAATATTAAGTAAACTAAAGGAAACATTCGAGATACACAAGATACAAATATTATAAGTATTATACCTTCAAAATTATCTAAATTTAAAGTTAACTTTAGTCTCCCAGAGTCTAAATATAATACAATAAACATTATTATAGGTTTTATAGTTAACTTTGGTCTGATGTAGTTAAGCTATAAAGCAACTCAAGCCAAACCATTTGAGTAAACAAATAACATCAACCACCACTAACTACCCACAAAGTTTGTTTAGACCTTAGAAGAGAAACCTTTTCTACGAAGGTTATTCTTTTTGCCACTTCAAACAGAAACTCTTATATATGCAATTTTGACTAGTATTTCATAAGTATATATTTTGTTTCTACATATGTGTTGCTCATAACCATTCATAAGATTTAATAAAAGCACAAATGTAAAACCTATCCAAAAGGACCACACATTCCAAAGTAACCATTTCCGGAATCCAAAACCTAGGACAATGTTATTCCGGGGATTTGGGTTTAGAACATGCATCACATTACTTATGCATAAAGGCATATTGCTTCTTTAAACATTAGTCCTTACCGGACCAATGATGCTGACTTCAGATTTTGGATCTTATACTGATTCGAAGATCATGAGTGCATAATCTTGCAATCACAAAAGGCAAGTTCACACTTGCTCATGTCCTTTGATTATTTTCTGTAAAGTATTTTGCAAATCCAGTGTTGTCATCACCTGCATTTTAAAAGGGTCAAAAAACACTATTTTCATAATAATGTGATTATAGGTTATTTACCATGAGGTAATAACCTACTATAAGAGTTCTGGTGGTAAAGGAACATATTATCTAGGACTTAACAACCAATGTCGCCAGTGATTCTTACGCCGTTGAGATTTGGAATGGGACGGAGAAGTTAGCTGTATATTTTCCCTCTCGCAGGGAGCTGGATGTGCAGGTCGTGGCTGTTATCCCTCGTAGCGTGCATATTACAGGGTAATTCGTAGAGGATATGCAGCATATGGGTGGGAGCCCTCAACATCCCACGATAGTTCCGGCATTTGAACGGTCTGTACTGCCATTGCCGTAATTAAATAGGTGGGCTGGCGTACACAAAGGAGACATGCGGGGTCACGAAGAAGGCAGTGACTGGCTTGGATCTTAGTCTGGGCCTCACACCAAGGAAGTGTGAACGAACCTGCAATTCGGATGTGCAACAAAGCTAAGATCTCTCATGGGTAAAGTGACGCACCTCTGCAGAGCGTAAGAACTGTAACTTGTTACTCCCTGTTCCAGGAAGGAGCTGCGAACGCGGCGGGAAAGGAACCCCATGAAGGTTCTGGTAAACCCGTGAAGGCTGACGGACATAGCTTTTCGGAATAAAAACAACCTTTGAAGAAATGTGTATAAAAACTTGCATTGCCTATGACCTACGGTCTGTGGCTATAGCTATAGTGCATCCAACACTCCTTTTCTAGTGAATTTGCTGAGTACGCTCGTACTCAAAGTATCGTCTTAACCCTTGCTAGATTCTGAAGCCGGAGTAAACAACAACCACATCAAGTTATGCTCCAGGACTTTTCATGCAAAGCTAAAGCTCTTCAATGAAGTCAAGGAAGTCAACATATACATCAACTCAAGTGAAGACAAAGCTACTGATTAGATAGGAATATAATCTCTAGCCAAAGAACCTAACTCTATAGAGTATTACAATAGAAGCAATGCCAATCCCTTAGTTAAAATACTAGTTCTAGTAGTATAATAGTTCTTGCGTTGTTTACATTTGATTCTTCTCCGTAAGAAGTTCTTTATCTCTCTTTAACCTAGAGTGTTCTCTGGATCTTGTGTAAAGAGTGAGTTGTAACCTCTAGCCATGTATTGGACCCGTTGTGTTTCTGTTGTGCCATTCTGAGGGATGTAATACTAGTGAACGGTGTTTCATTGGTGTTATGTCAATGACTATAGTATACTACATCATGCAGTGGTATGCTGGGTCACCGCAATATCATGCAGCGGCGGCATGGCCATACCGCCGATTTCCAGTGCGGAGGCAGCAGCCAGTCCTGCTCCAGGTGGGCGTAGTGCTAGTTGCCGTCAGTCAGACCCTATCGGGGTCTGTAGGGCGAGCCTCACTGGTGGCATGGAGGTGTCGTGCTTGCTGTGGGGTTCGCCTTCCGCTCGTCTTTGCTGACGTGTACCGGCCTCCTTTTGTCTGTGTCGTGCTCATCAAAGGGGGGCTGGGGGTGTTGTTCAGGTGGCGTTCCTTGGACCGGCGGCGGTCCGGTTAGCCCGGGTGAGCACAGTGTCGATGGCGTCGCTTCTTGGCGGCGGGGATCTGTGGTGGCGGCAGATCCGCTGGTGGACGGAGGAGTCTAGACTTGTGCTAGGGTTGGCGGCGGCAGTGACATCCTTGCTGCAGTGTGGCAACGGGGATTTACTGGTCCATTTGGGCTCGGCCGGGCCAGGGAGGCTCTAGTTTGCCCATGTTGTTGCATCCGGTCGGCTATCGCCCTTTGGCAGTGGAGGTATTTCCCTCCCATGTGTTACTGTACAGCCGAACCCCACCAAAGTTTCTTCTTTTTGGTCGTTCCAGCCTCGCAACGTGGGTCATGGTGAGATGGACGGGGTGACTGTAAGACCGTGGTGGCGTGTGTAGGTCGGCGGTGAGCTGGGTGGAGCCATACAAAGCGTCCGGGAGTGTGGTTTTTGAGAGATCGGGAGAAATCCTTGTCGTCCACACACCAATGCAATGACGCCCGCGGGTGTCGTCGGACTTCCTAAAGGGCATCGGGAGTATATTTTTTCCCACCCCCTTAGCGTACTAGGGTAACCCCTAGGTCTAGTCCGGGAAGCAGCATCATTGTCATCGCTTCTCTTATTGGAGGTGCTGCTTGGTACGCGACTCTTCAGAGCACTTGGAGCATGGTGGATCTCTTCGGAGGGCACAACGGTTGCGGGTCATCCTTGTTTTCATCGAGCCACTATTGTCGTCCTTTATTTCTATTTATTTTTCTTTTTTTCCTTTTCTTTGTCTTTTTCCTTTTGGGTGTTGTGCTGTCTGGCCTAGCAGCGGTCTTGAACGGTGCTATATTAATATAGCTGGGCGAAAGCCTGATTCGAGGAGGCAGTGTAAGATGGAGAGGAGGAGGATACAAATGCACTAGTGGAAAACGGGCCTCTAATCTCGGTTCCATATAGGCTCTAGTCCCGGTTTTGGAACCGGGACTAAGGAATCGGGACTAGAGGTCCCAACCTTCAGTCCCGGGTCTGTTACGAACCGAGATTAATGTCTCTTCACGTGGCCGCGCAGGGGAGCGAGGGTGGAGGACCTTTAGTACCGGTTCGTAGTACAAGCTGGGACTAGCCATTCTCTGCCGTGACAGGATTTTACAAATTTGGCTGCCGCGACAGCCGATGCCGGTTTCTACCGCGGTAGATTTATTTTGCATTCCAGGATATAATTTATTTTGGGGGTGGGGGGAGGTCTGCCATAGCAGGAGGATCGGTAGAGGAGGGAGAGTTTTGGCGTAAGTGACGTGCAAAGAAGGATCCCATTACAGAGAACATCGTCATGTTTATATATATATAATTCGATTATATATATATACAATTTGATTACATGGAGATCACAACCCTTCTATTCGATTACATGGAGATCATTAAATCACTAGTATCCCTTGGTATGGAATTTTCCATTTGGGTCTATGGCATGGTAAACCAAAAATCCCGCCAATTCCTCTTGAATTGCTACCAAACGCTCCTTTGGTTGCAGATTATCCAACAATATTTCCAACTATAATACATAAAAGAAGGAGGTCAATCTGAATATCAATCCTCATAACAAATATTATGAATGACACTTAACACAAGTGATGGTAATAAATTAAAATTGTGAATATATTGTGCACGTACATCTGGAAATGTCACTCTGTCCCGCTCACTGACCTTTGAGCGAATGAACTCGCACACGAAGTATCCACACAAATTAGTCCATGTTGGCTGGCTCTCACACTTTACGAGAATAGAATTCAATCAAATAATAATCAAGCATGATATAATGGTATTGAAACTAGAATTGAAGAGTTGCGCCGACCTAAATCGTACTGCTTACATCGACCCGACGAAAACTAAGCTCATTTTCAAATTCACCAACCGTACTCTTGGTAAAATCTTGCCAAACCTTGTCCGGCAAAAAATAAAGAATAAATGAGTTTTAAGTTACTTGATATCTCAAGATATATATGAACGAAAGAGACTGTTATAGTGCAATAATGGTTGAAATTACCTCTGGAGCGCATCTTTAATGATTGTGTACTCTGATTCGTCTTTCCTTAGTGAGTCTTTGATTTCAACTCTTCCAGCGTCAACTTCAATGATTAGCAGAATCTAGTGAAGGCTGCGCATGTTTATATATACGTCAGTAACTCATTAATTACACTTAACAGCGAGTAAACAAAAGTGAATGTGTAAGTATAACACTCTCACCCGTAGTTGTAGGGAAACAATATTCTCTTTTTGTAATATTGCCTCTTGATGGACCTTAGCAAGTTACGCTCCATCTCCCTGGAATATTGCTTTAGCGATCGTTCATTAACTCGGCGTGGGTCCATGAACCCAGTGTCAAATATTTTCTTTAGGTCACATTCCTCGCTCTTCAATCTGCATAATAGTGTAGTGAGGATAACTACAGGCAATGAACAAGCTGAGTTAGAGACTTTATAATAGAAATAAATGAACCACTTACAGACAACAAGAACTGACAAGACTCAAGTCGAGGGAATCTTGTTTGAATAACATATAGAATTCCTCCAAATAAATTTGAATCTAGTCTTCACCAGTGAAATGCTGATTTGTAACTATCACAAGCAGCGCTGATAATCGATCTTCTTCCTTGTATGTATAGACTTTCTCGTACCACTCATGCAATCTTCGCATTTGTGTTGGTAGAAGCTCGACCTCATCTGGTATGACCAGAGGTTTCCGGTATTCATATTTCCATGCTATTTACTTTTGGATGGGGACATGTATGCCTAACGCTTGATCAACATCAATACCAGCACCTATAGCAAACTCCGCCACTTGATCGATGAGGAAACCATGATCATGATCAAAATTGGGTAACACCTTGAGCGGGCAGATCGATTGTTTTGCCTACTCTCCGAGTTGGGCAACGACTCTCTTCCCTCTTCTTCTTGTCTTATTAGTACCAATTTTCATCAAAGAGCATCTGTAGTCATCAGCCTTATTTATCTGATATTGCGATGGTTGCTCAATAAAACTCTTAGCCCACTATTTGGCTCTCAGATCAAATATTTTCTTTGGCTCCAGTTCTTTGGGTGCAAAAACGGCTTTCACTTGGGCATCACTGATCGCTTTGGTTTCCTCATCAGTCATCTCATAAGGTAACTTGGGAGGAGGCACCGGGGTTTTCTTGACCCTACTACGTTTCTTCTGAGTAGTAGTACTGCTAGTAGACCAAGCGGTCGCCTTCGGCTGACGTGGCAGTGGAGTTGGCTGACGCAGCGGCGGACTCGCGCTATGGTGGTCGTCCCACTCCTCATCATGTGACTTGCTGGAGGTGGCAGACTCGGATGACTCAGAGGAAGCGGTGGTGGCCTGGGCGCCGATCCTGGAAACACGATCTATTTCTTGCACCATAGAATGATAGCACCCCTCACTTATCCTAGTGTCTTCTCATCTTCAGCTCCAGGTATGTCAAGTTCCAGTGATTCATATTGCTGTAGAACTTCATCAACTCCATCACGAGCATAGCCATCTGGAATCTCATTGCAATAGCAGCATTCACTAGGTTCACAGGAGAAAGCATAGCCGAGAGATGCCTTGAAGGATAAGTTCACTGCTCCCACATGTAGATCACAATTTTTCTTCTCGGTGATATTATCCACGAGGTAGCAATCTATCAAACGGCCGTCGTGGAATCCACACTGCTTTTCCGCAGAGATGGGCTGCCGGCACTTTGTTGCAGCGGCTGATGAGTTGGCCCTTGCTGGCGCATTTCTTCCAGTTGCTTCTTTGCTCCTTTAGCATGGCATATATTTTCTCGTTCTTTATTTCTACGCTATGCAACCGGTCTGCCTCCTCCTACTCCTTTCGCTTCTTTGCTCTCGCTCGGCTTATATAAGATTCATTATCCTCAGGAAACCCAGTGTTCCACGGCACCAAAGGTCCAAATCCTCGTGTTCACCCTGGTTTTTCAGGATTTATCAGGGCCTTTATTAGCTCATCATTCTCTCTGTCAGGTTTGAACTTACCATCTTGAACCTCCCCGATTGTTTTAACAATTGATTTATGGGGTGTAGCAATTGCTTTCTTTTTATCCAATATTAACTCCCATGTTTCCTTGTCATACTTTGCCCCATGCGCAAGTAACCAATTCCTTACCATGATGGGCCATTCCTTTGTAGCTGGAGTGTGCCCTTGGTCACCCAAGGTTTTCTCGGCTTCTTCCCACTTAGGCAGGGAATTCCTGTAGAAACCTATCCCCATATTAGGGTGATATTTATTTTTTGCAGCATTTTTGTTTATTCTTTTCGGACCTTTTTTGCTACTTCTGATTTCTTGTAGTCCAGAAACCTTTCCAGTGAGCCCGCTGCTTCTCTAGTGTGCCAGTGAATTCTGCAACTTATTTTTCCTCGAGATATTCATTGTATAATCTTTTCTTATAGTTATTGAACTGTTTTGCCATCTTTTTAAGAGCGAAATTCTTGACTTTGGACCTCATAGCATATGTGGCCTTCTTAGACTCCAAGACCGGTAGGGTGAAATGAGAAACAGTTCTTTGTATAAGAAAGATGGCAAAACAGTTATTTTCTCATAGGAGGGAGGCCGGTGGCTAGGGTTGAGGTGAGGTGGGAGTGGTGAGCCCCCACCCCTCTTTATACAGAGGGGGATGCAGCCAGGGTTCCCACCCCTGGACGAGTCCTTCCCCAACTCCTCAACTTGCCGCACAAGGAAGGGAGAGGTGGGAACTTGCAACTTTCCTTATTTAGGGTTTGACAAACAAGGGTTTATCCCCAATACCTTGTGCTGGCCGAATCTACCTCTTGGGCTTGGTGTGGCTAGCCCCTAGGGCATGCCGCAACCCAAGTGATCTCTCCTGGGGTGGTGGACCCACCGGTGGTCCCTCTAGAACATTCTATAAGCTTCCGGTCAAAACACCAAAAACATTTCTGAACCTCGGAAAACCACTTTCCTTATATGAAGCTTATTCTCCAAACCATTCTGGATCTCCTCGTGATGTCCTGGATCCAATCCGAGACTCCAACAACATTCGTTCTCGAACTCATTTCAGTGAGAGGGACCAGAGTGTATCTATCCGTCATATGGATGGACAAATCCCACTCTTGATCCATGTGCTTTAACACATACTTTAATAATTCCTAATGCCAGCTTTATAACCACCCAGATATGGAACTGGTGTTTGATGTCATCAAAGCATCCATCCGGTGATGGTGATTAACATGATCTCATGGTCGAAGGATTAGGTTACTATGTATTTGAAAGCTTGTAGCAAACGAATTCTTAAATGACTTGATATTATGCTATGCTAACTATTGGAGTATGTCCATCACATCATTCTCCTAATGATATAATCTTGTTATTAATAACATCTAATGCCCATGATCAGGAAACCATGATCATCTATTAATAAAGAAGCTAGCTTAACGAGAGGCTTACTAGGGACTCTTTTATGTTTATAACACACACAAGTATAAATGTTTCCGATTAATACAATTATAGCATGAGATGTAAACATTTATCATAAACATAAAGATATAATAATAACTACTTAACTATTGCCTATGAGGCATATCTCCAATAGTCTCTCAGTTGCAGTAGAGTCAATAATCTAGTTTGAAAAACTTTGTGCATTCAACACCTATGGCTTTCTGGTGTTGTATATACACGATTGCTAGTGGTTAACTAATCTTCGGATCTGTCACTTTCAGGTCCGTGTGTAATTGCATGTCTTTGCGTCTCTACGCATCACTCATTCTCCAATGAGATGGCATTGTATAAATTTGGTCCTTTGGTGAGACCTTTAGTTACTTGGAGTTAAAACATGTTGATACAATTGTCGTACAATATATCTTCATATTACTAGCCCGCTGTGAACCACACCTAGTTTGATAACAAACTACTTGACACAAATGACCTCTTTTGCTGCTACAATAGCAGTCATATACTTAGCCTTTTGTTGTAGTATCTATCACAATGTCTTAACTTTGGAACTCATCCAAATACGTTATGGAACTTCCTTTCCATTACATTGTGCCACCCATAGTTTAAATTGAGATAAACTTAATTTGTATCTTGTGACAAAACTAGTATCAATTTAACACTTTACAATGAACTATCTATCAATTTGTCACCTCTATATAAATAACATATTCTTAGTTCTTCCAAAGATCATAAGAATATCCTTACCATTGTCCAACGATTATCTAATTGAGTCATTCTGGTGTATGCTCATAACATTTAGAGCATAGCACATATCTGGATGTGTACATATCACAGTATGATTGATCAAAATATTCTTGCGATTTCACTCACCTAAGTGTCAATACACTTGAATCTTGATTCAATACTTCCTGTGTGACAAGAACGTTTCTTGTAGTTTTTATATAGAACTATTTCAATATCTCATCTATGTACTCTCGGCACAACCATATTAGCGTCTCAATCTATACATATAGACATTGATACCTAATATTCAGGTTTTGCCTAAGTCTTTCATCGAAATGAAATTATTAACCTGTGTCAATAAAAGATACATCATTTCCAATCAAAAATATGTTTTTCACATAATGTATTAGAAATATGTCTTAGCGCTCTCACTTAATTTCTTGCAAATTCAAGCATCTTCATCGTCTCTGATGAAATTAAACTCCTTTATCAGTTTCATTATGGTGAAGCATCCAAATCCGTGATGGTTATTTCAACCATTGAAGTTTGCATATGCTTTTAGCATCCTTTGAATTAACAAAACACTTTGGACCGTGTCATGTACACATCCTAGGTAACCATTCTATTAGAAGAACCTTGTTTTGTTCATTCAACTACCATATACCAAAATTATATGTAGTGATTGCTACATTAATCCGTCCAGACTAAATATCACTATGAAAGATTAAATATTGTCATAAAAAACTCCTTGAACATTGACGTGAACTCTTTCCTGACATGTAGAATATTTCATAGATGTGTGTGAGATCCAAGCACATGACTTAATAGGATTGATAGGATACTCATACCAACAAGTTGCAACTTCTTTTTTGGAAGCTCATTCAAAAAGAACTCTAAGGTTAAGCGTGCTTTGCCTAGATAAATTATAGGATGGGTGACCAACCGGAAAGTGGATACCGGGTGCGTATGAGTGAGGACAAAGTGCGCAGAAAATACTAGTGTTGGTCTATGGGGCCAGTCTAGATATCCTATTAAGCTACCAGGAGTGACCTCCCCGGGGCCCAGCGGACGGGGTGTTACAAGTGGTATCAGAGCCGATCCTCGCGGTTAAGAGGGTGTATGCGGGTCAGTGGTGGGACATGTGGAGCATTGCGCATGCGGCCCATAGTGGACATGACATGGCACATGTGCCGGCACTAGACGCACATGTGTGTGTCGGGTGTGTGCGGGTCAGTGGTGGGACATGTGGAGCATGGCGTGTGTGGCCCGGAGTGGACACGGCATGGCACATGTGCCGGCACTGGACACACATACGCGTGCCAACAGGGAACGTTCCCGAGGTGTGCTTGATCGATGAGGGCATCGATCTTCTAAAGGGTGGATGTATGTGAGATCCAAGCACATGACTTAACAGGATTGATAGGATACTCATACGAACAAGTTGCAACTTCTTTTCCAGAAGCTCATTCGAGAAGAACTCTAAGGTTAAGCGTGCTTGGCCTAGATAAATTCTAGGATGTGTGACCGACCGGGAAGTGGGTACCGGGTGCACATGAGTGAGGACAAAGTGCGCAGAAAAGACTAGTGTTGGTCTGTGGGGCCAGGCTATATATCCTATTAAGCTACCAGGAGTGACACCCCTGGGGCCCAGTGGACGGATGTTACAATGTTAAACATCCTTGTCTATTTCTTTATAGATCCAAATACAACTGTAAGGTCTTACACCTTTCCAAAGGATCTTCCAAGTTCAAAAAACATGATTTCTCGTGTATGGAACTATCACGGAATTTATGGCTTCAAGCCATTTGACTGAGTTAGGACCCATCATCACTTATGTGCATGTAGTATGTTCATCATTGTCAAACAACAATGACTTACTCTCAAATCTTAGAATTTGATTGTTTTACCCGACCTACTTGGTTCAATAGGAACTTAGACATCCGTGATCATAACCTTTGAGGCACATGAGCCATGAGCATTGTTGCTTCCTCCAGGACACTTTCCGGTGTTGTGCAACTTTGCACATGTAACTAAAGTTCAATAACTTTATCAAATTTCTATTGTCCTCCCACTTATATTTTCACAAAAAATTCCTTCTCAGGAAACTTGACGTTCTAAGTGACAAATACTTTTGTCTTTGGTGTTATGGAGTAACACCCAACGATTATTCGAAATAACCTACAAAGACATGCTCATCCGACTTTGGTTGTAAACATTTCACTTATTCCTAGCATACCAAAGTTTAGGAAAGGAAAACTTGGGTTTTATCCCAGACCATAACTTATATGGTGTCATTTAAACGGATCACGATGGTGCTCTTTTCAATGTAAAAGAGGTAGTCAGTAAATCTTTTAATCTTTAAAATACAACATCAGTTTTATAAATTACACCTTTGATCTCACCATGTCAAACAAGGTTTCATTACATATCTCGAACACTCCATACTCATATGGTGTTTCAGGAAATGCAAATACATGGAACGATTATTCAAATCTTAGGTGTTATGCTAAACTTATAACTCAAATATCTTCCTTTGTGATCCAGTCATAAACTCTTTATTTTGTTGTTACAATGATTTTCTACTTCATCTTGAAAGTCTTTGAACTTTTTCAAATGTTTCATACTTCTTCCTCATTAAGTAAATATACACATATATTCACTCAAAATTTTGGAGAAATCATATGAAGTTTAAATTCATTGCTCACGACTATACATAATGGATTTGCATACATCAATATGTACAAATTCCAATAAGTTAGTCATCCGTTCCCTTTTGACCCATGAACGGAGTTTGAATTATCTCTAGGAAAGTCTCACAAATGTCATTTGATCAAAATCAAAAGACACCAAAATTCCATCAACATGGAGGTTCTTCATGTTATATTTCCAATATAATTTAAAAGGCGATGCCACTTCATAAGTGATCTTTCAATCATTTGTCTTACGTCATTTTTAGCATTAGTTTTATGGATGTGATTTCTCCAACTAGACTTGTATATCATCCATCTATTATGGAATACAGAAATTATTTGAACAACCCTTTGTTCTCATAATACTTGATCAAAATAACATTTATTGAAACAAATATTGAAGATAAGCTTTGATGTCGACGAGAAACACTACAACACTTTGTTTGTTTTGATGAACATCATCACATATTCTCTTGCTGATTACTTAGGCCATTGCAGTTCATGATTGTGTTATCATATATGATATTTCACACCAACCAATTTGATATTAAGAACCATATTGTTTAACAAGCAAATAATACAACCATAACATGTATATCATCTATATACTTATGCTGGACAATTATAGTCTTTTATTTTATGCCCAATATTTCTGATATACTTTTTCAGCATTTCCTTTTCCTTTTAAAATAATATATCAAAATCAACAGTGGCATCATACACATGACACATAGTCCAAAGTGTGTATAGTCAAATACTAATACCTTTGTACTTGCACTTTGAAGTAGATCACTATCATCCAATGTTTGGCGTTCTTTCAAAATCCATTCTTTAGTAATCTTTTAGTGTAGTAAACATTTTACCAACATCTTCTATTCATCCTTATTATGACAACTTTCATGATCAAGCTACCATAGCTTATGAAGGAGAATCACGAGTATAATGTTGCTTTCCAAAACCGTTTTGGAGGATTAGGATGTCCAGCATCTCCAACCTTCGCAAATTCTCATCAAATATGAGAACATATATTTTTCCAAATTATACTCTATCATGTTGCAACCAAAACATTGTTTTAGATATCGCAATATCTTCCACACATGATGGTTGCTGAAACATTTCTTTCGGCTCCTAGATAACCTTGGTATTAAATCAATCTTTTGAATATCAAGAATCATGGAGGCAAACATGATACTTTAGATACTAACACAGGAATTATTACTCTTGATTTAATACCAATTATTAAACTTCACAGAGTAAAAGAAGTTTGGTAAAGTTTGAAGTAGGACTTTTAAACTTTAGACTGACACTCATAACAATACGATACCAGTTCGTAAAGTAACTATCCAGAATTCTATACTTCTATTATCTTAATTATAACTAAGCGTAAGGTGGTGAACGGATGCCAATGACTACAAAAAATTATGCAAATTAACTTTGATATAACGTAAGATAAATTGTGTTCAACTTTAATCATATTACTATTTGAACTCCCACTCAAAACAACATCCCTCGAGTCGTTTTGGTGATTACATGAACGAAATTCACTACACCAAGTCCGATCCTCATGAGAGATGATGTAGGTTCAAAGGAGAACAATCAACATGTTCATCATATCATCCATATGACTCATGCTTTACCTTTCGGTATTCCGTGTTCCGAGGCCATGTCTATACATACTAGGCTCGTCAAGGTTAACCTGAGTATCCGCATGTGAAAATCTGGCTTGCACCCCGTTGTATGCACACATAGAATCTATCACACCAGATCATCACGTGATGCTTCAAAACGACGAGTCTTAGCAACGATTCCTACCAAGGACGAATACTTTATTAATTGATATTTAGTGACAGTGATCATATTATAATGATACCGTCGCGATCTAAGTAATACAAGATGCATAAAAAGGGTTAACATCACATACAATTCATAATATGTGATATGATATGCCCATTCTTCTTGTGCCTTTGATCTCCATCTCCAAAGCACGAACATGATCTCCATCATCATCAGCGTGGTGTCAAGGTAAATGGCGCCACTTCATGGTTGTCCATCACCAATAACAAGTATTACAACTACTTGGAATAAAGCGATTACATGATGAATAGACACACGGGTCTTAACGAATTTAAAGACAAACATAACGCTCCTGTCGGCTGCCAACTTACAAATAAGATCATTGCATACATCATATATAATCACAATCACATCATGGCCATATCGCATCACAACACATGCCCTGAAAAAAAGTTAGACGCCTCTAATTTTCTTTGCATGTTTTACGTGGCTTGGGGCTTTCGAATAAAAAATGTTCTTACGTACGAACATGAACCACAATGTTGATACAAGTATTGTCAAGTGCCCATTGTAAATTGAATCTTCACTATGGTCGGAGAGACAGACACGTGGAATGCAAGTTGCACGTTGAGCGTGGAGCAAGTCTCATGTACGATGACATGTAAGGTTATCCCGGGCCGCTTCATCCCACCATCCCGCAAGATGCAAAGTACGATGACATCCAACCATTGTGTTCTACTCGTGCAGCAGATCTACGCATAGAGTCAGCTCTGATACCACTGTAGGGTTCATAGCATGGAAAACAAAAAAATTCTATCGCATGAACACACAAAACCAAGATCTAATCTATGGCAAAGCCAAGATCTAATCTATGATATCGGGGCAACGAGATTGTAGAGAACTAACCATCGTAGATCTAAAGTTTTTAACGAGATCAGATTCTCATGGTTGATGTAGTCGATCACTTTCCGATCTCAAGATCGTGTAGACGATCCTTCCGGTGTCGCGTTCCGGCAGCGCTTCTGCGGTCGGGAACACGTACGGTAGTTGATGTAGACCTTCCTCTCCCATATTCCAGTAGGCAGCGGAGGTAGTAGATCCCCTCGGAATCCCAACAGCACGACGGTGTGGTGTTGGTGGTGGAAGAGAAATCTGCAGGGCTTCGCCTAAGCCGGAGCAGAACAGTGGTGGAGGGAGGAGGGAGGACGGTGGCTAGGGTTGAGGTGAGGTGAGAGTGGTGCGCCCTCACCCCTCGTTATATAGAGGGGGATGCGGCCAGGGTTCCCACCTCTGGACGAGTCCTTCCCCAACTCCTCAACTTGGCGCACAAGGAAGGGAGAGGTGGGAACTTGCATCTTTCCTTATTTAGGGTTTGACAAACAAGGGTTTGTCCCCAATTCCTTGTGTTGGCCGAATCTGCCCCTTGGGCTTGATCTGGCTAGCCCCTAGGGCATGCCGCAGCCCAAGTGACCCCTCCCGGGGTGGTGGACCCACTGGTGGTCCCTCTAGAACATTCTAGAAGCTCCCGATCAAAACACCAAAAACATTTACGAACCCTAGAAAACCACTTTCCTTATATGAATCTTATTCCCCGGACCATTTCGGATCTCCTCATGATGTCCGGGATCCAATGTGAGACTCCGAACAACATTTGTTCTCCAACTCATTTCCATATCTACTTAAACAACATCAAATCCTTAAGTGTGTCTCCCTACGGTTCGTGAACTATGCAGACATGATTGATACACCTATCTGATCAATAACCAATAGAGGGATCTGGAAATCCATATGGCTCCCACATATTTCTACGACGACTTCATGATCGAATGAACCATTTACATACGATACTGATTCCCTTTGTCGCATGATTCTTTACTTATCTGAGGTTTGATCGTCGGTATCTCTATACCTAGTTCAACCTCGTTATCGATATGTACTCTTTACTCGTTCCATGATATGACATCCCTTGTGACCTAGTCACATGCTTGCAAGACAATTGGATGACATTCCACCGAGAGGGCCTAGAGTATATCTATCCGTCATATGGATGGACAAATCCCACTCTTGATCCACGTTCTTCAACACATGCTTTCAAAATGCTAATGCCAACTTTATAACAACCCAGTTATAGAAGTGGTGTTTAATTTCATCAAAGCATCCATCCGGTTATAGAGATTAACATGATCTCATGGTCGAAGGATTAGGTTACTATGTATTTGAAAGTTTGTTGCAAATGAACTCTAAATGACTTGATCTTATGCTATGCTAACTATAGGAGTATGTCCATCACATCATTATCCTAATGATATGATCTTGTTATTAATAACATCTAATGCCCATGATCAAGAAACTATGATCATCTATTAATCAACAAGCTAGCTTAATAAGAGGTGTACTAGGGACTCTTTTATGTTTACAAAACACACAAGTATTAATGTTTCCGGTTAATACAATTATAGCATGGGATGTAAAAAATTATCATAAAAATAAAGATATGATAATAACTACTTTATTGTTGCCTCTTGGGCATATCTCCAACACTATCTCCATTCCATCACCAGACTCATTCAGAAACTGTGAGCCATCTTATGCTTCACGGTCTTCTGCTCCACCCTGATCGATGAGCGCTCCACCATGATCTGGGAGCGCTTCATCACCTTGTATCATGTCAAATAGAGGGTCTTCACCTTCTCTACTGCTGAAGTCATAGAATAACCGCTATGACATAATGTGCATATGAGTAATAAAATTAACAATGTACCATATCACAACAAGAAAGTACTAATACATCTCGAACAACAAATAAGTACTAATATCATATAACATCTCGAATAATATCTAAAATAACAACAAAGTACTAATACATCTCAAATAACAACCAAGTACTAATATCACATAAATAACAACAACTCTATGAATAACATTGCTCAAACTCAACATCGACTCTCGGTTCCTAATCCGCAGGATGTGAATACCCAAATAGTTGGAGCCATCACATGAGTATAGGTAGGGTGAGATCCCTGAAGAACCTGCCAGGTATTAGAGACCACCCTAGCGTCCAACATCACCATATGGCTATGGACGTGCCCATCCTCCTCCCGGACATGACGTCGTACCACCTCCTCGGGGTCCGGCTCCCTCTGCACCCTTCCTGGACCATGTGACCTTCAGCAAAGAAGATCCGGGTCGATGAAGACACCCGGATTCCTCACCAAGCTACGCATCCCAGAAGGTAGCACCTCCTAATGTGTCAACACCCGGATTTTTAATCACAGATGCCTGTTATGCCATACATCGCAATCCCAGGATTACCATTTTTGTGAGACATAACAGATTTGGATATCACAGTACATCATCCACTACAAACCATGCATAAGGTCTTACACAAATAAGGATCTCATGATCCAGTTCTTAATACAACTCAAGCAGCATAATAATGTAAAGATAACAATAGCATGGGCGAAGCTCCATCTTCAGGGTCACAGGCAATGTTGACGATGGGAGATGATCCTAGTTGTCGTAACCTTCCTACGGTTCGTCATCCTGATACTCCTCTTCATAGTCTAGCCACGGGAATAGCCAGGGACAAAGCCATGAGTACTCTTTAAGTAATCGGAAACTAATACTAACCAGTTAAGGGGTTTTTTGTAGTAGGATACTAAGCTCTACGGTTGTTTTGCAAAAAGCCAGATTTACCTCTACTAAGTTCGGAAGCAAATAAAACTAGTTGAAAGTTTTATAACACCTAAGTGGGAATTTGAATTTCATATCACAACTCTGTTATGGTCAAGTCAAAGTCATAATTCATTTCACAAGTCATTTTGAAAACATGTGACGGGGGAACAATATGCCACACCAACTGTCCATAACCGCGGACGCGGCTATTCGAATAGTTTGACACTCTACAGAGATTGTACACTTTCACCACAACATTCAATACATCCATCAGGAACAAATCCTGAATTCACCATACTCAGTATGCGGATAATCGATCCTAACCTTTCAATTACACGCCCTAGTATAGGAACCTCTCCTGTGAGTTTGACCTCCCAACCATGACCAGCTGTCATCTTGGGTACTGCACAGGTGGACAATCTTCACAACGTAGGCTCAGCTCAGACCTTGGTCGCGAGGGAACCCACACTAAGGTATATAAATTTCCAGTCAAGCCCTACCAAAATTTCGGGTATTGTGGTTGTACGATAAAATTGGAATGGTATCGCATCCAGACAACCATCAGTTTTATAAAGGGCTAAGGCTCATGCCTCAACATTTTCATCATCAAAATCATCTGGTGTTCAAGAACACATGTCAAAACATTTCAGTAGAATGACTCATCATTCTAAGGTTTTCATAACCATTTTCACCAAGTATTCCCATCTAAAGTTGATCAAGTTTTATGCTTAGCACTAGCATCTACAAGGGGTAGTAAATACTAATGAGGGGTGGTAAACAAGTGCTGATTTGCTAGGTTCAATCTCATGACTTAGGATGACATCAAGATTATCTAACTTATGCCAAATTTTATGCTCCTTATGCTACCTTCCAATATCCTTCTAGTATCTACAATTCACTATGTAAACTCTAAGAGAAAGCTTTGATAAAGAAATAAAGTATAAAGCTTGCAAGTAAAACTAGGATTGGGTTATCAAGTGGGTATGATCACATATGCTTAGGGCATATAGTTGTCATGGTAACAAGCAAGTATTAGCTTGCAAGGTTTCAAGTATTGGCTTGCTAGCATGTAGTATAAGCTTGCTAAGTTGCAAGTGTTAGCTTGCCTTGTGCAGAGCAGTGGTTGAAGTTCTCCTCGGCTTCTTCCTCGTAGTATCCTCCTTCCTCCTCGTATCCTTGGTCGGTACTAGCGTCTATAAATAAATACGAGGTACACAATCACCAAACAATACTTAATTATTTTTAATCATCACACAAAGGTTCATATTAGATGATCTAGCATCATCACTATTATCACATGGATTAAAGAACTTGTTTTATTTCTTTTATTTGAGAAAAGTAATTTCTACTCATTGAAAAACTACTTAAGATTTAATATTCTCCAACTCAAACATGGGATCATGTTGACACATGTCATCACCACATATTTAAGTACATATGGTTTAAAGTGGTGTCACAATTTAATAAGGTTTAACCTTTTTATTTTAATTAAATAAAGTGACTAGAAATGCCTATGTAGCATTCTTTTATTATTATCTCTATAAGTAAACCCATATGGTTTTACATATTCTGAAAGGTATGATCAAATGTGATTTTTGAGAGTTGGAATCAACTCAAACGCTTTTATGGTTGAATTTTGAATAATGTTTGAATGCGGAAAAGCTTCTGCCTTGTTATTTTTACCATGGTTGATCCACAAAACAAATGATTTGAATCCAACTTGCTTGGATTAAGCAGTTCAGTACCTTTCTAACAAAATTGGTTTCATGCATTTTGGTTTAGTGAATCGAGCTGGGTTGATTTTTGAATATAGGTACAGAACTGTGTTTGAAATTAAATGAATAAAGCTTAATTTGAATTGTTGGGTCGCGCGGGATGTTTTACTGGGCCGGCCCATTACACACAGCGCGTTCGCAGGCTGGTTAAGTGACTGTCCCCACGCGTCAGTGAGACGGGGAGGGGCGAAGCGGTACGTGGCAGTGTGAACCGCACGATCTAAATCTAATCGAACGGCTACGGTTTATCGTCCACGTCGGGCAGCGCCGGCGAGACAAAACCCTAACGCGGCAGGTGGGGGTCGTGGGAGGCTCACCGGGGCTCAGGCGATGGGGGCGAATGACGAAGTCGACGACGGCGGTTCTCCTGGTACCGGCAGCTCCACCTAGGGCGGCTCCAATCGATGGATCCCTTCTTCTCCAGCAATGGTGGGCTCCGGCCAAATTCCGGCGATGCGCTGCTCGCCTTGCTCCGGGAGTTAGGTGGGGTGGTTCTGGGCGAGAGGGGAGTGAACTGGTGTGGCGAAAACGAGCGGTGGAGGCCTCTATTTATAGTGGCAGAAGGGGACCGACGGGCGCGGGCTGAGCTCGTCGTGGTCGACGGCACTGGCAGCTACTTTCATGGGCGACGGTAGATGGCGGTGTTGTTCTCCCTGGCGAAGCTCAACGGCGTGGGGCGGTGCTGACCGGTCAGAACATCGCGGTGCTCTGAGCGGGTCTGACGGCGGTTTTAATGTCGCACAGCGCGCGTGGTCTGCGCGGCGGCGAACGGGCATGTCTGGCGGGGTGCTGGAGTGCTGGTGATCATCCCTGCAAGCGGAGAGGGCGGCGCGCGGTCTGTGGGTGCTGGTCGAGCGTGGCGCACTGGCGCGCTCTCGGCATGGTCGCATAGAGGTTTGGCATGGGCGTATCTTGTGGTCCAGGGGCTGGCATTGCTCGGGCTTGGACAGTGGGTGGCGGTGGACGGTGCTGCATGTCCGAGACAAGGTTGGCGAGGCTAGTGCGGCGTCTAGCTCGCTGGCGACAATGGGTGGCAATGGTGCTCTCGGCATGCTTGACATTAATGGCTAGGCGTGCTCGCAGTGGTGCTAAAGATTGTTAAAGAGGCTAGACGATCTACTAGGGGCTGGTTGCAACCAAAAAGGGAACAAGTTAGGCCAATTTTACTGCTGCAAATAGTGTTAGATGTTTTGTTTGATTTGAATCTGCAAGGTGTTTGATGAAATGGCCGCAAGAAGTTTAAATTTGAATTTTGGATTCAAACTTTGTAGGTTTGCTAGGCACATGCTAGGGAGTATCTGGTTAGTTGGATTAGTCAAGGGGCATTGGTGTTGTTGGGTTTTGAAAATGGATGATCTTCACATATGAATAACATTCAATTTTGAATTGTGATTTGAATGGGGTTGCCAAATGTTTCTGCAAGTTTGAAAGGTGGGCCTTGATTCACTTTTACTAGTTCTATCAAGGGGGAAAAAGAATTGGGAAAGTTTCTATTTGAAATCTTGGACTAGAAACACTCAAAGTGACCTAGTGAGCAATATTGGAAAAAATGACCATTTGCTTTATATGCTTTGTTTTTGATTTACTTTTGATTTGTTTCTACATGGAAATGTTTTATATGATGTTATTTTCATCTTTAAACCATTCCTTGCTATTTAGATTAATCACACAAGTCCATTCATGCATTTTTCGAATCATTTCATTCACACATGCATTCAAATGATTTTAATTAATCAAAGTTTTTGTTAACCCTAGTTTTATTGATTAGAGTTTGATGATCCTTGTTTTATATTTTTGGGATGTTACATAATGCCAACCCGGCGGAGCCCAGTCTCGGACATGTCCGTCAAAGTGTAGTACTCTATCATTATCGCCGAGTCGACTACGAGGATGTGGTATAGGCATATCCTAAAGTAGGAATTTGATAGAAATAATGCTAAGCAAATAATTCTATTTTAATACTAGTAATAATTCCCTAAATACTAGCAATAATATTAGCAATAATATACTAGTAATAATTCCTAAATCCCTAAATACTACCAAAATATAATAATACTAGCAAATTCCTAAAAAATATACTAAAAAATTATATACAAATACATAAATATTATATTAACAAAATTAATACAAATCCCTAAATTAAACAATAACGCTAAACTAAACAATATATATTAAAAATATGTAACAATATATATCTAACTAAAATAAAAAACTAAAGAATATATATCTAACTAAAAAAATATATCTAACTAAAAACTAAACAATAATATATCTAACTAAAACAATATATATCTAACTAAAATAAACACTAAACAATATATATCTAACTAAAACAATATATATAACTAAAATATATATCTAACTAAAACAATAATATATCTAACTAAAATAAAAACTAAACAATACATATCTAACTAAAACAATAATTAATATATCTACCTAAAATATATATCTAACTAACACTATAATATATCTAACTAAAATAAAAACTAAAAAATAATATATCTAACTAAAACAATATATTAAACTAAACTAATAAATAGAAAAAACATAAAAATAGAAAAATCGGAAATTACGGTGAGGGCGGCAGCGCGGGAACGACAGTGGGGATGTGCGGCGGGGCGGCGACAGGGACGGCACTGGCACGACGACCAATGACAAGGACAACACGGGCACGGGCTCCACGCGGGCGATGTCGAGAGCTATGGGGAGGCGGCGTGGCGCGGTGAGATCCACGGGCGCGGCGACGTAGAGATCTCCATAGGCGGTCCGGCGGCGATAGCCTTGCGGCATCGTCGGAGATGTTCTGGGCATCCCGGCTCGTGGTTTGAACCGGGAAGGAGAGGGGTCGGTATTTATACCCACACCCTCTAGTCCCGGTTGGAACCACAAACTAGAACTAAAGGGGGGACTCTAGTCCCGGCTGGAGGCCCTCCTTTAGTCCCGGTTGGATCCTCCAATCCAACCGGGACTAGAGGTGTTTTTGGCCGTGAAAAAAGATCTATCATTTAAATCTATTAGCATACTCTATTATACAAATAATATTTTGTTCAATTAATTTATATATTTTGCATACTTTCGAATTTGATAAACTTTCAACATAAAAAGTGCTTGAATTTTATTGACTAATTTAAAACCATTTTCTGTTTTCTAAAATAGTTAGTCTAACTAAGGAAACTAGTAACTGGCACTATAGATATTTCGGGGGCCTTTAGTCCCGGTTCGAGCCACCAACTGGGACTAAAGATATCTTTCCCGCCATTTCCCTTCCCTTCCCGCCATTTTTCCTGACCTTTCCCTCAATATCTAGGCCGACCGGCATGGCCATACACACATCCACACCTTCCCCTCTCACAACAATGGACACCGCATACTGGGCAAACCTGACTCTCAAGGAGACCGAGGCGTTGTGCGCCTCCAGCTACCCATGCCGGCTAGGCTACCGTCTGCCCACCAACTGGATTGTGAGCGCTGGAGGGGGTTCATGTCCCTCTTGTGCCTCAAGGTTCCGCATGCCAGGCGGCCATTACGAACCACTTCTACCTCGAGCTCATGACGGAGCAGCGGATGGATCCCCATTGGGATCCCGACAACTATGAAACCTGGAATGTCTTCTTCGCTAACCAGAGGGAAAGGGAGCTCGCTAGGTACGAGGGTGAGGACCCTCCCCTGGTGAACCACAACGAAGCCAGTCGCCGCCTGTGGTGGGAGAACCGGATTATCATCGGTGTGATGCGCTACATCACGCAGGCAGATCATCCTCGCATGCGGTGCCTGCAGCCGCCAGAAAACCATAAGAAGGGTGGCGGTGGTGAAGGCCGTGGGCATAATGACATCTTTATCCGGCAGCCCCCTCCCCCACGCGTCGTGAATCCGAGGCCAGAGTGGCAGATTCCCCCGGAAATATGCTATGTCTAGGCTGAGGATTCATCCATGTGCGCCTAGGAACAACGATGATGATGAAGACGAAGGCGACCCTGAAGGTGTGCACTATAGGGCTAGATATGAGCATGACTAATAAATATCTTGAGTGTTATAGTCCCGGTTTTGTAGTCCCGGTTTTTTAGTACCGGTTTGTAGTCCCAGTTTTGTAGTCCCGGTTTGTGGCTGGACCGGGACTAAAGGGGGGCCTTTAGTCCCGATTCCATAGTCCCAGTTAGGAAACCGGGACTAATGGACTGTTTCCTACTACGACTTTCCCGAACTATGATGATGTTGTTCTATTTTGTGCCGGGGAGCTAACTAATTTCACATATTAGGGAATTCCTCTATAACCAGCAATGTGGAGATGTCAGAGGACTGGATACTTACGCATCTCCAAAGAGTTGGCCGTAGTGTTGTCCCTTCTCTCGTACTACATCTTGCAGTTTATAACTTCTCTAACTAGATCATTATGATGGGGAGTGAACTAATTTCACATATTAGGGAGTGGCTCTATGACCAGTAATGTGGAGATGTGTGGCACCCCCGGATTTACGGTCCGGGAATACCTTTTATGCATACCACCACGATCCCATGATCAGTACATCGTGGTTCATAATCGACAGATATCAAAGTGTACATCCATTACAACATCGATTACAATATTGTTTACATAAATAGATTACATAATGCCACTAAGGGCTCAAATACATAAAAGCAGTGAATCTTCTAGTCGCGGAAGACCCGAGTCAAGCCATAACCCAACAGGGTTCCGACTCGGAGATACGCCCTAGATCGCATAGACGTTAGATTCTTCCTTGCTCCTCGCTCTTTTGTTAATCTGGCCAAGTTAATAGCCATGGACAATGTCGTTGAGTACTTTGAATGTACTCGCAAACCACCTTAAGAGAAAAATAATACCAAGATAATATGAAATATGGCTGTGGTATTAGGATGGCTCCATGAGAGGTTATTTTCTAAAATAGTTTCTCTTGTAGATAAAACATCTACAAGGTTTTATTGAAAAGCTTTTGTAAAACATTTCTGAAAACCATTTTGGAAATACTAGGATTGGGTCACCCTGTAACATCGCCACGGTCTTCAACTGACCAGGTTATCCCCTTCCTTCTCTGGTGTCCCACGGACCACCAGGTTTTAGTAAACATTTGTTTTATGAAAACAGTTTTGAAAACAAGTCAGGCACCGCTCTATGCAACCTTGCCAACAGTCCATGATCGAGTACTCGACTATTCGAATAGTTTTACACACTCCAAAGATTGTACACTTTACCCACAAGATTTGATACATCCGCCGGGATATAACCACGGCCTTATAATCAAACTTCGGAAACTCCACTCCGACACGGGCCCTACCCTATGAGTTGTTCCTCTCAACACAGGGACGTCGGGATCCACGGACGAACCATAGTGCAACCCAGCTTCTTCAGAGACGGCACTTTCAATGAGAGGCTCATAGTATCGCCCGGTCACTCACATGGGTGATCCTGCTTCCTCCAGGTGACTGCCTAGCAGATGACCCTTTTTGTAAAGGAAGCCCGGAATTAGAGGGATATGATCCCTTATAAGTAGTCATGCGGATACCCATATCGAAGTGATCTAACTTTATATTAAGCCCCATTCCCATTTCAGGGTCTTGTGGTTGCATGGGTTAATTGTTCTGACAAAACTGCAGAGAACCAGGTGCCCTTTTTGTAAAACATTTTTCCTCCTTCCTTTGTCCCATCCATTTTGTAAATAAAACCTTTCTCGTTTTTCAAACCTCTCTTGGTAGGTCGAACCTCACCAAGGTTTTCTCGTAAAACATTTTTATGAACCTTGTTCTCGGGGTCTTCCCATCCTATACTTTTGCTTAGGCTAAAATGGGGTCTCCGAGGGTCTATAGTGTTAAACAGGATCTACCATACATACTAGGGGAAAATAGGTGTCATTAAATGGGTGGTGCCTAATGGTACTAGGGTGGTAATGGTTTGGAGGAGCCAAACATCCCCACATAGAAGGCATAATAGTAAAACCATGCAATTTAGATAAACAGTTATATAAAACATGCATAAGTAAAATAATAGGACAAGGGCTTATGAGCAAGAAGGTGGCTTGCCTGATGATCAGAAATATGGAATAAATGTAACTATACTTCTTGAGAAAACAAGAATACCTAATGTAATAAGATAAAGACCTCTTATTCTCTTCGTCAAATAATCATAACTAGCGTCGCCATAGATCACACATGCAAATAAACAAAGCCACAATCAACCCAAGGCATACAAGGACCAATACAAACAACAAGCAAGGTATATAGCGAGTTTGTAAATCATTAGGTTTTGAGTGATTGGATTTAGGAGCGTTGGAAAAGTATTGGAAACATTTGAAAGAATCCCAAAGTGATTAATTATCTAGAACTAGTTATGAGAGGGTTTTTAAACCAAGGTCAACTTCTATATGATATCAATATACAAAAATGATATCATCAGAAAGGTATTGATAAAATGAAACCAAAAAAAGTGGTTTCACTATTTTATCAATTACCATTGATTTATAATTATTCTTATAGTGAATAAAACTCTCGTTTGAGGAAATAGTTCACCAGGATAGGTCTAGAGTTCCAAAAATTAGTTTCTTGGGTTATTAAGTAGTGTTTCGTGGACTGAATCAACGGGAGTTGGAATCACCCCAAAATAATTACAAGAATTCCCTTGGGAAATTCCCATAAACAATAGTGGTTGATATTTGTCTTTTCATCAGATTTAATATACAGGAGATTTTGATGTGATTCCAAAGACACATGCTAGGTATTTGGAATACCTTTCTGTAGAAATTGGAATCATCCTTTTGGATATGCAGAACTAAGGTGGTGAATTTAGTGGTGAATAAACTATGCATAGAAAGGTTTAATTCACCATAAATCAAGAAGAGCTCAATAAATATTGGGCTCTTGGTGTTTGATACATATTGGTATGTAGGTATACGGGGAGTTGTAATTAGGTTAAAACCATCTTTGGTTTTTCCTAGAGAATTTCCTAACGGCATAAACATAAGGTTTTTGTTATTTTTATTATTGCCAAACTATTGTTCACCTTGACATGGGATCAAGTCCAGTTGTTGGGTATTTCAAAATGGGTTCACCCCATTTGGGTTTACCCAAACTCCCAGAAAGAATTAACTAGTGGATATAACATGATATAGTATTATTTTTATTAGAAAATAACTAGGGATCATTTGGGTGCACCACTTGTTACACATGTTAGAGAATATACTAGAGTACATGATAGAGTTTTCTTATGAGCGATTAGTGCCATTTTCCTATTTCTTTAGGATTTAAACCAGGAGTCCTAAGTAACAGATCCGGGGATAAATATTAAAGGGTAAAAAGGGGCGTGGGTCGAGATCTGCAGGGAAATGGGCCGGGGGAGGCAGATTCGGACCAGGCTATAATGCAACTCACCGGAGGGCGCGGTCTCGCGGGGCCCAACTGCCAGAGAGAGGGGGAGAGAAAAGCGGTATCCGCTGCTATCGGCCGTTGGATTAGATCCACATCGACGGCGGGCGGTCGTCGTCCTCCCCGGGACAAGCAACAGCGAGGGGAACCCCTAGTGTGGGCAGAGGAGGCCAATGGAGGGCTCACCAGCGGCGTAGGGGAGACGATGATGGTGTAGGTCGATGCGGTGTATGACGGGGAGCCGACAGAGGGGCGGCATGGCGAGGCTTGACGTCGGGAGTTGTCTCACGCGACGGTGGCCGACAGATCCTCGCCGGAGTTCGTCAGAGAGACTCCCGAGGCGTCTACATGCTATTGGCGAGGGAGGAGGGGTGGCATCCAACCATGGAGAGTTAGGGGACGGGCGACCAGAGGGGGTTCAACATCCAGACTACGCTCGCGCGAGCTCTCCGGAGTAGAGCTCTTCGGTGCTCGGTAGGGAGGCCTATAGAGAGGGTCCTAGACGAAAAAGAGAGCAGGACTAGATAGAGGGTGTAGAGGAGGTCTCAACATGGTGAAATGCAGCGATGGAGAGATAAGAGGGGAGGGCACCGGGACCATGTCTTTGAAGAGGCCAAGAGGGCTTCTTCTTCTTCTTCCCTAGGGAGAAGCATAGCATGGGAAGGGGAGGGGTGCTCGGGGAGAGGTAAGTGAGGTGTGGCAGAGTGTGTGGCAGTAGAGAGGGCAAGGTGGCCTCTACTCATTTTATTGCAAGATATTTGTGACAAAGGGGAAATGTCAATAATGGACATGGAGGAGGTGGGGCTGGCCTGAGCTGCAGCCAGGTGGAAGAGAGGAATGGTAGGAGGTGTCCTGGTCGGTGGACGACATAGAGGGAGGTGGGTTTGGTGTTGCCCAAGTGTACAAAGGGTAGGACCAAGATAAGAGGATTTGTCTCCCTTTCATTCAATAGAGAGAGGGACAAGGGAGGGTTTGTTAGTGTGGTGCTACAGTGCACAGGACCAGGAGGGAGTGGTGTTGCTGGGCAAGCTTACTTAACAAGGTTTGGGGACCTTTTGAGTTTGGTTTAACTCATGATTTTGAAAGATGCTAAGATTGGCTAATATGATGATTACTAAGCCAAGTCTTAGAATTTGATCTTGTCAAGATGAGGAAATGATGCTGGTAGATAGGTGTGGTCATTGTACACTTCCAAGATTTGTTTGGGATTTATTGGATGCTTTTTGGTCCACTTGATATCAATTATTCAAAAAGTACAGAATTGGTTTATTGAAGCTAAAGTGATAACTTTACATTGGTCAAGATGAGTTTTTGGTGTGGAATGGTTCTAAACACCATATCACACCATGCGAAATTTTATTGGGATTTATTGAGATGGGAAAGTATTTATAAGGACTTATTTCTTGTTTCTCCCATTTAAGAAAAGTGGCAAAAAGAAATAATAAAGGATCTCAAAAATATTTATTTTTGAGGAGGGAAGGTAGGATATTATATATATGTAACATCCCAACATTTAGGAACTAAAGAAGGGTAGAATTAGGAATATGGAATGTTGCATGCATTCATTTGTGAAAATGTGGGTAAATTCTTCGCCAAATAAAAACCTAAAGTGATCAAGGTTTCTTTCATGCTTTGAGAATAGGTTTAGTCTCGAAGGATGATTGTTATAAACTTTGATATGATCTTTGTGGTTTTATGTGTTTTGGGGAAATGGAATTTGAATTTAGAAACTTGAGGGTTTGAATGGTAGTTCAAAACAATTTTGAATAATGTTTGAATATTTGATTCAATTAAGAGTTAACTAATAATAACTCAAATTTTATATAAAGAAGGTAATTAAAATTAAGAATCTCCATTTTATATTTTCATTAAATAAATAAGTTACAAAAAATGTAACTTTTGGAAAACATTCACAATCATTACAATAATAAATAAATAAAGAATAATGTTTCTTTATTTATCATAGTATAATATTTATTACAAAATGCTAAAATAAAGATTACAAAAGAATAGAACTAAAATTACAAACGAATAAAGAAGATTACATTGGACTATTCTAAACAGAAAAATGAACTAAAATCTTCATCTTCAAATCTGTACCTGCAAAATAAACAAAAACTAAATAGGAAAAAGAAAGTTAGGATTAGTATTGTTTTACTCTCAGTCTTGTCAGTGAAGTGCACTGATCAAGGTTCATCATGGAGTAAACTTATAAAAGGGGAAAGTTTCACCAATATGAAAGAATGTATCTTTCATAATTTTAAGCCAGAAGTCAAATGACAACAAGGAGGGGCAAGTTTCACCAGCCAAGTAAAACTAATCAGATAACAGTAACTCTCAAATTCAGAGCATATCCACAAGTTGCACAGCAAGCACACAAGCATGACACACACTAAATTGCATGGTGTGTGCTGTCAGCACCTTAGCAACAGCCCAGCAACACAAAACTGCTCAACACAGTCGTGGAGAGGCACTAGTGCATCTCTTCACTGCTCACACACAAAAGAACAACTAGCTTAGCCAGAGCCAAATAAACCAGCCACACCATCTCACATCAGATCAAGCCACATATCACCTGATGGTGACATAAGGAGGAGAAGGATCAGGTGAATAGTAAGGCCAAGCTCACAGGAGCTAGGAGGAGTAGAGTTCCTCAAGGCCAAGCACAAGCATCAAGGGAATACAAGAACAGCATCAAGGGGAGAAGGACTGGATCAGACCAGCAACACCACCAGCACATCAAGCCATCACCAACATAGTTTTTGTGGTGAGCATCATAAACAACCATGTGATCTGTTTATCTTATCCCAAGCAAATTATTTATGCTGATGCATAAGGCCACCTCTCAATAATCACACAAGTGGGGTGAAGCTATCCTAGGGGTTTTAAACATAAAGAACAAGATCAAACTCTTTTCAACACACCAAATTCTCAGACCAGCCTCACAGAATTGGTGATACCAATGGAAACCTTTATATTCTATCATTTGTTCTTACAAAATCTGGGCACATCTCCAAGAAGGAGTAGCACCCCAGATTTTATAAGCCACAAACAAAACCATATATATTAACCAACTATGATCTAAGATCTAGTAAGCAGTTGATGTCTTAACCAATTTGGAAAATGACAGCAACATAGAAGCTTAGTTCCTAGAGCCTCGGACCAGCATCACTGGCTAGGTCAAACAATAAGTTTCCCAACTTATCTATCAACATCCATCAAGTCCCATAAATGACTTTAAGCCTAGTCAGTAACAAGATCTACTTATGTACCATCTTAAGAAGGTTTCATAAGCACTGACCTTATCACAAAGACAATCAAATAGTCCAATCTTCACCAATCATGTATCAAATAATCTCCCTAGAATTAGATACAGGGATCATATCCTAATTATTTATTCATGATCAAAGAATCATTAGATTCTACTGAATAAAATTCAGAACAAGCATCATCTGGCAAGCTAACAATAACTAACTGAGTAAATTCTCACTGACTAGATCCTTGCCAGTATCAAGAAACTGACAATAGATAAACACATCAATTCACCAGAGTACCAGTCAGAGGCAATAATATGCAACCCTAGCGTTTAATCCAACCTTAATCACACATCAAAAATAGCATCACACAATCAAATGGTGGTGATCACTAAAAATGAGGTGCAGAGCATCCCAAATCCCCATTAAACAGCACAACCAGATCATAGGAGCTTCTTACAATTATCAGACATGAACCCTAAATAGAATAAATCATCTTAATCAGGACAAGACAGTAACCAGAGAGGTCACTACCAACATCTAGCATAGAATGAGTGAGCACAAAGAGCACAAGGGGGAGAGGAAAAGAACTCACCAAAGGTCCTCGCTCGAGACTATAAGAGGAAGCAGAGGTGGCCGACGACCATGGCGGCACGAGGAGCACCCCCAGGGGGCGCTGCGACCCATACAACACCACGGCGATGACCATAGCCACGCCTAGAGGCGAGGTGAATCACCACGATGGACGATAGCTGCGGCGGCGCCAGGATCCACGCCAACCCCAAACCCTAGGGTTCGGGACGGCATTGATCCGTCGTAGGAGAGCTCCATGCCCAAATCCAGATGGACAGGAAGGAAGAGCGGAGTCGACAACCTCCTCCTGGACCATGGTGGCAACCAGAATGGTCCACGACGGCGGGAATCGTCGGCGGCGACATCACCGACCACAGGGTCAGGGATGGAGGAGGAGAGGAGTGAGCTCGAGGGTGAGAGACAGCAAGTAGGTGGGCTAACTTGGGCCATAACCCTTCGGGGTGGCTGTTTTGATTATGCCTAATGGGCCACAAGGGCCCAATAAGAATAAGCCAGCCCAAAAACCTTTAAGGCATGTATTAATAAAATAGGAAAAGACCAAAATGCCCCTGAACTTAATTAAATTCTAGAAAATAAAATAAAAGTCCAAAAATTATAAATAAAATATTTCTGGATTAAAAAAAATCCAAACTATCCAAGTAAATTAAGATATAAAATTTTGAGTTAAATCCATCAGAGGTCACTGGAGTTGCTTAGCAAGTTTAATATGGTAACTATACAACGCTAATACGAGTTTACGATGACTGAACTTGCGCGAGAGCTTCACACGCGGTCACCGCTCGATACAGCGCGATGTATCGCATGACGTGGCGGTTAGAGGGTCCCACTGGCAGTCTCACGCGAGCATTGATGGTGTCGGAAGGGAGGAGTAATTATCCCATTGGCCCCTTCAGACAACTCCGAAATCATGAACTAGCCCCTCCACTCTCATCAACTTCTGCGGAGCTATCGAGGAGAAGAGGGAGAGTGGGAGCGGGAACGGCGCGAGGCCACTATGAAGGGGAGTGAGCACGGCGGCAATCGAGGTTGCTGCGATTTTCTTTGTTGACAATGGTAGGGTGAGAGGCGGTGCGGTGGTGCGATGGTTCCGCACAGATGTTGCGTCTAGGAGCCGCGGCGATGTTTCCCTTCCGGCGGCCGAAAGGCGCTCCCCCTCCTGTCTACGGTAATCCCTGACCCGTCGACTTTGATTTTGAGCAGATTTGTGGATCAGCATGTTAGATGTTGGTGCTCTGACTATACACTGTCTATCCTCTGTCTCTGTTTTGCAATTTACATTCGATAGGGTTTTCATAGATTATTTTGGTGTGATTGGCGCTTAGGGTTTAAGAAAAATGTCATTTTTATGGTAGAAAAATTGTTTATAGTGTTGAGGTTTAGGATGGCATGCCCATATTTCTGCTTCATTTAAGGTTAGAAATATGATGTGTCCTGTTTATTGTGCATGCCAAAATTGAAGCTTGCAGTAGGTAATTAAGCATGTCATTGTTCATTTGCAGGAGAAAGAAGTGCATACTTTACATTGGAGATAAATCATGGTGGTTTTTTTGTGGGCACTGGCAAGAACAGAAGTTATGTTGATGGACACATCATTCATTATGATGAAGTTGCTACCCTAAGTTGGCCAGAAGTGATGCTTGAAAGGATTATTGAAGAAATTGTCTATGAAATGGCAGGTAGAATGAAGATTCACTACTGTATTCCAATGCTTACAATTTCCTGTAATGGTCTGAGGGAGCTATGTGATGACCATTCATTCATGGCTATGGTTAATTTAGTTGACATAGGGCATCATTTCTTCAGCATATACTTGGACCATGACCAGAGCTTGAGCTTTAAAGCTTATGATGATGTAGTATAGTTTCCAATTGCTCCTTTGCCTGCTGTTATTAGCCCTGTAAAGCCAGGAAAGAGTACCCAACCTGAATATCCAAGTGCAGAGGGATCTCCAGTACCAATTCAAATTGTCTATCCCACAAGTTCAGTACAAGATTCAGTTGAGGAACATGATGAAGGAACTGTTGCTGGTAGAGTAAGGTCAAGGAAGAGGAATAGAGGCAATACTGCAGCTGCATATAATAAAGAAAGTGATGAAAGTGAAGAAGCAAGTGATTGGGAACAGAATGATGCAATGGCTGACAGTGAGGATGTTTCAGATTCAGACTTTGAGCTGCAGGACTCTGATTTTGCTCTAAGTGAAGATGATGCTGATCTAGTTGGTGAGGAAGGATCTAACAAAGGCAAGAGTAGCACTGCAAAGAATAGAAGGAAAAGATCAACCAAATGCTTTCCAAATGCAACAGACAAAGGCAGAGAGAATTGTGAAATCAAAGAGGAGGATTCTGAGGAAGATGATCTATGGGGACCTGACTCTAATGATGATACAATGAGGATGAAATTCAGAACATTCAGAGATGATGATTTGAATGATCCAAAATTTGTTGTTGGTCAAGTGTTTGCTACTGTGGAGTTGCTTAGGAAAGCAATCAGGTCATATAGTTGCATTCATAGAAAGGGTATAAACCTACCTATAAATGACAAGAAGAGGTTAAGGGCAGTATGTGAGAAGAATTGCAGTTGGTACCTATGGGCATCTGTTGACTCAAGAACAAAAGCATTCTAGATAAAGAGGTACACACCTGAGCACACCTGCAGAGGAAAGTGGAAGGTTAGTGCTTTCACAGCAAAATTCATTGCAGAGAAGTATTTGGAGAGCTTTAGAGATGATCAACAAATGAGTCTTCAAAATTTCTCAAGAGTGGTCCAGAAAGGGTGGAACATGACACCATCTAGGAGCAAGCTACAATGAGCCAAGAGGATTGCAATGACTGTGATATATGGAGATGAAGAAGAGCAATACAGATGCTCTGGGATTATGCTAATGAGATAAGCAGGAGTAATCCAGGCAGTACTTTCTATCTGTTAGTTGATGAGAATGTAAGATTCAAGAAATGCTACATGAGTCTTGCAGCATGCAAGAGGGGGTTCCTACAAGGTTGCGGGCCAGTTATATTTATTGATGGATGCCACATTAAAACAAGGCATAGAGGACACCTGCTCACAGCTGTTGGGATGGATCCTAATGATTACATTTTCCCTATTGCTATGGCTGCTGTAGAAGTGGAAGATACTGCTTCCTGGACATGGTTCCTAGAAACTCGGAAAGCTGATTTGGGAATAATCAACACAACACCTTGGACCATCATGTCAGACAAACAAAAGGTAACTACTAGTTGTAACTTGTTAATGCTGAAACCATTGGACCATCTGTTCCTCCCATCATTGTACTAATCATTTCTTACACATTGGTTGCAGGGACTGATTAATGTTGTCAAAGCTGTGTTCCCAGATTCAGAGCATAGGTTCTGTGTAAGACACATGTGGCAGAATTTTTAGCAATTATTCAAGGGAGATGTACTGAAGAACCAGCTTTGGAAGATAGCTAGGAGCAACACAGTTACACTCTGTGAGAAGCACATGGCACAGATGGAAGTGCTTAATTCAAATGCTCATGCCTGGTTGCAGAACTTGGATCCAAAAACATGGGTGAGAGCTTTCCAGAGTGACTTACCAAAATTTTATATTCTATTGAACAACAACTGTGAGGTTTTCAACAAGTAAGTTGCCAAATGCATAATTCAAATGGTCCATCTCTGATTATTTTCATCTTGGTTATTTTCATCTATGTTACATGCTTGGCAGGTACATCCTGGAAGCTAGAGAGCTACCAGTGCTTTCAATGTTAGAAACAGTAAAGTGTCAACTTATGAGTAGGCACTACACCAAAAGTCAAGAGAGAAGTACTTGGACTGGTCCTATATGTCCCAAAATAATGAAGAAGCTGCAGAAGAACATTGAGTTTGCAGAAGGGGCAGGGGATGGACTGTTCAAAGTGGGAGAACTTGTGTCCTCTCAACCTGTTGAATATGTGGTTGACTTGAAGCATAAGAAATGCACTTGCATGAGGTGGCAGAAGACTGGAATCCCTTGTTCACATGTTGTATCCTGTTTAAGGCATGATGACATTGATCCTATAACTGTTGTTGACCCTTGCTACCTAGTAGAAATGCATGACAAGGCATATGGGAACATTGTTTACCCATGCAAGGACAAGAGTGAGTGGGAAAGGATGAATGGACCTACAATACTAGCACCTCTATACCAAAAACATGTTGGTAGGCCTACAAAAAGCAGAAGAAAAGCACCATATGAGATATATGCTAGAGGAGGACGCAAGAAAATGACAAGGCATGGTGTCATAATGCATTGCACATACTGTGGTTTCCCTGATCACAACAAAGCAGGCTGCAAATGGTTAAAAGATGGGCTACCACCACCAACTACAGTTGATCAACCTCTTCCTGATACTTCTGAAACACCTACACAGGTAGTTCCTCACTTGTTTTGATTTTCTCTGAATCTTGTATGGTGATGTGGTATATAACTTGGTGTGTTTGCATTTGTATCATAGGACCAGAACATAGATGTTAACAACAGGTCCATTCCTGTTGGTGAGACCCATGAAGATATGCTTGTGAACCTCTTGATGGAGTAGGTATAGCTTACTCCTTTGTACTTATGAATTTCTGTTAAACAACAGGTCCAGTCCTTTGTACTTATGAATTTTTGCATGTACAGATTCCAGTACAGAGGCATTTGGAGACAGGGCCAGTGCCAGAGTCTACATTCATCACAGAAGCACAAAGCTTGTTGCACCAACCAGCTGGAACTAGCACTGTTAGGCAAGGTGAACTTGCTGAGAAGTTGTTGCAGATGCAGCAAGAGAAGAATAAGGCCAATGAAGGAAGAAAACTGGCTGTACTTGAGGCAAAGTATCAAGCTGAGTTAAAGAAGATAGATGATAAAGGTAGAAAGAAGTTGGAGAAGGAAAATAAGAAGGCTGAACTTATGGAAGCCAAGGCAGCACTTGCTTCAGAGAATAGAGAGAAGAGAAGACAAGAAGAAGAGCTTGCCAAGCTGGCTAAGCAACAAACCAAACAAATCATAGCAGAGGTTAGGAAAGAGGTGGCTCAAAAGAAAAATAAAGAAGCTGCAGAGAAGAAGGAGCTTGACAAGATACTTGCAGCTGAACAAAAGAGGAAGGCTAAGAGAGATGCAAAGGTTGCAGCAGAGGCAACACAAAGTGAAACTCATCAAGCTGAACTACTAGTTAACAGAGCTCTTTTGTCAGCAAATGCATCAGATCAAGCTGAACTGCAAGATACTGATGTTCCTCTTGTTCCTCAGACAAGAAGTGAGACAATTCTCATGTCCCAGGTGGTTACAGAACCAGTGCCAAAGTCTGGGAGGATGGAGTGGTATCTGGTTTTGAAGAAGGGTGGAGAAGGGGCAACCTAGTTGCTAGTGTTTCAATTCACAAGACTAGTAGCTAATGTTTCCAGTAGCTATTGTGTGTTTCCAGTAGCTAGTATATGCAACCATTTTGGTCACTGAATGCTTTCTGTAATCCAAGCACACTTAAGTGGCATTGATTATGTGTTCTGGAACTTATGTCTTATCTACCAATGTTAATTCAGCTGCAAGTATCTTGTTAGAGTATCTTATCTACCAATGTTAATTCATCTGCAAGTATCTTATCTACCAATGTTAACCAGAATATTCAAGATATGTGAGCACAACACAGTACATTTAACTCCATTACTTCAGGCTCACATTACATCATGCCAAAATGCATCACATTCATCAGGTTCACTGAGTACTACATCAACAAAAGCATCACCCCATCATCACACTACACCATTTCATCAGGTTCACTGAGTACTACATCAACAAAAGCATCACTCCATCATCACACTACACCATTTCATCAGGTTCACTGAGTACTACATCAACAAACGCATCACTACATCGCACTAGCCTATCATACCACACACTAGTACATCATCCACTATCCTATAACCATCAGACTCACTGCTTCACCAGAAGAACAGCCAGCATAGCACAAAGCAGACAGATCACACCAACTGCAATCTTCAGAAAAAGATTGAATTGCCTAAGTTCCAGCAAAATCAGGATCAATTGCTTCTCTTGGCCTTGCACACGTGTAAATTTTGCCTCCTGCTTCCTAAGCTCAAGTTCTTCTCTTCTTTCTTCTGCCCAGCCATAAGCTTCAATGCAATCATCCCCTCGAATGTGATTCTTCTCGATCAAATAGCTGACATACTCGAGCTCCCAGTGCCAAAAATTGCACCCAGACTATAGAGAAAAATGACTGAATCAGAAGAACCTCGAACTAAATCGACATCTGCGAGCTAAATCAGAACCTCGAGCTAAATCCTAAGAGAGGAAAAGCTTACCCCATGATTTTTGCACTTGTAGTACATCCATCCTGGGTGATCTGACGTCTCCGACCTCGCCTGCTTCACCTTACGGCCGCAATCGGGGCAACCTATTAGAGGAAATGGAGGAGCAGCACGGCGGAGCGCATAACGGGATGAGCTTGCGCTGGACATGGCGGAGCAGCTCCCTTGATCGGCGGTGGTCCCTTCCTGCGGCGGCGACCACTCTCCTGCGGCAGCGGTCACACCACTGCGGCGGCGCCGCCGATTTAGGGTAAGCAGAGGGGAACGACGTGAGCACGGTCGGACTGAACGGGACTGAACGGGTCCGCTCGGACCAGGGATGGTTAGTACCAGGTAGGGGATTTTGCAAAAAAACCCTCCAAACTACTTCCTTATCCATACATTCCCATCTATTTATCTGCCAGTGGGACCCTCTAACCGTCACGTCGTGCGATACATTGCGCCGTATCGAGCGGTGACCGCGTGTGAAGCTCTCGCGCAAGTTCAGTCACCGTAAACTTGTATTAGCATTGTACAGTTACCGTATTAAATTTGCTAAGCAACTAAAGTGACCTCTGATGGATTTAACTCTAAAATTTTAGATATTTAAATTTTATTAAGAATTTTATAATTATTATATTTTTTATGGAATTTTAAAAAATTATTGAAAGATGATAAAAATAAATAAAAATCACTTTCATTATATATTAATATTGTAGTATTTTAGAAAAATACTAAACAAATATTTAATAACAATTTTTTATATTTAAGTGATAATTCTTAAAAGAATTATTAAATCAATAAAAGTCAAATAAAAGGAAAATAAAATATTCTATTTTAATATTTAGAACTCCTTTATTATTTAAATAGAATTTTTATAATAATGGGAGAATGCATATCAAATTAAATGATGCATTACATTACTTTGCATAATCATTTTGCTTCTTTAAATATTGTCCTTACCGGGCAATAATGATGTTTTTGTAGACATAGAAGATCAAGGTCCAGTGCAAGCATCGGACTTCACTACCTTGCAATCACAAGGAAAGTTCATCACTTTCTCATGTCCTTTGAAGAGTCTTGATCAAAGTATTTTCAAATTGTGTGTGATCATCTATACTATAGAAAAAGAAAACACTATTTTCTCAAGATACTAAATCTTAGGTATCATCCTAAGTGATGATATGATGGAGCAATAAAACTTAGAGTTCTACTTGCACTAATGATGAACAATTAGGAATTAATAAACAATGACATCAGTGATTCTAACGCCGTATATTACGCGTTAACCATGAGATTTGGAATGGGACAGAGAAGTCAGTTGTATCCTTTTCCTCTTGTATGGAGGCAAGACGACCTTAATGTGATGTTGTTATTCCTTGTGCGGATCCAACATATGGGTGGGCACCCTTACGCCCCACACTTTTGGTTTCTAGATTATCTATGAAGGGTGTTTAGGGAGATAGTCCATGTAAATGGTACTAATCCGGGCATCACTAGGTCATAGAGTCTTCGGAAATTCATCAGGGTTTTAGCCTGCCCGAAAGGGGGCTTAACGAAGGTGAGATAGCCGAAGGATCGTGTAAACATATGAGGTCATGGAGAGGGCAGTGATTGGCTTGGAACAACTACTGGGCCCCACATCATGTAATTGTGGACGGAAAGTATGCCCGGTTGTGCAACAAGGAGTTGATCTCTCATGGGAAAACTAACGCACCTCTGCAGAGTGTAAGAACTGTAACTTCTTACTCCTTGTTCCAGGAAGGAGCTGCGAACGCAGCAGGAAAGGAACTCCATGAAAGTTCTGGTCAACCTGTGAAGGCTGATGGTCATAGATTTTTATAATAAAAACAAACTTTGAAGGAAGATTTACGAAAATTGCATAATGCCAAAGACTGATAGTCCGAGGTGGTAGATAGAGAATCAAACTTCCTACCTTGCATATAATGAACTTGTTGGGTAACGTTGTTACTCATCCTTTCCTTTGAATCCTTGCTTAGACTCTGAGAATCTCGAAGGTACTCCAATGTACGCATCTGAGAATCAAGAGGAGGTATTATATGAAGAGCCCAACTTGTATGGATCCGTAGAAGGGGAGGATTACGACATCGTCTACGGAGGAGAGTTCCAAGAGTCCGAATAATTACTATAGTTCTAGTAACCAAATGAGCCGAGCATCATGAACAGTATATAGCAATAAGTTGTTGAGCTCAATTTGGAGTTTAAGTTTTAAATTTGAAACTTCCGCTGAAACACTTATATTTTGGTTTGTAAGTTGAATATTTTGGAAGTCTTGAACTTCCGGTATTGTAATAATAATAACGTGTGTATGTTTGTAATATGGACCCGCAATGTTTCTGTTGTACCACTCTGAGGGATGTGATATTTACGGAACGGTGTTCTGTGGATGTCATGTCAACGACTATAGTGTACTAAACATGTAGTGGTATGCTAGGTCACCGCAGTTGGTATCAAAGCAAATTTCTTTGACCTTAGGTTGGAAACCTAGGAAAGGGTATTACCTGTAGGAAAGCTTAGCAACAATAAAGAACAGTAAGGAGCCGTAGAAGGGGAGGATTACGACATCGTCTATGGAGGAGAGTTCCAGGAGTCTGAATAATTACTATAGTTCTAGTAACCACATGAGCCGAGTATCATGAACAATATATAGCAATAAGTTGTTGAGCTCAATTTGGAGTTTAAGTTTTAAATTTGAAACTTCCGCTGAAAAACTTATATTTTGGTTTGTAAGTTGAATCTTTTGGAAGTCTTGAACTTCCGGTATTGTAATAATAATAACTTGTGTATGTTTGTAATATGGACCCGCAATGTTTCTATTGTACCACTCTGAGGGATGTGATATTTACGGAACGGTGTTCTGTGGATGTCATGTCAACGACTATAGTGTACTACACATGCAGTGGTATGCTGGGTCACCGCAGTTGGTATCAGAGCAAATTGCTTTGACCTTAGGTTGGAAACCTAGTAAAGGGTATTACCTGTAGGAAAGCTTAGCAATAATAAAGAATTCTCTAAAAGTAATATAATGGGTATTCAAATGAGAATATTTTGTTATATATTTTAGTGCGATAACTCTTTGGTATGATGCAATATATTATTGGTTACTAATCAAAACTATTTTTCTTATATACAGAGCTATGGCACCAAAGTTTCCAAAACGGACTTTGGTAAGGAAAGAGGAGACTCTTGATGATTATCAAGGATCATTCACAAACCAACTTCGTCAACTTTTAAAGATCTTTAGTTGTCCAACTAGAATTCCAGTGAACACTATCACTTACCTTGATGGCCGGATGTTATCCAAGTATCGTGTGAGTATCCAACTCCTAGAGGAGCTTGGATTATATCACGATCTACCTATAGAAGAAGGTAGGAGTCATTTAGTAGCATATCATGTTGCTGTTGTGGAGGCGATAGCTAATATCTGGGAGCATAAAACCAAGGAGTTAGAAGGTAGCACATTCTTTGTGATACCTCATTATTCTATATACTCGGAGCCTATACCGGATCATCTTACTTTGGTTAAGAAGCATCCTAAGTTAGCTTCCATGTTTATGGATAGGTATCGAACACTCGTTGCGTCTTTTTACAAGACACATCAAGTGATTGTTGAAGATAAGAATGACATGTTAGAGGATCTAACTGATCCGGAAAGGAGGAAGCAGTTAGCATTCCAGTTAGAGAAGGAAGCATGTAGTAGTGCAACACCTATCTTTAAGGATATACCTATAGATCATGAATCTTTTATACGATATCCTTATTCACCAAGACCGGAACCTATACATGATCCTATTTTAGATAGGAGGTATGCAGTACCACAAGGCTCAGAGGATGGTTCTGATTCAGAACTTCCTATTGAGAATTCTGATGGTTGGAGAAGGGGATCATATGAAGGATCTCATGAACACCATATGTCCACAGATGGTTCTGACAGAAATGTTGGACAATCTAGCTAGATGGGTGCAAGGATTAGCCCTAGTAACAGTAGTAGAAATGCCATGTCGATAGATAATCAGGAGGAAGAAGAAGATCCTGAGGAGAGAGTGTTTGAATCATCAACATCTTCTCAAAACCCAGGGGATATATATTATCCAGTGTTTAACTATCTTGCCCAAAGGAGCGCCTGGGAAGCAGCAGGACCTGCGTATCCTGTTGACAACTGAAGGAATGAAGCTCAAGAGATGCAGGTGGGAGATAATGTTGAATATGTTTCTGAAGACTTTTCAGCTGAGCTGGAGGGAGTCAATGCGCTCAGGTTGAGTAATGACTCAAGTCCTGACACTTCAGATACAGAGTATGTTCCTTCTGGAAGGCCATTTGTTCTACAAACTATGCGACGAACAACACGTCATCACGGTTAGACATCAGGCATGTATGATGAGTGTAGTTACTACTAGAAGGAGGCAACTAGTTAGATGAATAAGGTAGTTTTGTGATTATACCTATATGGTATATGTTGTAATGACTTTGTATTATTATGATATTATGTATATAATGTGAAATGCATATTTGGATTTTCTCTGGATCTTCATTGTGTGACTAGTTCTGTGCGTAAAGTCGAGCTTAGAACACATGTGCATGATGTAATTATGAGTATTCGCTTTATGTTGCAGGACTAGAGGGTCATGGATACGGGTGTAGAAATGGAAACTTTCCATGATGTAATTATGAGTATTTGCTTTATTCAGAATAGATTGACTGTCACGGCCCTTTCCAAAGATTACTCCTATATCCTTGACCATACCAAATATATCATCACCAGTATGGCGGATAGGCTTCTTCCGGTGATCTGCCTCACCATTGAAATGCTTGCCTTTCTTTCTTTCGGGATGCCTGGCCGAAATAAATCAATGATTCCATGGTACACATTCTTCCTACCTTTATCCAAATATATACTTTCAGTATCATCTAAACAATGTGTGCATGCATTGTATCCCTTGTTTGATTGTCCTAGAAGGTTACTATGAGCAGGACAATCGTTGATGGTTACGAACAACAATGCTCGTGGGTCAAATGGCTTCTGTTTGTGCTCATCCCACATACATACACCTTCGTCGTGCCAAAACTGTAGTAGTTCTTCAACAAATGGACTTAGGTACACATCAATGTCGTTGTCAGGTTGGTTCGAGCCTTGGATGAGCACTGACATCATAATGAACTTCCGCTTCATGCACAACCAAGGAGGCAGGTTATATATACATAGAGTTATAGGCCAGGTGCTATGAATGTATCTTTGCTTACCAAAAGGATTCATGCCATCTATAATTAGACCAAACCTAAAGTTCCTTGCGTCATCTGCAAAGCTCGGGTACTCTATCGATTTTTCTCCACTGCGACCCATCAGCGGGGTGTATCAACATCGAGTCATTCTTGCGGTATTCTTTGTGCCATCCCAACAACTTGGCATGCTCTTTGATTCTAAACAAATGTTTCAATCGTAGTATTATAGGAGCATACCACATCAATCTACATGGCTCATGCAACTGATCAACAAGCCTCTGAACCACGTGACCTTCAGGATGCTCTTCGGTCGACAAATTGGAAACATGCAATGGATACAGAGTATACTGCTTTGATACAGAATAATACCTGGACGCTTGTTCCACCATGTCCTGGAATAAACATAATTAATTCAAAGTGGGTTTTCAAGATCATGAAAAATTCTGATGGATCTATTGCGCGCTATAAAGCGCGCTTAGTTGCCAAGGGTTTTCGTCAGTGCTATGGACACGATTATGAGGACACATTTAGCTCGGTTGTAAAGCCGACTACTATTCGTCTCATCTTGTCTATTGTCGTGTCTCATGGCTGGCACCTTCGGCAAATGGATATTCAGAATGCTTTTCTGAATGGTGTTTTTGAGGAGGTATTCATGCGGCAACCTTCGGGATTTGAGGATCCTACTCGCCCACGTCATTTGTGTCTTCTTCAGAAGGCTATATATGGCCTTAAATAGGCGCCTCATTCTTGGCATGCTCGGTTGAGTTCTGTGTTAGGATCTCTTGGTTTTCGAGCTTCTACTACTGATACTTCACTATTTATACTCAGAAGATCTGGTCTTATCATGTTCCTTCTATTTATGTTGATGACATCATAGTTGTTAGATCCTCTCCGTCTGCTACTGATCGTCTGGTCCGTGAGATGAGTTCTGCATTTGCTATTAAAGATCTGGAGTCCCTTCATTATTTTCTTGGTATTCAGGTTTATTATCAGTCTTGTGGTCTCGTTCTTACCAAGAAAAAGCATGCCATGGATCATCTTCAGCGTGCTGGTATGCTTAAGTGTACCATAGCCTCCACTCATATGATTGTTGTTGACAAGCTTTCTACTAATGAGGGACTACTTCTTTCTGCTGATGATGCAACTCGTTACCGCAGCATTGTTGGTGGATTACAATATCTTACCCTTACATGTCCAGATATTTTCTTTGCTGTCAATAAGGTCTATCAGCATCTTCATGCACCCCGTGAACCTCATTGGACGGCTGTTAAGCGTATTCTGCGGTTTATCAAGTTTACAGTATGTCATGACTTGACTCTTCGTTCCACACCCAACACTTTGTTGTCGGCCTTTTCTGATGCTGATTGGGCAAGAAATATTGATGACAGACGATCGACGGGGGGATATGCTATCTTTTATGGTAGAAACTTGATCACCTGGAGTGCACGCAAGCAAGCTATAGTGTCACGCTCTAGTACAGAGTCGGAGTACAAAGCAATGGCTAATGCAATCGCAGAAATCATTTGGGTACAGTCTCTTCTCAAGGAGTTGGACATTGCTCAAGACAGGATACCTATATTGTAGTGTGATAACATTGGTTCTACATATCTATCCGCTAATCCGGTGTTTCATGCTCGTACCAAACATATTGAAGTTGATTTTCACTTTGTTCGAGAGAGTGGCTCAAAAACAGCTTCAAATCAAGTTCATTTCTTCAAAGGATCATGTAGCAGATATATTTACAAAGCCTCTTACTTTACCAGCGTTTGAGGCATGTCGACACAATCTCAACCTGTTGAAGCCCGGTTGATATTGAGGGAGGATGTTAAACAACATGTCTACCACATTTTAGACTAACCATATTAAAGTTTTGTTGTATTGTAACACAGCTATTATACCTTGACGTGTAAGTCTTGTACACATCCTGATCAATATATATACGTGAGGGATGCCGACGTTCTGGTTGTGAAATCCAATACTCTACCCATACTTGTGTCTTCTTTTTCACATGTCTTTCTCTTCACTTCTCTTTTCTCCAGCTCAGATTTTAATGACATGGACTAGCTTATAGCCTGATGATTAAGAGCTATTGTACTTTCTCTAAGAAGATGCCATATCATCTATAGCTACCACCTACATTTACTCATACAATCGTGTTAGCTATAAAATAGGCTTTTATTTTTTACTACTCTCTATCTCTCTCTTGACATTATTATTGTGGTCTAGGAGCGATCCGTGCAAGCATCGTTCAAACCCCGGTAAATCATCGGGCTCCTTCACCACAGTTCACGATCCTATCATGATTAAAGAAATCAACACGAATCATCTGCCGAAATGACCACCCAAGCTAGCACTTCATCTCATTCTCACACTCCTGCTTGCTCAGCTGAGATTGATCAAGTGCCTAATGTGTCTTGGCATAGCCACTGCCGTCGAATACAAACCATTCTAGTGTGTAAGCATGCGTGTGGTGATACAAGTACTAAACTACTAATCGATCTAGCTAGTTGGTTGCTAATCGAGCCAACTTTTGCTAGTTGATGTACACGCGTCTTGGCTTGGTGTGTGCATGTCTCGCCGGACGAGCTTCACGTCGTCATCGCCGGAAAGTACTCGATAGGGGCTATACCAACAGTGCCGCTCGACGTCATCGTCACAATTGGATTACTGGTCCACGTCCTCACATTGGATTCTACGTAATTGGGCTTCCAAGAGGACGTCCGTGGGTTGCCGACGAAGCTGCTACTCTCGGACTCCAGCGGCTCGGTTTCTTCGTTGATGTCTCTGCACGGATATATACTCGTTCCCGCCACCACTGCCGAGGGCGCGCCACCATCGGCAAAGGATGAGAGTGTGCCACCATGACCGTAGAGATTCATATGGATGTATACGATCTTACTAAGTGCACACCGAGTACGAATTAATAATTAATTATTAGTAAATATTTCGCTAATGATTATTATAACCCTAGTTATGAGTGGTTACAAAGCGATCTCAGCCGTTATTTCTATGAAATTTGGGAGAGGGAGTCTATGGAAGCACGTCTTCCAAAAGATTCCTATGATGATGTTTCAACATTGTATTTGATTTTCTACCAAATGTAGTGCAAACGATTTATTCGGAAAAATTCCTACAAGATTTAATTCTATAGATCAAACAACCAATCCAAAAAAAATCCAAAAAAATTGAGTCCAAACAAAATTATTATGAGTGTGAATCTTAAAGCACGGAGATGAGAATCCGGTCATGTGCCCTCTCCGCCGCATTTCTCAACAACGACATGATGTTTTTTTCGAGCAACGACATATTTCATAAATTGAAAATAGAGTTACAAGAAGAAACACACATGGATATTAAAGGACAAACCGGGATAATATTCGTCGAACGATGTTTCATGAGTGCCATGTCAATGACTTGCACACTACAACATGAAGTGATGTGCTGAATCACCGCAATTTGTTAATTCAAATTCTATGAAGATGCACTCGGGCTAGGAAATATGCAAATCTTTATGGTCTAAATCGTCACTTCATGAGAAAGCCTAGACACCCTCGCTATCGAGCCATGAAGCCATCGTAGTTGAGGTTGTGTGGAGACTATCATATTCCATAGTGGCACATGTGTTTGCATTACAAGCTATTTCAATAGCCAAATAGTGTGGTTACCAGAAATCCTTAATTCTTATGCAATTGATATGGCAACACAAGAATTACTGTAGAAATTGGCAACCAGTCCTACAACATAACCAATGTGCACTCAGCATGATGGTCTTATCATATACAAAGGAAAGATATTGTAGGAGATTTCTCCGATGAGAGAACTAGGGTCCAACGAGCCCTTGGTTCGAGAGGGGATGACCACGTGATGCTAGGAATCTCGGCGACGGTGGAGACGACGAAGCAAGCACACGACAAAGAGTACACATGGGTTTTTTACCCAGATTCGGGACCCAGTTAAAGCCCTTGCTCCTTCTTTGTTGTATTGCTTGCGTGCTTCACGAGGGTACAATGGTGGTGGAAAGTATAGAGTTTTAGATCTCAGGGATCGACCCGTTCTAAGGTAGGAGAATGGCTCCTTATATAGAGGAGACATGCATCTTCCCCCAATTCTTAGGCGGAAGGGCTACCACAATGCCGCTCCTCGAGATCCAGGTCCACGAGACTACTTTGCGTGGAACGAGTCTACCCTCTTGGAAACTGTTGGTCCTCCCGGGCCTTCGGTCACTGCTGACGTCTCGTGTCGGGGCGTTCCTCCCTCTGACCTCTTGCACCAAAAAAGGGGGACACCGTCCTACCAGCCAGGGCCCCCACATCCTTGCTTTTGACCAGGCCCTGGCCTCGGGACCATGTCAGGGTAGCATCCAATGCCACCATTGATCTTGTCATCTTCCTTTGATTGGAGTGTCCATGTACCTCCTCCGTATGGCCCAAATATCTCTGGCATGGACCCTCCCGAGGGAGGGATCCATGGCGGATACTCCCCTCCGGAGGCCGTTAGGGTTGCTTGGTGAGGCATCCCTCGGGAGGGGGCCTTCCTCGCCCTCGCGAGGCATGCCCAGGTCCCGCTAGGCAAGCCATTCGCGGATGGACCAGGGTACCCAAGTACTGGATGTCCGACAGTATCCCCTGGGCGCTCGGCCCACATGCCCTATTTGTGGTAGCGAAATGCCGAAAGACCATGATGACGACTAGCACCGGGGAGGACGCGTGTCGCTCCAGGTTCCCGAGCATCCTCGTCGGAAGGGGTGCATCCACCCAGATCCGGTCTCGGCTTATAAGGAAGGGCTAGCCTTCAAATGCCCAGATTCGTTCTTCTCAATCTTGCCTTCTCGAGTTGCTTCCTCGCATACTTCCCCCCTCAGCAAAACTATAAGCACTCACCACGTGCGATATATCTCCAGGGAGCTGTGGTTTTTACCAAGGGGAAGCCACCATTGCTGGTCCTTCTCGGGTGTAGGAGGAGGAGGACAAAACTGGGGAAGTGCTGACGCCCTCCATGATTTGGACTAATTCCGGGCTTGACTGATGCCACTCGCAGCTTGCCTCAAGCTAGAACGAGTGGGGGAACACTCGGGTATGGCCCGGGTCGGTGGATCTGGTGAGCCTCTCCGGACCGGTGTGCCCATTCTTCTACCACACCATCATAGCGGGGTTGATAACCCCGTTATCCTCCTTCTTTCTGGCAGTTTTGGAGCACTACTAGATCTCCGCCCTCCATCTTTAGCCCAACTCCATCACCACCCTTACTATATTCGCCTTCTGGTGCGAGATATTTTTGGGGTAGAGCCTTCCATGGGGCTGCTGCACCATATGTATGCTCTTCGCCTGACTTCCACCTTCCACATAGACGACTTCGCTTCCTTCATGAAGAAGGGTTCGTTCGGGCTTCATATGGGATGGACGAAGTGTGTGGAGGATTTTTAGAGGCGCTGGATTCTAATTGATGTGCGGGAGGACAACCCCGGCCTCCTCCATCTTCACATTGCACTGTCCCCGAAGGTTAGGACCCGATGGTCCACAGCAATCCTAAAGGGGGACAAGGTCGACGCCCTTAATGTGTGCATCGAGTTGCTCAACTCTGCCGGCTTGACAGGGCCTCTGGTGGCCATGGAGTTCCTCCACCTTAGGATCTCTCTGTTGCAGAAGCATAGAAAGGATCTATGGGACTTGGGCATGCATGATCACTCGACCCTGGGGGACGGTATCACCGATGACCCCGTGTTGGCGGGTTTGTCCACGAGCTACTCCACACCTCCACTATGTCTGAGCTGCCTCAGAGGGTCCTGCCCCTCTGTCTTGACCCTTGTAAGGCCAAAATTCGCACCTTGCTTCCCCAGTTTGATGAGTGGGGAATACTCCCTCCCGACCATATGGGAAAGCACTCAAACCCCTTAGGCGAGGACTCTCCTGTCATGGCCCCACCTGAGAGCCTTCTGGAGGTCATCGCGGGGGAGGCTGTAACACCCCACTTTTAGTTAAACTTATATTAGGGTTTGTTTTTGCATCATAAGAATCATACCTTAAAAATGCATGCATTAAGAATTAAGGTAAAACCCTAAACCCTACTCTTCCCCTCTATTTGAAAAGCAATTCAAAATGGGTTTGAATTTCTAAAATCACAAAACAATTGGAGCCCAAATGGACTAAGAGGGCCCCAAAATATTTTACTAAGTTTTACAAACCCTCTAGTATTTTGAATTACTCAGAACAGATTCAAATTTGAAATTACAAAGAGAAAATACAAAACAGAATTAGAAAAAGGATTCCAGAAGAAAAAGAGCAGCCAGAGCACTCCCTGGGCCATAGCCCAGCAGCCCACCTTCCCTCTCCCCTTTGCTTGCCGCACACCCGCAGCACCCGCGGCCTAGCAGCGGCCCCGCAGGCCCGTACCCCTTCGCCATTTTTCCCCTTTCTTCTTCCTCCCGTCGACGCAAGCAGCTCGGTGGCGCGTCTGCCGCTGTCCGCCGCTTGGTCGCCACGATTCGTGCACCGCTGAGGCTCCTGCGAGGATAAGAAGGTCGCCGCGCACGCCTCTCTCCCTCTCCCTGGCCTTATCCTCTCCCCGCTTGCCCTCTCTCCCTTGTTTCCTATGGAGCCCGAAACCTCATTCGTCGGACCCCGACCGTCGTCACCGTCTCCGGCCTCCCCTCACCCAACTGAGCACACCACCGGAACCGCCGCACCCTCCTCTGCCATTTGCCCCGAAGCGCGCAAGCCGATGAGCCTCCAACCGCCGCAAGCGGTACCTCCTTCTCCGTCACCGGGTGTCGCCCTCACCGTCGATTCCGGCCGCGTCCGAGCTCGCCTGACCTCCCTGACCCCGTCAATCGCTTCTAGGTGAGCTCGCGGTCCTCGTGGACCATCTTCCTGCCTCCCTTTCGCCTTGCCTTGGATCCGCGCCGTCGACCTGCGAGCTCTGCCGCCAGACGCCGTCTGCGTTGTCGCTCCAGCGACCAAGGAGCAGCGGCGCTTCCCCTAGATGGTTTGCCCTACCGCGCCCGTTCGAACGCAACCCTCTGTGCTAGCCCGCTCGCCCCTAGCTCCGCCAACCGCCACCGTCTGCAGTGCACGTCGGCGAGCCCGCGTGGCGCCTGCGTGGCTTGCCAACGTGTACCAGGTCCCACTCGTCAGCCTCTCTGGCTAGCTACTGCCTCGGTGAGAAATAACAAACTAGCCCCCCTATCCCACTTTGCCTGCGTGGAGGCTAAGGTGGCTAGTGCCCCACCTGTCTGTGTCTGTGGCTAGCCCAGGCCTCGGTGTAAGTGTTATTTAAATTAAGAAAAGGTTTAATAATTTCAGAAATTGTTTTGAAATTCAATAACTAATTCATATTAATTTAGAAAAATACAAGTAATATATCAAAATGTTCAAAAAATGAAACCTAGCTATTTAAGCTATCATCATGCATTGATCAACAACTAAAATGACAAGTTTAATTAGAGAACAAAATCAACCCCTCTATGTGTTTCTGGAGTTTCCCCGAGTTAGGGTTTTCACCCCTCGGAACCCCGATTAAATTGTCGAGCATGCTTTAGGGTTAAATGTCAATATAAATTAACTTGTCATATCATCATCCTTGTTTGATCATTGCATCGATGCCATGTGTTGATTGTTTCCCCTTTCTTTCAGGTGATTTGGTTCTTCCCGGTAGAATACGATATCGCGATCGAGATCGAAGACAAAGATCAAGACCGTCGAAGATCGAAGATCAAATAACAATACTTGACCAACTATAATCAAGTCAAGTACAAGGTTCCTGAAGATCTGTCTGTCTCCTATCAACTAGCAAAGGCAAGCATAGCCCCACCATGATATAATCCTATGATTTCGAAAGCATTTCAATTCTGCCATGATGCATACGATTCTACTGTGGTCTTTTATCGATAGATAGAGTATCCTATCTATTGTATACTCCCTTTGAGCTTATATTACCTAATCCACTGCTCCTAGCATAACTATGTTTGGCTCGTGTGCACTGCTAGAGCTATCATCTGTGTTCTGCTTAGCCATGCATAGCTGTCAGTTCTGGTCCATCCAGATGATGTATCAGATGCATAGAATCTAGTATGATAGGAGAACATGATGAGATGGGATCAGAGGTAATATGAGATTAAACATGCTAAGGCTTGTATCGGAGGCCACGGTGGGATGTGGTTTTTCTAGTCCCATGCTCGCCACCACTAGGACCTGAGTTCTTGCCTTTGGAACCAAGACGAGCGTGCAACCACACGGGGCCTGGACAACCTCACGAGCAACTAACTTGCCTAGTAGATTCCATGAGTCACATAGTTCGGGCTTTCCATTCGACATATGCATAGAAAAACTTTTGAAAGATTTGTCGGGTGCAGGTGCATTCATAACAGGTAGGTAAGCGTGGCCGAGGTTGCTTGGGGTTGATGGCGCCCCTGGTAAACCAACCTCGCCTCACATCTTTAAGTACCGGCTTTGGGATTTGACCCGTTTTGGCGGAGCCATACTTATTGCGTGACTCATGGTCTCGGCGAAAGCAAGGTAAAGGTCGTGTCTAACCACCCTCTGCCGGCCTTCCAAGGAAGATGGCTAATCATGTGGCATTAACAGAAGGTTAGTACGTGTGGGTAAAGTTTTACACCCCTGCAGGGTAATTATCTTTTCGAAAAGCCGTGTTCACGGTTATGAACGACTTGGCGACCGGACTCAAGATCATAGAGAACTTTAACCTAATCGTAAAACTTGGCAGATCAATGTATGCTTAAGGATGCTTCCTCATGGGTACGAGGGGGTGATCCTAGTTGGTAGATGATGATGATGATTGGTGGATATCAAAAGATGATGATCAATACTTTGGAGATGTCGCTCTCTTATCCCCTTTTAAAATACTCTGATTAGACGAGATTCTTCTCCTTGTTTTATAAACAAAAGTGGCTTTATGCAAAACAACTCCACCAGCCATAAGTCTTGCGGAGTACACCCTGTACTCATCCTTGCTTTGTTGATACTTTTGGCAGTGTAAGTGTTCCTATGAAGATCAGTTTGGTACTACATCGACATCGACGAGTAGCTTGGGGTTCCCGGCTGGCAGCCTAGAATCTATGTGCTGGGACGTCATCGTTATGCTTCAGGCCTCTTAGGCCATTTGTTAAGTTTGATATACTTAATAGCATAATTTGCCTTCCGTTGTTTGACGTTTGTGGTAAATGACTTCTGCTTGTAATAATTTGGTTCTCTGCTCAGTTATGAGCTTGCTGTAATAAATTTTGTGTCGTAGGGTCACTGTTGTGTTACCGATTCATCACTGGATATTCTCGAGCTCAAGGTTAAGCTTATTTCAGACGGAGGTATGGGATTTGTTTAGCCCTGATCCCGGGGGTGTCACAGAGGCCACAAAGGCGGGGATCTCTGCCAATGAGGCAGAGATTCAAGAGGCGCCTCGTAAGAAGCGCGCTCACGTTCTAGCTCTCCCACGGGCCTTGGCGGGGAGGAGGGTTCCTCTCCTAAGGGAGCCGCGTCTAGGAGCGGTGAATCTTCCCTCACGAGGTGCTTCATTCCTGTTGGTGCAAGTCGGGGTGACTGGGGCGTGCATCCTCTTTCTTTGGGTGCTTCTAGGTGTTATCGGGCCTTCCTTCTTTCTCTGAATTCTAGCGTCCCATCTCATCTGCTAGGACTTTGCAGAAAGGACCGCCCGCGAAAGCATCGGCGGCTGAAGCGGACCTCCTAAAAGAAGTTTTGACTGGTAGTCTGTCCTCTAAGCCAGACCAAGGAGGCCCAGTTCATGCCGGCCACGCCCGAGGTAAGGACGGCGGTCTCCCTGATACGCGTGGTCTCTGCACCTTCTTCTCCGGTGACCATGGTCATAGAAGTGGCCGAGGCGGGTGGAGACCTTTCCCTGAGGAGCCCTCCGGAGGCTTCCTCTTCTACCGAGGGCAAGGTCAGGGCGTCATGCCTGCGGGGAAATGGTTGCCTCTGTAGGGTCGCCACGGAGCATAAAATACCTACTAGCATGGGGCCTACTCCGGACCCACGCACGGGCGACCCTGTTTTGGCCATAGTCCATGGTCCTGAAGGCTGCGCGTCTCCTGGTCCAGCCCCCGTGAACCCTACCCGCCTGTCGGGAACTCCTGAGGATGCCCCTTCTGGCGAGGGGTCCGGCGAGTCTCGGGCACTGGTCGTGGTTGTGCTGTATCCGGGGTTCTCCCCCCCACCCGATCCAAGCACTTGGGCAAGCTTGTTTCCAGCGCACGTGCCGAGATGGACCGGTTCTTGGAGGATGCTGTCAGGGAGGACTGCCAGCTGGTCCTAGACCAAAGGCAGCTTGACGAAGCTTCGAAGCCGATGGAGTCGGAGTGGGGAAAGGGCCGCCTTCATGAGGAGGACATGCTCTAGGATGCCTCGACACGGTCGGCGAAGATCATTTCCGATGCCAAAGCCTAGGCTTCCCGGCTTGGGGACACCCTATCTACTCGCAAGGAAGGCATCTCCTCTCTGATATGGGGTGGCCCGATCTTCTCAATAATCACTTGTCGATTATGATGGTGGGTGGATGTGAAGGTGTTTGTAGCATGGAAAACAAAAACTTTCTACCGCACGAACACATACAAGCCAAGATCTATCTGATAGATTGTAGAAACGAGTCGATAGAGCACTCACCCTCGAAGATTTCAAAGCGGTTAACGAGATCGGATTCTCTTGGGTGACGTAGTCGTTCACTTGCCGATCTCAAGATCGCGTAGACGATCCTTCTGGTGCCGCGTTCCGGCAGCACTCCCGCAGTCGGTCACATGTTCAGTACTCGATGAAGACCTTCCTCTCCCTTGTTCCAGCAAGCAGCAAAGGATGTAGATCTCTCCTCGCGATTCCGGCAGCACGACGACGTGGTGTCGGAGTTTAGAGAGGAAATCCCGCCGAGCTTCACCTAAGCTGGAGCGGGTATGGTGGAGTAGAAGAGGGCCTCGGCGATCTTGGATTTAGAGGGCACCAAGGGGAGGTGGTGTCCGGCGGCTAGGGCTAGGGCTTTTCCCTAGTCGGTGACTTGGGAGGAGATCCCTAGGCGGTAGTGACTTGAGGTGGAGGCGGCCAAGCTAGGGTTTGAGGTGAGGGGTAGGGGGAGTGCCCTACCCCTCCTTTAATAGGTGAGAGAGGAGGTTTGGGGGAGGGGAGTCCTCCCCCAGCTCCTCTTCTAGGCCGGCGGCAAGGGAAAGGGAGGAATCCTCCCTTAGGTAGGATTCCTTCCCTCCCTCCACTAGGCAACTAATGTTGGGGTTTGACTTTTACAAATTGGCGTTTGACTTTCAAACTATAGTTTGATTTCTCTGTTCCCATTCCCAGCCAAGTGACCTAGGACATGATGCAACCATTCCACTTTTTCATAACACATCCATGTACCCTTCCCACTCCGGAGTGAGGGACCTTCTAGACCCTTCTAGAACATTCTGGTGAAAACATCGAAACAATTCGCGAACTTCAGAATTGGACTTCCTTATATGAATCTTATTCCTCGGACCATTCCGGATCTTCTCGTGATATCCCGGATCCCATCCGAGACTCCGAACAACATTCGTTCTTCTTACTTACATTCCATATATAGTAAACAACATTGAATCCTTAAGTGTGTCTCCCTACGGTTCGTGAATTATGCTGACATGATCGAGACTCTTCTCCGATCAATAACCTATAGAGGAATCTGAAAATTCATATGGCTCTCGCATTTTTATATGATTACTTCATGATCGAATGAACCATTTGCATATGATACCAATTTCCCTTTGTCTCGTGATACTTTTACTTATCTGAGGTCTGATCATCGGTATCTCTGCATACCTAGTTCAACCCCATTACCGGTAAGTACTCTTTACTTGTTCCTATTATATGTGATCCCTTGTGAGCTAGTCACATGCTTGCAAGCTAATTGGATGACATTCCCCCAAGAGGGCCCAGAGTATATCTATCTGTCATATGGATGGACAAATCCCACTCTTGATCCATGTGCCTCAACACATACTTTCCGAACACTCAATGCCACCTTTATGACCACCCAGTTATGAAGTGGTGTTTGATGTCATCAAAACATCCATCCGATGATGGTGATTAACATGATCTCATGGTCGAAGGATTTAGGTTACTATGTATCTGAAATCTTATAGAAAACAAACTATTGAAGTGACTTGATATTTATGCTACGCTTAACTATAGGATTATGTCCATCACATCATTATCCTAATGATATGATCTTGTTATTAACAACATCCAATGTTCATGATTAGGAAACCATAATCATTTATTAATCAACAAGCTAGTATTACTAAGAGGCTTTACTAGGGACTCTTACATGTTTACAAATCACACAGGTATTAATGTTTCTGGTTAATACAATTATAGCATGAATGTAAACATTTATCATTAACACAAAGATATAATAATAACAACTTTTATTATTGCCTCTTGGGCATATCTTTAACAGTCCCCCACTTGCACTAGAGACAATAATCTAGATTACATGGTAATATACCGAACACCCATGGCGGTTTGGTGATGTTCATGTTTTGCCCTCGGGAGAGGTTTAGTCAACGGATCCGCCACATTCAGATATGTGTGTACTTTCCAAATATTTATGTCACCATCTTAGACATGCTCTCGAATAGCGTGAAAACGTAGGTTGATATGCTTCAGCTTCATGTGTGACCTGGGCTCCTGTGCATTTCTATGGCACCCTTGTTATCACAATAGATAGCCATTGGGTCCAGCGCACTAGGAACCACACCAAGATCCGTAATGAACTCCTTCATCCATATCGCCTCTTGTGAAGCCTCTGAAGAATCTATGTATTCCGATTCAGTTGAAGATCTCGCCACAACACTTTGCTTTGCACTCCTCCGGCTTAGTGCTGCATCATTCAAAGTAAATACGTATCCAGGTTAAGATTTAGAATTATCTGGATCAGTGTTCCAACTAGCATTGGTGTAACCATTAACAACAAGTTGTTCATCACCTCCATAAGATAGAACCATATCCTTAGTCCTTCTCAAGTACTTTAGGATGTTTTTTACCGCTGTCCAATGATCCACTCATGGATCACTTTGATATCTGCTAGTAAAATTAACAACATACGCCATGTCCGGTCTAGTACACATCATGGCATACATGATAGATCCTATGGCTGATGCATACAGAGTCTTAATCATCCTCTCTCTATCTTCTGCCATAGAAGGACTTTGAGTTTTACTCAAGGTCGTATTGGGCAACATGGGCAAGAACCCTTTCTTGCTATCTTCCATTCCAAACCTCTTTATAACTTTGTCCAAATATGTACTATGTGAAAGCGCTATTAGGCATCTCGATCTATCTCTATAAATCTTTATGCCTAATATGTAAGTAGCTTCGCCAAGATCTTTCATTGAAATACTATTATTCAAATAATCCTTGACACTTTTAAGAAGATCTATATCATTCTCAATCAACAATATGTCAGCCACATATAGTACTAGGAATGCTACAGAGCTCCCACTCACTTTATTGTAAATACAAGCTTCTCCATAAGTTTGTATAAAACCAAAAAATTTGATCACCTTATCAAAACATTGATTCCAACTTTGGGATGCTTGCTTCAATACATAAATTGATCGTTGAAGTTTGCATACCTTGTTAGCATCCTTAGGACCGACAAAACCTTTGGGTTGTAACATATACAACTCCTCATCAATGTCTCCATTGAGGAACACCGTTTTGACATCCATCTGCCATATCTCATAATCGTAATATGCAGCGACTGCTAACAAAATCCTCATAGACTTTAGCTTCACTACTAGTGACTAGTTGAATGCCCGTGCGTTGCCACGGATCGTCTAGTTTTTTTTATCAATGCATATGTAACTCTGCAAGAATATGATGTATGTGAAAACATGACGATTATATTCCTAGCTATGACCAAGCCCAATGAAAGTGATCTGACATGACATCCTTGTGGATTACTGGGCCCTTGTTGTTGCCTCAGTGCTAACCATTAAGTAATTGGGCACTACTACGCGGGGCATAATTCCCCGAAATTCCCCGGGCCCCTTGCTGGCACGTGTTTCCAAAAAACCTCAAAATCCCGCTTTTGCTATAAATAGTCTCGCTTTTGCTACATGTAGTAAAAAATGGTTCGTCCCAGAACAAGAAAAAGAGACTGGACCTCGCCGAAGACCTCACCGGCGGCCGTGTAGCACAAAAGTTGTGCTATTGTAGCATATCCGACCTCGCCGGAGACTCGCCGGTAGACCTCACCGGAGACCGTGTAGCAAAAATGTTACGCTATTGTAGCAAAACCATAAAATGTTGTAGCAAAATGTTTTTTCTAATGTAGCAAAACCGAGTTCGCCAAGACATCGCCGGAGACTCTCGTAGCAAAAGAAATTATGTGAAAGTAGCAAAAAATATATGAATACTTAGCAAAAATAATATGCTAAAGTAGAAAAACGCTAGTAGCAACGACGGACACAAGAATAACAACACCGGGCAACTAAATTATCAAACATTCTAAACTGTGGTAGCAACGCCGATAAATCATTGTAGCAATTAGGGGACATCTAGGTAGCAACAACCTAATAGCAAAACTAGAAAAGGAAAAATCAACCAGGCCTTCGCCTCCCTCGGTAGCACCGTGGTCGGCCAAAACACCATGCAGAAGAGGGCATCGGAGGAAGGGCGTCGCCGAGGAGGTGCGAGCCGAGGCTGTGGCGGTGGAGACCTCGCCGAAGCAGGTACACCATGCTTGTACCACCTGCTTGCCCCTCTCTAGCGCCGAGGTCGCCCTTGAGCTCGTTCAGTCCACCAGGAGCCTAGGCCTGGGCTCGTAGACACGATTGTTGCCTCGCAGAAGCAACCACATTCTCTTCGTCGTGGTGGCTGCCGTGAGATTTGAAGCACCACTGCGCATCCTGGTCTATGGAGGAGGCAGCACATCAGAGACGGTTGAGGGAGGAGGAGCACATGCTGGGCGACCTCCACTGGTTATCGCATGGGTGTGAAACGGCGACGACATGCCGATGTGGTAAAGGACGCGGGGGAGATAATCCCATGGAGGAGAAAGCTATGAGAACATAAGATACCACGTTGGGCCCACCTTGGGTGATCTGTTTCACAGCATGCGCGCGTATCCTTTTCCTAAGTAAATTATGCGCTTTGGACCATTCATGGTGAAGTTACTTTTCAAGATTATTCATGTAGAAAAACATGCACATAGACTTTATTGGTTCATCATACGACAGACTTGTATCCGTACATAGCTAAGGGAAACTATCCCCCCCTTCCCAACCCAAAGGACAAACTATGAATTTGTGCAGAATTCCGCGTCACTTCCGTTTTGTTTATCCAACATTTAGATATATCTAACTCTACTCATCCAGCGTTTGACCACAAGTAGATGAATTAATGATTGCAATCAAGAAGGAACAAATCACTGCTTATCACAACATCTTACTGAAATCAAACACATCAGTTCCAACACAATTCTCTTGTCTGTCCTCGACTCGTCGGCAGTGGTGACATAGAGCTTGCTGACGCGGTCAATGTGGTCGGCGGTCGCTAGTGGCAGTGGCCTTGGCCAGCTCACGGGTGAGCAGCTCCCTCATGACCACGTCCCTCCAGACATATTTCCTCCCGCTCCATCCCGACATCCTCAGTGATGTATGCTTCATAGGGTCAGGTGTGAATCACACTGTTACGCCGACCAAAAATTAAAGGTGTAGAAAGACAATCATGAAATATACCAAGATGTACAGAGCATTTCATTAGAAGAGAGCTTAAATCCATTCGAGAAACATAGCTGTAATTCTCTCACTGTTCTGATGGATTTTAGAGCTTGCAATATAAGCATAACAGTTAGTTCATACATTTTAAATTTTCTACTTATGCAGATATTGGTATGTTTGCTCACATCAGAATTCTTTCCACACTTCCGATATGTTTTACTTGTCAAGATGAGTTGCTGCAAATATCTGATTCCATGCAGAAAAATGGCAAGGGAAAGACATCGGAACCTTGGTGTAAAATGTATACTTACCCCTGCCATGATGGAGCCTCTGTAAATTTTGATCTTCTCCTATGCACAGATACCGGCTACTGTAATGATTGTTAGACCCAAAAAGAAAAAAGTAACTGAAAATGCTAGGTGTGTCGGTGCTCACATCAATCACGTGAACGATAAAGTGAAGTAAAGTTCTTGTCTGTGAAAAACTTCCATTATTCGAAGATAGCTGAGCCACCAGCGCTTTGCAACTTGAAGCAATACAAGAAACCTGTAAGATAACAAGAAAGTTCAATGCAACTAAATCAGTGCAAGCACGCAGATGAAATTACCCAGTTTTATGTGCAAACATAACATAGGAGAATTCTCAACACATGCTCCCATTCCTTGCGAGTTCTTAAGTTTTGTTGGTACCGCAAAATATAATTTTGTCAGTACCATAAAATAACGAGTTCAAATTCAGTGATCAAAATTATAATATAAGGATGACATTACATAGCATACGATGGTGATAGATCCGTAAGTATCTGGATATATTTAGTCCTAAACACAGTTTCACAAGATTTATCCAATCATACAGTTGGATAACATCTTCCTAGAATAGCAATCTGGATTTTCATGGGCCAAAACATTAAGACCGAGATGAGATGCAGAGTAACATATACAAATAGTAAGCGAATAATTACAGTAACTTGTTTTTAGTTAAATGGCAGCACCATACCTAGTACTTCTATTCAGCCTTCGGATACGAAATAAACTATGGCAAGTTTCTATGAAAATCCATTGTCCAGAACATACAACAGAGCTCTGTGCTAGCTATAATAACGACAATGATCTAAAATACCTTAGCACTGAATCATGCCCTCACGATTTATCTGAAGTAGGATAATGTAACAAGTTCGTTTCTACTTCTCAGGTAAGCAACATAACTCGTTGGTATGGTTTTAGCCAGACTTCCATACACAGATCTAAAAGCATGCTACTATTAAACAACGTTTAAGAAATTAACTTGGCCTGTCCTAGTAATCTGCCTTGGTGAATAAATAGCTACATGTTCACTGACGGCACAGACAAAATGGTAGCAGGCTCCATGAAACTGCACACATAGTTCATGTTTCAGAAAGAGCAGGAAAGATAGAAGTGTGTAGGCAAGCCACAATTGAAGTGAAAGAAAATTAAAGGAACAATGTACAAAACATGACAAGGTATTACCTTAATCTGAAGGGTATTTACATTATTTATTACACCGAATATTCCCTATAGTTAGTAAAATCTGCAAACAACAATGCACCATTACTCCATATATTAGTAAACAAACAGTTTTGCAATAAATCAACATGGAGAACCTTGTGAGGGATGGGCATGGTATCTGAAACAGCAGAAGCACACTCATTGGTAGAAATAATACACCCCTTCTTAATATCATCTGAATGAAGATAGTAGAAATCCTAAATCCAAGTGTCAGAGACACGGAGCAGCAGTGGTTGAGCACGAGAGAAGAATCAGCAGAGAAGGGGCCAGACTGCTCGGGCTCAACCTTGACATCCTTCACTATAATCAGATAAACACAATCGTTGCATGGTTCCAAGATATGAATGAGCACCTTGCATAGGGAAACAAGACTAAGGCTCTCTTTGGCAGCTTGGCTTCTGTAAAACCGAACATTTAGAAAACATGATATTCCAATGCCTAGGCATGGAATACTTCAGTTTTCACAAAACCACAGTTTTTGGAAAAAAAGAGGTCCAGACCTCTTTATATTCTAGTGTGAAAATAACTCAGTTTTTGGAATACTACAGTTTCAAAACTTTGGTATTTCATTGCAGCCAAACAACTCAAAGTATTGCAAACTGTAGTATTTACAAAAACTGTGGTATCTTTGAAATACAGAGAAAAAACTATGTTGCCAAACAGGCCCTAATTAGACTAACGAAGCTAACAACATGAACCTGATCATCAACTCAGTGAAGGATTCATAACATCCCACACCATGTTAGCAGGATAATCAGTTCCGATAAGCTCATATGCTTTCTGACCCATTTCAAGCATATACGATCAGCGTCAACAGATATATTAGTGAATACAACGTGAGCTCACTAAGAAGGGGAAACTATAATCAGCATTCTGCAACCACCCTATCGCTCTCAATGACATGAAATCAGATATTTATGATATAAAATTTACCATTTAATGCATCAAGATGTGTATCCCCACCCGATAATCATATATTCAATTCTTCAGCTTATCAAGAACTTCCAAAATATAAAAAATTCAGAAATAAAATTTGCTATTTCTCAAATACTTAGAAATGTTCCACCTAAATCAAACAGAAGGTACTTAGCCCAAAGCATCATAGCTCAATGCATCAGGACATACTTTATTACAAGAAGTTGGTTCCTGACCTAGATTAGGCTCTATGGTGGAATTGTACATGGCGTACCTCATTGAGAACTACAGGAAGCATTTGCACAAGACCCGAGAGGCGGCGCTTTGTTTTTGGATAGTAGTAAATCTGGCATGTTGAGCATGTGATACTCTGCATAGTCAATGTTGTATTAAAAGGGCCAGAGGTGCTTTCTCCTAACCCAAATGACAAACGAAATTACAGTAAGGTAGCACTTCCGGTCGTCAGATGTCAGGGGCTTTTTACTGCATGAGGTAGAGCTCTTTGTAGTTTATACTTTGTTATCTGGTTAAGAGGGTCCACATTCTCTCCTGTAGTTTATACTTAAGACAATATACAACATAAAAGGGACAAGCAGATAAAGCTAGCCCAATTTGATTTAGAATCCTAACGGAACTTCAACAAACAGGAAGAGGGTCCACATTCTCTCCTTTATACTCTTCTTACCAAATCAGCTTTTTCAGGGATCCCATATTGCACAGACCAATGCAACTCTGACTCACTTATATAGTTGCAAACCAGTCGAATTAGGAAATTAAGAAAAAATAGCCTTAGACCTAACCTAACATCCAGTACAAATTAGACTGAGGTACTAACAAAGAATGCAGCCAAGAATCAAGCGTACCATCAGTACTGGATGGGCATGACGACGCCAGCCTTACATAGCACAATCATCTCGAACGCTTGGATAGGGATGAGGACATGGTGGTTGGGCGGGTTGCGGACGCCGCCGGCGTCGGCCGGGAAGCTGTAGTTGGGGGGCGTGACGACGATGGAGGTGTTGGGGCAGCAATACCCGAGGTCTTCCACGCACATGGCCACGTAGCATCCGCCGCAGCGGGCAACGCTCAAACAATGCCGTGCTTAGCCCCACCGTGGCCATCCCGTGTCCGTGCTTTCCCAGATCTCTGAACCTGCTCATCCTACCACATCGCATCTTATAAGAACAAATCAGTTTTCGTAAGAAATAGATGATACAACCATCATACCGCAAGGAATAGGATTGCAAGAATGGTACGATCAGGAAAACAGATTCCTTGGTACCTGAGCATACCGGTATATGAAGGCGGCAAGCTGAGCGTGACGAGAGGTCTTCTTGTTCGCCGGCGAGGCGATGCGCTCGGTGTGGAGCGAGCGCGCCGTGGCTCGTGGAGCGGCTATCTTATTCGTCGGAGCAGCGCTGCGGATCCCAAAACGAACGCGCCGGCGGGATTGGGTGCAGTGCAGTTGGGGGAGGCGGCTGTGGATGGACGGGGGTTAGGGGCGGCCATATGGTGGGAGTCGTGGGTCGTGGCCCGTGGATGCGGGGTGACGGGTGACTGCGGTGAGTGGGAGGTGGGCCGCTTTTTTATGGTTTTTTTTGTGCCGGACGGGAGGGTACGAGTGCGACTGTCGGTTTTCGTTTACGGAATCGCTAGACCGTTTTTCTCTGTGCGGAAGGCGAGCGGACGACGTAACACCATATTGTCCTCTTTGCCTTTAATAAGTAGTAGAGATAAAGTCTCATCATAGTCAACTCCGTGAATTTGTTAGAACTCTTTCGCGATTAGTCGAGCTTTATAGACGGTTACATTACCATCAACATCTATTTTCTTCTTGAAAATCCATTTGTTCTCGATAGCCTTCCGGCCATCCGGGAAGTTTTCCACAATCCATACTTGCTTTTCGTACATGGATCCAATCTCGGATTTTATGGATTCTTGCCATGTATTGGAATCTAGGTTCATCATAGATTCCTCATATGTCGCAGGGTCATCGGTGTTGTCCACCAACATGACACTCATAACGGGATCATACCAATCAGGAGTGGTACGAGTCCTCGTCGACCTACGAGGTTCTGTAGTTACTTCGATCGAAGTTTCATGATCATCATCATTAAATACCTCTCTTATTGGTGTAGGCTCCACAGGAACTACTTTCGGTGCTGCGCTACTCTCAAATTCGAGAGAAGGTTCGATAACCTCGTCGATTTCTAATTTCCTTCTAGTCACTTCTTTCGAGAGAAACTCCTTCTCGAGAAAGGATCCATTATTGGCAACGAAGATGTTTCCTTCGGATCTATGATAGAAGGTATACCCAACAGTTTCCTTCGGGTATCCTATGAAGACGCATTTTTATTCTTTGGATTTGTCAGGCTGTAACTTCTTTACATAAGCTTAGCAACCACAAACTTTAAGAAACGACAATTTAGGTTTCTTACCAAACCATAATTAATACGGTGTCATTTTAATGGATTTATATGGTGCCCTATTTAAATTGAATGCGGCTGTTTATAATGCATAACCCCAAAACGACAACGGTAAATCTATAAGTGACATCATAGAACGAATAATATCTAAATGAGTTCTATTAAGACGTTCGGACACACCATTATGTTGTGGTGTTCCCCGCGGTGTCAATTGTGAAAGTATTTCACATATCTTCAAATGCTCGCCGAACTCGTAACTTAGATATTCACCTCCATGATAAGATCGTAGAAATTAAATATTATTGTTACGTTGATTCTCTACTTCACTTTGAAATTCCTTAAACTTCTCGAATGTTTTGGACTTAGGTTTCATGAAATAGATATACCCATATCTACTCAAGTCATCCGTGAAAGTAAGAACATAACGATAACCACCGTGTGATGCTACACTCATCGGGCCACACACATTGGTATGTATGATTTCCAATAAGTCCGTAGCTCGCTCCATCATACCAGAAAATGGAGTCTTAGTCATTTTTCTCAGTAGACATGCTTCACATCTTTCAAGTGATTCGAAATCAAGTGATTCAATAAGTCCATCGGAATGGAGTTTCTTCATACGCTTCACTCCAATGTGACCAAGACGACAATGCCACATGTAGGTAGAATTATCATTCAATTTCAAATGTTTAGCTCCTATATTTTGAACATGTGTATCACTATAATCGAGATTCAACAAGAATAGACCATCTATCAAAGGCGCATGACCATAAAATATATTACTCATATAAAAACGAATAACCATTATTTTCAGACTTAAACAAGTAACCTTCTCTCAATAAACATGATCCGGGTATAATGTTCATGCTCAATGCAGGAACCAAATAACAATTATTTAAGTATAAAACTAATCCTGATGGTAGATGAAGAGGTAGCATTCCGACAGCGATCACATCAACCTTTGATCCATTTTCAACACGCATCGTCACCTTGTTCTTTGCTAGTCTCCGTTTATTCTGCGGCACCTGTTTCGAGTTACAAATATGAGCAACCGAACCAGTATCAAATACCCAGGCACTACTATGACTACTAGTACGATACACATCAATAACATGTTTATCAGATATACCTTTCTTCTTGATGTTGCCGTTCTTCAGATCCTCTAAGTACTTGGGTAAATTCCGCTTCCAATGACCTTCTCCCTTGCAGTAAAAGAAGTCAGTATCAGGCTTAGGACTAGCCTTGGTCTTCTTTGCATGCGCATCAGCTTTCTTGCCGCCCTTCTTGAAGTTACCCTTTTTCTTAGGCTTGCCTTGCTTCTTGAAATTGGTGGTATTATTGACCATTAACACTTGGTTCTCTTTATTGATCTCCACTTCCGCAGACTTCAACATGGAGAAGGGTTCAGGTAACGACTTATCCATGCGTTGCATGTTGTAGTTCATCACGAAGTTCTTGTAACTTGGTGGTAGTGATTGGAGGACACGATGAATCCCCAAAGCATTAGGAACCACTATACCCAAGCTATGGATCTTATTGGCGTGCCCAGATATCTTAAGCACTTTCTCACTGACGGAGATGCCCTCCTCCATCTTGCAGCTAAAGAACTTTTCAGAAGCCTCATAACTCTCAACTGCCGCATGAGCCTCAAATATCATTTTGAGTTCACGGACAATATCATGTGGTTCAAAGTTCTCAAACCTTTTCTGAAGCTCCGATTCAAAACTATACAAGATAGCACACTGAATTGTGGAGTACTGATTCTTCTGAGTAAGGTAAACATTTTTCACCTCATCGGTAGAATCAGCTGCAGGTGGGTCACCCAGCGGTGCATCTAGCACATAGGTCAACTGACCAGTGTTGAGGACAATCCTCAAATTGCGAAACCAATCCGCGAAGTTGCTTCCATTGTTTTTCAACTTTTCTTTCTCTAGGAACACAAAATTGATGGTAGGGGCCACCATGATATACAACACATTTCAAATAGTTTAGACTAAGTTTATGACAAATTGAGTTCTAATTAATACTTAAATTAATCTAGGTGAACTCCCACTCAAAACAATATCCCTCACATTGTTTTAGTGATCACACGAACCAAATCCACTACATCAAGTCCGATCATCATGAGAAATATTGTAGGTTCAAAGGTGAACAATCAACATGTTCATCATATCTACTATATGACTCATGCTTTACCTTTCGGTATTACGTGTTCCGAGACCATGTCTGTACATGCTAGGCTCGTCAAGATTAACCTTAGTTTCCGCATGAGCAAATCTGGCTTGCTCCCGTTGTATGCACACGCAGAATCTATCACACCCAATCACCACGTGGTGCTTCAAAATAACGAGTCTTTGCAATGGTTCTTACTAAGGACGAACACTTTATTTACTTTATATTCTGTGAGAGGGATCATCTTATAATGCTACCGTCGTGATCTAAGCAATACAAGATGCATAAAAGGATTAACATCCCTTCAATTCATAATATGTGATATCATATGGCCTATCTTCTTGTGCTCCCAATCTCCATATTCAAGCTCGAACATGATCTCCACCATCACCGGTGTGGCATCAAGGTCAATTTCACCGCTCCATGGTCGTCATCCACCAGCATAAACTATTACGAATACTTTGAATAATAGACACGCAGGTATTAACGAAATTAAAAAGACAACCATAAGGCTCTTGCCGGGTGCCAACTTACAATAAGGATCATTTCATACATCATATATAATCACAATCATGGCCATATCACATCACAGCACACCCCTGCAAAACAAAGTTAGATGCCTCTAATTTTCTTTGCATGTTTTACGTGGTTTGGGACTTTCGAATAAGAACCGTTCTAACTTACGAACAAGAACCACAACATTGATACTAGTATTGTCAATCGCCCGTTGTAAATTGAATCTTCACTATGTTTGGAGAAACAGACACCCGCAAAGCCACTTATTCAATACAAGTTGAATGTCGAGCGTGGAGCAAGTCTCATGAACGATGTCATGTAAGGTTAGCCTGGGCCGCTTCATCCCACCATCCCGCAAGATGCAAAGTACACAAGAAGAAATCAAGAATAACAACATCAACGCCCACAATGACCATTGTTTTCTACTCGTGCAACAAATCTACTCATAGATACGGGTCTGATACAACTGAAGGCGTTTGTAGCATGGAAAACAAAAAAATTCTACCGCATGAACACATACAAGCAAAGATATATCTACTAGATTGTAGCAACGAGTCGATAGAGCTCTCACCCTCAAAGATTCCAAAGCGGTTAAAGCGATCGGATTCTCGTGAGTGATGTAGTCGTTCACTTGCCGATCTCAAGATCGTATAGATGATCCTTCAGGTGCCGCGTTCCAGCAGCGCTCCCGTAGTCGGTCACACGTTCGTTACTCAATGAAGATCTACCTCTCCCTTGTTCCAGCAGGCAGCGGAGGTTGTAGATCTCTCCTCGGCAGCATGATGGCGTGGCGTCGGAGTTTAGAGGGGAAATCATGTAGGGCTTCGCCTAAGCCGGAGTGGGTATGGTGGAGTAGAACAGGGCCTCGTCGATCTAGGGTTTAGAGGGCACTAAGGGGAGGTGGTGGCCGTCATCTAGGGCTAGGGCTTTGCCCTAGTCGGCGACTTGGGAGGAGATCCCTAGGCGGCGGCAACTTGAGGTGGAGGCGGCCAAGCTAGGTTTGAGGTTAGGGGTAGGGGGCGCCCTACCCCTCCTTTTATAGGTGGGAGAGGCGGTAGGGGGGAGGGGAATCCTCCCCCAACTCCTCTTCTAGGCCGACGGCAAGGGAGAGGGAGGAATCCTCCCTTAGGTAGGATTCCTTCCCTCCCTCCACTAGGCAACCAATGTTGGGGTTTGACTTTTTCAAATTGGCGTTTGACTTTCAAACCGGAGTTTGATTTCTCTCTTCCCATTGCCCAGTCAAGTGGCCTAGGACATGATGCAACCATTCCAACTTTATCATGACACATCCATGTACCCTTCCCACTATGGAGTGATGGACCTTCTAGACCCTTCTAGAACATTCATGTGAAAACACCGAAACCTTTCGCGAACTCCGGAATTGGACGTTCCATATATGAATCTTATTCTCCGAACCATTTCGGATCTCCTCATGATATCCTGGATCTCATCCGAGACACCCAACAACATTCAGTCTTCTTACTGATGTTCCATATCTACTAAACAACATTGAATCCTTAAGTGTGTCTCCCTACGGTTCGTGAATTATGCAGACATGATCGAAACTCTTCTCCAATCAATAACCAATAGAGGAATTTTTAAATTCAGGCTCCCGCATATTTCTACGATTAATTTGTGATCGAACTAACCATTTACAAACGATACCAATTTCCCTTTGTCTGGCGATACTTTTACTTCTTCGAGGTCTGATTGTTGGTATCTCTGCATACCTAGGTCAACATCGTTACCGATAAGTACTCTTTACTCGTTCCTGTGATATGTGATCCCTTCTGATCCAGTCACATGCTTGCAAGATAATTGGATTTCATTCTACCGAGAGGGCCTAGAGTATATCTATCCATCATATGGATGGACAAATACCATTCTTGATCCATGTGCCTTAACACAAACTTTCCAAACACTCAATGCCACCTTTATGTCCACCCAGTTATGAAGTGGTGTTTGATGTCATCGAAGCATCCATCTGGTGATGGTGATTAACATGATCTCATGGTCGAAGGATTTAGGTTACTATGTATCTGAAAGCTTATAGCAAATTAACTATTGAAATGACTTGATATTTATGCTACGCTTAACTATAGGAGTATGTCCATCACATCATTCTCCTAATGATATGATCTTTTTATTAACAACATCCAATGTTCATGATTAGTAAACCATAATCATCTATTAATGAAAAAGCTAGTATTACAAAGAGGCTTTACTAGGGACTCTAACATGTTTACAAATCACACATGTATTAATATTTTCGGCTAATACAATTATAGCATGAATGTAAACATTTATCATAAACAAAAAGATATAATAATAACAACTTTTATTATTGCCTCTTGGGCATATCTCCAACAGGATGATAATTAGCTTGTAGCTATGACCTCTCCCTCTTCAACCCTGATGCAATTGCAACATCTCTCGAACCCTGTGGGATATTCACAACACCATGCTCTTGAGCATGCAGCCGTTGACCACGAACGGTAGTTTGCAATCTACTAATTCCCAGTGGAACAACAGATCACACTCAACTGTAGTTGGTAAAATCAATCACAAGTAATTCTAGAGGTTCTAGATAGAAACAGCTCTAAAATATTTTAATGTGGTCTTACTAGCTTGATGTGGCGCCCCATATATTTAAGGGCTAAGGGGCGGCTAATAACCTAAGAGTTCTGAACTCATATGACTCCATTAAGATACAAACCGACCCGATGGGTTCAGACTAAGGCGGACAGGCCTGCTCTGCCGCGGCATAGTTTGTGCCTGTTTCTATGCCGCGGCAGCCTGCCGTGGGAGGAAAATGCGCAGTTTCTCTACCGCGGAAGAGATCCTACCATGTGTTGATCTCCTCCTTTTTAGCTCCTTACACTTCCCCCCTCTCCTCCATCACCCTTGCTTCATTGATCAACATGCCTTGCTCCATTTGATTTAGCTTCTCGCTCCGTTCTATACCTCCTCCTTCCATGTACCCGATCATACAATAATGCAAAGACTTAGGCAATATAAAGTTCTCATTAAGTAAAAGATCGGGTTCATTAAGAAAAAAGTTCACCTGTTGTTCTAGTTCATTAGCATGAGCTCTTGTAATTGGTCCAATCCTTATCTCATTGGATTGATCTTTCTTTACAGCAGCTGGAACAACATCCGTAGTAATTGTGGTAGGTGTATTTGTAGGGATGTCCTCATCACTCTCAGGAGTCGGTGGACTAGTGCTAGGGAGAGATTAAGACTCAAGCTCACAAGACTGGAACTAAACTGCTAGAGGTTCAGAGGTCCCTTGCCAAGGAGCTGGTGGAGAGCTCGAAGCTTCGTCAGGCTTTTGAGGCTGTGGAGAAGCTATGGGACGGCTCATTTTGGGAGGTCGAGGGCCTGCAAGGTGAGATCAAGACTAATACGGATTTTTTGGCCTGATCTTTTATGATGCACCTCCTAATCGAATGGATCTGATAGATCTTGATGTGTCCAAAACGTATATACTTTCCCGAACACTTTTGCTATTGTTTCTCCTCTAAACTTGTGTGATTTGGATACAACTAACACGGACTGACGCTGTTTTCAGCAGAATTACCTTGGTGTCTAGTTTTTGTGCAGAAAATCAACTATCATGAAAAATCCCGGAAATATGCCAAAAATCCTATTTCACTAGAAGACTCACGGAGCCAGATTACGAGACGGAGGGGAGGCCTAAGGGGCCCACACCCCCTGCCGCGCGGGTGGGCCCAGGCCGTGCCTGAAGGGGGTGCGGCTGCCCCAGGCACCCCCTCGGCCTCCCTCTTCGCCTATAAGATGCCTCTTGACCTAAACACCGAGTGGGGGGTCAACGTTTTTCCAGAAAGAGTTCCTCTGCGCCACCACCAGAAACCGCGATTCGGAACCAGAAACTCCGTTCTGGCACCCTGCCGGGATGGGGAATTTGGAGAGGATCATCGCCACCATCATCATCGACGCCTCTCCATCAACCATCCATGTTTCCCCCATCCATGAGTGAGTAATCCCCCACTATAGGCTATGGGGATGGTAGGAATTGGATGAGATCTATCATGTAATAGAATAAGATTGTTAGGGCATGGTGCCTATTATCTCTATTAGTGCTATTTGACTTTGTTGCAACTTTTTGTGCTTAATGCTTGTCACTAGGGCCCGAGTGCCATGATCTTAGATCTGAGATTATTATTGAATCATTATGATAGTATTGTTTGTGATCTTATCTGCAAGTTGTGTACACATATCATTGTCCAGATCCAAAGGCCCCGAAGTGAGAGAAATTGGGACAACCTGAGGGGATGGCTGTGATGTGAGGATGACATGTGTTCACGGAGTGTTAATGCTTTGCTCCGGTGCTCTATTAAAAGGAGCACCTTAATTGCCAGTAGTTCCCTTGAGGCCCCGCTGCAACAGGATGGTAGGACAAAAGATGTTGTGCAACTTCTCATTGAGAGCACGCGTGACTATATATGGAGCAAATGCCTATGATTGTTTAGTATGTGGATGCTTATTCTTATTTATCTAAAATTTCCCTAGATCTTGATGTTACATGTTTAGACTCGTCCATGCAACGCCCGTCCATCCATCCCTATGCCTACTGCGCTCATATCCTACTGTTTGCTACTACTGTTACTATTGCTCTTGTTTTGCTGCTGCTGCTTTGCTGTTGCTACTACCAAACAGTTGCTACTGATAAACTTCTGTGAGCAAGAACTATTTCCAGGTGCATCTGAATTGACAACTCAGTTGTTAAGTCTTGCAAGTATTATTTGGATCCCCCTGTGTCGAATCAAGAAATTGGGTAATACTACCCTCGAAGACTCTTGTGATCCCTATACTTGTGGGTCATCAAGACTATTTTCTGGCACCGTTGCCGGGGAGCATAGCTTTATTTGTAAGTTCACTTGGATCTATTATTGTTCACTGCTACTCTGTTCATCATGGGTAAGTCTCGTGATGGAAAGTTTCCTATTTTGCCATCCACTACAAGAAGAGGTACAGTCCTAAATACCTATGTTGCTCTTGATTAACCGTCTGTTATAAGTAAGCTTGTTACTCCACCACCACATACTCATGCTACACACACTGCTACTACCACTGAATCTGAAACTATTTCTTATACTCATGATGTTACTGCTACTGTGCTTGATGTGAGTGGTTCATTAGGTCCTTTCCTAGATGCTACTATGACTAGTCTAAGAAATACTTAAACTCCTAGTGAAGACACTATTACACCTGTTAGCTCACCTGGGTCTAGAGAGAGATATGATATTAATGATGGTTACATTGAGTTTACTGATGAATTTATTAAGGAGTGCCGAAACACACATGGTGCTAGTGCTATTAAGAGTCTCCTTGAGAGACGTAACATTATTCCTAAAATGTCCTCTGATCCTAAGTTTGCCACCTCTCCCATAGATATTAAAGATAAATATTATGATTTCTCTTGATTTATCCTATTTAGACATTGTTGAGAAAGAACCTTTTTGTGGGGCTGAAAATGAGAGTGTTGTAGCTCATATGAATGACCTTTCCACTATGAGTGCTTTATTCTCTGATGATTTTAAGATGTGCAAGTACTTTGTTACTAATATCTTCCCTTTTTCACTAAAAGGAGAAGCTAAGGCTTGGTTTAATAGATTACCTCCTAGATCCATTGATAGTCCTGATTGTTTGATTGCTTCTTTCTTCCAGAAATATTTTCCTCCTAGTGCTAGACATGCTGCTTTGCAGAAACTTTTTGATTTTAAATAGGGAGAAGAAGAGAAATTGCCTGAGTCATGGACAATGTTTTGTGCCTTGATTCATGCACATCCTGGACGTCCATTACCTAAAAATGAGCTTCTTGATATTTATTATAATGGACTAACTGATGATTCTAGGACATACCTAGATAGCTTTGCTGATTGTGTTTTCGGAAAAGAACTCCTACATATCCTGAAGAATTAATGGCTAAAATAAGCAAGAACTATGATGATTGGACTTCAACTGAGCTAACTACACCTAAGCCTATTACTCCTGAACCAGTTGTGCCTAAACCAGTTCCAACACCAAAACCAAAGAAGTGGGGAATGATTGCATTAAATGATGAAGTGATGAAAGAAGCTAAGAAATGTCTTAAGGAGAAAGGTATTAGAGCTGAATATGTGAAGAATCTACCTCCTATAGAAGAATTATGTAAGCCAATTCCCCACTCATCTACTATTGAGGTACACTCTCTCCACTTTGATGGAGGTGATATTCCCTATGGTAAGCCTCCTGATCAATCTTAGAGGAACTTGACACATTTATTGTTAAACAAGTTAATTTTAATACACAAGTTCAAAATCATTTATTGGAAAACTCTAGAGCTATTAATGAGTTGAAAGATATTGTGGAAATAACTGCTAATGATATTAAAATGCTTTGTAAACACTTGCAAATAGTTCAAACCCAAATTGATCAACTTGCTAAGGTACAAAAGGATATGCTAGTTAATGCCTCACGAGATAAACATGCTTATGGAATTAGAACTAGGAGTGGTATAGCTACTCAAGATTCTTTATATCCTGAAGGACACCCTAAAAGAATTGAGCAGGATTCTCAATAAGGTGAAAGTAGTGGTAGTCCTTGTAAGAGAAATAAAAAGAAACATAAAATAGTTGAGGAACCACTTGAACCTGCTGTAGATCCTAATACTATATCTGTCTCTAATGCTAAAACTGAGAGTGGTAATGATAAAAATGATGCTCCTGATATGGAGGAAGTTGATGAAGAACCTGATAAGCACATTAAGAATACTAGGTACACTAAGGAAGATTTTATTGCTAATAAACATGGTAGTGAGAGAGAACCTTGGGTGCAGAAACCTATGCCTTTTCCAAATAAGAAACACAAGTCAAAGGAGGAAGAACACTACAAAAAGTTTTGTGAGTGGATGAAACCTTTATTTTTGCAAATTCCTTTGACTAATGCTATTAAGTTTCCTCCTTATTCAAAGTATATGAAGGATATTGTCTCTAATAAAAGGAAGATTCCTAATGAGGAAATTTCTACTTTGCTTGCTAATTATTCCTTCAATGGTAAGGTTCCAAAGAAACTTGGTGATTCAGGTACACCAACTATTCCTTGCTCTCTTAAGAACAATTATGTTAGAACTGCTTTATGTGATTTGGGAGCCGGAGTTAGTGTTATGCCTTTTTCCCTCTACAAGAGACTCCAGCTAGAAAAGTTGATACCAACTGATATATCTTTGCAAATGGCTGATAAGTCAACTACTATTAATGTTGGTATATGTGAGGATGTTCCTATTCAGGTGGCTCATAATTGCTTTGTTTTAACTAATTTTGTTCTGCTTGAAATGCCTGAAGATGATAATATGTCTATTATTCTCGGGAGACCTTTTCTTTATACTGCAGGTGTTGTCATCAACTATAATCAAGGAAAAGTAACATTTAATATTAATGACAAAGAGCATACTGTTTGTTTCCCCAAGAAGGTTGCTAAGAGCTATTGTCTAAACTCCATTGAAAATATTGAGAGCATCAAGGTTGGAGAAATATATTGTCCCATTCCACAAGAAAGTTTTGAAACTGTTATGATTGGAACCATTACTATCAAGTTTGAGGTTACATAATCACTTTGTGGAATGCAAAGTTTTGTTTCATATAAGATTGTTTTGGTAACAAGACCTGATCAACCTTGTTAACAAAAGGATTTTAATGAACAAAACAATGTTTTCACTGTGGTTATACTTGCTCACTTTTACTTTTCTCCTTCCTAGTCTTTGCCTTTTCTCTTGTTAGATTTGGTTTTGCTAGTTGTTTGCTTGTTAGAGTGTCTCAGAACTTATGTAGTTTTGGTTTTATTTTGCTTTTACTTCTTCTAAAAAATCTTTTCTGCGAGAAAATCAATTTTCATACCCTGAAAATTGGCCAAAAATAAAGTTTCCCGAAAAATTTCATTAAATTCATATTAAATTTTTCCTCGAAAAAAGGGGCAAAGGGACACCTAGAGTGGCAAAGGGGCCCCCCAGGCCAGCACACCCTCTGGTGCCACGGCCAGCCCCAGGGGCGCGCCTGGCATGGGTGGGACCCACCTAAGGCCCTCCAAGTAGTCTCCTCCTAGCCACCTTCTCTCTCTCTCCCAAAAAACACCGGAAAACTTTATCAAGCTCGATTTCTTGTTGTTCTTGCTCCCGGTTTTCGATCTCCTTGCTTAGCCCATGTTTGCTGCTGATTTTTGGAGGGATTGCTCCTTGGTATGTGCCTCCTCCACTTGTCCAATTAGATTTGTGATTGGTAGATTGTATCTTGAGTATTTTGCTGCTATAGGTGTCAGGTTGTGTGAGCTTGCATGCTTGTTCTATGCTTAGATATTTCATTTTGATGCATGTGTAGCCCTATAGCAAGTTCCTATAGTAGTTTCTCATCATTTACCAACTTGGAAATCACTTGGTTTGATTTTTTTCTAATTTTTTTAGAAAGGAACATGAGTGCATACCCACTGAATCAATATGATTTGATGGTACCTGAGCCAATGAAAGTCCATCGTGAGGAAGGATTCTTCCCTTCCATTTATCCATGCCCTGAATTTATAAGAGCCGCGGGAATCTTCTAGGACTTCCAAACTATGATTACTAATGCAGGGTTGGAACACTTTGTTGTAGAAGAACCATCTCAGTATGTTAAGCTAGACATCGCTGTGGTGTAGGACTTCGGTTTACTTGGTCCTCGTCTAATCCCATGGTCCATTATAAAATCTACAATCTAGCTGTCAACCTGCCTTTTGCTGATTTCTGCACAGCTATTAGAGTGCCTCATTCGGGATCTTGTGAGAAGATCAAGGAGAGGCCTAAGTCACTTATGGATTTATATGCTGAAATTTGCCAAGGTTTTGACTTCTCGAAGGAATGTGGTAAAATTCGGAACATTCAGTTCCCATCCATTAGATATTTTGCCTATTTCATTACCAAGTGCGTTCTTGCTAGAAAGATTGCTAGAAAGTTATCTTATTTTGATCTAGCTTTTATCTCAGCTGCTTTGAATAGGGATAGATCTTATAACCTAGGTGCTTTGATAGCTTACTGGCTTACCACTAACCGTGAGAAGGGTGGAATTTGTGGAGGTCTCATTGCCTCTAGGTTGCTAGCTTTCCATGGTTTAGAGCCTCACCATTCAAATTATCGGTTCCCCATAGAGAGGCTTGATCTTGATTCCATGGTTCAGCATAACTTTTTTTCTTCTTGGGCGACGGTGAGAAGTTTACCGTATGAATTTTCCTTTGTCAAACATGGTTGGAGAGCGGGTAGGAGTGAGAAATTAGTCTATTTTCCTGCACCAGCTTTGTTTAATTTTGATAATAGGCAAGGATGGTCGCTCACAGAGGAGGAGTTTGACACTTACATGGCGGAGCTCTCCCAGCAAGAGGAGAATGTTGGAGAGGATGCCGAAGATGATTCGGTTTAGCCCTCCAACATGGGTGAGTCTTTATACCAGAAACCCTCCTATGATTGGGGCACGTCTTCTTCTTCATCGCAAGCGGCTGACTATGATCATTCCTATGATGACCCACCAGCTTGGGTTTACTACCCGCGCTATTGAGCCCCACTTAGGCCAAAAGACTAATCTTGGGGGAGGTATACCGACATCACACTCATCTATATATCATATTTCGTCGGTTCTTTGTATATCCATTGTTTCGCTTTCTTTTTGGTTTTTGTTTCTGCTTTCTCAAAACACGAAAATACCAAATATATTTTCGTTGTTTCTCTTGTTTTGTTTCTTTGTTTTCTAGCTTTGGTTTGCCTTAAAGAAAATCCAAAAATATTTTTTGCTTTGTTTGTTTTTTCTTTGTTTGCCTGTTTTTAAAAATCAAAAACACCAAAAATATTTGCTGTTCTTCTTGGTTTTGTGAGTTCTTTGCGGGGTTCAGCCGTCCTCAGTAGAGCTTGGTTTCATGTTATTATTCAAGCCACACAAGTGAAGGGCAATAATGAAGATTAAGACAACTTGAGCTGTGGTAAGAGGCTGATAACGAACTCTATTTGTTTTCATTTTTGTACATATACTCATCATTGTGAGCATGCTTAGTCGGTTCATGTAAGGTGTATGCTGTTTATGGATGGTTAGTAGTTCTTGCTTTCTTGTGATTATATCCATCTTGCTAATAGTTTGTAGCATGTCATACGAGTGTTTGCTTGCATTATTCTATTCATAACTTGGTATGATATTGTGGTATCCTCCTCTGAATGTTTCATGTCAATCGACTTGGCACATGCTCACGCATGCATATGACTAAACAATAGTCAGTAAGCCTCGGTGATTTATTTTTCCTCAGAGTTCTTGTATCATTTTCATGCCGTAATTAGTCATGTTTTGTTGCAAGCATGATTATGACAGTTATTGCTCTCTCGTTTGTCGCTCCCTCTCTATTGCTAGCCTTCACTTGCACTGAGTATGAGCTCTACTTGTGCATCCAACTCCCAAAAACCAATATTGCCAACAGTGTCCATCATACCTACCTACTAGCATCATTTGCTATTCCGTGCATATTTATCGTGCCTTGTTTTCTTCCAAATAAAATGTTTGCTTGTTTTGAGAAAGTTAGTTAGTAAATATCTCACGAACTTGATGGCATACTTTATTCCTTGCACTTAATAAACCTGAACCATTGTGACTGTCCATGAAAGTTATATGCTTGCAAACTATAGGCTAGGAGTTAGCAGAACCATATTATCACAGGGAACGCTTTCAACACTTATGGATACATATCCAGTTGATATCATGCTCTTTTGTTTACGGATGTCGTAGGTGTGAAATAAAAGGGGAGCTTGTGAGTTCATGGAGTTATATGTATGTGTTAAAGAAACGCCTAGGCCGCTAGCCTAAGCCATGCCTAATCATGGTGGAAACTTGCAGCATAACCATAATGAGCAATCTATGAAGCATATAGAATAAAAACCTATGCAAATAGCAAATAAAAAGATCACTGAGATGCTCATTGTCTGCTTACCTTGTCATTTTGATTATGGGATAGCTCCTGTATCATGTGAAAGGGGTACCTCGTTGGCGGTTCTTTATGATATGCATGTATTTACAATGACAAGAACATACAGGTAACTAAATTTGAGTAGCATGAGGAGCGGCCCTCGTACTCAAGGGACATGGGATTTCCAGTTTATGGTCTGTCAAGCATATAACTCATATTTGACCTCACTTTCACCATTAACCATATAAATATGCCTATGATAGGGGCAATGAGAGCCCAAGCTAATGATTACCTTACTTTTAGTATTTGGAAGCTTTTCAAACCTTTCAAAACCTTTTCACCTCCTTGTTGAGTCACCACTTATTCTATGAGCACCTTCTTGAGAGCATAGTTGACATTCTTGTGTTTGTCTCAAAACTTGGTTACTTATGTCATGACTTTGATGCATGTACCTCTGATATCTTTACTTCTAGTCTTCACTTGAAGTTCAGAGGTGCCTTGGCATTTATATAGTGCTCTAAAAACAAAGGAAAGCGAGATACCACTCTATCATACCTTCTTATGAGCATTGCAATGTTGCTTATGATTATGTTTCATGCTACTTATTATTACTGAGTTGGTTTCACTTCATAGCTTGCAATGACTATTGAGTAGACTTAGTTGCATACTTCTTATTATGAATGGTTTAAGTATCTACTCCTGTGCTGAGAATATATACATCATATGAAGCAAATGTGTTCGTGAAAATACTTTTATCGCACTCAGTTTTCAACTGAATTGCTTGAGGACAAGCAATAAGCTAAGCTTGGGCGGAGTTGATACGTCCAAAACGTATCTACTTTCCCGAACACTTTTTCTATTGTTTCTCCTCTAAACTTGTGTGATTTGGATACAACTAACACGGACTGACGCTATTTTCAGCAGAATTACCTTGGTGTCTAGTTTTTGTGCAGAAAATCAACTATTAGGAAAAATCCCGAAAGATATGCCAAAAATCTTATTTCACCAGAAGACTCACGGAGCCAGAGTACGAGACGGAGGGGAGGCCTAAGGAGAGCACACCCCCTACCGCGCGGGTGGGCCCAGGACGCGCCTGAAGGGGGTGTGGCTGCCCCAGGCAACCCCTCGGCGTCCCTCCTCTCCTATAAGATGCCTCTTGACCTAAAAACCGAGTGGGGGGGGGGGGGGGGTTGACGTTTTTTCAGAAAGAGTTCTGCTGCGCCGCCACCACCAGAAACCGCGATTCGGAACCAGAAACTCTGTTCTGGCACCCTGTCGGGACGGAGAATTTGCAGAGGATCAGTGCCACCATCATCACTGACGCCTCTCCATTAACCATCCATGTTTCCCCCATTCATGAGTGAGTAATCCCCCGCTGTAGGCTATGGGGATGGTAGGATTGGATGAGTTCTATCATGTAATCGAATAAGATTGTTAGGGCATGGTGCCTATTATCTCTATTAGTGCTATTTGACTTTGTTGCAACTTGTTGTGCTTAATGCTTGTCACTAGGGCCCGAGTGTCATGATCTCAGATTTGAACTTATTATTGAATCATTATGATAGTATTGTTTGTGATCTTATATGCAAGTTGTGTACACATATCATTGTCCGGATCCAATGGCCCCGAAGTGACAGAAATTGGGACAACCTGAGGGGATGCCTCTGATGTGAGGATCACATGTGTTCACAGAGTGTTAATGCTTTGCTCCGGTGCTCTAGTAAAAGGCGCACCTTAATTGCCAGTAGTTCCTTTGAGGCCCCGCTGCAACAGGCTGGCAGGACAAAAGATGTTGTGCAAGTTCTTATTGCGAGCATGCATGACTATATATGGAGCACATGCCTATGATTGTTTAGTACTTGGATGCTTATTCTTATTTATCTGCAATTGCCCTAGATCTTGAAGTTACATGTTTAGACTCGTCCATGCAACTCCCGTCCATCCATCCCTATGCCTACCGCGCTCATATCCTACTGTTTGCTACTACTGTTACTATTACTCTTGTTTTGCTGCTGCTGCTTTGCTGTTGCTACTACCAAACTATTGCTACTGATAAACTTCTGTGAGCAAGAACTATTTCCAGGTGCACCTGAATTAACAACTCAGTTGTTAAGGCTTGCAAGTATTCTTTGGATCCCCTTGTGTCGAATCAATAAATTATGTAATACTACCCTCGAAGACTGTTGCGATCCCCTATACTTGTGGGTCATCAGATCTCCCAATCATGTGAGAGGAACACATAACCTAGAAATTGGGGAATGCCAATCCTGCGAGCAACTCGACGACGAACGACAAACCTCACGCCGGGATAGATATGCAAAAGATCGATAACCCTCGACAATTCGAGGACCTTCGCGCGCACGATTACTCTTGACAATTCAAGAACTCCATTGTCTTTATTTATGGATAATTGGACAAACGTCTGAGACGCCATCACACACGCTGATCCCAGAGAAACGGTGATAGTATGAACAGAGATGTCCCAAAACGACATCTAAACTAACTGGACTCTAAACAGGATACATCCGGTTCGGACTGGTCTGAACACGTCCGTACACTCCGGTAGACACGGGCCAGACTATCCGAGGCAGCCGGATATTCTAGGGTGATTTGGCCGGATACTCCGGGATTGGTCCCTCATCATCCTCCCCTTCTTCAAAAGGCGTTGTCCTCAACACTAGAGGATAGTCTCCAGAATGTGGCGTCGGATCAGCAATATCGTCACTCTCCATCTTCAAGCTTCGCCAGTCTTCCACACCTCATCCTCCTGCTCGACTAGCTGTCTTCAAGTCTTGCTCGCATTCCACGCCTCATCCTACCTCTCAGCTTGCTTGAATTGATTCTGTCCTTTTCGCTCTTTGACCTTCGACACCATGAACTTGACTGAGACACAAGTATCCTCCAACTGTAACTGACAGTATACCATGCATATCACTCACAACGGACAGTATGCCATGGATCCAAATAAGCTAAATACATGGTATGCACTCGACTCGAACAAGTGTCCGTAGATTATTTGACGATAGTCGTAGACTGTTTCACGAACTGGCAGGAAAAATGGGGCGACTTTTCTGAAATTTTAATGCAACCCAAGCACATCACCCCAAAACAAACAGAACAAACTTGTGCATGCTAATGATCTAAATGAGGAAAGTCTGCCTCTTGAAAATGAAAGCCAATGTGTTTTTTGTTCTCTATATGTGTCGCTCAAAAACTCCGCCATCATACAGATGTCATATAAATGCAGCAAACAAGACGAGTCCAATCTATACGGCAACCCTTCTTTTTTTCTAGAAAATGAAAAAAACGATCCGGCCTTTTTCTTTTTGTTGGTACGGTGTGTACAAAACTGATCTGATTGGTGAGATTTTTTTCTCCAAAGCGTCTTGACCAATTTAGTCAGCGACCCAAACTAACTGCTCGGAAATCAGTCGATCTAGGCAAGGAAATCCCCACGAACTAATTCATCTCTCAGAGTATGTGCAGCGTGGGGAAAATGTAGGTGTCTAAGGTTCTTAGAGTTGAGTCTAAACGGTGGACAGAGTGAGTCGTCTAGGAAGAAAAATCTAAGAGTTAAGTCTACTACTAGTATCACCTCTAAGGGAATAGAAAGATGTAGCGGCCCACTCACCGGTCTCATAGCAACCTAACACAAGCAGCGTACTTGTGAGTAGAAAAATATTTTTTCTCAAAAACCATGGGTCAGCTAACGGCTACAGCAATTTTTCTGCTAGCCATCTGATCGCACTGATCAGCTTTTATGGTAGACTCGGTGTCTAAACGGTGCACATGCCCTTAATTTCCTTTCTTGTATGAAATCTGCCGACACAGAACCTACCAAAATTTTATCCCGATCTGATCGGCCCCTTCCTCCAAAGCTAACCGACTTAATTTCTCCCTTGGTAGCAATCCAAGCAAACGGATCTAATCGTCGTTTTTAGGGGTGGGCAAATCCAGTTTCATTGGTTTAACCGGTTTGGATCAGTTTAATTTTTATAGACTTTCCGATTGAGATTGTAAAGAAAAATGAACTAGCTATTCCCAAGCGGGTTTACACGGTTTAGCGGGTGTGAGTTTTTGCCCACCCCTAATCTACCTTGCACTAGGAAATCCTCGCGATACAGAAGTTGGAATTGAAGTCCACGAACAATACGATCCAATGTATACACACCTCTTGGCATAGTCTGATCCATACTTCATGCAACACGCACCAATCCAATTTCAACGAACACTTCACGCTTAGACTCCTCGTTGTAATCGTAACCACCAACCAATCGATGAACAGATGAAACACCAACCTGACAACAACCAGCGCGCCTCTAGATTCTCGACGCTTGGCCGATCAAAAATCAGCACGACGACCATTCGCAGAAAAAAAAAAATTAGCATGATGACACCACCCGCACCATGATCAACTTGGCACTGTGATATCAAGATAAGTTTGGTCCGATCTTTTATGATACATCCAATAAATTTGATAGATCTTCCAATCACGTGACCAGAACATATAATATAAAGATTGGGAACGCTAATCTTGCGAACAACTCGACGACGAACGACGAACCTCACGCCGGATAGACACGCCAAAACTCGATAACCCTCGACAATTCGAGGACCTTCGCGCACAATTACTCTTCACAATTGAAAAAATCTCTTGTATTTATTTATGGATAACTGGACTAACGTTCGAGACGCCATCACACACGCCGATCCCTAGGGATGTAAACGAATTGGATCGGATTGGATATTGCTATTACCATATCTTTTATCATATTTTTTGGCGGATTCAAATCGGAGAGGTTAATAGCTGTAAGCGGATTCGAATGCGGATTATATCGGATTGCGTATGTGCAACGGATTTGGAGCGGACTCGGAGTGGATTCGGAAGAGGATAATTGAACAAATACAGGTAGAAAAATAAAAAAATTATTTAGTTTATACAAAAGAAATAACAAGAAAAGCGTGCAACAATAGATAGCAGTAGTATAAAAGTGCATGATAGGTAATAGCATAGTATAACATGCATATGTAGCATGCATGGCTAGCCGATACACTAACTAGATTGTCTTGATATTGGGGTTGTGCTAAATTTATCGGATTATCCGATTTGAGTACCTCGGATAATCCGTATAAAATGTCGGATTATCCTTATCTGTCGGATATCATCAATACCATATCCGATGGATATCCGCTCGACAAATATCCGCATCCGCATCCATATCCATTGAATATCTAAAAATGCATACCATATCCTCAAAAACGAACACGGATGAAGAGCGGAAATTATCGATACCATTTACATCCCTACAGGTTCCATAGGAACGATGATAATATGAACTTCAAGTTATACATTATTCTGAATAAACTCAAAGGTACTCTAAACCCTAGACCGGCCAGCTCCTTATATGTGGGCTGGGGCGGCCAGACTCGACCTAGTCGGTTGGACAGCCCCAAAAGGACATATAAACTAACTGGACTCTACGATACATCCGGTTCGGACTGGTCCGAACACGGCCGGACACTCCGTTCGACACAGGCTAGACTATCCGGAGCAGCCGAATATTCTGGGGTGATTTGGCCGGATACTCCGGGCTTGGTCCCTCACCAAAGACACTAAAGGAGACCGCTGCCACTGCTGCCTAGGCCTATGAAGAGCGCGAGCGACAGGCTCGTGGGGTGTTGGAGGCTTAGCGCAAGTCCTTCTCCTCCCTTGTGGAGCAGGGCGCCACTGTCCTTCCACTCCTAGGGGTTAAGGGCTTCGTCACACCGGAGGTCCATGTCGGCGATGTGGTCAAGTTGTCCCTCAAGCTTGTACGCAGGGTCCTGAATCCCTTAGGTGCGGCGGTGTAGGGCCTGGAAGACTTCATCACCTCGGAGTGCTAGGCGATGTTGACTATTGTAGGAAGGGCCCGCTTCACCAACCTCATGCAGCTGTCTCCTGACCTCGACTATTCTTAGGCTATGTGGAGAGCGGAGTCCATGTAGGCTCTAGAGGCAAGTGTCGCCCCTCTCGTCGACCTGTTGATAAAGGCATTTCCGTGCAAGGTGGATGGTGAGGAGGCTGAGCTGATAATTCGAGCGACTCCACCGCTGAAGAAGAAGGACTCGATGGGGCGACCTCCGATGGTTCCGCTGGGGCGGTCTGATCCTTGTCCATGTAACATCCGTGGGGCGATTTGAGACCTGCTGTTTTGCTGTTAGGACTTGTAAGGGTATCTTGCCCCTAATAGAGCCTTAACTGCATGTTCTTGCTTTACTTTTTTGGTCCTTCGAGGGAGTGGCCATGCGTTAGCCTATCGACCCCTCGAGGAGGTGGTATTAGACCTTCACATTGCTCGGGCTGCTTGAGGAGGGTTTTCTCGTGAGTTTCCTTGCTTGCCTCTCAATGAGACGGTCGCGAGGCTTGTACTTGTCCCGTAGGTCCCTTGGGAAGGTGGCCGTAGGCTCTGTATGTTCAATTTTGTCCCATAAGTCCCTCGATGAGGTGACCGTAGGACGCGTACTTTCCATGTATAGTCCCTCGGAGAGGTAACCGTAGGTTCCGCAAGGTGTATGCTTTCCTTTCCTGTGCCATGTGAGTATTATCAAGCACCGGGAACCGTGGGTGAGGTGACTTATCGCTGGAGCTAGTCCGCAAGTTCAGATCTCGATATTTAGGCCTAGTGTTGACTGATGGTGAGTCCGGTGATAGACACAGTGCCTAGCCCCCGCTCAAGAGGTGCACGAAAGGGAGACGCACCATAGAATAAGCGAAGATGCAAACGAGAAAACCATCAGAAGAACATCAGAAAACGGAAAATCATTCTTGAATTTTCACATGGTCCGAGCGAAAGCTGGTTTGTTACCGCCGCTGCCGTGAGAGGAGATCACGGGTAGAACTTGCGAAGGTGATGTATGTTCCAGGCGTTGGGGATCGGGAATCCTTCCTTCATTTCTAGCCGGACCGCACCTAGTCTCATGACGTGCACAAACCGGAAGGGGCTATCCCACATCAGGGAGAGCTTGTGTAGACCCTCGCGAGAGAGGACCCACCGAAGGATGAGGTCCCCAACCTCCAGGGTGTGTGCCCGTATGTTGCGGCAATGGTACCGGCATAGTGCCTGCTGGCACCTGGCACACCTGTTTGTTGACCTTGTGGTGACTTCTTCGATGAGAGTGGAATCATCCTAACACAGTTCCTATTGCACTGACTCATTGAAGGCGAGCACCCGCGGGGCGCCATGCTTGAGTTCAGCAGGGATGATAGCCTCAACACGGTAAACGAGGAAGGAAGGGGTATCACCCATTGGTTTGGTTGCGGTGGTGTGGATGGACCATAGTACTCTGGGAGCGCATCAATCCATCCCCATCCGCAATCCTTGAGCTTGCAGCGGAAACTCTTTGTCTTGAGTCCCTTCAGCACCTCCACATTTTCTAGCTCTTCCTGCCCGTTGCTTCAAGGGTGGGTGACGGATGCATAGTAGATCTTGGTGCCGATGCTCTCGTAGTAGGATCTGAACATCCCACTAGTGAACCGGCTGCCATTATCTGTGATGATGCGGTTGGGTACGCCGAACCGACATACCAGGCCTTGCACGGATTTCATCACCGATCGCACCGGGATGGTCCTGACCGGCTCCACCTCTGCCCATTTGGTGAAATTGCGCTCGAGGGAAAGGCCCCAAGATGTCTAGCCCCCAGACCACGAAGGGCCATGAGAGCGGTATGGTTTGTAGCTATTTAGCCAGCTGGTGTATTTGCTTGGTGTGGAATTGGCATGCCTGGCACGACCTTACCAGCTCTATGGCATCAGTGAGAGAAGTGAGACAGTAGAAGATACTATGGAAGGCCTTCCCTGTGAGGGTACGTGCTAAGGCATGGTGTACGCATTCCCTAGCGTGCATGCCGGTCAACAACTCATGCCCCTCGTCGTCAGAAATTTATCGGAGGGCGACGTCGTTGGGAAAGCGGAAGTAGAGGTACCTGTCCACCATGCAGTACTTCTTTGCATGGAGGACTAGGCTCTCCGCCATGTATTTGTCGTCGGGGAGGATGCCATCTTGCAGGTAGCTCTTGAGCTCGATGGTCTAGTCCGACTCCTAGGAGGTGGCTGCCAGGACCAGCCTACTACACAAGGGTGGCCCATAACTAGTGGCGCTTGATGAGGGTGGGGGTGGTAGCTCCTCGGGGTGGGCCTTTTCTCCACTTGGCGAGGCTACCAAGGGCTCGAACAACCTTTATTCAAAGACCCCTGGCTGTTGGGGCTCCCGCCTGGATGCACGCTTGGTAATCTCATCGGCCTCGTGGTTATCTCCCATAGGGATGTGGAGCAGCTCCATGCTGAGGAAGTGTTTCTCGAGTCTCAGCACCTCCTCGAGATATGCCTCCATGTGCTCGTCCTTGGGGCTGTAACTTTTGTTGGAGAAGTTGAACAAGAGAAGAGAGTCTGCTAGACTGTGATGCGCTTGATGCCGAGGGAAATTGATACCTTGAGGCCAGCGATAAGACCCTCGTATTCGGCGATGTTGTTGGAGCTATTGACTTCGTCCCTAAAGCACAGTTTCTTGATGTAGAAGTGCTTCTTGCCAGTTGGGGATGTGATCATGGCGGCTTCCCCTACTCTATCACCGTTGAACGCTCCATCGAAGTTCAAGATCCAGTGTCGTGGGGCTAGTTTCCCGGGTAGCTGGGTCATTTCCTCCCGATCCTTGCTTCCCTTGGGCCGGTCCATTCTGTCATGAACTCCGCCAGGGCTCTCCCACTGATGGTGAGTGTGGTGTCAAATGTTAGCTCGAAGGGTTATAGCTCGATGTCCCACTAGGCCATGTGTCCCATGAGGTTGGCGTTGCGCATGATCATCTATAGAGAAAACTTGGTGACCACCCTGATGGGGTGACCCTGGAAGTAGGGGCACAGCTTCCGAGATGCTACTAGGAGCATGTAGAGGAACTTTTGCTGCATGGGGTACCGCTCATGAGCATCCCTAAGCACTATTCTTCCAAAGTAGACTGGGCGCTACACAAGCTCGATTGTTTTGGTCGTGGCTGCGCTGGCGACCTCACTACTAGCTTCCTCATATGGGCCACTGTCTCCCACCTGCTGCATTCCCCGAGCCCTTCAGAGGGTTGGTGGCCCATGGTTTCCTTTTCTTCTCCACCAGCTCTTCGCGCTCGGCGACTAGAACGACGCTCGTGTTGGGAATATGCCCTAGAGGCAATCATGAATGATGATATTTCCCATTGTATTCATAAAGTTATTAAGTAGTCCTTGTATGAACATCTGATGTGTATCATTGAATATGTGATTCGGTTGTGGAACTATGCATTCATGTTGTTTATACTAAATATCCTTGGTCATTGAGGTTGTGCTGGACACACAACTTAGACCAATGTGAAAGTTGGCTTGATGACTCGGTTCCACTTGTCATGGGCATGGAGATGCTATTCCAACTTACACAGATTCGGCTAAAGAGTTTAGCGAGTCGGATTGACCCATATTGAGGTACAACGAACTAGTTGTCATTTGTATATCTCAATCAATGTAATCCTTAGACCTGAGGTTGTTGCATAGTCCGAGTTGAGGATCACCGACTTAGGTTCTGTCAAACGCTGATCCGTGACTGGGCAGTTATAAAGGCAGGGTTCTGGTCGACTGAGAATCAAGCTGCGTGATGTGAATAACCAAGATGGGATTTTGCCCCTCCACTCGGAGAGATATTCTCTGGGCCCTCTCGTGAGATATGATTCGGAAAGCATGGCCATGCACGACTCGGTTAAGTGTTAACCGAGGCGATCGGCTAAGAGTTAGTCGGGTGAATCACTTATCTCGGATCGAGAAGAGAGTCGGACTATTTAAGGGATGACATATATTCGCCTATAGTCTGACAAGGTATATCGTGAGGCAAAAGGGACTCAGACGTAAGTCGCATTGGAAAGGCAAGTCGTCATGACTCTTTGGTACTTGGGAATCTGCATGTTCTGCTAGGAGCCGATGCCGATTGATCGATTGTGAGTCGGACTCTAATCGTGTCCAAGTAACCATGAGCCTGCGGGGTCACACACTTAAGAGCGGGAGCAAGTTCGGATTGGATCCGAATCTGTAATCTGGTTGGGTTGGACCTAAACCAGATTAGGACTGAGTTAGTGAGTTGGACTCACGGTGACTAGTGTTATATGGGCTTTAGTGAATGGGTCGCGTGAGCAGAGCCCACGTTCACTCCCTATATATAGTGGAGCACAGTAACCCAGAAAGGTTAATCGTTCTTCGGTTAGGTCATTCCATGTGTTGGAAACCCTAGCTCCACAGCAGTCCAGCCGCCGTAACGAACCTAGCAGTTCGCCGCCGGCGCTCCTCCTTGTACGTGTGGATACCAGCAGAGGTGTTGTGCGATCAGCACCAGGACGATCGGATCGTGAGGACTGCACTGCATCAACTGACGCGCTTCATCAGTAATCCGCAACCGCGCGTCTAGTGGTAAACCTCGTGGCCTTCTACCTCAGCTAGATCTTGGGATCACCGCGTTAGAGGAAAAAGTTTTGTTTTATCTCTGCGTGGCCCAACAGTGGTATCAGAGCGATAGCTTCTGGTTTTAGGCTTGAGATCACGCATATGTGATATGCGGTAGGATGTAGATGAGATCTATGTGCTGTTTGGTGGTCGATCTATGAGATAGATCGGTTTTGTACGAGGTTGATTGGATCAACTGTACTCGGGGAATGGTAGATCTGATTTCCGTGATCATACTGCTGAGGTCGTGGAACGACATACCCCTACCGGTCGGCTTCCGCCATCGGGGTAGACTGTGACACGTAAATCCAGAACCGGTGATCGAAGATCAAAGAGTTTGATCGAATCGGAACGATGGTCGGAATCCATGTTCGGATCGTAGATGAGATCTACGTTTTCGGAAAAATCGTCGGGCGCTGCCCGCACCCGCGAGGGGCGCTGCCCCTTCGATCCCCGCCCTGTCGTAGCGCCTTAGATGTCGTTGCGAGTTTCACAACGCCGGTAGATATTGTATCTATGCATAACTTGTTTTTGCAGGAAGTTGTAAATGGTATGGTTCATGTGCATGTGATGTATGTGTGTAATCCATACGTGATCTGCGAATCACGGTTTTTGTCAGCCGGCTGGAGCCTAGGTGCTGTCTTTTTATTATATAACGACCTGCGTGTCGGATTCTCTATGTAATTTACTTTACTAAGCTAGTGTAGCTGTTTGGAGAACCCGGAAGGCATGCAAGGCGTTGTACATGTCGGCGACATGGAGTAAGGCGGCAAGTGACAAGAGTTGGCACGAGTCGAATTACAGGCTTTGTGGAGATGGAGATCGCCATGAAGAGAGCCATACCATTTCACATTATAATTGCTTTATTTTGTGTTATTGTTATGTCTCTGTTTTACCTCTATTAGATAGTCGGTAAAATTTAATCCCTCAAAGAAGGTCTAGTCGGTTTTCCCGCCAGTGTTTGCACCATCACAAGTCGGACATTTTTGGTAGTGGGCTCATAAAATTGAGGTGCTGCCAATTCTTTCCGACTAGGTGGGTTCGAGTCGGACTCTTACTGCAGAAACACTCGGTAAGCTAGACGGGTCTATCACAACGGTTGTGGGACTCGGGAAAAGGTCGGATGGGAGCCGGGGCATGTGATGCCACCCGTCCAACAGGAGTCGCATAAGATGCGATTGACAAGGAGTTGTCTACCTAGATCACTTGGCGGCTAGCGGTGATGCTAAAGCTCACTAGCCGACTTGCTTATTTAGGATCCTGAATCACTAAGTAACCATCGGAGGGGTGTTGGTTCTAGTGGGAGCATAAAATATTAAAATGTTTAATATGGTTGCTCTTTTATGAATACATGTCTTAAGTGTTTTTGCATATTTTCTGTTGTAGATCATGGCACCAAGTAGCAGTCACTCTCAGATATCCGGTTTTGCGTTGAGAACCATTCTTGAGAAAGATAAACTGAACGACACTAATTTTACCAACTGGTATCGAAATTTGAGAATTGTTCTCAAACAAGAAAAGAAGGACCATGTCCTAGACAACCCACTTCCAGATGAGCCGAATGAGAATGCGACTGTCGCAGCCACCAATGCCTACCGTCGGGCTAAGGATGAGTCCATGGATATTAGCTGTCTTATGCTTGCTCACATGGAACCGGACTTGCAAAAGCAGTTCGAGCATGTTGAGGCCTACGATATGATCGAAAGCCTCAAAAGTATGTTCCAGGCTTAGGCGAAGACTGAGAGGTATCAAGTCTCTCAGGCTCTGCTGAGTTGCAAGCTTAAGGATGGTGATCCACTGAGTCCGCATGTGATCAAAATGGTTGGTTACGTGCAGTCTCTGGAGAGGCTTGGCTACCCCATAAGCGAAGAGTTCGCTACGGATATAATTCTGAACTCTCTTCCTAGTGCATATGGGCAGTTCATTTCGAACTACCACATGCATGGTATGGATAAGAAGCTCACTGAATTGCATGGGATGCTCAAGCAGGCAGAGGCGGATCTCAAGAAGGGCACCAGTCAAGTGTTGATGGTGCAGAATAAGGCTAAGTTCAAGAAGAGTTCTTGGACTAAGAAGAAGGCTAAGTCAGGAGGAAAGCAGGCTCAGGACCCGGTCCCAAGCGCTTCCTCAGGGACTAAACCATCTCCTTCAGCCGGATCCACTTGCTTCTACTGCAAGGCGGATGGTCACTGGAAGAGGAACTGCAACAAGTACTTGGCTGACAAAGCCAAGAGTGGAGGTATGACTTCCGGCTCAGGTACACTTGTATGCAATGTTATAGACATATATCTTGCTGATGCACCTAATAGTTCTTGGGTATATGATACCGGATCAGTTATTCACATCTGCAACTCGTTGCAGGGACTGGTAAGAACTAGGAGCGTAGCAAGAGGAGAGGTTGATATTCGAGTCGGCAACAAAGCAAGAGTTGCTGCGTTGGAAGTCGGCACGATGCAACTTCATTTACCTTCCGGATTCATTATGGAACTAAATAATTGTTATTATGTTCCAGTGCTCAGTCGAAACATTATTTCTGCTTCATGTTTGATGAGGCAAGGCTATGAGTCGAATATCAAGAATAATGGTTGTTCTTTGTATTTGAATGATATGTTTCACGGCTTTGCACCCGTCCAGGACGGGTTATTTATTTTGAATCTTGATGGTGAGTCGGTTTATAACATAAATGTTAAAAGGTTGAAACCAAATGATCTGAATATGACTTACTTTTGGCACTGTCGGCTTGGTCATATAAGTTGGAAACGCATGAAGAAGCTCCATGATGATGGACTCCTAACTTTGTTCGACTTGGAGTCGTTCGAGACATGCGAATCTTGCCTACTCGGCAAAATGACCAAGACACCTTTTGCAAAGAGTTGCGAAAGGGCGTCCGACTTGTTGGGACTAGTACATAGTGATGTATGTGGACCAATGAGCACGACAGCCAGGGGTGGTTATGAGTACTTCATTACCTTCACTGATGATTTGAGTAGGTATGGATATATCTACTTGATGAAACATAAGTCGGAAGCCTTTGAAAAGTTCAAAGAATTCCAGAATGAAGCACAGAATCAACTCGGCAAGAAAATAAAGTTTCTTCGGTCGGACCGAGGAGGCGAGTACATGAGCCATGAGTTTGATGACCATCTGAAAAGTTGTGGAATAGTTCCTCAACTTACTCCGCCAGGAACGCCACAAAGGAATGGTGTTTCGGAAAGGCGGAATCGGACCTTGTTGGACATGGTACGATCAATGATGAGTCGGACAGATCTGCCTTTATCATTTTGGGGTTATTGTCTAGAAACAACGGCGTTCACACTAAACAGAGTACCATCAAAATCGGTAGAGAAGACACCGCATGAGATGTGGACAGGCAAAAAGCCGAGTTTGTCTTTTCTTAAGATTTGGGGTTGTGAAGCTTTTGTCAAGCGACTCCAGTCGGACAAGCTTACAGCCAAGTCGGATAAATGTATTTTCGTGGGGTATCCGAGGGAAACCTTGGGTTACTACTTCTACAACCGAGAAGACGGCAAAGTGTTTGTCGCTCGGAACGGTGTCTTCCTTGAGAAAGAGTTTCTCAGTCGGGGAGTAAGTGGGAGCACGGTGCAACTCGAAGAAATTCGAGAGGAATCGGCTAGTAGCGAGTCGGCAAAAACCTTGGAGGTCGAGCCAATCGTGGCAGCTGAGCCGATAGCCGCACCTGTACTACGAAGATCGGCAAGATTACGAAGTGTTCGTGATGTGTTACTGTTAGACAGTGATGAGCCGACAAATTATTCGGAAGCGATGGTGGGATCTGATTCCGAGTCATGGCTTGGAGCCATGAGATCCGAGATAAAGTCCATGGATGAAAATCAAGTTTGGAACTTGGTTGATCTGCCAGACGGTGCAAGACCCGTCGAGTGCAAATGGGTCTTTAAAAGGAAAACTGATATGGATGGAAATGTTTCCGTCTATAAAGCACGCCTTGTCGCGAAGGGGTTCCGACAAGTTCAAGGAGTTGATTACGACGAGACTTTCTCGCCCGTAGCGATGCTTAAATCAGTTCGGATCATGTTAGCTATAGCAGCCTATTTCGACTATGAGATATGGCAGATGGATGTCAAAACGGCTTTCCTTAACGGAAATTTAACCGAGGACGTGTATATGATACAGCCCGAGGGTTTTGTCGATCCGGCTAATGCTGACAAGGTATGCAAACTTCAGAAATCCATTTATAGGTTGAAGCAAGCATCTCGGAGTTGGAATATTCGTTTTGATGAGGTAGTCAAATCGTTTGGCTTCATCAAGAGTGATCATGATTCTTGTTTATACAAGAAGTTTAGTGGGAACAAAGTAAATTTTCTAATCTTATATGTGGATGACATATTACTGATTGGAAATGATGTCCAGATGTTGCAAGAAACCAAGGAATCATTGGAAAGGAGTTTCTCAATGAAAGACTTGGGTGAGGCAACATACATCCTCGGAATCCGGATCTATAGAGATAGATCAAGGAGGCTCATTGGATTGAGTCAGAGTACTTATTTGGACAAAGTGTTGAAGAAGTTCAACATGGAATCGTCTAAGAAAGGGTTCTTACCGATGTCCCATGGTGTAAAACTTAGCAAGACTCAGTGTCCTTCGACAACTGATGAGCGAAGTCGGATGAGTGCGATTCCATATGCTTCTGCAGTCGGATCCATCATGTACGCCATGATTTGTACTAGGCCGGATGTTTCCTATGCTCTAAGTGTTGTGAGCAGATACCAGGCTGATCCTGGAGAGATCCACTGGACAGCGGCTAAAAATATCCTAAAGTACTTGAGAAGGACTAAGGATATGTTCTTGGTTTATGGTGGTGAAGATGAACTCAGTGTAAAGGGTTACACGGATGCGAGTTATCTCACCGACTCCGATGATTCTCGCTCGCAATCCGGATACGTGTTAATTATGAACGGAGGTGCTGTGAGCTGGAAAAGTTCCAAGCAAGAGACTGTGTCTGCATCTACAACAGAGGCTGAGTATATTGCTGCCTCGGAGGCAGCAAAGGAAGCTGTTTGGATGAGGAATTTCCTCATGGATCTTGGTGTGGTTTAGGGCTCGTCCAATCCGTTGGACGTGTATTGTGACAACAATGGTGCTATTGCACAAGCCAAGGAACCTAGACAACACCAGAAGAACAAGCACATACTCATGCGGTACCACCTAATTCGCCAGTTCGTGGATAAGGGTGATATCAAGTTATGCAAGGTACACACGGATGCAAATATTGCGGATCCGTTGACAAAGCCGTTACCCCAGCCAAAGCATGAGGCGCACCTGAGAGCCATGGGCATTAGATGCTTAGACATGTGATGTCGAAAGATTGACTCTAGTGCAAGTGGGAGACTGTTGGGAATATGCCCTAGAGGCAATCATGAATGATGATATTTCCCATTGTATTCATAAAGTTATTAAGTAGTCCTTGTATGAACATCTGATGTGTATCATTGAATATGTGATTCGGTTGTGGAACTATGCATTCATGTTGTTTATACTAAATATCCTTGGTCATTGAGGTTGTGCTGGACACACAACTTAGACCAATGTGAAAGTTGGCTTGATGACTCGGTTCCACTTGTCATGGGCATGGAGATGCTATTCCAACTTACACAGATTCGGCTAAAGAGTTTAGCGAGTCGGATTGACCCATATTGAGGTACAACGAACTAGTTGTCATTTGTATATCTCAATCAATGTAATCCTTAGACCTGAGGTTGTTGCATAGTCCGAGTTGAGGATCACCGACTTAGGTTCTGTCAAACGCTGATCCGTGACTGGGCAGTTATAAAGGCAGGGTTCGGGTCGACTGAGAATCAAGCTGCGTGATGTGAATAACCAAGATGGGATTTTGCCCCTCCACTCGGAGAGATATTCTCTGGGCCCTCTCGTGAGATATGATTCGGAAAGCATGGCCATGCACGACTCGGTTAAGTGTTAACCGAGGCGATCGGCTAAGAGTTAGTCGGGTGAATCACTTATCTCGGATCGAGAAGAGAGTCGGACTATTTAAGGGATGACATATATTCGCCTATAGTCTGACAAGGTATATCGTGAGGCAAAAGGGACTCAGACGTAAGTCACATTGGAAAGGCAAGTCGTCATGACTCTTTGGTACTTGGGAATCGGCATGTTCTGCTAGGAGCCGATGCCGATTGATCGATTGTGAGTCGGACTCTAATCGTGTCCAAGTAACCATGAGCCTGCGGGGTCACACACTTAAGAGCGGGAGCAAGTTCGGATTGGATCCGAATCTGTAATCTGGTTGGGTTGGACCTAAACCAGATTAGGACTGAGTTAGTGAGTTGGACTCACGGTGACTAGTGTTATATGGGCTTTAGTGAATGGGTCGCGTGAGCAGAGCCCACGTTCACTCCCTATATATAGTGGAGCACAGTAACCCAGAAAGGTTAATCGTTCTTCGGTTAGGTCATTCCATGTGTTGGAAACCCTAGCTCCACAGCAGTCCAGCCGCCGTAACGAACCTAGCAGTTCGCCGCCGGCGCTCCTCCTTGTACGTGTGGATACCAGCAGAGGTGCTGTGCGATCAGCACCAGGACGATCGGATCGTGAGGACTGCACTGCATCAACTGACGCGCTTCATCAGTAATCCGCAACCGCGCGTCTAGTGGTAAACCTCGTGGCCTTCTACCTCAGCTAGATCTTGGGATCACCGCGTTAGAGGAAAAAGTTTTGTTTTATCTCTGCGTGGCCCAACAGCTCGTTGTCTGCAGCATGGCCACCAGGTACAGTAGTAGTGACTTGCGGGCCCTTGGCGCCACCATGACTGGAGGGCTGCTAAGGTACCTCTTGAGGGACTCAAAATCCTTGTCTGCCTCCGGCGTCCACTGGAAGTTGCCAATGCGCTTCATGATCTTGAAGAAAGGTAGGGCGTTCTCGCCCAGCTTGGAGATGAACCTCCCTAAGGCTGCCATGCACCATGCCAAGTGTTGCTTGTCCTTGAGACGCTTTGGGGGTCGCATTTCCTCGATGGCTCGAAACTTTTCGGGGTTGTCCTCGATTCCCCAGTGCGATATCAGGAAGCTGAGGATCTTGCCCGATGGAACTCTGAACACACACTTGGTGGGGTTAAGTTTGATGTTCACCCTGCACAAGTTGGCGAAGGTTTCCAACAGGTCCGCCACCAAGGTGTCCTTCTCACGGGTCTTGACCACGATGTCCTCAACGTAGGCTTACAGGTTCCTTCCCATTTTCCCGCCCAACATGATGCGCATGAGCCTCTGGAAGGTAGAGCTGACGTTCTTGACGCCGAAGGGCATGCAGGTGTAGCAGTACACTCCGCATGGGGTGATGAAGGCTATCTTCTCTTCATCCTCCTTCGCCATCTTGATCTGGTGATACCCCAAGAAGGCGTCTAGGAAGAACAGTAGGTCGCAGCCCACCGTGGAGTCCATGATCTGGTCGATCTGCGGGATCGGGTAAGGATCCTTGGGGCAGGCCTTGTGGAGGACGGCGAAGTTAACACAGAGCCGCCTGTCCCCGGTGGCTTTGGGGATAACTATGGGGTTGGAAGACCAGTTGGTGTGCAGGACATCCTTGATGAGGTTTTCCTTGACCAGCTTCTCCATCTCGGCAAAACGATGAACTGCTGCTTTTCTGCGGATTGCTATCCCGCCTTCCGCTTCACTGGCCATGCCATGGGGCATACCGCCAAGTGATGCTCAATCACCTCCCGAGGCATCCTAGTCATATCCGACGGGGTCTAGGCGAACATGTCCGCATTGGATCGGAGGAAGGTGATGAGATCCTCCTCCCTCTTAACTGAGAGGTGAGCATAGATGGTGAAGGTAGCCCCCGAGACCGTCGGGTCGAGGGGGACATTCTTGGTTTTTGCCCGCTCCTGAGACAAAGTCGGCTTCTTTCTTTTGGTGATTCATGAGGAGGATGTGATATCCTCGCTAGGGGCAGCCGGCTAGCTCTTTCTCGCCAGCCCCCGTGACCTTGTTGGCCAGCTGAGGCCCGTTGTCGCCTGGGTCGGCCGTCACCTCCTCGCACGCGGACGCCGCCCCTTTGTAGGACTTATTGAGGGAGATCATGGCTTCGACCTCGTCGTAGTGGACAGTGAAGGTGGTCCCAGCATCGCCCGACATCTTGACCATGTTGTAGGCATTGTGGGTTACTGCCATGAACTTTGTCAGCACCGATAACCAAGGATGGCGTTGTACGGTATGCTGCTTCGGGCGACGTCGAAGTAGATGAGCTCCATGCGGTAGTTGTCACTCGTCCCGAACATGACGGGGAGTTGGATCTGTCCGAGAGGCACAATGGTGCCCTCTATGGCCCCCACAAACGGTAGGGTGGGCAGGAGGCGTGTGTATGGTGCCCGCAACTTCTTGAACGCCTCTTCTAAGAGTACATTCAAGCTAGCCCTACCGTCGATAAGGGTATTGGCCATCGTGACTCCGCCGATGGTGGGGGTGCACACCAGGGTCATGAAGCCCATCAGATGGGTGGAGCCGGGGTGGTCCTCCGCGCTAAGGGAGAACAGCTAATGCGACAACCTGAGCAGGGCGATGGTAGTGCTAGGCCTTGCCTCCGCCAGTTTTTGACATAACTTCTTGAAGTGCCGCCCGTAAGAGGGAGCTTGGGAGCCGCCTAAGATGCAGGCGATAGTGCCAGACGTGCCTCGGAACGGGGAGCTCCCTAGGCCAGGCTCCCTGTGTGGGGTTGGCGTCATGGCTCTGACCATCGGGACGACCTTGGAAACACACCTCAAACCCCTACCTAGTGCACCAAATGTCGGAGATTTGTCCCGCGAGGGAACTACGGTCCACCGAGCCCTTGGTTCAAGAGGAGGCTGATCACGTGATTCAAGCAATCTCGGCGACAATGTCTGTACCATCCCAATTGTCTAACAATTGTAATGCTACTTAGTTTATTATATATTGATACTTCTGATGCTACACTCAACAGGGAGGAAGAGTGCTTCGTTGGAACCCCAAGAGCAAGGTATGAAGAGCACATCAGCAAGATTTCCCTCAGTAGAAACCAAGGTTATCGAACCAAAAGGAGGAAGGAAACGTCACACAGGTGTTGGAAGCAACGTGGAGACCTGCACAACACAAACTCAAGACCCTGTCCCAACAAATCAGTGAGGTTGTCAAGCTCACCGGTTTGCTGTAACAAAGGATTAAACGTATGGTGTGGAAGGTAATGGTTTGCAGCAAATAAACAAGTAACAGTGGAAGATGTATCAATGGTAAAGATTGGCCGGGGTCCATAGTTCAGTAGAGGTGCTCTCCTTAGATAAACAACATGGCATGAAGGGTAAACAAATTACAGCGGGGCAATTGACAGGAACTGAGCAAGGCATAACAATGCAATTACTAGCTAGAAAGATCCTATGAAGTTGATTGGGCAATACAACATTATACATAGACCGTAATCCAACTGCATCTATGACTAGAAGTCTACCTTCAGGTTATCATCCGAACCCCCTCTAGTATTAAGTTGCAAGCAACAGACAACTGCTTTAAGCAAAGTGTGTAAGGTAAACAATCCACATGTTCCATGAACAAGGGACCATTGTTTTCTCCCTAGTAGAAACAACACATCTACAACCGAAGAGATTTCTGTCACTTCCCTTGGAAACTAGAGGCATGAAACCACTATCGAGCATAAATACTCCCTCTTGGAGTCACTAGCAACTACTTGGCCAAGATAACCACTAGCAACGGAGAGCATGCAAGATCACAAACAACACAGACATGATAGAATTATAAAGATAGAACCATTAATCAAACCAACATAATAATCTCAATATCCATCGGATCCCCGCAAACACAACATGCATGATTACAAATAGATTAGATCTTGATCATGAACGGAGCTCACAAGATCTATACATGAAAGCACAAAGGAGGAGATACAACCATCTAGCTACTACATGGACCCATAGTCCAAGGTGGAACTACTCACGAATCATACCGGAGAGAATGCCTCCGGGATGATCTCCCCTCCGGTAGGGTGCTGGGAAGAACTTCAGATCCCCCGATCTAGGGATGATGGTGGCGGCGGCGGCTACAGACGGTTTCATGAATTTCTGATTGGGTACCGAGAGTTTCTGTATCAGGGGCTTCTTATATGCGAAGGGGGGAGTCTGGGAGGCGACCAAGGTCGCCAACCCCTACCCAGGCGTGGGTCCACCTGACCCCGCGCCTGGGGTGGGTCTGGCCCCCCTGGCTAGCCCCTCCGGCTCTCCTGTGGACTTCTTGTTCCCCACGGAAAGTTATTGACTTTGGAGTTCGTATCGTCCAATTCCGAGAATATTTCTTTACTAACTTTTCTGAAACCAAAAACAGCAGAAAAAAGGCATCTAGCACCGTTGCAACTTGTTAATAGGTTAGTACCAGAAAACATGTAAAAATCACCTCAAAGTGTAGATAAGTAAAGCAAAGTAGATACTAAATAAGCATGGAGCATCAAAAATAATAGATACGTTTCCAACGTATCAGCATCCCCAAGCTTAACTCCTGCTCGTCCTCGAGTAGGTAAGTGATAAAATAATAAATTTTGAGGTGAACATGCACCCTCACAATAAAGATCCAACCATTTGCAAACATTGAAAGCTGGGATCAACGAACTCTAAACATGTGCATGAAATATGGAGTTCTAACAATATGACATAGTAATTATGCATGCAACATGGCAAGCTACAAAAAACGATCATGAATAATATGCATTGAAAAACGTTTGTTTGTTTCACATGTAGAAAACATAGCATAGTGGCAATCAGCTTGTCCATCATAGAGTAGCAATATAATGCATAGGACACCTGCAAAGTTCACAAGGATGACTAGAAACAGATAGCACATGAACAAGTAACAACACAATATGCATCAATTAATAAGCTTTGGAACATTGCACACAGAATGACAACTATGCTCTCTTAATGGTGCCTAAAGGTAGAAGGTGGAGACTCAATAATGGTGGAATAAAGGCCTTTTTTGTAAAGGAAGCAGGGATTACAAGTTTCAAAAAGCGCTTCCAAAAATTATGGTACTTATTAGCTTTCAGCCCTCATTGCCCCTATCATAAGCATCTTGAAGTGGTTAAGGTTGAAGTGGCAAAGCTGGAGTATATGCTTGACAAAGTATAAGTTGGCAATCTCAAGTCCCTTGACTATGAGTGCTACACCTCATGGATACTCAACTTAGGGCCCAGGCAAGTTCTTGTCACTATAAGTATTTGCATATCATTGAGAACCGCCAACGAGGTATCCCTTGCACATGGTACAGGAGCTTTCCCATAACCAAAATGACAAGGGAAGCAGACAATGAGCATCTCAGAAATCTTTTTATTTACCATATGCATAGCATTTTATTGAGGATGCTTCATAGATAGCTCACTATGGTGATGCTTCAAGTTTCCACCATGATTAGGCATGGCTTAGGCTAGCGGCCCAGACGTTTCTCTAACACAGAATACAAACTCCATGGACTTACAAGTTCCCACTTCATTTCACACCGGTAACATCCATAGACAAAAGAGCATGATATCAACGGAGTACAAAAAATTACAAGTGTAATGTTGAAAACGTTCCCCGTGACAGCACGGTTCTGCTAATCCCAACTTATAAGTGCAACCATATAGAACAAAGTTGCCTCAATGGTTCAAGTTTATTAGGGGAAAAGAATATAAAGTGTGCCATCAAGTTTGTGAGGACTTTAATCACTAAGTTTTCACATAACAAAATAGTTTTTAATTGGAAGATAGTTGAAAACAAGAATATACTTGGAATAGTGTAACACAGCATGCATAGGAGTTTATAGTGGACACTTTGGAATAACTTGGTTTCTTGGGAGTTGGAAGCATGAGTAGAACTTACTCATACAAGTGGAGGCTAGCAAAAGACTGGGAGAAACCAACTAAGAGAGCAATAATGGCCATAATTATGCAATGCAACAAAGCAAACTAATCAAAACAAAGAGTGGTACTACAAGTCAAGGACTAAATGATCATAGAGGCTAGACTTGTAATAGTCATAACATGGTGTGATCATGTGCCAAGTCAACCCAAGCAAAACATCAAAGGAGAATACCACAATACTATGCTTTTGCATGCTAAAACAATGCATAATTTCTTCAAGGCACACTAAGCAATCCCAATTGTTTGGAACAAGACATGCTACAGCAATAATTACTAAGCATAATACAAAAACAACACCTAGAATGTCATGCTAAAGTCTTAGTCACAGTCAATGCAAGCTCCTCTTGCACTTCAAGCAAGAACTTACTACTCCTTTCCAAACACCAAGCAAACTTATATGTAAAACAACACAACGAGAGCGGGGGTCCAAACTATTAAAGCGAACTAAACAAACTAAGCAAAGCAAACGAAAACTAAGACGCTCCAAGAACAACACAACTGTGCATGATACAATAAAAGTGAAGTGTTTAGACAAACCTGAGCTTTTTATTGATGAAGAAGGGAATGCCTTAGGCATCCCCAAGCTTTGACGATTGTACCTCTTGGATATTTCTTGGGGTGACACCATGGTGGAATCCCCAAGCTTGAGCTTTTGTCCATTCTTCATCTCATTGCATCATTCTCTCTCTACACCTGAAATTTTTCCTTCATACAAAACTTTACACAATTTTCATTAGCAACATTAGCTTATTCAAAAGATATTAGACCGCTTGGAAAAGCTTTGGAACAACAAGGATTTTCACTAAATACACAAGCTACTGAAGTAAATCCTTCAAATAAACTCAATTTACTTGAAGAGAGCTCAAAAAGGAATCAATAAGAAGCAAATGCAAATAATGGCAGAAATCTGTCAAAACAGACCAGCAGGTAGAAACAAATTTTTTCGAACATATTACGTTGCTCAAATCAAAAAGTGTTGATCTAACGAAAGTTAGCCAACATACTGGGGGATTTATTCGTAAATTTTTAGCTCAATCCGAGTTACAGAGACTCCTCACGAATTTTCATGGTGGAGGACAGAAATCTGTTTCGGGACAGCAACTCCCCAAATCTTAGTTCCCTCACATTAGAGGTCTTTCTTGGTACAAAAAGAAAACAAAAAGGATAAGGAGAGGTCATTATAGTAGTAATAACTTCCAATACTTAAGGAAATTCTTGGGTTATCTCCCAACAAGTACTTTTCTTTAACGTCTTTAACTCTTAGGTTATCCAATCAAAGTTATTTTCAAAGGCTTCATGCATTCCGACAAGCTTATAGGGTATGGGTATATTGAATTCCTCTCTAGGCTTAGTTTTATCAGAAATACCCACAACATCTACACTTGAACCTAGCATATTGAAACGTCCAAAAACCTTTTTGGCTTCCCTAGCAACATCATTGAATTCTTTTGATAAAGTTTCAAGGATGAATTCCCTTTTTTCAACATTTTTATCTTCTTTTAGTTTTAGGAATAAGAATTGTATGAAGGGGTTAAGGATAACAAACCTAGCCTCCAACATATGAACTAAGGAATATGCAGCAATCTCATAATTAGGAGCAAGTTCAGCTATATATTTATCCTCAATATCCTCATGCTTGCTAACATAGTTAAAGAATTCTTCAATATTATCGTTCCAAATTATGGAGCCACTACCTATTGCAAGATCTTTCAAAGCGAACTTGGGGAGCATCATGGTGAGCTAGATCAAGGTGGAAACTAGAGCAGGAACTAATTTTTTTTGTGTTTTTTAATAAAGAAAGCAAACCAAACTAGACTAATTTTTTTGGGTTTTTTGAAAAAGGCAAACAAAACCAAACAAAATAAACTAAGCAAACTAAAAAAAAGTAAAGAGAAAGGAAGTGAAGGACTCCCCTAGTGAAGACGTCCTGAGCCTTCCCGGCAACGGCGCCAGAAATTACTTGATGCTACACTCAACAGGGAGGAAGAGTGCTTCGTTGGAAACCCCAAGAGCAAGGTATGAAGACCACAACAGCAAGATTTCTCTCAGTAGAAACCAAGGTTATCAAACCAGAAGGAGGAGGAAACGACACACATGTGTTGGAAGCAACGTGGATACCTGCACAACACAAACTCAAGACTCTGTCCCAACAAATCAGTGAGGTTGTCAAGCTCACCGGTTTGCTGTAACAAAGGATTAAACGTATGGTGGGGAAGGTAATGGTTTGCAGCAAGTAAACAAGTAAAAGTGGAAGATGTATCAATGGTAAAGATTGGACCGGGTTCCATAGTTCACTAGAGGTCCTCTCCTTAGATAAACAACATGGCATGAAGGGTAAACAAATTACAGCGGGGCAATCGACAGGAACTGAGCAAGGGATAACAATGCAATTACTAGCTAGAAAGAACCTATGAAGTTGATTGGGCAATACAACATTATACATACACCGTAATCCAACTGCATCTATGACTAGAAGTCTACCTTCTGGTTATCATCCGAACCCCCTCTAGTATTAAGTTGCAAGCAACAGACAACTGCTTTAAGCAAAGTGTGTAAGGTAAACAATCCACATGTTCCATGAACAAGGGACCATTGTTTTCTCCCTAGTAGAAACATCACATCTACAGCCGAAGAGATTTCCGTCACTTCCCTTGGAAACTAGAGGCATGAAACCACTATCGAGCATAAATACTCCCTCTTGGAGTCACTAGCAACTACTTGGCCAAGATAACCACTAGCAACGGAGAGCATGCAAGATCACAAACAACACAGACATGATAGAATCATAAAGATAGAACCATTAATCAAACCAACATAATAATCTCAATATCCATCGGATCCCCGCAAACACAACATGCATGATTACAAATAGATTAGATCTTGATCATGAACGCAGCTCACAAGATCTATACATGAAAGCACAAAGGAGGAGATACAACCATCTAGCTACTACATGGACCCATAGTCCAATGTGGAACTACTCACGAATCATACCAGAGAGAAGGCCTCCGAGATGATCTCCCCTCCGGCAGGGTGCTGGGAAGAACTTCAGATCCCCCTGATCTAGGGACGATGGTGGTGGCGGCTACAAATGGTTTCGTGGATTTCTGATCGGGTACCGAGAGTTTTTGTATCGAGGGCTTCTTATAGGTGAAGGGGGGAGTCCGGGAGGCGACCAGGGTCGCCAAACCCTACCCAGGCGCGGGTCCACCTGACCCCGTGCCTCGGGTGGGTCTGGCTCCCCTCGCCAGCCCCTCCGGCTCTCCTCTGGACTTCTTGTTCCCCACGGAAAGTTAATGACTTTGGCGTTCGTCCCATCCAATTCTGATAATATTTCTTTACTAACTTTTCTGAAACCAAAAATGGCAGAAAACAGACATCTGACACTGTTGCATCTTGTTAATAGGTTAGTACCAGAAAACATGTAAAAAGCACCTCAAAGTGTGGAAAAGTAAAGCGAAGTAGATACTAAACAAGCATGGAGCATCAACAATTATAGATATGTTTCCAACGTATCAAATTCCTACATATCATTAGTGCATCATCATAATATCATGCTCATGTCACCATGCCTGTAAGATCCCTCCTTTATAAATGAAAAGGATCCCTGTGATTGCAATGCTAGTCCCTAGATCAATGCTAGCATCCAAAGTTTAAGATGAAGTACACAGAAACAAAGGTCATTATTACAGTCATTCCAGAGACAACATAGTCTTTACAACTCCATGGCCACAGGCCTATTACAAGAGTTTAAATAAGTAAATAGATAAAAGTCTTCATCTTCATGTGCCACAGGCAAACATGTTGAGTGTAGACTCATGACTCCTAATCCTCATTAGAGTAACCTGCAACATCACAAGTTATAGCCACAGTGGGTCAATACATTGGAATAGTATTGGCAAGTGATACCTTAGTATAATTTTGGTGGACTAGATACTATATGCAATTTGGCTAAGTGTAGCTTAGGCTTGCTTTGCTCAAAATAGGTTTTGCCTATTGGTTGAAAACACTAAGTTTTTCTTTGTCAAAACTTTTCCCAAGGAACCACCAATAGACATTGGAGTCCTTCACCCTTGTTTACCCACAAGTTTTACTTAGAAATTGGGATGAGGAGATTCTTGATAGCTTCCATGTCTTGATGCTCAAGTTGTCCTTTCCCAGGGACATGGCTAAGTACTTAGATTCTTCCATCTGCAGAGGTTGTGCACTTTCCCCACCAGACTTGATTTTCACCAAGACAGGACATTTCAGAAGCCTTCCCTTAGACCAAATGGACGCGTTCCAACCTATCATCCCACTACCACCAACTGTGCAAATGGCTAAGTTCTAGCAACCTATGTGATCCAGGCAGAGCCCATATTGCCAAGTGGCTACACTAGAATCTTCTTAACATTTGGCCTCTAAAATCTCTTTGTTTCTGGGTGGCTTTCCACAAGTGAGATACACAAGGTAAACCATAGAAATGGGCATTGTGTAACCACTCAACATGAACCATTCCTTCCATTCCACCCAGGTGTTTCATTTACTTAGTTGTTTTATTAGGAAAAACACAAGTCCAAAGACTTAGAAATATTTTTATCATAGCATGTATATTTCACCACCCTTGGTTGCTACTAGCTAGGCTAAGCATGGCATAGATAAGCATCTTAACTTAGAAATTTCCTAGCAATTCTACAACTACTAGGATTTCCCAACATGGCATATAAGCAAAATATAACATGCAAGTCTAGCAAAAATATTTCTAATGCTTAGTAGGAAACATAGGGGTAAAAATATCATGAAGCACCACTTGCCTTGGTAGTTTGGAGATTAGCTACACTCCTCACAATCACAATCACTATTGGCACCAAAATCTACACATAAAATCATAGCAACAATCACATACAAAATATATACAAACAAAAATATATGAATGCATGCAATATGATATGTGATGGTTTTTAAAACTCAACAAAGCAAGTGTACAGTACTGGTTCATAAACAAGTTCCAAACTTGCCAAACAACATTTATTTAAACCTTAAAACATTTCTTAAACAATTCATATACTCAAAATAGCCCTACACATGTTTCTGTAAATAAAACCATTTTAACAGAAGCAAAACATTATATTTAGAAAGGGCTTGTTCTCCTGATTCCATTGATATAAAATTCATCAAATTTGAACATGGGGATCAAAAGTTACAGCTAAAACAAATTCAAACATCTAATAGATTTAAATCCTGATTTTAAACCTAAACTCTAGCCACGCGTCTTAATCTGATTGGTGCGTACCGGTTCGCTCAGGATCGCGTCTGTGAGCCGTTAGATCTACTTAATCTGCACGGCCCAGATCTACTCGTAACGCTTCGATAAGTGATCTGTTTATACGCGCTGGATCTAGATCCTACGGTCCTGGATCAAGCGACCACAGATGGGCGGCGCTGGCGGTGGCTACTGGCGGCGGCGAGCTCGGCCTACGGCAGCGCGGCGCTACAGGTGTCTCTAGGGTCGTTGGAGATTCTTACCAGAATCGAGGCGACGCACTGATGCTCAACCTGGCGACGGCTTGGCAAGGGGCGCCCGGACACGGCTGCACGGGCTCGTCGGAGTTGCTGTCAGCGTCGGGCTTGGGTGGACAACGACGTTGGCGACACTCCTGGTCACCCTAGTATGAAACAAAGGCATCAGGGGATGCACAAGACTACGGCGAACATGATCGTGTGAATCAGAGGTGAAGGGGAACAAGGGGCTCGCCGAATTTGATCGCCGGAGTTGAGGATGTCGTCGGGAGCTTGCAGCGTTTGACGAAGTCGACGACCTGGGGCAGTATAGGACGAACCAGTGGGGTTAGAAGGTGCGCAAGGAAGTCGTGAAGCGGCTCGTATGAACCAGAGGGAGAGGGGCGCACGGGGCTCACCGGAATTGGTCGCCGGAGTGAGCTCTGTCTGCGGCGGCGCGAGGATGATTGCGGGCAGCCTGGGGGCGTTTCTGTCTGGCTTTGTTGGGGGAAATGGCCGCGAGGGGGAGGTGGTCTTATAGCCAGAGCGGGGGCAAGGATCGCGCGCGGTATCAAGGGAAATTAAGCGAGGAATCAATGCGGCAGTGAATGGCAGAGGGAACGGCCGGCGACGTGGTCGTGGGCGCAATTTGGGGAAGATGAGGATGAGCTGGCGAGGTCTACCAATCAGCGAGTGAAACAGAGAGGGTGTGGGGTCGTGCGGTTAGTGACCTGGTGGGTTCGTCTGCGAGTGAGAGAGAGAGAGGAGGAACCCGGGTGGGCTTAATGGGCTGGATTCGTAGTTGGGCTAGATAGGTGGCGCTGGCCTTTTTCCATTTCTTTTCTACTTTTCTTTTTCTGTTTTCGATTTCAAGAACCAAATTCAAATGATTTCAAAATCTTTTTGAATTCAAATCTTTTCAGGATTTTTGTAGTCTGCAACAGTCACATTTCTGGGCATAAAACCAAGTGGTCACTTTGAATTGGCTTAGTCACTTGGAATAAAATAAAATAAGCAGTGGCATAGCACTAGTTTTAATAGGTTTTGAAATTGGTTTTCAAATCATATTTATTTTGAAACTTTGGTTTAAATCTTAGCAATCTAACAATACAACCTGAGAGCAATAAGACAACAAAGTTTGGTTTCTTGAACAACAATCTCCCATTGGAGAGTAGCATTTGTTTCAAATGCTGATCACATAAAATAATGAGCTCATATGCTCCTGTTTTTGAAATGATTTGTTTGAAATGAACTCTATATGATCATGGATGCATGGATGATATGCATGAGTTTGAAACATGATTTTAGGGATGTTACAAATCTAACCCCCTTAAGGTGAATCTCGCCCTCGAGATTCGGATTGGCTAGCAAATAGGTGAGGGTGGTCTTTCCGAAGATCATCTTCTCTTTCCCATGTTGCTTCCTATTCGGAATGATGGTTCCACTGAACTTTGCAAAACTTGATAGTCTTAGTCCGTGTGACTCTTTCTGCAGTCTCAAGAATCTTGATAGGTTTCTCCTCATAAGTGAGGTCACTTTCCAACTGAACCTCTTCTAAAGGTATAGTATCCTTTAAAGAAGTTTCTTCCATTTCTGGATGACATTTCTTAAGCTGACTCACATGAAACACATTATGAATAGCTGACAAAGACTCTGGCAGTTCAATTTCATAAGCTACTTCTCCTTTATGACTCAGAATCTTGAATGGTCCAACATATCTTGGGGCCAACTTTCCTTTGACTCCGAACCTCTTCACTCCACGAAGTGGTGACACTCTAAGATAAGCTCTATCACCAACTTCGTAGGTGACTTCTCTACGCTTAGGATCTGCGTAGCTCTTCTGTCGGGACTGTGCTATTTTCAATCTGTCCTTAACCAACTTTACCTTCTCTTCGGCTTCTTTGATAAGTTCTGGTCCGAACAAACTTCTTTCTCCCACACCATTCCATAACAATGGGGTGGTACATTTTCTCCCGTAGAGAAACTCAAATGGTGCCATCTCAATGCTGGCATGGTAGCTGTTGTTATAAGAAAATTATGCGTAAGGCAGACTTTCATCCCAACTGGCTCCATAGTCTAGGGCACATGCCCTCAACATGTCTTCAAGAATCTGATTAGTCCTTTCTGTTTGTCCATCAGTTTGAGGATGAAAAGCAGTACTGAATTCCAACCTCGTTCCCAACGACTCATGTAGCTGTCTCCAAAATGGGAAGTGAATTGAGTTCCCCTATCAGACACGATAATCTTGGGCACTCCATGTAGACACACAATTCTACTCATATAGATATTGGCCAACTTAGCACTTGTATAGGTTGTCTTCACGGGTATGAAATGAGCCACTTTAGTTAGGCGATCCACTACTACCCAAATAGAATCATATCCTGACCGGGTCCTTGGTAATCCGGTAACGAAATCCATACCAATCTTGTCCCACTTCCAATCAGGAACAGGTAGTGGTTGAAGCAAACCTGCTGGTTTCTGATGTTCCGCTTTCACTCTACTACACACATCACACAAAGCAATATGTTCGGGGATGTCCTTCTTGAGATTATTCCACCAAAATCTTTCCTTCATATCCATGTACATTTTGGTGTTACCCGGATGAATTGAATACGGTGAGTTTTGTGCTTCTAGCAAAATCAGTTTCCGAAGCTCCGGATCTTGTGGAACACAGATACGTTTTCCATGCCATAAAGTACCTTGTTCATCTTCATGGAATCCTTTGGCTTTTCCTTTGCCAATCTTTTCCTTAATTTCTTAAATTTCCTTATCAATCTTCTGGGCTTCTTTGATCTTGTCCAACAAAGTGGGTTGAACATCCAAAGACATGAGATGTCCTTCAGGCACAATCTCCAATCTGAGATCTCTAAATTGGGCACACAAATCATCTGGCAATTCTCCCTTAGTAAGGCCATTCACAAAAACCTTACGGCTTAGAGCATCTGCTACAACATTTTCTTTACCAGGGTGGTATTGCAAACTTAATTCATAGTCCTTGATGAGTTCTAGCCATCTTCTTTGTCTCATGTTAATTTCTTTCTGGGTGAAGATATACTTAAAACTCTTGTGATCTGTGAACACTTCACAACGCTTTCCCAAAAGATAGTGTCTCCATGTTTTGAGTGCATGGACAACAGAGGCTAACTCCAAATCATGAGTAGGATAGTTCACTTCATGAGTTTTGAGTTGTCTCGAGGCATAAGCCACAACTTTCCTGTCTTGCATAAGTACTGCACCTAATCCATGGTGGGATGTGTTGGAATTATGCATTAGAGGCAATAATAAAGATGTTATTATTATAATTCTTGTTCATGATAATGTTTATATTCCATGCTAGAATTGTATTAAGCGGAAACTTTAATACTTGTGTGGTTTATGAACAACACCGTGTCCCTAGTACGCCTCTATGGACTAGCTCATTAATTAATGATGGTTAAGGTTTCCTAACCATAGACATGACTTGTCAATTGATAATGAGATCATATCATTGGGAGAATGATATGATGGACAGACCCAAACTAAGCGAAGCAATTAGATCGTGTCATCGTGTTCGTCTTTGTGAAGCTTTTCTTATGTCAAATATTGTATTCCTTAGACCATGAGATAATACAACTCCCTGGTATCGGAAGAAAGCTTTGAGGTCATCAAACATCATCCTATGAGAGGGTGATCATAAAGGTGTCTCTCAGGTGATCGGAAAGTACCTGTTGGGTTGTATGTATCGAGATGGGATTTGTCCCTCCCAAGTCGGAGAGATATACTTCGGGCCCACTCGGTAATCGATATCAACATCGCTTGCAAGCATGTGGTTAAGGAGTTAATCACAAAGTGATATCGGATTACGGAATGAGTAAAGTACTTGCTGTGAACGAGATTGAACTAGGTATGACGGTACCGACGATCAAATCTCGGGCAAGTAAAATATCACGAGACGAAGGGAATATATATATGGGATTGATTGAATCCTGGCATCGTGGTTCATCCGATATGATCATCGATGAATGTGTGGGAGTCAATATGGGATTCCAGACCCCGCTGTTGATTATTGATAGAAGATCATGTCCGCATATTCTCGAACCCGAAGGGTCACACACTTAACGTGTCTCGACGCTAGGATAGATTGGATAATTGGTTTATGAGTTTTTGTTCGGAGTCTCGGATGGGATCCGAGACATCACGAGAGGTTCGGGAATGGTCCGGAGAATAAGATTCATATAAGGCAGTGCAGTTTTTGGAGTTCGGAATTGTTCCGGGTTAATCGGTATTGTACCGGAAGCTTCTAGAACCTTCCGGAAGGGGACCAACGTGGCCCCACCTTCCGGGAGGGGGCATGGGCCTATGAGGGAGTGCCCTGGCCGCATTGGGCCAGGGGCACAAGGCCCCATAGGGCCCAACCGGCCAGCAAGGGTAAAACCCTAGTTGGAGCTTCTAGAGGGGGGGGGGGGTTCCTTGCCCCCCACTCCTCCCTCCTTGGCCGCCGGCCTAGGGCTTGGGGAGGGGTTAGGGCAGGCGCCCACCCCTCTATATATAGAGGGCTGGGGCGCACCACCCCCCCACACCTCCTCCTCAACCCTAGCCGCCCTGCTGCCCTCCTCTCTCTCTCCCTCCCGACTGCGTGTAGGCGAAGCCCTGCTGCAGAAACTCTCCACCACATACACCGCACCGTCGCGTTGTAGATCCAATCCGTCTCTCCACCATACTTGCTGGACCGAGGAAGGAGGAGACGTCGAGGTGCCGCACGTGTGCATCTCACGGAGGCATCGCCACTTGTGGTGCTAGACCGGATCGGATCGCGAGGAGGAGAAGCGAGTACGACTACATCACCCACGTTCCGACGAACGTTCCGCTGTGCGAATCTTCAAGGGTATGAAGATCTAATCCAATCTCTCTTGGTTGCTACTAGCTAGGCTAATCATGGCATAGATAAGCATCTTAACTTAGAAATTTCCTAGCAATTCTACAACTACTAGGATTTCCCAACATGGCATATAAGCAAAATATAACATGCAAGTCTAGCAAAAATATTTCTAATGCTTAGTAGAAAACATAGGGGTAAAAATATCATGAAGCACCACTTGCCTTGGTAGTTTGGAGAGTAGCTACACTCCTCACAATCACAATCACTATTGGCCCCAAAATCTACACATAAAATCATAGCAACAATCACATACAAAATATATACAAACAAAAATATATGAATGCATGCAATATGATATGTGATGGTTTTTAAAACTCAACAAAGCAAGTGTACAGTACTGGTTCATAAACAAGTTCAAAACTTGCCAAACAACATTTATTTAAACCTTAAAACATTTCTTAAACAATTCATATACTCAAAATAGCCCTACACATGTTTCTGTAAATAAAACCATTTTAACAGAAGCAAAACATTAAACACATTGCATATTTAGAAAGGGCTTGTTCTACTGATTCCATTGATATAAAATTCATCAAATTTGAACGTGGGATCAAAAGTTATAGCTAAAACAAATTCAAACATCTAATTGATTTAAATCCTGATTTTAAACCTAAACTCTAGCCACGCGTCTTAATCTGATTGGTGCGTACCGGTTCGCTCAGGAGCGCGTCTGTGAGCCGTTAGATCTACTTAATCTGCACGGCCCAGATCTACTCGTAACGCTTCGATAAGTGATCTATTTATACGCGCTGGATCTAGATCCTACGGTCCTGGATCAAGCGACCACAGATGGGCGGCGCTGGCGGTGGCTACTGGCGGCGGCGAGCTCGGCCTACGGCGGCGCGGTGCTACAGGTGGCTCTGGGGTCGTCGGAGATGCTTACCAGAATCGAGGCGACACACTGATGCTCAACCTGGCGATGGCTTGGCAAGGGGCACACGGACACGGCTGCACGGGCTCGTCGGAGTTGCTGTCAGCGTCGGGCTTGGGTGGACGACGACGTTGGCGACGCTCCTGGTCACCCTAGCAAGAAACAAAGGCATCAGGGGATGCGCAAGACTACGGCAAACATGATCGTGTGAATCAGAGGTGAAGGGGAACAAGGGGCTCACCGAATTTGATCGCCGGAGTTGAGGATGTCGTCGGGAGCTTGCAGCGTTTGACGAAGTCGACGACCTGGGGAAGTATAGGATGAACCAGTGGGGTTAGAAGGTGCGCAAGGAAGTCGTGAAGCGGCTCGTATGAACCAGAGGGAGAGGGGCGCACGGGGCTCACCGGAATTGGTCACCGGAGTGAGCTCTATCTGCGGCGGCGCGAGGATGATTGCGGGCAGCCTGGGGGCGTTTCTGTCTGGCTTTGTTGGGGGAAATGGCCGCGAGGGGGAGGTGGTCTTATAGCCAGGGCGGGGGCGAGGATCGCCCGCGGTATCAAGGGCAATTAAGCGAGGAATCAACGCGGCAGTGAATGGCGGAGGGAACGGCCGGCGACGTGGTCGTGGGCGCGATTTGGGGAAGATGAGGATGAGCTGGCGAGGTCCACCAGTCAGCGAGTGAAATAGAGAGGGGGTGGGGTCGTGTGGTCAGTGACCTGGTGGGTTCGTCTGCGAGTGAGAGAGAGAGAGGAGGAACCCGGGTGGGCTTAATGGGCATGATTCGTAGTTGGGCTAGATAGGTGGCGCTGGCCTTTTTCCATTTCTTTTCTCCTTTTCTTTTTCTGTTTTCAATTTCAGGAACCAAATTCAAATGATTTCAAAATCTTTTTGAATTCAAATCTTTTCAGGATTTTTGTAGTGTGCAACAGTCACATTTCTAGGCATAAAACCAAGTGGTCACTTTGAATTGGCTTAGTCACTTGGAATAAAAAAAATAAGCAGTGGCATAGCACTAGTTTGAATAGGTTTTGAAATTGGTTTTCAAATCATATTTATTTTGAAACTTTGGTTTAAATCTTAGCAATCTAACAATACAACCTGAGAGCAATAAGACAACAAAGTTTGGTTTCTTGAACAACAATCTCCCATTGGAGAGTAGCATTTGTTTCAAATGCTGATCACATAAAATAATGAGCTCATATGCTCCTGTTTTTGAAATGATTTGTTTGAAATAAACTCTATATGATCATGGATGATATGCATGAGTTTGAAACATGATTTTAGGGATGTTACAATGCCACATTGCATTTGAGCATCATATTAAAACCTTTCCATTTTTGTTCTGCTCATCATATTGCATTTGCCTTATTAATTTTTTTGCTTCTTGATATATTGTATTTTCCTTTTGATATATGTTAAATGCCCAAATTGAAGTTGAAGGAGTAGCTCTTCACTTCACTCCATCTGCTAACTTGCCAACATATTCCTTCATTGGGTACCACTCTAATTCAACCATATATATGTGTGTGGCCATTTTTCTTGCCTTGATATTTATACAAGACACATATATATTTATGGATCCTTTACATTTTTCCCGTATGGACAGCTAGGGTTTGATCTAATCCATTCTAAAATGATACATGTGCTTGTCTAATGCCATCTTGTTAATTGATTTGATCATCTGTGTCTCACATGCATGCTTATCATATTTTTATTTTCACAAAAATACCCCCACATGCATGTTGTCTCACCTAGTGCATGCTACATGCAACAATGCACCATTCTAGGGCATGTAACAATAGACTTTATATGTAAACATGCCTTCCCTATTTATATTCATATCTTGAAGCTTTGGCTTATTTGTTTTGGCCCAACATAGTAAATAAACAAAACCATCATCTTGTGGATACACCTATATATATTCATGGATACCATCTATCCAAACCTTGTGTATGTGGCCCTATTTTATTTCTCTTAAGCTACACGTGGAATGATAAATTCAATCTGTGTCCATCTACCTAATCTCTCTAAAACTCTCCTTTGCTTTATTGGACAAATTAACCTACATCTATCTACCTATACATCCTTGGATATTTCCCTAGCTAAGACCTCAATTCTAACCTTGTGTACTCACACCACCCTACATCATCTATATTCCACAGCCGCACCTGCCCTCTCCTTGACCTGATCAAAACCCCCACATCACATGCCCATGCCCATGAACATGTTGTTCTCGTGACCTACTTGTCCCCCTCTCTCTTTGGTACTCCCCCTCTCTTTTACCCATGGGTGCAAAGAAGTTGGGGCAGTGCTTTTCTTCCCGTCCTAGCCTCTCCATCCAAGTCCCCCATCCTTCTTCTTCCTCACCAATATACGGCTGCCATGCCACCATGTCGCCGCCACCACTAGCCATGGCCTGAAGCCGGATCACTGCCACAACGTTTGACTCCCCTTCGTCTAGGACAAACTTCCTCAATGTATGTGTCACGTCGTCGTCGTGCTCTCCCATAGTCACTGTCTCGCCATCGTCGCGCAACCCCGGGCACCCTAGCCAGCCACCTTGCCCCCAAACTCCTTGGTAAGATACCGCATTTCCCTGCGCCGCTAGCCCTCGCTCAGTCGATGGCTGGGCTCGCCATGCCGCGCACTCCGTGCCAGCATGCACGCACGGAAGGGAAGCAGTGACTATCCTCGCCAGCCAGCAGCCACGCGCACGCCCGTCTGTTGGCTGTATCCTGTTCCCGTCGACCTAAGTATCTCCTCAGACCCCCTCCGACTGCGGTTCTTGTGCCCAGACTTTCTCCGATTTCCCACCTTGATAACAGTCCAAACCACACCTCAAACAATGGCCAGAGTTTATCGGGAACATATGCCGAAGATCAAACCAAAACCTGTCGATGTGTGTTGATTTTAGACTGGTTGTTCGTCCTCTGTTCATTGTTGTTTTCTTGTCTCTGCAGCCCTCTACCGGAGAAACAATCTGAATGAAACTTGTAGCCCTTTGTCCCATATTCGTTTTCCGTTTTTGTGGCATCAAAAAAAGCGCGATGGATTTATCGCCATCTTCAACCAAAGTCGACTCGTTTTCTCCCAGATGTTCTCGGATCTGTTCGTCGGACTGCGACCGTGGTGATTTTGAAATTAGGCCCTGTGATTTTTCTCAAGCTCAACTCGTAGCCCCTACCTGTGCCACGTGTCGTTCACTAGCTCGCCCGCACGCGTGTGGCCCTGCTGACTCACTGACCCCACTTGGCAGTGAGTGTGGGTAGGATTAACCCGTGTAATAAAAACCCTGTTTGACTTTCAAATTCAAATACAAATTCTAGGAAATGAATTTAAATAAAATAACTCCTATCTTGTAAATGAATTTGAATTTGCAGAAACTTTCTATATGAAATATAAATAATTTTTGAATGTTAATTCAAATCTTTGTTGAAATACTTTCTGAGTTGACTTAAACTAATCAAATCTTTGACTTTGACCATATTTTTTTAATTCACAATTTCAAATAATACAAATGATATATGTTTTCTAATCAAAAAATTGCCAGGAATATGTATATGATATTTAAAATAATTTCTGGGCATTTAAATTTTTTAAAATATTAAATACCATTAATATGCCTTTTTCTTGAATAATTCATCTCTTTAATTCCATAACTCCCAATTCGACAAATGATATCTCTAAATCAATCAGCGCGACGAGACCTTTCTAAATATGGATTCCATGATATCAATTGAAGCATGCATAATGTAAATATTAAGTATACAACAATTTTTAATGGAGTAAAACTTGACTAAAAATTAATAAAAATTCTTTATTCTTGTTGCTACATCTCACCCATGCCATGCTATGTTATATCATGTAATTGCATCATTCCATCAGGGCATACCTTTTTTGGTTTGTTGTGTATGTTTTATATGGTTGCACATTTTATTTATTATGTCCCTTGTGTCTTTAGTTTTTATTCAGATATACGTCGAGCAAGGAAGTTACCAGGAGACTCAAGAGTATTACCCGGATCTCATCTATCCTTCAACTGAGCTATCATGCAAGCACTCCCCATGCTTGCACTACATATAATAATTATTGTATCTATCTTATTCTTGCATCATAAGTCATATTCCAAATTAATATTGCAATCCCAAGTACTGTATGACCTTTACTTTCAAACCCCACCAAAGCATGATCCCTCAATACTATCAGACAATACTATATGAGTTGTTTGATCCATGCAAGTCGTAGAACTGCATGCGTACGGTTTATGAGAGTCTATGAATAACGAGGTACCTAAACAACTAAATTGAGTAGTAACAATATAACTAAAGAAAGAGACATCGGTGGGCAATATTTGAGATCTGGTTTTTATCTGCCCACTTATGTCCACATAGGACCCGAGTACTTGATACCTGTTCCTTGACTATCGCACTATCCATATGTGGGCGCCTTTCTAGGTTTCCCTAGACTTGAACTTGATTCTTAAGAATGTTTGAGTTCCGCAATTAGTTCGCGCTTTATACGTTACCTACTGTATATATGCTATGTTATGCCATGTTTATTACCTATTGCTTGATGAGCGCTTAACTACTATTGCGTAGGTGCGACACTCTATCACGGAAATACATTGTCTATGGCCACTGCTCGCGTGACAAGTGCACGTAATCTCTAAGTCCGTATGAGACTTAGTTATACCTCGTACGAGTAGCTCTTTTGGGTGGCCCCTAAAATATTCTCTCGTTTCTTGGAATTGTTCTGTCATGAGGCCTCATTGCTTTTATTCAATTTCTTCTTCCAAGGTTTATCATGCATGTGTTGCTATTTGTGTAGCCCTGTAGGGTAATTTCTTTTGTAAAGCCGTGTCTGCTGTTATGGACGACTTGGAGTATAGTTTCTAAATCATATACAACTATAAGTAAAGTACCGCTTTTAACTTGACTAAACATGACTAAAAAATAGTGCAATATTCATGGAATGATTCATAAAATTGCCAACAAGTGGGATGTTCTTCCGCCTTCTTGTTCGAAAAACAGGAAGGAGGGAAAGCGATGTTTACTTATATTGATATATAGGTTGGGTAATGAACTACTGTTCATATATTGAATATCCGTCTATCTATGGTTAGGCGGATGTTTTAGCGTGTCTCTATAGAACTATTAGGTATTTCTCATTCGTTGCAATTGCGTCACCCTCAGGTTATCCCTTTAGATGCATAAATACTTGCTGAGTCCCTTAGGGTCTCACATGATAAATATTGTTTAGATATCCAGGTATATCCATAAGGATGTTACTCGGTCGATGAGGCTAATGATGGTGGCAATGATCCTCTTGCGTAGTGATTCCAGGGATGGAGATATCTGAGATCTGTGGGCGGGAATATGCTTATTTATGGGCATCTTATGCCAATTTTCTTCTTAATCCGTACTTGGATCTTGTCTTCCACTTCCGCTTGATACTATGTTGATTAATGTATGAGGATGTATCCTAAACTATCCTCTATCTAGGATATTTAGATCTTGCCGTATGATGTTGTGATATTTCTATTCCTTTTAGATGGCATTGCTCTGCTGTACTCTTGTATGTCATTAAAATACATACTCATTTGTGTATGTTATACTCGCAGTCCATACGTCTACATTTCTCGCACATGAAGCTATAACCATGGGAAGTGGGTAGGGTGATTGGCCGGTACGGTGCCCTGCTCCGCTACATGGACATACACTTGGGTGGCCTTTGGCCTCCACGGTAGCACACCTTATCCACTTTTGGGTTATACCGAATTGTATTTAGAGCGTAGGGTCCAGGGGATTGCATATGGTATCAGAGCTATTCCGCCCTTCAGGGTCTCAACCAATATGGTTGTTGTTAGTCTAGAAAATATTTTTGGTAGTTATGTATATTAGAAAAAAATAAACGTGAGAGTAGGACTTCTTTCATTTTTCTTCTTACCCATCCATCCACCCTTTTTCTGGTAAGGAAGTGTAACGTCTATCTATCCTATTCTAAAAATTCAAACTAGGATTCACGTGTTTGGGTTTTACATAGTACCATAGGATGTGCTAAATCCTTTGTCTATCTGTTGTATCCAACCTTGCTTCACAAATATGCCTTGGGTTATCAACTGTTGGTACATTCCACACCGACAGGCCTTTTTATAAACCGACACGATCTTGTTAAGGGTTTTCTTCCTTCCTGCATGCTTTCACAGCATGTGGAGTTGCTAATCTCTATCTGTTAAGTAGTTTTTCACATCCAATTGGTATTTTAATGATGAAAATTGCGGGAATTTTCTTTGAAACATCTGTGTTTCCACACTCCTTTTTAGTTGTGTGTGATACACCATTCAGATTATTTTATTGCCTTGTCCATGCTAACTCGATCTTTTACTACCGGTGCTTAAATCTGGAGTTTTACTTCATCTTCAAATTCTTTCGGGCTAAATCTCTCACAGATATTCTCAAGAAGGATAAGAAGTTCTTTTGGTCTACGAATCATGGAAAAACTTTTGAGACCTCCCTCACTTTATCTTCTGTCCTCAATCTGCCGGAGGCCATGAAGACTCTCTAGACCTTTCGTAATTCCTCTATGCTAGACCTTGGTGTTTTTATCGTTCTGCCTATTGAAACTATCTTATGTTCAATGAGCTTCCTTCATATCTTTTCCGGTGGTTTGGGAACTTCGACACGACAACATGATCATCTTTATTTGTTTGGATCCAATGAAATGTTTGCATCTTATCTTATGTCGCTTCATGTTTTATTCTTGTCAAGATCTTCAATTTGAATTCTAAGAGTTGGGTTGCATGAGTTTCCTATTCATGTATGGGGTAATGCTTTGAGTGCGGGATGGATTCATGACCATACAACTACTCTTAGCATTCGCTTTTGTACAATGAATTTGTGGATTAATGTGATTTTACTCTGTTCCTCAGAAGTTATAAGTGGCCTTATATTTTGATAATTTTACTTCCACATAATCATGGTTTTATCCATTCAAGAAATAAATATTGGATTTAATTTATCCGACATCGTGCTAACCCTGTCGTCCTCTTCAGGATGGAGAGTCGTGATCAAGATCTTGCACTACCACTAGACCTAGGACTAGTGCTTGTCAAGTTGACAGAAGCCATGACCAGGTTGCAAGACAATCAACGTCGAAGCATTACTTATTTTTAGTCGGGTATCAATTTTGAGTTTCCTTTATCTGAACCCTCACACATTCGATGGTTCTGGAAAGCCATTAGAAGATAAAAATTGGACTCGTGAAACAAACCGAGCTCTCAACACTGCATCTATGGCACATCAAGATCGTGTTCTCTTTGCAACCCACCTTCTTATTGATCATGCTTTGTATTGGTGGAAAGGCTATCAACAAACAGAAGGTCCAGAGGCTGAGACTACTTGGGATGGGTTCCAAACTGTATTCAAGATGCACCACATTCCTGAGACAATTCTGGAAAGGAAACGTGCGGAATTCCTCCAACTCACTCATGGCAGGCCTGCTATGCTAAATATGAAGTGTCTATTGATGCTAGAAAGCAAGAGAAATTTCAAAGAGGTCGTAAACCTAAGTTAAAGTATGCTCTCAACCTATTCAAGTCCTCAACTCTGAGGAGTTGGTTAACATGGAACTAAAAGAGGAATATGGGCGTGAAGTGTTGGAAGACTATCGCAAGCACCTTCGTGATGACGATTCTTCTTCTTCAACAATGCCACCTTAGAAACGTAGGATTTGGGTACCTTATTGTGTGCTAGAACCACTCACCTACATGTCAGGTCACTCGACTCATATTACCCGCCCACCGGCTCCAAGGAACTTTCAAAGGCAGCCAAGTTCAAATGTTCAAGTGCAGTCAAAGGCAGCAGGTCAAAAATCTGTCTACACTTGTCACAAGTGCGGCGAGTTGGGTCATATCACGCCTATATGTCCGCAGAATAAGCTTCATCTCGCACTACCTCGCTCTTTTGTGACACTGGCGATGGTTCATGTTCCTCGTCTTGATCTAGCTTTCACCTACAACAACATGCCCGGACATGCTTGGGTGGACTTTGTCAATTCAACTCAAGCAGACAGATCCTCAAGAGTCATTAATGGAACCTTGCATGTGAACTTGATCTCAACAAATGTTCTCTTTTATATGTGAGCTTAACATTCTTTTATATCACAAAAGTTTGCACAAACACATGACTTTGTTCTAGAATGTTTTCCAACACCTCTCGTGGTACAATAGCCAGGATATCAATCTCATACATCAAATATAATCCATGCAAACCAAATCAAAATTGGAAACCACTTGTTCCTTTCTTCACTCATAATCCTGGGCAACTCTGACATTGATGTCATCTTGGGCATGGATTGGTTAAACTCCAACAAAGCTATGATTGATTGTGCCGAGCACCCAGTTTCTTTTAAAATTCCTGATGGCTTCATAGTCTATTCACCAAAGCAAACACCTTCAATTCAACTCCTCTCCTTGAGTTCCTCGAACAATCTTATTCCTTCAGATATATAAGCCATACTCCATGGTTGGTGGATTTCCAATCTCTTTCTTCAAAACTCTCTAAATTCTTCCAAGGAACACCCTGTCAGATTCTGGAAGATGCAGAATGGTAGACTCGCAACAAGTATATCGAGTTTTGCAAGGTGCAAGTTCGCACCATCCCGCCGACGAAGACACATGAGAACGTGAAGATTTCTTTTCCTAGGAATCTCAGGGCAAGATTATTGTTTAGTGGGGGAGAGTTGTAGCATCCCAATTGTCCAACGATTGTAATGCTACTTAGTTTATTATATATATTTCTACTTCCTACATATTATTAGTGCATCATCATAATATCATGCTCATGTCACCATGCCACATTGCATTTAAGCATCATATTAAAACCTTTCCATTTGGTTCTTCTCCTCATATTGCATTTCCCTTATTAATTGTTTTGCTTCTTGATATAATGTATTTTCCTTTTGATATATGTTAAATTCCCAAATTGAAGTTGAGGTCATATCTCTTTACTTCACTCCATCTTCTAACTTGCCAACATCTTCCTTCATTGGGTACCACTCTAATTCAACCATATATATGTTTGTGGCCATTTTTATTGCTATGGTATTTATACAAGCCACACATATATTTATGGATCCTTTACATTTCTTCCCATATAGCCACATAGGGTTTCATCTAGGCCATTCTAAAATGATCCATGTGCTTTTCTAATGCCATCTTGTTAATTGATTTGATCATCTGTGTCTCACATGTATGCTTATTATATTTTTGTTTTCACAAAAATACCCCACATGCATGTTGTCTCACTTAGTGCATGCTACATGAAACAATGCACCATTCTAGGGCATGCAACAATAAAATCTATATGTAAACATGACTTCCCTATTTATATCTTGAAGATTTGGCTAATTTTTTTTGTTCCAAAATTAGTAAATAACCAAAACCATCATCTTGTGGATACACCTATATATATTCATGGATACCATCTATCCAAACCTTGTGCACGTGGCCCTATTTAATTTCTCTTGACCTACATGTGTCATGATAAATTCAATCTTGTTCATCTACCAAATCTCTCTAAAACCCTAATTTGCTTTCCTGGACAAATTAACCTATATCTATCTACCTATACATCCTTTGCTAATACCCTAGCTAAGAACTAAATTCTAACCTTGTGTACTCACACCACCCTACATCATCTACATGCCACAGCCGAACCTACCCTCTCCCTGACTTGATCAAAACCCCCACCGCACATGCCCATGCCCATGGACATGTTTTCCTCGTGACCTACTTGTCCTCCTCTCTCTCTCTTTGGTACTTCCCTCTCTTTTACTCCTAAACACAAAGCAATCGAGGTAGTGCTTTTCTTCCCGTCCTCGCCTCTCCATCCAAGTCCCCCTTCCTTCTTGTTCATCACCAAGATACAGCCGCCACGCTACCATGTCGGCGCCACCGCTAGCTATCTCCTGAACCCGGATCACCACCACATTGTTTGCCTTCCCTCCGCCTGGGGCAACCTTCCACGATGTCTGCGTCTCTTGTGGGACCCCCTAGCCAGGCAGCGCAACACCCCGATGTCGTTGTTGTGCAACTCATCGCCACGCTCTCCTACAGTCACCGTCTTGTCGTCCTTGTGCAACCACGGGCACCCTTGCCAGCCACCTTGCCCCCAACTTCCTCGGTAAGCTACCGCCTTTCCCTGCGCCCCTAGCTCTCGCCTTGCAGCTCTCCGCGCTTGCCAGCCAGCCCCTTCGCACATGCTCGTCTATTGTCGGTCTCCTATTCCCGTCGACCTAGCCCTCGCCTCAGACCCCCTCTGACCTTGGTTCTTGCGCCCAAACATTATTCGATGTCCCACCTTGCCCATGCTCCAAACCACTCCTCAAACCATGGCCTGAGTCATTCGGGAGCTTCTGCTGGAGATCAAACCAAAACCTGTCAGTGCATGTTCAGTTCAGACTGACTGTTCATCATTGTTTTCCCGTATCTGCAACCCTTCCCGGAGAAACATTCTGAATGAAACTTGCAGCCCTTTATCCCATCTTCATTTTTTGTTTTCGTGTTGTTGCAAAAATCGCAATGGATTCGTCACCATTTTCAACCAAAGTCGACTCGTTTTCTCCCAGATGTTCTCAGATCTATTTGTCAGACAGCGGCCGTGGTGCTTTTGCAATTAGGCCATGTAATTTTTCTCAAGCGCAACCCGCAGCCCCTCCTGCGCCACATGTTGTTCACTAGCTCGCCCGCGCGTGTGTGGCTGTGCTGGCTCGCTAACATCATGGAATACCTTGGTTGGCTTGTTGCGTATGTTTTATATGGTTGCACAATTTATTTATTATGTCTCTTGAGTGTTTGATTTTTATCCGGATAGACGCCGAGCAAGGAAGTAACAAGCAGACTCAACAGTATTACCCAGATCCTGGTTATCCTTCAACTAAGCTATTAGGCAAGCATTCCCCATGCTTGCACTACATATAGTACCTATTGCATCTATCTTATTCTTGCATCATAAGTCATGCTCTGAATTAATATTGCAATCCCAAGTACTGCATGACCTTTACTTTTAAACCCCACCAAAGCCTGATCCGTTAATCCTATCCGACAATACTATAGGACTTGTTTGATCCATGCGAGTCGTAGAACTGCACGCGTAGGGTTTATGAGAGTCTGTCAATAACAATATACCTAAACAACTGAATTGAGTAGTAATGAGATAACTAAAGAAAGAGGCACCAGTGGGAAATATTTGAGATATGGTTTTTATCTGCCCACTTGTGTCCACATAGGACCCGAGTACTTGATACCCGTTCCTTGACCATTGCACTATCCACACGTGGGCGCCTTTCTGGGTTCCCCTCGACTTGAACTTGATTCTAAAGAATGTTTTAGGGCCTTAATTAGTTCAGGCTTTATACGTTACCTACTATACATATGACATATTATACCATTATTATTACCTATTGCTCAATGCGTGCTTAATTACTGTTGCGTAGGTGCGGCACTGTATCATGGGAATATATTGTCTATGGCCTCTTCTCGCGTGACAAGTGCATCTAAGCTCTATGTCCGTACGGGACTTAGTTATACCACGTATGGGTAGCTCTTTTGGGTGGCCCATAAAACATTCTCTAGTTTCTTGGAATGGTTCTATCATGAGGCCACGTTGCTTTTATTCGTTTGCTTCTTTCGAGGTTGATCATGCGTGTGTTGCTATTTGTGCATCCCTGTATGGTAAATCTTTTTGAAAAGCCATGTCCATTTTTATGGTCGACTTGGAGAATAGTTTTTTGATCATAGAAAACTATAATTAAAGTACATATTTTAACTTGACAAAACATGACTAATAAATAGTGCAATATTCATGGAATGATTCATAAAATTTCTAATGGATGGGATGTTCTTTCACCTTCTCATTTGGAAAATGGGAAGGAGGGCGAGTGATGTTTATTTATGTTGATGTATCTATTGGGTAATTAACTGTTATTCATATAACGAACGACCATCTATCTCTGGTTAGGCGGATATTGTAGCTTGTCTCTATAGAAGTTTTAGGTATTTGTCTTTCGCTGCAATTCCGTCATCCTCAGGTTATCCCTTTAGATGCATAAAGACTTGTTAAGTCCCTTAGGGTCTTACACGATAAATATTGTTCATATTGCCAGGTGTATCCACAAGGAGATTACTGGATATGGATATGGAGATGGTGGTAGCAACGATTCTCTTTCATAGAGATTCCGGAGATGGAGGTCTCTGAGATCAGTGGGTCGGAATGTGCTTATTTATGGGCATCTTATGACAATTTTCTTCTTAATCCATACCCGGATCTTGTCTTCCACTTCCGCTTGATACTATGTGATGGCTCGGAAAAGCGCCATCTTTCTCCGTGTTTAAACATTGTTTTTCATCAAGCAATTGACATTAATCTCTCTTAATTTCCCACTAATGACTAATTATTGCAAAGATATGGAAAACCTCTCTTTGTTTTGTGTTGTGTAGGAAATCACACTTTATTGCGAAATATGGAGTCGTAAATGATGATTTTGAGGAAGTTTTGACGACCAAGTAATCCTAGAGTTAATCCCAAGCGCCAGACGGTATGACGAACACTAGTACAGGTGGGACCACCTATACGGTTTGCCCATATGGGGTGGCGGCGGCTTTGTCTCATCAAACCCTACAACTCTCGTGAAGGCGCCTATATATTTTGAGATCCCGGCCACCATTTTTAGATTGCATAACAACACCACCAAAGGATATCCACACCATAGTGCATCCCTTCCATCCCCACCCTCTCCATTACCATAGCCATTACTTTGTACTTGAAATATCCTTGTGATTCGGTGACCATTGTAAGAATATTCGATTTCAATCTAAGTATTTTGCACAATGTTTTGTATCGTTGATCTTATTGTTATGAGTGAGTAGTCCTCACGGGATGCGGGTTGGGAAGAAACCTCACATCAATTATGTGCATCTAATCTATGGGAGAATTGTGTATTGGTTTGTAAGAGGGATTTGAATCATTTGTTACTTTTTTTCTTGCCTCGATCTTTGGAATTGTAGGTACCCAAGACCGCCGAGATGAATCAAGGCTTGACGTGAGATACTTGGCTAGCGGTGATCTCATAGGAAACCCAGTGACACAAAGGGTTATACGGTCTTCGCTCAGCGACCCATTTGGGATCACAACAACATCACCACCTAATGATTTGATCTGTGTTTTATACTCAATAATCGTTTGTATCCCGGTGCTTCGCGATACACTCGGTTGGATTAAAAGACTATTGCTATGCGTGTGGGCTCTTATGGGCTCTAGTATATTAGGATGTGTTGCCCCCAAAAGATTATCTCTATTAGAACCTTACACATGATTGTGCTTATTATTATCCTTTATCCCATATGATGTGCAGCTGCAGGTGGATCTTCAACCCTAGGCTATCTCCATACATTGATTCAACCATAATATAAAGAAAAATAGATTGTTCCGGTAAAGAAAGGTAAAATCGAAAAAACAAAGTCTTGTAGACGTGTCCTTATTGTCATTTCTTTTAGCGTTGTTTCCCAATTTTTGATTAAACCTAGGTGTACTAGGGAAAAGCTACTACACTGCATATGTAATCCGGATCAAAGGTATCAACCCTTTTTGTGGTGTCATTGCTATGGAAGCAATTCTCTATCTTGGTGAGGTCACTAGAGACCTTGTTTTTCGATTTCATTTTTGTTTGAAGTTTATTTCTTGTTATTACTTTATTTTCTTGTTATCTATTTGAAAACCCCCAAAAATTAGTTACTTGTTTATTTGTTTGTCTTACTTTGAAACTAACAAAAATAAAAGAACGATGGCTCAAAAAAAACTTGTGGAGTATGCTACTCCCACTGATGATTTTATTCGTGCACCTTTTACTTAGCCCGCTGTTGATGCGGAGGCATATGAGATAAAGGCTAACCTTTTTAGTTTGGTTTAGCAGAACCAATTTGGAGGATCATCTTATAAAGATTTAGGTTTGCACCTAAATACATTTACTGAAATTTGTGACATGATGCGTATTAAGGATGTTGATCCAAATGCTATTAAATTACGATTGTTTTCTTTCTCTCTAAGAGGAAAGTCTAAGGACTGTTTGCTAGATCTACCTAAGGGCACTATCACATCTTGGGAGGAATGTGCTAATCTCTTTATGACTAAAATTTTCCCCTATCTAAAACTATGCAACTAAGATCCAATATTACAAGTTTTAGACAAGAATACCACGAGCCGCTAGCGCTTGCATGGGAAAGGATGAAAGAAGCCGTAATGAACTATCCTAGTCATGAGATGGAAGAGTGGCTTATATTGCATTTTTTGTAATGGCCTTAACCCAATGTCTAAGTTTATGCTAGATACTGCAGTAGGAGGAACAATCATGAGAAAGAAGGTGAGTGTTGCAAAGAAATTACATGATGATATGCAAAACAACCATGCTCAATGGCATGTGGAAAGAACCTCAAAAAGGGTGAACTCATTCACCGAGGTAAACAATGAAGAGCTTACTCAAAGGTAGATGAATTACTTAATATAGTAAAGGGTAAGGAAGATACCCAAGTTAATGCTATCACTACCGTTGTTAATGATGTTAATTTTATAGCTTGCAGTCCGTATAATCCTGCATGGAAAAATCAAAACTTTGCTTCTAATGTTCAAAAACATTATTCTAATCCCGCAGGAGCTCCTTATAATAACGATGATAATCATAATGGAGCAAACCATGGGAATCTCTCATTTGAACATACTGAGAGAAATTTTATGCAAGCTCAAATCGAGATAAATAATATGCTTATTAAAATCACGGAGAACCATGAGACTAGTATTGGTTATCTAATAAAGCCGTTGCAATCAGAAATGATGTGCAGGATCTATAGAAAAGGACAAAGTCCATGGAGGCTCAATTGGGCAAGGTAGCCGAGAGCCAAGCTCACACTTGCAAAATTCGCTAGAAAGCCCGAGCCAAATCCGGTGGAAGATCTCAAGATGACAAGGGTCAAAAATAATGAAGACAAGCCTAAAGACCTAGATTATAGCAATGCACCAACACCCGAATATACCGTGGAAGATCTACTAAAGATGATCACTGTGAATAATCTTGTTATTAAAAAAGGTAATGATGCTACCTATGAACAATTCATTTAACAAGTAGCATCTAAAGTTAGAGAGTTAGAAATGTATCCTAAACTATTATCTCTATCTAGGATATTTATATCTTGCCATATGGCATTACAATATTTCTATTTATTTTAGACTTGATACCTCTCTTTCTTTGCCTGAGCGTGGAATATACTTTTGAGGCTGTCGATCATATCATAGGCCTCAACACTCTCGAACTGCTACTGCAAGTCCGGTTCCATGTGAGCAAGCATAAGACAACATATTTCCGTGGATTCATCTTGAATCCGATGATAGGCATTTGTATCACCCCGGGTAAAACCACAACCACAAAATCGCTTGTGTTTGTGCATCATCATGATCGCATTCTCATATCATCATGCCACATTGCATTTGGCCATCATCATATCATGATGCATATGTTTTCCAACACCTATTTTGCTAAAAGCCCTATTTTGTTTTCTATAGATAGCCTCTCTTTATTTCAAATGATACAACCCCGGTGTTTCCAGATACCTCTGTTTGTCTAAAACTATTTACAAAATCTTGTTTTAAAAACTAAAACAAACAACATCTAAATAAAGTGTTTTCCGGGGAGGCGGTCAAGCCGATCAGGCCAAAGGCCCAACCAGCTGGACCACCTACTACCTGGCCCAACCCATATAGACCAAACCCTAACTCTACCTAACCCTAACCCTAGCCCCCACCTACCCATATACCTAGACCACCGCCGTCGCCAGTCTATACCGACCCCCCGCTGAACCACACACAACGCACATACTACTCAACATCACACACCGCTCAGCACACCACCACTACGACCCACCCAGACTCACTCGCCCCTGAACCCAACTCTACACCTGACTCGCAGCAGATCCGACCCACCCTGTCACGTGGATTTCCTGTGGTCCCACGCTCGTGTACACCTCGTAACGCCAATCTCGCTCACCTCTCATGCCCCGCTCCCTGGTCCCGTCCCCACTACCCGACGTGACCCCTCGCCCAACTCCACGTCTTCATTCTTCCCCCTCGCGATCTTATCCCGTAGGGCATGTTCGGCTCACCAAGGATTGAAGTGGATTGGAAGGGTTTGAGAGAGATTAAATCCCTAGTAAGTTAAAATACCTATTATTCTACTTTAATCCTCTTTGGTAGGGGATTAACCGAACATAGCCATAGGACGTCGACGCCCGCGTGGTTCCTGGCAGTGCCTACCTTTCTGTGGTCCCTCACCGGCCCTGAGTGCCCCTCCGCTCTCTCGCGCCCATGCCACCGTTCGCTTCTTCGGCCTCGCTCCCTATCGCTGCCGTGGCCCCCCTCACCTGGACCGCTTCCCCGAGCGCCGCCGCCGAGGCCAGCCCATAGCACCTGGCGTCACCCTCCACCGAGCCTCCTTCCGGTCATGTCGCCACCGGCCCTGAGCTCCTACGGCGACCGCATCCACAACGCTTCCTTCCTCCTTGCCTATGTTCTGTGCCCACCCTGCTCTATCGACTCCATCTCAAATCGTTACTGCCTCCATGATCTTGTGATCGGCCCCACCTCCCTTGCTCAAGCATCACGTCCTGCACGTCGCTGCCGCACGCATGACAACTCTGCAGCACCGAATTCACCAAGCGCGTTGAATCGACGCCCTTCCTCGCGATCATGCTCCCTTCGACACCCTATTGCTTTTCTTTAGGTGGTGTTCATCTGTAGTGTTGCTGTTGAGAGCATAATGTTTGCCGAATTCGGTGACCATGTTTTCCTGCTCTCGGTTCTTTCATGCCCTGCTGATCTCTTTTATGCATCAACAGTGTTTCTGAATTATGTGGATATGGGGTAGCAATCACCTGAAGACCGTGTGGTGTTGTTGTTGGTATGGCTTTGAGATCTGGTTATTATCCCACCCTCTTGTGTCCACCTAGGACCCAAGTTCTTGACACATGTTCTGAGACTAAGCACGCTAACCACATGTGGGGTGTAGGGGCACCCCTATCGACTTAGTACCTGATTTAAAAGTACTGATCTGGGGGCCACAAACTAGTATGGGCTTTATACGTTACTACTGCACTTATGCCATGTATGCCATGTAAGAGATATTTATTACCTATTGCTCGATGAGAGTTTATTACTGTTTTTTAGATGCGACACTCTATTACAGGAATATATTGTCTATGGACTCTTCTCGCGTGACAAGTGCATACAACCTGAGGGTCTGTACGACGAGGATTAACTATACCTCGTACGTGTAGCTCGTTTGGGTGGCCCCCATGTACTTTATTTCGGTCTAGGAAAGCATCGTGTCCTACTCCCCGCTGACATACTGATGCGTGTATGCTAATTGATCTGGCAACAGGGGTCGAAGTGCGTGTGGAAACTTTGGTGCACCCCTGTAGGGTTAAATCTTTTCTAAAAGGCGTGTTCTCGTTTATGGACGACTTGGAGAATAGTTCTTGATCATAGAAAACTCTAACTAAAGTTTATTGTGATAAGTTGACTTGTATCTAATATGACTAGGAAGTTGGATAAACACCATGGAAAGAATGAATAAAATTGCCAATCATGTGAGTCTCCTCGGAATGACTTCCTCATTTGATCCCGAGGGGAAATACCAGGATGGGTATGCTTGGTGTTAGTATCAAGTTGATTCCGTATAGGTCTTTCTTATCTCTCTCTCTGATAACCGACAGTTGTATTGAGTCTCCATAGGTTTTTAAGTGCATGCTTCACTGCCGCTTTATTCCACCATACCTATGTAGGCGAGAGATGCCGAATTCTAAGTCTCGCCATGTACTGGCCTCAGTACTTACCCCTCTCTTTTCCTATTGCCCTTTGTCGGCATCCCTTTTGTTTAAGTAGGTTTGAGATCGATGTCGTTAGCAGGGTTACCCTTCCGTCTTGTCCTGGGCAGGGTTATGGACGCCATTGGTTAATCTTCAGGGCTCTTAGCCCCATTTGCATCTTTTGCGTACTTGTACGTTGTATAATTTTTTAGGTGATTTGGATATTTGTGTTGGAATTATGCCCTAGAGGCAATAATAAAGATTTTATTATTATAATTCTTGTTCATGATAATGTTTATATTCCATGCTAGAATTGTATTAAGCGGAAACTTTAATACTTGTGTGGTTTGTAAACAACACCGTGTCCCTAGTACGCCTCTATGGAATAGCTCATTGATTAATGATGGTTAAGGTTTCCTAACCATGGACATGAGTTGTCGATTAATAATGAGATCATATCATTGGGAGAATGATGTGGTGGACAGACCCAAACTAAGCGAAGCAATTAGATCGTGTCATCGTGTTCATCTTTGCGAAGCTTTTCCTATGTCAAATATTGTATTACTTAGACCATGAGATAATACAACTCCCTGGTATCGGAAGAAAGCTTTGAGGTCATCAAACGTCATCCTATGAGAGGGTGATCATAAAGGTGTCTCTCGGGTGATCGGAAAGTATCTGTTGGGTTGTATGTATCGAGATGGGATTTGTCCCTCCCAAGTCGGAGAGATATACTTCGGGCCCACTCGGTAATCGATATCAACACCGCTTGCAAGCATGTAGTTAAGGAGTTAATCACAAAGTGATATCGGATTACGGAACGAGTAAAGTACTTGCTGTGAATGAGATTGAACTAGGTATGACGATACCGAAGATCAAATCTCGGGCAAGTAAAATATCGTGAGACGAAGGGAATATATATATGGGATTGATTGAATCCTGGCATTGTGGTTCATTCGATATGATCATCGATGAATGTGTGGGAGTCAATATGGGTTTCCAGACCCCGCTGTTGATTATTGATAGAAGATCATGTCTGCATATTCTCGAACCCGAAGGGTCACACACTTAACGTGTCTTGACGCTAGGATAGATTGGATAATTGGTTTATGAGTTTTTGTTCGGAGTCTCGGATGGGATCCGAGACATCAGGAGAGGTTCCGGAATGGTCCGGAGAATAAGATTCATATAAGGCAGTGCAGTTTTTGGAGTTCGGAATTGTTCCGGGTTAATCGGTATTGTACCGGAAGCTTCTAGAACCTTCCGGAAGGGGACCAACGTGGCCCCACCTTCCGGGAGGGGGCATGGGCCTATGAGGGAGTGCCCTGTCCGCATTGGGCCAGGGGCACAAGGCCCCATAGGTCCCAGCCGGCCAACAAAGGGATAAACCCTAGTTGGAGCTTCTAGAAGGGGGGGGGGGTTTCCTTGCCCCCCACTCCTCCCTCCTTGGCCGCCGGCCTTGGGCTTGGGGGAGGGGTTAGGGCAGGCGCCCACCCCTCTATATATAGAGGGCTGGGGCGCACCACCCCCCACACCTTCCCTGCAAGCCTGGTCGCCCTGCTGCCCTCCTCTCTCTCTCCCTCCCGACTGCGTGTAGGCGAAGCCCTGCTGCAGAAACTCTCCACCAATTGCACCGCGCCGTCGCGTTGTAGATCCAACCCATCTCTCCACCATACTTGCTGGACCAAGGAAGGAGGAGACGTCGAGGTGCTGCACGTGTGCATCTCACGGAGGCATCGGCACTTGTGGTGCTAGATCGGATAGGATCGCGAGGAGGAGAAGCGAGTTCGACTACATCACCCACGTTCCGACGAACGTTCCGCTGTGCGAATCTTCAAGGGTATGAAGATCTAATCCAATCTCTCTCGTTGTTTGCATCTCCTAGATTAGATCTTGGCTTCCCTCTGTTCGCATCCGTTGAAAATTTTGATTTACTATGCCGCGAAACCCTTCAGTGGTATCAGAGCTAGATCTATGCGTAGATGTGTTTCACGAGTAGAACGCAACATGGTTGTTGCGGGCATTGATGTTTTCTGTTGCAAGCCTCTTGTTTGTGTTCTTCTTATGACGCGGGATAGTGAGATTGAAGCAGTCCAGGCCAACCTTACGCGACGTCGTTCGCGAGACTGGCTCCGCACTTGACGTGTGGCTTGTTCCACACATGCGGCTGGTGGATGCCAGTTTCTCTCACTATAGTTATGATGGGATTAACACCGGAGTTTGGCAACCATAATATCACCGTTGTGGCTTTCCATAGGTAAGAATCGTTCTTAGCATGCTACTCCCATAAGCCACGTAAAACATGCAACAACAAAGTAGAGGCGTCTAACTTGTTTTTGTAGGGAGTGTTTTCTGTGATATGGTGTGGCCCAAGATGTGATGTGTATAATGTATGTAATGATCATGTTTTGTAATGTTTCACGAGTTGCATGTCGATGAGTACACAACCGGCAGGAGCCATATGGTTGTCTTTATAATTGTGTATGACCTGTGTGTCAACTTCTTATACGCCATGTAATAGTTTCACTTTATCGCTAAGTAGTTAGCAATAGTTGTGGTGGCTATTCGTGGTGGAGGCAATCATGGTGGAGTGATGGAGATCATGCCGGCACCCACAAGATGGAGATCATTGCGCGAAGATTGGCTATACCATGTCACATAAAGTTATATGCATGTGATGTTTATCCTTTTATGTATCTTATTATGATTAGATCGCGACGGTAGCATTATAAGATGATTCCTCACTTAAAGATCAAGATAAAAACTGTGTTCTCCCCAAGTATGCATCGTTGCGAAAGTTCGTCGTGTCCAAGCATCACGTGATGATCGGGTGCTATGGATTCTACGTTCACATACAACGGGTGCAAGCCAGTTTTGCACACGCGGAAATACTTGGGTCTAACTTGACGAGCCTAGCATGTACAGACATGGCCTCGGAACACATGAACCGAAAGTTTAAGCATGAGTCATATGAATGATATGATCGACACTTCGTTGTCCACCATTGAAACCACATCTCTTCTCGTGAAGATCGGATTAGGTGTGGTGAATTTGGATCGTGTTCACTAAACAACTTGAGGGATGTTGAATTTAGTGGAAGTTCATCTAGTAATTTGATTAAAAGTTGAACTAGTTATCATGAACATAGTCTAATTTGTACTTGCAAATATTGTAGATCAAATGGCTAAGTCCAACTTCAACTTCAACGTTTTTGCTGAGAAGGAAAATCTTAGAAACAATGGGTCTAACTTCACCAACTGGTTCCGCAATCTGAGAATCATTCTCTCTGGCGGTCAAAAGGACTAAGTCCTTGAGAATGCGTTAGGTGATGCCCCTGCTGCTACTGCGCTGGCTGATGAGAAAGCTGTCTATCAGTCGCGCAAAGATGATTATGGTGTGATTAAGAGAACCATGTTGTTTGCTATGGAATCGGACCTTCAAAATCGTTTTGAAGACTATCCCGGGCCCTTTGAGATTCTCGAGGAGCTGAAAACCATGTTTCAGACTCAGGCCCGTTCTGAGAGATATGAGATCTCTGAGAAGTTCTTTAACTGCAAGATGGAGGAAGGGAGTTCCGTTAGTGAGCACGCCATTAAGATGTCGGGCTACACTCAACGCCTTGAGCAACTGGACTGCAAGATTCCAGAGGAGCTCAAGATTGACAGGGTTCTGCAATCACTCCCCCCCAGCTACAAAAGTTTTGTAGTGACTCACAATCAGATTGGTTCCACTGATACGATCACCGAGCTCTTCGCAAAGCTGAAGGCTGCGGAGGTGGACATCAAAAAAGGATAATCATGTGTTGATGGTCAACAAGCCCCCCACCTTCAAGAAAGGTAAGGGTTCAAAGAAGCCCTTCAAGAAAGGCGGCGTCAAGCGCGTTGCCCCTGCTGAGAAGAAGCTCAGGTCTGGTCCTAAGCCGGACACTGAGTGCTTCTATTGCAAGGACAAGGGTCACTGGAAGCGCAACTGTCTGAAGTACTTTGCGGACAAGAAGGCTGGCACCATCAAAGGTATATTTGATATACATGTTATTGATGTTTTCCTTACTAGCCCTCGTTGTAGTGCCTGGGTATTTGATACTGGTTCAGTTACCAATATTTGTAACTCGAAACAGGAGCTACGGAATAGACGGCGGCTTGCGAGGGATGAGGTGACGATGCGCGTTGGCAACGGATCAAGAGTTGATGTGATGGCCGTCGGCACGCTCTCCTTAGTTTTACCTTCGGGATTTGTTTTAAACCTTAATAAGTGTTATTATGTGCCTGCGTTGAGCATGAACATTATTTCTGGATCTTGTTTATTGCAAGACGGTTATTCATTTTAATCGGAGAATAATGGTTGTTCTATTTATATGAGTAACATCTTTTATGGTCATGCACCTATTGTGAATGGTTTATTTCTTCTAAATCTCGAAAAGGATGAAACACACATCCATAACATTGAGGCTAAGAGATGCAAAGTAGATAGTGATAATACTACTTATTTGTGGAACTATCGTCTAGGTCATATTGGTGTAAAGCGCATGAAGAAACTCCATTCTGATGGACTTTTGGAGTCTCTTGATTTTTAATCATTTGACACATACGAACCATGCCTCATGGGCAAGATGATCTAAACCCCGTTCTCCGGTATGATGGAGCGAGCACCGGACTTGTTGGAAATCATACATACCGATGTATGCGGACCGATGAGTGTTTCGACACGTGGTGGATATCACTATTTTCTCACTTTTACCGATGACTTAAGTAGATATGGGTATATCCATTTAATGAAACATAAATCTGAAACATTTGAAAAGTTCAAAGAATTTCAGAATGAACTGGAGAACCATCGTAGCAGAAAGATTAAGTTTCTACGATCCGATCGTGGAGGTGAATATTTGAGTTATGATTTTCTCACGCATCTTAAAGCAAGCGGAATCGTTTCGCAACTCACTCCACCCAGAACACCACAACGCAATGGTGTGTCTGAACCCCGAAATTGAACCCTATTAGATATGGTCCGATCGATGATGTCTCTCACTGATTTGCCGTTATCATTTTGGGGTTATGCATTAGAAACCGCTGCATTCACTTTAAATAGGGCACCATCTAAATCCGTTGAGACAACACCGTATGAACTGTGGTTTGGTGCTAAACCTAAGTTGTCGTTTCTTAAAGTTTGGGGATGCGAAGCTTATGTCAAGAAGTTGATGCCGGACATGCTCGAACCCAAAGCGGAGAAATGCGTCTTCATAGGATACCCTAAGGAAACTATTGGGTATACCTTCTATCATAGAACCGAAGGCAAAGTGTTTGTCGCAAAGAACGGTTCCTTTCTTGAGAAGGAGTTTCTCTCGAAAGAAGTGAGTGGGAGGAAAGTAGAGCTAGACGAGGTTATTGAACCTTCTCTTGAATTGGAGAGTAGCGCAGCACCTGAAATTGTTCCAGTGCCGCCTGCGCCAACAATACAGGAAGCTAATGACAAGGATCATGAAGCTTCGAACGATGCTGCTACTGAACGTCGCAGGTCGACAAGGTCGCGTGCCCCTCCTGAGTGGTACGGCAACCCTGTCTTGACTGTCTTGTTGGTAGAAGACAGTGAACCTACGAACTATGAGGAAGCGATGATGAGCCCAGACTCTGAGAAATGGCTAGAAGCCAAGAAATCCGAATTGGGATCCATGAGCGAAAACCAAGTATGGACTTTGGTGGACCCTCCTAGCGACCGAAAGGCCATTGAGTGCAAATGGATCTTCAAGAAGAAAACGGACGCAGATGGTAATGTTACTGTCTATAAAGCACGGCTTGTCGCGAAAGGTTTTCGACAAGTTCAAGGTGTTGACTACGATGAGACTTTCTCTCCCGTAGCGATGTTTAAGTCCATTCGTATTTTATTAGAAATTGCTGCGTTTCATGATTATGAAATATGGCAGATGGATGTCAAGACTGCGTTCCTCAATGGCAACATTGATGAAGAGTTGTATATGATGCAACCCGAAGGTTTTGTCGATCCTAAGGATGCTGATAAAGTATGCAAACTTCATCGTTCCATTTATGGACTGAAGCAAGCATCTCGGAGTTGGAACCTTCGTTTTGATCAAGTGATCAAGAGCTTTGGATTTGTTCCAAATTGCTATGAAGCTTGTATCTACAAGAAAGTGAGTGGGAGCTCGGTGACATTTCTGGTACTATATGTGGATGACATATTGATTATTGGAAATGACATTAACATGCTTAACGATGTGAAGAGTTATTTGAACAAGTCTTTTTCAATGAAAGACCAAGGTGAAGCTGCTTATATATTGGGCATCAAAATCTATAGAGATAGACAAAGACGCCTGATAGCTTTAAGCCAGAGTACATACCTAGACAAAGTTCTGAAAAGGTTCAGAATGGATAAGGCAAAGAAAGGTTCAGTGCCTATGTTGTCAGGTAAGATATTGAGCAAGGCTCAGTGTCCAGCTACGGTAAATGATAGGGAAGCTATGAGCAAAGTGCCTTATGCCTCGGCCATAGGTTCTATCATGTATGCCATGCTATGTACTAGACCGGATGTGTCCAATGCTCTTAGTTTGACGAGCAGATATCAAAGTGATCCAGGAGTGGAACACTAGACAGCCGTGAAGAACATCCTAAAGTACCTAAATATGACTAAAGAAATGTTCTTAGTCTATGGGGGTGATGAACAGCTCGTCGTAAAAGGTTACGTCGACGCTAGTTTCGACACCGACAAGGATGATTCTAAATCTCAGACAGGATACGTGTATATTTTGAATGGAGGAGCTGTGAGCTGGAGAAGCTGCAAGCAAAGCGTGATCGCAGGATCTAAAGTAGAAGCGGAATACATGGCTGCTGCAGAAGCGTCAAGTGAAGGAGTTTGGATCAGGAACTTCATCACTGAGCTTGGCGTGGTTCCAAGTGCATTGGACCCACTGGAGATATTGTGTGACAACACTGGCGCCATAGCACTCGCTAAGGAACCAAGATATCATCCAAAGACCAAGCATATCAACCGCAAGTTTCATATAATCCGAGATTATATAGCAGATGGAGATCTGAAGATTAGCAAAGTACATATAGATCTGAATGTCGCAGATCCATTGACTAAACCTCTTCCACGTGTAAAACATGATCAACACCTTAGTGCCATGGGTGTGAGATAGTTGCCAAATGTAAACTAGATTATTGACTCTAGTGCAAGTGGGAGACTGTTGGAATTATGCCCTAGAGGAAATAATAAAGATGTTATTATTATAATTCTGGTTCATGATAATGTTTATATTCCATGCTAGAATTCTATTAAGCGGAAACTTTAATACTTGTGTGGTTTGTAAACAACACCATGTCCCTAGTACGCCTCTATGGACTAGCTCATTGATTAATGATGGTTAAGGTTTCCTAACCATGGACATGAGTTGTCGATTAATAATGAGATCATATCATTGGGAGAATGATGTGGTGGACAGACCCAAACTAAGCGAAGCAATTAGATCGTGTCATCGTGTTCATCTTTGCGAAGCTTTTCCTATGTCAAATATTGTATTCCTTAGACCATGAGATAATACAACTCCCTGGTATCGGAAGAAAGCTTTGAGGTCATCAAACGTCATCCTATGAGAGGGTGATCATAAAGGTGTCTCTCAGGTGATCGGAAAGTATCTATTGGGTTGTATGTATCGAGATGGGATTTGTCCCTCCCAAGTCGGAGAGATATACTTTGGGCCCACTCGGTAATCGATATCAACACCGCTTGCAAGCATATGGCTAAGGAGTTAATCACAAAGTGATATCGGATTACGGAACGAGTAAAGTACTTGCTGTGAACGAGATTGAACTAGGTATGACGGTACCGACGATCAAATCTCGGGCAAGTAAAATATCGCGAGACGAAGGGAATATATATATGGGATTGATTGAATCCTGGCATCGTGGTTCATCCGATATGATCATCGATGAATGTTTGGGAGTCAATATGGGTTTGCAGACCCCGCTGTTGATTATTGATAAAAGATCATGTCTGCATATTCTCGAACCCGAAGGGTCACACACTTAACGTGTCTCGACGCTAGGATAGATTGGATAATTGGTTTATGAGTTTTTGTTTGGAGTCTCGGATGGGATCCGAGACATCACGAGAGGTTCCGAAATGGTCCGGAGAATAAGATTCATATAAGGCAGTGCAGTTTTTGGAGTTCGGAATTGTTCCGGGTTAATCGGTATTGTACCGGAAGCTTCTAGAACCTTCCGGAAGGGGACCAACGTGGCCCCACCTTCCGGGAGGGGGCATGGGCCTATGAGGGAGTGCCCTGGCCGCATTGGGCCAGGGGCACAAGGCCCCATAGGGCCCAGCCGGCCAACAAAGGGATAAACCCTAGTTGGAGCTTCTAGAAGGGGGGGTTCCTTGCCCCCCACACCTCCCTCCTTGGCCACCGGCCGTGGGCTTGGGGGAGGGGTTAGGGCAGGCGCCCACCCCTCTATATATAGAGGGCTGGGGCGCACCACCCCCCCACACCTTCCCTTCAAGCCTGGTCGCCCTGCTACCCTCCTCTCTCTCTCTCCCTCCCGACTGCGTGTAGGCGAAGCCCTGCTGCAGAAACTCTCCACCAATTGCACCGCGCCGTCGCGTTGTAGATCCAACCCATCTCTCCACCATACATGCTGGACCAAGGAAGGAGGAGACGTCGAGGTGCTGCACGTGTGCATCTCACGGAGGCATCGCCACTTGTGGTGCTAGATCGGATCAGATCGCGAGGAGGAGAAGCGAGTACGACTATATCACCCACGTTCTGACGAACGTTCCGCTGTGCGAATCTTCAAGGGTATGAAGATCTAATCCAATCTCTCTCGTTGTTTGCATCTCCTAGATTAGATCTTGGCTTCCCTCTGTTCGCATCCGTAGAAAATTTTGATTTACTATGCCGCGAAACCCTTCAATTTGTACTGTATATCTGTATTATTGACTCATGGAGTCGTGTTGTATATATATATATATATCTGTTTTAGTGGGTCCATCATGCACTAATGTGTAATGGTATTACTTTGTTTTCCACCCGCACGAAAGTGCCTGGTGATCACCTTTGAATCATTTCTATGTGAGTTTGGCAGAAATTGCTAAAACTTGCATAGGGCCGCATCGAGGGTGTTACAACATTGGTGGCAGCGACAGTCGCATTCTCATTCGGATCATTTGGAAGTGGGTTGTCTAGGACATGGTCCTTCTTTTCTTATTCGAGAACAATTCTCAGATTTTGATACCAGTTGGTAAAATTAGTATCATTCAGCTTATCTTTCTCACAAATGGTTCTAAATGCAAAACCGGATATCTGAAGGTTACTACTACTTGGTGCCATGATCTAGAACATAAAATATGCAAAACACTTAAGACATGTATTCCTAAAATAGAAAGCATATTAAACATTTTAATACTTATGCTTCCACTAGAACCAACACCCTTCTGATGGTTACTTAGTGATTCGGGATCCTAGATAAGCAAGTCGGCTAGTGAGATTTAGCATCACCGCTAGCCACCAAGTGATCTAGATAGACAACTCCTTGTCAATCGCATCTCATACGACTCTGTTGGTCGGCTGGCATCACATGCCCCGACTCCCGTCCAACTTTTTCCTGAGCCCCGCAACCGTTTTGATACACCTGTCTAGCTTACTAAGTGTTTCCACTGTAAGAATCCGACTCAAACCCACCTAGTCGGAAAGAATTGTCAGCACTGCAATTTTATGAGCCCACTACCAAAAATGTTCGACTTGTGATGGTGCAAACATTGGCAGGAAAACCGACTAGACCTTCTTTAAGGGATTAAATTTTACCAACTATCTAATAGAAGTAAAACCAGAAACATCAATAACATAAAATAAAGCAATTATAATGTAAAAATGGTATGGCTTTGTTCATGGCAATCTCCATCTCCATAAAGCATGTAATCTTACTCGTGCCAACTCTTGTCACTTGTCTTATTCCATGTCGCCGACTTGTACATTGAGTTGCATGCCATCTGTGTTCTCCAAACAGCTACACTTGCTTAGTAATGTAAATTACATAGAGAATCCGACACACAGGTCATTATATAATAAAATTGCAGCACCTAGGCTCCAGACAGCTAAAAAAACCGTGATTCGCAGATCACATATGGATTACACACATCACATGCACATAAGCCATACCATTCACAACTTCATGCAAAAAAGAAGTTATGCATAGATATGATATCTACCGGCATTGTGAAACTTGCAACAACATCTAAGGCACGATAGGGCGAAGCCGGCGGTCCCTCTAGCCGAAACCGTAGATCTCATCTACATTCCATGCATGGATTCCGATAATTGGTCTAGTTCGATCAAACTCTTTTGATCTTCGATCACCGCTTCTGGATTTACGTGTCACGGTCTACCCCGATGGCAGAAACTGACCAGTAGGGGTATGTCATTCCATGAACGCAGCGGTATGATCATGGAAACCAGATCATCCATTCCCCGAGTATAGTTGTTCCATTCAACCTCATACAAAACCGATCTATCTCATAGATCGACCACCAAAGTAGCCAATAGATCCCATCTATAGCCAACCACATATCACATATGCGAGATCTCAAGCCTAAAACTAGAAGCTACCTCTTTGATACCACTATTCGGCCATGTAGATATAAAACAAAAAAATTCCCTACGAGGTGGTCCAAAGATCTAGCTGAGGTAGAAGGCCACGAGGATTACCACAAGACTTGTAGTTGTGGATTAAATATGAAGCGCGTCGGTTGATTGTAGTGCAGTACTCTAATAGTCGTCAGGGTGCTGATTGTACAACACTGTTGCTGGTATCCACACATATGAGGAGGAGCGCCGACAGTGAACTGCTAGGTTCATAACGGCGGCAGGACTAAACTGGAGCTAGGGTTCCAATGCATGGAATGACCTAATCGCAGGTCCTCTCTAGGTATGTGTGCCCAAGTATATATAGGGAGTGAAAGTGGGATCCACTCACTCATGGTCCATTCACTAAAGTCCATATCAGTCACTATGAGTCCGACTCACTAACTCAGTCCAAATCCGGTTTATGTCCAACCCAAACAAATTTCTGATTCAGATCCAACCCGAACTTGCTCCCGCTCTTAATTGTGTGACCCCATAGGATCATGTCAACTTGGACATGATTGGAGTCTGACTTTCAATCGATCAATCGGTAGAGGATCCTAGTAGAACATGCCTACTCGCAAGAACCAAATAGTCATAAGGACATGCCTTTCCAATGCAACTTACGTGCGAGTCCCTTTTGCCTCACAATATAACCTTGTAAAAATATAGGCAAATAATTATCATCCCTTAAATAGTCCAACTCTCTTCGATCCGATATAAGTAATTCATCCGACTAACACTGAGTCGATCACCTTGGTTAACACTTAACAGAGTCGTGCATGGCCATGCTTTCCGAATCATATCATCCGAGAGGGCCTAGTGAATATCTCTCCAATTGGGGGGATCACATCTTGGTTATTCACATCACGTATCTTGATTCTTAGTCGATCCAAACTCCGCCTTTATAACTTACCTGTAATGGAACAATGTTTGACAGAACCTAATGTCATGGTATTGCCGACGAGTACGCCATGGAGGGGTCCTCACAGTGCGTGTTTAGAGAGATGGGGTAAGGCGAACGGTTGACGGGTATGAGGTAAAATAGCTTACCCAGGTTCAGATCCCACGAGGATGGCAGAATCCTACTCCTGCTATAAATTACTATAATGGCAATACGCCGAGTTACAGTGATAGGTTGGCTATGAGAGGTATGAGTTAATTGGTGCCCTAAAGGCTCCCATAGGTCCGGCTTATATAGTCGCCAGGTCCTAGGGTTACAGGGAAAGTCCTAGCCAGACAGGTTACAAAGTCCTACACTACATATAACTAGTCTAGCGTGTCTTCCACTCCAAGGCGCTGGGTACGTTGGTGACTCCTCCATAGCCTTCCTTTATCTGGCATGGGCCTCCCTTCTGGATCCATCTGACTGGGCCGCCCAGCAGGCCATGGTCCTTGCTACCAACTATGGGTCACTCGGGTTATCCGTATAGGAGACATGCTATGAGGATACGCATATAACATATCCCCAACAGTAGCCCCCGAAGAACTCCGAGATCTTGCGTCGTCTTGCCTCTTCAGGTTGAATGCTTCGTCTAGATGAATGTCGGCAAATCGTCAAGCAATATCTTGTAGTCCTCCCCTGAACTCTGCAATGTTCTCCGTCTTCAACTTGTAAGTCGGAGAAGTGCTAAATCTTCCATCGTACTCTTCTCATAGCCGGACTAGATCCGTCCATGCCGGAATATTCTGATGGGATGGTTCACCTGCCCGTGTCAGCTAGAGAAATGTAGACCATAGGTCATAGACGCCTCGTAACTCACAAATACAGAGAACGCAATCATGTCCGTTTTCCCGCGCGAAGGATACGAACCGTTGGCGGCGGCGGTTGAGAACGTGGAGAAATTTCTGCGCACGCGCACACACAGGTCGTCCACACGACAACCATCCGATCGCTTGCATGAATCTTGACGCTGGGGGTTATAAATTACAAATGTGGTGGATTTTAACTTTTTCACCTCATTCTTCCCCTGCGTCATCATCTTCCTCCTCCAAACACCTCCTCGAGCTCTCCGCGCGCACGCGAAAAACCCTAACTTCTCCAAATCTCCCAGTCACCTCCCCTCTCACCCCAATGGCTAGCAGCAGCTCCACTTCTTCCATGGCGGCGGTGAATGATGATGCGTCCAAGCTAGCGAGCGCTGTCCACGTGCCCCAAGAAGGCATGGTGGTCGCACGGTCGGGGACGACCATATTCTAGCGGGGCTGGAGCCGCTGGAGGAGGAGGGTTACTCCCACAAGGGAGATTGGCGCGGCTCTGATATCACTGATGGTGATATCAAAGAGCTGCTCGCCGAAGGTTACCTCCCCATGACGGAGGGGCTCATATGGTGGGCGGCTCCGGCAGGCGAGGTCACTCTTTCTCCCCAAATCGGAGAGAAGGTGTACCTCAAAGCGCAACTAGTACGCAGCGTCTCCCTCCCGATCTCCGACTTCTTCCTCACTATCCTCAAACATTACCGGGTTCAACCTCATAACCTCTCTCCTAATAGCATCATAGCGCTCAGCAACTATGTAGCATCATAGATCTCTTTATCAACTTTTTTACCGTCAAGAGGGAAGCCGACGCTAGAAAGGACGAGCTTAGAAATTGCAGAACGATTAGTTTCAAGATCCGGGCTGGCCGGCGTTTCCCCGACATCGTCGGCCATGAGTCTTGTAAGAACTGGCAGCAGACGTACTTCTATGGCCGAGATAGCCCCTAGCCAGCCGAGAAGCTACGTACCCGGACTTCGTCGATGGCGCCGCTACTGAAGCCCTGACATGGAGATCCCAGGCTGTCAACACCCGGATTTTTAATCCCAGATGCCTGTTATGCCATACATCGCAATCCCAGGATTACCATTTTTGCGAGACATAACAGAATTGGATACCATAGTACATCATCCATTACAAACTATACATAAGGTCTTACACAAATAGGGATCTCATGATCCAGTTCTTAATACACTTCAAGCAGTGGAATACGTAATAATAACGGTACCGTAGGCGAAGCTCCATCTTCGGGGTCACAGGCAATGCTGACGATGGGAGATGATCCTAGTTGTCATAACCTTCCTGGGTCCATCCTCCAGGTACTCCTCTTCATAGTCTGGCCACGGGAATAGCCAGGGACAAAGCCATGAGTACTCTTTAGGTACTCGCAAACTAATACTAACAAGTGAAAGGGTTTTTTGATAATAGGACACTAGGCTCTAGGGTTGTTTTGCAAAAAGCCAGATTTACAGTTCAGAAATAAGAGAAGCTAGTCACATTTTTATAACACCTAAATGGGATCTTGTAACTCATGTCACAACTCTGTTGTGGTCAAGTCAAAGTCTCACTTCCTTTCACAAATCATTTTGAAAAGTCTAATGGGGGAACAGTATGGCCACTCCAACTATCCATAACCGCGGATGCGGCTATTCGAATAGTTTGACACTCTGCAGATATTGTACACTTTCACCACAACATTCGATACATCCGTATGGAAAAAATCCTGAATTCACCATACTCAGTATGCAGATAATCAATCCTAACCTTTCAATTACACACCCTAGTATAAGCACCTCTCCTGTGAGTTTGGCCTCCTAACCATGACCAACTGTCATCTTGGGTACTGCACAGGTGGACAATCTTCACAAGGTAGCCTCAGCTCAGACCTTGGCCATGAGGGAACTAATACTAAGGTATATAAGTTTCCAGTCAAGCCCTACCCAATCTTCGGGTATTGTGGTTGTACGATAAAAATTGGAATGGTATCGCATCCAGACAACCATCAGTTTTATAAAGGGCTAAGGCTCATGCCTCAACTTTTTCATCACCAAAATCATCTTGTGTTTTCGGAAACACATGTCCAAAACATTTCAATAGAATGATCCATCATTCCAAGGTTTTCATAACTATTTTTACCAAGTATTCCCATCTAAAGTTGATCAATTTTTATGCTTAGCACTAGCATCTACAAGTGGGGGTAAGTAATAATGAGGGGTGGTAAACTAGTGGAGTTTCAACTAAGTTCAATCTCATGCCTTAGGATGACATCAAGATTATCTAGCTTAGGCCAAATTTTATGCTCTTTATGCAACCTTCAATTATCTTTCTAGTATCTACAATTCACTGAAGTAAACTCTAAGTAATAGCTTTCATAAAGAAATAAAGTAATAAGCTTGTAAGTAAAAAACTAGGATTGGTTTATCAAGTGGGTAGGATCATCTATGCTTAAGGCATATAGTTGGCATGGTGACAGGCAAGTATTGGCTTGCATAGTATCAGTATGAGCTTGATAAATTGCAAGTGTTAGCTTGCACAGGTCAACTAGATTAGTAAGGCTTGCCTTGTGCCGAGCAGTGGTTGAAGTTCTCCTCGGCTTCTTCTTCGTAGAATCCTCCTTCCTCCTCGTATCCTTGGTCGGTACTAGCGTCTATGAATAAATACGATGTACACAATCACCAAACAATACTTAACTACTTGCAAACATCACAAAAAGGGTCCTATAGATGATCTAGCATCATCACTAACATTACAAGATTAAAGCTTGGTTTAATTCCTTTTATTTTTAGAAAAGTAATTTCTACTCATTGAAAAACTACTTAAGGTTTAATATTCTCCAAACCAAACATAGGATCATGTTGGCAAATGTCATCACCACATATTTTAGTCCATGGGAATGTGATTTAAAGTGGTGTCACAATTTAATAAGGTTTAATCTTTCTTTTAATTAAATAAAGTGACTAGAAATGCCTATGTAGCATTCTTTTATTACTTGAACATTATTTCTGTAAGTAAACCTATATATTTTTATATATTCTGAAAGGTATGGTTAAATGCAATTTTTGAGAGTTGGAATCAACTCAAAAGCTATTATGGTTTTAATTTGAAAAATGTTTGAATGCAGAAAAGCTTCTGCCTTGTTATTTTTACCAAGGATGATATACAGATCCAAATGACTTGAATCAAACGGGCTTGGATTCAGCATTCCCAGACCTTTCTAACAAAATTGGTTTCATTCAATTTGGTTCACTGAATCGACCTGGGTTGATTTTTGAACTGGGTACAGAAGTGTGTTTGAAATAAAATGGAAAAGGTTAAATTCAAATAACTGGGCTACGCGGGAAGTGATACTGGGCCGGCCTGCTAAGCACAGCGCTTACGCGGGATGGTTAAGTGGCTGTCCCCACGCGTCAGTGAGATGAGGGGGTGCAAAGCGGTATGGGGCGATGTGGTGCGTTGGATCTGGTTCTAATCCAACGACTGAGGGTCATCGTCGATGTTGGGCAACACCGGCGAGAAAGAAACCTAGCGCGGCCAGTGGGGGTCGTTGGGGGCTCACCGGGTTTCAGGCGAGGGTCGGCGAGGCAGGCGAACGACGAAGTCGACGACGGCGAACCTCCTGGTACCGGCAGCTTCTCCTGGGGCGGCTCCAATCGCTGGCCCCTTCTTCTCTAGCAGCGGCAGACTCCGGTGTAATTTCGGCGAAGTGCTGCTCGCCTTGCTCCGGGAACGGGGTGGCACGATCAGTGAGGAGAGGGGAGTGAGATGATGTGTTCAATTCGGCTGGGGGTGGCCTCTATTTATAGTCGCGACAACGAGAACGAACGGGATGGGCAGGCGACAATGGCGACATGGCTACGGGCGGCTAGAGGCATGGCCGGCGGTGGCGATCACTTGGTGGTCTCCTGGCGATGCTCTACGGCTTTAATGCGCGCGTAGGGGCGGTGCGGTTTGGTCTAGAACGCGCGGTGCTCTGCACGGCAGAGGCGGCATCTTCGACGGTGAGCGGTGGCTGTGCGTCATGGGGCGGCGAACGGTGACGTCTGGCGGTCTCCTAGGTCGGTGGCGATCATGTATGCACGCGGCGAGGGCGGCGCGCGGTCTGTGGGCTTCGGTCGAGTGTGGCGCTCTCGCGCATGCTCGGCATGGTTGCTGGCAAGCTGGGCGCGGTTCGTGCGTGTGGTCCAGGGTTTGGCAACGCTCGCGGCTGGGACAGGGAGTGGCGGTGGACGGTGGGCTGCCTCCTAGACAAGGTTGGCACGGCTAAATCTCCTCCTAGCTTGCTGTCTCCACTGGGGTGGCATGGTGAGCTTCGGCTGTTCACCATTGATGTCATTGCGCAGCTTACAGTGAGTCTAGTGCTTGGTTTAACTTGCTAGGTGATCTACTTAGATGGTTATGAGCTAGAGAGGGAACAAGTTAGGCTTCAATCACTGCTCACAATAGTGTTTAAGATTTTGATGATTTGTGTCTGCAATGTGTTTGATGAAATGGCCGCAAGAATTCAAGTTTTGAATTTTGAAATGATTTTTGGTGGGTGTGCTAGGTTGGTGCTGGTGAGTCTGCAGATGCTTGGGTTTTGAAAGTTGAGCTTGTTTGAGTGGTTTTTGAAAAAGTGGGATCTTCCCATATGATAAAGATTGAATTTTGAATTGTCCTTTAAACTATGCATTTGAATGTTTCTGGATGATCACAAAGTGGGCCTTGATACTTTGTTATGAGTATAATCAAGGGGTGCAAAGATCCAGAATAGTTTTTGTTAAGTTCTGAAAGTTTGAGACAGCCAAAGTAGGCATGGGAGTTAAATTGGTCAAAATGACCATTCCCTTATTTTATTTGTTTTTATTTACTTATCTTTGAGAAAAGTTTGGGAATTTTTTAGATGATGTTTATTTCACCTAAGCATACATTTACAAGCAAAGGAACACACAAACAAGTTGGTTCAAAAGAATTCAAAATGAAATGCATACTCACATGCATGCTTTCATATTTTTATTTAGCAGAGTTTTTGTTAACCCTAAATTTGATGATTAGAGTTTGATGATCCAAGTTTAGTATTTTTGGGATGTTACAAACCTTCCCCCCTTAAACAAAATCTCGTCCTGAGATTTGAAAAAGGACGAAAAAAATTACCTAGGATTTGAAGAGATCGGGAAACTCCGTCCTGATGTGATCTTCGCGCTCCCAGGTAGCTTCCTCTTCTGTGTGGTTGCTCCACTGAATCTTGAGAAACTTGATGCTTCGGGTTCGAGTAGTTCTGAAAGCTTCTTCCAAAATACGGATGGGTACTTCGGGATAGGTCAGGTCATCGTTGATCTCTATGGTCCGGTGATCGATATTCTTGAACACTTCGGTCTTCTCTGGGACTTCGAGACACTTGCAAAGTAATGAGATATGGAACACATTGTGCACATCTGACATCTCTTCGGGTAGTTCCAATTGATATGACACTTCTCCTCGACGGTTCAGAATCTTGAAGGGTCCGATATATCTGGGGGCTAACTTTCCCTTGAGTTGGAAACGCTGCATTCCCATCAATGGCGACACCTTCAGATACACAAAATCTCCTATGTTGAAGGCGAGGTCTCGACGTCTCTTGTCGGTGTAACTCTTCTGTCTGGACTGCCGCGGTCTTGAGGTGCTCATGAATCTTGTGAACCTTCTCTTCTGCTTCTCGTAGGATGTCGGGTCCGAAAATCTGACTCTCTCATACTTCCGACCAGTTCAAAGGGGTGCGACACTTCCTTCCGTACATGAATTCAAATGGGGCCATTTGCAAACTGGCTTGATAACTGTTATTGTATGAGAATTCTGCAAACGGCATACATTCTTCCCACTTGGATCCATATTCTAGCACACATGCTCTCAGCATATCTTCAAGTATTTGGTTTACTCGCTCCGTTTGTCCATCGGTCTGAGGGAGATACGCGGTGCTGAAATCTAGGCGGGTTCCTAAACCTTCTTGGACTTTCTTCCAGAATCTCGAGGTAAACTGAGTTCCTCGATCCGATACGATGTTCTTGGGGACTCCATGCAAACTAACTATTCTAGCGATGTACAACTCCGCTAGCTTCGAACTCTGATATGTGGTCTTGACGGGCAAGAAATGGGCGACTTTGGACAATCGGTCCACTATGACCCAGATAGAGTCATTTCCCCTACTAGAAGTAGGCAATCCGGTGATAAAGTCCATTCCAACGGAATCCCATTTCCATTCCGGAATCTGCAATGGTTGCAACAATCCAGCGGGTCTTTGATGTCCTGCCTTGGCTAACTGACATATATCACACTTGGCGATATAGCTTCCGATTTCTCTCTTCATCTTATGCCACCAAAATTGCTCTTTCAAATCTTGATACATCTTAGTTCCTCCGGGATGGATAGAATAAAGAGTATCATGAGCCTCCTTCAAAATAACTTCTTTCAACTCAGAATCTGATGGTACACAAAGGCGTCCTTTGTACCACAGAACTCCTTCTCCGTCTTCGGTGAATCCGGGTACTTTGCCTATACCAATACGATGCTTGATTCCGTCGATACTAACATTTCCCTTCTACGCCTCTTTAATCTGACTGATCAAAGTGGGCTGGAGTTCTATGCTATCCAAAAATCCTTCACTTACTAATTCCATTCGAAAATCTTCCATCTCTTTGTGCAAGCTTGGTTGCTCCTTTAAAATCATGGAGTTCAAGCGACACGGCAATCTGCTAAGGGCATCGGCAACCACATTGGCTTTACCAGGGTGATAGTGAATGTCCAGGTTGTAATCCTTGATTAGCTCAATCCACCTTCTCTGTCTCATATTCTGCTCCTTCTGAGTGAATATATACTTCAGGCTCTTGTGATCCGAATAAATCTCACAACGGTTTCCCATCAGGTAATGCCTCCATGTCTTCAGGGCTAGAACTACGGCTGCGAGTTCGAGGTCATGGGTTGGGTAATTTTGCTCATGTTGCTTCAGTTGTCGAGATAGATAAGATATAACTTTGCCTTCTTGCATTAGCACACATCCGAGACCGATCTTGGATCCGTCAGAATACACATCGAAGGGCTTCGTGATATCCGGCATGATCAAGATTGGGGCTGAAATCAATCTCCTCTTGAGTTCTTGAAAACTCGCTTCACATTCGTCGGTCCATTCAAACTTCTTGTCCTTCTTCAGCAATTGGGTCATGGGTCTGGCGATACTCGAGAATCCTTCGAAGAATTTGCGGTAATATCCCACCAATCCTAGAAATGCACGAACTTGGGTTTGAGTGGTTGGGGCTTGCCAATCCTCTACATCTTTCACTTTGGCAGGGTCAACGGCAATTCCTCCGGCTGATACAATGTGACCGAGGAATCCTACCTCCTGTAACCAGAATTCACATTTGCTAAACTTTGCATACAGCTGATGCTCTCTAAGGGTTCCAAGAATGGTCCTTAGGTGTAGCTCATGTTCTTCTTCTGATTTGGTATAAATCAGAATGTCATCGATGAAAACAACGACAAACTTATCCAGGAAGTCCATAAAAATCTTATTCATGAGATTCATGAAATAAGCGGGGGCATTGGTTAATCCAAAAGACATGACTGTATACTTGTACAATCCATATCTGGTGGTAACATTGTTGTTGTTGAACTTGGGTGGGGCACGGTTGAAATTGCTAGAGTGGCCGGGGTTGTTGTGATTTCCTCCGGGCCTAGGGTTTCCACGGTTGGGATAGGTCGGATGGTTCATCGGGGGTCTGTTGGTTCTTGGGGCAATTCCTGGAGATGGGTTAGGGCGATACTTTAGGGTCTGATGGGTTCCTGGCTGATGCATCATGCGACGCTTGCGCTTCACATTGGCCTGGTTGATCTTTCCTTCCATCTGGATGGCAGAGTCGACAAGGGTTTCAATATCAGCAAAGGGGATATTGACTAACACTGTCTGCATCTCATCATGCAGACCATTCAGGAATCTTTCTTGCTTCTTGGCTTCGGTGTCGATCTCATCCGGGGCATACCTAGCTAATGACAAAAATTTGTCACGGTATTCCACTACGGTCATCCTTCCTTGCTTCAGTTCTCTGAACTCGTCTCTCATCCTCTTGATCAAACCCGGTGGCACATGGGTTCTGCTGAACTTGACCTTGAATTCCTCCCAGGTCATCATCTGGCCTCCGGTCATTGCGCGAACACTGTTCCACCATGCCCTGGCATCTCCGTCTAGATAGTGGGTGGCGAACAGAACTTTCTCATTGGCTTCCACTCCAGTGACTTCTAGGTTATTTTCCATGGTCTGCAGCCAATCATCGGCGTCTAGGGGTTCTTATGACTTAGTGAAAACAGGTGGGTTGGTATTCTGGAAGTTCTTGAGCTTAGATCCATGGTTGTCCTTATTTCCATGGCCTTGGTTTTTGTGGGCTAGCTGAGCTATCTGTTGCAGGGTGGCTAGGTTGGCTTGACGTTCGGCTCTTTTAGCTTCACGGTCAGAAGTCAACATTTGTAGGATCTGCAACATCGGGTCCGGGGATGAACCACTTCCTCCGCGTGGCATCTGAAGATTGAGATATATCATGATAAAAGAGGGAAATTTCTAGGGTTCTGGGATTTTGAAAAGTTTTCAAAGTTTGACTCAGATTTTTGAGTAACTTGCTTTTCATTCATTCATTCATAGAACACGGTACAACACACACCACAACAAAGACAAACAGATGGTTTTAAGAACCATTCTAGAAACTACGATACGGTGGGACCGAATACTACTCACTACGCTAGTGCTCAAGTGCTACTACTCCTTGGAATCTGTGGCTTCATCATCCTCATCATCATCGATGAAGGCGAAATCATCCTCATTGGTGAAGAAGTCCATAGCCTGATCCTCCAGAAAATCATCGTCATCGCTGAGATAGGAGTAGGGGTCTCCACGAAGATCCTCTCCGGCATTTTCCCTTTCCTCCAACTGCATGTCTCTCTCGTGGGTGGTCTCCTCCAAAGATGAGATATGGTGGCGAAGACGGGAAATAATGTGCTCCTTCTTGTCGAGCTGACGGCGGCGAGACTTGCGATCTTTTTCCAGCATGGCGATGGTTTGGTCCTTCGTCTTGATGATGGCAGACTTGTGGTTGGAGTAGTCACGGCAGTTATCCAACTCCTGCTGACAATCGTACATCATGAAGCTGAGCTGGTCCAATTGGGTCTTCAGCTCGGGGTGGTATGGGGCTTCCAGTGGTTGTCCATTAGCATCACGCCTTGGGAAAAACTCAAAGCGAGTACCCTTGATATGGTTGACACTTTGCCCACACAGACGGGAAAGAGCTTCCTGCATGGCCCTATCAAGTCCATCGAGCCAGTTGTTCTCTCTTAAGGTAAACTGAATTCCCTCAGCAGTGGGAGGTTCAATCTTTCCTCGGAGACTTGCAACAATTAGCCACTACAGATCTTCTCCTCCTTGATCATTGAGCTGAGCTCCGAAGAACTCGTGGTGCGGACGCTCCAGAAGTTCCGAAAGCTGGTCCAAATCCCTCTCAAAGATAAGGTCTCCTCCATTCCCCAACTGATAAAACTTGTTGTACTTCACGTCCATCTATAAAAATATAGGATGAGTAAGTTAGTAGAGTGATCAAGTGTGTCAAATTTTATGTATTTTGCAAGAGTTTTTGAGGAACATGAATTTTCATGAAAGAATCAAAGGATAAGAATGGGAATAAGTTTTTGTAAATATTTGATTTCTTTGGTTTTGAAACTAAGTTTTTGATTCCAAACGTCCAGTCTAACTAGGGTCTCCTATAGTCAGGATGGCTCTGATACCAACTTGTCAACACCCGGATTTTTAATCCCAGATGCCTGTTATGCCATACATCGCAATCCCAGGATTACCATTTTTGCGAGACATAAATGAATTGGATACCATAGTACATTATCCATTACAAACTATACATAAGGTCTTACAAAAATAGGGATCTCATGATCCAGTTCTTAATACACTTCAAGCAGCGGAATACGTAATAATAACGGTAGCGTAGGCGAAGCTCCATCTTCAGGGTCATAGGCAATGCTAGTTGTCATAACCTTCCTGGGGTCCATCCGATGGGAGATGATCCTAGTTGTCATAACCTTCCTGGGGTCCATCCTCCAGGTACTCCTCTTCATAGTCTGGCCACGGGAATAGCCAGGGACAAAGCCATGAGTACTCTTTAAGTACTCGCAAACTAATACTAACAAGTGAAAGGGGTTTTTGATAATAGGACACTAGGATCTAGGGTTGTTTTGAAAAAAACCAGATTTACCTCTACTAAGTTCAGAAATAAGAGAAGCTAGTCACATTTTTATAACACCTAAATGGGATCTTGTAACTCATGTCACAACTCTGTTGTGGTCAAGTCAAAGTCTCACTTCCTTTCACAAATCATTCTGAAAAGTATGATGGGGGAACAATATGGCCACTCCAACTGTCCATAACCGCGGACACGGCTATTCGAATAGTTTGACACTCTGCAGAGATTGCACACTTTCACCACAACATTCGATACATCCGTATGGAAAAAATCCTGAATTCACCATACTCAGTATGCGGATAATCAATCCTAACCTTTAAATTACACGCCCTAGTATAAGCACCTCTCCTATGAGTTTGGCCTCCCAACCATGACCAACTATCATCTTGGGTACTACATAGGTGGACAATCTTCACAAGGTAGCCTCAGCTCAGACTTTGGCTGTGAGGGAACTAATACTAAGGTATATAAGTTTCCAGTCAAGCCCTACCCAATCTTCAGGTATTGTTGTTGTACGATAAAAATTGGAATGGTATTGCATCCAGACAACCATCAGTTTTATAAAGGGCTAAGGCTCATGCCTCAACTTTTTCATCACCAAAATCATCTGGTGTTTTCGGAAACACATGTCCAAAACATTTCAATATAATGATCCATCATTCCAAGGTTTTCATAACCATTTTTACCAAGTATTCCCATCTAAAGTTGATCAAGTTTTATGCTTAGCACTAGCATCTACAAGTGGGGGTAAGTACTAATGAGGGGTGGTAAACTAGTGGAGTTTCAACTAAGTTCAATCTCATGCCTTAGGATGACATCAAGATTATCTAGCTTAGGCCAAATTTTATGCTCTTTATGCAACCTTCAATTATCTTTCTAGTATCTACAATTCACTGAAGTAAACTCTAAGTAATAGCTTTGATAAAGAAATAAAGTAATAAGCTTGTAAGTAAAAAACTAGGATTGGTTTATCAAGTGGGTAGGATCATCTATGCTTAAGGCATATAGTTGGCATTGTGACAGGAAAGTATTGGCTTGCATAGTATTAGTATGAGCTTGATAAATCTCAAGTGTTAGCTTGCACAGGTCAACTTGATTAGTAAGGCTTGCCTTGTGCAGAGCAGTGGTTGAAGTTCTCCTCGGCTTCTTCTTCGTAGAATCCTCCTTCCTCCTCGTATCCTTGGTCGGTACTAGCGTCTATGAATAAATACGATGTACACAATCACCAAACAATACTTAACTACTTGCAATCATCACACAAAAGTGTCCTATAGATAATCTAGCATCATCACTAACATTACAAGATTAAAGCTTGGTTTAATTCCTTTTATTTTTAGAAAACTAATTTCTACTCATTGAAAAACTACTAAGATTTAATATTCTCCAAACCAAACATGGGATCATGTTGGCACATGTCATCACCACATATTTTAGTCCATGGAATGTGATTTAATGTGGTGTCACAATTTAATAAGGTTTAATCTTTTATTTTTAATTAAATAAAGTGACTAGAAATTCCTATGTAGCATTCTTTTATTACTTGAACATTATTTCTGTAAGTAAACCTATATATTTTTATATATTCTGAAAGGTATGGTTAAATGCAATTTTTGAGAGTTGGAATAACCTCAAAAGCTATTATGGTTTTAATTTGAAAAATGTTTGAATGCAGAAAAGCTTCTGCCTTGTTATTTTTACCAAGGATGATCTACAGATCCAAATGACTTGAATCCAACGGGCTTGGATTCAGCATTCCCATACCGTTCTAACAAAATTGGTTTCATTCAATTTGGTTCACTGAATCGACCTGGGTTGATTTTTGAAACTGGGTACAGAAGTGTGTTTGAAATAAAATGGAAAAGGTTAAATTCAAATAACTGGGCTACGCGGGAACTGATACTGGGCTGGCCTGCTAAGCACAGAGCTTACGCGGGCTGGTTAAGTGGCTGGCCCCACACGTCAGTGAGACGAGGGGTGCGAAGCGGTATGGGGCGATGTGGTGCGTTGGATCTGGTTCTAATCCAACGGCTGAGGGTCATCGTCGACGTTGGGCAACGCCGGGGAGACAGAAACCTAGCGCGGCCAGTGGGGGTCGTTGGGGGCTCACCGGGGTTCAGGCGAGGGTCGGCGAGGCGGGCGAACGACGATGTCGACGACGGCGAACCTCCTGGTACCGGCAGCTTCTCCTGGGCGGCTCCAATCGCTGGCCCCCTTCTTCTCCAGCAGCGGCCGACTCTGGTGAAATTCCGGCGAAGTGCTGCTCGCCTTGCTCCGAGAACGGGGTGGCACGATCAGTGAGGAGAGGGGAGTGAGATGGTGTGTTCAATTCGGCTAGGGGTGGCCTCTATTTATAGTCGCGGCGACGAGACCAAACGGGATGGGCAGGCGAAGGTGGCGACATGGCTACGGGCGGCTAGAGGCATGGCCGGCGGTGGCGATCACTTGGTGGTCTCCTGGCGATGCTCTACGGCTTTAATGCGCGCGTAGGGGCAGTGTGGTTTGGTCTGGAACGCGCGACGCTCTGCACAGCAGAGGCGGCGTCTTCGACGGTGAGTGGTGGCTGTGCGTCATGGGGCGGCGAACGGTGATTTCTGGCGGTCTCCTGGGTCGGTGGCGATCATGTATGCACGCGGCAAGGGCGGCACGCGGTCTGTGGGCTTCAGTCGAGTGTGGCGCTCTGGCGCATGCTCGGCATGGTTGCTGGCGAGCTGGGCGCGGTTCGTGCGTGTAGTCCAGGGTTTGGCAACGCTCGCGGCTGGGACAGGGAGTGGCGGTGGACGGTGGGCTGCCTCCTAGACAAGGTTGGCACGACTAAATCTCTCCTAGCTTGCTGTCTCCACTGGGGTGGCATGGTGAGCTTCGGCTGTTCCCCATTGATGTCATTGCGCAGCTTACAGTGAGTCTAGTGCTTGGTTTAACTTGCTAGGTGATCTACTGAGATGGTTGTGAGCTAGAGAGGGAACAAGTTAGGCTTCAATAACTGCTCACAATAGTGTTTAAGATTTTGATGATTTGTGTCTGCAATGTGTTTGATGAAATGGCCGCAAGAATTCAAGTTTTGAATTTTGAAATGATTTTTGGTGGGTGTGCTAGGTTGGTGCTGGTGAGTCTGCAGATGCTTGGGTTTTGAAAGTTGAGCTTGTTTGAGTGGTTTTTGAAGAAGTGGGATCTTCCCATATGATAAAGATTCAATTTTGAACTGTCCTTTAAACTATGCATTTGAATGTTTCTGGATGATCATAAAGTGGGCCTTGATACTTTGTTATGAGTACAATCAAGGGGTGCAAAGATCCAGAAAAGTTTCTGTTAAGTTCTGAAAGTTTGAGACAGCCAAAGTAGGCATGGGAGTTAAATTGGTCAAAATGACCATTCCCTTATTTTATTTGTTTTGATTTTCTTGTCTTTGAGAAAAGTTTGGGAATTGTTTAGATGATGTTTATTTCACCTAAGCATCCATTTACAAGCAAAGGAACACACAAAAAAGTTGGTTCAAAAGAATTCAAAATGAAATGCATACTCACATGCATGCTTTCATATTTTTATTTAGCAAAGTTTTTGTTAACCCTAAATTTGATGATTAGTGTTTGATGATCCAAGTTTAGTATTTTTGGGATGTTACACAGGCCACCCTTCCCTCCAACAACGACACTTCCCGCTCCATAAGGTGGATAGAGTGGTTCGTAGAGACGGGTCTGACCGGGTTTGACCTAGCTATGTGCTGGTTCGTCAGGCGGATCTAGCCCTTGCAGCACCATGAGAAGCTGATGCATCAGTACACCAAGGAGAGGAAAGATAGCCTCCGCATCCCCAAGGACAACTTCTCGAGTGACTCCATCAAGCTCCGCCTCAAGGTCATCGTCAAGGTGAAGGATAGGAAGTGTGGCTTCGCCATCACCTACGACATGTTCATAGAGGTCAAGTGCCCAGAGGTACCTGTTTATTTCCCGTGTATGACATATACTCTAGTTCTTTCGTCTTGCCATTATCATCTCATCTAACACTTTGGGTTTTCACTTAATAGCTCAAAAGTCTAGAGGAGGATAGCATGGCTGTCCAAATCTACGACCCCAAGATGGAGGAAGTCACCGTCGTGTCTGACGATGATGTGTCATTGGCATGTAAGCGGAAGAGCTCCACCTCTAACGCTGCCAACGAAGGCAAGAAGAAGAAGACGGAGGGTGGAGGGTGGAGCCTCCAGGAATTTCCACTGTCGCCCTAGAGGCGGAGAAAAGAAGAATTACCAGGATCCCTTTCACCAAGGCACCCACTGTTGTGTAAGCTTCTTATCCTCCGACATTGTCTCTTGCTTTTCTTATTCCTATACTTATACCTTTGCACGTTTCAGGAAGAAGGCCGGTTTAAGTTTGAAGAAGTCCTCCAAAACATTAGGGGCTTCTAAAAATATCAAGGATATGTTGCACCAAGCATCTCCCACCATCGCCCCTACAACTCCCAGCGTCCAGCCTACTGCCGCTCCAACAAGATCTCTAGCTAAGGCAACATCTGGACCCTCCGCCATGGAGGTGGATCCAGGTGTCACCGCGGATCTTTTCCTTGTCGACGAGCAGGCGACACAAGATAGTAATGTTTCTAAAATGGCTGAAGCTTCGTCTAAGGATGCCATCGGTAGCAGTAAGGCAATGGTGGCAGGCGGAACGTCTGCCGAAGGCAGCGCCACTTCACCCAGGACGTCCACAGAGCTTCCGAAGATAGTCTACCCGGCGCTTACGCCGAGTAGCTCAACTCTGGCTCCTGGTGCAGTGCCAACATATCCAACTTGCGGTCTTCAGGAGCTCCTCAGGCAAGATGATATCCTGCAAGGAAATAGCCTTTCCTTCAGCAAGATATTTTCCGAGAGCGCCACCAATCTCAAGATCATCGCACTTGTAAGTTTTACTTGCCTTTTGCATTTCATATGAGTATCCCACTGTAGCCCCCGAGGATTTAGAAGTAAAACCATAGGTCTTTGCATATGAATGCTCTAAGAGTGACTAAGCTAGAAAAATTCTCACTATAGCCCCCAAGTATTTAGTTTGAATGAATTATTCCCACTAGATACTTTTAGAGTAGCATACGCAGTGTTTGTAAAATTCAATAATGTAGCCCCCGAGCCTCTAGTTGAAACATAATTAGTTCCGATTATATGCTTAAAGAAAGATTAAGAATATTGCTGAGCTAAAAACTCGTACTATAGCCCCCAAGATTCTAGGTGAAAACTGAATTAGTTCCGACTAGATGCTTAAAGAAAGACTAAGCATTTTACCGAGTTAGAAATTCTTACTGTGGCCCTCAAGCCTCTAGGTGGATAGTTATCTGGCTAGATGCTCCAAGTAGACTAAGTGATTTTGATCTTATTTCCACAGAATGAGAATGCTGGAGAGGTGTCGCCAACGATAAGTTACACAAGATGGGCGCTGAGTTGGAAGCTGAAAAGGGTAAAACTGCCTTCTTGAAGGAACAAATCACCAAGAGAAAGAGTCTGCTTTTCCTATCAATTTTGCAATCAACTTGGTCTTGTGCCATCACTCTCCAACTACTCACTATGTGATGTTCTTTCTCCTACTTGCAGAAACCATCGCCAAGGCCAAGGACATTGTTTAGCAGTCCAAGCACATTGAGTTGCTGGATAGCGAAAACAAGATCCTCAAGGAGGAGAGGGCTGACACTTTGAAGATGCACGAGGAATCCATGAAGGCCTTGCAGGAGTCCGCCATCACGGAGATGAACCGCCTGAAGGAGGAAATTGCGATCCTCAAGGAGCAGAAGAAAGCTGCCGATGAGAAGAATCATCGCAACCTTGAGGCTTACAAGATTCTCCGACAAGAGCGGGACTCCATGGAGGAGACACTCCAGCAAGAAGAGGCAAGAATCTTTGGTAAGCGATCTCCGTCTTGTACTTATGTAAGTTAGGTACTCTGAACTTTTTGTGTTATTGGACTCATGTGCTTCTTTGTTTGTTGGAAAATGCAGCTCCTATTGGTTTAACCAAGTCGCCTCCTCCACCAAAGGAATGCATGGTCCTTGCCGGCAACTTCATCAGCACCGCCGCCAACCAAGCTAAGGAGATTGCCAAGCCCCTCAAAATCAACATCAAGGCGGTGGACTCCGTGATGAAGTACTCGGAGATCTTGCATCAAGCCCCCGAGCGTATCGTACATGGGTTGGCGCAAGAATGTCGCTGTCAATGGTCAAGATGCACTATGAAAATGCCTAACTTGACACGGTAACCTTAGGTTTGCCCGACGTAGACAATGAAGGCCAGAAGATTGACCATAAGGCTATCTAGGCATCGCTCGCGGGTTTTGACCCTAGGATTTCCGAGTTGGTTGACCATAACGTATTCGTGCCGCTGGAGATCATTGACGGCGACCACCAAAGATACTTCGAGTCCCTCAAGACCATCGACTTCAAAGAAGATGGCTCTCCTACTGCCGACGATGCTGCCTCGAAGTCTCCTGCGTCAGAGGAATAAAAACACTTTGTAATATTTGTTTCCTCTGAATTGGTGTATGCGGAAAAACTACTATGTTAACTTAAGGCGGAAAAATAATAGCTGTAATTTCTTGCTACTCACGTACTGGTTCCAACATGTAAATATTTTTTAAGCAAGTGCTAGATTATCCATTACTTTGGTTCTTATGCTTGAACTTTCATGAGTCGGAAGACTCGTAGTCAGAACCATGCGCTCAGGAGATGATGCCCAATGGCACTGTCAAAAACCTGAGCACAAAATCGCCGACTTCAAGTGCCAAAAGTCACTACTCCAGAATCCACATGAAAACAACAAAGAACGTGTAGACCAGAAAACTTAAGCTAACGCCCTTAGGCGGAATTTTCACAAGTGCAAATGCAAAGTTTATGCATAAAGGTTTTATATGATCCAAAAATGAACACTAAAGGAGGTAAAAGACTCAACAATATGAGTGAACCAGAGAGCTTTATTTCATTGATCATATAAGAGGTACACAATAGATAAAAAATATGCTAAGTGTAAAAAGGATGTAGCTGTGCTATGTTCCATGGCTGATCAAGCTCCGGGTAGTCATCATCCGGGTCATGTCGCTTACGCTTATGATCTTTGCTGGGTTTATCCTCAAGTTCACGATTGTCAAAGAGGTAGTAAGACCCATTGAGCAGCGCCTTGCTTATGATGAATGGTCCTTCCCATGGCGGGCATAATTTGTGTGACTTCTTCTGCTTAAGTCGGAGCACCAGATCCCCCTCTTTAAACGAGCGATGCCAAACGCGGCGACTATGGTAGGTGCGTAGCTTCTGCTGGTAGATGGCGGATCTTTGGCATGCCAATACGCACTTCCTCGAGAAGGTCCACATCTAGGCATCTGGATTTTTCAGCGTCATCTTCGTCATAGGTGGCAACACTTGGTGAATCGTGAAGGATGTCGGAAGGCAGGATTGCTTCTGCTCCATATACTATGCAATAAGGGGTGTAGCCGGTAGATCTGTTGGGTGTAGTTTGTAAACTCCACAGCACAGATGATAATTCCTCTGCACAGGCTCCAGCTGCTCTATGTAGCGGTGCCTCTAGACCTGGCTTGATTCCCTACAGAATTAATCCATGGGCTCGCTCAACTTGGCCATTGGACCGTGGGTGTGCCACAGATGCTAGGTCAAGTCGGATGCCCTTCTCCCAACAATAAGCTTCCACTTCTCCTAGTGACAAGTTGCTACCGTTGTCAGTGATAATGCTATGTGGGAGACCCAATCTCACTACTAGATCCCGGAGAAACCTAAGGGCAGTTGCCCCATCAAGCTTTCTAATGGGTTTAGCTTCTATCCATTTGGTGAATTTATCAACTTCTACCAGCAGATGCGTAATCCCAGATGGTGCCGTCTGTAATGGACCAACCATGTCTTGCCCCCATACTGCAAACGACCAAGTTATTGGTATTGTTCGCAATTATTCAACTGGAACATGGGGTTGTCGGTCATAATACTGGCATCCCATGCATGTCTCAACCAGCTTGTCGGCGTCCGCCTTTGCGGTCAGCTAGTAGAATCCTTGTCATAAGGCTTTGGAGACCAATGATCGAGGAGCGGCATGATGCCCGCAATCTCTGAGATGGATCTCACGAAGGATTTCAATACCTTCTTGCTAGGAAACACACTTGAGGTATACACTAGTGGTGCTTATTTTGTAGAGTTGTCCATTGATTATGGTATAGCCCTTTGCTCGATGTACTATTTGCTAACTTTCGACCTCGTCGATGGGCAAAGTTCCGTGTACGAGATATTCCATGAACGTTTTTGTCCAAGCCGGAGGGACCTATGCCACTGTGTGAACGAAAGAGTCGACTCTATCCGGGTTCTCGGTATCTGGTCCCTTCACGGATGATGTCCATAGATGCTCCAGAAAAACGCCAGGCAGAATTTGTTTGCGCCCTGATCCAAGCTTTGACAGTAGATCAGCCGCCTCATTTTGCTCTCTGGGGACATACTTGACTTCATAGCCTAAGAAGATCTTGGCTATCTCGTCCACTTCGTCTCGATATGCCACCATCATAGGGTTCCGCGCGTTCCAGGTGCCAGCTACCTGCAGGGCAACCAAGTCGGAATCTCCACAGCAAACTATGCGCTTGATGCCAATATCCTTGGATACGCGTAGTCCGTGAATGAGTGCTTCATACTCCGCCTTGTTGTTCATAGCCTCAAAGTGGATCTGCAGAACATACTGTAGCTTCTCCCTAGTTGCTGACTATAGTAGTACACCAGCCCCTGAGCCATTGAGTTGCTTTGATCCGTCAAAGTGCATCACCCAATATTCTGGCTCTGGCATGGGGTAGCATCTGGCATCTCCGTCCAATCTGCGATGAAATCCTCCAAGGCTTGTGACTTGATAGCGTCATGTCTCTTGTAGGTGATCTCGAAGGCAGAAAGTTCAATGCCCCACTTCATGACCCTTCCTATAGCGTCTCTATTGTTGATGATGTCGGACAGTGGAGCCTTACTCACCACTGTGATAGGGTGCCCCTGGAAATAGTGCCTTAGCTTGTGAGAAGCAAGGAACAATCCATAAGTTATCTTCTGGTAGTGAGGGTAATGCTGCTTTGACTCCGTCAAGACCTCACTTACATAGTAAACTGATCGTTGAACTCCGTACTCATGCCCTAGTTCTTTCCGCTCTACCACGACGACGATGCTGATTACCCGGTAAGTGGGTGCCATGTAAATTAACATAGGCTCCATAGGCTCGGGTACTGCAAGGATAGGCGCCGTGGAGAATATCTCCTTTAGTTGTCTCAATGCTGCATCTGCTTCGTCCGTCCATATAAATTTGTCTGCCTTCTTCAACAACTTGTACAGCAGCAGAGCCTTCTCTCTAAGTCGGCTGACGAACCGGCTTACTACTGCAACGCAGCCCGTGAGCCGTTGTATGTATTTCAGGCATGTCGGATGGTTTATGTTTAGGATGGCCTTGATTTTCTCTGGCTTGACCTCGATTCCACGTTCGGAAACGATGAAGCCCAACAATTTGCCGGCTGGAACCCCGAAGACGCACTTCTTAGGGTTAAGCATCATGTTGTATTTCCGGAGATTATCAAAGGTTTCATTTAAGTCAGAGATTAAGTCGTTTGACTTTTTAGACATCACCGCTATATTGTCTACGTAGGCGTGAATGTTCCGACCAATTTTATTGTGTAGGCAACGCTGCATTGTCCGCTGGTATGTATGTAGCGACCTCGGATCGAGATAGATCCTAAGTCATGTGATTAACATGCTAGTCCCTGGATCAATAGCTAGCACTCACAGTCGATGAAATATCATGTAAAACACAAGTCTTTATTACATGAATCGAATAATCCAGAGTTTACATTATTACAACAGAAGCAAAATATATAAAACTTGGAGTCCCATCAATTCCACAGGCTAGTTGAGTGAAGACCCGTGATCCTAGCGCACCTTTCAACGATCTCCAAAATTCTGCATATGAAACCTGCAACCAACAAGTTGGGTCAATACTTTGAATGTATTGGCAAATTACACCAAGGAAGTAAAAAGACTAACTCTACATGCAAGGCTATATTAGGCTTTGGAGTTCTTTTGCATAAAGCTAATTTTCTCTAAGTATGGAGTAAAGAGAGAGAGAGAGAGTTTTACCCGACTTTGTAAACATTTGCTTAAGTAAGATAGAGTCGAATGGCACACGAGGATATTACTCACCAGGTGTCCAAACAACCAAACACTTGGATATTACTCACCAAGTGCCAAAATCCCACCCATTGGCGATATTACTCACGCCATGGGGTTTCAAAACTTTGTTTAGAAAATAGAGAGGAAGATCCTTCAGAGGCTCCATCCTTCGGGCGCTCCAAGTTGTTCTTTTCCGTGAACATGGCTAATCGATAAGGTTGATACTCTAGATCACGATCATGTGTGCTTCTCTTCCCATGACAGTGGAGAACGACGGCTGGAGTCCATGGTCTCCGAAGAGCTCCAGCGAGAAATCTCCAGCTATGTAGTGCTCCTATGAGAGAGAAAAGAGGTTAGGGAAAAGCGGTGCATCACGGAGAAGAGGTCTAGATGGAGTAGGTAGATCGGGAGCGGCGGAAACCTAGACTTCCGAGATTCCCTGAAGCACTAATGTAGGCGGGTTACGGCGAGATCCGTTCTAGCTCTAACTCGGCAGCCTGGGGCAGAATCGATCCAATCTTTGAGGGTTTGCAAGGAGGGACATCGAAGAATTTTATTGGCCATGAAAACTTGGAGAGGGGGCAACCAAAACATGCTGAAAATAGAGATTGAATCGGGTCATTCCCCGTGTTCATCTCTGTCTCCTCGCGCACGGAGGGAGACGACCAGGGTGGGGCCGGCGTGCCAGCGAGGGAGGCGAGAGTAGCGGGCTCTATGGAAGGATTGGGATGGCCCGCGCGGCTGCTGTGTTACGGGCTGCGCGCGGCAAGAAAGTGAGCTGCAAGTAGCAAGCGGGATGCGGGGTCAGTAGGCCGGGCCAGGATTAGGTTTAGCTATATTTGTTTCCCTTTTTATTTTATATTTTTCTGATTTACTAATTCTTTTATAGATTTAGCTATATAACTCCAAATTACATGGAATTTGTTTCTAAAATTCTATAAAATTTAGTATATCATCATAGGATCCTTTTTGGCAATATTCTTATAATTAAAATAAAATGATCTTTGAATCCTTGTTTGTATTCTTGTAGGAGTATTTTGGTAACTTATGAGTAGGGTTTTGTATATGGGGTTTTAATATAAGAATTTGTTTGAATGCGGAGATGTATGGATCATTAATGCAAGTCAAGCAAAAGTATTTTTATTGTTCAAACTTACCAACCAATGTGATAGTCATGTTAATACACATCCATTAATGTGGCTTACTAAAATTTCAAACAACTCCTCAGAAGTTTTATTTCATTCAAAAATTTCAAGAGGATCAAACAATTCATTTATCTTATTTTATTTATAACATTCCAAAATTAGGAGAATTTTGGTATGTTACAACGTAGCACCTGCCTTTTTTAGCCCAAAGGGCATCGTGACGTACCAAAACGTGTCGTAAGGTGTGGTGAACGAATTGGCCAATTGGTCTGACTTTCTCATCTTAATCTGGTGGTATCCTGAGTATGCATCGAGAAAACACAAAATCTCTGAGCCAGCCATCGAGTCCATGACTTGGTCAATGCGAGGTAAAGCAAACGGATGTTTGGTGCACGCTTTGTTCAAGACGGTGTAATAAACGCACATTCTTAATTCTTTGGTTCCCCTTTTGGGGACAAGTACAGGATTGGCCACCCATCGGGTGTGAAGGAGTTCTCGGATAAAAATAGCCTTAACTAACCTAGATATCTCTTTTCCTATGGCGCGTCTCTTCTCGTCTCCGAAGCGTCGTAGAGGTTGTTTCACCGTTTTGTATTTTGGATCAATATTCAAGCTATGCTCGGCAAGTTCCCTAGGTACACCTTTCATGTAGGCAGGTTGCAAGGCAAAGATGTCCCTATTCTCATGGAGGAACTCGATGAGCGTGCTTTCCTATTTGGGATCCAGGTTTGTCCCAATGGCGGTGGTCTTGGAGGCATCACCTACCACAAGTTCCATCGCCTTGGTTTCGATGGCGGCCTTGAAAGATGGGGCGGAGTCAGAAATCTGCTTCTTCGACGACGGCATCTCCGAGGCATCGACCTTGCTCTGGATCTCCTTGTATTCTTTGCTGTAGAGGATAGCTTCTGCAAAGGCTGCTTCTCCAATCTCGCAGTCCCTTGCCTTAGTAAAACTTATGGATACGGTGATGACACCATTTGGTACGGGTATCTTGAGATTTTTGTAGACGAAGCATGCTTTGGCCATGAAGGTGTGGAAGATGTCACGTCCGAAGATGACGTGGTACACGCTCTTGAAGGGGACCACCTCGAAGGTCAAGCGTTCTTGGCGGTAATTATTAACATCGCCAAAAGAGACCTGAAGCGTGATGCATCCAAGGGACCGAGCCTCCCGGCCAGGAACTACGCCATGGAACATGGTGCTGGTCCGTCTTAGGTTGGCCTTCGTCAAGTTCACCTTGTGCAGTGTATCTAGGTACATGATGCTGATGTTGCTTCCACTATCCACCATGGATTTGGTGAACTCATTGCCGTCAATCAGGTGGTTGATGACCATGGCGTACTGGTTCTCCGTAGGGATGAGGTCTGGGTGATCCTTCCTGTCCCAAGTGATTAGAATCTCCAACCAGCGCAGGTACTGGGAAACTGGGGGTAGGGTGGCCATCAGTATCCTCAGCGAGGTTTTCTGTTGCCGGACAGTTGGGGTGCCAAGGAAAGTGTGGTAGATGGGGGCCTTCTTCTCAAAAGGGTTCTTGCCCTTGCCATCGCTCTTGGTGGCGTGCTTGGGGTCAACATCCTCATCCATGTCGCTTGAATCCTTGGACTCCTCATCGTTCTTCTTCCCCTTTCCCTTGCCTCGCGGTCTGTTCTTCTGACTTTGCTTGTAGCTGGACTCCATGTCGTCCTTGAGATCGTTGATGAACTTGCAATGGCGATTGGTGTCAGTGGCCTTCCGTTGGAGTCGAGGTGTACAAGGCATGGCATACCGCGGTACTCCTCGTATGTCTGGGGAACGCGGAGCGCTGCCGAGGTAGTTTCACTATCGCGTTGCTGCCCACGACCAGCCCCCCGTCCTCGGCCACGCTGTCCGCCATCCCCGCGTCCTGCAAATGTCATGGCGACCATGTCGGAGGTTTGTTTTTCTTCAGGCGTGCTCTTCCTCTTTTTGCTGCTGTTCCTCCTAGCTTGAGTTGGAATGGCCGTTGTCGGCAGCTGCGAACTCACTAGCCAGCTGGATCATCTGGTTGAGAGCTAGCCGATGATTATCCTACAAGCGCTTCAACTTATATCGGAGCAACATAAGGTGTCCATGGCGGTTTGAGCGTGCACTCCTGCACAGGAATTCTTCATATCCAGCCAGCAAGAGAGGTAGGCGCGAGATGACTCGTCTTTCTCCTGCACGCACAGCTGTAGATCACCAACAGTACAGGGACGTTTATACGTACCCTCGAAGTTCTTGTTGAACGCTTCTTGCATGTCCACCCAGTTGCAGATATACTTCTCTGGCAATTCATAAATCCATTGTTGGGCTGTGCCCGCCAGCATCAGTGGGAGGTACTTGACAGCGACATTGGGGTTACCCCCGACGATCTCCACCGCATTGTCATAATCTTGCAACCATGTAGATGGTTTGGCGGTGCCGTCATAGGGCTTGATGGTCTTGTCAATCCGGAAACCCTTGGGGTAAGTTGCAGTCAGTATTACAGGTCCAAAACAATGTGGTCCCAGGTACTGTCCTTCCCGGGCCTCGTGAATCTTGTCCAGGCGTGAACGTGCGTCGTATGGCTCTGGGCTTGCTTTCTTCTTCTTGCCACCAGGGGATTGAAGGAAATATGCCCTAGAGGAAATCATAGAGATGATTATATTTCATATGTATCCATGAGTTATTGTAATGTTCCTTGAATATCCATATCAGGCAACTTGTATTGATTGTCAATTATGTGAATTGTTTGTGAAACTCTTTACTTGTATGGTTATTTAATATTTGTCCCTAGTCGGAGTTCATGTGAGGACACACGTGAATATTAGACTAGCACATCGATTGGTTGATGACTATGTTTCGCAAGTCATAGACATGTAGATGTCAAACCAATGATGTGGACACATGTTATGAACATGGGGTTGGACTGACCCAACTTGAGACTGGCAATTAGTTGCAGCTCTCTCTCTACACATCGTGTAAGTTTTGTCCTTAGACCTGAGATTGTCGCATGTAAGTGAGATGTGGATCGATCTACTTTGGGGCTATCAAACGCTACTCCGTAACTGGGTAGTTATAAAGGTAGTTTTCAGGTTTGTCCTGAAGCATACTGCAAGGCATGGTCAATCAAGATGGGATTTGCCCCTCTCTACTTGAGAGAGATATCTCTGGGCCCCTCGAGTGATCGGATCCAGAAATGCATGGCCATGCTACATAAGGTTAATAGTTAACCTAGTAAAGGGATTCCGAGTTACGTTGTCGAGAAAGAGAGGTTAGCTTGGAGCTAGACCTAATATCGTGAGGCAAAGGGAAAGACATGTACTAAACCTTGTGATGGTTCGTCCGATATGATCTTTGTATGCGTTTAGGAGTTGGCACGTCTTGCTAGAGGCCGCTACCAACTATTGACAGAATAAGTGTATTCGTGTCATGTCTACACGTATATGAACCTATAGGGTCACACACTTAAGGGGCTGGAAGCCTAATGAGGATTGGATCCGAATTAGACCAGGCTTAGGATACTAATGGGTTGCTAATGTAGAAGCCCACTAGGGATGCCTATATAAGAGAGGGTGGGGCGAGCTGACCAGGGTTAGACCATTCCACCCAGCCGCCACACCTCACGCCTGTGTTGCACGCACGGACCTAGCATTCCGGTGTCTCACGCTTCCACCCCGCACGTGTGGATACCTCGGAGGTGCTGCATCTGTGGCACTTGGACGAGCCGTGCAAGGGGAGCTTCTCGTGGGAAGAGGACAAGGAGAAGTCATGAAACGTCTGCACTGTCTCGACACGCTTCATCAATTCCGCAACTGCGCGTCTAGTGGTAATCCAGTGATCTATGACAACAGTATTCCTGGTTTACGCGGTAGAAAATTTTGATTTGTGCTAGTGTAGCCTACCCGTATCCCTTCAGGGATAGGCTGCATGAACGACGCGGGCCTCCTCTTCCATGGTGGCTGCTAGGGGGCAATGGAGGTGGAGGTGGCGGTGGGTTAGCCTTCTTTCTGTTACCCTCCTGTGACGCCTCACGCTTGTCACGGTTGCTTGTCGGATGCGGAGGTTCATGACGCGACCTGCTCTTGTGTCCTTGGTTGCGCTCTCCATCATGACAGGGCTGCTACGTGTTGTCTCGAATGATGATGACGCTGTAGGGGTTCGTAGCATGGAAAACAAAATTTTTCTATCGCATACAAACAAACAAGCCAAGATCTATCTACTAGATTGTAGCAACGAGTCGATGGAATAACTTACCCTCGAAGATTCCAAAGTGTTTAACGAGAGCAGATTCTCGTGGGTGATGTAGTCGTACTCTTTCCGATCTCAAGATCGTGTAGACGATCCTTCCAGCGCCACGTTCCGGCAGCGCTCCCGCAGTCGGTCACACGTTCGGTACTCGACGAAGACCTTCCTCTCCCTTGTTCCAGCAGGCAGCGGAGGTTGTAGCACTCTCCTCGCGATTCCGGCAGCACAACGGCGTGGTACCGGAAGTAGAGGGGAGATCCCGCAGGGCTTCGCCTTAAGCCGGAGAGAGTATGGTGGATTATGAGAGAGGGCTATTAGTGGTCTAGAGATTAGACACACCAATTAGAAGGCTCTAAACCGCATGCTAAAGCAATTAGAAGCTCTAAACCAAACGGCTCTAAACCTGAGATTAGAGGTGGAAACTTGTGTGTCTCAAGGAGGAGCCCTGCCCCTCCTTTTATGGGTGGGGAGGCGCGGCCAGGGGAGGGGAGTCCCTCCCCAAGTCGGCCTTGGGCTGGGCGCCGGCTTGGAGGAGTGGGACTCCTCCTCCAAGTTGGTTCCAACTCCTCTTGCTTGTTTCCCACAGTTTCCTGTTTCCCACAGTTTCCTGTTTTAGCCGTTTGACTTTCAAACTGGCAATTTGACTTTCATGTTTTTGGAACAGCAAGAACACTTAGTACATGATGCAATCATTCAATGACACACTCATGTACCCTCCCCCCCCGGAGTGCCAGACAATCTGGAACCTTCTAGAACATTCCCGATGAAAACACCGGAATCATTCCCGAACTCCGAAACGGGACTTTCCTTATATGAATCTTATTCTCCGGACCATTCCGGATCACCTCGTGATATCCCGGATCCCATCCGAGACTCCGAACAACATTCGGTCTCTTTCTCATAATACCATAACTACTCAAAACAACGTCGAATCCTTAAGTGTGTCTCCCTACGGTTCGTGAATTATGCGGACATGATCGAGACACTTCTCTGAACAATAACCAATAGAGGAATCTGGAAATTCATATGGCTCCCACATATTTCTACGATTACTTTGCGATCGAATGAACCACTTACATACGATACCAATTTCCCTTTGTCTCACGATAGTTTACTTATCCGAGGTTATGATCGTCGGTATCTCTGCATACCCAGTTCAACCTCGTTACCGATAAGTACTCTTTTCTCATTCCCGTGATATGTGATCCCTTGTGACCAAGTCACATGCTTGCAAGCCAATTGGATGACATTCCACCGAGAGGGCCTAGAGTATATCTATCCGTCATGTGGATGGACAAATCCCACTCTTGATCCATGTGTTTCAACCAATACTTTCCGAACACTTAATGCCACCTTTATAGCCACCCAGTTACGGTGTGGTGTTTGATGTCATCAAAGCATCCATCCGGTAAAGGTGATATGCATGATCTCATGGTCGAAGGAATTAGGTTACTATGTATCAGAAAGCATATAGCAATTGAACTATTGAAATGACTTGATCTTTATGCTACGCTTATCAATAGGAGTATGTCCACCATATCATTCTCCTAACGATATGATCTTGTTGTTGATAACATCTCAATGTTCATGATATGGAAACCACAATCATTTAATCAACCAACAAGCTAGTGAAGTATAGAGGCTATACTAGGGACTTCAATTTAAGTTTACAATTCACACAAGTATTAATGTTTCCTTGTTAATACTATTATAGCATGAATATAAACATTTATCATAAACACAAAGATATAATAATAACTATATTTATTATTGCCTCTAGGGCATATCTCCAACAGTCTCCCACTTGCACTAGAGTCATCTAATCTAGATTACATGGTAATATACCGAACACCCATGGCAGTTTGGTGTTGGTCATGTTTTGCCCTCGGGAGAGGTTTAGTCAACGGATCCGCCACATTCAGATCTGTGTGTACTTTGCAAATCTTTATATCCCCATCCTGGATATGTTCTCGAATAGCATGAAAACGCAGTTTGATATGCTTCAGCTTCTTGTGTGACCTTGGTTCTTGCGCATTGGCTATGGCGCCCATGTTATCACAGTAGATAGACATTGGGTCCAGCGCACTTGGAACCACACCCAGCTCTGCAATGAACTCTTTCATCCATATCGCTTCTTGTGAAGCCTCCGAAGCAGCCATGTATTCCGATTCAGTTGAAGATCTCGCCACAACGCTTTGCTTTGCACTCCTCCAGCTAACTGCTGCACCATTCAAAATAAATACGTACCCAGATTGTGATTTAGAATCATCTGGATCGGTGTTCCAACTAGCATCGGTGTAACCATTAACAACGAGTTGTTCATCACCTCCATAAGAAAGAACCATATCCTTAGTTCTTCTCAAGTACTTAAGGATGTTTTTGACCGCTGTCCAATGATCCACTCCTGGATCACTTTGATATCTGCTAGTTAAACTAACAGCATATGCAATGTCGGGTCTAGTACATAGCATGGCATACATTAGAGATCCTATGGCTGAGGCATAGTGAGTCTTACTCATCCTTTCTCTATCTTCTGCCGATGTTGGACTTTGAGTTTTACTCAAGGTCGTATTGGGCAACATGGGCAAGAACCCTTTCTTGCTTTCTTCCATTCCAAACTTCTTTAGAACTTTGTCCAAATATGTACTCTGTGACAATGATATTTGGCGTTTCGATCTATCTCTATAAATCTTTATGCCTAATATGTAAGCTGCTTCGCCAAGATCCTTCATTGAAAAACTATTATTCAAATATTCCTTGACACTATTAAGAAGGTCTACATCATTCCCAATCAACAATATGTCATCCACATACAGTATTAAGAATGCTACAGAGCTCCCACTCACTTTCTTGTAAATACAAGCTTCTCCATAAGTTTGTATAAAACCAAAACTTTTGATTACCTTATCAAAACGTTGATTCCAACTTCGGGATGCTTGCTTCAATCCATAGATGGACCGTTGAAGCTTGCATACCTTGTTAGCATCTTTAGGATCGACAAAACCTTTGGGTTGCATCATATACAACTCTTCATCAATGTCTCCATTGAGGAATGCTGTTTTGACATCCATCTGCCATATCTCATAATCATAATATGCAGCGATTGCTAACATAATCCTCACAGACTTTAGCTTCGCTACCGGTGAGAAAGTCTCATCGTAGTCAACTCCTTGAATTTGTCGAAACCCTTTTGCGACAAGTCGAGCTTTATAGACAGTAACATTACCATCAGCATCTGTTTTCTTCTTGAAAATCCATTTGTTCTCGACAGCCTTCCGGCCATCCGGTAAGTCCACCAAAGTCCATACTTGGTTTTCGTACATGGATCCAATCTCGGATTTCATGGCTTCTTGCCATTTATTGGAATCTGGGCTCATCATCGCTTCCTCATATGTCTCGGGGTCATCGGTGTTGTCCACCAACATGACACTCATAACGGAATCATACCAATCTGGAGTGATACGAGTTCTCGTTGACCTCCGAGGCTCTGTAGCAACTTCAACCGAAGTTTCATGATCACCATCATTAGCTCCCTCTCTAATTGGTGCAGGCACCACAGGAACTTCTTCCGGTGCTGCGCTACTCGCAATTTCGAGAGAAGGTTCGACAACCTCGTCGAGTTCTACTTTCCTTCCAGTCACTTCTTTCGAGAGAAATTCCTTCTCTAGAAAGTATCCATTCTTGGCAACGAAGATTTTGCCTTCGGATCTATGATAGAAGGTATACCCAATAGTTTCCTTCGGGTATCCTATGAAGACGCATTTTTCCGCTTTGGGTTCAAGCTTGTCCGGCTGTAACTTCTTTACATAGGCTTCGCATCCCCAAACTTTAAGGAACGACAATTTAGGTTTCTTCCCAAACCATAATTCATACGGTGTCGTTTCAACGGATTTAGACGGTGCCCTATTTAAAGTGAATGCGGCTGTTTCTAATGCATAACCCCAAAATGATAGCGGTAAATCTGTAAGTGACATCATAGAACGAACCATATCTAAGAGAGTTCGATTACGACGTTCGGACACACCATTACGCTGTGGTGTTCCCGGCGGTGTCAATTGTGAAAGTATTCCGCACTTCTTTAAATGCTCGCCAAACTCGTAACTTAGATATTCACCTCCACGATCAGAACGTAGAAACTTAATCTTCTTGTTACGTTGATTCTCTACCTCACTTTGAAACTCCTTAAACTTCTCGAAAGTTTCGGACTTATGTTTCATGAAATAGATATACCCATATCTACTCAAGTCATCTGTGAAGGTAAGAACATAACGATAACCACCGCGCGATGCTACACTCATTGGACCACATACATCGGTATGTATGATATCCAATAAGCCCGTAGCTCGCTCCATCATACCAGAAAATGGAGTCTTAGTCATTTTGCCCATCAGACATGCTTCGCATCTATCAAGTGATTCAAAATCAAGTGATTCAAGAAGTCCATCGGAATGGAGTTTCTTCATACGCTTCACTCCAATGTGACCAAGACGACAGTGCCACATATAGGTCGAATTATCGCTTGATTTCAAACGTTTAGCTTCAATATTGTTGATATGTGTATTTCCACTATCGAGATTCAATAAGAATAGACCATCTATCAAAGGTGCATGTGCGTAAAACATATTACTCATATAAATCGAACAACCATTATTCTCTGACTTAAACAAGTAACCGTCTCGCAATAAACAAGATCCTGATATAATGTTCATGCTCAACGCAGGCACTAAATAACAATTATTTAAGTATAAAACTAATCCCGATGGTAGATGAAGAGGTAGCGTGCCGACCGCGATCACATCAACCTTTGATCCGTTTCCCACGCGCATCGTCACCTCGTTCTTCGCTAGCTTCCGTTTATTCTGCAACACCTGTTTCGAGTTACAAATATGAGCAACCGAACCAGTATCAAATACCCAGGCACTACTACGAATACTAGTGAGATACACATCAATAACATGTATATCAGATATACCTTTCTTCTTGATGTTGCCGTTCTTCAAATCCGCCAAGTACTTTGGGCAATTCCGCTTCCAGTGACCTTCTCCCTTGCAGTAAAAGCACTCAGTTTCAGGCTTTGGTCCAGCCTTGGTTTTCTTCGTCGGCGTGGCAACTTTCTTACCACCCTTCTTGAAGTGTCCCTTTTGCTTAGACTTGCCTTTCTTGAATTTGGTGGTCTTATTGACCATCAACACTTGGTGCTCTTTCTTGATCTCCACTTCTGCAGATTTTAACATAGCAAATAGTTCTGGCAACTCTTTGTTCATGTTCTGCATGTTGTAGTTCATCACAAAGTTCCTGTAACTTGGTGGCAATGACTGGAGGACGCGGTAAACTCCCAAAGCATTAGGAATCACTATACCCAAGCTTTGAAGTTTGTTTGCGTGCCCAGACATCTTAAGCACATGCTCACTGACGGAGCTGCCCTCTTCCATCTTGCAGTTAAAGAACTTTTCAGAAGCCTCATAGCTTTCAATTGCCGCATGAGTCTCAAAAATCAATTTGAGATCCTCGACAATATCATATGGGTCTGACTCTTCAAACCTTTTCTGAAGCTCCGATTCTAAACCATACAAGATAGCACACTGAACTATGGAGTACTGATTCTTCCGAGCGAGGTAAACATTCTTTACTTCATCGGGAGCATCAGCTGCAGGTGGGTCACCCAGCGGTTCATCCAGCACATAGGTCAAATTACCAGCTGTGAGGACAATCCTCAAATTGCGGAACCAATCCGCGAAGTTGCTTCCATTGTTTTTCAACTTTTCTTTCTCTAGGAACGCATTAAAATTGATGGTAGGGGCTGCCATTGATCTACAACATATTTGCAATAGTTTAGACTAAGTTTATGACAAATTGAGTTCAAATTAATTAATGAAATTAAACTAGGTGAACTCCCACTCAAAACAATATCCCTCACATTGTTTTAGTGAACACACGAACCAAATCCACTACATCAACACCGATCATCACGAGAGTTGATATAGTTTCAATGGCGAACAATCATCATGTTCATCATATCTACTATATGATTCATGCTTTACCTTTCGGTAATCCGTGTTCCTGAGACCATGTCTGTACATGCTAGGCTCGTCAAGATCAAACCTTAGCCACCGCATAAGAAAATCTGGCTTGCTTACGTTGTATACACTTGCGGAATCTAACACACCCGATCATCACGTGGTGCTTCGAAACAACAAGCTTTAGCAACGGTGCTAACTAAGGGCGAACACTTTATGATTTGAAATTCATGTGCATGAGGGATCATCTTATAATGCTACCGTCGTCTACTAAGCAATACAAGATGAATAAAGGATTAACATCACATGCAATTCATAATATGTGATATGATATGGCCTTTCTTCTTTGTGCTTCCGATCTCCATCTTCAAACACGAACATGATCTCCATCATCACCGGCATTGCATCAAGGTCAATGACGCTTCACCATGGTTGTCTTCCACCGGCTTCAACTATTACAACTACTTTGAATAGACACGTGGGTCTTAACATAAATTAAAGACAACCATATGGCTCCTGCCGGTTGCCAACTTACAATAAGGAACATTGCATACATCAAATATAATCACAATCATGGCCATATCACATCACTGCACACCCCTGCAAAACAAAGTTAGACGCCTCTACTTTCTTTGCATATTTTACGTGGTTTGGGGCTTTCAATAAGTGTCGTTCTGACTTACGAACAAGAACCACAACATTGATACTAGCATTGTTGATTACCCGTTGTAAATTGGATCTTAACTATGCTAGGAGAAACAGGCACCCGCAAAGCCACTTATGCAATACAAGTTGCATGTCAAGCGTGGAGCAAGTCTCATGAACGATGTCATGTAAGGTTAGCCCGGGCCGCTTCATCCCAACATACCGCAAGATGCAAAGTACACAAAAAGCAATCTACAATAAAAGCATCAACGCCCACAATGACCATTGTGTTCTACTCGTGCAACAGATCTACATATAAACCTGGCTCTGATACCACTGTCGGGGTTCGTAGCATGGAAAACAAAAATTTTCTATCGCATACAAACAAACAAGCCAAGATCTATCTACTAGATTGTAGCAACGAGTCGATGGAATAACTTACCCTCGAAGATTCCAAAGTTTTTAACGAGAGCAGATTCTCGTGGGTGATGTAGTCGTACTCTTTCCGATCTCAAGATCGTGTAGACGATCCTTCCAGCGCCACGTTCCGGCAGCGCTCCCGCAGTCGGTCACACGTTCGGTACTCGACGAAGACCTTCCTCTCCCTTGTTCCAGCAGGCAGCGGAGGTTGTAGCACTCTCCTCGCGATTCCGGCAGCACAACGGCGTGGTACCGGAAGTAGAGGGGAGATCCCGCAGGGCTTCGCCTTAAGCCGGAGCGAGTATGGTGGATTATGAGAGAGGGCTATTAGTGGTCTAGAGATTAGACACACCAATTAGAAGGCTCTAAACCGCAGGCTAAAGCAATTAGAAGCTCTAAACCAAACGGCTCTAAACCTGAGATTAGAGGTGGAAACTTGTGTGTCTCAAGGAGGAGCCCTGCCCCTCCTTTTATGGGTGGGGAGGCGCGGCCAGGGGAGGGGAGTCCCTCCCCAAGTCGGCCTTGGGCTGGGCGCCGGCTTGGAGGAGTGGGACTCCTCCTCCAAGTTGGTTCCAACTCCTCTTGCTTGTTTCCCACAGTTTCCTGTTTCCCACAGTTTCCTGTTTTAGCCGTTTGACTTTCAAACTGGCAATTTGACTTTCATGTTTTTGGAACAGCAAGAACACTTAGTACATGATGCAATCATTCAATGACACACTCATGTACCCTCCCCCCCGGAGTGCCAGACAATCTGGAACCTTCTAGAACATTCCCGATGAAAACACCGGAATCATTCCCGAACTCCGAAACGGGACTTTCCTTATATGAATCTTATTCTCCGGACCATTCCGGATCACCTCGTGATATCCCGGATCCCATCCGAGACTCCGAACAACATTCGGTCTCTTTCTCATAATACCATAACTACTCAAAACAACGTCGAATCCTTAAGTGTGTCTCCCTACGGTTCGTGAATTATGCGGACATGATCGAGACACTTCTCTGAACAATAACCAATAGAGGAATCTGGAAATTCATATGGCTCCCACATATTTCTACGATTACTTTGCGATCGAATGAACCACTTACATACGATACCAATTTCCCTTTGTCTCACGATAGTTTACTTATCCGAGGTTATGATCGTCGGTATCTCTGCATACCCAGTTCAACCTCGTTACCGATAAGTACTCTTTTCTCGTTCCCGTGATATGTGATCCCTTGTGACCAAGTCACATGCTTGCAAGCCAATTGGATGACATTCCACCGAGAGGGCCCAGAGTATATCTATCCGTCATGTGGATGGACAAATCCCACTCTTGATCCATGTGTTTCAACCAATACTTTCCGAACACTTAATGCCACCTTTATAGCCACCCAGTTACGGTGTGGTGTTTGATGTCATCAAAGCATCCATCCGGTAAAGGTGATATGCATGATCTCATGGTCGAAGGAATTAGGTTACTATGTATCAGAAAGCATATAGCAATTGAACTATTGAAATGACTTGATCTTTATGCTACGCTTATCAATAGGAGTATGTCCACCATATCATTCTCCTAACGATATGATCTTGTTGTTGATAACATCTCAATGTTCATGATATGGAAACCACAATCATTTAATCAACCAACAAGCTAGTGAAGTATAGAGGCTATACTAGGGACTTCAATTTAAGTTTACAATTCACACAAGTATTAATGTTTCCTTGGTAATACTATTATAGCATGAATATAAACATTTATCATAAACACAAAGATATAATAATAACTATATTTATTATTGCCTCTAGGGCATATCTCCAACAGACGCTTTGTCTTGGCGGAGGCATGTCCATGCGATGGTGAGCCTTGGTGTCTTCACGATGTCGGGAAGATCGGGGCGATGGAGATGGGCGACGAGGATGAGCCATGCTTTCGTGGTCGGAGGACATGGGGATAGCGTCCTTCCTGTTGCGTGCGTCCCTCCTTCTTCGTTCCGGTGAACCCGTATGGTACCCGACATCATGAGGAGATTGCTCCCATGGCGGCTTAGGAATGCTAGACTGGCAAAATGCTGGGTCAGACTCAAGCCTTTGAGAGGTGGCCTTTTCCTGCTATTTCACCGCCTTGGCCACAAGTCGTAGACATGTTCGACACCTGCGGGTGATCTATACTACTCCTGAAGGGTCTTGGAGACGGCGAGGTTGAGGATAGGAGTGGGCATCACCTGCCTGCCTTCGCTATCAATGTATGGCTTTGCTTGTGGCAGCTTTGAGGGGGCCCATCCTAGGTTTCGTCGTACACCAAGATCGTTGATGATGCGAGCCGGATCTTTCTTAGCCTTCTACTGATGGAGCAGAGTCTTGTACTCGGCCTCCATGGCTCTAGCTTTCTCTATTGACTTCTGCGAGTTGGCCAGATCTCGATCCAGCTTTGCCCCTTGCTTCGTGATGGCCTGCGCTTCCTCCAGCAGCTGCTGGCGCTTCTTGTCAAGCCGGACCACGTTCCGTATATGAGCCACGGTCATGGGCTCGACGAGTAGGTTGCCGTACATCACTCTATCAGCTGGAGTGATTTGGGCAGTAGCAGACGTAGATGCCGGAGGCAGCGGATTTGCGGTGTTGTTGTTACTCGGACCGGTGTTGAGTTCCTGTGGCTGCTATGCTGGGTTAGGCGAAGGGGGCATGACCTTTGCGCGATCATTATCGGCAGCAACAAGTGGTCCCTTCCCTTTGTCCAGCGCTTTAGGGGGATCTTGTTCGGGTTGATCTTCATCCATCGTGGTCGCAATGGCGACAAACACCTCTCGTGACGTGACAGCGTTGTTGGCCTGCTCGTCATGTTTGTAATCCTCCTCCATCTCCTGCATAGCAGAGTTTAGCTCTTCCGGGATGAAGTCTATCTCCTCCGAGTCAGCGCTGATGTCGGTGTAGAGCATGTCAAGCACGGAGTCGGAGGGTGTTGGGGCTTCCTCGTTGACGGGCGGTGGTGGTGCGATAGCATCAACGATGACTAGGGGTGGTGGTGTAGCTGCAACGACGACGACCGGAGGCGACGGTGGCGGTGGCGGTGGCTGAGGCGGAGGGGCACCGTCTAAGAGCGCGAGCGCTGTCTGTGCTGCCTCCTCAGCTTCCGCGTAGTTATTGACAGTGTTCACCATGCTTTCAAAAGTGAGGCGTCCTGAAGCCTGCTGCCGCCTTAGCGTATGTAGGAGAACCGTACCTTGGCCCAGTCCTTCCACAAAGTGATACATGGCATCATCATTGGGGTAATGTGCCAGGTTGGCCCGTATACGGAGCCACTTGGCTAGGTAATCGCGGCGGTTTTCACCCTCTCTCTGCATGCAACGCGCCAGATCGAAGATGGTCACCACTCCGACGAACTTGGATCTCTGCTGTCCAGATGCACAGGTGAAGCCGGCGAACTTGCAGCGATCTTCCACCATTATATCCTGCATAGGGGCTGTTTGGGTGGGCCTTGGATTTTCCGATCGTTGCCGGCAAACTTGTAACACCCCACTTTTAGATAATTCTATATTAGGGTTTTAATTGCGCATTCATAAGCATCATCATTTGAATTGTGCATTGAAGAAATAAATCAAACCCTAAAACCCTAGCTTTTCCCTCTCTCTCTATTTGCAAATCTATTCAAAGGCATTTTGAATTTTGAAAAGTATCAAAATGTATGGGTCCCAAATTGTCTAAAGGGGCCCCTGCTGTATTTTCATATTTGCAAAAGAATCTAGTATTTTCAAAATTCAAAACAGTTTCCAAATTGAATATACATGGAGGAAATACAAAACAGAAAAATAAAAGGTTTTTCCAAATAAAAACTGCAGCTAGAGCTTCTCAGGCCGCAGCCCAGCCAGCCCAGCACCTTTCTCCTCTGTTCCTGCCGCACACCCGCAGCACCCGCGGCCCAACCCTGGTCCGCATACCCCTTAGACGTTTTGTCGCCTTCGTACTCGACGCCGAGCTGCTCGTTGTCGCTGTCGCAGCCGCCCGATGCCGCCAGCCGCTGCGATGCGTCCCGCCGCCCCGGTGGAGGATAAGCGCATCGTGGACACATCACCTTTATCTTCATCCATTCTCCCCCTCCCCAGCAACCTCCCTCTCTCCTCTCTCGCACGAAGACGAACCCTAGCCTCGCCAGATGCAAGCGACCACCGCCGTTTCTGGCCACCCCTCACCGTTCTGAGGCCACCATCACCTTCGCCTTGCCTCTGGGAGACACACCGTTGACGGAATCGACCCCACGTGCCTCCAATCGCCGCCAAGGTTGTCTTCTTCTCCGGAGACCGACGAGCTCCAGCATCGACCCTGCCGTTGTTCCAGACCTCCTCCGGCCTCGCCGACGCCTCCGTTCGCTTCGTGGTGAGGTTATGGTCCTCCTGGACCCCTGCTATGTTACCCTCCCGCCCTGTGCTTGCCACGCGCCGTAGACCCGTGAGCCTCGCCGCCGCCGCTCGCCGTAGATGCGGCTCCGGTGACCAAAATCCGGCGGCGCTGCCACTTTTAGGCTCGTCGTGATCCCCTGTGTCGAACCTTCCCAGCCGCACGTGTAGGCGTGTCCTCTGTCGTCGCCGGCGACCATCGCCTGAGGGTGGACGTCGTGCTGATATCATACCCGCGTCAGGGTGACGTGGCCCGTGGGGCCTGCTAACCGTTGACTGCCCACGTGGCAGCTGAGGTGGCCTCGGGCCCGTCTGTCAGCCACTTCGGTTATCCTAAGCCCTAGTGAGAAACGACCCTCCCCCTCTGGTGACATCATATTGATGCAATAAACCCTTTAAATAATTCCATAATTTGATTAAAACTTGTAAAATCAATATCTAATTATTTATAATTCAGAAAAATATGAATAATATATCAAAATGTTCAGAAAAATGAAAACTACCTAATTAAGTTATAATCATGCATTGTTCAATAAATTAAATGACAAGTATAATTAGAGAACAGAATCAACCCCTCTCATGTGCTTCCGGAGTTTCCCCGAGTTAGGGTTTGCGCCCCTAGGAACCCCGATTAAATTGTCGAGCATGTCTTAGGGTTATATTTCAATACAATTCAACTTGTCATATCATCATACTTGCTTGAGCATTGCATCGATGCCATGTGTTGATTGTTTCCCTCTCTTTCCGGTGTTTGGTTCTTTCCGGTAGAATACGATATCGAGATCGAGATCGAAGACCAAGATCAAGACCATTGAAGATCGACGAACAATACTTGACCAACTATAACCAAGTCAAGTACAAGGCTTTCGAAGATCTACTTATCTGTTATCAACTGGAAAATGCAAGCATAGCCCCACCATGATATAATCCTATGATTCCGAAAGCATTTCTACTCTTGCCATGTTGCATATGATTCTACTGTGGTGTTTTATCGATAGATAGAGTATCCTATCTATTGCATTACTCCCTTTGAGCTTATATTACCTGATCCACTGCTCCTAGCATAACTAGGTTTGGCTTGTGTGCACTTCTAGAGCTTATATCTGTGTCTGATTAGCCATGCATACTTGTTGAGTCTGGTCTATCCAGATGATGTATCAGATGAAGAGAATCTAGTATGACAGGAGAACATGATGAGATTTGATCAGTGATAAGATTAAACATGCTAAGGCTTGTATGGGAGGCCACGGTGGGATGTGGTTTTTCTAGTCCCATGCTCTCCACCACTAGGACCTGAGTTCTTGCCTTTGGAACCAACACGAGCGTGCAACCAAACAGGGCCTGGAAAACCTCACGAGCAACTAACTTGCCTAGTAAATTCCATGAGCCACATAGTTTGGGCGTTCCATTAGACATACGCAATGTAAATGTTTTCGAAAGAGGAGGTGAAGGAGGTGCATTCATACAGGTAGGAAAGCATGGCCGCGGTTGCTTGGGTTTGATGGCGCCCCTGGTAAACCAACCTCGCCTCACATCTTTAAGTACCGGCTTCGGGATTTGAGCCGTTACGGCGGAATCATATTTATTGCGTGACTCTTGGTCTCGGCGAAAGCAAGGTAAAGGTCTTGTCTAACCACCCTCTATCGGCTTTCCAAGGAAGAGGGCTATTACTAGTGGCATTAAGGGAAGGTTAGTACGTGTGGGTAAAGTTGTACAACCCTGCAGGGTTAAATATTTTCGAAAAGCCGTGTTCACGGTTATGAACGCTTGGTGACCAGATTCTAACATCATAGAGAACTATAACCTAATCATAAAACTTGGCAGTCCAATGTGTGCTTAAGGATGCTTCCTCATGGGTATGAGGGGGTGATCCTAGTTCAGGTGATGATGATTTGGTGGATATCAAAATATGATGATCAATATTTCAGAAACGTCGCTCTCTTATCCCCTTTTAAAATACTCTGACTGGACGAGCTTCTTCTCCCTCTTGTTTTATAAACAAAAGTAGCTTTATGCAAAATAACTCCACCAGCCATAAGTCTTGTGGAGTACACACTGTACTCACCCTTGCTTTGTTGATACTTTTGGCAGAGTAATTGTTCAGCTGAAGACAAGTTCCGTACAACATCGGCATCGACGAGTAGCTTGGGGTTCCCGGCCGGCAGCGTGGAATCTATGGGCTGGGACGTCATCGTTATGCTTCAGGCCTCTTATGCCATTTGTTAAGTTTGCTATACTTAATAGCATAATTTGCCTTCCGTTGTTTGACGTTTGTGGTCAGTGACCTCTGCTTGTAATAATTTGGTTCTCTGCTCAGATATGAGCTTGCTGTAATAAATTTCATGTCATAGGGTCACTGCTGTGTTATCGATTCTTCACTGGATATCCACGAGCTCAAGGTTAAGCTTATGTCAGACGGAGGTCTGGGGTTTGTTTATCCCTGATCTCGGGGGTGTCACAAAACTCCGAAGAGATATCCGACTTTGATCCTTCCGCGAAGGTATCCTGCCCGTAGGCGGTCCGTGCGGGTCCTGACGCTCCTCCGACTTCCAGGGAACTAGTGCCCGAGTCGGTTTCGCCGATGAAGAGGTGGATGTCTCCGATAGGGACGATCGAGCAGCGGGTGGGGTTTTTCTTCGCCGGGATCCAGAACTCGTCGGGAGGGACGATCGGAACATTGCTGGAGAAGAGAACGTGACCGATGGCTACGGTTTCGCTGATTCCCGTGAAGAGCTTGGACCTCGCCCGCTGTAGAGCCTGAAGCGCCTCTTGCCCCACGGTGGGAGCCAACTGTTGTGGTATTGCCGACGAGTACGCCATGGAGGGTCCTCATAGTACGTGTTTAGAGACGTGGGGTAAGGCGGACGGTTGACGGGTACGAGGTAACACAGCTTACCCAGGTTCAGATCCCACGATGGTGGCGGAATCCGACTCCTGCTATAAATCACTATAATGGCAATACGCCGAGTTACATGGATAGGTTCGTTGTGCGTGGTATGAGTTAATTGGTGCCCTAAAGGCTCCCATAGGCCCGACTTATATAGTCGACAGGTCCTAGGGTTACAGGGAAAGTCCTAGCCAGACAGGTTACAGAGTCCTACACTGCATATAACTAGTCTAGCGTGTCTTGCACTCCAAGTCTCCGGGTATGTCGGTGATTTCTCCATAGACTTCCTTTATTCGGCATGGGACTCCCTTCTGGATCCATCTAACTGGGCCGCCTAGCAGGCCATGGGCCTTGCTACCAACCGTGGGCCACCCGGGTTATCCGGATAGGAGACATGCTATAAGGATACCCATATAGCATATCCCCAACACCTAAGTCGGTGATTCTCAACTCGGATTGTGCAACAACCTTAGGTCTAAGGATTACATTGATTGAGACATACAAATGACGACTTATTAGTTGTATCTCAATATGGGTCAACCCGACTCACTAAACTCCTTAGCCGAATCTGTGTAAGTCGGAATAGCATCACCATGCCTATGGCAAGTGGAACCGAGTCATCAACCGACTTTCATGAAGATCTAAGTTGTGTGTCCAGCACAACCTCGGTGACCAAGGATATTTTACATGAATAACATGAATGTATAGTTCCACAATTGAATCACATATTCAATGATATATATCAGATGCTCTACAAGGAAAATTTATTAACTTTATGAATACAATTGGTATTACATCATACATGATTGCCTCTAGGACATATTCCCAACACCTGGTTCCGAAAGTTGCTATACCCATTGGAGTGTATGACTTTAGACCGATTTCCTTAACTAATGTTTGTCTCAAATTCCTAACTAAGTTGGCTGCAAATAAATTCCAAAGGAAAAATTTAGATTGCATATATAAAAATCAGTATGGAAACTTGAGAACGAGATCAATTCAGGATTTTTTGGCATGGTCATTTGAATATCGGCATTTTTGTCATATTTCTAAGAGGCCTATCATCATTTTGAGACTGGATTTTGCTAAAGCATTCGATACGATTGAACATGAAGCAATTGTTCAGGTGATGCAACACTTGGGGTTTAATAAGCAGCGAATTGGTTGGGTCAAATCCCTTCTAACGTCTAGGACTTCCTTAATTCTACTAAATGGAATCCTAGTGAAGCCGTTTATGTGCAAGAGGGGGGTGCGCCAGGGAGACTCTCTCTCTCTGCACTTTTTTATTTGTTTGGATCCAACCTTCTGTCGGTAGTGGTTAAGGACCTAATGGAACAAGGTTTAATCAGTAGACCAATTCATACTCATGCACTGATTTCCCAATTTATTCAATAGTGGAAGATATTGTGTTACTCATGTCAACAGATCTAGTGCAACTTAAGGCTCTCAAGGGAGTGCTATATAAATATTATTCATATATGGGGCTAAAGATTAATTATAGTAAATTTCTTCTAGTTCCTATCAATGTTCCTAAGGATCTGACTTTGCAATTAGCTGTAGAATTTGGATGCATAGTAGGCTCTATGCCTTTCACATGTCTTGGTTTGCCACTTGGTACGACTAGACCAGTGATTAATGACTTGATGCCACTAGTTTGTAGACTTGAAAGAAAATTGATGTCCAGTTCTAGCTTCCTCAATCAAGGTGCTCGTTTACAGTTGATCAACTTTGCACTTGCCTCCATGCGGCTGCATTTATTATGCTCTTTACAGCTACCTCCTAGTGTTTCAAAGAAATATGGTCGTATCTTAAGACAATGTCTTTGGAGAGATTACTCGGACACAGCAAAACAGTCTCTGGCCGCTTAGGATTTTGTTTCTCGGCCAAATAAGTGTGGAGGGCTTGGTGTTGTTAATCACCAAATGAAAAACACTGCATTACTGATAAAAATCTTGGATAAATTTTATAATCATGCAAATATTCCATGGGTACATTTAGTTTGGAATGCCCACTACTCTAGTAAGGTGTCGCATACTGAAAACTTATATGGATTATTTTGGTGGAGGGATGTCCTTAAATTGTTGGACAATTTTCGTGGTGTTGCAGTTGTCAAACCCGACAAAGGATATTCTTTTCTATTTTGGTCTGACAAATGGGTTTTGATTGGATTCTCCTGGCCACTGAGGGGTAGATATCCTAGGCTCTTTTCCTTTGCCCTGAATGCAAGTTTATCAGCCGCTACTTTATATGCTATTAGTGATCTTGCCGATCTATTTTACCTACGGAGTACCGTTGTTTCGGCTGGAATATGCTGAATTTCTACAACTACGTGAAAGCATGCAGTCTAATCCTTTGTTAGACCAGGCTAATGTATGGACTTATTGTTGGAGAGAACATTATACAGCAGCAAGTTTTTATGCTCTCATACATTCCCATATATCCACTCTGGCGGCTTTTAAATGGCTCTGGTAGTCAAGTTGAACAATGAAAACTAAAGTTTTTGGCTGGTTATTACTCTAGGATTACTTAAATAAAAGGGACTTGCTGCAAAGATGGCACTGGAAAGTCACTGATGATACGCATTGTATTCTTTGCCATTTGAGATCATACGAAGATCGAATACACTTATTTTTTGACTGTAATTTCAGTGCCAGGTTTGGAATTATCTTTAGATAGATTGGTCAGTAGGACATGGTGACCTACAAGAAATAATAACTACTTCACGACGAAGCTTCCCACACCCTTTCTTCATGGAGGTTATGATCACGACATGTTGAAATATTTGAATTCTTCATAATCCAAAAATATTTAGACATGAGAGGCCCACTTTTACAAAGTGGAAGTGTAACTTTTTTACATGAGATGTATCTTCTGAGTCATAGGATCACATCTAAGCATCTTGATAGCTTAAAGTCCTGGCTGAATGATTTTCCATAGGTTGTATATAGTTCTTTCTAGGTAGGGGTTTTCTATTTGCTTTTGTTCTCACCTTTTTGTACAGTGCTTTTTCTTTATGGAATAAAATTATGTTGTGGGGCAGTCCAGGGTAAAAAAAAACTGGGAGCCATAAAGGTGATTTTGGGCCAACCATGAAGCAAGCTTCATGGCATGGATCAACAAAGATGGAATTTTCCCCTCCACCACAGAGAGATATTATCTAGGCCCACTCGTGTGATATAATTAAAAAGCATGGCCATGAGCTACTCGATCAAGTGTTGATCAAGGTAGTCTTACTTAGAGAAGTCAGAATGAATTAGTTATCACTGCAACGAGAGAAGAGAGTTAAACCAACACTGGGATGATAGAATTTCCCATGCAGTTTACCACCAATATCATGTAGAAAAGAGACTCGGACATATCATCACATTGAGGGCACTTCCAAGTACTAGGAGTCGGCAAGTCTTGCTAGAGGCCGCTACTGATTAGCAGCTCTAGTCGAAAGATCACTGTCACATCCCAAAATTTTCAAAAATTTGACATGTGAAAAATAAATAAACAAAATAAACAATTGTTGAAATTTAGGGTGAAAAGAAACTTTTGTTTTAAAGTGGAAACTTAAAAAACCCATCTTGAACAAACTTTGAATGAAGTTTGAATCCAACTAAATTCAAAGTCAAGAATGACAAATATAAATATTATAAAACCATAGAAATTTGTTTTACTTAATTTGGAACCATAGATAAAATCTTATGAATTTAAAGAAATTAAAATTTCCAAAGCCAATAAAGCTCCTATCTAAAATCCAAACCAAATTGTGATCAAGTAATCCTAAAAGGATTTAAAAGGATAAGCAAATATTAAATAAGATTTTACAAATTGGAATCACCAAGTTTGGATCTATAAATAAAAAGATATGGATTTTATAAGATAAAGAAAGAAATAATAATTAAGGAGTATTTAAAGCAAAATTAAATCTTGGCCAAGTCCACAAGCAAATGGAATAAAGATAATCCAAATAAAATAAAGTAATAAAGAATATTCAAATAAAATAAAATGGCCTTAACCAAATTCTATTCCATTTGATTAAAGACAAATCCCTAATGGGAATGATTAATAAATCAGGGGAAAATAATAATTGGAATTTACCCAAGTGGAATAAAAGTTATTTAATTAACTTAAATGGAATCAAAGAAATCATCTAAATAAAATTTATGGAATTAAAACCATAGATTTCATTGGAATAAAGACATTTGCCCAAATTAAAATGATTAATAATCATATTAAAATACTTTAAATAAATCAAAGTGAATTATTTAACACCTTATTAAGTAAATAAAACCTACTGAAAAGGTTTAATGAAAATTAGAATTCAAATAAAGAGTTTGAGAATATAAATAAATTTTGTTTGAATCAAAACAATTGTCTTTTTAAATAAATAACAAACCATGTGTAAATAAAATATTTATTCTAAAAATGGACATTAAATGCATGTCTAAAACAGTGTGGAAAGTTGACAGAAAGTTTGGCAAGGTTTTGAATTTAAATGGTTGTTTGAAATGTTTAAACAAATTCAAAACAAAAAATCAAAATGGAAAAAATAAAAAGAAAACAGAGAAAGGAAAAAATAAAACAAGCCAGCCCAGCCAGCAAGCCCAGCCCATCAGGCCCAGCAGCCCACCTCTCTCCCCCTCGAAACGTTTTCTTTTCCACCGCAGTTCTCAACCGCAAACCCACTGACCACTGGACCCCACCTGTCCTCTCTCACTCTCGCTGCCGCCAGGTCCCACTGCCCTGTCAGCTTCGTCCTCACCCGCGGTGACCATTCCCCCGACCCCTCCTCGCCTTTTCTGGCCATTGAAGACGGCATCAATTCGCGTTACTGCCTCCGTTAATCCACCCCGCGACCACGCGTACTTAATCGCCTCCCCTCTCCGCTCCTTTCCCTTCAATCCCTAGCTTCTTCCCGCCCCTAGGCTGCTCGGAATCTTCCTCACACCGCCACTGCCCCGACGACCTACTCCGATCGATTTTGGCCAGTCCTCATCGCCCCTTGCCTCCCGGAACCCACTAGCATGCTCGCCAGCACCAGGCGTACCCGCCAGTATCTTTGGCTTGCTTGCGCGAGCACCGTAGCCTCGACTATGACATCGACATTTCGCCTCCGCTGTCTGCTCCTTCTCTGGCGAGTTTCCTTGGTGAGCAAAGACCCCCCTTGCCCTCTTTTTGATGCTCACTTGTTTGCAACTCGCGTACGAAGCTAACCGTACCCTCCGCTTACATTCCCGTGCCTTGTAGCCTCGTCCCCATCGACAGCCGTGCGTGCCCATACCAGAGAGCTACTCCGATAAGGAATTCCAGTCTACCTCGTGCGCCCCTGTCCAGGAGAAGACTAGTCGAGCATCCCCATGCCACGGCGACCTCGGTGAGCCCTATCTCCCTCTCTCCAGCTTCCTTTATCACTGAAACCATCGCGAGCAGAGCGCGCCGCCGCCGACCACCGTCACAGCGCGCCCAACTATGGTCAATAGAATTTGGACCGTTAGATTTGAATCGTGTGTGCGAGATTATAACTTAAACCGAAGCGGTATGTTTGATTATGTACCGTGCGATGCGCTTTAGACCCAACGCACCACAGCAGCTGATCCGCACGAACCGGTATTGTCTAATAAGAACGTGACACGTAGTCAGACTCTGGTTTTAAAACAGAAATTTGATCTATTAGTGATTTGATTTTGTAAAATTTATAAATTTTAATCTACACGTCCAAATTTTGCAAATTTTGTATCAATGGAATCAGCAGAACAAGTACTTTCCAACCATGTGCTTTTTTTAGTAAATTGCGTCTGTTAAATTGGTTGTTTTTGCAGAAACTTGTGTAGGCATAATTTGAATATAAAAATTATTCTAGAAATATTTTTATGGTAAAATATTTGGAAAATGGATTGTTTTGAACCTACTGACCATATAAACCAACTTATGGATTTAAAAACATATTTTGTGAAGCTAAAGAATAAATCTTTGAATAAAATCATTTCTAGCTAAATAAAAAGGTTGAATATGTTTTAAAAATTCTTTTTGAATAAAACCTTTGGAAAATGATTTGATTTAAACTCTCTGACCCTAAACACCAAGTTTTGAGAATTAAAAATATATTTGATGAACCCTATAAATTATTACCTTGCTAAAAAACATTTTCAACAACATAAAATATTACTTTGGTATAAAAGTGGTTTATAGGTAAAACCTTTTGCAAATGGTTTCAATATTAAACACTTGACCTTAAAACAGTAACATTTTTGTTTATAAATGTATTTGTCAAACACTAGAAAATGTTACTTTGATTTGGAACCATTCCTAACAAAACAAAAATGATTTAAATGGCCTTTTTCACTAAATTGATATCAAATGGTTTTACCACTTTTATAAATGACCAATGGGTGTTTTTAAATGTTTATGACCTAATAGAAATCATTTTTCCAAATAAAACAATCTTTGACATGCTTGCATGCATAGCTTTGTTTTTATTATTCTATGTGATGATTGCTTGAATGGTAGATTGAATTTGTGCCTTGCTTGATTGAATTGTAGTGACATTTGAAGAGTGTGACTATTGCAAGATCAAAGGAGTGAACTTATAATCTCTACCAAAAAGGAAAGTGGTGCTTCATACTTTTGTCCCATTATTTTCACTATGCATTAGTGATATTTCTATGTAGGACTTGCATGGAATTTTTGCTAAGTATAAACTGTGCCATGGGAAATCCTAGTAGATGAAACCTTAGTAGAATTTTCCTAATTTAAGATTCCTACTACTATCATGCTTAGCTTAACTAGTAGAAAACAAGGGTGGATTATATTCATGCTATGGAATATTTCTAAGTCAAGGACTTGTGTTTTGTTTAATAAAACAACTAAGTGAATGAATCACCTAGGTGGAATGGTATTGCTTGGAAGGATTTTTGTTGAGTGGTTACACAAGGCCCATTTCTATGGTTTACCTTGTGTATCTCACTTGTGGAATGCCACCCAGGAACAAAGAGATTTGAGATGTCAAATGTTGAGGAGCTTCAAGTGCAGCCACATGGCATTATGGGCTCTGCCTGGATCATATAGGTTGCAATAACTTAGCCAAATGGACAGTTGGTGGTAGGGGATGATAGGTTGGAACGCGTCCATTCTAGTCTAAGGGAAGGCTTCTGAAAGATCTTTTCTTGGTGAAACCAAGTCTTGTGGGGAAAGTGCACAACCTATGCAGGGTGTAAAATCTAAGTACTTAGCCATGTCCCTAGCAAAGGACAATTTGAGCATCAAGACATGGAAGCTATCAAGAATCTCCTCATCCCAATTTCTAACTTAAAATCTTGTGGGTGAACAAGGGATTGAAAGGATCACCAATTTCTATTGGGAGATGCCTTGGGAAAGATTTTGTCAAAGCAAAAACTTAGAGTTTTCAAATGATAAGGAAAATCTATTTTGAGCAAAGCAAGCCTAAGCTCCTCTTAGCCAAATGCATATAGATGGTAGACTCCACTATACTACCATAGTATCACTTGCCAATACAATTCAAATGTATTGACCCTTGTGGCTGTAACTTGTTATGTTGCAGGTTTGTTTGATATTAGAGAAGTTTATTGATTAGGATTACAAGTCTACAACCAACAAGTCTGCCTGTGGCACTTTGAAGATGAAGGACCCCATGCTTATAGATATTCTGCTGCAATGTAATGTAATAGCCAAATGAGCTATGTAAGATGTAATGAATTATTTTATTCCTGGTTATAAAGTTGTATTATGACCTTTGTTTCTTGATATTACATCTTAACTGTGGATACTAGCTATTGATCCAGGGACTAGCATTGTAAACACAGGGATCTCTACCTTATTAAAGGTTGGGAACCTTACAGCACAGGAGTAGATACTTAGACAATTCATAATAAGGAGTATGCAACTAAGTCTACTCAATAGTCATTGCAAGCTATGAAGAGATTCCAACTCAATAATAATAAGTAGCATGAAACATAAACATAAGCAACATTGCAATTCTCATAAAAAAGTATGATAGAGTGGTATCTCGCTTGCCTTTGTTTGTAGAGCACAAAGTAAAGATATCAGAGATACAAGCATCAAAGTCATGACATAATTAACCAAGTTTTAAGACAAGCACATTACACTACGAATGACAACTATGCTCTCAAGAAGGTGCTCATAGAATAAGTGGTGACTCAACAAGGGAGTGAAAAGATTTTGAAAAGTTTGAAGGGCTTCCAAATGCTGAAAGTAAGGTACTCATTAGCTTTGAGATCTCATTGCCCCTATCATAGGCATCTTTAGATGGTTAAGGTGAAAGTGAGGTCCAATATGAGTTATATGCTTGATAGACCATAAACTAGAAATCTCATGTCCCTTGAGTACGAGGGCCGCTCCTCATGCTACTCAATTTTAGTTACCGGTAAGTTCTTGTCATAGTAAATACATGCGTATCATAGAGATTCGCCAACTGTGTTGTAATGAGATAGCAAATGAGCTATGTAAGATGTAATGAATTATTTTTTTTCCTGGTTATAAAGTTGTACTATGACCTTTGTTTCTTGATATTACATCTTAACTATGGATGCTAGCTATTCATCCAGGGACTAGCATTGTAAACACAGGGATCTCTACGTTATTAAAGGTTGGGACCTCTACAATCATTGAGCTACTACTTTGATTGAAAGACTACTAAGTTGTGTCCAGTTTACCGCAAGACTGCGGGATCGCACACTTAAGAGAGTGGAACTGGGTGGATAATGATCCGACTATCACGAGCCGACAAGTTGGAATTGCTCGGACAGTGACACGTGTTAATGTGTTGGACCCATTTAGACTAGGATTAGGGTTTAGGACCGAGCGACACAAGTGGTGTCCCTTCACCTACTCACCTATATAAAGGAAAATGAGTACCAACGGACAGTATATATCTAATGCTTTGACCTGAGGGTTTTGCTAGACTTGGCCATTCCCACCTTGTTGTCTCGCACCTCACTTGTTGTTGTTCCACCTTGTACGTGTGTGAAATGACATAGGCACTGCACCTACGGTGCTTGTCGGCATTGGGCGGCGGAGTTCGAGAGGGAAGGAGGAGGAGCACCGGTGTCGATGACTCAGAGGTCCTAGATCGAGATGTTAGGAATGATGCCCTAGAGGCTCACTTTCCTACTTGCGTTTGTAAACCTGAATCCGTCTTAGATCTAGTTGTGCATTTCACTACAATTGTTGCAGGTATGGAACCATGTACTTATGTCTATTTCTAGCTAGTTTTTCCTTAGTCGTTTGAGGTTTGGAGGGAAACCCACTGTCGAGACTAATTTGTAAGTCGTAATATGATAAGGTTCACGTGTCATGTGCATAGAGATGCTATTAGACTTGCACTGTATAGTTGGAAGAGGTACGATAGCCGGGCCGGTCCAAAGGTTAGTAGGACATGAGCACACCATCATATGCTCCGACTAACCTTAGACCTAATGTTATGGTATTGTCGACGAGGACGCCATGGAGGGGTCCTCACAGTGCGTGTTTAAAGAGGTGGGGGAAGGCGGTGAGTTGGCAGGTACAAGGTAACACGGTTTACCCAGGTTCAGATCCCACGACGATGGCGGAATCCTACTCCTGTTATAAACCACTATAGTGGAAATACGGAGAATTAGAGGGATCAGTTCCCTATGCAAGGTGATATGAGTTGTGCCCTAAAGGATCCCAGAGGTCTGGCTTATATAGGCGCCAGAACCTAGGGTTTTAGGGAAAAGTCCTAGCCGGACATGTTATAGATTCCTACACTAACACTAACTAGTCTTTCGTGTTTAGAACTCCAAGGCTCCAGGTTGGTTCATGACTACACCATAGCCTTCCCTTATCCGACATGGGCCTCCCTTCTGGATCCGTCTAACAGGCCCGCTTAGCAGGCCATGAGCCTTGCTACCAACTGTGGGCCACCCAGGTTATCTGCATTAGAGACATGCAATGGTGATACCCATTTAGCATATCCCCAACAGTAGCCCCTGGAGAACTCCGAGATCTTGCTTCGTCTTTCCTTTTAGTATTGAATTCTCTATCTAGGTGATGTCGGCAATTCGTCAAGCAATATCTTGTAGTCCTCCAAAGAACCCTACACTCTTCTCCATGTTCAACATGTAAGTCGAAGAATTACTGAGACTTCCATTTTATTCTTATAATAGCCGGATAGGATCCGCCATGCCAGAATCTTTAGATGGGACTGCTCTGCTGCTGTCAGTACGATAACATAGGCTAGATCCTACGCTACCTCAAAACTCACATATGGCAGCGGTTAATAATAGCGATTTTCCCGCGCATAAAATCCGAAACATGAAATGGCAACGGGGGACGTGGCGAAATTTCCGCGCATGCTCGCACACACATCGTCAATGCATCGACCATTAGATAATCTGCGTATGAATCATGATGATAGGGTTATAAATATTCGCTTCGGATGATAATTTTTATTTACCACCATTCTTCCCACTTGTGTCGTCTTCTTCCTCTAGCCAAAGGAATGCATGGTTATGTAGGGGTTCGGTGCAGAAAAAATCAAAAAATTTACTACACAGCAAACCCCAGAAGCCCAAGATCTATCTACTAGTAATCCAGTAAAGGGAGGGGAAACAGTATTCATACCTTTGGATATAGAGCATGTTTAACGTACCGCGAGGAACATGGATGAAGAAGACGCCCCAACGCTGACGTCAAGGTCACGATGTCCTTGCGGCTTCACGATAACTCCTAGCACTGAAAGCACGGTGCCACCAGAGGGAGTCACACACATATGGTGCTTGACGATGACCCCCGCTTCTACCCAATCCAGGAGAGATTGCAGAAATAGATCTCCCGTCTCTGAATACTGTAGAGCGACGGTGCCCCGTGGTGAAGAACTCCTCGCTCGCATAACCTTGATAAGGGGGCCACGGTCGCGAGAGAGAGAGAGAGAGAGAGGAGAGACAACACATGCCTTTTATTCATTTCCAGGTTGAAATTGGTGTCTCTTAATCCTCCCATTGGCACCTCTTTATATAGGCGGAGGAAGGGGTCCCTCCACCTTTAGGTCCCAATGCAGGACTAATAAAACAAAGAAAAAGAGGGCAGTAGTGTCGATGGCTGGGTGGGCTGCCTACCCACCCGCACCCGGCCCAGCAAGATGGAGGCAGCGGACAGAAGAAGGCCACGGGCGGGCCATCCAGGCGGCAGCCCGCGAGGAGGCGGCCCATGGCAGCATCGACCAGAGCCTGGCCCGGGTGGGCCGGCTTGGCGGCCCGCGCGTGATGGCGCCTACCCGCGCTGCGGCTAGTCGTGGCGTCCCCGAGGAGGGCCGGCTGGGTGCATCCCGCTAGTAGCTGTAGCAGCAGCAGTGCTGCACGGCGCGCAATACCCGATGTCAACGCGCGGCGCGGACTATCCGCTCCCCAGCGTGGGTTGTTCCAAAAATAGCCTTCTTTGCCCTTTTACCGTCCGTTTCTTTTTAGGATTTCTTTTATAAAGCTTTATTTAAACATTATTTTACAATATATTAATTCATAATTAATATATAATCATCATCTTTAAATAACCATTTATCCGAAAACCCTTTTCTGGTCCTTTTCCTTATTCTTTCTCCGAACGACTTCGGATCTCCTCAGATCTTTTCTGGTCTCTCTCTTTTCACTTCTTCAGTGATTCAAACTATCCATTAACGATCTCCAAGCTTTGCCAATCCCTTAAGCATGCTATCCAACAATTCGAGAATACTATAGACATGGCCAAGACTCCTCTATGACCAATGATCAACATCAGGATCTTGATATCCATAATGACCACCTTTTGTCTCTGCGATACAGTATTGTCCGAGGTTTTTATCAAGTGACATCCCCATGTGAGTGTTCAAACCCGTTACCGATAATACCTTCTTTACTCGATCCGATAAGTGATATCCCTGTGACCTAGTCACACGCTGCACAACTTATGAATATAACTTATCCGAGTGGGCCCGAGAGTATCTTCCGCCACGTGGACGGACAAATCTTGCTCTTAACGCAGTCTCCTCTACATGTTCCTCTGGATACCCAATGACACCTTTATGATAACCATATTACTGAGTGACGTTATGTGCCATCAAAGCATCCTCGGGTGACAGTGATTTGATATGGTCTCATAGTCAAAGGAAAGAGTCACTATGTGTAACATCCCAAAAATACTAAGCTTGGATCATCAAACTCTAATCATCAAAATTAGGGTTAACAAAAACTTTTCTAAATAAAATTATGAATGCATGCATATGTGTATGCATTGATTTTGAATTATTTTAAAACCACCTTGTTTGTTTGTTTCATTGCTTGTAAAATGTTTCTTAGGTGAAATAAACATCATCTAAAACATTTCCCACACTTTTCCTAAAGACAAGTAAATCAAAACACATACATTAAATGAATGGTCACTTTGAACAATTTAACTCTCATGCCTACTTTGGCTATCTCAAAATTTCAGAACCTAACAGAAACTTTTCTAGATCTTTGCACCCCTTGAATGTACTCATAAAAAAGTATCAAGGCCCACTTTGTGATCATCCAGAAACTTTCAAATGCATAGTTTAAATGACAATTCAAAATTGAATCTTTATCATATGGGAAGATCCCACTTTTTCAAAAACCACTCAAACAAGCTCAACTTTCAAAACCCAAGCATCTGCAGACTCACCAGCACCAATCTAACAAACCCACCAAAAATCTTTTCAAAATTCAAAACTTGATTTCATGCGGCCATTTCATCAAACAGGTTGTAGACACAAATCAAACAAACATCAAACACTATAATGTGCAGTAAAATTGGCCTAACTTGTTCCCTAGTTAGCTCGCAACCAGCTCAGTAGATCATCTAGGAAGATTAGCCAAGCACTAGCACCACTGTGAGCTTGCCATTGCCATCAATGGTGAACAGCCGAGCACACCCTTGCCAACCCATAGTCGACAGCAATCTAGGAGCAGTAGCAAGCCTAGCCAGCAAGTCTAGGAGGCAGCCCACCGTCCACCGCCACTCACTATCCCAGCCACGAGCGTTGGCAAGCCCTGGACCACGCGCACGAACCGCGCCCAGACCGCCAGAGACCATGCCGAGCGTGCGCCAGAGCACCACCCTCGACCAGCGCCCACAGACCGCGCGCCGCCCTCACCGCGTGCACACACGATCGCCACCGACCCAGGAGACCGCTAAACATCCCCGTTTGCCGCCCCGTGCCGCACAGCCACCGCCCGCCGTCGAAGACGCCGCCTCTGCCGCTCAGAGCATCGCCCGTTCCAGACCAAGCCGCACCGCCCCATGCCTCAAAACCATGTCGTTGAGCATCGCCAGGAGACACCACACCGTCCCCTACCCTTGCCCATGCCATTAGCCGCCTGTAACATCGCCCTCGACGAGCTCACCGTGCGCCCCGACGGTCCCCTCGCTCGACTATAAATAGAGGCCACCCCCGCTCGATTTCTTCACACCATCTCACTCCCCTCTCCTCACTGATCGTGCCACACCGTTCTCAGAGCAAGGCGAGCACCACCCCGCCGGAATTTCACCGGAGCCTGCCGTCTCTCGAGAAGAAGGGAGCCATCGATTTCCTCCAGCCCAGGAGCTGCCGCGACCACCCCTGAGTTCGCCGTCGTCGACTTTGTCGTTCGCCCGCCTCGCCAACCCTCGCCCGTACCCTGGTGAGCCCCCAGCACCCCTCACTGGCCGCGTTAGGTTTTGTTCTCGCCAGCGTTGTCTCGCGTCGACGATGACTCTCAGCCGTTGGATTAGAACTAGATCGAACGATCCACGTTGCCACATACCGCTTCGCCCAGCCCCGTGTCACTGACGAGTGGGGACACCCACATAAGCAGCCCGCGGGAGCACTGCAATTAGCAGGCCGGCCCGTTTACTTTTCCCGCGCAGCCCAGTTATTCAAATTAAACTTTTTCTATTTCAATTCAAACACACTTCTGTACCCCACTTCAAAAATCAACCCAGATTGATTCATTGAACCAAATTGAATGAAACCAATTTTGTTGGAAAGGTCTGTGAATGCTGAATCCAATCCCGTTGGATTCAAGTCATTTGGATCTATAGATCACCCATGGTAAAAATAACAAGGCAGAAGCTTTTCTGCATTCAAACATTTCTAAAATTTAAACCATAATAGCTTTTGAGTTGATTCCAACTCTCAAAAATCACATTTAACCATACCTTTCAGAATATATAAAAATATATAGGTTTACTTGCAGAAATAATGTTCAAGTAATTAAAGAATGCTACATAAGCATTTCTAGCCACTTTAATTAATTCAAATAAAAGGGTAAAACCTTATTAAATTGTGACACCACTTTAAATCATATTCCCATGGACTACAATATGTGGTGATGACATGTTTCAACATGATCCCATGTTTGGTTTGGAGAATATTAAATCTTAAGTAGTTTTTCAATGAGTAGAAATTACTTTTCTAAAAATAAAAGGAATTAAATCAAGCCTTAACCTTGTAATGTTAGAGATGATGCTAGATCATCTATAGGACCCTTGTGTGTGATGATTGCAAGTAGTTAAGTATTGTTTGGTGATTGTGTACCTCGTATTTACATAGACGCTAGTACCGACCAAGGATACGAGGAGGAAGGAGGATTCTACGAAGAAGAAGCCGAGGAGAACTTCAACCACTGCTCTGCACAAGGCAAGCCTTACTAATCAAGTTGACCTATGCAAGCCTAATACTACTAGTGAAGGTGCAAGCTAACACTTGCAATTTAGCAAGCTGATGATATACCTATGCAAGCTTATATTGACCTTGATGCAAGCTAACCCTTGCAAGATACCCTAATGATGCAACAAACCCCTACTTGTTATTATGCCTACTATATGCCTTAAGCATATGTGATCATACCCACTTGATAAACCAATACTAGTTTTATTCGCAAGCTTCTTACTTTATTTCTTTATCAAAGCTTCAACTTAGGGTTGACTTAAGTGACTGGTAGATACTAGAAAGATGTTGAAGGTTGCATAAAGAGCATAAAATTTGGCCTAAGTTAGAAACCATGATATCAGCCTAAGATATAAGGTTGTACTTAGTCGAAACTCCACTAGTTTACCACCCCTCATCAGTACTTACCCCCACTTGTAGATGCTAGTGCTAAGCATAAAACTTGATCAACTTTAGATTGGAATACTTGGTGGAAAAATGGTTATGAAAACCTTGGAATGATGGATCATTCTATTGAAATGTTTTCGACATGTGTTTCCGAACACTTGATGAATTTGGTGATAAAAAATGTTGAGGCATGAGCCTTACCCCTTTATAAAATTGATGGTTGTCTGGATGCGATACCATTCTAATTTTATCGTACAACCACAATACCCGAATATTGGGTAGGGCTTCACTGGAAACTTATATCCCTTAGTATTAGTTCCCTCACGGCCAAGGTCTGAGCTGAGGCTACCTTGTGAAGATTTTCCACCTGTGCAGTACCCAAGATGACAGTTGGTCATGGTTGGGAGGCCAAACTCACAGGAGAAGTGCTTATACTAGGGCGTGTAATTGAAAGGTTAGGATTAATTATCCGCATACTGAGTATGGTGAATTCAGGATTTGTTCCTGACGGATGTATCAAATGTTGTGGTGAAAGTGTACAATCTCTGCAGAGTGTCAAACTATTCGAATAGCCGTGTCCGCGGTTATGGACAGTTGGAGTGGCCATACTGTTCCCCGTCAGACTTTTCAAAATGACTTGCGAAATGAATTGAGACTTTGACTTAACCACAACATAGTTGTGATATGAAATACAAGTTCCCACTTAGGAGTTATAAAATTGTGACTAGCTTTGCAACCTAGTAGAGATAAATCTGGCTTTTGCAAAATAACCCTAGAGCCTAGTGTCCTATTATCCAAAAAACCCTTTACCTGTTAGTATTAGTTTGCGAGTACTTAAAGAGTACTCATGGCTTTGTCCCTAGCTATTCCCATGGCCAGACTATGAAGAGGAGTACATGGAGGATGGACCCCGGGAAGGTTACGACAACTAGGATCATCTCCCATCGTCAGCATTGCCTGTGACCCCGAAGATGGAGCTTCGCCTACGCTACCGTTATTATTACGTATTCCGCTGCTTGAAGTTGTATTAAGAACTGGATCATGAGATCCCTATTTGTGTAAGAACTTATGTATAGTTTGTAATGGATGATGTACTATGGTATCCAATTCTGTTATGTCTCGCAAAAATGGTAATCCTGGGATTGCGATTTATGGCATAACAGGCATCTAGGATTGAAAAATCCGGGTGTTGACAAGTTGGTATCAGATCCATCCTGACCATAGGATACCCTAGTTAGACTGGACGTTTGAACCAAAAACTTAGTTGCAAAACCAAAGAAAATAAATATTTACAAAAACTTATTCTCATTCTTATCTCTTTAATTCTTTCCTAAAAATTCATGTTCCTCAAAAACTCTTGCAAAATACATAAAATTTTGACACACTTGATCACCCTGCTAATCTACTCATCCTCTATTTTTATAGATGGACGTGAAGTACAGCAAGTTTTACCAACTTGGGAATGGAGGAGAGCTTATCTTTGAGAGGGATTTGGACCAGCTTTCGGAACTTCTGGAGCGTCCGCACCCCGAGTTCTTCGGAGCTCAGCTCAATGATAAAGGAGGAGAAGATCTGCAGTGGCTAATTGTTGCAAGTCTCCGAGGAAAGATTGAACCTCCCACTGCGGAGGGAATTCAGTTTACCTTGAGGGAAAACAACTGGCTCGATGGACTTGCCAGAGCAATGCAGGAAGCTCTTTCCCGTCTGTGTGGGCAGAGCATCAATCAGATCAAGGGTACTTGCTTTGAGTTTTGCCCAAGGCGTGATGCAAATGGACAACCACTGGAAGCCCCATACCACCCCGAGCTGAAGACTCAGTTGGACCACCTTAGCTTCATGATGTATGATCGTCAGCAGGAGTTGGACAACTGCCGTGACTACTGCAACCACAAGTCTGCCATCATCAAGACAAAGGACCAGACCATCGCCATGCTAGCAAGGGATCGCAAGTCTCGCCGCCGTCAGCTCGACAATAAGGAGCGCATTATTTCCCATCTTCGCCACCGCATCTCATCTTTGGAGGAGACCATCCACGAGAGAGACATGCAGTTGTAGGAAAGGGAGAATGCCGGAGAGGATCTTCGTGGAGACCCTTACTCCTATCTCAGCGATGACGACGATTTTCTGGAGGATCAGGCCATGGACTTCTTCAACGATGAGGATGATTTCTCCTTCATCGATGATGATGAAGATGATGAAGCCACAGACTCCGAGGACTAGTAGCACTTGAGAACTAGCGTAGTGAGTAGTATTCGGTCCCACTGTATTGTAGTTTTCAGAATGGTTCTTAAAACCATCTGTTTTTCTTTGTTGTGGTGTGTGTTGTACTGTGTGCTATGAATGAATGAATGAAAAAGCAAGATGCTAGAAAAATCTGAGTAAAACTTTAAAAACTTTTCAAAGACCCAAAACTTTAGAAATTTCCCTCTTTTCTCATGATCTATCCCAATCTTCAGATGCCATGTGGAGGAAGTGGTTCAACCCCGGACCCGATGTTGCAGATCCTGCAACTGTTGACTTCTGACCGCGAAGCTGAAAGAGCGGAACGTCAAGCCAACCTAGCCACTCTGCAACAGATAGCCCAGCTAGCCCACAACAACCAAGGCCACGGAAATCAGGACAACCATGGATCTAAGCTCAAGAATTTCCAGAATACCAACCCACCTGTTTTCACTAAGTCCGAAGAGCCCCTAGACGCCGATGATTGGCTGCAAACCATGGAAAATAACCTAGAAGTCGCCGGAGTGGAAGCCAACGAGAAAGTCCTGTTCGCCACCCATTATCTATCCGGAGATGCCAGGGCATGGTGGACCAGTGTTCGCGCACTGACTGGACGCCAGATGATGACCTGGGAGGAATTCAAGGTCAAGTTTAGCAGAACCCATGTACCACCAGGTTTGATCAAGAGAATGAGAGACGAGTTCAGAGAGCTGAAGCAAGGAAGAATGACTATAGTGGAATACCGTGAAATTTTTTTGTCATTAGCTAGGTATTCCCCGGACGGGATAGACACCGAAGCAAAGAAGAAAGAAAGATTCCTCAATGGTCTGCATGACGAGATGCAGACGGTGTTAGTCAATATTCCCTTTGCGGATATTGAAGCCCTTGTTGACTCTGCCATCCAGATGGAAGGAAAGATCAACCAAGCCAATGAGAACTGCAAGAGTCGTATGATGCATCAGCCAGGAACCCATCAGACCCCAAAGTACCGCCCCAACCCATCTCCAGGATTTGCCCCAAGAACCAACAGACCCCCAATGAACCGTCCGACCTATCCCAACCGTGGAAACCCTAGACCCGGAGGAAATCACAACAACCCCGGCAACTCTACCAATTTCACCCGTGCCCCACCCAAGTTCAACACCAACAATGCCACCGCCAACCCCAACACTGCCCCTAGGACTGGAAGCAATGCTCTGCCTGTAGCAGCCAAGGACAAGTCGCAAGTGACTTGTTATGACTATGGAAATAAAGGCCACTATTCTAACGAGTGCCTCAACAAGAAGAATGCTACAGCCCCCAATGCCAATTCCCCAGCTCACCAGCAGCGTCGTGTTCAGCCCGGAAGAAGATTTGCCCCAGGGAATTCACTCAACCGCAATGGCCGTCTTTTTCTCATGCATGCTGAAGAAGCTCAGGAAGCGCCAGACGTCGTGCTGGGTATGTTTTCTGTTAATTCAGTACTTGCAAGAGTGTTGTTTGATTCTCGTGCATCGCATTCATTTGTCACCGAAGAATTTGCATGCACTAGTAAAATTCAACCAACCAAATTGAAGCAAGTGATGATTGTTCAAATTCCCGGATGAACCACCAAGGCTAGGCAAATTTGCAAAGCCGTCCCTATCCGAATCCATGGCATAGATTTTTATGCTAATCTGATAGTACTCAGAACTAAAGGATTGGAAGTAGTACTAGGAATGGATTGGATGTCCAAACATAAAGGATTGATTGACTGTGCCAAGAAAGCCATCACCATGACCAGTACAGCCGGAATATCAGTCGAGCATATATCTGAAACCTTACCTCGTCAATTCAAATGCAACAAGAATATATCCCAACCTACCATTGACCAAGTCCGGATAGTCTGTGAGTACCCCGATGTATTTCCAGATGTTTTGCCCGGTATGCCCCCAGATCGGGATATCGAGTTTATCATTGAACTAATCTCCGGAACCGGACCCATAGCCCAGAGACCCTATAGTATGAATCCGTCAGAGCTCATAGAACTGAAGAAGCAACTGGATTCCATGTTGGAAATTGGATTGATTCAACCAAGTGCGTCCCCATGGAGATCACATGTCTTGTTTGTGGACAAGAAGGATGGAGGTAACCGTTTGTGTACGGATTATCGGAAGTTGAATGAAGTCACCATCAAGAACAAATACCCCTTGCCCAAGATAGAAGATTTGTTTGATCAGTTGACCGGTGCCAAAGTGTTTTCTAAGATTGATCTTAGAACTGGCTATCATCAACTCAAAATTCGTGCAGAGGATATTCCAAAGACTGCCTTTACCACCAGATATGGATTGTATGAGTATACATTCATGTCTTTCGGATTAACCAATGCCCCCGCTTATTTCATGAACCTCATGAATAAGATTTTTATGGACTTCCTGGATAAGTTTGTCGTTGTTTTCATCGATGACATTCCAAATCAGAAGAAGAACATGAGCTACACCTAAGGACCATTCTTGGAACCCCTAGAGAGCATCGGTTGTATGCCAAGTTTAGCAAATATGAATTCTGGGTACATGAGGTAGGATTCCTCGGTCACATTGTATCAGCCGGAGGAATTGCCGTTGACCCTGCCAAAGTGAAAGATGTAGAAGATTGGCAAGCCCCAGCCACTCAAACCCAAGTTCATGCTTTTCTCGGATTGGCAGGATATTACCGCAAATTCGTAGAAGGATTCTCGAGTATCGCCACACCCATGACCCAATTTCTGAAGAAGGACAAGAAGTTTGAATGGATAGACAAGTGTGAAGCGAGTTTTCAAGAACTCAAGAGGAGATTGATATCAACCCCAATCTTGATCATGCCGGATATCACGAAGCCCTTCGATGTGTATTGTGACGCATCCAAGATTGGTCTCGGATGTGTGTTAATGCAAGAAGGCAAAGTTATATCTTATCTATCTCGACAATTGAAGCAACATGAGCAAAACTACCCAACCCATGACCTCGAACTCGCAGCCGTAGTTCTAGCCCTGAAGACATGGAGACATTACCTGATGGGAAATCGTTGTGAGATTTACTCGGATCACAAGAGCCTAAAGTATATATTCACTCAGAAAGATCTGAATATGAGGCAGAGAACATGGATTGAGCTAATCCAGGATTATGACCTGGACATTCACTATCACCCTGGTAAAGCCACCGTGGTAGGCGATGCCCTTAGCAGATTGCCGTGCCGCTTGAACTCCATGATTTTGAAGGAGCAACCAAGTTTGCACAAGGAGATGGAAGACTTTAGAATGGAATTAGTAAGTGAAGGATTTTGGCTAGCATAGAACACTAGCCCACTTTGATCAGTCAGATTAAAGAGGCGCAGAAGGAAAACGCTAGTATCGACGGAATCAAGCATCGTATCGGTACAGGCAAAGTACTCGGATTCACCGAGGACGAAGAAGGAGTGTTATGGTACAAAGGACGCCTTTGTGTACCAGCAGATTCTAAGTTGAAAGAAGTTATTTTGAAGGAGGCTCATGATACTCTTTATTCTATCCATCCCGGAGGAACTAAGATGTATCAAGATTTGAAAGAGCAATTTTGGTGGCATAAGATGAAGAGAGAAATAGGAAGCTATATCGCCAAGTGTGATATATGTCAGCGAGTCAAGGCAGGACATCAAAGACCCGCTGGATTGTTGCAACCTTTGCAGATTCCGGAATGGAAATGGGATTCTGTAGGAATGCACTTTATCACTGGACTGCCTACTGCTAGTAGGGGAAATGACTCTATCTGGGTCATAGTGGACAGATTGTCCAAATTCGGCCATTTCTTGCCCGTCAAAACCACATATCAGAGTCCGAAGCTAGCGGAGTTGTACATCGCTAGAATCATTAGTTTGCATGGAGTCCCCAAGAACATAGTATCGGATTGAGGAACTCAGTTTACCTCGAGATTCTGGAAGAAAGTTCAAGAAGGTTTAGGAACCCGCCTAGATTTCAGTACCGTGTATCACCCTCATACCGATGGACAAACGGAGCGAGTATATCAAATACTCGAAGATATGCTGAGAGCATGTGTGTTAGAATATGGATCCAAGTGGGAAGACTGTTTGCCGTTTGCAGAATTTTCCTACAACAACAGTTATCAAGCCAGTTTGCAAATGGCCCCATTTGAGTTCATGTACGGAAGGAAGTGTCGTACCCCTTTGAACTGGTCGGAAGTAGGAGAGAGTCAGATTTTCGGACCCGACATCCTATGAGAAGCAAAAGAGAAGGTTCACAAGATTCGTGAGCACCTCAAGACCGCCCAATCCCGACAGAAGAGTTACGCCGACAAGAGACATAGAGACCTCGCCTTCAATATAGGAGATTTTGTTTATCTGAAAGTGTCGCCATTGAAGGGAATGCAGCGTTTCCAACTCAAAGGAAAGTTAGCCCCCAGATATATTGGACCTTTCAAGATTCTGAACCGTCGAGGAGAAGTATCGTATCAATTGTAGCTACCTGAAGAGATGTCAGCCGTGCACAATGTGTTCCATATCTCGCTACTTCGCAAGTGTCTCGAAGTCCCCGAAAAGACCGAAGTATTCAAGAATATCGATCATCGGACCATAGAGATAAACGATGACCTGACCTATCCCGAAGTACCTGTCCATTTTGGAAGAAGCTTTTCGAACTTCCCGAACCCGAAGCATCAAGTTTCTCAAGATTCAGTGGAGCAACCACACAGAAGAGGAAGCTACCTGGGAGCGCGAAGATCACATCAGGACGGAGTTTCCCGATCTCTTCAAATCCTAGGTAATCTTTTTGTCCTTTTTCAAATCTCGGGACAAGATTTTGTTTAAGAGGGGAAGGTTTGTAACATCCCAAAAATACTAAGCTTGGATCATCAAAATTAGGGTTAACAAAAACTTTTCTAAATAAAATTATGAATGCATGCATATGTGTATGCATTGATTTTGAATTCTTTTAAAACCACCTTGTTTGTTTGTTTCATTGCTTGTAAAATGTTTCTTAGGTGAAATAAACATCATATAAAACATTTCCCACACTTTTCCTAAAGACAAGTAAATCAAAACACATATATTAAATGAATGGTCACTTTGACCAATTTAACTCTCATGCCTACTTTGGCTGTCTCAAACTTTCAGAACCTAACAGAAACTTTTCTGGATCTTTGCACCCCTTGAATGTACTCATAACAAAGTATCAAGGTCCACTTTGTGATCATCCAGAAACTTTCAAATGCATAGTTTAAATGACAATTCAAAATTGAATCTTTATCATATGGGAAGATCCCACTTTTTCAAAAACCACTCAAACAAGCTCAAATTTCAAAACCCAAGCATCTGCAGACTCAACAGCACCAATCTAACAAACCCACCAAAAATCTTTTCAACATTCAAAACTTGATTTCATGCGGCCATTTCATCAAACAGGTTGCAGACACAAATCAAACAAACATCAAACACTATAGTGTGCAGTAAAATTGGCCTAACTTGTTCCCTAGTTAGCTCATAACCAGCTCAGTAGATCATCTAGGAAGATTAGCCAAGCACTAGCACCACTGTGAGCTTGCCATTGCCATCAATGGTGAACAGCCGAGCACACCCTTGCCACCCCATAGTCGACAGCAAGCTAGGAGCAGCAGCAAGCCTAACCAGCATGTCTGGGAGGCAGACCACCATCCACCGCCACTCACTGTCCTAGCCGCGAGCGTTTCCAAGCCCTGGACCATGCGCACGAACCGCGCCCAGACCGCCAGAGACCATGCCGAGTGTGCGCCAGAGCAGCACCCTCGACCAGCGCCCACAGACCGCGCGCCACCCTCACCGCGTGCACACACGATCGCCACCGACCCAGGAGACTGCCAGACATCCCCGTTTGCCGCCCCGTGCCGCACAGCCACCGCCCGCCGTCGAAGACGCCGCCTCTGCCGCTCAGAGCATCGCCCGTTCTAGACCAAGCCGCACCGCCCCATGCCTCGAAACCATGTCGTTGAGCATCGCCAGGAGACACCACAACGTCCCCTACCCTTGCCCATGCCATTAGCCGGCTGTAACATCGCCCTCGACGAGCTCACCATGCGCCCCGACGGTCCCCTCGCTCGACTATAAATAGAGGCCACCCCCGCTCGATTTCTTCACACCATCTCACTCCCCTCTCCTCACTGATCGTGCCACACCGTTCTTAGAGCAAGGCGAGCACCACCCCGCCGGAATTTCACCGGAGCCCGCTGTCTCTGGAGAAGAAGGGAGCCATCGATTTCGTCCACCCCAGGAGCTGCCGCGACCACCCCTGAGTTTGCCGTCGTCGACTTCGTCGTTCGCCCGCCTCGCCAACCCTCGCCCGTACCCCGGTGAGCCCCCAGCACCCCTCACTATCCGCGTTAGGTTTCGTTCTCGCTGGCGTTATCTCGCGTCGACGATGACTCATAGCCATTGGATTGGAACTAGATCGAACGATCAACGTTGCCCCATACCGCTTCGCCCAGCCCCGCGTCACTGACGAGTGGGGACACCCACTTAAGCAGCCCGCGGGAGCACTGCGCTTAGAAGGCCGACCCATTTACTTTTCCCGCGCAGCCCAGTTATTCAAATTAAACTTTTTCCATTTCAATTCAAACACACTTCTGTACCCCACTTCAAAAATCAACCCAGATCGATTCAGTGCACCAAATTGAATGAAACAAATTTTGTTGGAAAGGTCTGTGAATGCTGAATCCAAGCCAGTTAGATTCAAGTCATTTGGATCTATAGATCACCCATGGTAAAAATAACAAGGCAGAAGCTTTTCTGCATTCACACATTTCTCAAATTTAAACCATAATAGCTTTTGAGATGATTCCAACTCTCAAAAATCACATTTAACCATAACTTTCAGAATATATAAAAATATATAGGTTTACTTGCAGAAATAATGTTCAAGTAATAAAAGAATGCTACATAAGCATTTCTAGCCACTTTAATTAATTCAAATAAAAGGGTAAAACCTTATTAAATTGTGACACCACTTTAAATCATATTACCATGGACTACAATATGTGTTGATGACATGTGTCAACATGATCCCATGTTTGGTTTGGAGAATATTAAATCTTAAGTAGTTTTTCAATGAGTAGAAATTACTTTTCTAAAAATAAAAGGAATTACATCAAGCCTTAACCTTGTAATGTTAGAGATGATGCTAGATCATCTATAGGACCCTTGTGTGTGATGATTGCAAGTAGTTAAGTATTGTTTGGTGATTGTGTACCTCGTATTTATTCATAGACGCTAGTACCGACCAAGGATACGAGGAGGAAGGAGGATTCTATGAAGAAGCCAAGGAGAACTTCAACCACTGCTCTGCACAAGGCAAGCCTTACTAATCAAGTTGACCTATGCAAGCCTAATACTACTAGTGAAGGTGCAAGCTAACACTTGCAATTTAGCAAGCTGATGCTGTACCTATGCAAGCTTATATTGACCTTGATGCAAGCTAACCCTTGCAAGATACCCTACTGATGCAACAAACCCCTACTTGTTACTATGCCTACTATATGCCTTAAGCATATGTGATCATACCCACTTGATAAACCAATCCTAGTTTTATTCGCAAGCTTCTTACTTTATTTCTTTATCAAAGCTTCAACTTAGGGTTGACTTAAGTGACTAGTAGATACTAGAAAGATGTTGAAGGTTGCATAAAGAGCATAAAATTTGGCCTAATTTAGAAACCTTGATATCAGCCTAAGATATAAGGTTGTACTTAGTCGAAACTCCACTAGTTTACCACCCCTCATCAGTACTTACCCCCACTTGTAGATGATAGTGCTAAGAATAAAACTTGATCAACTTTAGATGGGAATACTTGGTGGAAAAATGGTTATGAAAACCTTGGAATGATGGATCATTCTATTGAAATGTTTTGGACATGTGTTTCCAAACACTTGATGAATTTGGTGATAAAAAAATGTTGAGGCATGAGCCTTACCCCTTTATAAAACTGATGGTTGTCTGGATGCGATACCATTCCAATTTTATCGTACAACCACAATACCCGAATATTGGGTAGGGCTTGACTAGAAACTTATATCCCTTAGTATTAGTTCCCTCACGGCCAAGGTCTGAGCTGAGGCTACCTTGTGAAGATTGTCCACCTGTGCAGTACCCAAGATGACAGTTGGTCATGGTTGGGAGGCCAAACTCACAGGAGAGGTGCTTATACTAGGGTGTGTAATTGAAAGGTTAGGATTGATTATCCGCATACTGAGTATGGTGAATTCAGGATTTGTTCCTGACGGATATATCGAATGTTGTGGTGAAAGTGTACAATCTCTGCAGAGTGTCAAACTATTCGAATAGCCGCGTCCGCGGTTATGGACAGTTGGAGTGGCCATACTGTTCCCCCGTCAGACTTTTCAAAATGACTTGCGAAATGAATTGAGACTTTGACATAACCACAATAGAGTTGTGATATGAAATACAAGTTCCCACTTAGGAGTTATAAAATTTGACTAGCTTTGGAACCTAGTAGAGATAAATCTGGCTTTTGCAAAATAACCCTAGAGCCTAGTGTCCTATTATCCAAAAACCCCTTTGCCTGTTAGTATTAGTTTGCGAGTTCTTAAAGAGTACTCATGGCTTTGTCCCTGGCTATTCCCATGGCCAGACTATGAAGAGGAGTACCTGGAGGATGGACCCCAGGAAGGTTACGACAACTAGGATCATCTCCCATCGTCAGCATTGCCTGTGACCCCGAAGATGGAGTTTCGCCTATGCTTCCGTTATTATTACGTATTCCGCTGCTTGAAGTTGTATTAAGAACTGGATCATGAGATCCCTATTTGTGTAAGAACTTATGTATCGTTTGTAATGGATGTTGTACTATGGTATCCAATTCTGTTATGTCTCGCAAAAATGGTAATCCTGGGATTGCGATGTATGTCATAACAGGCATCTAGGATTGAAAAATTCGGCTGTTGACACTATGTTTCCTAAACATCATAACCTGAACTTCGTGACATGATCGTGATACGATGCTATAGATAGGGTATGTTCACCATCTCATTCCTCAATGAAATGATCTCATTATCAATTAGGGGACGAGGCACCTTCATGATTAGGAAACCTATGATCATTAGTTGACCAATGAACCAGTGACCAGAGTTTCACCAGGAACTATTGTTTCTTTGTATATCACACATGTATTGATGTTTCCAATAAGTATAGTTATAGAATTATATAAAATTTAATCATAAACTTTATGAAATATGCCATCTAATATTGACTCTAGGGCATATTCCCTTCAGTCTCCCACTTGCACTAGAGAACAAATAAACAAGCATCATTTGTTATCCAATCATCAGTACCACATTCCTCGGTGCTTCTGATTATGCTTGCTTATGGAAGAGTTCTAAGTCTAAGAAATGAATAATTCATTCCTTGTGTATCCTTTGCAACTTATTAATGTCATCCTGTATGACACTAATTCCTTTTATCATCTCCATGATAAAATCTTGTGCATGATATCAAAAGTGACTTTAGATAGGTCTCAGAGACTTTCTCATGGGCACTAAGTATTTGGAACACACTCTGTGAGAAATTTCTTCCTAAATTTCCAACGTTTATACAACACATGATAGTTATCACATACTGTGTTATTAAATGTAAATTTCCAATTCAAAATGCATCATGTGCAATTTTGAATTCTCAACCATCACACTTCAATTGTGCCTTAGGTAACTTTTAATGCAGAGATTTCCGATCTTCAACTCATAGTTTTTCTAGTATAACAACTTATACTTCAAGTATGTTGTCTTTACAAATTCAGAAACATGTCTACAGATCTCTCCATATGATGTGGACAATCCTAACTCATCGTTCAATGATCCAGAAATCATTTTGAAACTAGTTTTTTCGAATAAGAACATGGATCAAATTGTGTTGATTATTTGTCATGATTTCAATTCAGAATCCTATGTCACAACATAGTGGATGTCCAAACATCCTATTCTTCAAATCATGGACTTCCACACTTAATGATCTTTCCTAACCCCTTTGAATTATTAAGGACTCTTCCTAAATCAATTAATATTACGATTGATCAGAATCTTTTAAGAATTCTGTAACATCCCAAAAATATTGATCAATGATTATCAAATTCCAATCATCAAAATTAGGGTTAACAAAAACTTTTGTTAATTAAATCATATGAATGCATGTGTGTATGTGATGATTGTATGAATGCATGAATGGACTTGTGTGATTTATCTAAATAGCAAGGAATGGTTTAAAGATGAAAACAACATCATCTAAAACATTTCCAAGCAGAAACAAATCAAGACAAAATAAAAAACAAACCAAAAGTAGGAAATGGTCATTTTTGCGAATCTTGCTCAATAGGCCACTTTGAGTGTTTCTAGTCCAAGATTTCAAATAGACACTTTTCCATTTCTTTTCACCCCTTTCTAGACCAAGTAAAAGTGAATCAAAGCCCACCTTTCAAACTTACAAAAACATTTGGCAACTTGATTCAAATGACAATTCAAAATTGAATATATATTATATGTGAAGATCACCCATTTTCAAAACCCAACCAAACCAGTGCACCTTGACCAATCCAATCAACCAGAGACTCCCTAGTATGTAACTAGCACACCCACAAAGTTTGAATCAAAAATTCAAATTTGAATCTCTTTTGGCCATTTCATCAAACACCTTGCAAACACCAAACCAACAAACATTCAACACTATAGTGAGCAGTATTTTTGGCCTAACTTGTCCCCTATCTAGCTCACACTACACTCTCAGTATATCATCTAACTAGTTTAACCCCTCTGGCTCACTGTAAAGTAGACCATGCCATCAATGGCAAGCATGCCGAGAGCACCCTTGCCACCCCAATGTCGCCAGCCAGCTAGAAGCTTCTCTAGCTTCGCCAACCTTGTCTGGGACACTCTCCACCGTCCATCGCCACCCCCTGTCCAATCCTCGAGCACTGCCATCCCCTGGACCACACAGCCCGAGCGCACCAGCTTCTCTGGGAGCATGCCAGTGTGCCACCCGCAACACACGCCCACAGACCGCGTGCCGCCCTCGTCGCGTGCAAGCAGGATTACCACCACCCCAGGAACACCCCATACACGCCCGTTCGCCGCCGTGCGACCCATATCACCTGTGCGCCATTAAAACTTCCGTTGGACCCGCACAGAGAACCGCCATGTTCCAACCATCTCGCAATGCCCCACGCCGCGTGACCATGCCATTGAGCTTCGCCAGGGAACACAACACCGTCCCCTACCTTTGCCCATGCTAGTAGCTCGCTGTGACGACGACCACGATGAGCTCTGCCCGCGCCCTTCGGTCCCCTCGCTCCACTATAAATAGAGGCCACCCCCGCTCGATTTCTTCACACCATCTCACTGCCTTCTCTCTCAGAAGCACCCCACCTCACTCCTAGAGCAAGGCGAGCAGCGCATCGCCCGAATTTGGCCGGAGTCTGTCGTGGAGGAAGAAAGGAGCATTTGATTGGAGCCGCCCCAGGAGGAGCTTCCGGTACCAGGAGGATCGTCGTCGTTGACTTCGTCGTTCGCCCCCATCGCCGACCCTCGCCTGAGCCCTCGTGAGCCTCCCACGACCCCCACTGGTCGCGCTAGGGTTCTGTCTCACCAGTGTTGCCCGACGTGGACGATGAACCACAGCTGTTGGATTATAGTTGAATCGCACGGTCTAGATCACCCCATACCGCTTCGCACCCCATGTCTCGCTGACTGGTGGGGTCATTCACTTAAACCCACCCGCGTGTGCGCTGTGCACCGTGGGCCGGCCTAGTTAACCTCCCGCGTGACCTAGTAATTCAAATTTAGGTTTATTCTTTTAGTTTCAAACTCAGTTTTGTACACAGATTCAAAAATCAACCCAGCTCGATTCACTAAACCAAACTGCATGAAACCAATTTTGTTAGAAAGGTACTGGAACACTTAATCCAAGCCTGTTTGATTCAATTCATTTGGAATTGTAGATCACCTATAGTAAAAATAACAAGGCAGAAGCTTTTCTGCATTCAGAAATTTTTTAAAATTCAACCACAAAAGCTTTTGAGATGGTTCCAACTCTCAAAAATCACATTTAACAAGACCTTGCAGAATATATAAAAAATATATAGGTTTCCTTACAGAAATAATGGACAAATAATAAAAGAATGCCTCATAGGCCATTCTAGTCACTTTAATTAATTAAAATAAAAAGGTTAAATCTTATTAAATTGTGACACCACTTTAAATCACATTACCATGTACTAAAATATGTGGTGATGACATGTGTCAACATGATCCCATGTTTTAGTTGGAGAATATTAAATCTTAAGTAGTTTTTCAATGAGTAGAAATTACTTTTCTAAAATAAAGGAAATAAAACTATTTGCCTTAATGATTGTAATGTTTGTGATGATCCTAGATCATACAGTGAAAACCTTGGTGTGATAAATAAAATTTGTTAAGTATTTTTTGGTGATTGTGTATCTCGTATTTATCTATAGGCGCTAGTACCGACCAAGGATACAAGGAGGAATGAGGATACTATGAGGAAGAAGCCGAGGAGAACTTCAACCACTGCTCTGCACAAGGCAAGCCTAACACTTCCAGTCATCTTAGCAATCTATTAATTTAGCGAGCTAACACTTGCAACTTGGCAAGCTTAGACCCCTTGATGACACATAAACCTAGTTTTACTTGCAAGCTTAGTATTTTTTTATCAAAGCTTTCTATTCAAGTTTATTTACTGATTTGTATAGTTTCGAGAGGTTGTTTAAAGGTATCATAAAGAGCATAAAACTTGACCTAAGTTAGTTAATATTGATGTCATCCTGAGGCATGAGATTGAAATTAGATCATTCTCTCTTGTTTACCACCCCTCATTAGTATTTACCCCCACTTGTAGATGCTAGTGCTAAGCATAAAACTTGATGAACTTTAGATGGGAATACTTGGTGAAAATGGTTATGAAAACTTTAGAATGATGAGTCATTCTACTGAAATGTTTTGACACGTGTTCTTGAACACCAGATGATTTTGATGATGAAAATGTTAAGGCATTAGCCTTAGCCCTTTATAAAACTGATGGTTGTCTGGATGCAATACCATTCCAATTTTACCGTACAACCACAATACCCAAAATTTGGGTAGGGATTGACTGGAAATTTATATACCTTAGTATGGGTTCCCTTGCAGCCAAGGTTTGAGCTGAGGCTACCTTGTGAAGATTGTCCACCTGTGCAGTTCCCAAGATGACAGTTGGTCATGGTTGGGAGGCCAAACTCACAGGAGAGGTGTCTATACTAGGATGTGTAATTGAAAGGTTAGGATTGATTATCCGCATACTAAGTATGGTGAATTCAGGATTGTTCCTGCTAGATGTATCTAATGTTGTGGTGAAAGTGTACCACCTCTGCAGAGTGTCAAACTATTCGAATAGCCGTGTCCGTGGTTATGGACAGTTGGAGTGGCCATATTGTTCCGTCGTCAGATGTTTTCAAAATGACTTGTGAAATGATTCATGATTTTGACCTGACCACAACAGGGTTGTGATATGAAATTCAAGTTCCCACTTAGGTGTTATAAAACTTTCAACTAGCTTTCTTTGCTTCTGAACTCAACATAGATAAATCTGGCATTTTGCAAAACAACCTAGAGCCTAGTATCTCCTACTCAAAAACCACTTACCTGTAGTGATAGTTTGCGAGTACTTAAAAAGTACTCATGGCTTTGTCCCTAGCTATTCCCATGGACATACTATGAAGAGGAGTATCAGGAGGACGGACAGCAGGAAGGTTACGACAACTAGGATCATCTCCCATCGTCAGCATTGCCTATGACCATGAAGATGGAGCCTCGCCTACACTATCATTATTATTACGTTATTCCGCTTCTTGAATTGTATTAAGACTGGATCATGTGATCCTTATTTGTTGTAATACCTTATGTATGGTTTGTAATGGATGATGAACTGTGATATCCAATCTGTTATGCCTCGCAAAAATGGTAATCCTGAGATTGCGATGTATGGCATAACAGGCATCTGGGATTAAAAATCCGGGTGTTGACAAGTTGGTATCAGAGCCATCCTGACCATAGGAGACCTTAGTTTAGAATGGAAGTTTGAATCAAAAACTTAGTTTCAAAATCAAGGAAGTGAGTATTTGTGAAAACTTATTCTCATTCTTACCACTTAGTCTCTTTCATGAAAATTCTTGTTCCTCAAAAATACTTGCAAACTTACATAAAATTTGACACACTTGATCACTCTAATAACTTATCATCCTACATTCTTATAGATGGATGTGAATTATAGCAAGTTTTATCAGTTGGGGAATGGAGGAGCCCTCATCTTTGAGCATGACTTGGACCAGCTTTCGGAGATGCTAGAGCGTCCACACCCTGAGTTCTTCAGAGCTCAGCTCAATGATCAGGAAGGAGAGGAGTTGCAATGGCTAGTTGTTGCAAGTCTCCGGGGAAAGATTAAAGCCCCCACCTCAGAGGGAATTCAATTCTGCTTGAGAGAGAACAACTGGCTCGATGAACTTGCCAGGGCCATGTAGGAAGATCTTGTCTGTCTGTGTGGGAAGAGTATCAATCAGATCAAGGGTACTCACTTTGACTTTTATCCAAGGCGTGATGTTATGGGACAGCCATTGGAAGCCCCGTATCACCATGAGCTGAAGACTCAACTGGACCACCTCAGCTTCTATCCAAGGAGTTAGACAATGCTCGCTCCTACGCCAACCACAAGTACGCCATGGCTGCCAAGAAGGATCAAACCATTGCCATGCTAGTGAAGGATCGCCGGTATCGTCGCCGTCAGCTCGATAAGAAGGAGTGCATCATTGCCCGTCTTCGCCACAGGATCATAGAGTTGGAGGAGACTGTCCACGAGAGGGATATGCAGCTGGAGGAGAGGGAGAATGCAGGGGAAGACCTTTGTGGAGACCCCTACTACTATCTCAGTGACGATGATGACTTTCTGGAGGACCAGGCCATGGACTTCTTCACCGATGAGGATGACTTCGCCTTCATTGATGATGATGATGATGATGATGATGAGGACATCGACTCCGAGGAGTAGTAGCACTTGAGCACTAGCGTTAGTGAGTTGTATTCGGTCCCACTGTATCGTAGTTTCCCAGAATGGTTCTTAAAACCATCTGTTTTCCTTTGTTGTGGTGTGTGTTTGTATTGTGTGCTATGAATGAATGAAAAGCAAGTTGCTAGAAAAATCTGAGTCAAACATTGAAAACTTTTCAGAAACAAAACCCTGGACCTTAGAAATTACCCCTTTTCTCATGATCTATCTCAATCTTCAGATGCCTCGTGGAGGAAGCACTTCATCCCCGGACCCGATGTTGCAAATCTTGCAAATGTTGGTTTCAGACCGCGAAGCCGAAAGATCCCAATGTCAAGCCAACTTAGCCACCCTTCAACAGATAGCTCAGATGGCCAACAACAACCAAGGCCATGGAAATCAGGACAACCATGGATCCAAGCTCAAGAATTTCCATAACAACAATCCACCCATATTTACTAAGTCGGAAGATCCCCTCGATGCAGATGATTGGCTGCAAACCATGGAGAACAACCTAGAAGGTGCAGGAGTGGAAGCTAACGAGAAAGTCCTGTTCTCCACCCACTATTTGGCTGGAGATGCAAGAGCATGGTGGAACAACGTTCGTGCCATGAATGGAGGTCAGATGATGACTTGGAAGAGTTCAAAATTAAGTTCAGCAGAACCCATGTGCCACCGGGTTTGATCAAGAGGATGAGAGATGAATTCAGGGAACTGAAGCAAGGAAGGATGATCGTAGTGGAGTACCGTGACAAATTTTTGTCATTGGCTAGGTATGCACCTGATGAGATAGACACTAAAGCCAAGAAGAAGGAGAGATTCCTGAATGGTCTCCATGATGAGATGCAGACAGTATTAGTCAATATCCCATTTATTGATATTGAAGCCTTAGTGGACTCTGCCATTCAGATGGAAGGCAAGATCAACCAAGCTACTGAGGACCGTAAGCGGCGCATGATGCATCAACCAGGAACCCATGATACACCAAAGTATCGCCCCAATCCATCTCCAGGATTTAACCCAAGAACCAATAGACCCCTGATGAACCGTCCAACTTATCCCAACCGTGGAAACCTGAGGCCCGGAGGAAATCACAAAACCCCCGGCAACCCCAGCAATTTCAACCGTGCACCGCCCAAGTTCAACAACAACAATGCCACCACCAACACCAACACTGCCCCAAGGACTGGAAGCAATGTTGTGCCTGTTGCAGCAAAGGACAAGTCTCAGGTGACTTGTTATGAATGTGGAACCAAAGGTCACTATTCCAATGAGTGCCCCAAGAAGATTGCCGCAGCCCCCAATGCAAATGTCCCAGCTCAGCAGTAGCATCGTGTTCAACCCAGAAGGAGATTTGCCCCAGGGAACTCGCTAAATCGCAACGGCCGTCTCTTTCTCATGCATGCTGAAGAAGCCCAAGAAGCGCTAGATGTCGTGCTGGGTATGTTTTCTATTAACTCAGTACTTGCAAGAGTGTTGATTGATTCTAGAGCATCGCACTCGTTTGTTACCAAAGAATTTGCATGCACTAATAAGATTCAACCCACCAAATTGAAGCATGTTATGATAGTTCAAATACCTGGTTCAACCACCAAAGCTAGACAAGTTTACAAGGCCGTACCTATCCGAATCCATGGCATAGATTTTTATGCTAATCTAATAGTACTTGAAACTAAAGGTTTGGAAGTAGTACTAGGAATGGATTGGATGTCGAAACATAAAGGATTAATCGATTGTGCCAAGAAAGCCATAACCATGACCAGTACAGCCAGAATATCAGTAAAGCATGTATCTGAAACCTTGCCCCGTCAATTGAAATGCAACAAGAGTATAGCCCAACCCACCATTGACCATGTCAGAATAGTCTGTGAATACCCTGATGTATTTCCAGCTGTTTTGCCCGGTATGCCCCCAGATCGGGATATCGAGTTTATCATTGAACTAATCCCTGGAACTGGACCCATAGCCTAGAGACCATACAGTATGAACCCGTCTGAATTAGTGGAGCTGAAGAAGCAACTGGATGCTATGTTGGAGATAGGATTGATCTAACCAAGTGCGTCGCCATGGAGATCACATGTCTTGTTTGTGGACAAGAAAGATGGAGGTAACCGTTTGTGTACGGATTATCGGAAGTTGAATGATGTCACCATCAAGAACAAGTACCGACTGCCAAAGATAGAAGACCTGTTTGACCAGTTGACTGGTGCCAAAAAGTTTTCTAAGATTGATCTTAGAACTGGTTATCACCAACTCAAGATTCGCGCAGAGGATATTCCAAAGACTGTCGTCACCACCAGATACGAATTGTATGAGTGTACGGTCATGTATTTTGGATTAACCAATGCCCCCTCTTATTTCATGAACCTAATGAATAAGATTTTTATGGTCTTCCTGGATAAGTTTGTCGTTGTTTTCATCAATGACATTCTGATCTATTCCAAATCAGAAGAACATGAGCTACACCTAAGTACCATCTTTGGAACCCTTAGGGAGCATCAGTTGTATGCCAAGTTTAGCAAATGTGAATTCTGGTTGCTGGAGGTAGGATTCCTCGGACATATAGAATCAGCCGGAGGAATTGCTATTGACCCTACAAAGGTGAAGGATGTGGAAGATTGACAAGCCCCAACCACTCAAACCCAAGTTCATGCATTTCTCGGATTAGCGGAATACTACCGCAAGTTCATAGAAGGATTTTCGAGTATCGCCAGACCCATGACCCAATTGTTGAAGAAGGATAAGAAGTTTGAATGGACGGACAAGTGTGAAGCGAGTTTTCAAGAACTCAAGAGGAGATTGATTTCAGCCCCAATCTTGATCATGCCGGATATCACGAAGCCGTTTGATGTGTATTGTGACGCATCCAAGATTGGTCTCGGATGTGTGTTAATGCAAGAAGGAAAGGTTATACCTTATCTGTCCCGACAACTGAAGCAACATGAATAGAATTATCCAACCCATGACCTTGAACTAACAGCCGTAGTTCTAGCCCTGAAGATATGGAGGCATTATCTCATGGGAAACCATTGTGAAATTTACTCAGATCACAAGAGCCTGAAGTATATATTTACTCCGAAGGAGCTGAATATGAGGCAAAGAAGATGGATAGAGCTAATCAAGGACTATGATATAGACATTCAATATCACCCCGGTAAAGCAAATGTGGTATCAGATACCCTTAGCAGATTACCGTGCCACTCGAACTTCAAGATTCTGAAGGAGCAACCAAGCCTGCACAAGGAGATGGAAGATTTCAGAATGGAATTAGTAAGTGAAGGATTTTTGGCTAGGATAGAACTTCAACCCAATTTGATCAGTCAGATCAAGGAGGCGTAGAAAGGAAATGCTAGTATCGCTAGAATCAAACATCGTATCGGTACATGCAAAGTACCCGGATTCACCGAAGATGAAGAAGGAGTGTTGTGGTACAAAGGACGTCTATGTGTACCAGCAGATTTAGAGTTGAAAGAAGTTATTTTGAAGGATGTCCATGATACTCTTTATTCTATCCACCCGGGAGGAACGAAGATGTATCAGGATCTGAAGGAGCAATTTTGGTGGCATAAGATGAAGAGAGAAATCAGAAGTTATATAGCAAACTGTGATATTTGCCAGAGAGTCAAGGCGGGACATGAGAGACCCGCAGGACTATTGCAACCACTACAGATTCCGGAATGGAAATGGGATTCAGTTGGAATGGACATTATCACCGGATTGCCTACTTCTAGTAGGGGAAATGACTCTATTTGGTTCATAGTTGATAGACTGTCCAAGGTAGCCCATTTCTTACCAGTCAAGACCACTTACCATAGTTTGAAGCTGGCGGAGTTATACATTGCTAGAGTCGTCAGTTTGCATGGAGTCCCCAAGAACATTGTATCAGATCGAGGAACTCAGTTTACCTCGAGGTTTTGAAAGAAAGTCCAAGAAGGATTGGGAACCCGACTAGATTTTAGCACAGCTTATCACCCTCAAACCGATGGAGAAACGGAGCGAGTAAATCAAATACTCGAAGATATGTTGAGAGCCTGTGTGCTAGAGTATGGATCTAAATGGGAAGATTGTCTCCTTTCACAGAATTTTCTTACAACAATAGTTATCAATCTAGTTTGCAAATGCCCCCCCCTTGAATTCATGTATGGAAGAAAGTTCCGCACCCCTTTGAATTGGTCGGAAGTAGGAGAGAGTCAGATTTTTGGACCTGGTATCCTATGAGAAGCAGAAGAGAAAGTTCACAAGATCCGTGAGCACCTCAAGATCGCCCAGTCAAGACAGAAGAGTTATGCCGATAAGAGACGTTGAGACCTCGCTTTCAATATCAGAGATTTTATGTATCTCAAAGTGTCGCCTTTGAAGGGAATGCAACATTTCTAGCTCAAAGGAAAGTTAGCCCCCAGATATATCGGACCTTTCAAGATTCTGAATCGTCGAGGAGAAGTATAGTATCAACTTCAACTGCCAGAGGAGATGTCTGCCATGCATAATGTGTTCCATATATCGTTAATTCGCAAATGCATTGAAGTCCCGGAGAAGACTGAAATTTTCAAGAACATTGATCACCACACCATAGAGATCAACGAGGACATGTCGTATCTCGAAGTACCCATCCGTATTTTGGAGGAAGCTTTCAGAACCACCAGGACCCGAAGCATCAAGTTTCTCAAGATTCAGTGGAGTAACCACACTGAAGAAGAAGCTACCTAGGAGCGAGAAGATCACATCAAGACAGAGTTTCCCGATCTTTTCAAATCCTAGTTTTCTTCTTTCTTGTTTCTCAAATCTTGGGACGAGATTTTGTTTAAGGAGGTAAGGTTTGTAACATCCCAAAAATATTGATCACTGATTATCAAATTCCAATCATCAAAATTAGGGTTAACAAAAACTTTTGTTAATTAAATCATATGAATGCATGTGCGTATGTGATGATTGTATGAATGCATGAATGGACTTGTGTGATTGATATAAATAACAAGGAATGGTTTAAAGATGAAAACAACATCATCTAAAACATTTCAAAGCAGAAACAAATCAAGAGAAAATAAAAAACAAACCAAAATAAGCAAATGGTCATTTTTGCCAATATTGCTCACTAGGCCACTTTGAGTGTTTCTAGTCCAAGATTTCAAACAGAAACTTTTCCATTTCTTTTCACCCCTTTCTAGAAGAAGTAAAAGTGAATCAAATCCCACCTTTCAAACATACAGAAACATTTGGCAACTTGATTCAAATGACAATTCAAAATTGAATCTATATCATATGTGAAGATCACCCATTTTCAAAACCCAACCAAATTAGTGCACCTCGACCAATCCAATCAACCAGAGACTCCCTAGTATGTAACTAGCACACCCACAAAGTTTGAATCAAAAATTCAAATTTGAATCTCTTTCGGCCATTCCATCAAACACCTTGCAAACACCAAACCAACAAACATTCAACACTATAGTGAGCAGTAATTTTGGCCTAACTTGTCCCTTATCTAGCTCACACTACACTCTCAGTAGATCATCTAACTTGTTTAACCCCTCTAGCTCAATGTAAAGTAGACCATGCCATCAATGGAAAGCATGCCGAGAGCACCCTTGCCACCCCAATGTCGCTAGCCATCTAGAAGCTTCTCTAGCTTCGCCAACCTTGTCTGGGACACTCTCCACCGTCCATCGCCACCACATGTCCAAGTCTCAAGCACTGCCGGCCCCTGGACCACACAGCCCGAGCGCGCCCAGCTTCTCTGCAAGCGTGCCAAGAGCGTGCCAGTGCGCCACCCGCGACACACGCCCACAGACCGCGCGCCGCCCTCGCCGCGTGCAAGCAGGATCGCCACCACCCCAGGAACTCCCCAAGCATGCTCATTCGCCGCCGTGCAACCCGTATCACCTGTGCACCATTAAAACTTCCGTCGGACCCGCTCAGAGCACCGCGACGTTCCAACCATCTCGAACCGCCCCACACAGCATGACCATGCCATTGAGCTTTGCCAGGGAACACAACACCGTCCCCTACCTTTGCCCATTCCAGTAACTCGTTGTGACGATGACCACGACGAGCTCCGCCCTCGCCCTTCGGTCCCCTCGCTGCACTATAAATAGAGGCCACCCCCGCTCGATTTTGTTCACACCATCTCACTCCTCTCTCTCAGAAGCACCCCACCTCACTCCCGGAGCAAGGCGAGCAGCGCATCGCCGGAATTTGGCCGAAATCTGTCACGGAGGAGGAAGAAAGTAGCAGTTAATCAGATCCGCCCTAGGAGGAGCTGCCGGTACCAGGAGGATCACCGTCGTCGACTTCGTCGTTCCCGCCCATCGCCGAACTTTGCCTGAGCCCCGATGAGCTTCCCACGACCCCCACTAGCCGCGCTAGGGTTTTGTCTCGCCGGTGTTGCCCGATGTGGACGATGAACCACAGCCGTTGGATTAGAGTTGGATCGCACGGTCTAGATCACCCCATACCGCTTCGCACCCCCTGTCTCGCTGACTGGTTGGGTCGTTCACTTAAACCCACCCACGCATGCGCTGTGCACCATGGGCCGTCCCAGTTAACCTCCCGCGCGACCCAGTAATTCAAATTTAGGTTTATTCTTTTAGTTTCAAACTCAGTTCTGTACCCGAATTCAAAAATCAACCCAGCTCGATTCACTAAACCAAAATGCATGAAACCATTTTTTTAGAAAGGTACTGAAATTCTTAATCCAAGCCCGTTTGATTCAATTCATTTGGAATTTTAGATCATCTATAGTAAAAATAACAAGGCAAAAGCTTTTCTGCATTCAAACATTTTTCAAAATTCAACCACAAAAGCTTTTGAGTTGGTTCCAACTCTCAAAAATCATATTTAACAAGACCTTTCAGAATATATATAAATATATAGGTTTACTTACAGAAATAATGGACAAGTAATAAAATAATGCCTCATAGGCCATTCTTGTCACTTTAATTAATTAAATAAAAAGGTTAAACCTTATTAAATTGTGACACCATTTTAAATCACATTCCCATGTTCTGAAATATGTGGTGATGACATGTGTCAACATGATCCCATGTTTTAGTTGGAGAATATTAAATCTTAGGTAGTTTTTCAATGAGTAGAAATTACTTTTCTAAAATAAAGGAAATAAAACTATTTGCCTTAATGATTGTAATGTTTGTGATGATCCTAGATCATCCAGTGAAAACCTTGGTGTGATAAATAAAAGTAGTTAAGTATTGTTTGGTGATTGTGTACCTCGTATTTATCTATAGACGCTAGTATCGACCAAGGATACGAGGAGGAAGGAGGATACTACGAGGAAGAAGCCGAGGAGAACTTCAACCACTGCTCTGCACAAGGCAAGCCTAACACTACCAGTCATCTTAGCAAGCTATTAACTGTGCAAGGTAACACTTGAAACTTGGCAAGATTATACCCCTTGATGACACATAAACCTAGTTTTACTTCCAAGCTTAGTATTTTTTCATCAAAGCTTTCTATTCAAGTTTATTTAGTGATTTGTAGAGTTTAGAGAGATTGTTTAAAGGTAGCATAAAGAGCATAAAACTTGACCGAAGTTAGTTAATATTGATGTCATCCTGAGGCATGAGATTGAACTTAGATCATTCTCACTTGTTTACCACCCCTCATTAGTATTTACCCCCACTTGTAGATACTAGTGATAAGCATAAAACTTGATCAACTTTAGATGGGAATACTTGGTGAAAATGGTTATGAAAACTTTAGAATGATGAGTCATTCTACTGAAATGTTTTGACATGTGTTCTTGAACACCAGATGGTTTTTATGATGAAAATGTTAAGGCATTAGCCTTAACCCTTTATAAAACTGATGGTTGTCTGGATGCAATACCATTCCAATTTTACCGTACAACCACAATACCCAAAATTTGGGTAGGGATTGACTAGAAATTTATATACCTTAGTATGGGTTCCCTTGCGGCCAAGGTTTGAGATGAGGCTACCTTGTGAAGATTGTCCACCTGTGTAGTTCCCAAGATGATAGTTGGTCATGGTTGGGAGGTCAAACTCACAGGAGAGGTTCCTATACTAAGGCGTGTAATTGAAAGGTTAGGATTGATTATCCGCATACTGAATATGGTGAATTCGGGATTGTTCCTGCCGGATGTATCTAATGTTGTGGTGAAAGTGTACCACCTCTACAGAGTGTCAATCTATTCGAATAGCCGTGTCCGCGGTTATGGACAGTTGGAGTGGCCATATTGTCCCGTCGTCAGATGTTTTCAAAATGACTTGTGAAATGATTCATGATTTTGACTTGACCACAACAGGGTTGTGATATTAAATTCAAGTTCCCACTTAGGTGTTATAAAATTTCAACTAGCTTTCTTTGCTTCTGTACTCAGTAGAGATAAATCTGGCTTTTTGCAAAACAACCTAGAGCCTATTATCTCCTACTCAAAAACCACTTACTTGTAGTGATACTTTGCGAGTACTTAAAGAGTACTCATGGCTTTGTCCCTGGCTATTCCCGTGGCCAGACTATGAAGAGGAGTATCAGGAGGACGGACAGCAGGAAGGTTACGACAACTAGGATCATCTCCCATTATCAGCATTGCCTATGACCATGAAGATGGAGCCTCGCCTACGCTATCGTTATTATTACGTTATTCCGCTGCTTGAATTGTATTAAGACTGGATCATGTGATCCTTATTTGTTGTAAGACCTTATGCATGGTTTGTAATGAATGATGAACTGTGATATCCAATATGTTATTTCTCGCAAAAATGGTAATCCTGGGATTGCGATGTATGGCATAACAGGCATCTGGGATTAAAAATCCGGGTGTTGACAAATTCATTCCAATATGATCACATAGGACATATCTCACTCTCCTAGATTTCAATGACGTATGTTCCCACAAATCATCATTTATTTATTTATTGACTTTTAGTCTTTATTCATAATGTGTCACTCCCACATATGAATCCTATTAAGCTCCCACTCAAAATATGTCGGCTACATATGTGAGTTTAAACTTAACAATACTTCCTCATAAAAAATATATCATTCACATATTAATCTAGGAAGTCTCCCTAGCTTCCACTCAACTTTATGCATTTTTCATATACTATCTCGACATTTCTAACAATTCGAAATCTCTTGATCAATTATCAATTTGATACTTTCTTTTACAAGATACTAAATCCACCAGACATTCGGCACTATGAACCAGATTCATTTGAATTCGCTGAAGACCCTTCTTTATGAATCACTCTTTATATTTTAAGACTCCCACTTATTTCTTATAACCTTGCGATTATTTAGAAATATAAGGTAACTCCTTTACTTTCTAAGATTCAGTAACTGTTTTAGTTTCTAATCTCAAGTGAAGTTTTAATTTAGGATTTCTCGTAACCTTAGTTTACCATCACCTTCCTTCTAGTTCGTAGGTATGTATTTTTCTAGTAATGCGACAATGAATTCACATTTATCGCTACATCAGATGTACGGCATATTTATGAATCCTACTACTTTATGTAAAAGCATAACTGAAAACTACAATGATCAAATCATTGACCCCTTTTCATTACAACATGAAGAGTTGCGTTCTGGTACCTTTTCCACCTGCGCTTCTCAATCATCCCGATGCATGGTCACATACCTTAAACATGATCCTATTTTTATTTCATGAACACCATTGTAGAGAAACGCACTTTTTCAAGAATGTAACTCTTAGCAAAACTAGCTTTCCCTTCTTTGGTTCTTGTCATGAAATTTGTCTTACAATTTGCCAAGGACTTATTCATTAATACTTTGGTTTTATCACATAAAGCCAAAAGGCCTTCACGAATTTTAGATGGTTTACTTTATTCCAGGTGAGTGTTTTCTATTCACAATCGATGGTTTGTTAACAAAACCACTATGAACTATTTGGTTTATTGCCAGATGTCTTTCCCACATTTTTGCCAACTAGGGAACTTTACAAATGTTCGTGTATTATCAATTAGTTTCTTTAATTCAAACATAATCGAAAATAACATATGAACATAAATAGAAATCATTCATAAAAGCAGAACAACTGACTTATTACAAGCTTGTATGAATAACCATCTCACAAAATGTATAAAAGGTTCATATTCCACTGATTACAATAATTATTCAAAAGCTTTAAAATATATGATAAATCTTGAGGGAGAGTGTCGTCGGCCATCATCATCATGCTTGCCATCAACATGCAATGTCACCTCCTCTCTTGCAACCATATCTAATGTAGAAGGACATGTTTTCATAAAACAGAATAAGTATCAGATACTTCATTACTGCAATAAGTGTTTGCAAGATTATAACATTTTTAAAGCTTGTATATCATATATACCTTCGTTGTCGATGACTTCTCCAGGAATGGGCTCAACCTTCACACTTCTCAAGCATGATATGAAGTCATGGAAATTATAAATTTCCACTTCACCTCTCTTGATGCACCCCTTGGCATACTCTTGGTAGCTGAGGGGTAGCGATCGTAGAAGTACCCCATTGGCAATGGCATCATACAACTAATGATCCACAAAGAAAACCATCCTCATATAGGCATCATGCATGTGTATTAGGTGGCTCTCCAGGAAGGTATTCTCCCCATCTTAATGGCAAGGAAATCTCCAACCAGCTTGTGCCTCCATAACGCACTTGGTCTTCAAAATGGGATCGCAGTAGATCCACCATCTCATATGGATCAAGGTCACCCATGAGTGGCTTTAGCTCACCAACTATAACCGTAGACCATAACCAAGTAGATGAATAGTGACATGTCATGGCGAAAATAGCGGCTAATCCGCCGTTTTCAGGTTTCCATTCCATCCTTTGGTTGTTCCAAATCCATACCGTATCATATATAGTCTACCACGTCATGTTCAGCAAGGATAGTGTTCAGACGCACTAGCCAATTTGAGAAGTTGGATCCATCTAACTTGAGTTTCTCGGCAACTACCCACTCATCAACACTGAAATAGGCTTTGCAGTCGGTAATGATCTACATTAAAAGTTTGCAATGGTTTTAGATTAAGTTTATGAAAATATGAGTTCAAACAACTCCACTAAAAACATTATACCTAATAAATTTCTTAGTGATTACAAGATCCTTATGCACTACATCACCCCCGATTGTCATGAACGGCAACATAGTTGCAAAGTTGGATGCTACACATCGATTGCATCATTCATGCGACTCGTTCTCGATCTTTCGGCCATCCGTGTTCTGAGGCCATGTCTGCACATGATAGGCTCACCAACTCTAACTTGTGTGTATCACAGTGTAACCTTTCTTACACCCACTGTATGCGAACATAGGTATGTCTGACACCCGATCGTCATGGAGTGCCTCATACCGAAGAACTTTCTTGGTGGTGCACACACAAGGGGAACACTATCATTGGAATTGAGTTGTTTAGGGATCATCTTAGTAATGCTACTGTCGAGTATCTAATATTAAGCATATAATAATATACACACAACAATCATACATCAAATGTAAGTGTGATGCTATATGGTATTCATGTTGTGATCTCCATCTTGGCGCCTCGAATCTGGCGCCAGGGGAACGGTGCTCCGGGGTCTGGCGCCTGGGTACCAGTGCCACCGGGTCTCGGGCCATAGACCTGGTGCCTCCAACATCATAGTCCACCATCACGATGATGACCGTTACTATTACTTAGCAACAGAAAAAACTAATTTACCTTTATTATTACCATATCACATCACATCGCCCCTGCAAAACAAAGTTATATGCCTCTACTTTATCTTTTGCAAGTTTACGTGGTTGTATGGGATTTTGCATAAGAACTGTTTCTTACCTACGAACTTCAACCACAACGCCGATTAAATGATTGTCTCTACTAACCCCCCTCTCGGGTCCCTCCTTTTTAAATGCTTTATCAACTATTGAAAGAGAGACAGACACCCGTGATGACTGCAAGTGCACATATCTGTTGTAGCTATTTTCGAAATAAAGATATCGATCCCACAGGGAGCAGGAGTCTGAATTCTAGGAATTCTCGAAATAAATACTGAAAATAGATTTGCTGAATAAAGTGCTAAGCGACAAGATAAAATGCGAGTATTGTATAAAAAGTTGTATTTGGGTTTTTGGTATAAGAGAACAATGCGTAAAGTAAACAAAACTGAATACAGAAAATAAGTATCGCGTATGTAAAAGAGATGTGAAACTTCAGTATTGCGTAAAATGGTGTATCTGGGTTTTTTGTATAAGAGAACAATGCGTAAAGTAAAAAAAACTGAATACAGAAAATAAGTATCGCATATGTAAAATAGATGTGAAAGTTTAGTGGGAAAAAGCGTTCTCAGGGATTAGTAGATACACCACTAGCATTAATAAGGGCTAAGGTAAAGATTATTATCATGAACATTCTCAACTATGTATGTGTAGGAGGAACTCCATATTTGGACAAAGAGGAAGCAACTACTACTCAAATCATCCTCATAACCACAGCAGACAGCAATCAACATCAATTGAATTACTGCACTATTAAGGGACGTAATCCCGTAGGACGTATCCCATGGCATGGATAGTGTTTCGTGAGTTTCCTCGATTCCCAGGTTGATACGTAAGGGGTGCCAACAGCTTTATAGTCACTGTAAGTGCTAACATCCCTCCGTCTACCAACAAGTAGTTCCCTACATCAAGTCCCCACAAGAGGACAATATTAGAGAGGTTGATTTCTCCCAACATCAAGATGTAGACAATCTAACACATGGTCACAATGAAGAATATCATAATAAACTTTATCTTATTTCAATCTCATACTAGGGTTTCTCCATCTCCCCAAGAACTAATGATCTACTCAGACATGGAGGAAAACAACATCATAGCAATGGTAATGGAAACGATTATCGATGAATAGTACTTGTATAAATCCACAACTAGTGCAGGAATTACAACAAGATCTAGATGGGATGGATGGAGATGATGGTGGTGATGAAGATGCATCGATTGATACATGGAGATCGATGCCTTGGCTTCCCAGGTCTGCGTAGGGAGAATATGGATCCCTAGGGCAAGTTCCCCCTCCAGATGCCTTCCGAAGGTTAGGTTTTGTAACTACCTCGGTGAATTACGCTCCTAGTTACAAGCCTGGACGAGCGGAAATGGTTAAAATAGTACGATGGGGCCCAAATGCCACTCACAGGTAGACCTTTCGGCCGTCCTAACCATTTCCAAACATCGGGACAAGAACGGGCGGCGTAATCGGCAGGCGAAGGGATCAACTACATACACAAATGAGTATGTATGCAAGCCACCATACAACAGTCCTCAGAGCCATTACATCTAAAAGAAATAGAAATATTGCAACGCCATACGGCAAGATCCAAATATCCTAGATAGATATATAGTTTAGGATATCTCCTCATACATCAAACATCAGAGTATCAGGCGGAAGCGGAAAACAAGATCCGAGTACGGATAAGAAGCAAATCGGCATAAGATGCCCCATAAATAAACACATCCCGCCCACAGATCTCACGGATCCCCGTTCCCGGAATCTCTACACCGAATGATCGTTGCCCACATCGTCCGTCTCCTCCACCCAGTATCCATCTCGTGAGTGTACCTGTTCATCTGAATCAAATAATTTATCGTGTGAGACCCTAGGGGTACTCAGCAAGTCTTTATGCCTCTAAAGGGGACACAACCTGGGGTGACGCAATTGCAGCAAAAGGTAATACCTAACAGTTCTATAGATACTCGCTAACCATCCGCCTAACCAAAGATAGACGGATGTCCGTGAATTAAAGACAACAGTTATAACGGTAATATTAATAGATCCATCCTCCTCCTCGCTTACCAACGAGGAAGCGGACGAACAACCCCCCCCATCCGTTGGCATTTTTATTATCCATTCCATGAGTATTGCACTATTTACTAGTCAGTTACTTAATCAAATTAAAAGCGGTACTTTAGTTATACTTGTCTATGATCGAGAAACTGTGCTCCAAGTCGTCCATAACCGCGGACACGGCTTTCAGAAAGTTTTACCCCGCAGGGGTGCACAAATAGCAACACACACTCGATCAACCTCGGAAAAACCAAATCAAAACCCAACGAGGCATTCACGACAAAGCAATCATAGGATTCAGAATTATTTCAGGGGGCCACCCCATTAAGCTACCCGCAACGAAGTTAGCTGACTCGGAAACGGACTCAAGGTTTGGGTGGACGGCTGTAAACGACTGGGAACCCGAAAGTGTGACTGGGCTTGTCGATACCGCGAAATCGTGTCCCGATCCTAAACAGTACAGGTGCAGTACATCGCACAATTTAAATAAAGCAGTAAAGCATGGCATAAGTACAGGATAGTAAATAAAACCTCAAACTAGTTTGTGGCCCCAAGAAATAAGAATGAATCAAGCTCTGGCTCAGGGGGGTCCCATAAGCCTCCCGGATGTGGATAGCGCGAATATTCAAGGAACAGGAATCAAGTACTCGGGGTCCTACGGGACACAAGTGAGCATGAAAAACCAAATAGCAGATATTGCTCACCGGTACCACTTTCATTAGTTATCCCATTACTACTCAGGTTAAGTTGTTTAGGTACCTCGTTATCCATCAGACACTCACATACCCTACACATGCTGTTCTACGACTCGCATGGCTCAAACAACTCCTGTAGTAATGGCTCATGGGATGGAGGAACAAGCTTTGGTGGGGTTTAAAAGTAAAGGCTATGCAATACTTGGGATTCAGTTTAATGCAATCGCGACTCAATGATGCAAGAATAAGATAGAGGCCATAGGTACTATATGTATGCAAGCATGTGGTAGTGCTTGCCTGGCAGCTCAGTTGAAGCGAGAGAAGGATCTGGGTAGTGCTCCTGTGTTTCTTGATATATCCCCTGCTCAGCGTCTATTCGAAGAAGAACCAAACAAACAAGGGCCAACATAAATAAGGTGCACAAGCATATGAATCAAATGCGACAAGCAAACAACCATGCCATGATGAATGATGCACAATTTGCATGGCAATAAAGTAGCATGGCATGGGTGAGGTGTAGAATACAAGAAATAAACATTTTATGGAGTTTTAGTCACCTTCTATACTCAAATAAGTTTCTGTATACTTTATATTTATATGATGCATGCTGCAATTCAGAACATGGAATGCATAAACAGAAAGGTCTTGTCGCGCTGATCGATTTAGATATATCATTTGTTAAATTTGGAGTTATAAAACAAAAGTTATTAATTAATTAAGAAAAAGGGCATTTTATTGTAATTTTAATCAACTCGAAAATTGAAGTGTCCAAAATATATTTTGAATGGAAGATTTGAATTCCTCATATTTTTCTGATTTCAAAACATATATTACATGTTTAATTTGGAATTATATTTCAAAAGTTATTCAAAAACAGATTTAAATTTGAATTTAAAACAAATTTGAAAAGTTTAAATTAAAACAGAAAAGAACAGAGACTTTTCTTACTCAGACAAACCTAGCCAAAGTCACCGAAAAGTGGGGCCAGGTGCTGACTGGACGATCTGGCGCGGTAAAAGCTTTCCTCACCGCGGCGCTTCCCAGCCCCTGCGACTGACGGGTGGGGCCACGGCAGCCTCAGGGCCACACGCGGGCGCGCCAGCGGGGACGTGCCACGTGGGGGAGCCCGGGAGCGCGGGTTAAGTGCTCAAAACTGCGGGGGTGTTCTGCAAAACGGACAGAGAGGCTGACGGTGGGGCTCTGCGGACTGCGGGATGAGGAAAAAGGTTTGGGGGCGGTATGTGCAAAACGCGCGGCGGCTACTGTTTTTCTTCTCTGAATCTCTGATGACAAAAGGTGTTCGACCGGCAGGGCTCGGTGCAGGGTTCGAACCCGCGACCTCGCGTGCGCGCGCGGCGGCGGTTACCGCTGCGGCTCGAAGGGGTTGTTGGTAGGTTGCTGTGGCGCGGTAGGTAAGGTTCTCGCGACGAGAGGACGGTCCTCGACGACGTGAGCTCGCCGCGCCGAGAGCGCTCGACGAAACGCACAACGCGAACAGGCTGCAGATCGGCTAGCGCAGGTGTCTGGGAGGGTCGGGCGCTCACCGAGAGTGGGTCGATGGTGGCGGAACGGCTTGGGACGCAGGGGATCAGCGACGATGCAGACGGCCGGCGATTAGGGTTTGTTCATCGGCGTCGCGGTTCGGTGGCAGGTCTGGGGCTTCTCCTCCTCGGCGACGTGGACAGGGGCGATGCAGGGGTTCTCCACGGCCTTCCTCAACGCCTCAACGACCGCCCGCCTCCTCGAACTGGCGTAAGAGGTGGATGCCGACGGTGGGGTTGGTGATCGGTGGTGGAGAGGTGGCTGCAGGGGAAGGTGGGGAGGGAGGAGTAGATGGGCACGGCCCTGGGGAGTGCTGTGGTTGCTAAGCAGAGAGGGGGAGTGGATAAGAACGAGCAGAGGGAGGCACATGGGTTGGATCGGCATAAAGGTGGTGCTCACCCTTTTCTTCTCCCTCTCTCACGGTAGGCATGGCTCAGGTAGACCAGGGGAGGCTGCAGCGATGGGGTCCGAGGAACGGGCAGGTGTGGCTCGGGCTGGAGGGGCCCTCACGGCAGGGAGAGAAAAGAGAGGGAGAGAGAGAGAGAGCTAGGGTAGGAGGGAGGCTCGGGCTAGGGTTTGGTAGCCTCGGGTTAGGGTTTTTGCTAGAGTTGGGGTAGGGGTAGCTCGGCCAGGGGGAGTAGGTGACTAGGTGGGGCCTGCAAGGTAGAGAGAGAGGGGGTGAGTAGCTAGGGTTAGCTTGGAGGGGCTCGGGTTAGGTTAGATGGTGCCCATGGTGGTGGTAGGGTGTAACTAGGGTAGATGCGGGGTTAGGTTTAGGGTTTAGCTTAGGTGAGAGATTTTGGAGAAAGGATTAGAGAGAGGGTATGGTTTAGGGTTTTAGGCATGATCCACATGACCATGCATGGATGGAGGTGAAAGGAGAGGAAGGTGAGGAAAAGAGAGAGAGAGAGATGTGGTGTGGTTTTTAGCAAGACCAACTAGATCAAGCAAAAGAGGGGTAAAGGAAGATGGAAGATGATCCACTCAAAATTCAAATAAAATCCAAAAGACTAGAATGTGGTGGTACTTGCATGGCCCATGCAAAATAATTAATGCCATGTGTATTCTTGTGAAAACAATAATATTAACATGGCATTATTCTAATGCATTTCCAAAAGTGGAATAAAGCCAAGCAAAATAATTTATAGAAGTAGATCCATCCTATCTCCCATGAGCTAGAATAAAATCAAAAGAAAAAGAGAAACAAGCTCATGGATAATGGGATGGTGGAATTATAAGGTGGTGACCAAGAAAGGTGGTGGAATGGAATAAAAGATATGCCCCCAACTCAACTTGGGCATTTAAACAATATATCAAGAACCAAATACAATATCAAGAGGCAAATACAATTTACAATGCATATGAGAGAAGAACCAAATCAAAAGGGTTTTATATGATGCTCAAATGCAAGGTGGCATGATGACATGAGCATGATATAATTATGATGCAACAATTATATGTAGGAAGTAGCATTTATATTACTAGACCAAGTAGCATTACAATTGTTAGACAATTGGGATGCTACAACTCTCCCCCACTAAACAGGAATCTCGCCCCGAGATTCTAGGAAGAAGAAGAAGACACAAAGAGGGTAGGATACTTGGCACGGAGCTCATCTTCACGTTCCTAGGTGGCTTCATCAACAGAATGGTGCGACCACTGCACCTTGCAAAACTTGCTAGACTTGTTGCGAGTCTTGCGTTTTGCTTGAGAAACAACGGGTTAGAAAGTTGAAGGATTGTCGTGAGACAAGAAGGATAGGATGGGCATAGCTCCGGTTTTCTCAAGAAACATGATAAAAGAATAGAACCACTTGTGAAAGAAAGGACAAGATGATGTATCATGGATAAAGAAAGACACACCGTTAAGATTAAAGATTTACCGATACGAGAGAGGATGAATCTTTGTCTCGCCGGAAGAAAGGAGCTAGATTGGAGAGGTTTTGAACCACTATTACAATAGCATCGTATCTTCTCTCGGATTTGAGAAAAGAAGTTCGGAAACAATATTTCCTTCAAACAATAGAGTCCCTTGATAACAACAGAAAGATTTAGTTAGACATCGTCGGATTAGATTCTTGTTGCGCCGGTAAGAACCAAGGATCACGCAATTTAGGTGCGTAGATATAACTTCCAGAGATGGATGTGAAGCCAGATCATGGTGGAATCCCGAGAAGCAAAGAATATGGAGGATCTGGAGTTTATTATAGATATACTTATTGCTTTCTTTAGCCTTGAGGCTAACGCAATACATTTGCGGCTGATGGCATCAACCATAATTGGCTTTACCACAGAAAAAGAATTGATGAAACAAAGAGAGAGATAGTTTCCTTTCATCTTGTTTGGGGATGTCGAGCATCGGTAGAATGACGAGGACAGAAAGGAGTTTGCGTCTGTTCCCACCAGATAATGGAGGATTTTTCTCCGTGTAGAAAGGGTGAGATCACCAACAAGAGATTATTGATTACTTTCTTCGAAAGAGCACTCCGGAAAAACAAGGACGGAAGTAAAAGTATCAAGGGATAAAGGCCACTTCTAACTTCCGTGGAATGAGTGAAATCACATTAATTCACCAATTCAATGTACAATAGCGAATGATAAGAGTAGTGGTATGGTAGCTACTCCATCCCGCACTCAAAGCATTACTCCGCACAAGAATAAGAAAATCATGCAACCCAACTACCGAAACAGACTGAAGGTGTTGGCAAAGACTCATAGAACTCCGTTAGAAAACAAGGATAGATGCAAACGATACACCTTGTTGGACAGCTCCAAAACCCACAGGATGTATCATAATTGTGCAGATATGGGGTTCAAAAAGATGTGCAGCATGATGGACAGATGATAGACCGCCGTAGTGCTTGGAGAAACTCTGGATTGCCAAAGATGCTTGAATATGCATAGATATGATCACGGTGTACTCAAAATCAGAGGAGATAACCGTCACCATTTGAAGGATAGTGGTGATTGCATTTTCCATATTGCACTCAAGATAAGTTTCATATAGCTATGCCGAGAACCAAATTACAATCACCAGCATCGGATCGATACATGTTATGTAATTAGCCCAAGAGAATTGGAGATGAAATGAAACTATAGGATTAAGCGCCGGTGACAAAAGAATGAGTTAGCATGGACATGCTGATAAAAGGGAGATAGATAATGTTTCACACACGACTGAAAAGGAGTGTGGAAGCACAGATGTATCAAAGAAAATTTTCCCGCATTTTTCGGCATTAAAATACCAATAGATGCGCAAAATCGCTTATCAGGTAGAGATTAGCAACAGATGCTTACACAGAATGTGGAGTTGCTAGAAGGAAGGACACCCTTAAGAAGATGGCACCGGTTAACAAGGAGTCAGATAGATCGCGCCGGCATTCAAAAGCCTGTCAGTATGGAATGTACCAACAGTTGATAACCAAAGGAAGATAAAGATAACATGTTGGATACAATAGATAGACAAGGAATTACACACACACACACACACTCAACCTATGGTAATACGGAAACCCAGAACACGTGAATCCTAGTTTGAATTTTAAGGAGAGGATTGAAAACGTTACACTTCCTTACCAGAAAAGGGTGGTGGTTGGGTAAGAAGAAAAGTGGAAGCAGTCCTACTCTCGCGTTTTGTTTTTCCCTAGTATACATAGCTACCAAAATATTTGCTAGACTGACAACGACCATTTGGCTGAGACCCTGAAGGGCGGGATGGCTCTGATACCAATTGTAACTACCTCGGTGAATTACGCTCCTAGTTACAAGCCTGGACGAGCGGAAATGGTTAAAATAGTACGATGGGGCCCAAATGCCACTCACAGGTAGACCTTTCGGCCGTCCTAACCATTTCCAAACATCGGGACAAGAACGGGCGGCGTAATCGGCAGGCGAAGGGATCAACTACATACACAAATGAGTATGTATGCAAGTCACCATACAACAGTCCTCAGAGCCATTCCATCTAAAAGAAATAGAAATATTGCAACGCCATACGGCAAGATCCAAATATCCTAGATAGATATATAGTTTAGGATATCTCCTCATACATCAAACATCAGAGTATCTGGCGGAAGCGGAAAGCAAGATCCGAGTACGGATAAGAAGCAAATCGGCATAAGATGCCCCATAAATAAACACATCCCGCCCACAGATCTCACGGATCCCCGTTCCCGGAATCTCTACACCGAATGATCGTTGCCCACATCGTCCGTCTCCTCCACCCAGTATCCATCTCGTGAGTGTACCTGTTCATCTGAATCAAAAAATTTATCGTGTGAGACCCTAGGGGTACTCAGCAAGTCTTTATGCCTCTAAAGGGGACACAACCTGGGGTGACGCAATTGCAGGAAAAGGTAATACCTAACAGTTCTATAGATACTCGCTAACCATCCGCCTAACCAAAGATAGACGAATGTCCGTGAATTAAAGACAACAGTTATAACGGTAATATTAACAGATCCATCCTCCTCCTCGCTTACCAACGAGGAAGCGGACGAACAACCCCCCCCCATCCGTTGGCATTTTTATTATCCATTCCATGAGTATTGCACTATTTACTAGTCAGTTACTTAGTCAAATTAAAAGCGGTACTTTAGTTATACTTGTCTATGATCGAGAAACTGTGCTCCAAGTCGTCCATAACCGCGGACACGGCTTTCAGAAAGTTTTACCCTGCAGGGCTGCACAAATAGCAACACACACTCGATCAACCTCGGAAAAACCAAATCAAAACCCAACGAGGCATTCACGACAAAGCAATCACAGGATTCAGAATTATTTCAGGGGGCCACCCCATTAAGCTACCCGCAACGAAGTTAGCTGACTCCGAAACGGACTCAAGGTTTGGGTGGACGGCTGTAAACGACTGGGAACCCGAAAGTGTGACTAGGCTTGTCGATACCACGAAATCGTGTCCCGATCCTAAACAGTACAGGTGCAGTACATCGCACAATTTAAATAAAGCAGTAAAGCATGGCATAAGTACAGGATAGTAAATAAAACCTCAAACTAGTTTGTGGCCCCAAGAAATAAGAATGAATCAAGCTCTGGCTCAGGGGGGTCCCATAAGCCTCCCGGATGTGGATAGCGCGAATATTCAAGGAACAGGAATCAAGTACTCGGGGTCCTACGGGACACAAGTGAGCATGAAAAACCAAATAGCAGATATTGCTCACCGGTGCCACTTTCATTAGTTATCCCATTACTACTCAGGTTAAGTTGTTTAGGTACCTCGTTATCCATCAGACACTCACATACCCTACACATGCTGTTCTACGACTCGCATGGCTCAAACAACTCCTGTAGTAATGGCTCATGGGATGGAGGAACAAGCTTTGGTGGGGTTTAAAAGTAAAGGCTATGCAATACTTGGGATTCAGTTTAATGCAATCGCGACTCAATGATGCAAGAATAAGATAGAGGCAATAGGTACTATATGTATGCAAGCATGTGGTAGTGCTTGCCTGGCAGCTCAGTTGAAGCGAGAGAAGGATCTGGGTAGTGCTCCTGGGTTTCTTGATATATCCCCTGCTCAGCGTCTATTCGAAGAAGAACCAAACAAACAAGGGCCAACATAAATAAGGTGCACAAGCATATGAATCAAATGCGACAAGCAAACAACCATGCCATGATGAATGATGCACAATTTGCATGGAAATAAAGTAGCATGGCATGGGTGAGGTGTAGAATACAAGAAATAAACATTTTATGGAGTTTTAGTCACCTTCTATACTCAAATAAGTTGTTGTATACTTTATATTTATATGATGCATGCTGCAATTCAGAACATGGAATGCATAAACAGAAAGGTCTCGTCGCGCTGATCGATTTAGACATATCATTTGTTAAATTTGGAGTTATAAAACAAAAGTTATTAATTAATTAAGAAAAAGGGCATTTTATTGTAATTTTAATCAACTCGAAAATTAAAGTGTCCAAAATATATTTTGAATGGAAGATTTGAATTCCTCATATTTTTCTGATTTCAAAACATATATTACATGTTTAATTTGGAATTATATTTCAAAAGTTATTCAAAAACAGATTTAAATTTGAATTTAAAACAAATTTGAAAAGTTTAAATTAAAACAGAAAAGAACAGAGACTTTTCTTACTCAGACAAACCTAGCCAAAGTCACCGACAAGTGGGGCCAGGTGCTGACTGGACGATCCGGCGCGGTAAAAGCTTTCCTCACCGCGGCGCTTCCCAGCCACTGCGACTGACGGGTGGGGCCACGGCAGCCTCAGGGCCACACGCGGGCGCGCCAGCGGGGACGTGCCACGTGGGGGAGCCCGGGAGCGCGGGTTAAGTGCTCAAAACTGCGGGGGTGTTCTGCAAAACGGACAGAGAGGCTGACGGTGGGGCTCTGCGGACTGCGGGATGAGGAAAAAGGTTTGGGGGGGGGGTATGTGCAAAACGCGCGGCGGCTACTATTTTTCTTCTCTGAATCTCTGACGACAAAAGGTGTTCGACCGGCGGGGCTCGGTGCAGGGTTCGAACCCGCGACCTCGTGTGCGCGCGTGGCGGCGGTTACCGATGCGGCTCGAAGGGGTTGTTGGTAGGTTGCTTTGGCGCGGCTAGGTAAGGTTCTCGCGACAAGAGGACGGTCCTCGACGACGTGAGCTCGCCGCGCCGAGAGCGCTCGACGAAACGCACAACGCGAACAGGCAGCAGATCGGCTAGCGGAGGTGTCTGGGAGGGTCGGGCGCTCACCGAGAGTGGGTCGATGGTGGCGGAACGGCTTGGGACGCAGGGGATCGGCGACGATGCAGACGGCCGGCGATTAGGGTTTGTTCATCGGCGTCGCGGTTCGGTGGCAGGTCTGGGGCTTCTCCTCCTCGGCGACGTGGACAGGGGCGATGCAGGGGTTCTCCACGGCCTTCCTCAACGCCTCAACGACCGCCCGCCTCCTCGAACTGGCGTAAGAGGTGGATGCCGACGGTGGGGTTGGTGATCGGTGGTGGAGAGGTGGCTGCAGGGGAAGGTGGGGAGGGAGGAGTAGATGGGCACGGCCCTGGGGAGTGCTGTGGTTGCTAGGCAGAGAGGGGGAGTGGATAAGAACGAGCAGAGGGAGGCACATGGGTTGGATCGGCATAAAGGTGGTGCTCACCCTTTTCTTCTCCCTCTCTCACGGTAGGCACGGCTCAGGTAGACCAGGGGAGGCTGCAGCGATGGGGTCCGAGGAACGGGCAGGTGTGGCTCGGGCTGGAGGGGCCCTCACGGCAGGGAGAGAAAAGAGAGGGAGAGAGAGAGAGCTAGGGTAGGAGGAAGGCTCGGGCTAGGGTTTGGTAGCCTCGGGTTAGGGTTTTTGCTAGAGTTGGGGTAGGGGTAGCTCGGCCAGGGGGAGTAGGTGACTAGGTGGGGCCTGCAAGGTAGAGAGAGAGGGGGTGAGAGAGGGGTGAGTAGCTAGGGTTAGCTTGGAGGGGCTCGGGTTAGGTTAGATGGTGCCCATGGTGGTGGTAGGGTGTAACTAGGGTAGATCCGGGTTAGGTTTAGGGTTTAGCTTAGGTGAGAGATTTTGGAGAAAGGATTAGAGAGAGAGGGTATGGTTTAGGGTTTTAGGCATGATCCACATGACCATGCATGGATGGAGGTGAAAGGAGAGGAAGGTGAGGAAAAGAGAGAGAGAGAGAGATGTGGTGTGGTTTTTAGCAAGACCAACTAGATCAAGCAAAAGAGGGGTAAAGGAAGATGGAAGATGATCCACTCAAAATTCAAATAAAATCCAAAAGACTAGAATGTGGTGGTACTTGCATGGCCCATGCAAAATAATTAATGCCATGTGTATTCTTGTGAAAACAATAATATTAACATGGCATTATTCTGATGCATTTCCAAAAGTGGAATAAAGCCAAGCAAAAGAATTTATAGAAGTAGATCCATCCTATCTCCCATGAGCTAGAATAAAATCAAAAGAAAAAGAGAAACAAGCTCATGGATAATGGGATGGTGGAATTATAAGGTGGTGACCAAGAAAGGTGGTGGAATGGAATAAAAGATATGCCCCCAACTCAACTTGGGCATTTAAACAATATATCAAGAACCAAATACAATATCAAGAGGCAAATACAATTTACAATGCATATGAGAGAAGAACCAAATCAAAATGGTTTTATATGATGCTCAAATGCAAGGTGGCATGATGACATGAGCATGATATAATTATGATGCAACAATTATATGTAGGAAGTAGCATTTATATTACTAGACCAAGTAGCATTACAATTGTTAGACAATTGGGATGCTACAGGTTTCGACAATTTCTAGGTGTTCTGTATGTCGTCTATCCGAACCAGTTGCACGGGGTGAAACTATTTGAGGAAGCGGAGGTGGCGCCAACTATACGGTGGCAACTATACGGTGGTCGCCAGTATAGTTGGTAGTCAACTCTTGTGTCTCTGTTTCTCGCTTCGGGTTTTCTTCTGGTGTTATTAATATTTCCGAAATAAGAGATTTACGTAGTTTTTGGCTCCTTTTCTCTCCAGTACAACTGCTCCAAGAATTGTGTCCATCAGATCCATCATCTGATCTGATCCTGGTGAAAATAAACATAAAAAGTGCGTGCGAACGCCGTAAAATACCAAAATCCTACATCCACAATGCAAAATAATAATGTAAAACATAATGCAAATATGCACTAATAAACCCGCAAGCCACTTATAGGGTTCAAGACGTATGTTGAGCATCGAACCAGTCTCGCGTAAGAGTACGCGTAAGGTCGGTCCAGTCCACTTCATCAATCAATATTGTGATATAAACAAGTACATGTGGGAGGGTAGCAATCATAAAGTCGACGCCCACATGTCACAACTCGTGTGTTCTATCCGTACTAGCATTACTATGCATAGATGGGCTATGATACCACTATACGGGTTTGGTGCAGAAAATCAAAAAAATTACTACGAGGTAAAACCCGGAAGACCAAGATCTATCTACTAGTAATGCAGTAACGAGAGGGGATATGGTGTTCATACCTTTGAAGACCAAGCGCGGTTAACATACCGTGAGGAACATGGATGAAACAGACGCCCCGACACTGACCTCGAGGTCACGATGTCCTTGCTGCTTTACGACAACTCCTAGCACTAAAAGCACAGTGCTGCCAGAAGGAGTCACACATGTATGGTGCTTGACGAAGACCCCCTTCTCCCCGATCCAGCCGAGATTGTGGAAGTAGATCTCCCGGCTCCGAATCTCGCAGAGCGATGGTGCTCTGCGATGAAGAACTCCTCGCTCACATAACCCTGACAAGGGGGCCACGATCGCAAGAGAGAGAGAGGCAACACATGCCTTCTATTGATTTCTAGGTGAAAATTGGTGTCTGTTAATCCTCCCATGGGCACCTCTTTATATAGGCAGAGGGAGGTGGTCCCTCCACCTTTAGGTCCCAATGTGGGACTAATAAAACAAAGAAAAAGATGGCAGTCCCATCGTCGGTCGGGTGGGCCGCCTACACACCCGTGCCCGTCCCAGCAAGCTGGAGCCGGTGGATGGGAGAAGGCCCCCTTCGGATAAGCCAGGCGGCAGCCCGCGAGGCGGCGGCGCACAGCATCATTGGCCAGAGCATGGCCCGGGTGGGCTAGCCTGGCAGCCCGCGCTCTAGCGCCTGCCCGCGTAGCAGCCAGTCATGTCACCCTCGGGGTGGGACAGCTGGGTGCGTCCCGGTAGCGGCAGTAGCAGTAGCGATGCATGGCGTGCAATACCCGCTGCCCATGCATGGCCGAGACTATCCGCTGCCATGTGGGTTGTTTCAAAAACAGCCTTCTTTGCCCTTTTCCCGTTGGTTTTTTTTAGGTAAAATCCTTTTGCCTAACTTTTAGGGTGCCTTTTATAAATCTTTATTTAAACAGTCATTTACAATATATTAATTCATAACTAATATATAATAATCATATTTAAATAACCATTTATCCGAAAACCCTTTTATGGTCCTTTTCCTTATTCTTTCTCCGAACAACTTCGGATCTCCCCAAAACTTGCTGGTCTTTCTCTTCTCACTTATTCAGTGATTCAAACTATCCATTAATTATCTCCAAGCTATCAAGCCCTTAAGTGCTACCCAACAGTTTGAGAATACTACAAACATGGCCAAGACTCCTCTATGACCAATGATCAACATCAGGATCTTGATATCCATAATAACCACATGTGTACTCAAAGATATTTGTCATTGAACCGTGAACACTATGTCTTATTCCTTTTGTCTCTGCGATATAGTATTGTCTAAGGTTTTGATCAAGTTACATCCCCATGTCATTCAAACCCGTTACCGAAAATACCTTTTTTACTCGATCCGATAAGTGATATCCCGATGACCTAGTCACACACTGCGGAACTTATGGATATAAATTATACGAGTGGGCCCAGGAGTAACTTCCTCCACGCAAATGGAAAAATCTCTCTCTTGACGCATCCTTCTCTAGATGTTCCTATGGATACGCAACGACACCTTTATGATCACCATATTACTGAGTGACGTTATGTGCCATCAAAGCATCCTCGGGTGACAGTGATTTGGTATGGTCTCACGGTCAAAGAAAAGAGTCACTATGTTTCCTAAACATCATAACCTAAACTTCGTGACATGATCGTGATACGATGCTATAGATAGGGTATGTTCACCATCTTATCCCTCAATGAAATGATCTCATTGTCAATTAGTGGCTGAGGCATCTTCATGATCAGGAAACCTTTGATCATCATTTGACCAATGAACCAGTGACTAGATTTTCACCAGGTACTACTATTTGTTTGTATATCACACGTGTATTGATGTTTCCCTATCAATACAGTTATAGCATGATATAAAACTTAATCATAAACTTTATGAAATATGCCATCTAATATTTGACTCTAAGGTATATTCCCTTCAGGTTCTTGCTGGGAACTTCATCAACACTGCCAATGCCTAGGCCAAGGAGATGTTCAAGCCCCTGTGCATCAATATCAAAGTCGTGGATTCAGTGATGAAGTACTCATAAATCCTCCACCAATCCCGTGAGAGATTTGTAAGATGGAAAGCTTCTTGTGTCCGGGATAATACTAGGATGGCGTTGACCATGATGAAGGCATATTACAACAACACCGATATTGACATGGTAACCTATAGGATGCCCGCCATTGACGAGGAAGGGAACATGGTCGACAATGATGCTATCTGGGCTTCCCTCACCGGCTATGACACCAGATTTGCCAAGTTAGTAGATCCAAACGTCTTTGTGCCCATGGGAGTCATGGACAATGAGCCAGCGGATTCCGAGTCACTGAAGACTACCGACTTCATGGATGATTCCCAGTATGGCTCTCATGTTTCCGATGATGCAACATCAAAGTCTCCTACACAAAAGGCATAAAAACACTATGTATTAATTGCTTCTCTGGTAAAGTAATATTTATGCGAAAAACAATGTTAGATGCAAGGCGGACAACTTGGCTATAAGCCTCCTGCTATTGTTATCTAAGTTCATTATGTATAGATATATATTTTTTAAGCAAGTGTTGGCTTATCCATTATTCTGGTTTTTATGCTTGACCTTTCGTGAGACGGAAAACTCGCAGCACAGAACCATGCTTTTAGGCGATGATGCCTAATGCCACCATCCAGAACCCAAAGGCAAATAGCCGTCTTCGTGCAGCGAGAATTCACTACTCCAGCATCCACATTAAAACAACAAAAAACCTGTAGATCAGAAAACATAAGCTAACGCCCGTACGAGGAATTTTCACAAGTGAAAATGCAAAGCTTATGAATAAAGGGTTTTACATGTTCCAAAAATGAATATTAAAGGAGGTAAAAGACTCAGGAATATGAGTGAACCAAATGTAGGGGTTCGTAGCATGGAAAAAAAATTCTACCACATGAACACACACAAGCCAAGATCTATCTACTAGATTGTAGCAACGAGTCGATAGAGTACTCACCCTCGAATATTCCAAAGCGGTTAACGAGAGTGGATTCTTATGGGTGATGTACTCGTTCACTTCCCGATCTCAATATCGCGTAGATGATCCTTCTGTCGTCGTGTTCCGGCAGCGCTCCCGCAGTAGGTCACACGTTCAGTACTTGATGAAGACCTTCCTCTCCCTTGTACCAGCAGGCAGCAGCGGTTGTATATCTCTCCTCGCGATTCCGGCAGCACGACGGCATGGTGTCGGAGGTTAGAGGGGAAATCCCGCAGGGCTTCGCCTAAGCCGGAACGGGTATGGTGGAGAAGAAGAGGGCCTTGGAGATCTAGGGTTTAGAGGGCGCTGATATGGTGGTGTGGCCAGCAGCTAGGGGCTAGAGCTTAGGCCCAATTCAGCGACTTGGGAGATCCCTAGGGCGGCGGCGACTTGTGGTGGTGTAACACCCTCAGAATCGGCCCTATGCAAGTTTTAGCGAAACCCGCCAAACCCGCATAGAAACGATTCAAAGGTGCCCACCAGGCACTTTCGTGCGGGTGGAAAACGAAGTAATAACATTACACAATAGTCCTCGATGGGACCACAGAACAGATATATATAACAGCGACTCAATGAGTCAAGAATACAGATATAATATACAAAGATCCAAATCACCTTGAAAATGATGGAGCGTCCGACTACGGACAAGATGCAAATGGGGCTAAGAGCCCTGCAGAATAACCAATGGCGTCCATAACCCTGCCCAGGCCAAGCCGGAAGGGTAACCCTGCTAACGACGTCGATCTCAAAACCTGCTTAAACAAAAGGGGTGCCGACAAGGGGCAAAGGAAAAAGAGGAGCGTCAGTACTGAGGCCAGTACACGGCGAGACTAGAATTCGGCGGTCCTCGCCTACATAGGTATGGTGGACTGAAGCGGCAGCGGCAGCATGCACTAAACAACCTATAGAGACTCGATACAACTAGCGGTTATCAGAGAGAGGTAAGAAAGACCTATTCGGAACCAACCGGATGCTACCATCAAACAGACCCGTCCTGGTGTTTCCCCCTCGAGACCAAACGAGGAAGTCAACCGAGGAACTCACACGGTTGGCAGTTTTATTTATTCAGTTATCGTTGCAGCAATTACTAGTCAGATATAGATAATCATCCTGATAAAATAAGCAGTGGGCCGTTTTAGTTAACCATTCCATTGTAGTTGCGACACTTACTAGTCAGATTCAAATAGCATGAGATATCCCGAAAACCCAGCAGTTGTTGGTACTTTTATTTAGCCATTCCGTTGTAGTTGCAATACTTACTAGTCAGATACAATGGTCGCAAGCGACACCCAAACAAACAATTGTTGGCAGTTTTATTTAACCATTCCATTATAGTGAAGCTGCTTACTAGTCATTATAAAGTCAAATTTATAGCACTACTTTAGTTATAGTTGTCTATGATCGAGATACTGTGCTCCAAGTCGTCCATAACCGCGGACACGGCTTTCAGAAAGTTTTACCCGGCCGGGGTGCACCAATAGCAACACACACTCGATCAACCTCGGAAAAACCAAATCAAAACCCAACGAGGCTTTCACGACAAAGCAATCACAGGATTCAGAAATATTTCAGGGGGCCACCCCTTAAAGTAGACCCGCAACGAAGCCGGCCGGCTCCGAGACGGACTCAAGGTTGTGGGGACGGCTGTGAACGACTGGGAACCCAAAACTGGGCTTGTCGACACCGCGGAATCGTGCCACGATCCTAAACAGTACAGTGTGCTCCTCGCACAATCGTAAATAAAGCAGTAAAGCATGGCATAAGTACAGGATAGTAATAAAACCCCAAACTAGTTTGTGGCCCCAAGAAATAAGACTGAATCAAGCTCTGGCTGAGGGGGGTCCCATAAGCCTCTCGGATGTGGATAGCGCGATAAATCAAGGAACAGGTATCAAGCACTCGGGGTCCTACGGGACACAAGTGGACGGTTAACAACCAAATAACATCTATTGCCCACCTGTGCCTCTGCTTACCTACTTCAATTTTAGTTGTTAAACAATAATTAAAGTGAACAATAAATAAAGCCATGAGCATCTCCAACATTCAACGTGCGGCAATACTTCAACAACTGTGGTACTCGACGAAACGCCACAGCACTTGAGCAAGCGACTACGACGCGCAGGTCCAACTATCTACCAAAACCACAGGTAATAGGAGGTGTCCAAGGCAATATAAGGCTGCAGGGGATATCACGGGTACGAAACTAGAGCATCGCAACACAGATAGCAATAGATCAACAGGAGGGAATAAATACTATAAAAGTAAGATAGGTAGAAAGGGGGAGATGCTCGCCTGAAAACATTGTCGAAGGTTCAACCGAAGATCGGGGCGAAGCTCACATCAACTCAACGGCCTTATCTGCGAAGAAGCAAAACACTAGAATAAACACCGGATGCAATATTTAATACTACGGCAAAAGATCGGCATGATGCATGTATGATGCATGACATGGCAAAGGTGCGATGCAATTGGGTTATATTAAGCGGAACCGGGGTCCCGACAATTAATTAAACGGTTCAAGTTATTTAGAAACCCCGCAATTTAAATGTTGTATTAACATTGCCAAAATATAGCACCGGTTCGCTACATCAATTTAAATGAGGCCGATATGAGACTAGATTTGCCCTCATATGGGCCCCATATTTAATTATGAAGTGAATCGGCATAAGGCCCCCAAACCACATGATAATATGCATGCGAGTATGACAGTTTAATATGCAACAAGTTTTATATTTAGCATTTATAAAATAGGGGCTCGGGAGAGGGTTCACACATAGAGGGGTCTCGACGGTCTTGGTGTTTCCGGGGTTCGGGGTTCGGCCTCGGGGCTCAGGGTTCGACGGAAGCGGTCTCGGCAGGAACATCTCGGACATCGGAGTAGGTCTTGTCGCAACCGGGAAGCAGGACTTGGTTCGGCGTCGGGGCGCATCGGGTTCTTCCGGGTCGGCGCCGATCTTGTCGTCGATGGCGAACTTGAGTGGATCGGGTACCGGGGTCTTCGGATCCGGGAAGTAGATCTTGTCGCACGGGTCCGGGGAAGATGAACTTGGCGTATTCGCATCGTCGATCTTGGCGTTCGGGTTCTCGACTTCGCATCCGGGAAAGGAGTTCTTGTCACGCATGTGGTCTTCGGATCCATGTAGATGGTCATGGCGTGCCGAGGGTTCGGTCTCGGGGATCGGTCTTCGGGGGGGTTCGTCGGATTCGGGCTTCGGACCCGTGAAGGAGACCTTGAGGTTTTGCTTCAGTCCTCGGACGGCACGAGATCTCGGTGTCGGACGGTCTTGACGTAATACCGAGGAGTGATAGCCTGGAAGATCTTGTCGCTGACATGGTCTTGGATCGCGATGTGAAGCGCTTGAACAGAGACACGGTGAAGAGGACACACCGTCACACATGCATAAATAGGGACACCCTGTAGGAAAGAACCACTGCGGAGAACGAGGCCGCCGGGATGGATGCGCACAGGACAACAACCAAAAACACAGGGCGACAACCGGAGACACATGCGAGAGGAGCAGGACTCTCGCACTCAACAGGGGAAGAGGAAGGTCCAAGCGCGTGAGTGCACTAGACAGAGGGCGACACGGCAGGACGGCTTGCAGGCGAGAGGGCCGACGGAGGCGGTCACGCTGGCAGACGGGCACGGCGGTTGTCGAGGAGACGAGGTGACGCGGCGGTGTCCAGGGAAGGGAGACGCGCGCAGAGACCGGCACGAGCGTGCACGGAGGGTGGAGCCGGCGGGACAGTCCTCGCGAGGAGGCCGCGGAGAGGCGTCGTCGGCTCGGGGTGGCGCGGCAACGGCGGCCAGGGAGGAGGCCCGCTGGCGGCGGTGCTGGGCCAGGAGAAGGAAGGCGCCAGGGAGGGAGGCCGGAGGCGAGGGAGTCGAGGGAAGGGCGGGGCGCGGAGGAGACGGCGGACGGCGGGAGCGTGGCGGCGGGGCGAGACGGGCCGGCTCCGGGCGGCGGAGGCCGGAGCTCGGTGGAGGGAGCCGACGCGGAGGGGGGTCGGGCCGGAGGCGAGGTGGACGGCTGCTCGGCGGCTAGAGCAGGGCGAGGAGGCGGAGGCCGGTGACGGAGGAGAGGAGAGGGCGCGGCGTGGAGGTCGACGAGCGGGGGCGGCGGAGGCGGAGCTCGCCGGCGGGAGAGGAGCTCGAGGGGGAGCGGCCGCGGGCGGGCGGCGCCGGGCGCGGAGGGGACGGAGGGGATCCGAGGCGGTCCGGCGAGGACGGCCGACGGGGAGATGCAGGCGGAGGGGGGGGGGGGCGGCTCGGGCCGGGGCGCGTCGGAGGCGTCGGGGAGCACCGCGGTGGCCGGAGGTGGGGGGGGTAGCCGGAGACGGGGAAGGAGGAAGGAGGCGCGGGGCCGCTGCGGCTAGAGGAGGAAGAAGGGGCTCGGGCTGCTCGCGTGGGGAAAGGGACGCGTGGGGGCATGTCGGTGGGTGGAGAGAGAGAGAGCTGTGGGTTGGGTGGGACCCAGGGAGAGAGGGGAGGTGAGGTGGCAGCGTCTGGTTGGGTGGGGAAGGGAAAAAGGTGAGGTGGCATATGGTGATTGGCCAGGGTGAGGTGGAGGCAAGGGTGGGTAGATTAGGTTTGGTAGACTAGGGATTTTGGTGGACCGATTTTATTTCGGGGGTGGTCGTTCGGGTCGAATCGGCCCGTTCGACTGCCCCCACTAAAATAATTTAATATTTTATTTGTTTAAAACAAAGCTTCTGCAAACCGATAGCAGACAAAACAAAATAATCCGGAGACCCGGGTTTTGCGTTTGAATAAAGACGGGGCGTTTAGAAAACAAAAACAGGTTTTTCCGCAAATAATTTTATGCAACCAAATGCAAGATGATGACGATGCTCAATTGCAATGTGGCATGATGACATGATCATGCGGTTATGACGATGCAATGCACAAAAACAACGCGATTTTCTAGTAGTGGTTTTGCGGGATGCCACAATTCGACACCACTAACAATGGATCTCGCCCTCGAGATCCGCCTCATGGTACCGGGAGGAAGGTCGGCGATCTGCGTCTTCTCGCTTCGTGTAGATCCTCGCGACACCACTAACAAGAGGTCGTTGTCCGTGATCGTCGAGAGAACACTCTGGGAACAAAAGGTCGAAGGTAGAGGTATCAACAAATAAAGCCACCTCTAGCTTCGATGGAAAAGGGGGGAACCGATGCATTCTCATCCACTTCAATGTACAAAAGCGAATAGAAGGGGTAGTCGGCATGGGGGCCAATCCATCACGCACCCAAACTATTACTCCGCACAATCAGTAGAAAAGCGTGCAGCCATTCTCGGAATCAGACTGAAGATCTCGACAATTGAGGTTCGGAAACAAAGGAGTGATGCAGACTCTGCATCGGATCTGGCGTAGATGATGTCGTCGCGTCGGAAAACACCGGAAGGCACGAGAAGGAACAAAGAGGAGTCCACCGGATGAAGGATTCCTGGGATAGCATGAAGACCAGATGTAGCAACACCGTTATCAAAGGGGGAAGCGAAACCCTGAAGGTACGACGGAACCCAACCACGAGAAATCCTGGACTCGAAGAGAGAGGAGAGAGCGGATTCAAAACACGCAGAGGTGAGAGGAGAATAGCAGAGGGGTAAGGAGTAAAAGCAGACCTAATCAGAACTATCCAATCGATTTTGCGAAAATAGTTTTGACACTCTACTTCGGCCGTTAGCTAGGTTATCCTACAGGCTGGACTTGTGGGGTATCGCAACTGCTGAGCTCTGATACCACTCTGTAACACCCTCAGAATCGGCCCTATGCAAGTTTTAGCGAAACCCGCCAAACCCGCATAGAAACGATTCAAAGGTGCCCACCAGGCACTTTCGTGCGGGTGGAAAACGAAGTAATAACATTACACAATAGTCCTCGATGGGACCACAGAACAGATATATATAACAGCGACTCAATGAGTCAAGAATACAGATATAATATACAAAGATCCAAATCACCTTGAAAATGATGGAGCGTCCGACTACGGACAAGATGCAAATGGGGCTAAGAGCCCTACAGAATAACCAATGGCGTCCATAACCCTGCCCAGGCCAAGCCGGAAGGGTAACCCTGCTAACGACGTCGATCTCAAAACCTGCTTAAACAAAAGGGGTGCCGACAAGGGGCAAAGGAAAAAGAGGAGCGTCAGTACTGAGGCCAGTACACGGCGAGACTAGAATTCGGCGGTCCTCGCCTACATAGGTATGGTGGACTGAAGCGGCAGCGGCAGCATGCACTAAACAACCTATAGAGACTCGATACAACTAGCGGTTATCAGAGAGAGGTAAGAAAGACCTATTCGGAACCAACCGGATGCTACCATCAAACAGACCCGTCCTGGTGTTTCCCCCTCGAGACCAAACGAGGAAGTCAACCGAGGAACTCACACGGTTGGCAGTTTTATTTATTCAGTTATCGTTGCAGCAATTACTAGTCAGATATAGATAATCATCCTGATAAAATAAGCAGTGGGCCGTTTTAGTTAACCATTCCATTGTAGTTGCGACACTTACTAGTCAGATTCAAATAGCATGAGATATCCCGAAAACCCAGCAGTTGTTGGTACTTTTATTTAGCCATTCCGTTGTAGTTGCAATACTTACTAGTCAGATACAATGGTCGCAAGCGACACCCAAACAAACAATTGTTGGCAGTTTTATTTAACCATTCCATTATAGTGAAGCTGCTTACTAGTCATTATAAAGTCAAATTTATAGCACTACTTTAGTTATAGTTGTCTATGATCGAGATACTGTGCTCCAAGTCGTCCATAACCGCGGACACGGCTTTCAGAAAGTTTTACCCGGCCGGGGTGCACCAATAGCAACACACACTCGATCAACCTCGGAAAAACCAAATCAAAACCCAACGAGGCTTTCACGACAAAGCAATCACAGGATTCAGAAATATTTCAGGGGGCCACCCCTTAAAGTAGACCCGCAACGAAGCCGGCCGGCTCCGAGACGGACTCAAGGTTGTGGGGACGGCTGTGAACGACTGGGAACCCAAAACTGGGCTTGTCGACACCGCGGAATCGTGCCACGATCCTAAACAGTACAGTGTGCTCCTCGCACAATCGTAAATAAAGCAGTAAAGCATGGCATAAGTACAGGATAGTAATAAAACCCCAAACTAGTTTGTGGCCCCAAGAAATAAGACTGAATCAAGCTCTGGCTGAGGGGGGTCCCATAAGCCTCCCGGATGTGGATAGCGCGATAAATCAAGGAACAGCTATCAAGCACTCGGGGTCCTACGGGACACAAGTGGACGGTTAACAACCAAATAACATCTATTGCCCACCTGTGCCTCTGCTTACCTACTTCAATTTTAGTTGTTAAACAATAATTAAAGTGAACAATAAATAAAGCCATGAGCATCTCCAACATTCAACGTGCGGCAATACTTCAACAACTGTGGTACTCGACGACACGCCACATCACTTGAGCAAGCGACTACGACGCGCAGGTCCAACTATCTACCAAAACCACAGGTAATAGGAGGTGTCCAAGGCAATATAAGGCTGCAGGGGATATCACGGGTACGAAACTAGAGCATCGCAACACAGATAGCAATAGATCAACAGGAGGGAATAAATACTATAAAAGTAAGATAGGTAGAAAGGGGGAGATGCTCGCCTGAAAACATTGTCGAAGGTTCAACCGAAGATCGGGGCGAAGCTCACATCAACTCAACGGCCTTATCCGCGAAGAAGCAAAACACTAGAATAAACACCGGATGCAATATTTAATACTACGGCAAAAGATCGGCATGATGCATGTATGATGCATGACATGGCAAAGGTGTGATGCAATTGGGTTATATTAAGCGGAACCGGGGTCCCGACAATTAATTAAACGGTTCAAGTTATTTAGAAACCCCGCAATTTAAATGTTGTATTAACATTGCCAAAATATAGCACCGGTTCGCTACATCAATTTAAATGAGGCCGATATGAGACTAGATTTGCCCGCATATGGGCCCCATATTTAATTATGAAGTGAATCGGCATAAGGCCCCCAAACCACATGATAATATGCATGCGAGTATGACAGTTTAATATGCAACAAGTTTTATATTTAGCATTTATAAAATAGGGGCTCGGGAGAGGGTTCACACATAGAGGGGTCTCGACGGTCTTGGTGTTTCCGGGGTTCGGGGTTCGGCCTCGGACTCAGGGTTCGACGGAAGCGGTCTCGGCAGGAACATCTCGGACATCGGAGTAGGTCTTGTCGCAACCGGGAAGCAGGACTTGGTTCGGCGTCGGGGCGCATCGGGTTCTTCCGGGTCGGCGCCGATCTTGTCGTCGATGGCGAACTTGAGTGGATCGGGTACCGGGGTCTTCGGATCCGGGAAGTAGATCTTGTCGCACGGGTCCGGGGAAGATGAACTTGGCGTATTCGCATCGTCGATCTTGGCGTTCGGGTTCTCGACTTCGCATCCGGGAAAGGAGTTCTTGTCGCGCATGTGGTCTTCGGGTCCGTGTAGATGGTCATGGCGTGCCGAGGGTTCGGTCTCGAGGATCGGTCTTCGGGGGGGTTCGTCGGATTCGGGCTTCGGACCCGTGAAGGAGACCTTGAGGTTTGGCTTCAGTCCTCGGACGGCACGAGATCTCGGTGTCGGACGGTCTTGACGTAATTCCGAGGAGTGATAGCCTGGAAGATCTTGTCGCCGACATGGTCTTGGATCGCGATGTGAAGCGCTTGAACAGAGACACGGTGAAGAGGACACACCGTCACACATGCATAACTAGGGACACCCTGCAGGAAAGAACCACTGCGGAGAACGAGGCCGCCGGGATGGATGGGCATAGGACAACAACCAAAAACACAGGGCGACAACCGGAGACACATGCGAGAGGAGCAGGACTCTCGCACTCAACAGGGGAAGAGGAAGGTCCAAGCGCGTGAGTGCACTAGACAGAGGGCGACACGACAGGACGGCTTGCAGGCGAGAGGGCCGACGGAGGCGGTCACGCTGGCAGACGGGCACGGCGGTTGTTGAGGAGACGAGGTGACGCGGCGGTGTCCAGGGAAGGGCGACGCGCGCAGAGACCGGCACGAGCGTGCACGGAGGGTGGAGCCGGCGGGACAGTCCTCGCGAGGAGGCCGCGGAGAGGCGTCGTCGGCTCGGGATGGCGCGGCAACGGCGGCCAGGGAGGAGGCCCGCTGGCGGCGGTGCTGGGCCAGGAGAAGGAAGGCACCAGGGAGGGAGGCCGGAGGCGAGGGAGTCGAGGGCAGGGCGGGGCGCGGAGGAGACGGCGGACGGCGGGAGCGTGGCGGCGGGGCGAGACGGGCCGGCTCCGGGCGGCGGAGGCCGGAGCTCGGTGGAGGGAGCCGACGCGGAGGGGGGTCGGGCCGGAGGCGAGGTGGACGGCTGCTCGGCGGCTAGAGCGGGGCGAGGAGGCGGAGGCCGGCGACGGAGGAGAGGAGAGGGCGCGGCGTGGAGGTCGACGAGCGGGGGCGGCGGAGGCGGAGCTCGCCGGCGGGAGAGGAGCTCGAGGGGGAGCGGCCGCGGGCGGGCGGCGCCGGGCGCGGAGGGGACGGAGGGGATCCGAGGCGGTCCGGCGAGGACGGCCGACGGGGAGATGCAGGCGGAGGGGGGGCGGCTCGGGCCGGGGCGTGTCGGAGGCGGCGGGGAGCACCGCGGTGGCCGGAGGTGGGGGGGGTAGCCGAAGAGGGGGAAGGAGGAAGGAGGCGCGGGGCCGCTGCGGCTAGAGGAGGAAGAAGGGGCTCGGGCTGCTCGCGTGGGGAGAGGGACGCGTGGGGGCGTGTCGGTGGGTGGAGAGAGAGAGAGAGTTGTGGGTTGGGTGGGTCCCAGGGAGAGAGGGGAGGTGAGGTGGCAGCGTCTGGTTGGGTGGGGAAGGGAAAAAAGGTGAGGTGGCATATGGTGATTGGCCAGGGTGAGGTGGAGGCAAGGGTGGGTAGATTAGGTTGGGTAGACTAGGGATTTTGGTGGACCGATTTTATTTCGGGGGTGGTCGTTCGGGTCGAATCGGCCCGTTCGACTGCCCCCACTAAAATAATTTAATATTTTATTTGTTTAAAACAAAGCTTCTGCAAACCGATAGCAGACAAAACAAAATAATCCGGAGACCCGGGTTTTGCGTTTGAATAAAGACGGGGCGTTTAGAAAACAAAAACAGGTTTTTCCGCAAATAATTTTATGCAAGCAAATGCAAGATGATGACGATGCTCAATTGCAATGTGGCATGATGACATGAGCATGCGGTTATGACGATGCAATGTACAAAAACAACGCAGATTTTCTAGTAGTGGTTTTGCGGGATGCCACAGGTGGCAAGGGGCCGGTGGCTAGGGTTTGTTATGAGGGGTAGGGCGTGCCCTACCCCTCCTCTTATAGGTGGGGAGGCGGGAAGGGGGTGGGAATCCTCCCCCAAGTCCACTTCATGTGTCCGGAGGAAAGGATAGGGAGGAATCCTCCCTTAGGTAGGATTCCTTCCCTCCCTCCACTTGGAAACCAATGTACCAAGTTTGACTTTTTCGAACTCGCTTTTTTACTTTCAAACTAGAGTTTTATTTCTCTCTTCCAAGTGTCCAGCCAAGTGACCAAGGACATGATGCAACCATTCCACTTTGTCATGACACATCCATGTACGCTTCCCCGTCCGGCTCGGTGGACCTTCTAGACCCTGCTAGAACATTCCGGTGAAAACAGTGAAACCATTCTCCAACTCCGGACTTGGACTTTCCTTATATGAATCTTATTCTCCGAACCATTCTGGATCTCCTCGTGATATCCCGAATCCCATCCGAGACTCTGAACTACATTCGGTCTCTTTACTCACTTTCCATATCTACTAAACAAAATCGAATCCATAAGTGTGTCTCCCTACGGTTCGTGAATTATGCAGACATGACCAAGACTCTTCTTCGATCAATAACCAATAGAGGAATCTGGAAATTCATATGGTTCCCACATATTTCTACGATTACTTCGTGATCGAATGAACCATATACATACGATAACAATTTCCCTTTGTCTTGCCATACTTTAATTATCCGAGGTTTGATCGTCGGTATCTCTGCATACCTAGTTCAAACTCGTTACCAATAAGTACTCTTTACTCGTTCATGTGGTATGTGATCCCTTGTGAGCCAGTCACATGCTTCCAAGCTAATTGGATGACATTCCACCGAGAGGGCCCATAGTATATATATCTGTCATATGGACGGAAAATCCCACTGTTGATCCATGTGCCTCAACACATACTTTTCGAACACTCAATGCCACCTTTATAACCACCTAGTTACGAAGTGGTCTTTGATGTCATCAGAGCATCCATCTAGTGATGGTGATTAAGATGATCTCATGGTGGAAGGATTTAGGTTACTATGTATCTGAAAGCTTATAGCAAACAAACTATTGAAATGACTTGATCTTTATGCTACGCTTAACTATAGGAGTATTTCCTTCACACCATTTTCCTAATGATATGATCTTGTTGTTAATAACATATCAATGTTCAATATCAGGAAACCATGATCATCTATTAACCAACAAGCTAGTATTACAAAGATGCTTTACTAGGGACTCTAACAAGTTTACAAATCACACAAGTATTAATGTTTCCGGTTAATACATTTATAGAATGAATGTAAACATTTATCATAAACATAAACATATAACAATAACTACTTCTATTATTGCCTCTTGGTGCATATCTCCAATAGTCTCCCACTTGCAATAGAGTCAGTAATCTAGATTACATGGTAATATACCGAATACCCATGGCGGTTTGGTGTTGGTCATGTTTTCCCCCAAGAGAGGTTTAGTCAACGGATCCGCCACATTCAGATCTCTGCGTAGTTTCCAAATCTTTATGTCACCATCTTGGACATGCTCTTGAATAGCGTGAAAATGCAGCTTGATATGCTTCAGCTTCTTGTGTGACCTTGGCTCCTGCGCATTGGCTATGGCACCCATGTTAGCGCACTGGAAACCACACCAACCTCTGTAGTGAACTCCTTCATCCATATCTCTTCTTGTGAAGCCTCGGAAGCATCTATGTATTCCGATTCAGTTAAAGATCTCGCCACAATTCTTTGCTTTGCACTCCTCTAGCTCACTGCTGCCCCATTCAATGTAAATACGTATCCAGATTGAATTTAGAATCATCCAAATCGGTGTTCCAACTAGGATTGGTGTAACCATTAACAACGAGCTATTCATCACCTCCATAAGAAAGAACCATATCCTTAGTTCTTCTCAAGTACTAAAGGATGTTTTTGACCACTGTCCAATGATCCACTCTTGGATCACTTTTATATCTGCTAGTCAAACTAACAGCATATGCAATGTCGGGTCTAGTACATAGCATGGCATACATGATAGATCCTATGGCTGAGGCTTAGAGAGTCTTACTCATCCTCTCTCTATCTTCTGCCATAGCGGGACTTTGAGTTTTACTCAAGGTCGTATTGGGCAACATGGGCAAGAACCCTTTCTTGCTATCTTCCATTCCAAACCACTTTAGACCTTTGTCCACTGTGAAAGCGATATTAGGCGTATCGATCTATCTCTATAAATCTTTATGCTTAATATGTAAGTAGCTTCACCAAAATCCTTCATTGTAAAACTATTATTCAAATAATCTTTGATACTTTTAAGAAGGTCTACACCATTCCCGATCAAAAATATGTCGTCCACATAGAGTACTAGGAATTCTACAGAGCTCCCACTCACTTTCTTAAATACAAGCTTCTCCATAAGTTTGTATAAAACCAAAACTTTTGATCACCTTATCAAAACATTGATTCCAACTTCGGGATGCTTGCTTCAATCCATAAATGGATCGTTGAAGTTTGTATGCCTTGTTAGCATCTTTAGGATCGACAAAACCTTTGGGTTATACCATATACAACTCTTCATTAATGTCTCCATTGAGGAACTCCGTTTTGACAGACATCTGTCATATCTCATAATCATAATATGCAGCGATTGCTAAAAAAATCCTCATAGACTTTAGCTTCTCTACCGGTGAGAAAGTCTCATCATAGTCAACTCCTTGAATTTGTCAAAAACCTTTTGCGACAAGTCGAGCTTTATAGACGGTTACATTAGCATCAGCATCTGTTTTCTTCTTGAAAATCCATTTGTTCTCAACAGCCTTCTGGCCATCCGGTAAATCCACCAAAGTCCATACTTGGTTTTCGTACATGGATCCAATCTCGGATTTCATGGCTTCTTGCCATTTATTGGAATTTGGGCTCGTCATCACTTCCTCATATGTTGCAGGGTCATCGGTGTTGTCCACCAACATGACACTCATAACGATATCATACCAATCGGGAGTGGTACGAGTCCATGTCGACCTACGGCGTTTCGTAGTAACTTCAACCGAATTTACATGATCACCATCATTAGCTTCCTCTCTTATTTGTGTAGGCGCCACAGGAACTTCTTCTGGTGCTGTGCTACTCTCAAATCCGAGAGAAGGTTCGACAACCTCGTCGAGTTCTACTTTCCTTCCAGTCACTTCTTTCGAGAGAAACTCCTTCTCTAGAAAGGATCCATTCTGGGCAACAAATATTTTGCCTTCAGATATATGATAGAAGGTATACCAATAGTTTCCTTCGGGTATCCTATGAAGATGAATTTTCCGCTTTGGGTTAAAGCTTGTCGGGATGTAACTTCTTTACATAAGCTTTGGAACCCCAAACTTTAAGGAACGACAATTTATGTTTTTTCCCAAACCATAATTCATACGGTGTCCTTTCAACGGATTTAGATGGTGCCCTATTTAAAGTGAATGCGACTATTTCTAATGCAAAACTCCAAAAAAAATAGTGGTAAATATGTAAGTGACATTGTAAGGTTCCCAACCTTTAATAAGGTAGAGATCCCTGTGTTTACAATGCTAGTCCCTGGATCAATAGCTAGCATCCACAGTAAAGATGTAATATCAAGAAACAAAGGTCATAATATAACTTTATAACCAGGAATAACATAATTTTATTACATCGTACATAGCTCATCTGGCTATTACATTACATTGCAGCAGAATATCTATTAGCATGGGGTCCTTCATCTTCAAATTGCCATAGGTAGACATGTTGGTTGTAGACTTTGTAATCCTAATCAACACACTTCACTAAATCAATCAAACCTGCAACATTACAAGTTACAGCCACAAGGGTCAATACATTTGAATTGTATTGGCAAGTTTCACTACTATGTATAAATAGGTGGATCCTATCATTACATGCATATTTGGCTAAGTAGGGTTTTAGGATCATTTGCAGAAAGCAATAATTTATCCTATCTTTTCAAAACAGTTTTGATCTTTTGTCAAAATCTTTCTGAGCTCCTTGGTACACCCCAAGTGCTTCAAGTCCTTGTCAAAATCTCTTGAGCTCCTTGGTACACCCCAAGTGCTTCAAGTTTTTATCAAAATCTTTTGAGCTCCTTGGTACACCCCAAGTGCTTCAAGTCTTTTGTTGTCACTTAAAAGTTTTTCTTTTAGAAATTGGAATGTCGAGATTTCCCATAGCTTCAAGCTTTAGTTGCTCAGTATTGTCCATAACCGGGGACACGGCTAAGTACTTAGAATTTTTGATCTTCTGCAGAAGTTGTACACTTTACCCACATGACACAATCTCATCTTGTTGCCACCAGTGGCCGCTGGATAAGTACTCACCAAGATGGAGTACTGGCAGATTGAGAATGTGACGAAGTCTTTCCATAGGGTCTTCCCATACACAATGCTAGCTTGTCTTCAGGCACCAATGTAGGGTTCCTAGTTCCCTCATTTCCAGTTAACCTGAAGACCAATGCATGGGTCTTCCCAATGTAGTTGACTAAGCCAGAGCCATTTTAGCATGTGGTTGTACACGGAAGCCACTGTTGGAGAAACATGTTCAATCTCTAGGTCCCCAGGTGGTTTTCATCTGGTGCACAACAAAAAGATATTGACATATAAACATGGTCCCTCTTGTTGCCACCTTGTCCAAAACTTGAGTATCCTTGTCCACCCAGGTGGTTCATTGAGTACTTGTTTTATTATATAAAACATAAGTCTTTTCTCAACTTCATAAAATCTCAACATGTAACTCTTCTCAAAATATATATGTAGCATGGCTAAGCATCTTACAACTACATTGTTTTCACTAAGGAATATATATAAGGGTATCCTAATAGGATTTAGCATAGCATAAAGTATAGAAATCCTTTTCATGCATGTTTTCAAAATCCACTAAGTATAATGAAAATAGTAGGACTTTAGATGATAGTGTCACTTGCCTTTTTGGTAGAGGATGTTGGTTCACTTCTTGATCTTGCTAATCTCACACTCTTCTAACTTCACTACAAGTCAATCAAGCAAACACAAATTCAACTAGCATTCCAAACAATATTCAAACAATTTAACACACATAAAATAATAGAAACCAAGTCATGCATGCAAGCATGCAAAAGATAGTTTTATTTGCAAAGGTGGTTTCTACTAGGCTCTATACATTGTAAGGCTCAAAGTGGTCATTTTCCAAAGTGGCAAAACCATTTGCAAAAGAGTTTTATCTAAAACCATTTTTAAATCAAATCATCATTTCATGTGATTGAAATTGTTTTTAGCAAAGCAACAATTTTATATTGTTCACCAAATAAGTTGTTAGTTCACAAAACTTGGTGTTTAGGGTCAGTAGCTTTGAATCAAAACATTTTCCAAAGGTTTTTGTTCAAAAAATTATTTCCATAACAAAATCAATATTTTTATTTGACTAGAAATGAGTTAATTCAAGTATTCAATCCTAATCTTTACAAAATACATTTTTAAATCCATGGGTTGGTGCCTTGGGTCATTAGGTTCACAACAAACCAATTTGCAAAGATTTCATCCTCAAAAATCATTTTGGAATAATTTTTATAACCTAAACAAGCATACATAAGTTTATGCAAAAACAAACATTTTAACAGAAGCTTTTTACTAAAAAAATTGCATGGTTGGATAGGGCTTGTTCTACTGATCCCATTGATATAAAGTTTGCAACTTTTGAACGTGTGGATCAAAAGTTACAAGGTTTACAAATTTGCAAAACAATCTGATTCAAAAATCTGTTTTAAATCAACTAGTGCCACGCGTCTGTTTCTGGTTCGCTGATACCGGTTCGCGTGGATTGCGCAACTACCGCCGTTGGATCTAAGTGAGACGGTGCGGTTCAGATTAGCCTGTACCTCTTCGTTTAAAGTTTCTTTCTAAGCCGCTATATGGGGATCTAACGGTGTAAAATGGTTTGACCAAACCTGAGCGGCGCTGACGACGGCTGGCGGCGGCGTGTCTGGCTACGGCGGAGCTGGTGCTAGAGGAAGCGAGGAAGAGGTTGGCGAGGCTTACCATACTCGCAAGGTGGTGACGAAGCTCAACGTGCTATTGGTTTGACAAGGGACGCTCTGTGTGGACGGCAATCGCTCGCCGGAGTTGTCGCAGCGTCAGGCACGTTCTGTTTGTCGTCGGAGGTGAGGATGGAGGGCACCCTAGGACAAAAGGGTGACACTGTTAGGTTCGCAAGGGCATGGTGATCATTATAGTGTCCACGGGGAAGAGAGGGGTGGTCGGGTTTACCGGGGAGACGTCGCCGTAGTTGGAGCAGACGGCGGCGCTGGCTCTGGGAAGACGTTGTCGAGCTCACGGTGCTCGCGCAGGTGAACGGAAAGTACAGGAAGATGCGCCAGAGGCTGGGGATCACTCTCGCATGAAGCAGAGCTTGCGGGGGTGAGGGTGCTGTTCGGAATCGGAGGAAAACCTCGTCGGAGCAGTGGGGGCGCGGGCTCGAATTGGGGCATCCTGGTGGCTCACTCGCAGTGGTTTCTGAGGGGAAATGGCAAGGAGAGGGAGGCGTTTAAGGGGGCGTGGTCGCAGCAAGATTAACGCCTCCATTGATGCGAATTTGATCGCTGCAATCAAGACAGAAACGGCGAGGAGTAATCGCCGCGGGTTTGAAGACGATGAACAGTGGTGTGGGGTCCTGTCGTCAGTGAGGGAGGGAGAGGGAAAGAGGGACCACTGGTCAGTGTCTGCGCGGGTGGGTCTTCTGGTGAAAAACGATTCGCGCGTGGGGTAAGAAGTTGGGCTGGAGCTGGGCTTGCTGGGCCAGGTGGGTTGGGTCGGGTCTGGTTCTATTTTTTTCTTTCTAAATGCTTTATCTTTTTCTATTTTGATTTTCTGTTTTGAAATTCAAACAACAAAACAAACAACAAATCAATTCAAAATTCCTCCAAACTTTGCATTGAGTTTTGGTTCTATTTAACAACACAATTCCAAGTCCCAAATAAAAAAATTTATTCTTTTTAGGACCCATTAATAATTAAATAAATGGACCTTAGTTATTAAATCAAATGGGTTTTGATTTATTCAAAATCTCCATTTGAAATCTAAATAATAACAAAACCAAATCAGTAGGTTTTATTTGAAAATATAGAATACCTGGAAAACTTGTTTAAAATAATTTAACAAGTTTTGATTGTTTTAATTAAAATGGTAAAACCTTTGTTTTAATAAAATTGGATATTAGTAAATCCTCATTATTTTATTTAAATAAACTTTTACTCTTTTAATCAAAGCAAAACCTTTTATTTCAAAAGCTTGGCCAAGGTTTAATTTGGCTCTATAAAATAATCCTTATTTCTATTTCTACCTTTTCATTTGAAAACCAAATCTTTTTATTTAAAAGATCCAAATATAGTAATTTTAAATATTTTTAAGTTTATTGTTTATTTATCTTTTTAAATCCCTTTAGGATTTTATTTGATCCAAATAGGTTTTGAAAGTTTCCAATTTGGATTCAAAAAGTTTCTTCTCACCCTGAAAATCAACAAAGTTTTATTTTATTCATTTATTTTTCACATCACAAGATTTGGAAAATCTTGGGATGTGACAGACATCATATAACGAACCATATCTATGAGAGTTCGATTACGATGTTCGGACACACCATTACATTGTGGTGTTCCCGGCGGTATCAATTGTGAAAGTATTCTGCATTTCTTCAAATGCTCGCCAAACTCATAACTTAGATATTCACCTCCATGATCAGATCATAGAAATTTAATCTTCTTGTTACGTTGATTCTCCACGTCACTTTAAAATTCCTTAAGCTTCTCAAAAGTTTTGAACTTATGTTTCATGAAATAGATATACCCATATCTACTCAAGTCATCCATGAAAGTAAGAACATAACCACCGCACGATGCTACACTCATCGGGCCACACACATCGGTATGTATGAGTTCCAATAAGTGTGTAGCTCGCTCCATCATACCAAAAAATGGAGTCTTAGTCATTTTACCCATCAGACATGCTTCACATATTTCAAGTGAATCAAAATCAAGTGATTCAAGAAGCCCATCGAAATGGAGTTTCTTCAAATTCTTCACTCCAATGTGACTAAGACGATAGTGCCACATGTATGTAGAATTATCATTTAATTTCAAATGTTTATCTTCTATCTTATGAACATGTGTACCACTACAATCGAGATTCAACAATAATAGACCATCTATCAAAGGTGCATGACCATAAAAGATATTACTCATATAAATCAAACAACCATTATTCTCAGATTTAAACAAGTAACCATCTCGCAATAAACATGATCCAGATATAATGTTTATGATCAACGCAGGCACCAAATAACAATTATTTAAGTATAAAACTAATCCCGATGGTAGATGAAGAGGTAGCATGCCGACCGCGATCACATCAACCTTTGATCCATTTCCTACGTGCATCGTCACCTTTTTCTTCGCTAGTCTCCTTTATTCTGCAACACCTGTTTCGAGTTACAAATATGAGCAACCAAACCAGTATCAAATACCTAGGCATTACTAGGATTACTAGTAATATACACATCAATAACATGTATATCGGATATACCTTTCTTCTTGATATTGCCATTCTTTAGATATGCCAAGTACTTGGGGAAATTCCGCTTCCAGTGACCTTCTCCCTTGCATTAAAAGCACTCAGTATCAGCCGAGCCTTCGTCTTCTTCTCCGGCGTGGTAGATTTCTTACCGCCCTTCTTGAAATTCCCCTCTGTCTTAGGCTTGCCTTGCTTCTTGAAATTGGTGGTCTTATTGACCATCAACACTTGGCGCTCTTTCTTGATCTCCACTTCCGCAGACTTCAACATAGAGAAGAGTTCTGGTAACGACTTATCCATGCGCTGCATGTTGTGGTTCATCACAAAGTTCTTTTAACTTGGTGGTAGTGATTAGAGGACACGGTGAATCCCCAAAGATTTAAGAATTATTATGCCTAAGCTCTGGAGCTTATTGGCGTGCCAGGCATCTTAAGCACATGCTCACTGACGGAGCTGCCCTCTCCCATCTTGTAGTTAAAGAACTTTTCAAAAGCTTCATAACTCTCAACTATTGTGTGAGCCTCAAATATCATTTTGAGTTCACGAACAATATCATGTGGGTCAAAAATCTCAAACCCCTTTTGAAGCTCTGATTCCAAACCATACAAGATAGCACACTGAACTGTGGAGTACTGATTCTTCCGAGTGAGGAAAAGGTTTCACCTCATCGGTAGCATCATATGTAGGTGGGTCACCAAGCGGTGCATCCATCACATAGGTCAACTGACCAGCATTGAGGACAATCCTCAGATTGCAGAACCAATCCGCGAAGTTGCTTCCATTGTTTTTCAACTTTTCTTTCTCTATGAACGTATTAAAATTGATGGTAGGGGCTGCCATGATCTACAACATATTTGCAATAATTTAGACTAAGTTTATGACATATTTAGTTCTAACTAATACTTTAATTAATCTAGGTGAACTCCCACTCAAAACAATATCCCTCACATTGTTTTAGTGATCACACAAACCAAATCCACTACATCAAGTCCGATCATCAAGAGAGATGATGTAGTTTCAAAGGTGAACAATCAACATGTTAATCATATCTACTATAGGACTTATGCTTTACCTTTCGGTGATCCATGTTCCGAGACCATGTTTGTACATGCTAGGCTCGTCAATATTAACCTTAGTTTCTGCATGAGCAAATCTGGCTTGCTCCTGTTGTATGCACACGTTGAATATAATACACCTGATCATCACGTGGTGCTTCGAAACAACGAGTCTTGGCAGCGGTGCTAACTAAGGACGAACACTGTATTACTTGATATTTTGTGAGAGGGATCATCTTATAATGCTACCGTCATGATCTAAGCAATACAAGATGCATAAAAGGATTAACATCACATGCAATTCATAATATGTGATATGATATGGACTTTCTTCTTGTGCTTCCGATCTCCATCTTCAAGCATGAACATGATCTCCATCATCATCGGCGTAGCGTCAAGGTCAATGGCACCGCTCCATGGTTGTCGTCCACCAGCATCAACTATTACAACTACTTTGAATAATAGACACGCAGGTCTTAACAAAATTAAAAGACAACTATAAGGATCCTGCCGGTTGCCGACTTACAATAAGGATCATTGCATACATCATATATAATCACAATCAAGGCCATATCACATCACAGCACACCCCTGCAAAACAAAGTTAGATGCCTCTAATTTTCTTTGCATATTTTATGTGGTTTGGGGCTTTCAATAAGTACCGTTCTAACTTACGAACAAGAACCACGACGTTGATGCATTAACTATAACGGGCCCTTTGTAAATTGAATCTTCACTATGATGGGAGAGAGAGATAGCCGCAAAGCCACTTATGCAATACAGGTTGCATGTCGAGCGTGGATCAAGTCTCATGAAAAATGTCATGTAAGGTTAGCCCGGGCCGCTTCATCCCACCATCCCGCAAGATTCAAAGTGTTGGGAATATGCCCTAGAGGCAATCATGTATGATGATATTTCCCATTGTATTCATAAAGTTATTAAGTAGTCCTTGTATGAACATCTGATGTGTATCATTGAATATGTGATTCGGTTGTGGAACTATGCATTCATGTTGTTTATACTAAATATCCTTGGTCATTGAGGTTGTGCTGGACACACAACTTAGACCAATGTGAAAGTTGGCTTGATGACTCGGTTCCACTTGTCATGGGCATGGAGATGCTATTCCAACTTACACAGATTTGGCTAAAGAGTTTAGCGAGTCGGATTGACCCATATTGAGGTACAACGAACTAGTTGTCATTTGTATATCTCAATCAATGTAATCCTTAGACCTGAGGTTGTTGCATAGTCCGAGTTGAGGATCACCGACTTAGGTTCTGTCAAACGCTGATCCGTGACTGGGCAGTTATAAAGGCAGGGTTCGGGTCGACTGAGAATCAAGCTGCGTGATGTGAATAACCAAGATGGGATTTTGCCCCTCCACTTGGAGAGATATTCTCTGGGCCCTCTCGTGAGATATGATTCGGAAAGCATGGCCATGCACGACTCGGTTAAGTGTTAACCGAGGCGATCGGCTAGGAGTTAGTCGGGTGAATCACTTATCTCGGATCGAGAAGAGAGTCGGACTATTTAAGGGATGACATATATTCGCCTATAGTCTGACAAGGTATATCGTGAGGCAAAAGGGACTCAGACGTAAGTCGCATTGGAAAGGCAAGTCGTCATGACTCTTTGGTACTTGGGAATCGGCATGTTCTGCTAGGAGCCGATGCCGATTGATCGATTGTGAGTCGGACTCTAATCGTGTCCAAGTAACCATGAGCCTGCGGGGTCACACACTTAAGAGCGGGAGCAAGTTCGGATTGGATCCGAATCTGTAATCTGGTTGGGTTGGACCTAAACCAGATTAGGACTGAGTTAGTGAGTTGGACTCACGGTGACTAGTGTTATATGGGCTTTAGTGAATGGGTCGCGTGAGCAGAGCCCACGTTCACTCCCTATATATAGTGGAGCACTGTAACCCAGAAAGGTTAATCGTTGTTCGGTTAGGTCATTCCATGTGTTGGAAACCCTAGCTCCACAGCAGTCCAGCCGCCGTAACGAACCTAGCAGTTCGCCGCCGGCGCTCCTCCTTGTACGTGTGGATACCAGCAGAGGTGCTGTGCGATCAGCACCAGGACGATCGGATCGTGAGGACTGCACTGCATCAGCCGACGCGCTTCATCAATAATCCGCAACCGCGCGTCTAGTGGTAAACATCGTGGCCTTCTACCTCAGCTAGGTCTTGGGATCACCACGTTAGAGGAAAAAGTTTTGTTTTATCTCTGCGTGGCCCAACACAAAGTACACAAGAAGCAATTGATAATAAAAGTACCACCTCCCACAATGACCATTGTGTTCTATCGTGCAACAGATCTACATATAGGCATGGCTCTAATACCACTTTAGGGGTTCGTAGCATGGAAAACAAAAAATTCTACCGCATGAACACACACAAGCCAAGATCTATCTACTAGATTATATGTAAGATCCCTCCTTTGTAAAGGAAAAGGATACCTGTGATTGCAATGCTAGTCCCTGGATCATTGCTAACATCCACAGTTTAAGATGAAGTACACAGATACAAAGGTCATTTATTACATCCATTCCAGAGATAAAACATAGTCTTTTACAACCCATGGCCACAGGCCTAATACAAGAGTTTTGGAATAAGTAAATAAACACAAGTCTTCATCTTCATGTGCCACAGGCAAGCATGTTGAGTGTAGACTCATGACTCCTAATCATCATCGGAGTAACCTGCAACATCACAAGTTACAGCCACAGTGGGTCAATACTTTGGAATAGTATTGGCAAGTGATACCTTAGTAAATTTTAAGTGGACTATATTACTATATGCATTTTGGCTAAGTGTAGCTTGGCTTGCATTGCTGGAAAATAGGTTTTCCCTATTAGTTGAAATCACTAAGTTTTTCTTTATCAAAAACTTCCCAAGAAACCTCCAATAGACATTGGGGTCCTTCACCCTTGTTCACCCACAAGTTTTACTTAGAAGTTGGAGTGATGAGATCCTTGTAGCTTCCATGTCTTGATGCTCAAGTTGTCCATTGCCATGGACTTGGCTAAGTACTTAGATTCTCCATCTGCAGAGGTTGTGCACTTTCCCCACCAGACTTGGTTTCCCAAGACAGGACCTTTCAGAAGCCTTTCCTTAGTCAAGTGGACGCGCTCCAACCTATCATTCCCACTACCACCAACTGTCCAAGTGACTAAGTTCTAGCAACCTATATGATCATGGCAGAGCCCATATTGCCAAGTGGTTGCACTGTAAGCTTTCTCAACACTTGGCCTCCAAATCCCTTTGTGCCTGGGTGGCATACCACAAGTGTGATACACAAGCCAAATCCATGGCCTTGTGTAACCACTCAACCAAAAACCACCATTCAAGTCCCATTCCACCCAGGAAGTTCATTGACTTAGTTGTTTTATTAAGAAAAGCATGAGTCCCTAAGGACTTAGAATTATTTCATCATAGCATGTACATTCTTTACCAACCCTTGTTTTCTACTAGCTAGGATAAGCATGGCATAGTAACTTAACTTAGGAAAATCCCTAGCAATTCTACAATTCTACAACTACATAGGATTTCCCAACATAGCATTTGGCAAAAGTAACATACAAGACTTAACAAAATAATTCTAATGCTTATTCAAAATAAAGGGGTGGAAATATCATGAAGTATCACTTGCCTTGGTAATGGGGAGAGTAGCACTCTTCACAATCACAGTCACTAGCAAAATCTACAAAAATTTGTAGCATACAATTACACACAAATCATATACAATCAAAATATGAATGTATGCATGCAAGAATCTACTAAGTGATGATTTTGAAAATTCTACCAAGCAAGTGCATGAAACAGAAACATAACCAAGTCAAAAAGTTTGCTAACCAAACTTATTTAGCCCTAAAACAATTTGCTAAACAAAAACTATGCCCAAAATGGACCTAAACATGTTTCTGCATACAAAGTCATTTTAACAGATACTATTTGTTAAACACATTGCAGATTCATAAAGGCCTTGATTCACTGATTCCAACGATATAAAATTTGCAAAAATCTAACGTGGGAATCTCAAGTTATAGCCATTTGAAATCTGGATCAAAATCTGTTTTTGAATTCTGTTTTTGAATCAACCCTAGCCACGCGTCATGTTATTACTGGCGCGTACCGGTTCGCACCGGATCACCCTTCCGCGCCGTAGGATCTAAATAAATCGCACGGTCCTGAGCGCGTACCTCCTCGCTGATAAGTTATTCTATCCTGACGCTTGGATCTAGATCTAACGGTGCTCGAGCACGCGACCATGTCCTGGCGGCGCGCGGCGTCAGCGAGTGGCGGAGCGCTCTGTCTACGGCGGCGCTAGAGTTTCCGGTCGTGCGCGGGAGGGGGAAGGGTCATACCTGAACCGCAGGAGGCTGTTGATGCTCAAGGTAGCGTTGGTTTGCGAAGGGGAGCGCTGATACGGCGAGGATTTCTCGTCGGAGTAGAGGCAGACGTCGGCACGGTCAGTCGTCGACGTTGGCGAGGTTCCTCGTCGCGCTAAGCCAAGATAAGGGTACCGTTAGATGCGCACATCGACGTAGATTCTAGGCGTACAAGTCAGAGGGCAAGGGGCGGTGGCTACTTACGGAGGGAAGTCGCCGGAGTTCGTGCAGAGAACGGTGGCGGCCGTCGTCGACGTTGGTGGAGCTACGGGTCATGCGAGGTTAAAAGGAAAGTGTCAGGGGGTGCGCAAGGATTCACTGAACCTGTTTGCATGAACGAGAGACAGAGGGGAGCACGGAACTCACCGGAATTCGCCGGCGCAGTCGTCGGAACAGCGGCGGCGTTGTGCGAGTTGTGGGCAGCCTGGTGGCGTGGAGGTGAAATTGTTTGGGGGGAATGGTCGCGAGGATGGCGGGATCTTATAGCCCGAGGCTCGACAAGAAACGCTCGATGTATCAATGCCAATTAAGCTCGCGAAATCAGTGCTGCAACGGGCAGCGGCGGAGGTCGTGCGCAGAATCAGGGGGAAGACGAAGCTGACGTGGAGGAGGCCCGCCTGTCAGCGAAGTGTGCGAAGTGGAGGTGGGGTCCTGTCGTCAGCGGCTGGGTGGGTGTGCTCGTGCATGCGGAAGGAAAAGAAATGCCCCGGGTGGGCTAGTTGGGCCTGTTTCGTTCCTGGGCTAGATTGGTGGCGCCCGGCCTTTTCTATTTGTTTGCTTCTTTTCTTTTTCTGATTCGATTTTCTGAATAGATTTTCAAATGACTTTTAGTTCAATTTGAATTCAAATTTTCCTGGGATCTTTGTAGTGAACAGTAGTCTCAAATATAGGCATAAGATCATGTGGTTGCTTTGCAAAGGCTTGGTCAAGCTTGGGGATCAAAATATCAGAGACTAGGTACTTGGTTTTGCAAAAATTGAAAAATGGTTTTTGAAACCATTTCCAATTTGGAAAACTTGGTTTGAATTCTACACTCCAACCTATCCTCATAGAAGGCAACAACTTGGTTCATTAACAATCAAATTTTCAAATGGGGATAGGCATTTGATTTAAATCTGTTCACATAAAATCATAGCACCAAGTGCTTCTGTTTTTCTGAAATGAGTTTGAAATTTGATCTCAAATCTATATGCATGCATGAATGATATGCAACTTTGAAATTATGATTTTAGGGATGTTACATTATAGCAACGAGTCGATAGAGTAATCACCCTCTAAGATTCCAAAGAGGTTAACGAGAGTTGATTCTCGTGGGTGATGTAGTCATTCACTTGCCGATTCAAGATCGCTTAGACGATCCTTCCGGCGCCGTGTTCCGGCAGCGCTCCCACAGTCAGTCACATGTCCAATACTCGATGAAGACCTTCCTCTCCCTTATTCTAGTAGGCAGTGGAGGTTGTAGATCTCTCCTCGCGATTCCGGCATCACGGCGGCGTGATGTTGGAGGTTAGAGGGGAAATCCCGCAGGTCTTCGTCTAAGCCAGAGCAGTTATGGTGGAGTAGAAGAGGGCCTCGGTGATCTAGGGTTTAGAGGGTGCCGAGGGGGTGGTGTGGACGGCCGCTAGGGGCTAGGTATTAGCCGCAATTCGGTCACTTGGGAGATCCCTAGGGCGATGGTGACTTGTGGTGGCAAGGGGCCGGCGGCTAGGGTTTGATATGAGGGGTAGGGGCGCTCTATCCCTCCTTTTATAGGTTGGGAGGTGGAAAGGGGGAGGGAATCCTCCCCCAAGTCCACTTCATGTTGCCGACGGAAAGGGGAGGGAGGAATCCTCCCTTAGGTAGGATTCCTTCCCTCCCTCCACATGGAAACCAATGTTCCAGTTTGACTTTTTCAAACTGGCTTTTTAACATTCAAACTAGTTGGTTTATCTCTTCCAAGTGTCCAGCCAAGTGACCTAGGACATGATGCAACCATTCCACTTTGTCATGACACATCCATGTACCCTTCCCCCTCCAGATCGATGGACTTTCTAGACCCTTCTAGAACATTTCGGTGAAAGCACCGAAACCATTCCCAAACTCCGGAATTGGAATTTCTTTATATGAATCTTATTCTCCAGACCATTACGGATATCCTCGTGATATCCCGAATCCATCTGAGACTCCCAACTACATTCAGTCTCTTTACTCACGTTCCATATCTACTAAAGAACATTGAATCCTTAAGTGAGTCTCCCTACGGTTCGTCAATTATGTAGACATGACCGAGACTCTTCTCCGATTAATAACCAATAGAGGAATCTGGAAATTCATATGGTTCCCACATATTTTTATGATTACTTTGTGATAGAATGAACCATATACATATGATATGAATTTCCCTTTGTCTTGCGATACTTTACTTATCCGAGGTTTGATCGTCGGTATATCAGCATACATAGTTCAACCTCGTTACCGATAAGTACTCTTTACTCGTTCATGTGGTATGTGATCCCTTGTGAGCCAGTCACATGCTTGCAAGATAATTGGATGACATTCCACCGAGAGGGTCCAGAGTATATCTATTACTCATATGGATGGACAAATCCCACTCTTGATCCATGTGCCTCAACACATACTTTCGAAACACTGAATTCCACCTTTATAACCACCTAGTTACGAAGTGGTGTTTGATGTCATCAAAGCATCCATCCGGTGATGGTGATTAACATGATCTTATTGTCGAAGGATTTAGGTTAATATGTATCTGAAAGCTTATAGCAAACGAATTATTGAAATGACTTGATCTTTATGCTATGCTTAACTATAGGAGTATGTCCATCACACCATTCTCCTAATGATATGATCTTGTTGTTAATAACATCTCAATGTTCATGATCAGGAAACCATGATCATTTATTAACCAACAAGCTAGTCTTACAAAGAGGCTTTACTAGGGACTCTAACAAGTTTACAAATCACACAAGTTTTAATGTTTCCGGTTAATACAGTTAGAGCATGAATGTAAACATTTATCATAAAAACAAAGATATAATAATAACTACTTTTATTATTGCCTCTTAGGCATATCTCGAACACCAAATGCTTTATTTCACTGATCATATGAAGGTACATAGTAAATATGAAAATATGCTAAGTGTAAAAGGGATGTAGCTGTGCTATGTTGCAACTCCGGATAGTCGTCATCGGGGCCAGGTCGCTTGCGCTTGAGATCTTTGTTTGTCCCATCTTTCAACTCACGAATATCAATGAGGTAATAGGAACCATTGAGCAGTGATTTCCTTATCACAAACAGTCCTTCCCAAGGTGGGGATAGTTTGCGTGACTTTTTTACTTAATTCGGAGCACTAGATCTGCCTCTTTAAATGAGAAATGCTTAACACAATGACTATGATAGTTGCACAACTTCTGTTGTTAAATGGCGTACTTCTGGGATGCCAAAACATGTTCTTCCTCGAGCAGGTCCATAGATAGGCGCCTGCATTCTTCAGCATCATCTTTGTTGTAGGCGGCGACTCTAGGTGCATTGTAGAGGATGTCGGATGGTAGGACTACTTCTACTCCATAAACCAAGAAGAAAGGGGTGTAGCCGGTGGACCTGTTGGGAGTAGTTCGTAAACTCCACAAAATAGATGGTAATTCCTCCGCCCAGGCTCCAGCTTCTCTCTGTAGCAGTGCCTCTAAACGTGGCTTTATTCCCTGCAGAATTAGTCCATTGACCCGTTCAAATTGACCATTAGATTATGGATGTTCCCCAGATGATAGGGCAAGGCGGATGTATTTTTCATGACAGTAAGCCTCGACTTATCCGGGTGACAAGTTGCTATCATTGTCGGTGATGATGCTATCTAGGAGACCATATCTCACCACTAGATCCCAGACAAATTTAAAGGTTGTTCCCCCATCGAGCTTTCTAATGGGTTTAGCTTCTATCCATTCCATTTAGTCAATTTGTCCACTGCGACGAGAAGATGCATAAAAACACAAGGTGTCGTCTGCAATGGAACAACCATTTGAAGCCCCCAGACAGCAAACAGACAAGTAATTGTTATAGTTTGCAATTCGTGAGCTGGAGACATGCACGTCTCGACCATCTTGTCGGTGTCCGATTTGGTGGTCAGCCAATAGAATCCTTGCCAAAAGGCTTTGGAGACCAAAGATCAGGGAGTGGCGTGATTCCCGTAATCTCCGAGATGGATCTCTCTAAGGCTTTCCATACCTTGTTGCTGGGAGACACGCCATAGAAATATTCTTGCGGTGCTTCTCTTATATAGCTTCCCATTTACTATCATGTAGACTTTTGCTCTGCGTACTATTAGTCGGCTTTCCACTTCGTAGACGGGCAGCGTTCCGTCTTTTAGGTAGTCCATGAACAGTTTCGTCCAAGCCGGAGGGATCACTGTTACCACGTAACAAATGAATCAACTCTATCCGGATTCTCGGGGTCTGTTCATTTCATGGATGTTGTCCATAGATGCTCCATGAAAACGCTAGGAGGAATTGATTTGGAGGTTGATCCAAGCTTTGACAACAGATCTGCCGCCTCATTGTCCTCCCTTTTGATGTACTTGACTTCGTAGCCGTCAAAGCACTTGGCTATTTCGTCTACTTCGGCTCGATATGCCGCCATCATAGGGTTCCACGCGTTCTAGGTGCCAGCCACCTTGTAGGCAACCAAGTCGAAATCTCCACAGCAAATTATGTGCTTGATGCCAATATCCTTGGCTACACGAACTTTGTGAATGATAGCTTCGTATTCCTCCATGTTTTTGGTAGCATTGAAGTGGATCTTCAGCATGTACTGGAGCTTCTCCCCTGTTGGTGGTTGTAAAAATACACCAGCCCCCTAGGCATTGAGTATATTTGATCCATCAAAGTGCATGACCCAAGAATCTGGATCTAACACAAGAGTATCTGCTGGCAGTTTTGTCCAATTTAAGATTAAATCTGACAATGCTTGTAACTTGATAGCGTCGCATATCTTGTAGATGATTTCGATGGATGCAAGATCAATTCCCCACTTCTACACTCTCCATGTAGCGTCATTGTAGTTGATAATTGTAGACTGTGGAGCTTTGCTCACTACTGTGATGGTGTGCTCTTGGAATTAGTGCCTTAGCTTCCGAGAAGCAAGGAAAAACCTATAAGCTAGCTTTTGCTAGTGCGGGTAACGCTGCTTGGACTCCGTCAAGACCTCACTTACGTAGTAAAGTGGTCGTTGAAAACCATACTCCTGTGTTGGTTACTTCCTCTCCACCACGACGACGATGTTGATTACTAGGATGGTTGCCGACATGTATATTAACATAGGCTCCATTGACTCTGGTGCTCCAAGTATGGGTGTGGAGGAGAGTATTCTCTTCAACTCCTGAAGTGATGCGTCTACTTCCTCCGTCCATACGAATTTGTCTGCCTTCTTGAGAAACTTGTAGAGCGGCATTGTCTTCTCTTGAAGTCGGCTGATGAACCGGATTACTCTTGCGATGCAGCCTGTGAGCCGTTGGATGTCCTTCAGGCATGTCGAACAATTTATGTGGAGGATGGACTTGATCTTCTCCGGGTTGACCTCGATTGCCCGGTGGGAAATGATAAAGCGCAACAATTTTCCGCAGGGACCCTAAAGACACACTTCTTAGGGTTGAGCATCATGTTGAACTTTCGGAGGTTATCAAAGGTTTCCTTTAAGTCAGTGATGTGGTCGTATGATTTTATGGACATAGTCGTGATGTCGTCCACATAAGCATGTACATTCTACCAATTTGGATTGCCAGAGATTATGTCCTGTGAAGGAACTAGAGTCCAATAAGCCCATTCGTTCGAGAGGGGGCTGACCATGCGATTCAAGGAATCTCGGCGACTCTGGCAGCAACGGAGCAAGATCATGATACAGAGTACACACAGGATTTGTTTACCTAGGTTCGGGACCCTAGTGAGGAGGTAAAGCCCCTACTCTTCCTTTGTTGTATTGCTCGCGTGCTTCGCAAGGTTAGAATGGAGGTGACATGTCTAGGGCTTTAGGTCTCAGGGATTGACCCATTCTAAGGTAGGATAAGGGCTCCTTATAAAGGGGTGACGCGCCTCTTCCCCCAATTATTGGGCGGGAAGGGCTTCCACAATGCCGCTCCTCAAGATCCCAATCTACAAGAATATTTGATAAGAAAAGAATAAAGATATCTAATTATTTATGTTTGTTTCAATTACTTTGATGTATAGTTTTCCTTTTATTGTAAAAGAACAATGTAATATTTGACTTAAATAATAGAGTTAATCCTATCCTTATATTTCTGTTTATAATACTTGCGTTTGTATTATTTTAAATAATTGTTTAATCCAATTTATATATTGATTACAATAAAGAATACTATTTTATTTTTTGTATTCAATTCCTTTATTTCATTTACTTAATTACTTTTAACTTATATATTGTTTATAATGACTTACTAACAAGGGTTTGACTCGTCAATGCCCATTGTTATGGACTTGGGTTTTTGGAGAAGGAGGGGACACTGGAGATCGCGGAACAGCTAACAGATTCGCAACACAGGGACACTAGGTTTTCCCAGGTTCATGCCCCTAGAGGGAAAACCCTACTCCTGCTTGTCTGTTCTTGAATGATGGCGATGCCGATGATTACAAGGGTGCGCATATGAAATTTGGCATGAGGTGTGTTCTAGGGTTATGTGGTGCCCTCCTCGTCGTGCCCTCCTGGCCTTTATATGGGGAGGCCAGGTCTCGGGGTAGGTCGAGTAGGACACAAATTAGGGTTTACCCCTTAAACTTCTAACTAATCTAGCCGTGTCCTCCAAGGATCCAAGATTCCGTCGTGCTTGAGTCACCAGAACTCTTCCTGGGCTTCGCTATTGCAGCAGGCCTTATCCATGGGCTTCCGCTAGGCTGGACCAGATAGGCTAAGATTGAGTACCCGTAGGAAATATCCATGTCAGTAGCCCCCGAGTGTTCAGTGGAATCGTAGATTCAACTGGAGACTCTTTTAGTCTTTTGGGTGCTTCTCATCTGAACATGTCTCGGGTTGATGTGCTAGTTCATAGAGATAGTTGATGCACGTTCCTGACTCTCCCAATGGATCGGGGCCAATTAACTATCTTTGGACAAAACAACGTGATCTATTCTAAATCGAGTCCACAGACTCAAATCCGGAAAATTGTTGGCGTAATTCGATTTAGACCGCGGAGGTCTTACAGCAATCAAATTCCAGTGTTTTAGGTTAGATACCCAACGCGTCCATCAGGATTTTCATCGTGTCTGGCATGTTACTGGCAGATTGTAGTCAGGTGCGATACCAGGCCATGAGATGATATATGTAGGTCTTATATTTGCGTCGTAGACACAACATCCAAAAATTTATCACTGCGGAGGCGTTTCGGGTGACCAAGGAGACGGTATCTCTCTTAGCATCAATTTTAGAAAAGTTCCAATTTGCTTTTGAAATCTAATTTTATTTTTGTCCTGCAGGATCTGAAGGATCTCATTCGAATCATTCTTAGGGTGCACGGCCAACACTCCCTATGGGAGTATCCCCTGAGTGTCTGTTCGAGTCATAGACTTGGACTGAGATTTTTATTATGTGAATGTCGTCAATGCCGATGCTTTTCGAGTGCGCCTTATGGGAGCAGCCATAGAGGGTATGTTCGAGTCACGGACTCGAGCAGAAACTTTAAGTTGTCAGTTATGCAAAACAATGACCCAAAAATTATTCAGGTTACAGCGCTCCCTATGGGAGTATCCCCCGAGTCCGTAAGTGAGTCGCAGACTCGAAGAAGGACTCGAAGCTTCATGACTTTTGTTCATTGATCTGAGGGCTTATGCCAAAACATCAGGTGCGCGACCAGCGCTCATGAGAGGAGTAGCCCCCGAGTATTCAATTGTGTCGTGGACTCGAGTGAGTACTCCTGTCTTTAGTCGAAAGAATTTGACCATTGCTAGCTTTATTCCCTTGGGAGTTGCTGATGGCATTGATGACACTTGGTGAGCTCAATCGTTTGTGGCGACAGTGATGCCAAGACTAGGCGCTCGTGGGTCCCACTTTATTACGAGGATTTGACTAGTCACAAGATGTTTATGCGAAACGTTACTGCATCTCCTCGATTTTCAAGCGTGTACAGTGCGATGAAGGGCACGCATTAGGGTGAGTGGATCGACGATTCTGTGTCGTTGTCTTCCTTGTTTTGTACGATCAGGTGTTGAGGTAATTTTTCCCTTCACCATTCGCTCTTGCTTTTCGCTGTTGGTTTTCCTTCACCATTCTTAGAGCGCACATGCATCGTACAGTGAATGTCCTTCCCACTTTTCCCTCCTATTTCCTTTGCACCCACCATGCTGCGCTCTGCGCTAGCAGGATGGGGAAGTCTAAGAAATCCGTCGTCCGCGTCACAAATGGAAGCTGACAGTGATCGACCATGAGGGAGGCGGATTTGCGCCGCCTGTGCAAGTTGCACCTAATATCGGAGAAGAAGGGCGAAGTCATCATCCCTTCCAATGAGGTATTTCCTCATCCTCCCTAAGGGTTTTTGTTCTCTTTTTTGCCTTCCTCATTCGAGGCCTTTCCCTTCCTGCACACGACTTCCTTCGTGGGCTTATTTTTCTTTACGGGCTTCAGCTCCATCAGTTGACACCCAACTTTAATATACACATTGCGTGTTTCATCACGTTGTGCGAGTGTTGGCTCGGTATCGAGCCGCACTTCGGCATCTTCAGGAAACTCTATTCCCTGAAGAGGTAGTAGGGATCCCAAGGAGCCTATGAATTGGGCGGGTGCGAGATATCCATCCGCCCCAACTTCCAATATTTCTCCTTTTCTCTTTGCGAGTCTGTCCAAGGGTGGAGGAACAAATGGTTCTACCTTCACGACTCCAAACATGTCGTCTAGAATTATGGCTTAACCCCCTTTGATGCCAGCACACTGATATCCTGCAAGCGCTCGTGATCGAACAAAATTCTTGCAGGTGAGTTTGCAGTGGTGGACCAACTGTACCAGCGAGTATAAGACTTCCAGCTGGTGCCAGCCCCTCCAAGCGAGGGCTCATCCGATGTTTCAGTATGCCAGTGCCAGCGACCCTATGAGGGTGACTGTAATGCCCCGGAAAATATTCCGAACTAAAATTGATTGTTATTTGATTTTGCGCATCATCATGACATCATCATGCATATTTTATCCATAAAATTATTTTATCAAACCATATTTTGCTTTACTAAATATCCCTGTGGTTTTAGTTAACCCGTCTCTCGTTCTTATTTTAAAATTAAATCAAATAATATTTGCCGCAACAAAAGCTTTTCTTGCTTTATAAATAAAATTAGGCTAAAAGCCTATCTAATGTTTTGCTTAAAACTAGTGTCATCTAGTCTATTTTAGACTAGATAAATATCGTATTCCCCTTTTCTTTCCTCAAACCCTAGACCTAATCCCAGAGCCACACCCACCCGCCGCCGCCATCTACACGCGCGCTCGCAAGGCAGCACACACACACGCACCCGCAGCGCACCCAGCACACACGCACCCCACACACCAGGACTCACACACGCACACACCCAACAGAACCGACCCACGCCTCTACACAACACACACACGCGACGCACCCAATCCCCACGCTGGACACACCCCACGCACGCACAGGACACATGCGGGGAACCAATCCCCAATCCCTTCGCCCCAGCACCGCGTCTGCATCCCTATCTCCCCTCGTTCCCGTTTTCCTCGCGGCGCCGCCACCAAGCCTCTGTCGCCTCTCTCCTCCTCGCCCCTCGCACCGGTCGCCCTGGCCCTCGACGCTGCAGCCCCTTCTCTCTGGCTACGGGCGTCGTCCTCGCCACAAGCTCGGCCGCCACCTCTGCTCGCGGGAGCTCGGCCGCCGCCTCGCCGGTGTTTTCCTCCATGACATGGCCCTCCCTAGCCGGCGCTGCATGCCCTCTCCCCGACCCCGCTCCTCCTCGGATCCCTGGCGTCGGCCTCCGCCCGCGTCGCCCTGGACCAGCTCGCCTCGTCGAGCCGTACGACCACCGCTGGCCTCGCCTGTCCTTGCCGCTGCCTCCACCTCGCGGCCATGGTGCCCTCCTCCGTAGCAAGCCGAGTGGTCCCAAGACACCGCTGGACGTCCTCCCGTCGTTTCCGTTCTCCCCTTTGGACGTCGACGCCTCCCTACGTCCTTAGCCACTTTTAGCTCGTGCGTGAGCCAGTGTTCCCTGTGCCTTTTTTCTCTGCTTCCCATGTTCCTGGATGTCGGCACAGTTCCTGTCGTTGTTCTGTTAGCAAAGTGCAGATGATGTTGTAGAGGTGTTGGTACTGATCGGCATCCTGATGGTGTAGTTGTATGTGGTCAGGATGTTGATGGTGTTTGAATATTGTGGCGATGTTGCGACCCTCTGGCAAACAAGGACGTCAATTTGAACGCCTACATCAGCTAACTCTGCTCAGACAAGGACGCCAAGGCCTATGTCACGGATCCGAAGGCCCCGATCTCGAGGATCCGAAGCCTCGAGCCATGATCGCCTTCCCGGACGCCATTACCGTCTTCGTTGATCCAATAGCCGAGACCCTGGAGGCCGAACCTGTCGACCCCCTCGGTGAACACCAAGATCGTCGATCCGAGATGTGTGACCCCTCTTTCTGAGACCCCTATATTTTTATAATATATGAATATACTTGTTGCATATAATTATTCATACTCGCATACATATTTATTTGTCTGGGGTACTTTGTCGATTCACCTCATAATTAAATATGGAGACCATATACGGGCGAATCTAGTCTAATATTGGTTCCATTTAATATTGTGTAGTGAACCGATGCCATGTTTTATCTTGTTAAGTGAACATTTAAATTGCGGGATAGATAAATAACTCGAATCATAATATTTATTTGGCGGGATCCTGATTCCGCTTAATATTGCTATGTGGGGCTGCATATTACCATGACATGCATCATATCATAAACATGACGGATCTTCCGCCTAGTATTAAATATTGCATATGTTGCCTCTTCTAGTGTTTTGCTTCTTCGCGGACTAGGCCGATGAGTTGATGCGAGTGTCGACCCGATCCTCGGGTGAACCTTTGACAATGTTTTCAGGCGAGCATTCTCCCCCTTCTACCTATTTTTGCATTTATAGTCTTTACTTCCTTCTTTGATCTATTGCTATCCTTATTGTCGATGCTATAGTATCGTTCTTTTATTTACCTGCTCCACTATATAGCCTTGGTTATCCTATTGCCTTGTTTGATTAGCTAGCTTTGTCCTTGCGAGTCGTAGGCATACTTAGTACCGTTCTCATACAGATGGATCATGATACTTGGACATTGATGGTGATAAGATAATTAAATTGGTGATGTTGGTTATGGTTATGGATTCACCTAATGATAAGGCCCCGGCTGGGACCACCTTTGTGAACTGCTTGAGCCGACCTAGGACCCGTTCGTTCTACGATACCAGTTCTGAGTTGATCGCGCTAACCAAACGTGGGGCCTCTGGGATCCCCCCCCCCCCGCTCAACTACCGGCGCTATTCGTATATCCAGAGGGTTACAAAATTGGTTTTCCATTTGGTGTATACGCATAATATGTCCTCGGACATGGGTGAGTTGATATGTCTTCGGACTTGATGTTTTGGTGGACTGCCATGGCTTGCATACATAAATCGCGGTACACGGTGGCGGCACCCACGGTGTGTACAAGTTACCCCGCAGGGCCCGATCCACCAGTAGGCGCAAATGCTATGCCTTCCTTGAGAATCGGTGTACCTCTTGGTTGGTTCCCCACAGTAGGTGATGCCTCTGGATAAGCGCGTAGTTATGGGACAGTTCTTGTTGTGAGATTCGGATGGCACGCGTGATATGTTGCCTGAAGGGTTGAGCATGCGTTTGGGTACAGTAGTGCACCCCTGCAGGGTAAATCTTTTCGAGAAGCCGTGTGTCCACGGTTATGGACGCCTCAGGAGTACAGTGTCATGATCATAGACAACGCCACTAATGTTTTGCCTTTAATAATATGAATAGTAATTATCCTTATCAACTAAACACCTTCTTAACTAAAATTGCCACTGTGTGTTCTGTAAGAGGACTTCCTCGACTGCTCTTCGAGGGGGAAATCTTAGGATGGGTTATGCTTGGTGTTATATATAGTTATCGCATAGTGCTCTCTTATGTCGCTCTAATAGCCGAAGTTGTAGCATGTCTCTATAAGTTAGATAGTGCAAGCTTTGCTGCCGCTGAGCCCACCATACCTATGTAGGCGAGGACCGCCGAATTCTAGTCTCGCCGTGTACTGGCCTTAGTACTGACTGTTCTCTTTCTGTTTTCCTTTGCCCTTTGTTGGCACCCTTTTGGCTTGACAGGTATGTGATCAACGACGTTAGCAAGGTTACCCTTCCGGCTTGGCCTGGGCAGGGTTGCACATCGCTTGCTTATTCTTCAGGACTCTTAGTCCCATTTGGATCTTGTCCGTACTCAGATACTATTTTGCTTTCTTCTTGAGTTATATCTTCGTATTGTTCCTTTGTATTCTTGACTTGTCGAGTTGTTGTTGTATATATAAGTTCTTGTGGAATCTATTGTAAACTACTGTGATGTAACTACTTGTATTCAAATCCCACCCACACGAAAGTGTCTGGTGGGCGTCTTTGAATCGCTTCTATGCGGGTTTTGGTGGGAAAAGCTGAGATCTGCATAGACCCGATTCAGGGGCGTTACAGTGACAAAGGAGGAGATGTCTTCAGCAAATATGTACAGGTCGCTCCGGCCCCTGCTCAAGTTCAAGGCTGATGAGCCTCTGCCCGCGGAGTCGTCGACCGCGCCATTTAGTGTGAGGAACGCAGTTCCTCGGGTATGAACCTTTCACGCCTCAAGAAATATTTATGTTGATAGTACTTTTGTTTTATCACTTTGATTGATTCGAAATCCTCTTTGGGTCCGTAGGATCTGAGCGTCGCGTGCGGGTCAGAATCTACCGTCCCCCAAGCTCAGTCACCTGCGGGTAATGAAGCCCCCGAGCGTAGGGACGATCGCTCTCTGAAGAGAGCCCGAGGTGAGAACTCGAATGCTTTGATGCCATTGACCCCGCAAGGGCCTGCTCGTCTGGAGCAGCATGACCTGGGGGACGGTGCCTCCTCCCCTTTTCCTGTTGTTCCTCTTCGAGTCGTGGATCCTCAGCCGGCAGCCAAGAAGAAGAAAAAGGAGGCGCTGCTCGTGAACATCTCCGACATTCCTTCATAAGTTTCATGGTACCTTTGTGTTTTCAGTGTGCTAAGTGTTAGCTTTGTAGTTCTTCGAATAACTTGAATGTTTCGACTATGCTAGGAGGAACTCCTCAGATGACTCCTTCAAGCAAGAACTTGATGAGATGGCTAGGGAGTCGAAGGCTATGAGTGCTGAGGCTACTGTGGCCTTCCCGAAGATGCCGGCCAACTCTGGTGACCAAGCGTCGAGATCCTCGAAGCCAAGGACTCACGCGTTTATCACTCGGAAGACACAAGCTAAACCATCGGATTCTTAGAATGCCCACGTAAGTATTATTCGACTACTATGCTCTAGCCCCCAAGTCATATTATGCTACTCTGACTTTCATTTTCTCATTGTAGCATGTCGTGCGCGATTTGCAACGCATGGCCCAGCAGTACATGTTCTTGGAGGAGAGCTTTCAGCAGCTCCAAGGTGAGCGTTAAAACGTCTCGTTATGTTGCGACTACTAATGTTGTAGTATATCCTCTTATTCTTCTATCTTTTTCTTTGGGAAGATGAAAATAACAATGCTCTCCGCAAACTAGATGCTCTTGAAAAGAAGAAAAGCTAGGCGGTGACCAAGGCGAAGGACGATGTGGAGGCTCTTGAGCGCTACAAGCAAGAGGCCCAAGAGCACCAGAAGCAATTGATGGCTGATGCTGCCTCCCGAGAGAAAGCAATCATGGAGCATCTTATGGCTGCTGCCAAGGCGTTGTCAGGTTAATCACCGTTTTTCTTCCTCTTCTGAATTTTTGTTTGCGACTTCTGCTTGATCTGAGCATTCCTTCATCCTACCTTCTTCATATGCAGCTGGCATTGCGTTTGATCGTGATGTCTTGGACCATGGGGATCCCCTCGTGGATGAAGTTGCTATGGTTGAAGACCGTTGCAGCTCCACCATTGAGATGTTGAGATGGTGGGGAAGACCGGGAGATCTTCCCCAAGGGCGTAGCCCTTGAGTAGATTGACTCCCTGTTGAAGGCACTGGCTAGGGATGCACCGAAGAACTACAAGAGGACCCATAAGGGCGTAGGTGATACCCTTGGTTTGTCCATGGCGATGGCCTCTGGCTCCCAGTTGAATCTGGGCCAGATCACCTCCAAGATGCCCGTGTAGCTGATGGCACCGAGGTAGTGTTCGCCTAATATGCTTCATGCTACAAACCCTATGGCCCTCGCCTGATTGACCTGCTGGCGACCTACACCTTAGGGAAACATCAGATGGCAAAGGTGTGGGCCTTCGAGTCTGCGGCTGCTTCAGATGCGGCTCCTCCTTAGGGTCTTCTCTTAAGTAGCATGTAGTTCTTGCTTTTGTTGTAGTCGACATGTAATGTACTGAATGACTCTTGACGCAACCAAGAAGTGGTCCTTTTGATGTGAATATATGCATTTCCTCTACTGATGTTGATTTCTCTTGTTCTTATGATTTGTTATTTGTGAGCCTACTAGGGCCCTTCATATGTTATCCCTGTGGCCACATGGTCTTCCTTGGCTGTTTCCCGCCCGTAGTCGAGCGAGGCATCGCAGTTGCCCTTGCTGTATGATCACATTTGAATCCTAGAGAAAGATGCTCTCATTATCTGTGGCCATGCAGATATTTGGAAATCCAAGACAGAACAAGTCGTTGCGAGAGAGGAATTTCTCCTTGAAGAATTTTGGCAGATCAGCGAGCAACTCTAATGTAAGTCATCGTGGGTGTCCATGTTTTTCTTTTCGACTGAGCCTGACCCCTGCGGCTTTTGAGCTGCTGCTCTTGTTCCTAGTTGTCAATCTTCTTCCGTGGGAAGAGAAGGTGCGTGTTGCTATTCGGCTCAACTGCCTCACCCAACAGGAGTTGGAGGCCGGAGGCATATTTCGGATGGATCGTGACCGGGCGACTATGGTCGCAATGATTCAAGATTGTGTTCATCAAGTGCTTCAGATCTTGAAGCGCACGAGATCTTCACTCGCGTCTATCTAGGTTGCGATGTTCCCTCTGGATGCAGCCCCTTCTAGTTTCTTGGGGCTATTGGGGAAGTTCTGAAGCGTAGACACCGTGAAAGATCTTGTTCATCAACAACTTGTGGCGGGTGCGAAGGCGGCACTAGAAATTGTTCGGTTGCATTGTCATGATGTTGATTTGGCAAAAATAGCAGCGGGGCCACCCGCTCCTCTGGATGGTATGGCGTGGCACATGCGCCCGCACTATGCTGTGGTGGCTTGCCATGCTGAAGACAACGTGGACTTCTTCGACTAGCGGACGAATGTCCTGCTCCAACTTAGTTGAGTCCTGCAATTTTTTAACATAGTAATGTCAAATTTGTATAGTCTCGAGTGGGATTTTATGCCCTTGTAAAGTTTGTAAGGATGTACTTGCACATAGTGTGTTGTTGGTGTTAATTTGTGCATGTCCTTTTCGTTAGTCTAATGTGGTTAGCTACTCAAGGTGATGCATTATTATGGTAGTCGATGAAGTCATATGGTAAGGCGCAACCCTCGAGTGTATTTAGGAATGTAAACGTGCATAAGAGTGAAAAATATGTTGGCCAAGGAACTTAACTTTTATTCATAGAATAGTAGGGGATACAAGTTTCGGCTGAGTAGCCTGGCTGAATAGCCTTATTGAAAGTAAAGACAACTAAGGGTAGAAGCGTCGTAGTTGTGCGACATTCCAAGGATTGGAGTATGCTACTCCGGATTCTACGTCCCTGAGGCGGTAGGCACCTCCTGGAATTACTTCGGTGACCATGTAGGGTCCTTCCCAGGGTGACTCTAGCTTTAGGTGCCCTTTCTGCTTGAGTCGCAGGACAAGGTCTCCTTCGACGAAGGACCTTGGGCATAGCCTCCTACTGTGGTAGTTGCGGAGACTTTGCTGGTACACTTTCGAACGGGCCGCGATAATGTCGCGAGCTTTGTCCAATGTGTCGACGGCGTCTGCGAGTGCGGCCGTTGATTCGGCTTTGCTATAAGCGATGACCCGTAGGGCCTTGTAGCATACCTCGGTGGGTAACATTGCTTCGGCTTCGTGCACCATGAAGAAAGGCGTGTAGCTAGTGGCGCTATTTGGCATTGTGCGCAGGATCCATAGGATGTAGGATTACGTGACGTTGATGCCGAGCCCTTCACAGAAGTCTCAAAACTCCTTTGAAATTCGTGCCGTTGTTGGTTATGATATTGTGAGGCACTCCAAACATGTAGACAATGGATTAGAGGTACTTAACGGAAGTGGTACTGGTTTGGTTAGTGACAAGCATGGCTTCAATCCACTTCGTGAACTGGTCGACTACCACCAGGAGGAAGATAGGTCCTCCAGGTGAGGACTTATGTAGTTTGCCGACCATGTCGAGTCCCCACTGTGCGAAGGGCCATGCCAATGGTATGGGTCATAGCTCTGAGCCTGGCGCGTGTGGCTTGTTTGCAAACCTTCGCTAAGCATTGCACCTTTCAATGATTTATTCAGTGTTGCGCATCGCAGTTGGCTAGTAGAAGCCAGCTCGTAGAGCCTTGGCGACTAGGGCGCGGCTGCCAGCGTGGTGGCCATAGATGCCATCGTGGATGTTGAGTAGGATGCTCTTCCCATCACTGTTGGTGACGCAGCTATGGAGTACTCTGGCAATGCTACGCTTATACAGCTCGATGTTGATGATGGTGAAGGATTTTGGTCCGCGGGCGATGTGCCTAGCATCCGTGGGTCCTCGGGTAGCTGCTTGCTTAGTAGGTAGTGGAGGTATGGTTGGGTCAATGATTGCTCGATTGCGAGGACCTGCATGTGGCTGACCAGTTCGTCATCCGTTTCTAGCTCTTCAGGTGCCTCCACCTTTTCGGGTGGCGCATCCCCCGAGTGTCCTGCAGCTTCGACTATGTCCTTGGGAGTCTTGTGCTTGATGGAGAGTTCGGAGATCTATTCGGGGAACACGCTGGGCAGCACTGGGCGCAAGTGGATCCGATGTTGGCGAGCTTGTCGGCCTCTTCACTGCTTTCTCGGCCGATGTGTTGAAGTTCGTAGCCGTCAAAGTCTCCTTCAAGTGTGTTGTAGAGGTCACGGTAGGCGATCATGTTGTCGCTAACAATGTCGCATTGGTTCATCGTCTTCTGGACGACAATATTGGAGTCACCATAGATGACTAGTCACGTGGCGCCGCACACTTTGGCCATCCACATGCCGTGCAGGAGTGCTTCATACTCAGCCTCATTGTTGGATACACGGAATTTCATACGCAACACACCTCATATTGTCCTCTTGAGGGGATGTTAAGATTACTCCGCCTCCCGCTCTGGCCTCGCGCTTGGAGCCGTTAAAATGCATCGTCTAGAGCTGGGACATGTCCGGAGTGTCCGGAAGATGGATCTCCATCCAGTGGACGAACAAGTCAGGAAGCACCTATGACTTGATGGCGGTGCGAAGCTCGTAGATGATGTCCCATGGGGACATCTTGATGCCCCATAAGTCTACTCGCCCAATAGCTTCAGGGTTGTCGAGGATATGTGATAGTGGTGCATTTTTTACTACCATGATCTGATGCTCCTGGAAGTAGTGGCACAGTTGACGTGTAGTCATGAATACGCCATAGGCAAGCTTTTGGTAGTGGGGATACCTTTGCTTTGTAGGTGTTAGTACCTCGCTGAGGTAGTAGATTGGGCATTGTACCCCATGGGTCTTGTTTTCTTTGGATCGTTCGACCATGAGGGTCGTGCTTACCACTTGATGCGTGGCAGCAATGTAGAGCAGCATGGGCTTTCTCTCCTATGGCGTACCAGTACGAGAGACATACAGAGTAAGCGCTTGAGGTCTTCGAATGACTCATCGGCTTCAGCCGTCCACTCGAACTTGTCGTCCTTGCGAAGCAATTGGTATAAGGGGAGAGCCTTTTCACCCATGCGGCTGATGAACCTGCTGAGTTTCGCGATTCGCCCACCTAGCTATTGGAGTCCTTTGATGTTCTTCGGCTTCTCCATAGATATTATAGCCTTGATTTTCTTTGGGTTGGCCTCGATGACTCTTTCAGAGATGAAGTACCCAAGTAATTGCCCGGATGGGATGCCAAAGGCGCACTTTTACAGGTTAAGCTTGATCCTGTAACGGTCAAGGTTGTCGAACATCTCGCGGAGATCGTTGACCATTGTTCGGCTTTCCTTGGTCTTGACTACCATGTTGTCAACATAGACGTGGATGCCGCAACCAATTTGGTTCTTCGGGCATGCTTTCATGCATCGTTGGTAGGTTGCGCCTGCGTTCTCTAGCCCGTAAGGTGTTATGAATGTCAACTTCTCTTGATCTTTGACCTTCGGTCAAATCTGATGGTAGCCTGAGTAGGCATCAAGAAAGGAGAGTCCCTCGCACCCTGCAGTGGAGTCGATGATTTGATCGATTCACGTCAAGGGTAAGTGGTCCTTAGGAAAATGCTTGTTAAGCGTCGTGAAGTCCACACACATCTGCAGGATGCCCGTGTCCTTCTTAGGGACCAGCACGGGGTTAGCTACCTAGGGGCTTTCCTTGATCTCCCTTATGAAGTTGGCGTCGAGGAGTCTGTTGACTTCGGTGCCAATTTCATCAGCTTTGCCCTTAGACACTCGACGCATCATTTGCTTGACCGGCCTCGCATCCGGAAACACGTTGAGTGCTTGCTTGGTGAATTCCCTGGGAAGTCCTAGCATGTCCGCAGAACACCAGGCAAAGATTTCCTAGTGCTCACGAAGGAATTCGATGGGCGTGAGTTCCTATGCGGAACTCAAGTTGATGGCGATCAGAGTGGTCTTGGTGGGGTCCATCGGTGGACCTGCACTGCGTTGCTTCCTGGGATGGTGATGACACCGTTAGTTCCTGACATCTTCAGCAGAAGATACGTGTAGTGTAGCACTACCATGAATCTTGCAAATGCCACGCGCCTGAGGATGGACGATGCAATGGAAGGTCATGTCTGATGCTTCTAGGCTGCATAGTGGGATCCGCATAGCTGCGAGTGTGCTGGCGAACATGGGATTTATGTCGTTTCCGCCATCCATGAAGGCGTGACTCATTGTGAATCCTCCAATCTGGGCCTCGAGCACCAGGGCAGAGTGACCCGAGCGAGGTAATTGCATGGGTGATCCGAACAGTTGAAGGTGATGCACGACTCTGAGCCACTGAGGTACTCAGGTATGGCAGGCGGAGAGTTAATGGCCAAGTTGACCTGTCAGGTAATCGTCTTCTACACCCTATTGGATGGACATCCCTTTTTTATCATCATAGCCCACAGCGATCGTGGGTATGGTTCTGCTCCATTATTCAGGGGCGGCGTAGCCGCAGGCTGTGCGGGTGCTCTAGGTGGTGGGGGTGGGGCGCCGTATGCGACGGCTCCTGGGGCAGGGGTGAATCCTGGATTCACCGCCTCACGCCTCATCTAGGCGTATCCTTCATGGAGCTTTTGGAAGTCCCTTCAATCTTTGAGCATGTGGCTAGAATTCTTTTTGCCATCATGTTTGTCGATATAGAAGTGGATGGTGCATGGACCTGACAATTTGTAGAATGCAGGTGGCTCATCATCGCGGTTGTAGTGTTGCCATGCTTGTGCTAGTTTTCCGCTGTCGCGGTAGTTGCCCCTGTGATATCCGCTGTTGTGGTTTCCATCCTCCCGGCGATCGGTGTAGCCAGCCGCGACCATATCGACCTCTTCATGCTCGTCGTAGACGCGCGCTCTTATTTTTTCTCGGTGATCGCACCTACGGCCGAAGGTTTCCTCATCATCCGAACATGTTCGGTTGACGGTATCCTTGCCAACAGCCCAGCAATTAGCGATGTCCATCAGATGATTGATGGTTTTGGGCTTGACGCGCCCTAGCTCTTCTCTGAATTTGCGACGCCTTACGCCGTCGTTGAAGGCGTCGATTTCTCTTTCCTCTGAGATGTTCTCGGTGGAATTCTTGATGACAGACCAATGTTGTACGTACGAGCGGATGGACTCGTTGGACTTCTGACAATAGGCACGTAGCTCCTCGATTGAGGCCGGCCTCTTGTTGGTTCCTTTGAAGTTGTGGATGAAGCGGTACACCAGTTCTTCCTAGTAGCGGATGGATCTGAAGCAGAGGTTATTAAGCCAGGCTCTGGTTGCACTCGTTAGCTGCAGCTGAAGGCACTGCATGCGTTTTTTCTCCTGCCATGGAGCTTGACCGACGATATGTGATCGTCTAGCCAGATATTTGGCTCATGTACGCCATCAAACTTCGGGTTATCCGAAGGGAGCTTGAAGCCTTTAGGCATCCGTGTTTGTCGTATGGCCCTACTAAAGCATTTGGCTCCATAGATCTCGGTATCCTCATCCTCTGACTCAGTGGACCATGCTCGTTTTGACGAGATCTATTGATCTTGCGTAGTGTGAGTTCGTCGCGAGCGTCGTAGTTGTGACTCCTTTGTCGTGGGCTGCGACGTTTGTCGTGGTATTGTCGACAAGTAAGCCATGGAGGGGTCCTCACAGAGCGTGTTTAGAGACGTGGGGTAAGGCAGAAGGTTGGTAGGTATGATGTAACACAGCTTACCCAGGTTCAGATCCCACGACAATGGCGGAATCCTACTCCTGCTATAAATCACTATAATGGCAATACACCGAGTTACAAGGATTGGTTCACTATGCGAGGTATGAGTTGTATCGTCTGATCTTGTGCCCTAAAGGCTCCCATAGGTACGGCTTATATATTCGCCAGATCCTAGGGTTACAGGCAAAGCCCTAGCCGGACAGGTTACAGAGTCCTACACGGTACACAACTAGTCTAACGTGTCTTGCACTCCAAGGCTCCGGGTACGCTGGTGACTCCTCCATAGCCTTCCTTTATCCGGAATGGCCCTCCCTTCCGGATCCATCTAACTGGGCCACCCAGCAGGACATAGGCCCTGCTACCGACTATGGGCCACCCGGGTTATCCGGATTAGAGACATGCAATGGTGACACCCATTTAGCATATCCCCAACAGTAGCCCTCGAAGAACTCTGAGATCTTGTGTTGTCTTGCCTCTTCAGTTTGAATGCTCTGTCTAGATGGATATCGTCAAATCGTCTAGCAATATATTGTAGTCATCCCAAGAACCCTGCAATGCTCTCCGTCTTCAACATGTAAGTCAGAGAACTGCTACATCTTCCATCGTACTCTTCTCATAGCCGGACTGGATCTGTCCTTGCCGGAATCTTCAGATGGGATGGTTCACCTTCCTATATTAGTAGAGTGACGTAGACCATAGGTCAGCGATGCCTCGTAACTCACACATGCACATAACACAATCATAGCCATTTTTCCCACGCGAAGGATACGAAACATTGGCGGGGGTGGTGGGAATGTGGAGAAATTTCCACACACGCGCATGCACGCGTTGTCCATGCAGCAAACCGTTCGATAAACTTGCACGAATCTTGATGCCGAGTACTATAAATTGTAACCGTGGTGATTTTTATCCTTTCACCGCATTCTTCCTCGCATCATCTTCTTCCTCCAGCAAACGCCTCCTCGAGCTCTCCGCGCACACAGAGGAAAAACACTAGCTTTTCCATCCAATCTCTCAGCCAACCTTCCCTTGCACGAATGGCAAGCAGTAGCACTGCTCCGTGCATGGCGGTGTTAGGCAAGGCCACGTCCAAGACAACAATCTTCGTCCACGTTCCGCTGGAGGGCGTGGTAGTGTCGCGCTCCGTGGTGGTGGAAACCACCGGTAGTGACCATGTTCCAGCGGGGCTGGAACTGCTGGAAGAGGAGGCCGATTCCCATAAGGGGGAATGGCGCGGCTCCGATATTACCGAAGGCGATCTCAAGGAGATGCTCGCCGAGGGGTACCTCCCCGCGATGGAGGATCTGGTCTTGCGGGCGGCACCGGCCGGCGAGGTCGTCCCTTCTCTCTAAGCCGGAGAAAAAGTGTACCTCAAAGCCCAACTGGTACGCAGCGTCTCCCTCCCAATATCTGACTTCTTCATAGAGGTCCTTAGCCACTACCGGGTTCAACCTCAGAACCTGTCTCCGAATAGCATCCTCGTGCTTAGGTTAGATCTATTTATATATTTCTTCACCGTCAAGAGGGAAGCCGGAGTGAGCAAGGATGAGCTCAGAAATTGTGGAACTATTAGCTTTAAGATCCGGCCTGGCCGGCGGATCCCCGACATGGTAGGCCACGAGTCCTGCAAGAACCGGCAGATGACGTATTTCTATGGCCCAAATATCCCTCTAGCTAGCCGAGAAAAAACATACCCATATTTTTTCGATGGGGCTGCCGCAGAAGCCCCGACATGGAGATCCCAAGCCATCCTCCCCTCCGACAATGAAGCCTCGCGTGCCGTAAAGCGGATCGAGTGGTTCATAGAGACGGGTCTGACCGAGTTGGACCTAGCCATGTGCTGGTTCATCAGGCGGATTCATCCTCTGCAGCACCACGCGAAGCTGATGCACGAATATTCCAAGGATACTAAGGATATCCTCCGTATCTCCGAGGACAACTTTTCGAGTGACTCCATCAAGCTCCCCCTCAAGGATATAGTCAAGGTGAAGGACAGGAAGCATGGCTTCACCATCACCTACGACATGTTCGAGGCTGGCAAGTTACCAGAGGTACTTGTTTATTTTCCGTATATGACATATACTCCAGTTCTTCCGTCTTGCTTTAACCAATGCGTCTGACACTTTGGGATTCACTTAACAGCTGAAGGAACTAGACAAAGGTAGCATGGCTGCCCAAGTATACGACCCTAAGATGAAGGAAGTCACCATCGTGTCCGACATTGATGTCCTGTTGGCACGAAAGCGGAAGAGCTCCACCTCTAACGTTGCCGACGGAGGCAAGAAGAAGAAGACGGAGGGTGGAGCCTCATGGAAGTCCACCGCCTCCCTGGAGGCCGAGAAAAGAAGAATGATTGGTATCCCGTTGACCAAAGCACCAACCGTTGTGTAAGCTTCTTAACATCCGACATTGTCTCTTGTCCGTCTTATTCCTGTACTTATACTTTTTTGCATGTTTCAGGAAGAAGGCCAGCATGAGTTTGAAGAAGATCTCCAAGATATCGGGGGCTTCTAAAAACATCACAGAAATGTTTCACCAAGCATCTCCCGCCATCGCCCATCCGACTCCGAGCGTCCAGCCTGCCACCGCACCGACAAGTTCTCCATCAAAGGTAACGTCTGAACCTTCTACCATGGAAGTGGACCCAGACATTGCCGCGGAACTTGTTGTTGTCGGCGAGCAAGCGACACAAGAGAGAACCTCATCTAAAGTGGCCAAATCTCCAGCTAAGGATGCCACTAATAGCGGAAAGGCGATGGTGGAAGGCAGAACTTCTGTCGTAGGCGGAGCCGTTGCACCCAAGACGCCAGCAGAGCTTCCCAAGATTGTCTACCCGTTTCTCACACCGAGTAGCTCAACTCTGTCTTCTGGTGCAGCGTTGACTTCTCCCACATGTGGTCTTGAGGAGCTGCTCAAGCAGGCGGATATCCTGCGCGGAAACAACCTTGCTTTTAGCAAGATATTTGCCAAGAGAGCCACCAACCTCAAGATCATTGCACTTGTATGTTTTTATATGTCTTTTGCATTTTATATGTAGTATCCCACTATAGCCCCCAAGTATTTAGATGGAAAACCATAGGTCTTTGGGTCTGAATGCTCTAAGAGTGACTAAGCTAGAAACTTCGCACTATAGCCCTCAAGTATGTAGTTTGAATGAATTATTCCGACTAGATACTTTTAGAGTAGCATACGCAGTGTTCGTAAATTTCAATACTGTAGCCCCCAAGCCTCTAGTTGAAAACATAATTGGTTCCTACTAGATGCTTAAAGAAAGAATAAGCATATTGCCAAGTTAAAAACTCGTACTGTAGCCCCCAAGCCTCTAGGCAGATACTTATCCAGCTAGATGCTCCAAGTAGACTAAGTAATATTTATCTTGTTGCAGAATGAGAATGCCCGGAGAGGCGTCGCCAATAAGAAGTTCCACAAGATGCGTGCTGACCTTGAAGCTGAAAAGGGTAAAACTGCCTTCTTGAAGGATAAAATCACCAAGAGCAAGATTCTTTTTTTTCTTTTCAATTTCTCACTCAATCTTGGTATTGTGCCATTAACCTCAGACTACTCATCATGCGCTGTCATTTCTCCGTCATGCAGAAGCTATTGCCAAGGCAAAGGATATTGCCAATCAATCCAAGCACATACAACTGCTGGATAGCGAGAATAAAATCCCGAAGCAGGAGAGGGATGAATCATTGAAAATGCACAAAGATGCTATGAAGGCCATGCAGGAGTCCGCCAACACGGAGATCAACTGGCTGAAGGAGGAAATTGCGATCCTCGAGGAGCAGAACAAAGCTACCGCCGAGAAGAATATGCGCAACCATGAGGCTTACAAGGTCCTCCGACAAGAACGGGACTCCATGGCGAATACGCTTCAGCAAGCTGAGGGTAGCATCTTTGGTAAGCAATCTCCATCTTGTACTTCTATAAATCAGATACTCTGAACTTTTTTTATGTGTTGAACTCATGTACTCCATTGTTTGGCCGAAAATGAAGCTCCTATTGTCTTGACCAATAATCCTTCTCCGCCAAAGGAATGCATGATTCTTGCCGGCAACTTCATCAGCACCGCCATCAAGCAAGCGAAATAAATTGCCAAGCCCTTGAACATCAATATCAAGGCGGTGGACTCCGTCATGAAGTACTTGGAGATCTTGCGCCAAGCCCCCGAGCGTATCGTCAGCTCGAAAGCTTCATGTACCTTTGCTGGTGCAAGGATGTCGCTGGCAATGGTCAAGGATCACTATGAGAATGCCGACATCGACACGGTGACCTCTGGTCTACCCGACATAGACGATGACGGCCAGAAGATCGATCACGGAGCTATCTGGTCAACGTTCACCGGCTATGACACCAGGGTTGCCAAGTTGGTGAATGCAGACATGTTTGTACCCCTTGTTGTCATTGATGCCAACCAGTCTAGCTCCCCCGAGTCCCTCAATACCACCAACTTCATTGATGACCAAGACGACTCTCCTGTTGCCGACGACGTTACCTCAAAGTCTCATGCGCCAGAGGAATGAAAAAAACTTATGTAATATTTGTTTCCTCTGGATATTTTGTATGTATGCGGAAAAAACTATGGTTTCACCTTAAGGCGGAAAACAATAGCTATATGTTTTCTGCTACTTAAGTACTAATTCCAGCATGTATATATTTTTTAAGCAAGTGTTGGCTTATCCATTACTTTGGTTTTTATGCTTGACTTTTCATGACTCGAAAGACTCGTAGTCGGAACTATGCACTCAGGTGATGATGCCTAATGACACCATCAAAAAACTAAGCACAAAATCGCCGACTTTGAGTGCCAAAAGTCACTACTCCAGAATCCACATAAAAACAACAAAGAACGTGTAGACCAGAAAACTTAAGCTAACGCCCGTAGGCAGAATTTTCACAAGTGCAAATGCAAAACTTGCGCATAAAGGTTTTATATGATCCAAAAATGAACACTAAAGGAGGTAAAATACTCAAGCATATGAGTAAACCAAAGAGCTTTATTTCATTGATCATATAAGAGGTACACAGTATATAAAAAGTATGCTAAGTGTAAAAAGGACTTAGCTATGCTATGTTCCATGACCGATCAAGCTCTAGGTAGTCATCATCCGGGTCACGTAGCTTATGCTTATGATCCTCGTTTGGTCTCTCCTCTAGTTCACGATTGTCAATAAGGTAGTAAGACCCATTGAGTAGCCCCTTGCTTATGATGAACGGTCCTTCCCATGGCGGGGATAATTTTTGTGACTTCTTCTTCTTAAGTCGGAGCACCAGATCCCCCTCTTTAAACGAGCGATGTCGAACGTGGCGACTATGGTAGATGCGTAGCTTCTGCTGGTAGATGGCGGATATTTGGCATGCCAAAACACGCTCTTCCTCGAGAAGGTCAACATCTAGGTGTCTAGATTCTTCAGCGTCATCTTAGTCATAGGCGGCAACTCTTGGTGAATCGTGAAGGATGTCGGAAGGATGGATGGCTTCTGCTCCATATACCATGAAGTAAGGGGTGTAGCCGGTGGATCTGTTGGGCGTAGTTCATAAACTCCACAGAACAGATGGTAATTCCTCCGCCCAGGATCCAGCTGTTCTATGTAGCGGTGCCTCTAGACGTGGATTGATTCCCTGCAGAATTAATCCATTGGCTCGCTCAACTTGCCCATTGCATTGTGGATGTGCCACATATGCCAAGTAAAGTCGGATGCCCTTCTCCCAACAATAAGCTTCCACTTCTCTGAGTGATAAGTTGCTGCCAATGTCGGTGATAATGCTATGTGGGAGACCAAATCTCACCACTAGATCCCGGACAAACCTAAGGGCAGTTGCCCCATCAAGCTTTCTAATGGGTTTAGCTTCTATCTATTTGGTGAATTTATCAGCTGCTACTAGCAGATGCGTAAACCCACATGGTGTGATCTGTAATGGACCAACCATGTCAAGCCCCCAGACTGCAAATGGCCAAGTTATTGGTATTGTTCGCAATTCTTGAGCTGGAACATGTGGTTGTCGGGCATAATACAGGCATCCCATGCATGTCTCTACTAGCTTGTCGGCATCCGCCTTCGTAGTCATCCAGTAGAATCCTTGCCGGAAGCTTTAGAGACCAACGACCGAGGAGCGGCGTGATGCCCGCAATCTCCGAGATGGATCTCACGAAGGATTTGAATACCTTCTTGCTGAGAAACACACTTTAGGTATACACCAGTGGTGCTTCTTTTATATAGTTTTCCATTGATTATGGTATAGCCCTTTGCTCGACGTACTATTTGCCGACTTTTGACTTCGTCGATGGGCAAAGTTCCATGTACGAGATATTCCATGAATGGTTTTGTCCAAGCCAGAGGGACCTTTCTTACTCTATGAACAAAAGATTCAACTCTATCCGGGTTCTTAGGGTTCGCTCCCTTCACGGATGGTGTCCGTAGATGCTCAAGAAAAACGCCAGGTGGAATTGGTTTGCGCCCTGATCCAAGCTTTGACAGCAGATCAGCCGCCTCATTTTCCTCCCTCTTGACATACTTGACTTCGTAGCCCTCAAAGAATTTAGCTATCTCGTCTACTTCGTCTTGATATGCCGCCATCATAGGGTTCCGTGTGTTCCAGGTTCCAACCACCTACTAGGCAACCAAGTCAGAATATCCACAGCAAACTATGCGCTTGATGCCAATATCCTTGGCTACGCGAAGTCCGTGAATGAGTGCTTCATATTCCGGCATGTTATTTGTAGCCTCAAAGTGGATCTGCGGCACCTAGTGTAGCTTTTCCCCTGTTGGTGACTGTCCCCCGAGCCATTGAGCAGCTTTGATCCGTCAAAGTGCATCACCCAGTATTCTGGCCCTGGTATAGGGGTATCATCTGGCATCTCCGTCCAATCTGCAATGAAATCCGCCAAGACCTGTGATTTAATAGCGTCGCATCTCTTGTAGGTGATCTCGAAGGCGGCAACCTCATTGCCCCACTTCGCAACCCTTCATGTAGCGTTGCTGTTGTTGATGATTTCGGACAGTGGAGCTTTGCTCACAACTGTGATAGGGTACTCCTAGAAGTAGTGCCTTAGCTTCCGAGAAGTAAGGAACACTCCATAAGCTAACTTCTGGTAGTGCGGGTAATGCTGCTTGGACTCTGTCAAGACCTCGCTTACATAGTAAATTGGTCGTTGCACTCCGTACTCATGCGTTGGTTATTTCTGCTCCACCACCACGATGATGTTGATTACCCGGTTGGTGTCCGCCATGTAGATCAACATAGGCTCCATAGGCTCGCGTGCTGCGAGCACAGGTGCAGAGGAAAGTATCTCCTTTAGCTTCTTGAGTGCAGCATATGCTTCGTCTGTCCATGTAAATTTGCCCGCCTTCTTCAACAACTTGTACAACAGCAGAGCCTTCTCTCCAAGTCGGCTGACGAACCGGCTTACTGCTGCAACACAGCCTGTTAGCCGTTGGATGTCCTTCAGGCATGTCGGATGGTTTATGTTTAGGATGGCCATGATCTTCTCCAGGTTGACCTCGATTCCACGCTAGGAAACGATGAAGCCCAACAATTTTCCTGCTGGAACCCCAAAGACGCACTTCTTCGGGTTAAGCATCATGTTGTATTTCCGGAGATTGTCAAGGTTTCTTTTCAGTCAGAGATTAAGTCATTTGACTTTATAGACATCACCGCTATATCATCCACATAGGCGTGAATGTTTTGACCAATTTGATCATGTAGGCAATGCTGCATAGTCCACTGGTAAGTAGCACCTATGTTTTCAGCCCAAAGGCCATCATGACATAGCAAAACGTGCCGTAAGGTGTGGTGAACAAAGTGACCAATTGATCTGACTTCCTCATTTTTATCTGGTCGTATCCTGAGTATGCATCGAGAAAACACAGAAGTTCTGAGCCAGCCGATGAGTCAATGACTTGGTAAATGCGAGGCAGAGCAAACGAATCCTTCGGACATGCTTTGTTCAAGCCGGTGTAATCAACGCACATTCTTAATTCTTTGGTTTCCTTTTTGGGGACAAGTATAGGATTGACCACCCATCGGGTGTGAAGGACTTCTCGGATAAAACTAGCCTTAAGTAACCTAGCTATCTCTTTTCCTATGGCGTGTCTCTTCTCGTCTCCGAAGCATCGTAGAGGTTGTCTCACCGGTTTAAATTTTGGATAAATATTCAAGTTGTGATCGGCAACTTCCCTAGGTACACCTTTCATGTCGGCAAGCTGCCAGGCAAAGATGTCCCTATTCTCACGGAGTAACTCGAAGAGCATGTTTTCCTATTTAGGGTCCAGGTTTGTCCCAATGGCGGTGGTCTTGGAGGCATCACCTACCACAAGTTTCACTGGCTGGGTCTCGATGGCGGCCTTGAATGCGGGATCGGAGTTAGAAATCTGCTTCTTTGATGCTCGCATCTCCTAGGCATAAACCTTGCTCTAGATCTCCTTGAACTCTTCGTTGTAGAGGACAGCTTCTGCAAAGGCTGCTTCTCCAATCTCGTAGTCGCTTGCCTTTGTAAAGCTTCCGGCTACGGTGATGACACCGTTTGGTCCAGGTATCTTGAGCTTGTTGTGGACGAAGCATGGCTTAGCCATGAAGACTTGGAAGATGTCGCGTCCAAATATGACGGGGTACACGCTCTTGAATGGGACCACTTCAAAGGTCATGCGTTCTTGGCGGTAATTGTTGACTTTGCCAAAAGCGATCAGAAGCGTGATGCACCCAAGGGACCGAGCCTCCCGGCCAGGAACTACGCCATGGCACACGGTGCTGGTCCACCTTAGGTTGGTCTTTGTCAAGTTCATCTTGTGCAGTGCATCCAGGTACATGATGTTCATGCTGCTTCCACTATCCACCATGCATTTGGTGAACTCGTTGCCATCAATCAAAGGGTTGATGACCATGGTAGACTGGTTCTTCATTGGGATGAGGTCTGGGTGATCCTTCCTTTCCCAAGTGATTGGAACTTCTGACCAGCGTAGGTACTGAGGAACTGGGGGTAGGGTGGCCATCAGTATCCTCATCAAAGTTTTCTATGCCCGGATAGTAGGGGTGCCAAGGAAAGTGTGGTAGACGGCGGCCTTCTTCTCGAAGGGATTCTTGCCTTTGCCATCGCCCTTGTAGGCGTGCTTGGGGTCAACGTCCTCGTCCATGTGACTTGAATCCTTGTACTCCTCTTCCTTCTTCTTCCCTTTGCCCATGCCTTGCGGTCTGTTCTTATGGCTTCGTTTGTATCCGGACTCCGGGTCTTCTTTGAGGTCGTTGACAAACTTGCAATGGCGATTGGTGTGAGTAGCTTTGTCGTTGGCATCAAGGTGTACAAGGCATGCCATATCATGGTAATCCTCGCATGTTTTGGGAACACGGGGCGCTGCCTGGGTAGCTTTAGTACCTCGTTGCTGCCCACGACCAGTCCCCCGTCCTCGGTCACGCTGTCCTCCATCACCTCGTCCTGCAAACGTCATGGCGACCATGTCAGAGACTGGCTTTTCTTCTGGCGAACTCTTCGGCTTGGTGTTGTTGTTCCTTTTAGCGTGGTTGGAATGGCTATTGCAGGCAAGGAGCCGCGAGCATCGTCATCGGCAGTCGCGAACTCACTGGCTAATTGGATCATCTGGTTGAGATCGAGCCTGTGATTGTCCTGCAGGCGCTTCAACTTATGTCAGAGCAATGCACCTTTTTCCAACCCATCAATGAAGGCGGCCATGACGGTTTGATCGTGCACTCCTGCGCAGGAATTCTTTGTATCCAGCCAGCGGGAGAGGTAGGCTCGACATGTCTCGTCTTTCTCTTGCATGCACTTTTGTAGATCGCCAACAGTGTAGGGACGCTTATACGTACCCTCGAAGTTTTTGGTGAACGCTTCTTGCATGTCCAACCAGTTGCAGATGGACTTTTCCGTCAAGTCATCAATCCATTGGCGGGCCGTGCCCGTCAACATCAGTGGGAGGTACTTGACGGCAACGTTGGGGCTTCCCCCGGCGATCTCCACCGCGTTGCCATAATCCTGCAACCACGTAGCTGCTTTGGCGGTGCCGTCATAGGGCTTGATCGTCTTGTCAATCCGGAAACCCTTGGGGTAAGTTGTAGTCCGTATTACAGGTCCAAAGGAACATGGTCCCATGTACTGTCCTTCCTAGGCCTCGTGGATCTTGTCCAGGCGTGAGCGTGCATCGTATGGCTCCGGGCTTGTTCTTTTCTTCTTGCTGCCAGGGGATGGGTTGCGTGAATGATGCGGGCCTCCTCTGCCGTGGTGGCTGCTAGGGGGCGACGGAGACGGAGGTGGAGGGCCATGGAGGGTCGTGGCGTGACCTGCTCTTGTGTCCTTGGTTGCGCTCTCCATCGTGATGGGGCTGCTCCGCTTTGTTTCGAATGACGATGTTGCCCTGAGGGTGCTTTGGCGAAGGCATGCTTGCACGGTGGTGAGCCTTTGGGTCTTAGAGATGTCAGGAAGATCGGGGTGGTGGAGATGGGTATCGAGGATGAGCCTTGCCTCCATGGTCGGAGGATATGGGGATAGCGTCCTTCCTATTGCACGCATCCCTCCGTCTTTGCTTTGATGAACCCGTATGGGACCCAACATCATGAGCAGATCGCTCCCATGGTGTCTTAGGATTGCTAGACTGGCCATATGTTGGGTCATACTCAAGCCTCTAAGAGGTGGCCTTTTCCTGCTGCTTGGCCGCCTTCGCTACAAGGTCATAGACCTGTTCCGCAGCTATGAGTGATCTATCCTACTCCAGTAGAGTCTTGGCGATGGCGAGGTTGAGGATAGGAGTGGGCATGACCTACCTACCCTCACTGTCAATGTAAGGCTTGGCTTGTGGAGGTTTCGGGGGAGCCCATCCTAGGTTGCGCCGTACACCAGGATCGTTGATGACACGAGCCAGAGCTTTCTTAGATTTCTGTTGCTTGAGCAGAGTCTTGTAATCGGCTTCCATTGCTCTAGCTTTCTCGATCGACTTCGACGCCTTGGCCAGATCTTGATCTAGCTTTACGCCTTGCTCCGCAATGGCCTGCGCTTCCTCCAGCAGCTGCTGGCGCTTCTTGTCAAGCTGGACTATGTTTCGTATATGAGCCACAATCATGGGATCGATGAGCAAATTGTCGTACATCACTCTATCAGCTGGAGTGATTTGGGCAGCCGTAGACGTAGATGTTGAAGGCGGCGGTTTTGTAGTGTTGAGGTTACTCAGACCGTCGTTGAGTTCTTGCGGCTGCTGCACTGGGTTAGGTGGAGGGGCATGGCCTTTGCGCGATCATTTTCGGCAGCATCAGGTTGTCCCTTCCCCTTTTGTAGCGCTTTAGGCGGAGCTTGTCTAGGTTGATCTTCTTCCATCACACTCCCAATGGCGATGAACACTCTCGGGATGTGATGGCCTTGTTGGCCTGCTCCTCGCGCTTGATGTCCTCCTCCATCTCCTGCATAGCAAAGTCGAGTTCCTCCGGGTTGATATCCATCTCCTCTGAGTCCACGCTGATGTCGGCATAGAGCGCGCCAAAAATAGAGTCGGAGGGTGCGGGGGCTTCCTTGATGACGAAAGAAGATGCTGAGGCTGCAGGGACATTGACTGGAGGCGGTGGCAGCGCTGGCTGTGGAGGCGGTGGTCCGGGATTGGCTGCGAGCACTGTCTGAGCTTCTACCTCAGCAATTGGAGGAATTGGATTGGTCGTGTGGGATCACCTTGGCAATTTAATCAGAGGATTTGCTTTGTGGGTTGACTCTGCTGATAGTATGCTATCGATGGAGGCGCTGGCCATCCATGAAGGGGTACGACTGGCCCAAGAGAGAGGCTACACACGGGTTGTGATTAAAAGTGATTCTCTTGTGGCTGTTAACTTGTGCAAAGCTGAAGACCAAAATAGATCAAAATTAAGATCTATTTGTCAAGAGATCAAGGAGGTTAGGAGGGCTTTTACTAGCTTTAGCATTACTACCGTTGGGAGGGATGCAAACACTACTGCTCATTTGTCTGCTAAGCAAGCTAGTTATAGTAGGAGGAGATGCCTGTGGATCAATTACATCCCTGGCTTTCTTACTGACACTCTCGCGAGTGATTTTAATCATGTTGTTTAAGTAATAAAGCCCAATGATTCGCAAAAAAAAGAGCTTCTACCTCAGCAGCTGCGTAGTTATTGATGGTGTGTACCATGCCTTCGAAAGTGAGGCGTTCCGAGGCCTGTTGCCGCCTTAGCGTAAGCCAGAGAAGTGTACCGTGGTCCAGCCCTTGAACAAAGTGATAGATGGCATCATCATTGGGGTAATGTTCCATGTCGGCCCGTATATGGAGCCACCTTGCCAGATAATCGCGGGGGTTTTCACCCTCTCTATGAACACAACGCGCCAGATCGAAGATGGTCACCACGCCGACAAACTGCGATCTCTGCTTTCCAGACGCACGGGTGAAGCCGGCAGATTTGCAGCAATCTTCCACCATTATATCCTTCACAGGGGCGGTTTGGCTGGGCCTTGAATTTTTTCGATATAAGCCGACAAAATCCCAAGAGAGATACGACTTTGATCCTCCCGTGAACGTATCCTGCCCATAGGCGGTCCGTGCGAGCCTTGACGATCCTCCGACTTCCAGCGAACTAGTGCCCGAGTCGGTTTCGCCGATGAAGATGTGGATATCCCCGATAGGGACAATCAAGCAGCCGGTGGGGTTCGCCTTCGCCGGGATCCAGAATTCGTCGGGAGGGACAATCGGAACGTTTCCGGAGAAGAGAACATGGTCGATGGCTATGGTTTCGCCGATTACCACGAAGAGCTTGGACCTCGCCCGTTGTAGAGCCTGAAGCGCCTCTTGCCCCATGGTGGGTGCCAACTTTCGTGGTATTGCCGAAGAGTACGCCATGGAGGGGTCCTCATAGAGCGTGTTTAGACATGTGGGGTAAGGTGGAAGGTTGGCAGGTACGAGATAATACAGCTTACCCAGGTTCATATCCTAGGACGGTGGCGGAATCCTACTCCTACTATAAATCACTATAATGGCAATGCGCCGATTTATAGGGATTGGTTCACTATGCGAGGTGTGAGTTGTATTGTCTGATATTTTGCCCTTAGGGCTCCCATAGGTCTGGATTATATAGTCGCCAGATCCTAGGGTTACAGGCAAAGTCCTAGCCGGACAGGTTACAGAGTCCTTCACGGTACACAACTAGTCTAACATGTCTTGCACTCCAAGGCTCCGGGTACGCTGGTGACTCCTCCATAGCCTTACTTTATCCGGCATGGGCCTCCCTTCTAGATCCATCTAACTGGGCCGCCTAGCAGGCCATAGGCCTTGCTACCGACTATGGGCCACCCGGGTTATCCGGATTAGAGACATGCAATGGTGACACCCATTTAGCATATCCCCAACAGCATCTCCGCGATAGGTCATGCCCATTCTCATCGGATGAGGGTGTTCTGCTTCCGGTGAATGTCACCACAGTCTTTTTCTTCGGTTCTAGAGCCGTTTCTCCATGTAATGCGGCTCCAACAAGCCCAATACCTGCAATCACAGATTTATAGATTGTGTACCGGGGATCCCTCGCTGGTGGCAGGTTTGCTGTCAGGTAGGTGGTGGATGCCATGAACACGGCCTGCTATGTCTTGGGCATCATGTTGCCATGCGAGTACATCGACATGAAGGACAGGTCGAGTGCCTTGGTGGCTTCGTGTCTTGCGGCAGGATCCATGCGCTCCAGATTGGAGCAGTGCTTGTGGCCGTCACAGCCTTTCGAGGAGGATCCTCAAACGGAGGAGAGTGCGGCCCATCGCATGCTTGATTCTTCGGTTGCTCGCCTGCACTATTTGAGTTCCTTTTGTTGCTCAACCTACCGATTATGTTCCTTTATGCGCAGCCTATGGTAGCCCATCAGTATGT